>OX402581.1:23965921-28965921 GCA_948098905.1 Tiliacea aurago | reverse complement strand
CTGCACAATTAATAAATTCTGATGGAAAATCAGTTTTAATTTTCTGTTGCGTTTATCACGATATAGTTTAATCTGTTCATCAGTTCTGTCCCCCCACATTACACTTGTACCAACTGTATTCACGACATTTATTTTTGGTGTTAATAAATTAAGTCCACATTTTTTTATTTATACATTCCATTAAGAGGGGGAAATGGTCAGACCACGTAATATCATAATTCACATAAACATTGGAAACGGAACACAGAGCAGATCGCGTCACAACACAGTGGTCTAGCCACCTTTTAGAGCCATGAGCCTCACTAACAAAAGTATAAGTGACCGATTGAACACCTAACATATTGACATCAACACACAACCAGTCTTGTTCATGACAGAAATTTGCAAGTTAATTATAAAATAATTCACTAGGATGCGCATTGAAGTTGCCTAATACATAAACTGAATCTATCCCATACTCATCTACAACAGACAATCGGTCTATCGGCCGTCACTAATTTAACTGCACACGCACGCGGATTATCGCACGGCACATCACTCACATTCTGGCATACGCTGTGTCTCCACATCAGAGCTACGCCGCCGTATGATCGGCCGCGCATCATCCCCACTGACGTGTCCACTGCAGATGTACCGGTAGTGTTAAACTCGGGGTCTATGGTGCCCAAATAGGGTTATTCATCCGGCATCAGCCACGTCTCCTGTAGTGCTATTATATCCGACGTCCGACATAATTCCTTGTCTACAGTACGTTTAACACTTTTACAATTAAAACTTATCAAAGTTTAAGTTTCGTTATTCATCATTTTGTTTGAGATGTGCCGTAATTTATCCATTATTTATTTATGAGTCATCAACAAATTTTTGGCGATTAAAATGGACAAATCGTCTGAATATGATGCCCCGTGGCCAAAGATTTTCATCCAAATATAATGGTAATTTGGATTCGGAAACTAAAAACTTGTAGGCAATATGACCCCTTTCTTTCTTCATCCGTGTTTGCTCCAGAACAACCGTTTCTTGTGTCTTAGTGCGAATGTAATTCAGTATCTCGCTTTCGGGCGTATTACTATGTACAGGAAAAGTTTTTAACCAGTGCGCAAATTTTTTTTGGTGGTTCAATATCAGTAACAGAACACATTTCCATTATTTATTCAATACTTTTTTTTTTTTATCCTTATTTAAATCAGCAAAATATGGACACAATCTATTCGTAAAAATATCAATGGGCGTGCGCGGCGGCCGGCGCAAGCGGCGGTGTTGCACGGGGGTGACACCCCCTCCCGGGCGGCAGGGCGCGCCGGCCCGTGACGTCGCGTCTAATCGATTCCCCGCGCAAGCGCCGCGCCACACGTGTGCCGTGCTACCGGTCACGATGTTGGACTTTAGTAACCGCGAGTTTTACGAGATGGTGCGAGTGTATGTACTGAGTGATGAAAGTTTGCGAGCAGCTCGCAGAATGTATGCGACGGAGAGCATACCTCGAATGCGAGCCCATGGAATCCTTAACCCCGCGGTCCCTACTGAAAACCATTTTAGCGGCCACTCAAAGGCTGCTTGATCACGGACAGTTCAGAACCCCGAATCATGCACGAGGGTCTGGCAGACCCCGACTGGCGATCGAAATCGAAGAAGCCATCCGAAGCCCATTAAAGTACTCGTATGAAGGAAAAATTGGAATTACTCTTCAAATAACTACAGGTCACGGCCTAAACATAAAAAAGTCTAGTTAGAACCTGATAAAATTAGCGATCAGTACATTGTAACCCACGTAAATACCTACGCCGGCGAATCGAGCGAGCGCACAGCTGATAGGTAGGTACTTTCGCGCGTTCCGCTTCGCCGCGCGCCGCCGGGTAGCCATACAACCACTTTTAAAGTAAGCATCTTTCGTTAACGATATTTTTTGTTTTTTGTACTAAGACGTATCAAAATAAAAAATATATGTTTAATAAAACTCGTTTAAGTTTAATTTGTCAAAATTTGCGCAGTGGATAAAAACTTTTCCTGTATATTAGTAATAAATATGGGAACTTTCCTATCTGCTGCTCTAAATAGGCACTCCGCATCTCTCGCTACGCCCGTCTTGCCCACATAACGGTATTTAGACTGCTTCTTCTTATATGATACTTTTTGCCATCCGTCACTGTTATTGTTTACACCGCACGGCGCATCGCGCTGGCCCACAACATTAGTGTCGGCGGCGCCCGCGTCGGTTGTAGGCACAATCAGCTGACACGCCCCAAGCACAGTCTGTTTCGAGCGCTTAATCGTCGGCGCCGGCGACGTCACCGCTACACTCGCCACAACATCGGCGCTCGAACATGCTCCCATCACCTGCGCTGTGATTCATCGCGACACTCGCACTGTCTGCCGATAACCGTTGCTGCGAACATGACTCGCGATTATTTAGTTTTTCTTCTACCTGCATAATTTCTCTGTATTGCAGAGATAACTTATTTGAATCGGTATCACTTTCGTTTTTGCTGTTTGAGTCGATCAGAGAGGAATTATGTAGATGCGTAAGTCCCATAGGGCCACTATCGAGTAACCATACGCCTCGTTTCGCATTTACTTTAAACGCAGACGTAGGTGGCAACCAATCATTTTTGATTTGTAGCAATTCCGTTCTTAATTCCTTCAAACTATCCAATGTAGCATACGTAGCCTTCACTTCGTCAATTGTTGCTTGCATTCGTACAAGATCCTTCAATAATTTTGTACAACCTAAATGGTCAAACGTAATAGGTGGTAATTTTTTTAGTTGCCGTGCCACAAACACTGGCATATCGTCTGGTTCACCCGATTTGAACAAATTTATGATATCTGCTAAATCTCTTTGTTCTTTCCCTTTGTTTTTTCGCATGAGTTTTTGATTTCATCACTGGTAAAAGATGACACACAAATCCGCACTAGTGTTTCTTCATCGATAACCGACACTTTGTTTTGGATGTAAGATAACATCTCGTCAATAAGGATGTTACATTTAACACACTTTAGAATGTTCGTCATTTTTACTTCGATAAATCAGCGCTGTCGAAAATACGCAACCGTCACGGAATGGTGCGCGCGCGCGACTTTTATTAAGTCGACGACCAATCTCTCTAATTTCAACATTCTGCTCATGTAAAAATATGATTTTATGTTTGGTATTAATAGTCATTAAGTACACAGTAATTCAAGTATATGCACCCACAGAGAGCGCCGACGAAATGGAAATACAAAAAATCTACGATTGTCTTAAACAAGCAATGGAAAAAAGCACAAAAAATATCATACTGATGGGCGACCTAAATGCAAAAGTTGAAAAACCACTGCCAAATGAAAACCTTATAATGGGTGAATTTGGTTATGCCAACAGAAATCAAACAGGAGAAATGTTCATAGAATTCTGCTATCAATATAACCTGAAGATAATAAACACCTTTTTCAAAAAGTCGCCAAACTTAAGACGGACATGGAAATCGCCAGATGGTAAAACCAAAAATGAAATAGACTATATTACCACAAACCTTCCCAGGCCGTTCATAGAGAATATAAATGTTCTAAGCAATTTTAAGCACTCTAGTGAACATCGTTTAGTTAGAGCTACCTTTAATTTTGATAAAACAGCAAATAACCGGAAATTTTTCAGGAATAAACAGCTAAATCAAATCGACTGCGAAAGGTTTAAAGCTCAACTTCACACCCGATGCTGCCAAAATAACGAATCAATACAGGCTCGGTACAACACTTTGGAAAATTCAATATTAAATTGTGCAAAACAATCAACTGTAGCAACCACGACGATAAGACAACAAGCCATTATAACAGAAGAGATATCAGAATTTATAAACCAAAGACATTCATTGAAAAATAAAGAAAATAAATCAAGAACAGAAAAGATTTTATTAAGCCAATTATACAGAACTATAAATAAAAAAATAGCACTGAACAAAACTCATAAAATAAATCAATAGAAAAAAATACTTACAGAAAACCGGAGCAGTCAAAAAAGCGTTCGAAAAACTGGACAATACGAGATATCTAATGACCCAGCTACAAAATTCATCAGGATCCAAAGTTACAAACAGGCAAGATCTACTAAAAGTAGCTACTCAATTCTACAAAGAGCTCTACTCTAAAACAAAGTCAAACAGCGAGATGAACGTCTCAGAATGTGCACCAAATAACGACCCTGTCCCACCATTTAACAAAAATGAGATAGAGTTTGCAATAAGAAAATTAAAATCAGACAAGAGCCCAGGCCCAGATGGCATAACAAACGAAATGTTACAAGCTGGAAAAGACAAATTGGTCACGCCGCTAACAAAATTATTCAACAACATTATGGAGAAGAAAGAAGTACCTAGTCAGTGGACATACTCGGAGATTATACTGTTGTACAAAAAGGGTGATCCTACGTTGATAGCGAATTACAGACCTAGAAGCCTAATGTCATGCCTATATAAAGTGTCGGCGTTGCTAAGAAGAATAACTGGAGTGATCGATGAGAACCAAGCAGTAGAGCAAGCAGGATTTATGAGTAACCGATCTACGGTAGACCATATCCACACATTAAAATTAATCATTGAAAAATATAACGAATATAACATTGCCTCTATACATTGGCTTTATCGATTACTCAAAAGCGTTCGACTCTATCTCCCACAACTCTATATGGAGAGCGTTAAAAGAGCAAGGACTGCGTCTGGGGTACATCAGCATAATAAAGGAGATATATAGGAACAGCAAAGCCAGTATTAAACTGGACAGTACCGGACCGGCTTTTGAGATAGAGCGGGGTGTGAGACAAGGGGATCCATTATCACCAAAACTTTTTATAGCTGTTCTAGAACAAATATTTCGTTCGTTGACCTGGAACGGCGTGGGCTTGAACATATATGGACAATGACAAATCTCATCTACGATTTGCTGACGATCTTGTCTTGCTCTCCGAGGACCCAAACGAGTTGCAGTATATGCTAGAGACACTCAATGAAGGAAGCAAAAAAGTGGGACTTGAGGTGAACCAGCGTAAAACTAAAGTTATGACGAACTGCACAGAAACAATAATAAATCTAAACTCTATACCGCTTGAGTGGGTCAACGAATATGTCTATCTGGGTCACTTAATTACTACCAAAGATTGCACAAAGCTGGAAATAGACAGAAGAGTAAAGAATACGAGTAAGTACTGGGCTATGAAAGAAATCTTCAAGAGTACACTTCCTACTAACTTAAAGACAAAAGCTATGGAGATCTGCTTGATGCCGTGCCTAACATACGCCTGCCAAACATGGCCTCTAACAAAAAAATCTCTACAAAAATTAAGAGTTTGCCAGAGAGCAATAGAGAGAAGCTATATGGGCCATAAACTAAGAGATAGAGTCAGAAACAGCACAATACGACAAGAAACCAAGGCTAAAGACGTAATCAAACAGACCCTAACACTAAAATGGAAATGGGCTGGACATTTACAAAGAGTTAGCGATGACAGATGGACTCAAACCGTAACAAACTGGTATCCTATCAACAAACAGCGAAAGCGTGAGAGACCCAACAAGAGATGGAGTGTCGACATATCGGGCTTAATAGGAAAAACATGGAGCAGACTAGCAAGAAACAGAACAAGATGGAGACAGGTGGAGGAGGCTTTTACCGCACTAGGCGGTCCTTATAATGTAATAGCAAATTAATTAATTAATACTAACAACTAACCACTATGAATTTTATTATAAGTAAATTGAAATGTATTTTTTTTTATGAAATTGTATGTATTGTAATAATTGTAAGGAATCAATAAAAGCTTTTTATTTTTATTTATTTTATTATAGTTATTAAGTTGCGACATGATGCTTTTTTACACCAACTTGCTTAAAAATACTTAACGAATTATGTGAAACGATTTACAAATGTGTGTGCGCAGTCACTGCTATTAGGCGTAGTGTAACTTTTGTCACTTAGATGAATTTTTGATCTACCTCACGAATTATTATATGTTTTACTTTGTATCTAACCATTCTTGGTAAATATAAATTCTGTGAACTTAAAGTTTTTTTAATTTACCTACCTGTTTACAAGAAAAGTTATTAGGCGTAAATCATATTGGTCGTTCTTTAATAATGCAAGTAATATTGTAGAAATGAATACAAATTAAAAAAGAAACTGATAATAGGTGGACTGTGTTTTCGTACATGTTGTTCGTCGTCAATCCAGCATCAAACCGCTAAGCCACAAGAACTTGTTGGAAATACGCGAAATTAAAGATTGGGTTGTAATTATGTTGTGTGACTTAGAAGCTTTTCAACTTTAATGTCAACGAGATAATGATTAAAATAGCTTAACAAAATCATATATAATGCCGGAGGCTCCGACAATGTTGGGTGGGTTTACCTTAACGTTACGTGTTAAAGATCAAATTTGCGTGTCTGTACTGTTATTGTATTTGTTCATCGAGTCCTTGAGCACTTGTCTGATAAGCTCATATAAATTGAATAAACCTTAATGTTAAAGGCAGAGGGTCCAAATTCGTTTGTTTTTAGGGTGGGTCAGATAATGTTGACAACAGACTGTACCGGACTGTAACAATGACAAACGATGAACTATGCATATAACCTTTAATGTATAACCTTTCCTGGGTTTCTTTGGGTAACCTAAACCCATAAACAGATTTTGACGTATTTTACCTTGATGATATTATCATATTGGCATTTAGCTAACCACAACTGTAACCCTTTCTTCTCTAAAATTTAATTAATTACTTATTATTATTATTATTTACTTATTATTATTATTACTTACTTATTATTATTTCTTTAATTACTTTTTAAAAACTAATATTTAATGAGTCTAAGTTATTTTATAACTATAAAAGACTGTAGGTATTAATGGTTGATTTCAAAAGGTTTTTAATTTTGTCTCATTTACCTAGAAGTGATTTAATTAAGTCAAAATAAATGTAACTAAGCCAAAAGTAGATTTTTATAATTATGTTAATTTGTTATTTTAGCAATTATTTTATATAAAATATTCCGTATTTTTTATATGTATGACTGATAATATGCCTTGACCTTTTTCTAAAATAATACATTTCTCTTACATATAATTTGTTACACGTACACTGAATATGACTGAAAACGGCTAAATAAATAATATTTTATCAATATATTTTTTTTTTGTTTCACTGATTTCACCATTTATGATCGCTCTGGTCACGAATTTTTTTGAACTTAAATATAACTGTTTGTGTAAATTGAAGGCCAATAGTAAAAATGTACTATTTGAATATCATTCTTTTTAATGAGATACATAATTAAATTACCATTAAATATCAATATCTGAAAAGCACCAGAGCGATCACACGAATACGCCCGTTTTGGAGATCGATCCAGGTTTCTGTGTCTGACACCGGCGGAGATCCCTATTTTAGCATGACTACCCAAAAATGGAGGACTACCATAAAATATTTTTGTTTGAGTTATTTAAAAATGTATATCACACGCTAATCACTATACGTATGCGGTCGGACTCACTCGAACCTATTATAGGTGCACAGAGTGACTGTGTGTAGGACCTACTCGTATCAGATTCAGATCCAAAACATCTAACATTTAGACAAAAAATGGTAATAATAATTTGATATGTTCTATGGCGTTTACTTATAGTGCTTATTAATGCGTATTGTTTGCTCACCTAAATATACCTAACTAGTAAATAATATTAATATCTTTGAGGAAAACTAAATATTGGAGTGATTAACCTTCTATTGTAGCTTGTTATTGTATGCGCGTATGTAATATTATTGTGAACATGTTGAGACTGTAACATCAGTAAAACTCGAGTTACGAAGACCCACCACCTCCACAAAACAAAGGGGCTGTCAAAATCAAATTGTTAGCATGCACGTGCGAATGACTGTACCTAAGTAGCTACCTATCTCTGATTATAAATGTAAGCAAATGAAAATTAAGAGTGGACAGTGTACGAAGGATTGAACTCAATGAAAAAGAAACGGGTTGTAGGTACATGCTAGAAATGTAAGCGGCGGGAAGCGTCCGACAAGACATGCTCTGTGCAACTGTCTCATAACACGATGTCGCCGTGCTGTAGCAGGCGCCTCGAATTACCATCAGCTGCCTCTGACATTGATGTTACAGTAATATAATTTTTGGCAATAAAGCCTTCTCTCGTATTGGACCACACCTAAGTATATGAAAAAGTTAACAAAAAGCTTAAAATCTTCCCCTTGACAAGGTTTGGGTGCCAACATCAGGTTCAGGATTGGCTTCTTGGGCTTAATTATGCTGAAACGGAAAATGTTTTATCTTTCAAATATTAAAGTATTCATCACACATGCACTCATCACATGCATACATGCACTCATCACATTCACACATATATTTGGACTATCTTTTGTAATTCATGTAATCTGTCGAAAGAGACTGGATCCTGCGACACAGGGTATCCGAGTGCGGGATCCAGTGTCATACCTAAATATTGTAACACTTGTTTATGAATCAATAAACTTTTTATTATTGTTATTTTATTACTAGTAATATAATTACTAATATATTGATGGAAACAAGTACGTTTTCACCGCATTTAGATTTAGGTAGCAGCAGGCGGTAGGCCCATGGCGTTACATGAAGGAGCACTTACTGTCAGCGCTCTTCTTTGCTAGAAGAGTGCAGTTGGTGACGGTTGTGTGGTCAGCGGCAGGCTCAGCGGCGGCAGCGGCGGCGGGTGAGGCGTCCGCGACAGCTGCGCGCAGCAGCAGCGCCAGCCCCACCAGTGTGGCGAGCGAACAGTGCATGCTGCGGCGGCAGTAGCACCAGACACGAGACACAAGGCAGGACGCCGGTGGCACGCGACACGAGACACAAGGCAGGACGCCGGTGGCACGCGACACGAGACACAAGGCAGGACGCCGGTGGCACGCGACACGAGACACAAGGCAGGACGCCGGTGGTACGCGACACGAGACACAAGGCAGGACGCCGGTGGCACGCGACACGAGACACAAGGCAACACGCCGGTGGCACGCGACACGACACACGAGACACGTAGCACGGAGTACTCGCCCGGTGGGAGTGCTAGCGCGCTCTCCACCCGCACACAAACTCTTCCTGGAATAAAGGCTGCCCACACGGCCGCCGCTTCGTGCGACTAGTCGCGCTGCGACATAACACACGACACCGGCGCCGGATGTTTCAATTGATTTCCATTCGTTCTATGGATGGCGTAGCATCTTTGTCGATGTAGCATGTCGAAGTATCAATCAGCGTACCGTAGTATTTTTAGTGACGATGGAACCGAATGGGAAATGTTATAATTTATGTTAATGCTTGAGAACCATTGCTTTAATAAAATTATCTTTCGTCATAGGTCAATAAGGTTGAACCTTTTAACCAAACCAACCAAAAATTACAAATTACGTTTCAGAACCCTAAGATATAGTTGCATGTCCGTCTGTCCAGCATCCGTCGGTATGTGGGCCGAGCCCGAACTTGTGGACTAAACGTTACGTCAATTGGAACGATTTTAAAATTGAAAATACTAGTTTCCCACCTATTTATTTAGCTTTCAGACTTAGGTCATTTTTTAGTCATTTAGTCATTTATTCATGAACAATTATTTGTATCTGAATTTACACATTTTAAATAATAATAATAATCATACGTACAGATGCAAAATAAAAATAAATTATAATTATAAATTCATTAATAATAAAATAGATTCAAAATAATTAATTACACGTCATAGAATTTAAAATAATTAAAACACATAAAATGACAATAAATACAAATTACATTTAAGATGTCATGAAATAATAAATTAATAACAAAATAATAAATTACACGTCATAGAATTAAAAATAAATAACACAAAATACATGTCTTTTTACCTATAAAAATTACCATTACGATGTCAAAGATCTATAATAAAAAAAATAAAAAAAAACTAATAACAATAAAATACAATACAATCAGCATGTCAAAAAATAAAACGGCAAACAATACAGACATGTCAATATTATAAATCTTCTACGGCATATAGACACTTACTCAATAGGAAATTTTTTAATTTTAATTTGAAAGAGCCATTATAAACTAAACTTTTTATGTGTAAAGGCAACTTATTAAATAATTTAACAGATTGGTAACGTGGACTATGCTGAACAATTTTGAGGTTATGATTGGTCATATTATTTTTTAAATCCAGTCTACGGGTGGCTTCCCTTATCAGCCGCTCTTCTCCTGTTTCGTATTCATGCATGTTTTTAGCCATATTAACTAGAAGTACATGCACATATATACCAGGTACTGTAAGTATGCCTAAGTTTACAAAATGTTGACGGCAACTTTCTCTTTGAGAGATGCGGATCATAGTACGAATAGCGCGTTTTTGTAGTATGAAAGCTCTTTTGCAGTTATAATCATAGCTGTTTCCCCAAAGAAGTATACTATATCTAATTCTGGACTCCACTAATGCAAAATATACCATTTTCAGCTGTTCTATACTAATTTCATTCCTCAGGGCTCTCAGAGCATAACACGCAGAAGATACTGATGCATCAATTGCCTTCAACTCTGATTTCCAATTTAAGAGTAGGTCTATATGAATACCTAAAAATTTTACTTCTTTAGCGACTTCAATTTCGTCTTCATTCAAGCTTACGTTTAAAATATCGTTGTTCCGTGATGTTGTTTTAAATAGCATTACTTGAGTTTTGTTACTATTAATTAATAATTTATTTGCTGTGAACCACTTATGAAACGCTTCCAATGTAGCATTTACTATTCTAGTTAATTCCACCATGTCATTAGCAGCCACTATTGCATTTGTGTCATCCGCGAAAATCACAATTCCAATGTCCGGTAAAATAATATTTAAATAAGGTGATACTTGTGCTTGTCAAACAAAAATAACCATAATTTGCTCATTGGTGGTGCTATAATGTCGCGGCGGGGACCGCATAAGTAAGTCAGACCCTTCATTAGATTGACTATCTACTTTACTAGCATTTCTGACCAACTTGTTTCCTGCATACGATCAAGTTTTTGTTGCAAATCTAGTGTGGGTTTGCTTTAAACTTAGCGGTACCCCGCCGCGACATTATAACGCCATTTCAATGAACAAATCGTATCGTGCCATCCATCAATTTATATAATTTATAGGTATTACTGAATCGAATTTGATGGCTCAAGGATAGGTAATATTTTTTAGGACTTTTTAAATGTTCGATTTTCTGGCGTGTGGGCGATATGTATGAACGTAGGCGAAGCAAAAGGAGTATGTAAGGAGCGTAGCAGGTGGCGTTCTATAGTTTCTGCCTACCCCCATGGGAAGAAGGCGTGAGTTTATGTATGTATGCAAATTCATGTTTTATTTAAAGATTTTTTAACTTAGTTACAAAAGAAGTTATGATAAGTACAATTTTTCTTCTAAATCATCTCTAATCTTAGTAGGAATAGTTACGTTACCTGCCTGACCTGTATTCTGGTGCGCTTCCAGTTCGAGTCCTGTTTGGTACTCGTAGTTCCTGGTTTTTACATACTTTTCGGTCAACAAAACACGTTTTTTGAACAAAACACAAAATTTTTGTTCAGCATATAATCCGCTAACTACATAGAACGCTACTCCACGTGGAGACGCGTCTTTTGACACCTCCCACCTAAACGAATAAAAAAACGACATAACTGCTATTTTTTTTCAAGAGTTTACTATTGTGTTGGATATCCTGGCTGCATCAGAGCTCATCGTGTTGCCACCATTGCATTGTATGTAGAATCAAATACTTACTGATCAAAACGAATCCAGACAATATATCTGCAATGTTTTTTCATGGCTGTACCAGTGTGCTGGATATCCTGGCCGCAGCATCAGACCAAGAGTTCCATAATCTTGCATAGTTTTATAGCATACATGGGTATTTCAAATATTAGGTCACACATATGTTTGAAAGTAAAGTAAATTCCCATTATGTTATGAGTCTAACATCCCTACCGCAGCTAACAAAAGAGTGGATAACCTTGAAATGGCTGAACCGATTTTGATAAAATATAAACCAGAACCACCGGTAGAAAACCTGCTTTCAAATAAAAAAAACCATATCCAAATCGGTTCATCCATTTAAGAGCTACGGATACACGCAGATACACAGACAGACACACATTTCGTCGGGGGTCAATAAAAGGGCTTGAGTAGTAGAATAATTATACACTATGACAAATTTCAAATCCAAGATGGCCATGGTGGCCAATGACCAATGTTAGCGCGGGGAGCAATAAAAGAGTGGACTGTATTTTAAAGGCAATGGTTTAATGCCGTGCTTATTACAAATTATAAACATTCCCGGACAAACAAAAACGATTTGAATGGAGGAGAATCGTCCGTCGCCGGCGGAGTCCGTGCAAGCGAGTGGTCGTCGGGCCGAGCCCGCGAAGTGTCGCCGCCGCGCGCCGCACCTCAGCGTACCGATGACGCCGCCTGCGCATGCAGACCGCGCGCAAGATGTTGTGTTGGTTCGATTTCCAACATGCTGCCCGGGTTGAAGCGAAGACTTCAACATTCTGGAAAGGGGCAAATATGAATATATGCCCTCTAAATGATGTGTTTACATCCGTGACTCCCGTCAATGCCAAGGTAAACACTCAAGACTCTTCCAAATATGGTGTGCTGTCAAAGCATTGCAGGTGTGTCACATTGCCATCAGAGACCTGTGGATGAGAGTAGAAAATAATAATATACATACACTATATTGAAAGGGAATGAAGAATATTACTAAGTTTAAAAAACAGGAAATAAAAGTTAAATTTAAAATTTAAAAAACCCCTGACACAAACAAAAATCTCTAAAAAGTAAACACATAATATGCTTTGGCCCTATGTTTAAGGGAATCCATAAAAAAAATAGTGAATTTCAACCAAGAATAACAACGATTAAAAGTTATATGAAAGGTCTATAAAAAATATATGTAGGAGTTTGATAAATCATGTTCTTTATGTTCATCCACCAGAATTAAAAAATATGCGTAGATAACGAGAATATTAAAATCTCGTAAAGGTCTATATTTGTTAAAACCTCGTTATAAATAAGTGAATTATTATAACTGGCTAAACAATTTTTTATTGTGTAACAGATAATCATAATTATTCTTTATTTTCATTTTGCCGTTTTTTATATTATTGTATATTACGTGAAAAAGTTAAGACAATTTATAATGTAATGTAAAGTTATTTTTTTTTAAACGTTGCCCCACACTAGGATTTTCTCCTGTATTGTGGGTTTACAAACATTTAAACTCACATACACAAACAGCCAGACCCGGAACAACTACTTGCAGGTCATACAAATAGTTGTTCCGTGCGGGAATCGAACCCGCGACACGCAGCGCAGCAGTCAATCGCTTAACCACTGCGCCGACCGTGTCGTCGTCATAATATAATAATGTACACGAACGCAAGCAGCGGGTCCGTGCGCGGGCGACGCGGCGACGGGCGGCACATGGGCAGTCCAGTACTACTTAATCTGTGGGCAGTCCGCTCACAGCCTTCACACGGGGAACCTGTGTGCGATCAACATCAATACTTGTGCGATATCGTAAATGTTATTTTTTTAATGAACAATACATTGGGGAAAGTGTGACTTGTACATATTTTAAGTGATAGGACACATCACATTCATTAGTGAAACTTTTCAATTTAGCGAAAGGACGCAAATTTTTTGTTTTGATTATTATTATTGAAAAAAAACATTAGTGACAGGACACGTTGTTATGTCAGTGTAATGATTGTTTCCTCTACTCAAATCAAAATATATTTTATACAAATACGTACCTAAAATAGCCTATAAGTACCTAAAATAGCGTTTAGTTTATAAAAAAATAGTGATAAAAGTAAAATATAATATGCGTGTATCAAAAGTAAAACGCTATCGGCAACAAAGGTTGGAGAAAATTAAAAACGTTCTGTAAGTAAGACCTACATTATCTACCTTTTTCTTATTTCTATAAAATGTATTAGAAAGTAATTATTAGAATTTCATTTACATATATTATAGGATCTCGATAACCTTTTGAATTTTCTTATACGCTAGATTGATTACGTAGAAAAACATCTGGCGTCAACCAAAATCAAAATCTCGATAAAAACATTTTAGAGCGGGAATCGGAATTATTGCAATAGGACGATAAACGTATGCCTGTGACGAAGTAAGTGGCATAGACCGGGTGCCATCGAGTTGTTTTGTATTATGTTTAATACTAATCTAAAGTATTTGCTATTCTTTTATCTATTAGAAAGTATGTTTATATAAATATTACTTACAAATGTCAAGAAAGCATGAAAAATATATTTAAAACGTTAGAGATAAACTTCATGACTCAAACATACAAAATTAATAACCTGATCAAAACATTAGTCCAAGAGCTAGGTACTGAACCCTCCCGGTAACGGTTGTCCTTTTAGGCTAGAAATTTGTTTGGTGATGAGTTATAGCATGCTAAGTATAGTAACCATGACCTGGCAGGTCTCAGCCCTCCACATCAGCAACCCTGACCATTACAAACTTATATATGTTCATTTAGTTACCGGGAGGGTTCATGAGCTCTTGGTCTATATTACAATGTGATACTAGCATTTCTATCATGACATGAGGTACCCAGACCACTGACGGTCATTATGTATGTATAAGTATCAATTCAGCATGCCTCTTATTTCCTATAACATAGTGTACCTATAATGTGTTATTTTTTTTAAATTTACATTAAGATTGTTATTTTCAGTCCTCCTACGCCATCGAAGTCGAATCTTTCTACAAGAGTACTTCAACCAATAGAAGTTACCGAAGATAAAGAATGGAATACACCAGATGTGCAGGCAGTGTGCCATAAAGAGATAAAAATACCGCAGCGATTAAAATACCATTTTAAATCGCGAAGCACAAAATTCTAATTTAATCGTGAAATTTTATGAAAATATATCTAATTTGATTTAAATCATTGATTTTTATAAAAAAATCACTTGATTTTAATCGCGATTTAAATCACTGAATTTGAATCAAGTGATTTAAATCTAATAAACCGTGTAGGTAACCAAATATTATAAATACATAATAGTTAGTAGTCACTAATTTTGTATCCCATGCAGAAAAACACAAATTATTAAAAATATATACCTTTAAACAACGTGTAATAAAAAAAAACACTTTTAAATAAAAAATTGTTACTACTATATGTGGGAATAATAGTACCCGTGCTCTCGGACTACTGTCGTCCTAGTAAAGGCTGAATCCGCTCGATGGCATTTCGGTTCAATAGTGAGGTCGTAGTAAGCTTGTATTCCGGAAGATGGCGCTAAATGGTTTTAGTATTAGCAAGGACCGGTAGATGGCAAATTTTATGTAAATACAGAGAGGGACCGGAAAGGTCGGTGGGGTAAGAAACTGTTCGACGCTCGAGGTCATTGAGACTATGGACGCCCTTAATATATGTTGTGGTTAATATTTTGAT
Organism: Tiliacea aurago; assembly: GCA_948098905.1. Classification (NCBI taxonomy): domain Eukaryota; kingdom Metazoa; phylum Arthropoda; class Insecta; order Lepidoptera; family Noctuidae; genus Tiliacea; species Tiliacea aurago. The sequence goes on along the minus strand of OX402581.1, from coordinate 28,950,428 downwards.
ACTAGCGTCGTCGTCACGGCGGGGGACGGCTAATGAAAACGCTAAACAGACGAAGCATAAACCTAGTAATAAAGAATGTTTACTATTGTAGAAAGGATTGCTTCTGTAACTTCAGTCTTTTTGCTAGCCGTGTGTTATTTTTTAATGCGATTTTCTGTCTAATATTTTCATGATCGTTTGAAGGAAGAAAATTCATAAAACGAGCAGCAAAGTCGAGTTTTAATTATTATTATTTTAAATATCTATAATACCGGTAGGTATTATAGATATTTTATGCAAAAGATGTCGTAGTACAGTTGTGTGTGATTAGACCTTTAATGGCTTTAATGTTAATATTTTCCTTGAAGGCAAATAATTATGTCACGCAAACACCAACTATTTTACATAAGACGCAGATATATGCCAGTGACCTAGAGTAGTTAGCTTGCGTGTTCTCTACTGAGCTCACGCAACGCATCGTACGTTCAGTCAGTAATAGGACTCACCCATTAAGGAGCGCTGTCCCCAATTTGACGCATTATTAATTTATTATACACAAAACAAAAGGTATTCTAATAAAACGCGTATACTAAAAGATCACTATATAAATTATCTTTAAATTGGTGAAAGTTTCAGAAAAATACGGTTGGTAGATTTTGCGCCCTTCTCAGTTTTTTATCCGCGTTAGACATAACTTTACAAATTAATTTCACTATGTAATATAAAAATAATCTAAAATATTCACATATTAAGTTATTGGCAGTTCTGATCTCTCTGCAACGATGTCGAATTGACTGGCGCTACATAGAAGTGTTGAGATGTTTGTATGACGCTGCCACGGTGACTGTCCAGATCCAAGATCAGAAAACCAGCCCCATCCAACTGCTCAGAGGGGTGAGACAGGGGGATGTGATATCCCCAAAACTGTTCACCAATGCGTTGGAGGACGTCTTCAAGACGCTGGAATGGACTGGACAGGGTATCAACGTCAACGGCGAGTACATCTCACACCTTCGCTTTGCTGATGACATCGTCATAATGGCAGACGCTGGAACAGTTAGACCGGATGCTGCACAGCCTAAATGGAGCCTCTCGGCGGGTAGGCCTCGGCATGAATTTGGACAAGACAAAGGTCATGTACAATACACACGTCTTGCCGAGTCCAATCCACATCGAAGGGTCGCTTCGCAAAGTTGTGAAGGAGTATGTCTACCTAGGACAAGTCATCCAGCTCGGTGAACACAACTTTGAGAAAGAAGCCGACAGAAGGATCCGGTTGGGTTGGGCGGCATTTGGAAAACTGCGTCAAGTCTTCTCGGCGCGACACTGACAGTCGGGCTGGTCCACAAATTCAAGGTCGCCCAGCGCGCTATGGAGCGGGCTATGATTGAAGTTTCTTTGAAGGATAAAATCAGGAATTAAATTATCCGGAAAAGAACTGGAGTTACCGACATAGCTTGCAGAGTAAGCAAACTGTAGTGGCAGTGGGGTGGCCATGTTTGTCGAAGGACCGATGGCCGATGGAGCAGACGAGTCCTGGAGTGGAGACCGCGTATCGGCAAGCGTAGTCTGGGACGCCCCGCAGCTAGATGGACCGACGACCTTAAGAAGATGGCTTGGTCAGACTGGATGCGGAAGGCGGAGGACAGGGTGTTGTGGCGCAGCATGGGAGAGGTCTATGTCCAGCAGCTAACTGCGATAGGCTGAGTTGATTGATTGAAGTTATTGAGAAAATGCTTTAATTCATCATTTATATTTTTTTCAAATCATTAACACTACACAAAAGTCGGTTATCGTCCTCTTAAGGGGACGATAACCGACTTTTGTGTAGTGTTAATGCGACTTTTAATGATTTTATACTAAAGATCACGTCTAAACGAGTAGTGTTAATGATTTGAAAAAAATATATCATAAATTAGACCATTTTCTCAATAACTTAAAATATGTTAAAATATGTGAATATTTTAGATTATTTATATATACATAGTGAAATTAATTTGTAAAGATAACTCTAACGCGGATAAAAACTGAGAATGGCGCAAAATCTACCAAGCGTATTTTTCTGAAACTTTCACCAATTTAAAGATAATTTAATTATTGATCGTTTAGTATACGCGTTTTATTAAAATACCCTTTGTTTTGTGGATAATAAATTAATAATGCGTCAAATTGGGGACAGCGCTCCTTGATCGGCGAGTCCTATTACTGGCTGAACGTACGACGCGTTGCGTGAGCTCAGTACAGAACACGCAAGCGAACCACTCAAGGTCACTGGCATCTATCTGCGTCTTAAGTGCTAATGTATTGCTACATTACGAGAGCAGCGTCGTGTCACCGAATGTCGCGCACCCGCGCCTGCAGCTCTCTTGTCTCTCTTCCTATGAGAAGAGGCCCTGGCCCAGCAGGACTCTAAATAAATAATAAAAAGTTTTTATTGTTTCTCATACAATTGTAGCGGCATCAACATCGCCACATACGAACTACGCGTCACACTGACGTCACGCGAATCCTGCATCGCGCAAGCAGAGTTACCACGCAACTAGCTATATACAACGTCCCGACATCAACCGTCGGGCAGTTGCCTACCAGACACAACACCCGTCTGGTCGGAGGATCCTCCCTTTTCTATGGTGGATGAGTGAACTTTACACCCTGTTCCTCATACCACCAAACTGGTGACCCCGAGTATGAACGTCAGCGCAGCCTTCGTGCAACTACTTCAGCGTGACGTCATCATCATCATCACTTCCTCAAGCTTTCGAGCGGCGAGTCACACAGCCAGCCAGCACCCACGGCTTCAACAGGTATCCTGACCACCAGCATGCAGCGGACGCGCATTCCTGGTCATCACCCACAGCCTCATCAGCAACCTTGGCACAGCACACTGCACTTTCGGCCGGTCCACAAGCAGAGAACATGATACCTCTCCTGGTCGACGCCAGCAGTCAGCTACAACCCGGCGCTGTACTACATCCGACGCACTGGAGCATAACGCAGCGCCACCCCGACTCACTGGGGAATCACCGCAGACAGTTCCGACTCACCGAGAACTATGCGGCACCCGGTTCCAACACACTGGAATCCCACTACTGGCACTGGCAAGCATCGCAAGATACACGACTCAGCCCACTATCGACCTCCGGTCTCCGGAGGGGAGTGATGTAGCGGCATCAACATCGTCACATACGAACTACGCGTCACACTGACGTCACGCAAATCATGCATCGCGCAAGCAGAGTTTATCACTCAACTAGCATATATACAACGTCCCGACATCAACCGTCGGGCAGTTGCCCACCAGACACAACACCCGTCTGGTCGGAGGATCCTCCCTTTTCTATGGTGGATGAGTGAACTTTACACCCTGTTCCTCATACCACCAAACAATTGTTCCACAGCACAAAATTGAGGCAGCCCCGGTAAGTTACAAGGATACTTGTGATGGGGTTACCTCGCACCCATGGGTTACTATCTACAATGTTGAGACATAATTAAAAAAGAAAAGACAATGTTTATGTTCTAGGATGTTACAAAAATTGTTTGTAGCATGTTCAGGTATGTGTAGTGTTTGTGTGTGGGGGGAGGATGTGCGGGGTGTGTGGGTTTTAGTAGGTACATGTGTGTTTGTATATGTTAATGATTGATTAACTGATGTGTGACGAATGTTAAGAGTGGGTACAGGTTCTTCGTTAGCACCAACACACATTCACACTCGCACTCTGTATTTATTTTATTTTTTTTAGATATATAATTATGTCACGATGAGGAATCCAGTGCCGTCTCTGACCAGTCTCTGGTGTACTTAAAGCTCAGAAGTAATGCTTGCGATCGTTTACCAAATTACAATCGATGGATAGTTGTAAACCATTATTTAAGGAACTTAGTTTGCTCACTCTACCGTCTATGTATGTATGAAATGTGAGTGTTTGTTCGCTGTAACTTGCATTTATTTGAAACACTGCGCTCTCGCCGTTATCAGAATACTATTCATGTTACCTCTCATATAACCGCATTTTTCGCCAAAAGTGTGCTAGCTCCAAAAATATATAATATATATAATAGTATGCCAGCAGCAATAAGAAATAAAGAGTGTCTGAGATCCTTTATGAGGTCTTTGTTTAAATTCCTTTTAGATAGATGTTACTACTCCTCAATACTGATAAACGGAGGTATGACGATTTCGACTTGCTAATTAAACATTTCACGGCGTCACCATTGTAAACAGCACGTGCAACGGGCCGAGTTACGCACTGCAATGTGTCACTTAGGCATCCCCACTCTCCCCAATACTCGAGCCGCTCTATATAAGCGAGCGCGCAGCAAGGAGGAGATTATTCTCTTCACTATTCTTGTCACAGGCTCGGCAACAAGAATAATCGGCGGCTCGGTGCACACGTTGTAGCGCTTAGATACTGCAGTCTGAATTAAACTATTATTACAGTGAATTAATAAGTTGTGTGACCGCTTGCCTTCTTCTCACGCAAGTTGACTTCCGCCACATGTTGACAATACTTCACCGTCTATACTGACCACAAGCCGTTGATATACGCATTCCATGAGCGAAATCACAACTGTGCTCCGCGTCAGTATAGACACCTCGACTTTATTTCGTAGTACACAACGGACATTCAACATATTTCCGGCAAGGACAATATCGTCGCCGATGCATTGTCCCGCGTCAGTGAACTGCAAACTCCAGTCGATTTTGAGGTTCTCGCTAAATCCCAAGCTTCTGACCCGAAACTGTTGCAAATTCTAAAGTCAGAAACGTCACTACAACTATAGAGGCTTAAAATCGACGGCAGTCCCGTCGACTTACTCTGTGATGTGAGTACAGCCACTCCTAGACCATTCGTGACCAAACCATTACGACGACAAATTTTCGACAGCCTCAGCCATCCAGGAGCAAACACGTCTGCAAAATTGGTTGCGCAGCGATACGTTTGGCTTGGAGTCCGCAAGGACTGTCGACAATGGTCACGAACGTGTCTCAGCTGTCAACGCACTAAGGTAAATCGCCATGTGTCATCACCATTGGGTACATTCGAATTACCCCGTGATAGATTTGCCTTTGTACACATTGACCTAATAGGTCCTCTCCCTCCATCACAGAGGTACCGATACTGCCTGACGGTCGTGGATCATTTCACTAGGTGGCCAGAAGCATAACTGGACAGAATCTCTGCCCTTGGTTCTACTGGGTGTCCGGAGCGCTTTAAAAGAGAATCTTCGGACTTCTTCTGCGGAACTCCTATACGGTGAGCCTTTGCGACTCCCGGGAGAATTTTTAATTCCCGGTGACAGCGGAACCACCGACATCTTGTAGTTCACCACCCGTTTACGCTCGTTTGCCGCAAAATTGCAGCCCACTCCAGCTGCACGTCATTCCAGGGACAAAATATTTGTTCATAAGGACCTCGCCACCTCAAGCCACATATTCCTCAGGGACGATGCGCTTCGAGGTTCATTGCAACTTGCATACACTGGTCCCCATAAAGTTGTCCAAAATGGCGACAAAACTTTTACAATCTCTCGCTCTGCAAGCTGAGCAAACGCTGGCGACGTAACTGCTGACGCGGAAATTTAGGACAATACGTCGAGGCCGGCCGTGGGGTGGAGCCTCGCTCGCAGTAAGACTGGTGCCTGTAATGAGAGCGTGCCGGGCCTTTAGATACGTTCCTAAAGGATGGAGGGAAGTGAAAGTAATATTCAATCCAAAGCCAGGTAAGGGTGACTACACAAACGCCAAATCCCACCGACCAATAAGCCTGACCTCATTTCTATTAAAGGCTTTGTGATAAGGAGCTGAGGGGTGGCGCTCTGAAAACCTTACCGCTATACGGTAACCAACATGCATACAGCTCAGGTAAGTCGACCGAATCTGCTCTTCATCTAGTGGTTGGCCAGATAGAGGAGGCGATCAATCAAAAAGGCACCTGTCTGGGCAGTTTCATAGACATCGAAGGAGCCTTCGACAAAACGAATTTCTCCAGCATCAGCAGCGCCCTCTCCAGACATGGAGTAGAACAGGTACTGACGGACTGGATTACAAACATGTTGAGTAAACGGGTGGTTCACCAAGAAGGTGAGCAGCAACTGGCCATGCTAGCCGTTGCTGGCCTTCCTTGAGGAGCTGGGGTGGATCGAATAATCGATGTTCTCACCCGTACGAAAAATACACGCATTGACGTGGAGTTGCGGACACCAGCCTGTATTACCTATTAAGTCTGGCTGATCCGTCTTTCAATGTAAGACTTCATCGACATAATTGTTGGAGCAGACATCTTTTGGAGCGTGATTGGTCGCCACCGTATACAGTTAGGTAGACATATGCCGACGCTCATCGAGACTAAGCTCGGATGGCTCATATCAGGCGCCATACCTCAACCTAACATAAACAACTGATCGGTGTGTATGTTCGCGCATGGCAAGCACACCAAACACGTACAAGCACCCATCGATCTCTCAAGATTCTGGTAACTTGACTCCATCTCACCTAAGTTCAACTTCACATCCGAAGAGCGAGCATGTGAACAGAACTACGTCAACACTTTGCCGTTTCATAGTCACCGTTCCCTTAAAGGAATCCCCTGAAGCATCGGGTAACTCCTTTGAGATGGCAAACGTCGCCTTCTGTCGTTAGAGCGTAGACTTGATAGAGACCCAATACAGCATCGCTACGTAGAGTTCTTGCAGGAGTATAAAGCATTAGGTCATATGAGCGAAGTAACTCAGCCTTCTTCATCTCATACATATTTCCTTCCACATCATGGTGTTTTCAGAGAGTCCAGTACAACGACCAAGCTTCGAGTTGTCTTCGACGCATCAGCCGTCACAACTTCTGGTAAGTTGTTTAACGACATTCAAGGCATAGGACTTGTAGTTTAGAATGACTTAATACCCATATTGTTGAGGTTTCGTCAGCATAGATGCGTAATTTCGTCAGATATCGAAAAGTCCTTTCGACAAATCGTAGTTGACGAATCGCAGCGATCTCTACAACAAATATTGTAGCGCTCTGATCCATCATTACCTCTTAAAACTTATACATTAAACACGGAACTTACGGAACAATATCCGCTCCGTTCATCAGTACACAATGTTTGTCTCAGTTGGCAAAGGAGGCAACGCACACACGTACACAACAGTCTATCCAGCACGATTTTTACGTCGACAATTACCTGTCAGGAAGTGACTCTAAAGAGAGCACTATAGCGCTATGTAGAGATGTCATCAGCATACTTAAGAGTGCACAACTCAATCTTCGGAAGTGGCAGTCTAACAATGCACAAATACTTCAGGCAGTCACTACAATCACACTTGATTCATCAACAAATACCGCATCCACAACAGCACAGACAGACACACCTTACACAGTCAGCTTAAGTATTGATGAATCAAGTAAAACCCTCGGTCTCAATTGGCACTGTCACACTGACTGTCTTACATTATCCATTCATATACCGAAACATACAGATACTGCAATCACAAAACGACACATACTTCCATCATAAGCACAATAGCGCAAGTATTCGATCCACTGGGTCTTGTCTCTCCGTGTATTATCGAGGTCAAGATAATATTGCAGAGACTGTGGATAGACAAGTGTGAATGGGACGATGAGGTTAATGTGGACATTAAAAAGCTATGGCTGAAGTTCACACAGACTTTACCACAGCTTAATCGTGTGTATAGTAATGTGATAGCCCTATATCCGTGGAAGTACATATTTTTACAGATGTGTCAGAAAAGGCATACGGAGCTTGCATTTACATTCGTTCTGTAGCTGGTAGCGGCAGCGTCCATACACATCTGCTCACATCCAAAAAGTAAAGTTGCACCGATCAAGTCGACCACAATCCCAAGGCTAGAGCTTTGTGGTGCCTTATTAAGGACCAGGTTGTGTGAAAAGGTATAGAATCATTGACCCTTAAACCTGACAAATGCATATTTTGGTGCGAATCAATGATTGTCTTAGGCTGGCTGTCTGCTACACCAGGTACGCTTAAGCCATTTGTCAGGAATCGAGTTTCGGAGATACGGGAAGGCTTTGGTGCTAACACCTGGCGCTATGTGCCATCCAAGGACAACCCTGCAGATCGTGTTTTGTCTCCCGTGGTCTGAGCGCTGACCTCATAGGTCAATCTTCCATGTGGTGGTCGGGGCCTTCATTCTTACTTACAGACCCAGCTCTCTGGCTTTCAATGCCGAACACAAATGTGAGCACAATACTACCTGAACTATTAAAATCACATACTACTAACATTAATAATCAATCGTTACCTATCACTAATCCTAATATAAATATACACAATAATTAATTTGTAACTTTAATTAATTATATTAGCATACGTATTCAGATTCATTAATCGTTCTAAAGGAATACATAATAATAGTCTTACTCTTACTAATTCAGAGTTGTCCTATAGCGCTGATTTCATAATTAAAACGGTTCAGAGGGAAATGTTTCCTGAAGAGTACGTGCTACTTTTATCAGGTAAACAATTACCACATAAAAACCGCCTTAAGAAATTATCACCTTTCATCGAGTCTGGTATACGAGTCGGATGCAGATTAGATAATTCTTGCTACGATTATAATATCGTTATTTGCAGCAAACATAACTTTGCTAAACTTATTTTTAATACATATCACTTACGCCTATTCTATGCTGGTCCACAACTACTCTTAGCCACAATTAGACATGAGTATTGGGCCTTGGGTGGTAGAAACCTTGCTAAGTCAACTGTACATGGTGCATAAAATGTCAGCGATTCAACGGTAGAACAGTTCAGCCCATCATGGGTAATTTGCCTAAGGAACGAGTTCACTTGGAGTTTCCTTTCTTAGAGACTGGCACAGACTACGCCGGACCCATCCACCTAGCCGACCGCAAAGGTAGAGGATGTAGATTGATCAAGTCATACATATGTGTTTTTGTGTGTCTAGCCACAAGGGCGGTTCTTCTGGAGCTTGTCTCAGATCTAACAAAACATGCCTTTATTGCAGCACTGAACAGGTTCATTGCTTGTCGTGGTAAACCAAAGACCATTTACTCCGATAATGGTACAACCTTTATTGGCACCTGTAATGAAATAGCTGCCATATTAAGACAAGACTTTTCTTCAGAAATGGCAGATACAGGTATCAATTTCAACTTTATTCCGGCTTATTCCGGAATTCAAAATAGTACCATCAAACTGATCTGATGATGAAGCCGGAAGATAGGCACTGGAACTCCGTAATAATACAATGTATCCTACCCGTGTTTGGTCTTATTGGAATTGTCATGAGATGCACTCTGGCTATAAATGATTTTTAACCGACTTAAAAAAAGGAGGAGTTTCCCAATATATTATATACTTATCTAGCCATATATACATATAAAAGGAAACCGTGACTGATTGGTCTATCAACACAGCTCAAACCACTGAACAGATTGGGCTGAAATTTGGTTTTTGGAAAGGGGTTTGAAGATTTTGGCCCTAACATCAGCAACCATTTTGTTTTTTTTTTCAAAATCGCGGTGCACAATAAATGTCATATATTTGGATAGGGGGCACTTATACAAACATAAAACGTCATTTAACATAACATCATAAAGCGTCACGTTTCTGAGATATTCAAAGATAAAAATAACTTATTTATTTATTTTGTAGTTAATTCATGTCGATTAAGTTATTTACTGTTAATCTGAACCAGACAGAGAAAGAAAACAAAGATTATAATACTAATAATTTATTTTGTTCATTAAAATCTTTTTTAATACAATCGGAACATAAGAATATGAGAAAAATGTGTCGAATTACAAAGATAGTTTTGTAGGTAAACATGAAATAATTGAATACCTAGTGGATAAAACATAAGCTTTATTAATCATATTCGGTATAAATAATATCATCCAAGAAGGCAGCGGGAGGCTGAATAGGATATTCTTGATGACGCGCCCATGCCATGTACCATATAATACACATAACATGGGAGCAACATCCAAGTGTTCGTTTTCCTACAATGCAATTACAGTAGTAGCCAACTATTTTATTCCTGCCTTGCAAAGTATTATCGAGCAAGATGTAGACAAAATAAATTCGATTGTTTTGGTGTCTTGAGTGGATTCGAGCTCTTAAAAGCCAGGGATCAGAAACGACAATGTTGTATTGACTCAAGTCATAATCGATGGCAACGTCTTCGTATAATTCAATAAAAAATATGCCGTATTCTTTAATATGTTCCCCTTAGTAACTACGAGCTTGGGCGACTTGGTACGGTCCCAATGCTATCACTAACAACTGATCATACGTTAGATTTGCGAATTGTTCAAATTCTCCTCCAGCATCCATAGCCCGAAAATTGGCTCTACGGAAGTTTCAATTATTTTGAATCACAAACTCACTTAAGTGGTTTGGGGCATCATGTTTTAAATAGATTTCATTTATAAATTGATCAACGAGCTGATGATCTGTCAGTCGGTTCCCGAACGCATTTATTAGAGCACAAGCAATTCTTACTCTTCGTATAAGTGTGGTGCCGCGATGTTGAAAAATTGCGATCTAAGTTGCCTGAACTGATTTTTTAATCGACCATTAATAGTTTCCACTACCCAACGGCATAAAGTTACTTTTCTAGATTCGTTTGCCTGTTTGGTAGTTAGCTGACGTTCATTTTCATCTTTCGTTTGTGGCATATAAGCTTCGTATCCACACGAACTTATATCTTCCATCACATCTCGGAATCCTCGATCTAGAATGAATACATCTCCTTTCTCAAAGAACCAATGATAAGGATTGTCTTCGTTTTCTCTTATCAATTCTGACATGATAGAAGCGTCAGATTTGTTTGCCTCGTATAGCCCAAAGGTGTTTATAATATATCCATCTGGACTTACAATTAAAAATACCTTTAATAAATTACGGTATTTATGGTGACTGTATGAAGTTCGTTGAAATTGGTAATTAGAGCTTTTTTGCAGAAAGAAATAAGTACCGTCGCAAATTGTTACTAATGATTCATTGCAGTTTGAAAATAATATCCGTGGAATTCTTAAAATCCTTTCGCGCATATTGTTTCTGTACGAAAAGGCACAATCAGGTCCGTATATATGATCAAAGCCCAAATGGTTGGGAACGAATTCTGTCATCAAACACTTGCGAATTTTTTTCATTACACTACTTAAATGTTGCGGAGTCATACGAAACACACTAGAAAGTCTTTCGTTAGAATCACCAGTATGCAACTTACACATGACCGTTGCAAGGGCTGTTTTAGGTTTTCTAAAAGATGTCGAGATTGAAGGTGTCTCTTGCAGAATATTAAAAAATATTTCTTTATTGTATCCAATAAAATAATAAAAGACGCTGTCGTCAATAGTATCTAATCTTTCAAAATTCAAAAATGACAAGTGTTTGTGTTGCAACATTTTTAACATTTCTGACATTTGTGCGCTATTAAAAAGCTCTTGTATAGGAAGACAATGTGTTGGGAAATCATTCCACCGTGCTTCAGGCCCAGCATGGACTTCACAAACACGAGTTCCACGTGGGATGTATATATTATATTTAGACAGAACCTTTCGTCTTATATTATAATGAATCCTATGCAGATTCTGTCTTTGGGGGTATGAGGAACAGGGTGTAAAGTTCACTCATCCACCATAGAAAAGGGAGGATCCTCCGACCAGACGGGAGTCGTGTCTGATGGGCAACTGCCCGACGGTTGATGTCGGGACGTTGTATATATGCTAGTCGCGCGGTAAACTTTGGTTGGTTAGTTGTTTGTGTATGTGAATTTAAATGTTTGTAAACGCACCCACAATAGAGGAGAAATTCCTAGTGTGGGGCAAAGTTATTTAAAAAAAGAAAAAGAAAAGAAACTCTAATTGCGCGATGCAGGATTTTTGCGTGACGTCAGTGTGACGCGTAGTTCGTATGTGGCGATGTTGATGCCGCTACATTACTCCCCTCCGGAGACCGGAGGTCGATAGTGGGCTGAGTCGTGTATCTTGCGATACTTGCCATTGCCAGTAGAGGGTTCCAGTGAGTCGGAACCTGGTGCCGCATAGTTCTCGGTGAGTCGGAACTGTCTGCGGTGATTCCCCAGTGAGTCGGGGTGGCGCTGCGTTATGCTCCAGTGCGTCGGATGTAGTACAGCGCCGAGTTGTGGCTGACTGCTGGCTTCGACAAGGAGAGGCATGTTCTCTGCTTGTGGACCGGCCGAAAGTGCAGTGTGCTGTGCCAAGGTTGCTGATGAGGCTGTGGGTGATGACCGGGAATGCGCGTCCGCTGCATGCTGATGGTCAGGATACCCGTTGAAGCTGTGGGTGCTGGCTGGCTGTGTGACTCGCCGCTCGAAAGCTTCAGGAAGTGATGATGATGATGACATCACGCTGAAGTAGTTGCACGAAGGCTGCGCTGACGTTCATACTCGGGGTCACCAGTTTGGGGGTATAAGGAACAGGGTGTAAAGTTCACTCATCCACCATAGAAAAGGGAGGATCCTCGGACCAGACGGGTGTCGCGTCTGGTGGGCAACTGCCCAACGGTTGATTTCGGGACGTTGTATATATGCTAGTCACGCGGTAAACTCTAATTGCGCGATGCAGGATTTTTGCGTGACGTCAGTGTGACGCGTAGTTCGTATGTGGCGATGTTGATGCCGCTACATGTCTTTGGTGGCATCCTGCTATAATACAATTTGAGGCACTATACGTGACTCGTGTGAAATCAGGTACTGGAAATTCATGTACATTTACTGGTGGTATTACTTCTACCAAAGGAGCAACTTGAGCCTCAGCATCAATTTCCAGGGAGATATCGGGAGCATGAGGCTCCTCGGGACTGTTTTCAAGTGGATCAAATGTGGATCTTCTTGTTCTCTTTGCTCAGATGTGGGCATATAAACGTCACTAATTGCATCTTCTTGACTTGCCAAATCCTCTGCCTCTTGTTTGACCTCTCGTTGCAAACAAGGTCGGCAAATTCGGTCTTCCGCCAAAATCAGTTGTAAAAAAAATGTATTTCAAATACTCATTGAAATAAAAACAAACAGCCAATAAATAACAATAGGAATATTACTATAGTGTCAGTATTAACCATTGGGCCATGAATAAAAATAAACAGCTAATAAATAACAATGGGAGTAATACTATAGTGCCAGTATTAACCATTGGGCCATACATCATTGTTATCAGTCTCTCTCGCTCGCATTCATGGGGCTTATGGAGACGTATAATGTTCTCGCGGGCAGATAATCATGCACAAGACATACATAGTGAATATTATTACGATGACATTGAAAACCACCGAAATAGTCCTTTACTTGGTGAAAACTACCGGCTGTCCTTTTTCTTTCAATATACTAACACGACAAGTATTAACATTTCTATGCAGGCAGCCAATATTAAGTACACTATATTGTTTATTTTTTATGTTTCGCATGTTATCTTTGTGAATATGTAGATATTGTTTATAAAATACCACGAGACTTAATTAAGACATAGAAATACTACAAAACGAAGTAGGACGCCATATAAACTAATATGTTTACAAGTCTTATGGTATTTTAGAAAGAATATACATACTCATACTAACAAATTAATACACTTAAGCACAACATACATTATTGACTCTACGAGTATAACTGTCAAACGTTCTATCCTGGTGGTCCTGAAATAGGTGCGTGCATAGTTTATGATGCTTGGATGACCGGCTATAAAGTCTTCAGTCAGCAAACAAGACTGTACAGGACGTCAAGATCTTCGCCGTGGGCCGCGCACAGTGCTTTTCCCACAAAAAAGCATGTTCTGGCGCCAATATGGCTTGACATTTTGTCAAGAAACAATTTGAAATACAACAGTAACAATGATTACGAAAACAAAACAGTAACAACATTAATTAAGAACAACTCAACAAAATAGTATCAAATCTATTGCAATTTACTACATAGACAGGAAAACGCGTGCACACAATGGACGTCAAAGTGGCAAACTGAAGAGTGAAGGGTGACGCAACGGACGGGCGGGTCGTCGCGGGGTCTCCTCAATCGGCGGGGGTATCTTTTGTCTCTTTCGCTCATAACTAAAATATTACCTACACATGATGCAATTATTTTTTCATTGTTCAATATGCTTACCTGCAGGGAAAAAAAACAAAAAATCCTGTTTCTTCAAGGTTCAGTTTTTTTACTTATATTTCGGTGAATAACTCCAAAACCTGACGTTTTAGGATATTATGTTTCATTAAATTTTTTGTTTTTATAAGTGTCCTTTATCTAAATATATAACTTTCGTTATGCACCGCGATTTTGAAAAAAAAAAAAATGGCGGCCGACGTTAGGGCCACCCTCCATACAAAAATCTTCAAACCCCTTTGACCTTTAAGGGGGGGAAAACGGGGGGTTTGTTTGCATGAAAAATCTTATTCCTAGGGTTAATAAACTTGAAACTTGGACGAATACTTACGTAAGTAAATTATAAATTTGTACATTTTTGTTATCTCAACTTCAATGGATGGGATGTCAAAGCTTGTATAGAAGAGTTTTAATGCGCGGTCCGATCAATTCGAAACTCAGTAAGTATTTATACTTAAAACAAAAATAAAGAATGACTTGTATCAGGGTTTCTCGAAAATCTACCGATAACGGAGTGAAATTGACTACCCCTTGTCAATTTTACAAGAGAGGATTTTACTACGCGGCTTGTTAAGTCAAATAATGGAAAAGTCGCAAACCACTTTAAAAATTAATCTCTTTAAAGGGGAGATGGATACAGTTTGTATGAAACAAACCTTCTTTCGTTGATCTATTAACTTGATACTTCGCCTGAATACTTCATCAGTCTCCTGCCCTAATCCCAATTTATTTGGGGTGGTCGTTGTAGTATGTTTATTTAGTTAGTAATAAGAAACATCACTAGTAGATGATAGAGGATGAATGGACGACACTAGGGAGAGGAAGAGGAATGGCGTCGGAGAGCGATCACTAAGAAAATGTAATTATGTAAGCGAGCTCAATATATTCACATGTGCAGTATTGTTACATTGTTTTATTCAATTAAACATGATACATGGCGCAGCCGTAATTGTTTTGATAACGAACCATCTTTTGCAATATTCGTACGTTTTGTAATTGTGCAAACATGGCCGCAGCGTCGTACAACCTGCCCGAAAAACTGTGTCTCGGTGGGGATTTGCCAAGCAATTGGAGGAAGTTTAAGCAACAGCTAAGTATTTATCTCATTGCCTCTGGACTTAATGAAGAAAAGGATGAAAGAAAAATTGCAATCTTTCTGAACGTCATTGGCGACGAAGGAGTACAAATCTATAATAATTTTAATTTCGACAAGCTTATTGATGCCGACGAAAAGAAAAAGGTGGCGACATTTGATGATGTATTGCAGTCATTCGATGAATATTGTGAACCCAAAAAGAATGTACTCTTTTCAAGATTTTTATTCTATAAGCGCTCTCAGCGACCGGGTGAGCCATTTGATGTTTATTTCACGGACTTGAAGAGTCTAGCTAGAAATTGTGAGTTCACAGATGAAAAGGAAGCCATCCGCGACAGAGTTATTTTTGGCACTACTAATAAATCCGAACAGGAGAACTTGTTAAGCATGGGTGATGTGGACCTAGATAAAACTGTGAATAGGCTACGTCTCTCAGAGGTGACAAAGTCACAAATCAAAGAAGTGCAATGTGACTCAGCAGAAGTTGGTGACGTCCACAAGGTACAGGTGAAAAATCCCACTATTCAGTGCAAATGGTGTGGTGGCCAACATGAGCGGGACATCAAAAAATGCCCAGCAAGAGGAACAAAATGTGCAAAATGTGGGAAACATAACCACTTTGCAAAAGTGTGCCGCACCAAAAAAGTCCAAGTCGTATCCGAGGAACAAAATGACAATGAGGATTTTATTTGTGAATCGGTAGGTCAAGTATATAATGCTAATAATTCTAACTGTTGGGAGCAGAACCTGATCATTGAAAATGTCATAAATTGTACCTTCAAACTGGATACTGGTTCTGATGTTAACTTAATACCTATCTCACTGCTAGAGGATATTCAAAATAAAATTTCAAAGAATAAACTTAATAATATTAAACTAAGTAAATCAAAAGTCACATTGCAGGCATACAATGGATCAAAAATCAAAACTTATGGTACTGTTTTATTGGAAACAAAATTAAAGTCAAAAGTTTATTTATTGGATTTTATTGTTACTAGTTCTGCATACCAATTAACATTAGGGAAGGATTCATGTTTGTTATTAGGCATTGTTGAAAGAAAGTTTATAAACAGTATCAAAAATAATCAATCAAATAAACAGATACTAATGGATAAGTATAAAGATGTTTTCTCAGGCACAGGTCAATTTCCTAAAAAATGTAGAATTTTATTGAAAGAAAACTCTATTCCATTGTCCAAACCTCCACATAGGGTTCCTTTAAAATTAAAAGATGAGCTGGACAGACTCTGTAAACTAAATGTGATATCCAAAGTTGAGGAGGCTACAGAATGGGTGAATAGGGTTGTTATTGTGGAAAAAAATGATGGTTCTATCAGTTTATGTTTAGACCCCAGAGCTCTCAATGAGTGCATTCTTAAAAAATATTATGAAATTCCAACTATCAATGATTTAAAGTCACAAATAAGTCATTCAAAATTCTTTTCTGTTTTAGATCTGAAAGATTCATTTTGGCAGATTCGGTTGACTGAGGACAGTAAAAAATACTGTACATTCTCTACAATTTATGGATCTTATTGTTTTAATGTCTTGCCATTTGGTCTTGAAATCTCAGCTGAAGTTTTCCAAGAAAGCTGTAGGAATTGCTTTAATGACATTGAAGGTTTGTTTATATACATCGATGACTTCTTAATTCACGCGGAATCCAGAGAAAAACATGATGAGATACTCGAAAAAGTCCTAAGCAGAGCACGTGAGTTGAATATAAAGTTTAACCCAAAGAAAATTCAATACTTACCTGATGTAGTTAAATATTTTGGCCATGAAATTGTAGATGGAAATTTAGTACCAGACAAAGATAAGATTAGGGCTGTTTTAGAATATGACATGCCAAGTGATAAGCAAAGCCTCCAGAGATTTTTAGGTTTTGTCAATTATTTTAGGGAATACATTCCCAATATGTCTGAAGTAACCAGTCCATTGAGGCAATTGTTAAAGAAAAATGTAGAATTTGTATGGAATATTGGTTATACTACATGTGTCAATAACATTAAGAAT
This sequence comes from Tiliacea aurago, assembly GCA_948098905.1. Lineage (NCBI taxonomy): Eukaryota > Metazoa > Arthropoda > Insecta > Lepidoptera > Noctuidae > Tiliacea > Tiliacea aurago. The sequence continues at coordinate 28,933,213 of OX402581.1, read as the reverse complement.
CTGTTAATAAGTCCACCAGTACTTGTAAATTTTGATCCCAAAAAACAAATTGTAATTCAGACTGATAGTTCTAAGGATGCAATTGGTTGCGTTCTAATGCAAAATGGTCATCCAATTTCATATGCCTCCAAAAGTTTATCTAATTGTGAATCTGAGTATGGACAAATTGATAAGGAATTTTTAGCAATACTGTTTGCTTGTAAAAAGTTTCACTACTATATTTATGGACGGCATGTAATAATGCAAACAGATCATCAACCATTAGTGGCAGTTATGAAGAAAGAAATTAATTCTATTCGTTCTCAACGTTTAAGAAAAATTAAAATTAAATTAAGCATTTATGATTTGGATGTTCAATACACTCCTGGTTCTAAGATGCATGTAGCTGATGCCTTAAGTCGTGCTTCAAGCAATGCTGACAATATGGAATTGGATAGTTCTCTTACTAAAACTGTACACACTATCAATGTCAGTGAAGAAGTACGAAATCTCATTATGTTAGAAACTGAAAAGGACTCTGTCCTTCAGCAATTAAAATTATACTATAAAAATGGATGGCCTAAATGCAAAAATAAAGTAGCTGATACTGTGAAATTTTACTATAAATGTAAAGATAACATTACATATGAAAATGCAATTGTTTATTTAGATTACAAGATTATTGTGCCATTGGTGTTAAGAGATAGAGTAATAAGAAAAGTTCATTCAAGTCACTTTGGAATTAATAAGACAATTGCTAGAGCAAAATCTTTATTTTATTGGCCGAATCTTGAGAATGATTTTATTCAAATTATATCAAAATGAGGAACATGTGAAAAATATAGTGCAAAAAAATCAAAAGAACCTATGTCGCTTGATGAGACACCTAGTCTACCATTTCAAAAAATTGCTTGTGATTTTCTACAGTGGAATAGCAAGACTTATATAATTATAACTGACTATTACTCTAAGTGGTTTGACATAATTCATGTAAATTCATTAACTGCAACTACTGTGATTAATATATATTATCTTGAGAGCTGATAATATGCCATTCAACTCTTTTGAGTTTAAGAATTTTGCAACACTTTGGAATATAAAACTGATTACTTCAAGCCCGAAATATCCAAGGTCCAATGGCTTTGTTGAAAGATTTGTTGGAATTGCAAAAAATCTGCTAAATAAATCAACTGAGAGTGGTGTTGACGTTCAGGAAGTATTGCTAGAGTATAGAAATACTCCAGTATTAGGTTCACAATACACACCATCACAGTTACTATTCAGCAGATTGACAAGAACCAAACTACCTATTCATGATGTACTTTTAAAACCAAAGTTGGTAACAAATTTTAATGAAACTCAAAACAAAGTAAATATGTATAATAAAAGAAACTTTGATAAGACTGCCAAATGTAACAAACATACTTTCTATTCTGGCCAAGATGTAGTTTATTTAAGGGATAATGTTTGGGTCCCAGCAAATGTTGTAGATATACACTCATCTCCGAGGTCTCTGATTTTAAAAGACGGTACTGGCCAAATAATTAGAAGGAATACATTGCATGTAAAACCTTCATTTCATAAAGATGTTAATGTTCAACCAAAATGTAATTTGGATTTATTAAACAATGAACAATCAGAAGAACAAAATGTATCTGTGGAAAGAAGGAATAGTGATAGTCAAATTGTAGTTGTAAGGGAAGATGCCCAAGAGCAAGTACGAGATTTTCAGTTGAGACCTAGAAGAAACATAGTTCCTCCAAAACATTTAACAGACTATGTTTGTTAAAATTAATTATAATTATAAGGGAAAGATGTAGTATGTTTATTTAGTTAGTAATAAGAAACATCACTAGTAGATGATAGAGGATGAATGGACGACACTAGGGAGAGGAAGAGGAATGGCGTCGGAGAGCGATCACTAAGAAAATGTAATTATGTAAGCGAGCTCAATATATTCACATGTGCAGTATTGTTACATTGTTTTATTCAATTAAACATGATACAGTCGTAACATGTCGAATTACACTGTACAGCGTGTTACGGAAAGGGTATATCCATACAAACCGGGTGAAGAGTACATCTGGTTTATAATCTCTGTACAAAATTTCAGCTCAAAAAAATAACTTTGATAATAATTGATATTTTTTTTATTTCTATAGTTTATTAAATTTAAATCATAAAAAAACGTGTAACCGCACTACGAGAGTCATTATCCATTATCTGTGTCTGTGCGCCTAGTACACACACACCTGCACAGCTCTGCGACACAGAGCCGCAACGACGCGGGCGGCACGATTGGTGGCGGGATCAGACGAATGGATTAAAACGTGTACCGAGCAGCTGACTTGGTCTAGTGATGTGTAGAAATCAATTGGAAACATTTGTTTTTTATTAGTTTAACTTTATAATTATGTAGGTATTATTAAAAAAAATGTTGCTATTTAGTTTGTAATCACCAAAAGAATCCGTGCCTTTGATATGTGATATATACATATATACCCTTTTCGTAACACGCTGTAGATTTAATACATACAAAAGGAAACAGTGACTGACTTACTGACTGATCTATCAACACAAAGCTCAAATCACTGAATGGATTGGGCTAAAATTTGGCACACAGATAGTTATTATGACGTAGGTAACCGCTAAAAACACATTTTAGAAAATGCAACCCCTAAAGGGTGTAACTGGGTTTCACAACTTGAATGGAGAAATCATATGAAATGTATCAATTAGACAATTTGCAGGGTTACTCCTGTCAAAAAATAAATAGGTAAAAAGTGCTCATGTTTTTTTTTAAACACCCCTTCTGGGGGTGTAAAGAGGTAAATAGTCTACAAATCAATATGGTGTCATTTTCAAGGTTTGTCAGGACGTTGATCACGTAAAGGTCAACAATTTTGAAATTGATACACTTGAACAACAAAAAAAAACTAATAAGTCCTAATTTATTATTATTTTGTATTTTATTTATTTATTTTATTTTACAGTTTTCGGAAAACTTACAGCTAAACACTTTTTCACGAATGAGAGTATTGATCTAAATAACAAATCTATCTATATAAATAAATGGAGAAACTGACCGACTGATTGACTGACGTATCAACGCACAACCCAAACTACTGGGAGCGACGTGAAATTTTGCACTAGGGTTCCTTTTATGTAGGGTAGGTACTTTTAATCCCGGTTCCCGTGAGATTTCTTCTGACATCCACGCGGGTGAAGCCGCGGGCAAAAGCTAGTATTATATATATATATGTTCAGGCATAACTTATTTGTTTATGAACTGATTTTTATAATTCTTTTATTTGGTACAGGAAGCTTGCGCGGTCTCCTATACGTTACAGATTTACAGCTAACTCTTCAATAATACGTATATAATCCACTCGGTGTATGTTGATGATGTTATAAAACTTCCTGTTACTGTTGTTTTCATAGCAAGTAGTGGTATACGAATTGGTGTGAGGTAGGTACCACTAAAAAGTTAAAAATGAAAAACTATTTCACAAATAAAACAACCGACTTCCAACAAAAACACTAAAAAGTGAACAATAACTTTAATTTTGGAAGCACATAACATAACATCACGCATTGTTTCTTCGAAGGGTTGGGCAGAGGTGTACCTGTAGTACACCCACATTTAATATTGCCACTATGATGTGAAAGATGTCAATCGATTGCATAATATCTGTTTCAAGACGCACTAACTAATCTGTAACGGCGTCAAACATGAAAAGATTTGTTTTACCCGTCTGACACTACCTAATGCCACGCAACTTTTGTTATATGTTGCAAGGAACATTGCAACCGAAACCAAATGTTGCCAGTAACACGTTTCCCGTAAAGGCACTCCTAAATGGGCCATGTTCTGATTGGGCGAAGGCAGATGCTGCGGTTGACGACTGCATCCGCTGGAATCAAGTGCATGCCGCGTAAACTGACTGTGTCCACCGGAGCCCAAGCGCATGCACGCGCATCCGCCAGCATGCTCCCACTTCAATCTTGAGCGTACTAGTTCAACGGTAGGTAGCCAAACGCAAACCGATTTCGGGAGCGCAGAGCCGACTGGGTTTTATGGTGTAGATATAAGTTGCAAGCGAATACATTTACATTACATAACTCAAACTCAATTTCAATTAACCCAATTACAGGCACTTTTGAATTGTCAAAGAGTCGGTCAGTTAGTCAGAAAGTTGAATCTATTTGCCCATTCCAAAACGTGGATCTCTAAAGATAAGAACTCTCTATGGAGAAGAACAGGCAAGAAACTCCAAGATCATTCAAGACATATACAACAGTATGAACTTTAGTTACCTATGCAGTGGCGGCGAGATCCTCAAGCTGATCGAGGGACTGGAGAGGAGAGCCGGGCGGCCGCAGTTCTGTGGAGGGCGATTCCCCGAAGCCGCTGTCGGCGTCGGCCGGCTCGTGGCGCTCGCTCAGCAGCGCCGGGCGCAATGCTAGCGGCCGCGCCGCCAGGTACGCCGCCACCTCCGCTGCGCTCGGCCGCCGCACAGCCGCGCGCGCCCAGCACAGCTGCGCCAGCCCACGCCTGAAACACATTCCGTCAAACTACGCTCGCCCCGCGTGCCCGGGCCCCTGCGCCCCCACCCGCACACTTACGTCTGCGGCGTGGCATCTAGTGGCAGTGGCGGGGAACCACCAGCTGCCACGTACTCTAGCACGCGCAGCGGTGACATGGTGCCGTAGGGTCGCACGCCCAGCGTCACCAGCTCCAGCAGCAGTACACCGAGCGCCCACACGTCAGACGCGGCCGAGAATACACCGTGCGCAAGGCTCTCGGGTGCCATCCATAGCACGGGGAAAAGGCCGCGGCGCCGGCACGTGTACTCGGGCGCGCCGTCTGCGTCGCCCACCGTGTTCCGCGCCATGCCGAAATCGGCCAGCTTCAACGAGCGCCGCACGTCGACCAGGCAGTTGGCGGCGCGCACGTCACGGTGCACCACACCGCACATGCCGAGGTACTGCAGCGCCTCCGCCGCCTCGCGCGCCAGACGCGTCAGGGCCGTGGCAGATACGTGCTCCGCCTCACCGCTCTCCAACGGCGCCTCCGAGCCTGCGCCTCCCACCAGGTGGCGACGCGCGCGTAGATACTCCAGCAGGTTGCCGAAGAACGCTAGCTCCATAAGTACCAGCGGCGGCCCGTCTGTGATGCATACGCCGACCAGTCGCACAATGTGCGCGTGGTCGAGAGAGGCGATCGTACACGCCTCGCGGAGGAACTCGCTCTCCTCGGCGGCTGAGGCGTTGTCACGCAGAGCCTTTGCAGCAATGTAGTGCGGGGCGCGGGCGGGTTCGCGCATGCACGCCAGGCGCACGCTGCCGAAGCGGCCTGCGCCGAGCTCCTCGTGCAGCTCCAGCGCAGTACGCTCTACGAGGTATGCGGCCAGCACGGTGGCCACGTGCCGGCGCCGCGCGACCCCTTGGATCTGCTGTTCCTGCTTCAGGCGCGCGAGGTGGCGGCGCAGCTGGCGGTGCGCCAGCAGTGCGGCGCCGAGTGCCAATGCTAGCAGTGACAGCGCGCAGGCGCATGTGGCGTCATGGCAGGTGGGATTGAACTTGTCGCCGGAGCGCACGTAGCAGCCCGAGGCGCCGTCGTCTGTCGGAAGGTCAGAGGGCCGCGAGTAGTTGGCACACGTCTCGTTCTTGCCGCTCACGACGCCACTGGTCACGTTCACGCGCCACGTAGCCAGCCGCTGTTTGAATCCGCTACCGCACCACTGGTCCACGAACACGAAGGTCTCCTCGAGCGAGCGCTCCTTGTAGCGTAAACGCTGACTGACGCTTGTGACAGGCGTTTCGATGAGACTTTCTTGGAGTGACCTAAATTAATAAATAAAGTTAAGAAGATTCATCATAAATTATAGTAGTTGTTAGTAAATACCTCATATTACTAATTCATAATGATTGGACTACATTATCATTGTCTCCTTTGGTCCGATTTCGGGACTCATAAATACGGAAATCATAAAAAAGACTGATATTGTAGTTTATTATTAGGTACAAATAAGTACAGATTAATGCACTTGTTCAAGTAAAACATTTTTTGAAAAAACTAATATTTTATTCTGTTAGAGACCGCATATTTTTATAACTGTAAATTTACTGGAAATCCTAACTTAATATTATAAATGCGAATGTGAGTTTCTTTGTTTGTTACGCTTTCACGCTAAAACGGATCAACGGATTTGGATGAAATTTGGCACGTGGGTAGACCATGCCTTGGGTAGACCATGACCTGGGTCAGGTCACAGACTCTCCCGGTAGTATGTTCCCGTTCCGATATCCACGCGGTCGAATAGTGTACTACTCTCATCAAAATTGAATTACTTATAATAATTTTAGTCATTTTACATAAGTTCAGTTCACGTTCGGACCGCGTCATAGCAACACCTCATTTATCATTAGTTAAGGTCGTGGACTCAATACACGTATTAAGTGAAATACATCGCTTTATTCGATGTCAATCAAATCCTATCAATCAGTAAAAGGCGTAAGGTGAAAGCCGTACATCTTTTTGGTCCTTCGAGCATTGCTATCAGTGGCTATCAAAAGCTCTATCAGTGACTATCAAAACCTATCAGTGTCTATCAATGAAATATTTGACTCTAAAACCGTGCAGTGCTATCAACAAGAAAGGAGCATCAACGGGGGAGTCAAGCATTCGAGAATTGGGCAGCAAATACAAGTAAGATCGTTTTAGTTATCACTCCGTGAAAACTTCCTTCATCATCATGGAAGATATTCTCAAGAACCAAGCCGAGATTTACGAGGCTATGAACAAGCTAGCCTCCAACCTCAAGAAGGATAGTTCGAGTCGTAAGGTGGGTGATTACTTTAAAAGACGTTTAGAAATGTTGGAGGCGTATTGGGCTGACTTCCAATATAATCATGATCGACTTGGTGCTGAGGAGAGCAGGTCTCACCCGTATTTTATAAGCAACAAATATGAGCGGGCAGCAGAGTTGTACCGGTCGGTTAAAGCATTAATCAATCAACAGCAAGTACTGATGAAAGCAGGGCAATCAGTAGTTTCGGAGTTGGAGACGAAGCCTCAACAGCCAGCAGGTCAACTATTAGGTACGTCTCTAACAAGCATGCGAGATGAAGAAGCAGCGTTTCCAGACTTATTATCAAGAGGAACATCTAGCGAGACGGATGATATGCTCAAAAAAGAATCAAGCAACATCAGGGCATTTCCGCGAACAATAGCAAATCTGAATTTAGGCGAAATATCCGAGAAGTGGGAAATGGAAGATGCACTGAAGATGTTGTATGTAAGATGGTCTGTAATTGATACATTGCATTGGGAACTGGATGGAGAACTGGAAAGCACGGATGAACATTACGAACAAGCGTATTCACGTTTCAAGTTCCTTCATGACACACATAATAGATATCTGAGGTCATCGGAAAACTTGAGACTAGAGATGCGCCGATGCATTCCACTAGCTTTTATGACAATGTGACTGTTCCAAAAAGACCCCAGGCTGATAAAAATTTAGTTTTTCCTAATTCTGTTAATATTAGTGTTTAGGTCAGTTTCCCCCTTTGGGGAAAAGGTCGCACCCCTCCACCATACGACCCTGTAGCGCTCGTCTCCAGACTGGACACACTCCCACTGACAGAGATTAAGTGAATTCCAAATATAAAGAAGCCTAGCGCCTTATCTCATTAACAGAGTAAAGAAAGGATTAAAAGAAATGATAAATAAGATTTAGGAATTCATACTTGTGAAATTGAGTGTAATTTTAGAAAGTTAATAAACAATGGAGCGATGCTAAGTATATTATTATAATTAAGCTTGTGAATAACCCATACGCTAGCGTAACAGGTATTTAGTCAGTCATTACTTAACAGAGTTTTTGGATAATCTCTCTTAAAGCCTTATTATTGATCGAAGGCAGAGAATACAAAATTCTAGGATTAGTTACTAGATAATAGAGAAAAGAATCTTATCTCAAGATTAATTCATTAATAAGAGTTGTGGATCAACTCTTTCAATGGCCTATTATTATAGACAGCCCCAAAGTGCCACTGTCTATTTACAAGAGCTTTAAGTAAAGGGATCGTTACGCTTGTGCTTAAATTCATTATTTATAACTACGTTAATTTGTCTGTTTACAATATACCCACGTCAGGGAGACTGGGAACCGTTTTACAACGTTTGTCTCATTATACGTGCTCTGATAGACCTAACGCATAGAACCTATATGAGGACACTAATACGATTCTAATAGAACACGTTCCCTAAGCACTAAATAAATGTCCTACTCAATTCTATGACAGAGTACTACGAAGTCCAACTGCCATTGAGGAAGACAAGTATGGCGTAGTTTTAAACGCGTCTTAAAATGTAAGACCCTTACGCGGTGGCTTAGCCCATTTTAATAAGATTACTCAAACACTTGCACGAGCGTAGCGTAGACTCAGTCTCTAGCAGAATTCATTGCGATCGAACTTGGTGTACGCCGGAATGGTATTTCGTCAGTCCACATTTCATTAAACTTCCCATGTAGAGGAGCTTGCGGCGATTAGCGGCTTGCATGCAGATAGCGTGTCTCATTAAATAGTGTCGATTAAGTATTGGCCTACTAACAGCCGTGTGGAGGGTTTTAATGAGACACCTACCCTAGCGTTCTTAGAACGTCTACCAATTCAGTTGGGGTACTTAGTGAAGCCTAACCCTCTCCCTTGAAATGCACGTCACCAAGCGTCACACAATGCGTTCTGTGGCAAGACTTTTTTGGAAACAGTATCATCCTTAATGTTTGATTGATTTATAATGCAATAACAATACAACAATACAGATTGGCCTTAGCCTAGTTTGCGTTAAACGAACTGTGAGTATTTACGGTTCTGCCTTCCAAATGTGATGCGTCAGCTAAAGGTCATCAATCGTCATAGGTCATAAGCAATAATGCTTAGTGTCAAGTATAGCGGAAGGCGTTCTCCGTTTCCCTATAAACAAACGCTAATGATAAATATCTGTTAAGGTACGGATTGGGAGATGGACAAGTAATACAAGAGAAAACATTAATTATCAAGTATGATAATATTATGTGAAAATAGTTTCGCCATGCTAGAATAAATGTTCATTAATAACTCCTCCATTACAACACTGTACACAATGTACTGTACTAACACACATGGTGTTTAATAATACTATCAGCCTGAGATAATTATTATAATGTAAGACTCACCCAGTCGCACCAACAACACACACACACATCCACAGCGTTATATACTAAATTATCATAATTATTATAATCTGGCCATTAACCCAACTATATTTAACTTAATAATTAATACTCGCTATCTTGCGACAGCTCCTAACTTAACTCCTTCTAGCCTAAAACTCCCACGTGCTTATAATCTGATCGTACAAAATCCACTCTCCCCTTTCACGTTTTAACACTAACTTATAAAACCCAGTCTAAACTGCGCTTATTATTTAACGTATTAAATAAATAACACTCTCGCTAACAAATGATCCGCCTTCCTCCATACTTCAAAACTAACTAACCTAGCCTACGTCTTAATACCAACCCATTTCCCTGATCACCCCTCGCTCCCGCCTTGCGGGCGTGGGGTTTTTTGCCATCCTTAAGAAATACGCAGAATAGTTTTTATTGCTGCTTTCTTTTTAAATCTCTCAATTATGTTTAAGGGTTCGCCAGTTCGCTTTAACCGACTGAGTGCATCCTAATGATAAACAGACGGTGGCACTGATTTTTGCGATTAGAAATCGGATACCCAACACTTGTATTCTTACAATTTGTTGAAAGGGCAGTTTACGTCCCATAAAATATAAATGGAATGTGTTTTCTAAAAGGTTCAACTATTGTTTTTGCAATTCTAAAGAAATAAGATATTTCGTTGTTAATTACGGTGCTGTCATCCATAAAATAGAGATTGTATGCGTTTGTAAGAGATCCGCAAACATATGTGTATTTGAAAATAAGAACTTACATTTAAGATATTTTGTTATTAAATAAGAGTAAGTGACAGACAGTCACGACAAGTCTTTTACAGTTCAAGCAGTGCGGTTATGGAATGCCTTGCCCGTGTCGGTAAGGCGTGCTCAATCTTTGTCCACTTTTAAGATTCAGGTAAAAAAACACTTCCTCTCTCCTTAAACATCATCATTACATAACACAGTTCCCTGCTCTTGTTTCATGTGTAGTATTGTATATATGTATATATTTATTAGATAAGTGTATGCTTTGTGTATGTATGTATTTATTGTATATGTTAATGGTACACCACTGACTACGTGCAGTATTGTCACTCCTGCTCCCTTTAATCCATCCAAAGGTTGTCTGTAAAAGATCGCTTTTAGCGATAAGACCGCCCATTGTGTGGGTAACACAATGGGCGGTCTTATATGTAAAATTTAAACATTTATAAAAAAAAAAAAAAAAAAACCATGTACCAACATAAACAATCAAAACAATTTAAAACATCCTTATATTATTTAGCTACCTATACACACAAAATCACACATAAATATGTACCTACAAACGAGAAATTACAATATAACAAATAATTACAATATAAATAAAATCAACACACAAATTAGATAATCAAATCAATCAAAGCTCGTATTCATTACTGTCCAAACGATTCTAATATGTTGTGTGCGTACCTATCAATGTATGCGTGTACCTACCTAGCTATAGCTAATCACAAATATAATACAATCCACATTCGAAGGAGTTGATTTTTTAGTGTCAATATACAGAAAGTAAGAATAAGACGTTGTTTCTGTTAGCTACCCATCCCTCAAACGAAAAACAACCTAAACTACCTAAACATATGGTCCATAACGAGCCGGATTGTGTCACCTACGATCGAGCATTGCCGCGCGCCGCGAGAACAAAAGACTGCATTCCTTAGATAAGGATTCGTCTGGTGATCGGCAACTTACACATAATTACGAAAATAGCGAGATATAAGTTATTACGGTGACCGATTGAGTGAATGAATGTGAGAACTATTGGGTTATTTACGAGTGTAGCTTTTTTAACAACGAGACATTACATGAGTGAGTTAAATACTTGAACAATTAAGTGTTATCTGAGATTAAATAACTACAAAAGTGAGTGTTGGGATTAAAACAGTTACGCGTCTTATTAAACGAATACAATGGAGAAGTTAGTTACAATACAAGAACAGTTGATGAACAATTTGAAGACAGCCGAACGAAATTATAAGAAAACGCCGAAAGAAAGGATAAAACGACCTTATTTAGAAACAAGATTGGAGGTACTTGAGCTACAATATACAGAATTCAAAGAGGGACATAAGGTTATAATTTCGGCAGCTTCGAAAGATAAAAAGGAAGCATATTTCACCGAGGGCTATTACGAACAGTTTGAGGAACTGTACGTACAATATAAAACTAGTTTACGTGAAGCATTGGAGCCATTTTTGACACCGCCAATTTCCCAATCGCCAATTGCTTCAGCCGCTAGTTATAATGAGAACAACTACAGTGATGTTAAGCTACCGCGTATCACACTACCTACATTTGGAGGTAAATATGAAGAATGGCAAACGTTTTATGATATGTTTTCATCATTAATTCACAACAACAAAGCCATAACGTCAGTTCAAAAATTACATTATTTGAAAAGTAATTTGTCGGGTGAAGCTATGAATCTTTTACGAAACTTTGCAACTACTGAAGCAAATTATGAGGAGGCGTGGAAACAGCTAGTAAAAAGGTATAATAACAAGCGTTACAACTGCAATGCTATTATGAATAACCTGATTGGACTTAAGAAAATACATACTGAGTCGGCTAATTCAATAAAACATTTACTAGATACCACATCAACTTGTTTGAAGTCACTGCAGAGTATAGGCATCACAACAGATAGCTGGGATGAAATTATTGTTTATCTAACCGTCGCAAAGTTAGACGCGGAATCAATAAAACAGTGGGAACAGTATCTTAATACTTTGTCCAGTGATGGACTGCCCTCTTGGTCGCAGTTGAAAGACTATTTAGAGTACAGATTTAGATCCTTGGAGATGATTGATTCCACAACTCAACGTTCAACACAGACAGCGAAGCCTGCACAGAAACCAAAAACGTTCCACACGTCAGTTGATAACAAACCAAAGTCTAACGATGTTGAGTGTGCAGTGTGTCAGGAGAACCATTATATTTACCATTGCAAACGTTTCGGACTTATGACGCCGAAGGCAAGACAAGAGTTCGTGCAAAATAAGGGATTATGTTTCAACTGCCTGTCACCAAGCATTCCGTCATCAAGTGTCGTCAATCAATGAGCTGCAACAAATGTGGTAGAAGACACCACACGTTGCTACATTTCGAGAGAGAGAAAACCGAGACCACCAAACTAGCAAGTGAGGTAACATTGTCACCGAGTGAACAAAACGAGAAGGCCAGCACATCACGAGGTGATACCCACATTACTACTACATTTACTAGGGAGGAGCTGCAGCCTGCCAGGGTACTCCTTGCAACAGCTAGAGTTAAGGTATTTAATTCACAAAATTGTAAACAATATATTCGAGCCTTATTAGATCAAGGGTCTCAAGCCTCGTTAGTTACCGAGGCTACTGTTCAGTTACTTGGGTTAAAACGTATACCAGTAAATGGTTTTGTGTCAGGGCTGGGAGATGGTCATTTGAGAATAAAACACAGAGTTTCACTTCGAGTGGAATCACGCCATAATCCAGCAAATTATATTCAAGTTAACGCTTATGTAATGCATTCTTTGACTTCTATGCTTCCCACAGCCAACCTAAAGACTCATGAGTGGGTTGAAATTAATAGTCTACCTTTAGCAGACCCCACATATGCAACACCAGGTAAAATCGACATACTGCTAGGTGCGGAAGTCTATGGAAATATATTGCTTGACGGTATTGTTAGGCAATCTCAGGGTAGTTTAATTGCACAAAACACACTTTTTGGGTGGATTATTTCAGGTAAAGTGTCAAAAGAACCCTATTCGTCGGAAGGAAGTAATCTGACTAGCATGCATGTACATTTGGAGGAGACTGATTTACTTAAGCAATTTTGGGAAATGGAGAATGAACCTAACATAATACAAAAGGAGATGACTGGAAACGAGAAGGTATGTGAAGACTTATTTGATTTAACCACAGTTAGAGATGATAGTGGAAGATTTATAGTAAGGTTACCTTTTGCGACTGATGATCCTAAGTGTCAGTACGGTCAGTCAAAACAGAGAGCAATCAAAATGTTAGAGAGTTTAGAGAGAAGGTTATCACGTGATCCACAGTTGAGTACAGAGTATAATAGAGTATTTGAAGAATATTTAAGTTTAAACCACATGACGGAAGTAAATGAGAAAGACCAAGAGAATCTAAGGGCAGTCTATCTTCCTCATCATGCAGTGGTGAGAGAAGATAAGGCTACTACAAAGGTGAGAGTTGTTTTCAACACGTCAAGCAAGGGAAACAATAACGTATCATAAAATGATGATCTCCTTGTTGGACCTAAGTTACAACAAGATCTTAGACATATATTAATGAGATGGAAAAACCATAAAATAGGTCTAGTAGCAGATATAACCAAATTCTATAGAATGGTCCGAGTAGCTGATGAAGATACTGATTTTCAGAGAATTGTATGGAGATGTAATCCATCTGAAGCTATACGTCATTATAAGCTTCTGAGACTAACGTTTGGCACCGCATGCGGGCCATACTTAGCGGTTAAGTCCTTACAAAGACTAGCAGAGTTGGAGAAACATCAATACCCGTTAGCAGCGAAGATAACTAAACTAGACTATTTTATGGACGATTTGATGTCAGGCGCTGAAACAATAACTGAAGCATTACAAATACACTATGAGATGAATGAGCTTATGAAATTGGGTGGATTTGAACTCCAAAAGTGAAACAGTAACAGTGAAACCTTTCTAAATCACACAGGCAAGAGTGGAGAACAATATAGTGACCAAAATACACCAATTATGGTAAATAATTCAATTAAGGTACTCGGAGTAAGTTGGTGTCGGAAATCTGACCATTTTCAATATGTGCTCAACTTACCTGACGCCAAAGAGGAGCAGGTCACTAAACGACAAATACTGTCTGTTATAGCACGATTATATGATCCGTTAGGCTGGATTGCGCCCATAGTAGTTGTTGCCAAAATCTTTATATAGAGACTTTGGAAATCAGGCCTTGAGTGGGATGACTGCTTAACGGAGGATCTGTTTGGGCAGTGGTTAACATATACAAATCATTTAATTGATTTAAAGGAGCTTACAATACCAAGATGGTTAAACGTAACGCGAGCCTCTAAAACGGAATTGCATGTATTTTCAGATGCATCACAAGCAGCCTCCGCAGCTGCAGTTTACATACGAGTCACTGATGAGTTAAATAATGTACATGTACATTTAGTCACTGCAAAAACCAAAGTAGCGCCAATTGATAAGGAAGTTTCGATTCCACGATTAGAGTTGTGTGGCTCAACGTTGGCTGCTAAACTGATTTTTGAAGTGTCACAGGTAATGGAGATACCCAAGAAAGATTTATACGGATGGACAGACTCTACTGTTGTCCTAGCTTGGCTCAAAGGAGGTTCAAGTCGATGGGCGACTTTTGTTAGTAATAGGGTGTCAACGATTTTAAATATTTTAGATTATGAACAGTGGGGACATGTCTCCACTGATACGAACCCCGCCGATTGTGCTTCACGAGGCTTACAACCACGAGAATTGAAAAACCACCCATTGTGGTGGAATGGACCTCAATGGCTGGCAGTACATAATATACAAAAGGTCAACACAAATGTCATAGATACACACGAGGAGGAGAAAATCAAGTCTTTAATTGTTTCATCTAATATTAACGAGTTATGTGTTTGGTTGAGATTTTCTTCATTATCGAGATTATTAAAAGTTATATCATACTGTAGGAGAATATTGACCTTGAAGTTACCTAAAAGTGAACGACCGAATTTACCTAAATGTATTACCGCAAACGAATTAAATGATACTTTACTGGCATTGATTAACCTTATTCAGGAACGGGAGTTTTTAGTTGAAATCAAACAGTTAAAGACTCGAGGATCTGTATCTAAAAAGAGCTCATTACGAACTCTTTGTCCGTTTTTAGATCATAAAGGGATACTAAGAGTAAGTGGCCGCATAACACATGCAGATGCGTGCAATGATACGAAACATCCGATAATCATGCCTGCTAAACATCATTTTACCATGCTCATTATTATCGATGCTCATCTCAAGACATTACACGGATGGCCACAGGTTATGTTGAATTTCTTGAGAACAAAATATTGGATACTACGAGCAAAGGAACGTGTCAAGAAGTGTTTTAGAGAATGTGTCGTTTGTTTAAGGTACTCCACGAAGAAGTCATTACCTTTAATGGGTTCGCTTCCAGAGGCAAGAGTACAACCCAGTAAACCGTTTAAGTCTACTGGCGTAGACTATTGTGGTCCGGTGAGTATCCGATTCTCACCCGGTAGAGGTTCTAAGTCATACAAGGGCTATATATGCTTTTTTGTCTGTATGGTAACACGAGCGGTACATTTAGAAGCTGTTACTGACTTGACTGCTAAGGGTTTTATCGCGGCGTTCAAGCGTTTTACTGCGAGAAGAGGATATTGTAAAGACTTGTATAGTGATAACGGCACTAATTTTGTTGGCGCTGACAAACAAATGAGAGAAATATTCAACAGTGCCAAGTCGGCCCTTCCAAGGGAAATAGCGGAGTTACTTACGTTAGAACGAACAACGTGGCACTTTATACCACCGCACGCCCCAAACTTTGGTGGGTTGTGGGAAGCTGGCGTTCGTAGTACCAAGACACATCTACGTAAGGTAGTCGGTAATGCTACACTTACCTATGAGGAAATGGCGACAGTGCTAGCACAAGTAGAAGCGTGTTTAAATTCATGGCCTATAACTTTACTCAGTGACAATCTCAATGACCCACTACCATTGACACCAGGTCATTTTTTGGTAGGTGAGCCGTTAATTAATATAGCTGACGAGGATCTTTCTAAATCCAGTGTAGTAGGTTTAGACAGATGGAGACTTACTCAAAAAATTGTAAACGACTTTTGGAGTAGATGGGCAAAAGAATATCTAGTAACTCTTAGTCAAAGGTATAAGTGGAATTCAAAGGGTACTGAACCAGAAATTGGTGATATTGTCATCTTGAAAGAGGATAACATTCCTCCAGCTAAGTGGATTCTTGGTAAAATTATACAAAAACATACGGGTCATGACAACATAACCCGTGTCGTGACAGTTAAATGTAAGACAGGAGAATATAAGCGTCCACTTCGTAAGATTTGTGTTATAACTAAATGAAATATTTACGTGTATTATTTAAGTATTTTTTATTTTACATTTATTTTTTAGTTGAGCTATTTACCTATTAAGTATACAAACTGTGTCATATGTTTCATTTTGTGCAATTGTTGTACCCAAGCCAAGGTGGGCGGGTCAAACTTTAAGTATACTATAAATTTTGCAGTTTATTGGAACTTATATTTTGTCATAATATAAGTACTCGGATCTAATGATTATGTTTTTCTGGCTATCGTGTATTAAGTATTATTACTAACGTACACTTGTGAGTTCATGGGTGCACTTATAATGTTTTGAGTCAGGTACATACTATTCTGTTGTTAAAAGAAAGTAGTTTTTTTTGTTTGTAGAACTCTCCATTTAAATTGTGCGTAAATTATGTACCTCTAAGGTCGTGCTATGGATTAACCTAGATTAGTGACTAAAGAACGATGTTCTTTGGTGGGCGGAATGTCCAAACGATTCTAATATGTTGTGTGCGTACCTATCAATGTATGCGTGTACCTACCTAGCTATAGCTAATCACAAATATAATACAGTCCACATTCGAAGGAGTTGATTTTTTAGTGTCAATATACAGAAAGTAAGAATAAGACGTTGTTTCTGTTAGCTACCCATCCCTCAAACGAAAAACAACCTAAACTGCCTGAACAATTACAGTAGTCTCTTACGTGCGACACTATATGTAACTTGTCTGTCACAACAGTGTCGCATATAAGGACAGTCCAACCTACTTGCTATCATATTCAGAACGACATTAGAACTGGCCCGCACTCTGCACACAAGAGAGATATATCTGTAACTTTTATGGTGTACATAATAAAGAGTATTCTATTCTATTCTATTCCAAGCAGGAGAAAATCTACAACAGCTTAAAAAAGGCAATAAATAGCAAGTTATGGTCTGTGGCCCACAAAGTAAACTCAACACCCAAATTGGACATTCCAAATTTTAGTGGATCCTATCAACAATGGACGTCTTTCAAGGACTTATTTACCCAAACAATCCACGCAACTATTCTCTGTCTAACGCGCAAAAAATGCAGTACCTTGAAAGCAAGTTGAGGGGAGAACCAGAAAAACTAATTCAACATCTGCAAATATCATCGGATAATTACGACATTAGTTGGGAGATTCTAAATCATCGGTACAATAATCTCAACTTAATTTGTAGTTCTCATTTAGCCACATTAACAAACATCCCGGGGCGGCGCAGCAGGCAACTATCAATCACATCAAGAGTCTGCATGACACCACCGTCGAGAGTTTAAATGCTATCAAGAACTTAGGGGTAGACGTTAGTTCCTGGGATCCTTTACTCATACATCTATTGTCTCCAAAATTGGATTCAGAAACTTATGACGACTACGTGACATCTATCAAAAAACCCAGAGCAGTCTAATCTACAAGAATTCCTATCTTTCTTAGAAAGCAAATTTACAGCAATGGAGTCTGCAGGGAGGAAACCAGACAATCAATCATACAAATCAAACAAGCAATTTTCTGGAAAAACATCAAGACCAAATTATAATTCGCAAAGGACCACAACTGCGAATGGTGAAATCGTTTCGCAATCGACAAACAGCCAAAACACCAATTCGACGAAAATATTTTTTAAGTGCCCAATTTGCAAGACAAATGAACATCGCATTTATTATTGTCAGCAATTCCTCGACATGACACCGCAAAGCAGACACAAAACTTTGTCAAAACACGATGTATGCCAAAACTGCCTTTATTGCCATAACGGTAAGGCTTGCATTTCAAGTAAACGGTGTTTTTTGACCCATCATAGCGAACTGCGTCCCGAATCAACCACTACCAAACTGAGGGTGGTGTTCAACGCATCGGCTAAGACGTCAACAGGCTGCAGCCTTATGGAAGCTGGACCAAATTTACAGCAAGACCTTGTGTCTCTGATACTCAAATGGTGACAGTACAAATTTGCATACACAGCAGATATAGAAAAAATGTTCCGCCAAATTAAGATACATGAAGATGATCAAGCATTACAGAAGATCGTTTGGCGTAACTCAACAACAGAGCCTATACAGGACTATCGACTAACCACAGTAAGCACCTATGGCACCAAGGCCGCACCATACCTATCATTAATGACGTTGAAACAGCTTGCACGTGAGGAAAGACACAATTACGCGAACAGTTTAGCGTCAGAAGTACTACAAAACTCGTTTTACGTAGATGATTTATTGCACGGATCGCATTCAACAGAATCAGCACAAGAACTAACAAGAGACTTAATCAAACTTTTGAGATCGGGAGGCTTCAACCTCAGGAAATGGAAATCAAATGTACCTGAGTTATTAGATCACATACCAACCGCGAACAGCACTCAAGATAGTTTAAATTTCAAGCAATTAGAACAAACGAAGTCCTTAGGTCTCATCTGGGACCCCAAGGAAGACACTTTCCGATTTGAAATGAAAATCCAACTGTCAAATACAACAGTGACTAAAAGAACATTACTTATCCGATATCTCAAAGTTATTTGACCCCTTGGGATGGCTGTCACCCCTGTCCACAAGGCTTAAATTCATTTTTTTTAAAGTATGGCTGCGCAACCTCAACTGGGACGATTACATACCCGAAGACATACAAAACGAATGGATGGACATTAAAAACAACATCAATCGTGTAAATCAATTACAAGTGCCGCGTTGGATAAGCACAAGAGCACAGGACCATATTTTATTACATGGTTTTTGCGACGCGTCACAGAAAGCATACGCGTGCGTAATATACTGTCGGACCAAAGGGTATGAGTAGTCAAAACCAACACTGCTAGTTGGAGAAACTAGACTTGGTCCGGTCAGCAAATCAGTATCATTGCCAAGAATAAAGCTATCAGGAGCTCTTTTACTATCAAAACTAATGGCAAAAGTACAGCAAAGTCTATCAAATTACAACCTAAGCATTTGCGGATGGGCTGACTCAATGATTGTATTAGGCTGGCTAAATGGTGAACCAACAAGGTGGAAAACATTTGTGGGTGTACGTCAAATAACTACTATCATGCCTGCCAATTGCTGCATAGCATACATACATCACACGACTGGCACAGTGCAGCTAATTGTGCCAGTCGAGGCTTGAATGTGAGTTAGCTTGAGGAGTACGCTCTGTGGTGGAAGGGTCCTTCGTGGCTTCCTACTATCATCGCAGAGAAAGAACCAATATCAAAATGCACGACAGATGAAGAAATCAAAAAGAATAACAACAATAAATTACAAGTGAATGTAACTCGGCAAAGTGATGACACCAGCAGTGTAATACGTCACCTGATATCAAAGTACAGTTCATTCACACAACTTATAAACGTTTACGCTATGATTTTACGATTGTTTAAACGTTTACGATTTAAAGAAATAGCACAAACAAAACATTTGACTCTTCAAGAAATAAAAGTAGCAAAATTAAAGTTAATAAAATATGTTCAAGAAACAGATTTTTCACAGGAAATACATAAATTACAACAAAGCAAACCCATATCAAGCAAGAGCAAATTACTGGAACTAAATCCGTTTCTTGATCAAGACGTCATTCTTCGGGTTGGCGGGAGGCTCAAACATGCCAACATTAATCTTCAGATGAAACATCCCATAATTCTATCAAAAGGCAGTCGTGTAACGGAAGTGCTGATTGACGAGGCTCACGTTCTGGCATTTCATGGCGGGCCTCAGCTAACATCAGCATTTATACGACAGAAGTATTGGATTGTAGGCGGAATTAGAGCATTTAAATTCCGAGTTCGACGGTGCGTTAAATGCCGTCGTCACAATCCTAGCAATCAGCATCACATTATGGGAGATTTACCGCCAGAAAGAACGAATCCATCACGTGCTTTCCAAAATGTAGGAGTAGACTATACAGGTCATGTTTTTATCAAGGCCAAAAAGGGTCGTGGGATAAGGACCACCAAGGGTTATGTCGCCGTATTTATCTGCATGGCAACTAAAGCTGTCCATTTGGAGTTGGTGTCGGATTTGACATCATGGTCATTCCTCGCTGCTCTTCGCAGAATGATTGCTCGAAGAGGAATCCCAAGTAATGTTTTCAGCGATCAAGGTACCAACTTCATTGGAGCCAACAAGATCCTACAGGACGAGTATCATGAAATAAGAAGCACATTCAATCAAGAATTTCAAGCAGAAATAACAAAAATGGGAATCAAGTGGCACTTCAACGCACCTTCATGGCTATCAGCAGGAGGACTATGGGAGGCAGCTGTTAAAAGTCTGAAATATCATCTGACGAGAGTTGTAGGGGAGTAAAAATTAACGTTTGAAGAATATATAATAGTATGATACTATGTCAGTTGGAAGATTGTCTAAATTCAAGACCGCTATGTCCATTAACCGAAAGTTCAGCAGATTTGAACTTCCTTACATCCGCACACTTCTTATCAAGTGGTCCAAATTTAACATTGAACGAAACAGAAAAAGATTTACGCACAAGGTAGAATCTAACTCAAAGAATCTATCAAGATATTTGGAATCGCTGGCGAAGTGAATACATAACACAATTAAACACAAGGAGTAAATGGAGACGCCCTCAAGAAAACATCAGAGTCGGTAACCTGGTGTTAATTCAAGACGCCAATCTACCACCAGGCAAATGGGCAATAGGAAGGGTGATACAAGAACACCCAGGCAGCGATGGATATGTCAGAGTTGTCACACTACAAGCAAGAAATGGAACGATGAAACGACCCATCGTCAAGCTAACACCATTGCTAGATTGTGCAGACCAAGAAGACCACAAACAAGTATCAGCTTCAGTCCAACAGGATACCAATACATCACCACAACTAAACTAAACCCAAAGGAGAAGAGGGCTTAGTTACACTTTGTCTACTATTCCTGATATTATCATCAATCAGCAACGCACAAGCTGCTTAAAAAATTACACAATTACTCGTACAAGAGAAACAAGCAATTTACTTTGACAAAATATCAGAAATGTATCTAATACAAGTTCAATGGAAAATAGTAGTATATTATGACATGTAGCCGTATAGGCACGGGTGCAAAATATTTAACATTTATATGCGCACGCGCCAAGGTCTTATCAACGGGATCGGTTACGTTGCAAACAGTCTCTTCGGCGTACTAGACGAAAGCTTCGCCGAACAATATCAACGAGACATTACGTTAGTCAGACAAAATCAAAAACATCTGGCCAATCTTTGGCGCAACCAAACATCTATCATTGAAGCAGAAAACAACTTGCTCAAACGAGTTGAACAGACGATAGAAAAACAGCATAAAATATTTAATCAGCACTTGATAAACATAGATCATCACATTAAAAAATGAGGTTGAGAAAGTAGCAATCAGTGAAGACTTCATTTTATCAACTATAATAGCAAACAATATACTGAGCAGTTTAAAGAACATTCAGGATTCTTTGTTGGATACGATCACTAACGTCCAACATTTCAATGTTCATATTATAACACCGGCTCAACTACAAGATGAGCTAAATAGTATTTCAAATCTGGTGCCAAAAGAACTATCATTGCCTACCAACAGCATCGTATCAGAACTATACAAGATTTATCAAATTATGCAAGTTAGAGCACGCATGACACGTGAATACTTCATATTTGATATACAAATCCCACTAGTAAACAGGGAGAGTTACGACATTTATCATATGATCCCTATTCAACATCAAGATGATAGTCGGATGATTAATACAGTACTAATATCAGAGTTCATAGCAATCAACATCAAAAAATAAATAAAAAAATAAAATAAACTTTATTGTTCAAGAGAGTAGTACAAATTCAAAACAGCGCTAGCCTCCACACTAGGATTCCCTGTGTCGAGGAGACTAGTCTCCTTCGTCTTACAACTTTATACATAGGCACATACGTAACATCGGTTGGTAAGATTTGTGAGGCGACATTAACCGAATATTATTCTCTAACAATAAATAAAATTCATGTAAACTTATGTGATAAACCATGGTATTAAATATTAAAGCATGTGTAATGTATCATGTACGTGTATGGTGTGGGTGTGTGAGGAATGAGTGAGTTAGGGTGGGTTTGGGACAAACGAAGACAGAACCTGACCATGGGTAAGAGTACTCCCCTCCCGTCATCAGGACAATAGGCTTGGGTATCCCACGAAAGAAAAATGCCACTCCGTTTTGATAGAGAGAATCGCGCAAAGTGGGGACAGAATAAGCATTCGCTCGTTTGTTCCAAATCGACCCTTATGTATTTGTGTGATGAATGTGTATGTATGTTGTGCTCATGAGTTAAGGAACCTCTCCGTGGCCTCATAGTCCATTCCTGCCAGAATTTTTAACAATTGATTTTTGCATCTATTTCTAGTCATCGGCAGTATATCCATTTCATCATTAAGCTTACTGTAAATAAATGGTCCCATATAAAGAAAGCATCTGCTGCCAAAAATGAGTCTACAATTCGGTTTGTGCCATTTGGGCTTATTTGCACTTCTAAGTGAGCGCACATTGGTGAAGGTAATCGCGCTATAGGCATTTTTGTGCTACCTCAGTGCCACTGCCATTATTTGGCGCACACGCAGAACACCAGTCTCTTAGTACAGTATATCAGTCGAGAAGCGCATTGGTTTCCTGTAAGTTACCTTAAGAAGAGCCCGTTGTGCACGCTCCACTTTCATTAGACTCGTCTTGTGTGCTATACCCCATGTTACAATGCAGTAGTTGAGAACAGATTGGCAGAGTGTGTGGTAGAGCATTTTCAGAACAGTGTTGCTAGCAATACGTCCCATTTTTTTGAAAATGTGAAGAAGCTTCCTAACCCGACCATTTACATGTTCAATTTGTTTTGACCAGTTAAGGTGTTGGTCTATGTGGACACCAAGATACCTGATGTGTTTAACTTGCTCAAGGGTCGGGCAGGAACATCTTGTTGACGGATTACTATCACAAGAGTGCAATTTGACTGAAAGAGGATTTGGGCAGGGTGTTCTTATGCTGACGCTAAAATGCACAACCTTAGTTTTATCTACATTAAGCGTCAGTAGATTGTGGGTAAGCCAACTGGAAACCAGGTTTACACCTGTGTTAGCAGCCTCTTGGACGCCTTCCCAAGTTTTGTCAAAGAAGACTATATGGTGGTGTCATCAGTGTAGGCAAATAATTTTGCTCGTTCCAGTCCTAAAGTGCAGAGACTGCTTATGTACAAAATAAAGAGTGTTGGCCCTAGCACACTGCCCTGAGGGACTCCATAGTTTAGGCTGGCATAGCTGCTACACTGATCACTTAAGCGGACACTTTGTGTGCGGCCTGTTAGGCATGACTGGAACCAATCCAGAGCCAAACCTCGGACACCAATAACTTCCATCTTTTTAAGGAGAATACGCCTGGACACCGTATCAAAGGCTTTTGCCAGCTCAAGGAAGACACCAGTGCATTTATAGCCGCTGTCCACTTTGTTAACCACAAAATCAACTAGGTTAGTGACTGCGAAAAAAAAAGATACATACTTACCCATTTCAGCAAATGAACTTCAAAAATGCACACGGTTGAATACTAATACAAACCTATGCCAGCTGCAAAAACCAATCTATCAACGAGACTCCGACAACAACTTTTGCATCAAAAATCAAAGAAAAATCTGTACAATTGTCAGCGCCACATGCAAAACAACCTGGACAGAACTAAACATAATAAATACATTCATAATTACATGTTGCGGACAATGCACTCTGAGAATCATATGTGGGGATCAAGTTACCACTGAACAGTTGACCGGAGTCACTGTTATCACACTTGGAAACAACTGTGTCATCAAGGGTGAGACCTTCATCATTACGTCACACAAACTACAAACGATCGACATGAAAGTTAAGCCCGATGTTATTGCCGTAGAGATTGCGCCCGTCAATAACATTATCGATTTATCAGTACCAAACTACGAGTACAAAGAAGAAAATTATCAGTCATCATTACAAAGCATTTCCGAGCAAATAGAACAGATGAAAGCAGCCTCGGACTAGGTAACCATCCCGACGGTGTGTCAATACACGATATACACCAGTGCGTGGCCATCTACTCCGTAGGGGCGGCAGGGCTAGCCTTCGCCGTGTTCATGTACATATGCTGGAGAAGGCACCGCACCGTGCCCTGGAGCCTACACCTGGGCAACCCTCCGCACACTACCGAGCCAGTGTTAGTGATGTACCAAATCAAAGTGAACAGTGCGCGAGTGAAGTGTAACGTAATGATCAGTGCGCGATAGTAGAAAACAATTCAAGTGCTTTCGTAACTGATAGAGCAACTTCACCTGTTATGAAAAAATGCAGTTTTAAAACATCTAACAATTAAGCAACATAAGTAAAATTGTTCTATCACCTTGTTTCATCAGATCATACTACCACCTACATCTCTTAGCGTCGTCAGCATCAGTCATCTCGCGCCGGGAGTACGTACGGTGCGACCGCACATTACAGAATTGCACTCTCATCAAAATTGAATTATAATAATTTTAGTCATTTTACATAAATTTAGTTCACGTTCGGACCGCGTCATAGCAACACCTCATTTATCATTAGTTAAGGTCGTGGACTCAATACAAGTATTAAGTGAAATACATAGTTTTATTCGATATTCAAATCCTATCAATCAGTAAAAGGCGTAAGGTGAAAGCCATACAAATAGAATAGAATACATTTATTTTGCAAATATGGGTAATACATAATAGCTGGTGTATACATTAAGCTCAGCCATATTTTACCATTCGGAATGCAAATAAAATGGCATGGTTGAAAGGTTTCATCGCACACTGAACGCAGCGATCATGGCGCATGGCCAGAAGAGATGGACGGACATTCTTCCCGTGGTCCTTCTCGGCATCAGAACATCGTGAAAAAAATAAAAAATGGATTTGATTTGGAAAGAAGATCTCAAATGCTCAGCAGCCGAGATGGTATATGGTGAGCCATTTTGAAGCAGCTAGTAAGTAGCGTAAAGGGGTGAAGAGTTGAAATTTTGTACAGAGATTCTGAACCAGATGCACAGGTTCAGAATCTCTCAGCTCAAAAGTAATAACTTTGAAAATGCTTAATATTTTGTTTTTCCATAGATTTTTTTAATTTAAATCATAAAAAACGTGTCACCGCACTACGAGGGTCAATTTCCGTGAGCCCGAAAAATTGGTCGAACATCTTCAAATAAGCTCCGACAATTATCCTGTATGCTGGTATATCCTAAATCATCGTTATAATAATAAACGAGTGATCTTCACTTCGTACTTTAACAATCTCATAAACATCCCTGCAAACCAGCAACAATCATTAAATCATATAAAACGCATTCACGACACTACGTACGAGAGCGTGAATGCTATCAAGAACCTGGGAGTCGATGTGTCTTCCTGGGACTCTTTCCTGGTATGTATATTGTCTTGGGAGATTTCCGAAGTGAGTTGCCCGTCTTGGGAGATTTCCTTAATTTCTTGGAACTAAGTTTATGATGCTGGAAACTTCACGTAAGAAGCTTGAAAATTCCACGCATTGAAATGAAAATGAAAAAAAATGAAAATGAAAAATGTTTTATTAATTATACAAGTAAAATTTAACAACTAGTGATTGGAGTCTCCTTTTAAGCAAAAAAGCCTGTGTTAGGAGACTCCGCTCTTCCAAAACTTAAAATATTAAAATTACTTGTTTTAAGTGTTATAAAAACAGACGATTTAAAATAAAAAGAGAAAATTAAAACTAGACAAGAAGCATGAAAATGTGTGAGTGAGAGTAGGGGTGTGTTACTGTGAGTATAAAGGTGTGTAAATGTGAATTTGCATGTTGAATGTGAGCATCGGTGTGTATGAAAGTTAAATGATAGTGTGAGGGTTTGTTAAATTTAATGTAAAATACAGAGTGAGTGTAAGTGGCAATGAATGAATCAGACTGTATACGACAAGTACGAAAGATGAGAGCATTAAGTGTAAGGTTTTATTTTATTCCAGTAGCTTCTCCGTGTCATCATAAGTAAGTGGTTTTATCCAGTTATTTACTATTTTTTTACTGTCAGTTAATTGTTTATTGTATATGTAGATCTCTTTGTTAACTCGATTGTAAAGCAGAGCTGAGCGTTTGTCGTATTGAATACGGGCGAACTTGGTTTTAGTTTTAGGAACTTCAACTATTATATCCTTTCTTCTTTTCAAGGTTAAGCTGGGATCAAATTTAAGATTTTTATGTTTCCTGAGAATAGTTTTAATTATATATAGTTTGCGAACAGAGAGTAAATTACTTATTTGATAAAGACTTTGTGAAGGGTACCTTAGGTTTTTGAAGTACATTAATTTTATTAGAGCCCGTTGTCCCCGCTCTAGGTCTATGAATTTAGTCTTAGCCGCCCCACCCCAAATGGGGATGCAATATACTAAGACAGATTGGACTATAGCTATGTATATTTCATTGAGTAGATTTCTGGGGTTATTTGTGTTAGCGGTTATTTTATTTGGCACGATATGCCTTAAATTTTTGAAAATCCAACTCAGTTTTCTAATTCTGTTGGTAACTTGTTCCAGATGGGAGTACCAAGATAATCTTTGGTCAACAACAATACCAAGATATTTGTTTTGAGAAACTTTGACTAATGTTGGACATAGGCAGTTAATTGGATTTACACACTCATGTACCTTTATAATAAAGTCGGGGTTTGGTTGTGTCCTGTGTGATATGCTAAAACATATGTAATTTGTTTTAGCTGTGTTAAGTGTAAGTAAGTTATTTGAGAGCCATTTAGCAATATGAGTCATACCAGCTTCAGCACTTCTAGCAACATCGTCCCAAGACTTCCCAGAAAACACTACTGCAGTATCGTCAGCGTAGGAAAAAACTCTAGCGTTATTTATTTTAAGGTTGCAGAGGTCATTAACATAAAGCAGGAATAATGTAGGGCCAAGCACACTTCCCTGGGGCACACCGAAAGTGACTTTTGCATCGTTACTAACGTATTCTCCCACCTTAACTCTTTGTTTCCGGTTCGAGAGGTAGTCGGTAAACATTTTGAGTGGAATTCCTCTTATACCTGACGCTTCTAATTTGTTCAAGAGGACAGGAACAGAGACGGTGTCAAACGCTTTTTTTAGGTCCAGAAAAACCGTCAGACATTTGTTACCACTATCCAGATTACCAGTCACTAGGGAGCTAAGAGCAGTAACTGCATCCTCGGTTGAAAATCCCGGCCTGAATCCAAATTGCGAGCTGCTTAAGATGTTAAATTTGTGTAGAAATTTTAAGAGCCTCTTGTTTATAAGCTTTTCAATAATTTTCGATATAGCTGGCAAGATGGATATAGGTCTGTAATTGTTGACATCGTCTCTGTCCCCACCCTTGTGAACAGGAGTGATTATAGATTGCTTAAGTGGTGCAGGGAAGCTGCCCTTTGCAAAGCAAAGATTGGCCAAATGGGTTATTATGGGAACAATATCTTGTCTAATATGTTTTAAAAATCTTGCGGACACGTTGTCCCAGCCGGGTGCACTGTCAGAATTTAGGCTCATCAAGACCCCATCGACTTCTTCGGTATCCGTATCCAAAAGAACCAACGAGTTTATCTGTGTAGACAGTGTTTCAGAATTAAAATAATTTATGTTGTGTGCTGAAGGTTGAACTTTTTGGGCTAGCTCTTTGCCAATATTCGCAAAGTAGTTATTAATTAAATTAACAGACTCAGTTGGATTTGATCTCATTTGTAATAATTCAGTGTTATGACTTTTTGTTTTATTTGTGTAAGTTAAGGTTTTAATGTTTTGCCACAATAATTTATTATTTGTTACAGAATTAGCTAGTAGGTCTCTTTCGAATTTTCTTTTTAACTTTTTTATTAGGTTATTACAGTAGTTGCGATATCGACGGTAAGTTATTTTTAGGATATTATCAAAAGGGTCGTTACGTGCTTTTTTTTGGAGTTTGTTGCGATTCCTAATGCATCTTAGTAAACCGGCATTTATCCATGGCTTAACAATACGCTTGCTGTTAGGAATGGCTTTAGTAACAGTGCTTTGATTAATAGAATCAGTTAATTTATATATTAGTAGGTCAGTTAAATGGTCCGGGTCATTACAAAACAGTAGGTCTGCTATATTATTTTCTCTAATGTGGTTTAAGGCTTGATCAAAATCAATAGATATTTTAATTTTGCTGGTAATAACTTTAGTTTTTAGCTTAGATAACGATAGAAAGATAGTGAAGTGGTCGGTGATGGAAGTGTGTAATATAGCAATAGAAGCAGATATTTTCTTTTTATTTATTTTGATCATAAAATGGTCTAAACAGTTGGATTCACGTGTAGGTAAAGTATGTCCAGGTAGTATTCCGTATAGTGATAACATATTTAAATAGTTTACCCTATTTTTGTATTCATGTGGCGGCTCAGTGTCTTTGGATTTGAGATTTATGTTAATATCCCCCGCTATAATGATACTTTTATGAGAAGTTAAAGTATTGAGGTGAGTACTAAGAGAATCACAAACATTTCCGTGTTTGGGTTGGATGGGGATCGGTACACGCCTAGAATAATATTATTAAGTACTTCCAACTGTAGACATGAAGCATGAGTCAGGTTTATTTCTTTAACTTTAGGTTTTAAGTTTTTTTTTACGTAAAGTACTACACCGTCATTTTGATTTAGTTGACGAGTAGTTGAAAAAGAGAGATAGTTATCAAGTTGAGGTATAGGTTTATTCGTGTGTAGCCTACATTCGGTTAAAATTATGATATCAGTTTCAAATTTTAATGTTGACAGTAAAACTGTGAAGTCTTCAAAGTTGTAAAAAATGCTCCTTATGTTCTGAGAAATAATGGTCAAGTCTTGTTTACCAATTTTAATATGATCGTGCAGCTCCGTGCAGGCACATTGGAATGCGCGCGCAACTTCGATCTGATCGATCTCATCTAGAGTTTGAAGTGTGTCACCCATTTGTGTGAGTAATAAACTGAATAGACGTTGCCACAAAGTAGATTAGAGATATGTAACGTACAAGTTATATTAAGACAGTAACCAAGCGTACTAGGCTGACTGAAGCTCGGATTAGAGTACTGGGTTATTTTTAAAGTATACAGCATGTTTGTGTAAGTGTGAGTATAAGTTGTGTGTATGTGTGTGTTAACATGTATTATGATAGTTATATTTATACATGAAAGAAGAAAATACAGTAAAAAGTGGTACATTGAAAAATTACTCAAACCAAAAGAGTCGCCTTTTAGGAAAGATATAGTGAGAAAAAACAATGAGATAACCACAACAGTATTAATTATCACATAGTCAGGTAAAATATGAAAGTAGTGTGGTTGATTATTCGCTGGGAGTCATTTGGCCCCCATGAGCTTATGTATCTGCTCTTCAGTTCTAATTGGAATGGTGGGCGAACCTTCATCTTTCTTTACGTAGACCTTTCCATAAGCTGTCCAGCAGAATTTGTAAGCTCCCGACTTCGTTAGGTCCCTGGCCAGGAAGTGAAGGCGAGACCCTTTAGCTGTCAGGTGGTCGCTTAGGTATATCGGTGTGTCTTCCTGTGATTTAAATCCTAAGTGCTTACAGCTCAGTCGAGACTTATGCTTAATGTAGTAAGCTCTGCTCATTCTCATAACATCAGACTTAAGGAATGTGGACCCAGTTTCGACAATGATGGGTTGATTCAGGCTTTCGCTGTTTTTTCCACGAAGTCGATATATATCCTTCACATCCGATTTCTGAATTTTACATTATATGTTTCGCTAAAGGCAGACAATCATGTCCACTAGGTCTTCTTTGGTCTCATTGTTTCGTTTTGGAACATTTTTAATTACGAAATTAGCTTTGCGACTTCCTATCTGCATTTCCTCCAATTTACTCTCCAGCACCTCAATATATTGCTTGTCCTCCTTGGTCTGGCTCTCTAGTTGAGTAATTTTTTTATTAAGAGCCTCATTTTGTGCAGTGAGATAGCTAATTGAGTTTTCAATACTAAGGTTAGTTTGTTGGATTTCTTTTAAGGTTGAGGTCATCTGTTGTATTTCATTGCCATGTTTAGTCGAGAAAATAGACATCATTTCCTTAATTTCATGTTTAAACTCGTCCAGCTGATCGCATAAGGAGATTTCTTCTCTACTCCTTTTAGTGCGTTGTAATACATAGTTCAATGGCGTTACCGGCTGATCTTTTTCCATCAGACTAAGCTCAGAATCAGAAACAGATTTGTTCATCGGCGAGCCCATTAATACTAGGATAGCAGCGGTAATGAGGAGGTACGAGTTGCTACTTATAGTATGACGTAGTGCGCTCGCCAGTGACCCAGTTAGCAGGATCCGCAAAAAATTGTAACACAATTAGGTATTGGTGTCTTCTGCTAATGAGGGGGCGGGGCCACCGTTTGGAAGTTCTCCAATCAATTAGCACTGGGGCGTTTTTAAATATTAAAAGTACTCTCACGTGTCCTTGAAGGCGGAGCTTGCGCTGCTTGGTCCGATCAAGTACCAGGCGTGCAGAGGTATTACGCGTTCCGGCGTTTCAAGTGGCTTGTGAATTTGAACTTCCTCTAATGTTATGCACTCCTATTATTTTGAAAGATTTAATTTCTGAATTAATTTACTAAATTGTTTTTAAAACAAGTAAGTACAGAACTAGAGACACGTTAGCACCTTACGGCGGTCCGGGGGAAGAGGAATGAAAGAAATGGAATGAAATGAAATCGTTTACTCTGTAAATACGATATTAAAATCACTTTTACACGTCATATAAAAAAATAATGTAGATGTAGCCGACATTTCCTATCTGACTACCCCTGAGAAGAAATGGCGAAACAAACTCCGGGGTCAAGTCAAGTCTCTTTTAAAGTCCAGACATAATCTTGGTCAGATCATGTGAGGACCATGTAGATCCTGGTCTGAAATGGTCTTTTATTTTATTTATTTGGGACAAAAAACAGTTATACATTACAGCATTTACAAAAAGTCGTTTTAGTACAGTCGAATAAATGTATAACCCACACTATTGTCCACGAAATGATATCGGTGTATGAAAACGAACGCATGTTTAAAATAATTTTTTTTTTACATAATTTAGAAGAAAAACCTATGAATTGAAAGAAGCGAATGACCAGAGCATCCATCTTATAGGCGACTTGCAAGAGATTGTGAAACCATTTTTTTGAAGTTAGATTGCGACAGCGCGAAAATATCAAAATCAATGAAATGTGTGTTTTGAGGAAACAACCACACAAATTTGAGCGGACCTGTCCAATCAGTGTAAGCATTTGTCAGTAATCGTGCAGCTCAACTCAAAACTTAAGGAGCTCAACGACTCGACGAACAATACCAAAGAAAGGACATTTGGGTAGGCCGCACAAAGCGCTCAAACTGCGACCATCATTAAAACTTAACTGAGAAAAAGAAAATGAAAAAAAAATATTTATGATTATTATTGATTATTTGCAGTCGATAAAACACAAAATAAGTCCAAACTCCGACGATAGAACGGATTTTTGTCGAAACTTTTCTTTGTTCAAAAATTTCGAATTTTATGATGCAATATCGTGCAATTATTATCTATAATGATGTATTAACAACAGATAAATGAAAATGTATCCACTTACCCATATAAAATACACTTATAAAAGCACTTTTCACTCACTTTATTTTCACAATACAAACACGACCACAGAAAAGTAAACTGACATTCAATACTTTTTTTAAATGTTGTCATACCATATTTTACGTTCGGATACCTTCAGTTTTTGAGAATATCTACCAGACAATCGACTAAAATCGCCACAAACAATACTAAACGTTATTCTTTAGAAAAATTTGAACTTTTAATAGCGAGTAGTCGCCGCCGCCGCAAGGCGGCGGTGGGGATTGACGGAACTGGCAACGCCGCCGCCTCAAGGCGGCGTTCGGGCCTAACCGGTTAAGCAGATTAGGCATTGTGTTTAAAATTATAATAATAAACAAATAACACAATGGACATAGGAAGGGTATTGTATTACTAATAATAAAAGAATTACAGATAACAGCTGTAATTGTTTTGGTCTTATGTTATGGCTATTTCTGATAAAACTATTGTATCAATTTACACAAAATTTTGCAAGTTACATTATGAATAGATAAGAAATCTAACAACAGCGTTTCTTTAAGAGTTCTATGTAACATTGTTGTAATAATAAATCACAAAGTTCATGGCACTTGAGGCCGGCCTCATGTTATCTTTGAAACTTTGAAAATTCACATCGGAGTAACACCGAGTAGTTTCTTATACAAAAATGTTACTAAGATACTACATAAACCTTTATTGACTGATAGCTCAATTCAATTCAATTCTCAATTCTTTATTGCATTCCATATGTATTTATAGATGGTATAAAAAAAAGTAAAAGATCAATATGGACCCTGTCGGGCACAGCAAACATTAGGAGAGAGGAAGAGGGCTAAAGTAACAATAAAATTCAAGCAATTCATTATTATTATAAATTATTAATATGTGTTTAGTTGGGTAACCACCACCACCACCACCACCACCACCTATATCTTGTAATAATATACCACCATAATTAATTAATAAAAGATTTTCTTGAATAATATGGGGGGGTTAATTGATTTATTTATTAATTAATTAAAAAATAAATTACCTTTTTTTTTTTTTTGAATATTAGTGATAAATGCACAAGTGGGAACTATACTGTCATATTAATTTAACACTTAGTCATTCTTGTGGAAATAAATAATGATATTTAACCTCAAAGTTTAACAGGTCGGCGGCGGCGACTACTCGCTATTAAAAGTTCAAATGTTTCTAAAGAATAACGTTTAGTATTGTTTGTGGCGATTTTAGTCGATTGTCTGGTAGATATTCTCAAAAACTGAAGGTATCCGAACGTAAAATATGGTATGACAACATTTAAAAAAAATATTGAATGTCAGTTTACTTTTCTGTGGTCGTGTTTGTATTGTGAAAATAAAGTGAGTGAAAAGTGCTTTTATAAGTGTATTTTATATGGGTAAGTGGATACATTTTCATTTATCTGTTGTTAATACATCATTGTAGATAATAATTGCACGAAATTACATCATAAAATTCAACTTTTTGAACAAAGAAAAGTTAGGAAAAAAATCCGTTCTATCGTCGTTTCGTTCGGACTACTTTTGTGTTTTATCGACTGCAAATAGGTGAATAATCATAAATAAGTGCATAATACATAGTTTTAGAGAATATTTGCACTAAATATATCATAAATACTTGTGATAAGTATCAAAAAAACAAATGTCAAAAATTGCATGAAAATTGTCCAACTTTGAAGTTAAATATCTTTATTTCTTTCCACAAGAATGAGTATGTGTTAAATTAATATGAAAACATAGTTCCTACTTGTGTAGTTTTCACTAATATTCAAAAACAAAATGTTTTTTTTTTTTTTAATTAATTCATAAATAAATCAATTAATCAGCCCCCCCAGTACAATTAAATCTTTTTTTAATTAATGATGGTGGTATATTTTTACAAGATATAGGTAGCTATCAGTCTATAAAAATTCTTGTAGTATTTTATTAAAAATTTGATAAGAAACTACTCGGTGTTACTCGGATGTGAATTTTCAAACTTTCAAAGAATTCATGAGGCCGGCCTCAAGTGCCAGGAACTTTGTGATTTATTATTACAACAATGTTACATAGAACTCTCAAAGAAACGCTGTTGTTAGATTTCTTATCTATTCATAATGTAACTTGTAAAATTTAGTGTAAATTGATACAGTTGTTTTATCAGAAATAGCCATAACATTGGACCTAAACAATACAGCTGTTATCTGTAAAGAGATCAAATTTCATAATACAATAGCCTTCCTATGTCCATTGTGTTAGTTGTTTATTACAGTCAATCTATTCATAAAGCCAAATCTGTTTAAACAAAGGATTCTAAGTTCTTTGAAACTACTTGAAATGTTTTTTGTTTACATTGCCGACGGAAGCCATAAATCTGTCGGCCATTAAGATAAGGGGCCCACCCCTTATCTTAATGGCCGACAGATTTTGCCTGAGCATTTTGACGTTTGTTATGTCATAGGGCCTCAAAGGTTAAGCTGATCTGCACACACACTATTCCTCACGGGAATACTGAGTCAACCCTTGACTCTATGGTCTTTGCTTCTAGGCAAAACCCGACTATACCACCCAGAGCTACCGCCTACCGCGTACCCATGGACTACTCATTGAGCACTACGATACTCTGGTATAGTCTCCGACCCACTGAAACGAGAACCTGTTAAGTGATGCCAACTCATCTATTTCGTCTACAATCTCAATTGGTACTTGGCATCGGGCATCTTCCGAACACGGTCATGAGCGTTTGTAAGTACGCTTGATAACTACAGATTTTTAAAACATACCGATTGCCATCTAACATTTTAACAATTTGAAAGGGCCTCTATACTTCACTTCACACTTAATTTGATTACGCTCCTCGTTCGTTCTGGCTACAGGAGTTCATCCACACACAAGCGGAGAACTGGTGGACTTCGACACCGGGCTGCAGGCAATCCAGGAAAGCCATGCCATCCCTAGATGGCAGGCTAACCAGGCGCTTGCTACGCCTGGACAGGAACGACCTGCGCCCAGTGACGGGGACCATCACGGGACACTGATCATTTAAACAAACAATTCCACACAATAGGTATAACGCACAGCCCTCTGTGTAGGGCTTACATGGAGGCTGAAGAAACCATTTCGCATGTGCTCTTTGACTACACAGGCGTCACCGTGATCCGAGCAGAAACCCTCGGGTCACTCAGATCCTTCACAGATATCCTATGCAGTCCAGAAGACCTAATCAGCTTCTGGAGGTAGGTGGGCTGGTTGGAATAACACGCACAATGGTCCACATGAAGGACGAAGTGCGGAAACCAAACCCTCTAACATAGAACGCTTCTCGTTCTCAATAAGCACGAATTCCCCGACAGAGAACCTACTCACGCTTGCCATTGTACTATCAAAACGACTTTCATCATAACGCGCGGACTTCTCAACACCTTCAGATGCCAATCTCCTAATGTCATCAAGGTCTTGTCATCATTGTCGTTAGCCATTAATTAAATGAAGTGAACATCTGATTTGTCAGAATTAAATAAAGTCAAAATTTGACAGAACTCTTTACAAGAGGCATCCACAGTGGCATGCCAGCCTCATCATAACTCAAACTATTCTAAATTAAATCTGCACATACAATATGAATTATTAATGTCTAAAGAAATCAGTAAGTAGGTTTGCTATCTCGGGTGAAGGCTGCGACAAAACTTTAACATATCTACCAATATCATATTCATTACCTTTTGCCACACTCAACAATGATTCTCTTTCCTTCTTAGTCTTAGTACACTCTTTATGTAGATGGTGAACATCTTCAACCGATCCGCATGTTTCACAATTGAGATTTACTTTGTTCATCAAATAACCAAACTTGCGGGATGGGTAGTGACCAGAGCGTAATCTATGAAACAGAACAATATGATACCTATTCATTTCCTTGATAGCAAACCACGGTATACGAGGAGGCTGATACTGTATAGTTTTATACCAGATACCCTTTTCCCTACTTCGTTCGTCAAAGTACTCTTCAAACCTAACTCTTTATTTCATTTTGAATTAAACTAGAGTGCCATATTACTATAAATCAATGAAAATTAACATGTTATCAATAATCAGGAAATTCAAAGTCGTAGTCAAAGATCTGACTACACATTTATCGCGCATCTCGCAAAAGACAAAATCAAACTAAACATGTGAGAGCAATTCATAAATCAGCCTTAGCCCATAACAAAACACAAAGTAGAAATCTTATCCGTGGCCTGTGGCTTTTCACTAAGCCCGTTCAACAAACCCCATGTTTGTTTCACTGAATTCCGAGTCCCACGGACTCTATGGTCACTACAAGACCCGACCTCCACTAGACACCCTTGCACCGCGCATCAACGGACTACTATATACGTACTTGTAAATACGCTTGAAATTGAATGCTCTCAATGTGTAGCGATCACCGTCAAGAACTTCTATGACCTCAAATTTTGAATCTAACTTTGTAAAGAAATTTAGTCAGAAATCAACGGTAATGGATAACGATCCGTCACTATATTATTATTAACGTCTCTATAATCTATGCACATACGGTCTGATCCATCATACTTTATAACCAAAAGGGCTCGTTTAGCAAACTGCGTACTACTCGTACTGGGTACTGATGGGTTAATTCACATTAATTTACATTACTACTACTGGGTCTAAGTATTTAGGCTTGCAACAGTAAATTAACCCTATCGCGCATGATTCTACTTTCGTCCGGAGACAGTCTGTAAGAACGTCTTTGCACTGTACGATAAGGGTCTATCAATCTTACTTTCAAGTAGGCATTGCCATCAAATATTCGAATACCGAGTTGTACGAGTAAATAACTCACACATCACTCGAACAGTTCAAACATTCGAACAAGGCTGAAGAAGTATTCGAATACTAAAAATTATCGAACTTTTTCAATCCCTACCTCCAACTCACCAGTGTTAACACGTGTTGTTGGAAAACCGTTACTAAAAAAGTCCAGAGTATAATTCTAAGATGTTTACAAGGTCACGTCTTCTATCAACTGGTAAAATCAAATTTGGTCATCTCCAAAAAAAACGAAAATAAGTTAAGAACGTTATTTTAAAAAACAAAGTCTTTTATCGCTTGTCATTTACAAAAGTAGTCAAATCCACTTAAATTAAGGCAAAAACCGGTTACCACCGGTATCTAACTCAGTCAAATCCTTCGAAATTTATTAACAAATTTAGTCAAATCCTTTCAGTCAATCAGGAGCGAGACGTCAAATCCTTTCAGCCAATCAGGAGCGCGAGATTGTTTTAACTGACAGAAGTTTAAAATGACCATCTTTCTCAGTGTTGGTAACGTGTTGACTCTGTACTTATTTCGTGCCGCATTTTAATTGATTTACTACGTTAAAATGGATAATGTGAACAATTTAGTCAAAGAAACAACCCCTCAGTTATCACGAAAAAGAAAACGACAAGAATCTAATCGACACAATTAATTATTGCCGTGGTCTAAATAGCTTTACACACGTTTATAGTTCTAGGCAAAATTAATTCAGTTGCTCGAACAAAAATCTAGCAAAACTTGGAATATAAACTCCGTCGCGAAATCGTTAATTTCTGCCTGACCCAGCAATTGCAAAGTGTTCTTGATATTTTTTTTATTGCCTATACCTAATAAAGGTACCACATCATTTACTCTTCTATCTCTAAATTTACAAGTAATACTCTCCTTCATTAAAGACGATGCGTGCGGACGCGTCACGGTCGAATGAGACTAATGGTATTTAATTTTATAAAATACGATGTTAGTTTTATGACCAGACCAAAAAGGCAATACAATCCGTATTGCCTTTTTGGTCTGGTCATAAAACTAAATAAAAAAAAATAAATAAAAATTGTTGCTATCTATACTACTGGCCCATGTATTCAGGGAAAACATATCTAATTTAATACTGCAATGAACTTTTAAAGTGTGTAGTGAGTCATGAACCGAGATTAACAGGGGGATTCTTTTGTTTTGCCAATATGATGAATTATTACACAATGTGGATAGCTCGGAAAGTAGATTGTGCAGAAGACCGAAGAGTACAATCAGCCGCTGTGTATGGCATTTGTGGACTACGAAAAGGCCATCGACTCCATCGAAATATGGAAAAATATTCTGGCCTCTCTGCAACGATGTCGAATTGACTGGCGCTACATCGAAGTGTTGAGGTGTTTGTATGACGCTGCAACGATGACTGTCCAAATCCAGGATAAGGAAACCAGCCCCACCCTACTACTCAGGGGGGTGAGACAGGGGGGATGTGATATCCCCGAAACTGTTCAACCCATACTAAAAAAAAAACCAGTCAAGAGCGAGTCGGACTCGCACACCGAGGGTTCCGTACGAATAAGTATATGATGTTGATGATTTCTGAAAAACTGTGCAATTTAGAGACATCGTTTTATTTTTCCTGTAATCTTTACATAAGCTTCTATCATATAGAATAATTTCAGATTTTTATCTCTGCAAACTTCGGAGATATGGGGGGGGGGGGGGAACGGTATTTTTTTTTAAATATATTTTTCGTCAAAAGTCGGAAACTATACTGCCTAAAACATAAAAAATAAATGTTTGAAAATGTGCAAACAACGGTCTTCCATATGGTACCCCACATGCCCTACTAGCCTCACTTCAAATTTTTAAGACCCTCTTTCAGTCCCTTTTACAAAAAAGATATATTTTTTTAATTTCTTTCTTGCTTGCAAAATAGTTGAACAAACGTCATCTAAAACTATTCTAAATTTCAAGTTGATAGCATTAGTAGTTCTGGAGATATCCAGGTGTGACAGACAGATAGACAGGGTTAGTCTCACCATAAGGGTTCCTTTTTACCATTTTGGTACGGAACCCTAAAAAACCAATACGTTGGAGAACGTCTAAGACGCTGGACTGGACTGGACAGGGTATCAACGTAAACGGCGAGTACGAACGCGAACGAAGGTGTGAGATACACCTTCGTTTTGCCGATGACATCGTCATAATGGCAGAGACGCTGAAACAGATCAGATGCTGCACAGCCTAAATAGAGCCTCTCGGCGGGTTGGTCTCGGCATCAATTTGGACAAGAAGAAAGTCATGTACAATTCCCACGTCTTGCCGACTCCAATCCACATCTAAGGGTCGCTTCTCGAAGTTGTGAAGGAGTACCTAGGGCAAGTTTTCCAGCTTGGTAGGCACAACTTTGAGAAAGAAGCCGACAGAAGTATCCGGTTGGGTTGGGCAACGTTTGGAAAACTTCGTCAAGTCTTCTCGTCACCACGAGTAGGAAGAGCTGTTGTTACATGAGTGGGCCGCGATATTTAATAAAGGGTTCTGAGTGAGGTGAGTGTTTGTTAGTGTAAATATTATGTGTTTAGTCTTGTCACGAAAACCATATTGATTATCAGATAGAAGTTTGTTTGTTTCTAGATAATTAGTTAGTTGCTTGTTAATAACTTTCTCACGAATTTTGGATAGTGATGGTAAAATGGATATTGGACGGTAGTTATCGACACTGTCCCTGCTACCAGACTTGTGAATTGGGTGAACTAGGGATTTTTTGAGTTCCGAGGGAAATTCACCAGTGGAAATGCAGGTATGCAAATAAACGCGATGGGATCAGATAATCAGTTAGAGTATATTTTAATTAATTCACTGGGAGCGTCGTCACACTTTACGGCACAAGTGGTTTTAAGAGAAGCTATTATGATTTTGATCTTATCCACATCAGTGGGCAGACGGACAAAAGAGAAGAGACAAGGCGGCAGAGAAGAAGTCTGGTATGACGCAGGGTACTCCTTAGCGGCAACCCTGTGATAGATCCCGCTAAGGAGTTACCGATCCTTACAAAGAATTGATTAATGTCATTGACAGATTTTTTGGGCTGCTTTTGATCAATCAGGTTCATGGGTGGACTTTTCTGTTTAGCAGTGTAGGTGATTGTTTTGATGGTGTCCCACAATGTTTTAGTGTTGCCTTGACATTTAGAGAGTTCAGGGTATCATACTCCTGTTTTACTTTTTTAGAATGTCATTACAAAAATTACGATATCGTGTATAGATTATTTTTGTAACTTCGTCATTTGGATGCTTTTTAGACTTGAGATGAAGATTGTCTCGATTCCGTATGCATCGTAGTAGTCCAGGAGGAATCCATGGCTTAATTAATCGCTTACATCTCGGAACAGTGATCTTTTTAGTGCAAGTAATAATCAAAGTGGTAAGAGTCCTAAGAAAGAAAGATACAGCTTCATTAGTCTTATCTATAGAGTATTATCGAAATCAATAGTTTTAATTTGTTCGTCAAGGGATGGATAATGAATACGTCTTATTCTTTTTGAAAGATGGTGTGAGGAGCTCATATGGGAAAGGCTTATAATGACGCTGTAGTGGTCGGTTAGGGTTGTATGGACAACAAAACATTTCACGGAAAATTAGAAGAAGAATTATGAAGACTAAGAAGAATTAAGAAGAAGAAGACTAAGACTGATAGAATTATCTATAGTTAGTTCTGAAAAGTATATTGATTGCATTAAGTAGATGTATGATAGATGGAGATATTGTATATGATGTAGACGATTAATATTTCCCAGAATTCAAAAAAAAAAATATAATTATTAAAGATGTCATAAATGAATGTTAAAATATTGAATACTAACTGATTAAGTACATAGTCTGTTTTATTTAAATTATCATCTAATATTGAAGCGTTCTTAAAGCGAGTCTTCTATCCCTCATGGTAGGCATCTATCCTACTTTTGAGAGGGTACATAAAACATAATTTCCTCAAAATCAATGAAAGATATGTACAAACAAAAGGGGTACCATCATAGATTAAAGATCAAACTTACCTTATACAATCTAGCTCTAGATGTACGACATTAAATTAAAACGAGCACAGTACTAGTCCATCGAAACATTTTAAAACACGAAGATTAATTCAAATTCAAATTCTTTAATTCAGTCAATGAGTCCATAGTGTTAGTATCAACAAAACAACTTAATACCTAGTGTTAGTAATAACGAGATAATACAAATAGGTACATCAAATATGGGTATGGATTCTTACCCAGTGGCGCAGCATAGGGGAGTCCCACCGACCTGAGAACACGCTCAGGAGACTGTTGGTGCTGGCGCGCAGCCGGCGGCTATGGAGGCGGTCCTTTTTCTTATTATGGCGTAAAAATCGTCTGTGCGCGCCTCCGCAAACATTGTGGATGCACTACAACGCCACGACAGCCCCAACAGTATCCTAAACGCGTTATTATATTGGACACGCAGATCGCTGTATGTCCTCTGCGTAAAACGGGTCCAAAGACTGCACGTGTAGAAAGACTGACAGAAGGCCTTGAAAAGAGTGACTTTAACTTGATTTGTACAACGTGCAAATCTTCGAACCAGCATGGTACATTGAACAGCCAACGATCTGCGCTCCCTCTCTATGTCCATATTGTCCTTAAGATCATCAGTGACCCAATGACCCAAGTACTTAAACTTAGTCACCCAAGCCAAAGGAATGCCACAAAGCGAGACTCCGGGAATATCAGAATAGTTTATGGCAATGGACATTAGTAGTTAATGAAAAATTTAAAAATTGTAATTTTCAAACAAAATAAATAGCAGAATTAACTACATAAAAAGTAAACACTCCATAACTACGAAAAGTTACTGACCTGTAACATGCGCGGCGCGGTGCGGGCGTGATAGGGAAGTACTTTAGTGGGAGAACAACAAAGGGCAGCAGCACAAACGTACTGACCTGTAACATGCGCGGCGCGGTGCAGGGCGTAGGTAGGGAAGTACTTTAGTGGGAGAACAACAAAGGGCAGCAGCACAAACTTACTGACCTGTAACATGCGCGGCTCGGTGCGGGCGTAGGTAGGGAAGTACTTTAGTGGGAGAACAACAAAGGGCAGCAGCACAAACTTACTGACCTGTAACATGCGCGGCGCGGTGCGGGGCGTAGGTAGGGAAGTACTTTAGTGGGAGAACAACAAAGGGCAGCAGCACAAACTTACTGACCTGTAACATGCGCGGCGCGGTGCGGGACGTAGGTAGGGAAGTACTTTAGTGGGAGCACAACAAAGGGCAGCAGCACAAACTTACTGACCTGTAACATGCGCGGCGCGGTGCGGGGCGTAGGTAGGGAAGTACTTTAGTGGGAGAACAACAAAGTGCAGCAGCACAAACTTACTGACCTGTAACATGCGCGGCGCGGTGCGGGGCGTAGGTAGGGAAGTACTTTAGTGGGAGAACAACAAAGGGCAGCAGCACAAACTTACTGACCTGTAACATGCGCGGTGCGGTGCGGGGCGTAGGTAGGGAAGTACTTTAGTGGGAGAACAACAAAGGGCAGCAGCACAAACTTACTGACCTATAACATGCGCGGTGCGGTGCGGGGCGTAGGTAGGGAAGTACTTTAGTGGGAGAACAACAAAGGGCAGCAGCACAAACTTACTAATTGGCGCGTTGTTAATTAAAATATCACTGAGTGAATGATTCATTACATAATATCAAATCACAATCAAAATTTACAAGGCTACAAGTCGGGTTGTTTTCAAAATATTGTAATATCCGCTCCTCGATTATTGAATTTGAAGGCCGATTCTCTCGTAACCCCTGGAGGGCCAGGGTAAAAACACGGTTGTTGGTGGCCCCACCAAACACGAACGTGCCCACGTTCATGTTTCACCATCATATCACTCCCGGTTGTACGCACTGCTAAAGCCGCATTTTGGTTACATGCTCCGTACGTAAGTACCATGTCGGCGTACTCGGCAGCTGTGTACCTTATTTGAGGCATTATCAACTACAAAACCTCCAAACCTAAATCAAACTATCTACCTATTAACAATAAGTAACTAATCTATGCACTAATCCAACTACGATAAATCGTTTACAATAACAATTCAAACTTTTCATAAAATTATGCGCGCGCGGCTTGTCTCGCGATACAAAAATAGACGCGTGTGATAGATTACTTTTTAAATTAATTACCATTTTTGATAATTATTTGGATGCATTTCGGTTTAACCGAACATTTCAACTATATATGTTAATAAATACTTATAGTTATGTACTATTAGGAGCCTAAAATCTGATAAGATTCTTTATTTACCGCGAATTTTAAATGTAACAACATCATATTGTTATGTAGCAGTTAGAATATATTTATAATTAATTATTAAATAAAATGATTATAAATTACCTAATTTAACAATTGTTTGTTAACACTTATTGTTTTATAAATCAAAATGTTGAAACGTTATTTCAAATCTGTTAGTCACGATGTCGCTTGATCATGCCACCTT
The DNA here is from genome assembly GCA_948098905.1 of Tiliacea aurago. NCBI lineage: Eukaryota > Metazoa > Arthropoda > Insecta > Lepidoptera > Noctuidae > Tiliacea > Tiliacea aurago. The sequence continues at coordinate 28,889,952 of OX402581.1, read as the reverse complement.
GTTTACAAGAACCGACGTTATAAAAGGGGTGTAAGCTCAGAGACGGGGCACTTTTTTCATTCGGCGGTTGGATAGTGCGGACCTCAAGTAAACCAGGTGGTGGATCAAGTATAAAATTATAATAATATCAAATTGGTGTTTTGGAGTAATTGGTGACCGGAAATCGGACTAAGCTAAGTACATTGACACCATATTTAATTTGTTTAACTGTTGTTCTATAATGTGTGTGTTAGAATTAATTCCCATCTATATTATACCATAAATGCTAATGTATTTGAGTTGAATATGCTTTATTTTCTACGTACCTTGCTAAATTGTCTTATGTAAAATTATAATGAGGTAGTGGTAACTACCAGCTATTAATAGTAAATCTATAAAGTTTTACTGCTACATATTATCCAGATAGTAGTACGTTTTAGGTTGTGTATATTTAGTAACTGAGGCATGTAAAATAACAGTGTCCTTAGTTTGTTCCATACTTGAGCTATAATAAATATTGTTTATAATGATGTGTTGATGTTTTGACTATTCCATATACAAGAACCACTTTTTAAAATCTCTATTGATTTAATTGCAAGTAATGAATAACTTTTGCTGTTGATAAAGAAAAGGTACCTATTATTAGTTTTAACAGCAGGTTGAAACTAAACAGGTACGAGTAGGTACCAGCTAGAGTTAAATTTAAAACAACATATATTAAACAAAAGGTTGTTAATAGCCGTCTATTTTTGATTATGAACCTTTTGCCTTTAATTCTATTCATCACTTCTATGTGACTACTATACTCATACTTACACCTCACACATACCTCATAAAAACCCGTTACTAGTAGGTACCATCTATTATTGTTTTAAATATTAGTTACTTCAGATAATAAGTCTAGGTAATACTTTTTAACTCATTATGAGAGAAAAATCTATTACGTGCTTCCTCAAAGGGCGCCGCCATGCACTGACTGACCAAATTAGCGCGAATCGCCGAAATATTTCTGCTCACACACACACTCGCAATTATCTATGCACCACTAATGCATAATTTGCGTAAGTAATATTTCTTTTTCTTAGAATCATACGTTTTGCACAGGTTCTTGACCTTACAATGTTTACCTATTATCACGGACTCAGATCGACATCATGTTGAAAAATAACAAAATGGAAAATAATTTCCTGTGGCTAAAGTATTCATTGGATTTGATTTATTTTTTGTATACGGGTAAAAAACAAGATGCTCTTTACGTGGTTTATAGGAATGTCAATCGTCCTGTAACACCTTGTATATGATAGCGCTGGCAAATATAAACAGTACCACAGACAAAAACGAACGTCATTGCGGCTGATGACGTAACGGAAACACGAATCAGTGCAATAAATAAATAAGATAATTTGCATTACATTACAAAATCGTATCAAATTAAGTAATTAAGGTTTGTTTTTAAATAATACTTAAATAAGTATTATTTGAAATCTCTAGAAAGGAAATTGAATCACTGTTACTGTTAGTTCATTTCAAATAAAATTATTGTTACCTAACTAAATTTACAATTTACAGTATTTAAAAAGTGTTATTAATTACAAATCAAATATTATGTTTCTTCTAACATAAACTATTTGTTTGAGAGATGCAGTCTTAGATTTTGCCTTGAATAGTAAGAATAAACGTACCTCTTCTCTGTATTACGAGTACCTCTATTCCTTCAGTATGACAGGTCACACAGCAAGCCCATCCGTCACTTGTCAAGTGTCATTCATAGCGTCTTAAAATTTTGCCGCCAACGTACGCCAAAATTTTTCGCTTCATAATTTTCTTAGAAAATTAATAAAGTTTCAGGTAAAACTTTATAGAAAGTGAATAATAGTGCTTGTGGTAAGTGATTTATAGTGTTACGCTGATCGTGAGTCAGCCAAACGAAAGGAAATCGAAAGCTCGCATTATTTATGTGGTCGCTGGTGTCTTCGGAGACAAACCTTTTGGTCAGTGGGTCGTCTCAAGAGCGGCTTTTGCAGCGACCCTGAGCGACGATTCTCCTAAGTGAAAGAAGACACCCCTTTTTCCCATCGCTGGTCGACAGGGCAAAGGGATCGATACGATTTCCTGTAAGAGGGACCTAATATGCATAGCTAATATATTTAAATGAGTAGCCAAGTAAGTGTTTTAAATCTGTTAACATGACACAGTGTCCACATTTTATCACTAACCTTACTCAGAAACACTGTCAAAAAACTTACAACCTGCTTCTTGCTAGTAGGTACGAGTATCTACATAAGAAGCGCATTGTTGTTTTCTAAACAACCCGGTTGTGTCTTAAGAGATAGTAATATTTCAACGTAATACTTATTCCTAAAGCAAATACAGGATGTTCTGAGCAATGAGATGAAAAGCAATCCGTTATAGAAAACCTTGCATTTATGCTTACCCACGTCATGTATTTCACACACTGAATTAGAAGTGAAGGAGTACTTATGCCGCTAAACAAAACTAATGACTAGCCCCCTCATGAGATTTAGCGGGGATCTCTAATGTGGGTCTAGACTCTAGAGCAGAAGGAGCTAGCTTCTAAACCAAGGTCTACAGGGACTTGTGGCTAGGATCGTATCCTGCTTCCCTTTTTGGAAGTAGTCCAAACACTCATATCCAGAAGTGTATTTAAATTAAAATTGTTTATTGCTCTCATGTTGCATGCAGTTGTTACACTAAAGAGGTTCAGCACCTCTTATGAACTCGAATCTGCAATTAGAATATTAAAATTACTAATTAAAAATTAGTAAGTTTCCTAATTATGACCAATAAGAATTAATGCTAAATATTTAAACAACATTATAATATAAAATGCTTTTTTGAGGATATAGTTATGATCAGGACCAGAACCATCACGACCATTCCCATTCCATGCTCTATCAAAATTAGAAATGGAACAAATAGAGCCACTAAACAATTTAAAATTGATACTGTATTATTTAAAGCTGGTTCTTTAAGAAATAGTTCTTTTATTTTAAAAACATGATACATGAGGATCATGGCAAAAATAACTAGACCAAGATTATTTATTATAGATACATAATACAAAATTCAGACTGCCTAAAAACCCATGTCAAATTTTAGGATAGAAAGACTACAAACCTGTTTCTGTTCATACTGAAGATCATAACAGGAAATCAAATACTGAAAATATTAATATTCAGAACAATTCTATTTTGAGATAAGTAGTAAAGCTACTAGTTAAAAGTTACTAGTTAAGGAATGCAATATTCTATTCCATATATATAATATAAATATTAATCTATGCGGATTTCTAAGATTATGATATTGTAGAAGATAGGAAGACAAGGAGGGGGAAGACCTATATAAGGCGGTGCAACGCCGGCACCGCTCTCTTTTTCACTTCGAGACATCGCAAGCGTAAGACTGTTAGGACGTCACTCTGTCGGTTATATTTTTTATTTATTATTTCATTGATTGTGTTGTGTCATTATCTGTATTTTACGTGTTCGCTATTTTTTTTATTAGGATCTAATAAAGGTTTTGTTATTAGGTAAAATTGTTGTCAGATTGATTCATTTTAAGTTTATTTTTTGTAGGTATTTGCATAAATCTTTTAAAAAAAACACTTCTGGTTTTAATTTCCAAAATCAGAAGTGGGATAGTTCCTATTTCTATCTGCCCACTTTTCTATTTGTTATTTTTTCTGTCTATTTTTTTACTCTTGTCACGATTCATTTTGCTGTTGTACTTTTAGTAGGTAGTGATTTATTTTACTTTTTGCGTTAAGCGTTATTATTAGTGATAGGTTTGACTGTTCATTGTTTGATTAGTTTGGTTTAGTTGTTGATTTATCTATTTGTGTTGTTTTTATTTGGTGGCGGTACGTAGGATCGTTCCTTAGTCGATTGATTTATTGTTTTCAGTTGTCTTGTGTTTGGGACGTTAGTATGGCAGACTGCAATCAAGATCATAGTCGTATGCGATGCGACAACCGCGATAATAGCCCGCGTCGCGACCAAAGTTCTAATCGCGATCGTCTCAATAGTCAGGGGCGCCAAAATAGTCGATACCGCGAGCGATCTGCTAATGTAAACGACATGTTAAGGCACGAGATACAAGCAATGATGTCTCGCCTTAAGACACTAGAAGATAAAACGAGGGCTTCACCCTTGCCAGTACGTTCGTGTAATCGTGATAAAACTTTAGTGAATGATAGTGTATGTGATCGAAGGTCATTGCGGCGTACGCGAACACCGTCGCTTGAACAAAATACGTCACGATCCCCAGGCTGTATAGAATCGCGTAATAGCGTGCGTCGTTCGTCACTGCCGGAGCGTCGCCGCCGTTTGGTTTCACCTTTGCCTAGAGAAGTTATGTCTCAACGTATGTCACTGACTCGCGAATATAACCGCCATCGTCAATCGCGTTCTCGCTCTAGAACACCACTACGTGCGTCGGACCGTTTGACTAGGGATGTGAATGAGCCTTCAAATTCAGCACAAGCTACGATAACTGATCGTATTGTGGATGCTATTCGGTCAATTAATACTGCTAGTAGATCTCAACATTTTTATATTTCAAACTTCGATCCTACCCTACATAATATTGACGATTGGTGTGCGGAGGTTGATCGCGCCAAAGTACTAAACAATTGGAGTGATTTCGAATCCTTGTCGCGTATCGGTAATTGCCTGAAGGGTGATGCTCAGTCGTGGCTTAACGAATGGGTAACTAATGACCGTTCGTGGAGCAACTTTAAAAAAGAATTTAAGCCTTTGTGTCCTAGGGTACCAGACGTCGCGAATATTTTATATGACGTAATGACCAAAAATTCCGATAACTATTCTACTTATGCGGATTACGTACGTCGTTCATTACTTCGTCTACGAATAGTGCGGGGACTTAGTGACGAGCTGATTTCGGCGATAATAGTCCGCGGTATCACTGATCCTAACATAAGAGCGTCGGCGACTAACGCTAAGTTATTGCCTAATGATCTAGTTCAATACTTTTCAATTTATGTTAAACCGAGTAGTAGTAATACATCAAAAAGTGCCGCGTTTCGTTCTGTGAGAGATAAACAAACTACAGATTTTTCTCGTAAACGTAATCTCAACGATATTAAATGTTTTTGTTGCGGTGAATTAGGACATAAACAGGCTTCATGTAATAAGAAACCGAGGATTGATCAACCGCCAAGCGGTTCGTCAAATAATTCTATGCCAAATTCTAAGTCTGTTTTAGTACCGACTAGGTCCGAACCTTGTACTTTTTGTAAGAAACAGGGTCACAAAGCTGAGTATTGTTTTGCTAAGCAAAGATCGGAAGCAGCAAACAAAAGTACCTAGTGTTAATTTCTGTAACGAGTTTGTAAATACCAAAAATAGAGACTTTATTGTAGCAGTTATACAGGACATAGCGGTCGATGTTTTGATTGATAGCGGGTCTACTATATTCTTAATTTCGTCTTCGTTGCTTAAGCATTTTAATTGTTCACATAAACCAGCGTTTCGTATTCTGAAGGGATTAGGCACACAGGAAGTAGAGAGTACAAGTTATGTGACGTTACCTATTGAATTTAATGGCTTAACCCTTGAAGTAGATTGTTTGTAGTGTCTGCCGAATATATGAACACGCCGGTCATAGTAGGAACAGATGTTCTTAATAGGGACGGTGTTAGGTATGTTCTCACCAAAAATTTTCAATCACTTACAAGAAGCGTAAATAACTCGCTTAAGGTAATGAACATACAGTTTGCAATTCCAATCAATACGCCTCTAATTGGCGGTCACTTGGATAAGTTGTTAGAAATAATTAATAATTTTTCTCACTATTTTATTTCTGGTACTGCAACATCAACTGTAAAAACAGGGTGTATGTCCATTAGACTAAACACTAACACTCCTGTTTACTATAATTGCCAAAACACTTCCCGATCTGGTTGAGTCTGGTGATATCCTCATCCATATCGATGATATCTTGATTATGATTCAAAGTATCAATCAGGGCCTTATTTTGCTACAAAGGGTTCTTGACATACTGACTAAGCTGGCTTTTCCATTAATATGAAAAAGTGTTCGTTCTTGGCCACCGAGATCGAATACTTGGGTAGAACAATTTGTGAAGGTCAGGTCAGGCCGAGTCATGAGAAAGTGAAGGCTTTGATAGACTCAGCCGAACCGCAAAATGTAAAGCAGGTTCGCCAATTCATGGGCTTAGGTAGCTATTTCAGGCGGTATATGGCTGGCTTTGCACAGAAAAGTGCATGTATTTCAGGACTTACTAAAAAGGGAGTAATTTTAATTGGGGAGTTGAACAACGGGCTGCTCGTAAGTACATTGTGGAATGTCTAACTGAACTTGCAATTTATAACCCGTTGTTATCCATAGAAGTTCACACAGACGCGAGTTCTATTGGGTATGGAGCAGTCTTAATGCAGGTGCATGAAGGCAATCGTAGGCGAGTGGTGTCTTACTTCAGTAGGCTTACTCAGGGACCCCGAGCTCCTTTACAGCCCATTCACTCCTGGGAAAAACCAGATTCACCTTCTTGAAACCAATGGCTATCGCTATGTTCTTATAATTGTAGACGCCTTTTCTAAATTCTGTTTGTTATACCCTATGTACCGACAAGACGCTGACGAACTAAAGCGCCATTTCACTAATATGATCTCCCTCTTTGGAACTCCTAAACTAATAGTAGCCGACAGACGTCGCTTGGTTCAGAGTACTGTTTTTCTAAATTGGGTCAAAGACATGGGTTGTGACACTCACCCTAAAACTCCTGAAGTGCACCAGTCCAACGGGCAGGTGGACGATATTGTCGCACTGGTCTCAACATGGTGCGTATTGAGTGCAACCATCGACAGCAAAAGTGGCCCAGTGTAATGTGGAAACTGCAGTTGATTCTTAACATCACAAAACACAGAACAACTCAGTATTCAACTTTGAACCTATTGATAGGTATCGATGCTGCAACGCCACTAATTCGCGGCTTGGTTCGCGATGTGGCCTTTGAAGGTTTGAGCCCTAATCGGGAAGCTCTTCGCGAAATGAGAGCACTAACGTCTCCATTCAAATCAAGGACAACAGGACGCCTATGTCAATCAGGGGCGAAAGCCATCTCGTGTCTTTGAACTGAATTCTTTTGTGTTTGTGAGAAAACAGGCACAATCAACTGGAAAGCTGGATTCATGTATGCGAGGGCCGTATCGTGTGATGAAGGTACTACCACACGGACGTTACGAGTTGCAGCTCTTGGCTGGCTTGTACGGAAAAACAACACAAGCAGCTGCCGAGTACATGCTCCCGTGGCAAGGGGAATGGACTCCCGACGTATGTTCTGCTTTCTTTAATGGTGAGTGATTTGTTTTTGCAAAAGTGTAATGAGCTTTGCTATGTGTTGTAAGCTATACACTTTACTGAAGCTGACCAATTTGATAATCATTGCTTGTACAGTATTAGAGATCTCTATTAACTTAATTAGTGTTTTCTTGTCACTATTGATATTCTGAACGATGTTAAAGGGAAGTCGAGTCTTGCAATTTGAGATGGGCCTCTGTCTTGGAGCGCATCGGACATGCCACCTCAAGTTGACGGATACACTTCAAGTGAGGTACGGTTTCATGTTATTGGATGGGCCTGTCTTGGAGCGAATCGGACACGCTATCCTAGTACATAAAACATACCTCGGGCAGAGCTCGTGAAGGGAAACTGTCTTGGAGTAGCCTGATCGGACGTGTGGTCTTGGAGTGGTGTTCTCAGACATGTTATCCTAGAGCTGTGGTACACGTAGGCATAGGTTGGCCTCTGACGTATCGTGTTCAGTGGGAAGTTATGCTTGTTGATAAGCATCGTATGTACCTACTATGATCTAAATCTAAGATTGGTTTGAAACATGCTTTTATGTGAACTGATACACACACGCAAAGTTATGCCTCACGTAGGTCTCTAACGAGTCGTGAGGAGGCGGTCTTCCGACAAGTCCCGCCCCGGGTGGTTGGTTTGGATATTTGTATGTTTCACACCTATTGTGCGTAGGTTATGCTAGATTAGCCTAACTGAGAGTTGTAATTATGTCGTTGAAGTGAGTTTTACGCCAACAACCACTGTTTTGTTGTTTTTACAAAACTAGTATTGTCCGAGATATTTGTTTCCTTTGCAGAGTCAGACAACGGAAACGAGGAGTCTGCCCCTTGTGTTGACCGACCGGTGCAACCCGAGCAAGCTACTGACGAAGTTGAGCCACTTGATGAAGCCGAACCGGAACCCGACGCAGAGAGAGATGCCCATCAGCACTTTATCTGCATGCAGTGGAGACTCAGGGTCTTCCATGCCAATACTAGAGACAGACCTTCAAAGCTAGAAGACAAAGGAGTCCGAGGACGGCCTCCTGTCAGGAAAGGCCGTGTAGAAGATAGGAAGACAAGGAGGGGGAAGACCTATATAAGGCGGTGCAACGCCGGCACCGCTCTCTTTTTCACTTCGAGACATCGCAAGCGTAAGACTGTTAGGACGTCACTCTGTCGGTTATATTTTTTATTTATTATTTCATTGATTGTGTTGTGTCATTATCTGTATTTTACGTGTTCGCTATTTTTTTTATTAGGATCTAATAAAGGTTTTGTTATTAGGTAAAATTGTTGTCAGATTGATTCATTTTAAGTTTATTTTTTGTAGGTATTTGCATAAATCTTTTAAAAAAAACACTTCTGGTTTTAATTTCCAAAAATATTATAATCAAATCCTATTGTTTACGTTCTGTTGTTATAAAAAAGTAAAGAGGAAGTAATGATATATCAATGAAGGGTAGCTGTTCAAGGAATAGTTCACTCTAACGACTCCGTCTTAAAATCAAGAAAAATATGGGATATGACCCTTTTTTGGAATTTCTTCAGTACCCTGGACATTTGCAGCAGGACCCAACTGAGTGGCAGAGAATTTGGGAGGCTGTGGTCTCTGCATTTTTGTTTATTTAGAAATTTTTTAAATTTTGTATTTTTGTCTCGGAGACTGTGTCCTAACAAAGCAGATACAAGTGAATTTCCGAAGTTAATTCTAAATCAGAATCCGGAGTTAGAAAATGTAGGCCTTCTTTTGAACACTGCTACCAATCACAAGGCCCTGCCTTCATGCAAGGAAAATGTTGCCTGAAAGAAGTTCATATGTAGCTTATTAACAACAAAATTTTGCTATCCTTGTAAGGGAATGCTTGTCTTCAGAAAAATTGTTGAGAAGGGCAGACCAAGACAAATGGAAAAAGGTTGCTCCACTGGTTTGCCAAGAGCAAATGTGGTGGCCAGAGGCTATTGGTAGACCACAGCTCAGTTCCTCTACACATGAGTAAGGTAACCCACTTCCTGTCGGGAAGGGCAGTCAGGTTGCAAGAGACGATGGTCCATAGAAGAACATGGGCCCTGCTAAAATTTATTTGGAGATAATCCACACTAATTACATTAATAGCTCCTAATCAGAGGTGAATGTCATAGTGTAGATTGCGTGGCAATGAGAGTCCAAAATAATCTGATCCCATTATATATATACAGGGTGATTGGAAGATGGGTGCAAAGCTTTAAGGTGAAGATAGTATAGACAATTTAGAACCATTTAAGCCATGGTTATCTTAGACGAAGTCTTACCAAATTTTTTTAACCAAATTTTTAAGTTTTTTTTCGGAAATTCTCAAAATTTAATGTAAACTGCATAATTATGGCCAAATTGAATGATAAATGAATAAATTTTTTATTTATTTAATTAAAGTAATGTGTAAGCAACCAAGCAAAACATGTTTTAGGCTTCTGTGTCATTAGACATTTTTTTACAGATATTTAAAGCTCAGAAAAAATAAAAAATTTGTACAATACGTCTTTTAAACCTTATTTTAAAAAAAAATGGAGGGTGCTTTTTTTGTTCAAACCTATTTGAAGACATGCTTGATAATCGCTCTTTCTTTTGAGGTATCATTTATGCGGATATCTTACAAATTATTGAAATTAGGACCTACAAACCAATTCGAGGGAGAAATTTTAAATTTTAGGCAGTCTAACAAAACACAAAATTTTTGCTTAAAAGAATACTTTATGTGCTCGAAATGATAACATTGTTCAATTCTAAGAATTTTTGGCACATGCAGGAACCAATTGAGGGGAACCCATTGAGGGGATTCTCTAAACAATGGCCACCGAGCGCGGTGCGACGGCATTTCCAGGTAGAACGCCCAATGAATAGCAAAAAGCGATAAGAGTTGGTTTTTACAGCAAAATGGTCTTAGTTACTGAGGCAACAAAGTCGTTTTTCTTTAGTCAGGGTCAGTCGGTCTGTGATGAAGCCGTTACATCTTTTACTTATTAGTCAAACTACTGCCCTTGTGAGTGGACGTTGTCGTGTTGATTCACAATTTACCGTGTTCAGTTGTAGCCCTTTGCGTTCCTGCACGTGTTGTTTGCGTTAGTTTTGAACTTTTTTGTTTCACCGTGTCCAGTCGTAGCCTCGCGCTCCTGCACGTGTTGATTTTTGACTTAATTGTGTTGAGTTGACATTTAGTGCGCTCCTACGCCGTTTTTCTTAATTGTTAAGTGACTATGGCTACTTTTTCCAATCAAGAATATGCGGATATCGTATTTATGTACGGTAGAGCAGACGGCAATGGATCTTTGGCGCGACGGATGTATCAAGAGCGCTATCCGAATCGCAGGATACCGAATGTCCGAGTGTTTTACAACACGTTTCGTCGTCTTGCCCAAGATGGGTTTCACCGCGTGGAACCTGGAGTCAACCCGGGTAGACACGAAACTGCCGTCGACGAAGACATTTCAGCAGCATTTCAAGCGGATCCTACTACCAGTACTAGAGCAGTAGCTCGAAATTTAAACATTTCTCAATGGAAGGTGTGGCATACAATGCACAAAAATGATAAGTATCCGTTCCATGGCAGGAGTGTGCAAGGTCTAGTAGAGCAAGATCCTCAAAGAAGAATTCAGTTCTGCCGTTTCCTCCTCAACAGAGACATCGAAGATGCGTGGTTTCTGAAATCAATCTTGTGGACGGATGAAAGTAAATTTTCAAGGGAAGGTATTACAAACTTTCACAACATCCATGAATGGGCCGACGCAGACAACAATCCACATTTTAAGAAGCAGGTGTCATTTCAGATGAAATTCTCTGTGAATGTATGGGCTGGAATAATTGGCAGAACATTGATTGGGCCCCACTTTTTGCCTGATCCATTGAATGGCGAAAATTATTTGCAATTTCTGCAAATTGATTTACCACTGCTGGTAGAGGAATCAGGTGTCCCGATCTTCGAAAGAGACCGAACAGTCATCTTTCAGCAAGACGGCTGTCCAGCGCATTGGACTTTAAATGTAAGGGAACACCTCAACAATTGCTTTCCTGATAGCTGGATCGGCAGGGATGGACCCAGCCCTTGGCCCGCTCGCTCCCCAGATCTGTCCCCGTTGAACTTTTTCGTGTGGGGCCGGGCCAAGGAACTGGTGTATAACAACATAGAAATAAACACTAGAGAAGAATTGATACAAAGAATAAATTCAGCGTTTGAGACAATGAAGCAGGAGATGATGTTGAAAATAACGACTACAGAAGTTAGAAGACGGGGCCGTGCTTGTATTAGGAATTACGGCCGTCATTTTGAACATGAAAAATAAATAATTTCAATTCAAATGTTGTTTTAATTAGTCTGCCTAAAATAAAAAATTTCTCCCTCAAATTGGTTTGTAGGCCCTAATTTCAATAATTTGTAAGATATCCGCATAAATGATACCTCAAAAGAAAGAGCGATTATCAAGCTTGTCTTCAAAAAGGTTTGAACAAAAAAAGCACCCTCCGTTTTTTTTTTAATAAGGTTTAAAAAACGTATTGTACAAATTTTAAATGTCTGTAAAAAAAATGTCTAATGACACAGAAGCCTAAAACATGTTTTGCTTGATTGCTTACACATTACTTTAATTAAATAAATAAAAAATGAATTCATTTATCATTCAATTTGGCCATAATTATGCAGTTAACATTAAATTTTGAGAATTTCCGAAAAAAAACTTAAAAATTTGGTTAAAAATATTTGGTAAGACTTCGTCTAAGACAACCATGGCTTAAATGGTTCTAAATTGTCCGTACTATCTTCGCCTTAAAGCTTTGCACCCATCTTCCAATCACCCTGTATATATTTTTTTTTTTTGCATTAATGACATACTGTAAGTACAAACAGATGTTAGATCTAAACTGGTTTTTGTCAATTTAGTAAGTTTTTTCAAAAACATTATCCTTAGCTAAACTACTATCAAGAAAGTCAGTGTATGGGTTAATAAAATTACCCCTTGATTGGCAGAGATTTACATACCATAATATTGTAAGATATCTTACAACTTTTAGATATTGAATAACAGTGCGGCCGAAATGCGGCTCAAAGACACTGACAATCAAGATGGCTACTTAAAAATGTACCCTAATCGTGGTTCATTTCTTTTCAGGTTTACAATAACAGGTTAAGCTTGTTTGAATGATTTTTGAACGGAATAAGATAGAGGAGCCTCCAGGAAGTATAAGGCCTATGGTGCCTGTGGTAGCCTTCGGGAGGCTGACTGGAGAATAGTTCATCAGATGAAATTGAACTGGAATAGCCACATAGGCTTACAGAATGATTACTTTGTACTTTTGTAATAAAAGAGAGAACATTTCAAGAGAATTTAGAATGATCAGCCTATAACGTTCCCACTGGTGGGACAGGGATCTTCACTCTGTGAAAGGGAGGATATAATTATCATGATAATTTTTAATTCCCTATGAAAATATTTAATTATATTTTGTGTACAGGATTCACATTTCAAGTCATTTTAATTGACAAATGAAGTGACATACTTAATTATATTAGAATACCCCATAGACCATTTACATGCATCACTACTTAGACATTAATCTATTGAACATTCAGCTTCAATGGACTTTAACTTTGTCACGTATGACATTGAGTTTGGCTTCCCAATTCTTTATAAAATTATCTATGACATTCAAAAATATTTGTACTTTTGATGGATCTCATAACTTCCAAGTAACATAACTTGACGTGTATTAAGTAATTAAGGATAATATGAGTGATCCAATAATTATTCTTTAGTAATGAGATTATTATTTTAATTCAGTTTTAGATCTCATTGATTTTAAATTATCATTACCTAAAGCTTTATATTTTATATTCACATTTTAAATAAGGTAAATAGAATTGCCACTAACATATAACTTTTTATGGAAGATGTGTTCTTTTTTGCATTTTCTAGGATAAATAGATTGAAAACTCGTAACTTTTAAATATTCGTTAATTTCATATAATATACTATAATTCACCTAGCGTCTACATCCTTCAGGTATTCTTTCACCAGCAGATATCAAACAGGTCTCAAACGGGTCCATATTGGCTCAACTAAAGTTCTTTACCCGAAATTATTCTTCCTAACGATTTGTAATCCGAATGATCACTCTTCCTAAAAATTTTCATCCTAAAGTTTTCATTCATACTATTTGTAGTGCTACCGGCGATGTTCATAACACTCATGTTTCCGAAAGTTGTAATTAATAATATCATTAATGTAAATATATTTAAACTCCTACTGTTTTTTATCATAACGCTTTTATCCCTAAAACTATAACTATACATGAGATAATTATGTCTAAAAAACCAACTGTTTAGAATGATTTAAGGTCGTTTCACAGATTTTTGTCTTAAATGAATGAAATTCAGGTCAGAATGTCGTCTTGGGGGCACTATAAAAAAATACTTATAAAAATTTCGCGACCAATTTCGAGGTAGCGCTCGCCGGCCGCTGCCGCGGCACCGCTCGCTTCGCTCGCTTGGCTCGCGCGTAGTTGGTCACAGTTCTAACCTAACCTAACCTATGGATATCTTTGCAGGTACACACCGCTATAAATAAAATTAAAATATGACTTTGAATAATATTGTAAAAGATGGTTATGTTGAGAAAATATAGGAAAACAAATAAAAGTCTATTAGATGTTTATTGCTACTGACATTATGAAGTTAAATGCTTCGGAATTATGAACATTAGAGACAGAGTAGTTAGGAATTGTGATTGTTAGGATAAAAAATGTTAGGAAGAACATTTTCGGATTTCCAATTATCGGAGTTGAAAATTTAGGTGAACTTTGGCGCACCCGTCTCAAACAAATAGTTTATGTTAGAAGAAACATAATAGAGCTGTTTTGCATTAAAACAAAACAGTTATTATGTTCAAACACAGTTATGTGTAAACAGCGTCGCGGGACGAGCGGTGCCTTTGTGTCGCGTCGCGTCGCGCGACAAGTCGCCCCGGTATGTAGAAGCCTTAACATAAACTATTTGAGCAATGTGCTTGCTGTTGAGTTTTGAAGACTTCTATGAATGGCACTTGACAAGTGACGGATGGGCTTGCTGTGTGACCTGGCATACTGAAGAAATAGAGGTACTCGTAATACAGAGAAGAGGTACGTTTATTCTTACTATTCAAGGCAAAATCTAAGACTGCATCTCTCAAACAAATAGTTTATGTTATTCATAACATAATAACTGTTTTGTTTTAATGCAAAACAGCTCTATTGTACGCAATATGGGAACGCTAGATGGCGCTGCGTCTAGTCTAACGTAAAAGCAAACACTCTGTTATTAAAAATTAATTAAAAATACTATTAGTGCATATATGTGAATAAAACTAAGTGAACCATTAAAACATCACCCAATACATAAGTGACAGTGTTATCCACGGTTTTTATACACAAATAGTGAAGTTAACCAAGCAGAGTTTGTTGTTAACGGTATACATAACCGTTAACAACAAACTCTGCTTTTAAGTATCAAACATGAGCAAAAATCAACAATATCCATCTAAATAACGAAGAGAATGCAAACATTATAACATTCTTTGACCCAAATTTATCAAAACAAGTGTTGAACAATCAATAATAACTAAGACGAAGTGAAAAAGTGACTCATACGGTGATTTAAATTTAAACCGTCACGTTATCTGATATACCTGTTCAAGGCAAAAATATTTGCTGCAAGTGGTCAATAAATTCCACGCAACTACGTAACGTGCAGTTGGCCTAGTGGCTTAGGCAAGTCAACTTTTGCAGTTTAACCAGCCTCACACGAGCGGTTACGAGTTCAAACCCCAGTGACAACATCACTTTTCGTGAATTAATAAAATCATAATTTGGTTTTAATAATAACTAGTACAGTTCATTACTATTGAGCGAAGAGAACGCTTGATTAACGCTCATGGCATCAAACTCTGCAAAAACTCATTGCAAGATGGCAGCACTAGTAACATGTCATAAATGCAAAAAAATTGTAAATATAAAAAGTACTGCTTTGTGTTCTGCCTGTGATAACCGGTATGAATTGGATTGCGATGGTTATCCAGAATAAACGTATCGCCTCAAGGACGCGGAAGCAAAGAAAAAGTGGAGATGTAGGGTGTGTATTAGAAGCAAAAAATACGCTAATACCGACTGTACAACCAATATCACTATGAGAAAAAAACTAACTTCTTTAAAAACACCCCCACCAACGGAACAACCACGAAGTACTAAGGATGTACACGACGAAGTGTTGAAACGTCGATCTTCGGTTCAAAATACTTCAGATTTACTTGATTCACACATACTTACTGACTGCGAAACATCTTTTGAATCATACACTGCCAATAAACTATCAATGAGTGTTGACGGTACTGTGTCTGACTTAGTACTAGCCTCAGAAATGAAAGAGATAATTGCTCAGCTCACATTAAAACTCGAAAGTACTGAAAATGAACTGGGAAACATATTATTAGAAAACACAGATTTACATAGGCAAATAAATAAGTTGATTACAGAAAATAAAACATTAAAATCTTTATGTCAGTCGCCCTCCATGTTTACAAGTCCGGGTACGACCACTAAGAAAAAGAGGCAAGCTCTGTCAAATCAACACAACATACTTTCTACACCCTCCCCTTTAACGTCATCCAGATTGAACGTCGAAACTAGTGACTACATAAATGTGTCCTCCTTGGAACAGGAAATTATAACCCTACAACGACAATTAAAGGTAGCACAGCTGGAGATAAAAACCCTCACGGACCGTATTACAGTACTCATGCAAAATAATTGCAATGTATATGAACCTGCTATTCGTCATGAACTGAAGCAGGATACTGTGAGCATCGCCAGTGCTCAGGCATGTGCAGCTGCAGACGGGCTCAATATGGACCCCCAAAAGAAGATATTTATCTTCGGTACTCAGCGTTGTGTCGGGCTAGCAGCAGCCATCTCTCACTCAAGAACAAATACACAATATGAAAAATACAGACTCGGCGCTTTGACAAAGCCAAATGCGCCTTGCAAAGAAATATTAGCAAACTGTAGAAATACCAAATTGACTACCGAAGACAAACTTGTAATATGCGTAGGTGAAAATGATTACAACTCTAACCTACTTTTGTCTCAATTGAAAATTATATTGGATACATTTATAAATAACACTATTATTGTATTAAATGTGGTCAATAATGTGTACCTCAATATCATTCTATAAAAACTATTTGCAATAAGTATAAAAAATGTCACTTTGTTAATCAAAAATCCACGAAACTATACGATGTTTGTAAGTCGATAAATTACCTCATAGATTGTTGTGATTATAGTGACAAATATTTAAATCCTAGCGAGATTCGAAAGAGAATAACGAGTAACAAAACAAGTTCCAATTTAAAAGTGTCTACAAATGTACCCAAAAAAGGGACAATTCCTTACTACTTTAGCCGCATTAAGAGTACAACGCACAACGAATGTAGCTCCTCTTTGCAACGTAATGCTAAGGGTCAAACAGGGACTATACCCTATTACTTTCCTGTTTTAAACAAGCGTGACTCATTTTTTCGTATCTCAAACCAACACAACACACCATTTTAAAATATTCCATCAAAATATCGCCAGTTTATTATCCAAACAAGAACTACTGGAAATTACTATTCAGGAGTTAAAAGAAGCAAAGAATGATCCAGATGTAATATGTCTATCTGAAACTTTTGTAAAAAAAGGGTATGAAAACTATGTGAAAATACACATGGCTACTAATTTCTGCAGAGAAAAACAAAGAGGTGGCACTTGTATATTAGTGAAAAAAGGTATAAAATATAAAGAGTTATCATTCGTGAAAAACTATGCAACTCAAAACACCTTTGAAGCTTGCGGCCTAGAGGTAACAGGTAATAAATTAGCAGTTATATGTATTTATAGAACACCACAATCTGATCCGAATCAGTTTATAACAAAATTGCATAATCTTTTACACGTTTTGCTAAATAAGTATAAATCTAAAATAAATATAGTTGTAGCCGGTGATTTTAACATAAATACACTTAAAAAAGGGAACATCACAAATGGGTTGCAAGACTTAGCTAATAATTATTATTTAAAAATCCACATTAACGTTCCTACTCGCAAATTGACTTGTATTGACCATATCCTAAGCAACATTGCCAACGCAACTGCCACTGTACTACCCCTGTGTCTCTCAGATCATGACACGGAACAAATGTTAAGCTTCCCAACTAAACAGAAAATACAAAAATCAGCAATATACTACATTCAGAAAAGGGACTATAGTTTAGACAACATCCGAAAATTTAAGGAATGCTTACAAAATCTTTCTTGGTCCGATATTTATCCAAAAACTGACACGAACTGCGCATTCAATGATTTTCATGAACTGGTGTGTCTATTTTATGATCTCTGTTTTCCCAAAGTAAAAGTTAAAATCAATAGGAATAATAAAAACACGCAAAAATGGATTAGTAAAGGTTTGAGACAAAGTTGCAAAACTAAACGGAAGCTACGATATGGGTACTATAAAAATAAAAATTTAATTAATAAAACTAATTATAATAATTACTCAAATCTATTAAGGAAATGTATTTATAATTCCAAAAAGAATTCTAACATAAAATATATTAATACTCAGGATAATAAATGTAAAGCCACATGGTCTGTCATTAAAAACGAAATAAATAATAACACTCAAAAAGACAACATAGAATTTATAAAATTTAATAATATTATAATTACAGACCCTGTACAAATAGCTACTATATTTAATAACTATTATGTAAATTTAACACACATTCCAGAGGAAAAAAGCACTAAGCAAGACCACTATAAAAGTACATCTGTCAACTCAATGTTTCTCAGACCAATGCTGATAAACGAGGTAAGACAGGAAATAATGTATTTGTCCAACAGCAGGTCGGAGGGCTATGATGAAATGAACACAAAAATCATAAAAGCCTGCTGTAATGAACTGTCTGTTATTCTCACGCATTTAATAAACATGTCTTTTTCACATGGAACCTTCCCTGAAAAATTAAAACTGTCCTTAATAAAGCCTTTATTCAAGAAGGGAGATAAATGTGACATTAATAATTACAGGCCTATAACTTTAATACTCATTTTGTCTAAAATTTATGAAAAATGTATGTACAAAAGATTAACTGATTTCTGCAATAAATTTCAAATAATAAGTGAAGAGCAGTTTGGATTTCAAAAGAACAAATCTACATCGTTGGCAATTTTTTCACTTATGCAAGCTGTACTTTCAAATATTAATAATAATTATATAACTACTGGCCTTTTTTTTGATCTATCGAAAGCCTTCGATCTGGTGTCACACGGCATATTGCTAGAAAAGTTAGAAGCTATTGGGATTAGAGGACCAGTACAGTGGTTATCGTCTTATTTAAGTAATAGAAAACAACGTGTCATTATCAATAAAAAAAACGAAAATAATGACATTATATCTTACGCATCAGAATATAGACATAATAAATATGGCGTTCCACAAGGTAGCGTACTGGGCCCAATACTATTCCTTATTTACATAAATGACATTATAAAAATAACTAACCATAAATGCATTTTATTTGCCGACGATATATCTATTATAGTGACATCTAACAAAAAACAAAAAACCCTTTTTAGACCATGAGCTTGACATTAATGATACAATTGACAAATTACTGCATTGGCTTGACATTAACCATTTGAAGATAAATTTAGACAAATCCGTTTATATCCAATTTAATCAATCAAATAATTATAAAAATAACATTAAACTCAATATTAATAAAATCAAAGAAGTAACGCATACAAGATTTTTAGGCGTAATAATAGATAAAGACATTAATTGGAAGGAACACGTAGGCAATGTTAGTACTAAAATTAATAAATTTGTATATGCACTAAAACAAGTTAAAAATGTAACTAACATAAAAACTGCTGTGATGTCATACCAGGCGTACGTCGAATCGTTACTACGCTATGGCCTTGTAATGTGGGGTAATAGCACCGACTTCTATAGAGCATTTATCGCTCAAAAAAAGTGCATCAGGTCAATTTGTGGTCTTAAACCTGATGACTCATGTCAACTAATATTTAAGAAACTTGGTTTGTTACCGTTACCGTCACTTTACGTTTACGAAATATGTGTGTTTGTAATTAAAAATAAAGAATTATTTAAGTCTGCAAATGATGTTAATCCTAGGAACAGACGAGATCCTCATAAACTAGTGTTGAATGATTTACCTAGACTAGCTAAGTACAATAATAACTGCCTTGCAATGTGTGTGCGCATTTATAACAAAATACCAAGACATTTCAAAACACTTAATACAAGATTATTTAAAATTAAGTTTTATAATTGGTTACTTGAATGTAGTTTTTATAGTTTAAAGGAGTTTTTAGATAAAAAAATGTAATGTTTTAAAAATGCTGATGGTTGATGCCTTTTTCACCTACCTTTATAATTTTGCATGCTATGTTTGTATCCTAGCTAAACATGTTTGTGCCATATAAATTTGTATTTAACACCATTTTATACCATGTTTTACGCAAATAAATATTTTGATTTTGATTTTGAATAATTTAATTATATTTTTACTAAATTAATCTAAATTGAATTGTAAAAACAAATGTCACCGGAAGTCGTTACTCTATGACGTCGATAGTTGTTTAAACTTATAAATAGGCTTGCTCTAGTCGCAGAGCGCAAAGTATTGAATTGTATTTAGAACTGTGTGCATCTCGTTATAAAAATTAAGATATGTGATCATTGTTGGTTGTGGAAATGATAAAAAGTGTTTACAAGATGTGTGATCGTTATCATTTGAAGTCCCTGAGCTCTCCCGCTGTTACATATATGCAAAAGACGTACTGCCAAGAGGTTTTTAATTAATAAGTTAAGGCTCCCATCAAAAAGTGGGGCAGCTACCCTGGACTTACCCTACTGCACAGAAGTTTTCTTCGGGCATGTTTGCGGAAGCGCGAATAGATGACATTCATAGCATCATGCACAAACGGTGTGCATCGATGTTGCGGCAATTCAGCGGTAGCCCTAACAGTACTTTAGCTACACTGGCGGACAAGGTTGATGAACCATTTATCAGGCTGGCAGACATGTGCGTGCACATGTTCATATATAGCCAATTAATGTATAATTCTTGTATTTTGAAGTTATTGAGTTTACTAACATACGCTAAGTTCATACTGACACTATAATGATCCCTTGGTCTGAACAAATTTTATTGAATTTGAATTTAAATACTCTTCTGTAATGTTTTACAAAACAATGAAAATAGCTGGCATTTTATGGGACTCTACCGTTAACAATGGTATCATTGTATTGTTTTGACCAAGAGCACCCACCTTATCATTAAATCGGTACGCAGGTCTTGTCGTATGTGAGGGTGACGTCGAAAGACATCATTGAAGCCGATTGAAAGTGAGAGTAGTGCATCAATAAGCGAGACAGCGCGAGGCGGCCACGGACGGCGCGGCCGCTGCTTGCTCAACTTCTCATGCAGCTCTGCTCGCCCATCCCCGGCCGGGATGTCCTCCACCCCCCGCGCCCAAAACGATACTGTAAAATGTTTAGTAGCGCACGAGACATTATTCTGTCGCCACTCGCGCACTATCCAGACGAAGCCGTCCTTGTAGCCCATGCCACTTGCGACCGCCGCAGTAAGGATTGTGTGGGCAGCTTGTGAATCCGCGTTTACAAACACGATGCGTGCATTTGTTGCTTGGAGCTTTTGTAAAACTGTCTGAGCTTCTTGTTCCGTTAAGTTGAGTCGAATAGGAAAGTCGGCAATAATGATTTCCGCCATGTCTTTGAGCGCAGCATAGTAATCATTAGCGAGCTCCGTAGGCTGGGACAGCACAGCGACGCGGGTCCATCCCGACACGCATACAAAGTGACGTAGCGCGCACGCTATGTGTCGCGGGCGACCGGCCACGCGCCACGTGGAGTTGGCCGCGCCCATGCAGCGCCCTGGATGCTCCGGCACCACGTTCGCCAACACCAGCGGCACGTGCCTCGCGGAGGCCGCGGGCGACGCATCCGCCGTGCCCTCCACTGACAGCGACACTATGCCCAACAGCCTGTACATGAGCCCTGTTGCCATGATTCTTTCAAACGCTTTGCTCAAGCTGTCCTGCTTGGAACAGTCTATTGGGAGAAACAGTACGGTTACATTCCACCCTGCCGGAACCGTATGTTTATGAACTTCTTCGACGACAATACGTTTCAGTTTTTTGTAGAAATAATAGTCGGGATCCCTGTCGCAATAACATATAATCACAGTGTATATGTAATAGTCATATTTTTTACTATCATCATCACTAATCACATAACTTTCGTTTTTCAAGGCCCATTCGCACGCCGCCTCTTCAATGTCTGGTCGCTCAAGGATTAGTCTCAAAGATTCTGGTGATGGTTTAAAGTCATGAACAAATTGGAAAAGCTGAGGGGCGTACGATTGTAAAATGTCGACATCGGCGACGCGCATTGCTATGGCGGAATCTAGCTCCTGTTTGCAATCGAAGTCGACGGCCACGCAGGGAGGAGGCTCCACGACGCTCACGCCTGGTGCTCCCTTCCACATGTCATAATCGAGGAACAGAAATGAGCGGTTGGCAGTCTGCAGAGTGCGCACGAAGTCGGTGCGGACAATGTGCCGCACGTGCAGCGGGGTGTTGGTAGCATTGGCGCGCGCCTGCAGCCGCTGCAGCGTGGCGTCGCACTCGCCGACGCCGAACACAGCTACCGCGGATACGTTGTCTCTAAAAAATATTATCGATCATAATTTTGTCAGTAGGCAGTAAAATTTGATATGTATCGTGTAAAAAATAGTAAATTGGTTTATGGAAACTGCTGCAACGTTATCGGGCTGTTGGAATAAGGAGCAAGTCAGGAATAATTAGTAAGTAGTAAAGAATACAAGAAGCTCATCACGCCGTTATCGGGGCTGACGATGGCACTCAGGGAAAAGTACTATGTGTGGGATACACACTATGTATAGGTACATACTGGGGATTCGGTGCGTCGACGAAGGCACAATATACAAGTGCAGTCTGATTGGCGTAGAATGCCCAGCGCACATGCTGCTGGCAGGAACGCGCGTGTGGCGCGAGCCACGCGAACAGGCGGCGCCGCGCGGGTACGGGGCTGGCGCCGAACTCGGCGAGGCGCGGGCTTGCCAACCCGGCGGTCGCACCTTGCTGTGGATGCCATGCTGGCGCCGACTTAGGCTCCCACGCCGTCGACACGCCTATTATCAAACTGCAACATAACCTAAAACTGGGTGATTCTTTAAAACTGAGTGTTTTGACTCATCTGTAGTATTTTATTTTACTTTTTTATTTAAATGAACCTATTTGCTGATCCGGGTCATTGCATGCACTGATTTGCACCGAGTAGTTTTTTTTGGTTTGTGAATTCATTAGCCAGATTAATTTAAATGATACATTTAAAGGACTCATCAAAATAATGAAAAACTTGGAAATAATCACGTCTCATATTCTTTATTTTCTTCATGCAAGTCTGGAATCAATATTTATATAAATGTATGTCTAGTTTTGTTACGAAGTTACAGGAATCACCGTAAAGATCGGATAAGTGTGACACTGGCTGCTGACAATTTACTCTCAGAGCGTCGCATCAATGGGTGCATGGCTTTTATGTGAAGCAGGGTACTTCTGATAGCCAGGTGCGTGACCACTTAACTACTATCTGTGAAACCGATGTTTGCACGGTAGAAGCGCTCAAATCCCGTGGCAAATACGCCTCCTTCAAGTTAGGGGTGCCCTCGAAACTAGCTGATCAAGTTATGGCAGCCCAAAACTGGGCAGAAGATATTTGCGTCAAACCGTGGCGCCGTAACTTTCGTGGCCGAAGTAATGAGACTCAGTAGGCACTTCAAAGTTCCTGCATTACCCGCCTCTACTGATCGCAATATCTACATGCGTCTACTATATCAGAACGTGCGTGGGCTCAAAACCAAGTTACCTACATGGAGATCAAGCTTGTTACTCTCCGAGCATGACTTAATAGCCGTAACAGAGACTCATCTGGACAAGTCAGTTGAGGATTCAGAAATGTCAAGCGGAGCTTGGAGCATCCTACGCAGAGACAGAGCGACTCTGGGTGGCGGCGTGTTGCTTGCATCGCGCCCCGGCGTTACCATGAAGAGGCGGCGAGATTTCGAGACTGCACGTGGCGAAGACTTATGGGCCACGATCACAATTTTCGGCCTTAGTATTTCTGTGTGTGTTGTCTACATAAAGCCCACGGCAACTGATGACGATTACATGGCGTGGTTTTGTAAGCTTGAGAGCATCATACCCAATTTGAACGGAACAATAATGATTTTAGGCGACCTTAACTTAAAAAGTGCATCTGTCAATATAAATAATTATTATTGTTAGTTCTTAAGCTTTTGTAGTCTAGCTGAGATGAATGAAGTGGTGAATATGCGTGGGAGTAAGTTAGACGTAGTGTTGGCCCGGGAGGGTACCGAAGTAAACTGCGAGCATGTCGAAGGTACGGAGGTGGTTCCAATCAACTTGTATCACCCTCCGTTAGATATTGCGATTACCATCACAACGCATAAGGATAAGGAAAAATTGGACCCCAGCAACATTGATCGTAGTAGGGACTGGAACTTTGTCAAAGGGGACTTCGCACTTTTAAGCGATCTAATTCATTCTGCTCCGTGGCAAGAGGTTTTTCGTTGCAATGACGTACCCTCCGCTACCGGTAAGTTTTACAAAATAATGTATAACTTATTTGATTCTTCCATTCCAAAAAAGAAGAGAATGATTGTTGGAAATAGGCGGTATCCAGTATGGTTTACTAGAGATATAGTAAACGATACTCAGCGTAAAACTAAACTACATAATAAATGGAAACTTACGCGATGTGATATCACATATGCGGAGTTTAGTGTTTTGCGATCGGATCTAAAAGCAAGAACTCAGGACGCCTATAGATTGTACTGTAATGCCATAGAAGATAACGTAGGCAAAAATCCGCAACAGTTCTGGCAGCATGTTTCTGGCCTTCGATCAAAGGGCGGTTTCGAGCCAAATGTCATACTCCATGGTGAGACTTTTTCGGGTGTCAAGGCGGCCGAGGCATATGCCCAGTATTTTTCAAGTGTATTTCTGCCCGATACACCTAAATTGGACACAAGAAACTTAAGTGTGAGTAGTGAGGGCGATAACATTCCTCTTCCCGTTTTAACCCCGCCGGATGTAGTTAAGGCTATTGCTAAACTCAAACCCCGTAGCTCAGTTGGCCCTGACAACATTCCAGCCTTTATCCTTAAGGGGTGTCATGATATCTTGGCAGCTCCTCTATGTCATGTCTTTAACCTAGCTCTCCAGTCCGGTATATACCCTAAGCAATGGAAAATTTCGCGAGTCACTCCCATCCCTAAAACCAGTGACAAAACATCAGTGGAGGAACACCGGCCCATCGCTATTCTGCCAACTATTGCTAAGGTTTTCGAGCATGTACTCCATACCTTCATTTTCAAACGCATAAATATGTCTCTGTCTGATTTCGGCCGGGTCGCTCTGTAAATTCGAATCTATTGATTCACGTAGACTACATTTCGAGTGGCTTGGACATCGGTTCACAGACTGACACAGTGTATTTCGATTTCCGGAAAGCATTTGACAGAGTTGATAACGATGTGCTTTTGACAAAGCTGGGGGCCATCGGTTTCTCGTCCGGTCTTCTTCACTTCTTTTCCGACTACCTGCGTGATCGTAAGCAGTTTGTCAGACATGGCTGCTTCGAATCCAAGCCTTATGACACGCTCGGGCGTGAGTCAGGGATCAGTGTTAGGGCCGCCTCTTTTCCTGATTATGATCAATGAATAGCAAATGTTAAGTTTGCCAAATGCCTTCTTTATGCCGACGACCTATAGCTTGTCGCACACATCAGAACAGACGAAGACTGTAAACTCCTACAAATGGACATTGACGCCGTCGTCAAGTGGAGCATTGTGAACAAACTATGTTTCAATAGTATTAAGTGCTACGTCATGACGTACGGTAGAGGGCTGCGACCAATCCATTATGACTACAGTTTGGGTGGTGAAGTAATTACTCGTGTCACCAACATAAAGGACTTGGGAGTAACTTTTGACCGCTGTCTTACTTTTAGAGATCACGTCTCTACTCTTGCAAAGGAATCTTTCAGGCGCCTGGGATTTGTTTTGCGAAATGCTCGTGACTTCCGCAAACCAAATGTTATTAGGCTCTTGTACACCGCTCTGGTTCGAAGCAAACTCGAGTCCAGTGCCTGTGTTTGGCATCCCTATACCACGACGCAAACGCTGATGCTTGAAAAGGTCCAGAAAACCTTTCTAAGATTCCTCTTCCAAAGGTTATACAATTTCTTTCCATATATGTATAAGATATTTGTTATCTTAGTCGGCGCAAATGTGTTGCTTCTGAAATTAAAGATTTTATTTAACATCTAAGTTTTACTAAACTAAATTATAAACTAAAATTATGTACTAGGTATTAATAAACTAATCACATACCTGAAATTAAAGAAACGACATTTAAAGTATATTATTACACCTATTCGTTTCTCAAAATGTATCTTATAAAATATTTAACAACTAGAATAAAAATTAATATTGTATTTTTTCATGTCATTTTGACATCTCTATCTCCTTCTAGTTGACATCCATAGTAACTGTCATAAAGAACCTAGAACCTATTATTGAGCAAAAAGTATTAATATCTACGCGGAACGCGATTAAAAATATTAAAGAAATACATTTTCTTTTACATCTCCCCCCCTTGAAGAAGAAAATTAACAACAAAATTTTCGTTTTAAACTACTCTTCCTCTTCTATTAGTTTTTCTATAATTCATAATGCAGGGACTGGAATAAGTTTAGTGATATGGAAAAGATTTGATTCATTTTTCCTGTGTTTTGTTCCTATTTTGTATATAGAGTTTGAATTTTTTTCTAGAATCTCATAAGGGCCAATTTTCAGTTCATCTAATTTTTTCCTGTTTAGTTTGTTTCCATTTTCCACATAAACCATATCGCCTATATTAAATTCATAGTGTTTACGATTTTTATCAAATAGTATTTTGTTGTAATTATGTGATTTCATTGTATTTTCAAGTGCTGTTTTTCTATCTTTAATCCAGTCACTGTTTGATTTTTCTTCTTTAAATTCATTCGGTAAAATTTTGCAATCTACACCATAAAAAAGATAACTTGGTGTAAAACCAGTCACCGAATGATTAGTTTCATTATATTTACTGACGCATTCTTGAGCGATTGTTGCCCAGGCGCTCTTTTTTTCTGCTCCGTTTATTTTGCATCTGATTTTGTTAACTAGTGTTTGGTTCAACCTCTCATTTAGGCCATTTGAGAATGGTGCATTAACTGCTGTAAAGACCATCGGTATCTGCTTGCTATTTAAGAGTTCCTTAAATTCTTTCGAATTGATTCCTGGATACTGATCGGTGAGAAGCATACCAATGTCCTCCGGTTCTGTTATATTTTTCACTAGTTTTATGAAATCATTGGCACTTTGTGTCTTAGATGTGAGAATAAATGCGTATCTAGTAAAGTGATCTACTAACAGATGTAGATATTTTTTTGTCGATCTTGAACCTCCAAAACCTCCAATTGTGTCTATAGACATTATTTCTAAAGGCTTTGTGGCGGGGCCTAGGTGAGACATCAAGCCTAACCGATCGTGTCCTCTTGATTTATTTTTAATACAAATCTCACAGCTTTTACAAATTTCTTTTATATTTTTTGTCAAATTTTTGGCCATGTAAAGTGGACTCATCATTATTTGCATTTGTCTAATTCCAATGTGGCATAGGTTCATGTATATATTTTAGGAGTTTGATGCTAAACTCTTCTGACAGCATTATTTTTTCATTTCCTCTGTCTTTTCTTAAGTATACACTGTGTTTTTTAATCAATTTGTTTTTGTTATTTTGTATCTCTTCATTTTTATTTTGATCTATTATAATGTCCTCTAGTTTTATCAAGTTAACAACTTTCAATTGTTCATCTCTATTCGCATCTGATTCTAATACTGGATTTCTGCTTAGACAGTCTGCTTCTAAATTGTTTTTTCCTGGAGAATATTTTATTTTAAAGTCATATTGCGATAAATAATATGATAAGTCCCCTAACTCTTTATCGGTTCTAGATTTTAGATTCATGTTTTCTAGTGGTTTGTGGTCTGAATAAACTGTAAATGATTTACCTATTAACCAGTATTGCCAATATCTTACCGCTTCTTTTATAGCTAAACATTCCAAGTAAATTGCTTTCTTTTTTTTTTGAGCGTCATTAAGTTTTTTTGAAAAATAAGCCACTGGTTTTTCTTTTCCGTCAGGCTGTGTCTGTTTCAAAATGGCTCCAACTCCTTCTAAAGAAGCATCTGTATAGATATTGATTGGTAAATCTTGATCAAAAATTTCCAAGACTGGCTGAGAGCATAGCAGGCTTTTTATCATCTCAAAAGTTTTTTGGCATTCATCGGACCAAACGAATTTTTGATTTTTCCTTAGTAAATTATGTAATGGATCTAATATTATTGCACTTCTTGGTATATATTCATGGTAAAAATTGATTTTTCCAAGAAATTGTCTTACATTCTTTTGTGTTTTTGGAACAGGAAAATTCTTTATTGAAATCAAATTATCTTTTATGGGTCTGACCGAATTATTTTGTATTATATGACCCAGATATTTAACTTGGTTTGTTGCAAAAGTACATTTTGTAAACTTTAACCTGAACCCCTCTGTTTTGATGGCTTCCAGCAACTGTGTTAGATGGTTGATGTGTTCAGAATAAGTTTTAGAAAATAAGAGAAGGTCATCTATATAATTTACAGCAAAATCAGTAAGTTCATATTTCCTCAATATGTTACTTAATATCCTCTGAAAAATTGCTGGTGAGGTCTTTAATCCGAATGGTAAGCAGGTCCATTGGTAATGTCCGTCCTGTGTTACAAATCCCGTCTTTTTTCTGTCTTCAATTCGTAAAGGTATCGACCAAAATGCAGAATTTATATCTAGACTTGAAAAAAAATTACAATTTCTCGCCTTTATCATTAGATCATCAATCAAAGGAAATGGTTGGGCTTGTGGTACTACTATTTTATTCAAGTCTCTGAAGTCAATGCATAATCTAGATTTTTTGTTATCCTCTTTTTTAAACGCTAATGTAACAGGTGCAGCAAATGGACTGTAGGATTCTTCTATTAATTTATTATCTAGTAATTTTGCTATTTGTTTTTCTATTTCTTTTTTGTCTTCAACGGTGCACCTATATGGCCTCTTACTACAATATTTGTCGACTAATAAGTCTATTCTTGCTTCATATTCATTAACAGTGCCCACATCATATTTATGTTTCGCAAAAACAGAATTATATTTGCAAATCAGTCTATCTATTTCAGACTTTTGAAACTGATTTAAATGATTTATTTTTATTTCAAAATTTTCTTCTTTTACATGCTCATTAAAATTTATCTTGTATTCTTCTATAGTACCATTTGATTTTTTATCCGTAGAAATTTCTTCCACATTATTTTCATTATTTAAACTCTGTTTACGAGTTATTTTTAAATCTTCATCTTGAATTAGTTTGAATTTTTTTATCAAGTCTAATCCTATCAGAAAATCGTACTTGAAATTCTCGTCATCAATAATGTATACATCAACACTTTTTTCTAAATCAAAGATTTTAACATGCAAATTTGTCAAACCACTTGTTTTTTTAACACCATTAATCGTTACTAAATCTGCTTTGTGGATATTGCTTCTTTTTCCTTTTATATTCAACAATTTTGAATTTATCAAAGAAACATTTGAGCCTGAATCATAAACTCCAATTATTTCTAGTTCTCCATTCAGCAGTAGTTTGACATTTATTAATGGTGTTACAATTAGTTTTTTTGATCAGTTTCATTTAACTCCGCTTCTATCAATGAATTGTTTGCATGTTTGATGAAATTTTTCTTTACTTTATCAGATTCTTTTGGTCTGAACCAACACATAGCCTCAGAGTGATACCGAGTACCTTTATTTAACGTTTCACAATTTTTACATGGATTTTCGTCTTCATTTTTACCCTTAGTTCTTTGATATACATTTTTTTTCTTATCCGCAAAGCTCTTTTTATTTACCATTTGTTCGTACTTATTCACTTCATTAAATAAATCCACAGTGTCTTTTAGCGTTTGCCTATCAATTTTATTAAGAATAAATTCCGGTAGGCCAGCTGCAATAAGATCCATTAAGGTACCTGTATCAATTGATTGTCTCATATCTAATAACAGTTTTTCTTTTCTCATAGCATACTCCAACAAAGAACCATCCTTGTATTTAAACAGTAAGGCATAAGTAACTGGAATCCATCCCTTGTTTGCAAACGTTTCACAGAATTTATTTTTCCATGTTGACCACTCTGAGTTCATTGTTAATTTTATTATCATTGAACCATACCAATCCATACAAGACTTATCCATGAATAATCTGAGTATTTCTATTTTATTTTCATCTGTTGTCACATCAAAACGTATACATTCTTTTTCAAAAATATCCATCCACTGGTTTGCATTCGTAGTTCTGCTTGTAAATTTATCAATCACAAACTGTTCTGCAATAAGTTTTAAGCTCTGTCGTTTAGGTTCCCGTGAATTTTCTGATAATTTCTCTAATAATCTCTCTAATGTACCAGGTTCAGTTTGATGTGCATCAGCAAATTGTTCTTGATTTATCTCTTCCAGAAATTGATCCTCAAATTGTAAATTATCGGTTTCATCCATGTAAATTGTTCGAAGTTCTTCTGTCATTGCTATCCAAACTCTTCTTACTTGGTACCTTTTTTTTAAACTGTTTTTTACTTTACGATACGCATCCGTTTTTATTATTTCCACATGAAAAGAAGCTGGTTGTAATTCTTCTGGTATTGCGTATAATTTATTATCACATGTGCCTATCGCACTTATAGAAAAAACATTAGATTTTCCATCATTTCCAGGCAATAATGTGAATTCAAAGCGAAGTTTCGCCATTTCGAACTTATTTTTTAACAAAAAATGTCGTTTTATAAGATATTTGTTATCTTAGTCGGCGTAATATTAAAACGCAAATGTGTTGCTTCTGAAATTAAAGATTTTATTTAACATCTAAGTTTTACTAAACTAAATTATAAACTAAAATTATGTACTAGGTATTAATAAACTAATCACATACCTGAAATTAAAGAAACGACATTTTAAGTATATTATTACACCTATTCGTTTCTCAAAATGTATCTTATAAAATATTTAACAACTAGAATAAAAATTAATATTGTATTTTTTCATGTCATTTTGACATCTCTATCTCCTTCTAGTTGACATCCATAGTAACTGTCATAAAGAACCTAGAACCTATTATTGAGCAAAAAGTATTAATATCTACGCGGAACGCGATTAAAAATATTAAAGAAATTCATTTTCTTTTACATATGTACCCTACCAACTATCTTTTAGGGATGTTAGGGTTTAACTCATTAGAGGTGAGGCGAGGCCTTGATCAGCTCACGGTGGCCTGTAATACCTTACGGGGACATATAGACTGCCCAGAGCTCCACGGCCTTTTCTGCCGACTATTTGTGCCCGACAAATACATCGGACACCGTCCGAGCCGCCGGCACAATCTGTTTGCGCAGCCTTCATCCAAAACTATCGCCAGAGCTGAATCCCCAGTGTGTCGTACTTTGAAGATGCTCAACGCCCTTCTGGCTGCCAACCCTGAATGTGATGTGTTTGCGGATGAATGGAGGAAAATTATGCGTGTATGTCTGGTGTTCTGTGAGAGAAAGTATGCAAGGGAGTCTACTGTTCCATGTTAGTTTTAATAATGCAAAATTAAATTAAATTAAATTGAATCTGTATAACATTTATACAAAATATGTTAATATTAATATTTTTTTGTGCTTCTATGTTAATTAATGTAATTGGTGATGTACCGTTTTGATTAACTATAAATAAAATAAATGAATAAATAAATAAATGGCGGCTGTCTTCTGTTGGCAGAAGATGATGTCAAGGTAGCCGCTGTCGTACCACGTCCAAGATGAACTGCTATTTTCTGGCACAATCATGATGATATTGAAGCTACTGAACCACTAATACGCTGATCACTTCTGGTAAAGGCTATGCTGCGCCGTTGTATACAGTTGAATCAACTCAGGCTGTTTCGGTCTAAGACAATGGTGGCCCCTGGCAACGTTATATATAGTTGAATCAACTCAGGCTGTTTCGGTCTAAGACAATGGTGGCCCCTGGCAACGTTGTATATAGTTGAATCAACTCAGGCTGTTTCGGTCTAAGACAATGGTGGCCCCTGGCAACGTTATATATAGTTGAATCAACTCAGGCTGTTTCGGTCTAAGACAATGGTGGCCCCTGGCAACGTTGTATATAGTTGAATCAACTCAGGCTGTTTCGGTCTAAGACAATGGTGGCCCCTGGCAACGTTATATATAGTTGAATCAACTCAGGCTGTTTCGGTCTAAGACAATGGTGGCCCCTGGCAACGTTGTATATAGTTGAATCAACTCAGGCTGTTTCGGTCTAAGACAGTGGTGGCCCCTGGCAACGGCCCCGGTTTACGACCTGTAGGTTCGAACCCAGGCAGGCGCTTTACTTTGTGTCAATAATTTCATCACCACTGCTCTCAGAACGATGAAAGAAAACATCGTGATGAAATCGGTATAATCGGTCCTAATTAAATTAAAAATTCAAATTATTGGGGATTTTAATGTTCCGGGTTTGTTATGGACACCCACGCCATCATGCAGCAAAGTGACGAATGTTGTTGCAGCTACGGATTGCAAGTCCTCTCTCTTGCTGGATTTGTTGGCCCTCTGTAATTTGAGACAGTTTAGTCATATACCTAACAAAAAATATAGATTTTTAGACCTTGTCCTTTATACTTCCGATAGCATCCT
This sequence comes from Tiliacea aurago, assembly GCA_948098905.1. NCBI lineage: Eukaryota > Metazoa > Arthropoda > Insecta > Lepidoptera > Noctuidae > Tiliacea > Tiliacea aurago. Next base: position 28,857,591 of record OX402581.1, on the reverse strand, counting down.
AGTAATGTTAAACGATGAGCCACTCAGTCGGGTTGATGATCATCACCCACCTTTAAGTATACATATTAAAGGCAGCATTCCTACTAAACAAATGAAACCTAACGACATCAAACGGCTAAGTTTCCACAAGTGTATGGCATGTATAAGTGTGTGGCTATCGCAAGCAATCAATAATCTTTTGTAAACATAGGTTACAACAATGTGTGATGTTACAAGTTTTAATCTATAGTTTCTTTATGTTTTGCCATTTGGCGTGCCATCATACAATTATTAGGCTTGGCCCATTAAGTAAATTAATTTACAATAATTCAGGAGTGAAAACGATGTCAATTAAAAAAAATAAAAAATAAATGTAATTTAATAGAAGGCAGTTATTTTATTTATTTTTTAGAAAGAAAGAAATTTTATTTGCTCAAACATGGTGTATACATACAGAATATAATGCATGCAAGATCTTAAATAATTTTTATGTTAAGTAATTATTGTCAATATTTGACCAATTGCGATAATGTCAATATTAGTTAATTATAAGTATTGCCAATAAGTTAATATTAAAATAATAAAAAAAAATTAAATTGACATTGACATTGTCCAAAGAATTACTATTTAAAGTCGTCATGCATAAATAGTCATGTTATGATTATACATAACTAGCTGACCTGTGCCCACTCCATTGGGCGGTAAACATTTTTACTCTATGACACTCACAAATAACGTGGCTTTCTATGGGTAGAAGAATATCTACCCTACCTGCTTACCCTACCTACCTACCCTACCTACCCTACCTACCTACCCTACCTACCTTACCTACCTACCCTACCTACCTACCCTACCTACCTACCCACTCTACCTACCTACCCTACCTACCTACCCCACCTACCTACCCTACCTACCTACCCTCCCTACCTACCCTGCCTACCTACCCTGCCTACCTACCCTGCCTAGGTAGGCAGGTAGCTAGGTAGGCTAGGGTAGGTACCCTACCTACCTACCTACCCTAATAGTCCGAACAAAGCCTAAAACTTTTTTTTTGTATAGATGAGCCCGTTCTGAGTTATAAAATTACAACAAAAAGTGGCATTGATTTTTATAGTTATAGATAATATTATTCTGTTAAAGAATTGTCATCAAAATAGTCACTGAGACAATAGTAACATTTCTATATTAAAATAGTACGCAATTTACGCTTAAAATTTATTAAATTGAGACTTTTTATTGAGCTTTTTTTTTTTATTAAATATTCTTTGAGCCATACAAAGCCGTACCTGCATTGGGTACTTTGAGCTCTAACTTAGTTTTATCGCGTAGTTTCCTTTAATGACTTTTAAAGGCTATTTCATAGACGGTGATGTTTGTTTTAAAAAATATATTCACTTCATAAATATACAAAGAAGGCAAGGTTAAAATTTTGAGGCTTTTAAAAAGAGGTTGACAGCTATCAGTACTTTGTAAACCACACATAGCTCTGATGCATCTTTTTTGGGCTTTGAAAACGTACTCTTTGTTTACTGAATTGCTTCAATATATTATGCCATATCTTAGTGCAGATGCAACATAACCATGGTAAGCCATTAAAAGAGACTCTAGGCTTACAATTTTAGCAAGTTTATAAAGGGCATATGCAAATTTATTAAGATTTTTACAAATATCATCCGTTTGCGGTTTCCAGGACAAGTTATTATCTATAACAACACCAAGGATCTCGAGAGAATCTAGTCACAGTTGCCGACTCTATTCTAGTCCCCAAATAGTTAATGTCAAGGTTTATATTCTGAATCCTTTGATAAAAGTATATGATTTTAGTCTTTTCTAGGTTTATGACAAGATTATTATTGTTTAGCCAAGTAATTATTTTCTTAAGTGTCGAATTTATCTCTGCTTCGTATGTATTAGGATCGTCACATTTTACTACCATGCTGTCGTCAGCAAATAGTACCATAGGATGCTTTATTTCTCTAGGCAGGTCATTTATATAAGTTAAGAATAGTGGAGGTCCTAACACACTGCCTTGAGGGACTCCGTATTTAACTATCCTACTACTAGATCTGTATCTTCTACCGTTTCCGGTGCGTGGGCATATTCGTGTTATTTCTAAAATCAGCTTTCTGTTTTGTAAGTAAGATTTAATAAGATTCAAAATGTTGTCTCATAAACCATATTTCTCTAATTTATTTATTAGTATTTTATAGTCGACGTAGTCAAAAGCCAGTGTCAGTTTTAAGGTCCATATATATAGCACATACGGCATGCACAGAGTTATGATTTTTGCGGACCAAACAGGATATGGTGTAAGACAAATACTTCAGTATTACTTAGGAGACTCCTTTTCTGTTACTTCCATTATAAAACCAAATGCTACAGTGGATGAAGTACTGAAGTCTTATGTATCGATGTGCATTGATTACACCAAATCTGATTTTGTATTGATACTGGCAGGCTCTAATGATAGAAACCCGATGTTAGATCAGACATACTTACACTACAACCTGTGTCAATTAAAGTCCACAAATGTATTGGTTGGTAAAATTTATAGTAATGACTTTCTAAACTTGAATGCATTAAACAATTCAGTAAAACTTGTGTGTAATAAGAATAACTGAAAATTCAATGTTCATTTGTTTGGATACAAATTATTATGACAGACCACGAAAAAATGTAAACAAATTGCAAGCATGTAGACTTATACATAGAGAAATTTTGCATCAAAGTTACAAAATTAATTACCAAAATTACATGACAAAAATGGCAGATTATGAAAAAAACAGTAGAGTACGGTATTTTAAAAATGCGTCTACCCAAACTGATTGTAATGATTTATCTATTGATAGCTGTATCCTCACCCAAATTAAAAATGTAAATTCCGCGTCACAAGTTGATAAAGTCACACACCAGACACAAGAGTCAGAATTTTTTCGTGAGTGATATAGATACTGCTATGGCACCACGTAAAAGTGTAAATTTAGTCGCATCAAATCTTCAATTTAATATGTGTATATGTCACCAGAATGTGTGTGGAATTAGCAATAAGAAAAATGAATTATCCATTGATTTAGAAACGCTTGAAAGAAGGGTAGACTATGTATGCTTAAGTGAACATTTCTTGAACGATAAAACTGTAAATTTATTAAAGATAGAAAATTACAATCTTGTATCTTACAATACTAGAAATAAAAAGATAAGGGGGGAACCTTAATCTTAGCATACACTGACAGAAAAGTTGATGTTGTAGATGTAATAAATAAACTGTATACCTACGTTAGAGAGCTTTGAAATTTGTTGTATAAAGGATATTAATACAGGTCTCTATCTGTGTTGTTGTTATCGTAATCCTAATGATAAGAATTTCGATAATTTTATGAAAAGCTTAGAAAAAATGGTGGAGCATTTATTTAATAGGAAGTGTGTGATTTGTGGAGATTTTAATATTGATATGCTCACAGAGAGCAGAAAACGAACTGAGTTCATAAGCCTATTGACATGCTATAACTTTAGATATCTCATTAATACTCATACGTTTATGCAAAATAACTCTTATTCCTGCATAGATAACATCATAACTAACTTGCCTAAGGACTGTGTAGAGATGGATGCGTAGTAGACCACAATGGCTTGGCAGATGAACACGGGGCTCTACTGGGTGAATTTGCTTTGGAAATGTTATTGATAACTTTGATAATAACAATCATATTACTATAAATAAGAAAGTTTTTAATTATAAGAATGTTGTAAATTTTGGACAACGAGTTCTTGAACACAACTGGAGTGATATGGGAATCAACACATTTTTGAAGACTTTTGGTAAGGTATTTCAGTATAGTTTTAGAAAACGTGAATTAAAAATTAAATTAAGACGTAATTTTCAATTAAAGTGGGTCACAAGAGGTGTGAAAACATCGAGTAAGATGAAAAGACTTTTATGCTCTAGTGGAAATAAACTTGACGCTAGTGTCCTTAACTACAAAAACAACTATGTAAGAATTTTTAGAAGGGTAATTTCGAAGCGTCACACGCCACAGACGGCACTAATCTCCGATTTTGTTGAAATTTCGCGAGGGCATTGTACCCAAATTGTTCTATTTAGTACCTCTATTGAAAATAATTGTACCTCTTGGGTTTTGCTAAAAAATGAAAAACAAGAAGGACCGTCTGTGGCGTATACGCCACGGACGGCCCATTTTCTTCGGTAGAAGTTTGAGATGCACAATATACATCAAAGAATTGTACCTAAATAAAAACCTACGAATTCTAAATATGAACCCGATAGCGCGCACCAAACGGCCGCAATATTAAATTGAAAATGGTGAAAAATTAACCTAAAAACGCAGCACCCAGAAAAAAGGTCTTTTGGTGTGATTATTTCATCCTAAAGAATTGTACCCATTTTAGGTACACTTCACAAAAACGTAATTATGTTACAGAAACATGCAATACTTTAGGAGAAAACAGCAAATCAAAATCAAACTCACCATCACCAACACAGACCTAGCCATCTTTCTAATACCTAGATGTGACAATCAAATTCGATGTACTGAACTATCTTGTTTGTTGTGGTGGTATTATTTTAAACTCTAACCGCCTTATTACAAAACAAGATTTATATTTTGACATGACTTAAACCATGGAGCCAGTTTTTGTAATAAGAACGTAACAGTGATTGAAATACCGTTCTTTATACAAAACTGAAAACTTAGATCGGTACTAAGTTGTCAGTTTTGTGTTTAGGAACTTTACCGTAGTCGGAATAAAGTTCGAAATTCAATAATAGCTCCATGTTTTGATCCTGGGTCTGAAGATAAACCTTGTTTTGTAATAAGGGGGAATAAGTTTACACAACTGTTATCAGGATAAGGGCAAACTGTATTGACTTATTAGTAACAAGGAATATAATTATTACTTTCTTAACAAAATGATTTATCACAACAAATTATTTTTTCGTTCCGTCACCTTCCATCAAACTCAAACTCAAAGCATTTATTTCAATTAAACCATCTCCATCACTCTTAAGGCTACTATGGTTATTCTGGCCCATAGAGCACGGAATTGCTGCGCGCCGCCGCCGGTACGACTGAAGACGGCATCGGCAGTACTAATAATATTCTTACCGCGTTGCAACATCAGACCAGCTCCATAGTATCTATGTATTACATTGTCACCGAAGATAAATAGGTTAGGTGTGCCAGATTTCAGCTCAAACGGATAGCAAGTGCTTGAAAACTGTCTTATAAAATTACAGGAGGGCCGAAGCAAGTAGAAGCTTCTAATAATAGTTTAAATAACTAAGGGCCGATTTTTCAATCCTCGGATAAAAGTACCAATAATGACCTAAAGAATAATGTTATTAGACTCTTTATGCGTCAGATAAGTGGTTGTCAATTTTTCAATACATATTTATCCTAAGAATAACTATCTGACCGATCATCTCGTCTGTTAAAGCGCTAACTTCACGGAGGTGAAACAAATATACAGAATAACTGAATGTTAGAGCGGGACGGACTATTTCTTTGAACAAGCAAACGTCAGCGTCTGCCGTCAGGTCACTTTTACTACGGTACGTCCGTTAGGAGGTTCTTTGTTTGGCTTGTGGTGTTTTTACTTGTGATTTTTAGTTTTGATAGATTTTTAGTTAACCAAAACAAGGAAGCGTTCAGCGAACTCTAATAATGCTGAGGTTCAACTATTTGTGTTCATAATTTATATTGTATTTGTAGATTTAATTTAGAATAGTTTAAGTTATGATGAGGCTGGCATGCCACTGTGGATAAAAGCTTCTTATAAAATTAAAGAAAAAAAAAAAATTTAAACAAAACTATTTGTGAGTTTTGTCGAGACCTACAAGCAAATAATAAAAAATAAAAAGATTGACTCTGTTTTAAACAAAGATAAATAATCTGCATGGAAGAAAATTGAAAGTTCTTTCAACTCGTGTGGAATCTCAATAATTGATCGCTCTTGTAACACCTTAAAGTTAAAATATGAAGGAATAAAAAAGCCACGAAAAAGAAATCCTCTGTCCAAAGACAGGAGATGTACAGAACAGGAGAAAAGGTTATAAGTATTTGTTCGAACCTAAAAGGGCTCGAAGCACGTCATGATTGTGTACAATTATGGCTTCCTCCTTAATTGCCATGTCGTCAATATTATCTAAAATATCCAGTACACTTGTAAAGCACGGAAACTAACCTTAAACTTAAGTTATGTGAACGTCGCCGCGTCGTTTATCAATGGAATAAGCGGTTATCTGGCTGTCAAAGAGCCAGATAGATTTATTCCTCAGAAATGTGAATTATTCGACGAATAAAGCTTATTTGACGATTGAACAACTGATTTTTTTGCTATCTATCGAATAAACCCTATCTGTCTGTTTATCTGAGGATTGAAAAATCGGCCTGTAGCTGAACTTTCTTGATCGAAGGGAAACTGTATAAAATATTCTTTAGAAGTATTGGCCGTTATCCATAGCACGGCTACTTTTATAATTTCTTCCTTTCAAGGCAGTACTGATACGAAAGGCAGTGTGATACTACACTAAATTGATCTCAAGTGATAATTTTATTTATCTGCTGATAACACGTGAGTTAAGCGACCCAAAACAATCAGATTTTGCATTGACTGCTCTTAAAAGTTATAGGCCGCAACATTGTTTGTGGAAATCGCACGCTATTACAGACTACTTATTAACTTCAAAGCGCTATGTTTTATCCGCCCCCATATCAGGCACTATCTGGTTCAAGATCTGACACCTTCCGTTTGGTAGCCGGATCAGTCCGGTTTCTATTCCGCACCAATATGGGTCATGATCTGCATTTTCCGCGATTCATATCAGGGTTCTGTCCGGTTCAAGTTCTTTCCAGATGGTATCTGACATTGTCCGGTTCCCATCCAGAAAACAGTCAGGTGCCGCATTCGAAGCTATCTGAAACTTACCTAACTTATTACTTACATAACTTATTAAGTTATAACCCATAGCAACATCACCATAATATAATTATTATACCTATGCCGGAGAATACCTAATTCAGCTTGCAATATTAAAATAATTGTAAAAAAAAAAGTACAAACACAACCCTGTCCGACTTCATTCAAGTTAAGTTACGAGTATTAAGTTAGATTTGTTCCATTGAATCACCTTTTCATGAAATCATATCATTGGGGAACAAATCTAACTGAGAGAGATGTATATGATTTGAACGATAATAATTCTGTAAATACATATTATATGTTATAGTTGCGAATCGTATTTTGATTAAGATAAAACCTGACACAGACATGCAAATTGCAAAAAACGTAATAAATTTTAATTTCGCGGGCTACAGCTGCGGATTCACCAGAGGGATGTGCTAAGGGAGCCCGCGAAATTCAAATTTATATATATATATAAATATAATATATAATAATATATAAATTTGATTAACTGCGATAGAAGCCATCAAATAAAGGCACTACCTGTTACAACCTTCCAACCAATGATGCTATATATCAGAACTTACTAATTCCATGACTTTTACCTGCTAACGAAATTTCAAAAACATTAACAATTTATCTGCTGGAAAAAGGGTTTCTGTCAAGTAAACCGGCCACCTGTTTTTCGACGTATCGCGACGCAACGCGAGGCTCCCTAGCAACGGTCTTCAAGGCGCATGGGGTTGCGCCCTGCACGCGTGGCAGCGCGGCGCCATAGGCCCGCGCGTCTGCACCGCAGTCAAGTTGTCTCCACTCCGCCAGAAGTAATAGTGTTCTGTGGCTGCTGTCACCAAGTGACATGACAGAAAGAAAATTCAATTCCTAGCAAGGAACATAAACAGAGGATGCCTAGTTCTATTGACTATCGTTTTTATAGTGTTTTATAACAGTGTAAATAATTACTTTTGTGTTTTTCTCATCTTTTTTTTTGTAAGTGTTATTTTTACTGATGTTAAATGCCGCCTGTAGCGACGCCGGAATTAGTGCCAGTCAACCTGCCACATCGCTCGATGTCCAGGTGAGATGTCCCCATTGCTCCCAGGCACGCTTCTTTAAAGGCGAACGGGGGCTACGGATACACTATGGAAAGGTTCACAAACCTCATAGTGTACCTTTGTGCCCCCCAGCCACAAACACTTTGGAAAATCTTTCAGACCAAACACTTTGGAAAAGACTTTCAAATTTAAAAAATTCAACCCCTGTTTTAAAGAGAGTTCCCCGGGGCGCGAGGCGGTCTGTTGCTCTAAGTTTAACGCGATGTCTCCGCCTCGCAACCCAGGAGAATACTTATAGCGCCTGGGAGCAACTACTTACCTTCCCTTATAGGATTCTGCATGTCCAAAAAAGTTTGGCAGATAAAAAAACATTGACAAACCAAATTAAAGACAACTGTAACAATTTGACTCTTATTTTAGATCCAAAATTACCAAATTTCAGTAACCATTCACGAAGAGGCTTGTGTTCACATGTGGAATCCAAATTAAGTGAAGATGATATCAAGGGAGCGGCCAGGCTATTTTTCAGTAGTGATGTGGTGGCGCCCTACTCTCCAGAAACTCTTTCAGCCCTGGAGAATAAACATCCAGCGCCTGCGGATGGTCTCACCTTCCCCGACTCCCCCCTCCTGCCCGATCCGGATTCAACTCCTTTTAATATTACTGCCCCCCAGCTGATTGCAGCCGTGAGCTCCTTCCGAAGTGGTTCCGCTGGCGGCCTCGACGGCCTGACTCCTCAGCATTTAAAAGATTTATTGAGTTCAGGCGCCGGGGAAGCTGGTGAGTCGCTTTTGAAGGAGCTTGCGGCTCTAATTAACCTGATGGTCAACGGCGGTGTGAATGATGCCGTCGTCGATGTCTTGTACGGGGCCAACTTATGTGCCCTGCGCAAGAAGGACGGCGGTATTCGTCCCATTGCCGTTGGGTGCACCTACAGGCGTACGGCAGCCAAAATATGCTGCAAATTGTACAGCGAAACTCTGACCAACAAGTTCCAGCCCCTTCAGCTTGGCTTTGGTTCCAAAGGAGGCTGCGAGGCTGCCGTACATGCCCTTTCCAGTTTTTTACATGCCCGTAAAGGTGAGGTCATCCTCAAGGTTGACGTCAAGAATGCCTTCAACTCCGTTAACAGGGACACTTTGTTGGCTGAAGTAAAAAAGGTGTTACCAGAAATATATGGCTTTATGTGGCAGTGCTATAGACACCCATCAAAATTATTATATAAAGATCACGTTTTAGAATCTGCAGTCGGATGCCAACAAGGTTACCCTCTTGGGCCAGTCATTTTCAGTTTGGCTATTCATCCCATTATACAACAACTAAATTCAAAATTTAATGTGTGGTATTTAGATGATGGAACACTGGGAGGTGACGTAGACACCGTTCTAAAAGATCTTCAATTCCTAAAGCAGCAGTTCCAATCCATAGGCCTTGACCTCAACAACTCCAAATGTGAAATTTACCTTTGTGACAATACTGACAGACAATCGACTATACAAAAATTCAATTTAGTAGCCCCAGATATCAAAGTTTTGGAAAATAGTTCACTGCACCTCCTAGGTTCCCCAATTTTAGAGGACAGTTTTTCACCATTCATCGAGGAAAAAAATAAACATTTCATCGATATTTCGGATAGACTTTCTAAAATTAATTTACACTCGGCATTCACCCTTATCAGATATTGTTGTTTCGGTCCAAATTTTATGTATTTTCTCCGCTCTTCTTCTTTATGGAAGCAGCCACACCTTTTAGACAAAATTGATCTTATTATTCGAAGTACTCTTACTTCCATTTTAAATATGGCATTAGACGACCGAGCGTGGCTGCAAGCCATTCGTTTTGGTGGGCTCGGCGTCCGCAAAATTTCTAGTGTAAGCCTACCGGCGTTCCTGTCCTCGGTCCACAGCACTGAAAAGTTAATCAAAAGAATTTTAGCCTTTTCTCAGGTTGACTCTGAAGTGCCGTGTTTGACCGATGCTATGAACGCCTGGAAAGTGGCTTGCCCGGATATGGTTCAGCCCGAGAACCCATCTTCCCAGAGACAGTGGGATGAGCCGCTCTGCAGGTTGGTACGGAATAAACTTATTAATACGTCCACCAATACTGCCGAGCGTGCCCGCCTGCTGGCTGTGTGTGAATAGGAGTCGGGCCTCTGGCTTCAGGCACTACCGTCACCCAACATTGGCACCATGCTGGGTGACATCACATTCCGGCTCGCTACGTGTTTGCGTCTGGGCGCTCCTTGCGGGGCTCCACATCGCTGTCAATGCGGTGAAGAAGTCGACTGCCTAGGACACCACGGCCTATCTTGTAGCAAGAGCGCTGGTCGGATGGCACGTCATGCTAGCATTAACGACATCATCCGTTGGGCTCTTGTCACCGCCGGGGTGCCAGCTGTTTTAGAACCCAATGGCTTGGCACGCGACGATGGGAAGAGGCCAGACGGAATGACCATAATGCCGTGGAAGTTGGGTAGGCCTTTGGTGTGGGATACAACCTGTGTCGACACCCTCGCGCCATCCCATCTTCCTAGCACGACGGGCTGTGCCGGGGCGGCAGCTACGGGAGCAGAAAACCTTAAACGGCGCAAATATAACAACCTTATTGGGAGTTATATGTTTGAGCCATTTCGCGTTGAAACGCTAGGGCCTTGGGGTCCGAGTGCTCATCGAGTTTTTCAGGACATCGCCAAGCGGTTGGTCGACTCTTCATGCGACCAGAGGGCTGGTCTATTTTTAGCCCAAAGAATCAGCATTGCCATCCAACGTGGCAATGCTGCCAGCCTTTTGGGCACCTTTCCCATTGACAGCGATGCGGACGAATTTTTTGATGCCCAATGAGCTTTCCCCCCCCCCCCCCCTTTATTATTTTATTCTGTTTTATTTTAAACTTGTACATACTATATATATTTTACTGTTAACATGTATATTTTAATTAAAATGACTTTTAATTTTGATTATAAATTTGAATTTCGCTATAATTATTATGAAATGTATAATAGCACGCGATTGCCACAATCTATGTAGTGGCCATAAAACTTTTAAGAGCAGTCAATGCAAAATCTGGTTACTTTGGGTCGCTTGACTTACGTGATGACAGCAGATAAATAAAATTATCACTTGAGATCAATTTACTGTAGTTTCACACTGCCTTTTGTATCAGTACTGCCTTATAAGGAAGAAATTATAAAATTAGCTGTGCAGTGCAAAAAGACTAATACTTCTAAAGAATATTTTATACTCGTACAGTTTTCCTTCGATCAAGTCTTCGGGCAACTTTAGCTTAGTTTTTAGGGTTCCGTACCTCAAAAAAAAAAAAGGAACCCTTATAGGATCACTCGTGTGTCTGTCCGTCTGTCACAGCTGATTTTCTCCGAATCTACTGGACCGATTAAGTTGAAATGGGGTACACACGTGAACTTCTGTGACCCAAACCCGGACGTGTTACGTAAATAAATTAATTTTGAATATGGAGGTCACTTTTGGGGGGCAAATTAGAAAAAGAAAAAAAAAGTTTTGCCGACTGTACCGTGTGACATATCAAATGAAAGGGCTTGTTTTAAGAATTTTATGTATATTTTCTTTATAATTTTAAAATAGTACTTTTGAAATTATTTAAGAAAATAGATGAAAATTATCTCCGAAACTACTGAGCCTAAAATTATGATAAAAATACAGAAAAACCTATAAGAAAGAAATAAAGAAAAAAAAATTATTGGAACTCTCACAGATCACAAATTAAATAAAACACACTCATAGAAACCAAAAAAAGAACAAAACCAAAAATAAAACAAAAAGAAAATAAAAACAAAGGCCTGTACGAGGCCAAAAGGCCCAATATCTCATAAGAAGTCTGTGGTCTTAAAAAAACATGGTAAATCACTCAATATTGTGCGTACAAACTTACATTTGCAGTTGGAATGTATGGGGATCATGTTTTTCAACAACAACGTTAAGTTTGTTTGGATAAATTCATCCCAACTACGGAACCATACATTGTGCGTGGTCCGACACATACTAGGCCGGTTTTTTTTTTAATTATTATTAGAAGCTTCTACTTGCTTCGGCCTTCCTGTTATTTTATAAGACAGTTTTCAAGCACTTGCTATCCGTTTGAGCTGAAATCTGGCACACCTAATCTATTTATCTTTGGTGCCAATGTAATACATAGATACATCTATATGGTAGGTACTATGGGGCTGGTCTGATGTTGCAGCGCGGTAAGAATATTATTATAACTGCCGATGCCGTCTCCTCTCCAGTCGTACCGGCACGCAACAATTCCGTGCTCTGTGGGCCAGAATAACTATATTAACCATAGGAGTGATGGAGATGGAAAGTGACGGAACGAAAAAATAATTTGTTGTGATAAATAATTTAGTTAACCAAATAATATATTGCTTGTTATTAATAAATCAATACTGTTTGCCCTTAAATCCTGTTAACAGTTGTGTAAATTTATTGCTTTTAAAATAATACCACCACAACAAACAAGATAGTTCAGTACATCGAATTTGATTGTCACATCTAGGTAGAAAGAAAGAAAGAAAGAAAAATAATTTTATTCGTCACAGAAACACGTGCTTAGGAAAACATAAACTCGAGCAAGTAAACATTAAAAAAATAAACCTATCTACAAAGATGGCTAGGTCTGTGTTGGTGATGGTGAGTTTGATTTTGATTTGCTGTTTTCTCCTAAAGTATTGCATGTTTCTGTAACATAATTACGTTTTTGTGAAGTGTGAAATGGGTACAATTCTTTAGGATGAAATAATCACACCAAAAGACCTTTTTTCTGGGTGCTGCGTTTTTAGGTTAATTTTTCACCATTTTCAATTTAATATTGCGGCCGTTTGGTGCGCGCTATCGTGTTAATATTTAGAATTCGTAGGTTTTTATTTAGGTACAATTTTTTTATGTATATTGTGCATCTTCTACCGAAGAGAATGGGCCGTCCGTGGCGTATACGCCACAGACGGTCCTTCTTGTTTTTCATTTTTTAGCAAAACCGGGTACAATTATTTTCAATAGAGGTACTAAATAGAACAATTTGGGTACAATCCCCTCGCGAACTTTCAACAAAATCGGAGATTAGTGCCGTCTGTGGCGTGTGACGCATTTCGAATGCAAAGAAACTTACAGTCAGTGAAAAAATTAATCAATCAAAAAATTCAAGTAGGGAAATTTGGAAAGTTATAAATAAGGGTACAAATAGGGTTAAAGCAATGCGGGCGGAAATTAGACTTAAAATAAATAACCAAATAATAGATAACCCATAGGAAGTAGCTGACATTCTACTAAATCAATTTGATCACAAGTGCATCATGCCTGGTAATGATGGTCATGATGCTGTCGTTTTTCTTCAGCAAAGCACGGCAAGAGGGGAAAACGATATGGATATCTCACTTCTCCGAATGAAATTTAAAAAAAAATATTTTACAAAAAAATTATAATCGACTACCAAAAATAACACTACAAAGTGAAAAATAACTTTAATTTCGGAAGTCGGTGGCAAAAACTCAAATACAGATCCAAAGACACCGAATTCCGAAATTAAAGTTATTTTTCACTTTGTAGTGGGTCAGTTTTGAATTTATCTAAGTTACAATAGCCTAATGTTAACTGCTTATCACCTTTTACGAAATATTGCTTTTCCCGATCCCGGGACGTTGATTGTTGAGGAGTTCTCCTGGTAAGTACCAGGAGAACTGCCACTCACCATAGTGACGAGCATAAATTGCTTAATCGCAACCCGTTAAATAGTTACTCATTATTATATTGTTCCGGTGGCCATCTGTGGTCTCCATCATCAGTTCCACTTCACCAAATGATGCTTTCGGAGAGCAAATGCATGAGTTACTATAAAAAATACCCAAATCGCTATAGGTTTGCATATAAAATTTGAGGGTTTCCCTCGATTTCCATGAGAATCCCTCATCAGATTCTGATTTGGTGGCAATGGGACCACCTCGGGAGTATACCCTATCAAACAAAAAAAAAAAATTCAAAATCGGTTCATAATTGACGGAGTAATCGCGTAACAAACATACAAAAAAAAAAAAAAACATCCAGCCGAATTGAGAACCTCCTTCTTTTTGGAAGTCGGTTAAAAATCGTGATTCGCATGCAAAATAAGAAATCATGCGGCTATGATGAAATTCCAATATCAGTAATTAAAGACAATTTACCAATTTTATCTGAGCCACTTTCGACTTTTTATAATAAGTGCATTTTGGAAGGCATTTTCCCGAAACAACTAAAAATTGCTAAGATTGCCCCAATTCATAAAAAGGGTACAAAAACTGATCCGGCAAACTACAGGCCTATTTCTTTGTTGCCCACTTTGGCTAAAATTGTCGAAAAAGTTTTAAAAGACCGCTTAAGTAGACATCTTAATTTGAATAAGGTAATTATTCCAAGACAATTTGGATACCAGAAGAATGTAGGTACAGGAGATGCTATTTACACGTTACTGAATGATGTAGTTAATAAAATAAACTGTAAATTGAGGGTAGCTGGTATTTATTTGGATTTGAGCGCGGCTTTCGACACTACTGACCATAAACTACTTATCACAAAAATGGAGCACTATGGCGTAACAGGTTATAGCCTTACAACTCTTCTCTTCATACCTTAAAAATAGAAAAATGTTTGTTGAACTTGATTCTACACAACCAAACGGGTATAAAAACAACTACAGGTCATCTATATCAAATATTACAGCCGGTGTGCCTCAAGGATCAATTTTAGGCCCTTTGTTATATATATTATTCACGAATGACCTAATCAATTTCATACGTATACTTTTACCGGACATACAACTTGTGGTGTTTGCGGATGACACAAATGCCATAGTTGCAGCATGACATTCAAGACCTTACTGTTAAGGTGAATGCAGCTCTACAGGCCTTTCATACATGGTTTAGTGCGAATATGCTTATGATAAACACGACTAAAACTAACATTATGTTATTTAAAACTACTGCGCGTAATAATGATAATATGGACATTAAATTAAATGAAGATAAAATTGAGCTGGTCAGGGAAGTCAAGTTTTTAGGAATTTTTATTGATGAATAGTTAAATTGGAAAAAAGAATTAGCAGCATTGGATTCATCTATATCACTGCTTGCTATGCCTTAAGAACTCTTAGGGATGAAGTGAGCATAGAACATTTAAAAATTGTATACTTTGCGCTGATTGAGTCCAAACTGAGGTACAGCATACAGTTTTGGGGAAACAGCTACCAGTATAACTGGCACAGGGCATTCATTCTCCAAAGAAGAGCGATCCGAACCATTGTCCACATTTCTCGTGTCACGTGATACATGTCGACTATATTTAAAAGAACTTGGTATTCTCACAGTACCAAGCCTTTACGTAATAGTACTGTTAAATAACTTTAAAAAATATATATATGACTACGAAACAAACGAGAATAGGCTGGTAAGGGAAAAAACGCGTAGAAAAGACTTTGGTAACAAAATCATCCCGGCTTTTGGAATAATTAAACATAGTCCACAGTATCAGACAGTTAAAATATTTAACAAATTACCGCTTGAGCTAAAAAGCATACTGTATACAGGCTCATTCAAGGCACGACTCAAGGCATTCCTGTTAGAAAAATGTCTCTACTCATTAGCTGATTTGTAATAGTCTAGTGCTCTTAACTTGACATGTCATTGTTTGTCTATGGTGTTATATTGTGTTCATGTATGACTTTTATTTATTGATTATTGTTTTTTGTTTTAATTTGCTTTTAAATTATTGACATAATATGGTTTTATAATTTATCTCTTTTATTTATTGATTATTGTTTTGTTTAATTTGCTTTAATTGATTGACATGAGACGGTTTTATTGTTTTTTTTTTTTTTGTTTAATTTGTTTTCAATTGATTGACATAATATGGTTTTATGTCTTTTACTTATTGATTATTATTATTGTTTTGTTTAATTTGCTTTTAATTGACTTAATATGGTTTTATAATTTATGTTGGAATGGTATTTTACTATTTTTATAATATTTTCCCATTTAAATTGAGTTGCATGTTTGGTTTGTTTGAACTTTATTTTTTTATTTGTACATCTAATAATTATGTTTCATGTTTCATGCTGTATTACATTCGAACGCAATGTGAATTGTTACTGAATAAATTGGAATTGAATTTCTTTTATCTACATTAGATAAGACAGGGCGTATGAGATCATGGATAGCCATTTTAATGGTCCTGTTCTTGCGAAATCCTTTCTGTTCATTAACTAGTATGTTTGATTTCTTTAGGTAAGTATAAAGTGCTTTATAAATGATTTTTTCAATTATTTTTGCAAATATAGGTATCAAAGCAATAGGTCTATAATTTTCCATTAGACATTTGTCTTGCTTCTTGTATAATGGAGTTACTATGGAGGTTTTGAGCTTCTCCGGGAAGATACCAAACTCTATACATACATTGATAATGTAACTAAGATGTGGGGCTATGTATTGAGAGACTGCTTTTATGACTTTAGTACATATTCCATCACTACCTGCACTGTTTGTATCCCTAAGAGACCTAATAAATGATTAATGATGTCATGCGGCAAAGTTGGTTCCATAAATAAAGAGTTTAAAGTGTTCGAAGTGGTGGGGATTTCATGTGTTATGCTATGATTTGGATAAGATACCTGGTTAATATAATATTCGTTGAAGGAGTTTGCTATTTCAATAGGATTGGTAACAGTCTTTGTGTCAAAAGTCAAAGTCAAATTATGTATTTCAAATAGGCACATAAATGGCACTTTTGAACGTCAAAAGTCAGTTTTTATTTCTGTTATAGGTTCTTTAAGAAATAAGACTTAATTCTTGTTAATTATGGTCCATGTCGCTTTAGACTTATTTTGTGATGTTTTGATAAAATAGTCATTTAGAGATTTTTGTGTTAAAGATATAAGTCTATTTGAATATTCTTTGAACGCATTTTTGTTCTTGAGGTTGGGCTTAGTTCTGTATTGCCACAGCAGCACATGTTGCTTTTTACTGCATTTTTTTATTCCCTCTGAAATCCACTTAGATTTTTTTGTTAATGATTTTGTAATAGTTTCGTAAGGAAAACAGAGATCGTAAAAACATTGAAATAGATCCAAAAAGCAGCCATAAGCCTCATTAGGATCCAAAGTATTGTAAATATCTGAGAAAAAGAGACTTTCTATGCAATTTTTAAATTTATACAAGTACTCTTGGCAATAGTTTCTTCGTCTAATACGCCATTGGCCATGACTTAATAGCACACGTTTTTTTAACCGGGCAACTTAAAACCGGTGTGGTGTGGTCTGACAGTCTAAATTCAATAACTTCCCCCTCGCAACCTTTGATATTGTGCGCAAAATTATCCAAACATGTTGCACTACTTATTCTAGTGGGTTGAGAGAATTGCAATTGTAAATTATAGCTTAAAAGAATATATTCAAAATCTAGGGTCTGTTTATTTCTTTTTAATGTATTTATGTTGAAGTCCCTACAAACGATAATCTTTTTATTACGTTGAATGCCTAATATGCATGAAGAATATTTTCCAATTTGTCATAAAAAGTATTCAAGTTAGAATTAGGGGCTCTATACGTATAAACACACAACTATAATACCATACTTGGTCAATTCAATTGCGCAGCATTCTATCAAATTTTTTATACAATATTTTTTTATATTTATCATTATACAGTGATGTCCAATTTTTGTTAGAACACATGCACCACCTCTTTTACAATCTCTTGAAAAACTTATATCTATATTATAGTTAGGTATATTTAATAATTCTTCTTGCTCAGGCGACATAAAATGTTCCGTAATACATACAACATCGATAGATTTTTTCTTACTTTGCAGGTCTTCCAATTACACAGTGAGGAGGTCACTCTTATTTAATTTTAGGAGTCCGGAAATATTTTGGTGTAAGACATACATTTTGTTGTAGACGAAAAAAGTTTGAATTTTCTTTGTGGCTTGCGTTTTGCTCGTTACTGTTGGAAACACTTTCTTGTATGTTACTATTATTCTGTACGTTAATCTGACCAAATAGATGTAAATTAACTAGCATGTTAGTCATAATATTGTCATAAATATTTATTGATTTTTCCTGTAGAGTAAGAGAACATCTCATGCGATAAGTTACGATTGCTATCGAAGATGTACGCGTACTCATCATATTGTATGTCTAGATAAACATGTCAATTTTAAAGTTGTATATTGGTGCTCCTGTTATATATGTAGAGAGACAGATAATTATGTTGGTGTGTGTGGCTTTTCGGAGAGAATCGTTTATTGTCTTTATTAAATTTATACAGTTGCTGTCTTCTTTTATATCATTTCCTCCAATGAACAGCAAGCAATAGTCGTTTATAGTGAAGTCTTTTAATTTTTGTTCGATATTACTTACGAGCCGTTTTGTGGTGCTGTTGGGTATTATATTATACGAGTATAATGACCGTAGTCGAAGCAGTCGGAGAAAACTTCTTCAATTGTTGACGAGGATCCCTTTATTGTGTTACAACTCAGAATACACAGTTTATTCTTTTGTTTAGGCTACGGTACTATGTTTGAAATCTGCTTTTTAGAAGTAGATACCTCTTTCACTTTATTTGGCGTCTGAGTAAAGCTATTAGTAGTTTGTGTCTCTTTGTCCTGTTTGTTGCGTTGCATAAATACCTCGTTTACTTTACAAGGCGTCTGAGCACGGCTATTGGTAGTTTGTGTGTCTATAAATGTTTGTTGCGTTGCGATTCGCATTCGTGATTTAGGGAACGTGTTTTATTTTTGCGGGACGGTGTTATACTTTTATTCTCAGGCGACGAGCATATTTTATTGTAGGCGTTAATAGTTTTTATCATATTTTGTAAATCGGATTTGAGAAGAAAGTTTTCACTATTTAAATTTTCAATTTCTT
Source organism: Tiliacea aurago (assembly GCA_948098905.1). Classification (NCBI taxonomy): domain Eukaryota; kingdom Metazoa; phylum Arthropoda; class Insecta; order Lepidoptera; family Noctuidae; genus Tiliacea; species Tiliacea aurago. Next base: position 28,838,717 of record OX402581.1, on the reverse strand, counting down.
GTTGTGCGCTCAATAATTCATTCTTGAGTGTCTTGTTTTGCTCAGTAAGCTCACATTATTTATTTATTTATTTCCTTTGGAAGACTTACAGCTAAACAAAACAGACTAAGAAATTGAAAATGTGACTGACAGCCAATTACAAGTCTTCACATATAATTAACATAATAATAATATAAAAATCTGTGAACAACACAGTACTGCCAACATAAACAACAAACCACCAAAATTATACATATTACTACTCTATACAAACAACAATGTAATAAAGGTGATAAAACTACCACTCTGTCTAACATAACCTAAGCAACATCAAGCATCAGGTGAAAACGTTAAGGCTCAAACACTTTCTGGCTACGGACACACTTGTTGTAAAAGGATCGATGTCATGCTTGTTAGCTATTTAAATACTTTTTAGGTAGTTTTAATATATTTACAGTATTTTTGAAATAACACAATTGTATTGGTAGAATTAACAAGTTATTTGATTTGTTTAAAATGCTCAAGTGGCGCCACCGGATATTAAGATGTCAACTGACTATTTGAGTCTGTTAAAGAGGAGGGATTTTAAAAGTTACGTGGTAGCGCCATTTTAGCAAGGAGTAGTGATTGAACTGCGAAAGTGTAAGGATCTGTAATACCCATGTAAGTACCGAGACTTGTAATAATATATTATAAATGTATTGCCGTAATATTTGTGCTATTATTTTACCCAGTGTTTGAACCTAGTAACGAAATTATGCTTATTCGTACAAATGAACGCTTTTATTTCTCTTTTGCTCTGGCTAGTCCTACATTTCAGAAGTGGGATAGTTTGTACCTAACTACTTCTACCGTTATTTGTTTCTAAACATATTTTCTCTTCTTCTTTCTTTCTTTTGCTTGAAATCTTTGATTAACTTACAAAATTGTTTGTAGTCCGTTTCTAAGACATGTGTAGCTTTAAATTTATTTTAAATGCAACGTAGTACATGGTCATTATTTCAGCCTGTTTTTGTTTTAAATTGTTTGTAGTCCGCCTTTTTGTCCGTTGATATTTTGTTTCAGTTTAACAATGGAGCATGTGCACAAATTGTCGCCTTGTGAACAATCTCACGCCATAGAACGTGACAGAAGTGTGCGTACATCACGGACCCGGATGTTACCTTTGGGTGGCCATGCTGTGAGGACACCTGAACGAAGATCACAGAGGCGCTCATGCAGTCGGGAAAGGGGTCATGGCTCTAGCCGTTCATCCCGCTCCCGGAGTCATGCAGATGCCAGAAAAGCGGTATAGAAGTCGGAGCTGTCGCCGGTCACATCGGCGCACCAGCCGGTCCCTGTCACCGGTGAGCGAGTGCAGCCAACATTCCGTGGTATTGGGGAGCCGCGTCACGCGGTGCTGCTATAGGCGCCGCGATGCTTGCCGTCGGCTCAGGAGCCGATTCTGCAGCCGGCCCAGGAACGGAACACGCAGCTCGAAACCGAATGCAGCCACGTACCGGGTTGAAAACAACAAACAGCACCCGAACGATGTCGTTTTAACAGGGTTATTTGGTAGTCAAGAGGGAATAGAGGAATAGTGCTAAATCCTTGGGCTGTTCTTCCTATTGCGTTGCATATATACAAGCTTATTGCTAGAAGAAGGGTCGCACGTGAAGAAAGTCAAATTAAAGTTTAATCAGTTTTATGCTTAGATCCTATTAGTAATCTAAATATTGACACTGGTTCAGATTTATCTAATGCCGAACGGGAACAGTTACTTACTTTACTAAACCACTTTACTTGCTCGATGTTATGTTGCTCGATGGTGGGAGCAAATGCAAGAATTAAACTGTAGTATTGAATACTGACCAGGAAAATGAATGTCTCACGTGGACGCCCTGAGCCGTAATCCTATAAAAGACGTACAAATAAAATTCAATTTAATTATTGAAAATGATGATAATTGCCACAGTTATGATAATTGCCACAGTTTAACATTCGGATTTAGATAATTTTATAGATATTAAAAACAATTACAACAACAACTTACTTAGTTAGTTACTTATTACAAAAAAAAAAAGTTGTTTAGAGGAAAACGGTATCTGGGAATAAATGGGTTGTACCCAAAGGAACGCTGGCAAACAGTTAAGCAGAACCACGATGGCTTTGGTAATTTTGCTATTGACATTAGATAAAATTAAGACATATTATTGGATCAAGAAAATGCGAAATTACAAAAAAAATTGGTTTATTCGTGTTTAGAATGTAGTTACTTAGATATTTGCATTCGATTGATAAAGTCGCTACTCCTTTTGATACAATCCACATGGACCATGTAGGACCGTTTAATTAGAGGAAGTAGTAAAGGCATTACAGCAAAAAGGAAATACACCTCATAACTATAAAACAGGTAACAATTAATATATAAAAAAAAAAAAAACAACACATACACACATGAAATGGAAACATGTACATACTTGTAAATTATTGATGCTTACAGTCGATAAACCTTTTTAAAACCCGTTACGAATACCAAGACATCAATAAAAGTATTCCGCGAGTACTTTGGTGATTTTGGAGTCCCAAGGCGGGCCTTCTGACCGCGGTACTTCATTTACAGTGATATTTTTAGGAAATTTATGATCGTTAAGGGTGTGAAACATGTATTGAATGCTGTTGCCACTCCTAGAGCCAACGGGCATGTAGAGCGCTACACCAAAACAATAATAGACGCTCTTACTGCAAAGTGTGTAGACACGGCTGACAATAAATGGAACGACCACTTGTTAGATCTACAGTGGGGTGTGAACAATACTTTTAATAAAGGCATTTATCGCACTCCTGAGACGCTTTTCGGAACAAGATTATTAGGATCCAGTGAAAATACGATAGTCTCGGAATTAGGCGACGATTTAACAGATATTACCGATAAACAGGATATTACTCAAATTAGGGCCACATATTAATTCCCATATAAAATTGTCTCAACAAAAGGCCAAATAAATATAATTATGATAAGAAACGTAAGTCTCATGAGTATGCCATAGGTGACTTAGTTAGTGTAGAAAGGCAAGTACTCGCTATTCAGGACAGAGTAAAAAAAAAAAAAAAAACTTGTACCTAAATATTAGGGTCCCTATAGATAGAATAACAAAAGTCTACGATTGTGGTAGGTTTCAAATAGAAGACGCCCCTTTGACCAAAAGGGCAACAAACTGTACTTTGCTGTACTCGTAGTGGCGGTGGACAAAATAAAACCCTGGTTGAATTTTAGCAAACCCCACGATATCTAAGTGAGAAAAGTGATAGTACTGACCCAGAATAAATTATTAAGGTCTCTCTGGTTATAAATATACAGCTATATGGTGGTGGTCGATTTCTGCATAATCAATGGTAAGTTATTTTATAGAAGGTTTTAGTTTAAGAGTTATATTTTATTTAAAATTAAGATTTATATCTTTTATAGTAAGAAAATAAATATTTTTTTACAATATTAATGACGTTAATACGAGGATATTTGATGATAAATGAAACTAATTATTGATAACATGAATAACATAACACGCCTAGTCTCCCCGAAGGGTTGGGCAGAGGTGTACCTATAGTACACCCAATTATTGATAATGTTTGTTTTATTAACTTGTATTTATTTTACAGGTAGTTTTTCTTTGTTGATATCGATATGTAAGTATGATTTTGTGGGGCCTGTTGCCACTGGTATTCAGGACATAATGGGGCCTGTTGCCAGAGGTATTCAGGACATATTGGGGCCTGTTGCCACTGGTATTCAGGACATAATGGGGCCTGTTGCCAGAGGTATTCAGGACATATTGGGGCCTGTTGCCACTGGTATTCAGGACATAATGGGGCCTGTTGCCAGAGGTATTCAGGACGTAGTGGTGGGGCCTGTTGCAACTGGTATTCAGGACGTACTGGGGCCTGTTGCCAGAGGTATTCAGGACATATTGGGGCCTGTTGCCACTGGTATTCAGGACATAATGGGGCCTGTTGCCAGGGGTATTCAGGACATAATGGGGCCTGTTGCCAGAGGTATTCAGGACGTAGTGGGGCCTGTTACCGCTGGTATTCAGGACATAGTGGGACCTTTCCACTGGTATTCAAGAAATAGTGGGGCCTGTTGCTATTAGTATTAAGGATGTGAGGAGTCCTGTTGCTAATAGTATTCAGGACATTGATTTGAGAAAGATGCATTATAAAACAAAGAAGACATATGTGAGATTTAAAAAAAAAAAAAAAAAAGATTACATTCCATTTTTAATATTCATGTAAAGTATATATGTAGCTACTATGTAAGAGAAGAATACTAAATAAGCAATGTGCGTACCTACAATAGAACTTATATGATAAATTAAACATAAAACGAATTACGGTTAACGAATTTTTAAATTATAAATTATGACATTACATTTTATCAATACTTTGTGTGTTTACTGTTTATTTACTTTTTATTTGTAATTTTTAAGGATTTGACATTATAATTAAAATTAGTAAACTTTGACATTTCATAAATAAAAAAAAATAAAAAACAATTACTAGAACTTGACATTGTATAAAATCGCCTATTTGCATTTCTAACTAATTTATTATTATATTAATTGTACTTCAATTTTAATATTTCTACACCGGCAACGGTAGTATATGTGAAGCTGTCTATTATTATTAAGATCTTAATATACCATATAAGTGATATAGTTTATAAGATTCCCAGTTATAGAACATCTTTTGCACACAAATTTCACAATTATCTCGGTCCTAGCCTTTACAACAAAGTAAGTAAAGATCTAATATTAAAGAATCTTGATAGGCAAACATGCAAAAAAACTATCGATATATTTTTGAAAACACTAGACTACAACAGCACTGAAAATCTACTATAAAAATTGGTATAAACAAGGCACATAAATAATAAAGCGCACATAATAACTGTACACGTGCAGAAACATACATTAAACATATAGTACACATATAGATACCTATACTATACTCATACCTAAACACAAAACAACAGACAATTCCAATCATGTAACTTAATTAATATAACTGTACATGTACTGATTTTTGCTTAGACAGTATGTAAATAATTCTAAACCATTGTGACTCGTAACTGGAACCTTGTGGGAATCCGTTATTCTTAGGTTGAGGAAGACTATCCGCTCGTGATACAGTTTTATACTAGTACGAGGGGATAGGGCGAATCAGTCCAAAGACAACCAATCCATTATTTTATTCCACCATTTTACATTCTCTAACTGTTCACCTGCCTAAGTTGTATTGTTAAAATAACTTTAAACGATTTTTGGCTATCTTGTGTTATTATTAAGTTACTTTGTATGGTTATCTCATATTCATGAATAAAGAAAGATTATACTTTTTTATATACTCAGAAATAAATTATATTCTATTCTATTCTATAAGCTAAAGTAAAGATAAAACTTGTATTATGTACTAACTTTATTGTTGAATTAGTAATTTATTATTAACTATCAGTTTTAATGGTATTTTTGTTACCGTACGAGGACGTACAAGATTTTGGATGGCCGAATGTTAGCTATTTAAATACTTTTTAGGTAGTTTTAATATATTTACAGTATTTTTGAAATAACACAATTGTATTGGTAGAATTAACAAGTTATTTGATTTGTTTAAAATGCTCAAGTGGCGCCACCGGATATTAAGATGTCAACTGACTATTTGAGTCTGTTAAAGAGGAGGGATTTTAAAAGTTACGTGGTAGCGCCATTTTAGCAAGGAGTAGTGATTGAACTGCGAAAGTGTAAGGATCTGTAATACCCATGTAAGTACCGAGACTTGTAATAATATATTATAAATGTATTGCCGTAATATTTGTGCTATTATTTTACCCAGTGTTTGAACCTAGTAACGAAATTATGCTTATTCGTACAAATGAACGCTTTTATTTCTCTTTTGCTCTGGCTAGTCCTACATGCTGTTCACACACCCTATTAAAGTTTCTGCTTGCACGCACAAGGAATGAGTTCTGTCTTTAGTTAGTTGGAGCAAATGACACACGAAGCGGGGGATTGGACCGCTTCGACCTCCCGGGGATGTTGAAGTAAAATTTGGATAGTATTTCGGAACTATTAATATTATGATTAAAGATCTTTAGTAACAAAACACAGTCGGAGATCTGACGACGATTAATTAGAAGCAATAAATGATATTTCTTACAGAGGTTAAGGGATATAGCTCCACTATTGTCGTTAAAGTTATCCGGTAAACTCATTATTGTTGTGTCGAATAAAGTTTTCTCGTTATTATCTGATAAGCAGTTAATGAGCTCGTTCTGCAGGGTATGTTATGTTATTGCTGTCAGAATCCATTTTATCCGAAGCCATTGTGGCGACCTCTGTTGAAATTTTTTGTAGACTTATTTACTTACTTTTAGTAAACTTCAGCTGATCTGTGTTGTAGTTTTGTGTTTCGTTCCTAATATTTGTTATTTTTGTTGAAAGTAAATAAGTGTACAAAGTATATTAAAAAGTATAGTAAAAGTTTATTCTTGTATCATTCACAAACTACGGGGTTTGAACTTGCACCCAATAGATCAGTGATACTTTGCAGTCGCCTGTTGTATCAACGAGCCATACGATCTTATTTAATTGTTGTGAATTAGGTGACTGGATACCTCTTGATCACATATTATATATATAGTTGTGTCCGTTGTGGTGTCGAGATTTTAATACCCAATCGCAGAAGTCGATTGGGCTACTCTATTATTGTCGAGTGATATCGACCAGGCGGTGGATGAGTTCTACACGGCTCGCGACTCCATCATCAGCAAGCACACTCCCACAACCAAGTTGAGTGATATCGACCGGGCGGTGGATGAGTTCTACACGGCTCGCGACTCCATCATCAGTAAGCACACTCCCACAACCAAGTTGAGTGATATCGACCGGGCGGTGGATGAGTTCTACACGGCTCGCGACTCCATCATCAGCAAGCACACTCCCACAACCAAGTTGAGTGATATCGACCGGGCGGTGAATGAGTTCTACACGGCTCGCGACTCCATCATCAGCAAGCTTACTCCCACAACCAAGTTGAGTGATATCGACCGGGCGGTGTATGAGTTCTACACGGCTCGCGACTCCATCATCAGCAAGCACACTCCCACAACCAAGTTGAGTGATATCGACCGGGCGGTGGATGAGTTCTACACGGCTCGCGACTTCATCATCAGCAAGCACACTCCCACAACCAAGTTGAGTGAGTCTATACAGCCTTTCTGGTAAACACCAGCTCTTAAAAAATGTCTCAGTGAAAAAAATAAATATCACAGACGCTTCAAAAAATATAAAAACCCCCGTGATTATGACACCTTCTCAATGTTGCGTGGTAGGTGCAAGTTTCTTTCAAAAGAATGCTACGGTTCCTTTATAACATCCACAGAGGACCGTTAATCTGATAATATCAAATCATTTTGGAAGTTCGCTAATGGCAGAAAAAGTACGAATGGCTTGCCACAAACGATGAAGTTCGGTGGAGTGGTTTCATCTGACAGTCAAGTTATTAGCGAAATATTTTCGGACTTCTTTGGTTCCGTTTTTGAGGATACGTCAGACACTCCCCCTAGTAGTGAGGATTGCGTGGATATTGAATGTAGCTCTTCTTTATCGGAGGTTTATATTGAGCACGACGACGACGACGCATTGTGTTTTGCATGCATTGAAACAACTGGATCCTAATAAATATGCTGGCCCGGATGGAATACCGTCTTGTTTCCTGGTCAAGTGCGCGCAAGAGCTATCATTGCCCCTTTATTATTTGTTTAATCGTTCGCTGAAGCTTGGTACGTTTCCGATGTGCTGGAAAAAGGCGCACGTTCTGCCCATTTATAAAGATGGTGACAAGTCAGATTGCGCAAATTACAGACCCATAAGTATGTTATATGGTATGGCAAAACTTTTTGAAGCGTCTTTGTATCAGCATTTTTATTCTCACTTTGAACCGTACCTTTCCCAATCCCAGCATGGATTTGTTCAACGTAAATCAACACTCACAAACCTGCTCGAGTACAAAAACTATCTGTGTACTGCTTTCACGAAGGGTGGTCAAATAGACTCGGTATATGCAGACTTTCGGAAGGCGTTCGATAAAGTTAACCATGAGGTGCTGCTTTTAAAGTTGAAATCGTACGGTATTCATGGTTCTCTGTCCCGGTGGATACAGTCTGAAAAACCAAAAGGCAACTCGTTTCTGTCAGAGTATACTTGTCGTTACCGGTTGATGTTACGTCAGGCATTCCACAAGGATCCCATTTAGAACCCTTGCTTTTCATAATTTTTATTAACGATGTCGTTTTTTTTTTTTTTCCTTATTAATAAGAACTAAAGTTCTTAATAATTTATTACAATCTAGCCTAATAGACTAATAAGCAATTTAACTCTAACTTATTATTTTACGTGATAGATTACGTTATAACTAAGAATAGTGTCAATTTGCACTTTTACACAATTCCGTAGCACTTTCTTAGAGTCTGATAATTAATATAAACACTTTGTTCATGTGTTATATATATAGCACAGCATTGTTACTATTATTCATTCACTATTTATACACTACACTAACTCAAATGGTTTAGTTCTCTTTAGCCTACGCACTATTCCGTGTTGTCTAGCAGCTGAATTGCCAGCTATGCTGGATAATGGTGGTGACGGGTTCCATTTTAAGGTCTCGGTAGAGGTCGTCATTTCTAATGTACCATGGTGCATTTACAGCGTCCCTGAGTACTTTATTTTGGAATTAATGGATTATTTTAACGTTGCTTCGTTTAGTACAGCCCCAAAGTTGGATGCCATACGTCCAAATTGGCATAAGAATATGCTTGTATAATATAATTTTATTATGTACTGATAGGCAGGATTTTCTTCCGAGTAACCAATACATACTTTTATAACGTATGTCAAGTTCCCGTTGTCGGCGACGAGACCCTATCTACACCATAAAGTATAAATCGAGTCGTGAGTTAGAAGGAATTTAATAATGTCTAGTTAGAATATGTTATTATAAGGTTTATCTCTTTCTAATTAGTTTGTCTAACTTAAAATTGTTATTAGTTTTCATATTTAATCTAATATGACTGAAACAAACCAATTTACAAATAATTGTTTGAGTAAGGACTATACAATTACGTAACTTGAAAAAGTGATTTTTTGTTTATGGTTATATTTTGATTCTATCATTTAAAACTAAAACAGTTTTAAATGATAGAATCTTGCATAAAACCAATATTCCAATTCGTTTCAAGTTAATCGGATAACGCATTTAGGAGTTATAAGCAAATTTGTGTTTAATATTATTCATTAGTAAAAGATTCTATGAAATCGAATTTGTTGCGCATTCCTAACGCTAGCGGCGCCACTTGTACCATAACAGGGCATAAGCTTAAGTACTAAGAACCCTTTACCTTAACGAGAACCGTTACAGATTTTTGTCATTTTTAAGGTCTAAATTAAGGTTTTTTGATATAGTTTTTTATATATAGTTAAAATAAGTCCATACCTATGTTAGAAAAATAAGTTAAACATTGTAAGGGGTGTTTTACCATAGAAAATTGCCAGAGTAAGTTTCCCATACAAAACCACATTAGTGCCGCGTGCAAACTTAAAGTGCTCTGATTGGTTGGGCAAAAGGAGATTAGTGCCGTGTGCAAAATTGAAATATTCTGATTGGCTAGGGCTCTCTATAAAAAAGGAGCAAGTTTCTATGGTGATTCATTCAACGCATATTGCTTCTGAACTCCGGTTTGGACGCACGCATTCTAAAACCTATCGCGCTCTACGGCGCACCCAACTCCCCGACGCTTAAATAACAATTATTTCAACATCTACAAACGACAACGCCTGAAGCAGCGGGCCTGAAGCACGAGCCAGCGTCGACCCAGGAGCCCCTGCGGTCCGCCAGTGAAGCCCTGCCGCCAGCCACGCCCCTTCCCGCGCATTTTTCCCGCGCATTTCGCGGTGACGCCCGTGTGTCTTTTAAAAATAGATATCAATAGCCCGGTTAAATTATTTTAACTGCGCGAAGCCGGTCCGCGCCCGCGTAAATCATTTACAAGTGCGTGTAAAAAATCAGTGACTATTCTCTTCAGTGAGTGACTCGGTGCAGTGACATTGTACTCTAACCAGTGAAGTGAAATTCTGACTTTGTAAGCAGAAACATTTTGACATTTAGATTTTAATAATAATAAGTGACTTGTGTTGATATTCTTCTGGGATTTTCTAGAATTGAGTACACAAATTATTACTCGACCAAGTGCCACCCGATCCATAGCCCTTAGGGCTACTCTTTTCTCTGTACTGACGGACTAGACGCCCTTACACCTACCTCCCTGTCGAATAGGCAGGGAGGGTAGAGCACCCCACACATCCCTAGGCCCACAGCCTAGGGATAGGTTTCCACAGGTAGCGTCTACGGACGTCTCTTACCCCACCATGGGGAAGAGCCTGTATAAGCGGCTCATCGAAGCCATGTTGAAAGACCACGACTTCTGTCGGCGTAATGCCAGTCTCGTCAATGAGATAAACCCCGACTTCATAGTCTCCGCCCGCATAACTGCTAGCCCAGACTGCCCGGCGCCTACCACCCTATCTACCGCCCTGATTCCAGATAGCCCAGCCAGCCCCGACTGCCCGGCTCCTATCTCTCCTCCTTCACCTCCGACACCAATAGACGATGACATGACAGGGTACAACTCTGCCATGTCTGACGACAACGACGTCATATCAGACGAAGAGGGCCAGCGTTCTGACCAAGAAGCGGCCCAATTCTCTTCATCCTCCGATGGCTTAACCCCCGTAAAGGGCTCTCGCAAGCGCAGCAAGCGCCAACGCAAGGAGGCCCGTGCTGCTAAGAAGCAAGCACTAGCCTCGGTTTCCACCTCAGACGCTCCCACTACGGAGACCCCCATAATGGCTACCCAGCCTACCGCCCGCCCCGCTTCTCCCAAGCCAGGCTCACAGCCCGCTGCAACAGCGACTCCCAGGGCGCCTGCCCCGCCCCCACTATACATCCATGATAAGGACCAGTGGACCAATGTGTCCAAGGCCTGCGCCCTCGAGCGCATCAACTACACCCATGCCCGCCCTACGGCTGTAGGCATTAAGGTACAAGTACCTACCTCAGTTGACTTCAGGTCGCTCACACGCCTCCTCAAGGAACGTAAGGTGTCATACCACACCTACGCCCTCAGCGAGGAGCGCCAATTCAGGTGCGTTATAAAACGCGTGCCTAAGGAGCTTAGAGTGGACGAGATCACAGAAGATCTCAAGTCCCAAAGCCTCCCGATCCTAGAGGTGCATCGCATGCACCGAGGCCGAAACGGCGCGCCGTACGACATGATACTTGTCGTACTGGAAAACACCGCCGCCGGCAAATCGATATGCGACATCAAGTCCGTCTGCCACTTATCAGGCATCAAGGTTGAGAGACCTTATAAAAATGCTCTCCCAGGACAATGCCACAACTGTCAACTCTACGGACATGCGCAGCGTCACTGTTACGCAAGGGCCAGGTGCGTAAAGTGCCTCGGTGACCACGCGACAGCTGACTGCGCTCGTCCCAAAGACTTGGCGCTATGCACCGAGCCCCCCAGCTGCGTCCTTTGTGGCGAAACTGGAACGAAAGGGCCCCCCGAGCCAAGCCCCAGCAGCAGCGTACAAAGCTGCCCCAGAAAAGCCCGGGTCCTATTGAACTCCGACCCCAGCGTGCCTCGCCGTGGAACCTCCGCAACCACCAGGAGGCATTCCCTGCCCTAAAGCCCACACAGGCTTCCCCGGCAGCCACACAGGCAACCACGCCCCCCCCCGCTGATGGCACATCCCATCCCAGTCCCCGCAGTCCCGACCGCCCCACGGCGGCCACCACTGCTCCCCACGCCCCCGGTTCACCCCCACACACCTCAACCGGCCCCATACAACCCCAGTACCTTTGATGTACTTGCGAGGTTTTTCAACCCGCGTGTGATTGCCCGCAGCAACGAACTTCACGCCAAGCTCGTAGCAGCCAGAGGCAACATTCAGGCCAATATGGCCCTCATGTCGGAATACGCCGACTTATCCGCGTTTTACCTAAGTTTCACACCATAATGCATACACAAAACACATGTAGCAAAATCAAACCCAGATCCCTAAAAATAGGCTTCTTCAATGCTAACAGCATTTCCGGTCATCGAGAGGAGATTGCGACCTTTCTCCGCGACCATCAAATAGACATTTTCCTACTCCAGGAAACCTATCTAAAACCGTCCCTACGTGTACCTAAAGTTGCGAACTATAAAGTAGTCCGCAACGACAGGAACGGTAGGAGAGGAGGTGGCACCCTCATCTATTATAAAAACTCCCTCCATTGCATACCCATTATCACGCCCCCACTTTCGCAAATAGAGGCCTCCATCTGTCGACTAGGTATGACTGGACACCCCTCCATTACTATCATATCGGCATACATACCTCCTATCAAAAATAATAGCATGGCCCCGATCGAGCCTGACATCACGTTATTATTAAATTTAGATACATCAGTTATATTGGCTGGCGACCTCAATGCCAAAAGCCCCACCTGGAATTCTAGACTCTCCAACCCTAGAGGCAACGAGCTTTCACGCTTAGCCGCTAAACATAACTTTGACGTCATCGCACCGATGACCCACACTCACTTCCCAGGTAATATTGACCAAAGCTCAGATATTCTCGACATAGCGCTGCTAAAAAATGTAAACTTACGTTTACATTCAATAGAAGCGCTACAAGAACTAGACTCAGACCACAGACCAGTGATTTTAACTTTGAACTCCCGCACTGGCCATCACGACCCCGATCAGCCCCCCCCAACTAAAACAGTTACAAACTGGCAAAAGGTTGAAGAACGCCTTAAGTCTGCCACGTCTGTACACCTAGACCAAATCCCCGAACACATAGACTCAGCCACCGACGCGATGGGTGCTATCGACCTACTCACCAGCCACTTACAAACGGTAGTGAACGAAAGTTCACGGCAAGTACCTGCGGTGGAAGACCACCGCTGGCAACTACCAGCCGACGTACGTGTTCTGTTGACAAGGAAGAATGCAGCCATCCGTGCCTATGACGCCTTCCCAGACGCCACCAACCGCTCCCTTAAGAATGGCTTACAGCGCGCTGTTAAGTCACGTATTAAGGAGGTGCGCGATGAACGCTGGGACGAACTCATGAGCACCATAGAGCCCTCTCATCAAGCATTTTGGCAACTCACCAAAAAGCTAAAGTCCGATACAATTACTGACATTCCCCCTCTCATCCGCCCCGACACAAACTTGGCCTTTGAAGACGAGGAAAAGGCCGAGTGCCTGGCCGACAGCCTGGAGGCCCAATGCTCGCCAAGTTTACTACCCTTCGACCTAAAACACTGCGACATGGTGAACGCAGAGGTCGAACGTAGATCCGCCCTCCCCCCTCACGAGGACCGCGACGAACCCCTCCCCCCAGTAACACCTGATGAGGTTCTAGATTTAGTTAGGGACCTTAAAATCAGAAAAGCACCCGGTACTGACGGTATTAATAACCGACTGGTTAAACTCTTCCCAGCTCAATTATTCGTTCTACTAGCAGCCATCTTCAATGCTGCTATGAACAACAATCTCTTTCCACAAGTGTGGAAAGAAGCCACTGTCATTGGCTTTCATAAACCGGGTAAACCGAAAGCTGAACCGTCCAGCTACAGACCGATAAGTCTCCTCAGTACTCTGGGGAAAATGTATGAACGCATAATCTACAAAAGATTAATGTCACATGCCGAATCACACAAACTCATACCCGACGAACAGTTTGGTTTCCGAACCAAACACTGTTGTGTCCGTCAAGTTCACCGCATAGTCAAGCACATTAGTGCAGGCTACCAAGCGGGGCGAATGACCGGAGCCCTTTTCTTTGATGTAGCGAAAGCATTTGACAAAGTCTGGCACAACGGCTTGATCTACAAGCTGTACCAACTTAAGGTGCCAGACCGTCTCGTGGTCATCGTACGAGACTATTTGTCAAATCGCACCTTTCGCTACCGCATAGGAAATGCACTCTCAGCACCGCATCCGATCCGCGCAGGCGTGCCCCAGGGCTCCGTGCTCTCCCCCCCCCTATTCTCGCTCTTCACTAGCGACATACCTAGACACAAAAAGTGTCAGCTGGCACTATTCGCTGACGACACTGCCATTTACTATTCTAGTTCAAGCACAGATAGTATCTCTAGACAACTCCAATCTGCAGCTATTTCTTTAGAAGAATGGTTCAGAAAATGGAGAATCGAATTAAATCCGTCTAAAAGCGCTGCTGTATTATTTGTCAAGACAGGCAAAAACAGCAACGCGCACACACACACTAGACCCATCACCATGTCTGGCCAACCAATCCCTTGGGAACGGAAGGCCAAATACCTAGGGGTAGTCCTCGATAATAAACTCCATTTCACAGAACACATAAAGACAGTACGCAACCGTGCTGCCTTTGCTCTGCATCGACTCCATTGCCTACTCAATACACGTAGTAAACTCGCCCTTAAGTCAAAGGTGCGAATCTATACTACGTGTATACGCCCTATTATGACATATGCCAGCGTTGTGTTCGCACACGTTAAGCGGTCAAGACTAGCTAAAATGCAAACCCTCCAAAATCGCTTCATGCGACGAGCCACGGGAAGCCCCTGGTTCGTACGTAATGACCAATTACATGTCGATTTAAATTTGCCGACCATCAGGCAATTTTTCAAAAAAGCTAGTAAACGCTTCTTCGATAATGCTACCGCACACACTAACCCACTAGTGGCATCAGCCGCCCGATACACGCCCTCATGCATATCACGCATACGGCGACCAAAACACGCCCTAACAGACAGCGACGACGACATCACTCTGTATCAAGAGAATGTCAAATTACTTCGCAAATCTCTCAACACTACACATACATTCCGTACTCGCCGGCGAGTACCACCGTGAGCTAGAATAGTATGTCACCCCCCCCCGTCCCTTGCCCCCGCCCGCCCGCGCGGAGCAAGCAAACACATCAAATGTCCCCAATAATAATAATCAGATACTGCATACCCCCAATGGTTCATTAGTCAATAGCGCCCTAAGCCTAGGTTCGAGTCCCACTATGGGACGCCCTTAGCTGTGCTATTTAATTATTTATCTAACACGGCGAGAGGCCCTTCTGGCCCCGCCAAAGATCGGTTAGGCAGAAAAGGCACTCCGGAGCCATCTGCAAGAGGTC
The DNA here is from genome assembly GCA_948098905.1 of Tiliacea aurago. NCBI lineage: Eukaryota > Metazoa > Arthropoda > Insecta > Lepidoptera > Noctuidae > Tiliacea > Tiliacea aurago. The sequence goes on along the minus strand of OX402581.1, from coordinate 28,823,475 downwards.
AGGAACAAAAAAAAAAAAAAAAAAAATATGGTGATTCATTCCGAATCCAGCAGTATTAGAAGAAACAACCAAGAATAAACTGAAGTCTCCGATCAAGATTCAAGACTGACTGAAAAATCCTGTTTCATTTGAAGGAATCCCTCTTCGCCAACAGTCTCTCCCCGAGGTCCCTGTGGGTTGTACCCAAGCAAACATACGCATTCAGGGGTGCGTGGTGACGTGTGTCGCCAGCAGAGTCACAAGACTCAGGTAGGGAACATTCGTCAAAACATTGGGAGATTGTCCCAGGACGACTGCGGGTGCTGGACGTGCCCCTCTCGTCCGAAACACCCGTCTTTTCTTTTTGACGTGAGCTTTCCAACGCAGTTTGGCGTCAAGAGTTACAACACACTTCCTTGTGGTACCCCAGCTTTTATAATTTTGAGCTCGGAATATGCATCCTCTTGCCTTACTCTAAACATTCTATTACTCATATATGATTCTAGATTAACTGCAAATTCTGGAGGTAGCATGAGTCTGAGTTTAATTAAATACCAGACCCTCATGCCAAACTTTGTCAAAAGCTTGCGCGACATCCAGGAATACGGTACCGCAGACTTGCTTGTTTTCGAGTGTCTTTTCAATAATGTTAGTTATTCTGTGTACCTGGTCTATTGTAGAGTATTTTTCCCTGAAGCCAAATTGATGGTTTGGTATTAGGTATTTTGCTTCTATTATTGGTTTTAACCGTTTTAATAACAGTTTGTCGAATAATTTCGATAATATGAGAAACAGGGAAATGGGTCTATATGATGATGCTTCATGGGGTGGTTTCCCAGGCTTCGCAATCAAAATGACTTCTGCAACCTTCCAAGGCTCAGGTACATGTTTTAGCATAAATGCAGCATTGAAGTCTGGTCCGCTTTACTATAGCTTAGTGCGGGTGGTGTTTTAGAACTTCTCCTGTTATGAGGTCGTAACCCGGGGATTTCTTCGAGGTAATGTTGTTTTGAATTTCGCTCAGAACTTCTTTAGGAGTCACAAGCGGAATTCTTTGACTATGTGATACGTTTTCACTCTCAAGTATTTCTATGGAGCTCTGATTGGGTTGAAAAGTATCTTCTAAGTATTGGGCAAACCTAAAAGCTTTTTGTTCATTGCTTATGGCCCATTTTCCGTCGCTGTTTCTGATGGGCGGTATTTGTATAATCGGCATTTTTAGTTTTCTTGTCGCTTTCCAAAGCGAAAAAATTAACGATCTCGTGACAAAATTAGCATGTCCCTGTCTGTTGTATGCCGACGATCTGAAGGTATTTACGTCGATAAAAAAACACCTCCGACAGTGAGTGCCTTCAGAACGATCTATACATTATTTCTGGCTGGTGTACCCTTAATTGAATGAAATTTAACGTAAAAAAGTGCTTTGTTATATTTTTTACGAAAAAACTAATAAAGAACACCTATGACTACATACTCGAGGTTCAATCGTTAGAACAAAGGCCCTTAGTCAGAGATCTCGGCGTGTTGTTTGATGAACAGCTTTCTTTTAGAGATCATTACACGAACATGACGAATAGAGCATTGAAACTTCTCGGTTTCATATAGAATCGAGATCTACCAAAGGATTTAAAAAACCTCAAAGCTTTATATTACTTTATAAATGCCTAGTAAGAAGTATATTGGAATACTGTTCGATAATCTGGTCACCGTGTTACGCAGTACACTCTGACAGAATTGAGAGAGTGCAAAGAAAATGTGTTAAGTGGATCTCGTACCGGTACGGCTTCTCTAGAACGCTACAGAATTATTCTGAACGCCTCGTTAAATTTAGTTTGGAACCTTTGTATGTTCGTCGCAAACAGCAAGACTTAATAAACCTACATAAGATCCTACATTCCACGCTGAACTCTTCAGCTCTGCTGTCCCTCATAAACATCTATACTAGGTATACTCGTAAAACCCGAATGCAGAAAACCTTTGCACTTCTGGTCGTTACAAATAACACCTCATATTATAACCATATCGTTAGAATGTGTCGACTTTACAATTAAATTTCAAAAGACAATAACAGTATTGATATCTTCGATTCTCGTGCCGCTGCTTTCAAAAGACATGTATGTTCTCTTTCCTTTTAGCTTTGTTACGCTTTATATGCTGTTTTCTTTAAATAATGTAACTTGTGTCAATTATGTATGTATATTACCTGACGTGTTTGGTCTCCTACACATTCCCTGCCTACATAAGATGGTAGTGGGTCGGAGGGCAGACGCACAGAATTTGTAGCTGTAATTTTGTGAACTGTGTCATTTTCTTTTTACTATTTTAGTTGTCATCCATAATATTGTTGTTGCTGGTCATGTTGTGCGATTACGCCTTGGGTGACAATCCGGTCAAAACCTATATTGTGATCCCTACTGATATACTGTGATTGTAACCCCTTGAGAATATATAAATAAATGTGTAGTAATTAATCGCGCCCCACTCTACGCTTGCTGGTACGCGGCCTCCACTCTAAGACTCGTCTGCTCCACTGAATATCGGTCCTTCTACAAACATGGCCGGCCCACTGCTACCTCTACCTGTTACCTCTGCAAGCTACATCGTCGGTGACTCCGGTTCTTTTCCGGATAATCTTATTACGTATTATAACCATCAAAACAACCCCGAGCATAGCTCGCTCCACGCTATGGAGCGAGCTTGCGTCATTGAATGTGTGGACCAATCGTATGGGTACCTACTGATATGTTAGTAGAAGCACGGAACTCATTGAGTTGACAGTTAGGTACGTACTCAGTGTAGTTTCGGGTGACATCGAAAGTGAGGTTGCCGGCGAGCGCAGCGCTGTCGTGCAGGTGCGGCTCGCGCGGCAGGAGCACGCCGAGGTACAGGCGCACGTGGCGCAGCAGCGCGCCCAGCAGCGCGGCCGCGGCGTGCGCCGGCTCGCTGCCCCACACCAGCGTCACGTTGATCTTGTTCCCGTTGTACGATACGCTACGCCACCCGTGCGCTTTAGCTCCTGCCAAGACCGACCAAACGCTGTTTATTATTTTACTCAAAAATGCATGTAATGTGGTCATTATTTTGACAACCTTGTTTGAGCAAAGTCGACCTTGCCGTTCTGTATCAAGGAGCGGCCGGCAAAGTTTTGCTGGTCGCTCTAACAGGCCGGCAAAACATTGCCGGCCGCTATTTTGACGTTTCAACGTTTTAAAAAATCAAATGAAAAAGATTTTATTTAAAACACAGCTGTTTGTATTTATAGAGACAGGTACAAAAAGATTGTATTCCTTAATTGGCTCTATAGTTCCAACTACCATTGTTAAAACAAAAAACAAAGAAGTAACAAAAGCGCGGTTCAGCTAAAATTTTATTTTTATTTAGTGACTTTTTTGCTAAAAATGAACTCTCAAAGCGAAAATTCATCCGATTAAATGTGTTTAACATCGCCAGACATTAAAGATGAAGCTAAATTAGTGGTTGAAAATTTAATACCGCGAAACTCAAAGGAAAAATATAAGCTTGCATATGAAAAATTTGTGCAGTGGAAAATCAGTAGGAAATCTAAATCTTTATCCGAAAATGTTTTTCTTGCGTATTTCAATGATCTTTCCAACAAAATGAAGCCTTCGTCTCTCTGGAATACCTATTCAATGTTAAAATGCATGGTATGTATTATTATTAATACTTTTTTTTTTCTGATAAAGCACAATTTGAACATTAAAAATTACCACAATTTAACGAGTATGCTAAAACGACAGTCAGACGGATATAAATGTAAAAAATCAAAAGTGTTGACATCACAAAATGTAGAAAAGTTTATAAATGAAGCCCCCGACTCTGAGTACTTAGCTGTGAAAGTAAGTATTTATATCTAAAAACCCAAATTTGTACTGTACACGTTCTCATAATTAATACTCGTACTTGTTATTGTTACAGGTGGTTCTTATTTTTGGCATTTACGGTGCTTGTCGTTGCATCGAAATTACCAACGTAGCGTTCATCGGCCACTATTGAAATGAAATGAAATGAAATCGTTTATTCGGTAAATAGGATTTTAGAATCACTTTTACACGTCATATAAAAAATAAAAAATATAGATGTAGCCGACATTTCCTATCTGACTACCCCTGAGAAGAAAAAATTCTTGCCGATACTGGGGCCAATCTTATTACACTAAAAAGGCATGGAGGATGGAAATCCGATCGAGTTGCTGAGAGCTATATAGAAGAATCGGTGGAGAATAAAAATAGAATTACACAAAAAATCGGTCAAAGTATAAACTTAAAACGAACAACGAATTTTTTATGTTTGGAGCCCAAGATCCTTGTCACAGGATTTAAAAGTAACTGGCAAAATGTACGTGCACGATTGATACCTCTGCCTAACCCTTCGGGGAATACAGGCGTGATGTTATGTTAAATAATGTATGGATGGCTCCATATGGCTGATCTTCAGCTGTGACAAACAATATTTTATGGATGGCTCACACTCACTGATCTGGCTTCGGAGGAGACCGAGCATAGAAAATATGAGTTCTCTGAAACTACGAAACTCTTCGGCTATCTTTGCCACTGTGTCTTTGGCAGGACCGGCGCACTGGATTTGTGCTTCAAGCTCACTCACTCTTTGGCAGGACCGGCGCACTGGATTTGTGCTTCAAGCTCACTCACTCTTTGGCAGGACCGGCGCACTGGATTTGTGCTTCAAGCTCACTCACTCTCTGGCAGGACCGGCGCACTGGATTTGTGCTTCAAGCTCACTCATTTTCCTCAAAAAGTTATCCTCAAGAGTTTTCTGTGCAGCTAGGACTTCGACAAATTGAGACATTCTGTGATGTGTAGTTCCAACAAATGTTGTGTGATAGTGCAGTTGATCAGCTGGCAGGTGGTGTAAGTAACGTGTCTATGTCACATAAATGCAATGTGCCACAAACGCGAGTACTTGTTATACTCGTATGACTATTGTAGACTAAGTACTGAGGTAAACTTAATCAGTATTATTAATTAATTATATTATCAATAAAGTTCCGAATTTTAAAAACGACCATAGTTTTTTAACGTCTACCCCCGAAAATAAAAATTCGAAGACGATTTCCATAACATAAATACACGTAATAAACATGACATTGTGATACCCAAATTTTGATTAAATAAAACAAGCAAGTCATCCTAACTAATAATGTTATCTTTAGTTAGTAGTCAATGTCTTCATAATCTGCTACTAAGTTTGATCTGTAATTTCGGGAGAATAATTGGAGATAAACGAACTTACCTGAAGTGAAGTTCTATCCAATTATATATAATATATAATTTAACATAGTATAATTTGGATAGAACTTCACTTCAGGTAAGTTCGGAAATTATTATTCTTATGTTTTATTAATAAGATCTCTAAGGCGATTCAGTTCTTGCAGAGACTTTTTGTCATGGGGCTCGTTGATAAGCTTTCGTGAATCTAAAACACCAAATTTATTGCCAGTCCTTCTAGCTCTCTCACGCGACTAAGGGCTACATAAGCTTGCCCCTTGGCAAACATTTGTCTTGTCATGGGAAATATTCGCATACACTCGCCATCTGTGAATGGTCCAGTAAGTGGTACTCTACGACGATCCAGGATTTCTAGTTGCTGCATGATGAGGATAAGACGATTTTTTTTTCTTCTATGGGTTATTGAATACTACCGTTATATTTATTTAATTTATTTTGTTATTAGTGAACGAATGCATATTGAGTACTACTGTTATATATTTTTGTTATCTACTAAGCAAGCTCTAGACGATTATAGTAAACGTATTCAAATTTTTATGAAAAACAAAAAATATTACCGTTCTTTTCATGAACCATGGCTCCCCCTTTATATTTTTTTAAATTTTCACTAGCTTTTGTTACCCGAAATAGCTCAACGCTTCTAGCAATGCTACATACATTAAAATCAGTTAAGCCGTTTAGAAGTTATGGTGGAATAAAGAAACTCACAAACATACCTACATTAAACTTACATACATACATACATGAACCCTGAAAACAAAACACTCCTTTTTTAACCGACTTCACAAAAAGGAGGAGGTTCTCAAGTCGTGTGTGTTTTTTTTTAATGTTTGTTACCTCAGAACTCCGTCGTTTATGAACCGATTTGGAAAATTATTTTTTTATTTGAAAGGATATACTTCCAGATTGGTCCCATTTTTATCAAAATCCAGTTCTGATGTTGGGATCCATGAGTAATTGAGGGAACTCCTCAAATATTATAGGCATACACATAACGATTTTTATATTTTCATCAACAAGTCAATCATTTGCATTCAGAAAGTATAATTTGGTGAAGTGGAACTGTTGAAGAAGGCCACAGATGGCCACCGGAACTTCTCAATGATAAGTATTTCACGGGTGGCGATGAGATATCTGGATTAAGATAGTTAAGCGAAGCAAATTTGATCTGATGATCGAAACTGATCTGATGATGAAGCTGGAAGGTAGGCACTGGAACTCGGTAATAAAACAATCTATTCTACCCGTGTTTGGTCTTATTGGAATTGTCATGAGATGCATTCTGGCTATAAATGATTTTTAACCGACTTCAAAAAAGGAAGAGGTTCTGATATCTAGCCGTATAAAGGTTTGGTTTATCAACACAGCTCAAACCACTGACAGATTGGGCTGAAATTCGGCACGTAGGCATCCGCTAATAAGGGGTTTTTGGAAAGACCTTTAAAGGGAGGAAAATGGGGGATTTTGTTTGGATGAAAAATCTTATTCCTAGAGTTAATAAACTTGAAACTTGGACGAATACTTACGTAAATAAAATATATAGTTTGTATCTTAACTTTAATGGATGGGATGTCAAAGCTTGTATAGAAGAATTATAAAGCGTGGTCCGATCAACTCGAAACTCAGTATTTATACTTAAAACCAAAAATGAAGAATAATTTGTATCAGGGTTTTTTTAAAATCTACCCATAACGGGGTGAAAAGGGGTAGTCAGTTTTAGAAGAGAGGATTTTACTACGTGGCTTGATTAACTTGAAAATTGGTATAACCTTTAAGTCAAATAATGGTAAAGTCGCAAACCACTTTAAAAATTAACCTCTTTGGGGGTGTAAAGGGGGGATTGATACAGTTTGTATGAAAAAATCTTCTTTCGTTGATCTATTAACTTGAAACTTAGACTGAATTCTTCATCATCAGTCTCCTGCCCTAATCCCAATTTATTCAGGGTCGTCGTAATATGTCGAATTAAATAATAAATAATATTTTATTGACATAAAAGTATGTTACATTTCTATGGAAGCCCTGACTCCTGCGCTAGGTTGTAACCTGTGTTACAGGTATCAGTGTCTTCTCCCAGTAGTTTTACACAGATAATGCAATAAAATTTAAACAATTTGAAATTATACAAAACCTGCTTGAAGCGTGTGTGAGGGTGGATGTGTCCATGTGTGTGTATGTGTAAGCGAGCGTGATGGTGTTTGTGTGATTGTGTGTGTGAGAAGATGCGTAAGCGTACGTGTGAATGTATATCATGATATATAATTATAATATATTTATCGTTCATGTGTTTATAATGGACCTGGCAATTGCAGGGTTTATGTTATTATTTTTTCAGTATGTATGTAATCCAATGTTCGTAGCCAGGTGTTTATTTTCTTTTTAATTTCATTTTTAGAGAATGGGTTGATCAGTAGGGCATTGTTTATCCTATTATAGATATGCGTAGTAACATGTCAAATTACACTATAGATCCTTAATGGCTACTAAGTAACCTAGCTAGGACATCAGATCGTAAAATTGTGTTGTTACCTACTCATCCCAGATGTAAACTATTCCTAAGTTGTCATCCTACTTTGTAACAGACTGTACCTCTTTTTATGAAATAAATTTTACTTTACTTTTACTTTAATACATACAAAAGGAAACAGTAACTGACTTACTGACTGATCTATCAACACAAAACTCAAATCATTGAATGGATTGGGCTAAAATTTGGCACACAGATAGTTATTATGACGTAGGTAACAGAATTTTGAAAATTCAACTCCTAAAGGGGTGTAACGGGGTTTCACAACTTGTATGGAAAAACATTTGAATTGTATCAATTCGACAATTCGCAGGGTTACTCGTGTCAACAAATAAATAAAACGTGTTTCATGTTTTAAAAAAAACAGCCTCTTTTGGGGGTGTAAAGAGGTAAATAGTCTACAAATCAAGGTTTTCAAGGTTTGTCAGGACGTTGTTCTCGTAAAGGTCAACAATTTTGAAATATTACACTCGAAGAACAAAAAAAAACTAATATGTCCTAATTTATTATTATTTTGTATTGGTCTAAATAACAAATCTATCTGTATAAATAAATGGAGAAACTGACCGACTGATTGACTGACGTATCAACGCACAACCCAAACTACTGGGAGCGACGTGAAATTTTGCACTAGGGGTCCTTTTATGTAGGGTAGGTAATTTTAATCCCGGTTCCCGTGAGATTTTTTCTGACATCTACGCGGGTGAAGCCGCAGGCAAAAGCTAGTATTATATATGTTCAGGCATAACTTATTTGTTTATGAACTGATTTTTATAATTCTTTTATTTGGTAGAGGAAGCTTGCGCGGTCTCATATACATTACAGATCTACAGCTAACTCTTCAATAATACGTATTTAATCCACTCGGTGTATGTTGATGATGTTATAAAATTTCCTGTTACTGTTGTTTTCATAGCAAGTAGTATACGAATTGGTGTGGGGTAGGTACCACTAAAAATTGAAAAATAAAAAACTTTTCTACAAAAAAAAACAACCGACTTTCAACAAAAACACAAAAAAGTGCAAAATAACTTTAATTTCGGAAGCACATAACATAATCACGCCTTGTTTCCTCGAAGGGTTGGGTAGAGGTGTACCTGTAGTATACCCACATTTAATGTGATATTTAATTTAATTTCGGAAGTCGGTGGCCATATAAACGAAAATACAAAACCAAAGACCCCGACTTCCGAAAAAAAAAAAAAAAAACATACATCCGAACATTTAGTTCGGACGTATGTTTTTTTTTTATTTTATGTTTTTTCACTGCTATCTCCGTCAATTATGGACCGATTTTGATTTTTTTTTTTTTTTTTTAATGGTTGTACTCCCGAGGTAGTCCCATTGCCACGAAATTAGAATCTGATGAGGGGATCTTATGGAAATCGAGGGCAACCCTCGAATTTTATAGGCAAACCCATAACGATTTGGGTATTTTTATAGTAACTCGTGCATTTGCTCCCGAAAATCACAATTTGGTGAAGTGGAACTGATGATGGAGACCACAGATGGCCACCGGAACAACATAATAATAAGTATTTAACGGGTTGCGATTCGAATAGGTACTTTAATATGGTTGCTAAGCAATTTATGCTCGTCACAATGCATATGGTGAGTGGCAGTTCTCCTGGTTCTTACCAGGAGAACTCCTCAGCAATTAACGTCCCAGCATCGGGAAAAGCAATATTTTGGAAAAGGTGATGAGCAATTGACTTTAGGCTATTGTAACTTAGATAAATTAAAAACTGACCCACTAAAAAGTGAAAAATAAAAAAACTTTTTGTAAAAAAAAATAACCGGCTTTCAAAAACACTACAGAGTGAAAAATAGTTTTAATTTCGGAAGTCGGTGGCAAAAAACTAAAATACAGATCCAAAGACACCGACTTCCGAAATTAAAGCTATTTTTCACTTTGTAGTGTTTTTTGGAAGTCGGTTATTTTTAGTTTATATAAATGATCTTCCTTGCATGATGGCTAACTTATCGAATATAATTCTATTCGCTGATGACACTTTTCTGTTTTTTAAAATAGATAGAAAAGATACGGAAGTCTTACACGTCAACGATAGTCTAGCTGTTCTTTCGAAATGGTTCGCAGCTTTCTTTTACTTAATGCGAACAAAACAAAATGTCTTAAGTTCTCATTACCAAATGTACCCCAAGTGGGTCAAAATTTAAAACTTGATGGCAAGAAACTAGATGCTATTACGGAAACTGTATTTCTAGGAATTAATCTAGATTCCAAATTACAATGGGGTGCCCACATTAGAGCTCTTTCAGTTAGATTAAGTTCAGCTGCATATGCAGTAAGAAAAATAAGGCGATTGACAGATGTAGCCACAGCTAGGTTAGTATACTTTGCTTATTTCCACAGTCTTATGTCTTATGACCTTTTGCTGTGGGGATCAGCAGCCGATGTAGATTCAATTTTCATTTTACAAAAGAGGGCAATTCGCGTGGTCTATAGAATGGGTCCCTTAGAAACAAATTCAAAGAAATTGATGGACTAACTCTGCCTTCTCTTTATATCTTAGAAAGTATTTTATATGTTCGCAAAAACTAAGGCGTTTTTAAAATAAGAAGCGATTTCCATAATGTAAATACACGTAGTAAAAATGAAATTGTGATAAACAAAAGATTAACTAAAACAAGCAAGTCATTTCTTATAAACAGTATCCGCATATGTTAGAGCCAACAAGAAGGTATTAAACCTCTTTTTATATAAAATTTTTTTATTCTATAATTGAAAGATTTTACATCTTTTTTTGTTTTCTTCTTTTTCTATAAGTGACATCTCATGTATGCACAACTAACTAAAATAAATATTTTATAATATGTCATATTTTGTTTGCTTATGTCTAACAAATTTGGTGCCGAAACCAGGGAAAATACCGAATAATATATAACCAGTTGTGTTTAGCTTATGTCTACTAAATTGGTGCCTCAAACGAAAGTGCTTAAGTGTAAAAACGTGGGTCTGATGGTCGCGTTCACTTATTTTGTTCATACAAAATCGTGTGCGATTGGATGCCAAGGAATATCGCCGTAACAACCACAGCTAAGTACCTATACAATACTAAACTGCTATAATTATAAATGTCAACAGAGAGCGACGTTTATTTATCTGATCGCTCATCCACGTCTGCTAATAAAATAATGGCAGAAAATCTCGTAAAGAAGCTCCGTATTGAACGCGGACAACGAAAGGCCGCCATAACGCGTCTTGAAAAATACTTCCAAGCTCAAACGATTGTGGCGCTTGACTATGAGGATGTCGCGTTTCGCCAGGAACAATTACAAAAATCTTATGAGCAATATCAGGCCATAGAAATGGAGCTTCTATTGCAGGATGACGAACCTGACTCTGATGACATTGACGACCGATTCACAGAGCTTTCAATCCAGATTGAAAGACTCAAGAAACAATGAGTGAAACCTACACAGGAATTACACTCTCAGGGCTCATCTGATAAGTACAGAACGACGCATTTACCAATTATTGACATCCAAACTTTCGATGGTAAAGATATAGCTTGTTACAAGCCATTCATGGACCTCTTCACGGCGATAATACACAGAGATACAAGGTTATCTGGTGTTCAAAAGCTTTTTTATTTGAAAAAGTATATTAAAGTAGAACCACTTACACTAATAGACAACTTGCCGCTGATTAACGAATCCTACGAGTCTGCTGTCAAGATATTAGAGACACGCTACAACAATCCGATTCTACTCGTCAACAACCACATAACGTCGATACTCGATCTGCCGGGAATTCACCGAGGTACGGCACAACAGCTACGAGACTTGGTGGCGCAGGTCCGGCAGCAGATCTCTGCCCTTAAAAATATGAAGGAGCCAGTCGACTACTGGGATTCAATCTTAGTTTGCATTATATCCTGAAAACTTGATCCATTGACCGTCAGGTTATTTCACGCGGACAGGGACATGGGAAGTATGCCTACTATAAACGAATTATTGATATTTTTAGATAAGAGAGCAATGTCCCTAGAGGTAAGCCCATCGTTTGTAAATAATAAGAGCAAGGCTGTTAATTTTTCCAAGATTTTAGAAACGTCAAAGTGTAAACTGTGTGGTCAATCTCACAAATTGTTCAAATGTCCGAAATTCATTTTAATGTCCATATGAGCGTTTAGAATACGTAAAAGCGAATAACTTTTGTAAAATATGTTTATGTTCCCATGCTAGCAAGTGCCGTTTTCATTTCAAATGTACATTATGTGCCTCAAAATTTCATAACACTTTAATACATTGTGATGAGCGTAGGTCTGTGTCGAGTGATACTCAGGCACATCAAAGCCAAGAGCAAATTCCCCAACTTGAGGTGAGCTTGCATTCGTCCAAACCATCAAGCACTAATGTGCTCTTACCTACTGTAAAGGTTGTAGTTTCCGACTCACAGAAAAACAAATATATAGTGCGTGCATTGTTAGAATGTGGTAGTCAAACATCTTTTTGCACAAAGAATTTAGTTGATAAGCTGGACATTGCAACATACGCGCAGCAACATAATGTTGTGTCTTTGGGGGGTCAGGCAACACATAAAATTGATAAAGCAGTCAATTTAACATTACACTCTATGACAGAAAACTATAATATTTCTAGTCACCCCGTCGTGCACCATACCATACACCATACCACCACCATACTAGACGTGCACCCCGACCATAGGGCTCTCCAAAATATACTGTGGCGTGAAAGTCCAGATAAAGAATTACAATGTTTACAATTAAAAACTATCACTTATGGTTTAACAAGTTCTGCCTATTTAGCAATACAATGTCTGATTGAACTGGCCAACACTTATGGGGCTCAATATCCATTAGCTACATAATTCCTATTGTGATGACATCATTACCGGTGCAAACAGCTTTCAAGATGCCTTGCAGTTAAGAAAAGAACTAACTGATCTATTGCAATTGGGAAGTTTTGATCTGCATAAATGGTGTTCAAATGATAAGAATTTATTGTCAGATTTACCTGTAGATAAGTTAGTTTTCGAACAGAGAGACTTGGACCGGGAGTGTCTCATAAAAAAGGCACTTGGTCTTTTGTACGAGCCCATCGAAGACATATTGAAACTGAGTGGTAACGCAGTGTCTTCACCAAAAGATCCCGTTGTCCCTACAAAAAGATCAGTATTGAGCGCTATCAGTAGGCTGTTTGATCCTCTGGGTTTCGCTGGTCCTCTGATTGTTAGAGCGAAGTTATTACTGCAACAAATCTGGCAATGTAACCTAGACTGGGATCAGCCACTTCCTGTTGAATTAGCAAAAACATGGCAACAATTTTATGTAGAGATATCTACTATGCCTGATATTAAGGTAAATCGTTATTTGCAATTGTTCGAATCTGATGAAACTGAGATAATTGGGTATTGTGATGCATCGATGACTGCTTATGGCTGTTGTACTCGTATATATGTTAAGGTAAAAGTAGACAGTAAATATCACATATACTTGTTATGTTCAAAATCGCGTATCGCTCCCTTAAATTCAAAGTTAACCATGCCGAAGCTAGAATTAAATGGCGCATTATTACTAGCTAAACTTGTACATACAATTTCCAACTTATTTCCTAATATAAAAAAGAATAATTTATTTGGTGATTCTAAAATAGTATTAGGTTGGTTAAATTCTTCTAATAGCATTAAGTTACCTGCTTATATGGGTAATCGAGTAAATGAAATCTCTAAGTTTACAAATAATATGTTATGGCTATATATACCTGGATCATGTAATCCAGCAGATATCTTATCCAGAGGCTGTGATCCACATAACTTATGTAAAATTAAAATGTGGTGGCATGGACCAGATTATTTAGAAAATTGTAACAATTATAACTTTTATTTATCTGAAATAGAGTTTCCTTTGCTTTATACGGAAAAACAAGAGAACTCTGATAAGTTTATAAATGTTACTCAAGCAGTTTTCGCGGATAAGCATAGTAATTTGTTACCAATATTCACGAAATTCTCGAGTTTCAATAAATGTGTATTTGTTATGTCATACATTCGAAGGTTTATAAATAAATGTAAAAAATTACCTGTAAATACTGGAAGCCCCTCTGCTCAAGAAGTCAGAGATGCCATTCAAACTTTAATAAGAGGTGTTCAACTTCAATACTTTTCAGATGAGTTAAAGTGTATTGAGAATAATAAGGAAATTAAATCAACTTTAAAATCCTTAAATCCTTTAATTGATAAAAATAATAGCCTAAGAGTAGGTGGACGCTTAACAAATGCAGATCTGCCCTTCGCAAAGAAGTTTCCAGCTATTCTTCCAAAGAAATGCTATCTTACTCATAATAAGAAATTAACATTTGAATTTGTTACTTGGAGGCTTACGGCTTGTTATGAGTAGTTTGTCTCAAAAATATTACATTATAACAAGTTTCGAGTTGTTCAAATTAGAACAGCTGACAGTAAATTGCATTTGCGGGCTGTTTCTAAATTAGTCATACCTAATACTTATAGATACATAATAATTATACAAATAAGTTCATTTATTTACTTTTGTCACAAATTGACTGATTTATTTAATTTTTCTGGCCTGGCAATATTGTTAGAGCCAACAAGAAGGTATTAAACCTCTTTTTATATTAAATTTTTATTATTCTATAATTGAAAGATTTTACATCTTTTTTTGTTTTCTTCTTTTTCTATAAGTGACATCTCATGTATGCACAACTAACTAAAATAAATATTTTATAATATGTCATATTTTGTTTGCTTATGTCTAACAAATTTGGTGCCGAAACCAGGGAAAATACCGAATATTTATTATTATAAATTTATTAAAAATTATAAAAATATTTATTTTAGTTAATTGTGCATACATGAGGTATGCACAATTAACTAAAATAAATATTTTATAATATTTCATATTTTGTTTGCTTATATCTAACAGCATATACCAACAAGTTGCCAAAGTCTGTTACAGAACTTAGCGATGGAAAATTCAAAACCCATATCAAACGTGTCCATATCAAAAATGCATATTATAAGATTAAAGACAAGGAAGTTTGGCATTATTTCCTTCTGCACATGTGGCTTCCCTGGTACCTCATTTACGGCAAAAATATGTATGTGTAAAAATGTCTAAACTGCTCCCAAGTTGCGATGTTTTTTTTTTACTTCCTTGACATATGTTGTTCTTTCTTTGACATTAAATACCTACAATTTTAATTTAAACAAGGTTATACATTTTATTATTTTAATAATATTTTGTATCGTTTTTTGTAATGTTTTGACGAGGCTTAATGGACTGTAGCTTTGTAAACCATTTTCTATTTTGTTAAGTCCCTACTTGGTACTTGTTGACTGGCCTACACTGTCCTCCCATACCTATTAACACTAACTTGTAAACATTGTAAAAACCCATTATTTTTAAAAGAGTAACCGTGGAGTTTCTTGCTGGCTCTTCTCCTTCTCCCTCGGCAGGCTCGACCGCCATTTGCAAAAAACTGACAGTTGCTGCTACGTCGTGGGTGGTCTCGCGGAATCGGAAACGTGTGATTAATTAATGACGATATCTCTAAAGTTTTGTATGGGAGCTGTATATAAAACGTACGTCTTTGGAATCTCTATGAAATAAGCTATCACTTTAAAAATGGATTAGCACAATTTTGCCTTGCAAATATATTATCAAAAATAACCAAAATCAGGGCATGCGAATTTTCCCAGATTTTCACAAAAAATGAAAAAAAAAACAAAAAGAAAGTTAACAAAATTTACTCGTCGGTCTTTATGTTAATAACATAAAGATACATTATTTTACATTAATCATTTAAAATACCCCACCATCCCATACAATTTTTTCATACCACAAGCTAACATAAGCAATGACATCATTTCGCATTAACAACATGGACGAATGATTACAGTCACCTGCATATAAAATTTACCTTAAACTTACGCAAGATTAATTTTTTTTTTTGTCGATTGATATTTTATGGATTTAGGAACTTGGTTAAGTATTATCGAAACCATAATAAGTATTTTCTATTTTGATTTCACGAGCAAACCGCTATTGATTATTGCGCAACATGTTGCGTAACAGTAAGATATTTTCACTCGGGCCTGTACAAGTGTGACGTCATGCCCATCTTTATTTCAATATTCCGCAAAATTTAATGGAAAATATATACATTAAATGCTTAATACGTATGTAGTAACTGTAATGTATGTAGTAATAAGTTATTGTGTGTATATTGATACTGTCATTTATATTATAAAGTTGTTGAAGGTAGACCTGATTTTAGCCAGTCATTATACTAACTTGTGCCTGTACGTTGCTACGTGTATTATTTAATCCCGTAACCAGAGTGCTCCCCAACCCAAGATTTGTTCAGTGGCGACGAGGATAAACTGTGTATAGAATGCGTGTTGACTAAAAAAATAAAATAAAAATGTCACTCGGTAGGATAACAGAGTTCGACATGCATAAGGACGATTGGAGGTTATACGTCGAACGTCTTGAGCATTACTTTATAGTAAATAAAATAACGAGTGAGTTACAAGTGCCGACTTTAATTACTGTTATGGGTGCAGCTAGCTACGAGTTGTTGGTGAGTTTATGTACCCCGGTAAAACCGAAGGCAAAAACGTTTGAACAGATTACGTTGATTATGGAAAAACACCTGCAACCGAAACCGAGTGAGTTGGCAGAACGTTATAAATTCCGTAATCGGAAACAACTTACCAGTGAGAGCAGAAAATATCGAAAACTTGTGAGTTGGGAGCGTGGTTCGAAGAAAGTTTAAGAGACCAGCTGGTTTGCGGAATTAAAAGCGAGACCATTAGACAAAGACTGTCTGCAGAGGTCAAATTAAATTACATGAAAGCATATAACCTGGCCGTAAGCATGGAAGCGGCGGAGAGAGATGCAGCAGCGGTAGTGGAAGAGTCTGTTAGTGCAACAAGTGAGGCGAAAAGGTCGGTGGATTGTCAGCTGATGATGAATACGTGGCGGGGCTGGCCGCGTGCCGGTAGGCGAGTACATAAAACGCAGGCGGCCGCAGGCAGGCCAAGCGGCACCGGCAGCGCCTGCGTCCGTTTCGATGGAGCGGGAGCGGCAACAGCGAGAGTGTCGAGCGTGTGGCGGGCCGCATGAGGTGGCTGCTTGCAAGTTCGGGCGCTATGTAACGCTATGCAAGTAACCTGGCCATTTGCGGTGTATGTGTCCGCGACTGACGCATCACTATACCGTCGAAGCCGAGTTCGAGGAGGACGTAGTGAACAACGAAGATAGTGACGAGGTAATAATAATTGAACTAAATGAATTTACAGTAACGCAGTGTAAACCTATTTTTGTATCATTAGAGGTTCAGGGTAAAATAATGAAGTTTGAGTGTGATACCGGTAGTGCTGTCTCATGTATAAATGAACACACTTATAATGAGTTATTTAGTAACTTAACAATTATGAAAAGCAATATTGTTTTGAGGTATTATACGGGAGAAACCACTAAACCACTGGGTGTAATTAAACCTCTGGTTAAATATAAAGACAAATGTATGCAGTTAGACTTGCATGTGATAAAAAATGGTAAAACAATGTTACTAGGGAGGCAATGGATGGCATCATTAACAATCCAACTGCCGGTATTGGATGTAATTATTAATAGTATTTGTAATGGATCAAAGTTTGATATAAATATAATATAAATATAATATAATATAATATGGTATATTTAGTTCCAGATACTCTAAAGTGTTCGCGGACGGTTTGGGGCGATTCACTGGTGGTAAGGTCGGCATTCACTTGCGGCCAAGCGCACGGCCAGTGTTTATGCGCGCGCGTCCTTTAGCGGATGCGCTGCGTGAGCCGGTGGAGCGCACGCTGGACCAGCTGGTACTGGACGGCAATGTCACTCCGGTCGAACGTTCCGACTGGGCGACGCCCATAGTGCCCGTCGTAAAGAAGGACGGTAGCATAAGGATATGCGCCGATTATAAGCTCACATTGAATAGGGTAATAGAAGTCGATCGCTATCCACTATCTAGGGTTGAAGACTTATTAGTTCGGTTAAACGGTGGTGAATGTTACAGTAAGATAGACCAAGCTTATGCTCAATTGGAGCTAAATGATTCACGGAAGTACACGGTTATTAACACGCACAAAGGATTGTTCCGATATAATAGATTAGTTTATGGTGTTGCGTCTAGCCCGGCCATATTCCAGAGACGTTTGGAACAGTACCCTGAGTGTCAGTTTCTTGCCGTATCACGAAATACGCGACGATCAAGTTAATCGACCAAACTAATGAGTGATGGTATATAAAAACGGTTCGAGTGTGTGTTGAAGTTTGTCATACGATCATCAGCTCGTATCGTCACTTGTCCGATAGTATGCCCAGTATGCCGAACGTTTTGTTATTTTTTTAATGTTGCCTAAACTGAACTTAGAATGGTTTTGGCGGGATAATACGACTAAAATACAGATTGATTGCAACCATGTTAACAAGCGGTATGCGTGCCCTACGTAATTTAGACGTACAAAATTGTTTATGAATGAGGTATTCCTATTTCGTTTTAACGTGCAGTGAGTAAGGGAGATGTGAAATAAATGGTATGTGGCGTCAAATTAAAGTTATTGTAAATTTATTTTATTTTTATTTAGGATGGGTTTGGTCTAGGGCAGAGGTGACAGAGACAAAGTCGACGATGGAGTGAGCTTACCCAGAAGATGCCTGTTTACTCTAACTTTGAAGAGATTAGGGTTGTATGCGTTCGGAAACACAGACGCAGAAAAAAAAATACAAGGCTATTCTACTTTGATTCTACTATGTTTATAATAACATAACATCACGCCTTGTTTCCAAGAAGGGTCGGGCAGAGGTGTAGGTACCGGTAGCACACAGGCCTAGTCGCCAGGTGTGAATAATAAAGTATCTATGTTTTATTTACCAAAAATAACAATTAGTATAAATTTGATATACCTAAAGTGTTCCATTAATGTTATGGTTTAAATGTGCTAAGTATGGAATAAGAAGTAAATAAATATAGTTCGTGTGTAGTCATAGACCAGGTAGAAATATATAAAGGCTCAGATTTTTTTTATATAAATGAAGAAATTACTGATGTAATCATCGGGCTATTAGATCATGCAATACTCTTCCTCTGATTAGATAATCTCTCTTAATTAATCAATTAATAAGTATAATATAAATTCTTTACATAAATAAATTCTTTATTTCACCAAAAGAAAGTACAGGGTTCGAAGACTAAGAGCTGTAAAGGCTTATAACTAAGGTCACAAAAATTATAATACTCTGACTCCTAAACTAGGTGTATGTGCCTGTGTCTGAGGAGTCAGTGATTCTCCGTAAACGAAAACAAAGCCACAATTATATTAAAACAGGACGTTTCAACAGTATGCAAATGGTGTAAAAGAAAACAGGATATAATTTATGAAAAGAAAAATCAAAATGAAAAACGCTTAACTGTGTGGTGAGATGAATAAATGTAATGTTTGAGTGTGTGTGTAGTGAGTGAGTGTAGGATGTGTGTAGTGAGTGAGTGTAGGATGTGTGTGTGTGTGTGTATGTACTGATTAGGTGTATGGTGTGTGTAGAGAGAAAGAACGAACGAGATGTCACCAGTACACATCCGTTTATGGTTAGATTGAGAATAATATAGTTCATTTTCATTGTAAATTCCCCAGCAGAAGATCCTCAGTGTTATCATAACTTAGTGTTTGGAGATAATCTCTAAGTAGGTTTTTGCATTGATATTTAGGGCAAAAATAAATTTTTATATTTTTATTTAGGAAGTTGTACATTTGAATACTATTGACGTAGAATTGGCGTTTCGCAAATGCAGTTCTATGGCGCTCGTGGGGGAAAACATTATGTTTAAGTCTTCCAGAGTGATTGCGTAGTGTCGACAGGAGCACATAAAGTTGCCTGACCGTGAGTACCTTGCAATCGGAATAGAGCTGCACAGTGTGGTACCTACGTGGAAGAGAGAGCATTACCTTAAGGATAGCTCTCTGCGCTCTCTCAAGGCGGATAAATACATTTTGGGTAGCACCACCCCAAACGGGGAGGCAGTACGTTAGGACAGACACTTATCTGTGAACTGAAAGAGGACGCCACCGTCTATTCAGTGTTGCTAATTTTCGTAGATAAAAATAAATTAAGCTAGCTAAAATAGGGCAAAATAAACAAATTTTAGCGTTTCGTAATCAGCAGAGTTTCGTAGCTTCTTAAAAATGTATATTAGCTTACGTATGCGGGACGTGACCTTGACTATATGGGGATGCCAGTTGAGATGCTGATCAATGTGTACTCCCAGATACCTTACACAAGTGGATTTAGCGAGTAAGAGGCAGCTACACTGCGCTGAGGCACCGCAAGCGTGTGCTTTTAGGGTAAGGAAATTTGAGGGACAGAGATTTGACCGAATGGCAAAGGGAACGTACACCGTTTTATCAAAATTTAAAGTGAGCAAGTTATCGGCCAAACATTTCATTACGGAGGACAGCGCAGCCTCGGCGTTTTGGTATGTCTGGGGCCAGTCATAACCATCTACAACAAGGGTAGTGTCATCCGCGTACGCAAATATCTTACAATTGTTAAGAGGCAGTTTGCAGAGTTCATTTATGTAAATGAGAAAGAGTGTAGGCCCCAGAATGCTGCCCAGAATGCGGAACGCCGTATGTGATTGGAAGCTCATCACTTTCGTGTCAGCCGATTTTTACTATTTGGGTACGATCGCTGAGATAGTCTGCGAAGATTTCCAATGGGTGTCCACGTATTCCAATACTTTCCATTTTACTCAATAGGGCTCGGGCAGAAACGGTGTCAAATGCCTTTGACAGATCAAGGAAAATTCCCAAGCACTTGTGTTTTTTATCCAGCGTCCTAGCCACGTGATTAGATAAATCCATGACAGCGTCTTCGGTACTAACTCCATTTCTGAAACCATATTGGTTATTCGCTAAAGTGTTGTCTGCGTCGAGAAAACTGATCAGGTTCTTATTCAGTATTCGTTCTAAAATCTTTGACATTGACGGAGTTCTCTTGTTTGAGTAGGTCGCGTGTGAAGTGAGGTCGACTTACTCAGGCGTCATGTCCGGTGGTTGCGTGACGTCTGCGATGATGTCGCGCGGGAAGCGCTTGTAGTCTGGAGGTCGCGCGTGCCATGGTGCAATGTCCTTGATGTGGTGCAACTCAGAGACGTCTGCACGCGCGAACATTTTTTTTGCCAGATCCCGAGTGAAATCCTCGATGCTCTCGACCCGCAGGTCCCTGTACGAGTAGATCACAGAGTTCCTCACGAACCGAGGGGCGTTTGTAATTTGACGCAGCGCATTATTTTGCTTCGTCCGGAGCTTCTTAACATGTGTCTCGGCCGTGAGGGCGAGCCACGCTGGGGCGGCGTAAGTGAGTTGCGGTCGCACGTAGGTCTTGTAGATCCCCAGCTTGACTCGCATGGAGAGGCGTGATGAGAGCACCAGGCGGAGAAGATTGCGGGTTACTTTTACCCGCGCGACGGTTGCGCAGACGTGCGGGCCCAAGGTGAGCCGGTTGTCGAGCGTGACCCCGAGGTACTTGGCGGTCTTGGTCCACTCGACTTTGGTTCCCATGAGCTCAAGGCTCGGTGGAGTCATACAGCCACGTGCCGTGAGTATGATCGCCTGCGTTCACCGACAGTCTCCATTTGCGGAGCCAGTCGGGGAGGTCGTCCAGGGCGCGCTGCATTTTGACGGCCGCGTGGTCTGCAGACAGTCAGGTGGTGATGTACGCGGCATCGTCAGCGTACAGCGCGATATTCGCGACATGTGTGCGTGGCAGGTATGTCGTCGGTGTACACAGTGTATAATGCAGGCGAGACACAGCTTCCCTGTGGCACCCCTGCGGTGACGGGGCGTGCGCCAGAGAGCTCGTTTTCCACCGAGACCTTTATTGTCCTATCCTGTAGGAAGGAGGAGACCACCTGTATCAAGCGACGGGGCGCTGTGGTGAGGGTGAGCTTGTACACCAAGCCGGCGTGCCAGACCCGGTCAAATGCGTACCGACTCAACAGCGTAGCTCTTTATAAAGGCGATCCGCTAGTGGGGGGTAACGTTACAATATTTCACTCAATTGACTTTAAGTGTTTTAAGTCAAATGACCGATAGAATGAATGATTGTCTATGGTGCACGTTCCACTAGCGCCATCTATTCGCCGCCTCTCGCAGCTGTTAAACAATATGGCTTCCGTCACGGCCATTCTGATAAATCACTCGTCCTCGAGTGCATGAATTCATCCAAAAAAATTTAATAAGGACTTTCATTAATTCACATCATCATCATCGTTACATATCAAAATAGCAAATATCACTGGTCTAGGTATTTCTCTACAACAGAAAACCCCTACAGTTCAAACATGCTGGTTTAAATCGTCACCCACTAAAGCAGGTGAGATTCCTGCAGCTCACAAAGCGCTGGGCTAGGTTATCAACCCACAAAAGCAGGTGAAACCCCTTCAGCTACATATTTGATAGTCTAAATCGGCAAAGCGCTGGACTAGGTCATCAACCCACAAAAGCAGGTAAGATCCTCCCAGCTACAACTGGGCTAGGTCACAACTCTTGCAACCCCTACGGTATAAACCAGAACTAGTACATTTAGTCATCCAGCAAGGGACCTTGTTCCGGTACTGGGTTATACAGAACAGAATTACAGGATTCAGAATTAATAGTTACTGTTTGTGAACCAATAGATAATGTTTTTTGGATTCTAAGACACGACTGGCATTTAAGTTTTGAGAACTATCTCTTTAAAATTTAAAATCCTTTTTAATTTCCAAGCAATTTGAAACTAAAAGTTGGAACTATGACTTTATGATTTTTTATGACACAATGATTTTATATTAAAATAATCAAAGAAAACAAAACCTCAGGTATCTCATTCATGGTCAATAACACACACACTATTCCCCACGGGAATACCGAGTCAACCCTTGACTCTATGGTCTTTGCTTCTAGGCAAAACCCGATTATACAACCCAGAGCTACCGCCTACCGCGTACCCATGGACTACTCATTGAGCACTACGATACTCTGTTGTAGTCTCCGACCCAATGAACCGAAAACATGTTACATAAACTAAAGTGATGTCAACTCATCTATTTCGTCTACAATCTCAATTGGTACTTGACATCGGGCATCCTCCGAACACGGTCATGAGCGTTTGTAAGTACGCTTGTTAACTAGAGATTTTTAAAACATACCGATCGCCATCTAACACTTCAACAATTTGAAAGGGCTTCTATACTTCACGTCAAGCTTAGATTGATTACGCTCCTCGTTCGGTCTGGCTACAGGAGTTCACCCACACACAAGCGGAGAACTGGTGGACCTCGACACCGGGCTGCAGGCAATCCAGGGAAGCCATGCCATCCCTAGATGGCAGGCTAACCAGGCGCTTGCTACGCCTGGACAGGACCGGCCTGCGTCCGGTGACGGGGACCATCACGGGACACTGATCATTAAACAAACACTTCCACACAATAGGTATAACGCACAGCCCTCTGTGCAGGGCTTGCATGGAGGCTGAAGAAACCATTTCGCATGTGCTCCTTGACTGCACAGGCGTCACTCAGATCTGAACAGAATCCCTCGGGTCACTCAGATCCTTCACAGATATCCTATGCAGTCCAGAGGGCTAATTGCGTAACACACTATCAGTAGGACTCTGTTTCAATTTGACAGTTCAACAACATTCATTGCGTTATTTACATTGTTGAGCAGACATTTTTTTTCTACCATAAAAAGCAATGGATTAGCAATATATTTCAAAATCATTCCAATTCCGATTCAAACCGTGTTACACAATTAAGGTACAGGAGACCTAATCAGCTTCTGGAGGTAGGAGGGCTGGTTGGAATACCACGCATAATGGTCCACATGAAGGACTTAGTGCGGAAACCAAACCCTCTAACATAGAACGCTTCTCATTCTCAATAAGCACGAATTTACCGACAGAGAACCTACTCACGCTTGCCATTGTACTATCAAAACGACTTTCATCATAACGCGCGGACTTCTCAATGCCTTCAGATGCCAATCTCCTAATGTCATCAAGGTCTGGTCATCACTATCATTAGCCATTATATGAAGTCGACGTGCTACCTTACCTATCAAAAGTTCTAATGGACAAGCTTTTATAACGTGATTAACAGTACAATTTAGAGCCAACTCTACATCTCCCAGCAAGTCTTGCCACGACCGATCTTTATTAGTCTCTATCGCGGTTAATATTGTCTTGAGCACACTCATTATCCTTTCCACTTGACCATTCGCACAAGATGAATCAGTCGCGATAAGGTGTAGATTGATATTTTTACTTTGGCAGAAATCGCGAAACTTCTTGCTCGAAAAACACCGACCCTGATCAGCGATTGTATGGCTCAGAGGTAGTTAAGTTGTGAGTTGACGAAAACCACAGATTTCACCTTAGTTCAGTATATTTGTAAAGTTACACGTAAGTTATGTTTGGATGCTAATCCGTGGTTATAGCGCTACGGCAGCTATTGGTCAACTAATTTAATAAGTATAAGTAATTATAAAAGTAAACTAAACGAGTAGCGTAAAGTAGGTTGCGGCGTTAGCAATTTGCCTGTACGTGAACCGTACATGCTCCCGAGGGAAAAGTGGGATGAGCATCCATTACAAAGCAAATAATTATCTAAGAAAAGTGCAAAGCAAATAATAAAAGTTAAATAGTAAACAAAAGTTAATGTGTAAAGTTATAAATGTAAAAGTATAGGTATAACACTCAATTTAAATCGTCAAAGTGAAATACTTTCTTCGGCTGTCTTGCTTCGCTGTAAACGGGCTCCGCTGCTGTCGAATGTATTTCTTGTAGCTCGATGTCTCCTCCAAAGTTCTCCCTTCCTCTAGGTGTCACTCCAGTTTTGGAAGAGAGTGTTTTGATGCCTTTCTTTGTTTTGCACCTTCGTTTGATGATATGATAGAGGGCAAGCACAGCGATTCCTCCCAACAACAAAGAAGTAACCGAATAGAGATAGATGTCGTGATTTGACATGTCGGATGCCTTCGGTAATATTTCCCTGTTTTTCTGGAATGTCAACTGCTGGTCTATTTTTCTTATTTCTACAGCGGTTGGTGATCCTTGTTCGGTTATATTCAATTTGGCATTATTCCAGCCGTGGTCAAATATGTTGTTGATTGTTGAGTTTAAAGTAGGTATTTCGATCTCTGGTTCCATGTTGTAACTACTTCCCAGCTGATTGTGTGTAAATATTGTGGCGTCGTTTTTCTGCAGTAAGCATTTTGATTTCAAGGAAATCACTCCAGTCCCATCAATGACCGCAGGCGTAACTTGACCGTTACATATGACGCGCATCAGCTGTTTTCCGCACAGTGTAAATAGCCACATGTTCGGTTTGTGCAGCTTTATCCAGGTTTCCTTGCATGTTACGTCTTTGAGGACGCATGATAAAGACTCTTGTTGGTTGAAGACTTGGGCCTCACATGGAGCGTACTTGTCGTGCATGTTGTAGACAGGATTACGTGAGACACATAGGAATTCGTCTTCTCCGTATGATGTACATTGCCGCATGTCTTGGTCTTCCATTGTTATGTAAGAGTTCTTTAAAAAGTTGATTGCGATGAAGCTTGAACTTGCTTGCACGAGTTTTAAACGTCCTTGTGTAAGGATCGGTGTTGGTATAACTCGGTATATTTTGTAGTCCTCATCGCTCAGCAAGGGGATGTGTATTTCAAATAGCATAAAGTTGTTTGTCATGCGAGCCTTCACGTGGATGAGGTCATAAATATTTTTCAAATCCCTTTGAATGTCCTTTACCGGTAACGACAATCCCTGTGGCAACCTGCCTGATATTATGTTGAGCTGTTCGATCAGTTGGTTAGCGGGAAATAAATGTGTATCTAAATGTCCTCTATAAATGTTGGCGAGAGCATTTATCAACATTTCCACTATTCGATTTAAATCACTAAAAATCAGAGTTGCCGTCATGGCTGCGGTATTTATGTCATTCATCGTGAATAGCATTTGCGCCCTGTTTACTATTTTTGTGATGTCGCTGCTAGTTTGGTTTATGTAGGCGTACAATGTTTTGAATAGTTCATCCATAAAGGCAGTGTTTCTTTTTATAATGTTATTTTCAGCCTCTACAATCAGTGTTTGGTTTTTCATAAGTTGGAGTAGGTAGTCATCGTTTGATTGTAGGTTCTGTATGTCTTTTTCGTACTTTTCGGCAAAGTCTGCGTCAAGAACTCCAAAAAGAGTTCTTGATAGTTTCCCAACTCCATCAAAGTAACCTCGTTTTGGTCTTGAGTGTTGAGTGAGCAGCATAGAGTTGTAGTCGGTTAGGTGACTCAGTTCATGACGTAGGTGGCCGACAATTGTTTCACAAGGCGTGTAGTCATGTGATATTCTTTGGCATAGTTTATCTATTTGGTTCACGTAATCATTGATTCGATCAGTTGCTTGCCAGTATGACGTTAAGTTATAGTAAACCAATAGATTCCATTCGTCATGTATTAGTTGTATTGTCCCTGCTTCATCGAAGTAAATCGGATGATTGCTCGGTATAGGTGTAACCTTCCAGTTATTCGTCGTTGGCGCAGATTGTGCAATTCCCGTCATCGCTACTATGGATAGGAGAACAAGTGACAGCCAATTGTTTATGTTTTTAGCTGTGCCTCCTAGTTTTTTGGTTTCCGGAGTAGGTGTCCTTTTCTCTTCCTCTTCGTTTACTCTTGTTTCTTCTAGTTTCAGCGGTAATGGTGAAAGCTTCGTTATTGGTCGTTTAAGTGAACCTTTTCCAGTTTTCAAGGTAACAACTCGTACTCGACCATCGGCGCCTGGATGTAGTTCCTGGACTCTTCCTAAAGCCCAGCGCCCAGGAGGTAAGTGTTCATCTTTTACTAGTACTAGGCTTCCTTGTTTCAGGTTTTCTTTTGGGTGCTGCCATTTGCTACGGGTTTGGAGTTGATGTAAATATTCGTTCGACCAGCGCTTCCAGATGTGCACGTTCATTTGTTCAACAAGCTTCCATCTGTTTCGTAGATCGTGCTCAGCAAAGTCTTGCTCTTCTTGTGGTAGTGACAGGAGGGGGCCGCCAATGAGGAAGTGGCCTGGCGTTAGATATTCCAGGTCTTCGACATCCTCTGTTAATGGGCACAGCGGACGAGAGTTTAGACAGGCTTCAATTTGATTAAGTAAAGTAGTGAATTGCTCGAAAGTAAGCTTCTGTTCCCCCAGTACTCGATGTAGGTGATATTTCATTGATTTGACGGCAGCCTCCCACAGGCCTCCAGCTGTTGGCCATAGTGGCGCGTTGAAATGCCACTCAATTTGTAAGTGGCTCATCTCATCGGTGAATTCAGAAGTCTTAAACGTATTGTGTTTTTCAAATCCCTGTTGAAGAAGTTTTGCTGCGCCCACAAAATTCGTGCCGTTGTCGGAGAATACGTGGCGGGGTGTACCCCTGCGGGCACACATCCTTTTGAATGCGGCGAGGAACATTTGCGTAGTCAGGTCTGACACCAATTCCAAATGCACGGCTTTGGTCACCATGCATATGAATATTGCTATGTAAGCCTTGCAAGTTGTAACTCCTCTTCCTTTGTTGATTTTCACATCAACATGTCCGGTATAGTCTACACCCGTGTTCGTGAACGGTCTTGATGGAGTGACACGCTCCTTTGGTAAGTCTGCCATCAGTTGGACGTTTCGGTTTGGTTTGAACCGATGACATCGGATGCATTGTCGAAGCCCTTTCTTGACTGTCCTGCTACCTCCAATGACCCAAAATTTCTGACGTAAATGAGCCAAAGTGAGCCGGGCGCCACCATGGAGAGTGTCACGATGAGCCTCTTGAATAATAAGCTCCGTTAATCTTCCTGTTGCCGGAAGTATAATAGGATGTTTTGCTTCGGGAGATAAAGTTGAGTAGCCTAGTCGCCCCTTCACGCGCAGTATTCCACTGTTGTCCAGAAATGGGGTTAACTTCAGCAAGTTGCTTTTTTTTTATATTGGTCGGTTTTTCTTTAAACATTCTATATCGTCGGCATAGTTTTCCTTTTGAACGTTCTTAATAACCAATTCTGTTGCTCCCATTATGTCTTGTGTTGTTAAGCACAAAACCTCCTTTTTATTACCGCAGTCGGTTAAGTTATTGGTTGCGTTTAGTGCGCGTTTTTGCTTACGAATATTGCTGAGTCGTAGAATCCATCCAAGCACTCGTATTACGCGTTTATAATTACTGTTTTTATTCAGTAATGTGTCAATTATTTCACATTTCTTGTATGTGACAGCGCAGCAGTTTATTTCTCGCAACTCAGTGTTTGTTGTGTAGGTCAAGCGATTGTCTTGATGGTTTTGTGACGTATTTGTTTGTAACCATTCTGGCCCATTCCACCAAAGTTTAAAATCGAGAAGTTGTAATGGTGTTAAACCTCGAGTTGCACAGTCAGCAGGATTTTCTTCTGATTTCACATAGTCCCAGCAGTTTGCCGAGATAATGCTGTTTATTTGTTTCACTCTGTTAGCTACATATTTGTCCCATCTGTTTATATCGCCCTGGAGCCAGGCTAAAACGACCTTGGAGTCGGTCCAGCATCTTATGTGTAGGTTTTTCGTGTAGAGAGTGTTTCGCACCTTTTCTAGCAGTTTAGCTAGTAAAACGGCCCCGCAAAGTTCCATTCTAGGTACTGTTATCTTATTGCTGATTGGTGCAACCTTTGTTTTTGCCGTAATTAGCGTAGTCTTGTATTCGCCGGTTTGATTTTTAACTCGGCTATAAATGACACATGCATAAGCTTTTTCGCTTGCGTCGCAAAACCCATATATCTCTAGGTTGTTTTCTTGACATTGCAGCCATCGTGGTATGGAAAGTTTGTTAAGCACTGGGATATGTTTTCTCATAGTTTCCCATTCCGTTGCGAGATCTTCGGATAAACGTTCATCCCAGTTGATTTTGCTTATCCAGATTTTTTGGAACAGGAGTTTGGTTTTTATTGTAAGTGGCGATAGTAGTCCAAGTGGGTCGTACAGTTTGCTAATTTCGCTCAGTAGTACGCGTTTTGTCAGCTTTTTCTTGAGCGGTAGATCCCATTGGTATGTGAAGCTATCGTTGTCTTGATTCCACCTCATGCCCAACATTTTTGAGTTTGTTGTTTCTTCTGGGCTGAAGTCTATGTTCGTATTCTGGCTCTTTTGATCATCTCGCAAGTCCTCCAAGATAGTTGGTTCGTTCGTCTTCCATTTTCTCAAGTTAAATCCTCCTTTTTTTAGCAACTCAATTAGTTGTGTTACCAGTGTTTTCGATGCAGCAATAGTATCTTGCCCGTAAACCAAATCATCCATGTAGAAGTAGTTTTTTAGGACGTTTCCTGCTTCCGGGTAAGTATCTTTTTCATCTTCTGCGAGTTTATGCAGAGTGCGCATTGCCAGATAAGGTGCACTTTTTGTTCCGTAAGTTACTGTGCCCAACTGCCAATCTTGTAGAGGTTCGTTAGGGGAAGATCTCCAGACTATAGTTTGCAGATGTTGTTGTTTATCGTTTAGCCAGATGAACCGATATAGTTTTTCGACATCTGCCGTGAAGACGTATCTGTATGTTCTCCAGTTAATAAGTAGTGTCAGTATATCCTTTTGTAAGTTCGGACCGCAGTACATGTGATCGTTGAGACTGCTGTCTCCTTTTGTCTTGTACGACGCGTTGAACACTACTCTTAGTTTTGTTGTAGTGGACTCAGCTCTTAACACGCCATGGTGAGGTAGGTAGACTTGGAACTTACTTTCTCCTGAGACAGGTTTCATGTGTCCCATAGCGATGTATTCGTTCATAAAACGCTTGTATTCGGTACTGAGTTCTTTGTTTTTTGACATTTTCCTTTCCAGTTGAAGGAATTGTGCTAATGCTTGCGACTTTGCGTTTTTTAAGTTTGCTTCGAAGTTAGGTTTCATTGGCATTTGTACCACATATTGTCCGTTCGCCAGTCTTGTGGTAGTTGCGTTATAATGTTCCTCACAGTGTTGTTCCTCAGTAGTTGATGATGATTTGTCTGGAATTTCCTCTGTTTCCCAAAATCTTGTCATGTTTTCGAAATCGTTAAGTGTCACCAAGCAGTTGAATGTCTTTACATTCCCGCATAGAATCCAACCCACTTTAGTTTGTTGAGCTACTGGGTATCTCTTGTCACTCCTGATGACGCCGTTCAGGATAAGTTCGGAATAGATGTCCGCGCCCAAGAGTAGGTCGATCGGACCCGACAGGTTGAACTGTGGGTCCGCTAGTTTTAAGTTTTCTAAGTAGTCCCAGTTGCTGATTGAGAACGATGCGGTAGGTAAGTTGCTTATGAGTTTTTTCATTATTAACGCTTCAAAGTTGAATTTGTAGTCTGAATGTATTGACTGACATTCTAAGTTCATTGCCCCTTTGCAGTTGCCGCTAAGGGTTCCCACACCCGATACAACAGCGCTCACTTTTCGTCGCTGCAATCGGAGGCGTTGTGCCGCGTTTTCTGTTATTAGGCTTACTTGGGAGCCTTGGTCAAGTAGACCTCTCAAGTTTACGAAGTTTCCGTCAATTGTTTTGACTTTCAGAAGTACTGTTGTCAACAGCACTTCCCTCTCTTCATTCGTTAAGTTATTGACCCCATAGGACGTCGATGGGATCGAAGATGGGTTTTCCTCCCTTGTTGCTTGTTTGTGGCTTGTTAGCTCAGTTTCATCTTCATGCATCAGTGTGTGGTGTGCCTTCTGACACAATTTACACGTCTTTCTTGATTTGCATTGTTTTTCTCCATGGCTGAATAGGTAGTTTTTACAAATGTGCAATTTGCGAATTGCGTCAATCCGTTTGTTTATGTTCATCGCCAGGAATTGTTCGCAATTCATCAAAACGTGATTAGTTTTGCAAATCGGGCATGTTTTTGCTGTCGTGAAGAAGGTTTTTGGCGAGTTTTGTGACTTGTTAAAGTACGATGACCCCTGCGTTTTAATCTTGTAGTTGTTATTTCGGTTTTCTGACCCTTTATGCGGCTGCTTTTCCGTTTTCCATGGTTTGCTAGATGATGATAATTTTTGACTATTTCCTTGCAGAGCTTCCAGTGACATGAATTTTGATTCCAAAAACTTGATAAACTCTTCTAGGTCGGGAAACTCCCGGGGATGTTTGACCTCCTTTATATATTCGTTATATGTAACGCTATCTAGTTTTTGAACCAATAGGTGAACCACGATCGGGTCCCAATTGGTGGTGTCTAGCCCGATGTTTTTCAGCCCGTTCAAGCATTCCATCATGATGTCGTGAAGTTTCCGTATGCTTACAGCGGTTGGTTGCTGAATACTAGGTTGATTCAGAAGCGTGTTCATGTATGAGGTGAATAACAGCCGTTTGTTGTCGTAGCGGTGGGCCAGCATCTCCCAGCAAGATGCGTAGTTCTCAGCACTGATGCCAAGATGCTGAACCAGTTTCTCCGCCTCACCTTTGAGTTTTGTTTTTAAGTGCTGCATTTTTTGTGCCTTTGAAAGTGTCGGATTGTTGTGTACACTTTCAAGATAGAGGTCTCTAAAACTCATCCACTGGTTATAGTTGCCATGAAAATCCGGTATTTGTATGTTTGGCGTAGATTTCTCATAATGCGCATTTTTCCATATGTTGTTTTGAAGTTGCCTTTTCAGGTCATCGTAGTGGTTTTCCGCTGTATTATATTTTAGTTGGTAAGTTGAGTCGTCATCTTGTAAAATATAGTCTAACTCCCAATTTGCTTTTTCTATGTGCTCCCATTTCGTTTTCAGGGTGCTTAACTTGTCTTCCAATTCCCATTTTTCCATTGGTGTTGCCAATGCTATGGTGATCTTCTCCACAGTGCGTTCGAATGCTCTAAAGTTACAGTATTGTTGACGCAAAAGATCTTGTTGTTTCTCCGTCGACTCGCTTGTTCCCCGAGGAGGTATGTGGAATTGGATATCGTCGAAAGTAAATTTCGATTGCCCCTTCCCTTGGTTAGGCGTCGCAGGTGGTTGCTCTGTCTTACTAGTAGACGGAGGTGGCAATTCAGACTTACGTTTCAACATGTCTTGCAGCACTTCTTCGTACATCTTCTTCGTACTGTTGAAAATGTCGTCATTGAAGTATTGAAGGTCTGTCGCTCCAGACTCTTCCAGCAGTTGGCGGTTATGAACAAACTTCTCCCAGTTTTTGTTCAACCGAGAAAGACGCTCCTCCAGGTATGCCAAGTTCTTCCTGGTGGCACTGTCCTTCTTGTAGTTTGTGCAGATAAGTTTTAAGTCTCTGAAAGTAGTTTCCTGATGACTTATCAGTTCTGCCAAGCTCTGAACCATTTTTGTTAGTTATTGGGTTGACCGTTGGTGGAGTAAAGTTGTATCACCACAGGTACTAGTTCACCCAAGTTGCGAAGTTTTCGCCGATAGTTCAGCTGTAGCAGCAGACGTGATCTCTGCTAGCTCGTAAGTTACAGGCACTCAGTGTAGATCACCCTCCTTTACGCTATGTGCAACGTCTCAATGCTACTGGTGAGACCCGCTTGTGGGAGGCCAATAGCACCGATTTGCTAACGTAACTGGGATATACCACGCTAAGCACTCTGCTGATGAGGAGACACGACGACTCACGAGATGATATGCCGTGTCATCCGGCTCGAAGGACCACTTTTATGTATGGCTCAGAGGTAGTTAAGTTGTGAGTTGACGAAAACCACAGATTTCACCTTAGTTCAGTATATTTGTAAAGTTACACGTAAGTTATGTTTGGATGCTAATCCGCGGTTATAGCGCTACGGCAGCTATTGGTCAACTAATTTAATAAGTATAAGTAATTATAAAAGTAAACTAAACGAGTAGCGTAAAGTAGGTTGCGGCGTTAGCAATTTGCCTGTACGTGAACCGTACAGCGATTATACGTACAGGAGCGCCAAAGAGTGCAGCGCTATCTGACACTGCCTTGATGCTGCTCTTGGTATCAATTTTTTTACTGTGTAAATGTATGTCGTGAAGGTAAACACGACAAAGCCTCTAATCTGCCTCAACCTCTTAACCCAGGACCTCTATACGCTTTTTAAGAAAGGATAATTTCTTAAGGTTCAGCGAGAACCCCGCTTTTGTTAACACTTCTAACACAGTGTGTAGTCTCTCTAGGCCCTGCTTTATAGAGCTGGAGATGATGGACAAGCCATCGACGTACACAACTACGTACTGGTGTGCAAAGTCACCAAGTGCATTAAAGATGGCTCGTTGGAAAACCGTTACGGCGTTACGTAAACCGAATAGCGTGGTTAAGAATTCAAATTGTCCATCAGGTGTAATGAACGCAGTGCGTTCAATCGATTATTCTTGGACAGGAATTAAATGGAAACCACTTGCACAGTCTAACTTGTAAAGTAATATGCACCATGGAGTCATATCGATCTAGCACTGTATTATTATTAAGCTCTCTATAATCTATGCACATACGGTCTGATACATCATACTTTTTAACCATAAGGGCTGGACTAGCAAATGGGGAACTACTGGGTAGTTATGGATTAATTAGCATTCGCCATCACTGTCAGCATGCGAATACTAATTTAGCATTTAGCAAATAAGCACAGCATTAGCAATTAGCTTGCTAACAATCAAGAATTCAAATGCTATGAGATTTATGTGAATTCGCATTTAACTTACATTATTACTACTGGGTCTAATTATTTAGTCTTGCAACAGTAAATTAACCCTATCGCGCATGATAGAATGTTTATCCGGAGACAATCTGTAAGGACGTCTCTGCATTGTACGATTAAGGTCTATCAATCTTACTTCCAACAAGGCATTTCAATCGATAATTTGAATACTAACAATTATCGAATATTTGCAATCCCTACCTCCAACTGACCAGTGTTAACACGCGTTGTCGAATAACCGTTAGTAAAAAGTTAGAATAATTCTAAGATGTTTACAAGGTCAGTCACGTCTTCTATCAAATGGTAAATCGGTGTCAATTTTATCAAAATTATTCTTTACTGTCGTAGTCTGAATAGCTTTACACATGTTTATTGTATGTAACAAATTACATTTCATTTGAACAACAAACAAACAAACAATAAAAAACCGGATATTCATTACGGTCACAAGACTATCAGTGAAGCAGAACACACTAAATTCTTAGGTATTTGGATAAATAAAAATATGAACTGGAAAACACATGTTGAAAATACATGCAAAAAACTTAGCCAGTATTCCTATGCTCTCCATAACCTAAGAAAAGTGTCAAATCAGGCAACATTATTAACGGCGTATCATGGGTATGTTGCATCTACTTTACGCTACGGACTTACATTTTGGGGGAACTCGCCAGATAGAGAAATGGCGTTCAAAGCCCAGAAACAATGCATAAGGGCAATGAGTGGCATACAACGCACAGAAAGCTGTAAACCACATTTTCAACAGCTCCAGCTATTAACATTCCCGTGTCTATATATATATGAAGTGGCTATTTTATTATATTATTTTATATATTATTTATTATGATGATCCTTTGATGCAACTTGCTATACTTTATCCTGAATGCTTTTAATTGAACGCTGTAAAAGGAAAAGTATATAAATAAATACGCATATCTCCATCACAGCATTAAACTCTTAGCATTGTAGTGTGATAGTTCGATCTTAATCAACGCCTGCTTCATCAAAGAGAGAATAAATTCATATTATTCACATTATGCTTCATTCCTCGAAATTTGATTTGGAAGGCATTTCTAAACTTATTTTCAAGAATGTTACTGGCGAGATTCTATTTACTCAAGACATGACTGACCAGAAAATAATGAACACCAGTTCATCAAAACTTCAGGAGAATACAAACAAAACAGAGCAAAACTCAGTAAAATCCACCTTTGAAAATACGCGATATCTCACACTCAAGAGTGGTCACAATGAGCTCCTTGCTCGACTTGGCGACGTACATTCTGGTCCTACCCACGACACCACCGGTGGTGTCGTTTTCAGTGGTGTCGTGGGGAATGAACGAAAAATCAACTGTAAGGTCATCGAATCCTCCATTAAAATAACTGATTGTTCCATTGAAATAGATTACTATTGCCATATCTGAGTATTACTTCTGATGTCTGGACCTATCCCGACATTTACACATCATCTGTTACGTGGCGTGTTCTAAGATAATATAGGCACGTCACGTAACTAACACAGACAACCATCACTAAACATGCATCTAAACTCACGCGCGTAGGCGCGACGTGGGCCGTGATACGCGCAGCCACTGGGCGGTGTAACACAATACTATGCCGCCCACACATACACGACAGTTCCTTAGCCCGGACCGTAATCGGCTCGATCTGGAAGCGGGGCGGGCGGGATCTAAACACCTAGTTCTGTAGGAGCGTCGAGTCGGCACTCTCGTCACTGGTCGCCTTCGTTGGGCCTCCCCCGGGTAACCGGGGGTCTCACCTGACGGGGGGTGTCGTGAAAAGCGTCGTGGCGCGCCTACAGAAAGCAAATAGCAACCACTCACATGGGCGCCCAATATTCCGAGAGGCCGTCAAAAGGCAAACACACTGAGGGACCCACTTTGTCGGGTCAACTGTATAGCCTCCGCGGGCGAGGGGCGACGCCCCGACCCCGCCAGCCGCGACTTCCCAACCGGTCGGTACGCATTTCGAATGGATGCGTCTTGGTGCACGGACCACTATCTCTCGACAGTCAGTACTGCCCGGTTATTGGATGTGGAACGCTGTCTTCGACAAATTAGTACTATCCTTATTGCGGTGGGTGCATGGACCACTGTCGCTGACAGTCAGTACTGCCCTATGTGACTGCCCCCACTACCATTATTAGTTATTTAAATAATTTTATTTCATTTCTAGATTCTCTCAATTTTAAATAACTAATTAGTGTTCGAATGAAATAGATTTCTGTATTGCCATATCTGATTATTACTTCTGATGTCTGGACCTATCCCGACATACGTATAAATAAATATCTAGTACGTGTTTCAAACACCCTCCATAAATTCGTTTAGTCAACAAAAGTAATAATTTCATAAATTTGTTGCTGACCAATTCCGTAAGATGCATAGTCTGAGCCGTAATTTGACTTACTGCGCTTTTACTCGTCGCCAATGTGGTGTTCACTAGAATCACTAGTTACAGGCTTTGGGTTTAGAGTAAAACCACCGAATTATCAGTAAGTACACAACAACTCAAAGGGACCGTCTGGTCGCCGCCGGGATGGAGCGGGACTCTCTTGAGGCGCTACCATTGAGTTGTGCGCTACATTTAATAGTATATCACAAACATAATTAAAATACCTACAAAATTAATAGTTTGCGCTTTGCGTTTACGGCTTACGGCATTTCATAGAAAGTTTCAAGCTCTGACGGAAAAAAAGGTTATCTCAAGTTAATGTGATATGATTTTGAGTATCTAGATCTACTTTATATTTTGAGTATCTAGATCTACTTTATATTTTGAGTATCTAGATCTACTTTATATTTTGAGTATCTAGATCTACTTTATATTTTGAGTATCTAGATCTACTTTATATTTTGAGTATCTAGATCTACTTTATATTTTGAGTATCTAGATCTACTTTATATTTTGAGTATCTAGATCTACTTTATATTTTGAGTATCTAGATCTACTTTATATTTTGAGTATCTAGATCTACTTTATATTTTGAGTATCTAGATCTACTTTATATTTTGAGTATCTAGATCTACTTTATATTTTGAGTATCTAGATCTACTTTATATTTTGAGTATCTAGATCTACTTTATATTTTGAGTATCTAGATCTACTTTATATTTTGAGTATCTAGATCTACTTTATATTTTGAGTATCTAGATCTACTTTATATTTTGAGTATCTAGATCTACTTTATATTTTGAGTATCTAGATCTACTTTATATTTTGAGTATCTAGATCTACTTTATATTTTGAGTATCTAGATCTACTTTATATTTTGAGTATCTAGATCTACTTTATATTTTGAGTATCTAGATCTACTTTATATTTTGAGTATCTAGATCTACTTTATATTTTGAGTATCTAGATCTACTTTATATTTTGAGTATCTAGATCTACTTTATATTTTGAGTATCTAGATCTACTTTATATTTTGAGTATCTAGATCTACTTTATATTTTGAGTATCTAGATCTACTTTATATTTTGAGTATCTAGATCTACTTTATATTTTGAGTATCTAGATCTACTTTATATTTTGAGTATCTAGATCTACTTTATATTTTGAGTATCTAGATCTACTTTATATTTTGAGTATCTAGATCTACTTTATATTTTGAGTATCTAGATCTACTTTATATTTTGAGTATCTAGATCTACTTTATATTTTGAGTATCTAGATCTACTTTATATTTTGAGTATCTAGATCTACTTTATATTACACAGTTAGATATGTTCTGGTATTTCCGCTATACAGTGTGTATGTGTATTTATAGTTTAATCATCAAAACGTTATCTTAGAGGAAAAGTTAATATTGACCAAATTAATTGAATATCATAGCTTGTTATTTTATGTAATAAGTAATAACACGTGCTGTGGCCGTGAATCGAACTCGAGATCATGTGCGCGCGCGCGTGGATGCGATAACTTACATTTAGCTTTAAGGCTCGTACAGACTGGTGCGATATCGCGGGCGCGACAGGCACTGACAAAGAAATTGTGCTACTAGTGTCGCGTCGCGCCCGCGATATCGCACCAGTGTGTACGAGCCTTTACGTTAGAACTGTGTGTGTTGTCCGTTCTCAATAATGATATTGTAAACGTCTGTTTCTAACCGACTAAAAAAATGAGGAGATTCTTAAGCCGACGCGTATAATATTGTTTTAAGGCTTCTACATACCGGCGCGACTAGTCGCGCGACGCGACACGACACAAAGGCACCGCTCGTCCTGCGACACGCGGGGCCTTTGTGCCGTGTCGCGTCGCGCGACAAGTCGCGCCGGTATGTAGAAGCCTTTATTTGTCGCCGCGCATAACTTTTTACAGAGTAGGTACTCCGCTTTTTAAGATTGTTTTTTATGGGTAAGGGTTTATGTACCTCGAAGTTGATCCCATTAGTCATAGTCATTTATTCATAAAAAAAGTAACTTGTATCTGAAATTACACACAAAATTACACAAATACAGTATTTTTAAACTACTACACAATAAATTTACATTTCTTCAATAGTACCTAAATTAAAAAATATGATGGCCAACCAACACCTTAAAATTTAAAATAATAACAATAAAAATAATTAATTAAAGATAATTTGGGAATGATTGATATAATAAAACTAATGAATAATAATACATTTATAGTTAGGTCAATAAACCCGAATGAACAAAAAAAAAATCATCCAGGGTAGAAAAATATACAGGGTATCGGGGACTCGGGGACATCGACGCCTAAACTGTTGCCATGAAGTCAGTACATGCTTCTAGATCTACCAGGCAGCGTTGAACATTTTCGTCAATTATTAAAAAAAAAACAGCTGTTTCATACATCTCTGACCAGGTTATTGCACTTTTGTAAAAAACAGCAGGTTTTTTTTATTGCACTTTTGTAAAAAACAGCAGGTTTTTTTTTATCTAGGTCTAGAATCATTTGTATTGAATACATGGTAACAGTTTGCGCGTCGATGTCCTTGACGCCAGGTAGGTATGTATGACCACAGTGCATGACTGATTTTTTTGCACCAAGTGAAAGTTGTTTGACACACATAATGATGTAGTTCTGATGACATTACAACATCAGAGAGGCCTGGAGTTGATCTGATGATGGAGATGTAAGAGAGACGACAGAGCTCCTAAACAGTTTACAGCAGTTACATCGTGTTTGTGCTTATTTTATTCATCTTGATGAGAACTATTGACCGGGGTATGACTTCATAACCTTTATGGGGCATGACTGACATCGAGGGTCTGATGTTGGAGACGGAAGTTCCTATTTGAAAAGAAAACTAAAAATCGAAAGTAAAAACTTTTAACCAATAGCTAAACAGACAAAAACAGAGACTACAAGACAAAAAAAATAACTTTTAGTGTAGTTAGATTTAGTTTTGTTTTGTTTTTTAGCTTAGTTAATCTCGTAAATTAATGTAGGTAAGTTAGCTCAATATGTTGGGGCGGCGGCGGCGGCGGCGGCGGCGGCGGCGGCGCGGGCGCCAAACAAACAATCAACGAAGATTGTACTCGTAGTCGTAGTGTTATATAGGTACTATAAACAAAGAAAACTCCTAACTATATTGTGCGTGTAAACTGACTATATTGTTGTAGAACGAAATTTACATTAAAATAGGGTGATATATTTTTGACATTACTAGCGCTCTCTAAAACCTTGAAAACGACAGTCATAACATTTATTTTTTATTTTTGTAGCTGCCAGCATGCAGTATGAGCGTATACAAGTATACAACCAGTCCGTTGCGTCAGTATCGTTTTTAAAAGGGCCTAAACCATTGCTGTACAAAAATAGAACATCAATGGCCTAAACCATTGCTATACTAAAATAGAATATCAATGGCCTAAACGCGCATTTCGCATTGTGGCTGTTTTGAAAATGCCACCAGCACGCCTTCCGGCCGGTTTTTTCGTTTAATGAATGTTTTCGATCGTCTTTCATAATTATACAGTGAGGAGTTCTATACTCCATCTCCGAAGTTCTGCATCAGATCCTCATTAAATTAATATGAGACCATACTGAAAGTCTATTCTTTCATCAAATAAAATAAATTCTTATAATTTGGTCTAGAAATGCCGTAAAGATAAGGTAACTTATAAAAAAAATATCTTTTGAACTTTTGTGAAAGTAAATGATGAATAATGTAGGTATGTAATGAGATTGTGTGGAACTAATTTAATTCTGTGTTTAAAGGCCGACTACCATCGCCCGCAACTGCAAGTCGCGGTGAGCGCAAAATTTGGTCAGAATATTGCTATCTCTGTTTGAGTCTCTGAGTATGTGAGCGGCGGACGCGGTGTGCAGTCTTGCGCGTGAGTGGATAGATAGCTATTATTAGCTGTAGGTACTTATCGTTCATTCATAACGACTCGGAGGCATTGAATTTGGATTTATTCATCTATAACCTTTGAGCTATAACTCGCAACATGATATAGTCGTGTAGGGTGACCATATAATAACGACTGAACGAATGACAAAAAATACAATTATGGTAATCAGAATACATAGTGTCAAAGATCCACAATAAACACTGATTTATAAGACTGTAAATATTTATGCAGTTTATAATGAAGTCGATTTACCAGTTCTTGTCGACACAAGCTACCTACATCTGAATAGCTTCTGTCGTTTTAAAAAAGTTAGCCAGTTATTATCGGAGCTTCCTCCCCAGGGTCACCAAAGTGCAGATAAAAATCCCAGAATTATTAAATAAACTAGAAAGACTTTGAACTTTTCATTTTAGTTATATCAATGTTTTGTGTAATAACGGAATATCACAAAAAAATCTGTGCAAAAACCGGGCCGAAACCATAAAGCCGCACTTGTCCAGACAAATCCGGTCGTATGGTCACCCTACCGGGTGCGCAGAATAAACATCACAGTACCAGTAATTCCAGTAAGTCTCAACAGTGTCCTTGTGATAATATTAGCTAAGCCCGGTCGGTCATATGAGTGAAGAAACGGAACAGTGACATGATAAATGATTTTATTTCTGTAAGTAAGTAGGTTTGTACAAACAATTTTACACGTCAATAATATTAAAAAAAAACTAGATGAGGTCGGCTACTCGCTCCGTCGACGCTCGTGATTTTGATCCTTATATACATTACGTTACGGATCAATGTTTTAGGAAAGAAGACACGGCGCGCGCCTTCTCGAAGCAATAAGAAAATATGATACATCGCTCTCGGTTGGTTGTGCTTTCCACAGAGCGACAGCGATGTTTACAAACTACCTACCGAGTACCTACTACTCAATCATATTTTCAAAGGTTGCATTACTTTTTCGCAAATGCGATGATCATTATCGGTAAGACCGCACGGAACAATTTCCTATGCAAGAATTTTTACGTAGGTATGGAAGTATTTATTTTGCATACGCGATTGTAGCCCTTATCTCGACGCAGGAAGAAAATACTTCAAAGTATGTTGAGCCTTGGTTTTTGGCGCTAGCTAAAGTTGGACGTACTTAGAAGCCCTGGTACTTATTTACAAATTGGGTCAAAGCATAATGAACTTTATGTCAATTGCGTAAGGTACAAACTAGATAAGAGCAAAAGAAAAGGTCGGGTGTCTTTCCCGCAGTAAGCAACTTGTTTCGGCCGTGTGTATAACTAAGACTTTTTACTGCTCCTCACAACACATTTAAATTTAGTTAGGTCTTATGTTATCTAAAGATAGGTAGGTAAATCGTAATTTATACAAAATATAACTAGGTACCTACTAGTACGCACGGCTACAGATCAAGCTATGCATTTCCAGTATAAGCTGATCTCGCATTGTATAGGATTTCCTTACAATGAGAAGTCAGCGTAAACTGGAAACGTATAGCTTGATGTGTAGCCGTGTGTACAAAACAGCCCAAGAAAAAAAATTCTTTATGTTCTTGGGCCGAGTTTAAAAGTATCAAAACAATTAGTATGAATGAATTCTTTCTTTATTTGCCAGAATATAGGTACATTGTATATGGTAATTTTTTTATATGGTTTCACTATATTCGACTTTCTAGTCGTGCAAATTTTTAAGTATACATAGTCAAAGCTTTAAAAAAAAATTATATAAAATTTTTGTCTTCTACAAAAAATAATATTAACATTAACAATAATATAAAATAAAAAATAATAAAATAATCACTATGTCAATTATAGTATACAATTAATTTTTTTTTTGTCTTCTTACATTATTAACACAAACAAGAAAATTAACATTAACAATAATAAAAAATAATAAAATAATCACTATGTCAAAAGGATTTCAAATTCATAAAGTCATCTATGGAATAAAAACATCTGTCGCACAGCCAATTAAATAAGGCTCTACTGAATTCTAATTCATTTAGTTTTCTCATTTTTAAAACGCCATACTGCAGCAGTTCGTGTCGCAAAGTTTTAGTCGATTTCGAGGGACTATCAGAGACTTTTGTGCTACCTTTCTTTTTAAAGGAGCTTTTTCATCCTTTTCAAAAAGCGAAGGGTGATTTCTAACAAACTTACACATTTCTAGAATGTATAAGGATGGGAGTGTAAGCAGTTTTTTGTTAGCAAACACGGATCGGCAGGAACCGGTCCATTTAAGGTTATAGATCGATCTGAGCCATTTCTTCTGAACTATAAATGCTCTTTGGGAGTCCGTGGAGTTTCCCCAGACGATTATCCCATATCTCAGTACAGAGCACACGTGGCTGTGGTACACAATTAGAGTTGTTTCTACATTCGTTAACTGTTTTATTTTCCGTAGCGCGTATATAAATTTAATTAATTTCTTACACACCATGTCTACATGTGATTTCCTGTTGCAGTAATTATCAAAATGTATTCCTAAGAATTTTATAGTATTTACTTTTTCAATTCTGTTATTATTATATTTTATTTGTGTGTCAAGTGTGTCGGTTATTTTTTTTTTTGTTATTATTATTTGTGCAAAATGTCATAAATTTAGTTTTATTTGTGTTTATTTGTAAATTGTAGTAAGTAAGGAATTTAGTAGCTATGAAGGCAGATAGGTAACTTATAATAATATATCACTGGTTATTTTTACTGTGACTGTGAGTCTGTGAGGTACATCCCAACCAAGATCGTAAATAATATTCCAAGTCCGTAAACAAAACAAAGTTCGTAAGAATGTAGGTACTTATGCTCGATACCAAAGCCGTAGTAGATAGATGATGACAACAAACAATCCGAGTCGTTGCGCTTGTGTGAGTGCCTGTCGGAGTGATTCTAGCTATTGAACATTTATGATAAATTTGGATGTGTTCCGTAATACCAAAAATGATGAATGAAAACTTAATGTTTTTCGGATATTTTTTCGCTAATTTGTAACTCGATAATATAAGCTATGTTCCTGCATAAAGCATATTTCAAATATTGAACCTAGATAAATACTGTCTAAATCTGAATATTAGCATAATATGGTGGAAATATGCTCAAATTTGAAATGATTTTGGTATTACGTTTGTATGGGCAGTTCATGCATCGCCCCGCTCTTAACTTGTTATTATTTAAATTTTTTGCGTAGGTATATTTGTAATATTTGTGTTTGACTTTGTTTTTTTTTAATATTGTTTTTGTTTTTTATGTTTCTAAGAGTGTGTTTTTAGTTTAATTTTGTGATTTCCTGTGTTGAGTCCCAATAAATAATTTTTCATTCTTTCTTTCGAAACATTCAGACATAATGTAAATTGTTATTTACACTATTATCGTAGAAAAAATTCAACGTAAACTCTGTAGGTACCTACCTACACAAACGTCAATATGGATACTACCCCTTTCTATATCCGTCTTTGTTCGTGTCAGGAATGGTGGGTTTAGACACACTCAAATTCAGGCGACAATCCACACATATAATTAATTATTGTCTAATATTAGTAGGTAAGATGGATAGTCCCGTTCTACGAGAGTCAATACATTTTAACCGACTTCCAAAAAGGAGGAGGTTATATGTTCGGCTGTATGTTTTTTTTTTATGTTTGTTCACCGATATCTCCGTCAATTATAAACCGATTTTGAAAATTATTTTTTTGTTTGAAAAGGTAT
Organism: Tiliacea aurago; assembly: GCA_948098905.1. Taxonomy (NCBI): domain Eukaryota; kingdom Metazoa; phylum Arthropoda; class Insecta; order Lepidoptera; family Noctuidae; genus Tiliacea; species Tiliacea aurago. Next base: position 28,779,962 of record OX402581.1, on the reverse strand, counting down.
GCTCCCGAGGTGGTCTTATTGCCACCAAATCAGAATCTGATGAAGGGATCTCATGGAAATCGAGAGGAACCCTCGAATTTTATAGGCAAACCTATAGCAATTTGGGTATTTTTTATAGTAACTTGTGTATTTGCTCCCGAAAATCACCATTTGCTGAAGTGGAACTGATGATGGAGAACACAGATGGCCACCGTAACAACATAATACTAAGTATTTAACGGGTTGCGATTCAATTAGGTACTTTAATATGGTTGCTAAGCAATTTATGCTCGTCACAATGCATATGGTGAGTGGCAGTTCTCCTGGTTATAACCCGGAGAACTCCTCAACAATTAAAGTCCCAGCATCGGGAAAAGCAATATTTTGTAAAAGGTGATGAGCAGTTGATTTTAGGCTATTGTAACTTAGATAAATTAAAAACTGACCCACTAAAAAGTGAAAAATAAAAAACTTTTTGTAAAAAAAAATAACCGACTTCCAAAAAAACACTACTTACAAAGTGAAAAATAACTTTAATTTCAGAATTCGGTGGCAAAAAACTAAAATACAGATCCATAAACACCGACTTCCGAAATTAAAGTAAATTTTCACTTTGTAGTGTTTTTTTGGAAGTCTGTTATTTTTTTTTACAAAAAGTTTTATTATTCCAATTTATCATAATCGTAACAATTACTTGAGGCGCCATCTATTAGCTCCTTTGTGAATTAGAAACATCTTGTATTGTTTTAAGATTAATTATTTTATTAAATTAATTATGATTATGAACTATAGTTTTAACGCGAACTGTTAAAACTATAGTTGAAATTAAAAGAGAACATTGAATGACTTTTGGGTTGAAGTCTTTAACAATTCTTCATTTGACATAGTAAGTTCTGTCCATGATCTCCAGTCACCCATTATAGTAGAAACAATGACGCCGATTACATTTGAAAGATCATTATCTCAATGTTTTAATTCAATACGAGAACTAAATCAGTTTCAATAATAATTTAGAAACTATATAGTAACACATTTCTTTATGAAAACTTGTTGTTTGATTAAAATCCTTGATCTACCGGAAACATTGTCAATTTTAGTGGTAAAAGGTAATAAAGTTACTAATTAAGCTTTCATCTAAAACCGCCTTTGCATTTGTGAATATAAGCATTGTTTAATGATAAAAGAAATAACTGATATGCATCATTGATTTCTCTACTGGCACTCAAGTTGAGCGGACGCGGGACGTGTGTATAAGCAATATTATTTTTCATTATGTCGTTAAAACATTTCCGAGTGATCTTACCTAGAAAACGACTCGCGCATTTTACTGCTAAGTTTGTGATTTACTTTAGTGAATAACAAATAAATATAAGAATGAAGTCAAATAGTGAAAACAGCCCACGGAGTATCCCACCAGCAAGCAGCCCTGCCAGCAAGCCTCAAATACCTTACAATTTTGCTGAAGCAAAAATTCAGGCAGTGGACGCCAGTGAAATTAGTATCTGGTTGATCTCAATTGAATCATGCCTGAATGAAGTCTATATCATTGCTCAAGAATGAAAGCTGAACTCCGAACAAAAGCTAAGGATCAATTCCTTATCGCGCAAGGTCGGACATGGCGTTTCACAAATGACAGATTGCTACCAGGACATCAAGCTAAAGGCCCAAGAAAATCAAAACTCTAAACTAGCGTTGAAAGAAAGAGTTGACCTCACATATTGCCTCGAAAATTTCCAGAAAACCATTCCAGCTAGCATTCATGAAAACTGCGCTAAACTGACGATGGCTGAAAAAGTTTAATTCGCTGACATAGTAAAAAACAATCAAAATAATTAATTACGACCCAATAACGTCAGCTCTATTGCAATTTATCTAGTGACGACACTAAATCTCTTGTCCAAAAAATTATATGCTCTGGACAAATGAAACTGCACGTTAGAGGATTGCGCAAAACAAGGAGGCGTTATAATCAGCACGGAGTCCAAAGACGACGTTGAAAAACTTAGGAAATCATCGCAGCTAAGTAGTTCCGGCCTGAAAGTGGAAGAGCCCCATAAGAGGAGACCAAGAATTGTAGTTTCGTCGTTTTAAGTGACAATTTTTTTTTAAATTGTAATAAAATTCTTGACGTTCAAAAGTGCCTTTTATGTGCCTATTTGAAATAAATAATTCGAGTTTGAGTTTGAAAGATGTTTATGATTGTATATATGAGCAGAATGTAGCCGACAAGCTGCTTGTCCCGTGACTCTTTGTTGGCCTCTATAAATTTAAGTCACAAGTCTGGTAAAAAAGAGGGGCCTACGTGCAACTTTATTATTGAACTAACTGCTAGCTTAAGGAAGGCGCTTATAAACCAAAGTCGAGTGTTCATTAATTGGACATCCTGCCCAGTGAGGGACTTCACACTTGTGACCGTGCTCTAAATGTCGACAGTATGGACATACTGCAAAGACTTGTCGTGAGGCTACCTATACGTGTGGACATTGTGGAGAACACGGTCACCAAACGAATAAGTGCACTAAACAAACTGAACCATCACATTGTGCAACATACTTGCGATTTAAAAAACCGAGCAACCACAAAACAGGTGGTCAAGAATGCCGTGCAAAGAAAATAGCTGAAACAAGATACATTAATTCTATAGATTATACTGAGGTTGCACAATAGCGACAAAGTTTATCTTTAAGTCTTTATTAATTAATGTATTTGGTTTTTACTAACTAATATTGCCCTTTACACATAACAATAGTTTTCGTTTTTACAATTCCATCGCGAACATGCAATCTTTACTTTTTGTTGACATGGCATTCTGTACTTATGTTTAAAGTAAAGGCGACCTTGTTAAACATGTTACATTGCAAAAATCATAATAGAACATGGTTGTAAAAATGTCTTACGATGATGCAAAAAAGTAGCATATTATTCTTCTAAATTTGAATACTATAATATATAGTATATAAATCAGTTTCAATTTTTTGGAATCTTAGATAATACTTATGTATAAGCACTTGAGTGAGATACCTGAGATACAGGTTTATTCCTAGTTCAGGTAGAATCCAATTATTCTAAGGCCTTATTTTGTAAATATTTATGTACAATTTCAATCTTAGTATTGTTTGTAATTTTTATTCAGCTAATTATGTAATAAAATAGATTTAGAGAATACGCCTGCCGCGCTGGTGGCAGCCATTGTGTGATGGTAATGAGTGTGTGTGTCTTGTAAGCACAAAAATTGTAATCGCTCTGCGTATATGACTGAAGAGATAAAAAAAGAAATAATAGCTTTAAATAACACTAACTCAGAAGGTTACGATGGAATTAGTACAAAAGTAATTAAAACTTGCAGTGCAGAATTAATTCCTATATTGACTTATATAATTAATCTTTCATTTTCATCTGAAACTTCTCCTGATGCCCTAAAGTTATTCAGTCGTTAAACCTCTGTACAATTTTTTTTTATAGAAATGATGTTAAAAATTATCGCCCCTTTATACCCATATTATCAAAATTATTTGAAAAATGTATGCACAAGAGACTTTCCGACTACTGTAGCAAATATAATATCCTAACAAAAGAACAGTATGGTTTTCAAAAGCACAAGTCAACAACACTAGCAATTGCTAATCTTTTAGGGCATATTCATAATTTCCTAAATAAAAATTATTTAACAACAGGACTATTCTTCGACCTGTCACAAGCCTTCGACTTTGTGGCACATGATATCTTGTTGAGAAAACTAGAAAAATGTGGAATAAGAGGTTTAGCACTGGAGTGGATCGCGTCTTATTTAAGCAACTGAAAACAATACGTTGTTATTAATAAAGTAAATTAAAATTGACTAACCTCGTATTCATCTGACTATAGAGTTAATAATTGTGGCGTCCCCCAATGGAGTTTATTAGGACCCTTATTGTTTCTACTATACATAAACGACTTACCGCTACTGACTAATCATAAATGTGTATTATTTGCAGATGACATTTCGATTATTGTGACATCTGGAAAAAAGTATATAACTAAATCTGATCATGAGATGGATATTACTATTACCAATAAATGTTCTAATTGAAATAAATTCTTTGAGTTAAGTGTTGTATGTGATTGAAAACCAACTACCTATCTACCATCAGTGAAGCATTAAGTACACCAGAGACTGGTCAGAGACGGCACTGGGTTCCTCGCCGTGTCATATATAGTTTTGTTGATTCAGTGCAAAGACACATTCCGCCATGCACTGATGTTAGTCACATTTTGATGAATGAAGTATCAATAGATTCGTAGTAATGGTCCGGGTGACTTAGGCTATATCAATTCTCCCTAAATTTACTATGTTGGAATTAACACGTAAATTTCTGACCTCGAAAAAAAATATTGAGATAATCATGATATATGTTTCGTATCAAGAGAAATGATATATACCATAATTATGGTATACTAGCTTAGCCCGCGTCGATGTCGGAAAAAATCTCACGGGAACCGGGCTTAAAAGTACCCTATATTTTAATCCAGGTTATAACGGAGGCGATCGGCGGCGGCGATCTCTCGAGTCCCGCCCTGGTTCAGGCCATGGTTCGGAGCGAGAGTGCATGGGAGGCCGTCACTTCCTTCTGCGAAGCAGTAATGCTCGCGTAGGAGGAGGCGGAACGCGTGAGGGAGAGGCAAGGTTCGCGCTCTCGCGCCCCAAGTTGCCACGGGAGACGCCCCGGGCGTCGGGAGTCGCAGGCTGATTGATTCCCGGCCACCGTAGGCACGGGCTTGCGGACGGTGAGCGATGATGGCCGCCGTCCGATAAGGACCAGGCCCGGGTCGACGGCGCGTTGTGATCCACACGCGCCTCTAAGAGGTGTCAGCACCAACTGACGGGGTCCGATAGGGCCAATGCCTGCCAGAGTTGCGAGTTTGTCCGAAAGGGATATCGTGGCCCTGGCACACAGGCATCTGAAGGAACACGGGTGGGTTTTAGTCAGTAAACGTTTGACACGCCCTCCCACTCCGCCCAGAGCGGGAGAAGTTATTTGATAATTGTCCATCCAAAAAAAATGTTATAAACTATGTGTCAAATTTCATCCAAATCCGTTCAGCCGTTTTTCCGTCAATCCAAATTATACATCAAGACAAACAAACAAACAAACGGGCGAAAATTCTAAAAACTATATTTTTGCTGATTCGTTCTCATACTTCGTAACAATCACTTTTTTTTTTTAAATATTCAATGTACAGTTTTGCCTTTGTTACTATTTTTATTATAATGTATAGATACGTATAGTGTCTAATGTTGGTGCATAGATACATGGTGATTGGAATGTTATATTAACAGATTTGCAAAATGTGATTTACATATTATATCTGAAGATTTTCCATACAAACATTGTCACCCCCAATCACAAGATGAGGGTGACAATAGATTAACAAAACAAAAAAAAATACAAAGTGTGTTATTTGCTTAGATAATTATTCGTGCACAGTTTCAAGTTTATTAACGCAAAGATTTTTTTTTTTCATACAAACAATGTCCCCCGTTTTCGCCCCCTTATAGGTCAAATTTACAAAAACCCCTTCTTAGTGCTCATTTACATCATAAAAACTATCTGTGTGTCAAATTACAGCCCAATCCGTTCAGCTGTTTGAGCTGTGGCCCAGATAAATATAAAACTACGTACAGATAACCAATCCCATAAAAATAAATGATATCTCCCTAAGTCTGGCTATTGAACTGGCTATTTTTCTTCATCCGTTTTTTTAACAGATGGCAGCATCAGCGACTCACTAATTGCCAGAGACTGTAGTTTTACAACGCCATCTAGGAGTCGATGGGGTTGTTTTAATATGATAGATTCTTTACCTACATCCATCGCATACCGAGTATGACATCGCGCCGTAATCAAGGACAAGTAATAACAATACAACAAACATTTTGGTTGGAGTGTAGGTAATGGGGCACTGAGGAAAAAAGGCTAGACATTGTTAGTTTTTCTCGATTCCATTTGTATCTATAACGAAAGAATCGAGAAACTTTACGGGTTTTTTTTTCTAGAATACCTAAATATAAAGCCAAAAGCGTCTTGGTGATTATCCGAAGGGTGTGTGTAAACTTCTGTATATCATGTAGTATTTGTAGTCTTTAATTTCTTTAAATAAGGGTGATTTTCGGCAACTCCAAAAAACAACTTTGTAATTCACAATTTATCGTTAATTCATTATGTTGGCAATTTAAAAAAATTAAGATGAAAAATATTCATCTTTCAGTATTTTCATTTATCGGAGCTAAAAAAAATATGACTGTCAAATAACGTAAATAAATATCTGTATTGACTACAGATATTTATTTACGTCAAACGTAAGTTCGAAGACATGTGACATCCACCAGCCCGCACTGGCCCCGCGTGGTGGATTACGGCCCACTCCCTCTCGAAGAGAGGAGGCCTGTGTCCCAGCAGTGGGGGAACATTATAGGCTGATTATGATTCATTTACGTTATTTGACAGTCTTATTGAAAAAAATTTAAATTGAAATTGTTTTATTGAAATAATTTTTTTTAAATCTTAATCATTTTAATTTTAGATTAATTTATTCAATAACTCAGTAATAAAATATTTACATCATATAAAAACTAACCGACTTAAAATAATAATATATAAGATAAACGCTAACAGACTTAACATAATACTATATGTACAAGTAAAAAAAAAAAAAAAAGGTAAATAATTGATTTACATAAATATTTACAAAAATAGGGTCTTAAAATAGAAGTTAAAGTAAATAATAATTGGATTCTACCTGAACTAGGAATAAACCTGTATCTCAGGTATCTCACTCAAGTGCTTATACATAAGTGTTATCTAAGATTCCAAAAAATTGTAACTGATGTAACTACTATAAATTATGTTTTTATTCAAATTTAGAAAAAAAGTATGATGCTTTTTAGCATCATCGTAAGACATTTTTACAACCATGTTCTATTATGATTTTTGCAAAGTAACATTTTTAACCAGGTCGCATTTACTTTAAACATAAGTACAGAAAATTTTGCCGTGTCAACAAAAAGTAAAGATTGCATGTTTGCGAATGAATTGTAAAACCTAAAACTATTTTTATGTGTAAAGGGCAATAATAGTTAATAAATACATTAATACTAGTTATTAAATACAAAATACATTAATTAATAAATACTTAAAGATAACTTTGTCGCTATTACGCGACCTCAGTATAATCTATAGAATTTATATATCTTGTCTCAGCTAATTTCTTTGCAGGGCAGTCTTGATCGCCTGTTTTGTGATTGCTCGGTTTTTTAATTAATTGATGACGATGTAATTAAATTAGACAATTACTTTACATAATGGTATAGCGCTTCTCTTGTTTCTTTTACGAAAGTAAAAGTATTAAATCTTGTACGATATGGTACGGAACTCTTCGTGTGGGAGCCCAATTCGCATTTGGCCGATTTTTTTCCTTAAGGGGGTTGCGCTAAGATAGCCCGCAATATTCAAATTTCCTTACGTTTTTTTGCAATTTGCAGGTCAGTAACAGGTTGTATGTTGAGCTATGATTCGCGGCCATAACGAAAATGGCTTAAAATTATAATCATTAGAATCGGCAATACAACTAATTCTTTTCGTAAGAATCCTATTGTCAATAGGCATGAAAATAGTCATTCAATCAATACAACTCATTGCATTCAATAGGATTGTATGAACTTCCAATGGTGAAAAGTTTTAAGTATTTCAATGACGATAGGACAAATTGAGTAAAACGCCATCTATTGCAAACCTGTGTTCCGTGTTTGGCTTCTACCGAGAACGGACGTCTATCATTCTCGCGCGAAATTGGTTTATCAAGGTCGCCGCGATGATCTAGTTATTAATTATAGTGTAAACTGTGCAATTAAATAATTGTAAATGTGAAGATTCGACTAACCGTAAAATGTCGACAACAAAGGTGAAAATTAAAACTGACCTGGAAAAGCTGATGTATGACAATTACATCCAAGAACGATCAAAGAGAGAAAAGCTAGAACCTGAAGGTCCAAATAGAAGGCCAGCGCCAACTTCAAAACCGCCAAAAAGGAAGTTCCAGCTCGAAGGGACAAGGAAATAATGACTCTAAGGAGTTGGAAGCTAAGAGCAATATAAAGTTTGCTCAATCTGTAAAAGAAAATGTCGAGTACTGTACAGATGAGGAAGAACTCGCTAAAGAGACTGAGTGGATTAGGGCCACAAGTAGGAAGAAAAGGAAGCTAAACATCTCCCTCTCTCCACCACAACAACCCGGAACAAGCGCCCAACAACAAAAAACTTGTGAGAAAAAACAGGCATTAGTAAAAAAGTGCCTCCACCACCCCCAATCATAATTGACGGAGTCAAGAACTACTAAATGTTCTACGACTCCCTAACTGAAACCCAACCAACTGAATCATTCACCGCAAAATAGAAGAATGGATATTGTGTGAAGATCAACGCCAAAACCAAGGGCTCTTATAGAGCGATTTCTAGGCTTTTGTCAGTAAAAGAATATCTTTGGCATTCATACGAGAACAAACAGGATCGACCAATAAGAGTTGTAGTGAAAAAATTACATTCTTCTTACCAGCCAGATCGAATCAAAGACAATTTAATATTGCAAGGTCTGAAAATAGAAAAAGTTGACCACAATTTTTGTTTTTTTTTATGCCAAGGCCACGATATCCCTTTCGGACAAACTCACTACCCTGGCAGGCATTGGCCCTAACGGACCCCATCAGTTGGTGCTGACATCTGTTTGAGGCGCGCGTGAAACACAACGCGCCGTCGACCTGGGCCTAGTCCTTGTCGGACAGTGAGCTACCCATCGCCCACCGTTCGCAGGCCCGCGCCTACACAACAAGTTAAGCTGAAAGAATAAAGAACCACTCAATATGTTCATCTTATCATTTAATAATGATGAATATGTCAATAAAATCTATGGCATAAAGCACATCTTAGGGGGCAAAATTGAAATACACCCTCTCAAAAATCCGAAACTTATTCCTCAATGTAAAAAATGCCAGGCATATGGACATACTCATTAATACTGCAGAAAAGAGCCAAGATGTGTAAAATGCACTGGCAAGCATCTTACAGCCAACTGTACTAAATCTCCGCAAGAGAAACCAAAATGCGTCCACTGCGGCTTACCCCACCCAGCCAACTACAGAGGTTGTGAAGTAGCCAAGGAGATGCAAATTGTGAAAAATAAAAACATTAAAAAGAAACTTGCTGTGCCAACTGCCCAACAGTTCTGACAAACGGGCACGGAATGAAAGTTTTCAGATAACTGCAAAATCTGTTCAAGGAAGTGGTTCCTATGCGCAAGCTGCAAAACAAGGCACGCAACCTTCAAATCTGGAAGATAAGATTAATCAGATCTTGAAGCGTATTACTACATTTGACGAAAGATTAGAGAAGCTAGAATCCAGCACCAAAACAGCTGTTTTTAATAATAAAAAATGAGTAACACACTAAAGATAATGGCATGGAACTCCAATGGGCTCCTCAAACATCAAGATGAGTTACAGGCAGTCCTAGAGACAGAAAATATAGACGTGTGTTTGATTTTTGAAACGCACTTCACTAACCAATCTTTCATCAAATTTAGAGGATACAAGGTATATATAATAACTCGCTCCACCTTGATAACTCCGCCAGAGGAGGTAGCGCAGTTACAATCAAAGGACACATCAATCATTATGAGCAGAGTAAAATTGTAGAATCAGACATTCAAGCCGTATCTGTTAAAACTAAATTTTGTCACGTTTACATATCAGCCTTATACTGTCTTCCAAGGAACATGATAAGAAAAGAGCGATATTTACAATTTTTTAAACTTTTAGGTCAGAGATTCATTCTAGGCGGTGATTTCGATGCCAAGCATACGCACTGGGGATCAAGACTTACTACAACAAAGGGTAGGCAGCTCCTAAATGCAGTTAAAGATACACAATGTCAAGTTATTAGCACAGGCATACCAACATACTGGCCCACTGACCACCAGAAAATACCTGATCTTATAGACTTTTTTATAAGTAAAAACATAGCCACCAATTAAATTAATTTGGAAGAAGGTTTTCTCATGAATTCGGACCACTCCCCGATTATCTTAAGACTTAGTCAAAAAATTCTACTAAGAGAAAGCTACGTAACCCTGGTTAATAAGTCTACAGATTGGGACAGTTTTTCCCTTGTAGAGTAACGGTGGAGTTTCTTGCCCATTCTTCTCCATATGAAGCTACCTTTTAGAAGGGGCGACTATAATCAATTCTATTTTATTTGTAATTTTTGACGTTCAAAAGTGCCTTCTATGTGCCTATTTGAAATAAACAATTTGATTTTGACTTGATCTAAATAATATTATCGAATTAAAAACCCCATTACTACAAGTATATCCGGATCAGCTGAACTCAAAAGTAAACAAATAATATTATATTGTTATTATCCAACAAAGTGCGTGGAAAAACACGCCACAGTTAAAACGTAAATATAAGGGACACATCTATCCCAAGGAAATTATAAGTTTACTATCTGAGAAAAGAAAGCAAAGAAAGCGGTGGCAGCAAACAAGATGCCCGCGGGATAAAACATCAAGACTCCTTTTTTTTCAGTGAAAAACACTCTACAATAGACCAGGGTACACAGCATAACTAACATTATTGAAAAGATACTCGAAAACAAGCAAGTCTGTGCTACCATACGGTAGCGCAGACTTGATTGTTTTTGTGTATCCTGGATGTCGCGAAAGCTTTTGACAAAGTTTGGCATGAGGGTCTGGTATTTAAACTCAGACGCATGCTATCTCCAGAATGTTCAGATATTCTAGAATCATAAATGAGTAACAGCATTTTTAGAGTAAGGCAAGAGGATGCATATTCCGAGCTAAAAATTCTTAAAGGGTACCACAAGGAAGTGTGTTAGGCCCAATCCTGTACTTGCTATACACATGTAATATCCCAGAGCTGGAAAACAACAAGATTGCGACCTTTGCAGATGACACTGCTATTATGGCTACCGGATCAAGCCACAAAGAAGCAGTAAAAAAAGTTCAACTAGCTGTGAACAAAGTTAATGAGTGGACACAAAAGTGGAAGATCTAACTGCACGAGTCAAAATCAATTCACATTGACTTCACTAACAAACACTACGACTACCACCCAATCCATATAAATGGTGAGCAAGTGCCTTATGCTAATACAGCCAAATACCTTGGCTTAACTCTTGACGCCAAATTGCGTTGGAAAGCTCACTTCAAAAAGAAAAGAGGGGAACTTTACATACGTTATAAAAGTATTATGTATTGGTTACTCGGAAGAAAATCCTGCCTTCCAATACATAATAAAATTATATTATACAAGTATATTCTTTTGCCAATTTGGACGTATGGATACCGGACACGGTTGTTTCGGGAGGTTCCTGTTCAGGACAAAGTGGGAGGAAACGTCCGGGTGTCACCTCTGTGTGGATCGCCCGGAGGACACGGTGGAGCATTCGGTGGAGGTCTGCCCGGCTTGGGCGGAGCACCGCCGTGTCACTAGGGGCACATTTAACATCTCTTGCGGGGCGACTAAGCTCGGCGGCTTATGCTGTTAGAAAGATAAGACAGTTAACAGATGTAGATACCACGCGTTTGGTCTATTTTAGCTACTTCCACAGCATTATGTCGTACGGCATTTTACTGTGGGGTCGGGCTGCTGACATTGAGTCCATCTTTATTTTGCAAAAGAGACCTGTCAGAACAATTTATAATCTAAGACGCCGCGAATCTCTTCGGGAACTATTAAAAATATTAATATTATGACGGTACCTTGCCAATTCATTTATGAAAATATTATGTATGTAAGGAAAAATCTACATCTTTTTAATAAAATAAGTGATAGACATAATTTTAATACTAGAAATAAAGACAAAATAGATCAACCATTTTTCAGGTTATCTAAAGTACATACATCTTTTATGGGGTACTGTGTTAAATGTTACAACAAAATACCTTGTGATATATTGCAACTAAATGAAAAAAAAATTAAAACTCATATTAAAAGAACACTTTGTAAACAAGCATATTACAAATTAGAGGATTATATACAAGATAAGAATGCTTGGAAACATGCTGGTCCTGCTCCATAGGATAATCTAGAGTCTAGACAAAATCAAACAGGTTGCTATTTTAATTGTATAATTTATTATTTTTATGACATTTATTTTAAATTCTGTGATTACCTTAACTCACACTGATATTGTTATTTTTTAGGAAATCGTATATATTTTTTACAATTTTTGTAAATATGTGAGCACCATGTATCATCACATAATTAATTTATCTGTCATTGCTTCATTCTTAACTCTTTTTATTACCTACTGTGGTATAGTAATTTTATTCTAGGTGCATCGTCTTCACATATAGTTATATAATTAATGTACCTATAAAAATATTGTACAAGATTTTAAAAGAGTACCGGTGGAGTTTCTTGCCCATTCTTCTCCATACGAAACTACTTTTTGGAAGGGGCGACTAGAATCAATTCTATTTTTTTGTAAATATTGACGTTCAAAAGTGCCTTCTATGTGCCTATTTGAAATAAACAATTTGACTTTGACTTTGTCACGGAGGCGATCGGCGGCGGCGATCTCTCGCGTCCGGCCCTGTTTCAGGCCATGGTTCGGAGCGAGAGTGCATGGGAGACCGTCATCTCCCTCTGCGAAGCAGTAATGCTCGCGAAGGAGAAGGCGAAACGCGTGAGGGAGAGGCAAGGTTTGCGCCCTCGCACCCCTAGTCACCGCAGGAAACGCCTCGGGCGTCGGGAGACGCAAGCCGATTTCCGGCCACCGTAGGTCCGGGCTTTCGGATGGTGAGCGATGGGTAGCTCGCCATCCGACAAGGACCAGGCCCGGGTCGACGGCACGTTGTGTTTCACGCGCGTCTCAAAGAGATGTCAGCACCAACTGATGGGGTCCGTTAGGACCAGTGCCTACCAGGGTTGCGAGTGGGTTTGTCTGAAAGGGATATCGTGGCCCTGGCACACATGCAACGGAAGGAACACGGGTGGGTTTTAGTCAGTAAAAGTCTGACACGCCCTCCCGCTCCGCCCAGATTGGGAGAAGTTATTTGATAATTTCCACAAAAAAAGGGACGCTGTAAATGCACCATGGTACATTAGAAATGACGACCTCCACCGAGACCTTAAAATGGAACTCGTGACCACCATCACCCAAAAATTTGTTGAAGCCCACGAACACAGCCTTCACCGACTTGTGAATGTCGAGGCAATTCAGCTGCTAGACAACACGGACATAGTGCGTAGGCTAAGGAGAACTAAACCATTTGAGTAATTGTAGTGTATTATACATAAATAGTCAATGTATAATAGTAACAATGCTGTGCTATACATAATTATAACACATGAACAAAGTGTTTTATTAATTTATCAGACTCTAAGAAAGTGCTACGGAATTGTGTAAAAGTGCAAAATGACAATATTCTTAGATATAACGTAATCTAACACGTAAAATAATATGTTAGAGTTAAATTGCTTATTTAGTCTACATTGTAATAAATTATTAAGAACTTTAGTTCTTATTATTATAGGAAGAAAAAAAAAGGCTAAACTTTTAAGCTACTTTATGATTCTGTGGGTTCGAATTGAAGTAAAAGGCTTAATTTATCTTTTTCGTGTAAATACGTGATGAGTGTAAATAGACAAATCAACATTAAACAAGGAAGTTATTATTTTGACTAATCTTCGGAATATATGGTCTTTAAGACCGCTGGTGGATGCCCCAATGATTCACATAATATTACCCTAAATGGCTTGTGCATAAATCGTGTCACGAAATTTAAATACCTGGGGCATTTCATTTCTGAGGGTCTTGAAGACGATCCGGATATTGAGAGGGAGCGCAGGGCTTTAGCGGTCAGAGCTAACATGCTGGCCCGTAGATTCTCCCACTGCTTTGAACAAGTGAAACTGACGTTGTTCAAGGCATATTGTCAGAGCTTTTATACGGGGAATCTGTGGGTCAGTCACACCAAAAGATCGCTGGATGTCCTGCGCGTCCAGTATAACAACATCTTCAGGATGATGTTGGGGCTGCCTCGCTTCTGTAGTGTATCGGGGATGTTTGCGCTGTATCGCACTGACGGCTTTCATGCCGTCACCCGCAAGAAAACCGTATCCCTGATCTGCAGAATGCGTGGCAGCTGCAACGGAATTCTGAAGATTGTTGCCAACAGGATCTCTTCTCCGCTGTGGAGATCCTTTATTGAGCGGGTAATTTGAGTGGTGTGTGTGTTTTAATGTAAATTGTAAATGTATGGATTAAGTTATCTGAATTAAATTAATTTTATTTTATTTATTTATTTATTTATAGTAGTGTTTTAGGTAAATATAGATGTATTTATTGATTTTATTATATAGCACAGCAGATCGTTTACTAAATTGCATACTGGCAAGCAAAATCCTTGTCCTAGGGATCTTTAATACCATATCTTTCCTTCTTTTTGTCAGTATGCTAGGATCATAGGAAAGAGACTTATGTTTTTTTAATATAATTTGTGTAATGTAAAGTTTCCTGACTGAGAGCAAGTTACAAAGTCGAAATAGGTCGTCAGTAGGATATCTCTTTTTTTTTAAGTATATGCACTTGATAAGAGCGCGTTGTGCCCTTTCCACCGCTAGAAATTTTGTTTTGGCTGCACCACCCCAGACAGGTATACAATAGGAAAGTAATGACTGGACTAACGCAACATAAATCATCTTAAGGAAATCTTTTTGATGGCCTGAATGATTTCCTGCAGTCTTGGGAACGACGTATCTAAGAGTCCTGAACATCCAGCTTAATTTCCTGACTCTATTCGCAACCTGCTCAATATGTGGGTACCACGATAACCTCTGGTCAATGATAACACCTAGGTACTTAATATGAGGTACTTTGTTGATTGTTGAGCAGCCACAACTATTGCGATTATCGTTATTGCAAGTATGAATTTTAACATTAGATCTTCCTTTGGTTGTGTACGTTGGCAGACACTAAAGCAAATGTAATTTGTTTTTGTGATGTTTAATGTAAGCAAATTACTTGTTAACCACTTTGCGATTTTAGCCAAACCTGTCTCAGTACTAAGTTTACCATTCTGCCATGTATCACCAGTGAAGACTACAGCAGTATCATCCGCCTAAGAGAAGACTTGTACGTTTGCAACATTTATGTTACAAAGTTCATTAACGTAAATAAGGAACAATGTAGGTCCCAATACGCTTCCTTGTGGTACACCGTATGATGTGTTTGCATCTTCACTAGTGTACTGACCCACTCTAACCCTTTGCTTCCTGTTTCCGAGATATTCCTTGAAAAGGCTAAGAGGCACTCCGCGAATTCCGATACATTCCAGCTTTCTTAAAAGGATTGGAACAGAGACGGTGTCAAAGGCTTTTTTTAGATCTAAGAATGAAGTTATACATTTTTTACCTTTGTCAAGCTGTTTGGTTATATGAGAACTTAGTAACTGCATCTTCAGTGGAAATCCCTCGACGAAAGCCAAATTGTGACTCAGATAGTACGTTGAAATCGTTTAGGTAAGTTAAGAGCCTTATATTGATAAGCTTTTCTATTATTTTTGATATATAATAGAAAAGCTTATCAATATAAGGTCAGCCTAAACACAAAATATAAGGTAATTGTCAGCCTAAACACAAAATTTTAAGATCCTTACTTCAAAACTGACGGATTTTCTTACAAACTTTCATCCCCTATTTAACTCCCTTAGGGGTTGAATTTCGAAAAATGCTTCCTCGTTCCTGGTCTAAATTATAAAGGAAACCTTTGTACAAAATTTAAGATTCTAGGTCTAAGGGTTTGGGCTGGGCTTTGATGAGTCAGTCAGGACTTTTCTTTTTATTTATTTATAAATAGATACGAAGATATTATCATTTCTAAATATAATAAATATGATATATTATAACATATTTTCTAAGTAAATAAATAAGTTTAAATTGTAAAAAACAAGCTAAACCGAAACTACTGAGTAAATCATATATAAACAACTAACTAAATAACTAACCAAATATATTATTATTTCTCAAAATCAATATGGATTTATTAATGGTAAGTCAACTGAAAACGCTGTAATAGATTTGACTACAACTGCGATTTAATCTTTAGATAATAAGCTAAAAACCATAGCAGTATTATGAATCTGTCAAAAGCTTTCAACACCGTTTCAATTCTCATCCTTTTAAACAAGCTGGAAGCAATAGGCGTAAGGGGTCCTAGAAATATTTCATAGTTACCTCACTGAACGTAGTCAGTATGTGAGGGTTGGAAATTTTACCAGCAATAAAGTATTTCTAACGTATGGAGTCCCACAAGGCAGTGTGCTTGGTCCCACCTTATTTTTCTGCCGTTTAACGACCTGTGTCAACTGTCAATTAATAACTGCAGAATTATTACATATGCGGAAGACACAGCGGTGATTTTGCAATGCAAAGACTGGCAGCCTATCATTAAACTAAAAAGGCTCTCTCTACCGTAATATCCTGGCTGAATGACAACCTTTTAACGCTCAACTTCCGTGTCCCAACCATCAAACTCCTTAAACATCATTGCTCTCACCTGTCGTTAGTTTAGTCCGAATTGTGACAGCCTACCCTCACACTAGGTATCTAGGAGTGCATGTCGACTCCCGTTTTAGCTGGGACACGCTTATAGGAATTAATATAGTTTCCGTACAAGGATGTCCATTTAAAAAAAACTAAGATCTTCTGCTGATCTAGAGACATTAAAGCTTGTGTATTTTTCTCTAGCAGTTAGGCACGTTTGCTACAAGTATGCTGCGAGTGGAGAGACCACAAAGAGCGGATGCGTATATGATGTTCCTGACTACAACTTTTGTTGGTACAAAGTTGTAGTCAGGAACTCAGGACATGCGAAAGCATGCTACAATCCCATATCAGCCGAACAACAAGCTAACAAAGGACATAGTGTGTGAATTACAGTCGCATAGAGCTGATCTCGCCAGTAGAAGTAGAAATTTTTATATAAATAGCTCTCATCTCTACAACCGTATTAATAAAATAGCATTCATGCATATCTTATCAACAAACAAGTAAAAAAAAAAATTACAAAAGTTAAATTACCAGGAGACTGAAGATCTTCTCAAAATAATCAAATAGAGATATTTCAAAAACACAGACGTATATACATTCTCATTTCATTCTCAGCAATTCGATGCAGTGGGACCGAAGTTTGTGCAGTGGCGTTGATTAATATTGATTTAGTGTATTGGTGAATCATTCTTGTTTCTCACATGGAACAATAGTCGCGCATCTAGGTGTTACCGATCTAATTGTAGTAATTATATTCTTTAATTCTATTGGTTCTCTTTGCATCCTCGACTGCAGCCGAACGTAGTTCACTCTCGTGCACGCACACACACAAATATTTCAATACAAGTAAATAATTAACTTAATTGTAGTTTACAGAATTTGTTTTAATTATTTTTAAATAACTTCTATCGTTTATTTTATATATTTTTTACAAATTCACCATGTGGGAGTTCAGAATTTTGTTTTTTTAATGTAACCTAGTTTGGAAGGGGCTGGTGTTTGTGATACAATTATTTTTTCATTAGTACAGAGTGAACAGACACCAACAATACCCTTATTTCTGGAAGGTTCCATTTTTACTTTGAAAATTGTTTTTGTGAACCGTAAATGTGTTTTTCTGAAATAAATTATTTATTATTATTTAGTTATTTATAGTATGAGCACTCACTTTCAGCGGTCTTATCTGCTAGAAGAGTGCAGTTGGTGACGTTTGTGAGGTAAGCGGCAGGTGCAGCAGTGGCAGTGGCAGCGAGTGTGGCATCCGCGACACCTGCGCGCAGCAGCAGCGCCAGCGCCACCAGCGCGGCGGACGAACGGCGCATCCTGCGGTAGCAGTAGCACCAGATACGAGACGCGAGGCAGGAGGCTAGAGGCACGCGATACGACACACGAGACACGAGGCAGGAGGCTGGTAGCACGCGACACGACACACGAGACACGTGGCACGGAGTACTCGCCCGGTGGGAGTGCTATCGCGCGCTCCACCCGCACACAAACTCTTCCTGGAAAAAGACTGCCCACACGGCCGCCGCTTCGTGCGGCTAGTTACGCCGCGACACACGACTTGTTGCGCTACGACACATACGCGGCGACGTGGCGACGACGATCCGATTGGCTTTCATAGATGGCAAATCATCTTGCTCGATGACCGTATCTCAAAGCTTCATGAGCGTGTGCTATTTTCTTAAGAGCAGAGATCTCTATTATGAAGAAGATAAAATAAGTCAGTTTTCGGTTTAACTAAAACAAAACTTATTTAACAACACACTTGCTCGTTAAGTGCAGTGGCATACTTTCCTGCACTAGTGCGGGAATGCAAACCAAAAAGCTTGCATGTTAAATATACTGTATTGTGATCCTAAAAGCGCTGTAATCAGAGCCACACTTGGAGGGGTTATTGTACATTCGCCACAAAGTAAGTTCGCCGCGGAAAAAAGTATGTGTTAATTTGCCACAGTTTTATCGTATATATTAATGACATGCCTAAAACTATTTCTAATCCGATGATCCTATTCGCGGACGACAGCACAATACTATTTAAAAACGAAAATGTAGACACTTTAGAAGATGACATAAATAATAACCTAACTGACATAATAACCTGGCTCACTGAAAATAATCTTAAAATAAATCTGGAAAAAAAACAACGTACATCTCGTTTGAACAAAGAACAAATAATCAAAAACTAGATATTCGATATGGTAATAAATATATTCAGGAGACGGACAATACAAAATTTCTAGGTATTTGGATCGATAAAAAGATGGACTGGAAAATACATACCGAAAATGTATGTAAAAAACTTAGCCAATGCTCATATGCCCTATATAATTTAAGGAAAGTTACAAATCAGTCAACATTATTAATCGCGTACCACGGATATGTTGCATCAACACTGCGATACGGACTCATATTTTGGGGGAACTCGTCCGATAGAGAAATCGTGTTCAAAGCACAGAAGAAATGTATAAGGGCAATATGTGGCATTCAAAGCACAGACAGTTGTAAACCACATTTCCAAAAGCTTCAGTTACTTACATTTCCATGTCTCTACATATACGAAGTGGCAAGCTATGTTAAGTCAAATATACACATATATAATCACCCAAAGAGTTTGCGGCACAAGAATGAAATATGCGCAATACCACATAAAAAAGCAATATTTAATAAAAGTTTTCTTGGTATGGCACCCAAAATATATAACAAGCTACCTAAAAACCTGAAATTAAAAGTATAGATCAATTTAAAAAAAAGCTTCACGAATTTCTAGTTGCGAAATGCTATTATAATATCAATGATTATTTAAATGAAAGATGCTAGGCCTACTATATCCGATTTAACACATGAGGGTTTAAAATTATTAAGAATAAAGTTTTGTAAGATCCAATATTGTTACTAAATTAATTTATATTTCAATTTGTTATTAATTGTTTAATGCTCTGACATATAAATATTATTTATTATAATTTATAACTGTGATTGACAAGGCTGACATAATTAATTAATTTACTGTTTTAGAATAGAATATTTGCATACCCGTGTGATGGTTAAACATGGAGAACTCTAGTATTTAAAGAAAACATCAATGTATATTCCTACCCATGTTTGCAAATAAATATATGATTTATGATTTATGATTCTATTTTTATGAAGTAAATTCGTCACAGTATATTAATTTTGATTATTGTAAATTCGTCAAATTGTTTATTTCCGCACAGACAGCAGAACAATCAAACACTAAGTAGAACATTATTTAAAAACCAATAATTTAATATTAACAATAATTGTTTGTTACCAGTATTGTATGCTAAAATTATGTGATCCTAAAATGAAGACTTGTGGTTGTGACGAATTTACACATATTTTTAATGCAAGTGGCGAATACACTTTCAATGTATGGATTGTACAAAAATGTGACGAATTTACTTTGTGGCGAATGTACAATAACCCTTTTCGAGCAAGTGTGTTGAATAAATACGTCCATATTTTGTTTATTTATCGCTTCGAGCCTAATGAAAAAACGGAGCAAGGAAAAAAAATTGCGAGAAAGCGATAGAATTTCAAAATACGGTGTAGCTGCAATTCATCAACACATCCGTCCGCCGGCACAGCCAAAGGTTCACTGACGATTCCGCATTTTTTTTTTTTTTTTTTTTATGTATGGCATCTCGTAGCAGACCTAGAGAGGTTGTTGCTACTTAACCGGATATTCCTGTGGCTGCCCTAAGGTTTTTAATCTTAAAGCCTCCAGCCAGGGCGTAAATTATATATGTTTATTAAAACTAAACGACAGCGCACTAAGGGCACCCCCTGTGGGGTACGGACCTCGGCTTAGGGCGTCGTTGGGGGATCACAAAATTAGTAACAATTTGGGGACGGGCTGGATCAACATTTTGATCATGATTATTATCAGGGGATATTATATTTATTGCTACGGCGCTCTCAGCCTCTAACCGGGCGGCTGGCGCATGGACATTCAAGGGACGGGGGGGAGGACTTTTATTACCATTTACTCGGGAAGTTCGCGTGGTACCTCGGCGGCGAGGACGGAAGGTCGGTTTGTGTATTTTGTGCACTGTACTCGTGGCCCTATTGCTTTCCTGAAGGAGAGTGACGGGGTCATCCGGATCTAAGAGAGTATGCCTCGGTCGGCGAGTCTGACTGATGGCAGAAGGCCTGTAACTAGCGGCCTGCACAGCCAAGGGGTTGCGATGACGTTCCGCGGATTCGAAAAAGCGCTTTGCAAGGCGCTTCATAAACTGCTTGATGGTAGGCATCTTAAGGTCTACGTGAAGTAGTTCGTTCCGAACGAACCAAGGAGCCTTCGTAATTCTACGGAGAAATCGGTTTTGAAGCGTCTGCATCTTATGAATGTGATACGACTTTGCGTGAGCGAAGACTACGCAGGCGTAAGTCATGATCGGTCGAAGACGATTCCGCATGGCGCTGCGGGATATTTATACAAATGCCACACCGCGCGACCGCTGAGTCCAAGGGACACCAATACTAATCTCCTATTGGTTCGTTTAAATATGTAATATGCGCAACATACACTATCTGTTAGGAATTTTAGCTTTAAGTCTGCACACAATAATTATGACAATATATACAATTTACTATCATCTGGAGTTTTACTTGTAATACCTACCAAGCGCTACAGTAGTGACCCCGACGTGATTCTCCACAAGGAACTCCAGAGTAGAAAATTTAATTGAAGCCTTCAACCAGCAGTTTCAAATCATGGCTGTATCGAACAACGACCAAGTCCAGGAACTCTCTGGTGTATCGACGTCGCTGCGCATCCCACCTATCTGGCGCGACAGGATACGACTGTGGTTCGCGCAATTTGAAGCCATCATGTCTCCGCAGAAGAAAGGGGACCAAACCATGTTCGAGCTCGTCATCGGACAACTTGAACGGCAAGATCTCGATGAAATATCCGACATCATCCTCCATCCACCGGACAAAAATCGCTACGAAGCATTGAAAACCCGCTTGCTCGAAGCTTACGAAGAATCCGAGCAACGCCAAGTACAGCGATTACTCTCCGAAATGGAACTCGGTGACTTGAAACCATCACAGCTGTTACGACGCATGAAAAGTCTCGCCGCCGACAACATAAAAGACTCAACACTGCGTATTATGTGGACAAACCATTTACCGCAATCCGTACGAGCAGTCCTCGCTGTTAGCGATAACATTGCGAAACGCTCCGACATCAACGAGCTGGCAATAATGGCAGACAAGATCCTTGAACAAGCGCAACCACACGGCGCGATCGCTGCAGTAGCCACAACACCTTCCGCCCACCATGTGCCTACATCCATTGAAGAGAAGATTGACATGCTCACCCGAGAAATCGCTGAACTCAAGGCAAGTCAATCTAACCATGAGCGACGCCGACCATACAGCAGATACCGATCCAGGTCACGTTCGTCGAGCAGGCACAATCAACATCGCGCACAGCGCAGCAACACGCCGCGACGAACCGAACAAACAGGAATCTGTTATTATCATCGGAAGTTCTGAAAGGAAGCACAACGATGCACGCGTCCATGCAGTTTCGAAGAGGAAAAAACTCCCTCGGGAAACTAAAACCTGCGTTGGACGAGGCGGGTACCGGCGCAAACAACACTTCATACCGCCTATTCATAACCGACAAAAACTGACGTCTGTCATTTTTAATTGACACTGGTGCAAACGTCTCCGTCATACCCAGGAAAAAAGGCGGGAATGCAACGCCGACCGATTTTTGCTTGTACGCAGCGAACAATACAGTCATCCCAACGTACGGTGAAAAAACGCTACAATTGGACCTCAACCTGCGAAGACCATACACGTGGAAGTTCATCGTCGCTGCAGTCAGCAAGCCCATCATCGGTGCTGACTTTCTAAAACATCACCAACTACTTGTCGACATAGCCAGTCGATGTCTCGTCGACAAGGTCACAAACCTCATTGTCAAGGCACCAGTCACCTATACCGCCGAGCCGTCAATAAGAAGTATCGACGTTGATCAACCATATCACCAGCTGATCAGCAAGTACCCGGATATCTTGAGGCCATCATGCATGAAGGATATTCCAAAACACCGTGTGGAACACCATATAGAAACCACCGGACCACCAATCTACAGCAAAACACGACCTTTACCACCACATCGATACCTGTCCGTGAAGAAGGAATTTGAGACGATGATGCAGCAAGGAATATGCCGTCCAAGCAAAAGTCCCTGGTCCAGACCACTGCACGTCGTACCGAAAAAAGCGACTACAGAAGATTGAACGATGTCACCAAACCAGATCGATATCCAGTACCACGACTCAAAGATTTCACTTACCTACTACACGGAAAAAAAATCTTTACTACCCTCGACCTAAATCGTGCATACCAACAACTACCAGTATATGAACCGGACATCGAGAAGACAGCCATCACAACACCATTCGGCCTATTCGAATTTCCACGAATGTGTCCAGGATTGAAAAATGCCGGACAGACTTTCCAACGGTTTATTCATCAAGTGCTCATCGGATTAGACTACGCATTCCCATTCATTGATGACGTCATAATAGCATCTGAAAACGAAACACGACATATCGAAGATCTACAAGAAGTTTTGCACAGATTAGACGAGTACGGTATAACAATAAATCCGTCCAAATGCGTCTTTGGCAAAGAAAACGTCAAGTTCCTAGGATATGGAGTGACAAGCGATGGAATTAGACCACCACTAGACAAGGTCAACGCTATCGCTGCTTACCCCAAGCCAGAGACGATACAGGACCTACGACGATTTATTGGCATGATAAACTTTTACCGAGACAGTGTACCAAACGCAGCCCACATGCAAGCACCTCTCAACGCGTTTCTACACAACTCAAAAAAACGTGATAAGACGAAAATCGACTGGAACACAGAAGCGCTTCAAGCATTTGAGTTATGTAAAGTCAGCATCCAAAACGCAGCTTTACTCGCTCACCCATCTCCATCACCAACTGACGCAATCTCCCTAATGTGCGACGCGTCGAATACTTGCGCCGGAGCCGTGCTACAACAACGTGTAAACCAGAAATGGATAGCCCTTGGCTATTTCTCTAAGAAATTCTCTGGCACACAACAGCGTTACAGCACATTTGACAGAGAATTATTATCAATATACATGGCTATCAAACACTTCAGAAAAATGTTCGAGGGAAGAGAACTAATAGTTTACACGGATCACAAGCCGCTAACCTACGCTATACGCAAGCCACCATCGGATAGCGATACACAACGGCGCACTCGTCAGCTGTTATTTATCGGTGAGTTTACAACCGACATACGTCACGTGAGCGGAGTAAACAACGTCGTCACCGACGCACTTTCACGCATCGAAACCATCGAATTGCCATCACCAATAGGTTACAACGAATTAGCACAAGCGCAAGACAAGGATAGCAACATACCCACCTTAGAAAAACAAACAAACATCCAACTCAAGAAAATCGTCGTACCCGGTACAAACACACCAATAATTTGCGAAACATCAACGTCACATATTCGTCCATACCTACCACATAGCTATCGTCGCATCGCATTCAACGCCGTGCACAATACAAGTCACCCTGGGATGCGAACTACGCGCAAACTAATGCAACAGCGTTACTTCTGGCCAGCAATGAATGCCGACATTGGCGAGTGGGCGAAGACATGCACTGCGTGTCAACAATCAAAGGTACAGCGACATAACCACAGTGATATTAATTCGTTCCCGCCAAGTGAACGATTTCAACACATTCACGCAGATATTGTTGGACCACTACCTACATCTTCGTGTGGAAATCGGTACCTGCTCACTATCATTGACCGTTGCACACGTTGGCCAGAAGCAGTACCGCTGCAGGAGATAACAGCTGACGTAATCGCACGAAAGCTATACGAATCATGGATCGCACGTTTTGGTTGTCCAATCAGAATAACAACCGACCAAGGGCGACAATTTGAAAGTCGACTATTTCAAGAGCTCGCACTATTGCTAGGAGTGGAAAAATCCCGTACTACTGCCTACCACCCGCAGAGTAACGGCATCGTGGAACGCTTGCATCGAACATTGAAAGCCGCGCTCATGTCGCGACTAGTGAACAATAACAAATGGCTCACCGAACTACCTACTGTATTGATGGGACTACGAGCCGCGACGCGTACTGATACCAACACTAGCGCTGCGCAGCTCACCTACGGACAAGCGTTGCGACTACCAGGCGATTTTATATCACCATCGCCAACTGCAACGAAGATGGACCATACCTACGTCGATAATCTGCAACACACCATCACGAAGCTCACGCCGTCATACCAGCCGCATTCAAACAAGCAATGTATGTTCGTTCACAGGGATTTGCACACATGCACACACGTGTTTGTGCGTGATGACACTGTCCGCAAGCTGCTTCAACGTCCATACAAAGGTCCGTACCAAATAATTGCAAGGAACGAGAAGTACTTCACGATACAAATGCCTAGTCGAGTCGCAAACATATCGAACGACCGACTAAAACCGGCGTAAACGATAAACACTGAAGATCACGAACACAGCAATGAGACAACACCATCACCACCAGCTACTACAGAAGTACACTCCAGCCAACTTTCGACGAGCAAAAGCGACGCTGCACACCGCACCAGATCAGGCAGGATCGTAAAAATGTCAGTACGCTTCGCTTGAGGGGGAGTACTGTAGCTGCAATTCATCAACACATCCGTCCGCCGGCACAGCCAAAGGTTCACTGACGATTCCGCATGGCGCTGCGGGATATTTATACAAATGCCACACCGCGCGACCGCTGAGTCCAAGGGACACCAATACTAATCTCCTATTGGTTCGTTTAAATATGTAATATCCGCAACATACACTATCTGTTAGGAATTTTAGCTTTAAGTCTGCACACAATAATTATGACAATATATACAATTTACTATCATCTGGAGTTTTACTTGTAATACCTACCAAGCGCTACAACGGAAACAACGGATGTTCAATTCTAACCAGAAAACTAAATATTTATTTTCATGCCTCTAACTTTGAATCTTCATACAAACTGACCACCAATTTAACGCCCTTATTAGGGTGGAATTTCATGAAATTCTTTCTTAGTACCTACTAACTTTTTAGAGGTTTCATAGTTCGTAAGATAGTGGTAGCACGCCTCGCCACTTCAGTTTCTCTCGACGTGACGTCACCGGTTCCCTTCTAAACGCTAGCTGCATCGGAAGCCGCTGCTTTACGAATTCATCGCGTCTGTGAGAGCCTTTATTTATAACGTAAACGTATTGATTACGTTAGCGTATTGATATTATTAAAATAATTTTAATTCGGACAATTAAAATATCCATAAACTGTTAGTATTTATTAGCCCAATAAGTAACGTTTTCCTTATGAATACAGGATGAACACTATACCAAATATTACACGGCGTTTCGGAATTACTTTAACACCTCAATGTTCCATTCCTTCTCTGTCTGAGAAAAAAATTGCTCAACCATCTTACAAAGCAGCATGTGTAAGTCAAAACGAGGAGACAATAAATAGGTAGTTGCACAAGTGTCAATATCGCTTGACACTTAGCTTTTGATCAAATTTTAATATAGAGTGTGTGCTGAGGTGTAAGGTCAACGACATAAACAATAAAGTAGAACCGTCTTCTGCAATCGCACTTATGCATAGCTTCCTCAGTCCTGTGAACAAACTCACTTTGTAGGTACCAACAGCAATTCGCACGTCAGTGGTAAAAATAGGAGTATCAGTAGCTCTACCATGAGTTTACACAGCCAACACTCACTAGCGTCTCCGTAAATGATATGTTTTATATGAAATATTCGAATTCAAATATTTTTATTTGTAGAACATAGGTAAAACAAAGTACAGCAGTGGTATTGTGTAATCATCTCACCGTGAAAACTTAGATGAAGTGAGCGTGGAGTGAACGGTCACTGTCATCCCACCTGATGCTAGGGATGGACCATGGGTTACATTAACAGTCATAATCGAGATTTAAAACAGAAACTCAATTTTGTTTTTTTACATGAAATTGAGTTTCACTAAATTTCTGTTTTGCTATTTTATTTTAGATCCCCCTAAATAGTAATGTTGACACATAAATACTAGCTTTGAAATAATATAAAATGGTAAGTAGAATTGGGTGCGTCTCATAACGTATAAACTCATTTGGTCTAATTTTATTTTATTATCGTTCATAAGATATAATCAACGTTAGATATACCAACTGTTGATATAATTTCTTTGGATATCACATAACTTATTTTCGTATAGCGTTATTGGATATAACGTTTATTTAATATAAAATAGGCCTATCGTTTAAAATATATAATATTGCGATTAATTTGATTGAACGTGCTGCGGGAGCGGCGTGACAGAAACGAATCGCAGCAAAACCGACTCCACGTAGTCTTGTCTGCCCTACCCCTAGAGTGTTATTTAAAATCGCGTAAGCGCGTAGGGGCGAGGCGGCCCGCGAGCTGAGGAGCAGGTGGTTTCAACGCTTGCCGCCGCGGCTGAGGCTGGCCGACTGAGCCGGCCAGCAAGCCGAAGCCTCGGTGGTGAGCGTGAAACACATCTGTGACGATAAGCTCGCATGGGACCGCTGGAGCCCTGCAGCGCCGGAGCCGTGACAGAAAACATGCCTGCTGCATGTTGCATGCTTGGTGCATGCTTGCCGCATGTTGCATGCTTGGTGCATGCTTGCTTGCATGCAGCATGCTTGCTTGCACGTTTTATCATATTAGACTAAATAGGTTTTATGTCTTTTGAGTGGTATATCAAACGATTTTATATTCAATGTATGATAATTTTGTTTATAAAAATTTGTTGCTTTAAAATTATATCAATCGTTTATTATATTAACTGATCATTATATCAAATAAAATTATAGATTCAGTTGTTATATCTTGTAAATATTAGAGATTTTGTAATTATATCAAATATTACTTACCCAATAGAATTAGCATAAAAATATTATTAAAATCTCGATTATGATTGTAAATGTAATCCTTGGTCAATCCCTAGCACCAGTGGAATGACACTGACAGCTCACTCCACGCAAGAATTCACGGTGAGAATTTTACAGAATCTACATGCTGATGTTAATATAATAATAATAAAATGAGCGCTATGTCTTGCCGTCAACGGCGTAGAAATATTCTAATTATAATTTCTTATGACAAATTGGTAAAAAAGAATAAAAACAATCAAATTAATAATTAAACTAAATTAAGTTTTTTTTTTTTTTTTTTTGTGTGGGAAATTATCAAATAACTTCTCCCGCTCTGGGCTGAGCGGGAGGGCGTGTCTAACTTTTACTGACTAAAACCCACCCGTATTCCTTCATTTGCCTGTGTGCCAGGGCCACGATATCCCTTTCGGACAAACTCGCAACCCTGGCAGGCATTGGCCCTAGCGGACCCCGTCAGTTGGGCTGACAACTCTTTGAGGCGCGCGTGGAATACGACGCGCCGTCGACCCGGGCCTGGTCCTTATCGGACGGTGAGCTACCCATCGCTCACCGTCCGCAGGCCCGCGCCTACGGTGGCCGGAAATTGGCTTGCGACTCCCGACGCCCGGAGCGTCTCCTGCGGCGACTAGGGGCGCGAGGGCGCGAACCTTGCCTCTCCCTCACGCGTTCCGCCTCCTCCTTCGCAAGCATTACTGCTTCGCAGAAGGAGGTGACGGCCTCCTATGCACTCTCGCTCCGAACTATGGCCTGAACCAGGGCCGGATGCGAGAGATCGCCGCAACCGATCGCCTCCGTGAGGACACGGCGGTGCTCCGCCCAAGCTTGGCAGTCCTCCACCGTATGCTCCACCGTGTCCTCCGGGTGATCCACACAGTGGTGACACCCGGGCGTTTCCTCCCGCTTTATCCTGAACAGGAACCTCCCGAAACAACCATGTCCGGTGAGGACCTGCGTCAGGCGGAAGGTGAGGACGCCGTAGCGCCTCTCTAGCCACTCCTCAAAGAGGGGACTTATCGCCACAATTGTAAACTCTACCGACCCTAACCACTAATTCTACATATCAGTAAAAATGTATGGCTTCGCCGTTTCGCTATCGTCGTGGAGGTGATGCGAATATTTAGTTTCTGAAGTAAGTAACGAAACAGCCAAGCCATACATTTTTACTGATTATGTAGACAAAAACTGGCTCCATGGTTTAAGCCATGTCAAAATATAAATCTTGTTTTGTAATAAGGCGGATGTGGTTTTTATTTCCCTGTAAGAAGCATGCAAACAAGCATACACCATGCATGCAAGGGAGCATGCAGCATGCAAGCAAGCATGCAGCATCCAAGCGAGTATGCAACATGCAGCAAGCATGGTTTCTGTCACGGCTCCGGCGCTGCGGGGCTCCGGCGGTCCCACGCGAGCTTATCGTCGCAGATGGTTTTAGCGCTCACCGCCGCGGCTGAGGCTGGCCGAAGCTGCGGGGTGTTAACACCACCTGCTACGCGTCCGCTCCGCGCCTACGCGGGCTTAGATTACACTCTAGGGGTAGGGCAGACAAGACTACGTGGAGTCGGTTTTGCAGCGATTCTTTTCTGTCATTAACTTTTGTAGTACAACTTAATGACTGTTTAAGAATATTATTTTAATTTTAATTGAAAGTTAAAAATGCTATCTATTATGATATTAATAAAATTATTTCAAATGAAATTCTGCCATCTTCAAAGTATGCCAAGTGAAATTGTACCAAATAATCGTCGCTTTAAATAAAAGTTATGCTAAATGAAATTATGCGGAATTTTAACTTTGCCAAAAATAATTAAGCCAAATAAAATTCTGCCATCTTAAAGATATGCCATTGTAAATTCGGACATAATTATAAACATTCGGCCAAACAATAATTATATTAAATACTAGCTTTCGCCCGCGGCTTCACCCGCGTGGATGTGGAAAAAAAACAGCTTCTCTATCAGCAGTATTCCCTCAAAACATTATACCATATCTTTGTTGGAACCAACGTAAGCGTGGTAAGCAGATAGGAGTGCAGTTTGATTTACAACTTTACGGAGGATATAGATAGCATATAAATATCAACTTCGTTTTGTACATACTTGTTCAATATATGTACGGTGAAACCATACACTACCGACGACTAAGCATTTTTACGTAACTCATTAATAAATTTTTATTGAGCAATTAGTACATGACTAGCGGTCATCGCGTGTGCTCCCTCGCTCCTTTATATTATAACCTTTGGTCCGTTGAATACATTTATTTTTACCTTAAACGCAGCAGTATCATTGACTATCTTCCAACCTTCTACATGTTCTAAATAGACGTAACTCTCGACGTAAATATTAATTGAGCACACGCGATGACCGCTAGTCATGTACTAATTGCTCAATTAATATTTATTAATGAGTTACGTAAAAATGCTTAGTCGTCGGTAGTGTATGGTTTCACCGTACAATATACGTGTCCTGCATTTCATGTCTAAGTCTATTTGTAAGAAATTTTGTATTGTTTATTTTTTCTACGTTTTTGTGCTTAAATAATAATGTTTATATACTTACCAACTTTTGAGTTATTCAAGTAACTCAGTAAAATTGTCCCGAAAACTTAATTACCCCTTTTTCCGATTCTCGAAAACTCCATTTTTTTTTTTCTTTTTCTTTGTCTAAAGTATGAGCATTGAGTTTCGAGTTAATCGGATCTCGCGTAAAGATTAAGATTAAGATTCTTAAAAACAAACTGTAACACTCCCTAAAATCCTTTTGAAGAGTAGTTTTGAAAAACGCAACCGTCATTACAAACTTTGTTATTTAAGAACGTATTCTTGCTATAATTCACGTTTATTAACTCAAAAAATATGATTATTCATACAATCTAAATCCCTTTTCACCCTGATAATATTGATCTAATTTTCAAAAACAGAATCTTAGAGTTCGACTACAATGTATGGAATGTAAATATTATTATATTCTCAAATAAAATTATTATTATAATAATTAAAAATTTCTGTAGTTAGTCAGTCAGGACTTCGCCCACGACTTCGTTCGCTTGGATTTCGTACTTTCCCCTAAAAATTATTTCAGCAACACCTCCACCTCCTTTAAATGGTGTAGTATTAATTATTACGATCTTTATTATTAAATGGTATTCTCTATTTCTATCAAGTAACGACTGCCTCGTTAGTCTAATGGTCACAAGCATGGCTGCTGAGCATGAGGGGTGGGTTTGATTCCCAGGTCGGGCAAAGTGTTATTGGATTTTCCATTACGAATTTCTCAGTAGCAGCCCGGAGTCTGGATTTATGCCAGGTTTATGGCAATAGGCTCGCCCCCTATTACATGGGACTTAAACAGAACTGGCGAAAGTGGGTGTACTAAAGGTACACCTCTACCTATCCCTTTGGGGATTGCAGGCGTGATGTTATGTAAATAAGTACTCGGGCCAAATTTCAAGTTTATATATCTAAAGAAATAAGATTCTGTTCATACAAACTATATCGCCTCTTTTTACGCACTCAAAGAGGTAATTTGTTGAAACATCGTTTTTGACGTTTCTATTATTGGACTTATAAGTTATTTATACCAATTTTCAAGTTAATCTAGCCAAGCAGTAAAATCCTTCCTTGTAAATTGACTATCCCTTTTCACCCCATTAGGGGCAGATTTTCAAAAAACCTGATACAATTTATTCTTTATTTTTTTGTTTTCAGTATAGATACTGAGTTTCAAGTTAATCGGACCGTGCGTTAAAAATCTTCCATACAAACTTTGATATCCCCCAATCCCCCTTTAGGGGGCAGTATAAAAAAACAAAAAAAAATTCAAACTTTATCATTTACTTAGGTTAGTATTTGTGCCAAGTTTCAGGTTTATTAACTCAAGGAATAAGACTTTTCGTACAAACAAAATCACCCCTTTTCACCCCCTTAAAGTTCGAATTTCAAAACACCCCTTCTTAGCTGATGCCTACGTCATAATTTGGAGTTAATTAAGCCACACAGTAGAATCCTCCCTTGTAAAATTGACTACCCCTTTTCACCCCGTTAGGGATAAATTTTCTAAAAACTCTGATCAATTTTATTCTTTATATTTAGTTTACAGTATAAATACTGAGTTTCGAGTTAATCGGACCGCGCGTTAAAATTCTTCCATACAAACTGACATCCGCAAATCCCCCTTTAGAGGGTAGTTAAAAAAATGTCACACTTTATAATTTACTTAGGTTAGTATTCGTGCCAAGTTTCAGGTTTGATAACTCAAGGAATAAGATTTATCCCCGTTTTTCACCCCTTAAAGGTCGAATTTCGAAAAATCCCTTCTTAGCGGATGCTATGGTTTCCAACCATAAGCCGAAATATTAGTATTTTAACTTAAAAAGAACTTTCATTAAAAATAACATTTTATCCCGTTTTTTACCCCTTAAGGCTTGAAATTCTATCAACACCGTTGCATTAGCTTCCAACCATAAGCCTAGATAATAAATTTTTACTGTGAAAATTAAGGACTTTGATACACAACTTCATCCCTCTTTTTAACCCTTCGGGGGTAGAATTATCAAAAACGCTGACACACATATAAATTATTTTTTAATCATCAGCCTATACACCAAATTTGAAGATCGTAACTTCAAAACTGACGGACTTTCATATAAACTTCTATCCCCTATTTTACCCTCTTAGGGGTGGAATTTCGAAAAACCCTTTCTTAGTGGATACCTACTCTTTACAAAGAACACACCCTCCAAGTTTTATGTCTCTAGGACCAGCGGTTTAGGCTGTGCGTTGATATATCAGTCAGTCAGTCAGTCAGTCACGACTTTGAATTTTATATATCTAATATGAATTGCCTTGGTGGTGAGTAAATTCCCTTAGTTTTTTAGGGTTCCGTACCCAAAGGGTAAAACGGGAACCCTATTACTAAGGCTCCGCCGTCTTTTTCAGACCCCAAAGAGTTCACGCCGTTTACGTGAACTCTAACCTTTCTATCTTTCAGGTATGATCTAAGTAAATCAAGAGCTGTATTCCTAATCCCATAGTGTTCTAGTTTCAGCAGAAGTGTCTCATGGTTAATGCAATCGAAAGCCTTTGAGAGGTC
The DNA here is from genome assembly GCA_948098905.1 of Tiliacea aurago. Classification (NCBI taxonomy): domain Eukaryota; kingdom Metazoa; phylum Arthropoda; class Insecta; order Lepidoptera; family Noctuidae; genus Tiliacea; species Tiliacea aurago. The sequence goes on along the minus strand of OX402581.1, from coordinate 28,747,275 downwards.
ACAAAAATTCCAATGGCATCTTGGGCTTTCTCCCAGGCGTTAGAAATGTTCTTTATTAGGGTGACACCGGCGTCAGTGGTACAACGACTTTTAGTGAAACCGTACCGTTGTTCATGAAAGATGGAATTTTTATTGAAGTGACGTAACATTTGATTGAGCATCAACTTTACAAACACCTTACTGAGAACTGGCAGAATTGACACGGGCCTATAATATTGTTGGGTTCTTTACTATCCCCGGATTTGAACAAAGGAACTACTTTAGTGTGTTTCATGAGATCCGGAAAGACTCCTTGGTCCACACTGGTGTTAAATATGAAAGCTAAATAGGGCACAATGGTTTCGATGACAGATCTACAGACTTTTACAGACATGCCCCTTAGATTTTCTGTTGATTTAATTTTAATATCTTTAAAAGTTTTTATATCAGCCTGGGGGTTTGTATGCTGAAACCTTAACTCCAAGGGGCATACCTTTACATTCTTTCTAAGTAAGGCAGCAGAAAGCGCGGGTGAGGAATTTAAAGTTTCTGTAGTTTTAAGGGGAATATTAGCAAAAAAGTTTTCAAATTCCTGAGCTATTTCTACCTCTGAAGTGATGGGCCCATGTGCAGTCTCTAAATTAAATTCAGTATTACGCTGTTTTTTCCTACCTAATTAATTATTTATTATTTGCCAGGTAGTTTTTATTTTATCATCAGCTGATTTTATTTTATTGCTAATATAAAGAGGTTTAGCTATTTTGCACACACTTTTAAAAGTTTTAGAATATTTTGCAACATAAATATATATATATATATTTTTTTTTATTGATATTAATAAGGAGTTACATTTTAATTTGGAGCCCTGACTCCTGAGCTAGGTGGTACCTGTGTTACAGGAGTCAGTGTCTTCCCCTGTTTTTGGAACAATAACAATAGTATGCAAAAACAAAAATTAAATTAACGTAAAATTAAAATTATAAATTAATGAATTTAGTGCATGCATGCTCTTGAGTAGTTTGTGTGCGCGTGTTGTGTATTTTTGTTGTGTTTTGTGTGTATGTGTGAGTGTGTGGTATTGTGTTAGTGTGTGTGTGTGGTGGGTTATAATATCTGAGAGTTCATTTGATGAAAGCTTGTATTATTCATATGTTGCTTTAGGCCAAAAAGTTCAAAAAGATTTTCCCTGCTTTTACAAATACCTGGAGTCGCCCAATCACTAAATACGAACTTTAAGTAAATACTTTTAGTCTTCAGTGGTAAAGTGTCATTAAATTACGTGTTTAATAGTGAAAAGAACTTTGCGCAGAACTCATGGGTCACAAATATTATTAAATTAACATAGAATTTATTAGATTAACTTATTAATAAAAATGAATCCATCACCGGATGCAGTTGGGCATTTGCAATTTTATGGTATACTTATAATAAAACTGTTAACGGAGGTATAAACTGGAATAAAAAAGGCTTTCAAAATAATTAAGAGTTGTCTTTGAAGATTTTTTTGAAGTATTAAATTATGTTTAATTATGTTTTGAGAGAGTCCTTATGTACAAAACACTTGAAAATATCATACTGTTTTTGTTTTGGAAAAAATATTTACGGTTTAAAAGATACACTGCTTTAAAAACTAAATTTTTGACCATTTTTAGAAATCTCCACCTTAAAGAGTAGTTAAAAAAAAACCAGTCAAGAGCGAGTCGGACTCACGCACCGAGGGTTCCGTACGTATATATATGATGTTGATGATTTCTGAACAACTGTGCTATTTAGAGACATCGTTTTATTTTTCCTGTAATCTTTACATAAACTTCTATTACATATTATAGAATAATTTCAGATTTTTATCTATGCAAACTTCGGAGATAAGGGGGGGGGGGGACTGTATTTTTTTTACATTTTTCATCAAAAGTCGGAAACTATGCTGCCTAAAAAAGAAAAAAATGTTTGAGAATGTGCAAATAGTGTCCTTTCATACGATACCCCGCATGCCCTAGTAACCCCACTTCAAATATTTAAGACCCCCTTTCAGTCCCTTTTGCAAAAAAGAGATATTTTTTTTAATTTCTTTCTTGTTTGCAAAATAGTTGGGCAAACGTCATCTAAAACTATTCTAAATTTCAAGTTGATAGCATTAGTAGTTCTTGAGATATCCAGGTGTGACAGACAGACAGACAGACAGACAGACAGACTTCACCGCCGTGTCCTCACGGAGGCGATCGGCGGCAGCGATCTCTCGCGTCCGGCCCTAGTTCAGGCCATGGTTCGGAGCGAGAGTGCATGGGAGGCCATCATCTCCTTCTGCGAAGCAGTAATGCTCGCGAAGGAGGAGGCGGAACGCGTGAGGGTGAGGCAGGGTTCGCGCCCTCTCGCCCTTAGCCGCCGCAGGAGACGCCCCCGGGCGTCGGAAGTCGCAAGCTGATTTCCGGCCACCGTAGGCGCGGGCCTGCGGACGGTGAGCGATGGGTAGCTCGCCGTCCGATAAGGACCAGGCCTGGGTCGACGGCGCGTTGTATTTCACGCGCGCCTTAAAGAGATGTCAGCACCAACTGACGGGATCCGTTACGGCCAATGCCTGCCAGGGTTGCGAGTTTGTCCGAAAGGGATATCGTGGCCCCTGCACACAGGCAACGGAAGGAACACGGGTGGGTTTTAGTAATTTGATAATTTCCCACCCAAAAAAACAAAAAAAAGACAGAGACTTAGTCTCACCCTATGGGTTCCTTTTTACCATTTTATTACGGAACCCTAAAAACAAAAAATGTCACACTTTATAATTTACTTAGGTTAGTATTTGTGCCAAGTTTCAGGTTTATTCAAATCAAAATCAACATGGGCACTTATGAAACGTCAGAAGCTAGGTGCACGGTTCCAATTGGTCGTTTCCTATGGAGAAGACCCAGCAAGAAACTCCACGGCCACTATTTAAAAAAAAAAAAAAATTGGCTTTTACAATGTTTTCAAATTACAGTGTTAATAGGTATGAGAGGACAGCGTAGGCCCGTCAAAAGTACCAGGTACTTAACAAAATAGAAAATGGTCTACAGATCTACAGTCTAATAAGCCTACAACGTCCTCACATTGACAAAAAAACAATATAAAATATGATTAAAATAATAAAAGTTAGAACCTTGTTGAAATTTAAATTGTAGGTTAGGTATTAACTCAAGGAATAAGATTTATTCCCGTTTTTTCCCCCCTTAAAGGTCGAATTTCGAAAAATCCTTTCTTAGCGGATGCCTGCCTATAGTTTCCAACCGTAAGCCGAAATATTAGTGATTTTAACTTAAAAAGAACTTTCATTAAAAATAAAAATTTTATCCCTTTTTTCACCCTATAAGGGTTGAAATTCTAACAACGCCGCTGCATTAGCTTCAAACCATAACCCTAGATAATATATTTAGTGTTTTTTACTTCGAAAATTAAGGACTTTCCATACACAACATCATCCCCCTTTTTAACCCTTTGGGGGTGGAATTATCAAAAACGCTGAGACATGTATCAATTCATTTTCAATCGTCAGCCTAAACACAAAGTTTTAATATTCTAACTTCAAAACGGACGGACTTTCATATAAACTTCCATCCCCTATTTCACCCTCTTAGGGGTAGAATTTCGAAAAACCCTTTCTTAGTGGATACCTACTCTTTACAAAGAACACACCCTCCAAGTTTCATATCTCTAGGACCAGCGGTTTTGGCTGTGCGTTGATATATCAGTCAGTCAGTCAGTCAGGACTTTGAATTTTATATATATAGATATAGATTTTATATGCCTTAATAATATTCGTTTAAATAAAATTATGCCAAATGTGTTATGCCAAATAAATTTCGTAGCATCAAAATTCTATCAGATTCTCATTGACTGTGTAGTAAGCTTTTTGCGTAGTAAATTAAGAGCCTTTTTGAAATTTATTTATTTAAAAATTACGTAAATAACACCTTAACAGCTTTATGTGCCAATGCGATGCTACTACAATAAAACTTACATTATACTTATACTAAATGAACAAAAATAATAAAAAGGCCTCTAAATGTTTTCAATGCACTTCAGTGCTACTACAGTGAATCTGTTCAGGCTGCAATGAAATAAATCTACCTCCATAGAAATAATATTTAATAATCTTATGGCTCGTGACAAGGGGGCAAACTTGTTCAGGTTTGTCCTAGAGCAAGGCTCCAGTAGTGTAGGCGTGGGGCGACGCGCGCCTCCGCATATGGGCGGCGCACGCAGCCCCAGCTCTGCCAGCAGCTCAGGCTGGTGCAGCACCCGAAACACGAAGCTACAAATTGCGACGTCCCTCCGCACCGCCAGCTTACTGTACCCTACCATCCCTTTTACGAATAGAATAGGGTACAAAAGCGGGAAAAAGGGATAGACGCCGTACTGCTTGTAATACAGAAACCGAGTGAATTTGTTCTGGATTCTTTCCACCATGCCACTGTATTTAGCCTCATGCGGGTTCCAAACTATAGCACTCGTTTCAAGATGGCTCCGTACCAACGCATTGTACATGATTTTAACCACTGCTGTATTCTGAAAGTCCTTGCACTGTCTGAGAATAAAACCAAGATTACGGTAGGACTTGCCGCATATGTCTAAGATGTGCCCACGAAAAATCAATTTCGGAACCATCTCCACCACCAGAAATGGTGTCTGCTGTCAAGATCTTTGATACAAAGGGGTAACTTATTATATAACTTGGGTGCCATCCCTAAAAAGCTTCTTGAGTAGACCGCAGTCTTGTGTGAAATAGCACATATCTCTCTATTTCGTCGTTTCGATCTAAGTGTTTGAAATAAATACAAGTTTAATTTTGCGAATACTGCTGTCTCGTAGATGTACATACAGAGCAAAGTGAGTAGTTTATATTGACTAGATAATGCCCTACAACTAGGTATCAGTGTTATTTGGCTTAAACACAGCACGCACACACTTCTTTTGAGCTTTGAACGCAGTATTTCTATCAGTGGAATTTCCCCAATATATTATTCCAAAACGTAGGATTGATAAGACATACGCTTTGTATGCTATCAAAACTACAGACTAATTTATATTTTCGCAAGATTGTGAAGCGCATACGAATACTGGCTTAATTTTTTGCACACAGTTTCTACATGATATTTCCAATTAAGATGACTATCCAAGTAAAGCCCTAGAAATCTGGCACTGGTAGTTTCCGGTATTTTTGGTCTGCATATTTTATATTTAAATTTAGTTTTTTTTCCTTTGTTTGAAAGTCATAAATCTCTCTAAAAATTACCCTAACGCTACGGTGGGAGACGTGCCAATAGGATGAATGGCTAGCAGGAAACTAGTCTCGAGCGCCAACCGCAACGGACCTGGCAAACGTTGTGTGTGCCTTCTTGAGGGGATGGGCGTCACCCTTCTTGTGACTGTTTATATTGGCCCATACTCGTGGGTACCTCATGGAAAATTCTCAAAATAAAAATACTAATAATACTACTAATTTACAAAGACAAACTCTGATTCAGCAAACATTTTATCCTTGCATGTTCGAGAGAACAACGAGCAACTCATTACCGACATCACCCAAGGAAATCCAAAAGCCTGTTGAAGAACATACAGTACTAAGTGACCCCGAAAACAAAGATACAGAAGAATGGCAAAAAGATAAAATTCCTGCTAGGAGAACCAAACGGAAAGAGACAAGCCCCTTACAAAACGAAACAAATAAGAAGGCCAAGAACACCTCGGCTTTTCAAATATCCACTCATAACAGCTTTGAAATCCTTAACGATGAACCTACAAAGGAAAATAAAACTGAAGTTTGTAGCGGCATCAACATCGCTACATACGAACTACGCGTCACACTGACGTCACGCAAAATCTTGCATCGCGCAATTAGAGTTTACCACGCAACTAGCATATATACAACGTCCCGACATCAACCGTCGGGCAGTTGCCCACCAGACACGACACCCGTCTGGTCGGAGGATTCTCCCTTTTCTATGGTGGATGAGTGAACTTTACACCCTGTTCCTCATGCCACCAAACTGGTGACCCCGAGTATGAACGTCAGCGCAGCCTTCGTGCAACTTCTTCAGCGTGACGTCATCATCATCATCATCATCACTTCCTCAAGCTTTCGAGCGGCGAGTCACACAGCCAGCCAGCACCCACGGCTTCAACGGGTATCCTGACCACCAGCATGCAGCGGACGCGCATTCCTGGTCATCACCCACAGCCTCATCAGCAACCTTGGCACAGCACACTGCACTTTCGGCCGGTCCACAAGCAGAGAACATACCTCTCCTGGTCGACGCCAGCAGCCAGCCACAACCCGGCGCTGTACTACATCCGACGCACTGGAGCATACCGCAGCGCCACCCCGAGTCACTGGGGAATCACCGCAGACAGTTCCGACTCACCGAGAACTATGCGGCACCAGGTTCCGACTCACTGGAACCCTCAACTGGCACTGGCAAGTATCGCAAGATACACGACTCAGCCCACTATCGACCTCCGGTCTCCGGAGGGGAGTGATGTAGCGGCATCAACATCGCTACATACGAACTACGCGTCACACTGACGTCACGCAAAATCTTGCATCGCGCAATTAGAGTTTACCACGCAACTAGCATATATACAACGTCCCGACATCAACCGTCGGGCAGTTGCCCACCAGACACGACACCCGTCTGGTCGGAGGATCCTCCCTTTTCTATGGTGGATGAGTGAACTTTACACCCTGTTCCTCATGCCACCAAACTACATCACCAAAGAATACATACCAAAGCCAGAACCCATATTTGTGACAGGTGTCCTCAACATAGCATCCCTAAAGGAAAAACTGAATAAACTCGTAGAAACTGATCTGTTCACCATGACTACACTAAGATCTGGACACGTTATCAAAATTATGCCAAAAGACATCCAAACGTACAAAGAGGTCATCAGAGAAAACTTCATTGCAAATAACATCTCACACTACACATACCAGCTAAAAGTGAGAGAGCATATAGGGTGGTCTTACGTGGGCTTCACGCTTCAGATGATACCTCAGAAATATCAAAAAATATGGTATTCCTCCATGACATCAAGTGATCAGTGGACATCAAATGAGTCAAATAGTTAACATACGACACCGAACTACAAAAGAACAACTACCTATGTATTATGTTGATCTAGAACCAAATCAGAATAACAAAGACATCTCTCTCTAACTCTCATCTCTCTCTCTCTGATATCTGAATCATTTTTTTTTTTTTTTTTTTTATCTTTTATTAAAAAGAACCAGGTTCTTAATAATTAATTACAATCTAGCCTATAAGACTAATAAGTAATTTGAATCTAACTTAATTTGCTACGTGATAATTATTTTAAAACTTAGAATAGTGCTGATTGTACTTTACACAAGTCCATTCCACTTTCTTAGAGTCTAATATAATAATATTTACACTTTGTTCACGTGTTATATGTGTGTCATTGTCACTATTATGTCTACACTTTTTACACTACACTAACTCAAAAGGTTTTGTTCGTTTTAGTCTTCGCACTATATTTGTTTGGTCTAACAGCTGAATTGCCTCGATGTTCACATGTTGGTGGAGTCGGTGGTCATGGGCCTCAGCAAATTTTTGGATTATTTTGGTGACTGGTTCCATTTTTAAGTCACGATGGAGGTCGTCATTTCTTACCATATAACAGGGCGCATTAACAATACTCCTGAGTACCTTATTCTGGAATGTTTGTATTATTTTTATATTGGTCGGTTTAGTACAGCCCCAGAGTTGGATGCCATATATCCATATTGGCATAAGAATATGCTTGTATAATAGAATTTTGTTATGTATTGATAGGCTGAATCAAATGAAAATCTATTTTGAAGCCCCGAAAAGAAGAAAACCCTACAATATAAAAGATGCCAAAGATTTGGACATTCAAAAAACCAGTGTTACAGACCTTTTCGCTGTGACGTGACAACACAGTGCATCTAAAAATCCGATACTGAGGCCACTTGTGCAAACTGTTACGAGAAACACCCGGCCAGCTACAAAGGCTGCAAAATTTAGAAGCAATACAAAGAAAGAATTCTGAAGATTGCTCCCAAGCCCAAAGAACAACATCCTTCAAGGAAATTAAACACCAACATCAAAGACGGTGTCTCTCCACGTGATTATAACTTTAATAAAATACACGCTGAGGCCACTACGACCAGACCACGAACTGCTCCATCATAGAGAAAGAACTACCTAAATGACACGACCGACATAATGGAAATTATGCTGGTAAATCTACAAGACACAATGCTGACCATTATGGAAAAAATTATGAACAAAATGATGGACCGCATGATCCAACTAGTCAACAGCTTTGTTAAAAAATGAACCGCGATCTCAGAGTTGTCACTTGGAACGCCAACGGCTTGACGGAACGACGTCAACAACTTGAAACCTTTCTTCAAACAGAGAGGATTGACATAGCATTAATATCCGAAACGAGGTTAACATCAAAGTCCCATGTTACATTTAAAAATTATATAATCTACACAACCAACCATCCCTCTGGAAACAGCCACGGCGGCACTGCAGTCATTATTAAAAGAAATATCAAGCACTACTCCATGGAGGAATACCGCACAGATAAAATTCAAGCAACCTCTAGTGCACTTGTGTGTGACAAACATGAAACAGTATTCTCTGCTGTCTACTGTCCTCCTAGACATGCAATATCAGCACAAGACTTCACAAACTACTTCTCTACAATTGGTAAAAGATTCATCAGTGCTGGTGACTGGAATTCAAAACATCTGCTCCAGATTGACCAACACGAGGGGAAGGCAACTCTTCAAAGTAACAGAAGATATGAAATTGGAATGCTTGGCTAGTAGAGAGTCTACCTACTGGCCTACCGACAGAGATAAGATCCCTGACCTGCTTGATTTTTTTATTACAAAAAATGAAGACAGTAATTACGTAACGATAGAATCATGCATTGACCTTACTTCAGACCACACTCGTGTCATTCTGAATATTAACTCAACGTTAACTCTAGTAGAACCACCTCCAAAAATACACTCTAAAACTACAAACTGGGAAATGTATAGAAAAATAATAACTGCAGAAAAGACCTTAAAAAACAAAATTGGCACACCAGAAGAGTTAGAAGATGGGAGAGAGAGAGAGTAGAGATATTTAACATATCCATATATAATGCTGCAAACACCGCTACCACCAAGCGAAAAAGTATGGGGAAGCCACCTAAATAAAACACATATCCAAAAGAGATAGAGGAGAAAATACAGAAGCGGCGTAATCTTCAAAAGATCTGGCAGACAACAAGATATCCAAGCGACAAAACTATATTCAATAATTTCTCAGAGGAACTTAAAACTCTTATAAACGAGTACGAAAATGACAACATCCAAAACATGCTCTCAAATCTTGATCCAACGATTGAAACAAACTACTCGCTGTAGTAGTTTGTTGAGGAAAGTAACCAAAAACTTAAAGCATCCTAAAACCCATGTACCTCCAATCAACAACAATTAGGAAGGATGGGTTAGATCTGACCTCGAGAAGGCTACAACTTTTGCAGAACATCTCAATACTGTTTTTCAACCACCCCCTGAGAGCTGCAATGATCATAGCAAAGAAACCAAAGAGTACCTTGAAACAGCAAATCAAATGTGTTTGCCCGTAAATAGTGCTAGTCATAAAGAAGTATACCGAGAAATAAACAACCTACAGGAAGGAAAAGCGCCCGGATATGACCTTATTGACGCAACCCTGCTGAAAAGTCTCCCATACAAAGGAATAATGAAAATAGTATATATATTCAATGCCTGCCTGAAACTTGAACATTTTCCTGGTCAATGGAAGATCGCACAGGTAGTAATGATAGCAAAACCCGGCAAACCCGCTCAAGAGACAGCCTCTTATAGACCCATCAGCTTGCTGCCAGTATTCGGAAAACTCTTCGAGCGGATATTACTCAACCGAATGAGAGAACATCTGGGTTCAGTGTTACCTATACACCAATTTGGATTCCGTGAAAGACATGGAACTATCGAACAAGTTCACCGTATAGTCGACATTATCAGCAGAAGCCTAGAAAAAAAACTATATTTCTCAGCGGTCTTTCTCGACATCAGTCAGGCATTCGATAGGGTATGGCACGATGGCCTTATCTTTAAGCTAAAAAAGACGCTCCTACACTGTTTTCTTCACATCCTCAAATTATACTTGGATAAAAGGAGCTTTCGGGTGAAGTATAACGAGGAATGCTCCGACCTTCACGAGATCAAATCAGGTGCCCCGCAGAGTAGCATACTGGGCCTAATATTATACTTAATCTTTACAGCTGACATACCAACTAACGATCACACGTCAACTGCGACGTATGCTGATGATACGGCCTTACTGTCTACTCACACTAACCCAGAAACTGCATCACTTTACAAAACCACCTCCACGAAATAGAGTTGTGAATGAAAAGATGGAGAATAAAGGCAAATGAAAGTAAATCTGCTCATGTAACATTTGCCCTCAGGAGAGAAACTTGTCCCGCCCTTAAATTAAATGACAAAACAATACCTCAAGGAGATAGCGCAAAGTACTTCGGAATACACTTGGACAGAATAATGACATGGCAAAAGCACATCTGGACCAAAAGAAAACAACTAGACGGAAAACTTCGCAACCTCAACTGGCTAATATTGGACGCCACTCACAACTGAATGACAACAGCAAAATGTTGATATATAAATCAATATTAAAACCCATCTGGAGCTACGGCATACAGCTGTGGGGAACCGCCAGCAATAGCAACATCGACATACTAGAAAGATTCCAGAGCAAAACACTACGAACAATGTTTGCCATCCATCATTGCAAGAAATAGTCCAAAGCAGCCTGAAGTACCAGGAGAAACTAAAATCCCACGTAAACGAACTTGCCCAGACTCTGAGCGGAAAGGGTGGACAAAAATATCAATTTTACAATTATTAGCTTGGCCAATTTACCATCATATTTCAAAACTGGCAACATAAATAATTATTCCCCGAATACTTGTATCAAAACAATAATATAATAAGGGCCGATTTTTCAATCCTGGGATAAAAGTACCAATAGCTGCTTGCTACATAAAGAATAAAGTTATTAGACTCTTTATTCGTCAGATAAGTGGTTGTCAATTTTTCAATAAATATTTAACCTAAGAATAACTATCTGACCGATCATCTCATCTGTGAAAACGCTAACTTCAGGGAGGTGAAACAAATATACACAATAACCGAATGTTAGAGCAGGACGGACTATTTATTTGAACAAGCAAACGTTGGCGTCATGTCACTTTTATTACGGTACGTCCGTTACCAGGTTCTTTGTTTGGCTCGTGGTGTTTTTATTTGTGATTTTTAGTTTTGATAGATTTTTAGTTAACCAAATAATATAAACTAAAAAGACTGACTCTGTTATAATATAAACAAAGAGAATCTGTACGGAAGAAAATTGAAAGATCTTTCAACTCGTGTGGAATCTCAACAATTGATCGCTCTTGTAAGACCTTAAGTTAAAATATGAGGGAAATCCTCTGTCCAAAGACAGAAGCAACGTTATAAAAAAAAAAGAAGAAGCTCGTCATGATAGTGATACAATTATGGATTCCTCCTCAATTGCCATGTAGTCAATACAATCCCTAATATCTATCTAGTAGTTAGTAAAGCTCGATAACTAATCTGAAACTTAAGTAAGGTCAACGTCGTTTATGTTTGGAATAAGCGGTTGTCTGGCCATCAAAGAGTCAAATCAAAGTTTTGCCAAATAGCGAAAGCTGTAGTGGGATTCAAAATAATCACTAGTTTGTTCAAGTCCGAATCTGGGCTTTGAAAATGGGCGACACATAAGTCCGAAATTGGGCTTTGAAAAAAGCGCTGAGAATATCATTTATTTGAATTTTTAACGCAGCTGCGTGTGTCCGGAGAATATATGGTGGCGAAAAGCCCTTATGCTAAGCAATATTTAAAAAAAATGTAGCTGTGTTTTGACAGGCTGTGGAAATATGAAATCTGTGGTTGAAAATGACAAAGTTAAAGTCCATTTCACGAAAGAAGTCCCGCAGACGTGGCGCTGCAGGCATGGGTTATTTTAGGAATGTTGCTAACTTAGCGTATAATAATAATTAGTTCCACTTATTTCCGCGGGACTTCTTTCGTGAAATGGACTTTAGCTTGTTGAATTAACATTTCCGTGCAAGTGTTTTGTGACAAATAGTACTGGTGAAGATTTTATACTGTTATTTTTCAAATATATCGTCGGCTTATTGGAAGAACTCATTAACTGCAAAAAAACACTAAATACGTTTTTATCCTTATTGGACTCCTTTTGACACACTCTACAAAATGCAAAAACTCACTAATTTCTATCCAGTCAATTTTAGGCGTTACGGCCTTGCCATAAAATCCATAACTGCAACTTTGGAACTCAGGCATTTACAAAGAATCACTAAGCTGCACTAGTTATTTTTATTAAATACATAATTATTTAAAAAACAACATACATATTATACAGAACTCATTTTTAAGTTAACTTTATCCAAACAAGTGTAGCATAAATAGCTTAGAATTAGGTTCGATAAAGTTAATTATTTGCATTCTCATAATCGATCTATCTCCACTATATCAGGCTTATTGGCGATAATAGTCCTGTCAGTGATGATAGACCGATCCCAGTACAACGTGACATGGTCTTTTTCGAGAACTAGGTCGGGCACATACTTGTAATACGGTACCTCAGAATCCACAAGTTTATATTTCAAAGCAAGTTGCTGGTGAATAATCCTGGCTACTTGGTTATGCCTGTGCAAGTACTCCCCGTTAGCCAGACGAGAACAACCAGAGATAATATGTCTGATGGACTCACCCGGACGGTGGCATGCCCGACACACGTCAAACGTCCCATCCTTCATAATATTTCTCCGGTAGTTATTCGTCAAGATAACTTCGTCCATAATTACACAGACAAAACCTTCAGTTTCCCCGAAAAAGTCACCAAAACGTAGCTAGGATACGGAGGCTAAAAAACCTACACCTGGCTCATGAAGAGCCCAATAGAAGCGCCCGTGAAGCTCCTTGCCTTGCCATATCTCCTTGCGGTCATTGGTAGTAAGTATTACAGTAGGTTTGCGCCAGTTCTCTTTAGCCATGGAAAGTGGGGTAAGCCCCTTGTCCACTGCGACCACAACACGGTGCATACCCAGTTCGGTTTAAAAAAAATGTTCCCTGAGACTGCACACCTCGCGGTTGTGGTGGGTCTTCGCATTTAAAAAGCCTCGATCCCCGCACTTCTGCGGGATGTACAGTCTCATCACCGATGATCGTGGGTGATGGTTTCATCCAGTTTGCGGTCAGCAGTGTACGGACCCTCTTATCCAGGGCGTCCAGTTTGGTCTGAGTCCATTTGAGTATGCCAAAAGAGTATATCAAGACCGGCATGACCCAATCGTTGCAGGCGCGCACTTTGGTTTCGTTCGAAAGAAGGCTAATAAATACCTTTATCAGGCGACCAAAGAAGCGCTGCTTCAGCGATTGCTTCATGTCAGCAACGTTGATCCCTAACGCTTCTTACATACCCAAATACTTATAGCTTTTGGATGAGCAGAGGGATCTAAGGTGTATGGAATTCGAGAGTTGAGTTCCCTCGGATTCCACAATCTCCCCTCGCTTTACATGCATGTTTTAATACTAGCACTGTTTTCATTAGAATACTGGTTATCCCTTTTTTTAAATAAACGTTTGATTGAGTTTCGTTGTTTTTTTTACAATTAAAGAAATAATTAATTGACATACCGAGCAGACTTAAAGTAGCCAGAAGTCATTAACTTTTATTTTTTGTTAATAAAAAATACATAACTTTATAGGACTAGCGACTCTCACTTGTTTTTATTAATATACATATTAAGCTAATTGAAAACATTTAATTTTTCACCACCGTAATTATATTTAGGATAATATGGGCAAATCAACATAACCACTAGCTAATTCGAACTAAAATACCGTTTATCTCAGAATAGTGAATATGTCACATAATGACTTCTTGCAATAAGCTGACGAATTATTGACCTTTTTGTCTGTGCCAGGCTGAACTTTATCCATGTCCTATAAATTATTGCAAAGCCAATCACAAACCACTTGAGAAATAAACGTCACGATTTTCTTCTGCAATCAGCGTGAATATTTAATTCTGTAACTCGATACCTTCGAGAAAGTAGAACCAGTTCATTTTTAAGCCCATGCCGCACTGGCGCTTTTTAAACGCGTCGTTTTGACGTGAAAACGTGTTTTCGCTCGGTGTACTGATGCCGGTCGTAAGTTCAATATTTACCACTGACAAAAACATCTGACTTTTAATGCTAGAGTAATGGTTGAGCTTTTGAATGTTCAACCATTACTCTAGCATTAAAAGTCAACCGACCTATCTTTTGAATGGTATTACTCGTATTTGCATACCAATTTATGGTGAAATGTGTCATCGCACTAACAATTTTTATACATACCATCTTTTGTACCGCATTTACTGCAAATAAATGACTTTGACTTTTGACAACAGATAAATAATTTCAGATGAGAGATGTGAGACCACATTGCCCGTAAAGTGGTCAGAAATGAAAAAAATCCGAATCGAAGAAAGCTTGCATCATACGGAATGCAATGAGCATCGTTCAGTGCTGAGCAAATACAATAGCTACTGCAGTAGAAACCGTAAGAAAATCTGTTGCAAATAGCAAAACCAACCAAGTCAACCAAGTGCGTGTCGGACCACGCACAATTACGGGTTCCGTAGTGGAGATTCATTATCCTAAGAACAAACTTAATATTGTAGTTGAAAAACATGTTTGTTTTGTTTTTTTTTTTTTTTTTTTTTCACTCATACTTTCTAACTGCAAATGTAAGTTTGTACGCACAATATTGAGAGATTTACCATGTTATTTTAAGATCATATACTTCTCATAAGTAGAGAAAGTTCAACTAGCTGTGAACAAAGTTTACGACTGGACACAAAAGTGGAAGATCAATCTGAATGAGTCAAAATCAGTTCACATTAACTTCACAAACAAACACAGTGACTACCACCCACTCTACATAAATGGTATGCAAATACCTTATGCTAATACAGCCAAATACCTTGGCATAACTCTCGACGCCAAGCTGCGTTGGAAAGCCCATATCAAAAAGAAAAAACAGGAACTCGATATTCGTTATAAACGTTTGCATTGGTTACTGGGAAGGAAATCCTGTTTATCAATACATAATAAACTGATAATATACAAGCATATTCTGATGCCAATTTGGACGTATGGTATCCAACTTTGGGGCTGTACTAAGCCAACCAACGTCAAAATAATTCAACAGTTCCAAAATAAAGTACTCAGGGCTGCTGTAAATGCACCCTGGTACATAAGAAACGATGACCTCCACCGTGACCTCGACATGGAATTCGTCACCACCATCACACAAAAATTTGCTGAAGCCCACGAACACAGACTCCATCGACACGTGAATGTTGAGGCAATCCAGCTGTTAGACAACACAGGCATAGTGCGTAGACTAAAGAGAACTAAACCATTTGAATTAGTGTAGTGTAAGTGAATCAATAATAGTAACAATGTTGTGCTATTTATATAACACATGAACAAAGTGTTTTATCAATTTTACCAGACTCTAAGGAAGTGTTACGAACGTGTGTAAAAGTGCATACCTAATTATGGACACTATTCTTAGCATTAACATAATTTATAACGTAGCATAATAAGTTAGATTTAAATTGTTTATTAGTCTTCTTAGGCTAGATTGCAATTAACTAGTAAGAACTTGGTTCTTACTAATAAGGAAAAAAAAAAAAAAAAAAATACTTCTCATAGGTTTTCTTGGAATCTTTATGTAAAGAACTATTCTCTGTATTCTTTTTTCCAAATTTTAGGCTCGTAGATAAGGGTAAATTTTCACATATTTTTGCATCGAGATATAAGTACTAACGTACTAGAGAAGACACCGTAAATTCCTACTTTGTCTCGTTCAACTGCGGCGATCGCGCCGCACCGTCGTCGTCGTTGTTGCACTTTGTCGAAGAAAACGCGTAAGTGCCGTGATTTACATGGCGCTTAAGACCTTTTTGCCGAGAATAAATACACTTCCGCAGCAAATCTAGCGCTGTGGTAAATTAGTTACGGTTTAGACGAATTGTTATTATTTTAGTGCTGCAGCGAAGAATAGGACAATTCAGTTATTTGACGTAGCTTCTCTAGTACGTTAGTACTTATATCTCGATGTATTTTTGTAAATAATTTTAAAAGTATTTATTTTATAATTATAAAAATATATATCTGAAATCCTTACAACAAGCCCTTTTATTTGATATGTCACACGGTAGCGTTTGCAAAACTTTTTTTTAAATTTTCTTATTTGCCCCCAAAAGTGACCCTCTTGTTCAAAATTTATTTATTTACGTTACACGTCCGTGTTTGGGTTACAAAAGTTCTTATGTGTACCAAATTTCAACTTAATTGGTCCTGTAAATTCGGAACAAATCTGCGGTGACAGATGGACAGACAGACACACGACTGATCCTATAACGTTTCCGTTTTTTCCTTTTGAGGTACGGAACCCTAAAAACTTAAAGATGTTGTATAGGCCGAAAATCTGCTCAGAAAAATATCATATTCGGTGAAAGTTTAGGAAATTGTCACTAGGTTAGGTCAAGTTACAGTTGTGAACAAAACTTTTCACGAAAACAAACGGCGTGGTCTCGAACTGTGCTTCTTAATTTGTTTTTAGGGTTCCATACCTCAAAAATAAAAAACGGAACCCTTTTTCCTATCACTCGTGTGTCTGTCTGTCCGTCTGTCACAGCCGATTAGCTCCGAATTTACTGGACCGATTAAGTTGAAATTTGGTACACATATGAACTTCTGTAACCCAAACACGGACGTATAACATACCCGGCTAAAGAGACATGTTTATTACCGAGCTGGTAATAGTTTGAACTATTGAACTTAATGTGAACACTAATAGGGTTGAAAATAAAACCACAATTGTGTCCTGATCTAAGCTATACCAGCTTTAAAAATTGAATTTTTAAATTTCATTTAAAAATTGCAATTTTAACAAAAATTGCTAAGGTTTCTTCATGAACATACCGCCCACCAAGGACATTTAGTGACGGAATGTTCTTCTTAAATTATCCTTAAATATAAAATTTGCACTTTCTAAATAAGTAATGTATGCTAAAATAGTTCTTAAGTCTAAAATACAATTAAAATAACAATCTTCAACAGTTCAATAATCTATAACAATTGTAAAAACTTAGAATATCGTTAAAATATGCGGTAAAGATGTAACAACGTAAAATAAACCTCTAAAACGTATACAATAAAACATGGTAAACCTTGTAAATATACATTTGATCTTAAATTTACGATTTGATCTACAGAAGTTTTACATAAACTTGATAAAAACAAATAAACAATTCATTGAGCTATTGGTAAAACACATAATCTGGAAGTTGGTCTCTTAATGATAGAGGATTTTGTGCGCAATGTGACCACACGGGTGATGTTATCATCACCGGGGTGTTTCTCAACCACCCGTCCCAACAACCAACGACTTGGCGGTAAATCATCTTCCTTAATCAAAACAATGTCCCCGATATTGGGCTCCGGAACTTGGGAAGACCATTTGTACCTATTCATGAGATTTGACAAATACTCTTGGGACCATTGTTTCCAAAAAGACTGCATCATTCGTTGTACGAATTGCCACCGAGTCAAATAATTTACATTTGAACTTTCGTAATTTTTATCTGGCACATTAACTATCGGTTCACCGATCAGAAAATGTCCAGGGGTTAACGGCAGGGGTTCACCAGGATCAGCAAAGTTTATAACGCTTATCGGTCGCGAATTTAAACATGCTTCCACTTGGTTGAGGAGTGTAGACATTTCCTCGTACGTAAGTGTAGAGTTGCCGATTACCCTTTTAAGGTGAAACTTGGTGGACTTTACACCTGCTTCCCAAAGACCACCGAAATTGGGAGCATGAGGCGGTATAAAATGCCACTCAGTATGGTTTGCTTCCAGGTGTTCTGCTATTGCTGGTTATATAGACGCCAACTGTTGTAACTCTCTGGAGGCACCTACGAAATTGGTGACGTTGTCGCTCCATAATTTAGTACAGTGACCTCGTCCTGACATAAATCGCCGAAAGGCAGCTAAGAATGCCTGTGTACTCATGTCACTGGCGACCTCTAAGTGAATAGCACATACAAACGAAAAGGCATATATAGCCTTTGTATGAACGATGACCACGGCCTTTTGTCGTTCTTATGCTTATTGGTCCAGCATAATCCACTCCGGTGAAGAACGGGATCACCCATCAGTTGATTTCTGACGCTAGCCATCTGTTTTGCACAAGTTACACATTTGCGAACATATTGTTGGATTATAGATCTAGCACCTACTATCCAATAGGCTGACCTTAAATAGTTTGACAGCAACTGAGGACCACCATGCAGTGTTTTCTCATGCGCATCTGCAACTATAAGATGAGTCAGATGACTTGCATGTGGTAGGACTATCGGATGCTTTGAATCTTCGTCCAGTTCCGACTTTGCAAGTCGTCCTCAAACTCTCATGATACTTTTTTTGTCGAGAAAAGGGCAAAGTGATTTCAATTGACTAGATTTCATATTTAAATAACCTTTTTCTTTTAACTGTGTATATTCCGATGTAAATATCTCTGTTTGTGTCTTCTTTATACAGCTTTCTAATGCTGCTTCTATTTCGTGATCTTTCCGATATAAACTATTGTATTTGTCCTTCCTTAAAAATCGTCGGCAATACGCAACTACTCTCACTAATCTTCGTAGACTAAAATAATTTTCGAGAACTACGTGCTCTGAAATTACAGCTGCGTGAGCCTTTATTGTTTGTTCTAGATCTATTTTTAAATCCTTTGGCCTTTTATACTCAATTATTTTATTTTTCAGGAATGACGGTCCAGAAAACCATAACTCATTACTAATCAATGAACTGGGTGGTATTCCCCTTGAAGCGCAGTCTGCTGGATTATCTTTGGTCGATACGTGAAACCATTGAGATGAACTCATTGCACCCAATATTTCAGCGGTCCGATTCGCAACAAACGTTTTCCACCTGCTAGGGTGGCTGTTAAGCCATGATAGCACTACTGTCGAATCAGTCCACGCTGAAATCTTTTCTTTTGGTATATTTAAAACCTCTGCAGACTTTATCAAAAGCTTTGATAAGAGTACTGCACCACATAACACCAATCGAGGAATGCTGACCTGTTTGATTGGCGCTACTCTTGTTTTTGCAACCAACAATGAAAGACGAACCTTGCTTGTGGTATTAATTATCCCCAAGTAAACGACTGCTGAGTATGCAGCCTTTGAGGCGTCACTAAAACCTTGCAATTCAAGATCATCAGTTGAATTTGTCCCAAGCCATCGAGGGATCCGAACCTTGGTAAGTAATTTCAACTCTTCGCGGTAAGTACTCCACTCTGTTATTAATTCCGTAGTTAATTCTTCGTCCCAACCAACACCTGCGAGCCATAACTTTTGGATGAACACCTTCACTACAACCACACTAAGAGCTAACCATCCTAATGGATCGAACAAACGAGCTATGTCTGATATTATCGATCGTTTTGTTATAGGTGCCGTTGTCAGCGGTGGGAGATTTACCGCGTACTGAAAGGAATCTTCGTGGCGGTTCCAGGTAAGTCCCAAAATTTGTGTTGTACTATCTAGTTTAATTTCTCTGTCCTTATCACTTATTTCCCTTTCCTTTACTATCACATCCTGTTTGTCCTTATTCTTAATGTACTCATTTTCTATCTTTTTTTGACCTGTTTGCTGAATCCCTTCATTCCTATCCTTAGAACCTATTTGATATAATAATTTCTGATTATTACTGTTCCATTTTTGTAATGTATACCCTCCTTTTCCTAATAATTCTACCATTTGTTTACAGATTTCTACACCATCTTCGATGTTATCACATCCAGTCATTAAATCATCCATATAAAAACTATTTAAGACTCTGTCTGCTGCAAGTGAGTATTTGTCTCCTTCATCATATGAGACCTGATGAAGCGATAGAATTGCTTGGTATGGTGCAGAGGCTGTTCCGAAAGTCACCGTTATCAGTTCATAATCTCTGACCGGCTTTTCAGGATCGTCTCGCCAGAGTATTCGCTGGAAGACAGCATCTTCATCAGCTATTCTAATTTGACGATACATTTTAATTATATCCGCCACTATACCAATACAATGCACTCTCCATCTCAAAACAGTGTGTCTTAAATCTGCTTGCAGCGTTGGTCCTACCATTAGCGTGTCGTTTAGCGAAACTCCTTTTTTATTCCTTTCTGAGGCGTTAAAAACAACACGAACCTTAGTCGTGACCTTGTCATTCCTGATCACTGCGTGGTGCGGTAGGTAAACGGCTTCATCTCTATTACTATCGTCATCTTTTACAGGTCTCATGTGTCCTAATTGTAAGTATTCATTAATTACCTCTGTATATTTTTCCTTTAAATCTGTATCCTTACTTAGTCTTTTTTCTAATGATTTAAATCTTATTTCAGCTATATCACGTGAACTTCCGGCCTTACAAGCAGGTTCTTCATCTCGGAATGGTAATCGTACAATGTATCTACCTGTATCATCTCTCTTAGTCGTTTTAATATAGAATTCTTCACACTTTTGCTCTTCTGGATTAAGTAATTTCTTTGTACTAAATTGTTCTTCGATTTCCCAAAATTTCTTTAAAATGTCATCTTCATTGAACTGTGCACAATGTACCTTGATATTTTTTGTGCGATTCTTTGAACTCTCACTACTTGGACTGACTACACCTGAAAGGACCCACCCTAAAGTGGAGCTCTGTGCAATGAGAGTACCAGATGGACTCTTGACTATACCTTCCTTCATAATGTAGCAGTAAGCATCTGCACCCAAAAGAATATCTATTCTATTGGGTGTGTTAAAATTAGGATCTGCTAGATACAGATCATTAATGGCAATCCAATCCAATGAACATGTGTTTACAGTTCTTTCAGGCAAGTATGAGGTGATCTTACTCAAAACATAAGCATTTATTTTGAGTTGAAAATCTAAATCAACTGTGGACTCAATTGTCAGGTTTACCATGTGCTTCGCAATGGTTGATCTATCATCACCTAAGCCTGAAACGAGACCTCTGACTGGTATTTTCTTTAGTCTAAGAAGTTGGACTGTGGCCTCTGTGATAAAACAAGCCCGTGAACCTTGGTCTAGTAATGCTCGAACTGTTTGAAATTCACCCGTCTTGGACTCGGCTTTTATTAACGCGGTGGCTAATAAAACCTGCCTGGGTTTGGAGACCTTGCCCGTAGACAAGCATGCGACTATCTGATTATCACTAGTTGAAGAACTAGTATTATCGATAGTCGGCTTCATTCTCTCCTTTAGGTTCTCCATTAGGGTGCAGCAATGAATGGTGGCGTTTGTTGCAAACTTTACAAACTGTCTGCTTTTTACAGTCGTGAACTCTATGATTACTTCCTAGACAATTAAAACAGATTTTATTTTTTGCTACAAAATCCCGTCTAGTTTCTGTGGGCTGTTTTGCAAATTGCTTGCAGAAACAGAGCTTGCGGACTTCCGTGCAGAATTCGCAACGCATATTGAACGAATTTGTGGCTAGCAATGCTTTCGAATTATGCACCTGTGAACTGTTACTGGCCTGGTGAGCCACGGCTTTCTTCGGCTCTATACATTCCAATGCGCGGAAACGATAAATACTTTAAGTTCCTCAAAGGTGGGCAACTTGTTGCTGGAATCATTAGAACTACTTAACTCCCATTGTTTTCGTGTTTCAGTATCTAATTTGAACGTTACTATATGGATGATGATAACGTCCCATGTACTCACATTGATTTTCAGATTTTGAAGCGCATTAAGGCAGTCACTCGTGGTATCCAACAGCTCCTTTGATGCGGTAGCTGATTCTACATTCAATCGTTTCTGAGTGAACAACCTTTTCAAAATACAATTGACTAGGTACTTTTTATTACCATAACGCTTTTCTAACTGAGACCAACATTCACTGTAGTTGGCATCTGTTATTGGTGTATGTCTAATCAACTGCTCGGCTTCACCAGTAAGGTGACCCTTGAGATAGTGCTGTTTTTGCACATTATCTAAAGCTGTGTTATTGTGTACAAGCGATTTAAAAAGATCGTGAAAGGCTGTCCATTCACTGTATTTGCCAGAAAAATTAGGGATAGTTATCTTGGGCAACATAACGAATGAATTGGACGACTTAGAAGAATTATCATTGTTTGATCCACTATTTTGTGGTAGTGGTTCTTTAGGATTAATCTTATTTAACATTGATTTGATCAGACATTTATATGATATATATGTATCTTCGGTGGAATCGTGTATATTTACCACCTTTTGACCTATGTCTTCTATCTTAAAACGTCCATAAAGTTGTGATTTGGTTTCCTTAAATGAAGACCAATCATTTTCCAATAATTCAAGCCTTGTCTCTATATATTCTAATGTCAGTCTATCTTTTGGACTCTTTTTAAAATTAGTGAAAGCCTTTTGTATAACATTTTGAAGTTCTTTCAATATATTAATTTGACCTTCCATCATGAACAACAATAATATTCAAAATAGTGTTAAAAATTAATTAAACACAAAAGTATGATTCAATAAACTATGTAAAGTTCATCTAAACTATTGTGTAAACAACTCCAACCTAATTTTATAAAGGAAAACCTAGATTGAGACGTAAAAACTTTAAACAAAATGTACTGATTTTTTCTAAGTCTCAAAAACAGCTAAAAATTTTACAAGTGTTTTTTCTAAACGTAAACTCTTGTAGAAATTGGGCGTGGGTTCCCCGTTCCACCGTTTTTTATAAAACTATTCTTAGTCCTTAACTAACATGCACAATTTTAAAGCTAAGTCAAAATATTTTTCAAAATCTTACAAGTAAAACTCTTCATTTAAATAAAGTTCAAAATTGCTTGGCAAAAAATATTTTTCAAAATCTTCATTTAAATAAAGTTCAAAATTGCTTGACAAAATCTTCTTAATCACTGCTACTATTAATTATATTTAATTGTACTCACGTTTGCACTTCTCACACACTTGTAAGTTGGTTTGAATTCGTAATGAACTAGTGGCGCCCTCTGTGGTGTCACTTTGAACTTCAAATGCCTCTTGCTGACCTGCGCTGATCTCGTTCACCTTGCTAAACGAAGCTGCCGCCTGAACCCGAACACTTGTCTTCTGATGAACTACTAAAGTAACCGTCATGAGAAGCTATAAATACATAAAATTGCAAATTATACAACTATCAACTTTAAACTCAAGATATCTAAGTTGATTTATGAATGAAGAAATTATCGCTAAACGTCATAAAATAATTTTAGTTGCAATGGAAACTGAACCATACGCAATTTCAGTTAAAGTTTTAAATCCCAAAGTATGAAATTTATCTCGTCTCATGGCGTTGACTTTAGTGGCGCCCTCTGTGGCGTCACGTTGAACTAACAATTCCACAGTGGCTGAGCTCGTCCACCTTGCTAGACGAAGCAATGCTGCCTCTTCGGAATGCCCGGTACTCCTGCCGCAGCGATCCACTGCGAGTACACTGGGGTGCGGTCCGGCTGACCGCTAACTTCAAAAAATTCAGACTGTCTCGGTCTGATCCAGGGTCAATGGACCAATGTTTATTACCGAGCTGGTAATAGTTTGAACTATTGAACTTAATGTGAACACTTATAGGGTTGAAAATAAAATCACAATTGTGTCCTGATCTAACCTGGTATATTTCATTTAAAAATTGCAAGACCGTAACCAACTCGCGGTAACGAAACCATTGCGAGAGCTATTTCGACGCCAACGCCATCTATCGAGCTTGACATCAAACTTTTAAACTTTTAACAAAAATTGCTAAGGTTTCTTCATGAACAAGACATGACATACCTAATCTCACCAAAATATTCCCACAATGAGACAAAGAGAGAGTCTGCTGGAAATAAACTTTTCAACAGATTATGGCTCTCGTAGATTACACTTGCACAAGCATGTAAGCAAGCTTTACTAATCAGACAAGGAAATGGCTTATTGTTCCTAGAACAGATTGCCATGAAGCAGAAAAAGTAAAAAAAAAAAAAAAAAAAGTATGTCAAAGTCAAATTGTTTATTTCAAATAGGCACATAAAAGGCACTTTTGAACGTCAATATTTACAAAAAAAATTGAATTGATTCTAGTCGCCCCTTCCAAAATGTAGTTTCGTATGGAGAAGAATGGGCAAGAAACTCCACCAGTACTCTTTTAAAATCTTGTACAATATTTTTTTAGGTACATTAATTATATAATTATATGTGAAGACGATGCACCTAGAATAAAATTACTATACCACAATAGGTAATAAAAAGAGTTAAGAATGAAGCAATGACAAATTAATTATACTCAAACTCAAACTCAAAGCATTTATTTCAAATAAACCTATTATAGGCACTTTTGAATTGTCAAGGGATCAGTCAGTCAGATGAAGCTAGTTGACCATTCCAAAGCGTAGTAGGTTCCTATGGAGAAGAACGTGCAAGAAACTCCACGGACACTCTTTTAAATCAAATTATTGTTACATAGTATTGGTTACATAATTTATGTTGAAATTATACATGTGAAAACAATGTAGAAAGACGTGCACGTTAAAAGCGTCCGTAATAAAAATATAAAAAACAACTAAAATACTAAGTTAAAATAAGCCGTGGCAGCTAAGAAATGACCAGTCCCTACTGACGGCGCTCGTTCACGAACATGACGCATGGATCAGCACCATTTAGCTCAACCATTTTGAAGGGAACTTAATGATCCAACACATACGCCACCATCAGCTAGACATTTTAGTGAGCATGACACTCTCAGCCACCATGGCACATTCAAGTCAATAAAAGACGTACTCAGAAAATGGTAGGTACATAGTGCTCACACATGTGCTATGCAATTATACAATACTAATAGAATGAATTTATACAATATAAAGATAGTATTTACAATCTTCAGCCGCTCCAACAATAGATTTGAATGCTATTCAATTAGTTTATGCGCCCTTGTGGAGCAGGACCAGCGTTAAGCCAAGCATTTTTGTCAGCAATGTAATCCCCCAACTTATAATATGCTTGGCTACATAGTGTGCGTTTTATAAAATATTTAAATTTCGTTTCATTTAGTTGGACAATGAATTGGACGACTTAGAAGAATTATCATTGTTAGATCCACTATTTTGTGGTAGTGGTTCTTTAGGATTAATCTTATTTAACATTGATTTGATCAGACATTTATATGATATATATGTATCTTCGGTGGAATCGTATATATTGACCACCTTTTGACCTATGTCTTCTATCTTAAAACGTCCATAAAGTTGTGATTTGGTTTCCTTAAATGAAGACCAATCATTTTCCAATAATTCAAGCCTTGTCTCTATATATTCTAATGTCAGTCTATCTTTTGGACTCTTTTTAAAATTAGTGAAAGCCTTTTGTATAACATTTTGAAGGTCTTTCAATATATTAATTTGACCTTCCATCATGAACAACAATAATATTCAAAATAGTGTTAAAAATTAATTAAACACAAAAGTATGATTCAATAAACTATGTAAAGTTCATCTAAACTATTGTGTAAACAACTCCAACCTAATTTTATAAAGGAAAACCTAGATTGAGACGTAAAAACTTTAAACAAAATGTACTGATTTTTTCTAAGTCTCAAAAACAGCTAAAAATTTTACAAGTGTTTTTTCTAAACGTAAACTCTTGTAGAAATTGGGCGTGGGTTCCCCGTTCCACCGTTTTTTATAAAACTATTCTTAGTCCTTAACTAACATGCACAATTTTAAACTAAGTCAAAATATTTTTCAAAATCTTACAAGTAAAACTCTTCATTTAAATAAAGTTCAAAATTGCTTGGCAAAAAATATTTTTCAAAATCTTCATTTAAATAAAGTTCAAAATTGCTTGACAAAATCTTCTTAATCACTGCTACTATTAATTATATTTAATTGTACTCACGTTTGCACTTCTCACACACTTGTAAGTTGGTTTGAATTCGTAATGAACTAGTGGCGCCCTCTGTGGTGTCACTTTGAACTTCAAATGCCTCTTGCTGACCTGCGCTGATCTCGTTCACCTTGCTAAACGAAGCTGCCGCCTGAACCCGAACACTTGTATTTACAATCTTCAGCCGCTCCAACAATAGATTTGAATGCTATTCAATTAGTTTATGCGCCCTTGTGGAGCAGGACCAGCGTTAAGCCAAGCATTTTTGTCAGCAATGTAATCCCCCAACTTATAATATGCTTGGCTACATAGTGTGCGTTTTATAAAATATTTAAATTTCGTTTCATTTAGTTGGACTATGTGGGGAGGTATTTTATTGTAGCATTTTAAACAGTACCCCATGAAGGATGAGTCTACTTTAGCCAGTCTGAAACCTGGTTGAACTAATTCATCCCTATTTCTAGTCCCATAATTGTGTCTTTCACCTCTTTTACTGAAACTATTTAAATTTTTTCTTACGTACATGATGTTTTCATAGATATATTGACAAGGTACCGTCATGATGTTGATATCTTTAAACAGTTCCCTTAGAGAATCGCGCCTGCGGAGGCCATATATTGCTCTGATGGCTCTTTTCTGCAGAATAAAAATAGACTCCCCCATAGTAAAATACCGTAAGACATAATACTATGAAAGTAACTGAAATAGACTAGCCTCGCGGTATCTACATTAGTGAATTGATGGGTTTTTCTCACAGCATACGCTGCTGAACTTAGCCGTCCTGCAAGAGATGTTAAATGAGGACCCCATTGCAGCCTTGAGTCGAGCGTGATCCCAAGGAAAACAGTTTTATCGACGAATTCCAGTTTCTCTTTATTCAATACTATGTCACAATCACTACTTTTAACATTCGGTAAAGCAAATCTTATGCATTTAGTTTTTTTCCCATTTAATACTAAATTATTAGCAGTGAACCAATTTTGGACCTGCAGTAGGGCGTTATTTGCGTCGTCAAGATTTGATGCCCGTCTATTTATCTTAAAGATTAAAGAAGTGTCGTCAGCAAATAACACCATTTGTGGTTGGTTTTTGAATAAATGGGGAAGATCATTAATATATACTAAAAAGAGGAAAGGACCCAATATTGAGCCTTGTGGAACACCCATTTTTACTTTTAAACCGAGTGAATTGAGACCATTTATTTGAACTTGCTGTTGTCTATCATTTAAATAAGATTTTACTAAACTCAGCGCAAGTTTACCTAGTCCGTAATGCTCAAGTTTCAAGAGTAAGGTTTCATGGTTTACGCAGTCAAATGCCTTGGAGAGGTCACAAAAGATTCCTATGGCATCTTGGGCCTCCTCCCACGCTGTAAATATGTGTTTTAATAAGGTGACACCGGCGTCAGTCGTACAACGTCCCCTGGTGAAACCATATTGCTGATCGTGTAAGATTTGGTTGGTGTTAAAATGATTAAGCATCTGATTCAGCATTACCTTTTCGAACACCTTGCTGAATACCGGCAACACGGATACTGGTCTATAATTGTTGGTGTCTTTACTGTCCCCAGATAAAAAGTGGTATAACCTTACTGTATTTCATTAAATCTGGGAAGACACCTTGATCCACACACAAATTAAATATTATAGCTAAGTATGGTCCTACAGTCTCGATTATGGATGTACAAACTTTGATTGATAATCCCCATAGATCTTCGGTCAATTTAATTTTTATTTGCCGAAAAGCTTTAATAACTATCATAGGGTTGATATGTTTAAATTGAAATTCAACCGGGGAGTTTGGGACGTTCGCTCTTAATAAATCAATTGAGACATCGGGTGAGGAATTTAAGGCTTCCGTCGTTTTAGACGGTATATTAGTGAAGAAATGTACGAATTCTTGAGCTACTTCTAAGTTTGAGCTAATGGCACCACGTGAAGTCTCCAATGTGTAATCAGTGTTTCGTACTTTAATCCTATTTGTTTCATTATTTATAACTTTCCAAACTGTTTTTATTTTATTTTCTGCCGATTTGACTTATTGCTAATGTGCAGGGCTTTAGCTATCTTACAGGTATTCCTAAAAAATTTGGAATAAGTAGCAACATACTTACTGAATGTTTCAGTGTTAATGTAAGGCTTAAGGCCATACAGCTCGAACAGTCTTTCCCTGCTTATCCTAATACCTCTAGTTGCCCAGTCACTAAATATAAAATTAGGGCAAATATTTTTTGTTTTCTTTTCAAAAGTTTTATTGAATTCAGTGTGCACTACTGAAAAGAAATTCTCATACAATTTATTTGCATCGTCCATATTAAGGCCCAGAACATTTAACTTATTATTTAGGCTACTATTAAATCTATTTAATTTGCCAGTTGTTATTGGTCTAAATTGTATTTGCACTTTTTGCAAAGGCGTTTTAAACTTCAAAGTTACCGTTTGTCCACAATGATCAGACGGTAAATAATTTACGATAGCTTTATGTAAATAATCACAATCGCAGAAGACATTATCGATACAAGTAGCAGAAGTTGGAGTTACTCTAGTTGGTTCCGTGAAAACATTGTATAAATTAAACGATTTAAAAAGGCTTAATAATCTAGTGCATGTGTGATAGAACATGGTGCTCACATATTTACAAAAATTGTAAAAAATATATACGATTTCCTAAAAAATAACAATAATATCAGTGTGAGTTAAGGTAATCACAGAATTTAAAATAAATGTCATAAAAATAATAAATTATACAATTAAAATAGCAACCTGTTTGATTTTGTCTAGACTCTAGATTGTCCTATGGAGCAGGACCAGCATGTTTCCAAGCATTCTTATCTTGTATATAATCCTCTAATTTGTAATATGCTTGTTTACAAAGTGTTCTTATAATATGAGTTTTAAATTTTCTTTCATTTAGTTGCAATATATCACAAGGTATTTATTTATGAATACTGAGTTTCAAGTTAATCGGACCGCGCGTTACAATTCTTCCATAAAAACTTTGATATCCTCCAATCCCCTTTTAGGGGGTAGTTTAAAAAAACAAAAAATGACAAACTTTATAATTTACTTAGGTTAGTATTCGTGCCAAATTTCAGGTTTATTAACTGAAGGAATAATAATAATAAAATAAATTTCTTTATTTCCCAAAAAACATACAGATAATTGTACATTCACAAAAACATAAAACATTTGGATGCTGCAGAAGAAGAGTGGACTGTGTCGATTTACCTTCAGAAGGGAAAAAAGTTATTGTTTATTTTAATAATTAAATTATGTATGAGTATGTGAGAGTGCGGGTGAGGGGTAATGAGTGTGGATGAAGGTGTGTAGGTGTTTGTATGTGAGTGTGGATAAGTAGGTGATGTGGTATTGGTGAGTAAGTGAATGGGGGAGGTGTATGTACGAGAGTATATGGATGCGAGGATAGAAGTATTTGTGCAAGCATGGAGATTGGTGTGTGCTTATTAAGCAATGTAGGTAAGTAAAGTCTCTGTTTCGGCATAGTCCTGTTTGAGTAGCCATTCTGTCACTTTTAATTTTAGGATGTGTTTGTTTAGGTCTAATATATTCAGTTTTTTTCTGTATATTTTTGTAAATGTAAGCGCTAATTACATAATACTGATGCCTTGCGAAAGTGGTCCTGTGTTGGGTGCCTGAGGGAAGGTTTGTGCGTTTTTTTGGATTAGACGGGGGAAGGCTGCTATGTTTCCTAAGGATAGATTGAAGCACAAAGAGCTGACGAACTGTAAGAACCTTGCAGTCAGCGTACAATTGTGTTGTTGGGTATCTATGGGGCTTCCTTGTCATTACTTTTAGTACGGCTCTTTGTGCTCTCTCTGCCCTCAGAATATGACCTTTCGTTGCAGCGCCCCATACAGAGATGCAATATCCTATGACCGATTGGCATAGTGCATAATACACCATTTTCAGGAAATCGGCATTAGCAGAGTTTCGGAGGGATTTAAATATATGTATGAGGCGCAAAGTTCTAGTCGTGATAGCGTCAAGTTGTTTTTTCCATGTAAGTCCGTCATCTATATGGACTCCTAGGTACTTTACATTGTCACTTCTAGTTAGTGTTGGGCAAAGGCATGGTGCTGATCGGTTAGAGCATGAATGGGCAGTAATTGAAAAACTACGTGACGGTGCGGTCTTTCGCCTAATTGCAAAAGGGATGTAGCAGGATTTGTTTATGTTTAAAGTAAGAAGATTAAAGTTGAGCCATTTCATTATTTCCGCTACTGCCGACTCTCCCATAGATTTGATAGTATCCCAAGTAGGACCGTAAACTAAGATGGCGGTGTCATCAGCGTAAGTGTATATCTTAGTATTTGGGAGGTTCATTTTGCAAAGGTCGTTGACATAAATTAGAAATGACGCCGAAAGTAACAAACTCCTCTTCACTGAAGTGGGTATCAATTTTAACTATCTGGGTGCGATTCTTGAGATTATCTTTGAATATTTCAAGTGACAGGCCACGTACACCTAAGTGTTCTAATTTTGAGGTAAGGATGGGAACAGAAACTGTGTCAAATGCCTTAGAAAGGTCTAGGAATATACCTTAACATTTAATCTTATTGTCTATATTTTTAGCTACCTCTTGTGTCAATCCTAGCACAGCATCTTCTGTTGAAACACCAGCTCGGAAGCCATACTGGTTGTCTGCTATGATTTTATATTTTTCCAAAAAGGTCCTGACACGATTGTTTAAGATCCTCTCAAGGATCTTAGAAAGCGTCGGCAAAACTGATATAGGCCTATAGTTATTGACACAGATTCTGCTCTCTCTCTTGTGTATAGGATGCACTATCGCCTTTTTAAGAGCATCCGGGAAAACGCCCAATTTTAGACAGCGGTTGTATATGAAGGTAAGTGGCGGTATCAGTACGTGGCGACAGTTTTTCAATAAAAGAGGCGATATACCATCCCATCCACACACACACATTCATTCATACAGTCATTCACACAGTCATTGCGTAACTGTAGGATTAGCGACTCGGTTTCAGCTTCATCTACTTCTAAGAGCGCAAGAGAGTTTCCAAGGGAGGGGCCTATACTATTAAGATGAGACTGATCGTTAGTCTGAGGTAATGGGGTGTGGTGTTGTGATATAATGCTGTCAGCCAGCTTTTTTCCAACACTACTGAAAAAATTGCAGACCTCATTTACGGAAGACTTAGGATCATTGCGGATTTTTAATAGCTCAACGGGGCTTGCACATATTTTCGTGGTATTGGTTATTTCCTTTATTGTTTTCCATAAAAACTTAGGTTTATTACTAGCCTTCTCAAGCTCACTCCTTTCGTATGATATTTTTAGTTTTCGAAGTAGGTCATTACAAAAGTTTCGGTAGCGATTATAGGTAATTTTAAGTATAAGGTTATCTGGTGCTTTCTTGGACTGTATGTGTAACTTATCACGGTGTCTAATGCATTTTAAAAGACCAGGAGTTATTCAGGGTTTTAGAGTTCTTTTTTGTCTAGGGATTTTAGCTTGAGTTGTGTGTTTGGATATGACCATTGTTACGATGTCTATAAATTTGTTCATAGAAATATTAGCATCCTCCTCAATGTATATACTTGAAAAGTCGGTATTTTCCAGTTCAAGCTTAATTGCATCATGGTTAAGGCGGGTGGAAAGGTAGCATGTTCTACGCGCAGGGTTAGCGTCTATGATGTCGAGAAGAATTGGCTTATGGCCAGTAATATGGGACTCTAAAACTAGTGTAGTCGACAATAGTTTAGTCTTTAGAAGTATGTGATCTAAGCTTTTTTCAAGCCGAGTGGGGAATTCGTGAGTGGGCAATAACCCTTGAGAAGCATTTAAGATGAGGTAGTCAAGACATTTGTTGTCCTCATTCCGTTTGATTATGTCAATGTTTAAGTCGACCACTAATACAATATTTGGGCAGGCGGATATGGTATCATAGACATTAGTCAAACTAGCCTTGAATTTGTCAAAATCATCGTTGGACTTGTATGACGGAGAGCGGTAGATAGCCACTATTGCTAACTTGTTTTCAATTTGACACATAAGACAAGTTCCGCCGTCAAAGGTAGGTTCCCATACATTTGTTTGAAGTCCCAGTTTAGTATAGATTATAACTCCATCATTTTGATTGAGATTTGTTTCAGTTGAGTAAGACTGAAAACCCTCCAATATATGTAGATTATTAGCTTTACTCAGCCAACATTCGGTCAAAACGATGATGTCAAAGTTAATTTTAGTTAAGCGCAATAGTACTAGAAGTTGATCGAAGTTTTTATTTACACTACGAATATTTAAATGCAGTAATATAATATCGCTACCAGTAACATTGACATACTTTAGACAGTCTTCTGGGTTACATACAAAGGAGTTGCCTACAGTAAATTTGTCAAGGTCGTTATTAATATTAATCAAATTAGTCATTTTTAATGAAGAAATAGATATCAGAAAGTGAGCTAGTGTTATGGGCAAGTAATATTTTGAACATAATGTTATGGCAAGTGCATCGCACATAGGTATATTTTATGATATAGAGGAGTATTGTTATGTATGTGTATGTCATGTGAATATGTTTGTGATTAGGGTATTCTGTTCTATGTAGTGTTTGTAAGTGTGTGGGTGTGATAGTTAATAACTGGTTGTTTTTATAGTATACAAAGATGACAATTTGGATAAAAAGTGATCTAACTATTCTAAACAAATTAAAATAAAAATGATTTATGAGTAGTTTTAGGCGTAGTCACATATTTTTGTATACAAGATCTTGTAGGATTTTTTCAGTGCTGATTAAAATCTGTTTGTCGCCCTCTAGCTTCCGCAGGAAAATATTACCATTGGATATCCAGCAGTATGTGTATTTGTACTTTTTGGCAAACTCACGGGATTGATAAAGTAACTTCTTGATACTGGCAGGTAGTTGTTCAGCGACGTACACCGGTTGGTGTTTCCCTGGCAATCCAATCAGGCTGGTGTTAAGTTTTTCGTCTTTACCCTTATCCTTGTTAAACGACCGCACTGCGGATAAGAGTGTCTGTTTTGTCTGCACTCTGGTAAATTCTGCAATTATTGGACGTGGGGCGTCAGAAGTGGTAGACTTCCCTGGTAGACGATAGATGTCCCGCAATTCGGATTCGGAAATTTGTACTCCAACCGCTTTGCCTATACTGCATACTGTTTTTATGAGACTAGTGGTGGTTTCTGAATTTCCTTGTGGTACATTTCTCAATTCGACACCAGACGAGCGGAACTTGTGCTGGAGATCTGTTATTTTTTGTTCCAGGCTTTCTATGTACTTTTGCTGCTCTTGCCTTTCTTTCCTTAAGTCCTCAACTTCTTTTCTTAAATCTTCGAACTTTAGATTCATAAAAGACATCGATTTTTCGATCTCTTCATTTGATTTACGAATTTCTGTGTTTGTAGCCTGTATCTGGGTATTTTGTGTTTTTATATGAGCTACCTCAGATAACAGTTTAGACATCAGGGTAGTTTGTTCAGTTAGCGTTTTTGTTATGCTATTGTCTTGTAGGTCTGCAGAAATTGAAACTGACCCGCCCTGTGGCGAGTTATCTTGTCGAGGCCGTTTATTACGATTTGTATTTACGTAGTCGCTCATCAATATTGCCGTGTTAATGTCGGGTTCAGATTGGGTTTGACTCTGACTCATATTATTTATTTGTGTTTTTGGCGTTTTAGGTGGGGTGCGCTGAACACCTGCCATTTTAGAGCACAGTTAATAACGAAAATAAAATAGAGTAGGTACTTATCCGAGATTCAAGGTAAAGTTTTCTATTCAATGAAATTCGATGCGGCTATTTGTACACTTCATACACTGTGCGGCGCGGCGGCGCGTAAGCACGGTGTGCGGCGTAGTCGATGGAGTATCGTAGACGACTCGTAGCACCGGTCGATGTAGCGGGTGCGATGACGTCAGCTTCTCGTAGCGGTCGTAGCGCTTCTATCGGCCGTACACGGTATCGCTGTTCACAAGGTCACGCAGTGCGCGCGTGAGGCGAATGTCGCCGCTCGTAGTGCGTAGTAAATTCGCCTGCTGCGCTTACGTTCGTGTGGCTGAGTGGCGTGAGCGGGCGACTGCCGCGCAGGAGCCGCTAGTTCAAATCCTGCTCGAGAAACACCAATCACACAGCACTTGTTACCGGAGAAACACCGCAATCATAGTCTACCCCTTTCGAGGGGTGGAGTCTAACTGTATGGTAACCGTAGGAGTAAACGAGAATTTGAACTCTATACTTTGGCCAATAGGAATTTAGAAAAATAAATATTTGCAAACAGTATTGAACACACGCGACACACGTCCACTTACAGTGACGGCCAAACGGAACTCCCGAAATAAGATTTTACGTACAAAAAAAAACCCCCTTTTCACCCCCTTAAAGGTCAAATTTCCAAAAACCCCTTCTTAGCTGATGCCAACGTCATAATTTGGAGTTAATCAAGCCACACAGTACAATCCTCCCTTGTAAAATTGACTACCCCTTTTCATCCCATTAGGGGTCAATTATCAAAAGCTCTGATATTTTGTATTCTTTATTTTTGGTTTACAGTATTAATACTAAGTTTCGAGTTAATCGAACCGCGCGTTAAAATTCTTCCATACAATCTTTGACATCCGCAAATCCCCCTTTAAGACGCCGACAACGTTTGTCCTTATCAGCGGTTTACCTAACCGCTGTCACTGTCAGATTGCATACAAAAGAAAGAGATGCGCCATGACACAACGTATGGCATAAAATGTTAATAAAATCGAATAAAATTAGATATTATCTAAAAAACAACGGATGCAGTTTGGCATTTGCAATTTTATGGTATACTTATAATTATAACAACAGTTAACAAACGAAAGAATAAACTGCTTTAAAAAATAATTATCCTGTCTTCGTCTTCGAGATTTAAATCTTGACCATGTAGTAGCTTGCCTACGCTTCGATACGCCGCACAAGTCTTTAGAGTATAAGAAAGAGAAAAAACATTTTCTCTCTCTAATGCACCTTGTGGCGCGCCGTCCAGGCGACACCTCATTCTTGTCCGTGCGCTCACGGCGTTCACACAAGCACCTACCTAACTACAAAATACTAGGAAAACTTTTCGGTTTATATCAAAAATGCCTAAGCGGAATCGTGATGAAACCAAAGAAGACAGATGGAGAAGGAAGATGAAAAAGTACGAAGAAAAAATTCAAGGGAATAGACGCAGTGTTCGGAGGATTTGTATATTCGGACGACGAAGATGATGTCTACCCTCAAGGTGATTTTTGTGTACCCATTGTATTCTTTGGGATCAATATGTTCTATTTTTAAATCCGTTGTACGAGTATTCTTCGGATGTTTTATTATCGTTCAGTAATATATGTACGACCGTTGCATTCATCGGGAATCGTACGTTTTGCAAATATCCGTTGTATTCTTCGGATACCTACCAATAAACTTTTATAAGTTTGTCCTGTGTGCATTCAAAGGAACGTGTACGGCTATTGCCTGTAACTGGAAGATAACACTCATGCATTCATGGCCTACCTAAAGCATAACAGCTATAGCAGTGTTTATTAGCTGGTGCTATAATAATCAAGTTTGTGTGGTAATTTTTGGCAGGGATCACCCACATGAGATTAAAGATGGCGTTATTACAAATGTGGACGCGGAGGCCGCTGACCCCCGTTTGATGGACATTGACCCCGCGACACCGCCGCAGGGTGAAACAGCTGAGTCAGACAATTTTGACCCTCAATTATTAAAAGCCCTTGGTGATTCCGAGGTTGACATCGTTGAGTACGGTAATGACCTTCAAGCAGACTTAGCCTCTCGATTTCAAAAAATTCTTTCGTGTGGTTTAAAAAAAAAACAACCGACTTCCAACAAAAACACTAAAAAGTGAAAAATTACTTTAATTTCGGAAGCACATAACATAACATCACGCCTTGTTTCCTCGAAGGGTAGGGCAGAGGTGTACCTGTAGTACACCCACATTTAATATTATATTAACAATATAACATAACATCACGCCTTGTTTCCTCGAAGGGTTGGGCAGAGGTGTACCTGTAGTACACCCACATTTTGCCCAACCCCTTTTTAGTGTTTCACTTTTTAGTGTTTTTGTTGGAAGTCGGTTGTTTTTTTTGTAAAAAAGTTTTTTATTTTTCAATTGTTAGTGGTACCTAACCCACACCAATTCGTATACCACTACTTGCTATGAAAACAACAGTGACAGGAAGTTTTATAACATCATCAACATACACCGAGTGGATTAAATACGTATTATTGAAAAGTTAGCTGTAGATCTGTAATGTATAAGAAACCACGCAAGCTTCCTCTACCAAATAAAATAATTATAAAAATCTGTTCATAAACAAATAAGTTATGCCTGAACATAATATAATACTAGCTTTTGCCCGCGGATTCACCCGCGTGTATATCAGAAAAAATCTCACGGGAACCGGGATTAAAAGTACCTACCCTACATAAAAGGAACCCTAGTGCAAAATTTCACGTCACTCCAGTAGTTTGGGTTGTGCGTTGATACGTAAGTCAATCAGTCGGGCAGTTTCTCCATTTATTTATATAGATATATTTGTTATTTAGATCAATACAAAATAATAATAAATTAAGACTTAATAGTTTTTTTTTTGTTGTTCAAGTGTAATCAATTTCAAAATTGTTGACTTTTACGTGATCAACGTCCTGAAAACCCTTGAAAATGACACCATATTGATTTGTAGACTATTTACTTCTTTACAACCCCAGAAGGAGCTGTTTAAAAAAAAACATGAAACACGTTTTATTTATTTAGGGGTTCAACTTTCAAAAATCTGTTTTTAGCGGTTACCTACGTCATAATAACTATCTGTGTGCCAAATTTTAGCTCAATCCATTCAGTGATTTGAGCTTTGTGTTGATAGATCAGTCAGTAAGTCAGTCACTGTTTCCTTTTGTATGTATTAAATCTATAGTGTAATTCGACATGTTACGACGACTCCAAATAAATTGGGATTAGGGCAGGAAGACTGACGATGCGAAGTTTCAAGTTAATAGATCAACGAAAGAAGATTTTGTTCATACAAACTGTATCCATCCCCCCTTTACACCCCCAAAGAGGTTAATTTTTAAAGTGGTTTGCGATTTTTCCATTATTTGACTTAAAGATTATACCAATATCTACATTTTTTTTTATTTTTTTATTTTATACCAATTTTCGAGTTAATCAACCCACGTAGTAAAATCCTCTCTTGTAAAATTGACTACCCCTTTTTATCCCGTTATGGTTAGATTTTAGAAAAACCCTGATACAAGTTATTCTTGATTTTTGGTTTTATGTATAAATACTGAGTTTCGAATTGATCGGACCGCGCGTTAAATTCTTCTATACAAGCTTTGACATCCCATCCATTGAATTTAATATAACAAAAAATACAAACTTTATAATTTACTTACGTAAGTATTCGTCCAAGTTTCAAGTTTATTAACTCTTAACTCTAGGAATAAGATTTTTCATGCAAACAAAACCCCCCGTTTTGCCCCCCTTAAAGGTCAAATTTCCAAAAACCCCTTCTTAGCGGATGCCTACGTGCCAAATTTCAGCCCAATCTGTTCAGTGGTTTGAGCTGTGTTGATAGACCAATCAGTCACGGTTTCCTTTTATATGTATATAAGACCTCTAGAAGACTCCTCCTTTTTTGAAGTCGGTTAAAAATCATTTATAGCCAGAGTGCATCTCATGAAAATTCCAATAAGACCAAATACGGGTAGGATACATGTTTTATTACGGAGTTCCAGTGCCTACCTTCCGGCTTCATCATCAGATCAGTTTGATGGTACAATTTATATAAATTTGCTTCGCTTAACTATCTTAATCCAGATATCTCATCACCACCCGTGAAATACGTATCATTGAGAAGTTCCGGTGGCCATCTGTGGCCTTCTTCATCAATTCCACTTCACCAAATTATACTTTCTGAATGCAAATGATTGACTTGTTGATGAAATTATAAAAATCGCTATATGTATGCCTATAATATTTGAGGAGTTCCCTCAATTACTCATGGATCCCAACATCAGAACCGGATTTTGATAAAAATGGGACCAATCTGAAAGTATATCCTTTCAAATAAAAAAAGAATTTTCCAAATCGGTTCATAAACGACGGAGTTCTGAAGTAACAAACATTAAAAAAAAAAAAAAAAATGCTTTTTTGTGAAGTCGGTTAGAAAGGAAACGAAAGAGGAGATTTTAAAGAAACATCTTTTTCCAAAAGATGTTCGCTTTGCTAAAAGCCCTGCTCTAAACCCGGAAATTGTCGCTATGCTAGTCGAGACCTGTAAATTAAGGGACAAGCGGCTGCTTGCCAAGCAAGATCAGCTCGGAAAAGCCCTATCAGCTTTAAGTTATGCTATCACATGTCTCTTGAAGAAAGCTTCAGATATTCCTGATATCATCCGTACTCTGAACGAGGCGGGTCAACTCCTGGCTCATTCCCACTACACTGAAACAGATACTCGTCGCTTAGTTATCATTCCACTAATTGATAAATCTTTGACAGATCCCTATAGAGATAGGAAAAGGGATTCTCTTTTATTTGGGGAAACCTAGGTGATTTAGTCAAGAACTCTAGAAGTATTAAAAATACAAGTAAATTAATTCAAGGTCACACATCGACCGTCAATTTAAACGGGAAAGGCCCATCGACCCGAGCGCGGTTCCAACACCAGCGCAGCGGCCAGATGTACCCATCCAGAGTCGGTGGGCCGAAACAAACGACGTCGTATGCGCACTACGCATACCCGGGCCGCAAGCGAGCGCCACCCCTGCCGCCACCCCCCGTGCGGCGGGCGCCGCCGCTGGCAGCGCGCCGCCCGCCCGAGCACCGCGCTACACAGCAAACCGCTGAATGTACAAGATCCGCTGCAAATCCAGGTATTCGCTGGTCAATTAAAACACTACTTTTGTGAATGACAGACTTTCACTAATGTAATGATAAATTCATTTTAGATGCTGTGTCTAGTTATATGATACCCTTTATTAACAAGCCTAATCAGAAACAAGAAAATTACCCACGTCGTAGTTTTTCAAAATGTGAATCTGTATCAATGGAAAAGGAAATAGAACATCTTTTAAAAATTAAGGCTATTAGGATGTGTAAACCAGTCATTAGTCAATATGTTTCCGATATTTTCTTAATTCCTATGAGTGACGGTGGTAGTAGGTTTATTTTAAATCTCAAGAAATTAAATGAATATGTACATACCGAACATTTTAAAATGGAAGATGTAAGAACGGCTACCAAACTCATTACTAAAGACTCTCACTTGATTAATATTGATCTTAAAGAGGCCTATTTTTTAGTCCCCATTCATGATAGTCATACAAAATTTTTACGTTTTTATTTCAAACAATATTTATATAAATTTATAGTTTTGCCTTTTGGCCTGTGTTCAGCTCCTTATATTTTTACAAAAATATTGCAACCGGTTATGACTTATCTACGGTCAGGGGGCCTAAAATGGACGCTTTGGCAGAATCATATTACGATCTGCGTACAATTCATACATCCCGCAATTCATCTGTTTGACAGCTGCTGTTTGACATTAGACTTCAGTATAGCAATTCATAAGTTGTGGACTATTTTACGAAAGTCCATTCAAAACTGTCAAACAGATGAATTGCGGGATATGAATTGTACGCAGATCATATTATGATTCTGCCAAAGCGTCCATTTTAGGGACCCTGAAGGTTTTCTTTCAGTACGGTACTTAGATGACATTTTGTTTATAGGAAAATCCCCTAGTGATTGCATAGAAAACGCAAATAAAACTGTTAGTTGTTTAACACAATTAGGTCTTATCATTAACTATAAAAAGAGCAATTTGTTACCCAAAACAGTTTGTAAATTCTTAGGTTTTATATTAGACTCTGGTTCCATGACTTTACAACTACCAAATTCAAAGTGACACAAGATCCTTAAAGGAGTAAATTGGTTATCAGATTCAAAGAGACTTCGAATAAGAGAATTGGCTCGTTTCCTAGGCACTCTAACTGCAGCTTGTCCAGCTATTCCATACGGCTGGTTATATACCAAGGCTCTAGAAAGAGTTAAATATTTGGCACTGCTTAAGAACAATTGTAATTATGATGCATTCCTGAGTGTACCAGATAGTTTAAATGATGATTTATTTTGGTGGAAGAATAATATTTTATCAAAAGTCAATCTAATTCGTCACCATAAATACGATCTTGAATTTTTCACAGACGCCTCCTTAACAGGTTGGGGTGTAGCCTGTGGTTCTCAAAAAACGGGTGGGCATTGGAACGCCACAGAGCGTAATAATCATATAAACTATCTGGAATTGTTGGCAATCTATTTTGGCCTCAGATCAGTCGCGAAAGATAGAAGAAACTGTGAAATTCTTTTACGCATTGATAATACTACCGCTATTTCATACGTTAACAGAATGGGGGGAGTTCAATACCAGCACTTAAACAGCATAGCCAACATTATTTGGAAGTGGTGTGAAGAAAGAAATATTTTCATTTTCGCATCATATATTTGCTCTTCATCAAATGTAGAAGCTGATACCGAATCTAGAAACCTTAATATTGATACACAGTGGGAATTAAGATCTATAGAATTTAAACAAATAACTCATACATTTGTATAACCAATATTAAATCAAAATCAACATATTAATTAAAAATTGAATTGAATTTTATCTCAATATTTGTATGACCTGCAAGTAGTTGTTCCGGGTCTGGCTGTTTGTGTTTGTGAGTTTAAATGTTTGTAACCACACCCACGATACAGGAGAAATTCCTAGTGTCGGGCAATGTTTAAAAAAAAAAAATGAGAAAATGAAAAATTTGGTAACCCTAACATAGATTTATTTGCTTCTCGCGTGAACACGAAGTGTTCTGTTTACGTATCATGGAAACAAGATCCTTTTGCTTACAATATCGATGCTTTCACGTTAGATTGATCATAATTTTTCTTTTACGCATTTCCACCATTTTCTTTAATTTTAAAAACCCTGAGAAAGATTATACTTGATCAAGCGACCGGTATAGTAGTCGTTCCATTATGGCCGTCTCAGACATGGTACCCACTTTTCAGATCACTCTGTGTTAAAGAGATGATATTATTTTCTCCAAGTAAATATCTCCTTCTCTCTCCTTTCAGATCAGTGCACCCCCTGCACCGTCATCTTTCCCTGGCAGTTTGTGTGTTATCCGGGAAGGTTTCCGTAGACAACACGTTCCAATATGATATGTTCACAAAAAAAGACAGTAGACTGAAACGATTTTTTAAAGGCATTTTCAAATTAAAACCAGTATTTCCTCGTTATGTATCTCATGGGATCCAAGTATAGTTTTAAATTATTTAGAAAACATTCAGACTGAATCAGCTAGTTTAGAAATGCTTAGTAAAAAGTTAGTCACTTTGTTAGCACTTACTACTGGGCAAAGATTGCAAACTTGGTCTGTGATAAAATTGTCAGATATTAAAACGTTACAAGATCGATATATAATAACTATTAGTAGTCTGATTAAAACTTCAAGAATTGGTAATTCTCAACCCCTTATAAATCTTACTTATATCAATCAGAGACCTAGAGTTTGCCCAGCCTCCGTCTTACATAAAGTATTTGGCGGTAACTTCAGGAATCAGATCAAATTCCGAGGAGCGTCTGATTTTAACGTTTAAGAAGCCACATAGGGCAACATCTTCTCAGACACTTGGGCGCTGGGTTAAGCAGACGTTATTGGAAAGCGGCATCGATACTTCCATTTTGAGTGCTCACAGTACGAGGCATGCCTCGACTTCGGCAGCCGCTCATGCGGGATTAAGTATCGACGCCATTAGGAAGACTGCTGGTTGGTCGGCTCAATCAGCAGTTTTCGCTAATTTCTATAATCGACCAATAGTCACTGACCAAATGTCAGTTAGTACAGACGCCAGCACATCAAGCTACTGCAATCTGTCAAATTTCTTTAATAGATTTTCAACTTTATCCGTACAGCATAAGCATAATTTTTTTAGTAGATTCATAAATTACAACTACTGCTATTACTTAGATATCTACAGCAAAAATATGATTGAATAGAATCCTATTATACCTAATTATAATTATTGGTCTAAGTTGGACAGCATTTTGGGAATATAATTTAATTTTTTTGAATAATATTATTTGTAAGAGCCATTATTGTATTGTGAGCCAGTTTATTAATAATCAATAAACATATTTTTACATTTCCTCTTTAAAACTTTTGTTTGATTTTTTGCAACATAGATCAGACCTCTAAACATCTACATGGTCAAGATTTAAATCTCGAAGACGAAGACAGGATAATTAGATGATCAAACGAACTTACCTGAAGTGAAGTTCGATCTTAATTATCCTGTCTTCGTCGAAGAGATTTAAGGTCCCTCCCTAACCCATTACCCCTGTTTGATCAATGTTGCTGCTGTTCTTTCTATTATACTCTAAAGATAATGAGCTGTCGCCTGGACGGCGCGCCACAAGGTGCATTAGAGAGAAAACGGCTGACGGTTGGCGCAGTGGTTAAGCGATTGACTGCTGCGCTGCGTGTCGCGGGTTCGATTCCCGCACGGAACAAATATTTGTATGACTTGCAAGTAGTTGTTCCGGGTCTGGCTGTTTGTGTATGTGAGTTTAAATGTCTGTAAACGCACCCATGACACAGGAGTAATTCCTAAACGACGTTTTCTAAAAATAATAATAATAATAATAATTCC
Organism: Tiliacea aurago; assembly: GCA_948098905.1. Taxonomy (NCBI): domain Eukaryota; kingdom Metazoa; phylum Arthropoda; class Insecta; order Lepidoptera; family Noctuidae; genus Tiliacea; species Tiliacea aurago. The sequence goes on along the minus strand of OX402581.1, from coordinate 28,704,440 downwards.
GGGAGAATCAATCCGACACATTATCTCCGGGTGTTCTCGTCTAGCTAACGAAGAGTACTTGCATAGACACAACCTTGTAGCCAGGAGTATCCATCAGCAACTTGCTCTGAAATACAGCCTTGTGGAATCAGAGGTGCCGTACTACAGGTATGTGCCCGACCCAGTTCTCGAGAATGGAAATATCACATTGTACTGGGACCGATCCATCATCACTGACAGGACTATTACTGCCAATAAACCTGATATAGTGGTGGTGGATCGAATAGAGCGGCGCACAATGATTATTGACATAACGGTCCCTCATGACGTGAAAGCCGAGAAAGATAAACAAATCAAGTATCTTGACTTGGCTCGCGAGGTTGTCGACATGTGGGATGTGGACTCAGCAATCATTGTGCCGATAGTTGTATCAGCCAATGGCTTAATTACCAAGAGCCTCGACCAACACCTAAGGAGGCTCTCGTTGGGCAGCTGGATTAAGGGCCTGATTCAGAGAGCGGTACTTCTGGACACGGCTCGCATTGTCAGGAGGTTTCTCTCTCTGGAGCCCTGACCGCCGGTAGCTTGGACCTTGTTCCCGATACCGGTGGGCTACTATTTTTTATATTTTTAAATGTTTTTATATTCTTTTTTTATATTCTAATATTTAAAAATATAATTTATATGTATATTTAATTAATTATAGGAGATAATAATAATAAAATGTTTTTTCTCTTTCTTATACTCTAAAGACTTGTGCGAAGCAGAGTAGAGAGGTAAGCAAGCTACTACATGGTCAAGATTTAAATCTCTTCGAAGAAGACAGGATAATTAAGATCTAACTTCACTTCAGGTAAGTTCATTCGATCCTCTAATTAAGAGTTGTCTTTGAAGATTTTTTTGAAGTATTAAATTATGTTTAATCATGTTTTGAGTTCCATCACCGTATGTACCTACCCTACCTACCTACCCTACCTACCTACCCTACCTACCTACCCTACCTACCTTCCCTACCTACCTAACCTACCTACCTACCCTACCTACCTACCTACCCTACCTACCTACCCTACCTACCTACCCTACCTACCTACCCTACCTACCTACCCTACATGCGCATTTTGGGCCTGGACGACTGCGTGCTGTGCGGAAGAAGTTGTGGCCGCCGTGGCTAGGACGGGAGAATGCCTTGCCGAGCAGGTGAGGGCAGGCCTAGAGGCCGTCAAGAGTGGACGGGGTTGGGTGGCAGCAGGGTTCGGGGAGATTGTCGTGGTAGGAGTATACTTCTCCCCGAACCGAACTCTCGCCGAGTTCCACAACTCCCTTGGGGAGTTGAGAGTCGTCGTCGTCGGGTGCCATGCCCTCCCCGTGATCGTTCTCGGGGACTTCAATGCCAAGAACGTGGCTTGGGGTTCCCGGTATACGGACACACGTAGCAGGATGGTGGAGGACTGGGCTCTGGAGACAGGCCTGGTCATGCTAAACCGGGGTTCTGTCCCCACGTGTGTGCGGATGCGGGGCGAATCAGTGGTGGACATCTCGTTTGCCAGCCCCGCTCTGTCGCCGCGTGTCATTGACTGGCGCGTCATGGAGGGGGTGGATACCTACTCCGATCACCGGTACATACGATTTGACGTCTTCGCCCAGACCTCGGGCGCACCGGTCCGACTGACCCCAAGTGGTCCGCGGTGGACTCTGAAGCAGCTGGACCGGGAGCTCCTCCTGGAAGCCTCAATCGTGCTGGCCTGGGTGTCATCACCGGACAGGCCTGCTGACATCAACGACGAGGCGGAGTGGTTCCGGCCCTGGTTCAGGTCATGGTTCGGAGCGAGAGTGCGTGGAAGGCCGTCACCTGCTTCTGCGAAGCAGTAATGTTCGCGAAGGAGGAGGCGGAACGCGTGAGTGTGAGGCAGGGTTCGCGCCCTCATGTCCTTAGTCGCCGCAGGAGACGCCCCGGACGTCGGGAGTCGCAAGCTGATTTCCGGCCACCGTAGGCACGGGCCTGCGGACCGTGAGCGATGGGTAGCTTGCCGTCCGACAAGGACCAGGCCCGGGTCGACGGCGCGTTGTGTTTCACGCGCGCCTCAAAGAGACCTCAGCACCAACTGACGGGGTCCGATAGGGCCAATGCCTGCCAGGGTTGCGAGTTTGTCCGAAAGGGATATCGTGACCCTGGCACACAGGCAACGAAAGGAACATGGGTGGGTTTTAGTCAGTAAAAGTCTGACACGCCTTCCCGCTCAGCCCAGAGCGGGAGAAGCTATTTGATAATTTCCCACCAAAAAAAAAAGGTTCGTCTTGTGCTCATTGATAATAATTTGGCAGTAGGTACATAACCGTACGCCGTTTGTATTGTAATTTTATTTTACGGCGATCTGAAATATAATTAATTAAACAGAGTAGTGTTCCTTACACACACGTATTAACATCGCATTTTTAGAGATAAAATATGTATTTTTTTTAAGTTGGATTATTATCTCAGCGTTGGCAAGTGGCAACACAGAAATTCCACTTTTCTTTCGCGCGCTTAAATGATATCGCAAGAAAAAATTCCCTCTCGTCAAATTGTTAATTTTTAATAAGTTTACAATGCTCTTTACTGAAATGATTATCTTTGACAAAGGGTCAATTATGCCAAGTGATAGAAAGTGTAATGAGTGCATCGTTAGTGGAGACCTGAGACGGCCACGAGTCCACGACGTTCATGAACGACATCAACAGAAAGCAGATAAATACATCAGAGGCAGACTCCTAAACCTGACCCAAGATCCGGAGGCGTCCCACAACCTTAATGTGCGAGAGTGCCTGGCTTTAACTGACCACCTTGTACGTGATACTGACAGCGTTTTATATAAGCACTATGGTGGACATAAACACTGCATACTGCCAGTTGCTGCAAATTTGCTAAAGCATTATCTCTCCAGAGACACGAGATGTCACCAGTATTGTTATCTCAACAATACTAGCTGGATGAGGAGCTGCCAGAGAGGCTCGTGAAGCCCTTAGCGACGTTACTGTGCATAGCTAACTGGTATGCGTTTATCAACATTACATCGGTACGTGAAAAAAATCAGTGCGTGCGAGACACGTAACGTGACCTTCCCGTTACTAGCTGAATGAAAAGCTAACAGTGCGTATAGCTAACTCGGGTATGTACTTGTAATAACAGGTAAGTCTCATTTCTATGATCAAGGTTAAGAAAATTTAAAAAGGTGGTTTGATATGCTTTTAACTTAAGAGCATGAACGCTGCGAGACAGCTTTACTCAACCCTGCACACTGTCTGTGTGTTATACACTTGCAAAAGCATTATACGGTCTTATTGACTGTGGGACCCTACCTCCGTACCTGGATTGTTATCATTGAGTATAAAATACTCTTAACGACACTGACTTTTCATAAAGGGGGTTTGATATGCTTTTAACTTACGAGTATGAAAGCTGCGAGACAGCCTTACCCTGCACACTGTCTGTGCACACTCGCAAAGCATTTGTTATTATTGAATATAAAATACTCTTAATATGCTCATAGCATGTTATCCCAACACTATGTGACCTAGCTCTCACATGAAGGACAATACTATGGAAGCACACCTCGCCTCAACAGGTTACCTTTTATCAGCCACCCAGGTGGCTTAATATTATCCTAACCTACAAATGATACCTATTTTGTAAACTATATATAAAGCAAAATTGTGTAATTTTTACACTCATACATTCAAATACTATAAAGTACAGGATACGTTAAAATGATTCTGTGATGCAATGGCTGACGGTACAAGATACTTTGCAAAATTGATTATGTGATACAACGGCAAATGCTTCAGATATTTTTGAAAATTTCCTTAAATGTAACTGAAATGAACCAAAACCATACAAAGTATTATTCAATGCTCCCTTATTTATCTATAAGGTAAAAGCCGTACTTTCAGATTCCTCTAAACTGAGGGAACAAGGGATTGACATAAACAGGGTGGACTGGTTACCTCTATCATAGGGACAGCAATGACTGACCTTATGTTCATGAAGAACATAATATTATACAAACATAAACTGTGGATTGACTCGGCTGATGCAACAAAAAACACTTGCCAACATAAAAAATAATTAAAATATAAATAAATAATAATATAATACTACCAAATTAAAACCAGAAAAAAACTAATATTGCTTCTAAAATTAACATGAATGCTAACTTACACTATTAAAAAAAAAAAAAAAAAACTGATACAATAACAAACAATATCATATATAATTTTATAGCCACAAACAATAATAATTAATTAATACATATTAAAATCACAAGACATTCACTCTTGTTATCTAATGCTATCAATCTGTTTTTTTATATTATCTATCTAGAATGATTTCTTTGATATTGTTATTATGTAATAGAGAAACTTACCAGTCCTATTGAGAAAATGTACCTAAATAGCACAACAGGAGTTGACTTGTTATTGTAAATAACAAAATAAAACAATCAATACAACTGGGTACATAAATCAATCAATATGGAAAACAAAGATTAATGTTGTTGGTGGCCCTTAATAACAATCCGGCTTATATCTACACTCCAAAATGACAAATCATCAAGATTGATACTGGAATGCACAACCATATGCTATACTGAAAAAACAGGTGCAGACCACTGACCCTGTTGTTGGCTGTGGGTACAAAGATACAATAAACTATTTGATATCTATCAAATTCAATATCTCAACTCCTGAATAACATTTCAGCTAGTAAAAACCGAGATGAATTAAAATGCATTAAGTACAGATTTACAATGAATAGAGAGAGTACATTTTAGACTCAAACAAAATAGAAAATTCAGTTTCATTCTGAACCTAAAACTGGTACTTAACCCCTCCTAGGGCAGTGAGAATTCCGTTTGAAGTATTTAATTGACCAAAAATTACAAAGCTCCCAGATATAACCCTATTACTTTATACTGCTAACTTGTACACTATTCAATTATTTTTCAACATATCAAAATAGATAGGTATCTACTTATATGATTTCATCCTATAGGTACCCTATCACTTAGGGCTACCTGCAGGATTCTTCCCATGACCAGATAGAGTACAAATAAAGGATTAATTATAAATACATTGTCTAATAACTTCTTTAATAGTATTTTCATACTTCAACTGTATCTTATAGCTCTGCTGTATTGACCTATTATAAATGTACTCAGTGGTATTGACTAAATGACCGGTAGTGAGTGACACTTTCGTCAAAATATCAAAACCGACATAATAAGTGCTTATTATGTCGGTTTTTATATGGTTTTGGTTTTGATATTTTGACGAATAAATAATCAGGGTGGGTTGGTAGGAAATCTTTAGACAGACACCATTTTACGTGTACAAATCGAAAATCGTCCGAAAATTAACCATGGAGATCTAATACCTAACAAATATAATAAGTGAACTGTAGGTAATGCTTACTTGAAACAAGTGCCTTGAAATACCTACCTATATTAAAACAAAAGTAAAAGTTTATTTACATAACATTACGCCCGCATTCCCAGAAGGGCCGGACAGAGATGGGTAATCTTATTCAAAGGCTGTAAAAAAAAAAATGAAATTAAACATTTAACCATTCCAACTAAGTACTAGACTACACATTTAGCAGTACCTAGATAACAATGATAATCACAACACTAAAGTAAAATTGTCAAGGAAACAAAGGGGGGGGGGCGGCGCATTGTGAAGATAATTCATGGATTGTGATTAGAACATGAACAAGGTCAGGCCTGTCAGGCACCATGAACAAAAGTTCCTAAAAATTTCTTCGTTCTTAAGCACATTGTACAGTGAACATAACTAATTATACAACTTCCTCACTTAATCCAAATAACTCAATTTTATGCCCCATAGATGAAAAAAGAAAATAAAAAAAAGAAAGAAAAATAGTTTATTCTGCACAAACAAAACGCACATTTCAACAAATCTACACAATTATAATACACACATACAAAGTAGCCAAAACCCTCGTATCCAATACACAAAATATTTTTGACAATCATTTACATTGGTTGCGATTGGTTGAAGTCAGGGCCAGGGACCAAAGACAATTTACATTGCAACAAATCTCTTCGATTAGCTCTCAACTTGTCAAGTAATACATAATTGACTATTTGCTAGCAGAACGTATGATTGTCAAGGAAACAAAGGGGAGGGCGGCGCATTGTCAGGATAAAGTATTCATGGATTGTGATTAGAACATGAACAAGGTCAGGCCTGTCAGGAATGCCTGCATTGATTGTATGGTATACCATACAATCAATGCAGGCACCATGAACAAAATTACCTAAAAATTTCTTCGTTCTTAAGCACATTGTACAGTGAACATAACTAATTATACAACTTCCTCACTTAATCCATATAACTCAATTTTATGCCCCATAGATGGAACAAATCTCTTCGATTAGCTCTCAACTTGTCAAGTAATAATTGACTATTTGCTAGCAGAACGTATGAAAATCATGTGGATCCATTTGATTATAAGTACTTGAAGTAAACGGTTTCACTATAAATTAAGAAAGATTTTTTTTTTAAATTCTAATAAGTAAATGGTGCTTACAAAACTTAAAATTGATCAAGTCAAAAGCTTATCCAACGCTTATACAACGCAAAGCAACAGAAAAAAAAAAAAAGGGCAGCTTTAGTCGCCACCTTGCTTTATCAATTCAATTTATGCGATAATTCCGTAACCCGTTTTAGTTCACTAGATAGCAGAGCTTCTTACAACGATAATTTTTACAATGAGCCTTCAAGAGTCGCTGAGCCCGTCAGTTACCTAGGCAACAAAACCCACCACCTCAGTGACTGAATCCCAAATAAGTGAACGTTAAAGCTTACGGAGACATCTACGGCTGCTTTTCTCAGTCACGGAAATACGAGTATTCAAAAGTATTCAATCTCACATACAGAAAAAAATTTAGTAAAGTTAAAAAAAAAAAAATTGGCTATAATGCCGACTCTGGGGACTAATAAAACAAATACTTCATTATAACCGTAAGTTACGATAAGCGAAATAGTAAGTTAAAGTAATATTAATCCTTTACCTCTCACAGTACAACAAATACAACAGCTCAACTTAAAATTGACACCAATTGAGACAAACACAATGTGGGTTTTCTCGCTGTTGATTATGCCTCATTGCTGACTAACAATAGCCAGGAATAGGAATAATAATTATATATGACGGAAGCCATATTGTTTAACAGCTGCAAGAGGCGGCGACTAGATGGCGCTAGTGGAACGTGCACCATAGACAAATCATTCATTCTATCGTTCATTTGACTTAAAAGACTTGAAGTCAATTGAGTTGTAACGTTACCCCCCACTAGCGGATCGCCTTTATAAGGAGCTGCACTGTTGAGTCGGTCTGTCTCTCGACAGTCAGTACTTCCCGGTTATTGGATGTGGAACGGTGTCTCCGACAAATTAGTACTATCCCTATTGCGGTGGGTGCATGGACCACTGTCCTTGACAGTCAGTACTGCCCTATGTGACCGCCAATACCATTATTAGTTATTTAATTAATTTTATTTCATTTCTATATTCTCTCAATTTAAAATAACTGATTTCTGTATTGCCATATCTGAGTATTACTTCTGATGTCTGGACCTATCCCGACATATATAATAGGAATGATAATTCCTAACAAAGTAACGCTAATGAACAAAAATAAAAAGTACCTACATAACATACCAGAATATTTATAACCAGATAATTTATTTATTAAGTAAACCTGAATTATTGCAGACAACTCTAAACATCTACTCTGTTTAATTAGGTAATTATAGGTATTTCAGATCGCCGTGAAATAAAATTGGGAATCAAACGAGCTCACCTGTTAAGCGAAGTCTTGATTCTAATTTTATGAACGGCGATAAAAAAGTCTTGTATCATTTCCGGCAATAATTGAATGATCATAGAACTTACCTGGAGACGTAGCTTGTTTGCTGTCTGGTTACACCCTTGTTGATCAAGGCTTGACTAAAACTCACCTGCACGGAGCCTCTGCATCCAACTTTGTCCCGAGTCTGCACCTGCTAATCCCTGCCACCACGACCGCAACCGCGAGCCCTCCACAGGGAACCTCCGGATCCAGCTCTGTCGTGTGTCTGTTCCCGGTGCCGAAACCCACCGCGACTGCGACTCCGTGTCCCACACAAGGAAACGCCCGATCCAGTTCCGTCGGAAGTCCGCACCCGGCGTCGACTCCCACCGCGACTGCAACTCCTCCACAGAGAACCTCCGTATCCAGTCCCGTCGTGTGCAAGCCTCTGGTGCCGACCACCGCGACCGCCACTCTTCCACCTCCGCGTCCAGTTCTGCCCGCCGATGGCACTGACTTTCACCACGACCGAGAGTTCTCCACAGGACACCTCCTGCTCCGACTCTGTCATGTGTCCGCCCCCGGCTCCGACCCTCACCGCGACCTTGACTCCTCGACGAAAATCTGCTGTTCCTCTCCGCGTTACACTGACCAGGGATGCCATCCGGTGATTAGGCGGAACTGCACTAGGTGTTCGAGTCGATCGCATTTTTCGTTTTTTCTCGTGCCGGTCGTCCATCTTGTGGACCAAACCACTCAGGATTTTGCCAATTTGTGGGTGTGATGTTGTTTTGCCGCTTCGGAGATGTAAATAAAAACAACTAGGTAGATGAACAGGAAGATCTTTTTATTTGATTCCACTATGATTACATTAAGTGCCGATAATCTCGGACTGTGTTTTTCATAAATCAATCTTGTGTGCGTGGTGTTGGCGGCCTTATTTCTGTGTTGCCAACACCCAAAAACTATTTTCATAATAAAAATTTCGGACTATTAGTCCTTTGGGCTTACAATATGGACTTTTTTGTCTGAAATAAATGATTTTTATTTTTATTTATATTTATAATATGTTTTGAGGAGGATTCGCGAAGTAAAACCAAGTCATTTCATTATTTTTTCTTTTATTAATTACTTAAGATTATGTAGGTTTTTTATACATTTTTTTTAATTATAAAACTTATGAATATATTATTCCTATTTTATACCTGCATTTTGACTAGAAAAGTGTTGGAATGATTTACGATAAGCGTACCGTCGGTCGGGTCACGCGGTCAGTTGCATGGTAGACTGTGCTGCACCGTGGCGGGTGGCTCGCGTTTATCGGTTGCATGGTAGCCTGTACTGCACCGTGGTGGATGGCTCGCGTTGATCGGTTGCATGGTAGCCTGTACTGCACCGTGGTGGGTGGCTCGCGTTGATCGGTTGCATGGTAGCCTGTACTGCACCGTGGTGGATGGCTCGCGTTGATCGGTTGCATGGTAGCCTGTACTGCACCGTGGTGGGTGGCTCGAGTCGGCCAGGTCGGTCAGTCAGTCGGCGCGGGTCACGGCAGGAAAGCGTCGCTGTCGAGCGGCGGCGGTGCATCGCTCAGGTACGTGGTGTCGGTGGCGGAGGAAGCGGGCGCGGCCCACGACACCCAGCGTGCCTGCGGAACACAACACGAACTAAGCACGCGCTAACTACACTTAGACTTATTGTAATTACATTATTATAAATTGACTGGGAAAATCTGACAGGACATAGCCGTCACTTTGTAAAATTATTGGAATGTTTGGATAAAGTAAATTGAAATGTCATTACATATTAGATGTAAAGATTTGTTTCAGAATTATGCTTTTTCGGGCGTACAAGGACGCGAGAGATCGGAGTGATAGTGTTTCCGGTATACCGGTGCCAAAAGAGCGTCACGTGAATGAGACATTACCTCAGCGCGGTCACGCGACTCGCGCCAGGGGTCGTGCTCCAGCGGCAGCGAGTCCAGCGGCACGTCCAGGCAGGGCGCCAGCAGCCGCGGCGAGTCCGCCAGGAACGCCGCCACCTCCGCCGCGCACGGCCGCGCTTTGTGCTCCTGCTGCCAGCATGACTTGATCAGACCCTCGCTGCAACACAAAGAGACATTCATAATGATAAACATCATGACAACATCATGACGATACCTTGTCAATATATAAAGAGGAAAAAACGGAACCCTTCTTCTTCTTTCTTTTTTTTTTCTTTTTTTAAAAACGTTGCCCTAGGAATTTCTCCTGTATTGTGGGTGCGTTTACAAACATTTAAATTCACATACACAAACAGCCAGACCCGAAACCACTACTTGTAGGTCATACAAATATTTGTTCCGTGCGGGAATCGAACCCGCGACACGCAGCGCAGCAGTCAATCGCTTAACTAACTGCGCCATCCGTGCCCTTATAGGATCACTTCGTCGTCCGTCTGTCTGTCTGTCTGTCAGTCTGTTAAGACCGTTTTTCTCGGGAATGCGTGTAGGTATCAAGTTGAAAATAGTATCAAATACGAACGTCTGCGGGCCCTTGGGGCTCTAGAAAAATTAAGCTTCTAATTCAACGCAATAAAAAAATACGGCGATATATGTGACATATTTTGATACTCGCAAATAAATCAAAACCTAGGGTACTGCGCGGAGTACTAGCGAAAAAGTTCAATTTCATTTGTTTTTTAGTAGTACGAGTAGTAGTAAGTAAGTAAGTAATTATTTATTTGTTAGAATATTGTTGATAAACAGGTGTTACACATAATATAATGTCCATAATATTCTGCTGTTTACAGCGTACAAATATTTCAAAGAATTAAAATTAGGAGTAAATTAGAACAATATGTCGAAATTAAACCATACAATGGCAAGGTCAAGGAAAACGTTAACTACTGTCAAATACAATGTCAAGGATTATCGAACGTCATCGATGGAGCCAGAACCTTCAAAAATTGAATTGAATTGAATTATAATGTCAAGAATTATTAAATACAATGTGGAAAATTATTATAAAATACAATGTCATAGAAATGAAATTCCATTCAATTACTATGAGCACAAAGACGAGTCATGTCTAATTTAAATTTTGAATCAAATTTTCATTTAAAAACTCATTTGTTGAGTAATAACACTTATGGAATAGGAAGTTAAATAATTTCGTTTTAAATGCAGTGAAGTTAAGACTTTTAAAAACATTAGGTTTATTACAAATCCTAATTGTCATACAGTAAACATTATCGGAAAATAGTTTAATTCTTTATTGGGCTACACATAATTTGTGGATATTTCGACTTTTTCTTACAACATCATTCTGTACTTCAAATAGAGCCATGTTTTTATGTACAAAGATACAGAGTTCGAATATATATAAAGTGAGACACAGCTTTGTAATTGTTGGGCTTTAGTTATTGAGCGAATACTTTTTTTTTTTGGGCTCGGTATACTTTAATAGTATCAACAGAGTTGCCTCATATTATGATGCCGTAGCGGAGAATTGATGCTACGTAACCATGATAAGCATAAAGTGCTGCATTGATGCCAGCTACGCGAGTTACCCTGTATAAAACAAATACAAATCTTTGCAGTTTAGTGCATAATTTGTCAATGTGTACTTTCCAGTAACAATATTTATCTAATGTTATCCCCAAAAAAGTAGCACTTTCAACCTCTTCTATAGCGTTATTTTCATATCTTATTTGTAATTGGTGACGTTTGCTATTGTAAGCTTGGAACTGTATAAGTTTGGTTTTACTAATATTGACATGTAAATTGTTGTCTTTTAGCCAATCTATTATTTTGTTTAACGTGTCATTAATCTCTTTTTCGTATTTGGTGATATTGTTATCAGTGAGTTCAATACTAAGGGTTGTATCGTCGGCGTACAGAATGCATGAATGTGGGGTTACGTTGGGCAAATCATTGATATATAGCAAAAACAAAAAGGGTCCTACTATACTGCCCTGGGGAACACAACAGGAGTTTTGACGATAGGCGGATCTAAATATTTTCTTTTCTGATAATGTATGCCTAGATATCTCTACGCATTGTTGGCGATTATTTAGATAAGTTTCTATCCACTGTAACGCGTTTCCCCTAATACCATAACGATTCAGTTTGTAGAGAAGCAGTTTATGATTTACGAAGTGAAACGTTTTTGACATATCGAGAAATATTGAGATGATATTGGTCTTTTACCATTCAGACTAGAGTTAATCATTTTCACAAGAGAAAAACATGCAAGAGTTGTTGATTTATTTTTTCTGAAACCGAACTGTTCCTCTTTTAAAATTCAATGTTTTATTATAAAGGAGTGCAGTTTGTCGTGCATAATTATTTCAAAAATCTTAGAAATTACGGGTATTAGAGTAATCGGTCGATAGTTATTCATGTCATTTTTATCTCCTTTTTTGTACAATGGTTTGACAATGGAAAATTTTAGTCTGGTGGGGAATAAACCTTGAAGTAATGATAAATTAATTATGTGGACGAGTGGATGAGATATACAACCTGTTTTTTTTTATATCCCATAACTCTAGGGTTATATTCTGTAGTAAAAATAATACTAAAACTCCTAGAATAGGTGGTCCAAAAATGCATCGTTTCGGAGATATCATCAATCATAATTAAATTAGGTCAAAAATTGTCACCAGTATGACGAATCTTTACTTTTGCGAGGTTGCCAAACTTCGCAGTAGTGTAGTAAAATAAATAGTAAAATAAAATATGTAGGTATGTTGGTATCGGGGCTTCCCGGCGGCAGCTAGTGAAGGGAAACCTACCTTGTCGACGTTGTCATATTTCACGTAAGGGTGTTTTACATTAATAATCGTGACTTTGCCGAATTATTTTGTATGAAAAATGAAAAAATAAAAATAACGAAGGATTGGAACATAACTCATATGCCAGTTGATTCTTTGATATGGCCTCAATCATACCCTAGAGTTATGGGATATCAAAAAGTTAGAGAAACGTTTAAGAACTTTCGTATTGATAACGTCATACCCGGTTGAGTTGGATGAATTTAAAGAATTAATGATTTTATACACAGTATCTTCATTAGTTGACGTCAAGAAAATGGTATCCGATATGTCAGTAATGGTATGTTTGTAATCAATGTGTGTTTCAGAATTAGGGATTTTTGGTTTGTTTGTCATGTTTATAAAAAAGTCATTAAATTTGTTGGCAATTAAAGAAATATAAGAGTATCATCAACAAAACAGACTCAACTACAAATTCAAAAAAAAAATCGACTACACGGTAACAGTTCTAAATAAAAACAAAAACTTTACTCACCTTACTATAAAATCAACACTGGTTCAACTCAAAATCTAGCTTTAATTTACAATCAACTCAAGATAACTCTAATTTGTTTACGACAGACTCGTGCGTGCCACATGTAATACTGAGTACAACTAGCGATGTCCCTGTTTTGGTGGAGGTGGAGCGGCGCTCACTCGTTGAACAAAAGGTACTTTTAACGTCATCTAGCGTAGAGTAGTTGCAAGAACAATTTTTTAATCTGTTAACTCACTACCTAGCGACCAATCGTAGTAACATTATTCGAGTTGACATTTTTGAGTTAGCTCTCTTTAGATCTAGATGTGCAACTGTACTACGCTTTGGAATTCCGTTTGGTGTCGGAAGTAAACAATAGCACCATCCCATTTCTTCCCGTGGGTGTCGTAAAAGGCGACTAAGGGATTTACTAGAGAATGGTCAGCAGCGTTCTCTATGCATTTTTAAAACCATACTGCAATCGCCAACCCGCCTGCCAAGTGTGGCAATTATGGCAAATCCTCCCTCTTTTTGGGGAGACGTCTATCGGCTGAAATGATGATGATGATGATGACGCTTTGGAATGGGCGACGAGCTTCGTGTTTGTAACTGAGCGACTCCTTGACGATCCACAAGTATATGCCTGTATGTGTGGCGCCTGGTATGGTTTTGCTGTTATGGTTGTCTTGCTGCGCCCTAATAGGGTCATGTACTCACTAGTTTAAGCCTAGCGTGTAATAAATATGGTTGTGTACATTGTGCATTAAATAAATAAATTAATAATTGAAATAAATGCTTTGAGTTTGAGTTTGAGATTCCATTATTGTCAATTTGTGCTGTTATAAAAAAAAATTACATTATATTTATCATTTTTGAGATGGGGCAGTAAGGGCAGCTAAATTAAGCGTTTTTTGAAAAATGTTGATCTGCATTCACTGATTTTGAAAGTAATGTCAGCAGGAACATTTTCCTGCTGACATTATTTTCAAAATCAATTTTCACAATTTTTTTTTATGCCAGTCTATCATCTTTTTTATAAGGATCAAAAACCTCTACTGGACCAATTGAGGTTTGAGTAGGTACTAAAAAAGTCATAAATCGCAAAAAACTTTTTTAATACAGTTGCTCAAAAAGTGGTGTATTGCAGGGACGTATAGCGTTCGGGATGTGGGCTATTACATAAAGTCCATTTCACGAAAGAAGTCCCGCGGAAATAAGTGGAACTAATTATTATTATACGCTAAGTTAGCAACATTCCTAAAATAACCCATGCCTGCAGCGCCACGTCTGCGGGACTTCTTTCGTGAAATGGACTTTACTAGTGCGTCTCTTTCCCAACTGTCAAAATAATGTCTATTAAAAAGAAAATCCAACCATGAAGTTTTTACTAAAGAGTTTTTGTGATTCATACAAATACGTATATTTCTAAAAAGAAGCTACTAATTTATTTCAATATCAGATTTAATGATTTAATTGAATGAGTTAGGTTAGGTTTCATTTCATTTCATCTCATTAAATTTCATTTTCATTTCATATCAATAAAAAAAATATACTGAAGACTAAGCTGTATGGATAGTTCCCTTTGCCTACCAAAATGGGTGAAGAAAAAAAAAACTCTGCTTATATTCTACAGTTGGCGCCATTTTCCAGAAATTTTCTTTGCGAGTTTAGTTGTTTGTTGCACAAAATGAGTAATTTCGACCCTATTTTTTTTGAATTAACACCACCGGAACTCAGTATAATTGCACAAAATGCTTCGGAGAACATTTTACCGGAAAAGTCAAAAAGCCGTTACATATCTACTTAAGACGAATTTATTGCGTGGAGAGAAGAGAAAAAAGCAAATAGTTTTTCAGAAAATGTTATGTTGGCATACTTCTCCGAACTCGAAAATAAGGAACAACGTGGATATAAGTGAATACCCAAAATTAAATGCTTTCTTAAAACGGCAATCAGACAGTTTTACAAGTAAAAAGTCGAAAATATTAACATCCAATGAAGTGGAAAGGTTTTTGAACGAAGCTCCCGATGATCGTTATTTAGCCACAAAGGTAATTTATTAATAAGTACTTTTATTTTTCTTTAGTATTCAGTTTACGAAATCGCAAAATACAGTCAATACATTATTTAAAAAAATATTATTCAAATCCCTTTTTCTGTAGGTTGCTCTGATTTTTGGCGTTGTTGGAGCTTGCCGCAGAGAGGAGTTAGCCAATATTACATTAAAAGATATTGAAGCCCATGGAAAAATGCTACTAATCAAGATTCCGAACACAAAAAGTAAGATACCGAGAAGCTTTGTTGTTGAAGGAGATTTTCTTAGAATAGTGCAAAAATATATGAGTCAGTGGTCCCAAAAACGAAAAACCGACCGTTTTTTTCAAAATTACCAGAAAGGGAAGTGTACAGCTCAAGCAATCGGGATAAACAAATTTGGTAATATGCCAAAAGAAATAGCTACGTTTCTTGGTCTGCCGGATGCTGAGTATTATACTGGGCACAGCTTCAGGAGGACCTCTGCTACATTATTGGTAGATTCAGGAACCAATTTGACGTCCTTAAAGCGACTAGGAGGTTGGAAATCAGACAAAGTTGCAGAAAGCTATATTGGTGATTCATTAAACAACAAACTAGAAACTGGGAAAAAAATCACACAATCCATTAATTTAAGGTCCAGTCCAGATGGTAGATGGACGAACGTTCTATTCAACATGTGAAGGAGACCCTTCACATGTTGAATAGAACGTTCGTCCATCTACCATCGTTGATAATGATAATTCATCAGATCCAATTCCATCAACTAGCAAACGCCATTGTAAGACAAATATATATGAACAATCATACGAAATTAATAATAGTTTGTCTCAAACAGTAAATATGCAACCTAAAACTTCCCCAGTTAGTTTAAAAAACTGTACCAATTTCAATGTACATGTGTACTATAACTTTTATAAGAAATAAATGATTAGTTAGTTGAGTTTATTGTGTTTTTATTATTTTATTAAATTGCTTCATTTTTTCGCAACTGTATTAAAAATAGTCGTTCAGTACACCTGCGGAACCGTCATTGCAACTTGTTCCGACTGTCAACCCTCGCCTTCGGCTGCGCCTCGGCGCGGGTAGACATTTGTCGGGACTCTTTGCAATGACAGCCTTTCCGCACTTGTAATGAAATATACTATTCCCATACATTTTGTAGGAAATGAGACTGCTTTTACTGCCCTATCTCAAAAATCCATCCTGTATATTTGTTGAACTATATAGCTGAAGTTAATGAGGAAAAACTTACAGCTGCGGCTTCAAGCCCGGCGGCAGCTCTAGCGTGTGGCCCGCTTTGACGCGAGCGAGCACCTCAGCGTTGCTCAGGCCCTGGAAGGGCAGCGAGCCGAACGTGACGATCTCGTACAGCAGCACCCCGAAGGCCCACACGTCCGAGGCCGGCGAGAACACGCCCAGCGCCAGGCTCTCGGGCGCCATCCAGCGCACCGGCAACATGCCCTTGCGGCTGAAGCGGTAGTAGTCGTTCTCGAACACCAGGCGCGTCATGCCGAAGTCGGCCAGCTTCACGACGCGGTGCGCGCTCACCAGGCAGTTGCGCGCCGCCACGTCGCGGTGCACGTAGCGCAGCTGCGCCAGGTACGACAGCGCGCGGGCCGCGTCCAGCGCCATGCCCGTGAGCCGCACCGCCGACACCTCGGCCTGCGCCGAGCCCGCGTCGCGGGCCGAGCCCGCCGCCAGGTGCCGCCGAGCCAACAGGTAGTTCTTCAGATCGCCGTACAACATGAATTCCATCACTGTGCACACCGGCTCCGTCTTCGTTACCACGCCTAGCAGCCGCACAACATTCTTATGGTCGAAGCGCTTCATGGCCTCCGCCTCGGACAGGAAGTCCAGCTTCTCTTCGGTGTTGGCGCCGGCCTTCAGCGTCTTGACGGCGACGGCGGACCAGCCGCGGTCCTCCGCCAGCAGGGCGTGGCCGCCGTACACCGTGCCGAACGCGCCCGTGCCCAGCTTGCGGTTGATGACGACGCGCTCGCGTGGGATCTCCCAGCGGTCCAGGCCGCCAGGCTTCGGGCCCAGCCGCGTAAGGCCGAGCGCGGCCAGGCGCGCGCAGTACTTGCGCTCGGCGCGCCGCTTGCAGTGCCACGCGGCGCCCGCCAGCGCCGCCAGCAGCGCCGCCAGCAGGAGCGCGCCCAGCGCCACGAAGGCGCCGCGGCAGTCGGCGCGCAGCAGCTCGGCCAGCGCCTGCAGCGGGCAGCGCTCGGCGCCATCATCGGGCGCGCGCCCGTCGGGCGTGAGCCAGCGCGGTGCGCCAGGCCCGGCGCGGTAGCCGGCGCGCGCGCTCCAGCTGCCCACGCGCTGCCGCGAGCCGTTGCGCCACTGCAGCAGCACCAGCGGCGCCGCCCGCGCGCGGCTCGCCCCGCCGCCGCTCCATTGGAACGCCCCCGTGAGCCCGCTGTAGCTAACCGCAGTTACGTCTTCTATTAGGGCTCTGTAACAGCAAATATCGTATTTTGATCTATGTAGGTAGATATGTCATAATTTTTGAAAGATGATTACCTACAGTCAACTACTTAACACGAAACATTGTGAAACTTTGGCTCACCTAGCAATGCCCCTATGGTGAAGATTGTCTAGCAATGCAGGATGCGCGAGCAGCTGGCGCCGCAGCGACGCATCCCACATGCGGAGCGCGTCGTAGAGCAGCGCGGCGTACGCCGGCGGCTGCGCGCAGTCGGTTCGGTCAGGTTGTGCGCATCCCGCGGCGCGCTGCGTGCAGCAGTGCTGGCGCCAGCGCCGCGTCCAGTCACGCCGCGCCGCGTCGGCGCCGGAGCGCGGCTCGTCCCAGTCGGCCAGCCAGGCGGGCGCCACGCTCAGGTGGCCGGCGGCGGCCGCGAGCAGCTGCTGCTGCGTGCAGCCGTGCGCGTCGGCAGGCGCCAGGCGCAGCCAGGCGGGCGGCAGCGCGGCCGGCAGCAGCCACACGGCGCCGGCGGCGGGCGCCAGGCCGGCGCGCAGGCCGGCGCACAGCGCGGCGCGCACGAGACGCGCGTCCTCCACGCACACGTACAGCACGCGGCCGCGAGCCGCCGCCACGCGCGTCGCCCACTGCAGTCACTTGTCGTATCAATCCGGTTAGTCCGTTTCAGCTTATAGTGCCACTATGCAGCACAGCTCTATTTGAATACCTTTCAATATTTTAAGGGTTCCGTATCTCAAAAGAAAAAAAAAGGGAATCTTTATAGGATCACTCGTGTCTCCAGGATAAGAATGCTTGGAAACATACTGGTCCAGCTCCATAGGACACGTTTGATGTGGGTTTTGAACTTTCCATCGCTAAGTTCTGTAACAGACTTTGGCAACTTGTTATGAAACTGGATACTGTTTATAAGAAATGGTTTGCTTGTTTTAGTTTATCAAAATTTGGATATCACAATTTACGCGATCGCGAAGTGTAGCCATATGTGAGTGAGTGTAGTTCAGAGGTGATTAATTATTATGTTTGTTAATCAACTCAGCCTATAGCAGTCCACTGCTGGACATAGGCCTCTCCCAGGCTGCGCCACAACACCCTTCCACACTCTCCATTAGGTTTGTAACAGAACAATTTTTATTAAAATCGAATTTTTTTTTAAACGTTGCCCTACACTAGGAATTTCTCCTGTATCGTGGGTGCGTTCACAAACATTTAAACTCACATACACAAACAGCCAGACCCGGAACAACTACTTGTAGGTCATAAAAATATTTGTTCCGTGTGGGAATCGAACCCGCGACACGCAGCGCGTGGCGCAGTGGTTAAGCGATTGACTATTTCAATCGCTTAACCACTGCGCCAACCGTGCCGTCAAATATTTCGTATTATATTATAAATTCGTATTATATTAGTAACTAGAACTTTTTTATTTTTTCAAATCTTTGTAAATAATTTTGATTCCACATTTTTAAATACGCCTTAACTAGCAGGCGCGTAATTCTTTAAGGGCCGATTTTTCAATCCTCAGATAAAACAGACAGATAGGGTTTATTCGGAAGATAACAAAAAATGTTGTTCAATCGTCAAATAGGCTTTATTCGTCGAATAATTCACATAACTGACGAATAAATCTATCTGGCTCTTTGACGGCCAGATAACCGCTTATTCCATTGATAAACGACGTTGAGGTTAGTTTTCGTGCTTTGCAAGTGTACTGGATATTTTCGATAATATTGACGACATGGCTGGCTATTGAGGAGGAAGCCATAATTGTATCACTATCATGACGTGCTTCGAACCCTTTTATGTTCGAACAAATACTTATAACCTTTTCTCCTGTTCTGTACATCTCCTGTCTTTGGACAGAGGATTTCTTTTTCGTGGCTTTTTTATTGCCTCATGTTTTAACTTTATGGTGTTACTTTATGTGCGTTTTGTTTGTGCAGAATAAACAATTTTCTTTCTTTTTTTTTTTTTTTACAAGTGCGATCAATTGTTGAGATTCCACACGAGTTGAAAGAACTTTCAATTTTCTTCCATGCAGATTCTTTATCTTTGTTTATAACAGAGTCAATCTTTTTATTTTTTATTATTTGCACGTAGGTCTCGACAAAACTCACAAATAATTGAACCTCAGCATTACCACGAGCCAAACAAAGAACCTCGTAACGGACGTATCGTAATAAAAGTGACCTGACGCTTTGCTTGTTCCAAGAAATAGTCCGTCCCGCTCTAACATTCGGTTATTCTGTATATTTGTTTCACCTCCGTGAAGTTAGCGCTTTAACAGATGAGATGATCGGTCAGATTCATTCTTAGGTTAAATATTTATTGAAAAATTGACAACCACTTATCTGAGGAATAAAGAGTCTCAGAACTTTAGCGGTTTGTGCTTTGCGGAAGTTGCTTGCCGTATGTGAAAAGTATGCGGCCACACACGGACTCAGTTTTAATGTAAAAAATCAGAGTGCATGATCTTAAAGGTACAAAGTGCCCAACTGTTGTTCCACCACTGTTACTCAATGGTATTCCTCTTAGTCGAGTATACCAATTCAAGTATCTTGGGCATGTGGTTACCGAAACTCTTGGAGATGATGTAGACATGGAGAGGGAGCGCAGGGCATTGTCAGTCCGGGTGAACATGCTGGCCCGCAGGTTCGCTCGATGTACAGACGCAGTGAAAGTAACTTTATTCAATGCGTATTGCACATCTCTGTACTCAGCGAGCCTGTGGTTCAGCTATACCCAAAGGGCTTACAATTCTCTGCGCATACAGTTTAACAATGCCTACAGGGCGCTGTTACGTCTGCCACGCTTCTGCAGTGCGTCAACAATGTTCGCTGAGTCGCGCACAGATGGCTTTGATGCCACCTGGCGCAAAAATACAGCGTCATTGCTAAACAGATTGCGTGGGAGCAGTAACAGCATCCTGAATGTAATAGGTAATAAGTTTGACAGCCCACTGGTGTGGAGCCTCACCCAGAGGACTAAGTCTCTCTTAGTTATTAGGTACTAACATAGTTTTTAAGTTCATACTAACAATATAAATGTAATGGATCAATGTTGTCTGAAATTATAATAAATAATAATAATAATAAGCCCGTAAAGGAAATTTTGGAATCATTTAATTTATTTACATGAACATCAGCTGAGCGAGTCAATAACCAAGTTGATACCTACAGCGGGCAGAGGGTAGGTATTAGGTGCGCGAACGACGCCGATGCGATGCACGTAGGTAACAAACTCGTGGCGCTACTACTGGTTTCACGAATTTTGTGAATATTACGTTATCACTTCCACTTTTTGTAATTTTAAAAGCTACAATGCTGCTTGTTGATGAATAGTATTTTGTTAGTTAAACCACCCATCTAAGGTATTAAAACGATCAAAATGTAACCGTGTTTATGTGCAATACCACATTAAGTGTTATCCACGGAAACAACGACGAGAGTGCTACGAAATGCTGAAAACAGTATAGGACCCAGTGAGCGTGCAAAACAAACAGTTAAAAAGTGCTATTGACGTCTTACTGGTGACCAAACTTACGTTAACAAATAAAGAGTGTCTAAACCAGAGCAGATCACTCCCAAAAACCATGAAACAGCGTTGAGTATTACACATTTTTGAATCAAAATTTAATTCAGTGACGGTTTTTTTTTTCTGTAGTTTTGTAGTAGATTAATTTAGTGTAGTTTATCATTAAATACTTTCTTGGAACATTAACATTTATTTTATTAACATTCAACATTACATGTAGGGGGCTTGCCCTTACACATGATTTGAAAAAATGTACTTCCTAACAGCACCGTATTGCGGATAGCCAGTGACACTATTATCACTGTTATTAGTAGCCACCTAGCGGTGAGTGGCATAACTACTATTTTCTCAAGATGTCGATCTGTCACATTACTTCCGCATGATATAAATAGAGGAAAAAAAAACTATCTTTTACGGGACAAGAAAATTAGTTGTTTCCTTAAGTAACAGTCTCAATATCAATATTCTACAATGGAAGAAGATAATGTAACAATTAGTCGACAAAAAACTATTGCAAATGACTCGCTAGACATCTTCGAGTCAACAAATTCTGAAATGCCTAGAAGATTTAGTTTACCAGACTTGTCAACCGTCTATGACAGCGACGTAGAAGATTTAAAAATAAATATAAACCAGCTAAAAAGCGAGTAAGAAAGTGCTCACACCGAAATAGAAAACCTTAATACAGAGAACATGATGCACAAAATTTCTTTAAATAAAGAAAATAATAAATCTAGAACAACAAGTTACAAGAAATATGCTCAGAAACGAAGAAAATATGTTTAAATAGTAAGAGTAAATGCAAAACAAAGAAAAGGATCTCAAGAAATCTAGATCAGGCTTTTATTGAGGAAATTAACAGTAGTTGCATAGATCTTGGGCTCAATTAAACTAGTGAAGCAAATATAGATGGCGCCAGCAGCAACAATCCACAAAATGCAAACTACCGGATAAAATCAACACCAACAATGACAAGAATGAAAGAAGGAAGGAAGGAACAAGAAAGGAACAAAGAAGGAAGGAAAAACAAACACCTACAAGGAACCTGAACTGAAATACCTGCAAATAGATGGCGGCACCAGTATCTCATTAGAACCGCCTTTAAAGCAACAACAACAGCGTAGAATTTGTTTATTGAGTAGTAACAAAACAAATATGGTATTATCACACACACACACACGCACGCACAGAGTACATTTCCATATCATGAATATATGTCACTACATCTCCACAAATTCTGGAATTACACAGTTGATAGATCATCTGCAAGAAAAATTGTCAACCTACACAAATAATGATTTCTATTTGAATTTATAGGCGAATAAGATTTTAGGAAAACTGACCATTATTTTAGATTAGTTACTTGCATTAGAAACATAATTAATGCCATTACAACATACTAACATTATACTCTGTTCACTAACTTACAAATTTGATGGATATTGTTCTGTGTTCAACTCCAGAATATAAACTTTTAGTAATTTACTTTATCATGACATTTGTACACACGACTATGCGATGTTATTTGATTCTAATTTAAATTTGACTTATGATGATACAATGTTTAGAGCATTCTTAAAATTAGGCTCCTAAGGCATTTAAATCCCAATAAAATTCTGAATCTCTGGCAATTTGGTTATCAGAAACATGTGGAAACAAATGACGCAATCGCTACTTTAATGGAGGAAGCAGTTGACAGAATTAATAAAAAACTAAAAGTTGCAGGCTTGTGCCTTGATTTAAGTTCTGCTTTTGACACAGTCGATTACAAGCCACTATTAGCTAAAATGGAATACTATGGAGTTCGAGGGCCAGTTCTAAAACTAGTTAAATCTTATTTGGAAAATCGTTAGCAATACGTAGAAATTAAAGTGACTGAAGAAAAAAGTGAAAAGGTATACAAATCGGGTACTAAACTAATAAAGAAGGGAGCAAGGTTCAATATTAGGGCCAATCTTTTATTGTTCATAAATGATTTAATTAATTATATGCAAAACAATATAGATGTTGGACTTCTTATTTTTGCTGACGATACAAATGCTATTATATCCGCTAATGATATAGAAACTCTAACTAATAAAGTAAACATGGCTCTAGCTCTCTTCCATTCTTTTTTTACCATCAATACTCTTAACCTAAACATAAGTAAAACAAATGCTATGTTATTTAGGACAACTACTAGAAATAAGGATACAACTGACATAACTTTGAATAATGATAATATAATCTTAGTGGATAACGTAAAATTTTTAGGTATTTACATTGACGAACGTTTAAACTGGAAAAAGGAACTGTCATCCATCGAAAGTTCAATTAGTTCGGCTTGCTATGCCACAAGAGGTCTTCGAGAGGGGATTAATTAAAAGTAGTGTACTATTCGCTTGTAGAGTCTAGGCTCAGATATAGTATTTCTCTATGGGGAGGTAGCTATGCGTACAATGTTAACACAGCTTATGTTGTTCAAAAAAGGGCCTTAAGAACAGTAGTAAGAATTCCACACTGGGTGGAATTCTTACTACTGTATAGGTAAACCGCACCGAAGTTGGTGTAATGATCTGATTAATGTCTGCGTGGCCAAAATGGCCAGAGACCGTACACAATAGAGAGGTTTGAAAAATGGGAGACCTGCACAGCAGTGGGAAGGCATAAAAAAAATAGACATTAATATGCTGGTATTAAAGTTGGGAACATTTTGAAGATCTTTTTGCAGCTGTTATTAGAACGATTTTCTGACAATCACCACAGCTGGCATATTAATTATGATATAATCAGCCGTCCCATACATTTGGGTCGAGTAGGTATGAAAGTTTTGTATGGGATCAAATATATTTAATCGTGGTATCGTGCAAGGAGTATTTTAAAGATCTCCAGATATTAACTGTGCCATGCTTGTATATTCTAGTAGTACTCACTGACCTTATGAAAAGACTGAACAGGTTCGAAACAGCAGAAGAAAGAAATAAGCGAGAAGCTACACGGCGTAAAGACTTGCAGTATGACATACATCCACTTATGAAAGTGGTTGGTCACGTGGCAAGTTTTCAATCGATCAAATTGTATATTATAATAATCTACCTATGGAATTGAAGTCCCTATTATAACATAAACCAGTTTAAGCAGCAAGTTAAATCTTTTCTGGTCGACAAATGCTATTATACGGTCGATGAGTTTCTCACTGATGTGTTTTAGCTAGACCATTATTTCAAAAATAAGAACATAACATTTTAGAAATGCTGACATCAAAGAATTTTTATGGTGACATTGAATACTGGTTTTTAACTTGTTATTATTTTAAGTATTTGCGAAGGTATAATTATTTGTAAACATTCAGACAATGTAAATAAATTGTTATTGAATAAATGAAATGAATTAGTAACGGAATACATAACGGAACGGAAAATTACCTACTTAAATGCTAAATTTGAAGGCAACTGTAAAACGGAAATTTAATTCTTATTAAAAAAAAATTAAAGTTAACGTTAAGATCAATTCCCGCTGTTTTCAGTTATACGAGTATTTGTATGGCCTACAAGTAGTTGTTCCGGGTCGAGCTGTTTGTGTATGTGTAATGTGTGTGTAATGTTTGTAAACGCACCCACAATACAGGAGAAATTCCTAGGCATCGTTTAAAATAAAAAGAAGACAGTTACGGATATAAGGAAAATTTTACTATAAATACTCATTGGATCCCTTAGTAAAGTTATTGTTCTCAGTATTACTAAGGTGTCTTTGGCGATGGCGAAACTTAGGCTGAGCGATGATGAGTAAGTGAGGGTTTTGTACCGCCCGCGCCGAGGGGATGATTATACAAAAACGCCAAAAGGCCTAATAGGTACCAATTTTATGGGTTAGCTTTAAAATTTACGGGTTTCCTATACAAATTTATCTTATTTAGGAGTGGCTAGAGAGGCGCCACGGCGTCCTCACCCTTCCGCCTGACGCAGATCCTCACCGGACACGGTTGTTTCGGGAGGTTCCTGTTCAGGATAAAGCGGGAGGAAACGCCCGGGTATCACCACTGTGTGGATCGCCCGGAGGACACGGTGGAACATACGGTGGAGGTCTGCCCGGCTTGGGCGGAGCACCGCCGTGTCCTCACGGAGGCGATTGGCGGCGGCGATCTCTCGCGTCCGGCCCTGGTTCGGAGCGAGAGTGCATGGGAGACCGTCACCTCTTTCTGCAAAGCAGTAATGCTCGCGAAGGAGGAGGTGGAACGCGTGAAAGAGAGGCAAAATTCGCCCCCTCACGCCCCTAGTCGCGGGAGACGCCCCGGGCGTCGAGAGTCGCAGGCCGACTCCCGCCCCTCTTGGCGCGGGCATGCGGGTGGTGAGCGATGGGTAGCTCGCTGTCCCATAAGGACCAGGCCCGGGTCTGGCGGAGATAACAGCACCAACTGACGGGGTCCGGTAGGGCCAATGCCTATCAGGGTGGTGCGTTTGTCCGAAAGGGATATCGTGGCCCTGGCACACAGGCATCTGAAGGAACACGGGTGGGTTTTAATCAGTAAAAGTCTGACACGCCCTCCCGCTCCGCCCAGAGCACGAGAAGTTATTAATTTGATAATTTCTCACCCAAAAAAAGGGCTGATTTCCCAGAAACACTGAAACACGTGGTTTTTAATTTTTTACCAGAATCATCATCATCATTTCAGCCGAAAGATGTCCACTGCGGGACATATGCCTCCCCCAAAAGGGGTGCTTGCCATAACCACCACGCTTAGCAGGCGGGTTCGCGATCGCAGTATGGTGTTAAAATGCATAGAGAATGCTGCTGCCCATTCTCTAGTAAGTCCCTTAGTCGCCTTTTACGACACCCACGGGATGAAATAGGGGAGTGCTATTCTTTACGTCTGGCACCACACAGCCAGAAACACGAATTTTCATGGTTTAAACTACAAAAATGACGATTTTCCATACAAACTTTCATCCCCTATTTAACTCCCTTAGGGGTTGAATTTCGAAAAAGCCTTTATTATTCCTTGTCTAAATTATAAAGAGAACCGCTGTACAAAATTACAGCTTTCTAGATCCAAGGGTATGGGCTGGGCGTTGATGAGTCAGTCAGTCAGGACTTTTCTTTTTATTTATATAGATGGATGTCAGCGGCTTTATATGTATTTGTTATTAAATCTTTATGAATAAAAAAAAATAAAGATTTTGAATTTGAATTTACCGGGGTCTTCTTAACCGGCTTTACCGGGGTTGTACGGTCCCTGATCATTTCATGGGACTGAAACATAACTGGTGAAATGTACTAGATAGCTAAATGTACTAGATAGCTAAATGTACTAGATAGCTAAATGTACTAGATAGCTAAATGTACTAGATAGCTAAATGTACTAGATAGCTAAACCTCCGCCCAATCTTTTGACGAAACAGGCGTGATGTCAGGTTATGTACATAATTATTTTCAAACTTTGGTTATTAAACAGATCTAGATCTAAATAAGGGTCTCGAACCTGCAACACTTTGTCAAGGGCGACTTCCTCGCTGTGGACCGGCAGCTCCACGTGCACGATCACGTCGGCGCCCAGCTCGGCCACGTCCAGGGCCGCGCGCGTGGCCAGCTCGCTGAGCACGGCCACGCGCTGCCAGCGCATGTGCGCGGCGAACGCGGCCCACGCGTCCGTGTACAGGCGCGCGTCGCCCGCCGCCAGCACGGCCAGCCCGGCGGGCGCGGGCGGCGCCTGCGGCGTGTAGGCCAGCACGGGCAGCGCCAGCGCGGGGCTCTGGCGCGCCACGTCGGCGAAGGCGGCGCCGCACGCCGGGCCCGCCACGCCCGACAGCGCGCCGAACTCGGCGCCCAGCGCGTCCGTCAAGTACTTGAATGCCAGAGTGGACTTGCATTGGTCGTCCAGTAGTTCCACTTTGAAGCTAATGGTGCCGCTGTGCGCGGAGTCCTCCTCGGCCAGCACTGCGGCGGCCCGCAGAGCGCTCGCGTCGTAGGCGTCGCGCTGCGAGCTGGCCGGCACCAGCACGGCCGTGCGCACCTCGCGCGGCGGCCCCGTCCACTCGCGGTGACGCGCGAGTGTCTCGGCGACGGCCGCCTTCGGGCCAGATATACGATATTCACGAACGAGATCTCGTAACTCAATTTCGGTAAGCTCGAGTCGACCTAGAATACTAATAACACTAGGCGAGTTCAATTCGCGCTCGTTCACAACTTTTGAAAGGCGATAGGGTTCAAAAGCACAAACTGGTGAACTAGTGTCGCAGGGCGGTGGTGCGAGTGCCATGAACCGCAAGCGCGCGAGCTCAGCCCGGTCCGCCACGCGCGAGCACAGCAGCAGGGCGCGCGGCAACCGCTTGGCCGCCGCCAGCAAGTGCGCGCCCAGTGTGACGATGCTCGTATACAGCTTGTTCCCGCGGACTACATCGCCGAGGACACGCGCCTCGCTCTCGTCGTCGGTCAGCAACGTCGAGCATGTTGAGTTCGTCATCGCGCACCATTCAGGGGTGAAGTTAAAGCTCGAGCAGTTTGACGCAAAACAGATGGACCTGTAATCATCACAAAGTTATTTTTCTTACTGATGAAGACAGTAGCTTTGTAAACCATTTTCTATTTTTGTTAAGTACGTAAAACGGGGTGACATTGATTAGTTTTAAACTTCAAATTGATGCCACGCTTGCAATTTCAACGATAAAATGTTTTAAAAAAACTGCAGTGTAGACTCATTACGTTAATTCATTATTAAGTACCACAAAAAGTTATGATTTTTTAAATATAAAAAAAAAAAAAAAACCTTTTTATCAAAGTTTTATTGATAATGGGGCTACTTTGGTTGTCCACTCTTTTATTATTCGATCGAAAAACCCCGTTAAACAACAAAAATCAAAAAGAAAAAATATTTAGAAACTATAGCATAGATAATATTGCGTTTTGAATATTTTGGGGCTACTTTGAGGCAAGGGGCGAATTTGATGGTGGGTGTTACAATTTTAACAAACGAGATAAACCAAATATTTAATTTTTTTTATAACTAACAGTAGCTCAACATTAATCAGTCATTAAACACGTAAGATTGCTATTTCCTCATGATGCATGAAAATAGGTTGGGCACCAGGCGTTCTTCCGTGTAATCCTTTATATTTATTCCCAAACGGATTTTTAACTTTAAATTCGTTGTTAGTGATTTTCTCTATTGCTTCTTCCATTGCCTCCTCTGTATAATTTTTAGGATTGCTAGCACCAGCGGTCTTTTTGTAGGTGCGAACCATGAGGCAACTAAAACAAAAGTAGCAAGGGGTTAAATAGATTATTTATTTAATACTCCTATAAGATTCGGCACTGCAGATGCGGCATTAGGGGTGAAATTGATAACTATCAAAGTCGCCTCGTATATCCTATTAATGTAGCCCCGGTTAACTAAAGTGTTCTTGCAAAATAAAATGGCGACCGTAAACAAAAAATGCAAACATGCTCTAAATCTTAAAGAATCGTTTAATTAAAACAGTAAAATACTACAAACCAAACAACAATACTTACGCTTGTGCCACTGAAGTTATTCAAACAATATTTTTAAACCTTTTACACTAAACTTTAACAAATAGTTTTATTTGGTTCTGACAACAACTACTCGTCGACGCTTCGGCAAAATATGGCTGATTCGTCAGTTTGGCCAACAGAACAAGCAACATTTTGGCTGAATTCAGTATCACGCATTAAATCCGAAAAAACATACTAAGTTTAGCTATCATCAAAGTTACCCCAGCTCTCAAAGTAACCCCGTTCTACTTGTTGACGGGCCTACGAGTACACTGTCCTCCCATGTCTTTTAACACTGTAACTTGAAAACATTGTAAAAGCCCATTATTTTTAAAAGAGTATCCGTGGAGTTTCTTGCCGGTTCTTCTCGATAGGAAAGACCAATTGGAACCGTGCACCTAGCTTCTGTCGTTTCATAAGTGCCCAATTGCCCATGTAGGTTTATGTGAAATAAAATATTTTTGATTTTGAGTTTTTGAGATATAAGTCCATGACACATACCCGAAGGGATCCGTAACATCTGCTGCCCGCAGAGCGAAAACGATGTCGTCGTACGGCACGCGGTACTGCGCCGCCACCGCCTCGTCGGCGAAGTCAAGCAGAGAGCGCGGAGAGGAGAAAGCGGGGGAGGGGGACGGGGGGTGAGCGTGGCAGAGCAGGCGCGTGGCCGGCGCCACGTCCCCCAGCTCCGTGAGGCCGAAGTCTCGCAGGCGCAGCGCGTGCAGCGGGCGCGCGGCCGGCACGGGTACCAGCGCCACGTGCGCTTTGTTCAGCACGAGCGCGTGCAGCACGTCGTTGCTGCAGTTGGCGGTGGCGGCTGCAGCGCACGAGGCAGGCGCGGGCACGAGCACCGCGCGCACGCCGCGCGTCGCCAGGGCCTCCACGGCCAGCGCGCCCAAGGCGGCGGCCGCGACCGGCCCGGCCAGCGTCACCGGTAGCACACCGACGGTCTGCGCGGCCTCATCCTCAGCACCGGCGCCGACACCGGAGCCCGCCTCCTGTAGCGCCAGTGCGCACGCGACCAGCACGCTGCACATGACTGCATGCCACCACCTATAAATAGATTGTTATGGGATGCCTCGAATCCTTTTGAGTTACCAAGTGAACATTTAAAAAAAGCCGACCAAGTGCGTGTCGGACCACGCACAATGAAGGGTTCCGTAGTTGGGATGAATTTATCCCAAAAACAAACTTAATATTGTAGTTGAAAAACATATACATGGGATAAACGGCACGGTCAATTTTCCAACTGCAAATGTAAGTTGGTCGACTAATACTCGTTAACTTGTAGAGCCTACTGAGCCGTGATAGTTTCCCTTTTATTTTGATAATAAGTTTTAAAATAATTTAAGTTTTCACAGATCCCTAGTCTTGAAAGACCTATCCAACGATACCATACCATGGGGTAGACGAGAAAAAAAATATCATCCCCACTTTACGTGTAAGGATACGTCCCTTGCTGATGATATTTTCCTACCCAAAAAAAAATGTTTTTTTCGAGATTTTATTTTACCACTTTGTCGGCGTGAATGCGTGATTACTAAGAGTCATTAGAGTCTCTGAGCTAAGCCGGGGAAAGACAGACAGACGGACATGGCGAAACTATAAGGGTCCTTGTTGACTACAGAACCCTAATAATGATCCAGATTTGTTCAAGAGTCACATTAATAAAGGACTCTTGGTGAACTACAGTAACAGAGGTCTTCCAATTTGTTCAAGAGTCACATTAATAAAGGCTGATCTTGGTAACTGAGATACTGTTTTCATGTGTTTATTAATTAGTAACGATCTTGAGATGCTGATATCGTAATAATGGCGTATCAAATAATTATGCACTTGAGTACGTCGTTGGGGAACGTATACGGGCCTTAAAATCCTAATGTAAATTTCTAATTTAAGATAGTTATAATATTTGTATGCAATTTAACGACATATTACTTAATATCCTAATTATAATAATCAACTTATTTAATCGTACCCGTTTTTGACTACATTCAATGCCTAATCTAAGGTAGATTGTACAAGGATCACAACCGTTTTTTTAATAACTTATGTCATGAACCTACGATCTGTGCAAATAAATAAACTATACTTAAATTGTGCCTTTTGGGAGGATTACGAGGTCTTACCTGTGACGTGGCATGTGTGGTGAGGGCGGGGCAGCGGCGCGCGAGGCGACAGCTCGCGGGTGGTGAGGGCGGGGCAGCGGCGCGCGAGGCGACAGCTCGCG
Organism: Tiliacea aurago; assembly: GCA_948098905.1. NCBI lineage: Eukaryota > Metazoa > Arthropoda > Insecta > Lepidoptera > Noctuidae > Tiliacea > Tiliacea aurago. The sequence goes on along the minus strand of OX402581.1, from coordinate 28,673,623 downwards.
GGTGGTGAGGGCGGGGCAGCGGCGCGCGAGGCGACAGCTCGCGGGTGGTGAGGGCGGGGCAGCGGCGCGCGAGGCGACAGCTCGCGGGTGGTGAGGGCGGGGCAGCGGCGCGCGAGGCGACAGCTCGCGGGTGGTGAGGGCGGGGCAGCGGCGCGCGAGGCGACAGCTCGCGGGTGGTGAGGGCGGGGCAGCGGCGCGCGAGGCGACAGCTCGCGGGTGGTGAGGGCGGGGCAGCGGCGCGCGAGGCGACAGCTCGCGGGTGGTGAGGGCGGGGCAGCGGCGCGCGAGGCGACAGCTCGCGGGTGGTGAGGGCGGGGCAGCGGCGCGCGAGGCGACAGCTCGCGGGTGGTGAGGGCGGGGCAGCGGCGCGCGAGGCGACAGCTCGCGGGTGGTGAGGGCGGGGCAGCGGCGCGCGAGGCGACAGCTCGCGGGTGGTGAGGGCGGGGCAGCGGCGCGCGAGGCGACAGCTCGCGGGTGGTGAGGGCGGGGCAGCGGCGCGCGAGGCGACAGCTCGCGGGTGGTGAGGGCGGGGCAGCGGCGCGCGAGGCGACAGCTCGCGGGTGGTGAGGGCGGGGCAGCGGCGCGCGAGGCGACAGCTCGCGGGTGGTGAGGGCGGGGCAGCGGCGCGCGAGGCGACAGCTCGCGGGTGGTGAGGGCGGGGCAGCGGCGCGCGAGGCGGCAGCTCGCGGGTGGTGAGGGCGGGGCAGCGGCGCGCGAGGCGACAGCTCGCGGGTGGTGAGGGCGGGGCAGCGGCGCGCGAGGCGACAGCTCGCGGGTGGTGAGGGCGGGGCAGCGGCGCGCGAGGCGACAGCTCGCGGGTGGTGAGGGCGGGGCAGCGGCGCGCGAGGCGACAGCTCGCGGGTGGTGAGGGCGGGGCAGCGGCGCGCGAGGCGACAGCTCGCGGGTGGTGAGGGCGGGGCAGCGGCGCGCGAGGCGACAGCTCGCGGGTGGTGAGGGCGGGGCAGCGGCGCGCGAGGCGACAGCTCGCGGGTGGTGAGGGCGGGGCAGCGGCGCGCGAGGCGACAGCTCGCGGGTGGTGAGGGCGGGGCAGCGGCGCGCGAGGCGACAGCTCGCGGGTGGTGAGGGCGGGGCAGCGGCGCGCGAGGCGACAGCTCGCGGGTGGTGAGGGCGGGGCAGCGGCGCGCGAGGCGACAGCTCGCGGGTGGTGAGGGCGGGGCAGCGGCGCGCGAGGCGACAGCTCGCGGGTGGCGGGCGCTCTCCGCTTGCGACTGCAACCATCAACACAGAAGTTGTATTATGTTATTGAGTGCTATATTATTAATGATAAAATGCCAAATTGAGCAAAATCAGCAGTTTATCGAATTTAGTATCCATCAGGATAACAAATGATAATTTCAAGTAACTGTACTACCAGCGTCCATCACCCCTGTGAAGTAACTACACTACTAGCGTCCATCATCCTGTAAAGTTTCGCCAGGCTTTTCATTTGACCTTGTTTCAGTCTATCAAAAGCGTGTTTATTTTTGTTTATCCGGGAATCTTACAGCTAACTTAAACAGGAAATTTAAGGCCTCTACAAGTTTCCGCTGCCAAATACAAAAAAAAAGGAAAAACAAAAGGTTGGTACTCGAGTGTACCTCTTATCACTCTTTGCGGATCACTTTTGAACAGGGTAAATCAGTTCAAGTATCTGGGTCACTGGGTCACTGAGGATTTGTCTGACAATGCGGATATTGAGAGGGAACGTAGGGCGTTGTCTGTCCGGTGCATCATGTTGGCTCGCAGGTTTGCGCATTGTTCTTCGCAGGTGAAGGTAACCCTATTCAAGGCGTACTGTCAGACCTTCTACACGCGTAGCCTGTGGACCAACTTCACTAGCGGGCGTACAACGCTTTACGTGTCAAAATCAAAAGTCATTTATTCAAACTAGGCTGAGAATCAGCACTTTTCGAACGTCAAAAATTATATGAGACAGTCCCCCAAAAACGCCCGCCCACCCGTCACCACTTCCTAGTGCTTTAGCTGGGAAGAAACAGTGGCGCAACTAACTCCCCAGCAGCACAGCTGCCTGTTCACATATAAGTCTTGAATTTATACAATATAATGTAAAATGCAACACAAAACATTAAATTAAATTATTTTAAATGTTAGCTAGCACACACCATTATACAAAAATATATATAATATAATAATCGTCGAAAACTATACTCAAGCAGAAATAACGTAAACAAAACGTATCTAAATAAAAGCCTCCAGGCATAATGGGCGTGCCCGCTTAAATAAAGCTACAGCTATAACTCGAAGTCACAAATGATATACTAGCACCATCGAAGTAACATAAAAACAGTTAATTATTAATAACAATAACAAAACCATGGTCAGCAAGACGACCAGTCACCAGAAGCAGCACCCGTTCACGAGCAGAATGCAAAGATCAGCCACCACCCCCCTCGTCATATTTGAGGGAAGGAGGCAACCCGACCCCCGACGCTATCGCAAGCAGTAACATCTAAGGGAGCATGACGAACTTGCTGCCGGTTGCTCAGGTAAGAATAAAGTGATCAATTTGTTGAGGTCGCTAGCTAACCACTTATTGCAATACAACTTATAAAAGAACATTGTAATGAGTAGATTTTGTCACTAATAAATTAAAATAAATTGACTTAGACAGTCAAATAAAATAAACAAATATAGGAACTCATATAACCTGTCAGTAGGAGAAAGAACATGAACATTGTCTTGAGTTAATCACAGCAACCAACTATTCTTATCGTTTAAGTAGTCATTGATAGAAAATAGTATGCCTTTGAACAAAGATTGGATTTAACTTTAAACGCATTAAAAGGCAAATCTAGCAAGGAAGAGGGTAGCTTGTTATAAAAAGTTATACCAAGTCCAACAAATGAGTTATGAACCTTATGAAACCGGTGAAATGGAGCACGTAATTTGTCCTTATTTCTGGTATTAATATTGTGGAGATCACTGTTTTTAGTGTATAAGTGTATATTTTGCCTAACATAATAAGATGTTCGCGAAGATGAATTGTGATGCCACCGTGAGAATACCAATATCTTTAAAAAAATCTCTTAGAGAAACTCTGGCACCCAGCTGGTAAATTGCTCGAACAGCTCGTTTTTGAAATAAAAAAAAATTGAAAAAAAAACCGGGAAAATTGTAGCCTCCTCCCTGTTTGTCTCCGAAGTGCCGTGATTGACCGATGCGGTGAACGTCTGGAAAGCGGCTTGCCCGAATATAGAACCCATCTTCCCAGAGACAGTGGGATGAGCCGCTCTGCAGGTTGGTACGGAATAATCTTATGAATACGTCCACCAATACTGCTGAGCGTGCCCGCCTGCTGGCTGTGGGTGAGTGGGAGGCGGGCCTCTGGCTTCAAGCACTACTGTCACCCAACACAGGCACTATGTTGGGTGACACCACCTTCCGGCTCACTACTTGTCTGCATCTGGGCACTCCTTGCGGGGCTCCGCATCGCTGCCAGTGCGGAGAAGGTGTCGACTGCCTTGGACACCATGGCCTTTCTTGCAGTAAGAGCGCAGGCCGAATAGCACGGCACGCCAGCATTAATGACATCATCCGTCGTGCCCTTGTCACCGTCAGGGTGTCAGCTGTTTTAGAACCCAATGGCTTGGCACGCGACGATGGGAAGAGACCAGACGGAATGACCATAATGCCTTGGAAGTTAGCTTGGCCTTTGGTGTGGGATGCAACATGTGTCGACACCCTTGCGCCATCCCATCTTCCTAGCACGGCAAGCTGTGCTGGGGCGGCTGCTGCAGGTGCAGAAAACCTCAAACAGCGAAAGTATTCTAATCTTATTGGGAGTTATATGTTCGAGCCGTTTGGAGTTGAAACACTAGGGCCATGGGGTCCGAGTGCCCACTTGGTTTTTCAAGATATCGCCAAGTGGTTGGTCGACTCTTCACGTGACCAGAGGGCTGGTCTATTTTTCGGCCAAAGAATTAGCATCACCATACAACGTGGCAATGCTGCCAGCCTTTTGGGCACTTTTCCTGTTGACAGCGATACGGACGAATTTTTTGATGCCCTATGATTCTATCCTCTTCCTTTTTTTTATATTATTATTTTAAGTCTGTTAGCTTACATATTATGTAAATATTATTTTAATAAATACTTTTGAAGTACAAATATATTTTGAATGTCAGCGGCTTTACCCCACAGCAGAATACAGTAGGACATAACGCTATGAAAATAACTAAAGTAGACTAAACGGGCTGTATCAACGTCAGTGTATTGTCTTACTTTCCTGACGGGATATGCGGCCGAACAGAGCCTTCCCGCTAGGCTTGATATTTGTAGTCCCCACTGAAGTTTGGCATCTACTGTTATACCCAGAAACACTACCGAGTCTACAGTTTCAAGCACCTCTTTATCTAAGATGATGTTGGGACCTACATTTCTAACATTCGGTAAGGCGAAATTTATACATTTCGTTTTCTTGGCATTGAGTACTAAGTTATTGGTCGTAAACCAATCCGTAACCATTGAGAGTGCAATGTTTACGTCGTCAAAATCTTGTCTATTCCTTTCTACTTTAAAAATAAGAGAGGTATCATCTGCAAACAGTACAACGTTACAGATACCCTTTATATAGAATGGTAAGTCATTGATATATACCAAGAATAAGAATGGACCCAGTATTGAGCCTTGAGGTACACCTAACTGAACTGGTAGCTCGGAAGATTTCACACCATCAACATCTACACATTGGAACCTATTATTTAAATATGAATTTATTACTTTAAGAGCTTCGTTTGGGCGCCGTAATGACGTAGTTCACGCAAAAGCTGTCCAGTACAACACGAACCAGTACAACACGAACCAGTACAACAAGTTGTCCAGTACAACAACGCGTTTAGGATTCTGTTCGGGCGGCCACGGCTTTGTAGCGCGTCTGCAATGTTTGCTGAGGCAAGGACTGATGATTTCCACGGTATAATCATAAAAAGGAGTGCGTGACTTCTGCGCCGCGCCGAGGCCGTGGCTGCTCGAACGGGCTCCTGAGTGTGTTGTCCGAGCGGTAGGACTCGCCTTTTTTGCGGAAGTGGATGCAGCTGCATGCCAGCGCCTGCGTTTATTATAGAATGTAATATGTGTATTCATTTTTATTTAAACTTTTATGATAATATTGTTTTTTAAATTTTTAATTTTGTTTTTAATTTTTAATTTTGCTCAAACTCAAATAATTTATTTCAATTAAACCTATTACAGGCACTTTTGAATTGTCAAAGAGTCGGTCAGTTAGTCAGAAAGTTGAAGCTATTTGCCCATTCCAAAACGTAGATCTCTATGGAGATGAACAGGCAAGAAACTCCAAGGACACTCTTTTAAATCAAGATATTACAAAATCCTGGGTACATTATTCTTGTTGCTTCTATATGTGAGAACAATTTAAAAAATCAAACTACTTATTTAAAAAACAATACAAAATATAAGATTAAAAGATTACAAATAAGCCCTGGCAGTTAAGAGAAGACCAGTCTCAACTGACGGCGCCCGTTCACGAACATGACGCATCCAACTCAAGCATTTTGTAGGGAACCGAATGATCCAACACATGCGGCACCATCAGCGAGCCATTTAAGACGGAGATATGTGCCAGTGACCTTGAGTGGTTAGCTTGCGTGTTCTGTACTGAGCTCACGCAACGAGTCGTACGTTCAGCCAGTAATAGGACTCGCCCATCAAGGAGCACTGTCCCCAATTTGACGCATTATTAATTTATTATACACAAAACAAAAGGTATTTTAATAAAACGTGTATACTAAAAGATCAATAATTAAATTATCTTTAAATTGGTGAAGGTATCAGAAAAATACGCTTGGTAGATTTTGCGCCATTCTCAGTTTTTTATTCGCGTTAGACATAACTATAAAAATTAATTTCACTATGTCATATAAACATAATCTAAAATATTCACATATTAAGTTATTGAAAAAATGCTTTAATTTAACATATACTCGTATTTTTTTCAAATCATTAACTCTACTCGTTTAGACGTGATGATCAGTATAAAATCATTAAAAATCGGTTATCGTCGCCTTAAGTGAGCACGACATACTCTCAACTGCCACGCTTTTTGTCAACATACATCTTATCATAATAAACGGCCATGGTACTCACATTTACAAAATTGAAAAAATGCTTCTAAATTATACAAAACTATAGCTTGCAATGTGGCAATGTATTTCAAAAATTTATAAATAATTTACTAGCAAAAGGAAAATCATTATTACCTATTGAAGTATTCAACAACTAAAACTTGATTACATTTTATATAATCGGTATGATTGTAATGTCAGAACATAAAAAAGGGGGGAAGCATCTCTTTCAAATATTATAATTTTAACAAGTGAGCCCAAGTGATTGTGGCCAAGCATTTTTATCTACGATATAATCATCCAACCTATAAGTACGAGTAATATGCTTGTCTACATAGTGTGTGTTTAATGCATGTTTTAAATTTCTTCACATTTAGTTGAAGAATATCGAGTGGTATTTTATTATAACATTTTACACAGTACCCCTTATAAGAAGTGTGTACTTTTAACAATCTGAAACGTAGTTTAGTGGCGTCAGGTCAGACCATACTGGTCAACTTGTATCATTTGACTTAGGAAAAAGTTACATACTGATAAAACCATTGAATTGAGACCTCTCACTAAAAATAAATTGAAAATGTTTAATAATAATGTCCTTAGCAATCTTTCAACAGCTAGTTTTTATTCGCAAGACCCCAATTTAAACTATGGTACATTGTTTTCTACAGTTTGCCAAGAGTTTAATAAAGCGTGTCCTGTAAAAAAAGTTACCATCAATTCTAAACCATTAAATGAATGGGCCACTGCTGGCATTAGAAAAAGCAGAGATATTTTATATAACTTGTACTACGAAAAATCATTGACATCTGATCAAGCCCTTCATAATTATGAAAGAAACTATTCTAAGATATTCAAAAGAGTCTGTGCTCAAGCTAAATCTAAATTAATTAGTAACAAAATTAGTATTTCTAATAATAAAATAAAAGCTGTGTGGCAGGTAATTAACAAAGAAACTGGAAATACAAATCGGTGAGCAGATCAGAATCAATTGTCTTTAAAAATTCATAATGAAACCATTTCAGATAAGTTAGAAGTTGCTGAGACACTAGAAAATTTATTTACCAACATCCCAATAGACCTAACGAAATCTCGTTCCTCATCATCTTTATTAGCTGAATCACTTCTCAAAGAAAACTTCTCTAAGGACATTCCAAGTTTTGAATTCAAGCCTATTTCTATTGTCACAATTAAAAAAACATTCAAAAGTCTTAACTTAAAGAACACTGAAGACTTATGGGGGATTTCCGTTAAGGTTCTTGGAGATATTATTGACACAATAGCCCCTGTTCTAACAGACATATTTAATAATTGTTTAGACAGCGGTATGTTTCCTAATTTAATGAAACATAGTAAAGTAGAACCAATTTTCAAATCGGGAAGTAAGAGTGATCCCTCTAATTATATACCTATATCTGTGCTACCAGCATTGAGTAAAATATATGAAAACATCATGCTAGACCAGATGTCGCATTTTAATTCAAATGGGATTTTACATAGTAATCAGTTTGGTTTCACGAAAGGTAGGTCGACGACTGACGCAGGAGTAAAACTCATCAGTCACATTTTGGAATCCTGGGAGAATTCCCAGGATGCCATTGGCATTTTCTGTGACCTCTCAAAAGCGTTTGACTGCGTTGACCACAATACACTGATCTGTAAATTACACCACTACGGAATTCGTGGACAAGCTGCTGATCTTGTTCTTTCTTATCTTTTAAACAGGCAGCAAAAAGTAAACGTTAACGGGGTGACGTCCTCGGGATCTCTAGTAAAGATGGACGTGCCTCAAGGTTCAATTCTTGGCCTTTTCTTATTTCTAGTTTATATAAATGATCTTCCTTACATGATGGCTAACTTATCGATAAAATAGATAGAAAAGATACGGATGTCTTACACATCAACGACGGAAAAAAATACCAACTGGCAACACTGGCCAAGTGATATGTCAAAATTTTGTTCTGTATTTTAAAATTAGTTTTATTTAATTTTAAGAGTAATTAATGTGTAATATTGTATATAAATGTTAAATAACTGCATAAATACTCAGGATTATTGTTTTCCTGCAAATTTACAAAGTCAAACACAGTGTTTGGTTGCCCGCCGTTACCGGTAACCTATCACGAACAACTGATGTTCGACCTGCGGATATAAACGGGGAGTATTGTTTACTTTTATTCTTTATGTAGCACACAATCGTTACTAAGGCTCTGTAACACATTCATTGAGTCTTTGTATAACAAAATTTTGTTTGTTCGGGCACCCTTCACCGGGTCTAAAGTCACTTCATTTACATAGCGATACTTCGTATTGAGAAATAACAAAATACTGTACTTAGTTCTATTGGTATTATATTGTACATAGCAACAATAACGTTGACTATCGTTTCAATTATAATTTTTATGCAAAACTAGATTTTAATAAATCTAGGCTTCCTACCCACAGTCAAAAGTAAAATCATAAGATAATAGAATCAATGTAACTTTCTACTTGATCTAATCATATTAGTTGCATTTCAATTAGATTCAGCAGCCTCCTCATTTCTCTTTATGCAACACTAACTTCTCTCAATTTTCCTTTCATTTCTAGCTTTCCTTTTTTGTTTGTCTATCTACGTAGTTCTCACAGTTCCTTTAATTCTACTTTCAGTACTGATTCCTGAAACCATGCCTGTAATGACCCGTAAGGCTGCTGCTCAAGAGTTGGAGCTTAAATTGAAAACGGCCCTTCAAAAACTCCAGGCCTCAGACAGTAAATATCAACAGCTGCTACAGGAAATTGATGAAAGTGAAAAGGAAGTCGAGAAGGTCGTTTTCAAAAACACAAGCCTAAAACAGGAGCTAGTAGGCCTACATCAACAATACCTGAATGTTGTCGATGAACGGGACAAACTGCGGGTGGTTACGGATGGTTTCAACAACTGCAGTAACTTGTATGAGGAGGCTTTGTGTAAGATTAGGGACCTAGAAGAAGAATTAAGTCACGCAAATGTACGAATTTCTAAATTACAAAAACAAAAAGAATGTACTCAAGCTAAGGAAACAAATAACTTGTTTAATGAATTATTAAATACTAATTGCAACCCTCATTCCTTAATAACAATAGACCTTACTGAGGATTCTATATTGAAACATAATAATAGTAATTATAAAGTAAGTCAAAATAAAATTAAGAAATATGCAAAATTAAATAAAATTATAAATAAATGCAATAAGTTTAGGAAACAACGAAAACACAGTTCCAATAATATTAAACTAAGGAAAGAACGTGGTTTTCTTGTAAATAAATTACATAACTATCAAATTAAATTAGAAGACAGTAAGAACATTTATGAGATTGATAGTAAACGCTTACAGACTGATATTCAGGCACTAGAGGCATCATTACATTCACTCTATACTAAGTATGTGTGGTCTGAAAAACAAATTCAGGAGCACATCCTCGCTGCAAATGAGTTAGTGGCCATGTGCAACTGTAGTGCAGACCGAGTGGACCAGCTGACTCTTAGCAGCCCTCAATTTTTATTGCAAAGGAAATCCAGTCTTGGCACTCTCCAACCTGAGGCAACGGAGGACCCGTACCAGTCAGGAAGTGCTCAGGACTCTATTCCCAATCAAGATACAGCAGCTATTGAACAAGTTCCATTGCAAGTAGTTCAGACGGAAGCTAGTTCTCTCCCTTGTAGTAGTAAAGTTTGTTACTACTCCATTATGTTTTCTGATAGTTTTGGAAAAGGGTTAGGTAAATTACTTAGCAACAACCTGAGTCATTCTTCTCTAAACTATTGCATGCCTCAGACTTCCTACAAAAAAATAGTGTATTCAATAACTAGGAATGAATATGACCCTAACACCATTATTACTGTACTAATAGGTAATAGTTTTAATGTTAAAAAAGATGATATCACTGACAGTGTGATCAAACTTTTGAAGGTAAACTGTAAGAAAATAATTTTGTGTGCTTTTCCGTACTTTGAGCACTTGTCAAACAGGCAAAACAACTACATTCACATGTTAAATAATTACATGCATTACTTAGTTAGTCACCATAGTGACAAGTTTATATTTTTTGACACCAACATTTTTGTTGATAAGTTAAGGTCGACTAGGGATACTGTGTATCTGCCCATTAGTTTTAGACGTCAAATAGCTAGGCTATTAGCTTTTAATATTAACCCAGACATAACTAGTATGTCGAAGTCTATAATTAGCACCACATTTAGTAATAGTACTAATGTTAAGGTGGTTAGTTCTAATAATTTAAACTAGTTTGTAAGACAACAGAAGGTACCACTAACAGTATAGTTACACTTAATAACAAAAAGGTATTTTCTAGCACTAACATAGTTAACAGTAGAAAGGGAGCTAAGCAGAAATCCTTGAAGTTATTTCATCAAAATATTCAAGGTTTTTCTTCCAAACAATTGGAAACCGAATTGTTTTTAGAAAAAACAATGTTTGACATTATTTGTTTAACTGAGCATTGGCTAAAAGATTATGAAATGTTAATTAATTATGAGAATTATAGTGTGGCCAGTTGTTTTAACCGGAAATCAATGCTGCGTGGTGGTTCACTAATCTTAATTAGAAGTTGTATTAAATCAAAAACTCGTAAAGACATAGTTGAACTGTCGGTTGAACATAGCATTGAACTGTCTTGTGTTGAGCTAGATAAGCATGTTATAGTGTGCGTTTACAGACCCCCAAACTATCAAAACTACTCTCTATTTGAGTCTGTTATGGAAGATGTTTTGGCAAAACTTGTAACTGGGAATAAATCAGTAATTATCTGTGGTGACTTTAACATTAATATTTTAGAAAATAATTCAAATACCAGTAGATTGTTAAATCTGTTTAAATCATTCAATTTGTCAAATGTGTTTGTAGAACCAACTCGAATAACTACGACTACTGCTACATGTATTGATAATGTTTTTTGTTGCTGCGACTATTCAGATAAAGCTATTATTAATTATCTCCCTTCTGATCACAGTGGTCAAACCGTAACTTTTGAGTCCAACATACCAATACAAAAAGTGCAGATACAATTCAGACCAATAACATCTGTTAATTTAAATAAATTTAATAGCACTTTAATTTGTAAGTTAGGTGTTATGGACCTTTCAATGAACAGTGTTGACATTTTGTATAAAGAATTCTTTTCGGTAGTCCAAACCGAGTTCAATAATTATTTTAAAAAGAACACTAAAACTATCAGCCCTAGGTTTTTATTTAGTGACTGGGCAACTAAAGGACTCAGAAAAAGTAGGGAAAGACTTTTCGAGCTGTATGGCCATAAGCCTTATATAAACACGGAAACTTTTAATAAATATGTTGCTACTTACTTTTAAAAACACTTGCAAGGCAGCTAAAGCCTTATACATTAGCAACAAGGTTAAGTCAGCAGACAATAAAATTAAAACGGTTTGGAAAATTATCAATAATGAAACGAATAGGAACAAAAAGCATGATTCTGATTACGCACTGGAGACGTCATGTGGTCTCATTTGCGATAGCAAAGAAATTGCTCAAGAATTTGTAAATTTCTTTACCAGTATCCCACTGAAAACTACAGAAACTTTAAATTCCTCGTCCTCGCTCGCTTTTGACTCTGTAAGGGCGAACGTTTTAGCCTGCTCTATTGAATTTAACTTTAAGCATATTAACCCAATAATAGTATTAAAAGGTTTTAGGCAAATCAAGATCAAATTGTCCGAAGATCTTTGGGGAATGTCCATTAAAGTCTGTACGTCCATAATTGAGACTATTGCGCCTTACTTAGCCTTAATATTTAATTTGTGTGTGGATCAAGGAGTCTTACCGGATTTAATGAAATACAGTAAAGTAATACCACTTTTCAAATCCGGGGACAGTAAAGACACAAATAATTATAGACCCGTATCCGTGTTGCCGGTTTTCAGCAAGGTGTTTGAAAAGGTAATGCTTAATCAAATGCTCAATCATTTCAACTCGAATAAAATCCTTCACGATCAACAGTATGGTTTCACCAAAGGACGTTGTACGACCGACGCCGGTGTAACCTTATTAAGACACATTTTTAACGCGTGGGAAGAGGCCCAAGATGCCATAGGAATCTTTTGTGACCTTTCCAAGGCATTTGATTGCGTCGATCACGAAACCTTGCTATTGAAACTTGAGCATTACGGACTTGGAAAACTTGCGCTTAGTTTAGTAAAATCTTATTTAAACGATAGACAACAGCTAGTTCAAATAAATGGTATCAATTCACTCGGTTTAAAAGTAAAAATGGGTGTTCCTCAAGGCTCGATATTGGATCCTTTCCTCTTTTTAGTGTATATTAATGATCTACTCCATTTATTAAATAATCAACCACAAATGGTGTTATTTGCTGACGATACTTCTTTGATTTTTAAGGTAGATAGACGTGCTACAAATTTTGATGACGTAAATAACGCCTTACTGCAGGTCCAAAGTTGGTTCACTGCCAATAATTTAGTATTAAATGGAAAAAAAACGAAGTGCATACGATTTTCTTTACCAAATGTAAAAAGTAGTGATTATGAGATAGTATTGAATCAAGAGAAACTAGAATTCGTCGATAAAACTGTTCTCCTGGGGATCACGCTCGACTCTAGGCTTCAATGGGGTCCTCATTTAACATCTTTTGCAGGACGGCTAAGTTCAGCAGCATATGCTGTCAGAAAAATCCGTCAATTTACTGATGTAGATACCGCGAGGCTAGTCTATTTTAGTTACTTTCATAGTATCATGTCTTACGGTATTTTACTTTGGGGACGGGCTGCAGACATCGAGTCTATTTTTATTCTGCAGAAAAGAGCCATCAGAGCCATATATAATCTCCGCAGGCGCGATTCTCTTAGGGAACTGTTTAAGGATATTAACATCATGACGGTGCCTTGTCAATATATCTATGAAAACATCATGTACGTAAGAAAAAATTTACATCTTTTTAGTAAAAGAGGCGAAAGACATAATTATAGTACTAGAAGTAGGGATCTATTAGCTCAACCAGGTTTCAGACTGGCAAAAGTAGACTTATCTTTCATGGGGTACTGTTTAAAATGTTATAATAAAATCCCTCCCGTCATACTTCAACTGAATGAGACGAAATTCAAATCTTGTATAAAACGCACACTATGCAAGCAGGCATATTATAGGTTGGGGGATTACATCGCTGATAGAAATGCTTGGCTCAATGCTGGTCCAGCTCCACAACCACAACTAATTTATTAACATTTGAAAATACTGTTAGAGCTGATGAAGATTGGAAGACTATCTTTTCATTGTATAAACTGGAATATCCTTTGTATTATATAATTGCATATCACAGGTGTGAGTACTATGTGCAATAGAGCTACCATTTACCGGGTAATAATGTCTTTCATTGACTTAAATGTACCCTGGCGGCTGAGAGTATGTCATGCTCACTCAGATGTCTCGCTGATGGTGGCGTGTGTGTTGGATCATTTAGCTCCCTTCAAAATGGTTGAGCTGAATGGTGCTGATCCATGCGTCATGTTCGTGAACGGGCGCTGTCAGTTGGGACTGGTCATCTCTTAGCTGCCACGGCTTATTTTTAATTATTTTAGTTTTGAATTGTTATCTTTTTATCACGGACGCTTTTGACGTATTGCATCGTTCTCACATCTTTAACTTCAATATGAATGATGTAACCAATATTTTGTACCAATATTTTAATTTAAAAGAGTGTCCGTGGAGTTTCTTGCCCGTTCTTCTCCATAGGAACCTACTATTTGGAATGGGCAACTAGCTTCATATTTGTAACTGACCGACTTCTTGACAATTCAAAAGTGCCTGTCAATGGTTTAATTGAAATAAATGCTTTGAGTTTGAGTTTGAGTTTGATAGTCTGGCTGTTCTTTCGAAATGGTTCGCAGCTAATAATCTCTTACTTAATGCGAACAAAACAAAATGTCTTAAGTTCTCATTACCAAATGTACCCCAAGTAGGTCTTAATTTAAAACTTGATGGTAAGAAGCTAGATGCTATTACGAAACTGTATTTCTAGGAATTACTCTAGATTCCAAATTGCAGTGCGGTGCCCACATTAGAGCTCTTACAGGTAGATTAAGTACAGCTGCATATGCAGTAAGAAAAATAAGGCAGTTGACAGATATAGCCACAGCTAGGTTAGTGTACTTTGCTTACTTCCACAGTATTATGTCTTTTATAACAAGTTGCCACAATCGGTTACTGAACTTAGTGATGGAAAATTCAAAACGCACATTAAACGTGCCCTTATCAAAAAAGCATATTATACGATTAAGGACTACGTTGAAGACAAGGAAGTTTAGCATTAATTTCGTCTGTACATGTGGCTTCCTTGGTACCTCATTAACGGCAAAACTATGTAAATGTCTATGTTAATAGACATTTACATAGTTCCCCAGTACTCCCAAATTACGAAGTCATTTTTTAATTTAATTTTATCTTTTTTTACAAACTTCACTGACATAATGTTTTTGTTATTTGACATTATTATGCCTACAATTTATATTTCAACAAGGTTCTAACTTTTATTATTTTAATAATATTTTATATTGTTTTTTTTGTCAATGTGAGGACGTTGTAGGCTTAATAGACTGTAGATCTGTAGACCATTTTCAATTTTGTTAAGTACCTGGTACTTTTGACGGGCCTACGCTGTCCTCTCATACCTAATAACACTGTAATTTGAAAACATTGTAAAAGCCAATTTTATTTTTTTTAAAGAGTGACCGTGAAGTTTCTTGCCGGCTCTTCTCCATAGGAAACGACCAATTGGAACCGTGCACCTAGCTTCTGACGTTTCATAAGTGCCCATGTAGGCTTATGTGAAATAAAAACATTTTTGATTGTGATTTTTTGATTTTTGATTTTGATTTTGATTGAATGACTACTTTGACATTTAAGTTTATCTAAAAAATGTGCTTGCTGAATTGTAATAAAAAATACCTAATCTTTAATTAATAATGATGATTTAATAAGTACCAACATAATTTCTATAATTTAATTTTGATGAATATTATCACGGTTTGTGCACCATCTCTTCCTTTAAATTTGTACGCCACGATATGTGGCTGAACATGTTAGAACTTTTCTGTATCTCTTGTTATCTTTCATGCAATGTATTTATCATGTACATCATGTTTAAACAAATAAAATTTTACTTACTTACTTACTAAATAATGACATTAAAAATGATCTTTCCTGGACGTCTGTGTTTATAGATTGGTGTATGTGGCAGGGAAATTGGTTGAACTTAAAAAATTATTGTGCCGGAATATTATTTTTTTATTAAGTATCTAAAGTAATACACTTCGGGGTTTCTCAATTAATATGAGCGTTCAATTCACTGTCGTTTAATTATTATTCATAAAAAACTAATATACGACTGTGTATTTTTCTGTATATCTATCTATTTATTATAGTATTTTTTTTCCTTACCTAATAATTATGGCGCCACTAAGCCGTAGCAGAGTTTTATGTTTATTTTTTTATAATTGTTTTTTGTATTTTTTTATTATTATTTATAATTGCCATTTATTTTATTTCATTTGATTAATTATCTTATTGTTAGCAGTAATAACAAAAAAACGACGTGAACGTTATGAAGCGTGCACTTTTGGATTTTCCAATTTATTTTATATTATATTTTCTCTTTATATTTGTACTTCATTTTTACATTCTGCAAATTGTTGATGAAGGGAAACTTTCAGGAAGGATAAGCTAAATAATTTAGTTTTCTGGGTAGGTACCTTGTTTAAACTGTTTTAATTATTATTTTTACTAAAAACAACCGAAATCTCTCATCACTGTTTGTTTGTGATTGTTTTTACTCTTCATCGCAATTTATTATAACAAAATCCTGTGAAAATAAAAGACTGATGATATACACTTGCGTGCAATAAAATCGACCCACCCCATACGCTTTCGTTCAGAACACGATAAATAAAAATCTAAAATTAATTAATGAATATTTTTCACACTGTTTGTTAAATGTTAGTCTAAGATTACAATACACCAGTTTTTAGTGTAACCGATTTTGATTTATTCATTTTACAGACAGAAAAACAAAGACGGTTAGAATTTCTCAATTTTTTTATGAATAATTTTGACAGTAAAAATAAAAAAAGCATTAAATTTCTAAAGAATACTTTGTTCAGTAGCTTGTATTCCCCCCACGTGCTCTTATTGCAGCTTCCATCCTGTTTTTCATTGACCTTATTAATGTTTTTATGAACTCTTGGGGTATACCTTCCCACTCCTCTTGAATAGCCACCTTTAGTTCCTGGAGGGTTTCTGGGGACTGATTTCTGGCCCTGACCCTTCTCTTCAGCTCATCCCATAGATGTTCAATGGGATTAAGGTCAGGGCTCCTTGCTGGCCACTCCATAACAGGAATTTCCACCTCACGTAGGTACTGGAATACTATCGTGGCTGTATGTGGTCGGGCGTTGTCCTGCATTAGCGTGAAACCCTCACCTACAAATCCGGCGTATGGCATAACATGTTGTTCTAGCACCTCCTGGATGTATCGCTGTGCATTCAGATTGCCTATACGAGGTCCGGATACGAACTGAAGGTTCGTTTTTCCTTCCAAAGAAATTCCTCCCCAAACAGTCCACGAACCTCCTCCAAAAGCCACTCGTTCTTCAATACATGCCTGTGCAAATCGTTCTCCCTCTCTTCGGTAAACTTTCCTGCGCCCATCATTTCCATGAAGACTAATTTTACACTCGTCCGAGAACAGCACGACCTTCCATTGTTCGAGTGTCCAATCGACGTGAGCACGAGCAAATCGAAGCCGCGCTTGGCGATGCGCGGGGGTTAATTTTGGACCATTAGCGGGTTTGTGAGGATGCAATCCGCTTTCTGCAAGTCTTCGTCGTACAGTCCATTCACTTATAGCTACACCGCGTACATTACGAAGTTGCTGTTGCACCTGAACACCAGTCAAATGTCGATTTCTTAAACTTGTAGACACCATATAACGATCATCTCGTTCTGAAGTAGCCCGATTTCTGCCCGAACCTGATCGTCTATTGAAGCTCCCAGTCTCTAAGAACCTTCGATACACTCGTCTTACTGCTGATCGACTTAGGTGTAGACGTCTGGCCACGACGCGCTGACTCAATCCAGCCTGGATCAGTGCTACAACTTGAGCGCACTCAGACGGAGTAGTATCCATTTTCACAGAGAGTAAAAACAATTAAACTCAAGGTAAATGGTCACTAAATCAGTAAAATAACCAATTATTGAATAAACAATAAATTGATTAACTTCTAACACAATGCAATGTCACTGAGATTGCGTTATTAAAAATGAGAAATGAGGGTGTCCGAATAAACGAGTCAATATCATCAACAACATCCCGTTTATTGAAATATAGGGTATGTACAAATAAAGTTTATGAAACATACCTTCAAATTACATTATTATTTTTTATATATTGTGTTCCGAATCGAAACTTACTGGGTGGGTCGTTTTTTTTGCACGTAAGTGTATAAGTACTTACTGTCGATTTTTTGTTTATTAACTACATTGTATCTAATCACTATTTTCTTTTATTTTCAATATTTTCTTTTATTTACTTTAAGAGCGTGGAAATCAAAACTAAAAATAAGGGGGAAAAGAGGAATAAATGGGGGCTTTCTGGATTTTTTTTACATTAGGGTTCAGTTTTCTCCCCTGATCGAGATTCTCTCAGGGGGGAATAGTGGAACACCTCAAAATGAAAAGGGGACTTTCTGGTAATTTTTTACATTAGGGTCCAGTTTTCCCCCTGAGGGAGATTCTCTCAGGCGGGAATAGTGGAATAAGCCATAACTGGCCTATCTATAAAGTTTTAGAATTGGAGCTATTTGATAGGTGCGAGAGAGAAAGTAGAGCGTCCGAAGTCGGAAGCGGACACAACATAGCAGCTGCACGCTACCTGACCGTTGAATGTATCCGAGTGAGCATGCTCGTGTACATGTGAGTGACACAGACAGCATTTGTTTAAATTTTTGTATTATTTCATATTATATAATATACTTACAGCTCTGAAATAATCATAAATAAATAAATGAATAGGTATATTAATAAATAAAAAAATAAACTTTCCAAAAAAAAATTAAAGTCAAAACTATAAAATTTTAAAATTTTATAATAATCTATATTCATTATTTATAATTAGATAAAGAATAATTTATTTATTATTTAAAATTAAATAAAAGCTGTAAAGCGGGTAAGAATAAAATTACTGTTACTTATAAAATTTTAGTATAATAAATAAAATTAAAAAATGTGTGTTCTGAGTGAGCTGAGAGCTAAATGAGACCACACGACTGAAGTAAAACAGAAATCACCGTCCGATAGCAACAGAAGTTTAAAAAAAAAAATGCGCTCTTGTGAGTGTATAAACAGCCAGTGTGAATTAAAAAAAATAGGTACCTATTAAGTGGGCTGGCCCGCAGCGGTGATGCGGTGTGTTCTATGTTTAAACTTTAAACAACTTCCGTTCACCTCTTTCCGTAACGCTCTCGTCACGCATTCGCATTCTACCCCTAAGAGGGTGAAATAGGGGATGGAAGTTTATATGAAAGTCCGTCAGTTTTGAAGTTAGAATATTAAAATTTTGTGTTTAGGCTGACGATTGAAAATTCTTTTATACGTGTCTCAGCGTTTTTGATAATTCTACCCCCGAAGGGTTAAAAAGCGGGTTGAAGTTGTGTATGGCAAGTCCTTAATTTTCTAAGTAAAAATCACAAAATGTATTATCTAGGTTTATGGTTGGAAGCTAACTGTGTAAGAATTTCAACCCTTAAGGGGTGAAAAAGAGGTTATTCTTTTTAATTAAAGTTTTTTTTATTTTTTAAGTTAAAATCACTAATATTTCGGTTTATGTTTGGAAGCATCCGCTAAGAAGGGATTTTTCGAAATTCGACCTTTAAGGGGTGAAAAGGGGGGATAAATCTTATTCCTTGAGTTAATAAACCTGAAACTTGGCACGAATACAAAACCTAATTAAATTATAAAGTGTGTTTTTAAACTACTCCTTAAAGGGGCGTTTGCGGATGTCAAAGTTTGTATGGAAGAGTTTTAACGCGCGGTCCGATTAACTCAGTATTTATACTGTAAATCAAAAATAAAGAATAAAAATTATCAGAGTTTTTCGAAAATTTACTCCTAACAGGGATATCAAAGTTTTTATGGAATCATTTTAACGCGCGGTCCGATTAACTTGAAACTCAGTATTTTTACTGAAAACCAAAAATAAAGAATAACTTGTATCAGGTTTTTTTGAAAATCTGCCCCTAATAATGGGGTGAAAAGGGATAGTCAATATGGGGTGGGAGGATTTTACTGCTTGGCTTGATTAACTTGAAAATTGGTATAAATAACCTATAAATCCAATAATAGTAACGTCAAAATGATGTTTGAACAATTTACCCTTTTGAGTGCGTAAAAAGGGGCGATATAGTTTGTAAACTTGAAATTTGGCCCGAGTATTTATTTAAATAACATCACGCCTGCAATCCCCAAAGGGTTAGGTAGAGGTGTACCTTTAGTACACCCACATTTCGCCAGTTTTGTGTAATAGGGGTTGAGTCAATTGCCATCACCCGGGGTATAAATCCAGACTTCGGGCTGCTACTGAGAAATTCCTAATGGAAAATACAATAACACTTTTACCGACCTGGGAATCAAACCCACCTCTCATGCTCAGCAGTCGCACTTGTGACCACTAGATTAACGATGCAGTCATTACTTAAATAACAAAGTTTGTCATAATTTTTGCATTTTTCAAAACTACCCCTCAAAATGAATTTAGGGAGTCAGGGGTTTTTTGGTTTTTCAGTTTGTATTTAAGAATCTTAACGCGCAGTTTGATTAACTCAAACCTCAGTGCTCATACTTATGACAGAAAAAAAAAAAAGAATTAAAATGAGAGTTTTCGAGAATCGGAAAAAGGGGGAATAAAATTTTCGGGAGAATTTTACTGCGTACCTTGAATAACTCAATAGTTGGTATACATCAATTATTATTTAAGAACAAAAACGTTGAAAAAATAAACAATACAAAATTTCTTTGAAATAGACTTAGACATGAAATGGAGGACACGTTTATTGAACAAGTATGTACAAAACGAAGTTGGTATTTATACGCTATCTTATATACTCCGTAAAGTTGTAAATCAAACTGCACTCCTATCTGCTTACCACGCTAACGTTGCAGTTGGTTCCAACTAAGATATGGTATAATGTTTTGGGGGAATGCTGCTGATAGAGAAGCTGTTTTTTATCGACATCCACGCGGGCGAAGCCGCGGGCGAAAGCTAGTAATATAATAATAGGACCATGTTCCCGATACCGGTGGGCTACAATTTTGTATATACATATATATATATTTTTATATATATTTTTTTAATATTTAAAAATGTAAAATAATATGTGTAAAAATAAATAAAGGACATCATAACACGGCTATCTGAAAGAAGTTTTTCACATTGTTAATAATAATTTCAACTATTTTATAAATAATTAAAATTAATAAACGGAATTATAATGCTAGTAATCCTACTAGTTTTATAAATGTACAAATTATTTTGCCGTTTAGATATTTGTAAGTTTACTAAATATCATACGACGATAAATAAGTTTGATCACACATATCAAGCTATACATATCCAGTTTAGGCTTTTTTTTTTTTTTTGGGTTCGAAATTATCAAATAATTTCTCCCGCTCTGGGCTGAGCGGGAGGGCGTGCCAGAATTTTACTGACTAAAACCCACCCGTGTTCCTTCCGTTGCCTGTGCCGGGCCCACGATATCCCTTTCGGACAAACTCGCAACCCCGGCAGGCATTGGCCCTAACGGACCCCGTCTGTTGGCGCTGACATCTCTTTGAGGCGCGCGTGAAACACAACGCGCCGTCGACCCGGGCCTGGTCCTTTTCGGACGGCGAGCTTCCCATCGCTCACCATCCACAGGCCCGCGCCTACGGTGGCCGGAAATCAGCTTGTGACTCCCGACGCCCGGGGCGTCTCCTGCGGCGGCTAAGGGCGTGAGGGCGCGTACCCTGCCTTACCCTCACGCGTTCCGCCTCCTCCTTCGCGAGCATTACTGCTTCGCAGAAGGAGGTGACGGCCTCCCATGCACTCTCGCTCCGAACCATGGCCTGAACCAGGGCTGGACGCGAGAGATCGCTGCCGCCGATCGCCTCCGTGAGGACACGGCGATGCTCCGCCCAAGCCGGGCAGACCTCCACCGTATGCTCCACCGTGTCCTCCGAGCGATCCACACAGTGGTGACACCCGGGCGTTTCCTCCCGCTTTATCCTGAACAGGAACCTTCCGAAACAACCGTGTCCGGTGAGGACCTGCGTCAGGCGGAAGGTGAGGACGCCGTGGCGCCTCTCTAGCCACTCCTCAAAGAGGGGACTTATCGCCACAATTGTGGCGTGCCCTGCGTTGGGTTGCGACAATCGCACTCTCCATGCCGCCATGAGATCCCGCCGGAGCTCCGTCCGCTGATCCAGTTTAGGCTGATCTCGCATTATATAGGATTTCCGTACTATGAGAGGTCAGCATGTACTGGAAATGTATAGCTTGTTGTGTAGCCGTGTGTACAATAAAATAATTTCGTTTATCCAATGGAGGGCAATTTGTGGTACAGGGAAGGGGTCCGCCCTCGTTAGGTTTAAGTCAAAACCCTGTACCTATAGGTACATATTGCCTGGAGGAACGGGGATGAGGTACCATGGAGCCGCAAAAGACCCATGGCGCTACTTTGCCTCAACAGAACTTGACCCGACCTGTTGAGGGATGCCTGTCCGGGCTCCGACCGGCTGACTTATTGCAAGGAGGGGCTGAGGATGAGGGCGCCAACTCTCATGTTGGTCCACGAGTGGCAGTTTACGAAGCTGTGGATAACGCCACAGCCGGTACTCTTCCGCCTCCGGGACTATCCACAAATACACAAGGAGAATTCACCAGATTAGAAACATTTAATTTACTGACGAAACTAGCCAAGGATGAAGGTAGTAAATTCCGCCCTATTGACGTATATTTTACCAAAAGAACTGTTGCTATTTTAAGCACAACCCGGATATGAGTTAAGCCGTATAAAAGGTTACCTTTATCATGAAGTATCTCTTTGAATGGGTTTTTGCTTGAACCCCAGTAAAAGGGAAACCCTATCAAAAACCCTTTCAATGGGTTCAGCAAATTTGTTTTACAATTCATGTTGCCATGGTGCTTGCACGGGTGGTTCCACACAGGGGGTGGGTTAAATTTCTGTTATTTATTGCCTAGGACGCACCGTTTTCGAGATATTTGAATTTCTATTTTTTTTTTATTAGTTAAAAATAAAACATCTATGATCATTATTGCATGTACTAAAGAGTTAATTTTAGCTTGGTTACTTAGTAGCCACACCGTATGGGCTTTGATTAACTACTTAGAAAAACCCAATCCAAACCCGGGTTACCAAATTTGAATGAGTTATAAATTAAGCCGTTCAAAAAGGTTATCATTATAGTATGGGTTTTTGATTTAACGCTTAGAAAAACCCTATCGAAAACCCTTTCAATGGGTAACCAAAATGGTCCCTGACTTTAAGAGCGCTGAATATGCTACTTTCATAGAAAGATAATAAACAAATCAAAATTGTGACTTCCAATTTTACTGCTAAATGTGAGAAACTACAAAAAATGTAAATATTCCATGAAATTTTTCACAAAACTTTTGAAGTAAATAACTCCTAGATACCGCGAGATTTAGATGTTTTTTGTTTGTGATAGGTTGGGGTCTAAATATGATTTACAATAAATATTGAATCCAACTGAGCAAAGGTACAACAATGAAAAATCAAAATCTAAAAACACAAAAAAAGCATATTTCTTTAAACCTGTACTAGTAGTACTCTTTTAGGTATATTTATTTTTCAAATATCGTTAATATAAGTAGTTTTATTACATATAATAAAGAAAAGGGTAAAATAATGCGTATTTTTTTGTAATTAATTAATTTAGAAAACTAAAAAAAAAAAAATTAAACATTTTTAACTCTTATTTGGTGTAAAAGTGGTATAAGGAACAGGGTGTAAAGTTCACTCATCCACCATAGAAAAGGGAGGAACCTCCGACCAGACGGGTGTCGTGTCTGGTGGGCAACTGCCCGACGGTTGATGTCGGGACGTTGTATATATGCTAGTTGCGTGGTAAACTCCCTTACCTTGCCTTACCTCATAAAGGATAATCATGATATAGTGTTGTTTGCAGATGACACTTCACTTTTGTTTAAACTTAAACGTCAGCAGCTGGTTACTGACGATGTAAATAGCGCGATCTCAAAAGGAGTTCACTGGTTTAATGTTAATAATTTACTTCTAAATGAAAAAAAAACAAAATGCATTAAGTTTACGCTACCTCACGTTAGGCAGGTGAAAACTAATGTGTTGATAAAGGGCGAAGAATTGAATCCTGAAGATAGCACAGTATTCTTGGGCTTGACTTTGGATGCTAAGCTTCAGTGGGGCCCACATGTAGATAAACTGTCAAAAAAGCTAAGCTCCGCAGCATATGCTGTTAGAAAAATTCGTAATTTAACTGACATAGAGACAGCCCGTTTAGTGTACTTTAGCTATTTTCATAGTGTAATGTCGTACGGTATTCTGTTATGGGGAAATGCTGCCGACATACAGACTATCTTTGTTTTGCAGAAAAGAGCTGTTCGATCAATTTATAAATTAAGTCCAAGACACTCTCTCAGAGAGAAATTTAAGGAGATTAATGTAATGACTGTGCCTTCTCAGTATATTTTTGAAAATCTATTATATGCCCATAAAAATATAAAATTATTTAAAAAATACAGTGATATCCATAATATAAATACTAGGAACAAACACAAATTTGTTGTACCTACAACAAGGCTCAAGAAAATAGGTGGCTCGTTTCGATGTCAATGTATACGCTTTTATAATAAACTTCCAAGCCACGTTCAAGATCTAAGCCTTAATAAATTCAAATCATTCATTAAACGTAAGTTGTGCCAGAAAGCCTTTTATACTGTTAAAGATTATATTGAGGACAAAAAGGCTTGGGATTGAGCTGCTCCAATTTTTGTACATATTGAGGTAGTTTATTTTTATTGTTTTTTTTTGTTTTTGCTAACTTTATTATTTTATAAACAGTGACATTTAATTATTATTTTATACACAATGACAGGAATATTTACTTGTAAAGTATTATATTATTTTAATTATTGTGAATGTGAAGACTATGTGGGTTATTGCATAATATTTTTTTTCCCTTTCTTTTATTCTCAGTTAGTGTTAATCATGGTCTGGCAGTTTGAGTCATATAAGTGGCCTACCCAAATGTCCTTTCTTTGGTATTGATCGTCGCATCGTTGAGCTCCTTAAATTCTGAGTAGAGCTGCACGATTACTGACAAATGCGTGCACTGACTGGTCAGGTCCACTCAACCTGTGTGGTTCTTTCCTCAAAAGACCATTTCAGACACCAATCTACATGGTCTTCACATGATCTGACCAAGATTATGTCTGGACTTTAAAAGAGACTATGACCTCTGAGTTTGTTTCGGCCTTTCTTCTCAGAGTAGTCAGATAGGAAACGCCGACCTCATCTAGTTTTTAAAATATGATTGACGTGTAAAAGTGTTTGTACAAACCTAGTTACAGAAATAAAATCATTTATCATTTAAACTCTGATTGCGCGATGCAGGATTCGCGTGACGTCAGTGTGACGCGTTGTTCGTATGTGGCGATGTTGATTCCGCTACACACGGGTATTTTATTTTACTTTTAAAATAACCTGTTCTATCGGATAACTTCATAAAAAGGGGATGTCCGTTTTTCGAGGCAATAACAATACTGTGCGGCGGAGAAATGAGTCGACCTTTGCATCGTCGAGCCTCCATCAGGAACATTAAAGCATTTTGGTGAGTATATCAAATTTGATTTGGATTCTGGTGCTCAATATTAAATGATGTGGTATCTTTAGTTGGTATAGGCAATCAAAATGTCAATAGTACTTTGCAATTGTTGTGTCAGGTAGAAATGAACTATTTCGCGACGGAGATTCTATTCCACGTTTTGTCAGTTAAGTACTTGCGTCGTATCATACTATTAGGTCGAGAGATTTTGATTAACGGTTTTTGTGTGAGCATGACTGCAACAGAATTAACTTTGACTTGAGAGAAAACTATAAACGTGTGTAAAGCTATTCAGACTGAAATAAAGAATATTTTTTATAAAATTGACACCGATTTACCATTTGATAGAAGACCCGCACCCTTATTGCGTAACACAGTTTGAATCGGAATCGGAATGATTTTGAAGTACCTATATTGCTAATACATTGCTTCGTATGTTAGAAAAATTTGTCTGCTCAACAACGTAAATAACGCAATGAATGTTGTTGAACTGTCAAATTGAAACCGATTCCTACTGATAGTGTGTTACGCAATTAGCCCGCAGTTCACCAGTGTGACTTCGGCGGCTATCATGATCGGTACTAAGTACTTAGTTAGTTTGCGATTTGCGATATTTACTAACAGTGAAGTTAAGTGTTATCAGTAATAAACTGAATGTTATCTATCGCATATTATACCTACTCTAGATATGTATAATCTGTATTACAGGAATCATGTCCTACAATAACAAAGAGCTTCTGACCAACCCTTGTTTATGATAGATTCTAACTCACACCCACCCACCCAGACTACTATGGTCAGTCGGACCTGGGCAGTACTGGGCACGCCATTGCTCGGGGCTAGACAAAAGGCGACAGTTAATTCCCTAGTCCTTTTTAATTACCTAGGTAGGTGGTTATTCTACCTAAAATAAGACGTATTACGGCTTGTCCAAACTGGGGCGATATCGCGGGCGCGACTGGTAGCGACATATAAATTGTGCTACTAGTGTCGCGTCGCGCCCGCGATATCGCCCCAGTCTGCACGAGCCTTTAAGAAGTCAGGGGTTCTTAACCGTAAATTTTTCGGGGAATCCCATCCCTTCCCTACAATGTCACGTAACAGATTACACAAGAAACAACGGTGCGGGCGCGCGGCGGGCGACAAGACGCAGTTTGCATGATCTACTTACATCCGACGTCCAAGGACAAAGCAATGACCGTACTGGCAATTTACGTATGGTTTTTAAATACACTGCCACGAATAATAACAAAGATTTAATTAATTGAGACAAACCGTTCTCACAGGCTAATAGTTACCTGTAATAAACGCGAAATGTCGGGTAGTCTGTGTATAGTGAGGGTAGTGAAGACAACACAAGCACTGCATCCACATTCGCACTTGGGTGAAGTAGCGCGGCGGGCACTAGACTAGGGCGCGCGTGTGGCTTGCGCACGGCGACGGAGCGGCTCGTGTGCGCGTGGTGCCGCCGCGGGCTGACTGCCGCGCGCGTCGCCCGTGCGCCAGCGAGCGTGCGCGCGCGCCCCGTTCCGCGCTCAGCTCGTAAACAAACTCATTAGGAGTGGGGGGGAACTGGGGACTGACCCTCAGATCTTGATCAGCTGTATTAATAAATAACATTAACGAAAACAGCCATATCTTTTTATCAGTTCTGGGAACTACCAGTACTTACCTACTTACGTTTCAGTATGAATATACGCCCCCTACCTACCGTAACCGGTTTACCGATCGTAAAGTAAATACCACTTTGCCTTTCATTTATTTTGATAAAACGATATCCACATCATTAAAGATTAAAAAAGATCAGATCATTCGATATCTCGCGGCATCCAAAGTTCAGCAACTGACTAACCTTATCATAACTACACTTATCATAACAACACATTAATTTTACATACACCCTATGTCACACACCACTTGCTGAATTGAACTCTATTCGGGATCTGGGTGTTATATTTGACTCGAAACTCTGCTTAGACCTGCATATCGATAAAATTGTAAGCAAAGCTTATCAGATGTACGGATTTATTATGCGGTCCACCCTTAACTTCAAAAGAACCTCATCATACTTATGCCTGTATAATGCGCTAGTTCGATCTCAATTGGAGTATGCGGTTTCGATATGGAACCCCTTTTATAAGAAATACACGGAAATGATTGAACATGTGCAATATAAATTTCTGCGTGCTATGCATTACAGGTGCCACAGATCTTAGGTGCCACAGATCTTACCTACCTTATGCCCAATTGCTCAGCAAGTACAAACTTTTATCATTAAACTGTCGTAGAAAATACCTTGAAGCCATCACCCTATACAAAATTTTTAGAAATATATTCAACTTCATGAACCTTAATAACATGATCTGCTATGCAATACCTAGGACCTTCCACAGGCGTCAGGTGCGCGCGGGTACGCTGTTTGCAATATCCTCCTGCCGAACCAACTCCGGCCTGCGCTCACCTATCCGCCGCATGGTTGACTTGTACAATGAAACTTTTGTAAATATTGACATCTTCAATAGCCCAATAGGAAAATTCAAAGGTCTTATCTTCAAAACTCTTGAAAATTAACACGTAAATATAGATGTAATCTTTAAATTATTGTTTTAGTATGTACTTCACCCTAGTTCCGTAGCGAGCGATCGGTCGCGGTCTGTTTCATTTTGACATTTCACCAGCATACATTGCGTTATTTACGTTGTTGAACAGATACATTTTTCAAACATATATGAAGCAATGGATTGGCAATCTGTGTCCGGTGATTCAGATTGTGATTGGCGTGCGTTGCGCTGGTTGTATGTAAACTTTTTATTTGTCATCTCTTTTTTTTTTACTTTATTATATTTACTTATTACTTTTACTTTTTTACATTTTTTTTCTTCTCTCGCCCCTGGCGATTATTGTTTGTTTTTATATTATTATGATAACCCGTGGACAGTGTTGTGGGTTACATTATTAGCATAATACGAATATTGTTGTACTAGTTTTAAGTTTTCATAATGTAACTGTTTGCTGTTCCTCATAATAAAAATAAAATTAAATAACAAGCGGGTACCCCTATCATCATCTTCTTCTTTCTTCGACTTTCGCGTTGTGTGCGAATACTATCGCATCACAGAAGTGTGGATGAGGAGATAAACGACGCGAGATATTTCGTGGCCCTGCATCATTCCGCGTTGATTAATAGTTTATGCACTGGTTGCATACGTAACCTCTGTGTAGCTTTGAGCGCAAAATATGATAGAACATTGATATGAACTTGGTGACACAGATGCAGAAGAACAATGGCAAACTCCCAATGGCGTATTATAAGTAGACGCGTCATATACGAACATTAGGTGCACTCAAAAACAGCGTAAGCCATGATTGTAGCTACATACTTGCGCATACAATCATACAGCGCGTGAAGAAAAGGAAAGACCTATACCGATATCTGTCGCAAATTATTAAATGATTATGATTATGTTGTTAGAAAGAGATGAACATACATATTTAGTTACCTACGTGACTTGCTGCTGCATGTTGATTGGCGCATACATATTCATAACTATTACTATTGTCAATGTCAGGCAATTGCCTGGCATTTCGCGTAATGCGCTTCATGAACTGCTTGATAGTGGGCATTTTGAGATCTTAGTGGAGGGTTTTGTTCCGAACGAACCAAGGAGCGCCCGTAATTTTACGGAGAAATCGGTTTTGAAGTGTCTGCATCCTATGGATGAGATGGGGCTTGGCGTGTGCGAAAACTGCACAGGTCGTGGATGCACGCTGTGGAAAACTGCACAGGTCGTGGATGCACGCTGTGGAAAACTGCACAGGTCATGGATGCACGCTGTGGAAAACTGCACAGGTCGTGGATGCACGCTGTGGAAAACTGCACAGGTCGTGGATGCACGCTGTGGAAAACTGCACAGGTCATGGATGCACGCTGTGGAAAACTGCACAGGTCGTGGATGCACGCTGTGGAAATACGCAATTTGCACTCAAGGGACAACTTGCTGCGTGAGTTGAGTACGGGGTGAAACCTACCGAGAGCGAAAGCGGCGCGCGAACGCACCTGCTTTATGTGCTCAGTGTACGAAATGTGATGGTCGAGGACCACACCAAGACTTTTATTAAGGCAGGTGAAGAGACCAGCGTTACCTTAAATGACTATAATGGTACTCAAGAAAGAATAAAAAGCGAGGCGGTGTTTGTATATACTGCCTAAATCACATTGAGTACAACATAATGACACAATCAAAAAAATATGCGTCTGAAAATGTGTTTGAGTGTTGTGGAATTGAACTATTGTAAAATATAACATTATAATAATAGCCATAAACGAGTATCGTACGCCAAGCTCAAACCCTTTTATTTTCCTCCGTAATCTACTCGTAGAAGTAATGTTGAGCAACCTTCGAAACAAATCAAAAAAACAATTAGTGATAGTAGGTGACCATAAAATTGATATTTTGAGCAAAAAAATCGATAGAAAAAAAAATGCAAAGACGAATTAACTATGATTGTAAATAATTTCGGCTTAACATAACATATAAAACAACCAACGCGAAGAAATTCATGTCTGGACCAAACAATAAGTAACTGTAAGGATGCAATATAGGAGGTTATACCGCTGGGACTGTCAGATCATGAAACAGCTCAGATGATATACATACAAATAGACAATAAAGTTCCACCTCTACGCTATCGCACAATGTAAAAGCGTGATTTTAGCACAGAAAATAAAGAAAAGTTCTTTAGCTGTACCTATGTCAAATTTAAAATGGACAGAAATATTTTCTAATCAGGACGCTAATAGTGCGTATAATCACTTTCACGATACACTTGTCTTGTTCTTTGATTTGTGCTTCCCTTAAATTGAAATCAAAATCAACCTAGTGAAAAAAAATACGAA
This sequence comes from Tiliacea aurago, assembly GCA_948098905.1. NCBI lineage: Eukaryota > Metazoa > Arthropoda > Insecta > Lepidoptera > Noctuidae > Tiliacea > Tiliacea aurago. The sequence continues at coordinate 28,643,687 of OX402581.1, read as the reverse complement.
ATGGATCTCCAATGGTATTAAAAAATCTGCTAAAACCAAAAGGAACTTGTATCATACTTAAAACAATAATAAATTACTTAAAAAATGTATACAAAAAGCACAATAAAATCATAATACATATTACATAACCAGGGCAAAAAATAAAAGTAAGGCGTCATGGGACATAATTAAATATAATTCCAATAATAAACAAATATTAAGGAGATAGAAACTGAAACCGGACCACTAACACCACGGACATTGCCAATTACGTAAATGACTATTTTATCAATTTGACGAACAACGATTTTGACATTAACACTAATAATTATGACATTGATCCTATTAATTCTAGTATGTTTTTAATGCCCAATAATGTTGGCGAAATACAAAAAGTAATAGAGGCTATGATCAAATACCTACAAAAATTATAAAATACATAGACCCTATTATTACTCCGGTACTAGTACATCTAATAGACTTATCATTATTCACGAGAGTGTTTCCTGAGAAATTGAAAATTACAACTATTAAACCAATACATAAAAAAGGTAATAAAAAACTTGTTAATAATTGAGCTTGTTGGTATGGGGAAACACGGTGCATCTCGAAAGAGCATTCATCGCACAAAAGAGGTGTTTAAGTGCGATTCGTAATGTAGACCCACTTACATCCTGTAAACCACTGTTTCGTAAACTTAGAATGCTTACGTTAACTGGTATTTATATTGAGGAAGTATGTAAGTTTACCAAATCTCACCCTGAACTATTTGAAAAACTGGGAGATAAATGTATGTTCAAAACTAGATATCATAATAGATTAATATTATTCCTAGAATGAAAACAGAATTATATGGGCGAAGTTGCTATCCTAAGTGTATTCAGATCTATAATTGGGAATCAAACGAGCTTACCTCTTAAGCGAAGTCTTGATTCTAATTTTATGAACGGCGATCTGAAATATAATTAATTAAACAGAGTAGTGTTCCTTACACACACTTATAACATCGCATTTTTAGACATAAAATATATATTTTTTTTTTAAGTTGGATTATTATCTCAGCGTTGGCAAGTGGCAACACAGATAAGTCACTTATTTTAGAGATCCTTAAGTAAGGAACAAGCTCTGTTTTCTGTGCAGAGTAGTTGCGCATACTTAAATTCACTAGAGTTTCCTGAAAGGATAAGTGAATTAGGTAGACTGATTATTGCAGCGTTGGGGTTGTTAGCTAGTGGCGGGTGGGTGATTATATTTCAGATCGCCGTTCATAAAATTAGAATCAAGACTTCGCTTAAGAGATAAGCTCGTTTGATTCCCAATTTTATTTCACGGCGATCTGAAATATAATTAATTAAACAGAGTAGATGTTTAGAGTTGTCTGCATTATCTGGTTATAAATATTCTGGTTTGTTAAGTAGGTACTTTTTATTTTTGTTCATTACCGTTACTTTGTTAGGAATTACAATTCCTATTATATATAATTATTATTCCTATTCCTGGCTATTGTTGGTCAGCAATGAGGCATAATCACATCGAGAAAACCCACATTGTGTTTGTCTCAATTGATGTCAACTTTAAGTTGAGCTGTTGTATTTGTTGTACTGTGAGAGGTAAAGGATTAATATTACTTTAACTTACTATTTCGCTTATCGTAACTTACGGTTATAATGAAGTATTTGTTTTATTAGTCCATAGAGTCAACATTAGAGCCAAAACGGCAGCCAACTTGTTTAGTAAAGTTTGTTCTGTATGTGAGATTGAATACTTTTGAATATTTTCGTGACTGGGAATAGCAGCCTTATATGTCTCCATAAGCTTTAACGTTCACTTATTTGGGATTCAGTGTGGAACTTACTGCGTGAGATTGCACTAAGCTCATGAACTCTATTATTACGTTTAATTGCGTATTATAATATGTGTTTTAGTCACTGAGGTGGCAGATTTTGTAGCCCAGATCGTTGTAAAAACTATGCGGTTTTTTTTTTTTTTTTTTGCGTTGTATTGGCGCTGGATAACCTTTTGACACTTTCGCCAACCCGCCTGCCAAGCGTGGCAATTATGGGAAAACCCCCCCTTTGGGGGAGGCCCATGTCCAACAGTGGATGTTTTTCGGCTGAATAGATGAAGCTTTTGACTTGGTCAGTTTTAAGTTTTGTAAGCACCATTTACTTAATAGAATAAAAAAAAAAAAGAAAATGTATTTCTTGATTTATAGTGAAACCGTTTACTTTAAGTACTTATGATCAAAGGGATCCTAACTTCCACATGATTTTCATACGTTCTGCTAGCAAATAGTCAAAATAATTATTACTTGACAAGTTGAGAGCTAATCGAAGAGATTAGATTCATCTATGGGTATATAATATGGGTATGAGTTATATGCCTTAGGTGAGGAAGTTGTATAATTAGTTATGTTCACTGTACAATGTGCTTGAGAACGAAGAAATTTTTAGGTACTTTTGTTCATGGTGCCTGCATTGATTGTATGGTATGCCTGGCCTTGTTCATGTTCTAATCACAATCCATCAATACTTTATCCTCACAATCCGCCCCCCCCTTTGTTTCCTTGACAATTTTACTTTAGTGTTGTGATTATCATTGTTATCTAGGTACTGCTAAATGTGTAGTCTAGTACTTGGTTGGAATGATTAAATGTTTAATTAGACATTTTGATTTTATAGCCTTTGAATAAGATCACCCATCTCTGTCCGGCCCTTCTGGGAATGCGGGCGTAATGTTATGTAAATAAACTCTTACTTTTGTTTTAATATAGTTATTTCAAGGCACTTGTTTCAAGGTGTTAGATCTCCATGGTTAATTTTCGGGCGATTTTCGATTTGTACACGTAAATTGGTGTCTGTCTAAAGGTGCTTATTATGTCGGTCTTGATATTTTGACGAATAAATAATCAGGGTGGGTTGGTAGGATATCTTGTTTCGGTACCTAAGTGTCACTCACTACTGGTAATTTAGTCAAGACCACTGATTACATTTATTATAGGTCAATACGGCAGAGCTATAAGATGCAGTTGAAGTATGAGAATTCTATTAAAGAAGTTATTAGACCATGTATTTATAATGAACCCTTATTTTTAACCTATCTGGTCATAGGAAGAATCCTGCGGGTACCAATAGAATAAAATCATATAAGTAGATACCTATCTATTTTGATAGGTTGAAAAATAATTGAATAGTGTACAGGTCAGCAGTATAAAGTAATAGGGTTATATTTGGGAGCTTTGTAATTTCCTGTCAATTAAGTACCTATAATGGAATTCTCACTGCCCTAGGAGGGGTTAAGTACCAGTTTTAGGTTCAGAATGAAACTGAATTTTCTATTTTGTTTGGGTCTAAAATGTATAAATTCGTTGTAAATCTGTACTTAATGCATTTTGAATTCATCTCGGTTTTTACTAGCTGAAATGGTATTCAGAAGTTGAGGTATTGAATTTTGATAGATATCAAATAGTTTATTGTATCCCACAGCCGATAACAGGGTCAGTGGTCTGTAGCTGTTTTTTCGGCATAGCATATGGTTGTTGCATTCCAGTATCAATCTTGATAAATTGTCATTCAGGAGTGTAGATATAAGCCGGATTGTTAGTTTTCCATATTGATTGATTTCTGTACCCAGTTGTAGGATGTTTTATTTCTTATTTACTGTAACAAGTCAACTCCTTTTGTGCTATTTAGGTACATTTTCTCAAAAAGGACTGGTTCAGTTTCTCTATTATCATAATAATAATATCAAATCATTCTAAATAGATAATATAAAAAAAACCAGATTGATAGCGTTAGATAGCAAGAGTGAATGTCTTGTGGGTTTATTATGTATTAATTAATTATTATTGTTTGTGGCTATAAAATTATGTACCCAAGTTTGTTATTGTATCTGTTTGTTTTTCAAATAGAGTAAGTTAGCAATCATGTCAATTTTTGAAGCAATATTAGTTTTATTCTGGTTTTAATTTGGTAGTATTATATTATTATTTATTTATATTTTAATTATTTTTTTATGTTGGCAGGTGTTTTTTGTTGCGTCAGCCGAGTCAGTCCGCAGTTTGTTTGTATTATGTTCTTCATGAGCATAAGGTCAGACATTGCTGTCCCTATGATAGAGGTAACCAGTCCCCCTGTTTATGTCAATCCCTTGTTCCCTCAGTTTAGAGGAATCTGAAAGTAGCTTTTACCTTATAGATAATTAAAGGAGCATTGAATAATACTTTGTATGGTTTTGGTTCATTTCAGTTACATTTAACGAAATTTCCATAGATATCTGAAGCATTTGTTGTCTGCCGTTGTATCACATAATCATTTTTGCAAAGTATCTTGTACCGTCAGCCATTGCATCACAGAATCATTTTAACATATCCTGTACTTATAGTATTTGAATGTATGAGTGTAAAAATTACACAATTTTGCTTTATATAGTTTACAAAATAGGTATCATTTGTAGGTCAGGATAATTAAGCCACCTAGGTGGCTGATAAAAAGTAACCTGTTGAGGCGAGGTGTGCTTCCATAGTATTGTCCTTGATGCGAGAGCTAGGTCACATAGTGGTGGGATAACATGCTATGAGCATATTAAGAGTATTTTATATTCAATAATAACAAATGCTTTGCGAGTGTATAAACGCACAGGCAGTGTGCAGGGTTGAGTAAGCTGTATCGCAGTTTTCATACTGTAAGTTAAAAGCATATCAAACCCCCTTTATGACAAGAGTCAGTGTCGTTAAGAGTATTTTATACTCATTGATAACAATCCAGGTACGGAGGTACGGTCCAGCACTCACAAGGGCGTATAATGCTTTTGCAAGTTTATAACACACACACAGTGTGCAGGGTTGAGTAAGGTTGTCTCGCAACCTTCATACTCGTAAGTTAGAAGCATATCAACCCCCCTTTATGACAGGAGTCAGTGTTGTTAAGAGTATTTTATACTCAATGATAACAATCCAGGTACGGAGGTAGGGTCCAATACTCACAAGGGCGTATAATGCTTTTGCACGTGTATAACACACAGACAGTGTGCAGGTTTGGGTAAGGATGACTTACAGCGTTCATGCTCTTAAGTTAGAAGCCTATCAAACCACCTTTTTAAATTTTCTTAACCTTGATCATAGAAATGAGACTTACCTGTTATTACAAGTACATACCCGAGTTAGCTATAAACACTATTAGCTTTTCATCCAGCTAGTAACGGGAAGGTCACACGTTACTGGCGTGTCTCGCACGCACTGAATGTTGTCACATACATGTAATGTTGATAAACGCATACCAGTTAGCTATGCACAGTAACATCGCTAAGGGCTTCACGAGCCTCTCTGGTAGCTCCTCCTCCAGCTAGTATCGTTGAGATAACGAATACTGGTGACGTCTCGTGTCTCTGAAGAGATAATGCTTTAGAAAATTTGCAGCAACTGGCAATAGGCAGTGCTATTGTCCACCATAGTGCTTATATAAAGCGCTGTCAGTATCACGTACAAGGTGGTCAGTTAAAGCCAGGCACTCTCGCACATTAAGGTTGTGGGATGCCTCCGGATCTTGGGTCAGGTTTAGGAGTCTGCCTCTGATGTATTTATCTGCTTTCTGTTGATGTCGTTCATGAACGTTGTGGACTCGTGGCCGTCTCAGGTCTCCACTAACAATGCACTCATTACACTTTCTATCACTTGGCATAATTGACACTTTGTCAAAGATCATCATTTCAGTAAAGAGCACTGTAAACATAATAGAAATTAACGATTTGATGAGAGCGAATTTTTTCTTGCGATGTCATGTCAGCGCGCGAAAGAAAAGTGACTTATCTGTGTTGCCACTTGCCAACGCTGAGATAATAATCCAACTTAAAAAAAAAATATATATTTTATGTCTAAAAATGCGATGTTAATACGTGTGTGTAAGGAACACTACTCTGTTTAATTAACTATATTTCAGATCGCCGTGAAATAAAATAGTGTATTCAGATCTATGATAAGATTCCTAACCAAATGTAAGAACTTCCAATGGTCCGCTTCAGAAGGGAAGGGAGGGGAAGGGAGTGAGTTCAAAAAATCCTACTGAATGATTATTTCTGAAATAATCATTCAGTAGGATTTTTTGAAGAGAGTTCGTTATATTGCCGATTCTAATGATTATAATTCTGTATAGCCATATTGGTTATTGCCGCGAATCATAATTAGATCAACATAACCTGTAACTGACCTGAAAATTGCAAAAAACGTTGGAAAATTTGAATTTCGCTGGCTACCTTAGCACATCCCCCTTAAATATGTTAAGCTCCTATAATACTACGAATGTAAGAACTTTTGTAACCATATTTATAAGCAAATAAATCTTTCACTTTGACCGAGATATTTGGCTCGCTTCTCCCAAAGGATAGGCTTGCCAAACATGGTGATCGGTTGGGGGAGGGCGGGTGATCGCCGGGGCCTAGAAAATAGGACCGCTTGGCTCTTATCAGGGTTGACTTCGATTCTCCAGTTCCTAATCCAGGCCGCGAGTCTGTTGACTTCAGTATGGAGGTTGCGGGAAATCTGATCTTGCCTGAGGCCGGTGTAGTAGATGGCCGTGTCATCTGCGAACAGAGCTAACTGCGCCTTTCTACATTTAGGGATATCACTAGTGAATATCGTAAAAATGAGCGGAGCCAGCACATACCCCTGAGGGACGCCTACGCGGATGGGGGAGGATAGCGTACCCTCAATGCGATAGCGGAAGGTACGGTCCGACAAAAAGTCTCGTAAGATGAGCACGAGACGATCCGGCACACCGAGTTGTAGAGCTTATATAATAAGCCGTTGTGCCAGACTTTGTCGAACACTTTCACAATATCGAAGAACACAGCACCCATCATGAACCTACGTTGGAAGCCAACGCTTATTTATGTTCTATGATACGGTGGACCTGTTGTACGCATGAATGTCGGGTTCTAAAACCGAACTGTTCGTTTGGGATGAGGCCCTTCGTCTCGGCATAGTCTCTGAGACGCTTTTAAATAAGCCTCTCATAGACTTTGCCGGTCCCGGTGGGCGGGGAACAGCTGGAGCACCCTATTGGTGATTCAGTCTGAACCAGGCGCTTTACGGGGTATAAGATCCTTGAGCTAGATAAGCATGTTATAGTGTGCGTTTACAGACCCCCAAACTATCAAAACTACTCTCTATTTGAGTCTGTTATGGAAGATGTTTGGCAAAACTTGTATCTGGGAATAAATCAGTAATTATCTGTGGTGACTTTAACATTATTATTTTAAAAAATAATTATAAATAAATAATTTATAGTTTTAATAATAAATTCAAATACCAGTAGATTGTTAAATCTGTTTAAATCATTTAATTTGTCAAATGTGTTTGTAGAACCAACTCGAATAACTACGACTACTGCTACATGTATTGATAATGTTTTTTGTTGCTACGACTATTCAGATAAAGCTATATTATTAATAATTATCTCCCTTCTGATCACAGTGGTCAAACCGTAACTCTTGAGTCCAACATACCAATACAAAAAGTGCAGATACAATTCAGACCAATAACATCTGTTAATTTAAATAAATTTAATAAAAAAAAAAAAAAAACATTTATTTGACACTTAAAATACATATTACAAACAAGTAGGTCGAAATAATATAGCACACAAATGTATTGCCAAGAATCTGATCCTAACCCCCAAACTAGGCCTGGACCTGTATTTTGAGGTTCAGTTAGGTGTTAAAGAACTTTCAATGAACAGTGTTGACATTTTGTATAAAGAATTCTTTTCGGTAGTCCAAACCGAGTTCAATAATGATTTTAAGAAGAACACTAAAACTATTAGCCCTAGGTTTTTATTTAGTGACTGGGCAACTAAAGGACTCAGGAAAAGTAGGGAAAGACTTTTCGAGCTGTATGGCCTTAAGCCTTTTAAAAACACGGAAACTTTTAATAAATATGTTGCTACTTACTCCAGAACTTTTAAGAACACTTGCAAGGCAGCTAAAGCCTTATACATTAGCAACAAGGTTAAATCAGCAGACAATAAAATAAAAACGGTTTGGAAAATTATCAATAATGAAACGAATAGGAACAAAAAGCATAATTCTGATTACGCTCTGGAAACGTCATGTGGATTCATTTGCGATAGCAAAGAAGTTGCTCAAGAATTTGTAAATTTCTTTACCAGTATCCCACTTAAAACTACAGAAACATTAAATTCCTCGCCCTCGCTCGCTTTTGACTCTGCAAGGGCGAACGCTTCAGCCTGCCCTATTGAATTTAACTTTAAGCATATTAACCCAATATTAATAAAATATATAGTATTAAAAGCTTTTAAGCAAATCAAGATCAAATTGTCCGAAGATCTTTGGGGAATGTCCATTAAAGTCTGTACTTCCATAATTGAGACTATTGCGCCTTACTTAGCCTTAATATTTAATTTGTGTGTGGATCAAGGAGTCTTCCCGGACTTAATGAAATACAGTAAGGTAATACCACTTTTGAAATCCGGGAACAGTAAAGACACAAATAATTATAGACCCGTATCCGTGTTGCCGGTTTTCAGCAAGGTATTTGAAAAGGTAATGATTAATCAAATGCTCAATCATTTCAACTCAAATAAAATCCTTCACGATCAACAGTATGGTTTCACCAAAGGACGTTGTACGAGCGACGCCGGTGTAACCTTATTAAGACACATTTTTAACGCATGGGAAGAGGCCCAAGATGCCATAGGAATCTTTTGTGACCTTTCCAAGGCTTTGATTGCGTCGATCACGAAACCTTGCTATTGAAACTTGAGCATTACGGACTTGGAAAACTTGCGCTTAGTTCAGTAAAATCTTATTTAAACGATATACAACAGCTAGTTCAAATAAATGGTATCAATTCACTCGGTTTAAAAGTAAAAATGGGTGTTCCCCAAGGCTCGATATTGAGTCCTTTCCTCTTTTTAGTATACATATATTAATGATCTACTGATCTACTCTATTTATTAAATAATCAACCACAAATAGTGTTATTTGCTTGATTTTTAAGGTAGATAGACGTGCTACAAATTTTTACGACGTAAATAACGCCTTACTGCAGGTCCATAATTGGTTCACTGCCAATAAAAAAAACTAAGTGCAACGATTTTCTTTACCAAATGTAAAAAGTAGTGATTATGAGATAGTATTGAATCAAGAGAAACTAGAATTCGTCGATAAAAACGTTTTCCTGGGGATCACGCTCGACTCTAGGCTTCAATGGGGTCCTCATTTAACATCTCTTGCAGGACGGCTAAGTTCAGCAGCATATGCTGTCAGAAAAATCCGTCAATTTACTGATGTAGCGCGAGGCTAGTCTATTTTAGTTATTTTCATAGTATCATGTCTTACGGTATTTTACTTTGGGGACGGGCTGCATACATTCAGTCTATTTTTATTCTGCAGAAAAGAGCCATCAGAGCCATATAATTATAATCTCCGCAGGCGCGATTCTCTTAGGGAACTGTTTAAGGATATTAACATCATGACGGTGCCTTGTCAATATATCTATGAAAACATTATGTACGTAAAAAAAAATTAACATCTTTTTAGTTTTTACTAAAAAGATGTAATTTTTTTCTGAGAGACAGAAGAGGCGAAAGACATAATTATAGTACTAGAAGTAGGGATCTGTTAGCTCAACCAGGTTTCAGACTGGCAAAAGTAGACTCATCTTTCATGGGGTACTGTTTAAAATGTTATAATAAAATCTCTCCCCTCATACTTCAACTGAATGAGACGAAATTCAAATCTTGTATAAAACGCACACTATGCAAGGAGGCATATTATAGGTTAGGGGATTACATCGCTGAGAGAAATGCTTGGCTCAATGCTGGTCCAGCTCCACAACCACAACTAATTTATTAACATTAGAAAATACTGTTGGAGCTGATGAAGATTTTAAGACTATCTCTTCATTGTATAAACTCGAATTTCCTTTGTATTATATAATTGCATATCACAGGTGTGAGTACTATGTACAATAGAGCTACCATTTACCGGGTAATTATGTCTTTCATTGACTTGAATGTGCCCTGGCGGCTGAGAGTATGTCATGCTCACTCAGATTTCTCGCTGATGGTGGCTTGTGTATTGGATCATTTAGCTCCCTTCTAAATGGTTGAGCTGAATGGTGCTGACCCATGCGTCATGTTCTTGAACGGGAGCTGTCAGTTGGGAGTGGTCATCTCTTAGCTGCCACGGCTTATTTTTAATTATTTTAGATTTGAATTTTTATCTTTTTATCACGGACGCTTCTGACGTATTGCATCGTTCTCTTATGTTTAACTTCAATATGAATGATGTAACGAATATTTTGTATCAATATTTTAATTAAAAAGAGTGTCCGTGGAGTTTTTTGCCCGTTCTTCTCCATAGGAACCTGCTATTTGGAATGGGCAACTAGCTTCATATTTGTAACTGACCGAATTCTTGACAATTCAAAAGTGCCTGTCAATGGTTTAATTGAAATAAATGCTTTGAGTTTGAGTTTGATGATATCGTGCAATTCGTCTGGGGTGACGGGAGGCAGAGGACAATCAGGGTCTTCAACCGGAGGGAGAGAGGCTCTACGTTCGACTTCAGCGTCGACCTCAGCGAGGTGAGCTTGGTCTACTGGTTGAGAGGCATTCAGCCTTGTCGGTGTCGTCGAATGCTATCGTCCTGTCAGGTCGTGTCAGGGGAGGCAAGAAACTACTTGCTGGGATTTGAGTTTCTATAGTAGATCAAGGTGCCGCCCTTGTGGCATCGAGACCTGTCATTGCGAACTACGCGATAGTTCGCAATTGACGGGTTTCGATTACTGGGCTTGAAGAAGGTTTCCTGTACTAGGAGAATATCTAACTGGTGATCGCGGAGGAACACAGCGATTTCGTCGCGTTGTGCCCTAATGCCATTGGCATTGAAAAAGCCTAACTTGATGGATCTGAGTTTAGTTCTCGCGGGGGCTGTGTTATACATTATGGGGCAGTATGGGGAAATTACGCAAGCTCTCGAATCCTTCGCGAATAGTGAAGGATTCGATTTCGAGGGCTTGCGAAATTTCCGGGTTTCCGCGGGGCGCGCGGGGGGCGCTGTATAGGCGGTGGCTGATTGTTGAGCGCGGTGAGCGCGAAGGCGGGGGTCCATCAGCGCGGGGATGGATTGTGGGGGGGAGGGGTCATGTATTGGCTGAAGGCAGGGAAGGCCTGCTGGTGATTGAAATAGTTCCACAGACTGGATCTTTGCAGACTCAGTCGCTGCGGAGGTTGGTACAGGGTGGGGGTGAACCCTTGGTACAAATTGTCCCGCTGCTGCTTTGCATCGTAACGCTTGGTCAGCTTGGAGGAAGATGATTTAGGAGCTTTTGGGCAGCCACGGTAGTTAGCTTGGTGACCTTGTTCGCCACATAAAACGCGGGTAGGGGGTTCTGTGCAGAGGGCACTAACCTCCCACCGAACGCTCCCTCCTTTATATCATCGGTTCTTGTAAAGAAGGTGGAGTAATCACGTGATGACATGACTCAACAAATAATATCAAATGAAGTGCAATAGTACTAAATAAATACCAAATATTATTAATATTACATTAGATAAAGCAATTTAATATGATTCGTAATTATTAAATATAATTCAATAGATTATCAACATTAACTAACAGTATTGTGCCAATCGTTTGAAACAGCGTATTATATTAAAATTGCAATATAAAACGTAAGATATACTACAAGTATCTATAAATAATACGTGATCATATATAGTAATAACATCTAAGTGATTTTTACAAGTTATGTGTTATTATTTGGTAAATACAATATCTAGTCAAATTAGGTACTTCTACATTGGTCACAAGGTCTTGTGACCTTGTGACCAATGTGCTTCGTAAATCTAATAATAGGCGAATCTACTTCTTAGAAATATATTACCCAACAAATTACAATATACTTTAAATTATGTGGCGCGTCCGCGCGTTGCGCATACGCAGATTAGGCAGTATAGCGACGCGCTTGCAATGAGTGCCCCGAGCAGACTGTCGGGCGTCGGCGGTCGGTTGGCCGGTCGGTCGGCGGGCGGCGCGTTGCAGCCGCGCGGCCCCCGTCCCCTGCGCCCCGCCGTTTCTCAGCTGCACAGTGGGTTTGCGGTTATGCGACGCACAGTGTGCGCGTTAACAGTCACATATGCCATTATCCAACAAACAATATTGTAATATTAAATTAATCTCAAAATGAATTATCTAACACATGCATAGACAATAGGAAGTCAGGAATTAAAGATATTCCAGTTTGAAGTTCTAGAATTTAGAGGTTATATCTATTCAACAACCGACCCTAACCGTAAAAGAAATATACACTGGATCGCAAAAATTCGGGGTCACTAATAAAAACCGTGATATCTCCATACATTTTAACCTAGATCGCTAGAATAAATAATATGCAGTAAGCAGGTTACTAATGCTTGTTCTAAATCTCTAAAGCGGTTTCATTTGTACAAGTTACACATTAAAAAAAAAATGCATTTTGAAAAAATTTCAAATTTTAAAATTAGTAATATTTTATTTTTTCTGCTTTTGTTTCAAACCGAGCTATCATTCAAAATCAAATCAAAATCAAAAATATTTTTATTTCACATAAGCCTACATGGGCACTTATGAAACGTCAGAAGCTAGGTGTACGGTTCCAATTGGTCGTTTCCTATGGAGAAGAGCCGGCAAGAAACTCCACGGTCACTCTTTTAAAAAAATAAAATTGGCTTTTACAATGTTTTCAAATTACAGTGTTAATAGGTATGAGAGGACAGCGTAGGCCCATCAAAAGTACCAGGAACTTAACAAAATAGAAAATGGTTTAAAGATCTACAGTCTAATAAGCCTACAACGTCCTCACATTGACAAAAAAAAAACAATATAAAATATGATTAAAATAATAAAAGTTAGAATCTTGTTGAAATTTAAATTGTAGGTATAATAATGTCAAGTAAGAAAAAAATTATGTCAGTGAAGTTTGTAAAAAAAAGATAAAATTAAATTAAAAAATAACTTCGTAATTTGGGAGCTGTTAATAGACATTTACATAGTTTTGCCGTTAATGAGGTACCAGGGAAGCCACATGTACAGAAGGAATTAATGCCAAACTTAGTCCTTAATCTTATAATATGCTTTTTTGATAAGGGCACGTTTAATGTGCGTTTTGAATTTTCCATCACTAAGTTCTGTAACCGATTGTGGCAACTTGTTATAAAAGCGGATACTGTTTACAAGAAATGACTTGCTTGTTTTAGTTAATCTAAATTTGGGTAACACAATGTCATGTTTACTACGTGTATTTATATTATGGAAATCACTTCTTATTTTGAATAGTCCTAAGTTTTTGCGAACATATAAAATACTTTCTAGGATATAAAGAGAGGGCAGAGTTAGTACATCAATTTCTTTGAATTTGTTTCTAAGGGACTCACGAGGACCCATTCCATAGATCGCGCGGATTGCCCTCTTTTGTAAATGGAAAATTGAATCTACGTCGGCTGCCGATCCCCACAGCAGAACGCCATAAGACATAATACTGTAGAAGTAAGCAAAGTACACTAACCTAGCTGTGGCTATATCTGTCAACTGCCTTATTTTTCTTACTGCATATGCAGCTGAACTTAATCTACCTGAAAGAGCTCTAATGTGGGCACCCCACTGCAATTTCGAATCTAGAGTAATTCCTAGAAATACAGTTTCCGTAATAGCATCTAGCTTCTTACCATCAAGTTTTAAATTAAGACCTACTTGGGGTACATTTGGTAATGAGAATTTAAGACATTTTGTTTTGTTCGCATTAAGTAAGAGATTATTAGCTGCGAACCATTTGGAAAGAACAGCCAGACTATCGTTGACGTGTAAGACATCCGTATCTTTTCTATCTATTTAAAAAATAAGAGAAGTGTCATCAGCGAATAGAATTATATCCGATAAGTTAGCCATCATGTAAGGAAGATCATTTATATAAACTAGAAATAAGAAAGGGCCAAGAATTGAACCTTGAGGCACGCCCATCCTTACTAGAGATCCCGATGACGTCACCCCATTAACGTTTACTTTTTGCTGCCTGTTTGATAGATAAGAAAGAACAAGATCAGCAGCTTGTCCACGAATTCCGTAGTGGTGTAATTTACAGATCAGTGTATTGTGGTCAACGCAGTCAAACGCCTTTGAGAGGTCACAGAAAATGCCAATGGCATCCTGGGATTTCTCCCAAGATTCCAAAATGTGACTGATGAGTTTTACTCCTGCGTCAGTCGTCGACCTACCTTTCGTGAAACCAAACTGATTACTATAAATGGTTCCTTGGATTGATCAGAGTATTCAGTGCAATATCATGTCATTAGAACCTGAAGTACACGGATTATTGCCATGGTACAAGAAGGAAGAAGTCAGCGTAGCACTGCTAGAACAGTAGGAGTATCTTTATTAACGGTCCAAAGAGTACTCCAGCGATTTCAAGAGACCGGCATAAACATCAGGAGACCAGGAAATGGCAGGCCAAGGTGCACAACTACACGATAAGACTGATTCATCGTGAGCACTATATCTCACGGCTGTTCAGGTCCGAAACAGTCTTCAATAAATTCACCACAACAATGTGAGCTCTGATACGATTCTGCGACGTCTTCGTAAAGCTGATATAAAGCCTTATATACCAGCAAACGGCCCCGAACTGCTCAGAGAACATTGGGTAAGTAATATTCGATATAATAACAAAATCTCTAATATTTACAAGATATAACACTGAATCTATAATTTTATTTGTTCTAATGATCAGTTATTATAATAAACGATTGATATAATTTTAAAGCAACTAATTTTTATAAGCATAATATACATTGAAAAAATCGTTTGATATACCACGCAAAAGATATAAAACCTATTTAGTCTAATATGATAAAACGTGCAAGAAAGCATGCAGCATAGCATGTAGCAAGCAAGCATGCAACAAGCTAGCATGCAGCAAGCATGCAACATGCAGCAGGTATGTTTTCTGTCATGGCTCCGGTGCTGCAGGGCTACAGCGGTCCCATGCGAGCTTATCGTCACAGATGTGTTTTTTTTTTTAATAATATTTTAATGCCCTGGTTGCTGGGACCTTTTAGCCAAGTCTTTATTTAGTTACAAAACTTGTGTATTGATGAAATGAATTATATTCAATGCATGATGATGATATCCCCGCCCACTCCCCTTGAGTTTCAGTAAAGATGTGGCACTTTACTGAGACCTCACGCGGGCTTCTTGAGAGAACTTGAAGCGAGGTTGCACTGTTTTGTTTTGTTGCTCAACAAATGAGTTCTACGCCGAGTTCTTTTCACTATTAAAGACTCAATTTAATGACACTTTTCCACTAAAGACTAAAAGTATTTACACAAAGTTATTATTTAGAGATTGGGCGACTCCAGGTATTCGTAAAAGCAGGGAAAATCTTTTTGAACTTTATGGCCTAAAGCAACATATGAATAATACTAGCTTTCATCAGCATGTTGCAAAATATTCTAAAACTTTTAAAAGTGTGTGCAAATTAGCTAAAGTTATTTATATTAGCAATAAAATAAAATCTTCTGATGATAAAATAAAAACTACCTGGCAAATAATAAATAATGAAACAGGTAGAAAAAAACAGCGTAAAACTGAATTTAATTTAGAGACTGCACATAGGCCCATCACTTCAGATGTAGAAATAGCTCAGGAATTCGAAAACGTTTTTGCTAATATTCCTCTTAAAACTACAGAAACTTTAAATTCCTCACCCGCGCTTTCTGCTGCCTTACTTAGAAAGAATGTAAAGGCTTGCCCTATGGAGTTTAGGTTTCAGCATACAAACCCCGAGGCTGTTATAAAAGCTTTTAAAGATCTTAAAATTAAATCAACAGAAGATCTCTGGGGGATGTCTGTAAAAGTCTGTAGATCTATCATAGAAACCATTGCGCCCTATTTACCTTTCTTATTTAACACCAGTGTGGACCAAGGAGTCTTTCCGGATCTCATGAAACACAGTAAGGTAGTTCCTTTGTTCAAGTCCGGAGATAGTAAAGAACCCAACAATTATAGGCCTGTGTCAGTTCTGCCAGTTCTCAGTAAGGTGTTAGAAAAGTTGATTCTCAATCAAATGTTACGTCGCTTTAATAAAAATTCCATCTTTCATGAACAACAGTACGGTTTCACCAAGGGGCGTTGTACCACTGACGCCGGTGTCTCCCTAATAAAGAACATTTTTAACGCCTGGGAGGAAGCACAAGATGCCATTGGAATCTTTTGCGACCTATCAAAGGCGTTCGATTGCGTAAACCATGAGACACTTTTGCTGAAACTAGAGCACTATGGGATTAGGTATACAGCTCTTGATTTACTAAGATCATACCTGAAAGATAGAAAGGTTAAAGTTCAAGTGAACGGCGTAAACTCATTGGGGTCTGAAATGGCAATGGGCGTTCCTCAAGGTTCAATATTGGGGCCATTCCTCTTTTTAGTTTATATTAACGATTTACCCAAATTATTTCAAAAACAACCGAAGATGGTGTTATTTGCAGATGACACATCATTGATATTTAAAATATACCGACGGTCACAAAATATTGACGACGTGAATACCTCTATTCTTCAGGTCCAAGATTGGTTTACGGTAAATAATTTGGTACTAAATAAAGCAAAAACCAAATGCATTCGATTTAAATTACCTAATGTTAGAAGTAGTGAATGTAATATCATATTGGATGGAGCAAAACTGGAATTTATTAATCAAACGGTTTTCCTAGGAATCACTCTAGACGAGAAATTACAATAGGGACCACATATAACATCTCTTGCGGGGCGGCTAAGCTCGGCGGCTTATGCTGTTAGAAAGATAAGAAAGTTAACAGATGTAGAAACCGCGCGTTTGGTCTATTTTAGCTACTTCCACAGCATTATGTCGTACGGCATTTTACTGTGGGGTCGGGCTGCTGACATTGAGTCAATCTTTATTTTGCAAAAGAGAGCTGTCAGAGCAATTTATAATCTAAGTCGCCGCGAATCTCTTAGTATTTAAAAATATTAATATTATGACGGTACCTTGCCAATTCATTTATGAAAATATTATGTATGTAAGGAAAAATCTACATCTTTTTAATAAAATAAGTGATAGACATAATTTTAATACTAGAAATAAAGACAAAATAGATCAACAATTTTTCAGGTTATCTAAAGTACATACATCTTTTATGGGGTACTGTGTTAAATGTTACAACAAAATACCTTGTGATATATTGCAACTAAATGAAAAAAAAATTAAAACTCATATTAAAAGAACACTTTGTAAACAAGCATATTACAAATTAAAGGATTATATACAAGATAAGAATGCTTGGAAACATGCTGGTCCTGCTCCATAGGACAATCTAGAGTCTAGACAAAATCAAACAGGTTGCTATTTTAATTGTATAATTTATTATTTTTATGACATTTATTTTAAATTCTGTGATTACCTTAACTCACACTGATATTATTGTTATTTTTTAGGAAATCGTATATATTTTTTACAATTTTTGTAAATATGTGAGCACCATGTTCTATCACCTAATTAATTTATCTGTCATTGCTTCATTCTTAACTCTTTTTATTACCTATTGTGGTATAGTAATTTTATTCTAGGTGCATCGTCTTCACATATAATTATATAATTAATGTACCTATAAAAATATTGTACAAGATTTTAAAAGAGTACCGGTGGAGTTTCTTGCCCATTCTTCTCCATACGAAACTACATTTTGGAAGGGGCGACTAGAATCAATTCTATTTTTTTTTGTAAATATTGACGTTCAAAAGTGCCTTTTATGTGGCTATTTGAAATAAACAATTTGACTTTGACTTTGACTTTTAAGATTTATTATTTATGGACGCAACATAAACATTCGTCTCAAATTACGAGTGCCGCGCCGTACATAAGTAATTCACTCCACTTCACGCTAGAGGTGTTAAAAAATATGATAACTTGATTATAAAAAGCACGTCAAAACTACAAGTTGTGCTTGTTCATTACATTGTAACCTAAACAAAGAACGATTTATGACATATTTTTGTATTGATTAATAATTATTTATGCATTTCAAAGTGTTATTATAATATCAATATTAAGAGAAACGAAACGTTGCTTCAAATAGATGCAGAATGAACGAATGAAAGAATGCCATTTTTGTTTTTATCTGTGGAACCGTGAACCTTCTTTGGTACTAACTGATCCTCGAAAAGTCTTCGTTTTGTAATAAGAACACGTTTTGAGCCTGATATTAACTTGAATACCGTAACAATCCTAGACCTTGTGGTCTTGGTAAAAAACAGTACTTAAGCATTTTTTTGTAATAAGACGGATAATGGTTAATAATCCACCATTATTACACATTAGTATTCGGCTAAACACAAATTTTGGAATATTAAACAAACTGCTGAACATGACGCTTCACTTTCCCGCCAAGAAGTCCTCACAGACGTGTTTCACGCTCACCACCGAGGCTTCGGCTTCCTGGCCGGCTCTGCCTGCCAGCCTCAGCCGCGGCGGCAAGCGTTGAGACCACCCTGCTCCTCAGCTCGCGGGCCGCCTCGCCCCTACGCGCCTGCGCTATTTGAAATAACACTCTAGGGGTAGGGCAGACCAGACTACGTGGAGTCGGTTTTGCTGCGATTCGTTTCTGTCACGCCGCTCAATCAAATTAATCGAAATATTATACAGGCTGGATTTTTGAGATGGGGCAGTAAGGGCAGCTACCTCAACCGTTGTAGCTACAGAAAAACGGTCTTAATAGACTGTCCTTAACTTTTTGAAAAATTTTGATCTGCATACACAGATTTGAAAAAAAATGTACAGTCAGCAGGAAAAAGGGTGATTTTCAGAAAAACTTTTTTTTATGCCAATCGATCCTCTTTATTATAGGGATCAAAAACCTCTACTGGACCAATTGAGGTTTGAGTACTAGAAAAGTCATAAATCGCAAAAAAAAATTCCCATTAATTTCGTAGGAAATGAGAGGGAAAAGTTTCATCACCATCGATGAACTGGCCGCTACAAAAAAGACTGATCGAAAAACATATGAAAAACAATAACTTCTACTTTGGGTATTATTTCACCTTAAATTTAAAAACTTGAAACTTTACATTTAGACTTACCTAGAAATGTTACTATTGTGCTGTAAGTTCAAAACGGTAGCCGTTTAGACGTCATAGGTTTATTCTCTTCACTAGTGAGCGGGTAGCAGCTGTCGCAGCTGATAATGTGTTAGGACTAATTCCATAGAGAATCGTGGTAAGTAAATCTTTGAGTTCCTGAACTATAACTTTATATACGACAGTAGTCGTATGTAAAGTTATTTTTTTAAATAACGCCACATAAAAAAAACAATAGGCGTGAGATCAGAACTGATGGTGGTCACGGTATAGGAACATATGTTTGTATCCACTGCCTTGTGAATTGTCGGTTCAAATTAGAACGAGTATGGCGGGGGTGCGCCAAAGTTCACCTAAATTTTCAACTCCGATAATTGGAAATCCGAAAATGTTCTTCCTAACATTTTTTATCCTAACAATCACAATTCCTAACTACTCTGTCTCTAATGTTCATAATTCCGAAGCATTTAACTTCATAATGTCAGTAGCAATAAACATCTAATAGACTTTTATTTGTTTTCCTATATTTTCTCAACATAACCATCTTTTACAATATTATTCAAAGTCATATTTTAATTTTATTTATAGCGGTGTGTACCTGCAAAGATCCATCCATAGGTTAGGATAGGTTAGAACTGTGACCAACTACGCGCGAGCCGAGCGAGCGAAGCGAGCGGTGCCGCGGGAGCGGCCGGCGAGCGCTACCTCGAAATTGGTCGCGAAATTTTTATAAGTATTTTTTTATAGTGCCCCCAAGACGACATTCTGACCTGAATTTCATTCATTTAAGACAAAAATCTGTGAAACGACCTTAAATCATTCTAAACAGTTGGTTTTTTAGACATAACTATCTCATGTATAGTTATAGTTTTAGGGATAAAAGCGTTATGATAAAAAACAGTAGGAGTTTAAATATATTTACATTAATGATATTATTAATTACAATTTTCGGAAACATGAGTGTTATGAACATCGCCGGTAGCACTACAAATAGTATGAATGAAAACTTTAGGATGAAAAATTTTAGGAAGAGTGATCATTCGGATTACAAATCGTTAGGAAGAACAATTTCAGGTAAAGAACTTTAGTTGAGCCAATATGGACCCGTATGGCGGCTGTTGCGCAGAATTTCAGAAATTAGAAGCAACCAAGCAACAATCTAGATTATGTTTTCAAAAGCCAATTAAATTCTGACGCGTATTCGTTCAAAATTCGAAGTTTATTTATTTATTTATTTTTTTGGCCAGTCTTCATTGTAGCGATCCATCTATCCATCATAAAAAAAATAAGTTGGAGGCTCGTTTCCTACGAAATGTATGGGAATTTTTTTTTGCGATTTATGACTTATCTAGTACTCAGACCTCAGTTGGTCCAATAGAGGTTTTTGATCCTTATATGAAACTGGATCGACTGGCATCAAAAAAAGATTTTGTATACAACCTGTTTTTTTTTATATCCCATAACTCTAGGGTTACATTCTGTAGGTAAAAATAATACTAAAACTCCTAGAATAGGTGGTCCAAAAATGAATCGTTTCGGAGATATCATCAATCATAATTAAATTAGGTCAAAAATTGTCACCAGTATGACGAATCTTTACTTTTGCGAGGTTGATAAACTTCGCAGTAGTGTAGTAAAATAAATAGTATAATAAAATATGTAGGTATGTTGGTATCGGGGCTTCCCGGCGGCAGCTAGTGAAGGGAAAGCTAAAATACGACGTTGTCATATTTCACGTAAGGTTGTTTTACATTAATAATCGTGACTTTGCCGAATTATTTTGTATGAAAAATGAAAAAAAAAATAACGAAGGATTGGAACATAACTCATATGCCAGTTGATTCTTTGATATGGCCTCAATCATACCCTAGAGTAATGGGATATCAAAAAAAAACACGTTGTATAATGCCCATTTTTTTTCAAAATCTGTGAATGCAGATCAAAATTTCACAAAAAGTTAAGGACGGTCTCTTAAGACCGTTTTCCTGTAGCTACAACAGTTAACGTAGCTGCCCTTACTGCCCCATCTCAAAAATCCACCCTGTATATTTTAAACGATAGGCCTAATGATTTTCGATTACATAAACGTTATATCAAACAACGTTATACGAAATAAGTTTTAGAATAAATAAATGTTATATCCAACGAAATTATATCAACAGTTGGTATAACTCTCGTTTATTATATCTTGTGAACGATAATAAAATGAAATTAGACCAAATGAGTTTATAAAGATAAAGATAAAGATACTTTATTTGTCAAAAACTGACTTAATCAGACATGCAAGGTATTTAATTCATAGATGTTGTGTACGTCCATGTTTTGCCAATAACGGCGTACAAATTTTGTAGGTTTAAAAAAAAATACATTTAATTGCTTTTTACATATTATAGTCATTCTAAATTTCATTACAAAATATTCAGATGTCAGGATATTAAAGTTTACGTATAATAATATAGTAAATTAATTAAATTATGTCCAAAATATTCATTAATGCAGTAAATGGAATCGTACAAAAGCCAATTGATTTAAGATCACATTAAATTGTTATTCATATCTATTTAAATTAGAAGTCGGAAGAGAAAAGTCCATCTCATTTAAAAAATCTGTAACACTGTAATAGGACACTTTACTAACTAAAAAAATTCTAAGCTTATTTTTAAAAAGTGACACGGGCAGTTCTCTACAACTTTTAGGTACTTTATTAAATATAATAGGAGCCATACAGAAGACACTTTTGCGCATGAGGGTTGTTCTCGCAGTATGAGAGCATATCCTGCTGTTGTCTCGCCTATTACGTGAGACTACTTCATCTAATCGTTTAAATCGATGTGGATTTGTTTTGACAAAAACAGCTACTCCTAAAATGTACAGACATGGCAAAGTAAGCATTTTATATTTTTTAAAGTAAGGCAGGCACGTAACTATCAGTAGTTTTCATTTTAAATATTGATCGAACGCATCTCTTTTGAGCTTTGAACACCGTGTCTTTTTCTGTTGAGTTGCCCCAGAAAATGACACCATAGCGTAGATGAAATTCTGTTAAGCCAAGCCAGGCTGTACGTAATGTACACTTATTATTACATACACACACTTGACGACAATGTGTGTAGGGCATAGGCAGATTTACTGATTTTCTTGCACAAGATTTCGATATGGCATTTCCAATTCAGTTTTTTGTCAATGTGGAGCCCTAAAAATTTTGTTGTTTCTACCTCTTCTATAGGCTGGTTATCGTAGTGTATACTTAAATCACTCTTACTATTGATCCGTTGACTAAAATGTATTACTTTTGTTTTTGCCAGGTTAATTTTTAAGTTATTGGTATCTAGCCACTTAACCATTCGATTTATAGAATCATTTATGTCACTCTCATAAGTATCAACACTTGTACAAGGTATAGTTATGGTGCTATCATCGGCAAATAGCGTCAGAGGTTTAGGGATGCCATTCGGTAGATCATTAATGTATAATATAAATAAAGGGGGCCCTAGAACACTCCCCTGTTGCACACCAAACGAAACTATACGTTCCGAGGATTGAGAAACAATTTCATGTTTACTTTTCATATTAATTTGGTTTATATTTGTTATTTGAGTTCTGTTATGTAAGTAAGATTTAATTAGATTGTTCACATTTCCTCTAATTCCATATGTCTCAAGTTTATTTAAGAGTGTACCATAATGGACATAGTCAAAGGCTTGCGTCATGTCACAAAATACGCCACAGACCGGTTTCCTCTTATCCACGTTAACTGTAACGTTATATAAAAAATCATAAATAGCCATATCAATAGTTTTACCTAATCTAAATCCTTTCTGTTCCTCGCATATAATATTATGTCTTTCTATAAATGAATTTAGTTCCTTGTAAATGTATTTCTCAAATATTTTAGATATTATAGGAATTAGTGCTATAGGCCGATAGTTCTCCATTAACGTTATTATTTGCCGTGCCGTAACGAGACGCACCCAAGAACATTGAGTTGCCGGGTTACGGTTTGCTCGAGAACACATCCGATGGACAGATGAAGATTGGTTATGTTTTCCGATGAGTCCAGATTTTGTTTATTTACGCACGACGGGAGACAAGGAGTTTTTAGACGACCAGGAGAACGGTATCATCAAGCGTGTTTTGAAGGAAAGGTGCCATTCGGTGAAGGATCAATAATGGTTTGGGCTGGGATATCTTCAGAGGATTGCACGGAGTTAGTGATCATAGAAAATGGTTCTCTGATTGCTATCAAAGACGTAGAAGAGGTTTTAAATGAGCATCTTATCCTTTCTTAGTGAATATGGGTGCAAATTCCATTTTTATGCACGATAATGCGCTACCACATACTGCTCGTTTGGTCAATATGTATATTCAAGACGTCGGTATTACCTGCATGGAGTGGCCAGGTCGCAGCCCAGAATTAAATCCCACAGAACATGGGACGAGCTCGGGAGATGAGTGAGACAACGCTCTCCTGCTCCCGTTACCTTACACGAGTTAAGGAATGCGCTAGTGGCAGAATGGGCAAACATAGACCTAAACGTATTAAAAATTTGGTTTACAGCACGCCACATCGTCATGAAGTGATACGGGCTCGTGGAGGAAATACAAAATATTAAATTGACAAAAACTCTTTTATTTTTTTAAGATTTACTGCGAAGTGTATTTTTGTTGTCATAAGTTAGAAGTTAAATTTTCTTATTTTTTTGTATTTAATTAAAATTATATATTGTACAAAACGTGTTATATTAATCAGTCATCTACAATATACTATAGTTTCGCAAATTAGTCTTATGTATTTTTAAAGAAACTATCACGCCATTTATTAGCGACCCGGATTTTTGCGATCTAGTGTAGATTGAGTGGTAAGTAGGCATTTACCTACTTACCAAAAGAAAAGAGAAAACTACGCCATGATTATTTTTTATCATCACTAAACTAGTCAATTAAGTTTTGAATTATGCGTCTTCTAGGATTAATATTATGACGCGTCATAATATTAATCCTTTTCCCCAAACCCAACCAAATTATTTACTGTAACCCAATCTTGGACCTGAAGAAGAGTTATTCACGTCCGTCGTCAAGATTTTGTGATCGTCGGTCTAATTTAAAGATCAATGATGTGTCATCAGCAAATAACACCATCTTCGGTTGATTTCGAAGTAATTGGAGTAAATCATTAATGTAAAGTAACAAGAGGAATGGACCCAATATCGAACCCTAATGAGTTTACGCCGTTTACTTGAACTTTAACCTTTCTATCGTTTAGGTATGATCTTAGTAAATCAAGAGCTGCATTGCTAATCCCATAGTGCTCTAGTTTCAGCAAAAGTGTCTCATGGTTTACGCAATCGAACGCCTTTGAGAGGTCGCAAAACATTCCAATGGCATCTTGTGCTTCCTGCCAGGCGTTGGAAATGTTCTTTATTAGGTTAACACGCCAGTCGCCGTCAGTGCTACAATGCCCTTTAGTGAAACCGTACTGTTGTTCATGAAAAATAGAATTTTTATTAAAGTAAATTTGTATACTAACCTAAGATAAGAATTTATCAAATTTAGTAAATAAGATTTACGCTCAACATAGCTATAATTTATTTGTCCATTGTCAACTTTTAGATTATTTATTAATTTGATAAGACTATTTTAGTACTTTTCGCCTGAAACACAGGATTACCTAGTTCAGGCACGTAATTCATAAGAATATAATTTATTTTTAAGCAAACCTGTACACATTTTTATACCTTGTAATTGTTTAATAAAATATTATTATTATATTATAAAGTTTTATAATTATTTGTAGTGGCATCAACATCGCCACATGCGAACTACGCGTCACACTGACGTCACGCAAATCCTGCATCGCGCAAGCAGAGTTTACCACGAAACTAGCATATATACAACGTCCCGACATCAACCGTCGGGCAGTTGCCCACCAGACACAACACCCGTCTGGTCGGAGGATCCTCACTTTTCTATGGTGGATGAGTGAACTTTACACCCTGTTCCTCATACCACCAAATATTCAAGCGAATTTGTTTCTTACCTGACTAATGAGAAAAGCAATATATCAAGCGTTTAAGAGATCCAATAAATGGCACTATCGAATATGTATTAGAAGCCTCGCTACAGTGAGCTTTCTGAAATAAATGAAATCATCGTTCACAAGACTGTCGAAGGAACTGCTTCCTTCCCGGGCGAACCCTCGAGTCGGACCTGCCTGCGGGCTGGGATATAGGTACATGGGTACAATACTCTGCAAGTGATCATTATCTGGATGGAGTACATTGCGCTCGGCTCAATATGGTATGGTAGCTCGGTATGCCCGCCCCTTGGCGGCGACACACAACGCGACGTCCAGTTACCATACCACGCGGGTGGCACCATGAGCGCTTTGTAATGGTGGCGCAGACTATTTACTCAAATTACTGTGTCGGGCGATCATTCGCGGCGATAGAATATAGCTCATAAGTCTGAAGTGAAAGAGAATTGAATACGGTTTCATGTTGCGATATGCGCTACAAACTAACTTTTCCCTTCTGACAACGATTTGGCAACTCTTGATACACTAATTTTATAATCCGGCAACTTTTCGTTTGTATAAATTGCTTATCTATTTTTATGCTATTATGAAGCGTATTTGTGTTCAGTTGGCGACGCGCCCTGCCAGCGTTGCGAGTTTGCCCGAAAGGGATATCGTGGCCCTGGGACACAGGCAACGTAAGGAACACGGGTGGGTTTTAGTCAGTAAAAGTCTGATACGCCCTTCCGCTCCGCCCAGAGCGGGAGAAGTTATTTGATAATTTTCCACTCAAAAAAAAAAAAGGTGGCGACGCGCAACGCTGGCCTCGTCTGTAGTTTGTACGTCTAGTGCTGCGAGGAAGGGGCCCCGGGGGTAAAGAACCTCACGTGTCTGATATTCTGATCATTGCATTGGTGAAAAAATATAAATATTTTTTATACCATCTCGTAGAAATAGTCATTAGTTTATTGCTATTGTTTGACACAATGGTACTTATCATTAAAATACCACAATTGATCACTTGAAGTGTTGAGAACGTTTGCCGTAAACAAAACAATTAAAGTTGTTCATGACCAACTCTATTGGAACATTGTCAAATACCTATAATATTATCCCCCCTAAAACATTTCATGTAAAGTAGGCTGCCAAGAAAGACTAACGCTAATGCTTTTATTTTTTATTTTTTTTTAAACGTTGCTACTTATACTTATTTTATATACAGACCTGCACCCCAATTACGGGGGTTGGGAGATGAAAGTTGCAGTTTTCGTAATATTTTTGTTGTTTATGTGCAAATCCTAGCCTGTGTACCAAATTTCAGCTTTCTAAGACTTCGGGAAGTGCCCGAAAGGTTTTGATGAGTGAGTGAGTCAATGGACGAAATAGACGTATTTTAGGTATTCATAAGATACAAAGTATAAAAGCTAGACAAATGAAACTTAGTCCGTCTTATTACAAAACAAGATTTATATTTTGACATGGCTTAAACCATGGAGCCAGCTTTTGTAATAATAATAAGGGGGAGTGTGTTTTATAAGTGTACTAACTACATCTTATCCTGAGAATTAGAGCTCTCTAGCATTATCCAGGCCGAAGCTACGAGGAAAATACGACGACACGCTTCGAGAAAAGCTAGGTAGTGCCCCGCTGGTTTTTATTTTCGGCTCGATGATGATTATTATAAAAACGGAGCAGCTATGTCCCTACTTATTGTTTTCGTCGTGATAACATGAAGGTGCGGGCCACAGTACTTGCAGATAGTAGCTACCACAGGTACCTACAGATGACACATGCGTGTGTGTGAGTGTGCACACGGGACTTCTTAAGCGGGAAAGTGAAGCGTCATGTTCCGCAGTTTGTTTAATTTTTCAAAATTTGTGTTTAGCCGAATATTAATGTGTAATAATGGTGGATTATTAACCATTGAGTGTTTGTGAACGTGCACTAGTGTAGGCAAATGAAACAAAACAGTGCAACTTCGCTTCAAGTTCTCTCAAGAAGTCCGCGTGAGGACTCAGTAAAGTGCCACATCTTTACTGAAACTCAAGGGGAGTGGGCGGGGATATCATCATCATGCATTTATAATTCATTTCATCAATATTATACAAGAACTAAAACTTGACATTGGCTAAATGCACAAACCGTGCGAAGCCAGAAGGAAAAAAAAAGAAAGAAAGAAAGAGTGTGCACACACTTCACAACGGTGCATACTTAGAGGGTACTAATTGTAAATAAATAACTGTTTACGTGTCAGCAAGAGCGACGTCATATCACCGCGGCCTTCAGCAGTAAAAGTGTTACCGAAATAGCTGATCGCGTATCGCAAATAAACTGCTACATAAACAATATATACTTACTACACGCATCACATCATTATAGAAACGCCCACATTGGCTCGATGCTGTATCATAATATCAATATAGCATAATACTCGTATACTCTCTTTTTATAAATAAATGAATAGCCGTGCATTCTTGTGGTGTGGTCGACTACAGACTTGCCTCGTGGTCGTTTGGTTCGTACCGGTTCGATGGCCGTGTAATGTATTATATGTAACTATGCAGTATTTACCTTAGCAATTAGTGGAACCGCACAGTAGTAGATTTAAAAACTGACACGAGGTTTAGTCATTAGGTGGCGTCATCATCAGCTCGTTACAATTAACAGCGAATGAGTGTTATTACACATTTATTACACGCTATCTTCTGCCCGCGACTTCGTCCGCGTACTATTTGTTATTCTCCGACCCACTGCGTAGCGATGCATCTACTGCCCGCGCTATTGCTTACTACGTCCGCATGATATTTGTTATTCCCCCGACCCACTGCATCGCGATACATCGCCCGCCCGCGCTATTGCTTACTTCGTCCGCGTGATATTTGTTATTCCCCGACCCACTGCTTCGCGATGCATCGCCCGCCCGCGCTATTGCTTACTTCGTCCGCGTGATATTTGTTTTTCCCCCGACCCACTGCGTTGCATAGCATCGCCCGCCGGCTGCGCTATTGCTTACTTCATCCGCATGGTATTTGTTATTACCCCGACCCACTGCGTCGCGATGCATCGCCCGTCCGCGCTTTTTCATACTTCATCCGCATGTTATTTGTTAATGGTTTATGGTAGAAGGTAATAGATACACATTAATATCGGTCAACAGATCCTTATCAAATACACATTATAATGGCTTGAATACCACAATTAAATACCCCCATTGGATCTTTTGCTTCTAATAATTATAACACAGCTAGTTTACACAACAGCCTTAATACAATTTAGGGGCGGTTCAGAACAGCCGTGCCCCTGACCACTGTCTTACTGTGTAGATACGGACTCCCGGTTTACTCCCCCGACCCACTGCGTCGCGATGCATCGCCCGCCCGCGCTATTGCTTACTTCGTCTGAATGATATTTGTTATTCCCCCGACTCACTGCGTCGCGATCTATAGGCTAATTACGTAACACACTATCAGTAGGAATCGGTTTCAATTTGACAGTTAAACTAAATTCATTGTGTTATTTATGTTGTTCAGCAGACAGAATTTTTAAGAAGCAATGGATTAGCAATATATGTCAAAATCATTCTGATTCCGATTCAAACTGTGTTACGCAATTAGGGTACAGGGTTGGCATGATTAAAACAAATTGTTTTAAAACACGTGTTTAACAAATTCCATACAACGCATTTTATGAATACCCCCCACGCCCACTGTATTTTTCTTCTGATGAGTTCGCTGAAGAGTCAATTTATTTTATTTCCATAAAGGTTAGGGTTTTTGCTATACGTCCACGTATCATTTGAAGAAATATCACGAAACGTTCATGACAAGTAATCTGCCCAATATTGTAGGTATAGAAAAAAACTTCAAAATTCGAAATTAAAGTTATTTTTCACTTTGTAGTGTTTTTTTGGAAGTCGTTTTTTTTTTTACAATAAGTTTTTTATTTTTCACTTTTTAGTGGGTCAGTTTTTAATCAACTATTTATAATGGACATAGTATTAAAACAGCACACAGCTCTACCCTACAGCACAGAAAATTCTAATAAAAGACGCAAAGATATAGTTTGCCCACAAAATGCAACAAAACATGCTTTTGTATCCAAATTTTACCTGTACCTCGGTCCTCTCCTCTATAATAGACTAAACTCAAAAGCAAACATTTACTCCCTGAACTACACAAATTGTAAGAGAATTCTCAAGGCGGCTCTCCAAAGTATGTATTACGAAGATACAGAGAATTTATTAACTTATTAACTTTATTTATTAACGGCACGGTTGGCGCAGTTAGTTAAGCAATTGACTGCTGCGCTGCGTATCGCGGGTTCGATTCCCGCACGGAACAAATATTTGTATGACCTACAAGTAGTTGTTCCGGGTCTGGCTGTTTGTGTATGTGAATTTAAATGTTTGTAAACGCACCCACAATACAGGAGAAATTCCTACTGTGGGGCAACGATATTAAAAAAATAAAAAGAAAGAAAAGAAAGAAATATAATTATGTATACTAACCTACGCTATGAATGTATCGTTATATTTATTCCCAAGACTATCTCGGTTAATAGTAACGCATCTTTCAGTGATTGGGCTACCATTGGTATTCATAAAAGTAGAACACGGCTTTATGAGCTGTACAATGAAAGATATTATGTAAACACTGATGAATTCAATTTGTATGTTAGAAATAATTCAAAATTATTTAAAAAAGTTTGTTGTATGGCCAAGTCGCGTTATTTAAGTTCGAAGATTAACAGTAGTAATGTAATTAAAACGACCTGGAATATTATTAACAGTGAACCGGGATGGTCTAGTATCAGAAATACTGACTATAGCCTGTCAATTAATGACAACATAATAAAATCAGACTGACAAGTCGCCTTTGAAAATTTATTTTCGGATATTCCCGTTTCAACTACTGAATCCCTAAACTCATCACCTTCTGTTGCTGAGACTTTGCTTAAGGAAAATGTTAATGTTTGCGATTCGGAATTTCATTTTGAACATATTACCTGTAGAGATATAATTAAAACCTTTCACACTTTAGATGTAAAGAAAACTTTTTTACAAAAAAAACAACCGACTTCCAGAAGTCGGTTGTCTTTTTTGTAAAAAAGTTTTTTATTTTTCACTTTTTAGTGGTACCTACCCCACACCAATTCGTATACTACTGCTTGCTATGAAAACAACAGAGACAGGAAGTTTTATTTTACACCCCTTAAGGGGTTAAATCTTCAAAAATCTGTTTTTAGCGGTTACCTACGTCATAATAACTATCTGTGTACCAAATAGCCCAATCAATTCAGTGATTTGAGCTTTGTGTTGATAGATCAGTCAGTAAGTCAGTCTCTGTTTCCTTTTGTATGTATTAAATCTATAGTGTAATTCGACATGTACGACGACCCCAAATTAATTGGGATTAGGGCAGGAGACTGATGATGAAGTATTCAGGCTAAGTTTCAAGTTAATAGATCAACGAAAGAAGATTTTTTTCATACAAACTGTATCCATCCCCCTTTACACCCCCAAAGAGGTTAATTTTTAAAGTGGTTTGCGACTTTTCCATTATTTTACATAGAGGTTATACCAATTTTCGAGTTAATCAAGCCACGTAGTAAAATCCTCTCTTGTAAAATTGACTACCCCTTTTCACCCCGTTATGGGTAGATTTTCGAAAAACCCTGATACAAGTTATTCTTCATTTTTGGTCTTAAGTATAAATACTGAGTTTTGAGTTGATCGGACCACGCTTTATAATTCTTCTATATAAGCTTTGACATCCCATCCATTGAAGTTAAGATAACAAAAAAATACAAACTATATATTTTATTTACGTAAGTATTCGTCCAAGTTTCAAGTTTATTAACTCTAGGAATAAGATTTTTCATGCAAACAAAATCCCCCGTTTTCCTCCCTCTAAAGGTCAAATTTCCAAAAACCCCTTCTTAGCGGATGCCTACGTGCCGAATTTCAGCCCAATCTGTCAGTGGTTTGAGCTGTGTTGATAAACCAAACCTTTATACGGCTAGATATCAGAACCTCCTCCTTTTTTGAAGTCGGTTAAAAATGATTTATAGCCAGAATGCATCTCATGACAATTCCAATAAGACCAAACACGGGTAGGATAGATTGTTTTATTACCGAGTTCCAGTGCCTACCTTCCAGCTTCATCATCAGATCAGTTCAAATTTGCTTCGCTTAACTATCTTAATCCAGATATCTCATCGCCACCCGTGAAATACTTATCATTGAGAAGTTCCGGTGGCCATTTGTGGCCTTCTTCAACAGTTCCACTTCACCAAATTATACTTTCTGAATGCAAATGATTGACTTGTTGATGAAAATATAAAAATCGTTATATGTATGCCTATAATATTTGAGGAGTTCCCTCAATTACTCATGGATCTCAACATCAGAACTGGATTTTGATAAAAATGGGACCAATCTGGAAGTATATCCTTTCAAATAAAAAAGAATTTTCCAAATCGGTTCATAAACGACGGAGTTCTGAGGTAACAAACATTAACCTGTCAGACCCTATGTCATAACAAACGTCAAAACGCACAAGGACCAATCCTTATCATAAAAAAAAAAAAAAAACATACACACGACTTGAGAACCTCCTCCTTTTAGTGAAGTCGGTTAAAAAGACTGCAGATCTGTGGGGTAATTCTGTAGATGTTGCTAAGTCTATTATAGACATTGTAGCACCTACTTTAGCTCTTATATTTAATAATTGTATTGACTGTGGGGAGTTTCCTGACCTTATGACAAATACTAAAATAATACCGTTGTTTAAATCAGGTATTATAGACCTATTTCAGTACTATTACTATTACCTATTTCACTTACCTTTAGTAAAAAAAATTAAGAAATTAATTTTAGACCAATTGCAAAGATTTTTTAATAAACATAAATTACTACATAGCAAACAGTTCGGTTTTACAAGAGGTCGTTCGACTACTGATGTGTTGAACTGTTAAGACATATTTATAATGCATGGGAAGATTGCGTTGCTTTTGTGATTTGTCCAAGGCATTCGATTGCGTTTTTCATGAAACGTTAATCAGGAAACTCCGCCACTACGGGATCCGGAACACCGCTCTGGATCTTCTTACTTCATACTTGAGTAATAGGATTCAGAGCGTTGACGTGAATGGGAAAAGATCTCCAGAGAACAATGGGAGTCCCACAGGGCTCAATTCTTGGTACTTTCTTGTTTCTTATTTATATTAATGACTTGCCTTACCTCATAAAGGATAATTATGATATAGTGTTGTTTGCAGATGACACTTCACTTTTGTTTAAATTTAAACGTCAGCAGCTGGTTACTGACGATGTAAATAGCGCGATCTCAAAAGTAGTTCACTGGTTAAATTAGAAATTAAATTAAATAAACGTTTATTTTCTCAACACAAGTTATAAACTTAATTCTAGACTTTGACAGTAGTGTACGAACAAGGAACTAACTTTGTGAGAGACTGGAGCCTGTGGTAGGTTTATATAAAAATCTGTATTACAGGTCACCAGGGCACTCCCGCGGCTAGATGCCTGTTAATTGGATACATGACAATGAAAATGCAGGATAATAAACGAAAAATAAATTAAGGGACATAATATAAAATTTAGTGCCTAATAAAAAGAGCAAAAAGAAATTAAAATACAAAAAACATAAAAATACAAAAGTTTGTGTGTGTGCGGAAATACCAGAGTGTGTTTTAGTAACCGGAGAAAGTGTATGAGAGAGATGTAAGAGTGGAGAGAGATGTGAGTGTGAGGTTGATTGAGTAGGTGTGGTGTGAGTATGGTTGATAGTATGCAGAAGCAGCAGAGGGGATGAGTAATTAATATAACGATGGTCTATCTAAGGGGAATCAACAAGCTCTCGGTTCCCTGATAGTCTGGGTTTTTAAATAGGTAGTGACTGAAGTTTTACATTTGAATTTAGTTAGAGGATAAATATTAAGATTGTTATTTAACTTATTATAAAGGTATGGTCCGAGAAAGAAGAAATTACGCGAGTGTGCAAAGCTGGAAGGTTGTGTTAGGCATACTCTGCCTTTTCGGCGCTTATCTCTACTAAGATTCGGATCGTAATGTAACAATGAGTGTTGTTGAAGCACCGTCCGCAGTATGAAGGTCTGCCTAACAGTGAGTAAATCCCAGTCCCTAAAAAGGTCTACGGTTGGGAATAGGAAGGGGAGACCGGTGCCAACTTTGAGGATGGCTCGCTGTGCCCTCTCAACTTCAATGAGGTGGGTTTTGGCAGCACCTCCCCAAGATGTAATGCAGTAGTCTATTAACGACTGGCATAAAGCATGGTAAACCATCTTAATAACCCTTAGGTCCGCTGCGTGCCTAAGAGTTTTGAAGATGAAGATTAGTTTACGCAACCGGGTTACAAGGACTTTTATGTGTGGTTTGAAGGCCAAGAATTGGTCTATAATGATACCAAGGTATTTGATATCTTCGATTCTTTGCAGACCTGGACAGGAGCACAAGGCGGAGTCATTAGGAACACAAACATGAGAGTAAATGCTAAAATATGATGGAGGAAGTTGATTTGACCTATGGGCAAAAGTAACATATTTGGTTTTATTAACATTTAACGTCAGAACGTTCGATCGGAGTCATTCGCATACTCGATTAAAACCCTTTTGGGTAGTATCAAAGACCTCCTCTCAGGTCTGTCCACTGAAAAAGAGGGCAGTGTCATCAGCAAAGGTAACAATTTTGCCCTTGTGGAGTTGGAGTTGGCAGAGCCTGTTGATATACACCAAGAACAACGTTGGGCCGAGTATGCTGCCCTGAGGCACACCGAATTCAACACATGCCTCATCGCTCAGTCTATTGTCAATCCTAACTCTTTGTTTTCTTCCTGTAAGGTAGTCCTTCATTAGTTTTAATGTAATACCTCTTACACCAAATCCTTCTAACTTTTGGAGTAGGTGCGGGATAGAGGCAGTGTCGAAGGCTTTTGCCAGATCAAGCAATACTGTCAAACATTTTTTCCTTTGGTCTAGGTTGGTAATGATGGAGTGTAATAGGTTGTGTACCGCGTCATTAGTTGACTTTTTACTGCGAAAACCATATTGATTGCGTGAAAGAAGATTGTTTGATTCTAAGTAATTTGTTAGTCGACGGTTTATAAGCCGTTCCAGGATCTTGAACAGAGTTGGTAGGATAGAGATAGGGCGGTAGTTATCGACACAGTCTTTCGCCCCCCCTTTGTGTATTGGTTTGATGAGAGCCATTTTAAATGCTCTAGGGAAAACACCTGTCGCCAAAGCCAGTTTACAAATGTGTGTAATAGGAGTAGTCAGAAGGTGTATGTATCTCTTCAAGATCTTGCCAGATATCAGGTCGATTCCTACCGCACATTTTTCCTTTAAATATTTGATGAGGAAAAATACTTCCTCTTCATCAGGCGGTAGCATGATAAACGAATTGAGAGGTGAATCAGATAACGTCATATGATTTTGGTATATTCTGCGTTAAATTGTTAGTACGCTCCGCAAGCCTTCTGCCCACGTTAGCAAAGAAATTATTAACGGTATTAAGGTCCATATCTTTGTTTGCGGATGTAATGAGACAGGAAGAGAGGTCAACTGGTTTGCTTGAGCCACTAGTCTTTTTAATTGCATCCCATAGCTGTTTTTATTACCTTTTGCATTTTCGATCTCCTTCTTGTCATAGTTTCGTTTAGCTTTTTAAATTATGGAGTTACAAAAATTTCGATAACGTTTGTATGTTAGTTTAATCGTCTCATTTTCAGGATCTCGTTTAAATTTTTTATGTAGGTTATCCCTGTTTTTCATGCAACGAAGCAACCCTTTGCTGATCCACGGTTTACTGACCCGTTGTCTTTTAGGAATTTTTATCAGACTAAAGTTATTATTTATTGCAGTGGAAATTCAATGTTAATAATTTACTTCTAAATTAAAAAAAAACAAATGCATTAAGTTTACGCTACATCACGTTAGGCAGGTGAAAACTAATATGTTGATAAAGGGCGAAGAATTGAATCCTGAAGATAGCACAGTATTCTTGGGCTTGACTTTGGATGCTAAGCTTCAGTGGGGCCCACATCTAGATAAACTGTCAAAAAAGCTTAGCTTCGCAGCATATGCTGTTAGAAAAATTCGTAATTTAACTGACGTTGAGACAGCCCGCTTAGTGTACTTTAGCTATTTTCATAGTGTAATCTCGTAGGGTATTCTGTTGTGGGGAAATGCCACCGACATTCAGACTATCTTTGTTTTCCAGAAAAGAGCTTAATTTATAAATTAAGTCCAAGACACTCTCTCAGAGAGAAATTTAAGGAGATTAATGTAATGACTGTGCCTTCTCAGTATATTTTTGAAAATCTATTATATGCCCATAAAAATATAAAATTATTTAAAAAATACAGTGATATCCATAATATAAATACTAGGAACAAACTCAAATTTGTTGTACCTACAACAAGGCTCAAGAAAATAGGTGGTTCATTCCGATGTCAATGTATACGCTTTTATAATATACTTCCAAGCCACGTTCAAGATCTAAGCCTTAATAAATTCAAATCATTCATTAAACGCAAGTTGTGACAGAAAGCCTTTTATACCGTAAAAGATTATATTGAGGACAAAAAGGATTGGGATTGAGCTGCTCCAATTTTTTTACATATTGAGGTGGATTACTTTTATTGTTTGTTTTTATTTTGCTAACTTTTATTATTTTATATAAAATGACATTTAATTATTATTTTATACACAATGACATGAATATTTACTTGTAAAGTATTATATTATTTTAATTATTGTGAATGTGAAGACTATGTGGGTTATAGCTTTTTTTTTTATTCTTTTCTTTTATTCTCAGTTAGTGTTAATCATGGTCTGGCAGTTTGAGTCATATAAGCGGCCTACCCAAATGTCCTTTCTTTGATATTGATCGTCGCATCGTTGAGCTCCTTAAGTTCTGAGTAGAGCTGAACAATTACTGACAAATGCGTGCACTGACTGGTCAGGTCCACTCAACCTGTGTGGTTCTTTCCTCAAAAGACCATTTAAGACACCAATCTACATGGCCTTCACATGATCTGACCAAGTTTATGTCTGGACTTTAAAAGAGACTGTGACCCCTGAGTTTGTTTCGGCCTTTCTTCTCAGAGTAGTCAGATACGAAACACCGACCTCATCTAGTTTTTAAAATATGATTGACGTGTAAAAGGGTTTGTAAAAACCTACTTACAGAAATAAAAATCATTTATCATCGCTGCTTCAATTCAAAACTACCACAAATAAAAAAATGTTTTTATTGCAAAAATACAATCGTAATCCTTCATATTATTATATTTAAAAAAAAACACCCATTGATTTTGCATGTTAAGGTACAAAAACAATGCAAATGTTTCTTTTGAATTTGCGTTTTGAACGCGCGAAATATAATCTAAACCACCTTATTATGAGTTGCGCGTCGACAACCGAACTGAAAGCATGTTTCTTTTGTGCAAAACTGCCATAACTCGAAATATAATCTATGTTACTTATTAATTTTATACAGAAAATGACCATATTTCGAAATACTTCAGTTTTGAATATAGGATTCACGTAAGTAAGACACTATTTTTAAATCAAAAGAAAATATTTCAAAACTGGTTGTTTTGCACAGAAAATATACCTAAATGAACTTAAAATTTTTGATCAAAATAAACTTATGAGACAATGTGTTCGTTTTGAATTTAAGTTATTTAATATGAAGTACGGTATTTAAAAATAGTTTATTTTGAATATAAAAAAAAAACTACTTTCTATTATTATAATTTCAAATCAAAAGGGCCTTATTCAGGAATACACCCGTTTTGCTTTTATTACAGAGACAAACAGAGTTGTTTTTAATACAAATAGGGAATCTTTAAGGTCATGTTTTGAGATACGTTACTTTAACATTTTTTGTGCAAGGCATTGTAATCATTGTAATTATAAAATTGTAGGTATGTTTTTACGTATTATATTATTAGTATTCTATAGTTATTAACGTTAAATAAATGAATTTTATTTTAAGGTGCTTTATTTTCATTTTTTTGTTTACTAGATATTTTATTTATGCTATTTTATGAAGTTTAGTAATTTAAAAAACCGGCCAAGTGCATGTCGGACCACGCACAATGAAGGGTTCCGTAGTTGGGATGAATTTATCCCAAAAACAAACTTAACATTGTAGTTGAAAAACATGCTCTCCCATACATCGAGATACGTTACGGTCAATTCTCCAACTGCAAATTTAAGTTGGTCGACTATTACTCGTTAACTTGTGAAGCCTACTTAGCTGTGATAGTTTTCCTTTTAATTTCGTTATATATACTATTGCCATGAATTTTTTCACTTATCCAAAACCAACCATTTAGCTGGCAGGGCGGGGGGAACACTTGACTCTAACAAAAACTAGCACTTTAAAGCTTAATATTACGCAAACGGATCCCTTAATTGAAAAATGGTTTTGTCAAACCCACAATATTTTTGAACGGCCTATCCAACGATACCCCACACCATGGAATAGACGAGAAAAAAAAATATCATCCCTATTTCACGTGTGAGGGAGGTACCCTAAAAAAAAATGTTTTTCATAATTTTATTTTACCATTTTTTTGGCATGATTAATATGTATACCCATGCCAAATTACAGCTTTCTAGGACTAAGCGTCTCTGAGCTTAGCTGGCGACAGACGGACGGACGGACAGACAGACAGACAGACAGACAGACGGACATGGCGAAACTATAAGGGTTCCTTGTTTACTACGGAACCCTAAAAACGTGATTAAATTGATGGTAGCCTTACCCTAGCGGCCTCACATTGCGGCTATGTTGAAAAGTGCGTGTCTGAAAATGAACAGCACGTTTCTGATCAATTATAATTATTATATTTTTATGAACAATATCTCCTTTTGGCACCCAAAAAAGACCAATACGAAGAATGTACTACTTTCAAAAATTGCGAAGATAAGTCCACATTGGAAGAGAAACATGAAGAACACCTAACAGAGAAAGGTCTTGCAAAAGCCGAAAAAGAGAAGGATAAAGAAAATTTTAGCGAGAATCTGATAGTAGCTGTATATGATTTACGGGCGGTAAAGCCTTGTCCACGGGGCAAAGTATCGAGTTTTGACTATGTATCAAAGATAACTTTACTATTACTGAACTGGGCTCTAAAACGACTTGTTTTGTATGGCACGAAGGGCCTAAGGTCGAGGAGTAAATGAAAATGGTTCATGTTTGCTTATTATTTAGAAGATTTGAATATCATAGCAAATAATGGTGCAGCCAACACAAAAATAAATTTATGGTATCGATGTACCAAAATAAAATAAATACGTAAATACGTAAATAAATAAATAATGTAAATACGTTTTTAATTAAGGACCATACACAAAACGAAGGAGCTGAATTTAATTTCAGTATCCAAAAAAATATAAATACTCTAGCTTTAAAATCACCGCCCATTTATGTACTTGATCAATTTGTCACGCTAATTAAAACTGCAAAAATAAAAGGCTTACCTTATATAGTTAAAGAACTTGCCCATGATAGTTTTGTTGATTTAAAACATTTGGCTTGCGGTAACTATGTTGCGTGCGGTGTCGAACGTAAAGAATAGCACTATCCTATTTTTTCCCATGGGACTAAGGGACTTACTAGAGAATGGGCAGTAGCGTTTTCTACGCATTTTAACACTATACTGCGATCGCCAACCCACCTGCCAACCGTGGCGATTATGGCAAACCTAAATTGGGGGGGGCCTATGTCCAGCAGTGGACGTCTTGCGGCTGAAATGATGATGATGATGATGAACTATACTACTAATGACGATAGAGAGAAGGTTAAATGGTCTGTTAAAAAGTAATCAAAAAAGATAAATACGTGAAGAACAAGTTCCTATATAAGACTTCATATTAAGACAATTAATTTAAATCAGTGTTCACATTAAATAAGGGCAGGCAGCAGAATTAATCTAAAAATATTAGAAACTTTATACCCAAAAACTAAATGTAACGCAAGCAAAGAAACAGGGGGGGCATTATTAAGCTTATTAATAGAAATATTATTCCAAAATATTATGAATACTTCTTTGTCTGTAAGACTGGGCCCTGAGTACCCACATAGTTTGAGTAGCTTTAAAGTACTTAAACGTATTAACATAGTTTTTATTTTAGAAATGGTTGTGATTTTGTTATCTCATAAGTGTTCCTAATTGCATTTAGTATACTATTATTGTTAGATAATATTTTAAAAGTTATTGTTGATTTAAGAGTTTTATAGTATAAGGATAAAGAATTTTGTTCAAAAGTTTTTAAAGTTTTCGTCATGTTTATAAAGTCTTTTCTTTTTGTTTTGAGATTTGAAAAACTTACGTTAGTTTTTCTAATCAGCTTGGCTAATTTTATTATTATATTTTTGTTTTCATTTCATTTAAAAATAGTCGATGACTATTTTACAACAGTTTCGAAGATTTTTATTTGTTATTTTGAGGATAACTTTGATTTTTTTTAATTTTAGATAGCGCTATAGTTATTTTATTAAATTGCATGGTGATTTTTATTGTGTTCCTTAATTTTTTTATAGAGAAACATGATTAATACAATATTTTTTGTGACTTATGGTTGTTTTGTTCCATAATTATTATATTTGAAACGTATTTTTTATATTCAAAAGTAATTTAAATGCTTATAACTCCTTTAGCATTCAGTTTATTATAAAACAACTAAAAACATTGAATGCTGCTTAAAAATACGCGTTTAACGATGCATAATATGCATATATTTGATATAAAATAAGAAAGCATAATCCAAAAAAATAATAATTTTTTTGGATTGGCTCTTCTGTAAAAAAGTGTAATTTTCATTTGTGGTAGTTTTGAATTGAAGCAGCGATTTATTTATCATTTATCAAATTTAGAAAATAAGATTTAAGCTACTCAACATAGCTATAATTTATTAGTCCATGTCAACTTTTAGATTATTTATTAATTTTATAAGACTATTTTAGTACTTTTCGCCTGAAACACAGGATTACCTAGTTCAGGCACGTAATTCATAAGAATATAACTTACATTTAAACAAAACTGTACACATTTTTATACCTTGTAATTTTGAATAAAATATATTATATATTATAATCTATCTAAGTTACAATACCCTTAAGTCAACTGCTCATCACCTTTTGCAAAATATTGCTTTTACCGATGCTGGGACGTTCATTGTTGAGGAGTTCTCCTGGTAAGAACCAGGAGAACTACCACTCACCATATGCATTGTGACGAGCATAAATTGTTTGCAACCATATTAAAGTACCTAAACGAATCGCAACCCGTTAAATACTTACTATTATGTTGTTTCGGTGGCTATCTGTGGTCTCCATCATCAGTTTCACTTCACCAAATGATGATTTTCGGGAGCAAGTGCACGAGTTACTATAAAAAATACCCAAATCCCTATAGGTTTGCCTATAAAGTTCGAGGGTTTCCCTCGATTTCCATGAGATCCCCTCATCAGATTCTGATTTGGTGGCAACGGGACCATCGGAGGCATACCCTTTCCAACAAAAAAAATATTTTCAAAATCGGTCCATAATTGACGGAGAAATCAGTGAAAACCCTTCAAAAAAAAAACAGCCGAACATATACAGGGTTACTGGTAATTCGACGTATATCCGTCAGGGGCTGATAAGGGGGCCAAAATGCAACAAATTGAACCTCCCATATGTATGGCCGAAATTCAATAGTTTTCGAGATATTAGAATTTTAAGGGTTTTTCGATATTTACCCAAAATTTGACATTTCTTTCAAAATTAAAAAAAAATACATATTTGAATGGGTACCATTAAAAATGATGTTGTAGCTGGCACTTCAATTAAGCTATGGACATAATTAAAACTACTTAATTCAACAAAATAATGAAAATAATGAGCGATATAAGAATAATATCTTACCAATATTTTCATTTTACGCTTCAAAAATGTTGTCTCGTCACAAAAATTTCTATGAAATGTCATAGAAATTTTTGCGTACAAATAACTAAAACAACTTGCTTATTCTGTAAGCTTTCCAGAAAGCTATAAAAGTCAATTTTAAAATACATAATTCGTGCCAAGGCATGTGTTTGAATCGGCGCGGGGAGAGAAAGGGTCATTTGTATTTGTATGAAATAAAATGCATAAAAAAATGTACATCAAATTTTATTACAAATTTTACACATCTTGTTCAAAATGAGCCCCTCGATTACGAATGCAGGTTCGAATTCTCTTCCTAACTTCGGTTTTCGTCACTCTTGATGTGAACGTTGTTCTCATCTGTTGCGCCGCGTTTATTATTCGCTGTCGAAGTTCTTCGACTGAATTTATTGGGGTCACATAAACTAATGCCTTCATATGACCCCAAACGTAAAAATCAAGTGGTGTGATATCAGGGCTTCGTGCTGGCCACGGAATTGGCCCTCCCCTCCCAATCCATCGGTTTGGATATCTCTCGTCTAGCCACTGTCGGACAGTAATCCGGTAATGTGCTGGGCAACCATCATGTTGAAACATGAGGTTGTTTTTTATTTCTTCGGGAACATCCGCCAACAAATCGTCTAGGTTGTTTCTCAAAAACTCCTCGTAATTTTCGCCGTTCAAATTTTGGGGCAAGAAATGAGGGCCCACCAAATAATTATCAACGACACCCATCCATACGTTCAGGGAAAATCTCATTTGCGACGCAGTTTCTTTTAGTTTTTTTGGATTCCTGCCTGCTTTAGGTGCCCAAAAATGTAAGTTATGGTAATTCGTTATTCCATCCCGGTCAAACTTTGACTCGTCAGTCCACAAAATATTTCTTAGGAAATGTTCCTGGTCAGCGTCAGCGTTTCGACAGCGAATAATTAATAATAATTAAATGAAAACATTGGTAAGATATAATTCTTATATCGCTCATTATTTTCATTATTTTGTTAAATTAAGTAGTTTTAATTATGTCCATAGCTTAATTGAAGTGCCAGCTACAACATAATTTTTAATGGTACCCATTCAAATATGTAGTTTTTTTTAATTTGGAATGAAATGTCAAATTTTGGGTAAATATCGAAAAACCCTTAAAAATCTAATATCTCGAAAACTATTGAATTTCGGCCATACATATGGGGGGTTCAATTTGTTGTATTTTGGCCCCCTTATCAGCCCCTGCCGGATATACGTCGAATTACCAGTAACCCTGTATAACCTCCTCCTTTTTGGAAGACGAAACAAGCTTTAAAACTAAAACGTTTCATTGCGAATGAATGGAAATAAATGAAAATAAAAGAAGGATGTAGGACTCTACATAGCTTGACATACCAGTCGAGTCTATGCTTTGTTATATTTTTGTACTTTTGAATTAGGAATTATAACTTAAATATTTGGCATTTCATTTGGCATTGCAATTAAAATATTTATTGTTTTTATGACAAGCTATTTAGTCAAAGATCTATGTACTAATATTAATACTGCCGTGCTAAGGGTAAGAGCAGTAAGTCGGAAATTTCAAAGTTGAGAAAATGGTGGTCAAAATTTTCGATTACATTTTTACTTACTTCTGCTTTAACTTACAAGTTTTAGTAGGACTGATTTTTTCAATATGTAGCTTGAATGGAGTTCTTTCATGATACCAAGTTAATAATTGCTATTTATTAAAACAAACTCCTATTATGTCTAGTACGAGTTAACTCTATTTATACTGATTGCTTAGAATAACCGTAGTAAGTACCCTAGTTGCTGCTTTAATGCTAAGTATTCCATACATACGATATCTACATTTTGTATGAAATTACGTGTCACTTTGAGGTAAAAAAAAAAACAAGATGTTAGCTAAATAGTATTATTGATTATATATCATTTAAAAGATCATTTATTGAAAAATCTAAGCATACCTTGAAATGTAGTGAATTACGTACAGGTTTTTTCGTACAAGGCTCTGAAAGTATGTAATTAAGTTAATACCGTTTAATTTCTAAAGCATTTTTGTTTTGTTTTTTGTAAGTAACTTACTATATTTTATACCTAAATCTATTTATTTATTATTTTTGTTTAATATGAAGTGAAACGGACTGAGTTAATGAGTGTTTGTACTTGTTGAAATGGTAGCAATGAGTAATAAATAAAATAATATTACAACAATCAAAACTTTAATTGTTCAATACTACTTATCAAAATTACAGACACAATAAACTTAGACTATTTTAAACAATACTTAGAGCCAATAGGTACCTACTCCTGTACCTATTCCTGAAATATTATAATCAGTCTTGTAATAAAATCTGCAACTATAAATGCTCCTATGGAGTTTTATGTTAATAATTCAAGAAAAAAGTACCAAAACTAGCTAATATATTAGCATTATTTTAAATGCAGAGAGTTAGCATTAATTATTTATTAAAAAATACTTTAAAACTAAATCATGTGAACACAATTTGAGATCAAAGACACATTATTATAAAATCACAAAAATGTTATACTTATTCTAAGATTTTTGAACAGTTGTACTTACAGTACAATAATTGCGTAAGTAACAGTATATTATAAACACTTTTACAAAAAAAAAACTATTCGATGTTAGTGACGTGTTCTGACACCGGCAAGTTCAATAGTTTGCTTATAATCTCATCTTTGGTCGACTTTGGTATTCCTCTAGCAGATTTTTTTTTTTATATTCCGGGAACTGTTGATGATTAAGATTTTTTGTTTGTAGAAAGTCCAAACATTGTTCTTCTTCCGCATCATCATTGAGCTTATATTTGAGCTGATACTTGCCCCGATTTGCTATTATCACCATTATATTTTTAAGGTAAACTCTTGGTTCAATTCGATGTATCTTGTGTTGCGAAGATAAGTCTGTGTAATTGGAATATTCACCGACTTCCATTGATTTTACAAAACACTTTTTAGAATTCGCTTGCTGTACAGAATCAACAAAATCTGAGAAATCATACAGTTTTTGTTTCCTTTGCATAGCTTGTTCAACCTGGTGGTGGAAGCTGTCGGCTGACATGAAAGTGTGACCAGGCTCAAAGTATTTTAGTGTAATTTTTATTGCATTTATATGCTGGCTATTGATAATGTACACCAAGAAACTGAAAAG
This sequence comes from Tiliacea aurago, assembly GCA_948098905.1. NCBI lineage: Eukaryota > Metazoa > Arthropoda > Insecta > Lepidoptera > Noctuidae > Tiliacea > Tiliacea aurago. Next base: position 28,599,431 of record OX402581.1, on the reverse strand, counting down.
AGCACAATTTTTGTTTTGGGCGCAACAATTATCCATCCATATTACTATTTGCTCAGCATCACGTTTATGTAACAGAAATGCATTAATTGTTGATATAATGTCTTCCTTCTTCCTACCGGAAACACTTTCGTTCCAAACAGCTGCAAATGGTATATTGTTACCTTTTTTAGAACTATATATTATAGTGAACTATAATGAATAATAATAATAATAATTATAATGAACTATATATTATTAACTCTATATTGTTAGTGAGATAGTGAAAAAATAGTAAAAAAATGCCTATCGTTACAGCAGTACGTGGGGCTACTGCTTATATACTTAGAGATTAGGTAAATCAGCTTACAAAGTATGCTTGACATAAAGGCAGTAAGTGTGATTACTGCTGATATTCTAAGTATTGGATACTTAGAATATCAGCAGTTAAAAGCTTAAGCAAAAGTTAGCAGCACTTAAAAGTTTTTGATTACGCTCATTTACACAACAGTATGTTCACTTACTGTTTTTATTATTAGCAAAATAGAATAAAAATGTCGGAGGTACACTAATTACCGTGAAGTAAGTATATTTCCTGCTTTTATGCTAAGTAAAGAAAATCATTTCATTGACTTACTGCTGTTATGCTTAATGATATTTTTAGGTTCCAGTGAATATAGAAAAACGGGAGTAAGACCAGTTTATAGAGCATTACGTGGCGATCCAGGATAACACGTCATATTATTATGTTTAAAACAAGCATTTTATTATTCAAATCAATAAAAGTTAAAATTATAATAATTTTAAATAATAACAAACATAGTTACTATACTCGTATAATCAAAATTGTGTGTCAGACAGACAGTATGATGAGACAACAATTACTTTTTCTTATTTAAAAAACTGTGACAAGTTTTGCAGCTTTCGCGGTACCCAGTTTATTTCTTGCGTCAGAAATTCAGAATGAATAAATCCAAATGTCAAAAACATTATTTCAATTCCAGATTTGAAATGAATGGTCAATGTTAAATGAATGGTCTATGTTAAATGAATGGTCTATGTAAAATGAATGGTCTATGTTAAATGAATGGTCTATGTTAAATGAATGGTCTATGTTAAATGAATGGTCTATGTTAAATGAATGGTCTATGTTAAATGAATGGTCTATGTTAAATGAATGGTCTATGTTAAATGAATGGTCTATGTTAAATGAATGGTCTATGTTAAAAATACCTAATGGTTGTACTCTAAGGCTCCGACAAAGAAATTGTCCCATTAGTGTCGCGTCGCGCCCGTCATAGTGTCGCGTCGCGCCCGTCATAGTGTACAGTCTTATTATTATTTTATTGAAATGGAATTGCGTGATCTTTTAAGGTTAAAGGCTCCCGCAGACAGGCGCGACGCGACACTAGCAACATAAATTATATGGAAACTTCATGGAAAGTGTCGCGCTGCCTGTCACACCCGTGATATTGCGCCAGTCTGCACGAGCCTTCATTTGTTGAATGTCTCTTTATCATTGCTGTGTGTTTTGGAAACACACTTATTTAATAAGATTAATAACAAAATTATTCCTGCTCGTGCCACTAAAAAAATGAGTGGGACGACGGCAATGGCAAGAACTCTTACACGAACTAAGTACTATACTATAACAGCTGTAGTACAATACTGTACAAGCTACGTCAATAATGTCAGGTGACCAGCAAGAATAATAATATTATGCAAGTCATGTGCCATTGTCGATAAAAATATTAAATACCTAATAACAACTATGCAGATTGGAAGACAATGCTATGCGGGAAACTGATGTCGAAAATGCACTAACATCTTTGCTCAGGTACAGGTATCAGAACCAGACTATGTGAAGTGGGCGGGGGTACTATTTGAGGAGTACCGATTGAAATGTGGGGTGAGGCAGGGGGGGATAACCTCACCTCACCTCTTTAATTTGTAGGTATATCAATCAGCTGATCGTTGAACTCAGCAACACAAATATCGGTCGTCACATTGATGGGGTTTGTAATAACTTTAGCTACGCTGACGATATGGTGTTGCTGAGTACCGCGATCATGCTCTCAGGCGCGTTCTGCCCATTTGTGAAAGTTATGCGGTGGTTCAGGGACTCAAGTATAATGCTAAAAAGTGCGAGTTACTTGTGATTAAAGCACGTGGCAACTGGCAAGTCTTACTCGAACGTGCCACAAGTCACGATATTATGTGATACTTCTCTAAATAGAATCACACAGTTTATGTACCTGGGCCACTGGATCACCGATGACTTGAGTGATGACATGGACATTGTGAGGGAACGCAGGGTGTTGGCAGATAAAAATGACACTGTTTAGATCTTACTACCAGTCATTCTACACTTGCAGTCTGTGGGTTAGGAATACGCAAAGATCATACAACGCCCTGTGTGTACAGTATAATAATGCGTTCAGGATGCTGGCGGGGCTGCCACGTTTTTGTAGCGCCTCGGGGATGTTTGCTGAGGCGAGGATTTCATGCCATCATCCAAAACCGGTGTGCCTCGATTCTTCGCAGAATGCGTGCCAGCTCCCACAGCATCTTGAGCATGTTGTGCGGTAGGTGGGATTGTCCGATGCTGCGTCACTGGATCGGACTTCATACGTCTACAAGTAATTAAGTACTATTTACTATGTGGATAGTGTGGGGTCTGACTCCGGACTTTAGCATAGGATTATGATACTAACATTAGATTTTAGATTTCCTTGCTAACACTGTATGGATCTCTGTGGTCTGTTAATAAAGATTTAATACTTAATAAAAAATAATAAACAAAGTAGGTACTATTACTACATAAAGTCATTTCATAATAGCTCATTATTATCAAATTATTTCGGTGAACATGATAATGCGGAAAGATTCTATTGAATCTTCAGCTGTTGCCAAAATATTGCATCTAAAAAATACAACACAAAAAAGCGTCATTATAAAACATAACAGGATTTAGTGGTTAGTTGTTTACACGGAATGTGGTTCCATTGAAATGGCGCACGAAAATGTTTACAAAGATATCGCAGATATTTGCGTAAGCGGCTGGCTGGGCGCCCGCCGTGTTATCGTCCCGCTACACGCCACTGATATCTATGACCGTAGCCACGTGCACTCGCAGCCTCAACATAATCACAAACAAGCAAGGCCAAGGGCTTCACAAATGCTTGGTTTTAAATATTTTCAAGAGAGAAAAAAACTTTTATGCCACCAACTACAAGTGCAACACAACACGACTTGTTATAATTTTTGTCAAAAACAAGAAAAGCCCGGGCGCCAGTTTAGAACGCGCGGCGCCCGTCGCGTCGCCTGAACTCTTGTTGAGTACATAGACTATACAGAGTGGATTTTTGAGATGAGGCAGTAAGGGCAGCTACCGTAACCATTGTAGCTACAAGAAAACGGTCTTAAAAGACTTTCCTTAACTTTTTGAGAAATTTTGATCTGCATTCACAGATTTTGAAAAAAAAAGTTACAGTCTGTAGGAAAATGGGCAATATTTCAGTGAGAACAAGAAAAAATATTAGTATTATTAATTTAAATTGGTTTTCTAATCGTTTTTCTCGGAAACTATTAGACCGATTTATATTTTGATTACAGATACCTCAGGCCAGTATATAGACCTACAACAATCTAATATTTAGAACGTTACAAGTATATTTTTCAGGGCGTGACGCGCCCTAAAAAGTCACCTGTTAAACTCAAAAAATTACACATTACAAAAATAACGATTTACGACATTCAAGCTCAATTAACTGGATCTATTTATTTGATCAGATACCTAAAAGTTAAGTCCAGGGCTAGGTCTTGATCTAGGCTACCTGGATACACCAAAAAAACTATAACATATAACTATATAGCCCAGTTAATTGAGGTTGAAATGGTCGTACTTACGGTTTTACATACTAAACTCGTTAAACTGTGGTTTCTTTACAAACACTATGGCTATTTCTTTTTGAATTTAAGTTAATATTCAAGTTTCCCTATATAACTACATATGTGACGTTTCGTCGCAAACCCAAACAATATAACTATTTCTATGTGAATCTAAGTTAATATAAAAATAGCTACATCTATATAACTACATATGTGACGTTTCGTCGCAAACCCAAACTCTCTAAACTATTTCTATGTGAATTTAAGTTAATATGCAAATTCCCTATATACAACTACATATGTGACGCTTCGTCGCGAACACTGTGAATGCAGATCAATATTTCTCTAAAAGTTAAGGACAGTCTCTTAAGACCGTTTTCCTGTAGTGACATCGGTTAAGGGCATCCATAAATAAAATAGTGAATTTCAACCAAGAATAACAACAATTAAAAGTTACATGAAAAATATAAAAAATATATTATTATGTAAGAGTTTGATATATGTTCTTTATTTTAATCAACCAGAATTTAAAAAAAAAGCGTAGTTAACGAGAACATTAAAACTTTGTAAAGGTCTATTCTTGAAATAAATCTCGTTATAAATAAATGAATAGTATATTTGGCTAGACAATGTTTTATTGTATAACAGATAATCATATATTCTTTATTTTCATCTAGCCGTTTTTTATTTTATTGTATATTATGATTTGTCCTTATCAAAAAAGCATATTATAAGATTAAAGACTACGTTGAAGACAAGAAAGTTTGGCATTAATTCCTTCCGCACATGTGGCTTGCCTGGTACCTCATTAATGGCAAAAATATGTAAATGTCTATTAACTGCTCCCAAGTTGCGATGTTTATGTTATTTATTTTTTACATACATCCTTGACATAATCAATGTTTTTTGATTTCAACAAGGCTCTAACTTTTATTATGTTAATCATATTTTATATAGTTTTTTTTTGTTAATGTGAGGACGTTGTAGGCTTAATATACTGTAGATCTGTAGACTATTTTCTATTTTGTTAAGTACCTGGTACTTTTGACGGGCCTACGCTGTCCTCTCATACTTTGAAAATATTGTAAAAGCCAATTTTTTTTTTTTTTAAAAGAGTAACCGTGGAGTTTCTTGCCGGCTCTTCTCCATAGGAAAAGACCAATTGGAACCGTGCACCTAGCTTCTGACGTTTCATAAGTGCCCATGTAGGCTTATGCGAAATAAAAATATTTTTGATTTTTTGATTTTGATTACGTGAAAAAGTTAAAACAATGTATATTTGTACACGAACGCAAGCGGCGCGGGTCCGTGCGCGGGCGACGGGTGGCAGTCGGCTTACAGCCTTCACACGGGAAACTTTAGTATTAGCAAAGACCGGTAGATGGCAAATTTTACGTAAATACAGAGAAGGACCGGAAAGGTCGGTGGGGTAAGAAACTGTTCGACTCTCGAGGTCACTGAGACTATGGACGCCCTTAAGGTAGCTGCCCTTACTGCATCTCAAAAATCCAACCTGTATACTTATACTTATTAAATACTATTCTATACTATATTTATTTATTTATACTAAACGCATAAGTACCATACTTATACCTATCTATTTGGTGCATCCAGTGCATATAATATTTTAATTCTTATGTCATGCTCATGAACTAGATTGGTCTCGTTTAAATTAATATCGCTAAAGAAATATCAACAAACAAAGTTAAAAATACCTATATATTCCCATTTATGTGTTCTATAGCAGAATGGTGACATGACTTACTTATTTACGTGATAGTCCATCCGCAGAATCGACCGAGAGCATGTTGTGGAATCATGATAATAATTTATAAGTTCGGCTATCTAGTCAATTTATCAGCTGCTCATAATGATTAGCTCAAACGGTCCCCACTGGAGGGAAACAACACGATATTACTCAAGTGATCAAGTCCTACGGACAGAAGACTCAAATAAAATCAAATCATTTTTTTGCTTGAATATAGGTGCTAGGGGTGATAGATACAAACAAGTGATAGATAAAAACCATATCCTACCTAAATAGGTGTGCAAATATATGTAATATAATATAAATATTTCTTACATTATTAATTAATTTACAAATATTAATATTAAATTATTTATGAAATTTATTAATTATATTATAATTTTATTATGTATTCTAAAGTTACGTACACACTTGCACAAGGACCGAGTGTCACTCCTACATACGGTACAGAACCTAATCCCGAACCGATAAAAGACGCTTTGTCACTATGACAGCGAGTGGCGATTTGCACGTACATTTTATTTAAATAAAAGTTTAAAAAAACTGACTTCCAAAAAAAAACACTGCTTACAAAGTGAAAAATAACTTTAATTTGTAGTTGGTTTTCACTATGTAGTGTTTTTTTGGAAGTCGATTGTTTTTTTTTGGAAAAAGTTTATATTTTTCACTTATTGGTGGGTCAGTTTGTAATTTATCTTAGTTACAACAGCCTAATGTCAACTGCTGATCACCTTTACAAAATATTGCTTTTCCAGCTGATGCAGGGGCATTCATTGTTGAGGAGTCCTCCTGGTAAGAACCAGGAGAACTAGAGCTGATGGTGACTTCGACCCCAGCGTCAAACTTGTCATCATTTTATTAATTGTGGAAAAAAATACTAAACAAACTTTTTAAAGATAATAAATTAGTTTTTGTTTGTTGTGAACTTGTGACCTTATATTGATCTATTCGATAATTCACCAGTTAATGAAATAAATGAAATGAAATCAAAAGTTATTTATTCAAACTAGGGTGAGAATCAACACTTTTGGAATGTCAAAAATTACATAAGACAGTGCCCCAAAAACGTCCACCCTTCACCACTTCCTAGTGCTTTAGTTGGGAAGAAGAAGTGGCGCAACAAACTCCCCAGCAGCTGCTGTCTGTTCAGTTAGAAAAACTTGATTCTATACAATATTGTTAGCTGCATCACCGACCTATACCCCTCCGGCCAGCGCGGAGCATGACGTGATCGAGTCCATATAGGACAATGCGCAGTGTGACCACGGATTCATTACCGAACCCGGCGGCGCGCGCTTTACATTAAATTCCCCATCTGTTCACTTAAATAATAACTCCTCGATTTTGTAACTTGATTAGTTTTATTAAAAAGAGTTCCTTTGTTAAACTTAACTTCTTGATTATTATTTCATTAAATTCCTAAAAAATATGCATTACGCGACACAAAACATTAAATTAAATTATTTGCCATAGTGTAAGTAGTGCCTACTTAAAGCACGAATAAAAAGATGGATAACACTATAATCACTTTTATTTCACAACTAATTATTGATTAATCACAATAAGACAGTATTTAACAATAGAGACGTTGTTTCTACGGCGAGCGCGAGTGAACTAACCCCCAGCCGTTTGCTCGGGGTTTTTATAGACTTGGTATCCCCACCGAAGTCACGTCAGCCGATGCGGGTAGCCGGTGATTTGCCGGCAATATTCCAACATCCGGTGCGACGCAGGTAGGTACCCACAGTGCGTCGCTTGACTCGCGATACTGGCACTATCTATGTTTGGTCGCCGGAAACAGTGGCGCCAACAATAGTATATTAGCTAGCACACGCCAGTAAGTTATAACAAAACAAAAAAAAAAAAAATCATCGAAAACTATACTCAAGCAGAAAAAATAAATAAAAGCCTCCAGGCATATTGAGCGTGCCCGCTTACATAAAGCTATAGCTGTAACTCGAAGTCACAAATGATAACCTAGCACCATCGAAGTAACATTTAAGCTTATATCATTGTTTAAATTATTCAACTAGAATCAATCAATCAACTTTATTTTTTAACCGACTTCCAAAAAGGAGCAGGTTCTCAATTCGGCTGTATATTTTTTTTTTTTTTTGTATTTTTGTTACGCGATTACTCCGTCAATTATGAACCGATTTTGAAAATTATTTTTATGTTTGAAAGGGTATACTCCCGAGGTGGTCCCCTAGCCACCAAAACAGAATCTACTGAGGGGATCTCATGGAAATCGAGGGAAACCCTCAAATTTTATATGCATACCTATAGCGATTTGGGTATTTTTTATAGTAACTCGTGCATTTGCTCTCCGAAAGCACCATTTGGTGAAGTGGAACTGATGATGGAGACCACAGATGGCCACCGGAACAATATAATAATGAGTACCTATTTAACGGGTTGCCATTAAGCAATTTATGCTGGTCACTATGCATATGGTGAGTGGCAGTTCTCCTGGTTCTTACCAGGAGAACTCCTCAACAATCAATGTCCCGGCATCGGGAAAAGCAAAATTTTGTAAAAAGTGATAAGCAGTTAACATAAGGCTATTCTAACTTAGATAAATACAAAACTGACCCACTAAAAAGTGAAAAATAAAAAACTTTTTACAAAAATATTATAACCGACTATACAACCTGTTTTTTTTTTTATATCCTATAACTCTAGGGTTATATTCTGTAGGTAAAAATAATACTAAAACTCCTAGAATAGGTGGTCCAAAAATGCATCGTTTCGGAGATATCATCAATCATAATTAAATTAGGTCAAAAATCGTCACCAGTATGACGAATCTTTACTTTTGCGAGGTTGCCAAACTTCGCAGTAGTGTAGTAAAATAAATAGTAAAATAAAATATATATAATAGTAATATAGTAATAGTATGTTGTTATCCGGGCTTCCCGGCGGCAGCTAGTGAAGGGAAAGCTACCTTGTCGACATGTAATATTTCACGTAAGGGTGTTTTACATTAATAATCGTGACTTTGCCGAATTATTTTGTATGAAAAATGAAAAAAAAATAACGAAGGATTGGAACATAACTCATATGCCAGTTGATTCTTTGATATGGCCTCAATCATACCCTAGAGTTATGGGATATCAAAAAAAACACGTTGTATATACAAACGTTACTTTACAATGCATTAATCAGATTCCACAATGATACACAATTCAGATAAGTACCTATATATTGTGGGAGACTGGTGCCTAAGCTAAGCTCGTGGCCTGTTTTTCAGGACACAAGGATCCACCCCTTTACATTTTCATTTTATGAATTATGTACTAAGCGCGCTGACAGAATGTAGTAAGGAATTATACGACATTTTATAGTTTTATATATTATGATTAACATCTAAGTATATAAGACGAATGTTATTATGTATAGTGTGGGTGATGTGTGGGTGTGTGAGTGTGTGGGTGTGTTGAAGCGACTAGAATGTTATTATGTGTAGTGTGGGTGATGTGTGGGTGTGTGAGTGTGTGGGTGTGTTGAAGCGACTAGAATAACAGCAACCTCAGCTTCATGCACAATGTATTTACTAATTGTAAAATAAAAGTCTCGTCCTTAATTAGTGGCGTCAGGTCTGACCATCCTGATTACCTTGTATCATTTGACTTACATAAAAAGTTATAAGTAGATAAAACCACTGAATGAAGACCACACAGATATAGCTGCAGCTAGGTTAGTAAACTTTGCTAATTTCCACAGTATTATGTCCTATGGCGTTCTGCTGTGGGGATCGGCAGCTGACGTAGATTCAATTTTCCTTTTACAAAAGAGGGCAATCCGCGCGATCTATATAGAATGGGTCCTAATAAGTCCCTTAGAAACAAATTCGCAGAAATTGATGTACACACGGCTACACATCAAGCTATACATTTTCAGTATAAGCTGACCTCTCATTGTACGGAAATCCTATACAATGCGAGATCAGCTTATACTGGAAATGTATAGCTTGATATGTAGCCGTGTGTACTAACTCTGCTTTCTCTTTATATCTTAGAAAGTATTTTATATGTTCGCAAAAACTTAGGACTTTTCATAATAATAAGCGATTTCGATATTATAAATCCTCGTAGTAAACATGAAATTGTGATACCCTATTGTTAGCTGCATCCCCGACCTATACCCCTCCGGCCAGCGCGGAGCATGACGTGATCGAGTCCATATAAGACGACGCGCAGTGTGACCACGGATTCATTCCCTCCGGTCGAAGACCCTGATTGTCCTCTGGCTCCCGTCACCCCAGACGAAGTGCACGACATTATCAAGGGTCTGAAAACCCGTAAATCTCCCGGATCAGACGGAATCACCAACAGGGTGCTCCAGCTGTTCCCCGCTCACCTGATCATGTTAATGACCACCATCTTCAATGGCGCTCTTAGCAACAACATTTTTACTCAAGCTTGGAAAAGTGCCACGGTCATCGGTATCCCGAAGCCCGGCAAACCTAAGACCGAACCTTCCAGTTACCGACCCATCAGTCTGCTCAACGTCTTCGGCAAAGTCTATGAGAGGCTTATTTATAAGCGTCTCAGAGACTATGCCGAGACGAAGGGCCTCATCCCAAACGAACAGTTCGGGTTCAGATCCCAACATTCGTGCGTACAACAGGTCCACCGTATCGTCGAGCATATAAGCGCTGGCTTCCAGCGTGGGCTCATGACGGGTGCTGTGTTCTTCGACATTGCGAAAGCGTTCGACAAAGTCTGGCACGACGGCTTAATATATAAGCTCTACAAACTCGGTGTGCCCGATCGTCTCGTTCTCATCTTACGAGACTTTTTGTCGGACCGCACCTTCCGCTATCGCATCGAGGGTGCGCTATCCTCCCCCCATCCGCTCCGCGCAGGCGTCCCTCAGGGCGCTGTGCTGGCACCGCTGATATTCACTATATTCACTAGTGATATCCCCAAATGTAGAAAGGCGCAGTTAGCTCTGTTCGCAGACGACACGGCCATCTACTACTCCGGCCTCAGGCAAGACAATATCGCCCGCATCCTTCAGGCCGAAGTCAACAGATTCGCGGCCTGGTTCAGGAAGTGGAGGATTGAAGTCAACCCTGATAAGAGCCAGGGGGTCCTATTCTGTAGGCCCCGGCGATCACCCGCCCTGCCCCAACCGATCACCATGTTCGGCAAGCCTATCCCTTGGGAGAAGCGAGCCAAATATCTCGGTGTGGTCTTAGACCATCACATGACGTTCGGCGAGCACATAAAACAGGTGCGCTCGCGCGCCAGTTTTGCTCTCGGCCGACTACACTTCGTACTCAACCCGCGCAGCAAGTTGTCCCTTAAGTGCAAATTGCGTATTTACACCGCGTGCATTCGACCGATCATGACTTACGCCTGCGTAGTCTTCGCTCACGCAAAGTCATATCACATTCATAAGATGCAGACGCTTCAAAACCGATTTCTCCGTAGAATTACGAAGGCTCCTTGGTTCCTTCGGAACGAACAACTTCACGTAGACCTTAAGATGCCTACCATCAAACAGTTTATGAAGCGCCTTGCAAAGCGCTTTTTCGAATCCGCGGAACGTCATCGCAACCCCTTGGTTGTGCAGGCCGCTAGTTACAGGCCTTCTGCCATTAGTCAGACTCGCCGACCGAGGCACACTCTCTTAGATCCGGATGACCCCGTCACTCTCCTTCAGGAAAGCAATAGGGCCACGAGTACAGTGCACAAAATACACAAACCGACCTTCCGTCCTCGCCGCCGAGGTACCACGCGAACTTCCCGAGTAAATGGTAATAAAAGTCCTCCCCCCCGTCCCTTGAATGTCGATGCGCCAGCCGCCCGGTTAGAGGCTGAGAGCGCCGTAGCAATAAATATAATATCCCCTGATAATAATCATGATCAAAATGTTGATCCAGCCCGTCCCCAAATTGTTACTAATTTTGTGATCCCCCAACGACGCCCTGAGCCGAGGTCCGTACCCCACAGGGGGTGCCCTTAGTGCGCTGTCGTTTAGTTTTAATATATATAATTTGCGCCCTGGCTGGAGGCTTTAAGATTAAAAACCTTAGGGCAGCCACAGGAATATCCGGTTAAGTAGCAACGACCTCTCTAGGTCTGCTACGAGATGCCATACATTAAAAAAAAAAAAAAAAAAAAACCACGGATTCATTACCGAACCCGGCGGCGCGCGCTTTACATTAAATTCCCCATCTGTTCACTTAAATAATAACACCTCGATTTTGTAACTTGATTAGTTTTATTAAACAGACTTCCTTTGTTAAACTTAATTTCTTGACTATTATTTCATTAAATTCCTAAAACTATAGATTAACTAAAACAAGCAAATAGTCTCTTATAAACAGTATACGCGTTTATAAACAGTATACGCGTTCATAACAAGTTATCAAAGTCAGAAGAACTTAGCGATGGAAAATACAAAACCCGCATAAAACGTGTCCATAACAAAAAAAACCGGCCAAGTGCGAGTCGGACTCGCGCACGAAGGGTTCCTTACCTACCATTATCTATAAAAAGGTAAGTTGCGGTTTACGATTTATGACGAATTAAAAAAAAAAAAATTACTAGATCTCGTAAAAAAAGATTAATATTAACATATTTTTGCGGATTCAATTTAATTTAATTTAATTTTGCGTTAAAACTAACATGGAACAGTGGACCCCCTTGCATAATTTCTCTCACGGAACACCAGACATATACGCCATTCATCCGCAAACACATCACATTCAGGGTTGGCAGTCAGAAGGGCGTTGAGCATCTTCAAAGTACGACACACTGGGGATTTAGCTCTGGCGACAGTTTTGGATGAAGGATGCGCAAACAGATTGTGCGCCCGGCTCGGACGCGCGGACGGTGTCCGATGTATATTTTGTCGGGCACAAATAGTCGGCAGAAAAGGCCGTGAAGCTCTGGGCAGTCTAATTATCTAATGTCCCCGTAAGGTTTTACAGACTACCGTTAACTGCTACTTATCAAGGCCTCGTCTCACCTCAACGTATAACCTCCTCCTTTTTGGAAGTCGGTTAAAATAGTACTGAGGTGGATCCGCAGCGAAATAAAAAAATTCTTAATTTGCAGGTCCGGGTCAGGTTGTCTCTTGACCAAAATATGATTCATAGATATGTATTTCCAGAATTATAATCATTACAATAATTAATACACCTCTCTAAGTTATATTTATTCCATTGAATTACTTTTTCATGAAATCATGACATTTACAGAATTTATTTCGGAAGGTGTCACATCCTAAATTCAAATAATTTATTGTCGATAATAGGTTCATATGATGTTGTGTTAGTTACAGGCTACCATTGGTTTTCGCCGCTCACCGCTTGCCGCGCCTCACGCCGCCGCCGCGCCGCCTCGCCGCCCGCCGCAATTGGCTGTGGCCAGGGGGTAAGTCTGCTAAGTCCCGCCATTGAGGCATACAACATTTATATCATAAGTTCGGTACATAGATCAATTAAAATATCAAATACAATACATCAAATTATCAGATTAAATTAGTAGATATAATATTGATGTCAAATTACAAATTAGTCATTTTACAAAATACTGTGATTCAATGTATTATCATTTAGAAATTCTCTTATAGAGTAATAACATTTACTTATCAATAATTCTCGTAGTTTTTTTTTAAATGTATTATATCGCTCACAGTGCAGTTCTGCGAAAAGGTGGAAGATTATTATAGATACGTGGACAAACAAAAGATGCTTTGGTGCATAAGCTTTGTTTTGCTGGCTACGGTGCGCAGCTTGTCTTTGTGTCTGGCCCTAGTGCAAAATTCAAACAAGTTTGGATTTGCTTTTATGAACATTACAGTTTTCATATAATTATGTATACACAAGGGAGAGTTAATATTTTTAAATTTGTAAAATGTGGTCGGCATGAATCCACTTGGTGTATATTGCACTTTATGTTAGCAGTTATAAATATTTTGTAAAACGTGTCAATCCCACTAAAGAAAATCCTGTATCTTGAAGGACAGTGTTCCTTTAAGATACAGGATTTTCTTAGTTTGAAGGGGAGGGGTCTTACTCATTAATAATAGCCATACCCATCCCTTATTCATCTACACCTGATGTTACCTAGGCTAAGTTTTTTTTTGTAAATAAATGATTACTTACTATGTTATACTTAGGTACAAACATATAATTAAGAAATCTCGATGTTTTGTCAAGTTGTATAGCCGTTTATGGCTGGGGCGGGTCGCTAGTGAGATGTATTATTAGTCCTTAGTTCCGCAACGGCTGTCAGGTACTTCTGTAGCGAGTGTCGTGTGGCGGCTAGTCGGAAGATCTCGCCTCAAATACGAGTAAAGGCTTCTACATACCAGCGCGACTTGTCGCGCGACGCGACACGGCACAAAGGCCCCGCGTGTCGCGGGACGAGCGGTGCCTTTGTGTCGCGTCGCGTCGCGCGACAAGTCGCCCCGGTATGTAGAAGCCTTAAGTATGTCACGTTGCAGTTCTAAGAAGCGCCTTGCTCACTAGTCGGTCGCATACCTGCATCTGTTGCAATTAGTATGAACAGCAAATGAAGGGGAAACTATTGCTAGCTGCGCATTCATTTGCTCTCTAGGTACAAGGTCACGAGCGCACTGCCACACGTTATATAATATATTCAGATTCATTTTCTCCGGGCACTCGTAGAACCTGCCAGAGAGGAGTGAATGATTTTCTATTGATTCTCGGTTGTAATGCATGGTCATTTCTGTGTTAGAAGAACACACTTGTTCGGTAAGAGAACATAAGAAACAACCTTAGATTATATACAATAATCTAAGGAAACAACCTCCTATCTTCTTTATGCGGTGGCTATCCATCTACCTAAGGATTTATCCAAGAAACGTGATAGAGACCGCATCTTGGAATCATGTTCGGAAAGTAGACGGATGATCGCGAAGTGCGATGTACAGCTAGATTGTATTTAACTGTGAATGTCAAGAAATTTTCTTAAATTTGATATATTTTATGAACATACAACATAATTTATGAGGCTACAGTCAGGACATTTATTTCTTTCATTTTGTCTCGAAGGAAATCCCTTGGTTTGAGGTTTTAAATGGCTCCAACAGCCCATTCTGTTAAACAACAATGGCATTGATGTTCGCACAGAGACGAATCCCATAATTATGATTTGGAAAAGACCTAAAATAAACGATTCTGGCTGTACCTACATGAATGATCTGCTATTTTTTTACAGCATAAGCGGTCTGCCACCTATGCTGTTAATTTAATATTCCCTGACAATGATCTTTAGTGTGGGTCCCATTGTTATTTAACGTCAACAGTTATTTCAAGAAAAACTGTATAATCAACGGGGCGAACGCTTTTCAATTAAATTGAACATTGGTAGTTAAAATTTGGAGGAGCTTAGTGACTTTTTTGTTTAGGAGAAGATTATTTAGATTAAACGAATGGACAACTTTAGACAGTGCATCATTAACTGCGCGATTCAATAAGTTGACTGAATGACGTTTGATTTTAATTAAAATGAGGGAAGTGACAGCCGCGAACAATACAATGTTGTTTTCTTTTCCTATCGTGATAAGGTAAGTCATTAATAATTAGAAACAAGCAAGGATCTAGAAATGAACCCTGCGCAACGCCCAAGGTGACCGTAGATTCAGCAGATCTCTTACTATTAACATCAACCCTCTGATTTCTGTTGTTCAGATAATAATTCGAAGGCCGAGCCCTAGCTCTCATATCATAGTGGTAAAATTTCCTGATAACGTGCATCATGATGTCATTGTAACAGTCGCAGGCCTTGGTCAAGTCGTAGAAAATGTCGCATGACTTTTATAATAAGTGTCGCCCGCGAGAGAGGCCGCCCGCTCCGCGGTGCACTCGCTGTGGACTTTCGACAGTTGCACGCATTGTTCATTACACGTGTCAGTGTCACTGTTACTGACGTCAGCATGTTAAACTTTAATACTGAATGCACTTGTGGTGGTATGGACATTAATGAGGGCGTAAACACGCCGCAAGGACCCGCCGACTTTCATCATTGGCAGGGTTTGCACCTGTTTGCAAATTAGAACATAACTTTTGTAAACTAATATTTGGTCCTTAACAGCCCTGGATAGAGAGAGGTGTCTATTTATTAAAGGGGACGATAACCGACTTTTAAATGTCCGTGACTACCACCGCCCCACCAACGCCAATCGCATCCATATTTGGCAAATAATTAGTGCTCAATTGGTGCTAATTAGTGCTCGAACAACAGAATTGGTGCCTTAGTAGTTTTCGAGATAATCGACTTTGAAGGTGGTCCTGCGGTAGTCACGCTCCCTTCAGCAGGACCACAATGAGCGCCGCAAAAGGGGGCATGCTACAGCAATTCTAAGTATACAAATAATTAGTGCTCTTAAATGTGATTCATTTCGTAACAAAAAAAGAACTGAAACATTTGTATATACCGAGAAATCAACGATGATAACTTTCGCGCGCTCGTTCAGCAGGACCACGACTTTGAGGGTTGATTCTAAGTTTCAGGAGCTAGTCGCTTTCCTCAAACCTACATAGAAAATTAGTGCTCGGCGAGATAAAATTGATACCTAAAATTCAAAATTACTACTCCAGTAGTTTACGAGATATACCATACCATTGGTGGGGTGGCGGTAGTCACGGTGTTAAATTTTCATTTGAAGATTTCTCTATTAAAAACTTTATGATTTCTTCCCAAATTTATACAAAAATTAGTGCTCCTAAAGAAGTTATAGTGACCAAAAATTCAGATTCCCAAGTGTTGTATTTTAAGAGAAATTAGCTTTCATTACTTTTCCATACTAAATGTCCGCATATAACCCGACCAAATTAAGTTGTCAATGGTATTGAACTGTTTATGAGATGTACACTCGTGCACATAAATTGATGGATGTCGGAACACAAATATGGAAGCGATTGGCGTTGGTGGGGCGGCGCGCGGCGGTAGTCACGGACATACTTTTAATGATTTTATACTGAAGATCACGTCTAAACGAGTAGTGATAATGATTTGAAAAAAATATATGATAAATTAGAGCTTTTTTTCAATAACTTCATATGTGAATATTTTAGATTATGTTTATACTACATAGTGAAATTACTTTGTAAAGTTATGTCTAACGCGGATAAAAAACTGAGAATTACCACAGAATAAGTAATAGTACTACGTAGAATGGCGCAAAATCTAGCAAGCGTATTTTTCTGAAACCTTCACCAATTTAAAGATAATTTAAGTATTGATCTTTTAGTATACGCGTTTTATTCAAATACCTTTTGTTGTTTGTGTAATAAATTAATAATGCGTCACATTGGGGACGGCGGCGCTTCTTGATGGGCGAGTCCTATTGCTGGCTGAACGTACGACGCGTTGCGTGAGCTCAGTACAGAACACGCAAACTGACCAGTCAATGTCACTTATCTGCGTCTTAAGAATCATCAAAATCGGCCCACGCGTTTGGTCTCTAGAGCGCCACAAAAGAACAAACATAAACGCTGATAAACACATTACCCTCGTTAGTTTGCGTCGCGCAGTCGGGTAATTAAACTAGCACTTTGGTAGTTTGGGTCAAGTACCTACATCTAGTATAGTGGATGGATTACTGTAAAATGTGAACAATTACCCCTTTATTTATAAACGTTGCATAGAGTTAAGTAATGATTAGCGACTAGTGACAGAGTATTCTACTTTCTGTGGTTTTTTTTTTTTTTTGTGTGGGAAATTATCAAATAACTTTGCCCGCTCCTGACTAAACTGTCTATGGTTTAACCATACATTTTTGACATTTAAACTTTGAGTCGTTTAAACGTCTCGTAACTTAAATCATCGTTTATAAATAAACCCCTAGCTAGATTACAATAATCTGCCATAGAGAACAAAAGTAAATCAATCAACTCTGCTGTTTGCAGTCTACTCTTGGATGTGAGTTCTCAAGTGCTTGCATCCTGCATGTTGTTATTCTCGGCCGAGATCAACGGCACAGTAATCACACGGATGATCTTATGGAGACGCTCTGTGATATTACTATTTTGCAACTTTGAACATTTGAGCACACTCGGGTAGAGCCATTACACCAGCTGCATTACTTCGCTATACAAATGATGTTAATGCTTGATCGAAGTACTTCAACAACCGTAATATCATTACCATAACGGGTGTACCTTGTACGCGCCAGCTTACACATAGACGAATAGTATCTATCTGTTCTCTATTGTACAGACGCCAGCAGGTCAAGCTAACCGAAACTGTCAAATTTTCCCAATCAACCTTGAACCTTAGGCTGTAGACATAAAGTTGAATTTCTATTAAAGATATTTGACTGATTGTAGTAGCTTGATGTGCTAGCGTCTGTACATTATACTCTTGCTTAGTACTACATTAAACATGCATTAATTCCGCAAACACTGCGTGACGCTAACTGCGCGGGATGCTTGGAAATGGGAAACAACAGATTGTATAAATAACACGTTTTATTTCAATAGAATAGGCATATTGCAAGTGAGTGCATACTTATTAGTGTAGGCGTGTGATGTTTGTTACGACAAACAAACAAAGTACTCGAGCGGAGCCCCCCCTCCCCCTCCCCTCCCCCGCCCCGCCCCGCCCCGCCCGCGCCCCGCGTGACGCATGCTCCGCTCACAACAATAACAACTGCCGCGCTCGTGCGCCACCGTGTGCACTCGATGCGCGCATGTGCGTGCGCCTTCTACCTATTTGTGCATCTGTGTGCTATAATTTTATGATTCTGTTTGAAAACATGTTTACTGCGCGAGACTGACGAAGCGTGACGTGTGACTGTGCGTCTGTGTGGCGCGTAGGTGCTGGTCGAGCGTTCTGGAACTTTAAACTAATGAGCGTCTCTCAAGTCTCACTATCTTATTATTTCTACTGTAAAGGCTTCTACATACCGACGCGACTTGTCACGCGACACAAAGGCCCCGCGGGTCGCGCGATGAGCGGTGCCTTTGTGTCGCGTCGCGAGTCGCGCCAGTATGCAGAAGCCTTAATTTGATGCGCAATTAGGTACATCAATCGTTCTCACGCTCTCATTGGTAGTTTCATATTTTCGTAACATTTTCAAATAGGATTCATTTTATTTTCTTAGGTTTTTTTGGAAGATTATTTTAGAAAAAAATATTCAGTAGGATTTTTTGAACTTAGAGAGTTGTAATGCTGATTCTAATGATTATAAATATGTAGAGCCATATTTGTTACGACCGCGATTCATAGTTATTTAAATCAACATACAACCTGTTACTGACCTGCAAATTGCAAGAAACGTAAGAAAATTGTACGTTCGTTGGTGCTTTCGTCCTGCACTGTCGAGCGGCGCATTGAACGACGCAAAATTGTACGTTCGTTGGTGCTTTCGCCTCCTGCACTGTCGAGCGGCGCATTGAACGACGCAAAATTGTACGTTCGTTGGTGCTTTCGCCTCCTGCACTGTCGAGCGGCGCCAGTCGCATTCTTCATTAGGAAGTAACTAGGTATGAAGCTGTTGCCCGCGACTTTTTCTGCGTGTATTTTATATTTTCTTATTTTTTTATAAAATATCCAGGTTAAAAAGAAGTCAGTCCTTCTCCTGGTCCAAGGCTACCAATTTGTTTTCATAAAGGCTCGTGCAGACTGGCGCGATATAGCGGGACCAATATGCGTCGCGGTGCGTGTCCACGCCCGCGATATCCCGCTAGTCTGCACCAGCCAACGATCCGTTCAGTTAGGCGTGTGAAAGTAACAGACAGATAGAGTATCTTTTGCTTTTATATTAGTAGGTATGGATGATTAATTACTAGTAGTATGTATTCTTTTATATTAGTAGGTATGGATAATTAATTAGTATGTATTCTTTTATATTGGTAGGTATGAATAATTAATTAGTTTGTATTATTTTATATTAGTAGGTATGGATGATTAATTAGTAGGTATGTATTCTTTTATATTAGTGTATGGATGATTAATTAGTATGCATTCTCAAAGCAGTCCTCGATAAGGGCTTCTACAGACCGGCGCGACTCGCGACGCGACACAAGGGCACCGCTCGTCGCGCGAAACGCGGGGCCTTTGTGTCGCGTCGTGTGTCGCACCGGTCTGTAGAAGCCTTTACAGTCACTACTGCGTGGTGGATGTCCGGCGTCCGCACATGTGAACTCGACACCCAACTGTGCGCGTTGCATACCCGCTAGGCCTAGAACACATTTACTTCGTGCATGATAACTGCGCTGTGCATCGCGCGCGACTGGCACAGAGTTGGTTAAACGTCCAAAAGCTTTTACTGTCATTGAATGGCCATCAAAAAGTCCTGACCTAAACCGCATTGAAAACCTATGGGGTAATATGGTGCTACACTGGGACTCATCTGAAGTAATATGGTGCTACACTGGGACTCATCTGAAGTAGGTGTAATATGGTGCTACACTGGGACTCATCTGAAGTAATATGGTGCTACACTGGGACTCATCTGAAGTAATATGGTGCTACACTGGGACTCATCTGAAGTAATATGGTGCTACACTGGGACTCATCTGAAGTAATATGGTGCTACACTGGGACTCATCTGAAGTTAGGTGTAAATCGAATTTAGATGATGTTGTTACCTCGACATATGAATCGTTTCGTGGCACTAACTTGTGTTGAAATATGGTTGCTAGCATGAGGACGCGATTGCAAGTAAAGGCTTCTACATACTGACGCGACACAAAGGCACCGCTCGTCGCGCGACACGCGGGGCCTTTGTGTCGCGTCGCATATCGCGCCGGTCTGTAGAAGCCTTAATAGATAGTGAAGGTGCACCAATCGGCTATTTATAAATATCAGGGGGTAAGTAATTAAATTTGATAAGTGAGTGATTTATTGTTAGTGAGATTACTATTTAGGATAGGACCTTTATCTTATTATCTAACTTACTAACATGTTTATTCTTAAAAGTAACTAATAGATAAATTACTCACTTGAATATGTGAAAATAACTTTAATTCTTCTCCGACTTAGAATATTTTGTCATGCACAAAACTTTATAATTGGTAAGTAAGTAATTATAGATAATGTTAAAAAACCTAGTCAATAAATATTGTTATTTCTTATTACAAATTGTTTAATTTTTACACCCCTATATTTGTTCTCGATTAATGTTCTTATTATCAGGTACTTAAACTACAAAAATAAAAATTCAACAAAATGAATAAAATGTTTTTAATAATGCTAAAAGTATTGCAAACAGCTGCCGCCGCCGCGCCGGGGCGGTGCGAATCGATCATTAGACATTTGATTTACTAGCCGACTGCTTATGCACCTATGCCATATTGCCACGAGACCAGTTAATTACAATGTTTTTATTGTTATTGTTTGCATTCTTTGCTTCCCGTATATTGTGAAGCAAACACTAATAGGCGTATTAATACACCCGTTGATTTTACGCACACTAACATCTATGTTGGTGTGCCCTGCAAACCGATCTAATTTGCTGTGTACCTAAGTACTTACTTAGTCTAACTATACGTTGCAGGGATGGGCCGAAATTCGGTTCACATTCGGTTCAACCTAACTTCGGCATTCGGCCGAAATTCGGTTCAGATGCCGAACATTCGGCACAAGAAAAATAATACCTACTTGTGTAGGTGATAAGTGAGTGATAAGGAGAGATAAGGAGAGATAGAAATGTAGAAAGCACAGAGAAAAGCACAGATAATCAGTTAAACATAAATACTAGGTCTCGTCAGCGCGGTGAAGCTAGGATCGCGAGTTTATTACATCGCTTCCTATTTTCAACCACACTGTATACATCTAAACACGCAACCTTCTGACCAGACGGGCAGTTGCCCACCAGACACGACACCCGTCTGGTCGAAGGATCCTCCATTTTCTATAGAGGATGAGTGAACTTTACACCCAGTTCCTGATACCTCTAAACTTGCACTATTTTGACTGAAATTTAATAGAATTCGAATAGCATTACTGTAAAACAAAATTAAGTATGTCTTTTACTTCTGGGTAAGCTCACTCATGGTCATTTATTTTAGTTAGGAACTTTGTAAATGTAAACCTTAAATTAAATCATTTCTTCTTATTTTTTTTTTATTTTTTTTTTTTAGGATGGGTTTTTGACCTTAGTCTAGGGCAGAGGTGACAGAGACAAAGTCGACGATGGAGTGAGCTTACCCAGAAGATGCCTATTTACTCTAGCTTTGAAGAGATTAGGGTTGTATGCATTCGGAAACACAGACGCAGGCAGAGAGTTCCACTCTTTTGCTGTGCGCATTATAAAAGTCATTTGGAAACGCTTAGTACGAACTGGTGGAATAGCAACAAGGAAGGGATGATAACCTGCAGTGCGTCTAGATGTCCGATGATAGAAGGGGGCCGGTGGAATGAGGTCGTGGAGTTCTTGGGCACACTCACCGAAGTACAATCTGTAGTCAATGTCATTTATTAGTCTTGAAAATCTCTGCCTAATTAATTAGACGTAATATTACAAAAAATGAAATAAGCTTAGTAGTCTTATAACAAACATCTGGATTACAATTCGTAAATTGATTAAAAATTCACGATTACAAACTAAACATTCATATTGTTTTCAACAATTAAATTAACCAAACTTTTCTTCTTATCTACTCACTCATATTTAAAACTTACTAGAGGCAAGTTATACACAGCAGAGGTGGAGGTGGAGGTGGTACCTACTCTGCCATAACTGGCAGAAGTTTTTTTGAGTTTTTTTTCGTATAAGTACCTACGTTTCCTGTCTCCGAAAAAAGTAGCTCAGAATCAATGATATATGTATGTATCTTATGCATTATGTATCTTTGCTCAGAATTTAAAGAGTCTCTCCTGGAGGAGACGATAAATATATTGGAGCCAAATAACTAATGTTAGGGAACTTGTCTATATTCTTAGCCCACCAGCCATAAGGACATAGGTCTTTGAGTAGGAGAACTTCATTGAGATTATCTGTCTAGCTCTGACGGAATCTTTTGATTTCTTCAACATAAACAATCACACGCGACACGCCGATGACGTGCTTTGATTGGCTGGCTCCGGGCCACGCGGTTGGAGCGGTGTGTGCGGGATGCGTAAACAAGTCACGACGTGTCCCTCTCGAGAATGCGCGCGAAATTGAACCGAAGTTCGGCCGAAGTTCGGATTCAGTTCAAATCCATTCGGTCCATCACTAATACGTTGATATTTAATACAGATATTTTGGATAAACCCATTCGGCCCATCAATAATACGTTGATATTTAATATAGATATTTTGGATTGAAACTCAAAGTAAAGGGTTAGTTTACCGTTAATTTGTATCTAGTTTTTTTTTCTAAACGTTTTTTGGTAACAACCAAGTTCTGAGAAATATGTTCAAGAATTACGTATATTTTTCCGCTACCACAAACTATATAGACTTGGATTTTTTTTTTGTTTAAGATATGCCTACTTTTATCATTTGCCTCTTGTCAGCGCCTTAAGCTCGCTCTTCTTTTCCGATCAGTGGCATCTCAAATTATGTTACTTGGGCCCAGAAAGTTGCCCATTACCTGCAGCATAAGTCGCATTCCTTAGTTCCACGAAGTGCAGGTGGACTGGTACTTCGGACACTCCAGCAAGTAGGGAATGATTCGTTGAGGCGCACCGTATGCACTGGCTGTCCAAAGGATCTATATGTAGGTTATACCTACCTATATCCCCCATTTTTATCAAAATATGTTTACAGCGAGCTACTCGGCCGCGCAGTTTATTGAGTTCCATTTATGTTGAACTCAGTGAGCCGTAGAGGGTCAGTGCAGGTGCAAGTGCGTGCTGTGGTCAGAAGCGTGAGGCGAGTCCACCTCCGCGACTGTCGGCGTGCGAGGCGAGCGCGTCGGCGCGCTGCTGCACCAGGTTCACGGCGGCGTAGGGCAGCGAGGCGTTGAGTGGCGCGGCGGGCGCGGCCGGCGGCGCGGGCGGCGCGGGCAGCGCGGCGGGCGCGGGCGGCGCGCGCGCGGCCTCCAGCGCCAGGCGCCCGGCGCCGCGCACGCCCACGCGCGCGCGCTCCACGGCGCCGGGCGCGCCGTCCGTCACCAGCGCTGCCGCCGCCTGCGCCAGCGCGCTCGTGGACTCCGCTCCCAGGACGTAGCGGGTTCCTGACGACAGAAGGAAATACGAATCCTTCGTTTACTATGGTATGGCACACACGTAAGCTATCAGCACAGTATACAATCGTTTTTTCTTGACATTGGTAGTCCCGTCATGCTGTGTTCAAGTAGATTTCGGGCACTGACCGCAGACGGTGTCGTCGAGCAGGATGGCGGGCGCCAGGTCGAGGGGCGCACCAGGCTCGTCGCGCGTGTAGCCCACCGCCGTCACCGGCCCGGACCCAAACGGCGCCGACATGCCGCTGAAACACCACGCACACACCATATTCAAAGAATGAGCAACTAGTATGATTTTCAGATGTTTGCATGAATTGGACACCTACTGTTTGCACGTATATTCGATAAGAAGGTAGCCAATTAATACAGCGCAAAATACGTGTCCCGGATTATAAATAGCGCAGCGTGCTCTCAGATTATAGCGTACTTATCTCTCCTTGATCCCGGGAATGTACAGAATACGGAGAGCTAAATACGCGTCCCGGATTCGGTTAACATAATATGATTCTAATGACAGCTAAATGCCCGCGTGAAGGTCGGATACCGACAAAAATAACGTTCAAATTATCCCACCATAATGCACGGGAACAAAAATGTCCTAATCCAGCACGCGTATCATGACTACCATAGAAACGGGTTTTGTCGACGGAAGAATAGACAAAATTACAGATTGTAGAAAGGTTTCTACCGTCTTAAGCAACCTCCCAGATGTGCGCGAGGACTTTTGCCTCCAGATCTCATGGCGGTAGTCCGACAACGAGGCTCGCCACCTCACGGGAGACCGTGCGGTATCCTCGGACCAGCCTGATGGCCATGACCCTTTGGGACGCGTTCAATCGGTGGCCTCGTCGCAGCTTTAAAGAACGCAAAATCTACAGAGTAGCCTTCCAATTGGAGTTTCTTGCCGGCTCTTCTCCATAGGAAACAACCAATTGGAACCGTGCACCTAGTTTCTGACGTTGGCGATACCGTCCGAACCGGGGGTTTTCCAAGCGTGGAGCCCTTTAGGCCCGGTTTCCACCAAAGCGGAGAAGAGCGGAGAGGAGAGAAGATGTTTTGTAAACGACCAATAAAATACCGTTATCGTACCATCGCATTGAAATAACGATATCTTATTGGTGGTTTACAAAACACCTCCTCTCCTCTCCACTATTCTCTGCTTAGCTTTGGTGGAAACCGGGCCTAAGTGAGGTTTTGCACTTTGTCTGGGGTAATGAGAAGCAGAGGATCATCAGGATCTAGAACGGGTGGGAGGGAAGCTCTACTTTCGAAATCAGCGTCTACCTTTTCGAGGTGCGCTTGGAGCATTAGGACTCTAGGCTGGCAAGGTATTCGGCCTTTTCGGGGTTTTCGACAGCAACGCGACTGTCGGTCCCGACAGTCGCGTTGCGAGATATGCGAGGATAAGAGGGGGCAAGGAGACCTCCTGAGAAGAACGTCATTTTCTCTGTAGATGACAGGAGGCTTAGTGAGTGGGCTCGAGTTCGCTAACAACATTGATCGAAGAAGAAGTGATGTTAAAACAACGAGTAGGTCAGTCAAGGTTGAAACTTTGAACACCAGTTAGGGGAGTGTTTTATTATAACCTTTATGCAGGAAGCAGTTACGTTTATTGGACACACTCACGTGACAAGCGCGACGTACGTGTCATACCGGTCGACGGCCGCCAGCCCAGTGGCCACGCCGCCCGCCGCCAGCGCGCCCGCGCGCGCCTCGCCCTGCAGCGCCGCCAGCACCCTGCGGGGCGCGGCACCGACCGGTGAGCGTGCACGTGAAGCAGGGGCAGAGACGCACTATACAGGTCAGCTTAAAGCCACGTACGCACGAGCGATTTTTTATGGCGCACTAGATTTTCAACGCACTGCTTAGCGCCTAAAGTTGAACATCCAACTGTGTATTTAGTGACGCGCTGGTAGGCACTCTGTTGGACTCTCAATGCTCGGCTCAACACCGAGAGTTGAAAATCCAGTGTGTGATAAATCACCCGTGTGGACCTGGGCTTATACGTACCTGCGCTGCGCATCGTCGGGCGAGTCGGGCGGCGGCGCTAGCGCGGCGGCCAGCGCGCGCGCTGCGGGGGCGCCGGCGCCGGCCGTCAGCAGGCGCCAGGCGCCGGCGCCCTGCGCGCGCGCGTCCGAGCGGTGCAACAGCTCCGCGCCCTTCCACGACGCCGACAGTTCTGCAACATGCAATTGTATTATTTTATTAGGAGGTAGGTAAGGTAATTATTATCAGATAGACATTCAAAATCAAAATCAGAAGTCATTTATTCAAACTAGGCTGACAATCAGCACTTTTCGAACGTCAAAAATTACATGAGACAGTCCCCCAAAAACGCCCACCCTTCACCATTTCCTAGTGCTTTAGCTGGAAAGACGAAGTGGCGCAACACACTCCCCAGAAGCACAGCTGTCTGTTCATATACAAAACTTGAATCTATACAATAAAATGTAAAATGCAACCCAAAGATTAAATTAAATTATTTGCCTTATGTTAGCTAGCACACACCACTATACAAAAAAAAAATATATATATGACGACGTCAGCGACGGCGGAGCGATAGGGTCGTCACCATCTTGATTCAGTGGTGAAGGGTCCATTTCGTTGATGTCGTTGAATTATAACACGAAGTGTAAATATAACCTCACTTTTAATCAGAAAAACTAGATAGATAATAATAAGTGATAATAATTTAACTAGGCAAACCAACAGTTTCGTTTTGGAGAAGTGACTTGGTCCGCGTCTCGATGCGAAGTGCCCGTTCGACAATACCCACCTTCCAAAACGACTCTGTCCACGTGCCACCATTACAAAATAACGTCACGGCGTTTGCCCCACTACTACATTAATCAATTGAGCAACTTTTATTAAAACAATATCGTTATCCACGACATATATATACAATATATTTATAATAATCGTCGAAAACTATACTCAAGCAGAAATAACGTAAACAAAACGTATCTAAATAAAAGCCTCCAGGCATATTGGGCGTGCCCGCTTAAATAAAGCTATATCTTTAACTCGAAGTCACAAATGATAGACAAGCACCATCGAAGTAAAATAAAAAACCGGCCAAGTGCATGTCGGATCACGCACAATGAAGGGTTCCGTAGTTGGGATGAATTTATCCCAAAAACAAACTTAACATTGTAGTTGAAAAACATGCTCTCCCATACATCGATATACGTTACGGTCAATTCTCCAACTGCAAATTTAAGTTGGTCGACTATTACTCGTTAACTTGTGAAGCCTACTTAGCTGTGATAGTTTTCCTTTTAATTTCGTTATATATACTATTGCCATGAATTTTTTCACTTATCCAAAACCAACCATTTAGCTGGCAGGGGGGGGGGGACACTTGACTCTAACAAAAAATAGCACTTTAAAGCTTAATATTACGCAAACGGATCCCTTAATTGAAAAATGGTTTTGCCAAACCCACAATATTTTTGAACGGCCTATCCAACGATACCCCACACCATGGAATAGACGAGAAAAAAAATATCATCCCCATTTCACGTGTCCCTTACACGTGAAATGGGGATGATAATTTTTTTCTGGTACCCTAAAAAAAAATGTTTTTCATAATTTTATTTTACCATTTTTTTGGCATGATTAATATGTATACCCATGCCAAATTACAGCTTTCTAGGACTAAGCGTCTCTGAGCTAAGCTGGGGACAGACGGGCGGACGGACAGACAGACAGACAGACAGACAGACAGACGGACATGGCGAAACTATAAGGGTTCCTTGTTTACTATGGAACCCTAAAAAACAGTTAATTATTAATAACAATAACAAAACCATGGTCAGCAAGACGACCAGTCACCACAAGCAGCACCCGTTCACGAGCATAACGCAAAGATCAGCCATCACCCCCCTCGCCATATTTGAGGGAAGGAGGCAACCCGACCCCCGACGCTACCGCAAGCAGTGACATCTAAGGGAGCATGACGAACTTGCTGCCGGTTGCTCAGGCAAGAATAAAGTGATCAATTTGTTGAGGTCGCTAGCTAACCACTTATTGCAATACAACTCATAAAAGAACATTGTAATTTACTTATCGTTTAAGTAGTCGTTGATAGAATAGTATGCCTTTGAACAATTATTGGATTTAACTTTAACTTTAAACGCATTAAAAGGCAAATCTAGCAAGGAAGAGGGTAGCTTGTTATAAAAAGTTATACCAAGTCCAACAACTGAGCTATGAATCTTATGAAGCCGGTGAAATGGAGCACGTAATTTTTTCTTATTTCTGGTATTAATATTGTGGAGATCACTGTTTTTAGGGTTCCGTACCCAAAGGGTAAAACGGGAACCCTATTACTAAGGCTCCACCGTCTGTCTGTTCGTCTGTCTGTCCGTCTGTCACCAGGCTGTATCTCATGAACAGTGATAGCTAGACAGTTGAAATTTTCACAGATGATGTATTTATGTTATACATTACATGAATACTTTGAAAAGTATTATATTTACTGCTTTAATTATTATGAATGTGAGCACTATGTGGGTCATTTTTTTTCTTTTTCTTTAAATATTTTCCTTTTTAATTCTTTTTCTCAGTTAGTTTTAATGATGGTCTGGCATTTTGAGCGCTTTATGCGGCCTACCCAATGTGTGTTGAGCTGCACGAGTACTGACAAATGCTTGCACTGATTGGACAGGTCCACTCAAATTTGTGTGGTTCTTTCCTCAAAAGACCATTTCAGACACGGATCTACATGACCAAGATTTTGTCTGGACTTTAAAAGAGACTTTGACCCTTGAGTTTGTTTCGCCATTTCCTCTCAGGGGTAGTCAGATAGGAAATGTCGGCTACATCTAGATTTTTTATGTTTTTATATGACGTATAAAAGTGATTCTAATATCCTATTTACAGAATAAACGATTTCATTTCATATATTATGTGCATAAAATTGTATAACAAAATACCAAACTCCATAAAAACGCTAAACGCATTTTCTAGATTTAATAAAAATAATTTGACGAGGTTTTTATTTGCAAAATGCTTTTATCTAATTACAATTTTCCGATTTCCGCGAGACCACCCATGACGTAGTTTGACACTTGACAGTTTTTTGCAAAAATGGGCGTGCCATACAAGAGGATAAGTGTACAGTACATGAGTTTTTAGATTATAAATGTAAGTTTTGTAAATTGCACGGTCATTTTAAATTATTATTGTGGCGAATCTCTCCTACTATTGACATGATTATTATTGACATTTATGATTATTATTTTTTCATTATTTTATTGACATTTATTTAATTAAATAATACAATTTTAATGGGATTATCTGTTTAATGACTGCATGAATAATCATGCAGTCATTATACAAGTCAAGTTACATATTTTATTTGCACGCCGAAATTAAAGGCAGAATAAGAGAACAATTTTGTACGTTTTACCAACCTTCTGTACACACGGCACATCAAGCTATACATATCCAGTATTTGCTGACCTCTCTTTGTACGGAAATCCTATACAATGCAAGATCAGGTTATTCTGGAAATGTATAGCTTGATGTGTAGCCGTGTGTACCTTATTTACGCAAATAAATGATTTTGTTTTTTTTTAATAAACTACTTTTATAGACCTGACCGAGCATAGCCATGTGTCTGAGGGAGGAAAATATGAAAGTGGATAGAATAGACATAAATTGTTGTTTGACATTTCATATTCTAAATTATTATATTTTTGTGGAAAGTTGATAATAATTTAATATAGCAATACCGTTATACCAATAATACATTTTCTAAACCAAACAGAAGAAATGAATACGAAATTACATTCTTGTCAACAATAATAATTCACAAAGAGCACACGCTGGCCGTGCCCATTAAAAAATTATCGCACAAACGTGAGCACAGCACGCGCCTAGTCTCATTTTTAACCGACTTCCAAAAAGGAGGAGGTTATATGTTCGGCTGTATGTTTTTTTTTTATGTTTGTTCACCGATTTCTCCGTCAACTATGGACCGATTTTGAAAATTCTTTTTGTGTTTATGTGGTATGCTCCCGAGGTGGTCCCATTGCCACCAAATTAGAATCTGATGAGGGAATCCCATGAAAATCGAGGGCCTCGTGCATTTGCTTTCGGAAAGCACCATTTGGTGAAGTTGATTTGATGATGGAGACCACAGATGGCCACCTGAACTGAAACTTGTCACAATGCTTATGGTGAGTGGCAGTTCTCCTGGTTATTACCAGGAGAACTCCTCAACAATTAACGTCCCAGAATCGGGAAAAGCAATATTTTGTAAAAGGTGATGAACTGTTAACATTATGACTATTGCAACTTAGATAAATTAAAAACTGACCCCCTAAAAAGTGAGAAATTAAAAAGTTTTTACAAAAAAAAAAAAAACGATTTCCAAAAAAACACTACTAAGTGAAAAACTACTTTGATTTCGGAAGTCGGTGGCAAAAAAACTAAAATACAGATCCAAAGTCACCGACTTCCGAAATTAAAGTTATTTTTCACTTAGTAGTGTTTTTTTGGAAGTCGGTAATTTTGTTTCACACTTCTATACATCATTGTGTTACTCGTATACAAACGCAACTAAAATACGCTTCGTGTATCCTAGTCGTCAAAACGATGCATCGGGTGATCGAGTCGTGAGCCGTGCTTTATGCTTATCGCCTTAAAGCTAAGCATGCGGAAGTTTGGCCGATAGTACATACTGACGAGTTCTTTAGCATTAACTAAGTGGTAAGCACTGATAAACTATCATAATGATAAGCGCAACGCACCGGCGCTGCTGTTGTTGAGCAGGCTGGCGAGGTAGCCGGCCAGCGCGGGCGCCGCCAGCAGCGAGCCGGCCGCGTACGCGCCAGCGCCGGCCGCCGCCGCCGCCGCCGACAGCCCATCCGACACCACGTACCCGTCGCTGCAACACAAAGGTACTTCAAATAAATATTGTTTTATTTAATCAAGGTGTGCTACCATTTCTCGCAAAATACCACATAGATCTTTACATATGCAAATATATGGGTATATTAAAATTATTTTTCTTTCTTTCTTCTTATATGAAATTGGCGTTTTATAAGGAAAAAGTGAAACGATTTTTTTAAATGTAATTATATTTTTAATCAATGAAAGTATGTACCATTATTATCTATGCACTTTCGCCATTTTATAGGTAGTTCATTGATTCCTTTGCTGAAAAAATTGTGGGAGCGAGAATCAATATAATATTGAAGGCGGTTTTGACTGCTTCATCGGAATTGTTTCTTTTTTCCGTTTTAATTGTCCAAATTCCGGAAAAAGTGGTAATCTGTTGAAGCAAGGTTCGGGGGAGTGTGGTGGGTGTCGAAGACATTCCAAACGCAAGTTTTAATTTAGCGACCGTTTAATATGCAGTGTGTGGTCTAGCGTTGTCCTGAAGCAGCAGTGGGCCAGAGCGTTGTCCTGAAGCAGCAGTAGGCCAGAGCGTTGTCCTGAAGCAGCAGTGGGCCAGAGCGTTGTCCTGAAGCAGCAGTGGGCCAGAGCAATTGACCAGTCTCGGTTGTTCAACCGCTAGCTTTTCCATCATGATTTGCAATTGTTGACAATACAGATCTGCCGTAATCGTCTGCCCAGATCTTAGGAAGCTGTAGTGGAGTCATCCACTACAGCTCCATCAGACGCAATGGTTCAACCATACTATTAACACTGTAATTTGAAAACATTGTAAAAGCCAGTTTTTTTTTAAAAGAGTAACCGTGGAGTTTCTTGCCGGTTCTTCTCCATAGGAAACGACCAATTGGAACCGTGCACCTAGCTTCTGACGTTTCATAAGTGCCCATGTAGGCTTATGTGAAATAAAAATATTTTTGATTTTGATTTGAAAATAAAGAATTTGGAATTCCTAACCAAACGCCAGATACTTGAGTTCAAAGTGGCAAGTTCGACAAAACGCCAATTTCCTATTTAAGGACCTAATAATTATTACCAGGGTGAATCAAAAATTTCTTAGAATTGCATATTATATAATATATAAAACCTTTTTGAGAGAAGTTCGATATTCAAATTAAAGAGTGTTAATCACACAATATTTATGCAAACTGTCACTTGTTTTTGTCAGTTCGTTCGCACGTAATAAATAATTGTTTTGTGCAACGAGTTGCTAAAAACCCAAAATTATGGATAAAAGTGAGTTACGTGCGGTGATAAAATATCTCAGTTTGAAAAAATGTCTAGGAAGGATATTTTTTCGGACATCAGCAGACATTAGGGGATGATGCTGTACCCTATTCTACGGTTGCGTACTGGGTGGCTAAATTTGAAAGAGGTAGATCAAGCTGTAAAGATGACCCGCGTTCTGCGTGGCCTTCAACCTCTGTTACGGAAGAAAATGTCAAAAAGGTTGAGAATCTGGTTTTGGAAGACAGAAGAATAACTATAAAACATATAGCTTTTTTTTTGTAAACCCACCCGTATTCTTTCCGTTGCGTGTATGCCAGGGCCACGATATCCCTTTCGGACAAACTCGCAACCCTGGCAGGCATTGGTCCTAAAGGACCCCGTCAGTTGGTGCTGACATCTCTTTGAGGCGCGCGTGGAACACAACGCGCCGTCGACCTGGGCCTGGTCCTTATCAGACGGCGAGCTACCCATTGCTCACCGTCCGCAAGCCCGCGCCTACGGTGGCCGGAAATTGTCTTGCGACTCCCGACGCTCGGGGCGTCTCCTGCGGCGATTTGGGGCGCGAGGGCACGAACCTTGCCCTCCCTTACGCTTTCCGCCTCCTCCTTTGCAAGCATTACTGCTTCGCAGAAGAAGGTGTCGGCCTCCCATGCACTCTCGCTCCGAACCATGGCCTCAACCAGGGCCGTGATTCGGATATTTTTTGCCGTCGCCTTGTCACCATGGATGAAACGTGGGTCCACCATTTCGATCATGAAACTAAGAGACACTTCACGTGACCAGAGGGCTGGCTCGTTCTTCGGCCAAAGAATTAGCATTGCCATTCAACGTGGCAATGCTGCCGGTATGTAAAAGCCTTAAGTTAACGCAATAAAAAAATACGGTGATTTATGCGACATTATTGCGACATAATTATTTCGATACTCGCAAATAAATCAAACCTATAGGGTACTTTCCGTTGACCTAGAATCATGAAGTTTGGCAAGAAGCAAAGTCTCACAGCACAAGTATAGGAAAAAGTCCAAATATTGTAAATTTGTAGTTTTATCACATAAAAAAAATGTTTTTGCGATTACAAACTTATATTTGCAGTTGAAGAATTTACTGTGACGTATATCGATGGGGAACATGTTTTTCAACTACAATGTTAAGTATGTTTTTAGGATAAATTCATCCTAACTACGGAACCCTTCATTGTGCGTCTTCCGACACGCACTTGGCCGGTTTTTTAATATTGATTCCAAGAATTTTTTGATTCACCTCGTATGTAAAGTATTCAACTTTCCAGAATGGACATTTTTAATTGAACAACGTGGTCCTGTCGATCCAAGGGCGTCTATTTCCTATTTCTTCCACCATCGTTGCATCATGATTCAAGAGTACTCACTTAGCTAGCTGTATGGCGGGCGTGATGAGCTGCTGCCACGGCAGCGCACCGAGCTGTGCGTGCAGCGCGGCTAGCGCGACCACAAGACGCGGCGGCCGATCCACCTCACCCGCACCTCCCGTGCCCCCCCACTCATACAGCGCGGGGGGCTGCGTACGTGCGTTGCGGTACTCCCAGTATAATAGCGCACCACTCCTGCAACGAGAATAAGGGGTTTTAAAAATAAAAACAGGTAAAGAGCGAGTCGGATTCGCGCACCGAGGGTTCCGTACATATATATGATGTTGATGATTTCTGAAAAACTATGCTATTTAGAGTTATCGTTTTATTTTTCCTGTAATCTTTACATAAACTTCTATCACATAGAATAATTTCAGATCTTTATCTTTGCAAACTTCAGAAAAAAGGGGGGGGGGACGGTATTTTTTTAAGTTTTTCATCAAAAGTCGGAAACTATGCTGTTAAGACCCCCTTTCAGTCACTTTTGCAAAAAAAGATATATTTTTATTAATTTCTTTATTGTTTGCAAAACAGTTGGGCAAACGTCATCTAAAACTGTTCTAAATTTCAAGTTGATAGCATTAGTAGTTCTTGAGATATCCAGGTGTGACAGACAGACAGACTTAGTCTCACCATACAGGTTTTTTTACCATTTTGGTACGGAACCCTAAAAAAGACCACATCTGACCACTGACGCCCTATTTACTTCGTAAAATTGTTTTAGCATCGTCGCATTTGCCATTAAGTGTCTTAATAAGCTACGTTGAATAAAAAAAAACTGGCCAAGCGCGTGTCGGACCACGCACAATGAAGGGTTCCGTAGTTAGGATGAATTTATCCTAAAAACAAACTTAACATTGTAGTTGAAAAACATGGTCTCCGATACGTCGATATACGTCACAGTCAATTCTCCAACTGCAAACATAAGCTTGTAATCGCAAAAACCAAATTTTTTATGTGATAAAACTACAAATGTACCATTTTAGGACTTTTTCCTATACTTTTGCTGTGAGACTTTGCTTCTCTAGGTTTTGATTTATTTGCGAGTATCGAAATATGTTGCAATAATGTCGCTTAAATCGCCGTATTTTTTTATTACGTTGTCTTAGAAGCTTCATTTTTTAGAGCTCCAAGGGACCATAGATTTACGTATTTGATATTAATTTCAACTTGATACCTACACGCGTTCCTGAGAAAAAGGGTCTTGACAGACTGACAGATAGACAGACGGACAACGAAGTGATCCTATAAGGGTTCCGTTTTTTCCTCTTGAGGTACGGAACCCTAAAAATACAATATGATACTTAATAAAAAAGGCGCATGTGTGCAGAAACGTTCTTTTTTCCTAGAATTGTGAATTAAACGAAGATTGCGAGGGGGTCGGGCGGGGTATGTTTACTACGGCGCCTGATCAGTTTCTATGTCAGTTGCGCCCGAGCACGCCCGAATGTAAAACTAAAGATGAAGAAGTGTTGTGGTTATGACTAAATTTTAAGTGCTTTATCAAATAATACAATCGATCACGCTTGCAATACTAACGCTTCTGAAGTGCTAAGAAGTCCGGCTACTTTGATAAACAATTTTTTTACAAGCGAGCAAACTCGTTGCAGCTCAACTCCGCCATCGACAGCATCCGTGCCAGTCCAGTCAATGAAGCTTATGGTAGCACTAGTACCGCCAACGACAGCATTATCGTCCATCAGTCCCATCGATCGAGCTTGTTGTAGCACTACTACCATCAACGGCAACATTGGCGATGATAACAATGACAACATCGTAAAGAAAACTGCAACGATAGTATAATAATATAGCCTTTTATTCAGATCCATATTACAATTATATGACAAAATACATAGAAAACTTAAATTTAATGTAAACCTTAATCTAGCCTTTTATTTGAGTTTTACTTATTTTCTGTAAATCTGTTTGCCAGTTGACAAAGGCCTCCTCCAACCTTTTCCACTCATGTTTTTCTTGAGCCACTGTTCCATGTGACTCCTGCCACTTGTCTTAAGTCATCATTCCGTCTTTTTGTGGTCTACCTTTTTTCCTTTTACCTTCTTTAAGTTACCATTGTATCACAATTTTATTTTGCTACAGTTGTCTTTTCCTCTT
This sequence comes from Tiliacea aurago, assembly GCA_948098905.1. Taxonomy (NCBI): domain Eukaryota; kingdom Metazoa; phylum Arthropoda; class Insecta; order Lepidoptera; family Noctuidae; genus Tiliacea; species Tiliacea aurago. The sequence continues at coordinate 28,564,059 of OX402581.1, read as the reverse complement.
ATCACATGCCCTGCCCATCGCCATTTAGGACATGATCGGGCAGACGAATGATGACGGTTGGGTTGAAGTTCAACGCAGGCGTTCGCGTCGTTCGCTTGGTAATGTTGTGCGGGGGACAGCTGCACCTGGCACCACTAAGTTAGAGGCTTCTGAACGATGGAGATACTTGCACCTTTTCTACGTAAAGCAGGGCACCACTGATAGCCAGGTACGGATATCTGCACAGTTGAAGTGCTTAAATCCCGTGGCAACTATGCATCTTTTAAGTTGGGAGTGCCCTCGAAACTAGCTGATCAAGTATCTTCGGTTCATAATTGGGCAGAGGATATTTGTGTACAACCATGGCGCCACAACTTTCGTGCCCGAGGTAGTGAACAATTATCCCAGTAACATTCTTGCTACCTGCCTGCCCATACTCAGTAATCGTAACAACTGCGTGCGTGTATTGTACCAAAATGTCCGTGGCCTCAAAACGAAATTACCTACATGGAGATCAAGTTTGTTATTATCTGAGCATGACTTAGTAGCTGTCACAGAAACAAATCTAGATAATTCAGTGGAAGACTCAGAATTGACAGAGGGAGATTGGCGCATCTTACGTAGAGATAGAGTGACTCTGGGGGGTGGTGTGTTGCTAGCTGCACGCGATGGCGTTACCATGAGCAGGCAATATGGTCTAGAAACGGATTGCGGTGAAGACCTGAGGGAGAGGATCCAAAAGAACGGCCGAAATATGTATCTGTGTGTTGTCTACATCAAGCCCTCTGCCACCGACGAAGACTACATGACGTGGTTTTGTAAGGTTGAGAGTGTTATTTCAAATTTGAGTGGAAGAGTTATGATCCTAGGAGACCTTAACTTGAAGAGTGCGTCAGTGAATGTTAACAATTACTGCTTGTTACTTTTTAAACTTTTGTAATTTGGTAGAGATGAATGAAGTGATGAATGTACGTGGGAGTAAGTTGGATGTTGTGTTGGTTCAGGAGGGTTCCGAAGTAAACTGCGAGTACGTCGTGGGCTCGGAGTTAGTCCCCATCGACCTATATCACCCTCCCTTAGATATTGCTTTTATGATGTCAAAACATCAGGTTAATGAAATATTATACCCTAGCTACATTGACAGAAGTAGAGACTGGAACTTTAGCAAAGGAGACTACATACATTTATATGATCAAATTCGTGCCGCCCCTTGGCAGGATCCCTTGGGCTGTCAGGATGCACGCTCGGCTATAGTCAGCTTTATACCATAGTCTATAACCTCTTTGATTCATGTATCCCAAAAAAAAAGAGGAAAATTTCAGGCAACAGACGATATCCAATTTGGTTTACACGGGATTTAGTCAACGACACTCAGCGTAAAAACAAATTACATCACAAATGGAAACTTTCGCGCTGTAACATTGTACGGTCAATTTAGTGTTCTACGTTCTGATTTAAAAATCAGAACTGAAGAGGCCTATCAATCATATTGTGGTACTATAGGGAACTACATAGGAAGTAATCCACGACAGTTCTAGCACCATGTCTCGAGCCTGCGATCTAAGGGTGGTTTCGAGCCTAACGTTGTGCACAACGGTATAGCTTACTTGGGTATCAGAGCTGTGGAAGCGTTTGCTCAGTACTTCTCTACCGTTTTCTTACCTGATTCTTCTGAATTAAACCCAAAAAATCTCAGGCCTACCTACTACTCAGGAAATAATATTCCTATCCCCCTTTTGACCCCACAGGACGTAGTTAAAGGTATTGCCAAACTTAAACCTCATAGCTCGATTGGCCCCGACTCCATCCCTGCTTTTGTCTTCAAGGGATGCCATGATATCCTGGCAACTCCTCTCTGCCATATCTCTGCCTAATACTGACCTGCCAAGTCTTGCGAAGGTTTTCGAGCTCATACTCCACACGCACATCTATAAATGTATAAATGCATTTATATCTGATGCCCAGCACGGCTTTCGCCAGGGCCGCTCAGTCGATCCGAATCTGATGACTCACGTTGATTATATTTCCAGGGTTTTGGACTGTGGGGGGCAAGTGGATGTCCTTTATTTTGATTTCCAAAAAGCGTTCGACAGGGTTGACAATGACGTGCTCTTGATGAAATTAGAGGCATCAGGTTTCTCGTCTGAATTTCTGATCTTTTTTGCGGACTATCTGCAAGGCCGCAGGTAGTTTGTTAGGCATGGTTGCTTTGAGTCTGAACCTTATAATACCCGCTCAGGTGTGAGTCAGGGATCGGTGCTTGGCCCACTGCTTTTTCTTATCATGATCAATGATCTTATAAATAAGGTTGTTCGCAAAATGCTTGCTCTACGCCGATGACCTAAAACTAGTAGTTCAAATTGATAAGGTCGCGGATTGTATACTTCTACAAAGGGATATTGATGCTATATATGAGTGGAGCATGATCAATAAAATCTTTTTTAATATAAGTAAGTGTTTCGTCATGACGTACAGCTGAAAATGTCATCTACTCCACTATAACTACAGGTTGGGTAGCGACGTAATAAGTCGTGTTACCAAAATAAAGGACCTAAGCGTGACCTTTGACACTGGTCTGACATTTAGAGATCATGTCTCCACTCTTGCAAAGGAATCCTTTAGGCATTTGGGTTTTGTTTTACGAAACGCTGTAAGCTGTTGTACACCACTTTCGTTCGTAGTAAACTTGAGGTTGGTGCCTGTATCTGGCATCCCTACACAGCGACTCAAACACTAACGCTGGAAAAGGTACAGAAAACTTTCCTGAGATTTCTGTATAAAAAGATGTTTCAGTTCTTTCCTTTTATGTACCCTACTAATTACCTTCTAGGAGTTTTGGGCTTCAACTCGTTGGAGGTTAGACGAGGCTTTCTACGGCTCACAGTAGCCTGCAAAACACTTAGAAGACGCATCGACAGTCCCGAACTCCACGATCTTTTCTGTCGGCTATTTGTTCCTGACAAATACATTGGACATCGCCAAAACTGTGGACGTAATCTGTTCGCGCCGCCGTCATCTAAAACTGTCGCCAGAGCTGAGTCTCCTGTGTGTCGTACGTTAAGGATACTCAACGCCCTTCTGAAAACCAATCCTGAATGTGATCTGTTTGCTGATGAATGGAGTAGAATTATGCGTGTATGTCTGATATTTTGTGAAAGAAAGTATGCTAGGGTGTCCTCCATTATGTTTTAGTATTTGAAATATTTTTTGTTTACTATACTTACCTGTTTCAATCTCTATGTTAATTAATGTAATTGGTGTTACCGTTTTAATTAACAATAAATAAATAAATAAATTTAAGCCTTCTAATGTTGCACGTTATGCCTATAACCTTTGTTTTGTTTTTTATTATACGGGGTCTCGGTCGGTCTGTCTATTTCACATTCATCATGCTCCTTTCCATTGTGTATGCAAGCATGCACATGCAAGCACATGCATGTGCATGGGGCATGTTGCAAGTTTGCTAGTCGTGTTTTGTGACAAGGTCTATGTTTGGCTGCCGTAATGAGAACTGGTAGTATGCAAGTATTAAATAGTTTGCTTTTTATATTCATAAGCAGGTTTTTATCTGTCATAATTTATTTCAAACCCCACTAAGTACCTTCCAGCCATTGATTATTCTTCTTTCAACTTCTTTTCGCATCGGCATAACATCTGTTATTAGCTGTCCCAGGTAAATATGTTCATCTGTATAATCAATTTGGTTGTTTCCTAAATTTATAGTATTCTCTCTCTGTTTGTCATTACTCATGTTTATTCCGGGTTCAGTTTGGTCAGTCAGTCAGGGCCAGGGGCAGGGTCAGGGCTGTTATGCCTTCCGGAGATTTTGCAAATAACAGAATATCATTTGCCAATCTCAAGTTAGTTAACGAGACACCATCTACATTGATACCGAGATTTTCCCAATTAAGACCTCTGTATATTGATGTATGTATACCTCCAAAAATAATTTTGGTAACAGGGGATTTCCTTGTCGTACGCCTTTGCCTACTCTGAAAGATTCGCCTTTCTTTTCTAATTGGATTCTCGCAGTACTCTGACTGTAGACATTCTTTATTGGGCGGATGTATTTGTGTATTTTGTGTTCAATTCCTTGTTTTTTTAATGACTTCCATATCTTTTCGTGAAACAAAGAATCGAATACAAATACAAATAATTTATTTTGTTTCACAAGTTATGTACTACATCTAGTGGTTGAAGTGACCTTTTAGACATCAATTGCCAGAGATTGCAAGATTGCAAGAGCGAAGTGTCCTAACACAGTTAGGACACTTCGCTCTTCTGAAGCTTAAAGTTACGTGGTGTGCCAACAATTTTGAATCTTATTATCTTTAGAAAACAATTCAAAATAATTTTGGTTGGTAAACATAACCCTCCTTTTGAAGCAGTCGGGTAAAAAGAACAAGATAAAGATATGCCAAATTTTGAATTAACATTAATAAGAATAAAAATGGACAAAAGCAAAAAAATGTACTTTAGCAGTGAATAAAGATTGCTTTGCATTGGGTCCTGGTGCTTTGTCTCTCTTTTGACTATATATAACTTCAGTCAGAAGGATGTTATGATATTTGAGATTTCCGTTAGGTCGTTTTTGTTTCGAGTGGTGTTGTGTTACTATATTTTTTTGTAATAGGATCTGGCGATTCCTAATAGGAATCGCAACGATAGTAGCAGCAGTTAATCTTCAGGAACTGAATTTAATTCGGATGATTCGGTTAAAGACAAAGATTATGTTCCACCTGAAAAATAAAAGACAGGATATCCGCAACTACACGATCAGACTCTGAAAACTATGTTGTACAGTCTGCACAGCCGCTGAATAACGTTCGTAAATCTGAGTCATCAGAAAATGTTAACGAGCCGGGGTCAAACATTCAGGAAAACCAAAACGTCCGAAGTTCAACTTATGTTATGTGCTTCCGAAAATTAAAGTTATTTCTCACTTTTTAGTGTTATTTTTTGGAAGTCGGTTGTTTTTTTTTTGTAAAAAAGTTTTTATTTTTCACTTTTTAGTAGTGGTATCTACCCCACACAAATTGTAATCATACTTTTTTTTAAGCAGACTTGCAAATGCAGAAACTTAGAAAGGGCGTTAAAATATTTTTATGGCTACGTCACAAGAACTATCTGTGTGCCAAATGTCAGCCCAATCTGTTCAGTGGTTTGAGCTATGTGTTGATAGACCAATCAGTCACGGTTTCCTTTTATATATATGGCTAGATATACAAATATTGAGAACCTCCTCCTTTTTGTGAAGTCGGTCAAAAAAACTCAGTGTTTGCAAAGTTTTTTTTTAACTACCCTAGGATTTAACAAGTCTAACGAAGTTGATGGGTTCTAATTGTTACTACATAAGATATGTACGCTACGTCACAGAGAAAATTGGTTGGAACCACTTCCATAACTGTCGAACGAGGAACTGCACCGAGTTCTGGAATGTTGGTTCCTAAGAGGATTCGTTTTTAGTTTTGTGATTGTGCCATAACCAATATTTCCATTTTTGATATATTGTACCATTTTCGTCCATAAATGTTGATTATTTACCCGATTAAAGTGACTCTGATTAATACTTAAAGTAACAAACTATTTGAATGTTGTTTATTCCTTCAAAAACATTGTTTCCTTGGACTTTGTAGCCAGTAGCCAGAGCCAACCATCCTTTGGTATTGTGTGAAAGATAGGTGATGATAGGACTTAAGGCGCTGACAAGAAGCAAATGATAAAAGTAAGCTTGTCTTAACCAAAAAAATTGCTAAATCTATATAGTTTGTGGTAGCGGAAAAAATATATGTTATTCTTGAACATATTTCTCAGAACTTGGCACAAACAAAAGACGTTTAGATAAAAAAATCTCGACACAAAATTAACGGTAAACTATAACCCTTTACTTTGAGTTTCAATCCAAAGTATCTGTATTAAATATCAACATACGGCTGGTATTTAATTAATAACAAGAACGTCTTATTTGTATGCAGAACTTGGTTGTTTTTTTATTTATTTTCGATTACTTAACCCATTTTTGAGTAAATAAATATTTGCTTAATATTTTGCAATAAATTACAAGCGTTGTGTCATCGCGCTTCTCTTTCTTGTGTATGCAGTCTGACAGTGACAGCGGTTTACATGTTGCAGCGTCGTTTAAGTTGTAATTGGTGAATTTTGGTCGTGCTGTATTTGTGCTAAATTGAAAGAGCGGATTTTTTTGCTAAAAAGAAACGCTTCTTTTTGAATAATAAATAATAGTTATTTGTTATACAAGAGTGCAAAGTTGCTTTTTAACCGCGTGCTCAATGTTGATGACCGAGCAAGCGAAGGATTCTAAAATTAGAATCCTGAGCGTTAGCGAGGGAATCAAAAGAGCACGAGGTGAAAAATCTTTGCACTCGAGTGCAACACGTAACTTTTCATCCCACCTACAAGTTATACGTACTTTTATTTCAGTTTAGGTATTAACTACTACATTATGATAGGTAAGTATTACAGAATAATCTTTAAATTATAACAAATAATACTTAGGTATAATTAAGAAAAAAATTAATAAAGTAATGTTGCTATAGTTACTTAAGTGTAATATTTTTGTTAGGTACTTTAGTGTTGGTTTTTTTTTCGGTAAACTATCTGTCATACGTAATAGTTGTACCGATTCATCAGATTCCCTTGGCGTAAATGTTGGCGAGAGAGGGCGATGGTTAGGTGTTTCGTAACGGTTCATTTTTGATGTAGAAGGGCCAGTCCAAGGATCTGACTGAGGGTCTTTCAGTGTAATGGCTCCTACGATGCCTTTAAATATTTTAGACTTATTTGCACACTTATTTGACAAGCTTGCACCTCGTGGCCAACGCGCGGACTGCGAGCTTGCACCTCGCGAACGACACGTAGTTAGCGCGCTAGCGGGTAGCCGTAGTCTAAATTCGAGGCGACGCCGTGCTGCAGCTGTGCAGTTGCGGTGCCGATATAATGTGCCATGACCTTTACGCTGAGGATATAATAATGAAACAAACAAACATACGCGTCCAGTGAAGTGCGGTGCGGCGCGAGCACGGCGAGGCAGAGCGCGGCGGCGACGGCGGCGTCCAGCGCGCGCCCGCCGGCCTTCAGCGCGTCCGTGCCCGCGCGCGAGCACGCCGCCGCCGACGACGACACGCTGCCGTGCGGCACCAGCTGCGCATTCACACAGTCACACAGTGTACATATGCAAACTCAAAGTTATTCATTAGCCAGAAACACGCTACATAGGCACCGCACCGCACCACCGTATCCGAGCATGCTCCAATAGCATTCTAAAGGTAATAGCTAGCCGACTAGACAGTCCTTTTCTTGGGCACAGGATTGCACTCCATGTGTCCAACAAAATATGATTTGGTTTTATTTGATTGTTCTTGTAATTTTATTTGTTGTGTTTCATTAACATAGGTCTTAAGCATTTACTAACACAATTATGGATGTCTTTTATGGTCTGAAATAAACTGATTATATACGTATAGGGTACAGGCGCACAAAAGGGAGGAACCCTATATTCAGCAGAAGGTGGAACAAGGCGGGCAGTTAATCATAACTGGCCGGGTGGATGGATGGAGGATGTTCATACATTTAAGAATAGGTCTCCATGTTTCACCACTAACTGGTATAAGTACAAACATTAGTAAGAATGCAAATAATTGATTCACTAGAGAAATGTGGGTGTCCTAAACTCCTAAAGATCTGGGACCAGCCTTTCAGGGATTACAGGCGTGATGTTAGGCATTTCTGTACATTGAAAATATTTCCAAAAAAATTGTTAAAATCAAGTTGGTTATTTTATATACTCAAATATTGTGTGTCACTTGGAGTAATATTATTTAGTTTTTGTTTCATGGCAATCGCTTCAACCTATCAAAAGTTATATGAATTTAAAGTGCCCTTGTTGACGCAAAATGGTACTAACGAATATAATTTATTATGCGATGAACCATAATAATTACTAGGTTAACAATAACACAATCATAAAGGTAACTGTGTCTGTGTTATTTCAAAGAGTAATGATAATGATTTGATGTTATAAAAATCGCTTTCCATTGGTGTTTGATTAGTGGCGCTCAAATAATTTCAAATAAAAAGTGGTGATAATGTAAGATAATAATAATTGAATAGTCAATTGATAATTGAATAGTCAATTGATAATTGAATAGTCAATTGATAATTGAATAGTCAATTGATAATTGAATAGTCAATTGATAATAATGATCGAAAAATCTTGATTTGAGAAAAACTATAGGAACTTGTAGATAATAATTGCACATTAATTAATAATCAATTAAAATCGTGAAATGCAATTTTTCACTTAACTTTACAAAACTGCTTATATCTCGGATACTAAATGCCGTGAACTAGACCCTTTTTGCTTGGATGCCCATTTAAAACAAATCTTAGGAGGATTTCCCTCAAATTCCATGGGGTTCCCTCATGAGATTCTGACTTGGTGACAATGGGACCACCTCGACAGCATACCCTTTCAAACATCAAAGTCAGTCAAAGTCAAATTATTTATTTCAAATAGGCACATACGCGAGGCACTTTTGAACGTCAAAATTTACAAAAATATAGAATTGATTCTAGTTTCCCCTTCCAAAAGGTAGTTTCTTATGGAGAAGAATGGGCAAGAAACTAGACCGTTACTCTTTTAAAAATGTTTTACAATATTTTGTTTGAGTACATTAATTATCACGCTTCCACCGCGTGGCACTTTGTGGCAAATTTGAAAGCGCCCTTACGTTGCCGATCAATAACTTACAAATGTCGATACTTATCTATGTCATAAAGAGAAGCCGACTTCATCGAGCCATCTCAGGAATGACGAGAAATTATGTGGAGTAGAACCTGATTCCTACACGGAGTCTACTTACATACATCACCTAATCTTTCACGCACCCTGATCTCTTTAACATACGCACAATATAACATGGGCGCACGCACCCTCCTCCCACCCCACCTTATCACACGTACACACACTCCCACACAATTCTTACCTTCCACTACATGCACACACGCCCTCACACACATATACATACAATCACATAAATTACTGCAGTGGTAGAACGATACCGTTCGTTAATAATTGTTGTAACAGTTATAGTGTATAAGAATTTAGTGGCCGTACACTGTTTCTCAACATACAGGTTATAACCTAGTTTGAGAGGCAGGGTGTTAAAAAAATTTGAACAGGTTTTACAACAACATTATATGTATAACTTTCTACCCACTGATTGTTTCTGTAACTATCTGTATGTATTTTTTTTTTATGAATAAACAACAATTTCAATTTCAATTCCAGCAAATGTAAGATCAGCATTACGACTTGTTCGAATCAATGGACTAATGGACAAAATAAACAATTCTGCATTTTTCTGCTGTTGTCAGTGTCAAATAAGAATTCTGTGCGACGATAATGTGTTATCGGGGTAATTAGTAAAAGCAGGCATATTGGGAGTCTAACACGACTGTCTAATTTAAATGAAAAGTTTTACGGTTTACTCACATAACGAAGGTTTTAGCACTTTAGACATAAAACCATATTTCAAGCTGCCTGAGATAGAACCAATCAATCATATCAAAGACGGACGCATTCCAACTCCACTGATACTATACACTAATCTCGAGCAACAAGGAGCTTGATGAAATTAAGAAGCAACTCCGCATTCTCAAAGTAAGTGAGAATTTGCCACATCAAGTTTCATATCACGATATCCATCACTACACAGCATTTTATGTGGTGATCGGTGTTACGTTGGTGGTTGGAGCAGTCTTCATGTTACGACGGCTGCTTATTAGGCGAACCGCAACACTCGCGGTAGCAAGGGTCACATTGGACAGTCTACAGGCCTACAGCCGGCGCAACACGTGACACCTGCACGGGCAGAGGCTGGGACCTCATCGTGCATGATTTAATTTATAGTGTTAGTGCGCGTAATTACGCGCGTTTTGCGCGTTTTATTTGTAAATTTTGACGTTCAAAAGTGCCATTTATGTGCCTATTTGAAATAAATAATTTGACTTTTGACTTTAACTTTGACTTTAATCACTGTAAGATTCCGTGTGTATCAATTTTAGTGAAATTACAAAAGTGCATAAGTTAGACAAGTGTACAGTGCCTATTATGTCTCGTAAAACGGAGTTCAAGTTGCTTTAAAGTTTTAAACATAGAATAAGGACCAATTGGCATCACCTTGTTACTCATGTTTTCATGTTCATCTCATATTCATCTTCCCGCTCGGGAGCATGTACGGTGCAACCGCACATTCCACAATTCAGCAGTTTACGCCACGCATTCATTTGAACTCATAATCGTTCACGTTGGGCTATCAAGTCAGCCAGGCTGTCTCGTTACAGCCAACAAGGGCCGCGTCACACACTTCATTTCCACACCATCAGTCTATTCAGCTCACTTTACCTTTAAGTACCTTCGAGGCAATACAGTAGTGTTTAAGTAGGTACTTACTTTCTTTTATTCCATTCATCCCTCATCTAAAAGCAATGTATAATCTAGCAAGGGACCATACACCGTTAATCTCCTTAGCAAATTTTACCGAAATCCGTTCAGTGGTTTAAGGCTTCTACATACTGGCGTGACACCGGTAGAACAGTTTCCTTGAATTTTTCATAGAAATTGTTCTACCAGTGTCGCGCCAGTATGTAGAAGCCTTTAAGCGTGAAAATGACAGAGAGAGTTACTTTGGAATTTATAATATTAGTATGGATTCAATAGATGGATTATTTATTGGAAAACATTATATTATAATGTTATAACACATAAACCATTACAATATTGACAAAAATACCTAGATAACAGACAACAGTCTAATTAATTATACAGGGTTACTGGTAATTCGACGTATATCCGGCAGGGGCTGATAAGGGGGCCAAAATGCAACAAATTGAACCCCCCATATGTATGGCTGAAATTCAATAGTTTTCGAGATATTAGAATTTTAAGGGTTTTTCGATATTTACCCAAAATTTGACATTTCATTCCAAATAAAAAAAAACTACATATTTGAATGGGTACCATTAAAAATGATGTTGTAGCTGGCACTTCAATTAAGCTATGGACATAATTAAAACTACTTAATTTAACAAAATAATGAAAATAATGAGCGATATAAGAATAATATCTTACCAATATTTTCATTTTACGCTTCAAAAATGTTGTCTCGTCACAAAAATTTATATGACATTAATCGTACAAATAACTAAAACAACTTGCTTATCCTGTAAGCTTTCCAGAAAGGTATAAAAGTCAATTTTAAAATCATGGCATCAATCAATCATCATCTCTCCCCGCGCCGATTCAAACACATGCCTTGGCACGAATTATGTATTTTAAAATTGACTTTTATAGCTTTCTGGAAAGCTTACAGAATAAGCAAGTTGTTTTAGTTATTTGTACGATTAATGTCATAGAAATTTTTGTGACGAGACAACATTTTTGAAGCGTAAAATGAAAATATTGGTAAGATATTATTTTTATATCGCTCATTATTTTCATTATTTTGTTAAATTAAGTAGTTTTAATTATGTCCATAGCTTAATTGAAGTGCCAGCTACAACATCATTTTTAATGGTACCCATTCAAATATGTAGTTTTTTTTTTTATTTGGAATGAAATGTCAAATTTTGACTAAATATCGAAAAACCCTTAAAATTTTAATATCTCGAAAACTATTGAATTTCGGCCATACATATGGGGGGTTCAATTTGTTGCATTTTGGCCCCCTTATCAGCCCCTGACGGATATACGTCGAATTACCAGTAACCCTGTATAACGACGTCGCGTGATGACTGGTAAGGAACAGCAAACCACAAACACGACACGCGTGTGTAAGCAGTACCTATGTCATATTCACCTCGAAGTCTCCGTAGTAGATCTGCGTGAGCAGCGCCAGCGTGATGGCGGCGGTGAGCGCGGCGAAGGCGGCCGGGATGAGGCGCGGCCCGCCCCCGCAGCAGCGCGCCCCCGCGCCCCCGCCCGCGCCCCCGCCCGCCTTCAGCGGCAGGTCCTCGCGCAACTCCACGCCTCCTGCAACAACACATTACTCATGCACTGAGATAACATCCACACCCTGCCCGGTATTGACTTACCGAGTAGATATCGGTCAGAGTGACAAGTTTTAATATTTATACAGACACCGACTACAGTATGAGTATAACAGATTCAGACAACGTTATGGCTATAGTTGCCCTAATAAGATGTTTCGGCAACATATTTGTGTGGCGGAAAACATGTTGCTAGCGTCATGCTAATGTCCCGCATTCATGGTAAACAAAAGACGCGCAACATTGTTGCCAGCAACATTTGATGTTGCGGAAAACAATACTGTGCAATTGTTTCTCAACTTTAATTGTAATGAATACGGGTAGTTTGACAAACAGTAACCACGTCAGTGTCCACGTCGAGTGGTCTCCGACTACAGAGGTATGGTAACCGCATGTCTAATGTACAAGTTTGTCCAGCACGCGTAGCATGACCAATTCTATCTCTATTCTACCATGAAACGACAAAGCTCTTTCTATCCAACTCGTTATCTCTTCTGCCCGAGCACGGCACGACCCGTAGACTCGCGTTTCTATGAAGACAAAGACATAGATATTTATAGAATATCTATCTCTTAGCTTGTGATGTAGTTTAGATGTTTATCATTAATAAAAACCAGCGAAATTCAAATATCTCGAAAACGGTGCGTCCTAGGTAAAAAATTACAGAAATGTACCCCCCCTTCCCCCCTATGTGTGTCACCCCCCGTGCAAGCAGCATGCCAACATGAATTTAAGTTAAAAAAAAACAAATATGAATTTAAGTTTAAAATAAAATCTAACTTGAATTTAATTTTATTTTTTCGTTGGTCTTTTTACATCGTCATAAGGATGGTTTTCGACTAGAACAACAATTTATTTCCCAGTATTTTCCCAACTTTTTTTTTTTTTCTTCTCTGCTCATCGTGACCCTAAGCATATACTCCAACTCTTACAACTCCGCCCCAAAGACGACCCACAGACCAAATTGTTCAGTGAGAAGAAATTTGGACGGGAAATGTATTGAATTGAGTATTCAAAATCAATACATAGACTCTTGTCTAGGTTAAAATGTGATGTAAACTATTTAAGCTTGTCGAGAAGAAATGTTTCTACACCGTGTCAAAACTAGAGAAAAATTGGTCATGCTCGACGTTATAGACTTTTGTCGACTGAAGAATAGAAACATTTTATTTTCTTCTCTTCAGTGCTAACATCGCCATGCTTAGGACGGTAGAAATCTTTCTATATTACGTAATTTTGTCGATTCTCCCGTCGACAAAACCCGTTTCTACGGTGGTCATGCTATGCGTGCTGCAGGCTTAGCACAAGAACCCTCTCTACGCGTTTTGTCGACGGAAGAATAGACAAAAATGACGTTTCAGTGTAGACAACAGAAAGTTTTCTACTGTCTGTAGCACGGCGATTACAAAACCAAATGTGAAGAGACTTGTCTTCTCTACCCTAGACAACTGTCTACAACGTCGAGCACGACGTACAATCTTTCTCCGATGTTGACAGCTTGGGATAGAAACCTTTCTTCCGAAATAGTCTACTTATAAAATGACCTAGACAACGATTCGTTAGTTGTTTTTTCGTTAATTCGAGTAATTTTAGGCGTTGCTTTTTTACTTTTATCATATATTAAGCTGAAATTAACATGTTGGGTTCAAATTGCGCTTTTTATTTAAGTTTTTTTATAGAAAAACTTCAGCGAAGATGGGAAAGAAATACTATTAGAGAGCTTGCTTTGCTTGTTTGGGAGTCTTTGATCTCACGGGAAGTGAGTTCTGTAGAATTATAAAATAAGCAAGGAGATAGTGCAATCAATGTTTATGCGAAGAACTCGGCTAGGACCTGTCGCCCAAAATAAATAATAGATTTTTGGAATTAACAATAAAATAAGAACAACAATATATGTATCCTGCATTTTTTACACTATGTTGTCCCATAACTTTGATTTTTTAGATCAGATACCTACATTCACAGGGAATATAAAACATCTGATTATGAGCCAAAATCTCCTCATTGAACACTAAATTATTTATTTATGAAGTACTAGCTGCCGCCCGCGGCCTCGCCCGCGTTGCATTAAGGCTTCTACATACTGGCGCGACACAAAGGCCCCGCACGTCGCTTGACGAGCGGTGCCTTTGTGTCGCGTCACGAGTCGCGCTGGTCTGTAGAAGCCTTTACTATGTAGTGATTATTATTTTCATTTACTAAATCTTACACACTGAGTTTTAAATGGAGCATTTACCTACTAATAAATAAAATATCGATAAACAACAATACAATAACAGTGTAAGTACCTAGTAAAAACAAGGGATCCCGCAGACAGGCGCGACGTGATAGCGCGACCCGCCAGTCTGCAGTACCCTTAAAGGAGACTTCTTGCGTGACGCCATCAAAATAGTATAATTATGGCTCTTTAATTAAATAATGCCTGTACATTATATGCAATTACCAATATTATATAGTGCCGCCACAAAACTTAGTGGCGCCACAGCCAATGATGTATTACCTATAATACGTCATTGGCTACAGGCATTTAACAATATTTTTAAAAGGGAGATGCGCTAAGGTGGACCGTGAAATTCAAATTTTATTACCTTTTTTGCAATTTGCAGGTCAGTAACACGTTATACGAGTAAGTTGATTTAAATATGATTCGCGGCCGTAAAAAATATTGCTTTACGGAATTATAATCATTAGAATCGGCAAAACAACTAACTCTCTTCAAAAAATCCTTAGAATTCAAAAAACGTTCGAAAATTTGAATTTCGCGGGCTACACAGCGCATCCCCCTTGACCATTTGCGTTTTGTAATTGAAGAAATATTCGTTAAAAACACTTTGCTTCATAGATTTGTTTGAGAACGAAACGCAAAAGTACGGTAAAATTGGGTAGTAATACACACCACTAGCGAATACCCCGTTGCTATGGACAAGTCACTGTCTACGAAGAAACCCGAGTCTAGGTGTGTCCTCGTGCTCGCGAAGAAGAGATTACGAGAAGTGTAGACAAGCGATGTCTATTCTATAGTAGAGTAGATATCGAAAACGCCATGCTAAGCCTGGGAAAGCGACTTTATTCTACAGCGGGAAGGAAGGGTTCCTTATTCAACAAGGAACCCTTATAGTTTCACCATGTCCGTCTGTCTGTCTGTGGGTCTGCCTGTCTGTTTGTCTGTCCCCGGTTTAACTAAAAAAAAAACTCTTAGTACTAGAAAGCTGTAATTTGGCATGGTTATATAATATTAATCCCTCCGACAAAGTGGTAAAATAAAATGTAGAAAACATTGTTATTAGGGTACCGCCCTCCCTCGCACGTAAAGTGGGAATTATATTTTTTTCTCGTCTGTTTCATGGTGTGGGGTATCGTTGGATAAAGGCTTCTACATACCAGCGCGACTTGTCGCGCGACGCGACACGGCACAAAGGCCCCGCGTGTCGCGGGACGAGCGGTGCCTTTGTGTCGCGTCGCGTCGCGCGACAAGTTGCCCCGGTATGTAGAAGCCTTAGTCGTTCAAAACTATTATGGGTCTGTGAAACCCATTTTTCAATTCAGGGATCCGTTTGCGTAATATTAAGCTATAATTTATTGGTCGGAGGCTTTAAAGTTCTCATTTTTGTTAGAGGCAAGTGTCGAGGCCTTTGACAGCTAAATGGTTGTTTTTGGATATTTGAAAAAAATCATGGCAGTAGTATGTACGAAATTAGAAGGAAAACTATCACAGCTAAGTGGGCTTTACAATTTAACGAGTAATAGTCGACCAACTTACATTTGCAGTTGCAGAATCGACCGTGACGTATATCGATGTATGGGAAAACATGTTTTTCAACTACAGTATTAAGTTTGTTTTTCGGATAAATTTATCCCAACTACGGCCAAATGCTCGTCGGACCACGCACAACGAAGGGTTCATTGTGCGTGGTTGACCGTACATCTGTCTGCGTCAGAACATACAGATCACGTCCGTCAGTTCAATTACCCACCGGAGGGCAGCTGCGAGTCAGGACTGTTGCGGCTGCTGTGGGGCATGGCTGCTCACTTGCACAATGCTCAGTTTGCTCAGCCTGCTCCCTCAATCGAAGGCTCGGCGCGACACTGAGGACATTCAACATAATTAAGTCGTATCGTCTAACATTTCGAGGGGAAGCCAGATGTATGTTATCGATTTTGCTGTTGACAGTATATCGGGTAATTCCATAAAGGGACAGCGATCAGAATTTGTTCGGACTACATTGTTAGTCATAGTGCTCACAGTAACTATTCACAATTTTAATAAATGCTTAATTTTTTTTTTTGTGGAAAATCTGGTTCACGTTTCGGTTGAACTTTTATAGGAGATGTTAAAGGGGTAGGAGTTTGGGGGGGGGAGGGCGGTCTAGAACCCCCCTGTGAAGAAAAGTAGCGCCCTCAGTTTCACATAACGGCCAATAGTCTGTAAATTATATTACTTGTGTCAATTATAAGTCAATTTAATAGCACTAATCGAAATCACTATTTATACGTGTCTATTGTATCATTTAATGTGAAGTAAAATATTTTCGAAGCGTTCAATGGCTAGAAAAAATGTCAAAAGTGACAAAATTTTTACGATTTCGGTTGTTTTTCTCGTAAATCACTTAAAACTTTACGTGGAGGCTTCTAATATAATAATACATGATCTTTCGTAAAAGAAATATTGACTCGCAAATCGGTGGATGTTAAAGTAAAACTTAGCCGACTAAGTTGTACCGCCTGATACAGTAGGCCGCACGTCATTGGTAACAAAACCATACGGCTACGCTAGGCCAGCTCAAGGTCAAAGTGTTACCACCATCGCGGCGACGACGTGCGGTCAATTGTACCTCTCACGTACTGATGACGAAAACAAAATAGTACTTATTATCTCTATTCAACATAAGACCATCTTTTCAACATCTAAAAGTTATCACAAGACAAATAAATTCGTCATATGCCTTGGAGCATCGTTTTGTAGCATTATTTTAGAGTAGCTAGTAAGTACCTACATCTTCAGCTGCACATCTTAAAATATTGCATTCATAATAATTATGTATGTTTATGTACTACTTATTATTAACGGTAACTGTCAGTCAGTGTGTAACTGAATGTACCTATAGTAGGCAGATAGGTACACAGCTGTTCAATATCGGTCACAGTCATAATAGTTACCTACACTCTACAATCCACAGTTACAATGCGCCGTGGCGATTTACAGTTGCGCAGCGTCGGCCAGCTCTTCACAGGTGAACCTCGGGCAACACACACCGACACTACACGACACACATGCCTTCACTCAGTAGGGACACACTGCACACAAACACCTAAGAAAAACACAAACGACGCTTGCGCAGTCCTTAAGTGAGTGATACACAAAATGCGTGTCAAGACAGCGCCGAAGACATTGCGAGTGGCCGGTGGACTCCGCGGCTCCCTGCGGGCTGCCGGCCGGTGGATGCCGGAGGGGGGACTCCGCTACTCCGCAGGAAACCGCTCTCTGACGTCATCGCGGCGATGCGCTCACCGCGCATATCACTGTGTACAGCAACAACATCGTTCACAGCACAGGCATAGAAAGTCTTCCACATCCCCGTATCAGATTTTTTTCGTTCATACATTGTTAATCTTAGACGATCGCCATGGAGTATTCCCGGAGAGGGCACGTGCTGCTGATGACGCCGCGGCGCTGCGAGAAAGGTCCCCGGCGGCGCTACGTGCGAGCGAGACGCAGCACAGGTGAACGACCTGCTGCGCTTGAGTCACCGCGCGGCCGTGATCACTTTACTATGAATGCGTTTCGATGGAGACGCTAATGAAAGTAACAGCATGTTTTACAAACATTCCACATTTTCAATGAAATGTACCGCCACGCACAACACCAGTTGGCCGATTTCTTAAACAAGTTAATTTCTCCTATACTGGAAACTGAAATGCCGGAAGTCCATGACAAAATGCCTACATGGTATTTTGTCAAGACATAAGGCTGACAATCGATGCCAAACAAATGACAGTTCAACACAAAGGACAAAGTGTAATGCTTTTGTTGACAAACTCAACGACATTACATTGTTAACATACCTTTCGTTTGACAAGACAAACCTGTATATTACGAGTAGTTTTATACTTGTAGTTTCAGAATCAAGATTTAGCTGAACTAGCCGTGAAAGAATATATCCATAACACCACGCATCTGCTGAGCCATCAGAGGACACGCTTAGATAATAATTATTGATGTCTTATACCTTCCTCTTAAACATTATTTTTAAACATCGTAAAAAATATATTTTTAAACAAAGTCATGGTGTCATGGTATGGTATCAGGTATGGTGTAACGGAAAGAAATCTAAGTAACATAGAATTCTGTGGGTTTTGTGCAAGATTTGAACACCTTGCAAATATGATAGTCAAACATCGTACAGCAATCAAATTGAACTGTACCTAAAGAAATCAAATCCTTCAAAGTACATGCATTATATTTTACCTATATTTTATTTATTCAGGAAGCTATGTAACATACGAAGACAGTTTTAGCTGTTTTATACTGACCAGCTCATTAATCTCATTACAGATGAGTAATCATAAACTTGTGGTAGCGCTACCTGCGCAACCCCGCGCCCCCCACCGGGGCCCCCGCACTCCTCACGCGAGTCGCTAATAAGGCTAACGAAATTACCGTGGCCGAAGCCTCGCAAACTAATAATCCCTTATATAAACCCAGCACGGTTCTACAGGCGCAGTCTGACGGGAACACCCCCTGCGACACACATCACCACTGACACAAGTCCCCAGCAGGTAGCAGATCAGCAAGATGGTGTACAACTTCAAAGTGTTTAAGAAGTGCGCGCCTAATGGCAAGATCACGCTGTACATGGCAAAGAGGGACTTCATCGATCACATATCGACCGTGGAGCCCATAGGTACAGTATCAGTACAGGACGTGCAGTGACTGTTGGAGGAGCGATCAATTTTGTTTCTTTAAATAGTTCACCAGTAGACCCTGAGGTCCATTAGGTGATTAGTGGCGTGTCAGATACTGGCGATGAATTGCAACGGTTTGGATTGAGACACCGAGTCGTCGTTTTGGTGTGGTGTTTCTACACCATTCTCGTGGATATCTGCACCTGGGGCTTCAGCGGTTGGCACCAGTGCCGCCCACGAGCTGAGCCCCTTGGCCAGAGAAAATGCATTCTACTACTTCACTGCTCAGTTGTTGAGCTTGCTATGGCTCCTACGCAACCCCTTGCTAATTCTAGCGCAAACCTAAAAGTCCGCTCCTGCTAAGCCGTGTACAACGACTACTTTTACCCTGTTCCACAATTTTTTTATTGCTGACACTGTCATAAAACTGAATAATAATATAGGATACACGTACTTGATTTTAAGCTTTTAGAGTGGCACAATATCCTTGCAAAACTTCCTTTATCTCGATTCCCGAATCAGGATTCTGCCGTGAGTCGTAACCGGCTATTACTTTACATATTTATATTTGTACCTACTTAGATGGCGTTGTCCTGTTGGACGAGGAGTACGTGCGCGGACGCAAGGTGTTTGGCCAGATGGTGTGCACGTTCCGCTACGGCCGTGAGGAGGACGAGGTCATGGGCCTCAACTTCTACAAAGAGCTGTTCCTCGCCTCCGAGCAGATCTACCCGCCGCCAGAGAAACAGAACTATGAACTTTCACGTACTCAGGTACCAAATATTACTGCTTGATTTAGACTAAATTTCACAAATATCTTTAAAAGATCTGAATAATTTGTGGAAACTGTGACAATTGATCATCATAATGATTTATGACAGGAGCGTCTGATGAAGAAACTGGGAGATGGAGCGGTTCCTTTCCGGTTGACTGTGCCGGCCGGCGCGCCCGGCTCTGTGACCCTGCAGCCTGGCCTCGAGGACGATGGTGAGCCCTGCGGCGTGCAGTACTACGTCAAGATCTTTGTGGGAGACTCCGAGATTGACCGCTCTCACCGCAGGTATGCGTCAAACACTACCATGAATGAATGTTGGTTTGCATCAGTCGTGGGTTTATTTATGGTGATAGATATTTGGTTACTGATAGCTACTACTAACCTACCTTACCTAATTGTTACTGGTTTTGTTGGTATTTATTGCATTCCTAAGTGCGAACTTGAGCAGTAAACTTTGTATTGGGATTTTATAAAGTCCAATATTATGTAATAAAAGAATGTAACATGAAAAATAAAATGTGACGATCCTAATACATACGAAGCGGAGATAAATTTGACACTTAAGAAA
Source organism: Tiliacea aurago (assembly GCA_948098905.1). NCBI lineage: Eukaryota > Metazoa > Arthropoda > Insecta > Lepidoptera > Noctuidae > Tiliacea > Tiliacea aurago. The sequence continues at coordinate 28,543,765 of OX402581.1, read as the reverse complement.
ATAATTACTTGGCTAAATAATAATAATCTTGTCATAAACCTAGAAAAGACTAAAATCATACACTTTTATCAAAGGATTCAGAATATAAACCTTGACATTAACTATTTGGGGACTAGAATAGAGTCCTTGGTGTTGTTATAGATAATAACTTGTCCTGGAAATCGCAAACGGATGCTATTTGTAAAAAGCTTAATAAATTTGCATATGCCCTCTATAAACTTGCTAAAATTGTAAGCCTAGAGTCTCTTTTAATGGCTTACCATGGTTATGTTGCATCCGCACTAAGATATGGCATAATATATTGGGGCAATTCAGTAAACAAAGAGTACGTTTTCAAAGCCCAAAAAAGATGCATCAGAGCTATGTGTGGTTTACAAAGTACTCGTACTGATAGCTGTCAACCTCTTTTTAAAAGCCTCAAAGTTTTAACCTTGCCTTCTTTGTATATTTGTGAAGTAAATATATTTGTTAAAACAAACATCACCCTCTATGAAATAGCCTTTAAAAGTCATTATAGGAAACTACGCGATAAAACTAAGTTAGAGCTCAAAGTACCAAATGCAGGTACGGTTTAAATTAGGAAAAGTTTTTTTTTGTATGGCTCAAAGAATATTTAATAAGTTACCTTGCTCAATAAAAAGTCTCAATTTAATAAATTTTAAGCGTAAATTGCGTACTATTTTAATACAGAAATGATACTATTGTCTCAGTGACTATTTTGATGACAATTCTTTGACAGAATAATATTATTATGTATAATCATAACATGACTATTTATGCATGACGACTTTAAATAGTACTCGTAATTCTTTGGACAATGTCAATGTCAATTTATTTTTTTATAATTATTTTAATATTAACTTTTGACATTACTTATAATGATCTAATATTGACATTATCGCAATTGCTCAAATATTGACATTAATTACCTAACATTAAGTATATACCTATTGCCTTCTATTAAATAATATATTTTTTTTAAATTGACATCGATTTCACTCCTGAATTATTATAAATTAATATACTTAATGGCCCAAGCCTAATAATTGTATAATATGTTTGTACGCCAAATGGCAAAACATAGAGAAACTTTATATTAAGACTTGTAACATCTTGCACATTGTTGTAACCTATGTATACAAATAAAGATTATTGATTGATTGAACAACACAGGAGCACCGTGGCGCTAGGCATCCGTAAGGTGCAGTACGCGCCGGCCAAGCCAGGTCCGCAGCCCTGCACCGTGGTGCGCAAGGACTTCGTGCTGTCGCCCGGCCAGCTCGAGCTTGAGCTCACGCTCGACAAGCAGGTAGCCTAACTTTGATAATACCAAACAAAGCATTCCACATTTTACTCTACTTTTTGGTCATAAGTCACCACAAAATGTACTTCTACTACTACTTGTCTTGGCGGAGCACTCAGTGTGATAATTAGGTATGTTTCAAGATATCTTGCAGTAGACTTTACATGGTGCTTATTTATTTATCTATTTGGGAAAATGCACAATATTACAAACATAAATTCAAGAGCATTTTGCAATCATTGTGCTTAAAATAAGAAGCCTCAAACTCAAACTTAAAGCATTTATTTCAATTAAAACAATTACAGGCACTTTTGAATTGTCAAAGAGTCGGTCAATTAGTCCGAAAGTTGAAGCTATTTGCCCATTCCAAAACGGAGATCTCTATGGAGAAGAACAGACAAGAAACTCCAAGGACACTCTTTTAAATCAAGATATTACATAATCCTGGGTACATTATTCTTGCCTATGCAGCACTATGGGCCAGCGTAGGGTGATAATAAGTGTTGGATGAAATGTACATAATTGGTTGACTATCCAGCTGTACATCCACGGCGAGACGGTGGCGGTGAACATGTGCGTGCGCAACCATAGTAACAAGGTGGTGAAGAAGATCAAGGCGTGCATCCAGCAGGGCGTGGACGTGGTGCTGTTCCAGAACGGGCAGTACCGCAATATCGTCGCCAGCATCGAGACACAGTCAGTCGCTCTATACCACCAGCCAACCACCCTTGCCTTCCGATAATGTGGCACATCGAGCTTTCCAAAAGAGGACGATTTTTCTTTTGCAAAGCTCGATACGACTACAGAGACGGTCTGAAAATACATTTTCTCTCTAAAACTCCATGTGCCATATTGACAGTATATTGTAAGTACACATACTATAAAATTACAGCAGCAACGTGGCTAAACAGAACGTCGACAAAATTAATAATATGACGATGTTTTATTTTATGGGTGACAAGTGACATGCTCAACAGACCATATTTTTGAACCCTGAAACTTGCGCTGTGCCCCAGGGACGGCTGCCCGCTGCAGCCGGGCTCCAGCCTGCAGAAGGTGCTGCACCTGACGCCGACGCTGGCACACAACCGCGACAAGCGCGGCATCGCGCTCGACGGACAGCTCAAGCGCTCCGACACCACGCTTGCCTCTACCACGCTGTGAGTCACACATGCTACTAACTTGCTGATACCTATTACAATAATTATCTTGTTTCTTTTTTGTTACCAGTAACAAATCAAAAACTGTTTATCACTGCGGGACTTTAAACGCCCGCCCCCAGATGTAATAACAATATAACTTCTATTGTGTCCCGTACAGTGTCCTTCCACCGATTATGAGAATCAACATTTATTGATCGTTAAAAGTTACAAGACAGCCCCCATACCGCTTTACACCACTTCCTAGGAATTAAGTTGGAAAGAAGTAGTGGCGCAAGAAACACCCCAACAACTTGCCTGATTCATCATTTATTAAAACTTCTATAATATATGATGTACCGTAATCAGTAATTTTCAGAAAACTAGCCATGATTATATTAATAATTATTATATTAATAATAATAAAAAAATATAATTAATAATTCAATGGGGCCCCCATATAGATAAATTGTCAAAAAAGCTTAGCTCTGCAGCATACGCCGTTAACAAAAATCTTGATTTAACTGATTTAGAGACAGCCCGCTTAGTATACTTTAGTTATTTTCATAGTGTAATGTCGTACAGTATTCTGTTGTGGGGAAATGCCGCTGATATTCAGTCAATTTTTGTTTTACAAAAAAGGGCAATTCGCTCAATTTATAAATTAAGTCCCAGACACTCCCCCAGAGACAAATTTAAAGATATTAATATAATGACTGTAGCTTCTCAGTATATTTATGAAAATCTTTTGTATGCACATAAAAACATTAATATGTTTAAAAAATACAGTGATATCCATAATGTAAACACTAGGAATAAGCACTTTTTTGTTCCTACAACCAGACTTAAAAAAATAGGTGGTTCATTTAGATGCCAGTGTATACGTTTCTATAATAAACTTCTATTCAAGAATTAAGCCTTAATAAATTCAAATGTTTCATAAAGCGGAAACTGTGCCAGAAAGCCTTTTATACTGTTAAAGACTATATTGAGAACAAAAAGGCTTGGGATTGAGCTGCTCCAATAAATTTACAGTGAACCTTGATTTGATTTATGTATTATTATTTTTTTGCCAATTATTATTATATATTTTTTGTGTTTTTTATATACCATTTTACATTAACAATGACATGAATATTTACATATATAATATTTTAATATAATACTTTTATATATAATATTTTTTATATATAAATTATTTTAATTATTATGAATGTGAGGACTATGTGGGTCATTGTTTTTGTTTTTTTTTTCTCCGAGTTTTAATGATGGTCTGAGTACTTTATGCGGCCTACCCAAATGTCCTTTTTTGGTATTGTTCGTGGAATCGTTGAGCTCCTTAAGTTTTGAGTTGAGCTGCACGATAACTGACAAATGCGTGCACTGGCTGGACAGGTCCACTCAAATCTGTGTGATTCTTTCATCAAAAGACCATTTCAGGCACCATTCTATGTAGATTGGTGCCTGAAATGGTCTTTAAAGATTATGTAGTCTTCACATGATTTGAGCAAGATTGTGTCTGGACTTTAAAAGAGACTGTGACCTCTTTTTTTTTTTTTTTTGGGTGGGAAATTATCAAATAACTTCTCCCGCTCTGGGCAGAGCGGGAGGGCGTGTCAGACTCTTACTGACTAAAACCCACCCGTGTTCCTTCATTGCCTGTGTGCCAGGGCCACGATATCCCTTTCGGACAAACTCGCAACCCTGGCAGGCATTGGTCCTGACGGACCCCGTCAGTTGGTGCTGACATCTCTTTGAGGCGCGCGTGGAACACAACGCGCCGTCGACCCGGGCCTGGTCCTTATCGGACGGCGAGCTACCCATCGCTCGCCGTCCGCAAGCCCGCGCCTACGGTGGCCGGAAATCGGCTTGCAACTCCCGACGCCCGGGGCGTCTCCTGCGGCGACTAGAGGCGCGAGGGCGCGAACCTTGCCTCTCCCTCACGCGTTCCGCCTCCTCCTTCGCGAGCATTACTGCTTCGCAGAAGGAGGTGACGGCCTCCCATGCACTCTCGCTCCGAACCATGGCCTGAACCAGTGCTGGACGCGAGAGATCGTCGCCGCCGATCGCCTCCGTGAGGACACGGCGGTGCTCCGTCCAAGCCGGGCAGATCTCCACCGTATGCTCCACCGTGTCCTCCGGGCGATCCACACAGTGGTGACACCCGGGCGTTTCCTCCCGCTTTATCCTGAACAGGAACCTCCCGAAACAACCGTGTCCGGTGAGGACCTGCGTCAGGCGGAAGGTGAGGACGCCGTGGCGCCTCTCTAGCCACTCCTCAAAGAGGGGACTTATCGCCACAATTGTAGCGTGCCCAGCGCTAGGTTGCGACAATCGCACTCTCCATGCCGCCATGAGATCTCGCCGGAGTTCCGTCCGCTGTACCGTGATTTCTCGCGGCAGCGGAGTTTCACCCCGGCGTTTCGCCTCCTCGCGCCACTCCCAGATGTGCGCGAGGACTTTTGCCTCCAGATCCCACGGCGGCAGTCCGGCTAGGAGGCTCGCCGCCTCACGGGAGACCGTGCGGTAACCCCGTACCAGCCTGATGGCCATGACCCTTTGGGACGCGTTCAACCGCTGGGCTGGTCGCAGCCTCAGAGAACGCGCCCACACCGGTGCCCCGTAAAGGGCCATGGACCGCACGATCCCCGCGTAGAGCCTCCGGCAGGAGGCGTTTGGACCCCCTAGATTGGGCAGAAGCCCCAGCCCTCTCCAGTCTGGGAGCCAAACGTCGGAAGTGCTCCACGAAGTTCCACCGGCTATTGAGGACGAGTCCCAAGTACTTCATCGTCGACTCGACACCGATGTGAACTCCTCCCGCCGTTATCTGGGAACTCGACAGTGGCGCGTTCCGAGGACCATAAAAACACATGGCCTCGGACTTGTGCAAGGCCACCTCGAGTCCCAATTGCCGGATCCTATCGACGATTGTCGCAACCCCACGTGCCGCCAGTTCGGCTGCCGCCTCATGCAACCTCCCCTGCGCCAGGACCAGCGTGTTGTCAGCGTAGCAGACTACGCTGACGCCGCTAGGGAGGTCGGCGCGCAGCACCCAGTCGTAGCCGATGTCCCACAGATGCGGCCCCAGGACCGATCCCTGTGGGACACCGCACGACATCTCTCGCCGGTTCCACTCTCCTTGGTGACCAGGGTAGATGACGGCCCTGTCCGTCAGGTAGGCCTCGACCACGCGACAGAGGTAGGTCGGCATCCGGTGGTACCGAAATGCCTCCCTAATGCAACTCCAGGGCAGGGTATTGAAGGCATTGGCGATGTCAAGAGACACCGCCAAGACGACCCCACCCCGGGCCACAGCATCCCCCGTCGTGAGGGCTCGTCGTCGGCAGTGTGGTCCGCATCAGGCACCACAGGAGGCGGAGCCATGGGCGGAGGAGTATGTTCCCCTCGTGAAGGGAACAAAGCGCTCACCACGTCCTCCACGAGCTGGGGCCGGAGACTCTGCGTCAGCGGGGGAGCCCATGGGCGGAGTTTATCTCTCACCCCTTTGTAGGGGCGTCCCCACGGGTCTCTGTGCAGAGTCTCCAGCGACTCCTCGCGAGCCAGTCCTCTGGCCCGCTGGATTTCCGCTCGGAGTGCGGACTTTGCCGCTCTGTACCCTTCGTATAGCTCCGCCTGGATGGCTTCCGTATCTGGAGGGCGGATACGGAGCCTGCGGTGCCTGGAGTACTGGTGGCGCGCAGTCAGCTCACGCGACCACCAGCACACCTGGCGCCGAGCACATCCGGGCTGGACCCGGGGCATTGCCACGTCACATATTTCGGACATGGCCTCCCGGAACCACTCCGCCTCGTCGTTTATGTCGGCAGGCCTGTCTGGTGATGACACCCAGGCCTGCGCGATCGAGGCTTCCAGGAGGAGCTCCCGGTCCAGCTGCTTCAGCGCCCACCGCGGACCACTCGGGGCCTGTTGGACCGGCGCGCCTAAGGTCTGGGCGGAGACGTCAAACCGGATGTACCGGTGATCGGAATAGGTCTCCACCCCCTCCATGACGCGCCAGTCAATGACACGTGGCGACAGAGCGGGGCTGGCGAACGAGATGTCCACCACTGATTCACCCCGCATCCGCACACACGTGGGGACAGAACCCCGGTTAAGGACGACCAGGCCTGTCTCGAGAGCCCAGTCCTCCACCATCCTGCCCCGTGTGTCCGTATACCGGGAACCCCAAGCCACGTTCTTGGCATTGAAGTCCCCGAGGACGATCATGGGAAGGGGATGGTACCCGACGACGACTACTTTCAACTCCCCAAGGGAGTTGTGGAACTCGGCGAGAGTTCGGTTCGGGGAGAAGTATACTCCTACCACGACAATCTCCCCGAACCGTGCTGCTACGCAACCCTGTCCCCTCTTGACGGCCTCGAGGGACGGGGTGCCGGCGGCGGCCGATGACATAATGGCCACTGAGCCGCTCAGGTCCTCTACCCAGTCGTCCCTGGGTGGGACAAAGTACGGCTCAGCGATCACGGCGATGTTAATCGACCACTGCGCCATGCTCTGGAGTAACAGATCCTGAGCGGCGGCGCAGTGGTTGATGTTCGCCTGGAGGAGGCGTAATGGGGCCATTTATTGGCATTCCATATCAACCTCCTCCTGGGCCCTCTGGGATGGCCCTGCCGCGGTGTTAGCGGCGGCAACGACGACGGTGGAGGCGGCAGTGGCGGCGGCAATCGTGGCGGCTGCGGCGGTGACGGCGGTGGCGGAGGGCTTGCCCCTGCCCCTAGGTTTCGGGGGGGGAGCGCAGGCCTTGCCTCCAGCCCGGTGATCGGCCGGCTTCCCAGCCGCTGCACATGCAAAGCAGTGTGGCGTGGCCTCCCAAGAGCCGGCCTTGTGACCGGGCCGAACACAGCGGAAGCAGTGCTCGCTGCGGTCCACCTCCGAGGTGCAGCATGCTCCCACGTGGTGTCCCACCCGGCAGCGGTAGCACCTCAGAGGTCTGGGTTCCAGCAGTTTGACCTGTGCGGAAACCCAGCCCACTCGGAGCCTTTGGCCCTCCCCAGCTATTTTTTGGGCCACCGACACGGGGCAGCTCACCGTAATGGTTTGCATACCCGTAGTGTCAGGACGGATGGTGCCTGCCCTCACCTGATCGGCAGAGCAACCCCCAGTCCTAGCCACGGCGGCCACAACGTCTTCCGCCGTCACGCAGTCGTCCAGGCCCAAGATGCGCATGTCTGCGCACTTGGTGGGCCTGGAGACTCGGGCCTCTTCCGCATTGAGGGACGCCCTAAGCCTTTCGGCCAGGGCGTCAGCGGTCGGGCCACTGGCCGCACCGGGGATCTCCAGCATACGAGCCCCCGTCGCAGTGACCTTCATGCGGAAGCCATCGGCGACGCCGATCTCCTCCAGGTTCACTGCCGCCCACGCCTTGGCGAGCACCTCGCGGTAGGTCACGCCCTTCTTCACCGCTTCCGGCTGTAGTGTGATCACTACAGCTGCGGATTTCGGGGCGCGGAGCCTAGCCACGGCGCTTCGCTTTTTGCGCCGTTGCTGCCTCTCCTTTCTATTGGCCGCCCTTTTGGCAGACTGTGAAACAAACTCAGACTGTGACCTCTGAGTTTGTTTCGGCCTTTCTTCTCAGAGTAGTCAGTTACGAAACGCCGACCTCATCTAGTTTATTTTTTTAAATATGATTGACGTGTAAAAGTGTTTGTACAAACCTACTTACAAAAAATAAACCATTTATCATTTATAAAAATTGTTTGCCACAGTCAGTTACTCACTCACTTGCGCGGAAGGTCCTTATAATAACGATAGGCCACATGCTATACTATGTAGGCTTTTTTCGGCAAAAACGTGTTCAGCAGTATAATTACATAGTCATGACTGATTGTAGGCTCCTGGATCCTGACCAGCGCGACGCGTTCGGCATCGTGGTGAGCTACAGCGCCAAGGTCAAGCTGTACCTCGGCGCCATCAGCGGTGAGCTGGTCGCCGAGCTGCCCTTCATCTTCATGCATCCCAAGGTATCTGCCCTCACCGCGAGCCCGATGAGGCTGCACTACAAGTATAAGAGTAGTAATAAAGTGTTGTCTTAGGGTCAAACGGCGTACCTAGGCTATGGTTGTTCGAGTCTTCTGTCTGATCCAGGTGCGTGCAGTTTTGAGCAGCAGGGGAACATTCTCTTTTGTAAATTTTCTCCATAATAATATTTCCTGTACTAATAGGGGAAAGCAACATCGAGGTTGATTGTTTATGAATTAGTAATTTGATAACGCATAATGTTGTGTCGACATAGGAGGGACGCGTCAAGATGATCCACGCGGACAGCCAGGCGGACGTGGAGATGTTCCGCCAGGACACCGTGCATCACCAGGAAAGCGTCGAGGTGTACTAGACCACCCCACCCCGCGGGCGCCAGACCCAACACACCTCACCATCATCTTAAATCAATGATTATGGTAGACTACTACCAGGGGAGCGTGGGCTCAATGTAACTACCCTAGAGTTTACGTTTTCATCCGTTATCATCCGACTGCTTTCGAGGTAGCGAATTTAATTTTTAAATTCACAAAGGTATTCATAATTCATATCCGGTTTATAAAATTACATAATAACCTGGGATTGGTCCACTTCCAGATAGTTTAATTAAGAACTTCAGCAACTTGAGGCTTCGGTTCCTACTGAAGTCCCCACTTATCAATAATGTGTTTGTCGTGTATGTCTATTATACATATTAAAGGAAATATTTAATTATTTGAATGTTTTTTGCTACATTACTTTTTGTCTTCGGCTGATTATCATGCCAAATATGAGAAACTGATCATTTTTGTAAGTATGGCATGAGAATGCAATGGTTACACTTAAATTCGATGAATTTTCAGAAACAATTTATTTCTCTCGTGCTCTGTAAAAAAGAGCGACTTTCATACTAAAAACTAAACAATCAACTTCAAAAAAAAAACACTACAAAGAAAAATTACTTTAATTTTGGAAGTGAATGGCTAAAATACAGATCCAAAGACACCGACTTCCGAAAATAAAGTTACTTTTCACGTTGTAGTGGATTTTTTGGAAGTAGGTTGTTTTTTATTAAAAAAAATATATTTTTTACTTTTGTAACTTAGATAAATTACAACAGCTTAGTGCCAACTGCTCATCACCTTTTACAAAATATTGCTTTTCCCGATGCCCCCTGCATCGGGAAAAGCAATATTTTGTAAAAGGTGTTACTTGTTGAGGAGTTCTCCTGGTAGTGGAACTGATGGTGACGGTATTGTGACGAGAATAAATTGCTTAGTAACCATATTAAAGTGCCTAATCGAAAAGCAACCGTGAAATACTTATTATTAAGCAGTTCCGGCGGCCATCGGTGATAGTCTTCCTTATCAGTTCTACTTCACTAAATGGTGCTTTCCGATTGCAAAAATGCATGAGTTACTATAAAAAAATAACTAAGGAGGTGTGCCTATACATTTTGAGGATTTCCCTCTATTACCATGAGATCTCCTCATCAGATTCTGACTTGGTGATAACGGGACCACTTCGAAAGAATACCCTTTCAAACAAAGAAATGATTTTCAAAATGGGTCCACAAGTGACAGAGGAATCGGTGAACACAATAAAAAAAAAAAAGAAAAAGTAATGAACATAATAAACACCTCCTTTGTTTCATCCTAGTTGGTTAAAAACTAGCCAAACTAATAACTATGCACTTGTTGTGATGTTACAATAACAAGTGCGTAGATTGTCTAATTGTATTGTCACCGTGCGCACGATTGTGTTCTCATGGCTGCTGTCACCGTGTGGCACGACTGCACCACGCCACGCGTCACATCGTCAGTGGTCGCGTGCATGAAGCAACCATATTTATAAAACAAGCAGCTTCCAAAGTATGCAACAAATGTTCGTATCTGTATCATACGTTAAGTATATCTACTAACTTTGCCCGCGGCTTCGCTCGCGTGGAGGAGTGAATAAAAAACCTATAAATAAATCAACAATAAATACGTATAGTTACAATGCCAACTTTCATGGCGATCGGTCAAACGGTCGTCGATGGACAAGAAAGTTGTGAAAATTCAAATATTGTGTTTAGACACAAAATTCAGCGACGCTCCGTTCGATAAGATTCTCAAGTGCACAGGTGTCAGGACATGCGGCGCAAGAAGGAAGGTGGGCCATTGTCTGCGGAGAGATCCGAGTCGTTCATAAACGCCCATCTGTGGAGATTCTCTTTGCTACGGCCGACTTGGGTTCGTAGTCTATTTAGGGATTTCCAAGTCAGCCACGGTAACGCGTGCCCAGGTTGGCCCAAGAAGGCTCTCAGATGGCTAGATAAAGCTGTCAGGGGGCTCAAGCAGCTCCCGTCAGAGATCACTCTTGCTGTAGCTTGCGTTGCCATTAGCTGGACCCACGCACGGAGAACATTTACGGCTTTTAACTTCAATTTTGCTTGCATGAGAGGTCAAAAGATCATTTTGATTATTTAAATTGGCTAACGGAATGAAAACATCAAAATGACCTTCATTTAAGTTTCCTGAGAATCGGATTATTTTTACTCCCTGTTGTGCTTCCCCAAAACCAGCAATAAAAATACCATCTTGAAACACCTGGAACTCAAATGGGAATAGTTTTCCCGCTGCCATGAGTTCACAGGTGGTTCCGTAGATGCCATTACAAGACATTTCAGTGACGTATTCACGCTTTGAACCATAAACAGCTGCTGACCCATCCTAGGTGAAAGGTTGAAATCTTTCCCAGTTGTTAGACACGTGGCGCACAATGCTGTCTCTAATTTGAGAAGCCATGGCCACGTTACTGTTCACCAAATAGGATAGAGATGAAAATAAGCATGCGCCATCATCAGGGATATTTACTATTTGGCAAAGAATTTGCACTCCATTAGAAGTGATAATAATTTGACTATCCATTTTAATTACACAATGCTCACGACCAGTAAGTAACGTAAAAAATATTACTTGAACGTAATTTTCTTTATAGTTACCTTTTTACAACCCTTACAACACCAGCCTAAACCAAAGATCTGAACAATAAAATTAAAATACGAACGTAGGTAGGTATTTAAGGACACTTTTTCTAGTAACAACGACTAATACTAAAAACTATTATAAGTAGTAATACCACAGTGTGAAATACCTACACAATAAGTAATTCACAAAGAAATAGAAATAACAAAATTCCAACAGGCAATAGGTAAGAACACAATTATTATCCTCCAATTTAAAATTAGGAAGCGAAACAAACCAATACGAAGACTTAAACCAAACAACGACTATGAAAAATATTTCAAAGCAAATTAGTAGTATTAACAAAATATCGCAGAAAATAAATTTCGGTACAAATAGCTTGCACCTGTATCGCTTAGGTAACCTCAGGTTTTACAGTATTCTGTATTCTGTGATTGATAAATGAGTTTTTTTTTTTTTTTTTTTTAAATTGTCGGTTTGCATGTCGCGACATTTTTTTTAAACATTGTGAAGTTTTCCCCTTGGCATTCTCGACTTTATGGCTATTACTGCAACGTTCAAATTACCTGAATACCAATTAGAACCTCATTTCATTATATTTTAGCAGACGCCTGCATACTGAAAAATACTGGCCACGTAGAAATGGTCATAAAAACTTTAGAACGTTATCACGCCTGCGTATTACTGAAACATAGGTAGGTACTGGCCAACTATAAATTGGCATTTGGGAAAAACTAAAGATAAATAAACCTCAAGGAACTTCCAAATTCTTATTTCAATGTAAAATACCCTGGAGTTGCATTAGGGAGGCACTCCGGTATCACCGGATCGACCTACCTCTGTCGAGTGGTCAAGGCCTATTTGACGGACAGGGCCGTCATCTACCCCGGTCACCACGGAGAGTGGAACCGGCGAGAGATGTCGTGCGGTGTCCCACAGGGATCGGTCCTGGGGCCGCATCTGTGGGACATCGGCTACGACTGGGTGCTGCGTGCTGACCTCCCTAACGGCGTCAGCGTAGTCTGCTACGCTGACGACACGCTGGTCCTGGCGCAGGGTAGGTCGCATCAGGCGGCGGCCGAACTGGCGGCACGTGGGGTTGCAACAATCGTCAACAGGATCCGGCAATTGGGACTCGAGGTGGCTTTGCACAAGTTTGAGGCCATGTGTTTTTATGGTCCTCGGAATGCGCCACTGTCGGGTTCCCAGATAACGGCAGGAGGGGTTCACATCGGTGTCGAGTCGACGATGAAGTACCTGGGACTTGTCCTCGACAGCCGTTGGAACTTCGTGGAGCATTTTCGACGTTTGGCTCCCAGACTGGAGCGGGCCGGGGCTGCCTTAAAGCGGCTCCTACCCAATCTAGGGGGTCCAAACGCCTCCTGCTGGAGGCTCTACGCGGGGTGCGTGCGGTCCATGGCCCTTTACGGGGCACCGGTGTGGGCGCGTTCCTTAAGGCTGCGACCAGCCCGCCAATTGAACGCGTCCCAAAGGGTCATGGCCATCAGGCTGGTACGGGGTTACCGCACGGTCTCCCGTGAGGCGGCGGGCCTCCTTGCCGGACTACCGCCATGGGATCTGGAGGCAAAAGTCCTTGCGAAAATCTGGGAGTGGCGCGAGGAGGCGAAACGCCGGGGTGAAACTCCGCTGCCGCGAGAAATCACGGCACAGCGGACAGAGCTTCGGCGGGATCTCATGGCGGCATGGAGAGTGCGATTGTCGCAACCCAGCGCTGGGCACGCCACAATTGTGGCGATAAGTCCCCTCTTTGAGGAGTGGCTAGAGAGGCGCCACGGCGTCGTCACCTTCCGCCTGACGCAGGTCCTCACCGGACATGGTTGTTTCGGGAGGTTCCTGTTCAGGATAAAGCGGGAGGAAACGCCCGGGTGTCACCACTGTGTGGATCGTCCGGAGGACACGGTGGAGCATACGGTGGAGGTCTGCCCGGCTTGGGTGGAGCACCGCCATGTCCTCACGGAGGCGATCGGCGGCGGCGATCTCTCGCGTCCGGCACTGGTTCGGGCCATGGTTCGGAGCGAGAGTGCATGGGAGGCCGTCACCTCCTTCTGCGAAGCAGTAATGCTTGCGAAGGAGGAGGCGGAACGCGTGAGGGAGAGGCAAGGTTCACGCCCTCGCGCCCCTAGTCGCCGCAGGAGACGCCCCGGGCGACGGGAGTCGCAAGCCGATTTCCGGCCACCGTAGGCGCGGGCTTGCGGACGGTGAGCGATGGGTAGTTCATCGTCCGATAAGGACCAGGCCCGGGTCGACGGCGCGTTGTATTCCACGCGCGCGTCAAAGAGTTGTCAGCAGCAACTGACGGGGTCCGTTAGGGCCAATGCCTGCCAGGGTTGCGAGTTTGTCCGAAAGGGTTATCGTGGCCCTGGCACACAGGCAAATGAAGGAATACGGGTGGGTTTTAGTCAGTAAAAGTCTGACACGCCCTCCCGCTCCGCCCAGAGCGGGAGAAATTATTTGATAATTTCCCACCCAAAAAAAAAAAAAAAAGGGCTGAATTTCCCTTCAGCCCGAAAACCCTTACTTAGTGAGCACCTAAAAGCCGAAAGGAATATTGCCAACATTCATGTCTAACTTTAAAAACCTAGGACTTTCATACAAACTTTGACACCCCTTATCAACCCTTTGGGGTGCGAATTTAAAAAAATCCTTTCTTAGTGCGCGCCTGTACCCCATAGAGAGTACTTGTGCCAAATTTTAGACCTCACGGCCCAGTAGTTTCCGAGATTTCGTGATGAGTGGTCAGTGAGTGGACTTCTATTTTATATATGTATATACTAGCTGTACCCGCGCGGTTTCACTCGCGTGTTTCATACGTTGCTGTATAAGAGATTTAGTGTGAGAGTTAATGTTCCAAGCGAACAGACCATTAGTGCACTTCGGAACCATGGAATTTCTTGCCAGCTCTTCTCCATAGGAAACGACCAATTAGAACCGTGTACCTAGCTTCTGACGTTTCATAAGTGCCCATGTAGGTTATGTGAAATAAAAATATTTTTGATTTTGATTTTGAACTTGCGCATTTAGGGTTCCGTACCAAATGTAGAAGTTATAAATTGTATAAGCTTAGTTAATCCATACGCAAAATAAAGTTGGTTGTAATAGTAAAATGAGGAAATTCTTAAAATAAGCAAAGAATGATATGATCAACAACAACGCCTTCCGGGTGTTGTTGGGGCTACCGCGATTCTGTAGCGCGTCAGCCATGTTTGCTGAATCTACTACCGATAGTTTTTCAGCTATCATGAGGAAAAGAACGGCATCATTGTTACGCAGGATTCGTGGGAGTGCCAATGGCATCCTGAAGGTGATTGGGAATAGGCTGGACCTGGAGTATTGGACCCGTATGCATAGCTACGGGTCTGATAATGCAGGAGGTATAAATGTAGGTTTATTTTATTTTATTGTATTTTTAATTAAATGTGAGTACTAACATAGTTACGTAAGTTGTATCACTAACAAAAATCTATGGAGCAAGTTTCCGAAATAAACGTTTTATTATTATTATTATTAAGATCCAAGTTCAACCACCTTATCCTTGGAATAATCAATTTCAGGCTCATATTTAAAACCAGATAAATGCTTATTTGTCCAAGGCTATCATTTATTTGTGTAATATTTTGCTGCTGGTGTCTGGTTAATCTGAGGATTATTAGATGCATAATGCCTCACAGCTTCACGGTTTACTTCAGGATGACTTTGTGAGTATCTACTTACAGCCTCACGATGAGCTTCGATATGAGCATCCGCATATTTTTTACACATTTATTAACGTCGGGTTTATTTTTTGCATACTTTGAAACAGATTTTCTTAATTGTTTTTGCCTAATCCCATCTGTGAATCTTTTCCTGCGTTTATTCCCTATTTTAGTTCCTTTACCGGCGTTACAATAACCGATTCGTGTGGGCTTAGTTCAGGAGTATGTTGGGTTGGCGCATAGATATAAGAATAATATTTCTATGGGTTGGCGATTCTAAATCAGCCAAAACAGGGTCATGATTCTCTGGCTCAGTAAAAGTTGCCGATTGTTCGGAACCAAAAGAAGGAATTTGGTTATGGGACACGTTATAAAATGGTGCACACTGAGTGTAAGTCGGTGATTCGTCAACAAAGACACTAATTTGGTGCTGGAGTTGTATGCCAGAAAAAAATACTCGCATTCCGTTTGCTCACTATAAAGGCAAGAGACGTCTCGAAAAAATCAATAGCAGTGAATTGGGACTGGTATTGTGAATTCAACTGCACATTTACTGCTGAGTCGGGGATGGTCTGTGATTCTTCAATTTTGCCGGTGTGAGGGGGGTCAAAAGATCTTTTATATTATTTAAATTAGCCAACGGAATTAAAACATCAAAATGAGCTTCATTAAAGTTTCCTGAGAATCGGATTATTTTTACTCCCTGTTGTGCTTTCCCAAAACCAGCAATAAAAATACCATCTTGAAACACCTGGAACTCAAATGGGAATAGTTCTCCCGCTGCCATGAGTTCACAAGTGGTTCCGTAGGTGCCATTACAAGACATTTCAGCGACGTATTCACGCATTGAACCATAAACAGCTCCTGACCGATCCTGGGTGAAAGGTTGGAATCTTTCCCAGTTGTTAGATACGTGGCGCACAATGCTGTCTCGAATTTGAGAAGCCAAGACCACGTTACTGTTCACCAAATAGGATAGAGATGAAAATAAGCATGCGCCATCATCAGGGATATTTACTATATGGCAAAGAATTTGCACTCCATTAGAAGTGATAATAATTTGACTATCCATTTTAATTAAACAATGCCCACGAACAGTAAGTAACGTAAAAAATATTACTTCAACGTAATTTTCTTTATTTTAAACCCTTACAACCCCAGCCTAAACCAAAGATACTGAACAATAAAATTAAAATACGAACGTAGGTATTACGTATTCGCAAATATGAAAAACCTACACAATAAGTAATTCGCAAAGAAATAGAAATTACAAAATTCCAACCAGGCGATAGGTAAGAACGCAATTATTATCATCCAATTTAAAATAAGGAAGCGAAACAAACCAATAAGAAGACGACGATGAAAAATATTTCAAAGCAAATTAGTAGTAATAACAAAATATCGCAACAGAAATTTCGGTAAAAATAGCTTGAACGTGTATCGCTTAGGTAACCTCGGGTTTTACAGTATTCTGTATTCTGTGATTGATACATGCGTTCGTTTTTTGAAACGATCGGCTTGCAAGTCGCGACATTTTTTTTATCATTGTGATGTTTTCCCCTAGGCATTCTCGACTTTATTGCTATAACTGCAACGTTCAAATTACCTGAATACCAATTAGAACCTCATTTCATTATCTTTTAGCAGACGCCTGCATACTGAAAAATACTGGCCACGTAGAAATTGTCATAAAAACTAGAATTTATCACGCCTGCATATTACTGAAACATACTGGCCACCTAGAAATTGGCATTTGGCAAAAACTAAAATAAATAAACCTCAAGGAACTTCCGAATTCTAATTTCAATGTAAAGTATGCAATAACGCGTTGCCGTAAGATTCAATTTGGATCTTATCTGGATTTGGGACTTTTTTCATACAAACATTAAACACCATTATTTACACCCGTATGGGAAAAATTTCGTAAAACCCTTTTTTTGTGAGCACCTAGAAGCCGAAAGGAACAATCAGGCCAACATTCATGTCTCTAACTTTAAAAACCTAGGACTTTCATACAAACTTCGACACCCCTTTTCAACCCCTTGGGGTGCGAATTAAAAAAAAACCTTTCTTAGTGCGCGCTTGCACCCCATAGAGAGTGCTTGTACCAAATTTTAGACCTCACGGCCCAGTAGTTTCCGAGATTTCGTGATGAGTGGTCAGTGAGTGGACTTCTATTTATATATATAGATAGATATGTCATTCGGCTTTATTTGGGTACGAGAACTATACAAGTTGAATATTTTTTTTAAAAATGTTTTTGATATAACTAGCGCCATCTAGCGGCGTGATTTGGAACGTTTCTACATAATAAGTACGGTAGCTGTGATGAGAGGGAGCTCTGTCTCTGTCTGTATCTTAGTGCCCACGGGCGCCGCTAGATGGCGCTGGGTATTTTCACCACAAGTTCACGAGCAATGTTTTTTTTTTGGGTGGGAAATTATCAAATAACTTCTGCTCTTCGTGTCAGACTTTTACTGACTAAAACCCACCCGTGTTCCTTCATTTGCTTGTGTGCCAGGGCCACGATATCCCTTTCGGACAAACTCGCAACCCTGGCAGACGAGCAAGGTTCATGTATGAAATTCAGCTAATAATGCTTTGCATAAAATAAATATAAATAATGTTTCTAATTAAGAACAGCACAAAATATCGTTGGTAGCCTGGGTTGGGTCTGCAGGGCGAGCAGTGTTCATGGGTTTATCCATTTTCTGTTTTTTTCAATTTTTCAGTAGCAACCTGGAGTACGAGTATGTGCCTAGTTGTGACCAGTTGATGGCAATAGGTTAGTTCCGTATTAAAGGCATGGAACTTCGAAGTGACTGGCGAATGAGGTGTAGGTACTGTGACGTACTGTCCACACGAAGTAAGTTACTACCTAGCTATCAATTTTCCCCGGAGATCAATTTGTGAACCTCAAAAAGTTCGCTAGTGTTCGATGATATCTGTTACCGAAGCCGTTTTGGTGCAATGATTAAAGTTACGATTGTCATAAAATTAAAAAGCTGACGGAATAGGACTAATAGGAGTGGTAATTAAAAACAATATTACTTCCAAGACAACCTTTAATCTCGTTCAAAATAAGTAATGTCAACAGTAGGGCGAACTCTTTGAGTTGTTTTTAACCTTTATAACAAATCACGTGTGAGTGTGGGGCCACAACGCGCGCAAGCCGCGCCGCCCGCGGTGTGGCCCCGCCTCGTTGCTTACAAATAAATGACCTAGTGTTACTATCTACAAGTTGAGGATGTCAGTCTGTTGTAACTGAACGCGACAGCTTGATAACTATCGTAGTTACTGATATTACTTACAATGACACGTTCCGTTGTGGGGGCGCGTGGCGCAGCTCCGTACATACTCGTATTGTGTATTGTTGGCTGGTGCTTACTTTCTCGTCAAGTACTATGTATGATATGCGCTCAAACTCATATTAAACAATTTTACTAAGAATACAATTGTTTTCAAAATAGGTAGGTAATACGTTCGATTTCGGAATAATGAAATGTCAATTTAAGATAATAATATGCTTAAATTATTCATGCTCTTTAAAAAAAGAGTGATGGGTTTTTATTTTAAGAAATGTTGAGTACGGGAATGTCCTAACATCGAACACAATACTTTCCATACAAAATTACAAACTGCAGGTAGTTATCTACTGTGCTGAAGCTCTTGAACGAAAGTTGAAGCAAATATCCATTTTAAGGAAGTGAAGCTAATTCAGAAGAATATGGTCTTTAAGCAGCTCACACTTTAAGCAGCTCACACTTATGGAATCATAGGCTAGCAGTGATACGTCTGTGTTTACAGTTCTACACTACACCATGTTGGAGATCGGAAAGAAACGGAGAACGTTCGGAAAGTAAACGCAACAACGGAAGACGTAACAACGTGTGATTAATGACGTGCGTGATAACTAATTAGTGTTCCTATATCCGCGCGTTTTAAACTACGGATCACGAAACGCTAATGTTGTTGTCATCAAATAACAATTAGGATAGCTTGACGCCGCGCCGGCAGACTGCGGCGCGTGGGAGACAGCTCTCGGTCGCGCTAGGATCGTATATTTTGGCGCACGACTACATCGCACAGGAGAGCGTGCTTGCTACTACGTTTGGGAACTGTACTACCGTTGCTTATTAGGAAGTATTTATTTCAGGTTTTCCTGTTTAATAAAATGAATAAATTTTGCTAGTGTAGGTAAGTATTTTATGTAGGAAATCTGGGTTAGTTTAATTTGTGTAGGTATATAATTTGTTTGACCAAAATGTAAAGCACGTAGTGATGCTGGTGACTGTCGATACCAGCACCACGTGCGAGCTAATTATATCACAATGTACGGCAGTAGTCGCACCAGTCAGTGAGCTAAGAGTCCTCATTTATCTGTTATTGTAATAATATGTCGAATTCATTAGAATGTATATCGTAATGATCGGAGTGAGGCGTGACTTCACGCGGTGACCTGTACAGAAGCGTCACGTCACGGGGCCACGAGACACGCGACACAATAAAACCTTAAGAGCGAGTACAAACATTATTTACATAAAATCAGATTTTATACAGTTAACGATGAATAAATTTACCTATCGTAGTACTTAATAGCTGGTACATTTATTATCTAATTTCATAGACATGTAAAAAAGTGGCAAAGACTCAGTCGCTTAAACACTACTATGTACAATTACATATCAAATAAAATTACCGATTTCATTATTCAGATTACAGAACTCCCTGGAGGAGCGCTTGGAATATCAGATTTCAACCGCGAATATAACTAAGTAGGTACTACGAAACTATAATAATGTTAGAACTTTTATGAAACGTACAAAAGAAAAAGTTCAACCATTAAGCGAAATGAGATTCTGGAATAATACAATAATAAAGTTAAATAAGTAAGTTTCTTAATGCCTGCACATAAGCTTCCGAAATATTCCGCGTTTATCATTGTAACTGCACAAGTAGGTAGGATATTTTATATAATACATCGTCGAAGATCCTGTTGTGTGACGCTGAACTACATAATGATTAAATAATTTATTTAAACGTAACGCCACGGCTTTGGGATTGTGTAGTTCAGCGTCAAAAATAACGTAGATACATTGATTTATAATTATGTGACCTTTTTACACTGACGCATTATCACATTGAAATCGGGCATTCCAAACACTGAAAGAAATCATCGGGTACCATTACCATAGTAATGACGCCAAAGATGACATCGAGGAAATAACTCTAACTACAACATGTACACGGCGACGCTCAGTTCACAACGTCTGTGCGAGCGGCCGGGCCCCGCCACACCGGAGTTCACCGGACACTCCGGCCACACCGGACACACGCCGCATATTGTCAGTAGTCACACACTCGCGCGGGTAAGTGCCGCCGCGACCGCTCCGCTGGACCGAGACGCGCGAAGGTTTCACTGACACAAAGATTCCAGTGGCTGAAGTTATTGGGAACGTCGGGAGCTACCTATCTATATGTATTCTTTCCTGATGTACACTGAGCGGAATGTCACATTTAGCATTTTGATTCAAAACGTCTTAATAGTTTAGGTTAGCGCGTGACGTTAGTCCGGGAGTGGCGGCGCGTGGCACTGAGTGGGCCACTACACGCAGCTCTCAGGGATGCGCTGGTCCAGCAGCTTCTCCTTGATGGCGTCCACATTGAGGTCAGGCGGCGCCGTGCGCAGCGTCGCGGACGCTGAGCGGCCCAGCGCGCGCGCGCCTGCCGCGGCGCCGCCCGCGGGCCCGCAGCGCGCGCCCCACGTCCACGACGCGCCCGGCCCGTTACACGCCTGCGGACAAGCAATACAACATATTCAGCATCATAATTCATTGTTTTTAAATAGGTACCTAACTAATAATGAGGTTAAGTTGTCTGTACGTTTATAAAAGATAATCTCTGGTACCTAATACTGATCCGTTGTGACACTGATAGAAAGCTGCACTATTCCGTAGTCAACAAGGAAACCTTATAGTTTCGCCATGTCCGTCTGTCTGTCTGTCCCCGGTCAGAGACTCAGTACTAGAAGGATGTAGTTTGGCATGGTTGAATTTAATTTAGTTTAATTTTTTTCGTTTAATCATGCCGACAAAGTGGTAAAATAAAATTTTGAAAACCATTTTTTTAGGGTAGCTCCTACACGAAAAGTGGGGATGAACTTTTTTTTCTCGTCTATGCTATGATAGGGGGGGGGGGGTATTTAGGGTCCGTGAAGACCATTTTTAGATTCAGGGATCCGTTTGCGTATTAATAATCTTTAAAGTGCTCATTTTTGTTAGTCAAGTATCCTTGGTTTTTTTTTCTTTATTTATTTAAAGAGGCTTTTACGCATAGCGTATGTCAGTCCCATCATATCCTAAACAATAGTATTTCACAACACGTGGGCCATGAATTTGAACAAGCCCTTCGCATCGTTGCCATTCAAATCAATATTTTGTATTTCGTCCACGAGCCCGAAACAGCCGAACATTCGGCCGATACTTCGGAGTAGACCCCTTTGAGTTGATAGACTTGAAACTTATCACGAGTACTAACAGTCAATTATACAGTTCTTAATTTTTTTTTTCTAAACTACCCCTAAAAGGGGAAAATTGAGGGGTATCAATGTTTGTTCGGAAGAATTTTAACGTGCGGTCCGATTAACTCGTTATTCGGTATTTATATCAAAAATAAAGAATAACACGTATAACGGTTTTTGGAAAATCTACCTCTTACGGGGTGAAAACGGGTAGTCAGTTTTACAGGGGAGGATTTTACTGTGTAGATTGGTTAGCTTGAAAATTGCTATAAATATAGTTTTTAGAATTTTCGTCTGTTTGTCTGGATGTATTTTTTGGTTTGGCGAAAAAAACAGCAGAACGGATTTGGATGAAATTTAATACACATAATATAGTTTATAAGAGTAAGCAAACTATAATATACAGTAAACATACTGAATACAATTTCAACCTTAACATTCACAGGTTAAAAGAAGTTCCACAAACGAAATTCTTAGGTATACTCATAGATCAAGATCTGAATTGGAAAGTGCATCTGGATAATTTGTGCGGTAGGATTAATAAGTTTGTTTATGCTCTCAGACAAATAAAGAATATAACCAACAAACAAAACAGCAATTACAACATATCACGCCCATATAGAATTCATCTTACGTTATGGGCTTATTTTTTGGGGCAACAGCACGGAGAGACACAGAGCATTTATTGCGCAAAAGAAATGCATCAGAGTCATTTGTGGTATCCGTCCTGACGAGTCATGTAAACGGTTCATTAAGAAGCTGTATATTACCACTTCCGTCACTCTACATTTATGACATCTGTAATTATGTTTATAATAATAAGGGATTGTTCAAAAAAGCCTATCAAATGAACTCTCGGAATAGAGATCCATACAGACTTGTATTGCAGGATACTCATAAATCAGCCAAGTATGCGAAAAGTTTCCTAGTCATGTGTATACGCATTTATAACAGAAACCCAAAGAAAATAAAAAAAAAAAATGAAATTAACTCATTTAAAAACAGGTTATTAAAATGGCTGAAAGAACATATGTTTTATGACATTAAGGATTTTTTTAACAATTGATAAACTATAAATTTCTAGACTTTTGCAATTGTGGATAATGCTCAGATAAAACTATTATATTGTTGAATTGACCATAAATATCTGTCCCATTGAACAACAATTAACTAATAATTATTATTTTGCATGCAATTGATGCATATTCTGTATAGCTAAGAGCAGTTTCTCATTGTAAGCCATTTACTTTGATTCTGGCAAGATTCTGGCCGACAATCAAACAAGAAGTAATTTTTTAATGCTTGGTCGTTTGGAAGCTTCTGGAACGACAGGCCAGTGTTCGCAGCTGATCTTGGCGGTCTGCTGAGCACTCCCTCATTGATTGGAAGGCCAGGATTCTCCTCCTGCTGAGAGTGAGGCAGTGCCTCCGCTCTCCTTCAACGGCGGCGTGTCTCAAACTCTCATCATAGCTCGCTCCCAGACATCAAATTTAGACTTACATCAGATCATTTCCCACTACTGAACAGAATTGCCTCCTTTTGTGCCCATTCAACTTAAAACGCTGCAGCCCCGTCCTATTCCTGTTCCGACACCGGCTGATGAATCTGATCCCGTTCCTGTTTCCAGATCCCGTTCCTGTTTTCCTGAGCCTAAGCCGCTGAAGACTGAATTAAATTCCTTTTTGTATATATTTTTTGTATTTCTTTTAAATTGTGACCCACGACTGGCCCTCCGGCCAATCATAACGTAACAACCTTCTGTTCCTTCTTATTTGCGCCGACAGTGTCCATCCAATCAGTGTGTAGTAATTATGCGAGCGTGGCGCCCGCGCCGCGCCGCGTCCCTCTGCGAAGAATTACATTACATTAGCGCTGTAATCACCGCTATCGCGCCACGTATCTCCGCCGAGCTAGCCGCGCCATTTTCATCCGCAACGCACCACGCCGCACCGTACCGACGTGATAACGCTAAATTAAAACAAATTCAAAATAGCCACACGCACTAAAGAGGTGCGAGCGGCGTTAGCCGGTTCGGCGCGAGGTGACGCGACAAAAGATCGCGCTGATAGAACTATCGCTACTTAATTAAACGTCCCGTGTTAGCGGCGTGTCCCGGCACGGCGCGATCCGACCCGGCACCGACCCAGCTCTGGCCCGGACAATGAGCTGCTCGCTACAAATTTGTCCAGTTAATCAGGTGGAGCGGATTTATTGCTCGCTGACACCTTTTCCCGCTCGGGCTTTGTACGACGACAACGCATACCTGTTGAAGTCCATATCTTACGCTTGCCACTTGTGTCACGCGACACTATTTATCATGTTGATGAAGTTCAGTTATAGCTGCCGTGTAGTTAGTTATACACGTGTGTGTCAGCGCTTGTCTCATCTCGCTGACGAGCTAAGCCGCGTGTCGCCGACTGATTATCCTGCGTCCGTCGGGGGCCGCTGCGTAACTTTATCGACGCGCGACGTTCGTAATATCCCACATTGTACCGTACCGTAGCCGCTACGCCGTGGCCGCCGTAGTCGTCGCCGCTGAGATATGAGAGAAAACTTAAACGAAAAGTAGAAATATTTAAAAGGCAGATGCATTTAATTGTGGTCCGGCGCGTGATCTACTGAACGATGAGAGACCGCGTGAATAATGAGTTTTTACTGGAGAAGCGCCGCCGGCTAGCAACCGCCCCAACCGGTACCTCGGGCGAGCACACACGAAAACACACGAAAATTTAACGCACAAATCAAACTTTTATCACATTCGGCGAGTAGGTCGCACTAGCGAGCACACACACACACATACGCCCGGAGTGCGAGAGGCTGCCGGCGTCAAGTCCATATTTCTTTAATTATATGTATTTCATCGCGTTGCAACACCAACTCATTAACATTACCCTTTAACTCGAATTCTGTCAAAACTCGTCGACTTTCGTCAGTATTAAAATTCAACTCGTTCGTTACTTTATCGGTTCGTAACTCAGTTTGATGATGTTCCATATTATTTCTGTTTGGTAAAGGAGTCAGCTAAGTAAATTCTCGATGAACATTTTGTGTAAATACGATGAAGTTGAATGCCGTGGAGACCGCGCCATGTTTTAATCTGAGGTGCGCGGCTCGGGTGCGGTCACATGTGGCTATATGTTTAAATTGACACGCTACTGCAACACACCGCACTGCATCGCACAGTACCGCTCGAGAGTGAGTACTGTGTTCAGAAGCTAAGTACATTGTATACTCTCAGAGGCAATAATATATAATAATAAGCCCACCGCCGTATCTCTACGTTGACGTTGTGGTGGGGCTGGCGCGCTCCGAACTCTAGGTCTGTGCAGGTAGAGTTTACTTTGCCAGGACAGGTTAGGAGCCAGACCATGAGAGATACAGCAGTAGGACCTGTAGGGCAGCATGACATGTGGCGAGCTGTTTGGCAGGAGCGACCTCACAGACCCTATCTCCCGGGACAAGTCTTGTTCCTCATCTCTGGCTTGCCTTTATTGACCGGCTGGAGTGAACACTGACGAGGAACAGAGCTCCCATCACATTCTTACCTTTATTGGCCGGCTTGAGTGGAGATTCGCAAGAGCAAACATGTTCGCAGGAAGGAAGTATTCTAATAAGTGCTGGTAGGGATCCTGACAATCTTCCGGGCTCTGAGATTGTTCTGGTAGCCGTGGAATACCTCTCCACTCCTCAAGCACCTCAGGAAGTGTTGCCCCCTTGTCGCTACGTCACTATGGCCTAGCGACCGTTTTCGGGGACCATTATTGAGTGTGCAAGTCACCCACTGCCATTTTATCCGTGTACATAACATAACAGTGATTAGGCAGGGGACATAGTTCTTTCATAGTTCTAGGTAACCAATCCACTATAGGCACCCAAACCCATAGCCCAACATTTTTTGTTTTCCTAACCTGCAATCACAGATATATGTTTTTTATACTTGTTTCATGTCTGTGATAGTTCTATACCAACCGGGGGTTGACCTTGGGTGCACTTGCATAGCGCGAACAGGGATAGTCGTCGGTTGGTGTCTCATTTCATTAAAAACGTCTAACGGGCCTCTGCGAGTTGGCTTTGGCCCGGTCCGGGTCCCGAGATATGTCAAAGTCGAAATAATATATGAATAATAAGAGGCTCACGTTAGGCAGCTTGATCTAGGGCTTGATCCAGAGCGGTATGTCTAAACACGGCGCGTATTTTTAGGAGGTTCCTCTCAGGATCCTTGACCACCGCTAGCATTAGCAAACATTTTAAATATAAAAAAATTTAGCCCACTCTGATTACGAGTGGGCTACAATTTTTTGTATATAAAATATTTTCTTTTATGTTTTTTTTATAAATATTTAAAAATATAATTAAGTATTTAATGAAATAATATAACGTTAATTTATGACTAAATAATATAACGTACAAAAAATTATAATAAAACGTTTATTTCGACCAACAAAGGATCAAAGGTAAATTAAAACGCATTAAAAAGTAAATAAAAAACAATTAAAAAGACCACATAAACATATTACAGACTTCGATTGCTCAGTATGTGAACCATACAGCGATGGAAAGGATACTGTCAATGGAACCTCTGCGCGAATGCCCTCGGGATGCCGCGGCAGCTAGCCTGAACCCTACGCACCAGGGATATACACCGTTTTCGCATAGTCGAATAGAAATAGTCTACATGCTCCCGTTATGTGTGTGTGCGCTGTTAATGGTACCGGTAACTACGACCTCACTCGTGGACGCAGCTGTTCTACATCACCTCTACACTTACATCATGTACCTCCTAATTCTTATAATTACTTCATGAAACCGATGAAGTATGTAGTTATTATTTGCTTTTCAATATTAATTTGTAATACCAATAGAGATTAAACAAAAACTTGCTTTTCTGTGCAAATATCTTTCATATTTTTTGCATCAAGTTTGAACGTCTTTTTCACCGTTTGTCACCAAACGGTGATAAACGGTCTCTGGTTATGTTATGAGTGATAATGTGCTAGGACTTTCGAGATTAGATGTGTCCAGCGGGCCCGAGCGAGTGCCGTGCTGATACTGAGCCACGACATGCGGTAACTGACGACCAGGGAATGTACCGCCCCGCAGGAGTATGATGTTCAGTAAAGGACGTGAACGGTCGACATCGACCATCGTAAAGATACGCCTCCCACAGTCCCGCAGCTCGCAGTCCGACTCGGCACTCACATAAAATAAACGACAACTTTAAGTAGATAAAATCGCGCTAAGTCGCACTTGTCCGGCGCGGACGTGTTAACTTTATACGGTGGCGGCTACTTTTACGAGCGGTTCGCACTTTACTGATGTGCGATTATAGTAGGAAAAGTTAATGAAAAAATACTTAGCGCTGCCCGTCCATATGCGCTTTATGAGAGGCCGTGTGTATGTGAGAAGTAGTAGCGAGGAAGGGGGCCACTTCAGCGTAGTAGTGAATGAAATTATATTTGGAGCACGATTCTTGTTTTTGCAAAGTATTTATACGAATATAGCAATAGATTCAATTTATGTACAACATATAAAGAGTAGTCGGTAACTCAACTAAACGTACACATGAATGCAATAAAGAATTTGAATTTTTATTTTATTTATTTGTCCAGAATTCATCACGAAAAACAATCTTCCCAGGGCAAAATCCTATTGATTTGACTTTAAATTATTCGTTTGGAATTTATTGAGACCTTGCCGAGCAAATCACTTCGCATCCATTAAGAAGACTGATAATCTCGAGGAAATAACTCCTCTTCGTTCCTTGGTCATGCTTCCTACGGATGACTTTGAGATCCAGCAACTCGTTCAAGGATTAAGGGATAAATTGTGCTGTTGGATTTGACTAGATCCCAGACCGGTTACTAAAAAAGATATGCTCATGTTTTGTCCCCCGCTATTACCCACATCTGCAACCTCGCTATAACTACATGCACATTTCCGCAAGCATTTAAATCAGCAATTATAAAACCTATACATAAAGGTGGTGATGACAGGGACTGTGTCAACAACTTCAGATCCATCTCTATTCTTCCAACGCTCTTAAAAGTTCTGGAGCGCCTAATAAATGACCGGCTGAATGGATTCCTCACAGTTAACAACCTTCTTTCATCTTCCCAGTTAGGGTTCCGGCAAGGAAAATCTACGAATGACGCGGTACATGGCTTAGTAAACTCGGTCATAACGATCTCAGATAAGAAAATAAAGTGCCTGATGGTGTTTCTGGACTTGGCAAAAGTCTTCGATATGGTTTCTGTGCCACACTTATTGCACGAAATGGAAAATATGGGAGTACGAGATCTTCCCCTAAAATTATTCCAGGACTATCTATCTAACCGGGAGCAGCAAGTTAAAATTGATGATATGATGAGTAACGAAGAGCCAGTGGAGTGTCTCAGGGCAGAATACTCAAGCCAACTCTCTTCTTGATCATCTGATTGATGGCACTGCTTTCTTCTTTAGTAGTGATAGCTGGGATGAGATCTTTGGTGTATCTCAGAAGGGGATTAATAATAATAATAATATACTTGATCGCCTGCGAACTGAAATGCGGAATAGCCATGTCATCGCCCCCCTGTCGCAGACTGTTGTGGTACCACCGCAGTCCCACACAGTCCAAGCTGACGAGGGGAATGATGACAGGGCTACAAACGTAAGTACCCAGTGCAATGAGAAATTGAGGAGTGCTTTGGAGGGTGCGATTCGGGAATATCGGTTTATGTCACCCGAACTTAGACCACGCTTACCTCGTTTGCCCATGCATAACAAAAATAGGGCGCTGGTGGCAGCTCTGGATTCGCAGTTGTCAAACTATTTTGATGACTGCGAAGACCTCACTGATACTCATTCGATTCTGTACTGCGCGGCTGTAGCGGCATGTCGTGTAGCTCACGTAAAATTTCAAAATGACTTTATAGCTACACGACCGAAACCAGCCGTACCAGCCTGGCAGTGCAGAATTGAGCGTCGTATTGGTGGGGCCAGAGCGCTCATCGGTAAACTAATCTGCTTCAGGGAGGGCAATACTCGCCCAAGAGTTATGCGCTTTGTGAGGCGGGCGTTCTCAGGGACTGATACCAGCCCTGAGGACTATTTATTTCGTGTCACAGAGCGCATAGACTTCCTGAAGCAGAAAGTGTATGTTTGGGCAAACCGTATTCGTAGGTATAAGCGGCGTGTGGACCGATACACTCAGAATCGCACCTTCCAGAGCAATGAAAGGTGGGTTTATAGGGCTTGGGAGCGACCGAATCAAGGTGTGACTGACACGCGCCTGCCGGATAATGATGCCATGTCTTCTTTCTGGCACAGTATCTGGTCGGTGCCTGTCGGTCACACTGAAGGTGATTGGACTCGAAAAGTTGAGCGAGCCTGCGATCCAATACCAGAAATGGGGGCTATTACCATCTGCCTCCAAGATGTAGCTCGTGCGGTCCGTCCGTTGCCTAACTGGAAGTCTCCAGGACCGGACGGACTGCACAACTTCTGGATCAAATGGTTTGTTGGGTCGCACGCTCGCTTGGCGGCTCAGTACCAGACTTCTTTGGAGTCTGGTTCGCTACCCCAGTTCCTAACGACAGGAATAACCCACCTACTCCATAAATCAGGTAGCACCGCGGAACCCAAAAATTATAGACCGATCACGTGTTTACCGACGGTCTATAAAGTTCTTACATCCATTTTGAGAGCTAAAATTAACAAACATATAGACACTAACTCCATCATGTCTGCCTCTCAAAATGGATGTAGGAACGGGTCTCGCGGTACTAAGGAGTTACTCCTCATTGATATGGCCATTAGCCAACAGGTTCGACGTTCCCGAAAGGATCTGTCGACATGTTGGATAGATTATAAGAAGGCCTATGACTCGGTGCCACATACATGGCTCATGAGGGTGCTGGAGCTGTATAAAGTAGATCCAACTCTGCGCACCTTCCTGATGTCATGTATGAGGCAATGGAGGACAGTCCTTCGCTATCCAGGATGTCGAAATATCCAGAGGAATAGCGAACCGATAAGGATCGAGCGAGGCATATTTCAGGGCGATAGTTTGAGTCCGCTTTGGTTCTGCTTAGCCTTGAATCCTCTAAGCACACTGCTGGAGGATTCAGGTCTAGGCTATCGGTTGAGGAGAGGTGGTCAGGTTATATCTCACCTCCTCTACATGGATGACCTAAAACTCTTTGCCCCCAACAATTTGCATCTGATGGAGCTACTGAAAGTAACTGAAACTTTCAGTAGTGCCATCAGGATGGAATTTGGTGTGGACAAATGTGCGGTCATGCATGTAAAGCGAGGGAAGATTGTGGAATCCGTGGGAACCCAACTTTCGGATTCCATAAACCTTAGAGCCCTCTCCGCATCCGAAACCTATAAGTATTTGGGTATGTCGGAAGCGTTGGGCATCAATGTTACTGACATGAAGCAATCGTTGAAGGAGCGCTTCTTTGCCCGCCTGAAGAAAGTATTTAATAGTCTTCTATCAGGCGGGAACAAAGTGCGCGCCTTCAACGGTTGGGTCATGCCGGTTTTGATGTACTCTTTCGGCATACTCAAATGGACTCAGACCGAACTTGACGCCCTGGATAGGAGGGTTCGTACGCTGCTGACTGCATATCGAATGCATCACCCACGGTCCTCGGTAATGAGACTGTATATCCCGCGAAAGTGTGGAGGTCGTGGCTTTTTAAACGCTAAGACACTCCACAATCGCGAGATATGCAGTCTCAGGGAATATTTCCTAGAAGCCGACGTGGGGATGCATCGAGATGTGGTCGTGGTGGACAAGGGCCTCACCCCGCTCTCCTTGGCTACAGAGAACTGGCGCAAACCTGTAGTGCTTGACACTAATGATCGCAGGGAGGTATGGCAAAGTAAGGAGCTTCACGGACGCTTTTTCCGGGCCCTACATGAACCCGAAGTAGACTTTTTAGCGTCCGTAGCCTGGCTGCGTTTCGATGATCTCTTTGGGGAAACCGAAGGCTTTGTCTGTGCAATTATGGACGAAGTTATCATGACTAAGAATTATCGGAGATTTATTGTGAAGGACGGCACGGTTGACGTGTGTCGGGCATGCCACCGTCCGGGAGAATCAATCCGACACATTATCTCCGGGTGTTCTCGTCTAGCTAACGAAGAGTACTTGCATAGACACAACCTTGTAGCCAGGATTATCCATCAGCAACTTGCTCTGAAATACAACCTTGTGGAATCGGAGGTGCCGTACTTCAGGTATGTGCCCGACCCAGTTCTCGAGAGTGGAAATATCACATTGTACTGGGACCGATCCATCATCACTGACAGGACTATTGTTGCCAATAAGCCTGATATAGTGGTGGTGGATCGAATAGAGCGGCGCACAATGATTATTGACATAACGGTCCCTCATGACGGGAACCTCGTGAAAGCCGAGAAAGATAAAGAAATCAAGTATCTTGACTTGGCTCGCGAGGTTGTCGACATGTGGGATGTGGACTCAGCAATCATTGTGCCGATAGTTGTATCAGCCAATGGCTTAATTGCCAAGAGCCTCGACCAACACCTAAAGAGGCTCTCGTTGGGCAGCTGGATTAAGGGCCTGATTCAGAGAGCGGTACTTCTGGACACGGCTCGCATTGTTAGGAGGTTCCTCTCTCTGGAGCCCTGACCGCCGGTAGCTTGGACCTTGTTCCCGATACCGGTGGGCTACTATTTTTTATATTTTTAAATGTTTTTATATTTTGTTTATATTCTAATATTTAAAAATATAATTTATATGTATATTTAATGAAATAAAGGAATAATAATAAATAATAAAATGTGTTCAAAAATATAAGATACAACGTTTACAGTTTTCCTTAAATCTACGTCAAGTTCACGATGATTTGTGCCTGAACTAGGAAGTCCTGTGTTTCAGGCGATTGGAGGTAACTTTAGTTGACATAATAATCACATAGCTTAATAATATATTTGGTAACAAGGTATATAAAAAAATTATAGTATCTTAACCTAGCTAACTAAAATAAAATAAAAATAAAAAATAACAATATGAACAATATTTACTTTAGCACAAGTAATAACTTCTCTGTATCTTCATAGGACATAGTTTGAAGAGCTTCCTTAAGGATTTTCTTGCAGTTACTGTGGTTTAAGGAGTAGATGTTTCCTTTTTCATTTAGCCTGTTATAGAGTAGCGGTCCGAGGTACATATAAAACTTGGCTGTGAAAACATGTTTTGTACTTTTTTGAGGGCAAACTATATCTTTCCGTCTTTTTTTAGTAAAATCGGTGCTGTATGGAAGTGCTGCGTGTTGTTTTAGTACAGTGCTCATAATAAATAACTGTCGAACTGTTAGTACTTCACAAGATTTATACAGGAGGTTAGAGGAGAAAAGGAAAGGGCGGCAAGTAGCCACCTTGAGAATAGCTCTTTGAGCTCTTTCAATGGGCAATAACAGACCTTTACTCACCCCACCCCATGAGGTAATACAGTAAGTCTGAATTGACTGACAAAGAGCAAAATATACTTGCCTCAGCATTTTTGGATCTGTAATAAATCGTAACTTTTTGAATACGAATATCAGCTTACGAATTCTATTATTTAGAGCTTCCATATGTGGTTTAAAGGAAAGGGTTTCATCTATTATAATACCTAGGTATTTTATTTTATCAGTCTTTTTAATATTGGGACACTTACACCTGTCATCTGCTGGTTCTGGGCAACAATGAGCATGCAACGCTGTGGGGATACGAGTATTCGATATATGCTTGCGCATCGAAAACTTAATGTATTTTGTCTTTTCTGCATTTAGAGTTAGTAAGTTATTTTTAAGCCATTTTTAATATTAAATCCGTGTTGCGCAAGATTGTAGACTTCGTTTTCTGAGTCAGCCGAAAAAAGTAAAGCAGTGTCATCAGCGTAAGCTATGATAGTGCCATGCTCTAGCTTTAGATTGCAAAGGTCATTTATGTAGATCAAAAACAAAGTGGGCCCTAGAACACTTCCTTGGGGAACACCAAAAAATGTGTTTTTTTGAACCTCGCTTAGAACATCGCCAATCTTTACGCACTGGGAACGATCTTCTAAATAACTTTTGAATATTTTCAGCTGGGTGCCTCTTACACCCATGGTCTCAAGCTTGCGCAACAGAATTGGAATGGAAACTGTGTCAAAAGCTTTGGCAAGGTCCAGGAAAATTCCTACTGTGTGGTTACCCTTGTCAAGTTCTTGCGCCAGATAGTCAGTCAAATGATGTACCGCATCGGCAGTTGAAACTTTAGGCCTGAATCCAAACTGCCGTTTAGACAGAATAGATTTATCTTCCAAATATTTCAACAACCTTTTGTTTATTATTTTCTCCAGTATTTTTGACATAGAAGGAAGTAAAGAAATAGGTCTATAATTTGCCACTTGCTCTTTGCTGCCTGATTTATAGACAGGGACAATTACAGCTTTTTTGAGACACTCTGGAAAATTACCTGAAGATAAACAAATGCGGAAAATATAAGTCAGTGGTGGTACCAAAATGTCCTTGAATTTTTTAATAATTTTATTCGATATGTTGTCCCAGCCTACTGCACAGTCTTCTTTCAAGGTCATGATAATACTTTCTACCTCAGTCTCGTCAGTATCTAGCAGCGCGAAGGATGTTAAAGCAGTGTTAGATGTAAAAGGAGTGCTCGTTAGGTTTTGGGATTGACCCAGATTTTTCTCTGCCAGACACTTACCCACATTTACAAAGAAATTATTTGCTATGTTAGCGGATTCCACCGGTGACGAGTGTGCTTGTAATAAACTTGAAGATGACTCATATTGTTTTGTGGTATACGTTGAGTCTTTAATACATTTCCAGATCTTTTTACTATTTGTTCCAGCCTTTTCCAATGCCACTTTGTCGTAGTTGCTTTTAACTTTTTTAAGGAGATCATTACAGAAATTTCGATATCTTTTGTACGAAAGTTGCAATACTGCATTTTCTGGATTCGATTTAGCTTTCATATGCAGTTTATCCCTATGTTTCATAGAACGAATAAGACCTGATGTGATCCATGGTTTTATGTTGTGGTTTTTGTTGCTCAACTGCGATACGACTGTGTTTTTCTGAATTGCATTTCGTAAGTTTTCAATTACAAACAACATGCAAAACTGTGGGTCAGCGGAATTATAGACTGGATCGAAATCGATGACGCGTAAATCATCTTCAAGTTTATTTATGTTCAGTTTTGAAATTTTGCGAGTGTCTTGTTTAGGTAATTTACAATTTAGGGTTAGTAGGGCAGCATTGTGATCGGTAATAGTTGAGTTAACAACAAGTGCAAGTGAAGGGAACTTCGATTTAAGCATAATATGATCCAAACAGGAACCACTGTGATGTGTAGGAAAGCTGTGTGCTGGGAGCAGGCCATGAAAGGCGCATAGGTTGAGGTAGTCCTGAGCAGTAGCATCAGCACTTCCGGGAAGAATATTGATATTAATATCTCCAATTACAATCGTGTTTTTGATGGATGACAGGTTCTGCAAGATTTCATTCAGAGAGTCAGTAAAATTGCTAGTATTTTTAACACGTTCCCTGTCCAATGACTCCAAAGGAGTCACATTTGTGCCGAACACATACGTCCATGACTCTGGTTGGAGTCATACTCCAAGAGTAAATTTGATGCTTTTTATTTCACTGGACGTACTCGTATGAATAAGAGCGAAAACCAAATCATGGACGTATGGTTACATAAAAGGGCTACAGAAAATTCATACGAGCCTTTTTAATGTTTAGTTCACACGTCCATGACTCCTTAGGGAGTCATAATTTTTTTTCAGTTTTATCCTGAATAATTTAAGTTTTTCAGCTCGTATTTGCATAAATGTAAACCCTTATTTATTTATTGTCATATTATCACGAAATTGTAGTTGGACGTATGAATAAATTTGTAACCTTTGTTCTGGGACAGGAAACGTGTTAAAAGACGGAGGTCGATATAATGCTAATATCGCAAATTCTGAGCCAATTTTAACTAACAATCTGTTACAGTCGTGCATATTAGGTTCCTCAACAGAGACGTTCAGATGATTTCTTGCATAAACTATCACACCATCATTTTGGTTGTAATTTATGGTGCTTCGATACATATTATATCCCGGGATTTGTGGTATGTTATTGTTACGAGCTTGGGGTTCGTGATAATAAAAACTGCCGATTTAGTAACTAAAAAATAGACACTTTAATTAAGAACACCAATTTAAACACACTACTACTTTAAACACAATTAAAACACAATCACTTAATGTCACTCTCAAATATCGTTCAGTTGTTCTCGCTTGTCTCGTTTTCAAAAGTAAACTAACTCCGTCGCGGCCCATACCTGTCTTATATAGGGCCTCGGATAGTTCCCGAAACATCTAGAACATTCGAGTACATACCGGCCCCGACTGACCGGGTGTCGATAGTTCTAGAATCGAACTTTCTAGAATCATCTTGACTCTACTAGTTCCGCCACTCGATACTAGATGGCGCTAGTAGTATTTTTTCATTATATTGTTTGGCAAGCCAGCATTCGGTTAAAACAATGACGTCACAATTTATGCTTAGCCGTTGCTGAAATGTACTAAAGCTATCAAAATTCTTAAAAACACTGCGAATATTTTGTGTTAATATGGTTAATGGAGATTTATAGCCGGATAGATATTGTTTGCAGTTTTCAGCTTCACAAACTTTGGACTCGGATACAGAGAAATTATCTAAATCATTAATTAATATATTAATCATAATGGTAGTTTAAATAAAAATATAAAATAAAAAAAGGACAGAAAAATAACAAATTAACGGCGCTCTTAGGCGCCTTCATAATCTACAGAATTGATGTACCTTTTTTCAGCCATTATTTTCGCCGGGCAGTCAGCAGCACCTGTGTTATGCTTGTCTGGCTTTTTGAAATGCAAGCAAGTAGCGCATTTTGGTTCGTCAGCCTTCTTTGGACATTCTTTTACTGAGTGACCTTGATTACCACAGTGGCCGCAGGTATGCGATGTCTGCCGACATGACTTGGCCGCATGTCCGTACTGCTGACACTTATAGCATCGTGTGACCAAAGTAAAGTCTCTCACCTGTGAGAGACTTTACTTTGGTCACACGATGCTATAAGTTAAGACCGAGTTTTTGTAAATTGGTCATCATGCCCTGGCATGATGACCAATTTACAAAAACTCGGTCTTGTGATATCAGGGCTTTGCGTATGACTGCAGGTACCTCAACAATGTAATTACATGTATCGGATTCTTTCTTACCTGACTTATGACTCAATTTAATCAAACTCAAAAACGTCTCAAGGCTGCAGTCCTGAACTTTTTCGGCTAGGTTTTGGTTGTACACACAGGTAAAAACCTCATTTTCCCGCATGGATGTCGGCACTCCTATAATTACAACCCTAGGCTTCCTTTTAAGGGGCTCGTCGACTGTTAGACCTGATTTGGTGAGCTGCACCGATTGTCTCAGCTTCTCGATGTCGTCCTTCGTCTCGGTGCTGATGATAACACCGCCGTTCTTCGTCTTGCGCAGGCCTCTCACGTGGAGCTTCATTTGTTCGGGGCTGATAATATTTTGGACAAGAGTTTTAGTCTCATCGCTGGTCTTCAATTTGTCACTCGGATATAATGGCCACAGAACTTACAGAACTTGGCTGGATAAAATTGTTGGCACCTTTCTTTACCATGTCAGCAAAGGAAGATCCCTGGGCAGATTTCGTCGAATCTTCAATACTCAGCCTAAGGTTCTGTAGCTGCTGCGAAAAGTCGAGTTGGTTTTCCAGAGTTCGGACGGCATAGTGCGATTGGAGGGCTTTAGCTTTGATGGACTGGTACATGACGGCCATCTGCGAGGTTCCGTGACCAATCTTCCGGCATAGGTTAGTGATGCGCGTTTTCTGCTCCACGTTTAGCTTTCCCTCAGCTGCAATAGCGCACACCTCTTTCAGGCTCTGTTCGATAGTCGCCATCCAGCTCTGAAGTTCTGACGTCGATACAACTTCAGGGGCATCGTTCCTTTGGATAGGTGCTTGAGGGGTAGAGGCGGCTACGGCCACGGGCACAGGAGTAGAACGCGGGGAGCGAACACATTTACTACTCCGGTTGAATGGACTATCCTCCATCATGAAGCAGGTTATATCGTTCTTGTTAAACACCTGTCATTTCGTCTAATAATACACCTTACACTGTACGAGAATGAGTTTATTACTGGCTATTGATAACTAGGTCACAATTTCGCAAGTGATTATTTGTTTATTGCAATAATTGTTCGATACGTCTGTTCACTACGACCGGCAAATAGCAATCAATCGACCGGCAAATAGATTAACTGTGTGCAGTACTACTTTTTCCGTTCCAGTCTGTCCCACAAGTTCTTCTGTTACCTAGGGGATTATCTGTATATATAATTACAATGCTACATGTAAAATTTTCACATCTGTATTATTTTTTATTTTAATGACTTTTGGAATGTTTGTTTTTATTAGTGACATTTTTTTATTTATTTTTTATTTTAATGACTATTGGAATGTTTGTTTTTATTAGTGACATTTTTTATTTGATTTTAATTTAAATGACTATTGGTACTTATGTTTGTTTTTATTACTGGCATTTTTTATTTATTTTAGCATATTTACTTTGTATGTTACCATATTTGTATGTCTTAAGACAAAACATAGCATGATATTTTATACGTATGATGACCTATTGTATACCTACCTATGTTTCACAAATAAACTTTATGATTTATGTATGATTATCAACAAAGATCTAAATATTTATCCACTACACAAACTTAGCTGCAAAATAGAGAGGTGCCACGGCGTCCTCACCTTCCGCCCGACGCAGGTCCCCACTGGACACGGTTGTTTCAAAAGGTTCCTGTTTAGGATAAGGCGGGAGGACACGGTGGAGGTCTCCCCGGCATGGGTGGAGCGAGGCGATTGGCAGTGGCAATCTCTCGCATCCGGCCCTGGTTCAGGCTATGGTTCGGAGCGAGAGTGCATGGGTGGCCGCCACTTTCTGCGTGCACTAATGCTCGCGAAAGAAGATGTGTAACGCGTGAGGGAGAGGCAAAATTCGCGCCCACACGCCCCTAGTCACCGTAGGAGACGCCCGTAGGGCTTGCCGCGATTGATGCGGGCTTGCGGACGGTGAGTAACAAGTAGCTCGCCATAAGATAAGAACCAGGTTCGGGTCCAGGTGCGCGTTGTATTCCACGCGTGCCTTAAAGTGATGTCAGCACGAACTGACGGGGTCCGTCAGGGCCGATGCCTACCAGGGTTGCGGGTTTGTCTGAAAGGGATATCGTGGCCCTGGCACTGAAGGATCACAAGGTTTTTAGTCAGTAAACGTTTGACACACCCTCCCGCTCCGCCCAGAGCGGGAGAAGTTATTGTTAATTAGCCACCCAAAAAAAAAAGTAACCGACTTCTTGAAAACTCTTCCCTATGATATCACAGATAAATTGCTCTACTCAATTAAATAACTCAAACTCAAAGCATTTATTTCAATTAAACCATTGACAGGCACTTTTGAATTGTCAAGAAGTCGGTCAGCTACGAATATGAAGCTAGTTGCCCATTCCAAATAGTACTACACTTGTATTCAAACAATTACATACACATTCACCACCATTCAACCTCTAGTCACCTATACATTCACCACCATTCAACCTCTAGTCACCTATACATTCACCACCATTCAACCTCTAGTCACCTATACATTCACCACCATTCAACCTCTAGTCACCTATACATTCACCACCATTCAACCTCTAGTCACCTATACATTCACCACCATTCAACCTCTAGTCACCTATACATTCACCACCATTCACCTACATATTCATCACCTTTGACCACACACTCTTTGACTGCTTTTGTTGTGTTATTTTAATTTTTCTTTTCATTTATTTATGTTTTGTTTTAATCGTTTAGTAGAAATACATGTTACCTGCCTGTTTATTTATATGATGCCAAAAAATAGGGCCTGGTGACCTGTAATATGATGCCAAAACGTGGGGCCTGGTGACCTGTAATACAGGTTTTTTCTTAAACCTAATTCAGGCGCCAGCTGTCACAATGTGATTTTTATAGTTCAGAAAGAAATAAATAATAACATTTATTTGTTCAAAACTGTTAAGTGCTACAAAACCATTGTGAGAGAAAATAAATAAACTTATTATTAAGATTTCTACACGATTTTTAATATTTGCTTTCATTTTCTTTTGGAAGCCGATCCCAACATAGTTGGGAAAAAAGGCTAGGCAGATGATGACGATAATCCTTTAGAAGTAAACTAAACTGTAAATGATTTTCAAAAGTAATCGATTTGAGAACACAGTTGGACGTAGCACACGCGTAGCAAGTAGCTACGCGGTGCGCGCCTACGAGGTTACGAGATGGCTACGAGCTACGCTTTTACCAGATGAAACCGTACGGATTGATGACGTCGCTCGTTACGGCGATCAAAAACGGATCGTTATTGATGGAGTGGCGGACGGAGCTTACCTACTTATTTATGTACCACTTGGCGTGGAATGCCTGAAGGAAACGTGTGCTTGTGGTTTCAAAAATGTTTGCTAGTGCTGGTTGGTTCGGATTTCCGGTTCAGATTTCGGCCATGCCAGTTTCCTCACGATTGAAGGTTAGAGGGATGCGCTAGGGTACCCCGCAAAATTCAAATACATTTTTTGCAATTTGCAGTGTCAGGTATGTTGATTAGAATTATCGCTCTATGTTAGAATTGGCCTCAAACGTCACGATTTCATGAAATTGGGTAATTTGAACTTGGAGAGATGTATTGATGATTTTAATGATTATAATCATTCTGTGAATACATCTTTGTTATGGTCGCGAATCATATTTTAATCAACGTACAACCTGATACTGACGTGCAAATTCCAAAAAAACTAAAGATAAATAAAATTTCACTAACTTGGCTCTTTCGAAAATTTATTTCTCAATAAGAAATGACAAAGATGTAAGATAGAGCAGTGCGTACATACCGGCGTGGAGAGCGGCGCGGGCGCCGCGCGGCCCGGCGCCGGCGCCGCCAGGCCGGGCGCGCCGGCGCCGGCCGCCGCCGCCTCGCCTGCAAGAAACAATTATATTATTTGGCAATGGATCATGGAACACTAAACAAACAAGAAATAAAATTTACTGCAACCACAAACACACGGTCACACACTGCGATGGACACAACACAACATTAATATCAACCAGTGACTGTAATGAAGCAGAATGGATGACGGAAGCTTTTAAATCTCTTTCACACGCGATCTTTTTAAAAAGCGGCGGACGGTTAACTAAATCTATTTCAAAGTCATCCAGTTTGTCATCTATACCATCTGTTAAGCTTTAAACCTCATACCCCCTTATTACAAAACAAGGTTTATTTTCAGACCCAGGTTTAAAACATGGAGCCATTATTGAATTTCGAACTTTATTCCGACTATGGTAAAGTTCCTAAACACAAAACTGACAACTTAGTACCGAACTAAGTTTTCAGTTTTGTATAAAGAACGGTATTTCAATCACTGTTACGTTCTTATTACAAAAACTGGCTCCATGGTTTAAACCATGTCAAAAAATAAATCTTGTTTTATAATAAGGCGGATAGGGTTTATAACATTTTTTTTAGGGTTCCGTACCAAAATGGTAAAAAGGAACCCTTATGGTGAGACTAAGTCTGTCTGTCTGTCACACCTGGATATCTTAAGAACTACTAATGCTATCAACTTAAAATTTAGAATAGTTTTAGATGACGTTTGCCCAACTATTTTGCAAACAAGAAAGAATTTTTTTTTTTGCGAAAGGGTGTTAAACATTTGAAGTGGGGCTGTTTGCGCATTCTCAAACATTCATTTTTTTTAGGCAGCATTGTTTCCGACTTTTGATAAAAAATTTAGAAAAAAATACCGTTCCCCCCTTATCTCCGAAGTTTGCATAGATAAAAATAAAATCTGAAATTATTCTATGTGATAAAAGTTTATATTAAGATTACAGGAAAAATAAAACGATGTCTCTAACTAGCACAGTTTTTCAGAAATCATCAACATCATAATATACGTACGGAACCCTCGGTACGCGAGTCCGACTCGCTCTTGACCGGTTTTTTATGTTTAATATTCTATTATTATTTGTTTTATTTTAAGTGCAACAGTTGTTATCAAATGGTAAAAAAATAAAAAATGTAGTTTTTTATAATCTTATATATAAAATTTGGTGTCACAATGTTAGTTACCATACTCCTCCGAAACGGCTCGACCGATTTTTATGAAATTTTATATGTATATTCAGTGGGTCTGAAAATCGGCTACTATCTATTTTTTTACCCCCATCGAGACTTACGCGGGTGAAACCGCGGGGCGCAGCTAGTCTTATATATAAAATTCTCGCGTCACAATGTTAGTTACCATACTCCAATTTAATTAATATAATAAAAATAAAAGCAATTTACCAGCTGGGTGCCAGAGTTTCTTTTAGAGATTTTTTTAAAGATATTGGTATTCTCACGGTGGCATCACAATTCATCTTCGCCAACATCTTATATGTTAGGCAAAATTTACACTTACACACTAAAAACAGTGATCTCCACAATATTAATACCAGAAATAAGGACAAACTACGTGCTCCAATTCACCGGCTTCATAAGGTTCATAGCTCATTTGTTGGACTTGGTATAACTTTTTATAACAAGCTAACGCATTAAAAGGCATATCTAGCAAGGAAGAGGTCCTTGCTAGATTTGCCTTTTAATGCGTTTAAAGTTAAAGTTAAATCTAATCTTTGTTCAAAGGCATACTATTCTATCATCGACTACTTAAACGATAAGAACAGTTGGTCGCTGTGATTAACTCAAGACAATGTTCATGTTCTTTCTCCAGATAAATTCCCTACTGACAAGTTATAAAAATTCCTATATTTGTTTATTTTATTCTAAGTCAATTTATTTTAATTTATTAGTGACAAAATCTACTCATTACAATCTTCTTTTATGAGTTGTATTGCAATAAGTGGTTAGCTAGCGACCTTAATAACTTTATTCTTGCCTGAGCAACCGGCAGCAAGTTCGTCATGCTCCCTTAGATGTCACTGCTTGCGGTAGCGTCGGGGGTCGGGTTGCCTCCTTCCCTCAAATATGGCGAGGGGGGTGATGGCTGATCTTTGCGTTATGCTCGTGAACGGGTGCTGCTTGTGGTGACTGGTCGTCTTGCTGACCATGGTTTTGTTATTGTTATTAATAGTTAACTGTTTTTATTTTACTTTGATGGTGCTAGTTTATCATTTGTGACTTCGAGTTATAGCTGTAGCTTTATTTAAGCGGGCACGCCCATTATGCCTGGAAGCTTTTATTTAGATACGTTTTGTTTACATTATTTCTGCTTGAGTATAGTTTTCGACGATTATGATATATATATATATTTGTATAATGGTGTGTGCTAGCTAACATAAGGCAAATAATTTAATTTAACATTTTGTGTTGCGTAATGCAAATTATTTTATATTGTATTGTATAGCTTCAAGTTTTTTATGCGAACAGACAGCTGTGCTGCTGGGGAGTTTGTTGCGCCACTTCTTCTTCCCAGCTAAAGCACTAGGAAGTGGTGAAGGGTGGGCGTTTTTGGGGGACTGTCTCATGTAATTTTTGACGTTCGAAAAGTGCTGATTCTCAGCCTAGTTTGAATAAATGACTTTTGATTTTGACTCCTCCGAAACGGCTTGACCGATTTTTATGCAATTTTATATGTATATTCAGTAGGTCTGAGAATCGGCTACTATCTATTTTTATACCCCTAAGTGTTAAGGGTGGCTTTCCCACGGCATCGAGACTTACGCGGGTGAAACCGTGGGGCGCAGCTAGTAAAGTATAAAAAACAGTGTTTTAACTTTAGTGGTATTATTTTTCGTAACCCTGCCGATCCATAAATAACTTTTGTGGTATTATTACGTAAACAACCCGCACTGGGCTCGCTGGCAGATTACAGCCCACTCCCTCTCGAAGAGAGGAGGCCTGTGTTGCAGCACTGGGAACATTAAGGGCTGATTATGTTTCGTACCCTGCCGATCCATGATGTTGTTCACCATCTACCACTTCATAATAATGCGCCATCTATGTTAGCTTTACGAGTATGTAATTATGTAACCAAACCAGTCAAAAATTCAAACAAATAGTTTTCAGACAGCTGCGCGTACACTTTCTTTTTGTTTTCTTAAATAAAATGCTGCTCTTTGATAAGCGCATCACGTGAGACCAGCTGGACCGATTTTTTTTTAATGTTCATTATAGTCCGAATAAGGTTTTCAGCAACTTGACTGCTGCAAAACTAGATAGTTTTGCAGCAGTCAAGTTGTAGCCAGCCGCATGGTGGTCTAGCAGATGCTAGACCACCATGCGGCTGGCTACACACAGTGAATGAATAAGACAAAATATCTACAAGTTGGATTATTTAATGCGGGGTCGCTCGGTTCGCGCCATGAATAGTTCCTTGTTGCTATGGACAACCTCCCGGTAGACATCATGGCGATAAATGAGACCTGGCTC
Source organism: Tiliacea aurago (assembly GCA_948098905.1). Classification (NCBI taxonomy): domain Eukaryota; kingdom Metazoa; phylum Arthropoda; class Insecta; order Lepidoptera; family Noctuidae; genus Tiliacea; species Tiliacea aurago. The sequence continues at coordinate 28,500,604 of OX402581.1, read as the reverse complement.
AAGCAGGGAGAGAAGGGTCGCGCCGACAGTGCCGGCTAAGGCATGTGCAGCGTGGCGGCCGCGAGCGCGGCGTGGGCGCGTACGTGCGCCGCGGGTGACGTGGGCGCGTACGTGAGCCGCGGGTGACGTGGGCGCGTACGTGAGCCGCGGGTGACGTGGGCGCGTACTTGCGCCGTGGGTGACGTGGGCACGTACGTGAGCCGCGGGTGACGTGGGCGCGTACGTGCGCCGCGGGTGACGTGGGCGCGTACGTGAGCTGCGGGTGACGTGGGCGCGTACGTGAGCCGCGGATGACGTGGGCGCGTACTTGCGCCGTGGATGACGTGGGCACGTACGTGAGCCGCGGGTGACGTGGGCGCGTACGTGAGCCGTGGGTGACGTGGGCACGTACGTGAGCCGCGGGTGACGTGGGCGCGTACGTGCGCCGCGGGTGACGTGGGCGCATACGTGCGCCGCGGGCTGCGCGTGCGTGCAGTGCCGCACCCGCCGGCGCCGCAGGTTGAGCATTCAATTATCGTCGGTACTGCATACAGGCCGCCGTGGATTGATGTCAATATCTTACTGGATGCGAATACCGACTCTCTTTACTCCTTTGCTAGCGCGGATAAGGTTATCTTGCTTGGTGACTTCAACATTAACATGTTAAACCAGCTGAAAAATAAAATAAAATTATTGAACGACTTTGTACTAAGCTTCAAGCTAAAGCAAATTGTTGCTGAGCCGACTCATTTTACGGATCATAGTGAAACACTAATTGATGTTGTGCACTGATCCCGTGTGTGTGTGGGGTCTCTGTATCACACATACCTGAGCTTGGCCAACATGCAATTATATCTATTGAATTAAATTTTAAATTAGAGCAACCTTCCCCACACTGGATCATCTATAGGCCACTTAAAGATATACTGCTGGTAAAATTTAATGATGATTTGAATAAGATGGACTGGGAATATATTGACAGTCTGGAGGATGTGAACTCTATGGTAGCAACTTTTAATGAGTTTATTTTAAATTTCTTTGACTTGCACGCACCTCTTAAAAAAGTTTTAAGCAAAGTCTTACCCATGGATAACTTTTATTGTCAATAAAATGATGAAGTTGCGTGAAAAATCCCATGTTAATTCTATAACTACTATATATGTACATCATATAAACTTATACAAAGAGCTTAAATACTTAGTTACGGCCGCTTTTGATAGTGAAAAGTGTGCATATTTTAAAACAAACATAAATAAAAACAACAGCCAAAGAGGATGGAACAATATAAAATCATCTATAGATATTTACAAAAAAACAGACTTTACCACACTTTTGTAACAACCCTGAGAAAATAAATTACCACTTTTTGGACGTGCCTGGCAGTGGTGGGGTCAGTAATGCGGATTTAACTTACTTTGAGCACCACAGGATTTGTTATAGTCATTTCGAGCTTGAGCCAGTTCAGGAGGACACGGTGTTGAGGCTTTTACGTGGTCTTAAGTCCAATGCTCAGGGTTCTGATCATATCTCCCTGGAGATGCTGATGATGACTCTTCCTCATACGGTTGCAGCAATAACGGCCATTTTCAACAGATCCATAGCCCCTCCTCTTTTCCGGATCTATGGAAATTGGCTATAATTAGGCCCATTCCCAACGTATCTAATCCCACTAGCGTGAACGATCTTCACCCAATTAGCCTTTTACCGTCTCTCTAAGATTCTGGACAAGTTTGTGTCTAACCAGCTTCGGGCATATCTTGAGCAGCACGGTATTTTGCCACTGGCTCAATCAGGATTTCGTAACGGGCACAGCACAGCCACACTTTTTCTTGATGTGGTAGGCAATATCCTGGAAGCCAGAGAACAGGGCATGGGTACCATGCTTGTACTGCTGGATTTTTCACGTGCCTTTGACTCAATCAATACCTCCCATCTCCTCTGCAAGCTGTCTTACTACGGATGTCAGCCCGAAACGATCCAATGGTTTTAGAGAGAGTTTAGAGTTACCTGAGTCACCGTTCTCAGTTTGTCCAGGTGACAAATGACAGTGATGGAGATGTTATATCCTCTAGTACCAAGCAAGTGAACCGGGGCGTACCACAGGGGTCGATCCTGGGCCCACTTCTCTTCATTCTGTACAGTGCCGACATTATCAACTGTCTGATCAACACCAAGTTCTATCTATATGCTGACGATCTGCAGAAGTATTTCCCATTCCGCCCTCAGCACTCTGTTGAAGCTGTGCAAAAAATGAATGAGGATTTAGATAGGATTTCAGCATGGTCAAGAAGAAACTCTCTGGTTCTGAACCCAGTTAAGTTCAAGTACATTCTCATAGGATCAAGAAACTTTCTAAGTAAAATTTTAGGGTACAATTTGGACTTGAAGATTGACGGGTGTTCTATTGATAGGGTGCAAGAAGCCCGTTGTCTTGGGGTGGTGATTGACGAGTACTTGCATTTTGAGACACATATAATGGAGGTGTGCCCAACCGTTTTTACCGTCTAAAGCTTTTGTACCGTGTACGGCCCTACATAAGTGTGGATATGCGCGTCATGCTGTGGAGTCACTTGTTTTATCGAAGCTTAACTACACTGACACTGTGTATGGGGCGTACATTCTCAGTAGAAGCGACAAGTTGCTCCAGTGGGTGCAGAATGCCTGTGCGAGATTTTGTTTCAATGGCCCTCCCCGATATCACATAACTCCATTTTTAAATAAGGGTAATTTGATGAGAATGTCAGATCGCAGAAAACTTCATCTGGCTCTTTAGCACCATTCTCACAAAAAAAAACAGATAAGATAAGATAATCATTTATTTGCACAAACATGAGTACAATACATACAACACAAATTGTCAGCATGCAAGAGATGTGAAAAGTAGAGGAATAAAACAGATCATCACGTTTGCCCTATACAATGGCATGCAAATATTAATAAAATTAAGTAAAATTTCACTCCAAGTCTAATGGAGAAAAATGTCATGATAATTAGAGATCATTAAAAATAATAAATTAGCAAAACATAATCAAAATCTCTCATTTAAATCATAATAATTTTTATCTGCTAGAAACTGTTTGACTTTCTTTTTGAACGCTACGTCACTTAACTGCTTCCAGCTTTTAGGTAGTTTATTATAAATTTTTGGAGCCATGCAAAATACACTTTCCGCATAAGTGCCGTTATATATATTTGACTATTGTCACGTCTATTACGAGGAAATCGATCCGCCATGCGAGGAAAGAGGTGAGGGTTGGATCTTAAGAACATTGCGTTTTCAAATAAAAATTGCGTGAAAATATTTTGTGTTTTGAAAATAAGGCTACAACTCTCAGTGGTTTCAAGTTTGAATATCGACCTAATGCAACGTTTTTGAGTTTTAAATGTAAGTTCTCGGTCAGTTGAGTTACCCCAAAAGATAACACGGTATCTTAAAATGGACTCCACCAAACCACATTGACATTGATGAATTTTATATATACTATGACATGAATATTTACTTTGTTAAGTAATATATTGTTTTAATTAAGTATTGTAAATGTGAAGACTATGTGGGTTATTGTTTATTTTTGTTTTTACTCAGTTAGTTTTCATCATTGTCTGGCAGTTTGAGTAATTTATGCGGCCTACCCAAATGTCCTTTCTTTGGTATTGTTCGTTGAATCGTTGAGCTCCTCAAGTTCTGAGTTGAGCTGCGACACTGACACACGACTACTGACAAATGCGTGCACTAACTGGACAGGTCCCCTCAATCTGTATGATTCTTTCATCAAAAGATATTTTCAGGCACCAATCTACATGGTCTTCGCATGATTTGACCAAGATTATGTCTGGACTTTAAAAGAGACTGTGACCTCTGAGTTTGTTTCGGCCTTTCTTCTCAGAGTGGTCAGTTACGAGGCGCCGACCTCATCTAGTTTTTTTTGTTTTTTTTTAATATGTTTGACGTGTGAAAGTGTTTGTACAAACCTACTTACAGAAAATAAATCATTTATCATTTACCAAGCCGTAGTATGCGGTAAGCAAAGCATCTACACTAATTACTGCTGCCAGTTTGTACAGAGCATAAGCTAAGGTCTCTATAATATATGTGCCTTCCAATTTAATTTATTGTCATTATTAAGTCCTAAAAATTTTGTTGTATCAACTTCGTCAATGTTATTATTATTAAAGTTTATGTCTAGATTGTGAAATGTCAAGGAGCGTTGACTGAAGTGCATGATTTTAGTCTTATTTAAATTTATTTTTAAATTGTTATTATTTAACCATTCTATAATTGCAATTAGTGAGTTATTAATGTCAGATTTATATGTGTCTTGATTTCTTTACGCAATTGTCACTACTCTGTCATTGGCAAAGAGGCTCATAGGTTGTTCTGTGAACTTAGGCAAGTCATTAATATATTTATAATGTAAACAAGGGAGGTCCCAAAACACTTCCCTGTGGGACTCCATACATAACTATGGATGGAGTCCGACAGGGTGTATATGTTTATATGTTAATCCTACAGACTTCCGTTATTAGCTTTCTGTGTTAAAGATATGACTCAAATAGTTTTAGTATATTACCTATAATACTGTATGCTTCGAGTTTCTTAAGTAGAATATCTGTATAGGAAATTGACTTGGTCACGTGATGTAAATGAAGTTAAAACAAGAGCATCTTCTTACCTTCTGTTGGTCTCAACGCACAAAACTGCTGCTTTCCATGGAAGCTTTAAATTCGCTGTCTCTAAGTGCTGGAACGACTTGCCACCTCCTTTTCGTGCTATAAAAACAGTTGGAACTTTTAGTACTAAATATAAGCAACACTTGACACGAGCACAAAAGGAAACCAGTTTCTAACTCACCCGGGGACTGCACGCAGTAGATATTGGTGACCTTAGCGCAGTCCTAAGGTCCTATCAGCATGATTTCGCTTCGATCGCTTTGTTTTGCGCGGTGATTTTATCTTCTTTTGTTTTACACAATACAACTCAGTCACTCATACACACAACGACACTATAATATTTTATTTGTACCACTTCCTTGTCTTATCATATAATATTCACTTATTGTTTTATTTGTAATTTTTGTTTCATTATATTCGTAATAATTATTAAATTTCTTTAAAAATACACAGTTATTTGACAGCTGAACAAATGGAACCCTTTAGGGTGTGTAAGTTCTGTGAATGGAACGCACTGCGCCCGCGTTCCTTCGCTTATCGTTCACCATATCACTTTAAACAATAGTATATGGCTTGGACAAGTGATGTTTCGAGTGTCGGGTGTGAGTCGTAATATTTATTCTACATAGTTACGTTTTTTCTTTTTTTTTAACTGTATTTGTTGATATATTTATTTTTATTACCCTAGTGAGATTTATATGTATCCGTAGGTGAGTCCGTGGCATCACAGCGGGCTCTATCAGAATACCAGCGCTGCGGTATTAATTTTTTAAATATCGGAGCATTATGCTGAGATAGGAGCCTTGATGGCATCGCACAAGTCTTGATTGTTTTTTTTGTATATTGTTAGTTTTATAAGATTTTTGTATTTCTTGTGCGTGTTCAAATTAAATATTTTTCTTTTTTTCTTTATAGTGTCGGTCCGAAAGAAAATTATTGTAAAGTTCCCGGAAAATTCAAAAATAAATATGAATTATTGGGATAGAACCATGCCTGGCGGGTCAGCTAGTTACTGATGTCTATTAGTTTACGCCAAGTGCATCAGCGAGCGACTTTGGCGTCTATTTTAATCCTAAGAATCTGCACCCAAGGACAGTGAAGTAATAAATATTTCGGTCACACATGCCATTAGTGCAGCTCTCAGTGTTACGGCCGCTAATAGCTCAGACCTTTTGTTATTTGACGCCTCTAGAGCACCGTCGCCGCCATCATCAGAGCCAACCCACAGGAGTGCGGGACGCACGGAAGGCCAGCTCCAAACAGAGCCCATATCATAACCTTTTGCTGGGCAGTTTAAGGCGACGATAACCGACTTTTGATGATTTTATATTGAGGATCACGTCTAAACGAGTAGTGTTAATGATTTGAAAAAAATATATGTTAAATTAGAGCATTTTCTCAATAACTTAATATGTGAATATTTTAGATTATGTTTATACACTCGGTGTCACAAAAATCGCACCTCTCCGATAATAAGTTTCAACCATGTCCCGCCATCAACGAATACATTAAACCTACATATGGAGGAAGACCGGAGAGGGAGAGGGAGGACAATAGACCAATGGAGAGCTGTGTTCTTCTCGGCTGAGACGAGGGTGTGTCTTTTCTGCAACGACAGGCGTAGAAGAGTGTACAGGAGGCAAGGGGAACGATTCGCACAAGCCCGTATTCAAGAGACAGTGGAATACAGGGGTGGCTCGTGCATGTTGTGGGGCGGCATGTCATTCGACGGCAAAACGAACCTTGTGTATGTTTCTCGGACCAGAAGTGCTCGCGGGCAAGGGTCACTGACTGCTCATCGGTACATAACAGAGATCTTAGAGGAGCAGGTTGTCCCTTATGCGGGTTTTGCTGGCAGTGGGTCCACGTTAATGAACGATAACGCCCGCTGTCACACCGCATTAATTGTAAGTGACTACCTGCAAGAAGTTGAGATCCCTGTTATGCGCTGGCCGGCGCGTAGTCCAGACCTGAACCCTATAGAGCACCTTAGGGATGTACTGAAACGCCGAGTACGGGCACGTGATTCTGCCCCCACGTGATTCTGACCATGACCTCCAAGATGCCGAATGGGACCACATTCCTCAAGAGACTGTTGTCACATTAATTAGGTCCATGAGAGAACGCATGGAAGCAGTCATCAGGGCTAGGGGGGGTAACACTAGGTTTTAAGTTGTTTTTGGACATTGTTGCAATTTTTGCTGATAAAATTAAATTTAACTTTTTAAACAGATTGTAGTATTAGTGACGAGTCTGTGTTGCCTAGTTACACTAACAACATAGTGATTAATTATGAATCATCATGTTGTACGAAGGAGGATCCACCTATAATACCAACATCCTTGGAGGCCACTACCAGTCAGATAGAGTATTCTCTTCCTGCTGGAACTCATACGGCCATTTTTGACTCTTCAGTTGTAGTTGTGGAGGTCACTCCGGATAATTCTTTAAACTAGGCAGTAAGACAACAGAAGTTACCGCTTCAAATAACCAATTATTAATATTAGAGAATAATAAAAAGGTATCTTCTGGCAATATAATTCATAGTAAAAAACCAAAGGGAGAGCAACATACTTTAAAATTATTTAATCAAAATATCCAAGGTTGCTCTTCGAAGTTACTGGAAATAGAATTGTTTTTAGAAAATACCAAGTTTGATGTCATTTGTTTAAAATAACATTGGTTAAAAGATCATCAAGTGATGTCAATTAATTTTGAAAATTATTGTGTAGTTAGCCATTTTAGCCGAAAACGTATGATACATGGCGGATCATTAATATTAATTAAAAATTCTATTAAATCGAAACAACGAAAAGACATCATTGGACTATCTGTTGAACACACCATTGAATTGTCCTGTGTTGAGCTCGATATGCATGTTATAGTATGTGTATACAGACCTCCAAGTTACCAGAATCTATCCGTGTTTGATTCTGTAATGTTGTATTAAAAAAACTTAGTACAAATAGTAAGTCAATAATCATATGTGGTGAAACGTTTTTGATGAACCAACCCGAGTGACGGCTTCTTCTGCCACTTGTATAGATAATATTTTTTGTAATTGTGATTACTTAAACAAACAAATTGTAAATAAGTTGCCATCTGATCACAGTGGACAAACAATAACATTTTGCTCTTCTATTCCTTTACAAAAAATTCAAATAAGGTTTAGGGCAATCACAAGTAAAAATTTAGAGAAATTAAATAATTCTTTGGCCAGTAAATTATGTGTTCAGAGTTTTAATCATATGTGTGACCCAAATGAGTTCTACGCCGAGTTCTTTTCACTATTAAAGACGCAATTTAATGACACTTTTCCACTAAAGACTGTGAAAGCATTTACACAAAGTTCTTATTTAGTGATTGGGCGACTCCAGGAATTCGTAAAAGCAGAAAAAATCTTTTTGAACTTTATGGCCTAAAGCAACATATGAATAATAGTAGCTTTCATCAGCATGTTGCAAAATATTCTAAAACTTTTAAAAGTGTGTGCAAATTAGCTAAAGCTCTTTATATTAGCAATAAAATAAAATCTGCTGATGATAAAATAAAAACTACCTGGCAAATAATAAATAATGAAACAGGTAGGAAAAAACAGCGTAATACTGAATTTAATTTAGAGACTGCACATGGGCCCATCACTTCAGATGTAGAGATAGCTCAGGAATTCGAAAATTTTTTTGCTAATATTCCCCTTAAAACTACTGAAACTTTAAATTCCTCACCCGCGCTTTCTGCTGCTTTACTTAGAAAGAATGTAAAGGCTTGCCCTATGGAGTTTAGGTTTCAGCATACAAACCCCGAGGCTGTTATAAAAGCTTTTAAAGATCTTAAAATTAAATCAACAAAAGATCTCTGGGGGATGTCTGTAAAAGTCTGTATATCTATCATAGAAACCATTGCGCCCTATTTAGCTTTCATATTTAACACCAGTGTGGACCAAGGAGTCTTTCCGGATCTCATGAAACACAGTAAAGTAGTTCCTTTGTTCAAATCCGGAGATAGTAAAGAACCCAACAATTATAGGCCTGTGTCAGTTCTGCCAGTTCTCAGTAAGGTGTTTGAAAAGTTGATGCTCAATCAAATGTTACGTCACTTTAATAAAAATTCCATCTTTCATGAACAACAGTACGGTTTCACCAAAGGGCGTTGTACCACTGACGCCGGTGTCTCCCTAATAAAGAACATTTTTAACGCCTGGGAGGAAGCACAAGATGCCATTTGAATCTTTTGCGACCTCTCTAAGGCGTTCGATTGCGTAAACCATGAGACACTTTTGCTGAAACTAGAGCACTATGGGATTAGGTATACAGCTCTTGATTTACAAAGATCATACCTGAAAGATAGAAAGGTTAAAGTTCAAGTGAACGGCGTAAACTCATTGGGGTCTGAAATGGCAATGGGCGTACCTCAAGGTTCAATATTGGGTCCATTCGTCTTTTTAGTTTATATTAACGATTTACCCCAATTATTTCAAAATCAATCGAAGATGGTGTTATTTGCAGATGACACATCATTGATATATAAAGTAGACCGACGGTCACAAAATCTTGACGACGTTAATAACTGTATTCTTCAGGTCCAAGATTGGTTTACGGTAAATAATTTGGTACTAAATAAAGCAAAAACCAAATGCATTCGATTTAAATTACCTAATGTTAGAAGTAGTGAATGTAATATCATATTGAATGGAGCAAAACTGGAATTTATTAATCAAACGGTTTTCCTAGGAATCACTCTAGACGAGAAATTACAATGGGGACCACATATAATATCTCTTGCGGGGCGGCTAAGCTCGGCAGCTTATGCTGTTAGAAAGATAAGACAGTTAACAGATGTAGAAACCGCGCGTTTGGTCTATTTTAGCTACTTCCACAGCATTATGTCGTACGGCATTTTACTGTGGGGTCGGGCTGCTGACATTGAGTCCATCTTTATTTTGCAAAAGAGAGCTGTCAGAGCAATTTATAATCTAAGTCGCCGCGAATCTCTTAGGGAACTATTTAAAAATATTAATATCATGACGGTACCTTGCCAATTCATTTATGAAAATATTATGTATGTAAGGAAAAATCTACATCTTTTTAATAAAATAAGTGATAGACATAATTTTAATACTAGAAATAAAGACAAAATAGATCAACCATTTTTCAGGTTATCTAAATCTTTTATGGGGTACTGTGTTAAATGTTACAACAAAATACCTTGTGTTATATTGCAACTAAATGAAAGAAAATTTAAAACTCATATTAAAAGAACACTTTGTAAACAAGCATATTACAAATTAGAGGATTATATACAAGATAAGAATGCTTGGAAACATGCTGGTCTTGCTCCATAGGACAATCTAGAGTCTAGACAAAATCAAACAGGTTGCTATTTTAATTGTATAATTTATTATTTTTATGACATTTATGTTAAATTCTGTGATTATCTTAACTCACACTGATATTGTTATTTTTTAGGAAATCGTACCTATATATTTTTTACAATTTTTGTAAATATGTGAGCACCATGTATCTATCACATAATTAATAATTAATTATGTGATAGATACATGGTGCTCACATATTTAATTATATAAATTATATGTGAAGACGATGCACCTAGAATAAAATTACTATACCACAATAGGTAGCAATGACAGATAAATAATTTATCTGTCATTGCTTCATCCTTAACTCCTTTTATTACCTATTGTGGTATAGTAATTTTATTCTAGGTGCATCGTCTTCACATATAATTTATATAATTAATGTACCTATAAAAATATTGTACTAGATTTTAAAAGAGTACCGGTGGAGTTTCTTTCCCATTCTTCTCCATACGAAACTACCTTTTGGAAGGGGCGACTAGAATCAATTCTATTTTTTTGTAAATATTGACGTTCAAAAGTGCCTTTTATGTGCCTATTTGAAATAAACAATTTGACTTTGACTTTGACTTTGAAGGCGAGCGTGCGAAGCGAGACTGCCGCGGCAACGGCCGCCGAGCACCACATCCCCTCTATTGTTTAGGCGTTTGGTAAAATTAAAATATGGTAATTAAAACAGTGGTATAATGAATTTTCGGAAACATAATATTTCGAACAAATGTTATTTCGTCGAAACAGTTAATACGTGCAATGAAGTCACTATTAATGAGAATAACAAGATTGTTTTCCTGCAACCCGCATTGTTTTTGTGAACGCAGTGTTGTAATTTTATATGAGGGTATGCATTTTGTCAAAGATACGAACTGAAACGTTTAGAAACTGTCATTCGATAAAATGTTTTTCTTGGTAATAAATTTGATATTAACTAAGCAATAAGAGGATAGAGAATATTTGATTTGTTATTCTATGAAATGAATATAACATTTTATTTGTAACAAAAATCATTGATTTAAATTTCTTCAAAGTAAGTATTCTGCGTATTGATTATTCTGTGAAATGATAATATGAGAAAAAATGTATGTGAAACGAAATTCTATGGAACTATTTTCTATAAAACAACGTACAACCATCGAATATACATATTCATTGTACATTTGCAATCGTTTTCTAAAGGGGTTAGGAACTTTTGGCTCCCTTTCTGTCCGCCATTTTGTTTTTTTTTCTTGTATAGTGGCCAAGGATAAAACTTACGGAAATCGATTGCTTTCATCATATTACAATAATATGTTCTTTGACAAATGTCCTAAACTGTCACATTTCTAATAAGCCAACAAATTTGTTCAAGTAGCGCCATAAAGGTTAGCTGGTATGAGCGTATTAGGTGTCTAAATCGTCTTCGTGGACCAGGAACAGTGCTGATTCTACAAAAATAACACCGTCGTGTGTTAATATTCGTACGGGAGCAATAACAAATTAATAAACAATAACAGATTCACTTAAAAGAGAACAGTATAAACGCTAGCGTACAGTGAAGGTCAAAGTAGCCAACTGATTGATCGAGATCGACCGTCCGATCGATCGATCCGCATACTAGAAAGGGAAATATCGCAACGTACTCTAGCTATCTCGCTCCCTCTCGATCCCCTGACTAGGGGGGCTTTCTTAGATGTCATTCGGCTCGATACGCGACTTTATTTTCTAGCTAGCTATCGACAGCATCACATTAATTGATATGATTTAACTATCATCCGTTGATATGTCCTTCATAGATTTGAAAAGGTAACTACTTGCCTTTGAAAGAATATTGAAGTGGTAAGAATAATTTTAAAATATAGAGTAAACTGAACTCTGGCTAGTGTCCCCAGCACCTACAGATAGGCAAAACAAAGGAAATTGGCCCGGTAGCCTGTGCCGGCCGCCTGACCGGCTCGCTCACCAGCGCGCTGGGTTGAGCCTGCACCGGCGACGTCGCACATAAATAACAGCGCGTCGCGTGTGCCCGCAGCCGCACTGATCCGCCCGAGATTTATCCGCAGAGGGAAAAAACCTGATTAATCACTACATTCAAAGACGGAGGCGAGCGTAAGTCAGGACACAAGAAATAATTAATTGGTGCGCGCATCGAGCAGCCCCCCATCCCGCGCCCGCGTCCCGCGCCCCGCACTCTGCGCCCCCGTGCCCCAAGCACCCCGTCTAATGTGCCCGAGTTTATTCAAATTGGCTTCATTAATAGACTACACCTGAGCGATGCGGAAGTTGTTCCGTTGCGGTTGCGGGTGTTACCGTGCAGGGAAGCTATTCAGAAAGGAACTGTATTAATGTTCGCGAGACCGCCGCGGTACATGTCGCTAATTAAAGGCAAATGGCAAAACCCCGGCTGCTTGATTGACGCCTGTCAACGTACTGCTGCCGATATCAATACATATAAAGTAACGTATTCTGTTTATCATGTCCTTGCAGTGTTTGCAGTTGTAACGGTATGTTCGAAGCGATGTGGATTAATACGTCGTTCAATATCATCAGCGTATCGAGCGCTGCATAGCGCTGCGTTTGAGACGAAGCTCTTGAAATCGGATCATCGCTTATTATCGTGTTAAGCCGAAGGTATGAAATCTCTTCCACGAAAGTCTGTTCCACGAATGCAATAAGTTTTGTAAGCATATTCTCGCACTCCTACGTGCTTATATTTTGAAATAAATGCATAACGCTACAGATGAGAATAGTCATACTATGCGAGTGAAGCTGTTACGTCGCGGGATGTCGGCGCGGTGTCGGCGTGATGTCGGCGCGGTGTCGGCGTGATGTCGGCGCGGTGTCGGCGCGCACTTTGCGGCGTGTTTTCAATTGCGAGTGTCACCGCACTGAATATTCACGATGCTGCATCAATATTCATGAATATACCTAGCCCGTGCACTACCCCCCCGCAACCCAGCAGTGCCCCCGCCCGCTCCCCGGTCGGGATATTTCCAATATAGTTGTTGAATGGTTGTATCGTCTTCCGGAGTGACGCTACGCCACTGAAGCTACGCTTGAGGAGCCACATGTAAGGTGCTACGACTACGAGCTTCTCCCTACGTGCTACGAGCTCGTAGCGGGCATGCATAAAGATAATTGTAGGTATTTACAATCGTTTTGCTTTCGGGGCTGTCTAGATATTATGAGAATGAATTTAAGGTATTTATCGTTTTTCTTTGCCGACAAATTGAGTTGAACTCCTCAAACTACTTTCTCATAAAACAATACATACCCCAAGGCACTTAAGGCTCCGTGCACGAAAAAAACCTTTTTTTATAAAGGAGAATGCCGTTGGGCAGTACCAACTTGCGGGGGAGCGTGTCACAACCAAATTTAGTTCATAAAATTACTACTATTTTTTAAATCAGATTTACGTTTTTGTTATGAAAAAGATTCCCGGATTTCGGAGATCAAATTAAAAGTATTTTTTTTACTTTGTATGTATTTTCCACGTATATGTCACTGCCATTGCACTTCATTTCCGAATGTTGCTACTACCACAGAATACTACAGAATAAGTAATAGTACTACGTAGGTAATACGCAAAAAAAAAAAAATTGTACGTGCCAGCAAACATTTACATGAAGAAGATAATTATGTATCGTACCGATTTTCTTTTTAGAATACGTGATATTAGATATTGTATGATTATGTGTGATAAAAATAAAATTATTCACTCGTTGCGTCATAATAATTTAAATTATTATTTTGTAATACATGTATTTAATGAAAAGAGGCTCGATTCAAAAAAGGAAATGTGTTTATTGTCTGTGACGTATTGCATTTGTTTTTTTTGGCTTATTTAAATTATTATCTGTAGTTTTTTGGCGCCGTCACGAATGACGTTACTTTCAATCTTTAAATGTTGGTTTCATATATTATATTGATCGATGGTTTCATATGAACTATTCGATTATAATTAAAACGAGAACGGGCGTTCAAGTACTTTTTCTTAACGTAGTGTTTGTGTGATAATCCTTAGCGATGTCTCCATCTAGGGTAAGACATCGGCCAGCAAGTCGTCGTTGCCGATGTGTAAACTGTTCACTGGTATTGTAAGAACAATTTAGAGTACATGACACAGAAAATATATCCGTGGCTATGATTCGTGTTTTAAGATCATGGATTGCTCCAACGCCTGTTAGTATTACCGCTTTAACTAACTAACGCATTAACTCCACCATTTAAAATCAGTATTTTTTACGAAACTAACCTCAAAATATTAAGTAGGCAAATGGCAAATAAATACAAATTGCGGAAATCCATGTAAAAAACAGTTAACAATATAGGTAGAACATTGAGTTCTCCTCCAAATACACTGGGTTTGATTGTGACAGCGGACTTTTCGTTTGGTACAGGGCTAATTAAAATGAAAAAACCGTTAAGACTCTATTGTTAAAAGAATAAAAAAGTCGGAGGGAACGAGGGGCGTGGCTAAGACAGCTACATCAAGAGTGGGGATAGTTCGCGGCAACTGCAGACCGCGAGGAGCACACGCTCTCTTTTGGATCGACAGCCGACGGCGACGGACGTATCTCCACCTCAGTATCGTGTTTTCAGTGCCAAGTGATTAGCTAATTGCTCGTTAATTCTAGTTTGCTAGGGTTTTCTATATTAAGTTTTGTTTGTTAAAATGAATAAATGCAGTTGATTGGTTGTGCGTATATTTTTTAATAAACCTGCTTCTGATAGATAATAATATTATAACGAAAGCTGTCATGAGTATAAGGGGGTTTAAAAAGGCCGCTTTGGCAGAATCACAATAGGATAATATTATGAATCATATTAAAAATCATAAAATGGCATTCATCTGTTTGACAGTAGCTAATAAGGAAATTCGTAAAATGGTCCACAAATTATGAATATTGCTTTAGTGAAGTTTAATGTCAAATAGCAGTAGCATCATAAACAACAGTTTTTACTGCTGATTTTTGAAAGATAAAAGCAAAAAAAAAATCGGTTATGTTTTCAGGTTTACGAACCTCTCGAGCAATGTGTCATGATTAGTGAAACCCCTTTAATGTAGATATTGTATAATAATAAAATAAAGTTTTGATTTTATCTCAAGGATAGCTGAAGCCCAGTGTGTAATTTTAAGATTTGTTGATTTGGTTTGCTAAATATTAGGAAAAAGAAACTAAAATACAGATCCAAAGACACCTACTTCCGAAATTAAAGTAATTTTTCACTTTGTAGTGTTTTTTTGGAAGTCGGTTATTTTTTTACAAAAAGTTTTTTATTTTTCACTTTTTAGTGGGTCAGTTTTTAATTTATCTAAGTTACAATAGCCTAAAGTCAACTGCTCATCACTTTTTACAAAATATTGCTTTTTCCGATGCTGGAACGTTAATTGTTGAGGAGTTCTCCTGGTAAGAACCAGGAGAACTGCCACTCACCATATGCATTGTGACGAGCATAAATTGCTTAGCAACCATATTAAAGTAGGTACCTAATCGAATCGCAACCCGTTAAATACTTATCATTATGTTGTTCCGTGTGATAAAGCCCATATCAAAAAGAAAAAACAGGAACTCGATATTCGTTATAAACGTTTGCATTGGTTACTGGGAAGGAAATCCTGTTTATCAATACATAATAAGCTGATAATATACAAGCATATTCTGATGCCAATTTGGACGTATGGTATCCAACTTTGGGGCTGTACTAAGCCAACCAACGTCAAAATAATTCAACAGTTCCAAAATAAAGTACTCAGGGCTGCTGTAAATGCACCCTGGTACATAAGAAACGATGACCTCCACCGTGACCTCGACATGGAATTCGTCACCACCATCACACAAAAATTTGCTGAAGCCCACGAACACAGACTCCATCGACACGTGAATGTTGAGGCAATCCAGCTGTTAGACAACACAGGCATAGTGCGTAGACTAAAGAGAACTAAACCATTTGAATTAGTGTAGTGTAAGTGAATCAATAATAGTAACAATGTTGTGCTATTTATATAACACATGAACAAAGTGTTTTATCAATTTTACCAGACTCTAAGGAAGTGTTACGAACGTGTGTAAAAGTGCATACCTAATTATGGACACTATTCTTAGCATTAACATAATTTATAACGTAGCATAATAAGTTAGATTTAAATTGTTTATTAGTCTTCTTAGGCTAGATTGCAATTAACTAGTAAGAACTTGGTTCTTACTAATAAGGAAAAAAAAAAAAAAAATATGTTGTTCCGGTGGCCATCTGTGGTCTCCATCATCAGTTCCATTTCAAATGGCGATTTTCAGGAGCAAATGCACGAGTTACTATAAAAAATACCCAAATCGCTATAGGTTTGCCTATAAAATTCGAGGGTTTCCCTCGATTTTTATGAGATCCTCTCATCAGATTTTGATTTGGGCAATGGGACCACCTCGGGAGCAAACCCTTTCAATAACAAAATAATTTTCATAATCGGTTCATAATTGACGGAGATATCGGTGAACATAAAAAAAAAAAATACAAACATACAGCCGAACATATAACCTCCTTTTTGGAAGTCGGTTAAAAATACATTGCCGACTGGGTTTTTAACAAAATATAGGTTATTTCAATATTATTTTTCTGCTATATTTTGTATAGAAGTTGAAAAAAGTGCTTTAGCCACATACAAATAGACCCATACATAGATAACCCGTACCCCGTAACCCGTAGATGATATTTTTTAATGTTTAAAATCAAAAATAGTTTCTGGTAAAAAAAATATCAACCGTCATCTCGCGTCATTTTTCGGAAAACTTGTTGCGAATATTAGTGATTTTCCATGAATACTTAATTTATTTGAAAAAATCCCTTCCAGCTGCATGCAAAACAAAGAACTCGACTATTGAAATCACGAATAATTTTGTTTAAATATTTTTGCCTTTCTCACAACCAATGAACAAAATTGATCAAAATCAGCCGATTTCGTGCACGGCGCCTTAAGCGTCTCACACACTATGAATATAATATAAAATATTTATTATCTTCGTTAAATCGCTGACCGTAAAATTTAATGGACACCACGCACAGTGCAAATAATATACTAGCTTTTGCCCGCAGCTTCGCCCGCGTAAAGGGCGGATATTATTCCTCAGCAACGTACTACCGTCATTCATAGTATCCTATGTCTAACTTGATGTCAGGGGCCAGAGACCAAAGACAATTTTATGTTTACTACATTGTCTAAAATGATATAAATCAATAGTAAGTTTTGTATGCGCTTCATTGCAAGAACCAAACAGCTTGTACAAGAGACAAAACGTGCGATTCTTAAGACTGTGTCTGGTAGAATGTCGTTTTTGCGATATATTATCGTATTTTAGCTTGTGAGGTCGGATATATTAATATATCTTTACAGTAAGCACTAGAATATACAATTATAAACATTTTATAATTTGACAAATATCACATAATTCTTCATTTTTCCGGATAACCAGTAACAACATAGGTAATAATGAAAATAAATTTGTGTAAGCACAACCAATGGCATGAGTGTCGTGTATCAGCACTACGCGCGGTATCTTCACAGAATCTAATAACTGGCGCTCGACAATATTGAATTTATGAAAATACATTACTGCAATACATTTAAAGTATTAGTAGTAGTATAGTACGATAAATGGGTAGGTAGGTACGTAAATAAGGATGGCATAGTGTGAGTGCCATAGACATTATATTTGAAGAAAAGGTAGCTAATGGCGCCTTTACTCTGGACAGTGAGCGAGAAGAGGTGTTGTGGGCAACTTACTATTTAAGAGGTGTTGTAGGCAACTTACTATTTAAGTACTAAATCACGACACGGTTGGCGCAGTTAGTTAAGCGATTGACTGCTGCGCTGCGTGTCGCGGGTTCGATTCCCGCACGGAACAAATATTTGTATGACCTACAAGTAGTTATTCCGGGTCTGGCTGTTTGTGTATGTGGATTTAAATGTTTGTAAACGCACCCACAATACAGGAGAAATTCCTAGAGTGGGGCAACGTTTAAAAAAAAAAAAAAAATGTTGTATAGTATAATTGAGGATAAAGGACTCGGTACCTAAGTTTATTCTGACTGTTTGAATGCCGACTTTAATATTGTTGTATTTTCCACAGTACAGTACAATACAACACGGCTTCGTTGAAGTTCGTCGTTTAGCACGGCTCGTCACAGGCGGCGCGCGGCGATGCCTCACCCATAAATCCCGTATCATATAATGTGGGATAGTTTTATTGAGGCGAGAACGGCATTCATTACGCTACGATTTATGGTGTCTGTCCACAGCCCCCTCTCCTCCTGTTCCCCGTACCGCTACCCCTTGCCCGCAACCCGCGCCAAACTCCATGACACGCTCATGAATACCAGATGACTTTATTTACTATCGACCTTCGTCGATCATGTCGGAGGATTCTTATCTAGCATGTAGTCCCGAGTTAACGATATAAGCAAACCAAATAGTACTTAATCAGCCTATAATGTTCCCACTGCTGGGACACAGGCCTCCTCTCGGTGAGAGAGAGTGGGCTGCAATCCACCACGCGGGCCCAGTGCGGGTTGGTAGACGTCACATGTCTTCGGATATTTGGTTCTAGGCCATGTCGGTTTCTTCACGATGTTTTCCCGCACCGTTTTGAGAACCAAACAGTGATTCTCACAAATAATACAATGCATAGATAGTACCACACAGACTTGTTCGGTGTACCTGTTAGGATCTGGTGACCTAACTGCTCTCACTGAGTGCTAGTGTGTGTACTGAGCTGGCTCAGTGAGCTCTATGTAAAGCCACGCATTTGTAACTGTTTGTGCAAATATCCACACAAAGCTGCAGCTCACGGCTGAAATGCGTTTTTATCGTACATTTCGGGCTTTTGTCGGTCGTCGGTGGCGCGGAGTGGGCGTGACGCGCCGGTGGAGTTATGACAGCAATAATTCCCGTATAACGTATTATTATAATAGGAGGGGCTCGTTTGCCGCCGGCCATTCAACTGATTTACAAGGCTTTTTAATTGTCAACAAGTTCGCGCACGCGGCGATTGTCGGCACGGCGAGTAATCGTGGCTGATTGCGCCGACGACGGGGGCTTGTTACTTATTTCAATTCAAACTCAAACTCAAACTCAAAGCATGTATTTCAAATAAACCAATTACAGGCACTTTTGAATTGTCAAGGGGGTCGGTCAGTCATCAAAATGAAGCTAGTTGCCCATTCCAAAGCTTAGTAGGTACCTATGGAGAAGAACGGGCAAGAAACTCCACGGACACTCTTTTAAATTAACATATGGTTACAAAATATTGGTTACATCATTCGTGTTGAAATTAAACATGTGAGAACGATGCAAAACGTCAAAGGCGTCCGTAAAAAAATATAAAAAAAAAACAATTCAAAACTTAAATTAAAATAAGCCAAGGCCGCTAAGAGATGACCAGTCCCTACTGATGGCGCCCGTTCACGAACATGACGCATGGATTAGCACCATTCAACTCAACCATTTTGAAGGAAGCTAAATGATCCAACACACCCGCCACCATCAGCGAGACATTACAGTGAGCATGACATACTCTCAGCCGCCATTGCACATTCAAGTCAATGAAAGTAGTACTCAGTAAATGGTAGCTTTATAGTAAGTACATAGTGCTCACACATGTGCTATGCAATTATATAATACTAAGAGATTGAATTTATACAAAGCAAAGATAGTTTTTGAAATCTTCAGCAGCTCCAACAGTATTTTCAAATGTTAATCAATTAGTTGAGGTTGTGGAGCTGGACCAGCATTGAGCCAAGCATTTTTATCAGCGATGTAATCCCCCAAATTATAGTATGCCTGCTTGCATAGTGTGCGTTTTATACAAGATTTGAATTTCGTCTCATTCAGTTGAAGTATGTGGGGAGGAATTATATTATAACATTTTAAACAGTACCCCATGAAAGACGAGTCTACTTTTGCCAGTCTGAAACCTGGTTGAGCTAATAAATCCCTACTTCTAGTACTATAATTATGTATTTCGCCTCTTTTACTAAAATGATGTAATTTTTTTCTTACGTACATGATGTTTTCATAGATATATTGACAAGGCACCGTCATGATGTTAATATCCTTAAACAGTTCCCTAAGAGAATCGCGCCTGCGGAGATTATATATGGCTCTGATGGCTCTTTTCTGCAGAATAAAAATAGCCTCGATGTCTGCAGCCCGTCCCCATAGTAAAATACCGGTAAAATACCCCATAGTAAAATAATTCAATGGCTTATGTCCCAATATAACAAAATTTAGCATTGTAGATATTAATTATATATACAAGACTTGCCCGCACTCGACCGCTCTGGCATTGTAAAAGAATACACTGAGGTTAGTGATGCTCATTGATACTAAAGACCCTGATTTGAGTCTGGACTTCTGGTTCGACTTGAACCCTCGCAAGTTCCCAAGAACTTCCAAAGCAAATCAGTTACAGGTTAGTTGCCATTCATCACGGAACTATGTGCCAACTCTGACAAGAACTGGTGGTGCGACGACGTTCTGAAAGTCGTTAATGACGTCAGAATGTTTGGCACGTGCACGAGTTAATTTGCGATCGATAGTTACCGCGGAACTGGCGTGGTTGCACGCTAACTTACTTGCGAAGTCTGATCTACATTAGCTTTTAATAAGAGCTGTCGTTAACGAGTCGCGTCACTGTCGGGTCGCACGGCGCCGCACCGAGTCGCACGACATCGCCGCTTCTTCGGAATTAATCGTCAGCGTGGTGTCGATTATGTATTTCAATAATTCAATCCCACCAAAAACATTTCATGTAAAATGTTGCCAAGACGACCACATATGGTTTGCCCTGTGAAAAAGATATCAGATCTCATGTAGAGCCAAGCTTCTGAATCTACACGGCCTAACTCTACCGACCCTAACTTCACAAATTCTACATATCAGTGAAAATGTATGGCTTCGCCGTTTCGCTACCGTCTTGGAGGTGATGCGAATATTTAGTTTCTGAAGTAAGTAACGAAACAGCCAAGCCATAAATTTTTACTGATATGTAGAATTAGTGCAGTTTGGGTCGGTAGAGTTTGGGCACGCCACAATTGTGGCGATAAGTCCCCTCTTTGAGGAGTGGCTAGAGAGGCGCCACGGCGTCCTCACCTTCCGCCTGACGCAGGTCCTCACCGGACATGGTTGTTTCGGGAGGTTCCTGTTCAGAATAAAGCGGGAGGAAACGCCCAGGTGTCACCACTGTGTGGATCGCCCGGAGGACACGGTGCAGCATACGGTGGAGGTCTGCCCAGCTTGGGCGGAGCACCGCCGTGTCCTCACGGAGGCGATCGGCGGCGGTGATCTCTCGCGTCCGGCCCTGGTTCAGGCCATGGTTCGGAGCGAGAATGCATGGGAGGCCGTCACCTCCTTCTGCGAATTAGTAATGCTTGCGAAGGAGGAGGCGGAATGCGTGAAAGAGAGGCAAGGTTCGCGCCCTCGCGCTCCTAGTCGCCGCAGGAGACGCCCCGGGCGTCGGGAGTCGCAAGCCAATTTCCGGCCACCGTAGGCGCGGGCCTGCGGTCGGTGAGCGATGGGTAGCTTACCATCCGATAAGGACCAGGCCCGGGTCGACGGCGCGTCGTATTCCACGCGCGCCTCAATGAGTTCTCAGCACCAACTGACGGGGTCCGATAGGGCCAATGCCTGCCAGGGTTGCGAGAAGGAATATGCCCTCCCGCTCCGCCCAGAGCGGGAGAAGTTGTTTGATAATTTCCCACCCAAAAAAAAAAAGGGTCGGTAGAGTTAGGCCGTGTAGATTCAGAAGCTTGGCTGTACATGAGATCTGATATCTTTTTCACAGGGCAAACCTTATGTGGTCGTCTTGGCAACATTTTACATGAAATGTTTTTGATGGGATTTCAGTTCTTTTTGTAGGCAGTCTTTTTAGTGTTTGTTTTTTTCTTCTTTTTTTAGGGTGTATTTCTTGTATTAGTAAGATATATTACTAAAGTTAGGTATACCTAACTTTAGTAATATATCTTATCGTATTAATTAAGTACTTACAGTCGATTTGCTCACCTCGTCGTCAAAGGGCGTAAATAACTGAGACCTACCATGAGACTCTTGATTAAAGCGGAGGTTCTTGTAAGTACTTATTAATAAGTTTTTTAGTTACTGTCTACAGTCCCGTGTAAACTTTCATGTCCTAATTCAGAAAATTGGTGAAAGTTTCATTCAAACTTCCACCCCCCCCCCCCCATTTTAGGGGATGGGGGGCGAAAGTTATAAGTTTTTCTGGGGGCACGGTAGTGTTTTTTTGTATACTGAACTTTGTTTACATACCAAGTTTCGGCTTTCTAGCACTTCAGGAAGTACCCTAACATTTTGAAGTCTCATACAAACTTCCACCCCCCCATTTTAGGGGATGGGGGGCGAAAGTTATAAGTTTATGAATGTTTTTGTTGGTTGTATAATAAACTTAGATTACATACCAAATTTCAGCTTTCTAGCACTTCAGGAAGTAGCCAAACATTTTGATGATCATCAGTGTGTCAGTGTGTCAGTGACGAAATCGATGTATTTTAGATATCAATAAAATCTAAAGTATTAAAGCTATTCAATTGAGATTTTGTATGTTTAATTAGTTCAATATTGACATCATATCCTGAGAATATGAACTATCTGGTACATCGGAAATCAACTCTATGAGAGTTCAAAAAAACGACGAAACACTTCGAGAAAAGGTAGTGTCCTTGCGCTTCGCTTGGCTCGTCTTGGCGGGGGCACTACCGTGCCCCCAGATCTACACCCTTAAAAATCTTTATAGAATAGAATAGAATAGATTACTTTTATTTTCAGACAAATGTCCATAGAGTTAGTAACAATTTTACTTATCATCTAGTGTAAGTACAGACAAAGATTAACAAAACAATTAAAATTAAAATTCAGCGTGGAGCTGCATCCACCTCCGCAATATCGGGGAATCCCACCGATCTGTGAACACACGGAGAATACAGTTGGTGCTGCCGCGAACACGCGACATCAGGGATTTACATCTTTTTCTTATAATGGCGGCAAAACCATCAATTTGATTGTCCGCAAACATCCCTGACGCACTATAACGCCACCGCAGCCGCAGCAGTACTCTCAGTGCGTTATTATATTGAACTAGTAGGTCGCTGTATGCCCGGTGAGTGAAATTGACTCACAGGCTGCACGTGTAGAAGGACTGAAAGTAAGCTTTGACTGCCTTCGTACATCGTGCAAACCTGCGGGCCAGCATGTTACAACGGACAGCCAGCGACCTACGTTCCCTTTCAATGTCACAGTTATCTTAAAGGTCTTCATTGACCCAGTGGCCCAGATACTTAAAACTGTCCACTCTTCGCAAGTATTCTCCACACAGCGCGGCATGAGGAATACAAGAATATGTCACGCTACCTGCTTTAAAAACCATTAGTTCGCTCTTTGTGACGTTATATTTATATATCGACGACGTAACGTTTATATTTTCATTGCGAAAAGTATTAATAAAGTGAAAATTTGTCATAAGAAACGAAAAAATTAACGCGATGAAGAATATTTTAGGCGTTTCTCTTTTTTTTAAAGACTTATGACTCTATCGTTATCTTAACGAGATAGCACCTGATGTTATCCTGATAACAAAATGGTATTTCTTAGCGAGTAACACGTCCTGTTATCCAGAAATACATAAGTACTTTTTGATGAGGTAGTCCGTGAGACTATCCTGAAAGTAACTTTCTTTTTGATTCGGCTTTCAGAAAGCCCATCGTTGCGATCTTTAAGCCCATCGCCTTATGACGCATATCAAAGTTCTGTTGAAAACAATAAAAATATCGATGAACCACAAGAGGATGATGAAATCCCAGTAGTCTAATCGGTCGTTAATACCGCGTCTCATAATAATTCACAAATACCTACCGCCCTTGCTACAAGGACAAACTTCGAGTGACCCGAGTGTGGTCAATGAAACTTCTACTGTGGATATTTCCATAAAAAATCTTGATTTGCTTGGCGAAGCTAAGAAATTAGATTCCGAACTCGGAGAAAAAATACCCAATGAAGTGTCTGAACGTTGGGAAAAAATACTGCTTGATGGATCAGATAAAGAACACAAGGAATCATTAAAAGCAAAAATGCTTGTTCCTGAAAATTTGTGCATTGTGCAAAATTAGTGCATGCACCAAAATCATTTGGAATCAGCGCAAAATCAGCGTGGTACACAGATTGCTGGCCTCGTTAACCTAACAATGGACCTCATACATGCCCAATCTGTAGACAAACTTGATATTCTGAAAAGAATATCAAAAATCAGTCAATTGCTTCTTGACTCCAGTGAATACTACAGGCAACTGGCGAACCGGTTTTCAGGCGGAAAATGTACGGAGTACCTACTCTTCGACGAGCAAACAATATGACTGCAGCACCATCCACAAGTCGACACCAACCAAAACGATCGACATCTTCGGCGAGGAGGACCAACTACTCAACCCAACGCAGTCAGCAGACAGGAGCCATCAAGATGAACGACAAAAAGAACCGCCGTTAAAGGTACCTCACGCCGGTATAATTAGATACTTTATAAAACTCTGGATGTTGGTATCCGATGATCCCATCATACTAAATTATGTTAATGGTTATAAATACCGTTTATAGGGAAAGTGGTTCAAAACACTGAACCAAAAACCCACCATCTCATGGAGAAATGGAATCTGCAATATTCAAACTTATTGATTTAGAGGCAATTTAAAAAATGTTCTGATCTACCACTACAGTTTATTTCATCGGTATTCTTAACACCTAAGAGTACAAACGGTACAGGCGGTTATAGATTTATCTTAAATCTGATTACCCTTAATAAGTTCTCACCAGCCCAACATTTTAAAATGGATGATATACGTACCTTATCAAAATTAATCATACATAATGCATTCATGGCAACAATAGACCTAAAGAATCTTACTTTTTAAACATATCTTAAACATATCTCACATAGAACATATTTGAGACTAGCTGCGCCCCGCGGTTTCATCCGCGTAAGTCTCGATCCCGTGGGAATATTGGGATAAAAAGTAGCAAGTAGCCTATACTATGTTAATGCAGGGTGTCAGCTACCTTCGTACAAAGTTTTAACAAAATTGGTCCAGCCGTTTGAGCGTGAAGAAGTAACAAACATTCACCTTTATAGGTAATATTAGTGCTATGTGATTCCGTTATTCAATTGCTTACCATAAGGCCTCAGCATGGCGGCACTAGTATAATACAAAATTACAAACCCGTTTTGTCTTGTTTGAGGTACAATGGCCATACAGTAGCATCTTATTTGGAGCACGTTATTTGTATAGGAATAGAATAGAATAGAATAGAATAGAATACTCTTTATTATGTACACCATAAAAGTTACAGATATAAATGTTTAAATTTTACATAGGGTGACACAATGGGCGGTCTTATCGCTAAAAGCGATCTTTTACAGACAACCTTTGGATGGATTAAAGGGAGCAGGAGAGACAATACTGCAGGTAGTCAGTGGTATACCATTAACATATACAATAAATACATACATACACAAAGCATACACTTATCTAATAAATATATACATATATACAATACTACACATGAAACAAGAGCAGGGAACTGTGTTATGTAATGATGATGTTTAAGGAGAGAGGAAGTGTTTTTTTACCTGAATCTTAAAAGTGGACAAAGATTGAGCACGCCTTACCGACACGGGCAAGGCATTCCATAACCGCACTGCTTGAACTGTAAAAGACTTGTCATAAAAGCTAGTGGAATGCATCGGCATCTCTAGTCTCAAGTTTTTCGATGACCTCAGATATCTATTATGTGTGTCATGAAGGAACTTGAAACATTCTTTAAGATAAGAGGGGGTTGTAGGATTGAACAGAATACTGTAGAGCTGAAATAAGATATGAGAATTCCGGCGAAGACGTATGGGTAACCACTTGAGCTCAATAGGAAATACTTACGACTCATGTCTCATGACTGTAAATTCAGTAATACAAACATTTGATAAATTAGGTTTAGTTATCAACTTAGAAAAAAGTTCTCTCATACCAAATCAGATTTGTAAATTCTTAGGAATTCTCATCAACTCACAGTCTATATGTTTACAGTTGCCCCAAGAAAAAATAACTGTTTGTACTCTCTTACAAGAAGACTGCATTTGGTAGAGTCAAATGTCGCTCAGAAATATGAACAAACTTCGTGATTCCTCCCAATTGGAAATATTCACTGACTCCTCACTCACAGGATGGGGGGCAGCCTGTGAGTGAGGAGGCAAGTGAAAGTACTAGAGGTCTTTGGTCAATGAAAGAAAGAAAACACCACATTAACTTCCTCGAGTTACTGGCAGCATTGATGGTAGGCCCATCAATGCTGCCAGTAAGGCCTTTTGCAATAACAAAACCAATGCAGATGTTCTTCTTAGGTAATACCATTCTCATTGCTTATGTCAACAAATTGGGGGACACACAATTCCCTCATTTAATTGATATCACTCGGCAAATGTGGCAGTGGTGCAATAAAACAATAAAATAAATGTATTTACTCATCGTGTATTAAATCCAGAGAGAACACTGGACGCGGACCTAGATGCTAGGCACTAATGTTGGGTTATTCCCAGAGTACCCCTATCCCCGAGGACCCCGTCCTGGAGGACCTCGAATACGACAAATGTGATGTATATATTTTTTCTATAGTTTTCAACTCGTACAGTCGACATAAAAATTGCTTAAATGACAGGAGCACTAATTTAGTATACGCATGGAATAACAGAATGAAATGCCATTTAGGTTCAAACCCCACTTTGTTATTTAAAAAAAAAATGATACCTTATGAATAATTATGATTGATATAGCAAGCTACGATAGGGCACAGCTACAATAGGGCACAAGACAGATTGCGGTTCAAAGCGAAACCCATTACCAAAAAGAAGCGCAGAAGTCAACGAAAAAGCTATCGCAACACTGGCAAAGAACTATGAAGAAAGACAATAAATATTGCATTAACTAAGTCTTTAGAAGACCTTAGTAAAATCGTAATACCTAATAAAATTGACTAAAATTGTTAATATTTTGTGTTTTAAATTAAAAAAAATCTTATGTTGAAAAATTTGACATTACACTGATTTTGTATGTTTTCAAAAGACTGATTGATCATGTTAATATTTTGATTTTTAAAACGTTCATTACTAAAGTATTCTCTGTTTATAATATTTACCTCAACCAAGCAAGACATTTTAATTTTTTCCTGTTAAATATTATTATTTTAGTAAGTAATAAAATTTTATTTAACATATCATCTGCTGACGGTACTTTTAAGCTAAACTGACTTTTAATTGAGTTTATCAAGATAAAAATAAATCAGGGCCCTCCAGGATGGGGGCCTCGGGGATCGGGGTACTCAGGGAATAACTCCTAATACCGAATGGGAGTTAGATTCACAATTATTTAAATCTATGACGGAAAAATTCGGTAAACCTGTTATTGATTTGTTTGCATCGCGCCTTAACAAAAAATGCACAATAATTATATATTTAAAGGTGTTTTTAAAAATCAAGCATACCTTTACTAAATAAATTTTACTACTTGGAATCCTAATTTGGTCTTAGATCACCTTTCTAAGTAATATCCTAATGAAAGTCTATCCCTTAAAGACATTTCTAAAAAAACTTGTAACTTTGGTTGCATTGTCCACAGGACAACGGATGCAAACCTTATCTTTGATTAAAGTTAATGGTATCCATGTAACTGAAACAGGAATAATAATCACCATTAACAACATGATTAAGAATTTAAAACTTCAACACCAAGCAAAAAAAATCCCCGCATGATACTACCTTTCTATACTAACAAGCTATCTATACAGCGTGTTACGGAAAGGGTATAGCCATACAAACGGGGTGAAGAGTGCATCTGGTTCAGAAGCTCTGTACAAAATTTCAGCTCAAAAGTAATAACTTTGAAAATGCTTAATATTTTGTTTATTCCATAGATATTTTAAATTTAAATCATAACAAACGTGTCCCCGCACTACGAGGGTCAATAGTACACACGTACACACACTTGCGCACAGCTCTGTAACACACACAGCTCTGCGCCGCACGCCACGCGGCGCGGGCGGCGGGATCAAACGAACTCAGTAGGTACCTATCTCTTCGGAAAGTCTGTGCGCCTGGTACACGCATACGCAGTTCTGACCGCTTTTTGTGTAGGTATGAAACATAAATTAAACTTTGTCGTGTTAGGTACAGTAACGTAGACGATTTTCTTAAATTAAATTACACCTAGATCACCATCATACAATCACTGAAGAAAATAATACGTTTTTCGTAAAAACGGCGGCTTTCCCTTGATCTGGGAATCGTAAGAAGGTGACGCGCCCGCCGCCGCGCCCCGCATGTGGTGCGGCCACCTACGATTTTAAGGAAAACGTAATAATTACGTAAAAATGAAGAAGAATAAGTTTGATAAACAAGGTTCACACCGCCGAGCACTAATCTAGCTCGCCTTGTGCTAGTGCGTGGAGTACGTTCAAAATATTCTAGCACAGCGTTTTCAAATCCCTCCTGCTTGGCCGACCTTCCGATGCAGGCTCATGGAATGAACCCCAGGATAGAGTACAGACGTTGTACCATCCGGCTGAAACATGCCCTCGGCAGCGGCCGCCCAGCAACTGTTCTTCCGTCGATGAATCGCTGACGATACAGCTCTCGGGCAGCTCGCAGATTACCATCCGATCCTCCAACACACATGAGTACATGACACAACATCACCTCATTCATAGTATTCGCTATTACGGCGCGTGACGACATTTTCACGACAATTCCACAACGATCACTGAAATATCTGATGCACTACTTCGCACCGATACGGACAGAGAGCGACTAAAAACACACGCAAAAAGTCTGTTATCCTAACCTACTGTCCTAGTACTAGGGTAACTGTCCCAATTATTGCTTTCGTAATTTTTTTCTTTAAAATTAAGTAAATTTACCGACTTTACGACGCCAAACACGTCATAAGAAGCATCTTTCATGCATTACACGAAATTGATAAATCCACTTGAAAATTAATTAGTTTATTTTGAGATGAATATGTTAAGTCTTAGTTGCTAAAATTTGCTTAGGTACTTGGACATTGGGGATAATCAGGAAATAAACAAAAAAATTGAGCATAAAACATAAGCACTTTGTTTAGGCCGGATATCAAAACGAAAAAATAATTTAATAAAAATCAGAAAAATAAGCGAGTGCCGAGAATTGCCTCATTGACCCTAAACATCAATGTGTGGGTAACCTTTGTTATCCTACATGATTGTAAAAGTACAGAAATTAGGGTTGCGTATTATTAATGTGCAATAATTTCCGTTACTCATGAAGTCCTAGTACTTTAAATAACATCTCTTGCATATTTGAGACATTCGCTGATTACGGAAAATTTTATCATCGACGAACGGACATCGGGACAACCGTAAAAAAACTAAACAAAGTGACGTGTTTGGATACATTTCTTTTTTATGTTATTTTATTTACACCGCTAGTAAATTTTCATTGAATAAGTAGGTAATCAATGAACATTACTAAAACAAAATTAAGTACTGAACCCTCTGGCATTATTTGTACCAGGACAAACATAAGTTACGTAAGAAAGTTTTCTAGGGTTCATTTTCAAATAAATGAAACCTTTTTATTTGTATTGAGTACTTTTGTAGTTTCCTATTATTGCAATTCGCAGTTATGTCAGCCATTTTTTACAGTGTCAAAAACACAAAAACTGAACTTGGATAACTGTTGAGTGTAGTCATTTAATTCATAGAAAATTTGGGCTATAGCGTTTTAGTAGTAGTGCCTATTATCTGATATTTAAAGTATGATTTGATGATACTCCTACTGTACTATTAGTTACATACTCGGCGGTACGTTTTTTTACTAAAAAATCTACTACTTACTAAAAAAGTTACAATAAGGTTTTTGTAGTACTTAACCCATTTGTGTTCAAGTGTTTGATATTTTGTGGAATAAAACTAACATGCGGAACCCATTTTGCAAATAGTACCAGTAGACACAAATCTTTTACAGACTTGTTTCTTTGTGTGTAGTTTATTGACACCGATCAGCTGTCTTGGCCTAGTGATGTGTAGAATTCAATTGGAAACATTTGATTTAAATTAGTTAAATGTTTCTAACTTTATAATTATGTAGGTATAGGTATACAAAAAATGTTGCCATGTAGTTTGTTATCACCAAAAGAATCGGTGTCTTTGATATGTATATACCCTTTCCGTAACACGCTGTATATTATGTACAGCAAAAACCCTAACTTCCTATATAGAGAAATTTTGCCCACTTAGAAACACTTATAATTGCGATAATTTAATCTAAATTTATAATAAACACATTACCCTCCTTTGCGTCACGCAGTCGGGTAAAAAACTAATACACAATAATTGTACCTCCCAGTCCATCAGCCACTGAATCAAAGGAACGGTTAATGATAGCGGCGTGGATGTAAATATGTACACTGCCTACAGTACTAGGCATGCATTCACGTCAGCGGCTTTCAGATCGGGCGTCTCAATGAAAATAATAAAAACCGGCCAAGTGTGAGTCGGACTCGCGCACGAAGGGTTCCGTACCATTATCTATAAAAACGTAAATTGCGGTTTACGATTTATGACGTATAAAAAAAAACTACTTACTAGATCTCGTTCAAACCAATTTTCGGTGGAAGTTTTGCATGGTAATGTACATCATATTTTTTTTTTGTTTTATCCGCGTCGCTGCTGAGCAGAGTGCGAGATAGTCGCAACTATATCCTGAGAGCTGTAGCAGAGAGCTATACTCCAAATATTCGGCATTTTATCCGGAGGTTGCTCAGGTAGGAAACATGGTTTCTTGCCTGGTCATCCTCTGCGTGGAGTGTGCATTATTGAATTTATTTTATTTTATACCTACCTTTAACTACTACTAACACTAGAATATAAGTTGTTTTTGTAATACTAACATAATATGGATCCCTGTTATCTGTAATAAATGAATTTGAATTTAATTTAATTTATCATTCTCTTATTTTAGAAGTTAGAGGGGGGGGGGGACATTTATTTTACCACTTTGGAAGTGTCTCTCGCGCAAATTATTCAGTTTAGAAAAATATATATTAGAAACCTCAATATCATTTTTGAAGACTATCCATAGATACCCCACACATTTGGGTTAGATGAAAAAAAAAATGAGTTTCAGTTTTAAGAATGGGGAACCCCCAAAAGGTGATAAGCAGTTAACATTAGGCTATTGTAACTTAGATAAATTCAAAACTAACCCACTAAAAAGTGAAAAATAAAAATCTTTTTATTTCGGTGTCTTTGGATCTGTATTTGAGTTTTTTGCCACCGACTTCCGAAATTAAAGTTATTTTTCACTTTGTAGTGTTATTTTTGGTAGTCGGTTATTATTTTTTTGTAAAAAGTTTTTTATTTTTCACTTTTTAGTGGGTCAGTTTTGAATTTATCTAAGTTACAATAGCCTAATGTTAACTGCTTATCACCTTTTACAAAATATTGCTTTTCCCGATGCTGGAACGTTGATTGTTGAGCAGTTCTCCTGGTAAGAACCATGATAACTGCCACTCACCATATGCATAGTGACGAGCATAAATTGCTTAATCGCAACCCGTTAAATAGGTACTCATTATTATATTGTTCCGGTGGCCATCTGTGGTCTCCATCATCAGTTCCACTTTACCAAATGGTGCTTTCGGAGAGCAAATGCATGAGTTACTATAAAAAATACCCAAATCGCTATAGGTTTGCATATAAAATTTGAGGGTTTCCCTCGATTTCCATGAGATCCCCTCATCAGATTCTGATTTGGTGGCAATGGGACTACCTTGGAAGTATACCCTTTCAAACAAAAAAAGAAATTTCAAAATCGGTTCGTAATTGACGGAGTAATCGCGTAACAAACGTAAAAAAAAAAAAAAAAAACAGCCGAATTGAGAACCTCCTCCTTTTTGGAAGTCGGTTAAAAAGTGACTGATTGTCAGTGACCGGATTTGCTTTATTTCAAAAACAGATTACAAACTACCCACAGATAAACATAAACATACCGGTTTTCCATTTCACAATAAAACATACTCTAAACATCTACAATGTGTGTTAAATCCTGAGGATGCAACATTGAAGTATAATTTATGGTTAATTGAACTAACCTTAAGTGAACTTCAACCAAAATTATACGAGATGTTGCATCCGAAGAGATTTAACACCCTTCCCACCCATGTATATAGTTGACAGATGACACATACTATCGAATGTTATTTTTTTTTTAATCTCTCAACAGTGCAATAAGTAC
This sequence comes from Tiliacea aurago, assembly GCA_948098905.1. Taxonomy (NCBI): domain Eukaryota; kingdom Metazoa; phylum Arthropoda; class Insecta; order Lepidoptera; family Noctuidae; genus Tiliacea; species Tiliacea aurago. The sequence goes on along the minus strand of OX402581.1, from coordinate 28,468,243 downwards.
GGACTACAATGTTTGTTAAATCTCTTCGGATGCAACATCTCGTACAATTTTGGTTGAAGTTCACTTAAGGTAAGTTCAATTAACCATAAATAGTAACATTGTATCGAAAATAAAGTCGCGTACGAGCCGAACGACATTTATGAAATCCCTCCCTAGTCAAGGGATCGAGAGGGAGTGAGATAGCTAGAGTACGTTGCGATATTGCCCTTTCTAGTATGTATGCCGCATCGATCGGACAGTCGATTTTGATCAATCAGCTGGCTACTTTGACTTTCTGTACGCTACTCTTTAAAGTGAATCTGTTATTGTTTATTTATTTTTTATTGTTTCCTTGGTGTTGTACATTTTTGAATGTTATTGTTTATTACAAAATTAGTGTTTCTGGTACGAATATTGACACACGACGGTGTTATTTTTGTGGAATCAGCACTATTCCTGGCCCACGAAGACGATTTAGACAGCCAATACGCTCATATTAGCTAACCTTTATGGCGCACTTGACCAACTTTGTTGGCTTATATATTACAAATGTGACAGTTTAGGAGATATTGTCAAAGAACATATTATTGTAATATGATGAAAGCAATCGACTTCCAAAAGTTTTATCCTTGGCCGCTATTCAAGAAAAAAAACAAAATGGCGGACAGAAAGGGAGCCGAAAGTTCCAAGCCCCAAACACCTAAATCCGTTCAGCCATTTTTGCGTCAATCCGAAACAAAAAATCATCCCCTCTAAAATTACCTACCCCTTTCCACCCCGTTAGGGGTAGATTTTTTGACAACCCTGATATACCTTTTATATATATATTTTTTTATATATAATATTTATTTAAATAAATATAATTATATCGTTTTATTTATTAAGAAAATATCCGGATCAATTTTCAAGTTTATTGATCAAAGGAAACATAATTTTGAAATAAACTGTATCCCCTTTTCACCCCGAAAGGAGTTTATTTCTAAAAAATATTCAACCATGACTTCATGAGTTAATCAATTATTTTAGAGTTTATCAAGACGCGCAGTAAAAATCCTTCCCTAAAAACTTAATTACCCCCTTCTGCCCCGTAAGGGTGACATTTGAATAAACCCAAAAACATGTAAGGCTTTATATTCATTAGGTAGGTATACATCCGACCTCCCTAGCGGCGTCAGCGTAGTCTGCTACGCTGACGATACGCTGGTCCTGGCGCAGGGGAGGTCGCATGAGGCGGCGACCGAACTGGCGGCACGTGGCGTTGCGACAATCGTCGATAGGATCCGGCAATTGGGACTCGAGGTGGCCTTGCACAAGTCCGAGGCCATGTGTTTTTATGGTCCTCGGAACGCGCCACTGTCGGGTTCCCAGATAACGGCGGGAGGAGTTCACATCGGTGTCGAGTCGACGATGAAGTACTTACTTGGGACTCGTCCTCGACAGCAGGTGGAACTTCGTGGAGCACTTCCGACGTTGGGCTCCTAGACTGGAGAGGGCCGGGGCTGCTTTGAAGCGGCTTCTGCCCAATCTAGGGGGTCCAAACGCCTCCTGCCGGAGGCTCTACGCGGGGATTGTGCGGTCCATGGCCCTTTACGGGGCACCGGTTTGGGCGCGTTCTCTGAGGCTGCGACCAGCCCAGAGGTTGAACGCGTCCCAAAGGGTCATGGCCATCAGGCTGGTACGGGGTTACCGCACGGTCTCCCGTGAGGCGGCGAGCCTCCTTGCCGGACTGCCGCCGTGGGATCTGGAGGCATAAGTCCTCGCGCACATCTGGGAGTGGCGCGAGGAGGGGAAAGGCCGGGGTGAAACTCCGCAGCCGCGAGAAATCGCGGCACAGTGGACGGAGCTCCGGCGGGATCTCATGGTGGCATGGAGAGTGCGATTGTCGCAACCCAGCGCAGGGCACGCCACAATTGTGGTGATAAGTCCCCTCTTTGAAGAGTGGTTAGAGAGGCGCCACGGCGTCCTCACCTTCCGCCTGACGCAGGTTCTCACCGGACACGGTTGTTTCGGGAGGTTCCTGTTCAGTATAAAGCGGGAGGAAACGCCCGGGTGTCACCACTGTGTGGATCGCCCGGAGGACACGGTGGAACATACGGTGGTCTGCCCGGCTTGGGCGGAGCACCGCCGTGTCCTCACGGAGGCGATCGGCGGCGGCGATCTCTCGCGTCCGGCCCTGGTTCAGGCCATGGTTCGGAGCGAGAGTGCATGGGAGGCCGTTACCTCCTTCTGCGAAGCAATAATGCTCGCGAAGGAGGAGGCGGAACGCGTGAGGGTAAGGCAGGGTTCGCGCCCTCACGCCCTTAGCCGCCGCAGGAGACGCCCCGGGCGTCGAGAGTCACAAGCTGATTTCCGGCTACCGTAGGCGCGGGCCTGCGGACGGTGAGCGATGGGTAGCTCGCCGTCCGATAAGGACCAGGCCCGGGTCAACGGCGCGTTGTGTTTCACGCGCGCCTCAAAGAGATGTCAGCACCAACTGACGGGGTCCGATAGGGCCAATGCCTGCCGGGGTTGCGAGTTTGTCTGAAAGGGATATCGTGGCCCCGGCACACAGGCAACGGAAGGAACACGCGTGGGTTTTAGTCAGTAAAAGTCTGACACGCCCTCCCGCTCAGCCCAGAGCGGGAGAAGTTATTTGATAATTTCCTACCCAAAAAAATAAAAAAAAAAGGTAGGTATACATAAAATACCGAGTTTCGAGATAATCAGACCGCCCATTAAAACCCGTCCGTCAAACTTTGACATCCCCAACCCATCCGCCCATCCTCATCTTTAGGGGGTAGTTTAAAAAAACAAAAAATTACAAACTTTAAAATTTAGGTACTTAGGTTAGTAGTAACTGATGCTTACGTCATAATAACTATCTATATGCCAAATGTCAGCCCAATCCGTTCAGTGGTTTGAGCTGTGTGTTGATAGCCCAGTCAGTCCCACGACCTTATAATTAAACTAGCTAAGCCCGCACGTATGTCGAAAAAAAAAACAGCTTTTCTATCAGCAGCATTCCCCCAAAACATTATACCATATCTTAGTTGGAACGAATGTAAGCGTGGTAAGCAGATAGGAGTGCAGTTTGATTTACAACTTTGCGGAGGTTATAGATAGCTTATAAATACCAACTTCGTTTTGTACATACTTGTTCAATATACGTGTCTTCCAATTCATGTCTAAATTAATCTATTTGTAAGAAATTTTATATTGTTTATTTTTTCGACGTTTTTGTTCTTAAATAATAATTGATGTATACAAACTTTTGAGTTATTCAAGGTACGCAGTAAAATTCTCCCGAAAACTTAATTACCCCTTTTTCCGATTCTCGAAAACTCCATTATTTTTCTTTTTTTTTCTGTCATAAGTATGAGTATTGAGTTTCGTGTTATCGGACCGCGCGTTAAGATTCTTAAATACAAACTGAAACACTCCCTAAAATCCTTTTGAGGGGTAGTTTTGAAAAACGCAAAAGTTATGACAAACTTTGTTATATAAGTAATGAGTGCCTCGTTAGTCTAGTGGTCACAAGCGCGACTGCTGAGCATAAAGGGTGGGTTTGATTCCCAGGTCGGGCAAAGTATTATTGGATTTTCCATTAGGAATTTCTCAGTTGCAGCCCGAAGTCTGGATTTATGCCCGGTTAAAGGCTCGTAATACATGGAACTTAAACAAAACTGGCAGAATGTGGTAAACTATACCAAAAGAACGCTGAATGACCTACGCATACAGTATAATAATATTTTTAGGATGCTGTTGGGACTGCCACGATGGTGCATCTACTATGTTTGAACAAAACTGACGGCTTCCACGCCGTCATACGCAAGAAAACCGCGTCGCTGTTATCAAGGTTGCGGGCGAGTGGCAACAGCATTCTAAAATCTTTGGCGGAGAGTATCGACTCTCCGATTATTAAAAGTTTCGTGAGAAGGACAATCACTACAAATTCATTTGGAGGTGTCCTTTTCACAATACTATATAAACTGTCATCTTCTCTATTGTATTTTTTATAACTACTAACACTAGTAATAAGTTATATTATTGTTTAATAACACGATGGATCAAGCAGATAAGTACTCGAGCCAAATTTCAAGATTTTACATCAAAAGAAATAAAATTCTGTTCATACAAACTATATCGCCTCTTTTTACGCACTCAAAGGGGTAAATTGTTGAAACATCGTTTTTGACGTTTCTATTATTGGATTTATAGGTTATTTATACCAATTTTCAAGTTAATCAAGCCAAGCAGTAAAATCCTGCCTTGTAAATTGACTTTCCCTTTTCACCCCATTAGGGGCAGATTTTCAAAAAAACCTGATAGGTACAAGCTATTCTTTATTTTTTGTTTTCAGTACTTATAAATACTGAGTTTCAAGTTAATCAGACCGCGCGTTGACATTTTTCCATAAAAACTTTGATATCCCCCAATCCTCCTTTAGGGCGTAGTTTAAAAGAACAAAAAATTACAAACTTCATAATTTACTTAGGTTAGTATTCGTGCCAAGTTTCAGGTTTATTAACTCAAGGAATAAGATTTTTCATAGAAACAAAATCCCCCTTTTCACCCCCTTCAAGGTCGAATTTTCAAAAACCCCTTCTTAGCTGATACCCACGTCATAATTTGGAGTCAATCAAGCCACACAGTAGAATCCTCCCTTGTAAAATTGACTACCCCTTTTCACCCCATTAGTTATCAATTTTCGAAAAACTCTGATAAATTTTATTCTTTATTTTTGTTTTACAGTAGGTGTACTGAGTTTCGAGTTAATCAGACCGCGCATTAAAATTCTTCCATACAATCTTTAACATCCGCAAATCCCCCTATAAGACGCCGACAACGTTTACCTTATCAGCGGTTTACCTAACTGCTGTCACTGTCAGATTGCATACAAAAGAAAGAGATGCGCGAAATCGTATAAAATTAGATATTAACTAATTAATAAAAAATTATCCATCACCGGATGCAGTTTGGCATTTGCAATTTTATGGTATACTTATAATTATAACTCTGTTAACGAAGGGACTGTTATCCGTTTGGTGACGGACGTAAAGAAGAGCACCATCCCATTTCTTCCCGTGGGTGTCGTAAAAGGCGACTAAGGGACTTACTAGGGAATGGGCAGCAGCGTTCTCTATGCCTTTTAACACCACACTGCGATCGCCAACCCGCCGCCAAGCGTGGCGATTATGGCAAACCCCCCCTTTAGGGGAGGCCTATGTCCAGCAGTGGACATCTTTCGGCTGAAATGATGATGATGATGATGATGATGATAACGAAGGGATAAACTGCTTTTAAAAATAATTAAGAGTTGTCTTTGAAGACTTTTTTGATGTAAGTACTAAATTATGTTTAATTATGTTTTGAGTACCATCACCTTATGCACAAAAGATTTGAAAATATCATACTATTTTTGTTTTGGAAAAAATATTTACGGTTTAAGAGATACACTGCTTTAACCCTTTAATTCGCAACGATGATTATACTCAACGTTCAAAAAAAAAATTTTTTTTCGCGTAACTACTTCGTTTACATGTATTTTTTCGACACTAAATCGTGGTAAAAATGAAACGCATCTGTCAAAAACTAATAAGTGACAGTATATGAATTGAGTTTGACATTTATCTGCAAAATGGCGCCGGGTAAAGGAGCGACTCGCGGACGTGCGGTAAGAAAAAATAATTTAAAATATTTTGCAATAGATATGCACTAATAATTGGTAGTTGTTGTGTTCCTAAATATCCACTCTTTGTGTTATGCTACTTACTGGACATGAAACTGCTTTGACTAACAAATTATAACCACTATTTTGTTAACGTTGAGTATTCTCAACATAGACCAAATATGAACAAAGTAGATGAATTGATCTATGTTAAGTATATTCAACACTGCACTACATTTAGAATACTATAGTTGTGTTTTTACAATACTGTTTTTTTATGAAAGTAAAGTTATTTCTTTATTTAATTGTCAAATTACTTATTTTTTTATTCTCAATATTGATTAACTATAAATTGCATATCAGATCTTTTTTTTTGCATTTTTTTTGTGAATGTATGTTATTTTTTTGCTTTAGGTGTTGGAATGCGTTTGCAAGCTTTTGTTATTTGCGTTTCTTAGATTAAGCCACGATGGGAGCGGACCAGACGCATCATGGCGCTAGTGCCACCAGCGCGTGCTCCTTCAGACAGTAGTGGAACTTCGGAAGATGAAGATCTGATTTCTGGGCCTCAGAACATATGTACGAGAGCGGCACTGAAAATTTCGGGAATCAAGGAAGTGACACAACATTACTATTTAAAAATGTATTTATTGCTTTTCGAAGTATTCTCCGCGAAATTTGACACATTTTTCCATACGATGGAACCATTCATTGAAGCAACCATTCCATTCGGAAGTTGGGGTCTCCAAAATGACCGTTTTGTAGGCGTCCACAGCTTCTTCAGGTGATGAAAATCTCTGTCCACGCAATTTATTCTTTATTTTAGGGAAAGTATAGAAATCATTAGGGCTTAGGTCGGGGCTGTACGGCGGATGGTCTAATAATTCTATGTTTTCTTGCTCTAAAAACTCTTTTGTTCTGTGTGCGGTGTGAGAACTCGCATTGTCGTGATAGAGGATGATGCGGCGGTTGCAGTTCTCTTTACGGAGTTCAGAAACGACCTGTGGCAAACAAATGCTAGCATACCATTCTGCATTAACCGTTCTTTGTCCCTCAAGAGGAATAGTCGTAACATGGCCGGTTTTGGAGACAAACGTGGCCACCATTTTTTTTGCAACACTCCGTGAACGAACAATTTTTGTTGGCTTTAACTCATTTTCGAAAACCCAAACTCGTGACTGGTTTTTTGTTTCGGGTTCGTACGCGTAAATCCAGGATTTGTCACCTGATACAATGTTGTATACAGCATTTGAGGATTCTGCGTGGAATCTTTCGAGAGTTCTGACGCACCAAGTAACGCGAGCCGCTTTTTGCTCTTCACAGAGCAAATGCGGTATCCATCGGGAAAACAACTTTTTTACACCTAATTTTTCATGCAAGATTATTTGTATTTGACTCATGCCAATGTCTAAAGTTGCCTGAATTTCGCGGTATATCACATGTCGATCTTCCTCAATCAGCTTACGCGCAGCATCAACGTTTTCTTGGGTGACTGCAGTATTTGGACGACCTTGACGGGGATCATCACTGAGCCTGATACGTCCACGTTGAAATTCAGCAAACCAGCGATAAATTGTGGTTTTGATCATCACCAAATGCAGAAATCATCCGGTCAACACACTGTTTTTGTTCCTTACGGTAGGTGCAAATATTGTAAAAATGGATACACAAATGTTAATTGTACCAAATGCTCAATGAGGCTGTGTCTAGTAAGTAAGAGGAATTTTTTTTATAATTTTCATGTTGCTAATTAAAGGTATTTGATTTTTTTTGTTTGGTTTTATTAGAAAAGTACATATTTAGTTTAGGGACGTTGTTGAAAATACTCAACGATTATTTCTATATATAGATTCCTGAGTGTATCGTAATGTTGAGTATACTTATCATATGTTTTCTCAAAAACTAATTATTACAAATTTTTTAAATTATTTTTTTGGGCATATTTAAGTCATATACAACCTACATTTAATATCAAATTCATATTTTTTTTACCAAAACTTAGTTGCGCGTTAAAGGGTTAAAAAACCACATTTTTGACCATTTTTAGAAATCTCCGACTTAAGGAGTAGTTTAAAAAAAACTGGCCAAGGGCGAGTCGGACTCGCACACGAAGAGTTCCGTACCATTATCTATAAAAATGGCAAAAAAATCACGTATGTTGTATGGGAGCCCCCCGTAATATTAGGATGGGGATAAAGTCTTCGCATTATAGTATGGATGAACTTGTAATGAATCTCTTTGGCTATACTATTTGTATCTGGCTGGTTTTGGTATCATTGAAAGTTTAGATTTTAAAGAACATAATTCCAAATTCAAATTAGGAAAATGTGTGATTTTCATTTGTTTTTCGTACTGTGAGTGAATCTAATGAAGAAATTCGATACATTTTAAAATTTTACTACAAAAAAGGTAAAAATGCAACGCATGCCGCGAAAAAAGTTTGCGGTGTTTATGGACCTAGTACAGTGTCTGTGAGAGTAGCACAAATTTGGTTTAAGCGTTTTCAATCCGGAAATTTTGATGTCAAAGATGCACGTCAGTCTGGTCGCCCTATTACGGATTAAATAGATGCCATTTTTGAAAAAGTGGAGCAAGATATCAGTATTTACGACGTAGCTGAAGAACTGGGAATTGACCACAAAACAGTTTTGGCACATTTGAAAAAAACTGCGTACACAAAAAAGCTCGATATTTGGGTACCTCACGAGCTCACTGAAAGAAACCTAATGAACCGTGTACTCATTTGTGATTCTTTATTACGACGTAATGAAACCGAACCATTTTTGAAAAAGCTGATAACTAGTGATGAAAAGTGGATCACGTACGACAAGAACGTGTGAAAAAGGTCGTGGTCAAAGGCCGGTCAGGCTTCACAGACTGTGGCGATACCCGGGTTAACTCGCAACAAGGTGATGCTGTGTGTGTGGTGGGATTGGAAGGGCATTATTCATTATGAGCTGTTACCACCAGGCAGGACCATCGATTCTGAACTCTCTCTCGATGAGATTAAAGCAAGAAGTTGAGAGAAAGCGGCCGGAATTAATCAACAGAAGGGGTGTGGCTTTTCATCATGATAACACTAGACCTCACACATCTTTAGCCACTCAGCAAAAATTAAGAGAGTTTGGCTGGGAGGTGTTAATGTATCCACCGTATAGTCCTGACCTTGCACCTTCAGATTTCCACCTGTTTCGGTCTCTTCAGAATTCTTTAGGCAGTGTCAGGTTAACATCACGAGAGGACTGCCAAAACCACTTGTCGCGGTATTTTGATCAGAAGTCCCAACATTTCTATAGCAATGGGATCATGTCCCTACCTACAAGATGGCAAAAAGTTATCGAACAAAATAGTACGTACCTACATACTTTAGTTAAATGTAAATAAACTATATTATTAAAAAAATGTTTTGAATTTTCTTAAAAAATGCGATGAAACTTTTTCCCCAACCTATTATTTGTTTTATTTTAATTTAATTATTTATTTTGAAAGTGAATATATAACTAAATATTCTGTAAATATTTCAAGCGTCTACCTGTTGCCGTTATCAATTTATAGCAAAAACGAAAAAAAATACATCATCTGTGAAAATTTCAACTGTCTAACAATCACGGTTCATGAGATACAGCCTGATGACCGATGGACAGACAGACAGACAGACGGCAGAGCCTTAGTATTAGGGTTCCCGTTTTACCCTTAGGTATGGAACCCTAAAAAACAAAAAATGTCACACTTTATAATTTACTTAGGTTAGTATTCGTGCCAAGTTTCAGGTTTATTAACTTAAGGAATAAGATTTAAGATCCTTTTCACCCCTTAAAGGTCAAATTTCGAAAAATCCTGTCTTAGCGGATGCCTATAGTAGTTTACAACCATTAACCAAAATATTAGTGATTTTAACTCAAAAAGAACTTAAGAAAATTGTATCCCCTTGTTCACCCTTTAAGAGTTGAAATTCTAACAACACCGTTGCATTAGCTTCCAGCCATAAGCTTAGATAATAAATTGAGTGATTGAACTTCGAAAATTAAGGACTTTCCTTAAACAACATCATCCCCTTGTTAATCCTTCGGGGGTGGAATTATCAAAAACGCTGAGACACGTATAAATTAATTTTCAATTGTCAGCCTAAACACAACAATTTAAGATCCTAAGTTCAAAACTGACGGACTTTCATAGAAACATCTATCCCATATCTGTACACCTTTAGGGGTGGAATTCCCAAAATTCGTTTCTGAGTGAATACTTACTCTTCACAAAGAACGTTTCATTTCTCCAGGACCAGCGGTTTGGGTTGTGTGTTCATATATTACCCAGTCAGTCAGTCAGTTTACCATTTTGTGTAAATAGATAAATTAATATATTTGTTTAGTTCTATTGTCCATTGTAGTAGCCATGCGTCTCAGCTGAGATCTCATAGAACTGACAAAAATCGCGAGGAATTTTATTCGCAATGTGTGTTAGTTGCAATTCCGTACACTGAATATAAACCGCGCGAATAAAATAAACATCGTGCAGGGAGATTTCGCAGTACGGGCTAGGTCTTTATCTACGTGATGACGAGTTTGTCAATTAACGAATAAACCAGACATTATTTACAAATCAAATGAAAATGACTGGAGGAAGATATGGACGAATATTGGTAAGAGTTACATCGAAGAGAGGCCTGGACTGTTGAGTTACATCGAAGAGAGGCCTGGACTGTTGAGTTACATCGAAGAGAGGCCTGGACTGTTGAGTTACATCGAAGAGAGGCCTGGACTGTTGAGTTACATCGAAGAGAGGCCTGGACTGTTGAGTTACATCGAAGAGAGGCCTGGACTGTTGAGTTACATCGAAGAGAGGCCTGGACTGTTGAGTTACATCGAAGAGAGGCCTGGACTGTTGACTTACATCGAAGAGAGGCCTGGACTGTTGAGGATTGTCGTAACAGCATCTATTATATTTCCTCTTAGATAAGTGCTCATAAGCTTTTTAAAGTTCATTCATTCTTCCTACGGTTTCTTAAACAGTCATTAAATAAAATTAAAAGCTTCTATCGTACAGCGATTGGCTGCGAACAGGTTTTAAATTGTTACAAATAGCTGGCATCACGCGCTCAACGGAAAGTATTTTTATGTAAGCTGCTCATTGAATGTAAATGTGAGTAAATGTTATCCGTGCGAATAACCAAATACGGAGGTGCGTTCTCCCGGACATTCAATATTAACGTGCGTGGCCGCCGGTTGTGTATTACTTGTGAATGGAGTTTATTAAGTGTACGCTATTTTTTTTTTTTTTTATGAATGGCATCTCGTAGCAGACCTAGAGAGGTCGTTGCTACTTAACCGGATAGTGCACGCTATTGTAAACCCATTGTACTTATACTCTGGTAAGCCTGTTAATTTTACATCTCTATGGTGCGACATCGTCAGTAAGAAACTACTAACACTCCAAACTGGAAACAAAATAATTTTAAACTATTCCAAACATTTCGACACTAGACCGAGTGGAGTGTCCCGCGAGTGTGCTACAGATATAAAATTTGCTGTTAATGGCGGCTCCTGACGACTAATTACTTTACGAGGACACAGGAGCGGTAGGAAGCCGCCTTTACACCGTTCAGTACGTCTACCATGAGTTGTTATCGAAAAATTACTCGCTAGCGTTAAACTCGCTAGCGTATTAACGTGGATGAAATAGATTTCTATAACGCTTGCACCATGAGTCTTACAGAGTCTAACGCAGGCGATAAGGTAAGCTCGATAGATCGTGTCGTATAGCTCACTTCACTCCTTATGTTTTGTTTCTTTCTTTCTCAGTAATATGAAGAGACAACGGTTCATAAGTTCATATTACAGTAAACTTTGTTGTAAGTTGTCGGTTCATGGACTAGGTAAGGTACTTATGGTATGTAGTTAGTTGTTGAATTTTTAATCCTTATAATATTTCATGTCGTCAATTAAATTTGGAATTTTGTTGACGTTGTGTGGTCCGCAGCGTTTTTGACTTAAATTAAAATAAGTTTACAAAAATAGAATATGTAATACAATGAGGACCAGTGGGTCACAATTTAGTATATGTAGTGTATAGAGAAATGAAAATTATTGTTTAAGTTCTAATGCCACTTTTTGTGTTGACTTCAAATCCGTAACATTATTCAATAATAAGCACAAATCTTCAAATGCTTCTCTAGAGAGTCTATAAAGTTGGCCACTAACATATTTCATGCTAAATAAGCTCTTCCCGACATTATTTTGACTTTAATAGACTCAAAACGTGTATAATTTTAATGTAAACAAATTTTTCACACCTCAACATGCTAGTGAGCTACGTAACTACTATCGCAAGCGTATTTTTCGATAGCGTCTGTCGAATTAGTGACTCATGGTGCCGTTTTGTATGGTGACAGCTGAAAAACGTTAGTGACTATCGAATAGATTACGTTAGGTTTCTTACCTATCGAAATCTATAGTGCTCATGGTACGTATTTTAATTCTTGCTGTGACCGCAAGGGGCGCTGTACAATATTTCATACATATGATTTACGGAGACGCTAGCGAATTTTGGCTGTGTTAACTCATGGTAGAGGTACAGATAGAGACAACGACCATACAGAGCAGTGACGTAGAGAGCAGTGACGTCATGCGAGTGGCCGCCGTCAGTGTGTTATGGAGGTGTTTGTGTCCGGCACTCCATCGCGGACACTTCCAGCCGTATATTAAGCTTTTATGAGGATTGCCTTTAAAACCGCGCCGAGTGCCACCCCTCTCCCTCTCGTCCACTAACCCGGCTGCCTCACTCCCGCCCTACGCTTTTTCCCTTGTTATGCGCTTAATATGAATATTTGAATGTTCTCCGCATAATCTGCGCGCTTGTGAGCAAACCTTGATCACGATCCCGGAGTGAAACAATTGAATGGAAATGTTTTGAGATACGAATGTTTCAACAACATGCGCATTATAAGCTCAACTACTACGTTTTTAATTATGTGGATAGAGAAGTGTTACAAAAGACAACACTGGAGAAAACAGTGAAGTACTTTGTACTTAACTTAACTTATACTTAACTAAGTACATCACCGGGTTCTGTTCAACGTCATGTCGCACTTCTATGGAAGTGATGTGTCATTGCGGATTTAAGTACGAATGCCACATGTTTTTTAACCGATTTCCAAAAAAAGGAGGAGGTTATTATATGTTCGGTTTTATGATTGTTTTTAACTGACTTCCAAAAAGGAGGAGGTTATGTTTTTTTTTATATGTTTGTTCACCTATTTCTCTGTCAATTATGAACCGATTTTGAAAATTCTTTTTTTGTTTGAAAGTGAATACTCCCGTGATGGTCCCATTGCCACGAAATCAGAATCTGATGAAGGAGACCCATGTAAATCGAGGGAAACCCTCAAATTTTATAGGCAAACCTATAGCGATTTGGGTATTTTATATAGTAACTCGTAAAATTCTAGAATAATTAGGTATAGGTACTATAATATTAGCAAAATCTGACTGAAGCATTTATTTTTTTATTTTATATATATATTTTTTTTTTTGACATATATTTTTAGATATTTTATGATTTGTGAATTATTTTTTATTTACTGTTGACATTTTATGCTGAATTCACTTTAATTTATTGATATTGACTCGAAATAAATTATTAATAATCTTAACTGTTACATTTGTACGCCTTAATAATTGGCAAACATGTCTGAACTTATTTTTTTCTTTGTAATCCTGCATGCATAAGCATATCTCTACTATTGTATGTGTACACATGTTTATGCAAATAAATATATTATCTTATCTTATCTTATCTTATCTTATCGTGAATTTGCTCTCGAAAATCACCATTTGGTGAAGTGGAACTGATGGTGGAGACCACAGATGGCCACTGGAACAATATTTTAATAAGTATTTAACGGGTTGCGATTAGCGTTGCAAAACTTCGGAATTATACGCAATAATTCGGAAATATTCAAAAAGAATACTACGATTGGAAGGAATGCTACCCCAGCAAGAATGCAGAGTAATGGTGCCCGCCCACGAGCGATTTTCTCTCTGAATGAATTATGAAACTGAATGTATTAAATCGTATTATTATAATTTATCACTATTATATCAGTTACGAATGTATGCGTAGGGAGGCCAGACCAGACTCGCCGAATATCAGGTATTACGCCGTGCTTTGAATCAACACCATCTGGCGGGAAGGTATAGAACTGTAAATGAAGAACTTCCCTCGTTAGTCGCTCGGTGACGCCAGCGCTCGCCTGCACGTGGCAATGGCACGTGATCCCCGACCCTCGCTGACGTTCATTCAATAAATCAACGAAGTATTATTCGATGCCTATGTACCTACCACGGTACCTACTATGCGGGAATATTTGCGCATAAGTAGTTATCTACTTGTGACTAGGCACTTATTATTTTATTTTTGTATGGACCTTGATTATAGAATGTGTCGATTTTTTGCGGATGTTGGCTTAGTTTACTTCGTAAAAATGTTTTAGCTTTACGATGTACACACGGCTACACATGAAGCTATACATTTTCAGTTTACGCTGATCTCGCACTGTACGCAAATCCTATACAATGCGACATCAGCTTATACTGGAAATATATAGCTTGATGTGTAGCCGTGTGTACCTACCAAATGGAAATATTACGGATGATGTTTTACCAAAAAGTTTGTAGAATAAGTAGTGTTCAATCGAAATCAATAGTTCTAAATGTTCTAATAAATCCCTACAGAAATAATTGAAATACTTAAGATAATAGTTTTATTAGGTACCCTCAGTAGTACCTTGGTAATAATAAAATATAACTAATATAACTCATCTTAGTACCTTTACCTTCCTATGTATTTACCTCTCTATGTAGGTACATAGTATTCTCGCAAAATAACGTTTTCGCACCTAAATCGCATACAAAAACTTATTACGTAAGTACATATCTAAGTAGATGAAAAGTAATATTCGGAAGTTTTCAAATCGTATTATACTTAGTTTTATGAATGTAGGCGTAGTAATATGAAGTCATTCTCATTACCGCCATCTAGCGACGAATAGCTGTACGCTCGGCGACGCTACTGCTCGCCTAAACGTATCGGCCCGCAGCCTCATTGATGAAATCAACGAAGTATTATTCGATGCCTACGTACCTATACCTACGTACTTACTATGCGGGAATATTTGCGCGTAAGTAGTTATCTACTTGTGACTACTTATTATTTTGGTTTGGTATTATGGATATTTGGTATTTTGGTTGAGTTAGAATGTGTCGATTTCGTGCGGATGTTAAGTACAAGTTTAGTTTACTTCTAAATGTAATTAAATAATTAGGTAAGTACGTACTTACCTAAGTAGGTAGGGTACTTTTTTACGAGGACGTATTACAAAAAAAAAAACATTGTTTGTAGAATAGTGTTTAACCGAAATTAATAGTTCAAATAAGTAGGTACATAATAAAGAAGCACTTTAAATAATATTATAACGATTAGAATTATCTACTTTTTAGTAGGTAGGTAGATACCTAATATAATATAAGTACTTAAACTATTTTATAAACTCATCTTAGTATCTACTTATTATGTTTTTACCTCTCTATCCCGTTCACACCTAAACTGCATACAAAAACTTATTACTTAAGTTGGTACATATCTAAGTAGATGAAAAGAAATATTCGGAAGTTTTCAAATCGTATTATACTCAGTTTTATGAATGAACGTGTAGTAGTAGTAATAGGTCACTGGCATTAGGCCCTCTAGCGGGTAAAAGCTGTAGTCGTCGCTACTGCTCGCTTGCACGTATCGGCCCGCTGCCCTTCATTCATAAAATCAACAAAAAAACGGTCAAGAGCGAGTCGGACGCACCGAGCGTTCTGTACATAATGATGTTGATGTTTCTGAAAAAACTGTGCTATTTAGAGACATAGTTTTTTATATTTGAATTGATTGAATGAAAGGTAAACTGCGGTTTACGATTTATGACGTATTAAAAAAAACTACTTACTAGATCTCGTTCAAACCAATTTTCGGTGGAAGTTTACATGGTAATGTACATCATATATTTTTTTTAGTTTTATCGTTCTATTATTTTAGAAGTTACAGGGGGGGGGGGGCACACATTTATAGAAGAAAAATAAATTAGTAACCTCAATATATTTTTTGAAGACCTATCCACAGATACACCACACGTATAAGTTTGATGAAAAAAAAAATTGAGTTTCAGTTCTAAGTATGGGAAACCCCCAAAATGTATTGTATTTTTGTTTGAAGATCTTAATGCGGTTCACAGAATACATCTATTTACCAAATTTCAACAATATAGTTCTTATAGTTTCGGAAAACAGTGGCTGTGACATACGAACGGACAGACAGACAGCCAAATCCATAAGGGTTGCGTTTTTTGCCAATTGGCTACGGAACCCTAAAAGTATTATTCGATGCCTAGTAGGTACTATGCGGACGGGAATATTTCCGCTTAAGTACCTAGTTATCTACTTGTGACTAGATAGGTACTTATTATTTTATTATTATATGATTGAGTTGACTATAAAAAGCGCCGATTTTGTGCGGATGTTTTAAAGAGTTACAAGCATTTATTACGTAAAAATGTTTTTGGTTTACAACGGGAAAATACAAGTAATTAGGTAGGTAAGTAAGTGGTAGTAGCTATGTACATCACTACGACGATGTTTTACCATACGGTTACAGTAAGCTTCCACATAAGTACCTACAGGAAACAATTGAAATACTTATTATAATAGTTACCCTTTTATTAGGTACCTCGGTATATAATTATATAAGCTTATCTTAGTAACTACTTATCTATGTATTTACCTCTATATGTAGGTACAGACGAGACGCCAGCAAGTCAAGCTACCCGAAACTGTCAATTTTTCGCAATCAACCTTGAACCTTATAATGTAAAGATAAAGTTGAAAATCTATTAAATAAATCTGACAGATTGTAGAAGCTTGATGTGCTTGGCGTCTGTACATAGTAGGTATTCTCGCAAAATAACTCCTCACCTGCATACAAAAACTTATTACTTGAGTACTTATCTAAGTAGATGAAAGAAATATTCGGAAGTTTTCAATTCGTAGGTATTAGATATAGGTACTTAGGTACCTACTCAGTTTTATGAATGGAATAACTGGCAGTGGCACACCGCTCCGAGACTACTCCATGCGTGACCGAACATGTATTTAGCTAGATATTTTCGTTGTAAAAGCTCGTACAGACTCGCGCGATATCGCGGGCGCGACAGGCAGCGACATAGAAATTGTGCTACTAGTGTCACATCGCACCCGCGATATCGCGCCAGTCTGCACTAGCCTTAATTATTCTTCTCGGCGAATAATTCCGAAAATTACTCAATACTTCCGTATATTTCCGCGAATGATACGATGGGAATACTTCGCAATATTTCCCTCCGGCAACGCTAGTTGCGATTCGATTAGGTACTTTAATGTGGTTGCTAAGCAATTTATGCTCGTCACTATGCATATGGTGAGTGTCAGTTCTCCTGGTTCTTACCAGGAGAACTCCTTAACAATCATCGTCCAAACATCGGGAAACGCAATTTTTTTACATTTGTCCGTGTGGTGCCGAACATTAAGAATAGCACTAACCTATTTTTCCCGTGGGTGTCGTAAAAGGCGACTAAAGGAATGACTAGAGAATGGGCAGCAGCGTTCTCTATGCTTTTTAACACCATACTGCGATCGCCAACCCGCCTGCCAAGCGTGGCGATTATGGCAATGCCTTAGGCCTGCGGCTGCGGGTCGTGGGTCGCGGGTCGTACCTCATCATCTCGCATGCATGAGCACTGTCCCCGCTGTTAACGATTAAGCTCCATTGTTCACCTCTCGTCCTGTTATATGTACACTCTATGCATGTTCATCAGTTTGTAATTACAACGTGACGTTATTTCAACTTTTTAGAACGCAATTTGCCCATCAATATCCAGTGTCAGGCGAATAAATGGGCGCTGACGAGTGCAGCGACTTCTTAGTTTAGCTGTTTACGAGTACCTACCTAGCGTATAAGCGTGTCCATAGTGGTTTATAACCGACTGCAAAAAAAGGAGGAGGTTCTTAATTCGACTGCATGTTTTTTTTTTATAATTCACGCATGATTGTCAGACATATTAGGATTTGGACATATTTTTTATTATGGTGTCATTAAATGGTCCAGATAGACCAGGACACCTGGACCGGACCGGTAGGCCTGGATTGATAATTATTACCCCGGTATGTTATAGTTTCTCTGAAATGCGAGAAGAACCGCGGGCAACAGCTAGTAAATGGTAAAGTAACTCACAGTAGTTGTTAGGTATGAGGTCGGGCTCGGCGTCGTCGTGGTCCAGCTTGGTGGGCGGCGCCGGCGCCGGCGGCGGCTTGGCGAGCCGCGGGCGGCGGCGCCGGCGCAGCGCCAGCGCGCACGCGCCCGCCACCAGCGCGCACACGGCGCCGGCGCCCGCGCCCATCGCGCCCACCACGCCGCTCACGCCCAGCTGCGCCTCCGTCGCTGAGGAATAACAAAATAATTATATTTATTAGCAAAACTCAATACAAATTAAAAGTAATTGTTGAATATTGTTGTTTTAATATATTATTATTATCATCAGCTGTTATCATGTAGCTCGTGTCTAATGCTGCAGCTGCAGCTCGATCAACCGTGAGCTACGTTTGTAATGCTACAGCTGCAGCTCGATCAACCGTGAGCTACGTTTGTAATGCTGCAACTGCAGCTCGATCAACCGTGAGCTACGTTTGTAATGCTACAGCTGCAGCTCGATCAACCGTGAGCTACGTTTGTAATGCTACAGCTGCAGCTCGATCAACCGTGAGCTACGTTTGTAATGCTGCAACTGCAGCTCGATCAACCGTGAGCTACGTTTGTAATGCTACAGCTGCAGCTCGATCAACCGTGAGCTACGTTTGCCGCGATCGGCTCGTGGACTTGGACCATCTATGACACGTATCAGGACCCCTCCGTGCCTCGGAAAGCACGTTCAACCGTGGTCCCGGTTGCCATCCGTAGATCTTCGATGGCACAGTCGTTTCGGAGAGTCAAAAGCCTAAAAGTCCGACAACCAGTCTCACTAAGGTTATCGTGTTACCCAGTAACTGAAAGAAAGAAAAGAGAGAGTGAGAGTTGTGGAGCTCAGGTAGGCAGTCGCTCCGTGTAGAATACTTGTATCCAGCTGCTTCCGGTTGGACTGTAAGCCGACCCCAACATAATTGGCAGATTGATTGACTTTTTACCCGACTGCGTCGAAGCCAACAAAGGAGGGATATGTGTTTGACCTGTATGTATGTCCGTCCCCATGTTCCCTCGTAACTACGAAACGGCTGTACTGATTTTGATGAATGATATGTCTTTAGATTCGTCTTTATTGCGCGAGTGTCACTGGGTACATTATTTGAACCAAAATGGCGGATTGTTGCCACCAAAAGGTGTGTTTTTTTTTTTTTATATCTTCCAAGTCTATCGAATTTAAAACCCTTCATTTTTATACCCCACGGTATAAAAATGAAGGGTTTTAAAACGTGATAACAAAAATATGTACAAATTATTATGTTTAAATGTAATTTAATTGAGAAACTATAAAAAAACTATCCCGAACTTTTGGAGTGATTGATTAAGAGGCCGTTATCACCCAATTATAAGTGAGTAATTTACCGTCTTCTAATCCTAACTAAAAAGTAAATGAATAAATAAAGTAAATTAAAAAATTCGAAAAACCCGACTGCGTAAAAGTGAATTTTAAATAAAAAAGATGGAAACAAGATTTTTATAAATTTAAGTATGTTCGTGACGCTCACAGGGAGGCTAGGCAGAAGTTTGTAACCTGGGTGTGTTATGGTCGACCTAGCAGGGGTAACATTTATAATGAAATGTATGAATCTAGAAAAAAAATCAAAAGCAAACTACATTATTGTCAGAATAACCAAGAATTAATAAAAATGAATATTTTAGCTACCAAACATAACATAAATAAAGATTTAAACAGATTAAAAAAAATATAAATTGATAAAGATTTTAAATGATTTTGGCAGCAAACAAAAAAGTTAAACGCAATACCTCCCGGTAAGTGTCAATGGCATCAGGGAACCAAAAGACATTGCTAATGTGTTTAGATGTCACTTTCATGTGGAGTCTCCGCTAAAAGGTGAGCAGACCAGGGATGCGAGTGTCATCGTGTCAGCGGTGCCTGAGCGTTTCACAGCAAAACAAGTTGCTCTAATTATAAAGGGCATGACTCAACGGTGTCCGGATACAATATAATGACGCGTTCAGGGTGCTGGTGGGGCTCCCACGCTGCTGTAGTGTGTCTGCAATGTTCGTGCACGCGTACACAGACGGCTTTCACACTGTACTGCGGCGTCGCATTACTTCGCTGATGTTCCGCACGCGTGGGAGCGCAAACACCATCCTGAGCGTGCTCAGCCACAAGCTGGACAGCCTCCTTCTGGGGCACTGGTTTCAAGCACAAGTGCGCTTGCCCGGGGCCCCAGAGGGTGGAAAATATATAATTTATTTTTTGATTTAGTTTAATTAATTGGATACGATTTAATTTTGATTTAATTTAATTTGATTTAGTTTGATTAAACTTTTGATTAAATATTTTATATGTAACGTAGTTTTTCAAGTCGTGCCACTACCAATATTATGGACCAAACATGTCTGAATTAAAAAGATTTTATTTTTATATTTTTTTATATATCTAACAATAAAGACCTATTGTCTCCGACTATAAGAGATTATTTATATAGTATTCATTTATATAAGTCTTGTTTCCATCTTTTTTAGGGTTCCGTACCCAAAGGGTAAAACGGGAACCCTATTACTAAGGCTCCGCCACGCCGTCTGTCTGCCTTTCTGTCTGTCTGTCTGTCTGTCCGTCTGTCCGTCTGTCCGTCTGTCACCAGGCTGTAGCTCATGAACCGTGATAGCTAGACAGTTGAAATTTTCACAGATGATGTATTTCTGTGGCCGCTATAATAACAACAAAAAAATTGAATAAAATAAATATTTAAGGGGGCTCCCATACAACAAACGTGATTTTTTTGCTCGTTTTTGCTCTATATTGATAACGGCAACAGGTAGACGCTTGAAATATTCACAGAATATGTAGATATATATTGACTTTAAAAATAAATAATTAAATTAAAATAAAACAAATATTTAAGGGGGCTCCCATACAACAAACGTGTTTCTTTGCCATTTTTACAGATAATGGTACGGAAACCTTCGTGCGCGAGTCCAACTCGCACTTGGCCGGTTTTTTAAAGTTCACTTTTACGCAGTCGGGGTTTTTGATTTTTTTATTTATTGACCTGTATGTATGTAGGTTTGTATGTATGTATGTTCGACCTTATGTTCCCTCGTAACTACTAAACGGCTGAACCGATTATGATGAATGATATGGCGTTAGATTCGTCTTTATTGCGTAAGTGTCACTGGGTATATTAAAATTTAAACAAATCAAAAAGGCGGATTTTTGCGCCAAAAAATATGTCGCAAGCCTATCGAGTGGGGTATCAAAATGAAGGGTTTTAAAGGTGATTACAAAAATATATACAAATCATTTGTTTAAATGTAATTTAAATGAGAAATGATAAAAAAAACTATCCCGAACTTTTGAAGTGATTGATTAAGAGGCCGTTATCACCCGATTATAAGTGACTAAATAACCTAATTTACACTTTTTAGTTAGGAATATAATACGTATATTCCTAACTAAAAAGTGTAAAATAAAAAAAATCTTAAAGCCGACTGCGTAAAAAGTTAACTTAAAAAAGATGGATATAAGATTTATATAAATTAATACTAAAAAAATCTTATGCAGTCGGAGGCATCTTCTTAACAATAACGACCTATTGCCTCCGACTGCATGAGATTTTTTTTTGGCTTATGGGTTTTAGATTTTTTTAATTTACTCTTTTTTTTAAGCCTGATTCCAAAGATACATCGGATAATTTACACAACTCGAGGTAGGTACTTATTGCGTGTCTAGATTATAAAGCCACATTGTATAAGCATGTTTTTGGGAAGTTGCTTAAAATCTATTCAATCCTGATCACTTATACCAAACAGGCTCGTTTTAACTGAACTCATTCCGCCTTTACATTTGAGTCTGTTATATCAATAAAGTCAATGTGGCCGGGTACAATCAATTACTTAAAAGAGCTGTTATTTGAATTATAGATAAAGCTTGGTATGATTTTCCCTCGTCCTTTCAAATTAAAAGTGCAAGTCGATATCCAATCGCAGGCAGCCGGCGCCGCGGTACCGGCGTCCAGATGAAATTAGCATTTTGTATAAAAAGACCTTCCGTCCGTCGTTACCTTTATCACATAATTGAAAGTGTCCCCGACTCCCTCGGCCGGTGTAGTCGGCGTACGACCATTACGTTAGCTGTTACTTGTGTACCTATCAGATGCCTACATCATTTATAGGTATACAACAGGCAGGCACTCCTCTACATTCATTAATTCCGCTTACATGTCATTATTGTGACAAAACGTTAGCAGATAATATCGTGAAAACAGTATTATAAACGACGTTTGGCAAATTTCGATCGGGAGTCGATTCAATCCGGATCTTATTTGGTCACCGTGCGCCTGAAGACTAATTCGGACAACTATTCGGAAATCCGTGCGCAATGCCTCAGCAATAGGAACATAATTACCAAGCATCTAATTAAACAGAATGGGGCACATGAATCTCCTTCTCCCCCTCACCCTCTGCCTCCCCCGCACCGCTTGCTGCAACTCAGAGCTGAACTTCTTCGTTGCACCGCACCTAGCAACAAGCGCCGGCGTCGTTGGGAATGACTCGTCAACCGCCTTCTTTGCTTTTGAAATTACTTCTTATTTTCGTGTGCAGATCGCTACGAAAGCTATTAAAAAGTTGTGTTCATGAAAGTATGAATGTGAAATAGCTTAACTTCTGAAAATATTATGGCATTGCTTGTTCTCCGTTCCTGGAGTCAGGGTTCCTTTCCAAAGGACCATTTTCACGTTAAAACCTTCCAGCAGCTTGGAGGAGTTGGTATAATAATATTTCCTACCGTTGATAGCAAGTTATGAAGAAGCAAACATCACGTTAACAACTATTAGGTTAGTAACTAAGACCGTGGTCGGATTGGTCAAGAGAAATAATAATTGAGCGAAAATCCGTTGTTGTCTTCTATCTGCGAGTTACGTTGTAGTCTGTTACACGTATTATTAGTTGTTTACTCATAAATTATAATTTCAATAATATATTTACCTATTTTCAAATATTTTATCAAATGTCGGGATAGGTTCAGACATCAGAAGTAATACTCAGATATGGCAATACAGAAATATATTTCAATCGAACAATCAGTTATTTTAAATCGAGAGAATATAGAAATTAAATAGAATTAATTAAATAACTAATAATGGTAGTGGCGGTCACATAGGGCAATACTTACTGTCAGGGACAGTGGTCCATGCACCTACCGCAATAAGGATAGTACTAATTTGTCGGAGACAACGTTCCATATCCAATAACCGGGCAGTACTGACTGTCGAGAGACAGTGGTCCGTGCACCAAGACGCATCCGTTCAAAATGGGTACCGACTCAACAGCGTAGCTCCTTATAAAGGCGATCCGCTAGTGGGGGGTAACGTTACAATATTTCACTCAATTGACTTCAAGTGTTTTAAGTCAAATGAACGATAGAATGAATGATTGTCTATGGTGCACGTTCCACTAGCGCCATCTAGTCGCCGCTGTTAAACAGCTGTTAAACAATATGGCTTCCGTCACACATATTATTGTGTTATTATCCTCATTTTGCGTTAGTGTGTAATAACGAGTACCGCCACACCGGTGCTATCGGCTCTCACAAACGAGTACCGCCACACCGGTGCTATCGGCTCTCACAAACGAGTACCGCCACACCGGTGCTATCGGCTCTCACAAACGAGTACCGCCACACCGGTGCTATCGGCTCTCACAAACGAGTACCGCCACACCGGTGCGCTATCGGCTCTCACAAACGAGTACCGCCACACCGGTGCGCTATCGGCTCTCACAAACGAGTACCGCCACACCGGTGCTATCGGCTCTCACAAACGAGTACCGCCACACCGGTGCGCTATCGGCTCTCACAAACGAGTACCGCCACACCGGTGCGCTATCGGCTCTCACAAACGAGTACCGCCACACCGGTGCTATCGGCTCTCATAAAGGAGTACCGCTACATCCCGGTGCGCTATCGGCTCTCACAAACGAGTACCGCCACACCGGTGTTGTCGGCTCTCACAAACGAGTACCGCCACACCGGTGCTATCGGCTCTCACAAACGAGTACCGCCACACCGGTGCGCTATCGGCTCTCACAAACGAGTACCGCCACACCGGTGCTATCGGCTCTCACAAAGGAGTACCGCTACATCCCAGTGCGCTATTGGCTCTCACAAACGAGTACCGCCACACCAGTGTTGTCGGCTCTCACAAACGAGTACCGCCACACCCCGGTGCGCTATCGGCTCTCACAAACGAGTACCGCCACACCGGTGCTATCGGCTCTCACAAAGGAGTACCGCCACACCCCGGTGTGCTATCGGCTCTCACAAACGAGTACCGCCACACCGGTGCTATCGGCTCTCACAAAGGAGTACCGCCACACCCCGTTGCGCTATCGGCTCTCACAAACGAGTACCGCCACACCGGTGCTATCGGCTCTCACAAATGAGTACCGCCACACCCCGGTGCGCTATCGGTTCTCACAAACGAGTACCGCCACACCGGTGCTATCGGCTCTCACAAAGGAGTACCGCCACACCCCGGTGCGCTATCGGCTCTCACAAACGAGTACCGCCACACCGGTGCTATCGGCTCTCACAAAGGAGTACCGGCACACCCCGGTGCGCTATCAGCTCTCACAAACGAGTACCGCCACACCGGTGTTGTCGGCTCTCACAAACGAGTACCGCCACACCGGTGCTCTCGGCTCTCACAAACGAGTACCGCCACACCGGTGCGCTATCGGCTCTCACAAACGAGTACCGCCACACCGGTGCTATCGTCTCACACAAAGGAGTACCGCCACACCCCGGTGCGCTATCGGCTCTCACAAACGAGTACCGCCACACCGGTGCTATCGGCTCTCACAAAGGAGTACCGCCACACCCCGGTGTGCTATCGGCTCTCACAAACGAGTACCGCCACACCGGTGCTATCGGCTCTCACAAAGGAGTACCGCCACACCCCGGTGCGCTATCGGCTCTCACAAACGAGTACTACCACACCGGTGTTGTCGGCTCTCACAAACCACTACAACACAAATTAGTTCATGTGTTTGCTTTAATAATACCATTTAGGTAGGTAAGTATTTTATTAAATTGGCGACATGGCAGAATTGTTTTCGGACGTACGAACTCTGTATACCTAATAACATTATCATGTTTAATTATTTACTGGTAATACGTGTAAAGGATCCCGCAGACAGGGGCGACGCGACACTACTAGCACAATTTATATATATTATTTTGTATAATAATCGTCATGGAAAGTGTCGCGCTGCTTGTCGCGCCTGTGCTATCGCGCTAGTTTGCATGAGCCTTAAAGCGGGTATGATGTATGTATGATGTACAAGCAAGAGAGGTAACTGGGACAGGTGCAGTGTTAGGTTTTCGATTTCGTCCAGATAAGAAGGTAGTGTCCATCCACCACCACTTGTGATCTGAGCTGATGTCGGGGAAAAAGAAAAGCGATCAGGATAAATGGTCGCAAATGTGGACATTGTGATTACTTAGAAACAGTCACTTTACATAATTTATTATGCTAAAATTTTATTTACCGATGTTCTTAGATCAAAGGAAAACTCGTGTCATATTATTATTCTGGTGTATTGTGGGATCTTCAGACGCGGAGGGCGCGGGGCGAGGGCGGTGTGCGGGGTGCGGGCGGCGTGGTGCGGGCCTATTTGTAACTTCAATAATTAATTAGAGGCAGGTGCGTCTCCTGCCGTATTCACGGGATTTGCTCTCATTCGCGTTTTAATTTTTTTTTCTAAGGAATGTGCTATTTTTAAATCCTTCTTAAATTAATGCCGAACATTATTTTACAAACGCCCGAAATGGGAGCGATGCTAACGTGATTGCACAGATTTTTTTTTTTGTAAAATAACATTATAAATTCTATTCAGTCACTGCAGAATTCAAGGTCTTATCTAGGTTAAGAGTAAACAAAAAAACCGGCCAAGTGCGTGTGAATTTATCCCAAGAACAAAATTAACTTTGTAGTTGAAAAAGTGTTCTCATATACATCGATAAGACCTCACGGAATTCTCCAATTCCGTGAGGTCTTATCGGTTAATCGTATAGGTTGGTAATCGAAAAAAATACAAATTAACGATTTTCGGACTTTATTCTTTTCTCGTGCTGTGAGATCTTGTTTCAATGTCATCATAATATCGTCAACGCACAACTTATTGAACGGCAAATATTTCCAAATTTCCTAAACATTGTTTACCTACAGTCTGAAAATTCGTTTCAAAACTCCAAGAACAACTTAATAAATAACTTTGATGACTTTGGCACAGTGACTTTTAATTTGACTTAGTTCACAATTGTCTTGAAAATTGGACTACTGTTGATTAATCTGAAGCGCTTAAATAATAAATATGGAAACAAGTTGTGTAAATAAGTTGTGTTGGCGTCTATTGTACTGAATTTACAGTTTTGTGCATAAATATATTTATTAGGTGTTAATAAAACCGGCGGTGTAGTACACCCCGCGGCATGGCGGCCGGCGGCCGGCGCCTACAGCTGGCTGACGGCGGCGAAACATGATGGCGCTGAAATAACTAATACTATTGTGCAACGTGCGCCATTTTTTATACTTCGGTATAAAAACTAAAAAGGTATTCCAATAGCAGGTGTTCTCGTTTTAGTTTA
The DNA here is from genome assembly GCA_948098905.1 of Tiliacea aurago. Lineage (NCBI taxonomy): Eukaryota > Metazoa > Arthropoda > Insecta > Lepidoptera > Noctuidae > Tiliacea > Tiliacea aurago. Next base: position 28,441,694 of record OX402581.1, on the reverse strand, counting down.
GTTTTCATTTAAGTCAGTGTTGACAATTGACATTGCCTTGGTAAATGACTTACGAATTGTCGAGCATAACAATAGCAAGGTCAACTAGTTCGCTGGTCAAAACAGGCAAACTCCAGTGTAATGTCAAATCATTCTTCTCACAGGAATTCGATAATTATAAATAATTAACATAAGAAAAAAAAAATTTAAAACACAAAATATTAACAATTTTAGTCAGTTTTTTTAGGCGTTATGAGCACGATTTTACTAAGGTCTTCTAAAAACTTAGTTAATGCAATATTTACGTCTTTCTTCATAGTTCCTTGCCAGTTTTGCGATAGCTTTTTCGTTGACTTCTGCGCTTCTTTTTGGTGATGGGTTTCGCTTTGAATCACAATCTTTCTTGTGCCGTATCGTAGCTTGCTATATCAATCATAATTATTCATTACGTATCATTTTTTTTTTTTAATAACAAAGTGGGGTTTGAACCTAAATGGCATTTCAATCTGTTATTCCATGCCTCTACTAAATTAGTGCTCCTGTCATTTAAGCACTTTTTATGTCGACCGTACAAGTTGAAAACAATAGAAAAAAAAAACGTATTCAATGTCTTCCGGGACGGGGGCCTCGGGGATCGGGGTACGCAGGGAATAACCCCTTTAATATGGTTGCTAAAAATGTATGCTTGTCGCAATGCATATTATGGTGAGTGGTAGTTCGCCTGGTTCCTACCAGGAGAACTCTTCAACAATAATTAACGTCCCTGCATAGGGAAACCCAATATTTTGTAAAAGGTGTTACAAACAATCCACTAAAAAGTGAAAAATAAAAAACTTTTTACAAAAAATAACTACAAAGTGAAAAAAAACTTTAATTATGGAAATCGGTGGCAAAACCCTGAAATACAGCCAAAGACACCGACTTCCGAAATTAAAGTTATTTTTCACCTTGTGGTGGTAGTGTTTTTTCGGAAGTCGGTTGTTTATTTTTGTAAAAAGTTTTCTTTGGCCCATTGCTTTTCTATTTAAGTACCTTCTTAACATTTTAGATAAAGGCTACTTCTATATTTTTTCTATCTTCTATAAAAAGTATTAGCATGCCTAAACTCTCATGCCTGAACTGAACAGCAGCGTAGCGGACCTGATATTTCAAAAATTAAAGAGTTGGTCCCATTTTTCCACAGTAGGTACAAGTACTTCAGGAGTACTATCACCTCGTAAAATATTTCCGCTAGTTTTGTTAGACGATAATATGTTATATTTTATGATTTTAACTCTGAAATGATGACTCTCCACACATCGTATCTGTGTCAACGCACCATTGCTCCAGTTAGAATGTATAAAATCCCCCATTTGATTTGGGATAATGAATCGACGGAAACACACAAGTGTTCCCGAGTGATAGCGAGCGGCGCGGAGGGACGGCCGGTATTAGCGATCTACTGGGATGGAAAGAGCCGGCTGAACTGAGCGAGCCAGCGGAGCGGCGCGGAGGGACGGCCGGTATTAGCGATCTACTGGGACGGAAAGAGCTGAACTGAGCGAGCCAGCGGAGCGGCGGCGGCGGGCGACACCTGCACCCTAATAGCGTAACATACCGAGAATGCCAATCACATTCAGTTTGACATTTCAACCAAGTCCATTGCATTCATACGATTGACAAATTCGTCACCTCGATGACAAAAATAATGCAATTAATATTTAATTGTCATAAGGGTTTACATTCCAGTGAGTTACACAATTAGGATCAATGAGTGAACTCTGCTTCTCTCTCTATAATCTCATACTAAATGAGTGAGACATCAATACTTTAACCGCAACAAAAACTGGCAGCAACCGTAACAAATGGCGGCAATATTTTGGTGCCTACCTTGAAAAAAACGGTAATAAAGGTATATTACGAAATCTCATTAATAATATTTTTATTAGACCAAGAAGAGTAAACATTTTACACAATTTGTAGTTGGAAGCTTAGCTCTTATACTTATGCTTAAAAGTAAATCAATTACAAATGTGTAAATTATTAGCATCTGCTGCCGAACTAGGTTTATAGCCTGTGTTTCAGCATGCAGCGCCTCAAGCCCTCGAGCTGGGTATGCAAGTGTGAGCTTACAAACAAAAGCAAACAGTTTAAATTATAAAATACAAACTTAATTACTAAAAAGAATGAAAGGGCTGCTGTCCTCTTGGTGTGTAAGGTGAAGGAGGTGAGTGTGTGTGTGTGAGGGTGTGTAAAAAATTAAATAAATTTAGCTAGTAGATTCCTATATGGTATCCATAGCCTTACAATTCCTACAGTAAGTTGTCTCACTACTTTAAGATGGTAAGTAAATTTCAGTTTCATCGTATGTTATCCTCCAAAGCCACAGAGATAATGATTTCTTCATCGTTAATTTATTCATAGAGTACATTTCAATAATCTTATTAATTTTGTCATATAAATAGGGGCCTAAAAAGGGGTAAAATCTACGAATAGAAGCCGTTTTTAAGTTTAACAACCTCTTGCATACAGGTAAACCTTTCCGCCTTGTTAACAGGGTTGGATTATACTCCAAGATAGTATGCTGTTTTGAACGATACTTAAGACAAACAGTTGGCGTACAGTCACCTCACAGTATTCATAAAGAAGTGTGGTTGAGTAACGGAAAGGCTTATAGGTACAGAGTTTCAGTATGGTTCTTTGTGAAACCTCAAGTTGCTTTATCGCAGTCTTCGGTGCACCGCCCCAAGACGATATACAATATGTAATCAGTGACTGACAAAGCGCATAATAGATTGGCTTTAGGATTACAGGGGTGACAACATGCCTTAATGTTTTAAAACTGTAGGTAAGTTTACGAATCCTTTTACTCAGCAGTTGAATGTGTGATTTAAAGCTAAAAGTGTCATCAATTACAATGCCCAAATATTTAATTCAATGTCTTTGTACGTTCCAAAGGATGCATGAGCATTTAAAATAACCCGAATCGTCAAGGAAGCAATTATGTGCGATTAAATTAAGACTCGCATGTGAAGAAGTACGGATCGAAAAGGTCAGGTACTTCGTTTTTTCAACGTTTAACGTAAGTACATTATCATAAAGCCATCTCTTTACCAAATCCAAACCCTCCTGGGCTAGCTGATAAGTCTGATACCATGTTTTAGCAGCGAAAATGAGGGCAATGTCATCTGCGTATGAGATTATTTTTCCATGAAATGAGTTTAGACAAAGGAGATTGTTTATATTATATAAACCAGAAAAAGGGTCGGCCCAAGAATGCTACCTTGCGGAAAACCATAGGTCACTGGACGATCAGTACTAGTGTAGGGACCCACCTTAACACATTGAGTTCGGTCGGTTAGATAATCGTTCAAAAGGCTAAGCTGTATATCTCTAATGCCAATGTTTTCCAATTTTTGGACAAGGATTGGAACGGAAACCGTATCGAAAGCCTTTGCTAAATCTAAAAATATTTATACAACCTGGTTTTTTTGATATCCCATAACTCTAGGGTATATTCTGTAGGTAAAAATAATACTAAAACTCCTAGAATAGGTGGTCCAAAAATGCATCGTTTCGGAGATATCATCAATCATAGTTAAATTAGGTCAAAAATTGTCACCAGTATGACGAATCCTTACTTTTGCGAGGTTGCCAAACTTCGCAGTAGTGTAGTAAAATAAATAGTAAAATAAAATATGTAGGTATGTTGGTATCCGGGCTTCCCGGCGGCAGCTAGTGAAGGGAAAGCTACCTTGTCGACGTTGTCATATTTCACGTAAGGGTGTTTTACATTAATAATCGTGACTTTGCCGAATTATTTTGTATGAAAAATGAAAAAAAAAATAACGAAGGATTGGAACATAACTCATATGCCAGTTGATTCTTTGATATGGCCTCAATCATACCCTAGAGTTATGGGATATCAAAAAAAACACGTTGTATACATTTATTACCTTTATCTAAATTTGTACTTATAAAGTCCGTTAAATTGTTAACTGCGTGATCAGTGGATTTACCACGACGAAAACCAAACTGATGGTCAGATAAAATGTGTTTACTTTCAAGATAGTTTACTAAGCGTCTGTTAATAATTTATCTAGAATTTTAGAAAGCGAAGGTAATATTGAAATAGGCTTATAATTCTCAATACGGTTTCTGGTGAATTGCCCTTGTGAATTGGTCGGATCTGAGATTTTTTAAGGTCTTTGGGAAAGCTACCATTTTCTAGACACATATTAAAAATGTAGGTTATGTGTGGCACAAGAATAGCTGAATGATCTTTCAATAACTGGTTTGACAAACTACAGAACAACCTACCCAACTAAATAAACAACCTACAGAACAATCATTTTTGAGTGTAGCTATCAGGCTCATAACTTCATCTTCATCAGTGTCAAAAAGTACAAGAGAATCAAGACTTTAATCAACGGATTTTTTTAAATTTGGGGTCGTGGCTTGTAGTTGCGCTATTGGTTCAACTAATGTTTTTTTTGAGAATTTGTTATATTTTTTAATGAATCCTACAATTTCTAGCTATCTTTACCAGCTTTTTGAACAAGGTCTCTATCATTTTACGTTTAACTTTCTTTAAGAATGTGCCACAAAATATTCTGTATCGAAAATAGGTTTTAATTAGTCATCTGTCTGTTTATCATCAATAATTGGTCATCTGGAAACGATTTCGGATTTCGGTAGTTTATCCCTGTTGCGCATGCAGCGCAAAAGGCCCTGTGTTATCCACGGTTTGATAATCCTTTTACGACGAGGAAGTATAATGGTTTCGGAATTCTTACTTAAGGCGGTCTTTAAAATCATCAGGTATAGATCTTATCGCAAGCGACATACCTAATGCTCAGCCTCAAATACATATCCTTGCATTATCTGATCATGAGACGGGTCAGTCCATTTGTTTCCATTCGTCTGTAGATACTGCAAGATGTAGTAAACAATTTTGGTTTCAAAAGAGAAGAGATTTAAGTCAAAACAACATTGAAAAGTTTATATCATGCATATCGTCTCTTTCCTTTTCAGAAATATACGAATCAGATGATACTGACATAGCATTCAATCACTTTCATGATACACTGTCCCTTTTCTATAATCTCTGCTTTCCCATCCTGAAAGTAAAAATTATAAACAAACCTGTCAAAACTAAATGGATAACAAAAGGAATAAAAAGATGTTGTGTCAAGAAACGAAGTATGTACCTAAAATATAGACTATTAAATTCTACCAAAAATCAAAACCTAAAGAACTATCAAAATTACACTAGGATACTGAGGCGTTATATATTACATGCTCAGAAAATTGATGATACTCGTTATATACTTCAATCGAACAATAAATGTAAAGCCGCCTGGGACATTATTAAAAAGAATAGTACAGATATCGATAAGAACGCTGAAATTACCTCAATCAAAATTGATCAGTGCACATACACTGATGCTGATATAATTGCCAACAAATTTAATGACTTTTTTATAAACATGACAAACAAACCAAAAATCCCTAATTCTGAAACACACATTGATTACAAATATACCATTACTGACATATCGGATACCATTTTCTTGACTCCAACTAATGAAGATACTGTGTATAACATCATTAATTCTTTAAATTCATCCAACTCAACCGGGTATGACGATATCAATACGAAAGTTCTTAAACGTTGCACTAAACATATATCTCACCCACTCGCCCACATCATTAATTAATCATTATTTCAAGGTTTATTCCCCACCAGACTAAAATTTTCCATTGTCAAACCATTGTACAAAAAAGGAGATAAAAATGACATGAATAACTATCGACCGATTACTCTAAAACCCGTAATTTCTTAGATTTTTGAAAGAATTATGTACGACAAACTGCACTCCTGTATAATAAAACATTCAATTTTAAAAGAGGAACAGTTCGGTTTCAGAAAAAATAAATCAACAACTCTTTCATGTTTTTCTCTTGTGAAAATGATTACCTCTAGTCTGAATGGGAAAAGACCAATATCATCGATATTTCTCGATATGTCAAAAGCGTTTGACTTCGTAGATCACAAACTGCTTCTCTACAAACTGAATCGTTATGGTATTAGGGGAAACGCGCTACAGTGGATAGAAACTTATCTAAATAATCGCCAACAATGCGTAGAGATATCTAGGCTTACATTATCAGAAAAGAAAATATATAGATCCGCCTATCGTCAAAACTCCTGTGGTCTTCCCCAGGGCAGTATAGTAGGACCCTTTTTGTTTTTGCTATATGTCAATGATTTGCCCAACGTAACCCCACATTCATGCATTCTGTACGCCGACGATACGACCCTTAGTATTGAACTCACTGATAACAATATCACCAAATACGAAAAAGAGATTATTTTTTTTTTTAATTTTTCAAGGTCTTTATTTACACACACGTTGTTACAATAATGTTTACAAATGATCTTATTCTATTTGTATACAAATCATAGAGGTATTTGTTACATAGGCTGTGTCGCCTTTACAAACATTTAAACATATTTTTATTATTTAATTTTGCGTTAACATGACTTAACCTATTTTTTTATGTGCATTGTTTAGTAAGTAGGTATGTGCAAGTCTTAGTATGGGCTCACATAATATTTAGAGTGTTTGAGTTACACAATGTACGCTTTATTATAATAAATTATAATAACATATAGTAAGTACCGGGTAGTCCGCGAAAAGATCAAGCACACTTGGCCGGAGTGACGGCGTCGGCTAGTAAGCGAGCTAACGTCATAACGCGTCATGGAGAAAGTAGTGATGGGGCAGTCGGTATCGATTGTACGTGCGAGCGTAAAGTCTGAACTTCACTGCATTTAAAACGAAATTATTTAACTTCCTATTGCATAAGTGTTACTATTCAACAAATGAGTTTTTAAAAGAAAAATTTGAAGCAAAATTTAAATTAGTCGATGACTCGTCTCTGTGCTCTTATTAATTTAATGGAATTTCATTTCTATGACATTGTATTTTATAATAATTTTCCACATTATATTTAATAATTCTTGACATTATAATTCATAATCCTTGACATTGTATTTGACAGTAGTTAACGTTTTCCTTGACCTTGCCACTGTATGGTTCAATTTCGACATATTGTTCTAATTTACTCCTAATTTTAATTCTTTGAAATATTTGTACGCCGGAAACAGCAGAATATTATGGACATTATATTACGTGTAACACCTGTTTATCAACAATATTCTAATAAATAAATAATTACTTACTACTTTAATTCACCAATGACATAGTTGACTGCAAAGTCACAGTCATCAGTTTCATAAATCGGGGCAAAGTTGATCTTGCTTATGTCTTGTGTTAATTCCTCCTGATCTATTTTAGTGCCCGTTAAAATGGCATACTTACGCGACTGCTGTTTTTTTAAACAAAGTATAACAGATTTGTGATCTGTAAGCGTAGATTGTGGACCAATGGTAATTGAAGGAAGCGTGGTTTTCAAACGCCCATGATCTGAACAAGAAACACATCACGAGTGATAAAATAATGGGCTGGCAATAGACCGTGGTAGGCCGTGAGAGACAGATATTGATTAGCAGACGTACTCAGATTTTCGGAAATGATGTCTATGTTCAGGTTTCCTATTATTGCGATATTCTTGTTACCACATAATTTCACCAAAGTTTCATCAAGTGACGTCAAAAACGGGTCAATGTTCGAATTAGAGTTATAGGTTCCTCAACACAAAAGTTTAGTTTTTCCTTTTTATACACGACAACGCCATCATTTTGAAGAGGATTTGATGCAGTAAAAAATGAACAATAACCACAAATTGCAGGGATACAACATACACAAGTCACCCAACACTCGGTCAGAATGAGTACGTCACAGTCAAAACCGAGTCTGCGGGCTAATTGCGTAACACACTATCAGTAGGAATCGGTTTCAATTTGACAGGTCAACGACATTCATTGCGTTATTTACGTTGTTGAGCAGACAATTTTTTCTAACTTATGAAGCAATGGATGAGCAATATACTTCAAACTGATTCCGATTCCGATTCAAACTGTGTTACGCAATTAGGGTGCTGGTTAGTAAAACCTGAAAACCTAAAAAGTTACATTTCAGACTACGAACATTTTGAGTAATAATTGACAGGGATGAATGTGGTGGGAATATTTTATTGCAGTCACCGACTTCACATTCGCAAGATTCCGATATAACAAAGTCATCGATGTTATTTGAAAGAACATAAAAATCAGGCATTGGTACGGAAGTAACAAATATCAAGCTGACAATATTCCAGTAAAAATGAGTTTTTTTTTTTTTAATTTGAGTAATTATGATCCAAATGAATGTTTTCAGTTTTTAAATTATAAAGAAAGTTTTGGGATTTTATAATAATAAATTGTGATCTTGTCAAAATAAATGCGGTAGCGGGTAAGGTATTCACTCTGCAAGAATCTACAGCAGGTACGTAATCAAATATTTAAGGAGTAGTATGTGTACTTATAACATAAAAATATTTTATTTGCATGCAAACTATACAGTTTGCCAGTTATCTTCGTTTTTCAAGAGAATCCCTCATTCCTATTAAAAAGATACAAAAAATCATAAAGCCGGCAACGTTTTACAAGATTTCCAAGCTAGGAAAATCACATCTCCTCAGAGATCACTGAAAGCTTCTGTTACGGAACGTCTCATAAAACACAATATTTTATTCTTTTGATTATAAAAGGACCTTTGTTTCCCTCAGCAAAAATAGTCATTACGAGGAATCACGTTAACGGAGCTCAATTATTGGCTAACACTGCTGTACCTCAGCGGTTATCTTATCATATACCTGGTATTGTGTTAAGTACATTAATACCTTGTTCAAAATCTCTCCGATGATTCGTGATCGTGTTGCAGTAGTCAGTCACGAAACTTTCACCGCTTGCACGATCATATACTAAATTTTGAGAATCAACTGAGCTGCTGATAAGTAATATTCAAATCACTCGGTAGTTTTATTAAGTGAACCAATATAAATTTTGTTTTGCAATCATATCCAATATTCATAAATTCATACACTCGTTGACAAGGAACCGCGTGGCATGGAGGAAAACTAGAATATTATTACGTTATTGGTTTGTTAGTTCATTGGTGTCTCGAGAGGGCGCGGGCGCCCGCCGCCAGACTGATATTCTGTCTTGTAACAGTGTTCGAGTACTCTCTGCGACCTATTCTTTACGACAAATAAGCTTTTTATTAAAATACAATTCGACTACTCTCTCAGTAGTGGTGCTCGACGTTCGGTAGAAAATAGGTACGGTGTTTCGCTATCAGTCACTCACCGGAATGTTAAGTTCTTTTCCGGCTCAAAGGACAAAAAAGTGGCGGCATATTTTTTCAAAGATCACTTAAGTTTGTTCATGGGAAGCATCTGTTATTTAAGTCGCTCCTAAATTACGTTAAGTTGTCATCAAAGTGGCAACTTGCATAAAATTAATGTAAATATTAATCACAAGAAAGCCTATTAATGATGAAAGTTGTATCGCGGGTGACGGCACCGGGCGCACACTTTAGTGTGCGCCCGACGGAAGCTACACGAGCGACACGAGCCTCGCGACCGACGCGACAGGCGCGACGCGGCGACACTAACGCCACAAATTACTTGCGTTACGTTCTATTGCTGTTGTTACTTGTAACTCGGAGATTATAACTTGCAAACTATTCACAACATGTTAGGCAATTGAAACTACGTGTAATTTGATATTCGTTACAGTATGGATGTGTTACATGTAGGTAATTTATTCAACCGTTAGTTGAGATTCATTATTATAGGTGTGTTTATGAGCTATAAATTAAAAAAATATTAGTCAACTGCATTCTGACCACTGATGCATGGACTGCTAATTACATTTAGTAAGCAAGATAAAAAAGTGGCTAAGAGAGATATCACTGTAACTACATGCCAAAAACTGCAGGTTGCTTGGAGAGCTTTATTACTTGCCTTAGAGTGATCTTATTGGACTGTACAATTTCTTTTTTTCAATGTTAAAACAATCCTTAATGTCATAAAACATAAGTTATTTCAGCCATTTCAATCTGTTTTTAAATGAGTTAATATTATATAACATTTTATTTATTTTGGAATTTAGTTATAAATGCGTAGCCGCATGACTAGAAAACTTTTCGCATACTTGGCTGATTTAGGAGTATCCTGCAATACAAGTCTGCATGGATCACTATTTCAAGAGTTAATTTGATAGGTTTTTTTGAACAATCCCATAAACATAATAACTGATTTCGTAAATGTAGAGTGACGGAAGTGGTAATATACCTTGGTTTTTAAAGAACCGTTTACATGACTCGTCAGGACGGATACCACAAATGGCTCTGATGCATTTTTTTTGGGCAATAAATGCTCTGTGTTGTTCTGTTACCGTGCTATCCATGCTGTTGCCCCAAAAAAATAAGCCCGTATCGTAAGATGGATTCTTTATGGGCGTGATATGTTGTAATTGCTGTTTTTTTGTTGGTTGTATTCTTTAATTGTCTGAGAGCATAAACAAACTTATTATGGTGTGGTGGCACAACATAGGTGAGAAATGATTTTGGCAAGTCATTAATGTATAGACTGTCTCGTTGGTCTAGTGGTCGCAAAGGCTACTGCTGAGCAAATGGTCCTGGGTTCGATTCCCAGGTCGGGTAAAGTGTTATTGGGATTTTCCATTAGGAATTTCTCAGGAGCAGCCCGGAGTCTGGATTTGTGTCGAGTTGATGACAATAGGCTCGCCCACTATTACATGGGACCTAAACATAACTGGCGAAATGTGGGAATACTATAGGTACACTTTGCCTAACCCTTCGGGGATTACAGGCGTGATGTTATGTTATGTTATTAATGTATAGTTTAAAAGTGGAGGTCCCAATACACTACCTTGTGGAACACCAAAAGTAGTTTGACGTTCATCTGATAAGTATATCTCTTCCTTTTTAGTGGTTATATTAATTCTAGTGATTTCTGTCTTTTACTTTCTATTATCTAAGTAGGATTTCATTAAATTAAGAACATTACCTCTCCATAACACATTTTTGTCCACTTTTATCAATACAGTGTCTTATTTTCGCGAAATCCATTTTAGCTCATTATATGTATAATATATATATTTTTTTCTATGTAACCATTTAACTGTTTTTGAATGAATTTCTCAAATATTTTCGAAAATTCCAATGAGCTCTCTATCTTCTTTCTTAAATAATGGCTTAACAATCGCTATCTTTAGTGCGTCAGGAAACGTACCAGCTATAATACATACATTTATAATATGAGACAAATGGTCGCATTTCAGATGCTGCAGCTTTTAATACTTTGGTGGATATGCCTATAAGTAGACGATCTTAAAACTCTAGGTTTGTCTTAGTGTGAGTAATGAGTTATCATTGAACGTTTTATTTATATCCCTGATAGGGCCTACAATTCATTAATTGAAGCTAAACCTCGGCTTTGCGATTTATTCCTGCATTACGTAATCTCTAGGATTTCCTTATTTTTAAGAGAAGGTGCTTTACTGTTGTTTTCGGTACATAACTTGACACACACTCATTTATTTTGGTGTCGTCTGTAGGTACTTATATTCAAAACTATAACACAGGCGGGTTACACTTACAAAACTCGTGTCATCGGGGCACATGGCTGGCGGTCGCGCGGCTATGGGCGGTCGCGTGGCTATGTGCGGCCGTCCGCTGCACTCGCCGATAAATCATCGCCGACGCCGGCCGATTCGTAAAAACGACGACGAATGAATAATCATTATTCATTGCACTTTATCAGTGATTTATTACACCGTTATTGTATTTTTCCGCGCCTTGTAATTAATACGACAAATCTGTTCCAAAATATTGCGTATTCATCGTCAGAGCGACGGTGCCTATTTTGTAACTTGTTGATGTTTTTGTTTTTTGTTTTAATTCTAAAAATAAATAAGTGCGGAAAAGTTTGATTTTATTTCTAAATTAATAGGAATGGAAAGTGATGAATAAACCGGCCAAGTGCGTGTCAGATCACGCACAATGAAGGGTTCCGTAGTTGGGATGAAGGAAAAAGATAAACGATTATCCCAAGAATAAGGTATAGAAATAAGGTCAAGCACGGCTTTGATGCATAAAAGCATTATTCTGTTTGGCCCCAAAAATTTATAATAAGCTCCCAACACCTCTGAAACAGCTGCCCACTAGGTTGCTTAAGTAGTATTTAAAAACATGTGTGCCAAATGCTACTACAGCTTATCAGAGTTTCTAAATTAACGAAATTAAGTAAATTGTGACATTTCTCCTACTCTATTAATAGTTAATGAACTGTTTTATGTTAGTTAGTTAAGCCTGTTTCTAAACTGATGTATTTATTTATTTATTGTTGTATAATTTTGTTTTTGTAAAACTGGCAAAACATGTAGGTCCTTTCTATTTATTTTAATTCCATCCACAATGCACATGTATTGTACTTACTCATGTTTTACAAAAATATCTTTAGGTATCTTTATCTTTAAAAAAAAAAAAAAACTTAACATTGTAGTTGAAAACCATGTTCTCCTATACATTCTAACTGCAAATGTTTGTCTCCGACGCGCGACGCTGGGGCATTCCTCCCGCATTCCGTAGGAGGCCAGGCCGGCCCAACTGTTAAGCGTGAGGCACTGAAAAGTGCCTCCGCTGGCTTTTATATAGGCGTGACATAAGACAACGCCGACCTATTCTCTGCCCACTCCTGGACAGAGAAGTCATCTGGGGTCAGGGCATTAAACTCGCGTGGTGTAAGACACTAACATGGCTCTCATCCTAGTGTGAAGCGTTAAAAAACACTATGAAGTACCCTTTTGTCTAGGAGAACCCTTAAAAGCACCTGATCCAGTAGGATGCGAAACACTGCAGCTTCGTCCTCGTGCTATTTCACTACTGCCTGCCGATCCTGTCTCCTGCCATCCGAGCGGCCCGAGCTGCGACAATTTGAAGCCGAACTGGAACTCCTACTCACATTTACCTTTTTATATTTTATGTTAGCTACTTTTATTTTAAATGTGACTTACGACTGGCCCTCCGGCTAATCGTAACGTTACAGACCCTCAAAGTAGGGTACCCTTTCACTTGATGTATCACACGGTACAGTTTGCTAAACTTTTTTGAAATGAAAGCTTCTTTGGGCGCATTGAGCTTTTTTTTGGTAGGGGAAAAACTTAATGGCTCACGCCACCGACACGCCCGCGCCGACCGGTTGTAGTAGCAGTCAGTGAAAGTAAATTGACGACGTGAACAGTTTTATTTGTGTATACTGTGCATTTTTTAAATTGTGTTTTAGATATTCATTATTTTATTGAAGTGAACACTTCTTCAGGCGCGTTGAGTGATAAGTTCTCACTTCTGTCGGCAGACCCCTGTTATTATTTACATTTTCTTATTTGCCTCGCAAAAGCGACCCCCATATTAAAATATTAAATTTATGTGACCCCCACACGGGTCACATAAATTCATAAAATATATTCAACTTAATCGGTCCATTAGATTCGTAGCAAATTGGCTGTGACAGACGGACAGATCGACAAACAGACGAGTGACCCTTTATGGGTTCCGTTTTTTTCTTTTGAGGGGAAACTCGTAGGAAAGGCGATGAAGCTCATCATTTTATAGATCTGTAATTAGTATTCCATAGTGCACATCGTGTGAATATTCACGGCAAGACTCATTAAGTCGCGACTGGAACAGGTACAGTCGCGCGCACCATTGAGCGCCACGTGTGCACGGGGCCTTATATCCGCTCTCGTGGCATGAAGCAAAAAGCTTTAGAAGGTTTATACATAATGTCCGTTACAATAAATGATTATTATCATAGCTGTCTTGTGTGTATGCCAGCAACGAGTAGAGCTGAGGGGTCACTTCATGATGAAAAACAAGAGAAAAGTCAGTACCTTAGTATTATCGAATTTTCATGGAAAACACGTTAAACAATTAAGTGGATATTGTGTGTGAATGTTATGCTATGCAATGCTTTATAATATACAAAAGGATGGCGTTATAATTTCTGAGTGGTTTGTATTGAAAAATACTGACTCTAGACATTTTGGGATTTTTGTCTGGTTAGTTTATTTTTGGTCGAGTTTTACCTAAATCATAATATTATAATGAAACAGTCGTGGAATTGTCAGCTACTCTGCAGTGGCTCTTCTGTCTCTCATCCGCAGCTCGCTGTACTGACATAGCACTACGCATTTCAGCGCACATAATATCTACACGTACATGTATACTCGCACTATTGTTGAGCATTAATAAAATGTTAGCATCCACATTTGCAGAATGAACGCGCGAAACTTTCTAAACTGACTGCTAATGTTCTCATAAATCTCAACTAAAGCCGTACGGAGCGGAAAAGGCGTCAATGTTGCACTCTGACTGAATCTATCGTCTCCGATAGATTCATTCTCTCTCATGATCGTGGGAAGCTTTCAGGAGCGCCGCCACCTTCGTGAATATTAACACGGTGACACGTTTAGCACCTTTGCAGAAGACAGGCAGACGGGCCTGTAAACTTGAGTGTCGACTACCGTGCTGTGTCATGCTATATCAATGGTGATTGCCATCACGTCGCTGTACCGGCTGCGGCCGATGTGATGTTGTTGTTACAGAACGGGTTTAGTGTTCGGTTCACATCTTGAACACCGACCGATACGTGCACCTACATTTTGACAGTCTAAGTACAAACATGTATTCGGTGTCTTTATAAAAAAAAATCATCCTAACAAATGGAGGACACTTTAAAAAAATAGGTCGCTATGTAGGTAAGTAATTTATTACAATAATATAAGATTTGAGTGGCCTCGCTTTAGTGACAATATGTGGTGGTTTGGTCGGCACGGGCGGGTGTAACGGCTCTAAAACAAAAGGCGGATTAGAGTAGCGCGCGATCATATTTCAGTGCGCGCAGGACGCGGGACGGCTCGAAGCGGTTGATTTATTCGAGCTAGCGGCTCGACTCCACTGAATACGGCTCAAATAGCCGGCTAACAAATGGCCGCCCGGCCGAACGCCAACCAAATAAAAATGATATGTTTGCCCGGCATAATTTTTGTCTAAATCCGTCGTAATTCAAACGCGCTATTTACTACTTTGATTGAGCCGGTATAACCCCGATTTATGAGACAAAACAACAGATTTATTCGAAGGGTTGCGTCGAGCATCACAGCGGGCATAGCCCCTCACGTGTGTACCTGAGCGCACGCGGCGGCATCAAAGGAGTCATTATCATAACGAGTACAGTTTGTGACCCAGTCGCAGTCGCTGGTCGCGGAATAAGTATTTCTATATCCGCCTCCTGTTTTTACACCAGATTAGGTGTGTTGGGATCTGGGCGACGAGCAACATTACCTCGGCGCGTATTTATGAAGACAGGAGACGTGTGCAGTCGCGTAAGTCATTAATGAAGTGTGCGGGCCGCGTTACCATATGCGACTCACCGGGTGCTGGTGCACGCTACAGCTGCATGCGGCGCGTCGCTAAAGCCGGGTCTGCTGCGCCATGTTTGCGTGTTTTAACAGTTAGAAACATGTGGTACTACACGATTTGGGGGCGTGGCCTAAATCAAAATCATAAACATAGCCTAAACATGTTTGCCGCGATGATCGGATAACATCACCCGCGTTCGCCTGCGGGGGGGGCGGAGGGGGGGGGGAATTCACTCATTTCGTGGTTAGTGCTCTCCAGACGACGACGCTTCGTAACATTTTTTAAAGTTTGTGTAATTAATGACGGAGTGGAATAATGAAAGTACTTTATTTTTTATACAACATATTTAAGAAAGACCAGTGTTAAGGGATGCTACATCAATAGACTACGATAAATATAAAAGGCAAGATGCCTTTTTGGAGATATCAAAAACGATTGGAATCACAAAAACCGGCCAACTGCGTATCGAACCACGCACAATGAAGGGTTCCATAATTGGGATGAATATATCCCAAAATCAAACTTAACGTAGTTGCAAATTATCCTATATATCGATATAAGTACGTCACCGTCAATTTTCCAACTGCAAATGTAAGTTGGTCGACTATTAATCGTTAACTTGTAACGCCTACTTACCTGTGATAGTTTTTCTTTTAATTTCGTTATAATCTACTGCCGTGATTTTATTTTACCGCTTTGTCGGCGTGATTAATTTGTACACACGGCTACATATCAAGCTATACATTTCCAGTATAAGCTGATCTCACATTGTATAGGATTTCCGTACAATGAGAGGTGGGTGAGCTTATACTGGAAATGTATAGCTTGATATGTAGCCGTGTGTACATACCATGCCGAATTATAGCTTTCTAGTACTAAGAGCCTCTGAGCTAAGCTGGAGAAAGACAGACGAAATTATAAGGGTTCCTTGTTGAATACGGAACCCTAAAAATTTAAGTTTTTTTTTTTTTTTTACTGAATTTGTGTTCAATTTTCAACTCTTGATAATTTTTTTATTGAACGAACGTGGTCGCAGGTGGAACACGGAATCTATCATTTATATTATTTATTTGTAAAACTAAGTTTACTATTGCTAGAACAGCAGACGTCTTCCTCGTCGGAACTCATTGTTGGAAAGAGATTTTTGTACAAAAACATAACTTCAAACAAAAACACTCAAAAGTCGCAGCGGACGGGCTGGACAAAGCTGAGATGCATAGAACATGTTCGAAACTTGTACGCATACACGCAAATACGGCGCAGCAGACCCGGCTTAAGCGTGCGGTGTGCGCCCAGCGCCTGTCATTTGTGTTGCTAATGTGTGCGGCCGGGACGCGCCCACTTGGGACCCGGGTTATGGATATGAGACGGAAGCGAGCGGTACGTTTGTTATTAACTGACACAAGTCACCATGATTTAATATTCATATTTTGTAATCACAATTATAGTACTAATTAGGTATTAGGTACTAAAACCTGCGAATGTTTTAAATACTCTAAACAGACTAGGTAGGTACTCTATAGCACTTGAATTAATTTCGCTGTACCGTGCTATACAGGAGGTATTTAGAGTAGCTACTAGTATTAGCGCCACAATCGTTTCCCGGACGTCCGCGCTCGTCCGGCGATGCGTCGCTCCGCCAATAGGAAGTCACAGAGAGCATCGGATTAATTCCGTTTCCGGTCCGTATCAGGCGCTAATTACATCTGCTTTGTGTCGTCGCTACAATTATATCTTTATAATTGTTTCTTGAGTTATGTTCTTTTAATGTCGACGATGGGAACGTGCGTACCTTCCTAGTGCAACAGCTCAGTTAATGATATACTCAACTGGACACTCCATTTGAGTATAT
This sequence comes from Tiliacea aurago, assembly GCA_948098905.1. Lineage (NCBI taxonomy): Eukaryota > Metazoa > Arthropoda > Insecta > Lepidoptera > Noctuidae > Tiliacea > Tiliacea aurago. Next base: position 28,424,426 of record OX402581.1, on the reverse strand, counting down.
CATTGACTGAGCTATTTTTCTGACAAATTGCTACATACTTGTTTAATTTATTGATGTGAAATAACTATAGGCGCACGTAATACCATTTGCTGGTGGGGTGACGCATGCCGCGTGGCGATTCACCGCTCAATAAACGCGCAAGGATTTTCTAAAGTAACATCTTGGAGCAACCTGTACTTAAAGAACTGTAGCGCAGAGGTCATTAGCCGGGGTCATGGATCATATAATTATCATCGCATCAATGAAATTAAAACGAATAACGTGCAAGGAGTAGGCAAATTGAAGGAAGGAAACAGCTTTATTTTTTAGTTTGTTTAAAAACTTAAATTTTTCAATGTAATTTTTTTTTTTATGATTGCTGGCCACTAGGCCTACCCGTGTGTTAAATTAATGTCGCCATTGTAGCGGCACGTTGTATATAAGAGAGGACCCATATTTAAAATATTTTTTTTAAGTACAGTCGTTTGGTAACCACCTGTGTAAAGTTGATTTTTATATTGTGACCTTAGTGGTCCGGAGCGTTGTCTTCCACTACTAACGTAAACAGATGCCTGTTCGTTCTAACGAATAGGGCAACTTCTAATATGTTACCGGCAATCTGTAAAATCCGGTAGTCTATAAAATACCTCGGCAATATTAGAATACCTAAAACGTTTAGATAATATATGAAATATTATTTATTTTATACTTTGCCTAGGCATTCTATACAACTGAATGCGCAGGCAATGTGTGAAAAGGACGAAAGCGGGACTCTGAACAAAACAAGGTGTTGTAAAGACATTGTATTCAAGGCAGCAGTTCAGTTTGTCATCAAGAATTACATAAAAAAGATGTCCCTAATCAAGAAACGACACTCCGTATAGTTGCGAATCTGCAATCTACGGGAACAGGTCAGGGGTTTGTAAAATGTTCTTGCAAAAAACATTGCGATGTTAAAAAGTGTTCATGTTTTAAAAGTAAAATTTGATGCACTTGTATTGTTACAATAGTTCCTTATGTAAGAATAAATAAATATTTTTTTAATTATTTAATTTTGAGTTAGACCTATTCTTATTTTTACAGAATTGTTTTGTTACTTAAGTTTTCAATAATTATTACCTGATTATTATGTTACTTAATTAGATTATGTTATGTTACTTAAGCCAGAAGAATTTTAAGTTTCATGTTAATTTTATTGTGATTTTACTGTAGTTATCGAAAGGTACTAAGTTCCTTTTTTTAAAGATTATTTTAAATAATAATTGATTGATTATATAAAATAAATATTAGGAATAAAAAGTTTCTTAAAAGTTAGTTCGTAAGAATAAATCAATATTTTTGAGTGTAATAATGCCCACTGACTGTGCCGAAAATCGTACTGAGCTTACGAGTTGTTTATGTGAGATTATCTCAGTGATTGAGAGCAGTGAAGTGGAGTCGGTTTTTGTGTTTGGAGACTTTACGCACACCCAGGGACACGATTCTCACGTGAGTTACTTTTAACCAGTATTGATCAATCTTGGTCTTGCATTGATACAGAACTTTTGTCGCGAGACTCGCATACTTTTACTAGCTCCGCCAACGGTTCCCTCCGCTCTGGCTAGATAACTGTGTTGTCACTGAGGCCGCCAGACATTTAGTGAATAGTGCGTATATTTTGTACGGCGTTTATGTGTCGGACCATATTCCGTTATTTATAGGGTGTAATGTTAATCTAATTAAACCTAAAATTATTGGATCTAACATTTCGTGTAACAAAGTTGTATGGGGTGAGAGGGACTCAGAACAAATAAATTAGTATTAAGATTACTGTAATAGCAACAGCTCAAAACAAATAGATTTTCCTACAGAATTTTGTAAATGTGCTGATAATATGTGTCACAAACCTGAGCATCGGTTGGTGATAGATAGGTTGTATAAAAATAATTTGTATTTTAAAAAAAGGAGCCAAACTCACTCATGCTGGCCCTGTTAAAAAGCGTCATAAAGGTAATTATGTAGTAGGGTGGAACAAACACGTTCGCAAGGCTCACCGAGATGCCCGACTGCATGTGTTATCAAATGTGGCTGTTATACAACAAACCGACTTCTGGATTTATTTATGAAAATATGTGTGCATCGCGCAATCTTTTTAAACCTAAATTAAAATACTGTCAAAACAATCAAGAGCAAATTAATATGGATATGCTAGCATCTTGTCATGAAAGTAAACAATTTAATATGTTTTGGAAATTAACAAATAAATTAAAACAATGGTCGGGTACGGGGGTGAGCGTCGCGGGCGTGAGCGACCCCACTGATATATATAATGCTTTTCAAAGACATTTTATTGTAAACTCGCGGTCGTCGCGAGAATTATACAGAGCATGGTGAGGGGAAAGTCCCCAGGTCACGATGGCCTCAGCGTGGAACATCTTACATACGCTGGGGTACACTTACCGCGAGTACTTGCTATGATTTTTAACATGTCTAAGTCATAGTTACTTACCTGTGGAACTTAGTAATACGATCGTTGTGCCAGTAATCAAGAATAAGACTGGTGATGCCTCCAATATCTCCAATTATAGGCCGATATCGCTTGCTACTGTCTGTGCTAAGGTATTGGATAGTCTGCTTGATAAGATTCTAGCTAAACATATCGTTCTGGAGGATAGTCAGTTTGGTTTTAGACCGAACTTGTCCAATATTATACAGACAGAAAGGCTCTTGTAATAGCATGTTTCTTGGATTTATCAAAGGCTTTCGACCTGGTAAATTATGACCTGCTCTGGCATAAGCTCACTCACGAAGTCACGACACTACTGTCCCGGCACTATTTAGATATTGGTACAGTAGTCAAAAGAATACAGTTAAGTGGACAGGCTCATAATTTGATATGTATGGGCTGGATTGTGGGGTGATGCAGTTTGAGGTCGTTGTCGGGTTGTTGTCGGGTTTGAGCTCCCTTCGTCTTTTTAACCTATACATAAACAAACTGATGGGTGAGCTCGGTAGCACTAAAATTGGCTGTCACGTGGACGGTGTTTGCGTAAACAAATCAGCTACGCTGATGATATGGTGCTGCTGAGCCCATCCATCGGTGCTATGAGAAGGCTTCTTAAAATTTGTGAAGGTTATGCAGTGGCTCACGGGCTCAAATACAATACCGATGAGAGTGAATGGTTCGTTTTCAAATCGGGTACTTTAACTTATAAACAGCTGCCTGAACTCTCACTCTCTGGGTCTCCTTTAGGTCGGGTTTCGAAATTTAAGTATTTGGGTCACTGGGTCACTGATGACTTAAAAGACAATGCAGACATAGAGAGGGAGCGCAGGTCGCTAGCTGTCCGTAGCAACATGCTGGCCCGCAGGTTTGCACGCTTTTTAAGGCCTTCTGCCAGTCGTTTTACACGTGCACCCTGTGGACCAAGTATACCCAGCGGGCATACAGCGACCTGCGCGTACAGTCCAATAACGCATTCAGGGTGCTTTTGAGGTTGCCGTGGCGGTGAAGTGCGTCAGGGATGTTTACTGAAGCGTGCGTCGACGGGTTCGCCGCGATTATGCGGAAGCGATGCGCTCCCATGATGGCGCGCTTGCGATCCTCCTCCAGTGGCATCCTGAATGTGTTTTCAGACCGGTGGGACTCTCCCCTCTTACGAAGGTGGGTAAGTGTTCAGACACACTTATGTAAATAATTGGCTGTTTATTATTATTCCTTTAATTTATTACTAAAATTAGGCTAAGTTATACTACTACTAACATTATATGGATTTTATCTGAAATAAACTATTTGAATTCGAATAATACTTATTGTACTAAAAAAAAAAAAAATTACCTACCTTTTTTATAAAGTTTACTTTTAGTGAGTCTAAATTTTTAAAAAGATTATTTTTATTGAGTAATTGTTAATTTTAGTAAAGTTATTTTTGAGCAAACATGAGCTGTTTTATTTGTCCGTCATTTTATAGCTACGTACTATAGAGAAAACTTACATCTGACCAATTTGGAACCAAAATATACGTGTCGATTTTTTTTCGCCCTTTATTTTTGTCAGTTAAAAATCACGTGCACACGATGAACACATCTGTTAGCAAGCATTACTACAGCGGCCACGTGTTGCAAGCAAGATAGTCCTTACGGTGTATAGATGTTCGTTCCTCCCATGGTACTTACATAACATTGATAAATATAGACCAACTCTATTTACTTTATACATTACCGGTGAACCAACAGGTATTCTATACAATCCCTGGAAAATGTAATCTAGGCAAAGTATGTAACGGACAATAATATTCATAATAATTATTTCATACATTGCCTGGCCGCCTCAGGTAATCTATATATTGCCTAGGTATTGTATAGAATACCTGAATTATACAGATTGCCGGTAACATATACAATAATGACTGTAAGTGTCCTTAGCGATTTAAAAACAGATTGACACCTTTCTGTAGTTTTAAGACCTGTCATTGGTCGAAGGCAACATTTTTGACTCGACGAAGACACTGACTTCTGAAATTAAAGTAATTTTTCCCTTTTTTTATGGAAGTCGCTTGTATTTTTTTTGTTATTAGCTTTTAAGGTTCACTTTTTACGCAGTTGGGTATTTATTATGTTTTTTTTTATTTCCTTTTTTCAAATTATTAGAACTAAGCGTAAGTAAAATGCTACTACTGAACCCCACCTCCTAAACTTTGACTCAATATTAATCCCAGTCAGAATCCCAACAGATTAGGACTTATCAGTATTTGCGATCAATCAGCTCAAGCAGCTGAACCACTTCATAAATTATAGATAATCCAAATTGGTTGTTGTGTAGAACACAAATGGCCGGCGTGGTTGGCGCTGCTCCTCTACTATCGAGCTGTTTACTTTCAATTTCGATCTAAAATTATTGCCATTTGTATGTGGGAGGCGATCTGGTCGCACCTCCTCCCCCTCACCCCTCCCTGCACTCGAGTGGTCCTCCGAGGCGGGTGCTGCCAGTGGTGGCTCGGGCCTGGTTTAGCCAGAGAGTAGCGACGCCAGATATACACGAAATTAAACTATTTAAAGTAATAGAAAGTGAATAACATCATCGTTAACATTTTAGGACAATGAACACTCATTATTTTTATTGAAGAGTAGGTATTTCATGGTTTTATATGTAAGGAGCGTAGCGGGTGGCATTCTACAGTTTCTGCCTACACCCATGGGAAGAAGGCGTGAGTTTATGTATGTATTTCAAGTAAAAATAACAAAATTGTTAATGAAATAATTTAAATATTCATTTGTTGAACGTGAGCGCAGAGCTTAGCTGCGGTTGGACGTGTTTGTCAACGAAGATGAATTGTTGTGGCGTTACCTCCGCACAAATATAAATATGTGTCGGCCATAGCTCCCGTAATGATCGCTCATTGCTCAATATATTCATTACACGAGCACACCACGGTACCGCGAGTACAAGACTCACTCATCGATAGCACGTAGTTTTGCTCCCGTCGTACCTATTTGGGACTCGAACCACCAACCGTGCATAATGATATTTAGGAATTGATTCCATCAAAAATTACCTACGTATCGTCGGCGAACTAAAAGGGGAGAATTGAAATCCGGTCAATTTTCCACGAAATCAGGGTCAGCAACGGACAAAATCAAACGGTTAATATTAAAAAAAAGCGTTGGCCGAGGCTCGGTCCTTCGAGGCGAGAAATTAAAGGTCCCACATGTCGACGTCGATAGCATGCGCATTAGTTTTTCCGCATCATTGTACAGTTCGAGTCATTGCCCACTTATTTCTGTCGAGTAACAGAAGATTTTTCACTGATGCCTTTCAATGTTCTACATGAACAGATAAGTAAATTGAGTTTGCATCGACGGCAACTAGTGATATGCGACTCCGATACACAAAGTTCAACTTTCCTATAATATACATTTTGTTATTGCTTTGGCAGGAGGCCATCAAAGCTAGTAGTGTATGAACTAACGAGGATAAGCAGCTGTATTTTACTACACACATTTAAGTCGAATAATATCAGAGCAAATATTGAGCCCCTAATAAATATTTGTCCCATTGCGGAATCGTGCCCTGCCAGAGAACATCTGGGGTCATCGACGATTAATCCTGAACTAAACTTCAGTTTATAATGTTAGTGGTACAGTGACGTTGGTCCTCCTAGTGAGGACTACGTGTCCTCCCCCAGGAGGACACGTGAGGAGAAGAGAGCCTCTTGAACTAAAGTTTAGTTTATTATGTTAGCGGTACAGTGACGTTTTTCCTCCCAGTGAGGTGGAGGAGGACACGTGATGAGAGGAGAGCCTCTTGAACTAAAGTTGAGTTTATAATGTTAGTGGTACAGTGACGTTGGTCCTCCTAGTGAGGCAGAGGAGGACACGTGAGGAAAGGAGAGCCTCTTGCACTAAAGTTGAGTTTATAATGTTAGTAGTACAGTGACGTTGGTCCTCCTAGTGAGGCAGAGGAGGACACGTGAGGAAAGGAGAGCCTCTTGAACTAAAGTTGAGTTTATAATGTTAGTGGTACAGTGACGTTGGTCCTCCTAGTGAGGCGGAGGAGGACACGTGATGAGAGGAGAGCCTCTTGGACTAAAGTTTAGTTTATAATGTTAGTGGTACAGTGACGTTGGTCCTCCTAGTGAAATGGAGGAGGACACGTGATGAAAGGAGAGCCTCTTGAACTAAAGTTTAGTTTATAATGTTAGTGGTACAGTGACGTTGGTCCTCCCAGTGAGGTGGAGGAGGACACGTGAGGAGAGGAGAGCCTCTTGAACTAAAGTTTAGTTTATAATGTTAGTGGTACAGTGTCGTTGGTCCTCCTAGTGAGGTGGAGGAGGACACGAAAGGAGAGGAGAGTCTCTTGAACTAAAGTTTAGTTTATAATGTTAGCGGTATAGTGACGTTGGTCCTCCCGTTGGTCCTCCTAGTGAGGTGGAGGAAGACGCATGAGGAGAGGAAAGCCTCTTGATTTATCTCGCCGGTAAATTTGAGCGTGTTTAATTAAAATGGGATTATCTTGAGGTTGCAGAGCGGTGCGGCCTACTTCTGCAGCGATCGATGGTGACACGCCGCTGAAAAACATTGTTGTTTGCTTGGATTCGGTGTCAGCTGGTATTTATTTACTGGCAATAAGGAATGGACACAATGATGATGTATCTTACGGAGTGAGAAGCTAATATCTGCGCGTAAAGTAATGAAAGTTTGGCGCTCCATTAATTTTATTAAGATGGGAATCGCTAGTGTGAGAAATCCCAGAAGAACCCTGCTATTTTATATAAATTCAGCCGTAACCAAAACCAGATTTACCTATGTGGATTCTTATTTAGCATCAGTCAGGATCGCGTGTGGTCTGCAGCATCAGCAACGCCAGCAAGTGTGAAAGTCACGCGGCTTCATGTAGTACGATTACCGACTGCTGAACGTTTGAGACGGTACTTTTCCTCGTTACTTATATTTCCCGGGCGTGGCTAATGTTTTCCCTCGGCTAATAATTCGCGGAGGATAAAGGCCGCTCGGCCGCCACTTAGTGAGCCGCCGTCGGCTTGGCTCCCGGGGGACCCGCCCTTTACCCTCCAAATTGAGTTTCGCTGAGTGATTTAGAACAAAAACTAGTTATAGACGAGTGCCGGCGCTCGTATGTTTCAATGGCGAGTTAATGATTGTACTTAAATGTCGTGACGGTATTCTATTCAGAACTGTTCGCAAGTGCTCGCTTTATCGTCCGCTATTTGAAATCTTTTCAATCGCGCAAAGTGGCGGCTCAAAGCGGTTTGTTGAGGACGGATGTAAAGCGAGCGAGACCGCCCGGACGCTGCACGTTGGCCTCTGATCGAACTGAGTGTATACAAGCTCACATGCTTCCATAATTTATATGTATGTTAGGACGATTTTACTGCCGTCTTTATAACTAAATGTACATTGATATTGCCACCAACCTGTTCTCTTCTCAGGGTCCCTGAACAGCACGTCGTCGAGCTTGGCGGGCGCCGAGCGTCCCTTGGAGTTGAAGGCGACGGCTACCAGTCGGAAGCGCACATCCCACTCCAGGCCGCGCACTGTCCACGTCGGCTCGTCTGATGACAGGTTCACTCTGAGGAACAACCGAGATAGTTGAAATCTCTGTATCGCTGTGGTCGGGGTTCAAAGGTCCGGGGTGAGTTGTTCCGACACGAATAACTTCTTTAAGAAAGCAGGTAGCAGTAAATGTGAAATGTATCACTGAACGTTGAACCACTGCACTGTTTCGGCAGCCATTTTAGTGAAGCGAGGTTGTAAAGACGTTGTATTTTGGTTTTCGCGTGGTGCTACATATTTGTTACATGTTTAGTTTACATCAATCAATTTATATATAAAAAAATGGAAGACTTACAGCTTATTAACGTAATAAAAAGGAAAAAATTGTGAACAGGAAGCCAATTACAAGTCTTCGCGTATAGAATTAGATTAGAAATTTATAGAGCATACAACAGCAATATGTCATACATTTTGTTGTTAAAAAAGTTAGATATTTGACTAAAACTATTTGGTTTACATTTATGGAGAAAAAAATAATTAAAAAAATTATAATTAAGAAGGTATTAATCGAAACTTACGGATAAGTGGCTATTTGAAAAAATCAAGGCGGATTAAGTGCGGATTAAATCGAAATGATTTATTAAGCACCATCTTGCCGAGGTCACACTAGTTGCAAAGAGATCCAAGTCATGCCGCTTACATAATTATTTCATTGAATTGTTTGCTTGCACGCACAATATAACTATTCTGCCTGTAATTCGTAGAGGTATAAGGTACAAATAAGGGCGGATTAAATCGAAATGATTTATTTGGCACATTAAAATAAAATTTTGATAATAGCTCGGGACTGTCCATATTATTGTTCAATATCTTTAACAGAAACAGAAAGTCGGAATCCTACATCAATCTTCAAGTGGCAACAGATGGTACTTCTTACAGAGTCGGAAATAATCGATTCAATGGTATGGAATCTTTTGATGGTGACAAAGATATTTAATAAAGCATCTTTGGATATTTCCGATGCGGTCGCTGTACTGATGCTAACGTGGGTTCCAAATCTGAGATGCATACTCTCGCTGACTTCTAACAAAGGCGCAGCACAATATTTTTAGTGTTTTAGCATCTAAAAAGCATTTCGAGAGACGCATTATAAACCCGAGCAGTTTAGAGGCTTTTTTGACAATTGTAAAGCTATTAATGTGCGATTGCAATTATCTGTAGGAAATATTATAGGATTTGTTTTTTAATCGCGTTGGTAATTTTTTGCGTTAGAGATAACTTTGAAGAATGGAATTTGAGATAAAATTTCCGCTGGTTTGGGGTCTGAAACTTATAATAAAATGAAAAATTATTTTACAACGAGAACAGTAACAAAAGTTTACCCCCTCATGGGGTTGGTTGTTCCATCGCACAGTATAATTATTGTTATTGCCTCGAAACTCGGACATCCCCTTTTTATTAACTTATCCGATAGAACAGGTTATTTTAAAAGTATGAGTAAAATACCCGTGTGCCAATTTTACATCAAATACGAGTATTTTTTTTTTTACTTTGTGACACTATGTTTCAGAGATCATTGCTCAAAGTCCTGACCTTCAAACCGTATCGGTTCCCGACCATAACTCTGTACCAAAACTGTAAAGTGCTCACAGTAAGACAGCTATATCTTCTCAATATCACAATATAGCAACACCTAATAAATAACACCTATAAAAAACAGTTACAAAAGTAAACGCATAATCACTATTAATGTCTGTAAATACATCAAATGTAAGACTGCCTCAGCTAGACGGCAACATCTGTTTCTTGCTACGCATATCTATATTAAGATAAAGAATAATACTGATCAACTCATTCTCTAAAAATGAAATTAAAAAGAAAATAAATACCTGGCTACAAACATTGGATTACATACATACTGAAAAAATAATAACATAAACCCTGCAAATGCCAGGTCCATTATAAACATGCACGATAAATATATAATTAAATACCATTATATACATTCACACGTACGCTTACGCATCCTCTCACACACACACACGATCACACAAACACCATCACGCTCACAGGCGCAGGTTTTGTATAATTAAAAATTGTTTAATTTTATATCTGTGTAAAACAGCTGGGAAAGACACTGATTCCTGTAACACAGGTTACAACCTAGCGCAGGAGTCTGGGCTTCAATAGAAATGTAACATACTTTCACGAGGGATCACACTCGACTCAAGGCTTCAATGGGGTCCTCATAAAACATCCCTTGCAGGACGGCAAAGTTCAGCAGCTTATGCTGTGAGAAAAATCCGTCAATTTACTGATGTAGATACCGCGAGGTTAGTCTATTTTTTTAACCGACTTCACAAAAAGGAGGAGGTTCTCAAGTCGTCTGTATGTTTTTTTTTTTATGTTTGTTTCCTCAGAACTCCGTCGTTTATGAACCGATTTGGAAAATTCTTTTTTTATTTAAAAGGATTTACTTTCAGATTGGTCCCATTTTTATCAAAATCTAGTTCTGATGTTGGGATCCATGAGTAATTGAGGGAACTCCTCAAATATTATAGGCACACATATAGCGATTTTTATATTTTCATCAACAAGTCAATCATTTGCATTCAGAAAGTATAATTTGGTGAAGTGGAACTGATGTTGAAGGCCACAGACGGCCACCGGAACTTTTCAATGATACGTATTTCACGGGTGGCGTTGAGATATCTGGATTAAGATAGTTAAGCGAAGCAAATTTATATAAATGGTACCATCAAACTGATCTGATGATGAAGCCGGAAGGTAGGCACTGGAACTCCGTAATAAAACAATGTATCCTACCCGTATTTGGTCTTATTGGAATTGTCATGAGATGCACTCTGGCTATAAATGATTTTTAACCGACTTCAAAAAAGGAGGAGTCTTCTAGAGGTCTTATATACATATAAAAGGAAACCGTGACTGATTGGTCTATCAACACAGCTCAAACCACTGAACAGATTGGGCTGAAATTTGACACGTGGGCATCCGCTAAGAAGGGGTTTTTGGAAATTTGACCTTTAAGGGGGGAAAACGGGGGGTTTTGTTTGCATGAAAAATCTTATTCCTAGAGTTAAGAGTTATTAAACTTGGACGAATACTTATGGAAGTAAATTATAAAGTTTGTATTTTTTTGTTATCTTAACTTCAATGGATGGGATGTCAAAGCTTGTATAGAAGAATTTTAACGCGCTGTCCGATCAACTCGAAACTCAGCATTTATACTTAAAACCAAAAATTAAGAATAACTTGTATCAGGGTTTTTCGAAAATCTAACAATAATGGGATAAAAAGGGGTAGTCAATTTTACAAGAGAGGATTTTACTACGTGGCTTGATTAACTCGAAAATTGGTATAACCTTTAAGTCAAATAATGGAAAAGTCGCAAACCACTTTAAAAATTAACCTCTTTGGGGTGTAAAGGGGGGATGGATACAGTTTCTATGAACAAAATCTTCTTTCGTTTATCTATTAACTTGAAACTTCGCCTGAATACCTCATCATCAGTCTTTCTGCCCTAATCCCAATTTATTTGGAGTCGTCGTAACATGTCGAATTATACTATAGATTTAATACATACAAAAGGAAACAGTGACTGACTTACTGACTGATCTATCAACACAAAACTCAAATCAGTGAATGGATTGAGCTAAAATTTGGCACACAGATAGTTATTATGTCGTAGGTAACCGCTAAAAACAGATTTTTGAACGTTCAACCCCTAAATAAATAAAACGTGTTTCATGTTTTTTAAAACAGCTCCTTCTGGGGTTGTAAAGAGGTAAATAGTCTACAAATCAATATGGTGTAATTTTCAAGGGTTTTCAGGACGTTGATTACGTAAAAGTCAACAATTTTGAAATTTGATTACAATTGATCAAAAAAAAAAAACTATTAAGTCTTAATTTATTATTATTTTGTATTGATCTTATTAACTAAACTAACGAAATATAAAAATAAATTTACTTCCTTAAATTTTTTTCCTGACATCCACGCGGGTGAAGCCGCGGGCAAAAGCTAGTATTATATTATGTTCAGGCATAACTTATTTGTTTATGAACAGATTTTTATAATTCTTTTATTTGGTAGGGGAAGCTTGCGCGGTCTCTTATACATTACAGATCTACAGCTAACTCTTCAATAAAAACGTATTTAATCCACTCGGTGTATGTTTATGATGTTATAAAACTTCCTGTCACTGTTGTTTTCATAGCAAGTAGTGGTATACGAATTGATATAATATAATATATTTAATATGAAGATATATAATATGAGATAAAAAGTTTTTAGTTTATGTCATACGGTATTTTACTATGGGGACGGGCAGCAGACATTGAGCCTATTTTTATTTTTACCCAACTTCCAAAAAGGAGGAGGTTATATGTTCGGCTGTATGTTTGTTTGTTTTTTTTTTTTTTTTTTAATGTTTGTTCACCTATATCTCCGTCAGTTATGGACCGACTTTAAAAATTATTTTTTTGTTTGAAAGGGTATGCTTCCGAGGTGGTCCCATTGCCATCAAATCAGAATCTGATGAAGGGATCTCATGGAAATCGAGGGAAACCCTCGAATTTTATAGGCAAACCTATAGCGATTTGGGTATTTTTTATAGTAACTTATGCATTTGCTCCTGAAAATCACCATTTGGTGAAGTGGAACTGATGATGGAGACCACAGATGGCCACCGGAACAACAAAATAATAAGTATTTAACGGGTTGCGTTTAGATTAGGTACGGTTAATATGGTTGCTTAGCAATTTATGCCCGTCACAATGCATTTGGTGAGTGGCAGGTGTTCTTACTAGCTCCTTAAATTCTGAGTAGAGATGCACGATTACTGACAAATGCGTGCTCTGACTGGTCAGGTCCACTCAACCTATGTGGTTCTTTCCTCAAAAGACCATTTCAGACACCAATCTACATGGTCTTCACATGATCTGACCAAGATTATGTCTGGACTTTAAAAGAGACTGTGACCTCTGAGTTTGTTTCGGCCTTTCTTCTCAGAGTAGTCAGATAGGAAACGCCGACCTCATCTAGTTTTTAAAATATGATTGACGTGTAAAAGTGTTTCTACAAACCTACTTACAGAAATAAAATCATTTATCATTTATCATTACCAGGAGAACTCCTCAACAATTAACGTCCCAGCATCGGAAAAGCAATATTTTGTAAAAGGTGATGAGCAGTTGACTTTAGGCTATTGTAACTTAGATAAATTAAAAACTGACCCACTAAAAAGTGAAAAATAAAAAACTTTTTGTAAAAAAAAAATAACTGACTTCCAAAAAAACACTACAAAGTGAAAAATAACTTTAATTTCGGAAGTTGGTGACAAAAAACTAAAATACAGATCCAAAGACACCGACTTCCGAAAATAAAATTATTTTTCACGTTGTAGTGTTTTTTGGAAGTCGGTTATTTTTTTTTACAAAAAGTTTTGCAGAAAAGAGTCATCAGAGCCATATATGGCCTCCGCAGGTGCGACTCTTTATGGGAACTGTTTAAAGATATTAACATCATTACGTTACCTTGTCAATACATACTCGTATATCCAAACATCATGTACGTTAGGAAAAATCTACATCTTTTTAGGAAAAGAAGCGAAAGACACAATTATAGGACTAGAAATAGGGACCAATTAGTTCAACCAGGTTTCAGGTCGGTTCTTGCCCGTGGTCCTCCAGGCTAGTCCCCCCCGAACAAATATGTTTGCCCGTAGAACCCCCAAGGGGGACAAACGGGTACCATGGGCAAATTATTTGGCCCGCGGTACCCCTGCTAATCGCCAGATAAATAAACTTACTAAATAGGCCAGTAACTGCCACCAACTTTTGGATGTAGCGCTCACCGGCCGCTATCGCTGCACCGCTCGCGACGCTCGCTTGGCTCGCGCGCGTGTGGTCACAGTTCTAACTTAACCTAATCTTTTTTTTTTTTGTTAATTTTTTTTGCTCACGGGGTGGAAAGTCCTCAATGTCATGGATGTCCTCCGCCCCGGAGCGGGTGACAGGGTCTGTCAGACTTTTTCTGACTAAAAACCACCCCAGTGTTCCCTTCCCACACTTGCACCGGGGATCTTGGGATCTGTTATTACTTCCGCAATCCCCGGCTGGTGCCGGCCCGCCTCTGCCGGCCACCTCAAGTCTGGGGAAGGGGTGAGGTGTCTGACCCCCCCGCGATGTCTAGAAGGGGCGCGCGTGGAAAACTACGCACTGCCACCTTGGGTTCAGTGTGATGGAGAGTGAAGGGGGCGGTGGACGTCCTCAAGTCCGCCGTCCCTGGACCCATTTAGGGGGCCGGAAGAGCGCATTAACTGCCCTCTGCCGACGCCCAGTGCGCCTGCTGCGGCCTGGGTGAGCGGACGAGATCTCCCGCTCCCTTTCCGCAGTCTTCATCTGCGACACGACTGTTTCGCAGAAGGACACCACCGCGCCCCAGGACCCCTCACTGCCGACTGTGACTGTCTGTCATTTACTCCTAATTAATAACAAAATATCTTAAATGTAAGTTCTTATTTTCAAATACACATGTTAGCGGGCCACTTACAAACACATAAAATCTCCATTTTATGGTTGACAGCCCGAAAGAATGGAACCGTAATTAATAACGAAATATCCTATTTAGGAAAAGCAAAAACAATAGTTGAACCTTTTAGAAAACCCATTCCATTTATGTTTTATGGGACGTAAACTGCTCTTTCAACAAATTTTAAAGATACAAGTGTTGGGTGTCCGATTTCTAATCGCAACACTAATTGCCAGTCACACATTTGGTTATCATAAAGTTGGGCTAGGCAATCCAAAAGAAACTTTTAGAATTAACAATTGAAAGGTTTTAAAAAGAATTCGCCAATAAAAGCTTTTCAAAGTATTCGTGGAGTATGGAAAGGGAACCGACGCTTGCAGGTTTTTTTATGACAGGGATCACGGACGGAAGGACTAGGGTTAGTTAGTTTCGAAGTGTGAAAGAAGGCAGATCGTTTTGAAAGACGACGGAAGACTGCGGGGAGTGTTAGAGTTTAGTTGATAGGAATGAGGCTCTGTCTCTGTGGCCAGATCATTTGTTAGCGAGAGTGTTATTTATTTAACACGTTAAATAATAAGTGCAGTTTAGACTGGGTAATATACTAATATAACCCAGTAGAGTACTTACTAAGACGCGAAAGAAGACAGTGGGTTTTCAACGACCAGAGAGACGCTATAGTTGAGACTAGTTAAGTTATAGGAGGTTATATAGGTGGTTATACCATGTCGCAAGACAGCGAGTATTAATTAAGTTAATTATAGTTGGGTTAAAGCCCAGATTAGACTAATTATTATCTAACGCTGTAAGTGAGTGTTTCTTGGTGTGATTGGGTGAGTCTTACATTATAATAATTACCCTAGGCTGATATTTTTATTAAATACCACGTATGTTAATTGTAACAATGTGCACACCGTTGTAACCCATGGTTATAAATAAACACTATTGAGTGATTGTTTGAAGTTCTTGTAACTAGACAGCAGAGTCGTGTTGCTGGGGAGTTTGTTGGGCCATCTCTTCTTCCCAGCGTAAACACTAGGAAGTGACTAAAAGTGGGCGCTTTGGGGGCTGTCTATAGGCCATTGAGAGAGTTGATCCACAACTCTATCAATTAATTATTCTTGATTTTTTTTCTCTATTCTATTATTTAGTAACTAATCCTTGAATTTTGTATTCTTTGCCTCCGATCAATAATAGGGCTTTAAGAGAGATTATCCAAAAACTCTATTAAGTAACGATTCTTGAGTTTAGATTCTTAACTCTATTGTCTAGTAATTCTTGAATGTTGTATTATTTATCTCAGATCGATAACTCAGTTAGACTGACATGAACACGTGTCTTGCAGATATGCTTGTTGTGCAAAGGGTGAGGTTCCAGGGATTTGGGTGACTACAACTATTTCATATCCAGTCCAAGGACTGATAGGGACCATGTCTCTCTATGAGCACGATGCCGACGCAATGGCGCTAGAACTGGCCGGTCCGTTGCCAAACAAGGACGGTTCGCACGGTTGCCGGAGGGAATGCCGCTTCATCACGTTATCAGTTTGAGAGAACTGTCTCCAAAAGAGCACGATGGCCGACGCACTAAAAAGCCGCTTGCGTCACTTTATGGCAGTGTTGCTCTGAGTACTCCGAGTGCAGATGTAAAGTATCGTGTGAGTAATGACTAACTAAATACCTGTTACTCTAGAGTAACGGTTACTGACAAGCTTAATTATAATAATATACCTACCATACCTCTATTGTTTATTAGCTTTCTAAAACCTCACTCAATTTCATAAGTATGAATTCCCAAATCTTATTAATCATTTCTTTTAATCCTTTCCTTACCCTATTAATGAGATATTATTATGGGGCTAGACTTCTTCATATTTTGAATTCACTTAATCTTCGTCGGTGGGAAGGTGACCAGTCTGGGACAAAGCCCTACAAAACTGTGCGGATAGGAGGGGCACAGTTCTTTCCCCTAAGGGAGAAACTAGGGGCACAGTTCTTTCCCCTAAGGGAGAAACTGACCTAAACACTAATATTAACAGAATTAGGAAAAACGAAAATTTTATCAGCCTGGGGTCATTTTGGAACAGTCACACGACGATCGACTCGACCACGGCCGGCAGCGATAGGTCACTGCCTACTCCTGAAATGAGGGCACGGCGTGATTCCTCCCAAGCGGCACACTCTGCCAGCGTATGCCGCGCCGTGTCCCTCAGTCGACGCAGTGGTGACACCGGGCGTTCGGCTCCCTGTTTATGCGACACAGGTAGGGCGTGAGAGCCTGTCCCGCCATTCCGCCACCAGGGCTGCTCGAAGCTGTGACCGACGTAACTCCAAATGTCGCTGCATCAGCCACTTGCCCCGCGCCCTCCGTTCCTCGCGCCACCGATACAGTGACGCGAGTACCTTCGCCTCGAGGTCCCATGGTGGAGAGTACGCAAGCCGCCTCGTAGAACTTAACCTAACATAACCCAACCCGTTTGAGATGGGGTACCATGGGCAATAAAAATATATTTAATAATACAGGGGGTTCCACGGGCAAAAATATTTGCTCATGGTACCCCAAGGGGAACTAGACTGGGGGACCATGGGCAAGTACCTTTTCAGGCTGGCTAAAGTAGTCTCATATTTCATGGGGTACTGTTTAAAATGACCCACTTGGGGTACATTTGGTAATGACAATTTAAGACATTTGTTTTGTTCGCGTAAAATTAAGTGTTGGATGTTGTTTCTATAGCACAAGTTAAAAAGTCAAGAAACAAATATATTTAACTAGCAGTGGAAAAATGTTGGGGTGTACCGATTTAGACGCTCCAACGTGCTACTGTAACGGCTCGAATAACAGTCCGATGATTGTCGGAACACGACTGCTCAGACAGCACACTAGGCAAATAGAAAACATGGGAGGTGCTCTTTTACTGGAAGCATAAACGAAACTGACTGTTTTAATTTTTAAAAGGGGTCTTGTGATTCATAACCGGCATGATGCACAAGCGGCGTGCCCTGGAGATGTTCCGCCAGAGCAAACAAGGTTATCACGCCGCCGCCGCGCCGCATGCAGCCTTCCCACAGCCGCCACGCAGCCGCGCCGCACCGAACCGAAGTAACGAGAATAACATTATTCTCCCTTAGGGAATTACATATTGCGGGCTTTG
The DNA here is from genome assembly GCA_948098905.1 of Tiliacea aurago. Lineage (NCBI taxonomy): Eukaryota > Metazoa > Arthropoda > Insecta > Lepidoptera > Noctuidae > Tiliacea > Tiliacea aurago. Next base: position 28,406,758 of record OX402581.1, on the reverse strand, counting down.
TTAATTTGTACCTTTTTTATATCTGTTTGTTGATTCTAGGTATTTTCATTTTCACCTTTCCGCGATGGTTTCCGGGATCGAAGACCAGCCTTCGAATGAACATTATTTTTATTTAACGCCTTATTTAAACGTTGCCGTTGCTAGAAATATTCACAAACTAAAATTCATCTCATCTTTGCTATTTCTTAAAATTATTTCGCTTAAACTAAAACGATTATTGAAAGTGTTAATTAGCAGTTTGAGAAACATGGAATGCGCCTGCTCGCTTATCTCAGTCCAAAGTCCACCTGATCGTCCTCGCTTTGTTTGCGTTCCGATTTCTTTTGTACCTAAATGTGTAACTTATTATTTTTATAGATATGTTTATACGCTTGCGAACAAATATGTTTTGATGGATGTTGAGCTGTTTTACTGTTCATTTGAAGTGCTTTCTTTCAAGTGTAGTATATTGAGTTTGGAGATAATTAATAACTATTTTGGTTTTAATATTATGGACGACATGCATTCAAAGTTTTTTTCCGACCTACCCGTAACAACGAATACTTACTCCTATACCAATAGTTTTATAAAATAAAATGTAGGTTTGTGTGTTGTAGATTGGGATTAGATTTTTTTTACGTTGATAGACGAAGGCCTATATTTTTGTACGGGTTTGTCACACATTATCTTCACGCTTTTTTAATTAAATACTTATTTGTAGATATCATGTTTTATGCACATGATATCTACAAATAAGTATATGAACATATTACCAGAATGTTCGAGGACTGCGGACGAAGTCAATTAACTTTTATAGGAATTTAGCTAAATGTAACTATGATATAATCTCTTTAACGGAGACCTGGCTCGTTGATGGGATTTTAGACAGTGAACTTTTTGACGATAGGTACCTAGTGTGGCGGCGCGACCGGGATTACGCGGCCACAGCGCAGTCGCGCGGTGGCGGCGTGCTGGTGGCGGTCCGCCGTGAACTTGCTGTAGTTGAGAATGTTGACTGGCAATCCAGTGCGGAGGACATCTGGGTTTCGATTCAATTAAAAACCAGCTGTGGTAAACGTACCAACCGACTTAGCATATGTACTCTGTATCTGTGTGAACAGAATTCAGGCAATAACTTCGCTGGTCAGTTACATGCTTATTTAGACAATCTTTCGGACTTAATAAATAGCCACCCTATCAATAAATTTATTATTCTTGGAGACGTTATGCTTAATGAATAGTTTTTAAATTTTCAAAATTTGTACAACAATACTCTATTGCTAACTGTGGAGGCTTGTAAATGGCTTGTCGTGATTTACCTCACTATTACCTCTGTTTCGATAGCTGTAAGCCACCCAAACACATAAAAAAAAAAATATATATATATATATTTTCGCAAGTATGAACTTAAACTATCTTGTCACAGTCAGCTCTTCAATCTCGTATATTTAAGCGTAACTTTAATAAAGCCCTTAGTTCACATTCGATACAAGTAATATCATAACCGCTGACGTCACATAATTATTATTTAATACTTTATTGCGCGTAAAATGTATACGCAGCCGATTTCGATCCTAACAACACTTAACGACGTCATAAAAATGTGTCATTTAAAAAAAAAACTCGTTATCCTGGCTTTATTGTTGCTAATGGCGAACTGAACCATCGTCTGTAACGCTTTATTGGAAATTATTTAGCTGCGATAATTCCCCAGTAATTACAATGATGGCGCGGCGTCATGCGATGCCAATATTCATTTATGATAGCTTTGCATATTTTGTAGCGAATTGGTTATACTAGTACCTTGTGATGTGTAAGATGTGTGGAGATCGTTCACTGCGGCAGGGATGATAGTTGCGCTCGCTGTTCTTTTATAGAAAACTGGCGGAGTTCATATGAAGAGCGGATCTGTGATGACAGCATGGATATAATAGCGATGTTGTTACGATGATAGTCGTGCCATGAACATTAATAGCCTATTTCTAGCCATATTGAACGCTGAAATACATTAATCTATACATTGAATATTTTTGTAAAAAAATAATTTCTACGAGGTCTGGGAACGATTCTAATGCCGTACATACATTTTAGTTTTTTTTTCTGTTTGTTTGAACGTATGTCCCAGCATTACCCAAATACTACCGGATAGATTTTGTTAAAATTTTGCATAGATATTCCTTATAAGTCTGGTCAGTATGTAGGCTACAAATTATCATGGGGGAAGAGAAATATTGCATTATATTTGTATTCTGCTATAGTTTACCGCAAAGATGGGCCAAAAGGTTAGAATTTTGTAAATAGTTAAGAGCCGCTAAGTTTAAAGCAATAACTAAATACCTAAAATAGGGTGATTGTAAACTCACTCTAAAATTTAACACCCAATGGAACCAGATTTGGGACAAAAATTTGATCGTATGGAAACAAGTTGGTAAAGTAAGATATATTATATGCTAGTATAGTAGATAGTCAATCAAATGAAGGGTCTGACTTACTTACACGGTACAACGCCGCGACATTATAGCGCCATTTCAATGAGCAAACCGTATCGTGCCATCCATCAATTTCTATAATTAAAATATATATAGGTATTACTGAATCGAATTTGATGGCTCAAGGATAGGAATTATTTTTGACTTTTTAAATGTTCAAGCGAACATTTAGAAAGTCTTTTTTGCGTTGGGGGTTTTTTAAGTTTTTAGTTTTTTATTTCGCATTGTTAAAAACATTTGGCATGCTTTTAAAATTAAGTGTCTATTGTTTATTCTCTCACACATGTATTTGTATAGTAAATGTAAACTGGAGGAGGTAGGTGGTTCCGCCACCTAATTAATACAGGCAAATCTTTGCCTAAAATGTGACTCCAAACATAGCAATGTAATTTACATACGTTGATGAAAAAAAATTCAATTTTTTTTTTTAATGAGTCGTTCGTTGATCATCACGCTTTACCTTTATGGACCTAAGGAGTCAATCATGACATAAAACTGGGTGGGTTTTTGAGATGGGGCAATAAGGACAGGTACCTTTACCGTTGCCGCTACAAGAAAAACCGGCCAAGTGTGAGTCAGACTCGCGCACGAAGGGTTCCGTACCGTTATCTATAAAAACTGCAAAAAAATCACGTTTGTTGTATGAGAGCCGCCCTTAAATATTTATTTTATTTTAATTTAATAATTTATTTTTAAACCTCACCTGCGCGCAGTACACCCTGCCACTGACGAACGAGGCGTTGACGACCGACCGATGGCGGTAAAACCATCCAAAAAGCCAAACTAAATTCTCCAGAGCGATGACGGGCAGCAGTGGTATCGCTGCGAAAGGATTGGCACTGCGGTCACCAACCCGCATGCCCAGCGTGGTGACTACGGGCATTAAACCTCTCAATGAAAGTGCTAAAACAACGGCCCCCAGTTCCCGGTGGTCCCGCTATTCCTGGTCAAGGTAGCGGTCACGGTAACGGCGGGACGCGCGTGCGAAGAATCACCGGGTTACGGCAGGCTACCAACGACGACTACATCTGGCTACGTATAATGGACGTTCGATGAGGCTGGACCATCACCTTGCCGAATTTGAGGTAGAGTTAAGGCGCATTAACTGGCATATACTGGGGTTATCTGAAGTCCGAAAACAGGGGGAGGACACGATAACCCTGGAGTCAGGCCACCAATTTTACTTCCGCGAAGGTGATCAGCTCTCCCAAGGTGGGGTCAGCTTTCTAATCAACAAGGAACTCACTAGCAGCGTTGTGGAAATCAGTAGTGTGTCGACACGGGTAGCGTACCTTGTACTGAAACTCACTGACAGGTACTACTTGAAAGTGATACAGGTATATGCGCCGACTTCGACATGCTTCGACGAGACAGCCGAGGCCTTGTACGAGGATATTGCCAAGGCAATACACAGTACAACAAAGGCCCACTACGACGTTGTTATGGGGGACTTCAATGCCAAAGTGGGAGTACAAGAACGCGGTGAATCGAAAGTCGGATCGTTCGGTTTGAGGCGCAGGAATCACAGGGGGCAAAAGCTGGTCAACTTTTTAGAGTCACAGGGGCTATTCTTAATAAATTCCTTCTTCGAAAAGAAACCCCAAAGGAAGTGGACCTGGCAAAGCCCCGATAACGTGACAAGGAACGAGATAGACTTCATCATGACGGATAAGAAGCACATATTTAGAGATGTCTCCGTGATTAGTAGGTTCAATACCGGAAGCGATCACAGGCTTGTCCGAGGCACTGTAAATATTAATTTTCGAGCTGAAAGAATCCGTATGATGAGGCCTACTCTCCGACTAACGCAGCTCCAAGCCGCTCTACGATCCGAAAAGTTCCAACTGGAACTTCAAAATCGATTCGCCCTACTGGAAACCATAGACTTTGTTGAAGAGAAAGCTGACGAGGTGGTCAAAGCATTACGCGACGTGGCCCGCAGACATTTCCCATCGCAGCGAAAAAGTAAGGGGTCCAAACTTTCCTCGGAGACTCTTGGGCTTATGAGGGAAAGACGAGAGCTGCCATCCACACAGTCGTCTTCGTCAGATAAGAGGACCCTAAACCTAAAGATTAGGAAACTGACGCGACGCGACCTTCGGTGCTCCAAACCGCGCGACATCAAGGTCGCGATTGAGCAGAACCGAGGATCGAAAGTGTTCGCTCAGCAACTAGGGAGGTCTCATCTGACGAAACTAAGAACTGCGGATGGCAGAATCGTGACTTCGAAGCCCGAGATACTCGAGGAAGTCGAGGATTTCTATGGGCACTTATACTCAACGCGGACGGCAAAACCAGCGGGGCATAGTGCCATCGAGCCAAATTAACGCGCCACTGCACGGAGGACATCCCAGATGTCGACCAGAGCGAGATTAGGGCGGCTCTCGAGCAGCTTAAGAATAACAAGGCACCGGGTGATGACGGAATAACGACAGAGCTCCTTAAAGCGGGCGGGGCTCCAGTTCTGAAAGAGCTAGCGAGTCTCTTTAATTCCGTCATCCAAGAGGGAACAACGCCCGAAGCGTGGAGCAGAGGTGCGGTGGTTCTGTTCTTCAAAAAAGGCGACAAAACCTTGCTGAAGAACTATAGACCCATCTCACTTCTGAGCCACGTATAGAAGCTGTTCTCGAGGGTCGTCACGAACCGTCTCGCCGGGAGACTTGACGAGTTCCAGCCGCCAGAACAAGCCGGTTTTCGAAAAGGCTTCAGTACCGTAGACCACATCCATACTGTTCGGCAAATTGTACAGAAGACCGAGGAGTACAACCAGCCGCTGTGTATGGCATTTGTGGACTACGAGAAAGCCTTCGACTCCATCGAAATATGGGCAGTTCTGGCCTCTCTGCAACGATGTCGAATTGACTGGCGCTACATAGAAGTGTTGAGATGTTTGTATGACGCTGCCACGATGACTGTCCAGATCCAAGATCAGAAAACCAGCCCCATCCAACTGCTCAGAGGGGTGAGACAGGGGGATGTAATATCCCCAAAACTGTTCACCAATGCGTTGGAGGACGTCTTCAAGACGCTGGAATGGACTGGACAGGGTATCAACGTTAACGGCGAGTACATCTCACACCTTCGCTTTGCTGATGACATCGTCATAATCGCAGAGACGCTGGAACAGTTAGACCGGATGCTGCACAGCCTAAATGGAGCCTCTCGGCGGGTTGGCCTCGGCATGAATTTGGACAAGACAAAAGTCATGTACAATACGCACGTATTGCCGAGTCCAATCCGCATCGAAGGGTCGCTTCTCGAAGTTGTGAAGGAGTATGTCTACCTAGGACAAGTCATCCAGCTCGGTAGACACAACTTTGAGAAAGAAGCCGCCAGAAGGATCCAGTTGGGTTGGGCGGCATTTGGGAAACTGCGTCAAGTCTTCTCGTCGCCTATCCCGCAATGTTTGAAGACTAAGGTCTTTAACCAGTGCGTCCTGCCCGTCATGACATACGGTGCCGAAACGTGGACACTGACAGTCGGGCTGGTCCACAAATTCAAGGTCGCCCAGCGCGCTATAGAGCGGGCTATGCTTGGAGTCTCTTTGAAGGATAAAACCAGGAATGAAATTATCCGGAAAAGAACCGGAGTTACCGACATAGCTTGCAGAGTAAGCAAACTGAAGTGGCAGTGGGCTGGCCATGTTTGTCGAAGGACCGATGGCCGATGGAGCAGACGAGTCCAGGAGTGGAGACCGCGTATCGGCAAGCGTAGTGTGGGACGCCCCCCAGCTAGATGGACCGACGACCTTAAGAAGATGGCTGGGTCAGACTGGATGCGGAAGGCGGAGGACAGGGTGTTGTGGCGCAGCCTGGGAGAGCCCTATGTCCAGCAGTGGACTGCGATAGGCTGAGTTGATTGATTGATTTATTTTTAAAGTGAATATATATAACTAACGATTCTGTGAATATTTCAAGCGTCTACCTGTTGCCGTTATCAATATCGAGCAAAAACGAGCAAAAAAATCACGTTTGTTGTATGGAAGCCCCCTTAAATATTTATTTTATTCTGTTTTTTAGTTTTTGTTATTATAGTGGCAACAGAAATACATCATCTGTGAAAATTTCAACTGTCTAACTATCACGGTTCATGAGATACAGCCTGGTGACAGACGGACAGACAGACAGACAGACGGCTGAGCCTTAGTAATAGGGTTCCCGTTTTACCCTTTGGGTACGGAACCCTAAAAAACGCTCTTATGAGATCGTCCTTAACTTTAAAAAAAAAATTGATCTGCATTCACGAAAAGAAAAACAACTGTCTTCCAAAAAAACACTAAGTACCTACAAAGTGAAAAATAACATTAATTTCGAAAGTCATTGTATTTTAGTTTTTTGCTACCGACTTTCGAAATTAAAGTTAATTTTCACTTGGTAGTGAGTCAGTTTGTGATTTACCTAAAATACTATAGTCTAATGTCAAATGCTCATCATCTTTTACAAAATATTTTTTTTCCCAATGCAGAGGCCTTAATTGTTGAGGAGTTCTCCTGTAAGCACCAGAAGAACTGGAACTGATGGTGACTTCACCATATGCATTGTGACGAGCATAAATTGCTCAGCAACCATAATAAAGTGCCTAATCCAATCGCAACCGTGAAATACTTATTATTAAGTAGTTCCGGTGGCCATCTGTGGTCTTCATCATCAGTTCCACTTCACCAAATGGTGCTTTCCGAGTGCAAATGCATGAGTTACTATAAAAAATACACAAATCGCTACAGGTGTGCTATAAAATGTATTTATTTATTATTTATTAGGCTCTTCAACAGTGAGTGAAATAATGAAATATTAATGAAATAATTTATTAATAATCGAGTACATCATACATATCAATTTTAACGGCGATCCCCAAACTAGACGTGAGTCTGTATCTTGGGAATCGGAGTTGTACATTTTGGTTTTATCCAAAAAGAGAGTACACTATTATATTACTTTAGAATTTGTACGTTGAAAACTTAAGTCTAAGCGCCTCATTACATAAAGAAAAGCACAGCATGCATTGGAGGAATTCTCTCAATTTCAATGAGATCCCCTCATCAAAATCTGACTTGATGACAATGGGACGGACTACCTCGAGAGCATACCCTTTTAAACAAAAAAAGAATTTTGCAAATCCGTCTATATATATGACGGAGTTATGCCCGAACATAAGAAACATACAAACATCCCAATTGATAACCTCCTCCTTTTAGAAGTCGGTTAAAAAATACATCATCATTCTCCTGCGCGTATCCCAATTTATTTGGGGTAAGCGCAATATACCCCTTTCAACCATACTTCTTTGAAATAAAAATACAGTTAGCAAGAAAATGGGCAATTTTTACAAAAACAGTTTTTGATGCCAATCGTTCCTGTTTCATAAATGAATCAAAAATCTCTATTGGACTTATAATGAGAATAGATGTCTTTGAGTACTAGAAAAGTCAGAAAACGTAAAAAACTTTTCCCACACATTTCGTAGGAAATGAGGCTGAGATGAGAGAGAACACCCCAGAGTAGACCAGTGCATGACATCAGTCGAATTATTCCATTACTTCACTGCGCTGAGTAAAGTAAAGTTAAAGTCAAATTATTTATTTCATATAGCTGCATTTATAAGGCACTTTTGAACAACAATATTTCCAAAAAAATAGGATTGATTCTAGTCGCCCCTTCCAAAAGAGTTTCATATGGAGAAGAACATACAAGAAACTCCACCGTTACTCTATTAAAATTATTTACAATATTTTGTATAGGTACATTGATTATATTTATAATTATGATTATGATATGACGATGCACCTAGAATAAAATTACTTTAACACAATAGTAGTAAAGAACGAATATGGAACGAATATAGCCGATAGTTACAGATTAACCTATAAATGATTGTCATCCCGCTATACCTTTATGAAGCTAAGTAGACAATCATGACATATTATAATTAAATTATTATTTGTTTATAGACCGTGGCATTATAGTCGTCTCACAACGGCAGTCCACTTCATGTATCCAATGACTACTAATCATTCATCATATTATATCATCATCATAGTATGGTGTTAAAATGCATAGAGAACGCTGCTACCCATTCTCTAGTAAGTCCCTTAGTCGCCTTTTACGTCACCCACGGGAAGAAATATTATTTATTTATTTAGTAATTTATTTCAGACGTTGTCCATAACTTTGTTAGTAACAATGTTCTTAGCCTAGTGTTAGTAAAAAAATGAAAAACCTTTTTTACAAAAAAAACAACCGACTTCCAACAAAAACACTAAAAGGTGAAAAATAACTTTAATTTCGGAAGCACATAACATAACATCACGCCTTGTTTCCTCGAAGGGTAGGGCAGAGGTGTACCTGTAGTACACCCACATTTAATATAATATTTAATTTAATTTCGGAAGTCGGTTGTTTTTTTTGTAAAAAAGTTTTTTATTTTTCACTTTTTAGTGGTACCTACCCCACATCAATTCGTATACTACTACTTGCTATGAAAACAACAGAGACAGGAAGTTTTATTTTACACCCCTTAAGGGGTTAAATCTTCAAAAATCTGTTTTTAGCGGTTACCTACGTCATAATAACTATCTGTGTGCCAAATAGCCCAATCAATTCAGTGGTTTGAGCTTTGTGTTGATAGATCAGTCAGTCAGTCAGTCTCTGTTTCCTTTTGTATGTATTAAATCTATAATGTAATTCGACATGTTACGACGACCCCAAATTAATTGGGATTAGGGCAGGAGACTGATGATGAAGTATTCAGGCTAAGTTTCAAGTTAATAGATCAACGAAAGCAGATTTTTTTCATACAAACTGTATCCATCCCCCTTTACACCCCCAAAGAGGTTAATTTTTAAAGTGGTTTGCGACTTTTCCATTATTTGACATAGAGGTTATACCAATTTTCGAGTTAATCAAGCCACGTAGTAAAATCCTCTCTTGTAAAATTGACTACCCGTTTTCACCCCGTTATCGGTAGACTTTCGTAAAACCCTGATAAAAGTTATTCTTCATTTTTGGTCTTAAGTATAAATACTGAGTTTCGAGTTGATCGGACCGCGCGTTAAAATTCTTCTATACAAGCTTGACATCCCATCCGTTGAAGTTAAATTAACAAAAAAATATAAACTTTATAATTTACTTATGTAAGTATTCGTCCAAGTTTCAAGTTTATTAACCCTAGGAATAAGATTTTTCATGCAAACAAAACCCCCCGTTTTCCACACTTAAAGGTCAAATTTCCAAAAAACCCCTTCTTAGCGGATGTCTACGTGCCAAATTTCAGGCCAATCTGTTCAGTGGTTTGAGCTGTGTTGATAGACCAATCAGTCACGGTTTCCTTTTATATGTACATATGGCTAGATATATATATATTGAGAACCTCCTCCTTTTTTGTAGTCGGTTAAAAATCATTTATAGCCAGAGTGCATCTCATGACAATTCCAATAAGACCAAACACGGGTAGGATACATTGTTTTTTAACGGAGTTCTAGTGCCTACCATCCGGCTTCATCATCAGCTCAGTTTGATGGTACCGTTTTGATCAGAACTATTTATTTAAATTTGCTTCGCTTAACTATCTTAATCCAGATATCTCATCGCCACCCGTGAATTACGTAGCACTGAGAAGTTCCGGTGGCCATCTGTGGCCTTCTTCATCTGTTCCACTTCACCTAAATTATACTTTCTGAATGCAAATGATTGACTTGTTGATGAAAATATAAAAATTGCTATAGGTATGGCTATAATATTTGAGGAGTTCCCTCAATTACTCATGGATCCCAACATCAGAACTAGATTTTGAAAAATGGGACCAATCTGGAAGTATATCCTTTCAATTAAAAAAAGAATTTTCCAAATCGGTTCATAAACGACGGAGTTCTGAGGTAACAAACATTAAAAAAAAAACAAAAAAAAAATACAGACGACTTGAGAACCTCCTCCTTTTTGTGAAGTCGGTTAAAAAGGAAATGGGATGGTGCTATTCTTTACGTCCGGCACCAAACGGTGTATAATAAGAACAGCTATTTTAGTCAACTGTCAACAAACCAAATAGCTTAGTGGTTCGACGACTGCTATGCAAACCTAAATTCGATTCCCAACAAATTATATTTTTCACAATCTACTGATTATATTATTATTAAGTAGTTTAGTGATAGCTGTTCGTCAGGAACAATCTGTAAGAATGCATCAGTCAGTGAGCCAGTGTTTTGTCATTGGGACCAATGGGGAATCGCTACTCAAGGCTGCGGGTGTCGACCACAGAACGAGCTGCTTCTCACAAGGACAACTGCACGTCGCTGTCTCCCGCGTCACCAGTCCTGACTTTTACTATGGGTAAGTTTTATAAAAAGTGTGGCTGTTATTTTAGTACATTGTGGTGTCTTACCACTTCCACGTGAACGAAGTTGCGGGTAGAAGCTAGTACAGAATAAGACATTAGATTCGCATCATATGACGTGTTCATGATAGGTGTCGCAGTGTTCGGGGACCGGCGGACGCGTGTTAATTCATAATTAACGTTGTTTCACCAACTTTAATGAGACCCCAATGTTTACACGGGATTCCACTTTGGGAGCTCTCTATTCTACCTGCGCCTCGTATCTTGCCACTCATTTCTGCATGAAGAAGGAATGTGTCGCGTCGAGACGAGCTGCTTCCCTGCCGCGGTTGCTCAGCTCATTGCTATTACACCTCCAATATACTCGGTTATATACTTGTCGGTTACATAACAATAACGGTGGTAGGCAAATGGATCAGAGTATCTACGTAATGGCTACAGAATAAGGTTTCCGTTTTTAGCAGATCCATAAAAATAATAAAATATCAGGGTCGCGCGCGTTTCCATATCCATTACGGTTCCGATACACATTATTTCACTTAAGCCGGTGCGTTCGGGGAAATATAATAAAGGAATTTTGTAATAATACGGTGTCGTTAAGTCTGCGCACGTCACCGGGGCGCAGCTTGAGAGCCCAGATTGCCTCTGTAATATTAAAAACAATGCTTTTGCCTCACCCCCACCCCGCCCGCGCCTCGCATCCCCGCCCTGCCAGTACCACACAACCTTGCTTGGCATTTTGGAAGCTCAACGATAGATTTTGACTCTAGATGTTGCGATCACAATTACGGTTACTAAAGCATCAACGACAAAGTGTGCTGAGGGTAGGACAGCACGCGCCACCGAGCAGCACTCTTTGGATCAACGCACTTGTTCGATTTCACGATTTAAAATTTGATTATGATACCTACCAATTTCACATATTTATAGCCAATAATAAATTAAATGTCAGCGTGACCTTGTAACCGACCTCCCCATCATACAGACGTGGCAGTGACCTAATCTCGGCAATGTATGGATCACATTCCCGGCGCGAGCGTCTAGCCCGGGTGTGGAGCGTCTAACTAAGGGTGTGGAGCGTCTAGCCCGGGTGTGGTGGAGCGTTTACCTCGGGGGAGACTCGGGGCTTTCCGGGGGTGTCACAGTAGATCACATTCCCGGCGCGAGCGTCTAGCCCGGGTGTGGAGCGTCTAGCCCGGGTGTGGTGGAGCGTTTAGCTCAGGGGAGACTCGGGGCTTTCCGGGGGTGTCACAGTAGATCACATTCCCGGCGCGAACGTCTAGCCCGGGTGTAGAGCGTTAAGCTCGGAGGTGACACGGGGCCTTTTGGGGGTATCACAGTAGATCACATTCCCGTCACCTCGTGCATGGCTGTGTGACCGCGTTGTTTTTCTAAATTTTATTACAAATTCTGGTGTGATTGTCCTCATAATTTAGAGAATTTATTACGGAAGTTGTGTATGTATAATACATTAATATTAAACCTTCATTATAATAAAAAAATTACGATATTTTGTCACGTTATAAGAACTGTGTGAATAAAAGGCGGTTCTGTCATAATTATAATAATCAAGGAATCTACAAAAGCAGAGGTTGAACTGACCTGGGCACGGTGCCGTCACCGAACACCTGCAGCAGGAAGCGCTGCGGCAGGCCGCCGTCGAAGGCCGGCGCGCACGCCACCTCCACGGACTCCGCCGTCTGGTTCCACAGCGTGCAGTTGCGCGGGGCGTGCGGCTTGCCTGGAATAATCGTGACTTGTAGCTTTCTGGAGTATTCTGTATGATACTGACAGGCAAACCAGCCTACAGTACACCTGATCGTAAATTGTCGCCGCATTGCATTCCTATTCCTCAGATAAAGCTGGAATGCCTCATAAGCCTATCACAGCGGCACCCATACACTTCAAACTGGAACAACGCAACTGTTGTGCACGTCACAGGCGCTTTGTTAAGACGACATTTTTTTAACACGTACTGAATTTTCAACGCTTAGCTCAGCGCTGGGAGTTCACATTCCATTTACTAACGCCCTAGAGTTCTTTTCATCGCGCTCTGTTGGATTCTCAACACTGAAAGTAGAAAATCCAGTGCGCAGTAAAAATTGTTGCATCAACAAAGCTCCCGTGTGAACAACCACTTACAGTATATAACACCCGTGGAAAAGATACAAGTTTGGGGCATCAAACTGTCTGGCCCACAGTTCACGAGTAGTGGGTAATGTTATAGACTCACCAGCGGCCACCATCTGGAAGACGCACGGCGCGAGCTGCGAGCCCACCTCGTTAGACGCCGCGCACGACAGCGTGCCGTAGTCCAGGTCCGCCACCGGCGTGTATCTGAGAACAGGCAGGGTCGGTGTGAAGTTAAAGGGATAAAGGATACGTTGAACCAGACCCACAGGTGAAAATATAATTCGATACCTTGGAGCTCAATGGGTGTATAGCACAAAACACGAATTTTCAGGAGAAATTAAAAATTGTTTGATTTTTTTTTTTATTTGTAGTCCTAGATGACATTGAGGTAGGCACCTCAATGTCATCTAGGATAAGAGTTTATAAAATATTATGTTGTATTTTTATGTAATATAAAAAAATGCCTCCGCCTAGTCGTTACAGAGCTATTACATACTTACATTACCTACAGCTATTACATACTTACATTACCTACAGCTATTACATACTTACATTACCTACAGCTATTACTTTACGACCCCAAAAAAAAAAGTTCTTCACTTCCCTCAAAAACTACCCTCATCATCATCATTTTAGCCGAAAGACGTCCACTGCTGGACATAGGCCTCCCCCAAAAGGGGGGGGGGGGGGGGGGATTTGCCATAATCGCCACGCTTGGCAGGCGGGTTGGCGATCGCAGTATGGTTTTAAAATAATCGGCCAAGTGCGTGTCGGACTTCGCACATTTAGGGTTCCGTACCAAATGTAGTATACAAGTCGTCCGAATGGCAGAATTATTCATAAGTAGTAGGTGAGTGACCTGACCCATAGCATCGCTTCTGTGCTACGCATTTGACCGCAAAATCCAGTTGGTTGTAATAGGAAAAACCGGCCAAGTGCGTGTTGGACTACGCACAATGAAGGGTTCCGTAGTTAGGATGAATTTATCCTAAAAACAAACTTAACATTGTAGTTGAAAAACATGTTCTCCCATACATCGATATACGTCACAGTCAATTCTCCAACTGCAAATATTATAATGAATCGCAAACAACAATTTTTTTATTTGATAAAACTACAAATTTACAATTTTAGGACTTTTTCTTATACTTGTGCTGTGAGACCTTGCTTCTTGCAAAAGTTCATGATTCTAGGTCAACGGAAAGTACCGAAATATGCGAGTATCGAAATATGTCGCAATAATGTCGCATAAATCACCGTATTTTTTTATTGCGTTGACTTAGAAGCTTGATTTTTTTAAAGCTCCGAGGGACCATGTACTTACGTATTTGATATTAATTTCAACTTTATACCTACACGCGTTCCTGAGAAAAAGGGTCTTGACAGACAGACAGACAGACAGACGGACAACGAAGTGATCCTATAAGGGTTCCGTTTTTTCCTCTTGAGGTACGGAACTCTAAACTGCATACAGAACGCTGCTGCCCATTCTCTAGTAAGTCCCTTAGTCACCTTTTACGACACCCACGGAAAGAAATGGGATGGTGCTATTCTTTACGTCCGGCACCAAACGGAACAAAAACTACCCTGTGTAAGAATTTTAGGACGTAAGTAAATTATAATTAGTGTAAAGGCCACTTGCATTTTATTTTATGGTTGTATACGACAATTTATTAGGGTATAAACGCAGTTATTAGATTGCTGCAGCTGACATGCAAACTTTATTTCATCAACACCATTTCAGCTGAAAGACGACCACTGCTGGACATAGGCCTCCCCCGAAGAGGGGGTTTGCCATAATGGCTACGCTTGGCAGGCGGGTTGGCGATCGCAGTATGATGTTAAATTGCATAAAGAACGTTGCTGCCCATTATCTAGTAAGTCTCTTAGTCGCCTTTTACAATCACGGGAAGAAATAGGGTAGTGCTATTCTTTACGTCCGGCATCACATAGACAAAAATTGATTTACTTAATACAAATAATGTAGTGAGAGACAGTGGCGAAAGCACCGTATTACACGATTCCTACCGGCTTCCCTTAAGAAATTCGGAACACAACCACTATATCGTCATTGAAAAATGGCATAGTCAAAATTTCGATGGTTTAATAATGCCAAATAATATAATTACACTGTAGGTATTTAATACACCATAAAATTAAAATATTACAAAGCGAATACATTACATTTTTGTCTTAATATCCCAACAACAAAACATTTTGCTCTAAAATAACTCGTGCCGAGAGTTCAATTTCTTCGACGTCATGACGAGGCTATTTTGTATAGACAGGATTTTATTTTGCATCAGCTTACCTTTCTCATAAAATCACCGATCCATTATTACTTTTTTGATTTGAAATTGTGACTTTATTTTGTTCAATACTTATAAAATAAAACAGTAATAGAAAATTAAATCTATATTTTTAATTCAAAAGTGAAACTTTACCAAAAATGCAACTCTTAATATTTCAAAAATATTCTCAATCTCCTTTTCTTTGTCTTCTTCTTCCTCATCGGTTTCATTTAAAGTCTCACGTACCTACGTTAGAGTCGTGTGGAAGTTGACGATATTCTTTGTGAAATCCTTTTGGAATGGCTCCGGTATCACAAAGACGTATCAGGTCTCGGTATTTCGTAGTACTTATTTCTTCTTTTTTTATATTTATGTTCATTTTCCCCAGTTTTTACTCTAGCACGTAACTTAATTATCTTCTTCTTCATCTTGTTGACGACGTATACTTCGCCACTGCTCGAGTCTGATTCCTTGCATGACCTATTGCAAGAACTACCCGACGAGACGTCTAGTTTTTCTTCATCGGACACAAACTCAAAGTTTTAGCATGAATAAGTCCTTCATAAAAATTATGGGCTTTACATCCTAAATCATTAAGTATATGATCAACGATAATGCCATCATGAGTAATTGTGATTTACAGCCATAGTTCACAAACTGCATTAAATGCCCTAAAAGGTTGGGTAATAAAGAACATTGTTTCGGGAATTTCGCTACTTTGAGTAAACAGTTCGATAGAGAATAGACAGCTGAACAAGATGGTGTAAATAACTCTATTTGGCCAAAATGTGCTATACGCCCTTTGAGCCCCGAGGTCAGGAATGCAAGAGTCATCTTAAAAAAGAGAAAACAGTCACATGCGGTATACGGATTTCGATAAGATCAGACTGACTTGTTGGTAAAACTAACCATACTTTTAGCCGTCATTTCGTGAAGTAAAAAAAAGCTGTAGTGATTGGCATTGAAGTTCTTTAGCAACAGATTTTATTTGATTACACGTTACTAATTGCATTGTTACCCTACAAATTCGAAAGAGTATACGTACTTGAGGCTGCTGGCGCTGCCATTGGAGGTGTAGCGGTCGGCGGCGACGTCCAGCGTCTCACCCGAGTTGTTGAACTTCCATTTGAACACGGCGGCGGGCGGGTCGGCGTCCACCTCGCACACGATCACCACCGACTCGCCCCGCGCCGCGCCCACCACCGCTACGCCGCCCGTGCGGCACGACGGCGAGTCTGAGGAGGCAACACAAACATGAAAACATTTTAACTAGAGTAAAGTTGTAAACTATGGTCTGTTCTAAAAGTATCTGATTAAGGAATAAACCAGTTCAGGTTAATTTATTACGCAGTCACTCACTACAGGGAATCAGGAACACATCCATCCGTACTTAACAGTTTTAACTTTGTTTATGTCTCACCACTGTTTCCAATCATTAGCCACTCTGATACATATGAAGCCAGCGCGCGACGCGTGCGCCGCGCCTGGCAAGACACAGTAATAAACTAGTGTGAAAGCAAGACGGTTGTTTCTCTTCTCTTCCCGATACCCATACATATCACTGGCGACGAGGCGTACGCGCATAGTTAAAATGAAAGCATTCCTCGGAAATCTAACGTTATTTGACCATAAAACCAGCGAATGAAAAATATATAAAGGAAAATTAACGTAGTTCTTGAAAATCAACAGAACCACAACTAAAGGAATCTTAAGACGAGCTCTAAACAAAGTCTGCATCCTGCCGTTAACGTTCCAGAGCTTCTTGAGAGCACGGCTTCCAAGGGGGCGGAGGATGTTGACAACACTTACGAGTGAAGTGAGAGAAGGGACGGGGAACCAGCGCGGACTTCACGCCGTGTACTGCCCGGCGCCCGCGTCGGCCATTGCAAGACAGACACCGCGCCGTCACTTATTATTTTTTATTAATCTTTTTAGAATCCTGTATTTACGTGGATTACAAGTTCTATTTAGACATGCATCGCATTTTTAATGTGCCCACATCCTGCACATGAACATTCACATGCACATGCTATCTTACTGTGACTGTCTGTCATTTACTCCTAATTAATAACAAAATATCTCAAATGTAAGTTCTTATTTTCAAATATAGATGTTAGAGGACCACTCACAAACCCATTAAATCTCTATTTTATGGTTGAGGCCCGACACCTTACCGTAATTAATAACAAAATATCCTATTTCTTTAAAGTTATAAAACAAAGTTAAATGTCTTAGAAAGGCATTCCATTTGTATTTATGGGAAGCAAGCTGACCTTTTCTACGAATACTAGGAATGAGTGCCACCATCTGGTTATCATTAGGATGCACTTAAGTCGGTTAAAGCGAACTGGCGAACCCTTAAACACAATTGAGGGATTTAAAAAGAATGCAGCAATAAAAACTATTCTGCGTAATCTTAAGGATGGAAAAAAACCCCACGCCCGGAAGGCGGGAGTGAGGGGTGATCAGGGAAGTTGGGGAGTATTAAGACGTAGGAAGAGACAGTTAGTTTTGAAGTGTGAAGGAAGGCGGATCATTTGTTAGCGAGAGTGTTATTTATTTAATACGTTAGATAATAACTGCAGTTTAGACTGGGTTATATTAGTTAGTATTAAGACGTAGGAAGACACAGTTCGTTTTGGAGGACGAGAGAATAGAGACGTGCTGGTAGGCTAGATGTGAGTGAAGTTAGGAGTGCAGTCGAACTAAGATTACCTAGAAGTGTTAGAGTTTAGTTGACAGAACGAGGCTGTGTCTCTGTGGAGATACCATGTTAGCGAGAGTGTTATTTAACACGTTAAATAATAACTGCAGTTTAGACTGGGTTATATTAGTCTAGTATTAATGTAAGTAGGGAATTGAGAATCTCAGTGAGTGCTTTTGTGAACGTTTGGGTGAGTGTTTAGTATTTTATCTCTCCTTTTTTGTTGCCAGCAGATCAACAGGTGAAACCGTTGGAGAATGGGCGGCGCGATTAAGGGGTTTGGCAACTTATTGCGACTTCGACACCGCTCTAGAAACGAATTTGAGGGATCGTTTCGTCCTCGGCCTGAGTGCAGCTCGAGCAGAACCCGTCGATGCTCATGTTGTCGGGAGCTATTGAAATGGCGGAGCAGGCAGCGTGTGCCAAGGAGGCAAAGGCCTTGTTAGTTAGTTTAACCTGTACCGTAAAGCTTTGATCTTTAACCCTCACCAACAATGAAACACAAAGTACGTAAAGACACTACACGTGAAGCCACTGGAAGGTACTACTTATTACAACTTATAGGCACAATAACCGTTACATTAGGAACCCGTATCGCCAACTGCCAAGTCATTATCTCTAACGAAAAGCAGCATTCCCGGCCGGGGGATTGAACCCCGGACCTTCAGGTAACGACGCAAAAAACTAGTTAAACGGCCGCGACCAGATCACGCAAAAAACACGCACCCCTTAGAATATGGTACGATTGGCAAAAAAAAAAGAGTTACATAATCCAGTTCCATCACCAGGTCACTTGGATAATTCCATGATTATTGTATCGTGATTGAGCAATACAATTACGAATTTTGTAGGTAAATATGCATAAACAATATTTTTTTGTTTATCGCCTCAAAAAAAACCTATGGCAATATTTTGGTGTTAGCCATTGATTTCGAATATAAAAAATATATATTTAAGCTACATTATTAAAATAAAAAAAAACTGAGATATGTCTCTTTCGTGTCGGGTCTGGGTCACAAATGACCGTTCTTCTATGAATTTCGAGTTTATGTACTTATTTGTTAGTGGCACTACAGATCGGCATCCGCAGGTACGTCAACTGATCCATTTGTTAATATAATATTTTCGTCAGATGCTTTTGTAACCGACTACAATCATTTAAAAAATACTCATGTATGTCATGATTTTCAAATATTAATAAGATTCTGTAGTCGATTTTAAAATACTAAATATTTAATGTGTGAAAGTATGTGATTTGCCTCAAATGATTTTTGTATCAGTGTAGTCATGAAGTTTAAAAGTATCTCATTTGACGGTTATTTTAAAAAGTATGGGTTTTTTAATGGAACGGAATGGAAACATGACGTTTGGGGTGTCGCGTAGTTGCTAGGTTAATTCTCATGGAGCTCGGAACCAAAAGGTTGTCTTCAAGATGTCTAAAGCCTATACTTGTTATTATATTGAGTAGCGATTTAGATAGTTCGTTAAATATTGCTGTGTACCAAGTTTGTATGTGTTCAAGAGGTTATATTATACAGAAATGTTCGTAATGAAAAGGTGTTTCATTACATGTAGGTACATGTTTTTGTATCCTAAACCTTCAGATTTAGCTTAGCTCTTAAATAACTTAAAAGGAACATGATAACAGATTCACCGCCTGTAGTTTTATGGTGACCTAATCAATTGATAGAGGGCTCCGCTAGTTACTTGGTAACAGCTAAGCTAAGTGGGCTTCAGTCCGTGAGGCATGGCGGCCATTCCGCAGAGTGCGTTCACAAATCTTGTAACGTTTCTGTATGGGTTGGTAGTAGAGTTACGTAATAATGTGTGATACTACGGACAACACGGAGCGATATCTGCATTTAGTTCACTATTATTTATACACCATGAAATACCTGAGCATCGAATGTAAAGGTCCCTACTGGTACAATACGAGAAGTAATAAGTTATTTATAATTTGTGTCATTAATTACACCTTATCTCTCAAATCATTGAAAACTGAGAGCGGGTTCGGTTTCATCCAGCTTGTTTCTTATTGAACTAATGATTACGTGTTATGCAGTGACAATATTACATGTGTTAAATATTGTAGCTCGTTGAAACGTGCGTGCGTTGCCCGACGAGTGCAGCGAGGCGCGAAGTCGCGCGACGTGGCGCGCAACCGCGCGCTAATTGGACACCTGCACGACGACGACGCGTGAAGTCCGAGTGCCGATGAGCTACGACGATCACGTGTGTGTGCTTGAAAGCGTTATTGCACGCACGCAGGTAGCAAGTTTTCACATTATTATTATCTCGTAAATAAGTTCGTATATTCATATTCATAGCAGATAGCTTGCAACACGTTACAGCACAATCCACATAAAACCCTAATTGCACAAAGTGTATATAGAAACGCCATTGCTCTATATTTGTAAAGCATCAGAATCTGATCTATCAAGGTATTGTTACAAAATTTGCGACAAATCATGGTGAGAAAAGGTGGTCATCACCGGCTGACGACCCCCTGGTCTTCACCATCGTGAAGGCCTGGGGTGTCGTCAGCCGGTAAGTAAGGGCAAGGAGTAATTATGTGGCCACGGGTCACCCCTAATAGCAGCCAATAATGACATCGTGAGACCGCGCGACGAGCGGCGGTGCGCGGTTTGCGACGTGCATCCCTATCACAGTAATTAACTACTCACTAATTAATACGAGATCCCGAGTTGGCGAAGCAAGTGATTGATACAATATTCACTCTGATTAGTTAATTTTGTTTCAACGCTAGTGAGCCTCAAAATAAAATGGCGAGACACAGCTGCAATAGCGAAATCTCGAATCATTGGATCCGAGACAAAAGCCATTTAAATAGGTAATGTAAAACGTAATAGGATAATCTACCTTCGAATAGGAGCAAGTTATTTCAACAAAAGCCAGCAAGACTAACGGCATCGGGTCATGAATACAATTGCTCCGATCGTAACGAGCAATAACAACAACTTCATTACAAAACATTTTTTCTTGCGAAACAGAAATTTATTGCTACATTACTCGCAGTTATGTTCGCCATTAAAAATTCCCATCTTATTTTGTCAGGGCCATATCTTACAATTGGCAAAATAGATCGACAGCCATTACTGAGGCGTGGGTGGGGTAGACAAGAGGGCAACGGGAGGGGATGGGGGGATAGATGGGCGATTTAAAGCAACGAGCCGCGAAGGAGAGTGACTCACCTGCGCCACTACACAGCACTACATACCAACTCCTATTTAATTGAAATCGTTTATTTATCGTTTGACAAGGAGACGAGTTAAATTGACGCAATCCAATCCTCTATAATTGACTATCGACGGCTGAGCGCTGTCACTCGCCCGCCGGGAAAATGATCAGTTTAAATTATCGCCCGGAAGTATCTTGTCGCCATTGTTCGTTCGTGCGTTCGGTTTCAATCCGAATTGAAAAAAAAACTTTTTCTTTTCAAAACGAACTATCAAGGTCACGGAGCTCAATGTATCGCAGAATGGGCGGAACTTTATCTTTAATGGACATGATCGATCAGCGAGATGTGTCCACACGTCGCGACTCCTACACGCTCCGGATATGAACGTCACACCCGCCGGATATAGCCTTTCATGATACGAGTAGGTAGGTACTCTCTTATTCAGTTCCACAAAAATGTGTACCTTAAAGACTTTAATCGACTCAGCCACTGCTACACTGCTTGCAGTACACTGCTTGCTGTAAACTGCTTGCTGTACACTGCTTGCAGTACACTGCTTGCAGTACACTGCTTGCTGTACACTGCTTGCAGTACACTGCTTGCAGTACACTGCTTGCTGTACACTGCTTGCAGTACACTGCTTGCAGTACACTGCTTGCCATTGGCTCAGTGGACCTAACGTGTCTCAGTGGACCTAACGTGTCTCAGATGTTACAAGAAATCTTTTGAAAGACTAACCTTAGAAAGTAAGAAAGTTGGACGTTAAACTCGAATAAGAAGGTTCCTACAGACTACATTTAATAAAAAGGTTCCTACAGACTACATTTAATCTGAAATCGCAAAACAAGAAGTTTATCCATTCAGTCCTTTCAGAAGGCATCAAGGCAAACGTCGGAGAAAAAACAATTAGTGGAAAGTTTCCCGGCCGAGGGCGAGACGCGATAACACCGACGAAATACGAAGCCTCGCCGACGACTCGCCACGACTCGGTACGACTCCGTGCGAGCAGGCAAGGCGCGGCGCGGCGCCGCACGGTGCGACCACAATGCTTCTTAATTTGCGCGGCGTATTTGTGGCGACACAATACGCGGACGTCGCGATTAATTAATTCTGAGCAATTTAAGTGTGGGTCGGTGGCTCGCATTGTTCCAGATTTGTGCCGATTGTTTTGAATGAGCTTCGAGAGGTGCCGTAATGAACCCAGCCCCTTGACGAGTTTTCTATTTAGCGCCAAACTTTCACGGTTCCGGCTGTTGTTTAAGTTTGTTTTAGCGCCGAAATATGATCTGCTTGCCCTGCGGTTCGTAGCTGGACTACACCAACGATACACTACAATGACTGAATAACTTTATGTGGTACGAACCTACTCCACGGAGGGGTGGTGCAGCGTACTCGTCAGTTTATTGGACGACGCATAGCTTAGGTTCTCGGTATCGGTCTCAGTGGAGAAGGGCTTGCGGTAAAGACCCTAGAGATGGCCAAGCTTTATTATATTTTAAAGATTGAAGTTGAGTTTGAATCTGTCGCACCAGGTTACCACTAACAGCAGTAGGTGGCCCGGTCATCACGTGCGACACCTCCGACTTGTTTGCAACTTTCGATACATTCATACATACATTCAATATATGTGCTTTATCGTCTTGCATAATTCTGTTTGACGCAAAACGACAAGGCCCCCCGAATGGCGCGTGAATATTGCATGAAACTGTCGAATCTTTCGGAGATTTAGGGAGCCAACACTGAATTTAAAATACTATCAATGAGATGAGAATATATCCCCATTCACCGGCTGCTGGAGTCGTTTCTTGAAATGTACTTTACGCGTTTAGATAGAAGCGAGGTGAAGGGAAATAAAAAATATTGGCTAGGTGAACATTATCACACGATATCTCTGTCTACATAATCTAAAGGCTTTGTTTACAAATTAAATGAAGAAAATCATGAGAATTTTCGTTAGTGTTGCTAGTAGTATAGCTGGGTGACTGTCGCTAATAACGAGTTGCTCTACCGGGTCTTATCATAATAAAATTATGATCTGTAAGAGCAGTCTCGTTGAGCGTGGAGCAGGCATAGGTACCGTATCACTGTTATAACAGGCTATTATAATGTTGAAGGAGGTATCTCTTACATTGGTCCCGGACCAGGCTCTTTGAGGACGGTCTCCCCCCTCTGCGTTGAGCACGGAGCAGACATATGGTATCACTATTGTACCAGGCTGTTATAAAGTTGAAGGAGATATCTCTTACATTTGACTCGGAACAGCAGCTCGTTGGAGACGGTCTCCCCCTCTGCATTGAGCGCGGAGCAGGCGTACCGGCCACTGCTGTGGCGCGTCACCTTCTGCAGCACGAGGCTCTGGTTGCTGTGAAAGACGCGCGCCGTCGCATTGTGTGCCAGAGGCCGGTCCTGGAATAACACAGTCAATATTAACCTTTACTGTCACTATGAATAATATAGCTATAGACTACCGCATCCGGCGAAAGCGAACCAGACCAACTTTTTTTCCTTTCGGGAACTCTCTGATGCACAGCAAAGCCAAATTTAGTCTATGAAGGACGCTAGTATTGAACCAACAGGTTGCATAAAGGCCAGGCTTAATATGTAATATTGTAGCATCAACAAGACTATACCATGACTAAGAAATATCAGCAGCCTCTTTATCGTAGTTTGGTAAAACAGTAAAGGTATTACTTCAACATTTCTAGCGCCTACAAGTATTCAAACTCAAACCATTTATTTTAAATAAACCTATTACAGGCACTTTTGAATTGTCAACGGGTTGGTCAGTCAGAGGGATGAAGCTAGTTGCCCATTCCAAAGCGTAGTAGGTTCCTATGGAGAAGAACAGGCAAGAAACTCCACGGACATTCTTTTAAATCGAAATATTGTTATATTCCATTTTATTGCAGGATTAGGTTCGTAGGAAGAACCTTATCTCAAACAAGATAAAAGCTAAAGCAAAAAGGTGGGCAGTAACATTTTAAAAACCACGTCGATCACGATGTAACGTAACACGAAAAAGTATTCGTCCAATATTATGATGACGTAAATGTTCCTTTCCTCAGAAAGGACCCTCAGGTCTGGGGAGCAGGGCAGGCGGCTGGCGGGGGCGAGGGGGACAATTACTAGAATATATTTACACAAAGGGTCCGCCCATTACCGCCGGCCCTACAAAAGGCGCCACTCCAGCGGACAAAGGTACTCGTTACGTAGAGAGGACTGATTATATTTTTTGTTTCGAACCAAAAGATTTTTAGTATCAGTAGACGTGTTCTTTGGCTGTGCATTTGAGATCCGTTCCTGATTAGGCTTAGTTATATTATGTATGGATTTTGTTTTCCTTTAGACTGATGTTCCGCTATCTGACACAGTAATTTAACTTATTATTAGCTATTTATTTTGTGGCATTAAGTTTCGCCACTTTGCTTTTAACATTTAATTTTGACATTCGTTCAGACAGTTAAGGTCAAAAAAACATGTGAAATTTTTTTAGATACCTTCCCACTGTTCGGATTTTGGATTTCTTTATAATTTCTAAGTTGTTGTTATTCCAAAAGATGTAATTTGAAACTTGTAATGTCTATGAATAGCTCTTGAATTAAGTTAACAACACTCTAGTAGCTGTTCTACCTCATCACAGATCCTAGCACAAACCGCTCCCCACCGAGACGGTACAAAATGTAATTTTTACAAATGAAGTCGCCGAAACAGTCGAACAAAAAAACTGTTTAGCCCCATGACTACTCTGTTGTTTTACTACAAAAGGAGAAATTAAAAGAGACATTTTGAAAGCTGCGTGAAATTAGTACTACAGCCTGTTGGCGCTGATGAAAAACACATAATTTCGCCTTTACCTTTGTAGCGAGCTTGTACAGTTCGGGAGAGATGGCTTGTTTGTGTAGCTATGTAGCGATTTTGTTTCACTGGAATATTAAGATTATGAGACAGAAACATATAAACCGTGCTTTTCAATGGCTAGGAAGACTTTTTCATGAGAATTTGTACAAATCATAAACAATATCACTACATTATTATAAAACAAAGTCCCCCCGCCGCCGCCGCCGTGTCTGTCTGTCTGAACGCGATAAACACATAAGCTACCGAACGGACTTACATACGGTGTCCACCAGGAGACGGAGTGATTCACGAGGAAGGTTTAAGTGTATAATTCATTGAACAACTCCAGCACCCTAACGAGCCAAGTATGTGCAGGGCACCCAGTCATAGGCCTTCTTATAATCTATCATGTCGACAAATCCTTCCGGGAACGAACGATTTGACATGTTGGCTACGAACCTGTTGGCTTATGGCCATGTCTATAAGGAGCAGCTCCTTAATACCACAGGCCCCATTCTTACATCAATTCTGAGACACAGACACAATTGAGTTACTATCATCAATATGGTGTGCAATTTTTGCTCTAAGAATGGTTGTAAGAACTTTACAGACCGTCGAATAATATAGTTCAATTGTCACCTTTTTCTACTTTTCCATCGAGACAATCTTAATTCAATAGTACTCAAGCGCTGATATAATTAACTTGTGCGAAGGTTCACAAGCTGCAGTGTAAGTCAATAATCTTAGTGTCGGTCTTGAGATGTTGTAAATTGGAAAAGTTACGGCGCCGGGCCCCTGGGCCCCCGGGCCTCGGCGCCCGCGGCTGGGGCTCGTAGGCTTTCAGCACTCAGAGTATCTGCGATGATTGATGAAGTACTTCCGACCGACGATAAGTATCTCATGAGTATGTACGGAGATAACTTTGGAGAGATTATGGCAATACCTGTGATTGTTCCGTAGGCTGCTGTGATTTCCTTCAACGAGTTATTCTACGTTCAAAGTTATTATTTTATTGGTTTTGTGACGTTGATATTAAAATTGTTTTGCTTCTAACGCTGTATTTTCCAACACTATATCTTGCGACGAAATAAGCCTTAGGTACTTTAAATATTTCAGTTATAAATATAACAACTATTTTTTAGGTAACAAAGGGTTTCCATCGCATATTTTTACAACATCAAAAATAACAATTTCAGCAAAAAGCCTCCAGCTATTTAACTCTCTCGTGAAGTTATTTGAATGACAACAAGCTGAAGGCCCACGTCACACTACGAACAAAAAACAACTTTTCAGTCACAATTTTAATAAAAACAACAACATCAGGCGCAAATTTTGGCTGTTCGAAATAACCGAACAAATGAAAAGGATTAAAAATAAAGAAATAAAAATTCATTTTCATTTCTTTGTTTTCATAGATTTGTCTCTTCTCGTGACTTTTGTCGTGTTTCTTTCGTGTAATTATGAGTGATATTGATAACCTATGGATCTGTTTGGCTATACACTGTAGCTGGACCAAAAGGCATTGTTTTAGGGCCACGTAATATTTTTACTTAAAAGCATTAAGCTGGGCGATTAGATATATTAAAGACTCTTATTCTTAACCTTAAATTATCTAATCTCCATATTGTGAACTGTCGTGCAGCTCCCGGGCCGGTCCTGTGCTAATTGCATGTCGGCTGTCGGGCTATCGGACGGCACCCGATGCTTGACGCGGGACCCCTCGTGTACCGACAAATATTTTAATGACGTGCCTGTCCCTTCTTTGTGACTACCCCTAACACTGAGACTTTAAATGAATGTGTGCACGTAATTATGAGATCGTTTTGAGAGTTGACAAGCGAAAGAGATGCGATTTTATTTCTTTTTATGTGTGAACGTTGTTTTGAAACGTGTTTGATGTGAGGTGCGGATGGTTATCTCAGCGTATAGGTAACTCGAAGCGACAGTTGAGAAGTCCTCGATTGTTGCACAATATAATATAGTACAGCTAAAACATGTGTATTATTTACTCTCTACGCAGATTGTATTCAGCCTGTAATGTCTTGTCAAATTGGCAAATAAAATAAATGACTGCGTTCGCTTCGTACACGTTATAGGCGATTTTCTCATGAACATACAGGAAACGTTCCAAAAAATCTTGATCTCTGGATCCATCCTGCGTGAATGGAGAGCGACTGATGCAATCAGGCTTGTCCATTATGAGGCAGACGAGTTTCATTGGAGCACAATCTCGTGGATGATCATGGGGGGTCGCGCGAGAGCCCCGCGCCCCACTGGCGCCCCCGCCGTTCCTTGGAAATAGCGGCCATTAACGAATAAAGAGGCATTTACCACCTGATAGCACAGTTTGCTTACGTTCTGTTCGAGTGTTCTCTGTTATTGCGGGCGTGCTTGAGACGTTGTACCGCTGTCGTAACATACATCATGAGTGTGTGAGCCGCTCCAGAGCGCAGTGAGCTCCGTCACGTATATTTTGAATGGGTGCATAAATAACACAATTATCACTCGCGTGCAACACATGGGCTATTACGTACATTGCCATAGTTCGGTACGAGAGTGGGCTGTTATTAGTAATATAGCTACGTAGACGACATCTATAAACGCCTAACAATATTACATTTTCGTGCTGCCAATATATCTTGCGAATCGCATTGTCTCCTTTAGCGCGACCACCGCCAAAGAACATAACAATAATGTCTCTCATGAATTAATTATAATAATAATAAATACTTTATTATCAGACATTAATACTCGTAGGTCATAATATGTATTACTTACAAAAATTAAAGTTATAAAAACACACATGACACATCAAATAAAATACACATGCACGTTAAATAAAATATTGATATTAATTATGATGTAAAGTTAATTGTTTCATGTGCCTACCTACACATCTTTTAATTACATTCACAGTACAACAGCAAGTTTATGTCTTAGTCTATTACCTACAGAAGTAGCCTGGTAACGAGTGGTCGCTAGTTGGCAATAACTCTGTGTCGGCGGTCAACCGGCGGTAAGTGGAGTCTTCGGTTTATGTGCACCGGCGTAATGAGTGCACACCTGTACACGAACATAGCTCCCTCCCCCTTCTTTAGTTCGTCCATTTTATTCACTTTAAACACATTCTGGCTCACATAGTGAAGTGAGAAATAAATTTCAATAGTAATTTAAGCATTTCTTTACGGCGCGGCGGCGGCGCGGGAACTAAAACGCCAACTTATTGCTAGCAGTTTTGCTACCAGTCCACATGTGGGATATTGTGGGATACGTCTGCAAGATGCGCGAATGTTGTTCTGTAGTGATATGGTCTGAAGCGCCTTTACAACTGGTAACTTTAGCACTGCGTGTGAATATGTATTTATCAGTGTGTAGACTAGATAACGGTCATGTCAGGGATATTCAATTAATAGATGCGTACATCGTACCTTATTAAAAAAAAACCGGCCCGGTGCGTGTCGGACCAAACACAATGAAGGGTTCCGTAGTTGGGATGAATTTATCCTAATAAAAACAACCTTTTTAGTTGAAAAACATATTACATCATTATACATCACGATCAATTCTCCAACTGCAAATGCAAATTCAGAATTACAAAAAAAAATTTTTTTTGTTATAAAACTACTAATAAACGATTTTTGGACTATATCCTTTACTTGTGCTGTGAGCGTAACGGGAAGTACACCATTTGTTTTGATTTATTAGCGAGTCTCAAAATATGTCGCTTATGTGGCCGTATTTTTTGTTGGGTTGACTTAGAAGCTTGATTTTTTTTAGAGCGCCAAAGGACCGCAGACCTACGTATTTGACATTATATTAATTTAAACCTGATACCTCTGCGCTATCCCGAGAACAAGTCTTGACATACAGACAGACCGGACGGATAGCAAAGTGATCCTATAAGCATTTTTCCTTATGAGGGACGGACCCCTAATAAAGACCTAAACTGTATTTTTTTTTAATATTGAGACAAAACGTTTATCAGCAACATACTTAATTAAAGAAAGAAAGAAAGAAAAATAAATTTAATTAAGTTCGAGAATATTAAAAAAAAAATAGTCTTATGCTATGTCTCCATCCAATATTCGTTGTCGTGTAAAGCGACCTTGAGTGGGCCCCAGTTCGTCGACAATGCTCACATTCTTGGAATAATCGCTCCCAGCTAGTACGTGACTTTGCGATTGGACGAGGAACCTATACGTACCGTGTGGTGCCGGACGTAAAGAACAGCACCACCCTATATCTTCCCATGTGTGTCGTAAAAGGCGACTAAGGGACTTACTAGAGAATGGGCAGCAGCGTTCTCGATGCATTTAACACCATACTGCGATCGCCAACCCGTCTGCCAAGCGTGGCGATTATGGCAAACCCCCGTTTCTGTCTGTCTGTCCGTCCGTATGTCACAGCCACTTTTTTCCGAAACTATAAGAACTATACTGTTGAAACTTGGTAAGTAGATGTATTCTGTGAACCGCATTAAGATTTTCACAGAAAAATAGAAAAAAAACAATAAAATTTGGGGGTTCCCCATACTTAGAACTGAAACTCATTTTTTTTTTCATCAATCCCATACGGTCTTCAAAAATGATATTGAGGTTTCTAATATAATTATTTTTTTAGCTGAATAGTTTGCGCAAGAGTCACTTCCAAAGTGGTAAAATTGGTTGACTGGTAGAGAATGCCTAAGGCATTGAGTCCGCCTTTGTACCTTATTGTGTGCGAGAAGTATAAATAAATAAAATGTGTGCCGAGAATCGAGCTGAATGGCGTGCAATTGGAGAGGCCTATGTCCAGCAGTGGACTGCTATGGGCTGATGATGATGATGATGATGTGCCCCCCCCCTGTAACTTCTAAAATAAGAGAATGATAAAACAAAAAACAATATATGATGTAAGTACATTACCATGTAAACTTCCACCGAAAATTGGTTTGAACGACATCTAGTAAGTAGTTTTTTTTATGGATAATGATACGGAACCCTTCGTGCGCAAGTCCGACTCGCAGTTGGCCGTTTTTTTTACTTTTTTTTTCTCACCTTTTACACTTTTATTATTTCTGAAACTCCAACAAAACAGACCAAAGAGATCGGACCTCATACACAGCATAGCATATGAAACAGACAAAGGACGATGGGCAATTATCTACTGTGGACCCTGTCCGCAATTTATGTTTTGATCCAACAGACTAAATTTTTGTCTCATATTTTTTGTTACGGCCTACATAATAACAAATCGTTTGTTTCAAGTCTTAAATTTATGGGGTTTCCTGAAAAAATCACTTAACAGTTTCATTTATCTAACGAAAATATAAATGTTTGTTTTCTATTTTTCATCACAATAAATGAGTTATAGCATAATAATTGCTGAATTATATAATATGGAACATAAAACAATAAAACATCACGCCTATATTTCACGAAGGAGTAGACAGAAGTGTGT
Organism: Tiliacea aurago; assembly: GCA_948098905.1. Lineage (NCBI taxonomy): Eukaryota > Metazoa > Arthropoda > Insecta > Lepidoptera > Noctuidae > Tiliacea > Tiliacea aurago. Next base: position 28,376,362 of record OX402581.1, on the reverse strand, counting down.
GGAACATCCACATTTCGCAATATATGTTATACTCGTACGTTGCGATGTAATCTATTCTATTCATTTTACTTATACCACCACTACCATGACAGCACAATATTATTCCTCGTAGGGAGGGTTAGGCCGAGGAATACCTCTATACTAGGTAGGTGCATTGTATTTTTCGTCAAAATTAAAGAAATCAAACACAATGCTTGCTAACTAAAGCTGGTTCCGCAGCGCCATCTTTTCGTATTATAAAAACACCTAACATCGTTACCTAACCGATTTGGGGACGCAAATTCTCCAATTCGGTTAGGTAACGGTGTTAGGTATTTTAAGCGTAATGATAAGTTATGTTTTATTATAGATATAAATATAATAAAAATGTGCAAAATAATGATTAGCAAAATACCACAATATTTAATGATTCCCCCTCGCATAGGCGTGAAATACATAATGTGTGAGGTGTGATGTAAAATACAAGCAATATACTTGCTTGTATTTACTTACAATGGAAGAGATATCCGAAAAGTCTCAACTTATATATAATAGAGATAAATAAACATTTTTTTTTAAATAGCCTATACTATACTACTATACTATATAGCCTATATTATACTTCTTGCTGTTTGAATATTACAAGAAAATAAAATAAATACTACATGCAATCTAAAACATTTCAAATTCATAATTAATTACATTTCAATTTGTTTAAGCAGTCTCAATTTAAAATCATTGATATTTTAAAGAAGAAAAAAACACAATACCTATTACTTTTTTATATTACTAGATTATAATACTTATGATTTATTATTGATACATTTTTAATACAATTATTTTAACAATGTCATTTTTACTAACAAGAACCCCTCTTAGTAGAAGGTGAAGGCCTCCTCCAGAGATGACTAACGGTCTCTATCTTCTGCTGTACGCTAACAGCGAGTGCCAGCGACTTTCACAATGAAGGGTAGGCAAAGGTACACTTCTAAGCTATATTATAGGTATACTTACTTGTAATTTCCTCCACAATGGAAGCGATATCCGAAAAGTCTCAACTTATATTTATTAGAGATAATAACCTTTCATTATAACATAACGCCTATATTCCAGTATGGGGTAGACGGAGGTACGGCATGGTATTTTATAGGACAACAAACAAACTTATTCTGCTATTCGAAAAGAACATTCACATTTCACCAGTAACATCATATTTATAACACACACAACATAACATCACGCGTGTTTTTCCCAAGAGATAGGCACAGGTGTACCTATAGTACACCCACATTTTCCCAAGACTTAAAATTCAAATTCAAATTCAAATTCATTTATTTCGTGAACACAGGGTTTTTTTTTTTTTTTTTTTTTTTATTTAAACAAAATGCTTCTTAAACAATGATTTGTGTTTGGAGCCTCCTTTTAGGCAAACAATGCCTGTGTTAGGAGACTCCGCTCCTCCATATCTTAGTTATACAATGTAAATGTTACATATTTATATTACATTATGGCAATTAGTTATTTCTTGCGGTTAGATGTGATGTGTGGTGTGGTGTGTAGTGCGGTGTGGTGTGGTGTGGTGTAGTGTGGTGTAGTATGGTGTGGTGTGGTGTGGTGTAGTGTGATGTAGTGTAGTGTGGTATGGTGTAGTGTGATGTGGTGTAGTGTGGTGTGCTGTAGTGTGGTGTGCTGTAGTGTGGTGTAGTGTGGTGTGGTGTGGCGTGGGGTGGTGTAGCGTGGTGTGGTGTAGTGTTGGTGTGGCGAGGTGTAGAGTAGTCTAGTACTCGTATATGGAGAACAGTAAGGTTTGTATATTTTATGGTGTGTGATTATGTTACTCATGATAAACCAGAAGAGCTTCCGTATCCTCATAACTAAGAGACTTTGTCCAGTTTGTTATAACTTTTTTACAGTCGTGATTGTTTTTATTGTGTATATATATGTTTTTATTAATCCTGTTGTATATTTGAGCTGAGAGATGGTGAAATTGTCTGCTACTAAATTTGGTTTTACATGGGGGAACTACTGCAATGATATCTTTTCTCCTTTTTTGTTTCTTATTCATATGATAAGGGAGGGTTTTATGTTTTTTTAGAACCGTTTGAGTTATATACAGCTTCCTAACTGAGAGTAAATTACTGATTTCGTATAGGTTTTTAGTAGTGTCTTTTAGTTTTAAAATACATAATCTTTATAAGTGCTCGTTGTGCACGTTCCACGTCCAAAAATCTAGTTTTAGCTGCGCCACCCCAAATGGGGATACAATATAGAAGGACGGATTGTGCTAGAGCAAAATAGATTTCATTAAGGAGATTTCTAGGTCGCTTATCACTCCTAAACATTTTAGTCGGAGCCACGTATCTTAATGTTTTGAAGATCCAGGTAAGCTTTCTGACCCTCGCAATCACCTGCTCAAGGTGAGGATACCAAGACAGAAACTGGTCAACCATCACGCCCAAGTATTTCGTCTTAGAGACTCTATTTAGATATGAACAATTACAGCTTATCCTGTTTATATCTCCGCATGTGTGTACCCTCAAATTGAGGTCATCATTGGGCTGTGTCCGGTTACTAACACTAAAACATACGTAGTTAGTCTTGGTGGTGTTCAATGTTAGTAAATTGTTTTCAGCCATTCAGCTACGTGGGCAATCCCTACCTCTGCACTCAGTGTAACATCTTGCCAAGAATCACCAGCAAATACAATAGCAGTATCATTGGCGTATGCAAATACCCTGGCGTTTGTTAATTTAATATTACACAGATCATTGATGTATATTAAAAACAGGGTAGGACCCAAAACACTACCCTGTGGTACGCCGTATGTTACCTCTGCATTGTCGCTAGTGTATTGTCCTATTTTAACTTTTTGCTTTCTGTTAGAGAGATAATCTCTGAGCAGGCTGAGTGCAGTACCTCTTATTCCGGCTTTTTGTAATTTGTTCACTAGGATAGGGACAGAGACGGTGTTAAAAGATTTTTTGAGGTCTAGGAAAATGGATAGGCACTTTTTTCCCTTGTCAAGATGCCCAGTTATATGAGAAGTTAATGAAGTTACAGCATCTTCGGTACTTACAGCCTGTCTGAAGCCAAATTGTGAAAGAGATAGTAAGTTGAATTTGTTAAAGAATTTAGTTAATCTAGAATTAATAACCTTTTCCAGAACTTTTGATATGGCTGGTAAAACCGAGATAGGTCTGTAATTATTGACATCGTCTCTGTCCCCCCCCTTGTGTACTGGGGTTATTATAGATTGTTTTAGGGGAGCCGGAAAGACGCCTTGCTGGAGACACAGATTTACAAAGTGGGTTATTATAGGAACGACTTCTATTCTTACAAACTTTAAGAATTTAGTTGAAATGTTGTCCCAGCCCGGGGCACTGTCAGATTTTAAATTCATTAATATAGCGTTTACTTCAGATTCGTCAGAGTCAATTAGTACGAAAGTGTTTAGCGGAGATGTATCTGGAAGAACAGGGATATGGACGTTATTTAAAGTTGGGTGAATTTGACAGGCTAGTTGTTTTCCAATGTTAGCGAAGTAATCATTAATATAATTTATCGAGTCATGAGAGGTGGGTTCTATATTTAACAATTCTATGTTTTGACTTTTTATTTTATTAGAGTAGGTGATATTTTTTATGTTTTTCCATAGTATTTTATTATTAGTTACAGATTTTGCAAGTAAATCTCGTTCATATTTCCTTTTTATATTTTTTATAAGCTGATTGCAGTAATTCCTGTATCTAGTATACGTTATTTTTAGTATTTCATTGTAGGGGTCAATGCGACTCTGTTTTTGTAGACGATTCCGGTTCTTAATACATCGTAGAATACCCATAGTGATCCATGGTTTGATGATCCGTTTACTATTTGGAATTTTTTTCGTGATCGTGTTTTCATGTATAATAGAAGTTAAGGTATTTATAAAGCTACTAATTAATAAGTCTGGGTCATTACAAAATAATAGATCAGATAATTTCTTCTCCTTTAGGTCTTTCAGAGCTTGCTCGTAATTTATTGTAGTCGTATTTCTATTTGCCGTGTAAATATTTTTTAATTTCGCTAGAGATAGGAATGTGGTGTGATGGTCAGTGATAGTTGAGTATAAGACAGCAATAGATGCAGAGAACTTCTTTTTGTTTATATTTAACATAAAATGGTCAAGGCAGTTTTGTTCCCTGGTGGCAAGTGTATGTCCAGGCAGTATACCAAAGTGAGATAGCATATTTAGGTAACCAACTCTATTCTTGCGATCTTGGGATGATTCAGTCTCTCTAGCAATGATGTTGATGTTTATATCTCCAGCTATAATAGTGTTTTTATGTGACAATTTGTTGTTAAGTTGTGTGCTAAGAGAGTCCGTGAATCCATCTAGAATTTGAAGGTGAGCGGTATATACAATACACATCACAACCCAGGACATCCAGCCGTAGACAGGACGCTTGGTCGTGCTGTATTTCCTCAACTTTGTGCTTTATAGAACATTTTACATATACAACAACCCCATCGTTCTGGTTAAGTTGTCGAGTTGTCATATAAGAGTGGTAATTGTTTATTAGCGGAATAGATTTGTTAGAACTTAATCTATATTCTGTCAGGATAATGATATCTAGTTCGAGATTAAGTGTAGACAAATTGATAATAAAATCGTCAAAGTTACGATGTATGCTTCTTATGTTTTGAGATATGATAGTAAGGTCATTTTTGTTTATTATGACGTGATCGTGGAGTTCTGAATAATCGCAGGAGACAGAACGAGCAATTTCAATGTTGTCTAACTCAGATACCGGTTGTAAAATATTATCCATTAAAACAGAGTGAATCTAGGATGAATAGTTGTATCAAGGAAGTGTATATTTCAATACAATGAGACAATAGAAAACTACTTACTGTAATAATGATTTATTGACATTAACAAAAAATCTTAAAAGACCAGCCAAAACATCATCACAGATATGGCAAAACAGAACCAGAAGTTGGTTACCAGGCACATCTAATACAGGCAACCATATTACCAATTCAGCAGTGACATGAAACTTAGCTATAGAACTACAGGATAATGGTCATTTTTCCAGTAAAAGTTTGTGTACCTGATCTTCACTTCTAATGACTATTGATGGAGAATTTTCATCCTTCTTAGCGTAGACTTTGCCATAGGCTGTCCAGCAAAACTTGTAGGTTCCAGACTTTGTTAGTTCACGTGCCAGGAAGTGGAGACGGGATCCTTTGGCGGTCAGATGTTCCGATATAATTACTGGAGTATCTTCTTGAATTTTAAAACCCATATGTATACACGATAATTTGTATTTATGCTTTGAGTTAAATGTCTTTGCCATTTTCAGAATTTCAGTCTTCAAGATCGTGGAGCCCGTTTCCACGACAATAGGCGTGTTCTGTTTATCTGCTGATTTTCCACGTACTCTATAAATGTCTTTTATATCGTATTTTTTAATGCTGCACTCCATGTTTTGGAAAAGACACATGGTCATTTCAATAAGATCTTCTTTAGTCTCACCTTTTTTTCTAGGCACGTTTTTAACCACCAGATTACTTTTGCGGCTTCCCGTTTGCAGGTCTTCAATTTTATTTTCTAGGATAGTGATATATGTATTATCTTCTCTAGTCTGCCTTTCAAGCTGGGCAATTTTCTCTCGTAACTCCTCATTCTGCGCAGTAAGAAAAGTTATAGAACTTTCTATATTTATATTAGATTGTTGAATCTCCTGTAATGTTGTGTTCATGATTTGTATATCTTTCCCCTGTTTTTCAGTGAAGGTCGATAACATTTTTTTCATTTCTTCTTTAAATTCGTCCAGTTGTTGCCCAATAGAAACCTCCATGTACTCCCTACTCCTTTTAGTACGCTGAAATACATAGTTTGGTGGTGTTTTATCCATACCCGCACTGGTTATATCCGTATCCGACAAAGATTTGTTCATAAGTGAATTCATATTAAGTGCGAAGCAATACGATCTTTTGTGGAGCAAAACACAAGCCGTGCGCTGCTCACCCTCAAAGCGCAGTCTCGAGCGTGAAGCAGTGTATCGGCCGCGGGCAGCGAGGTAATCTTACTGTGGCTAGAGATGTGAGTCACTGCGCGCCGCCGCCAGCCGTAGCGTTAGGTACGTGAAGGAGCAACTTGCGTAGGCGCAGAGTGGTAAGTGCATGTGTCCTTGAGCGTAAGCTATGCTGTCACAGTTGAAGACTAATCACGTGAAAGTATATCTGTCTATGTCTCGCGCGGACCGTTCTCGCTCGCTCGCTGCTGGTGAAAGTATGCGTCCTTGAGTGTGAGTTATTTGTTCACAGTGAAGACGACTCACGCGAATATATATCGGTCTTTGTCCTACGCTAGGTGTTCTCGCTCGCCGTCGCCGGGTGCTTAGTAATCCACGATGCTATGCGCTCCTGGTACTTCACTTGATTTATTCGGCTACTATTTTACGATTATTTTGATTTAATTAAATTAACTATTAAAAATTGACAGAGTATTTGTGTAGACACGTCTGTACTGCACAGCGTCCGCGGGGAAGCGGAGGACAGGGTAGGGGACAGGGTACATACAGTAGATGTTTTCTTACATAATAAGATCCGAGCTGTGCTCCGCCAAAAGGCATACAAAATTTTAACAGGTTTTACATGCATAAAACATAACTATTTCAAAGTAGGTGATATCACAAAAAATATAGATTAAGTATGTCAAATTTAGATTAAATTGTTAAAAATATGTCAGTTAAATAAAGTAAAAGGGCCAAACAATACACAATGAAAAAATTATGTCACTAATAATTAAATTCAAATCAATAATCAAAATCATTCAGTATGTCACATATGATAAAACAGACTAATTGAAAGATAGGCACAGGTGTACCTATAGTACACCCACATTTCGCCAGTTACGTTCAAGTCCCATGTAATATGGAGATATATCTAAACATATATATAGCAATTGCCGTGCGTTAAGCCTGGTCCGCTGCGACATTCATTCGTGTTATAAAAACATCTAACATCGTTACCTGATTTGGCGAATTTGGGCCCCCGAATCGGTTAGGTATTTTTATAACACGAAAATATGGCACTGCGGACCCGGCTTTAGTCTCGCAAAAACAAAAAAAATGGCTTGACCGATTTAATAAAACTTTGGTAAAGGTCTCTGCACACAGCGTGCGGGACGGGACGGCGACGCGACGCTGAGCAGTTGTAATGTACTACAGCGGCGAGGTGTCAATTTTTGTATGAGAGAAGCCGCAGCGAAGCCGGTTTTAACTTACTTATCAATAAAGTAAACATTAATTAATTAACTTAAAAGTAAGACTTTCCTTTACTGAACTTAACACTATCTATAGTCAAGTAGCAGAACCAAAAAGTCGCATCACTACACAGACGAAACTTTCGTGTTTGTTATTTCAATTCAAAGCTAATATAATAGGCGATTTTGCTGATTGAATGTTATGGCGCATTAAATACCCGTAAAGTAACTATATTTTTTGGCAATAGTAGACACTATTGACTGTGCCATTTTTCAATAGCGGTAGAATTGTTGATGCGAACTTCCGAAGAGAAGCCGGTAGGAATCGTGTTATATGGTGCTTTCGCCACTGATGTATTAGATATTACGTACGACGCCACACATAGCCGTTCCACTCGACGCGACGGTAACCGTCGCGCTACGCCGCCGCCGCCGCCGCGCCGAGCGGGAATACAAGTCAGAAGCGGTGGGGCGGGGCGTGGCGGGACCTGAACGCAGCGCCAGCAGGACGCCGACGATTTGTGTTGTGTGGTTTACGTATGTAGCAGTCACACACGTGAACACTTGTGTGACTGCTACATACGTAAACGTTTTGTACGTTTTGTATTGTTTTACAAAAATGGATGTCGAAAAACCAATCGATTGTGTTCGTGCTCACGTATGTTTACGATTTGGGCCAGATTTGGGCAATATAAAACACTGTTCTAAATGAATCACGTCGTGACACGGTCGGCGTGAAGGGGCGCGGCGGGACGGGACGTGATCGCACCCGCAGTGTGACCACTGCCGCCAGCGCAGCGTCGCCGCCCCGCCATGCCGCGCCCCGTCAAGCCACGCCGGCTGTGTGCAGAGACCTTAAGTAGTTGTGTTCGCGCCCGAGAAGGTTACAAACAAAAAATATGAAAAAGGCACTGCAACCCACCAGGCATTAGCTAGTTTAAAATAAAAAACAAAACATAATTTTAAAATATATAAAAAGTGTATACCTACAAAAAAATTATAGCCCCGCAATGTTGGGAACAAGGTCTAAGCTTCAGAGAGAGGAACCTCCTATCAACAGAGCTTCTGATTCAACTACGAGAGCATCTGTAAATGTTAGTAAATGTAAGTACTGCAAATAATGTGCAAGAATTATGGATAGTCAATTGTTATGCTATTAACGGCTCTGCTGGTTTAGTCCATGTTCAACCACCTCAATCTTTACCCCTGACCATGTTGAACCCCTAAATGATTCCATGTTCAACCCCCCAGGGGTTGAATATGGATTTCAATATATTGGTCATCTTTTCTTTGTCCATATTCAACCCTGGAGGATTGAAGTCATTATGACATCCAAATAAAATGCCAGGGTCAGTTGAAAAGCAATCTATCAAGACCAGTTAACAAGCAAGGGTCTGTATTAGTCGTGAAACAGATAGAAAACGCAAAGTGAACAACAAGAGCAATGAGCACGGTATAAATACACACTTGCTGGGCAGCCGCGTCGTATGTGCTTCTTCTTATATCGTTCCCTCTGCTGGAGGTGTGAATTTGCTAAATGTAAGAGAAACTAAGTGATCAATGCTCAGTGATCTCATTACTATGGTCATGTCTGTAAAAGATGTAACCACAGTAGAGACATACCATAAAGCGTAAAGGGTGGCATTATCACGAACTCACTAAATCACTGTGACAATCAACGATAGTAGATATTTCAGCGAGACGTCAGCCTCTCCTTATTCTTATTTTTTCAAATTTTCAAATTTTATTAAAACGTAAACAAGGCTGTAATTTTTATTAAAAAAAAAATGAGCCGCAGAAAAATGGCAATTTAACCCAGTCGATTTTATAAATTTTGGATTTTTCGTTTTAAATTGAGCCAAGTGAATTTGATTGATTATACTTTGCCTTGATTCCTACGTAAGTTTCAATTTATTATACATATATATTATATTATTTATTCATCAGTAAGTAACAATAGACTCATACTAACTATTAGGCCTAAAAATTAAATACAAATACAAGCAATAATTTTTATTATGTTCTGTTATGTGATCTGCAGTCAACCAAGTTATTGTTGAGTTTTGCACAAATGGTGTAAGATATTCTTCGTATTTGGTATGTACTTTCCCTTATTTGCTATATATATCAACGGGAGTTTTAGCCTTTTCTCCGGTGTATTACCCTATTTTAGCTGTCGTAGGTGTAGAACCAGTTGAAAAAGGCCACTCGACTATTCACCACGCTTGCGTGCTTCAGGTTTGCTTTCACCAGCTGCATAGAATCCTTGGAGTTCAAGATCGGTAAGTCCACTTTGGTGCGCGATAGATGATCGTCGTTATCACCACGATTCTGTCAAGCCGGGCTATGCTTTGAGATTGCAGTTCGTCAGAGTCGACTTGTTATTTAAACCATCACACTTTACTATTATAGTTATTAGTATTTTCACAGTTAACATTTTCTACCAGTCGATTTTTAACCAGGATTGTTTCAATCGGGATAACTTGGGTCCATCTTCATAAGAAAATATTAATTTGAAAATTACCGATTAAAACCGATGGCAAAAGATTCCTTGGTTCGGAAACCAAATGCGGAACAAAGATTTACCATCCGATGTACTTTAAGGTTTCTCGTAATGTCTATAAATTTAGGCCAAATTACCTGTTCCACGACTGTTTTAATGATATTTAATTTTAACTTTTTATATTTTTTGATGTGATTCTTTTTTAGATGATAATACATTAATATAGGTGTTAAGGTGGTGAATTTTCGATACAGTTGGGCTTTCACAATAGTGTGTCTATAAATCAAATTTAAGCGCTATTTATTATAATTTTGAATAGATGTTTAAACAGCCGCTATTTACCAAGTTTTATTCAATTCCAGTAAACCTTAAATGAGCACGAATTTAGATCGAATTCCCTACGAAAACCCCCGATTAGGAACATAAGTGGTGAGTTCACTTCTAGACCGGTTCTGCGAACACAGTACACATTAATTTAATAATCAGAATGATCTAATTCCGTTCCCTTCGGTTAGATCTCGCACAATAAAACATGGCGCCGGCAGCTGGGCAGCGCGCATAAGTCATCGGCTCACCAACCCCGCCCTGAGTAATTGTTCAGATTATAATATATATTTTGGCTCAAATTTATGATGGCTTAAGACGAGGAATTTATGCGGCGTCTTATTATTGTGACAGCTCATCGGTCGCTGTATTAGAGGGTGGAATGCTCTATCATGGATGTTGTGCTGTTATAAGGTAAGCTCCACACAGCTACACATCAAGCTATACAATTCCAGTATAAGCTAATCTCGCGTTGCTTAGGATTTCCGTACAATGAGAGGTCAGCGTATACTGGAAATGTTTTAGCTTGATGTGTAGCCATCTGTACAAGCAGAAGGGCTACTTCTCTTAGGAAACGACACCTCTTATCACAAATAGTGGGGGGGGGGGAGAATTGCTGTCGAGTCCACCATGGACTGGTGTCGACAGCCGGTGGGACTTCGGCCCCCACTCTTGGTGGCTGCCTAAGTAGATGGAGGCAGCGGGCGCGCTCGTAACGCTGCTTCCCAATCTGGGTGGGTGGTTGTACTTGGGGATCGTGCGATTCATGGCTTGTCGGCCGGCAACATCGCAATACTGCGAAAATCGCAGAGGGCGATGGCCGTCAGATCTATTAGGGGGTATCGCACGATCTCCTACAAGGCGGCTTATGCACTGGCCGGATTCCCGAACGGGGACCTAGGGGCGACAACCCTTACTTTACTGTACCGGTGCACGGAGGCGAGATGACGCGCGATCGCGGAGCGGCAGACCGATGCAGCGAGGGAGCGAGCTTCATCGGTCACAGCTTTGCGAGATCATGGCATAGCGGGACAGGCTTCTGCACCCTACTACCGTCTACCACCTAGCTACCGTCGACGTGATCCGACCAGTGCTCGACGAATGGCTCGGGAGGAGGCACGGCTCCCTGACGTTTCAAGCGACGCAGGTGCTCTCGGGGCATGGGTGCTATGGAAAGTACTTGTGTCGTTTAAACAGGCAGCCGGACGCTCAGTGTCACCACTGCGTCCACTGTCGAGAGGACACGGCGCGGCATACACAGGCAGAGTGTGTTGCATGGGAAAAGCCACACCGTGCTCGTATCAAAAGTCGGAACCGACTTGTCGCTGCCTGCCGTCGCTCTTTCGATGATCGGAAGCGCCGAGTCATGGAATGGGGTGATCTCCTTCTGCGAAATCGTCATTTCACAGAAGGAGGCTGCAGAAAGGGAGAGGGAGATCGTTTTTGACAAATTATATTTAATGTGTGTTCGCAACAATATGTAATGGACCGAGCGAGCACGTGACCGAGCGAGCACGTGACCGAGCGAGCACGTGACCGAGCGAGCACGTGACCGAGCGAGCACGTGACCGAGCGAGCACGTGACCGAGCGAGCACGTGAGCGAGTGAAGCACATCTGCTTCAAGTCGCAAAATTTACTTTCCTCTGTCAGTTTGTTACTACTCCTCTAAATGTCATATTTTACAACCAGATGGACGAAACTTGATACGCAAGTATTATAGGATTTTTTGTCTCCACATTTCATCCCGATGGAACGGCGCATGCAGGGACAACAGTCATAATTTAGCGGCATCAACATTGCCACATGTGTTGGCAACTTCGTGGAGCGAGCGCCATCTGTTATTGGCGACCGGAACTACAAACGTCGCCTGACTAACCGTGACGTCAACATCGGACCACGGCTGTTGGTGGTAGGGAGGAGACCGGCTCGCGCGGCGCGCCCGCTCTCTTGTTGGTTGGACCGTATGACTGAGCACTCGTTTTTTGGCTTCATTATTTAGAACAGATTGAATGTTATTATTATTTATTTGTTGGATTTGACGGCTAATTTTAACTGATTAGTTCATACCCTCCATTTACTTGATTATAAGGTTTTTGTTTTACTATGAATGTTTGCTGAAAGTTAAGCTAATAGTTTGATTTATTTGCTCAATAACTGTTAAAGTGTAGAATATTTAAAACTGCGCATTCACAAATTGATAATTGTGTATTAATATCGTATTTAAGTTTACACATGCAAACTACGCGTCACACTGACGTCACGTTAAATCCTATATCGCGCAAGTAGAGTTTTTTTTTTTTTAGAGTGTTGCCCCACACTAAGAATTTCTCCTGTATCGTGGGTGCGTTTACAAACATTTAAACTCACATAAACAAACAGCCAGACCCGGAAAAACTACTTGTAGGTCATACAAATAATTTTTCCGTGCGGGAATCGAACCCGCGACACGCAGCGCAGCAGTCAATTGCTTAACCACTGCGCCAACTGTGCCGTCGTTTACCGCGCGACTAGCATATTATGACGTCATAAACATGACGTTCTGGAGGTGTATTAGTGTACCATACCGTAGTAGCATGTATTTGGTCAGTTTTCCAAATACAGGCTACTACGGTAATGGTTCAAGATAAGCAGAGTTCACTAACCCTATGTGCTGTATATTGTCCCCCTAAGCACATCCTAAAGAAAGATAGGTTCACAGATTTCTTCAGAACTCTTAGCCAAAGGTTCATATGTGGCGGAGACTGGAACGCCAAAATGTCTACTGGGGTTCCAGACTGACATCACCCAAAGGAAGAGAACTGAAAAAAAGCCTTGACGAAAATAAACTTCACGTCCTTAGTGCGGGTGAACCCTCACACTGACCAACAGACTCTAATAAACCCCCTGACCTATTGGACTTCTTTGTGTATAAGGGACTTTGTAACATGTACACACAGCTCCATTAAGTGGTTTCCCCCCAAAATTTTATGATGTGCGTTCAAGTCCGTGATACTCGTAGGCCCAAATTAGTTAGTTAAAAACATTTTTATAATTCAATAAATTTTAATAATAATAAATTAATGTATTGTTTTATTGAATAAATAAGTTTATGTTAGTATTTATTTAGTAAAAGTCTGTTTTTAATGTTGTTCTTTTTCAATAAAACGTTAGTACTTTTATTATTGCGAAAACGACAAGCAAAGACATTACGAAGACTTATTCATCGTCTAAATAGACCGGAGGTTTACAAAACCGCTTGCCGTGCATAAGATTGGAGATTCCAATCCTAGGCACGAAATGTGCTTTTTGTCGTGCATTATAGTTTTTTAATATAAATTATTGTTTTTAGGGTTCCGTACCTCAAAAGGAAAAAGGAACCCTTATAGGATCACTCGTGTGTCTGTCTGTCCATCTGTCCGTCTGTCACAGCTGATTTGCTCCCAATCTACTGGACCGATTAAGTTGAAATTTGGTACACATATTTATTTATTTATTTCCAATTTACATCTATCATTACAGGGGTAACTTAATGCGATAGTGTACTTATCTAAAGTTCTAACCTAACTTATTATTAACTTATTATTATAATTACATTTTGTAACTTATTACAAATAACGCATTCTTTGTGAATTCACTCAGAGAACAACAGAATAGGTCCGAGTCACTAGCTTTGAGGTTGAGAGTGCGGAGTGCGCGCGTCAGTGGCGCCTCACTTAAAAGATTGGTCCGAGCGCGCGGCTCCGCCAGCAGCCGTGGCTGTCGTCGTCGCCACACGTACCTGTCCGGAACACACAAACCTATGTGCCCCAAAATGTCCGCATTATGTACCTTCCCTCTAAGTACTTTGAATATGTACGAGATGAGTGCGAGATCCCTCCTGACCCTCAGTTCGTTATATCCAACCATACCCAAAATAAATAAAGTCGGGTACAATATGAACTTCTATGACCCAAACACGGAAGTGTTACGGAAATAAATTATTTTTGATTAAGGAGAACACTTTTGGGGGGCAAATTAGATAATTACAAATAAAAGTTTTGCTGACTGTACCGTGTGACATATCAAAAGAAAGGGCTTATTTTATGATTTTATATATATTTTTTTTATAAATTTAAAATACTTTTTTTTTTGAATCGTTGCCCCAAACAGCCAGACCCGGAACAACTACTTGTAGGTCATACAAATATTTTTTCCGTGCGGGAATCGAACCCGCGACACGCAGCGCAGCAGTCAATCGCTTAACCACTGCGCCAACTGTGTCGTCAAATGATTGAATTTAAGACAATAGATGAAAAATGACCATTCCCCCCCCTTATCTCCGAAACTACTGAGCCTAAAATTTTGATAAAAATACAGAAAATAGTAGAGAAAATAGTACCTATAAGAAGTCTGTGAGCTTAAAATAACATGGTAAATCACTCAATATTGTGCGTATAAACTAACATTTTCATTTGAATATTCCAACTGAAAATGTAAGTTACAAACTTAACATTGTAGTTGAAACATTGTTTTTTAAAATTGTTGAAAATTGTTTTTTTGTTTGTTCTTGGGATAAATTCATCCCAACTACGGAACCCTTCATTATGCGTGGTCCGACACGCACTTGGCCGGTTCTGCCGAGGATAATCCAAACTAGGTATGTTGGGGTTTGCTTCCTGTCTCACTGGATATGACAGAATACCAGTATTTTACATGGAGCGACTGTTCTGTCTGACCGCCACAACCAAATCACTGGGTAACACGATACCCCTCGGTAAGACTGGTTATCAGACTTTTAGGTTTCTGACTATCCGTAACGCCTGTCAAAGATCTACAAATAACAGCCGGGACCAACCGTTTTAACCACGCTTTCTGACGTACGGAAGGGGCTCAGCATGTGATGGTGGTCACCCATCCATGAACCGACCGTGGCAAGCGTAGCTTAACCTTCGATCGACCTGTGCGTCTGGTATCATTTAGCCACGACCCTCGTAACCAATGAAGCTCGGCGTAGGGACCAAAGTTAGTGGTTAGTGCTAAGTGCTAAATAATTATCACGACGACCTCGCTATTGAATAAAGATCTTGTGAGGACACCGTTTTAACGTGATAGAATTTAAGGTCCCAAACCAAAGTGTAGATATTGAAATAAAAGAGTGATACAATGAGAAGTGCGTGCGCTGATTGATAATTACGTTAGTGAACTGAAGCCTAACACTGCCACTTGCAAGCTGTGTGTGTTTGTACACCTACTTGTTCATACCCCTGAGGGAATCACGTGCGGCCCGTAATTACCGAGTGTTTAATGCTGTGCAAGACAAAATACGGAATGAACATCGAACTTGTATCATCGAGTCCACGTTGATTTCATTGAGAAAGAAAAAAAAACAAAAAAAAAAACAACATGGAGATCTACATGTAGGTGGTAATTTTTTGACGACAAGCATCCCGTAACCAGATGGAACAAAGATCTGAATACGGTAGACTAGATGTGGTCAGGTATTATGGAAAAAAGTTAATCAAACTAGAAGAAACCGCCAAACACAGATCAAGTGGTATCTGCGACCCTTTTATATTTGACACACATTTTCACTCAATTTAAAAAGGTATTCTTCCTCTCAGCCCGTTCAAAATCATTCCCGTAATCAGCAAGCCGGGTGCGTGGCATCTGATTGCAACACTTCACAAAGTTAACAGACAAATGCGAGTCACGACCTCCTCAAGCGAGCAATTTTAATACTTCCTCGTTGATTGACGGCTCGCCGCAATCTTGGATTGCGATTGATATTAGTCGGACCCCTTCACTCGATGCCAACGATATTGATACTCCTTCACTCGATTCCAACCATATTGATACTCCAATCAGATTGAGAGCTTACTTAGCTATTATTGTATTGATCATTTTATTAAAAACCTGTTATTTCAGAAGGTATTACTATAACATAACGTCACGCCGTGTTTCCCCAAAGGGTAGGGCAGAGTTGCACTTTCGCCAGTTATGTTTATGTCCCAAGTAATAAGGGGCGAGCCTATTGCCATCAACCGGGCACAAATATAGACTCCGGGCTGCTACTGAGAAATCCCAAGATGGATAACCCAATTAAACTTTGCCCGACCCGGGAATCGAATCCAGAACCACATGCTCAGAAGCAATTTCCGATTGCTTGTGAAGTTTTTCGTGTTTAGTGAATTAATTAACGCCTACGTTCATGCATATATTACCTAAATACTCGTAGCACAAACCTGGCACACTGAGTGATGCATTTTATCACATTATTCTTGACGAACGGCTGTCACTAAAATAATATAACAGTAGATTGTAAACACGCGCAAGTCACCTAGCCATAGATATTTATTTTTATTATACCATAATAATATGACAGAAGAGGACTATGGAACTTCATGTTTTTCTGTATGCGTTCTACGAACTTTCAATAATATAACAAAAAAAAACCAAAAACTAATAATATTGCAATTGGGAATTGAACTTAAAACCACGGCTTTCCAAAGCAGTCATCGAAGCTATTTACATCATTGGACGTTGATTCAAATGGCATCCCTTCTTTTCGCATATTTTTTTTTAAAATAATTTATTGTGTTCTCTGAGACTGCATACCTCACGGTTGTTGAGGGTCTTCGCATTTAAAAAGGCTAGACTTCGCACTTCCGCGGCATGTACAGACAGTCTCATCACCGATGATCATGGGTGACATCCGGTTTACGGACAGCGGCGTACGGACCCTCTTATCCAGGGCGTCGAGTTTGGTCTGAGTCCATTTGAGTATGCCTAAAGAGTACATCAAAACCGGCATGACCCAACCGTTGAAGGTATGCACCTTGTTTTCACCTGAAAGAAGACTATTTAATACCTTCTTCGGGAGACCAAAGAAGCGCTCCTTCAACGATTGATTCTGATGATGTCAGCAGCGTTGATGGCTAATGCGGCCAACATACACAAATACTTATAGCTCTTATGATGAGGAGAGGGAACTAAGGTGTATGGAATTCGAGAATTGAGTTCCCTCGGATTCCATAATCTCCCATCGTTTTACATACATGGCTGCACATTTGTCCACACCAAATACAACCTTGATGATCTTGGTACTGAATGTTTCAGTTTCCTGCAGTAGCTCCTTTCTCTCGCATCCCCCAACACTCGCAATTTTTTAGGGGCAAAGAATTTTAATTTAATTGTAACAAAGACCAACTACTTATTATTCAGATTTTTTAAACAGACTTGATAAACCGTAATACAAACAGATCCAACGCGCAGTGATGACGTTCAGAATGTCACGGTGTATTATTAGGATAATACTGCTGCCCTTCAAGCTCCATGTAATCCCTTAATCACCTTTTACGACACCCTCGGGGAAGGTGGTAGCCTATTACGAGTCAAGGACAGTCCAATCATCGTTTTTTGTGAGATTGATGAGGAAAATATAAATACCTACTTACTTGATTGTCTCATTTGGTGATCGCAAACGAGCCTGCTGAGCACGAGATCCTGGGTTCAATCCTCAGGTCGGGCAAAGTTTTATTGGGTTTGTCAATTTATAAGTATCTACTTCGGCACCTTTCGTGCTGTTGACGTCCCGTTGACGTGGCGGTGGACAATGACTATCCCCATAGAAATATTTCTTATATCTATGGGTAGCCCCCTACCGTTATGTTAGTAAGTAATAACTTAGGACTGGAACATAATTTAGCGCACTGAGGGTGTACTATCCACCTCTCGCAATCCCTTTAGGGAATACAGACGTCATTATAAGTTTATTTAAATACGTTTTATTTGAACTTGGTTGGTGTACGTCACACACGAGCCTGCTGCTCGCGCTCAACTTGTGGCTGGTCGCGTGAACTTTATGTCCTGTCACACTGATATTAAACAAATCGGCGACGAGGGACGTTTGTAGTTGGTAACTGTTATGTCATAAATAATTCTTTTCAGAAGGTAGTGGTATTTTATTTGTAGCACAGATACTTTTTCTAGTTTTTAGTATTACCTACGGTTTTTGTGATTATTTCGCAGGTTTCTTTGAATTTACCTGAGAAGAGAAGACGTTGTGTTTTGGAAAAAAATGTTTCGCGTCAAAGCACTGCAAATCGTAATCATTGCACTACACATTCTCTGTAGCGATTATTTTATACGTACTAAATAGTTAAATATTAAAAAAAAAACATAATTTCACGGTTCCTTTCAGCTAATATAGTGCAATATTAAAGTAGCACAAGTTAAATAGCATGTATAAATAGAAGTGACGTACGAACTGCGTTATGTATGTTATTAACATACTCATAGTTATGTAACAAAGTTAGTGTGTTCATACACTAGTTAGTGTGTTCATACACTAGGCTTTGTGATATTATTAGTTTCAATACACTTACATCTTGTTAATACACGTGCGAAAACATTCGGGCGGCGGGTGTGGGAACAAACGGAGGGGCTGGTTGAAGATCCCATCAGAATTATCGATTTGTACCTACTCATAGTAAGGGCAAATTTAGTTATGTATAATAGTCTATTGATTTTTTAAGATGATCAAAAATTTTAAATGAATTTAGGCCTGAAAACATTTACTTTAATTTGGATGTTTTAAAAACACCTGTCCTAATTGGTTATGTAATTTTAATGAGCACGTCGTGGTCCCTTGTTTTTTGGTATTTTTTTGTACAAAGACATTTTGTTACTTCTTTACCTCTTACCTTATCACGGCGATAATCACAAGATTGTATTATTCGCAAATGACACTTCCCTCATTTTTAAAATCAAACGTCAGGTAGTCAATTTTGAACATGTTAACGTTGCACTCTCTAAAGTTGTCCATTGGTTTAATATAAACAATCTTCTCCTGAACGAAAAAAGACTAAATTCATAAAATTTTGAATGCCAAATGTCAGGCAGCTAACTACCAATGTTCAACTTAATGGAATAGAGTTGGACCCTGTTGAGTCGACAGTTTTTCTTGGAATAACTATTGACTGTACCCCCACAGACTACTGGGCCCACACAGAGAAAAAATGTCAGGAAGGCTTAGTTCGGGCGCTTACGCTGTTAAAAAAAATTAACAGATAACTGATCCAGATACAGCCAGAATTGTTTATTTTAGTTATTTTCGTAGTCTTATGTCATATGGGATTATTCTCTGGGGAACCTGTGCAGACATTAATACTATCTTTGTTTTACAAAAAAGGGCTGTTCGAGCCCTTTACAATCTAGGTCCAAGATTCACTTCGTTAAAAATTCAAAGAAATAGATATTCGTACTGTAGCCTCTCAATATACTTATATTTGAAAATATATTGTATCTACATACACAAAAATATATCAAATGTCAAGAAAATGTCCGATATTCATAGTTTGAATACCAGGAATAAACACAATCTTGCTGTACATCGCACTCGCCTCCATAGAGTAGGCAACTCGAACATGGGTCAATGTATTCGCTTTTACAACAAGCTTCCTACTGACATTCGAAACTTACCCATTAAAAGATTTTTACGCTGTAAAACTAAATTTTGTAAAAAAGGGTAGGTACTGTAAAATTTCTGATTATTTAGAAAAGGTTTATGCCTGGGCTTTAAAAAAGACTTTGACCCCTGAGTTTGTTTCTTCATTTCTTCTTTGGGTTAGTCAGAATATAGGAAATGTCAACTCCATCTAGCTTATTTTTTAAATATGATGTGTAAAAGTAATTCCGATAACCTATTTACATAATAAAAAAATGATTTCATTTATAGACCTACTTATCACAACTGGGCACACCGGTGTGTCCATAATAATTGCCCATTACAATCCGCGTATACATGAGAGCGGGTGCGTTCCACACGTTCGGCCGTGTGTGGTAATATTTGAGGATTTTGTTATACGAGCCTCCCGGGGCGCGGGCTCCGCGAGAGTTTATTATATAGGTACATTGTAATGACCTGGATACTGCTATCGTTCTCTATTTTATACATATCAAATGTAGAAGCTATTTACCTCAAATTATTTTAGGCTTATTCATCAGTATTAATACGCAATCGTATGATTTACGAATAATAAATTAATCTAGACTATTTTTAACCGACTTCCAAAAAGGACCTCCTCCTTTTGAATCCCTGAATTCGTCTGTATGTTATTTTTTTTTTTCTGTATGTTTGTTACGCGATTACTCCGTCAATTATGAACCGATTTTGAAAATTCTTTTTTTGTTTGAAAGGGTATACTCCCGAGATGGTCCCATTGCCACCAAATCAGAATCTGATGAGGGGATCCCATGGAAATCGAGGGTAACCCTCAAATTTTATATGCAAACTTATAGCGATTTGGGAACTTTTTATAGTAACTCGTGCAATTGCTCTCGGAAAGCACCATTTGGTGAAGTGGAACTGATGAAGGAGACCACAGATGGCCACCGGAACAATAAAATAATGAGTACCTATTTAACGGGTCGCGATTAAGCAATTTATGCTCGTCACTATGCATATGGTGAGTGGCAGTTCTCCTGGTTCTTAGCAGGAGAACTCCTCAACAATCAACATCCCAGCATCGGGAAAAGCAATATTTTGTGATGAGCAGTTAACATTAGGCTATTGTAACTTAGATAAATACAAAACTGACCCACTAAAAAGTGAAAAATAAAAAACTTTTTACAAAAAAATAATAACCGACTACCTAAAATAACACTACAAAGTGAAAAATAATTTTAATTTCGGAAGTCGGTGGCAAAAAACACAAATAAAGATCCAAAGACACCGACTTCCAAAATTAAAGTCCCCGGGACCCGACGGCTTACCTGGAAAAGCCTGGGTTCTGGCCTTGGAGGCTCTCGGGCCTCCACTAAGGGGGCTCCTAAGCGCATGCTTGGAGAGGGGCCAGTTCCCACTTTGTTGGAAGACGGAGAAATTGGTCCTCATTAAGAAGCCAGGGCGCCCGGCGGACTCTCCGTCCGCTTACCGGCCCATTGTGCTGCTCGACGAGGTGGGCAAGCTCTTTGAAAGAGTAATTGCAGACCGCCTTGTCGGGCGGCTGGTGCGGGTGGGGCCGGATTTGGCGGTGAGCCAGTTTGGTTTCCGCAAGGGGCGCTCTACGGTGGACGCCATCATGCGCGTTCGAGCCCTCACGACGGGGGATGCTGTTGCCCGGGGTGGGGTCGTCTTGGCGGTGTCTCTTGACATCGCCAATGCCTTCAATACCCTGCCCTCCTGGAGTTGCATTAGGGAGGCACTACGATATCACTGGATGCCGACCTACCTCTGTCGAGTGGTCGAGGCCTATTTGACGGACAGGGCCGTCATCTACCCCGGTCACCACGGAGAGTGGAACCGGCGAGAGATGTCGTGCGGTGTCCCACAGGGATCGGTCCTGGGGCCGCATCTGTGGGACATCGGTTACGACTAGGTGCTGCGCGCCGACCTCCCTAGCGGCGTCAGCGTAGTCTGCTACGCTGACGACACGCTGGTTCTGGCGCAGGGGAGGTCGCATCAGGCGGCGGCCGAACTGGCGGCACGTGGGGTTGCGACAATCGTCGATAGGATCCGGCAATTGGGACTCGAGGTGGCCTTGCACAAGTCCGAGGCCATGTGTTTTTATGGTCCTCGGAACGCGCCTCTGTCGGGTTCCCAGATAATGGCAGGAGGGGTTCACATCGGCGTCGAGTCGACGATGAAGTACCTGGGACTCGTCCTCGACAGCCGGTGAAACTTCGTGGAGCATTTTCGACGTTTGGCTCCCAGACTGGAGTGGGCCGGGGCTGCCTTAAAGCGGCTCCTGGCCAATCTGGGGGGTCCAAACGCCTCCTGCCGGAGGATCTACGCGGAGGTCGTGCGGTCCATGGCCCTTTACGGGGCACCGGTGTGGGCGCGTTCTATAAGGCTGAGACCAGCCCAGCGATTGAACGCGTCCCAAAGGGTCATGGCCATCAGGCTGGTCCGAGGATACCGCACGGTCTCCCGTGAGGCGGCGATCCTCCTTGCCGGACTACCGCCATGGGATCTGGAGGCAAAAGTCCTCGCGCACGTCTGGGAGTGGCGCGAGGAGGCGAAACGCCGGGGTGAAACTCCGCTACCGCGAGAAATCACGGCACAGCGGACAGAGCTCCGCGGGATCTTATGGCGGCATGGAGAGTGCGATTGTCGCAACCCAGCGCTGGGCACGCCACAATTGTGGCGATAAGTCCCCTCTTTGAGGAGTGGCTAGAGAGGCGCCACGGCGTCATCACCTTCCGCCTGACGCAGGTCCTCACCGGACATGGTTGTTTCGGGAGGTTCCTGTTCAGGATAAAGCGGGAGGAAACGCCCGGGTGTCACCACTGTGTGGATCGCCCGGAGGACACGGTGGAGCATACGGTGGAGGTCTGCCCAGCTTGAGCGGAGCACCGCCGTGTCCTCACGGAGGCGATTGGCGGCGGCGATCTCTCGCGTCCGGCCCTGGTTCAGGCCATGGTTCGGAGCGAGAGTGCATGGGAGGCCGTCACCTCCTTCTGCGAATTAGTAATGCTTGCGAAGGAGGAGGCGGAACGCGTGAGGGAGAGGCAAGGTTCGCGCCCTCGCGCCCCTAGCCGGTGAGCGATGGGTAGCTCACCATCCGATAACGTCCAGGCCCGGGTCGACGGCGCGTCGTATTCCACGCGCGCCTCAAAGAGTTGTCAGCACCAACTGACGGGGTCCGAAAAGGATATCGTGGCAAGTTATTTGATAATTTCCCACCCAAAAAAAAAAAAAGGCTATTTTAATTTAGATAAAATCAAAACTGCGCCACTAAAAAGTGAAAAATAAAAACTTTTTACAAAAAAATAGTAACCGACTACCAAAAATAACACTACAAAATGAAAAATAACTTTAATTTCGGAAGTCGGTGGCAAAAAACTCAAATACAGATCCAAAGACACCGACTTCCGAAATTAAAGTAGTAAGATAAAGATTCTTGAGCTATGGTGATTTCTTATTTTGATTGAATCGCAACAGCGGATCCGAGATTTTGATTGCAGATTTACTAATGAGTCTTGACCAGTCTTTATGGAATTGGAGGCAAGACTAATAGCAAAAAAAATAAAAGGTAATTACAATGTACGGTCGATTCTTTTCTTTCTAATACAGTAACGGTTAGTAAATTCGCTTCTTATGAAGCAAATATTCTACCCACCACTGTAAATTGTGGCTGTAATTGGGTATGTAAAGTAAAAATTAACCTACGCCGATTCCAAAACCATTTCGTGATTTTAAGCTTCTAAGACTTATTTTTCTAGGTCTTAAAATTATAAGATCGTATTTATTTTCACAAAAATACTTAAAATCACTTGACTTTTATTTGACCTCTAAATGACGCCACAAAACAGCCTGAATTGGAAACTTTCAGTGCCTCTTGTAATTAAGTTGTTCTTTATGTGTCAAGTGTCATGCCAACGTCAAATTTACATGAAGCACATAATATTATTCTATTCAGCTATGTAATTATGTGAATAGTGTAGTTTTTCACCAGCGGTGGACAGTACAAGTCGAATCACATCGATGTATCTCCTCAGGAAAAGTTAACTTACGTTGAAATGATCTTCACAATAAAACAGTCGCCGCCCAGACTTGTACTAAACATTTACTTCCTCGCACCATTTCCTTTTTAAGGTTTCTTTTACTAACAATCAATTTGTGTCGGCTATTTGTTGTGATGTTTATACTTGACGGTATGAAGAACTTAGCAGAAGTAGTCTTTGAATCCATTCATTTTATTAATATGCCATAACTTTAAACTAAAGTACGGAAATCGCTAAAATAAGAAATGTAAACAAATTAATTGTCAAATTTGACAGTTTGACTTTACTGAATTTTCGTTTTAATTATGTGTTAAACGTGGCAAATATCCTAAGCTATTCAGCTACTAGTGACGTCAGTACGAACAATACTTTAAAAAAATATATAAAAATAACTACAGCTTGTAAAAACAAAAAGATGAAATTATGTGTTTCAAATACTCTTATCATTAAAATAACATCTGTGCACAATAACAAGTATATTATTTGTGTGTGTGAGGCTTCGAAATAGGTACGTCTTAATAACTCTCGTATTTAGCAGTCAGGCGGTGATGGACTTTAGCACATATTTCCTTGTCTTCCTTGACCCGGGCAGCTTATAGCCCAGATAACGGCTACAGCGGGCCCCGGCCACACTGATCATACGGCTCTAGTTATGACCATGCTGAGACCTGTTACACTCTCATGTCAGATTGACATTATTGCGGTGTCGAGGCATCTGTTGTGGGGCATATGTTTTGGTATACTTTATACTTAGTTGCAAATGTTTTGGCATAATGTCAGTAACTCGGAGCTTACGGACTTGTTAATGAACTTTTCTTAAACTTATCACAATAAACTTCGTATGAATTGGATATGCAGATTGAGCAAATGTGTATAGAAATGTGTTTCCAGTACCAGATAATATTATATTCTTAATTTGAAGATCTAAAGAGTCTATCACATGACAAATAGTCTCAATGCAACCAGACACACTACTTCGTCGTAAATATTGACACATTGAGTCTTAGAAATATACCATCACACAGGTGGTAACAAAGCTGACCCTCTACAAAGATACCATCACACAGGTATGGGTAACAGAGCTGACCCTCTACAAAGATACCATCACACAGGTATGGGTAACAGAGCTGATCCTCTACAAAGATACCATCACACAGGTAACAGAGCTGACCCTCTACAAAGATACCATCACACAGGTAACAGAGTTGACCCTCTACAAAGATACCATCACACAGGTAACAGAGCTGACCCACTACAAAGATACCATCACACAGGTAACAGAGCTGACCCTCTACAAAGATACCATCACACAGGTAACAGAGCTGACCCTCTACAAAGATACCATCACACAGGTAACAGAGCTGACCCTCTACAAAGATACCATCACACAGATAACAGAGCTGACCCTCTACAAAGATACCATCACACAGGTAACAGAGCTGACCCACTACAAAGATACCATCACACAGGTAACAGAGCTGACCCTCTACAAAGATACCATCACACAGGTAACAGAGCTGACCCTCTACAAAGATACCATCACACAGGTAACAGAGCTGACCCTCCATAAAGCTAAACTACCTGTTTCTGAAACTCTCTGTGCCATAATTACGGCCATCGTACACTTACAGGTACACTACCAATATGATTTCCGAAACAGCGAGTAACTCAAAACTAGAAGTCACAAATTATAAAACGATTAACTTCAAACAAGCTTATCGTATCATTTTGGAAGCCTGGGCTCCTGAGGCCTTTCAGAGCCGCGCGAATGTAAATGCGGCATAAAATCAAACGTTGTTGCAAACACTTGACTGGTGTTAAACGAACAATAAGCGCAGATTGCATAAAGGCGGGAACACACAGCGCCAGTTGACAGGAAAGTGCAAGGTGATGCAAACGGAGCATCTATTGATTTTGACACATGTATTCAAATCCCGGGTGTTTTATATTAACTTATGTTGTGCTCCGAGTGTTACTGGTACACTACCAATATGGTCATCTTCAAGTCAAGCCTGTATTGTGGTTCAGTTTAATGAATATGAAGTATCCTAGCCGGGTCCGCTGCTGCAGCCCGCGAAATTCATATTTTCTTACGTTTTTTGCAATTTGCAAGTCAGCGTCAGAATGTATCTTGATCAAAATATGATTCGCGACTATAACAGTTAAGTATTTATTGAATTATAATCATTACAATCATTAATACATCTCTTTAGGTTAGATTTGTTCCACTGAATGACTTTATCATGAAATCATGACTCTGGGGAACAAATTTAATTTAGAGAGATGTATTAATGATTCTAATTCTAAATACATAATTTTAAAAATTTCACGGGCTACAGCTGTGGATTCACCTGAAGGCGATTTTCGTGTCTGATAGAGTTTCATGAATGTAGATTCTATTTTAATCGCCGATTTAATAAATATATTTTGAAAATTACCGCGTTATGTTTTGTGGCGAGCGCTTCCAATATTCACTCTAGGAATATGTTGAACTTGGCTACATTATTATACTTACCTAAATATTTGACACAATAATGGTGAACATTCCAAGAATTTGCATCGCTTCGCGTCCGTTGTGGCGTTCACACTAAATTGACGTTCCCTAATTTGCATACATTGCCGGCTAAACTGGCAACACATTTGCACGTGTATATATTTTAATATTATATCTTCCTATATGTGGGTCCGTCGTCAATGTGCTTTTAATACGTTGGACAGTGTTAGCGTTAATGATGAATAATTGAGGCGGTCCCGGGGCGCTCTCAACCGGAGTCTCGCGACAAGTACAGAGGTGGGACAGAATGTATACGGTGTAGAATAACAAGCTCGTACACAAATGTAACGGAAGTAGACTTACGTTACGTGACGTACCACACGTTAATATAATTTTTACTTCGATAACTCCATTTCTGAGAGAGTTTCTTCTGTCTAACGGAGGTTTACAACAAGCTTTTCTATAAAGCTCTGCAGGAGTTAGCCTTCTGTATCATACTCGTATCTCATCGTGTGCCGCCGAGATGACCGTGTGTAATGAGTCCGCGCGCGCTACCATTACTGAGCCTCCCTTTTAAATTACCAGAACAGGCGAAAAAAATACTCCTCGAGTACAATTTATAACTCGCTAGCGGCGACCGGGCGCGGATTAACGGCAGCGCCTTACGAGTAGGTTTACTATACTTATAAACTACTAGATTTATAATGCCTACAATACCTACCTAAGTGGTAGAAGTCTGATACAGGCTTAACGTGGGCGTCATAATTATTATACTTAGGATTGGTACTTAGTGATACCAAAAGTAACCAGCGTGGGATATGGCAACACCGTGTCTGGGATTTAGCCATTCACGGCTGAACATTATTTGAATACTTAATACGCGACATTGTGTAAAAACAAACGGAATATTTTCGATATGATAGTGAGTGGTGATCGTAAACAGCGGACGTATATCCGAGTCGTCGCAAATGACCGCTGTAAATTATGTGCGTTTTAATTCGCGCGGCTTCGCTGCGTCCGCCATTTGTCAAAAACAATCACACATAAAACAATGAGGCGTGTCATCGCCGCGCGACAAATGGACGCCGCACCGTGTCGCGCGACAAAAATCACGCGAATAATATCGCGCGTCATACATCACCGCGACACAATGCACGCGATGCACGCTTTTATTTAATCACTGCGGCTATCAACGATTCCTACAGCAATCTGTACAACACACTACATCTGACTTTGCCTTTCAAGAACGCAGCATTAAATTGTATGACCTTTGTCCGCCCACAGGTGCTTTAAATTCCAGTTTAGATGCGACCTTCTAAATTGGAAGTCGGCAGTTCTCGGTTCGCTTCTCGGGATGTAGTCGGTTGTTCCCAAAATATTTCTCAGCTCGAGCTGAGCTAGTAAGTTACCGCATGCTTTGCCGACGCCGAGTATATCGAGCGCCACAAAACCGCGGCTCGCTACGCCTGAATAATTTGCTCGTATGTGTAATATAATATTGTGTTAGAATATCTCGGATGTTGCGATTTAATTTTGTGTTTACTATTATTTACTTGTTCAATACGCATTTCTTCACAAAGAAGCATAATTATTATGGAAAATGAAATGCGTAGAAAATACGCAACGCGTCACCCGTTAACGTCACTCGGATAAAACGTAACGTCAGAATCAGAAACAATCGCATTTGGAGAGCCGCGGTGCGGCTCGGTGCGTTGCGGACGGACAAGTGGGTCGCGTGGAGTCGCGCACCGCGTGTACCGACAACAAAACGTGAACACAATACAGAGAAAAAATAGCTTGCTCGTGGAGGCGCGCGCGGTGGTGCGTGTACGATCCGTGTAACAACGCCCGGCTGATCGCCCCTGAAAGGGTGAAGCGAAACAAAAAAAATGTGTACCACCCCGTCTGTATATTGCTGATTAAAACAGAGCGACACAGTACAAAGCGATTATCGGACCGTACATCGTCTCCTATTACTTTGCCCGCGCGTGCCCCCCCCCCCCCGCGCCTCATGACCGCGCGCGCCCGCCACTCGTCAAATGTTCGCTACAGCATTGTTTTCACATTGACGTCGGATTCATTTGTTATCATTATTATTTTTCATAGCCCACCATCATATATTTTTAATTATTTAATTGTTAACAAAAAAGTTCAACAAGCATAATCTGAGGTATTCCACTCAGAGTACTGATTTCAACAGCACTTGACCGAACGGCACCTGAGCACTTCCACTAACCGCACTAACTAGCACGCAATTAAATTAAAACAAATTTGTGTATTTGTTTGGATGGCGAACGAATATAAAATATTTGAGGAATGTCTTTTGGGTTCACATGTCTCACTTACAGTTAACTCCGTAAATAACATTAACACATTAATAATTAAAATAAAAGAAGGTCACTCAGTAGGTGCTACGCTGCTACGGGGCTGCGCGAAACGACGTAGGTGCTACGCTGCTACGACGACGAGCTACGGGGCTGCGCGAGACGACGTAGGTGCTACGCTTCTACGACGACGACCTGCGGGGCTGCGCGAAACGACGTAGGTGTTACGCTGCTACGACGACGAGCTACGGACCTGCGCGAGACGACGTAGGTGCTACGCTGCTACGACGACGACCTACGGGGCTGCGCAAAACGACGTAGGTGCTACGCTGCTACGACGACGAGCTACGGACCTGCGCGAGACGACGTAGGTGCTACGCTGCTACGACGACGACCTACGGGGCTGCGCGAAACGACGTAGATGCTACGCTGCTACGACGACGAGCTACGGGGCTGCGCGAGACGACATAGCTACTGACAAAAAGTTAACTTTCTTTGAAGCTCTCAATAGGAGCGCACATTACAAACTGGTAACAAAACGGCCATTGACGTAACTTATCCACTGATGTACAAAAGCTTGTAGTCATTAGGGAAATAGAATCAGAAAGAAACAGCCCTAGATTATAATATGGTTATTAGGCATTATGTCAGCTTACATTTCCGGATGTTTTACTACATTATAAATTAAATTCGCTTTTCGTGTCTGTCTGTGCGACCGCGTTGTTCTTCTAAACTACGCAACTGATTTTATTGCGGTTTTACCAATTTATAGATAAATAATTATTCCGAAAGGTTTACGAGAATAAGGCAGAGGTGTATCCATATAGTACACCTACATTTCGCTAGTTATGTTTAATTCCCATGTAATAGGGGGCGAGCCTATTGCCATCAATCGGGCACAAATACATACAGACTCCGGGCCTGAGAAATTACTAATGGAAAATCCCAATATTACTTTGCCCGACCTGGGATTCGAACCCAGGACACTAGCGCTTGCGACCACTAGACCAACGAGGCAGATGAGAATAATACATATTAGTATACAACTTACTAAACTTAAAAAAAAAATTACTGATCGCGTTCGAAACACAATACTGCGCATCAAAACAAAGATAGCTGACGTGGCTCAAAAGGCTGCCCAACTTAAATGGGACTGGGCAGGACATGTCTGCCGCATGTCATGTCATGACCAACTGTGGGCCCAAATGGCACAGAATTGGTGCCCTGAAACAGTGCGACGGGGTCGTGGCAGACCACGTAGGAGATGGCGGGATGAATTAGATAGGTTCCGGCAAAACTGGAAGGAGGACGCGCGGGCTCGAGAACGATGGAAGGAGTGGAGAGAGGCATTTGCCCAGCAGTGGGACAGCGTAGGCTAGAGAAAAAAAAATATTATAAAGATATCTCAATGTTTGGCAAGTCGTAAAAAAAGTGCAAAGCAGGGGCGGGTCGCTAGTACCTAACGAGCTAAAGACGGCAGGTACTCACATCGTGCAACCATGACAGCTTCCTGGCGGGCGGGTTGGCGCGCACGTGGCACTCGAAGTACACGTCATCGCCCTCCTTGATGTCGCCGGCCGCCAGCGAGCTGCCCAGGCGCAGGCGCACGACCGGCGGATCTGCAAGCAAACCAATCATATTATATTAAACAGATACGTATGATGTTGTGAGTGCGCAATCGTGAAGACTCGAAAATGTCCTAATTGGGACGTATTTGTTAGTCTGTGATTGGTGATTGGTGGTCAGAATATTGTTTGTTTACATTCACAAGCAATTGACGACACTTGCTGTCTCTTATTTTCTTGTTGTTTTTATCAAGCCATCTCTTTTCTATCATTTTTACTTGTAGTGAAATGTAAAATGAATGAAAAGTGGGTATGTGTGCTGCCGCTGCTGCACGGAACACTTTTGTCGGTTGTATTGTGAGTGTATTTAAACATATCTGTTTAATATAATATCATTGAATCAAACATGATATTATGCAATACGAAATTGTAAGTCATTTGTGCTCATAAGTCTATAAAGTGTTTGATATAACACATCATGACCTGCGTGCCCGGATACCTGCACATTACGGAACCGGACAGAAGCAACTGACGACGCTACATTAGTTACTTAGTTATAAATTATTAATTATTTTATTTCTGTAAGTAGGTCTTTGTACAAACACTTTTACGTCTCACTTTTACAATCACATTTTAGAAACTAGAGGAAAGGTCGAAACAAACTCCGAGGTCGCTTTTAAAATCCAGACATAATCTTGGTCAGATCATTTGAGGACAATGTAGATTGGTGTCTGATATGGTCTTTTGAGGAAAGAACCTTACAGATTTGAGTGGGCTTGTCCAGTCAGTGCACGCATTTATCAGTAATCGTGTAGCTCAACTCAGAACTTAACGTTACAAAATACTAAATTTTTGTTTAATTAATCCTAAGTCTATAGAAACTTTTTTGACAGAATTTCAGTTTAATATTTTTTTATTGAGGCTCAGCTCTTTAACATGGCTTGAGTGTTGTAAAAACGTATACTTTGGCACTTCAATGAATTACTAATTTTTTGGAGCCTTGTTGAAGGTATAAACATAGATAAAATAGTTCTGGGCTGTGACAGTTTAGACTGCCATCGACACGTTAAGATAAGTAAATAAATAGGACGTGACGTTTTACAGCTAACTGAACACTGGCTGTGGACAGTGGAAGATCTCGTCATCGTTCAGTCATCGAGAGCGAAAGAAAAAAAAGCTAAACTAAACTATACCTAAACCTACATGGGCACTTATGAAACCTCAGAAGCTAGGTGCACGGTTCCAATTGGTTGTTTCCTATGGACAAGAGCCGGCAAGAAACTCCACGGGAAAGCTAAACAAAAGAGTGAGTGATAGTTTGGGAAATTTCAGTCAACTATTGAATCAAGATGATTGGAAGTTTGTATACACCACATGGCACATTTAAAATTGAAAATTCTTCAAAAAATAAAATGTAAAGGACTTAAATAATGCGCAATATATTTCGTAAAGCTGTTTCATTTCAATAATTAAGTCGCTGTGTAGTAAGGCACACTTGTAGCCAATAAATTAAATGACTGCGGCGACGCGGCGCCCCGCAGCGCTCCAGCGCTTTACAGCGCGCAGCCACTTTCTTTGAGAAAAATATGTCTATGAGAATAACTGATTAATTACAAGAACAATATTATATAATTGCGTTGTTTTATTTTTCACTAATTATTATCTGGGAATGTGGTGTTTGTGAACGTGTTGTACTCTTGGCTTTGACATTATTACTCATCATCATCTGCCCCTTGCCCCAACTATGTCGGGGTCAGCTTCCATCTGCAACCGAATGCAGCTCAATAGTATTAGTATTGTAGTATTGTAAACAGAGCGACTGCCTATCTGACCTCCACAACCCAGTTACTGGGTAATACGATACCCCTACATTATTACTATCTACCTATTTCAAATGTAGCCTATGTAATTTATCAAAAATTTTGAATACCTAATCCATACATACATAAACTCACGCCTTCTTCCCATAGGGGTAGAAAAAAACCGGCCAAGTGCGAGTCGGACTCGCGCACGAAGGGTTCCGTACCATTATCTATAAAAATGGCAAAAAAATCACGTTTGTTGTATGAGAGCCCCCCTTAAATATTAGTTTTATTGTTATTTAATTATTTATTTTTAAAGTGAATATATAACTAAATATTCTGTGAATATTTCAAGCGTCTACCTGTTGCCGTTATCAATATTGAGCAAAAACGAGCAGAAACATCACGTTTGTTGTATGGGAGCCCCTTAAATATTTATTTTATTCTGTTTTTTAGTATTTGTTGTTAAAGCGACAACAGAAATACATCATCTGTGAATATTTCAACTGTGTAACTATCACGGTTCATGTGATACAGCCTGGTGACAGACGGACAGACAGACAGACGGCGGAGCCTTAGGAATAGGGTTCCCGTTTTACCCTTTGGGTACGGAACTCTAAAAACTACAGAACGTTTAATGTTTGATATTTAGTTTATTGGTTATTGGCATAAAACGTACATAATGTTTACATATTTAATTCAGAATGAAACAAAGCTCGCTGTGTACTGAGTAAGTAAAACTCGTATATGAGTTAGTGAGCGACGCGTGCGTGTGGTGCACCGCCGCGCGCCGAGCGGCGTCGGCCACAGCGCGGTCGCACGCCCTCGACAGAGCCGACCGACTTACCGACACACTGACTGCACTCCAAACGTCACTCACCGACCAGCAGTGCGTTGTTAAATAATAATAAAAAACGTATGCTAATGTTGCGATAAAATGTTTGCTCCGAAATGACTGAGACGACAATGTACGTTTAAATACTTATTATTGGGGGATGCGCTGGTAGTCCGCGAAATAAACATTTTCTTTACGTTTTTTGCAATTTGCAGGTCAGTAACAGGTTGTATGTTGATTTAATCTAAATGATTCACGGTTATAACAAATATGGCTTTACAGAATTATAATCATTAGAATCGGCTCCGTGTGGTGCCGGACGTAAAGAATAGCACCATCCCATTTCTTCCCGTGGGTGTCGTAAAAGGCGACTAAGGGACTTACTAGAGAATGGGCAGCAGCGTTCTCTATGCATTTTAACACCATACTACAAAAGACAATTAAATAAAAGTTCCGCTGTCCTTTATAATAAAATCAATAAAATAATGAACATAAATCCAATGACTACGATAGACTGCAAAAACGCAATAGTTCAATGGCTAAAACTGAAGACCTATGATGACATTGAATTATTGCTGCAAGCATCGTCAATATGAGTTGAAAAGACATACACACACATACATACACACACACACACACACATTCACACACACACACGGCACGCACGCACACATACTATTTTAGGATATATCTCTAAGTTTTTATTTTTCTTTTTATTTAGTTATAGTTCAAGTCCTATCTTGTTTAATTTGGGATTTTACTTGTTTTTTTTTTATTATTTTGTTTTTCTTTTTGTTGTTTAAATTCTATTTTCATCGTGTACACCACTTTTACCAATTAATTATTTTGTCATAGGAGAGCGGGATCTCCTAGTACAGGTATACCTTTTACTTAAAAGGAGGTCCCTATGTAAGATTTACTGTAAAAGTTGTACAAGTTTCTGAAATAAACCTTTTTTTTTTTTTATACTGCAATCGCCAACCCGCCTGCCAAGCGTGACGATTATGGCCACCCCCCCTTTTTGGGGGAGGCTTATGTCCGGCAGTGGACATCTTTCGGCTGGGATGATGATGGATGATGAATCATTAGAATCAGAATTACAACTCTCTAAGTTCATAAAATCAAAAGTCAAAAAAGTCAAAAAAAAAATTCGCGGACTACCTCAGCGCATCCCTCTTAATATTGTGCAACTATAGCAGTAAAAGCTCTGCAGCAACCATATTCACATACAAGCCACATTTACTTCAAAGATTAAAAGTTTTATTTCACTCTAATATCTTTACTTTTTTGAAAGGTCAAAAATTCAAATTTCAGAGTTCTAAAAAGTCTACTTGGATACCTGTACCTGTGCTTATCATCGCGGAATACAGGCGTGATGTTACTTACAGACGACGTTGATGGTCCAGGAGGTGTCCATGTTAAGTGTAGTGACGTTGGGGTTCTCGGCGCGGCACGTGATGGGCTTGCCGTCGTCGTCCAGGGTCGGCACGAAGCTCATCACGCTCACCGTCAGGTTGTCGCGGAGCTCCTCCTGCAACAACGACACATTACGTCTTTATTAACGGTGACACTTCCGAAGTTGGCATATAATAGGTGCCAAGTATCTACAAGACTTGGTTAAGTTTTGATTTTATTGAGCTTTGAGTTATGCTTTAGAAATAAGTTTGCCACAATAGTCCTACGTTATAAAGGTCACGTTCTACAGAGGAATCATCTGAATACTAACTTGTCTGGTTCAAAACAATGGTTCAATCGTTCTCTTTCAAGGTGCAAAAAAAAATACCATTTGCAAGGAAAACTAAATCGCATGGATTCCCGCGCCAGGGTTCGCATCGGCGGCCGGCGCGCGGCGGTCTGGCTGTCCGGCTGACCGGCTCGCTGGCGCGCCGATTACGAATCAATCGCCGACATTGACGCGTGACGTGTCCGGCCGGGGGATGCGTTAGCGCGCTGCTAATGTCAGTATTCACGCTTCATACCACACGATTGCCAGGGGACTTTTGATTGACGGAAATTATTTGGAGTTTGTTTGCGTGGTTTAGCTAGTGGTAATTGATAAATGAGACTAAACCTTTGTAAAAATATATTATAGTGAAATGTATCGTGGTGTTTTCAATTCTATTGACCAATTGATTTTCGAGCCCAATATCAAGCATACCATGAGTCTGTTTCTTACATCAGCGAGTGCCACCAACGCACTGAATATTTTGATACAATTCAAATTCATTTATTCAGTTTAATCTCGTTACGAACACTTAATGAACGTCGCTCTGTTGAATAATGTATAACACCCCACGCCGTTAGCACTAACAAAAGATTTCGCCAAATTGATATGTGGAAGTGTAGGCAGTTCTCTCCTAAACTGAATTGGAATCGCATTTTAAACATGTTAGAATACGGCAGTAAACACACTACACTTCAGAGTACTTTAAAAGACTAAGTGTAGATTGAAAAGATTTAGAGCTATTGTGCTAAGAGAAACTATCGGTGTTTTTTCGAATCGACGAGCGGCCGGTCATGCAGCCGTGTAGCAGGCGAGGGTTACTCGTTAATAAGTAGCAAGCGAAGTGTTCAGTCAACACTAAGCCGGCGGTGCTTGCGACCGGCGCCGGCGGCGACCGGCGACCGGCGCACGCTATCGAGCGCCGCCCCACTCCCGCCTCGCATTTTTTCCTGCTCAGCGAACGGAACCCGCTTAGAAATTGAAAGGGTCATAATTATTGTAAATTAACTAGACAACTCTTCCAAGAGATTATAGAGTTCGACATTGTTGTGTTTTCTCAAAATGGTTTCAAATATCATCATTGATCTGTAAACGTTGTATCTTATATTTTTGAATAAATTTTATGATTTTATTTATTTTTTTATTTTATCTTGTAATTTTGTTATTTAGTTGTAGATTTTCAATCTATGATTTATAGAATTCATAAATATTATTATAAAATATTTTAATACAGTTTCTCCATCCAAGTAATTTGTCTGCACAGGAGTTACTATAGGAACTAAAGCCACCTTGTGTAATCACATTCTTTATTTGGTAGGTGAAATCCTGCGGTTTAAATTTGTTGGACAATGTTGCACTATGTTATGTGTTAAATAATAATGTTGCACACTATTTGCAGCTAGTTCAACTAGGCCTAAATATAATAGTATAGTACAAGTTGGGCATAGTCCAGTTGTCCCTGACCGCGGCTTAATTAATACGCGCAGGTTGCACGGTAGGGGAGCGGCCTCAACAAATAGGTAGGTACAGTAAGTCCACTGCACACAACTAAATAACGTTCATAAAGCACGCGAAAATTTGATGGGTTTTCTGCAATTAAAAAGTCATGTTTGCGCCTTACGTGTTACATAACTCTAACTAAAGCCTACACTGGGACAACTATGACTGTTTGCCAATCGTAGCGGCTAATAGTTTTAGTTCTAGTGGGTCTTCTGTTGTCTCATAGTGGGCAGACCACAGATACCGCGCGGTGTGGTGCGATAACCAAACAATCACAAGTGAGCCGCGCGATGCACCGCCAGCGCGTCTCACACTATTGGTCGTGGTGGATAGATATCACCACACTGTCTACTTAGGTCCAAACGAAAGGAAGAGTTTTCGTATAATTGTGTCTAATACTCGTATTACGCAAAAAAAAAAATACAAAAGGAAATGGGGAAAATATTCGTCACATTCGCACAAAATAATAAAAATATACTTTATACACATATTTATTAACCTATTATTAATTGCAAACATATTTAAATCTAATCAAATCGTTTATTTTATTAACACTTACGCCACTATTTATAACATTTTACGTATAACTATTTAAATAATCAAGTAATCAAAATAACAATCAACTAACATTTCCCAATGCAAAACTTTACTTTATAATACATAAAGGCTTGTGCAGATTGACGTGATATCGCGGGCGCGACAAGCAGTGCGAGGCTTTACTTAAATTGCGGGTGTACCACAATTTTTCCACCAATAATTCGCGTATTTATTTCGTCTGTATGTCATTGCAGGGATCTAGCAGAATATCAGCGTCAGGTTTATTTGTGGCGCATTGTGTCCCACGTGAGTCGCACCGAGTCCGTTAGGATATTGGCCTTAACGGACCCCGTCAGTTTGTGTCTGCCAGGGTTGCGGGTTTGTCTGAAAGGGATATCCAGGCGTAGCCCTGGCACACAGGCAACTGAAGGAACACGGGTGGGTTTTAGTCAGTAAAAGCCTGACACGCCCTCCCGCTCCGTCCAGAGCGAGAGAAGTTATTTGATAATTTCACACCCAAAAAAAAGATTTATTTGCCTGACATAATTATGCTGAGCTGGATTCCCATTGGGTGTAACCTTGAGACAGTTGTGACTGAGGTTGGGACGCATACCCTCTCCATTGTCCATTGCCATGCACACAGTGGTGACACCCGAGCGTTCCCTCCCGCTTTACCCATAACTGGAACCTCCCGAAACAACCACACAACCAACAGACCCCGAGTGGTCCGCGGTGGGCGCTGAAGCAGTTGAACCGGGAGCCCTTCCTGGAAGCCTCGATCGTGCAGGCCTGGGTGTTATCACCGGACAGACCTGCCGACATCAACGACGAGGCGGAGTGGTTCTGGGAAGCCATTTCCGACATATGTGACGTGGCAATGCCCCGGGTCCAGCCCGGACGAGCTCGGCGCCAGGTGTGCTGGTGATCGCGTGAGTTGCCGTATCCGCCCTCCGGATACGGAAGCCATTCAGGCGGAGCTGTACGACGGGTACAAAGTGGCGAAGACCACCCTCCGAGCTGAGATTCAGTGGGCCAGAGGACTGGCCCGCGAGGAGTCGCTGGAGCCTCTGAACAGAGACTAGTGGGGACGCCCTTACCAATGGGTGCGAGATAAACTCTGCCCATGGGCTCCCCCGCTGACGCAGAGTCCCCGGCCCCAGCTCGTGGAGGACGTGGTGAGCGCTCTGTTCCCTTCGCGAGGGGAACATACTACCCGCCCATGGCTCCACCTCTTGCGGTGCCCGATGCGGACCACACCAATGACAACGACGACGACACTAGGTGACTGAAGTAGATTTGAGAGTGGTGGTAGGCTGAATGCCAAAAATACCGCCCCAGGACCGCTTGAATACGGCTTACCTGGAAAAGCCTGGGTACTGACCTAGAAGGCTCTCTGGTCTCGACTAAGGGGCCTCTTAAGCGCATACTTGGAGAGGGGCCAGTTTCCACCTCGTTGGAATACGGGAAAACTGGTCATCATTAAGAAGCCAGGGCGCCCGGCGGACTCTCCGTCCGCTTACCAGCCCATCGTGCTACTCATCCGTTTGGCCTGGATGTATATATCGGATTGGCGCAAAAACGGCTGAACGGATTTAGGTGAAATTAGCACACACTCCGCCTTATTACAAAACAAGATTTATATTTGACATGGCTTAAACCATGGAGCCTGTTTTTGTAATAAGAACGTAACTGTGATTGAAATACCGTTCTTTATACAAAACTGAAAACTTAGTTCGGTACTAAGTTGTCAGTTTTGTGTTTTGGAACTTTACCATGGTCGGAATAAAGTCCGAAATTTAATAATGGCTCCATGTTTTAAACCTGGGTCTGAAGATAAACCTTGTTTTGGAATAAGGGGGATATAGTTTATAACCTAGATAAACACATTGGGTAGTTTTAATTTTGGTAGTATGTTCCAGTGAGATTTTTTCCGACATCTACGTGGGCGATGCTGCGGGAAAAAGCTAGTGTAAATATAATTTTTTGCTCCTAATTTGAATTCAAAGTAAACTTTCTACTCCATTTACGTCAATGTCTAGTCGGTTAATATTTTTCTTAGTGGCTTGTACTCACATTTTATATTAAGCCCCTTTAAGGCAGTGAAGTGGGATTACGTGGAGCTCACGGAGTCGTCGCGCTATGCGTGGAACTGGCGGGGAGTGGCGAACAAACACATTGACAGAGCTGTCATCAATAATGCACAAAATAAGTGGTTGTACAATCAATATCTGCATCTGCGTAAAAAGCTCCCATTTCGTTTGTATAGTGGCGTAGCACCGTAGCACGGAACCGCTTCGCTTTCGTAGCTGTGGCTACGCAATTGCGTAGTACGCTTTCGTGGCTTTGGCTTCATAATTTAGGGTTGCGCATGGTCGTGGCTCGCGGTGTGTAGCTGTGGTAATGTAGGTAGGAGCTCGTCGTCGGTCCGGCACAGTTGCCTCACATCGCGCTACACTCAGCACTCACGTGCGCGCGATAAATCAGTCGCGCCGCGTGTGAACCGCGCCGCCGCCGCGCCGCGCCGCCGCCGCGCCGCGCCGCCGCACGTGGCGCCGCAATGTATGTTATAATGCTACGAATTATTCCTTTTCTCCACTTTTATGTGACACACTTTTTTGCTTATTGTTTTACTAGAATTGCAGCGCTCTTCTGATGAAAGGTCCGTCCAAAGCTCACTCTTGATGGTAGTTTTATTTCTTGCTATTCGAAATGTTTTTTAAACATAATTAGATTTTCGCCGAAT
This sequence comes from Tiliacea aurago, assembly GCA_948098905.1. Classification (NCBI taxonomy): domain Eukaryota; kingdom Metazoa; phylum Arthropoda; class Insecta; order Lepidoptera; family Noctuidae; genus Tiliacea; species Tiliacea aurago. The sequence goes on along the minus strand of OX402581.1, from coordinate 28,337,316 downwards.
CCGTGTTTCAAAAGCTTCTCTGGAATGTTCTAAAAGCATGGTAAGCTTGCCGCTGAGCGTCAGTTAATGGACAAAGTATGTTGCAGAAGTATTATTTCAAAATGGAAAAGTCGTACTATGTGTTATAAGAACGAATGTGGAATGTAAAGTTAAAAGCACCCGTATAATGGTTTCGAGGAGTGGCGTGAAGAATTATCACCATTATTACTGAGATAAGCTCGCTACGACGTTACGAACAAATTTTCTCAAAGTAGTCATGAAAAAACAATTCAAAGGAGGAAGCGGGTCGAGTCATTTGTTCGGAGGATGGCGGTGCAGCAAAAATCTTAATCACAGCTGAGTTGGCGTATGTTGTGCAGTTCCATAAGTCTGCAGGCTTGCGACGGGTGGTGTGGGTGGCGGGGGCCAGGGACGGTGGCTGGCTGCCCGCCAACGCTGCCGCTTATTAAGCTAAGCGATCAGAGCGCATATTTACTTGCGCGACACACATACACCTGATTCACGCCGCTGACTGCGCAAACACACACCACATTGTGCGCCAGAACTCAGCTGCAAGTGCCCGGGATTTGTGATGCGTTGCACCGATAGATAATATAGCTCAGAAGGTTGACTTTAATGCTTGTAATAGTCCAGACAAAATGTATTAGCTGGAGCGTGTTACCTTTGTGTCTGTTGATTCCGGATTATTTTTGTTGTTTTTAAAACTACAATGACTTCATCGTGTGTAGCAAAGAGTACGTTTTCTGAGCCTCGTTACCTCGTAGCGCACAGTGGCCCGCGTGTGTGCGCGGTGTGGGCACAGTGGCATGCAGTGGCCGGGCAGCGCGTTCCTCCGCCGCGCATAATTCCACACTTTATGACGGGTGCTACGTTGTTGCTTAGAATGTGCGCCGTCTACTGTATTACGGCAAGTTTTAGTGCTGCTACTTTTAAGTCTCGCTGCATTATTTTATCACGCGAGGCGCGCAGGAAAACAGCTATGTTTCCATCAGAAGTTTTTTTGATCAGGTGTTACTATCGTTTGTTACATTTTCTTTGTAGTTTTAATTAAACTCCCCTTTTGGCCAGTCCTGCTGACAAAACCAGTTCAAAATATTGTTATATCTTTTGAATTTCCAATATTCCTGTATCTGCTTTTTCTAACAGTATGAAATATAAAATAAAGAGAAGTGCGCATTGAAAACAGTCACGTTTTTATTATTGATCAGTTTGTATAATAACACTTGTGTATAAGTTCGGTACGCGCCGCAGTGCCCACGCTGCCCACGCGCCGCTAATGGTCGGTGTTTTGGCTTCGAGCCCTCGGCACTCGCACCAGTTACATTCAATTAGCATCATTAGTATGCTCAGTTATGTATTTCTTGCCTCCCTTGTCCATGAGGACAAAGAACACGATGATTTCAATGTAGGTAGTAGTATAATTTGGCGTTCGTGACATGACTGATAAAAGTCACGACTCGACGGATGAACACAATTTTTACCTGTCTGCCCCAGAAGAAGAAAGTATGTATGTATGTATGTCTATTTCTTTGGCACGCTCTGTAGCCAAAACTGTTTGATGGAGTTTAACATAATTATGAGCTGTCGTTAGATTCGTCTTAATCATGGGAGTCACATAGGCTATACAGCGTGGCGCTTTAGTGGCGACATTAATTTAACACAGTTTCGCCTTTACGTTTTATGAAAATATTGTAATTTCATTAAACGTTTTTATTTATTGATTTATTTACAATTTTCGAAAATAGCATTTTGGAGCAACCTGAACTTAAAGAACTGTAACGCAGAGGTAATGGCCGGGGTCATGGATCATAACATTAGTTTGGCTCAGTAGTGTCGGAGATAAAGGGGGAATGGTAATGTTTTACCTATTTTATTATATAATTACAAAAGTATTTATTTTAAAGTTTAATTTCATATGTCACACGATACAGTCAGCAATACTTTTTTTTTATTTCGTTTACCCCCCAAAAATGACCAATATATTTCCTCTTTATTACTTCTCTTTTCTCCATAACTTTTTTCCCACAGCGATTAGAGATTTTGGGCGATTGGAAAAGTTGTAGTGCCTAAAAAAACCTATTCGATGACATATCGTTTATTATTATTGCTTTCTAGGCTGAGGTCCATACATTTTTGCCCTTTCAACTTAATCGGTTCAGTAGATTCGGAGCAAATTAGCTGTGACAGACGGACAGACAGACACACGAGTGATCCTATAAGGGTTCTGGTTTTTCCTTTTGAGGTACGGAACCCTAAAAAACAAAAAACCCGACTGCAAAAACACAACTGAAAAGAGAAAAACAAGCATTATAATCCATAGAATTTTGGTATTGCAGGTGTAGGCACACCTGCCTATGCCTACTGGGTTTGCCACGGCAGCTACTGCGATACTCATGTATTAAATAAAGACTCTGTTTGCACGGCAGCTACTGCGACACTCATGTATTAAATAAAGACTCTGTTTGCCATGGCAGCTACTGCGACACTCATGTATTAAATAAAGACTCTGTTTGTCACGGCAGCTACTGCGACACTCATGTATTAAATAAAGACTCTGTTTGCCACGGGAGCTACTGCGACACTCATGTATTAAATCAATACTCTGTTTGCCACGGCAGCTACTGCGACACTCATGTATTAAATAAAGACTCTGTTTGCCACGGCAGCTACTGCGACACTCATGTATTAAATAAAGACTCTGTTTGCCACCGGAGCTACTGCGACACTCATGTATTAAATAAAGACTCTGTTTGCCACCGGAGCTACTGCGACACTCATGTATTAAATAAACACTCTGTTTGATCACTGTAAAATACTTATTTATTTCCGAAATCTCAAGTTCCAACACACGCACACGGACCGGCCACTTGGCCAGCGCGCAGTAACTGGCGATCGACCACACACGCATCTATTTCACATTACAAACCGCTGACGCATAACATTGATACTTACACTGTCCCTACACTACTCCCCCCAGATTTTACATAAATTTTTACCGTCTTATTACAAAACAAAATTTATATTTTGACATGGCTTAAACCATGGAGCCAGTTTTTGTAATAAGAACGTAACTGTGATTGAAATACCGTTCTTTATACAAAACTGAAAACTTAGTTCGGTACTAAGTTGTCCGTTTTGTATTAGAATAGAATAGAATACTCTTACTCTCTCTCTCTCTCTATTAGGAACTTTACTATAGACGGAATAAAGTTCGAAATTCAATAATGGCGCCATGGTTTAAACCTGGGTCTGAAGATAAACCTTGTTTTGTAATAAGACGGTTAAAGTTTAAAAATCTCGTATACAGGCTGAATTTGAAAACATGCGACAAAATTTAAGGGAGTGTTCTACCCATCAATATGAACAACTTTTACTATGGGACCAAATTAGAATTCGCAAAAAAAAAGTCGATCTTCTTATACAAAATGGTCCAATCGGTTATGTACTTTTATAGGAAGGTCGACTTTTTTTGCGAATTGTAATTTGGTCCCATAGTAAAAGTTGTTCATATTGATGGGTAGAACACTCCATTAAATTTTGTCGCATGTTTTCAAAGTCAGCCTGTATAGTAACCAATAGTAACATGTCCTTTTACAATAATTGTACCATTTGGTCACACGTTAACTAGGTTGCACTGCTAGAAAGAGAGTGACTACCGAGATGACGACTAATAGAGAAGTGTGGACGAAAGGGACAGGTTGCGTCGACCGCGAATACATTGTGATGAGGGGGAGAGTGATGAACGAGGTCGCACTGTTCACTATACGTACGTTATCTTGAGCCATGGAATTCTAATATTACACTGTTCCTTGAATAATTATTATCAGAAGGCCAATTCTACTAATTTAAAACGTTCAAAATCTAGTCGCAATCTCATCTTGGCGACAAACAAACGTCAAAAAATTGTCAAAATGTAGGGAAATAAGAGGTATTTTTGACAGATTGAGACTGAGATCAGACTGTGAACGTTCTTAAAATTAGTAGAATTGCCCCTCTGGTTACACATAACTGGCTGCAGGCGTTGTGTAACCTGCATGTTCTAAACATTTGTCGTCATCATTTTCTTTACTTTATCCATTTTTTTTTTGTGATTACGACAGTGGATAACGACTTCAAAAAATATTATAATCGCCATGAAAACACCAATAATTGTTAATGTCCCTTTTAAACTGGAAGTCTCATATTGATAACCTTACCGCACGGGTTAGGAAACATATATATATATTTAAGAAATTGAGGCAATCGGCTGATATTAGTACCTTAAAGACTGTCTACTACGCTCTAAGTCAATCAATACTTTCTTATTGCATCTCGAAAGACGGACAAGTTGAGCGAGCGCAAAGAGCTGTCCTAAAGGTAATGACTTTCAAACCGTTTAGACATCCTACATCTTGTCTCTATAAAGAAACTCAGGTACTTTCTGTTAGGCAGCTGTTTGTGCTTCACACAGTTATGCGTAAGCATCTGGGGTGAAGTATGATTCTGATGACGGTGACAAACGTCGACACTACTCGGTATGCCCTACTCAACGGTGCAAAACGGCACTTGCTCGACGGCATTTCTATGGTATCGGGAGGCGACTGTATAATAGAATTGATAAACATTGCTCCATATATCCTAGTACTTTTCAAGAATTCAAAATTAGGGTCAAAAACTTTTTACAAAAAAAAAAAATAACTGACTTCCAAAAAAACACTACAAATTGAAAAAATTACTTTGATTTCGGAAGTCGGTGTCTTTGGATCTGTATTTTAGTTTTTTGCTACCGACTTCTGAAATCAAAGTTATTTTTCACTTTGTAGTGTTTTTTTGGAAGTCGGTTATTATTTTTGGAAAAAGTTTTTTATTTTTGACTTTTTAGTGAGTCGGTTTTTAATTTATATAAGTTACAATAGCCTAATGTTATCTCCTCATCACCTTTTACAAAATATTGCTTTTCCCGATGCTGAGACGTTGATTGTTGAGGAGTTCTCCTGGTAAGAACCAGGAGAACTGACACTCACTATATGAGAATCTGTAATAATGAGTAACTTCCCAGAAAACATAACCTTTCGGCGTCGTCCGCAAGTTCGAAGCAATTCGGACCCAACTCAGGTAGACAATGACTCAACATCGCAGACACTGGAGTGCACTGTAAGTAGCATGCCAGATATGTCAGAAGATGAAGACTGCGGGCAGATAAAAACTATGAAAGATGAAATTCAAAAACTTGAATCCCAATTAAGTAGTGTTGTTTGAACTGTTAAACCTAGAAAATAATAAACTTAAACTCTTAAATGAAAATTTGGTTAAAAGAAACCAGATTTATAAAAAAGTTACAATAAATAGTCCTATTAAATCAAACCAAAGTACACCACAGAAAAACCCTAGCACAAACTGTAAATCAAAACAAACGCAAACCGATACTGTCACAGAAAAAACTCCAGATCAAAAAGGAAATTTACATTACAAACAAGTACAAACGGAGCAAATAAATACAGCTAAAAAATGCATAAATAAAGGCACTCAAATAACTGCAGTGGTTACTGGACCAGCACCCATCGAACAATCATTAGAACCAGCAATCGCTCTTTCAAATCGTGAACCTGAACATAAATATCTGAGTAAACGAGTAAGTAAGATTTGTATTATTAGTGAGAATAATTATAACAAAATACACATAATTGCAGAAAATAAACTCCAGAACGCTGAACTATGTCACTACTTAGTGCCTAACTCTGGTTTAAATAATATAATGCAGGGCCTAGAACAGAAGCTAAAATCTTTACTCTAGAGGATTATTGTATTATCCTAATTGGTGAGACGGACTTCAAGATTACTAAAGAATATACTAATTTGATTACAAATATAAGAGAAAAACTTGGGAAAATTCAGCATACCAATATTATATTTTGTGTGCCTATATATAGAAAGTGTATAAATAATGTAACAATGTATAATTGGAGGGTTGAAAACTTCATCAATCTACTTTATAGGGACATAGTAGCCAACAAACATGCCTATTTTGTTGACACGAACAAAAACCTTGCATCGGACCGCACAATGTACAGACCAAATACGGGATCAATAAACAACTATGCCATGAATATAATTTTTGAAGATATAGCCAAGTTTATAAACTATGTAAACAAAAATCACGCCGCAAAGAAAGAATGCAAGCAAACTGACCTCAAACCAAGTCGACAGGAAACAGAGCAGTTTTTTCTATTATAACTATCTATGTATATTACATCAAAATATTGCCGGCTTACTGAATAAGTGTAATGAGCTTACAGTATGTCTTGAAGAGCTTTCTGACAAAAATATAGAAATCGATGTAATTTGTTTAACAGAACACTTTATGTTATCCAGCCATGAAAAAAAACTTGTTTATTCCCAATTTCACCTTAGCAGCATGCTACGCCATGAAAAACAGTAAAAGAGGTGGTGCATGTATTCTTGTAAAGAAAGGACACCACTTTAAAGAACTGCAGGATATAGCGAAACTCTCCATAAATGGGGTATCTGAATGCTGCGCCATAGAGTTAGGTACTTGAGTGTAAAACTGTTATTGTCTGTATCTATAGAGTTCCAAAGTCTGATAAAATATCTGTTTTTTTGAACAATTAGAAAAAATCTTACACATATTAAATAATAAAAATATAAGGAGAAATGTAGTAATAGCAGGAGACTTTAACATTGACTCTCTTAAGCGTACTAGTACTTTGAGGGAATTTGAATGCTTACTCTTAAACTTTAACTTAAAATTAGAAATAAATCAGCCAACACGACTTATAAGCGGGACGTGCATTGATAACTTCGCAGATAATCTGAGGAAGAAGTGTGAATCTGAGGTTATTGACTTCGGACTATCAGACCATACAACACAAATGCTAAAATTACCTATTGACAAAACCTGTGTAATAAAACAATGGCAAATAAAAAGACGTGACTATAACAAAGAAAATATGCAGAAATTTAAAGATTATAAACTATTAGCATAACAACGTTATTTTAAACTACCGTACGGTGGTGCCTATAAAAGCGGGGTGCAGCCAGCGCTCGCCCCTCCACGGCTAACGACTTCAGGGAACTAACCAAGACACTTCGGGTGAGAGGCATCTCATACCACTCATATACCCTCCCCGAAGAGCGTCAGACGCGTGTGGTGATCCGTAGGATCCCCAGTGAGATTGCCACCGCAGATATTAAGTCGGACTTAGAGCGACAGGCTATTCCTGTCCTCGAAGTCCACAGGATGCACCGCTCTAGAGGCGGTGCACCATACGACATGATTCTTGTCGTATGCTCTCAGGTTGACGGGCATCACCCTATTTTCAAGATCGCTTCGATCTGTAGCCTTAAAGGCTTTGATATTCAGAAACCGCACAAGTCCAGCATTATCGGACAGTGCCACCGTTGTCAACTTTACGGTCACGCGCAGAAGAACTGCTTCGCGAAACCCAGGTGCGTCAAGTGCCTGGGTGAGCATGGCACTTCTGAATGCTCGCGACCAAAAGACCGTGCCCTCTGCACCGAACCTCCCAGTTGCGTTCTTTGCGGCCAACAAGGCCACCCAGCCAACTACCGTGGCTGCCCTAAGGCACCAAAATCATCTTCCTCGAAGTTGACCAAGCGTTACGACGCGAGGCAACAGAGAGACAACCAGGGGGGATTCTCCTCCTCTCTGTCCCAACCTCCGCAACGACTGAGCCCTCAAAGGTCAAGTCCGTGGAATTACTTCAACCACCAGCAGGCCTTCCCTGCCTTCGGCCAATACATGGCTCCTCCCCCCCCTCAACCTCAACCCATCCCACGGTTGATGGACCCTCGCCTTCGCGCTCAGCATCACCAACAACCTACCACCGCCGGTAGAAGCGCGCCTCTCGCGCCCCCAGTGGCCCGCGTGCCAGAGCCTGCTTCCAAAGCCGCTCCTCCTCTCAAAACTCGCGCGCCTCCTCAACCTGCGGCCACTCCAGTGGTCGCATCACCTAACACCTTCGATGCGTTTAATGTGATCTCGAGCACATTTAACATCTTTCTTTCGCCCCGCGCCAAGAAAATGGCCAGCGAAATAATTGTAGCCCGTAACTCCTGCGATCTATCGGAGATCCAGCGAATTTATCACGCGTATCCCGAGATCACGCAAGCCCTAGAGTCCATCGCGTATAGGAAACCATAATGTATAATACGGCCCCCGCGAGAACTAAACTCAGATCACTAAAGTTAGGCTTTTTCAATGCCAACGGCATTAGAGAGCAACGCGACGAAATCGCTGTGTTCCTCCGCGACCATCGGTTAGATATTCTCCTAGTACAGGAAACTTTCCTCAAGCCTTGTCATCGAGACCCGTCAATTGCGAACTATCGCGTAGTTCGCAATGACAGGACTCGATGCCACAGGGGCGGCACCCTGATTTACTATAGCCCATATTCATATATACTATATTCCTCTCCATTGCATCCCGCTCGATGCTCCGACAACTCTCTCGTGTCTTGAAGTGTCTGCATGCAAAATAGCAATGTCAGGTCATCAACCGATTACGATAGTTTCGGCTTACATGCCGCCCACCGCGACCACGAGCCCAGACGGTCTTCAAATGCTGTCTCGCGATCTTTCGATTCTTTTCGGCCTGAGTGAATCCGTTATCGTAGCGGGTGATCTCAACGCCAAACATCCGTCCTGGAACTGTAATACCACCACGTTTCGAGGCCAACATCTGTTTGACCTCACCGCCGTTTTAAATTTCGATATCATCGGTTCGATGAATCCTACTCACTACCCCCATATCCCCAGTCATTCCCCGGACATATTGGACATAGCGCTCCTAAAGAATATCAACCTACGGTTGGATTCGATAGAGGCGATGGACGAACTGACTTCTGACCACCGGCCGGTCGTCTTAAGACTGGCCCCTCGCGACGGACTCCTTGACCCTGACCAACTTCCCCTCACGAAAGTAGTCACGGACTGGCGGAAAGTAAGCGACCGACTGAAATCCACCACATCCCCGATACTGGATTCTATCCCCGATCAGTTTGACTCGATCGCCGACACGACGGCTGCGATCGACTCACTCACGGAACACGTACAATCAGTCCTGAGCGATTGCTCGAAGCAGGTTCCGGTGATGGACCCCCATCGCCGAAAGCTGCCGGACGATGTGCGTGAACTGCTGACTGAGAAGAACGCGGCCACTCGTGCATACAGTGTCTTTCCCTGTGACGCTAACAAAGTCTTCATGCGCCAATTACAGAAATCTGTAAGGAAGCGAATGAAAGAACTGCGTGAGGCTAACTGGGACAAGATGCTGGGCGAACTAGAGCCCACTCATCTTGCCTTCTGGGAGCTTCAGAGGAAACTCAGATCCCCGCAAGTAGCTTCAATGCCCCCTCTGACACGACCCGACAGGACGACAGCATTCGACGACACCGACAAGGCTGAATGCCTGGCTGACACTCTCGAGACTCAGTGCTCGCCCAGCTCTCAACCAGTAGACCAAGCTCACCTCGCTGAGGTGGACTCTGAAGTCGAACGTAGGGCGAATCTCCCTCCGGTCGAAGACCCTGATTGTCCTCTGGCTCCCGTCACCCCAGACGAAGTGCACGACATTATCAAGGGTCTGAAAACCCGTAAATCTCCCGGATCAGACGGAATCACCAACAGGGTGCTCCAGCTGTTCCCCGCTCACCTGATCATGCTAATGACCACCATCTTCAATGGCGCTCTTAGCAACAACATTTTTCCTCAAGCTTGGAAAAGTGCCACGGTCATCGGTATCCCGAAGCCCGGCAAACCTAAGACCGAACCTTCCAGTTACCGACCCATCAGTCTGCTCAACGTCTTCGGCAAAGTCTATGAGAGGCTTATTTATAAGCGTCTCAGAGACTATGCCGAGACGAAGGGCCTCATCCCAAACGAACAGTTCGGGTTCAGATCCCAACATTCGTGCGTACAACAGGTCCACCGTATCGTCGAGCATGTAAGCGCTGGCTTCCAGCGCGGGCTCATGACGGGTGCTGTGTTCTTCGACATTGCGAAAGCGTTCGACAAAGTCTGGCACAACGGCTTAATATATAAGCTCTACAAACTCGGTGTGCCCGATCGTCTCGTGCTCATCTTACGAGACTTTTTGTCGGACCGCACCTTCCGCTATCGCATCGAGGGTGCGCTATCCTCCCCCCATCCGCTCCGCGCAGGCGTCCCTCAGGGCGCTGTGCTGGCACCGCTGATATTCACTATATTTACTAGTGATATCCCCAAATGTAGAAAGGCGCAGTTAGCTCTGTTCGCAGACGACACGGCCATCTACTACTCCGGCCTCAGGCAAGACAATATCGCCCGCATCCTTCAGGCCGAAGTCAACAGACTCGCGGCCTGGTTCAGGAAGTGGAGGATTGAAGTCAACCCTGATAAGAGCCAGGGGGTCCTATTCTGTAGGCCCCGGCGATCACCCGCCCTGCCTCAACCGATCACCATGTTCGGCAAGCCTATCCCTTGGGAGAAGCGAGCCAAATATCTCGGTGTGGTCTTAGACCATCACATGACGTTCGGCGAGCACATAAAAAAGGTGCGCTCGCGCGCCAGTTTTGCTCTCGGCCGACTACACTCCGTACTCAACCCGCGCAGCAAGTTGTCCCTTAAGTGCAAATTGCGTATTTACACCGCGTGCATTCGACCGATCATGACTTACGCCTTCGTAGTCTTCGCTCACGCAAAGTCATATCACATTCATAAGATGCAGACGCTTCAAAACCGATTTCTCCGTAGAATTACGAAAGCTCCTTGGTTCGTTCGGAACGAACAACTTCACGTAGACCTTAAGATGCCTACCATCAAACAGTTTATGAAGCGCCTTGCAAAGCGCTTTTTCGAATCCGCGGAACGTCATCACAACCCCTTGGTTGTGCAGGCCGCTAGTTACAGGCCTTCTGCCATTAGTCAGACTCGCCGACCGAGGCACACTCTCTTAGATCCGGATGACCCCATCACTCTCCTTCAGGAAAGCAATAGGGCCACGAGTACAGTGCACAAAATACACAAACCGACCTTCCGTCCTCGCCGCCGAGGTACCACGCGAACTTCCCGAGTAAATGGTAATAAAAGTCGTCGTCCCCGTCCCTTGAATGTCGATGCGCCAGCCGCCCGGTTAGAGGCTAAGAGCGCCGTAGCAATAAATATAATATCCCCTGATAATAATCATGATCAAAATGTTGATCCAGCCCGTCCCCAAATTGTTAGTAATTTTGTGATCCCCCAACGACGCCCTGAGCCGAGGTCCGTACCCCACAGGGGGTGCCCTTAGTGCGCTGTCGTTTAGTTTTAATATATATAATTTGCGCCCTGGCTGGAGGCTTTAAGATTAAAAACCTTAGGGCAGCCACAGGAATATCCGGTTAAGTAGCAACGACCTCCATAGGTCTGCTACGAGATGCCATACATAAAAAAAAAAAAAAAAAACGCTCGCCCCTCATTCCGTCTCAAGCAGCCGTCGTGATAACATCGTTTGAAAATATTGTTCGTTGTCGTTATTTTAAATCAAGAAGTATATTTTTAAGTTTAAAATTGTATTTATGTGGAATTGATTAAAATTAGTAATTTCGTTCATTTTTTTTAAAATAAAAGAAATCTCAACCGCTATTAATACAATGTGTCTCATTCTCGGAAATATATGATACTGATAATCCAAACACTGCCTACAATGCCTTTATAGATACATTATTAATGCTGTATAATTTATATTTTCCGTTCAAGAAAATAACTTTTAGATCTAAAGTAAAATCACAATGGGTATCGAATGGAATAAAAGTATGTAGCAAAAAAAGAGGAAATTAATGTGGAATTATAGACTAAATCGTAACGAATTAAACAAAACGGTATTTAAAAAATATGCAAAACTCTATAAACATATAATTAAATTAACGCAGCAAGCTCAAAACAATCATAATATTAAAACATCATCTAACAAATCTAAAGCTACATGGGCAATAATTAATAGATCTAAAATGAATATACCAAGGGATACGATTACTTCCATAAAAATAGATAATAAAACCACAGTTTGTCCACAGGAGATAACGAACACCTTCAATAATTTCTTTGTAGACAAAATAAAACCGAAATCAAAACAAGGTACAGTGAATAAAGTAACCACAAATATTGACAAAACAAGTCAGTCTATGTTTATGGCACCAAGTACACCAAGCGACATACTTCAAATCGTAAGATCGCTAAAAAGCACGAAAAGTGTTGGGCATGATGGCATCTCCACTAAGGTTATGAAGTGGGTTGCTTGTTGTATCTGTGAGCATCTAAGTCATATAGTCAACATGTGTATAAGCACAGGAGTCTACCCGGAAAAGCTAAAAATTTCAATTCTAAAACCAGTGTTCAAAAAAGGAGACAAACAAAGCATGAATTGTTACAGACCCATTGTGCTTATAAAACAAAACCATAAATTTGGCTATTTTTGATTTTGTTAGGGAAGTTATGGCTAATGCAGACAAAAGGACACCGGTTTGTGCCGTTTACTGCGACATGACACAGGCGTTTGATTATGTTGACCATGACATACTGCTTGACAAACTGGAAGCTTATGGCATTAGAGGAAATATATTAAAGCTCATAGAGTCTTACCTGAAAAACCGTAAGCAATACACAGAAATTTCCAAAATAGACATAGCTACTAAAAAAGAAATAGTATGCACATCAGAAGAAAGACTGGTAAAAAATGGAGTCCCACAAGGGAGTGTACTGGGGCCTCTGTTGTTCATCATATACATTAATGACTTACCAAGAGTAACAAATTTTGCAATGTCACTTTTTGCTGATGACAGTACGGTCATTATACATTCTAGAGATAATGAGACATATGAAAGTGATATTAACAAAACTATCACATCAATAATCAACTGGTTAAAATGATAATAATTTAAAAATTAACGTTAATAAGACAAAAATTATGTTTTTCAGCCAACGTGTAGCCGCACCAAAAATTAACGTCTACTATCAAGGGACAGTACTACACAAAGTAGACTCAACAAAATTTTTAGGGGTGACAATTGATAATAATCTTAATTGGAAAGCGCATACAGAAGATTTATATAAGAAAATTGGTTCTTCGGCTTACGCACTCTATAAACTAGCACCCATTTTAAGTATAGATGCACTTCTTGCAGCTTATCATGGCATAGTTGGCTCAATGATAAGATATGGTGTAATATTCTGGGGAAACTCGACCAATAAAGAAACCATTTTTAAATCCCAAAAAAGGTGCATTAGGGCCATGTTTGGGCTAAAGATGACCGAAAGCTGTAAACTATATTTCATTAAGCATAAAATATTAAGTCTTCCGTCTTTGTTTATATATGAAGCTGCTAATTTCGTTAAAACTAATCCTACCTTGTTTAGCAAACAATCAGACGTTAGCATTCGTAGTCGTCGGGTTAAGGATGAGTTGTGTATAATAAGGTCAAACACGGCTTTGATGCATAAAAGCATATTCTGTTTGGCCCCAAAAATTTATAATAAGCTCCCAATACCTCTGAAACAGCTGCCCACTAGGTTGTTTAAGTTGCATTAAAAAAAAAAACTTATAGCCAAATGCTACTACAGCTTATCAGAGTTTCTAAATGAACGAAATTAAGAAAATTGCGACATCTCTCCTAGTCTGATAATTGTTAATGAACTTTTTTATGTTAGTTAGTTAAGCTGTTTCAAAACTGATGTATTGATAATGTAGTTAGGCATATGCATGGTAAAAATAAGTTCTGTGTTTTTTTTGTACGCTTTAACTGGCAAAACATGTAGCTCCTTTTTATTTATTTTAATTCCATCCACAATGTGCATGTATTGTACTTAATCTTTATCTTTATCTATATGCATAGTGGTAAATTGCTTAGCAACCACATTAAAGTACCTAATCATTAAATACTTATTATTATATTGTTCCGGTGGCCATATGTGGTCTCCATCATTAGTTCCACTTCACCAAATGGTGCTTTTCGAGAGCAAATGCACGAGTTACTATAAAAAATACCCAAATCGCTATATGTGTGCCTATAAAATTTGAGGATTTCCCTCGATTTCTATGGGATCCCTTCATCAGATTCTGATTTGGTGGCAATGGGACCACCTCGGGAGCAAACGGTTAAAAAGTGGTTACAAGCGCAGAGCTACGAAGAAACTGAAGATCTTATAAAGTTATCAAGTTAAGCATCACTTCTTTAGACACACGCTAACCTGGTACGATGGATGATCCTTCAGACACGAATACACAATAATCTTTCCTCACTGATGTATTATATTTTTCTCATTTCACTACACTAACACATACTACTAAAGGCTTCATCTCCTGTATACTGCGCCACTCTTGATATCGTCTTCTGATGCAACCAATGTAACCTACAGATGTATTTCATTTATGTGAGAATGCTGGTATCCATAACACAAGTTAAATCTTTCTTTGGACGCCAGAGTTCGAACAAAGACTGCATATAGCACTAATGGTTATATAATTGTAATACGCTATTATTGTATACGCATGGTGTTGTTTGTAAGTGTTTGATTGTTCAACAGTTATTTGTTCAATAAATAATCTTAATCTTAAATCATAATGTCATGTTGTATTTATACACCTGCGCTTACACTGCGTTTTGGGCAATGATTACTTCTTCTTTGCTAAATGATTTTCCCATTGTAATGGTGATCGTTTCAAAATGTGCCCTTGTCACTCCTAGGCTATCAAAATACTCCTTATCATATTGCTATGATGTCACTTAAATTTATTAATCATTATTAACAATTAAATCGTACTAGTAATTTGATTGTACGGCCGCTTCTGTTTTTTTTTCTGTCATTACATTTTTCATTTTGGTCTTCACTATGGTTGCTTTTATTGCTAACAGTGGTTGTTGTTTGCAACTGGGACTTCTTATTAACTTTTGGCTCGCATGTACAATTTTTTGTAACCTCGGACTGTTTGTTCATAATAAACGCAGGTTTTAACCTGTCCATGGATATGTTTACAGTTCAAAGTCAAAGTCAAATTATTTATTTCAAATAGGCACATAAATGGCACTTTTGAACGTCAAAACTTACAAATAAAATGGAATTGATTCTATAATTATATAATTGATGTACCTATACAAAATATTGTAAAACATTTTAAAAGAGTAACGGTGGAGTTTCTTGCCCATTCTTCTCCATACGAAGCTACCTTTTGGAAGGGGCGACTATAACCTTCATGAAAGAAGAGTTTTGGCTGAAAGGTGTGGCGTACCGACGTTTTCGTGGAAGGTTACGCGACACCACGCAGCGCAACACGACGCCGACACAGTCATCACTTCGTGTGCAATAATTTAATGTTACTTTAATAAAAGTATGTATGTTTAGGTTAAGGTATTTATCTATGAGCCTGCGTAGCCTGAAATAAATGGATTATTATTATTATTATTATAATCAATTTCTATTTTATGACGTTCAAAAGTGCCATAAATGTGCCTATAAATAATTTGACTTTGGCTTTATGTGAAATAAAATATTTTGATCTAGACTTGATTTTGCTGTTTCTGAATTTCTCTGTACATTATGCATAGCATAATTATGTTAACAGTTTGTGGTCTGTCTAAATGATTAATTCCCTGCCTTCAAAAAGATAGATATCGGAATAATGTTTTATGCCCATGTAAATTGCCGTTAATTCTCTGTCGTAGGTAGAACATTTTTGTTGCGCTGTGGTATTTTTTTTTGGATAATATCCCAAGGGCATCCACGAATGTTTTATCCATCTATGGTTACTGGTCTAGGGTATTCTACTATGACTTTTAATTAATTTTCTAACGGTTATATTCCCTGCGTTGACACCTTGTAACCTAAAAACTCAATTTCAGATTTTCTGAACTCGCATTTGAACAAGTTAATTGTAATTCCAAATTCCCTGAAGTTGAAATACCTGTTTTAGATGTGTCTTATGTTGCCTCATATTGTCGCTTGCAATGATTACGACATCTATCTTCAGGAAGGTGCGCAGAGTTGCATCTATCTTGTACAACTCCAGCACCCTCATGATCCATGTATGTGACATCGAGTTGTAGGACTTCTTATGGTCTATGCAGCATGTCGACAGATCCTTGCAGGATCGACGAACCTGTTGGCTTATGGCCATGTCGATAAGGAGTAGCTCCTTAGCACCTCAGGACCCATTCCTACTTCCATTTTGATTGGCAGACATAATCGAGTTATTGTCATTGTGCGTACTAATTTTCGCTCTCAAAATGAATGTAAGAAGTAATAGACCGTCGACAAACACGTGATTGGTCTATTATTCTTAGGTTCCGCGGGATTACCTGACATAAGGAGCAAGTGGGTAACGCCTGTTGTTAGAAACTGCAGTAGCGACCCATACTCTAGGGATGATTGGAACAGAGATGCCAGGCAAGTGTGTGAAATAATTAGCCATTTCAACCAAAAGTTGTGCAGTTGGTTTTTAAATTTAGTTTTCTCACGTTTATTACCAGGTATTTTCAGAATCTCACGGGTGTGAACCATGGTGAGATTCTATTATTATTCTGAGAAGGTAAAGTGCTTTGTACTGCAGTGAAATTATTGTACGATTTTGGCAATTATAGTTATATTGAGACTGTAAATACCATTGTTATCTACGTAGATCGACCATTAAATACCTACTTCCATCGAAGGGTTTCTAATAAGCGTCGTTGTAATGTTCAATGTAACGCTGGTGAACTATCACTGTCAACTTTATGCAATTCAATTAATTTATTTGAATACCATAATGTACACAAAAGAAGTTACAAGGCTTAAAGCTAAAGTTCAGTTATGCACCCTGTTAGGGCACAGCAACATAGTAATAACTTACAATTAAATAAAAATTCAATTTTTTTTTAAATAATAATTTTAATTCATATAAATGTATCTGTACTTATAAATTAGGTATTAATAGTTATTTAGATAATGCAAATGTTAATTAATAATATTATTAAATTTAAATTAAATACAAATATAAACTGTAAATAGAAAAGATAAAGTTAAAAATTAGAATGGTAAAAGTAAGAATAATGTCAAAATAAGTCATGTAAGTATAGTTATTTTATGTAAGGATATTATTATTTTGTAGTCATAGTTTATCATTTAAGTATTCATTTATATTAGTAGTTTTTGCTAAATAGAAATAGTTTTAATTTATTAATAAAACTATTATATTTATTTATGTTCCTTATTTGTTCCGGTAGCTTATTATATAATTTTATTGACATTACATAAGTACTTGAGGAATGCGTCGTGATGTTGGAATGTTTAGTCTGTTTTTGTGTCTTCTCAATTATTCTCCTTTCAAATATTAAGGCAGAATAAGGTAAAAAAAATACAGTTCTTGGAAGTGGCGTTTACAACTATGAGTATCATATTATATTATTATGTTAACTAAAGTCCTGATAAGTTTTTTCTGTAGGGTAAATACTATGGGGCACGTCTGTACTATTACCCCATAAGATGATACCATATTTGACCCATGCACAGGCATTAGGCATACGCGTAATACGTGACTAACGCAGTTTTTAGGTCTGTTGTTTTTTTTGATTTCGCGGTGGGCATACGCAAATTTAGACAACTTCTTTCTTATAAGAGCCATCATTAGCCGCCTCATCTCATACACAGAACTCAAGATGTTATCACAGCAAGTAGATTGTAGCGTGAGCATTTATTTGACGTTGTTTATCATGTTGACGGAGTGCTGTTCACAGTCGCGAGCGGCACTTACTGTTTGATTGGCAATATCTATAGTAGTTTCATGTAACACAATTCGATCTTTGCGCACTGATGGGACTTTAAAACAAGACTAAGATTTTGCGAACGATTTTACCGATTTCCTGGACACATCGTAACCATCCAAGGGCTTGTATGAAAACAAATTAACTAACAAAAATCTGAATGAATGAAATCAGCCACGCGTAAAGAATTTAGCTATATAAACGGTATCAGTGCCATTTGGAACAAAACAAGTATCATCCATAACAAATGTGTAAGTTTGGTTGGCGAGAAACACTTGACTAAATATTATATTATCCATAGCTGCACGCCAGGAGCGCAGAGCTCACAGAGCTCACAGAGCTTAATACTATTTAATTACGTAATCCTCTTTAAATGCTGCTATAGTATGTACGATTAGTTCCGTCAGGTTGGATATCTCGACTGCTGCATGCACAGGCAGGTAGGAAATCCACATGTAATGCAATACAGGGACAACTGCGTTCCGAGTTGTGGGAAGGAAAGAACAATGATAAAGCTCTGTTATTCGCGTATCTGTACGTCACATTACCTTCGTTAGTGTGCTGCACGTATCTTTGTATTTATATAAATGAGAAAAGACGATCACGTATTATTATTCAGTGCCGAGAACCCAAAAACAAAAAATCTGATCAAAACCCTACCTAGCTAGATCAACATACGACCCACCTAGAGGGGGATTTTGTACATTTGCGGTCCTAACGCCTCGCCGTAATAGAAACTCATCAATTTCACGTAACCGACTCCAATAAGAGATTGCTCGTTCCGTCCTTCAACAAAAAAGGCTGCGAAGGTAATGTCATTACAAATTGAAGCCAAGTCCGACCGGGGTCAGCCGGGGCCCAGGGGCCCGGAGCCCGGGGGTGAAGTAAGGGGAGCCATTAACGAATATCTCCGTTTAATTAGCGACGTTTCCGGACGGTAATTGCATTTTAAATTGTCCGGAGTGTTTGTTATGTCGGCGGGCTGATTACGTGCGGGCACATTTATCAATGGCGCCGTGGTCATCAATCTGCGGCCGCCGACACCCCGCTGCGCCGCGGCTCTCCCGAGATCAACGGTGGCCAGTTTTTGCTCTATCTTGACTTATCTTCTGAAATAACAAGTTAGTTGTGAGTGGATAGAACTATGAATGCGCCGGCGGCAGATTATTGGTCCAATTGTTTTAAGTGTACAACTATTTTAACTGTTTTAAGTGGTGCACACGGCTACATATCATATACATTCCCAGCATAAGCTGACCTCTCATTGTACTGAAATCCTATACAATGCGAGATCAGCATAAACTGGAAATTAGAGCTAGAGTGAGTGTGAGAGTTTGGAGTTAGAGTTATTGGAGTTAGGTAGCCGTGTTGTACACACACTGTTTAAAACAGTGTGTGTACAACACGGCTACCAACCGTTTCAACTGTTGGCTCCTGGAATGCAGCTACTCTAACCTAGATCTGGAGCCAGGGTCTAAACATTTTCTGTAACCTAATTATGTCAATAAAATTATTTATTTATTTTTACAAGCCCTTGGTTAAAAAAATTACCAATTTCAACGATAAAAAATCCCGCATAAAGTTATGATTTACAATTTATCGTAAGAATTAACTACTTATGTTTTAACAATAGAGCGCGTAATGAAGGGTCTCTGTTTGATGGCCGCTGCAGGGTCCGCTTTACGAGTGACGCAGTGCCTGCAAGCGCTGGAGTTCATGTTAATACATAATCCTTGTAATAAACAGACGCGTCATGGAGTTATTCCAATGGTTAAACAAAACGTTAAATAACATAACAATAAAAGAAGTTTAGCAACGTTTTTTACGATAATTATGAAAGGCTAAGCGAACAAAAATGTGCAGAACTTTTGGGATTAGTTTTCTCTCATTGTAGGTATGTCCCTCCGGAGCGGGTCGCACACTCATCACTCGGTCCATCATGGGAACGACAGCCGACTGTTTGTTGTTCCTCCTCAACAAAGAGTTCCTGGACTTTATAATACAAGATAAACAATACGTATCGCAGTTTACAGTATTTGGTACATGCAAACTAGTCATGATGGACTGATTTCAGCGCAGTCCCTATATTACGATTCATATCACTTAAATCCAGCAGCGAATGACGGAACAAGCAGATGAAAGATAGGTTAGTATCGTAGCCAAGGACGACGCCATGTGTATGTTTACTTACAACAGTCCATGTTTAACCGTTACCCGCGCCGCGCCGGTACTGTTTGCACATAATCCGATCCCACTTACATGTAGTTTGCTGCTACTCGTAGATCGTAATTGAGCGTCTCTGAAGGGTTTGCTAAATGCAAAGCTATCATAACGCTGTCGGCTAAGTGCTTGTGTAGCCGTGCGTCCGCGATGTTTGCGTGCAATATCGTACGATGCCACGCGATCCGATGCTGAATACACATTAGGTTTACAGACTATGTACTTGACTTTCTACATTATCATGACACTAGTTCTGACTACTGTTCAACATAGGAGGCGGTATAGTTTAACCGAATTCACAGCAGGACAAGTAAGGGCAAGTCAACAAACGCACCGGAAGATTTACTTTTGATCAAACATGGCAGCTAAAGGAGCCTACGTCTCTCGGAGCCCGTCGGCCCAGCACTCTTGAGACATCATCATCGTCCTGCTCTGGCCCCACGTTGCTTGTGGTCGGCGCGACACATGTCCTCTCCCACCGTCACGCGACTATTGACTCCCTTCTCTTTCATATCATTCCTCACACAATCCATCCATCTTTTGTTTGGCCTTCCTCTCCCTCTCCATCCATTAACATTTTATACTTATATTTTTTGATGTGAAACATCTAGAGCCTATCCCACGATACCTTACAAGACGGGGTAGACTAGAAAAAAAATATCATTCCCACTTTACATGCAAAGGAGGTAAGTACCCAATTTTTTTTTTAAGTTTAATAGTTTTTTCAAGATTTTATTTTACCACTTTGTCAGCGTGATTAATGCCACCCATGCCAAATTACAGCTTTTTAGTACTAAAAGTCTCGGAGCTAAGCTGGGGACAGACAGGCAGGCAAACAGACGGACATGGCGAAACTAGAAGGGCTCCTCATGTTGACTACGGAACCCTAAAAAGGATCCTTTATGCTATGTTGTACCGTACCTAGTAATATGCTTAGTTAATTATATCAATGCAGTAAACCTAAACATTACAACGCGTGTATCTATAGGTACATTGTATTTAATCGTTATAGTTGCGGTGCGTTTAACAAATAGCGGTGTGTGTCTATTTGTGTGCGCTGTGGCTAGCACACAAACATCGCGTAATTGGTGGCCACACCTGAGGGTCGCGATCGTCTTAGCGCGTCCGAGACTTTACAGGTATTTGTAGAGAGCCCGGAGTTATGCATACAGTAGAGGGTTTGCCACTCAGACGATTAAAATATTTATTGTCAATCTGCCTAAATCATTCAGCGTCAAAAGACTATCTTATGACGCTGAATGATTTAGGCAGATTACATAGTATTTGCAGTGAACGTTAGTGCTTTACAAGATTACTTGAAGCTAATCTCACACACGCGGCGATAATCGAGTTGCGTGAGAAGTCGCGGCGACTTGCTGCAATCAGCGCTCATTGAGTGGCCGCCGCAGCCTCGCGACGTCGCACGAGTCCGCACCACTCCGCACCGCAGCGCACCGCGCCACATTCACATTTACTACGAAATCCAATCAGCAGGCAAGTAGTTTAAAAAGAAATTGCGACCCCTAGCACAAGAAAATGTAGAAAATAGTTTTTAAAATGTTGTCTTGCCCGTTTGGTGGCAATACTTCTTTCTAAAACCCCCGACTATTTGTACCGGAGATTTACGTAGGTATACGACGAAGGGCACAGGAAATAAGGAGCTCATTGACAATTTTACCTTTTTGGAATTAACGGTACCATTTGCTTCGTTTTTCTATGGCCAATCAGAGCACGTTATTTTAAACATGATAAAAGGAGCTAATTTTGCGTAAAGTTTACTGAATAAAACCCTACTTTAAAATAAAAAATAAAAAGCACTCATTGCATTCTTCTGGGTCTTACCAAGAGAACTCCTCAACAATTAACGTCCCAGCATCGCGAAAAGCAATATTTTGTAAAAGATAATTTAGATAAATTAAAAACGTGAAAAATAAAAACTTTTTGTAAAAAAAAAATAATCGACTTCCAAAAAAGCACTACAAAGTGCAAAATAACTTTTAATATCGGTGGCAAAATACTAAAATACAGATCCAAAAGACACCGAATTCCGAAATTAAAGTTATTTTTTAAGTTATTTTGCACTTTGTAGTGCTTTTTTGGAAGTCGGTTATTTTTTTTTTACAAAAAGTTTTTTATTTTGCCATACAAGTGTCAGTTGTCAGATAAGCTTCCTTGCAGAAATTTTACGACGCGTACATTGTGCATTAAGTTTTGCTTGTTTCTATTAAAATGGACAATAATAGTACCTAGTGATTGTAATGAAATGTTAAAAGGTCATCTTTTCCTTCGCGACCTATAAAAGTTCTCTAAATTGACAAGTTGAGTACCAAAATAGGCTTCCGCTCTACTTATAATGGGCCCTGGGAATCTGCTTGCCTCAGTGGAAGAAAGAAGAAAACCAGTGAGATGAGCACTGTACAACACTGATTAGCCAGGGAAAATACTCGTAGAAAGGAATTTAAAAATAAAGTTGTACCTAATTTTAACATAGTCAAGCATTGCCCTCATTACCAAGCTATACAAATATTTAATAGACTGCCAGCGGATTTGAAAATTTTGTTATACACTAGCTCTTTTAAGGCTAAGCTCAAAGCATTTCTGTTAGACAAAAACTTTTACTCTATGGACGAACTGTAATTTAATTATTGTTTTTTCATGCATGCTTTTTTATGTTTTTATTTTTGATTTTTATTATTATTATTGCCACATGATACTTTTAGAGTTTATATTAATATTATTAATTAAGATGTATGTAATCATAATCAAACACAATATAAATAAATTGTTCCTGATAAATAAATAAAAAAACACAATGAATTAATTTTACCTGGAAGCTTGTGTAAAGACAAATTGCCAATTTCTGCTGAAAATTATAGTGACCTTCAGGACTTAAAAAAAGTTTTGTTTCCTTGAAACTAGTATTTTCCCATAAATAAAATTTCATGCTTAATACTATGTGTTTTATTTCATGAGTGTGTAAACAGGAAAAACAGAATATAGGTATAAAAGACATTATTTATGATCACTATTTTAGTTGTAAAATGTTTTACATTTTTTTTAGGAGATCATTGTGACAAAGAGCACCTTGTTGCCAGATACATTTGGGAGTTAAAGGTCAAACTATTATTTATTTACTAACCCAATGTTATAAAATAATAATCTATATAGGCTTCTACGAACCGGCGCGACTTGCGACGCGACACAAATGCACCGTTCGTTGCGCGACACGCGGGGCCTTTCTGTCGCGTCGCGTGTCGCACTGCTCTGTAGAAGCCTTTATGTTGAATATACACTCCTTTTTTATACAAATACAAATCAAATTCCAGTAGAGGTGTAAGTGTAGAAATTTTAATTTTAGGTTTATTCCTTTAATTACTCGACACAATGAGATTTTTAATGAGCTCTTTCTTTTCCTGTGCCCTTCTTACTTAGTTCTATTGAGCTCATTAGTGTTATTTGAAGAGCAAAATATTAACTTTGCTAAAACTAAAATAGTGTTCTTTTAAGTTAAAGAATTTCAATGTTATTTTAAGTTAAAGTATTTCAGAGTGTAAACGAAGACGGAAATAATTCAGTGGTTATACGAGCGAGACCACGCTTATGAAACAAACATTGTAGTGCGAGGAGGTGGTTTTAATTATCATACATTATGTAGTACATTCCTACTACATATTTACATTATGTAGTACATACCTACTACATATTTACATTATGTAGTACATACCTACGAGTACTACATACATTATGTAGTACATACCTACTACATACCTACGCGTAGATTCAATAAGCGACCAAAGTCGAATGATTAGGTCACGGGAGTAATCTGCCATGTGCTAGCTGTCACTTTTACACTACACAATTATGACCATTTTATTACACAGTGACAGCTAGCTCACGTCAGATTACTCCAGTGAATTCATAATTCGACTTTAGCAATAAGCCACCACATGTAAATAATTAAACTTACAGTGATCGCACGGCGATGCCGCGATGCGTTACAATGCGTTGCGGAGCGGTGCGACGGCTCGGTCACGACGAGGCCGACCTTCAGTACATATCTAATTAGTCATGTATTTTTGCGATTTATTACGTTAGAAAGTATGCATGGAGATGTTTCATTTTATCAGGCCGCTCCAAATTTCGACTGTTTTCATTAAGAGGCGATGCTCGCAAATATATAGAATTTAACTAGGGCGCGCCCCGCCACGCGCCGCCACTAGGGGTCGCAGACGCTCGAGAGGCGGCGCGGCCTCTCTCCCTAAGTCCCTATTGATTGTTAGTTTTAGTGTTTAGGCTGATTCTGCAGCCAATAATTTAACAATTAAAGAATATAAGATTTTTCTAAAACTGAGAATTATACAAACTAAGCCCTTCCATGTTCTTATAATCTCAAACCTCCCCTTGTCCTTACTGTTGACTACCAGAAACAAACTTGCTGTCACTAACATAATTAATGATTATGAGTCCATTAATTTCTTCACCCCTTATAGCCGTGCAGCCGTACCGAGCTACCGGGAAATCATAACTCTTAGGAACAGCATGTAGGCTGTAGGTCGTGTCACTTGATTAGGCGGACATTAGTTAAATATTCGCCATGAATAGCTGGCGACCTGCCAGTGTTGCCAGAGTGCTAGTAGCGTGGTCCGCGTGCCGCTAACTATTAGCAACTGAAGCAGTTTATTTAACTTGCTAACTATTAGTACATTTTGGAAGAACATTTGAAGGAAACTGAATAAAACAAATGATCAAAACTTTTTAACAGTGGTCGTAATAGGAATGGTCAAGAAATATGCCGGTTTTTTAAAACAGTTGTCCTATCCATGTGTTCTTAGACAGCGGCTAGTTGAATTTATATTTTTTCTTATTGGTTTTTAATTGCTGCGTAAATTACATAGGTATTTTCATACATGAGATGCTAAGGTAATCTACACTAATATTATAAAGAGGAAAGATTTTTTTGTTTGTAACGAATAGGCTCCGAAACTACTGAACCGATATAAAAAATTCTTTCACCAGTAGATAGCTACATTATTACGGAATAACATAGGCTAA
The DNA here is from genome assembly GCA_948098905.1 of Tiliacea aurago. Taxonomy (NCBI): domain Eukaryota; kingdom Metazoa; phylum Arthropoda; class Insecta; order Lepidoptera; family Noctuidae; genus Tiliacea; species Tiliacea aurago. Next base: position 28,312,279 of record OX402581.1, on the reverse strand, counting down.
GCTTATTACACAATCCAAGATTTCTTGAATTATTGATTGATTTGTTGACCATATAATAATTACACTGTATCTTGATATTTTGACATTTATAATACCTAACTAAATTTGACATGTAAAATAATTTTAAATATAATGACAATACGTAATAATTATTGTATGCCTATTAGGCCGGACATATTGGAACACTAATTTATTGTTAAGACCTGTATCAAACATATGCCCACAATAAAGATATTTTGAATTTGAATTTGCTACTTATAATTTATTTTCAAAAACAAATAGGGATCGGTTAGAAAATTGCAATATTGTAACCCAAGGTAGAAAACCAAAAATTGTTTTTAGTGTGCACTGGGAATACTATTAATGATAGAACAAAATAATGTACTACAGGATTATAGGTCTTATTAATGTCTCGACCTCCACGCGGGCAAAGCCGCGGGCAAAAGCTAGTGGTATATAAAGTTGTAGGAAGATTATTGATGTGGGGAGAAATGAACGCGTTCACACCCAGTTCACGAGAGCAGCAAGTGGAACATTGGACTTACCAGAAAAAACTGCCAACGGGATCTGCGATGCCTTCTTGAGCTGGAGATGAAGAGGATGACGAAGCACAAGCTTTATTGCAGAACGTTATCATTGGATAACGCGTCGCATTGGCGATTAGAGTTCGTTTTTAGAGGTTCTTATAAAACTATGGCTAAAGGCTGAAGAGCGAGCGAACAGGAGGGAGCGGGAGCGAGAGCTGAGCGAACAGCAGGGAGCGGGAGCGAGACCTGAGCGAACAGGAGGGAACGGGAGTGAGACCTGAGCAAACAGGAGGGAGCGGGAGCGAGACCTGAGCGAACAGGAGCGAGCGGGAGCGAGACCTGAGCGAACAGGAGGGAGCGGGAGCGAGAGCTGAGCGAACAGCAGGGAGCGGGAGCGAGACCTGAGCGAACAGGAGGGAACGGGAGTGAGACCTGAGCAAACAGGAGGGAGCGGGAGCGAGACCTGAGCGAACAGGAGGGAGCGGGAGCGAGACCTGAGCGAACAGGAGGGAGCGGGAGCGAGAGCTGAGCGAACAGCAGGGAGCGGGAGCGAGACCTGAGCGAACAGGAGGGAGCGGGAGCGAGACCTGAGCGAACAGGAGGGAGCGGGAGCGAGACCTGAGCGAACAGGAGGGAGCGGGAGCGAGACCTGAGCGAACAGGAGGGAGCGGGAGCGAGACCTGAGCGAACAGGAGGGAGCGGGAGCGAGACCTGAGCGAACAGGTAAAAAAAATAAATATTTATTCCACAATTTTCGTTATTGCACCTACCACTGCTTGTCTCTGCATCACCCAAAGGTTGACTGGTAGAAAATGCCTATGACATTAAGTCCGCCTCTGTACATTTTGTGTGCTTAAAGTGTTAAATAAATAATAAACAGGAGGGAGCGGGAGCGAGACCTGAGCGCGGCTCCAACGATTATAATGATATCAGGAAGTATAATGGTGGCGACAGCGTGTCAACCCTAAAGGCTTCTACATACCGGGGCGACATGTCATGCGACGCGACGCGACACAAAGGCACCGCTCGTCCCGAGACACGCGGGGCCTTTGTGCCGTGTCGCGTCGCCTTTATACGCGGCGCCGCCGAGCTGGTTCAGAAGAACATGCATCTTCTGATGATGAATAACAGGTAGTGTAGCGGCGCTAAGGTACACAGAGCGCGCGGCAATTGAGTCGGTCTCGCGTTTCATTGCGAACCACTCATTAGTTCTTCCGCTAAACTAAATTAAATCCAATGTACTCAAAACTTACTCTATGATTGGGTGAAGAATTTGGCGTGAACAATGTGCATTCCAAATGTGTTGTATATGCTCATCGTCAGTTAGATTGATAATTGATAATTTTATGAAACACAAGTGCGTATTAATACAAAACGGTTCCACTTATTTAAACCTATCCTACGGATGTATCCACAGACTAACAAAGTCTTGTTATAATCCGGGACCCTTTTGGTTACCCATTGAAAGGGTTTTCGATAGGGTTTTTCTAAGCAGTTAAACAAAAACCCAAACCATATGGGTAACCCTTATGAACGGCTTAAATTAAATTTTGGTAACCCATTGAAAGGATTTTCGATAATATCCCATACGGTGTGGGTAACCCTTTTGAACGGCATAATTTAAGCTTTTCAAAATTACCCACACCGTATGGGTTTCTGATTAACTGCTTAGAAAAACCCTATTGAAAACCCTTTCCATTGAAAAGGTTTTCGATAGAGTTTTTCTAAAATGGAACCAAAATGGTCCCTGGGTAGAATAGAGATAGAATTGGTGCTATGCGTGCTGGGCGGATATCGAAATAACATAATTATTATGATTTTTTCATGTTACTGGGTTTAAAGTAGGTATAGAACCCATTGAATGGGTTATCATGTAACCCTTTCACTGGGTTTCAAGTATAAAACCCATTCAATGGGTTATCATGTAACCCTTTCAATGGGTTTCTAGTATAAAATCCTTTCAATGGGTTACATCATGATAAAGGTAACCCATTGCAACCCCTTCGCAAGGCTTAACTCTTAACCGGGGTTGTACGTTCCCTGGTTATAATAACAAACTTCTGAGTCACCGTTATCATAACACTCCTCCCGAGATATTTCACGAAGGGCTACCAATTAAGATTAGTCAAAATACTTGGCGGCTTTGTTCGCTCAGGTAATAATATCTTAGCGTCTCTTCAAGATTCCCCTTAAATAATATTAACGAGTTTTCCTCAACGCGTCTATTAAATTGACATCTGTCGACCATTGCAACTATCTTGTCATTAATTTTATGATGCTGTAAAAACTTTATATAACGACTTTGAAGGGTTTATAAGCGTGTGGTTAATTTATTACAAAACGTAGTTATGATTGATCGGTGTCGACCAGCCGTGTTTCACTGACAACAGTGACAAATTAAAAATTAAACTTCAGGGTTGCTATTTTAATCATCTCAAATAGTTCGATAGCTTTAACATTGAGGATTCTCTTGATTTGAAGTTCCATTTTATCAAAATACATTAGAACCTTCATTTAGGCCGAGTTAAAGTATAGGAAGACTTAACCAAACGACTTAGAAATTATCACGATATTTTTTGTGTCATAGTTATTGTCAGATCAGCAAGTACCTACTGAGCTACAGATTGTGTAGGTTTTCTTAAACATATGTACGTCATTCAGTCGCTGTCACTTTATCACGTCGCGGCGAGGTGCGAGTAGTTAGCTGATGTAATAGAAGTCACTGCCGCACCTCATACAGTAAGCCAGTGTGCATATTTTGTTTAGGGCGTGTTCACTTTCAATACTACGTAGTTATGTCATCTAGTCAATGCCAGTCATCGTGTTCAGGTTTTAATTGGTTAAGAGTCTGCAATAGGTACCTCAAATTGTTTAGCATGATCTTCCGTTAGAACGAAAATACTGCAGCATTCATTTTGAAATAAACGTATGGTAAAGATGATAAATGATTAATGTTAAGTACATACCTACTATGTTTGACAAAAACGCAATTCCATACAATTTCCTCGACAAAAAAAAATACAAAGTTACCTCCAAACTGAACAATAAACCACTAGTATTAAAAAAAAACTTCAAATTATATCATGAAACTTTGCATAATGACTGAACTACATAAGAGAAACTATGTTTTTGTTTTTTTTTATTACCATTATTTTCACCGTTTAAATAAATTAACGAAATTATCGGCGCCTTGGAGCCTTCTTTCTGCCGCCCAGCACCTAACTCAGCCTTGCTTGCTCGCGTTGACGCGAGCAGATGTGTTCGAGCGAGATAAAGAGTGAGGTGGCGCTGAGGTATTATGAACTCTTAAATTAGATACTTTAAGGCCCTTATGCATCACAAATCACTTAGTGCGTTTAGCGCTACACATGTTTGAAATTCTGTGAAATCGTTCTGTCTCTCTATCTTCAAACGATTGACAGAAACAGAGCTATGTTATAAATACGTTTAGCGCTAAACACATTTAACGATGTGTGGTGCAAGCGGGCCTACATGCCAAGTTAATTTTGAAGTTGCCTCTTTAGAAAAATGTTAATATAAGGTTTGGACGATTTTGAGATGCCAGAATTGATTGTGTATCCCAAACACGTCTTGCATCAATATATATTTACAACAAACACAAATTCAACTTTGTTTCGTAAGTTGCACCACTGCAATCGACGTACAGTGTCGTGTGCAGTGCACCGCGCGAGGTGGCCGGGACTCGTTAGCACAGGAGTGCCTCCTGAGGGTCCTCCTACCCTCTGAAGCTAAATTAGCGACACTACCTACTCTCACCCAGTCACTCATGAGGCGGTAAGCGCAAATCCTGTGGAGTGCGCTATTCGCTGACTATATGTAGTTCGAGAGGTGTCTTCGTAACGTAGCACTTAAAGAGGCGGCATTGTCTTTTGAAATTAGTTAGCTTTTTTAATTGGAATACTTTCATTGAAAAAAATGCGCTTTCAAAGACTAAAGAGTCACTGACATGACTACTAACATCGAAACAACTTGTCTGTTAACAAACTGCACCCGCAGCGGAAATGTAACGAATTAAAAGACTGTCGCAATAAAATTAATGTTGCAACTGTACCGATTACAAGCTGCGGACTTGAAGCCATCAAACAAATGAAGAAATCCCGGTCTTCCGCTGCGATGTAAATAGGCCTTTTGTTCATTCTGATTAAATAATATGAGAGAAAAATGGAAATCGTACAAATAGTGACGCCTGATGCAACGGGCGGTGCGGTGCGGGGGTGCGGTGCGGGGCGCGGGCACCAGGGGACCGCTTAAAAATAAATATAAGACTCGGTTTTAATTTGCGCGGAGAGTTAGTAGTCCACGGCTAGGGCTACTCCGTCGTTACAATAATCGCCGTAAGTACCGACGCGCGACGTTCTACTGATTTGTGTAATGGAAATTAAATTAAATATTTCTTCAACAATCAAGTTACCCAAAGCCCAGCAAACCCAAGTCAAACAAAATCCTTCATTTATTAATTTATTTACAACAACAAAATTACGCTACAGTTAACATTCTTATGGCTTTGTGTATTTAGGTAAATCTAATTCCGTTTGTAATGTGAGAAGCTAATAAACGCAGCTCCTCGACAGCGGGGCAGCCCTCGAGTGTCGAGTGGAAGCCCTCGCTGCATCCGAGTGGCGCATACTTGCACTATTACGATACTAACTGCGTATTAGAGTGGAGCGCTCTCCGTTCGCTCAGCTCATTCCGCTCACTGCGCTCCTCTTTGCTCTGACCGTTCCGAACCAATTTAGTGATGGGCGCAAACAACGAGTTTTGTTACCAACGCCAGCTTATATTAAAAAGTGTATTGAATAAGTGCGAGCGCGCGTGTTGATTGCTTATTCAGTCGATATGCGGTGCAGTACGTGTAGAGGTTTGAATCCATTGCGGCGCGCATTGTTTGTCACGTTGGCGAATCAATTGTTGATAGTTGGACTTGTTATTAATATACCAATGGACAGACATATTTTGCAGAATATAATAAGAATCAGATAACTGTATTACTACCTATGTTCGTTGCTTATTGCGTCACCAACATGGTGGTTGCATTGCCGTCGGTGTCTATCTCGTGGCAGTTTGGTGGCGCGTCTTGTAATATATACATGTTACTAGAGCATCTGGCACATTCAGTCTTACAAGATGCTACGTAGTTAGTAACTTAGGTAGGGCTGACATAAGAGCGCTCGTCGAGCTTAGCAATTTATCCTAATTTTACAAACGATAATATAAATTTTATGTTTATTATGTGATGAACAGAGTTTATATATTTAAATACTAATTCCACCTCCCTCTTAGAAATATATAAAATAATAAGAATTACTTAATAACAATTATAGGTACAATATAAACTACAGTGGCTACCTCATGTCCAATTAAGTATTTCGGTATACATTTGTATTTCCTATTACTTACACACGAAACATTCAAAGGTGAAGGTTCAAATGACTCGTTCATTAAATTTTTCCTCTCTGGAAATAATAAGCGTGAGTTGTGCGGACCTGCTGCCTGTTCCTTGTATTTGTGCTAGCTCAGGCACCACTTGATGTGTAGGCCAGGAGATTAACTTTATTGTGCACCTTAGATTGCTCGCCCGGTACCCGGCACCCCAGTAATAATGCTGTTCTAACACAGCTTTGTAAACCGATTTTGTAGATAGTGTAGTGCTTGGAGGACTTTCGAGTACACTGCTGGATTTGTGTTTCTTGGTAAATATTTGAACGTGATTTCTGTTAGGAAATTCAAGTGTTATTTAAGTATAATTTTATTGTAATGATGTCTATTAGTTATGTCTATTAGTTTGTTCGAAAATATACCTATAGGTTTTTATAAGTAACAAAAATATACCGGCTGTGTTTTTTATCTTAAACTTTTAGCTTTCAGCTCCGAATTGGCTACCATAATTATTTTGCTTTATTTCAGAAATTTTCAACCTTTTTCCTGCGAAACGTCTACCGATAGTATTTGGATGGAAATGGATGCAATTGCATCAATCAACCAATATGTAACTTTTCTGGGAAAAGTAAAGAAAAAATATTGCATACCTACAGTATAAACAAGGTAAAAAGTTTCAGTAAATATGGTATAGTAAAATATATGAATCCCAGCCTTCAATTTTTCAGCGGCAAAATTAACAAACAACATGGAATAAATAAAAGTCCAACAAATATTTAACGATCAGCTAAAGCTATTTTTGTGAAAAATCAATTCTTGTTTTCAAAAAAATCTGTTATTTTGTAAAACATGACGGATGGATGGATGTTACTATGCTAGCTGCGTCTTATCATCTTTCATTCAGCACTACTTTGACCTGCGAGGATGAACGTTACTATGCTGGTGCGTCTTATCATCTTTCATTCAGCACTACTTTGACCTGCGAGGATGAACGTTACTATGCTGGTGCGTCTTATCGTCTTTCATTCAGCACTACTTTGACCTGCGAGGATGAACGTTACTATGCTGGTGCGTCTTATCATCTTTCATTCAGCACTACTTTGACCTGCGAGGATGAACGTTACTATGCTGGTTGCGTCTTAGTATCTTTCATTCAGCACTACGTTGACCTGCGAGAATGAACGTTACTATGCTGGTGCGTCTTATCATCTTTTATTCAGCACTACTTTGACCTGCGACGGTGAACGTTACTATGCTGGTGCGTCTTATCGTCTTTCATTCAGCACTACTTTGACCTGCGAGGATGAACGTTACTATGCTGGTGCGCCTTATCATCTTTCATTCAGCACTACTTTGACCTGCGAGGATGAACGTTACTATGCTGGTTGTGTCTTAGTATCTTTCATTCAGCACTACGTTGACCTGCGAGAATGAACGTTACTATGCTGGTGCGTCTTATCATCTTTCATTCAGCACTACTTTGACCTGCGAGGATGAACGTTACTATGCTGGTGCGTCTTATCGTCTTTCATTCAGCACTACTTTGACCTGCGAGGATGTACATTACTATGCTGGTGCGTCTTATCATCTTTCATTCAGCACTACTTTGACCTGCGAGGATGAACGTTACTATGCTGGTGCGTCTTAGTATCTTTCATTCAGCACTACTTTGACCTGCGAAGATTAACGTTACTATGCTGGTGCGTCTTATCATCTTTCATTCAGCACTACTTTGACCTGCGAAGATTAACGTTACTATGCTGGCTGCGTCTTAGTAGCTTTCATTCAGCACTACTTTGACCTGCTAGGATGAACGTTACTATGCTGGTGCGTCTTATCCTCTTTCATTCAGCACTACATTGACCTGCGAGGATGAATGTTACTATGCTGGCTGCATCTTATCATTTTTCATTCAGCACTACTTTAACAAAGCACGCCTCAGCTGTCATACGGAATCGCAAAGAATAATTATAAGTACAGAAAAATATCTGGTTTTCCTACTATTTTTGTTGAAAAGTTGATGGCAGATTACTAGTTGAATTTGGTGAACATTAAAAGCATACGTACCTACTCCTACAATCGTTTCTGTGAGTATCCTGATTGAATAATTATTATCATCCCGTAACCGTGCAGCGTTGTTGCACAACATGATATTGACCTAATGAATGCAATAAACGGTGAAGTAAAGAAAAGCAGCTTCCTGTGGTGGCAGTGAAGGTAAGTAGGTGAAAAGCAGCTTCCTGTGGTGGCAGTGAAGGTAAGTAGGTAAAATGAAATGATGCTATTGAGATCTATTCAAGCGCTAAGTGTGTCGCTTTGCAGCGCTGCAGGTCGCTGCAGATCGCACGGTGGAGGTGGAATACTGCTAATGAGCTAGTTCCGCTCACACACTACAATAGTATATGGTGTCTGGTGGCAATGTGTGTGGCTGCACGTGCACGTATCACACAGAGACTTTTACTTAGTTTGAAAGCCTTTCAGATATAAAATAAATCAAGCGCTGTTTCGCACACAGATGCGGTGAAAATATTCTAACTCACAACTACAAAGAGAAGAGCAATATTCCAATAGTAATATTTCTAAATTAAAATGGAGGATTTACAAATGGGTCAGTAATTAGTGAAGCAATTCTACTAGCTTAAACGGGTCGTTCCGCACCGCACGGCACCGGATCGTGTCGGGCAGATAAAACGCGCGACGGAAACTTACGACTGTCGACGAAGATGCCGCTCTGTGCACTGTATATATTATTAACAGCGCAACATGTGAGATTTACTGCGTTCCTAAGAGAAGTTTTAAACGCTTTATCTCACAGAGGATTCTCTTTAAAGCACTAATTCGGTGATACGAATGCACAGAGATAGAAATGAGAGGAAACCACTTTATTTTAACAGCTAGCAAAATAAGATTTATACATTTTCCTATACATGTTACACTCTACAATGAATTATTGCATTACTTATAATATCGAACGTAACGAGAAAACTGTGACGGAACCAGATGGAACCTACTTAGAAGTTTTAGTTTCATTTGAATAATAGTCGTTTCTACTTACAAATAGAAACTAAGCTAGGCTAATAACAATATCCGAGAACGAGGATAGGTAGCAAAAGAACTGTGAATTGGTATTATCTTGGTGGGATACGGTTGCGGGCGAGGTGCGCGGTGTCTAATGCACTCGAACGCAACTGGCCGCGTGCCAAGCGCCTCGCGACTACGACGCGACATGGTGCGGTGCGGTGCCGAGGAATGCCCAAATTACACGCCGACATTCGGCGTAATCAACTTGGTTGGTTTAAGCGCGATTTGAATTTTGTAATTAGAACTATATGAAGTCCGGCCGGCCGGCACAACTTTGCCGTCTGTCTGCGATATATTTTACGACGTTTTCAATTAAAACTGAGGACAGGGAAGTTCTTGCGAGTTGGTTTAATGGAAGCCCCGCCGCCGCCGTCTCAAAACAATCGACAGTTCGTTAAAGTTTGTTATGGGTTATTTTTCTTGCTCGCGTCGCCGCGCCGTGACGGCGGCCGCAATCCGGAGCATCAGCTACACGGCACGGTCCGGTCACCTGCCGGTGATAACACTCACATCGCGACAACGAAAGAATCGTTCATTTGTTTAGCTATTTTCGCTGTACATTAATTTGTCGCATTATCTCGCCTTACCTTCCCTGTAAATAACGATCGCATATCTAAATATCAACGCTCACAAGAATGTCGATCCACTCTCTTGAACAACCACCTCAGTATGCTAAATACTTCCTATGTATGAGTATGTCGGAAAAACGTATTTAACTGCTTAATGAAACCGCATACCAAATTGCAATCTTTGAAATCCTGTTAACAACTTCAGCAGTTTAGCAGAGTCACTTATCCTTGTATATCGGTCTAATATAGCTCAAACTAGTAAATTTCCTAAAGCCAAGCGAGTCCCGGCTTAAAAGCGGCTAAGTTTGGAGCTAACTAAACTCGCAATAGAATAGCGACGACGACAGTAGGGGGGGGGGAAGGGGGGTGGCATTGGAGGGTTAAGCGCAAATATTTCAAATCTGTCGGAGTGTTTAGCGAATGCATTAACCCGTCGGCGCGTTGCTAATTAACCGCTGCTCGCTGCAGCCTGCCCGAGTGCCACCAAGCAGAGGTATGTGCAGGTGTGCAAGTCCTGAAGTTTGCCAAATATGACGGATGCTCCCATGATGAACTCGCACATACTTCAAACGTGTGCATAAATAAAGAAGTATGGCAGTTCTGGTATTGCTTAATATCAAAAGCGTTCATGAATGAAACTATGTAGTACATTATACGAGTAAATTACAGGGCTTTACTTTTGTATGCATTAGCTTTTTTTATTAAGTTGCACTAAGAAAAAAAGAAGAAACAGATAATATATTTCATGAACTCTGAATATCAAAACGCAGCAGTGCGGCAGCGGTAGCAGTGGAGTTAGCATATGCACGAGCATGATGTCATATTTTGTAACCTATACGTAGGTATAATAAAATCGTAGCGAAGTCAAAATTGTACATTGAATATTTTTGAAAAAAAGTAATTGCAACGTTGTCTGGGATCGATTCCAATGGCGAAAATATAATTTTTAGAATTTTTGTCTGTTTGTCTAAATGTTATGTTAGAGCATCACGCAAATTCTACTGAATAGATTCTGTTCAAATGCAGAGATATTCCCTACATGCCTAGTAATGGTAATTGAATGGAAAATGATAGGCTATACATTATCACGCTATTTGCAATGGGGGATGAGCAATATTGAATTATGTTTGTGTTCATGGGAACACAAACATAATTCAATATTGCAATATTATTTAATTCAATATATATAAAAGTAAGTTGGAGTCTCATTTCCTACGATATGTATGGTTCCGAACCTCAAAAGGAAAAAACAGAATCCTTATTTACCTCACTTCGTTGTCCACCCGTCCGCCCGACTGTATGTCTGTCTGTCAGTCAGTGAAGACCCTTTTTCTCAGGAAAGCGTGGAAGTATCAAGTTTAAATTAATTTCAAATACCGAGGTCTAAGGTTCCCTGGAGCTCAAAAACCAAAGTTCTAAGTAAACGCATTAAAAAATACGGCCATATAAGCGACATATTTTGATACTCGCAAATTAATCAAAAGCTATAGGGTACTTCCCGTTGACCTAGAATCATAAATTCGGCAAAAAGCAGTCTCACAGCGCAAGTAACGGAAAATTTCTGAAAAACGTTAATTGGTGGTTTCATGACATCATCATCATTTCAGCCGAAAATCATTCACTGTTGGACATAGGCCTCCCCAAACATCGCCACTTCAAGTAGCTGCGCTTCCCAAATCCAAAGGATTCCTGCGGCCTTTCAAACTGAAAAAAACCAAACCTGTCTGTCGTTCGAACGACCTTCATAGTCCTTTTCAATCTGGTTTTGGACCTACGGTGTAGTTGCGTAACACACTATCACTAGCAATGTGTTTTATTTTGACAGTTCAACATTACGCAATTAGGTTGCTGGTCATAGCACAGTAACGGCTCTTTCAAAGGTTACTGATCAAATCCGCTGGGCTATGGACCAAAAATCTGTCACTTTGCTTGTACTTCTGGACTTTAGCAGTGTCTTAAACTCAGTCGATTTCGACAGCCTTTTAGGGATCCTTAAATCTTCTACTCCTATCTTAAAAGCCGCTCACAGCGTATTCGTCTCGAAGAATCTTCTCCTGACTGGTGTTCTCTTATCGCGGGTGTGCCTTAGGGTGGCGTTATCTCTCCTGTCCTATCCGCTTTTCTATTTTCATTAACAGCGACCTAGATTTGATTAGCGAGTGATCGCAGTCCTTTGGACTGTAAATCAACCCTAAGAAACCCCAGGCCATTATTATCGGCGGAAGGTATGTTGGTGTCGCAGTTTCCGCTCTGTCTGAATGGAGTTCAGATTGAATACACAAATACGGTTCAAAACCTGGGGGTGACCATGGACTCTTACCTATCTTGGACTGTCCATGTTAGTCAAGTCAGTCGCAAAGTGCACTACACATTCCATTCGTTGTAATGCCTCCAGAGCTTCTTGCCCTTGAATATCAAAATCTCCCTTGCGCAAACTCTTATATATACTAAGCCCATCATAGACTACGCTGATACCTGTAAATTGGATGCCACCGAAGAGCTTTTAAATAAACTTGAGCGTTTGCAAATATCTGTATTCTTTTTGTTTTTAACCATAAAGGGTCATGTTTCTAACTTTTGCAAGATACTGAAGTGACTCGCTGTTCGACTTTGCAGGAACTCTTGGACATTGTGTCTGCTATTTAACTTCCTTCACAACCCTAAAACGCTATCCTATCTTTTCTTCCGCCCGTCCTTCTGATGCACCTTGCAGGTTGCAACTTAGAACTCTCCGTAAACTTCCTCCCCACTCAATCGACTTCTACTCCTACTCCTTCACTGTGCACGTGGTTTGGTTGTGGAGTTCTCTTTCACCTGGCATTAGGGACTGCAAAACTGTTGCAGTTTTTAAAATAAGAGTGAAAGAATACTTACTATCTTTTCACTTCGTCGTAATAATATCTTCGATATTATATATTATTTTACATTATATTATTATTTTATACTACATTTTATTTATATATTTTTTTGTGATATTTATTTTAGAAGTATATTCTAAGTACGTAAGTATATTCTCAAAATGTTATGTTATGTATAATTATTTAAATTTGTGAATAGTTCTTTGATTTTATGTAGGTATTTTATTTCCTCTTCCACTCTTACACACGTTGTCTACATCTCTTTGTCTACTTTTCTATCGCAGGTGTGCTGGAAGATATTTCTTTAGAAATAAGCTTTGTACGTAATTTCCTGGCTTTTGATTCTAGTTGCCCCTTCTAAAAGGTAGTTTCGTATGGAGTACAATGGGCAAGAAACTCCACCGTTACTCTTTTAAAAATGTTTTACAATTTTTTGTTTGAGTACATTAATTATATGTGAAGACGATGCACCTAGAAATAAATTACTATACCATATTAGGTAAAAAGAATTAAAAATGAAGCAATGAAAAATAACTTAATTATGAGATAGATACATGGTGCTCACATATTTAGAAACATCGTAAAAGTATATGTTTTCTAAAAAAATAAGTCACTGTGTGAGTATAGGATGTAAAATTAATGTCATAAAAATAACAAATTATACAATTAAAATAGCAACCAGTTTGATTTTGTCTAGACTCTAGACTGTCTATGGAGCTGGACCAGCATGTTTCCAAGCATTCCTATCCTGGATATAGTCCTCTAACTTGTTTATAAAGTGTATTTTTAACAAAAAGTGTTAGTTGTTTGTGCTACGTGTCACGTCGCGTTGCACGAAATAAGCGCCACTCTTACAATCAGTCGCGAGATGCTACACTTTGTATCGTGTTTTCGTACAGACGCGGCGACGTGCTTTAGTAGTAACAAATATGATGGATTTGGAAGATCTGGGATCTGGGTAAAATAATCTTAATTAATAATCACAACCTACACGTGTTACAATGTAAAGGCAGTTCGGCTGTCGCTACTTATTACACAGATTTCATATTCTCTTTGACTCGTGTTACAGGCAACAAATAAAACTACGGTTTGTATGTAGTCGCGTATAATACGTATAAAGACGAAGCTGTTCGAAAACTTATAAATTGAGCGGTGTTATATTAACAAGATTTTAAATAAATGCTTTGTAGTAAACAACTGTCGGATGATTATAGATTGATCTCAGGTTCTGTTTTAGCACGGAACCCCGACATTGCAGTCAGCTTCACGCGATTACTTGTAACATCGCGATTCACAAGTAACGTCAGTGACGATACTCTGAAGGTAACAAACGGGACATTCGGGTGGACGCATAAAAAGCGCGCGACTAGAGGCGGGGCGCGCCAATTTATCGCTACATCGGGTCCTCGCCCGTCCCCTGGGTACGATTCGGACCTCTTTTAATTTCCCTCGGATTTCCTCTTGAATACAAAACCACTGTTATAATGTTTTCTTTTGTCTTGCGATACACTCGGAGGATTCTATTATAATTACCGTGACGTGAGCAAATGTTGTGGGAGCCACGTTCTTGTACTATTTACTGAGCTTCTCGCGTATAGTTTGTGTTGATAAGAAGGAAGAAGAAGAATAGGTTTGGAGGTTTTTAACTATACAATTACCCACACCCACCCACCACCCAGCACAATTACAACCCTCATTGGACTCGCCTTTAGAGAGGACTGTGACGAAGCAGTGAGAACATTATAGGCTGCTTATACATACGATTGCTATGCATATCTCGTTTATCTATCTCTGTTAAGATAAATTAAACTCCAGATTGCAGCAAAAACTCTGCATCTTTTAATCAAGTTTTGTATCGAACACAGCGCAATCGCCCTCTACGCTTGCAAACACCTAACCATTTAGTCAGACTACTGTATAATATCTATAGCACGTTTAGTAGTTTAGTAAGCCAGTTAGCGGCGTGGTTTAGTTGCCGCTCACCTGTGGCTATCGGGCGCATCAAAATAGTTCCACGTCATTAAGTTTTACCGTGTCGTGCCGTATTGCCTACAAATTACATACGCATGTGATCGCATCCAATGGTGTAAAGTAACGAAGTAAGTAAGTAACTTGTAACTTTGGAATTTAAACTGTAACATGGTTTTTGTGAAATTATTGATGATGATCTAATTAAATAACCCATAACAGATTTGTGGCTGCAACCGTAAAGGAGCGTGTGGATCCAAGTTTGATTGTTATTTAAAAGTACTGCTGACTGTACTTTCGCCAAACACAGCGGTCTGCTGTTTACATAGAAACATTTTTACCTATTCGTTACACACAAACATTTAAACTAATCTTTTACGAATAAGTTTAATCAAATTGTCATTACTCTCTGTTTTGGTTTATGCTGTCTCTACACATCTGTAAATTGCTACAACTCAGCAAACACAGCCGGCCCACACGTCGGTCGGTCATCGCAGACTAATCTTTAGAATCACATGCATCGCCCCACTCGTAAACAAAGCTTCGCAAAGTAAGCAACAGAAAATGGACGATGGTAGTAATGTATTGACGTAAGCTTGTCAAGTCTGGATAGTCTGGGAACAGTTCTGAGTTTGTTGACAAACTTTGTAAGTCTTATGTCGTATTCTGGTTTATTAGAGGTTAGCCATTGGAATGTTTGGACCGAACGCCGAAAACATATGAACTAAAACCACTGACCTCTAATAAACAAGTACCTTGTATAATAGAGGTCAGTGACTAAAACTAAACCATAATCATTTAATCAGCCAAACACATTCAGATGGTGATAATTATAAATACTTATGTAGCTGGGAGCTTGTGCAAGCCGTACGGACAGTAAGTTAGCCAACAGTCACACACAAGTTATTGCAAGCTAAAAATAAAACAGCGTCGAGTGGAACCTAACTTTTACGAACGCTGGCTATTTGTGCTTCAAACTAAATCGAGTGCAGCATTCACCGCCCACACTGCTATACGAGTATAAATGAATTTAATGCCAGTCTACGATATTGTGCGGTTTTTAGTGCTACAGTTAATAATAGACGTGCTAGGTTAAGCAGCGTTTCGCGGTCAGTTTGTAAATGGTTGACTTTTGTCAATACGTTGATAAGCTAATACAGACGGACCGCAGGGATCCGCAGCTCCTGTTTGGGAAAAGACTAGTTAGTGCTTGCTGTGAAATATTTGTAATAAGATGAGGACCAACATTTAAGGTACTCTGACAACTCAATCCCTTTTGAAGACTGAGCTGATAACGATAATATGCGTCTGATCCTAAGAAAACCTTAATATGATGTCATCAGACGTGTGTATATACGGTTTATATTCCAACATTAAACATGATGATACGAGCACGCCATCGGTCCCTAAGTTTCTGTGACTAACAAGTTATAATAGGTTTCCACTTTGAGCCGGCCAGTTTGCACTTAAAACCAACACCGACTTATTCCGCGCTACTCCACAGGTACCTACATTCGGAAATGAAACTATAACCAGATACATTAGTTTTGATAACTACTGGAAACTGTGCTCTCTTCTATATAAATTATAAAGTTCAGCGAAAAGCTAAATAAATAGATTTGTTGAGTGGTGTAGGTTGGTTCGAAAGTTAAATTAATAGTTGTTTAGTGGTGTAGGCTAGTTAGAAAGTTACGTTAGGAAGAGATACGGGGAATCTAGAGAAGTACCTAGATGAAGTTGTTAATTATTTTCATAGTGTGTGAATTCTTTATTGACATTTTTATTTAATTTATAATTGTATAAAAAATTGTGACTAAACTACCAATTTGTTTTTGTGCCGTCTTAATTTATTGACATACTAACTCCTCCCCGCGACTTCGTTCGCGTGGAAGTCGTAAGACAGCACAATTATACGTATACAAACAACAGCTACATTTTTATAAAAAAAACTGCCTCGTTGGTCTATTGTTTGGAAGCGGTACTGTTGAGCATGAGGTCCTGGGTTCTGTTCCCGGGTCAGGCAGTGTTATTGGGTTTTCCATCTGGAATTTCCCAGTTACAGTGCGAAGTCTGAATTTGTACCCGGTTAATGGCAATAGGCTCGCCCCCTATTACATGAAACCTAAACATAAAGCGGCGAAATTGAATGTGGGTGTACTATAGGTAAATACACCTCTGCCTCACCCTTCCGGGAATACAGATGTGACGCTAGGTAAATACACCTCTGCCTCACCCTTCCGGGAATACAGACGTGACGCTAGGTAAATACACCTCTGCCTCACCCTTCCGGGAATACAGACGTGACGCTAGGTAAATACACCTCTGCCTCACCCTTCCGGGAATACAGACGTGACGCTAGGTAAATACACCTCTGCCTCACCCTTCCGGGAATACAGACGTGACGCTAGGTAAATACACCTCTGCCTCACCCTTCCGGGAATACAGACGTGACGCTAGGTAAATACACCTCTGCCTCACCCTTCCGGGAATACAGACGTGACGCTAGGTAAATACACCTCTGCCTCACCCTTCCGGGAATACAGACGTGACGCTAGGTAAATACACCTCTGCCTCACCCTTCCGGGAATACAGACGTGACGCTAGGTAAATACACCTCTGCCTCACCCTTCCGGGAATACAGACGTGACGCTATGTTATTTTTATAAATCATAAATACATACACAAACTCACGCCTACTTCCCAAGGGGGTAGGTAGAAAGTACAGAACACTACCTGCTACGCTACTATACATACTCCTTTTTCTTCGTTTACGTTCATACGAGTACATCCGGTCATTCGGCGTGCCACTACTGTAGCAACATTAATTTAACACACGTATAGAGTTTCGCCTTTACGTTTTATGAAAATATTTTAATTTCATTAAACATTATTATTTATTGATTTATTTACAATTTTCTAAAATAGCATCTTGGAGCAACCTGTACTTACAGAACTGTGTAGCACAGAGGTAATTAGCCGGGGTCATGGAGCATAACATCGAATCAATTAAATTAAAACTAATAACGTGCAAGGTGTAGGAGAATTGAAGGAAATAGAGAGCTTTATTATTTAGTATGTTTGTTTTTTTTATTATTATTTATCTTAATATAATTTATTAAAAAAAAAAAAAAAAAAAAAAAAAAAAAAAAAAAAAAAAAACAAGTTTATGTATCAAAAGAAATAAGATTCTGTTCATACAAACTATATCGCCCCTTTTTACGCACTCAAAGGGGTAAATTGTTGAAACATCGTTTTTGACGTTTCTATTATTGGTTTTATACCAATTTTCAACTTCAAATCTGTAACTATCTCGCAATGTTCTAACCATTTGGCTCGTCTTTTTAATAATTGGCTGTTTATTTCATTTCATTTAATACTAACATTAGGCTAAGCTATACTACTACTAACATTATATGGATTTTATCTGAAATAAAATATTTTAATTTTAATTTGAATTTACAATTTACTGTAAAGTAAACTATAGAGGAATACAAACATAATGCAATATTGCTGTTCCCCCATAGCAAAAAGCGTGATAATATAATTACCCTACCAATTGACCGGACTTATAGGGAATATTTATGCAAAATTTGAATAGAATCTATACTTAGAATTTGCATGACGCTGGAACATACATTTAGACAGACAAAAATTAAAAAAAATATATTTTCGGCATTGGAATCGATCGCAGATAAACCTACTCATTTGATTAATTACTTATTTTCAAATATATTCAATGTTTTAACAATTTTGCATAAGTGCCATATATTATGCATAGATTATTATTAACTAACGGCCGAACCCAATAACTTATTTTCAGTTAAAGACAGATCGCTATTGATGATAGACAGTATAATTATATCTATGCTCGGATGGCGTCTCACAATCATTATTAAAGGCTATCTAACTAATGAAAACAATAAGTAGGTTTCTCTACTTCGCTCTCCCGTGCGTTCCATTACAACCAACATCACTTTAAAAAACAACATGTGTAATTAGGGTTATATTAAAACTTCTTTGTTTCTTACTTCTAAATAAGTTACTGGATTAAGATATAATTCTGTAGAGCCATATTTGTAATGGCTGCGAATCAAAATACAACCTGTTACTGACCTGCAAATTGCAAAAAACTTAATAAAATTTGAATTTCGCGGGCTACCTTAGCGCATTAATGTTATTTTTTTTTTAACTTAAATTCATGTTAGTAAGGGGGGGGGTTAAATTTCTGTTATTTTTTGCCTAGGGCGCACCGGTTTCGAGATATTTGAATTTCAATTTTTTTTTATTACTTTAAATGAAAAAAAACATCTATGATCATTATTACAAGTACTAAAGAGTTCATTTTAGCTTGGCTACTTTACGTTTATCCCTGCAATTCGGCCAAATCTGCCATCTGTAGTACTGTCCTGTCAAACAAATCGTATATTGGGACGCATACTTTGGCATTTTCATACAAAGAGATATCTGTTGTAGGCGATACACCCTCCCATCAGTAGATAGCGTGGGCCGGTATGATTCCTAGATTATTGGGACGTTATAACCATCGATAGATATATTTTTATATCTCCAGTAGGCCGAAACTGGTGATATATAGGTTATTGGGTTCGGCCGTAAGTACATATTACTGTTTGGCATGAAATTGTGACATCTACCTATCTATTGACTTTATTGTTTTTGCATGCATTCAGTTAATGTGTTATTTGATTACCTAAGCTACTTTGTATGCCTTCTGGCGGCACATAGTATAGACCAACATTTTTAACCGACTTCCAAAATAGAGGAGGTTATATGTTCGGCTGTATGTTTTTTTTTTTAATGTTTGTTCACCTGTATCTCCGTCAATTATGGACCGATTTTGAAAATTATTTTTTTGTTTGAAAATGTATGCTCCTGAGGTGGTCCCATTGCCACCAAATCAGAATCTGACGAGGGGAACTCATGGAAATCGAGGGCAACCCTCGAATTTTATAGGCAAACCTATAGCGATTTGGGTATTTTTCATAGTAACTTGTGCATTTGCTCCCGAAAATCACCATTTGGTGAAGTGGAACTGATGATGGAGACCACAGATGGCCACCGGAACAACATAATAATAAGTATTTAACGGGTTGCGATTCGATTATATCGTTCCTTAATATGGTTGCTAAGCAATTTATGCTCGTCACAATGCATATGGTGAGTAGCAGTTCTCCTGGTTATTACCAGGAGAACTCCTCAATAATTAACGTCCCAGAGCATCGGGAAAAGCAATATTTTGTAAAAGGTGATGAGCAGTTGACTTTAGGCTATTGTGACTTAGATAAATTAAAAACTGACCCACTAAAAAGTGAAAAAAAAAACTTTTTGTAAAAAAAAAATAACCGACTTCCAAAAAAACACTACAAAGTAAAAAATAACTTTAATTTTGGAAGTCGGTGGCCAAAAACTAAAATACAGATCCAAAGACACAGAGTTCCGAAATTAAAGTTATTTTTCACTTTGTAGTGTTTTTTTGGAAGTCGGTAATATTTTTTTTACAAAACGTTTTTTTTTTATATAAAATTGTTTTACCATAACTTCACAAAATTAATAAACTAATTTGAATTTGATAGTTTTTTTTAAATATTATCTGTAGGTAATTACAGATAGACGCATGAACATGAATAAACTTTTCTTTTTAAGTTAACCTATTTTCTCTCACTGGTGCATCTCCCATACATTTCCAGAAGAAGAAACTCAGTAATATAAAATGTTCAGCGTAAAATGTTTAAAGATGTCTTTAGCGCATAGCGAACAAATTTTTCTCAACAACTGCAGCTGCTGTTAATCGGGCCCATTCCTCCACGTAGTTGATACAAGACTTAAGACTGGCACAAGACGTGGGACATGTCACGATCGTGGAAGTAATATGGGAGTGCACTATGCAAATGCGAGCGCCCTTCAGAACGACACGAGTATACATACTCGCACTTAGCCCCGGAGACTTATCGTACGTTCCTATAAATACAATCGTCCTTCAGAACGAAACATGCAAGCCACACGATTGGCCTCAAGTCTAGTGACTTTAGTTTTTCTTAGGTTAAGTACTAATACCTAGGTAAGTCCTTCAAAATAACACGTGTATCGTCTCTATACTATTGGATTTAGCTATAATAATATCATTTGTACTTTCTTTCCTTCAAAATAAGTCGTGTACGTCTACAAACTTGTATTTAGCTCTAGAGACTTTCGTTTGTATTTATAAATACTAATGCGTCCTTGAGAACGATACTTGTAGGACTTAAAGTATATTCATTTTATCGACATTAAAACAGTCGGTGATACACAAGAATATACAGTGAGTGTTCTGAGAAATGCTTAGCCTCTGGCCAAGGAAAACGCCACAATTTTAAGTCTGTACAAATACCATTAAAATTTTTAAGTACGATACCTACATGCATTCATATTTTTACACGACTGCCCAAAAACGAGGGAAGCGGGGCTTCGATTAAAAAGTGTTCCACAGCACGGTACAGCAATGATAATAATTTTATTTATTTGTTTACTGAGTAAATGAATGACCTTTCGCTTTGTATATACAGATTTACGAATACAACTTATTTTTTACTTTTTAGCTCCTTTTTTGGCAGAGCAGGCGTGTTTATAATTTTTTTAATTATTAATTTTTTACTTATCAATTTCTTCTCAGTTTACACAATCCCTAAAAGTGTAGGTACAAACCTCAAATCATGCGTCTTTGAGAAAGACACGTGATTAAAACTCGTAACTAATCAAATACAAACAGTTTATAGCGCACGTGTCTATAGTGGCGTGCCTCCATCTAATTGGGTAATGGGGGCTTAGCCACCGCTAGCCATCGAAAGCCACGGATCGCCGGCAGCCGACGACGCTGCGGTGATTTACGGCGATATTAATAACCAATTGGCGCGTCCATGACACCATACGTGATGGCGGGAAAACTGTCGTAATAGGGAAAACAGTATTGAACTGTTTGACTTACCTTTAATTTGAAACACACACTTTGATAAACGTGGCAAGTAAAAAGTTGATTAAATCTGTCATGTAAATAAACGGAGTTTAAGAATTAGAATAATTCCTGACTTTAATTAATCATCATTTCGTCGTGCTTTGGTATTTGGACTCAACTATTAAATATCCTGGAACCTACTTGGTTATGTTAATATTTTCAAAGCAGAAGTTTATGCTTTCAATTTCTTATACAGCATGTATCAGAAAGGTGTGGTCATATTTAGGACAGTATGACGTTGTGGTACAGACCATCAAACCGAACAACTTTCTCCATGGGACCAACATCGTAATCCCGAAAAAATAATCAGCCGGCCCATACATTTGAGTCAAGTAGGTATTGAAGTTATGTATGAGATGACTGACAGTCGGGCTGGTCCACAAATTCAAGGTCACTCAGCGTGCTATGGAGCGAGCTATGCTCGGAGTTTCATTGAAGGATAAGATCAGAAATGATAAGTTATCCGGAAGAGAACCGGAGTTACCGACATAGCCTGCAGAGTAAGCAAGGTGAAGTGGCAGTGAGCTGGCCACGTTTGTTAAAGGACCGATGGCCGGTGGAGCAGACGAGTCCTGGAGTGGAGACCGCGTATCGGCAAGCGTATTGTGAGACTCCCCCCAGCTAGATGGACCGACGACCTTCAAAATGTGGCTGGGACAGACTGGATGTAGAAGGCGGGGGACAGAGTGTTGTGGCGCAGCCTGGGAGAGGCCCATGTCCAGCAGTGGAGTGCTATAGGAGTTGATTGATGGGAAGACAGATTATTTTTTCTACCACTGTTTAAATAATGTTGAAAAAAAAAGCAAACAGGATCGAGCAAGCATGACGGTACCGGCTTTTGTTATATAGTTTAGGTATGATCTATGGTATTGATAATCTGTCATCTTGACTTGTAAATAAAACGTCAGTGTGCTACCAGCTATCCGTCTCTTATTTGCTCCTTCTTAAGTCCAAGGGCTTCGCCCTCCGCAATATCCGCATATCTATCATTGGCGACGAGGACCCACGACAAGATAAAAAAAAAAACATGGCTCACTTCGGTATTTTGTCAAGTTTTGACCATATCAACCAGACATGGCAAAATTATAAGCAGCGGATTTTGCAATGGTTCATTGCGAATGATGTCGACAATGTGAAGGACCCAATAGGTGTAAAACGACGGGCAATACTGCTGAGCGCACTCGCCGACGGCACATATAAGCTTGCGGCCGATTTGGCTTTGCCAAAGAATATATCGCAGGTGCCTTTCGAAGACATTCTCACTCTTCTTGACAATCACTTTACGCCAAAAAAATGTGGTTTTGGCGAGCGGTATAACTTTTATGCCGCTACTCAAGGTCTGGAAGAGACATTTTCGCAGTGGGCTGCTAGGCTTCGCGGTCTGACCACGCATTGCGGATTTCTGAATGTAGAAGAGGCGCTGCGCGACCGTTTTGTTATGGGTATGCTGCCGGGACCGGAGAAAGATAAGCTTTTCGCGTGTGACCTTCTAGAAACTACTCTGGCTAAAGCAGTGGAGTTGGCGGAGAGCGTGCATAGCGCACGCAAGGGAGCAGCAGCATCGTCGTCGGCAGCGGCACAGGCGCTACCGTCGAGTGAGCCGTTGTTCAAAATCGAAACCAACTCAAAGGAATCGAGTATCCACAACGAAAAGTGTTCAGTTTGCGGCTACAAGAACCATAAAACGTCTCAGTGTCGGTTTGCAAGCTATACTTGCAAAAAATGTAACGTAAAAGGCCACCTACGTCGCATGTGTAAAAAGATAAATTTCGTAGGAACTGGCGGGTCGGACGAGAGTGGCGATGACGGTAAGATAAAAAAAATATGTTCATTTAGAGGTGAACCTATGACTGTAGTAGTTTCGATTCAAAGTATTAAGCTAAAGTTCGAAGTAGATACCGGATCGGCAGTCACAGCGATTTCAGAAAAAGTATATAAAAAATATTTTAAATTGTTGCCATTATCACAAACGACGGATCAATTGTTTACATACACGGGGTGTGTTATTCAGTGTTTAGGAATAGTGCAATTGCCTGTTACATACTTGGACAAGACACAGATTGTTAATGTAAGAGTGATTCGCGATGGTGGTCCCCCAATTTTAGGGCGAGACTTTATTAGTTTGTTTGGATTACACATTTCGCAAATCAATTATTGTACTACAAATCAAATTGCTGAACAGTTCAAATTACAATTTCCATCAGTTTTCTCAGATGAATTAGGTGTATTTACAAAATATAAAGTTAAGTTACAGTTGAAAGAAAACGCAAAGCCCATTTTTTTTAAAGCTCGTCCGATAGCGTTTGCACTTAGAGATAAAATAAACGGTGAGATTGATCGTTTGGTACGTATAGGTGTGTTAAAACCGGTTCAATTTTCAGATTACGCCTCACCAATTGTGCCTATATTAAAGCGCGATGGTTCAATCAGGTTGTGCGTTGATTATTCGGTAACTGTAAACAAACAGCTGGTCGTCGAACAGTATCCGTTACCGACTGCTCAAGAACTTTTTACAAAATTACACGGGGGTCAACAATTTAGTAAATTGGATTTAACGCAAGCTTACTCACAATTTGTGTTAGATGAGGCGTCTCAGAAAGTAACTTGCATCAATACTCACCGCGGTTTATTCGTTTATACAAGATTAGTTTTTGGTCTTGCTAGTGCTCCTGCTATTTTTCAGCGGGCTATGGAGTGTTTACTGTCGGGATTGGACGGTGTAATGTGTTTTCTTGACGATATCTGTATTACGGGGACAACTAAAGAGCAACACTTAGAGAGGTTATGTGCGGTCTTGCAACGACTACAAGATGCAGGCTTAACACTTCGTAAAGATAAGTGCGTGTTTTTCGAAAACCAAATAGAATATTTAGGCTATACTATAGATAAGAATGGTTTAAGGAAATCAAATGGAAAGGTCAAAGCTATAGTCGAAGCACCTACACCAACAAACGTGAATAAGTTACAGTCGTTTTTAGGATTAGTCAATTATTATAGAAAGTTTGTCCCTAACGCATCATCCATTTTGAGCCCACTTTATTCATTGTTACAAAAGGGCAATAAATAGAAATGGGAGGTGATTCATGATGATGCATTTAGAGCAATTAAGAAGTGTTTAGCCTCAAATCAGGTTCTTGCTCATTTTGATCAAAATGCTAAAATAATGTTGACGGTGGACGCTTCGCCCAGCGGCTTAGGAGCTATTTTGTCACAGATAGGGTCAGACGGGGTGGAGCGCCCGGTGTCGTTCGCTTCACGTACACTGAATGCAGCAGAGAAGCGGTATTCTCAGTTACAAAAAGAGGCTACTGCTATTATTTTCGGAGTGCGTCGTTTTCACCAGTACTTATATGGAAGGTCAGTTCCGTTTGTGCTCCGTACCGACCACAAGCCCCTTTTATCTATTTTTGGTCCATATCGGGATATTCCAGAAGTCTCAGCAAACAGGTTGCAGCGTTACGCGATGTTCCTGAGTGGTTACAATTACACCATCGAATACATTCGCAGCACCGAAAACAGCGCAGATTTTTTATCGCGCGCCAGTCTACCAGACAGTGAGGCAACGGTGGCTGGTGGGGGGTGTGGCTACCGGGCTGACGATAGTTTAGTCCCTGTAGAAGATCGCGCGTCGTTTGTCAACTTTGTTACCGATGGTAGTTTACCCGTTACACTTAGCGAAATTCGTGTTGAAACTCAAAAAGATCCAGTATTAATTAAAGTTATTTCATACATTGTTAAAGGCTGGCCTAAGCGAGTATCAGATGAATTAATTAAGCCTTATTTGTTATGTCAAAATCAGTTGTCGTATGAAGGTGGTTGTATTATGCGAGGGCACAAAGTAGTTATTCCAGAGACACTGCGGACAAAATTATTATTAGAGCTACATAAGTCACATTTGGGTATTGTGAAAACGAAAGCCGAAGCGCGCAGCAGATTTTGGTTTCCAGGAATTGATATCGCCATAGAGAAAATGATTGCGAATTGTGAGGTTTGTTTACAGTTGAGACAGCTGCCTGCGCGCGCGCCGCCAGCTCTGTGGCCACATCCACCGCAGGCATTCTATCGTATTCACATAGATTTTCTCGGCCCCATACATAACCGTTCCTATTTTGTGATTGTGGATGCGTACTCGAAGTGGGTAGAAGCCTACGATATGGGAACGAGTACGTCATCATTATCGGTAATTCATAAAATGTATGAATACATGGCACAATTTGGCTTACCGCATACTGTAGTTAGTGACAATGGCACACAGTTTACTTCCTCAGAATTTAGGACGTTTTGTGTTTCAAACGGTATTTCGCATGTGACGTCGCCGGCCTATCATCCGGCTAGTAACGGACAGGCGGAAAGCTACGTGAAGGTGGTCAAAAAAGGAATCAAATCTTGTATGCTAAGTAGTAGTAATGTTACGGGATTAAATAATAACTTGCTTAAATATCTATTTGATTATAGAAATTCCATTCATTCTGCAACGGGCTGTTCACCTGCCCAGTTGGTATTCGGTCATAAACTGAGATCACGGTTAGATTTAATTTCACCGGCGTCTGCCACTCTCACCCGAAACGACGAAAACAAACAGTGTTTGCAGTCTAATGAGAAAAATGACAAAACAATTAAATTTTTTAAACAAGGAGACAGTGTATTGTATAAAAAAAACAGCACAAATAAACAAGGGACTTGGAATAGTGGCATAATAATAAAAAAAATAGGAAAAGTCGTGTATATTGTCCAGGATTGCAATACCTTGTTGAAAGTAAAAAAACACAAAAATCAATTACTGGCATTCCACGGCACAGCAAACAACTTCCACGGGCCGACTGAATGTCCTATTGAATTAGAAGATATTACTCTACAAATAACTTCGAAACAGTTGGAACCGAACCCGGCACCTCCGAGGGATGGAAGTGCGTCGGATACTGGGGGGGAGGAAAATAGAGAAAGTTTGACAGAGAAAGATGAAGAATTCTTCGATGCAACAGATGCAACTCATGGGACTGCTCCTATGGAATCAAGTCAGCCTCCACCGCCAATAAGACAAACGGTTGAAGGGAAAACCCTGTGAACTGTGCCTAGAGTAGATTATAAGCGTTTTTATTAGAGTTTTGAATTTAAGTTTATTTTGTCAAGCTAGGGGAAGGAATGTTATATAGTTTAGGTATGATCTATGGTATTGATAATCTGTCATCTTGACTTGTAAATAAAACGTCAGTGTGCTACCAGCTATCCGTCTCTTATTTGCTCCTTTTTAAGTCCAAGGGCTTCGCCCTCCGCAATATCCGCATATCTATCAGCTTTATTATGAAAAGTAAAAACTTCTAATAACTTATCTGGCCAACGTGCCTGCACCACTGTCCTACAATTTTCGTGCAACATAACCCTCAATCACCGAGTAGTGTGGAGCTGCAACATGTTCTTAGCTCCTTTATCGTTGTCCGGCGGGGGGTTAATTGTGTAATGAGCGCCGATCGCCTCTTTATCGCCGCCGGTGCTGATTTATTGACGTATTAATAACCGATCCACGCCTTTATCTTAGTGCGAAGAATGGACAAAGTAAACCACGTGTGATGTGGCGTAGAATAAGTGATAATTATGGTGGATGGATTGGATGACAGTTTGACACGCCAAAGAAAATGTATTTATTTTATTAAAATATTATATTAACTGCGCTTTATGCCATCAAATTCAGGCATAACGTTCCAACCAATTATGTTATATATAACAGAACTTACTACATATTTATTATCAAAATATTTGCTGGAAAAAGGGTTTCTGTCAAGGAAACCAGCGTCCGGCACGTCTAATAAAAATTTGGCAGATAAAAAACATTGACAAAGCAAACTAAAGACAACTATAAAAATTTGACTCTTAGATCCATAATTACCTGATTTCAGTTACCTTTCACGAAAAGGTTATGTTCACATGTAGAATCCAAATTAAGGTGACATCGGAGTAGCGGCCAGGCTATTGTTCAGTATCCATGTGGTGGCGCTCTACTCTCCAGAAATTTTTTCAGCCCTGGAGAGTAAACATCCAGCGCCTGCGGATGGTCTCACCTTCCCTGATCCCCTCACCCTCCCGATCCGGATTCAAATCCTTTTAATATTACTGCCCCCCAGTTGATTGCAGCCGTGAGTTCCTTCCAGAGTAGTTCCGATTGGGGATTTAAATGCCAGTAAAGGTGAGATCATCTTCAAGGTTGACGTTAAAAACGCCTTCAACTGTGTTCACAGATACACTTTGTTGGCTGAAGTAAAAAGTAAAAAACCGGCCAAGTGCGTGTCGGACCACGCACAGTGAAGGGTTCCGTAAATGGAATGAATTTATCCTAAAAACAAACTTAACATTGTAGTTGAAAAACATGCTCTCCCATACATCGTTAAACGTTACGGTCAATTCTCCGACTGCAAATTTAAGTTGGTCGACTATTACTCGTTAACTTGTAAAGCCTACTTAGCTGTGATAGTTTTTCTTTTAATTTCGTTATATACACTACTGCTATGAATTTTTTCACATACCCAAAACCAACCATAGCTAGCAGGAGGGGGGGAAACTCAACTCTAACAAAAAATTGCACTTTAAAGCTTAATATTACAAAAACGGATCCCTGAATTGAATGATTCTTTATGTGGCAGTGCTATAGACACCAATCAAAATTATTATATAAAGACAACGTTTTGGAATCTGCAGTCGGATGCCAACAAGGTGATCCTCTTGGGCCAGTCATATTCAGTTTGGTTATCCATCCTATAATATAAAAACTAAATCAAAATTTTATGTGTGGTATTTAGATGATGGAAGACTAGGCGGTGACGTAGACACCGGTCTAAAAGATCTTAAATTCCTAAAGCAGCAGTTCCAATCCATAGGCCTTGAACTCAACCACTCCAAATGCGAAGTTTACCTTTGTGACAATACCGACAGACAATATAACCATACAAAAGTTCAATTCAGTATCCCCAGATATCAAAGTTTTGGAAAATAGTTCAGTGCACCGCCCAGGTTCCCCAATTTTAGAAAACAGTTTTTCACCATTCGTCGAGGAAAAAATTAAACATTTTAACGATAACTCGGATAGACTTTCTAAAATTAATTTACACTCTGCATTCACACATAGATAACAGATATTGCCGAGTCGGTCCAAATTTTATGTATTTTCTCCGCGTTTTCGCGTTTCGCGCTTCCTCATTAGGGAAGCAGGCCACACCTTTTAGACATCAACAAAATATTTTAGCAACTGCAGGTTTTTTTGATGACGTTTGGCATCAAAAAAACCAGCGGTTGCTAAAATATTTTGTTGATGTCTGGCCCATCCTAGATACCTTATTACGGTCACTGTACGAGCGCAATATTCAACAGTTTGTCTTCCAACTAACCAACTAAAATAGTACTCTACTATTCCTGCTCGATCTATTGACACATATGTTGCAGTTGACACGATGGTATTGTTGATTGAAGGTTGACGACACACATGATACGTGTACACCTTCCACGGCTTCCCATCATTATACCAAATCGATGCACACACAACAATATCTAAGGTATCATCATAATCCAGCGTCACAGAAAAATGTCGTCGTAGGTATAGCCAAATAATCAGAATCCTTAGGCAATCACTAGTCACACAGGGAACAATAAATCTCTGCGCCCATAAACAGAAGCATGCAGTCGCTAAAGTAGAAAATCTCGAAAAATCAATGGAAAATACAGAATTGACAGATGAAATGTCATGTTTTTTTTTTGTTTAATTCGTACTCTTGACCATAGATACAAGTCTTTCAGTCGCATACATAAATGGGTTTTAAAGAACTTGTTTAAATAATAATGAAATTAATTTTAAGCAATGCATAGTAGACGACATCCCCGCCCGCACGCTCCCCTTAAGTTTCAGTAAAGATGTGGCACTTTACTGAGACCTCACGCAGACTTCTTGAGAGAACTTAAAGTGATGTTCAGCACTGTTTTGTTTCATTAGCCTACACTCATGCACGTTCACGACCACTTAATGGTTAATAATCCACCATTATTACACATTAATAGTCGGCTAAACACAAACTTCAGAAAATAAAACAAAACCGCTATACATGACGCTTCACTTTCTCGCCAAGAAGTCCTCATGTTTTTTTTTGTTGATTAAGTTGCCATACTCGAATTGTACTGCGATTTAATTTATGTATTAAAAATTATGACCGCTGTATTCTTAGCACAAACTATTATTTTTATTTTCACCATTATATTCTGATGCAGAAATGTATTTCCTGAATATAATAATGCAATACGTAAAGCAAAGCATTTTACGTAACATGACCAAGATTTTTATTACATGGCAACAACAAGTCATGAAGTTATGCCAGAAAAGAAAACTACTCCATGATTATTTTTTATCATCACTAAACTAGTCAATTAAGTTTTCAATTAAGACGACTTTTTTGCCAGACTTCGATAGGCCATAAGGTTGATTTGATAAAACTTATTATTTCGTCGGTATCTATCACGGTAACCTATGCAGACGCTTAATAATACCATCAAAAATTTTCTAGCCGTTGATCTTTCATTCACGCAAGTGTCCTGCTACCAAAAAACCTTATCCATCAGCATTTCGCTTACTTTTACGTAGGGACAATAAAGCTCATTGATACCCCTTGGTAAGACTGGTTGTCAGACTTTCGAACTTCTGACGATCCGTAACGACTGTCAAAGATCCATGAATGGCAGCCGGCCCAACAGCTTAACATGCTTTCCGGCTTAACGCGCAATGTAATTAGCTGACTGAATAAATCGATTAACACATGCACATTGCATTTCAAACATTGTAGAATATGTAGAACTATTATTTACGAATGCTTACGAACATTGTCTCTTACGGTGAATGCTTTCTGAGCGCTCCACTGAAGTATGTATCGGCATTAAGTCGCAGGTACTACGTATGAGGACACACACGAGTGTATTGGCCCACTTCTGAATCTGTGTTGCCAGTACCGCTGTTAAACCCACGATGGTTTGTGTGGTATGTGTAATTGTGTAAACAAATCCTGTTAAAACTGTATTTTGATTAATAAACGTAAAAAAAAAATGTACTTAGATACTTCTGTGAAATGGCAATAGCAGATGAAGTCGATAGGGCTTTTACCTCATAGTACTAGATTCCTCCACTGGGGTTGTGTGATTTAAGATTAGATGTTATTTTATTGGTAACTGCTGCAATGCAATGGTAGTTTAACTCGATCTCGTACTCGATTTCGTAAGCGAAATAAATTAAAATTTACAGGAGATGTATTTTATTGTTTTTTTTTTTATTATTTTTTGGAAAACTGAGCTTACGATGTTCTTTCATATCAGGCTCGATATCAGAAACTTTGATACTGTATGATCTTACCTCCGTATCGTCAATTATAGTGGAGGCTATCGTCTTTATACTATTTATATGACATGTAGCCTTGTACGAGTACTTGAATGTATTACTAGCCGCTAATTATATCGTCACAGTTTCAAATATATCCCAATACATAATATAAAAGGGAAACAAAATTCAGGAAGAGCACTTAAAATAATGACTTACATGACGTAGGTAGTCGATAGCGGTGCGTCTAGCTGCGGCTGGGCTCATTAAGTGATTAAATATTGAGGTCGGGTCACAGAGACCGCGGGTCTGCCCACAGGCCGCCGCGGCCGCCACAGAGGTAATGGATTAGAAAAAGGCCCACGCGACGCGTGGCCGCGCAATAACGCGTCAATCTCACACCATGGTAACTGATCGTGGGAACTTTTTGTTATTTGCTTGAAGTGTGACCATGCCAGAGCTAAAAAAGACCAACAACTTACTTTGTTTAGGGCAGATATTTCAACAGTCACTCGGCTTTTATCTAAAGAATAAATATGCCAGGTTGAAATATAATATTTTCTACTAGCTTTTGCCCGCGGCTTCACCCGAAATGTCCAATCGGGATAAATTTAGCCTATGTGTTAATCCAGGTTATTAACTATTTGTGTGCCAAACCCGTTCAGCCGTTTTTCTGTCACACAGTAATAGCAGAGAAAAAGGTCATTGGCTCCCGCGCCACCGTCAACCATAATTATTTTGTTACGCGTAATTTTCAATCTGTGATAACTGTTAAAGTATTCATTTAAATGATAATATGATGTAAGGCATATTTTAAGCTAAATTGAAAAATGCCCAATTTAAAACACTTATTATATTGAATAAGGATGAGGTTATAATTTTATCCACGAATTGTATATCTTTGAATTTGAATTTAATTTTTGTATTGTATGTTATTTGAATGCTTATTTTATTCTAATTTTCATAATTCTATGTTAATTAATGTAATTGGACCTGTGCCGTTTTAATTAACTATAAATAAATAAATAATATAATACCGGTTAAAAAACCTACGGAAATAACAATGACATTTTTAAAAAATTCTGAAAGATAAAATTGGTTACTGTGGGTCACCCTTAGAAGATAGGCATAAGCTATCCCGGTCTTTTTTGTTGAACGTTTAAAGATGTACAATCTTGTAGGAAATAAATTGTATGTATCTCGTACGGTTTACGCAGCTCACGCTAGTAAAGCACCGAAGTCGGCATGATTTTTTCCGACATAATTCATTAAGTTTTTATGTAAATTGGCTATTTACACAAAAGTTTAAATAATTATAAACTTAAACCTTCCTCATGAGTCACTCCGTCCACTGTCTGGTGAAAACTGTTTGAAAGTCATTGAATTTATCGCGTTCAGACATACAGACGCGGCGGGGACTTTGTTTTATAATAATTATGTAAGGATACAAAGCCTGTCAAACCGCCATTTTTACTCTTCAGATATCAGTTGTAATGACGATTGAATTTGATTATAGTGTCGATTGAACTTAAATGTATAAAGTACCTACCAACTATACTATACATTACAATAATATACGAAATCATTACGCTTGGTAAGTGGATTGCTGATCATTACATTTGTGACACAAAAGAACGACGCTTCTTTGTTGTGTTATGTCGACTTAATTATTTTTTGACTTTTATAAACAATAGACAGCCAAGTCAGTCGTGCCAAGTCTGTAACAGCTCAGAGATTTTGATAGCAGGAGCAAAAATGTTGTTATTATCTACCAAAAGTGAGGACGTATTCCAAGTTAAGTAGAGGTAGCAACAAGATAAGTAATTGCTTGAATCGTCCCAAGGGTGATATTTATTTGTTTTTATTAGCAGATACCAACTGTTTACTTTATCCTTATTATGTCTTCCAACAATATTAACTAACGGAATACGTTCTAAGGACACTATCAAGAGTGAATTCCTTCATTGGTTATACTTACAT
The DNA here is from genome assembly GCA_948098905.1 of Tiliacea aurago. Lineage (NCBI taxonomy): Eukaryota > Metazoa > Arthropoda > Insecta > Lepidoptera > Noctuidae > Tiliacea > Tiliacea aurago. Next base: position 28,279,553 of record OX402581.1, on the reverse strand, counting down.
TTTTGTATGTTTGTTTGATAAGCTTTCACGCTAAAACAGCTGAACAGATTTCGAAGACCTGTGTTAGAACATAGGGTTTGTTATTTACTTTTTATCCCGATATACCCACGGGATCGAGACTTATGCAGGTGAAACAGCGGGGCGCAGCTGTAGATAATAAACAGCGGGGCGCAGCTGTAGATAATAAACAGCGGGGCGCAGCTGTAGATAATAAACAGCGGGGCGCAGCTGTAGATAATAAACAGCGGGGCGCAGCTGTAGATAATACACAGCGGGGCGCAGCTGTAGATAATAGACAGCGGGGCGCAGCTGTAGATAATAAACAGCGGGGCGCAGCTGTAGATAATAAACAGCACGGCGCAGCTGTAGATAATAAACAGCGGGGCGCAGCTGTAGATAATAAACAGCGCGGCGCAGCTGTAGATAATAAACAGCGGGGCGCAGCTGTAGATAATAAACAGCGGGGCGCAGCTGTAGATAATAAACAGCGCGGCGCAGCTGTAGATAATAAACAGCGCGGCGCAGCTGTAGATAATAAACAGCGCGGCGCAGCTGTAGATAATAAACAGCGCGGCGCAGCTGTAGATAATAAACAGCGCGGCGCAGCTGTAGATAATAAACAGCGCGGCGCAGCTGTAGATAATAAACAGCGGGGCGCAGCTGTAGATAATAAACAGCGGGGCGCAGCTGTAGATAATAAACAGCGCGGCGCAGCTGTAGATAATAAACAGCGCGGCGCAGCTGTAGATAATAAACAGCGCGGCGCAGCTGTAGATAATAAACAGCGCGGCGCAGCTGTAGATAATAAACAGCGCGGCGCAGCTGTAGATAATAAACAGCGGGGCGCAGCTGTAGATAATAAACAGCGGGGCGCAGCTGTAGATAATAAACAGCGGGGCGCAGCTGTAGATAATAAACAGTGCGGCGCAGCTGTAGATAATAAACAGCGGGGCGCAGCTGTAGATAATAAACATAAAGCATTCGGTATGTTATTTAATTTCTTCAATTAGTTAGGTACACAACATTTTGACGTTTTAAATCTTCGTTTTATTTACATTGTCTTCATGCAAAGAAACCATCTTAAACCAATAATGAATTAAATCTTATAGAAAAAAAGCTTCTCGCCATATTGCTGGCAGCAGGAGGCACCGGGCGGCGGCGGGTGATCGTCGTTTGTTTAATCAAATAGACGGCGATTGTTTTACCAGCCTCAGCTCACGGATGGAAGTAATTCAGTGCCGGGCCGGGAACCCTGATCCAATGGGCCTCCAATTACGATGGCCGTACAAATAACTAATGACTGGGTTTTTGTGATTAGGAAATAATTGTTTTTAATGTCGATTAGTATGACAGAATAGGTATGTTCGTAAAAGTAAAAAAATATTTAAGATAAAATAATAAACCAACTAAGATCTCCATCAGTCCGCAGACAGACGTCGACCGCAGTAGACTCTCAACACAGTCACAGTCGATTTTGTTAGAGTCAAAAATGTAAATAGTACGTATATTGTTCACATTAATGACTTTCAAAAAATAGCAAATACTACGCTCATAAAATTCGTCTTGCCGTTAACAAACAATTTAATAATTATATTTACATCCAAACACAGATTAATATAATTACTAACAATGAAAGGCACAAGTGGTATCGTTCCACCACAGCATACTCTCGTGTAAATAAGGCACATTCTTGGGCATAAAAAGGCTTCCGCTTACGTCTGTTTGAGCAGCCACAGTCGACGATATTACGAAATTAATTAACTTTGAAATGATATCGGGATGAATATAATGTTCATTAACGCTTATTTACGTATCGGGTATCAGTTGGAAGACAAATACCGGAGGTAAATAATACGGCGCGGGGTACAAAGAGACAGACGGGTGGGAGGCAAGTAGTTTGGTTCAAATTAATTTGGTTTTGCGACCAGACTTCGTGTTGACCAATGTCAATTTGTAGTATGTAAGGGATAGCTTATGAGCAAAATCTGAAGTAAAAAAGATGGATTAGATGGTCGCCGTTAAAGTTAAATAAATAAATGACTCAAACTCAAAACATTTATTTCAATTAAACCTATTACAGGCACTTTTGAATTGTCAAAGAGTCGGTCAGTTAGTCAGAAAGTTGAAGCTATTTGCCCATTCCAAAACGTAAATTTCTATGGAGAAGAACAGGCAAGAACTCCAAGGACACTCTTTTAAATCAAGATATTACAAAATCCTGGGTACATTATTCTTGTTGCTTCTTTATGTGAGAACCATGTAAAAAAAAATACTTATTAAAAAAAACAATGCAAAATATATGATTAAAAGATTACAAATAAGCCCTGGCAGTTAAGAGAAGACCAGTCTCAACTGACGGCGCCCGTTCACGAACATGACGCGTGGATCAGCACCATCCAACTCAACCATTTTGTAGGGAACCGAATGATCCGACACACGCGCCACCATCAGCGAGCCATTTAAGTGAGCATGACATACTCTCAACTGCCACGCTTTTTATGTCAATATATATCTGTAACTTTTATGGCGTACATAATAAAGAGTATACTATTCTATTTTATTCTATACATCTTACACAATTCAATTCACAATTCTTTATTAACCGCTCCATGGTACTCACATATACAAAATTGAAAAAATGCTTCTAAATAGTTGTATGGTTCACCGTGGCGTAGACGTCCACTGCCAAGTTTCGGCCTATAAGTACCTACATTATTATATACGAGAAGATACCTGATCAATATTTATCTTTCATTACTGAAGTAGGTAAGTATCCAAACGGTTTTTTATTCAACATGACATAAATGGGGAATGAATACTCCAAATAGTGAACGTCATCCGCTACGAGCATTTTTAGGGTTCCATATCCAAAGGGTAAAACGGGAACCCTATTACTAAGGCTCCGCCGTCTGTCTGTCCGTCTGTCACCAGGCTGTATCTCATGAACCGTGATAGTTAGACAGTTGAAATTTTCACAGATGATGTATTTCTATTGCTGCTATAACAACAAATACAAAAAAAAACGAATAAAATAAATATTTAAGGGGGCTCCCATACAACAAACGTGATTTTTTTGCTCGTTTTTGCTCGATACTGATAACGCCAACAGGTAGACGCTTGAAATATTCACAGAATCTTTAGTTATATTAATTATCACTTTAAAAATAAATAATTATATTAAAATACAACAAATATTTAAGGGGGGCTCCCCTAAAACAAACGACGTGATTTTTTTGCCGTTTTTATAGATAATGGTACGGAACCCTTCGAGCGCGAGTCCGACTCGCATTTGACAGGTTTTTTTAGAATAGGTTTACGTTTGCATTCGTACTGTAGTACTGTAGTGCTGTAGTGATCCATGGTTCTCAACTGCACGTACAACAACTACTATCAGCGTCGGTTCGTAAGAGTTCACGAGGAAGTCAATTGTTTCCACAAGGAAAATGTATATTGTATTAAGTTTTGTTTATATTTTCCGTATTGGTGGCAAACAGAATTTCACCGAAAGGAAACTTGAAACATTCGAGTGGGAAATATCAACGATTCGATTGGTTATTGACTGCAGCGCGGTTTGTTTAATTTCAGTCCGCACAACAAGCAATTTGTTCATTTCTTTGTTTTATTTAATAAACATTTGAATACGACCTTTCGTCGAGATTAATTGTATAGATTGTTTGTTTGTATATATATTTTTTTTTTAAAGTACGTATGAACGTTTTTTGTTTGTGTTTTGGCCATTTCATTGAACACGGCAGTCATGTGCTCAGCAGAATTCTGATCGATACATTTAACGGTTGATTTACCTACTCATAGACGGCCGGTTGTGTTGTTGACACAACAAGCGCACTCGATCGTTTGTGCAACCAACCAGATATTATTGGACTATGTAAATTAATCAAATCGAATACTTCAGTACACGATCGGCTGAACTCACTTGTACCAAGAACCTCTCGTAATCATTAGACAGAACACCCAGTATTTTAAACAGATTCATGTATCGACGCCTGCAACTAACCCTGGTATTTAGCCTGCTTGGTATGCGAGTTCTAATGACAAGCTGCGCCACTTCGCTACGATTACGTCACGTTTCCAGTCCTCACCTCAGAGCACCTCTCTTCAGCAAAGTTTATGTTATTAGTTAACACTTCCTCGATGCTATGGCAGCCTGGTACTCTGATTTTGATTGTATCTTAATCACTGGTGTGGTATAAAACACACTTTACTTATAGCTTTCAATAAATACTATGCTTGCACTTCTATGTAGTTCACTCATTGAAGAGGTCATTGCTATCCATACGCTTCTCTGGCCAGCCCCGTATCGCTGCTTCTTGATGCTGTATGCTTATCGCATTTTCTTTGATATCTAAACTACTGCTTTCAAGCAGCAAACTGATGCTAATTAACACTTCAGCGAAGTGATGTTAGCCTGGTATTCTGATGGGCACGCCACAATTGTGGCGATAAGTCCCCTCTTTGAAAAGTGGCTAGAGAGTCGCCACGGCGTCCTCACCTTCCGCCTGACACAGGTCCTCACTGGACACGGTTGTTTCGGAAGATTCCTGTTCAGGATAAAGCGGGAGGAAATGCCCGGGTGTCACCACTGTGTGGATCACCCGGAGGACACGGTGGAGCATACGGTGGAGGTCTGACCGGCTTGAGCGGAGCACCGCCGTGTCCTCACGGAGGCGAACGGCGGCGGCGGTTTCTCGCGTCCGGCCCTGATTCAGGCCATGGTTCGGAGCGAGAGTGCATGGGAGGCCGTCACCTCCTTCTGCGAAGCAGTAATGCTCGCGAAGGAGGAGGCGGAACGCGTGAGGGTGAGGCAGGGTTCGCGCCCTCACGCCCTTAGCCGCCGCAGGAGACGCCCCGGGCGTCGGGAGTCGCAAGCTGATTTCCGGCCACTGTAGGTGCGAGCCTGCGGACGGTGAGCGATGGGTAGCTCGCCGTCCGATAAGGACCAGGCCCGGGTCGACGGCGCGTTGTGTTTCACGCGCGCCTTAAAGAGATGTCAGCACCAACTGACGGGGTCCGTCAGGACCAATGCCTGCCAGGGTTGCGAGTTTGTCCGAAAGGATATCGTGGCCCCGGCACACAGGCAACGGAAGGAACACGGGTGGGTTTTAGTCAGTAAAAGTCTGACACGCCCTCCCGCTCAGCCCAGAGCGGCAGAAGTTATTTGATAATTTCCCACCCAAAAAAAAAAAACTTGGTACTCTGAATTCTCTGATACGATTTACGATAGCGGCTCTGCCCTAAACAATGTGATTATGATTGTGATATAATTCTTTACATCTACATCTAGAAGCCGAAGCCTTACATTGTAACTTGATAGGCCAACTCAATACAACTGAACTACATAGTAACATGAAGCTCCTTGTATTGTTCCAATACCTGATATTCTCAGATGCTCCAACATATCGAATTGCGAACTAAACAATGGCCTGGTGAGCATTGTTCTCGTATCAGACATATGGTGTTTTTCTCCCGAGTCCCATGTTACATCGACACCACCATACATCTGCGAGACGTTTCCGCTTCTGCCGGTTATCGATGAAGTGTCGCGAGATTGATGGCTGGTCTCGCGACACGCTTCACCGTACTCGCCGACGCGTGACGGCGTACATTAGTAGCGACAGAACATGACTATCTTTTTGTCTTGGATGGACAGCGTTGAGGTGCGTACGGTGCGTATGAAGAAGCGTTAGATGTAACTGTATTTAAATTATGCACATCACTGCCATGCTCTAGGCATGGCTAAATTAGATCATTGTTTTACAAATTAGTATGGTCAGTTCACTGACGTTTGGTACCTACCCAGCTGTGAAGGTGTTAATCCATTTTCATAATCACACTAATAATAATTATAAAGGCGAAAGTTTGTGATAATGTGTCATTATAATGTTAGTTTTAAATTCATAGTATCTGTAGCAACATGTTATTATAAGCTTTGCTTGCTGGCACATAATACTGTGTAAACCTATTTATGTTTTCTCTCTAAGTGAATTTGTAATTCTTTTGAGAAATAAATATCTTTAACCGTATAATAATCTGGCCGATCGACAGTTTCAGGGTTATCCATTATTTACGCCACAACCTGTATATAAACTGTTTATTTTTACAACAATGAACATTATATTATTTGTTAGATCCTAGCATACAGCCTGTAGTGTGCTCATCGAAGGAAGGTTACAAAGCTTTGCAATAGTGCAATTCAAGCAAATTGTAATTAAATTCGAAGTACCTGAAATCTGTATCGGCACACGTACAATTTCAAATTCGTAGCTATTACCGCTTCAGTGAACTAGATGTTACATAAAACAGTTGACTATTATGTGCTAGCGTATGTTAATAGGACGGGTCGTTGAGCCGGCCCGGGGGAAATCGACAGCTGTCACAAAAGTTGGACACTTGTCGCGCGTGTGATTGTGCCGCGCCAGTGCGGACGCGCCCTAACGCCGTGACGTTGGCATTCAAATGTGACAAGTTCGATTGTGTAAGAGTTGTAGATAACAATAACTACCTAGAAGTTAAAAGTGTCACATGTTACACCTATTAGTTCACGCCTAGGCCGTATGGACTTAAAGTTGTCAAAAAATTTACTGCACTAGTTATGTTGCGCTGGACCATCGCGACGTAATTAGTGAAGTAGCCGCTACTCGGTACTCGACACTCACGATAAATCAATTCAAATTAAATGTCAAAACGGGCCTATTATTTTTTGACAAGTATAAAGATAAATAAGTAAGAAAATTGCTACATTTACTAGTACCCATAAAGAGATAGTCATTTATAAAAGTTACGATACATGTTTATTAATATTATGTTACTAATTTTGTTTGATAGTAAAAAACAAATGAAAATAAGCATCCTTTTAAACATATAGCCTCGGGAATGCTTGCGGTGCGACCGTGTCCCCAGTGTGTTCGCACGTCCTTGGCTTATTTGCGGCGGTGCGTCGCCTCGTCGTTTGTTTTTAGGGAGGTCTGATGGATCCCTCGATGATACAGCGTAGTTTTTCAACGAAAACGCACTAAGATACGTATGTGTGAAGCGAACTTTTTTGCGTGTAAAAAGTTGTCATTGCAGAAATATGTATTTTGTTGATGTGTTTCATGTTTCTTTCGTTCGATTGACTTATGTTAGGGTTCCAACGCGTGTGCGAATGCGTAAAACGTAAAACTTCTATTTAACAGCGATTAGTCGGCATTATGTGCAGTGCCAGCAAAGATAAAATTTAAAACCACCATTTAGGGTTTACAAAAATGTATAAAATAAACATTTGCTGTCGAAAGGAAAGCTACTAAGTACTCATCTCTGGCAAGTTGAAACACAAAAGAATACATAACAAAAAAAAAAAAACTATTTACGAGTTCATGTTACATACTTCCCGTGGAAAAGGATTACAATATTCAATATTGTCAGATGATTAGATTCGCATGCACTCCCCTACGTACTCGTATAGCTAGTGAAGTAAAGTGTATTAATTCAATAACATGTGGGCTGTGGAGTTACCTCAGTTTGGCAGTACAATTTGCAGAGTGACTCTTGGAGGACTCGATATTGACATGGAATGGAAACGACGCATATAATATACCATCCATAGGTACATGTAATTCAAACACATAATCGGGTAATGTATGTCAGATAGTATTCTTGTGAATGGGAGAATTATCATGTTAAATCTACACGTATGAACCACGCGTTGCGTCGCGGTGACTCGCGGCATGATCTAACCAAATTCTTTTATTTGTTTTTTCTGCCGTCGCTGTCACAAGACGCGCGTAGCTCGTGGCTCAGGAGTCAGCGCAGCAGCAGTAGCAAGCGGCGTGTCGCCGGGTGTCGCCGCCGCTGGCGCGTCGCCAACACCGCACGTGGCGCGCCGGGTGCTCCCGATATAATCGATATCATCATTCCTCTGCACATACTTCCCACACATTTGATTGGACACTTTAAGCTCTCAAGACTTACCCAGTCTTTTTAGAGAGGCGTTACTTGACTCAGAAATTGAGGGTTCGCTTTTAGGTAGCTTACCAGCAGAATTCAAAGTTGCAAGTAATTAACTGTACCTACACATAGTAGGGACTGAGCCGATTAACCAAAAACCGATTTATACTGGTAAGAGGATTATTGGAGATATTGTAAGAGAAAAGATCCGCTAGAACAAACTGAAGTGATTTATTTTTATCCAGGGACTTCAGGTTACATTTTCATATCAATTTTTAGAGTAAAATAATAACGAGATGGAGTTTTTAATTCGTCTGATTTTTCAGGCAGTCCACCGGCAATATCTTACGGAGTATGAAAAAATTACGGCGAAACCGAACACTGGTAACTGTTCAATACTTCAGAGAAACTGAACGACAAACAAAGTAATTGCTTTGAACCACGGGACCCCTTAGTACTACTGGATCTACTCGATTACTGGTTCACTCGCAAATATCATTTTATCCGCCAATGTCACGGTCAGACGCTCAACCAGTTTACCGGAAATAAACCGCTTCCAATCACCAGTATCCTCTTTATTAATACTTGTTGTGATCCTCTAATACACCGGCTTACGGGGGTTGAAGGGGTTACCAAAAGGAACGGACGTCGGGATTCAATGTGTCCGGCGGTCGGCACACGTCGCATCTACCAAATAATCTTATGACAGATCTGCGACGGAGTGCGGTGGGACCCCGGCTGGCGGGGCACGGTGGGGCTGGCCCGCTATTGTATGTGACAGATCTCGTTTCGCTGCGGGCACCACCAAATGGCTCGAGAAAAATGGAGATTAAAACGTTGTCGCTTTTTTGTTGTAGCGACGGAGAACGAATAATTGAAAAGCGTAAAGGCGTACTGTGTTGCGTTGTATGACAGATTAGCGTCCTTCTCAAGTAAATAAAGGCAATAAAAAACGTTTAGTATTTTCTTTTGTTTCAAATATTTTGTACTGTACGAAACTGTGCCTACTACGGCCTCATCGCAAACTAAAGTCAACTCACCAAACGCCCAACTTTGCAAGGGGCAAACAAGTCAAGTTGATCTCGCCAAAGCCGTTTTATTAATCATTAAGGAAGTGCAAATCATCGGGCGAAGTAAGTCGTCCGCACGTACTTTGTTCGGTCGATGAAAATAAAACATTGAACGCCCTGAATAAGGTAACACGTTGGCCTGAACTTTTTCTTGGAGGCTCATGAAACATTTCGCAGCTTCTGCATAATTCCGAAAATAGCTATGGTGTCGAATTTGAGCGAAAGCGTGCCTACGGCGTAGCGCTGTGCTACGGCGTAGGCAGCAGCGTAGCGGGCTACAACTGTTATTGTTTCGTTCCACAGACACTTAACACGTTATCGGTTAAAATGGAGAAAATACATTCATCCACTAAATTTAATCAATTAGCACCTTACTGGCAAGAACGCAACCCTGAAAAAATAAAAAAAAATACTACTTGCTGACCAAAAACTACGGGATGATTTTTTTTTAAATCAAATCAATTATTTTCCCAAATAATAATTAAGTTAATCTTTCATAATTTTTCAACATAAAATATAATAAATTTCAATATCTAATCCCCAACGCTACTTCTCATCCCACAGCCCAACCCCGCGCCGCTCGCACCGGCGAAGAGTTGCGATTCGCTGACTAAATTATTTATTAGTCTATTTTCCTGTTTACTTTCATTTGAATTTAAGAAAGCAATTTTTGACGTAATTTTGTGCGCCAACGAGTTGAGTTCCCTGTGTGCTGGTGTCGAGGTATTATTTGTGCACACATTTCAAGTTTACCGAACAAGGGAAGGCTCCCTTGTTCGGTAAATTTGAAATGTTCGCGGCGTGACAATCTATATTTTTTTATAGATTGTCACTTTATATACGGTAATAAAATAATAACGTATAAAAAGTGCCAATCCACGTTGTGACGAGTTCTACAGTCATAAGTAGTGCTTGATATTAATTTAAATCTAGTAAAACTAGTTTTTTACAATTTCCATTTTTTTTTAATTATATCCATAATTATAATGATAAAGAAAACTAGAGGATACCTAAACATGATTTAGACTTCAAATAATGTAGTCTACCTGTCTATGATATAAAAACTACAATGTCCCCGGGATACATTATCATGACCGTTTCCTGTAATTGTCATAACATGATTATAAATTCCTTAATTACGTCATATTTTCCACACCACCGTTAAAATTATAATAGCAGATGATTGAGAGTGATAGTTAATTGAACCGAGTGTGCGCATAAGTGACCGCTGACGTGGAAACTGTTCCATGTTACTGCTAATTAATATTAACTGGATGTTGCGCTCATTAGCGCCACCTAATCTAACGTGTGTACCCGTTAATTAATAGGTATTGTTGTATCAAAATAAAAATATTTTATTTCACATAAATCTACATGGGCAGTATGAAACGTCAGAAGCTAGGTGGACGGTTCCAATTGGTCTTTTCCTATGGAGAAGAGCGGGCAATAAACTCCACGGTTCTCTTTAAAAAAATATTTTCTTTTATAATTTTTTCAAGTTACAGTGTCAATAGATATGGGAGGACAGTGTAGGCCTGTCAACAAGTACCAATACTTATCAAAATAGAGATGGACTATAAATCTACAGTCTATTATAAACATACATGGGCACTTATGAAACGTCAGAAGCTAGGTGGACGGTTCCAATCGGTCGTTTCCTTTGGAGAAGAGCTGGCAAGAAACTCTATTATTTATCAATAATATATAAAAAAAAAAAAAAAAAAATAAAAAAAATAATTTACGATTTCTGGCCACATTTTAGTGATATTTATTTTAGAAGTATGTATGTAAGTATGTTCTCTTATTGTATGTTTATATTTAAATTAGTGATTAGTATAGTAATAATATTAGTTAGTTTATTTATTTTTAAGTTACTTATTTTGTTTACTCTTCTACTCTTACACACGTTGTCTATATCCCTTTGTCTACTTTCCTATCACAGGTATTCCGTGAGAGATTTCTTTAGAAATAAGCATCACCTTTGTACAAAGAGCAACAGTCTTAAATATACACAATATTATCTGTCATATCGCAGGAAAAAGACTCACATTTGACGTTGACAATTAGAACCCTAGCCAGTGGCTGAGTAACATAACTTAATTTCGTCGGATAATTATTAAACCGGGCAAAATCGGTAAGAGTCGTTTGTTCTAGTTTTACCTTAATCCGACGACTTTTAAACATCTTATTTTCCAGCTATATGTATAATGATACTTATTAATTATTTGTTACTGTTCAACATTTTAGGATTTCAACATTAATTCGTAGCGCAACATTAGTCGTAAATACATTTGCAGTTGGAAAATTGACCCTGGTATATGTCGATGTATGGGAGAACATGTTGTTTAACAACAGTGTTAAGTTTGTTTTTGGGATAAATTCATCCCAACTACGAAACCCTTCATTATACGTGGTTCGACACGCACTTGGTCGGTTTTTTGAGTTACTTCCACTTGTAAGATTTGTTTATTTATTGTTAATTAAAACGGTAACACCATTATTACACTAATTAACAGAGATTGAAACAGGTCTAGTAAACAAAAATATTTCAAATACTAACTAAAATAGTGGACACCCTAGCGTACTTTCTCTCACAAAACATCAAACAGAAAAAAAGAGATATTTTTTTTCTGTTATCTATTTACAAGGAAATAAGTACCTATGTTCAATCTAACTGAAGTCCTAGTGAATGGATGTTTACAGTTTTAATAATGCAGGTTCGGTTCGGGGATCACGTGACTAGTTTTGGTCTTAATCAACCACCTAATAGTAACGCTGAGATCTAAAAGGGAATCCTTATGGCCAATAATATTAATCAGATATTCAATAATAGAAATTACTTAAGTAACTCACAATTATTATTTCTCTAGGACTTTTGTTTATTTATTTATTCACTATTTACTATGACATTTACTTAATTATTGACTACTAGTTATTTCTTGACCTTAAAAAATAAAATGGTTAAAATGATTATCCAATTTAATAATTTTGTAAATTTTATTGTTATTCAGTATGGTATTTTGATAGTTGAATGTAATTTATGTGTAAATTTTGCATGCCCAAGTGACGGCAGATTATGGAGAACATTATCAAAACATGTATAACATCTATACCCCTACCCTGAAAAATAAATGATTGATTTGATTTGGGACCGTTACGTTTCGTGTTACTTAAAATCTGTTGTTTTTCTGAAACGAGAACTATGCAAGAAGAAGGTGCAGGGTGATTTGTTTCTTAAAAATCTCAGGTCCGTACCGCATCGCTCCGCTGTCCACCGCAAGCCGGCCGTTACGGTCCGCTCGACGATGAAGGAACACCGCAAATATTGACACTGCCTTATCTAAATTGCTTGTATGAATAATGTGAAGCTTACAGAGTAACCGATCCACCGTTGTTTATTAACTACCCTACATAAACTTACAAATTGATTACTTTCGTTGAGTATAGAATATATTTCTTCATGTACGAGTATATATTTTGTGTCCATTGTTTTACTGCCATTTTCTTCTTGTAGTGAGAAAAATTATGATCTATTTATGTGCGTACCTACTTGCTAATTACACTATGATCTGCTACTTGTTGATGTTGTAAGAACGATATAATTAAGTGTCAATTTTTATAAAGATGATACTAATTACTTTATTTTGCCGTATGTTAGACTGTGAATGCATTTCCTTATTCGCAATAATTAAATATGGAAAACCCAAAATATCATGAACTCAAAACTAAAAAGGTATTCCAAAAACTGTGAGTAGTTGAAGGCACAAACTACCAACTTGACAAAAAGAGAGTCAATAATGTAACGATAAATACCCTACTCTTCCTGTGGCCACCAATAAGACTCATCCAAAAATCTCTAACAGAAAAACCCCGTTTAAGACATTAATGTTTATTTAGTGGCAATAGAGAGCGATCTCCGTGAACGCTATCACTCGTTTTTTACTGTCGTTCTCAACGATTTGGCTGCGAGATTAATATGGGATAATTATCTGTACGCTGGCTCCGAGCCAACCCCCCGCTCTGCCGCACCGAACGTTCGCCCCCGCTAGGGAAAAAACTATCAGCTTACGTTGGGAGCGTAGGCGCTAATTTTAAGTCATTTCGGACTGAATGAGATGTTTAGATTGTACCAATTTGATTGGACCAATTGTTTTTAGCTGTTTTTAGGGTTCCGTTTTTTCTTTTTGAGGTACGGACTTCTAGGATCACTCGTGTGTCTGTCTGTCCGTCGGTCACAGTCGATTTGCTCCGAATCTACTGGACCGATTAAGTTGCGTATACACACATGAATTTCTCTGACCCAAACATGGACTTGTAACGTAAATTAATTAATTTTGAAGGGTCACCTTTGGGGGTAAAGAACCGCTCAAGTGTCTTTAGCAAATAAAAAAAATGGCGGCCATTGCAAGGTCAGATTACGTCATCGCTGCGGGTGGTCGCCGACATTCTTATCTCCGAAACTGCTGAGCCTAAAATTATGAAAAAAAAATTCAGAGTATAGTTCTATAGGTACTTATATATTACAGGAAAACGCACTTGGCCAGTTTTATTGTTTTATAGATTGTCAAGAAAACGAACAACAATATATGAGTTTAATTTTCGTTCCACAATGTCTTCAAGCAAAGTAATAAATAGAACATTTCACCCACCCGGTACCCAGGAATACTTCCAAGAAAGGTTTTCATCAATAGGTATGTCAACATGACTCAGAACATCAATCAGTCCGGACGGGATCACAAACATTCGGTACAACTATGTGAGATATTCGTCATTTCATATTTTCTTTGATCCTTGAGTTGAAGGAACAAGTATATCGGTTGGTTATCATCCGATAAGTTGCTCCTCGTAAGTAACAAACTAGGTAACTTGTCACACAGGGGACTTGAGAACTTAATGCGACAGATAGGCTGCTACTATACTTTGTTATAACATTAAGTTATTCGAGTACTAAGAAGACATGAGATAAAACTTCTGAGTATACTTTAGTATTTTAATTTCATATTTACAGTAGTATTTATACGGCCAGCTTTCATTAATCAAGGATGAGCTAGTATTATATATGAACGAAGGTGTAGCTGTCATAATTACGTTTTAAATCCTTACACTAAAAGACGGTCAAAGACTATCAGAGCAACTAATTGTACATATAGGTAAATATATCTACGATCGCTGTAATATATTATTTTTGTGCATCTTGTTCTCTATAAAATCGAAGAAGCAGCCTATAATTTTCTTCATCACGTTCTAAAAGTTTCAGTTTCAAGCCAAAATAATGGTAAGTATATATATAAGGTTACGTAGCGGCTGCCCTTTGTCTTCGGCAAGTGACAAGGAGCATTTGGATGCAGTTCAGGTCCCACCCGAGGTTTAACGAGCGCGATGTAACCCAGCCAGGCTGCGTGCCGGGGCGACACCGCTCGTACGAGCTTTTGATTATTACAGAGTTCGGGAATTGTTAGAAGCTTTTAGGAGACTGTTAAAATTTTTGTACAAACATGGAACCATCTGATTCGTATAATTATCTGTGCCTGCCATTTTTGACATCTGCTTGCTTAGCTAGCAGAAGCTGTTTCCTGACCCTCAGGATTCTGTGTGCACCAACCTAGGGGTTCTACGACCAGGCTGAGGGCAATATCTCGTACAAGCTGTCCCAAACTGCGCGCTGCACACGTAGCTGGACCGTGCGCTACTGGCATCCTACGGCCTGCTACCAACGCATGCTAATGGCAATTCTACGCAGGGCTCTAGCTGAGCCTGACCTGTCAGGCTCTACGTCTGCCACCTTCAGCTAAGGACGATACCCTCATACCTATCCAAGTATGAAAGTGCTTTGAACAGTATCAGTCAACCCTACCTACGACCTAGCCGTATTACTTTCGACCTATTTAATTATATGTATTACCTATCCTGTTGGTTTAAATTATCTCTTTACCGCTTTATTAGCTTTATTAGCCGCAAAGCCCTAGCCGTTACAAGATACGTTAGTGTTTGTACCGAGAATTCACTCAAAAGAACTGCCTACACAAACTACGCTATCCACGTTCTTAAATAACAGGAAATATTTAAATTTCTTTTCCCTCTGACTACCACATAGTGTGGTTCGAAAGTACAATCTTGTGGTGTGTGGTGTATTTACCAAAACATGGTAAGTCCAAAAATCTGATTATACACTATGAGCATTTGAAACTTTCAAAAAATGCTACAAATCGGAATACGTTTATATAATAAAACGAATGAATGATATTTATTATTTTATTGAGCTAAAGTTTAAAGTACACAAAAAAAAAAACACCTATAGATTATGAGTTAGTGTTGCTTATCTTTATACCTAACAGGAAACAATCAGTTGAAACAAAATGATGCAGTTATTTACATTTGAACAATCATCAACCCTTTTCACTACTTTGCTTTTTTCATAAGCTATTTATGTTTTTATTGCAATTACACGATACAAGTTGCAACCGGATTTCAAATCGCAACTATAGGATGTAAATGATTCATCCAATCAAGGCCAGCAGCGACCCAGACGAGCGACTCGACCAATCGTAGAACAGTGCTTTGACGCAGAAGGTTTAAAAAAACTAATTGAATAAATATGGATAAAATCTGATAAAAGCTCGTTTATATAAAAGTTTGCGAAAGTTCGTTTATAGACTGCTATATAAAATGATTGGTTATTAGTTATAATTTACTTATCATGTAAAAAATCAATGTTTGGTCAAAAAGTGATAAATACACTTTTATGGTATGTATATTATACTTGGCACATAATTATTTAGTTTACAAAATCATTGATATATATACAAGGAATATGATTTTGATCCATTCACAATTAGTGTGAATTCGGAATTTTTCAAGTAAAGGTTTATTATTTGTTTTTTTTAATAATAATATTTTATCTATCTATCTATCTTCTATATATATAAAATTCAAAGTCCTGACTGACTGACTGACTGACTGACTGACTGACTGACTGATATCTCAACGCACAGCCTAAACCGCTGGCCTTAGAGACATGAAACTTGGAGGGTATGTTCTTTGTGAAGAGAAAGTATCCACTAAGAAAGAATTTTTGGGAATTCCACCCTTAAAAGGGTAAAATAGGGGATAGAAGTTTATATGAAAGTCCGTCAGTTTTGAAGTTAGGATCTTCAAATTTTGTGTATAGGCTGACAATTAAAAATTAATTTATACGTATTTCAGCGTTTTTGATAATTCTACCCCCGAAGGGTTAAAAAGGGGGATGATTTTGTGTATGAAAAGTCCTTAATTTTCGAATTAAAAACAGTAAATTTATTATCTAGGCTTATGGTTGGAAGCTAACACAACGGTGTTGTTAGAATTTCAACCTAAGGGTTGAAAAGAGAGATAAAAATTTATTTTTAAAGAATGTTCTTTTTAAGTTAAAATCACTAATATTTCGGCTTGTTGTTGGAAGCTATGCATCCGCTAAGGAGGGATTTTTCGAAATTCGACCTTTAAGGGGTGAAAAAGGGGAATAAATCTTATTCCTTGAGTTTATAAACCTGAAACTTGGAACGAATACTAACCTAAGTAAATTATAAAGTGTGACATTTTTTGTTTTTAGGGTTCCGTACCAAAATGGTAAAAAGGAACCCTTATGGTGAGACCAAGTCTGTCTGTCTGTCTGTCACACCTGGATATCTCAAGAACTACTAATGCTATCAACTTGTAATTTAGAATAGTTTTGATGTTTGCCCAACAATTTTGCAAACAAGAAAGAAATAAAAAAAAATATCTCTTTTTTGCAAAAGGGACTGAAAGGGGGTCTTAAATATTTGAAGTGGGGCTACTAGGGCATGTGGGGTATCATATGAAAGAACACTATTTGCACATTCTCAAACATTTTTTTTTTCTTTTTTAGGCAGCATAGTTTCCGAGTTTTGATGAAAAATATAAAACAAACTACGGCCCCCCCCCCCCCCTTATCTCCGTAGTTTGCATAGATAAAAATCTGAAATGATTCTATGTGATAGAAGTTTATGTAAAGATTACAGAAAAAATAAAACGATGTCTCTAAATAATAATAAAACCTTTATTTCAGACCAAGTCCATAACAAATACAAAAACAAGCCAGATTACAATATTTGGACACGAATAAATGATTTCAGGATATTTGAGTCCTGTTTATCTGCAATGACGTGTAGGATGCTGTTAGTGCTACCCCGGACTCTGTATAATAACGATGCGAGCCGCTTACGCATGATGGCATGAAAGCCGTCTACCCTGGCCTCCGCAAACATACCGGAGGCACTACAAAAGCGGGGCAGCCCTAACAACATCCTAAACGCATTGTTATATTGGATACGTAAGGCACTGAGCGACCTCCGCGTATACCTGAACCACAGGCTGCACGCGTAGAAAGTCTGACAGTAGGCTCTAAATAGTGTGACTTTAACTTGGTCACTACGACGCGCAAACCTGCGGGCCAGCATATTACTTCTGACCGCCAATGCCCTACGTTCCCTTTCTATGTCAACATGGTCGTCAAGGCACTCAGTAACGTAATGTCCGAGGTATTTGAACTGTTGAACCCGCTTCAGTTCAGTGCCAAATAGCACAGTTTTTCAGAAATCATCAACATCATATATATACGTACGGAATTACTCAGTAAAAGACTTTTTAAATGATATGAGTTTGTCCAGATTATGATTATTATAATTAATTGCAAATTTGACCATGACATAATAATACGTACCTGACTATATTATTATTAATTGACTTCATTTTAATTTCTGTTTTGTTTTGTTGACATTATTTTGTTTTTAAAGACTTTTTAAATGATATGAGTTTGTCCAGATTGTGATTATTATATTTAATTGCAAATTTGATCATGACTTAAGTACCTGGCTATATTATTATTAATTGACTTCATTTTAATTTCTGTTTTGTTTTGTTGACATTATTTTGTTTGTATTAATATTTTAATTTATGTAATAATTTGCACGCCGTAAGGTAGACTGTAGCCAATCTCATTAATTTATGTACGACATCATATACCTGTACCTACATTCTAGCAAATAAATTACTGATTTCTGATTTCTGGAACCCTCGGTGCGCGAGTCCGACTCGCTCATGACTGTTTTTTTTTTAAACTACTCTTAAGGCGGAGATTTCTAAAAATGGTAAAAAATGTGGTTTTTAAAGCAGTGTATCTCATAAACCGTAAATATTTTTTCCAAAACAAAAACAGTATGATATTTTCAAGTCTTTTGTGCATAAGGTGATGGAACTCAAAACATAATTTAATACTTTAAAAAAAATCTTCAAATACCACTCTTAATATTATTTTGAAAGTCTTTTTTATTCCAGTTTATACCTTCGTTAACAGTTATAATTATAATTATAAGTATACCATAAAATTGCAAATGCCCAACTGCATCCGGTGATGGATTAATTTGTATTAATTAGTTAATCTAATAAATTCTAAGTTAATTTAATAATATTTGTGACCCATGAGTTCTACGCCGAGTTCTTTTCACTATTAAACACGCAATTTAATGACACTTTACCACTGAAGACTAAAAGTATTTACTCAAAGTTCGTATTTAGTGATTGGGCGACTCCAGGTATTCGTAAAAGCAGGGAAAATCTTTTTGAACTTTATGGCCTAAAGCAACATATGAATAATACAAGCTTTCATCAATATGTTGCAAAATATTCTAACATTTTTAAAAGTGTGTGCAAAATAGCTAAACCTCTTTATATTAGCAATAAAATAAAATCAACTGATGATAAAATAAAAACTACCTGGCAAATAATAAATAATTAATTAGGTAGGAAAAAACCGCGTAATACTGAATTTAATTTAGAGACTGCACATGGGCCCATCACTTCAGAGGTAGAAATAGCTCAGGAATTTGAAAACTTTTTTGCTAATATTCCCCTTAAAACTACCGAAACTTTAAGTTTCTCACCCGCGTTTTCTGCTGCCTTACTTAGAAAGAATGGAAATGTATGCCCTTTGGAGTTAAGGTTTCAGCATACAAACCCCCAGGCTGTTATAAAAACTTTTAAAGATCATAAAGTCTATACGTGGGGCTTTCTAGTGACTATGGTTTCCTTATTTTCGTCTGTTTTTATTAGCTGTAAGTCCTCCATGTTCTAAAAAAATAAATAAATTAAGTTATTTTAACATACATTTCATCATCATCATTCCAGCCGAATGACGTCCACTGCTTGTCATAGGCCTCCCGCAAAAAGTGGGGGGGGGGGTTTCCATAATCGCCACGCTTGGGAGGCGGGTTGGCGCTCGCAGTATGGTGTTAAAATGCATAGAGAACGCTGCCCATTCTCTAGTAAGTCCCTTAGTCGCTTTACGAGACCCACGGGAAGAAATGGGATGATGCTATTGTTTACGTCCGGCACCACACGGAGCAGAACATAAATTTAACAAACCAGAATTACTTTTTTATGACCTATTAGTTGTTGATCAAACTGTTACATTTAATTGTAGCAGAAGACTTAGGAAAAACATACGAAAAGAAGGAAAAAGATTGAGTTCGGGTGATGTTAAAACAGAAAATGACAAATTTTGGACTTATCTATATCAAACACCACAGAACTGTTCATGTATGATCATTCCTGATTAGTAATGCGTGTAAATGTGATAGTGTTGGGAACTGAAACGGTGCAGTTGAGCCCATTTAAATAAGGGTATTAAACTTTTTGGTTCATTGTTCCGCAAACCGGGACTGTTGCCATAGTAGGCGCGCAGAATCGTGTGCTCGTTCATTATTGTCATGAGGAATATCGTTTTAGTTTGTGTGTTTTTATACAAAACTATGTGGTTATTTATTCGTATTTGATGTTTTTTTAAAGTCTACTTATTTTCAGCAGTGGACGGTCAGTCTGCCGGCTAAAACGATGACCAAGTAGTTATAGTAAATTCTTGCACCGAGCGCACAGTGAGTTATTAATGCACGAGTGTTATGTTGGTGCCCGAGCGCACTTTGTGCGTAATCGACTATTCTTTCAACTACCATAATACCTACCGTGTAAAATATACCTACTCAAAATAAAAACTCAAGTTAATGAAAACGAAGTTTTGCGCCAAATCGGTTTTATTCATCCGATTTTTATTTTCAGCCAGTATCTTTTTGATCTAACGCATACATTTTATATTAAACTTAATGGGAGACATTATTACCTCTGTGGTAAAATTATATCTAAATAAAAAATTAAAACAGTGTAGAAATGTTGTATGAAATCTCATCGTTGCACTGAAATACAGTGCAACAATAAGATTTACAACATTTCTGCACTGTTTTGCTTCTAAGCAAAAAGCAGATTACCAAAGTAAAACGTTTAGCTCTAGCCATTAAAAATGATTTACCTTTTAGGGAATTAACCACTAACCACTGCAAATTAACAAAACCCAGTCCTATAAAATATCCGACTAGAATGGCACAAAACGCTGCGCAATAATAATTAAAGTGAGGGTAATAATCATGAATACAGCATTCGATTATTATAACGTAGCCCCGAAGAAGGCTGGCTCGCTTCCAGCTCGGTTCGGCGGAAGCACGACTGCGACTAAATCGATAATCGATACGATAAAACTTTTATTCGATCCAATTTGAATAGAGTTGAGTAGCACGTGCGGCAGGTATGAGGAATATCTTCAGACGCATCGCCGTAAAGCTTGAATGGATTCAAAAGGTTTAGAGAGGCAGTTTGTTCAATAACAACGTATGCTGTCGACTGACTCCAAAACGCAGTACGAATCCTCTGCCGGCTATTTATCAATGAAAAAATTGTCCCTTCTTTATAATTGTGTGTGTCATGGAAACCGTTTTACAGTTTTCATCTAGGCGTACGTATCTACACTGCTGAGCCGCTAATGCTATTAAAATAGTTTTATTGCAGTTCGTGTTTGCCTTAAATGTTGTTATGTTTAAGCTTCAATTATAACTTTATATATTCGCTAAACTAAGATGAGTTTCCTAAATGAGTTTAGTATCAGTAAAGCCAATACACACGACCTAATACAATCCTGTACATATAAAAACGTGTATGAATTAATGTAATAAAATTACAACTTTTATGTGAAAGCTATTTTCAAAGCCGAAAATCGTATTTCATATGGACGAATGTTGAAAGAAAATAATTATTTAACAAGGGCGACAGTTTTAACGCCCCTCCAATAAGAGGGGCGTTTTAGCTGTCGCTAAAAAACGGTAATAACCGTTTCCTTATGTTGATAAATATTACCTAATGGACATTTTAAACAGAAATACCATTCCAAGTTCAATTTAATTGATACAACCTTTTTGGCCGCGGCTTTGCAAATGAAATGAAAATATCCCACGGAAACAAAGTCAAAGTATTTATTTCAAATAGGCACAAAAGGCACTTTTGAACGTCAACATTTACAAAAAAAAATTATTGATTCTAGTCGCCCCTTCCAAAAGGTAGTTTCGTATGGAGAAGAACGGGCAAGAAACTCCACCGTTACTCTTTTAAAAATGTTTTACAATATTTTTTTTTAAGTACATTTTATAATTATGATTATACGTGAAGTCAATGCACCTAGAATAAAATTACTATACCACTATTGTGGTATAGTAATTTTATTCTAAGTGCATCGACTACATACAGGTTAAGTAAAAACCTACCTACCTTTTTACCTATTGGTAAAAAGAATTAAAAATTAAACAATGTAAAATAACTTAATTAAGTATGAGATAAAGTAACCGTCATGAGAAGCTATAAATACATAAAATTGCAAATTATGCAACTATCAACTTTAAACTCAAGATATCTAAGTTGATTTATGAATGAAGAAATTATCGCTAAACGTCATAAAATAATTTTAGTTGCAATGGAAACTGAACCATACGCAATTTCAGTTAAAGTTTTAAATCCCAAAGTATGAAATTTATCTCGTCTCATGGTGTTGACTTTAGATACATGGTGCTCATATATATAGAAACATCGTAAAGGTATATGTTTTCAGAAAAAAAATAATAGTCTGTGTGTGAGTTTAAGTGTGAAAGGCACTCATCATAATGCTCCGGCCCCCATCCCAATATATTCGCGGTCGACGCAACCTGTCCCTTTCTTCCCTACTGCTCTATTAGTGGTCATCTCGGTGGTCACTCCCTTTCTAGTCATATCACGGAAACGTACTGTCGGTATTAATTTATTATATGTGGTAATCCAGGTTATTAACTACCTGTGTGCCAAATTGCGTTCAGTCCCGTTCAGCCGTTTTTTCTATCGTAGCCTCAGAACAAATTGTTCTGAGATCGTAGCAATCAACCATAATTATTTCGCTTATGAGCAAGTCACCAGATTCTCAACTCACCAGATTTTGTGACGCGGAATTTTGAATCTGTGATATCTTTTAAAGCATTCAAATGTTATGATGTCAAGGCATATTAATAATATACCGGTCAAAATAGCTTCAGAAATAACAATAAATTTTCTATCAACTTTTGAAATATACAAATGGTTGCTGTGGGTCATCCTTACAAGATAGACTTATGCTATGGCGCACTTTTTTGTTAATCCTGTAGAACATGTACCTCATCGATTTACGCGGTTCACGCCAGTAAAGCTCCCAGTCGGAATTATTTTTGCCCGACATCTTCAACAGTAATCGTCATATTACAGCCAATTTTCTCACAACCTTAATTAATTGTAGCTCTAAAGATTCCTCATGAATCATTCCGTCCATTGGTGAAAAACGTTTGAAAATCCGTTCGGTAGGTTTTGATTTTATCGCGTTCTGACAGATAGATGCGGCAGGAGGCTTTATTATAGTAAGGATTTAAAAGATCTAATTATCCAACTGCAACAACTTTTTTCAAAACAAGCTCTCTTTTCAAGCAGCCTGATGCAGTTCGTGGCAGTCACTTTAGTTCACAACCTTTAAGGGTGTTATTTTTTTTGGACTTATCTCCTTTTCCCATTATTTTGATACCCCAAATTGCCCTGGTACTAAAAAGGTCTTCGCCGTCGCGAAGTCGGGAAAAAAGATAGCGTGCTAACGAATTAAATGCCGCCTCAATGTTCACATATTGTGATAAATGGAGTGCAGATATGATCCGGATGATGAAGCTGGAATCAATGGTGCATGTGGTGTCCACCGGCTTTAAATCCCGGTGAGTAACGACCGGCCGCCGCGCGCCGGCCCGGTCGCGCGCCTGTCCGGCTTTCCGCCGCCGTCTTTACGAGCCACGCTTACGGCGGTAATTACCGGCCCATGATGGACGTCCCGCACCGCTGGCTGGTCTCCAACGGACACTGTTGCCAACCTATCATACTGCTAATACTAAGTTTTTGGTATCGTTGTGGTATGGGGTAACATTTCGCCAAATTGTTAAAACAAAGTTAACATTAAAATACAACATTGTGAACTTTGTTTCAGCTGCTATTTATGAATATAAATTAGACAGTATTTCATAAACATAGCTACATATTTTTTTGACTCAAACAAGCTTTAGTGAATTTTCCTAAATTATTTATCTATACACTCCAAACATACAAATATCCTTACGGGCCAATGCGATATTATAGTACACTTAAAAATTAAATATTTCCACTGCTTGTACACACGGCAGTATAAGCTGGCCTCTCATTGTACAAAAATCCTATACAATGCGAGATCAGCCTAAACTGGATATGTATAGCTTGATGTGTAGCAGTGTATCGCCTAGATCCTTTATTTGGTCTAATGTTTCAGTCATTTCATTGCCAATTCGGTAAACATAATGGAGTGGAGTTTCTTGCCGGCTCTTCTCCATAGGAAACGACCAATTGGAACCGTGCACCTAGCTTCTGACGTTTAATAAGTGCCCATGTAGGTTTGGATGACATAAAATATTTAGTTTTGATATTCAATTAGGTGAACTCTTCTTGAGAATTTGATGTGAAAGTATTTTTTGACATTTAAGTGCATGACATTACGATCACATCACTCAATCAAGCTGTTGAGATCGCTTTGCAGACACACGGTATGAAGATGAAGTATATAATTTCTTTACTGTACCGTAGACAAAGATATTGACCGTGCGCTGAAAAAAAAAATGAGTAGGTCCATTTAAGAGTCCATAATACCTCAACGTCACGCGCCACCTCAATCTTTATCTCGCTTGCATACTACTCGCGGTCACGCGACTAAGCGAGACAAGGTGATAGGGAGAAGGCTTCAAGGCACCGATAGTTTAGGTTTTATTTTTACGGTGAAAATAATGGTAAGTAATTAAAAAAAAAAACAAAGTAGGTATATAACCTGCTTTATATTTAGATCAGTTAATATGCAAAATTTTATGATATAATTTAAAATATTTTTATACTAGCGGTTTATTGTTCGGTTTGGAGGTAATTTTGTAATTTTTTTCTGTCAAGAAAATTTTATGGAATCGTGTTTTTACCATATATTTATTTCAATATTAATGCTGCAGTGTTTTCGATATAACGGAGGATCATGCAAAGCAATTTGAGGTATTAAGGACTCTTCGTGAACGTGCCAAATTGGAATAACTTTGCACATTATAGTGGTCCGCTCTACTTCGTGTCATGCGTCAAGCACCATGTATCGATACTAGACAAACTTCAGCTGAAAACTCACTGGGAGCACGGCAAACCAGCGCTGACAGCGTTGTTCACAGTTTACGTTTTTCAGCACACGTTAGACGCGACCGCTGAGCGCTGCAGGGTATTAATTATCCGGTGATCATGTGTGGTGGGATGTGTTCCCAACTTTGATTGGCTGTTAGTAGACCAACGATTTAAAATTTTATCTGTGGGCTATATTAGAGGAAATACTTGCGATATTGTCTAAGTGGAACACCATTTTGGGTTTCAAAATAAACTAATCTCTAGAAACATAGCATGTCTCTAATTACATGTTAAATAAACTAGCTGCTGCCCGCGGCTTCGCCCGCATAGGTATTTCTGAAATAAAAGCCTGAGGTACTCCTTATAACATCAGCTATCTGCCAGTGAAATTCCCGTTCAAATCGGTCCAGCTGTTGCGGAGATTAGCCGGAACAAACAGACAGACAAAAAAAAAAAATTTTTTATTTTTTATTATAAGTATCGGTAAACTTTCGCATTTAGTAAAAAGCTGTTATTTTGACATTACAAACAGATACTTCAATTTTATTTATTTGTATGTATAGATTCCTAGTAATATTAAGGGTACCAAAATAATGTAGTTGCATAATGGAGACGGAAACGATTACATAAAATCTTGGGCCCGGGTGTAAAAAGATGAAAGTGGTGTCAATTAATAGCATATTATCAACCATTCACTGAAAATTCTGCAGATTTTGTCAATTTGAGAACAGGAGTTATATGAAATTAAGTTAAAGTGAGGTTATGTACCAATCTTTAACTCACTTGGAAGCTTGTAAAGGTTAACTCATTAACAAATTACCAGTTTCATCTATTCATGCTGGCCTTAATCATCTTTATAATGACTTTTTTAATATGTACTGTCAAATATTTAATTCCACATTTATTCCCAAGACTAATTTCGTTTTAATAGTAACGCATCTTTCAGTGATTGGGCTACCATTGGTATTCATAAAAGTAGAACACGGCTTTATGAGGCGGCTTGATGAAAGGTGAATTTAATTTGTATGTTAGAAATTATTCAAAATTATTTTAAAAAGTTTGTTGTATGGCCAAGTCGCGTTATTTGAGATTGGTAGTACATCAGACCCCACAAATTATAAACCTATTTCAGTACTACCAACCTTTAGTAACATTTTTGAGAAATAAATTTTAGACCAATTGCAAAGATTTTTGAATAAACATAAATTACTACAAAGCAAACAGTTCGGTTTTACAAGGGGTCGTTCGACTACTGAACTAGGGGTCGACTACTGAACAAGGGGTCGTTCGACTACTCTGTGTTGAACTGTTAGGACATATTTATAATGCATGGGAAGATAAATGCGATGTCTTGGGCATTTTTCGTGATTTGTCCAAGGCATTCGATTGCGTTTTTCATGAAAAGTTAATCAGAAAACTCCGCCACTACGGGATCCGGAACGCCGCTCTGGATCTTCTTACTTCATACTTGAGTAATAGGATTCAGAGCGTTGACATCAAAGCTCCACAGCATTATGCTGTTAGAAAAATTCGTAATTTAACTGACATAGAGACAGCCCGTTTAGTGTACTTTGCCTATTTTCATAGTTTAATGCCGTACGGTGTTTCGTTGTGGGGAAATGCCGCCAACATTCAGACTATCTTTGTTTTGCAGAAAAGAGCTGTTCGATCAGTTTATAAATTAAGTCCAAGACACTCTCTCAGAGAAAAATTTAAGGAGGTTAATGTAATGACTGTGCCTTCTCAGTATATTTTTGAAAATCTTTTATATGCCCATAAACATACACAATTATTTAAAAAATACAGTGATATCCATTTTATAAATACTAGAAACAAACATAAATTTGTTGTACCTACAACAAGGCTCAAGAAAATAGGTGGCTCATTCCGATGTCAATGTATACGCTTTTATAATAAACTTCCAAGCCACGTTCAAGATCTAAGTCTTAATAAATTCAAATCATTCATTAAACATAAGTTGTACCAGAAAGCCTTATAAACCGTTAAAGTGTGTTTTTTTTTATTGTTTGATGTTTTTTTGCTAACTTTTATTATTTTATATACAGTGACTTATAATTATTATTTTATACACAATGACATGACTATTTTTACTTTTAAAGTATAATATTATTTTAATTATTGTGAATGTGAAGACTATGTGGGTTATTGCTTTTTTATTTCCTTTTCTTTTATTCTCAGTTAGATTTTTTGACGAGTAGATTAGTTAATGATAGGGCGCAAAAGCGTTATATGACTACCTAGCTACTTTTATATTTCTGGTAAGAAAATCATGGTTGGCAGTTTGAGTAATTTATGCAGTATCAGTGTTAATAGTGGGTAAGATTGATTATATGTGTTTTCCTAATAACTCTATTTGTGCATTGAACTGTTGTGTATTTCTCCTATTGATATATCGTGTAATGACTATTTGTGAGTGATTTAGAACTGTCGTAAATAACTATTTGTGCTACTAGACTTTTGATAATTAAATTCGTGTATAAAAATCAATCAGGCTTCTATTTATTTCAACGCTAACATTTTACCCTGCACCGGAATATCCTACATGCAGCCTACCCAAAAAAATCCTTTGTTTGGTATTGATCGTTGCATCATTGAGTTCCTTAAGTTCTGAGTAGAGCTGCACGATTACTGACAAATGCGTGCACTGACTGGTCAGGTCCACTCAATCTGAGTGGTTCTTTCCTTATAAGACCATTTCAGACACTAATCTACACGGCCTTCACATGATCTGACCAAGATTATGTCTGAACTGAAAGATTATGTCTGAAGAGACCGCGACCTCTGAGTTTGTTTGGGCCTTTCTTCTCAGAGTAGTCAGATAGGAAACGCCGACCTCATCTAGTTTTTTAAATATGATTGACGTGTAAAAGTTTTTTTACAAACCTACTTACAGAAATAAAAAATATTTATCATTATCATAACTAACAGCTGATTTCTGAAGTGCAGTAGTTGGGATTGTATGCGACCCCTAAGTAGTCAGGAAGTATTGCAAGCCGACAGCTCCCTCCACAACTCTATAATGAAACCATCATTAATTTCCTCTTACATATTCATCTTAGTAGGAACGTGCCTGCTTGATTTGATATGTTCCTAAAGAAATCATTACGAGTATTAGTTCACTATCCGAACTATTAGAACAATTATTATCCAATCCACAACCCGGCGGTAAAATCCAAAATAACTATAAAATCAGGAATGAAATTATCCGGAAAAGAACCGGAGTTACCGACATAGCTTGCAGAGTAAGCAAACTGAAGTGGCAGTGGGCTGGCCATGTTTGTCGAAGGACCGATGGCCGATGGAGCAGACGAGTCCTGGAGTGGAGACTGCGTATCGGCAAGCGTAGTGTAGGACGCCCCCCAGCTAGGTGGACCGACGACCTTAAGAAGATGGCTGGGTCAGACTGGATGCGGAAGGCGGAGGACAGGGTGTTGTGGCGCAGCCTGGGAGAGGCCTATGTCCAGCGGTGGACTGCGATAGGCTGAGGTGATGAACATTTTCAATGAGGTGTATATATTATATTTAGAGTTTTAATAGGTATATGTATATCTTTATATTTAAATAATATTTATTCCTCAATCCTCACTATTGCACCTACCATTGTTTGTCTCTGCATCGCCCAAAGGTTGACTGGTAGAAAATGCCTATGGCATTATGTTCGCCTCTGTACATTTGTGTGCTTAAAGTATTAAATAAATAAATTAAATAAACATTCTCCACCACACTTAAATATTTTTGGGATAAAATATAACATGGTGTAAAAATTATTGAAGTCGATTCAGTTCCGAACAAACTATATTCAGGTTTCGCATATACCTACTAAAAATAATGTTGTATACTTATAGTGCGTTTAATTACATAATCAGCCTATAATGTTCCCACTGCTGGGACACAGGCCTCCTCTCTTCGAGAGGGACTGGGCTGTAATCTACCACGCGGGCCCAGTGCGGGTTGGTAGATGTCACATGTCTTCGAATTGTTGGTTCTAGGACATGCCGGTTTCCTCACGATGTTTTCCTTCACCGCTTTGAGAGCAGTGGTGATGAAATTATTTACACAAGTTAAAGCGCCTGCCTGGGTTCGAACCTACGACCTACAACTCGTAAGTCGGGGCCGGTATTTAATTACTTTGAGTTAATTATCTAGTGCAAAGGTTTTATTTTTGTAATTGTGTAATCGATTACGCAATCGATAATCTCTTGAAAACTATCTTTCTCATATTTCTCCGTTTCCTGATTCAGAATTGAGGTGATTTCTCACATTCTAAGATAAAAAAATATGTAATTTTTTTTAAATCATATAAATCAACTTATTACATTTGGGCAAGATTTGAGCCCACAGTTTTCCATCTCCTTTCTGTAACAATACTCCTCATACAAATTCATCATCATAATTTCAGCCGACAGACGTCCGTCCTTGTACAAATTAATTTACTAATATTAAGACGAAAATACTCCTTCAAAATACTAAACATAATTAAAATACCAGTGAACTACAACATTTTTAAGAAAATTAATTCCGGGAAACATCTCGAGGCATTCCGGCCGAACTATCGAAGTTCCCGATTCTTTCAAGCTCGCAAGTTGGGAACTTGTCCGATGTTTAGCTGCTCTATTAGTAACGCGGACATAAATTCAGGGTGGGCTGGATTAGCGGCATCGGCGCCAATTAACGGCCGGTACTGACCTACTTGAGAAAGTTTGCTTTATGAAAAAGTGATTTATTTAGATCCAGGTGGCCGGCATGACGGCGGATTTGTGGAGAGAACTTAGAGATTTCAGTTTATTTTCTAGAACGTATAGTTTCTTTACATGAAGTTATGCCTTTAATCCTAGGTATATCTTTATGTCACGCATGAGCAAACTAATCTAATGGCTTGGAAGTTAAATCCAGTGCTTAGATTTGTAAGTCCGTGAAAAAAGAGATAACTACGACCTACATAAATAATTCTTTATACGCAAAAGGTAGAGTAGGTTTATTTTAAATATCGGTGAGTTTCCATGTATAAATTAATAAATACAATTATGCATTGTGACCCATGATATCTAGATTAGTTAACATGAGAAATATTATTGCCCTGGCCAACACTTATGGAAAATTAAAGAGGTATTTCAGACAAAATAAGGCAAGTGAAATGGTTATTTCATCAACACGATAACACTGACACAACCGGCATTGATGTGCATACCAGGATGTGTGCGTAAGCCTGCAGTAATCCGATAATGCGGGCGGCGCGGCGGCGGCGCCGGGAGTTACAGCTAGCAATTAGTGGGCAGTGATCCGCGCGGAATGAGCTCCCTATCTGGAGAGTACGATGCGTACGGGAGGACCACGGGCTTAAGGACCAGGCTAATTACCTACACCGATCAATTATATATTTAACGTTATTAGATCAATAATAACATCTGGAATTTCCGGGTTCTAAGAGCAAAACTATAGATTGATCCCTATCTATAGCCTAATTTTCAACTGAAGCCAATTTCAAATCTATCTAGAATTGGTTTGTGGCTAGTTCGAATATAAATTAGTAGTAGAACGATTATGGCTTAGGTACTACAATATTGTATATTTAACCAAAATTACGCTTGTTGCATTATTAGAACCAGGGATTGAAAAAGTTCCTAAAATACCGAAAAAAACCGGTATTTAGTAGTTCCGTTACTAGAATCCGAACCGGAACAGGAACCTAAATTGGAACCTTTAAGAACCTTTATTTTACCGGTTCTTCTCCAAAGCGGGTCCACCTTCACGGGGGGTGGGGCGACACTTGCCACACGAATATTGGAAAGCGTGTTGGTCATCGGATACAGTGCGAGTAAAAAGCTCTAGAATTGTGATAAAATAGTGTGGTTATAGTGTGATTATATTTTAGACTAGAAAATAAAGTTACAATTATTTTTTACGTTCGTCTTTTACAACTCTAAACGTACTTGGACACAGGTAGGTAATAATATATAGTACAGTTTTTAATAAAGTAAAGACAACTGACCGTTATCCTCTTCAGCTGCCGCTTGCCCTTATACCAGGTGATGACTGCGGGCGGCCGGCTGCCGGCGGACTCGCACGCCACCTCGTACCTGCGCTCGGCCGTCAGCACGCCCCCCTCCCCTGTCTCTGCTGGCTTCTTTATCTCCACTGTTAGAGGTTTCACTATAGAAGAGAGAGTTTAGTTAGACTTCTATTTCGTGTTTGATTAAGAGCTGGGGCCCCAACCAAAGAAATTACAGGGTAGGAAAAGGTGACAGTTATCCTAACTAATATTATAAATGCGAAAGTAAGTTTGTTTGTTTGTTGCCTAAACCACTGAACTGATCATCCTGAAATTTTGTATGTTGGCAGGTGTACAGAAACGGACATAGGGTACCTTTCGTCCCGAAAAAAGTACAGTTCCCGAGGAAAACAAAAATAACGTTCTTATGATAATAGATGGCGACACGTGTCTTTCGAATCATGATTGAATATTATAGAAACTTGAATAGTGAGTTATGAGTTTTTGCCGCCAAACGCCAAACAACAAGCAGTGTACAACCCGAATTGATTGTCAAATTCTAAATTAACGCGAGCGAAGCCGCGAGCAAAAGCTAGTTACAAATGAATTTCATATTTCAATGTCAAAGACAGGTTTTTAATTCAAATCGGCAAATAAAGGCACTTTTGCACGTCATAATTTACAAAAAAAAATAATTGGTTCGAGTCGCTCCTTCCAAAAGGTAGTTTCGTATGGAAAATAATAGGCAAGAAACTCCACCATTACTGTTTTAAAATGTTTTACAATATTTTGGTCATACAATTGTATGTGAAGACGATGCACCTAGAATATAACTGGTAAACCATAATAGGTAAAAATAATTAAAAATCAAGCAATGACAGATAAATTAATTATGTGATAACTACACAAGAACACATGTGCTCACATATTTACAAACATTGTAAAAGTATACGTTTTTCTAAAAAAATTAAAGTAATAAGTCGGTGTGTGAGTTCAGGTAATCACATAATGTAAACCCATGCGATAAAAATAATACATTATACAATTAAAATAGCAACCTGTTTGATTTCGTCTCGACTGTAGACTCTAAATTGTCCTATGGAGCTGTCCCAACATGTTTCCAAGCATTCTTACCTTGAATATAATCCTCCAATTTGTAATTTGTTTGTTTACAATATGATTGTGTTTAAAATTTTATTTCATTTAATTGTAATATATCACAAAATATTTTGTTGTTACATTCAACACAGTACCCCATAAAAGATGTATGAACTTTAGATGATCTTTCATGGTTGATTTATTTTAACTTCCTTGAACTGGCGTACTCAAGTCGCTGGAATAAGCCAAACGGTTACTGGAACGCTGCGGGCTATATACCGGTTGAAACACTGATTACCATCGAGTACGAAGACAATGCTTGCAAGTGCATGTGCAGTCCTTTATTTTCCCTATTATCGATTATGGTGATGTGTGCTACTATGACCTGAATACATACCGATCACATCGACAAACTTGACCGTCTTCTCAATAACTGCATTCGATTCGTTTCGAGCGCCCCTAGTCGCCGCAGGAGACGCCCCGGGTGTCAGGAGTCGCAAGCCGATTTCCGGCCACCGTAGGCGTGGGCTTGCGGACGGTGAGTGATGGGTAGCTTACCGTCCGATAAGGACCAGGCCCGGGTCGACAGCGCGTTGTATTCCACGCTCGCCTCAAAGAGTCGTCAGTACCAACTGACGGGGTCCGTTAGGGCCAATGCCTGCCAGGGTTGCGAGTTTGTCCGAAAGGGATATCGTGGCCCTGGCACACAAGCAAATGAAGGAATACGGGTGGGTTTTAGCCAGTAAAAGTCTGACACGCCTTCCCGATCCGCCCAGAGCGGGAGAAGTTATTTGATAATTTCCCATCCAAAAAAAAAAAGCCCCCCACTTTCAGTACATTAGCGCCAACAATAATAAAATAAAAATCTACGTTCATCTCCCAAACGTTCTTCTTCTAACCCACTCACCGCACAGAATTCATACACTTTCCTTCTTCGTTCAGTCTATGTCTTTGTGGAATGCAAAAATGAATATCTATGTCTTTGAATTTCCCCAGCAAATCAGGATGGCAACCAACCGATTATCCTTTAAAGTTAAAGTTCGCGAGTACATTCCCAAGAAGCTGGCAGTATCATCACAACGGTAATGTTTTCCCATTGTTTGTCTTATTTGTTTTAGTATATTTATTTGTGCCTAGATGTATATATAATTAGGTGTATATATTATAATTGTTAATGGATAAATGTATATCTTTATATTAAAATAATATTTATTCGTCAATTCTCGCTATTGCACCTACCACTGTTTCTCTCTGCATTACCCAAAGGTTGGCTGATAGAAAATGCTTAGAGAATTACGTCCACCTCTGTACATTTGTGTGCTTATTCTCTGTACATTAGTATTAAATAAATATCTTTATTTCTAGTATTAAAATTATGTCTATCACTTATCTTATTAAAAATATGTAGCATTTTCCTTACCTTACCTTAGCTTTATCTTGTTACCATTTTATTACAATTCTATCTAATTTTATCTTATTTTGTCTATTTTTATGTTTGTTTCTCTAATTTTATATATTTTATCTAGTTTTGTCAAATTGTATGTAAACCTTATTTTATGATTTTATGTGTAATTACTAATATTGACCGATAACTTTTATGTGTGGTGCAAACTGTAAATACCTATAAGTTGGCCATTAATAAATAAATAAATACGAACTTTGTGTAAATACTTTTAGTCTTTAGTGGAACAGTGTCATTAAATTGCGTGTGCGAGAACTCACGTAGAACTCATTTGAGTCACATGACGTGTTATAAAAAGTCGGAACACATAATTTACTGGCGAAAGAATTAATTATTTAATTTCTCTAAATTTGTACATGTAATTGACCTTAATAAAAATTTTTAAAGGCTAAGTTGACCACTGTGATCGTGCTGTGTGTGTGAGATGTCCACTTATTTACAATTTGTTTGTGTAAGTAATCACAGTTACAAAACATATTATCTTTACAAGTGGCAGAAGAAGCTGTCACTCGGGTTGGTTCAATAAAACATTTGAGATATCAATTGACCTAAAAAGACTCAATAATTTAAGAGTACTAGAGTTATTTTATAATAAATTAATATTAAAATCACCACATAATTATTATTATTGACTTACTAGTCGCACTAAGTTTCTTTAGCTCATCTTCCATTATAGAATCAAACACGGATAGATTCTGATAACTTGGACGTCTTTAAACGCATACTATAACATGCATAACAAGCTCAACACATCATAATTTAAATATTGACACGTACATACGTACATATTAGAATAAAAAATATAACGTATCATACCATCACGCCATGTTTATAAAAAAATATACATATAGAAGTTATTAATAATATTATCCTTAAATAACACTGAACCTAAATGAAGCAAAAGGATGTATGTAATAATCGTAGCATTAGGCGTTTTGTATTTTATGCCTACCCCCATTTTTTTTTTTTTGTGTCCTTATTGGACGGCGAGCTACCCATCGCTCACCATCCGCAAGCCCGCGCCTACAGTGGCCGGGAATTAGCTTGCGATTCCCGGCGCCCGGGGCGTCTCCTGCGGCAACTAAGGGCGGACGGGGGGTGAACCCTGCCTCACCCTCACGCGTTCCGCCTCCTCCTTCGCGAACATTACTGTTTCGCAGAAGGAGGTGACGGCCTCCCATGCAATGCCTACCCCCATGGTAAACGGCGCGAGTTTATGTCTGCGTAGTACGGAGAACCACTTACAAAACATGTCCAGCACTAAAGACAGTTCCTTGGGCGGCACAAGATGCGAGTTGGTGGCCTGGCAGGTGAACACGGCGGCGTAGTCGGCGCGTCTGATGGCCGGCCACAGCAGGCGGTTCTCGATGACGTCACCCGTGTTGTGCTCGTACTCTTCATCCACTAACACGCCGTTGACGAGCCAGCGGACTGAAGGTTCCGGTCGACCTGCGAGAGAAGAAGGTTAGTTAGTGTTTTATTACTGGGAAAAACTTAATATTGACCATATAAAAAAAAAATAAGAAAAAGAAAGTAAATACTGTGTATTTGACATGTCTTAAGTAGGTACATACAATATAAAAAACAAAGACTGAAAACTTAATACAAATAAAATAATAAGTGTTTAAGTATTTTCGATATTTAATTATTTATAAGAATATTGATAAAGAAGAATATCATTTTTTTCTTTTAATAAACCTGCTGAAAATAGAGATGCACCATCAGATCGCATACGCACTACTAGACCTTTACGCATAATGTGTTGTAGGCATGTGTTTAACATATTTTATATTATTTACCTACTACAAATACACATTAATCAACAACATCGCATTAGGTACTTCGTTATGTTTGTAAAAGTCTCTCTAGATATAAGATCATGGCATATAAAACATTTCACTGATCTAAATATATTAGATCCAGAGAAAATACTACATTGAATAAAAGGTTAAGAAAGGGTTCGAACTACAAATCATTTCTTCCAATACGAAACTACAAACAGGGCTTTGTGCTTTAAATAAAACGAAACATCTTAGAGGCACTCGTTTTACGAAAACGCAAACATAACGATTACAGTACGTCAAACGCAATTTCCAATGCTTTCATTGGTCCTCCGGTACGTAAATAAATTTCAGTGAAGGCATTCTCTTTCAGCGCAGTGGTCCTTTGTCCTTTGTTTGCTTATTTATTTGTCGAGTGTGTGCGCTTTTGTTCGGGCCCGGACACCGCGCTCCACTATCCTTGGATCCACTTTGGCCAAATTGAATTAGTTCAAGTTTCGAGTACTGTACGAAGATCTAATTCGAAATGTCAATGGAGTTAATCCGGATTTGTGTCCAAAATACACGTTTGATACACGCTTACGGTGTGTTCGCGATTTGTGCAATGAGAAGAGCTTGCTGCAGTGTGTATTACTGAAGTGCGTTCAGCACTGAGATTGGTTTTGATGAGCTATGCAGCACTTATGTTGGGAGAAGCTGCTTACCTACAAGAGCCGAGGTGAGCAAATGAACGTTTCCGAAACCGACACCGTATCCAGCTCAGCTCGGCGGCGCGCGGCGGCGCGGGGCGGTGCAGCGGCGTCGCAATATATCCCTTTGGCGGCGGACCCTACCCCGCTAACTAACAAACTATTCACCTCACTGTCTGAAGAAAATTGATCCAGTTTTCAATTCACCGTTTCATAATTGCGGAACGGGGTCAGGAGGGCTATTGTGCCCTCGGCCTAATTTATTGTCGGTTCCGAAGCTCCGGCGGTACGTTTTCTAAATCAAAAGTCGTAGGGCGAGAGCTTCCGGTCGGCTTATTGTTTCGCTTGTTTTTCCCTTTGATAAACAACGTCGACGCTTCTTTGTATTGGATTTCGGTGTTTGCTGTACAAACTGAGCGCTCGCCGCCGTCCGTCAAGAGTTATTAATTTGTTAAAGTCGAAGCACGGGCCAGGGCTCGGTCGCAATTCAAAATATTGTCTTTCGATCTGGAGCTCCCGGTCTAGCCTTTAGTATAAATGTTTTTAGAGCACGAGGATATTAAATTAAAGTTACAAACAATGTTAAAACATCTATTAGTATTCACCCACTTTAAGTGTACAAATTGATTGCGTTGACGGTAGGTGTTCGTAAACTCGGCATATTACACTCCGGAGAGCAACAGGCTCTTCAATAAAAACTCGCAGCCGTCAGAAAACAAAGTCGCTCTCGGAGCCCCCGTCATTAGAAAGGCATCTGCCTTCACAAGAATTGAATATCTTTTTTCTCTCGTCCGTATTTTCAGGGAATACGCTTCAATCAATTTCTCGATTATGTAAATGCACCACATTCCGTCAATTCAAATTTCGTTTTGTGACTGTGTACAGTAAACCTTTTAAAATCCATTTTGATTGAGATTATACCTTTGTGATTTTTTAATTATCATTATCATATTTTGTTTAATTATTAGCAATGAGAAAACATTTATGAAATCTTTAGTCTAGTGTTTTATTTCTGAGGAAATTGCCTGGAACAGCAGGAAAATAAGGCGCCGTTATATTAATTAACTGTACGCAACATTTGGCGCTGTCAACTATTTTATAATGTTTAAATTTCGGGGCAAGTATTATCTAAAATTCACTCAAGGACAATCTATTTTTAAAGGACGAAATCAATTCATACTGTATATGTACCATGCCATGTATAATATGGCGCTTACTTTGATCGGCAAGCCTCTTAAGCATCGCCCCCGTCCCTCACTCGTCTCACTGAATGGCGAGCGCGTTTGATTCGGCGCGTAATAACCTCCACACAATGTATTGATACGGCGTGATACGTAGTATATCCACGAAATCGTGTTTTGTCGGATAAAAGCATTTCGGTGTTGCAGTCGAGCAGAGGCGGAAGAAAAATATACCTCTAGGTTGGCTCACTGGCGCTCAGTGGCGCTCAGTGGTGCTCAGTGGCTCCAGTGCATTTACACAGATTTACTTACGAGGAGGGGAAAAGAGTAATCGGCGAGGGTGACGTGGTTTTTATAATTATGGTAGTATTTTTTAACCGACTTCCAAAAAGGAGGAGGTTATATATTCGGCTGTATGTTTTTTTTAAATGTTTATTCACCGACTTCTCCGTAAATTTTTGTTTGAAAGGGAATACTTCCGAGGTGGTCCCGTTACCACCAAATCAGAATCCAACCTTCAAATTTTATAGGAAAACCTATAACGATTTGGGTATTTTTTATAATAATTCATGCATTTGCTATTGGAAAGCTCCATTAGGTGAAGTGGAACTGATGATGGAGACCACACATGGCCACCGGAACAATATAATAATAAGTATTCAACGGGTTGCGATTCGATTAGGTACTTTAATGTAGTTGCTAAGCAATTTAAGCCCGTCACAGTAACAGTTCTCCTTGTTCTTACCAGGAGAACTCTTCAACAATCAACGTCCCAGCATCGGGAAAAGCAATATTTTGTAAAAAGGTGATGAGCAGTTAACATCAAGCTATTGTAACTTGGATAAATTAAAAACGGACCCAATAAAAAGTGAAAATAAATACTTTTTCCAAAAAAAATTACTTTAACTTTAATGTTTTTGTTTTCTTTTTTAAATACATTATATTACTAGAAGTTCTGCGATCAGTACTAAGACCGCGCGAGCACAATCTTTTTTGCAACAATTAATATACAATATTAGTTTTAGTATATGCGAAACCCGAAACACGTGTCTAGTATTTTTATGTAAAGAATATAGGTATGTACAAAATTTCAAAACTGTATCATGAAAAATCACAAAGTTATAAGGTTGTTAAATGACCGGGTTGTCCGTATAAAAATATTGTTGGGACAAAATATAACACGGTGTAAAAATGATTGAAATCGATTCAGTTCCTTATTCTGAACAAACTATATTCAGGTTTCGCATATACTAAAAATAATGTTGTTTAGATCACTAAAGTTATTTAATTTGGATAGATTGACATATGATGAGACAATAGATTGTCCGAACAAAGCTGCACTTCGTTCAGAGCCAATCCTTGCATTTGCTGCAGACATATCCTTTATTACCTATCCCCAGATGGTAAGCACAGGTCAACATCAAAATTTTCGTATTTTATTCCGTAACGTGCCATACACGACAGCAGTCAGCAGCAGCCATGCCGAAACATTGTTGCTTTGGGTAGTCAAAGCAGTCAGAAAACGGATTAAAGCTATCGCGCTTAGCCAAAAATATCATGGCAAGTGGCAA
Organism: Tiliacea aurago; assembly: GCA_948098905.1. Taxonomy (NCBI): domain Eukaryota; kingdom Metazoa; phylum Arthropoda; class Insecta; order Lepidoptera; family Noctuidae; genus Tiliacea; species Tiliacea aurago. The sequence continues at coordinate 28,241,159 of OX402581.1, read as the reverse complement.
GACGATAATGAAACAGAAATAAACTAACCCACAACTAACTAACTACTATCTGAAATACGAGACTTTACTTTTGAAGCTACTTTGCACCTAAGGAAACAATCACGCAATATGCTCGACGGGACCTGACACCTAACAGCGCGATCTAGCGGTGCACAGTAAGGCCATCTAGTTAGTTTCCTTATTTATTTAATAAAAGGTTCACAGCTGATAGTAAGACTAACACCAGGGTCAGGGCCAGGCCAGGCCAGCCAGGACCAGGGCAGGCTAGGTGCCAGGGCTTATTGTAAAACTAACATTGATATTGGTTGTAGAGCCTCGTTTCAGAGAAATCTGATTTATTTTTTCAGGAGTCGTGCCCACCGAGTTTAATAATACTTTAAAAAAGAAAACAAAAACTATTTGCCCAATTTTTTTGTTCAGTGACTGGGTAACTAAGTGTATAAGGAAAAGTAGGGAAAATTTGTTTGAGCTGTATGGCCTTAAGCCTTATATTAACTCTAAAACTTTTAATAAATACGTTGCTATTTCATCATTCATCATTTCAGCCGAAAGACGTCCACTGCTGGACATAGGCCTCCCCCAAGCACCTCCACTTCGACCGGTTCGGGGCGCGGGCGGCAGGGCGGCCCGTCCGCTGATCATTGACTGGTCGCCGATTGCAAGTACTTATATACGTACACCGTGCAATCAGCAAACTATTTTTATTTTAAATATTTTTTTGTTATACCTACATGCAACCAGCAAAATTATATGTACTAAATAATTCTGCGTAATTGTTATCGTGTACCCTTGTTTATTGTGTGTTATGTTTATGTTGTTGTCAGTTTAATCCATACTCGTATATCTGTTATAAGCTTTGAAAGGCGAATACCTAGCCTCATAAAGTGCCTCAATTATAATGAGTTAATGTAGCTTAGGTTAAGTGCATTTTGATAATTGTTTCTTTGTTAAATAAAGATATTTGAAAATGAATGAATGACTTCGACCGGTTCTGTGCTTCCCGCATCCAGCGGATACCTGCAGCCTTCACAAGGTCATCGGTCCACCTTGTGGGAGGCCTTCCAACGCTACGTCTTCCGGTACGCGGTCGCCACTCCAGAACCTTTCAGCCCCATCGGCCATCAGTTCTGCGAGCAATGTGCCCTGCCCACTGCCACTTAAGCTTGGCAATTCTTCGGGCTATGTCGGATACCTTGGTTCGCCTGCGGATCTCTTCATTTCTGATTCGATCACGTAGGGAAACTCCAAGCATAGCCCTCTCCATTGCCCTTTGGGTGACTTTTAGCCTTCTGATAAGGCCCATTGTGAGCGACCACGTTTCTGTACCATAAGTGATCACTGGCAACACGCACTGGTCAAAGACTTTCGTCTTGAGACACTGCGGTATGTGGGACGAGAAGATATTGCGTAGCTTCCCGAACGCTGCCCAGCCGAGTCGGATTCGACGATTGACCTCTTTCTCGAAGTTGAACCTACCTAGCTGGACAGTTTGTCCGAAGTAAACATACTCGTCCACAACTTCGAGTGTAGCGTCTCCGATCTTCATGAGAGTGGGTATTACATCGACATGACCTTTGTCTTATCCATGTTCATTTTAAGACCCACTCTTTCGGAAGCTCTACTGAGGTCATCGAGCATTGTACTGAGGTCTTCCATAGTCTCAGCCATGACAACTATATCGTCGACAAACCGAAGGTGAGTGATGTACTCGCCATTTATGTTGATGCCTAGCCCTTTCCAGTCCAGAACCTTGAAAACATCCTCCAGTGCAGCGGTGAACAATTTCGGAGAGATAACGTCTCCCTGCCTCACACCTCACTGCAGAAGAATAGGTTTCGAGGTCCGGTCCTGGAGTCGGACTGACATAGTGGCGTTTTTGTACAGACACTTCAGCACCTCGATGTACCGATAGTCGATCTGGCACCGTTGAAGAGACTGCAGTACAGCCCATGTCTCGATCGAATCGAAGGCTTTCTTGTAGTCCACGTCGTAGTCCTTATACTCAGAATATCCGCAAGGTATTCGCTAAAGGTCTACGCCCCGACTTCATCACATCCCGACAATGAGGTGGAGACCATGTATGAGGATATTTCAAGAGTCATACATGGCTCTAAAACTCACTTCACCGTTGTCATGGGGGACTTCAACGCAAAGCTGGGCAAACGCAACGATGATGAGCTGCGAGTGGAGCAATTTGGATTTGGACGTCGAAACCACCGAGGTCACGTACTGGCCAGTTTTATGGAGAAGGAAGGCCTCTTTATGATGAACTCCTTCTTCAGAAAACGTGAGCACAGAAAGTGGACCTGGCAGAGCCCTGATAGTGCAACAAAAAATGAGATTGACTTCATTATGTCGACGAAGAAGCGAATATTCAATGATGTCTCTGTGATCAACGCGGTGAAAACCGGAAGTGATCACCGCATGGTAAGAGGCACATTGAACTTAAATATCAACCTGGAAAGATCTCGACTGATGAAGTCTACGCTCCGCCCAGCACCGATCCAAGTCCAAAAGCCCGAGAACTTTCAGCTCGAACTTCAGAATCGTTTCGAGTGCCTAGGGAGCTCCGTGGACGATTATAATGACGGGTTCGTGAAAACTGTCCATACGGTCGGGTCTAAGATCTTTAAAACCCGTCGTAGCAATAAAAACAAGAAGCTCTCTGACCCTACCATACAGCTCATGGAGGAGACGCGAGAGTTGATCCTGCAGTCTTCAGACGATGCGCTCAAGTACCGCCAGCTCAATAGACGGATCTCTTAGTCCTTGAAAAGCGACCTTCGCTGCTTTAATGCAGACCGCATTATGGACGCAATATAGCGTAATAAGGGCTCCAAGGTCTTTGCAAGAGATCTGTCTATTGGGCAGAGCCAGCTTACAAAACTGAAGACCGATGATGGCAGGATCGTATCCGCCAAACATGAGCTGTTGGGGGAGATCGAGAGGTTCTATGGACAGTTATACACGTCAACAGATAACCCCGGTACGAATCTGGCAAACGACCCAAGAGCTAGATTGACCCGACACTACACCGAAGGCATCCCAGACGTCAGCTTGTACGAGATTAGAATGGCTCTGAAGCAGCTCAAAAACAACAAGGCGCCGGGTGATGACCTAATTACGGCCGAGCTCCTGAAGGCCGGCGGAAAACCCGTTCTAAAGGTCCTCCAGAAGCTGTTTGATTCCGTCATACTCGAGGGCAAAACGCCACAGGCATGGAACAGAGGTGTGGTGATCCTTTTCTTTAAGAAGGGTGATAATACCCTCCTTAAGAATTATAGGCCCATCTCACTTCTGAGCCATGTCTTCACGCTGTTTTCAAGAGTCATTACGAACCGTCTCGCACGCAGGTTTGACGACTTCCAGCCTCCCGAACAAGCCGGATTCCGTAAAGGCTTTACCACAGTAGACCACATACATACGCTGCGGCAGGCTATACAGAAGACCGAAGAGCCTGACCTGCCTCTCTGCTTAGCGTTTGTGGACGTTGCTACTTACTCTAAATATTTTAAAATAGCTGCAAGGTAGCTGAAGCCTTTTACATTAGCAACAAGATTACATCAGAGATAATAAAATAAAGACGGTTTGGAGAATTATTATCAATGACGAAACTAACAGAAATAAAAAACATAGTAATAATTTCACTATAGAAACTTCACGTGGTCTCATAAGCACAAACAAAGAAGTAAATTGTAAATTTCTTTACCAATATCCCATTTAAAACTATTAAAACCCTAAATTACTCGCCCTCGCTTTCTATTGATTTATTAAGAGCAAACGTTTCATCTTGCCCGATTACATTTTTAAATAAACAAGCATATAAACCCCATATCAGTAATAAAAACTTGATTAAAACGCACACCATGCAGCATATTATAAGTTGGGGGATTACATCGCTGATATCATCTCTTAGCGGCCATGACTTATTTTAATTTAATTTTTGAATTGTTTTACTTTTAAATTTTTTCTCCTTAGGTTGGTACCTACTAAGCTTTGGAATGGGCAACTAGCTTCATCTTTATGACTGACCGACCCCTTGACAGTTCAAAAGTGCCTATAATAAGGTATGTAAAGTATTTTTCAGGTATGTTTTTTATATTATAATTTTAATGGTAAGTGTATTTAAAACACATAATTTCATCTTATTGTTTATACAAGCTGTAGTTATTTTTATATATTTTTTTTAAGTATTGTTCGTAGTGACGTCTCTAGTAGCTGAATAGCTTAGGATCTTTGCCACGTTTAACACTTATTTAAAATCAAAATTCAGTAACGTCAAACTGTCAAATTTGACAATTAATTTGTTTACATTTAGCGATTTCCGTACTTTAGTTTAAAGTTATGGCATATTAATAAAATGAATGGATTCAAAGACTACTTCTGCTAAGTTTTTCATACCGTCAAGTATAAACACCACAACAAATAGCCGACACAAATTGATTGTTAGTAAAAGAAACCTTATAAAGGAAATGGTGCGAGGAAGTAAATGTTTAGTACAAGTCTGGGCGGCGACTGTTTTATTGTGAAGATCATGTTAACGTAAGTTAAGTTTTCCTGAGGCGATACATCGATGTGATTCGAATTGTACTGTTCGCCGCTGGTGAAATACCAATAAAATACGGAATTTTGTGGAAACCTGAAGTTATAAAAGCAAAACCATGTTGAAATAATTAAAACAAAGTAATGTTCCTCCCAGTTAGGAATGAAGTAAGAACGACACTACGAATAACATCATAGATTTAATGTTATTTTGATAACCTAACCGAAATATTCTCACATACAGAATTTGACTAAGAACCAAGTTTACCACAAAATTATAATGACATAGCTTTAATATAAACTTCGCAGAGTTTAATAGTTAGTCTTTGTGTTTGACTTTTCTCCTGCCATCTGAAACCGTCGTATTTTTGTTATGGAATTAAAATATTCCATCGGCGCGGAGAACAAAGGCTGGAGGCATTTTATGAATCTACAATAAGCAATCTTAAAATATTCACAATATTAAAATAAAATAAAAAACCTGTTTCTCATTTAACTTTTTGATCATCAATTCAAATGCGAATTACATCAACGAAACTAAACGCAATCAGTACATCTAAAGAGCGTTCAAGAGCTGTCTGTCAAACAATGATGACTCTGCCAGCTCTTGAACGCGGTTTTAAACCGTTCAGTTTCATTGGTGAAATTTGCCCTTAGATTAGTAAATAATGCAAGCCTTAATTACTCTTAAATGATCGTAATTAGTAAAAGAAGAAGGAATGAGTAATATTCAGAAACACAAATTTTCTTAAATCCCTGCACAGCCATTCTTTCAAGTAACCAAGTATAAACAAAGCATGTTTTTCGTCAGTGCTCGCGAGCATTTTATAAATCTGAGTAAGAAGTGAGCAGGAACGATAAAAGCGTTCCTATGTACTCCGTCTAGAGGTGAGCAAACACCGGAGCCTTCCAAGAATTCGCTTCTCGAGAATTTTATTTCAATATATCGATATGAATTAGCGTTAGAGTAAGACTTTGGACTTATTTCTGATTTATTGTACCATGGAATTGTAATTTCAGTGTTATAATTAAATTTGGTCTGTCTATAGATATTTTTTAGTTCTAAGGTGTTGCATCTCCATCACTACATTATAAGAAAAAAATATGTCTTAAAAATACCAGCACCACCATATACGTAAAAGAACAATTTTACGATCATCGACGACTATAACTTTTATCACACACGTCACATTTCTTAATTCTAAGAACGAAATGAAAATTTGAAACACGCCTTAAGTGCTACTCACATATGCTGGAGCATTGTTGAGCGCTGACGTCATAAAAACAAGAAGCTTATTATTGTTGATGTAGCTACTCGAGCCACGAGCCATGAGCCACGAGCGCGTGGAGCAACTGCTCTTTTATTCAACGCTCCAGATGAACATTATCGTAGCCTACAAATGTTATAACCTGAATTATTTCAAGTCTGCTTTGAAATTTATTTCAAACGTAAAGTGGTCGCTAGAGATTGTGTTGCGGTTGAGTTTTTAGCTCGTGGAAATAGAATTTGTAAAGAAGCATTATAAGTTAGTTTTCGTTTCAATATTTTGCTGTATTGGAATTGTACCAAGTACCAATATGCCTAAATTATCCACATACCTAAATGATGAAACCAAGACATCGAAGGTAAATTATTTGAATTTGGCTTCCAGTTAATGACTACAACTAACTAAGCTAGAAAGTACTACAACCGCGAAAACTACAAAACATAATAGAATAACTTTACTGTCGACAAGAACCCAATAACTGTCGACAGGAACCCAATAACTGTCGACAGGAACCCAATAAGGAGAAATTGTGTATTTATTTTTTATTTGTTTATTCATTAAATAACAAAACAAAAATTAAACACAAACATCACAACCACCTCAATAGGTTTGTCCGGATGTTGAATCACTTTTAAGCAATCTTAATTCTAACGAAATATTATAATATCTAAAATTAAAACATAGTTTAAAAAAACATTGTGAGGTAGTTCGTAAATAATAACTAAAAACGACGACCGACGGCGCGGGTCAAACAGTCCGTCGATGATAATATTATTATTACTAATTGAATGGAACTTAAACAGAATGATGCATTTTTTTAAAGATTCAAAGAACTGTGCGTATTTATTTTTATAATTATTATTTGTTATTTCCGATTGATTTTTTGTTAGAACGTCATTAATTAGAGTAGGTATTAAATAAGCGTTCGTTCGTTTCCCGTAATAGTTTTTGTATCTCGGTTCTACCAGTTTGGTTCGTGCTGCCAGTCTTGTTGCTATACCATGATTGAATTTAATTTGCAGTTTTTTGTTGATGAACTGTTCTGTCAATAACCACTTTCGTATTTTAGTGTGTATTGGCAAGATTTTACAATATTTAAAGGAACCTGTTACGTCATCACCATCATAAAGTGTTTTATAATTTTATTTGGTATTATTATTTTTAATAAACGAAATTGAGGTAGTGTATTTTTTCTAGGTAAGTTTTAAATCTTCTGCCACAGCTAGTAATTCCATATGAAATTATTGACACTGCAAGTGAATGATAAGGATTAAGCAATATTTTAATATTTTAAAAGGTACTTTGTATTATTTTAATAATTGCAAATTTGGCGAGCATCGCTCGCAGTTTATCGCTTGGAGTTTATGTGATAGCCCCAGTTAAATCTATCATCAACGACTAAACCCAGATATTTGTAGTTGGTAACCTGCTCCAGTGGTACACATTTAATTTGCAACAAAGCCACTACACCACTAGGACCAAAATGACTGTATACTAGGACCAAAATGTATAAAAACCTAGATACCCGATAGCCGCATCGTCCCACGTGCGTGCTCACCCCTTCAGGTGACAGACGGAGCGTCACATTACGACCACATCACCGCGCCATATTTACAGCAATAGCCGAGACTACGGTCATTGCGGGTAATGGCCGTTACGCAGACAATACAGTTACTGTAGGAACCTGCCTACTGCTCGAAACGTTCCGTCATAACGCACTTACGTGAGGCATTGTGTTCCTAATATTATATTAAATGTAAATGATACAAATATTCCAGATATTATAATACTTTCGGTTATCACATAAAACACGGTTCTGGTGGAAATTTTGAGAAAAAACATTATTAACTTTTAACGTAAACATAGATCAATTATATGATAAGAAATACATAAGTAGTAGCTGCAGAGCGGCCAATTGAAAAACAAACGAAGGATGAAACACTAAAGAATATGCTGAAGAAAAGCATCGCTTGGAGGCGACGTACTTTGCGATGACAGTACCACAACTTTTGCTTTCAAAACAGCTTTTTTTAATGCTGCTTAGCAATCAAATCCCCACTTGTAAACGGCTAAAATAACTGACCTATAGGTGCGTGTACACAGCTCTGTCGTTATTAGTCCCGGGTGTATCGTGGTATCGTAGCCCGTGTTTACTCGTCCTTAGTTTACTACATCCAATATTGACACAATTGTACCTACACAAAGGTGTGTTATATTGATTACTTGTTGGTCTCACTACATTCCATCTCTCGCTATGGATTTTCAAGCGATAAAAAAACATTTCCAGATTCACTGAATGCAAGATATTTCTAAACAAAGACTTAAGTACTAAACAATCAACAGAATAGTAGCACTGAATTGTAGTCTAATTGAAATAACTAGATGTAGGTATAGCAACAAACCGCTTAAACAATCCGATGCTATACAGGAACACGGCCACCTGTTCCTCAAACAATTTATTAGGAATTCATCACGGCATCTCTTGGAGTCGGATACATTAATTTATCAGGCTAATCCATTGTGCGCGGATCATAATTTATTAGATCTGAGTAAATTTGCGAGATGTAACTGATTGAAACTGCCACCGTTCGGCTGGGCCTCTCCAAGTAACATTGTGTTTGGATTAATTAAGATAATAAACAATGGTAGATGTATAAGATACAGAATTTCGTTCCTTAGTGGATTAATTTGTGAGAAGTACCTTGAATTCGTAACGGTTTTGGAAATTATGTTAGTAATAAAGTTTAGTATTTTACCTTAAGATAGTGACTACTGAATGGTGCTACTGGATAACCAATAAAATGGCTAGAATTTAGCCCACAAGGTAGACTGATGACCTGGAGAAGGTTGTAGAAATTCACTGGATGAGAAGCACAGGATTGGTTGTTGCTGCGATGCTTGGGGAAGACCTATGTCCAGCATTGGACAGGGGCGACTTTCGGCTAAATGATTATGATGATGATGAGAACACATACCTCCGAGCACTCTGCAGGTGAGCAGCACATCATCTCCCTCCTCGTGCGGGCCGAGGGTCGTGGTGTTGATGACGCGTCCCCACCGGTCCACCACCACCGGCTTCTCTGGAGGAACTGCAAGGAAAGTGGCACGTTAGTAAATACAATAAATTTGTGAAAAATTCAGTCAATCATAATAATGGGAATCCAGTTGAAGAAGTTGTTGTAAATTATGCTGTTCTAAAGGATGAATAGGTATAAGGACACATTTTTTTTTCTTTTTCACTCCTTCTAACTGCCTAACACTAAAAAAAATACTAAGGAGTGGCAAAGTAATCATCAAACGTTTTGTGTGATAATAGAAACTCCTGACAAGCTAAAGGAGAGTGTGAAACAAATCTATGGGGTGTGGGCCCACCCTTCAATAGTAACATTTGATATACCGTAAGTTGGATAGGGCTTTTTAAGCGACACATTAGTTACTAATAAAACTATGGTCAAATGTTAGTACTTTCGAAGATACGACGTTTTAAAGTCGTCTCAGTGTAACATATTCTTTAAGGATATTTATAAGGTAAAATAGTAATAATACATGAATTTCACTTTAAAACGAAAAATATTTATTATTCGTCATGGACATCAATGACAATTACATAATTTGAAAAACCCGCGGGGGCCACGACTGGTTGATATCTCCCAACTCCTAGGTACCAAATAGAAAGGGGTCAAGCCCTGGTGACTCTCAATGAGAGACGGTTTATATCATGTTGGCAGAACCACCAGGTGTGAGCGCAAGTTGATACCGCCCGGGCCGAAGGCGCGGCGGGCAGAGAGGGGGGAGTTATGCAATGACTATACACGATTAGGTATTTTTTTTAAACTTTGCTCCACACTAAGAATTTCTCCTGTATTGTGAACTTGTGGGTGCGTTTACAAACTTTTAAACTCACATACACAAACAGCAAGACCCGGAACAACTACTTATAGATCATACAAATATTTGTTCCATGTGGGAATTGAATCCGCGACACGCAGCGCAGCAGTTAATCGCTTAACCAGTGCGCCAACCATACCGTCCGGTTTGAGTCTGGGTAATATTTATCTTATAATGAAGTAAACTACGATCATTAATTGCTTAGATTGGGATCACTTTTATGGCAGTATAATAAGTAGTATAACTCCGAAAGTACTGACTTTTAACCGTAGTCGTAACGTAATACTAAGTTATTATCTGCATAAAAATACTTATTCATTCATAAGTACTTATTTTATTTCTATTGAGGGTGGGCCCACCACTACTCATTGTCCTTTAAGGTCGAAAACGGGCCCATTAATGAATTAAAAAAAAACGGCCAAGTGCGTGTCGGAGCACGCACAATGAAGGGTTCCGTAGTTAGGATGAATTTATCCCAAAAACACACTTAACATTGCAGTTGAAAAACATGCTCTCCCATACATCGATATACCTTACGGTCAATTCTTCAACAGCAAATTTAAGTTGGTCGACTATTACTCGTTAACTTGTAAACCCTACTTAGCTGTGATAGTTTTCGTTATATATACTACTGCCATGTATTTTTTCACATACCCAAAACCAACCATTTAGCTGGCAGGGGCACTTGACTCTAACAAAAAATAGCACTTTAACGCTTAATACGAGTATTACTCAAACGGATCTCAGAATTGAAAAATGTCTTTCACAGAGTCACAATATTTTTGAACGGCCTATCCAACGATATCCCGCACCATGTATTAGACGAGAAAAAAACATATCATCCCTGTTTTACGTGCAAGGGAAGTACGCTAAAAAAATGTTTTTCCTGGTTTTATTTTACGACTTTTTTGGCGTGATTAATATAATATATACACCCATGCCAAATTACAGCTTTCTAGGACTAAGCGTCTCTGAGTTAAGCCGGGGACAGACGGACGGACGGACAGACAGACAGACGGACATGGCGAAACTATAAGGGTTTCTTGTTTACTACGGAACCCTAAAAAGTATTATCTGGGAAATATAGACTACAATATAAACAACAACTCCCGCGACCGATAAGTACATCCAAAACAAGACATTACTTTGATTCCCGGGTGATCAATAAAAACGCTTGAGGTCAGTATTCCTGTGGGGAACTAATCTCGCCTGTAACCCTGCCCCTGTGCCCACGTGCCCCTCGGCCTGCGCCACAATCTATGCTTAAGCCCCTCTAAGGAGGGTTTATTCAAGCCCCACGCCACTCACGCCGCTCACGCCACTCACGCCTCACGCCGCTAACTTCAGTTTGGATTACATAAAAACGACTTTCACTTAAGTACACATAAACAATTTAAGCTTCGATACGAAAAAGTTGTGTCTAGTAATTTGTAGCGTTTACCTTTTACGTAAATTTCGTACTTTCTGCTATATTTTTAGACTAAGCTGCCTCTCAGGGGGTAGGATATTGAGGTGGCCTAGGTACGATATTTACTTTAAACAGAATGTGTTTATTTTAGACCTTTTACTCCTTTTGGATAAAAGGAAAACGCAATGTTATAATTAGGTTTTCACCACGCAAGTCTTTATAATTTTTGTTTTCTAGGTTCAAGAGTTATTACGATAAACTTATTATAAATATTTTTCGAATAATGAAATGTTTTTAAAATAATAATTACATAATTGCAAACGAAAATATTGATTTTGTTCTGTTCTTTGTCTGTTACAATAAATAAAAACTTTTATCAAGAGAATCCCAACAAAAGAACTACCGCAAACCAAAAATACTTTAAAGTGTTTTAATCGAACAAAACAAAATTAATAATAAAGGATCTTCAGGGACTATTTAAAGATTCTCCTGTCAACAGCGATTTCCCTAAATAGTCCAACAAAATAGGAAACCAACCCTGGACATCTGTCCGCCCCGTCACCGAAAGCAGTCAACACGGGAAACGCATTCCCTGCCCACTCTACCTTCTAATTGCATTAATGTTAGCGAAGATATTTTTATTTCTACACTTACTCAATTTTAATCCTTAGTGCTGGGGTACTGTTTTAAGGTGCTCGAAAAATTTTATTCTTATATTTTTACCCGACTACGACGAAGCAAAAACGAGGGTTATGATTTTGACTGGTATGTATGTAATAATGTTCATATGTTCCTTCATAACTTCTAAACTGCATATCAAATTTTGACAAATAAGGTATCGTTGGAAGCGTCTTGATTGCATGCTGGTTATAGGTTTTTTTTTTGGGTGGGTAATACTAAATAACTACTCCCGCTCTGGGGAACGGGAGGCCGTGTTAGACTTTTACTGACTAAAACCCACCCGTGTTACTTCAGTTGCCTGTGTGCCAGGGCCACGGTATCACTTTCGAACAAACCTGCAACCCTGGCAGCAATAAAAGACGTACTCAGAAAATAGTAGGTACATAGTGCTCACAGATGTGCTATGCAATTATACAATACAAAGAGATTGAATTTATACAATATAAAGGTAGTATTTACAATCTTCAGCAGCTCCAACAATATTTTCGAATGCTATTCAATTAGTTTATGCGCCCTTGTGGAGCAGGACCAGCGTTAAACCAAGCATTTTTGTCAGCGATGTAATCCCCCAACTTATAATATGCTTGGCTACATAGTGTGCGTTTTATACAAGATTTAAATTTTGTTTCATTTATTTAGACTATGTGGGGAGGTATTTTATTGTAACATTTTAAACAGTACCCCATGAAGGATGACTCTACTTTAGCCAGTCTGAAACCTGGTTGAACTAATTGGTCTCTATTTCTAGTCCCATAATTGTGTCTTTCACCACTTTTACTGAAAATATTTAGATTTTTCCTTACTTACATTGTTTTCATAGATATCCAAGCACCGACAAGGTACCGTCATGATGTTAATATCTTTAAACAGTTCCCTTAGAGAATCGCGCCTGCGGATGGCATATATTGCTCTGATGGCTCTTTTTTGCAGAATAAAAATAGACTCGATATCTGCAGCCCGTCCCCATGGTAAAATCATAATACTATGAAAGTAACTGAAATAGACTAGCCTTGCGGTATCTACATTAGTGAATTGACGGATTTTTCTCACAGCATACGCTGCTGAACTTAGCCGTCCGGCAAGAGATGTTAAATGAGGACCCCATTGCAGCTTTGAGTCGAGCGTGATCCCAAGGAAAACATTTTAAGAATAAGTTAATTATCTGTAAGTTTCCCGGATAGAATAAATTTCAGATGAGAAAATTTTCTTGTTTCGTACTTTTTAGAGCGTTCCGTAGTCGGGTTTTTATATATTAGAAAAAGCTGTTTCATAATAACTTCTAGTTCGGGTGTTGTTTCATCGGAAATGTATGTAGGTATCTATGTATCCAGACCGATTGAGTTATAAAATGTATAATGTTTCTAATTAAAATAACTATTGATCATCAAAATGCTGGCTTAATTTCCATGATGCCACTAGAGTTCATTAAAATTAACTGATCACCTTATTCATTAACGTTAGGTGTACGTTACATAATATATCTAACTGCGCAAATTAATTAAATCAAACATAAAACAATATCACACGAGCCGCCGGAACCAATAGCAATTAATCAGTTCAATACAACGCAGGTGATCGCTAACAGCTCCGTCCGATTAGCATCGGCCTACCCACCGCCCGTGCACCACACTACTGCACCAACAAAGCCTTTAATCTAAAGTCCATAAGGTTCAAAGTCACCCAACTGGAACGCACGCTAAGTCGTGTACATTCCGCCACGCTGCGCTGGTGGGCTATTTCGGTCGGCGCCGTTTAAAGCATCAAAGCCCAATTGGGTTTTACATTCGACACAGTGGGCTCGTCCAATCTAACTTTAGCCTCTAATACTGGACTGAACGGTTGACTCTGGTCAGTAAAAACCGTTGCCAGCTTCACAGCGCTTTTTATTCGAATCCTCAATTCCCAACAAAATAAGTCCTCTAGCGATCAGTTTGTCCTATACAAGCTATTCATTAAATCCTCTAACAAAACTGCTCTTTCAGATATAGGTTTATTTAATCCGACAAGCTTCATTGTGAACAGATTAAATGAGGCGGCGCTAAGAGAAAAGGCGATCAACCCGTTAAGTACGCGCGTAGCAAATTAAAACGATAAGGAACAGAAATGATAGAAATCAATTTAAACTGATAACGAAGAGTGACATAATCTGCATTGAAATTCGTTCGACACTGTTCAAAAACGACAGAGGCTAATAGAAAGACAACAGTCTGTAATCAGATCTCGACCCTCGGGATCGGCAGGCGCGAGGCGGGCTCTCTGGCAAAGTGATTTAAAGTTTAAAACTCAATTGTGAGACGATCGCGTTCAATAACGAATGTAACACGTTCCAGGCGACGGACGGACAAACAAGCCTGCTAAAGTTGCCGTGAAATAGAACTGCTCGGCTATCGATACCGCACTGTGGACGTCGGTGTTGTGCCTCATAGGGGGTGTGAGGCGCACTGGCCTCTCATACGAGTTCCAGGCTGTACACGTAATGTGCCGTGAGATTCGAGATTGTAATAATTTATACGATGTACCTACTTGAATGTTTGTACTAATTTATACATGAACTAGGTTTTACAAGTAAGCTGACAGTTTAGCTTATTGCCTAATGTTTTATTCATCAAAACTAAGTAAGCTAGTTGGACGGCACTCTGCACTCCTGCTCCTTTGAAGCGATTTATGTCACAGTGGTATAAAAGAGTCTCTACCTTTTTAATTCTTCAGTGGGTAGAAAGGGCAGATGAGAGAGTCAGATGAGATTGCTTTTCGATATCGAATAGAATCGGCACTAAACTCGATAGTCGTAATGAGGAACATTGGGACGGTGCTGGGAAGGGACGAATCCAATTAATGCGCGCCATATTCGGCACGATTACATGTGGTCCGTGGGGATCACACGACTCACGCCATTATATTTAACTTGATCATACGAGTTCATACAGTCATTGCATTTTATTAGCACTGAGTTTTGTTTCAGTATTCAGTAATATTTACATTTGGTGCTGGAATCCGCGCTCTAATTGCGTCGCACAATCATTGTGTCGATAGTGGTGGAATGAAAATTGTGGAACTGTAAAAATGAAATTGTGACTCTATTATTACGCAATAGGGTATGTTATCATTTTATAGAATAAGGTAAAGTTTTACACTGAAGCAAAAGTGACTGGCTCGCGTAATTTACAACCGTAAATGTATCTTAAAAGGTCTTGTGTGTCCCATACATCGCGGACACTATTCATTTACCCTGTGATATTATCTAAACAAATTTTTAAGGTTCCGTACGTCCGAATGAAAATACGGATTATAGGATCACTCGTGTGTCTGTCAATAAATAAATGTGTTTATAACACGGGGGTCAGTTTTGGGGGGCAAATTAGAAAAAAAAAATACTAACAAATTGTACCGTGTGACACATTAAATGAAAGGGAGACTGGTGCGGTGTCGCGGGCGCGACGGGTAACAACAAAGAAATTGTGCTACTAGTGTCGCCTCACGTCCACGATATCGCACCAGTCTGTACGAGTCTTTACTGTGAGTACTGTATTTTAAGTTTTTTTTTATAATTTTAAATTAAATGGTTTTAAAGGTATTTAAGAAGCTATATGAAAATTTACCATTCCTCTCATCTCTGAAACTCTTGAGCCTAAAATTTTGAAAAAAATATATTTGTATTTTTATAGATTACAGAAAACCTATAAGAAGTCTATGATCTTAAAATAACACGTTAAATCTCTTAATATTGTGCGAACAAACTTACACTTGCAATTGGAATGTATCGGAGAACATGTTTTTCAACTACAATTTTAAGTTTGTTCTTGGGACAAATTCATACCAACTACGGAACCCTTCATTGTGTCTGGTCCGACATGCGCCTGGCCGGTTTTTTGAAGTTCATTTTGTTCAACCTTGTGTCCACGAAGGAGCAAGTCCACCAAGTTGCGACTACACGGACCAATAAAATGCCAAGAAAATACAAATCTAGGTCAATACCCTGCAACTGCAATAACTAGCTTGTCCGTACGAACTGTTGTGTAGCGGACAAGACATCTGTGGACCCACTCGAGCAAACACACAACATATTATTAGTATTTCAGTTAGTTGATCTGTCTTTGTGTCGCTGAGTTTGATTTGTTGTGAAGGTTTTGTATTACACTTTGTATATTCATCATACTATTTTGTAATATTCATAAAATTTTAAATTTGATTTTATTTGTATAAATTCTTCGATCAATAAGTATAAATTGGAAAAACATTTCGGTTTAATTTTCTTCCCTGAAAACGTCACAATATACGTGTCTTGACCATGCCATCGACTTTAAATTACAATAAATGGTGCTCTTGGATATTTCCCTAATCATTACAGTAAACGACCAATTGAATTACATTCATATCTTTGTCAAGCTCCAGCAGCTTATAATTTTCATTTAAAACTAAATAAATGAATTCTTTATCAGTGTAAATTGTGCAGTCATCGCGAAGTACTTGTAAAAGTAGCAAGTTTAACGTCTAAAACTGTCCAAAAGTGTATAAAATCTACATAATTGTTTGTCGAGAGGGCGCTGTAAGATATTTGGGTAAGCTGCGGGGCTAGGGAGTGTCGTTTGTGAGAGAATAGCCGCTATCTGATGGCGAGGGACAAGCCCCATTCGATTATAATTACGCACTTTAGCGCGCAAAAATTGCTATCTACTTCAATATTAATATGATACTTGCCCACATAATTTGGTCATAACTGCCCTTGAAAATATGAATTGTTCTATTATGATTTTAGAATAAGATTACCTGCCTATCTTATACATATTTAAAATAAAACTGTCTTTCCAGGCCTATTATCACTGTCCACTGCTGAACATGCTATTTTTGCTCCGATAAAGAACGATAAGGCTGGATAAAATATTGCAAACAAGTGCTAGAAGTAACTCAATATTTTATCCTTTTCTATTCGTATCCTCACCGGATCTTGTTGTTATTTGTCCGCAACCAAGAGGCTTGTCCAGAATTGGACTGGAATAAATATTAATGCCGTAAAGACGCATCTTAGCCGAGATTTAAAAAAAAATCACCTCCCAATAGAGAGGATCGTCTCTGGCGCGAGACGGTGTGAATAGAGGCATTGAACCAATTTGGATTAAGTATAGGTATAAGTTATCCGTGGCAATTTTAATTCCCGCACACGTGTTGGAAAATAAAAAATCGCATGCGTGTAAAATATATTACATTGTGAACCTAATCGTAGTGCGATATGAACCAGTTTTAGAGGAAGTGTATTGAAAAAAAAAAAGCTTCATTAGGGTTAGGTTAGGTTAGAACAGTGACCACACGTAAGTTTAGCTACGGCCTTAGTCACGAGTAGTCTTATGCCTTTTGAAGGTCTTTCAAATTTTGAACGCATGCTCCGCCCCTTGCTCCCCGCCACTCCGTTATGTCCTAAGCGCTAATACATCAGTAATAAAGTTGAATATCGCGTGCGCTCTTTGATCGTGTTCAAGCATGAAACTAAATAGCGTAAGTCTCAATTCTTATTTCGTTTATAGCTAAAGTAATAATTGATCTAGAGAAAAAATATATTGTGGGTGGATAATAAACTATATTTTCTTGCTATGAATATTTATTTTAGACATAAAAGCCAAACAATCTTGTTTGTTTTTCCTTAAAAAAGACATGATTTCGAATAAAAAATGTATTGAGAATGTATTCTTTTTAAAATACCCAATAAATCATATACTTACTAAAGTTTAATTTGGTTGTATGTCTATTTCAGAATATTCATGCAAATTAACATAATAACAGGAAGCCTCCTCTTAACCAAAGTTTTTATTAAATTTTATGAGCAATAATCTAGCTGCTCGTATACTTTAAGCGCGATAATTGATTATCAAGCATTATGTAATGGAGGTAGTTGAATTTTATCGCTGATGTTACCGCATCCTGTACTACTCGTACACGTACAAGGTGATGTGAGTTACGACGTGCACGCGTGTACATAAACAAACACGGCTGACATTTTTACGCGATCCTCTCACCTTCAGCGAGTGAGCAATCGACGATTAGCATTTACATGGCATTTCTTAAGGGCACTGCTGTTTATCTATCACGTGACAATTACTCACACTATAACTTCACGTCGAACAGTCAGTTCAGCTCTAGCTCCGCCAAAGTTCACGTCAAACAGTCAGTTTAGCTCTAGCTCTGTCAAAGTAAATAGCAAAGTAAGGAAGCACTCTCTTGAACCAACATATTCTTCTGTTTCATTTATCAACCAGCAACCGCCCAGTTTAGCTATGAGTCAGCAAAGGGGCCCACATTCACTATTATGAGAGAACAGACTCATATATTTTCTAGGTCAATACTAACTAGCATAGTCCTTGTCCAGCGCAGTTATTAGCAGTAGCTAGTAATGCCACCACGTGGGTTTCTGTAAACATGTTATTTTATATTCCTACTTGTAACTAGTACGGCCTCCGTTACGAGTAGTCTTATGTAACTAGTACGGCCTCCGTCGCGAGTAGTCTTATGTAACTAGTACGGCCTCCGTCACGAGTAATCTTATGCAACTAGTACGGCCTCCATCACGAGTAGTCTTAGGTAACTAGTACGGCCTCCGTCACGAGTAATCTTATGCAACTAGTACGGCCTCCGTCACGAGTAGTCTTATGTAACTAGTACGGCCTCCGTCACGAGTAATCTTATGCAACTAGTACGGCCTCCGTCACGAGTAGTCTTAGGTAACTAGTACGGCCTCCGTCACGAGTAGTCTTATGACTTTTGAAGATCTTTTAGAAAAATTAAAGCGTAGTTCGATGATGTTTGTAATAATTATGTCCTATCTTTAATGATGCTTATCTTAAACAGACGCAAAATATCCAAATTGAGAACAAAGTTGTGCCATATCATTAACAAACTTCACCAGAGATTCAAATGTAAAAGAAAACCATTCCCGAGCGAACTGTCGAACACGAACATACATACAGCGAAAATACATTACCAAAATTAACTGTCGCATGTAAAAACAAACACAATATGGACGTCGATCATACTCACTGATTTTGATCAACTACATTCGCCGAACTTCAGTAAACATGTTTGCCAACGTTTAAATGAGTAAACTCTCCAACTCGATTGGAAAAGTCGGTGTCACACATCGAAACTGCTGAGTGACGAGCGCTCTAATAGAATTAATAAATCGATTTAATTAACAGCGATGATGAAGCATCCCCGAACACTGCGAACATTGATTGAACATTCCACAAGTTTGTCGACAGTCGATTATTCGCCACGTCTTGAGTTTGCTGCAAAAAGTTTGGAAGCCGGCTCGATCATCGCCTCACCGGTACTACGGTACGTACCGACACGTTGAGAAGCCGTGCTCGAAAATTGGCAATTCAAATTATAATGTCTGCAGCAGACGTCGCGTTAATTCCGCTGCGTTGACGGTGTGGATGACAGAAAACATGAATGTTTACTTTTGTTTTTTTCTTTTGTATTCTCACAAATCTTGGTGTAACGTAAAACTCGGAATTAAAATGATTCTTAGTTAAGACCACAATGTTGCAGTGTGGTTCTTTAGGTGTCAACAGCACAATCTACTACCAACAAAGGCGCACTAAGCAGTCGTCAGATCATTAGACGACTATCAGGGACGCATTACTCACTGGCTGTTGGCAATAAAGCCCGCAGTAAGTCTATCCCATAAGTCAGACACCTTCCAGGCTTGTTGGGGGCGCCGTATATCTGGCGAACAATGCGTCCCGCGTAAATTCCCGGTACCGCCAGTAGCTCTAATACCGATGGTACCCTAGTATCGCAGTCCCAAACAATTAAGCTGCACGGATACGTATGGGCAAACAAGATCGGTAAATTGATGACTGCTGATTACTTGTTTGTGTTGATGTGCGTGAGGGAGCGAGTTCATTAGAACGGCTGTTTGCTCACGGCTTTTTTGGTTTAACTTTATAAAGTAGGTATTAGCAGACGTTTAGGAAGGACTGTTAGAGAAAAGACTTACAAATGATACGTACGTGCCGCGAAATACTAACTAATGTTTCTGACTAATAAGGAAACGATATTTTTGTCATATTTCTTAATTTTTTGAATCTGGATCTGTTCTTTTGTGTATTTTCACTCCTAATTCAACATTAATAGTGGAATTATTAATAAAAAAAAACCGTATGACTTTTTAGTAAATGTCAGGTGCTTAGTACTCGCAACTAGCGTGCGATGTGGGAACGTAAATAAAGCAAAAAGAATATGTGAAGATTAGCAGGGCAGCAGGGCAGGTGGCGTTGTGTAGTTTCTGCCTCCCCCATGGGAAAAGGCGTGAGTTTATGTATGACATTTTTTCTATCATAAAACTCGGCAAGACTCAAAGTCGAAATTGAAAACCGATCCACTAACCTACAACAGTGAGATTATATCTGAAGCTGGTGGTCTGCGTGTTCCTGAAGTCGACTCGGCAGCGGTAGACGCCCTCGTCGCGCCGCTTGACGTCCCGCACCAGCAGCGCGGCGGGAGGGGGGGCGGTGGAGAAGTGCGCGCGAGGCCCGAACACCTCCGGCGCCGACCAGTGGCGCGCCTCCGACAGGTGCTTGCCGCGGACGTCGAAGCTGAAACAAAGAAATACAATACGTTAGGAAAAAAAAATA
Organism: Tiliacea aurago; assembly: GCA_948098905.1. NCBI lineage: Eukaryota > Metazoa > Arthropoda > Insecta > Lepidoptera > Noctuidae > Tiliacea > Tiliacea aurago. Next base: position 28,220,745 of record OX402581.1, on the reverse strand, counting down.
CAATGTGTCTGAAGAAATTCAAATTCAAATTCAAATTCTTTATTGCATTCATGTGTACATTTAGTTGTTACATTTTAAGGAAGTTCCAACATCAAACCCGGTTAGGGCACGGCAACATATTAATAATAAAAATAACAAAAATAACAATAATTATTATTATAAGTATATATTATAATAATTATTGCAATTATTATATAGCATAATAATTTTAACATAATAATAATAAAACTATGTATGTGTGCTTTTTTATGACTATATTATAATACTCGTATGTAATTATTTATCTAGCTATCTTATTGTATTAAATATTTTGTTCTAGGTATTCAGCGACCGAGTAAAAGCATTTTTGTGTTAGATACTCTTTTAATTTTCTGTTAAATATATTGAATTTGGTTTCTTCTTTTATTTGTTGCGGTAATTTGTTGAACATTTTTACTGCTATGATGGTAAATAACAATAATAACTCCCGTTCCGTCAGGGTTGTCTTATAAATGTCTGACATCATTTAAAAGAAAAAAGTCTATTTGGCACAGTACCGTAGACAAATTACATATTTGAACAAAAAAAAAACTAACATAAAATTAAAATAGGTATAGGATCATGTGTGCCTCACGCATGCATAAAATCACGCCTTCTTCCCATGAGGGTAGGCAGAAACTATAGAACGCCACCGCTACGCTCCTTACCTTCCTTTTGCTTCGCTTATGTTAATACATCTAGTCATACACGCACGCCGGTTGCGAGTACCTGACCTTTCTGAATTAGGTTCATTTCAGCAATAATACCAAACAGGTGCCGTATGACGCTGATTATCAAATGAATCTAGGTCTAACCGTAGATTAGATTCAATCCACACAAGAGATGTTTACTAATTCGTTCCAATAAAGGTCAAAAGTCTACAATGAAATGAAATGAAATCGTTTATTCTGTAAATAGGATATTAAAATCACTTTTACACGTCATATAAAAAAAAAAAAATCTAGATGTAGCCGACATTTCCTATCTGACTACCCCTGAGAAGAAATGGCGAAACAAACTCAGGGGTCACACCCGGCTACGCCGTAGCTACAAGCGTAGCGAGAGAAACGTAGCCATGATGTGGTGTTTACCGAGCATCTCCAAAAATATAATAAACTCAGAATAAAAGTGGTTATGTTGATGATGAAAGGAATTTAACCTGCCTTGTGGCCTTGTTATTGGACATGGATTTGGTTGAAAAAATATTAAACAATTCAGTTGTTTTGATTTCAGTTTTAAGATTGATGAATATTTTTTTGTCCAAACACAGATAAGTACTAAAGTACCCCGCTATATCTTTAGAAATATTCAGATGTCTTTTATTAGTAAACTTTTGGTCATAAAACATTCAATAACACTACTACAGCCAGATGACTAGCTTCTTTCAATAACACACAATCACTTCAAATCTAAAACCTGTTCGCATTGAAAAAGCCTCACACGCGGGCGACCACTGGCGCGCACAATGGTCATCAATAAAGTTTGAGTTGCGTCGCCTCGTCGCGCGCTATCTGTGACGTGACGTGTAGAGATAACGCGTGATGTATCGGTGACGGACGACTCGGCGGAGGTCCGATGTGCGGCTGTGTGTGGGCCCAGATTTCTTTCATACAAGATTGACGGATGAAAGAAAATGTTCCGCCACGCTTGGAGTAAGAAGTCTAGATTCTGAAATCTAGATCTTGTAATGTGTCTTTAGTGCCTCATCCGGGGCATAGTGTTAAATGAATAGGTACGTCACTGATACCTGGAAATCGTAAACTAAAATAAAGTCAAATATCTCAGATTTTAGTGTTTTTGAGACAAGTAGAGGTATTTTTTTAATATAAAAACTCCAAATTTACAACCATAGTGGTACGGCTACAAACTATGGCGTTGACATCACAGGAGTAAGTATAAATGTATAAATTAATGTATAAAATTGGGCGTCTGAGTTCCCACCAATAGTGCAACTACTTAGTACTGCGCCATTCCGCGAAACTCCGCAGATATTCGCGAGCCCTATATTATCTCGTACAATTATCATCTATCATTCGAAGCAGGAATTCAGTGGTCCGCGGCGGCCGCAGTTTGCAGAGAGATGCGCGATGGCCGCCTGCCGATGACAAAAATATTCTCCACAGTTTTCCATTGAGCGAGAAAACAAAATAACTGGCGTTCATTCCGGTGGTTCCGGCCGTATTGATATGATTTCGAGATATTGCGATTTTTACAAAATCGCCTAGATTTTAAGGTCTTCCAGAGACTACATAAGAAAATATTTGTTTGCTTCCCAATCATACTATTACGTTGCGCTAGTCATTTCCCTAAGGGGTTAGGCAGACATTTTTTACACCGACATGTTCGGATGTCGCGCATTAATTATAGAGAGAAAGAGCGGCTTCATAATACTACACTGATTTTACTGAAAGCTGTCCGTTTTTCTTAAAATCCAACCTAGGATATCACGACTACAAACCCATATTTTTAAGAAAAAGAGCAAAACTAACTCCTTTTAAAAATGCCCTCGAGAGTCAGTCTTTTAAGTTAAACTTGTTTACACGACTCCTCCATCTTTGTTTATACACAGAAGTGAAATGGAAATGTTTCAATACTCCGCTGCAGCCAACGTGGCCAAATATGGCTCGGTAAGGACAGGCCATTTTATCAGCCGATAGCAACCGGCAGATTAAACTATGCATCCCTGCCTGCTTTGCGTGCGCCGGTGAAGTGCAATGAGCTTTGAGCTGACTGGTACTACTGGTTTTTATTAAGCGTGGCGTAAAGAACATCTGTGTTGACAGGTTTTTATGTTAACTGAGGGCCTAGTGCGAGTTTTTATACTTTTATTCGATAACATAAGATAATTTATTTGCTTAAAACATGGTATACATAGGTGTTATTAAAGTAAATGAGATCATACATGTTTTGCTTAAAATTAAAGCATACAAACTTAGATGATTATACTGAATTTAAAAACATTATCATTTATGTTAAAAAAATCCTTAATATAATAGAAATTATTTTACATCCCACTTTGGTACGTCAATTTGTATTGATTATTTTTATTTCCCATTATTGTCACCAGGCGGCGCTACTTCAGATTCAGTACAAATAGAAATTTACGTTAAAGCGATCGATAGGTATTAAAACTCGTACTAAGGCCGCAGAGCTAATACTTACCAATCGCCATTTATTGTGGTTAAAAATAAATCGAAAATACATACAATAAGTTGAAAACAGACTGATATTCATTTATATAGTGGTATTGTTATAAAATACTATCAGGAAATTGAGATTGAACATCATGTTAATTTTCAAGATATTATGTAGATTTTCAGTATCTTGGTAAGATATAAGATCATTTTATTGAATTAAACCACTCTTTTAACTCTGATCCCTCTCAACCAATAAAAACATTTATAAAATCTCACAGCCGGAACATTGTATAACTCAAGCCTAATTGTAATAAACTGCTGGTTCTTTGCTCTAAGCCCTTTGAATTAGGTTAATAAAAACCTTTCAGAGATAAATTTAATTCTTAACAAACTCCTTTCTTTCTTTTATATACATGGGTCGGCAACAAGTAGGTAAGTCTGGAAAATATGAAGAATATAAAAATAGTAGAGACATCATTGTTGAGTTGAATCGTTTTACATCAGCGCGTGTCGCTGCCTCTTAGAGACAATCTCTAGTGACATGAGTTTGAGAGTACCTATTTTATGTGTAGGTACTATACCCAAAACAGTTGGTGAATCTGTGTGATAAGTTACGTAAACATTTTTTTTTTCTCTGTGCGTTGTGGGAGGTAGTTGAAAGGTATTTTTTAAATTCAAAAAGTGCTGATTCTCAAAATGCTGAGAATCAGCACTTTTTGAATTTGAAACGATTCAACTCAACAATGATGTCTCTACTATTTTTATATTCTTCATATTTTCCAGACTTACCTACTTGTTGCCGACCCATGTATATAAAAGAAAGAAAGGAGTTTGTTAAGAATAAAATTTATCTAAATTAAATTTATCATAATTGAAATATTTCTTAGTTATTTCCTCCAGTCGGCAAACAGTAAACTAACAGATGTTTCGAGCTTACTGAACTCTTTTTTTAATTTAATGTAAAAACGTTAAACGCGTATCAAGTAGGTTGTTAACCTACGCGGTGTTAACAGGTGCGTAAATAATTAATAAATGCTCGTAATTAAAGTTTTAAAAACAGTTTTTTTACTGACATGAAAAAAAAACACCTTGAAAAAAAAACATGAAAACAAACGGTATTTTTCTGAATTAGGCTTATTTTCAAAATTACGGAAATAAAAATATAGTAACATGGTTATCGGTAAAAGTTAGCTGATATTAGATTTAATTGGGTTAATAAAGAAATGCCATTTATGTTTTGATATTACATAAATGTCTCAAAATAATTGGCAAGATTGAGGAAGATTTTTAGATTATTTGGGGAAGATTGGGGATTGATAAGTATAATATTGATGTTTACATTTACGGAGGATGATTTCCCTAATCTTCGTTTGGTTCATGTTTTGTTTGAATTGACTGCAGACGCTGCGAGCTGCCGAGAGCTTGGGACAGTGAGACTTCATGATGATTGTAACACTGATGAACGTTTAGTATTTTTAAGTTCATAATAATATGTACTTCTATGTATAAATAAGTATCTTCTAATTTCATTGATTTAAACATAATTTGACTTGAATTAAAAATAAAACTATCATAATTAGTAGTATTTTATTTTATTTAATGTACTTATTTCACTTTTTCTGAAAAAAAAAATTGAAAAAAAACGACGGTTCCAAGTCTTTGTTTCAAGTTTTTTCAAGATTGTGAAAATCATTTGGTTTTTTGTCAATCTCACTTGAATTATTTAGTTTTTTATGCCTTCACATACAGTTTGCAGTGTTAATAAACTGTAAATAAATGTCAAAATTGCGTACCTGTATCAAAGATAACTGACATTGGAATGACAACTTTGTTCATGTGGTTAATGAATAAAACGTCGTATGAATGTAGTATTAAATATGAGGTTTGTATTGTATGGGGTCTGGTGGGCACATTATGTTCGCGAACATTAGAATAAACAGGGCTGTATTAAGTGTTGGGAGCGGCCATTAATCATACGAAACCTCACATGCTCCATGATTTTAATGTGTAACCGCTTACGTGGAAAATTCAAAAGGGAAAGAAAAAAAGATAAAATTGTAACGAGAGATTTTATTTATACGTTGAAATGTTACATTTTAACAGCCTGGTTATTATATTAGTATTCAAATCGTCGCTTGTATTTTTAATGTTTTTGATTATAATTGATGTCCCGCATTAAGTGAATTGTAAATTGGATAATTATAACAAGCAGGGAATTAATTGCGGCACTGTTGTCCAGTAGTAATCGAGTGAGAAATTAACATAAACTGTTTTTGTATGAATGTTACTTCCGTTAGGCTAGGCGAAAATAGCATCATCAAGAATATTACTAACTGCTGCCCGCGGCTTCGCCCGCGTGGCTTTTTCTAAACATACACATAACATACTTAACCTTCCTCTTGAATCACTCTATCTATTAAAAAAACCGCATCAAAATCCATTGCGTAGTTTTAAAGATCTATGTATACATAGGGACCTTATAGGGACCTAGATAGACAGGAAGCGGGACGCGACTTTGTTTTATACTATGTAGTGATAATAAACCCACAAACGCCCACTTTTTATTAAGTTTCCAGTGATAAAGATTATTTGATTGGACGGAATAATCACTCAAGGCTCAAGGCTGAAATGTCTTTAATTATCTGACATAATAAACATATCGTGACTTGATACCACCATCAAGACGAATTTGCCTTATGGTTCCTAGCAAGTGTTATACTCAGTAATTATAAGTGTGTTAATTTCGATTACTGTAATCATCATCAATATTATATTTTTTTAAATCTGCTTTTTTTCTAAGATATGTTCGGTATTACTATGAAAAACTTTTTTGTTGACGTTGAACAAAAATAAATACACATCGTCACTTAACAGAAAAATAACATTTTCTTAAAAAAACCGGCCAAGTGCGTGTCGAACCACGCACAATGAAGGGTTCCGTAGTTGGGATGAATTTATCCCAAGAACAAACTTAACATTGTAGTTTAAAAACATGATCCCCATACATTCCAACTGCAAATGTAAGTTTGTGCACACAATATTGAGTGATTTACCATGTTATTTCATTCCAACTGCAAATTTGTAAGTTTGTACGCACAATATTGAGTGATTTACCTTGTTATTTTAAGATCACAGACTTCTTATAGATTTTCCTGTAATCTATAAGTAAAGAACTATTTCCTGTATTTTTTTCAACATGTTAGTCTCAGTAGTTTCGGAGATAAGGGGGATGGTAATTTTTCATATATTTTCTTAAATAATTACAAGCGTTTATTTTTAAATTATAAAAAATATATGTGAAATTCTCAAAACAAGCCCTTTTATTTGATATGTCACACGGTATAGTCAGCAAAACTTTTTTTTTTAACTTTCTAATTAGCCCCCCAAAAGTCACCTCCATATTCAAAATTAATTTATTTACGTAACACGTCCGTGTTTGGGTCACAGAATTTCATATGTGTACCAAATTTCAACTTAATCGGTTCAGTAGATTCGGAGCAAATCAGCTGTGACAGACGGACAGACAGACAGACACACGAGTGATGCTTTATGGGTTCCTTTTTCCTTTTGAGGTACGGAACCCTAAAAACATCGAGATAGGTCTTATGATATGTTTTTTCTTTATCTTAGATATCTTTTGGATATGTTTTAACAAACTTTGTTGAAACATTTTCGTTTAGTGTCCTCAATAATCATACATACCTGGATTGGTTTATATTATAGACACATATAATGTGCTAGCTCTAAGCATTTTTTATTTTTTGGGTCCGAAATTATTCTAAGCGTGCCATTGCCGTTCTTGCTGCTGCAAATTCTTGCGCAGCTTCTTTGTTTGTGCGTATGAGACCACGTGAAGTTACTAGAGTGAAATCATTATTATTGTCTTTTATTCCTGTTAGTTTCGTCATTGATAAATTTTTCTAACTGTCTTTATTTATTATCGACTGATTTGATCTTGCTAATGTACAAGGCTTCAGCTACCTTGCAGGTATTTTTAAAAGTTTTAGAGTAAGTAGCAACGTATTTATTAAAAGTTTCAGAGTAAGGCTTAAGGTACGGCCTTAAGCTTTACACAATTTTTTTCGGTTCAAACAATTTTACCCTACTTTTCCTAATACCCTTAGTTGCCCAGTCACTGAACAAAAAATGTGGGCAAATATTTTTTTTTAAGTAGTATTGAACTCGGTGCGCACTACCGAAAGTAATTCCTCATATAATTCATTTACATTGTTTTTAAAATGGCCCGGTATATTTATCAAGTTATTTTAAATCAAAATAATAGCATAAGTTACTACTTATAACATCAGCTAGCTGCTAGTGAAAGTCCCGTCAAAATCAATCCAGCCATTTCGGAGATTATCGAGAACAAGTAGACAGAACAAGACAGACAAACAGACAGAGAACATTTTTTTAAATTCTTTTTGTACCGTATATACTTTCGTATGCATTTAGTATACAGCTGTTATTTTGACAATACAAACAGACACTTTTTTATTTATTTGTATAGATTCATTATGATATATTATTTATTTTTCGTCGTTCCTCTCAAACAGAGCACCCGCCATCTAATCTCTTCATCACCCTTGGTTGACTGGTAGAAAATACATAAGACATAAGTCCACTTTTGTACCTTTTTTGGGTGCGAAAAGTTTAAATAAATAAATGGATATGCTGAACAGATGTACCGCTATCGACTAAAAGGACCAATCCAGAAACCTGCTAATCAGCGCACACTCACTCACTCATTCGTTCTTGAACCATTTCCCTGCAACTGCTCATCACGTATTCTGCTCAGCGCGGAATGACGTTCAGTGGTCCTTTGTCAGTGGCGCTATTCAGGTTGCCATTCTAATATGGCGCCGAGCATTCCTCTCTGAGTTAAACATTGTTTCGCCGTGTTGAGCCGTGAGCTGTGGGGCTGCGGGCAGAGGTGTGAGCATGCACGATTCTATTTTTTTAATGGTACTCGATTTGGGATAGCAGAATTACTGTTGTAATTGGAGGAGTAACGCGAAGTTTTGGAAGTGAAAATGTGTAACGCTAGTGAGGGATGTTCGTTAGGTTTCGTTCACTATGAATACCAAATGTACTATCGGCAAAACTTAAGCATGCTCAGGTAAGAAGATGATATGACTAGAAAGGAAGTGACTACCGAGATGACGACGTATAGAGAAGTGTGGGAGAAAGGGACATGTTGCGTCGACCGCGAATAAATTGGGATGAGGGGGGAGAGTTCTGATGCATTTGTGTGAGTACAGGGTGATACAAGAAATAACAACAAACATTAAAAAAAATGCGAACTTATTTTCAATCAACTCAACCTATCGCAGTCCACTGATGGACATAGGCCTCTCCCAGGCTGCGCTACAACACCCTGTCCTCCGCCTTCCGCATCCAGTCTGACCCAGCCATCTTCTTAAGGTCGTCGGTCCACCTAGCTGGGGGGCGTCCTACACTACGCTTGCCGATACGCAGTCTCCACTCCAGGACTCGTCTGCTCCATCGGCCATCGGTCCTTCGACAAACATGGCCAGCCCACTGCCACTTCAGTTTGCTTACTCTACAAGCTATGTCGGCAACTCCGGTTCTTTTTCGGATTATTTAATTCCTGATTTTATCCTTCAAAGAGACTCCAAGCATAGCCCGCTCCATATCGCGCTGGGCGACCTTGAATTTGTGCACCAGTCCGACTGTCAGTGTCCACGTTTCGGCACCGTATGTCATGACGGGCAGGACGCACTGGTAAAAGACCTTAGTCTTCAAACATTGTGGGATAGGCGACGAGAAAACTTGACGCAGTTTTCCAAATGTCGCCCAACCCAACCGGATCCTTTTGTCAGCTTCTTTCTCAAAGTTGTGTCTACCGAGCTGGATGACTTGTCCTAGGTAGACATATTCCTTCACAACTTCGAGAAGCGACCCTTCGATGTGGATGTGGAACGTATTTTATGGCCCTTCTATTAAGCCCTCCTATTTTTTAACCAGATATTCAGAGGTGCCCACTAAATTACAATGGTACATAGATAACGAACGAATTTTTATTTATTTGCAGTTGCAAAAGTTGCGACAGCATTAAACAAAAAGCTCTGATAGCATTGTATGAACTGCGCTAAGTATTGGTTCGAATACTACTGTAATTGTACTATTTCAAACAAAACATAGAACAATAAATGGAAAAGATACCAAATGTCATTCAGTCGAGGATTACAACCAATCCATTTTGTCTACACCTTAGGTGGTGAAAAAATAACTCGTGTCACCAACGTAAAGGACCTGGGAGTGACCTTCGACCGCTGTCTAACTTTCAGAGATCACATTTCCACCCTTGCGAAAGAATATTTCAGACGCTTAGGATTTGTTTTGCGAAATTCTCGTGATTTTCATAACCCGCATGTTATTATATTAGTGTACAACACTCTAGTTCGCAGTAAGCTGGAGACTAGTAGTTGTGTCTGGCATCCCTATACCACGACTCAAACACTAATGCTCGAGAAAGTGCAAAAATCATTTCTCAGATATCTTTTTAAAATAACCTATAACTTCTACCCTTACATGTACCCCACCAACTATATCCTAGGTACTTTGGATTTAAACTCGTTGGAGGTAAGAAGAGGCCTTGATCAGCTCACGGTAGCCTGTAAGACCCTGAACGGTCGTATCGAGTGCCCTGAGCTCCATGACCTTTTCTGTCAGCTACTTGGGCACCGTCGAGTCACCGCCAAAGTCGCCGACACAATCTGTTCGCGCTACTGCCTTGCAGAACGGTCGCCAGAGCTGAATCACCTGTGTGTCGTACTTTAAGGATGCTCAATGCCCTCCTGATGGCCAACCCTGAATGTGATGTGTTTGCAAACGAATGGAGTAAAATTAAGCGCGTATGTCTGATGTTCTGTGAGAAACAGTATGCGAGGGTGTCCACCGTTCCATGTTAGTAAGTAGCAAAGTTTTCTATGTGAATCAATGTAATTGGTATTATACCGAGTTAACTAACTATAAATAAATAAATAAATGACCCGCGCACATTGTTACCAACTCGTTTGTTTTTATACATCCAACAAGACGTGGCTGCCACCATCAGTTTCATACGGATTTGTTATGAAAAAGGAAGCCCAGAGCAAGTTCAGCGCGCTCCAAGCTCCCTTCGGAAAGTTGCCCAGTCTCGCACACTCCGTTTTTAATCAAATCAGAGCACACTTTTAAGCTTATTCCTAGTTTATTATGACTTTAGAAAATTACATTTTGTAGTGATTTCTATTCGTGTGAATAATTTTTAGGGGTACCTATGTGAAGATAAAAGAACGATGTAAAACAGTTTGCTTGGAAAATAAGTGGCATTAATATAGTTACCATCTTGTAGATTGAACATTAGTATCTCAATTACTGTTAATATTAACTCGTGTTAATCTTACGGTTCTAATGTATTATCACCACGGTGTTTAGGCGTCTAGGTGATTGCTGTTGGTCTGTAATAACGGTATAAGCTGAGCTGGCTATCCTCTTTTAAAATTGTCATTTACTACATATTTTTTATGTTTCATGTAGGCAGTTAAAGAAGCCGGTCTATGCACAGAAATCGTAAGCCCTACTTAATATTTCATTCAAACATTTCATATAATGGTTTGGAATACACACAATAAACATGTAGGTAAATAATGTCGGCATTCGGAACGGAACTCAACAGGGCAATAATGTAGCAAAGTTATATGAATGCCGTCCACCGGCAACTTACGGCACATATCAGTGCCGGCATTTTGATATTTACGAGCACTCAATAAGACTTCAGTAGATATAGTAATAAAAAACAAATAAATATATCAAGTATGTATGACAGAGTTTGTTGTGTTGAACAATAATGTAGTTTGTTTTATGATATCGTAAATGTTAACCTACTAGGCTACTGCTAAAATATTCGCTTTCCCTATCAACCCTCATAAAGTTTCGTTCTAGGAACATAATAATGATATTACTGTAGATTTGTTTTTTGTACAGAAAATCTAGCTCAATACGAGCACATTGTGCACATTTTACTAGTTTCTATTGAGGGTCATACACATCGTTATTCAATGATTCTTACATATTATTATATTTTGCAGTCTAAAAAATTGATTATTTTCAGCATAAATTATTATCCTACACTTTATCAGAAAGCCACCCAAAAACCTGCCACTTCAGAATTTCATTAGGTTTATCAGGCGATCGGCTTACTACTGCTCCGTTGATTCTCTGAACAATAATAATAATATAATATCTCCATCATCTTGGGAAGCTGCGCCAGCGGCTAATACTCTCCTTCAGTGAGTCCACTTACTCGTATTACTGGAAAAGTTTGCCTAGCTTAGTACCTTGCTCTTCATATTATACAGGCACAATGTTTCCGTGTTTCTGGCTTCATCCATTTGGAGTTAAATATGTATAAGGATACCGGGTTCCTATGAATAAATTGTGAATAAAAAAGTTTTATATTTAATTTTTATGTCCGTGTATATAATTTTAATGTAGACAAAAATTATAATACGATAATAATTATGTTTAAATATATGTAAATTAAAATTAAGGATTCAAGGACCAAAACCAAATATAACGAATGTTAAATGTGACAATAAATTATAACGTTACGAACACGTCATATCATAATTAAACAATGGAACAGCATTCTACAAAATTTCCATTTTTTCCTGATCTGTTCCTCTATAGTTCCAATAACACAGTTGTTCGGTTCGAAAAAATAAAAAATATTACATATCGATCACTCTGACAATTGGCTCCATCACACAAGGAGAGAGCTCTGTTGTTCTTTATTTTCTTATTTGTTTATCAAATATGGAAGGAGGTGTCACACTCGTAGTTAGGCGCTCTCATTGGATTGCAAATTTAAACATGACACCCGCTCCAAGGCCTACCTCTGCCCTCTCTTAGGACCAGCGTATGTGTGTGTACTGTTTCCCTCCATCTTATTATTTTTTTTTAGTAATTCTCGAAGCTTCTGTTTACTATGTTCCTTTGTCAGCTGAAATTTATACTCGCGCAGTGGGTAATTCTTTCACAACATCGTAAATAATGTGATGGGGTCGTTTGACTGAAGCCAAACAAACTTGTTTGTTCGGTAGTAAACATGAAAGGGATATTTGACAATGTTTTTGCCGCGGCCTGATGAAAGAATTTATGCAACGTCGGTGCGACATGTTACGAGCTGTCATCAACACCGCCGTCCGGAGGTCGTAAGGTTGGCGCTTGTTCGTCTTACAATTTGTTTGTGTTGCTTTATCGTTCAGTCTTGTAACGTCTTCGTCTTAAAGGTTTACAGTTTTTCAAACATAGCTTTGCGAAAATACTTCTTACGTCTTTACTTTTGTACTAAGAAAAATATAGAAGAGAACTCATTTATCATACTTTTAGGGTTCTTTATGTCCGAATGAAAAAAAGGAACCCTTATACGATCACTCGTGTGTCTGTTGTCTGTCTGACCGTCTGTCACAGCCAAGTCGCTTTGAATCTAATGAGCCGATGAATTTGAAATGTGGTACACATATCAATTTCTGTGACCCAAACACGTGTTACGTAATTTTGGGAGACAAATAAGAAAATTAAAAATAAAGTTTTGCACACTGTACCATGTGCCTTATCAAATGAAAGGGATTACTGTGAGGTTCTCATTTTTTCTTTAAATTACTTAAGTAAATAGATGAAAATTCACTATGATGACCAATTGACCAGCATTATCTCCGAAACGACTGAGCCTAAATTTTGAAAAAATACAGTGTTTTGTTCTTTATGTACTTAAGAATTACAGAAAAATCTATAAGAAGTCTATGGTCTTAAAATAACGTGGTAAATATCTCAAAAATGTGCGTACAAACTTACATTTGTTGGAATGTATGGGAGAACATGCTTTTTATCTACAATGTTAAGTTTTTTCTTGGGATAAATTCATCCCAACTACGGAACCCTTCATTGTGCGTGGTCCGACATGCACTTGGCCAGTTCCACGAATCAATTAGTGGTAACAGTAAGAGTAATTTAATTATCAGATCGCGGCCTACTGTGGGTTATTTCTGTACTTCTCTCTTATGAAAACAATGAATACAATATCGACTGACGCTGACGCTATCATCAAAAGATTTTTCTGAAAGTCTATTTTGATTATTTTTACAATTCCACCTGCGAGCAATTCCAGCGACGACGAAACTTTATTCGAAAGTTACTATTTGCTTCTGGTCTAGAAGAATCTGTTCGCTTTTACATTTTGTCAAAGTGGATTGGGGCTACACTTGAGAATAGGAGACAAAATAGAAGTAAGCTCCAAATAGGCTATTAATTGTCATTTGAGTTCAAAATACATTTACCATTATTCTGTATTTTTCATCAACAAAAGAAGTTTTCCAAGCTTCTAGTTTACTCCAATCCAGCCTCTATATTACCAATCACAGCATCATCAAGAAGAGATACCGTGAGTTTAGTTATTCACAAAACGTCATCATTCAAACCGTGATATCGTCACACGCATGTCTGAATCTGAACACAACACATCAGCTGTTCTCGTCTTCACAAACAAGTTATAGGTATTGTTAGCTTCACATCACTTGACAAGTTGCGGCGACGATCGATGTTACTTATTGTCAAGGGGAACTATTTATTTATTGCAATGTCTATAGTTTCATCATATATGCGAGAAAGATGATAACGCTTGCTTTTATCATTGTCGGGTAAAAGGTAACAGTAACGAATCTAGGAGGTCTTGAATCTATTAGTTTTGCCTAGAATGATGTAGGTACCTACATCATTCTAGGCTATGTGATTATTGCATAGTTTGCGTATTTTTTTTTTTTAAACATTTGTACTTAATTGGTGTTATTAGTGTATGTGTTATGTTTGTATGTACTTTGATTTATGTAATTGTTTTTTTTAAGCCGTGTAAATTAAATAAATAGTGAAATCCAACTCGCCTTGCTGCTTCCTGCTTCCTGCTGGTGCTTCGACCATCATTAAACTTACACTCGAAGTGGTCTTGCGTGCCTAACTTTTTTGAATAATGGTTAAAAGACCAAGTTTAGTCATTATGTATTAAAAATAAAACGCACACTAAGCCATCAAAATAAATTACTAACCTATTGTCTATTCTAAACCTAGTTAACACTACGCAAACAGTCGAGTCGTGCTCAACTAGATATCCTAAAACCAGTGTTTGCATTCCTGATGAAGCAATAAACATTAACTCCAACATAGCTGTTATAAGCTTCGAAGATAATTTAGTACTTAGTGTAGGGTTTTAGAGGATATACTCGTACCTCCCTATTGGTTGTAAGATGATCGTGTTCAATATTAAAATTAATTATCAGTGCCTAAGCGTTAAGTCTCATTCCGTATTCATGATCTATTTACTGATGTTACGCTCAGCTGTGCCATTTAGAATTTAAGTGCCGTTAATACACACTCAATAACTAGGTACGTGGTAGGTACCTATACAATTTGCGATGAATACCATTTAGCCAACACGCTAAATGTCAGAGAATCAGCGTAGGTAGCTGAGGGTCTACGAATTGAACTATGTAGCGATGAAAACTTATTAGTTGAAGCGTAACAGGGGATCTAAAATGGACGCTTTGGCAGAATCATAATATGATCTGCGTACAATTCATATCCTGCAATTCATCTGTTCGACAGTTTTGTATGGAGTTTCGTAAAATGGTCCACAAATTATGAATTGCTTTATTGAAGTCAAATGTGAAATAGCAGCTGTCAAACAGATGAATTGCGGGATATGAATTGTACGCAGATCATATTATGATTCTGCCAAAGCGTCCATTTTAAGCCCCCTGGAAAATTGTATCTATAGTTTTATGATAAGTACTATTTTATTTATTATTTAGTTTGTATTACGAATTGCCATTACAACTGAATGTTGATTATTGATTATTGCTATTTTTTACTCTGTTCCATTCTAGTCACCTTTTCAAAATGAAAAGTTGACTACACCATAATTACTGGGAAAGGAGAGTACAATACGTTATAATATCATAGGTATGAAACTGACAAACTTTTTGTTTCACATAGCGAGTAATGAATAGTCACATTATAAAGCTCGCCCTTTGATGTGTATGATAGAATTACTGCCCAATATACCGAATGGTGTTACTCCACTTATTACGGTTATTGATAACGTTATTCTAATGTGTGATGTCTGATGTCATACTTGTTTATGTAATGGCAATATGTATACGTGTAGTAGTGTTATCATTATGAGTTCATAATAAACCGCTCATTTATAATGACTGATATTGACTGGTTTATAGTTCGTAGTCTGAAATATGTAATAAAAATAATAACTATAATACTTAAATACTGTTATGATAGAATGGGCTCAACGTAAAATATCATTACATATTTTGACATTTTAGGTAAATGTGTTGTTTCAGATGGAGAAAAAATAGTTTACTCTAAAGGCATACTTTCATGCCCTACTAGAGAAAAGTTATAGGGAGGATAAACTAAAAGTGTTAGGGAAGGATAAACTAAAAGATGCACCTAAAATGTTGCACTCGTCAACCAAGAATCAAACTCAAAGCCTATACTTATCCAAAACATCTACAATCTACCTTTTGTTAACAACCGTTGCTTTACAAGCAACAATCCAATTACACCTGTAACTAGATCACTCATGTCACATGATGTCACAGCATGACGTCGCTTGTCACTTCGCTTGTCTCGCTAATACTCGTCCTCAGACTACTCGTCTGTACGTTATTACAAATGGCCGCCGACGCAAACAAACGACCTTCAGATATGGATGCAAATGCGAAAAACTGCCGCGAGTTGTGCCACAGACACGTAAGACAGTGGCGGATGATGAATGCTTTCATTTGTTACCGTGGGGTGGCACTCCATGCTACAAGTAGAATTTGTACCAGGAGTACAGATTTTTAAAGTGTTTGACTTGACTGACAATCTTAATCACATCTAAGCACAGTCTGAGTTACAGTTTATATCAATGGTAGGTACCTAGTCGCAGGTTGCATGTGACCATCACCTACTGCTATCTATTATCATTGGCAGCACTCAACTATTTTAAACTGGCCTGGGATCGAGCCAATGTCACAGTCATACAGCAAAGCAGACACAATTTTCAGTTCAGAAAGAATCCCTTATAATTATCTTTATCTGGATAAGACGGCATCTTGATGGTGCCATTTTTTATCCAGATTTTAGAGAGAGATTTTTTACCTAATTTATTTTATCGCTTAGAAACAAAATAATAATAAATACGCTTTAGATCTTATAGAACTTCATATCTCTCAATAAAGCAAAAAGTTCTAATGATTCCGCGAAACGCCTAATTATAGATTTGTATAGAATCTAAGTTAGTAAGTAGGGGTATGATTTGTTTCTCAAACAATGGAAACTGATTCAATTGCTGTTTATCAAGAATTTTAATCCTGTTAGTTAATTTCAATTAACAAACTTTTCTCGTGACTTTCGAAACTAGAAGTGGGTGACGTGTAACTTGTAACTCCTTTAATGAATCAAAAATCCAAATCCAAAAATCATTACGTTTAAAAAATATTTTGCTGACTACCTAGTAATATTACTGAGCCTTCTAAGTAAGACTTTCAGCTAATAAGTAAGCTAAACTAGCAAAATATGGCTTTTGATAACAGCCTATGCAATGGTGAAAAGTTGTTGATATTGGTAGAAGATCTCATTTCCCAAGGTGCGTCAACACAACGACATACAGACGCCAGCGGCAGCGGGTCAAGCTACCCGAAACTGTCCAATTAACCCAATCAACCTTGAAATTATGCTGTAGCGATAAAGTCGAAAATCTATTACAAAATTTGAAAGATTGTAGTAGCTTGATGTGCTGGCGTCTGTACATTAGAAATACTTAAATATCATAACACATGAAGGCCCTTTTAACGGATCTAGTGGGAGATGAAAATTAGTCTTTCGAGTTGGAGGCAGTTCATGGGACAAGCTCACAACACGTCGACACAACAAAGTTCACTTGCAATATATCATGAACTTTATACGTGTGGTGTTGTATGCCGCTGCCAGCGTCGTAAGTTCCATGTGACGAAATAGTACAGGAAGACGCAGTTAGGACTTAAATGTTCAGAAATATTACAGCAATACCTATTTCATGCATGCGTGTCTGATAAATAGGTAGGATAAGACTATACTTACAACATTATTTTTAGTATATGCGAAACCCGAAACACGTGTCTAGTATTTTTATGTAATGAATCTATGTACAAAATTTCCAAATCGTATCATGAAAAATCACAAAGTTATAAGGTTGTTAAGTTACCGGAATGTCCGTACAAAACCATGCTAACGGCGCGGCGCGGCGGCGGTGCCCCCGTGCCTCCAGGGTCGTCTTGCGCTCATTGATAATAATTTGGCAGTAGGTACCTAACCGTACGGCGATTGTATTGTAAGTAATTAAATGGTGATGTTCCGTGTGGCGCCGGACGTAAAGAATAGCACCATCCCATTTCTTCCCGTGGGTGTCGTAAAAGGCGACTAAGGGACTTACTAGAGAATGGGCAGCAGCGTTCTCTATGCATTTTTATAACCATACTGCGATCGCCAACCCGCCTGCCAAGCGTGGCGATTATGGCAAATCCCCCCCCCCCTTTTTGGGGGGAGGCCTATGTTCAGCAGTGAACGTCTTTCGGCTGAAATGATGATGATGAATGAAATGGTGATAACATTTTCCATGACACTTAAATATTTTTGGGACAAAATATAACATGGTGTAAAAATTATTGAAATCAATTCAGTTCCTTATTCTGACCAAACTGTATTCAAGTTTCGCATAACCTAAAAATAATGTTGTATAATTATGTGCTCTTTGAGCTGATAACTATACCAAGGTGACAACTATGAAGTTAATTATCATTAACATAGGTATTACATATTACAACTCTATCAGATTATGATTAACACATAGGCCCAGCCTTCACAATCATAACTCCGCCCCCACTAGCCCTGGTGCAAGTTTACGACACGCCGACACACAACACAATACACAAGTACACGTGTGTAGTGTGTACTCGCCGTACTCCACACGGTGTAGTAGTGTGTACCCTCCAGAACCGTCACCGCATGATTCATCGTCGCTTCCGCCGCCCGATTTATGCCGCGCGCTACATTTGGTTACAAACTCCTTTTAATATGTTAATTGATATTTACATAAATATTAATGTTTGTTTGTGAAGTAGTGCATGCATTATGTTGTACTTAGATTACATTAAATATAATGTTTGTAAAGCTCGAGCCAGCAGTTGTAGTTTGAAGCTTGTATTACATTCTATATTATGATATTCTATGTCATCTATCAAGACACGTTTAAGTTTCAGACTGAAACATTTGGTAGAATGTATTTGTATTAAGTCATTAATTTGTGCGGCCAATCCTTGATCAGTACAACAAAGATCTCCGCGAATCGTATAGTGTTTTGCCATGACTAAGAAATACAAATCAATGGCTACCTACTAATATCAGGGACCCGTCTTACGCAGAAAGTAAAAATGCACTAAGCACATAAATACGATATAACAGTATAAATAAATAAACTAAGCCATATAAGTGCAGAGTGACTCCATTAGAGCGGTATCGACTGTGTGCACTGAGCACAGAATTAAATATTTGGCGAGCGGCGACAAACGACATACGACAGCCATAAAATGACATTTCGTTGACGTTTTTGTGAAGATGGCTTCTTACAGCCCGCAATGAACGTAACATTTATTATTTATCTTGAGAATATTCCCCGCTTTTGGTCACTAAATCAGAGGCGTAATGTTATCTTGCCTCGCAAGTAACTGGCGATTAGAGCTCATGTTAAGATCACAAGCTAGATTAGCGCTAATAATAATAGATAACGGCTTAGCAATTGGGCCCATGCATTACTTGCAATCATTTACATTAAATTGAGATTGTTGAAAAAATCAACTCTGACATGACTAATATAATTTAAGATAATTTTCTTTTATTTTTTTTTATTGAGGTAAATAAAGATTTTGATGTACATGAGAGACTTAAAAAGTATGCATTCTTGTAAGATGGTGTAGGTACATATAATCGTTGGGTGAATCGCTGCTCTTCTAGCTAGATTACTGAGTAATCTGTATTTAGGAGAGACAAGAGGTGATTAGCAAAAACTTAAAACCATTTTTCATAGTTTAAATTATTTGAGTATGAAAATAATATTTACATAATATACACGCTAACAGACTTAAAATAATAATATGTACATGTATATAAAAAAGGAGGGGGACGGAATCATAGGGCATCAAAAAATTCGTCCGCATCGCTGTCAACAGGAAAAGTGCCCAAAAGGCTGGAGCATTGCCACGTTGTATGGCGATGCTAATTCTTTGGCCGAAAAATAGACCAGCCCTCTGGTCATGTGAAGAGTCGACCAACCGCATGAAAATAACTAATATAAAATGCTGATAGCCTGCTAAGCTATTAGTGTACTGAAATAAACTCTCAAAATAGCTCATTAAACGTTTTGAAGTGTATAATTTAGGTCCTGTTGAAATTGTCATGCCAAAAAAAAGGACAGAAATATCACAGAATGACCATTAAAATTCCATTAAACCCTTTACGTATGTACGTTCAGAGCTTACAACATGACATGCGCCATTATTCACATTGATGTAAATTTCAATGGTCACAGAATAAGTATTTGGCACATTTATCAGTAGCGCGAGTTCTCGCAAATGTGCTGCATAATTGTGAACGTCAATAGTGTGACACAGAAAATTGCAGTAATACGACACGAAAATGACGTATGTTCTCTGTAGTGACGTCATGATTCATATTTATATTGACTCGGTATTTCTGTTTGGGAAAAATACGTATTTTGTTAATATAATTTTACACACACCGATGTCATTTCCGTGGTTATCCGCAATGTTACAACAAACATTTTGACAAATAAGGAACTGTATAAATGCCACGGAATATTTTAAAAAGTGTGACAATCTGCTACAGATATCTGTTATTTGGTTTTAATTTTGAGCTATCGTGGTCACGGCTACTGTCCCATGAATATGTACTATAATGTTATTGTATTTTGTTCATAAAAAATATACACTTGAAAATACACTACTTAGCAAAATTTTCAAAATAATACGCAGACAGGGGTATGGTCTAACAATCATAAAGCTTTAGGAAAACTTAATTGTTTCACTAATCTGTTGAGAACAATTAAATAATCTTCCTCTTCAAGAATGGTAATTCTAGAAAGCACCAGAAGAATCCCTAACAAAACATGTTTACTGAAAACATATCTCAGTTCCCTCGATTTAAACCTTCAAGAGCAATTTAAATAGAAAGCAAGCCAACTATTTTCCATAATGAGCTGTTCCCGGGTGTAGTGGTATCGATTGAAGGGGCTGGGGGCTGGAAACAAACAGGTAATGGCAACGTCTCCGCCACCGAGCGCCGGAATAACAAGCAGACACTCGGAATTGAGAAGATGCGGCTTTGATTCTCAAGAACTTGCTGGAGAGAAAGGTAAAAATTCTATTTGGACTGAAACTTTATGTAGCATAATTCAATCAATACATAGTGCACAGAACTTACAATACAAAGTTTGGGTTTTGAAGCGCCTTTGACAGCCAACAACACAGTACCGTCGCGTCTTGAAGGATCAATTTATCGTGGTATTATTTTAAAAATAGATGTTTTTCGATACCGAAATAATAATAATGACTCGTTGACGTCGTCGCGGGGCTGGCGCGCACCGAACTCTAGGTCTGTGCCGGTAGTTTACTTTCCCGGAACAGGTCTAGGGTGAGGAGCCAGACCAAGAGAGATACATAAACCTGTGGGGCAGCACGTGGCAAGCTGTTGGGCAGTAGCGACCCCACGTACCCTATCTCCCGAGAGAAGCGTTGTTCCTCACCTCTGGTTTACTTTTATTGGCGGCTGGAGTGAACACTGACGAGGGGCAGAGCTCCCACCTCTTTTTTGCCTTTATTGGCTGGCTTGAGTGAAGATTCGCAAGAGCAATCGTGCTCAAAGGAAAGAAGTATTTCAATAAGTGCTAGTAGGGATCTTGACCATCTTCCGGGAATACTTCCTATCCTATTGCAGTAAGATGCTGGTAGGGATTTTGACCGTACTTCCGGAATTGTCCTGATAGCCGTGGAATAAAAAAAAAAAAAAACAGTGTAAGTGTAAGTTGTGAAATTGGGTGAGGGTTGCTTGTGAGTACACTCTGATATAATTTATGTAAGTAGTGATTCTGATTGTGAGTAATCCTGTTGAAGTAGCCATTTTGTCACCTTAGACTTTAGTTCATAATTATATATTTTGGTCGAGTATGTTCTTTATGAGGTTTTTTTTAAATGTGTGTACATAGTATTGCTGTCCGGCAAAATAAATATTACAAACCTATTTAATTTTGCTACTAAATGTCCATTTTTTTACTCGATTTAATACAACTCAGCGTAACAGACTAACAGGTATACGAAGGCCGTAGCAAAATTATCTTGTCGATTCAACCAAAACAATTTTAAGCCCCAAATCACACAGTACGAGCACTCAGCACCTATCAATCTAATATATAATCCCGTGTTGTTGTGTTGCACATTTACATTGTTAGGTTTACACGTACTGTACTTTTTTACTGTTTTCTGTACCGTGAACGATTGAGGCGAATGTACATTCGCCTCAATCGTTCACGGTACACAATGCTCTTAAAACGTTTCCAACAAAGCTTTTTGAAGCTTCGCTCCGTTGAAATTCTGTTGACATCGCAAACGTCCGTATCGGGTATTGAACGTGTTGAAGCTTAATCCGTCCGCCGGACAATGCATTCCGTGAAAAAATACTGAGGAAACAGTTTATGCTATGAAATGTGAATATGCTTTTAGTGCTAATACATTGGAAAGATTTTGTTTGTAATGTATTAGCGTTTGGGGAGTTGTAGTCATTTACTAATGTGCTTTGGAGCAGGTGGTTTTCTATTATGAATATTGGAAGAAAAAAAATGTTTCCTTCTAAATTATATAGTAAATGTGTTTTGTATTCAAAACTTGACCAGTATGTATGCTTCATTATAACAATATTTAAGTCCATTTACATAATAACAGGGTTGCAACAAGATTTTTTAACTAACCGAATTAAATGACCAAGGTACAACACAAACTTCATCAAAGTACTACTTATCAGTAGGTACGTGCTACGGGCGCGTGGCAAAGTAGCAAAATCTTCCTGCCCATGTAGCAGTCTCTCAGTTATGTCGTAGCAATCACTCTGTTTAAACGGTATGTAGATAAACCCCTTTCATGCCTGAATCTCATCACTTAAACCACAAAATCTTTCCCATATCACGCCAACGCCTAATCCCATAAACTGTTGAAATATTTCTCTGAATGGCGTGTAATCCGCTGAAAGTGTTCGTATCTTATGACGTCATAACGCACGATTAATTAGCCGGAGAGCCTGCGAACAAATAACAGTCCATCTTCAGGTTTAACAATCGCCGAACACGAGATCATGTGGGACCAGGCATGAGCGGTAGCGGAGAATCGGATCTTGGGAAACTATCGAGTATCGATTTTGTATTTTTTTTAATAACTAATCGAATTGTATCCTGTTACAAACACAATATTGATAAACTATAGTTTTTTCAAAACAGTAGTCAGTGATTACTAATCACTGATTTACTTGCCCACTCTTTCTTATCGAAAATAATATTTTTTAATAAAACAATCCTCAATTCTTTGTAAATTCTTAACTTTAAAATTTTCTCAGATATACAAGATTTTTTTTCACAGTTGAACACTATACTTAATAGAAGTTTTATCAATATCGAACCCAAACCAATACCACCTATTAATGTGGGTTAAGAGAGAAAGAAAATACGTTCACACACACACGTTCACGTTAATTCTCCCATGACCTATCACTTCTTAAGGTTTAAGATCAGCAGCCTCCACTTACGTGCCGGTGGTAAATTATGTATGAAATAGCCCCAATCGATCCGTGGTTGCCTCGTGTTCAATAGAGCGGGACCAACCACTTGTTACCATGCGCTACCAATTGCCACCATTTCGGGTCATGTACCCTAGCAAACCACATGAAATGGTGGGTGATAGAGAGAAAGATTTATTCGATCGCATGTGCAGGTAGCATAGAGACAAGAGACCCTTTGAGTGTTGAAATGTATAAAAAAATACCCATAGCATAGACTAGATATAATATGGTCAATAGATACGGTAATAATTGTAAAATCATTAGCACTAAAGGTAAGCAAATCCCGGAAGCGTCGCCATTATGGCAATATCTCTCCAGTGACCATTGGCCGCAGTACTCTTTGAATTTATCAAAAAAAGCACACACTTGTCAAATCCAACAAAAAAAAACCAGCCAAGTGCGAGTCGGACTCGCGCACGAAGGGTTCCATATTAAAAATCTCGTTTTTAGGGTTCCATACCTCAAAAGGAAAAAAGGAACCCATATAGGATCACTCGTGTATCTGTCTGTCCGTCTGTCACAGCTGATTTGCTCCGAATCTAATGGACCGATTAGGTTGAAATTTGGTACACACATGAAATTCTGTGACCCAAACACGGACGTGTTACGTAAACAAATAAATAATTGGAATGGAGGTCACTTTTGGGGGAAATTAGAAAATTAAAAAAAAAGTTTTGCTATCCGTGTGACATATCAAATGAAAGGGCTGGTTTTATGAATGTTATATATGTATTTTTATAATTTTAAAATACATACTTTTGAAATTATTTAAGAAAATAGATGCAAAATGACCATTCCCACCCCCTTATCTCCGAAACTACCGAGCCTAAAATTTAGATAAAAATACAGAAAATAGTTCTTTACTTATAGATTACAGGAAAATCTATAAGAAGTCTGTGATCTTAAAATAACATGGTAAATCACTCAATATTGTGCCTACAAATTTACATTTGGAGTGGGAATGTATGGGGATCATGTTTTTCAACTACAATAATAATAATAATTAGTTTATTTATTTTCTCTCACAATGGTAATGTAGCATTAACAGTTTTGACAGTTTTGAACTATAAAAAATCATATTGTGAGAGCTGGTGCCTGAAGTAGGTTTTAGAAAAAAACTGTATTACAGGTCACCAGGCCCCACTTAGTGGCATCATACAAATAAACAGGCAGGTAACATGTATTTCTACTAAACAATTAAAATAAAATATAAATAAATAAACGAAAAGGAAAATTAAATTAAAATAACACACCAAACGCAGTCAAAGGGTGAATGGTGATGAATGGGTAGGTGAATGGTGAAGAATGGAGTTGAATGTGTAGGTGAATGGTGGTGAATGTGTAGGTGAATGGAGGTGGAAGTATCGGCAATTGTTTGAATACAAGTGTTATTTAATTGAGTGGAGCAATTTCTCTGTGTCATCATATGAAAGGGTTTTCAAGAAGTCAGTTACTTTTTGTTTACAACTGGGTTTGTGTATTGGATACATATTTAGACTCTTGTTGATAACATTATAAAGATAATCCCCTAGGTAACAGAAGAACTTGTGGGACAGACTTGAACGGAAAAAAGTAGTACTGCACACAGTACCTTTTCTTCGTTTGTCTTTCAATAGATCCGAATCATAAACTAGCTGCGAGTGCTTTTTGAGGACTGAATGTAGAACGAAAGTCTGTCTTATAGTCAGAACAATGACAAGTTTGTTTGGATCAGTGATAAATAAATGGTGGATAAATTCATTCCAACTACGGAACCCTTCATTGTGCGTGTTCAGACACGCACTTGGCCGGTTTTTTGTATCCTTAAATATTTGTTTTATTTTAATGTAATTATTTATTTTTCAAGTGATTATATGTATAACTAAATATTCTGTGAATATTTCAAGCGTCTACCTGTTGCCGTTACGAGTATCAATATCGAGCAAAAACGAGCAATAAAATCACGTTTGTTTTATGGTAGCCCCCTTAAATATTTATGTTATTCTAATTTTTAGTATTTGTTGATATAGCGGCAACAGAAATACATCATCTGTAAAAATTTCAACTGTCTAACTATCACGGTTCATGAGATACAGCCTGGTGACAGACGGACAGACAGACACATGGCGGAGCCTTAGTAATAGGGTTCCCGTTTTACCCTTTGGGTACGGAACCCTAAAAAAGACCAATCGTGTAGGTACATGGTGTTTTCATTGATAATACAGTATTTATCATAATTTTAAGGTAAGTACACAACCTCGTTAGGTAATATTTCGGAGCTACCAGGGTCGCATAAAGAGGAGGCTGCTTATCTAACGTACGACGCGGCATTAACCCGCTTTCATCTGCTTTCAGTGAAGAGATAAGCTTCACACATTCCGCTTTGTTTTTCTACGGAAAATAGTTATTGGAAGTCGTATTTTTTGTTTTTATAGAAACGGGCGAGCAGAATTTAATGAACCTGCAGAATTCTGAGAAAACTGTTCATTGAATGTCCATCGACCGTGGCAGAAAAAAAATGCTTCAGTATATTTTTGTTGAGTTTCAATGCTGATTTCCTTTTCAGATCTGTTTATAAAGAATTCCGTTAACATTTTCGTGTATCAACACCCCTCGTTATATGTATTCGACCACATAGGCTACCTAATTAGGCTTATCACTGCCAAATAGTGTTGGCCTTAAAACTTTATTTTAGTACGCCTTTGCATTTGTTGTCAGGATAATAATAGTAATCATTTAGTCCACTATATTACTTATATCAATATGAGGTGCACCTCATAGCGAAGTCATTCAGACGTACTCAACACGCACTTCATCCAACGCATCGTTCTATTGTACGCATTGCGTGCACCACTGCACCGCTCGGCAACTCTCGGCAACTCTCGGGGCCACTCGGATGCACCCGACTGATTACGAGCGGATTATCTTACGGAAACATCGTAATTGTGTCAATCCACAGTACAGGTAGACAATCAGGCCATTGTGCCTGTAATAATATGCATTCAGCTTATAATCGTATTAGCGGCCTTTGTCTAATGATGTGTGTTTAATTGAGTAGCGTCGTTTGCAATATTCGGGTCTGTCTTGTTTTACTATTTAATGATAAGCAGGCTCATGTTAGGTTCAGTCCATCGGCACATTTTTCTGCTTAGATTGGCTTTCAAAGATGCCCAGTTTTATTAAAACAACGCAATTTTGTTTTACCTCAAACGTATATGGCCTCAAGCACCGTACTAACATTCGCATTATATTAGACAGGATTTTAAAAACGACAATGATAAAATGTTATTGTCGTGGAGTCGCTAAAACTCTGCGCAACTCCTCCTGGTACATTGAATCATATATTTTCCACAAAACAATACTAGAAATAAGTTACAGAATTTCATATTCAGGGAGCAGCAGTATATGGAAATACAGCTGGATTTAGTAAATCCCGCGCTTAGAACACAAAACTTCGCTTGGCTGATTCGCTCAAAACGATCAGATTGAGCGAAGCGCGGGCGACAGTGCAAAACTGTCCCGGGAACTACTGCGAACAGTTTACCAGTCCAGTTCTCACCTCATTATCACTCAAACGAAATGATACAATCTAGTAACGTAATTGTATGGATTTTAGACACCGTATCCAAGTTTTGTTGATGTTCCCGCAGAGTGCTCAAGTTCGTGATTGAGTAAGTAAAGGGTAAGTACTGGTTGTTATATACAGCCAGGTGGTACATGACTGGCAAGGCAAGGTCACGGTATAGTTTCAATAAATTATCGTAAGAGAGAGCGATAGAGAGAAACAATGAACCAAAGTGATCTGTGCGAGTCCCAATAATACTTTTTCTTTATTTCTTTAAATGCATATAACTTGATATTATTTCCTACTGGCTTACTATTCCTTCATCAATATTAGCTGTTAAATAGTTATCATGTCTAGTAATTCAGCCTTGTCAGACAATTTGACCCGACTTAATGCAAGCTTTCACGAACAAGTTAAAAGGATGAGCACACAATGAGCATTTGTGCACCGGGCCACCTCAAGTCTGGAGGGGGGGGGGTGGTTATTTTCGTTTCGGGTGAGGTGGTTATTTTCATTCGGACTATTGCGAACTGTTTTGATTTTGAAGTGAATATCAGAAACCAAAACAATTCTCAATAGTCCTGATGCAACTTCCGCCAAACGAACACCATAAAAGTGTCCGAGCGTGAGTTGCGTCGAGTTGCCTTCGAGTTCCCTTCGAGTTCCCGTGGTGCCGTTGCGAGAGGACGCTTTGTTATAGGTACTCCACGCGGGCGCAACTGCAAACTGGCTGAAACAAATCTCTGCAGAACTAGGTTATCCCTTCCTGTCAGACTGTCGGATATTTGTCCGATAGACGGGCATTTTGCCTACTCGTACACACCGTAACTTGGATAACTGTGAAACATTTCGCTCAGGATATTAAGTTTTCAATAAGGCTTGTCTGTTTGTTCGCGAGGAGAGGCTGGAGTGTGCCCACACGTGGCTTTGATTGGATTTTATGGAGAGGTGATCGTGGTTTAGAGCGGCACGTTTAATCCCTCTACCACTAACTTTACGAGTCGGTACTCAATATTTTTTGCATCGATTTGGTTCTGACTACATTTATGGCGTTTGCGCGCTACTGTTTCATAAGCATAAGCATAATCAGCCTATAATGTTCCCACTGCTGGGACGCAGGCCTCCTCTCTTCAAGAGGGACTGGGCTGTAATCTACCACGCGGGCCCAGTGCGGGTTGGCAGATGTCACATGTCTTTGAATTGTTGGTTCTAGGACATGCTGGTTTCCTCACTTATAGGTAAACAGTAGCGCGCAAACGCCATATATAAGTCCAAACAAAACACAGTTTTCCAAATTAAAATATATTTTAATTTGCAAAACTGTATTTTTTTTGGAATATAGAATTAATGTGTGATTAAGAGAATACTTGACTTTGATAGAAAAGAAAAGAAAAATGCGTTTATTGGCATTACAGCAAAAAATACACCTTAAAAACTATAAATAACAGAAAACAATTTTATTATTATAATGCCAAAAGGGCCTCAGCTCAGCATAATGTCAGATGACAACACAAGGTGTACCACCTGACGCTGATTTTCAGCTGCAACCTACGAGTGCCACACGCTGGAATAATAAACACATAGGGAAGTGTGAGTCCGTTAATTAATTAAGAGAGTACATTAAATTTGATAATATAAAAAAGATCGAACAAAATAAAATAAAATGTTGTGACATACATGTGTGTGTTTGTTGTGTTTTATGTAAAACTAAAATAAATACCCAATATCTGTGTATTAACTATATTAAAAAATTATAAATAGAAAGTATCTAAATGCAAAAACGTGTGATTGAGTTGTTCTTCTAAAGATTCTAAACTATAGAACGGATTTTGATGCAGTTTTCATTACCGAGACAATAATAATTGACTAATAAAAATTAAAAAATCATAAAATTGGTAAAATTGATAAAATTGGTAAAATTTATAAAATTAGTACAATTGGTAAAATAATATATAATAATAAATATTGTTTTTATATGGCATATATATGGCAGATATGTCGGCGCGAACATTTTCAAAATCGTTTTGTTGCTTTAATAAAAATAGTTTTAATTTCAATTGGAAAGTCGAGCAACTTTTACTATATTTTATGGGGGAGTGATTATTATTATTACCTGATTATTCTATCGAGTATAAAGATACTCTTTTGTTTTCCTATAAACACATTTCTAAATAAAAGAGTTAATAGCAGAAGCCCAATTACACCCACTTGCACCTGCACCAACATTTGTATACCAGGCATTCTAATTGCATGGGAAATAATATCTTCAACAACTTTATTAAATCCACGAATCAGTGTTGCCCACTAACAAATTCAGGAAAACAATATTTGCCTGGCTTTTAGACAACTGTTTCTATTCAGTTAACTAATGTTTTAATTATATCCAGTAATTAAACTTCAATTTTAATATTTCTACACCGGCAACAGTGTATAACTATGTGAAGCTGTTTATTAATATTAAGATCTTTATGTACCGTAGGTTCAACTTCAATTCAGCCGTTTCCATTGAATGTGTCCACTCAGAAATAAATTATATTATTATATTTCATAATTACTAACTTCATCAAACACAAAAGAGTAGGCATACTCTACTTTTAATTTGTGTAAGAAAGCCTCCATAAACCCCTCGTAATATCGGTGCGTGGGCCGTGGCCGCCATATTGGCCGGGTCGGCAATCAGGCCCGCTCGTCACACGACGATGTGAGGCTCAACAGAACATGCCCATTAACTTACGCAATCTGAATTTTTAATCTCAATTATTTTACTACGAGATGAGGACGGGATATTGATCAATGTTAAAAGATAAGTATTGGCAGTAAACACAATAAAACTGTTTGTGATGTTTGGAAAGCTGCTACTGCTGCTACAAGGAAATTGCTTGGAAATACAACCCGTTATGGCAGACTGGCGGGATGTCGCAGGCGCGGCAGGCAGCGCGCCCCTTGTCGCACCCGCTCTAACACGCCAGCATGGACGAGCCTTTATTTTTAAACTACTAAGTATAGGCTTTAAGCACCCACGCGATTTAAAAATCGCACTTCATTGTCGATAAAACATCATAGCTGTAGCAGTAGGTACCTGCAAGGAAATAAATACTAAGCATCATCTGAAAAAATCCACCTCATGTCTGCACAATAAGTATCTTAAAGAATGCGTTGGGTAAGCGTCGACAGAGTCAACAAGAGCCTGCATGAATAATGAAATATATAATATTTCATTATTCATGCAGGCTCTTGTTGACTCTGTCGGTAAGGTTAAAACATAGTGTATAAAACATTGTGAGGTAGTTCGTAAATAATAACTAAAACGTACAAAAACAACGATGGCGCGGGTCAAACAGTCCATCGATGATACAATTAAATGAAATTTTCTCAAATATGCATGGAAATATTGTCATTATTGTCGAAAAAAGAACACGCGAAGTATCAAATTTACGGTCAAAGAAAATCAAATCCATTGCAGGAGCGTTTTTTAAATATGGAACATTCAACGCTCCAGCAATGTTGTATGAAACGGCGTGCTGGGGTTATTAAATACTCTTTTACTCCGAAACATGGCAACCAAGGTAATAACTTATTAAAGGTTTTATTTAAATTTCGAACAGGCTTGCAAATAGAAAGCTATTGAAAAAAAAAAACAAATGAACCAAATGAACACATTGGCGCATGAAAAAATAACATTATTCGTCATTGAATCTGGAATTTATAAATAATGTACTTTCCCTGCATTCTTTTGAGAAAAGCACTATATATGCCTCGGCGGAAATGGCAATTGCCCCCCATCCGCTCCGCGCAGGCGTCCCTCAGGGCGCTGTGCTGGCACCGCTGATATTCACTATATTCACTAGTGATATCCCCAAATGTAGAAAGGCGCAGTTAGCTCTGTTCGCAGACGACACGGCCATCTACTACTCCGGCCTCAGGCAAGACAATATCGCCCGCATCCTTCAGGCCGAAGTCAACAGACTCGCGGCCTGGTTCAGGAAGTGGAGGATTGAAGTCAACCCTGATAAGAGCCAGGGGGTCCTATTCTGTAGGCCCCGGCGATCACCCGCCCTGCCCCAACCGATCACCATGTTCGGCAAGCCTATCCCTTGGGAGAAGCGAGCCAAATATCTCGGTGTGGTCTTAGACCATCACATGACGTTCGGCGAGCACATAAAACAGGTGCGCTCGCGCGCCAGTTTTGCTCTCGGCCGACTACACTCCGTACTCAACCCGCGCAGCTAGTTGTCCTTAAGTGCAAATTGCGTATTTACACCGCGTGCATTCGACCGATCATGACTTACGCCTGCGTAGTCTTCGCTCACGCAAAGTCATATCACATTCATAAGATGCAGACGCTTCAAAACCGATTTCTCCGTAGAATTACGAAGGCTCCTTGGTTCGTTCGGAACGAACAACTTCACGTAGACCTTAAGATGCCTACCATCAAACAGTTTATGAAGCGCCTTGCAAAGTGCTTTTTCGAATCCGCGGAACGTCATCGCAACCCCTTGGTTGTGCAGGCCGCTAGTTACAGGCCTTCTGCCATTAGTCAGACTCGCCGACCGAGGCACACTCTCTTAGATCCGGATGACCCCGTCACTCTCCTTCAGGAAAGCAATAGGGCCACGAGTACAGTGCACAAAATACACAAACCGACCTTCCGTCCTCGCCGCCGAGGTACCACGCGAACTTCCCGAGTAAATGGTAATAAAAGTCCTGCCCCCCGTCCCTTGAATGTCGATGCGCCAGCCGCCCGGTTAGAGGCTGAGAGCGCCGTAGCAATAAATATAATATCCCCTGATAATAATCATGATCAAAATGTTGATCCAGCCCGTCCCCAAATTGTTACTAATTTTGTGATCCCCCAACGACGCCCTGAGCCGAGGTCCGTACCCCACAGGGGGTGCCCTTAGTGCGCTGTCGTTTAGTTTTAATATATATAATTTGCGCCCTGGCTGGAGGCTTTAAGATTAAAAACCTTAGGGCAGCCACAGGAATATCCGGTTAAGTAGCAACGACCTCTCTAGGTCTGCTACGAGATGCCATACAAAAAAAAAAAAAAAAGGCAATTGCCTGTCTCGTATTAGTGCTCTCGTATAATAACTCATACTCGACCTGCAATTGCCTATTTCACGGCCTTTGCAATAATGTACTATTATACAGAATTATGCATTTTCAAAGAGATTCAAAGTAATATTTGAATTTATTTTTATAATTATTATTTGTTATTTCCAATTGAATTTTTGTTGGAAAATCATTAATTAGAGTAGGTATTAAATAAACGTTCGTTCGTTTCCCGTAATAGTTTTTGTATCTCGGTTCTACCAGTTTTGTTTGTGCTGCCAATCTTGTTGCTATACCATGAATGAATTTAATTTGCAGTTCTTTGTTGGTGAACTGTTCTATCAATAACCACTTTCGTATTTTAGTGTGTATTGGTAACATTTTACAATATTTAAAGAAACCTGTTACGTCATCACCATCACAAAGTGTTTTTTTTATTTTGTTTGTATATTTTGTAAATCAAATCGCAGTACAATAATTTGAGTATGGCAACATCACCAACAAAAAAAAACATTTCTTTTCATTTGTCAACCGGCCTACTGACAAAGTGACAAGTACTGACAATTCATTATTTTGTATTTTCCATTGATTTTCCGTGATTTTCTACTTTAGCGAATGCTTCTATTTATGGGCGCTGAGATTTAGCGACTGCTTCTGTTGATGGGCGCTGAGATTTACTGTTCCCTGTGTGACTAATGCTTGCCTTACCACGCGTGGCGGGTTGGTAGATGTTACATGACTTCGAATTTTTGGTGCTAGGACATGCCGGTTTCCTCACGATGTCTTCCTTCACCGTTTTGAGAGCAGTGATGATGAAATAATGTACATAAAGTAAAGCGCTTGTCTGGGTTCGAACCTACGATGTACAACTCGTAAACCGCGGCCGTGACCACTGCGCCACCACTGCTTCTCCCACCATATAATTAATTATCTGTCTATAGTCTGTAGTTTATTTTGCTTTAAAAATGATTGGTAAGTAGGTAAATACCTACTTACCACTCGGTTAAAGTCTGTTGTTGACAAGATAATTATAACCTCTAAATTCTAGAACTTCAAACTGGAATATCTTTAATTCCTGACTTCTTATACAAGTATAACTGAAGACAAAACTGTTCAGGAAATCAAACTGTATTTTTACATATTTTTCACTGGCAGACGCAAAAAAAAATGTCAACAAAAATTGGTTGGGAGTTTGCCATTGTGGAATAAGTTGTTGTGAAATAAATAATAGACGAAACGTTGGTTGTAAACTAAAAATTTGGCAATGATATTTTGATGAAACATTATTGAACCCCAAAAATAACTACTTAGACGTTATTACCTAGTTTGGAGAGAAACTCAATCATTTATTTTCTTATACGAGTATCTACGAATAATCGTAGATAACTAACGAAAAAGAACGAAAGATAACTTTGTAATCTGTAATAACAATATTCAAGAAATGTGTCAAATACAATTGTTAGTCTAGCTTCTGTTTTCTCTGTAGTATTCCAAAGAACAAGCCTATCCGACCCAGAGGTAATAATTAATCAATTAGCGACCGTAAATCCAATGGGCGTCGACCGATTATTCGAGCGCGTTTGAGCGATTGCGACGAGACCATTGAGCGTTTGGTAGGCAACAACGTTGAACGTTGTTACTTATTGCTGGTAATAAGCTGCAATAATTACTTAAATCACACTTCAGTTTTGTTTGATTGAACAACACTTTGAGCTAGTGGAGGTCAGATAGGCAGTCGGTCCTTATAGAATACTGGAACTCAGCTGCATCTGGTTAGACTGGAAGTCAACCCCAACATACCTATTTGGGAAAAGGATGATGATGATGAACAAAAGGCAGGCAGATGATGATGAACAAAAGGCAGGGGAGGTTCAATTTGATTGCACACTATTGTGATTGCGCCGTGTAGGATCATGTATTGCGCAGCATTTTTGTTATGTCGTGTAGGATCAGTATAATAAATGGTACAGAATTTTTATTGCATCGTGTAGGATCAGTATTAATTAATGTACAATATTTTTATTGCTCTGTATAGGATCAGTGTTATACAATATTAGTATTGCTCTGTATTTTTATTGCGCCTTGTATAATCAGTATTGCGCAATATCACGAATTGCGCCATATGTTTGACCGCTATGGGTTAATATTGAAGATTGCGCAATGATTGTACAAAAGTTTGAGCAAGTAAAGTTTTTATTGCACCATTTTTTAATTGCACCGTGTAGGGTATTGCGTAGGTCATGCTCACGCGAAAACATTGAAGGACGTCCATTTTGTTGCGTCAAAAAAATAAATCGTTTGATTGCAAGGGCGATTCAGTCATATTTCATGTTTTTTACGGTGTACGAGTACATAATGAAGAGTATTCTATCTATCTATTGTAAGGGGTCGCTTTACATTCATGTTAGTATTGTGGTTATGAGCTGGACTTGCAGGGCGGGCGCTTCAGGGGCTGTCATTTATTGATCGATGGTCAGAAATTAATGACATAATATACTGTATTTTGTTTATCATGCTATTTCTATTTTATGAATATTAGTGATAGTTTTTAATATACCTATCGAACAAAACATCTTTGTTGAATTGAAGACCAACCTGCTCTTCAAAAAAATACGGAATCTATGGATGGTAAAAAATCAAGTAAGCAATAAAGAATATTGAAGTTTTATATTTACGGAAAGAAAAGATTTAGATTGTATACTTTTTATTTATATTGGAAAGGAATTCTCTGAGGAGTTTCAATGAAATATAATGCCCTCGGCTACTGTCACCTCTTACGTGATGGATTTGACTAAACTTAACGTCTCGAATGGAGTCAATACTTATTTTGACCTAAATTTTAATTATACAGAATTGTATGTGTACCTACTCATCAACTTATTTTGGTTCATTATTTCATAGAGCCTAGTACCTTACACATGTTAATTAGGTATGTATTTGGAACAAATCATCTGGGAACCTTTTTTGAGGGAAATGGTTCTTTTTTACGTGTTCGTAGCTGTTTTAATCATATTCCTATTGAAACTATTTACACATTATTCCTATGTGGAGCCCTGATATAGCTAGAAGGCGTCGCGGTAAACCTAGAAGATGGCGGCACGAGCTGGACAAAACAAACGTCTAGTGTTCCACATTAGCACTGGATTGCACGCACTGGAAGTCATGGGGGGGATGATACTAGACTAACAGTAACAAATTCCTCCAGGTGCAGGAAACACTTAATCTCAAAAAGTGCACAGATGATAATTTGATAAATAATTCAAA
Organism: Tiliacea aurago; assembly: GCA_948098905.1. Taxonomy (NCBI): domain Eukaryota; kingdom Metazoa; phylum Arthropoda; class Insecta; order Lepidoptera; family Noctuidae; genus Tiliacea; species Tiliacea aurago. The sequence continues at coordinate 28,185,738 of OX402581.1, read as the reverse complement.
TAAATACAATTAATGTGTACTTTAAAAATATCAGTTCATTATTCGCACGCCCAGAAAAGAGCAGAGGGGAGGGTTGCATCTGTTTGTTAAATGGAAATGTAATTTGATAAAAAGTGTTATATGTTAATGAGGAAAATGTGTTAAAACATATTTTTTATAAAAAGTAGGTCAATTTGAATAAAATAATGTTTCCAAAATACTTGCTAATAATTTAAATAAAAAGCATTGTTCATTAAGTACTTAGTAGGTAGTAGTGACTTCCGTATCGGTACATACATACATGTAGTAGCTCTGGAAGTCATCGTTATTGTATCGGTACATAAATACATGTAGTAGCTCTGGAAATCATCATTATCGTATCGGTACATAAATACATGTAGTAGCTCTGGAAGTCATCATTATCGTATCAGTACATACATACATGTAGTAGCTCTGGAAGTCATCATTATCGAAGGATGAAATAAATACAATATAATACATTGATTGTGCTTCTTAATCCCCGATTTTTCCTGCTAAATCTAATTAGTGTTAATTTACGTAATTACAAGAAAACCGCACAAACTTGTAATTTGAGACAAAGCTCTCTAGCCGCAGGCTATAATCTAAGTAGCGTGATTGTTCCAAGTTAGTCCGTAATGCGCCGTTATTGTGGCGCAAATCGACACATGTAAGCCTAACTGAATTACTGAGCGGACTTAATTATGGCGCGATTGAATAACCGCAGAGCTGGCGCGGCCCTAATGTTGGACGCCAGGTCACCGAGCAACACGCGACCCAGATAAGGGTGGAGACAGACGGTCAGACTAATAGTCAGAGTTTCTGAGATTTTAAAGTTTATTTTCGAGTAGAATTTTGATGGGTGAAAATTGTGTGTGATTTATTTTAATGTGTATTAAAACATTGAGTGGAAGAATTTTCGTGTCAATTTTAAACTACATATAATTAGAGGGTCTAGACTGGTCTCGGCAAAATGATAAATTACTTTATGTTGTTTGCATGATACAATATTTCGTTTGTATTTTCCATATTTTGTTTTAGTAAGTGTTAAGTTTTACACGTGTGTAAAAAGTTAATCTCTTGATAACTGTCTTCCTGATCAAAAGATTATATCTGATTATCTCCAACATACAAGATATTTTTTTAACAAACTTCCTAAAGCTCAGAACCAACCTGCGGGCAAGTCTTTCAGATACGATATTTAAAAGCAAATGGCGGAGGATATGAGCACATTAGTCTGTCTGGACGATATACTTTGCAGCACTGGTTTTTAGTTCATTATGGCGCTGACAAGAAGCAAATACTAAAAGTAGGCTTGTCTTAAACAAAAAAAATGCCAAATCTATAAAGTTTGTGGTAGCGGAAAAAATATATGTTATTCTTGAACATATTTCTCAGAACTTGGTTGTTACCAAAACACGTTTAGAAAAAAAATCTCAATACAAATTAACGGTAAACTAACCCTTTACTTTGAGTATCAATCCAAAATATCTATATTAAATATCAACGTACGGTTGGTATTTTATAACAAGAACGTTTTATTTGTATGCAGAACTTGGTTGTTTTTTATTTTCGATTACTCAACTCATTTTTGAGTAAATAAATAATTGCTTCATATTTCGCAATAAATTACAAGCGTTGTGTCATGGCGCTTCTCTTTGCTTTGTATGCAGTCTGACAGTGACAGCGGTTTACCTGTTTTCAGCGTCTTAACCAAACTAACTAGGTTACCCGTGAACCCTATTTTTTGTGTGGGAAATTATAAATAACTTCTCCCGCTCTGGGCGGAGCGAGAGTGCGTGTCAGACTTTTACGGACTAGAACCCACCCATATTCCTTCATTTGCCTGTGTGTAGGGCCAAGATATCCCTGTCGGACAAACTCGCAACCCTGGCAGGCATTGGCCCTAACGGAACCCGTTAGTTGGTGCTGAAAACTCTTTAAGACGCGCGTAGAATTCAACGCGCCGTCGACCCGGGCCTGGTCCTTATCGGACGGCGAGCTATCCATCGCTCACTGCCCGCAGGTCCGCGCCTACGGTGGCCGGAAATTGGCTTGCGACTCCCGATGCGCAGGGCGTCTCCTGCGGCGACTAGGGGCGCGAAGGCGCGAACCTTGCCTCTCTTTCACGCATTCCGCCTCCTCCTTTGCAAGCATTACTGCTTCGCAGAAGAACGTGATGGCCTCCCATGCACTCTCGCTCTAAACCATGGCCCAAACCAAGGCGGAACGCGAGAGTTCGACGCTGCCGATCGCCTCCGTGAGGACACGGCGGTGCTCTAGCCAAACCGGGCAGACCTCCACCGTATGCTCCACCGTGTCCTCCGGGCGATCCACACAGTGGTGACACCCAGGCGTTTCCTCCCGCTTTATCCTGAACAGGAACCTCCCGAAACAACCGTGTCCGGTGAGGACCTGCGTCAGGGTCAATGTGAGGACGCCGTGGCGCATCTCTAGCCACTCCTCAAAGAGGAGACTTATCGCCACAATTTTGGCGTGCCCAGCGCTGGGTTACGACAATCGCACTCTTTATGCCGCCATGAGATCCCACCGGAGCTGTGTCCGCTGTGCCGTGTTTCACCCCGGCGTTTCGCCTCCTCTCGCCTCTCCCAAATGTGCGCGAGGTTTTTTGCCTCCAGATCCCATGGCGGTACTCCGGCAAGGAGTCTTGCCGCCTCACGGGAGACCGTGCGGTTGGGAAGAGAAGAAAATCCCACGACTACATGGTGACGTAATGGCTAGAAAACGCTAACCAGAACCTGATTTGGAATTTTGAAGCTATGCGTCCGAACAGAACCAGCAATTTGGTAGAATTTTGGCACAGCAAGGTTGATAAAAAAATCAAAACGTTTTTTATTAACCTTGCTGTGTTTTAATATATTCTTCCATTTTTCAAATTTTGCCAAATTTTAAGGCGTTCGATACATCCTAGATACCTCCGATTACATTTATGTATTGTGGATACATAAAGGATAATCGTTTTTCTTTTCATCTTGTTTCCATCTTTTCAATATCGTTTATTGTAGTTCGGTTTTAGTTTTTTTAATAAATTGTTTTATTTATTTTTTTACTTATTTTCTCAGTAATGATCAGTGAAATAACAGATGCTTTGGTGCGATACCGGCCAGTCAATGACTGAGGGCGAGAATTTCAAGCTTTCTCTCAGTGAACTTCGGGTTTCCCCAATGAAGCTACTTCACTTCTTTTATCTTTAATTAAAATCAGACTGATCGTCATTCAATTGTTTGTCTGTACCATGTGCAGTCAACACACTAATACGACATACGTATCGTGTGTTCGTTTGATTTGGACGCACGTAAGCAAGAAACGTTGGACACTCCATCGCTCACAATCAGTTCGCCGGACCAATCAGAGGGGGTGTCATTTCGGCCATTACGTGGCCACCGCTTGACGCAACTAATACAAAGGCCGACTGTCGCTCGTTGTCATTCGGTAAATTATCGGGCGGCGTCTGAATCCGCCGTAATGAGTGAGCCGACCCACTGCCACATTACATCGCTGGAATTCTTACCTGCTGGCTTTACCTTTGACGCCTCGTTGACACAATTAGTTTGACAGAACTCAACAACTCAGAATCTGCTTTGTAAACGTGTCCCATGTGAAATAATAATTTTAGATCCAAAATCAAAAGTCATTTATTCAAACTAGTCTGAAAATCAGCACTTTTCGAACGTCAAAATTACATAAGACAATCCCCCAAAACGCCCGCTCTTCACCACTTCCTAGTGTTTCAGCTGGGAAGAAGAAGTGGTGAAACAAATTACCCAGCAGCATAACTGTCAGTTCAGTTCGAAAAAATCGATTCTGTACAATAGTATGCAAAATAATTTACATTGCACAACACAAAACATTAAATTAAATGATTTGCCATAAATGTCAGCTAGCACACGCTAGTATACCAACAAAAAAATAACATCGAAAACTATACTCAATAAGAAATTAAAAATAAAAGCGTAAACCGAACTTAATACCTAAGTAAAACCCTCCAGGCATAAAGGGCGTGGCCGCTTATATATAGCTATAGCTGTAACTCGAAGTCACAAATTATAAACTGGGACCAACGAAGTAAAATAGATAAACAGTTAATTACTAATAACAAAACCAAAATATATTAAATTTGCACACCTCGCATGGTTATAATACGGAGTACCATTAGATCCTTTTGTAACATCCTCTGAACCTGTGTTATACAAATAAATGATTTCATTTGATAGTCAGCAAGACGATCAGTCACCACAAGCAGCACCCATTCACGAGCATAACGCAAAGCTATCAGCCATTACCCCTCACCATATTTGAGAGAAGGAGGCAGCCCAATCCCCGACGCTACCGCAAGCAGTAACATTTAAGGAAGCATGACGAACTTGCTGCTGGTTGCACAGGCAAAAATAATTATGATCAATTGTCAAGGTCGCCTGCTAACTACATATTATACAACTCAAAAAAAAACATTGTAATGAGTAGATTATGTCAATAATAAATGAAAATATAATGACTTACACAGTCAAGTAAAAAACCTAAACAATAATTTTAAGAACCTGTCAGTAGGTAAGCTTATTCTCGAGAAAGAACATAAACATTGTATTGAGTTAATCACAGCGACCTTATCGTTTAACTAGTCGTTGATAGAATAGTATGCTTTTGAACAAAGGTTGGATTTAACTTTAGATATAAACGCATTAAAAGTAGAATAAAGCAATGAAGAAGTTTGTTATAAAAAGTTATACCAAGCCCAACAAATGAGTTATGAACTTTTTGAAGCCGGTGAAATGGAACACGTAATTTGTCCTTATTTCTGATGTTAATATTGTGAATATCACTGTTTTTTGTATAAAAAAGTATAGGTACTGTTTTTCGTTTATAAGTTTGGCATCTACTGTTATGCCCTGAAAAACTGCCGAGTCTACAATTTAAGCACCTCTTTTGAGGGTTTTTTTGGGTTTGAGGGTCCTAGATTTCTACATTCGGTAAGGCCAACTTTATACATTTCGTTTTCTTGGCATTGAGTACTAAGTTATTTATCGTAAACCAATCCGTAACCATTGAGAGTGCACTGTTTACGTCGTCAAAATCTTGTCTATTCCTGTCTTATTAAAAAATAAGAGAGGATCATCTGCAAACAGTACAACGTCACAGTCACCCTTTAAATATAATGGTAATACACTAAGAATAAGAATGGACCCAGTATTGAGACTTGAAGTACACCTAACTGAACTGGTAACCCGGATGATTTCAAACCATTAACTACACATTGGAACCTAGTAAATAAGAATTTATTACTTTGAGAGCTTTGTTTTGGACACCGTAATGACGTAGTTTACGCAAAAGCGTGTCATGGTGCACGCAATCAAAGGCTTTGGAGAGATAACAGAAAACTCCAATAGCATTTTGCGAGTTCTCCCATGCGTTAAATATGTGTTTCAGCAATGCAAAACCCGCATCTTTAGTCGATCGACATTTTGTACATTCATAATATTATTGTTCAATGATGTAATAAAAATGTCTTAGCATCTGATCCATTTGGTAATTAAATAATTGAGTAAAACTCATCAGTTTAATGTTAAAATGCGCATTCCTTCATTTGAATTGCGTAAATATTTAACTATTGTAGCGTGTTGACATTACAAACTGAATTTTGTTACATAACTAATGATGTAAATTTTAAAACACGTTCGTGCACACATTACGAAACGCAGCAGCTTAATACATTTTTATGTACTTAGATTTAAAAGTTTGCATTAATGTAGTAAACATTTCCTTTTAATGTATTTATACTTGACCGGTTATTATTTTTCCTTTAGCGTTCACATAATCACAGCGTTATGAATGAGCGCGAGCGTGCGGCTCGGCCGCGCTCGCTCGCGTGTTAAACTGCTCGCGATCAAGAGCGAGCGAGCTGCTCCCACCAATTTGTTTATATTTTTATTACCACTTTTTAATTGAGATATTAAAAATAGTGTTTTGCCAAGCAATTATAAGGTTTACGAGCACTATTTCTGTCGCGTGATTCATCGCACCAAACAAATTTTTTACCAACTTCATTTTGTGCGATAACAATCTTGTGATTTTGTAAAAGTGCATTTTATTAACAAGGTAGGGTAACGTAAACGTTTTGCTTCCGTATTCAGGAAACGTAACGAAAATAAAAGATAGGAAGGCTGGTCACGTATGTCGCCTGCTTGGATCTGCGACTCATAGTTAGATAATATAAAAGGAGCGGTACAGCGATCCTTACTCAAGAGATTTACACCAAAAAGTTGCGCGCCTCTGGGTTCAAACTACTCTATGTACGGCAGCTCTCACTGCAATGGAAGTGTTTCCACTACATATTTTTCTTTTGCTTCAAGTTTCTTATAATGAACTTTCCCGTTACCGTCTGGGGTATGAAGCAATTTTAACTCGTATGCGAATAGTCGGCGGGTTGTAAGTGGAACTGTCGACTCAAACTATGAGTCGCCATGACTTCTACGAAAAAAGTAATACCTAGTTTTCTTGTTTAGAAAATCCGTTACATGAAACGAGAAACGGTTTATAACTGAAAATGCCGACATCTTTTCGGGAGAAGCGGAGTATGATAAATTTTGTAGAGGACGACTTAGTAGGCTCTCTTTTGCCAGATTAAGTTATTAAAGCATTTTTGCTTTTAAAAATATGAGCTACAGGAAAAATATCGTGAAAGTTGTCACCAGATTTTTTTTTTTAACACAAAGTTTGGTAGAACAACGCGGCAACGCGGTTTTAAAATCATACCCTTAACCTGATCCCTTGCATTCCGCTGATCCGTCAGTGCCCTTACGTCATAACTACCGTGATAAGACACCTCCTCCCCCGGCCTGCACTCCTGGTAGCTCTTATCACCCTTCGCTGCAGTCAGTCAGCGATGTTTTGTTCCTTATCGCGATGTTTTGATGACTCTCGCCTTAACTCGGATGAAAAATCACTTTCGGCTTGTTGAACCGTTTTTTCCGCCTCGTATTACGAGCTCCGATATTCTTCTTTTTACTTTTTCTTTCGGTTGTCCCGCTGTATAGAGGTGATTCAGCCGAGCGTTTGTGTTTTGTTAACAATGTGTATTCAGAATATGTTTGGCCCATGAAATCATTCTTTCTTTTTTACCTTTTTAGAGGTCTTAAATATAGTATCAGAACGTAAAGTTTTGTGTTGCTAGCCAGATAGTTGTTATAAAAAGTTGCTTTTAAAAAACTGACGAATTAAGTGTAATTTTTGGAATAACACTCTTAAAGCAAGTAAGCAAATAAACCGAGATTGTACAATAAGTAGTTAGGAGGAGGTCGATTTTACACACATTTTATGTTAAAAAGTTATCGCATCGGGAATCGAACTAATCAGCATTTCATTGCTGGTAACCCGTTCGCATTTTTACATGTGCTAGCTCGTAAATAATGTCATCGGGTGCACGCACCTGTATTGGTAACTTTAGTGGTCATATTTCTTAGTGCCAGTAAAGCGGAATTTGTAGGAGCGTCGAGTTACACCTCTAGTACGTACTGTGCTAGGAAGAGACGCAGTATGGATTTAAAACCACACTAAACGAAAACGAAAATCAAACAATTCGATATTTTTAGAAGTTTGATTTTCATTAAATTTACAAGGAAGTGTTCAAGATTCTTTATTTGTGGAAACATGAGTACACATACAGAGCATGCAAGTTATTAAATACATTGTAGTTTAAGACCAGATATGTTTGGCCTGTGTGTTTGGGTTGTGTTTGATAGAGTTAAGTCTGATAAATGAATGAATAACAAGGGGCGTTGGACTACTGCATACATAATAAAAAGGGGCTTTGGACTACTGCATACATAATAACAAGGGGCTTTGAACTACTGCATACATAATAACAAGGGGCTTTGGACTACTGTATACATAATAACAAGGGGCTTGGACTACTGCATACATAATAACAAGGGGCTTGGACTTTGGCTTATTATTTTAATCATATTTTTTTTTTTTTTTTTTGTCCATATGAGGACGTTGTAGGCTTATTAGACTGTAGATCTGTAGACCATTTTCTATTTTGTTAAGTACCTGGTACTTTTGACGGGCCTACGCTGTCCTCTCATACCTACTAACACTGTAATTTGAAAACATTGTAAAAGCCAATTTTATTTTTTTTAAAGAGTGACCGTGGAGTTTCTTGCCGGCTCTTCTCCATAGGAAACGACCAGTTGGAACCGTGCACCTAGCTTCTGACGTTTCATAAGTGCCCATGTAGGCTTATGTGAAATAAAAATATTTTTGATTTGATTTGATTTGACTATTGTATACATAATAACAAGGGGCTTGGACTACTGTATACATAATAACAAGGGGCTTGGACTACTGTATACATAATAACAAGGGGCTTGGACTACTGTAAGCATAATAACAATTTGGGCTTTGGACTACTGCAATAATCTTGGAAAATGTGGATTGAGCCATCAGCTTCCTGCCCTTGTATCATGTTACTTGGGGTCGGCGCAACTAGTTTTCTTCTTCCATTCTCTCCTGTCAGCCGTCACGCTATCATTCAGTATGAGCCGTGAGTGAAAAATTCCTTGAATTTTGACCAGATATTTGATTTAAACAAAATATTAAAATGGCAGTCATGGACTGCCGACAAAAGTGAAAACTTAAAACTTTGGAATAACATATATAGTTATTTAGATATATATGCGTAGACTTTTACACAGGCTGCTGCGCGTCGCCAGTCTGGCGCAACACGTCACTTTATCATGTCGCGTTTAGCATGTCAGTGACGCGAACCCATAGGTTTTTCCCCTAACAAAACGCTCAACGAGGCTAAAGTTTCAACTTCAAAAATCTAAATCTTTTATTTCACATAAACCTACATGGGCACTTATGAAGCGTTAGAAGCTAGGTGCACGGTTCCAATTGGTCGTCTCCCATGGAGAAGAGCCGGCAAGAAACTCCACGGTTACACTTTTAAAAATAATTTTACAATATTTACAAATTAGAGTACTACAAGGATCTTTAATGTTGATTGTTGTGACCTTACTAAATAATTTTAATTATGAGAAGATACGACAGCAAATGAAATGCCATATTAATTATTTCAAAGTTCCTCCTTACCTTTGCGTGAAAGAACAGCCAGTGATAATAGCATCAAGCATTATTTACGTAGACATGAAACTGTCTGAATTAGCGTCTAATTGCTATAATAATTTAATAAAGTCACGATAGGCTCGGGCGCATTTCAGAGGTAGAGGTAATTAACTTCATTGTTTAGATTATACCCATATCTTTTAAACACAACACGTAAAGGGGCTATTTGTTTTCCGTAACGTTTGCAAAGGTCCGACGTGGTCAATTCGTGTAGGTAAAATAGACTTTGACACACACATACCTGCAGTTACCTCATACTACGCGTTCAATAACGTAATGTAAATGAATACAGAGTAGTTATTTGTAGATCCAGACAAAAAAATCTGAAAAATAAAACGGAACTTTCAGATTTTTTGACATGGGATATTATTTGATTGTTGACATGAATTCATTTTTAAGAGTTTATTTTTAATATAATATTTCCATAATTTAAAGGTAACAGTCTTAAAACAACAATAATATTATTAACTTGAAGAGACCAACCGCTTGGCGATGTCCCGAAATACTCGATGAGCACTCGGACCTAGTGTTCTAACCCCAAATGGCTGAAACATATAGGTAGCTTCCAATAAGGCTGTTATATTTGCGCCGTTTGAGGTTTCCTGCTCCTGCGCAGCCGCCCCAGCACAGCCCGCCGTGCTAGGAAGATGGGATGGCACAAGGGTGTCGACACATTTTACATCCCACACCAAAAAGGCCGACCTAACTTCCAAGGCATTATGGTCATTCCGTCCGGTCTCATCCCGTCAACAGAACAGCCGGCACGCCGACGCTGAAAAGAGCACAACGGATGATGTCATTGATGCTGGCGTGCAGTGCTATATTTTTGATTTAGTTATTGCATTAAATTTCTCTAGGGTCAATAAATTGTGTGTCGGTAACGTCAGAGACGTAAATATCAGATTTAATAGGTTTAAGGTCCAGGCGAATAAGTTGTTCAAGAAAATAACTGTATTTTTGATACATATAAAATGAAAATACATGATACATTTTTGGTATAAAAACCGGTAGTCCATCGCCTAGTTCGCGTACCAATTCCAACATGTCAACAGCAGAGTCGCTTAGTTTAGAGGAAAAACAGTAAAATTTTAAAGAGAAATAAGAAGAACAAGTTCGTCAATAACTCTCTAACACCCACACCCATCCATTATATTGTAGTACGTAGGTTATATCATTAGATATTACAGAAAATATCAACTTCTCTTATTTTTGCCCTTCTATAGACACACATTCTGGAAATATTAAATTCCCAATTACGTTTCTTTAGGGACCAGACGAAGCGGTTACCTCATGCCATGTAGGTGGGTCTATGTACCCTACCTACCTATGTAGACTACCTAACTAAATAAAGTCTAGAACGTAAATGACGTAGATATACCAACATAAACATATTTAACGTAGACGCAGGAAAATTATGTGTCTAATTATGAATTGGTGACAGTCCCGAAGTGTAATGGCCGCCAAAGTTACGTTATATGAACAATTATTAAATTATTTAAAGGACATTGTTGGACAGTTTGTGCGTAATGTTACCTTACCTTGGGCTACATAAACATAATTCACGATATAATATTATCGTGAATTATGTTTAGCTTTGAGCTAATCTTTTGCTAGTTTGCGTAGTTTTTGTGCTACTTATTTCTTGTTGAAAAACTTGTTACATTAGCCCAAAATATTTTCCAAGGCACATGTTGTTATAGAGTTGTGAAAACTTAGACATACTTTGATAAATATCTTAGTTTGTAAAAGTGCGAATCTTTAGCGGTAGGTAGGTGTTTTAAATTATTCATTTAGTTGTTTTTCAGTGCTTCTCCTTACATTACATTGAAGGAGTGTCATAGCATTTTCCGCCAAAAGTGCATGAAAATATTACAAAATTATTGAAGTCTGTTGCGCAATTAGTATGTACCATAGAGTACATTTTTAAAGTGTTAGGTACGACGGAACGCTCCTTATTGTAAAATAATACTGCATAACTTTCGGGTAACTGCCTGAAGCCTAAGAAACTCATTCGTGCCAAGATTTGCATGTAAATTAAAGATTAAACTTAAATCAGTGTTCACAGGACGTTGGCTCACAACCTGGCTTACTTTGAGTCCCTGAAGAGACCTGTAAAAGTAAATCAGGTACGAAACTCTAGCCAGTAATAACTTGAAACGTCCCTGTGATACTTCAGGGAGCAAAATAGTTGTTGTAATATAAATTTGAAGACTTCGTCAGAGTCTAGTCTGTTTCAACGTTCAGTCAGGGAAGTTAATTGGTAAGCCAATTGACACCCGACGTCTCATTTGACAATCTGTGTTGTCAGTATCGGCTATGAAGTATGGACATAGCTCGTCGGGACAGGGTGATGAAATACGCAACATGTTCAGTGAAGTTTTCAAGTTTAATTTTCTCCAGAACATTATCCCCGATGTAACTCAGTTGGATGGTGACATGCATCGTCTTTATCAAACGTCTGCCTTTGATATAAGCTTTACTAAAGTCTTTGAATTTATGGTACTAAAACAACTAAAGACTACTGACGTCAATAAATCAGTAGGACCTGATGGTATTCCTGCTATACTTATAATTGGGTGCGCACAAAGCTTAACTTTACCACTTACCCTAATATTTCGGCGCTCTCTTAGTGATGGAGTGGTGCCACACGTTTGGAAGACAGTATTTATTACCCCATGAATAAAAAAGGCCCTAAATCCAATGTAGAAAACTACAAGCCAATATCCAAGCCTTGATTGTTTGCAAAGGTTTAAGAAAAACAAATTTTACTCTTCAGTTTATAGTGCTATTAAACAATCCCTGTCAACATGGCTTCTTAAAAAACAGGTCTATTGTATCGAACTTGCTTAACTGTTACGACTACTTGTCCTCCACCATGTCTGAACCCTCTCAAGTGGATGTGGTCTACACTGACTACAGCAAGGCATTTGACCGTATAGACCACGGTGTCCTTTTGCGTAAGCTCCTTGCAGTGGGTATCAGAGGCGATTTATTCAAATGGTTTAGGTCTTATATTGAGAATCGCTATCAAACGGGTGTACTGAATGGATACAGTTCTGTAACTGTTAAAATACCCTCGGGAATACCACAAGGATCCCTTTTTACTTTTTATTATTTTTATAAATGACATTGATTCGAGCTTTACCCATTCTAAAATCATTCTTTACGCCAACGTTAAGAAAATTGTATGCCCCATAACAGAACTTTCCGACTGTTTTGGTTTGCAGCGGGATTTAGTTGGACTTCAAAATTATTGTCTCCCTATAATCCTAATAAACTTGAACTTAATGTCTCTAAATGTTTTGTGACTTCTTACATACGCAAAACACATGCTTTCACGTTTCAGTATAGGTTACATAATACTATTATAAACAGGATAAGCGTTATCAGGGACCTGGGTGTAACGTTTAACAATTTTTTTTTTTTTGGGTGGGGAATTATCAAGTAACTTCTCCCGCTCTGGGCGTAGCGGGAGGGCGTGTCAGACTTTTAATGACTAAAACCCACCCGTGGTCCTTCAGATGCCTGTGACCCTGGCAGGCATTGGCCCTATCAGTTGGTGCTGACATCTTTTTAAGGCGCGCGTGGGACACAACGTGCCGTCGACCCGGGCCTGGTCTTCATTGTACGGCGAGTTACCCATCGCTCACCGTCCGCAAGCCCGCACCTATGGTGACCGAGGTGACGGCCTCCCATGCACTATTGCTCCAAACCATGGCTTGAACTAGGGCCGCATGCAAGAGATCACCGTAGCCGATCGCCTCCGTGAGGACACGGTGGTGCTCCGCCCAAGCCGGGCAGACCTCTACCGTATGCTCCACAGTTTCCTCCGGGCGATCCACATAGTGGTGACACCCGGGCGTTTCCTCCCGCTTTATCCTGAACAGGAACCTCCCAACACAACCGTGTCCGGTGAGGATCTGCGTCAGGCGGAAGGTGAGGACGCCATGGCGCCTCTATAGCCACTCCTATAAGAAGGGACTTAACGCCACAATTGTGAATGTTGCTTTTTGATGCACACATTGAAAACGTTGTTATTTAAGCTTCCAAAGCACTTGGATTTATACATAGGATATCAACTGATTTCAAAAATGTAAAAACGTTTTAAATTCTTTATTGTGCTTTTGTCAGCAGCTATTTGGAGTAAAAAAAAAAGAAGAAAATACGTTTATTTGCGGTAAACATGACGCAAAGAAAGAAAATAGATACAAAAAGAATTAATTAATATTATACATACTTGAATTAATATTATTATTAGATATTTAATTTCATTTCGGAAGTCGGTGTCTTTGGTTTTGTATTTTTGTTTATGGCCAACGACTTCCGAAATTAAATTAAATATAATATAAAATGTGGGTGTACTACAGGTACACCTCTGCCCAACCCTTCTAGGAAACAAGGCGTGATGTTATGTTATGTACTTCCGAAATTAAAGTTATTTTTCACTTTTTAGTGTTTTTGTTGGAAGTCGGTTGTTTTTTTTGTAAAAAAGTTTTTATTTTTCACTTTTTAGTGGTACCTACCCCACACCAATTCGTATACCACTACTTGCTATGAATACAACAGTGACAGGAAGTTTTATAACATCATCAACATACACCGAGTGGATTAAATACGTACTCGTATTATTGAAGAGTTAGCTGTAGATCCGTAATGTATAAGAGACCGCGCAAGCTTCCTCTACCAATAAAAGAATTATAAAAAGCTGTGTTCATAAACAAATAAGTTATGCCTGAACATAATATAATACTAGCTTTTGCCCGCGGCTTCACCCGCGTGGATGTCAGAAAAAATCTCACGGGAACCGGGATTAAAAGTACCTACCCTACATAAACGGAACCCTTGTGCAAAATTTCACGTCACTCCAGTAGTTTGGGTGGTGCGAAGTCAATCAGTCGGTCAGTTTCTCCATTTATTTATATAGATAGATTTGTTATTTAGATCAATACAAAATAATAATAAATTAAGACTTAATAGTTTTTTCTTGTTGTTCAATTTCAAAATTGTTGACTTTTACGTGATCAACGTCCTGAAAACCCTTGAAAACACCATATTGATTTGTAGACTATTTACCTCTTTACAACCCCAGAAGGAGCCATTTAAAAAAAAAACATGAAACACGTTTTATTTATTTAGGGGTTGAACTTTCAAAAATCTGTTTTTAGCGGTTACCTACGTCATAATAACTATCTGTGTGCCAAATTTTAGCCCAATCCATTCAGTGATTTGAGCTTTGTGTTGACAGATCAGTCAGTAAGTCAGTCACTGTTTCCTTTTGTATGTATATTAAATCTATAGTGTAATTCGACATGTTACGACGACTCCAAATAAATTGGGATTAGGGCAGGAGACTGATGATGAGGTATTCAGGCGAAGTTTCAAGTAAATAGATCAATGAAAGAAGATTTTGTTTATACAAACTGTATCCATCCCCCTTTACACCCACAAAGAGGTTAATTTTTAAAGTGGTTTGCGACTTTCCCATTATTTGACTTAAAGGTTATACCGATTTTCGAGTTAATCAAGCCACGTAGTAGAATCCTCTCTAGTAAAATTGACTACCCCTTTTTTATCCCGTTATGGTTAGATTTTAGAAAAACCTTGATACAAGTTATTCTTCATTTTTGGTTTTAAGTATAAATACTGAGTTTCGAGTTGATCGGACTGCCCCCAACCGATCACCATGTTCGGCAAGCCTATCCCTTGGGAGAAGCGAGCCAAATATCTCGGTGTGGTCTTAGACCATCACATGACGTTCGGCGAGCACATAAAACAGGTTCGCTCGCGCGCCAGTTTTGCTCTCGGCCGACTACACTCCGTACTCAACCCGCGCAGCAAGTTGTCCCTTAAGTGCAAATTGCGTATTTACACCGCGTGCATTCGACCGATCATGACTTACGCCTGCGTAGTCTTCGCTCACGCAAAGTCGTATCACATCCATAAGATGCAGACGCTTCAAAACCGATTTCTCCGTAGAATTACGAAGGCTCCTTGGTTCCTTCGGAACGAACAACTTCACGTAGACCTTAAGATGCCTACCATCAAGCAGTTTATGAAGCGCCTTGCAAAGCGCTTTTTCGAATCCGTGGAACGTCATCGCAACCCCTTGGTTGTGCAGGCCGCTAGTTACAGGCCTTCTGCCATTAGTCAGGCTCGCCGACCGAGGCATACTCTCTTAGATCCGGATGACCCCGTCACTCTCCTTCAGGAAAGCAATAGGGCCACGAGTACAGTGCACAAAATACACAAACCGACCTTCCGTCCTCGCCGCCGAGGTACCACGCGAACTTCCCGAGTAAATTGTAATAAAAGTCCTCCCCCCCGTCCCTTGAATGTCGATGCGCCAGCCGCCCGGTTAGAGGCTGAGAGCACCGTAGCAATAAATATAATATCCCCTGATAATAATCATGATCAAAATGTTGATCCAGCCCGTCCCCAAATTGTTACTAATTTTGTGATCCCCCAACGACGCCCTAAGCCGAGGTCCGTCCCCACAGGGGGTGCCCTTAGTGCGCTGTCGTTTAGTTTTAATATATATAATTTGCGCCCTGGCTAGAGGCTTTAATATTAAAAACCTTAGGGCAGCCACAGGAATATCCGGTTAAGTAGCAATGACCTCTCTAGGTCTGCTATGAGATGCCATTAAAAAAAAAAAAAAAAAAATGATCGGACCGCGCGTTAAAATTCTTCTATACAAGCTTTAACATCCCATCCATTGAAGTTAAGATAACAAAAAAATACAAACTTTATAATTTACTTACGTAAGTATTCGTCCAAGTTTCAAGTTTATTAACTCTTAACTCTAGGAACAAGATTTTTCATGCAAGCAAAATCCCCCGTTTACCCCTCCCTAAAAGGTCAAATTTTCAAAAACCCCTTCTTAGCGGATGCCTACGTGCCAAAGCCCAATCTGTTCAGTGGTTTGAGCTGTTGATGGACCAATCAGTCGCGGTTTCCTTTTATATGTACATATAAGACCTCTAGAAGACTCCTCCTTTTTTGAAGTCGGTTAAAAATCATTTATAGCCAGAGTGCATCTCATGACAATTCCAATAAGACCAAATACAGGTAGGATACATGGTTTTATTACGGAGTTCCAGTGTCTACCTTCCGGCTTCATCATCAGATCAGTTTGATGGTACCATTTATATAAATTTGCTTCGCTTAACTATCTTAATCCAGATATCTCATCGCCACCCGTGAAATACGTATCATTGAGAAGTTCCGGTGGCCATCTGTGGCCTTCTTTATCACTTCCACTTCACCAAATTATACTTTCTGAATGCAAATGATTGACTTGTTGATGAAAATATAAAAATCGCTATATGTATGCCTATAATATTTGAGGAGTTCCCCCAATTACTCATGGATCCCAACATCAGAACTGGATTTTGATAAAAATGAGACCAATCTGAAAGTAAATCCTTTTAAATAAAAAAAGAATTTTCCAAATCGGTTCATAAACGACGGAGTTCTGAGGTAACAAACATTAAAAAAAAAAAACATACAGACGACTTGAGAACCTCCTCCTTTTTGTGAAGTCGGTTAAAAAGAACAAGTAGGGGGAAAATATGCGTCACATCCACGCAAAACGGCCACCGCTCAGCATAATGCTGCGACCCTATGCGAGACAGAGCCCCAGCGACAGCCGGCGTTGACGTGATGACGTCGACCGGTGCAGCATACAGTGAGATTATAAATAAGAATCAAAATAAATACAAACCACGCCTAAGAAACGGCCGAACTTTCAGCTGGTACTTCGGATTATAGATTCGGAGTAGGCCCCTCATGTTGGATTACCTACTACAAAGCGCACATTATTATTTTTCCTAGTAATCCATCTAATTAAAGTGAATGTTTGATGTGGGTTTAAGTTTAGAGTGTTTCAAGTTTCAACTTACGACTATTTCCTAGCTAATCTACGTCTTTACTGTTGGTCTATGTCGCTTCATACTATTAATTTCTTCACACTATATATCAGCTCAAGACATTAGTGCAACCTATGCATACGCGACTAGCGTATGCATAGGTTCGTGTATAACGCAAGGTAACAAAGTGGAAAATTAATTTCCTTTGTATCTGCTGTTAGAGGATCGTGTGGGAGGCCGCGCTAGTGCCTATATATACGAGTACTTGTCTTACTAGTGCAACGATGTGTAGATACCTACTGCACTATTGAGGGTGCTTCGAAGAATCACATTGAGGTCAGTAGTATGACTAGGTACTTATTATTAGACGATAGGCCGTGGTTGCAGGCATGTACTAGACAGAGGGTTTTTAACCAACCGATAAAAATGGCAGCAGGTAGAAACTTGGATTTCACTATAATTAAATTGAATATTTAATTACGTTGTAATTATTTACGACTAAAGAGTCGGAAATAGGGAATTTATTACCCTAGTCAAATACAAAGTCTCAAAAATTTGTAAACACACAATACCTAACTTTAGTTACGTTCAATTATTGAAGGGCTAAGTATTTAACCTTTCAATACGGGAAGTTGTATCTCTCAATTACATAAGGTGGTGAGTACCCACCTCCCCCGCGTTGGCATGCGGATTGCGATATAAATCAGAAAGTTGTTCCATCGCTTTAACTTGTGTTTACGAGCTCGCTAATAGACCGGGTGTCGCGTGAGCAATTATAACTGATCATATAGGTACAGTTTAAATAGTGAACGGGTTTTATTCATTCAGTTCTGCAGTTTAGCCGTGATAACTTATCAAACAAATAAACAGAATACGACGTTGTTTGACATTGTTCGTGTTAATTATAAATATCTTTAATTAATTACGTGCCTTATCTTTTGTTTAGGAATCTTGAACTAAAGTAAGTGGATCCTAGAGGTGAGACACTTAACGGTTCTTTGAACTTCACATAAGTATGTAAGTATGTCATACCTAGAGACATGCGCTAAGGTTATGCTGCATTTTTGCCGTTGAATTACAGACATAACCACATATTTATACACAGTCACTAGTATTAAAAAAAAATGGTATGAAAGTAGCTGTCGCCACGGAAACAAACGTCATCTAAAAGTAATGTTAAATAACCTGAATATACGTAAGCCAGCAAGGTCGGGATAGGCCAGAGATTTGAAGACATTAGCCGAGATCACCGGACTGCCGTAAAACATCTTAAATGGCCACTTCGCCACATGACATCGTGTTCCTTTTTTACGCTAAAATGTAATAAAGCTGTATAATAGGGGGTTGGCTGTAAGGAAGCAGCTAAAAGTTGATAGTTAATTAATGTAATAGCGGAGCACTGAACAGCCGGAATACTGCAGGTAAACGCTAAAAAGAAGTGTAATATCGTTAGGTAAGAAAAGAGGGACATTAGTTATAATTTTTTAAGCATTGTTGGTAGGTATCCGATGATTATGGCCTAAGCCAGGCTATCTGTAACAATCGTTGCATATGCAATGATACCCACAGTTCTTTTGAGGGTTCCGTACCTCAAGAGGAAAAATGGAACCCTTATAGGATCACTTCGTTGTCCGTCTGTCTGTCTGTCAGTCTGTCAAGACCATTTTTCTCAGGAACGCGTGTAGGTATCAAGTTGAAATTAATATCAAATACGTAAGTTTATTGTCCCTTGGAGCTCTAAAAAAATCGAGCTTCTAAGTCAACGCAATATTCCGACCATTTATTCGACATTATTGCGACATATTTCGATACTCGCAAATAAATCAAAACCTATAGGGTACTTCCCGTTGACCTAGAATCTTGAAATTTGGCAAGAGGCATGCTCTCACAGTACAAGTAAAGGAAAAAGTCCGAAAACCGTTAATTTGTAGTTCTAACACACAAAAAAATGCGATTACAAACCTACATTTGCAGTTAGAAAATTGACCGTGGCGTTTACCAATGTATGGGAGAACAAGTTTTTCAACAACAACGTTAAGTTTGTTTTTGGAATAAATTCATCCCAACTACGGAACCCTTCATTGTGCGTGGTCCGTCATGCACTTGGCCGGTTTTTAGGGTTCCGTAGCCAAAGGGTAAAACGGGAACCCTATTACTAAGACTCCACCGTCTGTCTGTCTGTCTGTCTGTCTGTCCGTCTGTCACCAGGCTGTATCTCATGAACCGTGATAGCTAGACAGTCGAAATCACAGATGATGTATTTCTCTTGCCGCTATAACAACAAATACTAAAAAATAGAATAAAATAAATATTTAATTATTTATTCTTAAAGTCAATATATATCTACATATTCTGTGAATATTTCAAGCGTCTACCTGTTGCCGTTATCAATATAGAGCAAAAACGAGCAAAAAAATCACGTTTGTTGTATGGGAGCCATACAACAAACGTGATTTTTTTGCCATTTTTATAGATAATGGTACGGAACCCTTCGTGCGCGAGTCCGACTCGCGCTTGGCCGGTTTTTTTTATAGTTTTTGTGGGATTACTGACAAAATATGCGTGCACTGATTCGACAGGTCCACTCACTCAGTCTGTGGTTATTTCATCAAAAGACCATTTGAGATACCAATCTACGTGTTTTTCACATTATCTGACCTAGATTATCTCTGTACTTTAAAAGAGACTGTGACCTCTGACTTTGTTTCGACCTTTCTTCTCAGAGAAGTCAGATACGAAACGCCGACCTCATCTAGTTTTAAAAAAATATGATTGACGTGTAAAAATGTTTGTATAACCCTACTTACAGAAATAAAATCATTTATCATTTATCATTATCATTTATTTGTAAATCAGTCTTATAAATCTTTTATAAAAATAATTTAATTTTGGGTTTACTTCAGCGAACTTTATCTGCTGTAACTAAAAGCTACAGGAATTTCAAATCGATAATAATACGACATTTACTAAGTATTTGTAACTGACACCCATATTCATTACTCTCATTACCATAATGATATGTTACATACGTCCCCAACTTCACGATTCGTCCAACAGTTGAGCAGATTCGTTCAAAAGTTGAGCAGATTCGTCCAATAGTTTAGTTTAGCCAATTCGTTCGAAATCAAACGCGATGCGAGTTTGAATTAAACTGAAAATTATAGTAATTAGACGAGGGCAGATCGTGAGGGTAACTTCAGTAATATCGTATTCGGCATAACAGCGCCCGATGTTAAATTTATGTTCAAGTGAACTGATCCGGCTGTTACTGGTGGTGGATGTTTAGTAAGAAGGTATTTGATATTTACTGGATTATGATTCGTGTTTTTTGATATGTAACATCTTGCTGGGGGAATTATATCTTTAATATCATGGGGGAAGTACTCTAATCCAGTCGTTTTGATTAGACTCGTAACCATACTAAATAATTTCTCCTTCTTTTCTTGTTCTTCTTGGGAACGCACCTCGACAGATGTAAACGCTGGTTTTTCTAACAAATCTTTCCAAGCGTTCACTCCTTTCTTCCAACTCAGCGATCTTTGCACGTATATTTTTTCGCTCACCCTCCAGCATGTCCATCTTTCTGTCTAGGTCTTTCATTTGATCTGAGATGTCTTGATTGTTGGATACTTAAATGCCGCATGAGTGTTTATTTATTTCAGAAAGTTTTTTTTCCAGACTCTTAGATTTTGTTGGATAATCCAGTCCGAGAACATGTCTTTAATCTCATCTCTAAAAAAATCCAAACTGTTACTGTCATTATCTTCCAAGCGGGTGCGTTTATAGTTGCCTCTTGTAGTGACATTGGACTGGGGCGTCGGCGTCGATTGGCTATTTACAGACGTACGTAAGTTCGGGTTCAAAGTTTAAAATCCTTGTGGTTGCGTTCGGACGATATTCATGCTTCAAACTTCAACAAAAATATTTCAGTACATAGCTTTTTTAATATTTGAGGTTAATTTCTGTCACTGTTCACTTGCTTATTACCACGGTGAGATGTTAGATGTTACACATCTTAAAGGACCACTGTAATGCTCGTTATTCTTATAAAACTAATTTAGATTCAAAGCCTTGACCGTTAGAGTTAGAATAAGCCGCTTGCTCTGTCTACATCTTTACACGTTGTAGACTCTTCAATCTGGACAACATTTTGTTTGTTACGCACAAGAAAGCGATGAAAGTCTCTCCCTTTTTAAAGCAGGAAGGATATCAAATTAACTAGAAATTCCCCAAAATTAATCAACATGACACGAATGCGCTAAATTCCTTTCCCCAAAATTGCGCTTCATTCCGTACCATGAAACGCCACATGTCTTTTAACCAACAATAGTGAAACTAGACAAACAAGGAAAACGTTCCTAAATCGACGAAATAACACCGGCTAAATCCGGCCATCGAGATAATCTTAATTCCAGCAGTCAAACAGTTTTATTGTCTGTAAGGACTGTATCTTGCACTCATCTTAACTTTGGCATTAACTTTAGGGGCTCATTAAAACAACTTGCATTTTAATTGGATTTGAAGTTTGTTGTTTATTCGCGTCAGCATATTGTGTTGTGACAGGTTTTACTGTAGAGAATAGTTTGAGCAATATCACAGTACGGGTCTTGAATAATTTGCAAAACTAATACAAATCGACTTGCTGACACATACCATGTTAAAGAATTGAGCCTCAATAAATTTAAATCATTTATTAAACAGAAACTCAGTCAAAAAAGTTTCTATAAAGTTAAAGATTACTTGAACGACAAAAAGGCTTGGGATTAATTAAGGTACTCCATTGTACCCCCAAACAACAAACTAAATTAATATTGTATTTTTTATTGATTTACGTGACATTTATGTGAGGACTAATGTATCATATTTATTTTTTGTTTTTCTCGGTTAGTTTTAATGATAGTCTAGCAGTTTAAGTACTTTATGCGACCGACCCAAATGTCCATTCTTTGGTTATGTTCGTCGAGTCGTTGAGCTCCTGAAGTTCTCAGTTGATATCTACACGATTAATGACAAACGCGTGCACAGATCCACTCAAATCTGTATGGTTCTTTCCTCAAAAGACATTTTCAGACGACAATCTACATGGTCTTCACATGATTTGATCAAGATTATGTCTGGACTATAAAAGAGACTCTGAGACAGTGACCTCAGAGTTTGTTTCGGTCTTTATTCTCACAGTATTATAGTCAGATAGGAAACGCCGACCTCATTTAGTTTAAAATATGATTGACGTGTAAAAGTGTTTATATATACATACATATAGCGATTTTTATATTTTCATCAACAAGTCAATCATTTGCATTCAGAAAGTATAATTTGGTGAAGTGGAACTGATGAAGAAGGCCACAGATGGCCACCGGAACTTCTCAATGATTACTATTTCACGGGTGGCGATAAGATATCTGGATTAAGATAGTTAAGCGAAGCAAATTTAAATAAATAGTTCTGATCAAAATGGTACCATCAAACTGATCTGATGATGAAGCCGAACACTGGAACTCCGTAATAAAACAATGTATCCTACCCGTGTTTGGTCTTATTGGAATTGTCATGAGATGCACTCCAGCTATAAATGATTTTTAACCGACTTCAAAAAAGGAAGAGTTTCTCAATATATATAAATATATATATCTAGCCATAAATACATATAAAAGGAAACCGTGACTGATTGGTCTATCAACACAGCTCAAACCACTGAACAGATTGGGCTGAAACTTGGCACGTAGGCATCCGCTAAGAAGGGGTTTTTGGAAATTTGACCTTTAAGGGGGGGAAAACGGGGGTTTTGTTTGCATGATAAATCTTATTCCTAGAGTTAAGAAGCCGCGGGCAAAAGCTAGTATTATATAATATGTTCAGGCATAACTTATTTGTTTAAGAACTGATTTTTATAATTATTTTATTTGGTAGAGTAAGCTTGCGCGGTCTCATTACATTACAGATTTACAGCTAACTCTTCAATAATACTTATTTAATCCACTCGGTGTATGTTGATGGTGTTATAAAACTTCCTGTCACTGTTGTTTTCATAGCAAGTAGTTGTATACGAATTGGTGTGGGGTGGGTACCACTTAAAAGTGAAAAATAAAAAACTTTTTTACAAAAAAAACAACCGACGAAGTCGGTGTTTTTGGTTTTGTATTTTTGTTTAGGGCCACCGACTTCAAATTAAATTAATTAAATTAAATATAATATTTAAATGTGGGTGTACACAGGTACACCTCTGCCCAACCTTTCGAGGAAACAAGGCGTGATGTTATGTTATGTGCTTCCGATGTTAAAGTTATTTTTCACTTTTTAGTGTTTTTGTTGGAAGTCGGTTGTTTTTTTTGTAAAAAAGTTTTTTTCTATTTGAAATTACCTTTCGGAAGGGGCTACTAGAATCAGTCCCATTTTTCTGTAAATGTTGACGTTAAAAAGTGCCTTGTGCCTATTTGAATTTGACTTTGACTAACCCTTAAGTAGTAACTCCGTTCTCTCAGTCACTTTTGTATGTACGAAATTGTTATAAAACATCGAGGGATTATTTCTGGGAAAATACTTGGCGGGCGGACCAGGAAATTAATTTGGTTGAACATCTTTTTCAATATAAATTTATGTTCAGTTAGAACATGCATGCGAACTTTATTTACTTTTAAATTACCTGAGAAGAAACGCGCAACAGTTAATAAGTTTTTTTTAGGGTTCCGTACCTCAAAAGGATCACTCGTGTGTCTGTCTGTCTGTCCGTCTGACACAGCTGATTTGCTCCAAATCTACTAGACCGATTAAGTTGAAATTACATATGAACTTCTGTGACCCTAACACGGACGTGTTAAGTAAATAAATTAATTTTGAATATGGATGTCACTGTTGGGGGCAAATTAGAAAAAAAAAAGTTTTACTGACTGTACCGTGTGACATATCAAAAGAAAGGGCTTATTTAAAGGATTTTATATATATTTTTTAATAGTTTTAAAATACATACTTATGAAAAATTATTTAAGAAAATAGATGAAAAATTACTACTCTACATCTCCGAAACGACTGAGCCTAAAATTTGGATAAAAATACAGAAAATAGTTCTTTACTTATAGATTATAGGAAAACCTATAAGAAGTCTGTGATCTTAAAATAACATGGTAAATCACTCAATATTGTGCGTACAAACTTACATTTGCAGTTGGAATGTATGGGGGATCATGTTTTTCAACTACAATGTTAAGTTTGTTATTGGGATTAAAATTCATTCCCACAACGAAACCCTTCATTGCGTGGTCCGACACGCACTTGGCCGGTTTTTTTACAGTTTTTTTAGCAAGTTAGGCATAATGCAGTAAAAAATGTTTTGGGTCAATACAATAACGAGTGAATTTCCAGTAATTATTGTGATTATTAAACAGCTAAGAGGAATTCCGAAATTCTCAAAATTTTGGTTCAAATTCCAAATTGGAGCAACGACCAAACAATACAACAATCCCGGTCGTACTACAGGAACTCGTCTCCAAATCCGAGAAGTGTTTAAATAGCTCTATAACATAATAAATCAGATATTAGAAAACAATCAAATGTAAAATGTTTGGTACCCCGCCGACGCGCGACGGCTCGGTTCGCTCGTAAACCGACTTTATAGCCATATCGGGATCTTACGATTTATAGCTCACTACATTTTGTAATCTCTGCTTTTAAACATATAGAAGCGAGATTAGGCCTACATTCAGCCCAAGATAAGCTTTAAAGGAATTTATATTGAAAACTTTGAAACGCCGCGCGCCGTCAAAGAAACATTTTATGTGAATCTGTTGCTGTAATCTCGCTTTGAATTGTATAATTACTGTACTGTTTTGTGAAATGTTTAAACACAGAATAAACGAAATACTGGAAACTGCTTTTCTTAGAATTACTCCTATTGATACGGTGGCGTAAATATCTGTACACTGCTCCACGACTACTTCTCTGCCTACGAGAGCGTGTTTCTAGCAGAAGTTAAGTCAGACAAGACTTTTCTATTTCCTAGTAATCAGTGCATAGACTGAATGCTCATATTAGCCCGGCGGCCCTCATTACCATGAGGCAATAGCACGTCACTCATAAAGCGTCCAATTAAACGTTCACACTAAATGCAGCAACTTTCAGCGGCTTGCAGCGCTGTTCAGCGGCATTCAACGAACTTGTTGACGTCGCCTATCAAGTGAGACATCAGTTTGGAACTCGCTATAGTTTTCCGGTTGGTTAGACGGGGAGCGAGGGACGGGAAGGGGTACGACAGAGGTGCGGGGAGGGGAGCGGGGTGAGGAGACAAGGAAACTTGCCAAGCGATAAATAGTGGCAAGTTTGCGCTGACAGCCGACGCGAAATATTGTGAGAGGTGGGCCGTGTCGCACTTTTATGTTTTGATTCCAATCTGACAACGGATTTGTTGTTCGAACAATGTTTGTCGCTGAATATTTTGCAACTCATTTAAATATTAGGTGGGGTCATGGGGTGTGAGCAAAAACAGTTACAGTTATATACAATATTGTCACATATTTGATATCAGTAACAGCCGTTCTTGCTTATAGATACGGGGCAATTGAGGGATTAGGTTATTAAACTATTATCTACTTATTCAAAATTTCACATATATAAACTCGAATCGATTGTAGGGTCTCTAGACGCAGAGTTAGCTACTTTTTACAGCACTAAGTGCTATAGTGTTATCACAACAATTGGTAAATTTCCCTGTATTCTCATAAGCCGGCTATTTCCAACTAAAGTGCGGTGGGCTTCCATTCTAAGTGCCTTTACAATCAGTATTTGTGACACGTTATTTCCGGCTACAGCCTGAATGTTATTTTAGAGAAAATTAATTTCGCTGTTATGCAGAGGCACAACTGTTTCTGTGAAGCAGTTAGCGTTCCCACAGAGTTATTTCCGAAGAACTTTTAACTGAGACTCCATATTGAATAGATAATCCTGGTAATGAATTGTGCTACTTTGCTTCAACGACTTGCAAGCGTATCTCACACTTGTACTGTTCGTGACTGCTTTTGCGTTAATGCTCTGCGTGGTAATGCTTTCCATTTATGTTGGCCCGGTACTTCTCGCAACGGAGAGTACACAAAGGTACAAGTTTTCAAGGTATTTAAGAGTTCACAAAGTTTAGTTTGATATTTGCAATCTTCATGAATGGGAAACTTTAACTAAAATCTATTTGTCTAGAATGCGAAGTTTCAGACTAAACCTTGAACCGAGAGAGAAAATACCTCCTAATGAAAGAATTATCCACTATAGCAAGCAGGTAATTAGGTTATTTATAAATAAAGCATTTCAGTTTGAACGCAAGCATAAACAACAAGCAATCCTAAACATACTTGCAGGTGATGCCGACATTGAACCCACCACGGCTTAAGAAACAGCCGACGCCGACGCCGCGCGCCGCCGCGTGTCCAAACAAAGAGATTGCGAAAGTGAAAACAACCCTAAATCACAATTAAAACAATTAAAAAGATAACAACTTTCCAACGAAACAATAATTAAGTTGTAATTTTTGTTTGTTTCGTTTCAGGCGGGGTCTAATGGGATTGAGTCGTAAAAGTCAGATACTGAACGACGCGACTGATAACAGATCGCATGCAAGGGTTAATACAAGGGTTGGTGACGCACATGCTGCTTTTAGGGGTGTTGTCATCAGCTATTACGGTAATCTTTACTGCATGGGTCGTTATAGGTCGTTCATTGAAATGTCATTTAAGCTAATGCAGAAAATCCATCAATTTGATAAAATAAATTATAATTATCGATTTTTATTATAACAATTTTTACCAACAATATTTATTATCAAAGACTAAAATTTCTCTTGCAGCTTTTTCAACTCATCTCTTATTGCTTGTATCGTGAACTAAAAGGTTATCCATGGATCCAAGAAATAACCCGAAAACAGCTCGATGTTAATTTAACGGTAACATTCTGACAAGTGATATAAAGCGAATACTTCATGTCTACCGCGATGGCTCGCAGCCTTTCTTCGAAGGCTTCGTCTAAGGCCCGATATATTTCTGAAATGACTATATTTAAAGTTGGGTAATACTATATTCATCACAAGTTGAGAATGCCAAGTGTAGATATGATACCGTTTGTTCTCGTTTCTAGAACCTCCTACATGGACCTAAAACTGGTAACGTTCACGTCGCACTGTGTCTGCTAGCTTTGACTGTAATGAAGTAACACATGGACTGCCGCACCCACACATAAGGTTCAGTCAGTGCACACTCCCAGTGTGGGACTGTCGCAAGTCAGCCAGTCGTGGTGACACCAAATAGCATAAAACATACGTCCCACAAGCCCTCATTGTAACTGCCTTATAAAATTCAAACGAACTCATTCTTAGGACAGAAAAATGAAAAGTTACTGGAGCGTATTTCACAGCCTAATTTGAAACTGTATGCATTCAGCGAGACTAGGAGGTAGTTATAGTTTTATGAATACACGAGACGGCTTCAATACTTTACGGTTACAGTTATGCATCACGCTACTGGAACTGTTTGTAGTTTGATCTTTACCTATTCGACGAAGGTATTTATTAACGCGACTGTGGCACGATTTCGGCTTGTTTGAATGGTCACTTAAAAGTTTAAATGAAACTTTGGTTGCTTGATGCCAAACTCGTTTGGCAAACGCCTATAAATGTGGCGTAATTATGTCTAGCAAGATGTAATTAGCATTTTATACGTTAGGTAGGGAGCCCTGATTTTGGCCTCAATTATACCCAAATGTTATTTTACGGGTCTGTGTGTTACCCACTTGTCATCATTCCTTAATTACGCAAGTTTATAGACGATTTCGTTTGCTCCACTTCGTATGTACTAGTTGGGTGGTGCTGACGTTCAAAAGATAATGTAGTATTGATTATAAAAATTGCAACACGTCGTTCGCCATTTCCGATAAAATATCAAAGTGTTCCTTCACAAGTACTAACAACTGCGTGGGAACAACCAGCTGACGCGTTATGTTTTCCTTCCATTCCAGATAAACTACAGGATATATTTCTTTTATGGAGCCGACGAAATCTGGACAACTCAACTTTTATCTACGTTCACAACAAACGGGAAGCATAAAAGTAAAATGGCGTGATTATTTACAAGCAAATTACCTGAGAACGCGAGTTGTTCTGCACTCACACATTGCCTACAAATGGTCGCGTCCTCACGGAATGATGTCCGCCAAACAGATGATTATCTCGCCACATTCACAACAGAGGGCGCTAAACGAAACGCCGTGTAATAAACCTAATCGCATTTCACGTAATCTTATTACACGGGCTCAGAATTAAACTAGAGTCTCGCGCGAGTAATTGAGCGAAAGTTTTTGAATAGGAAATCCCCCCACCCCTCCACACCGCTTCACCGTAGATTTTAGTGCCATCGCGTCCTTGGACCCTGAAGGGAGACATTTTATATCTTCTGCCCAAATTTTAGATGTTGTAACTGCGGGTCCAATTATACATTCGTAATATCAGGAAGCTTTATTAACGATTGGACCTTTTTTGTTACGGTTTGCCTATTCTGTTTAAGCATGTCGACTATCTTTAATAAATTCCGGCGCAGAATTCTCGCTCGAGAGAATAAATTTTTACCTTTATTTTCGGCACATTCGTCAACAGAGACAAACGTCACTCAGTTAAAAATGCCACAAAACCGCGAGCTCAGGTGTTACGACGCCCCATTCAAATGGTTAACGTGCAGTTCCCAAGTACGCGATGATGAGGAAATGCGGTGCCGGAGGACGATTGCAACACAAAACGAAGCACCCCGCTGGTGACAAAACACACCTCGGTCTAAGAAAAATTACTGTAACAAATCTTGTTACGAATGTGTCTTGTATAGTTACTAAAAGTTTCACAATAAACTTTACATAAATTCGTATGTTTATTAATGCAATACCTGACAAGAGCCCGACGGATGATGTCGTTAATGGTAGCATGCCTTGCGCTCTTGCTGCAGGATAGGCCGTGATGTCCTAGGCAGTCGACTCCATCACCGCATTGACAGCGATATGGAACAAGGAGCGCCTAGGCGCAAACACTTAGCGAGCCGGAATATGGTGTCACCCAGCATGGTGCCTATGTTGGGTGACGGTAGCGCCTGAAGCTAGAGGCCCGACTCCCATTCACCCACAGCCAGCAGGCGAGCACGCTCGGCAGTATTGGTGGACGAATTAATAAGTTTATTCCGTACCAACCAGCGGAACGGCTCATTCCACTGTCTCTGGGAGGACGGGTTCTCGGGCTGAACCGTATTCGGGCAAGCCACTTTCCAGGTGTTCACCGCATCGGTCAAATCATTCATTTTTTAGAACCCAATGGCTTGGCACGCGACAATGGGAAGAGGCCAGACGGAATGACCATAATGCCGAGGAAGTTGGGTAGGCCTTTGGTGTGGAATGCAACCTGTGTCGACACCCTTGCGCTATCCCATCTTCTTAGCACGGCGGGCTGTGCTGGGGCAGCTGCTGCAGGAGCAGAAATCCTCAAACGGCGCAAATATAACAACCTTATTGGAAGTTATATATTTTTTTTTTTTTTTATTATTTATTCATTATCAAGTAACAATAGACTCATACTAACTATTAGGCATAACAATTAAATACAAATACAAGCAATTACTAATCACATTACTGGTCACAGAAAACATAATTAAAACAAAACACAATAATCAATTAAAATTTTCTAACCGGCATCGGAACAGCAACATGCCTGCCACAGCAATGCCGGACATAAGGGCAGTCCAGCCTGTCGGCGATCATTGCCAGGATAGTATGGGGGCTGGCCCGCACCCGGCGCACCAGCGAAGCACACCGCTTGCGCATAGAAGCGTGGAAACAGTCAGTGCGCGCCATCGCGAACATCCCTGATGCGCTACAGAAACGGGGCAGCCCCAACACCGCCCGGAACGCGTTGTTGTACTGGACACGGAGGGCACTGTATGCCCTTTCAGTATAGTTAACCCACAGGCTGCTCGTGTACAGTGATGTGCAGTACGCTCTAAAAAGCGTGACCTTCACACCAGCAGAACAACGTGAAAACCTGCGGGCTATCATGTTGGCTCGCACCGACAGCACCCTCCGCTCACGCTCCATGTCAGCATGGTCTTTCAGGTCCTCGGTGAGCAGATGCCCTAGATATTTAAATTGGTCGACTCGGTCTATTGGAATGCCATCAAGATGAACAGCTGGTATTCTCATAGGGCTCGACACACCAATGGCCTGAAACACCATGTATTGGCTTTTCTTCCCATTATATTTCAACCCGTGACAACGCGCGTATTCCGTGCACGTACTGAGTAGCCTCCTCAACCCACAGATCGACGCGCTCAGCAGCACCATGTCGTCCGCATAACTCAAATTGTTGACACAAACTCCGTCTACATAGCATCCGACATGCTGACTGCTGAGCGCAACGATCAGTTCGTTCATATAGAGGTTGAACAATGTAGGCGAGGACAGGCCGCCTTGTCTTACGCCACATTCGTTAACATAAGATTCCGACATTGCACCCGCCCACCGGACACTATTGACCTGGTGCCCGTACCAGTACCGGAGTATGCTGATGAGCTCCCACGGCATCTCCGTGCTCTCCAGCTTCTCCCAGAGGATATCGTACGAGACGAGGTCAAAGGCCTTGGATAAATCAAGGAAACACGCGTATACCGGGGTCTTTCTCTTCGTGTAATATTTAACGGTGTGCTTTAAACACAGGATTGCACTCTCTGTGGAAAGTTTAGGTCGAAAACCAAACTGGTTATCATGGAGTGTTACATGTCTATTTAACTGCGTGTTAAGCACACCGTCAAATACCTTCGCCACTACAGTTGCAAGTGATATAGGCCTGTAGTTATTTTTATCTGCTATATCACCCGTTTTATTTTTAACCACCGGCACTACAACTGTTCTCATAAACTCCGCAGGCAGGTAGGAGTGACACACACACAGCTAAAAGAACATTGCCAGAACTCTAGCCAGGTGCGGTCCGGCGTGCTGCAGGTGCTCAATGCTGAGTGCGTCATGCCCAGGGGACTTTCCCCGTGCAATCTGGGTTATGGATTTTGCAACATCTTTCGCGAGGAAACGTATTCCTACAATTTTATTATTCATGTCAGCATTCAGCACCCTACTTGCTGGACCAAGCGGCGACAGGACCGAAAACTGCTCTCTGAACACGTTCGAAATGCTCTTAGGATCACTTATGCCATCGACGCTCCCTGGAAGGCCAGGCCGAGAGTTTACTTTTCTGGTTTTTCGCCAAAAGCCACGGAAGTCACCTTTCGAGTGTTGTTCGGCGAGAGCGTCCATCCGAATCTGGTCCTGATTATTCTGGCACCACTTTAACCTGGACTTAAACACTTTTCTACTCTCTCGCATCTTCTCATACATACAACCGGACTTAGGTCTGCCACACAATACCCACTCGTTTAGCCTCATCCTGGCCACCCCGTGAGCCTCGCCCACATGCCTGTTCCATCCCGCCAAGCGTGTACCACGCCCGCACTTCCGCATGCTTCCCCCATTCACCATTGCCGCGCCCCGTAGGGCAGTCACAATGTCGGAGTATAGCTTATCTAGAACACGCTCATGGTCACGGTTGCCACACAAATAATCCGCACACTGTGTGCATTCTGAGGGAAAGTCTATTAATTTTAATCTCCTATGACACTCCTTATTATACATAAAGACCTGCATCTCATTTCGTTCTCCCCATAGAATATCCATATTTTCATCACAAACCGTACGTGTTACTATCTTGGGCGTTAATACATGTAGATTGCATTCCACAATGAGAGGATAGTGGTCCGACCACAGAGTGTCATACCCAACAAAAACATTCGTAACAGACTGCTTCGCCGCGTGAGTTACAACACAATAATCGAGCCAGCTTGGCGTCCCGTACACGTCACTGACGTAGGTATAGGTACCGGAATTTCTCCCTAACATTTCTACATCTATACACGACCAATTCACCTCGCTACACACATTAATAAGTTCATTATAAAATAACTCACCCGGCTCCGCATTAAAATCACCCAAGACAAAACCGCCGTTTGGGGTTGAAACGCTAGGGCCTTGGGGTCCGAGTGTTCATCGACTATTCCAGGACACCGCCAAGCCGTTGGTCGTCTCTTCACGCGATAGGGCTGGCCTATTTTTAGCCCAAAGAATCAGCATTGCCAGCCAACGTGGCAATGCTGGCAGCCTTTTGGGCACTTTTCCGATTACCCGGACGAATTTTTTTATGCCCAATGAGTGTTGATCCCCCCTTTTTTTTTGTTTTATTTTAAACTTGTACATTTATTTATTTATTTATTTGGTTCACCAACAATTGTATACACTGGTATATGCAAATGAAAACAAAGCAACAAATTAGAATAGAGTGTAACAATCACTTATATATAGGTAAACTCTGCATGCACACAAAACATTGCTGTAACTTACAAAAAAGAAAAATAGAAATAAAAGACTATATTATATGGTTGCACTAAATAAAACTTAATAAATTATTTAAAACAAACAAATCAAAACAAACTAAAGTTAACAAAACTAGGTAATACAAAAATATGCAATAAGTAGCCCAAATTCACCCACCCAGTTAAATAATGCAGGGCTAAGAAACTCAATGTTCGGGGAGATACTTGTAAAAGGTGGCTTTCAATTTGCCTAAACTGTCAAAATGGAGGTCAATTTGATCACTGCAATCGTTCACAGCCCTGCAAAACCTCGCATAGGGCGAATTAGCACCCAAAACCGTTTTTCTCTGCGGGGGGCAGAGTGGCGTTATAAGATTGCGAGGAATTCTGGAGGGGGCGCGGAAGTTAAAATTATTTAAAATTTGCGGAAAGTCAATTTTATGGGCCATAACTTTGCACACAAACATCGCGTCATTCAGTTGTCGACGTTTGTCAAGAGAAACCATATTAAAAGGTTTGAGCCTATCACTCATACGATATGATCGTATTTTCTTGGACAAACCGCTAGTATAGGCCAGGTGCCCCAGAAAACGTTTTTGCACACGCTCAAGACGCAATGAATGAGTGGCATAGTGTGGCCGCCAGACCACGCTGCAATACTCCAACATGCTTCGACTCAAACAATTATAAAGGATAATTTTTGTCGTACAATTTTTAAATTGTTTCGTGTTTCTGATAATAAAACCCAGCATTTTGGAAGACTTTTTCACTATATTATCAATGTGAGGGATAAAAGTTAATTTCTGGTCAAATATATCACCAAGGTCTTTTATTGTGTCAAATTCCTTTATTTTATCTCCATTAATATAATAATCCTGGTCGATGAGATGATGTTTCCTAGTAAATTTTATATGGTAGCACTTGCTAGGATTTAAGAGCATCTGGTTTATTTGTCACCATATCACCAATTCATCCAAGTCGCTTTGTAATTCAGAGGCGTCATGCTTAGATTTAACTATTTTGACGAATTTTAAGTCATCTGCAAACATAAAAATTGTACAGTGGCGAAAACAGTTCGGAATATCATTAATAAAAAAGTTAAATAAAACCGGCCCCAAATGAGACCCTTGTGGTACACCCGAGGATATGTGTCTGACGGTCGATCGAAAGCCATTGACTACTACAAAAAAAGTTCTGTTCTCAAGATACGAGCTCAACCATGAGAGTAAAGATCCAGCGATACCATAAGATCTCAATTTGTCTATGAGAATTTGATGAGAGACCCGATCGAACGCTTTGCTGAAATCTGTATATATGACATTAGCTTGATGGCCAGAATCTATTGCTGCCGTCAATATTTCAGTAAAGAGTGTCAGATTTGTATTTGTGGATCGAGACTCCACGAAGCCATGTTGTTCCTCCCTTAAGTAGATTTTAAGATGATTTTGAATGTGAGGACAGATCATAGACTCAAATATTTTACTTAGGGTTGACGAAATTGAAATGGGTCTATAGTTCGAAACCAAGTCCTCATTGTCGGATTTATGGATGGGAACGACCTTTGCTTCCTTCCACTTTAATGGGAAGACTCCACTAGACAAAGGTTTATTAAAAATAAGCAACAGAGGCGTGACCAGCTCATTCGCACACTCATCTACATACTTTATATAATATATTTTAGTGTTACCGTATATTTTAATTATGATTTCTATTAAATAGCTTTAGAATACGTGATTGTGAATGACAGAAAGATTTTGCTATTTTTAAACGTAGGTTTGAATGGCTTCATTAAAAACCAAATCCATACCATTCACAAAACGTCTCTATTACGATTCAATAAAGACAACCAGTATTTTGAGCACATAAATAAATCACGAGTAGGTACATTGAAGTTAACTTATTAATGGAAATATGTGGACTTACATCGCGTGTGGAAGCGCTACCAAAGCATATAAAGACATAAAAAATAGCAACAATTCATAACTAAATGTATCATTGACGAGTATATCATGTCACCATAGTTTATTTGGCATGACGAACAGTCGCCGCAGTGCCTTCAGCGACTTATTGTTCAACAAGTTACGAAGCGTCTCTCGTTTGTAGGGATCATTACGTTTTCATTTACTTGAGTGCCGTTTTGAATGGCGTGTGCAGAAAGACAAATTCATTTTGGATGGCTGTAGCAAATTGTCGGTGAAATATAATAATACAATGATATTGAATGTGTGAGTTTGTTGAGATGTGGAGTGTGCTAGTTGTCGGTTGTAATAGAAGTTACTCGTGTATAAATGAATAAGGCGAACGGTTGCTCAGAGATATATTTGGATAGCGTATATTTTTATAGTAGGTACGTAGGTATTAGTCATGTTATTTAAATGTACAGTTATCTGTTACGTGTGGTAACGTTAACGTTTTGGTATACATTTGTCATAAATAGTTTTTGATGTAATCTAGCCGAAATATTTATTAATGTTTTGTCTTAGATTATAAATGCTGCAAATTAATATTATTTTTATTTCGATTACCTATTTCAGTCTTCATTTTTAGCCACGGCCCTACTATAAGTCACGTCAGTAGGTAATAATAATCATTAACTATCTCTTAGTTCACAAGCATTCAAAAGCAAAATACAGATAGCTTCATGTCTTAAAACACAATAACTGCGAACCAAACACTTTTTAAAAGTACAACAAAGTAGACATTACTCTTGCAACGAGTACACGAACTTTAAAAACAATATTGTCGAGTACAACCAAGTACACTCTTATTAAATTTTACAACACATAAAGACACCGAGTTTACAGTTTTTTTAATGTATGAACATACACAGTTGGTATAAAACTGATCATGTAAACAACGTTTTGTGTGTTTCTGACGTCCATATTGCGTATTTGAATAATGCTGAAGCATCACAGGGGGGCTGTCAGTTGTCAGGCCCTGAGTAGGTAGAGCCGTGACTGATAGGTTTATAGCAGTTGCGATAGTTTCGAGTTTTATCGAATTACAAACACAATATAACTCATGTCGTATGGCATTCCTTGTTTTTCTTGTCGTTTTACAAAGTTTTGGTGGAGTTAGTACGGATACAGTTTTGTTTAGAGTAATTAATTGCTTTGATATTCGACGGTAAAACACGTCATTAAAGGCTTCTACATACCAGCGCGACTTGTCGCGCGACGCGACACGGCACAAAGGCCCCGCGTGTCGCGGGACGAGCGGTGCCTTTGTGTCGCGTCGCGTCGCGCGACACGTCGCTCCGGTATGTAGAAGCCTTAAAACTAGCAGTTATTAAAAGTAGCTAAATATGGAAAAAAATATACCACACTGCAATTTCTATTCATTTCTGCTTTTGTTGCTACAAGTTTAATTGCTCCATAAATATAATATTATGTTCTTATTTGAATAAAAGTTTTTAAAGAAAGCAAATTCGAGAATTTGAGCAATTAACCCACAGCATGTCGTGCTCGCTCGGAATTTGAGTCACATCGGGAAGTAAATGCAGCACGAGAAATAAAAGAATTGTTTATGTTTTACTAGAACACATTCTGCGAAACATTATACGATTATTTATGAGTTATTATAAACTAGTAGGTATATAAATAAATTACTCGTCACCCAGTTTTATTTTCTTAGTTATTAACTTCATTAAGACCTGCCCACTGAGGTCTCAAATAAATAGCCCGGTACTATTTTTGTATAGGCATTAAAAGTTACAATTCCCTTAGCACATCTTTTTCATGAAATTATTGTCCTTAATATACTGAACATGAAAGACACAGTTTCATAGTTCAGGAACTAACCGAAGTCAAACTGCAAATACCAAACCATGTTCTTGCTCCAAACATTTATAATAACGCCGCTTGCGTTTAGCTCACTTTGTCATCGTCTCGTGGTGACGTGTACAAACAAGGCACATCAACAGTAGCGAGTGCGACCCCGTCAGAGAACACATTGTGACGAAACTGGTAAAAAAATAGTTCCAATCCCGAGCTCAGAAGGCGAGGAAATAAACGCGGGAGCTGAATCATTGCGAAAATTGAAAGTATAACGCGTACCAAGATGTGTGAAGGATAGAACGAGGCAATGGAACCGACAACGATAACACTATACAAGAAAATCGTTGTGAACTTTATAGCACAGAAAATAAAGGTCATTGTACTAAACAATTTGAGGCAATTAAAGAGAATGAGGAGCCAGGATGGACGAAGGAAGACAAAGTTCCTGGTAAGAAAAGGCTGAAGTCTCATCGAAATGTAATCGAAAGAAAAGGAAGTCGCTATACGAGTATGTTAGCTGGAATGTTCGTGGAATCGTTTAACGTATGGCTATTAAGTCTAGTTTTACCGTAATGTCGTAGAAATGAAATTATCAGCTTTTGGTGAACTTTATTTGTGCTAATTTATACTACTTTTGTGATTGATGAATTCCTTTTGTTGAAGAAATCCATTAGCTTTGCATGTGAAATTGAATTGCTTATAAATACGATTCATATTAATTTCTGTACCAAAAATATCATACCAAGTTAGAACGAACGTGATGAACACGGATGAAAGGGATAAAATTCCTAATGTAACATTTCACATTTCGCGCAACAAACTCGACAGTCCTAGTTTAAAAAATGACATATTCTGTATTCTGCGACATTATTGTCCAGAAATAAAACCAAGCCCAGTTTTACTAGTTCGTTGGCGTCCGTAATAAAAGACGACTCGTTGGCGTCGGCCGTCGTTGGAGGCGTGTGAATTCCCCACTTTCTCGTTGAAAAAGAGAATAAATTCGCTTAGGCGGGGCGTTTTCTTCACATGCAAATTATTATTATTGTGCCAGTTTTGGTATTAGCGGGGTTTTTATTGTTAAAGCTACGGAGTTTTTCCCTCTTTTTTACGGACCGATGGCGATGTATTTTTTCCGTGTGTGCGCTTCGCGGGATCTATGAGTCGGAGCGATCATTCGGTTTCTGTTGTAACCGTCATAAAAGCAATCGTTCTCGATGTTCCGCGAATTGAAATTCTGAGAACAATCCGGGAAATGTCACAAAAGGGACGCCGTTATGATGAAAATGTTTTTGATTCTTTTTGTTCTTTAAATTAGAGGTATTCGTTTATAATTTACCTCCTGTAGCTAATACAAAGTAATTGATGGTTCTGAATATTCATACAGAGTTACGATACGAGCGCAGTGACTTAGCCAGGGCAATCAGCATCGCAATCCGTACGTAGCGAGGTAATTACTGCATGTTTGTCCGTGTCAAGTTACGAGCAAGTCGCGATATTTTTGCCATCAACCTGCTGCTGTGTTCAGCTTCTTCTTGACACGCAATTCATAAGTTTCCATAACCATGGATTATGAATTTAAGCTGTTTTCTGGTTTTCAACAAAAGCTTCGTAATTTCCGTTTTTGTTTCTGGTGGGTATTTAACAGCACAATTACTTACAATGAACAAAACGTTTGACAAACTTGATACATTTTGGGAATTTTTCACAATTTTGTGGATACAAAAAACTTTTAAAAAAAAAAAAACAACCGACTTCCAAAAAAAAAACTACAAAGTGAAAAATAACTTTAATTTCGGAAGTAGATGTCTTTGGATCTATTTTAGTTTTTGGCCACCGACTTCCGAAATTAAGGTTATTTTTACCCGACTGCTCCAGAAGGAGGGTTATGTTTTTCGAGTGTATGTATGTATGTATGTCTATTTCATTGGCACGCTCTGTAGGCTAAACGGCTTGATGGGTTTTAACTTATGAGGTATCCTTAGATTCGTTTTAATTGCGGGAGTGACAAAGGCTATAAAATTTCAATATGGCATTTGCGAATCGAAAAAGAGGGAGGGATTAAAAAAAAATATTTTGCTATTATATTAATAAGGGTATCAAATAAAAGCTATTAAACAGCCAATTCCAAATATATATATATTATAATACTTTTAAGCTACTGTTTTGACACGAACTACAAGAAAGTACATTTTCGTTAATAATAAAATCGTAGTGGAGTTAAAATTGTACATGGACTATTTTTGAAAAAGTAATTTGTGTGTGGTCTGGGATCGTTCTAATGCTGAAAATATAGTATTTAGAATTTTTGTCTGTTTGTCTGAATGTATGTTCCAGCATCACGTAAATTCTATTCGGATACATTCTGTTCAATTTTTGTATATAATATGTCTGGTCACCATGGTCTGGTAGGTTTATAATATTTATCACGCAATTTACTATGAGAAATATTGCATTGTTTGTATTCCTCTATGGTTTACAGCAAATTGTAAAAAGATGAGCCAAACGGTTAGAATATTGCAGATTGTTACAGATTTAACCTTTTTACTGATTATCATCACGCTATATCTTTATGGAGCAAAGCAGTCAATCATCATGGCATATGCAGGGTGGATTTTTAAGATGGAAAGTAAGGATATCTTAACCGTTGTAGCTACACAAAATCGGTCTTAGGAGACTGTCCTTAAAAATTTGAGACATTTTGATCTGCATTCACAGATTTAAAAAATTAAATTACAGTCAGCAAGAAAACGAGCAATTTTCACTTTTTTTATGCCAATAGATCCTGTTTCACATGAGAGAGTACACCAACTGAGATTTGATGCATCGGATTTGGTACACTTGCGCGAATGACATTTCTGCTAAAGACACTTGCGCGAACCCACTTGTGCAAAAAGATGTCGTGATTTTGTGATGATTTTTCGTCATGGGTGTCGTTTTTATCGTTTTCGAGGTCTTTGATAACAAAACTGGGGTCAAAATCAAAATGCAACATGGCGCCACCGAAAATTTGCAAATTTTTCGTCGGCTGACAACAATAATGAAGTCAAAATCAAAATTTAATATGGCGTTACCGAAAATTTCTGAATTTTTTGTCACAGGTGTCGTTTTCATGGTTTTCGAGGGCACTGACGACGATAATGGAGTCAAAATCAAAACGCAAGATGCTGCCGAAGAAAAAACGGAACCCTTCAAGGATCACTTAGTTGTCCGTCCGTCTATCCGTCTGTCTGTCTGTCAAGACCCTTTTGGCATTGGCTAGCAGTGGGGAATTGCTACTGAAGACTGCGGAGTCGACCTCAGGACTAAAACTGGGAGAACATGGACAACTGTACGTCACTTGCTCCCGCGTCACCAGTCTTGAGTCTCTGTGTATTTTGGCTGCTGAGATCAAAACTACAAACGTAGTAAACAGGGATTTTGTATAAAAAACAATATAACATCACGGGTAACACACGGTACACTTCTGTCTAACCCTATAAGGGTTAGGCAGAAGTGTACCGTATAGTACATCCACATTTCGCCAGTTAAGTTTAGGTCCCATGTAATAGGGGGCGAGCCTATTGCCACTAACCGGGCACAAACTCAGACTTCGAACTGTTTCTGAGCACTTCGCCTGACCCGGGAATTGAACCCAGGACTTCATGCTCAACATTAGTGCTTCCGACCACTAGTCCAACGAGGCCGTTTTCTATAAAAATGTGGCTATTCTACTACTTCCACGCTACTGCCACGCCAAGTCGCATGCAGAAGCTAACTTTTCTAAAACCTGTCATATCTTATCTTGCTAAGTCGTATAGCTTTTTTACTTACCAATACTTAACTAAACAATATGTTC
Source organism: Tiliacea aurago (assembly GCA_948098905.1). Classification (NCBI taxonomy): domain Eukaryota; kingdom Metazoa; phylum Arthropoda; class Insecta; order Lepidoptera; family Noctuidae; genus Tiliacea; species Tiliacea aurago. Next base: position 28,145,702 of record OX402581.1, on the reverse strand, counting down.
ATTAATAACACTAAAAAGCTTTAAATAAAAAAAATTAACCCGACTGCAAAAAAATTAACTGTCGGCTAAAAATAGTTTATTTACTACCTTAGTTCAACAAATATTTCAAAGCAATTCGTTACGTGCTCCTACACGTAATACTCACTTAGCTAGGTACATAATATGTATGTAGTACCCACCTAGCTTTGTCCTAAGTTTAAGGTTCGCGACACCTCTGTTTATGACGGTCGCGATATACGCCCGGCCCCGGCTGCCCCAAACCTGAACATCTTGTAGGACTACGGCCGCATAAACTACAGATTTTCGGATGGCTACGTGAGTGAATGCTTTGCTCGTATCTATTGTTCAAACTCAAACTCAAATCATTTATTTCAACTAAACCATTTACAGGAACTTTTGAATTGTCAAGAAGTCGGTCAGTTACAAATATGAAGTTGCCCATTCCAAATAGTAGTTTCCTATAGAGAAGACTGGGCAAGAAACTCCACGGACACTCTTTTAAATTAAAATATTGATACACAGTATTTGTTACATCATTTATATTGAAATTATACATGTGAGAACGATGCAAAACGTCAGAAGCGTCCGTGATAAAAATATTAAAAACAAAAAAAAAAAACAATTCAAAACTATAAAAATCTTTTTTACAAAAAAAACAACCGACTTCCAACAAAAACACTAAAAAGTGAAAAATTACTTTAATTTCGGAAGCACATAACATAATCACGCCTTGTTTCCTCGAAGGGTTGGGCAGAAGTGTAGCTGTAGTATACCCACATTTAATATTCGTCGTCGTCTTTGGCTTTGTAATTTGGTTTATATGGCCACCGACTTCCGAAATTAAATTAAATATAATATTAAATGTGGGTATACTACAGGTACACTTCTGCCCAACCCTTCGAGGAAACAAGGCGTGATTATGTTATGTCCTTCCGAAATTAAAGTTATTTTTCACTTTTTAGTGTTTTTGTTGGAAGTCGGTTGTTTTTTTTGTAAAAAAGATTTTTATAGTTTTGAATTGTTTTTTTTTTGTTTTTCGCAATAAATCGCATATAAAACTTGAAGCTATATACAATACAATATAAAATAATTCCTACTTCTAGTACTATAATTATGTCTTTCGCCTCTTTTACTAAAAAGATGTAATTTATTTCTTTTGTGACGCGTCACTGTGGATGCTATGGCTTGGAGTGCTTTACGATGAATATATTTTGTTGTTGAATGCATTCAAGAAGCCTCTACGAATGATGATGTTACAGTTCAACTGTCACCGCGATATCTTCCTCGCTGCCTCGCTAATTAGTTTTTACCACATCTAAAGTTATTTGTGTATCTCTTGTAGACACGATTGAAGAAGAAGATAATACAAAAGTTTTTGTAACTTCTTTACATTCCTAATAAAGACAGGCATGTTCACAATTAAGCCAAATAAAACATTTGTTCCGTACACTCGATCGCTCACCCCGCGCGCCGCCGCAGTCTAAACGCGGCTGAATTTCATTAGCGGAACATGACGCAGCGGCGCGTGGCTAAAATTCGTCTAAACATTGTTGTCCAACAATCTGTTGCTGGCGGTTTTGGACGCCGCCGCCGCGCCGCAGTGCCGCCACTCGCGTGCCGACCGCCTACGCAATAGGGCTGGAATATACTGAATATGGTTGCAAGTAGACACTGTTAAATATAACTTTGTGGTTTTTGTGGAACAGTCGCATGTGTAGCTGTTTCGAAATAGTTTCAGATATTTGTGTCGAATTATTAAAATTTTAATTTGTAAGAAAAATCCCGAGATTAACTTGCTATGACCAAAAATGTGACAGTGGTCCCTTTGCTTTGTAATACTATAAATATAGTATATAAGCTATGTTGGTTGTAAGTGCCAGGCTATATTCAATAGTTCACCGTTATTTATACATATATAGGTACTTACAGGCCTAATTGACCTGTTCAGTCACTTAGCAATCCATTAAACCACTGAAATTCACATCAAATATCTACGCGATATAAATGCCGATCCTAATCAGGCAGCCATGCGTCCTGTTAGTTACACGTCTGTCTGCGCGTGCATTATGATATTATTGCGGCACCGCGCGCCGCATGAGCTGCTGTTTACGAGTTTGTTCAATTAAATATATATACACTAACTTTCGACACTTTTATTTATAATGCTTTGTTAGAGCTGTCTGTTTGTTGGCGTAGGATCAGTTTGCGATTTGTTAGTGTTTATTTGTTTTAAGGCTTGTGCAGACTTGCGCGATATCGCGGGCGCGACGCGACAGTAGAACAATTTCTTTGTCACTGCCTGTCACGCCCGCGAGTTCGCACCAGTCTGTACGAATCTTTAGCAATTAATGGTTGCATTTTTATTATCACCAATCTGGTCGAACACTAACAGTTTTTTGTAAAATGGAAAATCTTGCTATGATACAAAGAGGTACTGCGTAATTCCCTGAACAACAATCCTAAAAATAATGTAACACGGTTCACAGATTTGGTTTATGAAAACAACCATACCACATGTCTAGCGTATAAGTATTAAATATGTAACTACTAGCTGACCTGACAGACGTGGTACGGTCCAAATATCAATCATTGATACAAAATTCCCATTGAAAATGAACTTTAAGTTTTCCGTTTTCCGTGCGGGAACTAAACCCGCGACACGCAGCGCAGCAGTCAATCGCTTAACCTCTGCGCCAACCGTGCCGTCGCTAATTAATGTAATCAAATCGCAACCCGTCTTATTACAAAGTAGTTCCGGTGGCCATCTGTGGTCTTCATCATTAATTCCACTTCATCAAAAGGTGCTTTCCGACAGCAAAAGCACGAGTTACTATAAAAAATACCCAAATAGTTATCGGTGTGCCTATACAATTTGAGGATTTCCCTCGATTTCCATGGGATCTCCTCATCAGACTATTTTTGGAAGTCGGTGAAAAGTAGCTAAATCGGTCCAGCCATTCTCAAGTGATGCGCTGACTAACGAACAGCATTTCATTTTTATTTTATACAATAGGCGTATTGGTCATATTTTATACAATAGGCGTATTGGTCATATTTTATACAATAGGCGTATTGGTCATATTTTATACAATAGGCGTATTGGTCATATTTTATACAATAGGCGTATTGGTCATATTTTATACAATAGGCGTATTGGTCATATTTTATACAATAGGCGTATTGGTCATATTTTATACAATAGGTGTATTGATCATATTTTGCAGTTAAGTGAGCTAAAATATAACCTACAAGCTGTTGCTCGCGACTTCGTCTACGATACACGATGAACTTGAAAGTGTCCTTACCTACGTCATGGTCTATCTGTGTACCAAATTTCATTCAAGTCCGTTAAGCCGTTTTAGCGTGAAAGCGAAACAAACAAGAATAGAATAGAATAGAATATTTTTTATTATGTACACCATAAAAGTTACAGATATAAATGTTTAAATTTTACATAGGGTCAAGGGTGACACAATGGGCGGTCTTATCGCTAAAAGCGATCTTTTACAGTCAACCTTTGGATGAATTAAAGGGAGCAGGAGAGACAATACTGCAGGTAGTCAGTGGTGTACCATTAACATATACAATAAATACATACATACACAAAGCATACACTTATCTAAAAAATATATACAATAATATACATGAAACAAGAGCAGGGAACTGTGTTATGTAATGATGATGTTTAAGGAGAGAGGAAGTGTTTTTTTACCTGAATCTTAAAAGTGGACAAAGATTGAACACGCCTTACCGACACGGGCAAGGCACACTTTCACGATTATAATATTAGTTAGGACAGCGTTACGCAGGACCTTTCTACGAGAACAAAACATCATTACCATGACAAATGCATACAAAACGGTATATGCAAATGACGTCATATTTTCTTCTCCGGTAAGTCTGGCAGTGTATCGTGCATGGTGGTCGTAATGGGGGTGAAGTCGGAACAAAGCTCCGTCATATTTTGAGACAATGGTTCGTTCTGGCGCGGACAAGGCGACCATTTGTCAAGCCCCCTGGTACGTCCCCGACACGACTTAAGACTTTAGTTCCGGTAGCAACCCTAAACGTCTTAGAATTTTGGTGAAGATTTGGTTGGTTATACGTGTGTGAATTTGTTGATTAAGAAAAAGAAAAGAAAAGAAAGAAAAATTTTTTATTCTGCACAAACAAAACGCACATTTCAACAAATCTACACAATTATAATACACACATACAAAGTAGCCAAAACCCTCGTATCCAATACACTTAAAAAAATTTGACAATCATTTCCATTGGTTGCGATTGGTTGAATTCAGGGCCAGGGACCAAAGACAATTTACATTGCGTTTACTAGAATAAAATGTCTATGTATCTAATTTGTTGTTGTTGTGGTAGTGGTACTGGCAAACCCAAAATGACAACCAGTGATGACAACAAAGTCAACATTCAACAAACAAACAATCTTGAATCAAAACAAAAACAAAATGCTGATTGCCGAGTGGAAAAATAACTACTTCCAAACAAACTATAATAAGAACAATTACAATAACCGTGCGTCGTATCTGTGCAAGAACAGGTCTTTGCTCAGCTAAATGCTGTGACTTCGGACAAACCTAACGTCAACAACGCTGATTTTCAGCAAAAACCATCTGATTTTCAGCAAAAACCATTTAGTTATTGATTAGTTAATGTCATACATTTATAGTTGACTTTGAGAATTCTGCTAGACTGAAGACTAACAAAAGAAATAGTCCTGCTCACGTCGCGTCGCCTGGGCTGCTGCTTCAACTGAGTATAATAGCATCGATAGAAAGCGAAGTCACACTGAGGGTTAATATATTTAAGACTCGAAACTTTTGGTACTTAATACAGTGAGCATAAACATTTTCCCTAGATAATGTTACCATCCAATTCACAGTAGACTCAACCTATAGAGTAAAACTTCTTACATACTGAGCTTCACTTCGGAACAGGCTTCCCGGAAATGGAGATGCACCCGATAAGTGAATTTCATTCGGAAATCGTTTCGTTGAACTCGCTGGCTTCTCGATTATGATATCAGTCGCGTGCACACTGTGTTTGTGCAGCTATTCCGATTGTATTTCAGTTTAGCGATGTACGCGAATCGATTACAGTTATCGCAAAAGAGTTGCTACTTTTCCTACTCCTTTTGCATAAATCGTATCTTCAGTAGCTACCTGTGCTTGAACATGTGGATGTTTCAAATCAATTGGCAATTTCAGGCAGGCTAAATTTTTTTTTAGGTATCATAAAAAATAAAATTATAAACCTGAATACTCAGCGAAAGTCATTAAAATGTCCTCTAAACCTACGTTGTTTATTCAGTTAACTATTACTTAAACTTCCAAGCTTGCCCTCGGCGGTGGCGGTGCGTAAAATTAATTTTAAGTCCAGCATATATTTAACAGTGTTATAGCGTTGCTCTTGAAATTAGGGATCTAAAGGCGTACATAAAAGCTAGAGAACTCGTCTGTACGAGCTTCCTTCACGAAACCATTTACCACAACCGGGAGACCTGCCGGTTTCCGGATCCCGCACTAAAACTCGCAACTACGAACTATACGCCTAACACGTCATCCATTGCGTCCTCGCATGTAATGCTCATCAATGACCCAAGGGCAAGGCAAGTAATGGACCTCACACACAAGTACGGACGACATTATATTGTTAGTTCCACCGCTTGAGACTCATGAAGACGCCAGCTACTTACACGTCCCCCGACATTCTACTCTATTATTTTAAACAAACCACATTGCTCGTTGTGTGCGAATCGCGGCTCTTGTTACAATTGCTTCAGGAACAATGTACGTCGTGCAGCGCCCGCGGGCGGTGTCGTTGTAGCGGCGTGGCGTGGGGCGCGCGGGATGAATGTCCCGTTTATCTGTATGAGCTCCTTAGTGTTAATAATGGTGGTTACGTGTCAGTGGAGTGTAATTAAACGCATTTTTATGTCGTTCGGGTCTCTTCAGGAAGAATTTACTGGACAAAAGCTGAATTTATCGCTCTTTTATAGCTCTAAACACTTGGCTTGGCCGGACGTGGTATGGAATCTATATATATAAAATTCAAAGTCCTGACTGACTGACTGACTGACTGACTGACTGATATATCAACGCACAGCCTAAACCACTGGTCGTAGAGACATGAAACTTGGAGGGTGTGTTCTTTGTAAAGAGTAGGTATCCACTAAGAAAGGGTTTTTAGAAATTCCACCCCTAAGAGGGTGAAATAGGGGATGGAAGTTTATATGAAAATCCGTCAGTTTTGAAGTTAGGATCTTCAAATTTGGTGTATAGGCTGACGATTAAAAATTAATTTATACGTGTGTCAGCGTTTTTGATAATTCTACCCCTGAAGGGTTAAAAAGGGGGATGAAAGTCAATGTATCAAAGTCCTTAATTTTCACAGTAAAAATCACTAAATTTATTATCTAGGCTTATGGTTGGAAGCTAATGCAACGGTGTTGATAGAATTTCAACCCTTAAGGGGTAAAAACTGGATATAATGTTATTTTTAATGAAAGTTCTTTTTAAGTTAAAATCACTAATATTTCGGTTTATAGTTGGAAACTATAGCATCCGCTAAGGGATTTTTCGAAATTCGACCTTTAAGGGGTGAAAAAGGGGGATAAATCTTATTCCTTGAGTTATCAAACCTGAAACTTGGCACGAATACTAACCTAAGTAAATTATAAAGTGTGACATTTTTTTTTAACTACCCTCTAAATGGGGATTTGCGGATGTCAGTTTGTATGGAAGAATTTTAACGCGCGGATTAACTCGAAACTCAGTATTTATACTGTAAACCAAAATAAATAAAAGAATTTAGTTAATAATAATTTGAAAAGAAAAGAAGAAAGAAAGGAGAAGAAGGGTTGTTAAGAATTTGTTTAATTTAGTTTTTCGAAAATTGACCCTTTTTTCTTTGGGTGGGAAATTATCGAATAACTTCTCCCGCTCTGGGCGGAGCGGGAGGGCGTGTCAGACTTTTACTGACTAAAACCCACCGGTGTTTCTTCCGTTGCCTGTGTGCCAGGGCCACGATATCCCTTTCGGACAAACATCACCAAACATCATCTCTTTGAGGCGCGCGTGGAACACAACCCGCAGTCGAACCGGGCCTGTTCCTTATCGGATGGCGAGCTACCCATCGCTCACCGTACGCAAGCCCGCGCCTACGGTGGCCGGAAGATGGCTTGCTACTCCCGACGCCCGGGGCGTCTCCTGCGGCGACTAGGGGCGCGAGGGCGCGAACCTCCTTCGCGAGCATTACTGTTTCACAGAAGGAGGTATCGGCCTCCCATGCACTCTCGCTCCGAACCATAGCCTGAACCAGGGCCGGACGCGAGAGATCGCCGCCACCGTGAGGACACAGCGGTGCTCCGCCCAAGACGGGCCGTGTTTTCCGGGCGATCCACACAGTGGTGACACCCGGGCGTTTCCTCCCGCTTTATCCTGAACCAGGTTCCTGACCTCCCGAAACAACCGTGTCCGGTGAGGATGCCGTGGCGCCTCTCTAGCCATTCCTCAAAGAGGGGACTTATCGCCACAATTGTGGCGTGCCCAGCGCTGGATTGCGACAATCGCACTCTCCATGCCACCATGAGATCCCGCCGGAGCACCGTCCGCTGTGCCGTGATTTCTTGCGGCAGCGGAGTTTCGACCCAGCGTTTCGCCTCCTCGCGCCACTCCCAGATGTGCGCGAGGACTTTTGCCTCCAGATCCCACGGCGGCAGTCCGGCAAGGAGGCTCGCCGCCTCACGGGAGACCGTGCGATAATGACCCTTAATAGGGTGAAAAGGGGTAGTCAATTTTACAAGAGAGGATTCTACTGTGTGGCTTGATTAACTTGAAAATTGGTATAAATAACCTATAAATCCAATAATAGAAACGTCAAAACGATGTTTCAACAATTTACCCCTTTGAGTGCGTAAAAAGGGGCGATATAGTTTGTGTGAACAGAATCTTATTTCTTTTGATATATAAACTTGAAATTTGGCCCGAGTACTTATTTACATAACATCAAGCCTGCAATCCCCAAAGGGTTAGGTAGAGGTGTATCTTTCGTACACCCACATTTCGACAGTTTTGTTTAAGTCCCATGTAATAGGGGGCGAGCCTATTGCCATCAACCGGGCATAAATGCAGACTTCCGGCTGCTACTAAGAAATTCCTAATGGAAAATCCAATAACACTTTGCCCGACCTGGGAATCAAACCCACCCCTCATTCTCAGCAGTCGCGCCTGTGACCACTAGACTAACGAGGCAGTCATTGCTTAAATAACAAAGTTTGTCATAACTTTTGCGTTTTTCAAAACTATCCCTAAAAAGGATTTTAGGGAGTGTTATGGTTTGTATTTAAAGAATCTTAACGCGCGGTCCGATTAACTCGAAACTCAGACCTCATAATGAGTTTTCGAGAATCGGAAAAAGGGGTACATAGTTTTCGGGAGAATTTTACTGCGTACCTTGAATAACTCAAAAGTTGGTACATCAATTATTATTTAAGAACAAAAACGTATAAAAAATAAACAATACAAAATTTCTTACAAATGGACATGAAATGGACGAGGACACGTAGGTATATTGAACAAGTATGTACAAAATGAAGTATGTATTTATATGCTATATATATCCTCCGTAAAGTTGTAAATCAAACTGCACTCCTATCTGCTTACCACGCTTACGTTGGTTCCAACTAAGATATGAATGCTGCTGATAGAGAAGCTGCTTTTTTTTCGACATCCACGCGGGCGAAGCCGCGGGAGAAAGCTAGTGTTTACATATTAAAACGTATGTTACTTTCGTTAGAGTAGCTACCCTTATTTATTTACACGCGTAAATGACAAAGAGATGAAAACCTGGATTAACCAAAGATAATATGCAAACGAACAGCACAAATCAATAATAAATAGTCACAAACGAGGGCATTTAACGTTAGCGTATATTATAAGGTGATTACAGCGGGCATTACTCAGGAACATCCGAGTCAATTAGCAGTCGGCACCGATCATCCGCACGGAATTCATAAATTAACAGTTTTACCGGCCTCGGTAATGATCTATGAGTCTAGGACGCTTTGTTGCCAACTGCCGATTTCAACGTTTAACGTTTCGTGGTCTTCAATTATGATAGATGTGCCTAGTTTAGTTCGTGATTTATAGTTTTACGTTTTGCTTATGCCTTTACATCTGCTTTGTATTTGGAACTAGATACACATACATAAGTCAAAAGTCAGCTTGACATTAAGTTTCATAAACACATATTTAATTAAAACAAATAGGTACTTACGTGGTTTATCATCAACTACAAAATTGCTTTAAAATCTTATTAACAACTCGAAACCAAAACTGTAGATATAAATTTTCCATAATTACCGAAAAACGGGAACTGTTCCATCGTTCAAAGCAATCAACATTGCATTACAACGACCGCAATGAGAAATTAATACATTATTTGTCATATTCGATGTAGCAATAAAAATAAAATGTCCAATTTATTTCAACTACACAATTTTGCGAGCAGAGCCTCGATTGTGTCCAAACGTCGAGCGGCTGCCGCTCTGTGGGGCTGTGGAGCTGGCGGCAATATTTGCCGATATTTCTTTATCTATTAATCGTATCGGCTTAAAACGATCGCACGATATTGGGAATGAATTGTAACAAAATACAGTTTGTTTTTACTGAAATGATTACAAAAATATGGTATTGTTTTTAATCAATGGCCGGGGGTACATAATGGAGGTGCTTGTCAATGTGGGCGTCAATATGGACTATGAGAAACAAAATTATTGACTTGTTTCAGAACCTGATTAAATTATCCTCATTTGTAAAGCTTGTTTCCATTGTATTCTTTGAATTGAACCTAAGCAGCTTCCGTAATGAGTTGGCAGTAGTGACGGTAAAAACTGAACGAGTTTCACGAGCAATACTGTACAGTTCTCAATTGATTTGTACCTATGTTTGGATATTCGCTACTAAGTAATTGAAAAAAATACATTCATGACTAGAATGCCAATTAAATCGGTACATATTAGTTTTAAATAAAGCTTTGGCTGGTAAGTACATAGAATAACTAGCTTCTGCCCGCGACTTCCTCCGCGTGAAATGTCTTGTGCCTCCGACCCACTGCGTTGCATTGCATCGCCCGCCCGCGCTATCACTTCGTTTTAGCTTAGCGTTCTTTCTGACTTTATTTTTATTTTTTCTCGGCTCCTTTGGGTCGTAGCGTTATGTTAAATAGCTTATAACCTTTCTCGAGAATTAGGCTATCAAATGCAAAAAGAATTTTTCAAATCTGACTGCTGGTTCCAGAGATTACCTCTTACATACAAACTTACAAAAAAACAAATCTTACCTCTTTATATTATTAGTATAGATCAATCAACTCAGCCTATAGCAGTCCACTGCTGTACATAGGCCTCTCCCAGGCTGCGCCACAACACCCTGTCCTCTGCCTTCCGCTTCCAGTCTGTCCCAGCCACCTTTCTAAGGTCGTCGGTCCATCTAGCTGGGGGCGTCCCACACTACGGTTGCCGATACGCGGTCTCCACTCCAGGACTCGTCTGCTCCACTGGCCATCGGTCCTTCGACAATCATAGCCAGCCCACTGCCACTTCAGCTTGCTTACTCTGCAGGCTATGTCGGTAACTCCGGTTCTCCGTTAGTATATATTATAATAACATTCTATTATTTTCTCACTGCAGAACAGGGGGATTGGTATAACTTAAATTCTGTTTACAGTTGCGATTACTATAAACAAACATAATTTTAACATTTAATACCTTTAAACCACGCTAAAGTCAACACTCCATGGACACCCATCCCCAAGTTAAACGTTGGCGTTGATACAATTTTTTGACTATAACTTCCTAACTCCATAAAACTTCTGTTTCAGTAAATTAATTCTAACAGTACGACAAGTGTAAATATTAATTAACTTTTCCCAGAAAACAGAGTCTCCATAATGATTTAGAACGGGCCGCCGAAGTGGTCGGGAAATTATTTAATAACCTTTTGTCAAGTTTTACATATAATTTTACAACTGTCGTGGACAAAGTATAACTTTTAACTACTTAGCAATGAACAACAAACACAACGTTTTAAACAATAATTACAACTTTGAAGTTTTTGTGTGCCCAGCAATTGTTCAACTGGTTTCGGAACGTGATGGCATGAATATTGAATTAGATGTAATCAAGTGACCGATAACAACTTTTTGTAACAATTTTAAGGGTCGGACGCATTAGAGGGATCACAAGAATACAATGATGAAATTTGTTTGATAATTTTATCCGTTTTACAAAAGTATCTAGTGTTGCTTGTCTATGAACTGTAAAGAGCAAAGTGGGATGCAGATAGACAAACTTGTTCCCACCTATACCGCTAAACTAAAACCACCACAGCAGTATCAGCAACTCGATTGGAGCTCGGCCTACATATCCACCGCCTGCAATAAATACATGTTTTGTACGTCAAAACAAAGTATCAGTATGGCGGCAGATTGGGCAGGCGGCGCGCGCGGCACGCGTGCCCACGTTTCTGCCCGGCTGGCACGTACGCTCGCCAAATATAAAAAAGGTTTACCACTTCGTACGCTGATTGCGTACCGCCTGCTATACTCCGGCTGTATGAATATCCAGCTATATCACATGTTTCCCCGCGTGAGTTATAATATTTTCAAAGGGCTTTCCTTGACTGAAAACCCGGTCACCTAATGTTCGGATAAAGCTCGCATAAAAGGCCGGATGATCTATTTAGGCTGCTCAAAGAAATGAAAATCTCGTTTTGATAAGGCTGAATTTGAAAAGTAGGCATTAGCACTGACACATCATGTTATTTTTTATGTTGTCGGTATTATATTCTCTGTGTAGCATAGAGTATAACATAATAATTACGTTTTACATTGGTGCTACCACTAAGTAACATTATAAACAATTACTAACTACGGCATCGATCACAGCAATTACAATGCATAATGGAACATTAGGTCATAATTTACGAAAATAAACCAGAGTGACAATTGATAATAATTTAGAATATAATCTGCTTTCAGAAATAATAAGCTAATTTGACAAAATGTATTTTCAATAAAAAAAATCAAAGAGGAGGATTCATCAAAGAGGTTCCACCAGATTAAACTTTGGTTTTAGCAGCCGTATCCACCAGCAGACTTCACCATACATTTAAGGGTTGTACATGAACGCTGCCATGTTCTTGATGTTTCACACAGTACTCAAATACGTGAACGAACGATTGTAATCCATTAAATCATTACTTGTTTATCTCGATGATGTTGTTATCGATAAATCTTAGAATAATAATTCAGTTTTCTTTCTGAACGATTAGTCTTACATGGAACTTTATTACAAACATGTAATATTTCATACTTAACTTCATTTAAATGGTCTTAAAAAGTAGCAATAATAAGATAATTTGCTTAAAACAACATTATCTTTGCCAATAAACTGAACACATTATTTTGTCAATTTTTATTCATCGACATGAATAAAAATGGACAAAATAATGTATTCAGTTTGCACATTTCACAACGCTTCGTTAACTTCGCTAGAATTGTCATGTTTTTGCATCAAATTATGAAATTATGGTATTCAGTCATAAATCTAAGTGTTCGCTATTTCAATATTGGCTGTACGAAGTAACCCAGAAAGTCGGGCACTATGATTAATGGTCAGCATCAATCGTTCCAGTTGGAGGTTAAATGGAACACTGAAATCAAATACGTACCTATAGATAGAAACTTAGTATTTTATAATTATACACTATTTGCTTCAATCGGAATCCAACTGTTCACCTTTGCTTTAACCAGCGATTATGTTTTAAGCGTTTCGCACGTACCTACGAGTTAAACTAATATAGAGTTTATACAAAAGCAAATATTGAAGTGAGATTATGCTTCTGGTATATTTAATAGCCCTTAGCGTATAGAGATATGAGTAACAGGGTGTAAAGTTCACTCATCCTCCATAGAAGGGAGGATCCTCCGACCAGACGGGTGTTGTGTCTGGTGGGCAACTGTCTGACGATTGATGTCGGGACGTTGTATAAATACTAGTCGCGTGGTAAACTCTACTTGCGCGACGCAGGACTTTTGCATGACGTCATAGTGATGTGTAGTTCGCATACAGTGATGTTGATCCTGCCACAAGCATGCTGTGACTTTCACTTTGAACTTGATTTTAATATATTTTCATAGAACACTGAAATTCTTAGAACATTCTATTTACGTAGTATCACGTCTCGAAATCTGATGAAGTAACAAGAAGTTTAAAAGAGTTTTGAATGGTGATGTTCCAAGAAACTAGTATTATTTCATAAAATATCATAATCTAAAATCAGTAACTACGTTTAAGACATTTTAAGAGAATTTTAGATACTTTTATCACATTATTTTTAAAACTATGTTTGTGAAAACCCCCCCCAAAATCTGCATATATCCTAAAACTGCGACTAAAACTGAACAGATACGACACATTCCATCAATTTCCTCCATAATGAACGTGGTAACAGAATCAGCCAACACAACTAGAACTAAACTAAACACATCCACCATCGCTGACAAATCACCTATATCGCTCAAAGCCCTAACATAAGCAACTTCAAAATGATATCAATCAAGTGGCTTGCACGACAACTTACTAATGTCAACTGTGTCCCACGTTTCCAAATTTCATTAATCGCTTGTCCCGTCCCGCGGCCGTCCCGCGGCCCGGACACAGTACGTGCAATGTCCCGAGTCCCGGGACGGCGCGGCGCCGCGGCGGGCGCAATTATTCCTAATGGATGTGCTAAGCAGACGCGGTTTTGTACCCCGTATGGTAATGGATAGCTGGTTTATTAGCAAAATTATTTGGGAGAGGTTTTATTAGGGTTCCATAATCAATAAGGAACTCTTATAGTTTCGCCATGTCCGTCTCTCTGTCTGTCTGTCCACGGCTTAGCTCAGAGACTCGTAGTACCTATTAGAAAGCTGTAATTTGGCATCGGTATGCTGCATACTATGCACATTAATCACGCCGACAAAGTGTTAAAATAAAATAATAAAAAATTGCAGGTACCTTGCACTTAAAGTGGGGATGATAATTTTTTTTCTCGTCTATCCCATGGTGTGGGATATCGTTGGATAGTCCGTTTAAAAATATTGCGGGTTTGTGAAAACCATTTTTTGTTTCAGGCATACGTTTGTGTAATAATACCTTTTAAAGTGCTAATTTTTGAAAAATTCCATGGCAAGTCTAAAGGTAAAATTTTGATGCCTTTTATTGCGGGGCACCCGAATCACCCCCATGTATGATTCGCGATTTTTTTAAATTATTCTTGCCCTATTTTTCATCTGACATCAGTTAAAAAAAATCTCGTTCTATTGGAAGTTTGTGGATGTTTTTTTTGATAATTCATCACCATACTGTCAAGTACCGACTTCAACATTTTGGTTTATCTGGGCCATAAGGAACATGACTGTAATTGAGTAGAGAGTTCAAAATTACTGCTCAAGCCAAAAACATCAAGGACTCTCTTTTAAATCAAGATATTACAAAACACTGGGTACATTATTGTTGTTGCTTCTACATAATAATGCATTAAACAATGTTTTTGTTTTTCTAGACACGAGTCTCAAGAGTATTCCCCGCCAACTGGTCGCGTAGCCACAAAAGTTCGACTCATAATAAAAACAAAAAAAAATTAGCAATGGATTCTAAGTGTTTCTAAAAACTGTTATGGATCTTCAATTACAAAAAACATTTAAAAAACCAGACCTTTATCTGGATATATTACTTTCTGTAACTTAAACTGCCTTCAAAGTAAAACCTAGTAACTTTTTAAGTAAAACTAGAAAAAAATATTTATTTATTTTAGTATTTATGTACACACAGTAAAATACAGAGCGATATGATATATTTATAATTTAAGAACAAAGGTACTGCTTATTTCTTAAGAATTTTGGATTTTTGAATATTGTATAATTTTACCTTTGAATTACGATTAATTATGATGAAATTAAATAAAACATGGTTGATTGTTATAAAATAAATAGGGATAACGAGTAACTCGACAAGATGTTGTACTTTCCCAAAACAGTCCACTCAAAACAAAAAAAAACACATTTTAGTTTTAAAATGAGATAAGTGCCAAAAGATCATTTTTAAATAACACTTGTGCTCTACTGAATTTATAATGAATCACTACTTAAAGAAAAATTTAATGCAATTTACATATTGGTCATAAAATCAGTCAATCAAAATGTAGTATAATTGATGTACGTACTTACATGTTTGGAGCCGGTGGCTATTTGAATTCAAATCTATACGGTCTAAAATGTTATAAAAACATTGTGTAATAAAAAATTCTAGACAGAGGGGCAGTACACATAACATTCTAGTAGGTACAGTCTCGCGAAAGCTGATTTATTGCACCCCACATACATGTACACAACCAAGGGTGCATGCAACCAATGCTTTTCATCATCGTTTTCGGAGGCAACTTATCGTAGCCAAGCATAGTACTACTTATGTATTAAAAATGGGTATTTGCAGGGGGGTTACTAGGTACTAGTACACTGTAGCTATAAGTAGGTAAAGCGAGGGCACTCGTTAGGTGCGCCGTAATTGAACGTCGCGACATAATAGAGCCGTACTATAGCTTGCAAGGAACACACCGCGCTACAGAGTAATTGATTTTAATATTATTTTATACCACGTGAAAATGTTGGCGAATTTTAATTGAACTCATATTTTAAGACTGAATAATAAAAGAGGCTTGTTATATAAATTCAAGCTCTCGTATACTTAACAATATACGAGAAAACAAAAAAAAACTTGTCATAATTAAAGACTAAGATTTCAGTATCAAGTACGATAATGTGTACAGCACAACAATTTACTGTTGTACAGGACTTTATCATAAAGAACAAATATAATTATACCAAAAATCAATATGGTGAAGCGGAATGTACCTAAGTATATACGAGTATCAGTTCTAATACCTCTGTGCTGAAGCATTGAAAATAACAGAATAGTGACTATTCAAAGTCATTGAGAGAGTGCTCATATTATTCAGGCTTATACTTGGTTTCCAACGCCACGTATGATATTATTAAACCAGATCGGAAAAATGTGCACGATTCACATAGTCTAATACATTTTTGTACCACTAAGCTACTAGAGCAATTAACTTAACGCTTTCACTAAGTTATACACTATAGATAATTATGTACCTATAATTAGCCATCATACGTTGTCAGAAAAAACTGTATTTCATAGCTTTCATCTGAAGCCAAGACGAGCCAAGCGAACCGCAAGGGCACTACCTACCTTTTCTCGAAGTGTTTCGTCGTTTTTTTAACCCTCATAGAGTTGGTTTCCGATGTACCATATAGTTCATATACTCAGCATATGATGTCAATAATATACTAATTAAACATACAAAGTCTCAATTGAATAGCTCTAATACTTTAGATTTTATTGATATCTAAAATACACCGATTTCGTCACTGACACCTTGACACACTGATGATCATCAAAATGTTTGGCTACTTCCTGAAGTGCTAGAAAGCTGAAATTTGGTATGTAATCTAAGTTTAGTATACCAACAAAAAACCTCATAAACTTATAACTTTCGCCCCCCATTCCCTAAAATGGGGGGGGTGGAAGTTTGTATGAGACTTCAAAATGTTAGGGTACTTCCTGAAGTGCTAGAAAGCCGAAATTTGGTATGTAAACTGGGACAGAGAATGGGCTATGAAAACCGGCACTGCTGATGTGCAAGAAATACACCCCAAAAAAAGAAGAAAAAGCTAAACACTAAAAAGACTGCCTAGCAACTTACAAAAAGAACTGAGACCCTAACTTCACTAATTCTACATATCAGTAAAAATGTATGGCTTCGCCGTTTTGCTACCGTCGTGGAGGTGATGCAAATATTTAGTTTCTGAAGTAAGTAACGAAACAGCCAAGCCATAAATTTTTACTGATATGTAGAATTAGTGCAGTTAGCGTCGGTAGAGTTAGGTCGTGTAGATTCAGAAGCTTGGCTCTACCTGAGATCTGATATCTTTTTCACAGGGCAAACCTTATGTGGTCGTCTTGGCAACATTTTACATGAAATGTTTTTGGTGGGATTATCATGTCTTTAAATGTTCCATTTTACTTTATTTACAGTATTTTTAAACCCAACCAATTCATATTTGTTAAAAACAAAACGTCCCGCAAAAAGCTCAAACCGTAGAACACAACAAAATCAATCTTCACAAAACCATTTATGTTCACGCAGGAAAAACTTTTTAATTTCACCTACATTACGGCGCATTTTGGCTCCTAAAGGCGACCATTGAACCCGTTGTCGTCCGCAGCGCAACCGCTGGTCGTGCGACCACGTGACCTCGCGACCTGGTTGTGGTCGCGGGTTACTACTTGAGCAAGGTACGCTCCAAGCGGTAACAAGCGTAGTGCTAACAAGGTGCTAGCGTTGCTCTTACTTTTCGTTTTATTCTCGGTTTTAGTTTCAATAACATTCTAGTTGTACATAAAGTCCTGACAAACTCGCGGCAAGCATTACTTAAGACTAGATTCAAGCCATTGGATTGGTTGAAACTAGTCTTAAGTAATGCTTGAGTACTGAGTAACGCTCTACAAATACTGGCCTAGCACAGACTACGGGGTGCAACATAGAAATGCTTGATGGAAAGTTCTTATGAATTCTGAAAGTATTTGTAAAAATAATCAATGGTATTATAGAAACGAGCTGCATTTAAAGCGTGCCATTGGACATTAGTATATTCATGTCCAATGGCACGCTTTAAATAAAGCTCGTTTAGCATCGTTTAGCAGAGCGTTCGTGCATCAAATACATTAAAAAGTTACATTGTAAAGTACTAGCTTTCGCCCGCGGCTTCGCCCGCGTGGATGCCCTAACAGCATAAGCGGCCGAGCTTAACCGCCCCGCAAGAGATGTTATATGTGGTCTCCATTGTAGTTTCTCGTCTAGAGTGATTCCTAGGAAAACCGTTTGATTAATACATTCCAATTTTCTCCATTCAATATGATATCACATTCGCTACTTCTAACATTAGGTAGTTTAAATCTAATGCATTGGGTTTTTTTTCATTTGGAACCAAATTATTTACTGTAAACCAATCTTGGACCTGAAGAATAGAATTATTCACGTCGTCAAGGTTTTGTTACCGTCGGTCTATTTTAAAGATCAATGACGTGTCATCTGCAAACATCTCCGGTTGATTTTGAAGTAATTGGGGTAAATCGTTAATGTAAACTAAAAAGAGGAATGGACCCAATATCGAACCTTGAGGAACGCTCATTGCTTTTTCAGACCCCAAAGAGTTCACGCCGTTTACTTGAAGTCTAACCTTTCTATCTTTCAGGTATGATCTAAGTAAATCAAGTGCTGTATTCCTAATCCCATAGTGTTCTAGTTTCAGCAGAAGTGTCTCATGGTTAACGCAATCGAAAGCCTTTAAGAGGTCACAAAAAATTCCAATGGCATCTTGGGCTTTCTTTCAGGCGTTAGAAATGTTCTTTATTAGGGTGACACCGGCGTCAGTGGTACAACGACCTTTAGTGAAACCGTACTGTTGTTCATGAAAGATGGAATTTTTATTGAAGTGACGTAACATTTGATTGAGCATCAACTTTTTAAACACCTTACTGAGAACTGGCAGAATTGACACCGGCCTATAATATTGTTGGGTTCTTTACTATCTCCGGATTTGAACAAAGGAACTACTTTACTGTGATTCATGAGATCCGGAGAGACTCCTTGGTCCACACTGGTGTTAAATATGAAAGCTAAATAGGGCGCAATAGTTTCGATGACAGATCTACAGACTTTTACAGACATGTCCCATAGATCTTCTGTTGATTTAATTTTAAGATCTTTAAAAGTTTTTATAACAGCCTGGGGGTTTGTATGCTGAAACCTTAACTCCAAGGGGCATACCTTTACATTCTTTCTAAGTAAGGCAGCAGAAAGCGCCGGTGACGAACTTAAAGTTTCGGTAGTTTTAAGGGGAATATTAGCAAAAAAGTTTTCAAATTCCTGAGCAATTTCTACCTCTGAAGTGATGGGCCCATGTGCAGTCTCTAAATTAAATTCAGTATTACGCTGTTTTTTCCTACCTAATTCATTATTTATTATTTGCCAGGTAGTTTTTATTTTATCATCAGCTGATTTTATTTTATTGCTAATATAAAGAGGTTTAGCTATTTTGCACACACTTTTAAACGTTTTAGAATATTTTGCAACATATTGATGAAAGCTTGTATTATTCATATGTTGCTTTAAGCCATAAAGTTCAAAAAGATTTTCCCTGCTTTTACGAATACCTGGAGTCGCCCAATCACTAAATACGAACTTTGAGTAAATACTTTTAGTCTTCAGTGGTAAAGTGTCATTAAATTACGTGTTTAATAGTGAAAAGAACTTTGCGTAGAACTCAAGAACTCAACGGTCACAAATATTATTAAATTAACTTAAATTTATTACATTAACTAATTAATAAAAATTAATCCATCACCGGGCGCAGTTGGGCATTTGCAATTTTATGGTATACTTATAATTATAATTATAACTGTTAACGAAGGTATAAACTGGAATAAAAAAGGCTTTCAACATAATTAGGAGTTGTCTTTGAAGATTTTTTTGAAGTATTAAATTATGTTTCATTATGTTTTGAGTTCCATCACCATAAGCACAAAAGACTTGAAAATATCATACTGTTTTTGTTTTGGAAAAAATATTTACGGTTTAAGAGATACACTGCTTTAAAAACCACATTTTTGACCATTTTTAGAAATCTCCACCTTAAAGAGTAGTTAAAAAAAAAACCAGTCAAGAGCGAATCGGACTCACGCACCGAGGGTTCCGTACGTATATATAATAATATGATGTTGATGATTTCTGAAAAGCTGTGCTATTTAGAGACATCGTTTTATGTTTCCTGTAATCTTTACATAAACTTCTATCACATAGAATAATTTCGGTTTTTTATCTATGCAAACTTCGGAGATAAGGGGGGGGGGGACGGTATTTTTTTTACATTTTTCATCAAAAGTCGGAAACTATGCTGCCTAAAAAAGAAAATATGTTTTAGAATGTGCAAATAGTGTCCTTTCATACGATACCCCGCATGCCCTAGTAGCTCCACTTCAAATATTTAAGACCCCTTTCAGTCACTTTTGCAAAAATAGAGATATTTTTTTTAATTTCTTTCTTGTTTGCAAAATAGTTGGGCAAACGTCATCTAAAACTATTCTAAATTTCAAGTTGATAGCATTAGCAGTTCTTGAGATATCCAGGTGTAACAGACAGACAGCCAGACAGACAGCCAGACAGACTTAGTCTCACCATATGGGTTCCTTTTTAACATTTTGGTACGGAACCCTAAAAACAAAAAATGTCATACTTTATAATTTACTTAGGTTATTAGTATTTGCGCCAAGTTTCAGGTTTATTAACTCAAGGAATAAGATTTATTCCTCTTTTTCAGCCCTTAAAGGTCGAATTTCGAAAAATTCTTTCTTAGCGGATGCCTGCCTATAGTTTCCAACCATAAGCCCAAATATTAGTGATTTAAACTTAAAAAGAACTTTCATTAAAAATAAAATTTTATCCCTTTTTTCACCCCTTAAGGGTTGAAATTCTAACAACACCACTGCATTAGCTTCCAACCATAACCCTAGATAATATATTTAGTGTTTTTTACTTCGAAAATTAAGGACTTTGATACACAACTTCATCCCTCTTTTTAACCCTTCGGGGGTAGAATTATCAAAAACGCTGAGACACGTGTAAATTAATTTTCAATCGTCAGCCTATACACCAAATTGGAAGATCCTAACTTCAAAACTGACGGACTTTCATATAAACTTCCATCCCCTATTTAACCCTCTTAGGGGTGGAATTTTGAAAAACCCTTTCTTAGTGGATACCTACTCTTTACAAAGAACACACCCTCCAAATTTCATGCTTCTAGGATCAGCGGTTTAGGCTGTGCGTTGATATATCAGTCAGTCAGTCAGTCAGTCAGGACTTTGAATTTTATATATATAGATTACATCTCAAAATTAAATGTCTGACTATGTATTAGGAAACTTAATTACTGACTTTAAGACCAACACTAAGACTTACACACTTACACAACGCTAAGACGAGCCAAAAACAAAAAGCACTGCCTACCTTTTCTCGAACCGTTTCGTCGTATTTTCAAACCCTCATGCTTCGGCCTGGATAATCTTAGAGAACTCAAATTCTCAGGATAAGATGTAGTTAGCAGATTTATAAAGCACACTAAGTTTCATTTGTCTAGCTTATATACATCGATTTCGTCACTGACTCACTGACTCACTCATCAAAACCTTCACAGGCACTTTTGAATTGTCAAGAAGTCGGTCAGTTACAAATATGAAGCTAGTTGCCCATTCCAAATAGTAGGTTCCTATGGAGAAGAACGGGCAAGAAACTCCACGGACACTCTTTTAAATTAAAATATTGATACAAAATATTGGTTACATCATTCATATTGAAGTTAAACATGTGAGAACGATGCAATACGTCAAAAGCGTCGGTGATAAAAAGATAACAATTCAAAACTAAAATAATTAAAAATAAGCCGTGGAAGCTAAGAGATGACCAGTCCCAACTGACAGCGCCCGTTCACGAACATGACGCATGGAACAGCACCATTTAGCACACTTAATTGTGGAGTAGGAGTGTCCGTACGACCGCGACGCCGCGAAATGGCCAAGCCGTAAATTTTGACCAAGATGTAAGGTTTGTAGAGTTAGGCCTTGTAGAGTTAGGGGCTTGGCTCTACATTAGATCTGATAACTTTTTTCCAGTGACAGCGTTATGTAAGTCTTGGTAAACGTACTTTACATGAAACAGTTTTGGTGAAATGCTTGGCTCAATGCTGGTCCAGCTCCACAACCACAACTAATTTATTAACATTTGAAAATACTGTTGGAGCTGATGAAGATTGGAAGACTATCTTTTCATTGTATAAACTCGAATCTCCTTTGTATTATATAACTGCATATCACAGGTGTGAGTACTATGTACAATAGAGCTACCATTTACCGGGTAATTATGTCTTTCATTGACTTAAATGTGCCCTGGCGGCTGAGAGTATGTTATGCTCACTCAGATGTCTCGCTGATGGTGGCGTGTGTGTTGGATCATTTAGCTCCCTTCAAAATGGTTGAGCTGAATGGTGCTGATCCATGCGTCATGTTCGTGAACGGGCGCTGTCAGTTGGGACTGGTCATCTCTTAGCTGCCACGGCTTATTTTTAATTATTTTAGTTTTGAATTGTTATCTTTTTATCACGGACGCTTTTGACGTATTGCATCGTTCTCACATGTTTAACTTCAATATGAATGATGTAACTAATATTTTGTACCAATATTTTAATTTAAAAGAGTGTCCGTGGAGTTTCTTGCCCGTTCTTCTCCATAGGAACCTACTATTTGGAATGGGCAACTAGCTTCATATTTGTAACTGACCGACTTCTTGACAATTCAAAAGTGCCTGTCAATGGTTTAATTGAAATAAATGCTTTGAGTTTGAGTTAGGACACTTTGCCCAACCCGGGGATCATAAAACCCCCAGGACATGACGCTCGACAGTTATACGAATACTAGACCAACGAGGTAGACAAAACCACGCCTCCTACCAGCTATCCAAGGTACGAATCTATCAAGAAGATTGTTTGTATCTACGTAGGTGGGTATAATATTTCTTGCAGAAAATAAAAAGCACAAATCTATTACAAGTTACAACACTAAACTTCGCAAGTTTAGAGTAGACGACATAATTTTTCCGTGGCACCAGTACACTAGCGTAGCGGTGCAGCGAGCTCAAACGTATGTAAAGTGGTCGCCAGACGAGCGGCCGAGTGACGCAGCGTAATTGAAACTGTGCACCGTAATAACTGCTGCTTCGGCCTGCACAACGCA
Source organism: Tiliacea aurago (assembly GCA_948098905.1). Classification (NCBI taxonomy): domain Eukaryota; kingdom Metazoa; phylum Arthropoda; class Insecta; order Lepidoptera; family Noctuidae; genus Tiliacea; species Tiliacea aurago. Next base: position 28,122,712 of record OX402581.1, on the reverse strand, counting down.
CTGCTGAATTACTGCTAAATTACACACCTATTAGGTGCTGGCGAAAGAAACGAACGCTGCGCCAGATTTATTAAAATTCAGTGTTGAACGCCCGTAATTGTTTTAAAATGTAACGTTGCTGGCAGAAACTGTATTATTAGGAACTGTAAAGGTTGCATTCCTTGCGATGTTTACATTGTTGGTGCAGTGTGCGGAACTATTTGCTCAAATCGAATCATCTCAATTTTTGCCTCAACTGCATCATACCTTGTTTAATTAGGAAGTAGTTTTCCCTACGAGCAGTATGCATGCACGCGTTGTCACGTATGTTAATATATAACTTTGTATTAGCTCCCAGTGGCGCGGCCATAATTAAAAAGTTGAAAGTAATTTCCTCTATTCCGAAACACATTCGGTTTTATTGTGCTGCAACAGGACATGACGAAACGCATCGCATTAACGTCTCTACTAGGAAGTTATAGATTGGGTCTAATAGCACTCGTCGGTAACAACGGTTTGCGAATGTTGAACACGGCCATTTTAAACAGTTCCCAGTAAGTGGGTGGGTGTAACTCGCCGCGAACATGCGAGCCGGTTCATAACACCAATTCAGCCAAATTGTAGACCTTTCGAGAGCCCCACTGTTGCTCGCAATCGTTGAATAACTGGACAAAACGATGTTAATTTTTTCCCTCCGCATCGTAATTTCACGTCGTAAAGCATTCGTAGCGTTCTCGTATTACAGTGTAGTCTAAATAACAAATGATACGTTGCCAAAAAATATGGCGGCCGTTCCATCCGCTTTGCATTTTAACAGCAACATACTGTTTCCTAATGTATGGCGAATATAATGTCGGTGTTAAAAGTCCAGGTACGGTTACGGTTTTACTACAAATTCCAGGATCGGGCCTACAAAATCGCAAATATTGGTAGTACCCTCGTATAAATATGACACATGGCTCCTCAATCCATATGGACACGCAATTGTTTGTATTTTATGTTAATCTGTAAAAGCCCTTTATTATTTTTGTCAAGTATGTCGTCACGTCCATCATTGGAAAGAACGATAATATCACTTCAGTTCCGAACAATAAAAGCCACGCGATTATTCATAATGAAATCCGGGATATGTTCAATTAAAATTTATAATTAAACAGGGAAGTCTTTCCTATTATATAATCAACAAATCTCTTGTCTCGGGAATGCAGATTAAATACATACAATAGGGTAGCTAATTAATTTAATTAGCAGCCGTGAAGGAACACGTCGTCCCGGAACCGACGCGACGAGTAATCCGCGTCGACACGTGAGATGCTAATCCAGAATTCTTCCACGATTTAATTAGAAGTCGCTACAAAAGATCCTAGTCTCGAACATTCTTTAGTATTGTTATTTGAATCTGGCTGATATTATAATCCATTTCGTATGTTCCTGTCTTTTCAGGTAATGTAAAGGCTCGTACAGAGAATGAAGATGATGAAGAGGATGAAGCCTCGTGAAGAGCGGTGTGAGGTGTGACACGAATGGATGAAATAAGAAATGAGTACATAAGAAGAAGTCTGAAAGTGGCGCCGGTGACTGAACAGTTGTGCGGGAATCGGTTGTCATGGTGTGGGCATGTGATGCGGAGGAATGAGGAAAATGTCGTGAGGAAAGTTATGAGTATGGATGTTGATGGCTATAAGTCCAACGCAATGATGAATGGACTGTGTGAAAGATCATATGACTAGAAAGGGAGTGACTACCGAGATGACGACTAATAGAGAACTGTGGAAGAAAGGGACATGTTGCGCCGACCACTAATATATTGGAATATGGGCAAGAGAGTGATGATAAAAGCTAATACTCTGTCCGTCTTTAAATGTATTGTATTTTATGCCTTTCACAAAAAGTATATAGTAAAGCTTGAAAACTGAGGCAGTACCTACTTCTTGAGCTGCTTGTACAAAGGTCACTCACAATGATTTTCCTACGAACGTCTTTAAACTAGGTAAATAAAGATTACCTAGTTTGAAGACGCTAGTTACCTAAGAAATTAAATTAAATACGCAGAGATTTGAGACGATTTCACAATCTAATCTTAGTGGGAAGCTTCATTTCATTTATTTACTTATATTTAGAGTTCTGCAAGTATTTGATTAGTTTCTATTTCTATCTGCTCATAGATTTCATTTTCCTTGAAAATAAACGTGAAGCTTAGAAAATATTATGTTTTATTAATAGACCTTAGCTTATTATTCGTCTAAAGCTAAATTACTAACGTTATCAGCTGAACAACGTCGGTACTTCACCCACGCTTCAAACTAATATTTTATCAAGACACCTGCTGATGCTTCGATAATCTCATCTTTAATTTATATTGGAGGTACAAACTCATCAATCCCAAGTATAACATTTTGCCCAAACTCAGGGAAAATTTCAACAAAATTGAATCAGCGGTTTTGAAGATGTTACCTTTATAAGTATAGATAAGAGCCGAGCCACAGGTATGAGTTATACCAGAGGAGGTACTTAGCACCGCTCTCTTTGAGGAACCCCTCTTTAATTAGATGTATTAATTAGCAAAAGGCAAAATCTTAGATGGTCGTTTCATCACCCCCATTGTCCAGGTATATATATATACATATATCTTTGCTTTAGGTTCGATGCTTTTATACCTTCTTTGAGTCAAACGCTTTTTATTACATTTATGAGTATTATGTTTCTTTGAAAAATTATTACGAGCACTGCTTAGTATGTAAAGAATGGTGAATTTAATACGAGGAGGATTCCTTTGATGAAAAATGTATTCATAAGGTAAATAAGTATATTTTTCGTTTACAAGAAAAATACGCATTCAACAAAGACAATATTTTGTATCCAAGTAATCATTAACAAGAATGTAGAACTCTGCTTTACCAAATATCAGTCATTATTTTGAAACCCATTACCTACTAGTAAATTCGTGTAATCGGCTTTGGTCCCAAAACCCATTTGTGGAAACATTAAAGAAGCTGAACAAAATTACCATCTTAAAATAAATCTCGAGCCACTAAACATTCAACATGAAAATAGAAAAGCGAAAAAAAAAACATAATCCTCGTCGCGACGTCAAGTAGCGAATGGGAACAAAATTAAGTGTCAGAAGCAGTACATAAATCTTATCAGGGCGCACACGCTCTGTGATTTTAAACAATCATGTTGCGAAGCCGAATGCCGAAAAAAGTACAAGCACCACAATAGGTCCCGTCGCTTGGAAACATGAGTTATGATGCGCCCGAGTGCGACCACAGTGCGGAAGGGGTGACAGCCCAGCCCGCCATGTTATTTGTGTTACATACACGTTATCGTTTATGCTTTTTTCTTTTTCTCCTTTGATATACCAAACGTCAGTGATTGCGACAAGGTGAGTGAAATGTCACCGACTCAAAGCGCGTTTGTTTTTATGGTGAATGCCAGTCACAACTGATTTGGGTCTTGTAATTGATGGAGTCGTTTGTGATCTGATTATTTTTCAAGGTGACATGAAGTCGCCCTGTTGTCACGAAGTTCATCGCTCAAAGTTGAAATTCGATCATAATCTCGTGACGAGAGCACTGTCTCGCTGCTGCTTGATTCGGGATATTAACTAATTCCTAATTTGGTCTATCAATATTCCATTTAATTACGCGTTGCTATTGGTTTTGATATCAAAACATCGCATTTCAACGTCGGGCCGTGATTAATGCGGATTGTTTGTGTCGGCTCGAGCTCAAAAAACAACAAACAGTGCGCGCACATAATCATTGGTTTATTTATCAGTCGGTAACGTAATTATCGTAATTATACGTTAGTGCTGTCCGCTTACTAATCACTGTTCACGATTATTTGCTGATGATTTGGTGCTAATGTTCTGCCTGATGCTTGGGGACAAAAGGTGACAAGCGACTGTCATTTGTGTTGTCATCGATGAGTACAATCGGTCGCAGGCCAATGTTAAACCGAAATAGAATATTGGTAGATTAGAATCGCCAACTATTCGATCCTCTGACAAAACAAATAAAATTAATCTATTAGTTTACCAAAAAAATATAATATGACAGGCAATTTTTTTTTAAATAAATAAATTACGTATGTTTCAGCTATACGTCTGAACTACTGCAAATATTGGAATTTATTCTATACTTATCTAATTAATCGAAATCCTAACAAAAAGGGTCTTAATTTCCGATAAATGCTTATACCTGAAAGTATGACTTTACATAGAAACGTTACTTAGTACTTTCAATATAAGTCACAATAAATAGGCACCGACATCTAATAAATTAACGATGTTTCCGTTGTCACCTTAAAACATAAAGCTACAAATAAGACAAAAGCGAGCTTGTACAGTCAATACAACGTCTTCAACGTAGTTCCTATCTAAAATCCAAGTCGTGTTAGGATCACGGGCTGAGATGGACTCATTGAATTACCAGGTCCCGAGGGGCGCCCGGGCACCGGCGCGCGGCGCGGGCTCCAGGCGCCAGGATGGGCTGGGGGCGCCAGGACGGGCTGCATCCAACAATCGCTTAAAACAATAACATTTCCATTTCGTTCAAATGTTTAGACTTCGTGTTCGTTTGGACGTGGATGGAACGAGAAGTACAAGTTACCCGCTTGTTGTGTACTTCAAGAAATGTGTTTAGTAAACAACATTGTTTTTCTCAAGAAAACAGAATGTTTCGAGTTAAATTAATGTACTACTGTACTAAAAATAATGTACTATGGGTACCTGTACATATCTCCTGTTTTTTTTAATGTTATACTGTTTACTATATTTTATAAAATTTTTTGTTTATGGCCGGCAATAAAACACTATTTATTTATTATTATTTGATATCAAGCTAGGTCAGACTTGATGCTACTGTGAAAACCTAAATCTGAGGAAAATTATAATTATCTTGGAAAAAAACAATTTCATTTTAGAAGAACACGAATACCAACTTCTTACTAATGATATCCTTTGATACGCCCATGCATAGCGAAAAGGTAGATAATTTTAAATATTATTCAAAATGTAAAGTGTTAGTGTTATGTGTCTGAATATCAAAGCAAACTATTGCTTGAATACAATATAAATGGAATATTATATTAGGTAATCAATAGCCGAACTCGAATCTGTATTGAATAATATGCTAAATTATATTATTGCTAACGTAATTCACCTACACTTGAATTGAAATTATGATATATTGCTTATATCTCTATTGGTATATAAAGCAGTATGCGCAGTATGTTCCCAATAAACTAAAACATCTGTCTGGGGTATTTTAAACCATTGCAATACAAATAAAATGTTCTTTAATCTGTCATGAGCATACTTTGGAATTTAATTTAGTTCGAAACCTCTTGGAAGTCCTTGCGTGAAGTCTGGACTTCCGAGGGCGAGACAATGCTCGTTTGGCCTTGTTTCGATTCTTCTTGTTCCCACGTCTCTTGTTTCCAGTTTCTACAAGGCTGTATGCATCACAGTAATGAAATTTTACAGTAAGTTTTCATAAGTATTGGAAGAAAAAATCTAGGGACTAATATGCAAAAAACTATGTAAGTGAATACCTATTAAACTTGAAGTAGTCTAGTTATTTAACCTTGTAAATATTCAGTAGTTATAATTATAAGTATCTAGATATAGTTCAATCCTAAGAATACAGCAATATGAAGTTAAACTAAAAAAACAATCTGACACTCGTCGCCCAATGTGTCCCGTCGATCTGTTCAAAGATTTAGTTCACTCGCGAGAAAGTCCAACAGAAAGAATAGTAGTAGAACAGCAATTGTAATGAAAGTCGCTATCTTTTGCAGTAATATGAACAAATATACTTCTACTTTCTTTTGACGACAAGATAAGGTAAATTATTTGTCATAAACAGAAAGGAAAATGTAAGATCTGATCAATGAGGAAACATGTTTGTTTTAAGTACCTACCAATACCTTGATAATGAAATGTAATCGAAACCCACGGCTTTTATTTTTGTGAATCGTGAGGAAAGCCCTTGGAATAATGTTTAATTATGATAAAATAACCAATATCCATTCCATAAGTTTTAATTTTTAATAATTTTTACTTTTTAATTTTGATTTTAACTTTTATGATAATCTTGTTTTTAATTTTGATCTTAATTTTGTAGCGGTATCAACATCGCCACATGCAAACTGCGCGTCACACTGACGTCACGCAAAATCCTGAATTGCGCAAGCAGAGTTTACTGCGCAATTAGCATATACAACATTAGTAGTAGAAAAAAAAATCTGCTGTTCCATACATTTGTGTTCACATAAATCGACAAAATGTATGGAACAGCTGATTTTTTTTTTCGTTATTTCAAGTTTGGTCCCGTAGAAAAAGTTGTTAAAAATGATGAGTACAATGAACAAAAACTAATATGGTATACAACGTCCCGACATCAACCGTCGGGTAGTTGCCCACCAGACACAACACCCGTCTGGTCGGAGAATCCTCCCTTTTCTATGGAGGATGAGTGAACTTTACCCTGTTCCTCATACCTCTATAATTTTGATTTTATTTCATTTTGATTTTAATTCTATAAGTTTGCAATTTCATTTTATTTTGTATTGTGTTACCTGTAGATGGATTTATCTGAAATAAATAATTTGATTTGATTTGATAAGTCCTATACCTACCTGCTGATAAATGTGGTATAGATTCGCTTTTACGGAAGTCTATTTCAGTCACATATTAAATAGCTTCTTCCTCATTATTAGTTGACTGAATTCCGGAGCGCATACATTTGAATTATTCGCCACTCTATTCCGAAATAATCGTCTTTAGAACGCTTGTTTGATAGCTCTTAAAACAAACGAACGCAAATAACAGTAAGTGTGATACTTCTGACGGCATACCCGTGCGGTGGAGCCGTCCCAACGATACAATTCATTTCCTCGCGATATCTCGAGGCGCTGTAGAACGTAATAACGGCAGTTTGTAATGAAATAATAATTGAGTCTCAGCTGCGAGCACGCCTTAGTTTATTTATCAAAAGACAATATTAGGACTTTGAAGGATCCACGCGGGAATTATTACAGAATAATCCGCCAGATGGCGCTGCTAGTTGTATATCATTAATATTGGTTTACAGTCAAATATTTTGAAAGTTTGAGATTGTTGCGACGTTTTTTTAATAATATTAAAGGCTGCTTGTAATTAGTTGGCAACAGTTTTCTCTAAGTATTCACAATAATACATTCAATATGAAATTGGATGTATTATTGTGAGCAATTTTGATCTTATTTTGCATGAAGTTTAATAACAGCCCTATTTACTAATACCATACGCTCACACGTTTGATATAATATCCGTTATAAGGAGTACTAAAGCTTAAGGAAAAGGCTTCTATCGCTCGCAGACTCCATTCACTAAATCGATTTGGAAGTTGATAAGGGAAAAGCGGATTTGCTCTATATCAATTCTTATCACATCTCTTACGCCCATAAACATATTTTTCCTCTATAATTCTTGGGTAGCATTCGCTGGCTGTGTGAAACAGTCCCCATCAGTGTGTCGTCTTATCGGCAGCGCGTCCACTGCCGCGTCACGATGATTAACGAGCTGTTAAACCGAGACAAAGCCGGTGGTGGGACCGCACAATGCCCACAGTGCTCACCGGGTATAGAAATATATATTACACACTTGTCTCGTACTTTGTCTGGCTTTTGTTGGCCGTTTTATCAAACTAGCCGCTTGGGTGCAAAGACGCTAGTTTTTTATAGTTTTATGTGCAATGTTCGGGTTTGTTGCAAAATGTATCACTCTGCTTTAAGTTTTAAAGTTTATAGCATATTTGCATACTGGGAGCGATTGGTTAAATTTTGCACAGTTTTATCTTTGGGTCACAGTGAAGTTGTGGTAATATCATACAACTTTCAATGAACTACTCAAATCATAAAAAAGTTTTTATTAATACTTACTAGAATGACCAACGTAACATGGATGAATATTAACCGCTGAAAAAAAATACAACGATGGAGGAAAATATTTTTAATATAAAAAAATATATATAATTTATAAAAAAATACAACGATGACAGTTGAAAGATTTTCTTTTGCTCTTTGAACACAATCCCTGAAATAAATACAATATATTTTATAAATTTAAAAATACGATACACTAGATAGGTATTACAGTTAAGTTGAACGCGAGCCAACTCAATAACATCGATAGCGATCGCAACACAAACAAAGAACGGAATCCACCAAAATGATCCGGTAATCCGAGAAACATAATATAATCGAGTATCGGAGGGGCCTAGTGCTCCCAAATTAATGATCAGATTAATCCGCAAAAGTGTCTTCTCCATCGCTTGAAATTTGGACGAACCAATCTTGCAGCTATAACTTTCCGGATAAATTTTGAGCTTCATAATCCGAGATCGGAACTAATTTATGGAGTGGCCCATTTCTGTGTGACCTCTTAGTAAAATAACGCGCTGTACAATGGGGCTTATGTTATCGACTATGGCAATCTGTAGGATCGCTGGAGGCGGATCGTTAACGCCGTTTCTTATGGGGCTGAATTACAACAGAGATTTATATTCAACTCTAATGATAATGGTAAATGTGGGGCAGTAAATAGAAAAAACGGATTACGCTTTAATGATAGTAGATAACTTTGGTCATACAAACAAAGGTTGGTTGGAGTATTTAAAGTATTATAAAAATAAATATGTCAAAGAAACAAATTCCAAAGTATGGCTAATTAATAATAAAGTAATAAGACTCAATGGATGCATTATAAAAACTCTTTAAATAGACACAACTTCTTTTACTTACTCGAAACATTACCAACTTGATTTGATTAAGATCCTTTCATTTGCAAGTTACTGACTGAAGTACATGAAATCTAAGAAACAGTGAGTAACTAGTTCAAACAGGATCAAATTCAGTAATTTCCGAGCATTCTGAAGAGTCTCGAGCGATCCAGGGTCCACTTGTAAGTTGTGCTCCCTTCACGAGCAGCCCATCGTGGGAGCACTCTTCAGGCGGTAAACTTTGATAACTCATCTAGTTTGTTCGGACGAATTTAAAGCCAAATATAATTCAAAGACTAAGAGACGTGCTTGACTAAGTTAAACAATGAATGTTCATCACTCATCTAAAACATTATACTTGTAATTTTTCAAATAATTTCCTGCGTACCTATATTTAATTTCATACGAATGTCGATGGTTGAAATAACAGTGGACAACATACAAAAAAACCTTTATATTTTTTTTTATAAATATTCGCTTGTTATACATTCATGTTTGCCAACCCGCCTGACAAGCGTGGCGATTATGGCAAACCCCCCCTTTAGGGGAGGCCTATGTCCAGCAGTGGTCGTCTTTCGGCTGAAATGATGATGATGATCATACATTCATGTTGACGATGCGTACGAATGTGATCCAAAATATTAGTTATTGATTTTTTTTATTCTATATATTGGAATCAAGATGGAAGCCCTAGTGAAAATGAAGGAGTCGTAAAGTTTTATTAGTTGCTAATAAAGTGGAAGTTCCGCGATGGCACCGGAGGAATTCCGATAGTAATTCGTTATTCATATTCCGAGGCACGCGTTCGGAATGTTCATTATGAATTATTACCGCCACTCAGATTTGTGTGGGCTTACTTCCCTTTGATGACCTTTGACACTCTAATTTCTTGATTTTCGACGTTTGACTTGATTGAGCTTCGTTTGCTTTTAGAATTATTTCTTGCTAACAAGAAATATGACGGGATGAGAATTCGCACTGGAATATAACGGTAATTTATTAAAATTCCATGTTTCTATTGAACAACTAATTAAATATTAGCTACAAAATGAACAGTACGCTTTAGTCTGTAGCCCTTGAAGTTTAATTAATAGGTTTAGGACGGTGAAAATAATGTTTCTAAGATTTGGTAATATGTATGGGATACTAAATAGTTCGTTACCATGCATTATAAGCGAAATGAAATCTTTATAATCTTTGGTAAACTATGGAAATTTATTATATATATATTTTATTAAAACAGATTTAAACACACAACTGATTTTAATCTGCTAAAGCAGCTTAAAAAGAAGAAGGCAGATCATTTCTATATTAAAATATAGAAAGAATCTGCCTTCTTTCTTGTAAATTGCAGTTTGTGCCAGTGCAAGTGGCGGCTGTTTCCTTCTCCATCAGTTTTGCATCACGTTATTCATCAAGGAATAGATACAACTGCTTTCATACTCTGTTAATAAAACAATAAATTTATATGTTTTTACCGAAGATATAAGTTGTCAGTAAAAACTGGCTAAGATACGGAATAATAATTTCAGTATTATCACTTAAAAATCTACATTCATGGAAGCTACAAACGCAACCTAAAATATAAACATAGAGTTTAGTGAAACACGTTATCATGCCCGCCTACTTACATAAATCATTCTTGTTTAAATTACTCCGGTTTCAGGGTTTTAGGCGAGATTGTGCGCGATATTTCATCGGTGAGCCTAAACCGTACTAGCTACACGACATTACGTAGGAACCCCTAACCCTCGCCTAGCGGACACGACATTACATAGGAATCCTGTCGACTAAGTAGGCTACCTCCGCTGGTTTCACGAAGCTGACCCATTGCGAAGGGTATTATGGTGATGTTACACTAACTAATATCTATGTTTAAGTGAAACAATTACGCAATTTGCTACTGGTTTAGCTCCCAACAAATACCCAGAGCGGCCGCACGAGGAAGCGAATGAATGCACACATCTGTAGTTTTATGGGATTGAATTCCTGGATTTCGTTTACGAGCTTCGTTCTTTTAGCTAAGCTTTCTGTGGAGTCCTGAAGAGTTCATAGAATTGTCAGTATAAGTAGGTACATTTAAAGGGTGATTTTGATATTAACTAATGCCAAATTAAATACTTATTACGATTATAATCGCCTCAGATTGATCAATGTTACAATACAAGCATATCGTAATGTTATTGGGATGTTTGTTCGAAAGTACCTAATCCGCGAATAATATATACACAGGCCGTCTCCAATTAAAATATTAATTGTTAGTAATAAATAATAATCATTTAATTGAAATAATGAATCACTAAATTAAATTGTTAAGTAGTTAAGTATCTCGTTAAAATTATAAATGAAAACTACGGTCATAACATTATCTTTTTCGTTAGTAATTAGAGCCTAATGAAAGCACATTGTTCGATCTAATCTAGATCTATTGAAGACACTATACATTGGGTAGGTAAGTATGTATGAAACAAAAACCAAATTGTTATTTCACAGATAGATGATTTTAGCCGATATCGCAATTAGACTCATCTTGCTTATTAGAGATAGTAGATCTTTAACAGATTTGAATTTTATCTTCCTTCTTTTTATTTGAATTAAAAGCTCTTCTGTATCTTCCTGATTAATTTGTCTTAACTTTGTCACCAGAGACTAAGTCACCGCTTCCTTGCAAACTGGTCAGATGTGTAGCGCGCTTCCGCCGCGGACGCGCCGCTATTATCAGCCCTCGGCGCTCGTTTCCGTCACTTCCGGTTGGACAGCTAACAATAATGATAAGCCTGTACGGATTAGTTGAACACCGCGTGTTGTATTGTTGGAAGTAATTAAAGAAACTTATTGTATTCTGGATAGATCAATTTGTGTAGCATTCTTGAAAGAAAAATCTTTAAGTAGCAGGTACTACTCATAACGAGGCTTCCGAAATACAATCTAATGAACGACACAGGCTTCCTAAAGCGCATTATGTGACATAGTGTCTAATATATTAGAATACAATGGAATAGATAGTGTACTCTTTATTTTTTTTACTCTATATTATGTCCACCATAAAAGTTAGAGATTTATACATATGTTGATTTGTATGTTTATTATTAACAAATAATATATTATCAAACTACATAGCTGACCGGACCAACGTCCTTTTCTTTCAACAATTCATACAAAATTCTAATAGGAAATGCACCTATTTTCCTGGCAACTTTTCCAATTTTCTTTCCGTAAAAAACCCAATTCGGACTATCACGAAATTAAATAACAAAACATTGTCAAATCGGGCCAGCCATCCAACCAACGAACAGCATTTATTTTAATAAGTAGATCGATCAGTCGTCAGTTCTGCCAGTTCTCAGTAAGGTGTTTGAAAAGTTGATGCTCAATCAAATGTTACGTCACTTTAATAAAAATTCCATCTTTCATGAACAACAGTACGGTTTCACCAAAGGGCGTTGTACCACTGACGCCGGTGTCTCCCTAATAAAGAACATTTTTAACGCCTGGGAGGAAGCACAAGATGCCATTGGAATCTTTTGCGACCTCTCTAAGGCGTTCGATTGCGTAAACCATGAGACACTTTTGCTGAAACTAGAGCACTATGGGATTAGGTATACAGCTCTTGATTTACTAAGATCATACCTGAAAGATAGAAAGGTTAAAGTTCAAGAGAACGGCGTAAACTCATTGGGGTCTGAAATGGCAATGGGCGTTCCTCAAGGTTCAATATTGGGTCCATTCCTCTTTTTAGTTTATATTAACGATTTACCCCAATTATTTCAAAATCAACCGAAGATGGTGTTATTTGCAGATGACACATCATTGATATTTAAAGTAGACCGACGGTCACAAAATCTTGACGACGTTAATAACTCTATTCTTCAGGTCCAAGATTGGTTTACAGTAAATAATTTGGTACTAAATAAAGCAAAAACCAAATGCATTCGATTTAAATTACCTAATGTTAGAAGTAGTGAATGTAATATCATATTGAATGGAGCAAAACTGGAATTTATTAATCAAACGGTTTTCCTAGGAATCACTCTAGACGAGAAATTACAATGGGGACTACATATAATATCTCTTGCGGGGCGGCTAAGCTCGGCGGCTTATGCTGTTAGAAAGATAAGACAGTTAACAGATGTAGAAACCGCGCGTTTGGTCTATTTTAGCTACTTCCACAGCATTATGTCGTACGGCATTTTACTGTGGGGTCGGGCTGCTGACATTGAGTCCATCTTTATTTTGCAAAAGAGAGCTGTCAGAGCAATTTATAATCTAAGTCGCCGCGAATCTCTTAGGGAACTATTTAAAAATATTAATATCATGACGGTACCTTGCCAATTCATTTATGAAAATATTATGTATGTAAGGAAAAATCTACATCTTTTTAATAAAATAAGTGATAGACATAATTTTAATACTAGAAATAAAGACAAAATAGATCAACCATTTTTCAGGTTATCTAAAGTACATACATCTTTTATGGGGTACTGTGTTAAATGTTACAACAAAATACCTTGTGATATATTGCAACTAAATGAAAGAAAATTTAAAACTCATATTAAAAGAACACTTTGTAAACAAGCATATTACAAATTAGAGGATTATATACAAGATAAGAATGCTTGGAAACATGCTGGTCCTGCTCCATAGGACAATCTAGAGTCTAGACAAAATCAAACAGGTTGCTATTTTAATTGTATAATTTATTATTTTTATGACATTTATTTTGAATTCTGTGATTACCTTAACTCACACTGATATTGTTATTTTTTAGGAAATCGTACTTATATATTTTTTACAATTTTTGTAAATATGTGAGCACCATGTATCTATCACATAATTAATTTATCTGTCATTGCTTCATCCTTAACTCCTTTTATTACCTATTGTGGTATAGTAATTTTATTCTAGGTGCATCGTCTTCACATATAATTTATATAATTAATGTATCTATAAAAATATTGTACTAGATTTTAAAAGAGTACCGGTGGAGTTTCTTGCCCATTCTTCTCCATACGAAACTACTTTTTACAATTCTATTTTTTTGTAAATATTTACGTTCAAAAGTGCCTTTTATGTGCCTATTTGAAATAAACAATTTGACTTTGACTTTGACTTTGATAACTGAGCAAAGATTAGAACGAACAAAAAAATATATGATCTTGATTCACATTATCTTTTGTTAACTCAGCTTCTGTTTGGTCCACAAGGCATCACTACCAAACTAGTTAGATTTAAGTGTTAAACTCGTTAACGAGCACGCTCACAATCTTTGTTCAGAAACGCGCCAAACTCAATAATGCGTCCCACTGTTCCAATGGCAGCTATTATTTCCCAATACGACGAAAATTTTCAATTTAAGTCCGAACAGTTTAATACCTGAGGAGCGAAGCTTTGTGCTGGGAACAATGGCGCGAATTACTGTAGCGTGGCTGAACTAAGGCATACATGCTTCCCGTGTATGAAACCAATTAAATCAATAGTTATTGCGTAAGTTCTACTAGTTGGGGTTAGATAATTATGTTAGGCAAGTCGTTCAGTAGAACTGTCGAAGATTCTGGAAGATATTGTAATAATAGTATGGGAACTGGTGTATTGGGTTGAAGATGTTGGGTGATCGCGGTTATTTAAAATCTGGTGTACTCATGATGGTTTAAGTACAATACGCACTAATATGTTACTACTTAGCTTCAAATTGATCGAATAATTACAGGGTGTAGAAGTAGAAATACGTAACGAATATATGCGTATTATAGATGTAGGTATCTACCTACTTTTAAATTAACATTTACCTAACATTCAATTGCGTAACCACAAAATTACGTAGATTACACCCCTACAATTACAATGCTAAATTAAAAACCAGATTAGGACGGCCAGTTATTTCTGCGAGCCGTGATCCGTAACTTAGTTCGGGTTACGGCAGGCAGATATCAAATCGCGCGTCACTGCCAATCAACGAGGCTCATTATTTGGAGCAAACAGGCAGGTGGGCCGTCAGCTCACGTTGGTGCTCAGCCGCGTGACGGGAGCAGAGGGACATCGACAACAAAAATGGTGAAAACAGAAACTTAACAATACTTATCTTTTAGGTAAAGTATAAAATACAAGAAATAATTTTCACGTGCTTAAAACAACGTGACAGAGCGTCGCATTAGTGTAGTGCTCGCAAGGCACACCGCAGTGCTATTCTGTAACCATCTCACCGTGAAAACTTAGGTGAAGGAGCGTGGAGTGAACTGTCAGTGAGGGATTGCCACTGTTAACAACTCACTTCACCTACGTTTACGGTGAGATTTTTTCAGAATAGGTCGGCTGCTGTCATGGGTCGATCTGGCAAAATGTAATTGGGGTTTTTTCATTCGTACATTCTTAGTAGCAACTCATAGTTAGCACGACTTTTACTACTTGTGACAAAACCACTAACGAAATGTGTTTGGGTTTTCTACTATGTCGGTGTTTTGCCTCGTCCTTCGGGAAATGTAGGCGTGGTGATAATATGTTATGCAATATACAAGTTGTTCATCAAATTGGCTAGATATAAGAACGTAGCAGCGTTGAAGAGATTACAACGAATTACTTCACTCAACTTCTCTTCAATACGTAACTTGAGCAGCAAGTTCTGTTTATTTCACTTTCAACTTGAACCTCTCCGTGCCTCCACTGCTCAACGTTGATGAATAGAGTATCAAGGGGCTTCCTGCAGCCGTAACTTGATCAGGAATCTCTTGGATTTCACTTTAGATATTACCCGTTAGTGCCTACCTACTATAGTTAATACACGATGAGATTTTAAACTAAATTTTCTTCTGAGTAATTCAGACAGTTTTCTTAATTTATAAATAAGTACTTTGAAATGAAATGAAATTTATTTGCAAGAATTGTAGTACATTACAGATGATCGGGTTTTTTTTTTAAGTTTCTAAAACAATTCGCTAAAACTAGCATGCAAAATAATTGATTACATAATAATTGATACAAATATAATTAAATCAATGATAATAAAATTGGCATATAAATCCTAGATAATAAATTAACAATAGAAATGTCAAACGTTTGTCAAATTATAATAGTTAAATGTCAGTGTAAATATTTAAAGTTTAGGTACTCATTCACATAATAGAATTTTAATTTAACCAAATGTAACAAAAATATATAAACAGTTATAGGCTTATAGTCCACCGCGCTAATAAAATCTAAACAACAAACTCGTCTGAATGGCTGGGAGGAGTAACATTACTGATTATATTAGAGTGGGTGATCCGCCCAGCCACTCGAGCCGGCAATGAATGCGCGCCCGTGAGTAATGAACACTGAATAATGAACAATGCGATTGCCCCCAAACAACACGACATAACTCACGCAAACCTAATTCAATACAGACGCGCTTATTGAAACATTACCACGCAAATATATTATTATTTTAGCACTAGTTTTTGACGCAATGAACAATGTTCTTCGTCCTGTTTGATGACCGGATTGAATTCTGTTTTGGAACTGTAATTTATCATGGTAATGAGAGGAGTAGATTGTGGACCGAATATAATGGCATACGTAAATTATGATTTTAATAGGCTTAACTTATTACAGGATAAAGCTAGTGTAACTCTGAATTATTCCAGTAATCAATCATTCGGTAATATTGAACAGCGAGTTTCATTTACGAATTATTAGCAGTCAGAGAATAGTAATTTCTAATTATAATAATAGTAGACGCTAAACAATCCACGAGAATTCGTAGATACTTGTGTAATAAATCCCCGTCACTGGCGGTATGCCGTGGTAGCACCACCTCACCAACACCACTATGGCGCGAAAGCAATACCTAAGAGTTTCTCGTTCTGCGTTAATTCCGAGCTAAGTCTCGCGTTTTCCAATTAAACTTTGTACTGAACGCGAATATTTTAAATTAGCTAGCCTACCGCCTGGCTGGGACCGGCATTTGAGTGAAAAATAGAGATTAAAACTACCTCTGTGACACTAGAAAATAGCTTTAGAAAGAGTAACTGCTTCTTAGTAAATTCTAAAGAACTGAATTATAAATGAGTACTGTCAGAGTAATTAAGTTATTATTACAATAAGGGGTATTGATCGTCGTGTAGTTGATGAAGAATGTAATATTAATGAGGCTATAATGTTAGGCTATGTACTGGTCACTGACAAATAAATTAACAACGTATAACACGAAAATTACTGCAAACATTTTCAAAGATAAATTCTTTTAGAATCGGCTCAATGTCTCAGATGTGTGTGGGCACAGAGCAGCGAGAAATATTAAATACATATGAGGTCCGTTTGGTTGTGTTCCTGTTACAAGTGCAGCTCGATAGGTAATAACATTAGGAGCAGTTCGATTGGCGGGAGGTTCACAATTATCTACTTGGGGAACTGTTTAATTTAAAGCCGATAATACTGTTATGAGAGACGTTCGAGTCTCAAGCGCGGAACTAACGAAGTTGCCAATCCAAGTACCTGAGAACGGCCAACGACAAAGTAGCGATTTATTTGATTGTCACAGTTATAGAGTCCTAGGAATTTGAGCATCGGGACGAGGAAGTACGCAAACTTATATGGCGTTATAGAATCAGTTTTGTCATTACATCCGATTACAACGAACATTTTTCTTTTACTTAGGTGAACAGTTGAAGCAAACTAAATTTTCACAACAATAATCAAGGGACTATATGTATTGGTCGACATTCAGACATTTGAATTTAAAATTGATTTTAGACTAGTTTGAATATTTTATATAATATCGATTTCATTTAATTATCTACCGAGTTAACAAAGCGTATTGCTTAGGTACCTAGGTACATTATTCTTTACTGCTCATATGCCCAGAAAATTCTTTCTAAAATATTAAATTTAATTCAGTTTTTTTAAGGTATACTAGAAGTTCCTCTTCCTTCAGCCCACTGCTATTACAAACAAAAAAAAAAGTAGAAGCGGATTTTTGCTCTTCACAAACCTAAAATAGATACTCTTTCATAAGCTGTTAAACTTTTAACGAATGACAAGAGCGTTTGGTGCGGCGCGGCGGCGTGTGATTCGCGGATTAGCGACGTCACGGTCGCCATGGCAACGAAGCGCCTCACCGAAGCCAATTTGCTCGGCCAGCCGCGAACAAACCATTGCTCGCTCAATAATCGGGAGATACGTATGTATGAGAAATAAATAGTTTTATTTTGGTCCTTATTGCAACGATGGTAAAAGATTGGGGATAAGAGTAAATGTATCTGAGGACTTCTGTCTAATCTACCTATCTGAATGAATCCATCTGAGGTACTTTGGTACTTTTATTAAAAACCCCAAATATTAGATTAAATTAATGTACTAAAATGTGACAAGAATTCCAACAAGATGACAGAAACACTGACGCGATTGTAAGTGCAATGATGTCGTCGATATAGAACCTTTTGTTCTCGCTTTGTTATAGACGATGTCATCATCATCACCATTTCAACCGAAAGACGACCACTGGTGGACATAGGCCTCCCCCAAGCACCGCCACTTCGACCGGTTCTGTGCTTCCCGCATCCGCAGCGGATACCTGCGGCCTTCACCAGGTCATTGGTCCACCTTGTGGGAGGCCTTCCAACGCTACGTCTTCCGGTACGCGGTCACCACTCCAGAACCTTTTGGCCCCATCGGCCATCAGTTCTGCAAGCAATATGCCCTGACCACTGCCACTTAAGCTTGGCAATTCTTCGGGCTATGTCGGTTACCTTGGTTCGCCTGCGGATCTCTTCATTCTGATTCGATCACGTAGGCGATGACGTATAGACGATGTAATTGTAGACGATATTATTCACAATTTTCACAATCCTATCTCTTCTAGAGTGCCCTGCCCGCATATTATCCTTGACACCACCAGAGCCAGTACCCCGCGATCGGAAGAGCTGCGCTTAGCCGCACTTCCGGCCCTACAGCCCCCACCGTCACTCGATACAAGGGCCGCTTAATACGATATCCTGAATAAATAAGATTAATGTGCCTTCCTGTGAGGGAGAAATAATAACTGTGTGTAAGCCGAGTATGTGTGACGTCATAATTACCTCGTAAAGTGTTTGCTTTCGGTATGACTTTCACGGTATCATCTGCCTTTTCCCGGCTACATTGGGTTTTCTCTTCGTCCACATTTTGTGGTTTTCAGAATTTTACACTCAAATAATATCTTCTTATTATCCTAACTGGTATTATAAAAGCGAAAGTGAGTTTATTTGTTAAGCTTTCACGCTAAAACGGCTGAACGGATTTGGATGAAATTTGGCACATGGGTAGACCATGACCTGCGTTAGGACATAGAATACTTTTTATCCCGGCAGTAAGTTCCCGTGGGATAATTTCCGACCCCCACGTGGGCGAAGCCGCGGGCGATAGCTAGTTCTATTATACTTAGAGAACTTTTAATTTTAAGGTTTCATTCACCGTATTAAGATGAGATTTTATTAGTTTGCTCAAAGATGGGATCTACATAATATACGACTGAGTTGTGACCGACACGACTGACATTTTGAACAAATGTTGAGCTCGACTTTACTACAGGTTTTGAAAAATTAGAGAGTTGTGATCAGTGGTTGTGTTGTGTGCCTTTTAGTCTGTTCTAAATAAATTTATTTTCTTTCTTTTATTTGAATCAATTACCTAATCCTTTCTGAATACTTTCAACTATCCACTACGGATTATTCCGCGTAACTCAATCAGCTAGAAACTAGAACAAAAACACTGCGAGCGGGCGATACGCGTCGTAATGTAGCATTCAAAACAAAAGCCAATCAGTTTTTATGGAGCACGTATTGAGCAGCGATCGATGGTAACGCCAAAACGAGACATTTAGATAACTAGTAGCCACACTACCGATAGTAAAACGTGCCCGTAAAAATACTATCTACTAGCAGATTGACCTAAAATAATGAATAGGTATATGTAAGTGAAGTGCGATTTATAGCAGAATACTGACTAAAGAATAAAATGTGCCAAGAAAAAGCACATTCTGGGTTGCCAATATCCTGAACTGAGATAAATTGCACCTAATATTCATTGAGATGATTGGTTATAGAAAACATGAATCATGATTCCCAATCAAATCCAGGACTTCGAAACAAAAACAGAAATCAGTTAAAACATCTTAATCTAAATCTAAAACATGTTTATCACTCCAAAAACCTCCCATACCAAATGAAACAAACCATCTAAACCAACTTATTGCGATAAAACATCGCCAGCAAAAACTTAGTCCATTTTATAAGCTCCGTAAATGATTCGTGTCACACACCCAGTAAACAAGTGGTTCACTTGTTTACTCATTACGAGCTCTATTGCAATGCTATAAAGTCGACATCCACTTGTTAACGTGTGCGGCAGAAGTCACGTGCGCCCTGTATCAATCGGTGACCATGGTTTACGATAATTCGGGATATTCGCTGATAGAGGGCACCACACGTAGTGGACAGTGTATCAGGAAAGTCTCGATTTTTGCATTCATAAAGTATTAATTCTGAGACCTTCTTTTTTCAATAATTGTAAAACAATTTCTTAGAGGACTGTTTTTGTTACAGAGTACGAGTATCTTCAGGTCGTATTGCATATAAAGTTTCGTATTGTTCTCGACACAAGAGAATTTCTACTTGACTGATATTTCTAGTGTATGTGAGTACACATGAAATATCAGCCATGGAACATTCAAGTGGTCCAACAGAAAAAGAAAATAAAATCGCGGACTTTTGAGGTACGACTTAATAATAATAATAATAACCCTATCGCCGTATCTCTCCGTTAACATCCGCGTCGTGGTTAAGCTTAACTCTAGGTCTGTGCCGGTAGATTTTACTTTGCCGGAACAGGTCTAGGATGAGGAGCCAGACCAAGAGATATTCAGAAACCCGCAGGGCAGCATGTGGCGAGCTGTTGAGACGTAGCGATCCCACCCTATCTCCCGGGAGAAGTCTTGTTCCTCATTCCTGGCTTCCCTTTATTGACTGGTTGGAGTGAACCAGTGTTCACTAAAACCTGCAAGAATGAGGTGGGCACTCTGTTTCTCATCAGCGTGAGAAACAGAGTGCCCACCTCATTCTTGCCTTTATTGACCGCCTTGAGTGGAGATTCGAAAGAGTGAACGTGCTCGCACGAAGGAAGTATTTCAATAAGTGCTGGTAGGGATCTTGACCATCTTTCGGGCTCTGGGATTATCCTGATAGCTGTGGAATTCCTCTCCACTCCTCAAGCACCTCAGGATATGTTGCCCTCTTGTTGCTACGTCCCTAAGTGCTAGCGAAAGTTTCCGGGGGCCCATTACAGCATGTGCAAGTCACCCCCTGCCATTTTCTCCATGTATAATAAAACATTAGTCAAGCAGGGGCCATAGTCCTTACATAGTTCTAGGTAACCAGTACACTTTAGCCATCCAAAGACATTCCAATATCTGTGTTTCCATATCCTGCAATAAGTCCTACACCAACCGGGGGCTGTCCTTGAGTGCACTTGCATAGTGCAGGTGCAGGTGCAGGGATAATCGGGGGTTGATGCCTCATTTCATTAAAAGCGTTAAAGAGTCGCTGCGAGTAGTTTTCGGCCCCTCATACGCATTCCAAAGGTCCGCGACCCCAGGATCCCTAGATATGTCGAACACAATAATAATAATATCTTGACAATAAGCCGGACATAATGGTGATAGATTGATTAGAGCGTCGCACAATGATTATTGATTTATAGCGGTCCCGCATGAGAAGAACCTCGTGAAAACTGAAAAAGATAAGCAGACTATGTATCTTGACTTAGCTCGCGAGGTGGTCGACATGTAGGATGTGGATACAGCAGTAATTGTGCCGATATTCGTGACGGCCAAGCCAAGAGCTTCGACCAACACCTGTGGAGGCTCTTATTTGACAGCTGGATCAAAGGTTTAATCCAGAAAGCGATACTTCTGGACATAGCTCGTATCATTAGGAGGTTCTTCTTTCAGGAGCCCTGACTATCGGTAGCTTGGGCCCATTCCCGATACCGGTGGGCTACTATTTTTTATATTTTAAATGTTATTTTTTATGTTTTTGTAAAAATATTTAATCAATAATAATGTAATGATAATAATAATCATTTATTTATAAAAGGGACACATGAACAATAAATAACTTAACAATTAAAATAGTATCCATACTTATTGTAATACATTAACAATGAGTATATACTAAAAAAATCGGCCAAGTGCGAGTTGGACTCGCGCACGAAGGGTTCCGTACCATTATCTATAAAAACGGCTGTTATTTAGTATTTTTTTGTTATAGCGGCAAAAGAAATACATCATTTGTGAAAATTTCAACTGTCTAACTATCACGGTTCATGAGATACAGCCTAGTGACAGACGGACAGACAGACGGAAGGACAGCGTAGCCTCAGTAGCTGGGTTCCCGTTTTACCCTTTGAGTACGGAACCCTAAAAACTAAATTAATACTTTGTTAAATAAAAGTAAAATAGCATATCAGTAGACAACAAGTAGATCTTCTGTCTGTGCATTAATGTGGTTAGTAAATATAATACAAATTATATTTAATTTATTAAATATTATATTGCAGTGATAGCCTAGTGGTGTGACCGTCGGACTGGCAAGTCATAGGTACTAGGTACGTCACCACCTCTGACTTTTCAGATTCATGGGCGTATTGTATAATTGGGAATCAAACGAGCTTACCTCTTAAGCGAAGTCTTGATTCTAATTTTATGAACGGCGATCTGAAATATAATTAATTAAACAGAGTAGTGTTCCTTACACACACGTATTAACATCGCATTTTTAGAGATAAAATATATATATTTTTTTAAGTTGGATTATTATCTCAGCGTTGGCAAGTGGCAACACAGATACTTATGTCACTTATTTTAGAGATCCTTAAGTAAGGAACAAGCTCTGTTTTCTGTACAGAGTAGTTCCGCATACTTACATTCACTAGGGTTTCCTGAAAGGATAAGTGAATTAGGTAGACTGATTATTGCAGCATTGGGGTTGTTAGCTAGTGGCGGGTGGGTGATTATATTTCAGATCGCCGTTCATAAAATTAGAATCAAGACTTCGCTTAAGAGGTAAGCTCGTTTGATTCCCAATTTTATTTCACGGCGATCTGAAATATAATTAACTAAACAGAGTAGATGTTTAGAGTTGTCTGCAATATCTGGTTAATATTCTGGTTTGTTAAGTAGGTACTTTTTATTTTGTTCATTACCGTTACTTTGTTAGGAATTAGAATTCCTATTATATATAATTATTATTCCTATTCCTGGCTATTGTTAGTCAGCAATGAGGCATAATCAACATCGAGAAAACCCACATTGTGTTTGTCTCAATTGATGTCAAGTTTACGTTGAGCTGTTGTATTTGTTGTACTGTGAGAGGTAAAGGATTAATATTACTTTAGCTTACTATTTCGCTTATCGTAACTTACGGTTATAATGAAGTATTTGTTTTATTAGTCCACAGAGTCAACATTAGAGCCAAAACGGCAGCCAACTTGTTTAGTAAAGTTTGTTCTGTATGTGAGATTGAATACTTTTGAATATTTTCGTGACTGGAAATAGCAGCCTTATATGTCTCCATAAGCTTTAACGTTCACTTATTTGGGATTCAGTATGGAATGGAGCTTACTGCGTGAGATTGCACTAAGCTCATTAACTCTATTATTACGTTTAATTGCGTATTATAATATGTGTTTTAGTCACTGAGGTGGCAGATTTTGTTGCCCAGATCGTTGTAAAAGCTCTGTTTTTTTTTTTTTTTTTTGCGTTGTGTTGGCGCTGGATAAGCTTTTGACACTTTCGCCAACCCGCCTGCCAAGCGTGGCAATTATGGGAAACCCCGCCCCCTGGGGGAGGCCCATGTCCAACAGTGGATGTTTAGTAAGCACCATTTACTTAATAGAATTTAAAAAAGAAGAAAATATATTTCTTAATTTATAGTGAAACCGTTTACTTCAAGTACTTATGATCAAAGGGATCCTAACTTCCACATGATTTTCATACGTTCTGCTAGCAAATAGTCAAAATAATTATTACTTGACAAGTTGAGAGCTAATCGAAAAGATTAGTTTCATCTATGGGGCATTAAATTGAGTTATATGCCTTAGGTGAGGAAGTTGTATAATTAGATATGTTCACTGTACAGTGTGCTTAAGAACGAAGAAATTTTTAGGTACTTTTGTTCATGGTGCCTGCATTGATTGTATGGTATGCCTGGCCTTGTTCATGTTCTAATCACGATCCATCAATACTTTATCCTCACAATGCGCTGCCCCTCCCCCTTTGTTTCCTTGACAATTTTACTTTAGTGTTGTGATTATCATTGTTATCTAGGTACTGCTAAATGTGTAGTCTAGTACTTGGTTGGAATGATTAAATGTTTAATTAGACATTTTGATTTTATAGCCTTTGAATAAGATCACCCATCTCTGTCCGGCCCTTCTGGGAATGCGGGCGTAATGTTATGTAAATAAACTCTTACTTTTGTTTTAATATAGTTATTTCAAGGCACTTGTTTCAAGGTGTTAGATCTCCATGGTTAATTTTCGGGCGATTTTCGATTTGTACACGTAAATTGGTGTCTGTCTATAAAGGTGCTTATTATGTCGGTCTTGATATTTTGACGAATAAATAATCAGGGTGGGTTGGTAGGAAATCTTGTTTCGGTACCTAAGTGTCACTCACTACTGGTAATTTAGTCAAGACCACTGATTACATTTATTATAGGTCAGTACAGCAGAGCTATAAGATACAGTTGAAGTATGAGAATTCTATTAAAGAAGTTATTAGACAATGTATTTATAATGAGCCCTTATTTTTAACCTATCTGGTCATAGGAAGAATGCTGCGGGTACCTATAGAATAAAATCATATAAGTAGATACCTATCTATTTTGATAGGTTGAAAAATAATTGAATAGTGTACAAGTTAGCAGTATAAATTAATAGGGTTATATCTGGGAGCTTTGTAATTTTCTGTCAATTAAATACCAATAATGGAATTCTCACTGCCCTAGGAGGGGTTAAGTACCAGTTTTAGGTTCAGAATGAAGCTAAATTTTCTATTTTGTTTGGGTCTAAAATGTACAAATTCATTGTAAATCTGTACTTAATGCATTTTTAATTCATCTCGGTTTTTACTAGCTGAAATGATATTCAGAAGTTGAGGTATTGAATTTTGATAGGTATCAAATAGTTTATTGTATCTTTGTACCCACGGCCGATAACAGGGTCAATGGTCTGCAGCTGTTTTTTCGGCATAGCATATGGTTGTTGCATTCCAGTATCAATCTTGATAAATTGTCATTCAGGAGTGTAGGTATAAGCCGGATTGTTATTAAGGTCCACCAACAACATTCATCTTTGTTTTCCATATTGATTGATTTCTGTACCCAGTTGTAGGATGTTTTATTTCTTATTTACTATAACAAGTCAACTCCTGTTGTGCTATTTAGGTACATTTTTTCAAAAGGACTGGTAAGTTTCTCTATTATCATAATAATAATATCAAAGAAATCATTCTAAATAGATAATATAAAAAAAACCAGATAGACAGCAAGAGTGAATGTCTTGTGGGTTTAATATGTATTAATTAATTATTATTGTTTGTGGCTATAAAATTATATACCCAAGTTTGTTATTGTATCTGTTTGTTTTTCAAATAGAGTAAGTTAGCAATCATGTCAATTTTTGAAGCAATATTAGTTTTATTCTGGTTTTAATTTGGTAGTATTATATTATTATTTATTTATATTTTAATTATTTTTTATGTTGGCAGGTGCTTTTTGTTGCATCAGCCGAGTCAATCCGCAGTTTGTGTTTGTATTATGTTCTTCATGAGCATAAGGTCAGTCATTGCTGTCCCTATGATAGAGGTAACCGGTCCCCCTGTTTATGTCAATCCCTTGTTCCCTCAGTTTAGAGGAATCTGAAAGTACACCTATTACCTTATAGATAATTAAGGGAGCATTGAATAATACTTTGTATGGTTTTGGTTCGTTTCAGTTACATTTAGGGGAATTTCCATAGATATCTGAAGCATTTGTTGTCTGCCGTTGTATCACATAATCATTTTTGCAAAGTATCTTGTACCGTCAGCCATTGCATCACAGAATCATTTTAACATATCCTGTACTTATAGTATTTGAATGTATGAGTGTAAAAGTTACACAATTTTGCTTTATATACTTTACAAAATAGGTATCATTTGTAGCTCAGGATAGTTAAGCCACCTAGGTGGCTGATAAAAAGTATCCTGTTGAGGCGAGGTGTGCTTCCATAGTATTATCCTTGATGCGAGAGCTAGGTCACATAGTGGTGGGATAACATGCTATGAGTATATTAAGAGTATTTTATATTCAATAATAACAAATGCTTTGCGAGTGTATAAACGCACAGGCAGTGTGCAGGGTTGACTAAGCTGTCACGCAGCTTTCATACTGTAAGTAAAAGCATATCAAATCCCCTTTATGACAAGAGTCAGTGTCGTGAAGAGTATTTTATACTCAATGATAACAATCCAGGTACGGAGGTACGGTCCAGCACTCACAAGGACGTATAATGCTTTTGCAAGTTTATAACACACAGACAGTGTGCAGGGTTGGGTAGGGCTGTCTCGCGGCCTTCATGCTCGTAAGTTAAAAGCATATCAAACCCCCTTTATGACAAGAGTCAGTGTTGTTAAGAGTATTTTATACTCAATGATAACAATCCAGGTACGGAGGTAGGGTCCAGCACTCACAAGGGCGTATAATGCTTTTGCACGTGTATTACACACAGACAGTGTGCAGGGTTGGGTAAGGTTGACTCGCAGCGTTCATGCTCTTAAGTTAAAAGCCTATCAAACCACCTTTTTAAATTTTCTTAACCTTGATCATAGAAATGAGACTTACCTGTTATTACAAGTACATACCCGAGTTAGCTATACACACTGTTAACTTTTCATCCAGCTAGTAACGGGAAGGTCACACGTTACTGGCGTGTCTCGCACGCACTGAATGTTGATAAACGCATACCAGTTAGCTATGCACAGTAACATCGCTAAGGGCTTCACGAGCCTCTCTGGCAGCTGCTCATCCAGCTAGTATCGTTGAGATAACAATACTGGTGACATCTCGTGTCTCTGGAGGGATAATGCTTTATAAAATTTGCAGCAACTGGCAATAGGCAGTGTTAATGTCCACCATAGTGCTTATTTAAAGCGCTATCAGTATCGCGTACAAGGTGGTCAGTTAAAGCCAGGCACTCTCGCACATTAAGGTTGTGGGATGCCTCCGGATCTTGGGTCAGGTTTAGCAGTCTGCCTCTGATGTATTTATCTGCTTTCTGTTGATGTCGTTCATGAACGTCGTGGGCTCGTGGCCGTCTCAGGTCTCCACTAACAATGCACTCATTACACTTTCTATCACTTAGCATAATTGACACTTTGTCAAAGATCATAATTTCAGTAAAGAGCACTGTAAACATAATAGAAATTAACGATTTGATGAGAGCGAATTTTTTCTTGCGATGTCATGTCAGCGCGCGAAAGAAAAGTGACATAAGTATCTGTGTTGCCACTTGCCAACGCTGAGATAATAATCCAACTTAAAAAAATATATATATTTTATCTCTAAAAATGCGATGTTAATACGTGTGTGTAAGGAACACTACTCTGTTTAATTAATTATATTTCAGATCGCCGTGAAATAAAATTATCACTTGCTTACAAAACGGTGAAAGAAAATATCATGAGGAAACTGCCTGAGAGATATATTTCTCGACGGCAAGTGAAGCCAAGTCCGAGGCCCACGGGCGGCATAACAACTGACACCAGGTTAGTCACTCTAACCACACGGAAAAGAAAGAAGTAAATATTTGAGTATTTTTTTACAGCTGAAGTTTTTTACGTTACAAATACTAAGTTTTCTATTTAACCTATTGTACAGAAATGGGCCTAAGAGTGTAAAAAATCTTGTTAGTATTGTCAGAATTCATTAATCATTGCAAGCAATACGACCCGTCGTGCACAATGATACAGTTGTTCAAATCTACATTTTGTAGAAACAAAAATAGAACACACATTCTTCTCGCTAATTTTCTGATACGAACAGTTTTCTTCGAAATCTAGATGAAATGAAAATTCCGTTGCAGCAATGTTTAAATTGCCGCGATTTTATTGACTAGTTGGAAGTCGAGTGTCATATTATGTACCTAGCAGTAGGAGGCGGGCGGGGGACATTCGGTGCGATAACGAACTATCCGTTATTTTTTTTTTTGCCAGTCTGTTTTGGCAAAAAACTAAAATAAGCTTCTCCCGCTCTGGTCGGAGCGGGAGGGCGTGTCAGACTTTTACTGACTAAAACCCACCCGTGTTCCTTCCGTTGCCTGTGTGCCAGGGCCAAGATATCCCTTTCGGACAAACTCGAAACCCTGGAAGGCATTGGTCCTAACGGACCCCGTCAGTTGATGCTGACATCTCTTTGAGGCGCGCGTGGAACACAACGCGCCGTCGACCCGGGCCTGGTCCTTGTCGGACGGCGAGCTACCCATCGTTCATCGTCCGCAAGCCCGCGCGTACGGTGGCGACTCCCGACGCCCGGGGAGTCTCCTGCGGCGCCTAGGGGCGCGAGGGCGCGAACCTTGCCTCTCCTTCACGCATTCCGCCTCCTCCTTCGTGAGCATTACTGCTTCGCAGAAGGTGGTGACGGCCTCCCTGCACTCTCGCTCCAAACGATGGCCTGAACCAGGGCCGGACACGAGAGATCGCCGCCGCCAATCACCTCCGTGAGGACACAGCGGTGCTCCACCCAAGCCGGGCAGACCTCATCCGTATGCTCCACCGTGTCCTCCGAGTGATCCACACAGTGGTGATACCCGGGCGTTTCCCCCCGCTTTATCCTGAACAGGATCCTCCCGAAACAACCGTGTCCGGTGAGGACCTGCGTCAGGCGGAAGGTGAGGACGCCGTGGCGCCTCTCTAGTCACTCCTCAAAGAGGGGACTTATCGCCACAATTGTGGCGTGCCCATAGCTGTGAATAGTAAACACGTCAGACCTACCATTGAAATTATTTCACATTAGATAGGTATGTTAAATACATTCCATAATCAAAACCGTTTTTTATTTTTGGGTGTTAAATTAAATCCTTGCCAAAAGTGGCTTTGTATTATAATTGTATGCAATCAATAAGTGTTTAGTACCATCTTTTTCATCTAACACATAGGTACTAGAACATACGGCCAATTTAAGATTTAATAATCACACGTGCGCCCAATCCGTGATTTATGTGCGTCGTACGTCACAGGCATTGCATCGCTACCTGCCTTCATTAGTCAGCTCACAGGGTTACGTAACGCACAAACGATGCTTTATCGACTAATGTACCATAACCCGACACAAACTCTAATGGAATACCTCTATTCTGCATTCGGAACGTGAGCAGGCGCTAGAGTTCTATAGACTTTAACTTGTATTTTAAGATTATTATTTCGCTAGACAACGTATTTGGTGGGAATAACTTTATCTTATTAATTTAAGAGAAAACTAATCTGCAAGAGAACGCATTCATTGTACTGAAAGCATTCGTAAGATAAATCGCACGAGCCCACTGTACGTGCCACTATAAAGCAGAAACACAAACTTTTAAAAGCACCTCGTGCGCACCGCTCCTAACCCTTCGCAACCCGCCGTGCGCTGAAGCGTTGAAAAACGCCAAAATTCGCCAGAAATGAAGCAACGAACGGTGAAATTACGGACGCGGACGAGTTTTCTCGCGAGAAAAAATAACCCCCAAACCGGGCGAAGCAATTTGTCTTAAGTGGCTAAAACAGTGAAATATTCGGGAACTTTTAAAGCGTATTAAAGTTTAGCCGGACCTTTTGTAGATGTGAGGAGCGATAGGGACGGGATGGTTAGCCGCGATTTTCCAGAGGTGATGACGCGTTTCTACGCCTCGTTTTTAATTAATACGAAAAGTTAGTCGTCCGGTGGCGGGGCCCGGGGCCCGGGGGCCCGGCCCGCCTTATTGTGCGCTTTAATTATATAAATACACGGCTCCTAATGAACAGGAGGCGACACCTCAGCGCGCCGCGTCTCTTAATTCCGCCGAGGGTAACTTTTATAAATACGGGAAATATGGAATCATAAAGTTAGACAATGAGCTCGTTATGCGAATGAAATATTTCTAACTTGAATAAATTAAAAGGGACCGTGGAAAGCGGCTTAGAAGTGTGTTTGCCGTGATAGCGCGCGCACGTTACCAAGTGTTTTTCCTAAATTGTTTTATTGCGTATTTATATTATTTTGCGGCATAAATTTAGTGTCGACTTTCTACATTCGTCCCCGCGCGCTCGTCATAATTTACAGTTATTACATTCAGGAGCTGTTTATCACTCGGCGCAGATGTGCGCAACTAGAACTATTTAAAATGTAAATGTAGACAGAACGCACAAAAATATATGTTGTAAAGTTTGCGGATAGAATACTAAATTGGTACAATAGTTTAAACTAAGTAGATGAAACTTGACGGCATTCTATTACGGAGCTTACTTGCGGAGGTAGCGACTAGTCGCGGCTGCGTCGCGAGTCGCAGTCGCGTGTCGCAGTCGCGTGTCGCGTCGAGACACGCCATGAATTAATTATAGTGCGCAGCTCTTGTTTCTTCAGACATGGAGTTTTGTCGCGCGAGCTAAACTTGTGCACTTAGTGGCACAGATTCGGCGATGTTAATAAAACATGTGCCGGAACTTTTAGTATTTATGGCCGGCCCGAATTTCGTGGATAAATAAGAGTTTGTTGGAGTTAAATAATAACAGCAATTTTTGTGTTTACAATAAATGTAAGGGCTGCTGAACCTACTTCATTATTTTGTAATTCAATAAAAGTTTAAATGAATTGAGTCTACCTTATTTGGTGTACGAATAAAAAGATATGTAATATCGACATTACTTATTTTCGTTTGCAGTAGTATAATGACTAATAACAATATTTTGCGCTGGTAAAAATACCGGGATCGTCAAGAAATGTGACCTATTCTACTTTCAAAGCTCGGTCGGTGGCACTGAACCCGCTCCCGCTCCCGCTTCCGCGTCCACCGCATACCATCCGCATATCTCCTTAGTGTCGGGTAAAACTTGCACATAACATCAGTGCGGGTCGCTCTTACAAATTGCTTAAACCGTACTTTGTCACTAATCACATGTCTGTCGCAAGTATCTTCTTACCCGCCATGAATAACTGCATAATTAAATATGGCGACTTTAGAAAATATAATAAATTCTTTAAGAGTTGAAAAGGTTATCTTTACATAATATATATTATAAAACAAAGTCCCCCGCCGCGTCTGTCTGTCTGAACGCGATAAACTCAAAAACTACTGCACAGTTTTTCAAACGGTTTACACCAATGGACGGAATGATTCATACGGAAGGTTTACGAGTACGTGTATAATTCATTAAAGTTTTGTGTAAATTAGCTGAAATATGACGATCATTGTGAAGATGTCGGAAAAAAAATATCATGCCGACTGGGAGATTTACTGGCGTGAGCCGCATAAACCGTACGAGATACATACAATTTATGTTCTACAGATTGTACATCTTAAAAAGTTCAACAAAAATGTCCGCGATGGCATATTATGTCAATATCTTCTAAGTATGACCCACAGTAACAATTTATATCTTTCAGAATTTGATTTATAAAACATTGTGATTTCCGAAGCAATCTTTATCCAATAAAATACGTTTTTTTATTGTGCATTTAATTTAGATTAAAGTATGCCTTTGCATCCTATAATTTAAAAACTATTTTAAAAGAAAATTCTCATAGATTCAAAATTACGCGTAACAAAATAATTCTGGTTGACGGTGGCGCGGGAGCTTTTCTCTGCTATTACTGCGACAGAAAAACGGCTGAACGGAATTGGGGAAATTTGGCTCACAGTTAGTTAATTACCTGGATTTACACATTAGTACATTTCCGTTGGTTAATTTCTGACCTCCACGCGAGCGATGCCGCGGACAAAAGCTATTTGTGTATAAAGAGGATAGTATACCCAATTATGTATTACCTTTCATTGAGTATACCTCGGTCGGTTTTCTAACAGTTGAGTGTTCCTAATGCCCCATTTACACGATGCAAGTTTCTTACCTGTGCTATAAAATAAAAATGAAACAACAAATGACTAAATACTCTTTGGACGATGCAACTTTGACTGTGGATAAACTTATGCCCCTTATTACAAAACAAGATTTATCTTCAGACCAAGGTTTAAAACATGGAGCCATTATTGAATTTCGAACTTTATTCCGACTATGGTAAAGTTCCTAAACACAAAACTGACAACTTAGTACCGAACTAAGTTTTCAGTTTTGTATAAAGAACGGTATTGCAATCACTGCTACGATCTTATTACAAAAACTGGCTCCATGGTTTAAGCCATGTCGAAATATAAATCTTGTTTTGTAATAAGGCGGTAAGTATTTTACAGGCAATTGAATCGCACCGTGTAAATCAGGCTTACTAAGGCAAATAAACTCAAAAAAAAATGCTGAAAGGTTGTAATGATAATTTCATGTTAAAAGCTGTGATTAGCTGACTAAAATAATAACAGCCAAACAACTTAACATTAGTTTGTCCATCTGAAGCGTATTTTTTAATTTATATTCTTTCTAAAACCGGGTGTGACAAACAAAATGTACTAGCTCCGTTCTTTTGTCCTTATTAGCCCTAAACATAAAAGATAGCTGAACGATAGAACGTAAAAAGGAAGTTAAACAGGTAACAAGATTTTACGTAGGCATGTAGGTACGAATGAATACGATTACTGTTACTACTGAAAAACCGAAAAAGTGCGAGTTGAACTCGTGTGGTTAGGGTTCCGTACAATGAATATGTTATCTACCATGTTTTTTATCCCAAGAACAAACTTAAAATTGTAGTTGAAAAAGATGTTCTCCAATACATTCAAACTATAAAATAATGTAAGTTTGTACCCACAATATTGGAAAATTTACTATGTCATTTTAATACCAGAGACTTCTTATAGGTTTTCCTGTAATCTATAAATAAAGAACAATTTTCTGTATTTTTTTTTTAAATTTTAGGCTCAGTATTTTTGGAGATAAAATAAAAAAATAATAAAAAAAAGACCATTGCCACCTTGAGAATGGTCTATGGTTTTCATCTATTTTCTAACTAGATGAAGACCATTATAACTTTATTACTTTTAAACTTTATTTTATAACTTTAAAACGATATTAAAATAAAATTATATAACTAAAAGAGATTTCTCATTTTATTAAATTAAACTACTGTGTGACGTATCGAATGAAAGATGATGATGATGATGTCGTGTGGTGTAGAGTTTGCTTTTTTATTTATTTTTATAATTTGCCCCCCAAAAGCGACTCTCATATTCAAAGTTCATATATTTACGTTACACGTCCGTGGTGTTCACAGAAGTCACCGAAATTGATATAAGTACCAAGTTTCAACTTAATCGGTCCAGTAGATTCAGAGCAAATCGGCTGTGGACAGACAGACAGACACACGATTGGTTCTATAAGGGTTCCGTTTTTTTATTCGGAAGTACGGAACCCTAAAAACAGTCGTACTAGCGCTAATTAGCACGCAAGTGAGTAATTTAAACACAGCCATGTAGGTTATCACTATAATTATTAACACAGTAGGTAAACGTTGCACATGGACGTGGACATGGTACGCGAGTCTTTATAGGACGCATTGTTTTTATTCAAAAACAGTATTATATTTACGTAATGTAACAGACATTCCCAAAGTATCCGATAAACGTGTAAAAAAACCGGCCAAGTGCGAGTCGGACTCGTGCACGAAGGGTTCCGTACCATTATCTATAAACACGGCAAAAAAATCATGTCTGTTGTATGGGAGCCCCCCTTAAATGTTCGTTTTATTTTAATTAAATTATTTATTTGAAGTTAATATAAATACAACTAAATATTCTGTGAATATTTCAAGCGTCTACCTGTTGCCGTTAGCAATATCGAGCAAAAACGAGCAAAAAAATCACGTTTGTTGTATGGGAGCCCCCTCAAATATTTATTTTATTCTGTTTTTTTTTTGTATTTGTTGATAGAGCGGCAAAATAAATACATCATCTGTGAAAATTTCAACTGTCTAACTATCACGGTTCATGAGATACAGCCTGGTGACAGACGGACAGACAGACAGACGGACGGACAGCGGTGTCTTAGTAATAGGGTCCCGTTTTACCCTTTGGGTACGGAACCCAAAAAAACCTGTTCCGGATAAATTCTTACGCAATCACTCACTGAAGGGAATTAGTAACACATTCATCTATGTATATTTAAAAGGTTTCTAACCAATTTTTCTAATAACTAGTGTGATTTTATTTAATCATTTGATTCAATTATCAAGACTCATAGTGTTAGTAACAAAATACTTACAAACTATGTTAGTAAAACATTAACACAGAAACAATTCGTGAGATGTCACGAATTGCTGCAAGGTATCGGCGGGGCCTGTCACCTTGCAGCAGTGACTCACATACGCACAATCTAGCCTACTTGCTACCATAAACAGGATGCTGTTGGTGCTGCCCCGCACCCTACTAACCAGGGATGCGCACCGCTTCTGCATCACAGTGTAAAAGCAGTCAACGATTTTGATTTTTCAATTACAATTTAATAACATTATTAAGTTAATTGTAATCAGCAGTGGCAGTGGGCAGGGCACATTGCTTGCAGAACTGATAGCCGATGGGGCCGAAAGGTTCTGTAGTGGCGACCGCGTACCGGAAGACGTAGCGTTGGAAGGCCTCCTACAAGGTGGACCGATGACCTGGTGAAGGCCAAGTAGGTCTTTATTTAAAACTTGATGGTAAGAAGCTAGATGCTATTACGGAAACTGTATTTCTAGGAATTACTCTAGATTCCAAATTGCAGTGGGGTGCCCACATTAGAGCTCTTTCAGGTAGATTAGGTTCAGCTGCTTATGCAGTAAGAAAAATAAGGCAGTTGACAGATATAGCCACAGCTAGGTTAGTGTACTTTGCTTACTTCCACAGTATTATGTCTTATGGCGTTCTGCTGTGGGAATCGGCAGCCGACGTAGATTCAATTTTCATTTTACAAAAGAGCGCAAAGCGCTGTGTTGTAGGTATAGCCCCCATAGCACAGCATCATGCTGAGTGCAAGCCTTTTTGTCACAGTCATGACGTGCAACTGCCGACTATTTGTTATTTTTGTGCTCGTGTAGATAAGTTTTTTTTTAATGTTTACTTGCTCGAGTTTATGTTTTCCTAAGCACGTGTTTCTGTGACGAATAAAATTATTTTTCTTTCTTTTCTTTCTTTCTAGATACATCTCTTAAGTCAGTTTTGTTAAGTTGAATCCGCAGCTGAACCTTTATAGGGTCACTCGTGTCGCTGTCGGTCTGTCCGTCACATGAATTTCTGTGAAGAAAATAGATGAAAAATTACCATTATCACAACAAGTTACTTTCTGCTTTGCTAGCATTGTAGAATTATAACTTAAATAGGAACAAATAACTAGAGATAAATAAAAATGTGTATTGAAAGTAACGCTACGTGATGCAATAAAAAAATGTTAAGCAAAAAACTGATCAGGCCAACAAAATATAAAATGTTTCACTGATTTCACCATGAGTTCCAGCGGTTCAAACAGTTCGTACCTATGTTCACTCTGAGATGGCGTTATAGTAAAAAAACTTAAATTCTAGGTGTATAAACCATATTTTGATCAGTTAAGGTAAGTTCCTGACTTCTAAAACTTATTAATTGATAAACTAGACAATAGCGGTTATAAAAATATAACAATCTTTACTGAACATTGATTCCGACTAAGAAGGCAAACGTTCATTGTGGCACTGGACATGTCCATGTAACTCACATGTGAAATGAAAAAAAATTTAATTTTGGGTTTAAGTATTCAAATAATCAAAACAAAGCACTCCATTAGTAAGTGGCGCTACTAATTGCCACCCACAGGTACCCTTTCTGATTCGTTTGTTTAAAATTTTATCAGATACTTTTGGACCTGACCAAATCTATTTTTATTGCTTTGAAAGTCAAGAAAATGACACCGTTACCTTCTATTGTCACATATTTTTTTTTTAATATTCTTTCGTGCCAAACACACGTCATATTACATTGTTTGTTGATCGCATTCCTAGAAATATCACGACGGGGAGCCCGATCGCATTTGTTCCGACCATCTACAGACAAAAGTAGACCTAACTACCCTACTTTTAAGTTTTCCACGAACTTTTACGTACCTATAGCTGATAAGAACACTTTCTTTTGAAAATAGTTTCTTTGGAGGAAAGATTGTGTCTGGAATTTTGAGCAGACTGGTTTATGAGAAAAGTAAAGGTAGGTTTCTTTTTAATGATGTTGTACTTATAACTAGCTGGAAGGCCACATGTAACATTCTCGTCTATAAGTTTGGACAAGAGATTGATACAAAAATACGAAATCAAATGCCTTTGTTTAAAAAAAAAAATGGTAAAATCGTTATTTTATACAGTGTTTTTTCGTCCATGAATAAAACTATGATTGTTTACAATAAATAGTTATTTAAAATGCAGTGTTGTCAAAAACGGAAATATTTTTCAGAAAAAAACTATAAAACGTACTTATTTTACCCTATAGTCATATTAAATCCCAATTAAACCTGAAAACAATACGTATTTGACGAACCACCAAAAAATAAACACAGTCAGTACAAGTTCTTCGTTATATCTAAATCTAGGTGACGTACCTGTACAGTGGTATCCCGGCGTCGTCTCTGAACCAGAACACCATGTAGACCTTGTCGTTGGCAGCGGTGCCCAGGTCGCAGGGAAACTGCGCCACCATGCCTTCCACCGCCTGCACGTCTACTGTCCTGACACCCGCTGTGGACAATCAGATAGACTGTTAGTGCTATTGTTGTTAATCAGCTAAAAATTGGGAAAGAGGAAGTTCCCAATGTGTGGAAGAATGCAATTTGATAATTGACATTGATACTTTCTAGATAAATGGTTTCATAATAGCCGCAGTTGCAGTTGTCGATGTGTATCAAAATGTTCTAATACTCTTTGTAAGAATATAACAAAGTCTTATCCCAAAACTTCAAAATATACCATACATTTTAGATTATAAGAGGTCGGAGCAACTAAATGGTCGTGGTAACTAAATCCCCATGCAATTCTTGTGCAGCAAATCCAATATCCGGATCACTCCATTCAACGTAACAGTTAGAGCTATGAGTAGAGTACGTAAGTCTCTAATATCTGCCTGAATTTAATAGAAAACGTTGAACGAAACATTTGAGTATAGTCTTTTGAAAACATTAAGAGAAAATTTCAAAAAGTGCCTTGATCCAAGATCTAATCAAGCTACACATGGATGAAGCACGCATATCATCTGGATATAGTTATACCAGCTCAAACCGGTCCCCAGAGCGAACGGCAACAATACAATAATGTACACTCCCCAGGAGTCCATTAGTATGATAACGAGATACGGAAGTCGTCGGAGATCTAAGTTCGGAGCCCCGGGATTCGGCAGAACTTGGCTCAACATTCGCACAATTATATGCCTTGTATGTATATATGATGTAATATACTGTGACGAGTATGTGTATGAGATTTGGAGACAAAGCCAAGTTGGCAGATCGAGTGGTAACGAGAGGTTTTTAAATAGATCTTGCCAGAATGTCACTAGTTCAATTTACGAATTAGTTGTCTTGTTCAATTTGAAATTAAACGTAAAAAGATAATCCTACTTAATGAACAAAAAACTGAAAAAAAAAACACTAATTCATTTTCGTCAACTAAAATTCTCTGTTCCACAAAATATTTTCAGTCTCTTAATTATAACAGGAAGGATCCCAAATTGCTTCAACGCCTTCCAAAGAACCACCTCCAGGTACCGCAGCTCCCGTGGCACCTGCCAAATAAATCACAGGTCCTTTCGCCAGACGTTATAATTTAAATTCGCAGTCCTTTCGTTCACTTGTACATCTGTGCCAGTATTACCCGCCGTCGGCGTCGGTGTGTTAAATCCATTCAGGGTAATCCTACGTAAACCATTGTGCCAGAACTCCACAGACACTAGACGCTTTGTACACCTTGGTTATTAATTATGTCCCCAGCATCTGTTTAGCCTGTCTGTCTAGCCGATCCATTCAGACAAACTTACGGGGATTGTTCAAATCTTTTGTCTCTATTATTCAGTTGCAAACGGTTCGGTTTTGTTATACAAAGAGTGATGCACGTGCCCGGTTTATTCGTTTTATTAAAGTGTTTGTGAGAGATTTGTTAAAGCACATTGTTTCGAGAAATAATCGTTTAAATAATGGCTTTGATAAAATTTGCATTAAAGCGTAACACGCCAGGTTGTTGGCACGTTGTAGGAACGATTATTTTTTTGTGTTATGTGTTGTATTGTTGTAATAACATTTGTACGGCCTGCTATATTAACTTTTTTTTTATTTTAAAACAGTAAAAGCCGTAAAACCTAATGACATTTTTCATAATAAACCTACTTTATTCTTAGATTGATTTTGTTTAGCCTTGGTAATAAGATTGTGGTATTGAAGACCGAAAATATTATTACCATTAAGGCGACGATAACCGACTTTTAATGATTTTATACTGAAGATCACGTCTAAACGACTAGTGATAATGATTTAAAAAAAAAATATGTGAAATTAGAGCAATTTTTCAATAACTTAATGTGAATATTTTAGATTATGTTTATATTACATAGTGAAATAATTTGTAAAGTTATGTCTAACGCGGATAAAAAACTGAGAATGGCGCAAAATCTACCAAATGTATTATTCTTAAACTTCCACCAATTTAAAGATAATTTAATTATTGATCTTTTAGTATAATTATGCGTTTTATTAAAATACTTTTTGGTTTGTGTATAATAAATTAATAATGCGTCAAATGGAGACAGCGCTCCTTGATGGGCGAGTCCTATTACAGGCTGAACGTACGAGGCGTTGCGTGAGCTCAGTACGGAACACGCAAGCTAACCACTCAAGATCACTGGCATATATCTCCGTCTTAATAAAATACCAACTTACAAATAAGTAATACAAAATCAAACATCAAAATAAAAAAAAATAAAAAATATATATATTAATCATTTTATACGTAATAAAAAAAAATACGGACGTCGTCACTCCAAAGGTTTTTGCAACAAGACGCCTCGCGTCGGTTTGTCACTGCAGCGAGCACAGCAGGGCTGGCACTCACGATACGAATATCATGAATATACTAATATTATGTATATTTATGTCATGTTCATGTCAGTCACGTGCTTATCTCAACGTTAATAGGGCTTCGCTGTAGCATCAATAATTCGGAAGACACACGGCATTAGTTGAAGTGTTTCTGTACTGTACTGTAATATATTCAATGATTATATTATTCTTGAAATTACTGCAACGCGGCTTCAAGGAAGATAACTATGATTTTGCTTTTGTATAAAGTTGATACACGAATTGTATTGTAAT
Source organism: Tiliacea aurago (assembly GCA_948098905.1). Taxonomy (NCBI): domain Eukaryota; kingdom Metazoa; phylum Arthropoda; class Insecta; order Lepidoptera; family Noctuidae; genus Tiliacea; species Tiliacea aurago. The sequence goes on along the minus strand of OX402581.1, from coordinate 28,083,463 downwards.
AGGTTTATTAGCCTAGTTATGTTTATAAACGAATAACGTTAAGGTATTGAGATTTGTATCAGCTATCAATGGATTAGTTATTTAGTTTCTTGACTTTCTTGTAACATAACCTGTTTGTATTCCCTCTTTCTTAAGGAAATTCTATACGAAAGATATAGTATGCTGTGAATTTAAAATAACACTTCAATGACTTTCTTTTGTTTCATTCCGCAGAAAATCAATAACCACTGATAACATGGTATCAGCCGTGCCTGTCAGTATGGTAGTGAGCGATCGCCGAATTTGTTGCTCTAATGAGGCGCCAGCGATGTCACCCGCGGTACATCACGCACCGTCTTCTCGAGATGAATGATTTTTTAATCACCGACGTCGGAGCAGCCGCCGCAGCCATTTGTATTACACGTCAATATCACGGCACGCACAAATGAGCCTTAATAAAGTAATTGAGTCGGACATGTTGCGAAAATATTCTATTCGGAATTTATTGGGTTGCATGTTTTGTTACCTAGGTACTCAAAAATGTCCGTGTTATACCACTGCACAGAGTTGGATTATGTTTGCATCAAATATTTTTTTATTTATAAATGTAACAATAAAACTAAATCCCACATGAATCGTCTGTTCCCAACGTTATTTAGTTAAAATTAACGACATAAATGAATTATTATTAAGTATAAGCGCTTTTACACAAAAAACTTTTTACAAAAAAAACAACTGACTTCCAACAAAAACACTAAAAAGTGCAAAATAACTTTAATTTCGGAAGCACATAACATAATCACGCCTTGTTTCCTCGAAGGGTTGGGCAGAGGTGTACCTGTAGTATACCCACATTTAATATTATATTTAATTTAATTTCGGAAGTCGGTGTCTTTGGTTTTGTATTTTCGTTTATATGGCCACCGACTTCCGAAATTAAATTAAATATAATATTAAATGTGGGTATACTACAGGTACACCTCTGCCCAACCCTTCGAGAAAACAAGGCGTGATTATGTTATGTGCTTCCGAAATTAAAGTTATTTTGCACTTTTTAGTGTTTTTGTTGGAAGTCGGTTGTTTTTTTTGTAAAAAAGTTTTTATTTTTCACTTTTTAGTGGTATCTACCCCACACCAATTCGTATACTACTTGCTATGAAAACAACAGTAACAGGAAGTTTTATAACATCATCAACATACACCGAGTGGATTAAATACGTATTATTGAAGAGTTAGCTGTAGATCTGTAATGTATAAGAGACCGCGCAAGCTTCCTCTACCAAATAAAAGAATTATAAAAATCAGTTCATAAACAAATAAGTTATGCCTGAACATATATAATACTAGCTTTTGCCTGCGGCTTCACCCGCGTAGATGTCAGAAAAAATCTCACGGGAACCGGGATTAAAAGTACCTACCCTACATAAAAGGACCCCTAGTGCAAAATTTCAGGTCGCTACCAGTAGTTTGGGTTGTGCGTTGATACGTCAGTCAATCAGTCGGTCAGTTTCTCCATTTATTTATACAGATAGATTTGTTATTTAGACCAATACAAAATAATAATAAATTAGGACATATTAGTTTTTTTTTGTTCTTCGAGTGTAATATTTTTAAATTGTTGACCTTTACGAGAACAACGTCCTGACAAACCTTGAAAATGACACCATATTGATTTGTAGACTATTTACCTTAAAACATGAAACACGTTTTATTTATTTGTTGACACGAGTTACCCTGCGAATTGTCGAATTGATACAATTCAAATGTTTTTCCATACAAGTTGTGAAACCCCGTTACACAACTTGGAATCACCCCTTTAGGAATTGAAATTTCAAAACTCTGTTTTCAGCGGTTACCTACGTCATAATAACTATCTGTGTGCCAAATTTTAGCCCAATCCATTCAATGATTTGAGTTTTGTATTGATAGATCAGTCAGTAAGTCAGTCACTGTTTCCTTTTGTATGTATTAAATCTATAGTGTAATTCGACATGTTACGACGACCCCGAATAAATTGGGATTAGGGCAGGAGACTGATGATGAAGAATTCAGTCTAAGTTTCAAGTTAATAGATCAACGAAAGAAGATTTTTTCATACAAACTGTATCCATCCCCCCTTTACACCCCCAAAGAGGTTAATTTTTAAAGTGGTTTGCGACTTTTCCATTATTTGACTTAAAGGTTATATTAATTTTCGAGTTAATCAAGCCACGTACTAAAATCCTCTCTTCTAAAACTGACTACCACTTTTCACCCCGTTATGGGTAGATTTTAGAAAAACCCTAAAACAAGTTATTCTTCATTTTTGGTTTTAAGTATAAATACTGAGTTTCGAGTTGATCGGACCACGCTTTATAATTCTTCTAACAAGCTTTGACATCCCATCCATTGAAGTTAAGATAACAAAAAAATACAAACTTTATATTTTATTTACGTAAGTATTCGTCCAAGTTTCAAGTTTATTAACTCTAGGAATAAGATTTTTCATGCAAACAAAACCCCCTGTTTTCCCCCCTTTAAAGGTCAAATTTCCAAAAACCCCTTCTTAGCGGATGCCTACGTGCCGAATTTCAGCCCAATCTGTCAGTGGTTTGAGCTGTGTTGATAAACCAATCAGTCACGGTTTCCTTTTATATGTATATACCTTTATACGGCTAGATATATATATATATATATTGAAAACCTCCTCCTTTTTTGAAGTCGGTTAAAAATCATTTATAGCCAGAATGCATCTCATGACAATTCCAATAAGACCAAACACGGGTAGGATAGATTGTTTCATTACCGAGTTCCAGTGCCTACCTTCCGGCTTCATCATCAGATCAGTTTCGATCATCAGATCAAATTTGCTTAACTATCTTAATCCAGATATCTCATCGCCACCCGTGAAATACTTATCATTGAGAAGTTCCGGTGGCCATCTGTGGCCATCTTCATCAGTTCCACTTCACCAAATTATACTTTTTGAATGCAAATGATTGACTTGTTGATGAAAATATAAAAATCGCTATATGTATGCCTATAATATTTGAGGAGTTCCCCCAATTACTCATGGATCCCAACATCAGAACTGGATTTTGATAAAAATGGGACCAATCTGGAAGATTTTCCAAATCGGTTCATAAAGGACGGAGTTCCGAGGTAACAAATATTAAAAAAAAAAAAAAAACATACACACGACTTGAGAACCGGGCCTCCTCCTTTTTGTGAAGTCGGTTAAAAATGAATTGCGACAGCAGCAGTTAATAATACATTGTCACGTTTGTCGCTGATTGACGAATTTAATCTAGAAACAAATGTATTACACGAGCAGAGATCAATTTATAAACTCATTTGTGCTTTTACGGCCTCTCAGTTCTATAAGCAGCGTAATCATGAACCGATGAAGTGTATTAAACGAAGAAAATTCAGATTTTTGAGTAAAGGCTTTCTGAATCGGAATTTCATCGGAAAATCGAATAGTTAATGTAAATATTTTCGTTCCACAATAATTCCAGCATGTTCAAATTAAAATAATAACGAAAGTAAGTGAGTGCGACATGAAAACTCATTAATGAACGTCGAAATCAGTCGTTTATGAAGTAGTGTTAATTAATCGGTTGGTGTGCCGGAGCGCCGGATTGCTGCTGGAGAGCAGCCGGATCGCTGCCGTGCACTGCCGGCTGCCTGTCCACTTACATAGTGCCAATTAGCAAGAGTACAGCCAGCTTTTAATTACGCCTCGATAATTGCTCACATAACGCGGATTATAGGCCGTAAGCACTGACTGTTGAATTGTAAAACGGCGCTGTTTGTGACCTAGATGGCGCTGCGCCGCTTGTTGTCTATTTTTATTTTCGTAGTAGTGGAATCAGTAGACTAAAAAATATGTGGTTGTTTTTTTGGTCTCAAGGTTCTATATTTAATGGATAATGTCAAGCTATGTGCCTGCCGTAGCCGGGTGTGCTATTTTTGCTACGCCGTAGCTATGCTACGCCATACGTATGCTACGCCGTAGCAGTGCTACGATAACATTATTTTAGCTAGGTACTTCCACAGCATTATGTCGTACGGCATTTTATTGTGAGGTCGGGCTGCTGACATTGATTCCATCAGCCATTCATAACCAGGCAGTCAGAGCCATTTATAACCTACGTCTACTACTTATACTAGTGTCCATTCAAAATACATATTTGGAAACCTAGATATTCTGTATTCCAACCTATACCAAATACCTTAAGAATATGTTTGATTTACAAATTATTTTGGTATTACGTTTGTATGAATTACGCATCCATCGCCGCCTCTTAAGCCTAGAACGCGACGCAAACACTATGCGGAGAGTTCGATTTGTACAAAAAAATATATCAGCGAAACGCTAGCAGCTATTGATGGCGAATAAAATAATTAAAGGATTATCTAGTAGTGACTGGAGGAGCACAGCACGGTCAGGGCACGTGCACGAAGCGCCGCGATGGTGCGCCGCGTTTTTCTGCTGGCGAAGTGGAAAAGCCAAAAACCGCAAATCGTATTCCACGAATCACGCATAGACCACAAAAATTTCAAAGAAATAATCGAAAACCAGACAAAAAAATATGCCAGTACTGAACCTCAAAAAAAAGGTTTATCACTCAATTATAGAATGAAAATGTTACATTATGTAAGAATAAATCTACATCTTATTAATAAAATAAGTCATCTAAGACATAATTTTATTTTATATATTTAAGGATTACCAATGAGATACATTACAATTATCTTAATACTAGAGATAAATATAAAATAGATCAACCATTTTTCAGATTATCTAAAGTACAGTATACATCTTGTATGGGGTACTGTGTTAAATGTTACAATAAAATACCTTGTGTTATATTGTATTTAAATAACAAAAAAATTGCCAAATATATACATAGTTTGTGGTAGCGGAAAAAATATATGTTATTCTTGAACATATTTTGCAGAACTTGGTTGTTACCAAAATAAGTTTAGATAAAAAATCTCGATACAAATTAACGGTAAACTAACCCTTTACTTTGAGTTTCAATCCAAAATATCTGTATTAAATATCAACGTACGGTTGGTATTTAATTAATAACAAGAACGTCTTATTTGTATGCAGAACTTGGTTGTTTTTTATTTTCGATTACTCAACTCATTTTTGAGTAAATAAATAATTGCTTCATATTTCATATTACAAATTAGAAGATTATATCCAAGATAAGAATGCTTGGAAACAGACTGGTCCAGCTCCATAGGACAATCTAGAGTCTAGACAAAATTAAACTAGTTGCTATTTTATTTTGGCATGTATTTAGTGCGGCGACAAATTAATCTGAATTTAGGATTTAAAAAATAATTAAAGCCGGTAGCAAAACTAGTAGGTTGACAGCTACAGCGAAGGATAATTTTAAGTAGAAATTAGCAGCTTAATAATCAGTAATTGTTAGCTTTGTTTTAATTTTAAACTGACATTGAGTTTTTAGTTTGGTTTTAACAGAATTCATCAACAATAGAGGGGATCTAGCTTTTTACCGTTAATGGTCACTGTAATTATTCGATAACAGTAGAAGATTATCACACCAGCCACAAACAATTTGTTTTATAGTATTAGTATTATATTGTATGGGTAGTTATTATATTGATTGTGAGAACTAAATAAAAAAAATACATAAGTTTTGTTGATTTATATTAAATAATATTTAATCGCTGCCAAGTGTGTTTTTTAGTAGCAAATATTAAGTCGCCCTTAAGTTGTTAGTCGCCTGGAAAATAATTATTAGCCTTTTATTTTTATGACCTTTATTTTACATTATCACACACTGGCCTTACTTTATTTTTTTAGGAAAACGTATATTTTTACAATGTTTGTAAATATGTGAGCACCATGTATCTATCACATAATTAATTTATCTGTCATTGCTTCATTTTTAATTTTAATTTTTAAATTACCTAATGTGTTATACTAATTTAATTCTAGGTGCATCGTCTACACACATAATTTCATAATTAATGTTCCTATAAAAGAGTAACGGTGGAGTTTCTTGCCCATTCTTCTCTACATTTTGGAAGGGGCACCTAGAATCAATTCTATTCTTTGTAAATTTTGACGTTCGAAAGTGCATTTAATGTGCCTATTTGAAATAAATAATTTGACTTTGATTGTATCTACGCAGACATCAGAAATAAGAGAATCACCATCATCAGTTATCGTTACAAATCCATTGTTATACAATGCCTTTTATAAACATAAGGCATTCAGTTACTACAAACAATCTGCAGCACATACAAGCTATATTTTCCAAATTTGTCTCTTTAAAAATGCAGACATCCACCGTTTTGAGAAATGCACGAGGTATTTGAGAATAAACATGCACTACCGTTGAATAAGACGTGACCACGTCTGAGAAGGCGATGTGATTGCGGATCAAACTACCCTGACGGAAAATGGCTCCACGAGTCTACTAGAGACGACTGCCTTTTTATCTATCTAGTAAATTACATCAGAAAGTATTTTGTGACAATGAGGAAGAACACATTGAATAAAAAAAAATGTTTTGTGCCATTTATACAGGGTGGCAGAGACATAACAGGTCGTGCGTCGATGTCCCTGCTATCCTGAATGTATGAATGCGATTTTGAGACTGCTGTAAAAGTGATAAAAATCTTGATGTCTCAAACAAATCTGGCATAAAATTCTCACTTGCAGCTGCGCTTTTGACTATGTTAATAAAATATAAATCGATAAACATGGAAGCTTCACATCCAACAGCCATACACATCCATAATATTTAAATAAATATTGGCTGCATCGCGTTTAGGTCTCCGAGATGAATGCTCGATAATTGAGCGTCCGTTGTGCCTGAGTGTGTTCAGCATACAGGAATGCTCGGACGAGCACGATTACTGACCACTTTACTGACCGTGCGTTTATTTCGTGTATTCTGATTGTATTTAGAGTTTTATTTTACAAATATGAACATTATTTGTTTTGTACAGTAAGTAACAATAATATTTAAAGACAGTAATTGATTTTTCCAATTCTATTGCTTTGTTGTTACTATTTATAATATGAATTTAACTTTACTTAGCGCAAAACTAAATTAGACAGGGCCACAAACAAAGCGAAACATTGAAAGGCAAGCGATGGGTCGCCGGGCGGCATCGCCTATGGGACACAAACGAGTCGTGTATCTTTGCGGATTCCAATTAACAAATGGAGCGTGTATGTCGGTGTAACGTGCGGCCTTCGTGCTTTTAATTACTGCCGAGTGGCGCTTTGTTGGGCTGACACCTCGGTCGCACCCAATTGCGATTTAAATCACGCGGGCGACATACATCGCTGACTGGCCACGGCCTGCGCCCTATGCATCACAATCGCAGCGAGCCGCGACGGGCATGTATTACGTTTTCTATGGATCCTGCATTCAAGACGTGGTAGAGGTCGTTGCTGGGTGGAAGATGGTGGTGATCGGTTTACGCAGGACTCAGGAGTTTGACGTGAATGGCTTTTGTTGAGGTCGGTGTGCTCGCTGTGTGATTGATTATTTGATTATAGTGTTTTGATAATTATTTGCTGGATTATTTGGTGAACTAGTGCTGGGCTTAAAATTACGCTTCAAACGCAGAGTATATTACGGCAGTTCAATTGTATTTAAAAAAAAAATCACAGATTAAGCTTCTGAATAATGTAGCGAATGCGACCCAAAGGGTTAGTATATTAAATTAAATGAAATAAAAGAAACAAAAGCCGAACAGAGCAATCTTCCACCCACAAAAATTAAGTCATTGTTCGTAACGAACTGGATTGTTCGCTAATAGCTGAAAATGTTCTAGATAACTTATAATAGGGTTTCCTTGTGCAAAGTTCAGGCTCGCAACTAAACTTATGATATTACCCTGAAGGTTTATTAATACCGATAATAGAGATAAATATTATTTGGTATTTACCGTGATTGTGTTATGATTGTGCCGGTGATTCGAGAAATGTTAGTAATCGATTAAAGCTTTTGCCGACATGCCCAATTTCCCTATGAATGGCGACAATGAGAAGCGCAGAAACACCATGTGAAAAATTTTATACCGGGAAGCCCTGCTGACCTTTAAGAGTTTATGTCACCGAACTGCACTGCCATTACGGTTTAAAGGTCACCAAGTGCTGGAAACATTACAAGAACTCTGCACCTTGCATTCAGATTGGTTTATTTTTGAAGTGCAAACTTCTATCGGCGCGTTGAGCGATTTTTGGTAGAGGAAAAACTTGTAGGTTCACATTACCGACATGCCGGCGCCGACATGCTATAGTAATAGTAAGTGAAGTTAAACTTGAGCGATAAGTTTTCACTTATGTCGGCAGTCCCCAGCACTGCCGTATTTTTTTTTATAAATAATAAAAAAAAAAAACAAATACGGTGCTCAAAATTACTTTGAAAATTCAGACCTGCCATTTCCCCTTTTTACTGGTGTTGCTAGCTAGACTAAATAAACCAATACACACACACTCACAGGTATCGGTACTGGTATTAACTTAGTTCACTCAGTAAACAAACCTCCCAACGAAGGCTTATGACTAAATCTTTACTTCGCGCATTACTCATGCTAAAAATACTTGAGTGTTACAAACTGCGGTATTATGAAAGGTAGGAATACCACGTAATTAATTAGGTGCACGGTGGCAGACGGTAGGAGATCGAATCAGAAGGCGAATTTAAAACTGTGGTCATGGCTGCTCACGCATTGATTTCCAGGAAAACAGCAAAGTTCTTACTGTACCGTTCAAAACGCATACCAGCTCAAATTTTTCACTTTCGCAGCATGGGCGTCTGTGTGTGACGATGTGAGTCTGAGTGAGTCTCATAACGGACGAAAAACTGCAGCCGCTGCATCTCCATCACACATTTGAACATTATTTTGCACCGCAGCATAATATAATGACGAATATGAATACTCGTAAAATATGAAAAACTCTTTACTATTAATATGATTTGTCTTGTCCACTCTATCTTATTTCACCATTCACTTGCAGGCCATGCTCGTAAATCATCGGAGTATTATAAAAATCAAGACTGGTCCTTCTGTTCACTCTTAGATTACGGCAGCAGTACTGGCAATCAATCACGAAATACCGCGATTGTTTAAGAGTGAAATATGGTGATATTAAGGGGATGGCTTCCTCCCCCGTGGACCAGATGAGGCTGTAATTGTGCTCCGATCATCCACCCACATTCGTCTTCATTAATGTTTTTCAACAAACTTGAAACAAAAATAGGAATCGCGCTCGTTTGTCGAAAAAAGGTATGTAATTGTAGTGTTATTACAAAAATTTGTGGAAAACGTTGTCCGATCATTATTATTTACGACATTTATTAAAGTTATCTTTTATTGCTGGAGGCTAAAAGTGTTTTTGTTGTTTATCTATTTACCCGACTACGGCGAAGCAAAAAGGAGGGTTATGATTTTGACCGGTATGTATGTATGTATGTATGTATGTTCATCTGTTCCCTCATTACTTCTAAACTGCTTGTCATAATTTGACAAATGAGATATTGTTGGAAGCGTGGTCGTATGCCACCTAACCTATCAAAACAAGACATTCTAACAGTAGTAAGCGATCATAATCTTTAGGGCAAAGTGGCATATGACCACGGCTGTCTTCTGAACATCACTATGAATATTTATTAAATACATTAAAATATATTACGTGTAAGTTGTTTATTTAATAGACGATAAATATTGAATAGTTGGTACATAATAATTTCAGATGAGAATATTTTCTTGTTTTATACTTTGTAGAGCGTGATTTTTCAGTAGTCGGGTTATAGTTTTTGAACTTATTTTTTTTAGAAGTAAAGCATCATTTATTTAGCGAATAAACGCCCGAGGATGGGTATATGTCAGAATGGCCTTGACGGCGCAGCAAGTTGTTCCGTCTAGTTTTATTACGAAGTTTCTGGAATCATTGAAAAGGTCGGATAACAGTAACACTGGCTGCTCACAGTCACTCTAGCAGAGCGTCGCATCGATGTTGTGGGGCGGCTGTCTTCTGATGACAGAAGATGATATCGGGGAGGCGCTGTCATACCACGTCCATGATGAACAACTATATTCCGGCACAATCCTCATATTGAAGCTGTTGAACCACTAATATGATGATCACTTCCAGTAAAGGCTATCCTGCGCCGCAGTAGAGCCTTTACCGGAAGTGATGCAGTCTCAGAACAGTGGTGGCCCAGTTGTGACGACCGTGACGCTCGCGACGTTACGAGTTGTATATTTATAGGTCGCAGGTTCGAACCCTGATAGGCGCTTTACTTTGTGAAAATTATTTTATCACCACTGCTTTCAAAACGGTGTAGGGAAACATCGTGAGGAAACCGGCATGTTCTTAACCAAAAATTCGAAGACATGTGACAGCTACCAAACCGTACTGGACTCGTGTGGTGGATTACGGCTCACTCCCTCTCACAGAGAAGAGGCCTGTGTCTCAGCAGTGGGAACATTATAGGCTTGATGGCGAGCGATGATTTGGTCAGTGATAATCATTGTAATCGTTATTTTGTATGGTTAAGTTTTGTTGCGATATTTGTGAGTAAATTAAGTGCGTTATTTTGTGAGTATTATTTTTCAAACACCTGCACGGCTCAACAGTGACACGTGGTGTCTCAGCCCGCTCGAATATCCGTCAGGCTGATTATGCCATCATTTATTTTTAGCCCCAATGTAACTGAAGAGAAACATGAGTATTAGGATTATAGAATAGGTACAGAGGTAATCCCAAATCGGCACGTTACGAAAAATGCTACAACTGTTAGCTGTAACGACCCACGGTTAGGCTCTTTATTTGTTGATTTTCATCCCTAATCTAAAGTTTATTCCTTTCTTCCAGCTCACAGCGCATCGCGTTGGCACCTTATCAAACAAAATGCAAGCCACAACCGAATCACGCGGCGACGTCGCTACTATATCCTTAATTTAAATAACACCAGATACAGTCACCATTGTACTGCTAACAAAAGAGCTTATCAACCAACAACGCACCCGGCGAAGTGCTGTAACCAGACAATTCTTTAGCACTTAGAGAATTGGGGCATCTGCTTTTGTTTACCGGCGGGCGGCTGCGAGGCGGCTGCGGCTAGGCGGCGTGGCGGCCGCGTCTTCCGGACGTCGGACCACCCTAATTAATATTCATAATCGCGTTAAAGAAACCGCAGTTTATCCTTCTTAACTGTTGTATATCGTAATTTTGTGCTCAAATAAAATTAATGGCCGCTGCTTTGTTCGGCAGCTAATTGATTAAGTTCTGTAACTTGGTTATTAATATTGTTTTTACTAGCGCATCGTAAATATGAACTTGCAATTGAAACAATCAAGATGGCCGAAAAAGGAACTTTGTAAAATAACGTTGCAAGTCTTATAGTTTTTCTTCATGTTATTACTCTAATTATTACAAATCGAAGTCTTGCTCTCATTAAGTCGTAAATTCCGGCTAATCTCGCAAGCTATTGAACGATTTTTATCGCCTTAAAGCTCCTTCACCAAGTTTCCATGCAATAATTCTATACGAGTGAAGCAGTACTTATCTTCAAAGTGGAGTTGCCTTTTATATTTATTTGTGAGCGCTATCGTTTGAATGGCGGAGCGCGCTGTTTGTGCCTTACTGAGCCAACATCCACTTAGGCATCGTTTATCATTGTTGTATACTCTTTGACGCCTTCCCTTTGAGTTAATACCTCTGTTTTAATTATTCAGATAATCTATTTATTCAGGTATGGAATGAAATTGTTTTTTCATTAAGAGTGATGGGGGTTCCCACGGCAGGCTATTCCAGGAACAATAATGTCTATATATCTTTCACTGGTGACAGGGTAAGTAATCCAATATTCCACGTATTTCCCGGTATTTGTATAATTTCAGATATGATTTTATCATCGCAATCTTTTACTAACTGTAGTATGCATCGCGTACTCAAGAATGGGGCAGATGCTGTCCCATACGTATTTAACTGTAATATTTCTAGTGGCTTGTCTACAACATCACGCCAAACTATTAATTGCAGGTGGCGCTGCGAGGGATCGATTATAATTGGCGACCGTGACAGGACACATAAGAGCTGTTCGTAAATATCAGCTCCGACAACTATGTTAGTAGCACTTCACTTTGCACTAGATTGACTTTGCGCTGTCTTATGGAACTTATCCGCGGAAGCGACGGAATACCACGTCCTGCGGCCAAAAGTCTTCTTCCATGGCGAGGGGCAGATAGCAGTTCGGTGTTCGGTTCAGTTTAATCAATGAAATTAATTTGACATTGCATAATTTGACATTTAACGATAATTTATTCCATCTAGTGGATATTAACAATTATGTAGGTAACAATTTGTATTTGACAAAAGATAGATATAATATTGATATGTACTATCTTTCTAACTATTATAAACGACAGATAGCTGTGTCGCTATCATATTTTTTTTCTATTTCAGCCAAAAATTTGGCTAAACAACTTGCTTCTTTTGAGCAATGCAATGACTTTTTAAATAATGCTGCCAATAATTTGGCAACGACTAATGACATTGATTATCATTTAAATTAGAAATTAGGACAACAGAGGAAACCTCTTGCTTAAAAAATGTTACACAAACTTCTTTATTATCACACCCATTAAATTGTAGTAATTTAAATAAATGTAATTATAATAATAATACTTTAAAAATTGTTCATCAAAATATACAGGGTGTGATAGGGAAGGAATTAGAACTGGAGCTGTTCATGAACTGTAGTTATATCGATATCTTATGTGTAACTGAACATTGGTTAAAAGTCCACCAGTTCATGTTCAGCTTTAACAATCACCAGGTTGCCAGCTCATTCAGCAGAGTTAATATGATACGCGGTGGCTCTTTAATAATTGTTCGTAACAATATGAAATTTAAAGAACGTAAGGATATTGTGAGCCTCTCTGTTGAGCGAGTTATTGAAATAGCTTGCATTGAGCTTGAGCAGTTCATTTTAATGAGCATATACAGGCCCCCATGTGCTTCATATGATATTTTTGAGAAATATATGGAAGAAGTATTATTAAAGACTTGTAACAGTAATAAAACAGTTGTTGTCTGTGGAGATTTCAACATTAATATACTGGAAAAATCTGCTACAGTAAATAAATTTATAACCTTATTAAAGTCATATAATTTGTACAATACATTCTTTGAGCCGACTAGAATAACTGCCACTAGCGCTACCTGTATTGACAATATTTTTACAAACTTAAGACCTTCTAGCCATTTAATTATAAACGAGTTGGACTCTGATCACTGTGGCCAGTTAGTAACTTTCCCTCGGAAAATAGTCAGAGCTCAAAGAAAACTAGTGAGTTATATTCCTGTAAACAAAAGTCGCTTAGAACAATTTAAAAATAATTTAATGGAAAAACTACCGGGTTTGCCTTATCACACCGACCCAGATCAAGCATATACTTTACTATTTAATCTCATTAATTGTGAATTTAGGAAGGTGTTCACCTCAAAAACATTGCCTGTTTGTGACCACGTAATATTTAGTGATTGGGCAACACCAGGTATTTACAAAAGTAGGCAGAGGTTATATGAATTGTATGATGAAAAAACATATAACCATGATGAAACTTTTAAAGAATTTGTTAAAAAATATTCTAAAACTTTTAAAAGAGCCTGTTCCTCGGCAAAAGCCATACACATTAAAAATAAAATAAAATCTTCTGGAAATAAAATTAAAACAACTTGGAATATTATTAATTCAGAAATGGGAAGAACGACAGTACGGAATCGTGACTTCCATCTAAAAATCAATGATGTAGATATTAAGGCAGACATGGAGGTGGCAACTGAGTTTGAATTTTTTTTCACTAATATTCCTATTTTAACAACCAAAACTCTGTCATCGTCGTCCTCCACTTCTGCTTACTCAATATTAAAAGAATGTGTACCAGAATGTGATAAACACTTTAAATTCACGGTCGTTACCGCTAAAGACATTATAGAATCTTTTAAAGACCTTGATATAAAAAAAACTGCGGACCTTTGGGGGTTATCAGTACATACCCATGTCTTCAATAATTAATGTTATTTCACCCTTTTTAGCAATTGTTTTTAATTCTTGTATTGCATCTGGTGTATTTCCTGATCTGATGAAACTTAGCAAAGTGATTCCTCTGTTCAAATCTGGCAGCACAACTGATCCTACGAATTTTCGGCCTATTTCGATATTACCTACATTGAGCAAAATCTTTGAAAAATTAATTTTGAAACAAATGTTAGGACATTTTAATAAACATAATCTACTACATCTGAAACAGTTTGGTTTTACTAAGGGTCGTTCAACTACAGACGCGGGCGTGGAATTACTGAAGAGCATATTCGAGGCCTGGGAGGAGTCGCGGGATGCTCTTGGCATTTTCTGCGACTTGTCTAAGGCCTTCGATTGCGTTCATCATGACACACTCATCAGAAAACTGCACCATTATGGTTTGAGGGACAGTGCTCTCGACCTTCTGACTTCTTATCTGAACAACAGAATTCAGAGGGTTGATGTTAATGGCAAGAGATCTGCAGGATCTGCGGTCACTATGGGCGTTCCGCAGGGTTCAATTCTAGGTCCATTCTTGTTTCTAATTTATATAAATGACTTACCTTTTCACATATGGGATAATCACAAGATTGTATTATTCGCAGATGACACTTCACTCATTTTTAAAATCAAACGTCAGCTAGTCAATTTTGAACATGTTAACGATGCACTCTCTAAAGTTGTCCATTGGTTTAATGTAAATAATCTTCTCCTGAACGAGAAAAAGACTAAACTCATTAAATTTTCAATGCCAAATGTCAGGCAGCTAACTACTAATGTTCAACTTAATGGAATAGAGTTGGACCCTGTTGAGTCGACAGTTTTTCTTGGAATAACTATTGACGGTAAATTACAATGGGGCCCACACGTAGAAAAATTGTCAGGAAGGCTTAGTTCGGCCGCCTATGCTGTTAAAAAAAATAGACAGATTACTGATGTAGATACTGCCAGAATTGTTTATTTTAGTTATTTTCATAGTCTTATGTCGTATGGGATCCTTCTCTGGGGAACATGTGCGGACATTAATAATATCTTTATTTTACAGAAAAGGGCTGTTCGAGCCATTTACAATCTAGGTCCAAGAGATTCACTTCGTGAAATATTCAAAGAAATAGATATTCTGACTGTAGCCTCTCAATATATACTTGAAAATCTATTATATGTACACAAAAATAAATCAAATTTTAAGAAAATGTCCGATATTCATAGTTTAAATACCAGGAATAAACACAATCTTGCTGTACATCGCACTCGCCTCCACAGAGTAGGCAACTCTTTCATGGGTCAATGTATACGCTTTTACAACCAACTTCCTACTGACATTCGGAACTTACCCATTAAACGATTTAAAATCTGTATTAAAACTAAACTTTGTAAAAAAGGGTACTATAAGATTTCTGATTATTTAGAGGACAAAAAAGCTTGGGATTGAGCTGCTCGCTCTGCTAGCCATGTGATATAACTTGACATTTTAATTATTATGCATGATTTTATATACATATTGACATTGCAGAATATTGTATACAATTTTACATGAATGTTTACTTTGAAAAGTATTATATTTACTGCTTTAATTTATTGTGAATGTGAGCACTATGTGGGTCATTTTTTTTTTTTTCTTTAAATGTTTTCCTTTCTTTTCTCAGTTAAGTTTTAATGATGGTCTTACATTTTGAGCGCTTTATGCGGCCTACCCAAATGTCCTTTTTTTGGTACTGTTCGTCGAGTCGTTGAGCTCCTTAAGTTTTGAGTTGAGCTGCACGATTACTGACAAATGCTTACATTGATTGGTCAGGTCCGCTCAAATTTGCGTGGTTCTTTCCTCAAAAGACCATTTCAGACACGGATCTACATGGTCCTCACATGATCTGACCAAGATTATGTCTGGACTTTAAAAGAGACTTTGACCCCTGAGTTTGTTTCGCCATTTCTTCTCAGGGGTAGTCAGATAGGAAATGTCGGCTACATCTATATATTTTTTTTTTTTATATGACGTGTAAAAGTGATTTTAATATCCTATTTACAGAATAAACGATTTCATTTCATTTCATTTCATTTCAGTTCGGCGTGACTCCAGTAACTGCACCCTCGGCGTGTACCTCGTCTTCTGGCGCACGTACTCCACGATGTACTACTACACATATAAACTTCTGTGTTAAGTTTCTATCTAGCTGGCCCACCTGATCCACAGCAACGAAGCCAATGTGGACTGTTAGCTTATAGAATGTACTTCTCTAATCTAACGAAAATATTCAATGTACCTCCGCCACTAAGACAGAAAAGGCATTTCATTTTGGTTTCTATCCAGCGAGGCCCTCCGTTATTCCATTGCTTAGAGACTTGAAAATTTTATTGGAGATACTCCTTCCAATGTACTTTTCAAGCATTCACACCATTTCTGTCTTAGTGGCGGAGGTACGAGTACATTGAATATTTTCGTTAGATTAGAGAAGTACATTCAATAATCGAACAGTCTAAATTGGCTTCGTTGCTATGATTTAGGTGGCCAGCTAGATAGAAACACATACTTCTGTGACCCAAATACGGACGTGTAACGTAAATAAATGAATTTTGAATAGGTAAGTACGGGGGTCACTTTTTATAAAGTTTTGCTGACTGTGACATATCAAATGAAAGGGCTTATTGTAAGGATTTCATATATATTTATTTTCTCATTTTAAAATTAATTCTTTTAAAAGGATTTAAGAAAATATACGAAAATCGACCATACCCCCCCGCCCCCCTTTATCACCGAAGATACTGAGCCTGAAAAAAATACAAAACTCATACTCAAACTCAAAGCATTTATTTCAATGAAACCATTTACAGGCAATTTTGAACTGTAAAGGAGTAGATCGGTTAGATTATTATGAAGCTAGTTGCCCATGGGAGCAGTGGTGGCCCAGTGGTAATGGCCCCGACTTACGAGTCATAGGTCGTGGATTCGAACCCAGGCAGGCGCTTTACTTTGTGTAAATTATTTCATTACCACTGCTCTCAAAACGGTGAAGGAAAACATCGTGAGGAAACCGGCATGTCCTAGAACCAACAATTCGAAGACATGTGCCATCTACCAACCCGCACTGGGCCCGCGTGGTGGATTACAGCCCAGCCCCTCTCAATGAGAGGAGGCCTGTGTCCCAGCAGTGGGAACATTATAGGCTGATTATGTTATGTTATATAGTTGCCCATTCCAAAGAGTATATAGTAGGTTCCTATGGAGAAGAACGGGAAAGAAACTCCACGGACATTCTTTTAAATTAAAATATTGAAATAAATGATGAAATATAGAAGAAGAAGCAACGCACACGAACACACGCAGATGAAGTAACGGGCAACAGCTAGTTATAATATACTAGCGACCTGGACATGCACAGTTTATAGGACTTAACAATACATCGAGATTGATTTATTACATATAAGTTTAATTTTAAACTTACGGAATATATTCTCTAAATGATGTTGAAACCAGCTTCAATTCCGTTGCGCAGTTTAGAAGAACGACGCAGTCACACAGACACACATAAAAGCGACTTTTATTTATAGTAGGTATTATGTGTAGTAGTCTACTGACTTGTGATCCCATTTGGAAAATAAGGAACTAAAGTCACAGGATATGCTCTCAACTTGTGGGAGCACATCTGCAAAACCCTTTGGGATTGTAGAAATATGCATAGGTGGAAACCATTTCCAACCAGCTCGATTAGTCAGATTATAGGTGAGCCTAGTTCATCATCATCATCTGTCGCCTTTTCCTCACTTTGTTGGCGCAGCTTCCAGTGTAACCGGAAACAGCTGAATACTGGTATTTCACATGGAACGACTTCTTAAAGTATTATATTTACTGCTTTAATTAATTTATTGTGAATGTGAGCACTATGTGGGTCATTTTTTTTTTTCTTTAAATGTTTTCCTTTCTTTTCTCAGTTAAGTTTTAATGATGGTCTGACATTTTGAGCGCTTTATGCGGCCTACCCTAATGTCCTTTTTTTGGTACTGTTCGTCGAGTCGTTGAGCTCCTTAAGTTTTGATTTGAGCTGCACGATTACTGACAAATGCTTACACTGATTGGACAGGTCCGCTCAAATTTGCGTGGTTCTTTCCTCAAAAGGCCATTTCAGACACGGATCTACATGGTCCTCACATGATCTGACCAAGATTATGTCTGGACTTTAAAAGAGACTTTGACCCCTGAGTTTGTTTCGCCATTTCTTCTCAGGGGTAGTCAGATAGGAAATGTCGGCTACATCTAGATTTTTTTTTTTTATATGACTTGTAAAAGTGATTTTAATATCCTATTTACAGAATAAACGATTTCATTTCATTTCATTTCAATTGACCTCCACAACCCAGTAACACGATACCTTTTCCGTAAGACAGGGTAGGTTATAGGTAAGCCTTGTTGCTTACTTATTTTTCCATACAAAAGGTAAACGACCCTGAAAAGTCCGAAGTCTTCAGGGACTAGCTGTTTCCAGATGTTATTAAAGCAGTAATATAGAGGTGTATAGCCTTTTACGATACTCAGGAGAATTGGAGAGGCTGTAGTTGAGGCTCGAGGCTAATACCTTGTTTTGTACTATACTCTCGTATTATTAAAATATTATCTTAGAATTGGATGGGACACATAAAGAAGAAAATAGCATAACGTTCAAGGCCCAAAAAAGGCGGTCAGTGGCGGAAAAGCACCTCGTTCAGGACCGGTAAACGCGCATGTGCGTTATAACAATAAAACTATCTAATGTGTCTCGTTCAGTGTCCTTGAGCTGTTAAGTTGATGATTGACGAGTAAAATATGCCAGAGATTTTGAATCGCGAAAACCCATAACATTGAGTAGGGAGAATTAATGTATTGTGTAACTCTCTATCTCATTGTTCAATTGTGCATAGCTACTGTTTTTTTCTAAAGTAAAAACTCATTAAAACCACTGCATTGTATTTTCAATTTTAGTAACAATATTTAATACTTATTAGCTAGTTTCTTGAAAATATATGTGAATAACATTGATAGAAAACATAGTGAAAGAAGCGAAGACAACATCATACCTACTAGGTAACACATGTGCACCTACACACGTTGGGTACAATATGAGTGAGGTTCCGTGAGAAATATACAGTAGCACCTATTATATATAATAAATGAAAGTAAGCTTTATGTGTGAACAAAAAATTTCAAGGACGCTCATTTAATTATGATCATTATCATTATTAACTACTTACTAGAAAATCACCGCATGTTTAGTTTTCGATGAAAGGAAAAATATTTCGTCTATTTTTAGGTAAAAAACTACCAGAATGTGAAAACTTACAAAAGATATAGAGAAGTTTACTTTTATGAGCATTTTTTTTGTAAATGCATCTACAAATATAAGTCTAGGACAAATTTTATTTACGTATAAACATTCGAATTATTATTTTAAATACTTTTAAGTTTTAACAAAAGATATTATTCTTATTTTCTAAGCACGACTAGTTAGCGCACATACGAAGTTCAGACATAGCGATTGTTTCCATGTGAGCAATTAAGAGCGCTTTGATGAAACCTTTAAAACGCATAATATGGAGCCCGTTAAGTGACGTCATCACGAATTCTGTGCTGAGCCCAATAGATAGACTGTTTCGGGTTGTTGTGGTTCATGCTTCGCTATAATGATTGTGGTTCATGCTTCGCGTAATGATTGGCTGTTTTATATGATAGACAACTATAATCAGTCAACAGCTGAAGTGACATCAAAATCAGTCCTACCCGTAGTTTAAAGCATAATACTTTTTGACATCTGCATAGTTTGATATTTGATACAGCAATCAAAATGCCAATTCCTTTTTGTTTTGTTGCTTATCTAAGATAATCGGGTTCCATGTTTCAGAGTTTAAACAGAATGAGGCACCAGTTAAAAAAAACCGGTCAAGAGCGAGTCGGACTCGCGCACCGAGGGTTCCGTACGAATATATGATGTTGATGATTTTTGAAAAACTGTGCTATTTAGAGACATCGTTTTATTTTCTTGTAATCTTTTCATAAGCTTCTATAATATAGAATTTTATAATATAAGAATTTCAGATTTATCTCTGCAAACTTCGGAGATATGGGGGAGAAACGGTATATTTTTTTAAATTTTTCATTAAAAGTCAGAAACTATGCTGCAAAAAAAACATTGAGAATGTGCAAACAGCGTTCTTTCATATGATACTCAACATGCCCTAGTAGCCTCACTTCAAATTTTTAAGACGGTTTCAGTCCCTTTTGCAAAAAAGATATATTTTTTTAAATTTCTTTCATGCTTGCAAATAGTTGGGCAAACGTCATCTAAAACTATTCTAAATTTCAAGTTGATAGTATTAGTAGTTCTTGAGATATCCAGGTGTGACAGACAGACAGACTTAGTCTCACCTCCTTTTTACCATTTTCGTACGGAACCCTAAAAATAGTAGGTATAAAACATTGATGAATATGTTTCGTAAAAATATGAAAATTGTTAAGTTCCATCAAAATAAAAGTTCTCTGTGACAAAGTTCAGGTAAGCTATATTTAAAGTTTAAACTTGGAGAGCCTTAACATACTTCACACGATATTATTAAAGTTGTTAAAATACAAGTTTGAAATAGTTTCAGTGAATTATGGACTATGCTTTGTCTTCAGCTTTAGATGCTTTATTTTACACGAGCTCACTAAATGGGAAGTGACCCGAAGATGTGACTTGTACCTACTGACTCATAGTGACATTGTACCTTTATCAATTAAAATATCATACAATACTACTTTACAGATATTATTACAAATTAAAGTCGCTTTTCGTGTCTGCCTGTGTGACCGCGGTGTTTCAAACTACGTGACGGATTTTGTTGCGGTTTGTACCATCATTTAGACAATTCATTCTGGAAGGGTTATATGCATAGTACATTAATATTCTGTGTGGTGCTGGACGTAAAGAAAATAGACTGCCCCCAGTTGTTATGCAAGTTTTATCTCAACCTATAAATATCCGCGTCATCCTATCAAACTGTTACGTCCCCCATTCCGCAAAACTGTTTCAGTATGATGTAGTCAAAATAAGGTGAAAAAAAAAATATTTTAAATAAAAAAAAATTGTGTGTTTGGGACATAAAAGGGTAAGTATTCACCAAATTTCGTGAAAAAAAAAATTTACAAGATAAAAATAAAAAACCAAAAACTAACCAAGTTTTAGGTTTTTAGTAGTGAAGTTTTTTTTCACGTTTTTTTTTTTTACCTAGCCCTGGTCTAATATTGTACAATAACCTTTATCAAAGACATCATTAGACTTAAAACGGCAAGATTCTCTTGGGAATTTGGCCGCTAGTCTTTTAAAAAGACAGCCACGTAAAAGTGAACATACGGGCGCGAGCG
Source organism: Tiliacea aurago (assembly GCA_948098905.1). NCBI lineage: Eukaryota > Metazoa > Arthropoda > Insecta > Lepidoptera > Noctuidae > Tiliacea > Tiliacea aurago. Next base: position 28,062,040 of record OX402581.1, on the reverse strand, counting down.
TTTATCAGTGAGCTATACTTTATGACGTGATCAGCGTATCGCGGCGGTAATATCCGGTAATACCGGTAATTAAGTGTTTGAACCGGGTGAACACGGGGACAGAGGGGGGCAGAGGGGGGGGGTACTCTCGTTCTACACGTCGGTAATTAGACACTACTTCATTACGCTGTGTGTGGTTAGTTGTGGAGGAATTTTGAACGAGTGCAAATAGAAAACAGTTCATAGTTTAATGGAGATGTTAAAACACAGTCAGAATAAATGCTTCTTCTTTTCTCGTACTGGGTTTACCTCATACACATAACATAACATTATGTTTAAGTCCCACGTAATAGCTCACACCTTAAATGCCAAAATAATCAGACGAAAACAACATGATAATTATTATTATGTTCATCATTTTATAACTCAGTGGTCAGCAGCAACAAAGTTTTAAAGTCTATTTGCGAATTCTAAACCAAGATTTTTAAAATAGTAAAAGATTGTAAGAAATTTATAAAATTCCCATTTTATAAAAAAAAACCCATAAGGTTTCCGATGAAATTATAAATTTTCTTAACCCACCAAGTAATCAACACACCCAATCTGAACACCATGCAAACTCGCCTTACATCTCTATCCTGCCCCAAATTTGAGTAATAAACATTTATAGCATTTATGATACCACCCCTAGCGGTGAAGGGAGAGTGGGCACAAGTGGCACGGCGGGCGCACGCACCGTGCGGCGCGATACGGCACGCGCTCTGTGACGTCGAGAGGAACTACTGCGCTGCAATTAGGTCGCACGCATGCCTGAGATGTACGAAGATGATGAGTAAGGACCTAAGTATGTCCTTGCTACTCATAAAACTTGCTAAAGTGTAAGTTGTGTGCCCTTTTTTTAGCCCGGTTATGCAGACAACCGCAGAGATTGACCTGCGAGATGCCATACAGAAGAAAAAAAGCTGGTAATCGTAAAGATTGTCCCGCAGACTTTTCTCAAAATTAAAAGTGACTATATTTTACTAGGTAATCGAAAACATTATTTCTATGCACTACTTAAAATAAGTATACGAGTTTACCTATGTTGTTTCATATACTTACAAGAAACTTATAGAACACTAGCTGGTACCTGCGGGGCTGCGGCTTTGCCGCGTGGCTTTTGAAAAGTGAGTTACTCCTTATAACATCAGCTATCTGCCAGTGAAAGTCTCGTCAAAATCGGCCCAGCCATTTCGGAAATTAGGCGGAAGAAACAGACAGACAGACAGAAACCAAGACATATTTTTTTTTGTTATAAATACCTACATCATTTCATATGCATTTAGTATAAAGCTGTTATTTTGACATTACAAACAGACACTTCAATGTTATTTATTTGTATAGACAAATCGTCCTCGACTCGAATCGTCGTATTCGTCCTGTAATACAGTGTAAACTAGCGCAGGAGCTAAGGAATTCATAAAAATGTATTTATGTCAATAAAGATTATACTATTTATTATTATAGAGTCCCGAAATTACCACGCACCACCAAACACCCTCATTAGAACATTGTGTTGTGTTGTGCTTATGGCTAAGTAATACCAGCCGGACGGGGCGAGCCATCAGTAATCTACACTTGCTGTGGTTGCTCCGTGGATAGATGACCATCTTTACACACCAAGACCCCTCAGTGACTCGGTAAGCACGTTAAGCCGTTGGTCGGCTGTCATTTGTTGATCTTTCACAGTTGTAACGCGTCGGGTCCGACATGCAGTTGGCCGGTTTTTAACTTCGAAAGCTTGATTTAAGCATAAAGTGAGTGAAAAATTCTGGATTTCAACATTTTTACAAATAACCAGTTTTTCGCTTGATTAAGTCAATATATTAAATCGATATACCAATTATTGAAAAAAGAGTTTTCAACTGCAAATTCAATGCTGGTCCAGCTCCACAACCACAACTAATTGATTAACATTTGAAAATACTGTTGCAGCTGCTGAAGATTTCAAAAACTATCTTTGCATTGTATAAATTCAATCTCTTAGTATTATATAATTGCATAGCACATGTGTGAGTACTATGTACTTACTATAAAGCTACCATTTACTGGGTACGTCTGTCATTGACTTGATTGTGCCTGTCGGCTGAGAGTATGTCATGCTCACTGTAATGTCTCGCTGATGGTGCTAATCCTAGCACCATTCAGCTCAACCATGGCGCCCGTTCATGTTGGCTTATTTTAATTTAATTTTTGTTTTTTTTTTACTTTTTGTTACGGACGCTTTTGACGTGTTGCATCGTTCTCACATGTTTAATTTCAACACGAATGACGTAACCAATATTTTCTAACCATATGTTAATTTAAAAGAGTGTCCGTGGAGTTTCTTGCCCGTTCATCTCCATAGGTACCTACTACGCTTTGGAATGGGCAACTAGCTTCGTCTTTATGACTGACCGAACCCTTGACAATTCAAAAGTGCCTGTAATTGGTTTATTTGAAATAAATGCTTTAAGTTTGAGAGTTTGAAATATTGTTGATTTGTACGTTGATAGACCAACCTTTCCGTTTTGACGAATCATTTCAACATATCCATATCTAAATCACGCCAAACAATGACAAAAGAAATACTCATAAGTATTGCCATATCCAAAACGCAACACAAAACGCTAAGCAAAGGCCCCCATTACAAATACGAGTGATCGAAAAAGTGAAGTGGCAAGCGGAGCGCATTGTCCGCGTCACATCGATGGCGGCCCACTCGAGATGTAACGCCTCTTGCCCTCAAAACCCGCTTTGTATAGCGTACAAGCTGTAGTGTCGGGTAGACTGGTTGTTTAATTTTTTGAAGGCTTTGTTTTTGTGAAATGTTTAGTATCGGTGGGAATTATGAAAATGTGTTACAGTAATTTTGTTACCTAGTTCGTTATGTAACTGTACTGAGTAGTGCAAGTGCCACATTTATATTCTTCTTTCTATACTATAGTGTCATTGGGTTAATTTTATCTGCCTATTATGATGGCGTCACTTTTATCAGTCCTTGTCGAGTCGGTGTGTGAAAACACGGTTAAGATGTAAGATGGGTCATGAGTAGAGACCGGATTTAATGCAAATGCATGTTTGTTTATGCATTTGTATATTTTGCAAACATTTTCAGGTTATTGCATTTTTTTACTAAAATCTACTATTTGTTGTATATTTCGAGCATTTATGATACATTTATTTGCATGCATATTTAGACCATTTTAAGTTGCATATGATTCGGTCTTTAGTCATGAGTTATAGCTATGATTCTATGGTATAATTATGGTCTGCCTTTAACTCTATCAACACTGGGACACTGTTGGCTGAACTCAAAAAGGAACTACTCGAAATTTATAGTTTTACGTGGCAATGTTACAGGTCTCTCTCAATTATTATAGAAAGACAATGTTTTGGAATCTGCAGTAGGATAGGATAGGATGCCAACAAGGTGACCCTCTTGGGCCAGTCATTTTCATCTTGTCTATTCATCCAATTATCCAGAAACTAAATTCAAAATGTTACGTGTGGTATTTAGATGATGAAACGCTAGGAGGTGATGTAGACACCGTTTTGAAAGACTTACAATTACTCAAACAGAAATTTAAATCAATTGGCGTGTACCTTAATCCATCAAAGTGTGAAATTTACCTTTCCCACATTACCGACAGATAATTGACGCTGGATAACTTTAATGCAATAGCTCCACAAATAAAATTTTAATTTAAGGTTCCTCAATTTTAGAAGCCAGGTTTTATCCTTTCATCTACGACAAAATAAAAAACTTCAACGATATTTCGGGCAGACTCTCCAAAATTAATTTACATTTGGCATTCACCCTGATTAGATAGTGTTGTTTTGGCCCAAATTTTGCATGTCCCGGAATTAACGCACAACCTCATAAGGGGTCATTGTACACACCATTATGAACAACTTTTACTACGGGAACAACCCTGAAATCGCGAAAAAAAAATCAGCTGTACCTACCATTACATTTATGTTCGAATAACTCGTCAAAATGTTGGCAACAGTTGTTTTTTTTTCAACTGTTCCCTACATTTTCATTTTACTACCCGACCAATGTCCCATAGTAAAATTTGTTCATAATGATGAGTACAATGACCCCTTAAGAGGTTGTGCGTTAATTCCGGAATTATACTTTGTATATTTTCTATGCTCTTCCCCTTTTTGGAAGCAGTCACACCTCTTGCACAAAATTAACCAAATTAACTTCCATTTTAAATGAGGCTTTGAACGACCGATCGTGGGCAAGCCACACTATCCATCAGTTTTGGTGGCCACGGCGTCCGAAAAATTACCAGTATTAGATTCGCCAGTAAGCTAATGTTGGTAATGTTACGGACGTTCCTGTCCTCTGTCCACAGCACTGAAAAGTTAACCAGGAAAATTTTAGCCCCTTCCTCGGTTGATTCTGAAGTGCCGTGCTTGACCGAAGCGGTGAACACCTGAAAATTGGCTTGCCCGGATACAGATCGGCTCGTGAACCCATCTTCCCAGAGGCAGTGGGATGAGCCGCTCTGCAGGTTGATACGGAATAATCTTATTAATATGTCCACCAATACTGCTGAGCGTGCCCGGCTGCTGGCTGTGGGTGAGTAGGCTTCAAGCACTACCGTCACCCAGTATAGGCACTATGCTGGGTGACACTACGTTCCGGCTCGCTACTTGTCTGTGTCTAGGCGCTCCTTGCGTGTCTTCGCAACGCTGCCATTGTGGTGAAGGTGTCGACTGCCTCGGATACCATGGCTTATCCTGCAGTACGAGTGTATGTCACAAGCTGTTCGTAACGCATATGCTAGAGAATTTCATAAATTACACTGATGTTCATTTTACCGGTTTCATTACCTTGAATAGACGAACATTATTAACATTCATTGCAGTTCGATTTCTCGATTCGACGATTTCTTGCACAAGCAAGAAATCGTTATAATTGTTGGGAATTGCAAAATAGTTCACCACAGAGCAGTATAATTGAAATTTGCATTATATCACACTTTTAGGCAGTTCTCGGTAGTGAAGCAATAATTATGTGATTATCATTGATTTAGGACTCGATCAGTGCGTTATTAGAATATTTAATAATATCTACTAACATTTGAATTAATTAATTAAAATTTCAAATTAGGTACAATAATTAACAACACTGTGTGTGTGTAATCTGTGGCAATTGAAAGGTCCAGAAATCGAACTCTATTTGTTAGACTTTTGACTAAATCCACTCCGTCCCTATTTCTGCTGGTTAAGTTTCTAAGTAAACTCATTTAAATAGAACTTAGAGCCTATAGGTATGTATATTAAACCTGGCTATATCTTTCTGTTGTTTAGCCTCTTCCAACGTACCAATTATCATCAGTCAGCCAAAAGATTTTGAAGACTCGTCTTCATTTCTCAAACCCATAGATCGATCGATCGCGGCCGCCATTTACAACCCCCCCTCACGGCTCATTCATTATAAATTTATCAATTCACTAACCCTTTCCGAGCCAATTAACTAACGTTGACAGGCCAATCAAAACGCCAACGACTGCATTATGTCTGAATAATCACTCGCCGCGAAATTCAGTCACAATTATTTATCGTTTTGTGCGAGCTGCCGTGGGTTCGTCTCAATAAATAAACACAAAGGACTGGCAAGACAAAGCGAACAATGCTATTGTTTCTGTATACGCCGGACGTAGACGCTGCCTTGGTCGCACCGCCGCGGAATACGCAGGGTTACAGCTACAGCACAAATCAAACCCTAAAAACGTCTAAATTGTGAATTTGATTGTAGCTGTTTCCGATGTATTCACCGAATAAAGGAAGAATAATCGACCAAGTGTGAGCACGGTCTTGAATAATGTTGTAAAGAACCCGTCAAACCAAGATCTTATTCCAAATACCCATTTTAAATTGGGCCTGCCAGCCCATTTGAAATTGAACGACTCATTCTAGTGTGAAAGGGTACTCTAATGACCATGATGTTGCTATTTAACTACATAGATTTTCTCGAATCTAGGCCTTTTTTGGGTGAATTTCAACTGAGCAATCACTTGAGCAGTGAGAAACAGTTTTATTTAGAATTCGCAAACATTTTTATGTAGGTACCTATCTATGTCCTGTCTTCCAGCCAAAGTTCATGGTTAGCAAAAATCCTTTTCAATTTAGCTGGTTTGACTTTGCAGTATCAGTAACCCCCAGTATTATCAGCAGTCTATCAAATTGATTGACACGGGCCGCGCCTACAAACCGAAGAAAAAAATAGAGCTTCAAGCGTTTATTAAGATTGATAGCCGGAATGATTCGCGACCGGATGCGACCCAATACTGCTTTGCATTTAGTAAATATCGCATTGTCATTATTTATTTTTCCCGACGTCCATTTTGATTCAAACAATTCCGAAACAGTCTTGTATACTGCTGCCTTTAACAAATAAAAAAAATGTCTGCTTAACGGGAACATTGGAAACAATTTGGTTATTACTTTCCCGATTTTCATGCGGATAAAAAAGTTTGGCCTCAATTCTGAACTAAAGTTGTTTGTTCTCTATTAGCTCACACCGCGTACATTGTGCAGTTTGTTCGAATAATTGAATCAGTTAATCTTGGCCGTGATATCGAGCCGGCGATGGAGTAAGTGCTCGCTAATAAAGACAATTTGTTATCATGCACACACCGGGCGCCATTTTTTTGCGTGCCTCAGTAAACATGGTTTCCTGGTCGGACATGTTTCAATCAGCCGTATTGTTTCCGTCAGATGAATTATAATCAAATGAGGTTGGAGATGATAAGGTTGGCATTAAGTTGTGCTTTATATTGTCCCCAAGGAATAGTTTTGAAACACGCAGCACGCGGAACAGAAACAATGCTAGAAATGGCCATGGTCATAATTTTCTACATGCTAGTGTGTTGACTCGGTTTATTTTTTGGTTCGTATATTTTCCTACGTTTGCAAAGTATAGCTTGAAAGTGAGATCTTTGAAAGTGACTCCATCTTACATACAAAGATCTCACTTTAATGACGCGGACGCCACAAAGGTTGCAAGTGTTCTTTAATACGGACGCATTCGCAAATTTGACAAAAAATTGCAGTTTTTCGGTAGATTTTGCGGCAAAATTTAACTAAACCAAATTTAACTAATAATTGTCACAGATAGATTACTCCTTCATCTCCAAATAGTAGCAATTTCTTATTCGAAAATATTGGTTCATAATATTGTAAAAAATAATTTCCTTTGCCTCTTCACACTAAATTGCCGATATCGTGTTGTAATTAGAAACATTTTTCTTCAATAAAATAACATAAATTTAGTTTAAAAAAATATTTTATGTAAGCAGATACTATGTTCAACTCAAAAAAATAGTAAAAAGAACTGTCAAAATGTTACAAAATAGTCTCAAAAAATAATATTGAAAAAACCTATATTTTTTTTAAAAACACTGTCGGTAATGTTTTTTTTTCTTGTTATTTTACAAACCTTATCAAAAAAATTAAAAATCAGACACTGCGCTTCAGCTATCCGTGTGATAAAATCAAAGTTTTATTATAAGATTATACAATATCTTCATTAAATAAATCAACGGCGAAATAAGCTATATTTTCGAGAGCGCAAAGTGATAAAACTATTAACAGCTGCTGAGACTGACACGAATAGTTTATCACCTCGAGAACTGTATTTTTATAGTTACATAGACTTATTATTTCAAGCTTTCTCACAATTAGATAAAAAATTGACGAAAAACTTTTTTTTTGTGATAGCTCCCTTAAAATCACAGGGTAATTCACTACAATTACGACATGAAACCCGTGAAAGGGAATGCCTATAATATTGTAAAGCTAACTCACAAAGTCACATCTCTGGGGGAAGGAAAGCCTACTATGACATGACTTGAGTCACACATTTTATCACAGTTTAAGCGATAAAACTGTTTTGTCATAAAATGCTAGTACAAATTGACATGAAATAATTTATCATGTCTTGTAACAAACGTCTTGACACGCCCGTGCTCGGCCCGCTGTAGTAGCGAGACCGGGTTCCGTCGCGGAACAGGAGTAGGTACCTAGGTACCTACTAGAGGCGACGTTCAAGAGTTCGTTGTTAAAGTAATGCAAAGACGCGGCGAGTCGCGCCAATCCAGAGAGCTAATCGATGGATTAGCAGTTATTTGTTCAATAGGTGATGATTGTTTAATAGTTGTTGGAATTTATAATGGATCTGGTAAGGAGAGTTTTAAATTATGATAAGCTGTTATAATAGTAAGTGTGGTTATTATTTACAGACAGCTGTGCTGCTGGGGAGTTTGTTGCGCCACTTCTTCTTCCCAGCTAAAGCACTAGGAAGTGGTGACGGTCGGGCGTTTTTGGGGGACTGTCTCATGTAATTTTCGACGTTCGAAAAGTGCTGATTCTCAGCCTAGTTTGAATAAATGACTTATGATTTTCTTTAATTTGATTATTCGTTGAACTAACGTCAATATTTAAATAGAAGAAGTTAATTGCGCTTTAATAAATACTTCAGATAAATTATTAAACGTAGAACGAAATATTTATGTAGTAGATACCAAGAGCACTTAGAAGCTCAAACCAAAATTGCTTATTGAAAGGACATTTTGGTAAATTAAATTAAGCTTAGATACTCCTTTAAAATTAGACCTTCAGAGACCGCAATCAATTTGGAAAATAATTTCCACTTCAAAGTTGTGTCTAAGAGTAGTTGGAGCTATATCCTAGTCGCTTCAGTAACCAGGTCCCGAGACGTCCACTGCGGAAATGCTGTAATAATATTAAATATCCGGGCCATGCGCCGCACCGCAAGCCGGCCCGACACCGCAGAGCTGTACCATCGCCGGCTCCGGCTAAAGATCAACGGCTATTCGTCAGTTTGCTACTAAGAACTAAACGATTTATAGAATGTGAATTACACCTCCGACTACTCCGTACTTTAATTAACTGCTCGTGTAGTATGGTGTAATACAAATTATCATACAATTTACTAAAAAACAGAATAAAATAAATATTTAAGGGGGCTTCCATACAAAAAAACGTAATTTTTTTGCTCGTTTTTGCTCGATATTGAAGAAATGAAAACTTATGTTTTAATTCGAGTAAAATCACAATGAGCTGGTCTTCAACACTTAGGGCTCAAACCTGGTAGACAATGTATTTATGATAACTGTTAATACCAACTTATGTTCTCTGTACGTACTCAGAATAAATGATTATTATTCTTCTTCTTATTCATCAATAACTATTACTTAACTACCTGTTGGACAAAATGACGTCTTTAGAACGTAACGCAACTGCGAAAAATGCCGCGTTCACCGATTACTGACCGTCAAGCTTTAGCAGCGGTTTTACTTCGAGACTTCTAAAAACAGCACTACACTTGTATCTGTTACAGTTGGGATATAAGTGTGTCTATGTACTTTTGGCGACCGCAAACAGACTGGCAAAGGAAACATTTCCGAAACTATTGAGCTCAAAGCAAACGAATGAGAGCTTGCATAACTTTTTGGACAAACTAAACTAAAACTGATGAAACTTTTTATTTGGAGACTACCTACCTAGTTTATTGCATTGAGAGGTGTTTTTTTATGTGCACATAGCCGATAGTGAAGACATGAATCTAGGGACTAGAAAAGTTATTATTAGATGCATCAAACGCCCTATATGGGTGCAGACTGCACAAATTATATTTAATTCTCCTTCAAATAGATTCCGCGTCACTACAAGGTTCACGTTCACCGTCCTATCGATAAAGCTATAAATTGCTTGGGCATTTGATAAGTAAAGCCCGACACTTCTGAGACCGACACTTTGTAGTATTGCCGACACTCGCCGAGTGTCCGACACTGCGATGTGATACACTTTATTCAAGCGGAACGTTCCCAAAGGAAGGAGACGTTTTTCTACCATTTCCTGAAGAAAATTATACTTAGTGGGTCGTTCCTGTGAGTTGCGATGTCGAGCTGTTTACTTCGTTGTTATTGTGGACACTTTGACAGTGTTGTGCAGTTTTGTTTAGATTTAAAAAGGAGTTACTTGGTGAAAGAAAAAAAAAGATCAGGGGCATACACACATACAATCGGACACTGGCAGACGGTTGATTTATAGTTATTTAGTAAAGTAAAATAAGCAGAGGATTATACATAACTATTGTATGTAACCACAATTGACTTCTACGTGCCAAGAAGTCAAAGATTCAAAACCTCGCGAACTTCGAAGACACCTAAATATTTGATTCACTTCCAAACTTCGAACCGCGACTATCCACACTACCATAATACTAACGAACTCTCGCTACATACTTCACACGTCTACTTATTAACATAACAGTCGTGTTTGCTCACGAACTTTGTAAAGCTACGTGTATTATCATCGAAAAAACGACAAAAGTAAAGTAGACCACTAGTTACTTCTAGACAAAAGTGTCGCAAGCAATGTTTGGGAGAAAAAAGTCAGAGCAAAAAGTTAGTGCAGTTTAAATCTTGCCCGTCTCTCCAGGGAAGCTGGAGACCCGTTTTGAACCTGTGAGGATATCGTAGACACAAATGTAACTACTACCGAAGAATTCGAAGCTTTTTGTGGTATTTAAAAATAGAAATCCATGTCTCAACGAAACCGTTACAAGGTGTCAAGTCGAATCCGATTTGAATATCCAACGAAACTGCTTACAGTTTTGATTTATCGCTTATGAAATCAAAATTTGCTCGTTGTCCAATATTAAGTTTATATCCGGTTTAACGAATCCAGAAAGATCCTACATCAGTAGTAAACGAACCCCATTCCCCCCATGACATTTTGTCTACATGCCATTGCATTTGACCTCGATACGAAACGCCGAACTACAATGGCGCCGTATCCATTACCCCGCAATCCTTGATCATTCACTACACTGGATTTCTCATTCGACATTTTGCACAAAATCGCACGACAGACGCTGCAGTGTCGTCCAATGAATGCCCAGCTTTAACTAGCGATGTTACTACGGGCCAATGGGCAGCACCAGCCTTTAAAATTGAGCTAAGCAATTATTTGACTCGCCCCGGTCATTTTATACAGAGCAGAAAGTATAAATTTGACTGTATTTATTTTGCGCACTCAAAGGTTCTGTGCGTTGTTTGTTCTGCATGGCCGTACAAAGGCTATTAATGCAATTTGCTCTGCATTAAGATTCTGTTTGTTTTTTTAACACTTTTATTCAGTTTCGCTTGAGTGGGTAGTGTATCGAAATTAGGGAAAATACTGCATGGAAATCTCAGCATGGGAGTTTACGGGAAGACTCAGTATTTTGCCGAGAGTAAAAAAGTAGACACTTTTTTACTTTTGTCCACTCTGCAAATTCTTCTCCTTTCTCCTGTGTGTATCTAGCTGTATGTAGGCCATATATTTCGTTGTGGAAATCAAAACCACGATCCGAAATGCAAAAACTAATCACGCAGCCATTGCATAATATAGCTTAAAAATCAAGCACTGACTATTTATAAAATGAATTTAAGTGGTTCATTTTTACACAAACAATAACATAATTTTGCTAAATAACCCAAAAATCACTCGAACCACACTAACTCATAACAGTAAACTCTCACAAAGCCGGGATCTGGCCGCAACACATCACTCTAAACTTGATACTTTCACGCCCCTCATTACATCGTGTCATTAGCGGTAACGTAATGAGCACACTGACACACAGACACACACACAAAGATCATAATGTGTCTACAAGGGATACTTTGTGTCTGAAATGGCTAAACAGAGTTACTCAACCTTTTTTCGTCGACCTCATGTGTGTTTTACGTATTTTCTGAAACGATATACCAGATCGTGAGATTGTCGCAAAAGGTGGCTAAGAGATTGCACCTGGATTCTATGCTGTACTTGAAAGTTCTACCTTCTCATCCTATGTACGTTTTGATTTATTGTGCGCAACAGAGCCCCGTATACGAACCCTGCCTACCTAGATGATCGTGGTAATCGGTACTTCCGAAACTAAGTTATATTTTGTAGTCTGAGGGTCAATTTAAAGCTGTAAGGATATCCAAAGGCATCAGTAATTCATTGTGACAGACAAGTCATAAAAGAATCCTTAAATATTATTTTGCTTCGTGCATTTATTTTCACCAATTTATACACAGGACATAATAAATACGTGTACTGTACCTACCTACCTACCAACTGTACTCAGTCTTTCTCAGTAAACAATTAGTACATAGGCCTCTCGTAAATTGCGGCACAGTACGACACAAGTACTACGACAATAATTTTAAGCTACACTGGTATTAATTACCCTGTTCCAGGCCTCAGAAAAGCCCAGTGGGCCGCAGAGAGCCCCCGAGGCCACAACTTGGGTATCACTGCGCTAAGTGATACCTAAGGGCCTAGATTAGTTAGGTGTTATTTAGGACCATTTGTAGGAGTGTTGTCTGACTTATAACTGTGTCATTCTAGTTAACACTAAGTGCGTACTTAGAGTTAATACTAATCATTTGTTTTGTTTTAATAGGTAAATGTAAGTTTTAGTGGCACTCTAGTTGTTAGGGCGTGAACATGAACAGGTATTAAAGTTGTTGTGGCTAGCGAGGTTGGTTATTTTTCTATAAAAAATTAATGGATGCTCGATCAATAAGGCAGTGTGATAAACTGAAATAGCATAACAACGACTTGAACGAAAATACTTTCAGATAAATTCATCATAGTTTTTCACCTTCTTTATAAAAATGAAATATTATTACGCTGTGGAAAAATTCTGTTGGTTTCCAATTGAAAAAAAGTAAAAATGTGGAGCTTGTCTCAAAAGAACTGAAACTGTGGAGCTTGTCTCAAGAGAACAAAAACTGTGGAGCTTGTCTCAAGAGAACAAAAAGTGTTCTTCAACATTTTGAACCTCTTTACTAAACTTAAAACTAAATCGCGTTACTAAATCCAACGCAATCATGTACTAGAGAAGAGTGCGTCATTACATAGCAAGGGTCGTCATTCACACATCGTCGAGCAGGATTCGAACCCGGGACGTTTAAGGACGCAATTTGCTGGGCGCGGTAATTGGCGAGCTTTGTACGGATCGCGACCACTCGGAGCACTACGGGATGTTAGTTAACCTGCCACGGATTTATGAACGCCTGGTACTTTCGTTTAAATATAAACCAAATCAAATCTTTTTATTGCGCATAGGTTATACAGACAGATGTTAGTTAAATATAAACCAAATCAAATCTTTTTATTGTGGGCATAGGTTATAAGGACAGTTGTTAGGTAAATTACAGCTCCATTATGTCCTGCCTAGTCGGCATACAATAATAAATTAGGTCAACATGCAGTATAACAAAATCATAGGTAGGTATCACGTATAAAGAAAATCTTACAAAATTTGACTTAGGTGTATGGTGACAGATTGTAGCAGGTACTAATTATTAAGAAAATCTGGGATCGTGCAGTAAGCTTTGTCGATTACAAAATTAAGCAATTAAGACTATCTAGACGCAATAAGTACCTAATAAGTAGGTATATTTTGGCAGTTTCTTTACACGTTGTAGGGGAAGCTTTCATTAGAAAACGGGTTGAGTGAGGCTTTTCAATTTGCAGGCATTTCCCAATTAGCGCAACAGTGTAACGTCCTTATAGGGTTCGCCAAAATGTTACAACATATTCTTAGGTAAGTCATTGCAGGGTGTTTTTTATGTAGGTAAGTAATTATTACTTGGTAGAATATTAAAGTTGGACTTATATCTAACTTAAGAGAATGCTCATGAAAACAAAATCATACTAATTGGAGTCTTAATTTAAGTACTAGAAAAGGTTTTTAATTAATCAGCTAAACTCGGGGATAAGAACTGCGCTTTTAATAAACCTTGTAATTCATAGCCGCCTGGTAGTAAAACATTTAGCTACCTCAAGTTTAATACCGGCCAAGTCCGACTCGGATCACGTACAATGAAGGGTTCCGTAGTTGGGATGAATTTATCCCAAAAACAAACTTAATATTATAGTTGAAAACATTGATATACGCCACGGTCAATTTTCTAACTGCAAATATAAGTTTGTAATCGCAATTTTTTTAATGTTGTAGAACTACGAATGAACTACGATTTTCGGACTTTTTCCTCTACTTGTACTGTGAGAGCTTGCTTCTTGCCAAATTTCATGATTCTAGGTCAACAGGAAGTACCCTATAGGTTTTGATTTATTTGCGAGAGTCAAAATATGTCGCTTAAATCGCCATATTTTTTTTATTGCGTTGACTTAGAAGAGAGCTCCCAGGGGCCAGACTTGCGTATTTAATTTCAATTTGATACCTCCCCGAAAGAAAAAAGGTCTTGGCAGGGTGACAGACAGACGGACAACGAAGTAATCCTACGGATGGTCCGATCCTGGTTCCATTTTTTTCCTTTTGAGGTACGGAACCCTAAAATAACGAACTTAGTAATATTTTTTGCGCGGATTCGACATGGTTGATTCTAATTACAGAACTCGTTCCTTAAAAAGACACAGGAATAATAAGGTATGTACCTAATCAACAATGAAAGAACTAAAGTTAGCTGATACCACACAAATAATTAATTTGGTTAACAAAGATAATTTGACAGTTTCATTGATTAAAATGTGTCTTCTGTCAATTACTAAGTTCGTTTTTAGGGTTCCGAACCTAAATGGTAAAAAGGAACCCTTATGGTGAGACTAAGTATGTCTGTCTATAAATATATATCTTTTTTGCAAAAGGGACTGAAAGGGGGTCTTAAAAATTTGAAGTGGGGCTACTAGAACATGTGGGGCATGAAAGAACGCTGTTAGCACATTCTCAAACATTTTTTTTTTTTAGGCAGCGTAGTTTCCGACTTCTGATGAAAAATATAAAAAAAATACCGTTCGCCCCCTTATCTCCGATGACGATGTCTCTAAATAGCACAGTTTATCAGAAATCATCAACATCATATATTCGGAACCCTCGGTATGCGAGTCCGACTGGCTCTTGACTGTTTTTTTTTTGGGTGCCTTACCTCAAGATGAAAAAACGGAACCACTGTTGAGGCTTCCACCTTACTGCGTCAGGTATGTTAACACTGACGACTACTTTGCGATGATGCGAAAGAAAGTTACCTCAGTAATATCACGAGTGAGGAAATGCCGCAACAGCATTCTGAGGGTGTTTGCAGAGAGGCTGGATGGGCCTAGAATGGGGAGGTACCAAGCTGTATGTTGGCAACAAAGCTTGTTAAGCATTGCTTGCTGTGATTGTGATTACTTTTTCTTTATTTTTAGTGTTCCTGCATGTTATTAATATAGTTTTTAAGTAATTACATACATACATACATAAACTCACGCCTTCTTCCCATGGGGGTAGGCAGAAACTATAGAACGCCACTTGCTACGCTCCTTACATACGCCCCGCGCGCGCTCCTTTTAAGTACCTAATTGATGCCTGATAATAAAATATTTTTATTTTTATTTATTAATCTTTTGTAATAATAGTTGGAGTAATCTTCTTACAACCAAATGCACATTTTGAGCTGCCTTTATTATTGGGCTCTGCAATGTCTGGGATCCTTTTAACTGCATCGTTACAATATCCTTTGAAAATTTGTTACAATGTACGGTTGTAAAGTAGAGATGTATCAAAATTATTGCACATTACAAACAGTCAGTATTGCAAAAATTTGCTTAAAAATATAATGTTTTTATCACCTATTTGTTACTCTTATCCTCCTATCCCTCCTCCTGTAGGTACCTAAAGTCCATCTCGCTTGCATTGCTATACCACCCTAAGTTTGAATGTCAGTGGCACGTCATAAAACGACAAGGTCCATTTGATTGTCTCTGAGACAGTTCGATAATTCCAAGTTAGGTGAATTTTTAATTTACTGGGAATATTGTTGTGAAGTGAACGTGTAATTACAAAGTCGACCGTTATTCAACAAATGACTTTGATTTTACTTGACTTTGTGTGGATTTCATCAAAGAAAATGAAAGCGGTTTCCATGTGCTGATCGCGTTCAGTTTAGATGTGCTGATCGCGTTCAATTTCATTGGTGAAATTCACCCGTCATTGAAAGTTATGAGAGGGGTTTGTCATTTGTTATTTAAACAGGAATACAGCTGGGTACCTAAACCATGATTCATAAAACATTTTTTTATGTAATTCAGCTTTGTGTCAAAATAAAACCTATAAACCCACCCACATATGCCCCATTAAAAATCAATTCCTACAGAGTATAATACCCAACGGTAGGCTAAGATACTAGCACTCCTACAGTATTCTGTTTTTGTCTTTAAAGCACAATAAACCCTCAAAAACACACGTTTCCACAAAACATGCCACAGCTTGAAAAATCATATCCATCAGAAAATACAGGGCCCAAAGGTGGGCAAACAGATACTAAAACTACATATCGCTTGAGTATTCTGGGATGACGGAACAAAGTGCAGAGAGTGACATCCGAGACGCGAACCGCGCGACGCGGGACCGGCGCGCGGCGCGCGGCGCGCGGCGCGGCGGAGTAATGCTATCGTCGGATGCAGTTCACTTGGCTACAGATATAACATTTTTGAGTGGAGCTATTTTTAGTGAACAATGTGTTACGTGATGTTTTAGTTCTGGCAGTTTGTATAGATGAATTTAATTTGTTAAAAAGTTGAAAAAGTTTGTAAGGTCATCTGTGGCATTAAAATCAAAGTAAATAGTTTTATGTGAAGTAACGGCCACTATACTAGCAGTTTGCATTTGTTGCACTTTTCTGAAAGCCTAATTAAAACCAAGCAGGAAGAATATCCTCATATCATACATAACTTCCCTCTTCCCCGTCAAACAAGTCGTTGCCTTTACGTCATTACAACAGTAAGTACCTCCACGTCTCATTAATTTACATTAGCTGTCTGTTGTAATGGATAACTGCGAGTAGACGGCAAGAATCCGCTCACGTACTCTCAAATAGGCTTAATTATATGAGGAGCAGACACAAGGGGGTAGGCACAGAAGATCAAGGGCGATGCATTACGTAATTGTAAGTTCTCTTCTAAACTACAGTAACAATATTATGTAAATTACCAGTGTTCTTGTTAATCTTTCCTACAAAGCCAAATATACTTGGAGTTGGATCACGCCAAGTACCTATCAACTCAGCCTATCGCAGTCCACCATCCAGTCTGACCCAGCCACCTTCTTAAGGTCGTCGGTCCATCTATCTATTATATATAAGTACCTACAACGGGTGCAAATCGAACTCTACTGGCAATAATTATGTCAAAATGTTCACTGTAATTAACGTTGAAAGAGTTGCATTTATGTTCTTCTTAATTTTTAGGGTTCCGTACCAAAATGGTAAAAAGGAACCCTTATGGTGAGACTAAGTCTGTCTGTCTGTCACACCTGGATATCTCAAGAACTACTAATGCTATCAACTTGAAATTTAGAATAGTTTTAGATGACGTTTGCCCAACTATTTTTCAAACAAGAAAGAAATAAAACAAAATATACCTTTTTTGCAAAAGGGACTGAAAGGGGGTCTTAAAATATTTTAAGTGGATCTACTAGGGCATGTGAGGTATCATATGAAAGAACGCTGTTTGCACATTCTCAAACATTTATTTTTAAGCAGCATAGTTTTCAACTTATGATGAAAACAGTAAAAAAAAATACCGTTCCCCCCCTTATCTCCGAAGTTTGTATAGTTAAAAATCTGAAATTATTCTATGTAATAGAAGATTACAGTAAAAATGTAACTATGTCTCTAAATAGCACAGTTTTTCAGAAATCATCAACATTATGTGTACGTACGGAACCCTCGGTGCGCGAGTCCGACTCGCTCTTGACCGGTTTTTTTTGTTATAATGTTGAAAGATATCTCTATTTTCACAAACACAGGGTGTGGGCAGAGAACAACAGGCTAGCGTACATATGGCTCGATATTTAAACCCAAAAAGGGTATCAAAACACTGACTAGGATTTTCAGACTTTATAAGAATATTTGAACGCGAATACTATGCTTCGTTTTGAATTTTAACACAACCAAAAGTGTTTTGTATAAATGACAATTATCTACAAGAGATATATAAAAGTTTAACATGATGTGTGCACAAAAACGGCTTTTGTTGCTTCATGTCAAAATGTTCGCTGGTTTATCTGATTCGTAAGCTTCACAAAACTACGGACGATACACAGGTAATCAAGCAGATTGCGCTGTGCGCCATACTCCCTATACTGGGAAAAAAGATTTTTCTATCAAAGTGGAGATCAAATCTGTAGAGCGAAAAATGCCAAATTGTTACCAATAAAGAGAGGTTTTTGCTGTTCATATAAGTCCTCGTAGGGGTTTCAATAGTTTTTGGACTTATCTCATTATTGAAACGCCTTTACCTACTTGATACATTTCTGGGAAGCACACGCCTGATTCTGAGAATGATTTAGATTCAATCTCTTCTCAGATCTCATGTCAACTTACAAAATAACTTCCTGTTTCGATCAACCAACGCCTGGAGCTAACAACAAATATAAAGTTGAGAGACTTCATTGTGTTTTCAGAAACCTGCAGTTATACCTACGTGTCAACGAGTGAGATTCAAACAAAAATTTCTTTGAAAAATTCGATGTTACTAATCGCAGATCGCTCATTAACTCCGCCGTGGTATCACGCGACAGGTCGTTAGGCCCCAGTGTCAGTGTAATAACGTTAACCAAGTATCGCACTCGTCTCGTTCCCGGCAACTCTAAAACTTTGCATAAGGAGTTCCTTAGCTTTGTCATCCACTCGTTAGCTGCCTCTTAATATTACAACGTAACATTTTGCTCCTTTATGTTATAAAGGAAATAATACGACATGGGATAAGTCCATATTTACGACGTGCAAAAAGTAATGTTTACTTTAGTAGGTACTTGAAACTTGTGACCTTTCAGCGAAGTGTCAAAGCAAATATCTAGAGTTCATTTCGTAAAAAAATATTATGATCTATCTATTTTTATGATGTCTGCGTTAGGATCAAAGTCAATCTCTTGGGGCCCGATGAAAGAGTAAATGTTATTATTATGAAGATAGAGCGTTTGTTATTACGTGCTTCGACGCACTGCGTTCAAATAATTGCGCCGTCTGAGAACTCAATTCCTAAAAGATAGACAGAAGATAAATAGATGTCCATATAAAACGTTATTGCCCAAATGAAACAACTAAAGTACCAAAATAATTTAATAAGACGTTTAACGTGAGTCATCAAATGTATACGACATTAATTATTTGCGCCGAAAGCGAAACACCGCGCTAACGTGAGCTGACGTCACGGCACGTCGCACGTCGCCGCGTCACTCGTGTGAGATATACTTAATATTTTCCTCGCACGAGCGTTTTCTCATGGGCGCTGCGATCATGAGAAAATATGACATCACACTGAGGAATGAAGTCGTCCCTGTCAGAATTTAGCTTGAATTGTAGATTGTTTTGTTTTTGGATGACAGGCATTGTTTAGTTGAAATCACAGAGTGAATTCATAAATATTTTGTAACGGAATATTCTTTAATAACATTTTAAAAATAAAAAACGCCAATATGACATATTCATAGGCCGAATCTAATCGCCCCGTCATCAGATAAATCCGGGTGACGATCAATGTGCCGACTTCACACAACACATTGCGTCGCTAAAAATCAGCGCGATTCTGCAACCATTGATACCTATTCTAGACATTTTTGACACGACAGGAAATACGCGTTTTGGTGTCAGGTTAAAAGAGATTTTTGAATAGAATATAAACTATCGCATACTGCCCAGATTGACGATGTGAAAACTACAAAGTTTTTGTAAAAATTTCTATTTTTACTTCGTTGAGTTTATTGCGAAGTTTCTGGGCGAAATATTGGATGGATTAAGTTTATCAAAATAAATAGTTTTGGAGCACGTCTTTCAACGTTGTTTTAACGATTTTAACATTCCAAATACCCGCTGATTGTGAAGTGATTAAAATTGTGATAAGCATAGACTGACCCATCATGCATTACGTTTACCTAATGTTATTTTACATGATATTATTACCTGTAAACTTGAAAAGTTTATATCTAACAGCACAATTCTTGTAATTTTCGTCAAATCGATCCACAAATTATGTAACCTGAATTTTAGGTTCCAGCCAACTATGCAGTAGAAAGAGAATTTTACATCTAAAACGGTTCATTCTACCTATTTGTGGCCCGCAAATATAGTGCACGAGAAAACGTATAACTGTCAAGTAAACCGCGCGGCCCGCTCGTGTGAGACACCTTAGCATAATTTAGTGACGTCAGCGGCCGGTGTGGGGAGGCCTTATTGATGTGCATTGCAGACTTGGCGTAATGAAGTTGCAAGTATATTGCAGGCTGCTCTATGCAAACTAGTTTGTATAAAATATCGTATTTCACGGAGCTCCTATACGATGTAATCGGCTCTATTTTCCCAACGAATTCTGTGTTCCGCAGAGTTGAGCTGCCGAGATTTCGGAAAATCCTGGCTTCGTTTTCGTGAAAATGTGTCTTGTAGGTATTATAATAACTTTGTGTGGTGGGTTTCAGGTGCAACGTGTTCGGGCAAGTTTTTTATATTTAGATTGGTAACAATCATAAAAAAAATAGAAAACAGTTAAATTGCCATTTTGTTCTCATGAAAACATCCAAGCCTATGCAAAGACGATAATAAAAATAATTTAAATAATAATAATAATAAGGAAATAATAATATGTTTATTTCATAATCAACTGGTTTTAACAAATAAATCGTGGAGGCCTTCTTTTAAGGACAAAGAAATTTATTTGTTCAAACATTTGTGTAATATGATACATGGATATGCACTTAAAGATGGAAACATAATTTTATTGAACCAGTAAGTATACCTGTAACAGAAAACCTCCCTCTTCCATATATGTGTATAACATACAAAGCCTAGTAATAACAGAATTTAACTAAGTAGGTACAATAACAAAACTGGAACTAGGGAATTTTAAAAGTCATTATAATTATAATTATAATAATTATTTAGATACATGAATTCGTAATCTCAGATGCCTAATTAACTGTTTTATGTGTGATTACGCGTGTATGTGGGATGTGTGAGGGTGTGTGTGGGAAAGTGTATTTGTGTGTGAGCGAGTAAGAGAAAAATAAACCAAAAGCAAATTATGCAATGTGAAGTATGTGGTAGACAATTGTATATTAATCAGCCCACTACGTTATCATTAATTCCGTGTGTAAGGTAAGTTTTAAGGGTTCCGTACCACAAAAGGAAAAAAAGGAACCCTTATATTTAAGATCACTCGTGTGTCTGTCTGTTTGTCACAGCTGATTTGCTCCAAATCTACTGGACCGATTTAGTTGAAATTTGGTACACATATGAACCGATGACCGAAACACGTCCGTGTTTGAGTCACAGAAGTGAAGGAGGTAACTTTCGGGGGGCAAATAAGAAAATTAAAAAAAAAGTTTAGCTGCCTGTACCGTGTTAAAGGACTTGTTTTAAGGATTTCATATATATTTTTTATAATTTTAAAATACATACTTTTGAAATTATTTAAGAAAATAAATGAAAAATTACCATTATCTCCGAAACTAGTGATCCCTAAAATTTTGATAAAAATACAGAAAATATTTGTTTACTTAAAAATGACAGGAAAACCTATAAGACGTATTGACGCCTTGCAAACACAGTACGAACTCTGACCCCAGCTATAAGACGTATTGGCGCCTTGCAAACATAGTACGAACTCTGATCCCAGCTATACGACCATGGGATCTTGAGGCAAAAGTTCTCGCACACTTATGGTGGTGGTGCAAGGAGGCGAAACGCCGGGGCGTAACTCCGCTGCCACGAGAAATCACGGCACAGCGGACAGAGCTCCGGCAGGATCTCATGGCAGCATGGAGAGTGCGATTGGGACAACCCAGCGCTGGGCACGCCACAATCGTGGCGATAAGTCCCCTCTTTGAGGAGTGGCTAGAGAGGCGCCACGGCGTCCTCACCTTCTGCCTGACGCAGGTTCTCACCGTACATGGTTGTTTCGGGAGGTTTCTGTACAGGATAAAGCGGGAGGAAACGCCCGGGTGTTACCACTGTGTGGATCGCCCGGAGGACACGGTGGAGCATACGGTGGAGGTCTGCCCGGTTTGGGCGGAGCTCCGCCGTGTCCTCACGGAGGCGCTTGGTGGCTGCGATCTCTCGCGTCCGGCCCTGGTTCAGGCCATGGTTCGGAGCGAGAGTGCATGGTAGGCCGTTACCTCCTTTGCGAAGCAGTAATGCTCGCGAAGGAGGAGGCGGAACGCGTGAAGGAGAGGCTAAATTCGCGCCCTCACGCCCCTAGTCACCGCGGGAAACGCCCTGGGTGTCAGGAGTCGCTGGCCTATTCCCAGCCACCGTAGACGCGGGCTTGCGGATGGTGAGCGATGGGTAGTGCACCGTCCGATAAGAACCAGGCCCGGGTCGACGGCGCGTTGTGTTCCACGTGCGCCAGCACCAGCACCAGTTGATGGAGTCCGATAGGGCCAATGCCTACCAGGGTTGCGAGTTTGTCCGAAAGGGACGTGGCCCGCGCACACAGGCAACTGAAGGAACACGGGTGGGTTTAGTCAGTAAAAGTCTGACACAACCTCCCGCTCCGCCCAGAGTGGGAGAAATTATTTGATAATTTCCCACCCCAAAAAAAAAAAAGCTTTACGACCGTGATTTCTTCTTTTTCTGACAGTACTAGCGTCAAATGGCGTTGCATTATGCATTTTTAAGGTAGAAATCAGAATATATAACTTTCTTACAGTTAAGAGCGTTTACACCTTACGGCATTTTATACAGGGTTACAGGGAAAGTCGTACTGAATATTAAAGGATGTTATTATTCAGGTCATTTCCGATGAATTTCATTCTGAAATAAAATGTCCGAAACTTCATTGTTTAAAAGTGCCAGTTAGTAAGCCGGATTCTTTTGTATCGAAATTCTGTTATGTTATACTACCAGATGGGATGTTATTAGAATAACATTATTTTAGATTTTATGAACAAACCTAGTAGATGATATACCTTTTTGAATAGCTAAAGAGACGTAGAACTTTGTAAAGTTATTCGCAGAATAAGTTCCATACAATTTTTTTTATTAAAAGCCTGTTAAAGTTAAGAACACTCTATTAGAAAATTCATAATGCTAACCGTTGTCGAGCAGTTTTTTAAGCTGTTAGTAGTAGGTTCAGTTTCTGTTGATCATTTTTATTAATGGACATGTCCTCTAACTAGATACATCAAAAAAACCGACTCTAGGAGCTCTAATCCCAAAGAAAACGACTAAAAGCCAAAAAATAAAGGATTTTTAAAAATAATCTAAATTTAATATCTCCATAACGGTTAAGTTTCGGACATTTTATTTCAGAATGAAATTCATCGGAAATGACCTGAATAATAACATCCTTTAATATTCAGTACGACTTTCCCTGTAACCCTGTATAAACTTTCAACCCCTTGTTTTTTGAAATGACTGAACAGATTTTAATGAAACTTCATACACATAATAATATGCAGGATACAAAGGTCTAAAAATTTAGTATAAGGAAATTTAAAATCGGTCTAATTTGGCCGTAACACTATTTTTCGAAAATGTTCTTTACTATCTTTTTAGACCTTTGTATCCTACTTATGCGTGGGCAGTTTCATTAAAATTGGTTTAGTCATTTCGAAAAGGGCTTGAATATTTGTATAAAATGCCGTAAGGTGTAAACGCTCTTAAGCTTTATCATAAAATGGTCGACAAAATTGTTTAATGTAGTAGAATATGTATGACCTGCCGACATTCCATGCATAATATTAACATTGCAGAATAGTTTTGTCTATTGTTGCGCTCCTGGGCCTGTTTCTATAGATTTGGTGTAAGATTTATATTTCTATCCCCAGCTAAGGGAATGTAGTAACAAGATTTTATAGAGTTCAAACATGAGTCGAGCGAGTTAATAAACATAATTATCTGCGTTGGCATTTGAAGGGGATCGATATACCCCTAGTGTAATATTTTTGTATTAACTTTAATTTCTAAAGCAGAGGCATGAGTCAATTTAATTTCCCTGACATTTACTGCAATATAATAGTGACGTACACACCTACTCCGTCGTTTTTATTTCTGGTATTTTTTTATTTGGAACGCTGTGAAATTCGGAATAATAGGTACAGGTTTAACAGAATTAAGTTGACTTTCAGTTAGAATGAGAAATCCAGCTCGAATTTATGACAAGACAGAGTCAGTTGGAGATCATGTATCACTCCATAGTATAAAATAAACTCGCTTCCCGCTTCCTGTCTGTCCCTATGTATGCTTAGATCTTTAAAACTACGCAACGGATTTTGACGCGGTTTTTAGGGTTCCGTACCAAAATGTTAAAAAGTAACCCTTATGGTGAGACTAAGTCTGTCAGTGTGGCTGTCTGTAAAGATTACAGGAAAAATAAAACGATGTCTCTAAATAGCACAGTTTATCAGAAATCATCAACATCATATTATATACATACGGAACCCTCGGTGCGCGAGTCCAACTCGCTCTTGACCGTGTTTTTTAATAGATAGAGTGATTCAATAGGAAGGTTTATATGTTTAGGCCACGGGCAGCAGCTAGTGTAACTATTATTATTATTCCTTTATTTCATTAAATATACATATAAATTATATTTTTAAATATTAGAATATAAACAAAATATAAAAACATTTAAAAATATAAAAAATAGTAGCCCACCGGTATCGGGAACAAGGTCCAAGCTACCGGCGGTCAGGGCTCCAGAGAGAGGAACCTCCTAACAATGCGAGCCGTGTCCAGAAGTACCGCTCTCTGAATCAGGCCCTTAATCCAGCTGCCCAACGAGAGCCTCTTTAGGTGTTGGTCGAGGCTCTTGGCAATTAAGCCATTGGCTGATACAACTATCGGCACAATGATTGCTGAGTCCACATCCCACATGTCGACAACCTCGCGAGCCAAGTCAAGATACTTGATTTCTTTATCTTTCTCGGCTTTCACGAGGTTCCCGTCATGAGGGACCGTGATGTCAATAATCATTGTGCGCCGCTCTATTCGATCCACCACCACTATATCAGGCTTATTGGCAACAATAGTCCTGTCAGTGATGATGGATCGGTCCCAGTACAATGTGATATTTCCACTCTCGAGAACTGGGTCGGGCACATACCTGAAGTACGGCACCTCCGATTCCACAAGGTTGTATTTCAGAGCAAGTTGCTGATGGATAATCCTGGCTACAAGGTTGTGTCTATGCAAGTACTCTTCGTTAGCTAGACGAGAACACCCGGAGATAATGTGTCGGATTGATTCTCCCGGACGGTGGCATGCCCGACACACGTCAACCGTGCCGTCCTTCACAATAAATCTCCGATAATTCTTAGTCATGATAACTTCGTCCATAATTGCACAGACAAAGCCTTCGGTTTCCCCAAAGAGATCACCGAAACGCAGCCAGGCTACGGACGCTAAAAAGTCTACTTCGGGTTCATGTAGGGCCCGGAAAAAGCGTCCGTGAAGCTCCTTACTTTGCCATACCTCCCTGCGATCATTAGTGTCAAGCACTACAGGTTTGCGCCAGTTCTCTGTAGCCAAGGAGAGCGGGGTGAGGCCCTTGTCCACCACGACCACATCTCGATGCATCCCCACGTCGGCTTCTAGGAAATATTCCCTGAGACTGCATATCTCGCGATTGTGGAGTGTCTTAGCGTTTAAAAAGCCACGACCTCCACACTTTCGCGGGATATACAGTCTCATTACCGAGGACCGTGGGTGATGCATTCGATATGCAGTCAGCAGCGTACGAACCCTCCTATCCAGGGCGTCAAGTTCGGTCTGAGTCCATTTGAGTATGCCGAAAGAGTACATCAAAACCGGCATGACCCAACCGTTGAAGGCGCGCACTTTGTTCCCGCCTGATAGAAGACTATTAAATACTTTCTTCAGGCGGGCAAAGAAGCGCTCCTTCAACGATTGCTTCATGTCAGTAACATTGATGCCCAACGCTTCCGACATACCCAAATACTTATAGGTTTCGGATGCGGAGAGGGCTCTAAGGTTTATGGAATCCGAAAGTTGGGTTCCCACGGATTCCACAATCTTCCCTCGCTTTACATGCATGACCGCACATTTGTCCACACCAAATTCCATCCTGATGGCACTACTGAAAGTTTCAGTTACTTTCAGTAGCTCCATCAGATGCAAATTGTTGGGGGCAAAGAGTTTTAGGTCATCCATGTAGAGGAGGTGAGATATAACCTGACCACCTCTCCTCAACCGATAGCCTAGACCTGAATCCTCCAGCAGTGTGCTTAGAGGATTCAAGGCTAAGCAGAACCAAAGCGGACTCAAACTATCGCCCTGAAATATGCCTCGCTCGATCCTTATCGGTTCGCTATTCCTCTGGATATTTCGACATCCTGGATAGCGAAGGACTGTCCTCCATTGCCTCATACATGACATCAGGAAGGTGCGCAGAGTTGGATCTACTTTATACAGCTCCAGCACCCTCATGAGCCATGTATGTGGCACCGAGTCATAGGCCTTCTTATAATCTATCCAACATGTCGACAGATCCTTTCGGGAACGTCGAACCTGTTGGCTAATGGCCATATCAATGAGGAGTAACTCCTTAGTACCGCGAGATCCGTTCCTACATCCATTTTGAGAGGCAGACATGATGGAGTTAGTGTCTATATGTTTGTTAATTTTAGCTCTCAAAATGGATGTAAGAACTTTATAGACCGTCGGTAAACACGTGATCGGTCTATAATTATTGGGTTCCGCGGTGCTACCTGATTTATGGAGTAGGTGGGTTATTCCTGTCGTTAGGAACTGGGGTAGCGAACCAGACTCCAAAGAAGTCTGGTACTGAGCCGCCAAGCGAGCGTGCGACCCAACAAACCATTTGATCCAGAAGTTGTGCAGTCCGTCCGGTCCTGGAGACTTCCAGTTAGGCAACGGACGGACCGCACGAGCTACATCTTGGGGGCAGATGGTAATAGCCCCCATTTCTGGTATTGGATCGCAGGCTCGCTCAACTTTTCGAGTCCAATCACCTTCAGTGTGACCGACAGGCACCGACCAGATACTGTGCCAGAAAGAAGACATGGCATCATTATCCGGCAGGCGCGTGTCAGTCACACCTTGATTCGGTCGCTCCCAAGCCCTATAAACCCACCTTTCATTGTTCTGGAAGGTGCGATTCTGAGTGTATCGGTCCACACGCCGCTTATACCTACGAATACGGTTTGCCCAAGCATACACTTTCTGCTTCAGGAAGTCTATGCGCTCTGTGACACGAAATAAATAGTCCTCAGGGCTGGTATCAGTCCCTGAGAACGCCCGCCTCACAAAGCGCATAACTCTTGGGCGAGTATTGCCCTCCCTGAAGCAGATTAGTTTACCGATGAGCGCTCTGGCCCCACCAATACGACGCTCAATTCTGCACTGCCAGGCTGGTACGGCTGGTTTCGGTCGTGTAGCTATAAAGTCATTTTGAAATTTTACGTGAGCTACACGACATGCCGCTACAGCCGCGCAGTACAGAATCGAATGAGTATCAGTGAGGTCTTCGCAGTTATCAAAATAGTTTGACAACTGCGAATCCAGAGCTGCCACCAGCGCCCTATTTTTGTTATGCATGGGCAAACGAGGTAAGCGTGGTCTAAGTTCGGGTGACATAAACCGATATTCCCGAATCGCACCCTCCAAAGCACTCCTCAATTTCTCATTGCACTGGGTACTTACGTTTGTAGCCCTGTCATCATTCCCCTCGTCAGCTTGGACTGTGTGGGACTGCGGTGGTACCACAACAGTCTGCGACAGGGGGGCGATGACATGGCTATTCCGCATTTCAGTTCGCAGGCGATCAAGTACAGTGTCATCCAACATATGATTACGTTGGATAACCCGCACCTGATCCGATAGTCGTTGTGCCGAAACGTTGACAGCTGGTTCAAGCACCTGAAAAAGAGAGAGCATTCGAACACGGTACGCGGTCAGATTGTTTCCCCCCTCTGTAGCCCCATAGTATGAGCGCATGACGTTCTCATTGATGGTTCGTGTCCATCTCATGCGCACACTTCCGCCGGGAGCTGGGACCCTATCAGAGGCCGGTGGGCCTCGAGGTCCTAAACCATCCGGCGGCCGGCGTCCTCCCCGTCGACGAGCAGGTGGTGGCGTCGTGGGCGGGGAGAAATACTCGTCGCTCGAGCTCGACGCAACTACCGCGGCCGGTGTCGTCACAGTGGGGCTGGGTACCGGCGGCGGCGAGGCGGAGCTGAGCGAAGAGTCCGGAGGTGGTGGGCGTGCACTTCTTACGGCTGATCTCGTCAACATCTCGATAAAATTTTCATTATTATTTTCTGTTTTTCAGTGGCATGGTATGACAGATGTCATCTCTTAATCGGCAGTTTTTTATTCATGTCTTAAATAAAATATGGTGTTTTTTTGGGATAAATTGGTTTCAGACTTCTTTCGGGTTTTTTTTTAAAGCACATATAAACTATAATATTGAGTCGAAAATTATTAAAACTGCTAAAAAATATGAAAATTATAAGATCCAGTTTGGAGACGTTTGTTGACGTTGGTGTTGCCAGCTTATTATTATTATTATCATTTATTTCAGGCAACGCCCATAGTGTTAGTAACAATGATCTTAAAAACTAGTGTTTAAACATAAACATACAAGTTTTATTCTGTGTGGAGTTTCATCCAATGTCGCAGCATTGGAGACTCCCATCTATCTGCGAATAAACTCATGATAGTATTGGTACTGCCGCGGAGACGAGCAAGCAGAGAAGCGCTTCTTTTACGTATGATGGCCGCAAAACCATCTATATGCCTTTCCGCAGACATCCTTGACAATAAACGCTTCTTATATTCTGCCAGAATATTTTGCAGTCATTCTTTTGAACTTATATGTGTGTTTAGACAAATCTTAAATATCACAGTGAAAATCCTGAGCGATATTTGAATTGTCTATTTGTGTATGATTTAGTGCATGAAGCGAACTATCCATTCAAAAGATTGACAGGTCCGAGGGTGACCTTCGAAACATATTTGAGTGCAATAGATATACATACAGATACAGATGTATACATACAGCCTGCAACATAATATATTTGATAACCGCGAAATATGATTATGCTTGTTGTGAGGTTTCTAGGTATATGAGAGTGTATGTTTGTGAGAAGATGTTGTGAGAAGATGTTGTGAGAAGATGTAGTGAGAAGATGTTGTGAGAAGATGTTGTGAGAAGATGTTGTGAGAAGATGTTGTGAGAAGATGTTGTGAGAAGATGTTGTGAGAAGATGTTGTGAGAAGATGTTGTGAGAAGATGTTGTGAGAAGATGTTGTGAGAAGATGTTGGCTGTTGTGTATAGACAAGTATAGGTTCAAGTGAGTACATGTGTAGCTGTAAAATTATTTATAACAAGGGTAGTAAAAAGAAACATAATTTCTAAGAAAAAAATAAAATGAAAAATGTAAAAAACCGTGTAGAATTAAGATAGTGCTTGGGTATACATAATGAATAGTAACAGCGTTCTTTGGTTACAACCTACCGCACAAATCTTATAGTTATAATAACCAACAAACACTGTATCCAATATTTTATAGCATACGAATAACTATGAACTAAAAGATATTGCAAACAAAAAATTGGCAAACATACATTTAGCCCTTCCATATCAATAAATCCTAACCTTCCAACAGCCACATCAATCGTGTACAAAAATAAACATTTATTGCAGCGTTGTGTCGTAATTAAGATTGATACCATTTGTGGTAGGCAACGGGTAGGGGACAAAGGTAGGAAGCTAAGGTAGGCAGTCGAGGTAACTGCCGGGAGGACACGGCGCGGCATACGCTGACATAGTGTGCCGCTTGGGAGGAGCCGCGCCACGCCGTCATCTCAGAAGTAGGCAGCGACCTGTCGCTGCCGGCCGTGGTCGACTCAATGTTCGCAGTCAGTAAGACCCTGACAGAGCCCTCCGTCCGCCCCAGGGCGGAGGACGTCCATGAGGAATTTTCAACCCGGTTAAAAAAAGGCAGTCGGGGTAGTAATGCTGAGGTAAGTAAAAGGTTTTAGGTTTAGTAGGCTTTGTTTTGGTAGACGATTGACTTAAGTAGTTTGTTGTATCGATCCAGTGAGTTATATTTGCCGGCAATTAAGGTGTAACAGTATATTTTTTTGCTGTTTACACACTCATGAAATCAACCTCCCAACTAAAGTAACTTTCTCGTTAAAAGTTTTCTCGTTGAACGGTTGCCCCCCTTTAGACAAAGTCACACTAACGACGCAGTCGTCCGAGCCATCGGGCTGTTTCCGACTATTGTCTATTCGATTAACTATTTTATGTCTTTATGAATTTTTAGAATGATGAATAAATAATGAATCTCAACTTCTAAAATGGGTATATTTTTGTCCCATAATTAAGTATATAAACAAAAAACATGAACATGCTAATTATGTAACATCCAACATTTAAAAACATCTACTGTAATTTATAACACATTCAAAAGTCAACTGTTTACCCGACCCATGTGATGGCAACACCAATACGTAGAAGCTTTTATCTCATATGTTTATGATGACAACACATTTCCCTAATGCATTTGATGCGAACAGGTATTGTCAATTATGTCATATAAAATCGAGTTTCAAATTCGTTGGTGTCGTATCAAATTGTTTTTGTTCATATTTATTACTCTGTTCCTTTATGAAAGGGATTTATGTCCCTTTTATTATTATTAATACTATGAGGTTGTAAAACCCTTTGACGATGAATACATTGTAATAAAAGGATATTGTTAGATTATGAGATGTAATAGTTGATCATGTAAGGAAGGACGAACAAACAAGGATTGTTATGAGGAAACTACTTCTTATTCCAGGAATTCGTTTTGAGAGATTCTTCAATGTTTACCGAGTATAAGATTGGCTTTTTATTAATTGCATAAAACAATGTAGGTAAGATATTTTATTATTTCAAGATACGTTATGTATAATATTAATTATGAAGTTGATTAATAAACTAAGATGACCAACGTGGCTCACAAGTATTGTGCACACACAAGTAGTGGTCACAAACTCAAATGTGGACAAAAATGTAATAGCTTTCATTTTTATCAATATCCTCCTCTATATCTCCTTTAAACAGTACTCTTTTCCATTTCGTCTCGTACTAAAAAGAACCATTTTAATATAGAAATATTTTTAATTTGAGTTCAAAAGAAACACACTTGAACTTTGAGCTGGGGGATACGAGTAACACTTCTAATCTCTGAAAAGAGTTCAGTTTTAAACCGTTTTGCACACAACGGTATTATACTTTCTGGAAGATAGGAGAGATTTTGAAGTAACTGTGATTATGAGAATTTTAAAACATAGGTTGTATCGGTATTCTGTCGATAAAGCAGCAAGCTGACGGACAATAGGACAATCTAGAGTCTAGACAAAATCAAGCAGGCTGCTATTTTAATTGTATAATTTATTATTTTTATGACATTTATTTTAAATTCTGTGATTACCTTAACTCACACTAATATTGATATTTTTTAGGAAAACGTTTTTTTTTTTTTGTAAATATGTGTGCACCATGTATCTATCACATAATTAATTTATCTGTCATTGCTTCATTCTTAACTCTTTTTATTACCCATTGTGGTATAGTAATTTTATTCTAGGTGCATCGTCTTCACATATAATTATACAGGGTGTTTGGTGTATCGTGTGCCAAATTAAAATGGTCGACTAAAGGGGTCATCCGCTAGCCTTTCAGACCCCTTAACACCCCTCATGCTCTGTGGATTTTTTTTATCGACTTTTTATTGTTTTCCAAAAAAAAGACCCAAATTTTACATTCAAATACAGATTTAAAAAAAAATATAAGTCGTAGACTCTGAATTTTAATTTTATTTCGATGTGTATTGTTTAAGAATACTTTTAAATACAAAATTAGTGATATTAGTCACCTAGTTCTTTTTTAATTCACTCGCAAAGGTAAAACTTAAATTAAAGCTGTACATGTTACAGCTATTTATAAGGCTACAAAAAAAAAACCAAAAGCGACCGGGATCTTCCAACTCCCTCATTAATTCTCCAGTCTATCCTCTTTCTAATGATGTGCCACATGCCATAAAAGTATTTTAACAACTTTGTGAATTCGCTAGAATTGTGAATCAAGTCACATAAAACTACATTCCAAATTCTAATGAAAAAATATTTATTGCGGAACTGTTACTTGAGAAAGAGGTAAAATTTGTTTTCTCACTCTTTCACAGTAAAATCTATCTTCTATCTCTTTCTTGCATACCTTAAATCGGTTTGAACAAATCGCGCCGCCCGACCCGCCATTTTTTTAGTCGAGACATGACTGCCTCTGCTACCTAACGTGTGTGCTAGTTCACCATACTCCGCGATTCTTTTATTACTTTGTTATCGTTAAGTTTTGCTGGTTCTTGTTACATTTGTTTAATTTTTGTTGTTATTGTTAAACTTTGAGTTTTTTGTTATTGCAATGGCGACATTCTCTAACGAAGAATATGCGGA
This sequence comes from Tiliacea aurago, assembly GCA_948098905.1. Classification (NCBI taxonomy): domain Eukaryota; kingdom Metazoa; phylum Arthropoda; class Insecta; order Lepidoptera; family Noctuidae; genus Tiliacea; species Tiliacea aurago. The sequence goes on along the minus strand of OX402581.1, from coordinate 28,029,529 downwards.
CATCATGATGGCTTACGGAGCCGCTAATGGCGTCGCTCGTGCAGCGCAACGACTTTACCAGGAACGCTTTCCTGGTAGACGATTACCTGGCCGCAGAGTCTTCCAAGACACATACCGACGCATACGCGAGACTGGCAGTGTTACTTTTAATGAACCAAGGGGCCATATTGTGCGACATAATGTTGAAGTAGACGAGAGAATACTGGCACTTTTTGAGGAAGACCCTACAAGAAGCATTAGAAATGTGGCATCACATCTTGATATTTCAATATGGAAAGTGTGGAAAGTACTTCGTCAAAACAAAAAGCATCCATTCCACTACACTCCGGTGCAAGGTACGTAATTTTAAACTAACTTTAAACCCGTGCAAGCTTTGTTTGACCTTGCCTTTGTTGAGCAGGTAATGGGTATGGTATGGCGTCACTTCCAGGTAGTGAATCTATTAGCACGAACAGCGGGTCCTTTCTTGTGCAATTACTTATTGCCCAAGAGAAATTTAAAAGAGTTTTTTGTTTGTTGCAGGTCTTGAGGGTGGCGACTTTGAGAGACGAGTGGCTTTTTGTCGGTTTCTTTTACACACGGATGTGGATGATCCTGATTTTTTAAAAAGAATACTGTGGACGGATGAATCCAAATTTACCAAGGATGGGATCCTCAATTTACACAATTTGCACCACTGGACAACGAAAACGCAAAACCCACGTGTTAAAAGACAGAAATCTTCTCAAAGAAGGTTTAGTGTAAACGTTTGGGCAGGAGTGATTGGGAATCAGGTAATTGGACCGCATTACCTGCCTGATAATCTCAATGGCGAAGACTACCTGGAATTCCTACAAAATGACCTGCCCGAATTAGTGACCGATGTGCCCGTATTTAATGAACGTGTGCCCATTGTATTTCAAAATGACGGCTGTCCCGCGCATTGGTGATTGACTGTGAGGGAATATCTCGACAATGTGTTCCCCAATGCATGGATTGGACGCGATGGCCCTATTCCATGGCCGCCACGTTCCCCAGATCTAACTCCGTTAGACTTTTATGTCTGAGGACGTGCCAAAGAGTTAGTATATGCCACGGAGGTTCCAACTAGGGAGGTATTAGTCCAACGCATAGAAGCGGCATTCAATACTATTAAGGAGGAAATACGACTTCGTACAACAACTGTTGAAATACGAAACAGGTGTCGGGCCTGCATTCGCAACAGAGGCCAACAATTTGAGCAAGATTTGTAACAATGATTAAACAAATGTTAAAAATGTAATTTTGTTTTTTTATTTCAAGTAAATTCCACGAGAGATACAGATATGAGACACGAATTTACCTAACCATAAGAATGAGATAGCAGATTTATAGGTTTGACAGGTATCATTTAAGAGATTTTTTTTTAAATCATAATTTTGAATATTAGCCTTAGGTGACTCGATTCACAATTCTAGCGAATTCACAAAGTTGTTAAAATACTTTTATGGCATGTGGCACATCATTAGAAAGAGGATAGACTGGAGAATTAATGAGGGAGTTGGAAGATCCCGGTCGCTTTTGATTTTTTTTTTGTAGCCTTATAAACAGCTGTAACATGTACAGCTTTAATTTAAGTTTTACCTTTGCGAGTGAATTAAAAAAGAACTAGGTGACTAATATCACTAATTTTGTATTTAAAAGTATTCTTAAACAATACACATCGAAATAAAAATAAAATTCAGAGTCTACGCCTTATATTTTTTTTTTAATCTGTATTTGAATGTAAAATTTGGGTCTTTTTTTTGGAAAACAATAAAAAGTCGATAAAAAAAAATCCACAGAGCATGAGGAGTGTTAAAGGGTCTAAAAGGCTAGCGGATGACTCCTTCAGTCGACCATTTCAATTTGGCACACGATGCACCAAACACCCTGTATAATTAATGTACCTATAAAAATATTGTACAATATTTTAAAAGAGTACCGGTGGAGTTTCTTGCCCATTCTTCTCCATACGAAACTATCTTTTGGAAGGGGCGACTAGAATCAACTCAATTTTTTTGTAAATATTGACGTTCAAAAGTGCCTTCTATGTGCCTATTTGAAAAAATAAATTTGACTTTGACTTTGACGTGATGTACTCATAATGAGAATAGAATAGAATACTCTTTATTATGTACACCATAAAAGTTACAGATATAAATGTATAAATTATACATACACAATGACACAACGAGTTCCAGGACCAGGCACCCAGTTCATTGAGGGACAAACAATGTAACCGTGAATGTTTTGGTGTGAATGTGTTACTATCGTTCTCGTGTGCCCTTGACTTTGACTTTGCTCAGTGTGAAGAAAAAATACGACAAAACTATTACTTGTAAAGAAATACAATTTATTACGTCATACGGCTTCAAATAGAACTACCCTCAATCCCTTAAGATACCTGCAAATATAAGCCTATTCTAGCTACAGCCTGGATAGCATATAATTATCAGGCTCTATTTGAAGATCAGCTGGTCCCGAGGCTCTGTGATATCATGACTTGTCTCTAAATACTGTATCGATGACGTCACGGCCTATCCGGACGGGGGAAGTCCGAATGGACTTTGGAATTTGCGTCCGATTCATTTTGTTAAAATTTAAGGGTTTGTTAAACTGGCTCGTTGGTCTATTATAGTGGACGAAGCCGTAGCTGTAGTGGTCGTGAGTGATCGATTTCCAGGTTGGGCCAAGACTTAGGGTTGTCCTGGCACGATTTTTTAAATACTATAGTAACTGCTCCTATGGTGCTAACCTATTCTCTTCTTCTTCAGAGTTTACATTAACGATTCACTGTAGAAAATTCTAAAATAACACTGCAGGTTATATTTTGATGTGAGACATCTACAGCCGCACGTAAAACCGATTGCTGGCGGGGCGACGCATGCCACGTGGCGACGTGTCGTTACTATACAGTCTATATGTGTAAATAATTTCGATGTTTCACATCTGCCCGTCCCGTGACGGCTCAATTTTTATGTATTCCTTAAGTAACCAGTTGTGTTGCACCTTTTTACAATTACTTAGTTTATTATTTACTCAGAGCATTGTATAATCTACGATATTGTATTTCTTATAAAATTAACAATAATAGAGTCCGCTGTCATTTCAAATATTTGCGTAAAAATAAACGTAACGAATTTTAAGATGCAGTTCTTGTTGCTTAAGTTTTTTTTATTAAAACGTCCGAGTTGATGGAATAAATTTACATGAAAAAGCCCCACGTAATGCTCGACGCCTGGATATATTTTTAAAAGGGAATATAATATTCTTATGAATAATGACTATTAATAATACTGACAAGTTTTATCAAGATTAAGAAAATGAAAAAGCTTCCATATTTCATTTATCTACCTGATGTACGGCCAAGCGATGACCTTTATTGAGGCGAGTTAGCTCTGCAAAAATATGAAGATAGCCCCGAGCTAGCGCTTATATAAATAGAGCGCTATAACAATAAACTAGGAAGGTTAGTCACCAATACATTGGTTCAAAAGATTTCTAACAAAACTACTCAACCCAATTGTTTTCAAAGATTTTCCAATAATAAATTAAGAGTACAAATATTACTACAAAAGCCATTGTACTCCACAAGGCTTCAGAATCCAATCACAGAACCGACACAATGCCTGAACTCGGTGCTACGAAGCAATACAAAAAACTAAATCAAGCTACATTTTGTAGTAGACGTACGAGAAACTCTACGTGCTACGCCATTTGTACCGCCTACGGAACTTGTAGCTGTGATCCGCTACGAGCTACGCTGCTACGTAATGGCTACGCTCGTGCTACGCCGTGCATTGTAATCTGCCACGCTTGCTCCCAATAATCATAAATATGAATTCAAGTGCATGACAGCGCTCGGTGCGTTCGTAATGAATCAACCTTACTGGACATTACAATTTATACCCGAAATGATGAGTTTATCCGGAAAGCCGGCATTGTTTCACCGTCACCGGACCGTGTGCGAGCCTTGTGACCGCATTAGCAATGTAAATGAGGACAAGACGGATTCGTACATTCACATAGCCTGTATGAATAAACACAAATGTATCATTATTTGCGGTTGATATTAATTTAAAATTAATTCGTAATTATTTGTACCACTGCTGCACTGGTTCAAACCGCACACCCTGTGCTTAATATCTGTCGATGCGTCGACGAATATTAAGTACTGTAACAGTATGATAACATTTCAAAAATAATTATGAATCCCAACAAGTCTTTAACAATACAGACATCGCTTGGTAAACAAATACGTTTTCAGTGCATCTTTTCTTTCTTGAAACTTACGTTTGTAATTAATTAATCACAACGGATTTTTTTGCTTTTACTACTTTTGTACTAAAGTATAATAACAAAAGATTGATAAGGAACTTGTTTGAAACCTTTTAATGTTTATCTGATATAAATAACATGCCCGGGGCTGTAGAAATAGTTGACCGCCAAACGTGCCCACTACACGAGGCGGAGCGGATACCGCTTTGTTAAATTTTGTGTTCATTTAGAACAAACAATAAAGTTCTAGTATGTTTTAAAATGAGGTGAATCCACGTGTGCTTAAGTGTAATTTAGTTTATATTTGGCCATGTATTTTATATTTGATAGACCATGTGACACGATTACGATGGCGAAGATGATCTGAGGGCCAATTCTACTAATTTTAAGAACGTTCACAGTCTGATCTCAGTCTCAATCTGTCAAAAATACCTCTTATTTCCCTACATTTTGTCAATTTTTTGACGTTTGTTTGTCGCCAAGATGAGATTGCGACTAGATTTTGAACGTTTTAAATTACGAGAATTGGCCTTCTGTTACACAGTGTAAGCCCATTAATCAACCAAAAAAGTAGATATCACGGTACAGCCATCATTTACATTAGAAACAGCAATACCCGTCAACTTTACCAATACAAAAACACAATAACAAATAGAAATAAATTCCAGAAAGAAAAACACCACACACAACGCGCACTTGAAAAAGCTTATCATCCATAGTCCCGAAACAAATCCCTCGCAATTCTTTAACTGTTGTAACCCCAGCTGCAACAGAGCTCCAGCTGATCAGTTGTCGTGCTCTGATTTCCGTGTGTAATTGGCGGAGGAGGTTTGATGGAGTCAGCTCTCGACATAATTAAACGACGTGCGGCACGAGAGGGCGCCACCGGAGTGACGGCTGTTAAATAGAGACAGACAGATTGGATGGGGATTTATTCCATCCAAACATTAAAAAAAAAAAAGGTGTTTTTTATGTATGGATTTTTGGGGATGACTATTGATATTTATAAGAACAGTAACAGTTGCAAGTGTTCTTGAGAAGGAGAAGGTAAAATGTAAAATGCTTTATTTCATATACATTAAAATTCAAATTCAAATAATTTATTGTGGATCATAGGTTCATAAGTGTGTGTTAGTTACAGGTAAGTCTGTTATGTGCCGCCATTGAGGCATACAAAATTCATATCATAAGTTCGGTACATAGATCAAATACAATATCAAATACAATACATCAAATTATCATGCAATACATTAAGATTAAATTAGTAGATATAATACTTATGTCAAATTACAAATGAGTCATTTTACAAACTAGTGCGATTCAATGTATTGTCATTTACAAATTCTCATAAAGAGTAATAACATTTACTAATCAATAATTCTCGTAGTTTTTTTTAATGTATTTATATCGCCCACAGTGCAGTTCTGCGAAAAGGTGGAAGATTATTATAGATACGTGGGCCCATACAAAAAATGCTTTGGTGCATAAGCTTTGTATTACTGGCTATGGTGCGCAGTTGGTCTTTGTGTCTGGCCTTAGTGCAAAATTCAAACAAGTTTGGATTTCCTTTTATGAACATTACAGTTTCATAAATGTATACACCATGGAAAGTTAATATTTTTAAATTTGTAAAATGTGGTCAGCATGAATCCACTTGGTGTATATTGCACATCGATCTAATACAACGTTTTTGAGCTATAAAAGCACGCTCTTTTTCTACCGAGTTGCCCCAGAATATGATGCCGTAACGTATGATTGAAGCAACATATCCATGAAAAGCAGTTAGTAATGCAGACTGACTGACGGTGTTCCTTAATCTGTAAAGAGCACAAGAGCTCTAAGTGTTTTGCATACTTGCTCTACTCGTATATGTGACTTCCAATTTACTTTGCTATCAATATAGAGACCCAGAAATTTGGTTACATCAAAAATGCTTATAGACAATAATTATTATAACCTAACTAACGACTTCACTTTACACTAGGTAGGTACTAAATTACGGGACTCGAAAACCGGTTAGTTTTCTATATAACCTTAACCGTTTTTATAAAGGTATTCGAACATATTTCGTTAATTTTTTAATATTTTGTTAAAAAATCAATGCTGAACTTAATGTGATGAAGCAATCTTTGAAGCTAATATCAATTGTATCAAAAATAATTTGTATCTTCAGAAATAAAAATTAACCGGTTTCAAGCCCGGCTCTGCTCAATTAAATGACGAACTAACTAACAATACAAATAAATAAAAATCAAAGGGACACTCAGGTGTCAAAGTAATCGTCCACATCGCTGTCATCCGGAAACGTGTTCAGATGACTGGCAGCATTGCCACGATGAACTACAATGCTAATTCTTTGGCCAAAGAACGGGCCTGCCCCTCTGGTCATGTGAAGTGTCAACCAGTCGGCGAGAAGTATCCTTGAGAACGCCCAACCCGTCATACTTTTCATAAAAGCGCTCGCACGTGATGATGGCGTTACATATCTCATCTTTCTTTGAAATGTTTGAACTAATACGTGTATTTAGGTTTCTATCCAAGCAAAAAATAAAAATTTCGAGAAATTAATTCAATATATTCTTCAGTGAATTTTACCTGAACTTTTACTGTTCATAATCACATTAATATTTTAAAGGCGAAAGTTTGTAAGTGTGTGTGTGTGTTTGTTACTTCATCACGCTCAAAGGGCAGAACCAATTTTGATAAAAAATTGTATGGACGTAGCTGACATTCTGAATTAACATATAGGCTACTTTTTAACCGACTTCCAAAACAGAGTAGGTTCTCAATTCGGCTGTATGTTTTTTTTTTTTATTTTTTTTTTTGTATGTTTGTTACGCGATTACTCCGTCAATTATGAACCGATTTTGAAAATTATTTTTTTGTTTGAAAGGGTATACTCTCTAGGTGGTCCCATTGCCACCAAATCAGAATCTGATAAGGGGATCTCATGGAAATCAAGGGAAACCCTCAAATTTTATATGCATACCTATAGCGATTTGGGTATTTTTTATAGTAACTCGTGCATTTGCTCTCCGAAAGCACCATTTGGTGAAGTGGAACTGATGATGGAGACCACAGATGGCCACCGGAACAATATAATAATGATTACCTATTTAACGGGTTGCGATTAAGCAATTTATGCTGGTCACTATGCATATGGTGAGTGGCAGTTCTCCTGGTTCTTACCAGGAGAACTCCTCAACAATCAACGTCCCGGCATCGGGAAAAGCAATATTTTGTAAAAGGTGATAAGCAGTTAACATTAGGCTATTCTAACTTAGATAAATACAAAACTGACCCACTAAAAAGTGAAAAATAAAAAACTTTTTACAAAAAAATTATAACCGACTACAAAAAATAACACTACAAAGTGAAAAATAACTTTAATTTCGGAAGTCGGTGGCAAAAAACTCAAATACAGATCCTAAGACACCGAATTCCGAAATTAAAGTTATTTTTCACTTTGTAGTGTTATTTTTGGTAGTCGGTTATAATTTTTTTGTAAAAAGTTTTTTATTATCCCAATACTCCTACGGGATCGAGACTTACGCGGATGGAACTGCGGGGCGCAGCTAGTGTAATCATACATCGTAAAAGTAAAAAAAATATCTGCATTGAAACCTCGCACATGTAATGGAGATTCTAAACAATAAACATTTATTTCACAAACTTGTAAGGCGTACGCAAAAACACGTATTTCCTGGAACAAGTTTTATGAAATTTCTCCAAACTATTTTTCGTTCAATGATATTGCGTTCTCACTTGTTTGTTAGTAGTTCTCACTTGTGCTGAACGAAACAACAAGCTTTCCGACCATGCTTGCGTTGACGATAGATGGACCGGGAAGGGCCCTTTTAAAAAGGAGACGCGTACTCCGACCCCGCGACCCGAGCGGTGCGTACCCAAACTCAGAATTTATACTTAAAACCAAAAATAAAGCAGAACGTATCAGGTATCAGGGTTTTTCTAAATTCTACCCCTAACGGGATGAAAAGAACTAGTCAATATTAAAGGGGAGGATTTTATTGCGTGGTTTGATTAACTTAAAAATTGGTATATTGGAGTTATGTCAAATAATGGAAACGTCACAAAATAATTTTCAAAAATAAACCCTTTTGGGTGTGAAAAGGGGGGAAACAGTTTTTATGAAAAGAAAACTTATTTTGTCGATCTATAAACTTGAAACTTGGTCCGAATACATTCTTAAATGAATTATAAAGTTTATCATTATTTAGTTTTCAAAACCACCCCTCAAAGGTATTTTAGGGGGTGCTAAAGTTTGTATGGAAGAATTATAACGGGCTATCCGGTTACATCGAATATCTGTATTAATTAATACTTTTTACAAAAATATAGACAAGGTTTCGGGGTAAGTTTCTGGGGAGGATTCATTGCGTGCCTGAATTAAGTCAAAAGTAATCTAAACATTAAATGACGAAACACATAATAAAACATTTTTCAATAATCAACATTTCTCGTAACAAATCAACACTGTGTTATACAATTCAAAAGGAACCCTAACATCTAAACTAATCCGCACCTGTAAACGTCAAAATGTGTCCAATAACGAAAAAAGCACATACAATTTATATCCATTCAAAGACAACTAGAGATCTAGCACGCCCATTGCAAAGTATTCGTTTTTGTTGTGTTATTCATGCTATTTGCATCGTTCGTCGAAAAACTATTCAAAGGTTCCTGGCCTTTTCTTTGATGAAAATGATTATTTCATAACGACGGGTTCGTTATGAAATAATCATTAGGTTTCTTGACCACAGTACCATTTTGGGAACACTTAATGAGGATAGAAAAATAAATTAAACAATAGTAAATATTGTGTTAGGTACTTTGTTGTGCAGTTGAAAGTATGTTCATTAGGTAATAACATCGAATTATACTAATTTCTTCAAAAATCTTTCGTTTTGGATTCACTGAAGTTCGTTCTCCGGAGGACAGTATATGTAAGCGTACTTTTGTTATTATTATTTATTACAGGTGATGATTATCGTGAATAATGTTTATATTTTCATAAAATATGTACCTAACCTTACATTCAAAGTTATTTTATTGTAGTTATTTTACATGTAGGCATATAAAAATATAGTGACATAAAAATTGGTGTGCCAGTTTGGGTACAACGGCTACAATGATTGCTGAGTGTAGCAACTTGTATGCCACTCAAAATAATCGGCAAATAACTTCATTGTCATTGCTACGGAACTGGTGCTTTTTTGGGAATAATCATACTGTCGGACTATCACAAACTAACTCGTGAACTGGGTGGGTGACAGGCTGGGTAACTCGTGGGTTCGATTCCCGCACGGGACAAATCTTTGTATGACCTACAAGTAGTTGTTCCGGGTCTGGCTGTTTGTGTATGTGAGTTTAAATGGGTGTAAACGCACCCACAATACAGGAGAAATTCTTAGTGTAGGGCAACGTTTTAAAAGAAAAGAAAAAGAAAAGAAAGATCTCGTCTTTAGATGAGGATATTTGCGTTGCAGTGGTGTCAAAATATATGTCCAGAAAGGGGTTTGCCAAAAAAATATGTGGTGGGTCTTATTTACTTACATAGTTGATATGACCATGTCAAATGCATGGCGATTGCACGTAATTGCTAAAGAAGAACCAATGGACCAATTACTATTCTGCCGAAGTGTCGCCAGACACCAGCTCAAACTGAAGATGTTCTGCTCAACCTTCATCATCCAGTATTGAAAGTATACTGTTGGATAGGGTTGATCAAGTCCCTGAAAAGCTTCCAAAATGACCGTGATGTGCTGTGTGCCATATGAAACACCGTTGGAATTGCAAGAAGTGCAAGAAAACCCTCTGTATTGAAAATCGTGTTTCGCTCATTTTCACCCATAAGAGGCTATTGTGCCAATTTGGGTACACCTCTGTAAATTCATCAAATGTGTGTAATGACAATGAGTGTTTATATTAATTGCCAATATTATTTGATTGTTTTTTGTTAGTTTTACTTGTTTTGTGAGTTATTTTTGTATTATTTCTTATTGTCTGCACAGACAGCTGTGAACCTGTGTTTCGGTCTCTGACCATACTGACTTATCCATGTTTGTAAATAGTGGAGGTGACAATTTTTGTAAAAACCAATCTTAACTTATTTCCGTCACTGGACAGTATAAGAACACGTAATGGCCCCTTGAGATCCCAATACAACTTGCTACATTCGGTTAATAAACAACACTGTTAAGTAAAAGAATTATGACAATGGAACTTGTCATTTATAATAAAATGCCTCATGGTTTTAAGGATTGTTCTGTGAAAAAAAATGTAATCTAAGGTAACTGCACTACTTTTAGGCAAATGTTATAACTCAGTAAAAGACTTCTTAAATGATATGAGTTTATCCAGATTATGATTGTTATAATTTATTGCAAATTTTACCATGTAAGACATTATGTTACCTGACTATAATATTATTAATTTACTTCACTTTAATTCCTGTTTTGTTTTGTTGACATTATTTTATTTTTATTAATATTTTAATTTATGTAATAATTTGCACGTAAGGTAGACTGTAGCCGATCTCAATAATTTATGTACAACAATTTATACCTGTACAATAAAATTCTGATTCTGATTCTGAGAGTATGGAAGTTGGGACTTTGTAACTGGTCACCTGAAACCATACCGTGTGGTGGTCATAGCGGCAACTCGCGCACGGACTAATTCTATTGGAACTATCAGCCTATTTTCAGCTTTTTATTTTTCACAAAATACGTAAATTTGAGGAATTGTTTGTTATTCAGCACTTTTCACAACCCTGCGGCACGTTAATAATCTGTATACTATGAGTAAGGTACTCCTGTCTGCGATGCACTGTGAACCTGAGTTTTAAGAGAGCCCCAACTCGAGTCGTTGTGACGTCAGTCTCATATTATAATAATAGGAATACTTACAGTTGGTTTGGATATCATGCATAAGATAAAGTTATCACAATGCGTATACTGCGGGTAAAGTATAACTCTAAGTATTATACCGTGAACCCGAGTTTCAAGACAAGCCAAACTGGAGTCGTAGTGGCGTGAGTCTCGGTTTGTAGATAGGTAAGTAAACGAACAACTCGAATCGTTATAACGTGAACCTTCAAAAATGGGTGCTGTGCCCCTGCAGAGCCATCGGAGCAAAACGATGACCTCGTCAATGTGACGCATCCTCGCCAATTTCCTTTCCAACTTCCATAGAGTTCCTTCTTAATGCAGTCGAAGGAGTCAAAGTTTTATAACAAAAAACAACATCAATAAAATTTGTGCGCAATAAAGGCGGATCACTGACAGCGAGAATCAATCAATCAACTCAGCCTATAGCAGTCCACTGCTGGACATAGGCCTCTCCCAGGCTGCGCCACAACACCCTGTCCTCCGCCTTCCGCATCCAGTCTGTCCCAGCCACCTTCTTAAGGTCGTCGGTCCATCTAGCTGGGGGGCGTCCCACACTACGCTTGCCGATACGCGGTCTCCACTTCAGGACTCGTCTGCTCCACCGGCCATCGGCAAAAAAAATATGATCAATAATTCTAATCTCGAGGACGAGGCTAAAGTATAAGTCATAATGAATCACTTTGTTGTTAGTATACCTAGACAACACAGACTCGTCACTAATACTACAGTTGTCAGTATACCTAGACAACACAGACTCGTCACTAATACTACAGTTGTCAGTATACCTAGACAACACAGACTCGTCACTAATACTACAGTTGTCAGTATAGGTACCTAGACAACACAGACTCGTCACTAATACTACAGTTGTCAGTATACCTAGACAACACAGACTCGTCTCTAATACTACAGTTGTCAGTATACCTAGACAACACAGACTCGTCACTAATACTACAGTTGTCAGTATACCTAGACAACACAGACTCGTCACTAATACTACAGTTGTCAGTATACCTAGACAACACAGACTCGTCACTAATACTACAGTTTGTTAAATTAGCTAAAACCTGATTTATATTTTGTGCTATCAACATAGCAATATTACATGCTTATGTCTACATTCCCCAAGACAGAGATAAAGTTCTCGGAGTTAAATTAAAACCACTAACAAACTTGTTAGTGTCAAAATACAATAATTTGTCACTATGACAACACGTCAGCCTGTGAATAGTATTATTCAACTAGTTAATAAAACAACCAAGTAAAATATTTTGTATGCAATATTACTTAAAGCGTTATAGGTAGCTACTATTTATTTTCAACGGATATTTAATATGTGCAATATTCTGAAAATCCAGGCGACAATTGTGCACATAATTTTTGATGGCTTTAATAACCACAAATCAATACCTACACAATACAGCGAGCTACCACTAACTCTAGCATATAATAATAGGTACCACGAATAGCTTAATGCCCACCATGTATAGTGTATACCGCGGGGGATCCGGAGCGTAATGAACAAATTGTCGGAGTCGATTGATCGAACGGGGTCAGTATGGTGCTCATCGCACACTATTTGGCACCACCACCGCGGACGTTTGACTTAGTGCCGTCGTCGTACTAACTCGTGGTGCTAATGGGGCCATTGTGCTTCGGTCTGTGGTGCTATAAGTAGTTATAGTGTGTTTTTCTTATGTGTCCTATTTGATATGTAAATCACGGGTATTACAACATTTTAGGTTGGGTTTATGCGTCTTAATCTAAAAGTTGTGAAAAACGAATACAGTATAAAATGACATCAAAAACTTTATATTTCGAGCAATCTAATGGTGCAATGCAATACTTGTTTACCAAATAGTGCAAAAGTATAAACTTTATCCGTGTTAAAAGTTTTTAACGAAGTTTGGTAAATCAATATTGAATTAAACATGTTCTTGTCGGTGAAGATGGACCTGAGATCCAGAGTAGATTGAAGAAATGGCAACAGAAGCTGGAGAATGTTGGCTTGAAAATGAGCAGAACCAAAACTGAATATATGTTTTGCGATTTCGGCGGTCTCTCCCGTTCTGGCGCCATAGAGCTTGATGGCGCGCTTCTCCCAGTCTGCTCTGAGTTTCGGTTTCAGGGTTCATTTGTGCAAACCGATGGCGAACTAGATCGGACGGTTAAGCACAGAATTAACACTGGATCGATGAAATGGCGGCAGGTTATGGGAACAATATGTGACTCGACCATAAACTTAAGAAGATATATAAAATAATGGTTAGGTTAGACCTGCTGTCTTGTATGGAGCAGAATGTTGGGCCACAAAAGGGAGTAATGAAAGGCAATTGCATGTAGCTGAGATGAGAATGCTAAGAGGGATGTGTGGTGTGACACGAATAGATAGAATAAGAAAATAAGGAAGTCTGAAAGTAGCGCCGGCGACTGAAAACTGGTGTGAAAATCGGTTGTCATGGTGTGGGCATGTGATGCGGAGGAATGAGGAAAATGTCATGAGGAAAGTTATGAGTATGGATGTCGATGGCTATAAAAGTAGGGGAAGACCAAAGAAACGATGGATGTACTGTGTGAAAGATGATATGGCTAAAAAGGGAGTGACTACCGAGATGACGACTAATAAAGAACTGTGGAAGAAAGGGCCATGTTGCGTCGATCACAAATAAATTGGCATAAGGGCAGGAGAGTGATGATGATGTTATTTCTTTGTAATAAGCTCATATTATTTACTACTACTAAGAGTTTATTTCAGCTTTTGCTTTGGTAGACCAATTTCTAGTAAACTGTTACTGTAATTTTACTGTTATATGTATAGCGTGTTCTCAAATATAACAAGGCTGAGTTCTCCGTAATTTTGACCAGTTTGTTCAATAAAAAACAATAATAAACCATTGGTAAGACTGGCCCTCTAACGACTGTGAAAGATCCACGAATGAAAGCCGGGACCAAGGGCTCAACGTGCTTTTCGAGGCACGGATTAGTCTCGGTATGTAAAGATGGTCACCCATCCTCGGACCTACCCCGGCAAGCGTAGCTTAACCTGATGGATCGACCCGTGCGAAGGAGCGCATTTAATTATTTTTACCTGTTGTGGTATAGTAACTTTAGTCTAGGTACATCGCGTTCACGTTTATTGATATAATTAATGTACACAAAATATCCAAAATATCATTTAGGAATATGGTACAAAACTATGCAATCTGAGCCTCCTCGGATACCGTGGTTTACCGATGTTAAACTGGGTAGGCGATTACTTAAAAACTTTATACAAAAAAATAATAACCGACTACCAAAAATAACACTACAAAGTGAAAAATAACTTTAATTTCGGAAGTCGGTGTCTTTGGATCTGTATTTGAGTTTTTTGCCACTGACTTCCGTAATTAAAGTTATTTTTCACTTTGTAGTGTTATTTTTGGTAGTCGGTTATTATTTTTTTGTAAAAAGTTTTTTATTTTTCACTTTTTAGTGGGTCAGTTTTGAATTTATCTAAGTTACAATAGCTTAATGTTAACTGCTAATCACCTTTTACAAAATATTGCTTTTCCCGATGCTGGGACGTTGATTGTTAAGGAGTTCTCCTGGTATGTACCAAGAGAACTGCCACTGACCATATGCATAGTGACGAGCATAAATTGCTTAATCGCAACCAGTTAAATAGGTACTCATTATTATATTGTTCCAGTGGCCATCTGTGGTCTCCATCATCACTTCCTCTTCACCAAATGGTGCTTTCAGAGAGCAACTGCACGAGTTACTATAAAAAATACCCAAATCGCTATAGGTTTGCATATAAAATTTGAGGGTTTCCCTCGATTGCCTTGGGATCCCCTCATCAGATTCCGATTTGGTGGCAATGGGACCACCTCGGGAGTATACCCTTTCGAACAAAAAAAGAATTTTCAAAACCGGTTCATAATTGACGGAGTAATCGCGTAACAAACATACAAAAAAAATTAAAATAAACACAGCCGAATTGAGAACCTCCTCCTTTTTGGAAGTCGGTTAAAAATAGCTTTTAAAATACGATCTGGACATGTACCACTTAAAAAAATTACCTTTTTAATGAAGAAATAGGTACATGTTTATATTTAAATAATATTATTTTATTCCTCAATCCTCACTATTGCACCTACCATTGTTTGTCTCTGCATCGCCCAAAGGTTGACTGGTAGAAAATGCCTATGGCATTAAGTCCGCCTCTGTACATTTCTGTGCTTAAAGTATTAAATAAATAAATAAAATCCCTTTCACCTAACTGTACTGCTTGTGATAAACCAGAAGATGTCCAACACCTCCTTATACATTGTATTAGCAATGATTTTGAACGACAACATTTATGTAAAAAATTAAAATGAATGCATTACATTTAGGTAAATTTCAATGTATTCTGGCTTACCCTGCAAGCAATAAAGCTAAGCTAATTTATAAGTTTATATTGAATAGTCTTAAGAAAATTTTGTAAGTAACTTGTTAAGAAAATGATGGGGCTGACATGACTTGTTATAGGTTCCAAGTCCCTAATAAAAAAAGAGAAGAAGAAAATATCCCCCTTTTGGAGGAGGCCTATGTCCAGCAGTGGACATCTTTCGGTTGAAATGATGATGATGATGATACAAAATATTGTAACATTTTATAAGAGGTAAGTGTGGAGTGTCTCGCCCATTTTTTTCTGTATGTAGTTTTTGGAAGGGGCGACTAGAATATTTTTTTTTATTGCCTTTTATGTGCCTATTTAAAATAAATGATTTTACTTTGACTATTAATTATAATTATCGCAATTACGAACAGCTTAACAGTTACAACCGTTTTATTATTTGATCAAAAATATTGTTACATTCGACGACAACGCTTGTTATTCTTTTTCCTTCAATAAAACATGAAAATATTAATAATTCGGAGCTATTAGGAATTAACAAGGGCTGACGAAAATTGTTCATAATCAAGGTTTCGGACAATGGACGACTGTGGCGGCATTTAATATTGTTTTTAACCGACTTCCAAAAAGGAGGAGGTTATATGTTCGGCTGTATGTTTGTTTTTTTTTATGTTTGTTCACCGATATCTCCGTCAATTATGGACCGATTAAGAAAATTATTTTTTTGTTTGAAAGAGTATGCTCTCGAGGTAGTCCAATTGCCAGGCCCCATTTCTATAAGGGATCTTATATAAATCGAGGGCAACCCTCTAATTTTATAGGCAAACCTATAGCGATTTGGGTATTTTTTACAGCAACTCGTGCATTTGCTCCCGAAAATCACCATTTGGTGAAGTGGAACTGATGATGGGGACCACAGATGGCCACCGGAACAACATAATAATAAGTATTTAACGGGTTGCGATTCGATTAGGTACTTTAATTAATATGGTTTCTAAGCACGTTATGCTCGTCACAATGCATATGGTGAGTGGCAGTTCTCCTGGTAAGAACCAGGAGAACTCCTCAACAATTAACGTCCCAGCATCGAGAAAAGCAATATTTTGTAAAAGGTGATGACTGAGCAGTTGACTTTAGGCTATTATAACTTAGATAAATTAAAAACTAACCCACTAAAAAGTGAAAAATAAAAAAATTAAAAAAAAAAAAAAATAACCGACTTCCAAAAAAACACTACAAAGTAAAAAATAACTTTAATTACGGAAGTCGGTGGCAAAAAACTAAAATACCGATCCAAAGACACCGACTTCCGAAATTAAAGTTATTTTTCACTTTGTAGTGTTTTTTTGGAAGTCGGTAATTTTTTTTTATAAAAAGTTTTTTATATTATTAGTAGTAGTAGTAGTAATAATGAATTTTGTGATATTGATATCTAGTAGATAATTATATGCAATATAATGTTAACATTAGGAATTTAACCTAGCTATAGATTAAATGTAACAATAGTTGCTGCGCCCTACAGGGTCCTACACTCTTAAGTTTTAGGCGAGCCCTTGGCTGAGTGTAAATTATGCAAATAAATACATTAATAAACCGCGTTTATTCATGGAACTAATAATCGTAAGGGTTTGTAGAGTTTTGTAGGTAATTAGTTTTATCAGTGTTGTGAGTTGTGATGACTATCGGTAAGTATTTAATGTCAGCTGCTAATAGGAAGATCGTTGATTGTTAAAAAAAGATCATAATTGGATCTGTTTATTAATATGGATTGTGGCCCATGATTATATATTCAGAAAATATGCAAAGAAGATAGCTCCATAAGTTCACAACATTGCAGTGCGGCCGCGGTCTCAGTGCGGGGTCGCGCGACAATTCCTTCAAACGACAGAAAAACCCGATAAGTGGATAAAATTCGCGAACAGAATAAATATCAGCGAATACTTTTTGCTCCGTCCTCGATCGTTATTTATTATTTATGGAAATAGACCTGGAAACTCCATCGGGGGAAGGTCGTCATATTTTTCTTAAAAAAAAGTAATGTCCTCCGGTGCGGCGCGCGTTTGTCATGCAAATTTATGCGATCCGTTTTAGCTTTCGTTTTTAAACCGATAGCGATTTCTAGACGGAATATTCAATCGGATTGTGAATAAAAAAATGATTTCTGTACATTAACGGTCGGAGTTATATTTGGTGCTCACGAAGGATCACGTCATCGGGGGTCATAAACTCGTAAATTAAAGTTGGTTGTGGTTGTGTAATGGGCAAGAGATTGAGTCGCTAGTGAAGGCTCGCGTCATCGGCGCGCGGTTCGTTTGTCAATGTTGTTGCTGGCCCGTCAACGCGACATGTTACATGTAGATCACTTTGTTGGGGCGTGTGGAGTGTGGAGTGTGGAGTGTGGAGTGTGGAGGGTGTGACTTGACACAGTCTCCCTTTTAGTGAACTTGCGAGTGTTGTCTTGTTGATTAGCTGTTGTTTGGTAAAACGTTTTTTCTTTGGTTATTATTTTTTCTTAATGTTAAGTTATTATGAATGGTTTATGCGAGCTATGTAACTAATGCCTAGTACTTATCATTTACACTGTAATATAACCTACCTTGCGTGTAAACATACTGAATCAGTGATTATTATAAAGGTATTGCCTGTCATAACAATCACTGATTCAGTATGTTTCTATTCAGAAGCCGGTCCTACTTAGCGATAAACCGAAAACCGTCAGCTACTAAGAAGCACTAAGCCTGTGTATACTATGCATTATATGTGACTTTTTTGATAGGAATTATGAACACAACATATAAAGAAAAGCTTTTTGATAGGAATTATGAACACAACATATAAAGAAAAGCTTTTTATACTCATTTAAGGTGATTTCATTTCAAGATCCAGCAAGTTAAATAACTAAAGCACTTACGCAAACAGGATTTGGAACAGCAACACAAAAATTTACAATTAAAACTGATATTTTATAAAACACGTAGCAAGCCAGCTCGAGCCACGAGCCGTATGCGTTCCGCAACAACGAATGTATGTAATTTACATTTGCATAAACCAATTTTAATGTTAGCCAAACATCACGACCCTTATGTTGGGTACTCGTACAATAAGTTCCACTCAGGATGCCAGAAACTAGGAATTTGGCAAATTCACGGAATTCCGACCAACTTGTAACTTTGTCCTTTGATTTGAAGTTTTCGTGAATTTAATCAAAGTAACTTTATCTATTTCAACATGAATGGTTTGTTTCGAGTTGGTAAACATAACTTGATTATAATTAAGTTCAGTTTGAGGTGAACAATGACTTGCTTCTTCTGCCTTTGTTTAGTTTTTCTGGTAATTTACCGAAACATTAACCTATTCGGACCACCAGTGGTCAGTAGGTGCAGAACACGACAAACATCAATTGGGTAAGTGTTTCATGCACGTAATTATGAATAAATAATGAAACAAAAAACAGCAAACAGAAACATCGTAACTACTGCTACTTCAAAGAACCAAGACACTAAATAGCTTTGGAAAAACATGAGCCTGCCTTTACTGTCGCGCAGTCGGGTAAAACGAAAGATGCTGACAAAAACCGACGAGGTGCGTGTCGGACCACACACAATGAAGGGTTCCGTAGCTGGGATGAATTTATTCAAAAAACAAATATAACATTCTAATTGATAAACGTTTTCTCCCTTATATCGACATACGTCACGGTCAATTCTCCAACTAGAAATGTAAATTTTTTATCACATTTTTTTTATGTGATAAAACTACGATTTAAAGATTTCCGAACTTTTCCTTTACCTATGCGTTATACATATATCGTCAACGGGAAGTCGTCGCAAATAAATTAAAACCTATACGTTTTGATTTATTCACGAATATCAAAGCCATAATCACCATCATCATTTCAGCCGAAACACGTCCACTGTTGGACATAGGCCATATAACCTCCCCCTTAGGGGGGTTGCCATAATCGCCACGCTTGGGTTGGCAATCGCAGTATGATGTTAAAATGCATGGAGAACACTGCTGCCTATTCTTTAGTAAGTCCCTTAGCACCTTTTACGACACCCACGGGAAGAAATGGGATGGTGCTATTCTTTACGTGTGCCGGACGTAAAGAATAGCACCATTTCATTCACACGGGTATCAAAATATGTTGCATTAATGGCCGTATTTTTTATTGCATTGACTTAGAAGCTTGATTTTTTTTGAGCTCCAAAGGACCGTAGACCTACGTATTTGATATTAATTTCAAGTTGATACCTCCACACGATCCTCAGAAAAAGGGTCTTGACAAAGAGACTGACAGACGGACGGACGAACAACGAAGTGATCCTCTATTAGTTCAGTTTTTTTTCCTTTTGAGGTACAGAACCCTAAAAATAACAACCAGACAGCAAAACTTAATCACAAAACATTTCATTATCAACAATTAACCCAACCACACAACTCGGAACACATATTACCGGCATCCTTCCCTCTCTTCATTTAGAGCAAGTTCCTCAAAGGCTGTCGCCTAGAAGGTACCTTTAACTGCCGCATGACTGGCGACAAGGGTGCAAAGTCACGGAATAGAGAGCTACAGAAGGCTCCATGTAATGAGCTAAAACGTGCACACACATAGACAAGCGTCTAACTACAGCGGGTGCACATGCTCTCGCGGTTGGCGTTGTTTTTTATTGTCGTGCGTACGCATTTATGTGTGCGTATGCCTGTTTTCACTCGTTGTATAGAGCCGACCTTCTGTACCAAATTATTCTGAGGTCAAGTTTTGGACGTGGGTCATCCCTCCCCGCTACCCCTGTGTGGCCCACCCGCGACCCTTCCTAATGCGAAAATGAATGATGACCCGCTGTAATAGCAGTCGTTATTAAATCATTGCCGACTGTTTGCGTTGTGTACAGTATTTTTTTAAGTTTAGTAAATGTGCCCGTGATATGTGCTTGTTTGGCGTCGACTTAAATTACTTGAATATGATTGAATTTACGTGACGTCAGAATGTTTTTAGGGTTCCGTACCACAAAAGGCAAAAACAGAACCCTTATAGGAGGATCACTTCGTTGTCCGTCCATCCGTCTGTCTGTCAAGACGACCCCTTTTCTCAGTATCGTATGGAGGTATCAAATTGAAATTAATATCATATACTACGTCCCTTATAGCTCAAAAAAAAACTTCTAAGTCAATAAAAAAAAGGCCATTAATGCAACATATTTTAATACTCGCGTATAAATCCAAACCTTACAAAACAAGGTTTATCTTCAGACCCAGGTTTGAAACATGGAGCCATTATTGAATTTCGTACTTTATTCCGGGTATGGTAAAGTTCATACGCTGTCCTCTCATACCTATTAACACTGTAATTTGAAAACATTGTAAAAGCCAATTTTTTTTTTAGAGGAGTGACCGTTGAGTTTCTTGCCGGCCGAACCGTGCACCTAGCTTCTGACGTTTCATAAGTGCCCATGTAGGCCTATGTGAAATAAAAATATTTTTGATTTGATTTGTTCCTAAACACAAAACTGACAACTTAGTACCTAAGTTTTCAGTTTTGTATAAAGAACGGTATTTCAGTCATTGTTACGTTCTTATTACAAAAACTGGCTGCATGGTTTAAGCCATGTCAAAATATAGATCTTGTTTTGTAATAAGGCCGATAGGGTACTTCCCGTTGACCTACAAACATGAAAGAAGAATGGCAGAACTTCATGTAATCTGGGTGTAGCATTTAGACTTTGCGTACATTCGTACAAATACTCTCAAAAGATAGATCTCGGTCAAATTCAGATAAAAGGTAATCATAGCATATTTTTTGTTTTTATTTTGGTTAAAAAAATATTTACATCATCTAAAAACTAACCGACTTAAAATATTAATATATATATTAAAGGAGGGAGCAGAATCAAAGGGCATCAAAAAATTCGTCCGCATCGCTGCCAACACGAAAGGTGTCCAGAAGGCTGGCAGCATTGCCACGTTGTATGGCGATGCTGATTCTTTGTCCGAAAAACAGACCAGCCCTCTGGTCACGTGAAGAGTCCACCAACCGCTTGGCGATATCTTGAAAAACCAAGCGGGCACTCGGACCCCATGACCCTAGTGTTTCAACCCCAAACGGCTCCAACATATAGCTCCCAATAAGATTGGAATATTTTCGCCGTTTGAGGTTTTCTGCACCTGCAGCAGCCGCCCCAGCACAGCTTGCCGTGCTAGGAAGATGGGATGGCGCAAGGGTGTCGACACATGTTGCATCCCACATCAAAGGCCGACCTAACTTCCAAGGCATTAT
Source organism: Tiliacea aurago (assembly GCA_948098905.1). Taxonomy (NCBI): domain Eukaryota; kingdom Metazoa; phylum Arthropoda; class Insecta; order Lepidoptera; family Noctuidae; genus Tiliacea; species Tiliacea aurago. The sequence continues at coordinate 28,007,682 of OX402581.1, read as the reverse complement.
GGTCATTCCGTCTGATCTCTTACCATCGTCGCGTGCCAAGCCATTGGGTTCTAAAACAGCTGGCACCCCGACGGTGACAAGAGCACGACGGATGATGTCATTAATGCTGGCGTGCCGTGCTATTCGGCCTGCGCTCTAACTGCAAGAAAGGCCATGGTGTCCAAGGCAGTCGACACCTTCTCCGCACTGGCAGCGATGCGGAGCCCCGCAAGGAGCGCCCAGACGCAGACAAGTAGCGAGCCGGAAGGTTGTGTCACCCAACATAGTGCCTGTGTTGGGAGACGGTAGTGCTTGAAGCCAGAGGCCCGACTCCCACTCACCCACAGCCAGCAGGCGGGCACGCTCAGCAGTATTGGTGGACGTATTGATAAGATTATTCCGTACCAACCTGCAGAGCGGCTCAGCCCACTGTCTCTGGGCAAATGGGTTTGCGGGCCGATCTGTATCCGGGTAAGTCGCTTTCCAGCATATTTTTTGTTTGATTGGCCTTCGCCAGAAAAATGTTGTTTAAAGAGCAGGTTATTCCGTTATACAGACCCCGTGACAACAAACCAAAGATTATAACATGAAGGAAACAGTATAATAACATTCAAAGATGGCGGAAATTAATACTTCCAATAATCATGGCTACTGAAGGGAAAAGTGGCACTAGTAGTTGACTTTGTATATTAAGCCCACACATTGGTCACCTAAGCGGCATGTCCTATCGTGCTCCATGATTCCGCGTTTCTTGATGATTGATAAAATGAATTTTGTTATTACTACTAATGTTAACGTAATATATTATATAAAGGCAAATCAAATAAAACACGCTTTTGATAAAAAAATAAATAAAAATACGACCTGAGGATACGTACAAAATGAACTATGTACGATGGTATGTACAGGGACAGGATTCTGCTTCTCCAAAATGGCTAAGATTTAATGTAAGGCTTATTATTAATTTCTTGTCCTGTAATAATCTAAAAAAAAACAAGGTAGTAAAAGTCTCTAATTAATCGATGAGACCAGTACCACCAAAATCAAATCCTGCTGATTAGCATAATTATAAAAATACTATATTCTGGTGAGTTTGGTAACTCCATAGCAACCGTCCTAGGCTCTGTGTTTAGATATTGCAAATAAGTTTTGATAGTCAAATTAAAACAATATTTGTTTTTCTTTGTGCAGCTTAATTTAAAAAAACCGGCCAAGTGCGAGTCGGACTCGCGCACGAAAGGTTCCGTACCATTATCTATAAAAACGGCAAAAAAATCACGTTTATTGTATGGGAGTCCCCTTTAAATATATGTTTTATTTTAATTTAATTTTAAAGTGAATATACATATAACTAAAGATTCTGTGAATATTTCAAGCGTCTACCTGTTGCCGTTATCAATATCGAGCAAAAACGAGCAAAAAAATCACGTTTGTTGTATGGAAGCCCCCTTAAATATTTATTTTATTCTTTTTTTTAGTATTTGTTGTTATAGCGGTAACAGAAATACATCATCTGTGAAAATTTCAACTGTCTAACTATTACGGTTCATGAGATACAGCCTGGTGACAAACGGACAGACAGACAGACGGCGGAGCCTTAGTAATAGGGTTCCCGTTTTACCCTTTGGTTTTAAACATTTATATCTGTAACTTTTATGGTGTACATAATAAAGAGTATTCTATTCTATTCTATGGAACACTAAAAAGCTAATGTATGCAAAGTAAAGTCTTGTAACTGTTTCATAGAATGCAAAAACTAACTCATGAACGCTTCTGAAATTAAGCGACACCAAAATTGCCACTCTTCTTTAGCAAGAAGAAAGATTTCACAGCGCAAGTAAAGGAAAAAGTCCGGAAATCATTCATTTGTAGTTTTATCACATATAAAAGAAGTGTTGCGATTACAAACTTACATTTGCAGTTGGAGAATTTACCGTGACGTATATCGATGTATGGGAGAAAAAAAGCGAACTACCAAGGTAAGTTTGTTCTTGGGAAGAATTTCATCCCAACTACGGAACCCTTCATTGAGCGTGGTCCGACACTCACTTGGCTGGTTTTTCTAAAGTAGCGTCCCTTGCAAATCATTGTTGCAAATGTGGTGAAAAAGAAATCCTATTTTCAATTCGTAGGCTAATCCAAATAATTTTCCTAAAGTAAAATTCTACGAAACAGCTCGGGACTCAGGTTTGTATGGAACAAGGGACGACGTATAGTACTTAAATGTAAATAAAACACACATTTGTTTTGCAAAGAAAATTTCCCGAAAATCCTGTCACAGTAGACATTGACGAAATGTGAGTGGTTTAATTATTTTAAAGAATTTACTTGCTTTGTATAAAAATCTTTGTGCAGCTATAACAAAAACATTGTTCATTCTTGCTTTGAATACACTGGCCCTGCTTTCTCATCTTTTGATTTTAAGAAGTAACAAACAAACGTGTTTTATCATACTACTTATACCGCAGTGATTAACTACTTACCAAACACACCCTCTCACATTCACGCATTCACATTATCATATCACACAAAGAGAGGATACACACACTGTCCAGATGTTACTTTAATTTTATTTTCGATTTTATTTATGATTTATTTTAAATTTTGGTTAATTCTGATAATATTACTTTTAATGATTATATTATTTTATTGTATCGAATTACTATGTTATTTTACTTACTATAGAATGGGCAGCAGCGTTCTCTATGCATTTTATCACCTGCCAAGCGTGGCGATTATGGCAAACCCCCCGTTTGGGGGAGGCCTATGTCCAGCAGTGGACGTCTTTTGGCAGAAATTATGAATGAATGATGACTGTTATTTATCGTCACTTTTTTATATCTAAAAATTTTAGCATACTGATGGCTATTTTTAAGTGTTAATAATTATTTGGGGGTTTTGGAGCTGATAGCCGAAATACAGGTTTTCGCCTAGTTCGGCTATAGATGTCTAATTCATTTGTAACAAGAAACGAAAATAGCCTTTATACATGTGTATCTTTGTAAACAATTATTGAAATAAACTTTTATTATTATTTAGCAATCCCTTTTTAGACAGGATTGAAAATAAAACGTCAGTTTTATCCCTTTCAATAATCCTTTCTAAAAACTACAAAATACCAACAACTGTCAAAGGACCAAGACACAATAAGTATTATCTAAAAATATTCACCGCACTAATGGCGTACAATCCGCAGACATTAAAACATGAATGGTACTGAGGAGCTTGTTCTTTTCACTCACAATCTAGCTATCCAAGGAGTCATCTCTTTGATTAGGACCAGTTTACATTAGCACAGTAGGTACACTGCGATACTTTGGTAACCGTACGCGCAACGCTAGTTACTTTAATAGAGGATAGTTTACTAATATTCGTCTGCAACTCGACTCGTCCACTTTACTGTATTGTAGTAATTGCTCGAGTGCTCGCTGTGTGTAGTGCAGCATACCACTTTACCAGAATAAAGTGAGTACTTGCACTGTTGTGGGACGAGAGAGCAAACTGTAATACATTTTTTTATATTAAACAACTGGCTACTAATTAATAAAGTACTGTTCTCCTACTGGTATACGTATATTATTCTTTCGGAATTTTTATAAGAGTGAAAAAAAATATCCTCGTCACTTTTCATCGTGACGATGTGGTCAAGGCAAGCCCACCTAAAATTAATACTCAGCCATTCTACTCTTCTGCAAACTCCACTAGAGTGAACGCGGCTTTAAGTCCAGTACGACCTCGTTAGCTTTATACCAGCGCGTATTTGTAAGTATTACTAGCATTTCTTCTATTGCGAAAGGACCAGGTGTAACAAATACTAGGCTATAATTTTGTTTGTCTCTAGTTTGTTTGACTTTGAACCTAATCGTTTGTTTACGCGTATTTTCTAGTTTAGCCAAAGCTTTGTAAGTCACAAAAAAAGTTGTTTTAATATAATTATCGAGTAATTTTATCCACATTGAATAACACTCGTATGAAAGTAAAAGTAAAGTAAATAAAACGGCATAAAAAACAATTCTTGATAATATACCTTTAATATGACGTACCTATCATCACTTACTTTTTACTACTGACAACCAAATGGGGCATGAATCCTGTCAAATAGAGTTACAATAAATAACCTACGTTATGTATATATACACCCTACGTTTCCCTTGGGATTCCAAAGGGCAGCTTCTCATAAGATAGAATACATAAAGTGACACCTGTAATGGGCCCGTGGCGAGTGCGTTTACGGACTTGGCTGGTCTTACTGTCCTTCATTGACCTCAAGGGATCCTTTTAGGTCACAGGTTCAGATACTATTATGTCATTGCAATTGATATATCACTCAATGTTACAAACAGCACAACGACCAAGTTTTTCTCCTAGCACGAGAATAATACCAACATTACTTTTTAGGGTTCCGTACCAAAATGGTAAAAAGGAACCCTTATGGTGAGACTAAGTCTGTCTGTCTGTCTGTCTGTCACACCTGGATATCTCAAGAACTACTAATGCTATCAACTTTAAATTTAGAATAGTTTTAGATGACGTTTGCCCAACTATTTTGCAAGTAAGAAAGAAATTTAAAAATATATATCTTTTTTGCAAAAGGGACTGAAAGGGGGTCTTAAAAATTTGAAGTGGAGCTACTAGGGCATGTGGGGTATCATATGAAAGAACGCTGTTTGCACATTCTCAAACATATTTTTTTTTTAGGCAGCATAGTTTCCGAATTGTGATGAAAAATGTAAAAAAATACCGCCCCCCCCACCCCCTTATCTCCGAAGTTTGCAGAGATAAAAATCTGAAATTATTCTATAACATATTTATATATATATGTATATATATCTTATAACATGTTATGTTATAAGCCTTAGTAAACATTGCAGGAAAGATAAAACGATGTCTCTAAATAGCACAGTTTTTCAGAAATCATCAACATCATATATTCGTACGGAACCCTCGGTGCGCGAGTCCGAATCGCTCTTGACCGGTTTTTTTCTTTCATTTTACACAAAAATATTGAATCTGACATAGAGGCAGATTCAATATTTTTCTTAGGAAGATCTTCTTTTAGGAGGAAACGCTCGCCGTCCCAGCGACTATTCGTCGGAGTAGACCGGTCAAGTGCGAGACGTTCAAGTGTTTACTTCAACCTTTTATTTTCTGACCATTATAAATAATAAGAAAGGCGCTCGGTGGCTCGAAGGCCTAGATCGCTTCTTGAGGTGATTGTCTTTTACTTCAAAATGTATCCTACGATTATGAAAACATCAGGAGTACATCCATGAAGTCAGAATGGACCTAAGCAGTAAGAAAGCATGCTGATTTAATAATTACGCAACACTGACCTTGAGAACAAGCCTTACCGTTGCAGTAAGATAACTTATTAAACTCTGATATAATTATTACATAAACTGTAATCTCCCGCCAGTCATAACAACCAACTACGCAAAAATTATGAGAAGACAAATAAAGGAAAAACAATAAGGGAAAAACATTCACAAGACGATGAGCAATTTACTGTAATGACTTATAAGAGGAAAGTTGCCGTGATCTCTTCCCGACGCCACGACATAAGGGCGGAATAAGCGCGCATGAGGAAAAATAACCGGCACATATTTCATACGGTGCTGTGATAATAAACTAGCTGTTGTACCGACTCTCAACGTAAAGCCGTTTACGATGGGGGAGTATTTGACCAAACGTTAATTGTCTAAAGATTGTTTGCTGTAATAAATCATTTGATTAAATACCAAATGCCTTAATGACATTATCCTTGGTAATATTCTGCGAAGTAAAAATTTGACCAAATGAAAATGTGCGTACTAAAATAATTCCAAATATTGCTATGGTATAAAAAAAGGTTGCTAAAATTTGTTTGGGTAGCGAAAATTTGGCAAAATCTTTTCGGCAAAACGGCAGTTCCGTTTTTAGGGTTCCGTAGTAAACAAGGAACCCTTATAGTTTCGCCATGTCTGTCCGTCTGTCTGTCTGTCTGTCTGTCTGTCTGTCTGTCTGTCCGTCCGTCCGTCTGTCGCCAGCTTAGCTCAGAGACGCTTAGTCCTAGAAAGCTGTGATTTGGCATGGGTATACATATTAATCATGCCAAAAAAATGGTAAAATAAAATTATGAAAAACATTTTTTTTAGGGTACCTCCCTTACACGTGAAATGGGGATGATATTTTTTTTCTCGTCTATTCCATGGTGTGGGGTATCGTTGGATAGGCCGTTCAAAAATATTGTGGGTTTGGCAAAACCATTTTTCAATTTAGGGATCCATTTGCGTAATATTAAGCTTTAAAGTGCTAGTTTTTGTTAGAGTCAAGTGTCCCCCCCCCCCTGCCAGCTAAATGGTTGGTTTTGGATGTGTGAAAACTATCACAGCTAAGTAGGCTTCACAAGTTAACGAGTAATAGTCGACCAACTTAAATTTGCAGTTGGAGAATTGACCGTAACGTATATCGATGTATGGGAGAGCATGTTTTTCAACTACAATGTTAAGTTTGTTTTTGGGATAAATTCATCCCAACTACGGAACCCTTCATTGTGCGTGGTCCGACATGCACTTGGCCAGTTTTTTTTAAATGTATTTTCACCGATTTCTCCGTCGAATAAGAATAAATTTTGAAAAAAAAAAAATGTTTTAAAGGGTATGCTCTTGAGGTGGTCCCATTATCACCAAGTCAGAATCTGATGAGGATTCCATGGATATGAAGGGAAATCCTCAAATTTTATAGGCACATCTATAGCGACTAGGGTATTTATTATATACCCTTTCTACAAAAAATAATTTTCAAACTCGGTCCATAATTGACGAAGAAATCGGTGAACAAACAATAAAAATAAATAATGACGAACATAATATTATAACCTCCTCGATTTTGGAAGTTAAAAATTACACACTACGTCAATATGCCTGTTATAGCCATTTCACACAAATGACAAATAATGGGATAAATGGATTCGGATGAAAGGGATAGACCATGACCTGGGTTAGGACATACCTACTCGTAGGATACTTCCTATTTCGGTAGTTACAGTACGTCCCCGTGAAATTACGACATCCACGCGGGCGAAACTGCGGGCAAAAGCTAGTCTGTAATAATAATTACCCGATTTTCCGAGCTCCCAGTAGTACTTTTTGACTGAAAACATCAGTATTATTCCAGAAGTGTTTGACTTTATAAGTTGACAGTGTAAAAACAAAACAATTAGGTACTAACTTCAGACTATTTATCTGTAAAATAAAAAATACCACATCGTTAAAACACTGAATGCAATAAAACTCAAATGTGACAGGAAAAATGGAAAGAAGCTGTAAAAATTAAGCATGTCACTTTTCCAAAGTGAAAATATATTATGCTAGAATATTCACCAAAGAGTTTTTCCATTTCGCACAAGCCGCATTGATTTACCTTTCAAATCAACAAGGAAAAAACGCTGTCATATCAATTTTCATTACGTTAAAATGATACCGCTGTACGCTCTCGATAATTATTGTATTGTTGTTCCGTATTGAAAAGCCAATGTCGTTTACACAACGGCAATGCAGCTACTGTAAAACCATCTTAGTTCTGCCACATCTAACGATCTTAGTCCGCGGAGATAAGGGCCAGTTTCGTTTGTTACAACTGCTAGGGTTATGTATGTAAATGCTTAAAGCACAATAAAGGTAGCGTGACCGCGCATATATTAAAACACAAATACCAACATTTTACCGACACAGCTGGTCGCTACAGTCGCCAATTTATTGATACGACGTGATTAACATCGGAAGGATACCGTTCGCATTGTTATTACCTATTTAGCGGTCATTACATTCAATGTGATCACAGCTTTTGTTTGGACAGCTCCAGGCGCTGTCCTAACGAAGTTATTTAAGAATGTTCCGGATATTTTCCTAGATACATTGTTTATTACAACAAGTGGTGGCGAGGGGAATATTGTCTTGTTGGCTTCTTTTACATGATAGTGTTATTCCATAGCTGCTGCCGGGTCCAGTTATGATATTTTTTTCCACTTTACGTTTAGCGATATACTGAGTAAGTTAGTTGTTGGGCTCTTGTAGTGAATTATCCTGTATTGCAATCCTTCTTTTAACCCGATGGACAACTGAATGCATGGCGATACGAGCAATTTAAGAGCGATTTTATTATTAGAGTGTGTATTTTGACAATTTTTATTTTATTTTTGTAAAGTGTTCTTGTTTGTGCAGAATAAACAAATTTTCTTTCTTTTCTTTCTTTGTTTCAATTGCCTACTACGATACCAAATTGGAACTTGTTCAACTAAATCTGCATTTTTTTTTATAATTGATTAATAAGCAAAACAACCAAAATTCCTAAAATTTCGCCTAAATAAACTAAAATAAACGCCAAACTACCAGAAGCACATAAACGAGCGCATCTGACACGCGAAGGACGCGTACAATAACGATACACGTCGTGACGTCACACACAATTGGACAGCCGACTGACAGCGTATGACGGCTGCTAATTTATTACGGCACCAACACTTGTGCCTCGCGTGTTTTAGATATATGTTGTGACGTCATAGATGAGGGTAGATCAACAACTAGGATGTTGGGTGTTGTTTACATGGTATTAGTATTGAAACAATTTAATACAAGTGGGTACCTTTGGGTGTGAATAGTAAAAGTAATTGTGATTATTATACGTTGTAATGTTTTGAATTCCTCATTCGGATTAATGTGGACTTTAAGCTTTAAATCCACTCTAATCATAACGTCTGTACACTCTGGTTCTACTTTTAACATTCATTTTGTCCCATAGCGCAGTGTTATAGACGCAAACTTTATGTTTATATTTAATCAGCAAAATGGAACGTGGCATTCACTTATTCGAAAGTAAATATTGAAACCCAAACCTTCCTATAAAAATACCAGAGAAACAAAACACAACTATACAAGTTATATCATGTAAGCCCCATTTACACGGTGCAAGTTTCTGGTACGTTCAAGAGCAATAATCGCATGCCATAAAGCACGTTCAATTTTATTTCCATTCAAGAATTGCATGCAAGTGTTTACACGCCTGCGATTTCCATAAAATGGCATTCAATAATTAAATGCAGGTTTTTCCGTTCAAGAAAACTGCATGCGACTTTTGTGGCAAGTTTTGCCACGTCCTAATACAGAGTTCAAAGTCAAAAATCTAAATATTTTATTTCACATAAGCCTACATGGGCACATATGAAACGTCAGAAGCTAGGTGCACGGTTCCAATTGGTCGTTTCCTATGGATAAGAGCCGGCAGGATCTCCACGGTTACTCTTATAAAAAAGAATTGGTTTATACAATGTTTTCAAACAACAGCGTTAATAGGTATGAAAGGACAGTATAGGTCCATCAAAAGTACTAGGTAGTAAACAAAAAAGAAAATGGTCAAAAAATCTAGTCTACTAAGCCTACAACGTTCTCACATTAACAAAACATTAAAAACATATTTAAATAAGATAATAAAAGTTAGAGCCTTGTTTAAATTAAAATTTTAGGTATATAATGTGAAATAATAAAAAAAGAATATGTCAAGGAAGTATGTAAAAAAATTAAATTAAATTATACATCGTAATTTGGGAGCAGTTAATAAACATTTACATATTTTTGCCGATAATGAGGTACCTGGGAAACCACATGTCCAGAAAGAATTAAAGCCAAACTTCCTTGTCTTCAACGTAGTCTTTAATCTTATAATATGCTTTTTTGTTAAGGACACGTTTGATGTGGGTTTTGAATTTTCCATCGCTAAGTTCTGTAATACTTTGGCAACTTGTTATAAAAGCGGATACTGTTTAAAAGAAATGACTTGCTTGTTTTAGTTAATCTAAATATGGGTATCAAAATTTCATGTTTACTACGTGTATTTTTTATATATTATTATGTAAATCGCTTCTTATTTTTAGTTGCACGTCCTTGTATCATTGATTCAAGTATTGCCCGTATGTGCGTTGCCAAATATCTAATAAAAGATTTATTGAACGACTTCTCAAGATTTATTTTTACTTGTTTCATTCATTCGTATTTGTAGAGTTGAATGCGTTTTTATTGCACTTACAATTTTATTGTACGTGCTGTATGCACCTATACCAGTTTTGAATGGCAACAAACTTGCCCGTATCATGCAACAGTATTGTACGTGTTGTTTGGATGGTCCCAGTTAGTTGCCCTTCAATTTGATGGTATGCCACAGGCAATAAACTTGCACCGTGTAAATGGAGCTTTAAAGTATTCAGAAATAGTAATCCACTATACAAAGAAAGAATGCAATTAGTCGACTCATAATAATATAATAGTAGTTCGTGACGTCAATAACATTGCAATCCTAGCTCTCCACAAATAGAAGGAAAGCGGTTTCCTCTCATTTAATAGATTAATAAAGGAGGTAATTTTAAAATGAATTCATTAAAAAATTATGAAGATTTCCCTGAGTAACTTGCCCAAGGATAGATTTTATAATGTTTTTCCTGAAATCTAGTCGCTACGGAACTCCGAAGTTAAGATTTCTGAAGTGAACGATAACTTATATTAATGAAAATTTTAATGATAACCTGTTTATTATGGTGCTTTTGATGTTGAATAAGGGGAACCCATCTATTTACTGGTTACTGATATTGAAAATAGAATTTATAGAGATTTTAGTTAGGTACTTACAGTCAGAGAAATGCATTGTTTAGCAGAATGACACACAACGTAAATTAAATCCATTTCATGCAACCGATGAAAAATTGTTGTCACTTCGTGCTAAAACTGTCGTCGTTGTCATTTAAAACAGTTTTTAGTTAACAATCCGTTTCCCTGACTGTACACATGAGTAGATTAAATTTGATTGCTGGTTAATTTTAACCCGACTATGGCAAAGCCAATTATGATAACTAGCCAGACTTTAAATAACTGAAATTAATTAAAAATTCTCCTTGCTTGAATACTGATTTTAAAACAGTACCTAAACAATATTATATTCGTGGTTCGTGTTTAAATAGTAAATGATTATGATTACAATAATAAACTTCCGGTTAGACGCACACATTACGAATGCAAAATATATACCAACAAATTAATGAACGCGCGGATAATGTTTCAGTGAAAATTTAACATAACCTCATAATAATAATACTGAGAAGAAAACATTGTTGTAACTGTAACCCCAAATAAATCTGCATATCAATATTTTCCAATCAAAATCACTGGCCTGATTTCGGTTAAAACATGTTCTTTATTCATCAGCAGTAACCTTTGGCTATTTTATAGGGTTCCAAACCCCAAAAAAAAAAACAAATGGAGCCCCTAAAGGATCACTCGTGTGTCTGTCTGGCTGTCTGTCTGTCTGTCCGTCTGTCACAGCCGATTTACTCTGAATCTACTGGACTGATTAAGTTAAAACTTGGTACACATATACATTCTCTCATATAAATACTTTTAAAGTTATTAATAAAATCGATAAAAATTGACCATTATCTACCCTTATCTCCGAAACTACTGAGCCTAAAATTTTGAACAAAATACAAAAACTAGTTCTTTACTTATAGGTTACAGGAAAAACTATAAGAAGTAAGTCTTGAAATAACATAGTAAATCACTGAATATTGTGCGTACAAACTTACATTTGCACTTGGAATGTATGAGGGAACATGTCTTTCAAATACAATGTTAAGTTTGTTCTTGTTACAGAGCGTGTCTGTACGTTACACGTTACAACTCGGTAGTGGGAACATCAGCATCGAGTGTACCAAACGCGAGTCCCGCTCTTCACGCCACGCGCGCTGCCGTGACGGCTCGTCAAAGTGACGGCAGCGTTTGGTACATCCGAGCCTTATCTGGCCATTCCGATAGCTATTGTGAAGTGACCAGTAGCATCTCATCTATTGTGAAGTGACCAGTAGCATCTCATCTATCGTGAAGTGACCAGTAGCATCTCATCTATCGTAGGGACAACATTCAACGTTTCAGTTTCAGCAGAAGTTGTTTACTCAAAGAGTTACCTAGCTAGTGTGTGTTCAAATAAGAATGATTTTAATTTAGAATAAAGCATTTGTATGTGTGCCGCGAAGTGTAAATTGATTGTGCAAAATGTGATACCTAGTATTGTGTCACTAAAACGTGAACACATACAAACTCATCAGTTAGCAGAGAATCCCATTATATCCCATCCCATTATAGACGTAACTACAAACGAAAATTCTATGAAAGCAAACTGTAACGCAGTACTGAGATGTGCCACACAAATATTAAATTCAATTCTAAAAATATAACGTTGTAAACATTGAAAATAAAATCTCAAGTGTACCAAACTAAAAATTCTGCTGTCGGCCAGGATCTTGGCAGCGGAGTGGAACGGAAGGCTCCTCCGCGCGCCCGAGTACCCGCGACCCGAGTACCCGAGTACCCGGACCCAAGTACCTACCCGAGCGCCCAGTCCCGAGTACCCGCGAGCCCGGGCATGCCACGCCACGTATTGTCCCTCTCGCGTATTAAACCCACACAATATTGTAAATTGTAATACAATCTGTTTATGCCTATTCATGGAAGCCATCGGATCTTTTTCGTCCAAATACGATTTATTATTTATTTGCGGACATTTGCACTGTAGCTAACAAATGTGGCCGCTTTTGTTCCGACCGGTTTATGGTGTTAGGTTTTCAGGTAAATAATTTATTGGCGGGTCGCGTCCTTTTGCGCCTCGTGTTGTTCTATAGCCTAACAAAGGAGTCGCTGTACAAATTGTAACGTACATAATTTATATTCCACTTCGCTAAATATAAACGAGAGGTGTTCTTATCAAGTTAGTTGTGTACATTTTTAAAGCGAACACCTCGTTTTGTTAGGAAAACGGTGTAACTAAGAAATTGGTGCGCCAATAATAGAAATGTCTGGGCACTGAAAGGAAATTAGGTTGAATAAACCATGGTACGTCTGCTGTCCGTTTGGTGCCGGACGTTAAGAATAGCACCACCCTATTTCCTCCCGCGGGTGTCGTAAAAGGTATATAATAATAATAAATCTTTCTTTATTCATGCATATGAGACAACCATACAAAGTAACTTAATAATAACACAAGACAGCCAAAAATGGTTTAAAGTTATTTTAACAATACTACTTAGGCAGGTGAACGAGTTAGAGAATGTAAAATGGTGGAATAAAATAATGGATTGGTTGTCTTTGGACTGATTTGCCCTATCCCCTCGTACTAGTATAAAACTGTATCACGAGCGGTGATAAAATAATTTACTCAAAGTAAAGCGCCTGCCTGGGTTCGACCCTACGGCCTACATCTCGTTCGTTACCATTGGGCCACCACTGACTGCTCACTGAACAACTGAGCATTAACTTATGATGAGGTTATCACTTAACTGACGTAACTTACCTACGAAAGAATCTCGTTAATCTATACTATAATATACATCTAGACTAATACTATAAAGCTGAAGATTTTGTTTGGTTGAACGCGCTAATCTCAGGAACTACTGAAAAAAAACATTTGTGTGGATAGTCTATTTATCGAGGAAGGCTATAGGCTATATAACACCACGCTACGACCAAGAGGGGCGGAGCATCAATGAAAAATGTTGCAAAAACGGGAATAAAAATCCTTATGAGAGCTTCCGTTGCGTACGCTGCGTAAACGATTAAATTTACGCAAAAATCATGTATCACGAAATTGTTTCCAACGACAGCATATTATGTCTATCTTTTTAGGTTGAATCACTATAACCTTTTCATAGTAAGTAATCAAATTTGTTAGTTTTTTTGTTAGAAGTAATGCATTATTTGCGATGGTTTTTTTATAAACATGATATTAATCTTATCCAATTAAATACGTTATTCATCACAAGTATTTAATTTTGAACAAAATTGCCCTTGACATCATTATTATGATATCAATGAATATCTTAGAAGTTAACATAGTTTTAAAAAGATTGTGAGGATGGATGGATGTTTGTTACGCTTTCACACAAAAACTACTGGACGGATTTAGATAAAATTTGGCACACAGATATAGTTTATAACCAGGATTAACAGATAGAACAGTTTTTATCCTGATATTCCCCATGGAATCGAAACTTATGCGAGTGAAACCGCGGGGCGCTGCTAGAATATAATTGTAATATATTTACAACTTTCTTTACGTTTATTTTATCATGACGTGTATATTAAACCTCAAAGCAAAAACGACTACCGCGTCAAAAGATCAAAGTATTTCACTCAGCAACATTCCTCGCCTATTGATCTACATCAGCAAATTACCGAAGAATCAAGCCAACACAGATATAGCCCGAACAGCCCGGGGCGGTAAATAGCCCAAATAGCTCCGAAAGGGGACCGTCGGACCGTTTCCGTCTCATCCGTTTATCTTCACGACTACTTAAGTAAGTGGAGTGAAAAACTTGGGGATTGAAAATCAATGTCTCATCCCGGTCGCAAATTGCGAGATATTCTGAAGAGATGTCCAAGAATTCGTCGGGTTGTTTAAAAAGTCTTTTTTTTTGTCGTTTTATACGGAGAGTGAATACTAGATCTAAAGTAGGCTCGACTTTTGGCTGTTTTTAAGTTATTGCGAATAAAGAGAAAGAATCACTGATATAAAATCATAATAACGGGAAATTAAGGTTGAGTGTTCTCAACATAGGTTTCCGGAAATCTAACCAATACTTTCAGGTCAGTAAATCTAAAGCCTGATTAGTTAATATTATAACTGCAGAATCTCTATAAGATTCAAGTACGCTTCAGAAAACGAGAAATAACGAGTTCCATTAAACTTTTATATTGATAGGTAGATAAATAAAGTCAAAGAAATTTATTATTTATCAAATGACTACAAATTAATATAAATTGTCCGTCTATTCAAATCATAACTGTAATTCTTTGGCAGTTCTATGAACTGGCTATAAAGGCTCGTGCAGACTGGCGCGTTATCGCGGGCGCGACAGGCATCGCGACGCGCAACACGACACTTGCCATGAAGTTTTCATAGAAATTGTGTGCTAATAGTGGCGCGTCGCGCTGTTGCTTCGCGCTGTCGCGTCACGTTTTCGCATCGTGCCGTCTCGTCGGGCTTGACGCGGCAAATGGACGTAGTGTGTCGTTTTGATAAACAATTTATTTCGCAGACTCTACATCACATCTACACCGTTTTATAACAAAACAAACCCGTGCCTTCGAATGTTTTTTATTCTAGGAACATAATACTTTTTTTTTATATGTATTTATTTTGTTTCTTATTTATAATCTCACTGTATGCTGCACCGGTCGACGTCATCACGTCAATGCCGGCTGTCGCTGAAAACAAGCGCTGGGGCTCTGTCTCGCATAGGGTCGCAGCATTATGCTGAGCGATGGCCGTTTTGCGTGGATGTGACGCATATTTTCCCCCTACTTGTTCTTTTTGTATTTATGTTCTTTCTTTGTAAAAAAATAAAGAAAATACGTTTATCTACGGCAAACATGACGGTTTGCCGTAGATAAACGTATTTTCTTTATTTTTCTTTCCTTTTTTAAAAAACGTAGTTTTTGTCAAACATTCACGTTGACGCGTGAGCACATTACCAACTGATATTCGGAGTATTTTTCAAATTACTTAGATACCATAAAAACTCATCATATTTCATTATTATTTTTATCTTCAATTCTCTTATCAAACTTTTCGCTATTTATATTATATATAACGTATATATATATTTTATCTTATAATTCAGCAAGTTCCACCTAACTCGTAACGTCTCTAAAGCGTATTTTTGTAGCACAAATGATGGTACTAAGACCCGAGGAGGTACCTATTAATAAAACTTAAAATTAACATCAGTCAGTTTCAAACTTCGATACTTCCCGTAGCACTCGACTCAAAGTGAATTGTCAATTTATAATGGAGTTAGTGTTAGGGGCTGGCAAGTAGTTAACTACCTTATAAATATAGTTAAGTAATTATTTTATTTTATTTATTAAGTAAGCAACACCAACAACATATTTACAAGGATAGTAACAGTAGGTACCTAAACACGAGTCTTCAACACTGTGTAAATACGAATAATACTAATACTACAAATTATTACTCGCTTCGTAACACGTCTTTTGAGTCTATTGGGTTTATGGAAAATGGTAATACTTATTAAAATGCAAAGGCTCCTTGCCTTGCACGTGTTATTATTCAGTTCAGTTCAATATTTAATAAGAGTCTATTGGACGCTCGCACCTCCTTAGCCGAGGTAATTGCGCGCGACACAATTTCTGCAATTATTGTTTCCTTTTTAAAACTGTATAAAAGAATTTCGATTAAGCGGACAAAGGCCGATAAGTTTAGCACTTATAAATGCAATAAAATTCTAGCCACGCGTTCAATATTAATTATTATGAATGCAATTTTTAGCAAGGCAAGTATTATGAATAACGAAAATATTCTCTATTTGTTCATCGAAAGGAAATTGAAGTTTCACTAAGTACGCAAAAATATAAAACCTTATTAGAATAATTTTTCAGGACTGATTCCGAACCGCATTATATTATATTCGAATAAATAGGAGTCAAAATCTAAAATACGATCTCGCATAGCACAGAACCACAACCCATAAAATGTGGAAAACGTGAAGTATGTTACTTACAATAAAGCAGAACATAGCTCGGAACCAAACTTCTCTGCAATGCAGAAATATCTCAGTCCAAATCCCACTTTTGAAAATGAGAGCGCACCGAGACGAAATTCAAATTACAAGCGGAGCATGAATCCGAACGAAATGACGTTTCAGCTGTAATAAAAAGTAATAATGTCAAATAATTGCGCCCAACCACGTGTAAGGCGGTTGAACACAATCAAAATGCAATTTCGTTAGGCAGGCGAGGTCGGGATTCCTAGCGGCCGACACTGCGCCCCGACATCCTCCAGGGCTGCCCAATTTGCTCGAGGAAATCGTAATAGGCAATCTTGTTCAAAAAATGTGGCAGACGGTGGATGCAGCCCGTAAGTCCCGGTTCTGCCTGCATGAGTTGAGTACATGAAAAGGAAGTCTCAATGACGAGAATATGTCGGGTTTGTTTTAATAAAAAATGGGAAGATTTTCGAATAAATTGTTCCAAAAAGTGCAATCCATTACTCAAGGCCGGTAGCCCTGTCCCCGGGCCCACAATATGCATTGTCCGGGACAATTTCGTACTCTTGCCCCTTTTGTTGCCTTTTTCAGTGATTGTAATCTGTGTGGAAACGTTCCGGAGTCGTTTTTGTTTTAAATTTATTAATGTCGCTACTTTTCTATTGAAAATACCTCAAGCTCACGAAGGGCATCGCATTAATAATATTAAATATGGTAATTGTAGTTGCATAATATAGAGCAGCAAGTTATTTGTTGAGCTTTGTTGGTATTGCTGATATTTTCCGTTATTGAAACGGCTGGAAACAACAGGAGCAAATAGAATGGAATTACTTTTTGCGGGCGGTATCGAGGTCAACATAACTTTAACAATGGCTCGCGTATCAAGCATTTTTAGCACTCATAGCCGCAGGTTGACTAACCGTGACTGACCATTCCAATTTACGAGTGTAATATTTACCTAAATGTCAGACAACAGGAAAATGTACAACTGTTTTAGTATCGCAAACATTTGCGTCTGTGTTTAGTTGTTATTCATTCATCAGCTAACCTTAACAGTAACTTTAATCTTCGGGTCATAATTCAGGAGATTGGCAGAACTCACGCCCTTTCCGTAAAAGAAAGCGCCTCTAGTAATTAAGATTGACAGTGACAGGCGAACCAGATGATTTGCAAAAAAACGCCCCTTTGCAGGAAGTTGCGTTGCGTTTTGGGCAAGGTTTTGAGGGCAAGGATGTGCGGCGAGTTGGATGGTCATCGCCGGTCAGTGGTGTCAGTTACTTTGGGTTCTTGATCGAGTCGACTTAACTTGGATTTGGAAGATCAAAAAGGACCAAATTAGTTACACGTGAACTGAAATGTGATGTTGAAAACTCACCGCAAGCGTCCACTCCCAAAAGTCTTATAAATAGGCCGGGAAATTAGGTTTGAACCCGGCATTAATTAAATCTTATCAGCATTTTTTTTCTTGAATCGTGTTTTTGAACTTAGCTCTTCAAATAATAACTAATAATTGAACGCTAATCCAGGATCGCATCAAGGTAAAAAAAACCAGCCAAGTGCGTGTCGAACCACGCACAATAAAGGCTTCCGTAGTTGAGATGAATTTATCCCAAGAACAAATTTAACATTGTTGTTGAAAAATATGTTCTCCCATACATTCCAACTGCAAATGTAAGTAACTTTAAAACTGTTTAACTTTAAAATGTAAGTAACGTAAGACCCCCACAGTAAGCCCTTTCATTTGATATGGCCAACGGTACAGTAAGCAAAACATTTTTTTAAATTTTCGCTGTCTCCTAAAAGTGACCCCTTTTATTCGCAATTCATTTATTTACCTAACACGTCCGTGTTTGGATCACAGAAATTAATATATACCTAATAATATATATTTTAAAAATAAAAAACCCCTGCAGTGATAGTGATGATGAGTTAATAAATAAATATATAATCGGTCTAGTAGATTCGGAACAAATCGCCTGTGACAGACGGACAGACAGATACACGAGTGATTCTGTTCCATTTGTTCCGTTTGAGATACGGAACCCTAAAAATGTATTGGCTACTTTGTAGACAGTCGCCCTTGTCGATATCTAATAAATTGTTGTTTTATAAACAAGTTTTAAACCCACTGTATTCAGCTGAGGGGTTGTCTGTGCGGTGCCGGACGTAAGGAATAGCACCGCCCTATTTCTTCCCGTGGGTGTCGTAAAATGCGACTAAGGGACTTACTAGAGAATGGGCAGCAGCGTTCTCTATGCATTTTAACACCATACTGCGATCGCCTACCCGCCTGCCAAGTGTGGCGATTATGGCAAATCCCGCTTTGGGGGAGGCCTATGTCCAGCAGTGGACGTCTTACGGCTGAAATGATGATTCAGCTGAGGCTGCACCAGCCAAAGCAATCGTCAAATGATACAACGTTTTCGAAACAAAGTACTAAGAGAATATATAGTCAACGCGCCCTGGTACAGTAGAAACAGCGACCTTCACCGGGACCTCAAACATAACGTAAACATACTTATAAAAAACTATGCAGAAGCTCAAGAACACAGACCTCATCTTCATGTTAATGTCGAGGCGATCCAACTCCTTGACATCACTGAATGTCGAGGCGATCCAACTCCTTGACATCACTGAATTAATGCGAAAACTAAAAAGGATAAAACCCTTTAATTAGTTTAGAGCAGTGTGAGGGAACTTAAGCTGCAGTGCAAGTGCTGACTATTATAAAGAACACGAGAAAAAGAAAGACTTTTTGGACGATTTTTTAATTTTATAGTAACTTAGCAGTTTAAATTATATTTATACAATAACTTAAACTGTAGAAAGTTATTTATTTATTTGCTAAAATTTCAAAAAACAATCGTTATAATATGTCTACACATTCTATCAAAAAACTGCACGGACAAACCACCTCCACAAAAATATCAACCACTCCAACCTGCAGTAAAGTTGACTTGTAACACGAGAAGGCGAACAGATTACCAGGATTACAATCAGTACAAGTTGGCACTCGCTGTAATTACAGGCTGTAATCGACTCCTCGGCGGTAATCAACAATTGCAAACTTTAACAAAACCACTTTAGCAAGTGTAATTTCAGTTGAGTAATTAATATTACAGTGTTTGTGCTTATTTAAAGTGAGATTACCGATGTGGTGCGAGTTCGTGTGTGTGTAATTATGTAATTTATGTGTAAAGTTTGCATCGAAGTGTATTGTTATTGGAGATATTCGTAGTGGAGCTAGTTATTAGGTGTCTTTGAGATTGTGTGCAAATTCCTGGGGTTAAAAGGTCAATTTATTGAATCATTAGCCATTAACTGAGGGCGCGTGGAGGTTTGATATTAATTTCAGCATGTAACCTAGAGAGCAAGGATACTTTTGGTTTAGAGCAGTTAAGAATTGTTTAAACTATGGTAAATGATACATTTATTTCAATGTAATTATGCCAAAGAGTGTGGACAAGGCAAGTTCAGCTAAGCTAATAATTACACGGTTAAGGATTGTAGGCACACGTGGTGCTGTGACGTTTGTAAGAATGGGCACTGGATGATTAGGTAGAGGTACTATGTATGTTATTAAGTCTAATTGGTACAAAGCAAAAACTATATTTTATCATAAATAAAGATTTTCAAATAAAAAGTAACGGTAAATACTCGTATTTGTATAAAAAAATTCTAAACTTGTGATTTTATTACAGCTGAAATCATAATTATTTCTGCAGACTTATAGATTATTGTCCAAGTAAATGGATTACATTCGATTACTTTACAAAGTTGATTGACTGACGTTCTGCATCAGCTAAACAATTCTTCGAAGGCAGTAAGTAACCTTTATGACTACCCAAATATATCATAGTAGCATAAACTCACAATAACTAGCAAGCTTTTACACAATGACATTTTTTTATATCTTTACCACAAAAAAACATAAAAAGAACCTTCAACTTAGTACAAATCGATACTTCCCGCCTATCAGCCAAACAGTTTATATACAATTATGTAGTAATACCTCATATAATTGTAACACAACATTTACTTCGAACATTAACACATTTCTCCTTCGTGTGAGCAATTTATTTTGATAAATTGCTTCACACGTTTAATCGGAGAAGGAAAACATCGGGAAACTTGGTCCTGTGAAACGTACGTATATATTGACGGTCTTTAGGTAAAAGTGTGAGTCGTGACGTCATATGGCTCACAGAACATTCGTAGGGATTTAGTAGACACGGATAGAGAAATGCTAATTTGCTATCAAGGTCTGTGCTATGTGACCTTGAGGATATTATTAGGGTTAACTTAGAAGCCTAAAAATAAGATATAGAATAGAATACTCTTTATTATGTACACCATAAAAAAGACAGATATAGATGTTGAAGTTTTACATAGGGTAAATTGGAACAATGGGTGGTCTTATCTGTAAAAGCGATCTTTTACAGACAACCTTTGGATGGATTAAAGGGAGAAGGAGAGACAATACTGCAGGTAGTCAGTGGTGTACCATTTACATATACAATAAATACATACATACATAAAGCTTATACTTACCTATACAGGGTGTAAGGGACAGCCCTCCGCAGACTGATGGGGTGAATTCAGTATATCGTACTAAGATGACCGGTATATGAAATTATTTCAGGAACGTTATGGGAATCCAATGAACCTGATTTGTCGCGGCGGGGTGGACGGCCGCGTTCGCTGATTTCAGGCGTCGTTCGTTAGAGAATTTCAACATCCATTGCTGATTTTTTTATTTTAGCTGTGTTATTTACATTAATGGAGTACTGCGTACAGAGAATGTGATTTTTAAACAAATAAAGGAATAGTAACTGAAATTACGAGAAAAAAAAATACAATTTTCCTGAGAAAATTTTCAGTGGAATATGATTCAAAATAAGGAGCTGAATGCACCCTGTTAAATTGCGGAGGGCTGTCCCTTACACCCTGTATAAATAATAATATATATTTAAACAAGGAACTGTATTATGTTATGATGATGTAAAAGATAGGAAGTGTTTGTTTTTTACCAGAATTTTAAAAGTGGACAAATATAAAGAAGCACTTACGAGTTAATACATTTTTAGGAATCCTGAAATTTAATGGGCTTAAGACCTTTATTCCTGGAGACTAAAACCGAGTGTCAGCCAGAATTTGGTAATCATCAGCCACTGTGCAAGCAATCCATATATAAATATTAAAAAAATATAAATGGTCCATCTAATGTAAGGTCGTCGTTCGCGTGATTTAATTTAATTGCTTTAACGGTATATTTATTTAAATAAAGCGCAGTTAATGCACAATGCGAAGTAATGGGCGCCAGCACACATGATGTTAATGACCCGACGTATAATACTTTGATTTTTGTCCCAAGAAATGTTAGTTATTGCCGTTAATGTCGTTTTTATGCCAGATGTATTTACGGAGTAATTACATCTTCATTGCGAATAAAATTTCTCAGTAACTGTAAATTAGAAAAACGTTTAAATTAGGTGTTTAAACCAAGAAGCAGATTCCAGCACGCGTAGGATTACCGCCGTAGAAACGGGTTTTGTCGACGGAAGAATCGACAAATGACAGATTATAGAAAGATTTCTACCGTCCTAAGTATGGCGATATTAAAACTGAAGAGAATAAATGTTTCTATTCTTCAGTCGACAAAAGTCTACAATTTCGAGCCCAATTCTCTCTACTTTTGACACTTGAGGTAGAAACATTTCTTCTCAACAAGTGATAAATAGTCTACATCACATTTGACCTAGACAAGAATCTATATTGATTTTGAAAACTGAATTCAATATTTTCGCCATCCAAATTTCTTCTCCCTGAACAATCTGGTCAGTGGGTCGTCGTAGGGGCGGAGTTGTAGGAGTGGAGTATATGCTTAGGGGCACTATGAGCAGAAAATAAAACAAAAAATATGAAAATGGTGAGAAATAAATTGTTGTGCTAGCTATTCCACTTTTCGCCATAGATGAAGTACTGAAGTCTTGTGTGTCTATGTGTAGAGACTTTACTAAATCAGATTTTGTATTGATAACGGCGGGCTCTAACGATAAGAGTCCGATGGTGGTGAAATCGCATTTACATTATACGTTGTGTCAACTGAGTAATACTAATGTTATTTATACTGAAATATTTATTGCAAAAATTTTATAAATGTAAAAATGTTGAACAGCCTTCTTAATTTTGTGTGTTGTAATTGTGATAACTCAACTTTTATTCAGCTGGATTCCAATTTAGGAAAGTCAGTAAGACGTATAAACAAGTTGCATGCATGCAGATTAGTTCTTAGACATGTCCTGAGGGTGAAATACATGAACAACTATCGAAATTATAAGGAATCACTAGCAAATTTCAAACAGATGAAGCCTGTATATTTCAACAGCGTTGGTATCCAAACAGATTTCTCGTTAAATGTAAGTTGCGAACAATTGCATACAGAGTGTGTTGACTCAATGACACAAACTGACAACATTATACAGGAGTCAGACTTTTTTCGTGAATGATTTGTATACAACTTTCAATTCTTGCTACAAACGTGATTCAAAGTTTTCCCCAATTCAAACAAATATGTTCATATGTCATCAAAATGTATGTGGTATCAGTAACAAAAAAAGTGAACTAGAGCTTTACATTAATTCGCTAGCTAAGAGAGTGGACTTTATATGTATAAGTGAAAAAATTTTAAATAATAAAACGGTTCATGTATTTAATTTTGAAAATTACAACTTAATCTCATACAATACTAGAAAAAAACAAAAAATTAGAGGGGAGTCTAATCTTGGGGCACATAGACAGAAAAGTGGAAAATATAGATTTTATAAACAAATTGTATAGGATCGAAGTCTTTGAAGTATGTTGTATTAAGGATACTAGTACTGGTCTATACTTGTGTTGCTGTTACCGCACTCCTAATGATAAGAATTTCGAACATTTCATGATAAATATGGAGAAGTTGTTGGAATATTTGTTCAATAGGAAAAGCATTGTTTGTGGTGATTTTAATGTGGACTTAATGGTAGACAGCAGAACCCGGACTGAATTCATAAGTTTACTGGCATGTTATAATTTCCGACTGCTTATTGAAATTTTTTGCATGAAACAAGTAAATGATACTTATTTAAGTTATGGAAGAGCGGAGTCTCCTAACACAGGCATATCTGCTTAAAAGGAGGCTTCAATCACTAGTTGGTAAGGTTTAATTGTAAAAATAATAAACCATTTTTCATTTTTTTCATTTTTTTCATTGATACACCTACGTTTATTCGCAACAATTGCGCATCTTGCATAGATAACGTTATAACTAATCTGCCAGATGATTATGTGGAACAATGTGAAGTAGACCACAATGGCTTGGCAGATGGACACGGTGCGCTATTGGGAGACTTTTTATTAGATAATGTAAGTGATAATTCAAATAAAAATAAATATATAATTGTAAATAAAAGAGTTGTTAACACTAAAAATCACCTAGCTTTTAGACAAAGAATTCTTGAAATTGACTGGAGTGGTATGGCAATGAACACGTTCTTGAAGACATTTATTACAATTTTCAGAAAATGTTACAGAAAGAGAGAACAAAAAATAAAAATAAAAAATGGTTTCAAATTAAAGTGGATTACAAAAGGCATTAAAACATCAAGCCAAATGAAACGTTTATTGTGTGCTGGTAGTACTAATAAGCTGGAAGACAGTGTTCAGAATTATACAAATAATTATGTAAGAATATACAGAAGGGTACTATCTAAGTCCAAAAAAATAACAGAAACTATTAACAATTCTTGTAATTTAAGTAAAGAGGTTTGGAGAGTTATAAATAAAAGCACGAATAAAATAAAAGCACCGCATTCTGAAATTCTCTTGCTTAAATGTGACGGTAAAATTCTAGAAAATCCCTTGGATGTTGCAAACGTATTAATAAATCAATTTAGCTACAAATGTTTTTTGAGTAATATTAAGAATCCAGATCCCCATATTTTTCTTGAACAAAGCACTAAACGAGTTCAAAATGACATGGTTATTGCGCCTGTTACTCTAAACGAGATAGTAAAACAAGTTAATGGTATGGAAAATAAGAAATCATGTGGCTATGACGACATTCCAATAGCAGTTATTAAAGAAAATTTAGATATATTAGTTGAACCTTTGACAATATTTTACAATAAATGCATTTTAGAGGGTATCTTTCCGGAACAGTTAAAAATAGCAGAAGTTATCCCACTCCACAAAAAGGGGTCTAAAACAAATCCAAAAAACTATAGACCTATCTCTTTGCTCCCTATTCTTTCCAAAATTTTTGAAAATATTATTAAGAGTAGACTTGTGGTTCATCTAAATTTAAACAAGGTTTTGCACGTGAGACAATTTGGATACCAAAAAAATGTCGGAACAGGGGACGCTATGTATACATTAGTGGAAGATATTATTAGTAAATTGAATAAGAAAAAGAGGGTAGCTGGTATTTTCCTTGATTTAAGCTCAGCCTTTGATACAATTGACCACAAATTACTCATTGCAAAATTGGAGCATTATGGTGTGAGAGGCAATACTTTGCAACTTTTCTCATCATATTTAAAAAACAGGAAAATGTATGTTGATATTAGTAATTTGCAAGCTAATGGTAACAGCAATTGCAATAAATCTTCTATGCGAGACATAGTAGCGGGCGTACGCCAAGGATCGATTTTAGGGCCTATTTTATTTATATTATTTACAAATGACTTGATAAATTACATTAATTCAATATTTCCCGACACACAGCTGACAGTCTTTGCAGATGACACCAACACAATAGGTGAAGCTAACGACATACAGGAGCTTTCCGCTAAGGTTAATGCAGTGCTGACAGTTTTTAATTCTTGGTTTGAAAGTAACAAGCTCATAATTAACACGGAAAAAACCAAAGTAATGTTATTTAGTACAACAGCTCGTAATAAAGATAAAATGACGATCGCACTTAATGAAGTTAAAATTGACATAGTTAATGAGGTAAAGTTTCTAGGCTTCTACATTGACAAATATTTAAATTGGAAAAGGGAATTGCAAGCCATTGATTCGTATATTTCCTCAGCGTGTTATGCCTTACGCAGTCTTAGGGATGAAATAGACATAAAACATGTTAAAATGGTATACTTTGCTCAAATAGAATCGAGGTTGAGATATAGTGTTCAGTTTTGGGGGAATAGTTTTAAGTATAACTGCCAGAGAGCTTTTGTACTCCAAAAGAGAGCCATACGAACCATGGTCCGGATATCACAAATAGAGAGCTGTCGGCCACACTTTATAAATTTAAAGATTCTTACTGTGCCCAGCCTCTATGTTTTAGTATTGTTAGTGAATTTAAAAAAATACCTGTTTCTTGAAACAGATGAGGAGAGACAGTTGAGGGAAAGTACGCGCAAGAAAGATTTTAAAAGCAAAATAATACCCCAACTTAAGATTGTTCAA
This sequence comes from Tiliacea aurago, assembly GCA_948098905.1. Classification (NCBI taxonomy): domain Eukaryota; kingdom Metazoa; phylum Arthropoda; class Insecta; order Lepidoptera; family Noctuidae; genus Tiliacea; species Tiliacea aurago. Next base: position 27,981,674 of record OX402581.1, on the reverse strand, counting down.
CATAGTCCTCAATATCAAGCAGTGCGGATTTTTAACAGGTTGCCATTGGACTTAAAAACTATAATATACAAGAGCTCATTTAAGTCAAGACTCAAGGCGTTCCTATTGGAGAAATGTCTCTATTCGATAGACGATGACATATCCACGCTTTAATTTTTTTTTTATTAGCTAATGTGAGACTGGGTATTATTAGTAGGTATGTAGTAGCTTGTTGTGTATTGGATTTTTTTAATTGTATTGAATTTGAATGTTCTATTTTCTATAATTATTGTTTTGTTAATGTGTTGGTTTTATATTTTTGATTATCGTGTTTTTTTGTTTCTTGTATTTTTGATTATTGTGTTTTATTTTTTTATTTTATTGTTTATGATTTCAAACACAATGTAAATTGTTCCTGAATAAAATTGAATTGAATTGAATTGAATTCGAAAACCATCCTTAATATAATGTAAGCAAAATTAAAAAATAAATGTAGTTTTCCTTAAATCATGTTGGTTTTTTTTTTTAATTAAATTTGTTGCCATGCTTATTGCACGGTGGTAACACAGGATTCAGAACACTCTGTAATTTTTTGCCTAAGACGCACCGTTTTCGATGTATTTGAATTTCTATTTTTTTTTTTAGTTTAAAAAAAACGATTCTATGCGGGTTTTTATTAATTAGGAACTTGACGTTTGACTAATTTTTTTCGAAAACGAAACGTAGTAATGATCGTAGAATTCATATTTTATCGACATCATACCCCGTGGCTATGAAAATAATAAACGTCTTTGTCTTCATAGAAACGCGGATCGAGCCGTGCTTGGGCAGAAGAGATATCGAGTTAGATAGAAAGGGCTTTGTCTATTCTTGGTAGAATAGAGATAGAATTGGTCATGCTACGCGTGCAGGCAAGCTGAAATTAGGTTCAACCAAAAATCATGTCCATTTTGATTTTTTTATTTCGTAAACATCCTGTCCATCCTATCAACAACAAACTGACTTTAAAACGAAATCCAACAAAGTCGCAACTCCACATAAAGCAAATCCTTCCATTCTATTGCCGCGAACCCTAAACTGCGCGTCTTGTAGACGACTATCAATTCAATTTTACTGCATATCGACTGCTCCCGCGGACGTAAGCAGAATATCGGGTATATCAGCCGAGCGCCGGACCACAGAATTGATAGATACAGAAGGCCGGCTCCATACAACGAGTGACAGCAGACCCACGTGACCTCAAACTATGTCAAACAATTGCCGATCGCCTCGCGAGAGCGCTTGCACTCGCTGTACGTAGACGTGTGTCTATGTCTGCGTGTGTTTTCGCTGGTTGTATGAATGGAGCCGACCTTCTGTAGCCGTGTATTCTATGTTCGGAGTCTGCGATCATCGAAGGCGGGTCATTCCGCCCGCTAGACGCTTGTGGCGACAAATTTTGTGACTCCAATTATGTCAGCGGTTTTGTTAAGACTTGGTTTAGCCTGCGGGTTCGTTTTGAGGGTTGAGAAAATGGTATTAGGTTTACTGGTTGCGAGTAGAATGTACGAGTAAAATGGTATGTTGTTATGAGATGAGATTTTCTTATATTCCTGTAAACATTATTTTGAACTCCTGGTATAAAAGGGCGAAGTTTTTGATTGGTTTTTGTTTCAATATTTTGAAAACAATACTTATAAACACTAAGGTATGGTACTTTTCCCAAACACTTCTAACATAAAGCGATAAAGAATGACAACAAATATTCCCTCATTTCCCGCAGCAAATAACTACACTACCCACATTTATCATCGTTTTAATATTTTAATACCCGGCACTCCTACACACTTTTCAAAGTACGCCACGAATACTACAAAATGCAATACAGTTTCCAGCAGAAAAAGTAAAAACTTTAAAAACTTGGCATTGTATGCAGTTTTTATCAGACGGGAAACTTGCATAGCATCTATTCTTTCATAAAAAAAGAATTGGGACTCGCTATCACACCTAGTTGCGGGAAGTTCGTGAAATATGCACAATTTTACTTTTAAATCGACAAATGTAATCTGTTTTTGTTCTCGTTGTACCTGTGTATATTCTGTTTCTTCTGTTTCTTTATATCGGTTTGTTGCTGTGCAGTTTGTTTTGTTCAGAAGCCATAACAGTATTGCTGCTGCTTTGTGGATTACCGCTTGTAGTAAGGTTTTCTGTTTGATATGTTACATTTTTGTTTTGGTATTCTTATGACTTTATGAGAATATGCTGGGTAATCTTTTGACGACTGGCTATATAAGGATGTTTATAATGATGGCCTTGAAGAGTCCGAGATCAAACTGTAATACAATTTTACAAAATCTTTTTTTTTCTTCATTTTTTTATAACCCACAAACAATGGCACTTCAATGGCAATACATAAAAGTTTATACGAGCTAGCGTGATCCTAGGGCTGCTAATACCCGGCACACACATAAGTTCGACAATCATTTCGCCGCAAAGTCGCGAGCGTGCGTGACTGCTTACAATCAAGCGGAAACATTACAAACCTTATAAATATTCATTATCGTTAATTATTTTTTGTACATTCTGTTTTCGAGGAGTTATGTTTCTATCATTGAATTTTAAATTACCAATAAAATCCTCATACTGCTCGTAGACAGATGTTACAAGTAAGTACTTACACCCGATGGTAAGAAGTACTTCCACACCGATGTTAAGTAGGACTTAAGCCCGGATGGTAAGTGCGATCATAAATTTGCACATTGTAATCAATTGAAACTCAGTTTAAATACAATCTTTAAATAAAGCACTTAGGGATAAACACAAATGCGGTGCAAAAGAGGCCAGTATTAAGTAGATTAATCTGGTTTCATGTAGTCGAAGCCTGTAAGAACTGGCTTGTAGTGCTATGAAGGACCAATGAAAAGATCTATAACAAATGAATTATGTAAAACTAAACAATATAAGCTAAACATACAGTCAGACTAAGTGAAACGATTGAAATTAAAATGAATTCTCGTCACGCGACCGGCTCGTTACCGCCCCGGTGCAGGTTGTCTCTAACTAAAGGTTAAGACAATGCTAAAAGCATTCGGCTATACAAAAAAATTGCATTGATTTTAAAAATAACCTCGGCTCTAACAGTGTAATTATGTTTAAATAAAACCAATACTATCGGATTTTATTTTTGTATTTTCTTATCTGTCCGTCTCAATGTCAGTTGTCTGCAAATATAATCGAAGATAAATCGAATTAAGTACACAATATCAAAGAAATAAATGTTGTAAAGGACGATGGCTGCAAAGTAAGTAATTCGTGGCGAGTACGGTACCTAATTAATAAATGACGTCGTTTAATTACAATGTTCCGAGGGATCGCTTAATTACCTGTTGTTTGCTAGCTCTATTTTTAACGACGTGTTAGGTAGCTATGTCAAGTGTTCTGTGTAAATATACTGATGTCGGTTTAGGTATGATTGTTATGTAATCTGTTCAGGTTTTGGTTACAAGAATAATCAAAATAGGTTAAAGAAACTCTTCATAAAGACTAGGTAACTCAATTGTTCGAATGCATGTGACTCAAGGCTACCCACAGCAGCAGCCCATTTGGCTTGAAAGATTACAGCCGTATATAATTAATTATTAAAGGGTTGCCGGTCCATCGCCTTTTACTGCTCTGCTCATCCCGAAGGGAAGAATACGCAATGTAATGAAAAAACAAACTTCGTCAATTTTTCACGAGGGTCGAGTTAAAAATTCGTTGATTTATTCAACGGGAAATAACCTAGAGCCCGTAATAATATCAGACATTACTGCCTCGACGCTTGTAAAGTAATAAATTCAGTTTTTATAGCAAAATGAGCGGTGGTACAGAATACAATTGCAAATTTTAGAACATAGCCGTGCTCGTAAAACGATCAGATTATAGCCGCAAACGCATTTCAATGCAATAAAACGAACATTCGGAAATCGTATTTCAAGTTTTCAAATTTTTTTCTCCCGCTGTGTGTTCTTTACGGCACGAAGTCGCCATCTGCCATGTTGCCGGTTTAGAGGCCCGCCAGGGGCCATAATACCCTCTCAAAATTGCCCTCCCGGTGTTCTTTCAACAATTAATTTATCAGACTAGATTTGTTGGCGTGTTTCACTTGAGAAAAATGACGGAGCTATTACTTGAACAGAGCTCCGGACAGCGCTGAGATATTTATCAAATTCTGTGTTTAAACAAAATGTCTATTTTGGTTGGTTCAATTAGACACTGTCAGGGTTGAATGAAAACAATGAACTGTAATAGTAACACTAAGAAAACTTTCGTAATATATCCTTGGTTTAAATACATATTATTTAGGCGAATTATTTCATAACTGTCGTGTAAAAAATGTACCAAGTACATAATACATTCTAAGTTAGCTTTAAAAAAGCGTAGGCGTTTTTTTGTGACTTGGCAGAGCCTATTAAACAAACGCAAAGATAAACCTTTTTCGCCCATCGACGGTTGCAAATAACTTACGCCCACCGAAGTCGAAAAAATCAATGTTAATACATCAAGCCGAATTTAATACGAGTCTCCTTTGTAATCCCATAAAGCTTAATGTGATTCCAGAGAATTCTATTCGCAAACCCGTTATGGAAAAAGAGAGATTGTAACTATAGGCATTATGTGCGTAACATCTTAATGGACGTAAGTAATCTATCACTGGAGTGCGGTAGGCAAGCGGCAGGAGCGAGCGGCTGGAGCGAGCGGCTGGAGCGAACTGATGCGACCTCGACATGTCCCGCATCTAAACAACTATTCGTTACGTCGTCGCGGGGGAATCGCAAAGTCGGCGCCATACCAAAATATCTAAAAGGGCAAAAAACCTAGCAAATTGCATCCTCGCATGATATTCGCCATGATCACGCGTTATCCCCATATGAGTAGAGGAACGTGCCCAGAACATCAAACGCTACGCATTCGAATACATTTGGACGAACTTTTGGTGTTTGCTTTCGTCGCAGATATTCGCGATAGGGTGGACTATTTGCTGTGACTATTTTATTGTCATTTGTGAAATCCGGTCAACATTTCCGATCAAATAGAAAGTGTTTGGATGGTTTGAAAACTACACATTTAAATCAATCAAAGAATATATATACCTCATCATAATCAGTCTATAATGTTCCCACGGCTGGGACATAAATATGCCTTCTCTCTTCGAGAGGGAGTGGGCTGTAATCCACCACGCGGGTCCAGTGTGGGTTGGTAGATGTCAATTTTTTGGTTCAAGGACATGCCGGTTTCTTTACGATGTTTTCCTTCACCGTTTTGAGAGCAGTGGTGATGAAAGAATTTACACAAAGTAAAACGCCTGCCTGGGTTCGAACCTACAACTCCTAAGTGCTACAACTCGTAAGTCGGGGTGTTACCACTGGACCTCCACTGCTGTAGGTATATACCTTATCTGCGGAATAGTAATGGGAGTGTTGCTTTTGCCACAAAACTTCAAAACCAATTGGTATCAAACAATGTTTTATATTTTTCTTAAACCCTAACTCACTGCCACGGTTTTACATTCGCACTGTGACTACAACATGTGAGCATGTGCTACACTACACTAGCTGTGCACGTACGTGTAGCTAGCACTCGCAGTGCGGGCGCCGCGCCGCCGCCTTTGATCGCTCGCACGGAACCGTCTGCGACGACCAGCCTTTTTATGGCTTTTAAACGCTTTTAGTCAGAATCAACCAACTTTTTTGTTATTAACAGTGATAGACAAATGATCAGAGTCCACTCCTGTTTGAAACTTGTAAAAAGATTTTTTCGGAGAAATTAAGAAGTAGAGCTGTAAGTTTTGTTTTGAATGTTTTAGAAAAGCTGGTTGTGGTAATCATTTAATGGAAGAAAAAACTCATAAGAGATCAACAAATACTTTCTCTCTTAATTTTAGACGGAAAAGTTGCTAACTTCTTCTTGACCCTAAATCATCCCAATACATTGAGCACGTTAGTTGAGCACAACTACATTTATGTATTTAATTTTGAAAATAAACCTCAGAACTCCTAAAAATAAATGTGTCACACTAGCACTTGAAAATAACCGTTAATAATAAACTACCCGTTACTAAAGACTTTAACTTTGAAGTTCACACGAAAAACTCACTTGGCCAACACCAAAACCTGCATCAACTTTATATACCTACGTTCAAGCCGTAACACTATTAAGTACTAACTTTTTAAACCAGTCACTCTGCGTTCATCCGGCGCATTGGGACAAAACATCTCCATTACGTTCCAAGCTGGTATAAATTTGTTGTTCCTAATGAGATTTGAGAGCGACTCGCTCCATTCAGTAACGTAGTCCCAGTGCTGGGTGCATTACGTGAACTTAATGTGCTACTATCAAGTTGGGATTTGCGCACTCAGCAGCAGACCGTATGAATGTTTAGCGAAGTTTTATGTGGCCGGGAAAGATTATTCCTTCCGGCATTTTATTCATGAAATAACAAACAAGTTTCAGTTGGAATCCTTATGAATGTTACATGAAGTTGTTGTACAAATGATTAATGGAGTGCGTTTTGTTTCTTGTAAGATTATATGACTGTCCAAACCAACGTGGTTCTATCTTTAACTACGTTGAGCGTATCTTTATCATTGAACACGGAAGGTTGCTCAATGGTCATTAATCGACCAGAGAACTTCATTAAAAGAGGACTCACCAAGTTTATCCTGCAGCACGGTCTTGGTGTCGCAGTGAACGAGGCAGAGGATAAGGAAGAGTGCGACGTGTGGCGCCATGGCGGCGGTGGGGCGCGGTCACGTGAGCGAGGAGCGGGGGGGCGCCGCGCCTCTGCGCCAGAGACGGTACATGCCTCGCCGTTACTGTAACAAAAGCAGACGATGTCACGGGCAATCAGCAGTTCAGCACCTATCTATAAGGCATAGGTGACGAAAATACACAAAAATCTAGATTTTTGTTTAGTATGTCCACCAATAATGGAAAGTTATGTAAAAACGTAAAGTAAATAATGGAAATTTTCATCGCAATCATCTACCAAAAAATATATTTTTATGCCACGAAAGCAATCACATCATTTACCATAGCCGAGCCAGAAACCTATTTGAAGCTAGATTCAATTTCACTTTGAAATTAAACCCGACATCTGATAGGCAGACAGGATTAAATTAAATATTGTTGTAAATATACATACTACGAAACAATTCGAACTCGAAATATGAAAAAAAAAACCTTCTAAAGTACAAACAAGATTAACATTTATATTTAATTTAGCATTTTCGGAGCTAATAAAAAATGGACATTTTAATTAATTGGAACAGAAAATAGACTTTGAGAGTTGGCGAGTTTCGGATGATACTAGCTTTTATTAATTTAAGCTTAACTTGGAGTTTTAAGTGAGTAACTTAAAAGTAGAATTAAGTTTGATGCCGAGTTTATTCCGACCTGACCTTTAGGGGGTAGTGCTAAGTTTCGGTAACTGACGACAGTATCCTGTTAAAATTAAGCAGAATTAATGAGCTGTTATTAAGTTAGTGAGTCGACTTTAAACTTTCCAACGCAAAATATGCTTACATTTTCGTGTCATATTTTACTCGCCGAGATTTTTATATGCCTACTTACGTTCCATATTGGCACGCGTGAAGAAAATGGCACCAAATATACATTTTCTTTCATAGATTTTTTGTAACTCAAACTCGAAACATTTATTTAAATTAAACCTATTACAGGCACTTTTGAATTGTCAAAGTCGGTCAGTTAGTCAGAAAGTTGAAGCTGTTTGCCCATTCCAAAATGTAGATCTCTATGGATAAGAATAGGCAAGAAACTCCAAGGACACTCTTTTATATCAAGATATTACAAAATCCTGGGTACATTATTCTTGTTGCTGCTATATGTGAGAAAAATGTAAAAACAAAAAAAAAAAACTTATTTAAAAAACAATACAAATTATAAGATGAAAGATTACAAATAAGCCCTGGCAGGCGCCCGTTCACGAACATGACGTGTGGATCAGCACCATCCAACTCACCATTTTTTAGGGAACCGAATGATCCAACACACGCACCAAGTCAACATACATCTTATCATAATAAACGGCTCCTACTCACATTTACAAAATTGAAAAAATGTTTCTAAACTATACTCAACCCAAAGGCATGCTGCATAAAGTAAACAAACATACTGCAAACGAAAAAGTGAACTTGCAATACATACAGCCGTACAGAACCGTAAAGTCTCTAAATTTCAAATGAGCTCCACTAACATACTCCGCTCCAAGGCCAGATAATACTTCCAAGTTCCATTCGCAGCAGAATTTAAAAAAAGGAATTAACCTGGACTCTCTCCCTGGACACAACGACAGATTTTATTACCGCCATGAATAAATTCCACCGTTGGGACCACCGCGTCGCACCTCGTAAATTATAACGACACTTTAAACCCTCAGACCGATTTACTGCGCCGCTTTAGTGCGCGATGGTATAAACATGTGGCGTACTCGCGCAGCGATGGATGTTGTGTTAAATTATATCGTCGACGGGTGATTGGTTCTGTGGTAGCAGATTATTTCGGGCGTTTAGGGCTGATTTTAAGGGCGTAGGCACATCGGGGAGGGAAGGCACGTGGTCTGCGGTTTGTGTTACTAATAGTCGGACACGCCATCAATCACTTCCGTGGCTTTGACCCGCTTTTTATTGAACGAAGAATGTAGCTGCTCACACTACCAATGGAATTTGTTTTAGAAGTATCATAATTTCTAATCATTTAAAAAAAAACGTTATGCTTATGAACACAAAGAGCCTTAGTAACAGTTAATGAGATCTTTAAGACACAAATCATAAAAAATGCATTTGTATATCATGTTTCAAGAGTTTCATTCTATTAAAAAACTCAGCGACACTTTTACAAGACCGTCATCACTTACTAATGCATTATTAATGTCGGTGCCACTTTTATTTAAGTCGACTGCGAGAAGCACTCAACGATATGAGCTTAACTCTTTATTTTATTCTGTCTTTAAATTAAATTAGTTTCATCCGTTACAGCTGCCAGCTGTACCTAGTTGACAAAACACTATTGAACCGTATTTTCAGTGATAATTCCAACTTTTCACTAACGGTCAAAATCTCATTCTAATTTTCGCCTAGCAGTTTGAATCCTAGTTTTTCCATTTCAACATTCCCTAGCTTAATTCAACTGTCATGGTCCCGATGGCATACGTTGCATTAACAAGTGCACAATCTAAATCTACCAAACTAACGCCGCCAGTGTATTTGCAACTTAAATAACACCTCGTTCGTGTTACACATTTTATGACGTCATCTGACATTTCCTAGTCCTTACGTACCGAACCTTGGTGCAAAAGGACCAAATTTTATGGTTATTAAAAATTTTGTGACTGACCTTATCTTTGATCATTAAAAAAGGGTTTTATTGTGTTCAAAGGGCAGCGCAGCCTGTGGTCCAGTTACTGGAAGGTTTATTTCTACAGTTTTTGTAAGATTTATTTAAAATATCGTTGTAAAATAATAATTGCTTCATTAGAATACTAGCATTAAACAGTCATTTTGTTAATCTTAAGAAGCTATTTCTGTTTCTGTGAAAATACGATGAGATTTTACTATTTTATTTAGTTTTGATTAGGATGAATAATTAATAAGAATGTATAAGTATTGTTAGCAAAGCTACTGTGGAAGTTTATTTGGATTTGATGGTAACTAACTCAGTAGTTGTTTATCTTTCTGCCAGGGTTGCGAGTTTGTCCGAAAGGAATACCGTGGCCCTGGCACACAGGCAACCGAAGGAAAACGGGTGGGTTTTAGTCAGTCAAAGTCTGACACGCCCTCCCGGTTCGCCCAGAACGAGAAAAGTTATTTGATAGTTCCCCACCCAAAAAAAAGGGTCCTTTTGGTAGATATAGCTGATACAACAATAATATTTACACCAAATATATCTAACTCAGTCCTGGCTGATAACGAATTCTTGATACCCACGCATAAAACTAAAGTACTAATATAATAACGGCATAATATTTTAAAGTATTTTCTTAAAGTACTCAGATAAATATTCTTGAATAATGAACGTAAAAATAAGTGAAGCAAAACTTGTTAGACGAAATGAAGACTATTTTAATTCAATTATATACCATAATATTTGATAAAAAAAAGAAAAAGTGATTACTAAGTTTTCAGACGGAATTTTCTTATAAAGCATACTTTTGACGGCGTAGTCATACAGATAGATATTCAATATTAACTATGTACCTATATGTTTTGTTAAAATTGGTTTTATACTAAAATATAAACTAGAAGACTAATAATGGTTTAAAAAAACCGGCCAAGTGCGAATTGGACTCGCGCACGAAGGGTTCTCCATTGTCTATAAAAATGGCAAAAAAATCACGTTTGTTGTATGGGAGCCCCCCTTAAATATATTTTTTTTTTATTAAATTATTTATTTTTAAAAGTGAATATATAACTAAATCTTCTGTGAATATTTCAAGCGTCTACCTGTTGCCGTTATCAATATCGAGCAAAAAAATCACGTTTGTTGTATGGGGGCTCCCATACAACAAACGTGATTTTTTTGCTCTTAATAATCCCTTAAATATTTATTTTATTCTGTTTTTTTTTTAGTATTTGTAGTTATAGCGGCAATATAAATACATCATCTGTGAAAATTAAATATCACGGTTCATGAGATACAGCCTGATGACAGACGGACAGACAGACAGACGGCGGAGCCGAAGTAATAGGATTCCCGTTTTACCCTTTGGGTACGGAACCCTAAAAATAGTTTTTATTTAGTGATACTACATACATAAGTACAAACATAACCGGACACCTCTTCCTCCCGCGGGGGCGGGCGGGGACTACTGAACCACTTTACTTTAGTAGTGATACTAGAAGTGATACTTTGAATCTGTATTTTATTTTTATGCCACCGACTTCTGAAATTAAAATTATTTTTCACTTTGTAGTGTTTTTTTGGAAGTCGGTTGTTTTTTTTTTTTTAAAGTTTTTACTTTTCACTTTTTAGTGAGTCAGTTAGTAATTTATCTAAGTTACTATATCCTAATGACAACTGCTCAACCTCTTTTTACAAAATATTGGTTTTCCCGATGCAGGGACGTTCATTGTTGAGGAAACCTCTTGGTAAAAACCAGGAGAACTGCCACTCACCATATGCATTGTGACGAGCATAAACTGCTTAGTAACCGTATTAAAGTACCTAATCGAATTTCAACCCGTTAAATACTTATGATTGAGTAGTTCCGGTGGCCATCTGTGGTCTTCATCATCAGTTCCACTTCACCAAATGGTACTTTCTGAGAAAAAATGCATGAGTTACTATAAAAAATATACAAATCGCTATAGGTGTGCCTATAAAATTTGAAGATTTCCCTCGATTTCCATGGGATTCACGCATCAGATTCTGCTTGGACATTCGCACTTGGTCCCATTCGCGGTTGGTCTCATTCGCGGCTACCAACCCGCACTGGGCCCGCGTGGTAGATTACAGCCCACTCCCTCTCGAAGAGAGGAGGCCTGTGTCCCAGCAGTGGGAACATTATAGGCTGATTATGCTCATTCACGGTTAGTCCCATTCGCAGTTCGTCCCATGCAAGTAGTTTTTAAGGGAAGAGGTAGGTGTATGGACCAAAGATGGTTGGATTTATAAAAACAACAAATTTAGTAATAAAACATCAAAATTCGATAAGTTAAATATTTTTTTATTTATTAATTTTGATCGACGATACAGGGAGTTTGGTGCATCGTGTGCCAAATTGAAATGGTGGTCGACTGAAGGCGTCATCCGCTAGCCTTTCAGACCCCTTAACACCCCTCATGCCCTGTGATTTTTTTTATCGACTTTTTATTATTTTACTAAAAAAAGACGCAAATTTTACATTCAAATACAATTTTTTTTTAAGTATAAGGCGTAGACTCTGAATTCTAATTTTGTTTACATGTTGATTGTTTTAGAGTACTTTTAAATATAAAATTAGTGACATTAGTCATCTAGTTTTTTTTGTAATTTACTCGCAAAGGGAAATTCCAGTATAAGCTCATCTCGCATTGTATAGGATTTCCGTACAAGGAGAGGTCAGCATAAACTGGAAATGTATAGCTTGATGTGTAGCCGTATGTACATGTCACAGCTGTTTACATGGCTACAAAAAAAAAAACTAAAAGTGACCGGGATCTAACAACTCCCTCATTAATTCTCTAGTATATCCTCTTGCTAATGATGTGCCACATGCCATATTTTTTTTATCAACTTTGTGAACGCTAGGATTGTGAATCGAGAAAATAAATAAATAAATAAAAATAAGGCTAATATTCATAATTATGATTTAAAAAAGTATTTTTGTTTAAATTATTCCTGACAAACCTATTAAATCTGTTATCTCACTCTTATTATAAACGCAAAATTGCATTTTTAACCCTTATTTTTTAATTTTTACAAATCCTGCTCAAGTTGTTGGCCTCTGTTGCGAATGCAGGCCCGACCATCTGTTTCGTATTTCGACGGTTGTTGTATGAAGTCGTATTTCCTCCTTAATGGTATTGAATGCCGTCTGTATGCGTTGGACTAGTACCTCCCTAGTTGGAACCTCCATGGCGTATACCAGCTCTTTGGCACGTCCCTAGAAATAAAAGTCTAACGGAGTTAAGTCTGGGGAACGTGGCGGCCATGGAATAGGACCATCGCACCCAATCCACGCTTTAGGGAACACATTGTCGAGATATTCCCTCACAGTCAAACGACAATGCGCGGGACAGCCTTCATTCTGGAATACTATGGGCACACGTTCATTATAAACGGGCACCTCGGCCACTAATTCGGGCAGGGCATTTTGAAGATTTCCAAGTAATCATCGCCATTGAGATTATCGGGCAGGTAATGCGGTCCAATTACCTGATTTCCAATCACTCCTGCGCAAACGTTTACACTAAACATTCTTTGAAAACATTTCTGTCTTTTGACACATGGGTTTTCCGTTTTCGTTGTCCAGTGGTGCAAATTGTGTAGATTGAGAATCCCATCTTTGTTAAATTTGGATGCGTCCATCTTCAGTAGTTGTTTAAAAAAATCAGAATCATACACATCCATGTGTAAAAGAAACCGACAAAAAGCCAGTCGTAGCTGTAACGTGTACAGCTTTAATTTAAGTTTTATCTTTGCGAGTACATTAAAAAGAAACTAGATGACTAATGTCACTAATTTTGTATTTAAAAGTACTCTAAAACAATACACACCTAAACAAAATTAGAATTCAGAGTCTACGCCTTATACTTAAAAAAAAAATTGTATTTGAATGTAAAATTTGGGTCTATTTTTAGTAAAATAAAAAAAAAGTCGATAAGCAAAATCCACAGGGCATGAGAGGTGTTAAGGGGTCTGATAGGCTAGCGGATGACCCCTTCAGTCGACCATTTCATTTCAATTTGGCACACGATGCACCAAACACCCGTATGATGACACTCTTACAGAAACTACAGCTGGGTTTATATTTGGGTGACCTCATGAAGAATGTAATATTTTTACAGTTAGTTAAGTAACTTGTACTTGTGACTTATAGATTATATTGAGAATTATGGCATACTCATTGTACTGTATCCGTGTTTGATTGACAATATGTACTGATTGTATACTTGCTGATAATAGTTGATTGAGAAGTTGTGTTTATTATTTTACTTATTAGATTGCTAACTTATCGAATTTGGATGTTTTATTACAATATTTGTATTATAATGAGAATTATGACATACTCATTGTATGGTATCCATGTTTGATTAAAAATATTCACTGATTGTATAATTACTGTTATTAGTTGATTAAAAAGTGTGTGTTATTATTTTACTTATTACATTGCTAAACTTATCGAATTTCAATGTTTTATATATTTTGTTACCTTATTTGTTTTTTTTTATACATCCAACCCACTTTGGTCTATAAACCTACCTCTTCCCCTACAAACTACTTGCATGGGACGAACTTCGAATGGGCTTAACTGCGAATGGGACCAACCACCAATGGGACCAAGTGCGAATGGGACGAAGTGCGCATAACCTGTAGGTATGTGTTGGATCTCTTACGTAATAATATTACCCAGAAAATCTGAGCAGAGTCCGTGTTTTTGCCCTGATGACGAATAAACAAAACAAAAACAGGCGGTTTGTCGAGCTCTACGTGCGGGTTCACGACTTATTCATCGATATTATTGGAACCTTTACTACCTTTTTGACAGAAATACGTTTTACCGGTTCACGGGCTTTGGTGCCCCAATTAGCAAAGTTTTCGGTACCTATGTAAGCTGTTATGTTGTTGTCCATTCTTCCAAACATCGGTGTAGCTTAGTTTTCTGGCATTGTAATAATCATGTATCTTGAGTATAATACATTCTAAATACTTTACTGCTACATGCTGCTAGGTAATTTTAGTATTAAGCTTTAGATTGCTCTGGAGGTTATCATAAATATGTGTGTAATTTGGTTACTAATCGTTAGTAACTCAATCAAGATGCGCTTACATTTTAAGTGATTTTGACAAAATAAGAGAAAAAAAAACAGCTGTTTATATCAAGAGTATCTGGTAAAGACAAACTAGAACGAAGTCCGACTATAACAATAAAATAACTGGAAGTGAACAAATGTGGACATAGGAACACTAACATTCAGTTTATGTTTCGGAGGCGAGCGCATTTTGTGCTGCCGAGGTGAGTGATGGCGATGCGCCTTCTAGTGCTGCGGTTGGCAACTATATCGATGTTCTGTCGATAGCTTGAGTGATTTTTATAGCTTTGGTTTTTGTCTATTAAAGATTTAGAGGTATGAGGAACAGGGTGTAAAGTTCACTCATCCTCTATAGAAAAGGGAGGATCCTCCGACCAGACGGGTGTCGTGTCTGGTGGGCAACTGCCCGACGGTTGATGTCGGGACGTTGTATATATGCTAGTCGCGCGGTAAACTCTGCTTGCGCGATGCAGGATTCGCGTGACGTCAGTGAATCTCATGTGTGGTTGTTTTCGGAGTTTCAACATTACTTGACTTTTAGTTTATTGTACTTTTAAATGTAGTTGTGCCGTTGTTCTTGGTTTTCAATAGAATGCTATATTTCGTAAATCTCAAAAAGTCTCAATATGCTCGCTTTCTATCTTATGCAGTCAAACACTCATTGATGATCCACAATTTTTAATTTTTATTTCAAAGAGTGTCCGAGGAGTCTCTCCGTTCTTCTCCATAGGAACCTGTAGTAGCTTTGGAATGGGCAACTAGCTTTATCTTTCTGTCCGACCGACCCCTTGACAATTCAAAAGTACCTGTGACTGGTTTATTTGAAATAAATGCTTTGAGTTTGACAAGTAGGTATACTGTACATTAAAAAAAATAAAAATACCCCATACAAAATTCTTAGGATTTTTTTAGATTCTTTTTCTTCCCGAGTTTAGTTTTATTCTTCCGATCTATCTAACATTTTAAAACCTAACGCTACGTAACCTGATTATACCATCGATATGAAGCAACTGTTGCACTAGTTGCGCCGAGCTGAGCTAGGCGTCGCCTCCGCGTCATTTACCAGCTGAGATAGTAGCCGTAATGTGTCGCCCGAGTGCTGCGTCACATGGTTTAATTAAACCGAAGCCGCGGCATGGACACCACCAGAGAGCATTTCGGTAACAAAGCTGATTTATAATTGAAAGCCGATACGTTTAGGAAGTGGCTCCCGTTCTATATGCATGAGGTCATTTGTTTGGGAATTCTGTGTTTAGCTCAGAATTGGTTGTATTTTATCCTGAACGATATCCATAATTTCAGCTACTAGCTTCCGTACTAGAATTGCAGTACACCTAATGTGAAATTAATCGTATACAAGAATGCAGCTACGTATACCTGTCATCATTAAGACCTCCATAAAATGGTCCAACGTTAAAAAATCCTTTTGAAAAAATCAAATACCGAAAACCGCAGATATTCATCACAGTATCGAAACGCAACAAATAATCGCACAAAACTACCGCCTCCACGTATATCTCATCACCGCCTAACAAACGGTTTCGTCAGCGTTTTTTCGTCCATAAACCAACTATGTCGAGTCTCCGGCCGAATGTACTCATGTGGACATTCGCCCGGCGTAATGGATTGTGACATTTATGGGCGAGACACTCCCGATATTTGCTTCGACAGCGGCCAATCATTATAAATCACCGGCTGAAACTCTAATAAACTCGTCTGCTGTTAGTCTCAATGCAAATGCGATTGAAATTTTGATTAAACCGAAGCCAGATGTTTGTGTTTATTGTGTTCGTAGTTTGATAGATGTGTTTTGTGAGGATCATTTGACGTTGATGATTATGAAGTGGGGTCTGAAATAATGGAATTTGTGATTGTGGAAGTTATTTTGTGTGAAATTGGAGCAAGGATTATGGCTATTAACAAAAAGCTATTGGGCATAATGGTAACAACAACAAAACAACACTAAGCATAAAAAGAACAACAAACAAGCTCATGTTTTAGTTTCAATATGTACTGCGAAGCAGAATCCGGAATTTCTCAAAACACGGCTCTGAATACAATAGCTGGCTTGAGCAACGTAGACTTAAACTATTTCCCACTAAGCCGGTTGTAACATCGGTGCTGGCAGATCGAGAGCCAATGAAATTGTTCTAGAAATAATCGGAACAATCGTTTGTAGTGCCCTCTAGCGGTGAACGCGGCAAATTGAAGTATGCGCAGAACAATGCATGTTTTTGTTTGAAATTCGTTCTTCTTTGTTTTGTGCAAAATCTGTGGATTGCGATTGGTTCGAAGTTGCACAGAGATGTTCTGTAAGGCAATTGTTTTGAAAGTTTATTAATATTGTGAAGTGCGGGATTGGTACACCTGAACGGCGTACGACTCCAAAGTATACAAATAAAGAACGAATATTTTTCTAGATGCAGCTGTCTTTTATAGAAAACATACAATAGACATACTTAGTTTGAATGGGGATAAAGCTAGTAAGGATTATAATACTAAGGTAGAACCTTGCTAGTCCTTTACATTTTAAAGAAAATATTTGTTACCACCTTGAACCAAAGATTCAACAATAGGAGACCGCAAGACTTGAATCTTACAGTTATATTATGAATGCCAATACTGAGATGATTGTAAAACAAAACTGAAAATGATCGACTGTGACCATTTTCCACGTCGTTAGAGAGCCAACCAAATTATTTGAAGTGACGTGTTACCATCAAAGCGTTTGCCAGCTCGAATACACCGTCGTGTCGGTCGAGCGAAACAAATTAGAGCCCATGCATGGCTCAGTAAAATAACACTTTCATTATTGGAATACGTCTCATATTGCACTGTATTGATTGTGACGGCTGGGTTTATCTGATTAGCAGTTATTAACTGTGACTTGAATAATTAGTTGGGTTCGGTTTGAACGCAAATATGGGTATATTACTGTATTTAACTAATTTGCAAGTCTACTTTTCACCCTGATGCATGTTTAACAACAAACAGCAGAAGAAGACGTTACCTTAGTATTAGTGCATGCAGATATTAAGACATTATGGCTATGAACTTAAAATAGTGCTAAAATACTCTCTGGTCTTACTTAGGCTAAAATCTTAAACAACTTTCACGAAAAAGTTAAATTTCAATTAGAACCCAAAATCAAATTTTCCGTTTCATCGCTTTCAATTGTCAGCACTTTAATTTTCCATTACATGGTTCATAAAAAAAACTGCCTCACAAGGATACGCATTCAAAACCTCCAACCTCTAGACATTATCCCACAACTTTTCCCGATCAGATTCATTAACAAACTGTAACAAAATCGTTTCATTCAAAAACTTGGCTGAAGTTTGCCTGTTACCTTTTATAAAAAAAAATATACGGCGTGAAAACGCGTAGCAGGCAATATAAATTGCCATGGAATACTTTAAGTAATTCTTATCACGAACGGCGGACTAATAACGAAATACATCAGATTGATACAGTGGCCCATCGCAAGCGTTTATTAGCTGTTATTCAGTGTCAGTAGTGAGGGAGAGGGAGGCCTTGACCGACTAGTCAGGACGTGTGGATAGGTAAGAAATCAATGAGCTTTTGGATTGATGAATGTGTGCCGCGGTGATTGTGTTTCTTTAGTGCGTGTGGGTAATGAAATCTAAATGCCTTTAGATAGTACATAATGCTAGCGTGTTTTGAGTTTGGGTTAGATTAAAAGGATCTTGAAGTATTATTTTACTTTTCCCTTCGTGAATTATTAGAGAAAGAAATATTGCAGTCCGCGGTTTGGGACTTTGCGATTGTTAACGCCTTTGAGAAACTTTACTGTGGTTTCTGACTCAGAAACTTTGTTGTCATGTTGATACAACAGTTCTTATCTTTAGATTGTTTTATTTCTTTGGGAAATCAATTTGCTTGAATTCATCGTCTAGGATCCTTGAAATCTTGACTTTACTAGATACAAGAAGCCTTTTGTTATATACCTACGTTTATTGAAGTCTGTAATTTGAAATAGACTTATTCTGTTAAAAATCAGAATTTAATAATATTCTGGCCTTTCAGAGACAGACCGATATTTTATATAAATTAAGTGGTCACAATTTTCCAGTTTGCTGACCCCTGTTGACAGACCATCCTTTACATTGTTGTTTGACAGCTTGTTATGATATGCAGAAGTATGAAGTGGTTCAGAAATCGAAAAAAAAAACATTGTGAGCCGTCACGGAACGCCTGGCAGATGTGAAACATCGAATACAAACAAACAAACATCGAAAAAAAAGTCAGGGTCGCGTAGCGGGGGACCGCGCGCGCGGAGTGAGCGGTGAATTGCCACGCGGCATGCGTCGTGGCGCCAGCAATCGGTTTTACGTGCGTCTATAGATGTTTCACATCAAAAAATAAAAAACCCTTTTCTCTGAATTAATCGGTTGCCATTTAGCCATGAGCCCAAAATTATTTAATGTTATTACTTCCGATTATAGCCAATTTTGTTCATCCTAAAATTTAGTTTGGCATAATTCCGAGTTTTGTTAAAAATCTTTGTTTTTCTTGTTATAGAGGCATTGAACAGGGTGTAAAGTTCACTCATCTTCCATAGAAAATCCCGAGGATCCTCCGACCAGACGGATGTTGCGTCTGGTGGGCAACTGCCCGACGATTGTTTTTTTTTTTTTTGTGTATGGCATCTCATAGGTGGCCTTGAGCGGCCGTGACTACTTAACCGGATTTGCCTGTGTCTGCCTTAAGGTGTGAGCTTAAAGCCTCCAGCCAGGACGTATAATATATGTCGCATCATGGGTGGCCGAGATGCGAAACATCGGGTCTTCTTTACGATCCGACATAGTTCAGATAGATGTGGGCACTGCAGTGGGTACTCGAACGAAAAGATAATTCGAATTTAAAATGACTTTAATAAATTAACGAACGACATAAACACGTGGGTCGGAAACAAACACGTGCTTTGGTACTGAGCGTTTGCCAAGACCGTCCGAGCTCGACTGTCCTCTGTAGACTGTCGCAACACTCGGTCCCTCCTCTAGTCCTCGCTGCATCCCCTCTACCGACGATCGTGTTCAAGCGGTAGGGCTCGCTTGCGTTTCCGGTCACATGATTATTCGTTACGAATCAAATTGTTAGATGGCGCTGTCCGCTGTACTGTGGCGCCATCTATCCACGACATATATATTAAAACTAAACGACTGCGCACTAAGGGCACCCCCTGTGGGGTACGGACCTCGGCTTAGGGCGTCGTTGGGGGATCACAAATTGGGGACGGGCTGGATCAAAATTTAGATCGTGATTATTATCAGGGGTTACTATTAATGCTACGGCGCACTCAGCCTCGGCGCGGGCGGCTGGCGATTCGACGCGCAAGGGACGGGGGGGACATTTTAGTCGGGAACTTCGCGTGGTACCTCGGCGGCGAGGACGGAATGACGGTTTGTGTAATTTGTGCATTGTACTGGTGGCCCTATTTCTTTCCTGGAGGATAGTAATGGGGTCATCTGGATCTGAGAGAGTATGCCTTGGTCGGCGAGTCTGACTAATAGTGGAAGGCTTATAACTAGCGGCCTGCACAACCAAAGGGTTGCGATGACTATCCGCTGACGATTGATGTCGGGACGTTGTATATGTATATACCAGTCGCGCAGTAAACTCTGCTTGCGCGATGCAGAACTTTGCGTAACGTCAGTGTGACGCGTATTTCGCAGTGTTCAG
This sequence comes from Tiliacea aurago, assembly GCA_948098905.1. NCBI lineage: Eukaryota > Metazoa > Arthropoda > Insecta > Lepidoptera > Noctuidae > Tiliacea > Tiliacea aurago. The sequence continues at coordinate 27,961,503 of OX402581.1, read as the reverse complement.
TAAAGAGCATTCTACCTATTTATACAGCTGATATGAAAATTATTTTGTCATCAATCATCAGCTTGCCCGTAGAGCTAATAGGCCCTAAACATTACTGCTTCCCTAGGCATCCTACCAATAACATATCTACAGAAATGCCACTGTACACTAGAGGTTATGAATCGGCATGCTATCTACAAAGAGACTCGGATATATCCGAAGTGGGGGCGACTCGTATGTACCTCTGAGACCTTTGTCTAGACAAACAATTGACTCATGACAAAACAAGCCCCGGTTACGCTTCGTATAGAAGCATACAGATATGTGGAAGCCATACCAATTCAATTCACTAAATTCAGGAACGCAGCGCTATTTGGTACCTTAACAAGGAATATCTTTGTGCTCATAAATTATACCAAATAATCCAGTTTCGTGCCCTGTATTACTAAGATTCACTTTATGAATGAAATATAAAATAGTTGCATACAATATTGATCCACTTTTCTAGCTGCACTCATGCTAGTAGCACACTTCCGCCACGAGACCATAGCAGCGAAACCGCAGTAGTTCATTTCACGTTATTAACATAACTCCGCCGCGAAACCATAGCAGCGAAACCGCAGTAGTTCAATGGTACTGGTTCGCGTTATGTTCCGCTACTCGACTCGGATACGAGTAGCGGAACATGACGCGAACAGCACAATTGAACTACTGCGGTTTCGCTGCTATGGTTTCGTGGCGGAGATGTGCTACCAGCGTTAATTGCAAAATTGGCAAGCACGCCGTGACTAATTTGCTCGCGTTGTTCTTTCTTTGCATTTATATACCAAACGTTCTATGGGGCCAGTCCCTAAACTTGCAATGTTTCTGCCCTTGCTACATGGACTGTTCAATTAATAGTTAGGGAGTAGAATCCACGTGGTCCCTTCCACATTTATATATCTCGGGCAATAAAAAGCGCGATGTCATATTTTAAACAATTATCACGCTGCGACCGCTACAGCCGTTTATATCGCGGAATCGTCAGTTAGTGACATATCATGTAATTGACACTAACAACCGCTTTCCGTATTTAATTGTTGATGGCAATTCAAAGAAATTGCTCAGTTTACGATGTGAATACGTAATGTGAAACGATGTTGTGGTGCTAGTAGACTGATTGGTTTGGGTCACGAGAGTTTCAATGACTGTTAAATAGCTTTTAGATAGCTAGGTTAACTTGTTTCGAGTTACATAATTACCAAAACTCAGATCTTTCTTTTAAATGATAAATGATTTATTTTCTGTAAGTAGGTTTGTACAAACACTTTTCAATCAAAATTAAAAAAAAAAACTAGGTGAGGTCAGCGTTTCGTAACTGACTACTCTGAGAAGAAAGGCCGAAACAAACTCAGAGGTCTCTTTTAAAGTCCAGACATAATCTTGGTCAAATCATGTGAAGACCATGTAGATTGGTGCCTTAAATGATCTTTTGATGAAATAATCACACAGATTGAGGGGACCTGTCCAGTCAGTGCACGAATTTGTCAGTAGTCGTGCAGCTCAACTCAAAACTTAAGGAGCTCAACGATTCGACGAACAATACCAAAGAAAGGACATTTGGGTAGGCCGCATAAAGTACTCAAACTACCAGACCATCATTAAAATTAAGAGAAAAAAAAAACAAAAACCCACATAGTCCTCACATTCATAATAATTAAAACAATATAACACTTTACGAAGTAAATATTCATATCATTGTTATTGTAAAATGGTATATAAAAACAAAAAGAAAAATATAAATAGTTGCCAAAAAAAAATATAAATCAAATCAAGATTCACCGTAAATTTATTGGAGCAGCTCAATCCCAAGCCTTTTTGTCCTCAATATAGTCTTTAACAGTATAAAAGACTTTCTGGCACAGTTTCCGCTTTATAAAACATTTAAATTTAGTAAGGCTTAATTCTTGAATATGGCTAGGAAGTTTATTATAGAAACGTATACACTGGCATCTAAATGAGCCACCTATTTTTTTAAGCCTGGTTGTAGGAACAACAAATTTGTGCTTGTTCCTAGTGTTTACATCATGGATATCACTGTATTTTTTAAACATATTTTTATGTGCATACAAAAGACTTTCATAATTAATATACTGAGAAGCTACAGTCATTATATTAATATCTTTAAATTTGTCTCTGAGGGAGTTTCTGGGACTTAATTTATAAATTGAACGAATTGCCCTTTTTTGTAAAACAAAAATTGACTGAATATCCGCGGCATTTCCCCACAACAAAATACCGTACGACATTACACTATAAAAATAACTAAAGTATACTAAGCAGGCTGTCTCTAAATCAGTTAAATCACGAATTTTTTTAACGGCGTATGCTGCAGAGCTAAGCTTTTTTGACAATTTATCTATATGGGGGCCCCATTGAAGCTTGGCATCCAAAGTTACGCCTAAAAACACTGTGGTATCTTCGGGTTTCAACTCTTCACCCTTTGTGAGCACACTAGTTTTTACTTGTCTTACATGAGGTATTGTTTAACTTAATACATTTCGTTTTTTTCTCGATAAGAAGTAAGTAGGTTATTAACATTAAACTAGTTAACACGTTCGCGTGAGCAACGTCTTCCGACGTCGTGTTGGTATAATTATGAAATGGCGCAACGTTATATGACGGCCTCTAGCTTGTTATATTTATTTCGACGGAACGTCTTTGGACGTCTGTTTTACGGTCAAATTCCTATGGCGCATCTATTTTGCGCCGCAACTCATTCGATTTTCATATGCTATACCGCCGCGTGACATAAAAAAAATATTTTTGTAGTTTTGTACGTACACATGTAAAAGTTGCGCGCACACATGCGCAACGTCTTATGACGTCCTCCTTTGCACCATTATCCCCACTGGCAGTTAGGCTGCACGTTGCCGCGTCCAGCCATAACTTTGTAGGAGAAAGAGTTGCGCCTCAGTACAAGCATTCAGAGATGAGGTTGCTCACGCGAACGTGTACTTTTTCCAGGGCTTTATTTACATGGTCAGTAACCAACTGCTGACGTTTGAGTTTAAATAAAAGTGAAGTGTCGTCTACAAACAACACTATATCATGTTTATCCTTTATGAGGTAAGGCAAGTCATTTATATAAATAAAAAACAAAAAAGGGCCAAGAATTGAGCCCTGGGGGACCCCAATTCTTACTATAGATCCAGGAGATCTTTTTCCATTAACATCAACTCTCTGAATCCTATCACTTAAATATGAAGTAAGAAGATCCAGGGAGGCATTTCGGATGCCGTAGTGGTGCAGTTTCCTGATTAATGCTTCATGAAGAACGCAATCGATTGCCTTGGACAAATCGCAAAAGATGCCCAAAGCATCGCATTTATCCTCCCATGCATTATAAACATGTCCTAAGAGTTCAACACTCACACATCCGTAGTCGAACGACCCCTTGTAAAACCGAACTGTTTGTTATGCAGTAATTTATGTTTATTAAAAAATCTTTGCATTTGATCTAAAATAAGTTTTTCAAAAATTTTACTAAAGGTAGGTAGCACCGAAATAGGTCTATAATTAGAAGGGTCTGGTGTACTACCCGATTTAAACAACGGTATTATTTTACTGTTTTTCATAAGATCAGGAAACTCACCATGGTCAATAGAATTATTAAAAATAACAGCTAAAGTAAGTGCTACAATGTTTATAATCGACTTAGCAACGTCCACAGAATTACCCCATACCTCTGCGGTTTTTTTGACATTTAATGTGTGAAAGGTTATAGTTACATCTTTACAGGTGACATATTGGAAATGAAATTCAGAATCACAAACTGGAACTCAGCAGCAGTGGGTGATGAGTTTAGAGATTTAGTAGTTGATACGGGAATCTCTGCAAATAAATTTTCAAAGGCCGCGGCGACTTGAGAATCTGATTTAATTATATTGTCATCAATAGCAAGGCTGTAGTCACTACTTCGGTTGCATGACCTTCCCGTTTCACTATTAATGATATTCCATGTCATTTTAATTACATTACTACTATTTTTAATTTTTGAACTCAAGTAACGTGATTTGGCCATACAACAGACATTTTTAAATAATTTTGAATCATTCTTAACATATAAATTAAATTCAGTAGTGTTTATATTAGCCCGTTCATCATACAACTCATACAGTCGTTTTCTACTTTTATGTATACCAATGATGGCCCAGTCACTGAAAGAAGCATTACTATTAACTAAGAATGTCTTTGGAATGAAAATGTTATCAAATTGTGTGCAATACATACAAAAAAAATCATTATAATGTTGATTAGGGGCAGCATTAGTTGACAAAACTGGTAAATTAGGTACTCAAATTTAAGTTTTAAATGTTTCCAAGCGCTTAGTAGTTTTTGGGTTAACAGTGATATCTTTTTTAATATTTTTTTTGTTCGGATTTGGAATACTGATCAATTGTCCGCAATGATCTGAGTCTATTAGATTAATAATTTCTTTGTGAGTTGGTATAACATCTGTATAAATGTTATCTAGGCATGTGGCACTAGTAGGAGTTATTCTAGTGGGCTCCAAAAATTGGTGAGCAAGATTGTATGACTGAAACAAACTTATAATTTTAGTACTTAACCCAGAATTTTCTAATATATTAACATTAAAATCACCACAAGCGATGATAGACTTATTTGAATTACAGAGTTTGTGCAACACATCATCCATAACCTTTTCACACAACCATTTCGTTATGCCTACTAACATCGTGACTAAAAGGAAAATGATGATGATGACATAATTATTGCAGTTCAAAGTCAATTTGAACTGCAATAATGATGTCATCATCATCATTTTCCTTCGTCGGTCGAACTTCACCAACCACATCATCGGCATCGACCTCTCTTTGCTTGTGCCAATATCCACGCTCTTCCAAGTTCAACTAAGTATTCTTCATCAATAACTCACCAGTAATCGATCCTAAACGTTACCTATCATAATCTCCAATCACAAGTGGTAGTTCAAATATGATTATCTGAACATTGTCCGAATACCCGCAATCAATATACTGGCGGTAACTTTATTCATCAATTTTAATCAACGGACGGACGTCTTGTACTCATCTGTGGGAGTAATATCGAAGAGCTATTGGATTATTATGATCCACCCTTGTGGGCTTCGACGTGATTGGAGGAATTGATAATTAGGAAGAGATGATTGGAGGAAATTGCTGTCGTGCATTCGAGAGTTTAGAAGCGCTTCTCCTTGACATGTTTCAGTAACTAAGTTGCATGTCGCCATGTCTGATAATTAGTAGACAAGCTCATTAGAGGGTATTAACGCGATGCTTCATTTGTGTATCAGTTGCAATTCCAACTCTAACGCTATCTCCTTCGTAGAACCATTAAAATATTTACATTTTCCTCAAATAAACATACACAACAACCTTCTTTCACCTCCTCATCAACATTCTTCTACATTATTTACCAATAAACACACAGGGCGTGTATGAACGAAAAGTTTCGAACAACTTCCGCCGGTGGCTTGCGAGGTGCTGCGTGCGTGCTTCTTCGTGACCGCCGCCAAATTATAGCCGACGGCCGGGCGACTCAGGAGGTGAGGTCAGCGGGGTAAGACGGGCAGGGGGAGAGGCGGTAATATGGATACTTTGACTTTGATAGTGGATACTTGGAGCATGTTGGAGCGCTTCCGAACTAGTGAGACTTATTTATGGTAATAGCGGTGTTTCTTGTAATTTGTTAGGGCTTTGATTAATGAAGCGTTTCAGACTACGTTCAGCTGAAGTTCTGGCTAAAGAAGAGTAACGTGATGTATTGCTGAAACCTTTATACTGATAGCGGCCATTTGAATAAAAAAACAAATTACGCAGGAAATACAAGCCACGCAGACGACTCACGTGACAATATGAACGTGTTGCTGATATTGAAGTTTCTCGACGCTTTTTCTCCCCATTTATAACACGGCTCCATTGCGTAACTCTGTCCCTGACTATCACACAATGTTTGTCTCAGAAACTCGCTCCAAGAACTTAATATCACTCGAAAATAAATTAGTCAGTACCAAAGTAATTTAATTCAACGTCATCAACCCGAGACTCTAATGTGACAATTAAATAGCGAAAGTTCCAAACTTCTTATATTTTAATTATGTTGATTAAAATCCCGATCTCCCACGAACATGTCAGTCGGTTTATTCAACTGCTGTTTAGAAGCAAACTTTCGACTGCTCTATAATCAAAGAATTAAACTTGAGTAAGCACTTTAATCGCTTGGCAATTTACAGATGGAAAGCAGCCGACCGCGACCGTGCCTGACATCTCACGACGAAGATAAAAGCTACGCTTCATATAATCAATGGGACTGTATCTTTTAAAATAATTAAAGTAATGATAAAACTCTGAAGATTTAAAAGGGTTCCCACTAAACATAAAAAATGGAAGTACTCCAAGTGCGTAACGCGGAGAGATTATTTTTTTTTTTTCAGAAATTAGTTTAATCAGGAAATCTCACGGGAGAAATCTGAATGAGATAAAAACTTCTTGGAAGGGCTTAGCCCTTTTGATGATTCGCATCAGTTAATAAAGGTTTGCTGTTTCCGACATTCTAAAGGAATCCATAGCGAGACTAGGTTCTAAGAAACATGACATCGTGTTTAATATTTCCCTCGATGCTCTTTGTCGTTTTACATGAAAATTACTCCATTTTGAATGTTAAAGCTTATATACACGTAAACGTATTACAGAATAGTAACATTATAGTCTATTAATACATATAAATTGCTGAGCTGAATATTACATTATTAGGCAATCATGAGCAAATTGCTACGAGAGAAATTCCTAGTCACCGAGCGTTACATTATTTGGGGTCCTACATATCAGTGTTGTGTATTAGGTACGTGGCTGTTGAGGCGGACCGCAAAACTGGAGTAGAATATCCATCCATCAGCGTGTCACTACGAGACTGCGGACTAAATGGATACTATGTGAGCTGCTGTGTATAGAAAGTACCAAGAGCAAATACCTCGGGAGACATTAAAGATTTTTGGCTGCTATTGATAGCTAAGCAAAGTGAAATTGAATGTCAAAGACGAAAATGTTGCATTATTTACTCGTAGCTATACGTATAGTGAAATAATAGAAAATTTGCTTTGTATAAAAGTTCTATAGATTATCTCTCATATCTCAATATTCTCTTTGTTTGCAGCATTATTAGGTCATGAAAGATGATAGGTAATCGTATTTTCCTCTTGCGACGTATGAAAAATTGCTGTATATTGGCCGTGTGTAGCTTAAAAGGTCAAATGTTTTATCGGAATGAGGTTCCTGCCACAAAAGTAATTCACAAATTTACTAGGAAAATGTGAACTTCCTGCACAAAGAGCGCTTGTAACCTCGAACGTATAATTACGAAGAAACTTTAGACCAAAACAGAAACTAAGGTAAGACGAGCTTCAAGCAATTAACGGAGATCGATGTTAATTGATTAGCCGCAGTTGAGAAGATTTCATAAATTGTTTTATAAAGAATCTAATGGGCTCGGCTTGGGGGGAATCCGACCCAGTCGGTAAAGTTCACAAGTCGACTCAGTTCAATCTTAATTGTTTCATTTAAGTCGTTCAAGTTGATTTGATGGAGATACTCGAGTCATGATTCCAATCGCGTAAGCGCACATTAAATATTGAAAGAACCATTTTGCTGAACATTGTTTTTCTTAAATTGGATTAGGAACCTGTTCCCGTTAGTATTCCGACTATTGCTTTGAAGTGAAGGAAATTGTAATAGGACCTCTGAGCGATAAGCGGGCCAATCTATTTGACGAATGTAGCTGTGTAGGTAAAGCTATGCTCAGCGTGCCGCTACAGTGGCGACATTAATTTAAAGCTATGCTCAGCGTGCCGCTACAGTGGCGACATTAATTTTACACACGTATACAGTTTCGCCTTTACGTTTTATGAAAATATTTCAATTTCATTAAACATTAATATTTATTGATTTATTTACAATTTTCTAAAATAGCATCTTCGAGCAAACTGTACTTAAGCAGCATAGCACAGGGGTAATTAGCCGGGGTCATGGATCATAACATCGAATCAATGAAATTAAAAAAAATAACGTGAAAGTAGTAGGCGAATTGAAGGAAAGAAAGAGCTTTATTATTCAGTTTGTTTGTTTTTTTATTTACCTTAATTTAATAAATAAATAAAAAAAAAAAATTATTAATAAAACATAAAATATTTAAAAAAAACCGGCCAAGTGCGTGTCGGACCACGCACAATGATGGATTCCGTAGTTAGGATGAATTCATCCCAAAAACAAACTTAACATTGTAGTTGAAAAACATGGTGTCCCATACATCTATATACGTTACGGTCAATTCTTCAACTGCAAATTTAAGTTGGTCGAAGATTACTCGTTAACTTGTAAACCTTACGTAGCTGTGATAGTTTTCCTTTTAATTTCCTTATATAATCTACTGCCATGAATTTTTTCACATATCCAAAACCAACCATTTAGCTGGCAGGGGGGGGGGACACTTGACTCTAACAAAAAATAGCACTTTAAAGCTTAATATTACGCAAACGGATCTCAGAATTGAAAAATGGCTTTCACAGACCCACAATATTTTTGAACGGCCTATCCAACGATACCCCACACTATGTATTAGATGAGAAAAAAAAATATCATCCCTGTTTTACGTGCAAGGCTGTTTTACCCCAAAAAAATAATGTTTTTCATGGTTTTATTTCGCGACTTTCTCGACGTGATTAATATGTACACCCTTGCCAAATTACAGCTTTCTAGGACTTAGCGTCTCTGAGCTAAGCCGGGGACAGACGGACGGACGGACGAACAGACAGACAGACAGACAGACAGACAGACAGACAGACAGACAGACAGACAGACAGACAGACAGACAGACGGACATGGCGTAACTATAAGGGTTCCTTGTTAACTACGGACTACTATAGAACGAAAGGTCGTTCTATGTTGGAGTCGGCTTTCAGTCCCATCCGATGATGCTGGTGCTGAATACCAGTATTGTACATAGAGTCACTGCCTATCTCACCTCCACAGCTCAGTTAACTTGGTAAGACTGGTTGTCAGACTTTCGAACTTCTGACGACCCGTAAAGACCGTCAAAGATCCACAAATGACAGCCGGGACCAATGGCTCAACGTGTTTTCCGAGGCATGGAGGGGTCTTGGTATATAAAGATAGTCACCCATCCACGGACCAACCCCCGCAATCGTAGCTTATAACCTGACCGGTCTAGCCGTGCAGCTGTTATTTCTTAGCCACAAGCCCCTCATAAATAAATAAATACCTACGTTTATTTCAATACGCCTGCCTCGTTGGTGCAGTGGTCGCTAACTGCTGAGCATGAGGTCCTGGGCTCGATTTTTTGATTTGGGTTTTATTATGTGGAACTTCTCAGTAGCAGCACAGAGTCTAGATTTGTGCCCGGTTGATGGCAATAGGCTCACCCTCTATTACATGGGACTTAAACAAAACTGGCGCAATGTGGGTGTACTACATGCACACCTCTGCCCAACCCTTCGGGGAAACAAGGCGTGATGTTATGTTATGTTATTTTATTTCAATACGAGGTTCGCTTCAAACTTTTCATGACCGGATTTATGTGGCGATGAGCTCGATGTGTCCCACACGCTTAACATCACCCAAGAGGCACAACACGTTATAGTCCAGATAACCAAGGTCATACAGACTCCGGAGAATGGAACATTTTTCATCACATATTCAATTAAATATAGTGAGCGTCCATCAAACATTCAGCTGGAGTAATGAACTGGGGCCCAGCAGAAGGATAAGATCGCACTGCATCGTGCAGAGCATGCATGAATGATAACCTGTTGTGAGATATCGCGATGAGTTCATAACTTATTACTGTGCTTTCAGAATTTGTTTTAAAACCCTACGTGGGTCCCGCAAGGCCGCGGTAAGATGGAAAATGAAATTGTTTCGGAGAAAAGACACCAACTAAATTAAAGAAAATGAAAGAAGAAAGTTTTGTTTTACAGTCTTATTGTTTTTTTACCTGTTTTAATCTACTTTTTAGGTTGTAAATCTTAGTGCTTACGTTGATCATTTTACAATTTTCATAAGACTGGTTTCTTGTTTCTGTTTTTATTTTACTATTTCATGTTTCCCATGAATATCGTATAGCTGTGGACCTCCATCGAATACTGTTAAAGTTACCGGTCACTGAATGTTAAGCAGATTGTCGTTACGTTTTATTGGGATCCATTCCATGGCATGTTTTCCCCGTTTCCTCATTTCATTCTATGTTTTACCTCATTCAGCTATTTTATTTTTCGTTTCTTTCCAATTTGTATTTTGTTTCCTGGTGGTTTTAATGCTTATCGTTTGAGATGTACCTACCTACACGTATAATTACATTGCTAAGGCCGTTTGACTACAGTAAGTACTAAAATAGAAGGCTGTAGATATTATGAGATTATTACGAACCCTTACGTAGAACTGTCAAATTAAATTCTATTCAATCCTGTTACAACCAGTTTCAACAATAATAAGTAGTCCTAGCGACGAGCCTGATCACCAATTACCGAGTTTACGTCTGACAACTTCAACAAACTCGTAATTGCATTCGTACTTTAACAAAGCGTAATACATTATAAAGACTAGTCCCATTAGTGCTTGTAAAACACCTCATTAGCAGCTCGGTACACACAAAATAACTTGAAAAATCGCGTTCAACTTACAAATAGGTATTACATTAAAACTTTTAACATTACCTACATTAAAAGTCAGTTTAGAAATAAAGCGATCCAAACACGAAGTATTTGCGAAGCTCGCGTCTCTCGGCCCCGCCCCGCGTGCCCCGCGCGCTTCATCCCTCCCCTCATCCGGGCGGGTCCGAAACTTTGATGGTCCGATCCAGATTTTTCATCTCACGACTAATTTGAAATTATAATTCGCCGCGAAGAAATCAAATCAAAATTCCATTTAAACTTGGGATTTCAATATTTGTTTGTTAGGCAGATGTTCGTTATGGTAATCGTTTGCGGCGGCGCTTGACCGCGCCGGCGTCGGACCACCCCGGCCCGACTGCGAACTATAGTGCCGTGGGCGGCCGACGTTTTGCTACAAGTTTAGTTAGATTTACGAGTGGTGTACAACTTTGTAAGGGTGGTTACGCACTGAAGCAGGGTATAGCAGCCGCTGCTGCTCCTAAAGTATTGAATGTGCAATGTAAAAAAATAAGTATATTTTTCTTTCAACTATGTAGTAACGTTATCATTAATCACTACAAAACCGATCACAAAGCACTTATTTTTTGCTTAGAAACAACTGTTTTATTTTTTATTTAGATATAAATTGACCACAGAGGTTTCATGTCTCCCATTAAGTTTAAATAAAATGTAACATGCATTAGATCAAAAAAATACTGGCTGAAAATAAAAATCGGCTGAATAAAGCCGACTTGGTGAAATACTTTGTTTTCATTAACTTGAGTAGGTATATTTTATCACGATAGGTAGATTGGTAGTTGAAAGAAAAGTAGATTACGCACCTTGTTAAAGTGAGTAATTAATGCACTCGTGCTAATTTAGTGCCCTCGCATGTGCTCGGGCACCAACATAACAGTCGTGCATTAATAACTCACTTTGCGCTCGGTGCCACAATCTACTATTACTTGGAGCTTTTTTTGCGATTTGTTTTCTTGATCATTGTCAAAAAGTCAGAAGTCAGAGGATATACCTGTACTGAAATAAGGGCAAATAAAGATTCAAAGAAGAACAAGAAATGGTTTCAAATAAATAGAGATAAAAGCATAACAATAATGATGTGCTAGAAGAGCAAATCAAATGTTGACGCAAGGGTTTGTCAAAACGTACTTAACATTTTAAAGAAAAAGCAGGCTATTAGTCCACCTCCATCTAAATTGCGTATAATTGTTTAACATAGGATTGTTTTTTCATGTGAGCTTGTCGCAGGTCGTGTGACCCGCTGATCCGATAGCCACCGCACGCAAGGTCACTGCACCTTTCTGTAGAGTCGGTTAAGTGCCACATGCCAAGGTTATGCGATCTAACCTTATTCGATAAGTTAGTGGGACTTTAACAGTAGGTGTGTGTGTGAACCTCTTCACGTGACCTGGTTCATGAATAGTGGTGTTAGTAGTAAACTGATTGTTTCTGCTTTTACACTCAGATCTGGACACATTCCATGCAAAAAATTTGCCTTCAGGATGAAGAAAATCGCTTCACCCAATTGTGAGGAATGTGGAGTTGTCGAGGACCTACAACATTTATTGATGGAATGTGTCAAATATGAGTCCAGTAGAAGTAATTTGGTAAGGTCCCTGAATTTTAACAGAACTGATGTGCATGTTCCATACAATTCTATCCCAACCAAATGGTGACGATGCGAAGGGTTTGTTCAAATTCATGGCCCACGTGTTGTGAAAGTACTATTGTTTAGGATACGATGGGACTAACTATGCATAATAAAATAAGTTAGAGCTTGAAATAACACATGGCACCTAATGAATAAAAGTACTTTCTATACCTATGGCCACAAAAATATTTAACAAGCTGCTTGAGACATTAAAATCATTAAATCTGGACAAATTCAAAAATGTACTTAAGAAAATTTTTATCGATAAATATTATTACTTAATAAAGGCCTATTTGGATGACAGTTCTATAATCCCTCCTTCAGTGACCTATATTTAATTGATTTATTACTTATATTGTCTCTTGTATTAATTTGATTAAGACAATTATCCTATTTTATTTTTTTTCACATTTCTGTTTTATCTTAAATTTTTATTGTTGGCTTTTTTAAAAATATTTTATTAATTTGGTACTTGTTTTGACATTGTAGTTTAATTTAATTATTTGACAGGGGAATATTTATCATCTCTAGCTATTTCTATAATTTTGATCTGTTAATTTTAAATAATTTTAACTCGTGCTAACATTTGTACGCCTAATTGCAAAGCATACAGAACTTACGTTCTCCTTAAATTTAACATCTCACACACCTGTGTATCTGTAACCTATGTTTACAAATAAATAATCTGAATCTGAATCTACGCTATGCGTAAAAGCGCTTATAAATAAAAAATAAATAAAAAAGAATTGGAGATACTTTTTAATTAAGTAGGTACAATTTGGGAGTTTCGTAAATATAATCTAGAATAGGCTAGTATTATTTACTCTAATTCAATTTTTTTTTCCGTCATGTACTTTTACATAATATAAATATTGCACTGTTGAACTGTATATTGTATTTAAATAAATACCTATGTAAATTCAATAGGTAACATAAACAGTGTTAATACTATTAATGCGGTAATTGAAACCGAAGTAAATAACTAACCAAATAACGATCATTCAGACTACCCTTCAACTAATTTATAAGTAGTTCTCTACAAATAAAGCTCAGACACACAAATCAACTTTAACCTTCGTCGGGTCGGTCTATTAGACACAAAGGCATCGTTAGCAATACCTTTTTAATTCCAATCATAACTCGAAACAAACAGAATCAAATACAAGCCAATAAACATCAAACAGGCGGCGATATTATTAAAATCATGTTTAGAAATGTCATAATTCTCATTGAAGCGAATTTTCAAGTTGGACATTTCGATACAAATGCTTTTGAAGGCATCCAGTTTCATTTAATTGCGAAACGAAGTGAGGAGAAAAGGTAGATGTAATTCTATAAAATTGGAACAACGTTACAATCTGCGATACCTTTGAAAAAGGCTTAAAAGTATTACGGAAGAGAAATGATTTACTTTAAAAAAAATCTCATTGATTTCGTTGGCGTTTATTTACACGGAATCCGGTCGCGACCCATTCAATATTTTCATTTAGAAAACGTTTTGTTATTAGATTTTATCGAGAATGACCTGAATCAAATGGTCCGTTATCTCGAGGGGTTGTATTAGATTGGGTACCTATGCATCAGGACAAATTGTAAATCTATGCCCTGCAGGGAATTGAACGGTCTCTGAATTTTCATGCATGTAATGGTTCCACAAACACACACATCCCAAAACACAGTTAAATTACCTACACAAGGAGGTTTGTATAATTAAAGTGTTATGTAATTTTGATTTTCAAGAAAAAAAAACTCTTTCCAGTTACGCAGGTAGGCTTATATGATTTTAGGTATAAACATAATTCCATATAAAATGTATATTTTGGGCTACCTACTCTAACAACTCAAGATTTAACAAACAAATGAGCAAACTTAATTGATGATGAAGTATTGTAACAAGTAAAATACATTGTACAAAGTATTGTACAATGTATTTTAGTTGAGAATTATGTAGGCCACCACATCAACAAACTTCTGACTAAAGACAACAGGAGCCTCCGCTGGTTAAACTTGGAAACTGTAAATCAAAACTGTGGTTAACACAATTTGCAACTGCTACAAAGATCTCACCATTTCATATTTTGTTCGACAATGACACAAATAAATTCAATTCGAAACGTATTCATGGCACAACCACGTTAAAAATTCATCAAAATGTAAAAAATTCATAAACACGTGCTGTTGCAAACATGATCCAAATAAATTCATTTAAAATTTAAAAACCTACTTGTAATTCAGTGGCAATGCAAAACATTTTTTTCGAAGAACCTGCAGAATTAACAGGTCTTTGAAATTTTGAATCTATTAAACATAACGGATTCACGTCCAAAGACCTAAAATCCATTCAAACGAGGATCGTTCCAAATGGAAATGTATAAAAGGGCCTTTTCACAGTCCGCCATTACGGGGCGGTTTTGTTTTAGTTGGCATCTGTAATTTTCTTAATTATACACTTGTCGCGAGGCGGCGAATTGAAGCGCTCTTCCCATTCACGACGTTATTTAATTTTTGTCGCGCCGAGACCGACTGCGGACTTCTAAATAAGCTAATGACATTTTACGGCAGTTTAATGACTTTACGGCGTTTAAGGATGTTCGTGGGTGTATAAGGATGAGAGAAGATTGAAAAAATCATAGCTTCGCTGCAGCTCCGAATGAAATGGATTTTAGATGAATCACTCGAGCTGTAAAAACCACGAGCTCGTGCTCTCGTAACATCATAAAACCACGAGCTCGTGCTCTCGTAACATCATAAAACCATTTTAATTTTTCCATTTTATCTTTGGCTCTCGGCGATGATTAGATACTTTCACTTTACAAGTTCTCCTTACTTTAATACCACTTCGTATGAAATAGAAAAATGGGAGTTTTATTAATAGTAAGAATGTTTCGTTGAAATAAATCTGTGAAAGTACGCAGTTTGTTGGCAAACAAGTGACCAAAAGTTTGGTCGAAAGCCGTTGTCAACTTTAGCCCCGAAACTATTGCTTTACTAAAGAATAAGTTGACAATATAAATTGAACCTGCTTATATTACACGGGACATTGACTCTAGTTATAAAAATATTATAAATTCTATTAATATTGCAAAATTATGGATAATAGAAATCTGTTTCTGTATTACAAAGACATTAAATTATTTACTTATCAATAGACGGCACATAGCAAAGAAAATCGTAATCCGATACATTTGTCCTAGTTTATTTTTGCTGAGACATGGATCACAATTTTTCTATAACATTACTTCTTATAGCCTCTCTATAGTATATATCTTAAATCTCTTTGTGTTTAACCAACATCCAATTGCAAGGAAGCTGAGTCCATGGCTACAAAGAATGCCAGATATCGTGACACAGCAATAGCCTAGAGTTTCGTACAAACAAACAGATAGTAAACAATTTATAACAATGTAATAACCTATGACAATTATTACTTTTAATGTCTATCTATGTCAGTAATACATATAAGGTGGATTGATAAGGCATTAGACAGACTACTCTAAAACAAAATAAAATAAAACCTAAAAAAATATGCGGAAAATTACCGAAGCAAAACTGTCAGCCAAGATAGAAAGAGCTAATAAAAATAAAGGCAAAACGTGGCAACACCCCATTGTGAGTCCCTCATGCTACTGTTAACAAAGATGGCGTTCGACAGCGTATACGAGGAAAATACTCGCAAAAAAAATAACTCATAACAATGCTTAAGCACCGGAAAATAAATAAACCGGTCGGAGGAGGAGCTATGTTTAGGAAAGCCACTTTACGATTTTTTCACAACGGAAGTTATTTCTACAGTTTCAGTTTGAAGTTTGTCAATTTTGAGTTGGAATATATTTGTGTAGTAAAAATATATTTTTTGGTAACTAGAAAATATAGCCAAAAATCCGTATAACGTTAGCGAATCAAAGGAAACATCTAGATTCATATAACTTTTTTTCTTAATTGTTAGCAGTCTGTTTCTTAACCAGCAGATATTGTGCTGGACGAGCGTGATCGCTGGACGCGGTGTATGTGTAGGGCGGGTGTAATGCCTATCCAGGGTCTTATCCCGGTGTGTGTTCAGGCCTCCCAGTCCAAGCGGCGCTGACGTCCTGCACCTATTAATAGTTCCAGATATCTTCGGTCAGCCTGCTGTCTTCAAGAGTTTGTTTCTCAACACCTGATCAAGAAGTATTAGTAGTAGTGCGGTGGGGTTAGAAGGTTTGGTTTCCGCACTTAGTCCTACAGGCGAACCATTGTGCGTGGTTCATAACGGCCGTCGGTGGTTATTCCAACGAGCCCACCTCCCTCCAGAAATTAATCACGTCTCCTGGTCTGTATAGAACGTCTGTGAAGGATCTGGGTGCCCCGAGGGTATCTGTTCTACTCTGGGTGACGCTTTTTTTAACTGGTTATCAAATATTCTTTGGGAAACACACAATGGTAAAACGATCAAATAAATGCTATAGACATACGAGCGAATTTGAATTTGAAAAATCACCGGACAATTATTATTTACGCCTATTATTTCCAAAGTAAACAGTGTTTCTTCCACCATTCTCAATGCACCTAAAATTCCAATATTAAAATACTAGTCGCAGAGTTAAAGTATCAACACGCATACCTAACGGATAGACATTTAGACTGAGTGGCAAATAAATTGTTGAACTTGTACTACACTGATGCAATGGTCTACGAGATGCGCATATTGAAATAGCTAATAAAAACTTGCTAGACTCGTCTAGGACCTTGTACAAGTGTCCATGGCCCTTTTGTTGTGATAAATGCCGATGTTGTTGATTATTGTCGCTGGCTTATGGACTGAACTGGATAAGTGGAAGAGATGAGCGATTTATAGGTTATGTTTCAAAGATTTTACAGACTGCTGATAGATACAAAAGATGACAAAGGTTTAAATAGCCTGGTTGGTCAAGTGGTCGCAAGCACTATTGCTGAGCATGATCCTGGGTTCTATCCCCGGGTCGGGCAGAGTTTTATTGAGGTTTTCCATCAGGAATTTCTGAGTAGCAGCCCGGAAACTGGATTTGTGCCCGACTGATGGCAATAGGCTTGCCCCTATACTACAGGCACACCTGTGCCTAACTCTTTGGGAAAACAAGGCGTGATGATATATGTTTTAGTATGTTAATTTAAAATAAAACTCGTTACTAATCTTTCAGTAAAACAGGACATCACAAACGTGAAGATCGGACAGAATGTAAAAAATTTTTCCATAAAAATGAAAACGTTCAAGCTATGGTAATGACAGTAGCCAAAAACAATTCAACAAGTTTTCAACACTTTTCATTCTTTTAGTAGAATATAGGACGCAAGACAAAGAAAATAATTTTCATAAATCAGGGGATGCTCTCGGAGGGAACTTGCGCTGGTACTCTAGGTCAAGAGGGTAACAATCGATATTTTATTAACACTCTTCAGAGGGTGTAACTCCGTAATAGTCACGAGTGTTGAGGAGGTCAACAAAATAAAGAGTCCAATTTGAGAGGGTCGACGCAAAAAATGACTTCGACCGGAGTGCTTAGTAAGATAAAGAATTCAAATTCCAAAAATATAGACGTACTCGTAAATCTTGTAACAATCATTTTATAAAACCGGCTTGTTTCAGAAGAGAGTACCTAACGGAATTCGATAGAATGGTTTATTCTTAGGCTTAAAATGAATTTTGATACAAATTAATATAATAGTTGTAGCGAAACATAGTTTAGTAACATGTTAATCTTAATTTGTTTAATATTGGACCCGAATTAGTTTTACTTCATAGAGTAAGTTTTTGTTGTACTTTGAGAGCGAAATAAAATTGATTTAATTAGCAATTTCACCGTAGCGGGCGACTTCTTCATTAGACTTTAGAAGCTTACTAATTACCTGATTACTGTGTTTCTTGTGTATAAAATATCCGGTACTAGACTTGGGTAGCTCGTGTGCGAGTGATAGAAAAAAGCTAGCTCTTTTCGATTGACGTCGCTCTCGCTCACTCACTCGCTCGCTAAATAGTTCACTAGCTCAGTTCGTTCACTCAGGCTCACTAGATCAGTACTTCAGCGAGACACCGATGACTGACTGAAGTCACCAACCGAACGGCTCATTCGGCTCACTTCGGAAACTGACAATGACTATTGAGCGAGCCGAGCCGTTTCTTTCGACGCGCGTGCGGCGTGAGTCAAATGAGCTAACAGTCGGCGTCTGAGTCACTGAGTTATAGAAGAGCTAGTGAGCTAGAAGAGTGATATAGCTCTTTAGAATGAAAGAGCTGATCGCTCTTTTTCTTTTCAGTGAGCTGTTTCGCCGGTGTCTATTTGGTACTAAGGTAAGTAGCTACTAAGTAATAAGACAATATGCCACTTTTTGAGGGTTGTAGAGATAGGAAAATGTTTTTGGCATGTCTAAAGAAACACACTACTCGTACTATTTAACTCAAAAGGGATGTCTAAAGAAACACACTACTCGTACTATTTAACTCAAAAGGGCACGCTAGAAAAGTGATAAAGCTACGAAACCTAGATTTCATAACCAAATTATAATGAAAGTAGCGTTTTAAGTTTAATATAATATTAACTTATCATACACATAAACCTTCTGGAATACATTCTTTAAATAATATTAAAAGAAGCATCAAAATCCGTAGTGTAGTTAAGAAGATAAACGCGGTCACACAAACACCAAAAGCGACTTAAATTTATAATATGAACACCGACGACAAAGCTCACATATCTCGATTTCATCGTAACGCAGCTTATCCACTCACTAACAAACTTAAAATTAATTAAGAAAATAAAACAAAAGGTGTTGGTTTAAACATAATTTATACAGTTTAGGAAAAGGAGTATGTATGGAGCGTAGCAGGTGGCGTTTTTTGGTTTCTGCCTACCCCCATGGGAAGAAGGCGTGAGTTTATGTATGTATGTAGATCCCCGCAGTCCTTAGGGATATACAACACAACACACACAACACTTGGATTGGGTATTATTTGAAAGTTTAATTTCAAACGGCTAAGAATCTATGAAAGAAAATATGTTTGGGTTTATTGTTACACAGCGAACTCGTTTATGACCCCAATACTGACCAACAAGCGCCGAATGCACGAGGTATGTACACGATCCTATGAGCCCAAAACATCTTTCATAAGGAGATTTTACACAGTTATTGCTCCTTTTCTTTACAATAAAATAAATAAAGAACTCAACATATATCCGCTCAAAAAATCTTTATGTAAGAAGAAGGTGCATAACTACCTAATTGGCCTTTCATATGAGGAAACAGAGAACCTGTTCATTGTTTCGAGATAGCTAATGCTTTTGTCAAATAATCAATTTTTATTTTATTTTTCGGTAAGACGTATTTCACTACCCAACACGCCAACACCTTCCACTACTCTACACCTACACAAAATTACATGCACATACACATTACATTTATGTATGGTTTTAGTTTTTTCTCTTTTATTTTTTCTTTTTCTTGTTTAAGATCATTCAATGATGCATCTTTTTGCATGTCTTTTGGGCTAATATTTATTGTCTGTTTTGAGGGGTCTGGCGCTGTATGCCAAGATACAGGACTCGTCCTAGTTCGGCTACAGATGCTCCCATGTTATATACTCCCATATAACTAGCCTATAAGTTTGTGTAATCCGCTGTATTGTTTTTGGTGTAATGTAAGTTTGGAGCATGTTTTTCAAAAAAAAAAAACTACAATGATAAGTTTGTTCTAGGGATAAATTCATCCCAACTACGGAACCCTTCATTGTGCGTGGTCAGACATGCACTTGGCCGGTTTTTATTGGACCTATATTTATCATAAAGCACGTAGTTCTTTTGATTTTTACAATCTTAGTAATAGTATGTTCAATTATCTTACTAAGCATACATCTCTAGACCTAAAAAAATATGAATACACAATGAGCTTTTTGTAATATAACTACAAAGCTATCTATTTTCAGATTGTCAAATCTGGTTCCTTATTGTGAACTAAATGGATGAGGTACATTCTGATAAAAAGTATAACAAGGTAAAGTGAAAAAGCCGTTTCCCGAGACCTAGTTACAAGAATTGGGTATCGTAACGATACACTTTTGCAATATCAGGATCAATTCTCGGAGGGTCTAGAATTTTCAACGCTTAGTACTTAGTACTTAGCTCGCCGCGCACGTATTCAGAGTCAACTAACTGAAATGGGTTCTCACTCAGGTACTTATACAGAGGAAAGGTTAGCAACCTGTCACTGGAAGTATTATTAGCTCGCGAAGCCTTCATACTGAAATTCTTTTTGTGACGGATTTTTTCGTAAGGGTTTATTTTTAGGCTGTAAGAGTTTTATTTCAAATCAGATTTGGAGCGAATTTGTCTGAAACAGTAACGAAAGTTCTTAAATGAAAAGATAACTCGTAAATGTGATGTTCACTTCTCTGCTCGCACCCCATAAAAGAGCAAGCACGAAAAAAATACAGTCCCTTTCTCGAAAGTTGGAGCAAGAATCTCAACAGACTTTCGACTGCTCACGTCGACGCGTACCTACATCAAACGGACGGTATTTCAGTCCAACTTACTACCATAAAAAGTGGAAAGTTCCCACCTTTGCATAAATAGGAGGTACCTTCGTAAAGTACGCAGATGAACATGCCGCCCGATAGTCGGACCCTTATTGATGTTTATCTCTAGACTGGACAGTCTTTCGGGGTCGACGGGTCGACTCCGTCCGCCCGAAGGATTTGCCCACTTTTATCCCGAATTTATTGTTTGTCCTCTTTAATGGGATATGCGAGGATACTGACCGCCCCCGGGATTATGTTTGTTAATAGATGCTGCTTTGTTACGTACAGATTTCGGGACTTGAAATCGCAGATTTAGATGCGAGAGTAAAGATTGAGTACAACAAATGTGAGTCAGAGGTGCCCTTGGGTGGTCCCAAAGGACATGTTTGGCCTAAAAAATTAGATCAATTCCCATCCCTTCTTTAAAATTCGACATGTTATTCCAGTCGCACCACAACCATCTGAATTATATTATTTCCATAGAAACTCGTCACTATACACGTATTTTTCAAATAAAACTCGATGTATATTCAAACTGAAATGCGCGTCTATTTTCATTCAAATCAAATACAAAATATGTTGTAGTTGTAGTCCACGCAGGAATAGGTGTGTCGAAATGTGTCAATACAACCCGCGTCCAACTTTTTGTTAACTTTGTTGTTCGGGCATTCACAATTATTTTCGTTCAACATGGCAGGGATCAGCGACCTAATTGATACGGACGTCGAGGAATCGTTAGCATTAAATTAAACAGCATCCAGATGGACTCTGGACTCGTTCGAACTTGTTTTAATACGTAGAACGAGCGATGAGAACTGCAGATACGAAAATTAGTTCAAAAACGGGTTCGATGTTCGTAGTAGTAACTTTTGAGTTTATCGTTGCAAACCAGCTATAGGTAGTGAAGGTAGAGGCACATTTCATTCCATGTTCGTTTTTAAGCCATATACCAATCAAAGTTGTTTGACACAGCTTCTAGATCCATATTAATTTTCCCAGATTTACAACGACAAGATCCATTCGTCATCTACGTGCGTGCTGCACCGCAGTCCAAGATACATCGGCACAGCGTGAGCGGCACGCTGTGAGTACGGTTGTACAGAGAGGAGCCAGTGTGTTTGAGTTCGCTCCACAAAGCGAGCACTATTGAACCAAGCTGTGATGTTGGTGACGGGTGACCGGTTTGTTTCTACCTTATTAGGGTTCCGTACCAAAATGGTAAAAAGGAACCCTTATGGTGAGACAGTCTGTCTGTCTGTCTATCTGTCTGTCACACCTGAATATCTCACGAACTACTAATGCTATCAACTTGAAATTCCGAATAGTTTTAGATGACCTTTGCCCAACTATTTTGCAAACGAGAAAGAATTAAAAAAAAGATATCTTTTTTGCAAAAGGGACTGAATGGGGGTCTTAAAATTTTTAAGTGGGGATGGGGGGACATGAAAGAACACCGTTTGCACATTCCCAAACATTTTTTATTTTTATTTTAGGCAGCATGGTTGATGAATAATGTAAAAAAAAATACCATTCCCACCCCTTATCTCCGATGTTTGCATAGATAAAAATCTGAAATTATTCTATGTGATAGAAATGTATGTAAAGATTACAGGAAAAAGAAAACGATGTTTCTAAATAGCACAGTTTTTCGGAAATCATCAACATCATAATATATACGTACGGAACCCTCGGTGTGCGAGTCCGACTCGGTCTTGACCGGTTTTTTTTTTATTTAGCTGTTTATTTCTTTCTAAGCTTTTTGTTTTTGCTACTATGTTGGGGTCAATGTGGTACCATTGAGCCCAACATTGTAGCTAGTTGATTTTTATGGTTGTACCTACACTATAATTATTCTTTTGGATAGTAGAATAGTACTGTTACGGCGTATTCTGATATTATACATAATTTTCATTATGTATATCGAGAACGAAAGAAGGCACCTTTAGGTCTTGTAACATTAATGACAGTATTTGACCGAGCGAGCGAATCGAGCGAAGCGTATCTACTTTAAGCCGAAAAATTTGCTTTCCTCTGTCAGTTTGTTGCTACTCCTCTTACAGGTCGTATTTTTGGGTGTAAAATACGACACTAGACACTAGACGAAACTTGGTATACAAGTTTTACAACTTTATAGATATTTTTGTCGTCGGGAATTTTTGATTGGCCCTTCAATCTACTTCTACCAAAAAGAGGCACAAAGGGGGCTACAGGATACTCCCGCCTTAGGAGATTCGATTTTTATGGTTCTTTTTTTATTTAAAAGGTAGTAAATTTAAAATTGGGGTCATAGAAATTTGATGAGGATCTTCGGCGTAATGAGCAGAATAGCTCCTCAAAATGCAGTAAATTGCACACATTTCTACCAGTGGAATCCGCCCTTTAACTACTAGGTAGGGATTGATGGAGGACCTGGGACCACCTTGTCATCTCAAATCTAGGCTGCAGCGTTACCTCTGCCAATTAAAACCTATTAGTTATTTTTTCTAGCTGGCCTACACATTTTTACTCGTATTTTTTCTTTACATGTTTTAAAAACAAGAAACATGTCATGTTAACTTTAATTTTTGCAGAAGAGCTTGCTAGGTCTACTATTTGCAAAACTACTAGTTTTATTGAAGGCCATTTCACTCAAGAAGTTAATAATATAAGACTACGTGAAAGAGATAGTATGCTGTGCGCGTTTGATAAAATTACAGTAAATAATACTGTAATTGTAAAAACCGAACATTATAAGTAAACAAAAGGGAGAAAAACAGTCTAGAAAGTGTCAACATGCTGTGAACACGCTCGGAATAACAAAACTCTAATCAACATTATTTTATAACTAAAACTAGAAAGCAACATCATAGAAAAACGTGAACAAAGAAATAATAAAGTTCATGCTAACGTGAAAAATAATTAAAATATCTGCAAACAGATGCTATTTCACAAAGAACGGGACTCATAAATAATAAAACAGAATATGAAATACTCGTATAATCTCATACAGCATAGACATCAGACATAGTAGTATACATTACAGCGAAGACAACAACGCTGTTATATGATACTCGTGCTGTTAAGTACTTCGCTCACGAACCGAATCACACACGAGTACGAAACACAAAAAGATTTAACGCTCGGCGTTAATGACGGTAACAAAGCTGAATCGATACAAAACTAATAAAGTCAATCGAGAACTAAACGATTGGGAGGCGATACGGCAAATAGGTCGCGGAATAAAGATACGCTACCTACGTGACCAGGGTCGGTATACCGACTCGATTCGATACTGACGAACGATCGCGAGGATCGATTGCGATAGGCGAAGTTTCGATTTTGAATTTGTTGGTTCACGCCCTAAGCGGCACTTGATCGGAACCGTCTGATTTGGGCTGCACGCTTGGTTTAAAAGTGCAATATTTAACACGCTACCAAATGTAGCGTGACTGCGTTATACAAACATAATAAGCTGTCAGTGGTCGTACTGAATTAGTATTTGTTTTGTGATCTATGTCTAAATTATGATACGAGATTTATGTTCTGATTAGCAAACAAAGGTGGTTCAAATGAAGAAACAAATAAATGTGCGTGTTTACACAAGATCAAAAACTATAGAAAGCTTGCGAAAGGCAACTTTCGAGAAAGGTTCTCTTTGATGATAAAAGTTTATCGATTGTTATGTACGAAAAAAATTACATAATATCACTGGCTCAGTTACGGTTACATGAAAACTTCATTACTGAAGCCTAGGCCCATCCTGTAAGCTGCTCAGCAAAATAAATAAACACCGAACAACGTATCCGCAGCACAGAAAATCCATTTTTATATATAAACTCGCAAATCAGATAATCCAAATTGGTTTTTAGACGTAAACTCAATTTTGACATGTATTTTACTTTATCGCGGAGGCAGATAAATTGAGTGAGATACCGCTGGAAATGTGGCGAAGTGTGAATGCTGCGAAATATGTATATCTAGTGGAAGCCAGGAAATTTGGTCGCTGTACTAACAGATAGTCAGGTACCAGTCGACAGCTACATTCTTGTTGGTTTACAAGGAAATTATGATGGGAGGATAATTTATATTGAATTTACACGGCCAAGTTTTAGTTGTACCCACAGTTGTATTTTTATTTAGTTTGCACTGTGATCTGCAGTGATGAGGTATCAACACAGACACTGTCAGAGGTATGCCAAAGAGCTCGCATAGCAGAATAAAAACAATCTAGTAGAAGGCCAGAGGTGCAGAAACAACAGCACAACATTGGAGTCTAAGCCATGACTGACGTTCAACAAATTCATGGCCGTGCAAGTGAATACTTTTATTGAGAGTTAGCAAAAGTCATATAAAATACACAAATAATGAAGGCCACGGACAGCTGACACTACTAGATTGTTTACTTAATATCCTCAAAATATGGAAGCAAATTAAAAAAAAAAAAAACGAAAGATTAACATTATTGCCACAAAATTCTCAGTGTCATTTATCAAGCTGACAGAAAAAGCAGGTGAAAAATACGTTTTAAAGAAATAAAAAGCAACGTTTTTCTGAGAAACGTCCATTAGTAACACGAGTATGGATTAATTAAACCCTGTTAGACCCTAAAAGGCACATCGCGAACTTTTTTCTATTTCTCTCATAGTTTCAAAGTGCATGACGAAAGTGATCATGGTTCTAAAACTGTAATTTTAAAGGTCGTGAACTCAAACCAGACTAATGCATCTATCGGTATTTGCTATCAGTAGATTTTTAGGACTGAAAGTCATGATTATGAAAATTAATGGTTTTGATAGAGTACGACTTACGGCCTTTGACCTTGCGAGAGTAATTACAAGGTTCCGTATGAGCACGGAGCACTTTGGGAAATCCCAAAATACGCACCAGAGTATGTAATTTGCTTACTTATTAACCACTTCAATTTAAACCTTAGTGAATTGGTATATGCATACAGTTATTTGACATCGCACCTACCAATATAATAGAAGAGAAAGCTACATCCTATTTCAACCAAAAATCTTAGGTAAGTATTCTTCCATATCAAGTTCAATATAAGTTCCGATAGGATGCAAATCTTCGTTACGGTTTAACTAACAAAATACCTGAATAGCATTTTGCCTGAACTGGTAAGCGTATCCAGGTCCTGACGCTAGATTGCAAATTGAAACTGCTTTACCAATCATTTATTGTCCATGATACGAGATGACGATAATAAGACGAGTATATAAGCCGACCACAAATATATTGGGAGGAGCGCAAGAGGATGGATAATAATAATAATACCATTTACAATATTGTTGATTCATGGTTGCAAACATAGAAATATAGTCAAGAGACCAAAATATTGCACCGGACCAAAATAGACGAGACCAAATTGTGATCCTTCCTACACCAACACAATATGTATCTATATGTACCTCTTTCCCTCCATCCTACCTTCGAGAGCGACTCCCAAAAATCTGCGATCAACAATCGTGACGTAATTTACTACGCACAATGTATTGGATCAGACCTTATTTTAATAAATTCGAGTGAACAGCGCAGAAAAAAGTAAAGAATTTGTTCACAAAACGCCGCCCTTGATAAGTGGCACAAAAGATAGCGAGTGGACAATCTATTCGGAGCCGGCGGAATCGCTTCGATTGCTGTATCTGCAGACCTTAGGTGGTGGTTTAAGAAACAAGAATATGGCGATTATTGGTCTCTGATTTCGTTGATAGGTTCAGAGCGTTTACGTCGTACGGCATTTCATACAAACTTTCAAGCCCTTGTTTTTCGAAATGACTGGACCAACTTTAATGAAACTTCATACGCATAAGCAGGATACAAAGGTCTAAAAAGAAAGTTAAGAAAATTTTCTAAAAATAGTGTTACAGCCAAATTAGACCGATTTTAAATTTTCCATAGAAACAGATTTCCAGTTATCTGTTTTTAAATAAGATATTTTGAAAATGTTCTTAACTAACTGTTTAGACCTTTGTATACTGCTTATGCGTATGATTTTTTATTAAAATCGGTTCAGTCATTTCGAAAAACAAGAGCTTGAAAGTTTATATGAAATGCCGTACCTCGTAAACGCTCGGTAAATTATATCTATGTCTTGTTTTCAGAAACCTGCTAAATACCAGCAGGCACACAGATACCGTCACTTACATTTCTATGTCACATCGAATCGGTTAATTGAAAATAGCTTTAGTAAAAATATGGCATACCCGCCTAGCAGCCGGAACAGTTAAAGAGAGGACAGATTTTAATGTAAATTTAAAACGGCTGCTTATCGTCCTGATATTTTATGGCCTTACCCAAGAACTACAAGAAACCGTTTCAGATTTTATATTAAACTTTTGAATCGTTAGTAAAAGCACATACCCAACTAAAGATTAAAAGTACAATTTAGATGTAAAAATCAAAGGAGACAAGATTGAATTAGTGGAAAAGTAAAATTTTAAGAGATTACCATAGATGTGAATTTAAACTGGAAACAGGAGCTAGCTGCTATTGACTCTTCAATGTCATCAGCATGCTGCACTCAGGAGCCTTAGAGATGTGTTGGATCTAAAGCAACTAAAGGCTATATATTACGCGCTGGGAGAATCTAGATTAAGATACAGCGTAATGCTTTGGGGTAACAGCTATAGTTACAACTGTCAGAAAGCGTTTATTTTACAGAAACGTGCCATAAGGGTTATGGTAAGGATCTCACAAAGAGCCTCATGTAGAGAGCACTTCAAAGAATTAGACATTTTATCAGTACCAAGTTTTATATTTATTAGTAATCCTAAATCACTTTGCTAAGTATATTCGTGAGTATGAATCACAAAACGAACGTAAGATAAGAGAAAGCACAAGAAGGAAGGAATTTAAATACAAAATGGCACCAAATTTTAACATAGCTAAGCATTGTTCCGGATATCAAGCAGTGGAGTTATTTAATAGGTTACCGACAAACTTAAAATTATTAATTTATAGCTCTCACTCTTTTATAACGAAATTAAAAGCGTTCTTGTTGGAAAAATGTTTATACTCGGTATCAGAATTTAAGTAAAGTTGTACTCTCAATATTTTGGACATTAAATTTTGACATTATACCTGCTACTACATGGCGGCATGGAGAGTGCGATTGTCGCAACCCAGCGCAGGGCACGCCACAATTGTGGCCATAAATCCCCTCTTTGAGGAGTGGCTAGAGAGGCGCCACGGCGTCCTCACCTTCCGCCTGACGCAGGTCCTCACCGGACACGGTTGTTTCGGGAGGTTCCTGTTCAGGATAAAGCGGGAGGAAACGCCCGGGTGTCACCACTGTGTGGAGCGCCCGGAGGACACGGTGGAGCATACGGTGGAGGTCTGCCCGGCTTGGGCGGAGCACCGCCGTGTCCTCACGGAGGCGATCGGCGGCAGCGATCTCTCGCGTCCGGCCCTGGTTCAGGCCATGGTTCGGAGCGAGAGTGCATGGGAGGCCGTCACCTCCTTCTGCGAAGCAATAATGTTCGCGAAGGAGGAGGCGGAACGCGTGAGGGTAAGGCAGGGTTCGCGCCCTCACGCCCTTAGCCGCCGCAGGAGACGCCCCGGGCGTCGGGAGTCAAAAGCTGATTTCCGGCCACCGTAGGCGCGGGCCTGCGGACGGTGATCAATGGGTAGCTCGCCGTCCGATAAGGACCAGGCCCGGGTCGACGGCGCGTTGTGTTTCACGCGCGCCTCAAAGAGATGTCAGCACCAACTGACGGGGTCCGTTAGGGCCAATGCCTGCCGGGGTTGCGAGTTTGTCCGAAAGGGATATCCGTGGCCCCGGTACACAGGCAACGGAAGGAACACGGGTAGGTTTTAGTCAGTAAAAGTCTGACACGCCCTCCCGCTCAGCCCAGAGCGGGAGAAGTTATTTGATAATTTCCCACCCAAATAAAAAAAAAAAAAATACCTGCTACTAATTCGACATTATATTAATTTTTTGTCTAACTTTAAATTAATTGACTCTTGAACACATTTCACATCAATTTTAATTAGGCCTTTATACCTATGTATTGTTTCTGCATGTGATAATTTTATTAATATGTAATGTTCAACACAATGTAAATTGTTAAATGAATAAATAAGTGAAAAGAAGCCTGTAAAGGAGGGAAGTTCTAAGTATGAATGTGCAATCACATTCACATTCATACATAAACTTTCCGCAACCCGACCCAAACATAGTTGGGAAAAGGCAGATTGATTGACGCATGAACACCAGCGCACACGTGACAATGAGCATCACAAAATGCACAAAAAAGCATACACAAAATGGTGGTAGTCTTGCGCCGCGCTTCCATTCTAATAAAAAAAAAAAACATTGAAATGGAAGAGTCTTTACAGTTTCGTCAGATAGTAAAGCAACGATCACAGTTCAGTAAAGGATTTACTGAACTGTGATCGTTGCTTTACTATTTATCTCGGCCTCAATGCGGTGTACACGCGGTTCCGGCGCGGCTCCGGCGTCATGTACATAAAGCCTTACTAAACACAAACCCTTTTTTCAAATCGCTCCCGCCACCTCCTATCCCATAAATCCAGGAGTCCGATCACCTTTTTATCAGGTCAACGGTTAGGTACGTGGGTCACGCAACGTGGACCCGCCAGCACAAAGATGTCGTCAATGTATTAAATTATGTCGGCTCCGGACACCCCGAACACCCCCGGACATATCGGACAGTCTGGACACTCTCCAACTGGACGGAATTTATGTTACACTTATATTGTTGCCATGTGCAACTTAAATCTACATTTTTAGGTTGATTTTGAAGATACCAGAAGGTGATTTTAACTCGTTTAAGTGTGAATTTGTAATATAAGTAGGACAGTGTGGTGGTTTGGGGTAGCCTGAAACTGCAACAGTTCCACGTAAACATCTATACATCAAATCCGAAATAGCATGGTTCTCGTTTGCCAACTCCATGGATCGATAATGCATGCCGTTTGCAATTGGCCGCCATCGTAATTCCCATGGTGCATCTGAAATTATGGTGTATCACTGGAAACTTAATTATTTCGTTATAGAGTATTTATTTAATAATAGGCGACAATTGTTTACGTTTCTTTTCATTTAAAACTACTCGCTATACATTTATAAGTGCAAAAATCACTTACAGGCTAACACGAAATACACTTTATTATTATATTAAGATTTTATATTTTTATGACTGCAATTACTGCAATTAATTGAGAATATGACTGATAAAAACATTGAAAAAACAAACCTTAAAACTAGCAATTTTAAACAAAAATCAATAATCGAATTAAATTAATTTAAATATTAAAATATATATTTATAAAAAGAATATTATAAAGATTGTATTACGTGACGGATAAATAAATAAAATTAAACTAAGATTAAATAATTCGTTTACATTAGATAACAATTAAAATTACATAAAAATTAAATTAAATAACGCTAATTAGGTATGTTAATTAACAAATTGGCAATTCAGATGACATAATTATGCGAATAGTATTTAATAATTAATTTACAAAATTTCGAGCTTCGAGAGAGTTAGCACCTAGGACAGTTTTACGCAAGGGCGGGTGGAGCGGAGTGATGGGTTTTCGAGGACAGCGGGTCGGGGCACGAAACTTGATGAGACTTAGTAACTGTGGACAGTCTATTTGCTTTTTGAGGAGTTTGTACAGAAACCGGGCATACACAACTTCTCTTCGAGTCGATAACGAGAGTATCTTGAAGGTTTGCAGACGGGGCACATAGGAGGGGAGCTACTTGCTTTTCCCTTTGGAAAAAGCAATGTGCAATAGAAATCGTTTCTGGACCCGTACTAAGAGCAGTTTATGAGTGGCGTAATGTAGTCTCCATACAACGCTACAGTACTCTAGTATGCTTCGTACAAGGCTATTATACAGCAATATTTTAGTGCTGACCTGTTTGAAACCCTTGGTATTGCTTGAAGCTTTTTTAATAGTGTTTTCGATGTGGGGGGATAAAAGTAACTTTTTTATCAAATAGAACTCTCCTAGATCCCTTATAGTTTCTACTTCATGAATTTTATGTTTACCTATAAAGTAGCTCGAATGGATGGGATGAACCTTTCTAGAAAATGACAGGTGGTAGCATTTATTGAAGTTCAATTCCATTTTGTTATTCTTGCATCATTAATTTACTCCGTTCAGATCACCTGTAGAAGCTCAATATAATTTGATAATTCGATTTTCCTTGCAATCTTTAAATCATCCGCGTACAAAAAAATGTAATTTATAAAATTTATACTTAAATAAAATGGGGGCCAAGTGGGAACCCTGCGGGGCACCAGAAGTCATGCGATAATTGTTGGTAGAGCGAAAACCATTAACCACTACATAAAATTCACGGTTAGCGAGGTATTATTCCAGCCATTTCAGCAAGGGTCCCGTGATACCATAATATGTTGTCAGTTTTTTTATCAATAGGGAATGAGAGATTTTAGCTAATGCCTTACTGAAATCGGTGTATATCACATCAGTATTGTTAGTGTATCGTAATTATATTATTATTACGTAATTATTTATTTTTTCATTGTGTTGTGGTCTTGTTTATGTATTTTTAATTCAAAGTTACGCATTAATACAATTACAAATATATTTTTATTTATAAGTACATACTACGGTACTACTTATAATCAGAATCATACTTATTTCTGTGGAAATGGTTTACTTACCCGATTTAATATATCACCCAGGGGGACGTCGTTACGTAACTCCATAGGGTTTCTACTGAACATCAGCGCTGTTGATGTTTGTCCGAAGTTACAGCATTTTGCTGAGCAAAGACTTGTTCTTACACAGATGCGACGCACAGATATTGTAATTGTTCTTAATATAGTTTGTTTGTTCTCTGCTAGCCTTGTGATAAAACTGGAAAACTTGACATTTTAATTATTATGCATGATTTTATATACATATTGACATTGTAGAATATTGTATACAATTTTACATGAATGTTTACTTTGAAAAGTATTATATTTACTGCTTTAATTTATTGTGAATGTGAGCACTATGTGGGTAATTTTTTTTTTCTTTAAATGTTTTCCTTTCTTATCTTTTCTCAGTTAAGTTTTAATGATGGTCTGACATTTTGAGCGCTTTATGCGGCCTACCCAAATGTTATTTTTTTGGTACTGTTCGTCGAGTCGTTGAGCTCCTTAAGTTTTGAGTTGAGCTGCACGATTACTGACAAATGCTTACACTGATTGGACAGGTCCGCTCAAATTTGTGTGGTTCTTTCCTCAAAAGACCATTTCAGACACGGATCTACATGGTCCTCACATGACCTGACCAAGATTATGTCTGGACTTTAAAAGAGACTTTGACCCCTGAGTTTGTTTCGCCATTTCTTCTTAGGGGTAGTCAGATAGGAAATGTCGGCTACATCTAGATTTTTTTTTTATATGACGTGTAAAAGTGATTTTAATATCCTATTTACAGAATAAACGATTTCATTTCATTTCATTTCATTTGTTTATAAAAGTAGTTATTTTTGAACTCGACAATCGGTATTTTGTTTTTTTTTCATTGTTTGTTTGTTGACTTTGTTGTCTTCACAGGTTTTCATTTGCCAGTACCACAACAACAGATGATAAATTTCTTTCTAGATAATGTAGTAAACATAATGTCAATTGTCTTTGGTATCTGGCCCTGACATCAAGCAATGGACAAGATTTTAAAGATTTTAGTGTATTGAATACGAGGCTTTTGACTACTTTGTAGCTATGTGTATTTTTTTAATGTACTTTTGTAACGTGCGTTTTGTTTGTGCAGAATAAACAAGTTTTCTTTCTTTCTTTTAAATACTATTGTGACAATCATAAACCAAAAATGGATGTCAGTAACTTCTAACGTAATCGACCAAGTGACTAAAGCACTATGTATCGGTATGAAACCTGTGGTGACTCAAAGTTTCATGGTGTAATTTAGTGGATGATTTTAGGGCTTTCTGAATGTAATTTACATTCTCTGAATTACACGGTAACTAGGCCTCAAAATATTGGTCTAGAATCGAATCTGTGGGTGGCTTTTGCAACACAATGTTAAAAAAATAATACTTAAAATATCGAGTAGTAAAAATGTTAAATTTGTTCGATGCGGAGAATATAAGGTTTCGCATTACTAGAAGAAATCGTTATAATTAAAAAACTGGCCAAGTGCGTGTCAGACCTCGCACAATGAAGGGTTCCGTATTTGGGATGAGTTTATCCAAACAAAGTTAACACTGTGGTTGAAAAACATGATCCCCGTAGATTCCAACTGCAAATGTAAGTTTGTACGCACAATATTGAGTGATTTACCATGTTATTTTAAGATCACAGACTTCTTATAGGTTTTCCTGTAATCTATAAGTAAAGAACTATTTTCTGTATTTTTATCAAAATTTAAGGCTCAGTAGTTTCAGAGATAAGGGGGGGGGGAGCAGTCAATTTTCATCTATTTTCGTAAATAATTTTAAAAGCATTTATTTTAAAATTATAAAAAAATATATCTGAAAACCTTACTACAAGCCCTTTTATTTGATATGTCGCACGGTAAAGTTTGCAAAACTTTTTTTTTTTTTCTAATTTGCCTCCCAAAAGTGACCACCATGTTCAAAATTAACTTATTTACGTTACACGTCCATGTTTGGGTCATAGAAGTCCACATGTGTAGTTACCAAATTTCAACTTAATCGGTCCAGTAGATTCGGAACAAATCGGCTGTGACAGACGGACAGACAGACAGACAGCCAGCCAGACAGACACACGAGTGATCCTATAAGGGTTCCGTTCTTTTGAGGTACGAAACCCTAAAAACATGAATAATTATCCACATCATCGCGTCGCGCAAGTGATATCGCACCAGTCTGTACGAGCCTTTCTGCCGTGGCTATTATATGCATACAATGTACAATATGTGTGAATTAATACAATTTAAGTCACCACAAAACAAATAACGATAATAAGTCTGGTCAGAGTCCTTTGGAAGAAAACAAACAATTAATAAATAACATCAATCTTCCTCCTACACCTTTCATAAATTATCCTAAATTAAAAATAAACAAACCTTCAAAACAAACAATTCATTAACATTTTAGATCAATCAATAAAAATCAAAGTAAATCACATGGTACAAGGTTGCCGAGCAATCAGTCAAACATTACACGAACCATTGGGCCCAGGTCAATTCATTAGGGAGCAAACACCGATTGTCCTCCTTCCGTATGCCACCAATAAAACAAATCTAAATCCTCGTGCTGTTGACTTTCATTCCAAATGGTTTTATAGTTAATCTCGAGTTCAATAGAGAAAGCCTTCCCTGATTTCCGAAGCATCCTTTTTCATGTTAGTTTTTCCAATTGACAGTTGAAAGTACTTCTGTGTACTTATTTACGGAAGTTAATTAGGTTAGTTAGACCAAGCTAAGTTAATGCTAATCCCTTTACGAATAAAGTTCGGTTTGTAAAAGTTGGAAGTTAAAAAAATATTTATAGTCCGTTAATAAGGTTGAAGTCTTTAGATAAACATTTTGAGTAAGTTTTTGTTTAGAAAGTAACAAAAGAAAAAGCATAGTTAGCTGGGTTACTGATCGATAAGCAACGAAAGTAGGTGAAGTTATTATTTAATTGTATAAACTCCAACGTGCTCTATGTCACCGTGTAGTGCTATTACTAAACCGTTTTTCTCGGCTCTGTCAGTGCTCTTCTCACCGTTTTCATTTATAACTTTACAGGTTTCTCTAACGTAATGTTTTTTTTTTGACATTATTACACCTTAATTAAAAAATACATGGTAACACTAAAATGAAAAGTTTAAAATAAAAGTTAAAAAGGGGGGGGGGGGGAAGAGCTCATTGGACATAAAAAAATTCGTCCGCATCGCTGTCAATGGGAAAAGTGCCCAAAAGGCTGGCAGCATTGCCACGTTGGATGGCAATGCTGATTTTTGGGCTAAAAACAGGCCAGCCCTCTGGTCGCGTGAAGAGTCGACCAACCGCTCGGCGATGTCCTGAAATACTCAATGAGCACTCAGACCCCAAGGCCTAAGCGTTTCAACCCCAAATGGCTCAAACATATAACTCCCAATAAGGTTGTTATATTTACGCCGTTTGAGGTTTTCTGCTCCTGCAGCTGCCGCCCCCGCACAGCCCACCGTGTTAGGAAGATGGGATGGCGCGAGGGTGTCGACATAGGTTGCATCCCACACCAAAGGCCTACCCAACATCCACGGCATAATGGCGATTCCGTCTGGCCTCTTCCCATGGTCGCGTGCCAAGCCATTGGGTTCTAAAACAGCTGGCACCCCGGCGGTAACAAGAGCCCGACGGATGATGTCGTGAATGCCATCCGACCAGCGCTCTTGCTACAAGATAGGCCGTGGTGTCCTAGGCAGTCGACTTCTTCACCGCGTTGATAGCGATGTGGAGCCCCGCAAGGAGCGCCCAGACGCGAACACGTAGCGAGCCGGAATGTGATGTCACCCACCATGGTGCCAATGTTGGGTGACGGTAGTGTCTGAAGCCAGAGGCCCGACTCCCATTGCATTACAGCCAGCAGGCGGGCACGCTCGGCAGTATTGGTGGATGTATTAATAAGTTTATTCCGTACGTACCAACCTGCAGAGCGGCTCATCCCACTGTCTCTAGGAAGATGGGTTCTCGGGCTGAACGGTATCCGGGCAAGCGACTTTCCAGGCGTTCATCATTACTACGCCTTTCAAATAATATTCATACATTCAAGTAAAAACGCAACAAAGTTCTCCTTCGTAGAGTCATGCTCCGGAGAGCACAATATTTTTCAAAAAGGGTGTCATTTCCTTTACTGCGCCGTTTTCTGCAGAAATAGATGTTAATTTCATTTTCTGCTGCAGAAGTATATGATCAAAGTTCATCAGTTTTATTCAAAATAGATAAAAAATAACGGAGAGAAACTAGAATTTCTATTCATAGGAATTATTAGCATCACTAAACAGTGGTCGCATCGCGTAACCAACCACACGCGTAGTAAGCTACATTGATCTAAGCTTCCCGCTCGAATATTGTTCACAAATTAAATTATAAACCTAAAGCCGAGCGCGGATATGAGACAGCGAATAGTGCCATTAATAACCACAACTTTATTCATAAAATGTTTCGAATACTAATGAAACTCAGTTATTACTTATCCACGACTATTAAATCCCGTTCTTGGAAGTTTCCCATTCATAACTTGTTTAATTTCAGAGTGAAGATCACGGCCCGCGCGTTATATGTTCAGGTGAATATTTTACCGACAGCGGGAACTTTTACCCTTTCTTTTTACCACTTGTTCAGGATAAGACGTGACTTTTAATATCGCAGGTGGGTTCGCTCGCTCCGCTCCCTTCGCTCTCACCGTGCAGCTCGTAGCGCTTTAATTCTGACGACGAATAACGTTACATTTAAAGTTACGATGTTTAGTTGGACTCTGGAGTTTTTATTTCAAATGCACGGACCACTCTTGATATAGTTTTAGATTATGTTGGTGCTTGAACTCGAATGAGTCTCAAGCATGACAGATATTCATGATCATTTCACATTATTAGAAACGATGGATTGTATACAAATTACAAATAGGTTTTGATGGAAACCTGTCAGTTATATCATCCGAAAAGAGCACTTATGTAAAATAATTTCAGCTGATTCCGAACGTCTTTGAATTGTGACCCTCGTTCCTATTTTAAACAACATCTCGAAACGTCGACGTCATTAAACGAACCTTCGGAAACAACAATGTTATTCATCCGTACAAATTCTGCGTATTCTTATGAGTCGTAGTGTATTTTATTTGGAAGACAAACGTCATTTCTGGGATGCGGATGAAATCTCGTGGGGTAGCAAATAGGGAATTATGTCGTCCATCGAGTGCCCTAAGGGTTGGTATGCCTGATTCGATTTGCGGGCCTGCGGAGGGTTGTCCACGTAAGTGTTTTGGACCCACGTCCTTAACTAAGGGCGTGCTTGAATATGCAATCACATCTGTCGATACTAATGTATGGAGCCTTCGGGGACCCGAGATGTGACGCGGAAACACTCCTTCATAACTTGATAATTGTTTCTATTTGATTGTGAGTTCGTTATCCGCTTCAGCCAAAATCCATCTAAAATGCTTCCTGTCCTTGAGAGAATGAAGTCTCGGTATTTAATGCAAATATTAGCAGTGGCTTAATTTACGGAGAGGAATCAGATGGAAGCATAACGGAAATTGAATCTGTGGAAGTTAAATCTGGAGGGCCTGTCATTCAAAATATTATGTATTTCTCCATTTAATCATCAGCATGTCAGCCCTACAGAATAGAAGCCCTGAGAAGTGGTGGCCCAGTGGTAACGGTTGCGACTTACGAGTTGTAGGTCGTAGGTTCGAACCTAGATGGGCGCTTATTTACTTGCTTTACTTTGTGCAAATTATTTCATCACCACTGTTCTCAAAACTGTGAAGGAAAACATCGTGAGGAAACCGGCATGTCCTAGAACCAACAATTCGAAGACATGTGACATCTGCCAACCCGCACTAGGCCCGCGTGGTGCATTACGGACTACTTCCTCTCACAGATAGGAGGCCTGTATCCCAGCAGTGGGAATATTATAGGCTAATTATGTATATTAGCCCTACAACGGCAGTTGTTGAACTTTACGATTGCCTTCTAATTGATAATATAACAAACACATGTTATAGGCTTCGTCAGCACCTGCGGTCAGCTCCCTGATCACCGCGTGAATCATCAGTACTTCTTTTGCAGACCTTATTGGCACAAGTTATACGATAACTCAGTCAGCAAGGCTATTTTCATTAGAATACGCACTCGTAGATGGTAAAAATAAAAACACTAACAGATCTCTAAGTGCGAATTTCACCAATCAAACTGAACGCGATCAGCACCTAAAAACCGAGTTCAAGAGTTGTCAGTGTCAATCTAACAAACAAATAATGACACTGACAGCTCTTAAACGTAGCTTATGTGCTGATCGCGTTCAGTTTTCATAGGTGAAATTCGCCCTAAAGAACACACAAATAATGATTTATTTTCGTTGGATCTCAGTTTTGAATCCCGGTTTAATATGTTTGGCGTTGGATCCCACAAAACATTATTATGTATTTCCGTTGGATCCCAAATTTTAAAAATGCAAGAGAATTACGTATACACACTTTCTCTCTTACTGATCTAATCTAATACAGAGAAAAAATTGACTTAGTTTGCAAACATGAAAGCATCCAAAGCACAAAGAATCTCGGGTAACTGTCAATCTAACTGAAGTACCACGATATATAACCTAGACTTTGTCTGAAATCTAGGAGTAGTTACTAGCACAGATATAGAGGGAAAGATAAATGGCGCTGGATTCCATTGAGCAGGAGTGGGAGGGACAAAGCTTCGGCAGAGGGTAAGTAATTTATCATAGAATAATATTGGATCAAGAGGTCGGTGCCGGCAGCCGACCGGTCGCGCGCCGGAGCCGGGCGGCCCCACCGCGCTGGTCAGGAACTGCGGTGCTTGGTTTTTGTACACAAGGTATGAGCGAATGCGTTGACAAATTATGACGAACAGATATAAAATCTAGCTGGTTTGGTCAATGTACGTATTTCTAACCCCCGACGAAAACTGAGGGGTGTTATACCTAAGTTTAACGTGTGTATCTGTGTGTATGTCTGCGGCATCGTAGCTTCCAAACGGCTGAACCAATTTAGTTTATTTTTATTTTGTTTCAAAAGGTGTGTGATCGAGTGTGTTCTTAGCTATGATTTAAGAACATCTGTTCAGCCGTTTAAGATTATCAGCTCTTTTCTAGTTGATGAAGGGATGTGAGCATCTTCCGCAGGTCTAATCGAGTCGAAATTTGGTATTCTGTAACTTACTGTTTTCATTAGCCGTCCCCCGATGCGACGACACTTGAATCAAAATATTGCCTACAAGTTATACGAAACTTAAAGGGCCAATACATAAACATGAAAGGAGAGTTACTAACTTTAGCTCTAGGATGAAACAATCACTTTTTCCTATTATATTAATTGCCCATGAAATATTTCTTAATAATTCTTAAGTCATGGTGTACCTAATATCACGCTATATTATCTAATACACACTTAAACACACACATAACATCACAGGGGTCTGAATATCTGATACATTGACTAAAATACCAAAGAACCACGAGGAACTAAACGCTATCACAATCATAGACAGTGCGATCATCCAACTAAAATTACCAATCAATATTCAATCTATAATCGCCTGCTCTCTCAACTCGCGCCTCTCCAATTTGCTCCGCCGAAACTTGAAATAACACGGTATCGATGATCTTCGGAGCTTTGCGCTGTAATACTGTCTTTATGTAGGCCAGGCCTGACTGTACCTACTATATGTAGGCCAGGTCTCGCCATACGTACTATAAGTAGGCCAAGTCTCACCACACACACTACACTTCGTACGCCAACTCTCTCCGCGCGCACTATATGTTGTACAGGGTGTGTTCTCAAACTCGTGTTATTACCGATCCTGATACATCGGATTAGTTTAGAGTTTCGAGCGTGTTCAGAAATGCTCCTCTTGTAACATTAATGTGGTATAATTCGAGCCTTGAAATGTGGTAAGGAGGTGTACACTGTTCTTGGTATTGTGGTTTTCTAGGAGGTATTGTGGTATATATATATATATAATTTAGTTAATGATGTTCAGTTTACACACTATTGTTTGCTTCCATGCGTCAGAGATATTATGAGCAAATCTTTTTTTGTACGATGGTGCAATAATAAATGATTACCTGCGTTGGGAAGTGTTCGTATGACCCACCACATAAAAAAAACTTTCAATACGTTCATACTTTATCAATTTATTTAAGGCATGTATTTAACGCGGCGACAAATTAATCTGAATATGGGATTAAAAAATAATTAAAGCCGGTAGCAAAAATAATAGGTTGGCAGCTACAGCGAAGTATAATTTTAAGTGGAAAGTAGCAGCTTAATAATCAGTTGATAGCTTTGTTTTAATTTAAACTGGCATCGATTTTTG
This sequence comes from Tiliacea aurago, assembly GCA_948098905.1. Lineage (NCBI taxonomy): Eukaryota > Metazoa > Arthropoda > Insecta > Lepidoptera > Noctuidae > Tiliacea > Tiliacea aurago. Next base: position 27,921,643 of record OX402581.1, on the reverse strand, counting down.
GTTTTGGTAACTGAATTTACCAACAATAGAGGCGAATGGTCACTGTTCTAACCTAACCTAACCCAAATGATTCAATAACAGTATTATGCTGTATGGATAATTACTATATTGTTAGTGTGAACTAAATAAAACATTACTTACATAACTTTTGTTGATATAAATTTAAAAATAATATTAAATAATATTTATTCGCTGCCAAGTTATTTTTTTTTGTAACAAATGGTTAGTCGCCCTTTAAGTTGTTAGTCGACTGGAAAATAATTTGCCTTTATTTAACCATTTATGTACACACATATAAACGGACAAGAAGAATAATACGTACAAAGGTGATGCTTATTTCTAAAGAAATCTCTTCCAGCATATCTGCGATAGGAAAGTCGATAAAGAGATGTAGACAACGTGTGTAAGAGTAGAAGAGAACATAGAATACATAAAATCAAAAACAATTCACTTAATAAAATAAAACAAATAATTTGTGAATATACTAATACATACTTCTTAAATAAATATCACTAGAATATGAATAATTCAATTAAAATAATAAATACATACGCAACTATGACGTAGTGGAACGATAGTGTTCTTACACTCTTCTTTTAAATACTGCAACAGTTTGGCAGTCCCTAATATCAGGCGGAAGCGAATTCCACAACCGCACCGCGCACAGTGAAGGAGTAGGAGTAGAAGTCGGTGGAGTGGGGAGGGGACTTAAGAAGGTTTCTAAGTTGCGACCTGCAAGGCGCATCCGAAGGACGGGCGTAGGAAAAACGTTCCCGCAGATAGGATGGCGTTTTATACTCCAGAAATATGATTTTCCTTTTCAAACTCACATAAATGCAAATCCTATAGCATATTATAATTTGGTAGGTAGTCATACTAACCCTTTAACAAGTCTGAAAGCTAACGAAATACAAGCACAATGTTTCTAGAATTATTCTCGTTCTACTTTTTTGAAGAAATATATTATTCTAATCACGGAGACGCTCTTTATTTCGTGTACTTGAAGAGGGAAGGTTTAGAATAATGATAAAAACGAGGCGTCTGGGCTGCGATCCGACGTCAAATTATGTCTGTTTGAAAGTTTCGCACTCCGAGATACTCCTCGCGAGACAAGGTGAACGGACTGCTAAGGACTGCGAATTTAATATTTCTTTATAAAATTATATTACAGCGTTGGATAATGACTGGAAAGACAATGAAAGTCACAAGAATGCACTCAGATTGTAGAGATTGGGGCATATGGGCTGACATTGACTGCATTAACAATGAAGAAACGGATATTAGCGTTCTGTAGTTTCTGCCTACCCCCGTGGGAAGAAGGCGTGAGTTTATGTATGTATGTATGAACGAATATTATTACGAATTAGAAAAACAATGATTCTAAAAGCAAAGTCAGGTAATAATCGTGATCACTCCATCCCTCATATTAATAAAAGTACAATAAAAAAATATGTACTAACTTTATCCTGAGCATAAGGAAAGTAAATTTTAATTAACTTCAGTAATACTAAATAGTAAGCAGGGGTAGAGAGGAAAAGAACCGGAGTTACCGACATAGCTTGCAGAGTAAGCAAACTGAAGTGGCTGAGGGTTGGCCATGTTTGTTGAAGGACCGACGACCGGTGGAGCAGACGAGTCCTGGAGTGGAGACCGCGTATCCGCAAGCGTAGTGTGGGACGCCCCCCAGCTAGATGAACTGTATCGCTAAAAAGGTGGCTGGAACAGACTGGATGCGGAAGGCGGAGGACAGGGTGTTGTAACGCAGCCTAGGAGAGGTATATGTCCAGCAGTGGACTGCGATATCCTGAGTTTCAATAATTGAGGGTTAGAAAGAAGTAAACATTTATACATTTTTAACCGACTTCAAAAAGGAGGAGCAAATATGTTCGCCTGTATGTTTTTTTCTTTTGGTCACCGATTTCTCCGTCGATTATGGACCGTTTTTGAAAATTCATTTTTTGTTTGAACGAATCCCTGAAAGGGTAAGCTCCCCAGGTCTTCCCACTGCCACCAAATCAATCTGATGAGGGGATCCAGTGGAAATCAAGGGAAACCTTCAAATTTTATAGGCAAACCTATAGCGATTTAAGTATTTTTTATAGTAACTCGTGCATTTGCTCCCGGAAATTACCATTTGGTGATGTGGAACTGATGATAGAGACCACAGATGGCCACCGGAACAACATAATAATAAGTTTTTAACGGATTGCGATTCGATTAGGTACTTTAATATGGTTGCTAAGCTATTTATGCTCGTCACAATGCATATATGGTGAAAGGCAGTTCTCCTGGTTCTTCAGGAGAACTCCTCAACAATTAACGTCCCAATATAGGAAAAGCAATATTTTGTAAAAGGTGATGAGCAGTTAACATTAGGCTATTGTAACTTAGATAAATTAAAAACTGACCTACAAAAAGTGAAAAATATAAAAAAAAAAAATTGTAATTCTGTTATTTTTTGTTATAAAAAGTATTTTTATATATTTTACTCTAAAGTCTTTAAAAAAAAAAGAGGAATTCTATTGAATTAATCCAGAGCTATTCTCAATATTGATTGCCATATAAAAAAAGAAAAGGAAGTACCTAAAACAAAAACCCAAATGATAAAAGTGAACAAATTGAGTTCCGTTTTCACAACTTCGCGAAATCACTTCGTTATTTTATGAAGCGTTTTCATCGAAGCTGTTAAAATAAATAAATTCACGCAGTTATGAGCACTTGTTGTTTATTATGTGATTGGATATTTTAATGATGTGGATATTTGGAGTAGCTACTCATTACGTCCGCGTCGATGCGGCGCCGCGGCGGTGCGCGGTGGCAGTTCGGTCTACGTGCGACCGCGGCCGTTAAAACACGGGAATACATTTTTGTAATTATTTATTAAAATGAGCTTACGCTTATTTAAGTATGCGGAAAATTAAATATGAGGGTATTCTTTGAACTATTTATAAATATAATTAAGTAGCGTGATTATTTGTTTTGTTTTTATTCTTTATAACCTATTTATATTAATCCGCGCTACTGCTGAGCAAGAGGGCCTGGGTTCCCGATGCCCAGGTCGGACAAACTGTTATTGGGTTTTCCTACCTGGAATATCTCAGTAGCAGCCCGGAGTCTGGATTTGTGCCCGATTGATGGCAACATGCTCACCTCCTATTGGGACATGGGACTTAAAAGTAACTGGCGAAATCTGGGTGTACCTCTGCCCAAGTCTTCGGGGAACAGCGATTTTGTATAAAACACAACAATCATTCAGTTTAAAAATATTTCTCATTTTTACGAATTAGATAAGCGTTTTATGGAGAAAATTGTTAAAGATGATGGGAAGAATCACCCTCTCAACAAATGCCGGTTACAAAGTCATAGTCCTGTATTTATGATTTTCCAACCCCATCCACTACTTAACTGCCTAAATTTAAGCCCATAGATTTACCTATATAATACATCTAACTTCAGAACATACTGGAACTCCGAACATATTCGTACTGATTTGCATTCATCCATCCATCCGGCATTGATACCGTAACCCCGGTTCATCTCATTACGTCGCGTAGCAGCTACTGAGGGTAGGCGGAGGCGGGTCTAGGCCGGTAGGAAGGGTAAGCGATACTCACTGCTACGCAGGAGGCCTGCGGTGACTCCTAATATACATGAAATATCGGAGTAAGATTGGGTGATAATGATATGTGTTACATGATTGATAGAGATAAGGTTACTCAAGTCTTGATCGACATACTGACTGAATTGCATGATTGAATAAAATATGACAGTCCGGAGTTTAAGAAGTCTTTTAATTGCCAATGAAACTTGATTATTTTCTTTGTTATTTGTGTGGATACTGTGATCGTGGTTAGTGTGATCTGTGTGTAAACATCCATACTAATATTATAAATTCGAGAGTGACTCTGTCTATCTGTCTGTACCTTTTTTACGCCTAAACCACAGGTCGAATTTCGATAAAATTTGGCTAGGAGATAGATGGTATCCTGGGTAAGGATATAGGCTACTTTTTGTCTCAAAAATAATCCTAAAGTGGGTAATATTGGGGATGAAATTTATATATTATATAAAATGTTTGTATGGGAAGCCCAGCATTTCTGAAGTTAGGGATATCAAAATTCAAAATGCTTTTGGTAAGAAATAAAGATGATGTGTTTCAGCGTTTTTGTAAAATCATTCCCCAAGGTGGTTAAATAGAGAATGATTTTAAATTTCACATGTAGCACTGATTTGTAGGTACTTATTTCCAAGAGATTTAAGGGATTAGTAACATAGTAACAGTCCATAATAATATGTTGAAGTTACATTTGGGTAAAATTTCTTAACTTCATTAAAATCGACCTACTCGGTCAAAAGTTATTACAATTTAAAATCATAAAATAACCATTCTAACATTTATTTATTTATTTATTGTTAATTAAAACAGTAACACCAATTACATTAATTAACATGTAGGTATTACGTGGTCAATGGTGGCACTAGAGGAGATATTACAAATTTATGGTGATAGTTATTACAATTAATAATTATTATTTTAAGTAAGACATTTGGAATCATTAAAACCTGTTTTTTTACCAAACTACTTTGAGTTGGGCTCGCGCCCTGAAGGTTCCGTAAAAGCTGTGCTCGCTCGGCTAGCCGAATTATCAATTCAGATTGAAGGACAAACTTAATTTTTCAGTTGTAAAAGAACTTTGATTAGAGTGGAGAGGACCGATTTAAATGAAATACAGATTAAGTATTACTTCAAGACACGGCCTATGAATGTCCGGTCCCAGATCGAGAAACAAACTTCAATTTGCAGTAGGTATATGTATAACTATAAATTACCAATTTTTAGGATTTTTCTCTTTACTTGAACAGTAAGGCTTGCTAGCTTCTCCCCAAGTTTTATGCTGCTAGGTCAACAGAGAGTACCATACAGGCATTAGTTTATTTGCAATTGTCAACTGCGCGGCATAAATCGCCATATTTTTTCGATTGCGTTGATTGGAAGTTTGATTTTCTTTAGCTCCAAGCTCCAGCTCCAAGGGACCGTAGATCTAAGTTTTTGATATCTATTTCAACTTGATGACCACACGGTTCTGAGAAAAAGAGTCTTGAGAGACAAGAAGCTATCCTATATGAGTTCCAATTTTTAATTTTGAAGTATGGAACCCTATGAAAGATTATTTGAATGTATTATCTGCCTGTCTGGCTGTCTACCTATCTACCTTTTCATGCCGTAACGGCTGAGCACATTTAGATGATAGGCATACGGGTGGGCCATGACCGGGGGTAGGACATAGGATACTTTGAATCTCAGTTGTACGGTCGGTACGCGGGCGAAGTCACGGGCAAAAGCTAGTCATTTAAGAGATAACATCATCATAATTTAAGAGGGTGCATTTTGAAACTTGGCAACTTAGGAAAAAGGTGACAAATATTTCTCAGTTTTGATTATTTTGTCAAAATGATTATGTAATATCGCTCTGTTGTGCAGTAAAATATTTATGAACTAGCATTCGCCCGTGACTTCGCCCGCGTGGATGTCGGAAAATATCCCAAGGGAACGTACTACCGTGATTAGAAGGAAACGATAATGCCATCCTTGCTTTTCCAGTGTCCGATAAGGCAGGCAAATTGTACAAGTTAGTGAGAAGGTAGATAATAATCAACAATTTTGTGTTTTTCTGCACTGGGCGATGTGGTCGCTAAGCGACAAAGCCCTTTAAATTAAAAAAAAAATATATATATATATTTTGTTACTCGTAATTTTGAATCTGTGTTATTTTTAAAGTATTCATTCAAATGATATGATGTGCACGCGTATTTAAACAAAATTAAATAATACAATCTATAAAATAATGTTTATTTATATAAAAAACAGATTATAATACATGTAACAGTTTTTACAAAGTAGGTAGTTTTAGATCTCTGGCAATCAAGTGGGTGACGTGCTGTTCTCCTTGCTAGGCTATGAAATAGCCTGTACTAAGGAGTAACAGTGCCGATCCCCTCTAATTGTATTACTACAATTTTAATTGCCCAATTTAAATAACATATTTTATTGGATAAGGATTAATACGGAAATCATGATATTTAAATTAAATGTTGAAAGATAAAAATGGTTCCTGTGGGCCATCCTTTGAAGATAGACATGCTATAGCAGGTTTTTTTGTTGAACTTTTTAAGTTGTACAATTTAGTACAACACAAATTGAATGTATATCTTACGGTTTAAGCGGCTCACGCCAGTAAAGCTCCCAGTCGGCATGATTTTTTCAGACATCTTCAACAATAATCGTCATATTTCAGCCAATTTATACTAAACCTCAAAAAATATACACTTAAACCTTCCTCATGAATCACTCCGTCCAGTGGTCAAAACCTTTTGAAAATCCGTTTCGTAGTTTTTGAGTTTATCGCGTTCAGACACAGACAGACACGGCAGGTGACTTTGTTTTATAATAAATCATATGTCAGCTGTTTCCATTAATAACACTAAATTAGGAGTTGTAATAGTATCTAATCAAAATAGCCCCACCACGTTGCCAACTTTCAGAATGCACCCTCTCATCTTGAATCGTCAACACCCTGTAAGATATCGGATCATGCATTCTCGTTCCTTCTCTGCATGAAAAGTGACATTTATCTACTTAAAAATAGGCCAATTGCAAACTATGTATATATTGGCTGAAGAAGAAGAAAATAATTATGTAAACAGAAACCAATGCATTTCATAACATATTATTATCATACCCATACAGAAGTAAATAACACAAGCGGAGGCTGTTTAACCGCGAGCCTATGCATGGTGACCTATTTAACTATAGTTACAGTTATAACTGCCAGAGTTAAACGCCCGATATTTAATACTCCCAGCCTGAAAATTATGGTTCTGAAAATTGGTTTAACTGTATAAATAGTGAGAGTTTATGAGAAAAATTATATTCAGAACGTTTAACAAGTTGACGGACACTGAACGAGACACACTAGATGTTCTATTGTAATGTTTAACAAGTTGACGGTCACTGAACGAGACTCACTAGATGTTCTTTTGTAATGGTTAACAAGTTGACGGTCACTGAACGAGACACACTAGATGTTCTATTTAATTGTAATGTTTAACAAGTTGACGGACACTGAACGAGACACACTAGATGTTCTATTTAATTGTAATGTTTAACAAGTTGACGGAAACTGAACGAGACACACTAGATGTTCTATTGTAATGTTTAACAAATTGACGGACACTGAACGAGACACACTAGATGTTCTATTGAAATGTTTAACAAGTTGACGGACCCTGAACGAGACACACTAGATGTTCTATTGTAATGCCACCTATGGGCGGCTAGTGTCCTTGTTTGATACCTACGTTCGTATGGGCGGCTAGTGTCCTTGTTTGATACCTACGTGTTTATTTAATTTGATACCTACGTTCATTTGTTTTTATTGCTTGTTATATTTACAACGTATCAGAGAGACTTAAATAAATTGAAATTGTAGAATATAATCGATGTATCTGTTAAAATATGTATATTTTAAAATTGATTTAATTATGAAACATGACGAACATTAATTAGTGGGAGCCCTTTAGGCATTAGTATTTCTGTTGACACCTAAATGTGAGCTTAATAAAATGTGTTAACGTCCTTAATGCAACTGGTGTCTTCTCGCTAGTCATCCAGGCAGCCTAACACTTGGTCTATTGACTTTAAAAGCTTTAAATCGTTAATCTATAAAAGGGGCTGATACACAGTTTTGACTACCCATTTGCAAACTTTTCATTTTACTACTTTCATCTTTTAAGCTGATCACGAAAGATTAACCCATCCAATCGAACCCCATCTTAACAAATGACACCATCAAAGTCCACAGAAAAAACTACCAAACGAAGAAACGAACATTTGCCTCGACACGCTCGATTAACCATCCTGCCTCCTTTCAATAAGACATAAGCGCAATGATTTTTTACCTCTAAAGAACAATACATCGCGCGCCACTATCTCGAGCTCCCTGATTTTTTTCACTGAATAAATTTGTTTGGATATTTCACAAAAAACGGGATAAGGATGGCCCATTTACATCCCAAATGTGCGTACACCGTGGTTGGGCATGGTGATTGTGATCGATTACACCAGCCCAATGCGTTTGACGTTTACTTAAAGTGAAGTGTGTGTAATGACGTAGTATTAAGGGCCGGCCTTGAAAGAAAAACATTTGACTTGAGAGTTCTTTTGAAAGGAGTTTGTTTTAGGTACAGTTGTGTTGATTTAAAGGGGAGGCGTTTTTCTTTCAGATCTGAAGGTACTTGTTGCTAATGGGTGTAAAGTTTTCTTTAGAGTTAGAGGTGAGTTTCTGGCTTTTCGCAATGGTACTTAATTTTTTATAGGAAATTTAGTTTGAAACGCGAGTCTTTTGGTATTTAAATGTAATTGTAGGAGTCTTTCTCTCTGTCTTTCAATAAATATTGATCCCTAGTTGACCTTTTATACACCTACAGAGATACGAAAGGAGAGATTTTTACACAACTGGAAAATAGGATCAGTAGAAATCACAGTATTGCTGGAAATATTGTTAATTGACATTAAAGAAATGAGTTTCTTCTGAATATTTTACTGTAAGTACCAACACTGTTTCGCTGAGATCAATAGAATTTTAATTCACTGAAACAACTACAAATAGGTGTGAAAATAACTAACAGTAAAACCTAACGTGAGCTTTCTTGCCTTTAAAAGTAAAGTAAGGTAAAAAGTTATTCCTTTAGAAGTGTTTGACCCTTGTCTAGAGAAAACTTTTACACAGGACGCAATAACGGAGAGAATTTCAAATTGTTGCCGGGTACAAGTAGTGTCAAGAGCGCGTGGAATGAGAACAGAGATAATTACTTAAGTAACAGAACTATATCGACATTTTTGTAATTCTATTAATTGATTATTGTTAGAGTTAGATATCCCGACACAGGGGAACAATTTAATAAATTAATTTATGACAGCGCAGCTTGAAACAGACGACTATCTTACAACAATTTAGGTTTATCCTTTCAGTCATCATGGAAGCAAAAGGTTGTTGAAATTTACCCAAATTTATGTAAATGTTCAGTAACAAAACATATTATGCAGCATTAATGATAAGAAAATGACTAATTATCTCGGAAAAGTAAAGTCAGGAAAGTTCATTGCCTAAATGATCCGGAATAATCGTATCACAACTATCGTTCTGTTACAGTTGTACGAAATGGTTATTAATTTCCCAGACTGTATCCAAGTTGCAGCAATAGTAACAAAATTATACGTTCTTAATAACGTAATTTCCCGAAGGATTATATAGGGGATTTACTGGTACGAACATGGTGACGTCATTAGACCCCGCTGTTTGTGGGCGTATAATTATAACCGTTAATGAGATATTTATGTTTACCGATATCAGTATATAATAATAAGATATTTTTAGATAATCATATTATAAACAGTTTATTCTAAATCTTCCTGTGCATACAACAGCTAATTGAATGAAATACAATAAGTAACACCACAGAAGTTAAAAATTATAGTATAATTTATGTAGATTTTTACCGTTCAGTATCTAGAAAACAATATAAATTCAATAAAAACGAAAATTATAATACACGTAAGCTGCAGACACTATATTTATATTTACAAAATCGTAACGTACCCTGCTGCATTTCTAACTCACATAATCTATCTCCACCACCGTTCTCAAACCGCAAGGCGAGAACATAATTAAATCAACCTTTCACCATAGCTCCATAGCAAACAAAAGCTCACACAATAAATAACGAAATTAATCCGCTAATTTGTTACGTCACTGATCGCTCGGTTCGCTTCGCTCGCTCCAATCGCTCCGATAGCTCCATTCGTACGCTCTGCTGTATCAAAACTTTTGACTCAATGATACTACCCCACGGCAAATAGATGGTCACAGAAGGTTGGCTTCAAATTTGGTTGGTTGGCAAATACGAGTAGAGGTACGTTCCGTGAGATTGTCAGTAATACCAAGGCATTGCTAGCCTTCATTGAGGAGCTGGGGTGGATCGAATAATCTATTTTTCCCCCCGTACGTAAAGTACGCGTTTGAGGTGGAGTTGCGGACACCAGCCCGCATTACCTATTACGTAAGGTTGGCTCCGTACAGCGAGCGAAAACGCAAGCACACAGACGCGTACATACGTACGGCGATCTCAAACTATGTAAAGGTTAAGATTGAGCCATACAAGCGAATCCTCATTCTTTACCCATTCTGTCAAAATACTATGTACACCCACAACTATCAAATTATCTTAGGTAAAACAGAGGAACATCATTCTTTCATTAGTAAAGGAGTCGGTTCGGAGTAAAGAATGCTCCCGCTCTGGTTTTACATTCGGTTGGTCGAAACCTTGCCGGAATCGACCCTTAAACGAATACCAGGTTTGAGAGCGCAGTCGCTGTACATAGACACGTGTCTGTGTATACGTAGACAGTCGCTGTATGTAGACACGTGTCTATGTGTGCGTGCGTTTTCGCTCGTTGTATGGAGCGAACCTTCTGTCCCAATCTATTCTGTGATAGGACAGTGCTACAAATAGGGTAAAGGTAATTTTAGATCGTTTTTAATTAACGATTTTTATAGACCGGCCGGAGTTTAGAAATAAGATCTTATCTTGTTTTGTCGTTTGTAAAATTTTTGGCTCCAGTTGTTTGTTACGTACCTTTCAGTAATTGTGGATTCAATTGTTAATGTAGACGATAAGGGTCGAGAGGGGTTTTTGATATCAGAGGAGAAGCCTTTGTTTGGGATATATGATTCAACAAGCAGCTATAGTCAAATGACTAAGGTGAGAGCTGAAAAGCGAGAGTTAGCTGCTCTATGTGTATATGTGACTTATTTCCAACTGAACCGTGTTTTAATTCTCTAAGATCCTCGTGTTCAAAGTCATAAAACGTTCAACTTTGACACTCGTCACATAAAACTAAAAGCCACCATAGAATTAATTCCAAAGCTCTTGGTTACAACCCGCTACAAACACTCCGCTTAACATCCCGACAGATGCCACGTACCTATTTAGAACATTCTCGAAAGGCTGACTGTGACCCCGCTCAATATGGGTTCCGTACAGTACGACATCCTAATAAGGCCGAGCTCGAACCTATTTATCACGAAACTCAGGCTTTTAATACATTCCCAGATAAAACTACGTGGTGGTTTATATATTCATCTCATACAATATTGAGCTTTTAATCGTATGTATAGCTTACGCTTTTTCCGTTGCTGAAAACGAAACTGCTGACGGATGAATTCAAAACTCAAAATAAACATAGGTATATAAATTTTCAAAGAGTAGAATCAGTAAATCCTTTCAATGTCACACGAAGCATTGACTGAAAACATAGACTGATCACTGCTCATAATCTATTCAAACTGAAACATGCACACCAGCTAAACCTCTCTAAGTTCTTTTTTGTCTAAAAACACTCAATCCACTGAACCACTGAAAATATACAGCTGTATTTGAAAAAATCGCACCTTTAAACACGAACGAGCCGTCGATTCATTAGAACGCATCCTGAACCCGGTTGAACACTGGAACTTGCACAAAAACATAAAAAGATGACCACGACCAACGGAACTCTTAAAACGATAAAACTTTTATTCGTACCTGCATAAAATGGCGATGGAATATTCAACGGGCATTGCTATTCCGCAAATCCGCGGCAAAATTAAAGAAGTTATGAAATGGGAAGTTGCGAAGCAGGAGGGGCCTTAATTCCTGAAACCCCTCAAACGGTTTAATTAAGAGGATTGAAGTAAAAAGTGGCAGGACACGCCGCGCCGCCGCCGCCGCCGCCCAGGTGGATGGAACAAATTGCTTTTTAACTTATTGCCTAAAGATTTGAATGAAACGCCGTCTTGGACTTAATGTGGTAATGAGTTATTTTTCTTGTTTTGATAATTTACATAGGTATTTGAAATTTGAATAATAAAGTAAAATTCTGAAGGCACTGTAGGTACATTCCCATAAATGGAGGACACAGACCAGGCAATAATAATAAAAGAAATACTTTGTCCTGTGTCCATAATATTATGATGCAGTAGGTAATTAATGAAAGTGATAAAATAATACTTCAGATTAAAATGTTGAATTCAATAACGTCTAATGCATAAATTATTATCAATATTTTCCATATCTTTACTATAATATTTTGCCCTCTTATATCCAAAAAATTGCAGCTTTGAGCTAACTCAGTCATATGTAAATAATGGCTTTTAAATAATTTAATTCTAGCACTAAAATAACTTGGCGTCTTTAGCCACATAAATCCAGGGCTCCAATTACACTGGACATTGAGCAGATGTTTCAATGACCAATATATCTAGAGTTTATGGTGATTCATAAAATGCCAGCTATTCTCAAAAGTCAAATATCTAGCTTAACGATCGGTACACGGGAATAGCTCGTAATAATAACTACGTCTAGACTAAGCTGTTAAAAAATAATTTATAACAGATTTTATAATTGTATTCATAAAATAAAATACTTAGTAAATTATAAAATATCAACAGAGAACAACCTTGCCAAAAAAAACATCATAAATCATAATTTTTTTCGCTGTACCAGTAAAACAAATACCCACATTCAAGAAAATTTTGTTTTGCATGTTTGTGCTTGCAAAAAAAACTCATGAGACTAATGTTTCTTAGTCGTAATATTACAAAACCATCGTGAAAGCTAACGCTATTATCAACATTTCTACACAGATACCTATATAAAGTGTATAAAGCCTCCTTCGCGAAGAGGCACCATTCAGTTTTTAATTCCATAAGCCTACGTCCTATAATAAAAGAGGAAGTTTTCTTTTAAAATAGATTCTATATTGAGGCCTGGAGCGTCGGAAATATTTACAGCCAGTACATTATCTAGTCTGTTACGTAAGAAGATGAAGTACCTAGTACAACAAAGTACATTGGCAGCCTCTTCAAACCTATTACGTAATAAGCACCTACTATATTACTTACGTCAAAGTCCAACATTGCAACATCAGTTTTAAAAAGTTTATAGCCTCTAAAAACAAAACGTTAGCCAAAACAGATTGGCTATCAAATAACATAGTCGCATACCCATAATATCAATATGATGCTCAAAATTTTACAAAAACTGACAAACGACCAATAAATATTTTTATCGATGAGACACAACAATAAATTGTGACTAAATTCGATAAATTGACGGATGGAATAAAAAGCGAGTATATTTGGGGCGGGTGCGACACGCCGCAATATTTTCCGTTCAGCGAATTGATATGCGGTGTGACGTCACAAGTCACCCGCACCTGTAATTGTCAGCGTTTTGAATTCATCATATCTGACGTTATTAAATAAAACATCCGTGCGGTTGATACAGACGACGCTGGGGAGTTTGTGGAAATATTTTTGCTCGGCTTGCGATCAAAATAAAGACGACGAAAGATAAAATTGAAGAGGAAATTCTAAGATGCTTTTACACGATGAGATCTCGAGACAGACGGAGGCGTTTAGGTCTTTTGTTTTATCAGAATTATTGAACCATTTTATTTGAGGAGTCAATTAAACTTCCGAACTAATATCATGAGAAAGTTTCTCTTCACAAAACTCTCTGGCAAACAATAATTAAATCAGTTATCGCTAGCTACATTAACTTTCCCAATAACCTCATAAATACCGAAATCTTTTTTTATTGTTGTCTACTTGATTTAGCAGAGGATTTGGTAGTCAACAAGCGAGAGTAATAGAGTGTCTAAAAAGCGCCTCGTATGAATTTATTCTGATGGGACCCACTCGTTACCTCGACGCCGCATTAAAATTCGCCAACCCATTAACGGATGACGACAAGGACGTAATATATTGTAATTCCATAAAAAAAGAATGTCCCTGATTTATAGAATAATGAAGGTAAGGTAATGGAAGCTGTAAATCAGGTTATTGTAAATGTAAAAGGTTTGATATTTTGGTCATATATTCATAAAGTCAATATCAGGTCTAGTTAAAATAAAAATGAGCAATTTCTAGGAAAAGTTCACTTATGACCCAAAGACAATTGATTTTCAGCAGATAGTGACATAAGGAAAAAGTAAAGTGTAGAAGAAACTAATAAGGAAATTGTAAAACAAGATGAAAATAACAGTTATTGCTTTTTAGTTAAAATCAAAGTCAAATTATTTATTTCAAATAAGCACATTTATGGCACTTTTGAAAAAAATTGTCATAAATAAGCCTATTCCTTTTCTAGTCGCCCCTTCCAAAAGGTAGCTTTGTATACAGAAGAATGGGCAAGAAACTCCACCGTTATGTATAGTGTGATATAAATATATCATTATTATATGTGAAGACGATGCACCTCGAATAAAATTACTATATCACAGTAGGTAAAAATAATGAATAATGAAGCAATGACAAATAAATTAATTATGTGATAGATATGTCGGGATAGGTTCAGACATCAGAAGTAATACTCAGATATGGCAATACAGAAATATATTTCAATCGAACAATCAGTTATTTTAAATAGAGAGAATATAGAAACTAAATATAATTAATTAAATAACTAATAATGGTAGTGGCGGTCACATAGGGCAGTACTGACTGTCAGGGACAGTGGTCCATGCACCCACCGCAATAAGGATAGTACTAATTTGTTGGAGACAGCGTTCCATATCCAATAACGGGGCAGTACTGACTGTCGAGAGACAGTGGTCCGTGCACCAAGACGCATCCGTTCAAAATGCGTACCGACTCAACAGCGTAGCTCTTTATAAAGGCGATCCGCTAGGGGGGGGTAACGTTACAATATTTCACTCAATTGACTTCAAGTGTTTTAAGTCAAATGACCGATAAAATGAATGATTGTCTATGGTGCACGTTCCACTAGCGCCATCTAGTCGCCGCCTCTCACAGCTGTTAAACAATATGGCTTCCGTCACGGCCATTCTGATAAATCACTCGTCCTCGAGTCCATGAATTCATCCAAAAAAATTAAAAAAGGGCTTTCATTAATTCACATCATCATCATCGTTACATATCAAAATACCAAATATCACTGGTCTAGGTATTTCTTTACAACAGAAAACCCCTACAGTTCAAACATGCTGGTCTAAATCGTCACCCACTAAAGCAGGTGAGATTCCTGCAGCTCACAAAGCGCTGGGCTAGGTTATCAACCCACAAAAGCAGGTGAAACCCCTTCAGCTACATATTTGCTAGTCTAAATCGACAAAGCGCTGGACTAGGTCATCAACCCACACAAGCAGGTGAGACCCTTCCAGCTACAACTGGGCTAGGTCACCACACACAACTTTTGCAACCCCTACGGTATAAACGAGTACTAGTACATTTAGTCATCCAGCAAGAGACCTTTTTCCGGTACTGAAGTACAGAAGAGAATTACAGGATTCAGAATTAATAGTTACTGTTTGTGAACCAATCGATAATGTTTTTTGGATTCTAAGACACGACTGGCATTAAAGTTTTGAGAACTATCTCTTTAAAATTTTAATCCATTTTAATTTCCAAGAAATTTGAAACTAAAAGTTGGAACTATCTAGTTTTGAGATTACCGAGACCAAGCACAATGATTCTCATTCATGGTCAATAACACACACACTATTCCCCACGGGAATACCGAGTCAACCCTTGACTCTATGGTCTTTGCTTCTAGGCAAAACCCGATTATACAACCCAGAGCTACCGCCTACCGCGTATCCATGGACTACTCATTGAGCACTACGATATGTTACATAAACTAAAGTGATGTCAACTCATCTATTTCGTCTACAATCTCAATTGGTACTTGACATCCTTGTTATCTAGAGATTTTTAAAACATACCGATCGCCATCTAACACTTCAACAATTTGAAAGGGCCTCTATACTTCACGTCAAGCTTAGTTTGATTACGCTCCTCGTTCGTTCTGGCTACAGGAGTTCACCCACACACAAGCGGAGAACTGGTGGACCTCGACACCGGGCTGCAGGCAATCCAGGGAAGCCATGCCATCCCTAGATGGCAGGCTAATCAGGCGCTTGTTACGTATGGACAGGAACGGCCTGCGCCCAGTGACGAGGACCATCACGGGACACTGATCACTTAAACAAACAATTCCACACAATATGTATAACGCACAGCCCTCTGTATAGGGCTTACATGGAGACTGAAGAAACCGTTTCGCATGTGCTCTTTGACTGCACAGGCGTCACCCTGATCCGAGCAGAAACCCTCGGATCACTCAGATTTTTCACAGATATCCTATGCAGTCCAGAAGACCTAATCAGCTTCTGGAGGTAGGTGGGCTGGTTGGAATAACACGCACAATGGTCCACATGAAGGACGAAGTGCGGAAACCAAACCCTCTAACATAGAACGCTTCTCGTTCTCAATAAGCACGAATTCAGCGACAGAGAACCTACTCACGCTTGCCATTGTACTATCAAAACGATTTCATCATAACGCGCTGACTTTTCAATGCCTTCAGATACCAATCACCTAATGTCATCAAGGTCTTGTCATCATTGTCGTAAGCCATTAAATGAAGTGAACATCTGATTTGTCAGAATTAAATAAAGTCAAAATTTGACAGCACTCTCTACAAGATTCATCCACAGTGGCATGCCAGCCTCATCATAACTCAAAGTATTCTAAATTAAATCTACACATACAATATAAATTATTAATGTCTAAAGAAATCAGTAAGTAGGTTTGCTGCGCCAAAACTTTAACATATCTACCAATATCATATTCATTACCTTTTGCCACACTCAACAATGATTCTCTTTCCTTCTTAGTCTTAGTACACTCTTTATGTAGATGGTGAACATCTTCAACCGATCTGCATGTTTCACAATTGGGATTTACTTTGTTCATCAAATAACCAAACTTGCGGGATAGGTACTGACCAGAGCGTAATCTATGAAACAGAACAATATGATACCTATTCATTTCCTTGATAGCAAACCACGGTATAATACGAGGAGGCTGATACTGTATAGTTTTATACCAGATACCCTTTTCCCTACTTCGTTCGTCAAAGTACTCTTTAAACCTAACTCTTTATTTCATTTTGAATTAAACTAGAGTACCATATTACTATAAATCAATGAAAAATTAGAAGAAAATTAACATGTTATCAATAATCAGGAAATTCAAAGTCGTAGTCAAAGATCTGACTACACATTTATCGCTCATCTCGCAAAAGACAAAATCAAACTAAACATATGAGAGCAATACATAAATCAGCCTTAGACCATAACAAAACACAAAGTAGGAATCTTATCCGTGGCCTATGGCTTTTCACTAAGCCCGTTCAACAAACCCCATGTTTGTTTCACTGAATTCACCTGAATTCCGAGTGCCACGGACTCTATGGTCACTACAAGACCCGACCTCCACTAGAGCCACCCGCGCATCGCGCATCCACGGACTACTATAAGCAGATCTACTGGTACGGTTCGACCAGCTGAACCAAGTTCACCACTATCACTCAACTCAACGTCTTCTACTTCAAATGGTTATCATGCACGTACTTGTAAATACGCTTGAAATTGAATGCTCTCAATGTGTAGCGATCACCGTCAAGAACCTCTATGACCTCAAACGGTCCCTTAAATTTTGAATTTAACTTTGTAAAGAAATTTGGTCAGAAATCAACGGTAATGGATCGGTAATGGACGATCCGTCACTGTATTATTATTAACGTCTCTATATTCTATGCAAATACGGTCTGATCCATCATACTTTATAACCAAAAGGGCTCGCCTAGCAAACGGCGTACTACTGGGTACTGATGGGTTAATTCGCATTAATTTACATTACTACTACTGGGTCTAATTATTTAGGCTTGCAACAGTAAATTAACCCATCGCGCATGATTCGACTTTCGTCCGGAGACAGTCTGTAAGAACGTCTTTGCACTGTACGATTAGGGTCTATAAATCTTACTTTCAAATAGGCATTGCAATCAAATATTCGAATATCGAGTTGTACGAGTAAATAACTCGCACATCACTTGAACAGTTTAAACATTCGAACAAGGCTGAAGAAGTATTCAAATACTAAAAACTATCGAACATTTACAATCCCTACCTCCAACTCACCAGTGTTAACACGTGTTGTCGGAAAACCGTTACTAAAAAAGTCCAGAGTATAAGTCTAAGATGTTTACAAGGTCACGTCTTCTATCAACTGGTAAAATCAAATTTAGTCAAATCCTTCGAAGTTTATTAACAAATTTAGTCAAATCCTTTCAGTCAATCAGAAGCGAGACGTCAAATCCTTTCAGCCAATCAGGAGCGCGAGATTGTTTTAACTGACAGAGGTTTAAAATGACAATCTTTCTCAGTGTTGGTAACGAGTTGACTCTGTACTTATTTCGTGCCGAATTTTAATTGATTTACTACGTTAAAATGGATAATGTGAACATTTTAGTCAAAGAAACAACCCCTCAGTTATCACGAAAAAGAAAACGACAAGAATCCAATCGACACAATTAATTATTGCCGTAGTCTGAATAGCTTTACACACGTTTATAGTTCTAGAACCACAAACCGTTATTTAAAATGTCTCGACTCAATACGATGTTACGACGCAAGTATTTATCTAGCAAAACTTGGAATAGAATCTCCGTCGCGAAATCGTTAATTTCTGCCTGACACAGCAATTGCAAAGTATTATTGATATTTTTATTGCCTATACCTAGTAAAGGTACCACATCATTTACTCTTCTACCTCTAAATTTACAAGTAATTCTCTCCTTCATTAAAGACGATGTGTGCAGACGCGTCACGGTCGAATGAGACTAATGGACTTAGTGTACAGGCGGTAGATGACAAACTTCCGATGATTTTGTTAAGGCTTCCATGCCGTTACTAAACAAAAGCATCTGGTCTTGCATGATATTGGAAGCTGAGTCTCCAGAAGTGGGGTGGTCTTCGTATCCCACTTCTGATGTCGTGATAGGTTCAGACATCAGAAGTAATACTCAGATATGGCAATACAGAAATATATTTCAATCGAACAATCAGTTATTTTAAATAGAGAGAATATAGAAACTAAATATAATTAATTAAATAACTAATAATGGTAGTGGCGGTCACATAGGGCAGTACTGACTGTCAGGGACAGTGGTCCATGCACCCACCGCAATAAGGATAGTACTAATTTGTCGGAGACAGCGTTCCATATCCAATAACCGGGCAGTACTGACTGTCGAGAGACAGTGGTCCGTGCACCAAGACGCATCCGTTCAAAATGCGTACCGACTCAACAGCGTAGCTCCTTATAAAGGCGATCCGCTAGTGGGGGGTAACGTTACAATATTTCACTCAATTGACTTCAAGTGTTTTAAGTCAAATGACCGATAGAATGAATGATTGTCTATGGTGCACGTTCCACTAGCGCCATCTAGTCGCCGCCTCTCGCAGCTGTTAAACAATATGGCTTCCGTCAGATACATGGTGCTCACATATTTACAAACATTGTAAAATAAAAAATAAAAACTACGTTTTCCTAAAACAAATAATATCAGTGTGTGAGTCAAGGTAATCACAGAATGTAAAATAAATAAATGTCATAAAAATAACAAACCATATACAATTTTATTAAAATAGCGACCAGTTTGATTTTTTCTAGACTCTAGATTGTCCTATGGAGCTGGACCAGCATGTTTCCAAGCATTATTATCTAATATGCTTGTTTACAAAGTGTACTTTTAATATGAGTTTTAAATTTTCTTTCATTTAATTACAATATATCACAAAGTCTTTTATTGTAACATTTAACGCAGCAGTTACCACCGCAACCATAGGTACTCTTTAAAGTGAAGATAATCCAGGACACAATGATCACCAAAACTCACATGTTTATTAAATCTTCAGATCCCACGCATATGGCGGCACGTGCAGTTAAGATCTCGCTATCAAAAGTCAGTAGAAACTTGGAGATACGAATGATAACGACAATAAGGAAGCCGCATAAGATATTTAATAAATTTTGCCGCACATTTGTATCTTGTTAATGCATCATTGAAATTTAGCCATTTATCGTAATGTTCTGTGTGGGAGCTGAGACTGTAGGGCTGCCTATTATGCTCATTGTTCATATAATAGCAAATGTTATTTGCGGATCTATTGTGTGTATGAATTATTATGAACTAACACATAGTAGGCAGAACTTGAAATGGAGTTCGTTTTTGTGACACACAGGCTCAGTGTTGGCAAAACTTACAAACTGGGAGCTCAAACATTCAAGATAAATTGTTAATAGGGGTAAACCTTACATAACATAAAATACTATGATGTCTCATTTAAAAATAATGTTTCCATCTACAAACCCAAAATTGACACACAGTGCCTATTTAATTTTTTCAGTCCAATGACAAACACAATCAGCAGCCAGTCGCAAATATTCGCAAAACAACATCCGCCTAAATTCCTCGACACACACGATATAATAAAATTCTCGGCAACCCTACCAGCGCGCAGCGGGGCGTGGGGGCGGGGAGACTCGCGTTAGTATGCTCGTCGCGCCGAACGCGCCCGAAGCATATGGTGCCTACAGGGACTTTCGCTGCATCGCCTAAGTACGCAACTAAACCCCGTTTTATATTGGCTTTGTACCATTAAACTTAAGCTTATCTTCATCCCATTATAATCATGCAAGTTCGCGTCTGCGAATAAATTTGGAGGCTTAGTAAGTTCAATATGGGAGCCTATCTTACGTCACACTCCAGATGGAGGAATACGGAATCTATTTCTAGCGTGCTTGAGCAAAGTTTGAATAACGACAGAATTAGGAGACAAAGAGAGTTTTGAGTAAGGCGTTTATTATTTTTAGAGGAGTACTGAATCCGTGAGTTGACCCTTTTCATTTTTTTTAAAATAGCTGGAAAACAGGTAAACTCAATGTAACAATAAATGTTTGGTATTCATGTAACCATTTCTGCAATTGCGTCCTCACCTTCCGCCTGACGCAGGTCCTCACCGGACACGGTTGTTTCGGGAGGTTCCGGTTCAGGATAAAGCGGGAGGCAACGCCCGGGTGTCACCACTATGTGGATTACCCGGAGGAAACGGTGGAGCATACTGTGAAGGTCTGCCCGGCTTGGGTGGAACACCACCGTGTCCTCACGGAGGTGATCGGCGGCGGCGATCTCTCGCAGCCGGCCCTGGTTCAGGCCATGGTTCGGAGCGAGAGTACATGGGAGGCCGTCACCTCCTTCTGCGAAGCAGTAAGGAGGATGAGAAGCATGTGAAGGAGGAGGCGGAACGCGTGAGGGAGAGGCAAGGTTCGAGACCTCGCGCCCCTAGTCGCCGCAGGAGACGCCCTGGGCGTCGCGAGTCATAAGCCGATTTCCGGTCACCGTAGGCGCGGGCTTGCTGACGGTGAGCGATGAATAGCTCACCGTCCGATAATGACCAGGCCCGGGTCGACGGCGCGTTGTATTCCACGCGCGCCCCTAAGAGTTGTCAGCACCAACTGTCGGGGTCCGTTAGGGCCGATGCCTGCCAGGGTTGCGAGTTTGTCCGAAAGGATAATCGTGGCCCTGGCACACAGGCTAATGAAGGAATACGGGTGGGTTTTAGTCAGTAAAAGTCTGACACGCTCTCCCGCTCTGGGCGGAGCGGGACAGCGTGTCAGACTTTTACTTACAGTTATTTGACAATTTCTCACGCAAAAATAAAAAAAAGCCCTACTGACAATCTTGTTTAGTTACTAAGTAACAAAAGGACAGCGAGCATCGTGAGTTAACCTAGCCTTATCAACAAAATCACAAACTAGCACTAAGTAAACGTGATAATTGATGATTTTTCCTTCTCATATGAAAAGAGGAGAGACTTTGCCCTGAATTGGGAGTTTAACAAGCCCGGTTATAGATTGGAATATTAATAAACGAATAAACCTATCTTTTGTGGTTTCCCCGCCACCCACAAAACCGAAGCATCATTATTTGGTAGTAACGTGTTCTAAATCCGAATATCTGACCTGGTTTGCACCACAGGCCCTGTGTGGACTGATTAGTTCAATTAGGTTATTTTCGGTAATATTCGGTTATATTCCGATATACAAAACCGTAACATGAGTAATATCGTACGGCTCCACAAATTTATATAATTGAAGTGTCATCATATTTGCACTATATTTAGGAATGGGAAGCTTATTGTAAACGTACTGAAAATTTATGTTGAATATTTAGATGGTGTACCAAAGGTTGCCGGTATGTCATGCGGTGCCGGACTTAAAGAATAGCACCACCCTATTTATTCCCGTGGGTGTCGTAACAAGCGACTAAAGGACTTATTAAAGGATGGGCAGTACTAGTAGATACTGTGATCGCATGCATGTCTCAAAAACTCACTTCACCGTTGTCATTGGGGCCTATAATGTAAAACTGGGCAAACGAAGCGATGATGATCTGCGGGTGGCCATTTGGAGTTGGAGGTCGGAACCACCGGGGTCACCTACTGTCTAGTTTTATGGAGTAGGAAGGTCTGTTTATGATGAACTCCTTCTTCAAAAAACGTGAGCACAGAAAGTGGACCTGGCAGAGCCCTGATGGTGCAACAAAAAATACCATTGACTTCGTTATGTCGAGGAAGAAGCAACTATTCAATGATGTATCTGTGATCAACGCGGTCAAAACCGCAAGTGATCACCGCATGGTAAGAGGCACATTAAACTTAAACATCAAGCTGGAAAGGTCCCGACTGAATAAGTCTTTGTTTCGCCCAGCACCGACCCAAGTACAAAACCCCGAGAGCTTTCAGCTCCAACTTCAGAGTCGTTTCGAGTGCCTAAGGAGGCTCCGTGGATGATTATAACGATGGATTCGTGAAAACTGTCTATACGGTCCGGTTTAAGATCTTCAAGACCCATTATACAAATAGAAACAAGAAGCTCTCTGATCTTATTTCACAGCTCATGGAAGAGAGGTGCGAGATGATCCTGCAGCCTTCAGACGATGCGCTTAAGTACCGCAGCTCAGTTGACAGATCTCAAAGTCCTTGAAAAGTGTCCTTTGCCACTTTAATGCAACCGCATTAAGGACACGATAGAGCTAAATAAAGGCTCCAACAAATAAACTTCCAACCTCCCGAAGTCTCAAACAAGCCGGATTCCGTAAAGGCTTTAGCCCCGTAGACTACATACATACCTTGCGGCAGGTTATACAGAAGACCGAAGAGTATAACCTGCTCCTCTGCTTAGCGTTTGTGGACTACGAAAAAGTCTTCGATTCAATCGAGACATGGGCGGTACTGTAGTGCCTGATCGATTATCGGTACATCGTGGTGCTGAAGTGTCTGTACGAAAACGCTACTATGTTAGTCCGACTCCAGGGCCAGACCTCGAAACTTATCCTTGTGCAGCGAGGTGTGAGAAAAGAAGACGTTATCTCTCCGAAACTGTTCACCGCTGCACTGGAAGATGTTTTCAAGATTCTGGACTCAAAAGGGCTGGGCACCAACATCAATGGCGAGTACACCACTCACCTCCGGTTTGCCGACGATATAGTTGTCATGGCTAAGACTATGGAGGATGGACCTCAATACAATGCTCGATGACCTCAGTAGAGCTCCCGAAAGAGTGGTTCTTGAAATGAACATGGACCAGACAAATGTCATGTCAAAAGCCCATGTAATACACTTTCATGAAGATCGGAGACGCTACACTCGAAGTTGTGGACGAGTATGTTCATCTGGACGGATTGAGTCGTTCTCATTCGCAGTGTACAGACGTGCTCGTTAGCAATATTAATCATTACTTTAATAATACTTAGTGACCTACTTTAGTGCATTACTAACGTAATGCAACTGTAATTCTGCTTAGTGTGTAGTTTAGTGAATAACGGACACGTAATAGTGAACTCATAAAAATACAAAATGGATAACAGCCCCATTAATCCAAGGGGACCAGTGCATTCCTCCGCCACGCCGTCGAAGACGACGACGCAAAACCTAGCCCTTGAGTCGGTCACGGTTGATGTTGTTTCAACGCCCGAGATTCAAAAATGGATGTTAACCATCGAACAGCACTTAAATGAAGTTTTCTCTATTGCCACGGAAGGCAAACTTAACTGGGAGCAAAAAATTAAAATTTCTACCCTATGCCGTAAAGTAGGATCTGGAACCTCACAAATGGCAGTCTTATATCAGTCGCTCAAGCAGAAAGCCATTCACGCCTATAACGCGGTTGATGCCCTTCAAGAAAAGCGCGACCTGACGGTTCATATTTTGGAGCTCAAGCAGACGATTAAGGACTCTGGTTCTGCGGGAAATGTTTCATTTGCCGATATGGTGAAGAATGGAGCAAATAATTTCATTCGACCGAAAAATTTAAGCTCTGTAGCCATTTATCCCAACGATAAATTAAAGTCGAGTGACGAAACAAAAGTCCTCGTGCAAGAAATCATTCGCCCTGATCAAATGAAGCTGCATGTACGTGGTGTCCGTAAGACAAAAAATGGAGGCGTTATTATTAGTACAGAGACAAAACATGACGCTGATAAATTGAAGCACGCAGTCCAGCTCTCTACATCCGGACTTACCGCCGACGAACCCAACAAGCGCAAACCTCGGATCGTGGTTGTAGGTGTACCGACTACTTTAGCTGAAACTGAAGTCTTCAAGTGCATTTACGAACAGAACGTAGCCGACAAGTTTCCAGAAATGCCTATGGAGTCCTTTTTGAGCTTGGTTAAATTAAGCCACAAATCTGGAAAGAAGGATGCGTTGACCTGTAACTACGTTATTGAAGTTACAGCCAATATACGTAAAGCCCTATTGTCCCAATCAAGGCTTTTTATAAATTGGACGTCCTGCCCTGTCAGGGACTACACCTTGGTTACCAGATGCTACAAATGCCAACAATATGGTCATGCAGCAAAAACATGCAGAGAGCTGAAATCTACGTGTGGTCACTGCGGTGAAGAAGGACACTCGATGTCAGAGTGCGCAAAGAAAGCTGACACACCGAAATGTGCAACTTGCTCGCGCTTTAAAAAGCCCAATAACCACAAAACGGGAGATGTTGCGTGCCCTGCTAGGAAAATAGCGGAATACAGGTACATCAACTCTATCGACTATGAGAGCGCCGAGAGCGTCATAATCAAAGCCAGACTTTCGCATTTAATGCTTGCAGCTGCTGACTCAACAAAAAACTGCACTGACCTACAAATTGAATGTGATGTGATTGTGCAACAATTTGACTTACCGATTCTGCTGACGCAAAATCATAACATAATAAATTATGTGTCTAACTAGGTTATAAAGAGCAAGAAACTATTTTACGCAAACTAAGTATGTACTACAATTACGTTTATAAGACTTTTTGTTATTTTTATCTTTAAGGTTTAATAGTATTTAAGTAAACTAGGTATAAAATATTGAATTAATTTAATTTTGTCATTATTTCAAGACTTGTAATGTTAAATATTGTTAAGAATTGAATCATCCTACAATTAACCATGCAATTGCTCATGCCGCCTGTGATACAGGTTTATCCTAGTACAGGCATCTAACATTTTATACCTTTGTAATTATTAGATTGTATGTTAAGATTTTACCAATAATTGTAATACTGAATAAAAATATATTATATATATTATTATTATCTACGACAAACAGTCCAGTTGGGTAGGTAACTTCGAGAAATAAGTCAATCGTCGAATCCGACTCGGCTGGGCAGCTTTCGGGAAGCTACGCAATGTATTCTCGTCCCACATACTGCAGTGTCTCAAGATTTGACCAGTGTGTGTTGCCAGTGATGACCTATGGCACTGAAACGTGATCGCTCACAATGGGCCTTATTAAAAGGCTAAAAGTCACCCAAAGGGCAATGAAGAGGGCTTTGCTTGGAATTTACCTAAGTGAGCGAATCGGAAATGAAGATATCCGCAGGAAAAGCAAGATAACCGACATAACCTGATGAATTGCCAAACTTAAGTGGCAATGGGCAGGGCACATTGCTCGGAGAACAGATGGCCGATGGGTCTGAAAGGGTCCAGACCCGATCGCCACTCCAGACTGGCGACCGCGTACCGGAAGACGTAGCGTTGGAAGCCCTCCCACAAAGTGGACCGATGACCTTGTGAAGGCCGCACGAATCCGCTGGATGCGGGAAGCACAGAACCGGTCGAAGTGGCGGTGCTTGGGGGAGGCCTATGTCCAGCAGTGGACGTTTTTCGGCTGAAATGATGATGATGATGAACCAAAGGTATGTAAGTGGTGTTATAAATAGATTTGTTGGTTTTCATTTCTTCTAGTTTACGAAAAATTTAGTTTATAAAACCGGCCAAGTGCGAGTCGAACTCGCGCACGAAGGGTTCCGTACCATTATCTATTTATATTTGAGTTGATTGAATGAAAGGTAAACTGCGGTTTACGATTTATGACGTATTAAAAAACAACTACTTACTAGATCTCGTTCAAACCAAATTTCGGTGGAAGTTTACATATATTTTTTTTAGTTTTATCATTCTCCTATTTTAGAAGTTAAAGGGACACACATTTTACCACTTTGGAAGTGTCTCTCGCGCAAACTATTCAGTTTTGAAATAATTATATTAGAAACCTCAATATCATTTTTGAAGACCTATCCATAGATACACGTATGGGTTTGATAAAAAAAAAATAGTTTCAGTTCTAAGTGGAGGAACCCCCAAAATATATTGTTTTTTTTCTATTTTTGTGTTGAAAATTGAAAATCTTAATGCGGTTCACAGAATACATCTACTTACCAAGTTTCAACAGTATAGTTCTTATAGTTTCGAAAAAAAGTGGCTGTGACATACGAACGGACAGACAGACAGACATGACGAATCCATAAGGGTTCCGTTTTTTGCCATTTGGCTACGGAACCCTATGGCAGAAGAAGCTTGTACTGTAATGGGTTTTCTAGTTTCCACAGTTATGATCTACTGAAAATTTGGGCCAAAAAATATTATGACAAAAATAAGCCCTTTTTTCATAAAATAATTAAAATGTTCACGCTCAAATGTTCTCCACCGAAGTCTAGACTAACAGGAAACCATGATTAGGTAAACGACCAACAAAAACACGAGAATATTCGAGGCCTTTCTTCTATAAAATAATTTCATTTATGCGACTAGGTAGGTTCGTACTTAGAAACGGATAATAAAATTCGCAGTAATGTAACAGCAACTTGAAATTAGGTCGTTTACTCGTTTAGAATTAATTTTACGAAAATGATCCGTTATTAAATGATATTGAAGTGTTGAATGAGTACGCGCAGTGTCGTAGCGGCGTAGCAGTACGTAGTGGCGTAGCAGTACGTAGCTTCGGAGCAGCTACGCACGTAGTGATTAGTTACGGTGCAGCGCTATTAGTTCGATAATGAAGACCGATGTTGTAGTAGGACTACGCGCGTAGTTTCGCTACGCAAGTAACACTTGGCCTTATTGCGTGAACTAACACCTTTTATTGTTGGTACTGACGATTAAAGTTACCCACATTAGTTTGTTCACAGTCTTTTCGATGGAAGTTAGCAAAAAATATAAGACTTCTTTTACAGTTCAAAGAACAGACTATAAAAAAAACGTAACAATTTTTGAATTTACATAAATGCAAATTGTACAGTCAGCAACGCCTAAGAACACAAACAGCTCGGGACGCACATAACAAGTGCGATCTCATCAGGCGTGTAACATAACCGCCGTATACTGCATAAAGTTATACAGCGCTGTTTATTGTATACTGTATAATACAGTGTATATTTTTTCTCATATATCCCCTGGCATACTCCCGACATGTCGGTACGGTGACCAGCTTGCTTCTGGAAATTCCGTTGCATTTAATAATATTCATTTATTTTAATGAGTGTGAAGTTGTGAGCTACGAATTAAATATAATTATAGAGTATTACTTTAATTACAGAGCCGTGTGGTGCCGGACGTAAAGAATAGCACCATCCCATTTCTTCCCATGGGTGTCGTAATAGGCGACTAACGGACTTACTAGAGAACGGGCAGCAGCGTTCTCTATGCATTTTAACACCGTACTGCGATCGCCAACCCGCCTGCCAAGCGTGGCGATTAAGGCAACCCTTCCCTCTTTTGGGGGAGGCCTATGTCCAGCAGTGGACGTCTTTCGGCTGAAATGATGAATGATAGAGCATTACTTTGAGTACGCTAAGAAGTTTTCTACAAAGCAAAATGAAGAAGAATAAGTTATCATAATGAAGCACCGTTACGCATAAATACATACCTACTAACAGAAATTCACATGAATTAGTCTTTGATTGAACACAAACTCAAAACTCAAACTCAAACCGCCTTATTAAAAAACAAGATTTATATTTTGACATGGCTTAAACCATGGAGCTAGTTGTTGTAATAAGAACGTAACAGTGATTGAAATACCGTTCTTTATACAAAACTGAAAACTTAGTTCGGTACTAAGTTGTCAGTTTTGTGTTTAGGAACTTTACCATAGTCGGAATAAAGTTCGAAATTCAATAATGGCTCCATGTTTTAAACCTGGGTCTGCAGATAAACCTTGTTTTGTAATAAGGGGGAAAGGATTTATTTCAAATATACCTATTACAGGCACTTTTGAATTGTCAAGGGGTCGGTCAGTCAGAGAGATGAAGCTAGTTGCTCATTCCAAAGCGTAGTAGGTTCCTATGGAGACGAACGGGCAAGTAACTCCACGGACACTCTTTTAAATCAAAATATTGTTTTCACATTAACAAGGACAAATCACTCAATCTGCCCGCCTTTTCCCAACTATGTTGGGGTCAGCTTCCAGCCTAACCAGATGCAGTATTTTACATGGAGCGACTGCCTATCTGACCTCCACAACCCAGTTACTG
Source organism: Tiliacea aurago (assembly GCA_948098905.1). Classification (NCBI taxonomy): domain Eukaryota; kingdom Metazoa; phylum Arthropoda; class Insecta; order Lepidoptera; family Noctuidae; genus Tiliacea; species Tiliacea aurago. The sequence continues at coordinate 27,892,808 of OX402581.1, read as the reverse complement.
GGTAATATGATACCCCTTGGTAAGACTGGTTCTCAGACTTTCGAGTGTCTGACGCCCCGTAACGACTATCAAAGATCCATGAATGAAATGAAATGAAATCGTTTATTCTGTAAATAGGATATTAAAATCACTTTTAATCGTCATATAAAAAAATTATCTAGATGTAGCCGACATTTCCTATCTGACTACCCCTGAGAAGAAATGGCGAAACAAACTCAGGGGTCAAAGTCTCTTTTAAAGTCCAGATATAATCTTGGTCAGATCATGTGAGAAACATGTAGATCCGTGTCTGAACTGGTCTTTTGAGGAAAGAACCACACAAATTGGAGCAGACCTGTACAATCAGTGTAAGCATTTGTCAGTAATCGTGCAGCTCAACTCAAAACAGCCGGGACCAATTACAGCTTAACGTGTTTTCCGAGGCACGGAGGAGTCTCGGTATGTAAAGATAGTCACCCATCCACGGGCCAACCCCGGCAAGCGTAGCCTAACCTGATAGATCGACCCTTGCAGCTGTTATAACTTCGCCACGAGCTCCTCGTTAACAAGGCCAAATATTATGCAATATTATAGTTGCCTACTTCCCTACAAGGTTTCGGTGTTGGGCGATTAACTTATCAGAACAGATAAACCGCTGTAACTTATCAGCAAATCTAAGTTTACGGATTTCCAATGTTCGAACTACAAGTCCCAATAATCAATCTAGTACTGAATTACTCAGATACCAATACAAATCAGTTTCCCCGAATCTATCCCCGAGCTGAAACTTATCCACAGCAGTATCGGAGGGTTAGTTCACTATGAATCGCTCTAAATCTAGTAACTTAGCAACTTGGAACGTTAATTTTACGCCTAATTGGAGGCATTTACAGTTCTGAAGTTAGTCAAGTTAATAGAGCGTGAACATTACTTAATGACGTATGGAAGGAGATAGTTTATGCATTTAGTTTAAATAACTGGCATTTATATTCTGCCAGATTTCGAGTTTTTTTTTTTGTAAACGACGTTTTTTTTCGTATAGAAGAGCCGCTTTTTATTAATTATACTTACTATGCATATTGAATACCAGACAAAGTAAAATATACATCCGAAAATGTAACAAAAGAATATTAATTGTAAACCTGATTTCTTGGAAAGCGTCTAACTTCTGCCCGTTTTTTCCGTAGGACCTTCTTACTTTTGGAATCATGTTGTATTTGACTCTTCATAAGATATTGAGAAGGCTTGTTCAAAAAGAAAAAAATATACTTTAAATTAGTTGTTAGTTTAATATAAAAATATTATATTCATATTTTTGGTTGCAAAAAGTCTCTCAGTTTTCACAAACTTGGCCACCCCTACCGAGCTCAATATCTGGCAAGTAGTGACGCAACTTGGGAGCCGAAAATGTCCATAAGCCATAACCGAGGCAATAAAAGGCCGGTCGCTCGCGGCCCGCCAAAATAAACTGATATATACCCACTACGTACCAATAATAATGACTTATATTTTCATGTGAATTATGTTAATAATACGGGAAGGTAAGTAAGAATTTGTTGTGAAGATATTTATGAGTTTGTGGAGTTTAAGGGGAGCGTAATGGGTGTCGTTGATCTTTGGCGGCCTCCAACGGCCGAATTCTCGAAAGGCACTTAACTTTGTAATGTTTTGGAAAACTTTTTTATCGCTACATTACACCTTAAAGTGACAGTGTTTGAGAATTTGGCTGGATGTTGTAGGGTCTTTTTTTTTTGGGTGGGAAATTATCAAATAACTTCTCCCGCTCTGGGCGGAGCGGGAGGGCGTGTCAGACTTTTACTGACTAAAACCCACGCGTGTTCCTTCCGTTGCCTGTGTGCCAGGGCCACGATATCCCTTTCGGACAAACTCGCAACCCTGGCAGATGTTGTTGGGTCAAGAATTGAATCGATTTATTTCGGGAATTTCAGGTGGCTGACTTCTCCTCAATGGGTAACTATTCATCAACGCAGTATTTTGACACGATATCTAGATCAAGTTATCATTTAACTAGGTACCTTACACAGCGCCCAAAAACCGAAAGTATTTTTTAATCTTTACATCATCAGCAAACAAAATTAAGATAGCAGCTTCAAAATGTTGCTCACATATTTTTAATACCTGCGTAAAATTATGAAAAGTGTAACAATTTTACGCTCAAAATTAACGCCATTTTATATTTAAATTAATTTAAATCATTTTATGAGACTGCAGGGATTTTGACAGAGAACTAATGGCTGAGAATTGGGTGTTGTGGCTCAATTTGGGAGGTGTATGTCTAGCAGAGGACAGAGATTGACTGAGTTGATTGATACAGAATGAATATGTTTGATTGAAACATACATTCCCATAATATTATGAATTAAATCTATATCAACAGCAGAATTACTTGTAACGTCTGTCTAACCATTTCACCGCCCTTTGCAGTTACGCAAATGTTGCTTAATAGATAATTAACTATTTATGGATTATGCGATTTGTTATGTTTTATTGATTTCTTGTTTTTAATATGTAATTTATTTGCAAGTAGATATCACAAAAAAACATATACTGGGAAAGTATACTACGAAAACTTTTTATCGAGTAAATGACATATTTTAATAAGTAGGTACCCAAACTTTGGAACGCTGCTACTACGTAGGACAGCCAAATATTAATTACCCACATCATACTATAAATTAAACCAACCTGTTACCGAACAAAAGGTAGGAAAAAACATTAGATTAACGCGAACGAATATTCAGGTATGACACGTCCATATAACAATTATTAAAGCCAAGCTTTGGAGTCTTTCAGCAATTAAATTATGTAAAGGCGGTGATTTGCGGTACATTTTAAATTAACAACTCCTTGTTATACTCACGAGCAATATGACCATTTTGTTTAGTTTTTGCTTCATAAAAGATAGACTAGGTAGTTGTAATTACAAAAGGAAACTGGGTTATCAGGTTGGATCTCAGTTTTAATGTAGAGGTGTTTTTCTAGTGCTTTATGATGTGATAAACAATGGAAAAAAATTGAGCCGTCACGGGACCCCTGCAGCATGCGTCGCCCCGCAGCATGCGTCGCCCCGCAGCATGCGTCGCCCCGCAGCATGCGTCGCCCCGCAGCATGCGTCGCCCCGCAGCATGCGTCGCCCCGCAGCATGCGTCGCCCCGCAGCATGCGTCGCCCCGCAGCGTGCGTCGCCCCGCAGCGTGCGTCGCCCCGCAGCGTGCGTCGCCCCGCAGCGTGCGTCGCCCCGCAGCGTGCGTCGCCCCGCAGCGTGCGTCGCCCCGCAGCATGCGTCGCCCCGCAGCGTGCGTCGCCCCGCAGCATGCGTCGCCCCGCAGCATGCGTCGCCCCGCAGCATGCGTCGCCCCGCAGCATGCGTCGACCCGCAGCGTGCGTCGCCCCGCAGCATGCGTCGCCCCGCAGCATGCGTCGCCCCGCCAGCAATCGGTTTTATGTGCAGCTATAGATGTTTCACATCAAAATCACTCATGATAACACACATGTAAGAAATCTAAGGTTGTTGTGACACACAACTGTCTGCAATTTTTTTGATGTGAAACATCTATAGGCGCACGTAAAACCGATTGCTGGCGGGCGATACATGCCGCGTGGCGATTCACCACTCACACCGCGCGCGCGGTCCCCCCGCTACGCGACCTCGACCTTTTTTTTCGATATTTGTTTGTTTGATATTTTTTTTTCAATGTTTCAAATCTGCCAGGCGTCCCGTGACGGCTCACAATTTCTTTTTTTATATTAATGCTAAAACACTATCCGAAAAGCGTATAGCAAAAAGTTCTTCCGAAAACAGCTGTGGGTCGAAATATCAAAGACCAAAAACACGTTAAATTTTTAATAACATTTCCATAACATATGGTAACATCCATACATAAGCTTTGACGAGATCCCAGAACTCCGGTTTACTGTGACCCCTGGCCTCGTGTCAGAGGAAACACGACCACCGGACTACGGTCCTATACATTATATAGAGAGGATACCTACACAACAGTAGGCTAACTTCAGTCAAAGTTGTAATAAACTACTACCGCCTTTATATTTTGACATGGCTTAAACCATGGAGCCAGTTTTTGTAATACGAACGTAACAGTGATTGAAATACCGTTCTTTGTACAAAACTGAATACTTAGTTCGGTACTAAGTTGACAGTATTGTGTTTAGGAATTTTACCATAGTCGGAATAAAGTTCGAAATTCAATAATGGCTCCATGTTTTAAACCTGGGTCTGAAGATAAACCTTGTTTTGTAATAAGGCGGTTTAGGTTTAACTAAAATAAACAAGGTAAAACACAAACAAGCTACGTAGATGACGCTAAAATTATGTCCATATTACGTGAAATAAGCACAGATTTTACAAACATGACTGTACTTTTATGTGAAAGTCTTCATGAAATACTAGTGTATATTACACGTATGTATAATTATGTGATCAGAATGTTATATTTCTTCATGAATGCATTTCGTGACCATTTTCTACGTTTTAATTAGGCAAAAGTTTGTGAGTGTTGGTAACAGTTTCTGTGTAAATACATAATATTATTGCGTGACAACATACTGTCTATCCTTGTAAACAGTAGTCCTTTTATACTTGTTTTTTTTCTTTGTCGTTCCAATTTTCTAAGTTGTTGGCCAGTCGGCACTAAAAACAGGTCCTGTAGTAAAATTTTGTGTTCTGCTGATATTAACCAGACAGCCCTAGTGGTTTTTGAGGAAATGGAACATAAGTTTACACTGAGTTGAGTTTGCAATATTAAAGTCGATGCTACTAAAGTTTTCCCAAAAAAAAAAAACACCTATAGGGTTATTTATTTCAATAGATGACCAGTCGTGTCTATCAGTTAAGATCCGAAATCTAATGGTCCTTTGTCAGTATAATATTCATTACAATTTACAACGTTCACAACCCTGAAAATCAAACCCGGTTCCAAATAATCACCGTGCGTTATTGTCAGTGAACAATTGCGTCCGAGCACGATTCCGCGCACGTCGGCCGCGAGCCGCCACGTACGGCCGCATTTCTTGCGAGGAGGTGCGGCCCGAGTGGCCGCGCTTTATTATGTGTTTATTGCGACCCTCGCCTCCTCTATCTGATCACTTCAGAGCTCGTAAGATGGAACGGCTCTGATATATTGCATTCATAAAGATATGCGGAAAGAGGGTAGATTGATACAAATAGAACGGTTGTTAGTTTTGGCTGTTATCTTTGAAATGGGGAATTGTGGGAAGGTCATTGTTATGTCTAAGAATTAAGGACAATTTATGGTCTTTATGAAGCCTTTTTGAATCTGAAGCTCTGGTTAATAATATCATCTTAAGGACTTGGGGAGACATTTGCCCAGCAGTGGGACAGTATGCGCTAAATGAAAAAAAGCTTTGATAAATTAAATAAAAAACTGGCCAAGTGCGAGTCGGACTCGCGCACGAAGGGTTCCGTACCATTATCTATAAAAATGGCAAAAAAACACGTTTGTTGTATGGGAGCCCCTCTTAAATATTTGTTTTATTTTTTTTTAAGTTAATACATAAAGTCAACGCCATGAGACGAGATGAATTTCATACTTTGGGATTTAAAACTTTAACTGAAATTGCGTATGGTTCAGTTTCCATTGCAACTAAAATAATTTTATGACGTTTAGCGATAATTTCTTCATTCATAAATCAACTTAGATATCTTGAGTTTAAAGTTGATAGTTGTATAATTTGCAATTTTATGTATTTATAGCTTCTCATGACGGTTACTTTATCTACATATTCTGTGTATATTTCAAGCGTCTACCTGTTGCCGTTATCAATATAGAGCAAACCGAGCAAAAAAATCACGTTTGTTGTATGGGAGCCCCCTTAAATATTTATTTTATTCTATTTTTTAGTATTTGTTGTTATAGCGGCAACAGAAATACATCATCTGTGCAAATTTCAACTGTCTAGCTATCACGGTTCATGAGATACAGCCTGGTGACAGACGGACAGACGGACAGACAGACAGACAGAAGGTGGAGCCTTAGTAATAGGGTTCCCGTTTTACCCTTTGGGTACGGAACCCTAAAAATCACGTTTGTTGTATGGGAGCTCCCTTAAATATTTATTTTATTCTATTTTTTTGTATTTGTTGTTATAGCGGCAACAGAAATACATCATCTGTGAAAATTTCAACTGTCTAGCTATCACGGTTCATGAGATACAGCCTGGTGACAGACGGACCGACGGTCAAACAGACAGACCGACAGACAGACGGCGGAGCCTTAGTAATAGGGTTTCCGTTTTACCCTTTGGGTACGGACCCCTAAAAAAGGATAAAAATGTAATTCATTATCTGTTATATAAGTTACCAGAAATTATTCAGGGGTGATGAAATAGACTGCAAGAATACCTATAGAAGTCACAGTTGATTGATGAATTATCTATAAAGACTAACTTCCAACAAAAAACCTTCACATAGTTCAAAATAACATGTTGTATCTGACCCTGTTTCGTGTAGTATAAAGGTATGTAAATAACAACAATGTTCGGAGAGGGTCTGCTCGTTACAAGGCGGTCTCGAGAGGAACTATCCGAAAACACTTGCTGTAATTAATGTTTTGGATTATGCGCGTATTATGACGCGGAGGGAGCCCTGAGGGAGCTGGCTGAAATGTCAATGAATATATTATATAAAATAGGAAACTATAAGACTGTAAACATACCTATAGTGAAAATATTTGATTTAGTACTCAATCACATTTTCTAACAAGCCACAAAATATTGTAAAGCTTGTTATTTTTATTAGAATGCAAAATGTTTTATTAGTATTATAAGTAAAATTGTAATTGTATCTCTATTATTACAAAAATAAAATACAACAAAATAAAGATCTTAAGAAAATTGGTGATAAGATCTTAGCACCATCTTAAAACTACAAGCACTCAACCTAAACAGCATCTCAAGTAAACACTCACACAATTTCTAAACCTCACACTTAATAAATTAGCAAATAAGTGTACATCGTTAATAGTTATAATGACTTGTACCCGTCACCCGTCACCCGTCACCCGTCACCCGTCGTCCACTGGCTGACGAGGTGACGAAGCGTTTCGCCGTCTCAACTCCGTATCGTTATAAATTTCACATCATCTCTCACACTTACATCATTGGTTATTTAGCCACAGGACTAGATTAACACTGTTACTTTTAGATGTGAAGTAAATAGACCCAAAAATGATTCGATACACCTGTCAGCATTCTAAGTAATACCTAAGAGTTTGCATTATCCAAATTTACCAACTATTCTAATTTTTTATTCGATATTTTTCATTTTTAGGGTTCCGTACCTCAAAAGGAAAAAACCTTATAGGATCATTTCGTTCTCCGACTGTCTGTCTATCTGTTTGTTTGTCTGTCTGTCAGTTTGTCAAGACCCCTTTTCTCAAGAACGCGTAGAGGTATAAAGTCGAAATTAACATCAAATACGAAGGTCCCTTGAAGCTCTAAACAAATCAAGCTACTAAGTCAACGCAATAAATAATACGGCGTTTTATCCGACATATGTTGATACTCGCAAATAAATCAAAACCAATAGGGTACCTCCCGTTGACCTAGAATTATGAAATTTGGGATTAGCAAGGTCTCCTATGGATATCTTTTCGAAATAAATATATTTGCTTTGATTTGATTTGATAGCACAAGTTTAGGAAAAAGTCCGAAAATCGTTAATTTGTAGTTTTATCACATTTTTTTTACGATTACAAACTTACATTTGCAGTTGGAAAATTGATCGTGGCGTATATCGGTGTATGGGAGAACATTGTTTTTCAGCTACAATGTTAAGTTTGCTTTTGGGATCAATTCATCCCAACTACGGGACCCTTCATTGTGTGTGGTCCGACACGCACGTGGCCGGTTTTTTTTTATAAAACTATGTTTAAAAAAACTGAAGTATTAATCATATTTTGTTACTAACGCACTGTTATTTCTCAAGAATAAGATTTAATAATAGTGTTTGCTTTAACACTACAGATATTTTACATTCAACAAATATCACAAAAGATCGCTTAAAAATGCTCCATAAATTATAAAAGCCATTTACTTTTCTAAAAGGAGTGCATAAACCGTTTTAAAAATTTAAGCCCCGAAAACGTCCATTAAGCAAGAAGGACGCAGTATCTTATTTGGATTCCGTCTCACCTGATAACGTAAAAAAGGCGATGAAGATTTAAGCTATGTTTTGCCTGAAAATGCTAGCCTAGGAAATGTTCTATCTATACTTATAATATTATAAAGAGGTAAAATTTGTTTGTAAGTTTGTTTGTTTGTATGTAGGGGGTAATCTCCCGAACTGAAGATCCAATTCTAACATTTTATTTTCACTGGTAGCAAGCTACATTATTCCTGAGTGCTATAGGCTATAAATTACATTTATAACATGCGTATTAGCCGAGTTATCACAATGTTTGTCTAGCAAGTCGGAAAGAAATAGCTCTTAAAACAGAATGATTTGCATGCGCTGCCTACACAGTTGTATATAATAGTTTATACTAGGGTAGGTAGGTAGGTAGGGTAGGTAGGGTGGTAGGTAGGGTAGGTAGGGTAGGTAGGGTAGATAGGGTAGGTAGGTAGGGTAGGTAGGTAGGTAGGGTAGGCACTTAGCGCTACCCGTACGAAGCCAGGCCGGGTAAAGCTAGTTTAAGAATATTCCTGTTTTAGCACTATTTGAACATGTAGTTTCATATGAGAAATTGACAAGCAATGTTGCAGTTTATATTTTTATGCGGCCATTTAACTGGGTTATTTCGCAAGTGTTTGGAAGGCCGCTAGGTGGTCGGTCAGGAATCGTCCGTCCGACCTGTGTGATGACCGGTGATACATCAACATGTAGAACACACTCGTGGCGGACTTTATTTGATCATATTTTTGTCGTTTATAGTCTTACTCTCTAGCGCCCAGCCCCTCCTTCGGTTTTTACGACTTGACAAAACATGGAGATGTCTTTATTATAATGTTAATTTAATATTAATATATTATACACATAAACCTAACAGGTTTTTAGGGTTCCGTATCTCAAAAGGAATAAAAACGGACCCTTATAGAATCACTCGTGTATCTGTCTGTCCGTCTGTCACAGCCGATTTGCTCCAAATCTACTGGCCCTATTAACTTAAAATTTGGTAACATGTGAATTTATGTGACCCAAACACCACCTTGCAACATAAACAAAAAATAGTTTTGCAAAATGTACCGTGTGACATATCAAATGAAAGTGCTTGTTATTATAATTTTATAATAAACATATAAAGTTATTTAAGAAAACAGATGTGACCATTCCCCTTATCTCCGAAACTATTGAGCCTAAAATTAAAAAAAAAATACAGAAATTAGTACTTTACTTATTGTTTAAAGAAAAACTAATATTTTTTTCTAAATTATTGTGAAAACACCATCAAAATCCGTTGATGAATTTAGAAGAAAAACGCGGTCACACAGATTGACAAAAAAAGCTATTTTAATTTATGACAATTATGTTTATATAATAGATTATATCAGTGCTATAGATACGTTTACCTAATACAATTAGAGTACATTCTCAGATTTGTGGTTGACCTTTACATAACTAATAATAGTAATAATGTTTTTTATAAAAATATAATCAATATGTATGTATAAGTAATAAATCAAAATAATAATAATATAACGTTTATTGTGTCCAAAAATTATACAAAAACAATTTTAGGTTTGGAGTCTTCATTTAAGCAATGCCTGTATTAGAGGACTCCGCTCCTTCACAACAACAGTAAGTACTTACTTAAAACACAATAAAAAACATTAACTACATTACAATAACTGAACACACAGACACTTGAATTTATTATTAAAAGCAAATAACTAAGAAAACACAAACAAACTACACAAATAACGACTTCCCAATTTGTTATTCCACTTGTTTCGTTCCTATTTTTGTTTTCTGTGATATGAAACTAAATTCTAAGTATTGAGCATACTAAGTATTACAAATAAAATCTTTGGGAATAGATCACATAATACTGATATTTTGACGCAAGAGGCCGTCTGAAGGAGCCTTTGAGAATTTGTATCGTTTTGCGGGCATTTTCTTTCAGGAAAGTGTCATAGAAAGCGCTCAAAACGATTGCGAGTTGTTGAGAATAGTGCTAGGTACTCTGAGGCAGATGAGGTGGTTCTACTCAAAAGTTTATTGAAATGGTTCTAATCGTGGCAATGGTCATGGAGAATATACGTCAATCTGTAAGATAGTTTGTTTTTGTTGCAGCCAAACGCATTCAAGTTAAATCGTGAACTACTTACCCCGGATACATATTAGTGAAATGTAACACAAATGATTCGATTTCCGTCCTGATTTATGCAATGCAACATGAAATGTAACACAAGAACTAGGCGAACTTGTTTTTACCAATCTATACCCGGCATTAGAATTAACTAAGAACTCTGTTTAATATGCAGGCAATAATTTAAGACGAGTTCAAAATAGATACCTATAAGACAACCACGATCTCACAGCGTCCCTACAACAATAGCCGGTCGCATGATTTATGCACGCTTCGTTCTTCGCTAATTATCGCTAAATACCCACTCATCCATTACAGCCTTTATGTACCGTATAACTGTCAAATTTCCTCCAAGTTTACGTTGTGAACAAAGGGCCGGGCGTGCAGTGCTCACCCTGGATGTATCGCTGAGTAGGCCTTAAGTGGGAGCTGCGAGAACGGTATATAATTAGTTCTCGTTAAAATAGAATGGTGCAAAGTTGTTAGCCGTAAATGTGGGGAATGTTTGCTGGTTTTTGTGTGGAAGGAGTAAGGTGTCAACGTAAACAAAATTGTCTGTTCGATTTTTTGTGATCTGAGTCTTTCGTAGTTTTTTATTTTGTTTTATTTTTATTTTAAACTATTAAATTATGTTATTTAAGAATCTAAAAAGCAATTATTTTAGCATAATAATAGCATAATCAGCCGAAGTTCCCACTGGTGGGACACGGACCTCCTCTCGGTGAGACGGAGTGGGCTGTAATCCACCACGCGGGCCCAGTGCGTTTTGATAGATCTCACATGTCTTCGAATTTTTGGTCCTAGGACATGCCGGGTTCCTCACGATGTTTTCCTTCACCGTTTTGAGAGCAGTGGTGATTACACAAAACAAAGCGCCTGTCTGGGTTTCCAACCTAGACCTACAACTCGTAGTCGTGGCCGTTACCACTTCACTGGGCCACCACTGCTCCACCAATTATTTAAATTGAATATTAATTATTTGTCTTAGAAACTTTCATAGCACTAAGTGCCAAACAGATATTTCGCTACCGCAAAATATTATGTGGAAAATAAAATCATCCCATCGACACGTATAAAACCGGCAATAGGGATGCGTCGCCATGTTTTTCCCTTGTTTTCCCTCCACAATATACCTGGCAAGCAACACATGTAAATATAACTGAATTAATTAACAGCAGTACGTCCAGAGCCTGATTAAATTAAAAAGAAGGTAGCATCAGATCGTGATGAGGTTATAGAAGGGACAGGAACCGTACGCATCCAATGGAACAGAACTACTTAGGAACGGAATGAGCCGTGTTCAGTTAAATTAAAAATACCATCTTGCCGAAAAACCCCGGGGAATACCGATATTAGAATATTTTTTTCGCTCACGTAGCTATTTACTTGTTAACATTCTCTTTATATTATACTTGTATCGGAATAATGTATTTCGTTTGCTTAGATTTGTCTATTCGTTGTTATATAATATTATGGTAAATGGACACGAGGATCAAAGTAGGTCGGATGTTTTGCTTATGTTTGTATAAGCTGTCTTATTTCTTTACTTTATTGAGAACTACTGTTAGTTTTGCTTGTTTTCTTCTGTTTGTATTTGATTATGACATAGAATGATGTTATAGAATTGAACAAAGGTTGACATTTTTCTTGCATTCTCTTTTATCCCGTTTTTGGGTTATACAGCCATAATTTTAATAACTTTGTTTTTAAAACCTAACTCAAAAGATGAATACCGCAAAGATAATTAAAACTGCAATTATAGAAACAACACGAATGCAGACATCTTTTAAAACTTAAGCAGAAATACTCAGAAAAATACGTCATAATAGCAAATGGACGAAGCAAAAACAAAACAAGAAAATTAAACTCCACTAATGAGTGTTAAAGCCATCGCATTTGCTTGCGAAGGGACGTATTCATAGTCCAAGACTCCATATCCTAATTAATGGCTCCCATAAACTTGTTCTAACGCTCCGATACCTGTACTTTTTCCCAATTAAAACTTTTCCAAGCGAAGTTATAATAAGTAAAATAATACGTGAAACTGTACTGGACTAATAATTACGCTGATAAATTAATTACTTTGGTCGTAACAGAGGAAAACTTAATTATTACGAGGTACATTAGGTATTGTTATTAAATTTAATTGAGATTTAATTTAATTTAAACGTTTTCTCGGTGTGTTTAGTGAGGCTTTCATACATATCTCAGCCAACTGAAACCTATTTATTTTTTACAACGAAAATGTATATCGTAATTATTAAAATCATGATAAACGAGACCGATTCCACGAAGACTCAGATGAAATATTTCTTTAGATTTTCTGTTTATTTTTAATAACTCCACAGAGAATTTGTAGGCAGGAAAAACAAAATATGAGCAAAAGTATGCTGACGTATTTTTAGGATTCCGTACCTTAAAAGGAAAAACGGAAGCCATATAGGAGCACTCGTGTGTCTGTCTGTCTGCCCGTCTGTAACCATCGATTTGCTCTGAATCTACTACACAGAATAAGTTGAAATTTGATACACATACGAATTTCTGTGACCCAAACAGGAACGTGTAACGTAAATAAATGAAGTTTGAATAAGGGACTCAGTTTAGGGGGAAAATCTGAAAAAAAAAATTATGCTGTACCGTGTGACATATATCAAATAAAAAGACTTGCTGTGAGGATTTCAAATATATTGTTTTTATAGTTAAAAAATAATAAGCAATAACGTTATTAAAGAAAATTGATGAAAATTGACCTAATATCCGAAAGTCAATCAATCAATCAACTCAGTTTATAGCAGTCCACTGTTGAACATGGCCTCTCCCAGGCTGCGCCACAACACCCTGTCCTCTGCTTTCCGCATACAGTCTGCCCCAGCCACCTTTTTAAGGTCGTCGCTCCATCTAGCTGTGGGGCGTCCCGCACTACACTTGCCGATACACGGTCTCCACTCCAAGTCTCGTCTATTCCACCAGCCATCGGTCCTTTGACAAATATAGCCAGTCCACTACCACTTTAGCTTGCTTACGCTGCAGGCTATGTCGGTAACTCCGGTTCTCTTCCGGATAAATTCATTTCTGGTCTTATCCTTCAAAGAAATTCCGGGCATGGCCCGCGCCATGACGCGCTAAGCGACCTTGAATGTATGTGCCAGCTCAACTGTCGGTGTCCACGTTTCGGCACCGTATGTCATAATGGCCAGGACGCACTGGTGGAAGACCTTAGTCTTCAAACACTGCGAGAAGACTTGACGAAGGTTTCCAAACGCTGACCAACCTAACTGGATCCATCTGCCGGCTTCATTCTGAAAGTTGAGCCTACCGAGCTGGATACTTGCCCTAGGTAGACGTACTCCTTCACAAGAAGCGACCTTTCGATGTGGATTGAACTCGGCATGATGCACGAATTGTACAAGACTTTCGTCTTGTCCAAATTCATGCGGAAGCCAACCCGCCAAAAGGTTCCATTTAGGCTGTGCAGCATCTGGCCTAACTGTTTCAACGTCTCTGCGATTACGACGATGTCATCGGCAAAACGAAGGTGTGAAATGTACTCGCTGTTTACGTTGATACCCTGTCCAGTCCATTCCAGAGTCTTAAAGACGTCCTCCAACGCATGGGACGCATTGGCGCCATAATGCGCAAAAAAACAAATTCCATCTTGTCAAGAGCGCGGTCTAGTTCTAACAGCATCCTAAGTATGTTGATAGAAAAGTACGACGCACCTTAGTTGTCGCACGCTGTGGAGGTGCTGCTCAAAAGACCCCACAGCTAAATGAATTATCTATTATATTTTTCTTTTTGTTTTTGTTTCTGTGTTTGTTTACTATAATAGTTTTTAAGAACAGGTTACTAACAATTGGGCCTAGTTGCCATGAATAAACAAATATTTAATTTTATTTTATTTTATTGGTCAAAAACAGTTTCAGGGATATCACATCCGTCTGTCTCACCCCCCTACAACGTTGGGTGTAACCACTTAATGGAGCTGTGCGTACAAGGTCCGCTACCCGCGTCGACACACTATTTCCACAACGTTGTTAGCGAGTTCCTTGTTGACAAGGTTGACAAGGAAGCACTCTTACGGAAGTAGAATAGGTGGCTTGACTCCAGGGTGATCGTGTCCTCCCCCTGTCTTCAGACTTCAAATAACCCCAGTATATACATAGGTATACTGAAACCGATTCACCCTGACCCCCGTAATAGTATAGACTAGTACGGGGGTCAGGGTGAATCGGTTTCGGAACAACCGTGAATTTATTATTGTGCGCTGAGTAACTAATTCAATATCTAATCTTTTAGATTCTTAAAAAATAAGTACTAATTTTCCTTGTCAAGCTGCATCTTCACAACACAGGTCTTTATATAACGTAAATGATTGTTTCTAATTCTTTTTAATGAGACTTCTTGCAAAGTTCCACTTCGTTTCCTTTTGACATTATAAGACGGATAATGTTTGTGTTCTTTGTGTACCTGGTACAATGATTAGAAGATACGAGTATACGGAAAGCTTAGTTATTTTTATTACAAATAATACTATTACATATTTTACAGAGTTACTGCATACCATCTTACAATGTTCATGTGAGAGCACTCGCGGACGAAACATGATATGGCTACAAATGAGGTGGATACTACGAATTATCGTGACTGAAACTGAAATCGCGAAAAAAAAACAGCTGTTCCCTACATTTATGTTCGAATAATTCGTTAAAATGTAGGGAACAGCAGATTTTTTTTTTCGCGATTTCAGGTTTGGTCCCACAGTAAAAGTTGCTCATAATGGTGAGTACAATGATTCCTTAAGAGGTTATTTACGACTTAAAAATAACCCTGAATAGAAGATCCGTAATTATTATGGTGTTCATAATAAAGAGTATAGTTGGTTCTTTAATGATGAATGTAGGACAGGTTATCCTGCCTAATGGCCAACATCCTAGCTAAGTCTCACCAATCCAGTAATTTTATTCGCAGCAGTATTATTCAAAAATGAAGATAAAGCACCCGATGTGTAGCAGCGGGTTCATTTAGATTAATATCAGCTTCTCTTGAGGGCGCCGAATAATCCACACAATTAATTGTCGGATAAGGGATTTCACATAAATTCAAGCTATAAAACTTTATCGTGAAAACAAAACAATCGAGTTTTTAATAAGTGTAGGAGAGACAAAGGGAAAGTGGATATTGTTTTCTCAGTCACCAGATTTTAAGCACAGACAGCTTACCGTGGTGGTACCTACGGCTATATGAAGCCATACGACATGTTTTGTTATTGAATACTCTAGTTCTAGTACATTATGGAGCCTCGATTAGAATGTAGAAAGCCCTTCAATAAAATCTTAAATTTCATTATTTCTTAATTTTTGAGTGAGTGACCTTTATTGATATTTATTTTTACCGCAACTCTAAGGCCCGTATTTATAGAACGTTACTCAGTACTCAAGCATTACTTATGACTAAATTCAACCAATCCAATGGCTTGAATCTAGTCTTAAGTAATGCTTGAGTACTGAGTAACGTTTTATAAATACGGGCCTAAGAAGGCTGAGCGCTGAGTAACGGTAGACACACGAGTGGTGACGAGTGTGTTGGATCGTTTAGCTTCCTTCAAATGGTTGAGCTGAATGGTGTTAATCCTTGCGTCATGTTCGTGAACAGGGCCGTCATCGGTCATCTCTTAGCTACCATGGCTTTTTTTTTCTTTTCATTACGGACGCTTTTGACGTTTTGCTTCGTTCTCACATGAATAATTTCAAGATGAATGATGTAACCAATATTTTGTAACCATAATTGCTTCAAGCAATGATGTTTTATGGTTTATTTGACAACAAGATTGACTGCTCAGACCTAGTTAATAATATATTTTTCAATACACTTCCTCGAAAACTGGTTCATATCGCACTACGATTAGGTTCACAATGCATAGTATTTCACACGCGTGCGGTTTTTGATTTTCCAACACGTGTGCGGGGATAAAAATTGCCACAGATAACGTATACCTATACTTAGTCCAAATTGGTTCAATGCCTCTATTCACACCGTCTCGCGCCAGAGACGGTCCTCTCTATTCGGAGGTGTTTTTTTTTTAATCTCGCCAAAGATGCGTCTTTACGTCGTTAATATTTTTGGAATATTTAAATAATGTTTATAAATATAATACCATGATTATTACATTAAAAAAAACGTTTATGAACCAAATAACATTTATTTGTGTTCTAAATTCAAAAATATTTGAATTTTCTATTTTTGATATTAGGCTGTTTATCGGCTTTATACCTTTGCTTCTCCTTCAACCTGGCGAAAGCAAAGCGCGGAAAATTAAATCATAGTTTCCTAATTGCAGTTATTAATGATTTATCAATTATTGCAGTTCTCGGCTCAAAAACAACCTCGCCTACGCTCGGGTGTTAATTCCGCCTCGAATGCAATAACAAACTTTCTCCACTTGTATCAAAATGTACTATTAAGTAGTGCCCAGAACAGTTATTTGACGAGAGGTGTTTACCCGCTTTTTGCCACGACACATTGTCGTACCAATGCGGGCCGAACGGGTGCCTCTCCATAGACTAGCCAAAATCTATAACACACATTTTGTGAATTTGGATATTCGCTTTAGATCGTCAAAATTAAAAAAAAATATTTATTGGATTGTCTGCAATTGCGTGATGTGTAGCGTCTTTTCTTTTTGTTTGTTTTCGTAGTAATTATATTAAGTACTATTAATTTGATTTCGTTTGAGATAAGTGCACCCTGTTTTGCTCTTCCTGTCTTCTTTTTTGTGTTTTTAATTTGAATATTGTCTTCACTGTATCATTATTCTAGGTAATCTGTGGAAACGTCGGGGATTGTATATTTACCCACTTCAAATGTAATCTTACATGTAAGCTATAATGTACAACTGTTTGTTTTCCCTAACAAAATAAATAAATAATTATGTTAATTTAAAAGAGTGTCCGTGTAGTTTATATAGCCCGTTTGTCTCCGTAGGTACCTACTACGCTTTGCAATGGGCAATTAGCTCCATCTTTCTGACTAACCGACCTCTTGGCAATTCAAAAGTGCCTGTAATTGGTTTATTTGAAATAAATGCTTTGTTTGAGTTAGCAATTAACAGTTTCTGAACTGAAGTTATGATGCCATGGATACTAATTTTCGTCACAGGACGTGAGTAGAAAGATAGAGGTTTATCTACTACATTTTTATTTTTTTTCGATTTTGTGTTCTAGCAAGAATGTAATCGAAAGCAAGTTTTCCTCCACATCTAATTTAATTTGAAAACTTAAAAAACATTAATAGCGACTAGTCGCACAGAAGCCACGCTCAACAATCACCCAATGAGGTGACTCGCATGTATAGAAAACTCCCAAAACAACACACGCAAATTGGTTCAGCTGTGCAGTTTGCCCAACTTTTATATTCCAAGCGTCATATTAGATTCCCAAAGTTTTCAACTAGTCGGCGACATTGCACGCGCTGACTTGCAAATTTGGGAGCCTCGCAGAAACTGAGTTTTGAGGGTATTTATAATATCAGACTGTGACTGTCCCACTACATGATAAAGAGAAGACTTTTGATGACCGGATTTGTTCAAATTATTGTGTTGTCTGTTTATTCTGAATCACAAGATAAAGATAATTTTATTTTGCAAATATGGGTACAGAGGATAATACAAATTAATACACGATCAGCCATATTTTACCATGTAGGCATGCTTTTGCATTATACAAATATCGATACACAAAAACATGTTTCAAGTAAAACATCATTCACGATGCTATTACATTGCTGTAAGTCTGAGGGTCCGTGTCCAAGGATAACAAAGAAAAAAACATTACATAAACTGAAAAAGTCATATCACTACTTAACATTTTCACCCTAGTTGAAAAGCTATTGTTGAACCACCCTACGGATATTTGTAAAACTACATTATGCCTAAAAGAAAACAGAGTAAAAATGTAGCATCTCATATTCTAAAACAATAGCCCTTTTAACTCCACGATCTAATTTATTGTGTTTTCATTCACTTGCAGGTCGGTAAGCGGGGGAACAAAATTAGGATGAATGAGTTTTCTCCCAAAATGGCAACAATAGCAACATTTCCTGCCCTCAGTGTCATCTTGAGTTTATTAAGACGCCACCTCGGTTGAATGAAGTGCCCTCAATATTTCTGCCGCGTGCCTGAGTAGCGTTACTCCTAAAACTGCCTCAGTACAGTACGACATAAGTTAAAGGTTCCATCGATCCGAATCAAACGAACCAAACTAGTAATAACAATTACTTATCACTCGAGTGATTAAACGTTCTTGCCTCTGTCACTTCGTGAATAAAGTTAAAGTCAATTTTTTTTAAGACTATTATTAGGCACGTTTGAATGTCCTTTACAAAAAAAAAACAATTGATAGTTATGCAGTATATGAACAAGAAACTCCATGGTTACTCTTATAAGTCCGTTAATCAAGTGTTTCAAATCTAAAGCCCCATTTACACGGTGCAAGTTTCTAGAACGTTCAAGAGCGATAATCGCATGCCATCAAGCATGCCGTCAATTATTGCTATTCAAGAATTGCATGCAAGTGTTTACATGCGTGTGATTTCGCCAAAATGGCACACAATAATTGAATGCAAGTTTTGCCATTCAATAATTGCAAGCGACTTCTGTTTACACCATGGCAATTATTGCATGCAAGTTTTGCCTTGTCTAAACACAGAGTTGGATGTCCTTGTACAATAGGTTCAGATATTGCCCGTATTTGCGCTGCCAAATATTTCATTCAATTTTATTGAAAGATTTTGTTTTATTAACACACCCTCACTCACTGCGCTCGTGTTTGAATGATAGAAAAATTTCATGCCAAAATTGAATGCGACTTTATTGTACGTGCAATTTTATTGTATGTGCTATTTAAGGCTTCTACAGACTGGCGCGACACAAAGGCCCCGCGTGTCGCGTGACGAGTGGTTCCTTTGTGTCGCATCTTGAGTCACGCCGGTCTGTAGAAGCCTTTACTCCTATACCAAATAAACCTAACTTGCCCGTATCGTGCAACAATTGTCATGTTGTTTAGTCAATTGTACAATTGTGCTTGAATGTTATGGTATGCTACAGGCAGTAAACTTGCACCGAAAACCTAAATGGGGCTTAAAAAATACCATTTGAAAGCTGTCAGATTATTACATATTTAAAGCTTTCAGATTTATCATAGAAGTTATTGCTGCATGAGAAATGTAAAACGAGTTGTGGTAGTGTAGCTGAAAACTGATCATGTTTGAGATTTTTTCCGATGAAACCTTTAACTTATATCGTGCTATAGCATGCTAAATCACTTGGTATGGTGTAGGATTACATTGATTTTAACTAAGCCTGCTCTTTAATTAGCGATTCAAATATAAGCTGCTAGTAATGAGAACGTGACTGCAAATGCGAAGTCGTTTGATTTAGTTGTTGATGATGTAACAGGGTTAATATGAAAGGAGTCGGGCATTTGTTTAAAACTTAGTGATTGCCGTAGAAACAAGTGTAGAATGTATGAACTAGACTTGAATTAAAAGATGTTGTTCGTAGAGAATTATTACAGAAGCCGGTTGAAGTGGTGGTGCTTGGGGGAGGCTGATGTCCAGCAGTGGACGTCTTTCCGCTGTTATGATGATGTGAAGAACATAAGAATTATTAAAAACATATATTGTATTAATCTATTACAGATTTTTTAAATAACCTCGGTATGTACTCCAATATTAAAGCAATCTCTTTAGCAAAAAGATGTTTCCTCTAATAGAAAAATAAAATTAATAATAATATCTAAGATACTCGGTTGTATATATAAAACCACTCTCAGAGATTATTTAGAATAAGAATGATTTCTGAGAATCTAATACATTTGAATAATTAAAAACAAACGACCTACTTGAACAAGCAAAAACCTTTCTCAAATTAAATAATAACCGGCCAAGTGCGTATCAGACCACGCACAATGAAAGGTTCCATAGTTGGGATGAATTTATTCCAAAAACAAACTTAACATTGTAGTTGAAAAACATGTTCTCCCATACATCAATATACGTCACGGTCAAATCTCCAACTGAAAATTTAAGTTGTTCGACTATTACTCGTTAACTTGTAAAGCCTGCTTAGTCTTAGTTTTCCTTTAAATTTTTTTATATTTTATATACTACTGCCGTGATTTTGTTCACATATCCAAAAACAACCATCTATATAGCTGGCAGAAGGCAATTGCACTTTAAACTTAATATTACGCAAACGGATCCCTAAATTGAAAAATGATTTTAAAGACCCACAATATTTTTGAACGGCCTTTCCAACGATACCTCACACCATGGGATGTACGAGAATAAAATATCATACCCCCTTTACGTGCAAGGGAGCTACCGTAAAAAAATTTTTTTTCAAGGTTTTATTGTACTCTTTCTCGGCGTGATTAATATATAATATATATACCTATGCCAAATTACAGCTTTCTAATACGAAGAGTCTCTGAGCTAAGCTAGGGACAGACAGACAGACGGACATGGCGAAACTGTAAGGGTTCCTTGTTGACTACGGAACCCTAAAAAGAGCTTATGAAATTAAGAAAGTAGATTTAATTTCAACATATTTTATACCAAATGAATTCCTTACCCAAAAAATATTTGATACAATCATCAAGAATGTATTCAAAAACATATTATTTGGATTCGTACGAAAACATATTTGTAAAATATTCGGATCGAGGGAGCGAAGTTCGGGATTCTAATATCAATGGAGAAATTATCGACATCCCACAAGTTCGGCTCAAGTTGAATTTGAAAGTAATCGATGAGGTGCCAGAATTGGATCCTGTCGGCCCTCGCAAACTTTATATTCAAATATCTTTTACGTATGGCAAGAAATATTGAAAAACCCGATTCAGTTTATGTGCAGATATTATTTAGTAGGATTGTGTTGAACTTTTCTAAACAAATTGTGATACATTTGGGAATTAGTAGGTACCTCATTGTAGAAATTTTTAATTTCCAGAGATTTTTATGTTACTGATTAGCAAACAAGCAGAGCAGATTACAAGTGATCATAAGTAAGTTGCCCGCATCTGCAAAGGCATCGCAGTTACACTTCGCCATCCCAGAAATAAAGCTGAAATGTCTCTACTCGTACACCTTGCACCGAGTTGCACCTGTACGCTTCAGTCCTGAAACTACTCTTAAGTAACAGAGTTATATATTTTAATTTTCATATGTTTTATTGAACCAACTCTTTCAATAAGAAATACCTATCCCTTTCTACGACATACAAAGAAGCACTGTACATTACAATATACCTATATAAATGCACGTACTACGTAAGGTTCTGACTTCCACTAGTCAATATGACGATGGCACGGCTGACCTATTTATAGGAGCTCGCGAAATACGCGATGCACGTATCGACACGGAAGCGGGGCCGAGGTACCAGTGCACTGAAAACAAAAGTTTTCATCTAACTTAACCTTGTTTTGGTGACATCATATTAAAAAAACAAGGTAGGTTTTTTTATTTTAGTGTTGACACAAACTGTGATGAGAATAGCTCAATCATGCTTTCGTAAAATATGAGCTAGTCAGTGGGGGTCGGGTGAGTTACTACCGATGATTTGGTTCACCAATAAGCATAATCAGCCTATGATGTTTCCACTGCTTGGACACAGGCCCCGTCGGCAGGTCCTCTCGCCGAGAAGGAGTGGGCTGTATCCACCACGCGAACCCAGTGATGCATCTAATTATTGGTTCTAGGACATGCAGCTATTTCCTCACGATGACCAATAATAATCTCAATTGTACTTCTTTTTATCTTTGACCACCAAATACCTCAAGAAAATGGTTTTTAGATGTCAGTCTACACATTTTACTACAGTTAGCGAGATTTAGGCAGGATGAGCTACGTGTGGTGTTTTTTAATTTATTATATCTTCTGCTAAAATTCAGCTCCGTTGTTTATGAAATCATAAAATATTATGTTACTTCACCCACATGTGATCCACATAATATTATTATGTATTATTGCCTCAATATAATTTGCAGCCCAAAAACTCGGAGCAAAACCAGAGCAGTAGTCTGTCCTTTTTCAGGCACATTCTATACATAAGTGAGTGGGTGAGGTCGCCCGGGGCGATGGGGCGTCAAATTAATCATTTATTAAACACATAACTTGGGACTACTACTTCAAACTAGTTTCACTAACGCCCTCTACGGGTAAAGTACTCAAATCACAGAATAACTACATAATTATGCATGAATAGGATTTTGACAATATTATAATTATAATGTTTGATTATGGTTGCATTCTTCAAACCAAACCAAATCAAACCAAATAATTTATTTGCATAAAACATGTTAAAAAGGTGTTACAGGTATAAAAGGTACGTAGCATTATAACCTAATGAGGTGTGCAAATTATTATATTAGGTACTAATGTGGCGATTAGTACCTAATATATTAATCTGCACATTGAATGTACAGAATAAATTTTAAATTGAGTTACTTTAAAAGGTAGGTACACAAGTCAAATCAAAATTTCAATAATCATTATATTTGTGGTGCTATTCAAGATAAAATCTGTCATCTTTCATTAAAATAATCATTAATTGAATAGTAACATTTTGCAACTAGGAATTTGTGCAAACCTTATTTAAATTGATCTAGTTTGTGTAGGTTTGTGATATTTTTGGCAACATAATGTATATTTTGAAGAGGTTTATTTCATTCTTTGAGGAAGATTAAGTTACTAATGTAAAACCAGGGAAAGTAATTATTCTTTATCAAATGGACTACCCACTTAAATTGTCCGTATATTCAAATCACAGCTGTCATTCTTTGTCAGTTGTATGAAATGGCTACAACAAGTCAAATAATTGACGTAGTCTGGCAATTTGATTAACAATTAATTTCTCTGACCGTACCTATAATATAAAAACTTATTTTATCTAGGTATTTACTTTATTTGAAACAGCAAAGAGCTGACATTTTCATTATGTTTTATCTTTTTAAACAACGGATAGTTTAATGATAAATATGGAACAACTATATTTTTTTATTTAGATGCTGCTTTAGTAATATTACTCTCACTTATTATAGAAATTTAATTAAACGCAGATCTAATAGCTCACCCACAAGTAGAAATATTTTACTTGAAAGCAACATTAATAACATCCTCGGTAAATATAATGTCATGAAAGTATCCCTAACCTACTGCCCCGGTCGCACGTTTTAACATAAAATAGAACTTCGGAACAACGCTCTAAGCAAAAGAAAAAAGTAAGAAGAAAGTCATTGATCAAATATTGTAAAACACGTTCCCAAAGTTTAGTAACGATCCAAGTTAAAACTGCAGAAGTTGAGATAAAAACAAAAATATTTACTGGTGTTGCTGAAACTCCGGAAAATG
This sequence comes from Tiliacea aurago, assembly GCA_948098905.1. Lineage (NCBI taxonomy): Eukaryota > Metazoa > Arthropoda > Insecta > Lepidoptera > Noctuidae > Tiliacea > Tiliacea aurago. The sequence continues at coordinate 27,869,122 of OX402581.1, read as the reverse complement.
TGGATTAAACAGCGAGTCGACTTAATTTTTTTATGAATTACCTATTTATTTAAAAAAATATAAAAGTGTTTAATAGTCATTGATTTTATCTATTACTAAAAGCAGAAGCACAAATAGATATTAATGAAATATTAAATCAGGACTATGCAATGTCGATTTTTCTGGACAATCGGTAAATTTGCAGCAGCTTCACTGAAAATTACCTGGGTGAATAATATTCGTTAAAATAAATAATATGTATAATAATAAGTACTATGTGGTTTAACCATGTTACTACGAACACTAGTTCGTAGTAATAATACTAATAGTATACCAATAAGTACCTGGTACTTTTGACGGGCCTACGCTGTCCTCTCATACTTTGAAAATATTGTAAAAGCCAATATTTTTTTTCAAAAGAGTAACCATGGAGTTTCTTGCCGGCTCTTCTCCATAGGAAACGACCAATTGGAACCGTGCACCTAGCTTCTGACGTTTCATAAGTGCCCATGTAGGCTTATGTGAAATAAAAATATTTTTGATTTTGATTTTAATACTAATAGAAAAACTGGGATTCCTGAGATTAAGAATTTAATGAGCGATTTCCAGGAACTTTGCATTGTTGCATCCAATCTAAAATAACACGTGTGTCATGGAGTAATAGAACTTAAGATAGACAGAATTATGCTCTATTAAAGATAGACCATAAGAGTATCACTGCTCATTCAAACAAAAGGTTACTATCAGTTTGAATATCTATAGGATTTATAAATACAGGATGATTATCGCACAAATGGAGAATAATTACAAAAACTTTTATTTGTGGAATTAATCAATCCAAAGCCTACCTCCGAGACTTAAAAAGCATAGTAATATCTAAAAAGGCATTTTTCTAAATATTTCCAAACCCAATTTCGTATTCCTATTTATTTATTACAACAGCTACTTTAAATAGCAAATAATCTGTTATTCTAATTAATTTATTAATGTCAAGCCTAAGACTTATATTCTCAGAAAACCCAATTATCAAGTTTAGTCCCACTTAATATGAAAAATTATATAAGCATTTTACTATATTATTTTATCAGGAATTATTAACCTATTAAATGTCAATAGGTTAATAAAACAATTTGACGATAAAAACACATAAAATAAAATTGTAAATGAAATGTTGTCGCGAATACATTAAAGATTCGCTTAAACGTTTAAGTACTAACGACGTTCTCTACCTTTTTACGCACGTAATACATCTTAAAACAGGACTAAAAGGTTTATTTACTCGATTATGTTGCCTTTTGTTGTTTAACAAGCCATTAGATAATGCATACTCCGAAAATAATTTGCTTTAAAAAGGCTTTTACGTTGTTTAGGGAATTAAATTGTGTCGTAACATACACCGAAAATATGTGTATTTTAACGAAAATAACGTCCCCTAATGTTTCGTGCGGTACTTTTTCGCAAAAAGTAATTGGCGCCCACAGTGGGACCAAAGAAAATTGGTACCCAGCGCGGGACCGCACGTAGTTAACCCATGCTCGCTATTTAAGTTGGTTTCCTTTCAAGCGTGCATGAAAAAACACGCATACTCATCGTGATATTTTAAAGGTAAAGGCTTGCAATCGAATTTCCATTACTTACTATACATTTCAAAACAGTTTTTAACACCGCTTTACATAATCATAATTTCATAATACATTTCATTTAAGATTTAATCTGTACCTACCTGGGATACGGGATGCCGACACACTAAACTATTGAATTATCGAACACAATACCTTCAATCCACGTTTGCTATACACATTAAACACAATGCATATCTAAATCCACTGACACATGCACTTTCACTGCGGTGTTGTTTTATTTTTTTCGTTTCACAATTCACTCGCTGCGAGATGCAGGCGGTGTGTGGAGCGCGCGACACGTTCGCTCGGGACGGGATCGCGGCGACTACTGACTGGCGCCGCGCAAGCTCTGCGGCCCGCGTCAAAGAGTATTTCGACCGTTCGGATTGGTGGAATTGTTAGATGATAGCGCACACTAATCATTTGCGAATTTTTGAATATTTTTCACCTGTTCATTTGTTCATTTTTGCGCTACGTAACGACGACAAAAATTCTTCAGTTTCGTGTAGCAAAAAGACACTAAGGTATCGTTATTTCAGGTTTAGTCATGGAATTTTAATAATCGTAAGTGAACGTATTTAATAAACTTGTTTATAATTACATTTTTTTTAATACGTTAACAAATGTTTCATACTACTTAGGTTTAACTCTATTATATAATTATTTTCCCTGCAGCTTGAGTTGATTAATTTCAGCACGTAGCCGGATGCGCCATATCGCTCAATATTTCTATTCCACCTTGTCTGATAAAAATGTGCCCATTGGAGTTGTGGGAGATCACAGAAGATGCTGTTCTTACACTAAAATTAATATTTAATTACCTTTGCAAAAACAAATTTTATTAGCCAAGATTTATTATCAACACCAGGTTATTACTTGAGTTTTTTATGTGGTTTAGTTTTATTTTTACGTTCCCGCAGGCTTTACCTAAAAACTAGTTTAAAAATGATAATAAGAAAAAGCTCATAACATAAAGTGCCTCCACTCGCGCGAGGTTGCTCTATGCCTGCAGTGACCGAGCCTGCAGATTGACAAATGAAATTTTTATGACTGCACCCACGACTTGCTCCATGCTAATGACGCTGTGTGCATTACGACAAAGCACCTCTCACCCACACACATTAGCACACAGGCACACGCCTAGGGTTTCCGCTGCAAACTTGATTAAAACGTTAAACAAATCCCGAATTTCAAAGAAACTCTGCGACATACTGAATACGTGATAAACATTCGAAAAAGCTCCATCGAGCGTGTGAAAGGAAGCTTGTAATTAGCGCTAGGGATCTTCACAAACGTCCCATTTCTCGGAGACGGCGGAAAAAAGTAGGCCAGTGGCAGCCCTGGTTCACTGGTGCAGCATGTGTCGTGTGTGCACACACACACACGCACAGACATCGCCCCAGCGAAGTTAGCACAGCAAACGTGTAAACGGAAAAGATAGGCATTTCTTTGACTCCTTTTAACTGTCCGAGGGAGCTGTAAATAGGATGCAAACAGAGATACGGCTACCTGTCGGCGCGAATGAAAAATTAGTGTGTTTCTACTGAGAGCGAGTTGAGCTGTGTTTACGATTGCTGGGACAAAAGAAGATCGCTGCTTTAATGTCAATGAAGCAGAAGATGAAGGAACACGATTCAGAGAAAAGCAATTGTTTAATGAATGGAAAATCTGACGGGCTTTAAAGAGGCATACATTTTGTTCTTGTGGGATATTTTTGTCTTCACTCATATTTCTTAGAAGAGTTTCTGTAAACACAATCCTCACAAAATATTTGAACCTTACTAATTTTCGATTTTATCATAGTTAATGTTTGCAGTGAGTGGTAGCTTGTACATAGGTGGTAAATGGTAAATGACTGAACCGATTTTAATGAAACTTCATACGCACAAGAAGGATACAAAGGTCTAAAAAGTTAGTTAAAAACATTTTCGAAAAATAGTGTTACATCCAAATTAGACCGATTTTAAATTTTCTATAGAAACAGAGATTTCCAGTTATCTGTTTTTAAATAAGACATTTCGAAAATGTTCTATACTAACTTTTTAGACCTATATCCTGCGTATGCGTATGAAGTTTCATTAAAATCGGTTCCGTCATTTCGAAAAACAAGGGCTTGAAAGTTTGTTTGAAATGCCGCACGTCGTAAACGCTCTTAATTATAAATAACTATCAGTCATATTGTTCCATAACCAACCAAAATATTCAACACTAGCATTTCCAGAGAAACTTCTAGAACTATAGTAATACATAGTTGAGCGGTACAGTTGGCGTGACATTCGCGTGCCCGGAGTTATGTCAAGTCGTGATAAGGTTAGCTGTCAGTCTCTCAGTATAATCGTAGCCGACTGTACTGGGGCCAACCGAATTCCGGCTATGTCTGTTTTATTTAGTTTTCGAATTTATATTATTGGACACGAACGTGATTTGAAATACTTATGAGTAGTTTCAATGTCATTAACGGATAGGTTTTATTTACTAATCGTTTCTTTTTGTAAATTACAATATATGGGGTCTTACGTTTGTTTAATAGAAGCATTTCTTATGTTAAACTATGATTACTTATGTAAATATTATAAGAATTAATAGTAATAACCATTAAAGGTAAGTATAGTCAGCGAAAGTTAGAAAACAATAATTATTATTGTTATCTAACTTACATTTTCTTTTTTATATTTAAATAATAGCTGTCATTCCTTAAAAGCTGTATGAAATGTCTGTAACACGTCAAATTGTTGAGTGTGTCAATTTGATAAACATTTTTTTTTTAATTAATTTAAAGAAATTACAATACAGAGGGGTTACCTTAATTCTAAACTCGCCAAACTTTTACGTTTGATGGCGAGAGTAATTCATTTTGCTACCCATCCTGGCTGTTTTTCCGTCGTGTCAAAATAAATTTATTTTAGTTATAGTGTGTTATATTTTGACATTACCATATTCATGGAAACAATTCCAGAAAATGCCTCACAAGGAATATTTATTTACTTGTCCCTGCGTATCGAAGCCGCCGTTTTTGTTCTCGTATGTAAGCTTCGATTCCCCCACAAGGAGCAACATTTGCAGCCTCAGGTTATTTGTTCTCAGTGAGGATGATTGTGCATATCACTATACACTAACGTGTTTGTTATTTTTGCGAATATCTAGTATTAAATGTAAAATGTGAATGTGTCTGGTAGATATGAGTCATCATTCCTAGCTCCTGTTTTAATGACCAACTTCGTTTACTTTTACCTTTTCAAGTTTATGAGCAGGTTGTGTCAAAGGTCTGTTCTTTTTAGGGTTCCGTACCTCAAAAAGAAAAACGGAACCCTTATAGGATCAATTCGTTGTTCGTCCGTCCGTCTATCTGTCAAGACCATTTTTCTCAGAAACGCGTGAAGGTATCAATTTGAAACGTCTAAAAAATGTACGGTCCCTTGGAGCTCTAAAAAAGGCTTCTAAGTCAAGGCAATAAAAAAATACTGCCATTTATGCGATATATTTTTATACTCGCAAATAAATCAAATCCATAAGGTACTTCCCGTTGTCCTAGAATCATGAAATTTGGCAAGAAGCAAGGTATTACAGCATAAGTAAAATTTGTAGCTTTACCACATTTTTTTTTCGATTGCAAACTTACATTTGCAGTTGGAGAATTGACCGTGACGTATATCGCTGGGTGGCTGGTAGCAACTGGATGACAGTTGCTGAAAATCGAGCTAAATGACGTGGCGTGGCGTGGTGTGGATGTCCAGCAGTGGACTACTGATATGATGATGATGATGATATATATGTATAGGAAAACATTTTTACAACTACAATGTTAGTTTTGTTCTTGGGATTCACGCCGACTACAAAACCCTTCATTGTGCGTGGTCCAACACGCACTTGGCCGGCTTTTTGTTAGAAGAAAAATAATTTTATTCGTCACAGAAAAACGTGCTTAGGAAAACATAAACTAGAGCAGGTAAACATTACACAAAGCACATCTACAATATAATCACGAGCACAAAAATAACAAATAGTCGGCAGCTGCACGTCATGACTGTGACAAAAAGGCTTGCACTCAGCATGATGCCGTGCTATGGGGGACCCACAATACAGCGCTGATTTTCAGTGGTTACCCGAAAAATACGTACGGAACTCAAGTCAGGTTTAATGAGTTGAACAAAATAAAATAAAATAAACAGTACTTATAACATAATGCCTACACAACCAATTATAAGAATAAATATGATTAAATAACATACAAATTAATCCGCATGCATAAATAAAGTAATTAATAAATAAATAAATTTGCCATATTATAAAGATGTGAGTCGAGTGTCACTATATTCTAAGTTCAGGGCATAGGTTTAGTTTAGAAGGTACGGCTGGTGCCGTGGCTGCCCGAGTAGCTGCTGCGTGACATGACGTGTGTTCGATGGCCGTTATAAAGAAGTGTTTAAATGGCCTACAAACAATTGTTTTGAATCTGTTTGTACATAAGTACCTATATGTAAGAGCTGTGTTTATAAATGCTTATAGGAAAATTCCTTTTGTGGAGCAATGTTATAAATAAAAAGACTTACTTGTTTAATACTTTTCAACCAACTGGTATATCCGCCTGTTAAAGTTCATTGCAAAACATGCGTATTCAAATTACTTCTGAAAATTGCCACGCTTAGCCGATGAATTCTCGCTGTGATTATTTTTAAAAAGAAGACGCTGTTTACTTCTTTTTTTTTTTAATACTTTGCCCCACACTAGGAATTTCTCCTGTATTGTGGGTGCGTTTACAAACACTTAAACACGCATACTCAAACAGCTAGACCCGGAACAACTACTACTTGTAAGTCATACAAATATTTGTTCCGTACGGTAATCGACCCGTGACACGCAGCGCAGCAGTCAATCGCTAAACCAATGCGCCAACCATGCCGTCAACTTTCTACGACACATTCAGATAGTGCAACTTTTGTTGTAGGAGATGGCCTATCAGATTTTTTAATAAAACTTATACTATTGGCAGAACCACTAAAATATAATTAAAAAACGCTCCACGTACCTAAAGCTATTCGTTCGATCTTGTGACCAGTGCGAATATTTCAGCGTGTCTCGCTCTTGGGACGCCGTGCGTTCGTCCGTGGCCGCAAAAACAATGCACTTTATTGTACGCGCGGCGAATAAAAATGTTCCGCGGAGTAATGACCCCAGCGTTGCGGGGACATGTGCAGTTTGCAGGCTGTGTGTGAGATTACGTGACGATTACGGCTAAATTTTCCATAGCGGATTTAAAGGTTGTAATAGCAGACAGTTTCTTGAAAATTCCAAGCATAGGACAATTACATCCATGCAAGTCCTGTTCCGTTTGGTGCCGGACGTAAAGAATAGCACCATCCCATTTCTTCCCATGGGTGTCGTAAAAGGCGACTAAGGGACTTACTAGAGAATGGGCAGCAGCGTTCTTTATGCATTTTTAAAACCATACTGCGATCGCCAACCCGCCTGTCAAGCGTGGCGATTATGGCAAATCCCCCCCTTTTTTGGGGGAGGCCTATGTCGAGCAGTGGACGTCTCTCGGCTGAAATGATGATGATGATGATGAAGTCCTAGCTTGTGAAGGCCGCTGGGATCCGCTGGATGTGAGAAGCTCGGTTGATTTTGTGACGCTTGAGGGATGCCTATGTCCAGCAGTGGACGTCTTTCGGCTAAAATAATAATGATGATGATTAGACATTTTTTTGTCAAAGTCAAAGTTAAGTCATTTATTTCAAGTTGGCTATTAAAGGGCAATTTTGAACGTCAAAATTGACAAAAAAATAGAATTTATTCTAGGCGCCGCTTCCAAAAAGAAACTCCATAGTTACTCTTTTAAAATGTTTTAAAATAAATGTACCTATACATTAATTACAGTTATATATGAAGATGATGTACCTAGAATAAAATGACTATATCAAATTTTATAGGTAGGTGTATTTGTCAGAACTATGAATGTGAACTATGATCTTAATATAAGCACTTTTGTTAGGATTTTAACACAATTCTGACATTTTTATGCATAAAACCAAGACGTGGACTATGTAACACAACGCGAGCTACGTCGTAGCGTCGGTGTAGCGCACTGTTCTACGTCGTAGCGCTGGCGTAGCGCACTGTTCTACGTCGTAGCGCTGACGTAGCTAACTGTTCTACGTCGTAGTGCTGGCGGAGCGCACTGTTCTACGTCGTAGCACCGGCGTAATGCACTGTTCTACGTCGTAGTGCCAGCGTAGCGCACTGTTCTACGTCGTAGTGCCAGCGTAGCGCACTGTTCTACGTCGTAGAGCCGGCGTAGCCCACTGTTCTACGTCTTAGCGCCGACGTAGCGTACTGTTCTATGTCGTAGCGCACTGTTCTACAAGCGATTTTTCATAGAGATCAGTCGAGTTCAGAATCTCGTGCTTAAATCTATATATCCATAAAAATTATAAAATGAAATGCTGTTCGTTGGTAAGCGCGTTTTGTTTTAATGTTCATAATACTCAAAATTAGGTTTTTTTGGAAAGATAAAATTTAAAAGTTTTCCGGACTAAATGTCCTTTTTACTAGGAGGTTTTTGAATGAATTATTGAAATTTGGACAGGACAACGTCTGTCGGGTCAGCTAGTTATAATAAAACTTAAATCCTGTACACAATATCAATTTTATAAAAAAAAGTTTTCATAATCCTTTCATCGAATGCATATTTTAAAACAGTGAAGTGGCCAACGGTTTCGGCCGCTTTGTTCATGAAATTCATCATTCATTCATTTTTCTGTATTTTAAGCTGACACTTCTCATGATATTCAGAAATTACAGAAAATTTGTGTTTGCATCTACCAATCTAGAGAGAAATGTACTCGTGAAATTTCAGACTATAACCCTGCAAACAAACAGGTTCTATTCCCGTAATATGTCGCTCCTTATTTCGACAGTTGCCTAATATCAGCTGAGCAGCATTGCCCGATACTGCGTTGAATAATATATGGAAAGCACCCGGAGCCGCTCGTACCGCATGTGTACTTGCGTGCGACAGCAAATTGATTAAGTCCCAATATCATTTGGAGTTAGTTCGGAAATGTTGTCATTATTATATTATAGTAATAAGCGAGCTAGGGGTTGCTTTCGAGTTTGAACGTAAAGTACGTTACTTTAAATTGATTAATTTGATGTTAAGGAAGGTACCTATACCTTAGATGGATGGATGGGGTGCATAATAAAGAGTATTTTATGTATCTGTCTATACGCCAATTCTTATGACTGTGAGTGAATATATACAAAAAAAAAAATTTTTGTTTCATTTCATTTCATTTATTTATCCATTTAACAATTAACAGTGTTGAACATTACATATTAATAAAATTATCACATGCAGAAACAATACATAATAGGCCCAATTAAAACTGATGTGAATTAATGTGTTCAAGAGTCAATTAATTTAAAGTTAGTCAACAAATTAATATAAGGTCAAATTAGTAGCAGGTATACTTAATGTCAAAATTTAATGTCATAAATATTGAGAGTACAACTTTACTTAAATTCTGATACCGAGTATAAACATTTTTCCAACAAGAAGGCTTTTAATTTAGTTTTAAAAGAGTGAGAGCTATAAATTAATAATTTTAGCCCAGTCGGTAACCTATTAAATAACTCCACTGCTTGGTATCCGGAACAATGCTTAGCTATGTTAAAATTTGGTGCCATTTTGTGTTTAAATTCCTTCCTTCTTGTGCTTTCTCTTATCTTACGTTCGTCTTGTGATTCATACTCACAAATATACTTAGCAAAGTGATTTAGGATTACTAATATATATAAACTTGGTTACTGTTAAAATGTCTAATTCTTTAAAGTGCTCTCTACATGAGTCTCTTTGTGAGATCCTTACCATAACCCTTATGGCACGTTTCTGTAAAATAAACGCTTTCTGACAGTTGTAACTATAGCTGTTACCCCAAAGCATTATGCTGTATCTTAATCTAGATTCTCCCAGCGCGTAATATATAGCCTTTAGTTGCTTTAGATCCAACACATCTCTAAGTCTCCTGAGTGCAGCATGCTGATGACATTGAAGAGTCAATAGCAGCTGACCTGAGCCTGAGCCTGAGCCTGTTTCCAATTTAAATTCACATCGATGTTAATCCCTAAAAAGGATGTGCCTTCATATACTTTCAAAAATAACAAGGTATGCATCTTGATTTTTTTTACCCACACACGGGAGCATAATTGTTACTACTCGTAGCATTCTATGTAATGCTGATCCTCAAATTCAAATTCAAATATTATGTTTCTTTGTAGAACATAGGAAAACGAAAGAGTACAGATGTAAATATTAATAAAATGAACGCTATGTCTTGCCGTCAATGGCGCACACATATTCTAATTATAATGTTTACTTCAATTATTAATAACTAAAACAAACATTCAAAATTAATAAATCCTCACGGTGCTATGTTGTCATTCTCATATTTTTAAGAACATTCGCATCCTAATATCAGTTTTAAAGTGTCAAAAGAACCTCTAATTTATTTAAATATTTGACAAGATTTTATTGATCGTCGCATTTAAACGTTTTCTTAGTTCGATAATTAGGCTTATTTCGTTGGTCTTTCGTTTTCGTCAACGTGATGCTTAGAACGCTGCCATCGTCGATATAAATATAATAGCTACACATAATGATCGCGGAAAAAAACGAAAATAAAATTATAAATCCTTACCCAAAAAAAAACACATGAAAATACTTTTTAATCACCGAATCTAGTTTGTACTGGGCGGTGAAGCATTTTTCGCTACAACATTTACTGGCGCATTTTCAGCCATGTTTCATGACAAAATTCTTTTTTTTTATATCCTGTAACATGTATCATGTTGTGTTGTATACAATATATTTTGTTACGCCGAATAAATAAGCTTTAGACATGCTGGTGGATATCCAATTCATAATTGTTCGATGATATTACGTCTAACATTGTGGAATATTCGGTGTACAGACATGAGATGTTTTTGGAGATCGAAGTAGGTAAACATGGCTTTACCAATCTGATACTGCTTTACCAATCAACAAATAATAATATGATGAACTACGCGCTAATAGACAAGGAAACAGATATGTACATTTTTAAACTAACTTTATCATTGTCCGTTTCTTTTCCTATTTCATTCAGTTCAGCACTGTACATGGTTTTAATTTCGTAAATCTCTTACAGTCTGATGATAATCAGCGTGCACTTCTTTTAGCTTTTCTAACATACACTTACTAAGGAAAAATAGCAAATAATCTCTTACGTATTTCAGCCTATAAACGTTTACAACTTAATATAAAGAAACAAAACCCGATACTGCCTACAATCACTTTGTTAATCTGTTGATCCTGATTGACTGTACTAAGTGGCTTGTTAAAATGGCGTGTAACGTGCGTAGGAGCTCCTAAGGTTTCCTAATTCCCTGGTACATCGATATTAATATATTATTATGCCTTGTATGATTTCAGAATGCCTCGTTGGTATATAAGTTGCAAGCGTGAATGATGAACGTTAATATGGTTCTGGGTAAGTCTTAGGTCCCTAAGAAAGCGGTGCCGTCCTATTACGGTCGCACAATAACGGCTCTCTAACTACAGAGCGTTTTTTGACACTTTTATGTCGAATACTGGTGAAAATTACCGATTTTCATGACGGTCGTTGTAATATAATGGAACCGCTTTACAAGAAAACTCAAGCATAAGTAAGATCCGTGGCAGTTTTTCGGTTTTACCCACCAGGAATTACTCTGCCTACTTCTCTGGGAATAAATTAAGTTTTGATATGAAAATGATGATGTGCCGTGTGGTGCCGGATGAAAAGAATAGCACCATCCTATTCCTTCCCGTGGGTGTCGTAAAAGGTGACTAAGGGACTTACTAGAAAATGGGCAGCAGCGTTCTCTATGTATTTTAACACCATACTGCGATCGCCAATCCACGTACCAAGCGTGGCTATTATGGCAAACATTCCCCTTGGGGGGGCGGCCTATGTCCAGTAGTGGACGTCTTTCGCTGAAATGATGATGATGAAAATGATGATTTTTACCGAGATATTTAACAATTTCACCATTAAAAACTTGTTTTTTTTTTTAAAACGTTGCTCCACACTAGGAATTGGTCCTGTATTGCGGGTGCGTTTACAAACATTAAACTCACATACACAAACAGCCAGACCCGGAACAACTACTTGTAGGTCATACAAATACTTGTTCCGTGCGGGAATCGAACCCGCGACACAGCAGTTAATCGCTTAACCACTGCGCCAACCGCGCCGACAACCACCACCACCATTAGGTGTGTTGGTTATTTATTAGGTTCTTATTGACTTGATACGTGGCGCTACTAAATTATCAGGCATTTTCTCATTCTTGGCTTTACAATTTTCTGCTACCTATGCTTTTAGTTCTCATCATTATAACGTCTAGATTTTCGTTACATCATAAATTAATAAATTTATAATTAAATTATCATAAATAATTTAATACGATTACAATTAATTCCATCAGTAGCCAGCTAAGTTAGTTACAGCGAGCATTTTTTTGCGAATATTAATTGAGTTACATGTCTCGTCTAATTACTAGCTAGAGTACTTTGACAATCCTAAATTATTCATGTTATTAAATATGACGCTTTTTAGGGTCCCTCAGTTTGTTAGATATTAAAACGCTTATACAAAATGTAAATATAATTATATGTCTTTGACCTTGATTTGGTATTGTAGATCGTAAATATTATAGTGGTCGGTCCGCAATTTGTATTTTCTACACGGGTAATCAAACGATAAAAAATAATATAAATAAAGTAGAATATTGTATGTGTTAGTATTCAATGATGAATGATGAAATGTTCTCATTTGACCACTGGATATCTAGATAAAAGAATGCCATCTAATTGAGCTAATTGAACTCCAAAAAACACAGTTGAAAAGATGACCCATTTCGCAAACAAACATCATACATTAAAATGTGCCACGAAATATAAATTTTGTTAGCTTTTTTTTCAATTTTGCATTATATCCAAGCTTAGCGATATAATCTCCAAAAAACCCGGTAACACAAAAAACGCTTCTTTTATTGTGGAAAGGCCACATTTTCATTTCACAGGACCGAATTAAATTTTAACGGGAGCTGAAAGAATCGTAGAAATGTGGTCAGACTTACCTTCGTGCTTCCGTTGCAGAGTTAGTTGATTTTAATGGTGTATTAAAGAATTAAAGATGCTTTTTTATGTTTTCTATACCCAGAAACAAAAAAAAATGTTTCGAAAAAATGGCAATTATTGATTCTGGCTGATTTTACATAAATTGAAAGACGACCAATGGACGTAATATTTATGTAAGAGGCATTTCAAATGCAGCATTTTGCTACAATACTTCGTGCTTACCTACTATTTTTTTGTTCAAAATGATGACTACCATGACCTTAAGAGGTTTAGAGTAGGTAAACAACAACTCAGGTTGAATATTTAAATGCGGGTATTTTTGTTACACAACACAATAATACGGTGGCTTGACACTGTTTTACGTAAAAATAACTAGGTTTTCTGACAAAAGACTGTAAAAACACAATACATTTTCCAAATCTACTACCTACATAAAGAACTACCCTCTATTTTCTAAACTTCAGAAACTTTAAGAGCGTACACTATCAAGCATATAGAAGTACATAAAGTATCCCGAGATCGCGTTAATATTCCCGGAAGGATTTGGTCCGTGAAAAATGCTACGGTCAGATTCCGCGGCCGCCCGCCCTAGCAGTACACTGCCCCATCCTATAAGGTGCCTACGCGATCGAACTTTACGAGGATATTTGAATGAAGGACATTTTTTTTAATAATTAAGCAATAACGTAAAAATAATTCATTCGGAAAATAATTGTAGACATAACTTTAATTAATTAGTAAGTAATTTATTTACAACTAGCTTTTGCCCGCGGCTTCGCCTACATGGAGGTTGGAAGTTATCCCACGGGAACGTACTAGTGCGGTAAAAAGTATCCTTTGTCGTAATCCAGGCGATGGTCTACCCGTGTGCCAAATTTCATCTCAATCCGTACAGCCGACTTAACTTACTCTTGACGAACAAAACCGTGGTAAATAGAATTGAATCGTCCTAACATCTAGCACACCATCGTTAGTGCAGATGATTGCAAAGCCGCGTTTTATTTTAAAGAATGCGACCGTCGTCAAGAGACTGCAAATATTGTCACTTTTTATTATTGGCACTTGGCAATGTCTTTATATACATGTAATATACACATAACGTCACGCCTGTATTTCCCAAAGGGCTATGCAGAAGTGTAACTATAGTACACCCACATTTCATGTTATTGCATGAATGCAATAAAGAATTTGAATTAGAATATTTATATATTGTGCTTTTGTGGTTATTCTATTTATTTTGTGTGCAGTAAATACCTTAATGGTTTATTTCCTTTCCTTGCCTTTCTTTGATAAAAAAAACGTACTCTTTGTAGTCATGGCCACCTTACGCGGAACAGCGGAATTACGCAGACCCGGGAATAATGACGTTATGTATGCACTTGTATTGCCGAGAGTCAAATATTAATAGCCGAGCTCCGGGTTATTACGGGAACTGATTTATTTCCTCCAATCTATATGTTTTTTGTAAGCAACTGTTACGGAATAAACTTCCCGACTCTATAGTATAGGAATACTGAAATTGCTTTACGGATTTAATGAAAAGTTTTAATACGAAATATGGTATTAATGCAACCGTGAACCCTGGCTCTTGATGCTTTAAATATTAAAAAATCTAAATAGGTTTTTGAAAGCGTGTTACCTGCGCTTTTGTATTTATTAATAGTTTTTAACTAGTTAGGTAGTGGGAACTTTACTTAGACCTTGGTTTTTACATTACTAGTATACCACTAATGATTGAACAAAATATAGCTTAGCAGTTTCGATCAAATATTCAATGACTAATGTGTACTGAAATAGGCTTCGTTATAATCTACCCAAATAGGTAGGTAGAAGTGAATATTAGGTACAATCATGTTTCGCCAGTTATGTTCACGTCCCACGACATGAGATCATCAGTTTTGTATATTTTATTTTTTCTTTATAAGTATTTGTTATTCTTATGGTTGTTATTGCGATGCTGGATTTTTTTTTTTTTTTTTTAATGTAAAAAGAGGATTATTAGTATTACAATCAGCTGGGGACAACCCTAGACTGCGTAATAAACTTTCAGTCACAATCTGAAAGATTCACAAGAAAATTGCTAATCAATAGCTTCATACATGTTTGAAGAATTCGCCTGCTCATCGTAAATAACTCAATGAATGTTGTTGAGTACTAGACGATCACTATGCAATCACTAGTCTTTCGACTAGCATAAGCATTTTAGCCTTTAATGTTCCCACAGCTGGGATTTTGTTTCTGTGAGAGGTAGTGGGCTGCAATCCACCACGCGGGCCTAGTTCGGGTTGGTCATCCGAATACTTCCGTTAAAATCGTCTTAATAAATAAATAAACAAATACCTATACCGTGTATTAGTTTAATAGCAACAGACTTATTTCCTACACAAAACACTGATAGTTTTGTGTTCGCTGCCCAGTTGACACACACGTAACGCTGTTCAGTGGCCAGTTCACACATAATAGATGTTCGCTATATGACGAGCGGACGAATCGCCGCGACTATTCATCACGTAGACGGAAATGTGCGCCAGCACCCACTAAGGATGGGACAAGGTCAGTTTACTTGAATTGTCGATAACTTGATACTAAGGTGTAGGTATTTACTCAGAACTGAACTATAGATACTCCCCTGTCTAACCCTTAGGGGATTACCGGCGTGATACCATGTGTTATTTACTAAGAGTTCGTACAACTCAGGTTAAGACGCTGATGGGCTAGCGAGAGCTCATAAACTAGAATAGTTGTTGAATCCGAACTATCCTAAGACAGTAGTTTCTCTTATTACGAGAACAATATTGTATTGAAAATAATTCAATAACTGTTTGGTGGTATGAGGAACAGGGTGTAAAGTTCACTCATCCACCATAGAAAAGGGAGGATCCTCCGACCAGACGGGTGTTGTGTCTGGTGGGCAACTGCCCGACGGTTGATGTCGGGACGTTGTATATATGCTAGTTGCGTGGTAAACTCTAATTGCGCGATGCAGGATTTTGCGTGACGTCAGTGTGACGCGTAGTTCGTATGTAGCGATGTTGATGCCGCTACAACTGCATAACCCCGTTTAATATTTTCCAGATTTCATTTTGCGAAAATTATTTTTCCAAGAATATACCTACAAATGAAAATACGTCTCATAGGTAATAAAACAAATATGTTGGTAGGAATGTGTTCAATAAACGAATTCCGTGTGTTTCCTGAGTACTCAGCCCTCTACAATAATAGTGGCTTGAGTAAAATAGGATATCAAGAGCAATTTTATTTTGCTCTCACTTAAGTATTTCCTATTTTTAATTTTTTTTCACGGTATATTTTTGTTCATGGAAAATCTTCCACATTGCAGGATTTGTACGTCTTTTTAACTGACTTCAAAAACAGTTGGAGGAAAGAGTGGGTGCTCCTGAGGTGGCCCATATAAATTTGGTCAAGTTCTGATCCGGGTTTTCGAGTTATTTTCTATAATAATACGTATTTAATCCACTTTCTATAAGTTGATGGTGTTGTTGAAAGTACGTTTCACTGTTGTTTACATAGTAAGTAGTCGTATATGAATTTGTGTGAGGTAGATATCACAACTAAAAAGTGAAAAATAAAACACTATTTTACAATAAAATAAAACTATCGGCTTCCAAAAAAAGAACACTACAAAGTGAAAAATAACTTTAATTTCAGAAGTCGGTGGCAAAAACGGAAATGCAAAAACAAAGGACACTGACTTCCGAAATTATAGTTATTTTTCAGTTTGTAGTGTGTTTTTTTTTTAATTAAATATTTCCAAAATTTATCGATGATTGGAATCCAATGCTCGTTTTTCGATGCAAAATATCGACTTAACAAAAATCGTTCACGTAATAAGTGTAAATCAACTCAGCCAATAGCAGTCCACTGCTGGACATAGGCCTCTCCCAGGCTGCACCACAACACCCTGTCCTCCGCCTTCCGCATCCAGTCTGTCCCAGCCACCTTTTTAAGGTCGTCGGTCCATCTAGCTGTGGGGCGTCCCACACTACGCTTGCCGATACACGGTGTCCACTCCAGGACTCGTCTGCTCCACCGGCCATCGGTCCTTCTACAAACATGGCCAGCCCACTGCCACTTCAGCTTGCTTACTCTGCAGGCTATGTCGGTAACTCCAGTTCTCTGACGGATAACTTCATTTCTGATCTTATCTGTAATAAGTGTAGCGTTATTGAATTCTAAATATTTTGACAGTATTTTTACTAAAAGAAAAGAAGGTAATCTCGGTTTGTTAAAGTGTAACTAAATTCATATTGAATTTGTCGTCAAATCTCTTATAAACGAATATGTTTATTGTTCGTAGGTATTCAGAATAACGTCAAAACCGCTAGCTAACACAAATGTTTAAGGCCTTCAGAAACAGGGTTGAATTTGTGTAAAAACTGTGGGTAAGCTGAACATTTCTAAACAATTAAAAGAGTTAAACCACCATTTGAGAGAAACCCACTAATTGATACTAATGTACTAAGTTAAGTTTGGAGGACACTTAAATAACTAAATCAAATGGTATTTTTCAGATAAAACATTTTTATTTGACTTGTTATTTTCAAGCAAATAATATGTAGCATTGCACAGCCCTGTTCAATATTATTTTATCTAAAGTTAGGGACCTCAGGGGGACGTTATAGTTTCAATAAGTGTTTATAAATGTAGGATATCTAAGTCTTCATTTGGAGTGTATTGTATAAACATAGTGGAGTATATTAACAACTGAGGGGCAATTCTTTAGACATCTAACAAAATTGATAAGGATGATACAAAAACAAAGCGACCAAGTGCGAGTCGAACTCACAGACGATGGATTCCGTGCCACCCCACAATATTTAATACTCGATATAAAAAAAAAACATTTTACTTTTTTTTATACTGGCAAGGCACTGGCAAGCATCGCAAGATACACGACTCAGCCCACTATCGACGTCCGGTCTCCGGAGGGAAGTGATGTAGTGGCATCAACATCGCCACATGCAAACGACGCGTCACACTGACGTCACGCAAAATCCTGCATCGCGCAAGCAGAGTTTACCAGGCAACTAGCATATATACAATATCCGCCGCATCAACCGTCGGGCAGTTGCCCACCAGACACAACACACTCGTCTGGTCGGAGGATCCTCTCGTTTCTATAGAGGATGACTGAACTTTACACCCTGTTCCTCATACCTCTAAATAACTTTAAATCTTTTTTTTTTTTTTGTTATAGCGGCCATTGTAGTACATACTCCACTTATACGGTACAAAAGAAAGCCCTGTGACAGATGGACGGACGAATAGCGGAGCCTTAGTGTAGGGTCCCGTTGGCACCCTACGGGTACCCAACCCAAAAAATAAATTTATTTTAAATATCGACATCCATTAGGTACTTTATTTACCCTCACTAGCGCAGTAGTGCGTCGTCACGGTTACTCCAAGGCACCGGATATTTGGTATAAAAATCGTATTAGCGTTTGAAACGCAATCTTTTACCACGAATAGCTGTGTGTCTGTCAATTTACGCTATTTTACTCGTCCGATGGTCGCCCTCCATTGTCCACACGCTATGAATATTTTAACATTTATCTATCGCCTCATTGGTGTTAGCTTCGCACTTTGCTACCTCCTTTAAAGATCTGGCGTCCTGGTACTTTTGAACAAAGTTTAGTGCTTATTTGTTGGAAAAATTCTTCTCTGTACGGTGCTTGTCAGTAATGCGTCTTTCCTGGATGAAGAAAATGACGTCGTGTCTAATAGTTGGTTATGTTTGTTCATTCAAGCTTTCTTCCGGGTTTGAAGTAACGTAATTTTGTAAATTGGTTATATTTTGGAAAAAAAATCCCGGAGTTTAACTGGCCAACGTAACACTAAACAAGCTTTGCTTACTCCGTAAGGATTACAGCGTGACATTAAACATACTGTACCAACATTCGTATTTTCGTAATCCACTGGAGACTGGATCCACAATAGTTGTGCGGATTAGAATCGAACACAAGCACAACTTTGCCCATTGAGTTGCTATCGCCTCCGACAGAGTAGTTCCGATAATTTATATGTTCATACCAAGATATGAGCTCAAGAAATATGTAAGATTATGTTTGAGTAACAAAGGTTATGATTCTGAGGGTTTTCTTTGATTAAATAATACTTTGTTTTCATTAAATTAGGTCAAGTCTTCTTAGTTATTATTTTAACTGTGACGTGTGATCATAAAAGAAACATCACGCCTGAGTTCCTAAGAGTAGGTAGAGTGTAATGTGGGTGTATGTGTAGTACTGTAGAGATTATCTAAAGCCTACTTAGTGCTTGCAACCTCCGCGAGTTTATTATAAAATTATGACACATTATTTCGTTAACAATAGTAGAAACTAATAATAGGCAGTCAGTTTAGCGAGCTGACAAGGCCATGCCATAATATAAAATGTGAAATAATATAAAAACATATCTAAATAAATATGCAAGTTAAACTATAATTACGAGTTTCATTTTCATCCCAGTATCGTCAGCACGTCGAGTGCTAATAGTACCTATAGCCACTCACTTTACCAGTTATGTCTAAGTTAGCTGTTGTAATAAAGCTAAATTTATCTGTATTTAAAAAACTGATAGATTTATGTGTACCAAACTGCCTATAACTTAAGTGCTAGACATGGTAATTAAGTGAAACAAATCACCATAAACAACAAGACCGTTTGTCAGAAAATTTCATGTACCTACAAGACAAATGTTCAGTAGCAAACAAGCCATTTAAAGGTAAAACCCGCAAAAAGTGTTCCAAAGCAGAACATTTGCAAGTCGTAAGAATAACTCGCGTAGTATTCTAAACAATAGGTCTGTGAAGGGTCGCCATATATTCGGGACTCATACAAATTCAGGGCATTAGTTAGCCCTCGTCCCTTTACACAAACGTCGGAATAGTCTGGCAGCCTTGGCACAGAACTAGACCCACAAATAGTCTCTGTATGTGTGAAATGGAGAGATTTTTTAAAGTATTATTATAATAAAAGCTTGAGCCTTTTTGTTTGGACTAGAGAAAATATGATGCCATGTCGTTTTAATATGCGTAAATATCTGAATAGGGACGTCTCTATGCAAACGACGTTTATTATTTCAAATAGAATTAAAAACCCTACTAGAACACACTGTAGACGGTCAAAATCTGGAATAAGCAAATTAAGCCCCCTTATTATGGTACTCGGACTAACGGTGAAGAAATTATAACGACGGGTCTGAAATCGCCAATAAGTAGTGAGAAGGCTCGGTGATCATTGCTCTTTCTGTTCACTGTAAGTAGTCGGGCAGATCCAGCACGATATTATTTAGAACTATTCATCATATTATGAGAAGGTTGGGCCATAACTAGACATTCTAGAGATTAGGTGTGAAAATGAAATATAAACTCAAGCCAACATTTCTGCTGAGCGCACATTCTTGCCAACTCATCTACTTGATTGGAATCCTGCTCAACCCGCGTAAAAAGGAAAACGTGTGAACACAAGAAAAATTACTCGACCAATGCTTATAAGCATAAACATTTTTCTCTAGAAAATAACTACTAATATTATTACAAGCAGTCCTCTTTTTATTTTCCACACCTACAAGGAAAACTTACTTCTGTTTGTGTACAACATTTTCCAATGAATTGTGTATAAAAAATGTTGAAAAAAAACTACAATGTATGTAAGTAGACGCTTCGTTGAAACTAGGGAAAGCGTTCTATGTGAATACATGGATGTAAAGTCGATGTTATAATTATTATGGAAGAGCCGTCATAACAATACTTTATAGAATCCTACATTTTTTGTAGTCAGCACTCAGTTTGATTTTACGGACCTCGTTAAGTGAGAGCTCCTGGTAGTCAAGTGGTCGCACGCTACTGCTGAGCATGAGTTTCTGGGTTCGATTCCCAGGTCGGGCATAGTGTTATTGGGTTTTTCTATCTGGAATTTCTCTTCAGATAGATTTCTCAGACTTTAACATAACTGGCGAAATGTGGGCATACTATAGGTAACCTTTGCCCAACCCTTCGGGGAAGCAAGGCGTGATGTTTATGTAGTAAAGCCATTCGGGGTGTCTCACAGAGATTAAAGGTACATTAAAACTTTGAGAGGTATTTGCTACAAATAGCGTTATATATAATCTCATATTACACAAAGCTTGTGTGAAAACAATACCCTCGCTACGCACCGCAGAAGACCGACTAGTGACCTGTGGGAGTACAGAATAACACCTCCACACTTTAAGACAACAATATGTGAGGTAACTAGTACGTATATTTAAGTAAAAACAATCGTATAAGACGTACAGAAAAGATTTCGTTACAATTTTTTTTTTAAACAGTAATAGTAGAGAGAGAGTAATTAAACAGTAGACACCTTTTAAGCTTCACTTTTATTTTCTTCCTCCTTGTTATATTTTCTGTTTGTACACGAAATCGGTGAACGTTTAAGTTCAATGTTAGTAAGTAACAATATTACAAGATATTAAATTCCAGTAACTAATATTACCAATTATAAATAGCAAAGAACACGAAACACAGACCATCTAAAAAATTAAGATTTTTATTATATGTTAAAAAGGCGTTTTACTGAATAGAATTAGGAATAGGTATCATACGTCATCAAAATCGCAACAACCTGAATAATGTTTGTGGTTCGACATTGCAGAAATTTATTTTAAATACTATCATATCATAACTAATACCTACATATGTAGATGTGACAAAATATAAGATACGAACGTAGGTCCTGTTCACATTTGAGGAATTGGCTATTTACCGAGTACAAATCCAGACTCCGTGCTGTTATTGAGAAATACCAATAACACTTTGCCAGACCTGAGAATCGAACTCAGGAGCCCACGCTCAGAAATCGCGCTTGCAATCACTAGACCAACGAGGTTGTTATTGGGGTGGAAAATTAAGAATGTCAATTTGGTTTTAAAAGTGTAAGCATTTCCATTTCTTTTAATGTTTTGTGATATGTATTGTAAGCGTAGAAGTATTGTATTGTATTATGAAGGAACCTCATGACACAGTGCATGCATAAGTAAGGCAAACACAGCGGTGGTACATCTTAATTCTGAATAGTTTTAGAAGACTTTGTCTATGTATTTATTCATAAGTGGAGAAGACTTTAACTGACAGAAATTCAAAGTTTATTTTTAGTACAGACACTACTTCACAGCCTAGTAAATAAGCTACTTCATAGTAAGCTAGCACATCCAGTAACACCAAGGAGATTAAGTCTATTCATCTCCCCGCCGAGCGGTAAGTCAATGGGTGAAGTAAAAAACTCCGTCCGTCGCCAGCACAGCCGATCAATCTTCTACACCAGAATTAATGCTGATCCCTAACTTAGAAATAAAATTACCTAGAATGTTCGAGGACCGTGTAATGTATGTAAGCGATTTATTTTGTTTTTTTTTGTGGAGCTCGGGACCATTTTTGATTGAAACAAAGTTTTACAATATTTTATTTATGTCCAAAACTTCAACGCCTCATCCATCCTAAGCACGATAGATTTAAAGAACTCGGTAATTTTAAACACTTCCTATTGTGTTTTAGTTCAAGGCCACCTTAGACTAAAAAAAACACACATCTTAAGGGTCAGTTGCATTCTTAGTCAAGAAATCCAACTCCTTCGTTGTATTGCGTCTAAAGAAATTTACACCATCAAATCCCTGCAGGCTTACAGCCAAAGAGATACCTTTCGTAATATGTTTACACATTGCCATTTTAAAATTCTGTTCACATCCAAATAAACACAGTCAAGATCCCGACCATAAGCCCATCATTCCACGCTCAACGCGTTGTAAATCACGTAAATGCAAAAGCAAACGTTTATTGCGGCCTACACTAACATTTATTTAGGTAGAAAGGGCAGGTATAATAAAAATGATCCGAATTATTACAAAGGTCATGTAGGGCCGGCTCGCAACGCCCGTCTCCCATTATCGTCCCACTTCGCCAAATTACATCGTATTTGCTATTCACAATGCCTTTCTGCTGGTGACCTATTTCGGCGGCGCGATGGTATTTTTGGACACGAATAGGTGGCGGAAACTGAACGCCGCTGTTTTCCGACGAATATCGTTGATCGTTTGTGACGGCTTGTGTTTGTTTATGTTTTTTTGCTAAAGCCTGATTGGGAGATCAAGCTTTGTCTTTGTGAGGAAACATGTTACTAACTTTTCGGGATTTTGTGGTTATAAATGCAGATTGTCATTTGGTTTATTAAAAGTTGTTGTGGATTTAGTTCTTGACCACTCGGCAACCGACTCAAAAATGCTGTTCTTGTTGGATTATGTCGTAGCATTCAAAAGCGTGAGTTTCATTGGAACAGGGTATCAAAACCGGGGTCAAATACTTTACTGAGAAAATATGAAATGTTTTTTTTTTGTTTAAACAACAATAACAACACTTTTCCACCTCCGTTTATCCAGAAAAACAAAAAACCAACATCTCTAATATGCGCAAAATAACAAACCATAAACTTCTCACGAACTCATTTACAGAAAAAAACTTAAGAAACATACGAAAAAACATACTCTCGAGTAGATCCCTTAAACTCGGGGCTGAATCTGAAAGAGAAAAGTTACAAAAATGGTTCGCCTCAGACGCGTTTAAACGCATAATTGTGTGAAAGCGACTTCTGTGCTCAGTTGAGGACACAAGTTTGACGCACAGAATGTTGTTTTAATCAACACCAGTCGAAGTTAGGAATCCGTCGGTTCATAGGATTCTCGAGTAAGTGTCGCCAGGGAGAAGAACTGGAGCGAGTTTTTGTTTGATTACCTGGTTTTGAAAGCTTTTAGTGAATCTTTTAGAATATTTATTTTATACGTAGCCACATTGCATACGCTTGAAAGTATTCAGCTACACAGACAAAATATAATAAAGTATAAACAACAAAAAAACCGGTCAAGAGCGAGTCGGACTTGCGCACCGAGGGTTCCGTACGAATATATGATGTTATCTGATTTCTGAAAAACAGTGCTATTTAAAGACATAGTTTTATTTTTCCTGTAATTTTTACATATGCTTCTATCATATAGAATAATTTCAGATTTTTATCTCTGCAAACTTCGAAGATAAGGGGGGGGGGGTCGGTATTTTATTTTACATTTTTCATCAAAAGTTGGAAACTATGCTGCCTAAAAAAAAAATCTTTTGAGAAAGTGCAAACAGCGTTTTTTCATATGATACCCCACATGCTCTAGTAGCCCCACTTAAAATGTTTAAGACCCCCTTTCAGTCCCTTTTGCAAATAAGATATTTTTTTTGTAATTTCTTTCTTGCTTGCAAAATAGTTTGGCAAACGTCATCTAAAACTATTCTAAATTTCAAGTTGATAGCAAGAACTACTGTTCTTGAGATATCCAGGTGTGACAGACAGACAGACTTAGTCTGACTATAAGGGTTCCTTTTTACCATTTTGGTACGGAACCCTAACAACAGTAGGTACTTACTACCACCTATTTAGTGTTTATAAGGGAAACGCAAAAAAAATACTACAACGATTACACTTTTAAACTTTACCGCAAGAACAAAACGCCATAATAAGCCAGGAAAACCATGAAACTTAAGAAGCAAGCCCCCTAATCCCTTTCGCTGACCATCTGAACTTCTGAGCACCAATCACTTTGTAAAAAGGTTGCACTTAAAAAAAAGACTTGTGTTTAAATGTTATGTAGGTTTAGTTGAACATGCAGTGAGGTTCTTGATTTTAATCCCAGGTTCTGGCAAAGTGTAATTTTGTATTTAATTCTTTACAACTGTGATCTTTTAATAGCGAAAATTGTGTACCTACCCATTGAGCTAACATCAAATATTTCAAAGATTATGAAGTCCAACTTGCCAACATAATAACGAACACAGAAACATTTTTCTACACAACTCATCATCATTAAAAGCATGCAGTTGTCGCAATGGTATTAATTATAATTATGATATAATAGCCAAAATTGTTCCACTGCGGGACATGACATACAGAACCAAAATTGTCATCTTTGCGACATTTCTTAACAAGTTGAAAATTCAACAAAAGACAGGAGTGGCGGTAAGAACTCCTCCAGCCACGTTAACCGCGGATCTCAAAAGTTTTGTTCTGCCGTTTTTTGTAAAGACTTGTGTTTATTTCGGCGAGGACGGTGTTACGGCATTTTCTTTGTAAGGCTCTTAACTCAAAGCGACTCTTCACGTCGAATGCCTGTGCTGGGCACTTCTTGAGTCGCCGACACGTGTAAATCTCACTTTTAAAATTATTTAAGGATGTAGAAAACTTTTAGAGTAATAGAACTAATTATTTTTTATTTAGGTATTAACAGTGCAGTGGATTCCTCTACTGGTATGCTACGAGAAAGACCTTATGGTGGTGTAGAGCTGTTGTGGAGGAGGAGCGCGGAGGAGGGAAACGTAACTGTGATCCGAGTGATAACCCGCGTATGTGTGCAATTTAAATTCTGATTCAGGAAAAATCAATGTTAGTGTTTAGTATTTATGTGCCGATTTATGCGGTATTTAATTTGCCAGATTTCACAGACGTCCTCAGTGCGATGAGTGCTATCATTGGTTCTAACAGTGCTGAGTGCGTTCATATACTGGGGGTATTAATGCTCACCCAACAGAGCGTTTTTATGATGAGCTGATGGGTTTCTTTAGTGAACAGGACTAGTCATTTATAGACACTGAGCGTTTGGGTGTAGCATCAAATACGTATACGTTTGTAAGTCAGGCTCACGGGTCTTCGAGGTGGCTTGACCACTGTTTGGTTACCAGGGCTGCGGCTCAAACTGTTAACAGGGTGTTTGTTCAGTATGATGTAATATGGTCTGACCACTTTCCGTTACTTATTGAATGTAATTTGGATGATGAAAGATGTGTATC
This sequence comes from Tiliacea aurago, assembly GCA_948098905.1. Classification (NCBI taxonomy): domain Eukaryota; kingdom Metazoa; phylum Arthropoda; class Insecta; order Lepidoptera; family Noctuidae; genus Tiliacea; species Tiliacea aurago. The sequence continues at coordinate 27,843,489 of OX402581.1, read as the reverse complement.
TACTCAACATTGAAATAACAGGATTATGCGGAGTGACCGGACTTGGCGCAGATTAGATTGTACAATACTGAGTGTCTCTGATTGTACAATACTGAGTGGCGGTCATTTCTTAGCTGCCACGGCTTATTTTAACTTAGTATTTTAGTTGTTTTTTATATTTTTATTACGGACGCTTTTAACGTGCACGTCTTTCTACATTGTTCTCTCATGTATAATTTCAACATAAATGATGTAACCAATACTATGTAACAATATTTTGCTTTAAAAGAGTGTCCGTGGAGTTTCTTGCCCGTTCTTCTCCATAGGAACCTACTACGCTTTGGAATGGGCAACTAGCTTCATCTCTCTGACTGACCCCTTGACAATTCAAAAGTGCCTGTAATAGGTTTATTTGAAATAAATGCTTTGAGTTTGAGTTTGTCCATAAGCGTCTGAGATTAATATATTTTCCTTTGCAGTTCCACTATTGTTGTGAGCATAATATTATGTGCACTGATTTAAATCATAGACGTCAAATCGATAAATTTTGTTACGGACAATTTTTTTTTTAATTCTTGCCAAAATATGATCTATTCTAATCTTTGGTACGATCCTCTAAAAAATAAAGCTGACAGCACTGCACCTGTAGCCTGTGGGTACATTTTACGCAGAGATCGTACCAAAGATTAGAATAGATCGTATTTTGGCAAGAATTCATTTTACGCAGAGATCGTACAGTGTCCTTCGCGTGCAGTACCTTTTTTTTTTTTTGGGTGGGAAATTATCAAATAACTTCTCCCGCTTTGGGCTGAGCGGGAGGGCGTGTCAGACTTTTACTGACTAAAACCCACCCGTGTTCCTTCATTTGCCTGTGTGCCAGGGCCACGATATCCCTTTCGGACAAACTCGCAACCCTGGCAGGCATTGGTCCTGACGGACCCCGTCAGTTGGTGCTGACATCTCTTTGAGGCGCGCGTGGAACACAACGCGCCGTCGACCCGGGCCTGGTCCTTATCGGACGGCGAGCTACCCATCGCTCTCCGTCCGCAAGCCCGCGCCTACGGTGGCCGGAAATCGGCTTGCAACTCGCGACGCCCGGGGCGTCTCCTGCGGCGACTAGAGGTACGAGGGCGCGAACCTTGCCTCTCCCTCACGCGTTCCGCCTCCTCTTTCGCGAGCATTACTGCTTCGCAGAAGGAGGTGACGGCCTCCCATGCACTCTCGCTCCGAATCATGGCCTGAACCAGTGCTGGACGCGAGAGATCGTCGCCGCCGATCGCCTCCATGAGGACACGGCGGTGCTGCGCCCAAGCCGGGCAGATCTCCACCGTATGCTCCACCGTGTCCTCCGGGCGATCCACACAGTGGTGACACCCGGGCGTTTCCTCCCACTTTATCCTGAACAGGAACCTCCCGAAACAACCGTGTCCGGTGAGGACCTGCGTCAGGCGGAAGGTGAGGACGCCGTGGCGCCTCTCCAGCCACTCCTCAAAGAGGGGACTTATCGCCACAATTGTAGCGTGCCCAGCGCTAGGTTGCGACAATCGCACTCTCCATGCCGCCATGAGATCTCGCCGGAGTTCCGTCCGCTGTACCGTGATTTCTCGCGGCAGCGGAGTTTCACCCCGGCGTTTCGCCTCCTCGCGCCACTCCCAGATGTGCGCGAGGACTTTTGCCTCCAGATCCCATGGCGGCAGTCCGGCAAGGAGGCTCGCCGCCTCACGGGAGACCGTGCGGTAACCCCGTACCAGCCTGATGGCCATGACCCTTTGGGACGCGTTCAACCGCTGGGCTGGTCGCAGCCTCAGAGAACGCGCCCACACCGGTGCCCCGTAAAGGGCCATGGACCGCACGATCCCCGTCGCATGCAGTACCTACATTGTACAATAATGCTTTCAGGTTGTTGATGCCTCGCTTCTGTAGCGCATCAGGGACGTTTGCGGAATTGCGTGTTGATTGCTTTTTTAGAGGTATGAGGAACAGGGTGTAAAGTTCACTGATACTCTATAGTAAAGGGAGGATCCTCCGACCAGACGGGTGTTGTGTCTGGTGGGCAACTGCCCGACGGTTGATGTCGGGACGTTGTACATATGCTAGTTGCGTGGTAAACTCTGCTTGCGCGATGCAGGATTTGCGTGACGTCAGTGTGACGCGAAGTTCGTATGTGGCGATGTTGATGCCGCTACATCACTCCACTCCGGAGACCGGAGGTTGATAGTGGGCTGAGTCGTGTATCTTGCGATACTTGCCAGTGCCAGTTGAGGGTTCCAGTGAGTCGGAACCTGGTGCCGCATAGTTCTCGGTGAGTCGGAACTGTCTGCGGTGATTCCCCAGTGAGTCGGGGTGGCGCTGCGTTATGCTCCAGTGCGTCGGATGTAGTACAGCGCCGGGTTGTGGCTGGCTGCTGGCGTCGACCAGGAGAGGCATGTTCTCTGCTTGTGGACCGGCCGAAAGTGCAGTGTGCTGTGCCAAGGTTGCTGATGAGGCTGTGGGTGATGACCAGGAATGCGCGTTCGCTGCATGCTGGTGGTCAGGATACCCGTTGAAGGCGTGGGTGCTGGCTGGCTGTGTGACTCGCCGCTCGAAAGCTTGAGGAAGTGATGATGATGATGACGTCACGCTGATGTAGTTGCACGAAGGCTGCGCTGACGTTCATACTCGGGGTCACCAGTTTAGAGGTACGAGGAACAGGGTGTAAAGTTCACTCATACTCTATAGTAAAGGGAGGATCCTCCGACCAGACGGGTGTTGTCTCTGGTGGGCAACTGCCCGACGGTTGATGTCGGGACGTTGTATATATGCTAGTTGCGTGGTAAACTCTGCTTGCGCGATGCAGGATTTGCGTGACGGCAGTGTGACGCGTAGTTCGTATGTGGCGATGTTGATGCCGCTACACTTTAATGCATTAATGCGTAAAAGATGTGCGTCCTTGGTGCGCAGGGTGCGAGCTAGTTCCAACAGCATCCTGGGAATTATTGCTGACAGGCTGGACTGCTCTATTGTAAGTCGTTGCTCCAGTATTTCAGCTGGAATGCTGAAGCAGTGATTATTTTGTTGTGTGGGTTTTTGTAATTGTTATTGTTATTGTAATTGTGTGACTAACATGGTTGTAAGTTTATTTTATTGTTACTAACGCTGTATGAGTCTCATGCACTCTCAATACAGAATTAAATATATTTTAATTTAATTTAATTAACGAACAAAATGTTTGGTAAATAATCAAGTTCTTAATTTATATGATATGTAGCTCATGGAAAACCTCCTTTTTTTAGGAAAAAAGGTCTAAAGATATTTTCTGTTTTCTTAGCAATATTCGTAATTCTGTTAAAACACCGAAACCAACGTCTCAACTAATAAAATCTTTCTCATATCGCAAGAAACTCAATATCTATCCCATTCACGTCCTTTCTTTCACCCTACGATTACAATTTCATACAGGGCTCGTTTTTCTGGGCGTACAACAATAAATCAACAATTCGATTATCATAATCTTTTCCAGCGAACAGGAATCTTCTCCATCACTCGAGAACGTCTTTATTTAGATGTACTCTGGAGACTTTCGGGTATTAATAAGACAAGCTGTACAGCAGCTGGTCTTATAACACGGCTATGATAGTGGCTCAAGTCAATTTAGAAAAAACATGAAGCAGTTGCAGTAGCTCTTTGATCGAGGTAAAATTTCCAAAAGTTTGAGTGAGCTGTGGAATTCCAAATAATGAGCAACCCAGTAACTGGGTTGTGGACGTCACATATACGATACGGTTATACTGGAAGCTGACCCTAACACAGTTGGGAAAAGGCTAGGACGATTGCTGGAGCAACCAAAAAAAAATGCACACAGGTTGTTAAACAAAGCGCGTCTTGTTCGAATGGAATTAAAATCAATAAAATTACACTCCATTTTGGGCAGTCGTGTAATAAACGAAACAAGGAGAGTCACGCTCGCATTGAAGGGTTTTTATTAGGCGTACCTGTAAATGTAGTTTTTGTGAGATAGATTTCAAGTAGCTAACATATTACTTATTCCTAGCAGTTAGCGTAAGTTACCTTGCTTTATCTTATTATCTGGCTCTTACAAACAAAAACAGAAGCGCTCTATACCAGCTATTTTCATACTTAAGCCCACACACATTGGAACAGATATTATTGGTGCCATTTGTTCCGGCTGGAGGCTGACAATAAAAGCGTTATCGGAGATCATTGCAAGTACAATGATAGAGATAAGGCCTCTGCCGCCGCCGCCGCCGCCGCCGGCGCACGCTTAATAATTCATATTTCTATTACCGTAAATCGGAACAATGTTAGAGTTAGTATGATACCCACTATAGGGGGTTCGTACTTGGTGGACAAACCGATCAACCTTTTGTAGAAAGCGAATTTAACAAATAAAAAAAATACTGACAAAATATGCACTAAGTACTTATACATTATCAAGACCTATTTATCCCACCAAAAACATTTTCGTATAAAGTAGATTTATAACGCTTTCACTGTCTAAAAAGTTATCAGATCTAGTGTACAGCCAAGCCCCCTTTTTTTTTTGTTTACGGGGTGGAAAATCCTCATGGATGTCCTCTGTCCTGGGGCGGGCGGAGGGGTCTGTCAGACTCTTACTGACTAAAACCCACCCTAGTGTTCACTTCCCACACTTGCACCGGGGATCTTGGGATCTATTATTACTTCTGTAATCTCCGGCTAGTGCCGGCCCGCCTCTGGAAGAGGGCATTATCTGCCCTCTGTCGACGCCCAGTGCACCTGCTGCGGGCCGGGTGAGCGGACGAGACTCCCGCTCCCTTTTCGCAGCCTCCTTCCGCGACACGACTGTACTGCATCCCAGGACTCTTCACTGCCGACCATCGACTCGACGTGAGATAAGGGCACGGCGTGGCTCCTCCCAAAAAGGAGGAGCCTCTAACTCAACAAACCTTACATCTTGGTCAAAATGTACGGCTTGGCTGTTTTGTGGCCATCATACAGACACTCCCATGGGCTTGTGGTTAGAAATTAAGTCACTGGTCTTTAATGTTGTGTCATACAATAGTTAAATGGAACGTTCAAGCCATAGTCGGATAAAAAAGGTATTTCTTGCGCCAGCAGTTACTTTCATCATAAACAACTAAAAAGAGTTTCTTCTTGGTTGTTTATGTACATACTAACCTAGTTTTCATAACAAATGGAAGTAGTTATACCTTTAACCCGTATCCGTAAGAAATAAAGACTTGCGTCTCCCTTTAGGTCCGAGGTAAACAGTTACAAATGTCTTATTTTTTTGTTGTTTGTGTGCAAATCCTAACATAATCAGCCTATAATGTTCCCACTGCTGGGAGTCACGCCTCTTTTCGGTGACAAGGAGTGGGCTGTAACCCACCACGCGGGCCCAGTGCGGGTTGGTAGATGTCACATGTCATCGAATTTTTAGTTCTAGGACATGCTGGTTTCCTCACGATGTTTTCCATGACCGTTTTGGAAGCAGTGATGAAATTATTTACACAAAGTAAAGCGCCTGCGTGGGTTCGAACTTAAACCTACAACTCGTAAGTCCGGGGCCGTTACCACTGACTTCTGGGCCACCGCTGCTCTCAATCCAAAAATCCTAACCTGCATACCAAATATCAGCTTTCTAAGACTTCGGGAAGTGCCCAAGAAATGTTGATGAGTGAGTGAGTGAGTCAGTGACGAAATCGACGTATTTTAAGTATTAATAAAATCCAAAGTATAAAAGCTAGACAAAAGAAAAGAAAAGCTCTCTAATATTATCGCAGGTCGAAGCTATGAGACTTTGAAAATACGACGAAACGCTTCGAGAAAAGGTAGGCAGTGGTGTTTTGGTTTTCGGCTCGTCTTGACACTTGCACGTCTTGGCACTGCCGGGCCCCCAGATACGTAGTTTTTCTGTTTGTTTTGGAAACTCTATTTTCCAATTTAATATAAACTTGTCATGAAATTAAATGCATTCATTTGTTTCCTTACTTGCTGGATTTATAATCTCTAATCGAATACCTATGTAGATATGTAAAATAAATATATGCACGTGTAAGTTTTAGCTAATCATTGAATTTAGAGTATCGAGATAAATATATCTTTCTTGAGCAATAGACATTGTGAATTCCAAGCCAAGATTCATTATGTCCAAATATTACCTAAATGAGCTTCCTGTGTATCCCAAACTAGTCAAAACCGGAAGTGGAGCCCATGTTAGTTACACTAATTGATTCCACACGGCGGAGGCGGGTGTAACTGCCCTTTTCATTTACCCTATTACAGCTGACGCCTGTGGGTCGCGGGTACTTAATAAATCCTTCATTGATAACCGCGGACAGGGTCAGTGGACAGGTGTGAAGAACAGGAGATGTATGGCGGATGTATTATTGTTACAAACCTGGAGTTCTGAAACCATTGTATCATTCAAAACCGATGCGTAGTTTTTACAGAATAAAGGAGTCATTTCGTTTTTAAGAACACATCACAGTCCCTTTTTAAAAAGAAGCAAGTAAAATCATAAATATAGAATACAGCTACAAACACGTGTTTGTTATAAATATTGTGTGCATAGTAAAAAGAATTCTATTTACCAAGATGTATTGAAATAATCATAGGTTATTTTGTACCTCTTAGAATAGAATAGAACAGACATTTATTTTGCAAATATGGGTAGTACATACTTAATAGGTGTTATCCTTCCTAACTTCCTAATCCTATCCTATCCTATCCTAATCCTAACTAATATAATATATACGAAAGTAAGTTTGTTTGTTTATTACCTTTTAACGCCTAAACTACTGAACGGATCATCCTAAAATTATTCACATACGTTGTCAGGTGTACAGAAACGGACATAGGGTACCTTTCATCCCAAAAAAAGTACTGTTCCCGAGAAAAACAACAATAACATTCTTATGATAATAGATGGCGCCACGTGTCTTTCGAATCATGATTGAATTATATTATGGGATGTATTTAATAACACTTTAAATTTGATGAAAACAGCGATAAATTTGTATATCAGCACATTAAAATAATAATACATCTACAATTTAATATTATTACAACCCTTAAATTATAACAAGCAGAGTACAACCCGAAATGATTGTCAAATTCTAAATCAACGCGAGCGAAGCCGCGGGCAAAAGCTTATAGTGATACATTAAAGCTGAGCCATATTTCACCATTCCGCATGCAAACATTTATATTATTAAACACTTAAGTCTAACCAAAGGCAAATCCATGAATACAGAGCAATTCAGCAAAAAAAATCTGCGATAAAAACTCAGTCACACTGGTAGTACCTACGTCTTAGCCATTAGAAATCTAAGTAGTCTACTCTTAAACTGCACTGTTCACCACTTGGTAATTTATTATAAATAATTGGGGCCATACAGTAGACACTTTTGCGCACCAAAGTAGTTTGACACGTTAATTGGCATAATGCTGGGCTTTAGTTTATTGACAATAGATCCTAATATCGTGGAGTTCAGTAAAGCCTTAGTATTAATGATACAATTTTGGTCCATTTTAATACCTAGCTTAAGCCTCCAAAGACCAAAATAGCCTTTAGTGCTATTAGAAACATAATATTGCTTATAAACAGGTGTGGTGACAATTTATTAATACTAATTTTGATAAAGTGATATATTATCTACAAAATTACATTCTTCCATACTTATCTATTAGTCGTCATCTCGGTAGTCACCCCCTTAGAAAGAAAGAAAGAAAAATATTTTATTCGGGACACGCACAAGAAATACAAATATAGCATTTAAAACTAACATATACAACAAAAACAACCAAAACTTGTGCGATGCCAAAAAGGTCCCTATCTCAGCATAATGCCGCGATATTTAAAAAACCAGCCAACCTTTCTAGCCATATCATCCTTCACCCAGTCCATCCATCGTTTCTTTGGTCTTCCCCTACTTTTATAGCCATCGACATCCATACTCATAACTTTCCTCACGACATTTTCCTCATTCCTCCGCACCACATGCCCATACAATGAAAACCGATTCCCGCACAAGTTTTCAGTCCCCGGCGCCACTTTCAGACTTCATCTTATGTACTCATTTCTTATTCCATCCATTCGTGTCACACCACACATCCCTCTTAGCATTCTCATCTCAGCTACATGCAATTGCCTTTCATTACTCCCTTTTGTGGCCCAACATTCTGCTCCATACAATTTTTTTTTCTTTGTTCACGGGGTGGAAAATCCTCATGGATGTCCTCCGCCCTGGGGCGGGCGGAGGGGTCTGTCAGACTCTTACTGACTAAAAACCACCCCAGTGTTCCCCTCCCACACTTGCACCGGGGATCTTGGGATCTGTTATTCCTTCCGCAATCCCCGGCTAGTGCCGGCCCGCCTCAGCGGGCCACCTCAAGTCTGGGGGGGGGGGGGGTGAGGTGTCTGACCCCCCCCGCGACGTCTGCTAGGGGCGCGCGTGGAACACTACGCGCCGCCACCTCGGGTCCAATGTGATAGGGGGCGGCGGACGTCCCCAAGTCCGCCGTCCCTGGACCCCATTTATGGGGGCTGGAAGAGGGCGTTATCGGCCCTCCGCCGACGCCCGGTGCACCTGCTGCGGGCCGGGTGAGCGGACGAGATCTCCGGCTCCCTTTCCGCAGCCTCCTTCTGCGACACGACTATTTCGCAGAAGGACACCACCGCGTCCCAGGACTCCGCACTGCCGGCCATCGACTCGACCACGGCCGGCAGCGATAGGTCACTGCCTACTCCAGAGATGAGGGCACGCAGTGGTGACACCGGGCGTCCGGCTCCCTGTTTATGCGACACAGGTACTTCCCGAAGCAACCATGCCCCGAGAGCACCTGCGTCACCCGAAACGACCGGGAGCCGTGCCTCCTCCCGAGCCAGGGTTCGAGTACTGGCCGGACCGCCTCGATGGTGGCGAGGCCGGCGGTAGGGCGTGAAAGCCTGTCCCGCCATTCCGCCACCAGGGCTGCGTGAAGCTGTGACCGACGCAACTCCACATGTCGCTGCATCAGCCACTCGCCCCGCGCCCTCGCTTCCTCGCGCCACCGATACAGTGACGAAGACAGCAGGTCTAACCTAACCATTATTTTTATATATCTTCACCTTAAGTTTAAGGTCGTCACTTAATGTTCCCGTGACCTACCGCCATTTCATCCATCCAGTGTTAATTCTGTGCTTAACCGTCCGATCTAGTTCGCCATCGCTTTGCACGAGTGAACCGTGATACCGAAAGACGGAGCAGACTGGGAGAAGCGCGCCATCAAGCTCTATGGCTCCAGAACTGGAGCGACCGCCGAAATCGCAAAACATATATTCAGTTTTGGTTCTGCTGATTTTCAAGCCAACATTCTCCAGCTTCTGTTGCCATTTCTCCAATCTCCTTTGGATCTCAGGTCCATCTTCACCGACAAGGACAATGTCACCGGCAAACAGCATGCCTCTTCCTGTATGTCCGCCGTCAGAGCGTCCATAATCAACAGGAAGAGGTAAGGAGTTATAGCCACACTGAACTCGTCGGTATTCCGGCAGCCGACCGGACGTATGTACAAGATTGACTGTACATAGCACGAATTATCTCTACATGCTTCCCGGGCAAACCTTTCTCTTTCAAGGCCCACCACAGCACATCCCGAGGTACCCTATCATACGCTTTCTCCAGATCAATGAACACCATTCTAAACAAACAAAAAAAAAAAACTAGCTTTTCAATAAACTCATATTTAAATTGGGACAATAGGTAAGGTAATTAAGCTTTTTTGACGTAAAACAGTAGCGTTTCGCCTTCTTAGTGCGTAGATAAGAAAATATAAGGGAAGCGTAGATTTAAGAGCCTATTCCCGGCGGAGTCGCCAACAAGTCGACGCGGCCGGTTTATGGCAAGCTCTTAACACCAGCACTGATAAGGACATCTTTCATGTTGCGCTCTTAAAGAAAGGTTCGTTTCTGATGTAACGTCACAATATGTGACTAGGAGTTTTATTATCTGAAGTAAATTTAATCTTTCTCAGTGATCAGTTTTTTTTTATACCAGACACGAAGAACAGATTCTTTAAATTGGTAATTTATACTCATTATAATATTATATTAACCCAAGGATTAATTGTAAATAGAGAAAACGTGCAAATACTTTTGTGAATATGTAAAAAGGACCACATAATTATAATGGGTAATTAATTATAATCAAGGTCATTAAATTATCTATTTAACAATAGACGGGACATAGTGAACTAAATCGTAATCCGATACATTTGTCCTAGTGGGCAAAAGTCGCTCAGTCTAGTGTGGTACGCCTGCATGGCAAGTCGCAATTCGCATTCATATCCACCAAAAGATAATTATTTTAGAAGTGTAATGCCTAATTGTGGAATATGGTATTGCAAATCTCGTAGTAATATAACGACTAGACGACTTAAGGCTTGTACAGACTGGTGCAATATTGCGGGCGCGACGCAATAGCACAATTTCTTTGTCGGTGCCTGTCGCGCCCGCGATATCGCGTGAGTATGTAAGAGCCTTAAAGCACGGTTTATTTTCGCTGAGACATGGATCACAATTTTTTATGTGATATTACTTCCAATAGCCTCTCTATAGTATCTATCTTAAATCTTTTTGGTTATAATGGACTACAAGACCTATATGCTGATCAAAACAGCAGCCATACGTTTTTTTCTTAAGAATGTCTTCTAAGTTATCTCAACAACCACCTTATGTTAGAAACAATGCGTGCGACTATCAGGCGCATGCATTATATCTACAAGAATTCTCCCGAGGGACTCATCAACAAGTCGACAAGACGGTTTTGACGTCACACAACGTTGAGGCTATCTTAGATAGCGGCCATCCAGTGAATATTCTTCATATCAGGTTGAAAGACGATTGAAGAGAAGAAACATAGTCGGAACCCCTATTGTATGATATTAATTGTGACGTATATTCCTAAACAAAAAACAACAGTTTTCTCAGTAAAGTAATTTTTTTAACAAAAATAACATTTTAATTTATTGGGACATTTATGTAAGTGTGCCTAACGAAAAAAATAAAAGTAAGCATAGCTTGTACAGTCAACCGCACATCAGTGGTTGCAATTTGACATTGACAGCCCCTTTATAGAAGTTATTGTAGTGCGAAATGTTAACACTGATTTGCGGTTAGTTGTACGTAGAGGCTTTAATTTTGTGTGTGACAGAGCTGACTAATGTTTCACCGAAAATCCCTTAATTACTCAATCTTAAGATACTTCAAAATCAGCCCACCGTTATTTTCCATCAATAGCAAAAAGATCATACCCACTGAATAATTAAAACAATTGACCTTGTCTTCAACACAGTTGAGACTACTCACAGACACGGTGGCGTGTTGTGTTGCCGATGATACCACCGTTCGCCAATTATTAACTGCCTCAGGCAAAGCAAATAAACTCGTGAAGTCTTGACAAGTATTGCTTACGTGGCTTTGTGGCTAAATAATAGGCATCTGTTTCGAGACTTTGAATAGTTTTGTATTGTTATCTCGTCACGTAAGGTCGTGTACGTTGAAAGAAGACGAATTAGACTTTTGAGAACGACTTTGGTCTGAACTACACGGTGTACTTACCTATCTAATTTTAGATCAAATAAGTTAAGGATCAATTCAATTCAAATAATTTATTCAATTTGTTAGTAATTACATAAGTACACATCATAAACACTATTAACATACATTTGGCAAGTTTTGGTAATAATTATTATTAATGTCAAAACAATCAATAATAATGTTAAAATCATTCATCGTAATGTCAAAATCACCATTAAAAATGTCAACATCATTAATAATACAATAGTCAAATAAAAATCGTCAAAAATCTAAAATGATAAATAAACAGCAATAGGTGCAAGCAACAACATTATTTCAAGGCACAATATGAAGGAAACACTTATGTCCTGGTCCAGTGCCCGAGCATTAGGCCTTCCGCCCTATCCGCCACGGTGACCAAGAGGCTGTTGGCGCTGCCCCGCACGCGCCGCATTAGGGAGGCGACACGCGCACGCATGATTGCGTAAAAGTCGTCTATAAGTGCCTCTGCGAACATCCCTGTTGCGCTACAGTGTTGTGATTCAGTTTAACTACCTAATATGTAATAATAAAAAAACTGTCGTTTTGTGGTTACGTATTATAATTTCTAAAGTTAATCTATGTTCGATATAACTGCGGTTGAGTCGCATATGTTCATAACACCTAATGGTCCACTGAACTATTGTTTTACTTAAGCGGGATGCGCTAAGGTAGCCCGCGAAATTCAAATTTATTACGTTTTTTGCAATTCGCAGGTCAGTAACACGTCGTATGTTGATCTAATTATGATTCACAGCCATAACCAATATGGCTTTTCAGAATTATAATCATTCGAATCAGCATTACAACTTCCTAAATTCAACATAAAACCTGTTACTGACCTGAAAATTGCAAAAAACGTTGGAAAATTTGAATTTCGCGGGCTACCTTAGCGCATCCCCCTTAAGTACATAATTTTGATTGAACTAAAATCAATTGCACTAACGAATTATTAATCTAATGATTTTTTAAAAATATTGGATATTTCAACTATGTATGAAAGACCTATACTGCGCGCTCGTTTTATTTCTAAAGTGGTGGGTAGGTCAATGACTAAGTGAGCGACTAGAAATACAGAGAGGGTCCTGTTATTGAATTATTTGGGTTAGGTTAGGTTAGAACAGTCACCATTAACGAGATTCCCTCTATTCTTGGTGAATCATTTGGGTTAGATGAGATTGTTAATTTGAAAATTAGGTCAACTGAACGTTATACATATAAATAAAAGCTTCTCATTTTGTATTTTAAGTAACAACAACCAACAACAGCTGAATCGTCCATTAGTTCAATCAACTTTAGGTTCATTAATTGTAGCTGAATAAATCGTAGGTGAATTAACCGTAAGTGAATTCTCCTTTATGTATTTCGTTCATTAGTTATTACAAAAATCTGTGAATTGATCTTTAGGTATTTTATACGGTAGGTCTTTTGACTTACTAATCTAATTTACTAAACTAATTTCGATTTAACTACTAAAGTTAAATCGAAATTAGTTAGAATAACTCTAATACCTAAGTATTATAATACAAAACCCGTTTTGTAGCCTAGTTGCATATTTAACAGAAGTTAGAAATAAGTGCAGCGTGCCGTCACAAACCACGCCACGCTACGCTACGCCCGTCGTGCTCTATGTATTGAGAGTTTTAGTGAATCTTAGTAAGAAAACAACAATTAAAAAAAAAAACACGATGCTAAGTGAAAAATAACTTTAATTTTGGAAATCAGTGTCTTTGGTTTTGTATTTTCGTTTTGTTAAAATAATTGTTCACGTTATAGTCTTTGTTTCTTGGAAGGCGGTTGTTTTTATTTGCAAAAAAGTTTTAATTTTTCACTTTTAAATTGTACCCCACACGAATCTAGTAGTGTTATCTTGCCATGTAATTAACACAGTAACAGGAAGTTATTATAACATCATCAAGTTACACTAAGTGCAAAAAATACGTATTATTGAAGTTAACTCAAAAACTACCCAAAGCAAAGTTAATATAAGGGACCACTACGCAATCTTCCTCTACCAAATGAAAATCAAAATATCGATGAACATATTAAAAAAAAATTAACCAATTGTGAACCTCCGGCTTTTTTAAGAAGTTGGTTATAAACTAACTTTAGCAGGTTTCCTTATTTATTAAAATATAGATAAAGTGTCGAAATACCTACTCTCGTGGCTGAAACCAATATTGCCAACAATGCTTGTATTGTTCTTTACAGCTCCTGTAATTTGTTACCCTAAAGAACATTTGAGCCTTTGACGCAACCAAATAATTCAACCTCAGGATGTGAGCCTTAACATGTACTGAAAGACCACAACTTATATAAGCAATCAAAGGTACATATAGCCTGAAGTTTGTACTCGCCCACACAATATTGTTATGACGATTTTCCTCAATGTCTCAAGGATACTACTATTTTCAGTTCATGTAAATTATGTTGGGTGAAAATGCTTGGCAGTATACTAATAGTAATACAATAATATACAATTAATAACTTGCAACAACTTCTAGGAGTTACTTGTATAGTAAACCGATGGTATTACAGTGTTAAGAGTGGAATGATGAAGGGTTCTTCTTGACGCATGTTACCAGAAGTGTTTCTCCAATTCAATGAACAAAATAATATCCTGGGCTGAACAGAACTAGACATACCTTGGTATTCGCGGTATTATAGGTGCAAAGTTTATGATCTTCTCGAAACCCCTTTTAATTGAATAGATTCGTATTAGACCACTTGTCATAGTTATATACTTTGCCGAGCCAAAAGCCCAAGGTCACCTATCAACATTTTCAATTTAACGCACCTACTCACAACATAACCCTATAAAAGATCACGCAACTCTACAAAACTGCCATCAAGAAGTTCGTCAGTCACAAACAAGCAGCAAAGAAACAGGCACATAATGAAATATGTATATTTGAGAAGACAATCAGCGTCTCCGTTATTTTTACGGATATCGGCCAGATGTTACTTTGATAAAATTTACATACAACCCCCCTCTGCCCGTTCCATTCTGCCCTGTTGAGGAGTTCCCGCTTCGCCCTTTGATCCCTTAGGAATCCGAACCCTCGGTACAAATATTAATACGATTTTTTTGTTGTTCTTATTATGTTAATACGTTTCGCTGGTTATGTAAGATGTCCGGGCCGTATTAGAGGGTTGATGTATCTCTTGTTATGGGTTCTGTTGCATGGGTTTTATATGTCATGATACGTTATTACGTATGTCATTTTTTTTAAATCTATTTATTAGGTATTTGTTATTTTGCATGGTCGTAAAATAACAAAGACAGAAGAAGGAAAGAAAAATTGTTTTATTGTGGACAAATTAGGAAAACGCACATCATAACCAACATAAAATACACTGATAACAAAGTTATAATAAACTACAGCAATTCATATCCTTCAGTCGGTGCCCAGCAGATTCAGAACTGATTTTCTACATTCTATTTTTACATAAACACTTGATTCGCCCAAAAAAATCCAAAAGAAAATAAAAAGTTATTTATTCAAACTAGGCTGAGAATCAATACTTTTCAAACGTCAAAAATAAGTACATGAGACAGTCCCCCAAAATCCCCGCCCTACACCACTTCCTAGTGCATTAGCTAATTTAAACTATGCAAAACAGAACATTAAATTACATTATTTGCCACATCGCACACGCCAAATACCAACAAAAAAAAATCAATACTCAAGCAAAAATAAAAACGTAAACATAAATAAATACCAAAATAAAAGCCTACAGGCGTGCCCGCTTATATATGACGCTTATATAAATGATAAACTAGGACCATTGAAGTAAAATAAATAAACAGTTAATTACTAATAACAATAACAAAACCATGGTCAGCGAGATGACGACTCATAAACTCACAAGCACAAGGAAACTAAAGGCTGATCTTTGTTCGTGAACGGGTGCTGTTCACGAGCAAAGATCATTGTTAAGCCCCCTTGCCATATTTGAGGGAAGGAGGCAACCCGACCCCCAACGCTACCGCTGTAGCGTTGTGAGGGATCTCAAAGGTAAATACACGAGTGATGCTAAACATCTCACAATTAGTTGTTAAGCACAATACTAAAAACATGGTACAACACTAATTTTCTAAGATCACTCGGCCATTTCGACATCCGCTCGCGTAACTAAGAGAAGCTATTCCCCAAAACCTCAAGATCTGTGTGCCCCAATCTAAGGGTTCTACGTCTAGGTTGAGGGCTGGACAACTACACTGACACAAGAAATCATTTATTTGCCAAAATGTAGGTATACAGATATGATGGTTATTTTAATCCATCATGCTGCTCCATCTGCACACTGCTACGAACTGCGCGCTGCTCGCGTAGCTGAACTGCGGGCTGCATGCTCCTTATTTGTATGGGGCAACGCTCAGCGGTTTTGCGTAGGACATAATTTGTCCTTATTTCTGGTGTTAATATTGTGAAAATCACTGTTTTTAGTATATAAATGTATATTTTGTCATGTTGGCGAAGATGAATTGTGATGTCATCGTGAGAATACCAATATCTCAAAAAAATATCTGAGAGAAACTCTGGCAATTAGCTGGTAAATTGGTCGACAAGCTCGTTTTTGAAGAAAAAAAATATTTTGAATGTATTTATATAGGGCAACGCTCAGCGGCTTTGCCCTACATAAATACATTCAAAATACATTTAATACCGTAGGACATAACGCTATGAAAATAACTAAAATAGACTAACCGAGCTGTATCAACATCAGTGCATTGTCTTACTTTCCTGACGGCGTGGGCAGCCGAACTTAGCCTTCCCACTAGGATAGATATATGTGGGCCCCACTGAAGTTTGGCATCTAATATTATGCCCAGAAAACCTGCCGAGTCTACAGTTTCAAGCACTTCTTTATCTAAGACGATGTTGGGTCCTAGATTTCTAACATTCGGTAAGGCGTACTTTATACGTTTCATTTTCTTAGAATGCTAAGAAAATGAAACGTATAAAGTACGCCTTAAGGAACTAAGTTTTTTGTCGTAAACCAATCCGTACCCATTGAGAGTGCACTGATTACTTCGTCAAAATATTGTCTATTCTTGTCTACTTGAAAAATAAGAGAGGTATCATCTGCAAACAGTACAACGTCACAAATGCCCTTTAGAATGATGAGAATGGTAATGGTTATTGGTATACACTAAGAATACGAATGGACCCAGTATTGAGCCTTGAGGTACACAAAACAGAACTGGTAGCCCGGAAGATACCACACTTTGGCATCTACACATTGGAACCTATTATGTAAATAAGAAGCACTCAAAGTGGTTACTGAGGATTTAAAACATGATGGGGACATAGAAAGGGAGAGGAGAGCGATGGCGGACCGTAGTAACATGTTGGCACGCAGATTTGCGAGGTATAGTTTAGGGGTAAATATCACTCTGTTTAAAGCATTCTGCCAAACTCTCTACAACTGCAATCTGTGGGTCAGGGTCAACTAAACGCAGCGGGGCATCATCGCTTTCCGTATACAATATATAACGCGTTCAGGGTGCTGGTGGGGCTCCCACGCTGCTGTAGTGCGTCTGCAATGTTTGCGCACGCGCACACAGACGGCTTTCACACTGTGCTGCGGCGCCGCATCGCTTCGCTGATGTTCCGCACGCGTGGGAGCGCAAACACCATCCTGAGCGTGCTCAGTCACAAGCTGGACAGCCCCCTTCTGGGACACTGGGTTCAAGCACAAGTGCGTGTGCCCGGTGCCCCAGAGGGCGGCAAATATTTAAATTATTTTTTTATTTATTTTACTTTAATTAGATATGATTTAATTTAATTTGATTTAACTTTTGTTTTTTTTTAAGTAATAAATACTTGAGAGCTACGTTTTGGACACTGAAATGACGTAGATAACGCAAAAACGTGTCATGGTGCACGCAATCAAAGGCTTTGGAGAGATCACAGGAACTCTTATAGTATTTTGCGAGTTTTCCTACGCGTTTAATATGTATTAAACTATATATAATAGAGCAAAACCCGCATCTGTAGTCGAACGACCCTTTGTAAAACCATATTGTCTATCATGAAGGAGGCTATTTAAATTCAAATTGACTAAGCAACTGCTTGAGTGTTAATTTTTCAAATATTTTGTTAAATGCAAGTAAGATAGAAATAGGCCTGAAATTGCCAACGTCATTTTTATTACCTGAATAGCTTTTTCCCGCGGCTTCGCTCGCGTGAATGTCACAAATTATCCCACGAGAACATACTACCGGGATAAAAGTATTTTTTGTCCTAACGCAGGTGCTCTACCCATAATCATGCCAAATTTCATCCAAATCCTTTTGGTCGTTTTAGCGTGAAAGCGTAACATTGGCTAGCTAACCTCCGCAGCCGCGATGGGTATCGCTAACTAAACATGATAAAATAAAAAATACATTATTTTGATGATTTTTTGTGGGGTCTTTGACCGCAGTCTGTAGTCACTTGAGTCATCATTCTCCTACCCTTATCCCAATTTATTTGGGGTCGCCGCAACATATCCCTTCCTCCCATGCTATTAGTCGTCATCTCGGTAGTCATCCCGTTTCTAGTCATGTCATATTTCACACAGTCCATCCATCGTTTCTTTGATTTCCCCTACTCATAAAGCCATCAACATTCATACTCAAAACTTTCCTTACGACATTTTCCTCATTCCTCCGCATCACATGCGGACCATGACAACCGATTTTCGCACAACTTTTCAGTCACCGGTGCTACTTTCAGACTTCCTCTTAAGTACTCATTTTTTATTCTATTCATTCATGTCACACCACACATCCCTCTTAGCATTCTCATCTCAGCTGCATGGTTTCCATTCCCTTTTGTGGCCCAATATTCTGATGTATACCAGACAGCAGGTCTAACCATTGTTTTATATATTTCCCAGATTTTTCCAGTGCAGCAGTCGCAGATTTTTCCTGTGACTTGCCGCCATTTCATCCATTCCGTGTTAATTCTGTGCATAACCATCCGATCTACTTTGCTATGGCTTTGCACAAGTGAACCGAGATACCGAAAGTCGGAGCAGACTCAGAGAAGCGCGCCATCAAGTTGTATGGCTCCAGAACTGGAGAGACCACCGAAATCGCAAAACATACGTATATATTCAGTTTTGATTCTGCTGATTTTCAAATCAACATTCTCCAGCTTCTGTTGCCATTTCTCCAATCTGCTCTGGATCTCAGGTCCATCTTCACCGACAAGAACAATGTCATCGGCAAACAGCATGCACCAGGGTGCCTCTTCCTGTATTTCCGACGTGAAAGCGTCCGTACTCAACAGGAATAGGTGAAGCCACACTGAACTCGTCGGTATTTCCAGCAGCCGACCGGACATAAGTACAAGATTGACTGTACATAGCACGAATTATCTCATACATACTTCCCGGGCAAACCTTTCTCCTTCAAAGCCCACCACAACACATCCCAAGGTATATCATACGCTTTCTCCAGATCAATGAACACCATGTGCAAGTTCTTGTGTTCACGTCTGTACTTCTCGTACAATTGGCGGAGTGCAAAAGTGGTGTCCATTGATCCTCGAGCTGGCATAAACCCAAACTGGTTCGGGGTAATCTCACTCTACTCTCGCAGTCTTTTCTCTATTCTTTGTACTAAGTCACTTGAGTATCAGTAAACTTCTTTACCTTATAGACGGGATGGTTACCGATATCTAAACACAATGAAACATAAGAAAACAATTGTTCTCAACTCATACTTCAAGTAACAACACTAACAGCAGTCGTTGACCTCCCAAAAAAACACCAAATCTTTTTATTTTTTATTTCATCGTGTTGAGATATCGATACCCATCGCTACTAGCCTGTTTAAAATAATCCTGTAATCCTCATGATATAGTAGTAATAGTAGCTCTACTTGTATATGTATACCTGGAGTAGCCCATTTGTTAAAACCAGTGAAGGTGCCATTGGTCTTGAAAGTAAATTGGTACTCTTTTTGCACAACATCAAATAGGGCTTCATAGATTTCATTAGGATTCTCGTGTTCTACTAGAGATGGTGTAATTCTATGAGCTATATTATTTTTAAACTGGTTACAACGACTACGTATAAGGCCTTCATTCTATTTTATGCGGCTTTTTATGTATCGGCATAGGGACGCTAGCTAATAAACCGCAGTGGTCGGACGTTGTTAAATCACTTAAGGCGCTTACAAGGGGCAAATTAATAATAAAAGTAGCCTTGTCTTAAGCAAAAAAATGTCAAATCTATATAGTTTGTGGTAGCGGAAAAAATATATGTTATTCTTGAACATATTTAAGAGTATTCTATTCTATTCTATTCTATATTTCTCAGAATTTGATTATTAACAAAACACGTTTAGAAAAAAAACTCGATATAAATGAATGGTAAACTAACCCTTTCCTTTAGTTTAAATCCAAAATACTGTATTAAATATGAACATACGGTTGGTATTTAATTAATAACAGGAACGTCTTATTTGTATGCAGAACTTGGTTGTTTTTTATTTTTGATTACTCAACTCATTTTTGAGTAAATAGATAATTGCTTCATATTTTCCAATAAATTACAAGCGTTGTGTCATCGTGCTTCTCTTTCTTTTGTATGCAGTCTGACAGTGACCGGTATAGCTGTTGTCAGCGTCTTAACACTAATTTTTTTTTGGCATCACAATCACTTTTATTATCAAGACAAGTCGACGAAGACGCCGTGATCCTAGTAGGTTAAAAATAAGTTATTTAAATTATAAGACCAAAACAGATCGAAAATCCAATACTTCATGGAGTATCCTTACATATTATGAAACAAAGTCCCCCGCCGCAGCTGTCTGTCTGAACGCGATAAACTCAAAAACTACCGAACGGTCATTTTCAAACTGTTTCCATCAATGGACGGAGTGCATGAGGAAGGTCTAGGCGTACAATTCATTTATCACAGATAGTTAATAACCTGGATTAACACATAGGATAAATTAACACCGACAGTACGTCTCCGTGGGATAATTTCCGATCTCCATGCAGGCAAAGCCGCGGGCAAATACTAGTCTAAAATATTGATATCTCCACATAAAATTATACTTTTCCTCCTTTTTTTCCTCGGTTAAAAATTCAACGTAAAAGGCGCGACTGTTGAAAGCATAATAAATAGTTATCGTTACATAAGAGAAAATATAGACAGGTGACCACATACAACGTAACAGGCTTCGATACAAATGTGCATATACCTATGATTTATATTTGGTAAGATATATAGCAGTTTAGTAATGGTTTGTCTCAAGTTATAATAAATTAACAGTTTTTAAACGACGTGAATCAGACTTTCGAATTGTAGTCAATCGGAAAACCAAATTCCCGGACTCCGCTATATAATTATCTATAAAAACATTAAAACTTCACATCTTTTAGTTATATTTCCAGCTCGCAGGACTGTATAATGAGCAACTTATCATTAGTTTCGAATCGTATGGCGAGAATTCGATAATTACTCGATAATTGCCGATCAGAGGTCGATGAATATGCGACTACGGAAAGTGGTGATATCTGGTTAATTAGTGCGAATTCAATTATACGAACACTTCTGATATTTTATTCTTAAGAAAATTTAACAAATATCACGTTTTAAAATACATTTTGTAAGTTTCTGCCGCTGTAAAATTACTAGGTCCGCTAAATGATTAGATTTTTTTGTCTTTTTAGTGACGATGATTGAGGTCAGCCCAAAACATTTATTAGTACTATTATTATAACCAGAAATCTTATGTGTGCCGGACGTAAAGAATAGCACCACCCTATTTCTTCCCATAGGTGTCGTAAAAGGCGACTAATGGACTTACTAGAGAATGGGCAGCAGCGTTCTCTATGCATTTTAACACCATACTGCGATCGCCAACCCGCCTACCAAGCGTGGCGATTATGGCAAACCCCTCTTTGGGGGAGGCCTATGTCCAGCAGTGGGGCGTCTTTAGGTTGAAATGATGTGATGATGATCATAACCAAACACAGCACATATTTTTACTGCACAATAGCATCTTTTATGTCTTAGTTCAAGTTGTACTGAGAAACTATGAAGTGTACCGCATAAATTCAATTTCTCAGTGGGTCCTCAACTCCTGAGCTACGTGAGCGAGGCTGCCAACAGCTACAATAGCTACACTACACACGTACAGTACACTTATTAATCAAAATTTTAAGTTTGTTGTAGTTCTCATTAGTCTGAATTTACAAAAGGAATGGGTACGAATTTCAATTGCAATTGCCTGGTTGCTTTTAGCGTGTTTCATACTGAGAGAAGTTAATGAATAAGCTCTAGATTCGAAATAGGTCGATATCGTTTTTCGGTCAGCAATTGTGGTGTGCTTGAGCAGCTATACTATAAAACTTTAGACGATCAACACCCAAAGACTGCCCTAGGTGTCATGATATAACACCCAGATAGATGAGTGAGAACAGAGACGAACTTGAGTCTCCTGTGCATATGTGTGTGTACTATCCTACCCCTCAAACCGGTTCACAACAATCCTGCTTGACAGTCAATTCTAATAAAAAAATATGCTCATAAGAATTCGGTAGCCCAACATCTTAATTAGTGTCACAAATAATAATAAATATTAAAAATAGCCCATCAATGAGCATTACCGGGGTCTCGAGCAGAAAGCGATAAAAATATTGATAAAAGCCGTTCGGTAAACGTGGCCGCGTCAGAACCTCGCGAGCGAGCGCAGCAGCCAGTTCATTACGTGACTACACTACTGACAGACTGGGACACACTGACGAGAGTAACAACCAACTTGATTATCAAGTAACTTTACTGCTGTTTGGGTATTCCACAGATTTCACCTCAGGCGTTTCCATGAAAATCACAGCTTGAAAATCTATGTGGGAGATAGTTTGGTAGTCTCAAAATACATCTACAACGTTGTATTGCCAAATAGACGTTATGAAGTTTAGTTTGGCTAAATCTGACAGTTATTGTATCATCAGTTAAGGCAGTAAATGACTATGAACGAGCATTGCTGTATTCCAGTTATACAATAACTATGGTTGCCAATGAAGTGTCTTACAAGGTCAGCAACGCTTTGTTTGACCACTCCTTTGCTATCAGTCGATGGCGGTAACCACTTTGTACCAATTTGACCATGCTTGCTTTACCCCGGAGCAGTACAACCCACACGCAGTATAAGAAATTGTGTCGTCACAAAATGCCTCTCAAAGCGCAGTCTCGAACGCGCGCCCGAACCACGAAAATGAACGCTTAGCACCTGCTACTAATAACTACTACTACATGTACCCGCGACATCGCTCCAATTAACTTAATTGCATATATTATTAGGTACGAAACGAGAACGGCGTCATAATTGCTGCGTTCTGGTTGCCAGCATTATTTCATACGATTTGATGGGATATTTCAACGCCGCAACATGGCCGTGTTAATTTGTGTAATGTTAATTTGGTTTGGAAATGTTTTTTCGAGGAATTGAAAATTGTAATATAATATTTCACTTTGCTTATAGACCACGGCAGCTCGACAGCTTAATTTCAAAACCGCTTTATTTAAAGTAGACTACGAGTATAAGCTATTTTTAGAATTATAAGAAACGATATAGCATACTGGATTTGGGATCAAGGCGGCTGTTACTTGATGTCATGACACTGCACGGCATATGCAGTAACAAGTTTGATTGTATTGACCTAACAAACAAATTGTGTTACAAGGTACCCAGAAGTGTTATTCGTAGGGGGGTGCGCGTCCCTCAACTATTCCATACAGACATATGCAGGACTAACGCTGGGGAACGTGCACCTCTTCGACGCCTTGTTGATTCTTACAACACGGATTTTATTGATCTGGATATATTTTGTCTATCTAAGCAATCATTTAAGGAAATGGCTCTGGATATTTTGTTTAGCGAGTAATTTAGTTAAATTAAGCTAACCTATAGAACACAGCAATATTGTGGTAGCGACTACTGTTTTATTTTTCTTTTTCTTTTTCATCACTTCTCTTTAGCACTTTTAACCTTTAGTTAAATCGTGGATAATGGTGTGGGTTACATGTTTGTTAAATCTTAGTTTAAGTATTTTTTTGTATTATTAGCATGTAACTGTTTTTTGTCCCTAATAAATAAATAAATAAGCTATTTTTGACATCAAAATTGATGTCATATGAATCACACGTAAACCGTGTGTTCAAACAAGATGGCCGATACTAAAATGCTGGGACAGTGAAATTAAAACTACTTCCATCTCAATAATCTCAACTCGTATCAAATAAGGATGTTTTTTCTTCTGCAGTATGTTTCACGTAATTTGTCTTCATCGCACCGACAGCCATTACATTGTAACCAATACCCACCCTTTACTATCAAAACAAAGTACCACAAAAGTATCTTAAAAGCCTTTAAACACACTAACCGATCCATCTTGCAAGCGCAGTGTTAGCACAATACGTTTACTCAAACGTGGGGATGAGACTGCTCCATCCATCATGCGGGCAATGCATTGACGGCGTGATAAATCTTCCGGTGTGAGCCAGCGATGTATGCCGCGCTCTGCAGGGATATCGCCTGGACGTGCGGACGTGGCTTCGGATTTAGGGGGTCTGCTTAATGTGATGGAATCTTATTGGACTCCTGTTATTGTTGGAGGCGATCAGGTGGAAGGCTTTGTGTGGAGTTTTTGTAACAATGTTGTGGGTTGGCTTCCAGTCAAAGAAAATGTGGTTAGTCAATGGAATTGAAGACAGAACGGTCTAATACCTCTCTTTTCCTATTTACAATTGTGGAAAGGGCTGACGTATTGAGGTTATTAAAAAAGGCTTTACGAGCTTTGATCTGCTGCCTACACATAAGTGACTCAACTGTAACAAGCGTTCTCTTGCATAAATATCTCCTTGCATAAAGACAATTCACCCATCCAGTAATTCGCCTCAGGCAGTGCAGCTTAACCACGAAAATTGACCGATTGACAGAAGGCTCTCGCATAAAGACAGATCCACGAACTAGCCGAGATAGATAGCCGAGAGAACTAGGAAGATCCAAGCAATTGTTTTAGGCCACATGCCGTTAAACTACAGTTTGCTTTAATGCTCTATCTGCCTCCCGTAAAATCATTTATCTTAAACGTTAGATTAGATCAGATTACATTTATTTATTTCCCAGAATATGGTACATTTAGATCTTACATTAAACATTGTTTCACACATACTACCATTGCTGGTGTAGAAATATTAAATAATAATCTAGGTACATGCAAGTCAGAAATAATAATAATAGTCATAATAATATTATATAAACTTATGAAATTTTGTATAATTTTTTTTTAATAATTTTAATGATAAATTAATAGCCAGATTAAGATTAATGTAAAATGCATTGTTTATAATGTCAAAATATGAATAGTAAAATCAAAAATAAAAATCATTACGTCGAAAATATAAATCATAATGTCAAAATATAAATCATAAAGTCAAAATAAAAATTAAAAATTTCCATGAATTCATTAATGTTAAAATACTAATGTCATTTACTAATGTCATGTCATTTATATCGTCATTAATTTAATATATTTTATTTTTATCCTGTATAAACCTAGTTATATGTGCATGCTGTGGTCTCCTGTAATTGAAGGAGCACACGTACTAGAACCTTTATTGTTATTGTGATTTATATTGTATATGTGTATCCTTTGTTGGAGATCCTAAATAAATAAATAATAATCTTAAATATAGTATCAAAAAGTAGTACAGGAATAAAAACACATGTCTAAGAGCCAGTCAAACATTCTACATTTAAACTTATTAATTGGTAACATTCTCAGGACAGGTGGTAATTTATTATAGATTTTAACTGTCATACAACTGGCATTTCTACTGTACAATTGCAATCTCTGAGCGGGTTTTGTTCAGTCTTTCGGAGACTTGTTCATTTAATATAAATAAATGAGGGTATTTTTTTACAAATAGACAATCTTCAAAAATATACAGACATGGGAGTTCCCCTGTATTCCCGCAAGTTTTACAAAGGTGAACCGTTGCGCCCTCATCAATTTCTGTATAACAGCAAGTATTACAACTCCGATCAAAATGCTGAGCTTTCAAGAGGAAACCCAAGAACAATTTAACTCGAGAATAAATGCAATGACCGTTCGAAGGATGTGCTTAGAAAAAATAGGTTGAATTTAATCAAGCACAATTTTTATCTGCAAAGCTATCGAAAAATATGGGAAGTGTGTCATCGGTAGTATGTATCTACCTAGATATGCTTTGGTGAGTACCTACCTACCTTCACCTATTTCCCTTTCGTGGGTATTTAAAGAGTTTATCAAGATCATCAATCTGGTGCAGATGTGTTTATGACGTTTGCCATAAGTGGTGATTGGCAAAAGTCATTTATTTAAACTAGGCTTAGAATCAGCACTTTTCGAACGTCTAAAATTACATAAGATAGTCCCCCAAAAACGCCCGCCCTTCACCACTTCCTAGTGCTTTAGCTGGGAAGAAGAAGTGGCGCAACAAACTCCCCAGTAGCTGCTGTCTGTTCAGTTAGAAAAACTTGATTCTATACAATATTATGTAAAATAATTTACTTTACACAACACAAAACATTAAATTAAATGATTTGCCATAACGCTAGCACACGCCATTATGCCAACAAAAAATAATAATAATCGTCGAAAACTATACTCAAGCAGAAAAACAAAACCATGGTCAGCAAGACGACCAGTCACCACAAGCAGCACCCGTTCACGAGCATAACGCAAAGATCGCCTTAGTTGAGGGAAGGAGGTAACCCGACCCCCGAAGCTACCGCAAGCAGAGAAATCTAAGGGAGCACGACGAACTTGCTGCCGGTTGCTCAGGCAAGAATAATTTATGATCAATTGTCAAGGTCGCTAGCTAACCACTTATTACAATACAACTCATTAAAAAAAACCGGTCAAGTGCGTGTCAGTCGGACCACGCACAATGCAGGGTTCCGTAGTTGGGATGAATTTATCCCAAAAACCAACTTAATTCAATTCTCTACCTGCAAATGTAAGTTTGTAATTGCAAAAAAAAAATTATATGATAAAACAACAACGATTTTTTCGAAAACAGACTTTTTTTTTTTACTTTACTTGTACTGTGAGACCTTGTTCTTGCCAAATTTCATGATTCTAGGTCATTGGGGAGTACCATATAGGTTTTGATTTATTTGCGAGTATCAAAATATGTCGCATAAATCACCGTATTTTTTTATTGTGTTGACTTGCTACGCTTGATTTTTTTAGAGCTTCATGGGACCGTAGATCAACGTACATTTGATATAAATTCCAACTTGATACATCTACGTTTTTCTGAGAAAAAAGGTCTTGACAGACTGACAGACAGACAGACAAATAGACAGACGGACAACGAAGTGATCCATGGTATGATATGGGTTCAATTTTTTGAGGTATCGAACCCTAAAAACTTTTGAATGAGTCGATTGTGTCACTAATAATTAAAAAATAAAATAAATTGACTTAGACAGTCAAATAAAATAAACAATAACTCATATAACCTGACAGTGCGTAAGTTAGTTCTGGAAAAAGAACATGAACATTGTCTTGAGTTAATCACAACAACAACGATTGACTATACATCATTCGGATCAGTGTTCAATACACATAGGTTCCTAAGTCACTAAATAAATATCAATATTTATGTGAGCACTGTGATCCCTGTTAAAACAAAGGACAAAAATTATTCAAAACTTAATATGCAACGCGTGATGAATAATTTATAGTTTGCTTTTAAGTTTACTTTCAAATCTGACTATCAAATGAATAGCTCTGCGATCACAAGTCACACAATCAACTAAAACAAACAAATATTTCACTCACATTTCATTACGTACAGTCTGTTCCAAAAGTCTATAAGGCTATAGTGTAAACAAACCATGTTCAGGTTAAATTCTAACGCAATCATTCATTAAAGAGAATTAGTAACACAATCATATCATATGTAGGTATTTAGAAGGTTTCAGCTTGATGTCTCACCATTTTTTCCAACAATTAGCGTATGAATAACATTCATCATCATCATTTCAGCCGAAAGACGTCCACTGCTAGACATAGGCCTCCCCCAACATTTGGGGGGTTTGACTTTGAATAACATTATTAAATTGTAATTGAAATGTCATCGACGAAAGTTAAGGTTTTTTTTTTGTTGGTTTGGAAATTATCAAATAACTTCTCCCGCTCTGGGCGGAGCGGGAAGAGGCGTGTCAGACTGACTAAAACCCACCCGTGTTCCTTCAGTTGCCTGTGTGCCAGGGCCACAATATCCCTTTCAGACAAACTCGCAGGCATTGGCCCTAATGGACCCCGTAATTTTGTGCTGATATCTCTTTGAGGTGCATGTGGAATACAACGCGCCGTTGACCTGGGCCTGGCGAGCTACCCATCACTCACCATCCGCAAGCCCGCGTCTACAGTGGCCGGGAATGGGCCGGTGACTCCCGACGCCTAGGGCGTCTCCTGCAGCGTCACTAGAGGCGTGAGGGCGCGAATTTATCCAGTCCCTCACTCGTTCTGCCTCCTCCTTCGCGAGCATTACTGCTTCGCAGAAAGAGGTGATGGCCTTCCATGCACTCTCGCTCCGAACCAGGGCCGGACGCGAGAGATAGCCGCTGCCGATCGGCTCCGCGAGGACACGGCGGTGCCCCGCCCAAGCCGTCCAGACCTCCACCGTATGCTCTACCGTGTCCTACGGGCGATCCATACAATGGTAACACCCGGGCGTTTCCTCCCGCCTATCCTGAACAGGAACCTCCCGAAACAACCGTGTCCGGTGAGGATCTGCGTCAAGCGGAGGGTTAGGACGCCTTGGCGCCTCTCTAGCTACTCCTCAAAGAGGGGACTTATCGCCACAATTGTGGCGTACCCAGCGCTGGGTTGGGACAATCGCACTTTCCATGTTGCCATGAGATCCCGCCGGAGCTCTGTCCGCTATGCCGTGATTTGTAGCGGTAGCGGAGTTACGCCCCGGCATTTCGCCTCCTCGCGCCACACCCATATTTGCGCGAGGAATTTTGCCTCCAGATCCCATGGCAGCAATCCGGCAAGTAGGCTCGCCGCCTCACCGGAGACCGTGCGGTATCCCCGGACCAGCCTGATGGCCATGACCCTTTGGGATGCGTTCAACTAGCGGCGTCGGGCTGGTCGCAGCCTCACTGGTGCCCCGTAAAGGGCCATGGACCGCACGACCCCCGCGTAGTGCATCCGATGATATCCATCCAAATCCAAACGCAGGAGGCGTTTGGATTTGGATGGATATCATCGACGAAAGGTCAGGTTAATAAATGAACCTCAATAATTGTCATATGAAGAACATTAACACAAGGTGATTTATAATTTCGGCTTAATATTCACATAATCAAATGAAAGTACTAAATAATTAGTAAGTGCTACAACAAATTTGCATCTACAGGTACGTTTTCTGATCCATTTGGTTACATTTTACATAGACGTGATTATTTTATTTATTTATTTTCAGTTTTATGCAAATCGTATTTTATTTATCAAAGGATAATTCGTTCAGATATTCTCGCACAAATTGCTATCGATCCCGTCTGCGTCCTTAGAACACTTGAACAAACCTGCATAGTTGATGAGGACTTTAACATCGATACGAACGTTAAAACTGACATTTGTGTCCAACAATAATGTAATCATAGTGCAGTGCTAAAAACTCACATACGACTTGCAAAAGCCTTGACGACTGTGAACAATTAAAGTGTTAGGTACTGTAATTGAAGCTTTTCCATTGAAATTAAAGATTTATGGTGGGTACACTTACACATCACATGGTTGGTCAAGGTATTTGATGAGTATGTACCTTGACAAATAAACCATAGTGTAGCAAGCAAAGAAATGCAGCGAAAAACATTATCATTGTGGGTTAAAAATGCATTTACTAAAACTATAGCTACTACGCTAAGCGTACGTTGCGTGCTTGCATGGGATTAATTTACCTTTTAGGGTTCCGTACCTCAAAAGGAAAAAATAGAACCCTTATAGGATCACTCGTGTGTCTGTCTGTCTGCCCGTCTGTCACAACCGATTTGCTCCGAATCTACTACACCGATTAGGTTAAAATTTGGTATACATATGAATTTCTGTGACCCAAACATGGACGTGTATTGTAAATGAATGGATTTTGGTTATGGGGGTAATTTTTGGGGGACTTATTAGAAAACTAAAAAAAAAAATTGCAAACTGTACCTACCGTGTGACATATCAAATGAAAGGTCTTGTTGTGAGGGTCTTAAACATATTGTTTTAATAATTTTGAAATAAATTGTTTAAAATTTATTTAATAAAAAAATACTGAGCATACAAGGTGGACCGATGACCTTGTGAAGGCTGCAGGTATCCGCTGGATGCGGGAGGCACAGAACCGGTCGAAGTGGAGGTGCTTGGGGGAGGCCTATGTCCAGCAGTGGACGTCTTTCGGCTGATATGATGATGATGATGATGATGAGCATATATATTTTTTTAATATGGAAAATAGTTCTTTACTTTTTAGATTACAGGTATAAGATGGTGTTAAAATGACATGGTCAGTCTCTCAACATTGTGCGTAAAAACTTACAATTCCAACTGCAAATGTTAAGTTTGTTCTTGGGGTAAATTATCTTGGAATAAAGAAACAAGGTAGATAACATATTTATTGTACGGAACCCTCACCATGCGAGTTCAACTCGCACTAGTCCGGTTTTTTTCTGAGACAATTCATTCACTATGTCGCCGAACTACCGCAGCACAGTGACGTCGTACCCGCCCAGTGCGTACCTGTCCTTAGCCCGGGCCTATTCACGATGCAATACATATTCATGTTCAGTATGTATTCATGAGCCTGCAATGATAGAAAAACATCAGCCGTCTAGATGTCAAAGTGTTAAAGGAACAACGTAAAAAACGATAGTTCTCTTTTTAGATTTGCTTAGCAGGTAATATTAGGATCCTTTGGTATTCATAACTAGTTCGACTATGAAGGGATAAGGGTCAGAATCTTAGAACCTATCTGTCTAGACAAGTCTAAAAATAGATTCAAATTCTTCACGGCCCATTATTTTTTCTAGCTAAAGAATACCTAGGTAATGTTTTGCACAAAAGGACCAGTCTTGAGAAAATTCCGCTAGAAATATTATTCCCGTTTCACATCAATATGCCTATAATGTGAAATAGGAATAGTCTTCAGAGTATTTTCGGTACTCGGGAGAATATTTCAAACTATGAGGTTTGAGGATTGCGAAGAAAGTTAAAAGGCTTCCAAAGGCACCTTAAGAAAAATACCTAAGTAATTATTGTATTCATATATGTTATTTGAGTTTTTTTTTTAAGATCGTTTTTAGCTGTAGGACCGCCCATTGTGTCACCCTATATACTTATGTCATTTTTATGGTGTGCATACGTATCTTTTTTATTTCCAAATACGTCCATCTAATAGTTAGTAACAGAAATGCGAGAACCTAATGTTAGTAATGACGATAACTTACACTTTAAAAACTAAATACAAAAAATAACATTATCGGATCCACCCATACTTATTTACAGTTTTGTACTTATAAAACATACAACAGTCGTATTATTCGCCCACCTCTACCTGATGTTCATTCCGACAGCATCCAGGCTGCCTCAGCCGCATTGAGCAGTATTCACACGAGCGCCGCACAACGGATCAAGTGGACGAAGCAAAGCGTCGCACAACGTGCTGATGCGCTCCGTGTGGGGAAAGCCGATTGTGTGCGCGATATCTACTTCAAGAAAGATTTCAATACAGGTTGGCGAAATGATATCTTCTGGAGGGAATTTTTATATCGAATCATACATGGTACTTACGTTGCGCGTTGTAATGAAGCAAAGTGAATTCAGAGTATTATTTTTAACCGACTTCCAAAAAGGATGAGGTTATATATTCGGTTGTATGTTTGTTTTTTTTTTTTTTTTATGTTTGTTCACCTATATCTCTGTCAATTTATGAACCGATTTCGAAAATTATTATTTTGTTTGAAAGGGCACGCTCCCGAGGTGGTCCCATTGCCACCAAATTAGAATCTGATAAGGGAATCTCATGAAAATCGACGGGAACCCTCGAATTTTATAGGCAAATCTGTAGCGATTTGGGTATTTTTTATAGTAGCTCGTGCATTTGCTCCCGCAAATCACCATTAGGTTAAGTGGAACATATGATGGAGACCACATATGGCCACCGGAACAAAATAATAATAAGTATTTAACGGGTTGCGATTCGATTAGGTACTTTAATGTGGTTGCTAAGCAATTTATGCTCGTCACAATGCATATGGTGAGTGGCAGTTCTCCTGGTTCTTACCAGGAGAACTCCTCAACAATTAACGTCCCAGCATCGGAAAAAGCAATATTTTGTATAAGATGATGAACTATAGGCTATTGTAACTTAGATAGATTAAAAACTGACCCACTAAAAAGTGAAAAATAAAAACTTTTTGTAAAAAAAAATAACCGACTTCCAATAAAACACTACAAAGTGAAAAATAACTTTAATTTCGGAAGTCGGTGGCAAAAAACTAAAATAAAGATCCAAAGACACCGACTTCCGAAATTAAAGTTATTTTTCACTTTGTAGTGTTTTATTGGAAGTCGTTTATTTATTTTTTTACAAAAAGTTTTTTTGTTAGGTGCATACATACCGTCGTCGACCAAGCAAAGTTGATCATTCTTTTGTGCTTCAACATTTTACCGGAAATTAAATATCCCGTTAATGATAAGAGTTATTGACGAATAAGTTTGACCATCAAGAAAATTCAACAGCAAGGTAAAAGCGTGAATGCGCAAAACGAATAGTTGAAAGAAACGTTTGACGTGAAAAAATTTAATTCTCAGCTATTGCACACCGTATTTATCGTTTTCACCGTTTTTCAGAGAAGACGAAAAATCGTCTTCTCTGAAAAACCATTTTCCACTCTTGGAGCGAAACTCCACGTTTTATTAACTTCCGACCTTTGACCCGCGAAGACCGTGACAAAAACAAGAACAAAGTGCCATGGTATTTTTAGTTCACTTTAAATATTAAATGCACTATTGCAGCTCTCTGCTTGAACGATTATTTTTCAATTACCCACTTACCTACCCTTTGTCACGTCTCGAAACTTTCTAAGAGAAGATATTTTGTCGCAACTTTTAGACCAATTAAGTCTTGTAAATATTGTTTCTTAGTATTCATTGCTAGCTTTTAGTATAAGTTTTATTTTCTCATTTTCATAATGGTACTGAGATGGAGTTAATTTGTTAGAAAATTGCAAAATAAAGTCTTCAACGTAAACTAGATAGATACAATTCAATTGTGGTGTGAATGTGTGTGTTGTGAAAGGCAGGTGAAGTACTATAAGTGCCACTGAAGATGAGACTTGACACAGCTCGTGGTTTGACCTGCTCACGTAGACGATATATACATCTATATGTATGTAAGAGCGGGAGAGCTCAGGGATCTCAAATGATAACGATCAGACATCTTGTAAACACTTTTTATCATTTCCACAACCAACAATGATTCACACAACTTAATTTTTATAACGAGATGCACACAGTTCAAAATAAAATTCAATACTTTGTGCTCTGCGACTAGAGCAAGCCTATTTATAAGTTGAAACAACTATCAACGTCATAGAGTAATAATGACTTCCGGTGACATTTGTTTTTACAATTCAATTTAGATTAATTTTGTAAAAATAATGTTAATGCGCACAATATTTGATTTGTAATTAATAACACTTTTTAAATACTGTAAATTGTAAATTTAGTTAGGTAACAATAATTTTATTTGAAATGTAACAGTGATTCACTTCCTTTCTAGAGTTTTAAATTAATACTTAAATAAAAACAAACCTTAATTACTTAATTTGATACGATTTTAGAATGTAATGCAAAATAACTTATTTATTTATTGCACTGATTCGTGTTTCCGTTACGTCATCAGCCGCAATGACGTTTGTTTTTGTCTGTGGTACTGTTTTTATTTGCCAGCGCTATCATGTATTTATATATGTTTATATCCAGTCCAGTCTTACCAAAGGGTATCGTGTTACCCAGTAACTGGGTTGTGGAGGTCAGATAGGCAGTCGCTCTATGTAAAATACTGGTATTCAGCTGTGTCCGGTTAGGCTGGAAGCTGTGGGCACGGTACAATTGTGGCGATAAGTCCCCTCTTTGAGAAGTGGCTGGAGAGGCGCCAAGGCGTCCTCACCTTCCGCCTGACGCAGGTCCTCACCGGACACGGTTGTTTCGGGAGGTTCCTGTTCAGGATAAAGCGGGAGGAAACGCCCGGGTGTCGACACTGTGTGGATCGCCCGGAGGACACGGTGGAGCATACGGTGGAGATCTGCCCGGCTTGGGCGGAGCACCGCCGTGTCCTCACGGAGGCGATCGGCGGCGACGATCTCTCGCGTCCAGCACTGGTTCAGGCCATGGTTCGGAGCGAGAGTGCATGGGAGGCCGTCACCTCCTTCTGCGAAGCAGTAATGCTCGCGAAGGAGGAGGCGGAACGCGTGAGGGAGAGGCAAGGTTCGCGCCTCTAGTCGCCGCAGGAGACGCCCCGGGCGTCGGGAGTTGCAAGCCGATTTCCGGCCACCGTAGGCGCGGGCTTGCGGGCGGAGAGCGATGGGTAGCTCGCCGTCCGATAAGGACCAGGCCCGGGTCGACGGCGCGTTGTGTTCCACGCGCGCCTCAAAGAGATGTCAGCACCAACTGACGGGGTCCGTCAGGACCAATGCCTGCCAGAGTTGCGAGTTTGTCCGAAAGGGATATCGTGGCCCTGGCACACAGGTAAATGAAGGAACACGGGTGGGTGTTAGTCAGTAAAAGTCTGACACGCCCTCCCGCTCTGCCCAGAGCGGGAGAAGTTATTTGATAATTTCCCACCCAAAAAAAAAAAAAGGCTAGAAGCTGACCCCGACATAGTTGGGAAGAGGCGGCAGATGGTGGTATAAATAATTATGTTTATATACAACACTAGCTTTCGCCCGCGGCTTCGCCCGCGTGGATGTCGTAAAAAAAACAGCTTCTCTATCAGCAGTATTCTCCCAAAACATTATACCATATCTTAGTTGGAACCAACGTAAGCGTGGTAAGCAGATAGGAGTGCAGTTTGATTTACAACTTTACGGAGCATAATAATATAGATAGCATATAAATACCAAGTTCGTTTTGTACATACTTGTTCAATATACGTGTCCTCCATTTCATTTCTTTATTTTTTCTACTGTTTTTGTTCTTAAATAATAATTGATGTATACCAACTTTTGAGTTATTCAAGGTACGCAGTAAAATTCTCCCGAAAACTTATTTACCCGATTATTTCTTATTTATTATTTTATAAGTTATAACCAAATTATTCACCGTAAACCAATCTTGGACCTGAAGAATAGAATTATTCACGTCGTTAAGGTTTTGTGACCGTCGCCGCGTCGGTCTATTTTAAAGATCAATGACGTGTCATCTGCAAATAACACCATATCCGATTGATTTTGAAGTAATCGGGGTAAATCGTTAATGTAAACTAAAAGGAGGAATGGACCCAATATCGAACCTTGAGGAATGCCCATTGCTTTTTCAGACCCCATAGAGTTCGCTGTTTACTTGAACTCTAACCTTTCTATCTTTCTGGTATGATCTAAGTAAATCAAGAGCTGTATTCCTAATCCCATAGTGTTCTAGTTTCAGCAGAAGTGTCTCATGGTTAACGCAATCGAAAGCCTTAGAGAGGTCACAAAAAATCCAATGGCATCTTGTGCTTCCTCCCAGGCGTTAGAAATGTTCTTTATTAGGGTGACACCGGCGTCAGTGGTACAACGACCTTTAGTGAAACCGTACTGTTGTTAATGAAAAATTGATTTTTTATTGAAGTGACGTAAAATTTGATTGAGCGTCAACTTTTCAAACACCTTACTGAGAACTGGCAGAATTGACACGGGCCTATAATATTGTTGGGTTCTTTACTATCTCCGGATTTGAACAAAGGAACTACTTTACTGTGTTTCATGAGATCCGAAAAGACTCCTTGGTCCACACTGGTGTTAAATATGAAAGCTAAATAGGGCGCAATGGTTTCGACGACAGATCTACAGACTTTTACAGACATGCCCCATAGATCTTCTGTTGATTTAATTTTAAGATCTTTAAAAGTTTTTATAACAGCCTGGGGGTTTGTATGCTGAAACCTTAACTCCAAAGGGCATACCTTTACATTCTTTCTAAGTAAGGCAACAGAAAGCGCGGGTGAGGAACTTAAAGTTTCGGGGGGAATATTAGCAAAAAAGTTTTCAAATTCCTGAGCTATTTCTACCTCTGAAGTGATGGGCCCATGTGCAAGTCTCTAAATTAAATTCAGTATTACGCTGTTTTTACCTACCTAATTCATTATTTATTATTTGCCAGGTAGTTTTTATTATATCATCAGCTGATTTTATTTTATTGCTAATATAAACAGGTTTAGCTATTTTGCACACACTTTTAAAGTTTTAGAATATTTTGCAACATATTGATGAAAACTTATATTATTACCCTGCTTTTACGAATACCTGGAGTCACCCAATCACTAAATACGAACTTTGAGTAAATACTTTTAGTCTTCAGTGGTAAAGTGTCATTAAATTGCGTGTTTAATAGTGAAAATAACTCGGCGTAGAATTCATGGGTCACAAATATTATTAAATTAATTTAGAATTTATTAAACTAATTAATTAAAATTTATCCATCACCGAATGCAGTTGGGCATTTGCAATTTTATGGTATACTTTTATTATAACTGTTAACGAAAGTATAAACTGGAATAAAAAGGCATTCAAAATAACTAAGAGTTGTCTTTGAAGACTTTTTTGAAGTATTAAATTATGTTCAATTATGTTTTGAGTTCCATCACAAAAGACTTGAAAATATCATACTGTTTTTGTTTTAGAAAAAATATTTACGGTTTAAGAGATACACTGCTTTAAAAACCACATTTTTGACCATTTTTAGAAATCTCCGCCTTAAAGAGTAGCCCCACTTCAAATACTTTCAGTCCCTTTTGCAAAAAAGGGATATTTTTTTTTTTTTTTTTCTTGTTTGTAAAATAGTTGGGCAAACGTCGTCTAAAACTATTCTAAATTTCAAGTTGATCGCATTAGTAGTTCTTGAGATATCCAGGTGTGACAGACAGACAGACTCAGTCTCACCATATGGGTTCCTTTTTACCATTTTGGTACGGAACCCTAAAAACAAAAAATGTCACACTTTATAATTTACTTAGGTTAGTATTCGTGCCAAGTTTCAGGTTTATTAACTCAAGGAATAAGATTTATTCCCCTTTTTCACCCCTTAAATGTCGAATTTCGAAGAATCCTTTCTTGGCGGATGCCTGCCTATAGTTTCCAACCATCAGCCGAAATATTAGTGATTTTAACTTAAAAAGAACTTTCATTTCAAATAAAAATTTATCCCCTTTTTTACCCCTTAAGGGTTGAAATTCTAACAACACTGTTGCATTAGCTTCCAACCATAACCCTAGATAATATATTTAGTGTTTTTTACTTCGAAAATTAAGGACTTTGATACACAACTTAATCCCCCTTTTTAACCCTTCGGGGTGGAATTATCAAAAACGCTGAGACACGTATAAATTAATTTTCAATCGTCAGCCTATACACTAAATTTGAAGATCCTAACTTTAAAACTGACGGACTTTCATATAAACTTCCATCCCCTATTTCACCCTTTTAGGGGTAGAATTTCGAAAAACCCTTTCTTAGTGGATACCTACTCTTTACAAAGAACACACCCTCCAAATTTCATGTCTCTAGGACCAGCGGTTTAGGCTGTGCGTTGATATATCAGTCAGTCAGTCAGTCAGTCAGGACTTTGAATTTTATAAATATATATAGATTAGTTTTTGTATTATACTAAACCCGAAAAATCCCTACATTTGTGTTCACTTAAATCGACAAAATGTATGGAACAGCTGATATTTATTTCGCGATTTCAAGGTTGGTCCCATAGAAAAATTTGTTCAAAATTATGAGTACAATGACCCCTTTTCGGGTTTAGTATAAACAAACACTAATGTTGTATATATTTATGTAATGAAATATATAAATTTATGTCTGTTATTTTTACACGACTGTACCTGCGCAGACTACCCAGTACTGCCGCTCGTCAAATCTCCTCGTATTAACCTCAAGTACTTAATTCATGCTTGTATACAATGAAGAGATACTTTAGCTATAATTTTAAGTACTTACAATTTTATAAAGTGAGTGAGCGTGTTCATTGCAGCCAAAAGACACTGCTGGAGTTAGGCCTCCTCCAAAGGGGGGTTTCGGTCGTCACTTTTGACAGGTGGGTTGGAGATCGCAGTATGGTGTGAAAATGCGTAGAGAACGCTGCTGCCCATTCTTTAATAAGTAAGTCCCTTAGTCGCTTTTTACGACACCCACGGGCATAAATAGGGTGGTACTATTCTTTACGTCCGTCACCACAAGGACAAAAGTGAAGCGTGTTACAGGGCAAAATTCAACTGGAAAATTCCATAATTCCTAATCACAGTATCGAACATTGGGAGCCACAATTGAGTCAAACAACAATCAACTCAGCCTATAGCAGTCCACTGCTAGACATAGACCTCTCCCAAGCTGCGCCTTAACACCCTGTCCTCCGCCTTCCGCATCCAGTCTGCCCCAGCCACCTTTTTAACGTTTTTCCTCGGTCCATCTAGCTGGGGGGCGTCCCTCACTACGCTTGCGGATAAGTGGTCTCCAGGACTCGTCTGCTCCACTGGCCATCGGTCCATCGACAAACACACAATTGAACAATGACTAATGATGAATAAGTGATGAGAAAAAATTGAGTAATGATGGTTAAATTGGAAGTTGCTATCTAAAGCTTTCTTATGCTAAATTAAAGAAAGATGTTATACTTTTGTGCCTATTAAATTAAGATATTCTTATGTTTCATTCAAGCTTATCTGTTAACTGTATTGGATCCCAATAATTCTCATCCTCAAATACTTTATTATATTTCATGACCCTGACCATTTTGAGCAAAAACGCTTACACTTACTTACCTAGATCAACAAAGGCCTTTAAATCCTACGCCTACAATGCCTAACTGGCGTAACACATTAGTTTATCGAGAATATTAAAAGCCTTGAATTCGACACAAAAGCTGTACTAACAGCTAAGTGCCAAAAAGCTTTTTACACAAAACTCTAAAGCAAACATTTGTGATGTACCTTTCTGACAGAATAATGCCGTCGACTTGCAACCTTTAAAAAACCAGTAAATACTCTTGAATTTGCAAATTTTGAAACCTGCCAATTTAAATGCAAATGAAAGAAATAATAATTTATATATTAGGTTTTCTTATTCACTCAAGTTTTGGGATTAATTCGCATTGAACGATTTCTACCGCTGCTGTAATTTTTAATCCTAAGAAATACTCTTGCAGAAACCAGAATGCCCACTGGCCATACATTTAAAATTCTGACAATTAAAGTTTATGTATATATACGGTATAGTAGAAACAGTACCTGTAAGTTTAGAAAATAATGTCTTATAGTCATTTTTATGATTTAAACGCTAAGAAAGTCCAAATAATACTAATGTTACTTTTTAGGTTAGGATTTGCCGTTACTAAATACAAAGAAATAAATCTGCTAGAACTATTTACACACGAAGTTTAGTCTATACTACTTATCTAGCTATGGTCTAAAACGTCTTTTTTATTTCGTGAATTCCTTGAAACCAACTGCCCTTACTGTCTAGACTCTCGATGATTGTCACTGTAAATTGAGTGTTGAGCATTAAGGCGCAACTAGTCGATACTTTTTAACCGACTTCACAAAAAGGAGGAGGTTCTCAAGTCGTCTGTATTTTTTTTTTTGTTTTTTTTTTTTTTTTTTTAATGTTTGTTACCTCAGAACTCCGTCGTTTATGAACCGATTTGGAAAATTATTTTTTTAATTGAAAGGATATACTTCTAGATTGGTCCCATTTTTTTCAAAATCCAGTTCTGATGTTGGGATCCATGAGTAATTGAGGGAACTCCGCAAATATTATAGGCATACCTATAGCAATTTTTATATTTTTATCAATAAGTCAATCATTTGCATTCAGAAAGTATAATTTGGTGAAGTGGAACAGATGAAGAAGGCCACAGATGGCCACCGGAACTTCTCAGTGATACGTAATTCACGGGTGGCGATGAGATATCTGGATTAAGATAGTTAAGCGAAGCAAATTTAAATAAATAGTTCTGATCAAAATGGTACCATCAAACTGATCTGATGATGAAGCCGGATGGTAGGCACTGGAACTCCGTTAAAAAACAATGTATCCTACCCGTGTTTGGTCTTATTGGAATTGTCATGAGATGCACTCTGGCTAT
The DNA here is from genome assembly GCA_948098905.1 of Tiliacea aurago. Classification (NCBI taxonomy): domain Eukaryota; kingdom Metazoa; phylum Arthropoda; class Insecta; order Lepidoptera; family Noctuidae; genus Tiliacea; species Tiliacea aurago. The sequence goes on along the minus strand of OX402581.1, from coordinate 27,803,532 downwards.
AAATGATTTTTAACCGACTACAAAAAAGGAGGAGGTTCTCAATATATATATATCTAGCCATATGTACATATAAAAGGAAACCGTGACTGATTAGTCTATCAACACAGCTCAAACCGCTGAACAGATTGGCCTGAAATTTGGCACGTAGACATCCGCTAAGAAGGGGTTTTTGGAAATTTGACCTTTAAGGGTGGAAAACGGGGGGTTTTGTTTGCATGAAAATCTTATTCCTAGTGTTAATAAACTTGAAACTTGGACGAATACTTACGTAAGTAAATTATAAAGTTTATATTTTTTTGTTAACTTCAACGGATGGGATGTCAAAGCTTGTATAGAAGAATTTTAACGCGCGGTCCGATCAACTCGAAACTCAGTATTTATACTTAAGATCAAAAATGAAGAATAACTTGTATCAGGGTTTTTCGAAAATCGGTAGTCAAAAACGGGGTGAAAAGGGGTAGTCAATTTTACAAGAGAGGATTTTACTACGTTGCTTGATTAACTCGAAAATTGGTATAACCTCTATGTCAAATAATAGAAAAGTCGCAAACCACTTTAAAAATTAACTTCTTTGGGGGTGTAAAGGGGGATGGATACAGTTTGTATGAAAAAAATCTTTTTTCGTTGATCTATTAACTTGAAACTTAGCCTGAATACTTCATCATCAGTCTCCTGCCCTAATCCCAATTAATTTGGGGTCGTCGTACCATGTCGAATTACACTATAGATTTAATACATACAAAAGGAAACAGTGACTGACTTACTGACTGATCTATCAACACAAAGCTCAAATCACTGAATTGATTGGGCTATTTGGCACACAGATAGTTATTATGACGTAGGTAACCGCTAAAAACAGATTTTTGAAGATTTAACCCCTTAAGGGGTGTAAAATAAAACTTCCTGTCTCTGTTGTTTTCATAGCAAGTAGTAGTATACGAATTGGTGTGGGGTAGGTACCACTAAAAAGTGAAAAATAAAAAACTTTTTTACAAAAAAAACAACCGACTTCCAACAAAAACACTAAAAAGTGAAAAATAACTTTAATTTCGGAAGCACATAACATAACATCACGCCTTGTTTCCTCGAAGGGTAGGGCAGAGGTGTACCTGTAGTACACCCACATTTAATATTATATTTAATTACATTTCGGAAGTCGGTGGCCATAAACGAAAATACAAAACCAAAGACACCGACTTCCGAAATGTAATTAAATATAATATTAAATGTGGGTGTACATCCTTCTTTATACGAGTATAAGTTTCACCAACGATTTAATTTTTGAATAGGTACTCATTCAAAATTCTTTCTGTTGGGTATGGACAGAACTAAAACCAGTTCCTCGTAATATCAGCTTTCTTGAAGTACTCACTGTAGTTAAATTGACAATTTATGAAGGCGTCGCTACCAACACCTGTAAAATGTCTATGAAAAGACTAATCCAGCACATTTTAGTTCAGTTAGACTTAGCACACTGCACACAATACCTCTATCGCTATTCTAAGCTACAGGTACACTGTAACCGACAGCCTAAACGTAACAAAACAGCTTTAAAAGACGTTCCTTCTGGGAATCCGTGTAAAAGTATCCGAATCAGTTCAGTATGCTCAACGTTTTACTAAACGGATTCGGACGGGATCAGACGGATTCGGACGAGCCGCTTCTTTGTGCAAATTGGGCGTCCGCGGAGCCCGGCTTTGTATCGCTCAGTTTATTGGACTTCTTGCCTTGAGCTAGATACTATTGTAGGTGCTAAACGGTTAGCCTTACTGTAGATTTAAATAACTTAGAAATAGATTTTGTTACACATGATTTTTATTAATACAGCCTAGAGAAAACCCCTCACCCAACACTTCGGGGAAAGTAGAGTTATTCTAGTTAAAAAACAAAATCGTACATCCATTTCTTACACGTGAAACCAACATTTAGTTTTAAAATATGATTAATGAATAAAAAAAGTGTTTGTACAAGTCTACTTACAGAAATAAAACCATTTATATGCCGAGACACCTATTAATATAATTATTTGGTTTTTTTAATTGTTGCCATATAGAATACATTTAAAAATATCTATTAAAAAAGATATAAAATACATTTTAAAATATATAAGCAGTAGTGGTCTGCCGGTGTCGGGAGCAGGGTCCAAGCTACCGGTGATTAGGGCTCTAGAGCCCTAACCACCAGCTTGAAGCTGCTTGAACCTGCTCCAGGAGGTTTCTGTCTCTGAAGAGACAGAGACAAGAACCACTTTACGATGCGAGCCGTATCGAGGAGTACTACCTTCTGAATCAAGCCCTTGATCCAACGGCCTAACGAGAGCTTCGAGAGATGTTGGTCGAGGCTTTTGGCCATCAGATCATTGGCCGTTACGACAATCGGCACAATGACAGCCAAGCTCGCAATATAGATCTAAGGCATTTTTTTTTGGGCTATAAATGTAACATATAAATGTCCCCCCACCACCGTGACGCTAATGCGAACACACGTACTCGTAATCAGCTCTGTGTTTAAAATTCTAAAACTGTGCAAAAAGTGATTTAATTAACTATAAAACTATACAGTATTTACCCTTGAAGTACAAGTGACAAATAGTGTGAAAAATTACAGTGTATCGATATCTTTAACACATAGTGAGAACAGTTTTAAAATCTCAACGAACAAAAAAGTTTAAATAGTGCAAGCGTGTTGGACTTTGACCGCACTAGCGAACACAAAGGAATCGTCCGGACGGCCTTGATTGCTACAGCTCGGCGCAGTTAATTAGTCACCAATTTCGCCTACACTCGTAGTGTCGCAACGGCGCTTTGGTATAGCGCTCTCACTGCCGTTGATCAAGCCCTGAGTTCGGACCTTGCGAATTTCTTGCCTTATTTTTTATTTTTTAAATTTTTACTATTTTATTTTTGCAATTTTTGCAAATAATTTTAACCGTAGACAAACTTTAAAGGAGATACAAAATGCCAAGAATTCAGCGCTCTCCACCGCCTCCGTCTCAGAAAACGCAGGAGCCGGCGTCCCCAGCGACACTTTTTAGTACTCCTCAGCCTCTGCTTTACACACCACACAGCTCTTCGGAACCAAGCTTAAATTTAAATGCAGACTCACCTTCTAATAACATTTCTCGGGCAATAACCTTTAGAAATGTTAAGCGCAAATGCCCAGAAGAGGATGATGAAATTGACAGATTGTCCACTTTTATCTCCGACGTGAAGGAAATGTTTCGCGAACTCAAGGAACAACAAGAAGATAAGTACGCCAAGTTATATTCTCTGGTCGATCAAATCCGCGAAAATGTCGATCTCATGTCTTCCAAATTCGATCAACTAACCTCTCGAGTGGAATTTCTAGAAACCGAGCGCAAAGAGCACAGTTCCTACATTAACACATTAGAAACTAAATTAGAATACTTCGAGCAAAGTTCCAGGTCAACTTGCCTAGAATTCCGCAATATCCCGGTCAGCAACTCTGAGACTAAGGCCACTCTATTGAACACTGTCATTAATACAGGCAGCATTGTTAACATGGACATACAGCCGCTCGAAGTCAAAGATGTTTTTCGCATAAAGACAAAAAACCCGGCCAACAAAACGATCATAGTGGATTTTACCACCGGTCACGTAAGGAGGAGTTTCTAACTAAGTTTAGGAACCATACCAGAGACAATTTCAAGGTTACAACCGAACATCTAAAAATTAGTGGTCCTGCGAAACCAATTTATATTTCGGAGAACCTATCAGCAAGGAATAAAAGGCTCTTTTTCTTGGCTCGTGATGCAGCCAAATCGAATGACTATAAATTCTGCTGGGTGAAACATGGCAAGATCTTCGTGCGCCAGAGAGAAGGAAGCAAGCACTTCGAAGTTAAGACTGAGGCTGACCTTTCTACCATTTTAAAATCTGCATGACTGTACCCTAATTCGTTTTATCCTACCAAATTACCCGATTCGCCGTCTATTGTTAATTTTTGGTTTTTGTTCCACTTGCTTCTTTATTTTTGCTTGTATTGTTTTTTGTTAGTTATTATTATTTCCATACTTGTACCTACCCACTCAAACAACATTATTACTATTTCATTATTTAACACACATTATTACTACTACACTGAACAACTTACTCTACATTACATTACTTACAATTACATTATACATGGGTTTATTGTCTATTGTATTTGTAATAGACTATTACCTAATCTCGTAGCAACTTTGAATTTATTTATGTGCGTGCAAATTGATCCTAAATCAATACAGCGCTTGGATATAACCCGTGAACCGATCCTAAAACTGCTTTCCCTTTTTGGTATACAATTTCTAAATGGATGACCTAAACTTAATTAATACAGAGATCGAAAAACTTACGGTCTCAGACTGTTTCGTTTGCTCGCCGGAGTCAAGCGGCAATTATTTGAGAAAACCAGAGAGTACACTTAAAATCTTACATGTTAATATTCGTAGCATTAATTGTAATTTTGATAAACTATTAGTATTATTGGGCAGGTTGACTTATACACTGGATGTTATTTTGTTGTCTGAATGTTGGCTGAGCAAATGTCCGAATATTCCTCCTTTAAAAGGTTACAATACTCATACTTCTTCTTTCAAAAACCAGAATGATGGTGTAGTTGCCTACGTCAGAAGTGATTTACAATACTCTTTTGAAATTCCTTTGTTTAATGACGCAAATTGTTTGGTACTGAAATTCTCTGACAAGGTAGCAGTTGTCGCTGTATATCGATCCCCTTCGTTTAAAGACCTCGATCCATTTCTCAACAGTCTAGATATTTTACTGCACCAGTTAGGAAAATTTAAAACTATTTCCCTTATCAGAGACATAAATATTAATATTGCTCCGACGAGCATGGATCTAAATTCTGATGAATATTTAAATATATCCGCTTCACACGCTATGCTCCCCGCTCATTCCTTTCCCACCAGGCTTGCTAATTGTCTTGACCATGTCTTGCTGAAATCTACACACACTGCCACAACCTTGGTACTTGACTGTGATATAACAGACCATGCTCCGGTTATTCTTTTCTGCAATCCAGATATATCGACAAATGCACCAAAACATTCAATTTCAAAAATTGATATTTCTAAAGTTAAATCTGACATCAAACAAATAGATTTCTCAGAAATCCTCAAATCAACTAACCCAAATATTGCTGCTGAAACCTTTGTATCTCTATTATCTTCTTCCGTTATTCTGCACACTCATTATTCTGCCATTCCTAATAGAAGGCGCATCATAAAGCCTTGGATTACTCCTGGCCTTCTGAGATGTATCCGCCATAGAGATAAGCTGTATAAAAAATTCAAGAAACACCCAGACAACGACATACATAGAGCAATTTTTTATCGATATCGAACTTTCTGCAATAATCTACTAAAGAAACTAAAACGCGAATATGAAAGGTCTGAATTTCGGAAGGCCAGGAACAATCCTAAGGCCACCTGGAAGTTTATTAAGAAAATATCTTATTTGGACAAGGGCAAAACATCTCCTTCCGAATTGTTAAAGTGCGATAACGATCCTATGCTCTCTGTCAATATGATAAACCACTACTTTGCAAATGTGGGTAGTAACCTCGCAGCTAAATTTTCTCGTCTTCACCACAAAGTAGCAGTACCTCAGAAATTAACTCTACGCCACTATTAGCAATCTCTTCCTCAATTGCTCCTTCTGAGTCGATGGTCTTGTATGACGTGGATGACGCCGAAATTGAAAGCATAATTACGAACCTTAAAGATAATTGTGCTGTTGGTTTTGACGGGATCCCCACCAAGGTTATTAAGGCCACACAAAACACAATTGTCCCTCTCCTTGTCCACATTTTTAACCTGTGCCTATCTTCTGGTGTTTTTCCAGATGTTTTCAAAACTGCTATAGTCCATCCTATTCATAAGAGGGGAGACAGGGACATTGTTTCTAATTACAGGCCTATTTCCGTCCTTACAACTATCTCAAAAATCTTTGAGAAAATTATGAACATTAGACTAGTGAAATTTCTTTCTAAACTCAATATCCTGGCCGACAATCAATACGGTTTCAGAGCTGGGAAATCCACAGAGGACGCTACTCTGCAACTGTCAAATACAATGGTCGAACACCTAAACAATAAGCAAAAGTCTGTGAAGGTGTCTTCCTCGATCTATCTAAGGCGTTCGATACCGTTTCTATCCCCAAATTAATTTATAAACTGGAACAATCTGGCATTCGTGGTATTGCCCTCGATATTTTTCGTAGCTACCTGACGGGGCGTAAACAGGTTGTTAAAATCGAATCATTTATTAGCAATTCTGTAAATATGAATTTTGGTGTACCCCAGGGTAGTGTCCTAGGACCAACCCTCTTTCTTATCTATGTAAATGAGCTGTGTCAGTTATCTCTTCCGAACACAAAAATAATTACATATGCGGATGACACGGCTCTTTTAACCCATGGTAGGGACTAGCCTGAAGCTCGTGAGAAGGCAGAGGCTGCTTTGAGGTTGGTCATGATTTGGTTATCCTCGAATCTGCTCACACTCAATATCTCAAAGACCAAGTTCATCCCCTTTTCCCCGGGAATTCTTAGCCAACCACCTATGACATTTGAGATCACGACTCATGTTTGTCCTTACCCAGCAGTCACCACCTGTAACTGTGCCCAGATAGAACGGTCTGACAGTATCAAATATCTTGGAGTTATATTGGACAATCTTCTAACTTGGAAAAAACAGGTTGACTCTATCGTGATTCGTATCAGAAGACTGATTTATTTATTCAAAAAACTTCGCACGGCTGCTGACTTTCAATGCCTAAAAATTATTTATTATGCTCTCGCTCAATCAGTTGGTAGGTCGCCACTTCAACCACATTAGCACTAGGCTTTATAATAATATAAATAGGAGAGTCAAAATCTACCCTTTAACAAGGAACTTACTGAAAAAAAAATTGACAGACTGGCTTAAATCTAGGTCCTATGATGCAACTGAGCAACTTTTAGTACCATAAATAAACCCTCATGCTAGCATCCTCTCATAATAGACTAATTGCACATCTTACTCACTCTCACACACTCACTCACATACACTCACAAACACTCTCGCCCTCACTTCCACTCTACATCATTACATACAAACTTTTGAGTGAATTTGTCTTTTCTAATTGTTAATTTTATTATTAGACTTCCTAAAGCTGTGTCTGGAACAAATGTCTTCCATGTATGTTGTATGGGGCGTTGATAGCTGCGCCACAGTATTTTACTTTTGTAGCTATCTTCGTGTCTTTTGTTAAGTTATACCTAAAATTGTTCCTAATAAATAAATTTTAATTTTTTTTTTAAATATATCCGTAGAGTAGAGAGTCCCCAAAAAAATATGCCGTATATGATAATGGACTCTGCTATGCCATAAAGGCAGTTAATATGCATAAGGACATTGGTATTTAGTATCCGCGATAGTTTATAAATATATAATGCGAATATACTGTTACTTAGTTTTTTGCTAATAACCTCTATGTGAGCCTTCCAATTAAAATTACTGCGGGATTGCATCAATAGTTATAACTTGTGCCGCGGTTTGTGCCGGAGTTGAGTCGATATGGTTGCTCAGTACCTTTGAGCGCAGCCTATCAAGTGCGGCATCGTCCAACCTATGATTGCGTTGGATGATCCGCATCTGATCGGATAGTCGTTAGGCCGAGACGTTAACGGATGGCTCTAGTTCCTGAAACAGAGACAGCATCCTATCTCGGTACGTAGTGAGGTTGGGTCGACCCTTTATGGCAGAACTTTTTTTGTTATAATATTATTTTGAATAACAGCTGATAGCATAAACATCATTTCGCAGAAAATCGTTTGGAAAATCGAAAACTCATTTATCAAACATTCAAAACTCATAAGTTTGTAAATCAGAATCATCTTTAGGCATAACTCTTTTTATTACCTATTGTGGTATAGTAATTTTATTCTAGGTGCATCGACTTCACATATAATTAATGTACCTATAAAAAATATTGTACAGGATTTTAAAAGAGTAACGGTGTAGTTTCCTGCCCATTCTTCTCCATACGAAACTACCTTTTAGAAGGGGCGACTAGAATCAATTCTATTTTTTTGTAAATATTGACGTTCAAAAGTGTCTTATAATAAAATATGTGCCTATTTGAAATAACAATGTGACTTTGTCTTTGACATAAATTTTATATCCATTATAATTAAAATGTAGAACCATCATATCGCAGAAAGTTCACAGTCAGAATCGTCTTTTAGTATACATTTCAAATCGACAGTCACTTTATGGCAGAACTATCATTTCTCAGAAAGTTTACAGTTAGAATCATCTTTTGGCATATATTTCATACCCATAAAACTGAAAAACTCATCTATCACATTACAGAAAATTTATAATAATTTATAAATTTTCTATGTATTTTATTTAATTCATTATTTAATTATCTTTCTGCATGTATGATCGGTTTATTACTCATTAAAACAGTTGATTTTGAACTTATGTGGTTTTTATTTCCCTGTAAGAAGCATGCAAACAGGCATACACCTTGCATGCAGCAAGCATGCAACATGCAAACAAGCATACACCATGCATGCAAGCAAGCATGCAGCTAGCATGGTTTCTGTCACGGCTCCGGCGCTGCTTCTATTTTATACAAATGGCAATATCCTACTTCCTACTTCTTATCCTACTACTTACGCGGGTGAAACCGCGGGGCGCAGCTATTGCCTAATAAAATTATTTCAAATGAAATTCTGCCATCTTCATAGTAAAATTGTACAAGTGAAATTGTACCAAATAATTGTCGCTTTAAATAAAAGTTATGCTAAATGAAATTATGCGGAATTTTAACTTTGCCAAAGGTAATTATGCCAAATAAAATTCTGCCATCTTAAAGGTATGCCATTTTAAATTCGGACATATTTAACATTCGGCCAAACAATAATTATGTTAAATAATTTTTATGCCTTAATAATATTCGTTTAAAGAAAATTATGCCAAGTGTGTTATGCTATATAAATTTCGGAGCATCAAGATTCTGCCAGAGAGGGAACCTAGTGAGGTTAGTTCCCCTCACTAGACCCGTAATATGCGCGCATGACGTTCTCGTTCATAGACTGAGTCCATCTCATGCGCTGCACACAACCACCGGCAGCGGGGACCTGGCTCAGAGTTGGTTAGCCCCTAAATCTCAAGCTCCTCGGTGGCAGGCCTGTCCCCTGCCAACGTACAGGTGTTGGTGACGTCGGCGGAGAAAAATACTTATATAATTATTATTGTTAGAATCTAAATAAAGCGTAATTGTTAACATACTCATTATATTGTTTTCGAGAATCAGTGAACTTTTGCATAAATACCCAAAACAATAGTGTTTTCTGCACGTTAGTGTCAATAGTTTTACTTGACAAACGTCTGACGGCAATGTATCAGTTTTATAGGATTTATTTTGCTTGAAAAATACCTAAAACATTGGACGATGATATACAGGGTGGATTTTTGTTTTTTTTATATAGGCGGGTGGGATTCCCAATAGGGTCATGAATTGTGTGTATTCTTAAACAGCTTAAAAGACATAGCTGTCTAAGAAACCTTACCTGCCTTGTTTCTATGATCTGAGGAAATTATGTAAAAATGAGAGTGTTCCCACAAGTGATGGACCAGCTCGCGTTGCGTTGACAAAACTTGACATACGAGAACGTCGCTTGACGTGTCGTACGAGGACTTCTCTCGGGATCGTCCCTTGCCATGACGTACGGGAACGTCGCTTGCCGTGTCGTACGGTGACTTCTCTCGGGATCGTCCCTTGCCATAACTTACGGGAACGTCGCTTGCCGTGACGTACGGGAACGTCGCTTGACATGACACAAGGGAACGTCGCTTGACATGACATAAGGGAACGTCGCACGGGAACGTTGGACAAAAGGATCAAGTGTGGCTGCCAATTATTTCGTGGTGTACTGTAAACATTCATTTGTAATGGGTTGGTAGTTTGCATTGTTATCCTATTAGCGATTTAACCATGTATATTCATAAGATGTTTTTACTAAACTCACGTAAAGAAAAACTACAAAAACAGTAATGATTACCTACAAAATAGGAACTCCATCTTTTTATGTACCTACTACATTATTATTAGATTAGATTATTAGATTAAATTATTAGTTTCTTCCTGAGTTATTACGACTAAGTGAGTGTTATTTGGGATCGTTTCTTCCACAGACCCGATCTCGCCTTTCTGCATTCAACAATCACGGGCAAATCGCTCGAAATACCAATTAATCGGGTCATAACCCAAAACAATGGCGGCTGGAGGCAAGACGAATTAAGCACATAAAAATCCAATTGCTCAAATTATTAATCTTTTAGAACAATGGAGAAAATACCATCTTGGAAATTTACCTACTCATCCATTATAATTTGATATTTTCAAATGCTCGATCAGTCGTAATGAGGGTTATCATTAGGCTTAGTTTCAATTTTCACGTCCATTGAAGAAATACACTATTTTACAAATTGAATACCTTCAACATTTACCGTGATATTGGACCCAGTTTAAATACAGTACTGTTTGTTAGTTTTCTATTCTTATAACGAACGTATTCGCTAACATAGAACTGTCATAAACAAAGACATTAAATTATATCTTAAATCCTTTGGTCATAAAGGACTCCTCTTGAGGGGGTTAATTCGAGAGCCCTTGACTGGGTCCATCAAGAATAACAAAATCCACTACACAAAGAAATGATTGAAGGGTCGAGCGTAAATAAAACCGGGATGTTCTCCAATAAAACAAGAAAACATACCTAAGGTTATATAGGATCACACGATGCGAGCAAATCCTGTGGATTTTCTGTGAAATTGTGAATTACGGGATAATTTTAACATGATCATAAAAGCCGTTGCCGGGCCTATTTTTTGTGGAACGCTTAGAGACAGTGTACATAAGTAGGTATAATGTATTTATGCGCATGAATAAATAGTGCAATTCTGCGGCCTCTTCGTTTGTTGCCGTAGCAACAAGACGCCAAACGATTTTAATTCATTCCTCACTGGAATCAGCACGATTTATAACTCTTCCTCTCAATTACGCGTTCTTTAGCACCAGATGTAATAACAACATGACAAAGAAGGATAGATATCATAATATGTTTTTACTTTTTTGGAGAGAAGAACCTTAGCAGCAATCCAGAAAAATCACAAGAAACATAGAACACGTTATCTGAAGTAGCATGCCCAGTTTAACTGCATGTTAGTCGTATAGTGGAGTGGAGGCAACGTTATTCACGCCGTCACCGGCCAGAACTTTTGATTTGTTGCAATAAACTCGCCTTCACAAGCAGTTATACAGAGTAGTTCTAAGGAGAAGATGGTTCGGTGAAAGTTTGGGTATAGAATTGTGGAAGAATTGTCGGTAGTTTGGCTGTATTACGTGACCTTTTTGACGATTATTAATCGCGTTTATTTTTTATTTTTTGGCGTTTTTATTTTATTTTGCAGGTAAAAAAAAACCGAGTGAGTGCGAGTCTCGAGGACTTGCCATGATAAAAGGGCCATGTACTGTGTAGGTGCCTATATAAGTATTCTGTGAAATGAATTTAACTGCCTACCGAATAGGGTAAACATATACGGCTATGTGACAGACAGACGAACGGACGAATAGACAATACGCCATCTGTCTATCCGTCTGTCCGTGGCTAACAATAGGGACCCATTTTCACTCTTTGAGTGGAACCCCTGAATATACGAAGTGGTAATACCGTGCGCTTTTACTACTACCAATAATGTACATAAAAATTACCTCTTCACTTAGTATCAGTGAGCCAGACGCGGATAAAAAATCGCCTCTTCCAAAAAACAAGACAGTTCCTTACTCGGCACCCATCGAGTTTTAAATAAATCTCAACATTTTTCCTCTCGTGTTGAATTCAAAGAAGTTTCTAAAGTTCCAAACTGTGTTGATACATGTGATGAGGATTACCAACTTCTCTCCCTTTCACGAGCCATTTTACGTTGTACTTTTATTTTAATCTACGTAGTTAAGTAGGCTTTCACAAAATACCGCCCACTCGGTACTTTGGCGTAATAGTTGCTATTAAGGTCACATTAGGCGCGTTACCTTTGATTTTCTGATGGAACGTTTGTACTAAGTAAACGGTTTTGCACCCAGTTTGAGTGCCAGATACAAATGTAAATTATGTACACGAATAAGTTTGACAGTAAAAATATTTAGGCAGGTCGAAAAATAAAGGTAAAGAACAAGGTTAATAAAATATCACATCTGAATCTGACGTCAAAAACTCCATTATGACTTCAGATTCAGATGTGCAGGTTGTAAAATCTCACTCGCCATCATCAATTAGTTTTTTAAACGTGGTGACTATGGCATTACCGCCTCATATTCGAGTAAGAGGCATTTTTGCAAACGTAGAAACTTTTGTGATGATTTTAGAGGCTGAGCTCAGAATATAAAAATACTCCTCGATAGATACTAAATATTGTACTAATTAACACAGTATAAAATATTGTTTATTGAATTGTGTATAGAGGTTATGAAATTTCTCCCCTCATCATTTATACCCATAACCCATAATCAGCCTATAATGTTCGCACTGCTGGGACACAGGCCTCCTCTCTGTGAGACGGAGTGGGCCGTAACCCACCACGCGGGCCCAGTGCGGGTTGGTAGATGTCACATTTCTTCGAATTTTTAGTTCTAGGACATGCCGGTTTCCTCACGATGTTTTCCCTATCATTTATATTCGTGTTTATATTAGCTGAATCTCTTCTAAAAGAAAACTTCAGTAAGGACATTCCTGCCGGAGGCTCTACGCGGGGATCGTGCGGTCCATGGCCCTTTACGGGGCACCGGTGTGGGCGCGTTCTCTGAGGCTGCGACCAGCCCGCCAATTGAACGCGTCCCAAAGGGTCATGGCCATCAGGCTGGTACGGGGTTACCGCACGGTCTCCCGTGAGGCGGCGAGCCTCCTTGCCGGACTACCGCCATGGGATCTGGAGGCAAAAGTCCTTGCGCAAATCTGGGAGTGGCGCGAGGAGGCGAAACGCCGGGGTGAAACTCCGCTGCCGCGAGAAATCACGGCACAGCGGACAGAGCTCCGGCGGGATGTCATGGCGGCATGGAGAGTGGGATTGTCGCAACCCAGCGCTGGGCACGCCACAATTGTGGCGATAAGTCCCCTCTTTGAGGAGTGGCTAGAGAGGCGCCACGGCGTCCTTCCTTCCGCCTGACGCAGGTCCTCACCGAACATGGTTGTTTCGGGAGGTTCCTGTTCAGGATAAAGCGGGACGAAACGCCCGGGTGTCACCACTGTGTGGATCGCCCGGAGGACACGGTGGAGCATACGGTGGAGGTCTGCCCGGCTTGGGTGGAGCACCGCCGTGTCCTCACGGAGGCGATCGGCGGCGGCGATCTCTCGCGTCCGGCCCTGGTTCGGGCCATGGTTCGGAGCGAGAGTGCATGGGAGGCCGTCACCTCCTTCTGCGAAGCAGTAATGCTTGCGAAGGAGGAGGCGGAACGCGTGAGGGAGAGGCAAGGTTCGCGCCCTCGCGCCCCTAGTCGCCGCAGGAGACGCCCCGGGCGTCGGGAGTCGCAAGCCGATTTCCGGCCACCGTAGGCGCGGGCTTGCGGACGGTGAGCGATGGGCAGTTCACCGTCCGATAAGGACCAGGCCCGGGTCGACGGCGCGTTGTATTCCACGCGCGCCTCAAAGAGTTGTCAGCAGCAACTGACGGGGTCCGTTAGGGCCAATGCCTGCCAGGGTTGCGAGTTTGTCCGAAAGGTATATCGTGGCCCTGGCACACAGGCAAATGAAGGAATACGGGTGGGTTTTAGTCAGTAAAAGTCTGACACGCCCTCCCGCTCCGCCCAGAGCGGGAGAAGTTATTTGATAATTTCCCACCCAAAAAAAAGTAAGGACATTCCAAGTTTTGAATTCAAGCCCATTTCTATTGTCACAGTAATTAACAAAGCATTCAAAAGTCATGAATGCAAAGAATAATGTGAATAGGCTGTGGATTTGTAGACCATTTCCTACTTTGTTAAGTACTGGTAATTGTTGACAGACCTACACTGTCCTGCTATACCTATTAACACTGTAATTTGAAAACATTGTAAAACCCGATTCTTTTCAAAAGAGTAACCGTGGAGTTTCTTGCCGGCTCTTCTCCACAGGTGCTCTATCCACGGAGTACAATCATTGCTACGTATAGACCTATGCCTTGATAGTAAAACAATTAACACCGTTCTAATTAGTTAATACCTACTAATGGAATAACTTTTCTTTTCGCTTTTTTTTTATTTTTAAACGTTGATCTACACTAGGAATTCCTCCTGTATTTTGGGTGCGTTTACAAACATTTAAACTCACATACACAAACAGCCAGACCCGGAACAACTACTTGAAGGTCATACAAATATTTGTTCCGTGCGGGAATCGAAGCCGCGACACGCCGCGCAGCAGTCAATCGCTTAACCACTGCGCCAACGGTGCCGTTAAACTGACTCTAGTTACCTTATTATTATTGAGTAAATCTCTTGAAGGTAGGTCTCTTGAATATCACTTCAATGGATAAAAAAATATTAAAATATATAAAATCCTTATTAGGATCATAAAGAGTTTAAAAATATTCAACTGCTGAATATTGGACTCTCCAAACAAATTGCCAGTGTTTAATAATAAAAGCCTTCAAAATCATAGACAAAAAGAAACACATAAGAAACTAGTATCTTAGACAAACGTTAGTAACACATACTACTTCCTCAGTTACAACCTGAAGTTAAATTAATTAGAAACCTGACCGGCATTCCGCATCTTCACGCCACAGTGCGAACATATACAGAAGGATTGCTACCAACAGAGCGAGATACGGAACTCACACAAAAATACCAAAACCTATACAGCAAAATACAACTGCGTGCAAAAAAATTTACTCAGAAATTAAGAAAAAATTACTTATACAAGTTTTATTAAAAAATCGTAATATATTGTATACTTAAACATTCCTGAAAGTATATATGTATAAAGAATGATCAAAACTGATTCGATTGTTTGTGAGAAAATCGCGAACGTTCAAACATCGTCCATTAAAAACTCAAGTTAAATGATCAATATACGAACACAAATAGAAAACTGATGCTATTGTCAACTTGACTGCTCAATAGTGAGTGATGAGGACCTCTTAAGAATCGAGTCAATCTTGTCAAGAATATTACTTTAATAAATACCTATAGTTTATGGGTAAATATTACTTTAATAAATACCTATAGTTTATGGTAAATAATCTTTACTTTACTTATCTTCACACAAATTAAAAAAATCGTATTTTTTTTAAGTAAAACTTCTATAAGCACGCTTGACTTGGGGCGTAAGCTGGTGAATGCGTTACGAAAAGTGTGATCGGGCAAAGCGGACGGAAGTTGAGAGGGAGATTAAGTTAGTGAAGATAGAAAGAGAGAGAGAGTTATGTTTCATATATTACTCTAGGGGCAAGAGGGAGAGATGCGCGCGCATATTTTCTTTCTCTCTTCCTCTCATAGCCAGTGCATGAAATATATATATCTCAGTCAGTAGTTCATTTGCGAGCTTGCTAGCGTTACGCGAACGGTGATTTCTGTTTTTCTTCAGTAGTGTGGTCTAATAAAGCACACTCGTTTTTTTTAGATATCGTCCGTCACCTCAAATAAGCCCATGTAGGCCAATGTTAATTCCATTTTTTAATGTTAAGCCCATGTAATCACGCAAGTGTAGATTGCTTGATTGCTATTATTTTGTATCTAATTCCGCCGTAATGACATAGCTAAGCAACATAACATTCATTACTCCAAACTTTAAAAGCGATGTTGCTGAAAATTAATCGTGAACTCATGTCTGCCTCTATTCTAACTCAAATACATATTGTACACTTTTTAATTGTATTTTAGGTACTTAGGTACGTACAAAACTAAAATAAGGTAGTCCCCGCACTCAAAATTCCTGAAACATTTAAGAACCCGTTTCAGACTTCAAACAGCACAACTAGCTTCATCTCTCTGACTGACCGACCCCTTGACAATTCAAAAGTGCCTGTAATAGGTTTATTTGAAACTAGCTGACCCGTGCCCACTTCGTTGGGCGGTAAACATTTTACCGTCTTTTCATTTTTCGGATTAAATTATGGCCTTATGTTATAACACTCACAAAATAATAACGTGGCTTTCAATGGGTAAAAGATTTTTCAAAATCGGTTCAGTAGATCCAGAGATTACCCATATAACCTCACAAACTATAAAATATTAATATAAGTAGATGAAGCAACGGTTTAGCAATATCCTTAAAAAAAATTACTCGCATTCCGTTTGCTCACTATAGGCAAGCGACTTCTCGACAAAATCAATAGCAGTGAATTGGGACTGGGATTGTGAATTCAACTGCACATTTACCGCTGAGTCGGTGACGGTCGGTGATTCTTCAATTTTGCCGGCGTGAGGGGTCAAAATATATTTTTAGAGTTCCGTACCCAAAGGGTAAAACGGGAAACCTATTACTAAGGCTCCGCCGTTTGTCCGTCTGTCACCAGGCTGTATCTCATGAACCGTGATAGTTAGACAGTTGAAATTCACAGATGATGTATTTCTGTTGCCGGTATAACAATTAATACTAAAAAACAGAATAAAGTAAATATTTAAGGGGGCTCCCATACAACAAACGTGATTTTTTTTGCTCGTTTTTGCTAGATATTGATAACGGCAACAGGTAGACGCTTGAAATATTCACAGAATATTAAGTTATATATTCACTTTAAAAGGGTGGTAAATTATCAAATAACTTCTCCCGCTCTGGCCGGAGCGGGGAGGGCGTGTCAGACTGTTACTGACTAAAACCCACCCGTGTTCCTTCAAATGCCTGTGTGCCAGGGCCACGATATCCCTTTCGGACAGGCTCGTAACCCTGGCAGGCATTAGCCCTTTCGGACCCCGTCAATTGGTGCTGACATCTCTTTGAGGCGCGCGTCGAGCCGGGCCTGGTCCTTATCGGACGGCGAGCTACCCATCGCTCACCGTCCACAAGCCCGCGCCCACGGTGGCCGGGAATCGGCCTGCGATTCCCGACGCCCGGAGCGTCTCCAGCAGGCTTAGCATGGCGTTTTCGATCTCTACTCTACTGTAGAATAGACATCGCTTGTCTACACTTCTCGTAATCTCTTCTTCGCGAGCACGAGGACACAGCTAGACTCGAGTTTCTTCGTAGACAGTGACTTGTCCATAGCAACGGGGTATTCGCTAGTGGTGTGTATTATTACCCAATTTTACCGTACTTTTGCGTTTCGTTCTCAAACAAATCTATGAAGCAAAGTGTTTTTAACGAATATTTCTTCAATTACAAAACGCAAATGGTCAAGGAATGAATTTCGCGGGCTACTCAGCGCGGGATGCGCTGAGTAGCCCGCGAAATTCAAATTTTGGAACGTTTTTTGAATTCTAAGGATTTTTCGAAGAGAGTTGCCGATTCTAATGATTATAATTCTGTAAAGCAATATTTGTTATGGCTGCGAATCATATTTAAATCAACATGCAACGTGTTACTGACCTGCAAATTGCAAAAAACGTTAACCCGTTAAACCTTAGCGCATCTCCCTTTTAAAAATATTGTTATATGGCTGTACCCAATGACGTATTATAGGTAATACATCATTGGCTGTGGCGCCACTAAGTTTTAAAACTCTTTTGTATTGCATACACAGAGCACTATATAATATTGGTAATTGCATATAATGCACAGGCATTATTTAAATAGAGAGCCACAATTATACTATTTTGATGGCGTCACGCAAGAAGTATCCTTTAAGGGTACCGCAGACTGGCGGGTCGCGCTATCACGTCGCGCCTGTCTGCGGGAGCCCTTGTTTTTACTAAGTACTTACATTATTATTGTATTGTTGTTTATCGATATTTTATTTATTAGTAGGTAAATGCTTCATTTAAAACTGAGTGTGTAAGATTTATCAATGAAAATAATAATCACTACATAGTAAAGGCTTCTCCAGACCAGCGCGACTCGCGACGCGCCTGTATGTAGAAGCCTTAATGCAACGCGGGCGAGGCTGCGGGCGGCAGCTAGTACTTAATAAATAAATAATTTAGTGTTCAATGAGGAGATTTTGGCTCATAATCAGATGTTTTATATTCCCTGTGAATGTAGATATCTAATAAATCAAAGTTAAGGGACAACATTGTGTAAAAACTGTAGGATACTTATATTGTTGTTCTTATTTTATTGTTAATTCCAATAATCTATTATTTATTTTGAGCGACAGGTCCTCGCCGAGTTCTTCGCATAAACATTGATTGCACTTATCTCCTTGCTTATTTTATAATTCTACAGAACTCACTTCCCGTCAGATCAAAGGCTCCCAAACAAGCAAAGCAAGCTCTCTAATAGTATTTCTTTCCCATCTTCGCTGAAGTTTTTCTATAAAAAAACTTAAATAAAAAGCGCAATTTGAACCCAACATGTTAATTTCAGCTTAATATAAGTATGATAAAAGTAAAAAAGCACCGCCCAAAATTACTCGAATTAAAGAAAAAACAACTAACGAATCGTTGTCTAGGTATTTTTATATGTAGACTATTTCGGAAGAAAAGTTTCTATCCCAAGCTGTCAACATCGGAGAAAGATTGTTCGTCGTGCTCGACGTTGTAGACAGTTGTCTAGGGTAGAGAAGACAAGTCTCTTCACATTTGATTTTGTAATCGCCGTGCTACAGACAGTAGAAAAGTTTCTGTTGTCTACACTGAAACGTCATTTTTGTCTATTCTTCCGTCGACAAAACGCGTAGAGAGGGTTCTCGTGCTAAGCCTGCTGCGGTGACTAAAGGCGTGAGAGCGCGAACCCTGCCTCACCCTCACGCGTTCCGCCTCCTCCTTCGCATGCATTACTGCTTTGCAGAAGGAGGTGACGGCCTCCCGTGCACTCTCGCTCCGAACCATGGCCTGAACCAGGGCCAGATGCGAGAGATCGCCGCCGCCGATCGCCTCCGTGAGGACATGGCGGTGCCCAAGCAGGGCAGACCTCAACCGTATGCTCCACCGTGTCCTCCGGGCGATCCACACATTGGTGACACCCGGGCGTTTCCTAGCTTTATTCTGAATAGGAACCTCCCGAAACAACCGTGCCCGGTGAGGACGTGCGTCAGGCGAAAGGTGAGGAAGCCGTGGCGCCTCTCTAGCCACTCCTCATAGAAGGGACTTATCGCCACAATTGTGGCATGCAAATTCTTTGCCAAATAGTAAATATCCCTGGCGATGGCGCATGCTTATTTTCATCTCTCTCCTATTTGGTGAACAGTAACGTGGCCATGTCATTGTCTTCTCAAATTCGAGACAACATTGTGCGCCACGTGTCAAAAGCTGGGAAATATTCCAACCTTTCACCCAGTATCGGTCAGGAGGAGCTGTTTATGGTTCAAAGCGTGAATACGTCGCTGAAATGTCTTGTAATGGCACCTACGGAACCACCTGTGAACTCATGGCAGCGGGAGAACTATTCCCATTTGAGTTCCAGGTGTTTCAAGATGGTATTTTTATTGCTGGTTTTGGGGACGCACAACAGGGAGTAAAAATAATCTGATTCTCAGGAAATTTCAATGAAGGTCCGTTTAATGCGTGTCAGATTTTTACTGACTAAAACCCACCCGTGCCGTGTGCCAGGGCCACCATATCCCTTTCGGACAGGCTCATAACCCTGGCAGGCATTGGCCCTTTCGGACCCCGTCAGTTGGTGCTGACATCCATTTAAAATGGGAACAGTTCTCCCGCCTTTTTCCAACCCTTACAACACCAGCCTAAACCAAAGATACTAAGCAATAAAATTAAAATACGAACGTAGGTATTCAAGGACACTTTTTCTAGTAAGAACGACTAATACTAAAAACTATTATAGTAATACCACAGTGTGAAATACTTACACAATAAGTAATTCGCAAAGAAATAGAAATAACAAAATTCCAACCCGGCAATAGGTAAAAACACATTTTAAAATTAGGAAGCGAAACAAACCAAAACGAAAACCAAACAACGACGATGAAAAATATTTCAAAGCAAATTAGTAGTAAGTAATAACAAAATATCGCAGAACAGAAATTTCGGTAACTATACTTAGCTTGAACGTGTATCGCTTAGGTTTGTATTCTGTGATTGATACATGACTTCGTTTTTTGATACTATCGGCTTGCAAGCCGCGATTAAGGTTAAACATTGTAAAGTTTTCCCCTTGGCATTCTCGACTTTAATGCTATAAATGCAACGTTCAAATTACCTGAATACCAATTAGAACCTCATTTCATTATCTTTTAGCAGATGCCTGCATATTTAAAAATACTGGCCACCTAGAACTGGCATAAAAACATTAGAACGTTATCACGCCTGCACTGAAACATACTGGCCACCTAGAAAAAAAACTAAATATAAACCTCAAGAAACTTCCAAAAATTCTTATTTCAATGTAAAATATGCATTAACGCGTTGTCGTAAAATTCAATTTAGATCTTTATCGGCCTCTGAATTCTAATTTCAATGTAAAGTATGCAATAATCATACTTTACATTGAAATTAGAATTCAGAGAGATAAATAAATCCTTTCTTAGTGAGCACCTAGAAATCGAAAGGAACAATCAGGCCATCATTCATGTCTCTAACTTTAAAAACATAGGAGTTTCATACAAACTTTGACACCCCTTTTCAACCGCTTAAGGTGCGAATTTATAAAAATCCTTTCTTAGTGCGCGCCTGCACCCCATAGAGAGTGCTTGTGCCAAATTTTAGACCTCACGGCCCAGTAGTTTCCGAGATTTCGTGATGAGTGGTCAGTGAGTGGACTTCTCTTTTATATATTATAGATAAATGCTTTCCGCCTTATTACAAAACAAGGTTTATATTTTGACATGGCTTAAACCATGGAGCCAGTTTTTGTAATAAGAACGTAAAAGTGATTGAAATACCGTTCTTTTTACAAAACTGAAAACTTAGTTCGGTACTAAGTTGTCAGTTTTGTGTTTAAGAACTTTACCATATTCGGAATAAAGTTCGAAATTCAATAACGGCTCTATGTTTTAAACCTGAGTCTGAAGATAAACCTTGTTTTGTAATAAGGGGGTAAGAGTTTGAGTTTGAGAACATTTCGTGTCTGGTAACTTGTGCTAGATCCTTAGTCCTGATTGATGGCATGGGAAGAAGCCCAAGACGCCATAGGAATATTTTGTGACCTCTCCAAGGCATTTGATTGCGTCGACCACGAAACATTACTCTTGAAACTTGAGCATTACGGCCTTGGAAAACTTGCGCTCAGTTTAGTAAAATCTTATTTAAATGATAGACAGCAGCAAGTTCAAATAAATGGAGTCAATTCACTCGGCTTAAAAGTAAAAATGGGTGTACCTCAAGGTTCGATATTGGGTCCTTTCCTCTTTTTAGTATATATTAATGATCTACCCTATTTGTTAAAAACTCAACCACAAATGGTGTTATTTGCTGACGATACTTCCTTAATTTTTAAAATTAACAGACGTGCATTAAATCTTGACGACGTAAATAATGCCCTATTGCAGGTCCAAAATTGGTTCACTGCTAATAATTTAGTATTAAATGGGAAAAAAACTAAGTGCATAAGATTTTCGTTACCAAATGTCAAAAGTAGTAATTGTGAGATAATATTGAATCAAGAGAAACTAGAATTCGTCGATAAAACTGTTTTTCTGGGGATCACGCTCGACTCAAGGCTTCAATGGGGTCCTCATATAATATCCCTTGCAGGACGGCTAAGTTCGGCGGCTTATGCTGTGAGAAAAATCCGTCAATTTACTGATGTAGATACCGCGAGGCTGGTCTATTTTAGTTACTTTCATAGTATTATGTCATACGGTATTTTACTATGGGGACGGGCTGCAGACATCGAGTCTATTTTTATTCTGCAGAAAAGAGCCATCAGAGCCATATATAATCTCCGCAGGCGCGATTCTCTTAGGGAAATGTTTAAGGATATTAACATCATGACGGTGCCTTGTCAATATATCTATGAAAACATCATGTACGTAAGAAAAAATTTACATCTGTTTAGTAAAAGAGGCGAAAGACATAATTATAGTACTAGAAGTAGGGATTTATTAGCTCAACCAGGTTTCAGACTGGCAAAAGTAGACTCGTCTTTCATGGGGTACTGTTTAAAATGTTATAATATAATTCCTCCCCACATACTTCAACTGAATGAGACGAAATTCAAATCTTGTATAAAACGCACACTATGCAAGCAGGCATACTATAATTTGGGGGATTACATCGCTGATAAAAATGCTTGACTCAATGCTGGTCCAGCTCCACAACCTCAACTAATTGATTAACATTTGAAAATACTGTTGGAGCTGCTGAAGATTTCAAAAACTATCTTTGCTTTGTATAAATTCAATCTCTTAGTATTATATAATTGCATAGAACATGTGTGAGCACTATGTACTTACTATAAAGCTACCATTTACTGAGTACTTCTTTCATTGACTTGAATGTGCAATGGCGGCTGAGAGTATGTCATGCTCACTGTAATGTCTCGCTGATGGTGGCGGGTGTGTTGGATCATTTAGCTCCCTTCAAAATGGTTGAGTTGAATGGTGCTAATCCATGCGTCATGTTCGTGAACGGGCGCCATCAGTAGGGACTGGTCATCTCTTAGCGGCCTTGGCTTATTTTAATTTAAGTTTTGAATTGTTTTTTTTTTATATTTTTGTTACGGACGCCTTTGACGTTTTGCATCGTTCTCACATGTTTAATTTCAACACGAATGATGTAACCAATATTTTGTAACCATATGTTAATTTAAAAGAGTGTCCGTGGAGTTTCTTGCCCGTTCTTCTCCATAGGTACCTACTAAGCTTTGGAATGGGCAACTAGCTTCATTTTGATGACTGACCGACCCCCTTGACAATTCAAAAGTGTCTGTAATTGGTTTATTTGAAATAAATGCTTTGAGTTTTGAGTTTTGAGTTTTTTTGATAAAGTATTGCCCAAAGTGGTTCTTCGGCACTAATTTATCTTGTGACCAAGTCCAGCTAGCGCCATCTAGTTGAAACAAGGCGGCAGCCTGCGAGGGCCTGATAAGCGCGATATTGATGTTCCCCAGGGCTGAGTGATTCTCGCCAGCCAACCATTTTTATTATTAATATTAGATCACAGTATATTTACTGGGCCCTCTGGAGCCAAATTGAACAATATTTTTTGGTATTTTTGATCATGGTGACGCGGTTTTGTGGTGCTATAAATATTTGGCGAGTCATATGAAGCGCGTCATCATATTTTATCTTCGTCGTTTATTTTTAGGTACAGAATGTTGCTAACAGTATTTATTGGTCTTTGTATCCAGCGTTCTGTAAAAATATATTGATAAACTCTTTTTAGTCCTTTACAAAGATACAAAGATGTCAAAGACTTCTTATTTAAACACGTTTTCTCATACATTCCGACTGAAAATTTAAGTTTTCACGCACAATATTGAGAGATTTACCATGTCATTTTAAGAATATAATTATATAGACTTCTTATATGCTGTCCTGTAATCTTATTATCATCATTTCAGCCAAAAGGCGTCCAATGCTGGACATAGGCCTCCCCCAAAAGGTTGAGGTTGCCATAATCGCCACGCTAGGCAGGCGGGTTGGCAATCACAGTATGGTGTTAAAATGCATAGAGAATGCTGCTGCCTATTCTCTAGTAAGTCCCTTCACCATTCCATTCCATTTCAGCCGAAAGACGTCCACTGCTGGTTATAGGCCTCCCCCATAGAGGGAGGGGGGGGGCTTGCCATAATCGCCACGCTTGGCAGGCGGGTTGGCGATCGCAGTATGAAGTTAAAACGCATAGAGAACGCTGCTGCCCATTCTCTAGTATGTCCCATAATCGCCTTTTACGACACCCACGGGAAGAAATAGGATGGTGCTATTCTTTACGTCCGGCACCACACGGAACGGTCCTGTAATCTAGTATTGAACTATTTTCTATATTTTTTTTATACATTTTAGGCCTAGTAGTTTCGGAGATAAGGGGGCAATGGTCAATTTTCATCTATTTTATTAAGTAACCTTAAAAGTATTAATTTTAAAATTATAAAAAAATATCTGATATCCTACAACAAAACCTTTCATTTGATATTTCACACGGTACAATTTACAACAAAAAAAAAATCTTGTTTGCCCCCTAAAAGTGACCGCCGTATTCAAAATTTATTTATTTACGTTACACGTCCGTGTTGGGTCATAAAAAATCATGTGTACCAAATTTCAACTTAATCGGTCCAGTAGATTCAGAGCAAATTGGCTGTGACAGACGGAGAGACAGATGCACGAGTGATCCTATAAGAGTTCGTTTTTTTCATTTGAGGTATGGAACCCTAAAAACAAAAAACAAAACTGTGAACTGGGTCCATCAATCAGCACCACATATCTCGGAACAATTAAATACGGATCTCGGAGCGTCCAAGTCAAAACTCGCACAACACAACAGATAGGCACAGAAGGCCAGCTTCATACAGTCGAACGAACACGCACTCACACATAGACACGCGTGTACTTACAGCGAGAGACCAGCATAGCTATTCACAATTGTTCGATACGCGTCCGTGCCGAATCGAGCATCAATCAATGTTATCAAAGGAGTCCTCTAAAGGCTGTTGACAAATCCAAAACACTTAAGTATTGTCAGTTTAAATCAAAAATATGACCGCCATTCTTCCGACAGCTATCTGCTGTCGGGGGCAAGGTAAATCAGTTATTGAAAATATGTCGGTTTCGATACGACAGCTAGTCGAATCGTTGTGAATCGCTATATACCGCTACCGCTATCGCTGTTTACCTGCTTGAGTTTATGTTTTCCTAAGCACATGTTTCTGTGACGAATAAAATTATTTTTCTTTCTTTCTTTCTATACAGGAGTACTCGCCTCTGACAATGTTTGACACAGTTTAAGATCGCCGTACGTACGTGTCTGTCTATTTGTGCGTGCACCCGTCCTCGCTCGTTGTATGAAGCCGGCCTTCTGCACCCATCTATTTCGTGCTCACACTAAGCCCAAGATAATTGGTCCAGATTGTCTCCCATTGGCAAAGTTTAAAGAATTGACTACAGTTATCTGGTCGGAATTGGCAAGGGTTAATGTGGGTAGGCAGCAATTAAAGTTGGTGATCCCTGGCTCGTTTGTTCAGTTAATGCTGATACTCTTTGTTTTTATAGCTTTAGGGATTGAAATCATATTAGGTTAGATTATTGAGTTGTGACGATTGGGGGTGAAGATAATTAAGTGGCGGGTGGCATGTAGATTAGGGCCAACTGGGATTAAAGGCATTTAATTACAAAAGATAAAGCCACGTGCTCTCTTTCCGTGGGTATCTAACGTAAAAGCCATTTAAGTAACTAAAAAAATAAAAAAAATAAAATTTAATTATACTCGTATCAACGAGGAATTGTGGCTGTATCTACTGTTTTACTCAAATAACTGCAGACAATACAAAGAAACACCTTTACAAAAAACCCGCCAAGTGCGTGTCGGACCACGCACAATGAAGGGTTCCGTAGATGGGACGAATTTATCCCAAAAACAAACTTAACATTGTAGTTGAAAAACATGTTCTCCCAATCATCGATATACGTCACGATCGATTCTCCAACTACCTCTGATAGATTTCCTTTTAATTTCGTTATATAAACTACTGCCATAAATTTATTCACTTATCCAATAACAACCATTTAGCTGCGGGGGGGGGGGTTAACTTTAACAAAAAAATAGCACTATAAAGCTTTAATGTTACGCAAACGGATTCCTGATTCGAAAAATGGGTTAGAGACTCTCAATATTTTTGAACGGCCTATCCAAGGATACCCCACACTATAGGATAGGCGAGAAAAATATCATCCCCACTAATTAACGTGCGAGGGAGGTAACCTAAAATATTTTTTTTCAAGGTTTTACTTTACCACTATATCGGCGTGATTAATATACTCGTATATACACCCTTCTAAATTACATCATTCTGGTACTAAGAGTCTCTGAGCTAAGCGGGGACAGAAAGACAAACAGATATAGCGAAACTATAAGGGTCACTTGTTGACTACAGAACCCTAAAAAGGGACCTCTCCGACTACAACCCAAATTCCGAATACCAATACGAACTCATAATTCTATCAAGCGGAAAACAAAATTGTACTGCCAATAAAACACGTTTAACTGTGTTTTCAAACCTGAAGTAATTGGCGGGGCTGAGAGGGGGCGAAGAGGGGAGTGGGGGGGGGGGTAGAGGGATTCTTATTGGTAATTACCGGGCGACGAGGCACGCAGTTAATTCTGACGTCTGCTCCGAAAAGTCAAACAAAAGAGAGAAGACTTCAAAGGACTCATCAAGTTGTACTCAAATAATGGCGGCTCATAGGCGGCTCCAGGCTGGCTGCAAGCTACTGTTGCTGGTTTCGGCAACTGTCTTTAATAAAGTGGTTTTAATAACTGGGGCTGTGGTGCAACACTGCTTTGTAGCATGCCTATATAAGATATTGCGGTATGCTGTTTACACAGCTTTCTTTAAATGTAATATTTATGTCTAGTTGTTTATATTTTATTTGCCTATAATGAAGTACGTAAGAGAGAGAGAGCTCCTATGTGAGCCTCATGTGAGCACTATGTGGGTCATATTATTGTCCCTCTTCCTCTTCCCTCAACAGGAAAAAACTAAAACCTTATAGGATCACTTTGTTATCCGTCTGTCTTTCGGTCCGTCTGTCTGTCTAGCAGACCCTTTTCTCAGGAACTCGTGCAGGTATCAAATTGACTTGAATTAATATCAAATACGTAGGTCTACGGTCCCTTGGAGCTCTAAAAAAATCAAGCTTCTAAGTCAATGCAATAAAAAATATACGGCGACTTATGCGACATATTTTGATACCTACTCGCAAATAAATAAAAACCTAAAGGGTACTTTCCCTTGACTTAAAATCATGAAATTTGGCAAAAAGCAAGATCTCACAGCACAAGTAAAGGATAAGGTCCGAAAATCAGCAATTGGTGGTTTGATAACGTAATTTTTTTTTTGGGATTACAAACTTTCATTTGCATTTGGAAAATTGACCGTGGCGTATATGGATGTATAGGAGAACATGTTTTTCAACTAGAATGATAAGTTTGTTTTTGAGATAAATTCATCCCAGCTACGGAACCCTTCTTTGTGCGCGGTCCGAAACGCACTTGGCCGGTTTTTTTTCTATCTGAGTTAGTTTTTATTCGGGTCTGGCATTTTGAGCACTATAAACGGCCTACCCAAATGCTCTTTCTTTGGTATTGTTCGTCGCGGCATTGAGCTCCTTACGAGTTGAGCTGCACGATTACTGACAAATGCTTGCACTGACTGGACAGGTCCACTCAAAGTGTAGTTATTTCCTCAAAAGAACATTTCAAACACAGATCTACATGGCACTCACATGATCTGACCAAGATTATGTCTGGACTTTAAAAGAGATTTTGACCCTAGAGTTTGTTTCGCCATTTCTGCACAGGGGTAGTCAAATAGGAAATGTCAACTCCATCTAGCTTATTTTTTAATAATTATGACGTGTAAAAGAGATTCCGATATCGTATTTACAGAATAAACAATAAATTAATTATTTCATTTCATTTCTTATTTGTTTCCAAATTCCAACACACAATCATTGTCGTTAGAAAGAAGAATACCAAAGGCCTTCAGTCCGCAAGAGTTCCAATATTTTATGACAATTTCAGTTTAGGAATTGTTTACTATATGAAAGACATCCTACTTCCTTCTAATATTGTAAATGTGAAAGTTTGTGAGGATGGTTGTTTGTCACTCTTTCACTCAAAAATAACTGAACGGATTTTGTATGTGTATCTGTAATACACCTTATACATCATAATAACACATAGGATACAATTTATAAAGATTTTGTGCGATTTGGCCATAATATAGCAATAAGTCGGAAAAATCCTGCCCTCTGAGAGCCATCTTAACGTGCGCTGCCTTAACCAAACCGTTTCACGACTACGAGTTACTTATATGAAGATAATGTATGGGGGGATTGTTTGTCTTAAACAGTCCTAAATAAAAGTCTGCGACAGCTTACATCTACCTTTTATGTAGACCACATTATAGCCAAAATAGTGAGACATAAATACATTTAAATTGGATCATCATCATCATCATCAATTCAGCCGAGAGACGTCCATGTCTACGTGCTGGACATAGGCCTCTCCCAAAAGCGGGGGTTTGCCATAATCACCACGCTTGGCAGGCGGGTTGGCGATCGCAGTATGGTGTTAAAATGCATAGAGAACGCTGCTGCCCATTCTCTAGTAAGTCCCTTAGTCGCCTTTTACGACACCCACGGGAAGAAATAGGGCGGTGCTATTCTTTACGTCCGGCACCACGCAGACACTAAACTGGCTACTTTATTGGGAATTTAAATTGGATACTTTTATACAATGCACATTTAAGAGTATTTAATTCTTAACTAAATGAATACTTTCATCGATTTCGGTATTTAATTTAGATAAACTTTGTCTTTTACACTAAGTAATTTGGACGAATAGTTTTAATTACCGAAGCGATTTAAATGTTGTTTTCACTACTCTTGCTCAAAAAGTCTTACACAACCAAAAAGTCATCATTCTTAAGGTGAATCCACAGTTGTAGCTGTAGCTGTATTAATGATTTTAATGATTATAATTATGTAAATACATATCTGTTATAGTCGCGAATCATATTGTGATAAAGATACAACCTGACACAGACCTGCAAATAGCAAAAAACTTAAGAAAATTTGAATTTCGCCGGCTACAGTTGCGGATTAACCTTAAGTAAAATAATCAATAATAAAGACTTGACTTATTACTGTTTCGTAAAAAAAAAACATTATATTTTTGAAACTGGAACTAAAAGCGGCGTACTCTTCGGTAAAATGCGTGCATTGAGTTGCGGCCTCGCCGCAGATGAGCCGTCCGTCGTAGATGAGTATGAATGTTCGTTGGTTGCAGCTACAGAGGAAATAAAAAAACTTTTTTACAAAAAAAACACCCGACTTCCAACAAAAAACACTAAAAAGTGAAAAATAACTTTAATTTCGGAAGCACATAACATAACATCACGCCTTGTTTCCTCGAAGGGTAGGGCAGAGGTGTACCTGTAGTACACCCACATTTAATTTAATTTCGGAAGTCGGTGTCTTTGGTTTTGTATTTTTGTTTATGGCCACTGACTTCCGAAATTTAATTAAATATAATATTAAATGTGGGTGTACTACAGGTACACCTTTCCCTACCCTTCGAGGAAACAAGGCGTGATGTTATGTTATGTGCTTCGGAAATTAAAGTTATTTTTCACTTTTTTGTGTTTTTTGTTGGAAGTCGGTTGTTTTTTTTTGTAAAAAAGTTTTTTATTTTTCACTTTTTAGTGGTACCTACCCCACACCAATTCGTATACTACTACTTGCTATGAAAACAACAGAGACAGGAAGTTTTATTTTACACCCCTTAAGGGGTTAAATCTTCAAAAATCTGTTTTTAGCGGTTACCTACGTCATAATAACTATCGGTGTGCCAAATTTTAGCCCAATCAATTCAGTGATTTGAGCTTTGTGTTGATAGATCAGTCAGTAAGTCAGACACTGTTTCCTATTGTATGTATTAAATCTATAGTGTAATTCGACATGTTACGACGACCCCAAATTAATTGGGATTAGGGCAGGAGACTGATGATGAAGTATTCAGGCTAAGTTTCAAGTTAATAGATCAACGAAAGAAGATTTTTTTCATACAAACTGTATCCATCCCCCTTTACAACCCCAAAGAGGTTAATTTTTAAAGTGGTTTGCGACTTTTCCATTATTTGACATAGAGGTTATACCAATTTTTGAGTTAATCAAGCCACGTAGTAAAATCCTCTCTTGTAAAATTGACTACCCCTTTTCACCCCGTTATGGGTAGATTTTCGAAAAACCCTGATACAAGTTATTCTTCATTTTTGGTCTTAAGTATAAATACTGAGTTTCGAGTTGATCGGACCGCGCGTTAAAATTCTTCTATACAAGCTTTGACATCCCATCCGTTGAAGTTAAGTTAACAAAAAAATATAAACTTTATAATTTACTTACGTAAGTATTCGTCCAAGTTTTAAATTAACCCTAGGAATAAGATTTTTCATGCAAACAAAACCCCCCGTTTTCCACCCTTAAAGGTCAAATTTCCAAAAACCCCTTCTTACCGGATGTCTACGTGCCAAGTTTCAGGCCAATCTGTTCAGTGGTTTGAGCTGTGTTGATAGACCAATCAGTCACGGTTTCCTTTTATATGTACATATGGCTAGATATATATATATTGAGAACCTCCTCCTTTTTTGTAGTCGGTTAAAAATCATTTATAGCCAGAGTGCATCTCATGACAATTCCAATAAGACCAAACACGGGTAGGATACATTGGTTTTTTAACGGAGTTCCAGTGCCTACCATCCGGCTTCATCATCAGATCAGTTTGATGGTACCATTTTGATCAGAACTATTTATTTAAATTTGCTTCGCTTAACTATCTTAATCCAGATATCTCATCGCCACCCGTGAACTGAGAAGTTCCGGTGGCCATCTGTGGCCTTCTTCATCTGTTCCACTTCACCAAATTATACTTTCTGAATGCAAATGATTGACTTGTTGATGAAAATATAAAAATTGCTATAGGTATGCCTATAATATTTGAGGAGTTCCCTCAATTACTCATGGATCCCAACATCAGAACTGGAGCAATCTGGAAGTATATCCTTTTAATTAAAAAAATATTTTTTCAAATCGGTTCATAAACGACGGAGTTCTGAGGTAACAAACATTAAAAAAAAAATACAGACGACTTGAGAACCTCCTCCTTTTTGTGAAGTCGGTTAAAAAAGGCATGGCGCGAAATCTTTTGAATTAGTTTCTCTAATTACGAATTGAACTGGTGACCGTAATTTATTTTACAACAGTGAAAATGTCATCATCTAGTGAGAATGGACACCCGTATTTGCAGATGGAAGAGAAATGAAAATAAATAATGTTCAATCATTTGCCGTCAAGGTATTTATCGTGTATAATTATGTAAGGAGTGACGTCACGGATGTCAATCAAGGTCTAAGCTCTCTGTTTACTTCTCGCGAAATAAATAAAAATACAAGTTTGTTTTGCATAAATATATTGTGAAAGTACATGTGTATGTCAAACTTACAAGCAACAATATTTTCCAGTGTTTTTGTGCTGTGTTAAATAAAATATACTCTAAAATCTTTTTATCGATCACCAAGAATATCTATGTACCTGACACACGAAGGAAAATAAACAGTGTTTTATTCGTGAACGGGAATCAAACTGTGAACAAGCTTTAGTGTGTGCGCACCTTTACGTCAATACTGTTCTCAGCCTATGGTGTCTATCAGTACCATACACACCGTGAATACTCCCATAAACGTGTTTCTCAAAATAGCGCCATCTGTTGCCTTGGCGGTGTACTACTTGGACTAATCGATTACACAAATACACAAGTTCAACATGGCTAAGTGCGGTGGCTGTGGCAAGTTTCTATCGTCGACAGAGGCCGCCAATTGCAATTTATGTAGGTCTTGGTACCATCGAGCATGTGTGGGCATACAGAATACCGGCCCTTTAACGACCCCATGGCACTGTCCTGAATGTACTAAGAACCTGGTAAGGGACAACCAGGCTGAAACACCGGTAAGGGCGCGTACGCCAGCGCCATCTGGACACGAGGAAAGCCTCGTTAACTTGATGGATACCAGCCCCATAAACAGCACAGCCCTAGACGCTACACAGGAGCTCAACCTCAACCTAGACATTCTCAGGGCAGAGCTAAACGTATTTAAGGAGGAATTTTTGAAGACGGTGCGAAATGAATTTCAGCTGCTCCGTGATGATCTGTCCGAGCTAAGATCCTCTCTCAACGCAACTAATGATAGGATGAGTAATCTGCAGGAGAGAGTGGCTGTGTTAGAAAATAAACACACTCTGCCCCAGGTATCGTCGGAGGTAAATGATCTGATATCACAACTGCGGAGCGATATTAACGACCGAGATCAGGAGCTGCTCGCCAATGATATACAGATCACCAACATACCGGAGACAAGTGGTGAAAACCCAATAAACACGGTGATGTTGGTTGCGTCTATGATTGGCGTCAAACTCAAAGCGCGCGACATAGTGAGCGCCGACCGTGTCGGAGGCAGGCGCATTAACGCGACGCAGGCGACGGCGCCAGTGGAGACCCGCCCCCGCTTCCTCGTCGTGCGCCTTGCACGCCGCGACCTGCGTGACGAGCTGCTGGAGGGTGCGCGTGTGCGTCGCGGCATGACTACTGCGGACCTGGATTTGCCGGGCCCTGCGACGCGCTTTTTCATCAACGAGCGCCTTACGAAGATAAATCGAGAGTTGTTTCGGAGCGCCCGTGAAGCCGGCAGTCGCCTCGGTTGGCAATTCGTATGGGCAAAAAGAGGTCGTATTCTCGCCCGGTACAAACCCGGAGACGCCACTTGCCACATCCGCTGTGAGGCTGACTTACAGCGCATCTTCGGACCGACAACGGGTAACGGCGGCAATAGCACACTATAAAATTACCTTTTCGTTTGTTTTTATTTGTTTTGTTACACTTAATACTTGTCTAGTTAAGCTCATATTATTTTCTTATACTCGTACTGTCCTGATTGTCAAAGTAAGTTTAGGTGTGTGTCTTGCGGCGCACCTCTGTCAACTACACGTAAACCAGTTTTATTGCACCACATGTATTTATCTACAAAATATATTTATTACAAAACTAATATTTAATTTTACAAGCTTATTATTTACAAAACTTTTATTTACATATCACAGCTTAAAACCTATTTTTCATTTTAATTTAATTATATTAATTATTTACATTTTTACAATTGAACTAAAACTAATAATATTTTATGAAATTAGAATGGAAACTACTGAATGCGCACTGATAGTATTGTTAAATAACGGAATTATTTTATATTATTATAATGATGACTAAAGGAGAAACGTTCCTTAAAATTGGTTTTCTTAATGCTGGTTCATTGGGTACAGGTCATGATAACTTGGTAGGTGCACTCGACAGGCATTGTTTTGACATTATGGCTATTAACGAGACTTGGTTGCGTCCGGGCGAAGAGGGGCGCGCTCCGGTAGTGCCGGGCTACCGTCTGCGTCACACGCCGCGGCCAGCGAGTGTGCGCTCGGGTCGTGGTGGGGGCGTCGGCTTTTATCTGCGGCGGGGTTTGAGCGCGCGTACTTGGACTGGTGCGATCGATCCAAGGTTCGAATCGGTTGAACAAATGTGGTTAACGATCTCATTGAGCGGCAAAAAGATTGCTATAGGTACAGCCTATCGACCGCCATGGCATGACCTTGTCCTTTTCCTAGATGCCATAACGGATTCTATTAGTTCATTGGGAAATTGTGACCACTACATAGTACTTGGCGACTTCAATGTTAATTTGTTAGACACGAACGGGATAAAAACTAAAAATATTCATGAGTTTTTGAATTGCCTTAGTCTTTCACAGTTGGTCACAACTCCTACTCACTTTACAGCATCCAGTGAAACTCTCATAGATCTCCTATGTACTGACCTGAGAGCAAGAAATACAGTTGTAGAACCTTTGGGTTCAATCAATGGCCATTCTATGATAGTTGGTGAATTTCACATTAAGCGTGACAAGTTTAAGCCATACTTGGTAAAATTTCGGCCGCTTAAAAATGTGTGCACGGAAAGCTTTAATTTACATTTATCGTTTTTAAATCTTGAAGTTATTTCGTCGCTTGACAACGTTAATGATATGGTGCATGTTTTTAATACCCATGTCATTTCCTTGTTTGATGTTCACGCACCGATCAAGACTTGTACTGTAAAGGAAAAGTCGTATCCGTGGATTACAGATACAATCAAAGCTATGATGCGTTTACGTGACGACGCACTTAGTAGTTATAGGAAAACGAAAGCCGACTCAAAAAATATATATTACAAAGAGCTAAAACACTTAGTAATTAGTTCGTTGTACAGTGAAAAAGTAGCATATTTTAAGCACAACATAAACAATAGAATAAAGGATCCTAAACTATTATGGAAAAACCAAAAATCCACTTTATCGCCCTATAAGCCCAAACAAGACCTACCGTCGCACTTTAGAGACCCTGACTTAATTAATAACAACTTTTTAGTTGTCCCCGGTAACCCCGTGGCAAGCACATCACTTATGAACTATTATGAAAATCATAGACATGGTGAAGAAATTTTCGCAATCACTCCAGTGGATGAGAACGACATCTCTCGTGTTATCTCCAACTTTAAAAGTAACGCTGAAGGTTACGACAACATTACTCTGGATATGATTAACATGACTCTGCCACACACGTTGAATGTTGTAACGGCCATAATAAACCGCTCCCTATTGACGTCTACGTTCCCCGACCTATGGAAAATTGCCTCCGTTCGGCCCTTGCCAAAAAACTCAAATCCGTCTACTTTAAAAGACCTACGCCCTATAAGTATATTACCTTGTTTATCCAAAGTATTAGAAAAAGTCGTTAGCCGCCAATTAACGCTGTTTTTGGAAAAAAATAACGTTCTACCTGATTTACAATCTGGTTTTAGAAAACAGCGCAGTACATCTACTGCTTTACTGGATGTTACTGATAATATATTATCTGCCCAAGATAAGGGTATGTGCTCATTACTGGTTTTACTCGACTTTTCCCGGGCATTTGATGCAATAAATATCCCGCTATTATTAGCGAAGTTAAATTACTATGGTTTCGACCCTAGCGCTACGCAATGGTTCCGCAGCTATCTAAGTAATAGGGAGCAACTTGTTGACTTGCGTTTGGGTGACGGCACTACCCTTAGATCAAGACCTATTTCTGTAGATAGAGGAGTCCCGCAGGGCTCCATATTGGGCCCCATTCTCTTTATTTTGTATTGTGCGGATATTATAAAATGTCTCCACAGATGCAAGTACCATATTTATGCCGACGATGTCCAACTTTATATATCATTTAGACCAGACGAGTACGATAATGCCATTAAGGACCTTAACGATGATCTTCAAAGAATCGCCGCCTGGTCTGAGGAGAACTGCTTGTCGTTAAATCCAACAAAAACGAAATATATGGTATTTGGCACAAGACAGCAGTTGGCTCGGTTACCAGTGACATTTGACTTGAGACTTATGGGTGAACCAATTGAGCGAGTGAATGAAGCGCGAAATCTAGGTATTATTATGGATAAAGACCTTCGTTTTGAGAAACACGTAGCAGACTCGGTTAGAAACTGTTTCTATCGCCTTAAGGTTTTATACAATGTGAGGCCTTTTTTATCCGAAAGACTGCGGGAACAGCTAGTGGAAACTCTGGTTCTGTCTAGGTTGAACTATGCTGACACGGTTTACGGCCCGCGCCTATTAGCTCGTACCGACCGCCTCATCCAAAGGGTACAAAACGCCTGTGCTCGTTTTTGTTACAATATCCCTCGCAGAAGCCATGTAACACCTTTTCTAAACAAGCACTTTACACTAAAAATGAAGTCCAGACGCAAACTACACTTGGCTTGCCTTCTGTTCGGTGTGGTTAAATATCAGAAACCAGACTACCTATTCAACAAGCTAAGCTGGGTTACGAGTAGACGAGAATGCGGGAGAAGGCAATGCTCACAACAACTCTCGACACAGTCTCAGGGTTCAGCCGCTTTTAGGGGTAGCTTTCGTTATGCGGCTTCCAAAGTATGGAATAACCTCCCACCACCGATTAGAGTAATTAACAGCATAGACACTTTTAGACGACGCTTACGGCAGTACCTTATAGAAGCGCAACGGGAGCTGGACATGGTGGCACTAAATGTCTCAATTATATGATGTATGTGGGTACCTACCAACTTAGGTATGTGTTAGTGTTTCTGTGTCTGTCGGTGAAAGTTGCACGAAAATGCAAATAGCCGCTGTTGTATATATTACATGTTATGTTAGATTTCATTAGATATTAACAAGGTCCTGATGTGTCCTTCTCATTTATTTATTAGTGTCTTTTTTGTTTTGTTTTTTTACAGTTTTCACTATAATCACACTATATTATTTTATATCTGACACAAATTTATTTTATTTATTTATTTATGTATGCAGTATAAAACTGATTCACATCCGTCACCTCATACTTCAGGTCCAGTTGAAAACCAGCGTCAGGCACTAGTTGTCTGGCATTTATGCTGAACTGGGCCTTTTTGGCGCAGCCGTGAGGCACACTTACCCGCAAATTTCTTACATCGCACTTTACACTATTTACTTGTTTTTTATTTTTTATTTTTACATGCTGTACTTATGTTATATTGTGTGCCTTAGTCTGTGCTGAATAAATGTATTTTCTTTCTTTCTTTCTTTAAATAATCCATATTTTATTTTCTCGCAATCGTAGTGAAAAGTATAGTGAAACACACGTCGCTAAAAACCCATTATAAAAGCTGTTACAGGACGATTGACATTCCTATAAACCACGTAAAGAGTATCTTGTTTTTTTACCCGTATACAAAAAATAAATCAAATCCAATGAATACTTTAGCCACAGGAAATCATTTTCCATTTTGTTATTTTTTAACATGATGTAGATCTGAGTCCGTAATAATAGGTAAACATTGTAAGGCACGCCTAACGCGCCGCGCAAGGTCAGTAACTTTTCGTAGATATAGAGTGTTTACTTTTTATGCACTTGATTCTGCTATTTATTTTGTTTGAAAATTGCAATTTTTAAATTTTCCATTACCTACTAATCTTCGTGTTTTAAAATGTTTCGATGGACTAGTACTGCGCTCGTTTTAATTTAATGTCGTACATCCAGAGCCAGATTGTATACGAGGTAGTTTTACTTAAACAAAACACACAGTACAGTACAGTAAATAAAAACCGAGTTTTTAGCCCCTTGTATAACAATCTACTATTGTTTGTTACTCAACCACGCAAAACGGATTTGGATTAAATTTGGCACACCGTTAGACCATGATCAGGGTTAGAACATAGGATAATACGGACTTGTGACACAATTGCCGACCACCACGCGGACGAAACCGCTGGCGAAAGTTAGTTACACGGATATTCCAAAAGATAAATGACATTGATTTAATATTCTCAAAGGTGACGACCGGGCTCCTGACCTTGGATTGTAATAATCGAATTGGAACGTCTATCAAAATAGATAGCTTATTTTGCAACTACAGCAATAAGTTTCCGTAGCGTAGCGGTTATCACGTGTGCTTCACACGCACAAGGCCCGGTTCGATCCCGGGCGGAAACAGACATTTTTTTTTTCAGAACTTGGTAGAGCATGTTTTTCAACTATAATGTTAAGTTTGTGTTCGGGATAACAAACACAAACTTAACATTGCAGTTGAAAAACATGTTCTCCCATACACATTATATAGGTACGTCATGGTCAATTCTCCAACTGCAAATGTAAGTTGGTCGACTATTACTCGTTAACTTGTAAAACCAAATTAGCTGTGATTGTTTTCCTTTTTAACCAATTTCTACAAAGGAGGAGGTTATATGTTCGGCTGTATGTTATTTTTTTTTTTTATGTTTGTTCACCGATTGCTCCGTCAATTGTGGACTGATTTCGAAAATATTTTTTTTGATTGAATGTGTATGCCCCCGAGGTGGTCACATTGTCACGAAATCAGAATCTGATGAGGGGATCCCATGGACATCGAGGGCAATCCTCAAGTTTTATAGGCACACCTATATAGATTTCAGTATTTTTTATAGTAACTCATGCATTTGCACTCGAAAAGCACCATTTGGTGAAGTGGAACTGATGATGAAGACCACAGATAGCCACCGCAACTACTTAATAATAAGTATTTCACTGTTGCGATTCGATTAGACACTATAATATCATTGCAAAGCAATTTATGCTTGTCATAATGCATATGGTAAAGTCAACATCAGTTCCAGTTCTCCTGGTTCTTACCAGGAGAACTCCTCAACTATTAACGCCCCTGTATCGAAAAAAGCAATATTTTGTAAAAGGTAATGAGCAGTTGACTTTAGGCTATTGTACGAGTAACTTAGATAAATTGCAAACTGACCCACTAAAAAGTGAAATGTAAAAAAGCTTTTTACAAATAAAAAAAACCGACTTCCAAAAAAAAACACTACAAAGTGAAAAATAACCTTAATTTCGGAAGTCGGTGGCAAAAACTAAATTAGATCCAATGACACCGACTACCAAAATTAAGGTTATTTTTCACTTTGTAGTGTTTTTTTTTTGGAAGTCGGTTGATTTCTTTTTTGTAAAAAGCTTTTTTAATTTATATATTATACAGCGTGCAGCCGCTACAGTGGCGACATTAATTTAACACACGTATACAGTTTCGCCTTCACGTTTTATGAAAATATTTTAATTTCATTAAACGTTATTATTTATTGATTTAATTAAATTTTTTTTTTAAAACATCTTTGAGCAACCTGACTTAAGGCTTATACATACCAGCGCGACACGGCACAAAGGCCCCGCGTGTCGCGGGACTAGTGGTGCCTTTGTGTCGCGTCGCGTCGCGCGACAAGTCGCCCCGGTATGTAGACGCCTTTAAAGAACTGTAGCACAGAGGTATGTAGCCGGGGTCATGGATCATAACATCGAATCAATGAAATTAAAACAAATAACGTGCAAAGAGTAGGCGAATTGACGGAAAGAGAGAGCTTTATTATTTAGTTTGTTTGATTTTTTTTGTTTTTCAATTTTTAAATATGTATGTATGTTAACATAATACACAAAAAAAAAAACATAGAATATTTTATTAAAATATTTTTTTATGATTACTGGCTACTAGCCCTACCAGTGTGTCAAATTAATGTCGCCACTGTAGCGGCACGCTGTATAGGTACCTACTACTGCCATGATTTTTTTCTCATAGGCAAATTCAACCATTTAGCTAGCAAGAGGGGTAGGGGCACTGGACTCAAACATTTAGCTAGCAAGAGGGGTAGGGGCACTGGACTCAAACATTTAGCTAGCAAGAGGGGTAGGGGCACTGGACTCAAACATTTAGCTAGCAAGAGGGGTAGGGGCACTGGACTCAAACATTTAGCTAGCAAGAGGGGTAGGGGCACTGGACTCAAACATTTAGCTAGCAAGAGGGGTAGGGGCACTGGACTCAAACATTTAGCTAGCAAGAGGGGTAGGGGCACTGGACTCAAACATTTAGCTAGCAAGAGGGGTAGGGGCACTGGACTCAAACAAAAAATAGCACTTTAAAGTTTAATACTACGCAAACGGATCCCTGAATCAAAAATGATTGTCACGGCCACGCAATATTTTTAACTGGCATATCCAACGATACCCACACATTTAGGTAGACGAGAAAAAAAATATCATCCCCACTTTACATGGAAGGGAGTTACTTACGCTAACATTTTACTTTTGTCCAGATTTTATTTTACCACTTTGATTAATTCGTAGACCCATACTAAATTACAGCTTTCAAGTACAAAAAGTCTCGGAGCTATGCTGGGGACTGACAGACAGACATACGGACATGACTAAACTATAAGGGTTCGTTGTTGACTACGGAACCCTACAAAACAACTTTGACAGCAATAAACAGCCTGCCGGCACCCGCATCATTATTATAAATCACTCACAATACGCAGACAGTTCCAAATATAAACGGCAATCCCCCGGAATCAGTGAAAGTAAACCGAATACACTGATTAAAAGTTACGTCGGGCTCCAGAGTCGGGGCTCGGGTACAACGAGGGACTGCCGTACGTGCCTAACGAAATGTTATTAATTGGCCTGGCCACGCAGTCCAAAGGTTAGGTAACGAACTACCCAAAATTGACAAATTTCATAAGTGAACTGTGAAAATGTTGGTCAAACTTTAAAATTAAATCCATCGCGCACCGGACGCTGTATAATCATTTTAAAAATCACCCAAACTGAATATTTTTTGGGATAATTGATTGCGCGTTAATTGGAGGTTTAAATTGAGTGTTATTATCGTGGGGCCGAATAATTGCGAGGGTATGAAAGCAAGTACTATTAAATCAGTGACTATTGGAATGATCATCACGGCCAGTACATATAATGCTGATTATAATAATTATTTTTGATGCCGAATTTAAAACATAAACGCTTTTCATTCCCAATCAGGCTTTTTTCTGACACATATGGAAGTTTTAAGAATTTCATATACATGATTTTAAATTGTCGAGCTGTTTGTCATATTTATGAAAGCATAGGTAAATACTTACTCATATTTCTGATTATAATCTTTTTATTGTCTTTTACGACACCTGAGGGAAATTGGGGTTGTTTTATTTTTTTACAAAGGGGAAAAAGTAGTAGGTAAATCTTGAAAGAAATTGTGATCTTAGTTATCTACGCAAGAATTTGAAAGACTTCTTTTGTTTACAAGAAAATAAAAATACAAATTAAGCAAATTGACATTTGGATAGGCATTTTTGTTCAGTAGGTTTAATCGAGCTTTTATTTTTATTGATTGTCATTTTTTTAAGTAGTTTCCGTGCCTCAAATCACCTGGGACTTGGCCCTCTAACCTCAATGACATTACTCATCAACGTAAAACCCGTCTGTTTATTAAAAACATATTTTTAAGCGGAACACGAAACTCTTGGATAAGCTTGCGTAACATCCACCTGCAAAAATACGGTACATTTTTAAAACGACAGGGACATATAAGTACTTGTCTGTAGGTTTGTGGCCTTTTTTAGTCACGCACTTGACACAGTGTAAAAAGATACAGAGTGCCAAGTTATTTTCTACTACAGTCGATTAGGATAGACCTCGCCACTCAAAAGCTTGACTTTCCTCACCAATCAGTGATGGGAGATAGCAGAGGGCTATGGAGTCCTCAAGTTATTTAGCACGTAAAGAATAGAAAACCGAGTAGATTTTGTGAAATACAAATCAATTATTTCAAATAAGCACACAAAAGGCAGCTTTGAACGTCAAAATGTACAGAAAATAGAACTGATTCTAGTTGCCACTTCCAAAAGGTATAGTTTCGTATGGAAAAGAAACTCCACCGCTACTCTTTTAACTTTTTTAGAATTTTTTTAATTATATGTGAAGACGGCACCTAAAATAAATTTACTATACCACAATACGTACAAAAAAATTAAAATGAAGCAATGATATATATCTTGATTATATGATAGATACATGGTGCTCACATATTTACAAGCATTTGCACGTGGGTATGTCCTAAGGTCGTAACTAGGTGTTGAAAGACTTAATGATTTCCAATTCCCAGTGAAATAGTAGCTGCAGTATAAGAATAACGCTTTCATTTGAACTTGAACGTAGCGGTCATTTAGGGCGAATTTCACCAACGAAAACTGAACGCGATCAGCACATAAACTACGTTTAAGAGCTGTCAGTGTCATTATTTTTTTTTGTAATATCGACACTGACAGCTCTTGAACCCGGTTTAGATGTGCTGATCGCGTTCAGTTTGATTGGTGAAATTGGCACTTAATCAGGCAGCGCCTCTGCTGCAGTCAAGTGTACCTTCTGTTCACGTGTACTTAGTGTCCCTGCGTTGATTTTAAACCCTTTGAATTTAGTTTGGTGAGCTCGCTCCGTGTCCCTCGAAGGGCGCTCGACTTATAACTATAACTTTATTACTAACTACATATTATGTTATGAAGATTTCGATGGAGGGAAGCGTAAAAGAGAAACTGTTGAATTATGTACACTTATTACTTATTGCAGCTGATAGTCTCCCTAAAAATTATGAATAAAAGTAGACATGGACTCAAGAGAGGAAAAATTAAAAAGTCTGCTTTTTTAATGATCAAGATATTCATAAGTCATCATTATCATCATTTCAGCCGAAGACGCGAGACGTCCACTGCTAGACATAGGCCTCTCCCGAAAGGGGGGTTGCCATAATCGCCACGCTTGGCAGGCGGGTTGGCGATCGCAGTGTGGTGGTAAAATTCATAGAGAACGCTGCCAATCCTCATACACATACACACACAGTTCACATATATACATAGTAATAATATAAATGTCCACTAGCAGATTGATAACAAACAATCATCATATGAAAAAAAATATCATAGCATACAATGACACGAAGACTAGCAATAGAACACACACTATCACACAGAATTTCAATCTCAGAAACAATGTAAAAACTGTGTTTAATTTCTAACAGTTGCCCTGTAAATATGGGAATTCCTAAACTAATATGTAGACAAATCTAAAATGGCGTCAAACAATTGCGCGCCAAATTGTAGCGCTGTGAAAACGTCACAGGCTACGGCTTAGGGATGTGCTATGTGAAATATAAATCGATTATTTAAAAGGTTACAATTAATAATAGATAATGTATTGTGCTAAACTACAACATCATCTATTTCCTTCTCGATCTTAACTGAAATGAAATGCCAACAAATAATAGCAAACAAGTAACTATGTTTCCCGGTACAAAGTTTGTTCTGAACTAACACATAGAGGTGTTTATGATGAATCGAATCTATTGAACTTTGATTCTCGGTTAAGCAACAAAGCTACAAGAACCTTACGTATTAATTATGTTTACAGATCTTTTGTTCTTCATACTATGTTTCAAACAGCAGAGGTGATTGGAAACGCCGGAAGGGGACGCCCTAGGACCAGATGTATGAACGTAGCCGAAGCAAAAGGAGTATGTAAGGAGCGTAGCAGGTGGCGTTCTATAGTTTCCATGGGACGAAGGCGTGAGTTTAGGTGTATAATATGTATTCTTCAAACAATACTTACACTTTAATACAAACTAGTGCAGTCAAAAGTTAATACTACGAGTAGTATCGACCAGCTCCACGATAGCCCACTTAGCTTTATTACTCGATAACAACTTGCTTGGTGCAACTATCTTTGATGACAGCTACGCTGGAACTTGGTTACCGGTTGCATTTCTCTGTATCGATACCTAAACAGTCGATAACCAGTCGATAATTGCGACACATCACTTGACCAAAACAAATGAATTGTATGTAAATGAACGGGTGATTAGTGAGCAGCGGCGGTGAGCGATCGAATTATACTTAACGAGCTCCACTGATTGTGGCGATGCGTTTAATGCCCGGCCGGGCCCCGCCTAGGCACAGTGTGGGCCCCGGGTGCGCCCGCGCCCCGCTGTACCCCCTGGGCCGCTATATGTGCCATTGTTTAGTAATAGAAATGTAAATCTGTAATGCTTAAGTGAACCTGTATTTGTTATATGAAGTTTATGGAAGGTGTTTCTAATGTCGTGATGGCCCAGTGGCTAATGCTCCTCGTGGAGTCGGAACTCACGCCTTTGTGGACGTGGGTTCAAATCCGGGCAAGTACTAATGGAACTTTTTCAGTTCAAATGTACTTTCTAAGTTATATCTTGGATATTGCTGACATCGGTGAAAGAAAAACAACGTGAGGAAACGGACGTATAGTTAAGCCTGAAATCGCCAACCCGTCTTAAGCAAGCGTGATGATCAGTGCTCGTGAATTCTGTGTGAGAGAAGAGGCTCTGCTCTGCTGTGGGATAGGCTGGTGTTATTATTGGTATGGATGGATTAATTGCGTGGCATAATATGCTGAAGACCACGGTCGAAAATGTCGAAAAGTCAGTTCATGGTTTTTGATGCCGGCTCTAAATGTCCTATATCAGTACCACCCATCAAACTGTACGAGATTCCCTAGGTGAAAGTGGATCACTTTAAATACCTAGGGCATTTAATTACTGCCGGTCTCAGGGACGATACTGACATTGAGAGGGAGCGGAGGGCTTTGTCAATTAGAGCTAATATAATAGCCCGCAGGTTTGCACGCTGTTCCAAGTCGGTCAAGCATACACTTTTCAGAGCTTATTGTACCTAAATGTACACGTGCAGCCTGTGGGTGAATCACACCCAAAATGCATACGAAGTCCTCCGTGTCCAATATAACAACGCCTTCAGAGCGCTGATGAGGCTGCCGCGACACTGTACTGCCTCGGGCATGTTTGACGAAGCTAGCGTCGACTGCTTCTATGCAACGATGCGTAAACGGAGCGCGTCTCTGGTGCGCAGGGTGAGCGGCAGCCAAAACAGCGTGCGGATAATAACAGCGGACAGGCTCGACTGTCCATACATTAGACACTGCAGTGATTTGCACATCACCTACAGTCGTCGGTAACGTAAGTGTTGATAGTGCGATGGTTGATTGGTTGTTTTGTATTGTACTCGTATTGTAATGTTATGTTTTGTCTGTTGTGTGTAATGTATTAAATATTGTGTATGAGTCATGTAAC
The DNA here is from genome assembly GCA_948098905.1 of Tiliacea aurago. Taxonomy (NCBI): domain Eukaryota; kingdom Metazoa; phylum Arthropoda; class Insecta; order Lepidoptera; family Noctuidae; genus Tiliacea; species Tiliacea aurago. The sequence continues at coordinate 27,759,167 of OX402581.1, read as the reverse complement.
TTGGAGAGAATAAATGAATAATAATGGAAGATGTTTCTTTAGTATGTCACGAACTATTTGAGATAGCAAATAGCTCATGGCGTGGTGGAAATATAAGCCCACCAGCAAGCGGGCTCACAGCTCACAGCTCAGGATACGCCAGACGAAGGTAGTAGCTACCTACGTAAGTATCTACATTTATAAACGGGGGCTGATATTTTAAGTGCAACTTATCAGTTCAAAAGTTGGGTTGCCTCCTTCCCTCAAATATAGCGAGGGGGGTGATGGCTGATTTGCGTTAAGGCTTCTTCAGACCGGCGCGACTCGCGACGCGACACAAAGGCACCGCTCGTCGCGCGACACGCTGTCGATGTCGGGGCCTTTGTGTCGCGTCACGTGTCGTGTCGCGTGTCGCGCCGGTCTGTAGCATCCTTTATGCTCATGAATGGGTGCTGCTTGTGGTGACTGGTCGTCTTGCTGACCATGGTTTTGCTATTGTTATTAGTAATTATGTAACTGTTTATTTATTTTACTTCGATGGTCCTAGATTATTTCATTTATTAGTGACTTCACGTAACAGCTATAGCTATATGTAAGCGGGCACTCCCTATATGCCTGAAGGCTTTTATTTAGGTATTAAGTTCTGTTTACGTTTTTAGGGTTCCGTCAACAAGGAACCCTTATAGTTTTGCCATATCCATCTGTCTGTCTGTTTGTCTGCGGCTTAACTCAGAGACTCTTTGTACTAGAAAGCTATAATTTGACATTGGTATACATATTAATCACGGCAACAAAGTGGTAAAAGAAAACCTTGAAAACAAAATTATAGGCCCTTACACGTAAAGTGGGATAATATGTTTTCTCGCCTATCCCATAGTGTGGAGTATAGTTGGATAGGCCGTTCAAAAATATTGCGAATCCGTGAAAACCATTTTTCAATTCAAGGATCTGTTTGAGTAATAATAAGCTTTTTTTAAGTTCAAAGAAAAACGATCACTTCCTAATGACGCCACAAACCTCCTCCAAGAGACTCATACTCTAGTCGTGAGTAATACTAGAGTCACTGCAGCACATAAACACAGCATCCGACCGCCGTCCTTACGTCCTCGCCGCCGAGTCCCGCCGCGACGTCCTCATCATCCCCGCCCTGACCCCTGCTCGAGCCAGCCCGCGCCGCTGAGCATAATTATGTATCTCTAAATTCATCCACTCATTTTACTATTAATCTGATCCAGCCGGCCATTTCAGGCCAACCTCCTAGGTTAACCTGAAAAACCCCATTAAAAAAAAAACTATCACAGCTAAGTAAGCGTTACAAGTTCACGAGTAGTAGTCGACCTAGTTAAATTGTTTTGTTGGAATGTCGCTATTTAATTTCATCTATTTGTATAGAATCAACTGAACAGACAGCTGTGCTGCTGGGGAGTTTGTTGCGCCACTTCTTCTTCCCAGCTAAAGCACTAGGAAGTGGTTAAGGCGACGATAACCGACTTTGAATGATTTTATACTGAAGATCACGTCTAAACGAGTACTGGTTAATGATTTGAAAAAAAATATATGTTAAATTAGAGCATTTTTTCAATACTTACTATGTGAATATTTTAGATTATGTTTGTATTACATAGTGAAATTAATTTGTAAAGTTATGTCTAACGCGGATAAAAAACTGAGAAAGGCGCAAAATCTACCAAGCGTATTTATCTGAAACATTCACCAATTCAAAGATAATTTAATTATTGATCTTTTAGTATACGCGTTTTATTAAAAAACCCTTTATTTGTGTATAATAAATTAATAATCCGTCTAATTGGGGACAGCGCTCCTTGATGGGCGAGTCCTATTACTGGCTGAACGTACGACGCGTTGCGTGAGCTCAGTACAGAACACGCAAGCCAACCACTCAAGTTCACTGGCATATATCTGCGTCTTAAAGGCGGGGCATAAAGACTGTCTTATGTAATTTTGACGTTCGAAAAGTGTTGATTCTCAGTCTAGTTTAAATAAATTACTTTTGATTTTGATTTTGAGTACCTATATGGTACATTAAGATCTTAATATTAATAGACAGCTTCACATACACTACCAAAAAAAAGCAACTTGCACTAAGCGCTGGCTTTTTTCAAAAGCAAGTTAAGCTTGCAGACATAATTTCAGAGATCGTATCAGATTATCCGTGTTTAAATTATACTGTATAGAACGTCTAGAAATACCAATCAAGTTATATATCAAATAAAATCCAATTGAAATCAAACCACAGCCTAATAAAAAACTATAATTCGAAATAAGAAACTTAATTTGGAATTCGATATTATATCATAAGTAGGAATTTGTAACCGCGGGCGATAATAGATAAAAATGGGAGATTATAGATAAAAATATAATATGTAAAGAACTACTGATAATCAAGTGCCGCTGAGCTAATAATCAAACAGCGCGTTGATTACATGGCCGTGTCGCCTTGTATTTAATTAGCTGTTTTATGCTACGCTGTGGCCACCTCGATGTAGGTACATCGAGGTTAACTTAATTTAGATCTGATGATGATAATAATTGGGAATTTAAAATTAAGTATAATAAATTCATCATGATAAACTACATAGCCAAATTGGCAATAAAAACGATATCTAATTATTATTAGGCTATGGATTTTATAAGTAAATATTTTTGAAACTATACCATCACTATACCATTTAATGTAAATAGAAATGATTACTTCTATAGCAAAATGTTAAACTAAATTGCCAAGATCAACAAGTACAAACGTCTGTTCTATTTTCAACTTGAGTATTTTTGCTTTCTAGTTTTAGACTAAGGCCGTTTGTTCACCGCCACCGTCAACGGGACTTCAACGAGATAAAGATGTTTGTTCCCCGCCACCGTCAACGGGACTTCAACGAGATAAAGATGACGGCGCTAAAGTACATACATACATTTACTATGGCCGCGTGTCCAGACAACGTCCGTCACCCGGTGGGATCCCGAACCCTGAATTTTTAAGTAATTCGGCGCGACCGCTAAAGCTTTGCCCGAGATCGTGACGGACCGATGTGCCAGCAATAACGTTTGATCTTGTCCACACACTGCCATCGCAGTTCACCCAGCTTGTGTTGCGTCGAACATAACATACTGAACCGCCAAATTCGGGGTGGACAAGCAATCACCGTCACCGGGACGTCACGTTCGATTCGAATAATTTCGTTTCCCGTTGACGTGGCGGTGGACAAACGGCCTAACACTTCCTTTTCAGGGTTCCGTACCAAAATGGTAAAAAGGAACCCTTATAGTGAGACTAAGTCTGTCTGTCTGTCTGTCACACCTGGATATCTCAAGAACTACTAATGTTATCAACTTGAAATTTAGAATAGCATTAGATAACGTTTGCCCAACTATTTTGCAAATAAGAAAGAAATAAAATAAAATATACCTTTTTTGCAAAAGGCACTGAAAGGGGGTCTTAAGAATTTAAAGTGGGGCTACTAGGGCATGTGGGGTATCATATGAAAGAACGCTGTTTGCACATTCTCAAACATTTTTTTTTATTTAATTAGGCAGCACAGTTACCGACTTTTGATGAAAAATGTAAAAAAAATACCGTTCCCGCCCTTTATCTCCGAAGTTTGCATAGATAAAAATCTGAAATTATTCTATGTTATAGAAGTTTATGTAAAAAGTTGACAAGTACAGTAGGCCGCACGTCCGAGTTCGGTGCTGAATAGTACCAGTATAAATAAATAAGCTGGCCTCTTATTCTATTGAAACTGCGGCTAGGTCAGTTCAAAGTGTTACCACCTACGTGCGGTCGACTGTACCTTAATAGCAATTAATATTAGTTTTGATAAATGATTTTATTTCTGTAAGTAGGTTTGTACAATGTAACTCGGTGTTTTCTATAGTGGTTTACCAAATTAAAAAAAAAAACGTGGGACCTTCTTTTATAGAGTCTGAAGTTATAACGAATACCCAAGTGATAAATAAGTCAACGACATTTTCTGTGCCCAACAAAACAGTTACAATAAAATTCCAAAATTGTGAAAACTTATCTAATATTAATATAAATTTGTAATTTGGTTATGTAAATATAAAGATTCGTCACTACTAAAAGCATCTCTTATTTATTTTTCTCATAGTGGGGGATGAGAAGCAGAGTGTGCCACACGGTACCAAAATTATTTAACCTCGAGCGACGTACTTTGAATACCTCGCTTCGCATAGGATTCTACTTTATAATCCCTCGCAACGCTCGGGATTCTACTCTAGAATCCTTCGCTTCGCTCTGGATTCAAACAATCGCTCTCGCCCTCAATACATTATTTTGGTCCCTTAAGACACAATCTACTATTTTTAACGATCACTTTCTTATAATTAGTCCAAAAAATTGTTCTAAGATGACTATGTTATTATCTTATCATAATAGTACAGAAATACATGCCTTTCATATTTAAAAACATTTTTTTTAGTATATGCGAAACCTGAATATAGTTTGTTCAGAATAAGGAACTGAATCGATTTCTATAATTTTTACAGCATGTTATATTTTGTCCCAAAAATATTTAAGTGTCATGAAAAATGTTATCACTGTTCCCTCATCTGTTACTGCTAAATTATTATCAATGAGCGCAAGATGACCCTGGAGGCGCGGGGGCGCCGTTAGCATGTTTTTGTACGGACAACCCGGTAACATAACAACCTTATAACTTTGTGATTTTTCATGATATAGTTTTGAAATTTTGTCCATAGATTCTTTACATAAAAACTTTTTGTAAAAAAAATATAATAATATTGGTACCAATGGGACCACCTCGGGAGCATACCCTTTCAAACAAAAAAATAATTTTAAACAAAAATAAAAAAATATTAACATTCAGCCGAACATATAACCTCCTCCTTTTTGGAAGTCGGTTAAAAATACTGGGCACGTGTTTCGAGTTTCGCATACACTAAAACTAATATTGTATCTATAAATAACGTCTACGTGATATTATTATGTTTTAATGTAACATGATTTCTGGACGAAACCATATATGTAATGTATAATTCAAGTAAAACGACGCTATGATCAATAGAATACGGCAATAATTCGAAAAACTATATTTTTTTGTGCCGATGTAATCGGGGGAATATGCAGGAATAGTAGATTGTGTCATAAGGGACCAAAATAAAGTACACCGCTCGAGGTTAAATAATTTTGGTACCGTGTGGCACACTCTGCTTTTCATCCCCCTATATGAGAAAAATAAATAAGAGATGCTTTTAGTAGTGACGAATATTTATATTTACATAACCAAATTACAAATTTATATTAATATTAGATACCTTATCGCAATTTAGGAAGTTTATTGTAACTGTTTTGTTGGGAACAGAAAATGTCGTTGACTTATTTATCACTGGGGTATTCGTAATACTTGCAGACTCTTTATGAAGTTCCCGCGTATTTTTTTTTAGGGTTCCGTACCCAAAGGGTAAAACGGGAACCCTATTACTAAGGCTCCGCCGTCTGTCTGTCTGTTCTTCTGTCACCAGGCTGTATCTCATGAACCGTGATAGTTAGACAGTTGACATTTTCACAGGTGATGTATTTCTGTTGCCGCTATAACAAAAAATACTAAAAAACATAATAAAATAAATATTTAAGGGGGTCCCATACAACAAAAGTAATTTTTATGCTCGTTTTTGCTCTATGTTGATAACGGCAACAGGTAGACGCTTGAAATATTCACAGAATATTTAGTTATATATTCACTTTAAAAATAAATAATTAAATTAAAATAAAACAAATATATAAGGGGGGCCCCATACAACAAACGTGATATTTTTGCCATTTTTATAAATTATGATACGGAACCCTTCGTCCGCGAGTCCGACTCGCACTTGGCCGGTTTTTTTAATTATCGTACACGTTATGGCAGAAAATGAAACATCTCCTTTAAAAAAAAAGTGACTTGTATAAAAAGTATTCGCAGTCGGTAGGATTCGAACCTACGCTCCCAGAGGGAATCTGATTTCTAGTCAGACGCCTTAACCGCTCGGCCACGACTGCTACATGTTGATGCCTTAGAAATGATTAGCATAATCACTAATTGAAAGTGTGCCTACTGTTAAAACAGCTGGCAAGTGAAGGTTATAATTGTAAATCATTGCTACATATTCTATTAATATGGTCAAATTACGCAACGATGCCGATTTGGCTGTTATACCTACTGTTACAACTGAGCTCCAATTATAAGGCATTCAATTTAGGTGCATATTCAATCAATTATTGCCATGTGGTCCAAGTATCCATAATAAAATGTTTTCCTGTGTGATAAACAGGGTCAAATTGAATGAGAGAAACACCACAGACGTGATGGGTGTCGATATCTAAATACGACAAAATAAAAGTTGTAGATTTTTTTTTTGGGGTCACCGACCGATTTTTTTTCTTTTTGTTTTGTTTAACCTTGTTTAGATATTGATACCCATCACGTCTGTAAAGTTTGCACGAATCATATTTTTAAATAGGTATTTCCACTTCACTGCGGTTGATGACCCTAAAAAAAATCATCTTTTTTTTTTCGTGTTTAGATATCGATACCCATCACGGCTGCGGAGTTTTGCTAGCTAATTTAATTTGACCCTGTAGATGTTGTTAATTTAAAAAAAAAATCTCTATGGTTGAGGCTTTCGCACTAAAGTAGGACAATTACAGGCTGCTAATTAAAGTAGGACAATTACAGGCTGCTAATTAAAACTGACCAACTCTCTCTCGCTCTCTTAACGAGAATTAGGTATAATTAACCAACTTACAATCACCAACCACTCGTCCAAACAATAACCTGTGCCTTCAGACGGATAAGCAGAAAAGAAACGCGCAGCCTTCAATAATTGAAGCCGTAAGCACAGGATCGGCGGTGACCGGGCGGCCATTACCCGAGACCCAACGATGGCTTCCTCCATAGAAATAATTGAGATGTCCTGCTCTTGCCACGTCGGCGGAACTGGTCAGTGGAACCTCTTGCCACGTCGGCGGAACTGGTCAGTGGAACCTCTGTGTTATGGACACTACGTGGTTTCTGATCAACTATGAAATTTACTGGAAGCTGCTAGTATTTTTATTATCTTTTTAATAATAAATAGAATAGAATAGAATACTCTTTATTATGTACACCATAAAAGTTACAAATATAAATGTTTAAATTTTACATAGGGTGACACAATGGGCGGTCTTATCGCTAAAAGCGATCTTTAACAGACAACCTTTGGATGGATTAAAGGGAGCAGGAGAGACAATACTGCAGGTAGTCAGTGGTGTACCATTAACATCTTCTTATATATAAAATTCTCGTGTCACAATGTTAGTTACCATACTCCTCCGAAACGGCTTGACCGATTCTTATGAAATTTTATATGCATATTCAGTAGGTCTGAGAATCGGCTACTATCTATTTTTGATACCCCGACTTACGCGGGTGAAACCGCGGGGCGCAGCTAGTATACAATAAATACATACATACACAAAGCATACACTTATCTAATAAATATATACTTATTGTATATATATATACAATAATACACATGAAACAAGAGCAGGGAACTGTATTCAAAAAAATAAAAATAAATGTTATATAGAAATAAATAGAAAAAACATTGATTTGCATAAAGTGTGTAAAGTTGTTTTAAAAAGATACTATAGAACATACATGTTTAGCTTATATCATAGCATGCAAATATTAGGTACTTATGGGTTATATTACAAAATGTTTCCCGTCAATAAATTCTTCTAATATGCTGTAAAAAATATTTGTGTATAACCATATATATGTAGTATTTTTTTAAATAAACTAAGATGTGAAGTGTTTAAATCACTTGGAATTTTATTATAAGTAGGTATATCTAAACATTCATGGCTATACAGCTTTTACTATATTTATCCAGTCTTGATAAGTCATTTAATATAAATGTATGTAGGATCTCGCCGGTTTCGAGGGTATACATCTTCTGCCTTTTTAAATAAGTGCGTGGTTCTTAACAAGCATGCATACTTCATGTGTATAGAGGAGCGGGTAACGGTAATAAAACAAGTTCTTTAAATATTGCAAGATTCATCAGGACCATAATTATATTGCACGAATACACTTTTTTGTGCAATAAATAAAATACCCTATTTTTGTCGGTACGATCCCACATTATGAGTCCATAGCTTATTAATGATAGTAGTTTTAATGTTTGTTATATTTTCAATCTTTCTCAGAAAGGTCGTGCGTATACGAATTTATTTATTCTTTTAGATATATCATCTACTTGTGCTTTCCAATTTATGTCTTGATCTACTATTACTCCAAGAAATTTCGTTTGTGTACGTTCATTAAGTTTTGGTACCTATGTCAAGTTTCAAATAATTGTATTTATTATTAATAGATTTATTAAACTGTATACAAACAGACTAATCTAAATTAATTTTTAACTTATTCATGTCAAGCCCAATTAATTTGTGAATCCTGTTGTTAATTTGTGTTTGATGGTCGTAAATTGCATTAGTCTGGGAGTTTGGGTGAGATTAGCTGATGGTTTGGTGATTCATCTGATTGCAATCATCTAAAAGTCCAGCACAAACGGATCTCCCAAATAACATAATATAGCAGAAACGAAGGCAACCCTTTCGATTGCTGGCTCTCAAAGAATTCTCTTTGCCGATTAGACTCACCGGCTCCTCGCATTTAGTGCGCGACTCAAAGCATACTCCTCCTCAATTTTATTATCTCCTAGTACATCGTTTTAGTTCAAATATGTCGTTATTTGCAATATTGTTGCTTCCCGTTATTGTGTTGTACGCAAGTTCTGGAGAGCTCTCTGGATGCGAGCAAGTAGGTACAATATGATTATCTCGTCTGTGTACTATTGTTACGGATGTTGATGTAACGTCAAGTACTAATACATGTGCCTTTGCCTTTGCAACAAGCTGAAGAGAATAGAATCAAATAAATGTTATGAAAGACATTTGTTCACTTCCTTGTCTGCAGATATATTTACAACGGCATTTGTAAGAGTATTATTAATACTTAAGAATTTTCAAAACATACATCGTTGGTATACATAACTTTGCAAATAACTGGTCTATTATGGCCGATCACCTGCGTCAATAATACGTATTACAACATGCAGGTTTTCAGTCTACACATAGGTACTCCAAATTTTCTAACTCATCAGCATGTAGCAGTCGTGGCCGAGCGGTTAAGGCGTCTGACTAGAAATCAGATTCCCTCTGGGAGCGTAGGTTCGAATCCTACCGACTGCGGATTTATTTTTTAAATTCCCAACAACAAACTCACACATTCAAAAAACATTTAACAGACCTTATTTTATATTCGTATTCAAAAAATTGCTGTTGATTTTCTATAATTAATATAAAGAAAAAAACATAAATAGCTTCTATAGCGACATCCACAAAATGGACATTCATCAACCATGCATAAAATATTGAAATATAACGCTAACCAACGTTCAAAAGCCAATCAGCGGCACGTAACAACAATCGAGAAAATGTAGCTGCAAAACTAATTACCTTTAGTCGTTGCAGTTTGGACAAGTTCAAATGTGCACTCCGTAACAACAAGTAGACAGATGTAGAAATCCCGCCGTATCCATAGCGCGGTATTAAATTTTGTGACCCATATTTAACATTTTATTTTAGTTTCAATTCTGTGACATTATAATTATTTTGTACCTAATCATGCGTTTATTTTAATTGCCTTTGACATTTTATTTTTATTCTGTGACCTTTATAATTTGAACCTAATAATTCGTTTATTTTAATTATATTGACATTTTATTCTATTCTGTTGCAGTATTGTGAAATTCTATTTTATTTTGTACACATTATTTCAGGCAAAACCCATATTATATTACATGTGTAATGTTTTTTTTTATAACATTGAAGAAAGCTCACATGATACATGTGATAAAATAGTAACGAAGAATGTTTGTCCGTTTGTCTGTTTGTGTGGATGTAAGTTCCGGGTTGGCGGAAAACGGCTGAACGGATTTGGATGAAATTTGGCAAACATGGTTGAAGTTTATAACCTGGATTAACACATATAGGGTACTTTTGATCCCGGTAGTACATTCCCGTGGGATATTTTTCGACTTCTAAAAACTAGTATTTAATTAAATAGCACTATCACACATCTCATCGAGCAAGAAAAACTGAATGCTATTACGTTTGAATACACAAGAAGAACCTAACTTATGTAGGTCAGCAATAAATATACCTACTCACTGTTCGTATACGTTTATAAATCGAGGTGTTGGCACAACTTTTTCTTCAAACATCACTATCAGCAGCTGTCAAATCAGTTGGTCCACTTACGATTTCTTTTATTTATTTATTGTTTTTATTTCGCTCGTTTTCTCATACTCATAGCATATTATTACACATTTTATACATTGACAGAATTGTCGACAACGGCACCATTGCCATAGAGAAAAAAGAATAGAAATAGATTTTCGCATGACACAATTATTCTTATTCATCGAGGTATACATAAAACTTTCGTAGCACGTTGAGTAAAGTATGATGAATACAAGACATTGCAGTCGTGCAGGTCCTCGATTTTGACAGAGACATTGTGCCGGTAGTCAACTATTGAATGAAGTTCACCTTCTGCTTCTACCTTTAAAGTGTCATGGCCGACCAGCACGGGAGCAAACAGGCCACAATCAGCGTAAAACAAACGTTACAGGCTACCCGCTGATTGCAACCTCATAAACTGATTTAGGTAGCCACCTAATATTTCAGTCGCGCCACCAATGGACAAGCGTTAATCTTTGCCGTGTGCTCTTAATGTTCTTGCTATTCACACGAAGTTGGGAATTAGATTTGCTATAAATATTTCAATGTTACGCATTATATTACAAGGTACTTAAACTCGGTGAAATGTGGGTATACAACAAAGGGGTGTACTCTGCCTACCACTTAGAGAAATACAGGCGTGATGTTGTGTTGTAACATAACATCATAATATAACATCAAGCCTGTATTCTGTATTTGGTTAGGCAGAGGTGTTGCTATTACACACACATTTTGCCAGTTAAATATGTTTAAGACCCATGTACAGTCCCCGGCACGTAAGTTGGCAAGAGTAGTTAGATGCGCAGAAGTCATGTTTTAGGACTCTTTGGTGGTCAAGCGGGACGCGGGGAATGAGGGAGCAGCGTTCCGAGCACGCGATTGGTGCGCCAGTCCGCACTCGCGTCCCGCACCGCGAGCCGCGTTCCGTTCGCTCCCAATTATACCCTTTGTTTTCGTTGAGTTTTTGAAACGAATTGATGTTACTGTTTTAAATTAATTTTATTTTACGAGCGTATTTTTGCGGCAGCTACTAATGAAGCTTCAACATTGTTTTTTGAAAGGCCACAATAAGTAAAATATGTTATTATAAATTTTATTTATAACACCTAATAAACTTCACGGATTCCTCTCCTTTCTTTAACTTTCTTCTAAACAAACATGTTTAAAATAAATGAGGGCAATAACCATAGAATAATGACAAACAATAAGAGTGACCATTTTTTTGTTGCTTAAGTGTACTATGCGCGAACTTACCCCCACTACCCCAAAACCTTGCCAAGTTACGTGCGCAGTAATAGACGCAAGCCTATTGCCATCCACCAGGCATTAATCTAAAGTCTGCTACTGAGCAATTCCTGATGGAAAAACCCAATAACACTTCGCCTGACCTGGAAATAAAACCCAATAAAACTTCGCCTGACCTGGAAATAAAACCCAATAACACTTCGCCCGACCTGGAAATAAAACTCAATAACACTTCGCCCGACCTGGATTTAAAACCCTCGGCCTCATGCTCGGCAGTAGCTTGCGGCCGCTAAACAACAGAGGCCGTCCATGTTGTGTTGTATCAAAGGTAAAACTAATTACAACATAGAATATTTGTGACTAAGTAAGCGCATATAATTTATTGTAGTTTGTATGGTCTCGTCTTATGGAAGAAGAAAACTGCTGGCAGCCTTTTGGGCACTTTTCCCACTGACAGCGGACGAATTTTTTGTAGCCCAATGAGATCTTCCCCCTTTCTTTTTATTTATTTTTTTTCCTTCGTTTACTTACACATAATAAAAACATAGGCAGTGGGGACAGATATGAAAACTTATCGCTCAACGCGCCTAAAGAATTTTTCACTTTAATAAAATAATGATATCTAAAACACAATCTAAACAATGCACAGTATAAACAAACTAAACTTTTCACGTGGTCAATTTAACTTCACTTACTGCTACTACAGCATGTCGGCGCGGGCTTGTCGGTGACGCAAACCCATAAACTTTTCCCCTACCAAAAATCGCTCGTTACGCCTAAAAAGGTTTTAATAAAAAAAAAAAATATCTAAAAAAAATGTATTCTTTCAAGAATGCAAATGCAAGGGGTTGCCCAACGCAGTAAAACTCTTCTTTAGAGTTAAATACTGCTTGTGTTAACAAAAATAGGGTTCATAACATTATAGCGATTGTTCGGGTGCAATCCATTTGACTTAGGGCACATACCGTATTTTAACTTTGTTATGTAACGTAAGCGGAATTCGTTCATACGAATATGAACATTAAACTAATTTGAAAAATATTCACATTCCTATGAGATGTTTACTTAATCTCAAAATGCTGTCTGTGAATCATGCCCTAGTAAGGTCCATTATAATAACAATTATACAGCGAATCGTTTTTTAGTTATATGATATTTTTATCTTTCCAAATAGCATTGTGGCATAATTTTGTGTATTAAGACGGTAGAGCAACTTATAAGTTAAGGGATGTCAATACTAACATTTAGTGAGTCAAATATGAAGTTAAAACAGGGGCAGTCGGGTTAAAAGAAAAACATTGTGACCTAATGTGTCAAAACAATACCAAATGAGTTGATATCTAACGAGCTAGGCAACCGCCTGGTGTGATTTCCCATCGACAAAAATTACAAAATTCCATACGAGCTTTCACCCTTATCAAACCCCTTAAAACAGGATTTTCATTACGAAACTAGTTATTCATTGATAGTTTCGTGTAAATAATTAACTGTTTACACGTGAAACTAGCAATGAATAACTAAGTCTGCGCAACTAGTTTTGTAATGTAAATCCGACTTTAGGGGTGGTTGAACGCGTCCCAAAGGGTCATGGCCATCAGGCTGGTCCGAGGATACTGCAAGGTCTCCCGTGAGGCGGCGAGCCTCCTTGCCGGACTACCGCCATGGGATCTAGAGGCAAAAGTCCTCGCGCACGTCTGGCAGTGGCGCGAGGAGGCGAAACGCCGGGGTGAAACTCCGCTGCCGCGAGAAATCACGGCACAGCGGACGGAGCTCCGGCGGGATCTTATGGCGGCATGGAGAGTGCGATTGTCGCAACCCAGTGCTGGGCACGGCCCTGGTTCAGGCCATGGTTCGGAGCAAGAGTGCAGCGGAAGAAGTTATTTGATAATTTCCCAACGAAAAAAATAAAAAAAAATAAGGGGGGGATACATTTCCAAAAATCACCCCTTAGTGTTTGCCTGCGTTATAAAAGGAACTCTTGTGCAAAATTGTATGCTTAAACCCAGTGGTTGTGTGGTCAGTGAACTGTGTTTTATTTGAAATTGAAATTCTACATATTTATAAACTCTAGTTCGTAGAATAAAATTACCTAAGAACAGCGTTGGCGTCAGTATTTCCGTGTAGCAGTCAAACGAACTTTGTTCTCTGCAGTAAGTTTTGATTTATAGGCAAACCTAGCGGAATATAAAAGTGCATGAGGAAATGTACTGGCGAACTGCCTTAAAATTCTGACGTTTCAGCTAAGAGGTAGAAGAAAATAGTTTTGAAATTAATCTTATACATTGAGGTACTTCCATTGAAGTGTAATAAAGCTGAAGATGTAAAGTGACATGATCGTGCAAACAATGTAGCAGGAACGTAGGGAGAAGTTGGAGGATCCTCTACTTAGAGATAAATAAGTAGTAGTAATAAGTTAGAGTGAACAGGCATCTTCTGCGTAAGCTCACTCCATCGTCGACTTTGTCTCTGTCACCTCTGCCCTAGACTAAGGTCAAGAGCAAACCCATGCTAAATAAAAAAAAATAAACATAGTACTAGTTAGAAGCAACAATTTTTCTTTCTGTCGGAAGAATGGATATCAAAATGAAATAAGTAATTTAACACATAACATCACGCCATGTTTCCGCGAAGGGTACGGCAGAGGTGTACCTGTAGTACACCCACATTTCGCCAGTTATGTTTAAGTCCCATGTAATAGGGGGCGAGCCTAATGCCATCAACCGGGCACAAATCCAGACTCCGGGCTGCTACTGAGAAATTCATAATGGAAAAACCCAATAACACTGCCCGACCTGGGAATCGAACCCAGGACCTTATGTTCAGCAGTAACGCTTGCGACCACTAGACCAACATGGTAGTAAGTAATTTAAAAAACTGGAAAATCCAATGTCTCTGCCACAAGAAAAAATATAAAGAATTAACACGTTAATCATAACAATCCCTCAAGATTAACCAGATAATAATTTGGTTTTGTTTTAAATATCACAGATCAAGATATTAATAGGATAGGATATGCATTCTACCACAAGAATAAATATAAAGAATTAATGTTATGATAACGTTAATCATAACAATCCCTCAAGATTAAAAAGATAATAATTTGGTTTTGTTTTAAATAACACAGATCAAGATATAAATAGGATAGGATATGCATTCTACCACAGGAAAAAATATAAAGAATGAATGTTATGATAACGTTAATCATAACAATCCCTCAAGATTAACCAGATAATAATTTGGTTTTGTTTTAAATAACACAGATCAAGATATAAATAGGATAGGATATGCATTCTACCACAAGAAAAAATATAAAGAATTAATGTTATGATAACGCTAATCATAACAATCCCTAAGATTCACCAGATAATAATTTGGTTTTGTTTCAGATCAAGATTTAGATAGGATAGGATATGAATTAATAGATACTGATGAAAGTATTCATACTCATAGTAAGCATTGAATAAATGATCCGTTTTCAAAATAGAATACATTGGTTTTCACGCGATGGTCCATATCAATAAAATTAAACTATTTTTGTATAAATAATCAATCTATTTGGCAAAGTATAAACACATACGTAGTTGCATGTGTATGGTACGGTTGTACGTAAGGACTACACGGTCCAACATATTTACGGAATGGATAAACATAACTTGGACTAACCTCAACTATTATGTAATGAGATTACGGAACCATAATATTCTTGAGGCTTCCTACACAGCCTGACACAACGACCAACTATGAAAGTTCTCTTCACATAATACAACAACTTTCGAGACTTCGGCCTTAGTAGGTAAAATTTATTTGACATTCAATACAATGAGCTGACTTAAAAATCTTAAAATAGAACAGCCTTCAGCGGAAATAATATTTATTTATACGAAATTATTTTTATACCTTTCACCAACTCACACGCTTGTACTCGTAAACTACTTATTAAACAAGTTTTAATTATGACAAGTGAAAGTCTCACAGTGTGATCGACACGCAAATTTTGGCGAAGAGTCATGTAGCAGTCGTGGCCGAGCGGTTAAGGCGTCTGACTAGAAATCAGATTCCCTCTGGGAGCGTAGGTTCGAATCCTACCGACTGCGAATACTTTTTGGTGTGTGGAGTTTTTTTTAGTTTGACCTAGTTTGAATGAGACAAGTAATGTGCCATAGAGTTTTATATTTATACGAACAATATTGTTATTTTTCTTCTTTGCGTCGCTCTTGGCTCTGATTGTCTTTGTGTTTATTTAGGTTAATAAAGCACAAAATTAATATCTTAATTTATCAAGCTGCCTTGAACTAGTGAGCTTGAGTTTTTCCATGTACTACGCCTGAAAACCCTATATATTCTGCGGCCATTTTTTTTTTAAATATACATTCTGCGGTCTAGGACACGCTTCATTTTCTGTATTGTATCATGAAAAAAACTTTTTACAAAAATAAACAACCGACTTCCAAAAAAAAGACTACAATGTAGTGTTTTTTTTTTAAGTGTAGCTGATGGTGGAGTCCTCATGGTTCTTACCAAGAGAACTCCTCAACAATTAACGTCCCTGCATCGGGAAAAGCAATATTTTGTAAAATTTGATGAGCAGTTGACATTCAAACAAAACAGGAATTTTCAATATCAGTCCACTATTGACGGAGAAATCGGTGAACATTAAAAAAACCGGCCAAGAGCGTGTCGGACCACGCATAATGAAGGGTTCCGTAGTTGGGATGAAATATCCCAAGAACAAACTTAACATTGTAGTTGAAAAACATGATCCCCCATACATTCCAACTGCAAATGTCAATGTTGATTTACCATATTATTTTAAGATCAAAGACTTCTTATAGGTTTTCCTGTAATCTTTAAGTAAAGAATATTTAGAAGTAGAATAATACTATTTTCTGTATTTTTTTCAAAATTTTCGGATTTTCGGAGATAAGGGAGAAATGTTTTTTTCTATTTCAATAGTATTTTTTTTTAATTATAAAAATTAAATATATAAATCCTTAAAACAAGCCCTTTCATTTGATATGTCACACAGTACAGTCAGCAAAACTCTTATTTTTAATTTTCTAATTTGCCCGCAAAAAGTGACCTCCATATTCAAACTTAATTTATTTTCGTAAGAGGTTCGTGTTTTGGTCACAAAAGTTCATATTTTCAACTTAATCGGTCCTGTAGATTCGGAGCAAATCAGCTGTGACAGACGGACAGATAGACAGACACACCCTGCCGTACCTCAAAAAAAAAAACGGAACCCTAAAAATAAAATAAAAATATACAGAAGAACATATAACCTTCTGTTTTTTTAAAACTGGTTACAAATTTACAATTGGAGTAAGTAACAGCTGCTGTAATTAGGCAATACTCCATTTGTGCACTTGAAGGTCTCGCCATTGTGCACGTACTCGTATATGCCATTCACTTGTTTAAACTAAGGCGAATAAGCTGGTCGAATATAAAATAACACCACGTAGCAGTCGTGGCCGAGCGGTTAAGGCGTCTGACTAGAAATCAGATTCCCTCTGGGAGCGTAGGTTCGAATCCTACCGACTGCGAATACTTTTTGGCATCAAAAAGTAGTGGCAACAAGACCGTTGCCATGCAGCGTTGCTGACACAGATGGTGCGATTATAGAGGAGAATAAAAATCATATTCTAGGAAGGCTAAAGTAATTAATAAATAAATAATAAAGTGTACAAAAGTGAGTACGAAAATTGAAAATGATAAGCACATCAGAACATGGTACAACACATACCATTGGAATCAATACCGAAGCCCAATATCCCGGAAAACTAAACTGTTCAGTGTTTATTTAGTACGAGAGGTAAACAAACAACTTCCTACTTTTTAAATTAATTTCCTTGTTACATACAAGATGTCAATCTCAGGAAAGGAAACACGATAGGAATAATATTGTGGTGTGCGGCGTTATATGCGTGGCTACAGAGTACCTACCTGAGGGCCTTAGACAAATGGCATTCGCTTCGGAGCGATTCTATTTCTACAATCGTAATCGCTATTTCACTTTTTGACAAGCGTGATCGCTAGTTTTCGATTCGAATTCCTTCCATACGAAACGAAAACAAACGATAACGCTTGTCAAAAAGTGCCACTTGGCTACGCATCTCTATGAAAATTATCGTTCGACGCTGGCGATTCGTTTCATGGAATCGAATGATGATAACATTGTCTCGCTAATTTCTATTCGTTGACCTATGATCACGAGACATTTCGATAGCTTATGTCAACCCCATATATTTTGTGACTTTTCTACTAGCGTTATCGCGAATCGAATGTTAGTTTGTCTAGGCCCTCAATTCGGACTGAAACTTTGTTATTAGTAGGCTCAGATTATAGAAAGAAGCAGATAGACCGCGCGGAACCCCGAGAGTGCGGCCAACAAAGCAAATACAAATTCAAAAGCGAATAAAATCTCGATTCAGTACAGCACGAAGCGTCGCATCGTTAGTACATCAAGGGCTCTAACAGATAATTTCAGAATAATGCCGTCTTGTATTTTTAAACATTGTAAAAACTGTTCCCAAAAACAAAAGAAATAAGATGGAGTATCTTTCATAGGTAAAATATTGATTATTTGTCTATTTGGATTTATTTTACGTGTTTATTGTTAGTGACATCTTGAAACACAAAACCTTAACAAAAATCATTCGGTGTTGCTAGTTTATATTGAAACATTTACCCCTAAGTTAGGAAATAAGTATAGGGTACAGGAGTATCGATTTACAAAAATATTTATTTTGATAATAGTGTTTTATTTATCGCCTTTTCTGGTTGGTATGTTTATAATTAAATAAGTATGTATGTGTCTTCGTAAGTGTAACTACTTAATGGATTTTATAATACCTATTATCAGTCGATTTGCTATATCATTGGTTATAGAATAGAATAGAATAGAATACTCTTTATTATGTACACCATAAAAGTTACAGATATAAATACCATAAAGTAAATATAGCTACCAAAAACAATAAAATGTTGGCGTCTCAAAATAAAAATATATCGCAAATGTATCGTTTATATGGGTATTGTTAATTTTAGGTATAGTTAATAAAAACAACTGATTTAAAGAAAAAAAATACAATTTTTTTATTCTTGTAATGAAATATTATGGCAATTTTTTTCATTATTCTGGCAACCGTACACACACAGAGGCACCTGTTCTTATAGTGCTGTCACGTGGCTGTAACGCACACATGTCTACAAACGGGCCTCACTTTATTGTTCCGCGCGGTCTATCTGCTTCTTTCTATGATCTGAGTTAGTAGGTATGTACTGTACAGTCCAGTCATTGCTTTAACTTTTTTGACAACAATCAATCTGCCCGCCCTTTTCCAAACTGTGTTGGGGTCGGTTTCCAGTCTAACCGGACGCAGCTATTGGGGAGTAATGCCCAACAGTGGAAACGTTATGTACTTGTTATGTTATGTAAATGGGTAGACGAAGGATTCCCTTGATGGATTATTGCTACTGAATATTACACAATTATTACACTGAAATGCTATGTTGGAGAAATGCACATCTAAACAATATTGATGTGCATAAATGAGTGTGACATACAAACTATCACAAAGGTCAATGTGCAGCGTAGCTCGTACACAGCTGAATGTCAGTATTTTACATGGAGCTACTGAATATCTGCCCTCCACAACCCAGTTACTGGGTTACCCACTTTTGACAACAATATCCAGTTTTTTTTTCAATATTCACTTGGGTTTAAACTATCTGACTGTCACATACCTATAGAAATTATAGACTTTATTATTTGACTAGCGCCCCGCCCCGGCTTCGCACGGGTGCAATGCTGATACTAAATATATTACAGAATATCTTAAAAGTAAAGGATAAATAATGATTATTGTGGGTTATCCCTAAAAGATAGTCATATGTATACCATCGCGGACTTTTTTGTAGACCTTTTGTAGACCTTTTTAAGGTGTACAATACTGTAGTATTCAGCCAGCGTTTGCAATGTAAGCGTAAAAAAAACCGGTCAAGAGCGAGTCGGACTCGCGCACTGAGGGTTCCGTACGAATATATGATGTTGATGATTTCTGACATCGTTTTATTTTGCTGTAATCTTTTTTCAGATTGTTAGGGGGGGGGTATTTTTTTTACATTTTTTATCAAAAGTCGGAAACTATGCTGCCTAAAAAAAAATGTTTGAGAATGTGCAAACAGCGTTATTTCATATGATACCCCACGTGCCGGGCTATTAGCCCCACTTCAATTTTTTAAGACCGCCTCAGTCCCTTTTGCAAATAAGATATATATTTTTTTATTATTTTCTTGCTTGCAAAATAGTTGGGCAAACGTCATATAACTATTCTAAATTTCAAGTTGATAGCATTAGTACTTATTGAGATATCTAGGTGTGACAGACAGACAGACAGACTTAGTCTCACCATAAGGGTTTCTTTTTACCATTTTGGTTCGGAACACTAAAAATGTGTGTTATTTACGACATCACATTAGAAACCTCTAACGTTATTAGTGTTTTTCTACTATATTATGCATGTGTTATACATAATATAAACCTTCCAGAATCTGCTTCTTGAATCACTCTATCTATTAAAAAAACTGCATCAAAATCCGTTGCGTAGTTTCAAAGATCTAAGCATACATAAGGACAGCCAGAAAGCAGGAAGCGACTTTGTTTTATACTAAGATGTAGTGAAGTGATGATGTGCAAGTGACATTCTACCTAAGGGTGGTAATATATATATATATTCTCATTTATTTCGGATCACACATAAAATACACATGTTCCATATAATTAGTAACGACAACTTAAAAACTATGTTAGTAAAACTTACAAACTCACTTAACAACTAATACCTACGTGGCTCAACACATGTTGGCACGTGCCTCCGCACCCAGTGCCTAATAAAGGGGCTGTCCACCTTATCACATAATGTTTTTAGGATGCTGTTGGAGCTTCCGCGCAATCTACCCATAATTGACGCTGCCCTCTTTCTCATTATACCATGAAAATCATCGACACGGGCTTCCGCGAACATCTGCGATGCAATAACGAGATCGAACACTGCGAACAAGTACATGTATGGTACACGTCATGTTATGACGCGCCGATCAAGTTGCGGTGCACTTGCAGTTAAGTTCAAGTTTGGGTGCTAAACCGTATTCTTGTAATCTTTGAGCTGCGCGTAGCCGTAGAATGTGCTCGTCTTGCGCTCGCGTGACGCGAACCTGACGCAATCGTATGTGACAGCGCACAGCGCGAAGAATACGAAAAGTGTTGTTTTGATAGAACTGCACAACTACACTGTAACTGAGCTTCCTTAGTTACTTGAATTAGGCCACGTATACAAGGTTATTGGTAAAACACTAACAACCTACAAAACAACCCCACCAGCCCCCAAACCCCAGCCTACAAATATTTGTATGACCTGCAAGTAGTTGTTCTGGCTGGTTGTGTATGTGAGTTTGAATGTTTGTAAACGCACCCACAATACAGGAGTAATTACTAGTGTAGGGCAACGTTTTTAAAAAGAAAAAAAAGAAAAGAACCTCTACGTCATTGTACTCAATCATTATGAACAACTTTTACTATAGGACCAAACCTGAAATATCGAAAAAAAATCTGCTGTTCCGTACATTCTGACGAGTTATGCAAATGTAGGGAACAGCAAATTTTTAACATTGATGCAACATCTAGAACCATACCATTTTCTGCTGATCAGCAGAAAAACAAAGTTACCAGATGAAAATAGTGCATGAAGGCACAAATAGTGATAAGTTAGGGAAGGCTTCTCTTACGAGCCCATTACCTCACCCGATACCCTCATTTGACTCATACAATATGCAAGCCAGGTGATCCACTATAGGGAAGTGGGAAGCCACGTGTGAGACTGGCGCTGGGACTAACAACAGTTATATATGCTTATTTTGTTTGGTTCGTTTAAAATAATAGTTAATTTAGCTTTACGAGATGTAGCTAATACTAGAGTATTAGCTACATCTCGTAATGCTAAATTAACTATTATTAAATTAACTATAAATTAACTATACTAAAGTATTAGCTATAATGGTATAAAAATTAGCTATAAAGCTCATAATATAACATAACATAACATAATCTTTATTTATATAAAATATAATGTGTGTGTCGGCGTCACCATTGTAAACAACACGTGCAACGGTCCGAGTTACGCAATGTGTCACTTAGGCCTCCCCACTGTCCCCACTACTCGAGCCGCTCTATATAAGCGAGCGCGCAGCAAGGAAGGGATCATTCTTGTCGCAGGCTCGGCCCGGTGCACATGTTGTAGCGCTTAGATACTGTAGTCTGAATTAAACTATTATTACAGTGAATTAATAAGTTGTGGAAATAAAGGCTGACTTCTGCTATATCTCTTACTTTCATTTAAGATGTTGGACCCTCTGCCTTCATCAGAAGTGGGATACGTTCCACCGTCCACTAATGATAGCCACAGTAATTTAATACAAGACCAAATTTCATTGCTTTCTGCTGGCATGGACGCTATATTAAAAATTAAAAATAAATTGCGGATGCCATGATTAGTTGTCTAGCTACTCCAAGCATGGGGGTGGCGCGAGGAGGTGAAATGTCGAGGTGAAACTCTGCTACCGCGAGAAATCACGGCACAGTGGACAGAGCTGCGACAGGATCTCAAGGCGGCATGGAAAGTGCGATTGTCGCAACCCAGCGCTGGGCACGCCACAATTGTGGCGATAGTCCCCTCTTTGAGGAGTGACTAGAGAGGCGCCATGGCGTCCTTTTCTTTCGCCTGACGCAGGTCCTCACCGGACATGGTTGTGTTGGGAGGTTCCAGTTCAGGATAAAGCGGGAGGAAACGCCCAGGTGTCACCACTGTGTGGATCGCCCGGAGGACACGGTGGAGCATACGGTGCAGGTCTGCCCAGCTTGGGCGGGGGGCACTGCCGTATCCTCATGGAGGCGATTGGTGGCGGCGATCTCTCGCGTCCGGCCCTGGTTCAGGCCATGGTTCGGAGCGAGCGTGCACGGACTTTGTGGCACGAGGATGTTGTCGTGCAAAGGGTGTCGTGTGTTGTCAAATTGGCTCTTCCGCTAGAGCTTGCCACCACTCTGCGAACTACTAGTGCCACTATTCCTGCTGAGTTGGTTTTAGGTAACTAGTGATGATCGTCGACGTGACGTTTCATTCAAAGCTGTGTCCACTGATTTTGCATGGGCAGAACGACTCCGCACGGGCCACGCGAATTCACCCGCAGGAAAAGATAGTACCAGCTAGAGGTCCGCAAATGATAGGCACCTAGACAAACAACCCCACTTTGATCAGACGAGTCGCTGAAGAATACTGTTGGTCGTTGCTTTGCTCGATGGACACCCCATCTCAAACGGTTTTAAGTTTGCGCTACAAGTTTCTATTGCGGAGATGAATTAAGTAAGACTGGGTTTGGCTCGGATTGGGCCTGAGTCAGTTAGCGAGGTAATACGGACCTCAACTTCCTCAAATTGTGACAAGGTCGCCTGCATAGAGGAAGCGTGATATGTTCGGGCTGGATAACTGTTTGTTGGTATGGATATTAAAAAATAGAGGAGGTGTCAGGACACTACCTTGAGGTTGGCCGTTTCCTTTTTTTTGTGAGAGAAGGTATTCCAGAAAAACGGTGGTTGTGGAGAAATTCGAACAAAATTCTGATCGCTGATCAATGTCTCCACCTTACACAGCAACCGTGTGTGGTTGACTATATCGTATGCAGCTGACAGTTCTCAAATACAGCGCCTGTGACCGTTCCTTGTCCCAAAACCATCCTCAATATGTTCAACGAGTTTTAGGGTCTGCAGCAAAATTTTACGGTCTGAAACCAGCTTGCTCCGGGATTAACTTCGGGTCAATAACACTCGTTAGTTGGTCTAGCAACTGTCTCTCAAACAGTTTGTATGTATGGCAGAGCGAGTATGGCAGAATGTGTGATATTGGACGAAAAGTTTTTGGATCGTCTGGTGCTTTACCTGGCTTCGGATTAGCTACGACCTTTAATGTTCTTCAGAGACGGGGTATTGAAGCTGATTCTAGACAGTGGTTGTATAGTTGCAGCCACTACAACTCAGCAACTGGGCCAAGCTGTTTGATTTGCTCAACTGAGATGTCGTCTAAGCCAGAGGCTTTACCACACTTAAGACCCCTACCTAATTGCCGCGACGATATCAGATTGGTCCAAAAATTCTATAAACCTATGATGATGCAAGACTATTTTTACCAGGTTATCAAATTTCAGATTGATAATAAGAAAACTGCAGCTGGAGCGGGTATGTGTCTATGGCAACCCATTGAGAAGATTCCAGAAGCAAATTGGTCAGAAAAAATGGTGACGGGATTTACCATTTCAGTTTTTTCTCAATCTCAATGTGATGATAAAATTCTGAACAACTGAAACCAGCCGTAACATGCTATGTTTGCAGTAAGCACGAATATATGGCCAACGCCTGCCCCAAGCGCTGAAAGAACGAAGGCTCCACACTGAGCACCAGCACCAATCAAGTGAACCTATGCTCCAGAGCAGCTGGTGGAGTGTGACACATAGGAGGTACAAATTTCCTTGTTATATTTGACTCTGGATCAGAATGCCAGATAGAGTATAGTAATTGAAATCTTGGAACAAGTGATCCTTAAAGGTGGCCTAAAAGATGTGGGGAACGTAGTGTGCTCATTACAAATTAAATGTCCAACCATGGTACGAGTACAAAACCACAAGCTTGAAATAATTCACGTTGTATTGCCGGAAGTAAACCGGATATATTACAGGATAAATTTATATCCAAGTTTTTCTAAATTAAAGAAACCACATTACTTGGCACCACAGGCGATCATGTTGGCTAAAATTCATGTTGGTGGCCGCGTTAGCGCGCCATGCCCGATTAAGATAATCGCGTTAAAAACGCGTAACATACCTTATGTTAAGGGTTGTCGTTCGTACAATAGCTATGACAAAAACTACCTTAAAGTTAAGACTAGTCGGGTGTTTACAAGCGTTATACAAATTTCGTATTTTTGAGGCCGTTAAAATCCAGTTCATTTGTTTGGTGTCCCGAAATGAATAATGACTGATCACGGGCGATCGTATGAAAATTCTGCTTTTAAGATTTTTTTTTTGTACCGTGTAAGAAAATAACCGGCACGTTTTTTTTTAAAATATTAATGGGAGAAATAAAGTCTATAATTATTCTGACAAAAATTTACGTAAAGTAAATTATGGTCAAACAAAATCTGGTAGATATCATATCATGGAAAATTACTATGACGTGACGGCGGGAAGTAATGATGATGATATCTTTATTCACGAAACAAGTCACGAGAATAATGCCATGCCTAACAGCAATATAACTTTGGCGATTGGTGATACCATCCTGTATCGATTAATAATGTCTGTCTGTGAATAGCAATCCTACATCGATTAATAGTGATACAATGTCAGTGAATAGCAATCCTATGTCGATTATTAGTGATACAATGTCTGTGAATTGCTATTATTACTAAAGCAGTCATAATAATTAGCAAAAGACGTGATCCTGTGTAGTCTTATATAAATTCTTATATAAGTAGTACTTATTGTATAAATTCAAGTATTATAATGTGAATAGACAGTTGTGCTGCTGGGGAGTTTGTTGCGCCACTTCTTCTTCCGAGCTAACGCACTAGGAACTGGTGACGGGTGGGCGTTTTTGGGGGACTGTCTCATGTAAAAGTGCAGATTCTCAGCCTAGTTTGAATAAAAGACTTGATTTAGTCGGCAATGTCTGGTCCAGGGGATAATAGTTTTGCAAGGTCGTTAAGTTGTAATGGCCGGACCAATAACAAAAAAAAAATTGAATAAGTTCTGCAGGCTCAGTAACGAGCGGTCCAGAATAAATAGCAACTGAAGGGATGAACCGGACCAGTATGCTAGTACGTATAAGTCCTTAAGGCTCAATGTTGAGCGGTCCAGAGTTATGAGCAAACCCTGAAATTATGAACTGGACCAGATTGCTAGTCAGGATGAACGAACATTAATAGCATCGTTGTCTTTTTAGACACTGTTTGATGAGACTATGCGCACGAGGACGTTCGCACGTCAGTATGGCCGTGTCGGCGTCACCATTGTAAACAACACGTGCAACGGTCCGAGTTAAGGCTTCTACATACCAGCGCGACTTGTCGCGCTGGTATGTAGAAGCCACAAAGGCCCCGTGTGTCGCGGGACGAGCGGTGCCTTTGTGTCGCGTCGCGTCGCGCGACAAGTGGCCCCGGTATGAAGAAGCCTTTACGCAATGTGTCACTTAGGCCTCCCCACTCTCCCCACTACTCGAGCCGCTCTATATAAGCGAGCGCGCAGCAAGGAGGGGATCATTCTTGTCGCAGGCTCGGCCCAGTGCACATGTTGTAGCGCTTAGATACTGTAGTCTGAATTAAACTATTATTACAGTGAATTAATAAGTTGTGGAAATAAAAGCTGACTTCTGCTATATCTCTTACTTTCATTTAAGATGTTGGACCCTCTGCCTTCATGTGGTTATTTTATTCAAAACATCTAAGTATGTTTTGCATAAAATAACCACACATTAGGTTATTAATTTATCTATATTTTCCTATAATGATCCCTCTCCACTTTTAGGTTTAACATCGCTCTACCAAAGACCCAGTACTTACCTATAAAGCACTAAAATTAAAGCACTTTTGCAGATAAAATAATACATAAATAATAGTGTGATATGTTAGACTATTTCGCGATCTCCTGACTATGACTATATTATGTAAATGAAAACTTGTTTCCCAACAATAACAACCTAGTGATCTCCTATAACAGGGCTTCCTCTCTCGTACCCTTTTGCTATGCCCTACAGGGTCCATAATGATCTGAATTTTATAGTTACCACTTCACATTATGGTAAAGCAATAAAAACATTGAGTATTGAGTATAATTTGCTTTTGAAGTTAATAGTAATCTGCTCTAATACCATAATCACTCCATATTATCGCCTTAAAATACTCAAATACATTACTATAACATTAATCTGTTTTATTACACTATCAGAGTTAAACAACAAAACCAAAATTATGACTAATCTCTAAACCTAAACAACAGCACAAACAGTGTTCTTTGTTCAGCCGGTAGTAACCGGATTAGTCAATTAGCCGGTCAAGCCGGTCGTCCGGTGTTGGGGCCGTCCGACCGCCGGCCGTACAGCACTACATCCGGGACCCGGTCTCCACTTGATTCACTACACTATACGATACGGATACTGAGAACGGTTTGTTGGAAACTGAAAAATAAAGGCTGGGAAATATCTTAAGATTTTATCGAGTCTAATCTAAACTAATCCGAAGTAAAAATATAAAGATTTAAATTTTTTTGTATAGAATATTTTTAAGAGGAACCTAATTTCTGGAAGTAGGTACTTATCTGATTTCAAATATTCTTTCACTGATCGGAAGCTCGTCGAATACAAAAAGCTATGTTTTGAGGTACAGTTGACTTCCACAGGGACGATGTCGCGGCCGATGCGGGATGATGATGATATAATAAATGACAAGAAAATACTGACCGATTGACGGAATTAATATTATTACAAGATAGTCAGTGAAATCAGTCAAGGAAACGGAAAATTCTAGTAGAGTGCGGTATTTTTTTTAAACAAATGGAAAGTTAAGAAACTTCCGACTAGTTCCAGTTTGTAATTTTTTGAAGTGAACACTTCTTTAGGCGCGTTGAGCACTTTCTGGGTGGACAAAAATCATGGAACTCGCGTCATCGTCACCGAACGCTTTCCATGAGCTACTACTGTTTACTGTATACTGTTTTTACTTCTATCGGCAGTCCCCCGCATGTTGTTTACACTAAAATACTAAAATAACTTTACAGAACTAGATTTTAGAGATATAAGATGGAATTATTATTTATTTTATTTATTTATTTATTAAAACTTTATGCACAATTAAAAAAATACACACTGTACAAAGGCGGACTTAATGCCTGAGGCATTTTCTACCAGTCAACCTTAGGGAGATGCAGAGACAAAACATGGCAGGTGCAACGTACGGGATAGATAGCTCGGAAATAACTATAAAATACAAGCATAAATAAACACAAATACATAGATAGATACATACATACATAATATACCAAAATAAGCTTTGTCAGGAGAAATAACGGCCGGTAGCGAAGAAAACCACGACAGCAAATCACCGTTGAGATGTTTCGGCCAACTTCTGACGAATATGTTCACGTGCCTTCACTTTAAATGATAACCGGCTGGGTGTCGTCCTGATGGTCAAAGGGAGCGCATTCCAAAGGAAGACCGCCTGGACAAAGAAAGAAGAATGAATGAAGCCAGAACGGTGCGAAGGACATCGTAGAAGACGATTGTTGGTGGAACGAAGATTTTTACTATGAGCAGAGCATAAGTACCTATTTAATTTTGGAAGACAGGTAAGAAGGAGAAGTGGGTTTGTCGAGAATAGAGAACAGCATAGACAGAGCCCTCAACTCTCTGCGTTGACGAATGGGTAACCATTTCAAAAGCAGTCGGTGCGCGGATACATGGTAATCCTTACGCAGATTGAAAACGAATCGAATGTAGTTATTGAGAAGGCGGTCAAGTTTATTGAGGATATTATTGTCTTTAAGCAAAAGCGTTCACCTAATATAGGAAGTTTGACAAGCTAACAAGGTTTTAACAACACTGAAACTAAAGCCCTCTTGAAAACAAAGCCATTACCATCGTTCCATCATCACAAGAACATCCCAGTCATTAGTTGGCATTAGGGGCAGTTTACATTGCTCCGATAAAATTGTAATAATCTGCGGAACGTCTGGAGGGGCCGTAAATAAGCTAAATAGGCCGGTCTTGAGCTTGTATCAGAACCGCTTTACTTTCAGGCCACGAAAACAAATGGCCACGCATTCGTGGTTTATTTCTTCAATTTTGAATTGTGATTCGGTAAATGCATTTGTTCTGACGAGTGAGGGGAGGGGGAAAGTTGTTTATTAGATTTAGTTTAATACCTTTTTACTGTTCTGATATAAGTATTGTACCTACTGATAAACCATTTAATGTAATCTTAATAATTGTGAATTATAAACTATCGAGGAACTTAACAAATTAACACAGATCTGACGCAGAATGTTCCATTCGCACAATGTCCCATTCGAACAAAGTCCCATTCGCACAATGTCCCATTCACACAATGCCCTATTTGGCAGCACCAGTCATAAAAAACCGGCCAAGTGCATGTCGGACCACGCACAATGAAGGGTTCCGTAGTTGGGATGAATTTATACCAAAAACAAACTTAACATTGTAGTTGAAAAACATGCTCTCCCATACATCGATATACGTTACGGTCAATTCTCCAACTGCAAATTTAAGTTGGTCGACTATTACTCGTTAACTTGTGAAGCCTACTTAGCTGTGATAGTTTTCCTTTTAATTTCGTTATATATACTATTGCCATGAATGTTTTCACATATCCAAAACCAACCATTTAGCTGGCAGGGGGGGGGGACACTTGACTCTAACAAAAAATAGCACTTTAAAGCTTAATATTACGCAAACGGATCCCTTAATTGAAAAATGGTTTTGCCAAACCCACAATATTTTTGAACGGCCTATCCAACGATACCCCACACCATGGAATAGACGAGAAAAAAAAATATCATCCCCATTTCACGTGTAAGGGAGGTACCATAAAAAAAAATGGGTTTCATAATTTTATTTCACTATTTTTTCGGCATGATTAATATGTATACCCATGCCAAATTACAGCTTTCTAGGACTAAGCGTCTCTGAGCTAAGCTGGGGACAGACGGACGGACGGACAGACAGACAGACAGACAGACAGACAGACAGACGGACATGGCGAAACTATAAGGGTTCCTTGTTTACTACGGAACCCTAAAAAGGAAATCACCTGTTCCATAAAATGTGTTTAATACATAGATACGAGTATATTTCTATGGTTGAATACCTACTCGACCTGATGTTTTTTCGCGATAGGACTGGCGACCTCTATAACATTTTTTGTATTGACTAGTGCTATCCATCTGTTAAAGATGATATTACTTATATTATTATGATATCGGTCGAATTGTAGGAAGAAACAAAAAATTCAACTGTTAAAACACGTCTACGGTGCACGCTTGCTTAGAAATAACCTTTTCAATCCAAATTTTAATTCAAAGGTTATAAATAGCTATCGAGAAACAGAGACTCACAGCTTCTGCTCTTTAGCTATTCTTGTCAATAGCAAACAATACTCACGTTGCCATATATTTTTGTGTACCTATTAGCAAAATTGTTATTGTAATCCGCTGTAGCGTGTTCTCTGGCCACACAAACTATAGCGTCCTCTATTTAGAATTCGTATTTATTATTATTGTTTTAGTTTTGCGCCCCATCCCAAGATTTAGCGCCGGCTTAGTTCAGCAAACACTGGACACTTGCACCGATATCCACACCACTACAGCTTTTGTTAATCCCTTTACGAAATGCTTTTAATAGAAGATTAAAAGCATTTCGCATTACCTAATAGTAACGGCTGTTTTATAATTATAATAGACAAACTGTTGGCCGGGGTTCACCTGCAACCGTGGTGATAGCTCCCCACGGTTGCTTCCTGTAGCAGAGAAACAAGTATCCTATAAGGTAATCCTGGACACGGTTAATCTGTGAGCTAATTTCATTTAAATGTGTTCACCAGTTGCTATTCTGTAACAATCTCAGCGTGATAGCTTAGGTGAAGTGAGCGTGGAGTGGGCTGTCAGTGTCATCCCACCGGATGCTAGGTTCCTTCATAGTTTGTGTGGGGTTACATTCTATGTAATATCTGGTTTGCTATTTTATTTAAATAAAACCCAGAATAGTAATGTTTAGATAGTTAAATACTAGCTTTGATATAATATAAAATGATCAATAGAATGAGCATCATCATCATTATTTCATTTCAGCCAAAAGACGTCCACTGCTGGACATAGGCCTCCCCCAAAGGGGTTGCCATAATCGCCACGCTTGGCAGGCGGGTTGGCGATCCTAAAGAATTAGCAAAAACCGAAATAGCATAAAAATATTATTACAATCTCGATTATGATTATAAATCGAATGCTTGGTCAATCCCTAGCGTCAGTGGGATGACACTGACGCAGTGGGGACTTCTTGGCGGGAAAGTGAAGCGTCATGTTCAAGTTTTGTTTTATTTTCCAAAATTTGTGTTTAGCCGAATATTAATGTGTAATAATGGTGGATTATTAACCATTAAGTGTTTGTGAACGTGCATTAGTGTAGGCAAATGAAACAAAACAGCAACATTACTTCAAGTTCTCTCAAGAAGTCCCCGTGAGGTCTCAGTAAAGTACCACATCTTTACTGAAACTTAAGGGGACCGGGCGGGGCAATACATCATCATGCATTGAACATAATTCATTTCATCATTATACAAGTTCTGTAACTAAATAAAGACTTGGCTAAAAGGTCCCAGCAACCAGGCCATTAAAATATTATTAAAAAAAAAAACTGACGCAGTGGGTTGACATTGACGCAGTGGGATGACACTGACGCAGTTGGATGACACTGACGCGGTGGGATGACACTGACAGCTCACTACACGCAAGTTTTCTCGGTGATATTTTTACAGATACGACATGCAGATACAGCGTGATTGAGTAACAAAGCTCCATCACAATTCTACGTATTTAAGTAGGATTTCTATTAATTTCTAGAAGAATTCGTAATGAAAGAAGCAGCAAGATTGATTTTGTCGACGTATCAATGTTTTGTATAAATAACACACCATCTTTAAACTCATTTCAGTGACGTAACAATCTGTAAAGTATACTCAATACCATGTATAAGTAATCGTGAAGCGGAGGAAAAACAGTGTGTGATGATTTCCGGCCCATCGGCCGTGGTTGCGACCTGAATGCGGCCCGCCGGAAGTACGTAAGCGGTGGGTACGCCGACTTCCGGCCGCGCGACAATCCCAAACTTTCGTTGAAATAACTTTGACGTTGACGGCAAAAACGAGGGTTTCGTGGCCGGTGGGTTTGTGTGGGTAGTAACGTGTGGTGGGTTATTTACACCTTAGATAACATAGATGCCTTTCTGTCCTAGTCTTGACAACTGAGTATAAATATAGCATAAGTATCCAATCATTTTGACTTATTTCATTAGGGTTCCGTAGTCAACAAGGAACCCTTATAGTTTCTCCATGTCCATCTGTCTGTCTGTCTGTGCCCAGCTTAGCTCAGAGACTCTTAGTACTATAATGCTGTAATTTAGCATGGATGTACTTATTAATCTTTTTTTTTTTTAAATAAAAAAACACTAATAGATTGTACTTCTTTCTTTTAGGTGATCCGGCAGAGAACCAAAGTTGTTGACATAGTCCACAGAATAAGCAAGCTGAAGTGGCAATGGGCCGGCCATATTAGCCGTAGTACCGATGACCGTTGGGGTAGACGCGTTCTTGAGTGGAGACCGCGAATCGGCAAACGTAAGGTAGGACGCCCTCAGGCTAGGTGGAGCGACGATCTTCGCAGGGTGGCTGGTGGCAGCTGGATGAGAGTTGCCGAGAATCGAGCTGAATGGCGTGCAATTGGAGAGGCCTATGTCCAGCAGTGGACTGCTATGGGATGATGATGATAATGATGTACTTATTAATTACGCCAACAAAGTGATAAAATAAAATCTTGAAAAAAAAAATGCTTCTGGTTACCCTTGCACGTAAAGTGGGATGATATTTTTTTTTCGCGTCTGTCCTATGCTTTGGAGTATCGTTGGATAGGCCGTTCAAAAATATTCTGAGTCTGTAAAAAAACATTTTTCGATTCAGGGATCCATTTGCGTAACATTTAGCTTTAAAGTTTAATTTTTTGTTAGACTCAAGTGTCCCAGTTAAATGGTTGTGTCTGGATATCTGAAAAAAATCATGGCAGTGGTACATATTATTATAACGAAATTGAAAGGAAAACTATCACAGTTAAGTAGCCTTACAAGTTAACGAGTAATAGTCGACCAACTTATATGTGCAGTTTTAGAATTGACCGTGATGTAAATCGATGTATCGGAGAACATATTGTTTTTCAACTACAATGTTAAGTTTGTTTTTGGGATAAATTAATTCCAACTACGGAGCCCTTCATTGTGCGTGGTGCGACACGCACTTGTCCGGTTTTTTACTACTACTATCACTATACCTTCTTGCATTGTTTATGACTGTTTAGTCTGGAATCTTCTGATCGAATAGTCACTTAAATAGCTCAAGTGTTTTCATGTAATATCTGTTCTTATTTGTACAAATTGTCTGTAATCGTTAGTGTTGTTTTGTACCTAAATATATGTTAAAGGAGTGCCGCCGGGATAGGCAGTAATGCAAGGCCATTATTCATAATCCGTGTATTATTGAATTTACCCCGTAATACTTCATTGGCCGGTTTTTTACTACTATTATCACTGTATCTTCTTGCATTGTTTATGACTGAACAGTCATAAACCATGCAAGAAAGTATAGTGATAGTAGTAGTAAAAAAAAATAACCGACTCCCAAAAATAACACTATAAAGTAAAAATAAATTTAATTTCGGAAGTCGGTGTCTTTGGATCTGTATTTTAGTTTATTGCCATCGACTTCCGAAATTAAATTTATTTTTACTTTGTAGTGTTATTTTTGGGAGTCGGTTATTTTTCTTTTTGTAAAAAGTTTTTTATTTTTCACTTTTTAGTGGGTCAGTTTTTAATTTATCTAAGTTACAATAGCCTAATGTTAACTACTCATCACCTTTTACAAAATATTGCTTTTCCCGATGCTGGGACGTTGATTGTTGAGGAGTTCTCCTGGTAAGAACCAGGAGAACTGCCACTCACTATAATTATGCATAGTGACGAGCATAAATTGCTTAGCAAC
Organism: Tiliacea aurago; assembly: GCA_948098905.1. Taxonomy (NCBI): domain Eukaryota; kingdom Metazoa; phylum Arthropoda; class Insecta; order Lepidoptera; family Noctuidae; genus Tiliacea; species Tiliacea aurago. The sequence goes on along the minus strand of OX402581.1, from coordinate 27,725,708 downwards.
CACATTAAAGTACCTAATCGAATCGCAACCCGTTAAATACTTATTATTATATTGTTCCGATGGCCATCTGTGGTCTCCATCATCAGTTCTGCTTCACCAAATGGTGCTTTCCGAGAGCAAATGCACGAGTTCCTATAAAAAATATCCAAATCGCTATAGGTTTTCCTATAAAATTTGAGGGTTTCCCTTGATTTCCATGGGATCTCCTCATCAGATTCTGATTTCGTGGCAATGGGACCACCTCGGGAGTATACCCTTTCAAACTTTCAAAATTGACGGAGAAATCGGTGAACAAACATAAAAAAAAAAAAACATACAGCCGAACATATAACCTCCTTCTTTTTGGAAGTCGGTTAAAAAACCGGCCAAGTGCGTGTCGGACCAAGTAAACACTTGATCTAGTGGTCAGAGACTGCTGAGCGTGGAGACCTTGGTTCGATCTCCAAACTGTTATTGGGTTTGTCAACAAGTATGTAGGTAGGTAATTCTTAGAAGAGCCGCCCGGGCCGGAGTCGGGATTTGTGCTCAAGCGCGATATAATGTTCAGTCCTATTTTATCAACACTTATTTGTAGGTTCGTCCTGTAAATTAATAAACTACCAAAACATTTAAACTGTCATTAACCACTTTTAGAACGACTAACAAAATCGTCCTCTACAGCAAAGCTAATAAATCAGCGCAGTATTTCTCGACTCCATTTTACTGTCACATATCCTCAAACTAATCCTTTGTCTACCAGATCCATTAACCCGGCCCGCCATAAAATTTACGTACACGTTACACTTTGACGTAATTTGTAGCGACATGCAAGCAGTACCATAGAGTATGGGAATACGGGGAGATATGTCCCCGTATGTTGACGGGACGGTAAAATGGCCTCAAATTCAAACTCAAAGCATTTATTTCAATAAAACTAATAACAGGCACTTTAGAATTGTCAAGGGGTCGCTCAAAGAGGTCCCCACGAGAGAAGACTCGAAAGGCTTGAAGGATGGCTAGGTATCTAGATAACTTTTCTTTACTAAAATTTTATGAACAAGTTAAAATAACCGTACAAAGGCGGACTTAAAACCTTAGGTATTTTTTACCAGTCTACCTAAGGGTGATGCAGAGACAAAACAAAGAAGCAACACGGTAGATAATAAACTTGAAAATAATTATTAAAAAAATGCGTACCTACAAGAATGAATAATTACAAAGATACATACTTTGTGCGGAGCAGTGGTGGCCCAGCGGTATCGGCCCCAACTTACGAGTGACTTCGAATCGTGAGTTCGAATCCAGTCAGGCACTTCACTTTGACTTCACTCACTAATTCTGTTTGGTGCCGGACGTAAAGAATAGCACCATCCCACATGTTATGTTATGCGGTTCCTAGGACAGTCCACAAGCGAAAGGTGCGCGCGCTGGTAAATTATTTTCAGTGGGCACTTGCAAGTCCAACTCTGGCTTGCGTTCGCCTGTTCGCAGAATGGTCGATTCCTACAATGCGACTTTCGAACATATAGACATTTTTGCATGTGCTCCCTGTAGGTTCAAGTGTTATACTGAAGGAGCTTACTTGAATATCTTTATATATTTTTCTTCTTTCTTTTTTGTACCATTTTTTGTTTATTATATACATATACCTCTTTAACTTAAACACGATAGTTAATATAAGTTAGAATAAAATTACATCTAGTATTTGTAACCCTAGCGATTACTTTTTTATTTTCACTGTATTGTATTCTATAGTTAATCTGTGAACAGCGTTGTGGGCTGCAATATTGTCTACTCGTTTTGTGTATTTCTTGTTTCTATGTTTTATATTCTAGCTGTTTGTTGTTCCTTTTGAATAAAAATAAATAAAATCCCATGTCTTCCCATGGGTGTCGTAAAAGGCGACTAAGGGACTTACTAGAGAATGGCAGCAGCGTCATGCTCGTGAACGGGCGCCGTCAGTTGTGACTGGTCTTCTCCTATCTGCTAGGGCTTATTTGTAATATTTTATATTGTTTTTTAAATAATTTATATTTTTACATTGTTCTCACATATAGAAGCGACAAGAATAATGTACCCAGGATTTTGTAATATCTTGATTTAAAAGAGTGTCCTTGGAGTTTCTTGCCTATTCTTCTCCATAGAGATCTACGTTTTGGAATGGGCAAATAGCTTCAACTTTCTGACTAACTGACCTACTCTTTGACAATTCAAAAGTGCCTGTATTTGGTTTAATTGAAATAAATGCTTTGAGTTGAGTTCTCTATGCATTTTAACATTATACTGCGATCGCCAACCCGCCTGCCAAGCGTGGCGATTATGGAAAACCCCCCTTTAGCCTATGTCCAGCAGTGGACGTCTTTCGGCTGGAATGATGAAAATGATGACTTCACTTTGTGTATTTAATTTCAACAGCACTGCTCTCGAAACGGTTAAAAAAAAACATCGTGAGGAAACCGGCATGTCCTAGAACCAAAAATTCGAAGACATGTGCCCGCACTGGGCCCACGTGGTGGATTATAGCCCAGTCCCTCTCACAGAGAAGAGGCTGGTGTGCCAGCAGTGGGGACATTATAGGTGGACTATGCTTAAACTTTGTGCTATGAAGTTAAGACAACTTGTAAACTTCATCTATTAATTAGGTAGCAACAATCAAATTGTAAATACAATACCAGTGTTGTTATGAGGACACCGAGTGACGCTGCTTAGCCTCTTGAAATAATGGGGATTGAGATTGGAGCGAATCTACATTTAGCAGTTCGAAGTCATACAAAAATTCTTTATGTAATCGTAAATGTACAAATGCATTAATAAAAAAGAGTGTTCTGGGTATGGCCCCTCGTATTTACAATAAAATTCCCAACGCCATAAAAAAAAAATTAATACATTTTAAGAAAAAACTGAAATTATTACTTGTTAATAAATGTTATTATACTGTTGACGAATACTTAGATGATAAATAAATTTAGGATCGAATTACTATATTGTTATTATATTTTTTCTTTTTCAATAAGTACGTACTGTGTGACTTAAAATAATTGACATTACTTGTAACTAATTTTAATTGAACACCATATTTGTACGCCTCCTACATAGCGCTCTATTTTATCTAAGCTAAGATCTGTAATTATAAACACCTATGTTAACAAATAAATAAATGATTATGATTACGAACAGTTATAAGTACCTACGGAAATCAGTCAGTAACTTCAGGCGTGATTTTCTTAATAACAAGACTTGTGCTTGATTATGAGGCTTGATGCCTCATAATCAAGCATTTGGTTGTAACACGCCTAACATTCGCTTGTCACAGGCAGCCCGTACCTCGGCTGAAATTCTGACAGGCTGCCTAACTACGGAGTATCGGCAGGTACGCTAATTGGTTTGCCTTCACGTAAAATACCTGATTTAGACACATTTGGTTAGGTCTTGGTTGATGGCTTTATGTTATTAAATACACTTCGAATCATGTATCTACTTATTAAGATTCTTAAACTCACTCACTGACATAAAACACACAGCCCCAGGCACAAGAGCTCCACAAATACCTAACGAACATGAGCATTTAAAAAGATTTTCGTTAATTAATCCCGTTAAATGAAAGATGAAAGTTTGTATGTAAGTCCGTCACTTCGTCGTCGTTCCGTCTTATTTTTAATTGTCGCAGCATCATGCTGAGATTGGCTGAGCTTTTGGCCTCGTACAGGACTTTGTTTTTATTTTCATTTTACTGTATTTTTTTTTTGTTTTGTTTTCTTTGTTTCTAAGAGTGTGTTTTAGTTTTATTTGTGATCTCCTGTGTGAGTCCCAGTAAATATTTCTTTTTTCATTCTTTCTTTATTTATTTATCGATGGGTAATCCCACCGGGCACACCGCTTGTCATTTTATATTTCGGTATTCACAAAACATTGCAAACAAATGGAACACTTACTAACGTAATTTGCTCTGTAAAAGGATACACACCTGAAACTAAGCGCATTATACATTTTAGACCATGTTTGACTTTTTTTACTGTCTCAATTTCAATTACCTAAGTTCTTTTAAAAATCTTCTTGTTTTCATTAATCCATTAAATATTTCATACCTGTCGTGAAAGTACATCAAAAGTCGTATAACTAATACTTTTGATTGGTACATGACTTTTTATAAACTTTTGGTCTACAACCAGAGACAACTTTGGTTACTCATTGAAAGGGTTTTCGATAGGGTTTTACTAAGCAGTTAAACAAAGACCCATATGATATGGGTAACCCTTACGAACGGCTTAAATTACATTTTGGTAACCCATTGAAAGGGTTTTTGATAAAAATCCATACGGTGTGGGTAACCCTTTCGAAAGGCTTAATTTAAGCCATTCAAAATTACCCACACCGTATGGGTTTTTGACTAACTGCTTAGAACAACCTTATCGGAAACCCTTTCCATTGAAAGGGTTTTCGATATGGTTTTTCTAAAATGATAACCAAAATGGTCCCTGGGTAGAATAGAGATTGAATTGGTCATGCTACGCGTGCTGGGCGAATATCGAAATAACATAATATTATGATTTTTTCATGTTTCTGGGTTTCAAGTAGGTATAGAACCCATTGAATGGGTTATGATGTAACTCTTTCACTGGGTTTCAAGTATAAAACCCATTCAATGGGTTATCATGTAACCCTTTCAATGGGTTTCTAGTATAAAACCCTTTCAATGGGTTACATCATGATAAAGGTAACCCATTGAATTGGTTACCCCTTCGAACGGCTTAACCCTTAACCGGGGTTGTACGGTCCCTGTCTACAACCGCTGAGTATGTCTTCACTCAAACTCATCTTGCTGTATTCACTTACCCATCGTCACATCTATGACTCCAATGCTCTATGGCCACACAATAGAATACCAGCAGCAAGCTTTAATACAAAACACAATTACAATAAAAGGTTTGAATGCACAGTTTGAAGCCGAAAGTTTCGCAGTCCGCACAGATATTGTATTCGTTAACAAACAACTGTCATTAGAGCGGCGACACTAATTGCAAGTTGTAAATAGTCTATAGTTTATGGTGGATGGCGGATCAGCTGCCTGGAAACTAATCTTGGAATGGACGGCACTGCAGTGCGATGTGGAGTGGGAAACAGTAAAACAACTCCTTGCGATGAGGCAAATGTGTGATACAAATGCAGGGTAAAAGCTTCTCATACAGAGAAGGCAAAAGCGTTAAGGGGGATGCGCTAAGGTAGCCCGCGAAATTCAAATTTTATTACGTTTTTTGCAATTTGCAGGTCAGTAACACGTTGTATGTTGATCTAATTATGATTCGCGGCCATAACCAATATGGCTTTACAGAATTATAATCATTCGAATCAGCATTACAACTCCCTAAGTTCAAAAAATCCTACTGAATGATTATTTCAGAAATAATCATTCAATAGGATTTTTGAAGAGAGTTAGTTGTATTGCCGATTCGAATGATTATAATTCTGTAATGTCATATTATATAAGCCTGGTGCTTAAAAGGCAGATAAGTGTTGTGACATATCGCGTTTTTTCGGCAAAGAAATTCCTGAGATTCTCTGGCTAAACCGTTTATGACCTTAGCAAAAGGTTTTTATCTCAACAAGCGAGCTTTAATCCAATGATTTAAGTATGTATATTAAACCTTCTGTATCATATTTCTTTTGATTATTATATGGCGCTGTTATTTGATTTACCCTCGTCCACCCACTGTTTTAGTCCATAGTTTATGAGATATTTATAAAATTGATATTGACATAAACAGAGCTGCGATAAAGTAATCATGTTATATCAACGTTCAGATCAATATCATCAATATAGCCTTCACGTGTATGGTGAAGGTGATAATAAATAAAATGTGTGTTGTTTACAATAGGGTCGGTACAGCAATAATATTGTTCAGTTCAGTCACTAAAATTCCGAGTATGAGAATTTCCATCACTAGGAAAATGTGTTAGTAGAGTTTTTGTGTATTTTATTCACAATAACTTGATTACAAGTTCAATGAATTTGTTCAGGTACTGTATGATTATACGGAAGTATTAAGTTAATTTATTTAAATGTCTTCTGTGGGAGTCTAATCCTCGAAAGTGTCTACTACTTTGCTGCCTAGCAACATGGTCTAATTAATCATTTTCCCAAGTATGGTAACGCAAGCAAACCCCTTCTACGTGGCAGGACCCACTTCGTATCAAATAGGTCATTGATTTATTTTTATACATAAAATTTAGTACGAGTATGTATTCCGCAACGGGTTAAGCAGAAGGGAGTTACCACAGTTCGCCATTTGTGAACAAGTTATAATACCCATAAAGGTATTTTGTAAAAAATAGGGGGTGAGCCTTTTGCCATCAACGGTGCAGAAATTCGGATTCCCAGACTGCTATTAAGACTTTCCAAACGGCAAAATTAAATAGTGACCTACTTCCCCTTTTCCCCAATTCGAGGACCCCACGCTCAGCATTCGCGACCACTAGAAATAAAATGTTACATGACCTTTTGTATCTTCCACAATTTCATATTCTCACATCTAGGACAGCTTTGTTTATGCCGTCAGAGTCTAACGAAGTAAATTAAGAGCCTACATGTGTTAGTAATTCAATCACACAGCGAGGCGCTCACGACACAAGTTTTAAATTCGTTACTCTTAGATCAATGATCTGTGGGCGTTGGGCCTTGAAGTTATTAGACCTATTATTCATCTTTGTTAATCTTCTTCTTCTTCGACGTATAGATCCCTGTTTTTAATTTTAAATAATTTTCGACCAGAATTCGGCCCCTTCGAAAGGTCTTCCAAAGTGCAGGTATTTTTGCACAGAAAGCACGACAAGGGGTGAGGCATTGTTTGTGATGTGGCTCCACAGGCACACTGTGGCTCATCGGAGTATCCCCACCTGACTAAGTTGTAGGTACCGGCAGCGGCCTGGCCTCTTAGTTGGTTTAGAGATTACCAGGTGGGCCATGGTAGTTAGTGGCCTGCTCCGAGGTTTTCTGCAGGCATCAACAGAAGGTACACTTTACTGACAGCAGAGGTGCTGCCTAATTAAATGACCGCTAAGTTCAAGTTCAAATGATAGCGATTTGCTTATACTGCAGCTACTATTTCGCTGGAAATTGGAAATCATTAAGTTAGGACATACCCAGGTGCAAATATTTGTAAATATGTGAGCATCATGACATGTGTCTATCATTTAATTAATTTATCTGTCATTGCTTCATTTTTAATTATTTTTACCTATTGTGGTATAGTAAATTTATTCTTGGTGCATCGTCTTCACATAATTATAATTATATATAATTTATGTACTTATACAAAATATTGTAAAACATTTTAAAAGAGTAACGCTGGAATTTCTTGCTAATTCTTGTCCATACGAAACTACTATTTGGAGAGGGCGACTAGAATGTATTAATTTTTTTTGTAAATTTTATCGTTCAAAAGTGCCTTTTGTCGTGATTTCTTTATATTGAAGGTATACACTCTTTTCTTGATAGCACTTTTATTCCGCACAACTGCAATATTTCACAACTAAACGACGACTGCCGCTGTACTACATTTTAGAATTTACAATGACTTTTCCCCCACTCAGAAATAACGATAACATCATAACCGTTATTTCTATGTTGCCAAAGTAAAATAATACATTCAGTTGCCATAATGAAAATACATTTAAAAGTTGCCATAATGAAAATACATTTAAAAGTTTGTTACAACATTAATAATTTGTACTTTGAAAGTGTTGCAACAGTGAATATTATAATTCGGTATTAAAATAATACTTTCTTTTTTTAATAATTCAAAGAAATCACGACACTCGGCCATCCGACGGCGTGCTAACTCCGAAGCACGCAATAATCACGACACTTTTATGTGCCTATTTCAAAATAAATCATTTAACTTTGACTCTAACAAAAATTTGCGCCACCCCACATAATGGGACAGATGAGAAAAAAAAATCGTCACCACTTTGCGTACACCTAAAGTAGGGATGATTTTTTTTTGCGCGTGTTCCCTAAAATAAAACCAGCCAGGTGCGTATCGGACCACGCACAATGAAGGGTTCCGTAATTTATCCCAAGAACAAACTAAACATGGATTTTATTTGCTCTGGACCGAAATTCTACCGCAATTCAGATCTAAACATTTTTATCATCCCTAGATTAAAATAACATTGCTATTGTTTTTTAATCATCATTATATTAATACGTGAAGCGTAAACTTTGTACCCTTTTTTCCGAAAATAACGCGAACGGAAGGATTATGTTTGGCACAGTTAAAGTTTGTATGGAGGAGGAGTCCAGAAAGCTATCTAATATATATTTTTGTGTAATTAATATGCATTAGAAATAAATTAAATTATATTAAAAAACGTTACACACACTACCTGCCTTTGACACACACACACACATAGTACCGGGCCTCGTGTTTTTTTTTTATGGCTCCGTGCGGTTTGCTCATTTAGCCCAGTGTCAAGTAAAACAAGGTAACAAGTACAAAGTTTGTTTAATTATTAAATAATCCACCATTAATACACATTAATATTCGGCTAAACACAATTTTTTGAAAATAAAACAAAACTGCCAAACATGACGCTTTGCTTTCCCGCCAAGAACAGAAGTACTATACAGATTAAGTAGAGGGATCACAATGTTGACCAGTGGGCGCTAGTTCTCGCCCAGAGAGAGATAATAATAATTTAATTTTTTATAATAATTTATTTTCATATATAAAGCCTAATACATAAGGAGAGAAAAAGGGTTAACAATGAATTACTTAAGTAACTCAGATCCTTATAGTAATTAGACCAAGTACAAGCTCGATTTTGTGAAACTCCTGACACCTAAACTAGGACGTGTCCTGTATCTCAGGTGTCATCGTTCCTTCCTGCCGGGCGCCTAACTTATTGTAAATAAAAGATAAATATACAATTGAGAATGAACAGAACCGGTTGAAGTGGCGGTGTTTGGTGCCGGCCTATGTCCAGCAGTGGACGTCTTTCGACTGAAATGATGATGATGAAGCAATTCATTGCAAATAAAGTATTTATTTTATACTTCAAGAGTATACGCACACAAATAAACGGAGACAAATAAAATAAAAGTATTTTCCAACACCAAAGTTTTCATTAAAATTATAATGCGGTCTATTTGAACTAACTTTACGTGCCATAGCTTAAATGATTCGGCTTGTCGATTCGATACCGCAAAAATAGCACCGAACAAAATGCAGAGGTTACGTTGTATGATAAAACAGTAGTTCTTATTAAAAATACTATATAATTATGAATATTGTGGCGATGTGTCGTTGTTCATCATTAATGAAGCGTGGATCATGCTTCTAATATTATTTCATGTTAATTTAAAAAAATATTGAGAGTACAACTTTACTTAAATTCTGATGCCGAGTATAAACATTTTTCCAACAAAAAGTCTTTTAATTTAGTTTTAAAAGAGTGAAAGCTATAAATTAATAATTTTCTTTTTTAACAAATAAAAAGTACCTACTCGTAACTACGTAATGGGGGTGTGTATGGTATGGGGTGATTTTATCTGAATATATTTATAATTATGTTATCATCATTTCTAAACGATGGCTATCTACTGCTAATCTAGTTATAAATAAAGATTGCTAAGTATATTTGTGAGTATGAATCACAAGATGAACGTAAGATAAGAGAAAGCACAAGAAGGAAGGAATTTAAACACAAAATGGCACCAAATTGGAACATAGCTAAGCATTGTTCCGGATACCAAGCAGTGGAGTTATTTAATAGGTTACCGACTGACTTAAAATTATAAATTTATAGCTCTCACTCTTTTAAAACCAAATTAAAAGCCTTCTTGTTGAAAAAATGTGTATACTCGGTATCAGAATTTCAGTAAAGTTGTACTCTCAATATTTTTGACATTCAATTTTGACATTATACCTGCTACTAATTTGACGTTATATTAATTTGTTGACTAATTTTAAATTAATTGACTCTTGAACACATTTTACATCAATTTTAATTAGGTATTTATATGTGATGATTGTATTAATATGTAATGTTCAACACAATGTTAATTGTTCATTAACAATTAACATTTATTCATTAATAAATATATAAATGAATGATGCAACAATACTGAAACGCAAAATCTATGTGTTGGAAAACTAAGTATAAAAAAATACCCATTAAAACTAAAATTGGCAAACAAATTACACTTTTTGATTAACAAAAATACATAAACTCTTGTGTAGAAGTTGGAAAGAAGAGACAACAAAACAAATTTAATAGGTGCCTGCTCAAACCCAACTTCACACCTAGTGAGTGAATTCGTATCTGTTCAGAGGCAATAAATTCTTCTGTGAAGGCGTGAAGTTATCCTGATGTCGACGGTTCTGCATATCCTGTAGCTCCCATAAGTATTTGTTCCTCTTTTGTGCCCTGCAGAGCCTCTCATGCAAGCTGTATTGTCAAAAATAATAAATGTTAAAAACTTCCAAACCTTCCCTCCCAAATGAAAGAAGCCGCCATTTCATTAAGCCCATTGACATAAACCGTGTGAAATCAAACAAAGGGAATGACTAATGTGACATATTAGCGGACGACCTCGTGTCAAAGAGAACGGGTTTTATTAAAAATACTTCGGATGCCATGGGGATGGGCTCCATGGGTACCGAATTATTTTTATTGAATTTGTGTTTGGTTTCGGATCTGCAAATATTAAATGTATGTTGAAAATTTATGTTATATTGGTTTACATTAATTGAACTCACAATTTTTTTGTTTTACGACTTTTGTTTAAAAAGAATATACCTTTGTATAAATTGATCAGCTTATGGAGCAGATTGTAAGGCAGATTATTTATTTCTTTTAGGAAAAATAATTACGTAAAAGAAAAGAAGTTCACAACAAAAGAAATAACCGCTAGACAAACTCCGTGAATAAAGAAAAACAATTGAATCTACTAATCCAAGTAGGTTCTGTTAAACTTGACCTTATTTAGTGCTTACCTACCAAGAAATAACAAATGTAACAATAATTAAAGTTTTGAATAAAAATCAGTATTTTAAACAATATCTTCTAATAAGCAAATCTCCTTACGAAATCGAAATTCTGAAAGCCACATCCACATTTATTAATCGCACGGCTATAGTGTGAGCTACCCTCTGCCAGCGTCTGTGTTCCCTCTCACATTATTACCCGTCAGCCTTCAAAGCAGGAGTGAACAGGCATCTTCTGGGTACGCTCGTTTCATCGTAGACCTCATCCATCGCTTTCCATCAGGCGAGATCGAAGACAAGAGCAGTACCCATCCCGAAATATATATATATAATAAAAAAGCTTATACCCTCTTTAGGTCCAGTCTTTTAGACATCCTGTTTATTAAAAAGCTCTAACTTTAAATGACAAAATAAAAAAACAATGCTATTATTAATGGATATCAATGCTGAGGCAAGAATTGAACCAACCGCTTTTTGCTACAGTCTCTGTAAAGCTTAATCCTAAAACTTCAATAATTTTACTTTTTGAAAGCTCCGTGCCCAAGTTATTAAGTCATTACCTAACTTGCTAACTTTATTGATTGACGTGACGGCTTGTCAGTCAAAATCTAATAATTATTTCAAAAATTTTCAGAAAATCCTTGTTTATCTAATCAAACTTAAGTTATATACTTTTTAAACTTTTATTAAAGTATCTCATTTTATTGGATTTTAATTAACCAAGTGGTCAGTTTCACTCAATTATGATTTTTACGAGTTTATTATAGCTTTATCCGTTGACAAATTAGAGATTTTCAGAGTAATAATTGAAAAACATAATTTTAGGTACTATAACTATTAAAAAGGCAAAACTTTCGCAGCCGGTAGGATTCGAACCTACGCTCCCACTGGGAATCTGATTTCGAGTCAGACGCCTTAACCACTCGGCCACGACTGCTTGTTGCAACTTGTCTGAAAATAGCCATTACCATCAATAACTGCGATTTGCATTATGCAGATTTTTGCAGCAAGTAATGCATTTTTCAAGATGCTTTATTAATATAGCTCATTTTAAAGATTTTATGCAAATATTTGGTCCCTTGTTAATACAATTCTTGCATTACAATAGCATAGTGTCCTTTAAGTAAAGTTTCTCAATTAAAAAGTTGCAGAAGGAGCTTTTTTATGAACAAATCTTCTAGATTCTAAGACAAAATAAATAAGACACATTTTCTTCGACTATTTCAATTTGAACGCAACATTATTATGTTACATATTTACTTCTTTTATATATAAGTACTGCAAAACTTAACAACAATTACCTACCCTAAATAAGGTAATTCAGGGAAAGTCTGCCCGCCAACGCCCTACCTGCTCTACGCGGCATGCAGGTACATGCCACGCTGTGCCGCGTTCGATAACTATTCATGCAATATATAGTGACATACTGCCAGATGGGAATTATAGGGTAATGTTGTTTCCCAGTCAATTTGAATAAGTATAAGCTTTACTTTAACACTTAGGTAGTATTAAAGTATGTTTTCCTAGGATGACTACAGCGATTAATTACAAGCCTAATATAAAACTACCCACCTATTCCTAATTATTTGATTCTTGCTAATTTCCTAACCGAGTCAGTATGTTTATCTTATTGCTACACACCTAGACATAATTTTAAAAAATACAAAGTTACTTTCTCTATTTAAAATCATTCTAGAAATTAAGTCCCAACTCCGAAAGGATACTTTACACCAAAATGCTAAAAGGTTCAAAAAGCAACTGGTAAATCCGTGCATTAGCATAGAGATCGATGGGGGGTTAGCTTCGTACGGACAGTCCGGGGATTCGCTATCCCCACCCCAGCCCCGCTGTGGTCCATCCGTTACGAAAGTCTAAGTTTCGGAGATAAACCAGTTTCCAAATAGAAACTTCGATTTATTAACCTGTTCTGTTCTATTTTATAGGAATCGCGAATTTTATGTAGTAGATAGGTACGGTTTCGCGATTTTTGTGGGACTGAATTTTGAACTCTGTAACATACAATAAGGTTAGGGTACTTACATCATTTTATGTTTGTGTGGATGTAAAGTAGGACATCCGCAATCGACGTAAAACCATTAGTAAATCATTGCAATGTAACTAGGTAACGGTACCTAAGTCGGTAAGGTAACGTATAAATTACAATTATTACTGAGATTTTTATCAAACATTCAAATTTTTACTTTATTACGATGATAAGAGTTACATTGCAGTGACTTACTAATGGTATTACGTCATTCAAATTGATCGTGATCGTGAATGCTTGTGGTGACTGGTCGTCTTGCTGACCATGGTTTTGTTATTGTTATTAATAATTAACTGTTTTTTTATTTTACTTCGATGGTGCTAGTTTATCATTTGTGCTTTATTTAAGCGGGCACGCCCATTATGCCTGGAGGATTTTATTTAGATACGTTTTGTTTACGTTATTTGTGCTTGAGTATAATTTTAGACGACTATTTTACTAATTATATTTTTTTGTATAGTGATGTGTATTAGCTAACATAAGGCAAATAATTTAATTTAATGTTTTGTGTTGCATTTTACATTTTATTGTATAGATTCAAGTTTTTAAATGAACAGACAGCTGTGATGCTGGGGAGTTTTTTGCGCCACTTCTTCTTCCCAGCACTAGGAAGTGGTGAAGGGTGGGCGTTTTTGGGGGACTGTCTCATGTAATTTTGACGTTCGAAAAGTGCTGATTCTCAGCCTAGTTTGAATAAATGACTTTTGATTTTGATTTTGATAATGGACAGCTAAACCCGTAATAATTATGCAATGACTATTGATGGCTAGACAGCAACGATGCTGCATTGCGAGGAGAGCTTCAAATATTCGAAGCTGCAAATTACTAAATCAACGTACTTTAACTTTATTTAGCATTTCCCCTTTTCAGCATAGTTTTACTGCAAATAAACAGCAATAACAGGAATTCTTAAGAGCGGCAACTAAATACGTTTTCTTAGTACGCTGGCATAATTTTTGTCCGAAACGAGCCGCGGCCACGGAATAAGAACAAATGGAGTACAAGCAAGTGCTCGTAGACAGCGTTATGTTTAGCATCACGCTTATTTGCAAGTCGTTTATGTTAAAGAAATTTAATGATTGTATTAGGTCTAGTCTCTCCTCTCGCGGTTAATTATTAATATATTTTATGTTTAATAACCATTTCTCATTTGACTGCCATGTAGTCCCAACTTTCTCTATTGGAGGTTTGCATCATCGTCTTTTCAGACAGATCAACGTCAATTTGGGGTGAAATAAAGATGTTTTTCCCTTAGGCGTGCTTAACAAGTGTATTAACTTCGCACTTACCCTAAGGCGAGGCAGTGATCAGCATCAACCGGAATTCTGATACAAATAATACGGGTGTTAGCATTCCATTTTTAATACTTCATGGTCGCGACCTACAACAAAACGTTAGTTACCCCTAAATGAGCGTTATTGCAGCCATTTGGACAGGGTAGCCTTAATTTAGAGGTATAATTCAAAATTAAAAAGCTCAGGAAAAGTGAAATGGTATTGTTTGTAAGTTCCGTACATACATACGGGTACTTATAGTATTCACACTTTGTGATTACTAAGTTTTTATTTTTGCAATCAACTGATTTATACCGAAGAAGCTCGTTTTTTTATTTATTATTCTGTGGCCTTATCCTTTAAACTAACTTTATTAAGTAACGTAGGTTATAATACTTAATTCAACTTTTATGTAAGTATTTTTTGAATATAATTTTTCTTAGTATTGCTAGGTACCTGTTCAAGCTCAAGGGATCTCGCTGTGCGACTCTTGCAACTAAAGTCCCAGCATATCTAAGTAGAAGCAGTTTTCCGCTTCACCCTTAATATTAAACGTATTTTCAAACACCTCTACCGAACACCAAAAAAAAGAATATTTTAATATAATAAAAGAGATTCCTAAGCCTTCCGAAAACGCTGTTATCTCACATTTCATCGCGTTCTTTATCTGTGAGCCGTGACGTCACCGGCGCTTATTACCGGCCTGATCGTAGGGACCCCTGGGCTGTAAATTCCCTAATATTCTCAAATTGGACTAAAATATTGCAAAAAAGATATATGAAGTTAAAGTATTTAAAAGAATTTAGGTATTATAATAAGGGGTAATAAAATTAGCTAACATGTATGAATTGTAGCATCTACCTAGTTGCGTTCCAATTATAATATATGAAGAACAAGAAGTACCTACATATTATGTTTGGTCTTTACTGTGGTGTATTATATCGGATTCGCGGGTTAATTTCGGCCTCAACTGAAGACTATGATACTTATAGCATTAATGAGAGAGGAAGGTGATTGATTAATTGAATTCCTAAGTTAATGGTCGTATATACCCGGTGTCCTTAAATGAAGCATTTACCGAACCAACACGATCCTACGATATCTTTCAAGGCACAAGCGCCTCTACAGGCCTTTAAACCTCTACAGCTACATAGGTACAGCAAATGAACGAACGTATTAAAGTCTTAAATTGCAACCCACCGCTTCAGTAGCTCGCCAAAATCACAAATTAACCGTACACATTTACAATTAGTTGAAGCGAACATCGCTGCGATCGCGTGCGGCTCGCGGCGATATCGCGCGATCTGCGCTATTACATGGACGCCTTCCGACGATCCTTACAACTCACTCACCAACTCATATATTAGGTGTTATCGTTGTGTGTTGCAGACAACGTATAGAAATAATAGTGGTGTAAGTTTTTGGGACGCCTTATGTCTTAAAATAAAAGTTATTTTTGCATTAGGCACAAGGAAATTGCATGATTAAAGCATTTTCCGTTTGAAAAATTGTAGTCTGGGGTGTATTGAATGTACAATATAATAATAATAATTTATCTTTATTTCAGACATACGTCCATAATTTTTTACAAATATTATAGTTAGTAAGATGGTTAGTAGTACACACAAAAAAATAAAAAAGCAAGATAAAAAGGTGTTAGTTATTTATTAGTAAACAAAACACAGTAAATGATGCCTATTTCCTATTTCTGTGCAGGTGTACACCTGCCCAGTACACAGTAAAAGGACTATCTATTTTGCCAATATGATGTAAAACATAATTATACGGGAAAATCAGCGTCTCTCACCTTGCTGACGGGCTAATAGGACAAAATCAATTTCCATATTATTTGTGTCTATTAAATAATTCTTAAAATAATGTATTATTTGACACACTTGCAAGCTGTTTACTAAGCACTAGACACTAACATAACTAAACTTCTGGGTAAATCATTATCATCACAGATTAAAATACATACAAATATAAGAAAATCACTTTGACCTTGAGCTGGCCTAGCGTAATACAGAGTTTCAATACAATAAGGGGCCAGCTTATACTGGTTTGTTGGCTACCAATGATGTGCGGCCTTTCGGACCTGCCTACTCCCTTTTCTACTGTAGTGTCTTTTAATTTACAAACATTCAACGAGGGAAATGTAAATTAGAAGAAGTTTTCAATCGCTGGAGGCGCTCGGCCAAGTCTTTAGCCAAGTCTTCACCCACGCAGAGAATGAAAGACTTTAACTTTTAAGGGTCATTAATGATGAGATACTTACTGTTGTTTAGAAGGCAAATTACGTAAGAAGTATAGTAATTAAATTGGTTATTAGAGGCTAAATGGAACAAGTACCTATGTAAGCGAAGCACAATAATACAAGCTTTATTGTTAGAAAAATATTAGGTAATAATGATTAATGAGAGACCCCTTTCGATGTACAATGTACCTAGGAATCATATCATACCCCGTATTACCAATCCATAATGAGCTACATACTGAAATGTGTTCAGTAGCATTTTATTTTGGTTTAAGTAGTGAAAACACTAGGGCACAAGTAGCGTGTGGGCCTAATATCTGAATAAATTACGCCTGTCAATTATATGATAGTAAGATTGGACTTTTGGTCAAGTCAGAACACGCTCTCGACAGGTTGCGACCTGCTACGGGCGAGTCCATGTTGCGTGTC
The DNA here is from genome assembly GCA_948098905.1 of Tiliacea aurago. Taxonomy (NCBI): domain Eukaryota; kingdom Metazoa; phylum Arthropoda; class Insecta; order Lepidoptera; family Noctuidae; genus Tiliacea; species Tiliacea aurago. Next base: position 27,708,743 of record OX402581.1, on the reverse strand, counting down.
CTTTCTCCAAAAATTGTAAAAAGTAATACTGAAAAGTATTCCAGTGTATCTTATTGATCAGACGATACAAGAAAGCAATACAAAAACAAACAACACAACAATATCGTCAAATCATGTTTAACCTCCAAACATTTTTGCGTCAGCAGCTCGGCGTCGGCTGCTCGGCGTCGGCAGCTCGGCGTCGCATCTAAACGCGAATCAACATAAATCCCTACATTATGATTCTGAAATCCGAAGTCGTGAGCGCGGGGCCTCGCGAGACGATGCGGATGAGTCCCGAGTCACGCAGACCGATGCGGACCGATGCGAATGCTTAGCATTTGTATGGCAAGCAGTTTGCCACCGAATCCCGGCGCTAACAAACGACGGCTATGGGCGATAGGCTGCGAGAATGTGCGACCCGTGCTCCGACCTTTGATCCGTCGCCAAATATTCGATTTGGACAAAGTGTTTTCTATGAGACTTTATTTGATGTGGTGATGATTTGCATTTTTTGTACAAATAGGTGAAGGGTGAAAGGTTTAGGAAACGGTTTATTTTTCTCAATTTAAATGCGCAACGGGAACTATTTTGAAGTTGTTTTTTTCTTCTAGTTTCTTGTGTGTACGATTACCTATGTTACTAGAACTTGAATACACGTGTATCCAGAAAAAACCCCGTAAAAAAGATCAAAGCAAGCAAGTATCCTATGTACACAAAAAACTGATAAACTTTATTGTTATTTTCCTACAAAGGCAAGGAAGTACCTATTGGAAAGCAAGTTTCAGTGACATTTTTATTTATGCAAGGACCGACGTTACTGCCACCGATATAAGTGTAAAGTTGCACCGAGTTGCATCGAATGCGTTGCAACATAGGTGCCTAGAGGTGCCCCGTCTGCATAATGAGTGGTAACGAGAGCCATTGTGGCCGGAAGCTATCATTCATTCATGACTCTAACCTCTAAGTAAAAGCGGCTTGTTTCAGGAGAGCTGCGATGTTTAAATGATTTTAGAAAACAATAACTTACTATAGTCAATAACTAACAGTCGGCACGGTTGGCGCAGTGGTTAAGCGATTGACTGTTGCGCTGCGTGTCGGGGGTTCGATGCCCGCACGGAATAAATATTTGTATGACCTACAAGTAGTTGTTCCGGGTCTGGCTGTTTGTGTATGTGAGTTTCAATGTTTGTAAACGCACCCACAATACAGGAGAAATTCCTAGTGTGCAGCAAGGTAAAAAATATATATATATATAATTATCTTCCACAAATAACACTTATTAACTATAACCTAAAAATGGAAAAAAATATTCTAATGTAGGACAATGTTCATTTGTGGGAGACTGGTGCCTAAACTAAGCCGTGACTTATATTTCAGGACACCAGGGACTGCCCTCTAGAGGCAAAAATATCATCAACAACATTATTATAGAAAATGCTTAACGAAAGTTACATTTTCATGTTATAAATTATACTGCAAACTATTTGTTGGAAGAGAATAATAATAAAATCTTAAATTTGTATGAATTGTTTATGAAATGTAGTGGAGTTCAACGTGCATGTGGGGTGCGGGTGTGTTGTTTTGTGTTTGTCTGTGTGTGTGTTTAGTGTTGAGAGGGTGAGAGGGTATGTGAGTGGGTTCATGCTCAACTAGACGAATGGTTCCTATTACGTTTTTATGACTAGTAGTATAGCATAGTATATATAAGTATTTATATATAAAAAAGTTCTACGTGCAATAATAATCGGAGGTAAAATTTGGCCAAGGTTCCAATTAATTAGGTTAAGGAAACAATCATGGGAACCTTGGCCAAATGTTACCTCCGATTATTATTGCACGTTATAAAGCAAGCTTGGGCAGCGTTTGGAATACTTCGTCAAGTCTTCTCTTCGCCAATCCCGCAGTTTTTGAAGACTAAGGTCTTCAACCAGCGCGTCCTGCCCGTTATGACATACGGTGCCGAAACGTGGACACTGACAGTCGGGCTGGTCCACAAATTCAAGGTCACTCAGCGTGCTATGGAGCGGGCTATGCTCGGAGTTTTTCTGAAGGATAAGATCAGAAATGAAGTTATCCGGAAGAGAACCGGATTTACCGACATAGCCTGCAGAGTAAGCAAGCTGAAGTGGCAGTGGGCTGGCCATGTTTGTCGAAAGAATGGCCGGTGGAGCAGACGAGTCCTGGAGTGGAGACCGCGTATCGGCAAGCGTAGTGTGGGACGCCCCCAGCTAGATGGACCGACGACCTTAAAAAGGTGGCTGGGACAGACTGGATGCGGAAGGCGGAGTATAGGGTGTTGTGGCGCAGCCTGGGAGAGGCCTATGTCCAGCAGTGGACTGGTATAGGCAGAGTTGATTGATTAGCATAATCAACCTATAATGTTCCCACTGCACACACAGGGACACAGGCCTCCTCTTCTTTCGAGAGGGAGTGGGCAGTAATCTACCACGCTCGCCCAGTGTGGGTTGGTAGATGTCACATGTCTTCGAATTTTTTGGTTCTAGGACATGCCGGTTTCCTCATGATGTTTTCCTTCACCGTTTTGAGAGCAGTGGTGATGAAATTATTTACACAAAGTAAAGCGCCTGCCTGGGTTCGAACTCACGACCATCAACTTGTAAGCCGGGGCCGTAACCACTGGGCCACCACTGCTCTGCAGTTGTTTGATTACGTATTACATATTTAAAAAACATGACGTAAGTACCGTATTGTTACACGTCATCATCATCATCTGCCCTTTTCCCAACTCCGTTGCGGTTGGCTTCCAGTCTAACCAGATGCAGCCGTATTGTTACACATATGAATCACAAAAATGTCAATACAATAAAACTTACATTCCGATTGGGATTGACATGGAATGTCAAATCAAATAAAACTGAAAACATGCGGGAAAATGTTCAGTACAACAAAAGTGGTCAAACGTCACCGTACGAAATACAAAATACCGAAGTTAGTTTATTTATTAATATTTTACAGTTAATTAAAACGGTACAACACCAATTTCATTAATTAACGTAGAAACATCAAAAAGAAACCAAAGTACGTAATGTTGACCATAATGTTATTATAAGTTAATTAAAAACTAACATATTATGGAACAGTCCGCTGTTGTGGGAGAAACTATGCAACGGTGTGGACTTACATACTTTTGCTCACAAACACCAGATAATATATACGCATAATTTTACTCCATTCATCTGCAAACACATCACATTCATGGCTGGCTGTCAGAAGGGCGTTGAGCATCTTTAAAGTACGACAGACTGGGGATTCGGCTCTGGCTACAGTTTTGGATGATCGCACAAATAATCGGCAGAAAAGGCCATGGGAACTCTGGGCAGTCGATTCGTCGCCGTAAGGTTTTACAAGCAGAGTTGCACTACTGCGATCATTAACCGACTATTTATCAGTGGTAACGGCTTACGAGTTGCAGGTCGTGGGTTCGCACCCAGGCAGAGCGCTTTACTTTGTGTGAATAATCACATCACCACTGCTCTCAAAAAACGGTGAAAGAAAACATCGTGAGGAATACGTCCTAGAACCAAAAATTCAAAGACATTTGACATCTACCAACCCGCACTGGGCCCGCGTGATAGATTACAGCAAACTCCGGGATCTCGAGGAGAGAAGGCCTGTGTCCCAGCAGTGGGAACATTATAGGCTGATTATGCTTTGCCCTACTCAAGATACTAGAAGGAACAGTGGGGTTTTAGTCGGTAGGAGTCCGATATTAACTCCGTTCTCCCTACGGAAAAAAAGTGTAAAAGCGCCCTTACTGCTACGACATAAATGTCAATGTCAAATTGTTACCACCGATGTGCAGTTGACTATACTAGTTCACGAAGATTAAGGCTTACATTCAACTATGTACATTGTCATATTACTATGAACTTAAGTTATAACTTACAGTTTCTATCAGCCAACGTTTGACCTAAATCACTTAGGCATATCTACATACGTACATATAAAAATATGTGAGATAAATTTATATTCTTTCATAGTCAGAATAAGGTCAGTCGACCTACGATCTTAACTATAAAAATATTCAATATGGTATTGAAATCACAAAGTAAGTTTAAGTTAGGTTTACTTTTTAATTAACTTGTATTTGGTTAACAAATAATGGGACGATTTCTATTTGTTTTGGGAAGTGGATATTAAGTGGTCGTCTAAGAATTAATTTGAGGTACTTAATTGTGATATTGATCGCACAGTATTGATTTAGATGGTATGAACATAATGTTATATTTGGGTCACAGAACTGACAACAATATAATTACTTGTGAGTGAGCTTGCTTTTAAGCTCTACCTACTAAAGAAACTTTAACATTCTGCCATAAACTTCCGAAAGCCTTAACAGAATATCTACGCCTGCATCTATAGCCTAGTATGAACCATGTCTCACCGCCGGCCGATATGAATCGCTCCGTAACTCAAACAAGCGAGCTTCGCGTGCGCATCGCAATCAGTCGCACGTAATCGTCCGATCGCGGCCGGTATCGCCCGATCTCGCGCGGTATCTTCCGATCTCGCGCGGTCGCGAACCGCTAATTATCGCAATAGATGCTCACCTTCGATTAGCGGAGGTGTCGAAACACCTCCTCGTGAGTTTAGCTATAAAATGATCAGTATCGTAGAGAAATGTCTTGTAAACAGATATTGTCAGCTTGTGACATACTTAGTACTACGACTAAGATCCTTATCTGGGTCAATATGTGTAGTAGTAATTTGTGTAGGCAACTCAATCAGGAATCTGCACGTACCAGATATGAGGTAGCCATAGCATCATACTTCGAATAACTTATTCAAGTAAATAAAAAACGAGTGTGTTTTAGACCACACGACTGAAGTAAATCAGAAGTGTATAAACTTAAACTAAAAGCCAGTGTGAATTAAAAAAAAATACCTATTATGCGGGACGGCCCGCGGCGGTAACGCGGTGTGTTCCATGTTTAAAATTTAAACAACTTCCGTTCGCCCGTTCAGTTTCCGTAACGCTCTCGTCACGCATTTATCAGCCTCTCCCCAAGACAAGCGTGCGAAAAGAAGTTTTACTTCAAAAAACTTAATTGAAATAAAACACTTCCCACTACAGAATGACACCTCTTTACAAAGAAAAATAACCAATTTGAAAAGTAGTAACTATTTACAATTATTTCTGTGCTGCTCTGAATAAACTTAGTCTACAAAATCCCTTTTATTATCTGTTAATTTTGAATCATATTATACTCAATCAATCAACTCAGCCTATAGCAGTCCACTGCTGGACATAGGCCTCTCCCTCTCTCGTATTATAATCGCCTCCGATCAAATTTACAGAATCCCACGTATTTCATCTTTACCACTGAACTCGTAACCTAACTGCGACAGGTACCTGTCTCCGAAGCCCGGCTTAAGATTCAGTAGGTTTGGAAGCCGCCTGTTTATATCGCAAGCCGCGGCGCCAACGCGTTTTGTATGGTAATCAGCTGACTCACTCGTGTATGTGGAACATTGTGGCTGGATGTACCATCGGATAAATGGTCCTTTGGGTACTGGAGAGATCTGTGTTGAGTTGGGAGCCCGGTTTTAAAGTGTTTCGTTTTAGTTAGTGATAGCAGCGGTGGCCCAGTGGTAACGGGCTCGACTTACGAGTTGTAGGCCGTGGGTTCAAACCCACACAAGCGCTTTACTTTGTGTAAATAATTTCATCACCACTGCTCTCAAAACGGTGAAGGAAAACATCGTGAGGAAACCGGCATGTCCTAGAACTAAATATTCGTAGACATGTGACATCTACCAACCCGCACTGGGCCCGCGTGGTGGGTTACGGCCCACTCCCTCTCACAGAAACAGGAGGCTTGTGTCCCAGCAGTGGCTTATTATGTTTGAGAAATATGTTGTTGTTTATGTTACAAATCCTAGGAAAATGTTTTAAGCTTAACCATATTTCTCACAGCACAAACTTTAGAAACCCTTTTTATTTTACTGTTCTGCATTAGCAGATTTACACCAAGACTTTCCATAGTTAATTAAAATAGATAATCAAAGAAAAGAAAATCAAATAACTCAATATTTATATAATATTACTCGACAATAGACTTTCAACTTTAACATTTAGATATACAGGGTGTTAAAGTAACTGCGTGCCATAGCTTAAAGGTAGGTTCAGTATCGATAAAGGAACCCAGGAAAAAAAAAGAAAACGAAAATGAAAACACAAAAATAAACTGCAAGATCGCTATTTTAAGTTAGTAGGTACTAAATTAGGTTATTTAGTACCTACTAACTTAAAAAAGCAATCGTTTAGAATTAAAATTATTTTATTTGACTGTCCTAAGCCCGTTAAAGTACGAAGAGACTTATTTTTTTTTTATGTATAATATTTTTTTTTGTTTATGGTTTGTTTTTGTTTTCCTGGGTTTTTGCAGCCCACACTGTTCAATACTCTGCAAAGCATATAATAGGTATATTTATTCCTAGTACTCGATAATAGCTGTTTTAAATAAAGAGAAACAGTTATCATTTTAATAGAGCCCCTCAAGGCACAGACTGTTCCAACTAAAGAATACATTCGTCCCGAATGCTGTGTTACTATAATATTGGTGTAATGGGGCTATCGACCGTGACGATATTTGTAACTCAAAAACCGGCCAAGTGCGAGTCGGACTCGCGCACGAAGGGTTCCGTATCAAAATGGCAAAAAACACGTTTGTTGTATGGGAGCCCCCTTCAATATTTATTTTATTCTATTTTTTAGTATTTGTTGTTATAGCGGCAACAAAAATCAAAATCAAAATCAAAAGTCATTTATTCAAACTAGGCTGAGAATCAGCACTTTTCGGACGTCAAAAATTACATGAGACAGTCCCCCAAAAACAGCACCCTTCACCACTTCCTAGTGCTTTAGCTGGGAAGAAGAAGTGGCGCAACAAACTCCTCAGCAGCACAGCTGTCTGTTCGCATAAAAAACTTGAAGCTATACAATACAATATAAAATAATTTGCATTACGCAACACAAAACGTTAAATTAAATTATTTGCCTTATGTTAGCTAGCACACACCATTATACAAATATATATAATAATCGTCGAAAACTATACTCAAGCAGAAATAACGTAAACAAAACGTATCTAAATAAAAGCCTCCAGGCATAATGGGCGTGCCCGCTTAAATAAAGCTACAGCTATAACTCGAAGTCACAAATGATATACTAGCACCATAGAAGTAAAATAAAAACAGTTAATTATTAATAACAATAACAAAACCATGGTCAGCAAGACGACCAGTCACCACAAGCAGCACCCGTTCACGAGCATAACGCAAAGATCAGCCATCACCCCCCTCGCCATATTTGAGGGAAGGAGGCAACCCGACCCCCGACGCTACCGCAAGCAGTGACATCTAAGGGAGCATGACGAACTTGCTGCCGGTTGCTCAGGCAAGAATAAAGTGTTCAATTTGTTAAGGTCGCTAGCAAACCACTTATTGCAATACAACTCATAAAAGAACATGAGTAGATTTTGTCACTAATAAATTAAAATAAATTGACTTAGTCAAATAAAATAAACAACTATAGGAACTCATATAACCTGTCAGTAGGGAATCTATCTGGAGAAAGAACACGAACATTGTCTTGAGTTAATCACAGCGACCAACTGTTCTTATCGTTTAAGTAGTCGTTGATAGAATAGTATGCCTTTGAACAAAGATTGGATTTAACTTTAACTTTAAACGCATTAAAAGGCAAATCTAGCAAGGAAGAGGGTAGAGAAATACATAATCTGTGAAAATTTCAACTGTCTAGCTATCACGGTTCATGAGATACAGCCTGGTGACAGACGGACAGACGGACAGACAGACAGACGGCGGAGCCTTAGTAATAGGGTTCCCGTTTTACCCTTTGGGTACGGAACCCTAAAAAGTAAGAATCATCAAATGTCCAAGTAAAAATACCCATAATAGGCACAGAACGAAAAAAAACTTTATATTGTAGTTGAAAAACATGTTCCCTCATACATATATATATTATTATATTATTTCTTAAATAACTTTGAAAGCATTTAATTTAAATTATAAAAATATATCTTATATCCTTACAACAAGCCCTTCGATTTGATATGTCACACGGTACAGTTTTTAAAACTTTTATTTTTTTATTTGCCCCCAAAAGTGACTTTGGTAGTAGGTACTGTGACCCAAAACGACCGTCTAACGTAAATAAATTAATTTTGAATACGGGGAGTGAAGATTTATGGTGGGTTACTTGTGATTACTATAATAAAACCACGAAGTGAAAAATTGTAAGACTGTAATTTTAGGCGGCAAAAGCAGAGAGGAAAACATTAAAGACATATGTCATCTTGACATTGACATAACATAGTGTTGCCAATAAACTATATCAGAACAATGTTGCAATCATTACATAACACCCCCTTTAGAATGCAATCCCATTTCCTTTATACAAAAATAATGTTTATTAAAAGTAGTCCCCTTAGTTAATATGTCAGCTACCATATTACTACCTTTGCAGTTTACAAAATCCACATTTTTATTATGATAATTATCTCTTAAAAAATGAAACCTAATATCTATATGCTTCGTTTTTGGTTTATAACAATCAGTTAAAGCTAAACGTATTGCACTCTGATTATCACAATATATGGGTAAGGGACCTTCTTGCAGACCAAGTTCCAGTTGCAGCTGACGGAGCCACAGCGCTTCCTGTGTCGCAGACTCCATGGCCATATATTCTGCCTCGGCTGTAGACAGAGCAACTGTTGGTTGTTTGCAGGAGTTCCACGCTATACCACCATTCTGAAAAATAAAAATGTAACCGGTGCAGGACCTTCTGTCCTCTGGGCTGCTGGCCCAGTCTGCATCGCAGTAGCCTCTTATTCCTTTCGATTCATCTTTACTGAAGCAAAGCTTTAAATCTTTTGTTCCTTGGAGATATCTCATTATTCTTTTCACACCGAGCCAATGTTGATGTCCAGGATTGCTAACATATCTGCTGACTTTATTTACTGCAAACCCAATATCTGGTCTAGTTGCCTGGGCTAGATACAGTAAGCATCCCACTGCCTGTCGATAAGGAATATTGTCATTTCCTTCAGTATCAACTGTGTCGAATTTTGCATTCACTTCTATAGGTGTTTTCACAGGTTTTGATTCTGACATTCCAAAACGCTCTAATGTTTCTTTAATGTAATTTTCTTGATCAAGCATGACAATTCCTTCCTTACGATTTCTAGTGATGTTCAATCCAATAAACTGTTTTGATTCTCCAAGATCTTTCATATGAAATTCACCTTTTAATTTTTCTTTAATTTCCGACTTTAAATTAATATCATTAGAAAATATAATAAGATCATCAACCCATACAGCAACAAAAATCATTGTTTCTTGTTTCACATAATAATAGATGCATGGATCTATTTTTGATCTAGAAAGGCCAATTTTCTGTAGCACACTATCTAGTTTGACATTCCATTGCCGGCTGGCTTGCTTTAGACCGTAAATTGATTTCTGTAACAAGCATACTTTAATTCCTTCTTCATATAACTCTGGTTGAGTCATATAAATTTCATTTTCTAAATCTCCTTGCAGAAATGCTGTTATGGCATCCATCTGGTCAATATCAAGGTCATATTTTGCAGCCAATGCAATCAGGTATCTTACAGAAGTGTATCTTACAACTGGCGAGTATATTTCATCATAATCGATGCCTCTTTTCTGTGCATAGCCTTTAACTACAAGTCTAGCTTTATATCTGTTTACGGCCCCTGTTTCATCAGTTTTCGTCTTAAAAATCCATTTACAAGGAAGAGCTTTCTTTCCCGGAGGTAGGTCAGTAAGCGTCCAGGTCATATTTCTTTTCAGAGATTGAAATTCTTCATCCATGGCTATTCTCCATTTATTAGCATTTTCTGAGAATAAAGCTTCTTTTACGGTGTCCGGATCTCTTGGATTTTTAATTGAACAATAATAACTAGGTTTTGAATTCCTTTCAGATACTTCAGGTTTGTTCCTTGGACGTAAGGTAATGGTACTTTCTGGTAAGTTCTTATATATGTTATCTGATTTTCTACTGGGAACATATGCATCATCTTCGTCTGAGTTTGTTGCATATTCATCGGAGCTTTCACTAGCATATATTTCTGAAGATTCTACTTGTTGTTTTTCTGTTTCAGGTTCAAGTGCTGATGACGCAGGTGGTGATTGTACGACGTTAGAGCTGTCAACATCACAAGGTAAGTATATGTTATGATTTTTCTTTATATTCTCCAAAAATTCAACATCTCTACTCTTGATAATTTTGTTTGTTTCAGGATCAGCGAGGCGGTATCCTTTGGTGCTATCGCAATAACCTATAAAAATCATTTTTCGTGACTTCGGGTCCCATTTCTTACGTTTCTCCTTGGGAACTTGTGTCATGACTTCAGAACCAAAGATACGCATGTTCGACAAGTTAGGCACCTTACCATACCATAATTGATATGGGGTCTTTTTGTTTATAGCTGTAGTAGGCGAGCGGTTAATTATATAAGCAGCAGTAGCTGTCGCCTCGGCCCAATAAGGTTTTGGTAAGTTAGCATCCAACAACATGCACTTAGCTCTCTCTACAAGAGTACGGTTCATCCGCTCTGCAAGACCATTTTTTTGCGGTGAATATGGTGTAGTAGTTTGGTGCTGTATGCCATACTGTCTCAAATAGTTATCAAAATCTTTGTTGCAGTACTCTAAGCCGTTATCGGTACGTATAACTTTGATTTTCTCACTACATTCATTTTCTGCCTTCTTGTGGAAATTCTTGAATGCATTTAAAACACTGAGCTTGTCTTTGAGGAAGTATACATGCACTAATCATGAAAAGTCGTCTATGAAAGTTATAAAATATCTCATACCTCCTCTAGGGATGGTGTCTCCATTGGACCACACAAGTCAGAATGTATCACCTCTAGTTGTTCTAAAGCTCTTGAACCAACATGGTTGAAAGGTAGTCTCGACTGCTTTCCTTCTAGACATGTAGTGCAGGTGACAGGTAACTTGACCTTTTCTGAAGACAGGTTCACTCCCTCAGTGCATTCTTGGAGTCTGTTTACATCTGGAAAGTTTAAATGCCCCATGCGTCGATGCCACATAACAACATCATTTGAAATATCAGAAATACTCAGGTTGGCATTTATTTATCTGTTAACATTGAGTAAATATAAGTTGTTTTCTAATTTAGCTGAACAGATAAAATCTCCTTTACTGTTAAAAATTTCAAAACAATTTCCATTAAAGTTAACTTTGCAACCATTCTTTACCATTGCACTGACAGACAATAAGTTTCCAGCAAGTTCAGGTATGTACAAAACATCTCTTACCTGTATTCTATTTTCATTATTACCGTGCAACACCAGATTAATTTTTCCTATTCCTTTCACAGGTAACGGAGTCTTGTTAGCAACTGTGATGGTAGAAATCGGAGGATATTTGACATCATACATCCAATCACTGTGATTTGTCATATGCATTGACGCGCCTGAGTCCACATACCATTTATCATGCTCTGTTGTTACGGAGGAAGCTGAAAAAGCTGCTACAAAACTTTTATCTTCACTTTTATTTGGTGTTTTCTTCTGTACACGACAATGTTTACCCAAGTGACCATGTTTATTACAATTAAAACACCTTGGGCCTCTGTATTTTCCACTATTCTGTTTATCAGAACTTTTCTTCTTAAATGAGTAAAAAGCAGTAGTTTCTGAACTCTGAACTTCTTGTAAAAGTTTAGTTTTAATTATATCTGCACTGATTCTCACCCCAGAGCTCTCTATTGCCATAATCATGGGTTTGTATAAATCCGGCAAACCCGCAAGCATTAATGTGCCAAGCCATTCGTCGTCGACGGAAAATCCTATATTTCTCAGCTTGTGTGCAGACGTCATGATTTTATTTACATAATCTTCGACACTTTTAGAGGATTCTAACGTTGTTGTAATCAGATCCTTTAACAATGCTACTCTTCATGTTAAACCGTTATCATCGAACGGTCGTTCTAAGTTCGTCCAGACTTCTTTCAAAGTTTTCGCATCTTGAATGTGAACATAATTGATAGCATCCACTAATAATATCAGTTTTGACTTCGCTTTAATGACTTTGGTGGAATTAACTTTAGCGGGATCTTTAGTTTCGATGGACTGCCAAAGATCTTCAAGTTCGAGATACGCCTTTACTGCGAACTTCCAATTGGCATAATTATCTCGGCCAACGAGTTTTTCGATGTTAAATAGCGAATTTGTAGACATTTCTTCGGATTATGTACCACGACAAACTGTATGACGCCACGCGGTGGAAATTTTTCGACGACGATTATTATTCGGATTTTCACTATTATCCCGAGTAATCACTATCAGGTAACCAAAGCACGCTCTGCTACCATGAAGATTTATGGTGGGTTACTTGTGATTACTATAATAAAACCACGGAGTGAAAAATTGTAAGACTGTAATTTTAGGCGGCAAAAGCAGAGAGGGTACTTGGACTTCTTGGCGGGAATGTGAAGCGTCATGTTCAGCAGTTTGTTTAATTTTCCAAAATTAGTGTTTAGCCGAATATTAATGTGTAATAATGGTGGATTATTAACCATTAAGTGTTTGTGAACGTGCATTAGTGTACGCAAATGAAACAAGACAGTGCAACTTCGCTTCAAGTTCTCTCAAGAAGTCCGCGTGAGGACTCAGTAAAGTGCCACATCTTTACTGAAACTCAAGGGGAGTAGGCGGGGATATCATCATCATGCATTTATAATTCATTTCATCAATATACAAGAACAACCTACAACAACAACAACATACAAGAACTAACTTGACATTGGCTAAATGCACAAACCGTGCGAAGCCAGAAGGAACAAAAAAAAAAAAAAAAAAAAGCTGAGAGGAAAACATTAAAGACATATGTCATCTTGACATTGACATAACATAGTGTTGCCAATAAACTATATCAGAACAATGTTGCAATCATTACTTAACAGGGAGTATTCAACATTCATTTATTTACGTTACACGTTCGTTTTAGGTCACAGAAATTCATAATTATGTGTACCAAATTTCAACTTAATCTGTCCAGTAGATTCGGAGCAATTTGGCTGTGATAGACAGACAGACAGACGAGTGAGTATATAGGTTCCGTGTTTACCTTTTGATGTAAGGAACCCTTAAAATACGGAAGAAAAATCTCTGAACCTAAACTTACCTCCAGAAAATTAATTCTGTTTATGAATATTAAAAATTCGCGTCGCGTTGCCCGCACACCGCCAGCCCCGCGACGCGACACAGCGCCGCGCCGCGCCGCCTGACGGTCACGTGACCGCGTCAAGTAAAGGTGGCGCTGCTTTTACACCTGCATTTTACTTTTATATTAAACATTCTTGCAGTCCTCCGTGGCTTTCTGGAATAGGATTTGCAAATGGTCGCTGTTTATAAAGCGGAATTGTTAAAAAGTTGATGCAGATAAATGGTACAATGTTTTTTTATACTTGACTTGATACATGTTTGTATTTACTTGAGGATGACATGCAATTATTGGACTTACTCGGGAATTGTTTAGGACATCAAATTATGATTTCAAAACACAATCGGGCCGGAAAGCCTTCAAAGCCATGAAACCATCCAAAAATAACAAAAAAATGTTATTCAAGCCCCCATTCAGTAACCAATGCATAAAAACCGATTGGACGCGATGTTCGCACGACCATAAACGTATCAGTTACAAAAAGAAACAGCAGAATTATTCCGGTAAGTCGAAAAATACAATACATACAAACAACGAAAGAGGCGAGGGGTGCTAACGCAAAAAGGCGGTTTGATTTCAACTTGATAACGATAGGCGGGGTTGGTCCTTTTACACTGACAGCCTTGCCACAAAACACCAAAAAGGTAACAACGGTATACAATGCGCGCTCACTGACACCTAAAAAATATAAACACCGAACCTAGCAGGCAGTGTAAATCGTTCAACGAACATAGTTGAATACATAGAAGGTTTCACAGTGCTAGTATGCCCGGAAAGCTAAAGGTAAACAGCAATGGTGTTGATTAATCATTGTGAAATAGTATCGCGCGCACAGATAGCGATGTTACACAGATTTTTATGTTGAAATGTTAATTTATACCGGCAGTGGTGGATGCGAGCATATTGGTACGAGTTTCATTTTGTTGTATAATTGTTTTCGTGTTGGATTTTATCGAGGCGAAAGATCTTTAGATGATGTGAAAGAAACTATTATTATTTAGGAATCTAGGTAAATGTTAACCTACTATTTTCTAGGGATTCACTCAATTTTGATATTCGTTGAAGAAAGAATTAAGTGAGACTTTATCACACTGATAAACAGCCACCGATTGTTCGGAAATCGTTTCTAAATAAAAGTCAAATAAAGTGATGATACTTTTGTGAGGTACTTGTACCCCGACTTATGTAGGACATAAATACAATAAAAAATTATAAACACGACAGACCCGCCAAAGAACCAACAAAAAAGTGTAAAAAAAAGAAAAAAAGTAAAGTTAAAAAAGATGGAAACAAGATTTATAAAAAAATATACTTTTTAAAACAATCTCATGCAGTCGGAGGCAATAGGTCGTTATTTTAAGAAAATGCCTCCGACTGCATATTTATGATTGTTTATACACTCGTGAGCAATAAATTGGAATCACTTCAACTGCTGCTCGAACCAATTTTTTACAACTTCTATGCAATTAACTATGGATTGTGGCATATCATTTGAAAGGCAATTGTGTAAGCTTTCAAGCTCTTACAATATCATAACCAAAGATTATTCACCATATGTCACGGGACGTAAAATAAAAAACTTTTAAAACAAAACACCATATTATTTGGTAGTCCTGAAACCCTATAAAAAGGGGGCGTTTATGAAAATTGATCCTCAGTCCAATATTTCACGTCACTGGGATTAGTGAAGCTAAAAGAAAATGGAAACCACACCTATAGAAGCCGCTCCAGTCGTCATCCTAATCCAGCAAGGATTGTCTCAGCGTACTATCGCTTGACAGCTTCATTTGAGCCAGTTTTGTGTCTCGAAGGTGAAACAAGAGCTTCAGGGAGACTGGAAACTTAGTCCGAAGACCAAGATCTGGACGACACCGATGCACTTCGGTGAGAGATGACCGATTTATTGTCACCTCTTCTCTCCGAAATCGAAAACTGACCGGCGTGGACGTCCAGCAGCAGCTCAGAGAAGTTTGAGGGAGGGCTGTCAGCGAGTGGACAGTGAGGTGAAGACTCAAAGAAGCGAACCTGACTCCGAAAAAGCCAGCCATCACGGGACCTAAATTGTCTCCAGCCCACCGACAAGCTAGGCTAGGCTTCAGTTTGCTCGCGATCACTTAGATTGGGATATCGAGCAATGGAGGCGAGTCCTGCTCTCGGACGAATCCGGGATGTGCCTGCATGGTAGAGACCGTTGACAGAGAGTCTATAGGAGACCGGGGGAGCGATTCACACAATGCTGTTTTGCGGAAACAGTGGCATACGGGGGTGGGTCCTAGTCCATGGTATGATGTGGGCGGGGATATCTATTGAAGCAAAAACGGAGTTGAAATTCATACCTGGTAGAGGTCGGGGAGGGAGGCTAACCGCACAAAGATACATCAACGACATTCTGCTAGGCCATGTGCTCCCCTACTGGGTTTATTGGCAAAGATTACCTGCTAATGCACGATAATGCCCGCTGCCACACCGCTGCAGTGACAAGACAGTACCTTGTAGAAGTCGGGATTCCCACACTAGACTGGCCAGTCCTCAGTTGCTGACTTAAATCCGATTGAACATATATGGGACGAGCTGAAAAGGCGGGTACGAGGAAGATGTCCAGCTCCGGCGTCAATAGAAGACCAGAAAGCTGCTCTAGTCGAAGAGTGGCAGGAAATCCCACAGGATTCCATCAGGAAACTCATTCGGTCAATGACAACCGTTTACAGTCAGTCATTAGGGCCAGGCCGGGTAACACAAAATATTAAGGAGTAAATAACACAAATTGTATATATTTTTACTCTCTTTTCATATTACTTCTTATTTAGACGTCCGAAGTTCGACCTATTGCAATAAATCTATAAATTTAGGTAGAAAATTTAATTCATCTCTATTAATCTCTTTTTAAAACCCTTCATTTTGATAGGTACCCCACTCAATAGGCTTGGGAGATTTTGTTTTTTTCGAAAACACACCTTTTGTCACCAAAAATCTGCCATTTTGATTTTTCATCATTTTAATATACCCAGTGACACTCGCGCAATAAAGACGAATCTAACGACATATCATTCATCAAAATCGGTTCAGCCGTTTAGTACCTAGTTACGAGGGAACATATGGGCAGACATACATACATTATACATAGAGGTCAAACACATAACCCTCCTTTTTTGGTTTCGCCGCAGTCGGGTAAAAACTGTAAAAAGTATAGTATGTAAGTACACCCTACCTATGTAAAATGTATGTCAATAAATTGTAAAGTTTTGGCATGTGCTCATCAAGGCCTTTAATTTGATATCCATCTTGAATTAACTAAAGTTTTTTTTTTCGCACCCGGTAATGGAGCCATACTGCCACCATATTCATTTTTTTTAACTTATGAGCCCTAAACACATTACACTCCTTTTTGGGCAGTCGTAAAAAGGTAAATGAATAACAGAAGTCTAAATTCCTAGTATATTTTGTACAAGGTTAGACATCCAGCTTCATCAAAACGTCATTGACCACCAAGCCGTTATTGCTTCGACCGACTGAACAAAAGTTAGGTATTACTAAGTTACAGTCAGTTCAAAAATCAAAGTTTCAGAGCGAAGTGGTCTGAACCGGATATGAGCGCTGCCGACCACCGGATGCGGAACTTTGTGCTAGTTAAGTATCGTCGCCTGCTGCTAAGTAACGGATGTAACTATGTACCGAAAGTGGTGGGCAATCTGATTGATGATATTTTCATAAGGTCGATTATCAACATACAAAAAAAAAACAAAATACATCAGTAAATACTCAACTTCAAAATATTTTGTTCACATAAACCTACAGGGGCACTTATGCAACGTCAGGAGCAAGGTGCATGGTTCCAACTGGTGGTTTTCTATGATGAAGAGCTGACAAGAAACTCAACGGTTACTCTTTTAAAAATAATTAGCTTTTACAGCGTTTCAAATTACAGTGTTATAAGTAGAGATCGGATATTCGGATGCATATTTACCTAAAGTACGTTTGTTTCCCGGCAAAGGATACAAAGTATGGAAACGGCTTCTTAAAATATATTTTTATTCCGGGATCGCGGGGTTTCATTAATAACAGTGTGTAGGTATACAATTTTGTATTCCTAAGTATAACAAATATTTCTTATCTATTTAGCAAGAATTTTGTGGAAAATATAACACGTTTATAAAACACTATTAATATTTCATCAAAACCTTTTATTCTAAAATGAAATATATTTATTCGGGGATACACAGTAAAAAAGAGTAGTTCTTAAAAATTTATCAGTCCTGGAAACCGACACTTTCCCGTACCGAAGCGCACTCCATACTAGTCAACTCTCAAACTTTAGTTGAATATGCATCCGAATATACGATCTCTAGTTATAAGGTACCTATGGGAGGACAGTGTAGGCCTGTCAGTAAGTATCAGGTACTTGTGAGCAGGCCTCCACTGTTCAATAAGTATCAGGTACTTGTGAGCAGGCCTCCACTGTTCAATAAGTATCAGGTACTTGTGAGCAGGCCTCCACTGTTCAATAAGTATCAGGTACTTGTGAGCAGGCCTCCACTGTTCAATAAGTATCAGGTACTTGTGAGCAGGCCTCCACTGTTCAATAAGTATCAGGTACTTGTGAGCAGGCCTCCACTGCTCGCCCACTGCATCGTACTGCTAGGCATAGGTCTCTCCTTAGACGTTTTGAAATGAACAGTCAGCTGTGCTGCTGAGGAGTTTGTTGCGCCACTTCTTCTTCCCAGCTAAAGCACTAGGAAGTGGTGAAGGGTGGGCGTTTTTGGGGGACTGTCTCATGTAATTTTGACGTTCGAAAAGTGCTGATTCTCAGCCTAGTTTGAATAAATGACTTTTGATTTTGATTTTTGACACATCTTCTCAGTTAGGGCAATTTCCATAAAAAAACACAATTTCTAAAAGGCTTAGTGATCCCAGTGAACTGATTATAATTTGCTGTTACGATTACAAAAATATCTCTCCATTGAACTATTGAAGTGAACCTATTCCTAGAACAAGTACATTGCCTAGCTTAATTACACAGCTTAAAGGCTCCCGCAGAAAGGCGTGACGCGACTCTAGTAGCACAGTTTCTATGAAAACTTCATGGAAAGTGTCGCGCTGCCTGTCGCACCCGCGATATCGCGCCAGTCTGCACGCAGGCTTAACAGTAATCTTCCACAACAAAACCCACCATCCTTACCGCAGCAACTTAAAATTCAAATCATAGTAAAAAGCAACCCCAATGTGACTCGTCTCGTTGACAATTTAAAGGGTACCCAGTTAATTACAAAAGGGCGTACACAAACTCTTCATTTCCTCTTTAACTCGGCCATTGCGAGGTATTCCGTCAGCACACTTTATTATTTCTGCCTAGTAAATTAAAACCTTTGGCCCGCGCCCCGCACTTGCAGACTACTACAAAGACCACAGACTAAAATATTTACACTCTGCCAGTAATTAATACTCTGTGGTGTAATATGAAATGGCAGACTAATTAGAGTTGAATTTATGATCCCGCAATTCTACATTCTTTTATTACAGGCATTCTGATGGATTTCTAGATTTATTTCTAAAATTCTGTTGCTCACAAAACTTGGGATAATTACGTGGTATCTACTTATTTCACCGCTAATTAGCTGCCGCTTTAATTAACAGTGTCCACGTGAATAGTTCTTAATTTTCCTTGGAAAACCTACTGGTGAATAGGACAAGGCCGAGGTTTTTTGAGATACATTAATGAATAATATTAACCTGGTACTATATCACCGTACAGAGACACTTCTCGAATACAGAAGGACCAAAATAAAAAAAAAACCGGTCAAGTGCTTGTCGGACCACGCACAGTGAAGGGTTCCGTAGTCGGGATGAATATATCCCAAGAACAAACTTAACATTGTAGTTGAAAACATTTTTCCCCATACATTCCAACTTAAAATGTAAGTTTTTAGGCAAAATATAGAGAAACTCACCATGTTATTTTTAATCTAATTCTTATCTTTGAATTCTTATCTTAAAATGAAAAAAATACAGAGAAAGAATAAAATATATAATAAAAAAAAAAATATACTTATGCTTAGTAGTTTCGGAGATAAGAATGGTTAGTTTTCATTTATTTTCTTAAATAACTTTAAAACTATTTAAGTATAACAAAATTATAAAAAAAATTGAGACTCACAACAATCCTTTTCATTTAACATGTCTCACACGGTACAGTTTGCAATTTATTTTTTTTAATTTTTCTAGTTCACCCCCCAAAAGCGACCCACATATTATTTACGTTACAATAAATTAATTCCGTTACGTTACAATTAAACAAATAAAGTCCGTGTTTGGGTCACCCATACCAAATTTCAACATAATCGGTCCAGGAGATTCGGAGCAAATCGCCTGTGACAAATGGACGGACAAACAGACACACGAGTGATCCTACAAGGGTTCCGTTTTTTCTCCTTTCGAGGTATGGAACCTAAAAATTACATTGAATACTGATAATGTAATTTCATGTGTAGGGAACAAGGGGAACAAGGCGTGTGTAGGCACATGAAATTACAAGAACTTAAAACGACACACATTCGCAGAAAAAAGATCGCCAGTCAGGTAATATAAAACCTAACTTCGCTTTCGCCGCCGATAAGCATAAGGATGCTTATCGGCGGTGAAATTGAAGTTAAGACTTCTACATACTGGCGCGATTTGTCGCGCGACGCGACACCGGTAGAACAATTTCTATGAAAAATTCAAAGAAATTGTTAAACAAGAAATTGTTAACAGTATGTAGAAGCCTTAACGTACGACTGGTGATTCTTTTTTGTTTGAATTAACAAAAAATCATATTTCATTCATAAATAGGCACTTGTCACATTTTAGGACCAGCCGGTCTTTTCTGTAAAAATCTCACTATGACATCTTGGGTATGATGAGCTTGAACTCTTGAACTGAGCTGTCATGTCACCCAGCACTACGGATTGACAGTATTGACAGCTCACTTTACTTTATTCCATTTGAATAAAAA
Organism: Tiliacea aurago; assembly: GCA_948098905.1. Taxonomy (NCBI): domain Eukaryota; kingdom Metazoa; phylum Arthropoda; class Insecta; order Lepidoptera; family Noctuidae; genus Tiliacea; species Tiliacea aurago. The sequence continues at coordinate 27,688,513 of OX402581.1, read as the reverse complement.
TAAACCTTTTTTACAGTCCGTTCAACCGATTTTGACTTCTATTGCGTAGGCACGAGGATGGCATTAAAATTAAAAACGTGTTAACTAATACCAACTGTTTATTATACCTGCCATTTGTCATGCCACCAATGCAATAGAAGTTAAAATCGGTTGAACGGACTGGAAAAAAGGTCATTTTTTTCTAATCTTATTCCAAATGAAGTATAAATTTCCACGGTTTTTTTACAGAAAAGATTGGCAGATGTAGAAATAATAATTAAGTAGTTCCTGCTCACCAAACAGTTGAACTAAACTCCCAACACACCCGTCCTTGTGTTCGTATGTTGTACATAGCCTGAGCAAAACTCCACGATGTAAGACCAACACAAAGTGACGTCACTCGGGGCTACGGAGCAATAACGGAGTTTAGCGGTGCATTACGATGTACTGCGAGTTGTGACAGCTTCCTACGAGCACCTTACTATTTGTTGTACATAAATAGTATAGTATGCATTATCAACCTATAACGTTCCCACTGCTGGCACACAGGCGTCTTCTCGAAGAGAGAGAGTGGGCTGTAATCCACCACGCGTCCAATCCCGTTGACCTAGAATCTTGAAATTTGGCAAGAAGCAAGGTCTCTCAGCACAAGTAAAGGAAAAATTCCTAAAATCGTTAATTTGCAGTTTTATTACACAAAAAAATATGTTTTTGCGATTCCAAACTTACATTTGCAGTTGGAAAATTGATCGTGGCGTATATCAATGTATGGGAGAACATGTTTTTCAACCACAATGTTGTTTGTTTTTGGGGTAAATTCATCCCAACTACGGAAGCCTTATCTTCGCGTCGTCCAACACGCACTTGGCCGTTTTTTTATGACATATTAGTTGTTGTTCAAGCTGTTACATGTACATGTAACAGCTTCATCAACAACCTATACCTTGTTCTATTCTTTGTAAGTCACCAACTGCTATATGTAGGTACTTATATACTAGCTGCTATATATACAGGTGAGTTACAAAGAATAGACCAAATTAATGAAAGTATTTAGTTACATCACCCATGCTCATTTATTTTAAATGAGCATGGGTGATGTAACAACAGAAAATGAAAATTTTTGGACTTATCATGGATATGTATATTAATTATCTAACGGAAATAATACCGATAGATTTTAAACTAACGGTTCTCACAAACTTACGGTGACATATTATTATATATACCAAACACAAGAGATATTATTAATGGCATGTTATACAGGATTGTAATATCAACACTTCACGTGACCAGAGGGTTGGCTCGTTCTTTGGCCAAATAATTAGCATTGCCATTCAACGTGGCAATGCTGCCAGTCTTCTGGACAAGTTTCCGGATGACAGAGATGCGGACGAGTACTTCGACGCTTAAGTGTCTTTTTTATGTTGTAATTTTTTTGCAGTTAGTACCTTCTTAGTGTAAATAATTAGCTGTGTAATCTATGAGAAAATAAATATCAATAGATAACACACCACTACCTCAATTGAGGTAGTGCATTAAATGCTAAGTAGTTCTGCATAAACCAAACTTTACAGAGCTACCAATATTAGGAATTCATCCAACCCACATAATTTTTGTTTAATTTGTAACGATTGGCTTACTGATCAATCTGAAATCAGTTTAACAATGTAATCACCTGTTCACAAAACAAAAACACACGTCGACCACGCATGAATTAATTATAAGCATTGTCCACATTTATATACACTGCGGTGTTCACCCACTGAACGAAGCGCACGAATAAATGAACAAATAAGCCGACATCGATAGGCACGTACGAGGCGAACCAACAAGATACAAGACGAAACCCAATTACAAGTACGAAACAAGACAAACAACAATCAGTAATGAATGCAATCAAAACACCTTGTAACATGGCCCCACTTAGCACAACTTGCATCTCACCGCAAATCGTATCAAATTGTATCAATTGACCGGCCCTCGCGCCGCCCGCTTTCTTGGCAATTAAAGTTGCGCGGAGACAGAACGCAGGAAAAGGGGCGCGGGACGTCTGACTCGCCGCAAAGTTACCCCGAACTTAGCCGAAGTTACCCGAAAGTTGTCCAGCTTTATCCGCCGTTACCCCGTACGAACTTACCCGCCTAACTATCCGATCGACTCTCACAAAAGCTTTACGAGTAATTTGTTTAACAAAAGTCGGATGCTTAGATTTACGACTTGCTAGGCTTTAAGGAAAACAGTTATAAGGAGCTGAACTTAGTTCGCGAATGATAATGCAGTTCTGGATTAACCTTTGCCTATATAAGTTATTCATCATTATTTACTACAACAATGCTGTACTTCTAAATGATCAATGATCATTGTTTTTATTTTCAAGAAATAAAAACAATGAATAGAAAACCGGCATTAACAGTATCACACTCCCCGAATAATGATTATCTTCTACCGCTCGAATATAAACCGAGATCTCTTCCCTTATCCGGTTTAAAATAAACAAAAGACAAATGTCCCAAACAACCAGTTTGTAAAAGTTGAGTATTCGGTGAGCACTCCATCAATTAGTGAGGAAACATAAAACAGGGCTTCTCGAAGATTCCGCGGGAGATTCTTGCTGCTGATTTATTCTGTAATCAGTTTTATCGATAATGCTTTTTGTGCAGTTTATAAGATTGTGAGTTTCTTGGCTGTTATTGGGTGATTGCTGTGATTTGTTTTGGGTATAATATGAAAATTATTGGGCTGTGATTAACGATAAAGTATAACATCGATAGTAAACGACAGGAAGTATGTGTTATGGGCATTTAATTATCTTTCTATTCAAAATTGTGTATAGGTGACTTAAGTTCACTAAGCTTACCCGTAACAGATACTATGATTACGAAAGCAAAGTTATTTGCTTTCTTTTGGAACTTTTCCCAACTACTATACTTTTCCAAGATTCATACCTAGAAAACTGATTTGACAGTTAATTCAAAAATACACTCGCTTATACAGTGATGCGAAAAACTAGTCTCTTTAAAAAAGGGAGAAAACTGTAAAGTTTTTGAAGTCGTCGGAAGTGTGGCAACTTGTTACTTGTTAGATGCATGAATATTCCGAAACTAATACACGAAGACAACGACGTCCTTTTGAAACGCTTCCGATGTTCATCCTCAGTATTTGCATTTTAAAAATATTTCCACTCGGAAAGTTGTGGAAAGTTCGGCACTGCAACTAGGAGATGCTTATGGATGCATTTGATGTTCGTTGGTACAATCTTGATGCTTGCATTATTCATTAAGTGTTCAACTTGATGCAGGTACACACGATTATGTTGTGATAATGAAAGTGGAAACGATTTTAAATATATTTCTTAGGACGGTTTTGAATGGTTTTAGTTTAGCATTTCAATTAGTATACTGGTATCTCTATTACATGGTAAACGTGTTTTTTGATAACATATCACATAAAATACGCTTCTGAAATATAGTTTTCTAACTGCTATGATAAAATTGTTTAAATATATACCTGTTTTGTAGGTATTTTTTTACGATGGTAGTATTGACTGCTGTTAGGGATCCAAAGTTAGGAACCTCCTCATAATGTGTAAGTACCTTTGCCAAGACGGCCTTCTATATCTAACTCCTGACACAATCTTTGTATTATAAACTTCACCATAAAACACAATAACCCAACTTCTAAATAACCAAAAACAATAACGAGAAACATTTTCCTTTAATAATGAAAGTTCACGTTAAGGCCAGGTATCTATAGAGCCTTAATTACGGCGGCTAACAACGGATAGTAGACAAAAGAGTTGCTCACTGAGTTATGAAATGATTCTCGCTAATTAATACAATGTACTGCTAGTTATCAAGGAGTAGGTACTATTGTTGTTGAATAAATATTAAATGAATAAAATCGAGCTGAAATAATGTTAATTGTAATAATAAACAGCTGTGCAGGTGCCTCCGGCTGGTGCAGCATGGTGCAGCACACTCAGATGAGATGATCTCATCTGAGTGTGCTTGATTTGTGTGTGCAGGAATGGATGATTGGGATCGCGAGTAAGTTGTAAAGTTGAGTGTCTCTCATAGGGTAGAATCGAAGTTACGAAAGAGTTATAAGAATTTTCTCTGTTTCGTCGTAATTGAGTGACAGTAGCCATTTTTTTTTATTGGGAAATTTTCAAATAACTTCTCCCGCTCTGGGCGGAGCGGGAGGGCGTGTCAGACTTTTACTGACTAAAAACCCACCCGTGTTCCTTCCGTTGCCTCTCCTCTCGGTGAGGACGCCATGGCGCCTCTCTAGCCACTCCTCAAAGAGGGGACTTATCGCCACAATTGTGTCGTGCCCAGCGCTGGGTTGTGACAATCCTACTCTCAATCGGAATGTCGACACAAGACACGGTTTCGGAGTACAAATGGGCCGTGGGGTAGTCCCTTTTACGAAAATATATAGATTTGAGGACAGCCCGCTCAGCTCGTTCCACCCTTAGCATCACAGTTTTAAAAGTTCACACCGGGAGGCAGTTAGGAATAATCGACTCACATAGGGAACACACAATTCAAGTTTAGCTGTATGAATGTCGGCCGAATGTATGAGCTCTTCAAGTCGGAAGCATAGAGTATCCGTAAGTACACGCCAACCCAGCCTCTCGTCGATATGAACACCTAAATATTTAATATTTGAAACTATAGCAAGGCAAGTGCAATTGCATGGCGAGGCATCATGACAAATGTGCGCTGTTAATTTGGTTGAATCCTTTGGAGGTTTATGTGAATTTGGTGGTTGAAACCGAATTACTTTAGTCTTCGAAACATTAAGGCATCAGGAGATTAATGTAAAAGCCAGTCCATAACAGTTCGCAAGGTGAGTTCAGTTCTATGTTTAGCTTTGTCCCAGCAGTCATCATATATAAAAAGTGCTGTGTCATCTGCGTAGGTAAAAATTACACAATTAATCATGGTAATTGACTGAGGTCATTTATATATATTTGAAATAGTGTGGGTCCCAAGATACTACCTTGAGGTATACCGTAGATGGTAAACTCTTCGTCACCAAAAACGGAGTCAATTTTAACACACTGGCTATGCCCACTAAGGTAATCTTTGTAAATATTTAGGACCACACCACGTATTCCTCTATGCTCCATTTTGGTTACGCGTCTGGGAACAGAAACTGTATAAAAGGCCTTCGTTAAATCTAAGAAGACACCACAGCATTTAAGGTGAGTGTCCAGTTTGTCAATCACGGTGTTGGTGAAATCAGAGACGGCATCTTCTGTGGAGATACTCGAACGAGACCGTAATGGTTGTTTGCGATTAGTTTATGTTTTGTTAGGAATTTTGCTAAGTTAGTGTTGAGGATTCGTTTAAGTATTTTAGACAAAGAGCTAAGCACTGAAATTGGCTGATAAATGGACACATCGTCTTTAGCTTTGACTTTGTACACTGGATGTACTACTGCAAGTTTAAAGGATTTTGGGAAATTTCCCGAATTGATAGAACAGTTACATATATGTCATACAAAGTCCGATATAAATCTTCACTCACGTAAACATTGACAATTGCAGCTGATCGTTTCGGGGACCCTTAACATTACGTACTTCTATTGCCCGAAGAGTTGGGCATATTTTTATAGTACATCCGCCAGTTATGTTTTAGTCTCATGTAATAGAGGGTGAGCATATTGCCCTCAACCGGTAACTAATCCAGACTCCGAGCTACTATTTAGAAATTTCAATGGAAAAATCCAATAACATTTTGCCCGACCTGGGGAATCAAAACCAGGACGTCACGCCCAGTAGTTGCGCTCGTGATCACTAGACCAACGAGGCAGTCTTAATACCGTACAGAAAGTACATATACCTACTTTTCTCTACTAAAACTTCAAACAAGTATTAATAAGATTATTTACCCAAAAATCAGTTTTTGGTAAATTAAGTCATAAAGCAGTATAATCAGCTAAACAAACACAGTCCGGTACCGGCACTCGCCCCGCTGGACGCCAGACGATGTGCAACGAATTAATTCTCACTAGCTATTTGCTAGCTGATTTTCATTTTTCTGTAACCGGCACGGTTCAAGGAGAACGATTTGAGTTATGAGCGGAAGCGATTTTGAAGAAATTATTTGAAAAAAATTGTAACTAAGATGATTGTTTTAAAAAATTTCAGAAAGATATTCTTGCCCCAAATATTACTTTGAATAATTATTCCTGATTAACAGTTGGCTGTATACTTGTATAGTATACTTAGGCTATGAACTGATTTTAAAACCGTAAAAACGTTTAAAAAAAAATAAATCTCGCCTCACAAGTGTGGAACCCTAATTATGATATAGACAGAATTGAGGCAATTCTAAAGCGGTACCTACGTTTCTGGCAGTACACAACTAGGAAATATACTCCCAATTATACATAAAGCGCGATGTAAGAGGTTTCACATCTTACCACTGCATGGTCAGATAGGAAACGCTGACCTCATCTAGTTTTTAAAACAATGATTGATATGTTTGCAAACCTATTTAAAGAAATAAAATCATTTATTATGAGCGCAGACGCTTTTCAGATATGACGTACTTATTTGAAATTGCAAATGGTACTATAGATTGCCCTGAGCTGTTAGGCAGTTTAGGATTACTTACACACTACACAATGTTTCGCAAACCTAGCTTGTTATATGCCCATTCCATTCCAAATCCGCGTACAGGCAGAATTCGTTTTTAACCAACTTCCAAAAAGGAGGAGGTTATACATTCGTCTGTATGTTTGTTTTTTAGGGTTCCGTACCTCAAAAGGGAAAAATGGAACCCTTATAGAATCACTCGTGTGTCTGTCTGTCTGGCTGGCTAGCTGTCTGTCCGTCTGTCACAGCCGATTTGCTCCGAATCTACTGGACCGATTAAGTTGAAATTTGGTACACATGTGGACTTCTGTGACCCAAACACGGACGTTTAACGTAAATAAATGAATTTTGAACATGGGGTCACTTTTGGGGGGCAAATTATAAAATAAAAAAGTAAAGTTTTGCAAACTGTACCGTGCGACATATCAAATGAAAGGGCTTGTTGTGGTAAGGATTTTAGATATATTTTTTTTATAATTTTAAAATAAATACTTTTAATATTTTTTTCGAAAATAGATGAAAATTTACCCCCTTATCTCCGAAACTACTGAGCCTGAAATTTTGAAAAAAATACAGAAAATAGTTCTTTACTGATAGATTACAGAAAAACCTATGAGAAGTTCATGATCTTAAAATAACATAGTGAATCTCTCAATATTGTGCGTACAAACTTAAATTTGCAGTTGGAATGTATGAGAGAACATGTTTTTCAACTACAATGTTAAGTTTGTTCTTAGGATAATGAATCCCCACTACGGAACCCTTCATTATGCGTGGGCCGACACGCACTTGGCCGGTTTTTTTAAATGTGTTCTCCGATTTCTCCGTCAATTGTGGACCAATTTAGAAAATTCTTGTTTTTGTTTGAAAGAGTATGCTCTCGAGGTGGTCCCATTGTCACTAAGTCGGAATCTGACAAGGGGACCCCATGGAAATCGAGGGAAATCCTCAAATTTTATAGGCACACCTATAGCGATTAGGATATTTTTTATAGTAGGTAACTCGTGCATTTGCTTTCGGAGACCACAGATGGCCACCGGAACTACTTAATAATAAGTATTTAACGAGTTATGATTCGATTAGGTACTTTAATGGTTGCTAAGCCATTTTTGCTCGTAACAATGTATATGGTGAGTAGCATTTCTCCTGGTTTTTACCAGGAGAACTCCTCAACAATTAACGTCCCTGCATCGGGAAAAGCAATATTTTGTAAAAGGTTGTGAACAGCAACATTAAGCTATTGTAACTTAGCTATATTACAAACTGACTCACAAAAAAAAGAAAAATAAAAATCTTTTTACAAAAAAAAAACCATCCGATTTTGTAAAAAGTGTTTTAAGCCGTGCGAACAGAAATTTTAATAAACTGTCTAGTGAACATGATTTGGATAACTTCAATACCAGTTCTCGGCTTAATCATTTGTTGGCGAAATTCTTCTTCACGGAGAAAAGTAATATTTTATTATTTACTTTCTTTTAACTAAAAACTACATTTAGTTATTCAGATTTAAAATAATATGTACCTATATAACAACTTATACCTAGTGTCCTAGTTAATTAAAAAATAATATCCTAATTTAACCAAAACTACTCACCAACTAATATATGGAAAAATTTATCCGCGTCGAAAAGTTATTGTTTGCGTCTAAACGATTTTTAGCTATTTTGTACCAACCTATTTTTCGTACACAGTAAAATACACAGAGATACGACATACTTATAATTTTGAGTTTTTAGTGTTTATCAGTGGAAACTTGTAAATGGTTTTCAATTTCATATTGTTTAAGAACATTGTATAAGTTAGCTGTAAGTTTCCCGAACAGAATAAAATAAAACAATAGGTACATATTTACCTCAGTCTGCATTCAATTATAATTGTTTCACATTCAGCGCCATTACATTTCATGACTTTTCTGGTATTCCACTGAAAGATAAACTTGTTTGTTTGTTCATTGTTTCCCAAAAAATTACACAATATACACTAATCAGTATTTGCCAAACTGCAAAACAGTTTGTCGGCAACTACGTACTCGTACCTACTTTGGTCATACACGAAACCCGAACACTTCCCTATAAAGCCCACATTCCTGTAACCTACAACATAATGATAATATCAACAACAGCGATACAAAACTTCCCTCATCACCCGCTCCTCTTATCGCCGGCGCCTTATCGTGTAACATTCAAGTTCTTATTATAAACAAGACAACCGGAGCGTTGTTTAGTTCGGAAACTGCAATTAATGCCGTCCGCTGTCCCCCGTGAACATTGCAACTGGGAAACAAAACCATGTTGGAAGCGTATAAAGGGAGTCGTGCGATTATTGTGCGACCATCGCTACAACGACTGGTAAATTTTTCTTTTGCTGCAGCAGTGCTTATTTCCAGAAAGCAGGGATGTGTCTAAATCTAAGAACAATGGCATATTTAGTCTTTTATTAGGTTATTTCTTTTATGGTACCTATCGAATGCGTGAGTAGCGAACGAGTAGTGACAGAACAGTTTTTAGGGTTCCGTACCTCAAAAGGAAAAACGAAACCCTTATAGGATCACTCGTGGGTCTGTCTTTCTGTCTGTCCGTCCGTCTGTCCCGAATCCGATGCCTGTGCCCCCGAATCGAATGGGTCGATTAAATTGAAAGTTGGTACATAATATCAATTTATGTGACCCAAACACGGACGTGTAACGTAAATAAACGAATTTTGAACATGGGGTCACTTTAGGAAGAAAACATTTAAATTTAAAAAAAAGTTTTGTCCTCTGTACCGTGTGACATATCAAATGAAAAGGCTACTGTGACGGTTAAGTATATGTATTTATAATTTTAAAATAAATAGTAATAAAGTTGTTCTCGGCCCGACCTTATTCATCATCTACATAAATGATATTCACCGTATATTAAATCAAAATGCAGATACCATAAGCTATGCTGACGACACGGTCATTCTCTTTCATGGCAAATCCTGGGATGCAGTACATGAGGAGGCACGAAAGAGTTTGGCTAGTGTCAAACGATGGCTTGACTACAATCTTCTTTCGCTAAATACTGACAAAACCATCTACTTGTGTTTCCACAAAACTCAGGCCTCAGCGCTCAAACTACCACTTGACATCAAAATCCATTGTTCATCCTGTGACCCTCTTCTGTGCACCTGTGTAAAAATAAAAAAGGTAAAATCGATTAAATATCGATTATCTATCTTAATAGACCAGCGGCTCTCTTTCAAGCCCCATATTGACCTGGTGGCCAAACGCACCAGAAAATTGATTCACATAATGAAACTCTTGCGTAACTCTGCCAACAAGAAAACTCTCAACATGGTTTATGTGGCATTATGTGAGTCAATTCTATGTTACTGTATAACAGTATGGGGTGGAGTTGGAATCACCACCATGATCCAATGCGAACGAGCCCAACGATCGGTTTTGAAAGTAATGCTCAAAAAGCCTTTCAGATACCCGACGGTTCTTTTGTACCAAGAAGCCGCATTACTCAGTGTGCGACAGTTATATATCCTAAGAATTGTACTGAAACAACATAACATTGTGACACACACCCCGGAATACTCGCAACTTCTCAAACGTCGGGTTTTTAAGTGTGTTTCGATAAGGACGCGTACAGCCTTCGCTCAACATATGCAAGAATTCATGCTCAGTCACATATACAACAAAGCGGTAAAGATGTGTGACATCAGTAACTCTGGAACTAGCCTAGTCAAAAAGATTGTTCGCAACTGGTTGCTAGCCCAATCCTACAGTGAAACCGAAGCTCTCTTAAAGGTAATTTCGTAACACACCAACAAATACTCACACACACGCATCCTCCTAACCCCCCCCACACACACACACCCCCCCAACCCCCCCCCCCCACACACACCCCCACACACTTTTTCTCGCACATACATACTTACACATAGTGCACATTGCTCTCAAAACATTATTTTATCCGTATTTAGTTTATTTTGTTTTTTAAATTAAATTTTCTTAGCATAGACAATGTTTTAATTGTTATATAATAAGCCACTCGCGATTGTAACAATAACATTTATGTAATGCGCATTTTCATATGGCAATACCACCCAAGGACTCTACGAGACAGGCTCGAACTAGTGTAGAGTTCTTAGGTAAAAGTACTTCTTTTGTGTCTTATATAATTATGTAAACCTAGCTATTAATTTATTTAGCATATAAGGAAATGTAAAGCACTGTTTTTGGAAAATAAACAAACAAACAAACAAACAAAAATAGATGAAAATTGACCACCCCCTTCAAAAATTGATCTCCGAAACTACACGCCTAAAACTTTGAAAAAAATACAGAAAATAGAGAAATACTTATAGATTACATTCTGTAATTTATAAGCATAGAACTATTTTCTGTATTTTTTAACTTATGAGAAGTCTATGGTCATAAAATAACATGGCAAATCTCCCAATATTATACGTACAAACTTACACGAGAACATGTTTTTCAACTACAATGTTAAGTTTGATCTTGGGATCATCCCAACTACGGAACCCTTCATTGTACGTGGTCCGACACGCACTTGGCCAGTTTTTTTTTACCTGCTCACCGCTTGCTAATATAATACAAAAGTATAGAAGGCCTGAGCAGTATTAGTTATGTAGGTATGTTAGTACTCCTAAAACTAATACTAAAATTAGAAGCCACCGGTTTTCCGAAAGCACGTTTGACCTGACAAGAAACAATTTCCACAATTATGCAATTCGTCATCACAACCGGTTGCTGGTCACAGTCACACGATAACGTCACATGAAATGCATTTCATCTCATCGCTAATTAAGATTTCGTATTTTGAGCAACGTTTCATTCATTTTAATTGTTATTTACAATTGCTCCTACTGCGAGGCGTAAGATGATTAATTTAATTAGTATCAGTTTGCTTTCGTTACAAAGTAAGTTAATTGAATTGAATGTTTGTTCAAGATGTTATGTGTAATTAAATGGCATTTGTTTTCCTGAGGGGGTCCAGGTTTTACGGACAGGAATGAGTTGAACAAATTAGTGTTGTGATCAGACTTTGTATTTGTTTTTACATTGTAGAGGATCCCTGTATCTATTGGTAACTGAACTATCATTACTAAACAAAGTATACAATAGTTTTAGATTAAGGAGCAAGCAATATTTATATTGTGAGGGTTTATCAACAGAACTGTTACTCGCATTACGGAGTAACTGTAAATATGGTCATGGGAAAGTTGTAAACCACATTTTATAAAAAATAAAATACTAGCGCTACTCTCCCTTTACAAATACATACTACAAATAGCTACGTTCGTGCAAAAACACAGGAAAATATAGAAGGAAACCAAAGCTATAACCGAAGAAAGAGAAACAAGTTAATTACACCGACACCAAAATTAAAAATAATTAAAAATATCCCCAACTATAGAGTCGCCACAATTTATAACAAATTACAAGATTACGTTAAAGATGACGAGAATAAAAATACATTCTATACTAAACTAAGATCACTTCTAATAGAAAAATGTTATTACACAGTAGACCAATTCATAACGGATAAAACTTTATAAATGTAGGTAATCAACTCATTTTTTTTCAAAATCCGGTTTAATCACAACGTATTATAATCAGGGACAGTACAACCCCGGTTAAGAGTTAAGTCTTTCGAAGGGGTAACCCATTCAATGGGTTACCTTTATCATGATGTAACCCATTGAAAGGGTTTTATACTAGAAGCCCATTGAAAGGGTTACATGATAACCCATTGAATGGGTTTTATACTAGAAGCCCATTGAAAGGGTTACATGATAACCCATTGAATGGGTTTTATACTAGAAACCCATTGAAAGGGTTACATGATAACCCATTGAATGGGTTCTATACCTACTTGAAACCAAGTAACATGAAAAAATCATAATATTATGTTATTTCGATATCCGCTCAGCACACGTAGCATGACCAATTCTATCTCTATTCTACCCAGGGACCATTTTAGAAAAACCCTATCGAAAACCCTTTCAATGGAAAGGGATTTCGATAGGGTTTTTCTAAGCAGTTAATCAAAAACCCATACGGTGTGGGTAATTTTGAATGGCTTAAATTAAGCCGTGCATAAGAGTTACCGCTGCTGCATGGGTTTTTATCGAAAACCCTTTCAATGGGTTACCAAAATTTAATTGAAGCTGTTCATAAGGGTTACATATCGTATGGGTTTTTGTTTAACCGCTTAGAAAAACCCTATCGAAAACCCTTTCAATGGGTAACCAAAATAGTCTCTGAATTTATAATACTGTTTATTCCAGTAACATTAAATTTATTTTATATTGTATTGTATAATGATTAATGACATACCATAATTCAATGTAATTGCTAAGAATAACTTGACATGGCATGATTGTACCTATCTCTTATCTTTTTTGACTACCTACCTATTAATACTATCTGACTGAAAGACTGAATCTGTGTTTTTGTGTGTTATTGGACAACATAACGACATCTAGACATTATATATTTTTTCTATAATTAAATAAAAAATAAATGATTGTATTGTGTTTTTATAAGTTTAGACTAAATGTATGATAAGTACTAGTTAATGTAACTCAACAGCAACCCATCATTATGTTTTGCAGTGCCCAGACAGGGTTCTTGTAAAAAAGCCAACAATAACAATATATTGTATAGTGTGTGATGTGCATGAGAGCAAATAAATAAATAAAATAAATATTTTGTATTTCACATAGCTGTCTGTATAAATCGCGTAAAAATCATTGATTACTGAGTACGTAGCAATCTTTTCGTAGCACGCCTACGTCTAGCGTAGCACTCCTATGTTTAGCGTAGCAATCTTGTTTAGTGTAGCAATGATGTTTTAGCGTACACTAACAGGCCCCGCATAGTCTCCAAAAGCTAACGTACGATGAGACTGATCAACTATTTGCAAAAAATTATTGCTAACGCATCTAAAAACAGATTTAAATTGCTCCCTATATTTTATCCAGCTGACTCTTAGCAGCCCTCAATGTTTATTGCAAAGGAAATCCAGTCTTGGCACTCTCCAACCTGAGGCAACGGAGGACCCGTACCAGTCAGGAAGTGCTCAGGACTCTATTCCCAATCAAGATACAGCAGCTATTGAACAAGTTCCATTGCAAGTAGTTCAGACGAAAGCTAGTTCTCTCCCTTGTAGTAGTAAAGTTTGTTACTACTCCATTATGTTTTCTGATAGTTTTGGAAAAGGGTTAGGTAAATTACTTAGCAACAACCTGAGTCATTCTTCTCTAAACTATTGCATGCCTCAGACTTCTTAGAAAAAAATAATGTATTCAATAACTAGGAATGAATATGACCCTAACACCATTATTACTGTACTAATAGGTAATAGTTTTAATGTTAAAAAAGATGATATCACTGACAGTGTGACCAAACTTTTGAAGGTAAACTGTAAGAAAATAATTTTGTGTGCTTTTCCGTACTTTGAGCACTTGTCAAACAGGCAAAACAACTACATTCACATGTTAAATAATTACATGCATTTCTTAGTTAGTCACCATAGTGACAAGTTTATATTTTTTGACACCAACATTTTTGTTGATAAGCTAAGGTCGACTAGGGATACTGTGTATCTGCCCATTAGTTTTAGACGTCAAATAGCTAGGCTATTAGCTTTTAATATTAACCCAGACATAACTAGTATGTCGAAGTCTATAATTAACACCACATTTAGTAATAGTACTAATGTTAAGGTGGTTAGTTCTAATAATTTAAACTAGTTTGTAAGACAACAGAAGGTACCACTAACAGTATAGTTACACTTAATAACAAAAAGGTATTTTCTAGCACTAACATAGTTAACAGTAGAAAGGGAGCTAAGCAGAAATCCTTGAAGTTATTTCATCAAAATATTCAAGGTTTTTCTTCCAAACAATTGGAAATCGAATTGTTTTTAGAAAAAACAATGTTTGACATTATTTGTTTAACTGAGCATTGGCTAAAAGATTATGAAATGTTAATTAATTATGAGAATTATAGTGTGGCCAGTTGTTTTAACCGGAAATCAATGCTGCGTGGTGGTTCACTAATCTTAATTAGAAGTTGTATTAAATCAAAAACTCGTAAAGACATAGTTGAACTGTCGGTTGAAGATAGCATTGAACTGTCTTGTGTTGAGCTAGATAAGCATGTTATAGTGTGCGTTTACAGACCCCCAAACTATCAAAACTACTCTCTATTTGAGTCTGTTATGGAAGATGTTTTGGCAAAACTTGTAACTGGGAATAGATCAGTAGTTATCTGTGGTGACTTTAACATTAATATTTTAGAAAATAATTCAAATACCAGTAGATAGTTAAATCTTTTTAAATCATTTAATTTGTCAAATGTGTTTGTAGAACCAACTCGAATAACTACGACTACTGCTACATGTATTGATAATGTTTTTTGTTGCTGCGACTATTCAGATAAAGCTATTATTAATTATCTCCCTTCTGATCACAGTGGTCAAACCGTAACTTTTGAGTCCAACATACCAATACAAAAAGTGCAGATACAATTCAGACCAATAACATCTGTTAATTTAAATAAATTTAATAGCACTTTAATTTGTAAGTTAGGTGTTATGGACCTTTCAATGAACAGTGTTGACATTTTGTATAAAGAATTCTTTTCGGTAGTCCAAACCGAGTTCAATAATTATTTTAAAAAGAACACTAAAACTATCAGCCCTAGGTTTTTATTTAGTGACTGGGCAACTAAAGGACTCAGGAAAAGTAGGGAAAGACTTTTCGAGCTGTATGGCCATAAGCCTTATATAAACACGGAAACTTTTAATAAATATGTGGCTACTTACTCCAGAACTTTTAAAAACACTTGCAAGGCAGCTAAAGCCTTATACATTAGCAACAAGGTTAAGTCAGCAGACAATAAAATTAAAACGGTTTGGAAAATTATCAATAATGAAACGAATAGGAACAAAAAGCATGATTCTGATTACGCACTGGAGACGTCATGTGGTCTCATTTGCGATAGCAAAGAAGTTGCTCAAGAATTTGTAAATTTCTTTACCAGTATCCCACTGAAAACTACAGAAACTTTAAATTCCTCGCCCTCGCTCGCTTTTGACTCTGTAAAGGCGAACGTTTCAGCCTGCTCTATTGAATTTAACTTTAAGCATATTAAGTTATTAACCCAATAATAGTATTAAAAGCTTTTAGGCAAATCAAGATCAAATTGTCCGAAGATCTTTGGGGAATGTCCATTAAAGTCTGTACGTCCATAATTGAGACTATTGCGCCTTACTTAGCCTTAATATTTAATTTGTGTGTGGATGAAGGAGTCTTCCCGGATTTAATGAAATACAGTAAAGTAATACCACTTTTCAAATCCGGGGACAGTAAAGACACAAATAATTATAGACCCGTATCCGTGTTGCCGGTTTTCAGCAAGGTGTTTGAAAAGGTAATTCTTAATCAAATGCTCAATCATTTCAACTCGAATAAAATCCTTCACGATCAACAGTATGGTTTTACCAAAGGACGTTGTACGACCGACGCCGGTGTAACCTTATTAAGACACATTTTTAACGCGTGGGAAGAGGCCCAAGATGCCATAGGAATCTTTTGTGACCTTTCCAAGGCATTTGATTGCGTCGATCACGAAACCTTGCTATTGAAACTTGAGCATTACGGACTTGGAAAACTTGCGCTTAGTTTAGTAAAATCTTATTTAAACGATAGACAACAGCTAGTTCAAATAAATGGTATCAATTCACTCGGTTTAAAAGTAAAAATGTGTGTTCCTCAAGGCTCGATATTGGGTCCTTTCCTCTTTTTAGTATATATTAATGATCTACTCCATTTATTAAATAATCAACCACAAATGGTGTTATTTAATGACGATACTTCCTTGATTTTTAAGGTAGATAGACGTGCTACAAATTTTGACGACGTAAATAACGCCTTACTGCAGGTCCAAAATTGGTTCACTGCCAATAATTTAGTATTAAATGGAAAAAAAAACGAAGTGCATACGATTTTCTTTACCAAATGTAAAAAGTAGTGATTATGAGATAGTATTGAATCAAGAGAAACTAGAATTCGTCGATAAAACTGTTTTCCTGGGGATCACGCTCGACTCTAGGCATCAATGGGGTCCTCATTTAACATCTCTTGCAGGACGGCTAAGTTCAGCAGCATATGCTGTCAGAAAAATCCATCAATTTACTGATGTAGATACCGCGAGGCTAGTCTATTTTAGTTACTTTCATAGTATCATGTCTTACGGTATTTTACTTTGGGGACGGGCTGCAGACATCGAGTCTATTTTTATTCTGCAGAAAAGAGCCATCAGAGCCATATACAGGGTTACTGGTAATTCGACGTATATCCGTCAGGGGCTGATAAGGGGGCCAAAATGCAACAAATTGAACCCCCTATATGTATGGCCGAAATTCAATAGTTTTCGAGATATTAGAATTTTAAGGGTTTTTCGATATTTACTCAAAATTTTACATTTCATTCCAAATAAAAAAAAAACTACATATTTGAATGGGTACCATTAAAAATGATGTTGTAGCTGGCACTTCAATTAAGCTATGGACATAATTAAAACTACTTAATTTAACAAAATAATGAAAATAATGAGCGATATAAGAATAATATCTTACCAATATTTTCATTTTACGCTTCAAAAATGTTGTCTCGTCACAAAAATTTCTATGACATTAATCGTACAAATAACTAAAACAACTTGCTTATTCTGTAAGCTTTCCAGAAAGCTATAAAAGTCAAATTTAAAATACCTAATTCGTGCCAAGGCATGTGTTTGAATCGGCGCGGGGAGAGAAAGGGTCATTTGTACGTATGTGTATGAAATAAAATGCATAAAAAAATGTACATCAAATTTTATTAAAAATTTTACACATCTTGTTCAAAATGAGCCCCTCGATTACGAATGCAGGTTCGAATTCTCTTCCTAACTTCGGTTTTCGTCACTCTTGATGTGAACGTTGTTCTCATCTGTTGCGCCGCGTTTATTATTCGCTGTCGAAGTTCTTCGACTGAATTTATTGGGGTCACATAAACTAATGCCTTCATATGACCCCAAACGTAAAAATCAAGTGGTGTGATATCAGGGCTTCGTGCTGGCCACGGAATTGGCCCTCCCCTCCCAATCCATAGGTTTGGATATCTCTCGTCTAGCCACTGTCGGACAGTAATCCGGTAATGTGCTGGGCAACCATCATGTTGAAAAATGAGGTTGTTTTTTATTTCTTCGGGAACATCCGCCAACAAATCGTCTAGGTTGTTTCTCAAAAATTCCTCGTAATTTTCGCCGTTCAAATTTTGGGGCAAGAAATGAGGGCCCACCAAATAATTATCAAACACCCATCCATACGTTCAGGGAAAATCTCATTTGCGACGCAGTTTCTTTTAGTTTTTTTGGATTCCTGCCTGCTTTAGGTGCCCAAAAATGTAAGTTATGGTAATTCGTTATTCCATCCCGGTCAAACTTTGACTCGTCAGTCCACAAAATATTTCTTAGGAAATGTTCCTGGTCAGCGTCAGCGTTTAACATAAACCGAGAAAATTCGAGTCGCCTGGCAGGATCTCCCTCGTGCAATGTTTGAACAGGTTGATAATGGTACGGGTGTCTACCTGATAGATGTACTACCGACCACACTTTCCACTGGGACATACCGAGCTGTCTTGCAACAATGTTCGTTGAGATGTTTGGGTCATCAATAAAACACTGAAGAATGGTGTCCTCTTCGTCAGCCGTGTACCGTCGAGGTCTGCCAGCGTTGAATTGTGCTCTTTGAACACTGCCAGTTTCAGACAATCGTCGATAGGTGCTCCCGAAAACAGTAACGTGGGGAAGTCGACGATCGGGAAAGCGGCGTTGGTATTCTCGCCGAGCCGCAGCCGCGTTTCCATCGGCAAAACCATAACAAAACATTATGTCTGCGTATTCGTTATTAGGATACGAAGCCATGTTATCCGAAATAACAATGATAACAAAAAGAATAACAAGAGAAACAAGAATTAACAATAATGATCGATAACAAATTAACGGGATGAGAGATTGGTAGCAAGATAACAACACACGTGCTTGCGCGGCGGAGAGTCAAAACTTACTAAGGAAGGCGACGCGAGCGCAGCAGACGCCGTGTACTCCCCCGCCCGCACACCCCGCCCTCACACCCCGCCCCATCGCGAAGAATTTCGCCAGGAAAATCGGTTGTTTTAGCGAGGATCATAAACTAAAAACACAGATAATTTCTCTCCCCGCGCCGGTTCAAACACATGCCATGCCACGAATTATGTATTTTAAAATTGACTTTTATACATTTCTGGGAAGCTTACAGGATAAGCAAGTTGTTTTAGTTATTTGTACGATTAATGTCATATAAATTTTTGTGACGAGACAACATTTTTGAAGCGTAAAATGAAAATATTGGTAAGATATTATTCTTATATCGCTCATTATTTTCATTATTTTGTTAAATTAAGTAGTTTTAATTATGTCCATAGCTTTCTTGAAGTGCCAGCTACAACATCATTTTTAATGGTACCCATTCAAATATGTAGTTTTTTTTTATTTGGAATGAAATGTCAAATTTTGGGTAAATATCGAAAAACCCTTAAAATTCTAATATCTCGAAAACTATTGAATTTCGGCCATACATATGGGGGGTTCAATTTGTTGCATTTTGGCCCCCTTATCAGCCCCTGCCGGATATACGTCGAATTACCAGTAACCCTGTATAATCTCCGCAGGCGCGATTCTCTTAGGGAACTGTTTAAGGATATTAACATCATGACGGTGCCTTGTCAATATACAGGGTGTTTGGTGCATCGTGTGCCAAATTAAAATGGTCGACTGAAGGGGTCATCCGCTAGCCTTTCAGACCCTTTAACACCCCTCATGCTCTGTGGATTTTTTTTTATCGACTTTTTATTGTTTTCCAAAAAAAAGACCCAAATTTTACATTCAAATACAGATTAAAAAAAAAATATAAGGCGTAGACTCTGAATTTTAATTTTATTTCGATGTGTATTGTTTAAGAATACTTTTAAATACAAAATTAGTGATATTAGTCACCTAGTTTTTTTTTTAATTCACTCGCAAAGGTAAAACTTAAATTAAAGCTGTACATGTTACAGCTATTTATAAGGCTACAAAAAAAAAACCAAAAGCGACCGGGATCTTCCAACTCCTTCATTAATTCTCCAGTCTATCCTCTTTCTAATGATGTGCCACATGCCATAAAAGTATTTTAACAACTTTGTGAATTCGCTAGAATTGTGAATCAAGTCACATAAAACTACATTCCAAATTCTAATGAAAAAATATTTATTGCGGAACTGTTACTTGAGAAAGAGGTAAAATTTGTTTTCTCACTCTTTCACAGTAAAATCTATCTTCTATCTCTTTCTTGCATACCTTAAATCGGTTTGAACAAATCGCGCCGCCCGACCCGCCATTTTTTTAGTCGAGACATGACTGCCTCTGCTACCTAACGTGTGTGCTAGTTCACCATACTCCGCGATTCTTTTATTACTTTGTTATCGTTAAGTTTTGCTGGTTCTTGTTACATTTGTTTAATTTTTGTTGTTATTGTTAAACTTTGAGTTTTTTGTTATTGCAATGGCGACATTCTCTAACGAAGAATATGCGGACATCATGATGGCTTACGGAGCCGCTAATGGCGTCGCTCGTGCAGCGCAACGACTTTACCAGGAACGCTTTCCTGGTAGACGATTACCTGGCCGCAGAGTCTTCCAAGACACATACCGACGCATATGCGAGACTGGCAGTGTTACTTTTAATGAACCAAGGGGCCATATTGTGCGACATAATGTTGAAGTAGACGAGAGAATACTGGCACTTTTTGAGGAAGACCCCACAAGAAGCATTAGAAATGTGGCATCACATCTTGATATTTCAATATGGAAAGTGTGGAAAGTACTTCGTCAAAACAAAAAGCATCCATTCCACTACACTCCGGTGCAAGGTACGTAATTTTAAACTAACTTTAAACTAACTTTAAACCCGTGCAAGCTTTGTTTGACCTTGCCTTTGTTTAGCAGGCGTTATGGCGTCACTTCCAGGTAGTGAATCTATTAGCACGAACAGCGGGTCCTTTCTTGTGCAATTACTTATTGCCCAAGAGAAATTTAAAAGAGTTTTTTGTTTGTTGCAGGTCTTGAGGGTGGCGACTTTGAGAGACGAGTGGCTTTTTGTCGGTTTCTTTTACACACGGATGTGGATGATCCTGATTTTTTTTAAAGAATACTGTGGACGGATGAATCCAAATTTACCGAGGATGGGATCCTCAATTTACACAATTTGCACCACTGGACAACGAAAACGCAAAACCCACGTGTTAAAAGACAGAAATCTTCTCAAAGAAGGTTTAGTGTAAACGTTTGGGCAGGAGTGATTGGGAATCAGGTAATTGGACCGCATTACCTGCCCGATAATCTCAATGGCGAAGACTACCTGGAATTTCTACAAAATGACCTGCCCGAATTAGTGACCGATGTGCCCGTATTTAATGAACGTGTGCCCATTGTATTTCAAAATGACGGCTGTCCCGCGCATTGGCGATTGACTGTGAGGGAATATCTCGACAATGTGTTCCCCAATGCATGGATTGGACGCGATGGCCCTATTCCATGGCCGCCACGTTCCCCAGATCTAACTCCGTTAGACTTTTATGTCTGGGGACGTGCCAAAGAGTTGGTATATGCCACGGAGGTTCCAACTAGGGAGGTATTAGTCCAACGCATAGAAGCGGCATTCAATACTATTAAGGAGGAAATACGACTTCGTACAACAACTGTTGAAATACGAAACAGGTGTCGGGCCTGCATTCGCAACAGAGGCCAACAATTTGAGCAAGATTTGTAACAATGATTAAATAAATGTTAAAAATGCAATTTTGTTTTTTTATTTCAAGTAAATCCCACGAAAGATACAGATATGAGACACGAATTTACCTAACCATAAGAATGAGATAGCAGATTTATAGGTTTGACAGGTATCATTTAGGAGATTTTTTTTAAATCATAATTTTGAATATTAGCCTTAGGTGACTCGATTCACAATTCTAGCGAATTCACAAAGTTGTTAAAATACTTTTATGGCATGTGGCACATCATTAGAAAGAGGATAGACTGGAGAATTAATGAGGGAGTTGGAAGATCCCGGTCGCTTTTGATTTTTTTTTTGTAGCCTTATAAACAGTTGTAACATGTACAGCTTTAATTTAAGTTTTACCTTTGCGAGTGAATTAAAAAAGAACTAGGTGACTAATATCACTAATTTTGTATTTAAAAGTATTCTTAAACAATACACATCGAAATAAAAATAAAATTCAGAGTCTACGCCTTATATTTTTTTTTTAATCTGTATTTGAATGTAAAATTTGGGTCTTTTTTTGGAAAACAATAAAAAGTCGATAAAAAAAAATCCACAGAGCATGAGGGGTGTTAAAGGGTCTAAAAGGCTAGCGGATGACTCCTTCAGTCGACCATTTCAATTTGGCACACGATGCACCAAACACCCTGTATATATGAAAACATCATGTACGTAAAAGAGGCGAAAGACATAATTATAGTACTAGAAGTAGGGATCTACTCGTATTAGCTCAACCAGGTTTCAGACTGGCAAAAGTAGACTCATCTTTCATGGGGTACTGTTTAAAATGTTATAATAAAATCCCTCCCGTCTTATTTCAACTGAATGAGACGAAATTCAAATCTTGTATAAAACGCACACTATGCAAGCAGGCATATTATAGTTTGGGGGATTACATCGCTGATAGAAATGCTTGGCTCAATGCTGGTCCAGCTCCACAACCACAACTAATTTATTAACATTTGAAAATACTGTTGGAGCTGATGAAGATTTGTAAGACTATCTTTTCATTGTATAAACTCGGATCTCCTTTGTATTATATAATTGCATTAGATGTGTACAATAGAGCTGCCATTTACCGGGTAATTATGTCTTTCATTGACTTAAATGTGCCCTGGCGGCTGAGAGTATGTCATGCTCACTCAGATGTCTCGCTGATGGTGGCGTGTGTGTTGGATCATTTAGCTCCCTTCAAAATGGTTGAGCTGAATGGTGCTGATCCATGCGTCATGTTCGTGAACGGGCGCTGTCAGTTGGGACTGGTTATCTCTTAGCTGCCACGGCTTATTTTTAATTATTTTAGTTTTGAATTGTTATCTTTTTATCACGGACGCTTTTGACGTATTGCATCGTTCTCACATGTTTAACTTCAATATGAATGATGTAACCAATATTTTGTACCAATATTTTAATTTAAAAGAGTGTCCGTGGAGTTTCTTGCCCGTTCTTCTCCATAGGAACCTACTATTTGGAATGGGCAACTAGCTTCATATTTGTAACTGACCGACTTCTTGACAATTCAAAAGTGCCTGTCAATGGTTTAATTGAAATAAATGCTTTGAGTTTGAGTTTGAGTTTATACTGTCTTATAATACGAAACACACACACACACCCACACTACACACATCCATACCACACACACCCACTCATACACCCATACCACACACATCCATTCCTTGTTTACATAAATTTTAATAAGTGTTAAGTACATAATAGTTAAACTAAGTTTTATGTTTACCAAAACTGCTACAAAGTGCAGCATATTGTCAACGAACTGTAAGAGGAAGGCGCCTGTGTCTGTAACACAGTTTATACTAGCACAGACACAGACGTGCTCTCTGTCTCAAAACTGCATAGCGTTGTACTTCATTTAATGGCGTTTTTGTATCCAGCTGTTTTTATTATGTTCGATTGACATAGACGAATTGTATTTGGCTTTTTGAAATAATGAAATTATTATTATTATTATAGTAGACCACTCAGTACTATTCTAATTAGCCACTCTCTTTTTTAGATATTATTTATACTAAAAATGACTTCGCCTTTAAAATTCTCAACAAAAGTAATCAACCTTTAAAGTTTAAACCACCAAAGATCCTAACTCCTAACATCTTACATAAGTAAGTAAACTACTACAAGAAATAATCATATACACAATGTTTCCACTTTAATATGTTGGCTGCAGCGGTGGAGCGCTGGTGGGGCGGCAGAGCGGTGCAGCCGACTCAAGAATGCGCGCCGAGTGGTCCACGAGGTGCGTTTATTGCATTTTTGAGTGCACCCCCCTCCGCCCCGTACCCTTTAGCCTCTGGTCGCGGTACTGCTACCAACGTTCAGCATGTTTTGGGATAAAATATTTAAGCATAAAAGTGGGTAAGGTCTATTTTTTTTTGTTTTTTTATTGGCAACTAACTATAGGCAACTATCTAGTTACATTTGTAAAGAAACTGGCTGGTGGCCTTTTGTGTCGTGCGCTATCTATCATCATTGCGACCTGGGGATGGTCGGGGGTGCCGGTGGGCTTTTACCGATAAAAAAACAGGGTTACATACTGTAGAGTGCTCTAATGCCTTTCTGATGCTCCACAGATGCACGCCCTGTGAGAAACAAAGCAGTTTCCCCCAACCACTTTGAGGTAAACGGGGCCTGGTCACAGTGAAAAGTAACCTTTGCTTAATTGCTTTTAACACACAGCGAGAATTTTCACAGAGTTTCGTGAAACGGAATCATGCTCGTAACATAACATATCATCACGCCAGTATTTCCAAAAGGGTTAGGCAGAGGTGCTCGTAATTCTAAAAAAATGTTGAATCATGTTTCTGTTATGTCATTGGCACTCCCTTCAAACGAAAGCAATTTTTAGTCAAATCAAAATCAAAAATATTTTTATTTCACATAAGCCTACATGGGCACTTATGAAACGTCAGAAGCTAAGTGCACGGTTCCAATTGGTCGTTTCCTATGGAGAAGAGCCGGCAAGAAACTCCACGGTCACTCTTTAAAAAAAATATAATTGGCTTTTACAATGTTTTCAAATTACAGTGTTAATAAGTATGAGAGGACAGCGTAGGCCGTCAAAAGTACAGGTACTTAACAAAATAGAAAATGGTCTACAGATCTATAGTCTATTAAGCCTACAACCTCCTCACATTGACAAAGTACTAAACTGTCCTACCGAATTTAGATTTTTGGCGATCCTATTGATCTGAAACTTGCAGTAGCAGTTCCAGCAAGTTGTTCTCATCAGTTACTTGTATTGCTGTTCGGAGGTCTCCTTAGTGATCACTCTCATTTTTAATCACTTTCTAAACAAACAATTTAAGTGCTCTTCAGGAGTTGCTTTAAAAGATTTGTTAATTTTTTATCAAGATACTCATTCTATATCTAGAAATACATCTTGATAAAAAATTGACCAGACCGGAACCACGAATCACCCACGGACCAGAATTCAATGGTCTTATTGTTTTTACTTTTTATGGGTCATAAAAATAAACCATTTACTTACGAGAGAGAATAATCCTTGTCTGGAAGGATTCTCAGCAAAACTCTTGAAAACTCTTTTCTACCGAATGAATATCACAATCGTAAACATTACCGATGGCATAGTAATGACTTGTGTCAATGCGTGGGACCCATCTTTTACAAATTATTATCTCCGCCCAAAAACCCCCATATTTTCATTTCGGTAACCACCCACAAATCACATTATACACGTACAATCAACCCCTTTAAGATGTATAAAACGATAATAATTGTTTGCAATATTTTTTTCATAATTTTGTATTAATATGTAGCCACAAAACATGGTACAGACTGAGTAGAGAATTGGAAAAAAAAAAGATTTCACATAAACCTACATGGGCACTTATGAAACGTCAGAAGCTAGGTGCACGGTTCCAATTGGTCGTTTCCTATGGAGAAGAGCCGGCAAGAAACTCCACAAAGAACGTGATATTAGCTCGTAATAATACGATTTTTTTTCGTAGTTTCTAAAGAGCCGACAAAAATCTTAGGATTTTTGCAAAAAAAAAGTTTTTTCCAATAATTTTGCAACATATACATCGTTTTGAGGCTGACTGTACTTAGTCCAAAACGAATTCCATAAAAATATTTTTGAAAGCGCCGACAATATTTTATTATCTGACACTCGAAACGTAACCATTAAAAATTGTCGATGAAAAAATATTCCGTTTCGTAAGAACTGGGTGGACCCTCCCTCGGAGGAAGGAAACCAGTTATCGAGAGCAAAAAGTTCATAATAAAATACGACCGGCTGCTGAACGAGAAATGATGAATTGTTGAAATTCCAGGAGCGTGTAACAATTCCATAAGTCAATTTGGTCGATACGTACCTAGGGGAAATTATCGAGATGCTGATAGTCGCCGCGGGGAGCCTCGGCTACGTAGGACCACCACGGAGTTAATATTTAAAACGTCTCCGATATAATGTATAGCGGGCCTCTGAGGATTGTTTTGTGATTCTTGTGTAATTTATACAATACATTAGACTACATTCCAATTTCCAATGCAAACAAAAAATAAAGGAGTATCTAATATCTACACTCACGCATACACAGTTATACTCACACCAACAACAAATGCCCGCCCTTTTCCTTGTTATTAATTCATTTAAAACCCCTTTTACTTTCTTCGCCCCGTTTCTTATCCCCACAAGTAATTGTATTAGGCTAGTTTTTTTTTTTTTTTTTTCAAAAGTGCACAGTCCTAATTTGTAAGTAACTTATAGATCTATAATGGACGGATGGATGACCCCTGTAACACAGGTTTTTCCTAGCATGGGGGTCATTGATCATTTATTTTGTACCAGGCTATTTCCATGCTTAAATTAAATGTACTTTTATGTCAAATAAATTTATTATTATTATAAATGAGATTAAAGTTAAGAGACGTTTATACGTCAAAAATGTATGGTTTAACAGTCACTAATCATCACTTAACCCTAAGCAGCGTTTAAAAATAAAGGGAAAAAGAGAAATCTTGTAAGCAGACCTAGACAGACAATATAATAAAAACACAATACATCTTTTGTTTGCATGGTTTTTTTTATGTATGTACAGATAGTAAATTAAATCCAATAAAGGCCACGTTTGAGCAGATCAATCGCATCAACCAGTCCCTTGCAAACGACCCGTCAGATATTGACCGTCAGCCCTGTCGATGGCCGCCGACCGATAAATGTGAAATAAATCAGATCTCAATGCCAATAATCCCGGCGTCCCTCGATGACCGGACGCAGCACAAAGATGCGCACTCGCACTGAAACGTCTCAAACTTTTTTAATTTCACGCAAAAAATTCATCCCTCAGGAATCAGGGATGAATGAAGATATTCCTCGTTAAAATTAACAATGAAGTATTGGCGTTTGACTAATGGTTCCTCACTAAAACGAATTTTGAGCGAACTTATTAAAACCTTAACAAGATTTTTTATTGCCTCTGCTAATTATAATATTGGTAGAGGTTGATGTGATCAGCTGGATTAAATTCAGTTATAAAATGACATTTGAATCCGTTTTTAAATAGGTCCTATTTATTCAGGCTGAGATCAGAGGAGCCATTTCTGTATTTTTAAGAACGGTATTTCTAACCGCAGTCTCAATCTGTCAAAAAAAACCTCTAATTTCCCAACATTTTTGAAAATTTTTTGATAATTATTGTCGCCGAAATGATATTGCGACTAGAACGTTGCTGACTTTGAACGTTTTAAATACGGGAATTGGCCTTCATGGTTCTGGTGTAAAACTTATATGCACTAAGGAGATGTTAGAAAATGATAACAATTAGGTAAAACACCTAACTTCATTCATTATCACTGACATGGTTACATCTTATGAGTTTCCTTTTAGTTTCACGTTAATGGAAGAGAAAGAGCCTACTTACATTCGACACCTAATTATCGAATAGTACATAAATGAATGTACGTCTGGAGCTCCGCTGCTACCCCGCTGACTGGCTGACATTATAGCAACGACAATGAGCTATGCTTAGGCACCCGAAAAGCGAATAGAGCTAGCAACTAACTTACCGCCATTAGTGTGAACAGTCAGTGTATGCGCTGATGAATGGGTCGCACACACCTTGGATGTTAGCTTGAATGATAAGTCACGGATAGCCAAAGATGATGACTTATTGAATATAAAATAGAATATAAAAAATTCACAAACGTGGTGGGATACAATATAGAACATAGAAAATCAAATATAAATATGAAAATATGAATACATAAATAATAACATAATTTAATAATAATGAATATACTTCTAAGAATTTCATAATTATTACCTACATTATTATTATTCAATACATAAAATAAAAAATAATGAATGCACTATACCTATACAACATGTCCCAGAATTGACGCACAAATAAACGTCTTAAGGGGTCATTGTACTCATCATTATGAATAACTTTTACTATGGGCCCAAACCTGAAATCGCGAAAAAAAAATCAGCTGTTCCCTACATTTTGACGAGTTGTTCGAACATAAATGTAGGGAACAGCAGATTCTTTTCTCGCGATTTCAGGTTTGGTCCCATAGTAAAAGTTGTACCATCAAACAGCTGATTTCAGGTTTGGTCCCATAGTAAAAGTTGTACCATCAAACAGCTGATTTCAGGATCAACACCCTCGTGTACCGTAGTTACTTAAAACTACGACTGTTTTTTTTTATTTTGTTTAACCCGGGCAAATGACGTGAATATAATTACACCAACGATGACACCGGGTCATCATGGCCCAGATTGATCGATTAATTGTCATGAAATTAAAGAAGTTGTCTACATTTTAATAATTATTTATTAAACAAGGGATTTTTGCTTGTATTAAAATAAAAATAAATCAAATATATTCTATAAATGAAACTTTTATTAGTTTTCTCAATAGCGCATGCAAAATCAACTCTGAAAACATAACGTTAATATTTTTAATTTTTTTGTTAAAGTATTCTAAATAATAATAAGAAATATTAATCTTACATAAGAAATGAGAGACCAAACAAACTTCTTCTCATAATAATGAATGATCTATTTTATTCTATTCTAATAATAATAATAACAAATCAGTATTCTACTTCCTCATTCAGAGACATGAAATTACTGCAATTATTGTAGTACGGAATGAAATGATCTGGGCATAGAATAGAATAAAATAGAATAGAATTTATGCAAATCTGGTATGCATTACAAGTATGATATCATGTCTTCTTATCCTTTTTAGACGGACATATTTGATTCTGCGAGTTTCTGGAACCTTCAGGGGACCCCCGAAGGTTCCTGGGTGAGTTAACTCGCGAAAACTGCGATTCTTTTGCGCAACTGTCGAAGCAGGATTTGATTCTTCTTCGTTAGACTCCCAACCTTTCTAACACCGCCAAAATTCTCTCAGGGTGGTTTCTCAGTGCTATATGCGCCAAAAAACGAATAAAGAATAAGATGAATTAATAGCAAATACAAAATAAACGAATGAAAGCATGTCACGAAAATACTACGCCAGCGATGACGCTGGGTCATATTTACCCGTTTTACTCAAAACGGGTCAATATGACATAGCGTCATCGTGTATTTCGCTGTGTAGGCGGCGCTGCACTTAGCACACCCACGGGCCGCGGTCCGCATAGAGGAAGATGGAGAAATCTCTATCAGCTACACAAACGCTCAAATTGCACGGACGGCGTAAAAAATAATAATGACAGATTTAAGTCGCCCCGGGTTAGTATGACCCAGCGTCATTGGCGCCGGGTTAAATGCCAATACCCATCAAGTCGAACTTTTGCCAATTTATTTAAAAAAATCCCTGTATAGTTTTTGCCGAAACATAAGAAGTTAAATACCCACTGGTCGATTTTTTATATATACTATATTGTACACTAGAAAATACATTACAAAAAAATAAACGTAACACTACTAAACATACAATGGACGGCAATTCCTCTTATTTCTTTCGTAAAAGTAAACAAACCCCTTGTTTACTAAACACGTTGTCAACCGATCGTTTATCCTGTTGATATGGCTGCCATCGTGCCATTATAATCAAAAAGCAAGGAGTCACAAAGAAAACAAGATTCCATTATTATTAGTTACAATAAGATTTGTCATGGGATACTTTGGCGATTTGTTTTTGATTTCTTCTGTTGTTTATTTCAGTACTAGCTTATAACAATACGAATAAACAAATAAGCTATGTATTATTTATTATTTCTATTTAACTAGCAGTACTAACAAGCACAATTATGTTTATGAGAAACAGTTTCAAACTAGAATAAGTGAATTAAATTCCAACTAACACCCGACTACATTTAAACCTAACGGTGCACTTGCTTAGTAAATAATACATAGAGAAGGTATGACCTCACCGAGGACATACCTAATCTTTGAGGTATGTTTCAAAACGCTGAACATAATGTTGTGGTTTATCTGAACTGGCTAAAAAATTATCCGATCGTTCAGTTACAAAATATGCACATTCTGTGGTCCAAAGTTCTTTTTAGGGTTCCGCACCAAAGGGTGCCAATGGGACCCTATTACTAAAGCTTCGCTTTGTTTATAATCTAGTAAACGCAATGTAAATTGTCTTTGGTACCTGGCCCTGACATCAACCAATCGCAACCAATGGACAAGGTTGTCAAAATGTTTAGTGTATTGGATACGAGGGTTTTGGCTACTTTGTATGTGTGTATTTTAATTGTTTATTAGTTGAAATGTGCGTTTTGTTTCTGCAGAATAAACAATTTTTCTTTCTTTCTCTTTCTTCGCTGTCCGTTTGTCCGACCATCCATCTGTCCGTCCGTCCGTCTGTCACAGAGCTGTATCTTTTGAAGCGTATTAGGTAGACACTTCAAATGTGCACAGAGTATGTATTACTATGGCCGCTATAACAACAAATAATAAAAATCTAATACTGTACAAATTTTAAGGTTGTCCCAATACAAGAAATTACCATATTTTTTTTATTTTTTTTTAGGTAGTTATGTATTGTATTATTTATTTTATTGTATTTTTATATGTAATTAAGTATTCAATATTTCTCGGTGTTTATTCATATTATTGAATCATGTCACGGTAAAAAGGTTAACTACTCAACGAGATGCTATCGGTTTTAGGTTCCTTAAAACAATCATTGACTTTCTTAGTTCAACTTCAAAATATTTGGAGCTATTTACTTTCCGTTCCCCCAAGAAAAGTAGGTTTTAACGCTTTCACAAAACGACTCAATCTTACGAAGATCTTTAATTGAAAATTCGCTTTCTTGTCCTTTTCGTTGCGCGTGTTTCTTTGCAAATTTACAAATATTTTACTATTTGGATGCCTAGAATAATGTTTGGCGACTGTTTCGTACGATATTGAGGGTTAAAGTCTGAAAGACCTTGTTTTATCTTTTGGTTGAACAGTTCTTTTTTGGGTTCCTTACCTCAAAAGGAAAAAACGGAACCCTTATAGGATTACTCGTGTGTCTATCTGCCTGTCTGTCCGTCTGTCACAGCCGATTTGTTCCGATTCTACTGGACGGATTAAGTTGAAGTTTGGTACACATACAAATTTCTGTGACCCAAACACGGACGCGTAACGTAAATAAATATATTTTGAATAAGAGGTTCATTTTTTGGGCGTTAATGAGAAAACTAAAAAAAAAATGCTTTCTTTACCGTGTGACATATCAAATAAAAGGGCTTGTTGTGAAGTCTCAAGTGTTTTTATTTTTATAATTTTAAAATAAGTAGTTTTGAAGATATTTGAATGCACATAAAAATATTAATATGTTTAAAAAATACAGTGATATCCAAAATGTAAACACTAGGAACAAGCACAAATTTGTTGTTCCTAAAACCAGGCTTAAAAAAATAGGTGGCTTATTTAGATGCCAGTGTATACTTTTCTATAATAAACTTCCTAGCCATATTCAAGAATTAAGCCTTAATAAATTCAAATGTTTTATAAAGCGGAAACTGTGCCAGAAAGCCTTTTATACTGTTAAAGACTATATTGAGGACAAAAAGGCTTGGGATTGAGCTGCTTTTCTTTTTGTTTTTTATATATCATTTTACATTAACAATGACATGAATATTTACTTCGTAAAGTATTATATTATTTTAATTATTATGAATGTGAGGACTATGTGGGTCATTGTTTTTGTTTTATTTTTCTCTTAGTTTTAATGATGGTCTGGTAGTTTGAGTACTTTATGCGGCCTACCCAAATGTCCTTTCTTTGGTATTGTTCGTCGAATCGTTGAGCTCCTTAAGTTTTGAGTTGAGCTGCACGATAACTGACAAATGCGTGCACTGACTGGACAGGTCCATTCAAATCTGTGTGGTTCTTTCCTCAAAAGACCATTTCAGACACCAATATACATGGTCCTCAAAGGATCTGACCAAGATTATATCCGTATTTTATATATACATTGACATTGATGAATTTTATATATACTATGACATGAATATTTACTTTGTTAAGTATTATATTGTTTTAATTATGTATTGTAAATGTGAAGACTATGTGGGTTATTGTTTATTTTTGTTTTTACTCAGTTTTCATCATTGTCTCGGCCTACCCGAATGTCCTTTCTTTGGTATTGTTCGTTGAATCGTCGAGCTCCTCAAGTTCTGAGTTGAGCTGCACGACTACTGACAAATGCGTGCACTGACTGGACAGGTCCCCTCAATCTGTGTGATTCTTTCATCAAAAGATCATTTCAGGCACCAATCTACATGGTCTTCACATGATTTGACCAAGATTATGTCTGGACTTTAAAAGAGACTGTGACCTCTGAGTTTGTTTCGGCCTTTCTTCTCAGAGTAGTCAGTTACGAAACGCCGACCTCATCTAGTTAATTTTTGTTTTTTTTTTAATGTTTGACGTGTAAAAGTGTTTGTACAAACCTACTTACAGAAAATAAATCATTTATCATTTATTTGAGAAAATAGAAAAAAAAATACCATTTCCTCCGTATCTTTGAACCTACTGAGCTTATTTTTTTTTAATACAGACAATTGTTCCTGATTTATAGATTACAGGAAAATCTATAAGAAATCCATGGTCTTAAAATAACATGTGTAAATCTCCCAATATTGTGCGTACAAACTTACATTTGCAGTTGGAATATATGGCAGAACATGTCTTTCGACTACAATGTTAAGTTTATTCTTGGGATAAATTCATTCCAACTACGGAACCCTTCGTCTTGCGTGGTCCAACACGCACTTGATTTTTTTTTCTTTTGTTTATTGGCACTACTCACCTACGTTATGAATAATAATATAATAGCATCAATAAAAGGAATAAAAACAAAACCTTAACTGCATCGACAATAACAGGTCTAGCAAAAATAACAACAAAAAGAAACAAAAACGCCATCAAAATACTTCGCGCTCAAAACCGATTCAATTTTAGTACCTATCCGTAAATATACAATTCAAATGAGCGTACGACAGTCGGGAAACGAATTGGCGCTCTGTCCGACACGACAATTATAAACGTCAACATTCGCAAGTCACCGGCCGACTCCGCAATCACTCGTGCGGGACCGGCCGATTGTATTAAACGTACGCCGAATCTTTATTGATGGGGCACAACTGAATTTTACAATTTGCGAATAAAAATACGTAGGAATTTTTAACAAGGTCTTTCTGTTTAGGGTTCTGTAGTTAAGGGGCAGAAACGAAATTTCATCACTTGTTATTTTTTACGACTTGTTTGTGTGTCTCTCCCAATGTCTAACGTACAACGTATCCCGATGTCAAGTGGTCGTCACTTTTACACTACACGTTTTAGTATTTTTAACCAATTTCCAAAAAGAACAAGGTTATGTAATTTTTTTTTATTCGTGGTCAATTTGGACTTCACCATGAGCTCCAGTTCTTCTGGTTATTACCAGGAGAACTCCTCAACAATTAACGTCCCTGCATCGGGAAAAGCAATCAAACATCACACTAATATTATAAAGGCGAAAGTTTGTGAGTGTGTGTGTGTTTGTTACTTCTTCACGCTCAAACGGCTGGACCAATTTTGATAAAATTTTGTATGGAGGTAGCTGACACCACCACATATAGGCTACTTTTTATTCCGATATTCCCACGGGATCGAGACTTACGCGGGTGAAACCGCGGGGCGCAGCTAGTATTTTATAAAAGGTTATGAGCGTTAACTGCTCATAACCTTGCTATTGTAACTTACATAAATTACAAACTGACGAAATTAAAAGTGAAAAATAAAAAACTTTTTACGGAAAAAAAACAACTGTCTTCCAAAAAACAACTTTCAGTGTTTGTTTGGAAGTCGATTGTTTTTTTTTTCTAAAATTTTTTTGTAATTATCCACGGTGGTTGTTTTAAAATGTGTATTCGCTTTACTGAAGGTTGAACTTTTCAACTAAATCTCGCCAAGGCCGAAGCTTTCTTGGAATTGAAGTCGATAATAACCAGTTCACTGTCACTGCCATGTTATAATGTGGTAAGTAGCACTTTGGGAGGCAGTCATACTTGATCTATACAATACCTATCTGAGACTTTTAAAAAGCTTAGATAAAAAACACAATGACATAATACACAGTACACACATAGGTACACAGCACACACATGGTGTTCACAAAACTTGATTTAATTACTTAATTCCAACGGTCGATCTATGTAATAACGTTTTTGTGAACTGAGTCTTTCAACCCATTCAATTAACAACTAAACACGACATGCCGAACAAAATAACAAATAATTGAAACAAAACGTAATCCAATTCTTTCAAAAGGGACGTTTAAAAATCCAATCAATTTGACGGCAGTGATATAAAAGCATATATTACTTGATTCAAGGTCATCAGGGATAACAAGTGGTCAGTCCTTCTTTATTTATCAATAGAATGGACTCAATTAAGGGGAGGCTCGTTTTACTCGCCCTTATGTGAATAAATGTTAAAACCAAAGTGACAACCACCCTGCTTGAAAAATAGGTGCTATTAAGAATATTAGAGCGTTTTCACACCCGGCATAAATCTTACTGCTACCTACATCGTTGTGACTACAAGCATTTTTAACCGACTTCCAAAAAGGAGGAGGTTCTCAATTCAGCTGTATGTTTTTTTTTTTTTGTATGTTTGTTACGCGATTACTCCGTCAATTATGAACCGATTTTAAAAATTTTTTTTTTTTTGAAAGGGTATACTCCCGAGGTGGTCCCATTGCCACCAAATCAGAATCTGATGAGGGGATCCAATGGAAATCGAGGGAAACCCTCAAATTTTATATGCAAACCTATAGCGATTTGGGTATTTTTTATAGTAACTCGTGCATTTGCTCACGAAAAGCACCATTTGGTGAAGTGGAACTGATGATGGAGACCACAGATGGCCACTGGAACAATATAATAATGAGTACCTATTTAACGGGCTGCGATTAAGTAATTTATGTTCGTCACTATGCAAATGGTGAGTGGCAGTTCTCCTGGTTCTTCCCAGGAGAACTCCTGGAACGTCCATGAACGTTCCAGCATCGGGAAAAGCAATATTTCGTAAAAGGTGATAAGCAGTTAACATTAGGCTATTGTAACTTAGATAAATTCAAAACTGACCCACTAAAAAGTGAAAAATAAAAACTTTTTACAAAAAAATAATAACCGACTACCAAAAATAACACTACAAAGTGAAAAATAACTTTAATTTCGGAAGGCGGTGGCAAAAAACTCAAATACAGATCCAAAGACACCGACTTCCGAAATTAAAGTTATTTTTCACTTTGTAGT
This sequence comes from Tiliacea aurago, assembly GCA_948098905.1. Classification (NCBI taxonomy): domain Eukaryota; kingdom Metazoa; phylum Arthropoda; class Insecta; order Lepidoptera; family Noctuidae; genus Tiliacea; species Tiliacea aurago. The sequence continues at coordinate 27,653,282 of OX402581.1, read as the reverse complement.
GTTATTTTTGGTAGTCGGTTATTATTTTTTTGTAAAAAGTTTTTTATATTTTAGCACCTGCGTAGGCACAGCATAGGGGCGTAGCTATCTGCGTAGGCGCGTAACCACCTGCGTAGGCACGTAGCTGCCTGCGTAGAAGCGTAGCTACCTGCGTAGGCACGAAGCTACCTGCGTAGGCCTGTAGCTACCTGCGTAGGCACGTGGCTACCTGCGTAGGCACGTGGCTACCTGCGTAGGCACGTGGCTACCTGCGTAGGCGCATAGCTACCTTCGTAGGCGCGTCGCTACCAGCGTAGGGGCGTAGCTACCTGCGCAGGCACGTAGCTATCTGCGTAGGCGCGTAGCTACATGCGTAGGCTTGTAGCTACCTCCGTAGGCGCGTAGCTACTTGCGTAGGGGCGTAGCTACCTGCATAGGGGCGTAGCTACCTGCGTAGGGGCGTAGCTAGCTGCCTAGGCACGTAGCTACCTGCGTAGGGGTGGAGCTACCTGCGTAGGCTTGTAGCTACGTGCGCAGGCACGTAGCTACCTGCGTAGGCGCATAGCTACCTTCGTAGGCGCGTCGCTACCAGCGTAGGGGCGTAGCTACCTGCGTAGGCACGTAGCTATTTGCGTAGGCCTTTAGCGTACTGCGTAGGCACGTAGCTACTTCCGTAGGCTCGTAGCTATCTGCGTAGGCACGTAGCTATCTGCGTCGGCGCATAGCTACATGCGTAGGCTCGTAGCTTCCTCCGTAGGCGCGTAGCTACCTGCTTAGGGGCGTAGCTACCTGCATAGGAGGGTAGCTACCTGCCTAGGCACGTAGCTATCTGCGTAGGGGCGTAACTACCTGCCTAGGCACGTAGCTACCTGCGGAGGGGTTGAGCTACCTGTGTAGGCGCGTAGCTATCTGCGTAGGCACGTAGCTACCTGCGTAGGCTCGTAGCTACCTGCGTAGGCGCATAGCTATCTGCGTAGGGGCGTAGCTACCTGCGTAGGAACGTAGCTACCCGGAAGATGGTCCAGATCCCTACCAGCACTTACTGGAATACTTCCTTCCTCCGAGCACGTTTGCTCTTACGAATCTCCACTCAAGCCAGGCAAGAAAGGCGTGGGAGCTCTGATCCTCGTCAGTGTTCACTCCAACGCAGCCGGTTAATCAAGGCAAGCCAGAGATGAGGAACAAGACTTCTCCCGGGAGATAGGGTCCGTGGGATCGCTACTGCCCAACAGTTCGCCATATGCTGCCCTGCGGGTTTCTGTATCTCTCTTAGTCTGGCTCCTTACGCTAGATCTGTTCCGGCAAAGTAAACTCTACCGGCACAGACCTAGAGCTCGGAGCGCGTAAGCCCCACCAACGTCAACGTAGAGATACGGCGGTAGGGCATAACTATTATTGGAATTTGATTTTGTCAAATTCGATACTGAATAAAATCGTAGAGTTATGTTACGATAATGATGCTGACATGATGGCATGATGATTAACTGTGATTCGATGTAGTATCATGCAAATCACAATCATCTAAGATCTTGGGACGATTCTTGCTCCCAGCAAATATTCGTACGGTCTTCATTAGTAAACCGACACGTCCTTATCAGCTTTTGTAATATTATAAACGCTCCCAGCGTTTATAATGAATATTATAAAACTTATAGGGACGAAACAAGGATAATCCTACTTTAGAGCAACGATTTCTTTAGAGAAATATAAGCATAATTTTACTTAAAATGTTAGAAATCACACACCAACGTTTCTGGTATAACCTTGGACATAGTGTATATTATTCGATATATTCATTGGTTCCCCATCGTCCACATGACTTCGTTCATTACGCGCGCGCCGCATATAAAACGGCGAGTTGCTGCCGATCCGCCGCCGCTGATTGTGAAGCAGCGACAGGCTGTTATATTGTGAGGCTACGGATTGCCGATACAATGTACTTGATAAAAATAACGTATTTATTACATTACGACTTCTTCATGAGTACATACTGCAGTATAAACGACTAAACAGTCCTGCTACCAACTGCGCTCACTAACTAGTCTATTCAGCTACTCACATAAATATATTATAGCTAAGTATTTCAATGTAAGATTATGGGTAAATATCATTACCGAATAGTGTTTGAATGGATATAAATACAAAAAGGATGCTGATTACTCTCTGATGCTGAAGACACTCTTAGTACTAGACAGCTGTAATTTGGCAAGGGTATACATATTAATCATGCCGACAAAGTGGTAAAACAAAATATTAAAAAAAGGGTTTTTAAGGGTCCTTCCCTCGCACGTAAAGTGGAATACATTTTTTTTCTCGTCATCTTTCGATTCCCCAGAATCCGAGTCAAGTCCCCCCCCCCCCTCCTCTGCCAGCTAAATGGTTCTATATGGATAAGCGAAAAAAAAATATGGCACAGGGTGTTAAAGTAACTGCGTGCCATAGCTTAAGGGTAGGTTCAGTATCGATAAAGGAAACCAGGAAAAAAATGAACAAAAGAAAGAAAAATGCGGTTATTGGCATTACAGCAAAAAGTACACCTTATAACTACAAAAACAGAAAACAATTATTATAATGCCAAAAGGGCCTCAGCTCGGCATAATGTCAGATGACAACACAAGGTGTACCACCTGACGCTGATTTTCAGCTGCAGCCCACGACTGCCACACGCTAGAATAATAAACACATAGGGAAGTGTGTGTCCGTTTTTAATTAATTATGAGAATAAATTAAAGGTGATAATATAAAAAAGCTCATACAAAATAAAATTAAATGTTGTGATATACATGTGTGTGTGTGTTGTGTTGTGATTAATGGAAAACTAAAATAAATGTCTGTGTACTCTAAATAAAAAGTACCTACAATGCAAAATCGTGTGACTGCGTTGTTCTTTTAACTACAAAACGGACTTCGATGCGGTTTTCATTACCATTTAAAGTATAAGACAGTAATTATTGACTAATACAAATTAAAATTGATAAAATTGCTAAAATTGTTAAAATTGCTAAAATTGGAAAAAAATAATAAAAATGATTGTTTTTATATGGCAAGGATATGTCGGCTCGAACATTTTCATTTTTTTTAGGTTTAATAAAAATACTTTTAATTTCAATTTGAAAGTCGAGCAACTTTTACTATATTTTATGGGAGGAGGGATATTGATCCAGCATTTAGTAGCTGAGTAGCGAAAACTACCTATGAAAGCCAAAATGAAAACACAAAATAAATATTGCAAGATCAACCTAATTTAGTACCTACAAACTTAAAATAGCAATCGTTTAGAATTTAAATTACTTTCGTTGACGGTCCTAAGCCCGTTAAAGTACGAAGAGACTTAATTTTATTTATTTTTTATGTTTAATTTTAAAAAAAAGCTTTTTTTTCTTGTGTTCCTTTATCGATACTGAACATAACCCTAAGCTATAGCACGCAGTTACTGTAACATCCTGTATATAACGAAATAAACTAGGAACTATCACAGACCAACTTACATTTGCAGTTGGAGAATTGACCGTGACGTATATCGATGTATGGGAGAACAAGTTATTCAACTACAGTATTAAGTCTGTTTTGGGATAAACTCGGAAACCTTCATGATGCGTGCTCCGACACGCATTGGGCCGGTTTATTTTATTACGGATAATAAAAATGTATCCTTGACTTGTTCGACAATCTTGTTAAGCATTTAAACGTTGTACTAGCCCGTTAGTGTTAAATCGGACACTTTGTATGCCAAATCATATTACGAAAACTTCTTAAAAACTTTTTCTAACACTCAAATAAAACTATTCACACGGAAACACTCTTCCATCCTTCCTTCCGTTTCTTCGTCACAACAAATACAAACCTTCACAAAGCCCTCATCTACTGCTCAATCTTGACACAACGCCCTCTATTTCAAAATCAATTTTAAAAGCAAAATATATCCAGTATTTCAAACAAACAATATCTTCGGAAATTGTTTTTGCCGCGTACAATATTTCCGAAGGCGATCGGAACACCAATCATGGAGCTATAGAGATATCGAGCAGTTGAACTATTCTGAACGGATGGCAAACAAGAAAATATAAGACATGGAATATGCATCGGAGAATGAGGTCACGCCTCAAATGCAATGTTTTTAATGAAAAATAATGGGAACACTCGCTTGCGTTTCGCTTTCAAGTTTTATTTGACGGGCGTGCTGTTGAGATTAGTTTTATGACCGGTATGAAAATAGTGCTGGTTGTCTCAAGAAAATGGTAGCAATTTGTATACAGGTACTTTATGTGGTTAAAAGAAGTACTTCGTGTTTACTAAGCCCCAAAACCTGGTCTTCCAGGCTCAATTAGCTTGAAAGTAGTAAAAAACGTAGTACCAATAATAGCCGCTAAACTAACATTTATCATACAACTGCTGTGTTTTGGTAAGATTGATTCCTGAAAACCAATTTAAACCTAATTGAATTAATTTTGAAATCGTTAAACAGATAAGTGTTAATACAATTTAAATGCATTTCCATCCAAAATGAACAGAAGCTAATTATCATTACATGGGTGATTCCCTGCCACCCCCCCCATAGCCTCCTCAGCAGCCGAGCTGCTCCACCAACAAAGGGGGAACTTCCAACATTCTTAATAGTCACTGAAGCCTTTTCTTTTATCGTAATGCCGTTCCAAATGAAGAGGTTCCGCGTTATTCAAATTACAAATTTAAACAACCTAAGAAACAGAAAAATCACCCTTATTTCCCCAGCAATAAAGTTCTCTTCTCGAAACTAAAGAGCAATTGAATTGTAAAAGAAAATCAATCGGCTCTGGATGCGAGCTTTTTTAATCAAATGGACTAGAAATGGTTGTAAAGTCGACCATTACGTTAAACGAACCACCTTTGTCATATTTTCTTTTGTAATCGCTTTAGTAATTTGGGCGCGCAATTAAAGCATCCGCCATTTTTCTCTTTTCGTTTTTTATTTCTTATTAATTGGTTTCTTATAAAGGAACGGATAATTATTGTCGATTTTAATGATCGAAGTGGTCCGGGAAATAACCGAGTTCATTGTTTTAAACGCGATTTAAAATGAAAAGATTTTGGGGGATGAGAATCTGGGGTCATTGCAAATCTTTTTAGGATTAATTGCTTCCATAATTAAAAATTTGCCAGTCAGGTCTTTCGGGGTAATAATAAAATTTTGTGACAAACGAGCAACAAGAATATTGCGCCCTTAAATACCTTCAAAACTTCATCGATATCTTTCCAAATTCACGAATAAAAAAATATCCGCGGCATGTCGAATTGAAGAGGCAATAACGTCCTAATAAAGCCATAGTCTACGATCAGGTGAATATTACGAAACACGAGTACATTTCGGCACACAGCGTAGTACGGAGGTACGGAAGGCTAACTCCAGACAAAGTTTGGTAGTCCAAAGAAAGGAATTGACACAACTATTCCAATTGATATGCAGACAATGTGTGTGCAAAAAATATGACTTTTGACAACTATATATTTTTTAAACTTAAGGGGCCTTATTACAAAACAAGGTTTATCTTCAGACCCAAGTTTAAACCATGAAACCGTTATAGAATTTCGAACTTTATTCCGTCTGCGGTAAAGTTCCTAATACAAAACTGACAACTTAGTACCGAACTAAGTAATCAGATTTGTATAGAACGGTATTTCAATCAGAGTTACGTTCTCATTACAAAAACTAGCTCCATGGTTTAAGCCATGTCAAAATATAAATCTTGTTTTGTAATAAGACGGAATAACTTTAAATCAAAATTAAGAATCATTTTAAATTTTGGCTCAGAATTGATTGATTCAAAATCAAATTGATTCGAGAAATCAGTTTGATTGATTCTATAGATGCAATAGTATGCGAAGTAATTAATAGTACGAATCAATGAAACATACATCTAAATGACTGATACACACGGCCGCCGCGCGCCGCGCCGCGCGCCGCCCGTGAACAATCACAACAACGTGAATCACAAGTATGTATGTATGTATATTAGTATATTCTCATATTATTTGTTTTATTTTATTAAGTGAATTGTTTTTGATTTTATGTATTCTATGTTCTCTTCTACTCTTACACACGTTGTCTACATCTCTTTATCGACTTTCCTATCGACTTTCCTATCGCAGATATGCTGGAAGAGATTTCTTTAAAAATAAGCATCACCTTTGTACGTATTTTTCTGTTTCTTTCTTCTTGTTTGTTTATATTAATATAAATGGTTAAATAAATACAATAAAGAGTTGAGAAGGCAATTTTACCATGAATAACATTTGCAACGGATACTGCCTATTATGTTAAACTGAATACCTAATGCAAGATGCTGCTGTTAGAGTTAATGTTTACTGCCTGCTGCTTTACTGACTGCTTAGTCACAGGAAATGACAAAAACCGCGAAACAAAGAAACATAATTTTACGTACTAACTCCGAAACTTCCTTCCTCATTGGTTGAATCTTCTGTGTGAATTTGCTTCATGTAACATAGATGTTCAATAAGTGGGGCAAAGGGAGCGTATTTATCATAATATACGAGCTCGACTGGTATTCGTATTGATGCTCTCCGCTCGCGACAGAGGAAATAAAACGTTACGGTAATTGTGCGGTTATTTATTTATTGGCTTGTTTGGGGATGGCGGGGCATCTTCACCTTTCTTAAGGTCGTACATGATCACTGCAACATCATGGGTCTTTAAATAACAGGTTGATCAATTGTTATCTCAAACGAATGGTACCTATCCTCTTTCAACATCTTCAAACGTGAATGCAGTACTTACCTATCATTGCTTTATTTTTCCAAAAGTCACTTATCTTTAGTAGCGTAGTACCTACTCGTATAAAGCAACGAAATATGATTTACCATACATTTGTTTTGACTACCCACAGATTAGGGTACGGACACATTGAAATGAAACTACTATTACATTCCGCAAATAAAACCAGTATACGCAGCTCTTATCTGAAAATCAATCTATAGACTCTTCAAGAAGCAAAATAATGAAAAACAAAAGCCGGCCTCCCACAGACAGTCCCTTCAAAGACATAATTCCCTGTAGCCGCAACTTACGCCGCATTCCAAACAAGTAAGTCTTGACTTAAATCAAGATTAGAGCAGGCCTTAAACCAAAAGTATCGAGTTGTGCCCAAATGAGGCGTAATCGAGAATTAACTAATATAAATCGCCCCTAATCTAGATCTGATGCGAAGTAGTTTTACACTTTCGGTGACGTCAGATTGTTTGTACTGCTTTGTTTGTGTTATTGGCGTTTTAGACAACAGTGATAATCGTACTATTGCTTCTGGTTTACAATAAAATTATGTTCTACTCAAAGCAATAGTTAAGATTTTGACGGCACCAAAACCACACAGAAAAAAAAAACAGAAATACATCCTCTATTCCTTATCAGCCTTGATTTGACGTTAATTCTTCATTTTATAATCAATCTGCGGCGTCTAACCATAGTCTAACCGGGTGCAGCGGAATACCAGTAATTTACATGCATCGACTGTCCTCCACAACCCAGTTACTGGGTACAATACGTGCCACTAAAAATGAGACATGTATATTGTTGTAGATTTATACATGTATGTTGTTGTAGATGCGCTGTGCTGTGGGGCCCCCGACGCATAGATGTTGTTGTAGATGCGCTGTGCTGTGGGGCCCCCGACGCATAGATGTTGTTGTAGATGCGCTGTGCTGTGGGGCCCCCGACGCATAGATGTTGTTGTAGATGCGCTGTGCTGTGGGGCCCCCGACGCATAGATGTTGTTGTAGATGCGCTGTGCTGTGGGGCCCCCGACGCATAGATGTTGTTGTAGATGCGCTGTGCTGTGGGGCCCCCGACGCATAGATGTTGTTGTAGATGCGCTGTGCTGTGGGGCCCCCGACGCATAGATGTTGTTGTAGATGCGCTGTGCTGTGGGGCCCCCGACGCATAGATGTTGTTGTAGATGCGCTGTGCTGTGGGGCCCCCGACGCATAGATGTTGTTGTAGATGCGCTGTGCTGTGGGGCCCCCGACGCATAGATGTTGTTGTAGATGCGCTGTGCTGTGGGGCCCCCGACGCATAGATGTTGTTGTAGATGCGCTGTGCTGTGGGGCCCCCGACGCATAGCATCATGCTGAGTGCAAGCCTTCTTGACACAGTCATGACGTGCAGTTTCCGACTATTTGTTTGTTTGTGATAGCACTTAGATCTGTTAACATTGTGTAACCTTCGAGTTTATTACCACGTTCAAGATCTAAGCCTTAATAAATTCAAATCATTCATTAAACGTAAGTTGTGCCAGAAAGCCTTTTATACTGTTAAAGATTATATTGAGGACAAAAAGGCTTGGGATTGAGCTGCTCCAATTTTTGTACATATTGAGGTAGTTTATTTTTATTGTTTTTTTTTTTGTTTTTGCTAACTTTATTATTTTATAAACAGTGACATTTAATTATTATTTTATACACAATGACAGGAATATTTACTTGTAAAGTATTATATTATTTTAATTATTGTGAATGTGAAGACTATGTGGGTTATTGCATAATATTTTTTTTCCCTTTCTTTTATTCTCAGTTAGTGTTAATCATGGTCTGGCAGTTTGAGTCATATAAGTGGCCTACCCAAATGGCCTTTCTTTGGTATTGATAGTCGCATCGTTGAGCTCCTTATATTCTGAGTAGAGCTGCACGATTACTGACAAATGCGTGCACTGACTGGTCAGGTCCACTCAACCTGTGTGGTTCTTTCCTCAAAAGACCATTTCAGACACCAATCTACATGGTCTTCACATGATCTGACCAAGATTATGTCTGGACTTTAAAAGAGACTATGACCTCTGAGTTTGTTTCGGCCTTTCTTCTCAGAGTAGTCAGATAGGAAACGCCGACCTCATCTAGTTTTTAAAATATGATTGACGTGTAAAAGTGTTTGTACAAACCTACTTACAGAAATAAAATCATTTATCATTTTATCATTTATTACGTATTATGTTTTCGTACGCACGTTTTTTCTGTGACAATTAAAATTATTTTTCTTTCTTTATGTATAATCTCGATGGTCTATCCACGAACCGTCTGTGGCAAGCGTAGCTTAACTTTTGGCTGTTTTTATTTAGCCATATCATCGTCATTTAATAACAGCTTATTTTTTTTCAACAGATCGAGAAAACATTACAGGCCCCAGAATATTTCATCCATGAAATCACACCTTTATTCACCTGCATCTGATAGACGATAACCCACGGAACAGTTTACCGCACGACACAGCGGAATGAAGCGCGTGGCGCCGACGCGGTGCCCGCGACGCGTCGCACCGCATTTCATACCGGTATTTATGTCGCGGCAATGTCTCTGCGGCCTGCGATCTGACGGGTGTGTGAGCATGCCTTATTTTTGTGGCTGGGGAGATTCGGTGAAATGGTGGCGAGGCATGGTGTATGTATTTGCGAAGGGTTGCTGTGATTATGTGGATTCAAAACCGCCAGTTTGTTCCTAGTAGGCAATGTTACTTAACTAAGTACTTAACTTATTTTGTTAATGATTAAGTAGGTACTGCCTGAACCTTCGAGGATTACAGCCGTGATGTTATGTATTCTCAAAGAAGTGAAAGAATACAATTATGTTTTTTTTATTTTATTTAAACGATTTTAACTGTCAAGGCCCAAGAAAAGTCATGAATTAAAATTTTTTTTCTTTCATGACTTTGAACCAAAGATGTGATTACAAGTTTTAGTTGTAATAAAGCAAAATCCACCGATGTAGTAGAGGATATTACGAATATTCACGTTCCTATTAAATTATAATGCCCATAGAATACCTACTTACAGTCACATGAGCAAAGCCACGGGCAGAGCTAGTTTTGTTCATAAAATTACTTAAGGTAGGTATTCTTTTGTAACCACTTTGGGAGCTTTTTAAAAACAAAACCTCAACAAGAATAACATCTCTAGCATAGACTATATATTTTTTTAGAGTTGTATGAACATTTTTTCTACTTTATACCTACAGTAGCGTAAGAACCATCTATTTTGACAGGAAGCAGCTGGCTTCCCCAGTAGTTAATACATCTGAGGGGAAATACGTTTTCCGTGCGATAACCGAACACCTTCAAATGCCTGCATATGCGAGTATCGAGATGTTTATGACTACAGCCATATTGTGGTGCCGACACACCTCGGAGAAAATACCTGCCTGATATATTCCTGGTACAACATACATGTACCTAGACTTAGCAGGAACATGTTTACTTGTCGGGATACATACCTACCAAAATCTACTGTTATAACATGATCGTTACGAAGTTTATTACCTAAGTAAGTTTATTTTACATCCACGTATGAATTAATTCCCTAGTCAAAAAACAAAAAACTACAGGTCATACAGTTATAAGTTTCTCACAGGTAGGTTACAGGTACGTATCGGCTAATAGCTCAGTCTATCGCTTAACAGGAATATCTCTAGTGAAATCCTCAAAAGTAATTAGTTAAATGAAAAACATAAAACCAACGTAACCTTCAAATTCACGTAAAAACAAACACCCCACTTTTGTATTCAGCTCAGTCCTCAGAAATTATGATAGTTTATCGACAAAGTATCTATTGAACAAAGGAAACATTATTCGGGACAACTACCGCTTATCTTTACCGTTTACCAACAGTTTCGGATACGGCGCGGATATTAATTCCCTATCTCGTATTGTTAGGGTTATGACTTGACAAATACGATTTTTTTTTTGCGCGTATGCTGGTCTTGGCGGATATTGTGAGGTTATGTTCGGATATTATTGTTTGTGGTTTTATTACTAGACACCTAGTTGTAGTTTTAAAGGTTAAATTATAGTTCTGTAGGCATCATGAATGGTACTTAGACCGTTAATTAATAGTAAACCTGCAAATTATGTATTTCGATAAATATTTATTATCGTTTTCGATAAGTTTTTTGTTTGCCCTTCGGCGGAATTTCAGAGGGAAAAATTCAAATTATTTGTCCTCTAAATAATTTTGTTTTATTTCGAAAGCCTGTAACAATTTCTTGTGATTCAATCATTAAAAAATATATATAATATATTATTATAAAATAATATCAATAACAGTTATAAGTACTCTGCAGCAACACAGCTAAAAAAAATAACATGAACTAAAACGCAGCTGGTCTTTTGTTTCCCAAACCTCTTCTTCTCTTCTCGACTCTTTCAAATATCTCACATATCCGAATATCTGAACATTTCCCATCTCTACACGTTTGGAAGAGAAACAAAGTTGGTAACAGTTGTCGATATTGGAACCGTTACGTCTACTGTAACTGAGCCGTTACTTTTAACGCCACTCTATAACTGTGACCTGGTCCGCATACCTACTGCCTCTAACTGATGAGTGTTTATGTTATCTTTAAATGTCGATTGTTCTTGGTAATTAAAGAGGATGACTGTGATATTATTGTGTTTTGTATGTGTCTCTTGACCTCCAGAATAGGTGAATTTCATCTTGTTATCTTAATTTACTTATTATATGTGTGATAAATGAAGAAAATAATCAAAAGGAACACAAACGTAAGAAAAAAATATGGGATTGATATCTCAACAGACCAGCCGAAAGTTAAACTCACTCCGTTGCATAATTGACACAAACAAAGCGAAATTTTTGAATATATCCATCAAGAATACTAAAAATACTGCCAAATGTAGGCTAATAAACTGAAACCTAAGTTCCACTTTAAGCCAAGCGTAGGGACGCAACCGAAGCCAATCTCGGTCTTCATCCCACATCCCGTATCCTGCATCCCACGGTTCATCCCGTGGGTGACTTCCTCGTAAACAATTAACTTGAAACACTCTCGCGTATATTTTAATTAATTGAATTGTAAGAGACACCTTCCGTACAAAGTTTATGCTTTAAACTGTGTCTGAAATGTAACGAGGGTTTAAAAATAAAACGCTACGATGTAAGTGAAAGGTTAAAGTGCAAAATGATGTATTACATGTTTCATGTTTGATGTGTGGAGAATAAATACACTTTTGCCCGTTTTCAGAAACACAAGTTGACTCCTAAATAAGAGCGTACTGTTGGATTTCCAACGCTTGGCTCATGAAAATCAAAAGTGTGCAGTGTAATAATCTTTAGGCGTTCATTTAGGTCATGTCTACTGTTAGTAAAAACGAGTATTAGTATGTGACAATCTGTGAATTAGAGGGTCTTGAACTTTTCATTTCACTTTTCATTTTTCAAAAAGGATCTTGAACTTTTCATTCCTGTCACAAAATATGAATTACAAACTTAGTCTGGCGTTCGATTCAGAATCGATGGATCGATTTGAGACCAAAAAACGCGCAATGAAGGGTTCCGTAGTTAGGATGAATTTATCCAACGGGAAATACCCTGTAGGTTTTGATTTATTTGCGAGTATCGAAATGTCGCAATAATGTCGCTTAAATCGCCGTATGTTTTTATTGCGTTGACTTAGAAGTTTTATTTTTTTAAAGCTCCGAGGGACAATGGACTTACGTATTTGATATTAATTTCAACTTGATACCTACACGCGTTCCTGAGAAAAAGGGTCTTGTCAGACTGACAGACTGCCAGACAGACAGACGGACAACGAAGTGATCCTATAAGGGTTCCGTCTTTTCCTCTTGAGGTACGGAACCCTAAAAACAAGCGTCATATAAAGCAAACCAACCATAATATTACCTTTACTTTACCAATATGAACAACTATCGTAACATTTTATTAGGATATCAGTTCTACAGAATATTATCAAATTGAATAGGTTACTCAATACAAAGTGGTGCCACACGTTTGTTCGTGGCTTGTAGTGTCAACTGTCCTCAGGGGAGCAATAACGGAGACAGAAGTGGCTAATATACAGGGAATAGAGCTACTGTGTTGAGTACTAAGATATATTTAGGCAAAAGAAAAAGACAACATGTTTCTATTCCTAGATGTAAGCAGAGGTGTACGGTATATGTCACATTTCACCAGTTACGATATAAAACGCATGTAATAGATAGTCTGGTCTGGTACCTACTGAGACATTCCTCATGGAAAAACCCCATGAAACTTTATGTGACCTGAAGGCCTCGACAAAGTAACATTCGATTAGTAATAACGCTAGTAGAAAAGCCACAAAATGCAAGCTTGCTTGCATGCTCGCTTGCATGCTGCATGCTTGCTCATTGCATGCTGCATGCTTGCTGCATGCATGGTGTATACTTGTTTGCGTACTTACAGGGAAATATAAACCCCATGTTCAAAAATATTATTAGGATATATAAACATTAAATAATTTGAATTTAGAACTTATAACTTTTATTGAAAACGGTTTTATGTCTTTTGTATATTATTGATTGTAATATTTATGTGTCCTTGGAGTTTCTTGCCTATTCTTCTCCATAGAGATCTACGTTTTGGAATGGGCAAATAGCTTCAACTTTCTGACTAACTGACCGACTCTTTGACAATTCAAAAGTGCCTGTAATAGGTTTAATTGAAATAAATGTTTTGCGTTTGAGTTTGAGTTATGACAAACAAATTTAGGGCATATTGTATTTAGGGACTTCAATTTTATGGTATGTGACATTAAGTTCGGGCAAGTTATCATTCGGACAAATGATGACTAGGCGAAAAAAAAATTATGGCACTTTAGATTATGGATAAAAAAATTAGGGAACACAATAGAGAACCCTTCCATAGAGATGCGTAGCCAAGTGGCACTTTTTAACAAGCGTTATCGCTAGTTTTCGATGCGTATGAAGGAATTCGAATCGAAAACTAGCGAAAACGCGTATCAAATAGTGAAATAGCGATTGTAGAAAAAGAATCACGTCATCGTCGATCACTATCAGTGCAATATTATTGAAGGCTTCTACATACCGGGGCGACTTGTCGCGCGACGCGACACGACACAAAGGCACCGCTCGTCCCGCGACACGCGGGGCCTTTGTGCCGTGTCGCGTCGCGCGACAAGTCGCGCTGGTATGTAGAAGCCTTAATGCGTGGTAAACCAAAGAGGACATAAACAAAAATAAAAACTTCTCCGCCTACAAATCTCTCCAAATTAAAGTAACATCGATACCAAATGTAACATTAATTTCATATAAAAATGACCCAGCTCACTGCTAAGTACCAACCGGGTAGCCCGGCTCTTTGATTTATTTATTACTCTCCAAATCTTTTGTTTTCTGAAGTTTATTACAATCCGTTTATTTATCTGGTGGTAGGTACATACGTTATCCTTATTGTTATATTATTGTTTTATTTCAATAGATAATTTTCTATTCTGTTTATGGCATATTTCGTTTGACAAAACTTTAATGCTAATCCATACTAATATTATGAATTCGAAAGTAACTGTCTGTCTGTCTATAAGTTACCTTGTCACGCCTAAACCACTGAATGGATTTCGATAAAATTTGGCAAGGAGATAGATGGTATCTTGGGGAAGGTCAAGCTACTGTTTGTCTCAAAAATACTCCTATAGGGATGATATTGGATTAAAGTTTGTATGGGGAACTTAGCATTCTTAAGTTAGGGATATGAAAATTTAAATTTTCTGCTTTTGATAGGAATAAAAAATTAGTGTTACAACATCCTGAACACAAATTATTGTACTGAGTGCGCAGGGCTCTGTAGACTCGCTGCGTATATCTCACCCACAGGCCGCTTGAGTAGAAGGACTGGCAATAAGCTTTGAATAGCGTAACCTTCACTTCTCTCGTGCATCGTGCGAACCTGCGTGTGAGCATGTTAGCTCTCACCGCCAGAGCCTCAATATCCTCATCGTCCCTGAGGTCACCTGTCATGATGTGACCCAGATGTTTAAAAGCTTCAGCCTGCTTTAGGGCTATTCCATTGAGAAATACAGGAGGCACATGGGTAAGGTGTTGTTTTTCTGATTTAATACTAATATTTCACTATTATTAGAGTTTGTATTGTAAACCATGCGCCTCCGCGTACTTCTCACAAATAGACAAAAGTTTCCTCAGCCCGCTTACGGAGGGGCTCAGCAGCACCATATCGTCTGCATAGCTAATATTGTTAAAACAAGTGTCATCAATGTGGCAGCCGACATGACCACTGAACCGATTGACAAGCTGGTCAACATAAAGGTTAAACAATAGAGGTGAGCTTAAACCACCTTGCCTAACGCCACATTCCAATTTGTACTTATCCGACAGCGCCCCTGCCCACTTCACATGGTTTTTCTGGTTTGCATACCAATACCTCAGGAGAGAGATAAACTCCCCCGGCACACCTGTGCTGCCCAACATTTGTCCCACAGAAGGTCGTAATTAACATTAATAGGTAGATATGAAAAACAAAAAGGAAACTTTTGAAAGAATCTCTGGAAGTGTTCAGACTTTCAGTGCTATAATAATAACAAAAAAAAATTACTTCCTACTGTGAACTTTTATACGATCTGGGTTTGAGCACGGTCACATACATTAGATACATTATGCAAAAGTCGATTAATACTGTGACTTTTGCATAATGTATCATCCAAATTCCAAATAAACACTAAAACATTAAATACAATTACAGTGCTCTACAGCATTTCATGGACTTAGTTATGTTAATAGTTAAGAGATGGTTGTGCACGAAATCGGCTGATTGTGATCAATTTTGAGCATTGGTTGTGAGCAAAGGAAAAGAATGTAAACAAATTTATTTGTGATTTGAAAAGTCAAGTTCTTTTTTTTTTGCATGTGGCTGTAAGGATTTTTTTAAATAAATTAAGCATTCATACAAAATCATCTACATATATTCGCAATAAGTTGTCCGAAAAATGATGAGACACTGGTGTTTGATTATTTCAATATATTTTTTCTGCTGTATTTTTATGTTATCATCCCAACATTTAATAAAAGAATCAAGCTCATCGCATGTTCTACTTGCACGAGGCTAGACCACTTTTTTCAACTACGAGTACCATACAAAATATAGCAGAAAAATTATGTAGAAAAAAAACATTTAACAAAAAATCCAGTCTATAGTGTATTTTTTTCCTATTATTTAGCAAAACTTTCAAGAAACTTAAAAATTACAGGTCTAGTAGTCTTCAGCTATCCTTGAAATAAAATTTTATTTTATGAAAATACTTGCTCTATTTCATTAAGTAAATCAAAGGCGAAATGAAATATATTTTGGAGAGCGCAAAAGTTATGAAATTATAAACAGGTGCTATGACTGACAGGAATGGTTTAGCGCCACAAAAACTATTCTGTAATCACACAGACTTAATGTTTCAATTATTTATAGCAGTCTCACAATTACATAAGAAATTGACAAAAGAGAGAGAGATTTTTTTCGTGCACGTAGCCTTAAACTTGTTCCGTAATTATACATAATAATAATGATCTAATACTCAATACTTTAATGCATTCCACAATGATAGAGCTTAGATACTGCTTGGTGCTTGGCACGGTTGGCGCAGTTAGTTAAGCGATTAGCTGCTGCGCTGCGTGTCGCGGGTTCGATTCCCGCACGGAACAAATATTTGTATGACCTACAAGTAGTTGTTCCGGGTCTGGCTGTTTGTGTATGTGAATTTAAATGTTTGTAAACGCACCCACAATACAGGAGAAATTCGTAGTGTGGGGCAACGTTTTTATTTAAAAAAAAAAAAAGATGGTAAACATTGACTTTAGATCGTGGACCATGTCGGGCACAGCAAAAGAAAGATAGTAGGTAGAGATTAGGACTTCCCGTTTATCTTATAACTAACTTATTCAAAAAAAAACCTTTTTTGTATATTTAATATAAGTTTTAAGGATACATCATTTAAATATTCGTTTACATTGCAAACACATTTACTTATTAATAGCTTTTTTAATGTAATCGTGAAAAGATGAAGTTTTTTTCTTTTCTTATTTTCGGATTATGGAGATTCGGATAACTTATTATATATTATGTTATTGACAACCAGAGCGCTTCATGAATGTATATATATGTTTTTAAGCGGGAGGTTGGTAAATTTAGTTTGTGTTTCTTCCCGTTTAGTGTAAAAGTCTTGGTGTTTATGAGCGAATTTGCATTGCAAGGCAGAGTTAAAATATTCAGGTTTATAAAATGGGGTTTGCAGCTATCTACCAGCTATGTACCTAATATTTACTAAGATACGGACAAATTTCTTTTGAATTGTAAACAGTGTTGGTGCATCTGTACTAATTCCCCACTTAACTAAGCATGCATAAGCATAAGCGTATTATGTTACCAGGGCAGTCTGTAAATTTGTGGTTTTTTTAACTTCAATAAAAGCATACAAGAATTTTGAAAGAAGGTTTTAATTTTTTGTACGAGTAACTTCCAATTCCAGTAAACATTCTTGTCTATGGATAAGTCTAGTAATGTAAATTCGTTGACTGTTTCTATTTTATGATTATTACTAGCTGACCCGTGCCCACTTCGTTGGGTGGTAAAGATTTTACCGTCTTTTCATTTTTCGGATTAAATTATGGCCTTATGTTATGACGCTCACAAAATAATAACGTGGCTTTCAATGGGTAAAAGATTTATCAAAATCGGTTCAGTAGATCCAGAGATTACCCCTACAACCTCACAAACTATAAAATATTAATATAAGTAGATGAAGCAACGGTTTAGCAATATCCTTAAAAAAAATTACTCGCATTCCGTTTGCTCGCTATAGGCAAGCGACTTGCGAAAAAATCAATAGCAGTGAATTGGGACTGGGATTGTGAATTCAACTGTACATTTACCGCTGAGTCGGTGACGGTCGGTGATTCTTCAATTTTGCCAGCGTGAGGGGTCAAAAGATATTTTGAGGGTTCCGTACCCAAAGGGTAAAACGGGAACCCTATTACTAAGGCTCCGCCGTTTGTCCGTCTGTCACCAGGCTGTATCTCATGAACCGTGATAGTTAGACAGTAGAAATTTTCACAGATGATGTATTTCTGTTGCCGGTATAACAACAAATACTAAAAAACAGAATAAAGTAATATTTAAGGGGGCTCCCATACAACAAACGTGATTAATTTTGCTCGTTTTTGCTAGATATTGATAACGGCAACAGGTAGATGCTTGAAATATTCACAGAATATTAAATTATATATTCACTTTAAAAATAATTAAATTTAAATAAACCAAATATTTATCCCATACAACATACGTGATTTTTTTCCCCATTTTTATAGATAATGGTACGGAACCCTTCGTGGGCGAGTCCGACTCGCACTTGACCGGTTTTTTTATTAATTAAATTAGCCAACGGAATTTAAATTTCAGGTGTCCTTTAACCTTCATTAATGTTTCCTGGGAATCGGATTATTTTGACTCCCTGCCGTGCTTCCCCAAAACCAGCAATAAAAATACCATCCTGCAACACCTGGAACTCAAATGAGAATAGTTCTGCCGCTGCCTTTTTTTTTTTTTGGGTGGTAAATTATCAAATAACTTCTCCCACTCTGGCCGGAGCGGGGAGGGCGTGTCAGACTGTTACTGACTAAAACCCACCAGTGTTCCTTCAAATGCCTGTGTGCCAGGTCCACGATATCCCTTTCGGACAGGCTCGTAACCCTGGCAGGCATTAGCTCTTTCGGACCCCGTCAATTGGTGCTGACATCTCTTTGAGGCGCGCGTGGAACACAACGCGCCGTCGACCCGGGCCTGGTCCTTATCGGACGGCGAGCTACCCATCGCTCACCGTCCGCAAGCCCGCGCCCACGGTGGCCGGGAATCGGCCTGCGATTCCAGACGCCCGGGGCGTCTCCTGCGGTGACTAAGGGCGTGAGGGCGCGTCCCTGCCTCACCCTCACGCGTTCTGCCTCCTCCTTCGCATGCATTACTGCTTTGCAGAAGGAGGTGACGGCCTCCCGTGCACTCTCGCTCCGAACCATGGCCTGAACCAGGGCCAGATGCGAGAGATCGCCGCCGCCGATCGCCTCCGTGCGGACATGGTGGTGCTCCGCCCAAGCAGGGCAGACCTCAACCGTATGCTTCACCGTGTCCTCCAGACGATCCACACAGTGGTGACACCCGGACGTTTCCTCCCGCTTTATTCTGAATAGGAACCTCCCGAAACATCCGTGTCCGGTGAGGACGTGCGTCAGGCGGAAGGTGAGGAAGCCGTGGCGCCTCTCTAGCCACTCCTCATAGAGGGTACTTATCGCCACAATTGTGGCATGCAAATTCTTTGCCAAATAGTAAATATCCCTAGCAATGGCGCATGCTTATTTTCATCTCTCTCCTATTTGGTGAACAGTAACGTGGCCATGTCATTGTCTTCTCAAATTCAATTTAGATCTTTATCGGCCTCCGAATTCTAATTTCAATGTAAAGTATGCAATAACTAGTTGCCGTAAGATTCAATTTGGATCTTAACTGGATTTGGTACACTTTTCATACAAACATTAAAAACCCTTATTTTCACCCTTAAGCGCCGAATTTCGTAAAATCCTTTCTTAGTGAGCACCTAGAAGTCGAAAGGAACAATCAGGCCAACATTCATGTCTCTAACTTTAAAAACATAGGACTTTCATACAAACTTTGACACCACTTTTCAACCGCTTTAATTTAATTTTAGACCTCACGGCCCAGTACTTTCCGAGATTTCGTGATGAGTGGTCAGTGAGTGAACTTCTCTTTTATATATATAGATAAGAAAAAACTACATTTAGAGGATTTTTTTTGGTGGGGATAGAAAGTTATGAGTTTAATCTTTGTAAAGTTAACTTCGAGGTTGTGTTCGTCCATCCAGGTTATTATTTTACTAAGTATATCAAGGGTATCAGGGGTTTTAGGTTTATGTTGTCATGACATGGGGTAAAAATAGAGATGTCGTCAGCAAACAAAATACATGGTCCGGATTCTGCTATGAATTTAGGGAGATCATTTATGATCCTTTTGGTATTTGATACGTTTATCGCCGTTCTGTCAGACCGGAACTTTTGAAGTTCGTTTATTTGTAGGTAAGATTTGAACTATTCTTGTGATTTTGTGGCCAATCCTTAAGAAAAGAGTCGAGTTCGTCCCACCATCTCCACCTGGGCCTTCCATCCATCTCGCCTCTTAATTTTGAATTGAATGTCAAAAACACAAGACAGCTACAGAACAGATCAAACGAAAATGTGATTATAACACACTCCTAATACTTTTGATACAGGATTCAAAGACTAACTTATACCTACGGTACAACATGAGATAGATAAGCGAACAAAAGAAAATCACCACCACGTGATGTGGTTTTCTGAATTTATCGTAAAGTAATAAACGAAATTCCACGATGTTCCTCAATTGTCTTGTAAGTACCTGGCAAGGCGAGATGATGACAGCAGGAGTAAAGGCGGGCACTGCTTGACTCCACCTGTTAATGTGTTCAAGGACTGGCCGACGAAGCGTCGCGTCGGCCTAGCGGCGAGATGAAAGGACGATATTTTAACCATCGCGGTTAGAATCTAGAGGAGGCTGGCACAGGAGCGTGGGGATTGGCACAAGAAAAAAAAGAGGCCTTTGCCCAGCAGTGGATGGAGACGGACTGTGACTAAGGATGATTATAGTAAAACTTTTATATCGATTGTAGAACCTAACCTTCTTCAATATCTTACTCAGTGGCCTCACCCAGTAATTCCGGGTTATACCGGGCTCGCTAAGTAATTTATCCGGGATTCGACTTAACCGCTTTACATCCCGGGATTTAAAATAAGGACGCCATTAATATGCGTCGCGGGGAAAGCAAATAGCAACAAGCATGGCGGCGGCAGAACAGCCACGAACGCAGACGGGAGAATAGGTAGAAATGCCTGTTGATGTTCACAGATCCAGGAAAGGATACCGATGATATTTTGACGGAAAAGGTCGTGTGTGGTCATTGTGCATGTTTGCTTACCTTCAACGTAAACTTGTCGTTTCCCTTTCAAGTATTTTTGTGACGAGTTGCCACGGGATAATGTTTCTTTTAGGGATTTGTGTGCTTGCTACTTTCTACCAAAACTCAGACAATTCTTCATGCTACTAAGTGATTTTCTTTAAGATGTTGAACCTTCCGACACTAATAGGTATCACAAATATGTAACACCTAATAAATGTCGGAAGCTGCAAGGCTCATCTCTCTCTTTTTCCTTAAACTTTTACAAGGTGTACTACAAAAACCGCCATTGTTTCCCGAAGTTTAGTAAGTGGACAGCCGCGTGACACTTTCTTTCTTCTTCCTCTTCTTCTTACTAATCAACATTATGCTAACAACCAACATTGAACCATCATAACCACTATTTATTTTCGTGAATTTACCCCATCAATAACATTGTACCTCACACACACATTCACAAGCCCACTGGTTAATTAAAACGTCAGTTGCTTGTCGCGGCGGGGGCGTGTAGGCATACAAGCATGTTTGCTCTGCGCTCGTTAGTCTTTAGCCTGAAGACGTCGCCAGTAATTGTTTTATTGCAGGCACTAAAAGGGCCCGAGTTCAGTCGGTACGGTAATCGCGCGATTCGCAAACAGGAGACGCGCGATCGTCGCCGCTTATCGCGGCCGCTACACTCCACAGTTATAACCATTTTAGATAACGTTTTGATTAATCGTTAGACTTTGTTCTAACCGACTACAAAAAAGGAGGAGGTTCTATGTGCGACTGTATGTATTTTTCATGTATGTTCACCGATTTCTCCGTCAATTTTGGACCAATTTTGAAAATTCTTTTTTCATTTGTTTGAGGATGGTGGCGGTGGTTCCATTTAAATGTTATTAACATTGCTGGGGTAGTTTTTGAGTTAGTTTCAATAATACGTATTTTTCCCACTTAGTCTATGTAGATGATGGTATAATAACTTCCTGTCACTGGTATTTACATAGCAGGTAGTGGTATTCAAATTTGTGGGGGTATGTATCACAACTAAAAAGTGAAAAATTAAAAACTTTTTTACAAAATAAAACAACCGATTTCCAAAAAATTTACAACAAAGTGAAAATTTACGTGTCTTTAGTTTTGTATCTTCGTTGTTTGCCACCGACTTCCGAAATTAAAGTAATTTTTCCCTTTGTAGGGTTTTTTTGGAATACGGTTGTTTTTTATTTAAATGGAAGGTTTTTTAAAGATTTTCTGGAGTGTATCGTACTTCTACTGTCCCAAATTCTACATATTTTCTCATCCATTGATGTTGCCTTTTATGTAGAAAAAAAAATACAAGTCCTGCAGTTTCAGTTACCTACATATCTCTATGTGTTGTAAAGCAGAACTTACCTACAAGTAAAATTAAATACTTTCCTTGGTTTGTCCCATGACATGTAGTGTCACTATTCGCTAATATATTATAGATTAGCGACAGACATGAAATTAATCAGGTATTATGTTTATAGAAACATAATACCTGATTAATTTCATGTCTGTCTGTGACCGCGTTGTTCGTCTAAACTACGGACTGGATTTTAATACGGTCTCCACCATCACTTAGAGAATATATTTCGGAAGGTTTATGTGCTTAGTAAATTCATATTAAACTTACATCTAATAAGGAAATCTCAAACCGTGGGGAGCAGGGGTAGGTCGCTAGTGCTGTAATGAAGCATAACGAAAGCTTAATATTAGGTACAAACATGTTACTATATCACCAAAGTAAATGTTACCCCTACAACATCGTAGAAGGGTGCCGAGGAACACGACATCTTGAAAGCATTTTTAAGTACCTACTGCTAATGTGCGAGCTAATAAATTCAGGTTTTCGTACATAATCCGCGGCAGTACACTCCGCAGACTGCGGGCGTTCTTTGTTATATTTCATAACCCTAGTTTATAAAGGAAGACGTAAATATTAATACTGCTGTAAATTCTAGCCAGCAGCTACAAGAGACTTTGTGGTGTCATCTACGAGGGATTTCAACTACAGACTTCTTTAGCGTAAGTAGACTTGATTGGACCTGAGGCCAGAGCCGTAACATTCGCTTAAGTGGCCCTGGACAGGACGGGGCAGGACAAACAATTACGCCTTGTTCACCAATAACGTTCAATGTTTGGAAGGGAATAAAAATACTTTTTAATAGTTATTATTTAAAATATTTATTATTTGATCCGCTTTGTTTACGTTGTGAAAATAAGTATCTATCTTCGTAACATAAACAAAGTGGATCAAATCTGATACAAAGCTCAAAGCTGTGACACTGTCACAGTGATACTGACAGTGACAGGTTGCCTATCTCGACGAAGACTGCTAGATAGAAGTTCGCTCGCCACAGGATGGGCTATAGGCAAGTTCTTAATGTCATCTCAGGATGAGACGCGAAATTCAAAAGAAAATTCAAATTATTGTAAAATGATCTTGAAACTCTTTTACGGTGCTTTCTCGTAAAAAGGCGGGCCCCGCTGGTATTTATTAGTAGCTCAGGCCCTGTCTGAAGTAAAAATTAATAAAGTTCATAAATCAGTAGCTTCTATTTCAAAACAGGCTTACAAATTCAGTTTAAATAACATTGATCGTATCCGTTCAAGATTTTCGAAAATAACCGCTCTGTTTATCGCTGAGCAACTTCATTTAGTCGTAATAATTATACAATAATAATCTGGACTACATTAACTGAGAATTCAAACCTCCAGTGCAGACTAAAACGTGGTGGTGTTTGACAAAAACTAATTTATTCATATCTGTGTGATGTAATTCATTTTGTGAATAAAACATAAGCAATAACTGTGAGTGTTGGGGCTTATGAAAACTAATGATGGCGGTTGAGTCTTGAGGCGCGGGCGGCTCAGTTTTAAATCCATTAGGTAAAGTAAAATATCACTGCAAGCTCGGCTGGACGCTGACTTGCTTATACAGGGACAGATTAGGGACAGGTGCAAATAACTTGGGTGCATGGAGTTGGGCCCATCGGAGGTCTCGGTCACTGATGTATTGACTGTGAACTTAATAGTTTAAAGGCAGAACAAATAAAAATAGTTTACAACTTTAAATATTTGAACTCTAAATAAAAATCGTTTGATACCCAAACAACATTAAACCTTTGGCTTAAGATTGGACTATGGACTTATCAGTTTGAGTACAGTAGTTATTGAAAAAAAAAACACTATAGCCCAAAAACGTAGCGAACAAAAATACTTTTAAAATAAATTTTTCACCAAAAAGCATTTTTAAAACTCGACCACCAAAATACATTTTTAAACAATAACATTTCGAAAGTAGCCTTGCCTTAATCCAGCCCTGCAGAGTGGGCCCGCTCCAGCATAATCTCGCAGCCAGCGATTAACGTTTCATTCCTGAGACCGTAAACTTTTACTCCTGATAAGGATTACTATAATACCGCGAATGAATTACTGAACACGTACTGAGCTACTGACTCCACTGTCACAATTATTTTTAAAAGCGTTTTGCTATCGCAACTTTTGTATTTAAGTTGCGTTTTATAATCCACCTATACCTAAGGTTCCTGCTGGGACAAGCCTGAGCATCCACCACGCGGACCCATTACGGGTTGGTGATGAATTATTGGTTGTAGTTTTCTCACAAAGTTGTTTTATAAATAGGTAAGTAGACATAATAAATGAAATGTTGAAACTTTGTTTTCGACTCAAATGTCTAGCTGGTGGTGGCGTGTGTGTTGGATCATTTAGTTCCCTTCAAAATGGTTGAGCTAAATGGTGCTGATCCATGCGTCATGTTCGTGAACGAGCGCCGTCCGTAGGAACTGGTCATTTCTTAGCTGCCACGGCTTATTTTAACTTATGTATTTTAATTGCTTTTTATATTTTAATTACGGACTCTTGTAACGTGCTTCTACATTGTTCTCACATGTATAATTTCAACATAAATGATGTAACCAATACTATGTAACAATATTTTGATTTAAAAGAGTGTCCGTGGAGTTTCTTGCCCGTTCTTCTCCATAGGAACCTACTACGCTTTGGAATGGGCAACTAGCTTCATCTCTCTGACTGACCGACCCCATGACAATTCAAAAGTGCCTGTAATAGGTTGATTTGAAATATATGCTTTGAGTTTTGAGTTTGAATAGAGTATTCAATTTTTTTATTGGGTTTCTCGAAACCAACAAAGAAAAAAAAAAGAAAAGAAATGCGATGATGTAAGCGTTTTAAAGTCTATGCTTGGTAGAGGGAATTACTTTAAAAGCGTGCTACTTCTCCATTTTTCCACAGATTTTATCTTTTTTTAGTAAAATCTTTGAAACAAGTTTTAATTCATGTACAATTTTGATAGTAGTCTAATACTTATTTGTCAAAACGTCCAGGTCGCACAAAAATATGAAAGTGTTTAACAGATATTAAGGTATTTTAAGCCATGTATGATTCAATGCCAATTTTCAGCGAAAATAAAAACAAATATCTAGAAAATAGGAGTGTAACTCGTACCGCAGTGACTTATTTATTGGACTACCATGACCTCTCCGACCTTTGTGTTATGATAGGCGTGATGTTAAAGCCAAAGATCCGTCGTTGACATCAGACGCCGCTCTTTTACGTTTCTTAGCAAACTTGAGTCGTAAATAAGTATATTGTCAAAAGTCAGGGTTTATTCAATACCGATAGGGTTTATTACACCGCCGTTGTAACAAAAATTTACTTTAAAAAGTATTTGGTTATATGCAATGTTTGAAATAAAAAATGTCGGCCCATGGCGTGGTGACAAACTTTCACTTACGCTCTGCTGTTGTTTTTTAATCGGCCCCAAGGGATGCAAAGCTCACAGAACTAAGATAACATAGAAAAAGTTTAATAAAAAAAATTATGATAAATCCTAGCAAATTGCAAATATGAGAAAACATTAAAATTCGTTCAGGCATAAAGTATTTACTAGCATCACTAGTAAAATATTTTACTTTAGTAAATTAAACACACACTTAATTTTTCGTCCGAATGGCCGCTCCGGCTCTGTAATCACTGAACGGCCTACTAAATAGCTTCAATGGACTACGGTATTGGCAATCAAAACATTCCAAGTTCTATTACAAGATATATTCTACATTTATTTAGAAAAAAAGCGCTACTCTAAAAGCTTTTTTTCTGTAACCAAACTGATTAACGTTACATATTTTTAATATAGAGCCTTTATTCGAAATTCGTAACGTTAGGTTTGACTTTTTATTGGGATATATTGCGCCTCAGATATAATTATGTTTTTTTTTGTTTTTGCAAATATCATCCATTATCAAAAAATATTTTAGTAATCAAACACTATAATATTCCATGTAGATCTTTGCTTGAACTGGCCATCGAGTACGCGTGCCATGCACGGACCACAAGCAGCCAACACAATATTGTGCGCCAAAACAAAAGGGTTACCGCCAACTTCCTGTTCTAAAAGCAGTTACTTAACTGCCATCACAACTCAAGAAACGTTTTGTATTTTTCCTACCTTAAGGGGATTATGGAAAGTCGGCACGACGAAGAAATTCACAGCAGTCGCAATTTATCTTAGTAATGTCTGTAAAGCCTGCCCCGCCTCTTTTGGATCCCGCAAGATGGCCGCGCCTTGAATTTAAAACAAGCGGCAATTTCTTCTGGCCGACGTTAATTTCCTGGCAACAACAGTGATTTAGTGGCAAGTGATTCTGATTCTACGCCTGAATTGTACTCAGTTCTTTTAGGGATGGTTTAATTTTTAGGACTTCTTGTTCGAGATTGCGAGAGATAATAATGTAAAAGAATTGTGTCTTTTACTATCAATTTAAGTCGCGTGAAAGACAATAGTTAAATTAAACATAGTCAAATGTAAATAAAATATTTTTGTAGTCTTAATTTAAAAGAGAAATGATGTCAAGCTAATCGTCAAATCATTAATCGTTTCTTAGGTTTTTATATAAGCGTAAGCACGGTTATTATCCTTACCTCTATCCGACTAAATTTTTATTGGGTTTGCCTAGGATATGACTCATTAGAGGTAAGGCGAGCACGAGATCAGCTCACCATAGTCTGCAAGACGCTCCGTGGCACTATTGACGCACCTGACTTGCATACTGTGCTGGCTCGTTTCTTTGTCCCAGACAATTACTGCCGCGGCAGAAACCACAGGCTGTTTGCTGTAGGGCACGCCACAATTGTGGCGATAAGTCCCCTCTTTCAGGAGTGGCTAGAGAGGCGCCACGGCGTCCTCACCTTCCGCCTGACGCAGGTCCTCACCGGACACGGTTGTTTCGGGAGGTCCCTGTTCAGGATAAAGCGGGAGGAAACGCCCGGGTGTCACCACTGTGTGGATCGCCCGGAGGACACGGTGGAGCATACGGTGGAGGTCTGCCCGGCTTGGGCGGAGCACCGCCGTGTCCTCACGGAGGCGATCGGCGGCAGCGATCTCTCGCGTCCGGCCCTGGTTCAGGCCATGGTTCGGAGCGAGAGTGCATGGGAGGCCGTCACCTCCTTCTGCGAAGCAGTAATGCTCGCGAAGGAGGAGGCGGAACGCGTGAGGGTAAGGCAGGGTTCGCGCCCTCACGCCCTTAGCCGCCGCAGGAGACGCCCCGGGCGTCGGGAGTCACAAGCTGATTTCCGGCCACCGTGGGCGCGGGCCTGCGGATGGTGAGCGATGGGTAGCTCGCCGTCCGATAAGGACCAGGCCCGGGTCGACGGCGCGTTGTGTTTCACGCGCGCCTCAAAGAGATGTCAACACCAACTGACGGGGTCCGTTAGGGCCAATGCCTGCCGGGGTTGCGAATTTGTCCGAAAGGGATATCGTGGCCCTGGCACACAGGCAACGGAAGGAACATGAGTGGGTTTTAGTCAGTAAAAGTCTGACATGCCCTCCCGCTCAGCCCAGAGCGGGAGAAGTTATTTGATAATTTCCCACCCAAAAAAAAAAAAAAAGGCTGTTTGCTGTGCCTCCATGTCGCACTGTTGCGCGTGCTAAGTCCCCAGTACCTCGCACTCTGGTCGCACTTAATGATCTTTTGGATTCTAATCCAACAAACGATCTGTTTGCGGATGAATGGACGAAGATTTTACTCATGCTAGAAGTACTGTGAGGGATTCATGAAAGTATTGTAAAAGTTTGTTGTTTTACCTGAACTTTATAATTTTATATTTTCTTTTCTATGTGTATGTGTCTCTGCCTTTAATTAATGTAATTGGTTTAACCGTGTTAATTAAAGTTAAATAAATAAATAAATTATCATACTTACTTATTAGGTAGCTCGAAAATACTAATACTAACTCGTTCAGGACTGCTAAACGCCCATAGGCGTCATAACCATAAGACTTTATATTGCGTCTCGTTCAGTGTCCTTGATCTGAGTATACTGTAAACAAGCCAATGACTAATGACAGTGCCAGGAAGCATGACACAGCTACGCAATACTCGTGAAAAACTTTCATAAAAGACACATTTATTTAATTTAATAACGCCATTAAGTTAAAAAAACGCGTCGTTAAGGCAAACGGCTAAGGTTTTACCACAGTATAGAAAGATGCAGAAGACCAACTCATATCAGCATTTTCATTCTGGTATCGTCAACCGCAATGATAGAATATATAAATAGTACAGTAAGCGTCAAACATTTAAGGCAGTTCTGAAGTGGGCTACTCACTGCGCAGTACCTCACCCCTCACCCCTGCCCCCGCGGTCACATGAATTTGTTACTGCGAAGCTACTCGCCTCGTGTTCAGAGCCGTCATAAAGTTTGCATCGGGCTGTAATTAAGTAACTAATCTACGGTGTTTTACAGTGTAAAGGTAGCCTTTATCTATGTGGTATTCTCATCATGACCTGGTAAAAATCATACACACGACTGCAAAAAAACGAAGAGGTTCTCAGTTCGTCGGAATCTTTTATTTTTATGTATGTTCCTCGATTGCTCGAAGACTGCTTGACCGATTTGGAAAATATTTTTTCGTTTGAAAGGGTATACTTCTTAAACAATGGGACTAATTGTTATAAGTTCAGGATCTGATGATGCAATCCTGGAGAAATCGAGGGAACAAATATTATAGGCACACCTATAGCAAATTGGGTATTTTTTTATAGTAATTCGTGCATTTACTCTCTGAAAGCACCACCACATTTGGTGAAGTGGAAGTGATGATGAGCACCATTTGCCGAAGTGGAACTGATGATGAAGTACTGCAGATGGCCACCGAAACTACTCAATAATAAGTATTTCACGGATTGCGATTCGATTACTTTAATATGGTTGCTAAGCAATTTATGCTCGTCACAATGCATATGGTGAATTGGAGCCGATGGTGAAGTAGCAGGAGAACTCCTAAACAATTAAAGCCCCTGCATCTGGAAAAGAAATATTTTGTAAAAGGTGATGAGCAGTTGAGATTAGGCTATTGTAACTTAGATAAATTACAAACTGACCCACTAAATACGTATTTTTCCGACTTAGTCTATGTGGATGATATTATAATAACTTCCCGTCACTGGTATTTACATAGCAGGTAGTGGTAGTGTATGGTAGTATGCAAAACATAATATATAAATTACAAAAAAAAAAACAACCGACTTCCAAAAAAACACTACAAAGGAAAAATCGTTATTGCACCTACCACAATAATTGGTCTCTGCATCACCCAAAGGTTGACTGGTAGTCAATTTCTATGGCATTAAGTCCGCCTCTGTTCATTTGTGTGCTTGAAGTATTAAATAAATAAAATTAACTTTCATTTCGAAAGTCGGTGGCAAAAACGAAAATACAAAAACAAAGACACCGACTTCCGAAATTAAAGTAATTTTTCACTTTGCAGTGTTTTTTTGAAGCGCTAATGCTGTATCTAGGAAGATATAATATATCAATAGATTAAATGGAGATAATGGTTTTTATCTCGCTGTTCATCACACGTGCACAGAATAATATTTTCTATGATTGAGCCTCACCGTTGAGGTCTTCATATGAAACTGTAGTAGTGGAACTTCGACCCATCTCATTTTAAGTGGTTCGAGGTTGATAAAGAGCATCAACTATCACTACATATTATAACACAAAGTCGGCCACCGCGTCTGTCTGTCTGAACACAATAAACTCAAATACTACGTAACCGATTTTCATACGGTTTTCACCAATGGACGGAGTGATTCTTGAGGAAGGTTTAAGTGTATAAATAATTAAGGTTTAGTATAAATCGGATGAAATATGACGATGATTGTTAAAGATGTCGGAAAAATCATGCCAACTGGGAGCTTTACTGCCGTGCGAGTTATGGTAGTACGTTTCCGTGGAATAATTTCCGACCTCCACGCGGGCATAAGCTTGTGAAACATAAGATAATATGATTAGCATAATCTGTGCATTAAGCACTTCAGTCTGTCTTACTAGACTTACTAGCCATGTTTAATAGGGCGGGTCTAAAACATGCGTCGGATGCGCAGAGCTAACGATGTGCTTAAGAAGAATTTATTTATTTTTCGCGAATAGAAAGGGTTTTGTTCAAGATTGCTTCTTCCTAATCTGTAACACATTCCACCTAAGAAAATAATTGCATTGTTTAAGGAGTGTATTCCCGTTGTCCCCGTTTGCTATATCCCCGTCACGGGGACGTGATTAAATTTATTTCCCTTTGTCCCCTTATCGTACGAAGTAAACCTTTTTTAAATCGAAACAGCTAGGTTAGGTTAGGTTAGAACTGTGACGCGGTGGTGCTGGTGACTGCGGAAAGGGAGCGGGAGATCTCG
Source organism: Tiliacea aurago (assembly GCA_948098905.1). Lineage (NCBI taxonomy): Eukaryota > Metazoa > Arthropoda > Insecta > Lepidoptera > Noctuidae > Tiliacea > Tiliacea aurago. Next base: position 27,622,759 of record OX402581.1, on the reverse strand, counting down.
TCCGCTCACCAGGCCCGCAGCAGGCGCACCGGGCGTCGGCGGAGGGCCGATAACGCCCTCTTCCAGCCCCCATAAATGGGTCCAGGGACGGTGGACTTGGGGACTTCCGCCGCCCCCTATCACATTGGACCCGAGGTGGCGGCGCGTAGTGTTCCACGCGCGCCCCTATCAGACGTCGCGGGGGGGGTCAGACACCTCACCCCCCCCCAGACTTGAGGTGACCCGCAGAGGCGGGCCGGCACTAGCCGGGGATTGCGGAAGTAATAACAAATCCCAAGATCCCCGGTGCAAGTGTGGAAGGGGAACACTGGGGTGGTTTTTAGTCAGTAAGAGTCTGACAGACCCCTCCGCCCGCCCCAGGGCGGAAGACATCCATGAGGATTTTCCACCCCGTGAACAAAAAAAAAAAAGGTTAGAACTGTGACCACACAACGCATGAGCCGAGCGAGCGAAGCGAGCGGTGCCGCGGCAGCGGCCGGCGAGTGCCAGAGACATATTTTTGAATGTAAAACCAAACCACGGGGACAACGGGAAGTATAACAAGTTGAGGGAAAATATGCGTCACATTCACGCAAAACGGCTATCGCTCAGCATAATGCTGCGACCCTATGCGAGACAGAGCCCCAGCGCTGGTTTTCAGCGACAGCCGGCGTTGACGTGATGACGTCAAACCGGTGCAGCATTAAATGAGGTAAAAATAAACAAAATAAGAAATAAAATAAATACAATACTTCGTTCTATATAAATATAATAATAATAATAATATTTCAATTTCTTTATTCTCAGTCGAAGGCATCTTCTTAAATTTAACAATAACGACCTATTACCTCCGACTGCATGAGATTGTTTATAGTATTAAGTTATATAAATCTTGTTTTCGTCTTTTTAGGGTTCCGTAGTCAACAAGGAAACCTTATAGTTTCGCCATGTCCGTCTGTCTGTCGGTCTGTCTGTCTGTCTGTCTGTCTGTCTGTCCGTCTGTCTGTCCGTCCGTCCGTCTGTCCCCGGCTTAGCTCAGAGACACTTAGTACTAGAAAGCTGTAATTTGGCATGGGTATACATATTAATCATGCCAAATTGCACATGCCTTCATTGTGCGTGGTCCGACATGCACTTGGCCGGTTTTTTAAGTTAACTTTTTACTCAGTCGGGTTTTTTTGATTTTTTTAATTTTCGTTGGTCCATATCACAACGTGATCAGCTTAAAATATGTTCTCGTCCACGTCACTCTGTTACCATCTTTATCTCCGAATTTAGTCTTGTAGTTACGTTACCTACTTACCTACCTAAATTCACTAATCACAATTAATACCTCTCAAAGACAACCCATGTCTTGTAATTAATTAAGACAACATTACGTTGCTTTGAATATAGGCTAAAGGAATCCCGAACATATCCTAGAATTAGCCGGGAATGTAATTATTGCAAAAACAAAGGTTTTTAATTAGGAGTGGCTCGGTGCTGGCCCACACCGGGCAGTGGCTGTGGGGCTCAATCATATTGATACGAGACAAGGCTCGCTGTAAGCTCTTACAAGACCTTGTGTGTGGTTCAAGATATGAGAAACAGCGCTTTTCGTTTTTTTTTTTGTCAATTGTTAACTCCCTTTTTGTTCTCTATTATGAGAAATGCTGCTGCTAATATTAGCAACAGTAGTACAGATTTGGTGTGTACGACTTGGCTTATATGACTAGGTCATATAAACTGAAATGACTTAGAGAAAATGAGACATGGAACTGTTGAAGGTGTGACTTACCAAGATAAATGTGATATTAGCAAGGTGAGTTGTGTCATGTGTTGTGAGGGAAAGCAAACAAGACTACCATTCCTACCAGACTACAGTTCAAGTAAGACCAAACCAACACTGGTGTACTTGAAGTGTACTTGAACGGATAGTGTACTGGAATTGGCATGCGGACCAATGGAAAACCAATCACTTGCTAAGTCTCTTGTTTATGTTTTCGTATATATGCACGTGTTTCTGTGACGAAAAAATATTTTTTTCTTGTTTTGTTTTCTTTCTTTCTTTATTATTTGTTGATGTCTACAGCTGAATGTGTTTTGTCTATTTTCTAAAAACAATAGATGAAACCTTCAAGTATTTCAAAGAACTAGCAGAGAACCAGAAATCCACAAAAATAAAAATATTAGGATCTGACAATGGTTGGGAGTTCTGTTCTGCAGAAATGGTGAATTACTTGAAGAAGAATGGCATAGTCCGTCAGAAATGTACCGCATAAACACCTGAACGAAATGGGCTGTGTGAGCGCTATAACAGATCAATAGTTGAAAAAGCGTGATGTCTCCTGTTTGATGCTCCGTTTAATAAACAGTTATGGGCAGAAGCTGTGAACACAGCGGTCTATTTAAGAAATAAGTATAAGTATTTATGTTCTCACCACAATAAACATTACAGACATTTTCTCACCACAATAAACATTACAGACATTATTACACTTACGCCTTAGACATTATTACAGATATTATTACGTTCGCGTACTGTTAGAGTTTTTACGGTAAGGAAGAAAATTAGAGACTTTTAGGATAACTCTCTGGGCTCTTTTGAGTTCAAGGATAGTGGTTTTAGGTGCACCACCCCTAATTGTTATACAGTAACTTATCAATGACTGAACGAGGGCGAAGTAGACTGATCTCTTTAGTTGTCACCCGCCACATGTCTCCAGGTTTTGAAAACATATATCAATTTACGTAGCCTAGTAATGAGTGAGTCTCTATGTTGTTGAAATCTAAGGGTGTAGTCAACTATTACCCCCAGATACTTCACAGATTCGGCTTTAGAAAAGCGGAAACAAGTGTAGGTAGGATCGTGCGATGTTGGGCACGAGTGGACTTTAATGGTGTACGGCACGGTTGGCGCAGCGGTTAAGCGATTGACTGCTGCGCTGTGTGTCGCGGGTTCGATTCCCGCACGGAACAAATATTTGTATGACCTACAAGTAGTTGTTCCGGGTCTGGCTGTTTGTGTATGTGAGTTTAAATGTTTGTAAACGCACCCACGATACAGGAGAAATTCCTAGTGTGGGGGCAACGTTTATAAAAAAAAAAAGAGAAAGAGAAGAGAAAGAGACACTGTAAGTTGTTTTAGAGCAAAGGTAACGTAATGAGTTTTAAAGTTTGTTGAAGTGTGCGATAAAAAGTCTTATTTCTAAAGAGTATGAAAAGATGGCCGCGCCGCAGTGGGAAATTAAAATTGTCATTTGTCTTGCCATCATACGTCGATAATTTATTGAGAAAAAAAGGTAGGTATCGTCAACGACGTAAGTATGTAGATCAACACTTCAGTTTTTAAAATCATAATTATTGAGCGCATTATTAAAAGAAAACCGGAATAAATGTTAATATTAATTAGAAATGCTAAAAATCAGTGTATTCAATAATTTGGGGTCAATTTAGATGACATGTAAAAGTAACAATGTTAACGACTTTCGTTGCTGACCGTACCTAATAAAAAGTACCTACCAACAATAAATTTATCTTCTTCTTAATGGTCAATTATTCTTGTTATGCTTATAGATTCGTATTGTGTCTGTGCAACCATCTTACCGAGATAATTCCAGTACTTCTACTATTCCCGTACTGAAGACCTTATTTCTAAAATAATATAGGCACGTAATAATTATTATTTTTCTGCAAAAGCGGATACAGAAACACATGCAACATCACATGAACACAGCTTACACGACTACACACACCCACACACGCACTCACACACACACACCCACAAAACACCCCTCCCCTCTCATACACCACACCACACCTACCCCACCCCATCCACTCACACACCCCCTTTTAGACACATACTCACATAATCATAGTTAAATCAGGTCATAATGGGTTTATCAACACACTTATAAAAAGGTTTCTTTTGTCCACGAAGCTACAGTAGAACACTGACTCCTAGGTCACAGGGTTTCCCTAGTTTAGGAGGCAGGGTTTTTCACTATTTGTGCAGCCTTTTCCCTAAATCAAATGTTCCTACCTATTGTGAAATGTATTGAATTGTATACAAAAGGTATTTTGTTTTTTTTTTTTTTCTAATTTGAAAGCCACATCTACATCTATTAAATAAAACGATCAGCAAGTCTGCTGATAGGTTATTTTCTTGTTTTGATGTTTTCTCTCATTTTTCCGTAATATTATTACGTTTTTGGGTAGTACATAATGCGTACAATTCTTTAGTGTATACTATGTCCGGGTACGCCTTATAGTTTACGAAAACCGTGGTGGCGCGGCCAGAGAGCATACTCCCTGGCCGCACCACCAACGCAAGGCTATTATTTCTAATGTAATGAAATTTTCGAATCTCTTTATAGTGTACGGATAAGAACAATTTCGGTACAATTTTTTTAGTGTATGCTATGTCCGGGTATGACTTATAGTTTACGAAAAACTTCATTATAGTTAATTATTCGTTGAGGTACAATTTTTTTCATAACACTTAGAATATACATACACATAGAACATAAATGGTACAATTTATCTAGAAACATGTTGAAGTTAGGTTAGTCAAAGTATGAACTTGAAAACTTATTAACTTTTCATGAAATGTCACAATAATATCAAAGTGTATGTAGCACTATTTGGAGTGGCTAGGGAGGCGCCACGGCGTCCTCACCTACCGCCTGACGCAAGTCCTCCCCGAACACGATTGTTTCGGGAGGTTCCTGTTCAGGATAAAGCGGGAGGAAACGCCCGGGTGTCACCACTGTGTGGATCGCCCGGAGGACACAGTGGAGCGTACGGTGGGGGTCTGCCCGGCTTGGGGGGAGCACCGCCGTGACCTCACGGAGGCGATCTCTCGCGTCCGGCCCTGGTTCAGGCCATGGTTCGGAGCGAGAGTGCATGGGAGGCCGTCACCTCCTTCTGGTAAGCAGTAATGCTCGCGAAGGAGGAGGCGGAACGCGTGAGGGTGAGGCAGGGTTTGCGCCCTCACGCCCTTAGCCACCGCAGGAGACGCCCCGGGCGTCGGGAGTCGCAAGCTGATTTCCGGCCACCGTAGGCGCGGGCCTGCGGATGGTGAGCGATGCCTAGCTCGTCGTCCGATTAGTACCAGGCCCGGGTCGACGGCGCGTTGTGTTTCACGTGCCCCTCAAAGAGATGTCAGCACCAACGGACGGGGTCTAAGATTGGATACAAAAGGTAGGTAGCGACTGTAATGAGGTACCCAAACTAGGAAACCTTTCATTCAACCTTACAACATCACCAAACCATCTAAGCATACTCTTTTCAAATTTTATCACTACATCTTCTTTTAAACCGCACCGTTGCCTTATCACATCATTTACAGCTTATCATTTATAGTTACACCACACATGCTTCGCAAGGAACGCATTTCCACAGCATTTGTCACTTTCATGCTTCTTTTGCCACACGGCCACACCCAGCATACAATGCGTTACTAATAATAACACAAATGTTGAGTGTTAACTTCGAATATGCCTGCAGTAGCTGTAATGCTTACTGCATTAATACATTTTTGAACTTATTAAGCATCTCTGAAATTTAAGTAATTTTTGGGTTTTACATTATTTTGATAAGGGAGGATATTAAAAATTGATGATTTCATATGTTTATAACAAAATAATAATATTGTATCGTTCATTCAGCTTTAACTACTAGTACCGCCACCTAGTATTACATATGTGTACTAACATTCTACTCTTATTAAATTAGAAAGAAAAGCAAAAAAAATTGACGTTGTGATACAAGATGGTTCAGCAACGCACCCAGTCTATTGTTTTTTTACATTTAATCTGGCCTTTTTTTAATGTTGTGTTGTTGTTGACTTGCTGCCGCGGGGATATTGAAAAAAAATAACAATTAGCTGTCGGCACTCGCCACCGCCCATACGATACACCACGACTCAAAAGATGTCTCTTCATTTTACACCAAAAATAAAATCTTTATCCGGGGATTAGGGAGCGGGGCAGAGCTCGAGGGGGAGGTAGCTATAATTTATCTCACTAATGGTTTTAAAGCTGACATCTGCCCTTTTAAGAGCCCCGTAAACAAGCGGCCACACTTTATATCGGGGGCAGTAAAAATGCATTTTCCGCCTTTCTCGTTTAGTTGCCGTTTAGGAGATTGTTTTTCATTGATATTGTGGGAACTTAGTCTGGATTTTTTGCGGGATGACGACGACGTCTGATTCAAGTAATATCTTGGTTATACATATTATGGAATCTTCTCATGAAACTTTTTTGGCGATAATTTAGGAGGGCATAACATACATTGGCGTTCTTCGTGTTATGAGTGTTGAACAAAAAGAAGTTTTGATCTTTTCATACCTTTAGAAATAAGACTTTTTTTCACAGCAACTACAGTAACGCTATGTGTATCATTATTTTAATCCTAAAAACACAGACATAATCCAAACACCACCCTGTACAGACTTATATAAAACTGAACAACCGTTATTTAACCCCCACATCTATGTAAGCCTCATAATCGACGTCTGTAGTTGCTGAAAAGCGGCTTAAAACATGAATAAATGTGTAAATAATCTGCAGAAGGCGGGTTGAGATAACCGACTCATTGCCTCTGTGATGGCCAACAGCAGGGCAACTGTCCTCGTTATCTTTTACTGAAACTCCGGCTTTCAAGTCTTCTGGATTAAGCTAAGAGTATAGTTAATTAATATTTGTACGCTAATTCGGTTTGAGAAGTGCTGAGTCGGTGTTTAAATAATATCCTTTTATTCTGTTTCTTTTTCTCAGTGGTAGAATGTCGTTGTAATGTTATTGTGAGGTTTTCACAGTTTTTATCAAATAACTGGTCTTATAGATGAGCAAGTGGAATTAGCTATCCGAAGACTAATTTGTACTTATGTAATCTATAGACACTTCACTTTACTTACTTAATTTACGTATTACTTACGAGTAGTCAACATAGTCACTGCAGTGGGCTTGACTACAGATACCTTGTAGCAGACCGTTTGAAAACATTTTAAATAGGTCACACATTAACATTGTTATAATATGTATTACCCTTTGAGTCAAACTACTTATCTTAACATAAACTCAATTTTAATGGCCCAGCTATGTAGTCACTAGAAGCATTGTTAGAAGCACTGAAGCACGTTAGAAGCAGCGCTTCGTTATTCGGAGTGCGCCGAACAAACGACAAACAATTTGATCGCTTTAGTGCAGAATGTGCAGCAGAAAGTTGACAAGTGCCGGTTTTCAGATATAATGACTTGTTGAGATGTGCGGATTTCATGAGAAATATAAAATTTACGATAAATTGTAAGAAGCATGAAATGTTGATTGTCGATATTTTTTCGTGTAAAATGTGCAGATAGTTCAATTAACTGTATTTTTAAGGAACAAAGGATACTTTCATCCTAGTATAGTTATTATATTCGTCCATACATGTTTGTTGTTCAGCTTGTTTCTGGAAGGAAACTGGTGGTGACGGGTCGCCTAACCTTTCAGACTATGAGTATTAACGACACTAACTAATACACACTACTTAAAACATCTAATCTCCCAAACACCTGAGTGCTACAACAATTAAATTGCTACTTAACTCCGTTGCACACCGAGTAACATTTAGCTGCGCGTTTTTCTCTTAAAATATAACGCGTAGGTGGTGTGGCAGCAAAAAATATAAAAATTGCTCGGACCGCGGCCGTTATAAATGGGCGGTAATTAGGGCACACAACGGCACCTCTTTCACCCTCTTTCATCCCTCGAACACACCGCGCCTCGGATATTCACCCCTCACACCACATGGCGGGCTTTTAATCTGTAAGAAACTTGCAAAGTCTCGATAGCTAACTGGCAAAGTTTCAGTTTCAGAAATCGATTGGTTCATCCCATTCGTATGCTAAAGTTTGAGATTTGATCTATCGACATTTCTCTGCTTGAGTATCTGATCGATTACTCGCTGTAGTTTTTCGAGGTACTTATCTTGAAAACTTGTTACAAAAATATTTAGAACTGTTCTTGAATGTTTTTAGTTTCTGCTACGAATAACTTACTTTCTCCACATTAATCCACAGAGCCTATAAACATCACTATTTGTGTTATGTACAAAATAACCTATTTAACAGACTAGCAAAACAACAGATACGAAATATTGAAGCAAACTTTCACTAAAGTATTCATGCGGATACGTCGGCGCCCGGTGTGGCTCGGGGCTTTATTTTACACTTTTTCCTATCCTGCCTGTTATACGGTTATAACGTAGCGACTAGGCAACGAGTTTTTGTGGATATTATGCTTTTAGCACCGTGTATTATAAACGTTTGTGCAAAAACCTGCGTTCTCTGGACCTCTTTATATCGCCATCGCTTTTTGTGGTCGCCACTTTAATATTTAGGTACCGAGCCCCAGGAGGACGGATAAACCACACTAACCATTGAGGTCATGGTTATCCCATGTGTGTGTGAGTGTGGTTATGGTCGTTCAGGTCGCGAAATAGTTTGCGGACTTTTACACCATTGTTCTGTATTACTTGGTCATTGATTATTCTATCAGAAACTCAACAAATCAAGGTAGTTATGTGTCACTACATTGATATTTAATTCGAGACTTGTTTTGTGTTTCACAAACACAAACGTCTCACAAAAAATAAAAGTAGCTACACCACGAAATTAATTAAACCTATCTCCAATTTATAAACCTTTGAAAACATACCCCACCATCCATTTTACGAATAAAATAGTCACACAAAACGCAAACCATAAAACACTGGAGCTAAGTGAAACATCCAATCCATTCCAGCTGTAATACAGATCAATATGCGACATCCACCGACGTCCACGACGCAACTATGAATGCAGATCCGAACTCATATTATGAATATTGCAAGCTTACGGCTCCTTGCGACCCGAAGCCAAATGCGGAATGAAAATTTAATCTGAAATGATCACGGCGGTACATTCCCAGGGAATTATTCATACGCGGACTGCGACGTGGTAATAAGTAAAAACTAACAAAGGGGAGAAATACGAGTGGGCCCCATTACAACAATAAATGTCGCGCACAAAAACGTGGACCAGAGAGTAGAGACGCTATTCTGTATTTGCTTTTAATGTTGTCGTTCATTTTGATGCGGGGCGATATTTTTAAAGATGGGTGGTTTGTGACTTATTGTCATGTGAAAAAACATAGGTAGCGATATGAGCTTTTCTTTGTATTTTCGAATACATCGCGGAAAAGTATGCAGCTTTTATTGCCAAATAAATGTTAATAAGCAATATTACGTAGACGTAAAGAATAGCACCATCCCATTCCTTCCCGTGGGTGTCGTAAAAGGCGACTATAAGGGTCTTACTAGACAGTGGGCAGCAGCGTTCTCTATGCATTTTAACACCATACTGCGATCGCCAACCCGCATGCCAAGCGTGGCGATTATGGCAAATCCCCACCCCCCTTTTTGGGGGAGGCCTATGTCCAGCAGTGGATGTCTTTCGGCTGAAACGATGACGATGAAACATTTTAAAAGAGTAACTGTAGAGTTTCTTACCTATTCTTCTCCATACGAAACTACCTTTTGGAAGAGACGACTAGAATCAATTCTATTTGCTTGTACATTTTGACGTTCAATAGTACATTTTATTCTACTACTAGCCTCTGCCCGCGACTTCGCCCGCGTGGAGGTCGGAAATTATCTCACGGGAACGTACTGCCGGGATAAAAGGTATCCTATCTCCTAACCCAGATCATGGTCTATCCGTATATCGTCTATCATCCGAATCCATGCAGCCGTTAAAGCGTTAAAAGGTAACATACAGACAGACAGGAAATGTAAATAATCTTCTTTTTGAAATAAAACTTCTTTACGCACGCTTGACTTCGCTCTCGTCACGCATTCACCAGCTTACTCCCCGTAAGCTGGCGAATGCGTGACGAGAGCGTTACGAAAAGTGTGATCGGGCGAGGCGAACGGAAGTTGAGAGGGAGATTTGAAGTAAAACTTCTTTTGCTAGCGTTACGCGAACGGTGAATTCTGTTTTACTTCAGTCTAAAGCACTCTCGTTTTTTTTTTTTAATATACAGGTTTTTATGATTCTAAATGTCTAACTAAAAAATTATAATAATTCATTTTATTATTATCACTATTAATTTGAAATGTGTTGCCATTTACCACGTAATACCCACACAACTTTAAATTGTAAAATAAATATTACCTTAAGATACGGACTCTGGCTCTACATTAAATCTTTTAAAAAGAGGTACTTACACACAATTTTCAATAATCATTTGAATTCTAAAATCATCCTATATTTTACCCCCTTGGGAGTTGATTTTATAAAAACGTTGTAATATACGTAATTTTTATTTCTTACTGAAAGCTTAAATTTTTTAATATAAAGATATTTGGAAAACTTGGGTAGAAATTCTGAAAAACTGTTAATATTCATGAAGAAACAGAGTTGTCTAAGAGTTTAAATGGATGATTGTTAAAATTAAAAACATGTGGTGATTCTAAATGTGATCAAACGTTAAAAAACTGTAATTAATAGATATTAATGCCAAAATATTTGCGATATAATATTACAAGGATAATCTCGCAGATATAACGATGTGGGTAATCCTTTTAAAGGCTCAGTAACGAAATCTAAACTGTGGGTACATTGAATATTTTTCAAAAAAAAAAAATTGTAAAAAAAAAATTACCGACTTCCAAAAAAACACTACAAAGTGAAAAATAACTTTAAAGTCGGTGTCTTTGGATCTGTATTTTAGTTTTTTGCCACCGAGTTCCGAAATTAAAGTTATTTTTCACTTTGTAGTGTTTTTTGGAATTCGGTAATTTTTTTTTTACATTCATTTTTTATTTTTCACTTTTTAGTGGGTCAGTTTTTAATTTATCTAAGTTACAATAGCTTAAAGTCAACTGCTCATCACCTTTTACAAAATATTGCTTTTCCCGTACCTAATCGAATCGCTACCCGTAAAATACTTATTATTATATTGTTCCGGTGGCCATTTGTGGTCTCTATCATCAGTTCCACTTCACCAAATAGTGATTTCCAGGAGCAAATGCACGAGTTACTATAAAAAATACCCAAATCGCTATAGGTTTGCCTATAAAATTCGAGGGTTGTCCTCGATTTCCATGAGATCCCTTCATCAGATTCTGATTTGGTGGCAATGGGACCGCCTCGGGAGCATGGACCACCTCGACATGTGTGAACGAGTCAGTACCAAAAATAATATAGGTAGTTTATAGATTTGTTTGTCTGTTTGTCTAGATGCATATTCCGGATTGGCACAAACACGGTTGAATGGATTTGCATGAAATTTGGCACATAGATAGTTTATAACCTGGATTAACACATAAGGTACCTACTTCTAATCACGGTAGTACCGTTTTCGTGGGATATTTTCCGATAACCACGCGGGCGAAGCCTCGGGTTAAAGCTAGTTATTAGTAAACAAACATCCAATAAGGGAAGGAAGGATAATATTATCCTTTCTAAACTACGCGCCCTGGATGGCAACAATGGCGATATTCCAAAAGTTCACATTATAATTAAGTATACATTCAACTCTTCAAAATCAACAATCCATAACACTGTTACGTCCGTGGTCACAGAACAGCCCCGCTGACACCGGAGCTCGCGAACTAACGCGCTGCTCACATATGCACTTATTTTGTTTTATTTCGCGGCGTTTGTTCCCCGACCTTCTCTTGTTTTACTCATTTTTAATTTGCGTTCAAATTAAATGCTTGTAGCTTTTTTGCGATATTCGTTGCGACATTTGGGTGATGTAGAAGCAATCGGTCTGAAGCGAATGTTTGATGACATGTTTGATGTTTGAAAACACTTCCTCTCTCCTTAAACATCATCATTACATAATACAGTTCCCTGCTCTTGTTTCATGTGTATTATTGTATATATTTATTAGATAAGTGTATGCTTTGTGTATGTATGTATTTATTGTATATGTTAATGGTACACCACTGACTACCTGCAGTATTGTCACTCCTGCTCCCTTTAATCCATCCAAAGGTTGTATGTAAAAGATCGCTTTTAGCGATAAGACCGCCCATTGTGTCACCTTATGTAAAATTTAAACATTTATATCTGTAACTTTTATGGTGTACATAATAAAGAGTATTCTATTCTATTCTATTCTGCCTGAAAATTAATGTTTAAGAATAGTGATGATAATCATTATGACACCAAATTCTATCGAATAGGTACTCGTAGCAATAAAAAGACGACGATTTGACAATCGAAACGACTTGGAGAATTAGAAATGAAAATATATGGCGTTAAAGCGAATCATTCGAGAAAAAAGTTACATGTTATAGAAGATTCTGAAGCTTTTCTAGTTGATTTTAACTTGCCCCTTGTGTTATAAACTTATCAATCATACATGGTCCAAATTTAATTGATTTTTACATGCTTGGTTTCTGTTTTCATTGTAGGATCTCCTGAACAAAACAAGCTCAGAAAACAGCATTATTTTCTCTCCCATTCCTTAACAGCATTGTTCCTAGTACATGGACTCCAGAGTCTCCAGTCTACAATATACAGTTTCAAATTCAATGGCGGTCGCAATTCGCATGCGAGCTACCTCGTAAAGATGTACATTACGGAATCAAATATGCGCCATTCAATATGAGCGGTCCGAGTCGGAGTGTATTGTGAGTTTGTGTATGAATCAGGCGAGGTATAGAAGCTATAGAAATGTTGAGTTGTGAGCTTGGAAGTTCTACAACTGTGCCAAACGTAGTAATATTTAGCTCTATTGCAAAACGTAGTACAAACTGTTTCACAGCTTGGCACACTTTGTTATTAGTAGGATGTAACGTAAGTTTTAAAAACTTTTTACAAAAAAAAAATAACCGCCTTCCAAAAAAACACTACTAAGTGAAAAATTACTTTAATTTCGGAAGTCGGTGTCTTTGGATCTGTTTTTTAGTAGTTTTTTTTTTGTAAAAAGGATTTTTTTTTCACTTTTTAGTGGGTCAGTTTTTAATTTGTGTATGAGTTCTACAACTGTATCAAACGTAATAATATTTAGCTCTAATGGAAAACGTAGTATAAACTGTTTCACAGTTTGGCACACTTTGTCATTAGTAGGATGTACCTAACGTAAGTTTTAAAAACTTTGTACAAAAAAAAATAACCGCCTTCCAAAAAAACACTACAAAGTGAAAAATAACTTTAATTTTGGAAGTCGGTGTCTTTGGATCTGTATTTTAGTAGTTTTTTTTTTTTTTGTAAAATGGTTTTTTTTTAAATTTTTTAATGGGTCAGTTTTTAATTTATCTAAATTACAATAGCCTAATGTCAACTGCTCATCACCTCTTACAAAATATTGCTTTTCCCGATGCTGGGACGTTTATTGTTGAGGAGTTCTCCTGGTAAGAACCAGGAGAACTGCCACTCACCATATGCATTGTGACGAGCATAAATTGCTTAGCAACCATAATAAAGTACCTAATCGAATCGCAACCCGTTAAACACTTATTATTATGTCTGGGATTGTTAATAATAATTGAGCCCTACTGCTGAGCATGAGGTTCTGGGTTCGATTCCCAGGTCGGACAAGGTGTTATTCGATCTTCTGTTATTTCTCAGTAGCAGCAGATTCTTGATAATCTTGATATATTTCGGTTGATGGTAGCAGGCTCGCCCCCTATGGGGGTACACAAATATTTGTGTACTATAAATACACTTCTATCTAAACTCTTCGGGTATTACAGGCGTGATGTTATGTTTACAAGGAAGCGATCCTGAACGAAGAACATTTTGGTAATGACTATAGTGAAAATGTTACCGAAACATAGAACCTACTGCTTAGCTCGGCTTATACGAAAGTGGATACGTACGTACACAGAAGCATCGCTTGTCTCATGACTACCCCGAGGTTGATAGCAATCTTTTTGGGTAGGAATGTGTTGTGTATCCCATTTCGGAAATAGTTTAAATACATAACTTGCGGTACTGGCCGCAGCAGCATGCAGATAGCAGTTAGGATGGAAATCTTTTACATTTGTTCAAAAAATAATATAAAGCAATATAGATCTTTCACTGCTCATAGCTATGTTGTGTACGTTGCCAGTAGATTTATAAAAAAATACTTAACTAAACTACTGTCAATTCCCAAAGCGACAAAAATGTATAAGATTTGATTTTCGAAAACTTAAACACTTATATGTATAACACTTGTCAAAACTGATTGTATACCGAAGTAACGAAGTAACGACTAGCAAACTGATTGTATACCGAAGTAACGAAGTAACGACTAGCAAACTGATTGTATACCGAAGTAACGAAGTAACGACTAGCAAACTGATTGTATACCGAAGTAACGAAGTAACGACTAGCAAACTGATTGTATACCGAAGTAACGAAGTAACGACTAGCAAACTGATTGTATACCGAAGTAACGAAGTAACGACTAGCAAACTGATTGTATACCGAAGTAACGAAGTAACGACTAGCAAACTGATTGTATACCGAAGTAACGAAGTAACGACTAGCAAACTGATTGTATACCGAAGTAACGAAGTAACGACTAGCAAACTGATTGTATACCGAAGTAACGAAGTAACGACTAGCAAACTGATTGTATACCGAAGTAACGAAGTAACGACTAGCAAACTGATTGTATACCGAAGTAACGAAGTAACGACTAGCAAACTGATTGTATACCGAAGTAACGAAGTAACGACTAGCAAACTGATTGTATACCGAAGTAACGAAGTAACGACTAGCAAACTGATTGTATACCGAAGTAACGAAGTAACGACTAGCAAACTGATTGTATACCGAAGTAACGAAGTAACGACTAGCAAACTGATTGTATACCGAAGTAACGAAGTAACGACTAGCAAACTGATTGTATACCGAAGTAACGACTAGCAAACTGATTGTATACCGAAGTAACGACTAGCAAACTGATTGTATACCGAAGTAACGACTAGCAAACGTAGCAAGTATTATATTATTTTAATTATTGTGAATGTGAAGACTATGTGGGTTATTGCATAATATTTTTTTTTCCCTTTCTTTTATTCTCAGTTAGTGTTAATCATGGTCTGGCAGTTTGAGTCATATAAGTGGCCTACCCAAATGGCCTTTCTTTGGTATTGATAGTCGCATCGTTGAGCTCCTTATATTCTGAGTAGAGCTGCACGATTACTGACAAATGCGTGCACTGACTGGTCAGGTCCACTCAACCTGTGTGGTTCTTTCCTCAAAAGACCATTTCAGACACCAATCTACATGGTCTTCACATGATCTGACCAAGATTATGTCTGGACTTTAAAAGAGACTATGACCTCTGAGTTTGTTTCGGCCTTTCTTCTCAGAGTAGTCAGATAGGAAACGCCGACCTCATCTAGTTTTTAAAATATGATTGACGTGTAAAAGTGTTTGTACAAACCTACTTACAGAAATAAAATCATTTATCATTTATCATTTAAACTGTTTGTATACCGAAGTAACGACTAGCAAACTGATTTCCAGGCTTTGAACTGTCTTTGAACCTATTTTTATCTAGAGAAGTACTAAATTGGGAGAAACCGCCAGAAAAAATAATTAACTTTCTAACTGTAACATGGTGCGGTTATACGATTCCCTAAAAGCCCTGCATGACACAATTCCATCCATACATCAATACGCAGAGATAAGGCCGACTTTAAACGTGCGGTCCTTACATCATAACATAATGCGAGTAATAACGTAGTGGGGTCGCTGTAGCCAGTCGTGTGGCGCCGCCTTTATCTTTCCACTACATTTGCCGGCCGGCGCGCTGATCCGACAAAAATGTCGCCCCGTCCAATCACGGCCTTAACCGACGTCTGCCATTGTCGACGGACGGGTTACGTCTGGTTTTTTTTTTCAGTTAATTATTATTGGAGGTTTAGATTAGGTTAGTGGTTACTTCAGGGTAAATTTTCTGGCTTACGAAAGGAAATCTTGCCTATTTTCGAAAGAAACCCAGTTCTGAAGTATATTTTTGCACGATTTTATCTTCACTTATTTATTAACTTAGTTAAATAACACGGGGCAATGTAAAGGATAGAACTACAAAATATTAATTGACACACAACCACGTTTCAACTGGCAAAGTCGACATAAATACCTAATATCTGTGTAGCTCTGTACAGCCGTCAAAAAGTCAACTACATTATTAATTTAGTACCATAAACCTTTAACCCGCACCTCTGACGACCCCTTTTAAACCAAGATCGTAAGCAATCATAACATGACGTCGAACCATCTAATATAATTAATTCAAGACTCATACACGCGTTAAATTTTGTTAACAATGTTGATTTAGGCGAAACTGACTAAATACACAATGTGTGCTCAATGCTCATGTGTTCGTTATAGTGTAAATATGCTGGGATTTTTAGTAAGGTTACGAGCTGAGATGGAGCGGTAGCGAGGGGAGTAGCGGGCGGCAGCAGAGCGGACTGCTCCTAATGACAGATTTATATTGAACCAGTAATATTATGTTTTTTCTGTAAGAAGATCTTTTAAGACACATTTATACGTAAATTTTTCGGTAACCATTTTAAAACTAGACGGCGCCGGCATTTCGTCAAAGTCAGCGGTCATAGTTTATTTAAAAGCATTATATTATTAAGTTATTATGTGAGTCTAATCCAGCACTGGCATCCAGTGACACTGGATCGTACGAAATCTTTTTAATCCAGTTCTATTTTAGAGGGTTAGGTTTCCGCACTTAGTCCTTCATGTGAACCATTGTGCGTGGGCCATGGTGGCCGTCAGTTGATTATTCCAACCAGGCCACCTCCCTCTAGAAGCACATTAGGTCTCCTGGTTTGCTTAGGATAAATGTGAAGGATCTGGGTGACCCGAGGGTTTCTGTTCTGATCTGGGTGACGCCTGTGCATATAAAGAGCACATGCACAACGGGTTCTTCAGCCTCCATGCAAGCCCTGCACAGAGGGCTGTCCGTTGTGCCTATTGTGTGGAAGTGTTTTTTTGATGTGATGGTCCCCGCCACCAGGCGCAGGCCGTTCCTGTTCAGGCGTAGGAAACGCCTGGTTAGCCTGCCATCTAAGGATAGCATAGCTTCCCTGGATTGCCTATAACAGCCCGGTGTCAAGGTCCACCAGTTCTCCGCTCGTGTGTGGGTAAACTCCTGTAGCCACCTGCGTAATTGGTTGAAGGGGATGGATACGATAGGTTCGGGTCCACAGACTGACGCGCTGGATGCTCTCCTAGCTAGTTCGTCAGGTGCGTCGTTACCTAGTGATCCACTGTGTCCTTTTATCCATTGCAATAGTCACTGTGTTACGGTTGCACACCGTCACCCGTTCCAGTGCATTGTGACATTCTAGTGTTACTCAGGAGGTAATATATTTTTTCTTTATGGATTGCAGAACTGAGGCACTTTCGGTGGTATACGGGTGTCCGTAACTTTCCTGGCTTCTATGGCATAAGCCGCTTGTAAAATGCCCACACATTCCGCCTGGTAGACGGTGTTGAACATTCCCAGCGGGCTGGATATATTTATGTTAAAATCGTGTGAGAAAACTCCGACTCCGGTTCCGGAGTTGGTCTTTGATCCGTCAGTGTATACTCTCATCTCTTTCGGGCCTGAGTAGTCACACCGTTCTTCTGTGAGTATAATGTTGTAGTGCTTCTGAAAGAAGTATAGTTTCGGGGCTTGGTCGCAGGATGAGGTGTAGAGGTGGCAGTCGAAGCATTACTTGTAGTGCGGCAGTGAGTGTTCTATTCTTCATACTGCTAGTAATTGGTACACAAGCGAACCGCTGCAGCATTTTTAGGTCTTTTTGGGCTGTGCTCAGGTCCGTCCTGGGCCACCAGACCAGAGAGCCATACGTGAAAATTGGTCGGATGACTGTGGTGTATAATAGCCAGTGAGCGACTTTGGGCCTGATACCCCAGTTTCATCCAAGCAGTCGCTTGCACTGCCCAAGGGGTATGCTGGGTTTTGTGGTGATGTTTCAATCCAGTATCGCAGCGCTGGACGGAATAGAGCAGCCGCTGATTTCAATCCCGTACTTCATCAAATAGTATAATACTAGATCAGTTCAATTCTTTATTTCGGAAAACATCCTTATTGTATTAGTATTGGAACTTAGAAAAATATTTTAGTAGCATTGGTATCAAAAACAATTATAATTACAATAAAAAAAAAATCAATATCGAAATCAAAATTAAAATCAAATTCAAAATCTAAATTACACTAAAAACAAAATTAAAGTCAAAATGACAATAGAATTAAATCAAAAATTAAATTAAATAACAATCAAAAAAAAAAAAATTAAATTTAAATCAAAATTATGTCAAAATTAAATTAAAATTAATTAAAAACATGACAATAACTTAACTTCTATATCAATTCAAATATCTTTCTTCAGCATCAGGCCCGCCGCTATGTCTACGGGACCAATGCATCAGAAAAGGGCAGTCTGGCCTCTCCACAATAACCTTCAGGATGCTATTGGAGCTTCCACGTATCCTACGCATTAGGGATGCCGTTCTTTTGCGCATGATAGCCTCAAAACTATCTATGCCTGCTTCGGCAAACCTGCCCGACGCACTACAGAACCGCGGAAGCCCCAGCAACACCCGAAAATCATTATTGTACTGAACACGGAGGGCGTTGTAGGCTCTCTGCGTATACCTGACCCACAGGCTGCAGGTGTAAAACGTCTGGCAGTATGCCTTAAACCTAAAACCTCAACGACTGTGTGATTGAAAGTCAGTCCGGTGCACCCTGATCTGTCAGCTAGCTACCACCGCGTTGACTGGCCTCTGTAGTTATAACAACGTAATATATTTAACGTAGTTCCTGCTGAGGGTTGAAAAAGCATCAACTGGCTGTGCTAGTCGCAACGTATGCAGCGTGGTTGTAAGGTAATCGAGATTTCCAGAAAACTGATAAGTATTAGGTAGATACATCTAAGATCCGTTCCGCACATTCCGGACTGTCCAAAATAGCTATTCTGTGGACTATTTATCAACTAATAATACTAATGGTTGGTTTTGAATGTTGTTATTTACCTACAAAATAGTGCAAACAACAATGATTGCAACTAATTAATATAAACTAACTAAAGTACCTACCTGCTTAGCCAATGTTAACAGCGTTTTAGTAAACATTATCTACTAATTAAACAAAATAGAATGGTATTTGTTTGGCTAATAATCAATTAGGTATGAGCAATATATAATAACATTTCATTTTGATCAATTATTGTAGTTTATACAAATAAAACGAGGCCAGCTCCACAAACATCATCATATCCTGGAACTTAAAAAAATAAACGTTTTCCTTAACCTGCATGTTTTTTCTTCAGGCTCATACGAACAACACGACTCTAGCAAGATAATCAACACATCACCCAATTAACCCCAAACCAACAACAAAACAAATAAAACTCGCTTATGACAGCCCACAAATTATGGCGCAGGATTCACAAATTAATTACCGCAATGAAAGTAAAGTTCGCTACTAACGTGTTACGAGCAACCCTCCAGCGCCGCCTTCAATATGTTAATGTATGCCCGGGCAACCGGGCTAGCCGGGGCCGACGGGGCAGTTCGCTACCCCCACCACATACCCTAGAACAGAAAAAGATAAATTATCAGACAGAAAAGCTATGTAATAATTTAAAAGCGTTTAATTTATTCCTTTTGAATTGCGTTAGGTGCAGCCTCGGAGCGAACCGACTTTTTTTCTCATTTAATCATTTTATACAATTTTCAATTTCATTGGATGGCAATGGGATAGAATTAAGAACTAAATCTTTAATATTCAATGTTCCGAATAATGTTTCATTCAAATAATTGCTTATTATTAATTTATGAGTAAGTTATAAACATTAGGTAACTAATTTAATTTTCAGTAAAATATTTCTAATAGTCAATCTGTTTATAATTTCGAGAATTATTATCTCTTTGAACGTATAACGAATGGCATGTAATGACAAGGACTGACAGCTCGACGAGCCCTGCGGGACGACAAACGGACTGGCTGACATTGGATATAAATCATTAGCTACCTATTACAAAAGGCAATCGACGAAATTCCGGCGTGGACTCAAGGCTTCTACAGACTGGTGCGATATCGCGGGCGCGACAAGGGTCGCGCTCCCTGTCGCGCCCGCGATATCACACCAGTTTGTGGGAGGAGCCTTTAGTCAAAATCACAAATTATATTTACAATAAGAATTCACATTTTTACTTTCGAATATATCAATTACACCTTTTACGGATAAGACCTTTGTCCGGCAGTAAACTGCTTTAAGCCAAATCTGGCAATAAATCAATAAACAAAAGGGTAAGTAAACAACAAATATAACTGTACGAAATCCTTTGGCTGATACTGCGGGTATGATTCACCCGGATTTGTCCGTATGATCCAATTTTACGGCGTCTGAAAACTAATATAATATCTCCGCCCCTCGCAGCTATAAACTAGTGCCAGGCTTTATAAATGTACACTTTAATTTCCAATGTTAACAAATATATTTGAGCACGAAGTAAATCTGGAAGCCATTACTCACCATAAGCCTCACCTCTTGTTGCGAGCATGACTCGAGTATAAACATAAAGATAAATTGTCCGTTCACATAGACCCACGTGGCCATTTGCGGGTTAAGTAATAAATATGCAAAGTTTAGGAGCATTTCTAGACAAAATCGTATATATATAAGGGATGGGTGTTCAAGTCACAAATTTTGCGAACAGGTGTGTTTAATACGAATTTTAGGCAAAATATTGGTTTTATCCACCTTCGGTATGGATAATAATGATTTAAGAAATTTTCTGCGAGAATTCTCTCCATCTTGATTTAGATAGCTGTCGTCTTTTTAAATGGAGTAGATAGAGTTTTATGCCTGAGTCGATCGAAAATATATTAAAATATTCATGAATAATCGTTTTGAATATTGAGAAGATCCAATAAAACTTGTCAATTAAAATTTATTAGGTATCTGTCGAAGTTAATGTCAGAGTTTTTGTACTTTTATCAAAGTTTGTGTGTAAGATAATATTTTTAATAGAGCTTCGAGTTTGATTAGAGTTTGAAGACTAATCGAAAATTCTTAAGAACTTTAGAGTTTATTTCTTGTGATGAATTAAATATGGCAGGTGAATTGGAAGAATATAAATTCATGGCGTAACTTAAAGAACATTGGTACATTTTTATCTGGCTGCATAGTAAATTTGAAGGATTCATATTTTATTTTACTTTTATGAACATATCAATAATAAGCAAAGTGAACTTTCAAAATACAATATCGTTTAATTTAAAAAGAATCGGCATTCGACTTGCTCTAAAGTGACGTCAGTCAAACGAGCAACCGCATACCGGAAGTGATTATCTACCGGAAGTGGAGTGCAATGAGCTTCCGTGCCTGTACGTTTGATACCTGCAGTACTGATGCACCTGCGCTTCTGCCTCCCCCGGCTGGGTCGTGGCGCTATGATATTTGAACGAATTAGTATTATAGACGTACTCGCTTTTACCGAGGCTTTGACTTTTTATCGAAGTTATTCAAAAGCAATAGAGTAGATAGTTGTAATGTATGATTTCATATCGTGTCGTAATCGTGTAGGCAGGAACTGCTTCATTTCATTGACTGAAAAAGAAACAAACAGGTTTCACAGTGACCTCTTGCTAAAAAACCGGTTAAGAGCGAGTCGGACTCGCGCACTGAGGGTTCCGTACGTATATATGATGTTAATGATTTCTGAAAAACTGTGCTATTTAGAGACATCGTTTTATTTTTCCTGTAATCTTTACATAAACTTCTATCACATAGAATAATTTCAGATTTTTCAAACTTCGGAGATAAGGGGGGAACGGTATTTTTTTTTACATTTTTCATCAAATGTCGTAAACTATGCTGCCTAAAAAAAATGTTTGAGAATGTGCAAACAGCGTTCTTTCATATGATACCCCACATGCCCTAGTAGCCTCACTTCAAATTTTTAAGACCCCTTTCAGATTTCTTTCTTGTTTGCAAAATAGTTGGGCAAACGTCATCTAAAACTATTCTAAATTTCAAGTTGATAGCATTAGCAGTTCTTGAGATATCCAGGTGTGACAGACAGACAGACAGACTTAGTCTCACCATAAGGGTTCCTTTTTATCATTTTGGTACGGAACCCTAAAAACATAACCCTGTCTGTTGACTAGTCGGGTAAAAAGTTTAGAATTATTAATTAGAATAATATTAATGTTAATCATTTTAAATCTAATCTTACCCGATTGAAAGCTTATCTTGTAACTTACACTAACCCAATGACATGTTCATTTATGCATCCATTCACGTGCGTGAATAAAAAAACACCCAAAAAGGGGTGCGCTGTGCAGGCTGTTTGTCGAACAAATTATTTTATTTGAATACGGATCGGGCCCCGTCGTGTCCGGTAAAAACGGACTGTGTACCGACGGGGGCCGGACGAGGCGCGCCTACATAAACCATGTCGCTGCATCCCTTAGGAGGTCAACAGAGCCCTCGGTTTGATAACTCAGCGTTTAAAAAGTGTTGACACAACAATTGGGATGTTTTAGGTTGTAGGGGAATGAGGGTGATATCAAATCGAGAATGTATTGAAGAGCGAGGTAGCGCGCATATTTAAAATCCTCGAGGGGACGAAACCTAGCAAAGTTGGTACTCTTGCCAGTAGATACCTATGTATTTCATGAGTGATAATTAATTAATCCAGGCCAAGTTTACCTGCGTATTCCGTGTGGTGCCGGACGTAAAGAATAGCACAACCCCATTTCTTCCCGTGGATGTCGTAAAAGGCGACTAAGGGACTTACTAGAGAATGGGCAGCAGCGTTCTCTATGCATTTTAACACTCAAACTCAAAGCATTTATTTCAAATAAACCAATTACAGGCACTTTTGAATTGTCAAGGAATCGGTCAGTCATAAAGATGAAGCTAGTTGCCCATTCCAAAGCGTAGTAGGTACCTATGGAGAAGAACGGGCAAGAAACTCCACGGATACTCTTTTAAATTAACATATGGTTACAAAATATTGGTTACATCATCAGTGTTGAAATTAAACATGTGAGAACGATGCAAAATTTCAAAAGCGTCCGTAACAAAAAGATAAAAAAAAACAATTAAAAAATTAAATTAAAATAAGCCAAGGCCGCTAAGAGATGACCAGGCCCTACTGATTGCGCCCGTTCACGAACATGACGCATGGATTAGCACCATTCAGCTCAACCATTTTGAAGGGAGCTTTCGGCTGAAATGATGCTGATGATGAAGTTTACCTGCCGATCATGACACCACATTAACTCACCAACTAACTAAATAGAATTCTTCTTCTCAGAGACAATTCTCAGTAACATCTCGTGGTCGGAATAGAGCGCCATGAATTTCGCCCGGACTTAATAAAAACATTTCTCTTTTTAACGCAGCCTGGCTGGTCGTTACAGTCTGCTTTTCGATCAATTCTGTTCGCTGGTGCATTTTTAGCGGTCAATTTTCGACTATCATAAAACTAGGAGGTCAGATGGCAATCTTTCTACGAGAGTAAGTTGATACTGATATTCAGTCGCATATGCAATTGCGTAACACACTCTCTATGACTGACGCAATTTCTTTGCTAATATTGAAAAAAGGTACAATGCTTCATTTGTTTCAAAGGCTCGTGACTCAATAAACACAACTCCACGGGACGTAAGGCGACGATAACCGACTTTTAATGATTTTATACTGAAGATGACGTCTAAACGAGTAGTGTAAATGATTTGAAAAAAATATATGTTAAATTAGAGCACTTTCTCAATAATTTAATATGTGCATATTTTACATTATGTTTATATTACATAGTGAAATTAATTTGTAAAGTTATGTCTATCGCGGATAAAAAACTGAGAATGGCGCAAAATCTACCTAGCGTATTTTTCTGAAACCTTCACCAATTTAAAGATAATTTAATCATTGATCTTTTAGTATTACGTTTTATTAAAATACCTTTTGTGTTGTGTATAATAAATTAATAATACGTCAAATTGGGGACAAGCGCTCCTTGATGGGCGAGTCCTATTACTGGCTGAACGTACGACGCGTTGCGTGAGCTCAGTACAGAACACGCAAGCTAACTACTCAAGGTCACTGGCATATATCTCCGTCTTAAATTACACTTGCCGAAACCGGTCAGTAGATGGATCCCTCCGTGCCTCGTAAAACACATTAAGCCGTTGGCCCCGGCTGTCATTTACAGGTCTTTGACAGTCGTTACGGGTAGTCAGAAGTCTAAAAGTCTGACAACCAGTCTTACCAAGGTACATCGTATAACCCTAACTTGGGTGTGGTCGTCAGATACTCGTCGGTAGTCGCTCCATGTAAAATACTGGTATTCAGTTGCATCCGGTTGGCAGCCGATCCGAATATAGTCGGGAAAAGAAAGGCTAGAGGCAGACAATGCTTCTTTTTAACTTCTTTTTATACTTAACTAGCTGCGCCCCGCGGTTTCACCCGCGTAAGTCTCGATCCCGTGGAAATATCGGGATACAAAGTAACCTATGTCTTAATCCAGGGTGTCAGCTACCTCCATACAAAATTTTATTAAAATTGGTCAGCCGTTTGAGCGTGAAGAAGTAACAAACATACACACACACACACTAACAAACTTTCGCCTTTATAATATTAGTGTGATGATAAAAAGTATTTCACTGGTTGCGATTGGATGAGGTACTTTAATATGGTTGCTAAGCAATGCACGCTCGTTACAATGTAAGTACGTAAAAGTAAGTAAGTAGTACGTGTCGTGTAAGTATGTAAGTACGTAAGTTAAAGTTATTTCTCACTTTGTAGTGTATTTTTTGGCGTCGGTTGTTTTTTTTTTTGTAAAAAGGATTAAAGGATTAAAGATTTTTTTTTATTTCTCACCACAGTATATAGTACATTTTCAAAATATCCATACATAAAAGTTTTTTTATTAATTTTTTTGTAGGTCAGTTTGTAATTTATCTAAGTTACAATAGCTTAATGTCAAATGTTCATTACCTTTTACAAAATAGTGCTTTTCCCGATGCAGGGACGTTAATTGTTGAAATTAAAATTAATTAAATAATTAAATTAACTTGAGCTCCAGTTCTCCTGGTTCCGTCCAGGAGAACTTTTCAACAACACACATCACACAGACACACACATCACACATCTTATTCATTTGTATATTCAACGTAAACTGGGAGAGCGGAACCACCTAATACAAGCAAATCTTTGCTTAAAAAAAAAAAATTTTAAAGATGTTTATTTCATCAACACATTATGTAAACATTTTTTTTTTGATAATTTTTTTTTATTGTCCCTGCATCGCCGGGCAAAGCAATATTTTGTAAAAGGTGGTGCACATTTGACATTAAGCTATTGTAACTTAGATAAATTACAAACTGACCTACTAAAAAATAAAAACTTTTTCGAAAAAAAAAACAACCGACTGCCAAAAAAAATCACTACAAAGTGAAAAATTACTTTAACTTCGGAAGTCGGTGGCAAAAAACTTAAATGATCCAAAGACACTGACTTCCGAAGTTCAAGTTATTTTTCACTTTGTAAGTGTTTTTTTGGAAGTCGGTTGTTTTTATTTCAAGAATTTGTATACTCGACTATTATTATAACCAAAATGACAGCGATTGAGATTACGAGTTACACTAAACTCCGACCCGCAGACTCCGCACGTCAGGAATAAGCTAGTCTTCTTACAACATTACATAAGGAGGAATAAATCGTAACATTACTTTCAGGAAAGTTTTAAATCTTTAGCTTAACTTTAAATTCAAGCGTCCTAGGTAATCCTCGTGAAATTAATGTGGACCCAGCTGAAACGGAAAGTTAACATAATTGATGACTGAATAATTTAACATGACGAAAGTGTTTGGTTTTATAATTAAAAGTAATTAAACTGGGCAACCCTGCTTACTGGTAAATTAATTAATTGTTTTAACCCCATGCTGATGTTTGCTCCGTTCAAAGGTGGAGCAGGCAATCATGGGTTTAGTATTGAGCCTCCTATATGATTTTCTTTTACGAATTATCCTTCCATAATAGGTAATATAAACATAACCTTAGGCATATGTTTCCTCACGGAGTCGTGTCCTCACGGAGGCGATCGGCGGCGGCCGTCACCTCCTTCTGCGAAGCAGTAATGTTCGTGAAGGAGGAGGCGGAACGCATGAGGGAGAGGCAAAGTTTGCGCCCTCGCGCCTCTAGTCGCCGCAGGAGACTCCCCGGGCGTCGGGAGTTGCAAGCCGATTTCTGGCCACCGTAGGCGCGGGCTTGCGGACGGAGAGCGATGGGTAGCTCGCCGTCCGATAAGGAAGGACCTTATTTGATAATTTCCCACAAAAAAAAAAAAAAGGCTTATGTTTCCTTGTAAGTTCATCGTACTTTTTAGCCAACCCAAACTAACCGAACCCAAATGGTGCCACCGGGACCCTATTATATTACTAAGTCTTCGCTGTCTGTCCGTCCGTCCGTCCGTCACCGGGGTGTATCATTTGAACCATAACAGGTAGACACTTGTTTTGAGTTTGCCCTACTATGGCTGCTATAACAAATAATACAAAGTAAATAAAGTTAAAAATTAAAGAAACACCACCCTATACAAGAAACCTGTTATTTATTTAACTTAAGTATTTCCCTTCGTTTGCGAGTTTGACTCGTACTTGGCCGCTTTTTTTACTCTTCAAGAGAAAATAGGTCTTATTTTTTTCATAACTACTCTGATTAGCAGCAAAATACGTGCAATTTTCTTTACTCCTGTAAAGTAACAATAACTTAAAACAATTCCATCTAAAACCGACCGAAACGTTACAAAATGAAAGTATTTACGTCCAGACACTGCACTACATAACCGAAGCTATAAATGTCCTGCAAAAAACAATCCAATTCCTCGGGAGGTTCCAGAAGCTTCCACCTATTTCAAATTGGATTCAAAAGAGCCAGGCGTAAGAAAACGGTCTAAGGGTCATATAATTAAATAGTGTCCTCTATTTGATACCCCAGAGAGGGTAATTTGAGAAAATGCTGCGAAACGAGAATATTAATTTGCTGAGATTGAAGTGCAGTTTTGGATGTTTTGTAGCGAGTTGTAACGGTTTGTTGTGAGTTAAGTTTAGAAAGAGTATTGCTAGTTTTGCTATTATCTTTATAGAATAAAGTTTAGTTATTATTCGGTGGGTTCAGAAGACTTTAAGAAGTGATCATTTGTCTTTTTAAGAGTATCTTGAAAATCGGCTGCATTGCATGCATTGCATTGCCTTACGGTAGGCTAGGTTTTTGTGACGGTCTGAACAATATCCATAGATTAAAATTTGATTCAATAGGATAGCAATATGTATAATAATATAAAACAAATGTATATAATAAATATAAAGCATCCGTAATGTGTCACCATGGTATTTAAGAATTAAATTAATAGACAATCAAAAATAACATATGGTAATATTATAATAATAAACTCTTGTTTTCCACGTAAAAACTCTAGCATCCATCCAAAGGTTGTCTTTAAAAGATCGCTTTTAGCGATAAGACCGCTCATTGTGTTACCCTATGTAAAATTTCCACATTTATATCTGTCGTTTTTATGGTGTACAGAGTGTAAAGAGTATTTATATCTACCTATCTTGCCTGAAAATACCAACATTAAATAATTATCGGCTTCAGGTACTCTCAAAACTAGTTAAAACAATAAAGAGACTGTATATTAATTAAAAATATAGGGGCATGCTGTTGTCTGGTGGCGAAATTAATTAACGCAGCGCGCACGCTGCGGTCCGCTACGAACCGCTGCGATTTATTGCGTATTGCAACCACCTCCTTTGAACATTGTCTCATTATTTAATTAATTGGTTTTACTATCGATTATTACCTTCTATTTATTTCTGTCCTTTGTCTTTTTGTTTGCACTTTGATTGCAATTTGCTTTATTTTACTTCTGCATCTTATTACATGAAACGAGTCGGTACTTATTTGAAATTAGTCAAGATCTGTATTGGTGCAAAAGTTGGATTCACCATACTGAGCCTTTCTAGAACCTACGCCTTGTGTACAAATAAAATAACAAAATTACATAGTTTATGGTCTTATTACTTGAAATAGCGAACAATGAAACCACACAGTATTCAGCGGCCCCAGCACGAAAACCCGACGTTAACGCAACGTAAATACGAATGATTTTAGTATCTACAAAATGAAAATACAACTTTCGTGTAGCATCTTGGTTAAAATGTCTGCGACAACCACAATTATTATCACCCATAGATTTAAACTAAGTTAGTTATTATTATGTGCGAAACGAGTACTATCAATTTTGAAATCTTTCGAATTTACGGAACGTTTACTCCGCGCCTACAGAACCATTTAAAGTTCACTTTGCAAAGTAAATGGTCAAAAGTTCAATTAACGACCTGTTTAAAACAATCAATTTAGAAGTCTCGCCACAAAGCATCACTGATTTAATTACAATATTTATGCAAGACTGCAGGAGAAATAACTTCAAATCTCGGCTTACCATAATTCAGCTGATCGCCATCTGATTTCCATATCGCCTGCTAATATGGCGGTCGGTGGAGTTATCGCAGGATTTGGACAGTCTTAAGAACTCCTTAAGCTGAGACAGTGGATATTCTGAGATACGATGTGGTTGGGTTCGAAGTTATTTTGTTTATGTCCTAAGTTATTTTTGGAAACTGATATAAACTTAGACATACTTTGCAACTTTTCAATATTCATCCGAGAATAAAGTAGATAAATACTCAGCAAAACTGAGAGTTCAGCGTGGCTAATGAACACAGATATGTTAACTTGACATTCCTACGTGTAGGTGGGTCAGTCCACATTACATGAATTCTGCTGCATTCTATAGTCCAATCTCCTATCTCAATCCTCTACACAACTACGCACTTATTACCAAATCTACATGTACGAGTATATGCAGGTATAGCGATGATTTATACAAATGAACTATTAACACCCGTCTAAAACCACAGACCTTTAAATATTTAACACCTTTAAAAACAATCCCGGTCATTCCTCCACATCAGTTGTCAAGAGCTGGCTTTTCCAGGTATTAGCTATGCTTGGTGCATATAAACAATGAACACTCTTCAAAAATCACAAATAACAAATACCACTACCCTCCTTGAATGAACAAAACATCTAAGACACAATCCTGGTCATTCCTCCACATTAGTTGTCAAGGCCTGGCATTTCCAGGCGTGTCCAGGTGTAAGCTATGTTTGGCGCGCATTAATAATTCCCGCGACGTAGTACAGGCGACGTGTACAAGACTCCTGTTGGTGCAGTCCTCCTGGGGCCCGACACTGTGACCCACCTTACAAATTGATGACTACTAGAGGTAAGTGTTTAAAATAAATTCTGGGAAAGGAAACGTACGAGGCTTTTAATAGTTCAGGTGTGCTATTTTTAACTAAGTTGGAGTCTGGTAACTTGAACCTAAGTCCCATGTGCGATAGTCTCAAGACGGATACACCTTTTTGTGGCGTGGTGTGTCGTGAGCGCTCATGAAACAACACATGAGAATAGTATGATTTTGCGAAAAATGGCTAAGAGTCGTGATAGACTGTGTCATCAGAACCCGACCGAACGCGTCACCACGAGCCACATTACAACACATACTTTCACTGTCAGAAAAAATATGAGAGTATGTACACGGATACATAGCTATACATTTCCAGTATAAGCTGACCTCTCATTGTCCCTTTGGGATTGTGAGGATTTCCGTATAATGAGAGGTCAGCGTATACTGGAAATGTATAGCTTGATGTGTAGCCGGGTGTACAGACACACAGGTATACAGGGTCCAATTAAATTAACAAGCGAAACTCCGCAGACGTGATGGGCATCCATAACTAAACACGACAAAATTAAAATTAAAAAGATTTGTTGATTTTTTTTTTGGGTTCAGTGATTTCTGATTTTGTTTTTACTTGAAGTATGAGTTGAGAAATCAGTTTTTTTTTTTTGTTTTGTCGTGTTTAGATATCGATACTCTTTACGTCTGTGAAGCTTACACAAAAACAAAACTGTTTTTTTTTTTTCATTTATATCAACAACAAATTAGTTACATTAATTTAATAGGTATGTTCATCCATTTCTCTAGTCCAGCTCCAAGTGGAACCGTCCACGTAAGTAGCAGTGCCGTTGCAGCACCAATACGACGGTCTGTACATCGCCGATGCCATCGGATGAAATTCTTAGCTAAACAGGACGCCTGACTGCTGTGCAGTTATGTTCGTGAACCCCGCTGTCAGTTGGGACTGGTCATCTCTTAGCTGCCACGGCTTATTTTTAACTATTTTTGTTTTGTTTTTTTTTGTTTTCAATCTTTTTATCACGGACGCTTCTGACGTTTTGCATCGTTCAAACATGTATAATTTCAATATGAATGATGTAAGCAATACTTTGTATCAATATTTTAATTTAAAAGAATGTCCGTGGAGTTTCTTGCCCGTGCTTCTCCATAGGAACCTACTATTTGGAATGGGCAACTAGCTTAATTTTGTAACTGACAGACTTCTTGACAATTTAAAAGTGCCTGTAAATGGTTTAATTGAAATAAATGCTTTCCGTCTTATTACAAAACAAGATTTATATTTTGACATGGCTTAAACCATGGAGCTAGTTTTTGTAATGAGAACGCTACTCCGATTGAAATACCGTTCTTTATACAAAACTGAATGCTTAGTTCGGTACAAAGTTGTCAGTTTTTTATTAGGAACTTTACCGTAGACGAAATAAAGTTCGAAATTCAATAATGGCTCCATGGTTTAAACTTGGGTCTGAAGATAAACCTTGTTTTGTAATAAGGCCCTTGCCGCCTTATTACAAAACAAGATTTATATTTTGACATGGCTTAAACCATGAAGCCAGTTTTTGGAATAAGAACGTAACAGTGATTGAAATACCGTTCTTTATACAAAACTGAAAACTTAGTTCGGTGCTAAGTTGTCAGTTTTGTGTTTAGGAACTTTACCATAGTCGGAATAAAGTTCGAAATTCAATAATGGCTCAATGTTTTAAACCTGGGTCTGAAGATAAACCTTGTTTTGGAATAAGGGGGTTTGAGTTTGAGTTATCGTAATACCTCAATATATGTTATATTATATAACTTATATACCTAGATCTGAGGGCCTACACTGCTACAAGGATCTTTTGGCTTTCGAATGACGCGGACAGGGGGCGCTGTTGGTAAACATTTGTGCAATTGTTTTGTAAAATGACACTTGGAAGGTATTCAAAAACAAGATGGCGGCATTAGTTCCAATTTTGGTCACGAGCCAAAATAACCATGTAGCGCTATAGACAAGTGGCAATCGCTTTCAAAGCGTTTCGTATTTATACAACGCCTTTCAACAGTCTGTATTGGCAGAAACTTTTTCGGTAGCATATGTCAATCTAAGATATCATGATCATCATCATTTCAGCCGAACGACGTCCACTGCTGGACATAGGCCTCCCCCAAAGAGAAGTTTGCCATAATCGCCACGCTTGGCAGGTGGGTTGGCGATCGCAGTATGGTTTTAAAATGCATAGAGAACGCTGCTGCCAATTCTCTAGTAAGTCCCTTAGTCGCGTTTTACGACACCCACGGGAATAAATAGGATGGTGCTATTCTTTACGTACGGCACCACACGGACCCAAGATATAGTTCAGATTCCATGTGTCGATCCAATACATTTTTGACTTTCCATCATCGTTATCGCAAACAGAAGTCACTTTGTCCAGGTCCTCTGCTCAGAATAAAAACACTTGATCAGCTGATAATAAAATTATCTTAATAACATTGTGAGCCCCGTTTAACAAACCGTCCTCTCAGTCTTATCACAAGTATCTGTGTGACTGGTTTTACTGAAAGAATTGAACCTTTAATAAATTATCTAACAATCTAACTTACCCCTAGAAACATTCTTATCTTTTCTATTCTGTTCTTAGTATTTAAGCGCAGTGTATAAATGTAGGTAAGAGACACGTACTCCTAAACAAACTGAAAACTGCAAAAAATCCATCAATTTTACTTTATTGAGCCGGGTTATAGTCACTACTGACTGACTGACTGAGATATAGATCAGAAAACTAACCCACTTTCAGATGACCTAGAAAGTTGAAATTTGTCGCCCAGCTGGGTAATTGTGTATACACACAATAACTCAGCTGGACGCCAAATTTCACAAAAGAAAAAATCTGAAAATAGTGATGTTTTACGATTTGAAATATTTTCCAAACAATTGATTTTTATTAACACCTAGCGCCTTTCGAAATTATAATAGCAAGAACTTTTTCTTTCGCAGGAGAATAGGTTCAATGATGAAAGGTCGCTTTTATCGTTTTGTATACAAAAACTTAGATAACGAATAATAACACAAACTGCCACTTGGCAGCGCCGGCGCCGGCTCAGCTATCTGACATCATTGCGAACAAGTGTAACAATTGTGTTACGAAAGAAATACATTCTTACACAATCTTGCTACTTATATTTTAAATTAGTAAAAGTCTGTGATTTACAAGAGCCCAGGGAGCCTAAAATGGACGCTTTGGCAGAATCATGCGTGCAATTCATACAGCCCGCAATTCATCTGTTTGACAGCTGCTATTTAACATTAGAAAGTCAAAGTCAAAGTCAAATTGTTTATTTCAAATAGGCCAATATAAGGCACTTTTGAACGTCAATATTTACAAAAAAATAGAATTGATTCTAGTCGCCCCTTCCAAAAGGTAGTTTCGTATGGAGAAGAATGGGCAAGAAACTCCACCGGTACTAAACTCTTTTAAAATCTTGTACAATATTTTTATAGGTACATTAATTATATAAATTATATGTGAAGACGATGCACCTAGAATAAAACTACTATACCACAATAGGTAATAAAAAGAGTTAAGGAAGCAATGACAGATAAATTAATTATGTGATAGATACATGGTGCTCACATATTTACAAAAACTGTATAAAATATATAGGTACGATTTCCTAAAAAATAACAATATCAGTGTGAGTTAAGGTAATCACAGAATTTAAAATAAATGTCATAAAAATAATAAATTATACAATTAAAATAGCAACCTGTTTGATTTTGTCTAGACTCTAGATTGTCCTATGGAGCAGGACCAGCATGTTTCCAAGTATTCTTATCTTGTATATAATCCTCTAATTTGTAATATGCTTGTTTACAAAGTGTTCTTTTAATATGAGTTTTGAATTTTCTTTCATTTAGTTGCAATATAACACAAGGTATTTTGTTGTAACATTTAACACAGTACCCCATAAAAGATGTATGTACTTTAGATAACCTGAAAAATGGTTGATCTATTTTGTCTTTATTTCTAGTAGGTATTAAAATGATGTCTGTCACTTATTTTATTAAAAAGATGTAGATTTTTCCTTACATACATAATATTTTCATAAATTAATTGGCAAGGTACCGTCATGGTATTAATATTTTTAAATAGTTCCCTAAGAGATTCGCGGCGACTTAGATTATAAATTGCTCTGACAGCTATCTTTTGCAAAATAAAGATGGACTCAATGTCAGCAGCCCGACCCCACAGTAAAATGCCGTACGACATAATGCTGTAGAAGTAGCTAAAATAGACCAAACGCGCGGTTTCTACATCTGTTAACTGTCTTATCTTTC
This sequence comes from Tiliacea aurago, assembly GCA_948098905.1. Taxonomy (NCBI): domain Eukaryota; kingdom Metazoa; phylum Arthropoda; class Insecta; order Lepidoptera; family Noctuidae; genus Tiliacea; species Tiliacea aurago. The sequence continues at coordinate 27,589,133 of OX402581.1, read as the reverse complement.
TAACAGCATAAGCCGCCGAGCTTAGCCGCCCCGCAAGAGATATTATATGTGGTCCCCATTGTAATTTCTCGTCTGGAGTGATTCCTAGGAAAACCGTTTGAATTATAAATTCCAGTTTTGCTCCATTCAATATGATATTACATTCACTACTTCTAACATTAGGTAATTTAAATCGAATGCATTTGGTTTTTGCTTTATTTAGTACCAAATTATTTACCGTAAACCAATCTTGGACCTGAAGAATAGAGTTATTAACGTCGTCAAGATTTTGTGACCGTCGGTCTACTTTAAATATCAATGATGTGTCATCTGCAAATAACACCATCTTCGGTTGATTTTGAAATAATTGGGGTAAATCGTTAATATAAACTAAAAAGAGGAATGGACCCAATATTGAACCTTGAGGAACGCCCATTTCCATTTCAGACCCCAATGAGTTTACGCCGTTCACTTGAACTTTAACCTTTCTATCTTTCAGGTATGATCTTAGTAAATCAAGAGCTGTATACCTAATCCCATAATGCTCTAGTTTCAGCAAAATGACTTCACTATATTAATTCTTAATTTGTGGACCATTTTACGAAACTCCATACACAACTGTCAAACAGATGAATTGCGGCATTTGTTTTTGTATGCAGATCATAATATGATTCTGCGAAAGCGTCCATTTTAGGCCCCCAGAGGGCCTAAAATGGACGCTTTGGCGAAATCATAATTTAATTTGCGTACAATTCATACATCTCGCAATTCATCTGTTTGACAGCTGCTATTTGACATTAGGCTTCATTATAGCAATTCATAATTTGTGGACCAATAGGTGCCAATGTCTGTAGATAATTCTGAAATGTATTTATAAGAACATAAAAAAATTAAATAATCAAAAAATCATTCATTCTAAAATAAACTTAAACACAATTTCTTGATTTTTCTGCTACAACAAGTTTTGCAATTTAAAAACATAACTTCTTAAATTTTAACAGTCGCATTATTAAAAAAGCCTAGAGAATCAGAATCTGACGAGGGAAATCTGATTCCATGAAAATCGAGGGAAATTCTCTAATTTTATAGGCACACTTATAGCCATTTGGGTTTGCACTCGGAACGCACCATTTGGTGAAGTAGAACTGATGATGAAGACCACAGATGGCCACCGGAACTACTAAATAAGTAATAAGTATTCCACGGGTTGCGAATCGATTAGGCACTTTAATATTGTTGCTGAGCAAATTATGCTCGTCACAATGGATATGGTGAAGTCACCATCAGCTCCAGTTCTCCTGGTTCTTACCAGAAGGACTCCTCAACAATTAACGCCCCTGCATGGAAAAAAAATGTAAAAGGCGATGAGCAGTTGACATTACTATTAGGCTATTAAAACTTACATAAATTACAAAATGACGAGAAAAAAAATCAGCCGCGCTTTATGTGTAGACTCTCTTACACCTTAAAAAAATAAATTTTCAAGATTTTATTTTACCACTTTGTCGGATTAATATGGTGCACCTATTCCAAATTAAGGCTTTCTAGTAGGTACAAAGAGTCTCTGAGCTAAACCGCGGACAGACAGACTGACGGACATGGCGAAACTAATTCCTTGTTGACTGCGGAACTTTAAGAATATGTTAAGTACAATAATATGATTTGTTAAATAGTCGACGTCGCGCCGCGTCGAACCAAGCATGTTCACCTGGTACGCTGACGATAACCTTACTTAATTTTGCTATCTTGGATATTAGCATCGGTGGTTCAGTGGTAGAATGCTCGCCTGCCACGCGGGCGGCCCGGGTTCGATTCCCGGCCGATGCATCTTTCTTTTTGTAATTCATCAATTTTTTTATCTTTTTCTATAAAGGCCCCGCGGTTTTTTAAAATTAATTTTATTTATTTGGACGCGCTAATTAAATTACGAAAAAGTTAATTGTTTCTAAAATTCTTCAGTGCCACTGTTTTGAATACCATTCATCTTTATTTTATCTAGGTATAGCAAACAAAAAAAGGAATACATAATACCAAAAAAATTCAATGTTTAAAATAGAGTTTTAATAGAAAGAAGAAGAAGTGAGAAACATTATCAAAATATAAAATTGTCAAAAAAACTACAGTGTATTAGCCCACGACGTTCTCACATTCACAAAATATAAAATAATCTATAAAAATGATAAATAAAATAATAATACAAACCTATTTAATCCAAATAACATGATTTCCATTACAACTGTAACAAATCTGAATCCTGTCCACAAAAGCCACGAATAAATAGTTGAAAATAGAATTGTCATGTAGTAGTTTGTACATAATGTCAAATAATAAAAAGCAGCAGCAGTTAATAGACATTTACATAGTGATGCCGTTGATGCTACTACTCTTAACTTAAAGCAACGTTTATAAATACACCGCTAAATCTGTTTCTGTAGCTGCCTCTCAGCTATTTCTGGGCTTAGTGCTATTGTCGGATTTAATGTGGTGAACTTAAATTTTCTAATCTACTAAATATTTACAATTATTACGGTTTCAAAAGTTTATTTTTAATACGTTAAAAGCATAAAAAATATTTAAAAAAAATATGGTTGATGGCGACGCGTGGTGGGCGCCACGCTAGCACAGGACTCAATAAATGTTTCCTAGCCTATTAGTACGACAGAAAAGACGGTTGAACGGATTTGGATGGCACACAGATAGTTAACCCGGATACTAACCGGGGGTTATAACCTGGATACTTTATTTTTTGGACATAGGTTACTATATTCCCAAGCGGTAGTACTTTTCCATATGATAATTTCCGACCTCCACACTAGCGAAGCTGCGGGCAAAACCAAGTGCATAGATAACTATGTTCTGTGGTGATACCTAATAGTGCATTACCTACATGATTCAGTCTCGCAGTTCCTTCACCAAAACTGGCAACTTTACAAAACCAACCAACCAAAACCGTTAATAACATTTACGACCAATTCCCGATTAGAAATCCAATCTTCAATAATTCCTTTATTAATAGAAAATGCAGTGCAAAACGAAACGTAACATTAAACCAACTAACTTATTGGCGACTTGCTCATAAATTAGAACCTGGCTTTCTCTTCGGAATCGGATAGCTATTACACGGATAACATATGCGACTTAAATCCTGTGAAATTCAATTGTATTATATTCGTTTAATTAATGGATAACGAACGTTTCCATAATGGCGTGGATTTAATTTATATGGGAGTTGGCGAATTGTTAAAGTATGAGGATATAGTGGGAAGGACTGGAAGTAGGATATTTAAACTTCGCGCTCATTTGGGAATACCATAAAACATTTGGTGCTGTCGTAAAAAACGATTAAGAGGTAGCTTTCACACAACTCCTTTCTACATACCGATCCTCGCTTTCTGAAGCCTCTTATTAGTAAATGCACGACTTATTCCCCCATTGAATGAACAATATCTAGCAATTCTATAAAAATAAGTGCCACTAACTAAGCAGCTAAGAGAAGACAATATAGCTATTCAGAAGAAGACAATCTACACTAATAACAATATTACAAAGAGCTATGTTTGTAAGGTTGTCTGTGGACGCATCTCTGGAACTACTGACCCGATATCAAACATTCTTTCACTGATAGGACGCTAAACTACTACCGGGAGCCATGGGGTATGTTTTATAGTATAGTCGACAATCGCGCGGTCACGCGGAAGCCAGTTTATAATACTCATAAAAATAAAGCTATATCATTGAAGCGCACCGTATGTATCATGCCAATGAAACAAGCACTTGCATGATGTCACTAATATAAATGTCGCATCAGACTTGCCTCTTTGCTTGTTCTTATGTACATTTAAAAAACAGCCAGTGAACTCGTAAATTCGTTTTACATAAAAAACTTTTATTGCTACTCGTTCGCGTAAAATTTTGATAAAACATAAAATATAACACGTCAAATGTTTGATTCACTGCCCCTAGATAGAGTTGTAATTATGGCCGTTTTATCTTCCTAATAAAAATGTACTTTCTTTGCTTCGTAAAAAATTACTTGATGGTAAAATAAGAAGATTCATGTTCATTTTCGTCCATGTACTTGCATAGCATAGATAAGGTTGAACGTGCTGACTCTCTAAGGAAAGTTCTGGAACGAGCTAACCAACAATGTGACGTTTTAGCCTAAGAAAACACTTGTGACTTCTATGTAAACAAGGAAGAAATATATAAAAAATACGCCGCAGTTCTCCTAGATCTTATAAATCCTCATATTACTCCGGCTGCGGTATATAAAGGCATCAACCAATTTACACCGCAGATAATAACTGCCTGGCGTAGCGTGGCGTAGTGTGGCGTGTTCCCGTGTGTACGGGGGCTTAGTATCAGGATTACTGTGCCACTAATGTAACTCGGATATGTTACGACGCAGCCTTCACGACTTATGCTCCCTGTATAGACGACTGGAACACACGGGTGTATTGAAATTAAGCTATAATACAACTGGGAAAGTCCATCACAATCTGAAGCTTACACCATTCTTGTGCGATATTGTAGCTAAATATCAATCGACAGTTTGTTTTTGATCACGGCTTGTTGAAGGTAAAACTCCTCGTAGAATGGTTAATTGTGTCCAAAACATGGACACTTTAATGATCCAAAAGTAAGCGAGCACCCATCTTCTTTTGCGCCAAAACAATATACTCAGAATCTGAACCCAGAACCCTGAAGAACACTCCACTACGAAAACAAACACCAGAAATTACCGTCACGTCTTCAAAATAATAAACATCTCCACATCACATCAGCGCACGTCGTTACCCAGTCAGTCTTATCTCTCTGAGCTCTTATCTCTCATTAGCGATACAGCATCCCCGTTAAACCGGCGAAGCTCCAATAAAACTGCTTGATAAATTTTATTGGACCATCTTCCCCGTTTCGGATAATGTGCGGGTATCTTCACATCGCGATATCAATGAGCATTGTAGATTTGATTATGATATTATTTGATGACTACGCTTTACGATCCCTATTCGCGGCTTTATTGAGTTTCAGAGATTAGAGATTGTCAAGAAATTGTTTGGCTGTTGAGTTTTGGTAATAGGTATTTGATTTTAATGTTTGGAAATTTTCAGGCGTTTGATAGCCCCTCCTTTTAGGATTATTGTTCGAAGTCTTCGTATCCGAAGCACTGCAAATAGAAAACAAATCCCGAAAGTTTTTATAGACCATCACTTGTCTGGGTGCGATATCGCTCGAAGCGCGAGTCCTAACTCCGCATTCAGTACGGAAATCCAATTTTAACTATATTCCCGTAAATAAACTGCACTTTAACTTAAATATCAACCTCAGTTCACTATCACCGGCTTTTATTACCGCACTTTATGTGAAACTGGGTTCATTCTAATCTCTCTCCCGATGCACCGGGATTAGTATTCTTTCACCGCTCCGAAGATCTACGGCGCAAAAAACCACCACAACACACTTCTATTTATATGCTAATAAAGCAAACTCAACTCATATTGCATTTTAAGCGATAAACTCTCGAATTTTATATCCACCGTCGCCATTAGAAGATTCGGGAAAAAACTTTTAAAAATAAAACATGGTGGTTCTAAAGCGGCGTTTCGTTGCTAATTGCCGTTTTTGCCTTCTCGAAAATAATACATTTCGCCGAAATGGCGTGCTTTTTGCTAGACCTTTGTGCTTGAGTATTTATTATGTTCATATTTGCTGGCTCGCGCTTGTGTTAGTAAAAACTAACGATGGAGGTTGAAAAATATGGGAAAGAGAAAAAGAATATTTTTGAAAATCTGTAATTCCTTATTTAAAGCGTTCTATCAGTCCTTTTATTCGCGCGGCCTGTGGGTGTCATATACAAGCCGAGCCTACAACGTCCTGCGCGTTCAATATAATAACGCCTTCAGGATGCTGTTGCAGCTGCCGCGGCGTTGTAGTGCTTCGGGCATGTTTGCCGAAGCTCACACAGACGGATTTCACGCTATCATGCGTAAAAAGGCGGCTTCCTTACTACAGCGCTTGCGTAACACTCGGAATGGCATCCTGAAAATGATTGTTAACAGGCCAGACTATCCAATACAACGGCACTGGGAGTAGCTATAGGTACACGTAGATAGTTATTTCATCACATAACGTCCCTGTGGTTCCCGAAGAGTTGGGCAGAGGCGTAGCTGCACCTATGGTGCTACCACACTGAGCCTCGATGGCGGTGCTTAGGCAATTTAGCTGCACTCAATACTCAATACTTTTATTGCGTTCCACATGTAGATATTCTTAGGTGCTAAACTTATAATTAGATCATATGGACCCTGTCGAGCACAGCAAAATAATTGCATTTGTTATTATACAAACATTACTTAACAAAACAACTATATTAAAATAATACATACACATACATAAACTCACGCCTTCTTCCCATGGGGGTAGGCTGAAACTGTAGAACGCCACTTGCTACGCTCCTTACATACTCCTTTTGCTTCGCCTACGTTCATACATCTAGTCATACACGCACGCCGGTTGCGAGTACTACGCACCTGACCTTTCTTAAAAACATCACCAATTTGGTCACTATATGTCCTTCTAGGGCGTCCCCTCCCGGCGTTTCCACTCACCATCCACCATCATCATCATCACCATTTTCATTTCACCTCTGCTTTAAAATAATGATGTAAATATTTTGCAAGATAAGCTAATTAATAGCATTTATATAAAATCCTTACTAACAATACTAGGGAGATTTCCTCCATCTATACTATAAGATAAGTACTTTCTGTTACTAACCCATCACTAAACTACCTATGGACGTGTATGTATGTGTTCATGTCTGAAATAAAGATTTTTGTTTATTTATTTATAAACAATTTTTATTTTTTTTGTATTGAATTGTGAAAGGGCCAGAATTGAAGTCTGTGCACATGTCTTGCCTTTGTGTATGGCAAAATGTGTTGGTGGTGCTAAGTTGCTTTGCAATGTAATGCAAGTAATGCAGCAGTGGTAAGTAACCACTGCTTCACGGCCCACCAGCCGACTGCTAGCAATTGGTCTAAAACATTGCAATGAGTTTACGACTTCACGGTATCACCATGACGTTCTGACTGACAGTTTATAAAACGATGCTGTATAAAGAAACGGTAATCACAGTGTTATATTATATATAGTTACTAGCTGACCCGTGCCCACTTCGTTGGGCGGTAAACATTTTACCGTCTTTTCATTTTTCGGATTAAATTATGGTCTTATGTTATGACACTCACAAAATAATAACGTGGCTTTCAATGGGTAAAAGATTTTTCAAAATCGGTTCAGTAGATCCAGAGATTACCCCTACAACCTCACAAACTATAAAATATTAATATAAGTAGATGAAGCAACGGTTTAGCAATATCCTTAAAAAAAAATTACTCGCATTCCGTTTGCTCACTATAGGCAAGCGACTTCTCGACAAAATCAATAGCAGTGAATTGGGACTGGGATTGTGAATTCAACTGCACATTTACCGCTGAGTCGGTGACGGTCGGTGATTCTTCAATTTTGCCGGCGTGTGGGGTCAAAAGATATTTTTAGAGTTCCGTACCCAAAGGGTAAAACGGGAAACCTATTACTAAGGCTCCGCCGCCGCCGTTTGTCCGTCTGTCACCAGGCTGTATCTCATGAACCGTGATAGTTAGACAGTAGAAATTTTCACAGATGATGTATTTCTGTTGCCGGTATAACAACTAATACTAAAAAACAGAATAAAAAAATATTTAAGGGGGCTCCCATACAACAAACGTGATTTTTTTGCTCGTTTTTGCTAGATATTGATATCGGCAACAGGTAGACGCTTGACATATTCACAGAATATTAAGTTATATATTCACTTTAAAAATAAATAATTAAATTAAAATAAACCAAATATTTAAGCGGGGCTCCCACACAACATACGTGATTTTTTTGCCATTTTATAGATAATGGTACGGAACCCTTCGTGGGCGAGTCCGACTCGCACTTGGCCGGTTTTTTATTATATTCACAGAATATTAAGTTATATATTCACTTTAAAAATAAATAATCAAATTAAAATAAACCAAATATTTAAGCGGGGCACCCATACAACATACGTGTTTTTTTTGCCATTTTTATAGATAATGGTACGGAACCCTTCGTGGGCGAGTCCGACTCGCACTTGGCCGGTTTTTTTATTATTTAAATTAGCCAACGGAATTAAAACATCAAAATGACCTTCAATAAAGTTTCCTGAGAATAGGATTATTTTGACTCCCTGCCGTGCTTCCCCAAAACCAGCAATAAAAATACCATCCTGAAACACCTGGAACTCAAATGAGAATAGTTCTGCCGCTGCCATTTTTTTTTTTTGGGTGTAAAATTATCAAATAACTTCTCCCGCTCTGGCCGGAGCGGGGGAGGGCGTGTCAGACTGTTACTGACTAAAACCCACCGTGTTCCTTCAAATGCCTGTGTGCCAGGGCCACGATATCCCTTTCGGACAGGCTCGTAACCCTGGTAGGCATTAGCCCTTTCGGACCCCGTCAATTGGTGCTGACATCTCTTTGAGGCGCGCGTGGAACACAACGCGCCGTCGACCCGGGCCTGGTCCTTATCGGACGGCGAGCTACCCATCGCTCACCGTCCGCAAGCCCGCGCCCACGGTGGCCGGGAATCGGCCTGCGATTCCAGACGCCCGGGGCGTCTCCTGCGGTGACTAAGGGCGTGAGGGCGCGAACCCTGCCTCACCCTCACGCGTTCCGCCTCCTCCTTCGCATGCATTACTGCTTTGCAGAAGGAAGTGACGGCCTCCCGTGCATTCTCGCTCCGAACCATGGCCTGAACCAGGGCCAGATGCGAGAGATCGCCGCCGCCGATCGCCTCCGTGAGGACATGGCAGTGCTCCGCCCAAGCAGGGCAGACCTCAACCATATGCTCCACCGTGTCCTCCGGGCGATCCACACAGTGGTGACACCCGGGCGTTTCCTCCCGCTTTATTCTGAATAGGAACCTCCCGAAACAACCGTGTCCGGTGAGGACGTGCGTCAGGCGGAAGGTGAGGAAGCCGTGGCGCCTCTCTAGCCACTCCTCATAGAGGGGACTTATCGCCACAATTGTGGCATGCAAATTCTTTGCCAAATAGTAAATATCCCTGGCGATGGCGCATGCTTATTTTCATCTCTCTCCTATTTGGTGAACAGTAACGTGGCCATGTCATTGTCTTCTCAAATTCGAGACAGCATTGTGCGCCACGTGTCTAAAAACTGGGAAATATTCCAACCTTTCACCCAGGATCGGTCAGGAGGAGCTGTTTATGGTTCAAAGCGTGAATACGTCGCTGAAATGTCTTGTAATGGCACGTACGGAACCACCTGTGAACTCATGGCATCGGGAGAACTATTCCCATTTGAGTTCCAGGTGTTTAAGATGGTATTTTTATTGCTGGTTTTGGGGACGCACAACAGGGAGTAAAAATAATCTGATTCTCTGGAAATTTCAATTAAGGTCATTTTGATGCGTGTCAGACTTTTACTGACTAAAACCCACCCGTGTTCCTTCAAATGCCTGTGTGTGCCAGGGCCACGATATGGGATTTCGGACAGGCTCATAACCCTGGCAGGCATTGGCCCTTTCGGACCCCGTCAGTTGGTGCTGACATCCATTTAAAAAGGGAATAGTTCTCCCGCCTTTTTCCAACCCTTACAACACCAGCCTAAACCAAAGATACTAAGCAATAAAATTAAAATACGAACGTAGGTATTCAAGGACACTTTTTCTAGTAAGAACGACTAATACTAAATACTATTATAGTAATACCACAGTGTGAAATACCTACACAATAAGTAATTCGCAAAGAAATAGAAATAACAAAATTCCAACCCGGCAATAGGTAAAAACACATTTATTATCCTCCAATTTAAAATTAGGAAGCGAAACAAACCAAAACGAAAACCAAACAACGACGATGAAAAATATTTCAAAGCAAATTATTAATTAGTAAGTAATAACAAAATATCGCAGAACAGAAATTTCGGTAACTATAGCTTGAACGTGTATCACTTAGATTATTCTGTGATTGATACATGACTGCGTTTTTTGATACGATCGGCTTGCAAACCGCGATTAAGGTTAAACATTGTGAAGTTTTCCCCTTGGCATTCTCGACTTTAATGCTTTATATGCAACGTTCAAATTACCTGAATACCAATTAGAACCTCATTTCATTATCTTTTAGCAGATGCCTGCATACTGAAAAATACTGGCCACCTAGAACTGGCATAAAAACTTTAGAACGTTATCACGCCTGCACTGAAAGATACTGGCCACCTAGAAAAAAAACTAAATATAAGCCTCAAGAAACTTCCAAAAATTCTTATTTCAATGTAAAATATGCATTAACAGGCGTTAATGCATATTTTACATTGAAATAAGAATTTTTGTAAAATTCAATTTAGATCTTTATCGGCCTCCGAATTCTAATTTCAATGTAAAGTATGCAATAACTCGTTGCCGTAAGATTCAATTTGGATCTTAACTGCATTTGGTACATTTTTCATACAAACATTAAAAACCCTTGTTTTCACCCTTAAGCGCCGAATTTCGTAAAATCCTTTCTTAGTGAGCACCTAGAAGTCGAAAGGAACAATCAGGCCAACATTCATGTCTCTAACTTTAAAAACATAGGAGTTTCATACAAACTTTGACACCCCTTTTCAACCGCTTAAGGTGCGAATTTATAAAAATCCTTTCTTAGTGCGCGCCTGCACCCCATAGAGAGTGCTTGTGCCAAATTTTAGACCTCACGGCCCAGTAGTTTCCGAGATTTCGTGATGAGTGGTCAGTGAGTGGACTTCTCTTTATATATATAGATAGTCGAATATGAAATGATCTTAATTATCATAATACTTAACCCTCCCCGGTTACGGTTACTGACATCACTCCCTCACTAGGGCCCACACGGGAGCTACATCTGCCAACAAACTGCTTAGCAGTTTGTTGGCAGAAGTAAACTTTTTGTAAAAAAAAAATAACTGACTTCCAAAAAAACACTACAAAGTGAAAAATTACTTTTATTTCGGAAGTCGGTGTCTTTGGATCTGTATTTTAGATTTTTGCCACCGACTTCCGAAATTAAAGTTATTTTTCACTTTGTAGTGTTTTTTGGGAAGTCGGTTATTTTGTTTTTAATCAAGTTTTTAATTTTTCACTTTTTAGTGGGTCTGTTTTTAATTTATCTAAGCTACAATAGCCTAAAGTCACTTTTTGCAAAATATTGCTTTTCCCGATGCTGGGACGTTAACTGTTGAGGAGTTCTCTTCTGGTAAGAACCAAGAGAACTGCCACTCACCATATTCATTGTGACGAGCATAAATTGCTTAGCAATCATATTAAAGTACCTAATCGAATCGCAACCCGTTAAATACTTATTATTATGTTGTTTATTAGCATACATATATAAAAAAAATATTTTTAAAATCGGTCCATAATTGACGGAAATATCGGTGAAAAAACATTAAATAAAAACAAAAACCATACAGCCGAACATATAACCTCCTCCTTTTTGGAAGTCGGTTAAAAACTTGGGTGTCACCACGAATAAACGCTTTTTAATTTTTTCATTTCATTTATTTAACTTTAAATGTTATATGAACTGTAATAACAGGAAGGTGAGGAAACTGATGGAAAATGGTGCCTGAGATATTTCTCGACGGTGTGTGAAGCCAAGTCAGAGGCCTATTGGCGGCATAAAAACTCTGACACCAAGTTAGTCAGTGTCCTCACGGAGGCGATCGAGGACGGCGATCTCTCGCGCCGGCCCTGGTTCAGGCCATGGTTCGGAGCGAGAGTGCATGGGAGGCCGTCACCTCCTTCTGCGAAACAGTAATGCTTGCGAAGGAGGAGGCGGAACGTGTGAGGGTGAAGCAAGGCTCACGCCCTTCCGCCCTTAGTCGCCGCAGGAGACGCCCCGGGCGTCGGGAATCGCAGGCCGATTCCCGACTTTCCCGGCCACCGTAGGCGCGGGCTCGCGGACGGTGAGCGATGGGTAGCTCGCCGTCCGATAAGGACCAGGCCCGGGTCGACGGCGCGTTGTGTTCCACGCGCGCCTCAAAGAGATGTCAGCACCAATTGACGGGGTCCGAAAGGCATATCGTGGCCCTGGCACTTGTTTGGGCCAAAAAAAAAATATATAGGTTAGTCACTAACCACACGAAAAAGAGAAAAGGAAGAACATTGATAGCATCTTTATACCCGTGAAAGTAACGTGATAATCGAGTGTGACATAACAAAAAACCCACCCTTTACGACCCAGAACTTATCTAAATATTACCCATACGAACATACTTGCCACTGTGACCCATAGTGCGCGCTGAACAAAGCTCTGAGCCGCCTGATACAGAATGATTTAGGACGAGACTTTCTTTCTTTTTACTTTTTTTATCTTTCCGGGACATTTGGTGGTGCGGCCGCCCCCGAATAATGACGTACTACGTTACTGAATTTATTAATGTTTTTATTTTTTTATCGGTTTTGGCTGTCAGATAGTGATAGCTGTTGAATTTGAACTTGACATTTTTTTGTTGTTTTGTGGGGAAAATTTGTGGCGAAAATTATATGCTCACTGTTGCTGGTAGAACAATTAAATGGTTAAGTTGCTAACAGCATGCCTGTTAAAGTTGTAATGTAAAAGACTACGTTTACTTGCGTTTATTTGTTGTTTTGCGTTGCATTGACTTGATAAATCGGGAAAAAAACCGAATGAATACATTTTATTCGGTTTTTTTTTAACAAGAGAGTGTCTTTATACTATGACACCTGAATCAACATGACGTATACCACTAAAGAACACGAATGAATCAATACGAGCGTAACTAATTACCTAATTACGTAATACAAACTATAAAAGCCCCAATAAACTACAAAGACATCAGCGTGTAGAAACTTTCCTCCACAAAGATTATGCAGAGAACGTTAAGCGGAGAACACATTAAACGCGCCGGCTTCATGGCATAATTAAAGTCGGCGCCACTGGGAATGTTCGAAAACATTATTTCAGAAGCGCTACTAAGAATATTACATTAAAATCAAGCGAAGGAAGCAGCCTAAGTAAGTGCATTTCCGCGACGAGTGCCGCGACTTCCAGTCAGAGTCTGCCGACTTCCATCTAGACGCAGATGGAAGCCGGCCTGTCGCACAGAGCCGGCTGACACAATGAGCCAAATGGTGTGGAGAAAAATGTGGCAGTAGGGCTGGCTAACTAGTTCGGTTTGGTTATTGAAACCTTGATCAGGTTGGAGATCGATGATAAATTCATAATGTGAAATGTTTTATGTGTACTTGTTACTTGAAGGGCCCACGATAGACGCGAGACCTAACTGACACCAGTGTCTGGTGTTTTGAGAAACATTATAATACAGACTTACAATGGAGAAATTAAGGGAAACACCATGCCAATGTGGAGCAATCCCCTAAAACTACACCCACGGGAGAGTATCCACATGACCACAAGGCCGACTCGAAAACTACTATCTCTAGCAACTAACAAGTTCCGTAACTATCATAGTGGTTACATAGGCGGGACAACCCTGAGTACAGCCGGTTACAAGTACGGGGTGAATTAAAATAAATCGAATCGACATTGAATAGTTGCCTCTCGTGGCCGTAATGGTGGCGCCACTGCTTACGACAAATTATGTGATAGTTAGTGTTACTTACTTCTTGCTATTTTTCTGTGTGTATCGATAAAAATGTCTCAATTTAGATTGAAGTGTGTCCTTTAAAGTTTAACGCAAACTGGTAAAAACACTCGTTTGTCTGTAGCCCAAAGGGATTTAATATAATAGCGCTTAAATAGGTTGTCCATCGCCCACACACAGAAAGTCGTTAATAAACTAGGTATATTAAAGCAATATGTTTTTGAAACGGTTATTAGAATAATCGAAAAGATTGGTGGAGAGATTAAAACTGAAACCGTTCGTCATTTGACATTATATACCTACAGTTTTAACTTCAACAAGGTTTCTACTTTTATTGTTTTGATAATATTTTATATAAAATAGAAAAGAACAAAGTAAAAGTGAATATAGTTTATTTTTTTGTTTTTTTGTGGATGTGAGAACGTTGTACGCCAAACAGACTGTAGATTTGTAGACCATTTTCTATTTTGTTAAGTACTTGGTACTTGTTGATAGACCTACACTGCCTCTTATACCTATTAACACTGTCATTTGAAAACAATATAAAAGCCATTTTTTTTTAAAGGTAACAGTGTAGTTTCTTGCCGGCTCTTCTCCAAAGGATATGACCAATTGGAACCGTGCATCTAGCTTCTGATGTTTCTGTTTGTAGTGCAATGTAGGTTTATGTGAAATAAAATATGTTGATTTTGACTATACCAGCGCGACTTGTCGCGCGACGCGACACGGCACAAAAGCCCCGCGTGTTGCGGGACGAGCGGTGCCTTTGTGTCGCGTCGCGTCGCGCGACAAGTCACCCCGGTATGTAGAAGCCTTTTGAGTGTAGCCAGGAACGCAATATATTTCCGAAACATTCGTTATGAAAGGCACTCTTTATTTTTATATCATATTCTCCTACGTATAATAGTCCTAACTCCTAACAAGTACACTCATTAATTTCATTGTAATTGATACATTTTCTATTCCACCAAAACATACGGCATTATATTACAATCACACAATACTTACATCTCACTTCGGACCGCGTAACTGCAAACACCGGTTACGAAGAGCAATAATTTGAGCTCAAGCACGTCGGGTCGGCACAAGACAAGGAACATATCTCGTGCAGAGTCAATAAGTGTGCTCCGAGAGCCGTAAACATGTGCATCTGTGCACGAGACTGTTCTGCGATCTATGCCCTGTGCTGACCGACGATGTTATTGAGAAAATTGTTTTTGTGCAACACGATACATACTTATGGAAGGGGGTTATCGAGATACGCGATTTGGATGATGTTTATTATTATATTTGCAAAGTTGTTTATTTGCAACAACTGTTAGTATGAAGCTATTTGTAAGTTGAAACAGGATTTGGCAAGGACAGTCAGTCAATGTGCTATCATTTTTAACATGTTGCATTACCCTGGAGGAGTTACAAGGTATTAAAATTCATCCCTCTCAGAGAATACCATTCACTGACGATTGTCATACCGCGCAGAAGGATCCAGAAAACTACACCAGTCTAAACTTATAAGAAAAATAAAATTAAAATAAGATTGGTTTTGCCTTGATATTGGATTGCGGATCTCTAAATGGCAAATGGTATTCCATGTAAAATACTGACCAGATGTAAACTGAACACTCAAAAACTCAAAGCATTTATTTCAATTAAACCATTGACAGGCACTTTTGAATTGTCAAGAAGTCGGTCAGTTACAAATATGAAGCTAGTTGCCCATTCCAAATAGTACGTTCCTATGGAGAAGGACGGGCAAGAAACTCCACACAACAAACTGAACACAACATAGTTCAAAAACCAAGACAGATGCTTGATAATACTTAGAAAGGGCGCGGGGCGGGCGCGGGGCGGGCGCGGGGCGGGCGCGGGGCGGTCCACACTCATCCGAGGAGACCTAAGTCGTATTGTATTAGCCCTTAACGTAGTTCCAGTATTTGTTGTTTCATTAAAGTTAATGGCTGTTAAGTAAGTGTGCAAGTTAAATCCTCAAACTGATTTAAAGTCACATAAATATAAACAAGTTGTAGTCCGTAGCTTACGGCAACTAAGACGTTTATATTCATTTCTAAATAGTGAACGTGTATTTTTATTTTTGGTCTCACCGAAAATTGGGGGAAATTGACTCTCATATAGCGGGTTCCTATTCCCAAAAACGGATAGTTTATGAACCGTGTATGCATTTGGCAATGTTTTGAAGGCATCAAAGTAGTGGTCTTACAATAATTGCAGCTTCTGCTGAAAACAAACCCCGATTTTACACATCCCACATAAACTCCAAGTAACAAGTTGTTATAAAACTCAACTGAGAACTATTTTAAAAGGCATAAACTAATACTACACTATATACAACTGTCGGTAGTTATTTCTGCAACAAGTTGTACTAACTGCAACAGAATTGGCACAACTCGTAGCGTCTGAATAATTCATGAACATGCCGTACGGGGTCTACGGGCTACGAAGCTACGGGGCTACGAGATGCTACGAAAAACCTTTAAGAATGTCCTAATCTTGTTGGTGACGCGTTTTTGTTCGAGTGCGAGATTTGAGTGGAATCTGCATGGTTTTGTTTGATTATATTATATATTTAAACCTGTTTTCTTTAATCTTACTATGAAAGAATAAGAAATGAACTGTGATCTATAGAATACACAAAAACTCCAGATTTCAATAATATATGTAGATTAAATTTAGAATAGTTTAAGTTATGATGTGACTGACCTACCACTGTGCATAAAAGTCTCTTACAAAATGTAATAAGAAAAAAGTAAATTAGTCTATATATTTAATAAAATAGTAACGAAGTCAAAACAGTGCATTGAAAAAAAAATGCAATTTCTCAGAGGTTTGGGCACGAGTCTGATGCCGAAAATATAGTTGTTTAGAATTTTTGTCGGGTTGATTGGCGGTAGTATGGTCACGTGGGATATTTTCTGACATCGACGTGGGCGGTGCCGCGGGCATAAGCTAGAAAATGATAATATAGTTATGTATTTTATCACAAATATAATCCATCAAATATCACACAATTCACTCTTACACAATGACCCTAAACTTAACTCCCGTACGGCAAACACTGGCACAAATAGAAGTTTGCCAAACACTGGTCCAAATAAAAAGTTTTCGAAACTTGGCCCGAGGCGCCCTCTAGTGACAATAAATACGATGTTTGTACGATCGCGTTATACTTCGACAACTGTTAATAAGTTCGGAATATGGTGAAGATAAATATGTGATCGAATTGACGGAGATAATCTAATCAATAAATCCTAACTCAATATTATAAATGCGAAAGTGAGTGTGTTTGTTTGTTAAGCTTTCACGCTCAAAATCAAATCAAATCAAATCAAAAATATTTTTATTTCACATAAGACTACATGGGCACTTATGAAACGTCAGAAGCTAGGTGCACGGTTCCAATTGGTCGTTTCCTATGGAGAAGAGCCGGCAACAAACTCCACGGTTACTCTTTTAAAACTTTTTGCTAAAACGACTGAACGGACCTGTACTAACCTAGGTCACCCTGTATTAGGACATAGGATACTTTTTTTATACTAAATCGCAGACGAACTCTTGGGCAAAAGCTAGTTCTTTTTAAACCTCGATCTTAGTTCTTCTTTAACGAATATGTTTGGCCCTACAAAGTTCTTTCGGGTTTGTGTGATATTGTATCAAAGTCAAAATCAAATTATTTATTTCAAATAGGCACATAAATGGCACTTTTGAACGTCAATATTTAAAAAAAAATAGAATTGATTCTAGTCGCCCCTTCCAAAAGGTAGTTTCGTATGGAGAAGAATGGGCAAGAAACTCCACCGGTACTAAACTCTTTTAAAATCTTGTACAATATTTTTATAGGTACATTAATTATATAATTATATGTGAAGACGATGCACCTAGAATAAAATTACTATACCACAATAGGTAAAAAAAAAAAAATGAAGCAATGACAGATAAATTAATTATGTGATAGATACATGGTGCTCACATGTAAAATAAGAAAATAAAATAAAACGTTTTCCTAAAAAAATCATATCAGTGTGTGAGTTAAGGTAATCACAGAATTTAAAATAAATGTCATAGAAATAATAAATTATACAATTAAAATAGCAACCTGTGAGATTTTGTCTAGACTCTAGATTGTCCTATGGAGCAGGACCAGCATGCTTCCAAACATTCTTATCTTGGATATATTTGTAATATGCTTTTTTGCAAAGTGTATTTTTAATATGAGTTTTAAATTTTCTTTTATTTAATTCCAATATATCACAAGGTATTTTGTTGTAACATTTAACACAGTACCCCATAAAAGATGTTTGTACTTTAGATAATCTGAAACATGGCTGATCTATTTCTCTAGCTGGTATGTAACCACGATACAATCATGAAAATATTAATGTGGCAAAGTTGATTTAAAACCATACTTCCTATTTAAATTACCTAATGTAACAAACAGGCGTAATAAACACCCCGCTTAACATTACCTATTAAAAAGAGTTTTGTTCTTGATGGTAACAAATAATTTCTTTGGTATATTTATAATAATTTTTGGTGTATTCATAATAATTTCATTTTCCACCACAGATTTCATATTTCTACAGCCTGATTTAACACAGCGAAATCGTTTTAAAAAACTTTTCAAAGCTGAGTCTGTCCATTGTACAATTATAGCTTTCAACTCAAGAGCCAGATTTGGTTTTTGAACAAGCGAGTGGTTATACCGATTTCTTGGCTAAATATACCTATGAAAGAGAGATACAATAACCGATCCCCAGATTCAAGGTTATTTCACAGTATCCTTTCACACAAGTCACGGCTACTATCATTACAATTTAAAACAGAAACGAACTGAACTGTCCAACGGGACAACTTCATAAAGCCTTTCCATGCATATTTCATTAACATATTCACAAATTACAACATTTCACAGGTACACAAAGCATTAAATTAAATGATGAGCATGATTTACGTTTGTTCACTTTATTTATAGTTCCTAACTTTAGCGATAATGAACTCAAATCACTTTGTAGAGCTAATAAATTCAGCTCGGGCTTGCGGCAACAACTTTCTGTTTGACTAATATTTTAAACAAATTGTTTATACTCCAATATGAAGGAAAATGTTGTATGAATATTTAATTTCAACATTCGCAGCTAACAGCTAACCCTCGGTTTAACTAGTTACAAGTTTTGTTTTAACTTTGAACGGAAACATGACATGTGACTGGTCGGCTGTTTGGATATTCACTTTGACAGTTTTTTATACAAACGTTTTATCATGTTTGTTTTGAATATCAATGATATAGCAATGGCTAGCTCACTATTTTTGGAGCATGATTGAACTGTTCCTATACATTTATAATTACTTGTTCACTTATCATTATTATCGTTAATCATGTATAAATTAATAGGTGCCTACTTATAAACTATAGGCAAACAATTAATTTTAAATAAGACCCAGAATAGATTAAATACCTAATGAAGCACACGGTGGACTAACATTTAAAACAAAACCATTTATGTTAATAGTTCTCGCTAAAAACTAACTGAAAGATGAACAGTTTTGCGCGGCGGAGTTAATCCAACGCGGTCCACCGCCAATGAATTATTTATACATGAATACAAACATTACTCCACACCTAAATCTAACCAAAATAAACCTTATACCATTGTAATAAAAATGTACAGACAGAAATTACAAATGGCGCTATGTATCAAACTTGGAGCAAAAATATTATAATACGGGTCGAAACTGGAGTGTATCTTTTTATGACGTCGAAAAATGTAATAGAAAGGCGGGGATTTCTTGTCGAGTAATAATTTAAAGTTTATTTATTACGTTACGAAACCGAAGGTAACAATAAAATGTAACCTCACTCAAACCCTAGGTAAGTAGCACATGTGTGAGCACCATGTACTTACTATAAAGCTACCATTTACTGAGTACTTCTTTCATTGACTTGAATATGCCCTGGCGGCTGAGAGTATGTCATGCTCACTGTAATGTCTCGCTGATGGTGGCGGGTGTGTTGGATCATTTAGCTCCCTTCAAAATAGTGAGTTGAATGGTGCTAATCCATGCGTCATGTTCGTGAACGGGCGCCATCAGTAGGGACTGGTCATCTCTTAGCGGCCTTGGCTTATTTTAATATAATTTTTGAATTGTTTTTTTAATCTTTTTGTTACGGACGCTTTTGACGGTTTGCATCGTTCTCACATGTTTAAAAACGAATGATGTAACCAATATTTTGTAACCATATGTTAATTTAAAAGAGTGTCCGTGGAGTTTCTTGCCCGTTCTTCTCCATAGGTACCTACTAAGCTTTGGAATGGGCAACTAGCTTCATCTTTATGACTGACCGACCCCTTGACAATTCAAAAGTGCTTGTAATTGGTGTATTTGAAATAAATGCTTTGAGTTTGAGTTTGAGTATATGAAAGTGTAATGCCCTAACTCTGAAAAAAGCGTACCTACCTAGTTAAATTAGTTAGGGTAAGACTACATAATATATTATGTAAGTATCAGAGCACTTTACTGCTCTCTAGAAATAAGAACGAATACGCTATAAACCCTGATTATTCAGAAATCTAACTTATTTAGAGGACGACAGAAGGGTAAGGTTTTTCAAAACTTTTAGGAAACAAATTGTAACTCCTCTTTTTCACTTTTTATAATTTATTAAAATTAAAACAAACATAAAAAAGCTCTAAAGGTAGAAAAGCCCTTAGCTGAGGCTTTCATAAAGGAAAGTAATTTCTAGTACAACGATTGCTAAATCCATTGGACAATACTACAAAAGCGAACGGTACCACTAATAGGCTCGTTTAGTTTCCTGTCGAAACTGACACGTCTTCCAAAGTTTCACATTCGGAGACTACAGAAGACGCTATTTTAGAAGGTAAAACCGGAATACATAGGAACAAGAGACAACAAAATCTAAAAATAAGAATTTCTTAAAATGCCTGGATCCTCGATAAACCGACGACGGTCTCCAACGGCGTAAAAGATTTCTTGTGAATGAGAAAGGTAACACCACGGCATCACCATTTTGTCGCCGGGCAGTATTATTGGTTTAAGGTAAAATAACGAGCACATAAAGTTTTACAATTTCGTCTGAGGGTCAGAAACGCACATAATATGCAGTGATAACCACCCACCGTTAGGTGAGCTGTCCACGTAGTCTGAACAAAGTTTAATACGCAGTCGTAGAAACCGATTTTTGCGCTATTATTGCAACTAATTCGCTTTTTGAAAGAGTTATGTTAAAGTTATACGTACACATTACTTAAA
The DNA here is from genome assembly GCA_948098905.1 of Tiliacea aurago. Lineage (NCBI taxonomy): Eukaryota > Metazoa > Arthropoda > Insecta > Lepidoptera > Noctuidae > Tiliacea > Tiliacea aurago. Next base: position 27,568,191 of record OX402581.1, on the reverse strand, counting down.
TGCTTACTACCATCTCCTGAACTCGACGCAAAGCAAATTCACACCTCACTGACTCACATTATTTCTATAATTAAATAAATAAAATAAAATAAAAATTATTTCAAATAGGTACCTTATTTTTGCTCAAAATCAGTCTACTCTTGAACATTTTTTAATTTTATTAATATCATCCAGCCATATCATAATAAATAATGTTGCCAGATCAGGCGTATACAGTGATAGTTTATTTTATCGCGGCCGTATCGCACCGGACTAGCACTTTACGACTCGGCGTCACCAGCTTCCGAGTTCCGATACCCGGCTTCCGAGGTCCGATACCCTGGCAATACGACCATATTGTTAAGTTTAGAATGTCCACTCCAGTCGAAAAGTGAAAAATCGCTCGTCGATGACGTTTCTTGGAGCTAAAACACCGCCAAAGTGAAAAGTTTTGTGTAATATCTGTGAAAAGTACAAACAAACAGAACTTTAAAAAGTCTTAACAGTTAACTCAACCACAGGCGAATGAGGCAGAAACAGGCAACTGATGGTGGGACACCGAATGAGGCAGAGGCAAGCAACTGATGGTGGGACACCGAATGAGGCAGTGGCAGGCAACTGATGGTGGGACACCGAATGAGGCAGTGGCAGGCGACTGATGGTGGAACACCGAATACCACCAGGTCACTGGGCAAAAACCTGGGCCATCATGTATGTGAGAGTCCATTTCGCGTGATTTCCATGCAAAAAATCAAGCTAACCCTGTAAATTCGATTGTTGATATGCCGAAAGAGCCACTAGTACTAGTACTACGCCGTGACTACGCCTTCTGTTTATTCCGCTATTACGGCATTACGACCACCCATAACTGAGGCATAAAACATATTTTTTATGGACATAAGAATTAGGTAGCTAAATGGATAGTCTAAAATTTTGTTGCAGGTTTTTATGAGCAGGGGTCACGAGGTCTTACACAGATAAAATAACGGAATTGTAGGTCTAATCAAAACGAGGTTTCATTGCATAGGTATACTTTGGGGTTGGTGGTACTGAGTGTTTATTTTAAGGTATCTAAACATGACTGAACTTCAGACTTTAGCCGTGAATAATAAGTCAATTGGTAGGGCAGTGTACCTACTTAGGGATGATATAAACATACTGCGGCAGGTCATTGGCGTGTGCTAGCTGACATATCTATAGCAAATAATTTAATTTAATGTTTTATGTTTGTTTGTTTTGTAATGTTAATTACTTTGTATACAACATGTTCTTCTAACTAAACAGACAGATTTGCTGCTCCGGAGTTTGCCACCACGTCTTCTTCCCAGCTAAAGCACTAGGAAATAGTGAAGGTTTTAGGGGACTGTCTTATGTTATTTTCACGTTCATTAAGTGTTCATTCTCGGCCTATTATATTATAATTTGAATAAATAATTTTTGATTTGATTTTATTTAGTTGTTCACCGCTTATTATTTACCGGTTTCAATAGTTGCGGATGGCTTAATATGTACTGCAACTATTGAACCCGGTAAATAATTAAGCGGTAAAGTGTAGCTTAGCTTACCGCGTGCTTACCAGTGCTCTTTCACATTTCAAAACATTGGTTGGCACCGCGTGTTTTCAATGAACTAAAAGTATTAGTTTCCAACATAACCCACATTTGTAACCGACTCCAATACTTTCAATTTAGTTCAATCGTGTGCAAATTGATTTGCGTTCAGATTTGTTTTATGCGATAGTGTATATTTATTTTGGTTTGATTAAATAGGAAATGTAATCATTATGGTGAATGTACGTACAGATCTTTGATTTTAAAGAACATAATTGTGTATGATACAGGTACCTACTCATGATTATCAGTGTTATGTACCAATTGATAGGGTATTAATATGGTCAAAATAGTTTAAGGTACACAGAAATTTGGTTGAACTTTACAAAGAGAGTAAATACATGAGTGTCCAGTTGTTACTCATCAAATCGTGCTGTTACTGGTATTCATCCAAAGATTCCGCGTTAATCAGCAAGGCAGCAACCAGCATGGCTACCATCACGTGTAACATGCCACTGTTGAGCAAACACCTCCCTTTTTAATGCCCAAACTGCACAGTTTTGCGCTAAGTTGACCAGTCTATCCAACATGCTGTTCACGAGCACAGCTACAACATTAATATTGACAGTGCAAGCGTCCCAAAGAGGACACTTGCATCATAACCCAATACCAATTTTGAAAAAAGCCCAGCTAGCCACATTTGATTAAAAACAAAAAAGTATTCATAAAAATATTCATTCGGCGAATCGACCGTTCAGTGGCATACAGGTTGAAGTACGAGTATTCATTCGGTATATTTTATATTGATCCTATTCGGTATGACGTAAAAAATGTTAGTGATTGCACTAACATTTTTTACGTCATACCGAATAGGAGGACTTATTCGATTACCAAGCTCACTTGGATACAGTGGCGGTCGCGTTTATCGCTCGCTCCACTATAAACCGTTGATGACAGCGTGGGTTGCTATTTTATGCTTTAAATTACCCTGATCTGTTTATGTCCTCACTCATTCTGAGTGCCTGGTTCTTGCGTCTTCGTGCAATGGTATTGCATTATTTAATTCACTTCTTTCGATTAAAGGCTTCTACATACCGGGGCGACTTGTCGCGCGACGCGACGCGACACAAAGGCACCGCTCGTCCCGCGACACGCCGGGCCTTTGTGCCGTGTCGCGTCGCGCGACAAGTCGCGCTGGTATGTAGAAGCCTTAAAGCAATAACTGCTGGACACCGGAGGTAATGGCAGCTTCAGCAGCTCGGTTATATTATTAGTAATTATAAAGTCAATCTTCTTGATAGTACCTACATCTTCTTCATAGTCAGTACGTAACCAGATCACTAGTCTTTGTCAAAATTTTGGTTGAATGAAAGAAAAAGACAAAAAAAACCAGCGAAGTGCGAGTCGGACTCGCGCACGAAGGGTTCCGTACCATTATCTATAAAAACGGCAAAAAAATCACGTTTGTTGTATGGGAGCCCCCCTAAAATATTTGGTTTATTTTAATTTAATTATTTATTTTTAAAGTGAATATATAACTAAAGATTCTGTGAATATTTCAAGCGTCTACCTGTTGCCGTTATTAATATCGAGCAAAAACGAGCAAAAAAATCACGTTTGTTGTATGGAAGCCTCCTTAAATATTTATTTTATTCTGTTTTTTAGTATTTTTTGTTATAGCGACAACAGAAATACATAACTATAACGGTTCATGAGATACAGCCTGGTGACAGACGGATAGACAGACGGCCAGACAGACAGACAGATGGCGGAGCCTTAGTAATAGGGTTCCCGTTTTGCCCTTTGGGTACGGAACCCTAACGAGTAAGTTAAGTAACGACTATCGAAACAAGTGTGATAAACAGATATAATTCTTGCCACGCTAAAAGAACCCCTATAGTGACGTTACTTAAGTTTGAGTGCTCCGGCGTACTAGAGGCTGTTTCTAACCTCTATTCGTCACGACATGATCGGATCCGATCGAAAGAAGAAAATCCGGCTTTGCATCCTCACAACTCAATCACATAGGACCTACAGTCCTAGGTCTAAAACAACATTCATATCCCAGCTACAAAGCTAAAGCCCCCTTCAACTGGCCCCAGCCGGTTGCGCGACTTTTTACGATGATTTGCGCCGACGAGCGCGAGTTACGACGGCGCAACGCCATCTATTGTGCGCGCTTGTCACTACGCGCACGGAAGCACTAATGCTCTTTTTGCGGCGGTCCTGGCTCCTGTAGAGCTCTTTCGTTTTACCGATACGGCAATGCGGTTATACTGCTTTGTTTGGTTTCAATGGTAGTGACTAGATTTGCTTTAGGTTTCATGATTTTCCCGATTGTACATGGCTAAGGTATAAAATCAAAATATTGACGTTAATTCTTGTCGTTACATAAATTGTTTCAAGTGTTACCTACCGTTTTCAATTTCTAAATCAGATTATACAGATATATCATATTCAAACACTTACAACCTGGGAAACTTACTACAAATAAGTTGGACAACATTGCCCACATACTTATTTGCACTTCCCACTTTCATCTTAAAAAAACACTTACAAGATCCGTTTATTTTGTAACAAATAGCACCTACAAACCTAAATAACTTTTTCCCCCTCACTACCCTTAGGCCCTTTCACACTCTCCGACCGCCGACGACGACAGAGTACCCGGCGTCGGATGGCTACGAAAACTTCCACACGTAAAATTGAGCCGGTTAGATTCGCAGCCGGCGCCGACTATCGGTGCAGGGGCGTGGGAAAACTATGTTAAGCATACACAGACAATACACCACCAATTTAGGCTTTCCATAAAAATCCCATAGAACAAACACAGAGATTGTTTTCGTATAATTTCCACAGAAGCATAAGTAGCGTCGTGGCGTGACACCGTGTTGTCATATCCCAAAGCTTGCTTATTTAGGACAATGAGTTCCGTACGTTGTACCGCTCAATCTGATCCCGGCTTAAGTGCGAATAAGGTGCGGTCCCATAAATGCGACGTAAACTAATAAAAATGTCTATAAGTTGGGGGCCGTCAAAAATTTCAATACGGTAAGTGCATTCGTTTTGATAAAGTATCGACTTATGGTTTAAAGTGCCAGAATAAGTACCTATAGTTTTATTACTTAGATTACTGTATTAACTTGTTATGTAAGGATTCAAAATAAGTTAACGGGGTATACTATTTATTACGTATAATATACTTATTTATCAACCGACAACTTCTATGAGTATTTTCATTTAAATCCCTACATGTAAGTATTAGCATAATAGTTATTTAAGCATAGCTCCGAAACTTGAACAGTTTACGAAATCATAAAACAATTTACCTAAACAGTTAATTTCAATTCATTGCTTATCAAGTTATTTCACAACGCCAAGTGCTCTCCAAGTTCTCGCCAAGTGCTCTCTGGCACGTCGCATCTAGACTTCCCCTTAAAAAACATGAACATTTTTATAGGAAACAAGTCATTGTTTTCGGTAGCGCCTACGAGGTACGTTCAAACTTCATGCATTTTCGTCTTTTTTGTTTTCCGAGTGAAAATCTGAATAGATACGTAACGGAAAGGTGAAGGGGACAATATATTTTGGAATCTATAATACCTACTCCCCTTATTCCAAAACAAGGTTTATCTTCAGACCCAGGTTTAAAACATGGAGCCATCATTGAATTTCGAACTTTATTCCGACTATGGTAAAGTTCCTAAACACAAAACTGACAACTTAGTACCGAACTAAGTTTTCAGTATTGTTTAAAGAACGGTATTTCAATCACTGCTACGTTCTTATTACAAAAACTGGCTCCATGGTTTAAGCCATGTCAAAATGTAAATCTTGTTTTGTAATAAGGCGGTTTGGGATTATTGTAGAGTCCAACATTAGGTTATAGTTATAGGTAGGCAATAGAGCTCAATTACCTCGCATACAAATTGGCGAGGCATGGTCATGCTTCGAATCTTGACCACTCTTACTAATGAACCCCCAAAATATTTTAAAAACACCCGTTCCAAATATACATTCCATTTACTAAACATAACCACACCAAACGTAACAACACCCATCAAAAAGATTAATCTCTGAATAAATTACTGCCAATTCTCAAGGAGTATATACTATACCTTCTCTCTAAGCCCCAAACTTCAACTTTCACTTCAATATTCCACGAAAAAGATAACTCGAAATTATCTTTAACTTTGAACACCGAACTTCATCACATCGATACGTCTACATCATCAAATTGCTAACTTTTCCCGCTATAACTTTTACTCACAATTTCGGCTCTCCGGCTAACTTTTAATCGAAGTAGTCAAACACAACAATATTGCCAATTGGGCAGTTAGTCGTTAATTTTGGCAAAGGGACCGAAGTCTCGTGGCCATTGAAGTCGGTGCTTACTTAGGACCGGCCAAATTGTACTGCCTTAGAACTGCTCTCTTAGTGAAAACAAACCACTGAGTGGAGATAATCGATGCTGGGCGATACTTTACGAGACGCTAGTTTAGTGCTTTCGTGATTCAAATATAGATTTTGTAAAGTTATGTAGGATATTGTGGCGCAATTTGGAAGAGGCCTGTTAGTATGTGTTTAATTAGCACTAACTAATTGCGGTCAGAATATTACTATTATTTTGTGAGAGTGTGTGTGTGTGTGAGTTTGTTACTTTTGCGGCACCAATTTTGATTAAATTTTGTATGGAGGTAGCTGACACCTTTCACAGTTTTTCAGAAATCATCAACATCATATATTCGTACGGAACCCTCGGTGCGCGAGTCCGACTCGCTCTTGACTGGTTTTTTTTTTTCAAATTTGTCATTCTTGTCTGTCTGTTTGTTCCGGCTAATCTCCGAAACAGCTGGACTGATTTAGGAAAAAGACATTGAAAGGGACATTCACTGGCAGATAGCTGGTGTTATAAGGAGTAACGTATGCTACTTTTATTCTAGGAAAAGCCACGCGAGCGAAGTGCGATCAACAGACCTTCAAAGAACTTTTAAACTTTAGTGCAATCTCAGTAGGTACAAGTAGTTCATCTAATAAAACCTACCACTGAGCAGCTATTGAAACATCAAAAAGCAAAATTGAGTAGGTATTTATCATTCCAATCACAGCAGGGATTGCATTTGCATGGCACATAGCATTTTGTATGAAACAAACAAAAAATATTCCTGATTTAAACCATTGATTGCTAGTTAATAAACGAACAAATATTTAATTTAAAACTTTAAACATTGGGAAAAAGCCAGCGGTAACAAACGGATGAAAACTGTGTACATTTGGGCAGCGCATGTAATTGATTGGGCAGCGCTCAACAGGTTAGCTTTGCTAACCCTATTCAGATTTTTATAAAACATAGCTGGGTGAAAGAATTGGTGATGAGGTATTTGGTTGAAATTTACTTGGAACAGCATTGCAATTAGCTTTCTGCACTCTTAAAAAAATTGTTCATATTCAATTCATATATGTTATAAAAAACGACACGTAAAATCATACAGCAAATAAAAATAATGGCCTTAGGGTAAAGAGTAGAGCAAATGCCAAACTAAAAAGAATTTCGAGATCACACAGTACCTAAGCACTAGAAAAAAACCCGGCCAAGTGCGTGTCGGACCATGAACAATGAAGGGTTCCGTAGTTGGAATTTATCCCAATAAAAAACTTAACATTGTAGTTGAAAAATATGTTCCCCATACATTCCAGCTGCAAATGTAAGTTTGTAAGCACAATATTAAGTGCTTTAACCTGTTATTTTAAGACCATAGACTTCTTATAGGTTATGCTGTAATCTATAAATATAGAACTTTTATCTGTAGCCTTTAAAAATTTTAACCTCAGCAGTTCCGGAGATACGGAGACATGGTCAATTTTCATCTATTTTCTTTAATAATCTTTAAAACTAATTATTTACAAATTATTATTTATTTTTGAGATAGGGCACAAGTTCCGTTTAAAAACGGGTGACTCCCGCGCCGGCTCGTTTTTGGTGCAAAGGTTAGCCATCGCCATCCAACGTGGCAATGCACAAGCGTTATGGGCACCTTTGCTCCGGGAACAGTTAGGGGCGGGTTATTTGATTAAGTTTTTTTTTTTTGACGTGTTGTGAGTTTGTTACTTATATTATGTAAATCTTTTCAATTCTCTTAATTAAATAGTTTGACAATTTTAAATTATAAAACAATATGTTTGAAATCTTCATAACAAGTTCTTTTCATTTGATTTGTCACACGGTACAGTTAGCAAAACTTTATTTTTTAAATTTATAATTTTTTCCCCCATTAGTGAACCCCATATTCAAAATTCATTCACGTCTGTGTTCGGGTCACAGAAATTCACATGTGTACCAAATTTCAACCTAATTGGTCCAGTAGATTCGGAGCAAATTGGCTGTGACAGACACGCGAGTCATCCTATAAGGGTCACTTCGATTTTTCCTATTGAGATACGTAACCCTAAAAACTGCTAAAATATAAAAGTAGGTATGTAAAAAAAGAAGTCGCTACGTACACACATTAGAGAAACTCAACTAAAAAGATAAAAACGAAGTGTAAGAAAGCTCGGATTAAAGAAAACTCTTGACTTTCGCCTACTAGTTCGACGATTACTTAAGCCCCCGAGTTTGAGATTGTTGGCCTGTAACTGCTGCCAACTATGTGTGCGACCGTGGGTATCAACTATTCAACATACTGCGCGCTGTTCACCAGCTCAACTGCTCAAGCCTTGTTTGTGCTTTGATCTAGTTGGAGAAGTGTTTTTCTATACATAGTTTAGGTATTATATTTATTTTATTAACCTTAAATAATAAAAACTGTTCCAGAATGAAGTACATAATGTAATAACCATACCAGTTTACACATACTACGATATAAGTGGATGGCATAGGCTTCCACTTATATCGTAGTATGTGTTCGGAAAAGTTTGTCAGCACAGCACTGAGTGTGTTTTATTTAATTTGTGATATGTGCGAGTCCCAATAAATGTTTTTTTCTTTTCTTTCTTTCTTTCTTTCTTTCACTGACTATTTTCTAAGACCTAACTAATGAATGTAATGTATCGATAATCAACTTAACGACTTTAGGAACAGGGGGCCTACTCCGAACATAAATCCGAAGTATCGGCCGAACGTTCGGCCGTTGCTTGACTGCGGCTAACTATGGCTGACAACGACGAAAGAAAAAAAAAATGACAATCAAAGACAAAAATGTGACTTTAAGTCAGGTAAGGATTCAAAGTCAAAAAAGGAAACTATGGAAGTTGAACATTCGGCCAATACTTCGGATTTAACGCTTCGGAGTAGAACCCCAGCGCTTATTGCGCAAATGAACTTTTCTTTTGACGACACGGTTGGCGCAGTGGTTAAGCGATTGACTGCTGCGCTGCGTGTCGCGGGTTCGATTCCCGCACGGAACAAATATTTGTATGACCTACAAGTAGTTGTTCCGGGTCTGGCTGTTTGTGTATGTGAGTTTAAATGTTTGTAAACGCACCCACAATACAAGAGAAATTCCTAGTGTGGGGCAACGTTTTTTAAAACAAAAAAAAAAAAAAACTAGGACGTCGATATGTACCAAAAAAACCGGCCAAGTGCGAGTCGGACTCGTGCACGAAGGGTTCCGTACCATTATCTATAAAAATGGCATAAAAATCACATTTGTTGTATGGGAGCCCCCCTTAAATATTTGTTTTATTTTAATTTAATTCTTTATTTTTAAAGTGAATATATAACTAAATATTCTGTGAATATTTCAAGCTTCTACCTGTTGCCGTTATCAATATAGAACAAAAACGAGCAAAATAATCACGTTTGTTGTATGGGAGCCCCCTTAAATATTTATTTTATTCTGTTTTTTTTTTGTATTTGTTGTTATAGCGGCAACATAAATACATCACCTGTCATCACCAAAATTTCAACTGAAAGTAATAGGGTTCCCGTTTTACCCTTTGGGTACGGAACCCTAAAAACGTATCTATCGAAGATTTTTCACAAAGTTCTAAGAAAAACAAACCATTCATGTCCAGTCCCTCTAACTCTAAGCCCGACATCCGAAAACTATTGCCGGGAATAAGAAAACACATGAGATCAGTGCTGACTTGCTAACTGCGGGGAGATTCGCACCCGTTTTGAATAGCTGCAATAAAAATCTATTAGGGCAGAATCGGGTGGCAAATGATATTTGCTGTGCAAAGCTGCCCGGCCTAAGCAAACAGGCCGCGGCCCGATAGAGCAATACCTCGCGATAGTTTCTCCTACGTACACTGGCGGGCCCAAAAGTTTACCCACACACGGAAAATTATAAATATTCAGAAGCTGGAAGTTGTGAAAGTTTGCCGGTAACATAGAGGTTGGCTTTAATATTAGTTGTAGTTTTAAGAATAAGCCCGTTTCGGGAAACTTTTTTTTTTATTTGGGGTATAAAGTAGTTTTGTTAAAAATCTAGGTTTGTTCTATCACTTATATTCTGTTAAAGTACTTACTTAGCTGTTTCTCAAGGTTTCCAAAATTCTTTTATCAGGCTGGGAAATTGCTGAAAATGCCTTCTACTAGGAACGTAAAAATACATAATTAATTAAAAAGGTAAAACACCTTCCATTTTCGTAAAATCTTTGAACAAACATTATAAATGGTATAACAGCAGCTTTCTGAAAGCATTTTTTCTAAACGTAAAAAAAGATATTCCTGGAAATGTTTTGCTCCGAATTTTAAAGGCGTCTATCAACTGCGACTTTCGCAAATGATAATTTATTACGGATGTCAATTTAAAAACATACCTACCCATTTATTTACGTACAGCGTAGTGGTACTAGGAAATAAACACGGGATTAAATAGATTAAAGGTACATAAATTCACGCCTTCATTCCAAAAGGCAAGGCATAGGCAAAAACTACAGATCGCCATCTGCTACAATACAATCCTTACATACTCCTTTTGCTTCGTTTAAGTTCATACATCTAGTGAAGTCATACACAGAAGCTGGTCGCGAGATTAAAGATTAAATTCGGATATTTAAGAAACTTTTGAGATTTTTCATCCGAGCGGTACGTTTTCCTTTCCGGCAGTGCACAGTACTGGTAGGGCATTCCCCGGGGGCGTAGTGTTGTCCCGGTAATACCGACGTTTTCTATTGGGCTGTGTAAACAACTAAAACATCGCAATCGGATGATTGCGCTACACACGGACTACCTTACGTACCGCTGTGTCTTAACTTTCTATAAGTAGTAGCTAACTTATTAAGGTTTGTGTTGAATTTTTGTGCTTTTTCTTTAATGGTAAACGAAAATTCGACATGTGCTAGGTACGATCCTTATAACTTAGTTGTTTTGCTTCGTCTACATTCTGACGCATGACATCTTTAAAAAACTGAACTTTGTTTGAACCGTTAGAAATTTGAAGGTAGCAGTGGACTCTTCGACCTTTTAAAACATTCATAGATTTATTTATTGGATCTCCAACAGGTATGAGGTATTGCCTCAAATATATCAAAATAAGCCTACAATAAATACCTGTAATAAATAAAATTGCGCTTTATCACGCGCTTCTTCTCAGTTGCATTTTAAAACCAAAGTTAAAAAACAATTTCATTAAAATTAAAACGATTCATAAAATTCTTCCTCAATGCACCAAGACGCTTCCATCTTAAAGAATTAAATTATAAAATAATATTGAAGTCCTATTGAAGCTGGGGTGAGCAGAGGTCCCGGCGGGTCGCGCTCTCATTTTTCCCCCGTTTTTCAACGTCACCTCAGGCCGCGTGAATATTAATGAATAGAATTAATTGATTGAACGAACCCATCAATTATTCGGCCCATAATTTTATTTGCACATTGTTAAAAGTTTCAGATCGTGTACTATGCAGATCATGAAAAGTTTTTTAATTTCTATGATGATTCTGGCAGTTTGAAGAATGTTGATTGGATCTGCTCCTTTTATTATAAAACTTCGATAAAGATGGACTGGGATATCGTCTACAATTACCAGTAGACAGTGGTCCTGGTTCAGCTTCAGACAAGCTGAACCCAGACCACTTATGAACATCAAATATGACGCTCCTTCAAAAGCACTCAGATCTGCAGTACTCAAAATAATTTCAAAATAATCAACCTATTTCAAATCCGTCTTATGTATTCTTTCCATTTGAGGAGTATTTCCAAGCTTTCGATTAGGTGCCAAGAGTCAGGTCAAGCTGGTAACAGGTCCTGTCTAGATTTAACTTTAGCCTAAGTAATCCTGCCGACAAGGGCGATGCAAACATTTGTACTGGAAATAGAATTTCAACAACGCTTTTCAGTTTAATTCGAGTTCGACAGGTTCGCTTTGTAACGAAACTGGGTTAGGAAGACCTAGGTGTCCTAGCTGGCTGTATGTACCTACTTGCATAAGTAACTTGTGAGAACTATGAAAGAAAGGGTTATTACTCATACTTAAGTTAAGTTAAGTGCTGCAAGTGACCACATGTTATTGAACGAGCTAAAACAAGACAATAGGCACGATTTTGTCTTGTTTCAGGTTTCATCCAAGCTTTAGAATAAGTCCTATTGTTTTTTTTTTGGATCCACCAGACCTGAAATTGTACCGCCACCTATGAACAACGCCATTGAATTTACGATGCATGGCAAATGCGTCACGCGATGAAACAAAGTTGAGAACCTTGTAATTTTACGGGCAACTTTTCCGTGCCCAGCACAGAAATGATGCGGCCGAAACATAATGCCTACTGACTTCCCGCTACAAATCTTTTACGAAGTACGTTAGACAGAGGTAAACAAAGACTGACCAACATAAACCACTGTGTAGACGCAAAACCAGGCCCATATCACCAATTACCATCTCTCCATTGTACATATAATTATTGGCAGTGCGGCGCGGCGTCTAGATGACTCATTGTGCGAATCTAATTTATTCCCGTGAATGGAGTGAGCTCTTTATGTAATGTGCTCATTATGTGCCCTGGAGTGCGCTCGCCAGGGCTGACAATGAGCTCACCGTACCTCTGAGGAAGGTGCTCTGAACACTCCTCTTTAGCGTGTGGAGTATTGAGACAGATGTAAAACTTCATTGTGTCTGCTTTTGTTGATGAGGAATTGTATTGATATTAATATTAGCAGGGCTTTCAGATAAGTATCGTTGTACATCACTGTATCTATTTACGCAGGCGTGATAGCCTGCAATAGGAGACCAAATAGCTGAAAATATTGGGTCGAAGGTAAGCATGGCCACAGTGAATGAAGCAGCAATGTTCAGGGGATACACATTTAACCAGGGAATGATCTGACTGAACGATATTCGTATTTTAAAATAGCAAAGTCTTATCCGCTTCTTTGTCTTTCGTGCTCACCTGTATGGCTGTATCACAGAGGATCACAAACCTGGCTATTAGCGACGCTATTCATGTGGTCACAAACATACTTGAACTTATTTAGCCACAGAACCATCGATTACGAATATATTATAGATTCCTGTTCACACACCCCCATAGGCCTCATGGTCATTTAGCCACAGGTACAAATTAGGCAACCCTGTGCCTCCAGCCGCATTAACAGCGAGTGCCGACAATGAGACAGTGCCGAGATTACCCCTAATGTTGCCTTTGTTTAGTAACGAGCAAACAAATTGTGCCCCTTTCGCCCCTGTGCCCCGCCGCCCCTGTGCCCCGCCTGCCCTTTGTGCCACTAGTTTCAATTTATGTGTTTAACGGTTATTAATGAGATGTTTAATTAATGGACAGGTTAATTAGGGGGTTTGTAAACGGGGTTGTCCGGTAAAATAATGGGAAGGTGGGTTTTTTGTTTGTTGAGTGATGTGTGACTGTTTGTCTTTAAATGGCGGATTTGGATATACTAGCTAAGGGCTGCAGAAGTGTTTTGCTTTGGTTATCATTGCGCCAAGTTATTTAACAAAAATACTATGTTGCTATTCAGTTCTTGGTACACTTAGTCAAATGTAGCTCTTTTAGACAACTCCATCAAAATGAAAAGCTGCAAATAGAAGTAGAAACACGTCGTATCGTAAATACAGATTTCCGAAGACCAACCAAACAACCTCAAGAACCGACCGACGACGGCCTCAACAACCATCCTTCACCCCTTAAACCCCCAAAAATACTGCACATCCGATCCAAAAACACGGCTTTTATAATTTATAGTGTATATAGCAACGGTAGCCACTGTTCGCCGGGCGAGCCTATTATTTAGTGACGTAGTTTGTCCATAATGGCCGCCGTTCCAGCCATAACGAGCGCTCTGACATCGCCGACACAAACTCATAATATAAAAACATTATGAAGATACGGCCCGCACGTGAAACTATCCTAAATATATAGGTAAGAGCCATTTGTCGTATCTAAATGTGTGCAGGGGAATCATTTGGTTGTGCGTAAGGGTGCCATTGTGAGCCGGGAGTGGAGGAATGCATCAGGTGATTATTGCGGCCCCCATTGTGCTGGAGCAGTCACTGCGAGTTATGAGGTCAATTTTGTCGCGATACAATTCCTTGCGAGAGTCCGTTCGGGAAGTAAGCTACGGTGGTCGCCACACTCACTTCTACCACCAACATACTGAGGATGTTACAGCCACGTGAGACATATCAACTTTGTAACCGGCTGACAAACGAAAGGTATGGCTTCTATTAGCAAAAATGATGTCAGGATTTTGCAGATGTAAGTAATAAGTAAAATGATGTGAGGATTTTGCATATGTAAGTAATAAGTAAAAGGATGTTAGGATTTTGCAGATGTCAGTAATAAGTAAAAGGATGTTAGGATTTTGCAGATGTCAGTAATAAGTAAAATGATGTGAGGATTTTGCAGATGTAAGTAATAAATAAGTAAAATGATGTCAGGATTTTGCAGATGTAAGTAATAAGTAAAATGTCAGGATTTTACAGATGTAAGTAATAAGTAAAATGTTGTCAGGATTTTGCAGATGTAAGTAATAAGTAAAAGGATGTTAGGATTTTGCAGATGTCAGTAATAAGTAAAAGGATGTTAGGATTTTGCAGATGTCAGTAATAAGTAAAATGATGTGAGGATTTTGCAGATGTAAGTAATAAATAAGTAAAATGATGTCAGGATTTTGCAGATGTAAGTAATAAGTAAAATGATGTGAGGATTTTGCATATGTAAGTAATAAGTAAAAGGATGTTAGGATTTTGCAGATGTCAGTAATAAGTAAAAGGATGTTAGGATTTTGCAGATGTCAGTAATAAGTAAAATGATGTGAGGATTTTGCAGATGTAAGTAATAAATAAGTAAAATGATGTCAGGATTTTGCAGATGTAAGTAATAAGTAAAATGTCAGGATTTTACAGATGTAAGTAATAAGTAAAATGTTGTCAGGATTTTGCAGATGTAAGTTTAAGTAAAGTAAGTGATGTAAGTTAAGTTTGAATAAATGATTTTTGATTTTACTTATTAGTACAATCAAAAAACATTTATTAAAACTAGGCTAAAAATCAGCACTTTTAGAACGTCAAAAATTACATAAGACAGCCCCCAAATACGCCCGCCCTTCACCACTTCAACGGAGTTACAGTGGGTCATATGCTAGTACGCCTGTCCAAGTTACAGTAACATGGATAAGATCGAAAAGAGTTAAAAAAAAATTAAATACTACGTTCACGAAAACGTCAAAACCAAGACCTTTACACAAACCAATTCTACCGTCATCAGCATATCCAGTTAATTAAGTTAAGGCAAGCGAGTCTATTCCCGATATTAATTAATTTAATTACAGACAATGCACTAATTAATTACTTGACACAGATATCATTACATGACCACTTCAAAGGACCTGATAGACGGATACAAGATGATTGAGTACATCTAGTATCTGTCAATCAACTCCTTAAAACTGTAGGTACTCTATTTAATAATGTGAATGGAATATCAATTGTTTAAAGTAGGTAAATAAGATAAAATGCATCTTAATAAAACGTTTACTGTAAAAAAATTAGTAGCCAAGTCAAGTTGCTATACAGCGTATAACAGGAAGGTGTGGCCATATTGAAGGGTGTGGTAGAGAACAACTTTCTCCATGGTCGTCATTGCGAAAAAATTATAAACTGTCCCATACAAAACTGCAATACTTACTTGACCCAAATATATGGGAAAGCTGATTATGATTATCTTTCTTGCTAACAAAGCTTCTTGTTTAAGAACTGATGGTCCGCCATGCTCTATCTAAGCAATAACTTTATAAAGTCAAAAAGTTTTAATGGAAATCGTTTGACAACTTGACCAGAATGTTGCCAAAACTGTTCCATTTTAGCATTTCTGACTTGTAATACCAAAAGTGCAAAGCACTTCCACCATATTTACACCTCAGCTCAAGAGGTCTATTTTTCTCACCACGGCGGCTTCATCAATCAAAATTTGATATTGATAAAAAGCGAGTGGAGTGTCTTGTCAAAAACTCCGCTTCAATTAAATAATCGGAGATCACGTTAACTTGATTGATATTTCCACGAAAATAAGTTACCGACCTCTTAAAAATGATTAATGAACTTTAAATTCGGTGCCACTTCGCCGTAATAGAGGGTTTATGGGTTTTTTTTACGTACGTCCGAATGAAGAAACGGAATGCTTATGGGATACTCGTGTGTCTGTCTGTCCGTCTGTCACAGTCAATTTTCTCCGAATCTACTGGATCAATAAAATTGAAATTTGTTACATAATTATATAATTTTTTTGACTTTCACAAAAAATTCTATATACATAGAGGCTACATAAATAAATGAACTTTGATTATGGAGGTAACTTTTGAGGAACGACTAAGAAAATTAAAAAAAAAAAATTTGCTTACTGTACCGTGTGACATATCAAATGAAAGGACTAGTTGCGAGATTCTCAATTTGATTTTTAGTCATTTTAAAATAAATAAGTCGTTTTAAAATTATTTAAGAACATACATGAAAATTGACCATTCCCGCCACCTTACCTCTGAAACTTCTGAGCCTAAAATTTTGAATAAAAATACAGAGAATGATTCTTAGTTATAGATTATAGGAAAACCTATAAGAAGTCTATGGTCTTAAACTAACATGATAATTCTCTCAATATTGTGCATACAACTTACATTTGCAGTTGGAATGTATGGGAGAACATGTTTTTCAACTACAATGTTAAGTTTGTTCTTGGGATCAAAAACATGGTAGATAACATATTCATCGTACGTATCACAAAAAGGTAAACAAAGGTAAGGAAAAGGAGGGTAAGAAAAGGTCACTTCAACCATTAGATGTAGTGCACCTAGCTTCTGACGTTTCATAAGTGCCCATGTAGGCTTATGTGAAAAAAAATAATTTTGATTGTGTACATAACTTGTAAAAGAAAATAAATTATTTGTATTATTATATTTTTTTGTGTCGTACGGAACCCTCACCACGCAAGTTCCACTCGAATAACGATTTTTTTTCGCAATATACTGCTGCACTTTGTTCTTTGAAACTAACTGAAAAGTCCTAAATCCGATTTGTTATCTTGTTATGGCATGTATTTATTTGTATTTTTCAGGTTTGAGACCATAATAGTCACCACGTCAAAGCGTGTATTTTGCGTACGGCCATAATAGGGACACTAAAACGCGGAAAGTCATCAGACCTTAGATGATTCATCGAACAAGTTCTTCGTAACACGAGTTTTGACTTGCAGCAATTCGGCTACTTAAAGTCCTGAATCCTTGTTCTCAATATCAGTCCGTTCTCATTGCTGAATCCTTGTTCTCAATATCAGTCCGTTCTCATTGCTGAATCCTTGTTCTCAATATCAGTCCGTTCTCATTGCTGAATCCTTGTTCTCAATATCAGTCCGTTCTCATTGCTGAATCCTTGTTCTCAATATCAGTCCGTTCTCATTGCTGAATCCTTGTTCTCAATATCAGTCCGTTCTCATTGCTGAATCCTTGTTCTCAATATCAGTCCGTTCTCATTGCTGAATCCTTGTTCTCAATATCAGTCCGTTCTCATTGCTGAATCCTTGTTCTCAATATCAGTCCGTTCTCATTGCTGAATCCTTGTTCTCAATATCAGTCCGTTCTCATTGCTGAATCCTTGTTCTCAATATCAGTCCGTTCTCATTGCTGAATCCTTGTTCTCAATATCAGTCCGTTCTCATTGCTGAATCCTTGTTCTCAATATCAGTCCGTTCTCATTGCTGAATCCTTGTTCTCAATATCAGTCCGTTCTCATTGCTGAATCCTTGTTCTCAATATCAGTCCGTTCTCATTGCTGAATCCTTGTTCTCAATATCAGTCCGTTCTCATTGCTGAATCCTTGTTCTCAATATCAGTCCGTTCTCATTGCTGAATCCTTGTTCTCAATATCAGTCCGTTCTCATTGCTGAATCCTTGTTCTCAATATCAGTCCGTTCTCATTGCTGAATCCTTGTTCTCAATATCAGTCCGTTCTCATTGCTGAATCCTTGTTCTCAATATCAGTCCGTTCTCATTGCTGAATCCTTGTTCTCAATATCAGTCCGTTCTCATTGCTGAATCCTTGTTCTCAATATCAGTCCGTTCTCATTGCTGAATCCTTGTTCTCAATATCAGTCCGTTCTCATTGCTGAATCCTTGTTCTCAATATCAGTCCGTTCTCATTGCTGAATCCTTGTTCTCAATATCAGTCCGTTCTCATTGCTGAATCCTTGTTCTCAATATCAGTCCGTTCTCATTGCTGAATCCTTGTTCTCAATATCAGTCCGTTCTCATTGCTGAATCCTTGTTCTCAATATCAGTCCGTTCTCATTGCTGAATCCTTGTTCTCAATATCAGTCCGTTCTCATTGCTGAATCCTTGTTCTCAATATCAGTCCGTTCTCATTGCTGAATCCTTGTTCTCAATATCAGTCCGTTCTCATTGCTGAATCCTTGTTCTCAATATCAGTCCGTTCTCATTGCTGAATCCTTGTTCTCAATATCAGTCCGTTCTCATTGCTGAATCCTTGTTCTCAATATCAGTCCGTTCTCATTGCTGAATCCTTGTTCTCAATATCAGTCCGTTCTCATTGCTGAATCCTTGTTCTCAATATCAGTCCGTTCTCATTGCTGAATCCTTGTTCTCAATATCAGTCCGTTCTCATTGCTGAATCCTTGTTCTCAATATCAGTCCGTTCTCATTGCTGAATCCTTGTTCTCAATATCAGTCCGTTCTCATTGCTGAATCCTTGTTCTCAATATCAGTCCGTTCTCATTGCTGAATCCTTGTTCTCAATATCAGTCCGTTCTCATTGCTGAATCCTTGTTCTCAATATCAGTCCGTTCTCATTGCTGAATCCTTGTTCTCAATATCAGTCCGTTCTCATTGCTGAATCCTTGTTCTCAATATCAGTCCGTTCTCATTGCTGAATCCTTGTTCTCAATATCAGTCCGTTCTCATTGCTGAATCCTTGTTCTCAATATCAGTCCGTTCTCATTGCTGAATCCTTGTTCTCAATATCAGTCCGTTCTCATTGCTGAATCCTTGTTCTCAATATCAGTCCGTTCTCATTGCTGAATCCTTGTTCTCAATATCAGTCCGTTCTCATTGCTGAATCCTTGTTCTCAATATCAGTCCGTTCTCATTGCTGAATCCTTGTTCTCAATATCAGTCCGTTCTCATTGCTGCCACGACTGCTAACTGCTGCCACGACTGCTAACAGTGACGTCTTATTATAATTGCGCCTGTAATTACACGGTATAAACACGAACCACTATTGACTACCACATCATACGGACGATTGGAAATGTCGCATGCGCACGGAATAAAGAATACAGAAGTCTCACTCGTAACAGCACTGCTATCTTATCAACTAACACCCCCATGCCTGGTGATTTTCCTTCCGCTTTGAGTCTTGGACACATTGCTTTGTAACCAAGGAGATGGAACCAAAAATTGGAAGACATGTGACATCTACCAACCCGCACTGAGCCCGCGTGGTAGATTACAGCCCACTCCCTCTTGAAGAGAGGAGGCGGTCCCAGCAGTGGGGGAACATTATAGAGACTGATTATGATGAACCAAGGAGATGTGAGAGACTGGATTGCACAGTAATCATCAAACTAAAGCAGCAATACTTCATCATAACATCACGACTGTTTTCCACTAAGGGTTGAATAAGAGGTGTACCTACCTGTAGTATACTCAGATTTCGCCAGTTACGGGTGCCACAACTGGCGAAATCTGGGTACTGGCTACCAAACGATTATTCAGATTAATTTGATTGAATGACTTTGCAGGACTATTTTAGTAAGTCTGTAGAAGCTAATATGCAACACACATAGCTTGTAATCTTTTCCCGCTAAACCGTCCTCCAAATAAAGCCTACATAATGAAATGAAATGAAATTGTTTATTCTGTAAATATGTAGAATATAAGAATCACTTTTACACGTTTTAGGTAGTAAAAAATAAAAGTAAAAAATAATCTAGATGTAGTCAACATTTAATTTTCTTTAAAAATTTAAGAAGAAATGGTGAAACAAATTCAGGGGTCAAAGTCTTAGCTCGCCGTCCGATAAGGAACAGGCCCGGGTCGACGGCGCGTTGTGTTCCACGCGCCCCTCAAAGAGATGTCAGCACGAATTGACGGGGTCCGTTAGGGCCGATGCCTGGGTTGCGAGTTTGTCCGAAAGGGATATCGTGGCCCTGGCACACAGGCAAATGACGGAACACGGGTGGATCAATAAAAGTCTGACACGCCCTGAAGACGAACCCACGCCAGAAGTTATTTGATAATTTCCCACCCAGAACAATAAAAGGGTCAGTCTCTTTTAAAATCGAGACATAATCTTGGTCAGATCATGAGAGGACCATGTAAGTCCGTGTCTAAAATGGTCTTTTGAGAAAAGAATCACACAGATTGAGTGGACCTGTCCAATCAGTGCAAGCATTTGTCAGTAATCGTGCAGCTCAACTGTAAACTTTATATAAAAAGGAGATGCCTTCGCAGGTAACATTTCATTAGCCCAATCAAACTACCTTACACCCTCGATGATACGATCCATTGTTTTTGTTTAATTCCCCTATCAGGCAGACAATACATCTGAGGGGCAATTCTACTAATTTTAAGAACGTTCACAGTCTGATCTCAGTCTCAATCTGTCAAAAATACCTCTTATTTCCCTACATTTTGACAATTTTTTGACGTTTGTTTGTCGCCAAGATGAGATTGTGACTAGATTTTGAACGTTTTCAATTACGAGAATTGGCCTTCAGGGATTAGCATAATATAACAATGTAGTAGGATAAGTACGCCTAACGCGACTAATTCCATGTACTGCTGTAATTATTACAACTATTGTATACGTAGGTACGTACATATAGCTATGTACACAGGATCACGTAATGACGTCGTGATATTCATAACGCCTACATTATGTATAATCTTGTCTAGATAATTATGTATAATTATCTTATTTACATTTTAAATAATATAAACTTTTATTTTTATACTGTATCAAAGTTACATTTTGACGGCACGGTTGGCGCAGTTAGTTAAGCGATTGACTGCTGCGCTGCGTGTCGCAGGTTCGATTCCCGCACGGAACAAATATTTGTATGACCTACAAGTGGTTGTTTCGGGTCTGGCTGTTTGTGAATGTGAATTTAAATGTTTGTAAACGCACCCACGATACAGGAGAAATTCCTAGTGTGGGGCAACGTTTTTTAAAAAAAAGAAAAAAAAAAAGAATAAAGAATTTTAAAATGATGTTTGTACAGTCAGTGACAAAAGTCAATTAATACTTAAGTTTTTTTTTTTTTATTGCACTCAATATTTAATTGAAATCGGAACAGAAGTAATAATCAGTAGTAATAAGTAGTACGAGAGTAAGGAATATATCGAATAATTTTATGTCAATTTAGATTATACAACTTGATTGGCAAAACTATCATTGGGACAAGCAAGATACAACTTGATTGGCAATAGGTCTATACGACGTTCATCATCATCTGCCTACCCTTTTCCCAACTATGTTGGGGTTTTTTTTTGTTTTTTAGGGTGGGAAATTACCAAATAACTTCTCCCGCTCTGGGTGGAGCGGGAGGGCGTGTCAGACTTTTACTGAATAAAACCCACCCGTATTCCTTCATTTGCCTGTGTGCTAGGGCCACGATATCCCTTTTGGCCAAACTCGCAACCCTGGCAGGCATTGGCCCTATCAGACCCCGTCAGTTGGTGCTGACAACTCTTTGAAGCGCGCGTGGAATACGACGCGCCGTCGACCCGAGCCTGGTCCTTATCGGACGGTGAGCTACCCATCGCTCACCGTCCGCAGGCACGCGCCGACTGTGGCCGGAAATCGGCTTGCAACTCCCGACACCCGGGGCGTCTCCTGCGGCGACTAGGGGCGCGAACCTTGCCTCTCCCTCACGCGTTCCGCCTCCTCTTTCGCAAGCATTACTAATTCGCAGAAGGAGGTGACGGCCTCCCATGCACTCTCGCTCCGAACCATGGCCTGAACCAGGGCCGGACGCGAGAGATCGCCGCCACCGATCGCCTCCGTGAGGACACGGCGGTGCTCCGCCCAAGCCGGGTAGACCTCCACCGTATGCTCCACCGTGTCCTCCGGGCGAACCACATAGTGGTGATACCCGGGCGTTTCCTCCCGCTTTATCCTGAACAGGAACCTCCCGAAACATCCGTGTCCGGTGGCTGCCAGTCTAACCGGATGCAGCTGAATACCAGTATTTTACATGAAGCGACTGCCTATCTGACCTCCACAACCCAGTTACTGGGTAATACGATTCCCCTCGTTAATACTGGTTGTTCAGGCTTCTGACGACACGTTACGACTGTCAAAGATCCACGAATAACAGCCGGGATCAACGGCCTGCGTGCACGAGGCACGAAGGGGTCTTGTTATGTAAAGATGGTCACCCATCCACGGACCAACCGTGAGAAGCGTAGCTTAGGTCTATACGACATTATGTATGTATTTCACACGTTATGATTCAGTTACCTTTTCCAGTTTATTCCAAGTAACCAATTAACTAACCAGCTTGACTTAAAAACCGTCTTCAATACAAGGTACCACATTCCACCATCGTAAATATCCGGTGCTAGTGATAACAGCCCAGAATAGTTCGTATCGGGTCACCTGTCTTCCCATTCCTTCACATTGCCCCAACATTCCTGTGGGACATCGTAGAAGCATGTCACACCTTTTTCCCGGCTGTTGACTACCCTGTGCCGGTTTAAGACTACCGTACAACTGTTTGGTATTTCCTCTATTTAGGCTTATGGAATTTCTTATGAAGTAGTAGGTATACTTACCCGAGTTAGCCTCCCATTCATCTTTACAATCAAAGTACTTAATTATAGATTTTCCTGTTACGAGATTTTCAGTAAAGTGAAAGTGTACCTAATGTTGAAATTATATACAAAGTACTAAACTGGGTACTAAATTACCTACATTGACAAATAAGGTATATTATATATTTTCAACAGAGTTTGAAAACCTTTACAATTTGTAACCTTTAAAGTGCAAGACCACGACCTGACGGAACCTGTTTTATATTTTTATTAAACTTTGGACCGTGAAAAAACACGTGTTCAAACCGTGTTTAAAATAGTTTGAATTAAAATAATGTTTTTTATTCCGTGTTTAAAAACAAAGATTAAAAAAGGTTTTAAACAATGTATAAAACATTAAGAAAAAACCGGACAAGTGCGAGTCACGCACGAAGGGTTCTGTACCATTATCTATAAAAATGGCAAAAAAAATCACGTTTGTTGTATGGGAGCCCACCTTAAATATTGGTTTTATTTTAATTTAATTATTTATTTTTAAATTGATTAAATAACTAAATAATCTGTGAATATTTCTAGCGTCTACCTGTTGCCGTTATCTATATAGAGCAAAAACGAGCAAAAAAATCACGTTAGTTGTATGGGAGCCCCCTTAAATATTTATTTTCTTCTGTTTTTTAGTATTTTTTAATATAGCGGCAACAGAAATACATCATCTGTGAAAATGTCAACTGTGTAACTATCACGGTTCATGAGATACAGCCTGGTGACAGACGGATAGACAGACAGGCCGACGGGCGCGGAGCTTTAGTAATAGGGTTCCCGTTTTACCCTTTGAGTACGGGACCCTAAAAAAAATATAAAACTAAAATCTTTTTATTTCAGACATATTTGGTCCATAATATTAGTAGGTAGTGGAACTAAAACAAACTAAATCGAATTACTTAAATAAAATTAAATCAAAATTAAATCATAATTTGAAAAAGCACTTTTCATTGCGAATGAATGGAAATGAATGAAAATAAATTAATATTTAGGATTTAGGACTCTAAATAGCTTGACCTACAACCAGCTGTCTATACTATGTTATATTTTTGTACTTTTGAATTAGGAATTGTAAGGACATATTTGGCTTTTTATTTGGCATTGTAATTAAAACATATTATTTTTATGACAAGTAATTTATTCAATCAAAGATTAATTAACAAAAAATATTTGGGGCATTTATATAGGACAAGATAACACATATTTTTAAAATATGCATTATAATAATATTCAAAGCAATCAAAGTTAAAATAATAACAATTTAATTACCCAAAAAACTAGTTATTATAAAATCAAAATTGTGTGTCAGACAGACAATATGACAAGACAACTATTACTTGTTCTTGTAACTATACTTAAAAATGACAAGTTTTGCAGCTTTCACGGTACCCAGTTTATTTCATACGTCAGAATCAATAAATCCAAATGTCGAAAACATCTTTCAATACCAGATTTGAAATTAATGGCCTGAACTAAAAAGAAAAAGAAACAAAAAGAACATTATGTTTAAAACAATTTGAACTGTTTGTTTAATAAAATTTAAAAAAAACTGTTTCTTTTTTCAACCCTGCTTCGGACATAAAAGGTAGGTAGAAAAAAAAAAAATTCACATAAATAAAATTAAGCGCACTCTGTTCGGTCCGACCGATCATGACTTACGCCTGCGTAGTCTTCGCTCACGCAAAGTCATATCACATCCATAAGATGCAGACGCTTCAAAACCGATTTCTCCGTAGAATTACGAAAGCTCCTTGGTTCGTTCGGAACGAACAACTTCACGTAGACCTTAAGATGCCTACCATCAAACAGTTTATGAAGCGCCTTGCAAAGCGCTTTTTCGAATCCGCGGAACGTCATCGCAACCCCTTGGTTGTGCAGGCCGCTAGTTACAGGCCTTCTGCCATTAGTCAGACTCGCCGACCGAGGCACACTCTCTTAGATCCGGATGACCCCATCACTCTCCTTCAGGAAAGCAATAGGGCCACGAGTACAGTGCACAAATCACACAAACCGACCTTCCGTCCTCGCCGCCGAGGTACCACGCGAACTTCCCGAATAAATGGTAATAAAAGTCCTCCCCCCCGTCCCTTGAATGTCGATGCGCCAGCCGCCCGGTTAGAGGCTGAGAGCGCCGTAGCAATAAATATAATATCCCCTGATAATAATCATGATCAAAATGTTGATCCAGCCCGTCCCCAAATTGTTAGTAATTTTGTGATCCCCCAACGACGCCCTGAGCCGAGGTCCGTACCCCACAGGGGGTGCCCTTAGTGCGCTGTCGTTTAGTTTTTAATATATATAATTTGCGCCCTGGCTGGAGGCTTTAAGATTAAAAACCTTAGGGCAGCCACAGGAATATCCGGTTAAGTAGCAACGACCTCTCTAGGTCTGCTACGAGATGCCATACAAAAAAAAAAAAAAAAAAAAAAAATCTGTTCGGTCACAAACTCACAACTCGTTTAGTGAGACGTTCAAAAGCCATTATAATATTTAAAAAGCTATTACTTACGACCATTTATTTAGTTCTTGGTTATGCGGTGACGGAATGTGTCGCACTATTTCATTCTCTTATAAATTAGAATGAAGAGTGGTACCGACAACGAAAAAAACCTTAAACATTTAAGAAATATAACTTTTGCATGCCTATTGAAATATTTAAGAAATATAACTTTTGCATGCCTGTTGGTAAAATATGGGTGAACCTATCTATTTTTTATTTAAGTATTATGGAAAACC
Source organism: Tiliacea aurago (assembly GCA_948098905.1). Classification (NCBI taxonomy): domain Eukaryota; kingdom Metazoa; phylum Arthropoda; class Insecta; order Lepidoptera; family Noctuidae; genus Tiliacea; species Tiliacea aurago. The sequence goes on along the minus strand of OX402581.1, from coordinate 27,542,670 downwards.
TTTAATTTCTGCGTGTTATTGCCGCACTGAAAGTCAAAGTCCTTTTCTCTTTCTATCACCACGCTTGGTCAAGACAAATTAGCGATTTCTGAACTGTATTAAGGCTTCTACAGACCGCCGCGACTTGCGACGCGACACAAAGGCACCACTCATCGCGCGACACGCGGGGCCTTTGTGTCGCGTCGCGTTTCGCGCCGGTCTGTAGAAGCCTTTATTCTGATGTTTTCCTTCACCGATGTCAGTTATATTGACGGCACGGTTGGCGCAATGGTTATGCGATTGACTGCTGCGCTGCGTGTCGCGGGTTCGATTCCCGCACGGAACAAATATTTGTATGACCTACAAGTAGTTGTTCCGGGTCTGGCTGTTTGTGTATGTGAGTTTAAATGTTTGTAAACGCACCCACGATACAGGAGTACGAGTAATTCCTAGTGTGGGGCAACGTTTTTAAAAGAAAACCGGTCAAGAGCGAGTCGGACTCGCGCACCGAGGGTTCCGTACGAGTATATGATGTTGATGATTTCTGAAAAACTGTGCTATATAGAGACATCGTTTTATTTTTCCTGTAATCTTTACTTAGGCTTCTATCATATAGAATAATTTCAGATTTTTATCTCCGCAAACTTCGGAGATAAGAGGGGCGGAACGGTATTTTTTTTAATATTTTTAATCACAAGTCGGAGACTATGCGGCCTAAAAATAAAATAAAATATGTTTGAGAATGTGCAAATAACGTTCTTTCATATGATATCCCACATGCCCTAGTAGCCCTATTTCAAATTTTTAAGACCCCCTTTCTTAAAATTAAATTTTTTTAAATTTCTTTCTTGCTTGCAAAATAGTTGGGCAAACGACATCTAAAGCTATTCTAAATTTCAAGTTGATAGCATTAGTAGTTCTTAAGATATCCATGTGTGACAGACAGACAGACAGACTTAGTCTCACCATAAGGGTTCCTTTTTACCATTTTGGTTCGGAACCCTAATAAACAAGCTCTTTTAAATTCAGAAATTAAAATTAGGTACTATTTGGAAAAAAGTTTCTATTAAAAATGTGCATGCAATATCAATGCTCATACACATTACCTACCTCAGCCTTCCCTCACTTCAGCCGAAAGACGTCCACTGCTGGACATAGGCCTCCCCCAAAAGAGGGGGTTGCCATAATCGCAACGCTTGGCAGGGTGGTTGGCGATCGCAGTATGGTGTTAAAATGCATAGAGAACCGCTGCCCATTCTCTAGTAAGTCCCTTAGTCGCCTTTTACGACACCCACGGGAAGAAATAGGATGGTGCTATTCTTTACGTCCGGCACCACACGGAATTACCTAAGTCTACTTACTTATAAATCTACCTCAACAGCAAAATGTACTAAAAACCAATGTTCTAGTTACAGAACACATCAAAATGATAATGACGTTGATTACCGCTGTAGCCCACTGCGTATTGCATTCAATCCCACGACTGATGGCGCTAAGCCATTTATTTGCACGGTTAATTGGATTATACAGGGTATTGTCTTATTTCTGTGAACCCGCTGTGCATAGCTACGGGATTATAGCGATCATAAGCTACTTATACTAATCAGCTGAATCAAGCTGGCTTGTTATATAAATGTGGTACGTAGAGCAAGTTAATAAATTACCAAAAAATATAAGGGAGCTCCTATTTAAAGGCTTCTACAGACCGGTGCGACACGCGACGTGACACAAAGGCACCGCTCGTCGCACGACACGCGAGGCGCTTTGTGTCGCGTCGCGGTCGCGCCGGTCTTTAGAAGCCTTAAATATTTTAATATTAAACAACGTAGGTAGATAATAGATAATTGTTTTTATAGTTCACAAGAATTTCTGCAACATAAAGAAGAAAATATATTTGAAGTTTCAAATAGTTTAATTTCTTATAGGATGTGGTGTGAAAACAAGGCGATAAGTAATGTACTACATTTGTTTGAGTCTCTCTTAGAACATTAGGTACTGCCGAATCGACTACTTACAAAGGTTTTTTTTGTTACCTAAAAATATTATTTTAATAATTTAAGTTTTGATAAGTGTGTATATTTTATTGTAACATAAAATGTATCATAATTTATAAATCCTAATAGATATTTTACTGTATATCTTAGTAAAATAAGTACCATTAGGTATTAATGTAAAATTAATTTGCATGCCCTAAACACCCTTACAACTTGTTACCAGTTATTTATACTTATAAGTTACCTATACAAACCTACCAAGTACTAAGTTACCTATAATCTGGAATTAAATTATTCTTATTCAAGCTGTGTCGTCGGATTTTTATAGGATAGGTAATGCGATAAGAATACATAATTGTAACAACTTAGGAGACAGTTTGATTTGACAGAAGTTTTCAATCGGATAAAAAAAAACGACGATGCTTACAGCAGTTTCATAAGATGTGTCTGGCAACCCCCCCCCCCCATCTCCTTGGGGGAGGCCTATGTCCAGCAGTGGACGTCTTTCGGCTGGATTGATGTCTTACAATCTATACACCGTGGCATTATAATCGTTTTACAACGGCAGCCCACTTCATGTATCCAATGAATACTAATCATTCATAAAAGTAAGAAAAATATTTATTAACATTTGAATAATTTATTTATTTTTAATATCATCCACTATGATGTAGTTTGAAACAGCCTGTTAAGAGCGCGGTGCGAGCCTTGCCCTCCATTCTGCGCCGCTCTTGGAACGCAAGGCTCGTACCACGCTCGTAACAGGGTGTTTCAAACTACGTCATGCATCATAATGAATAATATTTTTTATTTTTTTATTATTCAAATATTAATAAATATTATTTTACTTTTATGAATGATTAGTAGTCATTGGATACATGAAGTGGGCTGCCGTTGTAAGACGATTAAAATGCCACGTTGAATAGTACTTACTAATTACATGAGTACTTACTTATTCCATGCTCAAGCTGTCACTTCGTGTTGACACACTGTCCCTTTCCACGAAATCACTCCCACAGAAAGCGAGAGAAAATTTAAAATCCAACACCAGCAGGCAGCTTTACTTGTGTGGAACCTTCTACAAGACGAAAGGATCGCTTAAGCTTAGCTTTAAAATCTATGATAAATGATAATGATTTTTATTTCTGTAAGGACCACTTTTACACGAACTCAAACTCAAACTCAAAACATTTATTTCAATTAAACCTATTACAGGCACTTTTGAATTGTCAAAGAGTCGGTCAGTTAGTCAGTCACGTCTATAAGTTTCATTATCGGATAACAACTATATGGGATTTTTAACTTTAGACTCAGCTAACTTGCCTGACCCACTATTGAGCTTCTCGTTGAAAAAACTTACTATAAAATAAATGATGGCCATACATTCTAAAATTCAAAAACAGTTTCAACGAAGCTCACTTGTTTACTCACAGAATACAGTGGAAGGTAAGTACCATCTCTAGCATCAGATCAATATGGCGGAGCGAAGCGGCGCGGCGTCAATAGTCAATATTGAAGCATTCCACTAGGAGCGCTAATCTTAGACGCAGCGCGAACTGCCGTGTTTTATACATGCTGCCATGCGCTATGGGAAATTACTTTGTACCTAGCTGTTTCGTTTTTAGTTTTAAATTTAAAAGTGTTTAATGTCAATGATACAGTCGTTTTTAGGTTTCTAAAGAACAAATCATTGCGCTTATTGAAGAGAAATTGCAACGTTAGTGACAAACTAAGTTAATTTCGGAAAAGTTATTTATTACTGCACCTCTAAATATTCCTAGATTAATTATTTTGAGCCTTATCAGTAAAGAAGTCAGTCCTTTTCGTAATTAATTGTGCATTCTTCTTTTTTCTTCATATTCTTTTTTTAGGGTTCCGTAGTAAACAAGGAACCCTTTAGTTTCGCCATGTCCGTCTGTCTGTCTGTCCGTCCGTCCGTCTGTCCCCGGCGTAGCTCAGAGACGCTAAGTCCTAGAAAGCTGTAATTTGGCATGGGTGTACATTCACGCCAAAAAAGTAGTAAAATAAACCATGAAAAACATTTTTTTAGGGTACCTCCCTTGCACGTAAAACGGGGATGATATTTCTTTTTCTCGTCTAATACATAGTGTGGGGTATCGTTGGATAGGCAGTTCAAAAATATTGTGGGTCTGTGAAAAACATTTTTCAATTCTGAGATCCGTTTGCGTAATATTAAGCTTTAAAGTGCTATTTTTTGTTAGAGTCAAGTGTCCCCCCCCCCTGCCAGCTAAATGGTTGGTTTTGGATATGTGAAAAAAATCATGGCAGTAGTATATATAACGAAATTAAAAGGAAAACTATCACAGCTAAGTAGGGTTAACAAGTTAACGAGTAATCGTCGACCAACTTAAATTTGCAGTTGAAGAATTGACCGTAACGTATATAGATGTATGGGAGAGCATGTTTTTCAACTACAATGTTGAGTTTGTTTTTGGGATGAATTCATCCTAACTACGGAACCCTTCATTGTGCGTGGTCCGACACGTACTTGGCCGGTTTTTTTTCAATCTTGTAACTCTTAAGAACAAATGAACCGCGATGACGCTTAGCGCGATTAGACCCTGAATCAGCGCAGTAGATCTTTGCCAATAAAAACGACCAAACATAATATTTAAAAATGACAAGATTTTTGTGTTGCGTAAAAACTAAAATGGGGTCAACAGCTTTCCCATTTAACTGTTGCAACTAGGCCTCAACCAAAACCGCCCAAGTAAGATATATACCTAGTTTCAGATCGTAAAGTAACGCACAGATAAATAAATAAAACACATAGCATCTGTTGCACTACCTGTCATAACTGTCACTCATTCTCATCGCCCACCTGTCACCTGTTAATGACGTCACTACTGTCAACATTTAATGACGCGACCGATGAATGTATCTATTATATTATGTCTGCGCAATTAATTAGGTGTGACGACGTCATACGATTGATATCAGCCGCCATTACCGGAGATCAATTATTAGAGGGATCAGTGGTTCATGGATGTGTTGAGTCATGAATTTGAGATACAGGTCTTCAAAATGTGTGGGTGAAGGTACCATCTTACCTACGTGGCACTTGGTAGGAATTATCGTAATTTTTTGCAGTTCAGGGATATTCTTAGGAGTTCCCAAGTCTTGATTATCCCAATGAAGGGCAAAGATCTTTTTTTATTACAAAAATCAGAAGTGTTGACGATTGCTGATCTTGCCCATTATTGAAAGAGTAACATTAGTGTATGCCAGTTTTATGTACTCACAAGCATTTACCATTGGGCATTGAGAGTGGACTGTCCTGTATTTTCCACTATCAATGAATGCAAACACCGTCACCAACCCACACAAACCCAGAACGAAACCACCATTTTTTTTTTTGGGTGGGAAATTATCAAATAACTTCACACAATATCCCTTTCGGACAAACTCACCACCCTGGTAGGCATTGGCTCTACCGAACCCCGTCAGTTGGTGCTGACATCTCTTCGAGGTGCGCGTGGAACACAACGCGCCGTCGACCCAGGCCTGGTCCTTAGCGGACGGTGAGCTACCCATCGCTCACCGTCTCCAAGCCCGCGCCTACGGTGGCCGGGAATCGGCCTGCGACTCCCGACGCCCGGGTCGTCTACCGCGGTGACTAGGGGCGTGAGGGCGCGAATTTATCTCCCTCACGCGTTCCGCCTCCTCCTCCGCGAGCATTACTGCTTCGCAGAAGGAGGTGATGGCCTCCCATGAACTCTCGCTCCGAACCATGGCCTGAACCATGGATGGACGCGAGAGATCGCCGCCGACGATCACCTCCTCGAGGAAACAGTGGACACAGCCCAAGCTGAGCAGACCTCCACCGTATAATCACCGTGTCTTTCGGGCGATCCATACAGTGGTGACACCCGGGCGTTTTCTCCCGCTTTATCGTGAACAGGAACCTTCCGAAACAACCATGTCCGATGAGGACATGCGTCAGGAGGAAGGCGAGGGCGCCGTGGCGCCTCTCTAGCCACTCCTCAAATAGGGGACTTTTCACTAAACAAATGACCGTTACCTACCGGCCAAATAACAAGATGAATTCTCATTTCCATACTTTAACTCCGTTTCTTTTACAAACAAGCTTTCAGCATCCGTGTTTAGTAATCTTGTATTCCGACAATATTTTCATTCAGAGCAGCACTTCGCATTATAATAACTTGTAGTTAGACTTCCGTATCGAAAATATGGCGCTGCGTTAAAAATGGCGGTGTGTAACACGTAGCCGCGATACTTTAATTCAGAAGCGACTGCAAGCGATGCCACTGTGCTGCAAGCGTGACCTTTCTGTTTGCTGAGCTCGGCTTGCTACTATTTCGAACAATTTTTATTGAGCCCTCGGAGTCCTTTCGAATTTCGTTTGCGTTTTCAGGAATTTTGGGCGGTAATATCCATTTTCGGCAATTTTAGATTTCGGCCGAAAAAAATAATCTATTTTCGGTCGGATTCTACCTAACCTACCCTTTTCACATTGATATGAATCAATTCGCCTTTTCTAGTGAACTACTGGAACACTGTTTCTATGATGAATATTAGTTCAATAGTTTTCTTTTCTCTTTTCGTATGAAGTCCTAATATTCTCTTTGCTTTACTAAAGAATGTCCAAAAAATATTTTGATATTACTTTCTTTCAGATCTCTAAAAACAAACAACAGAAATGTAAAAGTTTGGATGTTTGTTACTCATTCACGCAAAAACGGATAAACGGATTTGAATGAAATTTGGTACACAGATATTTTATAATCTGGATGAACACATAGGATACTTTCCATACCGGTAAATGACATGACCCAACTCTAAAGCCCACGCATAGTTAGTCGCGGGCAGAAGCTAGTAAAGGAATAAATATGAAGCACTTTAATTTTTGTTTACACCTTATAAGTGTCAACATTTTGAATAAAAAATACAGTTCGAAAAGGTGACATCCGCCCGCTGTGTGAGCTAGGAACTTGTACGAAAATTGCTAACATGATCGCTTCTTGATCGTACACGTAAATATGTAGAGTAGCAACAAGACGAACTCCCAAACCAGAAACACACCATACAGCATCGGTGGCGCTGGCGAGCGACATATAAATTATTTTTATGCTTCCTACACGGGGGCCGCGGACAAGCCCGCCGACTGCGGAGGTTTTGTCTTAGTCGCAGAATTAACAACAATACACACATGCATGGCGCGCTTTATGCACGGCTCCGCGCCGCCGGGTTCGCGCTAAAAATTAAAGTTATTGCCGAAAAACAATGCACGAGCCACGGGCAATAAAATTAACTGCAGTGAGATATTAGATTTTGTATGGTCGCGAATTTTTAATGAGAGTGCTGAGCTGTATATCGCAATAAAAGAGGCGATTATGATTTCCGTTCGCTATGAAGAAAAACTTCGTGAAAACAACAGAGGTTTATGCAAGATATTATTTAAATTCTTCTATTGCCTTCTTCTACATAGAATATGACAAAGGACTTTAAATAATAACAATGGAATTGGAAAATATTACTTGTTGTGTGAAAAAAACAATGAACGTACTATTAATAAATTATCGGAATTAGAGAATTAGAATCAACTATTAGAAAAACACGGACAGTGTGCACAGTACTGTAAAATAAGATACAGTGCAGTCTGTCATTCACCATAATATAAAGAGACTGACTATTGAGGCCAAATGTTGTAATCATCGCGGGACAGTCTTGTTTTTAAGTTACCCTTAATTAATTAATCATTCATATTTTTATAGCGTCATACTAATGTTAAAAATAATTATCCTTAAACAAAAGTTTCAGACGAGGAAATATTTTGTGTCCTAAATAAAAATAAAACGGTACCTGGCTGGCCTTGCTAAAACCCTGTTTTTTATTCGGGATACAACCCAAAACAAGCTGTGACAGAACTGCTTAAAAATCCCAAGTAACTTAGACCATCTTAGGGTAGCAAACTTCACCAAATTAGTTTTGTAGTTACCATTAATATTAATACTTTGCCGCAGACTAATAACGGAGGCTCCTAAACTAAAAGAACCGCTTTCGAGCTAACTGGTCTCTGAGGTGAAACTGATAGAAATTCATACGACGTTAGAGGTTATTTAGAGAAGCGAAGACTAACAAGAATCAACTGATATTCTCTTTAGTTGGAGACTAGACTGTATAATAAATTAATTATTAATCAACGTGTCACGACTTTCGACGAAATTGTTTTCATCAATAGCAGCTTCAAAGTTTTTTCATGTATGCTTCGAACTTTACGTTTCGCAATCACAATTTAACGACTAACGAAGCAAATCGAACCAAACACAATGCATAATCGCATAACGTAGCAAACGTTCGGCAAGCGCCGTCTCTCTATCCCGCAGACCATTCAAAACGTCAAACGTTGAATGAAATATGAGAATCTGACATTCGATATGACTATAACCAGAAGATGCTACTCGCATGAAGATGAATATCGATTCACTAACCGATTCGAGTCGTTCTGTTGCAGTTGCACGTCTCTATAACCGTCATCGTTCCATCGATTCAATTGTCAAACAAGTATCGGTCAGCAATTGATTTATTTATTTGGAATTAATACAGGTTTGATATTTGGACTATCCAGTGTTGGTCCTTTTAAACAAACTAGGGAGACTTTACAGTGTGAATTTAGATTCGATCGCTAAATATGTATGTATGCTGGGTCCAGAATTTGGGTAGCGCTTAAAAAAGGCGCAAATAGATTCTGAACGAAGTGTTGAAATATTCAAGTGGTTTAAAGGTTTAATTTTTAAGTAGTTTTCCTAACCTCAATTCTGACCAAAGAATTTTAAATAAGATCAAATGTGCCGTAAAGAAAATTATTAAGAGGTGGATGCGTAGTGCGTAGTTCATACAAACGTAATTCCAAAATAATTTGTAAATCAAAGGTTGTGTCTTTATTCCGATTGGAATACAGAATATCTAGGTTCCCAAATACATATTTTGAATGCACACTGATTTATACAAGTGTTATGGGAAAAATAAGTTTTCTATAGAAATTTTAAATTCCTCCTATTTCGTCTTTATATCATTGTCCTTTCAAAATATGTATTTGGGAACATGGATATTCTGTAATCCAATAGAAATAAATACTGTTTCATTTATATATTATTTTCGTATTACGTTTGTATGAACTACGCATGCTACGCCGGCCCCTTAAGAAATTGATAGGACCGAGCTGTTAAACATCCTATAACAACTTCTCTCACTTACAGACATTTACATACCTTCCAAAAAACATTAATCGAATTACAAACCCATAGCATGAAAATTGAAGCATATCACCTCTATCTACCCAGTGCCTGGTGGGCGAGTTGTCAAGCGATAGCGTTGCGTTGGCGGCGCTCCATAACTAGGCCCCGGAGAAAATACGCACCAACCGGTGCCATTACTTATAATATTGAAGCGAATTCATATTAAATTGTAAATCAGTAGGTACTATTCGTAAGTATGCGTAGCGTTTTTATTTTAATGCTGCTTTTGTGCAAGTGGTTTCTTGGTGAGCTAAATATCTGTTCTTCTATAGGCACACCGTACTTTTAAGCAGGTCAGGTACTGCTAAGGAGTTTTTTGAATACAAACTATAAGTTTTAAATCTTATCAGAAGGCTGTCCCTATATATTTATTATATCTATATGTGTAAAATAAGAAACTGGTTACATGACAATGAAAAGTCAAAATTGTGTGGTGTGTCTGTTTAATCATCATCATCATCATCATCATTTCAGCCGAAAGACGTCCACTGCTGGACATAGGCCTCCCCCAAGCACCGCCACTTCGACCGGTTCTGTGCTTCCCGCATCCAGCGGATACCTGCGGCCTTCACTAGGTCATCGGTCCACCTTGTAGGAGGCCTTCCAACGCTACGTACCGGTACGCGGTCGCCACTCCAGAACCTTTCGGCCCCATCAGCCATCAGTTCTGCGAGCAATGTGCCCTGCCCACTGCCACTTAAGCTTGGCAATTCTTCGGGCTATGTCGGTTACCTTGGTTCGCCTGCGGATCTCTTCATTTCTGATTCGATCACGTAGGGAAACTCCAAGCATAGCCCTCTCCATTGCCTTTTGGGTGACTTTTAGCCTTCTGATAAGGCCCATTGTAAGCGACCACGTTTTAGTGCCATAGGTCATCACTGGCAACACGCACTGGTCAAAGACTTTCGTCTTGAGACACTGCGGTATGTGGGACGAGAAGATATTGCGAAGCTTCCCGAACGCTGCCCAGCCGAGTCGGATTCGACGATTGACCTCTTTCTCGAAGTTGGACCTACCTAACTGGACAGTTTGTCCGAGGTAAACATACTCGTCCACAACTTCGAGTGTAGCGCCTCCGATCTTCATGAGAGTGGGTGTTACATGGGCATTTGACATGACCTTTGTCTTATCCATGTTCATTTTCAGACCCACTCTTTCGGAAGCTCTACTGAGGTCATCGAGCATTGCACTGAGGTCCTCCATAGTCTCAGCCATGACAACTATATCGTCGGCAAACCGCCTCGTCAACCGTATCGTCTGTTTAATGAAAACGTGAAAATGAAGTTTCGAAACTAACTGCTAAATAGATGTTACTGCAATGTTTACATACGTATACAATTATGATGATACAAAGACATGTAGGTATTTCTGACAAAGCTAATGCTGCTCTAAACCTTCGACAAGTAGGTATATTGAGTAGGTATCTTGTCGACACTAGTCAGACACCTACATGAAAATATACGTTTAATGTTAAACAAACTAAGAATTTATTTGAAAAATTACTTTTTTTATTGTTCCATGGAACAATAAAAAAAGTAATTTTTCAAATAATTTTTTTTATTCTTACCTAATTATTTTGGCATTCAATCGGACCTGCTAAAACTGTACCGTCATAACGTAAGATAATGGCCGTACTGACGTTACGAGTTTAGTACCGACTGCTCACCAGATCCCCGCCAAACCTACCTGAGACAGCGTAACTTTTAACTTTACCGAGCTTCCAAACTTCTGCAAGTGTTCTCGTTTCGTATTGCGTGGCTATTTCTACAAACTTCATTTCCATCAATCACTTATAGAAATACAGGTTAAGTAAACTTCTCTTTTGGCGTTCCTCTAAACTATAAGCAGTAGATTTTTACAATTTAACTTGCTATGTTTGTATGTATGTATGTTCGGGCCAAATCTTGCAAGCTGAATTAAAACCACTTCCTCATTCCCTACTGAGTTGACATTTTACATGTTTGTTCAGTTCTAAATACAATGCATCTTTATGATAAGCATGACCTGATTCTACACCCAGGATTGGCTCCAGATGAGGGAACTCCTCAACGGTACACAGTACAGACACGAAATTCTATACATATACGCTTTAACTATGTTAGTCCCATCTAAAGTCCACCATGATCTGGCTGCTGCACCTAGGATTGGCTCCACACGAGGGAACTCCTCAACGGTACACAGTACCTACAGACACGAAATTCTATATGCGCTTTAATTATGTTAGTCTATTGTAAAGTCCACCATGACCTGGCTGCTGCACCCAGGATTGGCTCCACACGAGGGACTCCTCAATTAATTAATATAGCCCTGAAGTGTTTGGACTCGTTAGTTTTATCTTGACAAAAACTATAACCAGTCCAGGGTCTGATGATAATGCCGGCAGGTGGCCAAAGGAACACATCAACGTTACAAGATAGCCGAGTTGTATTGGACTCATTGGATTTGTCGTGACAAGTACCTTACAAGTGAAGGTCACAGAATAGATATTTTGTCAAATTCTAATGCTGAATAGTACAAAATAAAACATAAGTAAAAATCTTTTTAAAACCATGCTTTTACTAAATAAAAAATTACTAAATAAAACTTACGTTAACATAGAATAGAATACTCTTTATTATGTACACCATAAAACAACAACAGCACACACCACCACATAACACAACACACCGAACACAACACACACAACTATAACATAGAACTTTAATATTTTCTTAAAGCTTGAGGCGTGAACGTGCTTCGTAAACTTTAAAGCTCAACACACACAGGCAGCGGGCGTGGGTCGGGCGCGGGACGGGACGGCAGTACGGCGGGCTGAATTCTTTGTATCCATATGAATGAAACCACACGAAACGCGCGCGCGGCGGCGGTGGGAGCCGTGCACGCGTGTCGTACGGCGTCATTCATACAAATACAAAGAATTCAGCCCCCCATACTGCCGTCCCGACCCGCGCCCGACCCGCACCCCCTGACTGTGTATCAAGCTTTTATGAAAATATTAAAATACTATGTTAACGTAAGTTTTATTTCGTACTTTTTAGTTTAATAAAAGCTTATTTTTAAAAAGATTTTTTTTTTACTTTGTTTGTTGCATTAACTAAATGTGTATTTCTAAGATGGTGACTTTCGCGAACAGTAGGTATAGCTAACAGAGCAGATAACTAACACTTATAACTAAGATACATTTACAATGTAATAACTTTCTATTTCATAATTTTTACCATGACAACATTTTAATTTAGTCAGGATTTTATCATCATAATTAAACAAGTTTTGATATACCTACTGACAATTTTCATTTTCATTTAAAAAATCTGTTGTATTATAACGCCATGTGAATAGGAATTCACAAACTACGAACTAAGTTCTCTACCACATCTGTCTACCTAGTCGAACACACATACAGTATGTTCGAGAAATATTTATGTTTTAACTATGTAAAAGAGCGATCCTGCTCCAACTCCCCCGGTAAAGAAAAACTTATGTTCCTCATATTTCTCTTTGATCTTCACGTTTGCATCGTTAGCATATGAAATGCTGTTCTACTGCATCTAATTAGACTGGAAACTTACTTTGAAAAATGGGTAAAAGGATGGCTATTGATCTTTCGTAGATCAATAGCCATCCTTTCAGAAGAAACTTTTGAAAAGGTGACCATTATTCGAATACACGTCAAAACCGTTTTATTTTTATAGGGTATACCTCTGCGCAACCTTTCGGAGAATACAAGCGATGCTAAATTTGTGGGAACATAAAAGATTGAAGAATACAAAAAAATCTGGCAGCTAATATGTTCTGACAAGTAAACAAGAGACTATATTTTCACCTCAAAAAACTTCACCAACCCGAAATCATAGCTCTATATTTTTATATGACAACACCTGCAGCCAGAACTAGATATTTCGGAAAGCACACGTTTACGGCTACGAATGACATTCAATAACGTTTCCATCCACCATGTTGGCGAATAATTCATGAATGTATTTGTATTATGCATACGGAGCGCCATTGCGGTGCTCCCCGCCCAAATTCCACACTTTATAGGCAAAGTTCGCGGCTTGACATCGTAAAGCACATTGTCCTTTATTACACCATGGAACCCCGTAGAAAAACATTACATTTGAATATAGATAAAAAGTATCAATTTTTAAAATATATACCTACGAAAACATAAAATATTTTTTTTGTCCGGGTTATACTTTCAGAAACGATGGTCACCCTCGTCTTTTCATCTTTTTGTTCAATAATAGTAGGAAGTCCCTGAACTAGTACTGTAGCGCTTATGAATGTTGTGTATTATACCTACTGTAATTGAAAATGGTTTTCCAAGTAATTGAGTTAATAATACCTAGGTAGGTATTAACCGGAGCTCCGTTTGGTGCCGGACGTAAAGAATAGCACCATCCCATTTTTCCCGTGGGTGTCGTAAAAGGCGACTAAGGGACTTACGAGAGAATAGGCAGCAGCGTTCTCTATGCATTTTTAAACGACTTCTAAAAAAGGAGGTTACTCAATTCGACCGTATATATGCTTTTTTTTTTATGTTTGTTCACCGATATCTCCGTCAGTTATAGACCGATTTTAAAAATTATTTTTTTGTCTGAAAGGGTATACTCTCGAGATGGTCCCATTGCCACCAAATCAGAATCTGATGAAGTGATCTCATGGAAATCGAGGGCAACCCTCGAATTTTATAGGCAAACCTATGGCGATTTGGGTATTCTTTATAGTAACTCGTGGATTTGCTCCCGAAAATCACCATTTGGTGAAGTGAAACTGATGATGGAGACTACAGATGGCCACCGGAACAACATAATAATAAGTATTTCACGGGTTGTGATTCGATTAGGTACTTTTTAATATGGTTGCTAAGCAATTTATGCTCGTCACAATGCATATGGTGAGTGGCAGTTCTCCTGGTTCTTACCAGGTGAACTCCTCAACAATTAACGTCCCAGCATCGGGAAAAGCAATATTTTATAAAAGGTGATGAGCAGTTGACTTTAGGCTATTGTAACTTAGATAAATTAAAAAATGACCCACTAAAAAGAGAAAAATAAAAAACTTTTTTTTTTTTTAAATAACAAAAAGTTTTTTTAAAACCATACTGCGATCGCCAACCCGCCAGCCAAGCGTGGCGATTATATCAAATCACCCCCCCCCTTTTTGGGGGAGGCCTATGTCCAGCGGTGGACGTCTTTCGGCTGAAATGATGATGATGATGAGGTATTAACCTCCTCTTACCTACCTAATGTCATCATGAGGAAAGCTAGCAAAAAGTCCCACGAATTACAGTGAAACACACCATTTTTAAACCAAATAGATAGTAGGTATTTGAACTTGCAAATTACGTGATATTACTGTCTTTCACAAAGGTCGAAATGGCATAAACATGCACATCGTTACCAAATAACATTCAGTTAAACGGTCGTACGTGAACGGCGCAAGTGTCAGCAAATATTGAATAACCCCTCTCTGCCTATCCTACGTGATGCCAGCGTGAAGCCAAAACACTCCCATTAACCTTACATCCCACTAATAAAATTCAATAACGAAAATCCTACGAACTTTTGCGATGCCACGATACATCTTAAAAACCACAGGCCTTTGGATTGAAACAAAGGAAAGTCGTCTTTATGTGTAGAGATTAAAGTTGAAGTTGTCTATTAAGTAAACTTTGTGGTTATTTATCAAGAAACGTTAAACAAGGGTAATACTCGTTGCGAATTTTACAAAGACGGTCCAAGGGCCACAAGTTAGATTAAAATAGTTGAAGTTGTCCGCCCTGCCGCCCTGGCCGGCCTCATATGACAAGCTTCAGACATTGTGTTTATTAGCTCGGAGACTTCAAAGAGGACAACTTGTAAGTGTTCACATGCCGCGGTTAGCGACTTACACTTAAGAAAGTGGTTTGCTTAAAATAATGGGAATTTTAAACTTTGGCTTGTTTTGTGGTGAAGAATATGAGAACTCATCTCAGTCAATGATGTATTTCAGTAGGTAGCTAAAACACGTCAACTAGATTGTATTTTTTAACCGACTTCAAAAAAGGAGGATGTTCTATGTGCGTCTTTATGTATTTTCATCGGTATTTTCGTCAAATGTGGACTGATTTTGCTTTTTTTTATTAACATGGCTTGGGTAGTTTTTGAGATAGCTTCAATAATACGTATTTTTCCCACTTACGGCCGAACCCAATAACCTATATATCACCAGTTTCGGCCTACTGGAGATATAAAAATATATCTATCAATGGTTTTAACGTCCCAATAATCTCTTAATCTACCGGCCCACGCTATCTACTGATGGGAGGGTGTATCGCCTACAACAGATATCTATTTGTATGAAAATGCCAAAGTATGCGTCCCAATATACGATTTGTTTGACAGGACAGTACTACAGATGGCAGATTTGGCTATTCCCCGAATTGCAGGGATAAACGTAAAGTAGCCAAGCTAAAATTAACTCTTTAGTACTTGCAATAATGATCATAGATGTTTTTTTTATATTCTATAGTAATAAAAAATAAAAAAAACAATTTTATTACGTTTTTTGCAATTTGCAGGTCAGTAACAGGTTGTATTTTGATTCGCGGCCATAACAAATATGGCTCTACAGAATTATATCTTAATCCAGTAACTTATTTAGAAGTAAGAAACAAAGAAGTTTTAATATAACCCTAATTACACATGTTGTTTTTTAAAGTGATGTTGGTTGTAATGGAACGCACGGGAGGGCGAAGTAGAGAAACCTGCTTATTGTTTTCGTTAGATAGATAGCATTTATCAATGATTGTGAGACGCCATCCGAGGATAGATATAATTATACTGTCTATCATCAATAGCGATCTGTCTTTAACTGAAAATAAGTTATTGGGTTCGGCCGTTAGTCTATGTGGATGATGTTACAATAACTTCCTGTCACTGTTATTTACATAGCAGGTAGTGGTATTCGAATTTGTCTGAGGTAGGTACCACAACAAAAAAGTGGAAAATAAATCATTTATACAAAAAAATAAAATGTCTTTGTTAAAAGGCATTGTAAAAAGGTTATTTAAGTATATCATAATAAGTGGATGAACAATGAACTTAAGGACAAATAAAGCCATTGATGTGAAGTTTAGAAAATGCATAGCTTTTTTATTCAATTTTTTTAATCTTATTTTGTTATTATTATTAAGAACTTTGAAGTTCTTAATAATTTCTTACAATCTAGCCTAATAGACTAATAAGCAATTTAACTATAACTTATTATTTTACGTGATAGATTATGTAATAACTAAGAATAGTGTCAATTTGCACTTTTACACAATTCCGTAGCTCTGGGCACTTTCTTAGGGTCTGATAATTAATGAAAACACTTTATTCATGTGTTACATGTACTAAAGCACAGCATTGTTACTATTATTCATTCACTATTTATACACAACACTAACTCAAATGGTTTAGTTCTCTTTAGCCTACGCACTATGTCCATGTTGTCTAGCAGCTGAATTGCCTCGACATTCACATGTCGATGAAGTCTGTGTTCGTGGGCTTCAGCAAATGCTTGGGTTATGGTGGTGACGGGTTCCATTTTAAGGTCTCGGTGGACCTACTATGGTGCATTTAGGTACAGCATCCCTGAGTAGGTACTTTATTTTGGAACTTTTGGATTAAGTATTTTGACGTTGCTTCGTTTAGTACCTACAGCCCCAATGTTGGCTGCCATACGTCCCAATTTGCATAAGGCTATGCTTGTATAATATAATTTATTATGCATTGATAGGCAGGATTTTCTTCTGAGTAACCAATAGTAACCAATAGTAACCAATAGGTACATACATATAAAACGTATGTACATCTTATTTTGAGGTTATGTTTTGGTAAGTTTTTTGATATCATCTACCTGATTTATAGGGGTAGGGAGTAGGGGGGTGGAAAGACACCCTTGTGCCACTTGGCGTGGCCGTAGTGGACGGAGCCCCGCAAACTCAAGAGTCTACTGCGGGTCCCGTATATAAAAGACGAGCCATTATTCGACTCACGGTTAGGTATTATGCGAAATTAGACTGATTTCTCCAGCAAAACAGTAGGTATGGTAAACACACAATATTGCTCAGAAGGTGCAGACTTATCATCAGTTAGTACACCTAAAGTTAGTAGGTAAGCACAGGGTATTAAGTAGTCAGTAGCAAGAGCACAAATATAGCATAACAAACTAGCAACAACAATTATGTAAACCAAAAAATGCAAACAAAAAAACATGCATTATTAATTTATTACATTACGCGTTGTACGCAAAAATCTCGACTGGTGATGGACGAGTGACGGGACAATGAGCTGTTGCCGCAGGCCGCTCCGTGGTTTATTGTGATGAGGGTCGGGTCTAAAGTTAGTCATGAATTCATGATGTTGATTATATTATCGACTGGCTTTTGCCCACGGCTTCGCCCGCGTGGAGGTTGGAAATTATCCAACGGAAATGTACTACCGTGATAAATTTATACTATGTGTTAATAGTGTGCCAAATAAAACCCAAATCCGTTCAGCCGTTTTTTCTGTCGTAGTAATAGCAGAGGAAACGGACTCCCGCGCCACCGTCAACCATATAAGTAATTATTTTGTTACGCGTTTATGGTACCTACTAATTTAATCTGTGATATGATATCTTTTAAACTATTAAAGTATTGATTTAAATTACATGATGTAAAGGCATATTTTAATATAAATTAAATGCCCAATTTAAATAATATATATTATTGGATAAGCATTAATTTATATGAATGATTATCCAATAAAATATGTTATAACGGTTAAAATACTTAGCATCGAAAATAACAATGAATTTTTTATCAAATTCTGAACGATAAAATGGTTACTGTGAATCCGTGAGTGTCATCCTTAGAAGATAGACATAATTTATATCGTGGACGTTTTTGTTGAAGTTTTTAAGATGTACAATCCATAAACATCAATTTTATGTAGGTATCTCGTAGGTAGATACGGTTTACGCGGGTCACGCCAGTAAAGCTCCCAGTCGGCATGATTTTTTCCGACATCATCAATCATAATTATATATTTCAATTATATTTCCGTTCAGCCAATTTACACAAAACTTTAATGAATTATACACCTAAACCTTCCACATGAACCACTCCGTCCAGTGGTGAAAACCGTTGGAAAATCCGTTCAGTACTTTTTGAGTTTATCGCGTTCAGACAGACAGACGCGGCGGGCGACTTTGTTTTATTTTACAATATTATTATGTAAGGATTATCGACTGACAAACTGATGATTGCATCGGTGTATTTTATTATGTTGTATGAAATTACTGTGAATGTGATAAGATTACCTAAATGTATGAACATTAATATTAGATATATTAAATTTTAAAAGTTAGGTTAGGTTATGTTATATATGTTTAGTTGTTAGAATTTGAAAAGACATATTTTAGTGAATATTGAATTCCTAACGTGATAAATAGTAAAGTAAGTATTGTAGTAGCCTACAATTTACCTACATTTAGGGAACAACATTGCATCCTTCGAAATACATACCAGATGTACAAACTTGTCCCCTAACAGGATTTCCATTTCCCATCTTCCTCAATACCGATCTGAATTCCGATCGAAAGAAGTCATATTGTCAGAAAATACGTGGTGTTCACTAAACAGGAACAGAAATCGACCCCTCTACGGCATTTAAGAAGTCACAGCACAACATTGGCTTTTCAAAACACCTGGCTTGTGTACACAGCATCTACCTTGATTACATCCACCGTCAGTTAGCATTATAAAGGCGCAGCCCCAGGGACAGGCGCCACCTCCAACGGATTAAGATATGCAAATGATATCGGCGCGGCACAAACGTGCAGACAAAACAAGTCATTCGACACACGTCCTGTATCTCCGCGATTGGATCGTGTGGGAACGGCCTGTTGGCAATGTTAGAGCACAGATAAGCGTTTAATTAAGACTCTATAATATGTTATGTGTATGTTATTTTGTTATATGTGAGCATGGGAATTGAAGAAAAGCATGGGATTTGATAGTTATATTGCCTGAATAAGGACCATCTCCATCTTCGTGAGGATAACGGGTAGCAAGCAACACTACGAATACCCAATATCAACTTGTATGCTTAACGTGGTGATAATGGCAATGGTTCCTTAATGAAAAACCTAACCACTTGAGCTTTCATGAGACAGTTTTGACCATGTTCAACAAGAACTTTACGGATTACTGAAATAAAGATAAATATTTAAACAAGGTCCTAATTGTTTTAACTTATCTTCACCGCTACACGTGTAGGGCCACACAGTTCGCGACAAACCTCTAGAGATGACTCCCACCGTATTACGAACACAAACAAAAATATCCTCCATAATATGTTTTATTTACTTGACGAATTTCTACGAACTGGGACTCCGGGGCAAACTCTTTTTCTTTTATTTCTTGGTAAAATAAAATTTTGTAAAGATAAATATTGTGTGCGTTTTCTTAGTTCTTAATACTACAAACTATAAGGTTCAGGATGTCCTAAAATAACAATTCGTCATGTTGTCGCCAAACGTCCTTATGAAGCCCTGTTTCAGAACGTCTCACGCCCCAAATTTTTCATTCTCAAATAAGTCCCTTCACAAAAATGTTGGGATTTGGATACCATGCCAACCACTCTTGATATTCGTAGAGTCTAACCAGCAAGACCGTTATTAATCTTACTTTATTGTAAACGACCTTTGTGGCATTACATGGGTTATTTAATCCTATTAAATAACTAAGCTTGGTAGATGGATTAGTGGTCTTGCTATTAGTCTACTGCTACTGAAGGAAGCTGCTGCCATCCTCTAGAGGAGGATTCCTTCCTAGTCACGTGCACCTTCTTACTACCATAAGTCTTAGTTTTCAAACCAAAATAATACGAAAGAAGCGCATACCTTTAGCTGCCATAAGAAGCACTTTCCGTCACTCAATAACACTGGTATCACAATTCGGTATGTAAAGTATTTTTCAAGTACGTTTTTTATATTTTTATTATAGAGATATAAGTATTTAAAACACATAATTTCAGTTTTTTTTTCCAAGCTGTAGTTATTTTTAAATCCGGTCAATAACTCCGTGTTTTAGGAAACTCGTAAATAAATGCCAACCAAGACAAAAACCTGGCACTAAAAAAGCTTTTGTCAAGCTGCACAGACAAGTAGATCGACAACGAAGATGCAATAGAAGTATTTCTATCGACTTTTTCATACAATGTATAGTTCCACAGTGACTGCCACCGCACCTTAGCAACTTAAATATAATACTTTAGGTACCTACCAATTTCAAGTTAAGTCTGACCCCGTCATACACGTTGTTAGGAGTTGACCTTCTCTGCTTCCCTTCTGCCAGTCCCGATGTAGGAAGTGACACAATACCCTTACAACTCTTTCAAGACAGGTGAAGGTGCTAAATCCATCACAACTTGGTTAAATTCAACTTTGCGCTCATCACGATTTGATGATTCTGTCTACACAATTGATACAATTTTACACCGAAGTCGTCACTTACATCAATATGTGATCTTAATAGGGAGGGATCTTGTAATCAGTTGGAGTAAATTATAAATACGTATAGAGCT
Source organism: Tiliacea aurago (assembly GCA_948098905.1). Taxonomy (NCBI): domain Eukaryota; kingdom Metazoa; phylum Arthropoda; class Insecta; order Lepidoptera; family Noctuidae; genus Tiliacea; species Tiliacea aurago. The sequence goes on along the minus strand of OX402581.1, from coordinate 27,521,820 downwards.
CAAAGAACGAAATAGGTACCAAAAAAAAGCACATTTGAGTAGGCCGCATAAATTACTTAAACTGCCAGACCATCATTAAAACTAAGAGAAAAATATAAAAAAAAGCAGTGACCCATAGTCCTCACATTCATAATACTTAATTAATTATACTTTACAAAGTAAATATTCATGTCATTGTTTCTACCTATATATAAAAATATAAATACCTAGTTGGCAAAAAAAAGACAAATCAAGATTCACTGTAAATTTATTGCAGCAGCTCAATCCCAAGCCTTTTTGTCCTCAATATAGTATAAAACAGTATAAAAGGCTTTCTGGCACAGTTTCCGCTTTATAAAACTCGAGAAGAGAGAACTTATTCCTTGCTTATATAATCTATTTGTCTGCACAATAACATAACACAACACAAAGTCCCCGTCCGGTCCGTATATCTCGGATCCGCGGCCGTCCGGCGCGTATTGTGCCCATGTTTATCGCTTCCGGTCCGTTGTGCCGGCGCGCCACCGAAACCGAGCCGTTTGCATACTATGCACAGTACCTATGCACTGGCTACTGCGAAATTCGCGCCCCCGCTTCGTGTATATATCAAGCTTGCAAGTTAGTTACACTTAGTTTTAAAGAATAATAAGACAAAAATCCTCCGAAAGAAGAGTTAGGTGCACTAATTTCTTTCAACGATACAAACTAGCCCGTTTACATTCTTTGTTGAAAAAAGGTCGCGGAAAACCGCTAAAATGAACACTCCATCTGAAAATTACTATTCACAGGTACCTATCCCACAAAATTAAAATCATAGTCAAAAGTCATAGTCAAAGTCAAAGTCAAATTGTTTATTTCAAATAGGCACTTAAAAGGCACTTTTGAACGTCAATATTTACAAAAAAATATAATTGATTCTAGTCGCCCCTTCCAAAAGGTAGTTTCGTATGGAGAATAATGGGCAAGAAACTCCACCAGAACCTCCATAGTAAATATATGTGTATTATATCTAAGTATATAACCTATTTATGTACTTGTGTACCTATTTTATTTGTAATTAATTATGTTATATTTTATAATATTATTTTTTCCTCTCAATCAGAGCACCCGCCATCTTATCTCTTCACCACCTTTGGTTGACTGGTAGAGAATGCCTAAGGCATTAAGTCCGCCTTTGTAAATTATTGTGTGTGAAGTTTAAATAAATAAATAATAGTCCGTACTGGGAATCACATAGAAAACTCAATTGGTAAATTGCCCTGATCTTTGATGTGGTGAGATGGCTACAAAGATAGACTGATTTTGATTCAACAATAAGCGATCATGGCACAGCACAATCCAGCTACGCCGTAGCTTGTAGAAAGAAATAAAATACATTTATTTAGCACAGACTAAAAGGCACACAGTATACACCAGATAAACAAAATAAAATTAAACAAGTAAGTAATAAGTTGCGTAGCGTAGCCTTTTCAAGTTGGAAGTATCACACAAACCAAACGAAACAATAACATGGCCGAGACAGAGGTCAGAGCCCTCTAAATTGGTAACCAAATTAGTGACCATTGTTTAATAATTAATAAGATTTATAGAACCTTTAATCCGTACATATTATAAAACAAAAGTTACCGTAGGTCTGTCTGTCTGAACGCGATAAACTTAAAACTACTAAACGGATTTTTAAACGGTTTTCACGAGTGATTCATGAGGAAGATGTATAATTAACTAAGGCTTTGTGTAAATTGCCTGAAATATGACGATTATTGTTGAGGATGTCGGAAAAATCATACCGACTGGGAGCATCACTGACGTGCGACGCGTAAACCGGACGAGATACGTAAAATCGATGTCCTACAAGATTGTACATCTTAAATTGTTAAACAAAAAAGTCCATGATAGAATTTATTATGTCTTTCTTCTAAGAATGACCCACAGTGACCATTTTTATCTTTCAAAATTTGATAAAAAAAACATTGTTATTTCCGAAGCAATTTTAACTGTTATTATATTAACCAACCAATAAATTATGTTATTTAAATTGGGCATTTAATTTAGATTAAAATATGCCTTACATTTAAAATTAATACTTTAAAATATATCACAGAATCAAAATTACGTGTAACAATTATGGTTGACGGCGGCGGGCGCAGCGCTATGACCTTTTCCTCGGCTATGAGGTATGCGATCGCTTCATTTCCTTTTAATCCCGGTAGTATGTTCCCATGGGATATTTTGCGACATCCAAGCGGGCGAAGCCGCGTGCAAAAGCTAGTTAATAAATAAACACCTACTTGTAATCCAGGCAAAATCAGTAACACGAAAAACAGCTTCCGAGAAACTAATTATTCTGAAACTATTCTCTATCAGGAAATGCATAATTTACTTACAGGACTGCTAGTCAAAAGAGCAAGGGACTGCCCACTACGGATTTGCATAACTTAAATCCGATTGGGATGCCCTTTGACAAAGAAGGTCCGAGGTATAATTAGGTCAGTGCACGTAGCTTACGATTAGTTGAGTAAAAGTTTTTGATAAGGGTGTCTTGCGATTGAAGAATTGGTATTTTCAATCGATTAGCTTCCTAGGTATTTGTATTGGCCCATCTGAGAAAGCCTTACCTACTCTCAAATCATCCACTGCTACGAATGAACGTAGCTAAAGTACTCGTAGCTATGTTTAATACCTAAGTTAGGTAGGTACTTTCAGTGTTCTTGAATAAGGGAATCTTAAAACTTAATTAGGTATTTGTCCCTAGAGTCGTGCCAGCTCATAAAAGGTAAACCACAATGATGTATCCAATGTTCGTAAGGTAACTGAGCACCTAATGTGGAAGTTCACCGTCCTCAATATCCCCCACTGATAACCCAAAACCTAGTTATTAGCCAGCCGAGTCTGTAGGTGAACGTTAATGATCACAATATCTAGAAAGATCTCCGATACAATGGCTGTTTATAAGCGGGAAAACATCGCCGTATCTCAGCGTCAGTTAAAAGATAATGCGCGCGTAGTCTCCTAATAACATTTGCATATCTTAATGCGAGCCCGCGGGGCTCTCCTCCCGCCTCGCGCCTGGCCGATACACTCGCGAGCTGAGCGGTCCCGATACTAGCTAATATTGGTTCAATAAACAACCAACACGGGTTATCAAACAAACCATAGGGAAACGATACGACACTCTCGTAATTACAGATTAATTATAATGGATGTGTTTAATTGTTGAAATATGTAAATGAACGCGGTCCGCGGCGCGGAGCAGAGTGAAAGATGTCGACAGTGTATTGACTAAAAGGATTTCCACAAAAACTGTACATCGGGAAATTCGCAGAGACATCAAAAGATGTGCATTCACGTCGCGCACAATAGTGGTGTGCGCATGCAGGAGAATGGCGCGCCGCGCTCCGTGCGGCAGCGCGTTCGTGTTTCTATAAAATTCAAAAATGGAACTATGGAAGAAAGAGCGCGTCGTACATTCTGAGTTTTGTCCCGGCCACAGTCTCGGCACAATGGCGCCACTCTGTGTAGGAATTCGTTCTAGTTTATTACGGAATACATGGCTTGTAAATCTTTTGTTGACATATTTAGGTCTATGTATATGCTCCGGTGCAATTGTTTGCATATTTTATTGTGTGCTGCTATTTACCAGATTTATGTTAAGTTATACATATTGAGCTGTGTGTTGGTTTGATTATGCCGTTTGTTTCTAAACTGGTAATTCTTTTTAAACTGACAGCTAACATCTTAAAATTGCCGGAATAGCTTCGATTAGATGACACAACTCTGCGACACACAGTTTCAGTAAGTAGACTCCCCGATACCTTCTACCTATTTTGTTGTATGATTGTGCAGGCCCTCCTCAAGGGAGCCCAATAAGACGATCCAGTGAGTCAAGGAAAGCTGCGGCACGCAGGATGGAGTTGTGGCGTTTCTTGGGAGAGGTTTATGTCCAGCAGAGGACGTCTTTAATAATGATGATAGTGGGACTAGTACAGGGGGCCTAAAATGGACGCTTTGGCAGAATCATAATATAATCTGCGTACAATTCATATCGCGCAATTCATCTGTTTGACAGTTTTGTAAAATGGTCCACAAATTATGAATTGCTTTAATTGAAGTCTAATGTCAAATAGCAGCTGTCAAACAGATGAATTGCGGAATGTACCTATGAATTGTACGCAGATAATATTATGATTCTGCCAAAGCGTCCATTTTAGGCCCTCTGGACACTGCTACATACACCAAGGGGTCTACTCCGAAGATAAATCCGAAGTATCGGCCTGACCTGACCATGGCTGAATACGGCGAAAGACAAAAAAACTGACCGTCAAAGAGATAAGTCAAAGTCAAAAACGTGACTGGAAGTCGGGAAACTTTGGAAGTCAAGAAACGGCCGAACATTCGGCTGATAGGCCCCCTGTGGAGTCGACAGTTCTTATTTTATCACAAAGGATGCTGTTATTTATGCGTATTGTCACACAATTATGATTTAAAACCAATTTTAAAACCATTTTATTCGGGATTAACGGCACACTTATGAAATGGAGCGATAGTTTATTCTCCTCTGAAATCCAAACCATTAACATAGTCAAGTCAGCTGAAAACACATATGTTATAATATTAAGCTGGAAAACCCTGTTTCTAACACCACTATCATTGTTTTACTAGATCGAAACCAGTTACATAAAACTAGTTCGAATTCGAAATAAAATTGTGTCCGAAATAAAACTAATACAGTTTTCTGTGCACAGCGCCATCTCTAGTTTTCAGCAAGCACTAAATTGTGGGGCCAAGAGAGTGTATAGTTTAGGTACCAAACAATCCAGTGGAGTGCTGGTGCACACGTAGGACACCCTCGGCTAGGTGGAGCGACTATCTTCGCAGGGTGCCTGCAGTCGGATCAGAGTAGCCCATGGATCGAGTTCAATGGAGGTCTATGTTCAGCAGTGGACTGATGATGCAGTTATGAAACGTCAGAAGCTACGTGTACATTTCCAATCGGTAGTTTCCTAACGGGCAAGAAACTCCACGGTTAGTACTCTTTTATATTTATAAACAATGTTTTCAAATAACAGTGTTCATACTTCATAGAGTGTAGGCTTGTGTAGGCCACAGAGTACCTAGGTACATTTGTTTAGAGGGTGTAAGCCTGTCAACGAGTACCAGATACTTAAGGGTCAACAAATCGAAAAGGCTCGTAGACTGGTGCGTTCTCGCGCAGTACAAATTATAAATAATTTACCAAGTACCCACATCACATTTAACAAAAGTGGGCATTTAGGAAGCTCGTTACAACAACGATCTTCAAACTATTTTAGATTTCTTAATTCACCAATTCGTTTGCATTTGGTTTGGCAAAAGAAAATATAAATAGGTATGCGTCTAGATGTATCTAGATAAATATTTCGTGATAATTATAAAAATAAGTAATTACGAAACATACCTATTTTATTTCTCAGGAACTAATCAATTGTAGGTGTTTTTTTATTTAGGGTACATTTTAGGTACATTTTTCGCGATATAATTATATTTAATGAGTAATGGATAAATATTGATATATTAATATAATTAAATAAAACGAAAAGTCGTTTTTTTGTCAATTTAAAATTTTTGTGTGGCTTTTATGGAAAGTTAAGTGTCGCCCAGCAATTATTGTCCGACATGGCGTTGAACGTGTTAACAAACACCCGCCATTCTGACGTCAATGGTGGACCTAAATTTTGATACACTATCGTTCTGAAGAAGGTACAATTTTTTTAAACCGAGGTACTTAATAGTACATTTTAGGTAATTTTTTTTGGTAAATGGGATGATTCTATTAGTTAAGGTACACCCGCCATTTGACTCTCACCCATTTTCGGACTCGTCGCTCGGGTCCGCCACACGGCCGCCGTATGCGCCTCCACCGTGAGCGCGACGAGTTTTTCTCCCCGTCGTCACCAACACCACCACGACCGCGATGAAGAAGACGGCCCACCAGCTTGGGGTTTGGGGTCTCGAGGCCAACAGGCCCCAAACAAGGGTCCCCGCTGCCGGTGGAAATGTGTCAAGCATGCGATAGTCCCAGTCCATAAATTAAAGTTTAACGCGCATATTATGGGGCTACAGGGGAGGCATTAACCTTACGGCGCGGCGTACCCAGGGCGGATGCTCTAGGTGCTCGAGCCTGCCGTCAACGTCTCGGCCGAACGATTGTCGGATCGGGAGCGCCTCTCTCATTCATTCAACACAATCATAAGATTGGATGACGCTACACTTGATCGGCTGCGCTCGGAAATGCAGGGTAGCTGCTAGCAACCCTCCCCCATCCTAAAATGTCGTGCATGCACCTGCAGAGGTTCCACTGTGAGCAAACCAGCATGATGAGGAGGAGGATGCCAGGGCTACACCTACAGATAACCTGTGCAATGTGGAATTGAAGAGCGTTCTGCAAAATGTGATCCGTGAGTTCTGGTTCACATCACCTGACCTTAGACCACGGCTACCACACGTTTGGCCATGAATAAAAGAAAACCGAGCACTGGTGTGTCCTGGATGCGCTGTTACCAAATTTTATTGAAATCAGCGCAGTTCTTTGCGATACACACTCAATCTTATATTGCACGGCTGTTGCGGCATGTCGTATAGCTCGTGACTCGTGTCAAATATCTAAACACTGACCGAGCTGCAGGCCAAAACCTGTCACACCAGCCTGGCAGCGTAGGATTGAGCGTCGAATTTATAAGGCCAGGGTACTCATCGGGAAGCTCGTCTGCTTCAGGCAGGGCAAAACACGCCCAAGGGTGATGCGCTTTGTGAGGCGGGCGTTCTCGGGAATGTGTCACAGAGCGCATCGACTTTCTGAAGCAGAAAGTTTATGCATGGGCAAATCGTATCCGTTGATGTAGGCGAAGAGGGTATCGGTACACTCAGAACCGCAAGTTCCAGGGCGCTGGAAAGTGTGTATACAGAGCATGGGAACAGCCCATTCCCGCTCAAGGTGTGACTGACGCACGTCTATCGAATATGGGCCATGGGTCCTCTCGATGTGGCCCGTGCAATCCTAACTGGAAATCTCCAGGACCGGAAAGACTGCAAAATTTTCTGGATGCAAAGATCACACGCCTGCTTAGCCTCGCAATTCCAGTCATCTTTAGAGACTGGGTCGCTACATTGTTCTTTACTACAGAAGTTACCCACCCACCTGCTCCGTAAATCTAGTAGTACTGCTGAATCTACGAACTATAGACCAATTACATGTTTACCGACGGTCTTTATAGTTCTTACATTCATTCGTAGAGCAAAAATAAAATATAATTTTTCGGGGGTAGTTGTAAAAAAAGTTAACACAAATTTTTAAATCTCTTTTAATTAAAAATATTATAAAGTATTTTAACTTGCTTTCGAGTACAATAATTGTTGTATATCCTACTAAATAGGCTGTGCTGAAACAATCCATGTAATACTAGCAATTAAACTACACCACCTGCCAGCTTTCACTAGTACTGTTGTCGTCACTACAAGTTCTGAACACTTCACCATGTCTTCTCAACTCAATGATATCCAATCGGCCCAGAAGAACCTCGAGCAGTGCTTCTTCAAAAAGATGGGCGAACTTGAAGCACAGATCCATTGTGCTGGGCCTGCAAAGGACACCGTAGCAAAGATTGCTGAAGAGTTCCGGTCATTTCGTGAGCTTATGTTCGACGTACTGGGACTTCTTAGGAAGCAGATCATTGAGTGCTCTAGAGTGGTTGATGGTTTGGAGACAAGATCTCGCCGGAAAGCTCTCATTTTCACTGGCTTTTCTGAAGCGGACAAAGAGGATTGTAAGGCTCTTGTGCTGGACGTTCTGAAGAATAAACTGGGACTGCCTGACATCACTGCATTGTCCATCAAAGTGTGTCACAGACTTGGGGCGTCAAACAAGGGCCCAAGGATCAGCAGACCTATATTGGTAAGGTTCTCTAATGTTGACGAGAAGTCCACTGTTTGGAAGGCAAAGTCTGCATTGAAGGGCTCCACTGTCACTGTTAAGGAATTCTTGACCAGGTCTAGGCAAACCGTATTCGGCAGAGCGCGCCTGCACTTCGGGATGCCGGCATGCTGGACTCAGGACGGGGTTATTGTCATCAGATCCCCCGATGGAGCACGCCATAAGATTTGTTCTTTAGAGGAACTCAATCCCTTGCTGGCCAAGTACCCTAAGAAAACCGGGGAATCATCTGCTGTTGCAGGAGGCCAGCCTGATAGTGCAGTGCGTAAAATCTAAGTGTTTGCAACTTATTAGTGTTTGTTTTCTCCGTCATAGCAGTTTTTGTTTTTGGTACGTTAGTTGACGTAATTATTATATTATCGTACATGTCTAAATGCTTAATATTTCTTAATTTCACCTCAAAACGACTTAGATTTCATTCTGCCGGTAAATAAGCTCAACTAATTCAAAAATAATTTGTTTGTCAATTAGTTGTCACTGTCAGTGTTGCCACCTTCAATTTGGACAGGTCACTAGAAGTACCATCGAATCTCGCTAAATTATGAGAATTCAGGATGTCAAAAATTCTTTAGAATTCCCTAGATCCTATTCAGTCATGATTACTCATGACTCTTCGCAGTTTTTCATTAAGTGGTAATAACATGAAATTAAAACACAAAGACCGTTAATGTTTAATTTATTTTTAATCATTTTTAAGCATAAACATTCATAATAATAGTTCTTAGTAAGAAGTTATTTTTTTTTAATTATAAGTTATTATTTTTTAAATTTTTAATCAAGAATTAAGAACAACTCGTCGTCAATCACGTCCGCCCCGTCCACCGAACCTTCTGCTACCGATGATGTTGATGTTGACGGCATCGGCAATATGGCAGTAGTGCCATCACCTTCTTTTTTAGAATTTTTAAATGAATACTTTTTATTTTTTCCTATTTCCGCAATTACTTCTTCTGGGAGTTCGTAGGTGTAGCATTGTCTATATTTGTAACATTGTCATAGCCTGCCAGGGTTGCGAGTCCTGCCAGGGTTGCGAGTTTGTCCGAAAGGGATATCGTGGCCCCGACATACAGGCAACGGAAGGAACACGGGTGGGTTTTAGTCAGTAAAAGTCTGACACGCCCTCCCGCTCAGCCCAGAGCGGGAGAAGTTATTTGATAATTTCCCACCCAAAAAAATAAAAAGGGGAAATCCCGTGTCTTTGATAAACTATCTATGGCAGACAGGGATATCAAATTATTAATTCAATTAAGAGAGAGAGAGTACCAATCACGATTTTAACGCCATCTTGCGACGATCGTTATTGTAGGAGAATTCCCGTGTCTTTGATTAAAATCGTGATTGGTGCATCTAACTCTCTTACGTACTGAATTAGAAAATTGGATGTCCCTGTCTGCCATTGATAGTTAACGCCATCGTGTGACGATCGGTCGTACTGAGAATGGTCAGTGTTGTCAATAATTTTATTAAAAATACCTTACTCAATTTTCTGTAAACAACCAGGGGCAAACAAGCAGACGAATCACTATCATGGTGAATGGTCATCGTCGCCTATACCGTCTTGAGAATGTCGCTAAAAATCACCAAATTTATATCTAGGGACTTAGCAAAGGAAAAAATCGTTGAGCTATTGCAAAATTCCCTAAATCTAGCGACAAATTCCCCAAAGTGGCAACACTGGTCACTGTCACCTGTCAACCTTGAATTTTTGTTTTTTTTGACGTTCCTTTTTCCTTGTTTTTTTTTTTTTTAATTCCTTCTGGCTTCGCACGGTTTGTGCATTTAGCCAATGTCACGTTTTAGTTCTTGTATAGTATTAAATATAAATGCATGATGATGATATCCCCGCCCACTCCCCTTGAGTTTCAGTAAAGATGTGGCACTTTACTGAGACCTCACGCGGACTTCTTGAGAGAACTTGAAGAGAAGTTGCACTGTTTTGTTTCATTTGCCTACACTAATGCACGTTCACAAACACTTAATGGTTAATAATCCACCATTATTACACATTAATATTCGGCTAAACACAAGTTTTGGAAAATTAAACAAACTGCTGAACATGACGCTTCACTTTCCCGCCAAGAAGTCCTTTTTCCTTGTTCCACGTCTGTGATGTTTCGTATCTTGCGTTTCGTTTTTGCTCACATAACTTTGTCATGTATCGTTTTGTTATTAGTTTGTTCATAATATTTTGTGTTTGTTTGTGATACTATTTTCTCCTCAATTTTTTTTGGTTTTGTAATATACTACTGTACAGTGTTACAGGGATCTTTTGGCGCTTGAATAATTTTGCAATGTTATTTCGTGTTTTGAAATCAAGATTGGTAGCGTAGTTCCAATATGGGCCACGCGCCAAAAGATCCATGTACAGCTATACTGGTGCTACTGGTGGGTGGTGCAAAGAGAGTGGTGTTGCACCGAAAGCGAAAGCGATCTTAGCTGTAATTTATTTATATATTTAACAGTTATTTAAATTATTTTTATTTTACGCTATCTGACGATGATTCTTTTTACTCTGCCATTGATTCCTCTAGCTCATCCGCTAATGCTAGTTTTAGTTCCTTGACTGACACCCTTGGTGAATTTGTGTGTCGGAGTCTCAGTCAACAGAAAGGTCACTTGTTCAATATCTTCCATATAAATGCGCAAAGTGTGCCAAGTCACTACAGTGATCTGTTGGACACCTTTTCCGACGCTAATGTTCATGCCGTTCTGGTTTCTGAGAGTTGGCTCAAACCTATCTTCTCTCTACCACCTACTCTCTTCCTGGTTTCATTCTTATCCGCAATGATAGAATTGGAAAGGGAGGAGGCGGGGTAGCTATCTATCTTCGTAGCGATTTCCCTTTCAAAATCATTGCCTCATCTCCCTCACTCTATCATGCTTCCGCGGAGTACCTCTTTTTAGAGGTCTACGTCAAAGGCGTCAAGACCCTACTTGGTGTTGTCTATTGTCCACCCGCCGTCGACTACTTTTCCAATCTCGAATTGGCGCTAGAATCCGTAGGGTCAGATTTTGCATATTGCGTCATCATGGGCGATTTCAACACCGACCTTGCTCACCACACCCCTCGTTCCCGTAAACTCCTTAACATCATCGAGTCCGTTAGTCTCCATGTACTTTCACTGCAACCTACCCATTTTAATATCTCAGGTGATGACACTTGGCTTGACCTAATCCTTACATCCACTCCCTCCCTTGTTTCCTCACATGGTCAGTGTCCTGCTCCTGGTTTCTCCCATCATGACCTCATTTTCCTCTCTTATGTCCTAAAACCGCCTAAACCTGTCCCAAAAGTTCTGCACATGCGGTGTTTTGCGCGCATGGACATTGAGAAGCTTCGTCAGGATGCGTCAGACCTCAATTGGGAACACCTGGCAGCGGCGACAGCTATAGACGATAAGCTGCGTATTTTCAATCGGACGGTCCTTGCTCTCTACGACAAACACGCTCCTGTTAAGAAGGTTAAACTACGGCGTCCTCCTGCTCCTTGGATGACGACAGGGGTTCGGATGGCGATGAGGCGCAGGGATCGAGCCTTTCGTAAATTTAAAAAGGATCGCAGTGAAGAAAATCGCAACTTTTTCAAAGCTGCTAGAAATCGGTGTAATCAGATGATACGCAACGCTAAACGCCGCCATATTCTAGAGAACATATCTTATTCTTCACCTGCTGATATCTGGAAGTTCCTTGGTACTCTTGGTATCGGTAGACCACGTCATGTGGATTTTCCTAATACGATTGGCCTTGATGATATCAACCGTCACTTCACAACCACTTGTCATTTGGATTCCCAAATGTTGTCCCAGACGGTCGATTTCATTACTGGCCTAGCTAGTCCCATCATAGAACCATTTCACTTCTCTCTAGTCACCTTGGACGAAATTAGGAAGATTATCCTCTCCATAAAATCCAAGGCTGTGGGCTATGACGGCATCAGTCGTAGTATGGTCATTTGGGTGCTTGATATCCTTCTCCCTCCGATTACCCACATCATCAACTTTTCTCTTGATTCTGGACTTTTCCCATCCCTGTGGCGTATGGCTTTTGTCCGCCCACTTCCTAAGATTTCAAATCCCTCTCTACCCAGCCACTTTCGACCTATTTCCATTCTCCCATTCCTGTCCAAAGTGCTTGAGGCCTGCGTACACAAGCAGTTTACAGGGTTTGTCCACGAGAACAACCTTGTTAGCTCTTTCCAGTCTGGATTCAGGCCTGGGCACAGTACAGCCTCCGCTCTCCTTAAAGTGACTGCCGACATTAGAGAAGCAATGAAGGATACCAAGGTTACCGTTTTGGTATTAATTGATTTCTCCAATGCCTTTAATGCTGTCAGCCATGATATTCTCCTTTCTATCCTCTCTCATCTTATGGTTTCGCCCGAGGCCCTGGAATGGTTCTCTTCTTATCTTCGGGGACGTCGGCAATCGGTTCGCGTTGAGTCATCGAGTTGGCGCGACCTGGATGCTGGTGTTCCACAAGGCGGTATTCTTTCTCCATTGTTATTCTCCATCTTCATTAATTTTATAACTCTCTGTCTTCGATGTATCATCTTTATGCTGATGATCTATCGCTGAGCTGAGAATTTATCGGACGCTATAGCAGATGTAAACCGAGACTTAGACTCTATCAAAAAGTGGTCTGATAGTTTTGGGGTGTCAGTAAACCCCTCAAAGTGTCAGGCCATTGTAATTGGAAGCTCGCGCATGATGGGTAGTGTGGCACTTAGCTCTCTTCCTCCTATTTTTAATGGTACCGTCATACCCATTACTCCTACAGTGAAAGATCTCGGTTTGCATCTTGACACAGCGCTGGGCTGGCAACGCCAGGTTTCTAGTGTTAGTCAAAGGGTCAATGGTACTCTGCGATCCCTGTATCGTCTGAGGTTTTTAGGCCCGCTAAGACGAAGACTATGCTTGTGCAGACTTTGATTTTCCCTATCATCGACTATGGTGACGTGTGCTACTTTGACTTGAATGCGGTTTTGCTGGATAAGCTCGACAGACTACTCAACAATGGTATCCGGTTCATATTTAATCTAAGAAAATATGACCATGTGTCGAGTTACAGGACTGAGCTCAAATGGATGTCCATTCGCCAGAGAAGAAGTTTGCGCGCTTTGACCTCACTTTTCTCCCTTCTCAACTCTCCCAGCCCTCCTTATCTTATGTCTCACTCTCACTCTCCCAGTATCTATGTTCTTCACACGCTAAGAACCTGCGTTCTTCCAACAATCTTCTTCTACTCTGTCCTTCTCATACTTCTGACTTTGTTCATTCTTTAGAAGCATTCCAGAGAAGAATGGACTGAATATGATAGGTCATATTCAGTCCATTCTTCTCTGGAATACGCTTCCTCTTGATATCAGGACGGCCACCAGTCGGTATGCATTTAAGCGGAAATTGCAGAGTTATTTACAAAACAAATAGCGTAGTCATCTCAATTACCTCTTTCCTTGAATTTGTATGTATTATATTTATATATATATATATATAATATAGGGATATGTTATAGTGTATATGTACGTATGTATATGTATTATAAGTTTATAATCTATTTATGTACTTGAGCACCTATTTTATTAATAGTAATATAAATAGGTTAGAATTTAATATTTTTTAATATTATTATTTTCTCTCCATCAGAGCACCCGCCATCTTATCTCTTCACCACCCTTGGTTGACTGGTAGAGAATGCCTAAGGCATTAAGTCCGCCTTTGTACCTTATTGTGTGCGAGAAGTTTAAATAAATAAAACCTATAACCAAATAGCGGAAAGGCTTTCCTTATACTTGCTTCGATCCACACGGCATAAATAAAGTAAGAAATTAGAGGAGGAATCTATCATGAATAAGCAAATAACTAAAACTAATACTACAGCACAAATTAAACATTCATCACATTAAACATTTTATTTTTTTATACGTCGCTTACATAGACAAGCAAAGTGAACTTAATTATTTCAACTAAAACACCACCAATATCATCGTCTACCACGGACAATGAATATAATACCAACATGGTTTAAAGAAATGAATGACTTTGTTAACTGAAGATTCGGGAAATAAATCTACATAGAATGAGATCCTGTAATATAATGTTTATGATAATCTGTGCTTATTGCACGACATTACGTGCTCTACGATTAATTTATATTCTTACATTTAAAGATCTATCATCTTGTATACTTATTTTTAAAACCCTAAGAAATATGCACAAAACTAAATAATACTTTTTGCAATCGACTAAATCAAACAGTGTCAGAACATCGATTAAATAATGAAAACATCAGACTGAAATCTGAACTAAAAGTTTGAAACAACGAGTATTAAGTGCTTACGTTTAAAATCTAAGTTTAAATCTTAACTATTCTCACTTGGATGGGGATACAGGAGATTGTTTCTGCCCTTTGTAATATAATTATGTTATAACTATCAAAAAGTTAACTTTTTACTTATATTTTAGTGATATTGGCATTTCTCTTGAAGCATTTCGTTTCCAAACCAAATCTAAGTTCAGCGAAACTTTCGTGACAGGTTGGTAGTGCTGTGTTATCTTTGGCACAAAATATTATTTGTTATGCCTAAGAGCGTTTACGACGTACGGCATTTCATACAAACTTTCAAGCCCTTGTTTTTTGAAATGACTGAACCGATTTTAATGAAACTTCATACGCATAAGCAGGATACAAAGGTCTAAAAAGTTAGTCAAGAACATTTTCGAAATGTCATATTTAAAAACTGATAACTGGAAACCTCGGTTTCTATGGACAATTTAAAATCGGTCTAATTTGGCTGTAACACAATTTTTGAAAATGGTCTTAACTTTTTAGACCACAACGGTCTAAAAAGTTAAGACCATTTTCAAAAATTGTGTTTGTGCGTATGAAGTTTCATTAAAATCGGTTCAGTCATTTCGAAAAACAAGGGCTTGAAAGTTTGTATGAAATGGCGTAAGTCGTAAACGCTCATAAACCTATTTTTATATTGCTTTGCATGTTAAATTACAATGGACAGATATCTCCACCTTTCTCATTTCATAAAATTATTAACAAAACATAAAGAGACAATAAATAAAACGACAGTATACTGGCAGTCGATAAATGCAATAAGCATTTTCTGAAGTCGACGAAAAAATCTTTGGTTATTGAAAAGTTACAGAGATCAAATTCAGATTTTTGAAATCGATTGCTTGATACGTAAGTTATTATTATGTTACCAATAGGACCATAGGTACACAACAAGCTATGTCCATCATCCGGAAATCCAATCGATTTACACAACCATAAATTATTAAATGTGCGCATACTTTTCTAAATCACCTGATTTTTCCACAAATCAGTTTCAAACTGTTTAAAAAAAGTTATAGTATTAAAATAGAGAGCATAAGAAACTAAGTTAAAATTAAACAATACTTAACAATCACAGTAATAACACCATCCTTCCATTCAGAACAACTTTGGTCAATTTTAGAGAATCGACTAAAATAATTCCACAAACGATTGCACGATCGTTTCCTACATCCTCACCAGCACATCTCTAGCGCGGAGGCGATAGCAAATGGAGTACTTACGTGCGGGCGAAAGTGTGCATGTCTCTGATGTTATCAAGACCTGTGCCAAATGATGCATTATTCACCAGGGTAGTGGTATTATCGTTTACCGGACAATAGCCACTATCAAAACAAATGGTTATTCATAATTTTGTTGCTTCATCAGACCCCTGGTATTTTAAGAAGACAAAAATAATGTATACTCTGATGGTACAATCTCAACCTCTGCTATATAGTCTGCTTATAATTCAAAGGGGCAACTGAGTGGCGAATATCTCTTATATTTTAACAGGCCTTAAGATGTTCCCTGTCTAATAAGGTCTACGGCGATTGTTTAACTGTCGCTAGACAGTTATGTATGGCAGATGTGTCTCTCATCGTCGGTAAGTCCTCCAGTTAGTATGCCTACAGCTTGTGCTCCTGCTCGAACTCCAGCAGCTCGGCGAGGTTGCTGATCTCGATCTCCTGCACGCGGCGGCCCGCGAACTGCATGAAGTCGTGCGGCGGGGCGTCCGCTGAGCGCTTGCGGACTGGAACAGGGTTTTAAACCAGTTTTAATATAGTTTTTTCGTATAAAATTGTTATAGAATTATTGTAAGTACACGAATCATGTTATGTGTAACATTACTGTTTCAACACTTGTTATTATAAATTAATAATTTATAGATTTTTGTGGTTAAGGGTGACGTAAATTAACGACGTACGTAGTAGTATGTACCTATTTGTTCTACTCAAACTACCAAAATAAATGTTACAGCTTCATTGATTTTAAATAGTGCTCGTGTTCTTAACAAAGTGTCTCATAAAGTATTGGTATACCGTCAAAAGAGACTACAGTGTAGACAATATCTTGAACTTTAGAAACCACATTAAAAATCTCTCTTTTGGTGAGATTTACGATACAATCGATCCGAATGAAGCCTATAATAAATTTCTCGATCTATTTAAATTAATTTACGACTTGTGTTTTCCAACTAAACTGATCAAAGTAGATGTCACAAAAAGACCTAAATGGTTGTCAAAAGGTATTAAACTAGGCAGTCAAAAAAAAAGAAAACTTTTGTGGCAATTCAGATTAAACCCAAATAAGTATAATAAATACACTTTCAAGAACTACTCTCGCTTACACAAAAAAATTATACACCTAACACAAAAGGCCCAAAATAATCATAATATAAAAACATCTAAAAATAAGTCCAAAACCACGTGGCAAATTATAAATCGTGCAAAATTTAACCTACCTAAGTCTAATATTACTAAAATTATAAATAATAACAGCGTTCTATCTAATCCCAACGATATTGCCGAAGCATTTAACAATTATTTTATCGACAAAGTACAAGGGAAACTTGATGTGACTAGCAAACCTAAATGTAACAGAATTGACACTAGTAATAAAACAATGTTTATGGCCCCTAGTATACCACAAGATATTGAGAGAATCATCAAATCATTAAATAATACAAATAGTGTAGGGTATGACGATATTGCTACAAAAATATTGAAACATGTGTCTAAGGAAATAAGTGGCCATTTAAGTCACATAATTAACTTAAGTATTAGCGCAGGCGTTTTCCCTGACGCATTAAAAATATCGATTATAAAGCCATTATTTAAAAAAGAAAATAGAGAACGGATGGAATACTACCGACCAATATCATTAATTCCCGTTATTTCAAAAATTTTTGAAAAATATATTTATAGGGAACTTTATAAATTCGTAGAAAAAAATAACATTCTGTGTGAGGAACAAAAAGGATTTCGTGTACATAGGACTATCAATATGGCTATATATGATTTTTTATTCAATGTCATAAAAAACGTTGATGTCCGGAATCCTGTATGTAGTGTATTTTGCGACATGACCCAGGCGTTCGACTATGTACACTATGCTACTCTTTTAAAGAAACTCGAAGCCTACGGGATAAGAGGCAATGTCCTTAATTTGCTTAATTCTTACCTACAAAATAGAAAACAAATTACGGAAATTAATAAAGTTAATATAGTTAATAAACGTGAAGAAATATTTCGGTCTTCAGAGCGTGAATTATTATTTGGGGTACCGCAAGGCAGCGTTTTAGGACCCTTTAAATTTATACTATACATAAATGACCTACCGAAATCTATTGATCGACCAGTAACACTATTTGCGGATGATAGTACGATTACAATACCTTGTAGAAGGATAGATAATTATGAGAATGACATTAATAATAGTTTACAACAGATGGTAACCTGGCTAGACGCGAATAATTTAAAAATAAATTTGAGTAAAACTAAAGTTATCCATTTTAGACAACAGACCTCTACTATTAATTTAAATATACACTACAATAATGATACCATAGAAGAAGTTGAAAATATAAAATTCTTGGGTCTCAAAATAGATAACAAATTAAATTGGAAATCACACATTGATACCTTATGTAAGAAGCTGAGTAAGTCTGCATACGCTCTACATACATTATCACCTATAATTAACACAGATGCTCTTCTTACCGCTTATTATGGCATAGTAGAATCACATTTACGGTATGGGATCATATTTTGGGGAAACTCTACTGAAAAAGAAACCGCCTTCAAGGCGCAAAAAAGATGCATTCGATCGATGTTTAAAATTAAACCCCCTGATAGTTGTGAACCATACTTTAAAAGTTATAAGATATTAACATTACCTTGTCTGTACATACTAGAAGTAGCTGTGTTTGTGAAGGCAAACCCGAGTCGTTTCAGACGTATAGCTGACGTGTTTCCCCGCAATAGACGCGACAATAGCTTGCTTTGTCAGGAGCCAGCTAAGACAGCACTCATGCGCAAAAGTGTCTACTGCATGGCTCCAGTTATTTATAATCACTTGCCTAAGAGTTGGAAAGAGCTTCCAGTCCAATTATTTAAAAAAAGGCTTCGTAGCTTTTTAGTGGTGAAAGCTTATTATAATTTAAGTGAATACCTTACTGAGAAAGATTTTTTAAGTTAGAATAATGTATATTTTTTTTGTGTACCTTCTTTTTCGTGTAATGTTTTTTTTTTAATTGTACCTACTTTCTAGTTATAAGTTGATATTTTATATCTTTTGCATGCCTACGTGGTAAAATATGGCTGAACTTTCAATATGTTTTTTTTTTGTCACCATTTAATGATACCCATGTTTGCAATAAAATTATCTTTATCTTTATCTTATCTTATTATTTATTATTTCCTTTGGAAGACTTACAGCTAAACAAAACAGACTAAGAAATTGAAAATGTGACTGACAGCCAATTACAAGTCTTCGAAGTCTTCACATATGTATAATTAACATATTTTTTTTTATTTCTGATTTCTGAATAACTCACCATATGCATTGTGACGAGCATAAATTGCTTAGCAACAATATTATAGTACCTAATCGAATCACAATCCGTGAAATACTTATTATAATGTTGTTCCGGTGGCCATCTGTGGTCTCCATCATCAGTTCCACATCACCTAATGGTGATTTTAGGGAGCAAATGCACGAGTTACTATAAAAAATACCCAAATCGCTATAGGTTTGCCTATAAAATTCGAGGGTTGCCCTCAATTTCCATGAGATCCCCTCATCATATTCTGATTTGGTGTCAATGGGACCACCTCGGGAGCATACCCTTTCAAACAAAAAAAATATTTTCAAAATCGGTCCATAATTGACGGTGAACAAACATCAAACATACAGCCGAACATATAACCTCTTCCTTTTTGGAAGTCGGTTAAAAAGGATCGATGTCATGCTGTTCACACACCCTTTTAAAGTTTCTGCTTGCACGCACAAGGAATGAGTTCTGTCTGTAGTTAGTTGGAGTAAATGGCACACGAAGCGGGGGATGTTGAAGTAAAATTTGGATAGTATTTCGGAACTATTAATATTATGATTAAAGGTCTTTAGTAACAAAACACAGTCGGAGATTTCACGACGATTAATTAGAGTCAATAAATGATATTTCTTACAGAGGTTAAGGTAATTTTCAGAGTGATATGGTACTTTTTGATGGTAACATAAGTACTTTATAAATCTCTTTTGGATGTTCTCTATGCGATCAATGTATTTGTGGTAACACGGATTCCATATTTCAGACGCATACTCCAAGTAGCTTCTGACAATAGTACAATATAGGATTTTTAAGTTTTGGGTGAAGCACTTGGATAGCCGCATTATGAAACCCAGTGATTTCGATGCCTTAAAAACAATTGCATCTACATGTGATTCAAAAAAGTGAGATTGGAATCGTGATAGACCCCCAGATCACGGATGCAATTAGATCTCAATTAGTACTTGATCACCTAAGGTATAAGATGTGGTTATACCGAGAATTTAATAGGATTCAGATCTAGTTTATTTCTTCGACAATATTCCTCCAAACGGCGTAGATCATCCTGGAGTACTATCACATCTCATAAATTTATAGTACACATAGTATAAATTTTCATATCATCAGTGAAACACAACAGTTTGGATGAGGTCAGACAAGAGTCGATGTCGTTGATGTAGATAATAAAAAGTAATGGACCAGGCAATGAACCCTGAGGAACTCCACTTGGGACGGGTACCCAACTGGATATATAATTATTTAATACTACGGCTTGGGACCTGTTCTTTAGATAAGAAGTAAACCATCTGAGTAGGTCGCCACGTATTCCCAGGCCATATAACTTTGATAACAAAATGTAATGGTCAATTCAATCAAAAGCCTTGCTATAGTCAGTATAGACAACATCAACCTGCTTACCATTAGCCATGGCGTCGGTGATGAATTCATTCAGAAGTATCAGGTTCGTGACGGTGGATCTACCTTTCAAAAACCCATGTTGAGAGGAACTAAACGAATTTTTGAGAGCAGCGTATACCTGATTATAGATTATCCTTTCGAAGACTTTGGCTGTGATGCAGAGTTTGGATATCGGTCGATAATTCACTAACTGACTACTCCCTTGTCCTGTCCTTGTACTCACTGACTACTCCCGCCTCCTTCTGCAGCCGGTAGGTGGGCTTGCCGGCGCAGGGGCGCGGCGCGGGCGCCAGCGGCGGCAGCGCGGCGCGCAGCTGCGAGCGCACGCGCGACACGTCGAAGTCGTCGCCGCGCTGCAGCCCCAGCAGGAACAGCTCCGGCTGCAGCACCAGCTCGGGGTCCAGGTCCATGGTAAAGCAGCGATCGGAGTCGACTATACCTGAAATTATCGCGGGAATTAGCTATGAATGCAAGCCACACACGACACATCCTTATCTTTAAACACAGCCTTGAGGATGATGTATCTTGTAGTTGTTCTTATTTTTCGCGTCCGTAGTATCTCTGCAATATTAACCTAAATATTCAATAGAGAAACAATAAGCAACATCTAGCATAATCAGCCTATAATGTACCCACTGCTGGGACACATGCCTCCTCTCTGTGAGAGGCAGTGGGCCCTTATCCACCACGCGGGCCCAGTGGGGGTTGGTAGATGTCACATGACTTCGAATTTTTGGTTCTAGGACATGCCGTTTCCTCACGATTTTTTCCTACACCGTTTTGAGAGCAGTGGTGGTGAAAGAATTTATACAAAGTAAAGCGCCTGTCTGGGTTCGAACCTACGACCTAAGACTCGTAAGTCGAGGCTGCTACCGCTGGGTCACCATTGCTCCTTGAAGCAGCTCCGATGATGAATTTTGCCGTCCAACATTCTGTTGATGGCGAAATTGGTTGACTGAAATAACATTAATCAATCGTGTCACTTGACACATAACTATACCACAGTTTAATTAATAGAATAGTTTCAGAAACAGGGAATGGGTGTAGAAGGGAAAAAGTGTAGACTAAACATGAATAAATCGAAATACTTACATAATTTCAAGAAAAGCAATCGTTTGGCTTTTGCACCAATACGACATAACCCAACTAACAAATTATCTAGTCATTCACATCCAAGATAATCACACTCACCAGTAACATTAGATTCGAAGTCATGTATGAAGCTGACGGGGTGTCCGTTGTTGAAGACGGAGATCTTCTCCACTGACTCGTCAATGTCAATGTCCAGTACTTCGCGCAGCAGGTCGAACAGGTGGTCTGGGTCCTCGTCCATCAGGCTCACCACCTGTCCTCGAGAACAGAGGTCTTAGAATGATGAAGGTAGTGCATGGGAGAACCAGGAATAGATAAAAGAGGTTTATCTATTCCGTGCGAGAGTGAATTTTCTGAAGGGAGCAGACTGAGGTGTTCGCAATAGTAATGTTCAGTAGGAAGTATTGTTATGGCAAAACGACGAAACTCTAGTCAATTAAATCGGGCGATTCTACAGTAAAGGGTAATCTCATAGCCACCATGCTGCATTCGCATGACAGAGGCTAGGACACGTGTAGAATGGTGTATTTTCACCAACCCTCAGTTGGTCTCGACTTCTACCGCCTTATTACAAAACAAGATTTATATTTTGACATGGCTTAAACCATGGAGCCAGTTTTTGTAATAAGAACGTAACTGTGATTGAAATACCGTTCTTTATACAAAACTGAAAACTTAGTTCGGTACTAAGTGGTCAGTTTTGTGTTTAAGAACATTACCATAGTCGGAATAAATTTCGAAATTCAATAATGGCTCCATGTTTTAAACCTGGGTCTGAAGATAAACCTTGTTTTGTAATAAGGGGACTAGAGTTTGACTTAGCCGCTGTCATTCGCATGTATTTATTGAGAGCAAAATGTTTTAAAAATCTATAAATTGATACGTCGAAGCGAAGCAAAAGCCTGAAAAATACTACTTATAATTATAAATCATGATTTAAGTACCTGAATGTTGGGCTCAGCGTGGCCAACATTAGGGGTTGACTTCCAGCGCAGGGGCATCTTGCGCGACTCCAACATCTGAAGGTCCTGGAACAAAAAGGGTAACACCTAGTAGTCAGCCTTTAAGCGAGAATTTTAACTTTAAAGAGCTGTCAGTTTAAGAATTGGGGATATGAAACAAAGTTGAGCAATCAATATAATGATAATTTATTTAAACTTTTTTGATAAATCAGTCAAAACAATATAAAATCTTCTGGAAATATAAAAAACCGGTCAAGTGCGAGTCGGACTCGCGCACGAAGGGTTCCGTACCATTATTTATAAAATGACAATGGGAGACCTTAAATATTTGTTTTATTTAATTACTTAATATAAACTAGATTCTGTGAATATTTCAAGCGTCTACCTGTTGCCGTTATCAATATCGAGCAAAAGCGAGCAAAACAATCACGTTTGTTGTATGGAAGCCTCCTTAAATATTTATTTTATTCTGTTTTTTAGTATTTGTTGTTAAAGCGGCAACGGAAATACATCTGTGAAAGTTTCAACTGTAACTATCACGGTTCATGAGATACAGCCTGGTGACAGACGGACAGACAGACGGACGGCGGAGCCTTAGTAATAGGGTTCCCGTTTTACCCTTTGGGTACGGAACCTTAAAAAAAACAACTTTAAACAAAAAAAGGGTGCTTTTCACCAGTGGTCAGCGACTTGAAACCTGAAGTCAGCCTTTGCACACCCAATAGTCAGCCGCCTATCGGTCCTATGCGATGTTTTTAGGGTTCCGTAGTCAATAAGTATCCCTTGTTGACTACGACAACGACTTTATAGTTATTGACACCACTTCTGCTCCCACCCTTGTGGATTAGGCGCACAACTGCTTTTTTAAGTGCGATCGGAAAACGGAGACAGCTATTAATTAAAGATGTACGTCGAAGGGTTTTATCAGTGTCTGACGACTCTTTTTTAGCATTATAGGCGACATGCCATCCCAACCTTTTTTTTTTTTTGGGTGGGAAATTATCAAATAACTTCTCCCGCTTAGGCGGAGCCATCCCAACCTAACGCCAACCATCCCAACCTAACGCACAGTCGCTCGCAGCTGCGAAACAAGAAACTCCACTTCAGATTTGTCTATATCTAGCAGCACGAGGGAGTTAGCGGGAGATAATGGTCATCACTAGTGATCCGAATAGGTAAAGCTAATATACCTAAAGTTCGAAAAAGAACAGAGACAAAGTGGAGACGCCCTACGACAACATATTTTTATTTATATTATTATAATACTATTCTCACATTTAGAACAGTATACTCGTATCATGTTGCTAGCGAGTAGCGGGGTCTCGGTATAATTAAGGTAATCTCTGTACAATCCCTTCGCGAGGTTTGGTCGCCATTTGAAAGTAATAACTTCGTCCCGAGATTTCTTCTTTTCGTAAAATATGGTTTAAAAATAGGATTGCGAGTAGGTACAACATTTGAGCACGGACTAAAATATAAAACAACTGTTTGAATAAAATTCCATAAATTGTTGATTAAAAGTGTTTGAATTTGGAAAATTAATCAAAAATAATTTAATCTTTAGGACGTCATAAAAGTCATGTAAAATTCATAAACTTACCAAGCAGTTTGATTACCAGAGCAAAAGTTAGTATGATCAGTGGCGTGAAGTGGTACTCCACGGGGGGTAGGCCACGAAATACTGACAGCGAAAAAAAAAACGCAACGTCGCTTCACATAATTATGATGACCCTCAAAGTACACAAGTACATTTATTTATTTATAATATTTGAAAATAAGCCTGTAAAAATTATAAATACAAGAACTCACCACATTATTCAAGGTTCAACTCACGATTATTTTTTTTGGATTAATTCTCAGTTTATTAAGTTTTTTGCAATTTGCAGGTCAGTAACAGGTTGTATGTTGATCTAAATATGATTTGCGGCCGTAACAAATATGGCTTTACAGAATTATAATCATTAGAATCAGCATTAATTAGCGCATCCCCCTTAACGCTCAAACTTTACGGTGAGTATTTTTTACAGTTGATTACAGTCTAACTCGGAACACACCGCAACTGTGTAGCAGCCATGAGCCAATCACAGCCCAGCTCCACTCAAAGGAGTTACGCCCATAATCTACAAATGTGTGCCGTTCATACACCCAAAATATGCATCAGTGTGCTTTTTATCAATGAAAAAGTCGCAAAATGAGGCAATTCGTCTTGGAGACAATACTGACTTACGCGCGTAATTACGCCACACGGGCGCGAGAGGTTGCTATAAGTGTTCTAACAGGAGTTTGAACTTTTTTTATATATTTTGTATTATTTTATAACAAAGTTAAATAAATGCATTTTGGCTGCTAGGGTAGGCTAGGCCTAATTGCCTTTATGGGCGGCTCGCCCCTTTCAGTATGTCAGTTGCGGTAAAACGTAGTCCATAAAATCAAGCCAAGGTGGTCATATGAAGCAGATTCAATATACAATAAAACAAACACAGCGTATGCTGTGAGAAAAAATCCGTCAATTCACTAATGCAATTTTGAATTAAATTAAATTATTAATTAAATTCCGAACCCAAACACGAACGTGTAACATAAATAAATGAATTTTGATTATGGGGGTGAACCCCATAATCAAAATTCATTATCATAAATTATAATATTAAGGAATTGTTAATTCGTGTAAAACATTAAATGAAAACACTTGCTATGAGGAATGCAATTTGTTTCTTATTTTTGCTATATTAAAATAATTTTGTAGTTTTAAAGTTATTAAAGAAAATAGATAAAAATTGACCATTCCCTCCCTTATCTCCGAAACTGCTGAGCCTAAAATATTGAAAAAAAATTGATAATAGCTCTATATTTACACACAAGTCTAAAAATGGTCTTATAATAAACATGTTAAATCACTCAATATTGCGCGTACAAACTTAAATTTGCAGTTGGAATGTATGGGGGAACACATGTTTTTCAACTACTATGTTAAGTTTGTTTTTCGGATAAATTCATCCCAACTACGGAACCCTTTATTGTGCGTGGTCAGACACGCACTTGGCCAGTTTTTAATTTAATCATCCTTAACAGACAAGCCGAAAAACCAAAACGCGCTTATCTTTGGGCTACACATACATGTTACACGGGACTTAAGACGGAGATATACGCCAGTGACCTTGAGTGGTTAGCTTGCGTGTTCTGTACTGAGCTGACGCAACGCGTCGTACGTTCAGCCAGTAATAGGACTCGCCCATCAAGGAGCGCTGTCCCCAATTTGACGCATTATTAATTTATAATACACAAACCGAAAGGTATTTTAATAAAACGCGTATACTAAAAGATCAATAATTAAATTATCTTTAAATTGGATTGGTGAAGGTTTCAGAAAAATACGCTTGGTAGATTTTGCGCCATTCTCAGTTTTTTATTCGCGTTAGATATAACTTTACAAATTAATTTCATTATGTAATATAAACATAATCTAAAATATTTACATATTATGTTATTGAGAAAATGCTCTAATTTAACATATTGTTGCGCGCACAACTAAAAAGCCTACTACTAGCGCCATCTAGTATCAAGTAGCGACACTAATAGAGTCAAGAAGCTTCGAGAAAGTTCGATTCTAGAACTATCGACACCCGGTCAGTCGGGGCCGGTATGTACTCGAATATTCTAGATGTTTCGGGAACTATCCGAGGCCCTATATAAGGCCGGTATGGGCCGCGACGGAGTTAGTTTACTTTTGAAAACGAGAGAAGCGAAAACAACTGAACGATATTTGAGAGTGACATTAAGTGACTGTGTTTTTAATTGTGTTTAAAGTAGTAGTGTGTTTAAATTGGTGTTCTTAATTAAAGTGTCTAGTTTTTTAGTTATTAAATCGGCAGTTTTTATTGTCACGAACCCCAAGCTCGTAACAATTGGTGTCAGAAGCTAGGATTAAAATCATGCCGATTTTACCTAAAGACGACACGGAGGGTATCCGTACCCGGAGTCAACGCCAACAGGAGACGGACCAGAGACGTTTTGGTGGAGCTACGCCACAGAGGTCGGAGGGCCAGCTACCGACCACGGAGGCCGACCCGTCCGCAGCAGCTCCAGCATCAGCAGCACCAGACTTTGCTGCCCTAGTGATGATGCTGCAGGAACAGTCCCGCCGTCAGGAGGAACAGGCTCGTCGGCTGGAAGAACAGCTCCAGCGCGATAAGGAGGAGCAGTCCCGCCGTCAGGAGGAACAGGCTCGCCGCCAGGAAGAGCAGATGCTCCTCATAAAGGACCTTCACGCAACTTTCAGGAAAGACGTGAAGGAGGTGAAGGAGAAGGTTGCCCAGCATGACAACCGCCTGTCAGAAGCTGAAACTCAGATCAGCAAGTTTAACAACGTCATTGCTGATGTGAAGCGGGAGTTGGGTAACCTTAAACTTGGGGATGGAATCGCAGCTCCCGTAGCTACAACACCTTCGCTACGTGGATTCAAAGTGCCACCGTTCGACGGAACTTCTTCCTGGTCAGCCTACAAAATCCAGTTTGAGGCTGTCATGAAGGCGAACGGGTGGAATAACAGTCAGGCCATGACTGCCCTGACCCTAGGCCTGCGCGACCAGGCCTTAACTGTCCTGGAAGCTCTTGGTAAGGAAGTGACTTACGAGCAGCTCCTTGAGGCATTAGAGGCTCAGTATGGCGATGCTCACCTGGAACACGTGTTTCGTGCGCAGCTCAAGGATCGTGTGCAACGCAGTAACGAAAACCTGCAGCAGTGGGCTCTTGAAGTGGAGAAGCTGGTTCGTAAAGCTTACCAGTCCGTACCTGCGCTTATTGATGGGAACCTGGTGCAGGCATTCATCGACGGCATCGGCGACCTCGAAGTTAGAGCTGCTGTGAGGCTCGGTCACCACGGGACGCTTAAGGACGCCTTGGCCCATGCACTGGAGGTGGAAGCTGTGCGGCAGGATCATCGTTCCCATCGCGTCAGGGAGGTTGCAGCGGTTACAGTTCGCGATCGTAAAGGATACATCCCTAGGTGCTACGGCTGTGGGGAAAGGGGCCACCTTAAATCTAGTTGCCCTAAGCGAACTACAGAAAAGGAAGATGGCCGGTCTCCAGAGGGTAGTGCGGCTAACAGCACCACCCACCAGCAGCAGGGAAACGAGTAATAGCCAGGACTACGGGGCGGGTGCTGGCTGATGTTCAAAGAGCCCCAAGGATTTCGATCACACAAACCCATGACGGGAACACCTTAGTCATCAAGGGCGAGGTCAACGGAACGCCTTGTAAGCTGACCATAGATACTGGAGCCTCTCGTACGGTCGTCAGTTCCCAACTTATAAGCCGGTTTCTTGGGGACTCCGCATACAACCGAGACCGCATTAATTTGTTAACAGCCACCGGTCAGCGCATACCCGTCCATGGAGAAAAGAAGATGGAGTTGAAGCTAGGTAACAGAATCTACCTGCATAATGTTATCGTGGCTGATATAATGGACGATTGCATCTTGGGCCTTGACTTTATGAGGAAGAATTGTTGTGAGATTGACGTCAAGCAAGGTGTTTTGAAATGTGGACAAGAGGAACTTTTCATGGAAGGGGCGTTACCGGGGAATGTGTACAGCCTTAAGAAGATTGTTCTTCCGCCGAGATCGGAAACGATTGTGCCGATAAGTCTTCCTCGGAATCCTGGGCAAACCCATCGTTGTGTACTCGTGGAAAGGGTGGACAATGTCCTTCCATGGAAAGTGGCACGAACTTTGGACAGAGCCACAGACATCTCAGGGGTACGCGTGCTGAACCTTTGTGATCAGGAACAGATTATAGAAAAAGGCACACTAGTTGGTACTTGCGAGGAAGTGGATTGGTTGCGTCGATGCCAATATCTATCGACTGGGACCCTCAGCAAGGATGCACAAACGAAAGTGTCCACACTTTTAGAAGACTGCCGCAGCACTCTATCCCAAGATGAAATGTTCAAGGCAAAGAAGATGTTACTCAAGTACGCTGATGTTGTCTCGTCAAATGATGGTGACATCGGGAAGACTGGCTTAGTTCAACACAAAATAAACACAGGAGAAGGATTGCATATACGTCAGCGGCCAAGGAGATTGCCGGTAGCACGTGAAAACGAAGTGGAAACCATGATTGAAGGAATGGTGAAGGATGGTGTTATTGAACCTTCATCTAGTCCATGGTGTTCACCTGTAGTGCTCGTAAGGAAGAAGGACGGCAGCATGCGGTTTTGTGTTGACTATCGTCGTCTGAATGATGTCACGAAGAAGGACAGCTATCCTTTGCCAAGAATAGATGACACGCTGGACATGCTTGCTGGAGTTAAGTGGTTTAGCACGCTGGACCTCAAAAGTGGCTACTGGCAAGTTGAGATTGACCCTAAGGACAAGGAGAAAACAGCATTCTCGACAGGAAAGGGTCTGTGGCAATTTAAAGTTATGCCGTTTGGATTGTGCAACGCTCCGGCAACGTTTGAAAGACTGATGGAACTTTTACTAACCGGGTTAATTGGCGATGCCTGCCTGGTCTACTTGGATGACATCATCATCGTAGGCCGTACATTTTAAGAACATCTTCAAAACCTGGAACGCGTGCTTATGAAGATCCAGAGTGCCAACCTGAAGTTGAGTCCAAGGAAGTGTTCACTATTCAAACGGCAAGTTAGCTTTTTGGGGTATGTAGTGTCGGAAGAAGGTATCCGCACGGATCCAGAGAAAATCGCCGCAGTCAAGGATTGGCCAGTTCCAAAGGACAAGACGCAGGTCAGAGCATTTTTGGGTTTGTGCTCTTATTATCGGCGATTCGTTAAGAACTTTGCGGATATAGCCAAACCCCTGCACAAGCTAACCGAGGAGAAGCGACATTTCTGCTGGGATGAAAGTTGCGACATCGCATTCCAGGAGTTAAAGGACCGACTGTGCAAAACACCTATTTTGGGGTATCCTGATGCAGGCAAGGAATTTATAGTTGACACAGACGCAAGTGACATAGGACTTGGTGGTGTGCTGTCTCAACGGAATGGTGATCAAGAAGTTGTGATAGCGTACTTCAGCAAGTCGTTGTCAAAACCGGAAAGGAACTATTGTGTCACGAGACGGGAATTGCTTGCTGTGGTAAAGTCATTGCAGCATTTTAGCAAATATCTTCTGGGGCGGAAATTCCACTTACGAACTGACCATGCTGCACTGAAATGGCTATTGCAGTTCAAAAATCCAGAAGGACAAGTTGCGAGATGGATTGAGCTACTGCAGGAATACGACTTTGTGGTCGAACATCGCAGCGGGAAATCTCATGGCAACGCGGATGCATTGTCAAGAAGACCTTGTCCTGAAGACTGCAAGCATTGTACTAGGCAAGAGGGTAAGGAAGTGGTACCTATGAGAATGCTCAGGACAGACCTCAGCAACGAGTGGAAGGAAAGCCTACAACGTACACAGCAGGAAGATTCGGACATCAAGCCGATTCTGGAGTGGATAAAGGCCAGAGCTCCCAAGCCCAGGTGGAGCGACGTCTCAGCGATGAGTTCGATCACAAAAAGCTATTGGGCCCAATGGGACAGCTTGGCGATTCAGGATGGAGTCCTGTGCCGTAAATGGGAAAATGCTCGGGGAGACAGCTGTCATTTGCAAATGGTTGTCCCTAAAGCTCAAGTACCGGACGTTTTACAGCTGTACCAAATGGTTGTTCAGGAGGTCATCTGGGAGTAAAACGGACTCTACTGAAGATACGAGAGCGGTTTTACTGGGTCCACTGTCGAGACGATGTCGAGGACTGGTGTCGCAAATGTACAAGTTGTGCAGCTGTAAAGGGACCTCAGATTCGTAGTAGAGGTGCATTGAAATTGTACAATGTTGGTGCACCATGGGAAAGGATAGCCCTTGACGTTGCGGGGCCATTTCCGGAGAGTGAAAGTGGTAACAAGTATTTCATGGTTGTGATGGATTACTTCACTAAGTGGCCGGAAGTCTTCGCCATTCCAAACCAAGAAGCTTCAACAGTTGCAGATAAACTGGTTCATGAAGTCTTCTGCCGTTTTGGAGTACCCTTGGAAATTCACAGCGATCAGGGAAGGAATTTTGAGTCCCAAATATTTCAGGAAACTTGCCGAGTAATGGGTACTCATAAAACGAGAACAACTTCTTACCACCCACAATCGGATGGAATGGTGGAGCAATTTAATCAGACATTGGAGCGATACCTGGCAAAAGTTGTGGAAAATCGGTAACGAGATTGGGACAAACACATACAACCGTTTTTGTTGTCATATCGAAGTGCTGTTCACGAAAGTACATCGGTGACACCAGCTTTCGCAAATTTTAGAAGAGAATTACGGCTGCCTGCAGACCTGATCACCGGAATACCACCTGATGCCCCACGCAGTATTACCGATTATGCGAATGACTTGCGGAACAAAATGAATGACATCTATGAGCACGTCAGACAATCAGGCCAGCAAATGTCTGAAAAGATGAAAACCTGTTATGACCGCAAAATGAACAATAAAGGGTTCGACGAAGGTTCACTAGTGTGGTTGCACAACCCAGTCCGCAGCAAAGGGAAATCTCCTAAGCTTCAAGCTAAATGGGACGGACCGTACCGGATTGTGACAAAGATCAATGACGTAACCTACCGGATACAGAAAGGGGCAAGAGGTACTCCTAAGATCGTCCATGTGGATCGACTGGCGCGTTATCATGAGGCCGATAATGCTCGGGACGAGCATGTCTTAGGAGGGGGCAGTGTTGCGCGCACAACTAAAAAGCCTACTACTAGCGCCATCTAGTATCAAGTAGCGACACTAATAGAGTCAAGAAGCTTCGAGAAAGTTCGATTCTAGAACTATCGACACCCGGTCAGTCGGGGCCGGTATGTACTCGAATATTCTAGATGTTTCAGGAACTATCCGAGGCCCTATATAAGGCCGGTATGGGCCGCGACGGAGTTAGTTTACTTTTGAAAACGAGAAAAGCGAAAACAACTGAAAGATATTTGAGAGTGACATTAAGTGATTGTGTTTTTAATTGTGTTTAAAGTAGTAGTGTGTTTAAATTGGTGTTCTTAATTAAAGTGTCTAGTTTTTTAGTTATTAAATCGGCAGTTTTTATTGTCACGAACCCCAAGCTCGTAACAATATTATTATATTTTTTTTCAAATCATTAACACTACTCGTTTAGATGTGATCTTCAGTATATAATCATTAAAAGTCGGTTGTCGTCATTACATCCACATTTCGAAAATTATGTTTAAAACTTTCGAAATGTGGATGGAATGTAGGTGCCCCTCTGCATACCCCTTCGGGGAATACAGGCGTGATCTTATTTATGGTACATAAGTTTAAAATGTCCTACGTTTCTAAAATCTTGACCCTAACAATTCCTCTGCGTCGTGCTCTACCTGCGACGCAAGCGCTTAGCAAGATCACAATAAATTGATAGAAAATAACAGACTTCCCACACTACATCCAATTACGTTGGAGGGTCTTTATTGGAGGTCAGAGTCAACTGGGCCGGTCAATGGAGTGACCCAGGCATTCATGTACCTGATACTGGTGAGGGACCACTTTTCAACCTTATGACTAACGGAATAAGGGTGAAAACTGGTCAACCGCTATTGTCAGCGGTTGTACCAGCTGACATAATGAACGCGGCATTGAATCCGATCGGATTCGACTCACAGCAGTAAGCGGTAGGTGTGCTGTGACATACGATCGTTTGATGTAATATATTTACTTATTATTTTAAGGTTCCGCACTTCAAAATGATATAATAAACAGAATTGCCTATCTACGTTTTTTGCCCAAATCGGGATTAATTTTATTAGGTTTTGAAATCTTGATTAACTGGCATAATCTATTTATTTATTTTATTTAAACATTTATGTACACACATATATATAAACATACAAGAAGAAACGAACAGAAAAATCCGTCCTTTTCCAGCATACCTGCGATAGGAAAGTCGTTATAAAGATGTAGACAACGTGTTTAAGAGTAGAAGAGAACATAGAATACATAAAATCAAAAACAAGACACTAATTAAAATACAACAAATAATATGAGTATTTACTAATATACATACTTAAATACATAAATACATACTTCTAAAATAAAATAAATATCACTAGAAGAAAATTAAAATAATAAATATGTACATACGTAACTATGACGAAGTGGAAAGATATAGTGTTCCTTCACTCTTCTTTTAAATACTGCAACAGTTTGGCAGTCCCTAATATCGGGTGGAAGTGAATTCCACAACCGCACCGCGTGCACAGTGAAGGAGTAGGAGTAGAAGTCGGTGGAGTGGGGAGGGGACTGAAGAAGGTTTCTAAGATGCTACCTGCAAGGCGCATCAGAAGGACGGGCGTAGGAAAAACGTTCCCGCAGATAGGATGGCGTTTTAGGATTGTGAAGGAGGTTAAATAGAAGACACAAAATCTGAGAGTTCCTGCGAAGTCGAATAGGGAGCCACTTGAGTATCTTGCGAAAGTTAGAAACGTGGTCATACTTTTTAAGGTTGAAAACAAAACGAATACAGATGTTTTGCAAACGCTCAAGTTTATTTAAAAGCTCCTCGGTGGCATCCAAATAACAGGCACCAGCGTAATCAATAATGGGCTGAATGAGAGTTAGAGCGAGGGAGATTTTGGTGTTCAAGGGCAAGAAGCTCTGGAGGCATTTCAACGAATGGAACGTGTAGTGCACTTTGCGACTGACTTGAGAAACATGAGCACTCCACGATAAGTAGGAATCCATGGTCACTCCCAGGTTTTTAACCGTATTTGCGTATTCAATCTGAACTCCTGAGGTTCTTTCCTCAAAAGACCATTTCAGACACAGATCTACATGGTCCTCACATGATATGACCAAGATTATGTCTGGACTTTAAAAGAGACTTTGACCCCTGAGTTTGTTTCGCCATTTCTTCTCAGGGGTAGTCAGATAGGAAATGTCGGCTACATCTAGATTTTTTTATGTTTTTATATGACGTGTAAAAGTGATTCTAATATCCTATTTACAGAACAAACGATTTCATTTAATTTCATTTCATTTCTCCATTCAAACAGAGTGGACAGCGACGCAACATTCAGCCTATTCCGCATATACCTGCCGCCAATAATCGTGGAGTTAATGAAAATAGAGAAGAGGAGGGAGAACGCCATCCTGAGGCACACCTGCGGTAAGAGAGCACCAATCAGAAGACGACTCATTTCAGTCGAATGAATGGTGGAGGTTCAGAACAACTATTGCTCCGTATATTGCTTGGCTCAGAAGTAGAACAGCTATCGTCTTGAAGTAGGGTCTTCAGATTGTTTTCTTAATAATAAAATATTTTCATAGTAACTATTTAGTTTAAGAATATTAAGTTACTGAAACAGTTTTTTGAAACATTACAAATGCGCGATCAAACAACTGCGTAACCGTTAAATTGGACCCCTCAATGTTATCGTGTGACACCATTCCCATTCACACAGTCACCATATATCTACATACACGTCAAGGGCTCCACACATGCCATTTTGATATTCCCCTCATTCGAAAATAGGCCAGGAGCGTGTCCAAAACACGCATCACACGAAACACTATCTACCTAATCCATATCGCGTGTCTCAAACCACAGGGGCGTGTATGCCATAATATGGGTCTACTTAAACAATACGTAACTTAAATTTTTCTTATACTTTAATATTAATTACTTTGATTAAATTGCAAAGTTGTATTTATCATACGCTAGACTAGACCATCTGCAATTATTTTTATAGCACTGTGTGACCTAAACCCGCACTTATTAAGTCACGCTTCTCCGTGATTTAAGTAGTCCATTTTTACACCGTACGAAAATAAATCTATATTTTTTTCCCGTGTCTAGTTTGCCTGAATTATCGCGACGTTCTTAAACTACAAAGTTTTTCAACAATGTGGCCAATATAGTTAGTCGTAAATCGAAGAATATGTAGTTTTATTGCGACAACGCGACACGAATCTTTGCGCGACAATGTGGCCGTAGCATCATTTTGTCTTGACAAAAAAAGATGGGAGCCCTAGTTCCGACTTAGGTCACGGGCCAAAATAACCATATAGCGTTGACCCTTGTCAAAATATTGTTGGATGTACAGTTCGCGTCACGAAAGTTGCGAGCGACCTAACTGACTGGATAGCTTGGGTTGTTTTTTGAGTCTTTTTTTTTTCATATATCTCAAAAACTAGACGTCCAAGGTCAAAAATAATGGAGTATTTCCCTTCTGTCACACAACTCGGGATTCTTGAGTAAAGATTAATGGATGACCTCTAATTATTAACCTTGACCGTGATATTCTTCAAAATATTTTCGAGTAATAGACCAGGGAGCCTAAAATGGACGCTTTGGCAGAATCTTAATTATGATCTGCGTACAATTCATATCCCGTAATTCATCTGTTTGACAGTTTTGTATAGAGTTTCGTAAAATGGTCCACAAATTATGAATTGTTAATGAAGTCTAATGTCAAATAGCAGCTGTCAAACAGATGAATTGCGGGATGTATGAATTGTACGCATAATTATCATATTTTTTTTTTTTTTCTTCTGGCTTCGCACGGTTTGTGCATTTAGCCAATGTCACGTTTTAGTTTTATTAAAAAGGTAGGGAAACAAAATTAATATAAATATAAATTTTGACGGGATTTAGGATAGACGGGATAGGATCAGTATAATTATAAGTAACAAGGAAATCTTATGGATAAATGAGCAAATTACACAAAAAAAAAAAAAAAAACATTTTAATATTATTTATAGTAATGAATGAGACTATACATTTATATACAAGAGAGCTATTTGTACAAAGTAAAGAAAGTATTGAGGTAGGAAAAGGAGTATGGAGGGATAAGATGTTACTAAGAAAGGAAGAACGGTCATATAAGGGACAGGAGAAAAAAATGTGATCTAAGTCGCCTACATCTGTGCCACACAAGCATATGGGATCGTCGATGATATGAAGTTTGGCAAGATGAGCTGGAGAACAAACATGACCCAGTCTCATCCGTATTAGAATGGAGGTCTCCATCTTGCCAAACTTGGCCCTGCCAAACCACGGTTTTTCTGGAACGTCGGGTTGAATATGTGAAAACTAACGTCCCTTCGATTTGCTTCCGATATCCCAAGCCACCTTCCAGGTTTCCCGAAGAAAAGTCTTTGGTAACGATACGAGGTCATAAGTAAAATTTGTATAAGGAACTAAGTCCCCACACTGCACCGTATCACCGGCAAGTTTATCAGCCACTTCATTGCCATGGATTCCAGTATGTGCTGGAATCCACACAAACTGTAGTGTATTACCCTCAGAAATGGTCCTGAACGCAAATTCTCTTATTAAATAAATTATAGGTAACTGCAATTTGTGTTCGAAAGCGGATTTATTGATTGAGCACTTTGAGAATCGGTAAAAATTATCGATTTTTTGAGCTTTAAAATACGGATATATTCTATGGCTTTAAAAATGCCGAAACATTCCCCGGTAGAAAACAGAAGTCTCCGGAGGCAGTTTTATTTTTTGTTCGATGTTGTATTGAGAATGGTAAGTACCTATCCCAACACAACCCGTCGGAGAAGGCTTGGCAGCATCCGTATAAATATGGTGGTACTCTACATGTTCAGCCAGAAAATGATTAAAACTTAAATGGCAATCGGGATCTGATTTACTTACACAGTTATATTTTATAATGGGACTGAATTGTAAACTCTCATAACTATTGCTAAATATGGGAAGTTTATTGGAACGGTGAATAGGAGAAGAAAGTGAAAGGATTTTTTTATAACTTACAACTAAACAAGGAGCACGTCTATGGGACCAGTAATCTGA
Source organism: Tiliacea aurago (assembly GCA_948098905.1). Classification (NCBI taxonomy): domain Eukaryota; kingdom Metazoa; phylum Arthropoda; class Insecta; order Lepidoptera; family Noctuidae; genus Tiliacea; species Tiliacea aurago. The sequence goes on along the minus strand of OX402581.1, from coordinate 27,485,710 downwards.
CGATTCAATCTGCAACACTAATGTGTCCAGTTTAGGAATGAGAGGATGAGTTGAGAATTGAAGAATCCGGAACAAATAATTGTCAGATAGGAATTGTCTTCTAAGATATAAACGAGCATGGGCGCATTCAACTTGGAGTGCATTAATGGGACTAGACTTCATTGCACCTGAAATAATGCGTAATGCTTTAGACTGGATGCGATCCAATTTTTTAAAAGCCATGACACTACCTGGCTCTAGAACGAACAATCCATAATCCAGAGTGCTTCTGATGATTGCGTTGTAAATGAGTTTCAAAGAAAAGGGATGTGCACCCCACCACACACCAGAGAGGCATCTAAGCATGTTTAGGTGTTTTTCACATTTGTTAACAATATATTCACAATGAGGGACAATACTTAATTTACAGTCAAGTATTATACCCAGATATCTGAATTTATCTTTAACTGGGATTGGTATTTCCTTATAAAGGAGATTTACTATGGGAATATTTCTCTTCCGGGTGAATAAAACAGCCGCGCTTTTAGACGTGGATAAATCCAAACCGTTTAGATGTAACCATGACGCCAAAATAGATAAAGCAGAATTGATAGCAGAGCTAGCTTGCTCAACAGATGGACTTGAAGAATATAATAATAAATCATCGGCATATTGAAGAACCTTAACATGACTAGTTAAGGATAACTCTAAATCATAAGTGTAGATATTGTATAGAAGGGGACTGAGCACAGAACCCTGTGGGAGACCCCTCCATACAAGATGAGATACCTCATGGTCTCCTATTAACATGTTAACAGAGCGTTCAGTCAAGATATTAATAATGAAATTCAACAAATCCAATGTAACTTGTAAGGCTTCTAATTTATTTTGTAAAACCGATAATACAACATTATCATAAGCTGCATTAATATCAAGGAAAACTGCAACGGTGGATTGGTTATTAGAGAAGGATAACCGAATATCGGATGTTAATATACTTAAACAGTCAGTTGTACTTTTACCTTTTCTAAAGCCATATTGTGATTCTGCCAAGAGACCCTTACTTTCAACATACCATTCTAGGCGATTTTTAATTAAGTGTTCCGCTAATTTCATCAGAATTGAAGACAAAACTATGGGACGGTATGAAGAAGCATCAGATGGAGTTTTATTTGGTTTAAGGAATGGCAACACCATTTGACGTTTCCATTCAACAGGGATGTTTCCTGTATAAAAAATAGAATTAATAAGTTCTAAATAATAACTGAGGACATCATCATTTAAATTAGCAAAAAAGGAATACGGGATGCCATCAATGCCTGGTGCAGAATCATTAGTTTTATGGATAACAACCTTTAATTCAGTGAGAGTGAATGCAAGATCTAGCGTCGTATGAGTGTCTTGGATATTGGAAACGAGAGACAGGTTATGGTTAGTACAAATAGCCTTAGCCTCAGGAACCCAAGGCGGAGCTAATATATAAAAAAAATCACTGGCTAAAGAATCAGGAATAGGAGAAGGGTTGTTATATATGGACCTAAATCTACGAATATTGCGCCAGACAATCGTAGGGTGAGTATTCGGTGAAATTGATAAGCAAAAGTTACGCCAAGATTAATTTTTTTTCTTTTTAAAAAGTTTATAAGTTTCATTATATAACTTAGTAATGATATCAAAATTAGTATCAGACATATCAACGTTATAATTATATTCAGCCTCTTTACGTTTTTTAATCAATTCAGTGCACTCAGAGTCCCACCACGGAGGCGAGGGAATTGTACTAATGTTGTTATTTTTTACAGGAAAAACTTCATCTGCCGCTGCAATTAATATGTGTGCTAAAGCTTCAGCACAACTATTTTCATTGCCATCAGGAATTACGGGCAAGGAGCTAAGCTTACTGTCAACAATGTTCCTAAATTTACCCCAGTCAGTATTATTTCTATTAGGAAGTTTATATTTTAAGTTTGATTTCCTTAATTGTGCATTTGGTTTGGAAAGAGGATAAGAAATAACTATTGGAAAATGGTCACTACCATAAGTAGAGGTCAAAGTATGCCAAGTTAATGAAGAGGCTAAGTTTGGAGAACAGATAGAAAGGTCAATTGCGCTTTGGTTCTGATTGGGATCTGAACGACGTGTGGCAGCTCCTGAATTTAAAATACATAAGTTGTGTAAGTCTATTATATCTATTAACTCATCACCATAACAGTTCGAAGTTGAACAACCCCATGATTGGTGATGGCAATTAAAATCCCCCAGTATTAATAATGGCTTTGGAAGAAAAGAAACGAGATTATTCATCTCTTGAAGAACAGAAAAAGAAGGGTGAGGAATGTAAATAGAAACAAGACAAGTATGATGCACTTTAATAGCTACAATTGAAATTTCCTCACTATGAGGAGGTAATGTAATGGTAGAAAAAGGGATAGAATTCTTGATAAGTATAGCTACTCCACCATACCCATCAGATCTATCCTCTCTAATGGTTAAATAACCATTAATTTTAAAAATATGATTAGGTTTGAGCCAAGTCTCTGCTAAAGCAAAGGCAAATGGCTCATATTTGTTTAAAAGATTTATAACATCACTCTTTTTGTTTACTAGACTGCGGCAGTTCCACTGGATTATTTTGGATGTGTTGTCCATTAAGTATGGATTGTTATACATTAAAAGATGGGGCAACGTTGGACGGTGAAATGTTGAACTGAGACAGAAGATTGTGTAATGCAGAAAGAAAATCGTTTATGGAAAAACTGGCATCAATTTGTCCATTGTTATGATTAGAAAAAGCACAACCATTTGCTGGTTGAGGAATATCGTAATCTTTAATAATGGCGTTGTGAGCCTCTTTATTATATCCTTGTACAGATTTGGGAGGCGAGCGTGGTTTAAGGAAGACAGTTTTTTTATAGCTACTTGAAACAGGCATTCTATTAGAAGAAGGGAAAGATGGAGTATCTGCAAAGTTTTTGGAAGGAGAAGACAAAAGTGTATCGGCATACGATTTAGTAACTGGGGGATACATTTTTGCCGCTTCAGCATAAGATACTGAACTTTGTGCCATGTATGTTTTAATTAATTTTTGTCTAGACATTTCTGGGCAAGATTTATTAGTAGCATAGTGAAAACCGGAGCAACGGCAGCAAGATGCACTTTCTTTTTCTCTTTCACAACTGTCCCCAGTATGGCCTTGGCCACATTTATAACAACGAGGTTTGGACCTGCACTGAATTTTTGTGTGACCAAAACGACAGCAATTGAAACACTGTACAGTAGGGAAAATATATAAATCTACAGGTATTGCATTATAGCACATAAAAATTCTTTTACGCAGAATCTGCCCATCAAAAGTAATAACTATCGATTGGGATGGTTTCCAAATGGTTGTACCATCAACAACAGTTTTAAAATTGAGGCGTCGGACTTTTAAAATTGGACCGCAACCAATTGGTACTGTTATATTATCAATAACTTCCTCTGGAGACCATTCCGCAGCAACACCACGTACTAAACCCATTCTAGTAACATTAAAAGTAGGTATAAAAGCTTTATAATTATATGTTTCAAGGCTATTATGTGAAATAAAAGAATTTGCGTCCAGGAAATTGGAAAAGCAAAGAGATATTTTATTGCGCCCGATTTTTTTGACGCTACCGTTAATAATATTTAGGAAGGCGTTGTGTTTTAAGAACTTGCCAAATGTAATTGGGTGCAATGACGTTCCATCATCTGGTGATAATAATATTTTTTGCACATGAACAACGTACGGCGAGCTGTCAGTTTTGTCATACGTTTTTCGACCAATCTGAGTGGGAATAACTGAAGGCGGAGCTGGAACATCAGGAATATCGTTAGATACGATTATTTCAGAGCATTTAGGCTTCGATGGAGTTAGAGAGAGAGGTGTAGACTCCATGCAACCACAACCCGAAGACTCGGAACCGTGGTTTTTTCTGATACGACGGCGTTTGTTGCAGTTTTTGCACACATGCACGCGGCTTCTTTTTAAGTGACGAGCCGACGACGACCCATCGGTATCCATGCCTGATTCATTGGATTGGATAGTTACAAAATTGCCTGCCGGGGGAACAAAGTCCCCCGGGTCAGGCGGGTCTTTCATTTTCCCGCTTTAAGAAATAATAATAAAAAACTTACCCTACAGAAGAAAATGTACAAAACTACAATTAAATTACAAGTGAAAGAATAAAAAACACTAAAACTACCACTACTGATCCTATATTATAATTAATTAATTATTTTCAATTTTAACAAAAAAGGACACGTCCACCAAGTTAAGTTTCCCGCGCTTTTTCCATAATTATCATAATGTGATTCTGCCAAAGCGTCCATTTTAGGATGCATTTTTGACAAAAAAAAATAATACTATTATTTATTTATTTATAATAAGCACACCAACAGCATAGTCACTTACAATTCAAAAATAAATAACATATAAAATTGGCACTTTAGTAACCATGCAAATAACAGGTATGCATGACATTTAACATATGAATATTAGAGACAAAAGAGAAAAAATTAAAAGTGTAAAAAATTAAAAGTGTGTCCAGAGACCCAAATCCAGAACACGACAAAACAAACCAATTTGAGCTACACAGACGTGCACTCTTCGCACTGTTTGAATAGGGAACGCCTGTATGAAACGAAACTCATGGAGAAAATATCAATAGGGTAATCTGTCAAGTTGGACCTTTCATTATATTGCCTTGCCATACGTGTTAGGGGGGGGTGTGAGGGGGGGGTAATTATAAATAATTATTAACAGCATTAGATCTACTGGAAGAGGTGCTTAATATTGTTCGAATGACGGGAAAAATATTTTGGAGTCGACAAAATTGAGAAGGGTGGAACGGGGTGAACTTGTAGGGGTTGTAAGTGGTATTTCATTGTTTTTCGCGATTTGCAACGAAAGTTGACCTCCTATCTAAAAAAGTTAATTGGCGAAGTTGTTGATGATAAAAAGATCTACAACTTTTTATCTAACATTTTTCCACATAACCTCAAATTTCCCGGGAAAATCGGAAAAACCGATTTTTCAGTTTTTTTTTCTCGCGTCGAAATGATTATTTTTTTCACGAAATTTGGTGGAAATACTTATACGAGTAACTTATTATGTATCAAGTCAGCTGTATTTTTTTTTATAGCGAAATACAGATTTTTCCTTTAATTTTCAACAAATTCCAAAATAACGACCTCATTGTCAACTGAAAAGTTTCACCGGTACTTGCTAAACTGCTAAAGTCCTTGGTACTCGGCTACGTACTTTACGTAGCCGAGTACCAAGGCCTTTCTTTAACAGTTGATAGGAAACGTTGTGATTGACTTACAAACATGGTATTTTTACTTTTAGTAAGCTGATACGATGGAGAATTAAAGTAGGTAATAAAAAACCAGCCAAGTGCGAGTCGGACTCGCGCACGAAGGGTTCCGTACCATTATCTATAAAAATGGCAAAAAAATCACCGTTTGTTGTATGGAAGCCCCCTTAAATATTTATTTTATTCTGTTTTTTAGTATTTGTTGTTGTATTTGTCACCGACTTCCGAAATTAAAGTTATTTTTCACTTAGTAGTGTTATTTTTGGGAGTCGGTAATTTTTTTTTGTAAAGATTTTTTTATTTTCACTTTTTAGTGGGTCAGTTTTTAATTTATCTAAGTTACAATAGCCTAATGTTAACTACTCATCACCTTTTACAAAATATTGCTTTTCCCGATGCTGGGACGTTGATTATTGAGGAGTTCTCCTGGTAAGAACCCTGGTTCTTCCTCCTGAGGACTGCCAACAAAAACAAAACCACAAAAACAAAAAACAAAAAAAAAACACCCGGACCGCACTGGGTGCATGTGCTGATATAAATTGCTTAGCAACCACATTAACGTAGGTAGGTACCTAATCGAATCGCAACCCGTTAAATACTTATTATTATATTGTTCCGGTGGCCATCTGTGGTCCCCATCATCAGTTCCACTTCACCAAATGGTGCTTTCCGAGAGCAAATGCACGAGTTCCTATAAAAAATATCCAAATCACTATAGGTTTGCCTATAAAATTTGAGGGTTCCCCTCGATTTCCATGGGATCCCCTCATCAGATTCTGATTTGGTGGCAATGGGACCACCTCGAGAGTATACCCTTTCCAACAAAAAAAGAATCATCAAAATCGGTTAATAAACGACGAAGTTAGGCGCGAACAAACAAAAAAAAGCATATATACGGTCGAATTGAGTAACCTCCTTTTTTAGAAGTCGGTTAAAAAGATCAATAATTAAATTATCTTTAAATTGGTTGAAAGTTTCAGAAAAATACGCTTCGTAGATTTTGCGCCATTCTCAGTTTTTTATCCGCGTTAGACATAACTTTACAAATTAATTTCACTATGTAATATAAACATAATCTAAAATATTCACGTATAGTTATTGAGAAAATGCTCTTATTTAACATATTTTTTTTAAATCATTAACACTACTCGTTTTATACGTGATCTTCAGTATAAAATCATTAAAAGTCGGTTATCGTCGCCTTAATAACTTAACTTTAACAAAAAGTGGGTTGTGTTAATCCATTTCAGATATTAAAATTCTAGCCGTGCGAGGTGCGACTAAATGAATAAGTGAGCAACTAGAAATACAGAGAGGGTGCTGTTATTGAATCATTTGGGTTAGGTTAGAACAGTGACTAGACCACAGGGCTAATTGCTTAACACACTATCAGTAGGAACCGGTTTCAATTTGACAGTTCAATAACATTCAATTCGTTATTTACGTTGTTGAGCAGACATTTTTTTCTACCATATGAAGCAATGGATACGCAATATACTACAAAATCATTCCGATTCCGATTCAAACTGTGTTACGCAATTAGGGTGCTGATTCCCTATAATCTTGGTGAATCATTTGTGTTAGATGAGGTTGCAAATATGTAAATTAGGTCAACTGAACGTTATACATATAAATAAAAGCTTATCATTTTGTATTTTAAGTAACTCAAATTGTTTGTAAGTTGCTGTTCTGTTGATTTTTCGTCACTTACAGTCAGTCGTTCACTTAGTAATACCACAGAATAAGTAATAGTGTAATACTATAACATAAATTAATTATTTTTGTCACTTAAAACTTTAATTTACAGTCACTCGTTTAAATACTACCCAATGATAAATTATTTTATTTCTATAAGTTGGTTTGTACACACAAATACTTTTACACGTCAATCATATTTTAAAAACTAGATGCTTTGCTCATCATCAGGTGAGATAATGGTCACAAGTGGCCCTATCAATATTCAAAAACACTTAATCGTATTGCTAGTAAAAGTAATTTCTTCACTATTCTGACGCAGCCAATAACTAAAAAAAACACAAACAAATCATCAAGCCACACGTACCCTGGACAAAGGGATGGAGCAGAAGCCCTGGTAATGGTTGTGCTGGGACATGTCGGTGGTGACCTGCTCGTAGATCTGCATGGCGGTGATGACGCCCATCAGCACCAGCAGGAACATCGTGATGATCATGCATAGGAGAGCCCCCACGCCGCGAACACGTTTTCCCGGCGGACCCACCGGCATTTCGATGATCTGAGAAAGACCAAATTATTTGTAGGTCGTTCTAGCTAGTTTTCATTCGTTTTTAGGGTTCCGTAGTAAACAAGGAACCCTAATAGTTCCGCCATATCCGTCTGTATGTCTGTCTGTCTGTCCGTCCGTCCGTCTGTCCCCGGCTTAGCTCGGAGACGCTTAGTCCTAGAAAGCTGTAATTTGCCATGGGTGACATATTAATCACGCCGAGAAAGTCGTAAAATAAAACCAGGAAAAACATTTATTTTTATATGTCAAAGTCAAAAATGTGACTAGGGTAAGGATTCAAAGTCAGAAACTATGGAAGTTATAAAACGGCCGAACATTCGCCCGATACTTTGGTTTAACGCTTCGGAGTAGACCCTCAGGGGCCTTTGAAAATGGTAAAAAGTGAAAAAAAATATAAAAGAAAAATAAAGAGAATATAACAAAAACCGGCCAAGTGCGAGTCGGTCTCGCGCACGAAGGGTTCCGTACCTTTATCTATAAAAATGGCAAGAAAATCACGTTTTTTGTATGGGAGCCCCCTTAAATATTTGTTTTATTTTAATTAAATTATTTATTTTTAAAGTAAATATACAACTAAATATTCTGTGAACATTTTAAGCGTCTACCTGTTGCCGTTATCAATATAGAGCAAAAACGAGCAAATAAATCACGTTTGTTGTTTGGGAGCCCCCTTAAATATATTTTTTATTCTGTTTTTTAGTATTTGTTGTTATAACGGCAACAGAAATACATCATCCGTGAAAATTTCAACTGTCTAGCTATCACGGTTCATGAGATACAGCCTGGTGACAGACGGACAGACAGACGGACAGACAGACAGACGGACAAACAGACAGTCAGACAGACAGACGGCGGAGCCTTAGTAATAGGGTTCCCGTTTTACCCTATGGGTATGGAATCCTAAAAATTAAAGGAAAAATAATTTACGGGCGATCTGAGGTCGGGACCTGGATGGGGGTGAGTTTTTAAGGGTACAAAACGGTTTATCTCGATTTCCAGCAAAACTACAAGTCCTATGGAAAAAAGTTAAATGGCAAAGTTGTAGGTAATAAAAAGATCTAAGTACAACTTTTATATTTACACTTTTTTCATATAACCTCAGAATTTATGTAAAAAAATAAAATAAGTACTTAACCAAGTTTTTGGTTTTTTATTTTTATCGTTTACAAAAAAAAAAAAGAACTCGAAATATGGTGAAAACTTACCTTTTTGTGTCCCAAACACACTGTAATTTTTGGATTTAAAATATTCATTTTTTCACCTTATTTTGACATAAATATCGAAAAAGCACCCTAATTTTCAATCGAAAATTCTCCCGTCAAAATCGGGGACCATTTTGGTTCCCCATTGAAAGGGTTTTCGATAGGGTTTTTCTAAGCGGTTAGCCAAAAACCCATACGATAAGGGTAACCTTTTTGAACGGCTTAATTTATAACCCATTCTTTGTTTACCCGGGTTTTGATTGGGTTTTTCGAAGCAGTTAATCAAAAGCCCATACGGTGTGGCTACTAAGTAGCCAAGCTAAAATTAACTCTATATTATATATACATATAATGATCATAGATGTTTTTTTTTAAACTACATAATAAAAAATAAAAATAAAAAAATCTCGAAAGCGGTGCGTCCTAGGCAAAAAATTACAGAAATTTAACCCCGCCTGTGTTACCACCGTGCCAACATGAATTTAATTAAGTATAAAAAAAAAAAAAAGTTAAGAGGCCGACTACCATCGCCCGCAACTGCAAGTCGCGGTGAGCGCAAAATTCGTTCGGAATATTGCTATCTCTGTTTGACTCTCTGAGTATGTGAGCGGCGGACGCGGTGTGCAGTCTTGTGCGTGTGTGTATGAGTGGATAGATAGCTATTATTAGCTGTAGTGTAGGTACTTATCGTTCATTCATAACGACTCGGAGGCATATAAATTTATTTATTAGTAATTAAAGCTATATATATCCGAATAGCTCCTGTTGTTTTAAAAAGGTTAGCCAGTTATCAAGTTATTATCGGAGCTGCCTCCCCAGGGTCACCAAAGTCCAGATAAAAATCCCAGAATGATTACATAAACTAGAAAGACTTTGATCTTTTCATTTTAGTTTTATCAATGTTTTGTGTAATAGGAATATCACAAAAAAGTCCGTGCAAAAACCGGGCCGAAACCATAAAGCCGCACTTGTCCAGACAAATCCGGTTGTATGGTCGGGTTATCGGGTGCACAGTTCAAGTAAAGTAAACCGAGCAGTGTAAGTCTCAGCAGTGTCCTGGAGATATATTACCTAAACCCGATCAGTCGTAAGAGTAAAGGCTTCTACATACCAGCGCAACTAGTCGCGCGACGCGACACGGCACAAAGGCCCCGCGTGTCGCGGGACGAGCGGTGCCTTTGTGTCGTGTCGCGTCGCGCGACAAGTCGCCCCGGTATGTAGAAGCCTTAAAGCAAAGAAAGTAGGTTTGGACAAACACTTTTACACGTCAATAAAATTTAAAAAAAACTAGATGAGGTCGGCTACTCGCTGCGCCGACGCTACGTGATTTTGATCCTTATTTATATTTAGTTACGAATCAATGTTCTAGGAAAGAAGCCATGGCGCACGCCTTCTCTAAGCAATAAGAAAATATGATACATCGCGCTTGATTGGTTGTGCTCAGCGATGTTTACAAACTACCTCCCGAGTACCTACTACTCGAAACATATTTTCAATGGCTGCATTACTTTTTCGCAAATGCGATCATGATCATTATCGGTAAGACCGCACGGAACAATTTCGTATGCAAGTATTTTTACGTATATATGGAAGCATCTTTTTTCCATACGCGATTGTAGTCCTTATTTCTATGATTTTACGGACCAATTTTCGATGCAGGAAGAGAATACTTCAAAGCATGTTGAGTCCTGTTTTTTGGCGCTGGTTAAAGGTGGACGTACTTAGAAGCCCTGGTACTCGATGTTGCAAGTACGACCCATGTCTATGATAGGTACACTACTAAAAGCTTGAGCGACGATGGCGGCTTCGTCGCGTACGGAGAGACAGGCTCGGCAAATACTCACGCTAAGGCTCAATTTACATTGCCGCAGAACGGGACGGAAAAGCATAATAAACTTTATGTCAATTGTGTAACGTACGAACTAGATAAGAGCAAAAAAAACAGGTCGGGCGTCTTCCGGTGAATTCTCACGCATTCTCGGGAATTCCCGCAGTTAGCAGCTTGTTTCGGCCGTGTATAATTTAGACTTTACTGCTCCTCATCACACAAACCCTCCCTAAACACATTTAAATTTAGTTAGGTCTAATGATATCTAAAGATAGGTAGGTAAATACTAATTTATACAAAATATATACCTATACTCCATTTAAAATAAGATTATTAAAATAAACTTTTTTACAGTTCGTTAAACCGATTTTGACTTCTATTCCGTAGGCATAAGGATGGCATTAGAAGCAAAAACGTAGTTACAATACCAACTGTTTATTGCAGCTGCCATTTGTCATGCCACTAACGCAATAGAAGCCAAAATCGGTTGAACGGACTGTAAAAAAGGTTTATTTAAATGTGTAATCTTATTTCAAACGGAGTATAGGTACCTATAGTATAAAACAGCCCAAGAAAAATATCTATTCTTTACTTTTATTCTTGGCCCAGTTTAAAAATATGTAACAATTAGTAGCAATGAAGGTAGGTAGGTAACTTATAATAATATAAGTATCACTGGGTAAAATAACACTTACTGTGAAATACATCCCAAACATCGGGGGAAAAAAAAAAAGAAATAAGTAAGGCAAGAAAGATACATCCCAACGTTCGGAGTTCATGTCGGCAACCAAACCAGATCGTAAATAATATTCAAAGTCCGTAAACAAAACAAAGGTCGTAAGAATATAAGTTACTAGATACCAAATCACAAGGCAAATTTAAATCCAAGTTCATAGCATAGATCAAATCAAAATCCAAGTTCATAGCATAGATCAATCAATAGTGTTAGAAAATTATTACAATACCTACAATTTAGCAAACAAATACGTACGCGGTGCAGTACAGTAAAGTAATCGTATAACACTGACAGCTGTAGAATGACAACAAAAACCCCTGGAGTGCCTGTCGGAACTCGGAGCGATTCACACAACTATCGTGCGCAGTACGACCACGCACACATTGACATTTGCTTGAGGCGATAGCACTACTAGCTATTGAAAATTTATGATAAATTTGCATGTGTTTCATAATACCAAAAATGATGAATGAAAACTTAATGTTTTTCCAATATTTTCGCTAATTTGTAACTTGATAATATAAGCTATGTTCCTGCATAAAGAGTATTTCAAATATTGTTGTTTATAATACAGAAAAAAATAGATGCAAACATGTCATTTACGCTTTAAAAATATGTGAAGTTCAATTCGCTAAAACTTCACACTAGGTAAGTATTTTCGAAAAAAAAAGATGTAGGAACCTAGATAAATACTGTCTAAATCCGAATATTAGCATAGTATGGTGGAAATATGCTCAAATTTCAAATGATTTTGGTATTACGTTTGTATGGACAATTCATTCGTCGCCGCACTCTTAAAAAAATATATATAAAAAGTAAAAAAAAAAAAACAACATTTGAAGGACACTGAACGAGACACAATAGAAGGTTTATATATACTTCATGATAAAGGTCACCTCGTATACGGCTTAACTCTTATCCGGGGTTGTGCGGTCTCTGGTCAAATTATCTGCTTTTTAGGAAAGTCAGTCGGTTTATTGTTAGTTGAAATCTCTACTTTCTGATGGTGTAAAGATAAATTTAAAAAGCAGAATCTTCGATTGAAAATTAGGGTGCTTTTTCGATAAGTCAAAATAAGGTGAAAAAATTAATATTTTAAATAAAAAAAATTACAGCGTGTTTGGGACATAATAAGGTAAGTTTTCACCGAAATTCGTGACAAAAATTTTTTTATAAAGATAATAAAAAACCCAAAACTTGGTTATTTGAATTTTTCACATAAATTTTGAGGATAGGTGAAACAAGTGTAAATACAAAAGTTGTAGATCTTTTTATTACCTACAACTTTGCGATTTAACTTTTTTCCATAGGACTTGTAGTTTTGCTGGAAATCAAGATAAACCGTTTTATACCCGTAAAAACTCACTCCCATCCACTTCCCGACCTCAGATCGCCCGAAAATTATTTTTCCTTTCATTTTTGTTATTATTATCTTCCTTTTCCAATGGGTTTCATCCTGCTATTACTTTTGTTGGTTTCAAAAATTATCTACTTGGTCTATAATGGATCTGCGTCCCGGCCATTTGGAGGTATAAAATAATGATAGCTGGGGATTGAAACAATTACCTACTCGCATACATTTTTCAGTATCGATTGTGTAATATTTAGTTACAAAACCGTCCGCCGTAAACTGAAAATCAATAAAGATATAATGTCGCAGTAACTGCATCAAAAATATTTTTACTGCGCGGTAGGCGCAGCTTACTAATCAATGCCAAACATAACTGTTGTAAAAATGAAGCCCAATTTTTGAAGAACGAAGAACAAGTTTTAAGTCTCATAAAATTTACCGTTTATTTAAAAGAGTAAATTGCACCGCCGATCGATGAACAATTTCAATTCATGTGTTTAAGTAAATTAATACATACTTCATCGCAGTTGCTTTCATCTATCAACGGGGTTTTCGTAATTGTGATGCTTGACTTCGTCAATATCGTCATCTTCAGTGTTCTATTGCTCGAATTGAAAAAACTTGTTTGTATTTTACAACAACACTCCTGTTTTGACTGTAACAAATACGGATCTACGGAAGTAGTGGGAACGGGAAGTGCGTAATGAAGGAAAATTCATCAATAACGTACAAATTATTACCAACATTGAAAATATTTGTAAGTTTTTATATTTTTATTGCAACACTAAATCTCTTGTCAAGTCAAAGTGTATTAGCGTAGTCGAATCGAATCCTGGATCGAATGGATCGGACTCGACCTATTCGCGACTTTTCAGTGTTAAGATTTTGCTTTCGATTGTAGAAAAATTTATGTTTGCAACATTGAGATGAGATGTAATGTATTATATCTTGTCTATAGTTAGTTCAACCGAAAAAAAGAAAGAAGAAATTCGAGGAGGAAACGGACGATTAGTTTCGTGTCGTAGAATATTCTGTGTTAAAAAGACGTTAATTAATCAGCAACGCTATTAGTGCTGTTAAAACATGTTTGATTAGTTTTCTTCGTCGTTATTTTATGTTGATCCTTTGTTTCATTGTGTAATTACCACGTTTGTAACGGAGACTGCGAGCACAAAAATAAAATGGCGACTGATCAAGTGAAGAACCGCATGCATGGTTTCAAGAACACTGGCAAAGATGTCGACGTAAGTATGAAGACGTAGTTCAATGCCTCGTAATAATGTAATTATAGCAAAGATATTTTGTGACGACGAAATGACGTTTCGCGTGTGATTTTTAGGAAATGCGCAGGCGGAGGAACGAAGTTACAGTAGAACTGAGAAAAAATAAAAGGGACGAAACGCTACAGAAACGTCGTAATGTGCCTATTAGCTACTCAACAGACGAGGATGAGATCGAGAGGACCCTGGCGTCCACGGACCTCAAGGAGTTGGTGATGAACGCGGCGAATGGAGACAACCCTGACGTGCAGCTAGCCGCCGTGCAGCAGTGCAGGAAGCTACTGTCATCCGACAAGAACCCGCCCATAGACGAGCTCATTGCAACCGGCATTCTCCCCATTCTCGTGCAGTGCCTCTCGAGGGCTGACAACCCTACACTTCAGTTCGAAACCGCTTGGGCCTTAACAAACATCGCATCAGGCACTTCAGCACAGACCAACAAGGTTGTTCACGCCGGTGCCGTCCCTGTCTTCCTTCAGCTGCTCATGTCTCCTCACGAAAATGTGTGTGAGCAGGCAGTCTGGGCTCTGGGTAACATCATTGGAGATGGCCCAGTACTCCGAGACTTTGTAATTGAGTTGGGAGTGGTAAAGCCACTGTTGAGTTTCATCAAGCCAGACATCCCCATTTCATTCCTTCGTAATGTGACCTGGGTCATTGTCAACCTATGCAGGAGTAAGGACCCACCACCACCAGTTAAGACTATTCAAGAAATTCTTCCAGCACTTAATGTCCTCATTACGCACAACGACAACAATGTAAGTACTTTTATAAACTTTTCAACAGCCTAGTTTGTAAGCTAGGCCATTAAAGTTCATTGAACTGCAATGCTAGAAAATACCATGCTTAAATTAAATAAACATGCCAACTATGGTACTATAGGAGAATTTATTATATTCTAAAAGAAATGACTAGGTCAGGCTACAAAAGAGTAAAGTGCATTCAAACAAACTAATTTTATTTTATTAGCTGAGGTAGTTGGACATCAATATGTCATAACCTACAACTGCTAAGTTGAAGAAGTTACATCTTTCATGAAAGAATACGAACAACAATATCAGACTGCATCAACCATTGTGCTTATTTTTTTTAACACAATTGATTTAATTTAATGCAGTAAAAATGTAGCATGAAACTGCTGTTATTTTGTCTCATTTGTTATGGTTTGTGTCTATTCTAATCTAACATTTCTGTGAAAAGATTATAATATAATGGATACATAAAAGTCATGAGTCACTCATCTCAGTTACTCTATTGCTAAATCTATTGAGTGGAAGCCATTTAGCTTATTTATAAAAGACATTATTAAAACATCCAGAATTTTGTACAAATAGGGTTAAATGAATATTCATAACACAGCCAGCTTTGTGACATGTTTAGTTGGTTTCAATTTATTTATGTATGACCACAAAATGGATAAAAATAAACTTATCTGATGGAATAATCTGTGGCACCTCAATTGATAATTTCAAATAATTCTAAGCTGCTAATTAGGGCTTGAAACTGGTTAATTTTTGTTTCCCAAGGTACAAATTATTTTTGATACAATTGATATTACCTTCAAAGATTGCTTCATCACATTAAGTTCAGCATTGATTTTGTAACAAAATATTAAATAATTAATGAAATATGTTTGAAATCCTTTATAATAATTCCAA
Source organism: Tiliacea aurago (assembly GCA_948098905.1). Classification (NCBI taxonomy): domain Eukaryota; kingdom Metazoa; phylum Arthropoda; class Insecta; order Lepidoptera; family Noctuidae; genus Tiliacea; species Tiliacea aurago. Next base: position 27,470,074 of record OX402581.1, on the reverse strand, counting down.
GCCCTGCTGCTAATTTTTTCTTCTATGAACCAAATCATGTAAAATTCGACAATTATGCCTGAATTTTTAATATGCCAACCAAATCCTCCTATTTTAAAGTGACACAAAAGTAGGTATTTATCTAAGATAATAACTATCTATACAGAGTAGGTATGAATCTAAATGTTATTGTTTCAAACAATAAACATCATGGATAAGTTGTACTTGAATCTCCTTCTACATATTAGTCTTAAGTTTGTGTTAACCTGACAACATGATACTATTAATACTATCTGACAGCATGTGCTCAATTACAACTGTGGTTTCATACCTACATGTATAACATTATTTATTTGCTATGTTCCAGATATTAGTAGACACAGTTTGGGCAATCAGCTATTTAACAGACGGTGGCAATGAACAGATCCAAATGGTTATAGAATCGGGAATTGTGCCGAAACTGATCCCGTTGCTATCACACAAGGAAGTGAAGGTCCAGACGGCAGCTTTGAGAGCAGTGGGCAACATTGTAACAGGCACGGATGAGCAAACACAAGTGGTCCTCAACTGTGACGCACTGTCGCATTTCCCGTCTTTACTGTCGCATCAGGTATGCTTGTTTCAATGTTTATTAGACTAGTGGCCATTCTATATATTTTTTTGTAAACCTGCCAATTTTACCAAAATAAACAAATTAGTATTCTGTAAACAAAGTGAGAGAGATTGAAATGTTATGGGTCGTTCACACACGCGCTACTTTACTTTTACGCGATCGTATGCTTATTAAGTACCATAAGTCGCTAAACAAACTGCATACATATTGTTTCCCACCACACAATTTTGTGTATTTAACATAAGGCTGGTTTTTCAATAGTCTGTTAACTTTTATGTGAGGAATAAAAATATGACAGTTTAAAAATCAGTCCTTAGTATATTAGTAACTTGACTTGCTTAAGCTGTATGTTAAAACTGCACTAAGACCAAACGGTGAAAACAGGACTATGGTTAGTAGTCTGCACTTGTAAATTGACGCATCTAACGACGTTCGAGCCAATAAGACCGCGCCAATGCATCGCACAGACAACATATAATATGAAGAAAATATGCATACAAGACAGTTTCACACTAAAATACATAAAATGTGTAATGTGTGAATGACTAGAGGTGTTCACGCGTCTGGTCGGCGGCCAAGGTGGTAATTATCTATTATTATACGCGCGCGAGTTACCGCAGTCAACTGCCTGCTCAGAATCCGTTGACATAAAATATTAGACAGTACATTGACATGCTTCGTTGAATGGTCATTGACTGATAGTGATAACGCGAGTCAACCTTCATTTTTGTATATTTTATTAATTTGACTAACTACTTTGAACATATTGCGGTTTTACTGAATGATATGATAAATTAATTGAATAAGTCTAACATTTAATGAATACGTATATTTAGGCCAATCAATCCTCTTGGTTTATCACAGTCGAATATACTCTCCCAAGTTATTTACTTCCACATCAGTTGGTCTGTTTCCTTCTATTTATAGCATCTCGTAAAGTACCAGTTTAGTGCACTGTTAGCATTGCGGCCTTTCGATCGGATATGCGTACATACACGTAATAAAACTCATAATTATTCACAGCATGTTTTGTAATTACCACAGGAACTGAAACGTCATTGAGAGGGTCAGTCGAAAGAATTATAATTGATACAATTTCTTAATGTTATTACAATGATAAAGATTTATTGTAAACATGGACTTTATTATGCCTAATTCAATTGATAGACCTCTTCACAGTAGTGCATGAAGACTGTAAATTTAATAACTGGGAATTTATTAAAGGTTTTTTTTTTTTTATTATTGGCTTGTTCCATTAACAGAAAGAGAAGATCTGCAAAGAGGCTGTATGGTTCTTATCAAACATCACAGCGGGCAATAAGCAGCAAGTGCAGGCAGTCATAGACGCGGGCCTACTGCCCAAGATCGTAGAGAACCTTACGAAGGGCGAGTTCCAGACGCAAAAGGAAGCGGCCTGGGCGGTGTCCAACCTCAGTATCAGTGGGACCAAGGAACAGGTCGGCGCCCTCATCAACTGCGGGGTCATACCGCCATTCTGCAAATTACTCAGCTGCAAAGATACTCAAGTTATCAATGTAAGTTATTCAGTGAATTTTTCTTTTATGTACACTCAACTTGAGGCATTTTAACTAACAGCCATTTCATCTACGGCAAAGTTGGCGCAGTGATTAAGCGATTGATTGTTGAGCTGCGTGTCGCGAGTTCGATTCCCGCACGGAACAAATATTTGTATGACCTACAAGTAGTTGTTCAGGGTCTGTCTGTTTGTGTATGTGAGTTTAAATGTTTATAAACGCACCCACAATACAGGAGAAATTCCTAGTGTAGGGTAACATCTTCTGCTAGGTATAGAATTGCTTTGAAATGTGAAATTGGGTCATAAATCTCAAATCACAACTTGATCTCAGCAAACACGTCTGTCAAAACCACTTCTTTCCTTCTTGTATAGCACACATCTCGTCAATACAAATAGTTCCCACAGGTATTGTTTGGTGCATTTACATTCAATTTGCTAACAATGTATAATATTGACATGCAGCTTTAGTTAGGTCAATGAATAACTTGTTTGCAATAATGCTTTGTTTACTTGGTTGGAATATCTTGAATAGCAAGATGTTCCATGAACTGGTGAAACTTTTAGTTTCACAAGTTGTTCTTTTAAAAACACATAAATGCCCTTGTTCTTATTTTCATAGCTTGTTAGTTTTAAATTTACCAAGTTAACATTATTAATGATTTATCCCCAGGTTGTGCTAGACGGTTTAAGCAACATGTTGAAGATGGCGGGCGAGAACGCCGACCAGGTTGCGAACATGATCGAAGAGTGTGGTGGCATCGACAAGATCGAGGCGCTGCAGAGCCACGAGAAAGTGGAGATCTACAAAATGGCCTATGATATCATTGAGCAATACTTCGCGGGAGAGGTGCGTACTGACGTGTCATTGTTAACCGTTGTAATGCTACTGGGACAAAGAGATAAATGATTTCCCTAGTGGATCATTTATTGGTTTTTATCGACATTGGCATCTCGCAACATAATGAGGTTTTAGTTGTGTGATGTTATGAAGGTATTGATTTATTCGTGTTTACTTGTACGGGGTATCCGAAAGTAGTCAAGGCATTATTATGCCGGTGGCATTACCTCCTATCATTATTATGCCGGTGGCATTACCTCCTATAATTTCAGCCGTAACACGTCCCCAGCTGGACATAGGCCTCTCCCGAAGGGAGGGGTTTGCCATAATCGCCACGCTTGGCAGGCGGGTTGGCGATCGCAGTATGATGTTAAAATGCATAGAGAACGCTGCTGCCCATTCTCTAGTAAGTCCCTTAGTCGCCTTTTACGACACCCACGGGAAAAAATAGGGCGGTGCTATTCATTACGTCCGGCACCACACAGACAACCTTATTACCTCCTATAAATTCAGAAAATCAAGGTTTAGCTCGGAGTATGTGATAATCACGTTTGTAATAATGTTGCAGGAAGAGGACGCGTCCCTTGTCCCGACGGCGGCGGAGTCCGGGTTCCACTTCGACGCGGCGGCGGCGCCCGGCCCGCACGAGGGCTTCCGCTTCTAGTGGCGCGAGCTCGGCCGGCCGCGCGCCGCGAGCGGGCCGCTGTGGCCGCACTGTGACCACACTGGCCGCACTGTGACCACACTGGCCGCACTGTGACCACACTGGCCGCACTGTGACCACACTGGCACGCGAGCGCGCTGCAGCTCCGTTGTGATACAGCTCTATTGTGATGTTTGAAAATTTTCATCTTTGTTTTTCGATTTCGTAATGTACCGAGTAACGGACGATGGACACGAAGTGGATAGCTTTAATGTTAAGTGCCGCGTACGCGACGTATGCGATTAGTGTAATCTGCTTACTGATTGAATTGATGCTTTTGATAATAACATAGTATTTATGTTTCGATTTTAACTCCCGACGATAATAATTAAATGCAGTACCAGGCATCGGGACCGGAACGGCCGTCCCAATATGAAATTATGTTGACTTCAAGCCCATTTGTATTGTATCTATATACCAATAAATTCTGTCCAGTATAATAATCGTTTTATTTTAAGAACACAGATTACAATATTAATTAGAGTAAATAGAAGGTAATGAGTCTTGATGCATCTGCTTGTAGATGCATTCGTACTGTTTCTGTGAATAGAAAATACTATTAGTAAGTAGCCTTCTTTCAAACTACATATACAATGGATTTCCTGTAGACTCACTTTTCTGATCTCGCACGCGTAACATTTGACGTTACTGTAGCTTTCCTCCGAGGGCTCTGGCAGAGAGCGCGCCGTTACTTTACTGTTCAACGACTCCGCGTCATAGAACAATCCCACCTTCTGCTGGAAACTAATGTTAACAGTAATTAATTATCCAATTCTTCCACCAAAATCAATCTTCTAATATTATAAATTCGAATGTAACTGCCCTGTGTCTGTCGGCATGTTACCTTTTCATGCTTAAACCACTCAATAGATTTCGATCAATTTGGCAAAGAGATGGGTGGCATCCTGGGGAAGGACAGGCTACTTTTTGTCTCGAAATTAATCATAAAGGGGGGTATGAAACTTTGTATGATGAACTTAGCATTTCTTAAGTTCAACTTAAACATTGGTTCATACATAAATTGAGGCAGCCCCAGTAAGTTACAAAAGTACTTGTGTCGGTAAGTTACAGAAGTAGGTACTTGTTGTGAGTTATTTTAGTATGTTTTTCATTAAAATCGGTCCACTCGTTTAAAAGTTATTATAATTTAAAGTTATAGATATTACGTGGTCAATGGCGGCGCTAGAGTATTTCAAATTAATGGTGATAATAATAAAATGAATTATTATTATTTTTAAGTTAGCCATTTAGAACAAAAAGGAGATAATTTGCATTTATTTTCTGTCTGTTAACCGTTTCACGCTTTATTGGCTGAATTGATTTGGATGACAGTTCTACGGATAGGCCATGACATCGGTAGGTACATACATACAGTCATAGGATACTTTATCCCGGTAGCACGTTCCCGTGGGATAATTTCCGACATTCACGCGGGCTAGTAGCTTATATAATAAAAAACCGGTCAAGAGCGAGTCGGACTCGCGCACCGAGGGTTCCGTACGTATACAACATTAGTTTCTGTTTACACTAAACCCGAAAAGAGGTCATTACGAGTCCGCGTATCACTGGTCAGTTTCCCTCAGTCGTCAGTTTATTTAATTTGCCAGTTTCGTTGATTAGTCAGTTTTACCGATTAGACAGTTGCGTTAACTCGACATTATCCACTGTTTGCCAGTTTTCGTCGATTCGTCAGTTTTATTCAATTCGTCAGCCAAAGTACAGTCGGGAGAAAAATTAACACACGTCTGCTAATTTAAATAAAATGAATAAATATTAAGATCGATTTGATAATTTTCAGCCATAATTAGGGAATATTATACAAACTTATTTTGTGAAATTGTCAAACTGACTTAAAAATATATATTACTATTTTTACGACATAACGTTACGTATTGTATTCAGATTTCAGTTAAGTAATGTTAGAAGTTAAGTACACATTTGTATTCAATACCTATTGGTTTATTAAATGTTATGCTATAAATATAAACTAAAGTTTGATTTAAATAAGACTGGTATTCCTTATAGCAGATTATATTATCCACATGTGTTTATTCAACAAGTAAAAACGTTTTCCCTTAAGTGTACCAAACTGACGAATTGACGAAAACTGGCAAACACTGGAAAATGTCGAGTTAACGCAACTGTCTAATCGGTAAACCTGACCAATCAGTGAAACTGACTAATCAACGAAACTGGAGAATTAAATAAACTGACAACTGAGGGAAATTGACCAGTGATACGCGGACTCCATTGTACTCATCATTTTGAACAACTTTTTCTATGAGACCAACCTTGAAATCACGAAAAAAATATTAACTGTTCCATACATTTTGTCGATTTCAGTGAACACAAATGTATGGAACAGCTAATTTTCTTTTCGCGATTTCAAGGTTGGTCCCATAGAATTTTTTTTTCAAAATGATGAGTACAATGACCCCTTTTCGGGTTTAGTGTAAACAAAAACTAATGTTGTTTATGATGTTGATGATTTCTGAAAAACTGTGCTATTTAGAGACATCGTTTTATTTTTCCTGTAATCTTTACATAAACTTCTATCACATAGAATAATTTCAGATTTTTATCTATGCAAACTTTGGAGATAAGGGTGGGAGGACGGTATTTTTTTTTTTTTTTTCATCAAAAGTCGGAAACTGATGCACAAAACATAAAAAATAAATGCTTGAGAATGTGCAAACAGCGCTCTTTCATATGATACCCCACATGCTCTAGTAGCCCCACTTCAAATTTTTAACCCCCTTTCAGTCTCTTGCAAAAAATTTTTTTTTTATTTCTTTCTTGTTTACAAAATAGTTGGGCAAACATCATCTAAAACTATTCTAAATTTCAAGTTGATAGCATTAGTAGTTCTTGAGATATCCAGGTGTGATGTCTGTCATACCTGGATATCTCAAGAACTACTGACAAACAGACTCGACTCAACTCAGATAGTCTCAACTCTCACGATAAGGGTTCCTTTTTACCATTTTGGTACGGAACCCTAAAAATGAATGATGTCAGTGACTACCACCGGACCACGGCGCCGATCGCTTTCAAATTTGGCAAATAATTAGTGCTCAATTGGTGCTAATTAGTGCTCGAACAACAGAATTGGTGCCTTATTAGTTTTCGAGATAATCGACTTTGAAGGTGGTCCGCGGTGGTAGTCACGCTCCCTTCAGCAGGACCACCATGAGCGCCGAAAAAGGGGGCACGCTACAGCCTCAGATTATAGTTTCTATAATCTGAGGCTACAGCTTATGAGCAGCAGAAGAGCTTGACGCTTTCCTCAAACCTACATAGAAAATGAGTACTGCTACTGTGAAAGATATAATATTTTTTGTACAAATTTGGGAAAAATCACAGAGTTTTTAATAGAGAAATCTTGAAATGAAAATTTAACACCGTAACTACCGCCACCCCACCAATGGCATGTTTATCTCTTAAACTACTGGAGTAGTAATTTTGAATTTTGGGTATTAATTTTATCCCGCAGAGCACTAATTTTCTATGTAGGTTTGAGGAAAGCGACTAGCTCTTGAAACTTGGAATCAACATTCAAAGTCGTCCTGCTGAACGAGCGCGCGAAAGTTATCGTCGTTGATTTCTCGGTAAATACAAATGTTTCAGTTCTGTTTTATTTTTTTGCGAAATGTATCACATAATATGTGTACCCTTATATTATAAGGGTACGTACTAATTACTTGTACCTATACATAGAATGCCCCCTTTTTTGGCGCTCATGGTGGTCCTGCTGAAGGGAGCGTGCATGACTACGCATGGCGATCCACTTCTCACTCCGCGCGCGCGGGGTCCTGACCTTCTTTTCGATGTTTGTTTGTTTGATTTCGATGTTTCACATCTGCCAGGCGTCCAGTGACGGCTCACAATTTTTTATGTTGCTTATTAACGGTAGAAAATAAAACCTAACTAGTATTGTTTTTTATTAAAATAAAAAACAATTAATTATATATAAAATAATTGTTTTTTATTAAAATAAAAAACAATTCAGGAAAGATTAAAGAGTTTTTTATAGACAAGTGCTTAGCTGACACCCTTCTGTATGTCCAAAAAAAGTTTCAGTTTATTAGATTTAACTACTATGCTACGAGATGGAAAAACATATATGACGTAATGAATAAAGCGACCTCAGAACAATGAAAAGAAGTGACGGTAGATACATATTTCAGTGTGCGGGCTGTGCGGCGTCCTCACCTTCCGCCTGACGCAGGTCCTCACCGGGCAAGGTTGTTTCGGGAGGTTCCTGTTCCGGATAAGGCGGGAGGAAACGCCCGGGTGTTACCACTGTGTGGATCGCCCGGATTACACGGTGGGGCATACGGTGGCGCGGGTTTGCGGACGGTAAGCAATGGGTAGCTCGCCGTCCGATAAGGACCAGGCCCGGGTCGACATATCCACCATACAACTTACTTCGGCAGCGGTTTCGCCCAGTGATTATCAAGCCGGTTCACTTTCATGATATCGTTCAGTCGCTGCAGTAGGCTGAAGTTCTCCCTTTGTATCTTGTTCTTTCTGTCAAGTTCCCGCTGATTTTTCTTCAGTTTGAGTGCGACGTGCGGCCGGGCCGCTGGGGCTCGGTCGTCTATCGCTGGCAGAGCCGACCTTACCTCAAATCGGGAAAATAAAGTAGAATAGAATCTAAGAATTGAATATTGTTTTAACACTCTTTTTGAGTCTTGCTCAAAAAGTCCGTCATTTTAGCGTACCAGTGCGGGGCTAAAATAGCAGTTTCCAAAAAGTTTTTTTTTTCTTTTACCAACGAGCCTACAAAAACGAAAAGTCATTATTCTTCAGGTGAAATAGGTGAATCCGCTGCTGTAGCTTTAATGATTTTAAATAATTATGGAAATACATACTCGTATCTGATATAGTCGCGAATCATAATTAATGTGAATAAGATACAACCTGACACTGACCTACAAAAAAAAACAAAAGAAAATTTGAATTTCGCGGGCTTCAGCTGCGGGTAAAATATCTCGACTAGACTACTGTTCCATAAAAAAAATAAAAATAATTGAAAATGGTACTGTTAATGGTAAGCGGCGATCTCTTCGGTAGAATGCGTTGCGGCTACAGAACAAATAAAAAAAAGCATTGGCGCGAAATCTTTAGATTTTTTTTCTTTATTATTACAAATACCGTAACTTATTTTAAAACAGTGAAAATGTCATCATCTAGTGAGAAGAGTGAGAATGAAGACCCGTATTTGCAAATGGAACAGAAAGGAAAAGAAATAATTTTCAATCTGTTGCCGCCGAGGTGTATTGGATTATTTTATTTTCTCGCAACCGTAGTGAAAAGTATTAACACACGGCACTAAAAACCCATTACATTTATCTCCGTTACTATTTATTCCCTCGCTAAAGCTCGGGAGTACCTCGTATAATATAATGAGTCATTTAAGCCCCTTGTATAACAATCTACTATTATTGTTGCTGGAGACTTAACAATAATAAGTTGATGAAAATTCAAAAAATATCTCTACAACATACCTAATCCCAGGGTGTACAATAATGTCTGAACTCTTTCTCTCATACTCATTTAAATGTAATTCACGCATTTTATGTGAAAACATGAACTTTAATCATTGACTCACTTTTGAACGGTGATCTTTGAATCTGCGGTCCTCCCACGGTTGGATCAGTAGTTTATCTCTGCGCGATAACATGTTACGATAGAATCAATTAACACGAAACAAGCAACAGTCGAGCTCGTGATTTTGTTTTGATTTTGAATGGCTATGTTTGATCAATACCTAGCTATTTGTAACTATGCTGGTATTAGCAGGAAAAAAACTCGGTAACTAGGACACACGAAAGATTGAGAGTGATAAGATATTAGCGAATTTAATACTTAGTAGTTAAAAATAGGGAAGTGATAAATGAATAAAACACCGGTGGCAAATTAATAAATAAATTATTGTTAAATATTACATACTGCACTTACATTGGCTCGTTACATCGGATAATATACATTCACAAAAACGTACAAACACAAGTTCACAAACACAAATTATAACATAATATACTTTGAGCAATATAAAAATAAAAAACCGAATCACTCTATATTCTATAACTAGTTATACTATTAAAACGTTTGATACAGTAATGTAGTTTAGTCGATTTTTGAAAAACTGGTAGGGCGGTACTTTAGTACCCAATACTTATGTTTTAAGCTAATCTTCGCAAGTGTTATTATAAAAAGCTTTAGGAATGTAAGTCAGCTTTAATTCCTTTCTAAGTTTGGCAATGTTTATTTTATAAAGCTTGATATTAGTGCACTATAGTTTTCTCATTCGCATGTCCGACAATCGAACATTTAATATACAACTCATGACACTCTGTCTTACTCTCGTTAATTTCAAACAATTCAAAATGTCCATCCCTATGATTACCCCGTGCTTGTCGCTACTGGCTTTGTGCTTGCATTCAATAAATGCGGCTTCAAATACTGCAACATTCTAGGAAGACTTTGGTATGTATGGTGTATTTTGAACTCAAACAAGCTTGGAAGATGATTATTTTCTGCAATTAAACACAATAAAAATCCTTCGACCAAGCTTTTTCAAGTTTATGGTTCATATGTACACCATGTTTAATTTAAAATAACCGAGCCGAGTATTCAGCTTTTAATGATTTGTATGTAAAAAAATCGCTCAAAACCTGCAGCGGCGGTACATTTTGCTATTTTTTTTACTAATAAATCTCTACACTGAGTTTGCCTCGCATTTAATTCTAATTACATTATTGAGTATAAAACGTATTAAATACATCAAAAAGATCTAGTAACTCACGATCACTGCGTTTTGAGATATGACTTGTGTCGCACGTGCACACTATTACAACTCGTAATGAGTAGCATTGTACATGCTACTCATTACGATACTCAACTATTTTTTAATCTTATAAATATAACTTACGAAAATGCATTTTGATGAAAACTATTCTTAAAAAAAAAAACTCGTTTCGAAAAATTGCCCTCTGGAGCAAGCTTATTGACAAGAATAATGCTCATAAATATGTATTCCCAAGAATACTTGCATAATTATAACATCATTTCTCTTTAGGTTCATCGAACCCATGTACTGTTGGTTGAGTTCAATCGAAAACTAAATCTCTTCAACAATATTGTACAAACACAATTTCATATTAATTTTTGAATATTTAAGTACAGGAAATTCTATTTTCATAATCTTTCGTTTTACAATTCAACGACAGATGCATTTTTAAATTACATAATTATTATGCAATACGCCTTAGTTATTTCATTCTCACTTTTGACCAATTCCATTCCAGTATTTATCCTTTATTTCACACTTGTGTGACAAAAGTTATATCTCAAAAGTATCACTTGTAATTAATTATAGTGCGTTATCAATGTCGGGAGACATCGCCATCTCAAGGATGTTTTCCAGACAAATTATAAGGAAAATATCTTCTACTTTAAAAATAATAGAAGCGTTTTTTGACGTATCCTCCAACTAATATTTGGCGATAAGCATCAATTTAGCAAATGCAATTGAGACCAGAGAATTTCATTTTACACAGTAATAATTTTAGTTTATTTACGTTTTAAACAAAGCAGGTTTTGTTATATTAATGAGATATTGATAAATTAATCTCAAATTACTCAAGACATAATTATATAATGCGTTACTATAATATAAAATAATCGTTCACACACGCGCAAAAACATTTTAAACCGAGGAAAACACCCTCAATCATCTATCATACAGTGTCACATGTAACCTAACCTTATCGCTAAATTGTTGCATACAAAAATCTCTACACTTGGTGCATCATCAACTGTCAATGTGTAAAATCAAAAGTCCATACAAAAATAATGTTCCTGTGTAAAAGCTATTATTTACTTAATACTTGCCGTTAGGGAGTGTTACCAAAGTGTTGGACGTTACACTACAGAACATATTACAGGTGCTACAACTGAACATGTCGAGGTTTAACTTAAAATTAATCGTTGAATGTGATTCGCATTTTAATTTATATATTGGTATCTACAAAATTAATATATTATAAACATTTAATATGCATAAAACAACAAACAAGCTGCCATTGTTATTTTTTACATGTGGATCGAATTGCGGAGCGTGCGCGCAACATGCCTGAGCGTTGTATAATTTATAATACATATTGTACAACCCTTAATTCCACTTAATAATAACAAATTCGAGTCACGTATGACACACCATGAATTAATAGAATAATTATCGCCGAGAAGAAGGGGGCCTAAAATGGACGCTTTGGCAGAATCATAATATGATCTGCGTACAATTCATACATCCCGCAATTCATCTGTTTGAAAGCTGCTATTTGACATTACACTACATTATGCAATTCATAATTTGTGGACTATTTTACGAAACTCTATACAAAACTGTCAACAGATGAATTGCGGGCTATGATACGCAGATCATATTATGATTCTGCCAAAGCGTCCATTTTAGGCCCCCTGAGCGAATACAACTTTAACGTCATTAATTTAAAGCTTACACTAACATAGGTTAAGAATTAAATTTTAAACCTTGAAATTAATCATATATTTATATTAATAATATATTATGGTGTATTTGTGACTGGAGCATAATCTTATTGTTTCTTCGTCCTTAGTTTAGGATACCCAGACAGATTGCGCGCACAAGGTTTACAAAAGTAAATAAAACTGTAACTTATGAGCGAGTTGTTTGTGATGTTGGCGTATAATATTGACTAGCGATTGTCACCTCAGTGGAAATCAACCCGTTGAGATTCCATGCCCACCACACCAGTTTAAACTACAAACCGTTACTGTGAATACACCTGCAGATATCGGTCTGCCTTTTCTCCATAATTTAGGTAATCACAACAAGTTATATCACTTGGTGTAGTTATCCAACAGTCTAGATCGACCGACAGTGACGGACTACTAGATTTCATTCTTTTATTACGACTGCGACATCCACCAATCGGACATACAGCGCCTGACGTGACACGAAGGTGATCCACCAATGACAGATGCGTCTTTACCCCCACCACAGTTTCTCTTGACGTATCTTAATCCATCCTTATTACTTACCACTTCAAAATGCAAGTGTAAACTGGTGCGGTATCAACAAAATGTTACCTAATTCGTTGTCGTAAAGACTAAAACGCAGGAATATTGTTTATCATTGATATATTTGACTACGCGATTCCACTAGTCAGACTTATACAGTTGATGCGTCGCGCGGTGAGCTCTCTGACTGACGCGCGGGATTGGACGAGCGGTGGCGACTGACAGTAGTGATTGAAGAATTCAATGTTTTATTAAGTTTAAGGAATGTTTTTTAATACTTTTTTGGAGCTCTGTGTAGCTCGAAATGGCAAGTTGAGTAAATGAAGAAATTCTGAGTGTTCATGAGAAGCTAGTTTTTATTCAATACAGCTTGCCTCTACAGTAAAACACAGTGAATTATACTACAAAAATGCCTGTTTCATTTAACCATATCACTGTCAATCGCAAACGAGTCCTCTAAACGTTGAGCGCGTTAGAAAAACCTTACAAAATTCCCACTCCCTTACAATAAGTTGCCTTTCTTACTCATTCCACGATTTTCCCTGATCATGACTTATATTATATCTTACTTAGCCAAACATCACAACATATGCATCGTGTATATTTAGTTATACATCACATATCTAAAGCGTCCACTCAATATATTCGCGGGTACTCCGAGACGCGATCATCGATTATAATATGCGTAAAACACAGTTTAACTATAACTCATTATAAAAAATTACACTATCGAACTTACCTAAATAATATGATATAAAATGTTATATTACTAATAGAGATAAAGAAGCCAATTTTTGGTTTTGTTATTGTTGTTTAATTAAGTTTAGGCGTTGCTTCAACGCCGTATAACATAAAGTCGTTACAGTACAATAGGTGTTCGTAACGAACAGATTCCGCAGCCGATGTTCTGAATCTGTTCGGCTCGATTAATCGACTATTTTCGTGCAAAACCCTCACTAACGGTGGTCGGTTCCGATCGAGTATGCGGAGCCTGAATACAAATTTCGTATAAAATTGACAATGCATATACGGAAGCTCTGAACTAGTTTAACGAGTAAATAGTGGACACCGGAGTACAAAACGGGAAACGCTAATTATAGTTACACATTAGTACGGAACGGCTCGTCGACGAAAACGAAACAATTTAGTAGGAAATGAATATATCACACTTGTCGGGTTACCGCTCCGAGGTCGGGCACTAGCACGGCTGCGTGGCCTTGGGCAGCGGCCGCACGAGGTAGAGCTTCTCGCCCTGCTTGTTGGTGTAGATGGGCGCGCGCTGGTAGTGCGCCACCAGCTGCTCCAGCGTCGGGAACTTGCGCTGGCCGATGCAGTACAGCGCGCCCTCCACGTGCACGCGGAAGTGCTTGTTGCGGCCCGGCGCCTTCAGCGACACCGAGAAGTCGCCCACCTGCGGCATAATGGATTATATGTAGGAGGACAAGTCAAAACGAAACCTGGCATGAACTTTGAGCATAAATGAGAAAAAAAATAGCAATTTACTAATGCTTTCTGGGTAATTGATTCACAATACAATGCCTGATTCAGTCAACAAGGCCGTGAAAAATGCTGTTGCTGACAATAGACCTACTACCAATGATATTATAAGTGAAAAAACGTAGATAAGTTATCTACTCAACATTTGATCTTCAAAAACGACACAATGTCCCGATATTTGATGACATGTGGAAGTAGGACGGCATGTCGTAAACAGGGACCATTTTGGTTACCCATTGAAAGGGTTTTCGATAAAAACCCATACAGTGTGGGGTAACCCTTTTAAACGGCTTAATTTAAGCCATTCAAAATTACCCACACCGTATAGGTTTTTGATTAACCGCTTAGAAAAACCCTATCGAAAACCCTTTCCGTTGAAAGGGTTTTGGATAGGATTTTTTTAAATGGTAACCAAAATGGTCCCTGGGTAAGAATAGAGATAGTACGCGTGCTGGGCAGTTATCGAATTAACATAATATTATGATTTTTTCATGTTACTGTGTTTCAAGTAGGTATAGAACGCATCGGCGGAGGACACGGCTCAGCACACCCTTGAGGTGTGCCCAGCCTGGTCCGAGCTGCGCCGCGGTCTGAGCGCAGCGGTCGGGCAAGACCTCTCGCTTCCCAGCGTCGTCAACTCGATGCTGGAGAGCGAGGGGGCCTGGACAGCGGTCGCCTCCTTCTGCGAGGACGTAATGTCGCAGAAGGAGGACGCGGAGCGCGCGCGGGAGGACGACCCTCTCGCAGCGCCGCTCCACAGGCGAAGACGGGGCATGAGAAGGCGATTGTACGATCGTCGTCTTATGCCCCCTGGTGGTGAACAGCGGGAGACGGGTGCGGGGGCGCCTTCTCCTGCATTGCACAGTTCACCATCCACGTCGGGCGGGAATGACAGAGCGCTCGCGGTCATTCCTGGGCCCCTCCCCGACGGGGGGGGCGTGTCGGGCCCGCCTGCAAGGCGGGCGGTCGTCAGCGGGGGACTGGATGTTATGGCTCTGCCGGATTCCCAGTCCTCCTCCTTGCAGACGAGGTAGGAGCGCCGCTGGGTCGTTTAGTGGGTATACCGGATTTTCCGGGGAGTCCCACATACCCCTCCCATCCCCCGATGGGTGGGCATGCGTAATGCATTTTTCCCAGCGTCAAAAAAAAAAAAAAAAAGGTATAGAACGCATTGAATGGGTTATCATGTAACCCTTTCACTGGGTTTCAAGTATAAAACCCATTCAATGGGTTATCATGTAACCCTTTCAATGGGTTACATCATGACAAAGGTAACCCATTGAATGGGTTACCCCTTCGAAAGGCTTAACCCTTAACCGGGGTTGTACGGTCCCTGGTCGTAAGTAATTATCTGGAGTGACAAAGACACGACGAACTAAATGTGGCTAATCAGCCAAGTTTTGACGTGCCACTTGCGGAGTGTGTATAACCTATCTACCTCTCTTGTGTATCTCATGTTCTCTGACTGGTTGACAATTTCATAACAACATGACCAATAATCCTATGCAGTGTGTTACCCAGTAACTGGGTCGAGGGGATCAGATAGGCAGTTGCTCCATTATATACATAATATTGGTATTAAGCCGACTCCAACATAGTTGGGAAAAGGTTAGGCAGACAACAATGAAAATCAAATGCCCTGCAATGAATTTTATTGAAAGTATACACACGTTGGTCTCGGAGTCCCGGATGAGGAAGTCGCCGTCGTGGCCGTGCGTGTTGAGCAGCGCGTCGCAGTGCGTGCGCGTGATGGCGCCGTAGTACCACGCGCGGCCCGCCGGGGGCCCGCCGCCCGGGGGCCCGCCGCCCGCGGGGCCCGCCGGGGGCCCGCCCGCCGCCGGCCGCGCGCCCGACCCCGAGCTGCCGACAACATCAAAACATTTTATTTCACAAAAACCGACGTAGGCACGGTTCCAGTTGGTCGTTTCCTATGATGAAGAGCCAGCAAGAAACTCAACAGTTACTCTTTTAAAAATAATTGTCTTTTACAATGTTTTCAAATGACAGTGTTAATAGGTATGGGGTGACAGTGTAGGCCTGTCAACAAGTACCAAGTACTTAACAAATTAGAAAATGGTCTACAAATCTACAGTCTGTTTGGCGTACAACGTTCTCACATCCACAAAATATAAAAAGATAAGATAAGATAATTTTTATTGAGGTAAATAAAGATTTTGATGTACATGAGAGACTTAAAAAGTATGCACTATTGTAAGATGGTGTAGGTACATATAATCGTTGGGTGAATCGCTGCTCTCCTAGCTAGATTACTGAGTAATCTGTATTTAGGAGAGAAAAGAATCCATATAAAATATTGTTAAAATAATAACAATATAAACCAAATGACATGATTGCCATTACAACTAACAAATCTGAATTAATTTATCCTATCCACAAAAACCACTAATAATTGAAATTAAAAATATAGGTACATAATGTCAAAGTCTAATTGTTTATTTCAAATAGGCACTTTTGAACGTCAATATTTCCAAAAAAATTGATTTGATTCTAGTAGTCAAATAATGAAAAGAATGTCAAGTAAACATGTGAAAAAAAAAAATTAAACATAGTAATTTGAGAGCAGTTAATAGGTCTATTTAATTTTTTGGTCTTTTAATTATCAACTACATTTACATAGTTATGCCGTTAATGAGATACCAGGAAAGCCACATGTGCAGAAAGAATTATTGCCAAACTTCCTTGTCTTCAAATGCTTTTTTTGACAAAGACATGCCTGATGTGGGTTTTGAATTTTCATCACTAAGATCTAATAACTGACTTAGGCAACTTGTTATAAAAGCGCATACTGTTTATATGAAATGACTTGCTTGTTTTAGTTAATCTAAATAATTTAGGTATCACAATGTAATGTTTAATAAAGTCGCCGGCACGTAACTTGGCAAGGCTTTGGCGTAGTGGGAGTAAGTTCACGCATGTACACTTTATACAACAATTTACTATTACTGCTTGTAATTTTCTATGGTTATTGCCAGAATTTATTTTTAAACATGTCTGTTTAGAAGAAAGTTAAAGAAAGGAGAGAAACATCTAACGATTCTAGCCAAGTTACGTGCCGGCGACTATACGTGTATTTATATTATGGAAATTGCTTCAAATTAACCTAAGTTTTTGCGATCATATGACAGGGGGATGGAACTCATAAACACTTACACTACACGTAGCTATGACATATTATATATTATGGTAAGTAAAAATAGTACCGCTGTGCGTGCTGTTGCTACACACGACGTTTTATTGTGACACTAAATAATAAAAAGTCACACGTTCGACCTATCAGTGAGTTATTAAATACTCTCTAAAGAAACTAGATACAAAGCTTGGTAATTGTATGACAGGCTTGTGTTCGCAACTCCTCATCTTAGCGGGTATTTCACTTGCAAAAAAAACCCTTTTAACAGAAATAATAGATACCAACATGGGCTCAGCAAAAAGCGATCACCATCTTGACAGAGGAGCGAAAATCACGAGATCCAAACCACTTTAAGGGAAAACAACCTATTTAGTCGTGTTATGACGATCATTGGTTACCTGTAAGGCGTGGTGAGGTAGTCAGCGAGCTCCTGCAGGTAGTTCCTGGGCACGAGCCCGACGTGCCCGCGCGAGTCTCGAGCTCGGTACCACTCGGGGTCGGAGGGGGGACGCTCGATGATCTCGAGTCGGTCGCCTTTCTCGAACGACAACTCTTGCTCGTTGTTCGACGTGAACGAGTACAGCGCCACCTGCGGGGAATACTGAGGACAATGCAGCAATGGAAGATAAACTGGTTGTAATGATCACGTAAATTACAAGGATATAAGCAGGACATTAAAAGGTACATAAATGTATTTATTTTTATTAATTTATTCTAACCAAACCCGCCTGCCAAGCGTGGCGATTATGGCAACCCCCCCCTTTTTTTTTCGTTTGGTACTTTAACAACTTTGTAGGAATCGAACCCACGACCCAGTGGCTCCGAAGACAATTTTTTACAAGCAAAACTGGTAAAAATATTAATAGCAGTTAGAGAAAAATAGTCTGTGATGTAATGACACAGATGTGGTTAAAAACAGAATACTGAGATGACAGTTGAGGATAATGAAATGTATTTAGACTCACCACGATGTCGAGAACATTTTCCGCCATAGCGTACGTATGTACGGGATCCTCATTGTCACCCTCTTCGCTGGTGTAGTTCGAAGGAAACCTGTAAGGAATATCTTCGTTAATAATATAACTACTCACATATTATAAAAACGCAACGTTCTCTGTCTGATCCTCAGCATGTTAGTGTATAATATATAGTTTATAACTTAAACGACATAACCGATTTAGATGATTCGACTTTACACAGATTCATGTTCCCTCAACTAGTATCATTATAAAGTTGATTATTATTTTCATGTTTATGACGTTAGTCACGTAACTGAGTTAGTATGCTAATTAATGTTACCCTATTAGTTCTACATCGAATGGTGTTCAACAGCAAAATTATTATTGTGGAATTCGGTTTTCCTCTGTTATGCTAAGATAACGTAATAAAGCAAGAAATATCAGTACTATGGCCATTGTAGACAGCGCCACACGTTAATTAAGTCAAGCAAAAAGTCAAGCAAAAAATCAATCTTGACGTGCAAAACTAAGGACACAGATTTAAGGGCTTTTAATTTATTAATTTCTAGGGCCTATTAATTCATTAATTTCTAAGGGCTATTAATTAATTAATTTCTAAGGGCTATTAATGTATTAATTCATTAATTTCGAAGGGCTATTCATTCATTAATTTCTAAGGGCTATTAATTAATTAGTTACTAAGGGCTATTAATTCATTAATTTCCAGAGGGCCTAGACAAGTGGCAATCACTTTCAAAGCGTTTCGTATTGCTACGAGTTTCAGCACGATTGGCATTAGCTTTTCGAGAGATGTCAATACAGTACATTTCTCATTTTTCCATCATCGTATCGCTGATAGGATGTGACTTTGTCTAGGCCCTCAGCACAGAAACCAGAACTCACCACCCAGTATGCTGCTGGTACTGTCCTCTCCACCAGCCATCATTACTCTTCTCTAATATCAGAATCCTTGTTCCCTTGGTGAGGGACAGCTCGTCGGGCTGCTGCGCCTGGTAGTTGTACTTGACGACGGCGGTGCCCAGCGCGTCGGCGGGCTCCACGCGCCGCGCGCCCGGCTCGCCGCCGCCGCGCACGGGAGAGCTGTTCGATGGTAGGGTCTTCGAGCCGGATCCTTTCTTTACCTTCTTCTTAATACTGGAATTGATTTCGAGTGTGTTATTTGTCATCATTGCTACTTGCACTTGGTTGGGACACAGATGAGTAGGTTTAGTCTAGATTCATTGGCTAGCCGTCCTCATTACATTATCAACTTTTTAGGCCGCGATTTTCTGTCTGAAATGTTCAGTACCACCACTTTTTAAAGACGGGTCTATGAATTGAGCGCCTGAGCACAAATGATCCACGAAAGCAGTTCAGGTGCTGTATCTGTAGCAGAGGCCAGCCAACTGAATGTGTTTATTATTGTTATTTCCTCACAACTAACATTGTTCAGGTTTATTTGATAGAAGCTTGTTTTCTCGCGATGTTTTTCCTCATTGTCTGACGACAGTGAGTCAGTGACCCATACATTATATTGTATTTGAAAGAAGACTTGCAGTAGCATGGAATTCAAGTTATTACGACGACATTCACTGCTTGAGTATTCAATGCAGTGCTTTTGTATTAATTTCATCCATTACATAACATAACAATACGCTTGTATTCCCCGAAGGGTTAGGCAGAGATATACCCAAATATACCACACCCATATTTCACCAGTTATGTTTAAGTTCCATGTAATAGGGGGCGGCCTATTGCCATCAACCGGGTACAAATTAGATTCTGGGCTGCTACTGAGAAATTCTTGATGAAAAACCCAATAACACTTTGCCCGACCCGGGAATCCAACCCAGGACCTCACGCTCAGCAGAACCGCTTGCGACCACTAGACCAACGCAACGAGGCAGTCCATAATGAATCTATTGTTTACTGGTCAGTTCTGTAACGATCTGGTTAACGTAACATCTCTGTAGGGAGTAGTAAGAACTAAGATTTATTTAAAAAAACTTTTTGAAGTCGGTTATTTTTTTTTACAAAAAGTTTTTTATTTTTCACTTTTTAGTGTGTCAGTTTTTAATTTATCTAAGTTACAATAGCCTAAAGTCAACTGCTCATCACCTTTTACAAAATATTGCTTTTCCTGATGCTGGAACGTTAACTGTTGAGGAGTTCTCCTGGTAAGAATCAAGAGAACTGCCACTCACCATATGCATTGTGACGAGCATAAATTGCTTAGCAACAATCTTAAAGTACCTAATCGAATCACAACCCGGTAAATACTTATTATTAAGTTGCCGGTGGCCATCTGTGGTCTCCAATGCACGAGTTACTATAAAAAAATACCCAAATCGTGGTTTGCCCATAAAGTTCGAGGGTTCCCCTCGATTTCCATGAGATCCCCTCATCAGATTCTGATTTGGTGGCAATGGAACCACCTCGTCGGAAGCATACCCTTTAAAAAAAAAAAAAAATTTCAAAATCGGGCCATAACTGACGGAGATATCGGTGAACAAACAGGAAAAAAAAAACACAGCCGAACATACTCGTATAACCTCCTCCTTTTTGGAAGTCGGTTTAATAAAAACTCAAGAAATATTAACACACCTCTGTTTATCTGTGAAATTATACCCGCATGCTTAACACCTACAATAAATCAAATCAAGGAGACAACAGCAATTTTACCGATTAATAATGTTGTAGCAGTGTAGTAATTACACCAACTGATTACCATATTATCCTTCAAACACAATAATTACCATTTTCCCTCAAAATTTCAACAATACGGAAAGAGAAACAGCTGATATCCGCCAACTGTTTGTGTACATTGTACACTGAGCCAGTGTTACTAAGTATTTGTTGTGTAAGCACGTGTGAAGAACTAGTATGACATATTTAAAGACAATGGAAATTAGATGGATAGTAGAGATGCTGTGACCATTTGCCGTAGTAATTCACTTAAATTGTTAATAGGTAGTCTATTATATTTAATTTATGGTTTAGAAAAAAAAGAAGTAAATTGAGATTTGTTTAGTAAGTACCCGCCAAATGGTGTAATTCGCTATAATAAATGAGCTATGATTGTACATGACTTAAGCCTATTTATTATAGGCGAACAATGCAATGTGCATTGA
Source organism: Tiliacea aurago (assembly GCA_948098905.1). Lineage (NCBI taxonomy): Eukaryota > Metazoa > Arthropoda > Insecta > Lepidoptera > Noctuidae > Tiliacea > Tiliacea aurago. The sequence goes on along the minus strand of OX402581.1, from coordinate 27,448,597 downwards.
AATGGAATAGCAGTACTGTCTTTTTTCATGAGGAAACGTATTTCGATCCTTCATAAATTCCGTGCAATTTATGAAGGCTATATGTAGAAGCCTTAATACTGATTCATGTTAGAGTGTGCAAAATATAAACTTTCCTAAAATAAGCCCAAAATACAAACGATCAGATAATGTGAGCTAATAATTTCCGTTACCGACTCGTAGTCACACCAGTATGACAAACAGGATTTTTTTTCTCGTTTGTCACACCACTGATTTTTCCACACCATTTATTCCTAACTAGTGCTGTCCTAGTTATAGGTACTTACTACTTAGTTAAAATTAAAAACCTTCAAATTACGTTTTTATTAAATTAAAGGCTTGGGTTTGAGCTGCTCCAATAAATTTACAGTGAATCTTGATTTGATTTATATACATTTTTTTTTGCCACTATACAGCGTGTTACGGAAAGGGTATAGCCATACAAACGGGGTGAATAGTGCATCTGGTTCAGAAGCTCTGTACAAAATTTCAGCTCAAAAGTAATAACTTTGAAAATGCTTAATATTTTGTTTTTTTCATAGATATTTTAAATTTAAATCATAACAAACGTGTCACCGCACTACGAGGGTCAATAGTACACACGCACACACACATGCGCACAGCTCTGCGCCGCACTCCACGCGGCGCGGGCGGCGGGATCAAACGAACTCAGTACCTACCTATCTCTTCCGAAAGTATGTGGGCCTGGTACACGCATGCCGCAGTTCTGACCGCTTTTTGTGTAGGTATGAAACATAAATTAAACTTTGTCGTGATAGGTACAGCAACGTAGACGATTTTCTTAAATTAAATTACACCTAAATCACCATCATACAATCACTGAAGAAAATAATACGTTTTTCGTAAAAATGGCGGCTTTCCCTTGATCTGCGAATCGTAAGAAAGTGACCGGGCCGCGCCGCGCCGTGTGGCGGCGCGGCCCCTGTAGCTACGATTTTAAGGAAAACGTAATAATTACGTAAAAATTAAGAAGAAAAAGTTTGATAAACAAGGTTCACAGCGCCGAGCACTAATCTAGCTCACCTTGTGCTAGTGCGTGGAGTACGTTCAAAATATTCTACCACAGCGTTTTCAAATCCCTCCTGCTTGGCCGACCTTTCGATGCAGGCTCATGGAATGAACCCCAGGATAGAGTACAGACGTTGTACCATCCGGTTGAAACATGCCCGCCAGCAACTGGTCTTCCGTCGATGAATCGCTGACGATACTCCAACACACATGACACAACATCATCTCATAGTATTCGCTATTACGGCGCGTGACGACATTTTCACGACAATTCCACACCGATCACTGAATTCACTGATCTGATACACAACTTCACACCGATACGGACAGAGTGCGACTAAAAACACACGCAAAAAATTGGTTATCCTAGCCTACTGTCCTAGTACTAGGGTAGCTGTCCTAATTTTTTTCTTTAAAATTAAGTAAATTTACCGACTTTACGACGCCAAACACGTCAGAAGAGGCATTTTTCATGCGTTACACGAAATATAAATCCATTTGAAAATTAAGTAGTTTATTTTGAGATGAACAAGTTAAGTCTTAGTTGCTAAACTTTGCTCAGGTACTTGGATATTGCGGATAATCAGAAAATAAACAAACATTTTGAGCATAAAACGTAAGCACTTTGTTTAGGCCGGATATCAAAACGAAAAAATAATTTAATAAAAATCTGACAAATAAGCGAAGTGCCGAAAATTGCCTCATTGACCCTAAACATCAATGTGTGGGTAACCTTTGTTATCCTACATGATTGTAAAAGTACAGAAATTAGGGTTGCGTATTATTAATGTGCAATAATTTCCGTTACTCATGAAGTCCTAGTACATACATAACTTCTCTTGCATATATTTAAGACATTCGCTGATTACGGAAAATTTAATCATCGACGAACGGACAACGGGACAACTGTAAACAAAGTGACGTGTTTGGATACATTTATTTTTTATGTTATTTTATTTACATCGCTAGTAAATTTTTATTGAATAAGTAGTTAATCAATGAACATTACTAAAACAAAATTAAGTACTGAACCCTCTGGCATTATTTGTACCAGGACAAACATAAGTTACGTAAGAAAGTTTTCTAGGGTTCATTTTCAAATAAATTAAACCTTTTTATTTGTATTGAGTACTTTTGTAGTTTCCTATTATTGCAATTCACGGTTTTGTCAGCCATTTAGTTACAGTGTCAAAAACACAAAAAACGATGATTATGATGAAGGAGATTTACAGGATTTTTTTATTATTGCTGAGTTAGAAAATTTATTGAACTTGGATAACTGTTGAGTGTAGTCATTTAATTCATAGAAATTTTGGGCTATAGCGTTTAGTAGTGCCTATTATCTGATATTTAAAGTATGATTTAATGATACTCTTACTGTACTATTAGTTACATACTCGGCGCGCGGCGGTACGTTTTTGTACTAAAAAACAAAAACAATTCCCCAAGTTAAAATAAGGATTTTGTAGTATAACTCATTTGTGTTCAAGTGTTTGATATTTTGTGGAATAAAACTAACATGCGGAACCCATTTTGCAAATAGTACCAGGAGACAAATCTTTTACAGACTTGTTTCTTTGTGAGTAGTTTATTGACACCGATCAGCTGTCTTGGTAGAATTCAATTGGAAACATTTGATTTAAATTAGTTAAATGTTTCTAACTTTATAATTATGTAGGTATAGGTATACAAAAAACGTTGCCATATAGTTTGTTATCACCAAGAGAATCCGTGCCTTTGATATGTATATACCCTTTCCGTAACACGCTGTATACTTATATTTTTCTTTTTGTTTTTTATATATCATTTCATATTAACAATGACATGAATATTTACTTCGTAAAGTATTATATTATTTTCATTATTATGAATGTGAGGACTATGTGGGTCATTGTTTTTGTTTTATTTTTCTCTTAGTTTTAATGATGGTCTGGTAGTTAGAGTACTTTATGCGGCCAACCCAAATGTCCTTTCTTTGGTATTGTTCGTCGAACCGTTGAGCTCCTTAAGTTTTGAGTTGAGCTGCACGATAACTGACAAATGCGAGCACTGACTGGACAGATCCACTCAAATCTGTGTGGTTCTTTCCTCAAAAGACCATTTCAGACACCAATCTGCATGGTCCTCAAATGATCTGACCAAGATTATATCCGTATTTTATATACACATTGACATTGATGAATTTTATTTATACTATGACATGAATATTTACTTTGTTAAGTATTATATTGTTTTAATTAAGTATTGTAGACTATGTGGGTTATTGTTTATTTTGGTTTTTACTCAGTTAGTTTTCATCATTGTCTGGCAGTTTGAGTAATTTATGCGGCCTACCCGAATGTTCTTTCTTTGGTATTGTTCGTTGAATCGTTGAGCTCCTCAAGTTCTGAGTTGAGCTGCACGACTACTGACAAATGCGTGCACTGACTGGACAGGTCCCCTCAATCTGTGTGATTCTTTCATCAAAAGATCATTTCAGGCACCAATCTACATGGTCTTCACATGATTTGACCATGATTGTTTCGGCATTTCTTCTCAGAGTAGTCAGTTACGAAACGCCGACCTCATCTAGTTTTTTTTAATATGTTTGACGTGTAAAAGTGTTTGTACAAACCTACTTACAGAAAATAAATCATTTATCATTTATTAATTTAAAAACCTTCAAATTACGTTTTTAACGCAATGTGTCAAGGAAATGTCCCAATGATATATCACCATTTAAAAGTTTTAATTGGTAGAAAATGATAAAATTATCTTTATCGGTTTGCCCTTCTTTTTTTTCGATGTTAATTTCGTTTTGATTGAATAATACTGTTAATAAATTTTGTATGGTTACGTAGTTTTTATTTATGAGTATTTTTATTTAATTGGGAGTGCCAACTTTCACAAATGTTGGTTCTGCGCCTTTGGCCAACTATATTCCAGTCGGCGATATATTGTTCATCATTTAGCCATTGTCGGGCCATGTATGCTATGAACTGTTTCATCTTTTCCCCGCTAAATTCATTAGATTCTGTCTTTATGTACTTCCATCAGTTTTTAACAAGTTCTAATGGAGTTAGCGGCAATGCCGTACATAGATAGTCCCACAATTCTTTTATGTAGTTTATTTTTCAAACCAATTGATTTCGCTTTTCGCCATAAGCTCTGACAATAATGATAGTAACACTTTTTTACCGATATACGTATGTGGAAAAAAACATCTTAAGGCATTTGCTACGGCAATCTCGAAATCTGCGTGGAATACAGTGAGACACCAATCAAGAAATATAGTTTTCAGGATGACAAACAATGCAGCATATGTCGACTCTTTTTTGTCGCTCATGCACACATGCACACACACACACACATGCACAGCACATTGTATTAGCTGTATAACTGAAGTTGTTAAGAGACGTGCTCCCCAAGTCGCCGAGGATAGAAATATAATTGTGGAAATGGTCGTGGAGAACTCTTAAAAGTCGCATCTATAAAATATTCTTTCAAACTTTTTAATAATTACTTTGCTTCTTCAGAACAAAATACTAATAGTCTGGTATGCTCATATTGATAGTCAGCGACAACTTTCTCAAATGTAGCAGGTACCTACTTGTACTTCTGAGGTTGATTGGTAGAAAATGCCTCAGGCATTAAGTCCGCCATTGTACGGTATTTTTTTACTTGTGCATAATGTTTTAATAAATAAATATACTTAACTAAAAGTAGAAAAATCTAAATAGAACAAAAGTCTATTGCAAAGAACGAAAACCGGCAAACGCTGATCAGCAGATCGACTTTATTAGAATATAAAGGCACTGCACTAGCAATTATCGTACTCGTATACATGGTGTGGAAAAATCAGTGGTGTGACAAACGAGAAAAAAAATCCTGTTTGTCATACTGGTGTGACAATGTGGTGTGACTACGAGTCGGTAACGATAATTTCTTGGATAATTGTAGTCTGGTTCACATACATCATCGCCGATTTATATTTATTTAGGTAAACAAATAGATTGCACGTATACATAGTGCATTTTTGGTAATATGGAGCTTGATAGCTTCAATGACACCTTTGTAACTTAAAGATAAAACTCAAGATCGTGCCTTGTTTGTTTCGGGCATATAACTAGAGATTAATAGTTGATACGCAATATAATACCTATCCAGGAATAAGACCTATATTCTACGTAGTTTCCTACGACGCGCGACGTGAGAATAAATGATTATAAAAGTAACGAGGCATCACTTACTGCAGATTTATTATTGTAGGTACCTACGCCTTTGATAAGTTTAATTGAATTGGCAATTGATTTGAAGACATAAATAAGTTCGTAATTGACCGATTTAAAACTGGCCGTGACAATAGTAAACAACGGCCGAACGTAACATTTGTGTAACTGACAAAGAATGGGTTACATTAGCTGTTTTGAAGATAGCCAGCGGGATGTACACAAGTCGTCTGCAGAATGACTTGGTGCTTCCAGTGATCTCTGGTTCCATGCGGACTAAAATACCCCACCGGAGCAATCTTCCTCAGACACAGGGTATTCAAGGAGGCATCGTCAGGATAAAGGCCATAGAGATAGATGTCATACAAGAAATTTCGGCCACAGCGACTGCATTCGATGATTTTACAGAGTGGTAGAGAGCTTAGGTATGCAGCTCTTCAGCAAGTGACTAGCATATTAACTTTGGCAGAGATACTCCGAGCATAAAGGCAACTGAACACAGCATCATCGGAAAGTTTTCTGAACGAGTAAAATTGCTGCCTTTGGCGAAAATAAAGACCTAAGACCGGACTGCTTCTAAAATGCAACCAATACACTAAATAAATCATAGTTGTGTTACCTACCGTCTACTTGTATCACGTGTCATAGTACCTAAACAATGTTATCTTCCGTATGTATTTTCACAGACAGTGTTTACATATTGCAGACATACATATTTTAGGCCCTAACTCCAATGCGATAAGATCGCGCTGTCGCGGATTCTATCGATCAACCGCAAAACCTGCGATAGTTAGTGTAAAGCCACTTTATTGATTTAATGGTCTCTTGTATAAACTGCTTGCTTTAATAATAAAAAAAAAAACAAAATTTATTCATAAAGACAACTGAGATCCATATTGTTAGTATACCTCATAGCTAGTGTTAGTAAGCAAAGAAATATTATTATTATTAGAGTTTGAAGCACTTTGCACAGAAGATGACCAAGCAGGGTACAAGTTTCTCACCTGACCATTCTCTCCACAAAATGCCTCAATATGGCAGAATAGAAACACTGACACGGTTTTCAGAATGCTGTTGCTACTGGCCCGTGTTCTAGTAACTAACGATGCGATTTTTTTTCGAAAGATCGCATGAAAGCCATCGGTTCGATACTGTGCAAACATTTCTGACTCACTACAGAAACGGGGCAGTCTCAAGAGCATTCTGAAAATATTATTATATTGGACGCGCAAGACATCTAGCGACCTTTTGGTGTAGCTGACCCATAGACCTCCCGTGTACAGACCCTGACAATAAGCCTTGTCCCAGATATTTAAAGGTATTCACTCTTTTTATGTTCAAGCCATTTAGGGTAAGATTAGGTGCATAGTCTATACGTTTACCGGCGGCCTTAAAGACCATGTACTCACATTTTTTCACATTGTACAACCCATGCGCAGCAGCATAGTTCTCGCATACTTTCAACATCTCTGCAATGGATCCTGCAGTCGGGCCCAGCAGCACCATGTCGTCCGCATAGCTGATACTGTTAATATTAACACCACCAACCCGACAACCGACACGCATGCTGCTGAGCTCGACCATGGTCATTAACGTATAAGTTGAAGAGCCCGGGAGACGTCAACCCCCCCTGTCTCACTCCGCACTCCAACCCATACGTTCCAGAGAGTGTGTTGGACCACTTCACATTATTAGTTTGGTTCGCGTACCAATACTGCAAGATTTTACAAACATCCGCCGGTACATTCCTGTCACCCAACTTCTTCCAAAGCACATCGTATGACACAAGGTCGAAAGCTCTGGAAAGATCCAGGAAACAGGCATATACCGGCGTTTTACGATCAGTGTAATATTGGACTGTATTCTTAAGACTTAGGATAGCACTTGTTTACTTAGGATAACACTTGATGTGCATCGTGCAAGCGTAGATGATTAAAAATAATAATACAGCTAATGAATAATGCAGCTTATCGATTTCGATAACGGTGACCCATAGAAAATTACATTTTAAAAAATCCTCTCACAACTAGAGCAGTAAGCAGTAGCCTGGCCTGCAGATATAAAAGTGGCTAGGAAGGCTTTGGTTTTTCTTTACGTACTTGGAGTTTTTCTTGAAATTGAATACTGGTTTGCTGGGGTTGATCAAATCATTATTAATTGTATTATTTCCCAGTTTGATGCGAGTAACCTGCTGCATACAACATGGCATCATTAATTTATTCAATGTATTTGGATCGACAGGTTTGGTGGTATGGCATGATGACAGCACTTCTTACAGGGTGATCATACCTTTAGATAATAATCCCAGCTGGATGGATTGCAGTGGTGGATTACGGGCTACGACCCACTCCCTCTCTTAGAGAGCGGTGGGAATATTACAGGCTGATTATATGAATATTATCCTCGATGTACCCTCACCTGTCAAACAACGAAGGCTTCTCCTTCTTAACATAGTTGCTGGGCACGTATCCGGACTGGCTGCGCGCGTTCTGCACCCGCCACCAGTGCTTAGAGTCGTCGAGCAGTAAGTACCGCTCGTTCTTGCGCAGGTCCAACTCCTGCGCACCCTGCGCCGCATAGTCGTACTTAGCAACTACGTAGCAAACGTCGTCCTGGAAAAGAGTACAAGAAAATCAATAACTAGCTACATATTTTTTAGTAACTATTGCAGTTCCCTGCATCGAAAGGCCATCTCGTGCGTGTTGTAGAATGCATTCAAAGGATTATAATCAAGAGAATAAGCCTTTTTTGGGTCAATAAAATCGATAATCAGAACGATACCACTGTTCATGAGCATCTGCGTTGGTCCACACTTGGCTAAAGTTCTTACAATGCTATATAGCTTTTGTATAGGCCATAGTTGCTTGCCTAATGAGATGATGCGAACAGTAGCGATCATTGTAAAAAATAAGACTGGTGACCTCGCGGATCGCTGCAACTATAGGCCCATCTCACTAGCTACTGTAATATCAAAAGTGTTTTACGTAACTAAATAAAGATGTGAATGTTCATAACAACCAGTTCGGGTTTCGACGTGGTTTATCAACAGAAAGTGCAGTGTTGTGTCTTAAGCATACTGTCAGATACTATACCCAGCGTGGGACGCCGATTTATGCTAGCTTCCTCGTAAGTTATCATGTAACCCTTTCACTTGGTTTCAAATATAAAACCCATTCAATGGGTTATCAATTATCATGTAACCTTTTCACTGGGTTTCAAGTGTAAAACCTATTCAATGGGTTACATCATGATAAAGGTAACCCATTGAATGGGTTACCCCTTCGAAAGGCTGTTGTGCGGTCCCTGCTTTAAATATTGGTATGGCAAACAGATCAATAATGTACGATGGGCTGGAACTTTTTCCAGACCATACAGGTTGGAATGCGGTGTGAGGCAGGGAGGGTTGAGCTCACCCACGCTTTTCAACTTGTATGTAAACGAGCTAATTGGCGAGCTCAGCAGCACCAGATTGGGTTGTTTATTATAACCTCGTTTGTTATAAATAATATTATCTATGCAGACGATATGGTGCTTCTGAGCGTGTCAATCTGTGGTCTTAGAAAGTTGGTCGCAAAATGTGAGAAGTATGCCAAAACACATGGTTTAATGATAACTCCAATAAATCGGAGATCATGGTCTTTGAGGCTGGGGGTAGTCCGGGTTATGTACCACCTGAATTACTCAATGGTTCTCCACTACAAAGAGTATTTAAATTTAAATAAGTATCTTGATCATAGATTGACCCCGGACTTCAATGACGGTCTCGATATTGAGCGGGAGCGGAGGGCGTTGTCGGAAAGGGCGAACATACTAGCTCGCAGGTTTGCACACTGATCACTTAAAGTAAAAATTACTCTGTTTCGAGCTTATTGCACACCGTTTTACACGTGCAGCCTGTGAGCTAGATATACCCAACGGTCGTACAACGCCCTTCGAGTCCAATACAACAACGCTTTTATGGTATTGGTGGGGCTGCCCCGTTTCTGTAGCGCATCAGTAATGTTCGCGGACGCACATATACATAAATTGCATTTACGCAACGATGCAAATGAGGTGTGCATCCCTGGTGCGCAGAGTACGGGACAGCTCCAACAATATCCTGAAAAAGATTGCTAGCAGGCTCGATTGCATGTACATCAATCACTGCAGTGCCGTCTCCCATGGGATGAAATAAATGTAAATTAAAATAAAATTAACATAGTTCTTAAGTTTACTACCACATTGGGTCCATATTTATAGAACTTTACTGAGTTCTAGACTAGTGACGATAATTATCTGAGTAGGTACCTACATTGGGCACTTAGGGCTGTACGCACTGCTGATAGGTTTATCTTTAACAACAGCATGATGCCAAGATCAACCAAAATAGCACTAGACAATGGGTCAATGAGAACACGCAGCTCGCTAGTTAGCGAGGGAAAAGCCCCATTTGTTTATTATTTGCTGCTGATTAAATTATGTGGGCGTATTTGTGGAATAACACAGCTGATTATCTCATAGGTTTTGTGGAATGCAGCTTACATTGCAGAGAGAATAGAAGATCAGGTTTCATCAGGAATCAAATCAATACTCATTGTAGCTTATCAGTGGCCTTTGTATGAGACAGTTACACAAGTGATGGCCACAACATTGGCCCGTCAAATGGGCCAGTCAGACAATAACCACATAACAGGCCCTATTGAATAGGACCTCTTCAATTATTCACACTGGATGCTGGCATCCTGGCAACCTGTAAGTGGCCCAAGCCCAATTAAAAGTAGTGATCCATTATCAATGCACACGTCATGCAGCTGAGATTGTTTTTTTGTGTTTATGGAATTATAGAGTATCCTTTTTAATTTCAAGGAATTCTAAGTAACTACCTATGTTATTTCAAGAAACATACCATAAAATAATGTAGATTTAATGAATAGATAAACAATAAACAGCAAACCACAGTCCAGGATAATATTGCACATGTTAGGACTAGCTTCAAATGATTAATGCCTAATGCTTTGTATAGGATGACTCCTGAATACTTAAATAATGTTGTTATAAAGGATATTTTTCCTGTTTATCATTCCTGGTTCAATTAAACTTGTAATGCTGCATTTTTTTCATTATTATGTAGGCTTGATATTTCACCAAAATGACAATAACTAAATGACACCTCTAATCAATGGCATTGAATAAGCTATTGTAAAACAGTGGTTAAAGAAATGCAAAAAATAAACTTGTTTGCATTACTTATCTAAGAGAAAAGCTTCACAATCAGAATTGTTTAATTATCATCTGACTGTCAACATCATGCAGGTGTTCACACATTCAGTAGTTATATTTGAAACAGGATAACTATGGGAAACCAAAACCAATTCAATATCATTCATTAACATGTGGTTGTTCCATTGTTTGTTTAGGCATAAATGAATATATTTCATAAATTCAAAAACTACCTGAATAGTTTGAGTGTGAATGTGGGTGGCTATAAAAATGTAGGGACAGCCTTGCCATGGATGGGTTGTGTGGAAGATGATAAGCCACCAGACAGTGGGTGAATTATGACTCATTGTTTGAGATTTATGGAAGAAAACTTGCTAATATTGGAAACTAATAAAAGTAATAAATAAATTTTTACTCATTTCCTAACGGGTTCACAACTGCATGTTTGTAACTAATGCCTCTAAACCATATTGTGTGTTTACAGTTATGCAGTGTTTAATCGGATAAAAGGATTTGAGCCCCTTTTCATACACAAAACCCATTGAAAAGGGTTAATTAAGTTAATAGACAAAATGGTGATCTTAATTTCAATGTATCTGTGCCAGAATAAAATGCTAAATAGAATATTTCTTCCTCTAGACATGTTACCTAAAGAATAGAATACAATTTATCATAATGAGTTATGTCTGTTATCCAATTTTACTCATTACGTAAATTATAGCCAATTTAATTATGTAAGTTATGTGCTAGGTAAGTAAATCAAGATGTACAGGCTTAAAAGTATAAGTTTAAAAGAATTCAAGGAAACCTTTATTGGCAATGAAATTCTTAGGTTGTATGCAGTGGAAACTACCTGTTATAGCTGTATTTGTTAAGATGGTTTCCAATTCATAATACTTGTTAAAGTATTTCATAACAGTGAGAACCTCATGCGCTGCTGGTAAACTGACCGGTGGTCACCACATACAGGCCAAAGTACTTTGGTAACCCAGGTAGCCTACATGTGATTGTCAGTAACACCAAGGCGTTGCTGACCTTCCTTGAGGAGCTGGGGTGGATCGAATAATCGATTTTCCCACCCGTACGCAAAATACGCGCTTTGACATAGAGTTGCCGGCACCAGCACATATTACCCAACAGTGAGAAAGATTACTTTATTACCACTTTGTTCATATGATAATCAGTTTCTTATACACATCTCATCAGATATATTAATAAACAGAGGTCTTGAATAACATTTTACCTTATTCTTTCTCTTTTCAATCACATGCAAGAAAAATTCAAAGTGTATTCACACTGATGATTATCTAAACATGTATTAAAAAATAGTGAAAGTGTTAGGAGCATACATAATAATGCATAATGCATAGCAAACACAATATGAGCAAAAAATTGTAAATCTATCCACTTAGCTCATCAAATTCCACAACAATTAATTTGAAACAACTGCTGCCTAGCTACCAGTGCTCAGGGCCAATCAGAATCATATTGTAGTTAGGCAGTTGGTTAATTTAGCAACCTTACTGCAGTTTTATATGAAACTAGTTGGAAGAACTGTTTCTGTGGTACACAACTGAAAGTTGTCACTGCATAAATATTTTTTTTTTGTAGAGCTCCAAACAGGATATGCCAAATTAAGATATTTAAGGAAGCTGATGACTACTTGCGGCAGTGGGTGTAAAGTGAAGGTATACCTGTGCGTTTTTCCCGTGCCTCGTGTTGGCCATGGCGTGCGGCGCCGGCAGCGGCTTGTTCGCCCACACCGAGTCTGCGGCGCGCGCCGACCGCGTCTCCAGCATGACACCCCCAGCTACGGCCCCGCTCGGTCACCGCAGTCCCTCACTGATACATTGCGACCAGCTCTCGGACCACTGCACTGCACCACATACACTGCACTCACGCAATAACACCACACCACACCGATCGATTCACGATGCAGCACCACCACAAAATTGAATGATTGTTTATTGTAGGACGTGCGAAAATCTGATCGAAAGCCAGAGAGACACCTAAAGAGCTTCGCACTAATCGACCCCTTAGATCTTCCAAATATTTATTATTCAACAAGAACAATTTATATGGAAGTGTCCTATAACTTTTGTATTATTTTTGGTAGGATTTTCACTCAGTCTATCAGAAATTAACGATTAATTTACTGAAAAGTCTCACTTGTCGGTGGGGCAAACGACGAATCAATAGACAATTTTTTTTTTAATGAAAACCAGTCAAAGCATAGACTATTTCTGACTATGGGATTCTAAGCAGACGCAAGTAAACTACAAATTAGTCGATATCAAATAAATTTGTGACATTTTTTTTTTGTAGAGGACTAAAAAAAATGTCACAAATTTATTTGAAATCATGAATCAGAATCATAATCAGAATTAATTTTATTTCTCTAGTTTTAAATATAACATTGTCACTTAAATAAACTTCATTTTACAAAAAGTTTCGTGTTTCATTTTGTCCGCAGAGTGGGAGCTTTTGAAACCTATTCTGGTAGTTTCCTCGTATTACGGCTAGCCGCTTGTTACTTAATTAGTGACGCTACGGTCATAGCCTATAAGCCTAGGCTGTCGGAAGGGGGCCAGTCGTTTGAAGAGTGGCTTGTCCCTATCTTTTTTATTAATATATTGAATTTCGCCTGCTCTAGTAGCGAAAAGAAAGGGATTATGTTGCCCGAAGCGTGTGTACGTCGGGCCTTGCTCTTGTAGCCCTTCGATCGACAGAGATTTGAGACATGTCACCGTGGAGATCGTGCGCACGAATGTGCCACGGGTCTTGTTGTAGTATTTCCCAGAGTAGATCGGTGTCAGTGCGTCTGGGTAACTGTGCGGCACTCTTCAATGCCATTTTATACTGCCTCTCAAGTTTGAGCAGGTTTGTTTTGCTGTACCTCGGTAGCAGTTGTATTACTCCGTAGTCTATCACTGGTAGTAAGCATGCTTAAATGACTAGCAGCTTGACGTCGACACTTAGCTTGGAGCGGTAGCCGATGATTGGGTATAGCGCTCCTTTGACTCTCTTGGCCTTTGCGATGTTTTCTTTGGCATGTTTATTCATCGAGAGCCTTTTGTCCAGCCAGACTCCTAGGTAGTTTAATTCTTGTTTGAATGGGATGCGTTTGCCACGTATTTGAACGTAGTTGCGGTAACCTGTGTTCAGATTGTTGAGTCTCGGTCTCTTTTGCGAGAACAAGATGCATTCCGTCTTATCTACGTTGCATTTGAGGCCCCATTTTTTGTAATAGTCGATTATATCGATTGCAGCCCACTCTGCTCGGCGCGTAGCGTTGTCCGGTCTTTCAGCTGCATTAAGTATACATAGGTCATCGGCGTACTGTGACAGCATTTTGGCCTGCTATTCTTTCATTTGGTAGGTCAGCCACATAAAGGTTGAAGATCGCCGGACCGACTATCAATCCCTGGGGCACCCCGTGTGGCACACGTTGCTCCGTTCCCAGAGTAGTTCTGAAGCTACCTCTTGTTGTTCTATCGCTCAGATAGTTCTCGATCATCTTTACGATGTTGTTGCGTGCTCCAGCGTCGATTAGCTTTCGACAGAGACCTTTGTGATTGATTGAATCGAAAGCTTTGCTTAGGTCCGTCGATATCATGGCGACACTATGGCCCTTATCCAGCGCGTCGGCGATGTATTTGCCTTTGCGGAGAATCTGGGTGGCCGTACCTCTGTTTCTCGTGAACCCGTGCTGGTGGCTGGGTATTATTTCGCTCAACTCTGTCTCGATGCGATTGAGTATTAGTCTCTCTCTCTGTCTACTAAACATCATGGGCAAATGCCCATGATGTTTAGTAGGCTAATGGGTCTATATGATTTGGGATCACTATGGTCCTTACCCACCTTATGCAGAAAGATACAAGTACTGGTTTTCCATCGTTTCGGAAAGTAGCCCATCTCGAGTACGTAGTCCATGATACGTTTGAATATCGCGATCATGGTCTCACCACCCAGTTTGAGTATGTCGGCTTTGATGCCGTCGGGTCCGGGGGCTTTGCTGTTCTTGAAGCGTCTAAGAGCTAATTTGAGCTCGTGTTTTGATGTTTGATCGAGCGGAGCAAATGGTGTATAAACTTCGGAACTTTCGTCACTTGCGCCAATGGTGGCTTCCTTGACTAAGGCTGTATCGACCATTCTATCGATGATTTCTAATTCACTGCAGCAGTCGCTGAAATGAGGTAGTTTCATGGTGGGCTTTTTCATTCATCTTTGCACGGCCCACATGCGTTTCCGATTGTCTTCGGTATTTTCCAGTAACTTGGTCCACTCAACTTCTGTATGTTGGAGAAGTTCTTTGGCCAATTGATGCTTGCAGGCCTGGTTGTATGTTGTAGGTTGTATTGCCTTCGTGCCATTGTCCCGAGGTCAGTGTATCTGAGTCGCCAAGCACGCTCCTTCTTGGCGTTGCGCTCAGCTATTCTTTCTCTTATTTGTGCTGGGAGTCTGTATTTGGGGTCTACGATTCTCAGCGGGGCCAATTCGTCTAGTGTTTTAACGATGGCCTTCTCTGCTTCTGTGATATACATTTCACAGTCAACGTTTGAGGAGATCTTTAATTCTGAATTTATGTTATTGGCTAGTAGCTCTTCGAAAGCTTGTCTGCTTTCTCGACTGGTTTTTATTCGTGTGAGATTGCGACTCATCGGTTGTTCGTAGTCGCTATCGATTATTACATCCAGTGTCCACGGGAGGTGATCTGAGGAAATACACTCCCTCTGCTGGCACTTGAATTCCAGTAGTGAGTGATCGTGGTTCACGATTGCTATGTCGAGTATGCTGTTTCCTAGACTCGTGGGCCGGGATGGTTTGCCGGTGTTCACGATTCTGACGGAGCTGCGTTGGATCGCATCGCGAAGCACGATGCCCAGGCCCGCGTCTCTGTTGTGATTGAGTTTTCTCATGCGTAGGTTTGAGTCACCTATGATGATTGCGGGTTCGCCGAGTATCAGCGTCTCGAACTCGTCAGCGAGGTCTCCCTGTCTCGGTATTGGTATGTAGATGCCCTTGATTTTTATGTTATCGTTGGTTGCGTGGTTGGTAAAGAGTTTGATGTTGCATCCCTCGATGCGTCTGTCCGTTTCATCGATGCTGTCTATTAGTGGTGTTTGAACCCATCTTAGGCCTCGTTTGATGTACATTACGGTACCTAGATGTCGCTCTTTTCTTTCATGGATTTTATCGTAGCCAGGGATGTTGTACCTTTGCTCGTCCGGGTTAATTTTTATCTCGTTAAGTATGAGGATGTCAACGTTATACTTGTTGACGATGTGCTTGACTTCCATGAATTTACCACGGAGGCCTTGCACATTGATGTGCATTATTCGCACTTGTTTTTTAGTTCCAGTCGCAGACAAGGATGGCATTGCGCAGTTCTGTGAAGCAACGCTCGAATATCTCGAGGAATTCTTGTTTTGAGAGATTAGGCCTCGGTCTTCCATTCTGCTCCCGAGATTGCTCTTGTTGTTTGGTGTTGGCGGTGACGCTAGCGTAATTACGTTCACCTCTAATTTGTCTCTCACGTGGACGGGATTGATGTTCACGTGGTGTCTCCTGGTTGGGAGCCTGCTGTTGTTGCTTATTATGATGTTTGGCCTCCTCGCGAAGGAGAGCCTCTTCACGTTTTGATTTTTTGCTTGCTCATTTCCCGCTGAAAGTGCGGGCATTTGCGCTGTGTCGCCGTGTGTTGTTCGGGCTTCACGTCTCTACAGTTTGCACACACTTTAATCGTTTCGCCGTGACTGTTCACGATGTCGATCGTCGGGTTGCGCTTTTGAGCGTGGCAGGCGCTCATTGCGTGGTTAAAGCGAAGACAGTTCTTGCATTGCAGTATTCTGTCGCTTCTTATTGTGTAGCGCTCGGGTTTGATTCTGTGAGCGCAGAAGAAGGCCTCAGTGGCATTCTTCATTTTTTCCGGCAGCTCCACATAAGAGAAAGAGCTGTCGAAAATACATAGTTGCACATCTGACGTGATGCGTTTGATGCTTAACGGGCGGATGCCGATGCACCTCTCCATTTCTTCTACTTGCTCGTCAAGGGTATGGTCGTGTGTCTTAATCCTGATTATTATTTTGGTCGTCCGTATTTGCTCTGCACGAGGTTTCGGAGCTATGAAGGCAAACTCCTGCTTGAATTTCTTTATTTCTTCGATGCACAGCCTACGTTTGTCAAGGTCTGTTACCGTGATGCATTTCTCGTTACGGCTGACCCTGGCTTTATGCGTTGCGAGAATGCACGATAAGTCACTGATCAGTTTATCTGACATCACTTTCTTATTGTCCTTTACGTTGCTAAATTTGTAGCGCGAATCGTTGATAAGTATCGGGGGAACGTATCCGTTCTTGTTTGCTGTTGTGTCTTTCATGCGCGTTGACAGTGGACTGTTCTTCCGCGCAGCAGGTCTCTTTGCCTTCGGGAGTATCCCCGCTCTCGGTTAGTGTTCGCTTACGTGATATACTGCGCGAGTTTTCTGAATTTGAGCGCACCGTTGACAGTGAGCGCGCCTCGCTTTCTTTGTAGCGAAGCAGTTCAAACCGGTTTGAATTTGTAATCACTGACGAGCGAGCGCTGACGGCTGCAGTTGGTTCAGCCTGTTTCCAATGCTTATTCGGTGCACTTGTACTCGTCGTGGTCGTGACGCCGATTCTCGGTTGTTCACGAAGTTTGCGTTGTAGGTTTAATTGATCACTGTGTACGTATACCGTATTCACTTTTTTACAATTGCATACGATTGTTTCACTCGCGAGAAATTCGTCCTGCGGGATGGCTCTCACTATTAATTGTTTGTTACAACTCTGGCAGTTGTGAAATATGCTTTTGCACATAGTATTCGCGCAATTAAATATTTTATACGATACTTTGGTCACAAATTTATTGTCCAATAGGCTTTGTGTAGTTTCTACGTAAATTTTACGGCACTTTGTTGATTGCACTTTGTGTCTTTATTTTTGACTGTCCGTTTTTAAACTCCACGAAGTTTTTTACTTTGTTTACAAAGTCGCAGTTATTGCAATTAACCTATTAATTAGTCCTCTATCATTTTCTGCCTCGTTCGCTCAAGGCTCGCTCGAGCGAGTGCTTGGTACTGCTTGGCACTGCTTGCTGGCAACACCAATCAAGGAGTAATAGTGTTCTGTGCTCCTTAGGAGTATATGTGTTCTGTGGCTCCCATATTATTATTATACTCTTTGGTTCTGTGCTACGTACTACTTAATCTGTGGTGCTACGGTTCTGTGACACCAATCGTCTGTGACGTTTTGCTACGTACTTAGGGTGTGTTTTCGCTGAAATAATTTTAAATGGGTCAGAATCATTGATTTTAGTCCCTTAAAAGAAGTGACAATGTCCGATTCGGAAGCCAGCAATTACTCAGGGAGTGGATCTGAGGCGGGTAGCGTAGCATCCCGTCGTTCACGGAGGAGCGCCGCGAGCGCCCGCTCAGTGCGTTCCCGCTCGGGCTCCCGGTCGCGATCCGGCAGCCGCAGTATCTCGCGGACACCCTCGAGGTCTCGCTCTAGGTCCAAGTCCAAGTCACGTTCACGATCTCGCTCCAGGTGTGTGCTACTTCGTATACTACAATAACAATATTAGCGACAGCATCTATGTTTGCAAACTGTTGGGTCAGTTTGCTACCAGTTACAACTGGGTTCATTGCTTTTACGCTGGATATGTTTGACGAAGTTATTGCACAATGTACGAGGTTGCTGAATTGATTACACAAAATAAATATAACCAAACAATCTTATCAGCATTTTCTCAATATACTCATGCTTTCACTGTTCAATATGTATGATTGTATACCATACATTACAATAGATCCACACAGGTTAAAGAGAGGGTTTGACACATACACAAAATCCACATAATCAAGCATACACACCTAATCTTATTTAGACAGTTATATAGTTATAACATGGGAACTCCAAAAATGTAAACCTTCCAATTAATAATATCTGTCCATAACTGTACCTAGAAACATAGAACTGATGTCTCATTCTCTGTCTGTCATTATAGTGTCAGGTTTCTAACTGAATTCAAAGGTCAGATTTGCCTGACATCATTTGGATATAATTTTTAGAAGGTTTTTGCATGTTAATGTCAGCATAGCATACACATATTCAGCCTATACTCCCACTGCTCGGACACAGGCCTCCTCTTGGTGATAGGGAGTGGGCCATAGTCCACCATGCTGGCCCAGTGCGGGTTGGTAGATGTCACATGTCTGTGAATTTTTGGATTATGTCTTATTAATTAATCATTTTTATTTTACTAGGAGTCGCTCAGCTGGCTCTGGCTCACCTGCTAGTCGCACCAGAGATGATGAAGCTAAAGAGGCTTCTGGTGATGAAGAAGTTGAGGTATGTTTATTCTAAATGTGTAGTTTTTGTCAGATTCACTAATAATAAACATTGTGTTAGTGTGATTGTCAGTAGAAGTAGAACCAAAACCACTATAACTCAGTAGTAACCAGCATCCTAATTGCATAACACGCATACACTTTCAATCACAATTTGAAAGTTTTGAAGGATATTGCTAACCCATTGTTTCAAAGCTTTGAAAAAATTGTCTGCTCAAAAATGTAACTAACACAATGAACGTGGGTGATCGGTTGATGGGTTGTTGATGGTGATGGACCCATTCGATTAATTGTCATTTTACGTGTGTTATGCAATTACCCCAAAGCACAGAATCGAACATTAATAATTATGATAGTTATACAAGCTATGCTAACCAGCTCAGATTTGTAGCCTACATTTTTTTAACCAATCAGTGACATCAATTTTTTTGCCAGCTTTTTTTGAAACAACACTAAATATAATCAGGTTGACCGCTTACATGCAAATGGCTTCTAGTAGGCGGACCTTTGATGGAAAGAGTGTTCTTTGCTTACTATCAACAGGTGAAAGTCAAATATCCATTATTAATATGGAAGTTATCAGTTTGTTTACTATTTCAACTACTTGTACTTAAGATAAAGACTAGTCTGTTGTGCTTTATTTGTGATCAACTTACAGTTTCTATTGATGCCATGGCGGAGTGACTATCGCCGCGATACTCTCGCCCGTAGAGCGCCTAATCAATCTCACCCATGCCAAAGCAATTAACATAAGACAATAGATTCATATAATAATATTTTTCAAGTGGTAGAGTTTGTAATTGTATCAAATTATCTAACACAGATTTTGATTTAATTTGTTTATTCATAAATAGTCTATGGCATACTTCTCACTCATTGATTAAGTTCATTTTGGAATTAATATTTTTTGCAGGATGAACAAGAGCCAGAAGGTGAGGACCTGGACCAAGTGGACTCAGAGGAGTATGAAGAAGATGAGGAAGAAGATAGACTGAGAAAGAAGCGCAAGAAGGACAGTCGCTATGGAGGATTCATTATTGATGAAGCTGAGGTAAGAATATTAGAAAAATATTGGTTTTCTGCAATTTGACCTCAATTGCTATGGTATTTGGAAAAAACATAGCATGCTGAAAACCACCTTGATCGTTGAAATGTCAGAAGAGAGCTTGCTAGTTCAAAAACAAATAGGTGCAGATGTACTGCACATTACTGTAATTTTTACTATCTCTATAACATTTCCCAATATATTATTTCATTCGAAAATTGCGAATCTATCTTGCGTGTTCCAGGTGGATGACGAAGTTGACGAAGATGACGAGTGGGAAGAGGGAGCTCAAGAAATGGGTATTGTTGGCAATGAAGTGGACGAAATCGGACCCACCGCCCGCGAGATCGAGGGCAGGCGCCGAGGAACCAACCTGTGGGACTCACAGAAAGAGGAGGAAATTGAAGAGTACCTCAGAAACAAGTATGCTGATGAGTCAGCAGCACTTCGACACTTTGGCGAAGGGGGCGAGGAAATGTCAGATGAAATCACTCAACAGACCCTCCTGCCAGGCATTAAGGACCCTAATCTATGGATGGTCAAGTGCAGGATAGGTGAGGAGAAAGCCACCGTCCTACTCCTCATGAGGAAATTTATTGCCTACCAGTTTTCTGAAGAACCATTCCAAATTAAGTCAGTTGTGGCCCCAGAAGGTGTGAAAGGCTACATATACATTGAAGCCTACAAACAGACTCATGTTAAGAACATCATAAATAACGTTGGCACATTGAGGATGGGTATCTGGAAACAGGACATGGTACCGATTAAGGAGATGACTGATGTGTTGAGAGTAGTTAAGGAACAGTCGGGATTGAAACCAAAGCAATGGGTCAGGCTAAAGAGAGGATTATACAAAGATGATATTGCTCAAGTGGACTATGTAGATCTGGCTCAGAATCAGGTTCATCTGAAATTATTACCTAGAATAGACTACACAAGACTCAGAGGGGCCCTTAGAACTGTACAGAGTGAAAGTGAGGCAGCAAAAAGGAAAAAGAAGAGGCGCCCGGCTGCAAAACCCTTTGACCCTGAAGCCATCAGAGCTATCGGAGGCGAAGTCACGTCTGATGGTGACTTCTTAATATTTGAGGGCAACAGATATTCCCGCAAGGGATTCTTATACAAAAACTTCACAATGACAGCCATATTGGCTGAAGGTGTGAAGCCTACTCTCACTGAATTAGAAAGATTTGAGGAACAGCCTGAAGGAATTGATATAGAATTAGCAGCACCAGCCAAAGACGACCCAACTAGCTTACATTCATTCTCCATGGGCGACAATGTGGAAGTGTGTTCTGGTGACTTGGCCAATTTGCAAGCTAGGATTATTGCTATAGACGGGTCAATGATAACTGTCATGCCAAAGCACGATGCCTTGAAAGATCCTCTTGTTTTCAAACCTAATGAATTGCGGAAGTACTTCAAACAGGGTGACCACGTAAAGGTGTTGGCGGGCCGGTACGAAGGTGACACGGGTCTCATCGTGCGCGTGGAGCCGCACCGAGTCGTGCTCGTGTCGGATCTCACAATGCACGAGCTTGAGGTGTTGCCGCGTGATCTTCAGCTGTGCTCCGATATGGCCACAGGTGTAGACTCTCTCGGCCAGTTCCAATGGGGCGACATGGTCCAACTCGACCCACAGACTGTTGGCGTCATCGTCAGACTTGAAAAAGAAAACTTCCATGTTCTAGGCATGCAGGGTAAAGTTATTGAATGCAAGCCTCAAGCGTTACAGAAAAGACGCGAGAATAGGTTTACAATGGCCCTTGATTCGGAACAAAATACTATTCAGAAGCGCGATATTGTGAAAGTGATCGACGGTCCCCACGCAGGACGTAACGGGGAGATCAAGCATTTGTACAGAAATTTCGCGTTCTTACAATCTCGCATGTATCTAGACAACGGTGGCATATTCGTGTGTAAGACGCGACACTTGCAACTGGCGGGTGGCAACAAGAACAATAATGCATCAGCTGGTTTATCCCTCGGTTTTATGTCTCCGAGGATACAGTCACCCATGCACCCGTCGGGGAGGGGCGGCATGAGTCCGCGCGGCCGGGGGGGCCGGGGGGGCAGGGGGGGCGGGGTGACTCGGGACAGGGAGCTGATCGGACAGACTATAAAGATCACAGGAGGTCCGTACAAGGGTAACGTTGGTATAGTTAAAGACGCCACGGGCAGTACGGCTCGAGTGGAGCTTCACTCAGCGTGTCAGACGATCTCCGTGGACCGGTCGCACATCGCCGGGGCCGGCAACACGGCCCGCGACGGCGCCAGCTCGTTCTACTCGCGCACGCCGGGCCGCACGCCCACGCTGGGCGCGCAGACGCCCACGTACCGCGACACCGGCATCAAGACGCCCATGCACGGCTCCGCGACACCCATCTACGACGTGGGAGGCAGAACTCCTCACTATGGATCCGCCACGCCGTCGCACGAAGGCGGCCGCACTCCCGCACACGGCGCATGGGATCCTACGGCTGCCAACACCCCGGCGCGGGCTCCAGACTTCGAGTACGGGGCTCTGGACGACGGGAACGACGCGTACGCGGCCGGTCCGTTCACGCCGCAGACGCCGGGCACGATGTACGGCTCGGACCACACGTACTCGCCGTACCGGCCGTCGCCGTCGCCGGCCGGCTACCCGGCGGGCTACCCGGCCACGCCGTCGCCGGGCGGGTACTCGCCGCGCTCGCCCTACGCCGCGCCCGACGCCGCGCCCGACTGGCACACCACGGAGGTGGAGGTGAGAGCTCATTTGTGCGTTATAGGCTTTGACGCTAAAACCACTGAACGGATCACTATGACATTTGACAGATAGGTTGTCATCCTAGATCGCTGACGAAGTCGCGGGCAACAGCTAGTTACCTAGACAACTAAAACACTAGTGTTAGTGTGTGTTATGTATAATACCTGTTCTATTCAAGTATTGATTGCAAACTGGATTATCATTTTTGAAAAAAATAACTATAAAATAATAACGTCTCATAATAAGACTAAAACAGCATGGTGGATTATAAACAAAACGAATTTAACACCCCAAAAGAATCCATTGATAACATAAAAATGTATGAAAACAACGTCCTTAATAATTCAACAGAAATAGCGAATGCATTTAATAATTATTTGATTGAAAAAGTCAACCAACGTCCGGGTGCTGGGAAAAATGTAACATCTTTAATTAATTACTAATTATATTAAATTTTTCTTGCAAAAAGTTCACCCTGCCAGATTAATAAAATTATAAACAACCTAAAAATACCAGCAGTGTAGGATACGATGGTTCCTCTAATAAATAATTAAAACAGTAAATGAGGATATATACCATCACCTGAGTCACATTATGAACTTGTCGATAACAACTGGAATATTTCCACAAGATCTTAAAGTTTCTTAAACTATCAGTTAGCTGTCATTCTTTATTCAAAAAAGAAAGTAAACAGTTAATGGTGAATTATAGGCCAATTGCAGTTATTTGCACTATTATCAATATTTTCAAAAAATATCGAAAAATATTTATGGTGAACTTATTCATATCTTGAAAAAAATTAAGTTTTGTGCCATGAACAAAAGGGCTTTCGACAAAATAAAACCACAAATAAGGCCACTTATGAATTCATCCAAGGTGTTATCTGCCATGTAGACAAAACAGTTCCAGTTTGTGCTATTTATTGCGTTATGTCACAGGCATTTGATAAATGATTTTATTTCTGTAAGTAGGTTTGTACAAACACTTTTACATGTCAATCATATTTTAAAAACTAGATGAGGTCGGCGTTTCCTATCTGAATACTCTGAGAAGAAAGGCCGAAACAAACTCAGAGGTCACAGTCTCTTTTAAAGTCCAGACATAATCTTGGTCAGATCATGTGAAGGCCATGTAGATTGGTGTCTGTAATGGTCTTTTGAGGAAAGAACCACACAGATTGAGTGGACCTGACCAGTCAGTGCACGCATTCGTCAGTAATCGTGCAGCTCTACTCAGAACTTAAGGAGCTCAGCGATGCGACGATCAATACCAAAGAAAGGACATTTGGGTAGGCCATTTGTATGACTCAAACTGCCAGACCATGATTAACACTAACTGAGAATAAAAGAAAAGAAAAAAAAAAGGCAATAACCCACATAGTCTTCACATTCACAATAATTAAAATAATATAATACTTTACAAGTAAATATTCATGTCATTGTGTATAAAATAATAATTAAATGTCACTGTACATCAAATAATAAAAGTTAGCAAAAAAAAAACATCTAACAATAAAAATAAACCACCTCATTATGTAAAATAATTGGAGCCTTTTTGTCCTCAATATAATCTTTAGCGGTATAAAAGGCTTTCTGGCACAACTTACGTTTGATGAATGATTTGAATTTATTAAGGCTTACGGCTAAAGGTTAACGTGGCTTAGAAGTTTAAAAAAGCGTATACATTGACATCGGAATGAGCCACCTATTTACTTGAGCCTTGTTGTAGGTACAACAAATTTGTGTTTGTTCCTAGTATTTATATTATGGATATCACTGTATTTTTTAAATAATTTTATATTTTTATGGGCATATAATAGATTTTCAAAAATATACTGAGAAGGCACAGTCATTACATTAATCTCCTTAAATTTCTCTCTGAGCCTTGCTGAGCTGATTGATTGAACAGCTCTTTTCTGCAAAACAAAGATAGTCTGAATGTCGGCGGCATTTCCCCGCAACAGAATACCGTACGACATTACACTATGAAAATAGCTAAAGTACACTAAACGGGCTGTCTCCATGTCAGTTAAATTACGAATTTTTCTAACAGCATATGCTGCGGAGCTTAGCTTTTTTGACAGTTTATCTACATGTGGGCCCCACTGAAGCTTAGCATCCAAAGTCAAGTCCAAGAATACTGTGCTATCTTCAGGATTCAATCCTTCCCCCATTATCAACACATTAGTTTTCAACTGCCTAACGAGAGGTAGCGTAACCTTAATGCATTTGGTTTTTTTTATTTTTATTTAGAAGTAAATTATTATCATTGAACCAGTGAACTACCTTTGAGATCACGCTATTTAAATCGTCAGTATAACCAGCTGCTGACGTTTAAGTTTAAACAAAAGTGAAACGTAATCTGCAAACAACACTATATCATGATTATCCTTTATGAGGTAAGGCAAGTCATTAATATAAATAAGAAACAAGAAAGGACCAAGAATTGAGCCCTGTGGGACTCCCATTGTTACTATAGATCCGGGAGACCTTTTCCCATTGACGTCAACGCTCTGAATCTTATTACTCAAGTATGAAGTAAGATGATCCAGAGCGGTGTTCCGGATCCCGTAGTGGCGGAGTTTCCAGATTAACGTTTCATGAAAAACGCAATCGAATGCCTTGGACAAATCACAAAAAATGCCCAAGGCATCGCATTTATCTTCCCATGCATTATAAATATGTCCTAACAGTTCAACACCGGCATCAGGTAGTCTAACGACCCCTTGTAAAACCGAACTGTTTGCTATGTAGTAATTTATGTTTATTAAAAAATCTTTGCAATTGGTCTAAAATTAATTTCTCAACAATTTTACTAAAGGTAGGTAGTACTGATTATGGAGATCACAGTATACTAATCAGTAAACTTGACGCATACGGCATAAGAGGCAATGTTTTAGATTTAATTCGTCCTATTTAACGAATCGACAACAGATAACAGTAATAACTAGAGTGAAACCCAAAACAAAAAAAGAAGTTCCCGCTGTTAGGAAATACGGTCACATACGGTGTTTCTCTAGGCAGTGTGCCTAGGGCCGCCGTTGTTTACTAATTATATCAACGAGTTGCCATAAGCAATGAGAATGATTCAACCTATTACATTATTTGCTGATGACAGTACAGTTTAAATTGCATGTAAGGACAAATAATCCGGTCAAGCAAATTTTACATAAATAATTGACTGACATCTATAACTTTTTGACTTGATAATAATAATTTTAAAATATTTTTTCAAAAATAAATATAATGCACTTTGGACAAAGATTGCATAATCCATTAAATTTAAATTTGATTCATGATAATTAGACTATAAATTAAGTAACCAATACCCCTTTTCTGGGTTTAATTATAGACAGTAAACTAAATTGGAAAGAACACATTGATAAACTATGTAAAAAGTCGGTAGTCAATCAATACTGCTTTGTACCATCTTTCTCCATCCATCAACCCTGATTACTCTCGGCTTATTATGGACTTGTTGAATCAGTCTCTCAGATATGGCATTATCTTAGGGGCAACTCATTAAATAAAGATATGGCATTTTTTATGCAAAAGCGATGCTTACGTGCCATGTTCGGTATCCAAAGTACGGAGAGAGATAAAAGGGAGAGAAGAGAGGAGAGAGATAAAAGAGAGGGATAAAGTACTCACAGTTCCGTCACTTTATATTTTGGAAATAGCCCTATTTGTGAGAAATAACCCCCATTTATTTCTAATATCGGACATTATAATAGCTAATCCGTGGTCGCTCTCAATGGGCCTTAGCAGAAGGCTAAAAGTCACCCAAAGGGCAATGGAGAGGTCTATGCTTGGAGTTTCCCTACGGCCTACGTGATCGAATCAGAAATTAAGAGATGCGCAGCTGAACCAAAGTAACCGACATAGCCCGAAGAATTGCCAAGCTTAAGACGCAGATATATGCCAGTCACCTTGAGTGGTTAGCTTGCGTGTTCTGTACTGAGCAAACGGAACGCGTCGTACGTTCAGCCAGTAATAGAAATCGCCCATCAAGGAGCCCTGTCCCCAATTTGACGCATTATTAATTTATTATACACAAAACAAAAGGCTTTTTAATAAAACGCGTATACTAAAAGACCAATAATTAAATTATCTTTAAATTGGTGAAGTTTTCAGAAAAATACGCTTGGTAGATTTTGCGCCATTCTGTTTTTTATCCGCGTTAGACATAACTTTACAAATTAATTTCACTATGTAATATACATATAATCTAAAAGATTCACATGTTACATTATTGAAAAAATGCCCTAATTTATCATATATTTTTTTCAAATCATTAACACTACTCGTTTAGATGTGATCTTCAGTATAAAATCATTAAAAGTCGGTTATCGTCCCCTTAAGTGGCAGTGGGCAGGGCTTTGCTTGCAGAACTGATGGCTGATAGGGCCGAAAGGTTCTGGAGTGGCGACCGCGTACCGGAAGACGTAGCGTTGGAAGGCCTCCTATAAAGTGGACCGATGACTTTGTGAAGGCCGCAGGTATCCGCTGGATGCGAGAAGCACAGAACCGGTCGAAGTGGCGGTGCTTGGGGAGGTCTATGTTCAGTAGTGGACGTCTTTCGGCTGAAATTATGATAATAGCTAATCGCCGGGATAATAGTAAATAAAATTCGTGTTCAGCCAGCTAAGACAGCGGTATTGTATAAAAGCGTTGTATGCAGAGCGCCAATAATTTATATTAGTATTCCTAACTGTGTTAAGAAATGTAATACATAACAGTTTAAGAAAACATTTAAAAAATACTGACAGAAAAAGCGTATTATGTTATTGAATTTTTAATCGGTCTGAAGATACTGACTGCATATATTCTATTTATTTTTAATTGCATGACTATTGACCTAATTTTTTAATTTATTATTAATGTTAATTGTTTATTTATTTGTATTACTATTCTTTGTATCTTTATTTTGAAATCCTGAAAATGTCTTTCGACCTAACTTGTACGCCAGCCATGGTCAAACATTTTGAGCCTAAAAATACCTTGTTACACATATAATAAGCATCAAACCATGTATATTATCTACACATATTTTTGCAAATAAATGAATCTGAATATTCCGTTCGGGACAAAATGAAGTAGAGTTTCAAGTAAATATGGTACTGTGTCAGGTCCGTGTGCGAGCTCCACACGACGACGACGCGCTGGCGGGGCAGACGGGCGTCGTGCGCGGGCTGTCGGCCGGCATGTGCGCGCTGTACCTGCCGCGGGAGGACCGCGTGCTCAACGTGCTGGCCGAGCTGCTGGAGCCCGTCGTGCCGCAGTCCGGGGACCGGGTCAAGGTGCGCCACTGTCACCCCAATAGACCCTAGACAAACCACAGCTAACACATTTGTGAGCGACACTGGTCATGACAAAAATATAACGATTCCTTGTTAGAGTTCAGAAGCCTAAAATGATTGATTTGCACGCAACAAAAAAAAAAGTGATGTAAAAAGTTGGGAACCTCTGTCTTTTGCATCCAATTTGGCCGAAAATAATAATTAATTGAAACTGTGCTTTAATAAATATCTTTTAAAACTTTCAGGTAATCGCCGGCGAGGACCGCGAAGCTGTGGGTCAGTTGATCTCTATAGAGAACCAAGAAGGGGTCGTCAAGTTCGGAACAGATGACATCAAGATCATGCAGCTGCGACACCTCTGCAAGATGAGCACCGCGTAGACTTAACATTATGACAAGTTTAGTTAAACTAAGTTTACTTTAGGGGATTCAATTTCTTTTATTTCGTTGTGACTGTAATCTTCTGGACAGCCTTAGGGTTGACCCTCATCTGTCAGCTCGGAACAGCATGTATGCCGTGTGTGCTACAGCGTGCGTGTACGAGCGCGCGACAACATAGCGTGCGATCGACTGCTACAGCGTGCTGTCGTAATCTTTCAACGTGCGATTTGAATCAGTATAGTTCCAACTACAAGATGGATAGGATTGCAGGAGAGAGCAGTGATAATAGCGTAGGTACATTTTGCAAGAAATTAAAAACCACAATAACAAGAAAAAGATTCTTCTGTTCTGTGGATCTTGGAAAGATGAAAAAAAAAAAATATCCATGTTAAGCAACAAAAATATGGCACGCGACTGTGGCCGTGCTGCCGAGCGCATCGCTATCTATATCTCTCGCTCCAGGAAATGACGATCCTGAGCGATAGAAAAGGATAGAGCATGAAAAAAGGCAATTCCGTGCTGACAGATGTGGGTCAACCCTTATTGTAACTATGTTGGGTATAGCTTCCAATCTAACTAGCACCTTAATTGTGTAACTTGGTGTTAATGACAATATAATTTTTGACACAACAAAATCTATTGCTTTTTACGATTTTAACTCAGAGACACCACAATTTTGCCCACATAGGTATAACGATAGACCATCAAACGCTGAAGATTTGCTTCTTATCTTTAAGAATACTTACGTGCTTGACAAGTAATTCAACGCAATGTTGTTGAATTGTCAAAAGAGAAGCAATCTTTCGTTTAAAGTGAATTGTATAGATTAGCTATCAGCGTACTCTCTAAGGCTGGTTTGATTGTTACGCTTTTCGGCTGCGTCGTTGGAGCGCGCGCCTGAGGAGATGTATGGGGAAGTGTTGCGTTCCACGGGCGCGCGCTGCTGTGCCGCGCGGTATGCGTGTGACGAGTGACGCCGTGACGAGTGACGCCGTGACGAGTGACGTCGTGACGAGTGACGCCGTGACGAGTGACGCCTTGACACGCGCCGTAAGCCGCCTCTGAGCGCATAACGTTCATATTGTCACGGCAGCGGATCGCGCGCTACTGATCCCGTTTCCCAGCGCACCGCAGTTCCTGCGCGCGCTGCCCAGCGGCGTGACTATAAAACCAGCCTAAGAGATGATACTATTTAATGTAGTCGGGTAATAACCTCCCAAGAAATAGTACCGTGACAGCTGTTTTGTTGGGCTCCTATTGACTAAAAAAATTGTGAGCCGTCACGGGACGCCTAGCAGATGTGAAACATCGAAATAAAACAAACAACATCGAAATAAAGGTCAGGGTCGCGTAGCGGGGGGCCGCGCTCGCGGAGTGAGCGGTGAATCGCCACGCGGCATGCGTCGCCCCGCCAGCAATCAGTTTTACGTGCGCCTATAGATGTTTCACATCAAAAACTGGGGCCAGACAAAAAGTTTGCATAAGCAAAGATTTTTCTCGTTTCCTCTTACTACTGGATCTTATGTGTCCTTGTCTAATTATTAGTAACTTGTCTATTGCTATACTCTGTCAACGCAATTTTAATTAGGAATGTGTTACACAATCAGGGTGCAGATGTGGCTAAATATCTGTATTTTTATACGGAGCGACCGACATCTCAATTCTGTAACTTAATTTACTGTAGGCAATATTTTAAGATTAGATCACTGTATTATGACCGTCATTTACTCAAGGAATAAACAAATACTCTATAACTTTCAGAAAACTTCCATATTTTCCGATGGTTTTTAAATCTCTATTTAAAACTTATGTTATGAGAATATTATGTTATTTACATAAGTATAAATAAAGTATACAACTGCAGTATATCACATTGATCTTATTTTCATGCCAACCCATACACAATCAAAGGACGATCAAGCTGACAAGCGGGTTACGAAAAAATAACAGCCAATAATGATTTTATTAACATTTATTCAATAAATAATACAAAATTGGTTTTCATTGCAATGCTTAAGAATTTCAAACACAAAGTTACAGTCACGTAAACTGGGCATACTTGCTACCAACAGTACACTGGTGTCAGATGAACAATTGTTTCACTTTATTATTTCAATATGATTACATCGAAAAATATAACGATACCGTACAGTAACACTCGAGTTGTCACATTTAAATACATCAATGGAATTTTATGTTTGTTCAGGTAACATTGATTATATTAAATTTAATTAAAATTTGTATTATATTTAAAAAGGATGTAAATGTAAATGCTCAGCGAAATGCGGCCAGAAGGATAAAATGCTGCAACATTGTTGAGTAACATTGACTAGCCTCCACCTCACGGTTGTTACAGACGCTAAACAATAACAGTAGCCATGATTTACAAAACAATAAAAACTAATCAACAAATTTATAATCCGACCAAATTATGTTGACACGCACACATTTAGTTCACTACGTAAAACTTATGTATTATGTAGTTGTACAATGATAAAATAGTTACATGATATTCATAGAGTAATTAATAAGTCTTCTTGGGAGTTATTAGAAATAATCATGAATGTTTTATTATGCTTGTACGAATGCATCATGTGTCAACATAACCGTATTACATTAAAACATATCAGTTTGCTAAACATTATGCAACACAATGAGCTCGCCTTGAACCCTCATTTCTTAAATGAGTCATAATTATTATAATACATTACAAATAAACAGATGAACAAAAATGTATTTATTGCAAAATTATTATTATTACATTGCAAACACTATCCCCGATCCCCCTAAGTACTAATACAATTATCTTAGTCTAGCGTTTCGTCCCGACCACGAAACGTCGACTTTGTCTTTAAAAACGCGTAGGAACAAGTCTATGGGTTTCATGGTAGGGACAACAGCTATCTACACATGAGACGCTAGGCCAATATCTACACGATATCCGAGGACTTGTATAATAATGACGTAACATTTAGTTCCGATCACGCACAGCGCACTCACCACATCAGATCTACATAGTTTTAAATTTACACAAAGAATCTCATCAGAAGCGTTCGACCAGTCAAACGATGTACTTACTTTTTATACATAAACATTACAATCATCCGTCCGCACTCGCACAAGCGAAAATTTAGTATTAAAATAATACACACTACGATATTTAGACGTAAGACACAAATATGTACACGACTTAACGAAACTAACGTAGAACTTAGAGCCGGTGTAACCACGCGGTGTGAGGGACAGTGGGACAGTACAGCGGGCCAGTGGGACAGTACAGCGGGCCAGTGGGACAGTACAGCGGGCCAGTGGGACAGTCAGTGCTGGCTCACGACGCGTACATCCGCTTGATGTCCTCCTTGTACCGCTCCTGGATGTCTTTCCGCTTGATCTTGAAGGCGGCCGTGACCAGCCCCATGTCGGGAGACCACACCTCCGTCACCAGCTTCACCTGCGCCGGCACCTCGAACTTCTCCAGGCCGCCTGGAACGACACGACAATCACACACATCAATACATTTACTACTCAATT
Organism: Tiliacea aurago; assembly: GCA_948098905.1. NCBI lineage: Eukaryota > Metazoa > Arthropoda > Insecta > Lepidoptera > Noctuidae > Tiliacea > Tiliacea aurago. Next base: position 27,416,768 of record OX402581.1, on the reverse strand, counting down.
AGAACTCAACGATACATGTTCACGTATTTATCGTTAAGTACTGACGTTAGTTCCGCTAAACAATCTATCTATACGGCACTACACCTATCTCAAAACAATCGTAATATCAAAACCCAACTCACATTTCCTAGCGTGATCAGCCAACTCTTTCACCACCGCCTTCTCCACGGCCGCATTCTGGCACAGCTGCTCAAAGTCCATGTCGGGCAGACCGATCCTGGCAGCCAGCTCCGCCAAGTGTTGAGGGTTGGGCACCAGCAGGCACACCGTGTAGCACTTGGAACTGTCGCCGTACACACAGATGTTCTCCACGATGGGGCAGGTCTTTAGTTCAGCTTCTACTTTGCCAAGGGATACGTATTCGCCGGCTTGGAGTTTCACGAGGTCCTTTTTGCGATCTGTGGAGGAAAGATGATATGGTTAATAATACTGAATTATTGAAACTGACTGTTGTCTAACTTTATTGTGTAAGCCACATGTCACAAAAAAACTTATCGGGTGGGTTATTGAGCAAGCACGAAAATCTACGGATTTTTAAATTAATAATGATTTTAAAGTTTGATTGTGTTCATCAAACAAATTAAAATGTTGAATTGCGCTGATTCTAACTTATATTCAGTTAATTATTACATTCGCACTTTTGCAACCACAAGTCAAATGCGTGTCTAATTTCTCTATTTATGCCGTAAACGCTGTCCTGTGTTTTCCTTATGTAAAGAGTATAACTAACCGATAATTTTAATGCACCCGTCGTGGTGCAACTCCCCGATGTCCCCGGACTTGAACCAGCGCCGCCCCTCCGCGTCGATGAACTCTTCCTTGGTCTTCTCGGGGTTCTTGTAGTAGCCCTCCGCCACGCAGTCGCCGCCGATCACGATTTCACCCTGGAAACGAAAATAAAGGTTACTACTGAAACATCGACAAATTGTATCATCATTTCAGCCGAAAGCACTCGTGACGTAGACCTCTCTCAAGGCAAAATAAATGATTGGTCAAAACTATGAGATACAGAAACGGAGGGAAGAGTTTAATTTTGATCTTGAGCGTGAACGCTTACTTAGCTAAATCACGGTTCAACTTTTTACGACAAAATGTTATAGACAGATGTTTGAGTACAGTCAATTGACCGTCTGAGGTAACAATTTAACATTGACAGCGCCTTTATAATATTACTGTAGTAGGAGACTGCTTTTCTTAGTTCAAGTGTTGGTACTGAGGTGCCTGTGACGTCCGAGGCAGACAGGATCTAAGAATGTTCTCGCAAGTACACAAAATGACTCACTTGTTGAGACAAATTCTAAAACTATTCGTGGACTTCCCATCAACAAAAATGCACCTTCCATACACACTTTCATTTAACAGCTTTAAGCAATCCTTTCCAAAATCACTTTCGTTACACAGAGTAAATTTTAGAGATGGGACAGTAAAGACCTACAAGAAAACGGTTATAATATAATAATAATATAAATTCATTTATTTCAGGTAAATTACACCCATTGGCAAACAATAATTAATAGAAATAGACCATACAAACTATCCAAACAGACAAAAACCCAAAATAACATTAACAACCAAATAAATTTAAACATTAAACAACTCATTAAATAAAAATAATCAATCATTAAAAAATTACCACAATAAAATATGTCTGAATCTACAAAAATTAAAATGTCAAATATAAAAAGTAAAAGTAAACTGTAAAAAATGGGGGGGGGGGCAGGGGATAGGGGTTATTGGTCATAGGAGATTGTCCATAACTTTTTGAGGCATCTTGATCTGCATTCACAGACTTTGAAAAAAAAAATTGATGTCAATCGATCCTTGTTTCTTATAAGAATCAAACATATATTGGACCAACTGAGAATTGAGTAATAGAAAAGTCAGAAATCACAAAAAAACTAACGAACGAAGAACACTCGTATTCACTATAGGTGTGAGTACTACACCCCTCTTCCTGTAATTATCATCATCATCATTTCAGCCGAAAGACGTCCACTGCTGGACATAAGCCTCCCCCAAAAAAAGGGGGGATTTGCCATAATCGCCACGCTTGGCAGGCGGGTTGGCGATCGCAGTATGGTTTTAAAAATGCATCGAGAACGCTGCTGCCCATTCTCTAGTACGCAGTTACTTCCTGTAGTGCTATTCTGTAAATATCTCACCGTGAACATAGGTAGGTGAAGTGACCTCGAAGTGACAGTGATAGTGTCAATCCCTATCATTAATGGAATGACAACTCACTTCACCTGAGTTTTCACGGTGAGATTCTTACAGAATAGACCGGCTGTTCCTTCGAGGAATATGACCGTGATGTTGACACATTAGGCTTAGTTGACAATAACTAGGTCGGCGTAACAAGTGGGGTAGTGTACCTGTGGGTAGGGCTTGTTGTCCACCCTGTAGCCGCCCTCGACCCAGTCCAGCAGGCGCACGTCCGTGCCCGACGTGGGCGCGCCCACGCGGCCCGTGGAGCGGTCGTGCGGGTCCATGACCGTGGCGCACGACGTGGTCTCCGTGAGCCCGTAGCCGGCCACCACGTCCGCGCACAGGCAGATGCGCACCTGCACACAGATAACGAACACTTATTATTTTGCACCGCATCATTAACAACATCGTCTTCATCATGTTAAAAAAACGTTTAAAAGAATAACTATGGAGTTTATGCCTATACCTTTCGGAAAGGGTAACCTATAATCGATTAAATTTTCTTGTATGTTTTGAATTTTAAAGTATTTTATAATGGTGTACTTGAAATAAATGATTTGACTTTGACCAGTCTACGTCAGTTCACTGCTAGACAGGTCCCTCCAATCACACGCCATTCAATTCATCTTCGGCTACTCTCATCCACCTTCAACGACTCTGCTATGATAATTTTTCCACCTAGCCATAGGCCGTCCTACTATAAGTTTATTAACTAAAATAACAATTTTACCAAAAGTTGCATTTTGCTAAGCGATGACTGTTTAGCGTGGGTGTGGAGTAAAAAAAAAATAAGTGGGGGAAGAGTATTCTTCCCCCATTTTTTTTTAATTCCATCTTATTTACTTAGTGGAAATCAGTGCACTTTTTTCTTTTCTGAATATTGCATTCAAAGAAAAAATAACTTGTAATAAAGTGTATTACCTGCGTGTGCGTGTCCGGCGACAGAGGCGCTCCGCCACTGATCATCATGCGCACGTTGCCGCCCAGCAGCATGCGGATGCGGGAGAACATCTGGAACAACAATCTAAAACTTAGTGTTTTCAATTTTAAATATGAACTCACTGTCGGCATCAGCGTGTGTTGATAATGACTCCTCAAACTTGTGCGGCCGGGCGAAACTCGCACGCCCACACATTCGTATATAGTAGAAAGACAGAGAGATTGTAAAGGGTTGGAAATCCTCATGGATGTTTTCCGCCCTGGGGCGGACGGACGGCTCTGTCAAGACTTCTACACAGAAAAACCACCCCGTGTTCCTTTGCATACTTGCACCGGAGGCTACGGGGGCACTTCAGCACTCTTCACCGCAACCCCCGCCTGGTGCCTCGGGCCTGTGCGGGCCCACCAGGGGGGGGACAATACGCGCTACCTGGTGCCTCGGCCCTGTGCGGGCCCACCAGGGGGGGGACAATACGCGCTACCTGGTGCCTCGGCCCTGTGCGGGCCCACCAGGGGGGGGACAATACGCGCTACCTGGTGCCTCGGCCCTGTGCGGGCCCACCAGGGGGGGGACAATACGCGCTACCTGGTGCCTCGGCCCTGTGCGGGCCCACCAGGGGGGGGACAATACGCGCTACCTGGTGCCTCGGCCCTGTGCGGGCCCACCAGGGGGGGGACAATACGCGCTACCTGGTGCCTCGGGCCTGTGCGGGCCCACCAGGGGGGGGACAATACGCGCTACCTGGTGCCTCGGCCCTGTGCGGGCCCACCAGGGGGGGGACAATACGCGCTACCTGGTGCCTCGGGCCTGTGCGGGCCCGCCAGGGGGGGGACAATACGCGCTACCTGGTGCCTCGGCCCTGTGCGGGCCCACCAGGGGGGGGACAATACGCGCTACCTGGTGCCTCGGCCCTGTGCGGGCCCACCAGGGGGGGGACAATACGCGCTACCTGGTGCCTCGGCCCTGTGCGGGCCCACCAGGGGGGGGACAATACGCGCTACCTGGTGCCTCGGGCCTGTGCGGGCCCACCAGGGGGGGGACAATACGCGCTACCTGGTGCCTCGGGCCTGTGCGGGCCCACCAGGGGGGGGGACAATACGCGCTACCTGGTGCCTCGGGCCTGTGCGGGCCCACCAGGGGGGGGACAATACGCGCTACCTGGTGCCTCGGGCCTGTGCGGGCCCACCAGGGGGGGGACAATACGCGCTACCTGGTGCCTCGGGCCTGTGCGGGCCCACCAGGGGGGGGACAATACGCGCTACCTGGTGCCTCGGGCCTGTGCGGGCCCACCAGGGGGGGGACAATACGCGCTACCTGGTGCCTCGGGCCTGTGCGGGCCCACCAGGGGGGGGGACAATACGCGCTACCTGGTGCCTCGGGCCTGTGCGGGCCCACCAGGGGGGGGACAATACGCGCTACCACTTTGGGGCTTGTGTGATAGAGGGCAGCGGACGTCCCCGAGTTCGTCATCCCCGATCCATTTTAGGAGGTCGGAGGGCATTACCGGCCCTCTGCTGACGCCCGGTGCGCCTGCTGCGGACCGGGAGAGCACTCAAAACCGGGCCCCTCTTTCCGCTGCTTCTGCGACATTAAATTCTCGCAGGAGATCACGTCCCACAGCGCTGCGCCGCCGGTCATAGAACAAATTCCAGCCGGCAGCGACAGGTACCCTACATCACTCTAAATGACAAGGAGCGATGCCTCCTCCCGAGCCAGTCGTCGAGCACCAGCCGGACCACCAGTCAACTCCTACCGCAAGCCATGTTTAAGTCCTGCGTTCGGTTCCCAAGACGGGTAAAATACTATAAACGCTCAATAAACGCCTCAAGCAACGCACCAGCCGGTTGAGCAGCGGCGTGTCGTACCCGCGGCGCATCCAGGCCTGCTTGTACGCGTAGGCCCACTTGAACAGCGCGGCCGCCAGCTCGCCGCTGCGCGACACCTTGTCCGTGATGCCCTTGCTGATGCGGTCCATGATCAGCTGCGGGCAGAACCGTGAGAGGGACTATTGAAACTAGTTTACGTTTACTGACAAAAATACACATTAATGATCTCATAATTACAACTATGGTACAATCGCCGGCAAGTAACTTGGCTTGGTAGTGGGGGTAAGTTCAAGCATAGTACCACTTTTATTATTTGTCATTATTCTATGGTTATTGTCATCATTTATTTTAAACATGATTGTATGTTTAGAAGAAAGTTATAGAAAGGAGAGGAATTCGTGAAGTTTATTGGATGTTATAAATAAAATATATAATAACATATTTTTAGTTATTGTGGCCTTTCAAAAAACAATGTTAACGAGAACTAAAGGTCAACAAGCTTTATTAGTAGCTCCCGCAAAAATACACTTCGTAACAAAAACTCAACAAAAAAAAATAATTTTAGTGCACGCAAGTGTAATCGGGAGCGAACGGAACGCGGGTCGACGGACGCACCAATCGCGTGCTCGGAACGCTGCTCCCTCACTCCCCGCGTCCCGCTTGACCACCAAAGAGTCCTAAAACATGACTTCTGCGCATCTAACTACTCTTGCCAACTTACGTGCCGGGGACTGTAAGGGTTTTACGCTTGGAGTATAAGTGATAAATAGTACTACGTAATTTGTATTTTTTGATCGGCAAGAAGTCGACGTTTAGAAAAGCTCGATATTTTCCTTTTTATTTATAGTTTAACTATAAGGGAACTTACAGGTACGGTAGTGATGCAGGTGGGCTGCAGGATGGTAGCGTCTCCCTTGGTGCCCTTCATGATCTTGCTGGACGTGTCCAACATCGTGAGCGGAGTTGAATAGCCGATCGGGACGCCTGGAAACATAACACAGTAGTACTTAGTAAACCCGGGAGGTACTGGGGACGATGGAAGACGTCCCTAAGTCATCGTCTTATCCTAGTAAGATCATGTGAGTGATCGAACTCTATGTTAGAAACATAGATCACCCAATAATAAGAGGTCTTTTGATGAAATAATACTACAAATTGTTGCGTATATTCTTCAGGGACCGTACAACCCCGGTTAAGGGTTAAGCCTTTCGAAGGGGTAACCCATTCAATGGGTTACCTTTATCATGGTGTAACCCATTGAAAGGGTTTTATACTAGAAACCCATTGAAAGGGTTACATGATAACCCATTGAATGGGTTTTATACTTGAAACCCAGTGAAAGGGTTACCTGATAACCCATTTCAATGGGTTCTATACCTACTTGAAACCCAGTAACATGAAAAAATCATAATATTATGTTATTTCGATATCCGCCCAGCACGCGTAGCATGACCAATTCTATCTCTATTCTACCCAGGGACCATTTTGGTTACCATTTTAGAAAAACCCTATTATCCACACCGTATGGGTTTTTATCGAAAACCCTTACAATTGGTAACCAAAATGGTCCTTGATATTCTTATCTGGACCATGCTAGGGAGTTGCAACGTTAAAATATGTATGAGAGAGACTGCAGTAGTAGTTCTCAAGATCATTTAGGTTCGCGCGATTCTATGCGAGCTAGTATTATGATTAGCTCTATAGAATTTATCTTAGTAAAATTGAAGTAGTGTCCTTTGAAATTCGAGCGACATGACCCAGCCAAGGCTACCCACAACAGTATTACATGTAACTTAACCAACAATCAGTCTCGTCTATATTTAATTTTATCTACAATAACCGCATCAGCGTGTATTGTGAACAATAAAATTACAACACGACATAAAGATGGAACGTATCATAAACACTGTGTTTACAGCCGTTTTCTGAACGTTGCAACTAAGATAAACAATCGATGTTTGTCGTGGACTGTGATCGACATTTATTTTATGAATGCACGAGGAGATTGTGTCATCTTTGTCATGGACTAGTGTAAACACTGAAAATAAATTATGTTTATTCATGTAAAAATCTTAATTATTTCATCGTCATTCATCATCATTATGGTCTGCTTAGCCCACAACTAAGTTGAGGTCGGCTCCCAGTATAATGCAGCTTTTCTAATCGTCATTATGATTGGTACAAATTTTTTTTAAGGCGCACAGTGGAGCTCGTGAAATTCAAATATTCTTAGGTTTTTTGCAATTTGCGGGTCAGTAACAGGTTGTATGTTGATCTAATTATGATTCGCGGCCGTAACAAATATGGCTTTACATAATTATAATCATAAGAATCAGCAATACAACTCTCTAAGTTCATAGAATCCTATTGATTGACATTTCATGAAATAGACATTTAATGGGATTCTACGAAGAGAGTTAGTTGTATTGCTGATTCTAATGATTATAATTTTGTAAAACCATTTTTGTTACGGCCGCGAATCATATTTTAATCAACATGCAACTTGACACTGACCTGCAAATTGCAAAAAACTTAAGAATATTTGAATTTCGCGGGCTACATTAGTGCATCCCCCTGAGCGTTTACAACGTACGGCATTTCATACAAACTTTCAAGATTCGATATCGAAATGTCTTATTTAAAAACAGATAATTGGAAATCTCTGTTTCTATGGAAAATTTAAAATCGGTCTAATTTGACTGTAACACTATTTTTCGAAAATGTTCTTAACTAACTTTTTAGACCTTTGTGCCCTGCATGCGTATGAAGTTTCATTAAAATCGGTTCAGTTATTTCGAAAAACAAGGGCTTGAAAGTTTGTATGAAATGCTGTAAGTCGTAAACGCTTTTAATAAGAAAATTTCGCAAACCAATCCTATTAGATGCCAAAATATTTGGTAGCATATTTACTTATAAAATATTTGGGAGCATATTAAATGATAAATGATTTTATTTCTGTAAGTAGGTTTGTACAAACACTTTTACACGTCAATCATATTTTAAAAACTAGATGAGGTCGGCGTTTCCTATCTGACTACTCTGAGAAGAAAGGCCGAAACAAACTCAGAGGTCATAGTCTCTTTTAAAGTCCAGACATAATCTTGGTCAGATCATGTGAAGACCATGTAGATTGGTGTCTGAAATGGTCTTTTGAGGAAAGAACCACACAGGTTGAGTGGACCTGACCAGTCAGTGCACGCATTTGTCAGTAATCGTGCAGCTCTACTCAGAATTTAAGGAGGTCAACGATGCGACGATCAATACCAAAGAAAGGACATTTGGGTAGGCCACTTATATGACTCAAACTGCCAGACCATGATTAACACTAACTGAGAATAAAAGAAAGGGAAAAAAAATATTATGCAATAACCCACATAGTCTTCACATTCACAATAATTAAAATAATATAATACTTTACAAGTAAATATTCATGTCATTGTGTATAAAATAATAATTAAATGTCGCTGTTTATAAAATAATAAAGTTAGCAAAAACAAAAAAAAAAAAACAATAAAAATAAACTACCTCAATATGTACAAAAATTGGAGCAGCTCAATCCCAAGCCTTTTTGTCCTCAATATAATCTTTAACAGTATAAAAGGCTTTCTGGCACAACTTACGTTTAATGAATGATTTGAATTTATTAAGACTTAGATCTTGAACGTGGCTTGGAAGTTTATTATAAAAGCGTATACATTGACATCGAAACGAGCCACCTATTTTCTTGAGCCTTGTTGTAGGTACAACAAATTTGTGTTTGTTCCTAGTATTTATATTATATTATGGATATCACTGTATTTTTTAAATAATTTTATATTACACTTATCACTAATCATTCATTAGAATAGTCAATCGGGGAAGGTTACTGTTTTCAATAAATCGTATAACCTCATGAAGGCAACATAGGAACTAAAGTGTTGTTTATAATAACATAAATAATTGTCACCTCCAACCATGCACAAGTTCTCAGCCAGCAGCTCGAACACGTGCGCCAAGGGCAGGAAGCCCATGAGGATGTCTCCGTCGAAGATGGGCATGGCGTCGGCGAAGGCCTTGAGCGTGGCCAGCATGTTGCGGTGCGACAGCACCACGCCCTTGGGCACGCCCGTGGAGCCCGACGTGTACATCACGATGGCCGTGTCCGCCGGCACCGGCGGGACCGGCTCTGTGGGGACATAACACTATACGGAGTTCTTGGCGCATTGACTCGACTAAATTTCATAAATATGTTCTCCCATACATCGATATACGTCCCGGTCAACTTTCCAACTACAAAATAATGTAAGTTTGTAATCGCATAAATCTTTTTTTTATGTGATAAAACTACCAATTAACGATTTTCGGACTTTTTCCTTTACTTATGCTATGAGACCTTGCTTCTTGCCAAATTTCATGATTCTAGGTCAGCGGGAAGTATCCTATAGGTTTTGATTTAATTGCGAGTATCAAAATATGTCACATAAATCGCCGTATTTTTTTATTGCGTTGACTTAGAAGCTTGATTTTTTTAGAGCTCCAAGGGACCATTGACCTACGTAATTGATTTTGAGATATGACATTGAGATACTAATTTTAACTTTGATATCTTCACGCGTTCCTGAGAAAAAGACTCTTGACAGACAGGCAAACAGACGGACAACGAAGTGATCCTGTAAGGGTTCCGTTTTAACCTTTTGAGAAACGGAACCCTTAAAACAATCACACCCGAATAAAATATTGGGAATTATTCAGGGGCGTCACATCAGAACCAATATTATATAAAAGCCCAGTATGACAAGACAAAAACTCACCAATTTTCGAGGAGGCACCTTTCAGCACAACATCCTTGTAGCCAATAATCTTGATGCCTGGCTTGTACCCGTCCCTGTCGATACTCTTGAGCTGATCCTCCATGTAGATGATGGTGTCGACCTTGGGCGTCTTGGCGAGGATCTTGCGGAACTTGGGCAGCAGGTCGTACGTCGTGATGACGGTGGACACGTCGGTCTCGTTGATGCCGTGCGCTATCGCCTCGTCGCCCAGGGTGGCGTAGATTGTGACCACTGGAAGTTGGGACATGTTGTTTAGATTATAGTAAGGCTTGGTTGTGTTTAATGTTAGAGAAAATTTGTGAACAAGAAGCACAGTTAGCCTCAAAAAAATATATAAATCGACAAGAATTCATTTAATCGTCTACTACAGTCTTTGTTCGTATATTTTTTTTATTGACGTGTACCATAAAACATAGTTATTACACATTGGGTACTTAAGGGGACAGTAACCGTCTTTAAGTGCCAATTTCACCAATCAAACTAAACGCGATCAGCACATCTAAACCGAGCTCAAGAGCTGCACAGTGTCAATTTTACAAAGAAAATAATGACTGACAGCTCTTAAACGTAGTTTATGTGCTGATCGCGTTTAGTTTTCATTGGTGAAATTGGCATTTAAAGTCGGCTATTGTCCCCTTAAGTACCCAATGTGTAATAATTATGTTTTATGGTACACGTCAATAAAAAAAATATACGAGACGTGATCTTCAGTATATAATCATTAAAGCCAAACTTTAATGATTATATACTGAAGATCACGTCTAAACGAGTAGTGTTAATGATTTGAAAAAAATATATGTTCAATTAGAGCATTTTCTCAATAATGTATAGTGTATGTGAATATTTTAGATTATGTTTATATTACATAGTGAAATTAATTTGTAAAGTTATGTCTAATGCGGATAAAAAACTGAGAATGGCGCAAAATCTACCAAGCGTATTTTTCTGAAACCTTGACCAATTTAAAGATAATTTAATTATTGATCTTTTAGTATACGCGTTTTATTAAAATACCTTTTGTTCTGTGTATAATAAATTAAGAATGCGTCAAATTGGGGACAACGCTCCTTGATGGGCGAGTCCTATTACTGGCTGAATGTACGACGCGTTGCGTGAGCTCAGTACAGAACACGCAAGCTAACTACTCAAGGTCACAGGCATATATCTCCGTCTTAACTGGGTTGTGGAGCTCAGATAGGCAGTCGCTGCATGTAACATACTGACTGCAAGCCGACCCCGACATAGTTGGCAGATTGATTGTACTGATTATACTACACTACTGTACAAGTTCAATTCTTTATTTACCAAATTCATTCGATATAAAAGAGATCTGAATGTAATATGTGTTTGATAGAGAGTTTCGGTCGGTGCACGAAGCGTCAGCCGCATTTGGTTTAGCAGAATTCGTTAGCCAGCTGTGTTCATTTACATTAGGTCGTTCGCCTAAAGGGTCGACCAAAATGGCAACTGAATTCATTTCCCTGAAAGTTTGTGACCGAATACAGCCTGAACAACAATGTACACTAGTCAATAACCGCAAACCAGCTGAGGGCTTGGAATGCCAGTTTTTATGATTATTTCATTTCCTGCGAAATTGCATTTCCTTTTATGGTGAAACTGTGAAATACCCACATCCATAAAGTCTGCAAAGTACTAAAGCCCGCTTGCAGCATAGAATACTGAATACCTTTAACGCTAAATACATTTTATACATCATTTTGTCTCCGTCAACTTTAAAACAATAGACAGGAAATAACGGGTGTAAAAAGACGCTTAACGAAGCCGAGAGTCACTTGTTCTTCCCGCCACTGTGATCATTTTTTTTGTACTGGACCATACCTGGGAATCTTCTGGTTACGAAGATATTGAAGGTTCCAAGTTTTTTTGAAGTTAAATTGTTATAACCCTGCACCGTCGTATGCACACATAAGTACAATGTTCTGCGTTACATTGCGCGCTCGCAACAGTGATTTTTACACCAAAAATAAAAATCAGTTCCCAGCAATTATTTTTCGTACAATGTTACTCAGTTTGATGTACAGAATTTATTTATTTTCACAACACGTCTATCTTAACAGGATATTCCAAAGCGATAGGGTAGTACTTAATTATACTTATACTTATTTTATAAATTATAACATAAATGGTATGCAGTTATTCTTGCGAATTCATTCACTGAACATGTAAAAATTCAATCCTTTCGGCGACTTCATTAAGTGTCCGTAAGGCGCGAGTAACTGGCGCTTTTAGAAGCAAGTTAGTCCTGCCGCGCGGCAACGCCTGCAGCTGCGGCCGTCTCCGCCTCAACACGTAGTTGTCGGGCACGCACAGATTTACCTCCTTTAATACCCCCTGATTTTTGGTTTTACCATTGAGTCATTTAAAAATATAAATGGCGAGAATCATATCCCTTCTTAATTCTAACTTGTTGTACCCAACCATGCCTAGAACGAACAAGGTTGGGTACATCAATGGATAATAAGGATATACTCCATAAAGTCTCTTAGTCAGATACCTAATGAATTTATTTTGTATGCGTTCCAACATGAGACTGTATTTAGTTAGAATGTATCAACGAAGGCCATGTGGTAGGTCTTTTTACACCATGTAGAACTATGTTTTCAATTCGTACAGAATTAAATGTATTTATTAGTTATTTGTGGTGTTGAAGATCTGTATCATACCAGGTATGCTCTGCTTGAAGCAGCCGTGCGCAGCCAGCATCCACTCGGCGCGCGTCTCGGCGAACATGACGACGTTGTGGCGCGGCCGGCAGCCCAGCTCGCGCAGCCCCGCGCCGAACTGGCGCGCCTCCTGCTCCACCTGCGCGTACGTGCGCCACACGTACGAGCCCATGTTGAACTGGAGAACGACAACAGTATTATGATAATTCATCATTTCTTTATTTACTTTCAGACAAACATCTGTGTAGCCCTGGCTAGAGTACTAGAAGTTCCTGTGTCTCAAGAGCTAATTGGCAGAGGTTAGGTAAAGGATCTAAAGAGGTTGGAGAGTTATGGTTTGTTAGCCACATCATATTTCAGCAAAAAATGGTGAATAGTGTCTTTTTGCAACTTTGGACCTTCAAAAAGTGCTGCTATCAGGCAAATGTAAATGACAATCCCGAAATGAATTTGAATCCTGGAGAAAATGCTTTGACCGACAACTGATGTACCATAATATTTATTTTGCGGAAATGAGCAAGAGAATTGATACCTTCAGAACTCAGACTCGGTTCTATAACTACATATTGCGTTATATGAATACCCTTTTTTCAATACTCAATTCTATATTGCATTCCATAAGCAAGTGGGCCACTAACAAAAAAATCACTAATCACTAAACATGACTTGCGCTAAACGAATTTAAAACATCGTTTTGTACCTGCCAACCGTTTGAACATCATAGAGACAGAATTATGTTTTAAATTCGCTTTATGCTTTCGATTTGATTTATGGTCAAAGCGGGCCAAAAGGCCGGGGAAAATGTTTACTCTCGCTGACTAGAAAGGTATTTAGACCTTTCTAGTCAGCGAGAGTCAAATTTTACCGACCGATGTTCAACTGCGATAGATCAATATAGACCAAAAATTAACCTAAAATATTGTAGATTTTGTTTCATGTGCAGTGCAACTTTTACTGTCACCTTGACTTGCCCTGCACTATAAATACCCTGCAAACGATTATGGTGCCTGCCCTAATCAGCATATGAACAGCAGGCTACCTAGCTATTATCAATTAACTATATATAAGTACCTACACATCATGAAAAACAGCACGTGCCCGATTGTTGCTAAGTTGAGTCATCATTAGACATTTGTTCACCGCGAGTTTACTCTCACACAATCAATGTCAGAACTATTGATATCAACCAACTTGCTAGCAATCACACAGTAAATTGATTTGATTGATTGGCTTGACATTCGTGGGAACTAGCAGGCAATTGCCCCAGATATAAGACGTGACCTGGACACCTATTTCGTCCAGCCGTGAGGAATTTAATTTACGTGATTTAATGTAACAGTAACTTATTGGGGTGGAGTTAAGGATGATTTGTACAGTGGATAGCGATTATTCAAAGTGATAGAAAATATATGAGCTGGGGGGTAAACGCGTAGGTCTCTCTTCGCTGGTGCCAATCTCCAAGTTACTGTGCTTGTCTGATCCAAGTTAGACCCACTTCCTATAAATAAAAAACAAGTTGCTACCAAAAGACAGCCTAGTTCTACTACATCACTCAAGAACATACCTTTTTGAACACCCTTCCATTAGGCTGCGGCTCATCCTCCTCACTCAGCACAGTCCTGGTGCCGAGACAGGAGCGGTCGCCCCACCGCGCGGCCGCGGCGCGGAGCATGCTCTCCATGGAAGTGACGCCGTCGCGCACCAGGCGCAGGTGCAGGTCGCATGGTGCCGACACAGAGCGCGCTGTGACGCTGTTCTGTGTCGTCTGGATTATACGAGCCTGGGGAACGAACAAAACGTCAGGTTAGAATAGTTAAAGGTCGAGGAAACAGAACAACGCTGGGATATTAAGGCACCATAGACTGTGACACAGTTGTGCAAATTGTATACAAATGTGAACTTTTCCTTTAACTCGATTTGCCATTTTAACAGTCGCGTACTGTAACCAAGGACCATTTTGGTTACATATTGAAAGGGTTTTCGATAGGGTTTTTCTAAGCGGTTAAACAAAAACCCATACGATATGGGTAACCCTTATGAACGGCTTAAATTTGATTTTGGTAACCCATTGAAAGAGTATTCAATAAAAACCCATACGGTGTGGGTAACCCTTTTGAACGGCTTAATTTAAGCCATTCAAAATTACCCACACCGTATGGGTTTTTGATTAACTGCTTAGAAAAACCCTATCGAAAACTTTCTAAAATGGTAACCAAAATGGTCCCTGGGTAGAATAGAGATAGAATTGGTCATGCTACGCGTGCTGGGCGGATATCGAAATAACATAATATTATGATTTTTTCATGTTACTGGGTTTCAAGTAGGTATAGAACCCATTGAATGGGTTATCGTGTAACCCTTTCAATGGGTTACATCATGATAAAGGTAACCCATTGAATGGGTTACCCCTTCGAAAGGCTTAACTCATAACCGGGGTTGTACGGTCCCTGACTATAACACAAGACAACAAGAAGCAACGTCAGAGGTCGGGGCTATACGTCTTCATTCACTCAGACTATGACATGGTGAAGCTGAACCTTCAATTATCGCTTTAAAGCAGTGCTCACACAGTCCTGATTACTCGCAGGGTATTGAAGTTCCTTGCAGTAATATGTATGCATAAAATTAATGATATTTTCTACAGCAAAACATGAGTCAGAGTCTAATGTGAAGCACTGCTACTTTTCCTCAAAAAAAACAAAAAAAAGTAAACAAGTTTCTGATTATTGCAATTCTGTACTACCATCATCGCGTACAGACGTGGGCGACGGAGAATTTCAAAACAGGTCAACAATACAATGGTTCTGCTCGACAATATCTACGGTGTATGTACTCGTAAATACATCACGAGGAGTACATAACGCTGTTTATAGCAGTGTACTTGGGCCTCAAGTCTGCTATTACAATAGTGTCAGAATGGTCGATCATTGATTTCATAATTGTTGATTTTGACAAGTTTGGTAATCTACTATAATAATACACTACTACAATAATGGCGTCATTATGACTTTCCAATGGTCGGCCACTGACACTACTTTGAAAGAAATTGCATTTATTGGTAATCTCGTACATAATAACAAATGAATGATATTTCTACTAATGGGTTTTATAATAATGGCAATACGACAATGCCATTATATTAACACAATTCTAGTACGAGAACATTGATCGACCATTATGAATTTAGCAGATTACGAACTTTTAGCAAAATGACAATGGCATGACAATGGGATCGTGTTGAAATGACTGAATTAATAAAAATAGCAGACTTGAGACCCTTTTTTTTTTGGATAGGAAATTATCAAATAACTTCTCCCGCTCTGGGCTGAGCGGCAGGGCGTGTCAGACTTTTAGTGATTAAAACCCACCCGTGTTCCTTCCGTTGCCTGTGTGTAGGGCCAAGATATCCCTTTCGGACAAACTCGCAACCCTGGCAGGCATTGGCCCTAAAGGACCCCGTCAGTTGGTGCTGACAAGACTCAATGAATCTGTGAAGCGCCGTTACTTATATTACTATCTGTAATTTCTGATCTGCATTTTGGCAAAGAATCAAAAGCTTGCGTGCAGACAGGTGCGATATCGCGGCGCGACTAGGGACGCGCTGCCTGTCGCACCTGCGATATCGCGGTAGTCTGCATGAGCCTTTAATCTCTGACATGATTTATCAAAGTTTTTTTGAGTTCAGAATAATAAAATTATTGTTAGTCTTCAATCTTAGAAGTTGTTGACAAAACTCTGAACTTGTGTTGTTCCATTATGAATACAACATGAGACCAAAAGCGTTGGAGTTTTGGGGTCAATACAAAGGTCTTTGTACCCAGAACAGCTAACTGAAACTAATTTACTTTGCATCGTTTATTCGAAAATAACTTTTCCTCGAGGGGCGTTTCAATTATGTTTAATATTGGATGGGACTACTACCCTTAAAAGGGTAGTTTAAGAATATTCCGGCTGGCTAGAAACTCGCTAACACTCATTACGGAACAGCGTTGTGGATTTTGTTAATAATTTCACTACCTTACGGACAATGTTCACCAGCTAGACATACCATCTGGCCTGAGGCCTCCCAATCGAACTCAATCCTGGACCACTCTCAACATTCTCTTGCCAATATCCCAATTTATTTGGGGTCGGCCAACATAAATTATATTTTCTTCCATTCTTACTTCTATCTTAGTCATCACCTCTCACCCCACCCTGGACCACTAGAGAGTGGTCTAGCTTTACCAGCCAATCCAGCAGATAGATAGAAGATATAGGGTATTCATATGGACAAAAGCCTCTGCAATCGCTGGCGTGCAAAATTACTCTGCTGCTATCACCTAGTCCAAGAATCCGAAGATTGGCTGTTCCTTACCTTAATTCGTCTGGAGAGCGCTCGTTTCCTCCACGGCCTCTGCGCTATAAGATGGACTGGGAAGGTGATGATATCGAAGACCAGCGCGACCGCACGGATGGTTTTCAGTAGTGCCGACACCCACCATGACTCCGGCCTGAGGACAAAAGGATACGTGGTTAATAAGCTGTTTGGAAGAAGTTATTTATACCGAAGAAATCTGAGCGGATTATTTTCTTATGCCTTGTTTCTAAAAGGTTATAATAAATTAAGTAGATGTCATATAATTATGTAATTGTAGTTATTTCGGATCTTACTAATCACAAGAGCTAACTATCTAGTTATTCCAGCAGCAGCTGATATGCTGTCAAGAATCGATGTCATTGAACTTTGACCCGGATATCGTTAGCAAAGCCGTTTTGGCCATTATGTTGATGATTTTGATTTTTACGGCAATTGTTTTCTTACTAAATCTGCTAATGCACATTATAAAAACACCTCGGTACGTAGCCTTTTTTTTTTTTTTTTTGTTCACGGGGTGGAAAATCCTCATGGATGTCCTCCGCCCTGGGGCGGGCGGAGGGGTCTGTCAGACTCTTACTGACTAAAAACCACCCCAGTGTTCCCCTCCCACACTTGCACCGGGGATCTTGGGATCTGTTATTCCTTCCGCAATCCCCGGCTAGTGCCGGCCCGCCTCTGCGGGCCACCTCAAGTCTGGGGGGGGGTGAGGTGTCTGACCCCCCCCCCGCGACGTCTGCTAGCGGCGCGCGTGGAACACTACGCGCCGCCACCTCGGGTCCAATGTGATAGGGGGGCGGCGGACGTCCCCAAGTCCGCCGTCCCTGGACCCATTTATGGGGGCTGGAAGAGGGCGTTATCGGCCCTCCGCCGACGCCCGGTGCGCCTGCTGCGGGCCGGGTGAGCGGACGAGATCTCCCGCTCCCTTTCCGCAGCCTCCTTCTGCGACACGACTGTTTCGCAGAAGGACACCACCGCGTCCCAGGACTCCTCGCTGCCGGCCATCGACTCGACCACGGCCGGCAGCGATAGGTCACTACCTACTCCTGAGATGAGGGCACGGCGTGGCTCCTCCCAAGCGGCACACTCTGCCAGCGTATGCCGCGCCGTGTCCTCCCGGCAGTCGACGCAGTGGTGACACCGGGCGTCCGGCTCCCTGTTTATGCGACACAGGTACTTCCCGAAGCAACCATGCCCCGAGAGCACCTGCGTCACCCGAAACGACAGGGAGCCGTGCCTCCTCCCGAGCCAGGGTTCGAGTACTGGCCGGACCGCCTCGATGGTGGCGAGGCCGGCGGTAGGGCGTGAAAGCCTGTCCCGCCATTCCGCCACCAGGGCTGCGCGAAGCTGTGACCGACGCAACTCCACATGTCGCTGCATCAGCCACTCGCCCCGCGCCCTCGCTTCCTCGCGCCACCGATACAGTGACGCGAGTACTTTCGCCTCGAGGTCCCATGGCGGGGATCCGGCCAGTACGCAAGCCGCCTCGTAGGAGATCGTGCGATAACCCCTGATGACTCTGACGGCCATCGCTCTCTGCGGTTTGCGCAGGACTGCGATGCTCCCGGCCGTCAGGTCAGCCGCCCAGATCGGGGCCCCATACAGGGCCATCGATCGCACGATCCCCACGTAGAGCCGCCTACAAGCGGCGCTCGGGCCCCCCAGATTGGGAAGCAGCGTTGATAACGCCCCAGCCGCGCCCAACAACTTGGGCGCAAGCCGCCGGAAGTGAGGGCCAAAATCCCACCGGCTGTCGAGCACCAATCCTAGGTACTTCATGGTGGACTCGACAGCGATTTGAGCCCCCCCGACCACGATGTGTGATCCCGGCGGCGGCGCCCGCCGAGGGCCATGAAATATCATGGCCTCCGACTTGTTGAGGGCAACCTCCAGGCCTAGGCGCCGTATGCGGCTCACCACCTGTGAGACCGCAGCCGTCGCCAGCAACGCTGCTTCCCTGTACGAGCTCCCCCGGGCCGTGACCAGTGTGTCGTCTGCATAACACGTCAGGTCCACGCCCGGCTGGAGCTCGCCCCGCAGCACCCAGTCGTACCCGATGTTCCACAGAAGCGGGCCCACGACTGAGCCCTGTGGAACACCGCACGACATGCGGCGCTGGTTTCCGCCATCACGTCCCGTGTAGGTGACACACCTCTCCGCCAAATAAGCCCCGACGATGCGGCGGAGGTAGGAAGGCACCCGATGGTACCGCAGTGCCTCCCGAATACAGCTCCAGGGCAGGGTGTTGAAGGCGTTGGAAATGTCCAAGGACACCGCCAACATCACTCCGCCCCGGGACACCGTTTCCTCCGCCAGGACTCTAACCCGCGATATCGCGTGGATGGTGGAGCGCCCGTGCCGAAAGCCGAACTGGCTCTCGGCCAGGTCAGGCCCCTCTCCGCACAAGTGGCCGACGAGGCGGGCAGCGATTATACGCTCAAACATCTTACCCACCTCGTCTAGCAGCACTATGGGCCTGTACGCGGACGGTGAGTCCGCAGGGCGCCCCGCCTTCCTGAGCAGGACCAGACGGCCAGATTTCCACAAAGTGGGAAACTGGCCCTGCTCAAGGCACGCTGTGTAGAGTCCTCTCAAGTGGGGCTCTAGCTCCTTCAGAGCGAGGGCAAGCGCTTGGCCGTGGATCCCGTCGGGCCCCGGAGCCACGTTCTTGGCCCGGAGCCGCATCACGGCTGCCCCCATCTCTTCTTGTGTCACCTCCGGGACGCTGATGGCGTTCTCCTCTGTAGGCTCTGCGGCTGTGGGCAAAGCCATCGGCGGCGGAGTATGCTCCGCTCTTGCCGGGAAGAGGGCTGCGACTACCTCCTCCAGCAGCTCAGGTTGGAGACTCTCCGTGAGTGGAGGCGCCGCAGCTCGAAGTTTCCCTCGAACCGCACGATAGGGACGCCCCCACGGATCCGCATCGAGAGTCTCCAACATCTCCTCCCTGCCTCGCGTTCTCGCTTCGCCGATGGCCAGCCACAGGGCCTGCTTCGCCGCGCGGTACACCTCATACAGCGCGGCTTCTTCGTCAGGGACCCGACGACGTCTCCTCCGGTATCGGGTGTACTCGCGCCTTACCGCTACGCACTCAACACGTAGTTGTGCGATCTCGGCAGACCACCAGTACACCTGGCGCCTTGCTGGATGTGTGCTGACGCGGGGCATGGACGCGTCGCAGATATGCGTCATCGCCCCGCGGAACCACAGCGCCTCCTCTTCGACGTCGACGGGTCCGTTCGTCGCCGACTCCCGAAACCAGGCCTGGACGATAGCGGCCTCCTCGAGAAGTTCCCTGTCAATGCGCTTACGCGCCCAGCGCGGACCGTCCCTTCGCGGGGCCGATGGACTACGGCCGCCGGTGGTCTGGGTGGAGACGTCGAAGCGGATGTATCGGTGATCCGACAACGTCTCCACCTCCACGGCGACACGCCAGTCGCGGACACGGCTTGCGACAGCAGGGCTAGCGAACGAGACGTCCACTATGGACCCACTCCGCTGCCGCACGCACGTGTAGACCGAGCCCCGGTTTAGGACGGTCAAGCCTGTCGTGATTGCCCACTCCTCCAGCGCCTCACCCCTAGCATCGGTCACCGGAGATCCCCACGCCGCTGACTTGGCGTTGAGATCCCCGAGTAACAGCACCGGGTGAGGGTGGAGTCGGCCTACAACGGCGCCCAACTCGACAAGGAAGTTCTCGAAGTCGGCGAGGCTCTTGTTGGGCGAGAAATACGCCCCAACCGTGCCAATGCCGTCCGCAAGGGCGGCCACCCAGCCGTGTCCTCGGGACGGGTTGACGAGAGCCCCGCCAATAATGGCCACCAAACCATCCAGGTCTCCCACCCAGTTATCCCTGGGGGGGACAAAGTACGGCTCGGCGACCACAGCCACATCAATTGACCACTCTGCCATGCTCTGGAGCAAGAGATCCTGAGCTCTGGCAGCGTGGTTAATATTGCCCTGGAGGAAATGGTACAGCGCCATTAGACGCAGTCCATCCCCTCCGCACCAGTCACAGGCCGGGAGTCGGCCGTAGGGCAGCCAGGCTGAGGGGGGGGTAAAGAGTCCCCGGCAGCCATGGCTCCCCTCTTCTTTTTGGGTGCAGGTGCACGACAGGCCTTTCCGCCAGCCCTGTGCCCAGCGGACCTCCCTGCAGCTGTACAGAGGCTGCAGTTTGGCGCCGCGGAGCACTGGGCCGCCTTGTGGCCGGGCTGACCGCAGCGATAGCACTGGTCGCTGCGGTCTATTTCAGAGGTGCACCGTGCCCTGACATGCCCCATGTCTAGGCACCGGAAACACCGCAAGGCCCTGGGTTGCAGCAGCTTGGTTCTCGCTGCAACCCATCCCACCATCGGTACGTAGCCTAGGTTAAGGTTCACGGGGCTCTGCAAATGAGAAATAACGTCAACTAGGTACTTATAACCTTTGTAACTCAGACGTGACTGACATGTTACAACAATAAATAACAGCTTGTATTTATGTCCTTTTGGCGAAAAAAATAACGTATATCTATATCAAAATGGCTCAAGGCATGCATGTCTGCAACAGCGACGCTCGCCTTGGTTTTAATCTAACTGCTATTGAGTCAAGTAAACTTTGTGCTGTTTTTTCAATCAATCAATATTGTTTCAGACCCTCATCATCATCTGCTCTGCCTTTTCCCAAATATGATGGGGTCAGCTTCCAGTCTTACCGGATGCCACTGAAGCTATTTTACATGGCGCGACTGCGTATCTGACCTACACAATCCAGTAACTGGGTAACACGATACCCCTTGATAATACTGGTTGTCAGACTTTCGGGCTTCCCGTAACGACTGTCAAAGATCCACGAATGACAGCCGGGGAAAATGGCTTAAAGTGCTTTCCGAGTCACGGACGAGTCTCGGTATGTAACGAATCAATGGTCCAACCCCGGCAACCCCGGCCTGAATGTCAGGCCCTCAGGATCTATGGTTAGTGAGGAAGATATCTCATCAGTATGTATATGGTCAAACTCAAACTCAAAACATTTATTTCAATTAAACCTATTACAGGCACTTTTGAATTGTCAAAGAGTCGGTCAGTTATTCAGAAAGTTGGAGCTCAAAACGCCCATTCCAAAACGTAGATCTCTATGGAAAAGAACAGGCAAGAAACTCCAAGGACACTCTTTTAAATCAAGATATTACAAAATCCTGGGTACATTACAGTCACCAATACCACTATCCTTTCTCTTTATTCGTTGAATCTTTCTAAATACAAACTCTTCATTCAGGTGCACGTTCAAATATTTTTTTTTAGGTGACGTCACAATATATTTCGTTAACAACTCCTGGCACATTCACCTTGAGCTATATTAAATTTCTTCCCAAATTGTGTAACGTCTGCTTTCCAATGACCGAGGTACATTGAATACTTACCTACTTCTAAAAAAATTCAGGAGAATTTAGCTAAGAAAACTGAATACAAGTACTTAATTTAACGAAACAGAAAATTTAATAAAGATTTTCAAGCAAAATATGTTATGGGTCTTGGTATGTGCAGATAAGATGTCGCCTTACTTTGCACTGCTAAATTAATGCACATTATAATTTTCACACTTTAAAACCCCACACAGGCTACTTGCAGTTCCAGTGCAAATAAAAAGTATTCTTCCTTCGTGCAACTTTGAACCTTGCTCGATTTAGTTAAGGTTGAAGATGCCTTTTGGAGCAGAAATTACAGTAATTTTAAGGTCAATTGCGCTAAGCTTACCATAAAAAGCAACATGTGCACGGAACAAGCCATGCTTTTTATAGCAGTTGCACAGACGGCCTTTTAAGTGGTTTTAATAGCCATACTTCTGTAGAAGGAGCGATCTTGAATAGTAAAGAAAATTCTGAATGAATAGCCTGTAGAATACCATTGAGGATCGTCTCATTTGATGGATTGCCATCAGCTGATCTAATAATAATTACGGATAATTTCGGAGTTCACAAGACAAGTAAGGATCGCACAGTGCACACGAACGTACTTTTCCGGGTCAAAAGAAAAAAAAAACAAAACGTACCTATACCGCTTATTGATGGAAAGGTCATAAAAACAATAACAGGAACATTTATTTGAACGCGTAGGTTCGTACAAGCTCAACTGGTCATGTAATTCCTTGCGTGGGAGACTATTTTTGAAGAGCAAATTAATTTAAATTTCTTAAGTCAGAAAATGTTTAGGGAAGACACGAAAGTCCTTTTTATAAGATTTAATTCAGATGAAGGATATTACTATGCGAATCAGGAGAATACAATATAATCAAAGAAAATTTTGAGTAAGTAACATCAAATTCAGACGAATTATTTCGGGACTAAGGGTCCCGAAATAATTCGTCTCGATATAGCTAGTTTTAATTTTGCGGAGTTTACTAACGAAAAGATTGCTCAGTTTGTCTGAAGCCCACACAAAAAAAAACTGTGGTGCTCATTAAATTGCCGTGCGTCGATTATGTACCTATTACTTAGTGTCTCCGATAGCTACGAAGAGGCACTAAACTCTCATTCGGATATTCTAAATTTCCGACCTTTATTATTCCCCCTTGCATTTACAACACACTCAATCAGATAAAACAATCGCAAACTTTCCTCCCAACATTGATATGAGGTCAGTGTCAGGGAGCGGATGCATCCATGGGCCGCTCCGCCCGCCGCCCGTCGCGTCGGTTACACGACCGTGACCCGCACCGCGCATGCGCCCTTATACCCCGGTGCATCCCACGACTCACACCCACCTACTGAATATGTAGGCGCATGCCTGTTGCAAGCCTAATTACTTTCTGGGAATTGGCGAGTTTTCAGGTAAACGGGCAGGAGATGTGTTAACGAGGGTTTTAGCTGAAGGCAATTTTGGTCTTTATCATATTCACATAGAAACTACAATCGCTCGCAGTAGGTAAGTAAACAAATATGAGCTAATCATCATGCCAGAACTTAATTAAACCTTATATTAATAACACTGCAATCTAAAAAGCATAAACTTGAACGATAACAATAAACACGCCACTCGACAACAATAACAAGGTGACTACTGAATGTCATTCATATTGGATGTGACTTCCACGATGCATCCAGTCAATATGGTTCAATCAAATTCACGGTCCTTACCTCTATTCGACCGTTGAGGAGGTTAATGAGAGCAAAAATGGTGGCCAAACACGATTGCATCATGGCCAGTTAGAACACCAATAAAAATGTAAATGCTAATATTAATAAAAACCCGTCTATTGATACAAAAAAAAAAATCCAAAGATTTATCTAAAGAATGTTCTGGTATTGGCGTTGTAACACCCCTCGTGATTCACGCGTAGTTTCTTTCAATACTTCTTCAAACCATTGTAAGTCGAGTAAGTACCAAAAATTACTAAGTACATTCAGCCTTTGAGACTCCGCCTATCAAAGATCACACCACAGACAGAAACGGGTAAGAAACGTTGTTTTATACAACGTAGCGAAATATTCTTGAGATACCGGATCTGGAGATATAAAGGACAACATAATACCCTCTACTATTATGGATTGCGCCCAGGGTTTAACGGTAACCGGACTGGTTCGACATTTGAATCAAGAAAACCGTTAGAGAAATCTTAATAATAATCTTTTTCATTCGGGGATTTAGGTTCCATTAACACATTAGTGGTCCCATGTCAGGGTGCCTCGCCCTTACCATTAGCCAAGTTACATGCTCAAACATCTAGACTCGGAACGGCTCTATTAAGTTATTAAGTAGTCATAACAACGCGACCTAGATAAACAGTGGTTATGAAGTGAGTTTAGTGAAACAGAGTTGTGAGGGTTACACCGCGGTGTCACCTTGCTGCTATAAATAATATCAATGTAGGAAACTTACGTCTGTAGACGTACCTTCCTCCCCCCTTAGTCGTTATCCTAAGATCTTGGACAACATTGTTACCACAAACTGCAACATCGTACTGTAGTTACCAACTTACCACTGAAATCTTTTCTCTAGATAATAAAACTTTATCCCAGTTAGAAGTGGAACTGTTACTGACCACTAGTTTGCGGTTGGATACCGAACCACTAAGAGAAATTTCAGAACTAACCAAAACCACAACTCTCGATAGTCTCGATGCATTCATTGGTAGCCCGTTGCGGGTTACTTACAATGCATTTTCAGCTTTATTCTGTAAACCATACAGTTGTTTTCAATCAATTTATCTGAAACTAGAAGTCTCTATTGATGAAGGGTAGGCTATTAAATGGAATGTTGAATATTCGATCTTAAAAGCAAAGTTACGTAGCAAATTTGGAAAACGTCAAGATAATGAGGTATTTTAACACGATATGGTAGTGATTACTCAACTGACACACATGTTAAAAGGTGGCGTGAGCGCAACACGTCATTTGTCAACCAATCATAGAAGGATACGTGGAGTAAAACTAGTCTTTACTAGACATGTTTTTTTGCTGCAATGACTTAATGAACTCAAGAAGTCAAGACTGTATATCGTTTAGAAGATAACTTAAGGAAAAGCATAAATAGATTATAATAATATGTAGATGTAGAGAGTCATCTACAGAAATAAGTATTGGTCAAAAGGCCTAAGGTTCAAGGTTCATTTTTAGGGTTCCGACAAATGAAAAAAAAAAACAAAAGTTTTACAAATTGTACCGCGTGACACGTTAAACGAAAGGGCTTGCTGTGAGGGTCACTAATATATTTTTTTATAATTTTAAAATAAATAGTTTTAAAGTTATTTAAGAAAATTGACAATTCCCCCCTATCTCCGAAACAACTGAGCCTAAAATAAAAAAAAACAGTAAATAGTTCTATACTTATTGATTACAGGAAAACCTATAAAAAGCCTATGCTTAAAATACAATGGTAAATCTCTGAATATTGTGCGTACAAACTTACATTTGCAGTTGGAATGTATGGGAGAACATGTTTGTTCTTGTGATAAATTCATCCCAACTACGGAACCCTTCATTGTGCGTGGTCCGACACTCATTTGGGCGATTTTTTGGTGAAGATATTAGTAGAATCAAGTTCCAATTGATATTATTGATCGAGTTTAGAGTTATATGATAACAACGACTTGAGTATAACTTTCAATAATAATATCATTAATGAAGTTCTTAAATAATTGATATCAATTTAGAAGATAATTTATAGACAGGCTTATTACCAACATTATTAGATAAAGATACGGCGTGCCTTGGACTTCGGACATAACTCGGACTTTGTATCATAATACTGATATCCTGTTGCTTAGCTAGATGAATATGTGGTGTTATTTATTGGCAATTATGAGGAATGCCTAACTTAAGGTAGAAGCAAAAATGATTGCTTCTACCTTATGTAAGGTACATTCCTCGGCGTACAGCTGTCAGTTGTTCTCCTACAAGGAACCACACACCATGGCGAATCGCGTTGCATGTGCAATGCCTGGCCCCGTTATGAATGAATCACTTTCTTGCAATGTGCGCTTGCTTAACAAAATGTGATGAAGTACACACGGCTACACATCAACCTATACATTTCCAGCATAAGCTGACCTCTCATTGTACAGAAATCCAATCTAATGCAAGACTAGCATATACTGGAAATGTTTAGCTTGATACGTAGCTGTGTGTACTACTAAAATAACGTTTGTAATCTTGTACCGTTTTGTTTTATGATTTTAGTTGGCAACATTTCTACAAGTATCTTTTGTATTTAAACACAAAGTTTAGATCATAAAGAAGACAAAAATATCATCAAATGTTAGATTTCATGCACTATGTATATTTCCAATAAAAACGCGGACTTGGTAATGTTAATGTAAAGTAATGAATATACAACAAGTATATTATTATATTCCCGTTAGCATTTACTATTGTAGAGACCAGTCTCAGAAACAGCAACGCAAAATTGCAACAAATATAGACCAAGTTTCAGCAAGCATGAATGGTCATTTGAGAGTAAACTAATTGCCTTCTGGCACATTAACCCATTGCGTGCTAAAAGTAGGTCCTTCAGAACACAAGTTTTCCGTTGCTTAGCTAGTCCCATCTATTTATGGTAGCTAGTTTGTTGATGCAATCATTATGCGATATTAAGTACTCGTATTAAGTTTATTATTCCAGTTAGTACTTGTACATCGATAAACTTGAAGTGTGTACTTGTCGTTATTTGTCCATTCTATTTCGTCTTTATCCAATGCTAATTCTTTAATTGTTTGCGTCTCTCTACATATTGCTTTTTCTTTCAGTTGGTCCATGGCCTTTATTTCGGTGTTCTCATTTTTATTTTTTCTGATATATATGGGTACTAGCAGACCCGATAGACGTTGTCTTGTCCAAATTACAAAAGTTCATACAAAAATCCCATAGAAAAATCGGTGAAAATACATAAAAAAAAAAGAAACATACAGACGAACATAATTATTTAACCTCCTCTTTTTAGGAAGTCGGTTAAAAAAGGACGTTAATTTTCTCAAATTTGATTTTTTTCCGGGAAACTTTTCCATTTCTTTTCTTTTCGTAAGAAATTTATTCGGACTAAGCACTTATTAGAAACATTTTGCAACCAAAAATAGCCAACGAACAGAATAAAATTTTTATTACAGAAATATTATAGCTTATCGTGTATTGCCTTACTACTCATTATGATTAATTAAATTAATATCTACACTTTGTTTATATTACATAATCAGGATCTTCGTTTTGGCGCAGGCCGAGGTGTCCAGCCGACAGTCATGCTTACTCCATGCGTAATGTTGATATGATGTGTTACCTCGACGAGCAAATTCCAGTGATTAGATACTAGCATGTGTGAAATTGATGATTTATTAATGGTTTGTTTTTAGTACTTTTATTAATGTAGGTAATGCAAACAGGCAAACGGTTAATGCTTTTGATCGCTGTTTACGGAATGTATCAGAATATCTTAAACGTATGTTGCGATTTTTATGAAAGACATACGCATATTGCATACGATTTATTTTTAGTAAAAACTACAAGATTCGTTAAATTATTAGTTACCGACGATTTAATTTTAATTAGCCCTATTTTGAGTAACAATTAAGTCGGTTATTTTTTTGTTACTTTTTAGTGGGTCAGTTTTTATTTTATCTAAGTTACAATATCCTAATGTTAACTGCTGCCTTTTATAAAATATTACTTTTCCCGATGCTGGGACGTTGATTGTTGAGGAGTTCTCCTGGTAAGAACCAGGATAACTGCCACTCACCATATGCATAGTGACGAGCATAAATTGCTAAGCAACCACATTAAAGTACCTTTTTTTTTTTTGTTCACGGGGCGGAAAATCCTCATGGATGTCCTCCGCCCTGGGGCGGGCGGAGGGGTCTGTCAGACTCTTACTGACTAAAAACCACCTCAGTGTTCCCCTCCCACACTTGCACCGGGGATCTTGGGATCTGTTATTCCTTCCGCAATCCCCGGCTAGTGCCGGCCCGCCTCTGCGGGCCACCTCAAGTCTGGGGGGGGGGGGTGAGGTGTCTGACCCCCCCGCGACGTCTGATAGGGGCGCGCGTGGAACACTACGCGCCGCCACCTCGGGTCCAATGTGATAGGGGGCGGCGGACGTCCCCAAATCCGCCGTCCCTGGACCCATTTATGGGGGCTGGAAGAGGGCGTTATCGGCCCTCCGCCGACGCCCGGTGCGCCTGCTGCGGGCCAGGTGAGCGGACGAGATCTCCCGCTCCTTTTCTGCAGCCTCCTTCTGCGACACGACTGTTTCGCAGAAGGACACCACCGCGTCCCAGGACTCCTCACTGCCGGCCATCGACTCGACCACGGCCGGCAGCGATAGGTCACTGCCTACTCCTGAGATGAGGGCACGGCGTGGCTCCTCCCAAGCGGCACACTCTGCCGGCGTATGCCGCGCCGTGTCCTCCCGGCAGTCGACGCAGTGGTGACACCGGGCGTCCGGCTCCCTGTTTATGCGACACAGGTACTTCCCGACGCAACCATGCCCCGAGAGCACCTGCGTCACCCGAAACGACAGGGAGCCACATTAAAGTAACTCATCGAACCCGTTAAATACTTATTATTATATTGTTCCGGTGGTCATCTGTGGTCTCCATCATCAGTTCCACTTCACCAAATGGTGCTTTCCGAGAGCAAATGTACGAGTTACTATAAAAAATACCCAAATCGCTATAGGTTTGCCTATAAAATTTGAGGGTTTCCCTCGATTTCCATGGGATCTCGTCATCAGATTCTGGTTTGGTGGCAATGGGACCACCTCGGAAGTATTTATACCCTTTCAAATAAAAAAAGAATTTTCAAAATCGGTCCATAATTGACGGAGAAATCGGTGAACAAACATATATAAAAAAAAAAACATACTGCCGAACATATAACCTCCTCCTTTTTGGAAGTCGGTTAAAAAGGGAAATGTAAATATAAGATGTTTCGTTTAACAAAGGAGGAAGGTACGGATACTATAATTTCGTTATGTCATGCGTCCTTCATTATTTCTTGTTTAAAAAGATGTTTTGCTATTCCCTGTAACAAGATATCGTGCCCTTGATACTAACTAGGTCGCGATAGACAGAAATAGAAATTTAATAATTATCGGAATAATTATTTCCGTAAGTATTTTGATAAAAGATGCAAATGTAGGAAAAGATAGTAATTATGGTGGCTAACTAACAAGAATGATATCAAGTCTGACCAAACAAACGTGCTCTGTATCTTAACAAAAACCTTGACATTCACGAGCAATTCGAGAACGTATGAAGAATCAGGACAGTTATCAAAATCCGTCTACAAATCATGGAGATATGATCGTACATCCATACATACAAACCCTGCTAAACTCACTCTTTCGTTTTAAACAGGTAAAATAAGCAAAATATCGCGCGAGTCGCGCCGACGCGCGGTAGAATAATTTCTATGAAAAATTCAGCAAGGGAGTGGAATTCTCTGCCTGCGTCTGTTTCCGAACGCATACAACCCTAATCTCTTCAAAGTGGGGGTGCACAGGCTTCTTCTGGGTAAGCTCACTCCATCGTGGACTTTGTCTCTGTCACCTCTGACCTAGACTAAGGTCAAGAGCAAACCCATCCCAAATAAAAAAAAAATGTTCTACCGGCGCGGTGTCGCGCCAGTATGTAGAACCCTATACAATTACGATATAATATAAATAAAGTAATGGCACCAATACATGTGTAAAACACGTGCAAGTTTTTATTTGTAAGCCAATGTTCAACTTACGTAATAGGTAGTTAAATACATAATTTACCGTGATTAATGAAGCATCCACTGCAACAGGTTATTTTGCGTGTTTATTAAACTCATGCAAAGGAATTATTAAGGACTTTACTTACTTATGAAGACAAAGTTCCTTCATGCCAATCAAAGTTTGTAGACAGTTAAACGAGAATAATGAGGGTTTAATTAATTAGAGTGACAATTATAAAGAAGCCAGACGGCTGTATATCGTCAGGTTATCTAAAGGTCATCCGGCCAGGTTCCAAACAGCCTGCTTAATGATGGTGCACCCACTTCTAATTTATTACCCGACTGCAAGGAAGTTACGTTTTTGCAGAGTAATAAGGTCGCATGTCCTTTATTATAATTCCTAGGATTCCTCAAATTGAACTACATTCACGCATATTAGTTGCGACCGGCACTCCTACAAATACTTTTTGCTAATCTGCAGGTGGATACAATTATCAACTAATCATTCATTTACAAATGCTAGTGGAAATTTCTACAAGGCCGGATCACCGGCCACTGTAGTGACACACTTGATATTGATAACATTATCGAAATAAATAAATATTATCGTTTACATGTTACTATAAATAGTATCCTTTTGTAGCATTCTTATTCTTATTCAGGATATGTCCTGCGTGCCAATAATTTAGTTCAACTCTTTTAGCCCCTTAGAGCGAGCGCACACTGCATTGGTTTAAGGTAACATAAGGTAAATCGCGGCGACATTTTCTCGTGTATGCGCGCACTGTCAAATAAACCAATAAGTACGTTGCATTTCTGCGGCAAAATACTCCTAATAAAAAGTCGTAGTGCGCGCTCGTTCTTATTATGCGTGACCCACAAAAATCTTCAACAACTGTTTGATATTAGTGTGAAGGGAACGGATTAGTTTCAGTATGAGCGACACGTCTGGGTATGAAAAATTGGTATTCACTAGAGACAGATTTCCGAGACAGTAATTTTGTAGGGAAAATCAAACGGCATGGGGCAAAATTGGCAGTGATATTCAACCACATGGTCACAATGATGACCAATCTCAATAATACAGTTGTGCAAAGGCTTCGCCAGAAGCTGCTGGAGTCAAAGGAGTAGTTGCCAGGCATCTTTTGGGTTTTATTTATAAACGTTACTTAAAGTTAAGTAATGATTCATATTTTTGACGTTTAAACGGCTCTGAGCAAAGTTTATAATAAACCCTTTTGTGCAGAACATGGCTGTAAGTAAAATTGCCTTCTCACAGTTTCCAACATTTAATAACTTACCAACTACGAAAACTGTTGAAGGATTATCTAAATGATTTTCCATTAAATACAGATTAAAGATCACCTAATTATTAACAACTTGAACATTGTCTCTAGACTATGCTGAGATGACCTTTGCGTGATATATTTTTTTAAGATAAACATCCTATTGGGGGTATAAGCAAGAAATGATAGATATCAGCAAGATCATCTTTTACATAATATGCTTGTCCCAACGTAGGTATACAATTTATATTATTCCGAAGTGTTTCTAAATGAGAGAATTATTTATTTATGGAATGTCAAAATCAACTGGATCATCTAAGTTGCCTAATTTAAAATGAAAGTAGTAAGTATCCGTAGAAGAAAATATATTATGAAGATTTTTTTATTTTACAGGAAGCACGATTAAAAATCATTAGTAGGTAGGAATATTGCTATATGAATAAGCTTCCACATGTAAAAAAAAATAATTTAAGATAAGCTTCAGCAGATAACTAATGCAATTTGGGTTATCTTTACTAAATCTACGCAAATAAACCCACCCGACCACTTCCGCATCCGTACGTCCATCATGTTCAGATTAATCTTGAAAACGACTGAACAGACTGCTAGACGCATAGCTATATCCTTATTATATTTGCAAGGTTTCGTGTTTTGAAATAGAATCATAAATTCTTTGGGTGGTTATTTTTGTATACAAATTCGACTTTCAAAGTCAAAGTCAAAGTCAAATTGTTTATTTCAAATAGGCACTTATAAGACACTTTTGAACGTCAATATTTACAAAAAAAAATAGAATTAAATCTAATCTTCCAAAATGTAGTTTCGTATGGAGAAGAATGGGTAAGAAACTCCACCGGTTCCCTTTTCCTTTTACCAACATTACTTTGGTCATTCGAATTGGGTTATTGTTAATTAAATCACCTTATTTCTTGAGGATTCCGAGCACAAAACAATATACTAGGTAACACAGACTATTGATTTGACAAAACAAGCGAGTGAATTCACTTATAGAATTAATTTCCTTAGTCTATTCATTACCTTAAAAGACTCAAAAAGCAATTATTTAATCCGAAGGCTCAAGTTAGCCAAGTTTTGTGAAGCGTAAAGGCTAAGACAAATCGACCTGAATGTTCACAAACATCAACATAGCAAGTTTTCTTAGTGGCTTGGCTTCACGTCTGATTCGACCTTAATATGTTAGTCTATTAGGGGCAAGTTATTTATTCATTAAATTAATTTGTTAGTAAATCCGGACTATGAAAAAACAAATAATATTACGAGTTACGACTAGAATTGTGTGATCATATCAAGAGTCATGGTAACATTGAGTTTTCTCCTATACTAGTCGCTTCATGGACAACTCGTCTGTTTTCATAATTTGATCTATTATGGACTATGGTTGAATCAAAGTTTTTATTTTCTATTATTGATCTTACATAAAGCTTTGCAAATAACTTTTGCATCTGCCTTTAAAGCATGTTATCTAACACCGTGTTATTATTTCATATCTCCTAGATTGTACTTGTTTAAATACTAAATACTATGAAGACAATATGATTGCATAGACAGATTTGGTAACTGACCTTTCCTTATTTGTGCATCATTACACTGCATCCACATAAGAACTAAGTTTATTTATAACGTAGCAGTTCAACATTCTGACTGACATGTTCATATATTATGTCCAAAGCCTTCCAGCACTAACGGTGTAAATACGTGTCAAGAGCATTCAAAAGAAATCGTTCGAATCGTGAAAATTGTAACGTAGGACAAGCCTTTGTGTTTGTTAGAATCATCGTCGTCAAAGCAACAGAAGAGGTATGTGGAGCCTGTGACAAGAAAGGTAGTAACTAAGAATGTGGCTACAAGGAAAAGGGCAAACCAAAGCATAGGTGGACGAATTGTGTGAAATATTACATGGTTAGGAAGGGAGTGGACACTAGGACGACGGCTAGTAATGATATATGAAAGAAAAAAAAAGATATAATATGTAATATAAATTGGGATAAGAGCAGGAGGATGATAATGTCGTCATCAAAGAAGTGGCTGCTCAAGTGCCATGTCCAAAACACGCAAATACTCTCGTTGTGAACGCACCTCAAAATAAAGTAACCCAACTTATGTAACAAGGATGATGGCGACTGGCCAGTACTCGAGTAGATAGATACGTCCGCACAGGACGGGTCAGAAACAAGCCGCGGTGAAAGTTAGAGCTAAATAACCTGTTTGTCTTTGTTACTGAATCAGTTAAATCGCGCGGTAGCCGTTCGTATTGTACAAAATACTCGCTGGAATACGGTAGTTGATTTCAAAGGGATGTGCGAGATATCTGAGGAGTGACTTTTCAAAACGGCTTATTTCGGGTTCCCAATTTTACTTATTTTTTTAATGCCAATCGGGACTTTATGTACACTCACATTATATGACGTGAAGTGTCCGGTTCTAAAGTACTTTAATCTCGAAGAAAAATGGCCATAGAAAATGCTTTCCGCAACAAAATAGCTTAATTCACGTTAATTCTCGGCCCTACTAAATTGTGATAGGAGTTTTTTCAAAATAGCTCATTTCTAGAACATTTTGTATGGAAATTTTGTTAATACGTATCAAAATGGCTTATTTCTAATCTGGTATCACAGGTTATTTTGGAGGGTTGAAAGATAGCTTTAATATCTGGAAGTGGATCCGCAAATATATTTTTATACATTGGCAACACTTTTTATTTGACTACGGCCAATTAAAAAAATATTATTATTTCTTAGGAGTGCTGAAACAAAACATCTTATTTCTTGGAGTTTGCGACTAAATGGCTTATTTCCTTAAATCATATGATAATAACTCATAATTTAGAGTATTAAAAAAAATATATACACTGTGAAACGATCTATTAACGTACCTAGATTATGTACATAGAAGTTTGTTACTAAAAATATTCATATATGAAAAGTTTTCGTATTTTTCTTGGTCCTGAAAAAAATGACCATACAAAAATAAGCCATTTTGAAAAGTCACTCCTCATCTGTACTATTTGTAAATTGGAAGCTTGACGTGGGTTTTTTCCAAGAATGGTATTGCTAGGAGTTGGCATTTAATGGGAAGTGAACCCTCGGGCAAAAATATTCTAGTTGTCATTGTAACATAAAAATCGTTTTGTTCAGCGTGAAATTTGTGATGTATATGTTACGGCTAATACCCGAAGTGCGGCTACACCTAGTTTTAGCCGGTTAGAATTAGGTGTAGCCACTTACTCTTGGTTAAACCTAGTACGAGCCGCTTGTTTTCGGGTAAAACTAGGTCTAGCCTTCATCATGCCGGCTACAACTAGGTCCAGCCATTCCCTGTTGAATAAAACTAGATGCAAACAAATTCCTGTTAGATAAAACTAAGACACGCGCTGCTGCTGCAGGCGCTGTGAGTCACACTCGCTAGTAGACCTGCAGTAGATCAGCAGCACCTGGCGCTCACAACCTGCAGAGGCGCGTGCCTCGCTATGCCCTCCACCCCGCGCCGCTGCTGCAGATGCTGTGAGTCATGAGTGTGACGCGGGGCGGAAGGCTTGGCGGGACACGCATCTAAGTTTTATCCAACAGGGATTGTCTGGACCTAGTTCTAGCCGGAATGATATCGGGTAGACCTATTTTTATCCAACAGGGAATGGCTGGACCTAGTTGTAGCCGGCATGATGAAGGCTAGACCTAGTTTTACCCGAAAACAATCGGCTCGTACTAGGTTTAACCAAGAGTAAGTGGCTACACCTAGTTCTAACCGGCTAAAACTAGGTGTAGCCGCACTTCGGGTATTAGCCGTAACATATATACAAAGTAGAAGAATATCAAAAAAGAAGCGTTCAGAGATTTTGATCGCATTTTATCTAGAAATCAATCATATCGAAGGTGCATAGTTATTTATTTAGCTACGCATTCATCCTAGTCTAATGCTAATGCTACAGCAGCTATGTAATTAACAGTTTAGTCACGTGCAAAATAGACCAATTTTATGGATCGACAAATATATAATCACAAATTCATAATATTCCGAAACCTATATGGACTACTTTTACAATGTCTGGCTTCCGACACATCGAAATTTGCTAATAATTGTCAGATTACCTCATGATAACGAATTGATTCGATATCATAATAAATATATGTATGATACAGTGAAACTAGAACAAATAACAATTCACGCCTGTAACACGCTATCGACGATATTGAATATAATGATGCCCTTCAAAAAGAAAGAGCGTACTCACGTCAACGACAGACACGAAAATATACATAAACGTATGAAAGGAAAAGGGAGTAATTGATAAAGATACGGTTGGCAGGAGAGAATTGAAGAGAAATACATATTCCGTCGACCTCAAGCAATATGGGGCCGCAGAAGAGGAAGTATGCTTGAATAAAGCCACGCACGAACCATAAGGTTATCTATTCTGTGTCTAGGATGCAACCGATTAAAAACCGCACAAATGAAAGACTATTGGAAAACAGGTAGCAACGTACCTACTTAGTTAAGTTAATACTGCAAGTCCTGCCCATTCCCTCGGGAGGACACCGTGGTCTTATTGTTGATACGTATGTAGATAGTTATGTTAATTGCCATCGTGTGGAGGTTAGTAGTCAAGCGATGCGTGTGCGTTGCTAAATATACCGCGTTCACAGGGCAGCAAGGATGGCCCGTTCAAGTTATTGTGCTAGTGTTCAAACCAGTTGGACTGGTACATTCTCCTGCAGTAAGGCAAACTAGTTTCGAGCTGTACTCAAATTTACATGATTCCTTGTATCATCATTTAACGAAGTTATTCTTGCGGCAAAAGTATAATTTACAATTTTCATAATTATTTTCTTCGTTAATTGGTGCTATGACTTTTACAGCTTCAATTTCCTGAATTTATTTGATGAAAGCATTCAACTGTCTCGACTTTCAGGAACGGCTTTCTTAGAATTTAAATGAGCAAACTATATTACAGACGGACTTTAATTAGCAATGTGTAACGTAGTAAAACCATTTTCATTTTCACACACGTGTTGTGATTGAGTTTTCCGAAGATGTCACCTCAAAATACACAAATACTGAAAAAAAAAACACCACTTGTAACAAAAGGAAATAAAATAGAATCTACTCACTTCCTACTAGTTGGCATTCCCATTTTGACACAAATTCACTAAGCACAAGAACATGCAAGTAGGCCTCACTGCGGTCAACTAAGTCAGGTTTACGACTGATAAACCTTTTATGCAAGAATTATCAAGCAATAATAGTATTAATAAGGTTGATAAGTTATCTGATATAGAAATAATGTGAGACGGATGTGTTGCGACGGTATTTGTCGATGCCCAAGATGATAGCCGTCTAGTGAACACTTGACCAAAGATCAGTAGCCAGCTCTAGTAGCCTGTTTATGTAATAATATGACATTTGTAAGGATAGGAGAGCATGTGATTGTGGTGTGGATGGCTATAAGAAAAGTAGCAGACCTTAGAAAAGATTGCTGGATTTTATGAAATATATGTTAGGCTAGGAAAAAGTGAACTCTGTCTGGGATAATGGTTAAAGATGGATGGAAAAAATGACGCGCTTACTCCAAGCCAAGTAAACAAATAAGGATAAGGGCAGGGGTATATGAACGGAAGGTAAATGTTAATACTTGCTCTCCAGTAAGCAAGTTTTAGTTTCGTCTTATCGTATGCGTTTGGAGTGCCGTGTGGTGCCATAGCACCATCCTATTTCTTCCCGTAAGAGACTTACTAGAGAATGGGCGGGCAGCAGCGTTCTCTATGCATTTTAACAACATACTGCGATCGCCAACCCGCCTACCAAGCGTGGCGATTATGACAAAACCCCTTGCTTTTGCCTTTGGGGGAGGCCTATGTCCAGCAGTGGACGTCTTTTGGCTGAAATGATGATGCGTTTCTGGAACGCAGTAAATTACACCAAAACTGAATTTACGATTTGTTCGTGCTGTTGATATTTTTCTTTTACTAGCGCACTAGTCTACAGAAAATAAATCATTAACGCCAGGATATTAAAACATATCTGGGTGAAATTATAAATTAATCTAATGCATATCACTGTATCATTAATTTAGATCCATTGTACCATACGGCAGGAGAATTTTCTACAGCCAGACAACATTTATACAGAATGTCCGGTAACGATAGGATAACCTTGAATTAGTATATAATAGATCTTATGGCCGTTCTAAATATAATACAAAAAATATATATCCCAAGTAGCACTTATGATACGATTTTTTATAAAAAAATACTGTGCATTTTCTAGTCACACTATTTACTGCCTCTCTGTCCCGATATTCAACGTAAATATTATAACAACAACTAACCGATGGAATTCATTCATTTGCGGTCGTGCTGAAGAAGAATGTAAATGAGGGTAAAAAAAGTTAGTATTTGTTTCTAAAAAATCTTAGGTTCTACTTGGGATATTCCTTTTTTGTATTTTTTTTAGAACGGCCATAAGGTCTACTATATGCTATTTCAAGGTTATACATTCTTTACAGGACACCTTGTATAAAGCGTGACCAATAGCCAGACCCAGTGAATCATATATTTTATACAAAAAAAAAACGATACCTAGACAGGACAAAGCTTTTCACGATGACTCACTTATTAAAATTCCGTGATTGCGCACTAATTACTACCTACTTGTGTTACTACTAATCCTTTTGTCTTGATTAATTAAGCGTCTTTCGTAAGGAGTGCCTGAAACCCTCGTGTTACATTTTTGTGATACTACGATGATATGGTTATGATGAAGATAAACCATTCTATTCGTATCCGGACCTGCTTTTACTGATACGAATGTATGTGTATCGAACACACTTGTCTGTGTTATGATTATCTTTAGCTAATCTATTAGGTAATACTCGAGTGTGTATTAAAAACGTGACAGTTATTTAAAACATGCAGTGATAACAAATAAGATATTATTATCCTTTTGATAGTAATTACAGTTGGGTAAATGCTATTCCTGTTTTTCATGTCTCCCATTTTTACAGAACGGCTATATATTAGGTTTTCTTAGCTGTCTGAAATCATCATCATCGTTGAGCTAAATGATGAACTTTTAATCATTTATATCCAGGGTTTGGTACAAGTGTCAGGGTTCCGTAAGTAGGTCCAGGATCCAGGCGGTTCGCAACACTTCTGGATACGATAGTTGTCTGATAGACCGTGACCATGAAGGGCATCGTGTCTATTAATCTAGTTCTATAAGCAGATTTATCACGCGACAGCAATTGTTTCTGCTGGGTTCCTGGAACAGGCCATGTGCGCAGTACTTACTGGTAGCTGAGGTAGATACACTACTAGGCAGCGAGATCACATCTCCCGAGTTGACAGTAGTGGATTAAATGGAGCTGGCTGTAGGTTCGTTATCTGCCTGTGGGATTACAGATCACGTTTTTTAGAAACGATTGATTCTAGCTTTGAAAATGTCGTCTGTTTTCCCAAGTTTCTCCGAATAATGAGTACTTCGTCATACTTCATCTATGTATATTTCTAGAAATCTAATTAAAACGGATATCGGCTGGGCTTGACGAGATGGGACGTGGTCTCAAAGGAAATGTTTACAAAGAGATATTAGCAATTTCCTCCGGTATAAGGGACTTTCCGGCCGATATGATGAACAAAGGGAAAGCAATAACCAGTGCTAGGAGTACGTAGAGAATATATGCCTAAACTTTGACTACCGGAAAGAATATTATGGACATTGGTTTCTTCTTCTGTTGTCGTGGGATTTATAAAATTACGAAGCATACAGAATATACTGTTTATTTTGGATACATTGGGGACAATATAGTTATTAGACTATAAAGACTGGCCAGACACGGCTTATAAACTCAGTAAGAAGCTGTTTACGATGTGGCTCGTATAGTATACTCAGATGAGAAGCAGTAAGTATGTCATTGGCTACGTTTCATAAAACATTTGACAGCTTCAGTTCGCGATTGACCTTCGTTCCAGTACACCATTAGCATGTAGACGCAGTACCAACCTCTCAGAATCAGTCTGCTAGCACGTGTCGTGGCAAAACAGTCGCGGTAAAATATTTCAGTGTGCGATTTCTACTGCATTATCGCAAACTCCGCAGTACACAATAACTACTTGTTGATGAGTATCTTGTTATCTGGAGGATTATCTCTGGTCAATGACCGGGTCGCTGACAAAATTATCAGTTAATGTGCCTATTGTGCTGTAACAATAACGACGTATTGTTATCAAACACCAAAATATTCCATGGAAAAGTGGACTTTGAATCTCCAAAAGCAGTTATATCCAAAAAGAAAACATAAATTTCAATGTCAAATGAGTTTTTATAACCGGTATTCGAATAACAGACAGAAATACATGAGAGTGCAGAAAAAACCTTCACAACGAAAATAAAAGTGGGATCCAGTGAAATGTCTAGCCGTGTTCTGGCACTAAGCCAGCTCTGATAATATCTAAGAAAGAGTAAATCTTAATGCACGCTGCAAGATTAGCACGGCGTTGTAAAAAACTAATATTTGCTTGAGCAGTGGTGGCCCAGTGGTAACGGCTCCGACTTGCAAGTCGTAGGTCGTGGGTTCGAACCCAGGCAGGCACTTTACTTTGTGTAGATAATTTCATCACCACTGCTCTCAAAACGGTGAAGGAAAACATCATGAGGAAACCGGCATGTCCTAGATAGAACCAACCATTCGAAGACATGTGACATCTACCAACCCGCATTGATCCCGCGTGGTAGATTACAGCCCACTCCCTCTCGAAGAGAGGAGGCCTGTGTCCCAGCAGTGGGAACAATATAGGCTGATTATATAATATTTGCTTGTTGTTTTTCTTAACTACTTAAAAAAAAAAATAGCCATTTTCAGTAGGAATGCAATAAAGCATTTATGGACGGCAGCATAATATCTGACAATTATAAATTGATCACGAACGGGCTAACTGCGTAAACACACGTAGTGGGAATCGGTTTAAATTTGACAGCTCAACAGCATTCATTGCGTTATTTACGTTGTTGAGCAGACACATTTTGAACTTAAGAAGCAATGGATTAGCAGTATACTTCAAAATCATTCCGATTCTGATTAGTTTGAATCAGAATCGGAATGATTGTTACGCAGTTAGGATGCAGGGCTATCTACATAGTAACTACCATACCAACTGTGGTAGTCAATTATAGAATGCGCAGCAGCATCCTTTTATCCTATAGGTTGTATTGCGACCGCTAATTAGCAGGCCAGCCTAGTGATTACAAGATATTACAGCAATATTTTCGAACGATCGGACATTGCAGCGCTGCAAACTGTAAATTAGAAAGACCATTTCCAGCAATGAACGTTTACGGACTGTGTGATGCCGTAAATTCGCGCCGCGCCGCGCCGCTGATGGGCCATTACTTTGTGGATATCGACGTTAGAGCTCCGATTTTTTTCACAAATGTTTGTTTGTATTGGGTCAAATTTTAAGCCATAATCCTTTTTGTAAAGTGTAAACGTTCATCCATTAGCAAAATGTTTTCAGGAAAATGCATCCCCGTCGACACGATGTTTTTCCCAGTTTTCCTAAATCTAGATATTATGAGTATAAAATGGAGTTATCACTTATCAAGTTATCACCCATCGATTTTTATTTCCGTTACCTGTAAAATTGCGGCGCGGATGTTGTTAATCGATCCGGCAATAATTTTACGTTCGTCTAGCCTAGTTTTTGCTATATAGCACTCAATTTTAATTTTAAGTAATTAACCTTTTTCAGAACATAAAAGTAAAATATGGAGTTCCTGATATAATTTATTTAGGTGTAGTGCGACCTGGGACGTTTCTTTACGTTCTACCTAAACATTCATCCATAAACTTCAAAATTGGCATTGAGACAGCCTCCAATAACAGAGTTCATAGCTCAGTCAATTCTCTAGGCCTACATAAAATTCGAGACAGCACTGCAGATAATCCGTTGCCTACCTGCCAGTACGAGTACCTATACTCATTTGGCGATACCAGAAGAAACACGACCGATAAGCCGGCCTTGACTGAACACGCCAAATTGTACAACGTACCCGTGATAATTATCATA
Source organism: Tiliacea aurago (assembly GCA_948098905.1). Taxonomy (NCBI): domain Eukaryota; kingdom Metazoa; phylum Arthropoda; class Insecta; order Lepidoptera; family Noctuidae; genus Tiliacea; species Tiliacea aurago. Next base: position 27,375,421 of record OX402581.1, on the reverse strand, counting down.
ATAGTGCTTATAAACATTTATAGTCGTCGTTAAACGTGATTAATAATGTAACTACTACCCGAAGGTATAGTCAATAGCGGTCGGTAACGAGACTGTAAAGGGTAACACTGTTTGTCCACCGCCACTGTCAAGAGGACGTGGATGTCGAGGATAAACGTGATGCGGTGTGCAGCGTACACGCGGCCATAGTATGTCATGTATCGCTACTTCGGAGTTGTTGAGGTCCCGTTACTCAGTCCACGGTGCCGGTGAACCAACGGCCTAAGGTCGTAGCTGTGAATCCAGTCATAAGTGTCTCAGAAGAAATGAATAAATTATGGGATCATGGGATATTAATAATTGAAGGTCGGTCATCATAGGGTAAACTGCGTAGATTTGTACGAAGGCCACTCAACACTTAAACTGTTCTTGAAGATATAGCAGATAACAGCATAATATTTGGTTATGGTCATCTACAGATGTATAAATGACAAAAGTAACTCACGTCTCATTCTCGTCTATAAACATTTCTGTGTGCTTCGACCTGTAACAAAAAACAATAAATCAGTAAATAAACAATCAATACCATATCACTACTTAACATCTCAAAGGTATGTAATATAGCCGAGAATACATTCTACGAATTGAATTTATTCTCGGGTATATGACATACGTAACGAGAGTGCAATCGCAAATACTCGGATTTCCAACAGCACTGCTGAATCGATATGTTGCTGTTATTATAGGCATCGAGAATACGATCGATTTTAATGCAGTATTGAAACCGAGTAAACCGATTAATCTTATTGCCGACACACAAATCATTGCAGATGTTATACAGGAAATAATAACAGCCGCAGCTTAACGAGATAAGTTAAGAGTAATCGAGATGGATATTCATGTTAGTTGGTCATACCATTACCAATAATCAAATTATTTCACAATACCACCTCCTACTAATTAGAACAATGACTTTTTAATTAACAAATTACATTGGAAATTAAATTCATTTCCTGTGTATTTAGATTATATGATTCAATTTCTATAAGTCCAAAGTAAGTTCGATTTCTATCCTAAACCAAAATTACGTAGAAACAAAATGTTCGAAAGATTTTGGAAATTGCCCGCATGTAAAAAGTCTTCACAGGAAAATATTTTGAACTTGAAGCATCTTTAACTCTAATGTAAGAGTAGAGAATGATGAATTTAATAAACGTAATGCCAATGGAGTAGTGCAAAAAAGAAATAATCTCAACGAAATAGCATAGATCTTGGAAAACAGAAGGCTTAGACCGAAAACAGAAGTATGAACCTAGATCAAAAACAAACAAGGTGTATTTTAGTGTAAACATTGGCTTTACGTCAGCGACGAGCTCCCACGAGATAATTTTAGCGTTGCCAGCGAAATACACAATACAGGTCAATCTTCGTTATGATGAAAAAAGCATAAAAACGCATTTGCTAACGAAGACATTCTAATGTAACTATAGAGGTTTGTGAGTGGATGTCAGCAGTCTTAGGTAATGGCGAATTAGTAGCAAGGCAAGGATATTTCAGTTAAGTACATTTTAGATTTACCTTCGACTATATTGTATTCGCATTGTGCACATTTTTGCTGTCTTACTTGGCTTCTCCCAGACCAATTTAGACTAGCAAGAACAACACTGCTTTTGCAATTTTTGGTTGGCAAAAGTGACCTTCTTTGTCCAGAGTGCTACAAGTAATGTTCTGAGAAACTCGTAGAGCGCATACAAATGGAAGGAATTGTCCATAGACAATGAAAGAAAACATGAACTTGTCCACGTTGTTGATCAATACGACCGTGGGAATGCAAATCTCATCCAATTCTGTGGCCGAAGAACTAAATCGTGTGAAGCGTACAAGATAATAAGAAGATGCCCGGAGTAACCGAATAGCGTTGGACAGAAGAACTAGTAATTGGGTTAAGCGATTAGCAAAAAAGAAAGGGAATTAATCGAGTAGTGCACCCACACTTCGCAACAGTATAACATAATTATCTTAGATAATCAGGATAAGAAAGTGAACTCATGTCTTATCGGGCACAGTTCCAATGCCTTACTAAGCAATAAGCACGAATTAATACCTTAATCTGCTGCTTAAATTGTGATATAGTCATGCAGTTGCTATCTTAATCTGCTATTAGTCAACAAAAAGCATAAAATGGTCAGAGATAAACGTAACGAATGTAACAATTAGGTTGCCCTTGGTATACTGGCCACAGTTTGTGTAATTAAACTTTGGACTCTGACCTAAATTTAGTAGCACGTGCTTGTGGATATATGCGGTTGAAGTCATCTATATCTTCATCGTTCGTTTTCCGAATTTCTTGGCTAGCATAATTTGGGAATCTTTAGATCCCGCTGATCTATCAAGATCTATTTACTACTTCTAATACCTATTGCTAATGAACCTATTGTTTACGGCACCTTATGGGTGCCGGCGGGGTTTCACCGCTGTTAAGGTATTAATTTTCCAATCAAACGTTTCTCTCACAGGTAGGGCACGTGATCAGTTTTAAGTCTAGTAGGATTTCCTGCTTACATTATATACCTACTGCTATTAACAACGAATTTTATATATTTTTTATGATCTGCGGGGATTTCTCATAATGCTAAATTATCCTGCACTTTATAACTCGACAGAGGACAAAGTTGGCAAAAATACTAAATCAATTTCTTATTGACTTTATTATACATTGAGGAAAACTAAAAGGAAACATTATTTACCTAACACAAAATGACTCAGATTTTATTATAAGACAGACAGACAATTAAGTTAAATATTCAGACATTTATGCACGTCCAAAGTTCAGACGGTTGCACTATCTTGGTCCGGGGATGTGTGACTATTGAACAATGAGTAACGAACTTCAGGAGAAACCTGTGTGGAATTGTGGGGAATTTGGACCTGGTATTGAAAGCAGAGGTCAAAATTCAGTAACATTATTTACTGTTTGAAAGATTGTAATTATGGCGTGTTGTTGAGGACGTATGTAGCTGAACATATAAAAGCAAATAAAGGTAGAAAGAAGACCCAGGAAAAGTACAGGAATTTCTACTAAAGGTTAAAAGGAGCACTTACCAAATTACGCGAGATTTTTTTCTCACAACTGAATAAATAACATTTGTTACCCAAAACGTAGCTTTTGTTCGTCCCCGAATACGCGACACATTATATTTTTGATATAAAACTCAGTATTCACACGCAGAAGTCATTTGGAGAAAACCAGCTAGGTAGTCTACTTGTGGTACACCGCTCTGTTTCAAGTTTATATAATACCTGACAATAGCATGATTGTAGATACTTGTCAGCTGCAACTGTGACGTCAGAGCCCCGAGAAGTCGAGACAGTCTAAAGGCTTCTACATACCAGCGCGACTTGTCGCACGACGCGACACGGTACAAAGGCCCCGCGTGTCGCGGGACGAGCGGTGCCTTTGTGTCGCGTCGCGTCGCGCGACAAGTCGCCCCGGTATGTAGAAGCCTTAAGTAGCTCGATTAGTCCAATTAATTCCACAATATAGACGACACGTAAGTTAATAGGTACTCCAATTATATTCTGCGTTCCTAGTACATTGTCTCTAATTGGTATTCATTCATTATGTTCAATTTAACGCATTCCGTACCATCATTGTAATACCTCGTACTTAAATGAAAACAATATTATCGGCAGTTTACCTGCCCGTGTATGCCAATCCGCGCGAAATGATCCCGTCTTATTGACCCTTTTTGATGGTAAACTACCGGATATTAAAATGTTTCAACAAAAAGTTTTCGTAAAAAGAGATAGTGATTGATTATACAGCCCACAGACAATTTTATATTATACTGTATTATGTTGGCTTCTAACAGACGGGTTTTGGATTTCAGATATTCAGCACAAATAATAACAATATGTCTACCCGATATTATGACTCGTCAGGTCAGGTCGCTGGTCTGTTCAGTAAGATAAGCAATTTCACAGAAATATGACATACTAAGCTGTACACTGTATTCTCATTTAGCACATAATACTAGAAATTACGTATTTTTGGAGCAAATGAATGAGTTCGAAGGAGCCACCCGGTGAGGCGTGTCGCGTCAACAAATTCCGTGCAAAGCTGACAAACGCAATTACACGATCTCGCGCCTTTTAATTAACATTTAGCAATGAATGCTTGTAACTTATCTTCATTATGTGTCCTACTGTGTGAAGACAGAAACAATTAATTGTAATGAAAACTAAGCAGGGCAAGTAATGAAAATCTAAACGTAAGGAGACTCTTTACATCCTCTAGTTTGTAAAGGTTATTCCCAAGGTCTTCGCTTCACAAAAAGCTGTGCTTTTCCTAATATTCATCGAAACACACATGAACATTTGACTTATTCCCGGAAGCTTCTAAACTATTCAGGTTTTTGAAAATTACAAGGTGCGAATACACCACCTTTGTCTGGATTTGACAAGGCATTTTGGCTTCTGGCGATCCGAACTACTAAAACTCGCCCCTAAGATGACGTCGATACAGTCCTCATCACAATCTAAGCAATGGATATTTCATACGCGTAACCAGTACCACAAAACTGCTAATAACATAACCAAAAACATGCATACTTACATAGTAAACACACAGACAGCCCGATGGCACGGGCTATCACGACCGCACACGACTTGGGAATAAAGACGGGCACATGATGGACACTACCGGTCCCAATTAAACCCGAGTACAGAACGAATAAACACTACGTCAACTACAAATACTACAATGACAGTAGTAGTAGTCGAACCGTGGAGTACCGAAGGCCGTTCCAATAAAATGTCACTGAACTGTTATGAAAGCAAGGCAACGGTTTAATCAATATTTGCATCTGATATAAATACTTGTTTATTTTGGTATTAAATAAATGCCTTCCCGTTAATACCGATGTAAGAATTTTCATATAAAACCTTTGCAGCACCCCATTTTGTATAGATGAAATTAGTCGCATCACTTTGCTGATTGAAATTTATTGTGTCCAACGCATTCTGCTATCTGCACTCAGCCTATGTCCGACGCGCGCGAGGCTCACAATACCGTGCGAAGTCCACTCGATCAATTGTAACACAGCACCAGATTCACCAGTGACATCATGACAAATTGATACCAAATAAAAACATGGACTTTGGACCTCGACAGGGATCGTGGGGGACTGTCGCGAGTGACCATTTGAATTATATACATCATTCAAACGATGAATGGACGTAGTACATATTGTACGCTCTCGATTGTTATGAAATCGATTCAAATGACTACTGACTGAGGTGTACTAATCGAGATTTATTATTCCGGCTCTAGCTATAAGAGATGTTTGCTCAGCGCGCCTTGGAATTCTTGGAAATCGATGCCGTAAGTTAAAGAGTATTTTCTTTTTATCAGTGCCAATTATGAAATGGTTTAGGGTAATGGGGGATTACTTGGGTAAAGGTTATAGAGAAATGGACTCATGATGACCAGAATAAAGTAGCTGAGTCTAAGCAGATAGGAGAGATAGTGAACCAATCGTTGTGCTAGCACAGTTGAGTATGTGACTAGGGGAAAATTCTAAAACACTTAGTGCCGTTTGAGCTAGACGTAAGCCATTCGGAACCGTAGTCCCATAATAAATCAAAGGAATACCGTTCAATAGACACAAGCCAGTGAAAGACAAATACCTGTTCAAATGACAAGTCAATTACCATAATGAGGGAATGGCGTTGAACTTAGCTTTTGTTGTCTGTAGACATGACATGATGATGTAGGAGTCACTTCCCGATATGTAAAGTTCTTTGATTCGCACGTAGGTGTTAGTTATATCGAGTGTGAAAAATATTTGAGGCTTACGGACAAACAGGATACAACTTTTTGCTGAGAAGATTTTGTTCTGGCATGTGTATTGTAAAAGGAGCTGGTAAGTTTTTGCTTAAATTAAGATAAGAGATCAAGAGTCTTACTATCTTGATATCAGTCCGTAGATGTGCAAAAACTATACTACCTGCCTCTGCAGCACAGTTAATCGTGTACTTCTGGAAGATATTGTCATAATCCCCAAAATTTAAAGAATTTACGCTTACGGCACAGCAACAAAAAAACCAATAAGGCAACTTACAGCTTTTGCATAGTCCTTGCCTATCCGATCCACAATCGCTTTTTATTTTTAATTATGGTAATTAAACAAATTCAATTCTTTTCTAGCAGTTTTTACTCGAACAGTGTCTGTTATTGCGTCAAACGTGTTTGATTGTATGATCACATCGATGCTCGATAGGTCATTGTATTTTTTAGTACACGTACCTACTATAAGAAGTACAATAGTCTCCGCGTCGTTGTCAAGGCCGAATACCTCTTCAGAACATATTGTGATATTATCTACGGCTTATTTTAACTGGCGAAATTTGGGTGTACTATAGGTACACCTCTGCCTAACGCTTCGGTGATTACAGGCGTAATGTTATGTTGTGTTATTTTAACCTTTAAAATTTTACTCATTCCAAAATCATAGAACACTTGAAAAGTTTCGCGTTCTAAGAAATCAAGACAGTTATTTTCTGAAATGTATTTATCAACAAATGTAACGCCTGCTATATTCTTGGCTCACGACTCCCTAACTTCCTACTTCACATATCTTTTCAGTTTCATATACTAGTTAAAGAATGTATTGCTTCAAATCAAATACTTGAAAGGAACGCACCGCAATAAGTAGAAAGATTCAAACTCACTATCATAAGGAGAGCAACGGCTCAAACACAGAGCACAGATTTTAATGATACTCCCAACCCAACCGTCCAAGAAATTAAATGTAACAAGACATTACAAATATACTTGTAAGGGTATAATAGAATTTATATTGAAATTGAACATTTTAGGCAAAGAAATGGGGGCGGGACAGAATTTGCGTACATATGAAAGCTAAAGGAAATTTAGTATTCAAACAAGACCTAGCAACGCGGGATGGCGAGTACATAAGAAGTTACCACTTAAATATTGTGAATCACAACTGTATCGACGAACTCGACAAAACAGAGAGAGATTTAAAAATCTTGCTAACTTTTCTCTATTCAATACGCAGAATATTGGAATTGATATCGAAATAAAATAGGTCCCGGGGTGATAATATCAATATGAACTAGCGAATGCAATACGCGACGGTTTACAACGGGGCCCGGGGCCGAGTGAAACTGACCGCGTTACTCAATTTCGTGTTGCAGGAAGGAAACTAATAATTTCTTCGCTGCGTTGGAATGGGTATGATGTGCAAACAAAATCTCTATCGTAGTGATGGAGTTTAAAAAAAAAACTAATTTACTTTCTCTAAATGCCTGATCATTATTATAGGCTACTCTTTAAATTTTCCATAGGACATACGGATTTTTCTGGATTCACGTGCACACGTATAGACCAACTTATAGTATAGATAGACCATCTATTGAATCAGATATCCAAACAAACACGAGCCAAATCAGTATTACAATTAACACGAAATGAGAATTATTTATAACTTGCGTTATCAGAAAGCAGTAGCATTTCCTTCAAACCAATAATAATCAGTAACTGCCGATACCAACAGACCAGTTCATACAAATATGTTTATCAATCAATTTATCGCTATTGGTATCCGCCAAGCGACGGTGACGCCGCGACGGTCCGTCCGTGAGTGTCCTTACAACGCCTGTATCTCGATTCTCGGGTTATCACGGGGTTAACAACTCGATACCACAGTCGGTCTACACCTACAACCGGACGAACCGATAACCTCGTTGTAAAGTTCAATAGCTCGAAAGGTTACTTTATTATTCCACAGAGGAGAATATGGGGCTTCGGAAAGTTATTTTTAGATATTGTGACATTTTTGAAGCAAATCAAATCAAAATACCTATTTTATTTCACATAAACCTACATGGGACTACATGAAACGTCAGAACCTAGGTCATCATCATCATCATTACAGCCGAAACACGTCCACTGCTGGAAATAGGCCTCCCCAAAGGGGGGGGTTTGCCATAATCGTCACTCTTGGCAGGCGGGTTGGCGATCGCAGTTTGGTGTTAAAATGCATAGAGAACGCTGCTGCCCATTCTTTAGTAAGTCCCTTAGTCGCCTTTTACGACACCGACGGGAAGAAATGGGGCGGTGCTATTCTTTACGTCCGGCACCACGCAGACAACACACAGAACCTAGGTGCACAGTTCCAATTAGTCGTTTCCTATGGAGACGAGCGCCGGCTCTTCTCCATAAGAAACTCCACGGCTACTTGTTTTTAAATAATGGGCTTTTACAATGTTTTCAAATTACAGTATTTATAGGTAAGGGATGACAGTGTAGCCCCCCCTCCTTCCCGTACTTAACAAAATGCCTACAACGTTCTCACATTCACAAATTGAAAAATAATCTATATAAAATATTACTAAAATAATAAAAATAAAAACCCATACATGATTACCATTACAACTGTAACAAATCTGAATCAATATCCTCGCCATAAAAGCCACTAATAAATATTTGGAATTAAATTAATTCGTGACAAATAATGAAAGATTATGTCAAGGAAGTATGTAAAAAAACAGAATAAATATCGTAATTTGGGAGCAGTTAATAGACATTTACATAGTTATACCGTTAATGAGGTGCCAGGGAAGCCACATGTGCAGAAGGAATTATTGCCAAACTTCCTTGTCTTCAACGTAGTCTTTAATCTTATAATATGATTTTTAGGGTTCCGTAGTAAACAAGGAACCCTTATAGTTTCGCCATGTCCGTCTGTCTGTCTGTCTGTCCGTCCATCCGTCTGTCCCCAGCTTAGCTCAGAGACGCTTAGTCCTAGAAAGCTGTAATTTGGCATGGGTATACATATTAATCATGCCGAAAAAATGGTAAAATAAAATTATGAAAAACATTTTTTTTTAGGGTACCTCCCTTACTCGTCTATTCCATGGTGTGGGGTATCGTTGGATAGGCCGTCCAAAAATATTGTGGGTTTGGCAAAATCATTTTTAATTAAGGGATCCGTTTGCGTAATATTAAGCTTTAAAGTGCTATTTTTTGTTAGAGTCAAGTGTCCCCCCCCCTGCCAGCTAAATGGTTGGTTTTGGATATGTGAAAGAATTCATGGCAATAGTATATATAACGAAATTAAAAGGAAAACTATCACAGCTAAGTAGGCTTCACAAGTTATCGAGTAATAGTCGACCAACTTAAATTTGCAGTTGGAGAATTGACCGTAACGTATATCGATGTATGGGAGAGCATGTTTTTCAACTACAATGTTAAGTTTGTTTTTGGGATAAATTCATCCCAACTACGGAACCCTTCATTGTGCGTGGTCCGACATGCACTTGGCCGGTTTTTTTTTATATGGACACGTTTGATGTGGGTTTTAAACTTTCCATCGCTAAGTTCTGTAACAGACTTTGGCAACTTGTTATAAAAGCGTTTATAAAAAATTACTTGCTTGTTGTAGTTAATCTAAATTTGGGTATCACAATTTCATGTTTACTACGTGTAATGTATGTGTACGTGTAGTGCATTTATGGAAATCGCTTCTTATTTTGAAAAGTCTAAATTTATACGAACATAATATATTATACTTTATAAGATATAAAGAGAAGGCAGAGTTAGTAGGTACATCAAAAGCGTTGTTTGTATGTCCAGTATTACCATTAACTACAAAGGAAACTTAAAACCCTAGATTACCAGATTCGAAAGGGAATCATCGCGAAAGGTCAGAATCAAATTATGTATATGAAGACACCGAAAGAGCTTAACACAACAACGAAATTTACGGGAGATCATGTCGTCTTTTTAAAATTGTGCTGAATCAAGATAATAGACTACTCCACCAGGAAAACATACAAAAATGAATCTACACTGTTTTGTCTAGTATTTCCTCGTAACCTCGATTCAGATATCAAAGTCAGTCAAATAAGAAGGACAAGTCACGTAATTGTGAATGTTAAGTATCGCACAAGTGTTACCAGGAACCTGTGTGCGGAGAGGAGTCAAAATAAGCAGCTTGATCAGAGTAATCTCTGTTATAGAATACTTTAGACGCGTCTTCATGTGATCTTGGTATCCGGCAGGTGTATTTCAAGAAAGCCAGAACTGTCTTAATGGCATTTAGGGTGCTTAATTTTGATTAGCGAGTTAATTTGTTCAGACCCTTTGTCTTCTCCAAGGTTGAGCTGTCGTTAATTGTTTTCATCCTACCCACTGTCTATTCTAAAAGTAGATATTTGAGGAAAGTGGGTACGCTAAGAGAAAACGCTGTTGCACCAGTCTATCAGATCAAACGCAATAGTTAGATGACATGTTAGGGTTTCTCGGCCGGTGTGTCGACTGCCGCGTGGCGTGTGACTATATTCTTATATTATTATTACTAGCACACCTGCCTTATTTATTTTCCTTCTAGCTATGTATTTAGTTTAGCAATCCATTACAATCCGTGGAAGTGAAAGAAGTAGAGGCACGAAGACAATGCAGTTCGGATCAACGAACTGGGCGCGTATTCTTTGGCATAATGGCGTACTCAGTGATGACACGACAACAGCTGTGTTTGCGCATTAAACAGACAGGTGTTGAAAGAAGTTCGACATTCAGAAGGAAAAGGTTACAGAAGTTAGAAAGTGTGTTCTAATACTTGCAATCTTGGACTACCGATTATTCGAATAAATTGTCATTCTTATCTTCTTTTTGTTTTTGACAGTTGTTGCCATTCGTTGTAAATAGCCGTGACCTTCGATCAATTATTGATCGAAGGCTGTGACCTATGCTTTCTTTGACCTTCTTATCGTCTTATAATATAACTTGCATTAACGCGCTGTCCTCTTCATCAGCACGAGGTACTCTTTATTAGCTGTTTCGATTATACCTACTTGTAATGTAGTAATAAAATCATTGTAGGTACACTCTTCTTATCATTCTTACTGAAGTTTATTGAAAAAATCAATAACTACTTTATCAATTCAATACGGAATCTTAGCATATTGCACTACATATACAATACTTAATTATTCACATATAGAATTGATGTAAATGCATAACATAATATTTTTAACATAACTTACTTGCATTTTATGAAGGCGTAACAACAGATTTAAAAGTCACTAAAATCATATATCTGCGCCTTAACTACGACTACGCACTACTAAGTGCAAAATGGCAAATAAAAAAGACTTGTAATTTACTTCATGGATAAAAAAATAATTGGTGTTGCGGTCTAAAATTCAATAAAGTCCGTCCGTGACTATGCTAATACGAGTATACGTGTTCTTATCGTAGACGGATCAAGGACTACAGATGACGAATGCCACGATTACATCCCTACGTAACAGCAATACAAACCTACCCTAACATAAGACATTTTCGAGACACCCCTTTCAATATTAAAACACTCTGCCAAAGACGGGTATTTGCGTGCGAAACCGTTCAGAATATTTGCGTGCGAAACCGTTCAGAATTTTAGATGACAGCTTTTGAAAATGTTTACGTTTTGGGCATTCTCTTTCAGAACGATCTAGATAAATCAAGAAGTGAGATGTCTCCACTTTTCATCCAGCGATTAATCTAGAAAACACTTAAATCATTAGTGAGAATAAAACTCATACATTAGTTGGCAAGAGATTTTTCTTTATAAGTTTTCCAAGATCACTCTTATCAAAGTCCACTTAGCTCAGAGGGACCGGTCGTGCATTTATTGTAAACAGCATGACCATTTTAATTCAATACTCTGAAAGAATATGGCCACATCGTGCATTTGTCAGATGTCACGCATGAATTGTCTCGACAATCGCCATGGCTCGCTATTAGGTAGCATAACGAGCACAACCGTGGAACAGCATGCAATACTTATTACAAGTGAAACAATGTAATCAAATACAACAATGTGTGTTAAATCCAATCTCAGATTATAGAAAGAAGCAGATAGACCGCGCGGAACAATAAAGTGAGGCCCGTTTGTAGACATGTGTGCGTTACAGCCACGTGACAGCACTATAAGAACAGCAGGCTTAGCACGAGAACCCTCTCTACGCGTTTTGTCGACGGAAGAATAGACAAAAATGACGTTTCAATGTAGACAACAGAAAGTTTTCTACTGTCTGTAGCACGGCGATTACAAAACCAAATGTGAAGAGACTTGTCTTCTCTACCCTAGACAACTGTCTACAACGTCGAGCACGGCGTACAATCTTTCTCCGGTGTTGACAGCTTGGGATAGAAACCTTTCTTCCGAAATAGTCTACATATAAAATGACCTAGACAACGATTCGTTAGTTGTTTTTTCGTTAATTCGAGTAATTTTAGGCGGTGCTTTTTTACTTTTATCATGTATTAAGCTGAAATTAACATGTTGGGTTCAAATTGCGCTTTTTATTTAAGTTTTTTTATAGAAAAACTTCAGCGAAGATGGGAAAGAAATACTATTAGCGAGCTTGCTTTGCTTGTTTGGGAGCCTTTGATTTCACGGGAAGTGAGTTCTGTAGAATTATAAAATAAGCAAGGAGATAGTGCAATCAATGTTTATGCGAAGAACTCGGCTAGGACCTGTCGCCCAAAATAAATAATAGATTTTTGGAATTAACAATAAAATAAGAACAACAATATAAGTATCCTACAGTTTTTACACTATGTTGTCCCTTAACTTTGATTTATTAGATACCTACATTCACAGGGAATATAAAACATCTGATTATGAGCCAAAATCTCCTCATTGAACACTAAATTATTTATTTATGAAGTACTAGCTGCCGCACGCGGCCTCACCCGCGTTGCATAAAGGCTTCTACATACTGGCGCGACACAAAGGCCCTGCACGTCGCGTGACGAGCGGTGCCTTTGTGTCGCGTCGCGAGTCGCGCTGGTTTGTAGAAGCCTTTACTATGTAGTGATTATTATTTTCATTTACTAAATCTTACACACTCAGTTTTAAATGGAGCATTTACCTACTAATAAATAAAATATCGATAAACAACAATACAATAACAATGTTAGTACCTAGTAAAAACAAGGGCTCCCGCAGACAGGCGCGACGTGATAGCGCGACCCGCCAGTCTGCAGTACCCTTAAAGGATACTTCTTGCGTGACACCATCAAAATAGTATAATTATGGCTCTTTATTTAAATAATGCCTGTCAATGATTTCAATGTCAATGATGCCTGTACATTATATGCAATTAGCAATTACCAATATTATAAAGTGCTCTGTGTATGCAATACAAATGAGTTTTAAAAATTAGTGGCGCCACAGCCTATGATGAAACGTATTACCTATAATACGTCATTGGCTACAGCCATTTAACAATATTTTTAAAAGGGAGATGCGCTAAAGTAGCCCGTGAAATTCAAATTTTATTACGTTTTTTGCAATTTGCAAGTCAGTAACACGTTATAAGTTGATTTAAATATGATTCGCGGCCGTAAAAAATATTGCTTTACAGAATTATAATCATTAGAATCGGCAAAATAACTAACTCTCTTCAAAAAATCCTTAGAATTCAAAAAACATTCGAAAATTTGAATTTCGCGGGCTACTCAGCGCATCCCCCTTGACCATTTGCGTTTTGCAATTGAAGAAATATTCGTTAAAAACACTTTTGCTTCATAGATTTGTTTGAGAACGAAACGCAAAAGTACGGTAAAACTGGGTAGTAATACACACCACTAGCGAATACCCCGTTGCTATGGACAAGTCACTGTCTACGAAGAAACCCGAGTCTAGGTGTGTCCTCGTGCTCGCGAAGAAGAGATAACGGGAAGTGTAGACAAGCTATGTCTATTCTATAGTAGAGTAGAGATCGAAAACGCCATGCTAAGCCTGCTGGTGCCTCTATGTGTGTGTACGGTTGCCAGGATAATGAAAAAATTAGCCATAATATTTCATTACATGAAAAACAAGTTTTTTTTTCTCTTAAATCAGTTGTTTTTATTAACAGTATACATTTGTGATATATTTTTATTTTGAGACACCAACATTTTATTGTTTTTGGTAGCTATATTTACTTTATGGTGACGTCATATAACCCATGATATAGCAAATCGACTGATGTAATAAGTATTATAAAATCCATTAACTAGTTACACTTACGAAGACACATACATATTTATTTATAAACATACCAACCAGAAAAGGCGATAAATAAAACACTATTATCAAAATAAATATTTTGTTATTCCGATACTCCTGTATCCTATACTTATTTCCTAACTTAGGGGTAAATGTTTCAATATAAACTAGCAACACCGAATGATTTTTGTTAAGGTTTTATGTTTCAAGATGTCACTAACAATAAACACGTAAAATAAATCCAAATAGACAAATAATCAATATTTTACCTATGAAAGATACTCCATCTTATTTCTTTTGTTTTTGGGAACAGTTTTTACAATGTTTAAAAATACAAGACGGCATTATTCTGAAATTATCTGTTAGAGCCCGTGACGTACTAACGATGCGCCGCTGCGTGCTGTACTGAATCTAGTTTGTATTCGCTTTTGAATTTGTATTTGCTTTGTTGGCCGCACTCTCGGTGTTCCGCGCGGTCTATCTGCTTCTTTCTATAATCTGAGAATCCAATAGAAAAGTTATCAATACGAACGAAATAAACGAGGAAAGGTAATGTTCAAATTTTTAGTCTTATGATAAATGTGACTAAATGGCTGCCTTTGAGATACTAAATCTTTTGATGATAAATCTATCGTAAGTTTTATCCAAGTTCCATCTAGCATAGCAGAACTATTTTACTCATAACAGAAACTATTGATTATATCAATCATATTTCTAATCCTTATGATTTTTTATAAAACCTATCCGCTTACAAGGCAAGAGCACTGTCACTCACATAATGAGAAACATCAGAAAGAAAATAAAGATTCAATCATTTACCATTAATGTAATCGGTACAAAGAAAACCCAGCCACGAAGCTCATTAGTCAGCGAACGATCGCGTAGATCTACGAAGGACCCACGACAACAAACGAAAGGAGGAGGCCCGAATGTACAGAATAGACACATCTAGCTTTGAACGCCTTATAAATACCCACCGTGGCGTAAGTTTGTCTTGAGAGGACAAAAATTCTAAGGAGTTTCGCGTGTTTCCGGCCAAGGCCATTACATTCAATGTCAAGGTTCGCTTTATTGGTGGGGAGAAGGGTTAAGCTACAAGCAAAATTAACACTTATTGCATAGGAAACAACATTGTAGTTAAATAAACAAACATTGTAGCTGGCAGGTAAACTTTACAAGAGACTTTACTAGACCTTACATTACAAATAGCACACAAAATAAGACTTGACGAGGAGAACCTCGGAATTCGGAAATAACCTCGAGTTTTAAAGCGACTAAAAACTAGCTGTTAAATCTTACTAGGTACAGGAAAGTATTCAGTATTTGCACATTTCTAACCATTCTTAAGCACATGAACAGCTGAGTAGAAAGACCCGTTGAAAATAGTCATTGACTCAGTAACGAGTTATTTTAACAATGCATATTAATGTTTAAACATGACTAAAATAACAATAGTAATGACATTGTGACGTTTAAATTAAAACTTGGTCAAGTACGAATTAGTAAGTTTTTACAGTTATCGTAACGGTTACTTTGTTTGTAAATATAGCTTAATTTGAATGTTAGTCATTTATTTATTTAATTAATGCTTAAATGTTGGACAATAGTGAATAGTGGTCGTGTGAGCTGAAAACCTCGGTTTTATCCCACTTATATAATAATATAATAGTGTAGCTTAACAATGCAGAAGTTAGAACAAAGTAAAGTAGATTCAGTGTAGACTAACTAATGTTAATACTTAATAGTACTAGTTATAATCACTTAAGTATCTCATTCTATGCGAACTGTTAAGTTCTTATGAGAAATAAAGTTCTTTAAACCCAAGAGGCTAATACTGAAATGATTAAGAAAACACAAGGTGAAAGCTTACAAAAAGTAAACTTACAAACTGTGGACTTGGATGCCAATCACGACCGGTATAAATATCCCATAAATTCATTTAATTTTATACAATTGTGCGTAGATAACAAGTTGTAGAAAGAAGAAAACTGTCAGAAATATAACGTATGCTAGCGCTAGAAAATATGTTGCTAGCTCAGATTCTTTCTATAATCTGAGGTTGCTAGAAAGCAATTCTGCCCAAAGAAACGTTGGATATATTGATATGAACGCGGATATGTCTCTAGTAGCTCTTACAGATCTTTGAAAGAAGACACGTGCTGCGAACGACCCTAGCGTGCTAGAAAGCAATAGTTTTGGTTGATGCAAGCAGCTATTAGAGTGAAAGCCTTCAAAGGAGAAACACACTTTAGCAAACCACGAAACCACAAATTAACAAACGTCAGACAGATCAACACGAAAAAGTAAGATGCTGTAGACAAGAAGTTAGAGAGAGAGCGAGAGGCTAGCTCTCAATATTTACCAACATACTTCAACGTAACCATTACAGAAACTATTAGATATATTTGCTGACCACTTCACAACAAAAACATGGAGCATTGAATTTTTTTACGCTGCGGTAAGAATAACGAGCAGGTGATGAATATTATTAGAAATACAGTTAGGATCGCTATAACTTATCGTAAAACTGAACTCCAGATGACTGTGGCGTCTAATTTAAGCAAGCTATTGACCCCTCGGAAGAGGTCTCACCCTTGTCTAAATAAACAGAAGTCAATGATGTTGATGATATCATTGACTTTGATAGTGTTGGGATCTTTGAAGCGTATGCTACATGATTAGATCCTTCCGTGATGCCCGAGACGGTTTGTAATTATATTAAGCATGGTGTTAATCATGTCATTTGTATGGTGTAAACTAGAAAACAGCTGAGTCGTCACTGGATTTTTATAAATTGAGAATTAACTTTTTTTTCTAATAATCTCTTTGTTCGTCTACCCGCAAAATCACTTAGAGATTACGCAAGCAAAAATTAAACTCAAAATGTGAAAGTTCTCTTTAAGTGAACGCTTACAAGAAAAAGTAAAACCAATGGCCGTACTTCTTTGTAAACTTTTTATTCAATTGCAAATAAAAGTCAGGTGCGAAAAGATCGCTATCAACGCGTTGCACGCTCACTGTTATGGAATAGTTAAGTAATTTGTTTACACATGATAACGTAGAATATTATCTAGGTGCCTATTCTAAAACGTCTCATATGATGTTATTTCTAAGAACCCCTACACACAGGGTAATTATAACTGTTCATAACGCGGTTAAACTTTGTACTTCACGAGGTAACACTTATCCCAAATAAACTAATTAAACTTACCGACTTAGGAATAACTGGTAACCTAGAACTATACAAAATATCACTTAACCGACTATCACAGCCACTCGATTCAAGAGAGAAAAAAAAATTAACTTTTCGAATGACGTTAACCAAACGCACGGTGTGTCCGGCCGGCGCGGTGCGCGTTCGGAAACTGAGCCGTAACTCGAAAAGCAGCAGTGACGTGGAACCGGTGAAGGGCCTGTACCACGTGTGGCGAACTCATCTTGTTCCTCACGCGGACGAAAAGCACCAATCTCGTATGAAAGAATCGGACTGTTGGGGCAGGTTGTGATTTGGATAGGAGTGAATTAAGCGCCCGTGGTAGATGCGGTGGCGTGATCGTGCGATTCACGTGGCCGTGATTGTTGATACATCATCCAGGCTCCCTACGTCACCGCATTTCTGTTACGCGTAAAAATATTTCTCTTTAAACTGCGCCTTTCGTGATATACCTTTTCCTGAACTGCTATTTATGCTGATTACTCTTGCCTTGAAACATAATTTTAAGCGAAAACAATAAGTCGCGTTAGGTAACAACCTTATGGCTCATTATACGTAATTTACTTCACATAATGATGGGCGGATATATTCTCGTGATTACAAGTTGGAGTTACGACAAGTAGCTACATTACCGAGTCAATTGTGCCATCAAAGTTCTCATCATCAAGTATTTAAGTGATTATGAAGCTATATGACAAAAAGAATAATTTCAGAGGACGGAGCTTTCAAAAGCATCAACTAGCATTACTTAAACAATTAAATACTGATAATTATAATTGGAGACATCATATCGCTCTTATGATAAACCATGACTTTAAATTTTTAATCCAGATAACAAAACTTCAACACTGATATAAATGCTGAAATCGGATTTATTTTTATAAGTGTAAATCATAGTTGCGAAGTTCTATACATACAAGACTTTAAAAAATTCGTAGACTAATTCAGATCCAGGAACTGCAGTCTCAACATAGGTAGCGATCGCTTTACCACCTAATTCGGTCGCAAAGTCCTAATGTCGACGGTCAAAATTGATTGACATGCGCGAAAAAATCACAATCATGTCCACCAATTTTGTCTAGAGACCCCATTAGGACTTTGCGACCGAATTCGGTCGTAAAGCGATCGCTATCTATGTCGAGACAGCAGGGCCTGGGATCAAATTCATCAGTCCCTTGCCTTTCGAAAAAGAAACCGAAGGTTGGTAGGTTTGCCATCACCAGACATCGATACCGGCGTGCAATTGTGAACACAAACATCTCCATAGCTCAGTGCATCTGCACTTAGCCGGCCGTCCAACCCGCTTCCCGAATGTAGTAGTAGCCGACGTATCGTGTTATGGAAGGACGCCATCGGCACGATACGTAGCAGGGTGCACATTCCTTGTTATTTGAACGCCGAAGTTAGACCATATATTGCCTGGCTTTGGCATGTGTGTTGCGAAACATACAGAAATAAGGAGACGATTGCCGAATTATAGTAGGTTTAGGGAAGTGGCCGATGAAGTTATAGCTATGAGCGCAAAATATAACTCTGACGGAGTAAATGCCATAAGTGCGGCAAGCGGCAACATCTTAATCAGCCCAGGGTTGGTAACCGTAGTCCCATAGAAACGGTGCTTTTGAACAGATTAACCATTTCGTAGTCTCATGAGCTTTTTTAGATTAAATTTACAGCTCTGTTAGATAAGCAAGTGATTGATCTTCATTAATACCGTGTCAGCTCGAAAATCGCAGGTAGATAACGATAAAATCATGAATGAGTCAACATCTAAGAAAAATAAGAGTTTCATGAACAAGCCTGGTACAGTCTTCACTCGATGACGTCAGCATGAGTCTGTAAGTATTCTTGAAACAGCCCCCGGGAGTTCGGTGCTATTTTCAGACTTATTTAATTTACTTATATGTATTGGATTTCATTGTTTTAATAAATCGAATAAATAAATATTGGAATACAATTACACGGCTCTACTGGTTTACTGCTTTTGTATTCATTGTAATGAAAAAAATATACTGCATGATGAGTAGCTCTTCGTTCTTTCATTTAAGTTACTTTTTGCGTTACAACCATTATTCTCCTGAGAATACTGAATTAATGATACCTAAATAACTGCTACTTCCTAACAATTAGGCAGACACTGATAAGTGATAACAGAGATAAACCTCGTAATAATGACCCTAATAGAAACCGATTATATATCATTACAGTAGCAGATCTGCGAATAGAATAATGCCTTAACAACAAACCGAGACATCCTGCGGAAGGCGTCAACTTAAAATGAACTTTAACACGATGATATAAGAGCTAATGATGCAGAGGATATAAGATGACAAGTTATTTGTTGTGTTATAAAGACTCCTACACACGTGAGACAATGGACAAAACGTGCGGCGGAATGACCTAAGCACGCTCCGTGTACAGTGACCATGATGCTTTGTTGTTTGTAGATAATATGGACTTTGCTCTTACTGATTAGCTTTTCTGCTTTTTTTGTGACGCACATATATTGTAAATAATAGTATGTGATTTGTGTCTTGTGTGCTTACCGCAAAGAACGAAATAAATAAATATTATAGTTTAACCCAAGTTACTTTTATTTAATTTACCCTGAACAAACAGGAAAATTGTAAAATAGTTTAACTTTGACCTAGGTTTGGTCTATCAATCACTATAATGACGACACATATCAACAAAGTGCACAAAACAAGGAAATGCAATTCCGGACTAATGAATGATTGACGCAATTCAATCTGGGAATGGCCTGATCGCTCCCATGAGTAATTTCATTCAGCATTCGTAAACAGACAGCCAAGATATCGAGAGGCTGTTCATTATAATTGAATGAATCATTGCGGATGAATGATTCGCGGAGATAAGATGGCAGTGTACGATAGTAAACAATACGAACAAGAGATGTTTTAAAAGACAACACTCGACACGAGACAGGTACGCGATTTCAAAGACAACGTCTTTTGAATTAAAGATAAAAACAAAGCCACGCGGGGTAATTGTAACACACGTACAGTAGCAATGGGTTTCATTTTAACAGTTCGACAAAACTCATTGCGTTATTTACGTTGTTCAGCAGACACATTTTTTTAACGTATGAAGGCTTCTACAGACCGGCGCGACACAAAGGCCCCGCGTGTCGCGCGACGAGCGATGCCTTTGTGTCGCGTCGCGAGTCGCGTAGCAATAATAGTAGATTGTTGCACCGGGTGCAAAGTGAGTTATTTATTAATTACTCACTTTAGCAAGGTGCGTAATCTACTTTTCTTTCAACTACCAATCTACCGTGATACAATTATACCTACTCTTTTTTTTATTTTTTTTATTGAGCATGAGTTTGCTCTTGACCTTAGTCTAGGGCAGAGGTGACTGAGACAAAGTCGACGATGGAGTGAGGTTACCCAGAAGATGCCTACAAACCCCGCCCCCCCCCCTGCCTACTCAAAATAAAAACAGTTTTATTTAGCCGATTTTTATTTTCAGCCAGTAACTTTTTAATATAATGCATACAACTTAATGTGGTAAATTTATATCTAAATAAAAAAAAAAACAGTGCAGAATTGGTTCTAAGCAAAAAATACGTGCTTTGTGATCGGTTTTGTACTGATTAATGATATCATTACTACTTAGTTGAAAGGAAAATTATTTTTCTTTCTTTCCTTCAATATACCACTTCAAAATCATTTAGATTGTGATTCAAATTGTGTTACGCAATTAGGGTGCTGGTAACTATGTTACTGCAACTAAAGTTTATTCATAAAGTGAAGTTTTCTAATACCATCCGGCAAGGCGGCATTTATGAATCTTCTTACTAGTTCTCGGCGGCCACGGAAGCGGGAACTCGGGAAGCATATGGTTGTTCGCAAGTCAACTTCGAAGTTCTAAATTGCGTCGCTTTTGTTCCTATCTTAATAATTTTACACAAATAAAACTGCTTGCATAAAGATTTTTTATTTTATTTAGGATGGGTTTACTCTTGACCTTAGTCTAGGGCAGAGGTGATAGAGACAAAGTCGACGATGGAGTGAGCTTACCCAGAAGAAGCCTGTTCACTCTAATTTTGAAGAGATTAGGGTTGTATGCGTTCGGAAACACAGACGCAGGTAGAGAGTTCCACTCTTTTGCTGTGCGTATTATAAAAGACATTTGGAAACGCTTAGTGCGAATTGGTGGAATAGCAACAAGGAAGGGATGGTAACCTGCAGTGCGTCCAGATGTCCGATAATAGAAGGGGGCCGGTGGAATGAGGTCGTGGAGTTCTTGGGCACACTCACCGAAGTACAATCTGTAGAAGACCGACAAGCAGGCAACCTTGCGGTGATGGGCCAAGCTGTGAAGATTGGCATCCACCAGTTTTACGTCGCCAATGAGCCTCTTAGCTCTGCGTTCACCGAGTCAAGCGCGGCAAGTTGGTATTTTGCTGAGCCATCCCAATGTAAGTAAATAGCAATGTTTCCGAGAACTGACATATTATCCCTGATCCGGAAAGTACACATGATCAATTAGCAATTAAACAGAATTATAAAACAAACATAAATATATTATGAATGTTTGCAGTTCCGGAATGTCAATTAATAGTCCCTCGGTCAAAGTTCGACGAGCTTACTCAACGGCTCGTTTGGGATTAATTAATTGTGACAACAATTTGTAACTTGTAGTTAAATTACAAATTAAATTACGTTTGCTACTGTCCTTCGGAATATCCGTTAGTAAAAGGTCACCTGCAGACGTTCTTTACAAAAACAACAGCGCATGAATAGTTTTTGTTCATGTACATGTTCCAGTAAGAACCCTTAGTCTGGTCGTCCTACAAACGGATGGCACTCGCCGGAAAGCGAATCTCGCGCAGACGGGACGATGGGATAATGGTCGGGCTCGATTCTGGGGGCGAAGTCCGTACTCCCGGATGAGAATAGACGGGACAGGCGTTACTTCCAATGCAATCAAATATGGGTGTACTGTTCTCTGGTTTACATCCCCTACAAGATAATTTGTATGGCGGCCATGGAATAAATGTGGGCATCCGGTTGATAGTTAAAGATTTGAAGGCCGAAGCGATACGCCGTGATTGGGGTTGAATTTTTGGGTACAGGAAATTGCTATCTAGCTAAAGGGCATGGTGAGTGAGTGGTGACAATGGCTAATGGGGTAGACGACAAAGCGATAAGTACACACATAAACTTTATTGCCGTTCCAAAAATTCTGCTTATCACTCATAATAACCTAACCTAATTTTACATCGCCCATTACGAGTCCATTCATTATCTCAAAACACAAGTCGATCATCCAAGATAGCGCACAACAGACAAACAATATGGCACAGCACACAATATCTTTCGATCTACAGTTCAAACGCCTAGGATTGTTATCCGTGGCATAATCAAAGTGTGTCAGTAAACATCGTCGGTACGGCGAGGAGGCAACGGTCATGTCAAGTCATGTGTCAGCCAGCACCCGGTCCAAAGTGCTCGTGTGCAGACACGCGTGTCGTGTCCCTATGAACTCTCGCCCCTTGACACAGTTTGCGTGCTGAAAGACCTAGCTCAAGAAATAAGTTCGTATTCAACACGTTTACATGTCTCTTGTCTTTATTTCTACAGTTCTCGGCTTGAGAAGTGATAGATGATATTTTTATATAAGTTGGAAAAGTGTAATGGTTTTGAATAGTACTGAAGAGATGTGTTAGCAGTAGGTCTCATAGCAATACGATGCAATCACATAACCTTTTTGATGATAGCCCGCGTCAAAAAACTACCGCATTCTAATCAAATATTAACTCAATTTAACACATGCGGTACTTATCGGTGAAACACTTTAAAACGAAATTGGGGTTCAGTAAAATCATCAATAACTGCCTTTAAAAACAAAACGTCAATAGTTGCAATCAATACGTTAGTAAGTAGGTAATACTGACATGAAGCTGCGGGAAAAAGTTAATACGATATAGATACTTAAATAAAATTACAGATGTGGAAGGACGTAACGAAACGGGATTTTTGCCTGATTTAGAGCGACAACCAGTGCGAGCTTTGCCTGTATGTCGACGTTACACATTACTTTCATTTTCACTTCATTACTTTCAGGATACTACTAACACTACTATCCTCACGATCGGGCAACTATTGCAGAAAAGCCTCAAAAAACTGATGTAGTATTGGATTGAACAAGTTAAAGTTTAACTACAACTCAGAGGAGTCTCGTTACAGGAACAAAGCGTCCCGAAAGACCGCGCTAAGCTAAAGAAAATAACATTAATATAACGAATGGTTCGTATTGTAAATCATAAACATAAAGGCTTGCCCTGTAACACAATGAAATATATGGAGTACAGAAAGTAGATCAATGGACAGTCGGAGGATGAAGTCGGATTCATCCGATAACACAGATCTAAAACCTAATGAATAGAGCCTGTAATGCTTATTTATACGATGCTTATTGTGAAGTATACTTTATGGAGAGGGGAACAGCTGCAGCAGACGTGTTAGTTATTTATGAACTCAACTACAATGGCTGGTACTTCGATGTATATTGTATAATATTTCTTAGTTGTTACGTCGTCGATGCAGGTAAGTGAATATAAAAGTTTAAGATGTTTAGCCCAAAATTTGAACCTCTTCACAGACAACACGAGGTTGAGTTGTGTTTGAGAATTTGGATGATGGCCATTTACTTTTATGACTTGAAATTTTATATTCCCTAAGTTACTGTTAATTACCTAAGTCATTTCTGATTTTGCAGTTGTTTTGGATATTATGAGTACTAAAATGTGTCATCAATAAACACAATCGCCTAACTGCTTCCGTGTTCCTCCACATTGTAATAAATAAAAACATAAATAACTTGATGTGTCAATAACGAACCGTAGACTGTTTGAGATAACCATCGAAGGTCAGGCCTATCGGAGGATCGTCGGAAGAAGCGACGGCAGAGCACCAGATAAGTGCTGACATGTTGGAGATAATGATGTCTGGACTGTGGACCCGGCAGTTATGGGACCCATAGACTTGATAAGGTATAAAATATGGGCGGTTTAATTTATAATCATTTTTTAACATCATCGTTACATAACATCACAAAACGCAATCATAAACGATTGAGTATTTCCCGTGAAGTATAGAAAACCGACATTTCGTCAGTTATAGCCTACGGTTATTTAAAAGTACAAGCTTTTTGCCGTTAACCGCGTACAAATCCATACTCTGGAACTGAGAAATTCCTAATGGAAAACTTAGAGCGTGTAAATTTGTCGTCAGTGACGAATCGGGAGCTACCCGAGCTACCAACCTATTATGGGTAATGGTAATCTCTATTGTCGAAATAAATCTGCGAGGTCTCCCAAAAGTCCTAGCTTATAATTCAGAAATCGGGTCTTAATATTCGTGATTCGTGATCAATAAGACGAACCTAACACATTGTCTTCGCGCCGAGTACCCTTGGGCGCCGAAAAGCTACTAAAGAAGCCTGACTCCAAATACCCTACCCTGACAGCGGAGGTGAGAGCTTGCCTAAATAACGCAAAGCTTCATTTGGGCAACTCTCGCAACCTCAAGACGGAGGTGGTGTCTGCGATCAACAGGCTCTTTGAGTTAGTCAGAGCGTAATAAATCTCCAATCGCACCTACCTGATGTCACACCTGAATGATGATGAAACTATGCCTATACTGAAGAGCCCTTCCTATCCATACGCAGCGAGAATAACGCTCGCCAGATGGAGCTTATCAAAGTTATAGAAAATCATAGCTCGTTGATAAGGGCAAACAGAAAAATTTGAGAAATTACAGGATGCTCTAGCGAATAGAGAAAGCGTTGAGGAGAAAACACAAGAGTTGAGACGGGCGAAGAGGTATTAGAAACAATAAGAATGGCAGGGGACGTAAAAGAAGGCTGGGTGCAGGTGGAAACTGTGAGAAAAGACAGGAAGATCATTATGGGTTGCCCAACAAAAGAGGAACGAAGAAAGATCAAGGAGAGAATTGAAGCGGTCGGAAAGAACCTCATCGTCGAGGAAGTGACAAACAGAGAACCGCTTCTGATTCCGAGGCACGTGTTGTTGGTTCACAGTGACGAGGAACTCCTCAAAGCCCTCCGGAATCAGAATCGGGAGATCTTTCATGACCTCGGAGAAGAGGGAGTAAGGACCAAAATGAGGTACAGGGGAAAACGAGAAATCCCCATATGAACCACATTGTGCTGAGTGTGTCCCTCACGATCTGGAGGAGAGCGATTGAAGGAGTAAAGCTCAGCATTGACCTCCAGACTCTCCAGAGAGTACGCGTCGAAGACCATACACCACTGGTACAGTGTACCCGCTGTTTGGGTTACGGTCACGGCAAACGGTTATGCAAAGAGCCAGCCGACCTATGTACCCACTGCAGCGGCCCGCATTTTAGGGCAGACTGCCCAGACCGACAGATTGGCGAAGCAGCGGTGTGCATCAACTGAGCCAAGACGGGAAACAAAGACCACAATGCATTCAGCAGTGACTGTCCAGTGCGGAGGAAGTGGGACGCATTGGCCCGAGCTTCAATAGCATACTGCTAAGGATGTCCCTGCGAATACCCGCAACGATAAAAGACGAAAACGGCGCTACACAAACTGCGCAGATATTAAATCAGACTCCCCAGACATATTAGCGATGGAGCATGACTGGAGAATTTTGGAGGACTTGACGAGGCTGGATCATAACGGCATTGACCTCAAGGAGACAGGAGCAAATTGTTGGCAGTTTCATAAGAAACTGGCTCAATTTAAGCAGAAAAATATGTCGTCGTGGTCCGTTCGACTCGCCGAAATGAAGGAGGTCGCCACCAAAAGTAAGACAAATAGTTGCGCCATGCCGGTCCGAGGATTGCGGGTCTTTGCGGAGTACCTCAAAAATAATGGGCAGAAGGCAGTGAGAGCACGGGTCGAGAGCTATAAGTGGCGGGCGGTAATGAGGTGTCTGCTAAGTTTAAAAAAAAGGAAACAAAGAGAAACATTTATCAAATTAGTTGCAAATATTATTAGGATAGTTAAAAATAGTAGTAGATTATTAAATTATTACTTTATGATATATTGACATATATTAGGAATTTAGGATAGGCATAGCATGAACATAGTGTAGACTACGTTAAAGATAAAAATAGAATAGCACTTTTGATAAATCTCATAAATAATAGATAACATAAGTACTTAAAATAAAAACAGAAAAATACAAAAATAATATACACAAAAAATCCAAATATAACCTAGTATAATGTAGTGAACTAAGTATACAGACTTATTATTATCCATCAGAAAGCAAAGAATGCGACTAAACTCGTTAATCCCAAAAACATGAAGACTAAATAATCAAACAAATTACACAAGAAAAACAAAAACTAAATGTAATGCAAAAGGCTCTGATCATGTAAGAGGTAACTGGCAAGGCAGGAGTGGGTTTTAGCCGGTAAGAGTCCGGCACTGCTCAGACTGGCTCACCAGTGAGGCAGTCTGGGCGTCCATGAGGATTTCCCTCTTCTGCCATAAAAAGAAATAAAAAAACTACATTGTCTTCTAATCATTAAGCGTGTCATTGTTTCAACTTGAAGTTTTTATCAGGTAGTTGACTTCGTACCTCGGTCTCATCTGCGGGTGTTTATCTAAAGACAAGTGGGTCACAGATAAAGGCGGCTCGCCTGATGTGCGAGCGTACTTTGTACAGGACGTGGAAGGGGGTCTTTCGACAAAAACATCTCGTCCGATGAGATAACGACCTCGGAGTCAGAGCGCATTATCTTGAGGAACGGACATTAGATAAAAATACAAAGAACTAGAAAAGTATCTAATTGTACAATAATGCAATGACAACTGGACAAGCTGTCATATTCCTTTCACTATTGATCACTACTAAATATAAAACAGATCCAGACACAAGTCTGTCTGTCTGAACGCGATAAACTCAAAAACTGCCGAACGGATTTTCATACGGTTTTCCCGACTGGCACTGGACGGAGTGATTCATGAGGAAGGGTTACGTGTATAATTAATTAAGGTTTTGTGTAAATTGGCTGAAATATGGCGATGATTGTTGAACATGTCGGACAAAATCATGCCGACTGGGTGGGAGTTTTACTGGCGTGCGCCGCGTTAACCAAGTATATGAAAACAACGTAATACAGAATAATTCCACTTAAAAATATCTATTAAACTGTAGGAACGCTATATCTCCTAAGATTACAATAACAAAAAATAATTGCTAGAAAATGCTTTAAAAACATATCTTTAACAACACCACACAACACACCACGACAGCTCTGATGCACAATAGTGTTTTCTGCATGGCACCAATTATATAATTATGATCACATACCAGATTCAATTAAAATTTTAAATGTTAATTTGTTTAAAAGGCATTTAAAAAACTTTCTCATAAGTAAATCGTACTATAATATCTCAGAGTTCCTATCGCAAAAATCTGTGGGACCTATGTGTCGAATATCGATGTTCATTGCAATTTTTAACTGGTACTCATTTTGTTTTAGGTTTTAATATTCCTGACATGCTCTTTTTCCATAAGTATAATTGGATAATTGACTTTTTTTATAAAATAAATTATTTCTTTTTCTTATTTTTACGCTCAGATTATAGAAAGAAGCAGATAGACCGCGCGGAACACCGAGAGTGCGGCCAACAAAGCAAATACAAATTCAAAAGCGAATACAAACTAGATTCAGTACAGCACGCAGCGGCGCATCGTTAGTACGTCACGGGCTCTAACAGATAATTTCAGAATAATGCCGTCTTGTATTTTTAAACATTGTAAAAACTGTTCCCAAAAACAAAAGAAATAAGATGGAGTATCTTTCATAGGTAAAATATTGATTATTTGTCTATTTGGATTTATTTTACGTGTTTATTGTTAGTGACATCTTGAAACATAAAACCTTAACAAAAATCATTCGGTGTTGCTAATTTATATTGAAACATTTACCCCTAAGTTAGGAAATAAGTATAGGATACAGGAGTATCGGAGTAACAAAATATTTATTTTGATAATAGTGTTTTATTTATCGCCTTTTCTGGTTGGTATGTTTATAAATAAATATGTATGTGTCTTCGTAAGTGTAACTAGTTAATGGATTTTATAATACTTATTACATCAGTCGATTTGCTATATCATGGGTTATATGACGTCACCATAAAGTAAATATAGCTACCAAAAACAATAAAATGTTGGTGTCTCAAAATAAAAATATATCACAAATGTATCTTTTATATGGCTATTGTTAATTTGACGTATACTGTTAATAAAAACAACTGATTTAAGAGAAAAAAAAACTTTTGTTTTTCATGTAATGAAATATTATGGCTAATTTTTTTATTATCCTGGCAACCGTACACACACATAGAGGCACCTGTTCTTATAGTGCTGTCACGTGGCTGTAACGCACACATGTCTACAAACGGGCCTCACTTTATTGTTCCGCGCGGTCTATCTGCTTCTTTCTATAATCTGAGTTTTTACGTATTTAAAGTGACATGCTTGTAATGTATCCATTGACATACCTATTATTGTAGCCTATAACTTCTTCATCATCTTCTTGAAATGAATGTGTTAATAATTGTGTTCTGAATATTTATTATAATAGTTGATTGTATTCAAAAAAAATGTATGTAATTTCGATTTTAAAATCTTGTATTGTTTAAATAGTGTATGCCCTAATGGGTAGTTTTTTGAGTTACAATAACCTAACATTAACCTTACACCTACTGTATCACTAAAAATCACACAATAAATACTTTGACTTTAACACCAACAACAACAACAACAACACCACCATGACAACCCAACACCAACACCTATGTACTTTACCCATGTTGGCAAAGGAATAAATGATTTTTTTTATTAAGCGATTATTTTGGGGTCATTATTTAGGTCCTTATTAAATTAAATTAAATTAGACTATCGTTGTCTCCATGTTATCTAGATTAAAATTGTCTTTACCAAACAATTCGGACCTTATTTTTGTTTTTTTGGTACGCAGAAAATCTCAGCGTAATATTTAGAACTAATTTGAAAGAAATTTGGCTCACAGATAGTTTATAACCGGGATATTATGGTACTTTTATTAATAATAATAAAATAGTACGTTCCCGGGGGACATTTTCTGACATCCACGCGGGTGAAGCCGCAGGCAAAAGTTAGTAATTTATACATTTTTGTGAGAAGAATGCATGACTGTGTTAAATAAATTATATGTTTAAATAATGTAATTGGCTTCGGCCGTTCTATTTAAAATAAATAAAGAATAAATATTTTCCAGGAAGTAAGCAAGGTGATAAAACGGTAACCAGAAAAATATGACAAGCAGACAGACAGACATAGCGCCAATTTCATAAACGAACCGTTTTTCCAATTATGGTGCGGAACACTAAAAATAGGTAACTGACTAAAGAGTTCAGTGTATTTCTGTTGAACTTGAAGGGAAGGGAGAGAATGTCAATTGACTGATTAGATACAAGATAGTGGAGTAAATAGCAAAATGTATTAGGGACGGTGCACGGTGGTTAAATTTCCGTGCTATGGCCGTAGAATGTGCACATCATGTCAGCCGAAAGACGTCCACTGCTGGACATAGGCCTCCCCCAAAAGGAGGTGGGGGTTGGCATAATCGCCGAATGAATCAAATGTGCACATATTGAACAAAATATATCCGTCTGGTTCACCGTAGTGTTTTAGCTTCTGATGTAACCTATAGCATATTGACTGAAATCTCCAGTCCATCAATCATTTCTTTAAGCGCGTTTTATTAATTTCGGCCTTACAAACCTTGTTACATCGTTATGTATTCGCTTTCGTCTGACCACCCTGATTTTGTTGTTTTGTCAAGCGAGACGGTCAAGCTGACTGCGTGCAATGAAACCAACAAGAATGTTGTACAAGTAACTGCACAACAAATAATTTGGACGCTGTTCTGTTTTCTAAGTCTTCTGTGCATGTGCGACAAATCCATCAAATTTAAAAAAAATAAAAAAAGTCTTCTCTTAAGGCTCCGTGCACGAAAAAAAAACCCTTTTTCGTCAATTTCTTATCTAATTGTGAGAAAACTTGAAATAATTGAAACATTAAGTCTGTGTAAGTACAGTTTTCGTGGTGCTAAACCATTCGTGTCAGTCACAGCACCTGAGTTTCATCACTTTTGTGCTCTCGAAAATATAGCATATTGCGCCTTTGATTTACTCAATGAAGATATTGTATAATCATAAAATACAATTTTGATTTTATCTCAAGGATAGCACCCAGTGTGTAATTTTTACCCGACTGCGTGACACAAAGGAGGGTAATGTGTTTATCAGCCTTTGTATGTATGTATGTTTGTTTGTTCCTTTGTGGTACTCTAGAGACGAAACGCGTGGACCGATTTTGATGATTCTTACGTCAATAGATTTGTCTTAATCTTGTGAGTGTTACTAAAGACATCACAGTAATCGATAGTCAATATGGCAACAACCAGACGCCGTCAAGTGGGGTATCATTGGATAGGTATTTGAAAATCATCTTTAGGTTTCTCAAATCATTCTTCATTTTGAATGACCTTTTAGTATCTATAACGATTTAAAGTTGGTTAGCAACCATTCTCATTAAATTTTCAAAACTTATAATAAAGCTGTGATAAAATTCTTATTATACACTATGAACCGTTATTCTAGACCTATACAGTGAGACAGCATCTTTCCGGATCTGACGTCACGACCTCTCTTGTTCCCCTCCCAATCGGCTCCGCCCCGCTGTAGCCGGGGGGAGGGGCGTGGAGCTTGCCCGAACAGTCAGGCGTGCTCTTCACATTGGCATCGTTTTTCGGTGCGATCACACCTCTTCTAGTGCGGGCAACAGCGCTGCTGTTTAAGTTTTTAAAATTATTAGTTTAAATAAAAGTACCTACATTTTTTAGTTCGTGGAAATAAACTTTTTTTTTTTAGTGCGTGTTTTGTATACGTAATGGAAAAATCCACGAAAGCGCCTGCCGAGGGTGACGGGAGTCGCCCGCCTCCCCCTGCATCACCGCAGGCATCTTCGTCGTCATCATCAAACAGCTCCACCCCACGTCGGAAACGACGGCAGCTGCGGCAGGATACCCGAGAGAACGAGCGCAGGTTAGACTTGCTGTCAAATCAAGTGAGTGAAATATTATCCTACTTAAAAAATAACGATCGCTTTTCAAACAAAGAAACCGAGCCCGAATCTGATTCTGATATTTCCTTACATCCATCTGCAGGCTTGAGGGTTTCTCTTGGGAATGATCACCTTCTCAGTAAACCACAGAAGGCTAAAGTATTCGAATTTCTGGTATCCACTAACCTAAAAGAACCTTCTGTTGAAAATGCCTCAGAGGGTAGATTACATGTGCTAAATAAACTACATCATTTTGATACTAATGATTGGCAAAGGGTTAGATACCTAGAAACTGAGCAAAAGTATGTCGCTAAGCCAGGTTTTTACGAACTCGATGTTAACACTGAACTTAGACATTGTGATACAAATTCTTCTTGGCTTAGATTACTTGATAGATCGTTTGGAGCTTTTACTCATGGGCTTATACAACAAAATGAGCTGCTAAGAAACAACTTTCAGCAAATCATAGAATGGGCGCAATCGCCTGGCTGTGTACTCAACGCTGACACGCTTTTTGAAAAGATTAATGCTTCTTTTTCCGAAAACTCATCTTACATGAAAGTGTCCGAGGATCTCTTGCAAATGAGTTGTGGAAGGCGTGCTGATATCATTCAAAGACGTCGTGACTGCATTTTGTCGGGTGTCAAGGACAAATATGTAAAGGTGGACTTGCAAAAGATCCCCCCAACACAATATAACCTTTTTAATCCACAGGATTTAACCACATTTTTACAAAAGGCTGGTGGTACAAGTAAGTTATTCTCTGCCCAAAAGCGCCCTGCGGAAGAGCCTCATGCCATGTCTATGCGGAATAGACAGGATGGCCCTCCCGCTAAGCGACCACGCAAGCCCTTTCACGGAGACAATCCTGGGTTCGATCCCCAGCCATCCACGAGCTTTCAAGCGCCCCCCAAAAGTAGAGGCCGAAAGTCGGGAAACAATAAATCCGGTACAAGACATAATGAAAACAAAAAACGGTCCTTCGGCAATCGTAAATCCGATCAGTATCGTAAGTGACTATCCTCAAGAAATTTTATTTTATGGCGGGCGGTTAAAAAATTACATTCAAATTTGGAAGAATTACGGTGCTCCAGGGAACATTATAAAAATGATATCTGGTTACCGAATTCCCTTTTTCAAAATACCCCCACTTCAAAGTCCAGACTTGTTAACACGTTTTCAAACTCCAACGAGCTTATTGATGTCGCAACAAGTCGAGATTTTGAAACAACAGAAAATTTTGATTCGAGTAGATCCATCTCCAAGTTATGTCTGTCCGATGTTTTTAGTGCAAAAGTCAGATACCAACAATCGCCCGATATTCAATTTAAAAAATCTAAACCGCTATGTAATTCAAACAAAGTTTCGCTTAATAAATATGTACCGTGTGCCGGATTTCTTGCAACCAAACGACTGGGCGATCAAAATAGACCTTTCTCAGGCCTATTTTCACCTAGCAGTCAGCCCCAGTCATCAACCATTTCTGCGAGTATTATACGCAACAGAAAAGAAGTCGAGCCCGAAGCTCCTTCAGTTCACTTGTCTGCCATTCGGGCTGTCATCAGCACCCAGGGCATTTGCGACAGTGACAAATTGGGTAGCAGACGTGCTGCGCGAGAAGGGCATGCGAGTCATCGTCTATTTGGACGATTATTTAATCGTGAACCAAGATCGATTAACCCTAATGGACCATGCTGCGGAAGCTATAAGAGTCCTAACAACTTTGGGATGGATGATCAACTACAAAAAATCCACATTGATCCCTACAAAGGCAGTAGACTATCTCGGCATAAAATGGAATCTCGCCCTGAATTCCAAGTATTTGCCCCAGGAAAAGGTTTCCAAAATCTCCAATATGATACGCCACATACTACAGGTAAATCGATGGAGTTTGCACGACGCTCAATGCTTGCTAGGCATGCTAAACTTTGTAGCCTTCGTTGTGCCCAGAGGTCGGCTTCATTGCCGCCCGTTACAAGTAGCTTGCAATCGGCTTCCAAAGCACCAAGCACACGTAAAACGCCCATTCGAGTCGGAACTGTCGACGACCTTAATGTGGTGGTTACGAGCTCTGTCTACAGGAACAGCGATACATCCAGATCCTGTCTCTCATTATGTAACGACAGATGCATCAGCCAGAGGCTGGGGTGCCATAGTAGACGACGCTTGTCTGAGCGGATTATGGTCCCCGGAGCAGAAAAATTGGCACAGCAATTTAAAGGAAATGTGGGCAGTTATACAGGCCTTAACCAATCGTCAGCAATCGCTACGTTATTCAACCGTGCTAGTTCAATCAGACAACAAGAGTGTGGTGAGTTACATGCGGAACGAGGGGGGTCTCCGATCACAGAACCTCTACCGGCTAACTTGCATGTTATTCGAGATTGCGGACGAGAACAAGATTCATCTGGTGTCTCAGTACCTGCCCGGTCAGGTAAACACAGAAGCAGACATGCTGTCAAGGCTCAAATTACCCGGGGAGTGGACCCTCATGGAAGAGGCATGTCAAGAGGTATTTCGCAAGTTCGGAATGCCCGAAATCGACTTGTTCGCCTCGAAAACCGCGCACGTGCTTGCGCGCTACGTCTCACGAGATTGCAAAGACTCGAACGCAGAGTTTCACGACGCCTTCAGCAGAAGGTGGTCATACCGACGAGCGTGGATATTCCCACCACCACACATAATTCCACGAGTTCTGTCACATCTCAACCTGTGCAAGGGTCGATACATCCTAATAGTACCGCGCTGGTCCAAAGTGTTTTGGCGGCCAGACCTGAAGAGGAGAGCGGTGAGCGCTCCTTTACCCATATTCAATCTTCATCGGCGGTTACTAGACACACTGACTTATCTGCCTCCGGTTCACGTGGACCAGATGTATCTAGAGGCATGGCTAGTGAAGGGTGGTGTGCCGAATTAACAAATTGGGCTCAAAACGAAATAGACCTACTTCATTCTAGCTGGCGACCCTCTACGAAGAAAATGTATGCTGGTATTTGGAAAAAATGGTTGAATTGGTGTACTCATAATAATTTCAACCATACAAACCCCTCTGGTGCCCAAGTCGCTAAGTACCTAGCATACTTGCACTTAACTCTTAAACTGTCTTATAAAACTATTTTAGTTTATAAATCAACAGTTGCCACTTTGGCCTGTTCTAACGGACAAATCATAAGCAGTGATCCTATCGTTCAGAGAATGTTAAAAGCTATTTCACTTGCTAATGTTGATTCCAAACCTAAAAACTCTGTCATTTGGGATCCACGTATTGTGGTAGAATGGCTCAGCTCTAACCAGCCGCCTCATTCAAGTTTATTCCAAGTATCTCGTCGCACAGCACTGATTTTGCTACTCGCTTCTAGTCGTAGAGTCCATGACCTGACACTGTTACGGGTTGATAGTGCACATTTTGAAGACAATTCTAATCATATTGTTTTACACCCAGCATTTGGCTCAAAGACAGATAGCTATATACACAGACAATCATCATGGAAATTGCACACACATACAGATAAATCCATATGCCCTGTATGGTGGATACGTAAGTTGATAGAATTATCATCATCACGTAGAATTAACAATGACATTAATCATTTATTTATATCAACTCGTGGCAGAGTCAGGCCAGCCTCCCGAACAGTGATTGGAGGTTGGGTTAAAACTATTCTTAAGGAGGCAGGAGTAGAGGCTACTCCTGGTAGTACTCGAAGTGCCGCAGCATCTCTCAACTGGCTTGAGCGCCACAATATTGACGAGATCATGGCAAAAGGGAACTGGCGTGTCCCCAACACATTTGTACGGTTCTATTCAGCCGAAATTAACACATCGCAAAGTCGTAACAATTTATCTATGACATTTGAAGCTGTGTAGATTCTAAATAATATATGATTATATACCTATTAATCAATGTAATTTCAATCAATCTTTCAGGTCAAAGCAACATTGTTATATTAAGTTAAATTGGTTTATTTAATCTAAGTAGGTATGCTATGCATAACTAATGTAACTTTAGTTCAAAGCAAATCTTAATTCTTTGAATAACATTATCATGAATGCATACATTGTGGTGCTAATCATGTTATGTGAATGGCAAAACTTAGTTTTGGCGGTTCAAATAAAAATATTTTTCTTTACTTACATAATTATACAGTTTTTATTTTTACATTGAGTCACTTACATTTCTAATAATAATGTTCTCACACAGTTATATTTTGTTTAATATAAATACTCCTAGGTACCTATATTAAACAAAATTATTTCGATACCTAAATAATTTATTTTTCACACATTGGCATATACTTAGCTTGCCACCAGGCGATAATAAACACATCTCACTGTATAGGTCTAGAATAACGGTTCATAGTGTATAATATAATGTTTTACCTGAAAATAAAACAGTTATTATATACGGAACCTTATTCTAGACCTATATTTTTAATCCTGCCTGGTGGACTCATAATCCACCGGAAGTGAGATGCAATGTGAAGAGCACGCCTGACTGTTCGGGCAAGCTCCACGCCCCTCCCCCCGGCTACAGCGGGGCGGAGCCGATTGGGAGGGGAACAAGAGAGGTCGTGACGTCAGATCCGGAAAGATGCTGTCTCACTGTATAGGTCTAGAATAAGGTTCCGTATATAATAACTGTTTTATTTTCAGGTAAAACATTATATTTTTTTTTTTTTTTTCTTGCTTTGAAAGATAATAAATAATTTTATTGACCGTTACCCTAAGCGTTACTACCTACCTACAGTGAGAGAAAAATAA
The DNA here is from genome assembly GCA_948098905.1 of Tiliacea aurago. Classification (NCBI taxonomy): domain Eukaryota; kingdom Metazoa; phylum Arthropoda; class Insecta; order Lepidoptera; family Noctuidae; genus Tiliacea; species Tiliacea aurago. Next base: position 27,339,255 of record OX402581.1, on the reverse strand, counting down.
CCAAATTGAAAATAAAGGCTTGTACAGACCGGCGCGACACCGGTAAAACAATTTTCTCGAATTTTTCATAGAAATTGTTCGGTGCCGCGTCGCGCGACAAGTCGGGCCGGTCTGCACGAGCATTATACAACCTGTTTTTTTTGATATCCCATAACTCTAGGGTTATATTCTGTAGGTAAAAATAATACTAAAACTCCTAGAATAGGTGGTCCAAAAATGCATCGTTTCGGAGATATCATCAATCATAATTAAATTAGGTCAAAAATTGTTACCAGTATGACGAATCTTTACTTTTGCGAGGTTGCCAAACTTCGCAGTAGTGTTGTAAAATAAATAGTAAAATAAAAAATGTAGGTATGTTGGTATCGGGGCTTCCCGGCGGCAGCTAGTGAAGGGAAAGCTACCTTGTCGACGTTGTCATATTTCACGTAAGGGTGTTTTACATTAATAATCGTGACTTTGCCGAATTATTTTGTATGAAAAATGAAAAAATAAAAAAATAACGAAGGATTGGAACATAACTCATATGCCAGTTGATTCTTTGATATGGCCTCAATCATACCCTAGAGTTATGGGATATAAAAAAAAAACACGTTGTATAAAAAAAATATCCGACTGCGGCGAAGCCAAAAACGGAGGGTTATGTGTTTGACCTGTATGTATTATTTATGTATGTCCGTCCCTATGGAACATAACTCGCAACTACTAAACGGCTAAACCGATTTTGATGAATGGTATGTCTTTAGATTCGTCTTTATTGCGCGAGTGTCACTATATTAAAAATCTAAATGGCGGATTTCTGGCGCTAAAACGATAACGATATTACAGATTGGTAGATCCTCTATGTTTTGCCCAGAGGCGTACAAATATATTTCATTAACATTGTCGAAATTTTTACTTTTTAACACAAATTTTATTTTTAAGATGTCTTATGGTGTAGAATTATGTAAAATGTCACATTAGTAATAAAGTCAATATTATTAGGTACGCACGGCTACAGATCAAGCTGTACAGTTCCAGTATAAGCTGATCTCGCATTGTATAGGATTTCCTTACAATGAGAAGTCAGCGTAAACTGGAAATGTATAGCTTGATGTGTAGCCGTGTGTACATACATGCATAATAATACAAATTTAAAATACAATCAATTTCAAAAAATGTCAAATATATTCAAGTAAAGTCTTAATAATGCTAATGTGTAACAAAATTCAAAATCGTCAAAATAGGTGAGGTGATGTACAATTTTCTGAAGTAGTAATTATCGCCCAAATATTCCTGTAGCGAGTAATAGCATTTATTTATCAAAATTCTTAATAGTTCTGTTTTTAAATTGTCCAGATTTAACGTTTTCTTTTTTTCAAGTAATTTGTTAAATATTCTTTCGGCCATACAGAAGGTACTTTTATTTATTAGTGCAGTTTTTCCATAAGTCACTTCGAATTCAGACATATTTTTATAGCGTAATTTTCTGTAGTAACTTTTTGTAGCTATTTTTGTATAGTGAAATGTTAGGTTTGTCAAACATATTTGTTTCGTATATGTACAGCGATGGCTAGATAATAATTTTTAGACGAATAAAGAACGGTTGACAACTGCCTGTGCTCGTAAGGCCACACATAGTTCTGACACATCTTTTTTGGGCTCTAAATACGAGTTCTCTATCTACTGAATTGCCCCAGTATATCACGCTATATCTGAGTGTTGATGCAACATAGCCATGATAGGCTGTTAGTACGAATTCTCGGCTCACTATTTTTGATAACTTCTAAAGAACATAGGCAAATTTATTTAGTTTTTTACATATTTCGTCTGTCTAGGGTCTCCAAGTCAAATTGTTGTCTATATTAATACCAAGAAATTTAGTTATCAAGGAATTTGGGATAATTTTATAAAAATGCATAATTTTAGTTAGTGTCTTGTAAAACGATGATCAAACGTCAGTCTCGCGTAATTTTTCGGAAAACTTGTTGCGAACATTAGTGATTTTCCATGAATACTTAATCTATTTGAAAAATCCCTTTCCGCCACATGCAAAAGAAATAACTAACATTTCAAATCACAAATAATTTTGTTTAAATTATTTTTCTCTTTCTCAAAACCAATGAACAAAATTGATCAACGTGCACGGCCCCTTAACCTGTACTGAACTATTAAATCTTATTTACGAAACAACAAAGACAATATAAATAAAAGACAAGGTAACGTGTACTTATGAAATATAAACAACAGTAGCAATACATATTTTATTGAGGTTGCCCCCGACGGGAGTAAGATTTAAAAGCTTTTGTGTTCTGAAGCTTTTACCGAGTTTGTTGACCCTTCACATTCCGCCATATATATTTGATGTACTTACCTACATAGTACGAGCACTATCCATTAGTGACTGTCGGAAGGTTAGCGACAGTTTCTTAAGAATATAAAAAAAAAACCGGCCAAGTGCGAGACAGACGGACAGACGGCGGAGCTTTAGTAATAGGGTTTCCGTTTTACCCTTTGGGTACGGAACCCTAAAAACAGGGTTTTCTTACAAGGCACGCGTTTCCTACGTATTAAAAGCTGGAATACTTTTGATAGAATATGGATTCGTTGCTAAGCAAATACGCTCATCAAATACTTACTTTTTAAATACACTACTAATTAACATTCAGAAACGATAATGATCAAAATCAAAGGCTCGAGAAAAAATTATATTGATGGCGTAACAGTAGTAATTAACTCCGCTAATTATTACAAAAACAATTTCAAAGTCCAATTTTAATAGGATATGTTTAGGGTTCCGTACCTCAAAAGAAAAAAAACGCATCTCTTTTAGTGTCACTCTTGTGTGTCTGTCTATCCGTCTGTCACTGCTGATTTGCTCCGAATCTACTGGACCGATTAAGTTGAAGTTTGGTACTATATAAATTTCTGTGACCCAAACACGAACATGTAACATAAATAATTGAATTTTGAAAATGGGGTTCACTTTTGGGGGATAATTAGAAAGACAAAACAAAAGTTTTGCAAAGTGTACCGTGTGATATATCAAATGAAAGGACTTGTTCAGTTATCAGTTTACGTACACAGATAATCAGACAAAAAGAAAGGAACCGATATATTCGTACAAAGGTGATGCTTATTTCTAAAGAAATCTCTTCCAGTCCAGCATACCTGCGATAGGAAAGTAGACAAAGAGATGTAGACGTGTGTAAGAATAAAAGAGCAAACGAAATACATAAAATAAAAAATACTATTCACTAATTTAAATTTAAAAATTTAAATCCTCATAAAAAGGAGACTCCTTGTCTCCTTTTTATGAGGATTTAAATGTTTTATTTTATAATTTTAAAATAATTAGTTTTAAAGTTATTAAAGAAAATAGATGAAAACTGACCATTCCACCCTTAACTCCGAAATTGCTGATCTTAAAATTTTCAAAAAAAAATACCTAGAATAGTTCTATACAGTTCTAGATTACAGGAAAACCTATAAAGAAGTCTATGGTCAAATAACAATATTGTGCTTACATTTGCAGTTGGAATGTATGGGGGAACATGTTTTTCAACTACAATATTAAGTTTGTTCTTGGGATAAATTATTCATCCCAACCACGGAACCCTTCATTGTGCGTGGTCCAACACGCACTTGGCAGTTTTTTTTTAATGTCCTATGGACTCTAATAATAAAACTTGAAGCAAGGTGAGCAATTTGTGAGTCAATAAATAAAAAGATTTAACAAGCAATTAACGGGAACTCTATAGGAAGTTCAGGGACAAAATAATCATAATTTTATTAAGTAAGTAAGTAAGTACCTAATTCTTCTTAAAACAAGAAATACTTTATAACAAACCGTCGTAAACAGCACCCTAATTGCGTCAAGGCTCGGGTAGGTAGACTGGCGCGACACGCGTCGGACCAATGATATTATATGTGGATAATATATTAAATATAATATCATTGCGTCGGACAGACAAAACCTGCAAGACAAAGGTTGAGATTTTTGTCCTGCTTAGATTAGACAGCATCATCTCGTTACTATACTTATGCATGCTATTGCGTATGTAATTTTCAGGTGTGATCGTCTGATCGCTGGCGACAACGCCACGTGGGCACACGACACGTGATGAGCTCAATTTAGGGGACTTGAGCGGGAAGCGGGAAGTGCGAAGTCCACGGCCTTGCGTGACCCTGCCGTGCGAACACGCATTTTTGTATTATGTGGCCTGAAGTACTCCATTTTGTAACTCTAAACTCAATTTAAACTCTATTTTGTACATTGAGACAGATTGTATTGTTTGAGTAAAAATATTTTTTTTTAAGTATGTGATAGGTAAGTAGCCCAGGGTAGGTTGTTGATTGAAAATGAAGTTTTATAATGATTATCTAGCAAAATATTTACCAACCAGTAAGCAGTGCTTCAGAATTTAGGTGCATGGCTGCTGACCCCTTATTATGACCCCTCACGGGGGTTATAAGGCGCGTCACGCTAGATACAAGGGTATGAGTACAAAGTACGATTTCATTAAATGGCACAAGTAATCCAGTAGCTTAAGAGGCCGGCGATAGATGCGTAGTTCATACAAACGTAATACCAAAATAATTTGTAAATCAAACATATTCTTAAGGTAGTGTGTCTTTATTCCGATTGGATTACAGAATATCTAGGTTCCCAAATATATATTTTGAATGGACACTGATTTAAACAAGTTATGAGAAAAAAAAAAAACTATAGAAATTTAACATTTTTATATCTCGTCTTTATATCATTGTCCTTTCAAAATACATATTTGGGAACATAGATATTCTGTAATCCAATCGAAATAAATACACACTACCTTCAGAATATGTTTGATTTACAAATTATTTTGGTATTACGTTTGTATGAACTATGCATGCTAACTGTTTTTATGTACAGTTATAAAAACTAAAGAGGATTCATACCGTTGACAATGATAGTAGAGGACTAAGAACAAATTATTATCAACATAAATCAGCACTTACACAAACACAAAGTTTTGTTTTCTTCTAAAAAGATTACAATGGTTGGTACTTACAATACCATATTTTGTTTGTTTCTGTGCAAATAAATGAACCAATAATACTGAATTAACAACAAGTCACTTGAGAAATATCATCTATAAATAAAATAAAACTATTTAAATAAACAGTTTATTAACCCCAGTTTTTGAGTTAAAGATAAATTCAAGAATATTTTTTATCCTCTGTAAATTATAATATTGTATTGTAATGTTAATGGTTAGGAGGTTAATTTATTAATTATGTAGTATTATGTAAGTTGTGAACATTTCAATTTACATTATTTGAATGAAGAAACATACATTCAATTAGCTTCCATTAATTAACATTTGGGATCAGAGCACATAGATTAGTATGTTGAATGTGGTCTAATAAATGACAGTAAGGTACAATAAAATTATTATAGACATATATTTTTTAAATATGATGAGGTAATTAACATTGTTTTTAGCAGCCACTCTGATGTTGAACGTAAGATTGGACATTGCATTCATCACCATAAGGAAATAATCCGCCAGCACAACTAACAAAGGTTAGGAGTTATATTTTTTGTACCTATCCTTTCACAAAATAATAAGTACCTAGGCGAAAAAGTAAAACCAACCATTGTATATTTTTTATAACTGTTATTCATGAAACTCCTTAAAAGAAAACATTGTAAGTAGGTATACAGATAATGTAGTGTTTATGCATTTTGCAATATAACAATACAAGTTCACCTTGCTATGCTGGGTAAAAAATTATTCAGCACACTCTGATACTTTGTAAGAGAAAAATGATTAAACGAGTATGACTAGTTCCATCAATACCTTTAAAAAAAAATAGACAAATTCAAGACAGACAGTTAACAACTGAATTATTTTTAGATTGTTCAAAATAATTTTGATTCATGGAAAAATATAATTAGTATACCCACAATATAAAAAAGTAATCATTACAATAGGTTACTTTTACTTACACTGTACTGAAATTAACCTCCTTGTATATTGATTGTCTTATCAAATGTTTTGGTTTGATAAAATTATAAACAAATAGCTCTAAGTAAATACGCAGAATAACAAGTGCAAATGCAGTAAACTCGATTAAAGTTGGGTTTTGAAATAAAAATTATAATTACTAAAGCATTATTATGGGGAACGGACTCATAGTTGCATTTAATTATTGTTAGTTAAGATTCCACACGTGGAACCAGTTCCGATAAGTTATAATTAACGAAGTAATGTGATGAAGAAATTCTGGTACTTGGTCAACGTATGAGGGTATTTATAACAAAAGTAAGGGTCAAAATACCAAGATAATATCGCTAAATCACTGTAATTTTGTTATTAAACACATTTCTTGGAAAGATTTTAACTTGAAAGCAAGTAAAACAGGGAAATTAGTTTAAGAAATCTCGCACAGAATTTTCTTTTAGGTTATATTTTTTGCGCTTGGTCTATAATTTCCATACAGCGCTGATAACAAAATATTGAAGTAAAATACTCACCTAGTGTCCTTAAAGGTCCACTGCGTTTAATACACTTGTAAATTATCACCAAATTTTCAAATAAATTTGAGGTAAACACTAGCGGGATCCCTAACGTCCAGCAAATCCGAACTATTTAGTGCTGTACTCTACTTTACAATTTGACACCAATTCTATTTAATCGATTTTAAACTTTTAAACGAACTTTTCTGTGCCTTCCAACGTGATTTTAGGCATTTAAGATCAACAAGCAATCAATTAGGGTTGTTAAAGAAATAATGAATTACTATACATTATCCCAGTATTGAAAGGAATCATTCTGAAAATATGAATAACCAACTTCCTCTCGAGTCTGCAATCGAATAGAAAATCGATTTATGCTGGCAGCACTAAACGTGTTGAATGTGTCGTATTTTTGTTTGGGGTGGGGAATTATACTCTTTGACCAATCACAGAGCTGGAATAGGCATGAAGAAGGTGGCGTGATCGCTACGTCACCATAAACATACACCACCATAGAGTATATAGCACAAACGAATCAATAATACCTGACAATGAATGGAATACACAATGTACGTTTATAAGATTACATTCTAATTGCTATTGAGATGCGGCAATTAACTACAGACTGTTATCCTTGTACCTGATGTTTGTTTTATTTGTCTTTTCTTACATTATTATTTTCTGGCGTCCCTGTTTTTTTTTCAAAAGTTAGTGACATCTATTGTGGTTTATGAAGTAATTGATGCAATATTAGCAATATAAAGCGAGAAAACATGATAATGGTGTTGGTAATGTTATTATTTTTATTTAGTTACTCAAGTAATTCGGCACGAAAATAATTATTTTCAAAGATCCGATTATTCATCTCAGTACAACACTATTAACCGAATTCACAGATGGCGCTATTTTAAACTATTTTAGCAGAAGATTTCTTTAGAAATAAGCATCACCTTTGTACGTATTTTTCTGTTCTTTTTTTTTTTTTTTCTTGTCTGTATATATGTGTGTACATAAACTGTAAAATAAATAAATAAATAAATAAAAAAAGCGCGGGAACCTTGAAACGTACAAAGCACCAAAATTATTAAAAATTGTTAATAGTTTAGTATTTTGGGAAGAATGATAAAATATTAAACCTATAGTTGTCAATAGTTATTTGAAAATGGAGGAACCAAGAAGCGGAAAAAGGCGGAGCCCCCTGACGATCGCGGAGCATTAAATAAGGATATTTCTTCTGACTCTGATGAAGACTGCAGCACAGAACATAATATATACCCTACGGGCTGCAGCAAAAAAAATATTAAATTTAAAGTTCCAGGAAGTACCCTGAAAATAGTAAAACATCGGAATACATCGTGTTCCTATCTCATCAGAATGAGAACAAAACTTTTACAGACAAGGATAGGCTGGCCATATCCCATGCCATACCTACGGAAATATTGTGTGACTGGGATACTACATTTTTGAGGTCAATAAATAAATATAAAATTGGTATCAGTTTCGACCTTCCTACCCAGATAACAATTTAAACTTGCATCTGACTTGCAACAAGTTTGATGTATCAAAGGTGAAAGTTTGATGCAAGTTTGCCATGGCAAGTTTAAACACTTGCAGCAAGTTTGAATCAAACTTTCTAGTTTCCCAACAACAAACTTGCATAACGTTTGTTTCTGTAAAGTTTAGGCAACTTTGACATTTCAAACTTGCATAATGTTTGTTTCTCTAAAGTTTAGGCAACTTTGACATTTCAAAGTTGCATAATGTTTGTTTTTACAAAGTATATGCAACTTTGACATTACAAACTTGCATGATGTCTGTTTCTGCAAACTATACAAAGTGGCGCGGACCTCATCACATTAAATGATACCACGTATACCACCGGTATATACTTGCACCATACACAAAATTGTAATGAAATCTATTCACTAAAAAATCTGCTGTTCCATACATTTTGTTAGGTACGTACACAAACAGCAAATTCTTTTTTGTGCATGGATTTCAGTCAAATTTTGTATAAGGTCAAAGTATACCATGTGGTATACTTACGTGGTATCATTTAATGTGATGAGGTCCGCGCCACTTTGTATACAATGTTGACACACCTGCATTTCTTTGTTGCACATCCTTTGAAGGCTTGAAGACCTCTTGATAATATTCGGTATTCGGCGTATTCAATCAATTTTTGATATACGGCACAATACCGATTAATGAATCACTTCGGCTGAATACCGAATAGATACTTAAAAACAGGTAAAAATAAAAAAATCACTATATTAATCATGTAACTTTTAAAAGGATAAACATGTTAGTTCGAGAAAGCGTAATTTTTCGTTTATTTACCTATCTAAAATATCAATGTATAATAGTAATAGTAACATGCATGCCTAAATATTTTTTCTAAGAGATCATAAACAGGCAACTAATCAAATGAAAACGAACAACTTAGTATGTAGTTTAGTCATGACAAAATAAACGCTAACAAAGTCAATAGAGGAAGAATTTCACCGATCAAACTGAACGCGACCAGCACATAAACTACGTTTAAGAGCTGACAGTGTCAATCTTTTCTGTGGAATATTGACACTGACAGCTCCTGAACGCGGTTTAGATGTGCTGAGCGCGTTCGGTCGGTTTCCTTGGTGAAATTTTCATTAAGTACTTACCTACTTATTATTTGCAAAACAAGACTAAAATAGAGAAATTATAGACTTTAAAATTGTATTACAATTTTTGTTTTATTATTTATCATTAAAAATCAATCATTCAAAGTGTGTTTCTCATTCTGCACCAGAACCTACCACTCATTTACTTCTGTTATGATTTTCATCGTATACGTTTCCTGTTTCACTATAGGCCTCTGCAAATACACACTGCTTGCAAGAGATGACAAGTACGCAGCCAGATTGACTTAACATTAGGAAAATTCAGATTTATGTGTAGCCCACTAGCCAAATAGATTGTCGTTTCTCTTCAAGGTTTCAAAGAAAAGAGCTTCTTGTCATAATGCACACCAGTTTTCCGAACATTCGGCAATTCGGCCACGCAACTGGCCAAATATACTATTCGTTGACACACTAGTCGCACACGTCACAGGAATGATCAATTTTATTGATTTTGTCTCTGCTCTGAAACAAAAACGGGACTACTGTAGTTATAATTTATACTCATAAACTTACTTAACATTTAAAATTAAGTGAATACCGGGTAAAACGGTGTGAATCGAGACGTAATTGATTGATGACGTGATTATAACTTTGAAATAATATAATTTGTTGCCAAGGTACTTAATTGTTAATTACAGTACAGGTAACACATAGTCCTTTTTGGCAACAAAATATATTATTTAAACGTTAAAATCCATTATAAGGTGCATTTCGATTCACCCCTGCATTTCTATTTACCCCGTTTTACGGTATGTAGTTTTGTGCACCCAAATCCTGCAAGAAACACTACCTAATATAAATCTAATAATAATTTGCAAAAGTTGAAAAATGACAAATGTAGATACCTAATCTAAATCTTACCTTCTTGATAACCTAACTTTTGCTTGATTTAGCCACTCACTGATTATTTCTTGGCTTCAGTCACATCTTCATAGACTTTTCTGCAGATTTCTGAAAATTATTATAATTATAGTATAGTATAGTTATTTATTTCAATATTATTTGAAATAAATAACATATTATGTACATAGGATACAGAAAAAATTGTGGTAGGCATGTCAATGGATGGTAAGTAATAAAAAGTATTACTTACGAAAGATTAAATTACATGTTTTTGTACATAGAAACGAGTTTTTACTGGAATTTTTCATTTGTTTTCCAGTTAAGAATATAGGTAACTCTGCCACATCATCGAGTAATATTCTTCTCAAAATATTAGTTGTCAGACTTCGGACGTTTCTACCAGTCAAAAATGACATCTGAAAAAGTTTTTAATTAGCATTCTAACGATAAGAAAATTTAGTCTAAGTACTATGTAGCTAGGCTAGGAGCCAGCAGGTCAAGCTACCCGAAACTGTAATTTTTCCCAATCAACCTTGAACCTTACTAAAGAGCGTTAAATTTGAAAATCTATATATAGAAATTCGACAGATTGTAGTAGCTTGATGTGCATACTATCAAGTCTGTACATACTATTGCCTGTTTATTCTGGCTTATTTTTAATAATTGGTCATTCAAATGATCGAAAATTGCATCATCTTTTACTAGAAGACTTGCCAATAATACAATTATTAGATAATAACTGTTAAGTTAGCAATAGGTACACGTCACACTATTTAGGACAGGAGCACTTGGACCGTCGTCGATTGGGTTGGATCCTTGGATCTAGTAGGTACCTACATAGATATCATTTGTTCTGTCTGTAAAAGTATAAATAAATAAACTTACCGTTATTCCTCAGCACATTATGCAAAGTACGCGCGTCCCTCACGCACAACTCAACAGAAGCACCTAGATATTCCACTATTTATGTTATGTACAAAATAGTTCGCTGAACGCGATAAGCGATGTGTCAATAGGTGTCGTCACCAATGAGATTGATAACGTCACACCTATTAGCCAATCATAGCGTGCCGCACTCATACAGTGCGCGCGGCGACCAATCATGTTTTTTTGCGCCCGTCCCATCACTTACCCCGCTCTTTCTGTGCCGATACGATATCGGAATACGCAAGTTTGTACCAACTTGTATCAAGTTTGATACTTTCATGTTTGAAATATAGCGCAAAATGCAAGACTGCTACAAACTTACTGTAAACTTCAATTAACATCCTTAAATTAACAAGCTTGCAGCAATTATTGCCATAAACTTAGTTTATCATATTTGACGTGGCAATTTAAATTCAAATAAAAATCAAGTTTGCAGCAAACTGATCTGCTATCTGGGTAATAATGCCAATGTTTTCTTACAAAATAAAAAACTTTAGAAGAAATGGGCTTTAAACCTACAATACCTGCAGTCGACACCGAGGTGACTGGGGTTCTTACCTCAGTCCCTATACCTGCGAACTTGTCAAATAAAAGAAATTTTGCGCTAATTGGGAGTTCCAGGAATGTAATACAGGTGAGGCGCTTTATGCGCCGAGTGCAGAGTCAGAGTGAGGGTGGTGTGGTCACGTATCAGCCCATTCAAACTGTCGCGGTGAGTTTTGCGTCAACAGAGTTGCCTCAGTATGTTTATCTTACCCGAGCTATACTCTATGGGTGGCGGCGCGTAGTGTTCTACGCGCGCCCCTATCAAACGTCGTGGGGGGGCTCAGACACCTCACCCCCAGACTTGAGGTGGCCCGCAGAGGCCGGCGGCACTAGCCGGGAATTGCGGAAGTAATAATAGATCCCAAGATCCCCGGTGCCAGTGTGGGAGGGGAACACAGGGGTGGTTTTTTAGTCAGTAAGAGTCTCACAGACCCCTCCGCCCGCCCCAGGGCGGAGGACATCCATGAGGATTTTCAACCCCGCGAACAAAAAAAAAATGTAATGAATGAATGTTTCAGCTTGCCCTGTGGAATTTAAATTTAAACATAATAAACCCTGTGGTTGTTGTAAAGACTTTTAAGCAACTTAAGATTAAAATTACCGAAGATCTGTGGGGCATGTCTACTAAAGTTTGTCAATCCATTATTGAGACAATTGCACCATATCTAGCTTTAATATTTAATTTGTGTGTAGATCAAGGGATATTCCCAGATTTAATGAAGTATAGTAAAGTTATTCCACTTTTTAAATCCGGTGACAGCAAAGACACTAATAATTATAGACCTGTATCGGTTTTGCCTGTTTTCAGCAAGGTGTTTGAAAAAGTAATGTTAAATCAAATGCTCAATCACTTCAATCGTAATGACATCTTACACGATCAACAGTATGGCTTCACCAAAGGACGTTGTACAACTGACGCCGGTGTCACATTATTGAAACACATTTTTAACGCATGGGAAGAGGCACAAGACGCAATAGGCATCTTTTGTGACCTTTCCAAGGCATTTGATAGCGTGAATCACGAAACACTGCTCTTGAAACTTGAGCATTACGGACTGGGTAAACTTGCGCTTAACTTAGTAAAATCATATTTGAATGATAGATTGCAGCAAGTTCAAATAAATGGTGTGAATTCATTGGGTTTAATAGTCAAAATGGGGGTACCACAGGGCTCAATATTGGGTCCGTTCCTCTTTTTAGTATATATAAATGATTTACCTCATTTACTGAAAAACCGACCACAAATGGTGTTATTTGCTGATGACACATCACTGATTTTTAAAGTAAGCAGATATGCACAGGAGCTTGACGACATAAATAACGCTATGATTATGGTCCATAATTGGTTTACTGTAAATAATTTGGTATTAAATGAGAAGAAAACTAAATGCATAAGATTCGCGTTACCGAATGTTAGAAGTAGTGAATGTCACGTTGTATTGAACAAAGAGATACTAGAATTCGTCGAAAAAACTGTTTTCCTGGGAATCACGCTTGACTCTAAGCTGCAGTGGAGTCCTCACTTAACATCACTTGCGGGGCGGCTAAGTTCAGCCGCCTACGCTGTTTGGAAAATTCGCCAATTAACAGACGATACAGCGAGACTGGTCTATTTTAGTTACTTTCATAGCATCATGTCTTACGGTATTTTGCTGTGGGGACGGGCTGCAGATATTTTTTCTATCTTTGTTCTGCAAAAGAGGGCTATCAGAGCCATCTACAACCTCCGCAGACGCGACTCTCTAAGGGAACTGTTTAAAGAAATTAACATCATGACGGTACCTTGCCAATATATTTATGAAAATATTATGTATGTTAGAAAAAACCTACATCTTTTCAGTAAGATAAGTGACAGGCATAATTTTAATACTAGAAATAGGAACAAATTAGATCAACCACGTTTCAGATTGTCAAAAGTACACACTTCTTTTATGGGGTATTGTGTAAAATGTTATAATAAAATACCACTCGATATTCTTCAACTAAATGAGAAGAAATTTAAAACATGCATTAAACGCACACTATGTAGACAAGCATATTATAGGTTGGATGATTATATCGTAGATAAAAATGCTTGGCTTAATGCTGGTCCTGCTCCACAACCACTTGGGCTCACTTGTTAAAATTATAATATTTGGAAGAGATGCTCCCCCCTTTTTTATGTTCTGACATTACAATCATATTTATTATATAAAATGTACTGACGTATTTGACGTTTGTTATGTCACAGGGCATGAAAGGTTAATCAAGTTTTAGTTGTTGAATACTTCAATAGGTAATTATGTTAATCTTTTTGCTAGTGAAATTTTATTTATCTTTGAATATGCTATAGTTTTGTATAATTTAAAAGCATTTTTTAAATTTTTGTAAATGTGAGTACCATGGAGCCGTTTATTATGTTATGATGTATGTTGACTTAAAAAAGTTTGGCAGTTAAGAGTATGTCATGCTCACTTAAATGTCTCGCTGATGGTAGCGCGTGTGTTGGATCATTCGGTTCCCTACAAAATGGTTGAGCTGGATGGTGCTGATCCACGCGTCATGCTCGTGAACGGGCGCCGTCAGTTGTGACTGGTCTTCTCCTATCTGCCAGGGCTTATTTGTAATATTTTATATTGTTTTTTAAATAATTTATATTTTTACATTGTTCTCACATATAGAAGCGACAAGAATAATGTACCCAGGATTTTGTAATATCTTGATTTAAAAGAGTGTCCTTGGAGTTTCTTGCCTATTCTTCTCCATAGAGATCTACGTTTTGGAATGGGCAAATAGCTTCAACTTTCTGACTAACTGACCGACTCTTTGACAATTCAAAAGTGCCTGTAATTGGTTTAATTGAAATAAATGCTTTGAGTTTGAGTTTGAGTTTTGTGTTTTGTGTTTTTATATTGTAATGTTTTGTAATTTATGGGCTATGTGTCTGAAAATAAAGTTTCTATTCTATTCTATAATATTCGTACGGAACCCTCGGTGCGCGAGTCCGACTCGCTCTTGACCGGTTTTTTTTAAATATATCTTTTTTGCAAAAGGGACTGAAAGGGGGTCTTAAAAAATTGAAGTGGGACTACAAGGGCATGTGGGGTATAATATGAAAGAACGCTGTTTGCACATTCTCAAATATTTTTTTTTTTAGGCGGCATAGATCCGATTTTTGATGAAAAATTTAAAAAACAATACCACCCCCCCCCCCCTTATCTCCGAAGTTTGCGTAGATAAAAATCTGAAATTATTATATGTGATACAAGTTTATGTAAAGATTACAGGAAAATTAAACGATGTCTCTAAATAGCACAGTTTTTCAGAAATCATAAACATCATATTTACGTACGGAACCCTCGGAGCGCGAATCCGACTCGCTCTTGGCCGGTTTTTTCAGCATCTGCGTCCACCGATAAAATTTAATTCATTAGATATGTTGTAGAAAACCCTAATATAAACATTTTAGAACTTAGAGTGTAGGGTTTTTCTTTACTTTATTTAAATAAATTGGAGACGACTAATAATCAACTGGTTTATTATTTATTTCACAATACAAGTACGTGTAAAAGAAAATAATAATCAATGGTAGCGAGTATGATGGTAGTAAACTATCCAAAATCCGAAAGCGTAAGAGAGCGCTCCGCTTGTGCTTCGCAGTTATAAAGCCTCTGGTGTCCCCACTCCAAGGACCTCAGCAACATGAAACTGCCTTCGTTGGTGTCGTCATCCGTCAGATGGCGCTCCAAGTGCAATGTTGCCAACACGGCCATGCTGCATGGTGCCTGCCCCAGGCACCTCACGAGTCTGGATAGGATACTGAAATCAAAATATGTCCATGTAAAAATACAAATAATTAAAATCATTCAGAAAGGACACCAGAAGTACTGCGCACTTATTTAATTCATGCATTGCAATGCCTCTTTCTGCACCCAAAGGGACTTTGCCACACTTAGGAGACCAGGTTTACATATAGCCGACATGTCACTTGCACCTGAAGAGTATTTCACTCACTCAAGCGTACCAAGTAGACCTTGTAGACACACAGCAAAGCATTATTACATTTCAACATAATGTGCAATACAACTATTAATGCGGTACACATTAATTATTATAGGTACAGTATTCTATCTAGGCTCGCTAACTCAAAAGGGAAATTAATTTTACGTACTATTCAAGGAATATTAAAGAGATTATTAATAAACAGTTTTATATAAATACCTTGCCAACACGGTTGTATTTTTTTTTTTTTTGCTATAATTATATTCATTCCATACTCCAATCATCAATATTAATCCACGGCCTCATATTTTCTGTTGCGGCTATTCCATTATACATTTTAGAGCTTCTTTGACTACCTCTTAAATCTGATATCTCGTATCTATCATTCTCCAGGACTTTCTTTATTTGAAAAGGTCCTTTGAATGCCGGCAATAGTTTTCGACTTTGACCATCATTACTTTGACTTGTATTTCGACCAATACCAAGTCCCCTTCTGTATACCGTGTGGCTTTGATTCGCGTTTTGTCAAATCTTTTCTTTTGATCCTCTGCACTAGCTTTAATATTTTCGTCCACCATTTCGCGCAACTTTGACACGTCTACCAATGCTTCGCTATCAAGATCTGGGGCGAGACTATCACTATCCATACGTAACCTATATCCGAACATTACCTCACTAGGAACTGCTTGAGTAGTTTTATGTATCGTACTATTAAGTCCCTGCTGTAATGCCTTAATACACTCATCCCACCTATCATCGTTAGTATCCGCACCCATAGTTTTTAAGGCTTCCAAAATAGTTTTGTTAAATCGTTCCGCCTGTCCGTTAGCACGCGGTACTCCTGTCGCTACGATATGTAACCTAATATTTCTATTTAAACAGTACTGAGAAAATTGACTTGAAGTGAAACAAGAACCTGCATCACTAATTATTCTTTTAGGATTTCCAAATATTTTAGATAAACGCTCTAATTCATTAATCACTCCAATCGCATTAGTTTTACGTACAGCACTTATAAATATGAATTTTGTAAACGAATCTACAATTACCAGTAAATATTTGTTTTTGTTTCTTGTTGTTACGAACGGTCCTAAATGGTCAAGATGGAGGGTGTGGAAAGGTTGTGCATATTTTGGCAGAGGGTACAGTTGTCCCTGTTTTGGACCTCCCTTATTTTTAAAATATATACAGTTCAAGCAATTTTTAATATACTTTTTTACAATATAACGCAGACGTCGAAACCAATATCGTGTACGTATACGCTCGACACACTTGTCTACTGAAAAATGGCCCAAATCATCGTGATTACATTTTATGATTTGCCAAATACATTTTTTTGGCACAACCCATCTACGTCCCTGACTAGTTCTCCTATAAACTTTTCCGCCTAAAAGTTCAAAATTGTTAAAGATATCTTTATGCTCGTCGGCCTCTCCTGATGCCAATATATTTCTTATTCTCACTATCTCTGAGTCCTGTACCTGTACTGTCAACAACCAATCTGCCTCTGTAATTGACATAATTATCTCAGATTCCGATTTTTCACCGGATGGCACGGGATTGCGGCTCAAGGCATCTACGTGCTGCATCCGGGATCCTTCCCTATGAACTATTTCAAACGAGAACTCTTGAGTCGATAAGACCCAACGCGCTATTCGCGGGATAATATCCTTTTTAGTTAAGGCGTACCTAACCGCACTACAGTCAGTAATAATTTGGAATTGTTTACCTAACAAGTACAATCGGAATTTTTGAAGACTACATACAACTGCTAACAATTCTAATTCAAAGGAATGATATTTTTTTTCATCTTCTTTAGTTTGCCTACTATAGTAATGTACGACCTTTTCGCCCTCATCATCGATCTGGGTAAGTATACCGGCGATACCATCCCTACTTGCGTCTGTATACAGAACCTTGTCTTTATTGGGGTCAAAAATGGCCAAAATGCTTTCAGAGGTTAATTTGTCTCTTAAAATATGGAATGCCCGATTTTGTACATCATCCCATACCCAGACGGCATCTTTCTTCAACAGTTTTGTAAGTGGTGCTGATAAGACGGCGCAATGTCGTATGAACTTACGAAAATAACTAATTAGCCCTAAAAACTGTCGAAGCTGATGAACAGTTTTGGGTATTGGAAAATTCCTAACCGCTTCTAATTTTGATTCATTAGGCATAATGTACCCTGGTTTAATTTTATAGCCTAAAAAATTTATTTCGTTTTTAAAGAAGTGGCACTTTTTTAGATTTAATGTCAACCCGTTCGTCCTAAATACCTGTAATACCTGTTCTAATAACCTGATATTTTCTGTTACTGTTTCAGTAACGAGATAAACGTCATCCAAATAAATAATAACATTGCCAAATCTCAAATTCCCAAGTACTTTGTTCATCATCTGTTGAAAACATGACGGAGCGTTTGCCAAACCGAACGGAAGTCTTAAAAACTCATAGTGCCCGTCTTCTGTAATGAAAGCTGTTTTATCTATAGAATCTTTATGTAGTAAAATCTGATAATACCCACTTTTTAAGTCTAGACTTGTAAAACACTTATGTCCTTGAAGCCTATCTAATAAATCTTCAATCCGGGGCATAGGGTATTTATCCTTGATTGTAATTTTATTTAACATCCTATAGTCAATGCAGAGCCTTTTTTCGCCATTTTTTTTATCAACTAAAAGGGCAGGGCTGGCGGCATAAGGGGAATTACTATCTCGTACAATTTTATTTTCTACTAATTCCTTTACTATTTCCCTAATTGTCTGCCTATCCGAATACGAAGTTCTAAAGGGTCTGCAATGGACTGGTTGTGAACTAGATAAGTTAATTATCATTTCGTAATTGTTAACTTTTCCAAGTTCTTTTATACTTGAAGCAACACAATCACTGTATCGATTGAACAAAGCCAATAATTCATTTTGGTGTGCACATGTATCTAAATCTATAGCGGCTATATTATTACAAAATTCTGTAAGTTTAGTCGCGCATTGAAATTTAAATTGGTCGCCTACACGCGAGTACAGTAAATCAGATCGTTCAGTTACATTTCTTCCAATCAATATATCGCAACCCACCATATCATCCAAAACGTACATATCTATATCACTCAAATAGATAGAATCTAAAATAAGACTAACCGTAACCTTTTTATTTACGTATTTATAAGTTTGTTTTGAAAATCCTTGTAAAGTGACAGGTGAGGGTAGTGCGATACATGGCAAAGAAATTTTATCCGCTAGAGATTCGGATATTAACGAGCAACTACTACCTGTATCAATAAATGCTTCGTAACACTTATTTAATAATATAACGTTTTTAATAAACTTATTGCGTGGATTTGTACAAATAAATTTAGTTTCTTGTTCTGGTTTCACTACAGGTTTTGTTGAATTTTTCTTATGGTAACAACTCGATTCTACGTGCCCTCTCTTCCCACAATATTCGCATTTATTTGCATCGCATTGGTTCCTTTTGTGGTTACCCCCACAATTATAACATTTAATTATTTTTCGACTAAAATCTTGGCCAACACTGGAGGAGGACGGTTGGGTTGTAACGGTTGAGTTTGCGGATACAGGAGTTCGATTTACGGATGTTGATTGACTATGCGTTGTTGATTTAACTTGTATGTCCCGTGAACTACTTTCTTGTCTTACATTTTTCTTGCAAACACGACTGTGTAAATAACTAGCTAAATCATCACTGGTTTTAAAATTAATAGCTTCTATAGACGCACCGATATTTTGATCACCTATGTTTCCTACTATAATTGAAATAACTTCCTGTTCAGAAAAATTCAAACAAACGATCTATCTTGCATTTTTGCTCAAAATAAAATTCATACAGGGATTGATTTTCGATAGGTTTTTTATCTATGATTTCTTTTAAAAGATCGAACATATTTCTACGTATTTGGAAACTACCAGACAATTTTAACCTCCAGTCGACCCATTTCCATGCAGGCCACTGCTTTTCTGTACGTAATAATGAATCGTACCATACTTTAGCAGATCCTTTTAATTTATTCAAAGCTTGATAGCGAATCATTTTATCAGACCATGAAAAAGTATTTGCGTAAGATTGAATGATGCTAAGCCAGGTGTCTATATCATCTTTTATTGGATCAAAATCTGGTATGAAATTGTTCAAAGTGATAGAACTTGTATTACTCACGGTTTCGGTGTAATTATGAGATACCTTATCCTTCCGCCTTGGTGGCGGCGAAGGCGTCCTGGCGCTGGAGCTTGAAGAAGAGGTGGAGCGAGCACGTTTTCGCTTGGAACGCTTACTACTGCTACCTCGCTTTTGTTTACCCATGGCGTGGAAGTTGTTTGTCACTTCTGATGTAGGGTTTTTCTTTACTTTATTTAAATAAATTGGAGACGACTAATAATCAACTGGTTTATTATTTATTTCACAATACAAGTACGTGTAAAAGAAAATAATAATCAATGGTAGCGAGTATGATGGTAGTAAACTATCCAAAATCCGAAAGCGTAAGAGAGCGCTCCGCTTGTGCTTCGCAGTTATAAAGCCTCTGGTGTCCCCACTCCAAGGACCTCAGCAACATGAAACTGCCTTCGTTGGTGTCGTCATCCGTCAGATGGCGCTCCAAGTGCAATGTTGCCAACACGAGCGAGACAAAGAAGTAAGTGACGGCAATGCTTGTACTTAGCAATTCGGTATGTAAAGTAAAAATTTACCTATGCCGATTCCAAAACCATTTCGAGATTTTAAGCCTCTAAGACTTATTTTTCTATTAATAGGTCTTAAAATTATAAGATCGTATTTATTTTCACAAAAATACTTAAAATCACTTGACTTTTAGTTGACCTCTAATTGACGTCACAAAGCAGCCTGAATTGTAAATTTCAGTGCCTCTTTTAATTAAATTGTTCTTTATGTGTCAAGTGTCATGCCAACGTCAAATTTACATGAAGCACTTAATATTATTCTATTCAGATAGGTAAATATGTAAATAGTGTAGTTTTTCACCAGCGGCGGACAGTACAAGTCGAATCACATCGATGTATCGCCTCAGGAAAACTTAACTTACGTTAAAATGATCTTCACAATAAAACACTCGCCGCCCAGACTTGTACTAAACATTTACTTCCTCGCACCATTTCCTTTTTAAGGTTTCTTTTACTAACAATCAATTTGTTGGTGTTTATACTTGACGGTATGAAGAACTTAGCAGAAGTAGTCTTTGAATCCATTCATTTTATTAATATGCCATAACTATAAACTAAAGTACGGAAATCGCTAAAGTATGAAATGTAAACAAATTAATTGTCAAATTTGACAGTTTGACTTTACTGAATTTTGGTTTTAAATAAGTGTTAAACGTGGCAAAGATCCTAAGCTATTCAGCTACTAGTGACGTCAGTACGAACAATACTTAAAACAAAACAAAAAAATAACTTCAGCTTGTAAAAACAAAAAGATGAAATTATGTGTTTCAAATACTCTTATCATTAAAATAAAAATGTAAAAAACATACCTGAAAAATACTTTACATACCTAATTATTGGGATTGTAAAAACTTTGGTATTAAGCCGAATTTCCATTGGCTTATTGGAAAATGTATTAAAGTACAGCGACTCATAACTAATAAACGTATTGAATTAACCTGAGCAATTATTCACATGATGTAATTTTAAGTAAACATTAAAAAAATATGTTCCAAAAGGAAAATCTTTTGGATTACTATTTATTTAAGGAAATAAAACCATATTAAAAAAACCGGCCAAGTGCATGTCGGACCACGCACAATGAAGGGTTCCGTAGTTAGGATGAATTTATCCCAAAAACAAACTTAACATTGTAGTTAGAATTAAAATATTATGTACATAAATAACAACATATAACTAATTAATTTATAAAAATAACAAAGTTATATACCTACTAACTAAACTAAATCTATAAAACTGTAGTTGAAAAACATGCTCTCCCATACATCGTTTTAAGTTACGGTCAATTCATCAACTAAAAATTTAAGTTGGTCGACTATTACTCGTTCACTTGTAAACCCTACTTAACTGTGATAGTTTTCCTTTTAATTTCGTTATATATATTATTGCCATGAATTTTTTCACATATCCAAAACCAACCATTTAGCTGGCAGGGGGGGGCGGACACTTGACTAACAAAAAATAGCACTTTAAAGCTTAATATTACGCAAACGGATCTCAGAATTGAAAAAACCAGTCAAGAGCGAGTCGGACTCGCGCACCGAGGGTTCCGTACGTATATATGATGTTGATGATTTCTGAAAACTGTTCTATTTAGAGACATCGTTTTATTTTTCCTGTAATCTTTACATAAACTTCTATCACATAGAATAATTTCAGATTTTTAGCTATGCAAACTTCGGAGATAAGGGGGGGAGAACGGTATTTTTTTTTACATTTTTCATCAAAAGTCGGAAACTGTGCTGCCTAAAAAATATAAAAAGTGTTTGAGAATGAGCAAACAGCGTTCTTTCATATGATACCCCACATGCCCTAGTAGCCCCACTTCAAATTTTCAGTCCCTTTTGCAAAAAAGATATATTTTTTTAAATTTCTTTCTTGTTTGCAAAGTAGTTGGGCTAACGTCATCTAAAACTATTCAAAATTTCAAGTTGTAGTTCTCGAGATATTCAGGTGTGATAGACAGACAGACAGACTTAGTCTCACCATAAGGGTTCCTTTTTACCATTTTGGTACGGAACCCTAAAAATGGCTTTCACAGACCCACAATATTTTTAAACGGCCTATCCAACGATACCCCACACCATGTATTAGACGAGAAAAAAAAATATCATCCCCGTTTTACGTGCAAGGGAGGTAACCTAAAAAAATGTTTATCATGGTTTTATTTTACAAATTTCTTGGCGTGATTAATATGTACACCCATGTCAAATTACAGCTTTTTAGGACTAAGCGTCTCTGAGCTAAGCCGGGGACAGACGGACGGACGGACGGACAGACAGACAGACAGACAGACGGACATGGCGAAACTATAAGGGTTCCTTGTTTACTACGGAACCCTAAAAATAAAAATTAGCGGAGCAATTTTTCAGTAGAAGTTATACTTAGTGCAAAATGTTAAAAGTTAAATTTTGGGTATCTCTGAAATCGAAAAAATGTTGGATGTCTTTACGTGTCTTTACTAGTACTACAGAAAGTATGTCAGTCTGAGGAAATTTTTCAAATAGCGATTAGCGATTTTGATGTTTAGGTAAAAATACCTAACTTCTCGTAAAAAAAAAATGTTTGATTATTGTACATCTGTAATCTGTATTGCCTAACTTCATCACATGGCAAATTTCATAGACGGGAGAATATTTCGGGTGTCTAGGTATAACTCTCTTTATGTACTTACTTACAATAAATATCCTCGTTGATACTCATTGATACTAGTCGTTTTGAACGTCTAGCTGATGTATTCCCTAGAAAATTAGAAATAGGCGTGAAAATTATGCCAATTAACGTGTCGAACTACTTTGGTGCGCAAAAGTGTCTACTATAAGGCCCTAATTATATACACTTATTAAATAACCTCCTCCTTGTTGGAAGTCGGTTAATTACCAAGTGGTTGGAGAGAATGAGAGAATTAACAACAGTGCAGTTTAAGGCCCGTATTACAGAAGGTTACTCAATACTCAAGCATTACTTAAAACTAGTTTCAACCAATCAAATGGCTTGAATCTAGTTTTAAGTAATGCTTGAGTATTGAGTAACCTTCTGTAATACGGGACTAAGAGTAGATTACGTAAATTTTTAATGGAGAAGACGTAGGCAGTGTGACTGAGTTTTGTATCGGTTTTTTTTTTGCTGAATTACTCTGTAATAATGGATTTGCCTTTGGTTAGACTTTAATAATATAAATGTTTGCATGCCGAATGGTGAAATATGGCTCTTAATGTATCTTGTCACCTACGAGGTACGAGTATTACCCATATTTGCAAAATAAATGTCTATTATCTATTCTATTGTATTAATAAACCTAGTGGTGCTAGTGTGTGCTAGTGATGCTCTGTGGTCAAATCAAAGAGTATAACAAATTGTCAAATCGCCAAATATTTACTTCATTAATTTACACATTTACACCTATCAAACATTTTTGTTGATTCCACGTTGATAGTTAAATTGTATTATATTATTGTAGTAAGATGTTCAAACACTATACAGATTTGTGTGATGTTGTGTCTCTCTTGGTGTATTGTCCCAACGACCGATCATATCTCTTCACCAAAGAGGCTAGCGGAGAAACATGGTTACCTTCGAGTAAATGTGAGAAGAACTGCTGGAAAAAGACGGCTCATCAAATTAATTTTGAGGTACCTACTTGATTTGATACTTTATGAGGGTGGAGGCATCCAGGTCACTGTATTTAGAAACTATAGTGCCCGTAGACCAATGATGGATACCTACTCAATCTGCCGCTGTCCAATGATAGCTGGCTCTGATGACCACAGACATAGCTAGGTATACCTCAACCAGGCCGGCAAAGGCCCCATAGTGTGGTGAATACGGACACTACTTTTCTACTAATACCTTGCTTTCTTTGGGAGCTGCGCGTCCATTTGTTACGTTGTGGATAATAAAAGACTTGTCCTAAGAGGACGAGTGCCGCTGCCGCCAGTTTGGGGCAAGTGGATCTTCGTTCCCTGCCGACAGTTACCGCTTCCGCTTTGATGGACGTTTGAATTGGAAAGGTACTGAAGTACTTATAATTTCTAAATCAAACCTTGCAATTACGATAACGTCTTTATATGCTTAACGACACTTTCTTTAGGGAGTACATCTCCATTTTCATCCTCAATTTTTTCCTGATGATGTTCCTGCAAATATGCTGCAGTTGTTCGGCGTGGACTCCGGTACTTCCTGCCATCCCATCCGTGTGTACAAGATCTGGCTACCGAAGCATACCCTGCAGTGTGTATATCATGCCGTGTACAAGGCGGTCATCAAAACAGAGATTAAAAAGAGGCTGAAGAACAAAGCTGTTAGTAATAGTCAGGAAATAACACTTATTCCCTCGTATTGTTTTTAAGAAATATGGCGACTTATTTGCTATTGTATTGCAAACACCAAGTAAAGCCAAGCATTATGATCTGTGCTAACCCGATACTTATCGACCTAGTGAAGATTTGGCGAGTCGCGGCCTCTTGTCAATCCAATCAGCTGCTCTGAAAAGGTGAAACTTTGACTCGGAAAGAGAAGTCTGCCGATTTTGGCCGAACTGAAACGGAATGTTAACCGTGGGCAAATACCTGTGCCTTGTTCTCTGTATCGATAGAATATTTTAATGTCTGATATTTGTGAGTGTTCTGACAATCCAGGACTTGCGGAGCCGGCTGCAGTGGCTCAACGCAGCGGAGCTGGAGCGTCAACGAGCCCACTCGAACCTCCGCAGTCCTGAAATACTTCTGTTTTCACTCATGGTCATTGGCGACGGTAAAGATCCTGACAAGGATATGGTACTCGTACATAATATTATTTTCTTCATTCTTGTACGTAAACAGTACGCATGCATCGACTTTTGTTGATTGAATGTGTTTGCTTGAAAACAAATTTATTTTTGTACCTAAATATAGGTACTACACCTCCACGTAAGTATAAGATCAATAATCGAATTTCAAAATGTGGCTTCTCTGTTAGGATATAGAAAGTGGCGCGCTGGTCGAGATCTGTGAAGAGACCGTGGTGGTCGGGATGGACGTGGCTGGCGGTGCGGTGGCCATGGCGTCGCCCAACCTGCAGCTTCTGCAAGCGGCTGGCTACAACCGCGACGGTTAACTTCCTCTTATTCCTGTAACGTCACACTTCATAAAACAACTAAAATGATCTCCATACTAAAACAATATTAATGTAATGTATGTGGTAACTGGTACACCTCATTATGACGTAGTTTATATAGTTAGGTATATCTCCTGTGTAGAAGCTGTAGGTACTTCTAAGACTACTCATGGTTATTTCAATGCCAGCAATGATTGACCGATGGTTTAAATTGCAGATCAAATCAGAATATATCGAGAGTTCGTGCTGATGGTGTTCCCCGCGTTATACATGAGCGTCCACGTCTTCTCTCAGTTTATGATCGATCTTGGCTGGCAGAGGTCACAATGTCATAGTCTCTTCAGGTACCTATGTTATTCAATAAATAGCAAGGTACCGTGACCATGAGCGTTGCAGCCATAGGTACATTTTCAAAAAACTCATGGCTATGATTTATCTCTTTAATTTCGAACTATTTGCTGCCGATTTTTCCAAGGCTACGTTACTTACATGTCTGTGTGGTGCCGGACGTTAAGAATAGCACTCCCCTATTTCTGCCCGTGGGTGTCGTAAAAGGCGACTAAGGGACTTACTAGAGAATGGGCAGCAGCGTTCTCTATGCATTTTAACACCAAACTGCTATCGCCCACCCGCCTGCCAAGCGTGGCGATTATGGCAAACCCCGCCCTTTCGGGGAGGCCTATGTCCAGCAGTGGACGTCTTTCGGCTGCAATGATGATAATGATGATGACGTTATATACTTACGCGCAAGTTTATTTGCCAGATCGGCGGACGTGACAGGGAGAGGGGGTTTGTCTTTCCTGGAGCTGATGCTGTGGACAGCGGCGTTGGAGCCTGCCACTCAGCATAGCGGCGTACCAGCAGAAATACGCTGCAAATATATTTTTAGGTGAGAAAACCTTATTATCTTCGGAGTCATCATTAGTCTGTCCACTGTTAGACATAGGCTTGTCAATCGGACGCAATTCAACTCAATCCTCGATCGGCTACGTTCAGCCACCCAGCGTAGATCGTCCCTCGTGTGTCGGTTCTACGGCTAATATACGGAACATTGCCACTTTACCTTCGTTGGGATAGGTCGACTGCAGGATTTAATGGGTAAACTACCTGTTTCTCTACATTCATCATCACATGTTACTCAGGTACTTTGATAACAATCGCGACCTGAAGCTGGAGTATGTGGAGTTCAAAGAGTTGGTGGCAGCCGCGCGAGCTGCCCGGCAGCTACCCATCGACGCTCTAAGTGTCGCCAAAGATGCTGATGTCTGCCTCAGGTTTGAAGCCATTATTTCAAAGTGTGAACCAATCCATGTTTTTAACAGATTTTTGAACTCAAAAACATGTTTTTCAAAACCATAATTAACTTTTCGGAATCTAAGCTTTGTGGCAATTTCAGACAGCTAGGAATGCAGCCAAGCTCCCAGCTGCCTCTGGCGGAGTTCCTCCGAGGAGTCGGTGAGCTTCGACTGAGAGGCACCAGTTCCTTGCTGCGGGCGCCCAGGAGTATCTCCGCGTATATCATGGACCTGCAGTAAGAATTCTACTAAGGTTTTATAATAATACTTGCCGTGTGCCCGACTGATGTGCCGTTAGATTTCCCATCGCCAAAAATGACGAACTTCCATACAAACTTTCATCCAATATTTAGCCAATTCAGGGGGTAGGGGCGTTCAAAAATCGTTCCCTAAGGAAGGATTTTAACTTGGCACTAATGCTAAGTTTCGTTACAAAAGGACCTCAACCTTGAGCTAAATATCACGTTTTTAAACCCAGCGGGGTGTGACTGTGCGTTATCTGTCACTGAGTTTAATATTTTTATTAGATGGATCGTCACCTAATTCTTGTATAGTAGTGAACTCACGGTTATGAAATATGAATTCGTAATGGATTTCATGATTTTCAGACAACGGGATAAAGTGTGCCATGCTACTACGTCGGCCACGACAAAACTACAGCCTGTAACAGGAATAGGTAGTTATATGATCGTCACCTGTAACTGTAAACTATTGTAATCCTATGTCTTACATAACCTCGATACCTGAAGAAAAAATTGTAGCAGCACTCGCAGCATCTGACTTAGTAGTCGAAATACCCCACAGAAAAAGTGGCAATGGTCGGCCATATTAATCGTAGAACTAGTCTACGCGTAGACCCGATTAGCGTTGGCGTTGCCCGAAAACGTAAAGTAGACTCCGTCAGGCTCGGTAGACTATAAGAGCATGTTGGCTGGTGTCAGCTAGCTGAGAGTAGCCGAGGGCCGAGTTAAATGGCGTACGATTGGAGAGGACATAGGTTATGTCCAGCCGATAGGCCGATGATGATGATGGAACATAGTACTGAAATAGAGCTGTGTGTGCGTGCAGAGTTGGCGGCAGGCGGGCAGAGCTCGCTCACGCGCCTTTCGGGCGGCGCGAGCGCAGGCACGGGGGGCCCCAAGCGCGCGGCGCGGCAGGACTACTGCTTGGCCGCCTACACCGTGCGCATGCGGCGCGGCCCGCCCAACGAGCTTCTTGAGCTCAGCAACTTTGACGGCAAGTTTATTTACTACTGTTTGATGACTGCAGTAAAGAATACTAACCTGCTGGGGAGTTTGTAACTCCGACTACGGCGTACGTGAACAAAATGGCTTTAGAATAAATCGTGTATTCCCGTTCGTCCCCCTGACTTCGTCCACCTAGGGGGACGAACGGGTATTTACAAAAACAATATTAAATTTGTTCCCGATCGTCCCCCTCGGGATTTTAGGAGGACGAATGGGAATACTTTCTTAGATTAGTGCCATTCGTCCCCCTAAATAATTATGTCCGTGAGTAACGGCCGGACTATAACGCCAATCGCTTCCATATTTGGCAAATAATTAGTGCTCAATTGGTGCTAATTAGTGCTCGAACAACATAATTGGTGCCTTAGTAGTTTTCGAGATAATCGACTTTGAAGGTGGTCCCGGCGGTAGTCACGCCTCCTTCAGCAAGACCACCATGAGCGCCGAAAAAGGGGGCATGCTACTCTAAGTATACAAATAATTAGTGCCCTTAAATGTGATTCGTTTCGTAACAAAAACAGAACTGAAACATTTGTATTTAGGTACCGAGAAATCAACGATGATAACTTTCGCGCGCTCGTTCAGCAGGACTTTGAATGTTGATTCCAAGTTTCAGGAGCTAGTCGCTTTCCTCAAACTTACATAGAAAATTAGTGCTCTGTGAGATAAAATTGATACCCAAAATTCAAAATGACTACTACAGTAGTTTACGAGATATACCATACCATTGGTGGGGTGGCGGTAGTCACGGTGTTAAATCATTTGAAGATTTCCCTATTAAAAAGTCTATGGTTTCTTCCCAAATTTATATACAAATTAGTGCTCCTAAAGAAGTTATAGTGACCAAAAATTCAGATTCCGAAGTGTTGAATTTTAAGAGAAATTAGCTTTCATTACTTTTCCATACTAAATCTCCACTTATCATCATCATCATCAGCCCATAGCAGTCCACTGCTGGACATAGGCCTCTCCAATTGCACGGCATTCAGCTCGATTCTCATCCAGCTGCCACCAGCCACCCTGCGAAGATCGTCGCTCCACCTAGCCTGAGGGCGTCCTACCTTACGTTTGCCGATTGGCGGTCTCCATTCAAGAACACGTCTACCCCAACGGTCATCGGTTCTACGGCTAATATGGCCGGCCCATTGCCACTGCAGCTTGCTTATTCTGTGGGCTATGTCAAAAACTTTGGTTCTCTGCCGGATCACCTCGTTCCGGATTCGATCCCTCAGAGAGACTCCAAGCATAGCCCGTTCCATAGCTCGCTGAGCAACCTTGAATTTATGTACCAGCCATACCGTGAGTGTCCACGTTTCGGCTTCGTAAGTCATAACAGGTAGGACGCACTGATTGAAGACCTTCGTCTTTAGGCTCTGTGGAATACAAGACGAGAAGACTCGACAAAGCTTCCCAAATGCCCAGCCCAGCTGAATTCTTCTGTTAACCTCCCTCTCAAAGTTGTTTTGTACCAAATTGCAAAGTTTTACCGAGGTAAACGTACGTATTCTCGAACAAACTCGAGAGCACCTCCATTAACAGCAATCGGTCCCGGAGTGACGTGTTCGTTGAACATAACCTTGGTTTTGTCCATGTTCATCCGGATACCAATGCGTACAGAAAAATCAACTACCGGCCAGCATCTGCAGCGATTCAGCCATTATGACGATGTCATCTGCAAATCTCAAGTGTGAGATGTACTCGCCGTTGATGTTTGATTTTGTTCGTTGAAATTACGTCCCCTTGTCTCACCCCTAGCCGCAGGGGGATATGCTCAGTTCGCCGATCCTGAGTTTGGACGGTCATAGTCGCGTTGTTATAAAGATTAAAATTATTTAGGGGACCAATGGGACTCAAAAAAAATGATAATATATCATTCCCGTTCGTCTCCACCAACAAAATGAGGGGGACGATCGGGAAAAAAAATACGAATTCCCGTTCGGCCCCCTAGGTGGACGAAGTCGGGGGGACGAACGGGAATACACGGAAAGAATACCACGATCAACGTGGATTGTTTTGATTTTTTACGTGGCATTATGTTAGCAGTAGACCAAAAATGTCTTATTTGTGCTATTTAGGCCTTCGATTACGTAAAGCACGATGTATTATTGGACTGCGTAGCTATGGTATCAGAGGTAACCTTTTAAAACTACTCGAATATTATCTCTCCAACGTATGCCCTTTGGAGTTTAGGTTTCAGCAAACAAACCCCCAGGCTGTTATAAAAACTTTTAAAGATCTTAAAATTTAATCAACAGAAGATCTCTGGGGCATGTCTGTAAGTCTGTAGATCTATCATCGAAACTATTGCGCCCTATTTAGCGTTCACATTTAACACTAGTGTGGACCAAGGAGTCTTTCCGGATCTCATGAAACACAGTAAAGTAATTCCTTTGTTCACATCCGGAGATAGTAAAGAACCCAACAATAAATAGGCCCGTGTCAATTCTGCCAGTTCTCAAGTAAGGTGTTTGAAAAGTTGATGCTCAATCAAATGTTACGTCACTTTAATAAAAAATCCATCTTTCATGAACAACAGTATAGGTACGGTTTCACCAAAGGGCGTTGTACCACTGACGCCGGTGTCACCCTAATAAAGAACATTTTTAACACCTGGGAGGAAGCACAAGATGCCATTGGAATCTTTTGCGACCTCTCTAAGGTGTTCGATTGCGTTAACCATGAGACACTTCTGCTGAAACTAGAGCACTATGGGATTAGGAATACAGATCTTGATTTACTAACATCATACCTGAAAGATAGAAAGGTTAAAGTTCAAGTGAACGGCGTAAATCTAGCGTAATCGGCGTAATTGTTTATTTTTATGACATTTATTTTACATTCTGTCTGTGATTACCTTAATTCACACACTGCCCATCGAGTCAATCGAACTGAATCAGTCTATCAAAAGACTCGTTCGGCGTTTGACGATCAGACTGATTCAGTCTGATGTGACACACGTCACGTCATGACTGACTCTCATTGAGAGACGTCTGGGATTTTGTGATTTTAAGCATGAAATTGGTAGAATATTAGACAACGATGTTATAGAACCACTAACCACGTCTCTGGAGCGCAATAAAAAAAGTAAATTAGGAACTCTTTGACGTTAGTTTGGCAGTTATTGGCAGTTCGGTTTGGCAAGAGTTGGTATTCGTTGTGTAGTGCTTTGTTTTTGGTGGATTGCGTGCAAATTGGATTTATATCATAGATGGGTAAGTAATGAACAGATTTTAAGCCCAAAAATAAGTAATTACGAAGGAGTTTGCACAGAAATAGGTTCGGAACTTGCCAAATCGGAATTTGCAGTGATGGCTAATAACTATTTTATTGCTAACAAACTGTCGTTGCTCTAAAGATAAGTTTGTTTATTACTATTGTTAGCATGTATTTAAACATAAACCGTAATTAATAAACGTAACATTGGACAGTGACATCGAATACAAACTTAAGGTTTGCACACAGCGGCCTTAAAAATAATGTTCTGGCAGCTGTGTTTTTTTTAATGATATGTGTAAGGAAGGCTATTGGCATGTAAAATAACTCAAAACATAATGAAATAATGGTTATTTATTATTTTAGAATGACCTATATACGAAAAAACGCTTAGGCTGACTTTGCCGATCAATAACTCAAAACATAATGAAATAATGGTTATTTATTATTTTAGAATGACCTATATACGAAAAAACGCTTAGGCTGACTTTGCCGATCTATTGCTTTTTTTTTACAAGGCACGACGGCAGGATTAATCTATACATAATATGTTAGCCCATTTCATAAAGATTCTAACAACACATCATTTAGTCAGATCCCATAGGTATGTTTCGAGATATCGGCGATGATCTCAGACGCGGCAAAAACCGCGGCGCGACCTAAAAACGCTTTAACTCAACGCCTATTGGCGCGGCAAAAGACGCGTGACTCACCAATTGTTTTTAGGAAAACACCATGTACTTATCTAATTTATCTGGGGGCCTAAAATGGACGCGTTGGCAGAATCATATAATATGATCTGCGTACAATTCATATCCCGCAATTTCATCTCGTGTCATTGCTTCATTCTTAATTCTTTTTACCTACTGTGATAAAGTAATATTATTCGAGGTGCATCGTCTTCACATACCTACCTATAGGTAATAATTATATAGGTACCAATTTAATGTACCTACCTATACAAAATTTCGTAAAACATTTTAAAAGAGAAACGGTGGAGTTTCTTGCCCTTTCTTCTCCATAAGAAGCTACTGTTTGGAAGGGGCGACTTAATAGAATTAATTCAATTTTTTTGTACATTTTGACGTTCAAAAGTGCACTTTTTGGAAGGGGCGACTTTATAGAATTAATTCATTTTTTTTGTACATTTTGACGCCTATCAAATTTTAAAAACGCATAATAATTTTGTTACAAACTTACCTCGCATTAATCAGTAAACTTGATTGCACAATGGTTTACAACTGATGAAATGGTTTTATCATGTCCGTGACTACCGCCGCCCCACCAACGCCAATCTCTTCCATATTTGGCAAATAATTAGTGCTCAATTGGTGCTAATTAGTGCTCGAACAACAGAATTGGTGCCTTAGTAGTTTTCGAGATAATCGACTTTGAAGGTGGTCCTGCGGTAGTCACGCTCCCTTCAGCAGGACCACCATGAGCGCCGAAAAAGGGGACATGCTACAGCTATTCTAAGTATACAAATAATTAGTGTTCTTAAATGTGATTCATTTCGTAACAAAAAAGAACTGAAACATTTGTATTTACCGAGAAATCAACGATGATAACTTTCGCGCGCTCGTTCTGCAGGACCACGACTTTGAGTGTTGATTCCAAGTTTCAGGAGCTAGTCGCTTTCCTCAAACCTACATAGAAAATTAGTGCTCTGCGAGATAAAATTGATACCCAAAATTCAAAATGACTACTCCAGTAGTTTACGAGATATGCAATGCCATTGGTGGGGTGGCGGTAGTCACGGTGTTAAATTTTCATTTAAGATTTCCCTATTCAAAACTCTGTTATTTCTTGCCAAATTTATACAAAAATTAGTGCTCCTAAAGAAATAATAAAGAAAGAATAGTGACCTAAAATTCAGATTCCCAAGTGTTGTATTTTAAGAGAAATTAGCTTTCATTACTTTTCCATACTAAATGTCCGCATATAACCCGACCAAATTAAGTTGTCAATGGTATTGAGCTGTTTATGAGATGTACACTCGTGCACATAAATTGATGGATGTCGGAATAGTAATAACAACAGTTCAATATCTATAATTTTTATACAAACTGTGTACCTTTACTCAAATTGAAATAAGATTAGATAAACATTTAAATAAACATTTTTTACAGTCCGTTCAGCCGATTTTTACTTCTATTGCGTTGGTGGCATGACAACTGGCAGCTGTAATAAAACGTTTGGTATTGTAACCACGTTTTTGCTTTTAATGGCATCCTTATGCCTACGGAATATAAGTCAAAATTGGTTGATCAGACTGAAATTATAATTATAAATTTCTAATCTTATATCAAATGGAGTAAAGTACATATTAAGAAAACAAATAACGTGTAATGTGATACCTTTGTTAATGACGTGGTTAGGTACCTTTTGTCAGCGACAGCGATAGGTGTTTCTTATTTATTTCTTTCTTCAATTTACCGTTGCTGCAAGCAGTACCTAAGTATTAAAAACCTAATTTATTGCATTAAAAAAATCTGTAATTTTGAAATAGTTATAATAATGATTAATTGAATGGTATATAATTTAATAATGATTAATTTAATAGAATATAATTTAATAATGATTAATTTAATGGTATATAATTTAATAATAAATAACTTACTAACAATAGATAATAATTTGATGTAAATGAAATGATGATGTTTGATTGTTTTTTGTAGATGTGTTTTGTGTAATGTTTACTTAGTCGAGTTTATGTTTTCGTATGCACGTGTTTCTGTGACAAATAAAATTATTTTTCTTTATTTCGAAATATTTGCATGCCGAATGTCAAAATATGGCTGATCTTTGTACAGTACTAACACCTATTGATGTATCATCTACCCATATTTGCGAAAATAAAGTTATTCTTATTCTTCTTATTTTTAAAACTAATTTTCATTCGATCTTTAACTGTTGTAACTATGCATGAATATCCAAGCTTTTTCTATTCTGTTCTATCGAAACCATATTTCTAGTTCTTTTTATGGTTCTACCAACTAGGTAAGTCTAACCTACTAGTCGGCCTTAATAGTCTAATCGAGTTGATTGATTTGGGTTAATATATTACTAATAATATTCTACTGATTTTACAAATTGTTATCGAACTGTGATCTATAATTAATGAAACTTATTCGATTTATAAATGTATTTTCCATTAAAAATACACCTACGAATTCATAAATCTTAACCTAGCTTTAACAAAGTAGGTATTGAATTTGTAACTAAAAATACACCCAAGGTCCATAGATATGTCAGTGCGAATTTGATAAAATCGACTTCAGGTACTGAAAAATACATAACTATTACTTATGCAATACTTTTATACTAACGTTATTAGCAAAATTTTAGTTTTTAATACTGAGGTACTGATTGCAGCAACGTTAAATTAGTAGGAAATAAATAAATAAGAAATAACTATCGCTCTTATATTCATTTATCAACACAACAGGTAGGTACTTACAATACGGAAAAATAATTATTCGAGTACCTACCTACCCATGTCATTAACAAAGGTATCACAGGCCATGGGTTATTTTTATTTTATAAATATGTACCCAGGTACACAGTTTGTATAAAAATTATAGATATTGAACTGTTGTTATTACTATTCCGACATCCATCAATTTATGTGCACGAGTGTACATCTCATAAACAGCTCAATACCATTGACAACTTAATTTGGTCGGGTTATATGCGGACATTTAGTATGGAAAAGTAATGAAAGCTAATTTCTCTTAAAATACAACACTTGGGAATCTGAATTTTAGGTCACTATAACTTCTTTAGGAGCACTAATTTGTGTATAAATTTGGCAAGAAATAACAGAGTTTTTAATAGGGAAATCTTCAAATGAAAATTTAATACCGTGACTACCGCCACCCCACCAATGGCATGGCATATCTCGTAAACTACTGGAGTAGTCATTTTGAATTTTGGGTATCAATTTTATCTCGCAGAGCACTAATTTTCTATGTAGGTTTGAGGAAAGCGACTAGCTCCTGAAACTTGGAATCAACACTCAAAGTCGTGGTCCTGCTGAACGAGCGCGCGAAAGTTATCATCGTTGATTTCTCGGTAAATACAAATGTTTCAGTTCTTTTTTTGTTACGAAATGAATCACATTTAAGAGCACTAATTATTTGTATACTTAGAATAGCTGTAGCATGCCCCCTTTTTCGGCGCTCATGGTGGTCCTGCTGAAGGGAGCGTGACTACCGCAGGACCACCTTCAAAGTCGATTATCTCAAAAACTACTAAGGCACCAATTCTGTTGTTCGAGCACTAATTAGCACCAATTGAGCACTATTTATTTGCCAAATATGGAAGCGATTGGCGTTGTGGTCCGGCAGTAGTCACGGACATGGTTTTATCACCTTAAAAAACAAAAAAAAAAATTGAACGTTAACTCAGCTGTCAAAAGCACTGTCAAATTAAATTAACGTGATAAAATCTGTTTTATTAATTAATTCTGAGTTGCTATTTGGCTTTTGAGTCCGACGTCCGTACGACCGACGTCGAGTTGGTTCTAGTGCCGTAATTATGTGGAATATATCTTTGTTTTTTTTTTTTTGTTTTCGGGGAGAAACCTTCAAAAGGCACCTGGACTTTGGGGAAAAAGACCAGGGAGTGTGGGATTCTTACCTCACTAAAACCACCCCGGTGATCACCATCAGCACATGAAGGGGATCCCGTTACCTCATAATAGACCAATCCGGAACCCCCTTAGTGTAACACCTGTTAGGGCACGTCTCTGGGGAGACTATAAAGAGTCTCCCCTGGTACTCGCTATGCACGGCAGCACGTGATCACAGTGCCACCGTATTCCCTGAAATCGCTTGGTGGGCAATCAGTGTCCCCAATCTGATCGCCCGCGATTCCAAAGTCCTGCCTGTATCAAATGATGCAGGTGGGGTTTCGGCGTGTTAGGCGTCGAGGCGGTTGCCTCCTCGACGCTTTCTTCTTCGAGCGGGATCGGCTCTCTCACGATCCAGCTCGGCAGCCTCCTTCTGGACCATCACGGTTTCACAAAAGGAGACAACTTCCTTCCAGTTTTCTGTCTCCGTCAGCATAGCCCTCACTACTGCTGGCAGATGTGGAATAGATCTACCAGGTGTCACTCCCGTACTAATCCAACAAGATCTACATTGTGTTCAACTGTATCCATCGAAGAGTTTTATTGGTTCATTTAATTGTTTTTTTTTTTCTTTTCATGCACACTTGCTTTCTCAACTCACTTTAGACATTGGCAGAATAGTCGACACCGGCTTTGCTTGCCATACAACAAAAATAGAATAGAATAATTAATTCTTTCAATAGAAGCATCATCTTTAAATGACAATAACACAACGATTACATTATATAAAAGTCATATTGTGTGCCATTACTCGATAGAAAGTCGAATACACGCCGCGACAGCTATCATTACATAACATGTAGCCAAAACGCCGACGCGTATAAGACTTATATGCGAATAAGTAGGTATTTTTATGACTGTTACACGAAACTCTTAGCGCCTTAAGTTGAATAAAATGGGCCCTTCGAGTAAACTTCCTTATGACATTTATACGATTATATTAAATAACATTAAGTTGCCACCAAAACGTCTACTCAGCGTCGTAGGTAAATGTTTGTTGGGATAACATCCCTGTGTGAACAAGACGTATTTAAAAACCGATCTTTTTAACGACACAGGCACGTTTTCTCCTCTATACGCAGAGGACGCAATCAGCCCTTCGACCGCTCGCATCATGGCGCACGAGGTGCAGTCGTTCGACTTGCTCAGCGCCAGTTGCATACCTGTAGAGGCGCTGGCAGCTGTGCATTACTTCGCCAGCTCTGTTGACAAGCCCCAAAATGTTAGTAGGTACTTACTTAATTTTTTACAATAGGTATTATAGAAAGCAATGTTCAACCTCATCTGCGCGAAGCAATTTTAATGCAATCAGCTAATGATAGCGACCACATGTAACATTAATTGCCTATATCCGGATTGACCAGCACCCTAATTGCGTAACACAGTTTAAATCGGAATCGGAATGATTTTGAAGTATATTGCTTCTTATGGTAGCTAAACTGATTGTGTGCCTCAGAGGGCTAATTGCGTAACACACTATTAGTAGGAATCGGTTTTAATCTGACAGTTCAACAACATTCATTGCGTTTTTTACGTTGTTGAGCAGAATAGTTTTTCTACCATAAGAAGCAATGGATTAGCAATATACTTCAAAATCATTCCGATTCCGATTCAAACTGTGTTACGCAATTAGGGAACTGATCAGATTTTTTTTAGAACTGTACTGATTCTAAACCTCATTATCAATTCCAGTTTTTTTCAGAAGGTTGGATAATGGTTCCTCAGTTCGCAAAAATCGCGGGTAAAACCTAGATGACAGCGTTTAAAATGCGAAAGCGCCCATAGGATAGCTCATAAAATTTCAATTTTCTTACATATTTTTGCAATTTGCAGGACCGTAATGAATAATATGTACTTAGGTACTTATTAAAATAAATAATAAAAAGCCTTTATTATTCCTTAATTATGTACCTAAGGGACTTACTAGTTACCATAGAGAATGGGTAGCGGCGTTCCCCCCCTCCCCGTTTGGGGGAGGCCTATTTCCAGCAGCACGCCTTTCGGCTGAAATGATGATGTTGAAAACTTGAAACACAACCAAAAAGCGCACGCTCCACGCTTTTAATTTTTAGTCTAGTATACCTAATCTTCATTTAGTTAATACTAGCTTTTGCCCGCGGCTTCGCTCGCGTTGATGTCGGAAAATATTCCACGGAAACGTACTACAAAGAATTAAGAAATTCTGTAGGAAAATGAACAGCTTCTTACAAATCGAGAACTGCTCCATCATCAGATCAGCTCCAAGATACCAAATTATAGTATTGTCATTAGAACTACGTATAAGATAACGTAACCTATAGGTATGTACAAACTTTTATGCCGATACATTTTTTTTCTAGCGTTTTCCCACACTAGGAATTTCTCCTTTATTGTGGGTGCGTTCACAAACATTTAAACTCACTTATACAAACAGCCAAAATTAGAAGTAGGTTAAAATTGACTTCAAGATTTTATTACTTACATCGTTAGGTAGTACAACTGTACAACTACAAGTGAAGCATAAAAAAGTGGCAAAAAAATTAAAAGAAAGTTGTTAATTCTACTCAATAATACGAATGCATTCATTAAGGACCCCTCGACGGGTATAGGCCTCCTCCAGTATTTCCAGTTATTTCTGTTTTTTTGCTTTCGCAAGCCATGATTTGCCAACTAAGTAATTCTTCTATCTCGTCTTGCCAATGTTCTGCCGGTCTGCCTCTTCTTCTCTTTTCGTTTGGGTTTTACCAATGAATATGTTTTTACAGAATTTTAATCATGAAAATCATCAATACACTCTCTCGCTTAGCGCATCCCCCTTAATGAGAGTCCAGCCCCGTAACCTTCTACTTCCCAGGCACGTCGGCAGGCAGCCAGCAGTACCCTGAACACAATGAAGCCGGCGTGGGCGTGGTCGAGCCCCGCCGAGCAGGCGGCGCTGGGCGCTCTGCTGCTGCGCCTGGCGGAGGCCGTGCGGCCCATCTGTGCCGCCGAGCCCAGGCTGTTGCGGCTGGCCTCGCCTGTGTATGCTGTTGGTGAGGGAAACGTGACGCTCGCATGGCCCTTGTGTTCTTTATCAGTTGGGGCCGAGGGAGCCGGCGGTTTTTCTTGTACTTATTTATGTCATAGGCTATACTTTCGGAGATTATCTTGAACATTAGGTACTGAAAACGGTGAAGGAAAAACCTCACGAGGAATTTTATAGTATACTAGCTTTCGCCCGCGGCTTCGCCCGCGTGGATGTCGAAAAAAAAAAACAGCTTCTCTATCAGCAGCATTCCCCCAAAACATTATACCATATCTTAGTGAGGAGCGTCGGAACAAAAACCGATAAATCACATTTATGTTTTTTGTGGAAAAATGTAAAAATATGGCCTATGGTCTATGGTTTTCTAATTTAGAGTTAAACGAAATTTATCAATCTATTGGTGTTAGCATCACTGTTTGGAAACCTAAATTCTGCATTCGTGACTGTGGTACCTGCTGAGTTATAAAAAAAAAGATAATGGATATATCGGTTATTGAACAAACCAACTGGATATATCGGTTTTTGATAAAACACTGTAGGATATATCCGTTTTTTTGTCAAGCTATCACCTGTCAAATTTAAAAATAAGACTAATATTATCCTAAGATTGTTTATGGTTTTGTCATGAGAAAATCGAAATTAGATATATCGATTTTTGACAGAATAAAAAGAGTCATCAATGAAAAATGTTAGGGATTTATCGGTTTATGTTCAGATTTGTGTATTTCGCGGATTTAGAGCGGATTTATCAGTTTTTGACCGGGTTACAATGATCATGGAGCAAGATATGTACGAGAACAACCGATTGGCATCATAAAAAAAAAAAAATTACAAAATGTGATTTATCGGTTTTTGTTCCGACGCTCCTCAGTTGGAACCAACGTAAGCGTGGTAAGCAGATAGGAGTGCAGTTTGATTTACAACTTTACGGAGGATATATATAGCATATACATATCAACTTCGTTTTGTACATACTTGTTCAATATACGTGTCCTCCATTTCATGTCTAAGTCTATTTGTAAGTTTGTATTGTTACTTTTTCTACGTTTTTGTTCTTAAATAATAATGTTTATATACTTGTCGGGATAGGTTCAGACATCAGAAGTAATACTCAGATATGGCAATACAGAAATATATTTCAATCGAACAATCA
Source organism: Tiliacea aurago (assembly GCA_948098905.1). Classification (NCBI taxonomy): domain Eukaryota; kingdom Metazoa; phylum Arthropoda; class Insecta; order Lepidoptera; family Noctuidae; genus Tiliacea; species Tiliacea aurago. The sequence goes on along the minus strand of OX402581.1, from coordinate 27,299,475 downwards.
GTTATTTTAAATCGAGAAGAATATAGAAATTGAAATTAAATAGATATAGAAGATAGAAATTAAATAGAATTAATTAAATAGGTAACTAATAATGGTAGTGGCGGTCACATAGGGCAGTACTGACTGTCAGGGACAGTGATCCATGCACCCACCGCAATATGGATAGTACTAATTTGTCGGAGACAGCGTTCCATATCCAATAACCGGGCAGTACTGACTGTCGAGAGACAGTGGTCCGTGCACCAAGACGCATCCGTTCAAAATGCGTACCGACTCAACAGCGTAGCTCCTTATAAAGGCGATCCGCTAGTGGGGGGTAACGTTACAATATTTCACTCAATTGACTTCAAGTGTTTTAAGTCAAATGACCGATAGAATGAATGATTGTCTATGGTGCACGTTCCACTAGCGCCATCTAGTCGCCGCCTCTCGCAGCTGTTAAACAATATGGCTTCCGTCACGGCCATTCTGATGAATCACTCGTCCTCGAGTGCATGAATTCATCCAAAAAAATTATGTCGGCTACATCTAGATTTTTTTTTTTTTTATATGACGTAAAAGTGATTTTAATATCCTATTTACAGAATAAACGATTTCATTTCATTTCATTTCACACACAACTCTTGCAACCCCTACGGTATACACCAGTACTAGTACATTTAGTCATCCAGCAAGGGACCTTGTTCCGGTACTGGGTTATACAGAACAGAATTACAGGATTCAGAATTAATAGTTACTGTTTGTGAACCAATCGATAATGTTTTTCGGATTCTAAGACACGACGGGCATTTAAGTTTTGAGAACTATCTCTTTAAAATTTAAAATCCGTTTTAATTTCCAAGCAATTTGAAACTAAAAGTTGGAACTATCTAGTTTTGAGATTACCGAGACCAAGCACAATGATTCCATATTAAAATAATAGGTATCTCATTCATGGTCAATAACACACACACTATTCCCCACGGGCATACCGAGTCAACCCTTGAATCTATGGTCTTTGCTTCTAGGCAAAACCCGATTATACAACCCAGAGCTACCGCCTACCGCGTACCCATGGACTACTCGTTGAGCACTATGATACTCTGTTGTAGTCTCCGACCCAATGAACCGAAAAAATGTTACATAAACTAAAGTGATGTCAACTCATCTATTTCGTCTACAATCTCAATTCGTACTTGACATCGGGCATCTTCCGAACACGGTCATGAGCGTTTGTAAGTAGGCTTGTTAACTAGAGATTTTTAAAACATACCGATCGCCATCTAACACTTCAACAATTTGAAAGGGCCTCTATACTTCACGTCAAGCTTAGTTTGATTACGCTCCTCGTTCGTTCTGGCTACAGGAGTTCACCCACACACAAGCGGAGAACTGGTGGACCTCGACACCGGGCTGCAGGCAATCCAGGGAAGCCATGCCATCCCTAGATGGCAGGCTAACCAGGCGCTTGCTACGCCTGGACAGGAACGGCCTGCGCCCAGTGACGGGGACCATCACGGAACACTGGTCACTTAAACAAACAATTCCACACAGTATGTATAACGCACAGCCCTCTGTGTAGGGCTTACATGGAGGCTGAAGAAACCGTTTCGCATGTGCTCTTTGACTGCACAGGCGTCACCCTGATCCGAGCAGAAACCCTCGGGTCACTCAAATCCTTCACAGATATCCTATGGAGTCCAGAAGACCTAATCAGCTTCTGGAGGTAGGTGGGCTGGTTGGAATAATACGCACAATGGTCCACATGAAGGACGAAGTGCAGAAACCAAACCCTCTAACATAGAACGCTTCTCGTTCTCAATAAGCACGAATTCCCCGACAGAGAACTTACTCACGCTTGGCATTGTACTATTAAAACGACTTTCATCATAACGCGTGGACTTCTCAACGCCTTCAGATGCCAATCTCCTAATGTCATCATGGTCTTGTCATCATTGTCGTTAGCCATTAAATGATGTGAACATCTGATTTGTCAGAATTAAATAAAGTCAAAATTTGACAGAACTCTTTACAAGAGGCCTCCACAGTGGCATGCCAGCCTCATCATAACTCAAACTATTCTAAATTAAATCTACACATACAATATAAATTATTAATGTCTAAAGAAATCAGTAAGTAGGTTTGCTATGTCGGGTGAAGGCTGCGCCAAAACTTTAACATATCTACCAATATCATATTCATTACCTTTTGCCACACTCAACAATGATTCTCTTTCCTTCTTAGTCTTAGTACACTCTTTATGTAGATGGTGAACATCTTCAACCGATCCGCATGTTTCACAATTGGGATTTACTTTGTTCATCAAATAACCAAACATGCGGGATGGGTAGTGACCAGAGCGTAATCTATGAAACAGAACAATATGATACCTATTCATTTCCTTGATAGCAAACCACGGTATACGAGGAGGCTGTTACTGTATAGTTTTATACCAGATACCCTTTTCCCTACTTCGTTCGTCAAAGTACTCTTTAAACCTAACTCTTTATTTCATTTTGAATTAAACTAGAGTACCATATTACTATAAATCAATGAAAAATTAGAAGAAAATTAACATGTTATCAATAATCAGGAAATTCAAAGTCGTAGTCAAAGATCTGACTACACATTTATCGCGCATCTCGCAAAAGACAAAATCAAACTAAACATGTGAGAGCAATTCATAAATCAGCCTTAGACCATAACAAAACACAAAGTAGGAATCTTATCCGTGGCCTGTGGCTTTTCACTAAGCCCGTTCAACAAACCCCATGTTTGTTTCACTGAATTCACCTGAATTCCGAGTCCCACGGACTCTATGGTCACTATAAGACCCGACCTCCACTAGAGCCACCCGCGCACCGCGCATCCACGGACTACTATAAGCAGATACCGACTTCTAACGGACTACGGCCACGAAATGGCTACTGGTACGGTCCGACCAGCTGAACCAAGTTCACCACTATCACTCAACTCAACGTCTTCTACTTCAAATGGCTATCATGCACGTACTTGTAAATACGCTTGAAATTGAATGCTCTCAATGTGTAGCAATCACCGTCAAGAACCTCTATGACCTCAAACGGTCCCTTAAATTTTGAATTTAACTTTGTAAAGAAATTTGGTCAGAAATCAACGGTAATGGATAACGATCCGTCACTGTATTATTATTAACGTCTCTATATATAATCTATGCACATACGGTCTGATCCATCATACTTTATAACCAAAAGGGCTCGCCTAGCAAACGGCGTACTACTGGGTACTGATGGGTTAATTCGCATTAATGTACATTACTACTACTGGGTCTAATTATTTAGGCTTGCAACAGTAAATTAACCCTATCGCGCATGATTCGACTTTCGTCCGGAGACAGTCTGTAAGAACGTCTTTGCACTGTACGATTAGGGTCTATCAATCTTAATTTCAAATAGGCATTGCAATCAAATATTCGAATACCGAGTTGTACGAGTAAATAACTCGCACATCACTTGAACAGTTCAAACATTCGAACAAGGCTGAAGAAGTATTCGAATACTAAAAATTATCGAACATTTACAATCCCTACCTCCGACTCACCAGTGTTAACACGTGTTGTCGGAAAACCGTTACTAAAAAAGTCCAGAGTATAATTCTAAGATGTTTACTTCTATCAACTGGTAAAATCAAATTTGGTCATCTCCAAAAAAAACTAAAATAAGTTAAGAACGTTATTTTAAAAAACATAGTCTTTTATCGCTTGTCATTTACAAAAGTAGTCAAATCCACTTATATTAAGGCAAAAACCGGTTACCACCGGTATCTAACTCAGTCAAATCCTTCGAAGTTTATTAACAAATTTAGTCAAATCCTTTCAGTCAATCAGGAGCGAGACGTCAAATCCTTTCAGCCAATCAGGAGCGCGAGATTGTTTTAACTGACAGAGGTTTTAAAATGACCATCTTTCTCAGTGTTGGTAACGAGTTGACTCTGTACTTATTTCGTGCCGAATTTTAATAGATTTACTACGTTAAAATGGATAATGTGAACATTTTAGTCAAAGAAACAACCCCTCAGTTATCACGAAAAAGAAAACGACAAGAATCCAATCGACACAATTAATTATTGCCGTAGTCTGAATAGCTTTACACACGTTTATAGTTCTAGGCAAAATTAATTCAGTTGCTCGAACAAAAACCGTTATTTAAAATGTCTCTACTCAATACGATGTTACGACGCAAGTACTTATCTAGCAAAACTTGGAATAGAATATCCGTCGCGAAATCGTTTAATTTCTGCCTGACACAGCAATTGCAAAGTATTATTGATATTTTTATTGCCTATACCTACTAAAGATACCACATTATTTACTCTTCTACCTCTAAATTTACAAGTAATTCTCTCCTTCATTAAAGACGATGTGTGCGGACGCGTCACGGTCGAATGAGACTAATGGACTTAGTGTACAGGCGGTAGATGACAAACTTCCGATGATTTTAGAAATTAAGGCTTCCATGCCGTTACTAAACAAAAGCATCTGGTCTTGCATGATATTGGAAGCTGAGTCTCCAGAAGTGGGGTGGTCTTCGTATCCCACTTCTGATGTCGGGATAGGTTCAGACATCAGAAGTAATACTCAGATATGGCAATACAGAAATATATTTCAATCGAACAATCAGTTATTTTAAATCGAGAGAATATAGAAATTAAATAGAATTAATTAAATAGGTAACTAATAATGGTAGTGGCGGTCACATAGGGCAGTACTGACTGTCAGGGACAGTGATCCATGCACCCACCGCAATAAGGATAGTACTAATTTGTCGGAGACAGCGTTCCATATCCAATAACCGGGCAGTACTGACTGTCGAGAGACAGTGGTCCGTGCACCAAGACGCATCCGTTCAAAATGCGTACCGACTCAACAGCGTAGCTCCTTATAAAGGCGATCCGCTAGTGGGGGGTAACGTTACAATATTTCACTCAATTGACTTCAAGTGTTTTAAGTCAAATGACCGATAGAATGAATGATTGTCTATGGTGCACGTTCCACTAGCGCCATCTAGTCGCCGCCTCTCGCAGCTGTTAAACAATATGGCTTCCGTCATACTTACCAACTTTTGAGTTATTCAAGGTACTCAGTAAAATTGACCCGAAAACTTAATTACCCCTTTTTCCGATTCTCGAAAACTACATTTTTTTTTTTCTTTTTTTTTTTTAATCGGACCTCGCGTTAAGATTCTTAAAAACAAACTGTAACACTCCCTAAAATCCTTTTGAAGGGTAGTTTTGAAAAACGCAACCTTCATGACAAACTTTGTTATTTAAGAACGTATTCTTGCTATGATTCACGTTTATTAACTCAAAAAATATGATTGTTCATACAATCTAAATCCCTTTTCACCCTGATAATATTGATCCAATGTATGGAATGTAAATATTATATATTCTCAAATAAAATTATTATTATAATAATTAAAAATTTAAAAAAGTCAAGTCAAATGTTTATTTCAAATAGGCAAATAAAAGGCACTTTTAAACGTCAATATTTACAAAAAAATAGAATTCGATTCTAGTCGCCCCTTCCAAAAGGTAGTTACATATGGAGAAGAATGGGCAAGAAACTCTACCAGTACTCTTTTAAAATCTAGTACAACATTTTTATAGGTACATTTATTGTAAATTGACTATCCCTTTTCACCCCATTAGGGGCATTTTCAAAAAACCTGATACAATTTATTCTTTATTTTTTGGTTTTCAGTTTAAATACTGAGTTTCAAGTTAATCGGACCGTGCGTTAAAAATCTTCCATACAAATTTTGATATCCCCCAATCCCCCTTTAGGGGGCAGTTTAAAAAAACAAAAAAATGACAAACTTTATAATTTACTTAGGTTGGTATTTGTGCCAAGTTTCAGGTTTGTTAACTCAAGGAATAAGATTTTTCATACAAACAAAATCAACCCTTTTCACCCCCTTAAAGGTCGACTTTCCAAAAACCCCTTCTTAGCTGATGCCTACGTCATAATTTGGAGCCAAGCCACACAGTAGAATCCTCCCTTGTAAAATTGACTACCCCTTTTCACCCCGTTAGGGATAAATTTTCTAAAAACTCTGATCAATGTTATTCTTTATATTTGGTTTACAGTATAAATACTGAGTTTCGAGTTAATCGGACCGCGCGTTAAAATTCTTCCATACAAACTGACATCCGCAAATCCCCCTTTAGAGGGTAGTTAAAAAAAATGTCAGACTTTATAATTTACTTAGGTTAGTATTCGTGCCAAGTTTCAGGTTTGATAACTCAAGGAATAAGATTTATCCCCCTTTTTCACCCCTTAAAGGTCGAATTTCGAAAAATCCCTTCTTAGCGCATGCTATAGTTTCCAACCATAAGCCGAAATATTAGTGATTTTAACTTAAAAAGAACATTTTATCCCGTTTTTTCCCCTTAAGGGCTGAAATTCTATCAACACCGTTGCATTAGCTTCCAACTATAAGCCTAGATAATAAATTTAGTGATTTTTAACGTGAAAATTAAGGACTTCGATACACAACTTCATCCCCCTTTTTAACCCTTCGGGGGTAGAATTATCAAAAACGCTGACACACGTAGAAATTAATTTTTAATCGTCAGCCTATACACCAAATTTGAAGATCCTAACTTCAAAACTGACGGACTTTCATATAAACTTCCATCCCCTATTTCACCCTCTTAGGGGTGGAATTTCGAAAAACCCTTTCTTAGTGGATACCTACTCTTTACAAAGAACACACCCTCCAAATTTCATGTCTCTAGGACCAGCCGTTTAGGCTGTGCGTTGATATATCAGTCAGTCAGTCAGGACTTTGAATTTTATATGTATATAGAAGTGGTATGAGGAACAGAAACATGCGAACTACGCCTCAGTGTGACGCGTAGATCGCATGTGGCGATATTGACGCCGCCACGGTTGATATGAGTCTGAAATCGCCAAATCGTGGTGATCCCTTTTGGCCTTTCCCTTCTGTGGCACAATAAGAGGCCGCGCGCCAGCTTGTGAAATGCCTAAAGCAAATTGTAAAATACCTTGTCATTTTGTAAGTCTATGAATCCCAAATAAAGATTTGAACACCGTTTACAAAATCCCGCCGCAAATTGTAATAACCAGTCCTATTTATTCCACCTGTAGCGTGTTCAACCAATAGTTTCGGTAACAACTTCATTTCATTAGTTCTTCTAGTTCTCTTCATTTCATTTCAATGATAATATCATTCATTAGTCTTTACCTAGGTACACGTTTCAGCCGAATTCCGATTGTAAAATCCGATATTATGTTGGGTATTACTTGAATATTAGCTGCAATAACGTTTGCAGGCGACCTTCACGGCAATCTGAGCGCACTTTTGTCAATGGAAAGCGCTTTATGGCCGTCTGGGACAGCGCTGGCGGCTGCGCGGATCCTGTTCCTGGGAGACTACGTGGACCGAGGGTCGCACGGCACTGAGCTGATGGCGTACCTACTGGCTGCTAAGCTGCAGCGACCGAATGCGGTACTCATGGTGCGCGGGAACCACGAGATCAGGGACATACAGAGGATGTTCACTTTCTATAAGTACGTTCTGTGCTTGAACTTGAATTACGGACATAATATTAGTTTTTATTGAGTAATGGCATAATATCGCAGAATGGTTGATTCCTGCTATAGGAGTTTTCAAAATATTATAGTCCTACATTACTGCAGTGGCCTGCAACAGGGACTCACGAATGAGAGCCTCGGCTTCGCCTCGGCCCACATTTTCACGTTCGTCCATCAATGCCTGGTTGCGGCCAAGGTTTGTAGGTATAGTGCTTTTCTCAAATAATGCGCGGAAATTAAACAAAGTAAATTATTTAAAAATTCCAGACGAGCAACGATAATTTTCACGCGCCAATGTGTTCATTTGTTTTTTTTTTTCAATAGTTTGCTCCTTAGTTGCCATGTTTCGGAGTAAAATATCGTCCCATTTTTAGGGTTCCGTACCTCAAAAGGAAAAAAGGAACCCTTATAGAATCACTCGCGTGTCTGACTGTCTGTCTGCCTGTCCGTCTGTCACAGCTGATTTGCTCCGAATCTACTGGACCGATTAAGTTGAAATTTGGTACACATATGAACTTCTGTGACCCAAAACACGGACGTGTAAATAAATTAATTTTAAATATGGAGGTCACTTTTGGGGGGCAAATTAGAAAATTAAAAAAAAAAGGTTTGCTGACTGTACCGTGTGACATATCAAATAAAAGGGCTTGCTTTAAGGATTTTTATAATTTTAAAATATATACTTTTGAAATTATTTAAGCAAATAGATGCAAAATGACCATTGGACCCCATAACTCCGAAACTACTGAGCCTAAAATTTTGATAAAAATACATAAAATAGTTCTTTATTTATAGATTACAGGAAAACCTATAAGAACTCCCACTTGAAATAACATGGTAAATCACTCAATATTGTGCATACAAACTTACATTTGCAGTTGGAATGTATGGGGATCATGTTTTTCAACTACAATGTTAAGTCTGTTCTTGGAATAAATTCATCCCAACTACGGAACCCTTCATTGTGCGTGGTCCGACACGCACTTGGCCGGTTTTTTTAAATTACACGATAGTTAGAGTTTAAATACTAGGTAATTTATTTGGCCGCTAAACCACGACACATTTATGGATTTTCATACAACTTTTGGTGTCCGCTGCTCGCATGTATTTGGCCAGTACAGCAATTTCGATTTATCTCGAAGAAGGTTGTCAAAATAATGCTCGAATTTCCAAGCATGTTTGAGAAAAAGACATTTTTGCATGTGCTCCATAAATGTTCAAGTCATAAAAATAAGGAGCTGTCTTGCATATTATTCTATATTTTTCTTTTTTGCGCCATTCTTGAGTATTAGGTAAGTATTATTTATATACATAAGTAATATAAGTTCATGCGCATCTAAAACAGTTACTTAGTAAAATAAAAAAATGGTATTTGTAATCCTAGCGATTATTTTTACTGTTAGTAACCTACAATATTGCAGCCCGCAACGTTGTACCCTTTTGCTGTGCCCTACATGGTCCATAATGATCTGAATTTTTTAGTTACCACCTAAGTACACATTATGGTAAAGCAATAAAGATATTGAGTATTGTTCACCAATTAACTACAAGTTAATCGGTGAACAACGTTGCGGGCTGCAATATTGTCTATAAGTTTTGTATATATACAACGTGTTTTTTTTTATATCCCATAACTCTAGGGTATGATTGAGGCCATATCAAAGAATCAACTGGCATATGAGTTATGTTCCAATCCTTCGTTATTTTATTTTTTCATTTTTCATACAAAATAATTCGGCAAAGTCACGATTATTAATGTAAAACACCCTTACGTGAAATATGACAACGTCAACAAGGTAGCTTTCCCTTCACTAGCTGCCGCCGGGAAGCCCGGATACCAACATACCTACATATTTTATTTTACTATTTATTTTACTACACTACTGCGAAGTTTGGCAACCTCGCAAAAGTAAAGATTCGTCATACTGGTGACAATTTTGGACCTAATTTAATTATGATTGATGATATCTCCGAAACGATGCATTTTTGGACCACCTATTCTAGGAGTGTTATGGGATATAAAAAAAAACAGGTTGTATATATATTTTTTATATCCATTCACAATTAGTGTGAATTCGGCCAGAAGGTGCCTAAGCCTCAAATTTTTCAAGTAACAGTAGGTTTATTATTTGTTTTTTTTTTTTCATAATATTTTCTCTATATTTAATATAATTGCAAACCAAGTAACCAAGTAATGTATATTATGTATGTGTTATATTGCTTCTTACATTTTAAGGCGATGTGCTTTTTTGTTTTTTTTTTCTCACACCATAAATTATTATTATACTCTATACGTGAGGATTTGTAATTGGTTTTCTAGTGACTAAGGTTTCCTTATTTTTGTCTGTTTTTATTAGCTGTAAGTCCTCCATGTTTTAAATAAATAAATAAATATTGTATGTATTAGAATCAATAAAACTGTCACAAAATTTGCATGCCGATTGTGGTAGGCGGAATATGAAGAACTATTATGTACTTATGTGTTAAAAAATCTGTAAAATACCATATTTCACGCAAATAAATGAATCTATCTATCTATTTCTATATTTGTATGTTTTTATTAAAGCAGTTTGCTGTTCCTTTTGAATAAAAATATGTAATGACAACTACTAAAAACTTAAATTCATTTTCAGTGAGTGCCTTAGCAAATACGGTGATGTTGAAGGCGTAAAGATATGGAACGCAATAAACAATGTATTCGACTGTCTCCCCCTAGCGGCCGTCATCGATGACAAAGTATGTTGTAACAATCTATTTTATCTAGAAAATATTTAATCTATCAGGTTTTATATCTCTCACGATAATTATAACTATTCAATCGCGTGTAACGAAACAATACTCTTAGAGCGATACAGAAAAAAAAAAAAAAACAAATGTGGGTACAACTCATAACCTAAACAAAAACACAATGTACAGAGTTTTGAGTATTTTGAGTAGTTTTGCGTTTGTGAAACTCGCACAACCCGACAACGCAATCTATCAAACAACAAGGCCCAAACTAAATTGGGGGCTTTTTCGTAAGCATTTATTTCACTATTATCTACAGTATGTATGGATTTAATTTTTGGATATAAGTAGGTTTATTGACTATTTGATTAATACTCTGACCGAAGGAAAAAGCAATTGGGTTTAATTTCCATGATAGAATTTAATTCCGAAATGACCTCTACTTTTTATATTTTTTTCTGTAATTCTATAATCCTAAGTAATTTTATTCCAATATTGCATTCAAAATGTGTGTATTAGGTAAATGAAAACTCTGGCTGAAAATATTTTTGATAAATAGCTTAATTTATTTTAAAACAATTTTGATTTGGTTTTGCGCTCTTAAGTTGTTTTATTTTGGTTCCAGCGCATTGTTGCGCCCTCTTTTTTCGCATGTGACTTTCTTAACTCTCTGACACTCCCAGTTCACTATGATTTTTTTTTTCAACACATTCGCTCAGAAAATGCATTTACGAAGCCTATAAACAATGTTCGAAAGTTAAAAATTACGCACCATACAACGGAATGGGCGGTAAAATAGGTACTCTCACCTAAGTACATGTTTTACCGCACCATCCGTAGTATTGCGCAGTGCGTATCATTTACGTTTTTTTTTTATTTCCACAAAAAATATATAAGAAAACCACCAAAGGAGTTTCAAATTACGAGAATAAATAAGCTGAATGATCGAACCTCCTTGGAAGCGCTTTTGCTCAATACGTTTATCTCACTTTATTAGTAAAGAGAAAATGATACGAAAGATGTAATACTGTAGTTCTTTCTTTCTTTCTTTTCTATAAACAAAATAATAATATGAGTTCAAGCGGGGAATCCGTTATGGAATCTAATCCCAAAAAAAAATAAAATAATAAATAAAAAAACAAATATTCTAATCTTGAATGAGCCGCCAAAATTGCGTGAGTGCTATTTAATGATTTACAATAATTTTATATCATGGAAGACTCGAAGAAATAATCATTCTCTTAAAATGTTTTGATGGCTTGTTTCATTACCTATTTTACTGCTTTCTTGCAAATGTGTTGAAAAACGTTCTCGTGACACGTTCGCCTACTCATCTGTAAAAACCAACTTACCGCACTAGTATCATAAATAACTATTACGTATCACCTTAAACTTGACACTTTATAGTTAACTGCTGCTTTAGTAGCAACCCGGACTCCGGATTTCTGCCCGGATGATGGCAATATGCTCGTCCCCCTGGAAGTGTGGGTGCACCATATCACCCCTGCCTCCCTTCTGGGGAAAACCGGTGTGAGGTCAAGTTACTAAACATTGTGAATGACTCACCAGGTGTTCTGCTGTCACGGCGGGATCCCTCCGCCGTGGGTGTGTCCCCTGATAACGGCTATTGACAAAGTGCCCGTGCCTCTGCCGCGGCCGGCCGAAACGAGCTCTATCGCATGGGAGCTGCTGTGGAACGATCCCATCAAGTTAGTATACAACAATAATGGTAGGAGCTTTAACATTTTCATAACCAGCGGAAACAGTGTCAGTGACTTCCCTGTTTTGGATTAGGCTTCTTGCCGCCGAGTCCGCCGAAACCAAAAACATCCACGGGTTTTTAGTCTAAACAAAAATATAAGTAGGTAACTTTGTAACATTATCCAATGACTTTCTTATCTTTACTATTCAGAAACAAGTTTAAGCTCTGAATTCATCAGTTTGGCAGTTAAAATAGAGTATGGAATTTAGATGGTCTTAACTCTTATTTAGTCAGCTTCAACTGTAATAAAAGTGAAACGAGCAGTTCAAGGTATTCGAGAACAAGGTACCTATGCCAGTCTTTGCGGTCATAATTGCGTTACAAGAAACGTGGTTGTTGCCCCGCGACTTGCAGTTTCAGCGGAATCAACGACGCTATTATGCGTAAGAAAGTGGCATCGCTGGTGCGACGAGTACCTACGGGGGAGCCCGAATAGCGTCCTAAGGATGATTGGCGAGACAACCGATACTGCTATGCTCAGTAGGTTCACTGAACTATGTGTTGCGAGACCGATGAGCCTACTGAACAGGGGCGTCTATTTACTTTTTTTTGTTACTAACACTAGTTATAAGCAAAATTCTTGGTACTAACAACTTTGGATTGCATATGGAATTTTTTGTCTGAAATAAATGATTTTTATTTTATTATTTAGCTTTGTTAGTGAGGCGAATGGTTCTAGACGCTGGCTGGACCACTGTGTGACCACTAACGCCGCCTTACAATCCATTGTTTACATAAAGGATGACGTCTTGTGGCCAGATTATTACATTACCCTCTGATTGAAGAATTAATTTTGATGTTTTATAAAACCAAAAATATGTTATATCGGGATCTTTAGTCAATAAGGTACTATGGGGTGTAAGAAAACGAAGGGGAGGGGGAAAAGATCTGTCATGAGAGATTGAGACTTGTTGATGTTCCTAGTGTTTCGCGTCTGTAGTGATTAGGTATGTTTCTAGTAATGTAGATCACAAAAATCACTGATAAACTTTACGACGAGTTAATTTTTAGGGTTCCGTAGTCCACAAGGAACCCTAAAAATTAACTCGGGCAGTCTGACCGCAGCTTAGCTCAGAGACTCCTATTAGTAAAGTTGGTTATAAAATCCCAGACACTAATTTGACAGATGCAAACGTGAAACTCCAAATTGAAAAAACAAACAACAATCATTTGAAATGTCAAACTACTCTCTGGGATTTAAAAACAAACTGGGATTTGAAAGCTGTTATTTAAGTATACATAGTAATCACGCCGACAAGTGGTACCTAATCTACTTAGATATATTTTTTTTTTTCAGTAGGTACCTCTCCTACACATAGGTAAAGTGGGGATGATCTGCAGTTGGAGAATTGACGGTGACGTTTAACGATTTAGGGGAGAACATGGTTTTCAACTACAATGTTAAGTTTGTTTTTGGGATAAAGTATTCGTCCCAACCTCCCAACTACGGAACCCTTCAGGCTCGTACAGACTCACGCGATATCGCGGGCGCGACTGGCACCGACAAAGAAATTGTGCTACATTGTCGCGCCCGCCATATCTCACTAGTCTGTACGAGCCTTCCTGTCCGGTTTTTTTTTGTTTGCTATTATTCTTACACCATTTTAAGGACATGTTAATTTCAAGTTGATAGCATTAGTAGTTCTTGTGATATCCAGGTGTGACAGACAGACTTAGTCTTACGATAAGGGTTCCTTTTTACCATTTTGGTACGGAACCCTAAAAAGGAATGAAAAGATCACGGCAGTAGTACCTACCTATATACTTAAAACGAAGTTGAAAGGAAAACGAGTAGTCAATCAACTTACATTGGCAGTTGGAATGTATGAGAGAACATGTTTTTCAACTAAGTACAATATTGTTTGTTCTTGGGATAAATTATTCATCTCAACTACGGAATCCTTCATTGTGCGTGGTTCGACACGCACTTGGCCGGTTTTAGGGTTCCGTACTAAAATGGTAAAAAGGAACCCTTAGGCCGGGACTCCACCAAAGCGGAGATGTGCGGAGATGTGTGTAAACGACCAATAAGATATCGGCAATGGTACGGTAACGTTATCTTATCTGTATCTTATTGGTCGTTTACACACATCTCCGCTTTGGTGGAGTCCCGGCCTTAAGGTGAGACTAAAAAGTCTGTCCGTCTGTCACACCTGGATATCTCAAGAACTACTAATGCTATCAACTTGAAATTTAGAATAGTTTTAGATAACGTTTGCCCAACTATTTTGTAAACAAGAAAGAAAACAAAAAAAAAATCTTTTTTGCAAAAGGGACTGAAAGGGGGTCTTAAAAATTTGAAGTGGGGCTACTAGGGCGTGTGCATGTATCATATGAAAGAGCGCTGTTTGCATATTCTCAAACATATTTTTTATATAAGCTGAACGGAATTGAATGAAATTTGGCACACAGATAGGTATAGTTAATAACCTGGATTAACTACATTAAATTAATACCGGTAGTACGTTTCCGTGGGATTATTTCCAACCTCCACACGGGAAAAACCTAGTAATATACACAACATTAGTTTTTGTATATACTAAACCCCAAAATGGGTCATTGTACTCATTTTGAACAATTTTTATATGGGACCAACCTTGAAATCGCGAATAAAAAATCAGCGTTTCCCTACATTTGTGTTCACTTAAGTCGACAAAATGTATGGAACAGCTGATTTTTATTTCGCGGTTTCAAGGTTGGTCCCATTGAAAAAATTGTTCAAAATGATTAGTACAATGACCCCTTTTCGGGTTTAGTATAAAAAAAACACTAATGTTGTATATCAAGCCACGCACTCGATTGGCCACAAATTAATGTTTCACGAAACGTGTCTTCTCCAGAGGTATCACGCGACGTTTCTCGTTGGCACGACAAAAACCGCGTAAAAAACCTGTAAGGCAAGAGCCTGGCGATATCGCGTGATGTCTCTTGAGACACATTAATTCGCGGTACTACTAATAAGCGGATTTCACCGATGAAACTGAACGCGATCAGCACGTTCAAGAGAGACGAGAGAGACTACTTTTTACTCAGTTTCACCAGTTCCAGTTTACTCACTCTGTACTAGTGAGTCTGTGCATTCGCGGGACATTTGCCCTCTAATGAATACACGGGTATAATTATGAATTGTCACCCCAACCAGGCCAAACAAGATCACGGCGACGTTACAACTGGAGCTGGATTCCAACGAAGGGTTCGCAGCGAATGCCAAGCGCGGCACGGGCCACGTGTTTGACCAGACGGCGTTGGACCGCTTCCTGCTGGCCAACCAGCTGTCGCACGTCGTGCGAGCGCATGAACTGCATCAGAACGGGTTTATGGTGAGAAAAAAAATCTTTTAGTTTGATTAAAGAAATAAAATTAGATGAGTTATGCCTCTAAAGCGGATTCAGCAAGGTTCATTGCTCCGCTTGTTTTAGGTAGGTAACACCTTTTCAAGCTAGAAGAACACGCTTTTATCGCTAAACTGTGTTGTACAGCTTTTGCGCTTGAGGTGGAGCTGTTAAGTTTTTCGAAGAACGCTGCTTCTGGTTCTCTCTCTGGATAAGTTCGGTGATGAGACCAATCGATATGCTGCTGCAAATTCACCTGTTTCAGGCATCCAATCTAGCTTTTCATTATCCTGCCAATGAGAAGTGCGCTTCGCTGTCCTGGCTTTGTAACACTATTCTGGAAATATATGTTACAAATTCCTCCTCAGTGTCAACTCCGCGGCAAACTGACGTCCGTGTTCTCATCGTACCACTACTGCGGTGGTACCAACGACGCGGGCGTTGTGCTGCTAGAAAGCGGGAAACTGAGACTTATGCGAGTCAATTATACTGACTGATGCAAGGACTGGGTCTAATGATCCATAGCTCGAATACATTGACAGGGTACTAAAACCCTACATTTTCATCATTATCTTGCTCTTTTATTGTTTATTTTTATAGATTTTATAACAATTATATTTTGTGAGAAAATCATTCAAATTAAAATGCAAACAGATTTCAAATTCTTTTATTTATTATTCCATCACTTAGAAAACTTCGGATAGCCTTGGCAGGCGAAACAAAATGTCTAATTTATAATTATACGAATTAAGTTAGTTTAACTTAACTGTTTTTATTTTTTTATAATACAGAGAGATACTTAACGCTAGGACTAAAGACTAATTTCCATGACAAAAAGACAAACTATTCAATCATGCCTATAAATACAAAAACTTATAATTTGAAAAAATCACAAAAAAAAATTATGCTCCAATTTCTGTCTTCTAAGAAAAAAAGCATAAAGGAACGAAAATTTACAAACTTAATAATTTTGTCCATCTTTATTAGGGCCGGCTCTCTTCTGGCGAAGCGAAGTATTATGGTTTTTACTGCCAAACAAATATCAACCTTAAATTACTTGAAATAAAGTTGAAAGATATTTGTTTGGCAGTGACAACTGCACCCTGCGGTTCGCCAGGTTTGCGCCTTTCATTACTGTATCGAATAACCTTGGCATCTGGCTCATGACGTCACACTATGCTGAAGGAAAGACTTTCCAATGTGGTGCAAAGTTAACTCAAGAGGGTATTTGCATATAAACATAAACAGAACTGTCATCATTAATCTTGCAGAAACACTTATCTATCAAATCACTCCTTTATTTTAACATTATTATCTACATAACAGCTGTCATACATCTTCAAACATTCCTCGTATACCTTATTAAACGGAAATCTCTCGTTCATACGTCATTATCACTAAATCATTACAAGATAAAGCCTTTGTTCCAGTTGCTCCTGTCTTTTTGTCATGGATCGTTAAATTAATTTAATATGAAGTGATCTGCATTGGACAGTTTTTTTTTTTACTGTGGTGCGGGTACTTTATTTATGTATTTCGGAACTGTTTCAGTGTAAGGCCAGTCTTATCCCAGATAAGAAATAAACCGATTAAAACTGCGGTAAAATCTTGGTAGCTTTAAACTTAGCGCCGAGTGAAGCAACGTCGCGAACTACGTGAATCTTAAATTATGTTAAACTTATTTTTTACATACAATCCCCTTAATTTCTAATGTCGTCGTGAACTAAGATATTATTTAAACGACGTAATATAACGAAATTTTAATACATTATTTAACGGTCCAGTAATAAAAGAATCACGCCCACATATAGTTTTACGACTTTATTATATGTACAGATGAAGCAGTTTCACCCTTTAGCCATACACTCAAACAGTACCTAAAGTAAATGGAATCGTGTTTTATAAATAATACAAACAAAAATTACAAATTACAATAGATTTTCCATCAATAATCAGGCACAAAATAAGTCATAGTTCTAAGTAATCCATATTTCTGATTCTTAATAGTAAGAGGGAATGAAAGATATTGTTATTTACATTAGTTTAATTTGTTACCGAATTTACGCTTAGCTTTACTGAGAATTAAGGATCAATTAAATACTTTACTTTATACTTTTTGTTTTTTTTTTTTTTTTTGTGAAAATGAGACAATGACCGGTCACACTGACATAATCATCACTTTATAAATCCACCATCATACTTTTATCTTTTAAAGCCACGCGTAAAAACTCTGATCTCGTGAAGATTCTACAAATGAAAATAAACGATATTCTAAAAACTCAGTTATGAATATAACCAGTTTCTCACATAGCTATATATAAACAATCATCTCAGACTAAAAACTGACAAATGTCCATTTGTCTATGTTAATAAAACTTTATATTTTGTTAGTGATATATTTATTTTACATTGAATGTATTCCTTGTTCTTCCTATATTTGATTTAGCTTTACGAACTTATTCGAGTAGTGTTCAATTTATATACTTTTTATTTATTTATTAGTTTATATTGGTCGAAGTAACTTTTGTGAAGATGGTCAAGTCTATCTATCTTGAGAAAGTGGTACTTCTGTGACCCTTCAGAATGAGATAAGATAGCAAGTCGTGACGCTACACTGAATTCACAATTAAATATTTGTATGCTGTTTGTTATTTATTTACATTTATTCAACAATCTTCTATTCACTGTGAAACCCCGAAACTGAATTACATAATAACATATTGTTTCCAATTCCAAATCATACAAACAACAATACAAATTACTGGAAGAATTACTGTGGTAGAGGAGACGCAATCGAAATACATACAGGGCATACTCGTCGAGAACACCATAATGCATTCCGCATCAAATAAAGGACCACATGTTTCAAACAAGTTTTAGTCAACACTTTTCAAAAACTTGTTACGTATAACACAATAGGACCCACAAGAACTCACGAAATAAAGTAAATACATCACTAACATATGTGTAGGTACCTATAGCAGCAGCTTGCCCATGAGGATCTCGAGCGCGGCCTTGCGGCGCAGGTAGGGCATGTGCGCCTGCGTGAAGCTGTAGGCGGCGCCGCGCGACGAGAACTCCGCGAACGTGCACGCGAACATGCCGCAGTCGCTGCCGTTCATCTGCTGCGGGATGTCCTGCAACAACTCTGGGAGCTCAGTCATCAGGACAAAGCAAGTAGTAACAGTTCATAATTATGAGCAATGTGTATTTATGGGTTTGTGTGAGTGATGGTGGAGTTATGGAACGTAACAGCTGGTATGAGCATGTCAGAGATTATAGTAGAGAAAACATGGTCAAGTTCTATAGTTGTATGTCATCTCTTACTTTCTCGACGCATACGAAAAATATAGCTTGCAAGAAGCGCTTACCGAATTTCATGCTCTATTTAAATAATTTTTAGGGCAGTGATTAATGAAAACATCGGTGTCGGTCGGTCTTAGTACGATAACACAAATTGACAAAATAATCAACATTTATCGGACATATTATTATGAAGACCCTATGGATATAAGTGACAAATTGAATGAGTTTAATATACAATTGACAAATAGCAACAATTTCAAATATAATAGAGACGAGATAAAGTCAAAATCAAATTATTTATTTCAAATAGGCACATAAGAGGCACTTTTGAACGTCCAAATTTAAAACTAGAAAAATATGGAATAAGAGGCAAAGCTAACGACAGGTTAAGAGACTATCTAAATGATAGAAAACTATGTGTGGAAACCTCTAAAATACATAAGAACAAAAAGGTGTTACATAGAAGTGACTATCGACAAAATAATTTTGGAGTGCCACAGGACAGTGTATTGGGACCTTTCATATTCCTCATTTATATTATTGATCTGCCAAATAGCACTTGCCATAACACAATCTTGTTGGCTGATGATGATGACACAACCCTCATTGTGAAATGTGAAAATGCAGTTACATATGAACTAGACATAAACAAAGCAATATACATCATAATAGTTAGTTTAGTTTCTAACAATTTACAAATTAATATGGAGAAAACTAAAATGCTCCAATTCCAAACCCAAACAAGAAAGCCATTGTCATTAAATGTTAAATATAACGATACTATCATCGAACAAGTTGCAAGTACTAAATTTCTGGGTATAAAGTAGGATCAGAATTGCGGCTGGAAAACACACGTCGATTACGTTTGTGACAAAGTCAACAGATTTGTCTACGCAATAAAAAGATTAAGTCACGCACGGTATCAACAGAATCTGCTCTTTGTGCATATCACTGATACGTTTTGTCCGTACTCGCTTATGTGGGGTAATTCCATGGATATTAATTAAAAGCGCGTTTAAGAGTACAAAAAAAATGTGTACTTGCAATCTGTGGAGCCTGGTATACGGATAGTAATTGTAAACGTAAGTTGTTGTTTAAAAAGTACAATATTCTGCCAATACTGTTTATGTAGGTACATTAGAGAATTATGCCTATTTGTACAACAACATCCGGAACATTTGACTAAACACAAAGATGTAACCAAAAAAATTGTAGCTGCTAGAAATAAAAATAAATTTAAACACGAGCTCTGTTTACCGCAATGCAGGCTCGAAATCTATAAGAGGAGTACATAATACATATGCCCCGGTAGTTGAAAATGTATCGGAACCAGGTGTCTCCAGTTTGTCCCTACTACTCGCCACAACTACACATGCAGTTCAGTAAAAGCAATCTATACGAAGTCGCGCACACACTCGTAAGAAATAAATCAGAACGTACTACACAATCAATTATAAACCCTACGCCATCAAACGCAGCGTGCATTTACTATTCACCGTACAACTTACTCACACGAAAACATCAAACGCTATCGTTGTGCTGTGCAAAAGCCATTTATTTTACATAATTATACGCTAGTGATTGACTAAATTGGGAAGTTATCGATCCTTCCATTTATCGTCGTATTAAAAATTTTGTGGGGTCCTAAAAATAAAATAAATAATATACTGATACAAATATAATATAAATAAACAATAATGTACCTAAAAAAATATATTATTAACAAATAAAAAAAAAACATTATGAGCAATTCAAAATAAGTACAAAACATTATTTGCTCATGGGTCTTCCAAACAGGTTACAACGGTTGACAAATTGAAGAATAAACTATAACAGCAATATATTCATTAGGCAATCGAATTTTTTTCGATAGCCTACGTTAGTGGATCTGCACAAGGACATCACTAACTCGTCCCAAGATACAGCAGCGTACTACGCGATGCATCGGCATAATCAAAGTATCAGTTTGTGATGTTTACACTGATTGTCCAGTCAGTAAGCGACATAATAGGTTGGGGAAAAAGTTTCTTCGCATTCTTTAAGAAAATTCAAAACTATTTTTAATATAGTTTATTTACATTTAACTAAAGTATGTAGGTACCATTTTGTTCGATAACTTTTTGCCATCTTGTAGGTAGGGACATGATCCCATTGCTATAGAAATTTTGGGACTTCTGATCAAAATCCCGCGAGAAGTGGTTTTGGCAGTCCCCTCGTGATGTTAACCTGACACTGCCTAAAGAATTCTAAAGAGACCGAAACAGGTGGAAATCTGAAGGTGCAAGGTCAGGACTATACGGCAGATGCATTAACACCTCCCAGCCCAACTCTTAATTTTTGCTGAGTGGCTAAAGATGTGTGAGGTCTAGCGTTATCATGATGAATAACCACACCTCTTCTGTTGATTAATTCCGGCCGCTTTCTCTCATCTTCTTGCTTTAATCTCATCAGTTGTTCGCAGTACAGTTCATAATCGATGGTCCTGCCTGGTGGTAACAGCTCATAATGAATAATGCCCTTCCAATCCCACCACACACACAGCATCACCTTGTTGCGAGTTAACACGGGAAGCATGTATGCCTTAGTTCAGCCACGCTACAGTAATTCGCGCCATTGTTCCCAGCACAAAGCTTCGCTCCTCAGGTATTAAACTGTTCGGACTTAAATTGAAAATTTTCGTCGTATTGGGAAATAATAGCTGCCATTGGAACAGTGGGACTGTGGGACGCATTATTGAGTTTGGCGCGTTTCTGAACAAAGATTGTGAGCGTGCTCGTTAACGAGTTTAACACTTAAATCTAACTAGTTTGGTAGTGATGCCTTGTGGACCAAACAGAAGCTGAAAAAAGAAAAGATAATGTGAATCAAGATCATATATTTTTTTGTTCGTTCTAATCTTTGCTCAGTTATCAAAGTCAAAGTCAAAGTCAAATTGTTTATTTCAAATAGGCACATAAAAGGCACTTTTGAACGTAAATATTTACAAAAAAATAGAATTGATTCTAGTCGCCCCTTCCAAAAGGTAGTTTCGTATGGAGAAGAATGTGCAAGAAACTCCACCGGTACTCTTTTAAAATCTAGTACAATATTTTTATAGGTACATTAATTATATAAATTATATGTGAAGACGATGCGCCTAGAATAAAATTACTATACCACAACAGGTAATAAAAGGAGTTAAGGATGAAGCAATGACAGATAAATTAATTATGTGATAGATACATGGTGCTCACATATTTACAAAAATTGTAAAAAATATATAGGTACGATTTCCTAAAAAATAACAATATCAGTGTGAGTTAAGGTAATCACAGAATTTAAAATAAATGTCATAAAAATAATAAATTATACAATTAAAATAGCAACCTGTTTGATTTTGTCTAGACTCTAGATTGTCCTATGGAGCAGGACCAGCATGTTTCCAAGCATTCTTATCTTGTATATAATCCTCTAATTTATAATATGCTTGTTTACAAAGTGTTCTTTTAATATGAGTTTTAAATTTTCTTTCATTTAGTTGCAATATATCACAAGGTATTTTGTTGTAACATTTAACACAGTACCCCATAAAAGCTGTATGTACTTTAGATAACCTGAAAAATGGTTGATCTATTTTGTCTTTATTTCTAGTATTAAAATCATGTCTATCACTTATTTTATTAAAAAGATGTAGATTTTTCCTTACATACATAATATTTTCATAAATGAATTGGCAAGGTACCGTCATGATATTAATATTTTTAACTAGTTCCCTAAGAGATTCGCGGCGACTTAGATTATAAATTGCTCTGACAGCTCTCTTTTGCAAAATAAAGATGGACTCAATGTCAGCAGCCCGACCCCACAGTAAAATGCCGTACGACATAATGCTGTGGAAGTAGCTAAAATAGACCAAACGCGCGGTTTCTACATCTGTTAACTGTCTTATCTTTCTAACAGCATAAGCCGCCGAGCTTAGCCGCCCCGCAAGAGATATTATATGTGGTCCCCATTGTAATTTCTCGTCTAGAGTGATTCCTAGGAAAACCGTTTGATTAATAAATTCCAGATTTTGCTCCATTCAATATGATATTACATTCACTACTTCTAACATTAGGTAATTTAAATCGAATGCATTTGGTTTTTACTTCCACAGTCTGTGAAGCCTGACCGGCCTTTGACCACGACCTTTTTCGCACGTTCTTGTCGTACGTGATCCACTTTTCATCACCAGTTATCAGCTTCTTCAAAAATGGTTCGGTTTCATTACGTCGTAATAAAGAATCACAAATGAGTACACGGTTCATTAGGTTTCTTTCAGTGAGCTCGTGAGGTACCCAAATATCGAGCTTTTTTGTGTACCCAGTTTTTTTCAAATGTGCCAAAACTGTTTTGTGGTCAATTCCAAGTTCTTCAGCTACGTCGTAACTACTGATATGCCGATCTTGCTCCACTTTTTCAAAAATGGCATCAATTTTATCCGTAATAGGGCGACCCGAGCGACGTGCATCTTTGACATCAAAATTTCCGGATTGAAAACGCTTAAACCAAATTTATGCTACTCTCACATACACTGCACTAGGTCCATAAATATCGCAAATGTTTTTCGCGGCTTGCGTTGCATTTTTACCTTTTTTGTAGTAAAATTTTAAAATGTATCGAATTTCTTCATTAGATTCACTCATCTTGAAAGTACGTAAAACAAATGAAAATCACATATTTTTCCTGATTTGAATTTGGAGTTATGTTCTTTAAAATTTAAACTTTCAATGATACCAAAACCAGCCAGATACAAATAGTATAGCCAAAGAGATTTTATTACAAGTTCATACGCACTAACTACTACTACATACTGCGAAAAGACTTTTTCCCCAACCTAAAATACAAGCAATGTATTTCATGCAAAGATAGTACAGTCGCTGTGATATTTGAAAACAAAAGTGACGTAAAACCAAGAACTATTTAACGATTTGATGTTTTTCATGATTATATAGACGAATAAAGTTAAATACTTTTACATAAATATTTTATGTGATTCCATGATTTATAAAGTTTTTAGTTTGACTTCGGTTTTTTCAAGAAACCACTGAACAACACAGCATTCATATATGTTGTCACGACCGCGGTCGAAAGCGCACTAGTTCGCAGATATGACCATTTGCCCGGTAAATGAGCGTTGCGATCATGTCGCGTGGACACAGACACGCCCCCTTGCCACTTCTCCTGTTTTTAATATTTCTATGGTCTTTATAGATAGAATCGGAGCCTAAAGGAAAACCAGGAAGACCAATATTCAATCAAGCCATATTTCCCGGTCTTCTTACTTCGAATACTATTAGTTTTATTAGGCTGAAAGAAGATTTGAAGATGATAGACCATGACCTGGGATAGGACATAGCATAGTTTTTATTCCGGTAATATGTTCCCGTGAGATAATTTCCGACCACGATCCACGCGGGCGAAGCTGCGGGCAAAAGCTAGTTGAAGAATAAAGTCAGCCATATACATCATCCATCTTCTTTTAAGCTTTTCCATACTTCTATACTAGTATATCATCTGGGCCCACACCAAACCCATATTTAGTTAAACCTCTTTAAGTAAGTCGTTTATTCTGCAAATATAGTTACAGTACATGGCTGCGGCGAGGTGTCAATTTTTATATGAGAGAAGCCGAAGCAAAGCCTATTTTAACTTACTTTCTTATCAGTAAAGTAAAAATGAATTAATTTACTTAAAAGTGAGTCTTTCCTTTACTGAATTTAACACCATCTATCGTCAGGTAGCAGAACCAAAAAGACGCATCACTACACAGACAAAACTTTCTTGTTTGATATTTCAATTCAAAGCTAATAAAATAAGCGTTTTTGATCTTTGAATGTTATGGTGAATTAAATACCCCTATTGACTGTGCCATTTTTCAATAGCGGTAGAATTGTTGATGCGAATTTCCGAAGGGAAGCCGGTAGGAATCGTTTTATATGGTGCTTTCGCCACTGGTACATGGTGATAAATTGATAATAGATAGGTTCAGCCATATTTTACCAATACGCATGCAAAAGTTGTCAGTTTGACGCTAAAACAATAAAGGCAATTATAAAATACATTGAAGAGTTTTAAATCACAACTTATTTAGACCACACAATTTATATACACAAAATTATTAACAAAAATACTACACAATACTTTGACTTTGCTGACATTATAGTATGCTTTATGCATTAAAAAGCTTCGGAGTCTGTTTTCGTGAGGAAAGTTTTGAGTATGAATGTCGATGGCTATAAGAGTGGGGGAAGACCGAAGAAATGACGGATGGACTGTGTGGAAGATGATATGACTCTATAGGGAGTGACTACCGAGATGACCACATAGAGAAGTGTGGAAGAAAGGGACATGTTGCGCCGACCACAAATAAATTGGGATGAGGGGGGAGTGATGATGATGAGCCGGTTTTTCAATAATGATTGCGGCAATTCTTTCCATTGCTTAGGTAATTTATTATACATAACCGGAGCCATTAAGCAAACGATTCTTATCGTACGATTCCATTCTTTGTTCATCAACTTTTCAAATAAAACTTCCATTTGACGGCACGGTTGGCGCAGTGGTTAAGCGATTGACTGCTGCGCTGCGTGTCGCGGATTCGATTCCCGCACGGAACAAATATTTGTATGACCTACAAGTAGTTGTTCCGGGTCTGGCTGTTTGTGTATGTGAGTTTAAATGTTTGTAAACGCACCCACGATACAGGAGAAATTCCTAGTAAGGGGCAACGTAAAAAAAAAAAAAAATTGTTTCATTATTATGTCATCTTTGAAAAGAACTTTACAGTCAGCGTAAGCTTAAAGCTGACATTATCATTATATTTATTTATTAAACCCTTCCTTACAACCCTCATTACAGGTTTATGTACCTAATGCGACATTGCGGTCTTATTACAAAGCTATATTAACAATTCAAATAATTTATAGGAAGTAAAACATACTTTCCAAAATTTATGGTAAGGACAAAATATTATTCCTATGGACTTCACTGCAACATCTTACTATCAGTTTAGATTTAGAGATCAGAGAAATCAAGAATGAACCAAAGATTGATAACACTATGGCAAGATTACACAAACTCACCCTGAGACATTCCGTCTTCCAGCCGCTGACATCGAACGGCGCGCTCTTCTTGTCCTGATGTTCGTCCTTCAGGTACTTGAGCAGCGCATCGAGGCAAGCCTGGTTGCGGCCGCCCATGCTGTCCAGGTAGTTGATCTTGCGCGCGCGGAAGTCCACCAGGCTGAGGCACCAGTGCACGCCCAAGTGGACTGGAACTACTAGGAGGTCATGAGCGAATATGTCCACCTGGAAAATTATTAAATATTTAAAGTTATTCGTTTTTTTTGTCAGCAATCGTATTTGCTTGATGTGTGACACAAAACCCAGGTTTCTGATTGTAATTAGTTTTATAAAAATACACAGATACAGTGACACTTAAGCATGGAAACAGCCTAGTACAAAATAAATTATCAATGACCCCATACTAGGAAAAACCGGTGTAACAGGGGTCACAAAACAAAGTCGCTATTCGTCTGTCTGTGTGACCGTTCAGTGGATTTTGATGCAGTTTTCACCATCATTTAGATAATTTATACTGGAAGGGGGGAAGGGGAAGGTTTTTGTGCATAGTGCACAAAAACCTTCCTTATTTTCTTCAATATTTAACTTAATATAGCACAGAAATCTTGATGAAGACAACATGTTGCATACCGCATCAGTAGATGACACGCGTGCAAAGCAGGGGCGGCGCTAGTTCAGATAATTTACGTATGTAGTACTTTTAACCATTCAGTTTGTGAAATAAACTGCACAGATTGACAAATAGCAGATTAGTTTTCTTTATGGTTTGTAACAAAATAATGTGGTACCTTTCTCGTCCACCTCCTGAGTCCAGCTTGCCCACTTTGCATGAGCTTCGGATAGAAGAACGTATTTGTGGCGTAAACTTTAGGCAAGTCTTTCCGCTCTTCACTCCTCTGCATTAGTAGATTCATGTAGAAGTTTATCACCTCGTCATTCAGCCAGTTAAGACCTGAGAGAGTTTGCAGGTCCCGCCTGGAACATTTTTAAAAATACAATTAAAAATACCTACTGTAGAAAGATCCTATTTATTTACAAACAACCTCATAAGATGGTTTGACTATGATGAACTTTTCCCAGTAGTGTTTTTAGCATAATTAAAGGGGTTATTTATTTTTGTTGGCAGATTCCATTTGGAACACAGAGCACGTTTTTAGTTTATTTTTATTATTAGTATTGGCTAACATAGTCTATGTTTGAAAAGGAAAATACTTTGACAAAAAATTTGGTGTAAAAGCACTAATTGTAATTAATCAGGAACACACAAAGTAAAGAATTTATATGTTTTTCCTGTGCAATTGGATAACAAATATACCTGTGTATCCTCAAATTGAATTTCTCTACAAGCATCTGTCCAGGGGGTCCTGGACCCAGGGCTCTGTTCACCAACTTCTCCTGTTCTGGAGCCAAGGCAGGTAGCTCCACAGTGGGTTGTGGTTCCTCATAGATGCTCTCCGGTATGCTCAGCTCATACTTCAGCTTATGCTCCAAATGAGCCATCTTTTGTTCACTGTTAACTTTGGATATGATATCTGACTCCCGGCGAGCATCTTTAAGCTTTTCCTGTGTCTCGTGCCGTTTCTTCTTATATTTAGCATCTAACTTAAACAGCCAGTCCCCTGATGTGATGGTTTTGCCCCTGTATGACTCCTTCAGTGTATTTACAGGATCAACCTTCTGTGAAGATGTTGTGGATGACTCTGATGGAACTATCTCTATTTCAGAATCTGATGAGTTGATTGAAGCTACTGTGATAGGATCATATTCCTTTGAGTCACTCTCTCTATCAGCAAGCAAACCTTTTTCTACTAATTTAATTTCATTTAATGCATTTTTCTGTGTTTTCTGCGTCATTCTGAACGATGCCGCGTCATCTGCTATATTGATGATATCAATAGTTTTCCCTGATGACATTGGTTTCATCGAACTTGCGACTCGCCGAATAAGTTCCTGATAGTTTCTTTTTTCATCTAAATTAAATACTTCTGAAAGTGTTGACCTAGCGTTACCATTGAGACCTAAAAATCTGTTTCTTGCATGTGATGAGAGATTCAAAGTTGTTGGGTTTGAAGGTTGCATCCATCTTGGTAAGGGTGTGGGTGGCTTCTTGTACGACTTGGTGATGCCAGGCGGGGCTTTGAATTTAGTAAATGTTTTAGGTGATACATTTAACATGGTTCTGTCATTTGGTCTTCGGCTTAACTTATAATAGATGGGTTCGTCCTCCGCTGAATCTGTCACATCCTGACTGTTTCTAGAAAGGAAGTATTTGTAAGGTCTGGTTGGAGGCGGGGTGGTGACCTTCTTCACAAAGATAACATCATCTTCCTGTTGATTGTGGTCATTGTCTTCATCATTCAAATCAATGTAAACTCTTGTTGGCTTTTTTGACGTATTTTCTGATTTTGATTCTACCCATGTCACCTAGAATTCAGAGTAAATGCTTTTTTATAATTCCAAAAACAATTTCTTTTAGATTTTAATACATACTTTAGACCGACTAGACTAGGTATTACCTATTAATGTCTATTTGTTATTTGTTAACCTGATCCTTGAACCTTGAGGTTCAAGAATCAGATAGTGAGTCAATCAGAATAGTTGATAAGATACTTACTTCTGGTTCCTCATTTTCATCATCTAATAGTGCATGTATGGGTCTTACTGGTGTGTGCTTCCTTGGTTTTCTCGAAGGTGTTGCAGGCCTACTTTCTGACAAGTCTACAAGTTTAATTGGCACATTCCTGAGTCTACTCTTGTTGAGGGACTCTTTGGGAGTTGATGTGCTGGCAAGACCCTCTATTTGTATCGGCACATATCTCACATTTTTACTATGCTTCTCCTGTGTATCCCAATCATCTAAAAAGTAATATATACACACTGAAACCTTTTGTTGGTATAGGCCTTCTCATTTTAAGAAATGAGAGCCATACATTTAGATCACATGCCAAAATAGTAGTAGCACAGCATCTCCCTCATTTTGTAGACAGGACATAATGAATACAAACCACAAACGGTGCTTACGGCTTCGATAGAAACATAATTATTAGGTTACCATGCTCTTGACAAGATAGATTAAGCTACAATAAGTTTAAATAGATACCATTTGTAGCCATGATGTCTGGGAAATTGGTTCTTTTCAGCTGCTTGAGTCTCTTAACGGCCGGTGTTTCATCGTCGGACGACAAATCATCGTCGGCCCTGGAAAACAATAAAAACGTGTACACCTTCGCGACGCATTGTTTTTTTCACTCGCTAACGTCATAACCCACTTCCAAAACTTAGACGCAACTTTCAGGGGCACCGTAAACATTTTGTGTTGTTTCTTCAACACAGTAAGAACGATTTTACATCGGCTTTGCCGCCATAACTAGTGTTGTAAACATGTAATGTCATACCTGTCTCGTTTGAAGCTTGTTTTTATATGCGGTGGAGTTTCATCACACCAACCTAGAAGACTACGGACATAAGCCACTACGGACTTCATTTTAATTAAATTTTGTTTCCATCACCTATTTTGGTTGCCTTTTCTAACGAAAAATGCTAAAAACGCTACTCAACCTCAATACAGACAACTGTGCAACACCACAGAGAATAATACTTTTTTTTTTTATAGTAGGGAAGAGACTTAGGCAGAAAAGTAGCATTGTCGACATTAGCGATTAGTCTATGGTAATATTAGGCGATATTGTGCGAAAGCTATATGCACAGCTTAGAGTATAAACAAAACTTATATAAAACTGGAGAAGCCTTACGAACATTTCCCCCTCTGTAAAAGTACAAGAACAACATGTTCTAGCACGTTCATAACAACTACTTTCAAATCGATTCTAACGCACATCGTTAATCGTTTTCGAGACGCGCGGATCTCATTCAATACTCCGTAAAAATGCCTGGTTGTACTGTTATAACTTGTGAAAAGCATTTAATTACGTCAATTTTAAATAAAAACAGAATAACCTACCGTAAGTATTCTTTTATATTTAGTCATGTTTTTTTTGTTATTCAAAATCCTAACCTGCATAGCTATTCACCCTCAATTAATTTGCCTTGCCCTTGACAGCAGATAGCTGTCGCAAGAATGGCGGCAGTCTATTTGAGTTAAATCAACTGAAACTAAAAATTTTCGGGGTTTTGGATTTTTGAACAGCCTAAAACCTAAGGAGACAGAGAATTTGATATGAAATCCAATGTTATGTAACATGCCTTAAGTAGGTATTCTTATAGTTAATGTGTTATAAGCATTAAAGTGATGTTATCTTGATGAAAAATAGATCAAATAAAACTTTAAAACAGGAAGCAATTAGCGGCTTTCGTTTAGGTAAAGTAGGCCTGTACATAACTAAGCAAGCGTGTAAAATAGCCCAAAGCTCAAAGCTTCAATATAGTTGTAGTGTTTCTGAAGAGTCCTGAAAATTGCTTCCTGAAGATTCGGGAAGATTTAAAAACGACGTCAAAATGTACTCCTCGAACATATGTCAAACCTACTCCAACATTTCTCCAAACTCTTTCCCGTCATAAATACTGGAACATAGAAGCTGCAGGTAGCCATCTTGAAGATATCTGGAATCTATAGATGCAGAACATCAGCGTCGCCTGGACTGGAAGGCCTACCCTCAAATTGAGACGGTTATCATTTTTGGAATTATAAGATAATGTCATTGTAAATTCTATCGTCATTGAAATTTTGTGGGTCACATCACTAGTCAGAATAAAAAGAGTGACGCCCTACGAAATTTCGAAACGTCTTCTCTATACGTGACCTTCGCTAACATCATAGCGGCTCCATAAGTCAAAATGAAGCAAATATATTGAGTTCTGTTGCTATTTTAATCATCCTTCTATGCTTGTTATTATTCTAAGGTCACAGTAGATATTAGTATTAGTTTGTTGTGATCTGTGGTCTCCACAGACTACTTAGTCTGTGGAGACCACAGATCACAATCACCCTGTTGTACTCTAGTAATGGCAATTAATGCTATTTCGAATTAATTTCATTAGCGTGTGAACTCTTGAGTCTTAGCTATTGCTATGATATTTGCTAATGACGATAATTGATAATAATGAAGTATGTCAATTTTGTTAAAACGAATTAAAAATCGCGTTCGCGTTTAGTTTACTCGCCGACTCGCCGATAATTAAATATATGTATAGCACACCACGCTATCGCGCGCACGCGCATGCGCGATTGCTCGACGCTCTGACTATTTAGAAAAGTACATCGCTTTGCATTTCACAGAATTTCACGAGTACGTTTAATTTGCTAACTGCTAAATGATCATTCACACGCTAACAATGAATGCGAATGCTAATTAATCCATCACTATTGTACTCTGTGCTAGTGTAGTAGTGTGTCTGTCATTGTCATTCATTGTCAAATAAACGTGCTAATGTCATAAGCTCCCTTAATATTATTATACTCTTTGGGCTAATGTTTATTTGTCTTACAGTTTCCCATAGCAGTTTACTGAGATTAATTTTAAGCAATAGCTGTTTATTTCACCGAATCATTTATAATAAACTGTTTTATCTGAAAATATTTCCAAGATTCATATATTGTGCTGTATGTATATCTATTAGTGTTTCGGAAAACTGTTGCAAAAAATGTTGCAGCCTGTAATGCATATTTTGAAGAAAAAAAATATAATTTTAGCAAGTGGATCACCGAGACGGAAAGAGCTCGTAGAAAATGTTGTAAGTGAGATTAATAATACATGATCAAAGATATAAATATGTCTACTTAAACAATCAAAACATTGAATTCGTCTAAAAAAATTGCGCCCAATTTTTGGCCCAAACCGCCACTAAGACGACCCACTGACCCAAAATGCACACACTAGAATAACAAAACAACGTGGCGCGAGTGTAAGACGTAGCTGTCATGCACACCAGCCTAGCAAAGTTGGCTTGTTTGTTTTAGTTCTTTTGCAGCATGACACTCTATCTAGACATATACATACACAAAGTAATTAGTTTTAGTACTAAATTTTAATCTCCTATTTTTCAGGGTCTCAAGGTTGGTCTATGCCCATCATTGTTTGAAGAGAATCTAGATCCCAAGAGTTTTAACAGCTTTTCTGACTTCGTAGAAGAAACAGCATTACAGAAAGTGTTAGAAGTGGAGAAAAGATTAATATTGGAGGGAAACAAACCAGATGTAGTCATAGGTGCTGATACAATGGTCACATTGGGTAATGAGATGTTTGGTAAACCTACCTCAGAGGCGGAGGCATATGAAATGCTGTCACGGTGATTATTTGAACTTGAATGTTTTAAACTCACTAAGGCCTTTGCATTACATTGCAAAATATCACTTTTTTCCTAGCACAGTTACATAAACAGGAAATGTAACTTCTTTTCAAACAATATTTCCCATTACCACGCTAAGAAGTGATATAAAAAAAAATACTTAAATGAAAATAATACTTACACTTTATGCAATAAATTATTTCATAACATTTTTAGTGTCCAGATTAAAAGTAACATAAAAACGGTGAAATATATTTATTAGATGTCTAAAGAAGAATTTCTATAATCACCGAGCTTTGCAGATTGTTGATGTTTTTACACAACACAACACTTCTGCCTATCCTATAAGTAACCCAGGAAGAGAGAATAAAAAGAAGGTGAGGACGAGACTCCAGTCCGTCTCGTCACCCGGCAACGGCTGAAATGCACCGGCGGCGCGGCGCCCTAGGCCGCCAACGCGACTGCGTCGGTCCCGTCACAGCTCCCGTCTTTGTCAATATTTTGTCATCAGTGTCACATAGACGTTTTAGATTTTATATTAATTTAGTTTGTTATTATTTTATTAAGTTTAATATATTTAAGTAAAATCGTTCTATAGATATAGATGTTTAGTGGCAGCAGCGATGTGTTGGATGGTAGTGGTAGTGCCAGTCAACCTTCAACATCGCTGAGCATCCTGGAGAGATGTCCGCTGTGTACCCAGGCACGGTTTTTTAAAGGTAAGCGGGGTCTGAATGTGCATATTGGAAAGGTACACAGACCCAAAAATTCACTCACTTCAGACCCACCAACAACTACACCTACAATACCAGCTACATCCACTTTTGACCCGTTTTGGAAAACCCTTTCAAAATTCAAAAACTCTGTACCTGTTTTGAAGCGAGTTCCCCGCGGCGCCCGACCTCTTGTGGCACAACACCTAGCAGGTTGCGTTCGTCTTGCCGCCAGGGAGAACTCGCAAAGTGCTTGGGAACAGCTGCTCACCTTCCCTTACAGAATTCTACACGTACAAAAGAATTTGGCAACCAAAAAGACATTGACTGCACAAATTAAAGAAAACTGTAATATTTCGGCTCATAATTTAGATTCAAAATTACCGACACAGATATACACCTCTTCAAGAGGTATATCACATCTTGTTGAATCTAAGTTAGAGGAAGGTGACATAAGTGGAGCAGCCAGGATTCTTTTTAGTAGCGATGTGGTGGCACCGTGTTCTCCAGAAACACTCGCAGCTCTGGAGAGCAAACACCCTGCCCCAGCGGATGGTCTTTCTTTTCCCGACCCCCCTGATCTAGATAATCACTTCCTCACCATTACAGGTCGAGAGTTGGTCACAGCCGTTTGCTCCTTCCGGAGCGGTTCCGCTGGCGGCCTCGACGGCCTGAGTCCTCAGCACCTTAAGGACCTTATCAGTTCAGGCGCCGGGGCAGCTGGTGAGTTGCTCTTGAAGGAGCTTACGGCTTTGATTAACCTTATGCTCTCCGGCAAGGTGAACGAGACCGTCATCGACGTACTGTACGGGGCCAATCTATGCGCCCTGCGTAAGAAGGATGGCGGCATTCGTCCTATTGCCGTGGGAACTACATACCGTCGTATGGCAGCCAAGATTTGCTGTAAATTTTTTGGTGAGGTTGTTTCGGAAAAATTTCAGCCCCTGCAGCTAGGTTACGGCTCGAAAGGGGGCTGTGAGGCTGCCGTACAGGCTTTGTCGACCTACCTAAATTCTGGCAAAGGAGAGGTCATCCTGAAGTTTGACATAAAGAATGCCTTCAATTCTGTTAATAGGGACACCTTGCTGGCAGAAACTAAAAAAGAAATACCTCAAATTTATAGTTTCCTTTGGCAATGTTACAGACACTCTTCTAAATTACTTTATCGGGACAACCTTCTGGAATCTGCTGTTGGCTGTCAACAAGGTGACCCTCTCGGGCCAGTGATTTTTAGTTTAGCAATTCACCCAATCATTCGACAGCTAAATTCCAAATTTAACGTTTGGTATCTTGATGATGGAACTTTGGGAGGCGATGTAGAAACTGTTTTAAAAGACTTTCAATTCTTAAAACATAAACTATTTTCCATTGGCCTTAATCTCAACCTTTCTAAATGTGAGCTTTATTTAGCGGACAGTACTGACAGACATCTGACACTTCCTATATTTAACGCAATAGCCCCAGAAATCAAAATTATTGAAAAAACCTCTCTTCGTCTCCTTGGGTCTCCAATCTTTGAGAATTCCTTTCCCGATTTTATTGAGGAAAAAATACAAAATTTCAGTAACGTTTCGGAAAGATTGTTCCAAATTAACATGCATTCGGCTATAACCTTAATCCGTTACTGCTGTTTCGGCCCTAAATTAACATATTTCCTTCGCGCTTCCCATTTATGGAAGCACACTCACCTATTAGACAAAATGGACCAAATTATCCGGCATACAATATCTTCGATCTTAAATGTGGCCATGGACGACCGAGCTTGGGCACAAGCTACTCTTCCCATTCGTCTGGGAGGCCTCGGCGTCCGCAAAATTTCAAGTATTAGTTTACCGGCTTTCATATCCTCGGTCCACGGCACTGAGAAATTAATCAGGAAAATCCTAGCCCCCACACTGATTGATTTTGATGTGCCGTGGTTCTCCGAGGCTATGGATGCCTGGAGACTCGCTTGCCCGAACTCAGATCCACCCGACAATCCATCTTCCCAGAGACGGTGGGATGAGCAGCTCTGCAGAGTAGTACAGAATAATTTACTTGACACGTCTGCTACTACTGCGGAGCGTGCGCGCTTGCTGGCTGTGGGTAAATGGGAGTCGGGTCTGTGGCTTCATGCACTACCATCGTCGAACATAGGTACTTTGTTCGACGACACTACTTTCCGCCTCGCTGCTTCCCTCCGACTAGGAGCTCCTTGTTGTTCTCCTCATCGCTGTCACTGTAGCGAAGTTGTCAACAGCCTCGGACACCACGGCCTGTCTTGCAGCCGTAGTGCAGGTCGCTTAGCGCGGCACGCGAATATTAATGACATTATCCGACGAGCTCTTGTCACCGTCGGCGTTCCAGCTGTATTAGAACCTAATGGCTTGGCACGTGACGATGGCAAGAGACCGGACGGCATGTCTTTATTTCCATGGAAGGTGGGTAGGCCTTTAGTGTGGGACGCAACGTGTGTCGATACTCTTGCGCCATCCCATCTTCCTGACTCCGCGTGCTGTGCTGGCGCTGCTGCTGCGTCTGCGGAAAATCTCAAGCGGCGAAAGTATAATAACCTTATCGGTAACTATATTTTCGAGCCGTTTGGGGTTGAAACCCTCGGGCCGTGGGGTCCGAGTGCTCATGATTTGTTCAAAGATATCTCCAAACGGCTGGTTGACACTTCCCGTGACCCAAGGGCTGGCTTTTACCTTGGCCAGAGGTTAAGCATTGCCATACAACGTGGCAATGCCGCCAGTCTCTTGGGTACATTACCAGTCGACAGCGATGCGGAGGAATTTTTCGACGCTATATTTTAATGTTTCATAGTTTTAGTTTAGTTAGTATATAATTTTGTTATTTTTATAAATTAATTAGTTATAAGTTGTTATTTATCTTAAATATTCACATATTAAATTATTGACATAAAAACTGTATGCAGAGTGGACCTGACATACTTATAACATTTTATGTTTCAGCTTATCAGGCAGGGGTCACACTGTATACACAGGAGTAGTCATTAAGGCATTGGACAAAGTTGTTAAGTTTACTGAAAAAACTGATGTTTTCTTTGGAAAAATGGATGAGCAGCAAATAAGAGGATATATTGCTACCAGAGAGCCTATGTAAGTTTCTATTTTTTTTTTAACTCTATTCTGTGCCGTTTCTCTGTAAAGGCAGTTTCTTAAATTGTCCGCTGTCAATTCAAAAGTGTCTGTATAATGTTTAATTGATATAATAAAATTGCTCAGGGCCTAAAGTTGAAAATGAAACAGTGTGCTTTTGCTTTTAGTAGGCATTACTTTTAAGTAGTAGTTAGTGAAAATAAAAATACTTACAAAAAAAAAGTATACTGAATTTTTGCATAGAGTGGTCCCAAACTTGGTTATTTTATTATTATTTAGTTTGTTTGAAAAAAAATATTTTTCTTTTTACGAATTATTTTATCTTATCATATTTTGAATAGTTACTGGCCACTAGCCCTACCAGTGTGTTAAATTAATGTCGCCACTATAGCGGCACGCTGTTTATAAGTATTTTTATGGTGTACATAATAAAGATGATTCTATTCTATTCTAAAATGGGCTATATGTTAAAAATAAAATACCCATACATAATGTAGCCCTGGATTTTGTAAAGGTTGATATTTTTACTTACCTCATAAATATATTCTATTCTAGGGACAAGGCAGGTGGTTACGGCATTCAAGGAGTGGGAGGTACATTTGTAGAACGAATAGACGGAGACTACTTCACTGTGGTTGGACTGCCATTGTTCAGACTCTGCTCAGTTTTGTATGACATGTTCAAACATCAAATATGATGTTCCTTATTATATTAGTTCATCAAGCTACTACAATCTGTCAAATTTATTTAATAGATTTTCAACTTTATTTCTACAGCATATGGTTCAAGGTTGATTGAGAAAATTTTACAGTTTCGGGTAGCTTGACCTGCTGGCATCTGTACAATAACTGAGAGGTTAAAAAACTAGGCAGATAATGTGTTAAAAAATCAAAGATCAATGTGATGACAGTAATTTAGTAAAATGTAGTTATCTATGTAAATGTAAAATAAATTAATAATTATAAGTATAGTATTTTATAAGTAGACAAATACCATGCAGGTTACTATCTTATAAACTTATAAAGCATGTAGGTAATTATGTAATAGCAATACTGAGCCAGTGTACATAATTGCATTTATATTTATAAAATATTTTTATTATTTTCACAAGCTGTGATTAATGCATGCTAACCAATAATATTATATTAAACAGTTATGTTATACACTCACAAAACAACCGAAAAAAGTATTCCGCGCAGCAGCGGCAGCACGCATACCCACTTTTCATTCATTTTACATTTCACTAAAAGTAAAAATGATAGAAAAGAGATGGCTTGATAAAAACAACAAGAAAAAAAGAGACAGCTAGTGTTGTCAATTGCGCGTGAATGTAAACAAACATTATTCTGGCCACCAATCACCGAATGGTAGCATCACAGACTAAAAAATTGTGAATGGAGTGCATGCGTCCTTGTCGTCCTCACGACAAAAAAATGTATTTCCATTTCTTTGCTTTTTTCTAACTTCCAAATATGAGGAAATTAGGAAAATAATGGAAAGATATTAAATCGAAGTATATTGTGTACTTAGATGTGGTATGAGATCCCTTGTGTTTTATTAACTTTGGTATCATAATTGGTACACTTTCTTGGCATTTTTTTAATTTTTTTGTTGCTTCAACTAAGCGTATGGCTAGCGACTTCAATATCGTTGCCATGCGTGTCGCAGACTAAAGTCAATACGTCCCAATTAGGACGTTTTCGAGTTTTCACGATTGTGCGCTTACAACATATCTGTTTAATATAATATCATTGATGCCTCAGATTATAGAAAGAAGCAGATAGACCGCGCGGAACACCGAGAGTGCGGCCAAGAAAGCAAATACAAATTCAAAAGCGAATACAATCTCGATTCAGTACAGCACGAAGCGTCGTATCGTTAGTAAGTCACGGGCTCTAACATAATTTCAGAATAATGCCGTCTTGTATTTTTAAACATTGTAAAAACTGTTCCCAAAAACAAAAGAAATAAGATGGAGTATCTTTCATACGTAAAATATTGATTATTTGTCTATTTGGATTTATTTTACGTGTTTATTGTTAGTGACATCTTGAAACACAAAACCTTAACAAAAATCATTCGGTGTTGCTAGTTTATATTGAAACATTTACCCCTAAGTTAGGAAATAAGTATAGGATACAGGAGTATCGATTTACAAAAATATTTATTTCGATAATAGTGTTTTATTTATCGACTTTTCTGGTTGGTATGTTTATAAATAAATAAGTATGTAAGTATGTGTCTTCGTAAGTGTAACTAGTTAATGGATTTTATAATACTTATTACATCAGTCGATTTGCTATATTATGGGTTATATGACGTCACCATAAAGTAAATATAGCTACCAAAAACAATAAAATGTTGGTGTCTCAAAATAAAAATATATCGCAAATGTATCGTTTATATGGGTATTGTTAATTTGACGTATAATTACTGTTAATAAAAACAACTGATTTACGAAAAAAAAAAATTTTTTTTTCATGTACAGACGCCAGCAGGTCAAGCTACCCGAAACTGTCAAATTTCCTCAATCAACCTTGAACCTTATACTGTAGGGATATAGTTGAAAATCTATTAAAGAAATTTGACAGATTGTAGTAGGTTGATGTGCTGGCGTCTGTACCTAAGTAATGAAATATTATGGCAAATTTTTTCATTATCCTGGCAACCGTACACACACATAGAGGCACCTGTTCTTATAGTGCTGTCACGTGGCTGTAACGCACACATGTCTACAAACGGGCCTCACTTTATTGTTCCGCGCGGTCTATCTGCTTCTTTCTATATTCTGGGATTGATGCTAACAAAAAAATATTGACAACTGATTATTCAGCTAAAGGTAAAGTACTTTATTTTTTTGTTTTTAGATTGCCTATTTATTGTTTGTTGACTTATTAAATGTTTGTTTCATCTATCGTATCTATTAATTAATTTGTATGTTCCCAACAATAAAAATGCTATGGATTTTGGTTTGGGGGATGTTGAGGCGAGTGGTCGTCTTTTGCGCGCTCTGTCACAGTTTTTTGCTAAGCGTCCGAAGCCACGCGCGCAACCCATGGCGTTGCCAATCGAACATAGTTTCTTTTGTTTTGTTGTCGTGGTGAGTCCCAAGTGAATTACGATGAAGCGATGCAGAGCGACATGGCTTGGCCCCCCTGCAGGCTAATCTGGTGAGCTATCTCCATATCTTTCAGGGATTTGCTACTGATAACTTTTTGTCATTCTAAGTCATTAGGTTATTTTGTCCCTACTAGTAAGTTATATATACTAAACAAAAGTGTATAACTTATATTGTGTGCTAATTATAATAATATTATGTGCAGTGCAATGTTATAGTGTCCCAAAATCGTTTGATTATTGTGAATGCACATTCTATTTTTACCCGATTGCCTCAGAAGGAGCATTATGTTTTTCGAGTGTAAGTATGTATGTATATTTCTTTGGCACGCTCTGTAGCCTAAACGGCTTGATGGATTTTTACAAATGAGGTATCGTTAGATTTGTTTTAATTGCGGAAGTGACATAGGCTATCAAATTTTAATATAGCATCTGCGAATCAAAAGAGGGGGAATAAACAATTATATTTTGTGATTATAATAATATCAATCAATTCAGCCTATTGTAGTGTCCAGCAGTGGGGACATAGGCCTCTCCCAGGCTGCGCCACAACACCCTGTGCTCCGCCTTCTGTCCTCGCACTCCTCAAAAAGGGGACTTATCGCTGCAATTATGGCGTGCCCAGCGCTGGGTTGCGACAATCGCAGTTTCCGTGTCGCCATGAGATTCCGCCGGAGCTGTCCGCTGAGCCGTGATTTCTCGCGGCAACGGAGTTACGCCCTGGCGTTTTGCCTCCTCGCGCCACTCCCATATGTGCGTGAGTACTTTTCCTCCAGATCTCTTGGGGGCAATCCGGCAAGGAGGCTCGCTGTCCCACCGGAGACCGTGCGGTATCGCCGGACCAGTCTGATGGCCATGACCCTTTGGGACGCGTTCAACCGGCGCGGCGGTAGGTGGGTCATGGACCGCACGACACCCGCGTAGAGCTTCCGGTAGGAGGCGTATGGACCCCCTAGATTGGGCAAAAGCCGCTCCAGTCTGGGAGCCAAACGCGGCCCCACCCGCCCGACAAGGCGGTTTGCAATGACTCTTTCAAAAAGCTTGCCCAACTATCAGAGACTATGTTTGAGTTAAATTCAATTACGAGTTTATGAGTAGGTACACACTTTATTGACATGAAATCAAATATTATTACTAATATTACTAAACAATGAGCATTTTCTTCATAAGGTCGCTTCTCTGAGCCTCTTTGTTAATAATCTCGTCAGGATTTAGGTTGCTGAGAATATCCTTTTCATAAGCCATCAGCGAGAAACACTGTAAATTATGTCACTAATCACGGCTTGGCTGGACATAAAAATGAAGGGAAAATGGACCGGACCGGCCCACCGGGAAAAGTCCTGGTATGCCCTGAGGCCAGATCGACCCTCTTCCAAAGGTGATCCAATGTTCCATAAACTGGGGCATAGCAAATGAATCATTTGGGGATATAATCGTTAGATTTGAGTGAAATTAAATCTGCTGGAAGACAGTTGATTACTCCGTGATCGACAGGTTTGAATTTATTTTATGAAGTCATCAGATTTGAGAAGGTGCATTCACAAAGTTTTACGACGAATAAAAATATACAAGGCTTGGAAACACTATTATAGCTTCATAATACATTTTGTTTTATTTGTGTTCGTGTTGCAGTTTAGAAGAACTAACCGGTCAATCAGACAGACATGAAAAGCAACTTTAATTTTGTGTGTATAGCCGCTAGTTGTACGAATGTACGTAAGTCCATTAAAATTCCTGATGAAAAGTAATGCTGTCTCTATCTAACGGAATGTATCAGAAAGTGACAGCATTACTTTTAATGGGGAAATAATTGAATGGACTTACGTGCCGTCTAGCACACAAGTACGTATTGAAAAAGGCACAAAAACGTAATTGTGCTGATGGCTAGAAAGAAGATTCGAGAACCTGCCAATGCCATGAGTGCTCACTCATACAAAATAATACTTACGCTTTTTTCAGGCAGAAACTACAGACCGCCATCGCCAGCTGCGAATTGGTACGATCCATACTTATAATATTATAAATCCGAAGGAAAATCAGTCTATCTGTCTGTGTGTTACCCCAATCCTATTCACGGCTAAAGCACTGTACGGATTTCGATAAAATTTAGCAAGGAGATAGATGGCATCCTAGGGAAAGACGGGCTTTTTGTTGTTTAAAAAATAATCATATAGGGGATGAAATTTTGTTTTTATGGGGAACTTTGCATTTTTTAAGTTAGGGATATGAAAATTCAGATTTCTGCTATTGATAAGCATGAAAAAAGTAAAGCGTATTTCAGCGTTTTTGTAAAATCATCCCCCAATGGTGTAAAACATGATTTTATAATTCACATGATAATTTTTGTGTACCTCTTTTAAATTGGAAATATAGTCAAGAGTCCGTATCTTGGGGTAATATTTATTT
Source organism: Tiliacea aurago (assembly GCA_948098905.1). Lineage (NCBI taxonomy): Eukaryota > Metazoa > Arthropoda > Insecta > Lepidoptera > Noctuidae > Tiliacea > Tiliacea aurago. Next base: position 27,258,086 of record OX402581.1, on the reverse strand, counting down.
AATTTAAATCGGTCCACCCGCTTAAAAGTAACTATAGCTAATAAGTAGATAACACGTGGTCAATGGCGGTGTTAGAGTATTTCAAAATATTAAAGTGTTAAGTTTAAGTGAGACGTTTAGAATCATAATAACCTGTTTAATTAAAAAAAAAAGATCATTTGCATATTTTAATATCAGTCAGCCGCTTTCACGCTTTAACGGCTGAATTGATACAAAAATCAAAATATTTTATTTCACATAAACCTACATGTAAGTATGTAGTTTATTCTCCAAATATGGGTACAGTACATGGTGATAAACTGATTAATATATAGGTTCAGCCATATTTTAGCAATAGGCATGCAAAAGTTAAAACAATATAATAATAGAGGCAATCGTTGAGCTCCTTAAGTTCTGAGTAAAGCTGCACGATTACTGACAAATGCGTGCACTGACTGGTCAGGTCCACTCAATCTGTGTGGTTCTTTCCTCAAAAGACTATTTCAGACATCAATCTGCATGGCCTTCACATGATCTGACCAAGATTATGTCTGGACTTTAAAAGAGACTGTGACCTCTGAGTTAGTTTCGGCCTTTCTTCTCAGAGTAGTCAGATAGGAAACGCCGACCTCATCTAGTTTTTAAAATATGATTGACGTGTAAAAGTGTTTGTACAAACCTACCTACAGAAATAAAAATCATTTATCATCAATTATAAAATACATTGAACAAAATTCTTTACAAAAATATTAAACAATACTTATAAATACAAAAATACTACACAATACCTATACAAAACTCTTTCTCAGTAAGGAATTCACTCACATGGGCACTTATGAAACCTCAGAAGCTAGGTGCACGGTTCCAATTGGTTGTTTCCTATGGAGAAGAGCCGGCAAGAAACTCCACGGTTACTCTTTTAAAAATAATGGGCTTTTACAATGTTTTCCAGTTACAGTGTTAATAGGTATGGGAGGACAGCGTAGGCGACGGGCCTACAAGTACTTAACAAAAATAGAAAATGGTTTACAAAGCTACAGTCTATTAAGCCTCCACAAGACCAGGCAAGACCAAGACATTATCACATTCTCAAATTAAAAAGAATCTAAGTATATAAAATGTTGCTAAAATAATAAAAAAAACTTATTAAAAAAAAAACCGACTTAAAAAAAATTTAGGTATAAAGGCAAAAATAACCTTCTGTTTGAATCTTTTTCAATTTTTTGCCACCGACTTCCGAAATGAAGGTTATTTTTCACTTTGTAGTGTTTTTTTTTGGAAATCGGTTTTCTTTTTTTTTTGTAAAACGTTTTTTTATTGATGTGCCTCCGGAAAACATACAGCATTGTATTATGAAGAAGCAGTGTATACCTAAGCTTATATGCGCGGTCAATACTATGGTTAGTGTAGTTTAACTTTAGAATACTAGATGGCGTAACTATCGCCGACGTTGTATTTAGTCTGTACCAGCTAGGACGCGGGAACCGCTGTCACTTTTCGAATTCATTTGAACACCATATATGTTATAAGAAAGCGTTGGTAGAAATGCTCGCCTTTCCAGGCATTTAACAATTTAAAAATTAACGATGAACTGTGTTGTCTGAACAAAGGAAAATATTTCTTGGCCTCATCGCTCGGGAGGAAATCATGTCCGCAACTACCAACGTCTTGCTACATCAAAGCGAACTATCGCAATTCAGTTTAAAGGGTATCATTGAGGGCCAAACAATAACCTTTTGGAACGAAGTTCCTTATGGCACGTTATATTCTGCACATTTAGCAAATGAGAGCTAAGCCGATAAAAGTGTACCATTTTGACTTTTAGTATGTGTGTTTGTTTTTACAAGCGTATGACGAACGAACTTTGTTAACAACCGGGTGTCCCACGAGACCTCGTTTTTTAAATACAATTTAACATTCGATAATGAGTCGTCTTATAAATTGTCTCGACATACCTTACAAATAATTTGTAGTAAAAGGGCCGAATGTAATTAAACTAGACGTAAAATAATTATTTGCAAAATTAATGAACAGTTTTTATCTTTAAAACTTATGTCGCTTATCCAGTCTCTCGGAGGACCAAATTGCTGGTTATCACCACCACAAGCTTACAAAACGAAGGGCCAAACACAAAATTCAAGGAACCGACATCGTTACCTTCAAATACTAAATAATAATAATTTTCAGCAATTTCGTAGTATCGAATACCCCTTTACAAAAAACCTCCTCTGTTAATGTCAACAAGAAGGATCATGATCAAAATCTCACCGGCCTGTCTTAAGAATCAGTTACAAAGACCAGTTATAGAAGACGACATGTTGACCGTTCGGGCTGGCTTTAGGTCAGCCATGACCCAACCAAGTTATGTCTTCAGGCTGCGGAAGCCGTGAGGCACTTGGAACACCTAGGATGACAAATCTATCAAACGAGATGACATGTTTACCGTTCGGGCTGGCTTCAGTTTTGCACCTATTTTCCTCCATAACATGCATGGTCGTGGAAACCTTGCGTGCAAAGAGGGTCTATCTAAACGACTTACTTCTGGTTAACCAAGACCAATCCAAGTTATGTCTTCAAGCTGCGGATGCCATGAGGCACTTGGAATACCTGAGTTGGCAGTTCAACCGCCAAAAATCTGTCTTGATACCAACTCAATATTGGTAACATCTTGACATACGTTGGCAAACAACTGTAAATATAATGTTCCTACCATTAAATAGGCGACAAAACATAAGTTACACATTAGAACGGTCGTTGTTGAAAACTCACATAAACCTCTGGAAGCAAAGTCTGCTGGCTCAGTTAAATTTCGCCAACTTAGTTGTACCCTGAGGAAGACTACACTGTTGCAAAATGTGAATCTTCCTGCGTCACGACCACGTCTAATAGATATTGTGGTGGCGCGGAGCCACAACACATTGCCTATACACAAAATGCTTGTTACCTATTTCGTTCCGATGAATGATTCGGATTCGGGTTGGGGTGCACACATAGACGGGAATTTAATGTCATCTTTATGGGGAACTCACCAAATAAGATGGCTCAGCAACATAAAGGAGCTATATGCAGTAATAGCATAAAAATGAATGTGAAGATATTGTAAAAGTCACTCGTGCTGATTCAATCACACTACCAATCCCTGATTGCATAAGTCCGAAAGGAGGGAGGAACCAGATCGTTAGACCCACTAGCCCTAACCTTCAAACTATTACGCCTTACGGACAAGTTTAACATAACCCTATCAGCCCATTATCTACCGGGGAGATACAATATAATAGGGAAAGGCTATCACGAGGAAAACAACCCGTTGAATGGCGTGGAAGTCTTTCACCAGGGGAAGGGGGCCTCCAGCAATGGACTTGTTTGCAATACAAGAAACTGCGGTAGTAAAAAATTATGTATCTAGACTGCAGAGCTCGATCGGGAATTTTCTTGGTAGTGGCTCCAGAGTGGCCTCAAGAATTCTGTTGAGATAATGCCCCAACTCTCAAGTAAACTCAAATATCCTCAACCTGCTGACATCGCAAACAATTTTGTTTACTTTCTAAACAAGAATATTTGCTAAATTTCTATCCTTGTTCATAAATCGGCAGTCTTAAATTTTGCAGCACTCATATGGAACAACAAACCTTTTCTAATTTCATGATAAAATACACAATTAAGGCTAACACTAACTAGGAGTAACCAAACCAAAACAAGCCATCGTTCACGTGGAATTCACCTGGCGTACTAAATTGGCTGTCATCAAAAGCACCTTAAGTTACATTGTTATTTATAGTTTGGTTGCTGGCATCAGGCCGTAGGGTTCACGACATAACCTTGCTGAAAAACTCAAATGATAGCTTCTTGGATGACGGCGATAATATCTATTTAATCGGTTGAAGGACACTGAACGAGACACAAAATAATTTTTATGTTTATGATGCCTGTGGGCGTTTAGTGTCCGTCAAAGCGTCAATACCTGCATGTTGACCTGAAACCAATATATTAATATCGACAATCCGCTGGAAACTTTCACAACAGAAAAGTTCTATCACTTTAGTTAAGCTTGTTAACAATTTGAGCAATTTTTTTATCACTGTATTTAGTACAAAAGCTGCGTCACGCATTGTGATTGGGAACGTAGTACGCACGGTTCTTAGAGATAGTGGCATTCATGCATCATCGGGAAACTGTACTTTAGCAGTTGCTTCCCTAAATTGGTTAGATAATAATCAACCAATTGATGATCTATCATGGGGTATAAGAAATTATCTAACAAATCTTCTTTAATAATTACTGTCGCAAAATAGAACTCCATAAAGGCAGTCGTATTTTACTTTTCAATATATTTCGTAAAAATAAACTTAAAATCATCCGTAATACTTTCCTAGAGAATTATATTTATTCGTAAAACATCGTTATCGTTATTGTCGTTACCTTTATCTGTGCAGATGTTTTATTTTTCGATGTAGAACATAAAATACTTTATTGTGTTTTAGCTATTAGAATATAAATTAAGAAAACATTACTAGTTACTACTCTAATCGTTATCTATAACTGTGCAGATATTTTATTTTTCGATGTAGAATATAAAATACATTGGTGTGTTTTAGCTATTGGAATATAAATTAAGAAAACATTACTACTCTAAGTAGATACTTAATTCTCAAAGTATCATCATAGCGTTGTGTTTCGCCTATAATATTTCACCAGCAGATAACAAACACGTCTTCATAATACAATGCTGTATGTTTTCCGGAGGCACATCAATATAGCGGTTTTACATAAAAATAAAACCGATATTATGTGCCGAGAGGGAAAACATACAGCATTGTAGGAAGTTCTTCCTGGTGAAGACTATGAATTCGAAAAGTGACAGCGGTTCCTGCGTCCTAGCTGGTACAGACTAAATACAACGTCGGCGATAGTTACGCCATCTAGTATTCTAAAGTTAAACTGCACTAACCATAGTATTGACCGCGCATATAAGCTTAAGTATACACTGCTTCTTGATAATACAATGCTGTATGTTTTCCCTCTCGGCACATAATATCGGTTTTATTTTTATGTAAAACCGCTATATTTTTTACTTTTTAGTGGGTCAACTTGCATTTCTCTAAGTTACAATAGCCTAATTTCAACTGCTCATCACCTTTTACAAAATATTGCTTTTCCCGATGCAGGGGCGTTAACGGTTGAGGAATTCTCCTGGTAAGAACCAGGAGAACTGATGGTGACTTCATCCTATGCATTGTGACGAGCATAAATTGCTTAGCAACCATATTAGAGTGACTAATCGAATCGCAACAGTGAAATGCTTATTATTAAGTAGTTCCATCTGTGGTCTTCATCATCAGTTCCACTTCAACAAACGGTGCTTTCTGAGTGCAAATGCATGAGTTACTATAAAAAATACTGAAATCGATATAAGTGTGCCTATAAAGTTTGATGATTGCCCTCGATTTCCATAGGATCCCCTCATCAGATTGTGACTTGATGACAATGGGACCACCTCAGGAGCATACCCTTTCAAACAAACAAAGAATTTTCTAAATCGGCCCACATCGGTGAACAAACATAAAAAAAAAACATACAATCGAACATTATAACCTCCTCCTTTTTGGAAGTCGGTATCAGTGCTTTTCAAGTACCATTTTAATGAATTAGGAGTCACAACTGCAAGGATATCATTGTCTCAAATTAAAGATAATATATTCATCTCCAAAATTGTCCCATAAATTGTATAGCCCCATACAACATTTTCACACAAATACGTTTTAACAATCACAATAAAACCAACAAATGAAAAAAATGGGGTCTGAAAAGGAACCAATATAACTAAATCCACTGCATAGTTAAACATGCAAATAATAACAAATTGTTGCTTATATAGTCCTTTATACGGCCTATTAAATATTTTGTAAGTAAATAAATAACTTTTTTATTTATGATTAAAATAAGAAGCGCTCTCAAATTTCTCCATACATTTTCTACTCGCGGTTCGTCATTCCGCGCTCAGACGCGCTCGTGGAAGCACCGGTGTATCGATTTTTCGCAAAAAAAAATTTACGTATAGAAGTGTGTGCTGTATTGTATACTGTGGGAGGACGAAGTTGATACTTTTTCGGACCGAAATAAAAGTATGATCATTGGAATTTCTTTTAATAATAAATACATAGTTGTCATTTTTTGTATAAATAGTGGTTGTAGATTACGGATAAACATTGTGTAAATAATTATAATTATTCAAATTGAAATGGCGGAAATGTTTTTCTTTTGAGATATTCGATAGATAGTCAATTTTGGGGTTTTTGGGGGTGGTGATTACGTATAGGTCATGATTTTTTTAATCCAAGATGGCGGGTGTATTTTTTTTATAAAAATTCGTTTTTTTTTATCAATTGTGGAGGTGTTGAAGGTGGTGTTTACGAATATACCATCCAATTTTTGATTCATGATGGCGGATATAAATTTTGGTGATAAATTGACTTTCAATTCATAAATCTGTCTGTCTGCCTATCTGTCTGTCTGTTTGTCACACCAGTAGGCTAATTGCGTAACACACTATCAGTAGGAATCGGTTTCAATTTGACAGATCAACAACATTCATTGCGATATTTAAGTTGTTGAGCAGACAGAATTTTCTAACTTAAGAAGCAATGGATTAGCAATATACTTCAAAATCATTCCGATTCCGTTTTAAACTGTGTTACGCAATTAGGGTGCTGGATATCTCAAGAACTACTAATGCTATCCACTTGAAATTTAGAATAGTTTTAGATGACGTTTGCCCGACTATTCTGCAAACAAGAAAGAAATTAAAAAAAATATACCTTTTTTGCAAAAGGGTCTTAAAAATTTGAAATGGGGCTACTAGGGGCATGTGGCGTATCATATGAAAGAGCGCTGTTTGAATCTTTTCAATTATTTTTTTTAGGTAGCATAGTTTCCGACTTTTGATACAAATTTAAAAAAAAATTGCCGTCCCCCCGCCCTTATCTTCGAAGTTTGCATAGATAAAAATCTGAAATTATTCTATGTGATAGAAGTAAGAATAGCACAGTTATCCAGAAATCTTCAACATCATATATACGTACGGAACTCTCGGTGCGCGAGTCCGACTCGCTCTTGACCGGTTTTTTATTCTCAGGAGCAAGAATGCGCAATAAGAGAATATAAGCTAAAAGGCACAAAAATAATCGAGATTGATTTCCTTTTTGAGCAGCTAATCCTTGTAGGTAGCCTCACTTCTCTTTTTGGTTGCGGCGTAAAGTATCTCATCATGAATAAAGAAAAAACAAGGGTTAACGAGATGTTTATACAGTGAAAATTTAAAGACTGTAGCTTCAAGTCTTCAACCGTTTGGCTGTAAAACCTGTGTGATAGACGGACACGTGAGTGACAGCAATAGTGCTCCGTTTGGACCCTTCGAGTACGGAACACTAGAAAGAGCTGGCCTTCATTCTAAATTTGAACTTCTTTGAAACATGAAATGAAAATATACTTTTTACTACCTACTTTGGTTTTAAATTATATTTAAATATCACAACGAAAGTCTGCGATAAACTCCCAGGCTAGTTTTTAATTATGTAATGCTCCAACATTTGCCAGCAAAAATTATATTTACAAGTACCTACTTACATCTTTTCTAACTAATAGTAGCCTGGCAGATAATCGTAGGTGTTCCTTGTAATAGGTTGTTAGTTTAGATTTTTAGTTTATGTAAAAATATGGTATTTAATCCATATGGCCAGCGCTTGAAAATTTTGGGTACCTACCTACGCTACATAATGACTGATGAATTTTAAAAATACTAAAAACATAATTATCACGCAGATAGTACTTAGTCACAGTTACTAAAATTCGATTGCAAACTTACAACTAACTTTACTCTACCATATCAGTAAAATTAAAAAAAATATACCTTCGAGTACCAAGATTAGTTAAGTTACGTATAAAATCGAGCGGTCAGCGGTTTCAATGTGTGCGTGCGCGTAATGTTGTTGTGTTGCGATTCAGATACCTAAACTCGAGCGAGTTCAAAATGTGATAGCGTCCTTAAACCAAATGACAAGATTGCCATTACAACTGTAACAAATCTGAATTAATATTTTGTCCACAAGTTTAATAAATATTTTAAATTAAAATTGTAGGTATTTAGTGTCAAACAATAATGAGATTATGTAAAGGTATTTAAAAAAATAACTGAAATAAACACCGTAATTTGGTGGCAGTTAATAGACATTTACATAGTTAAGTATGCCGTTAATGAGGTACAGACGGCTACACATCAAGCTATACATTCCAGTATAAGCTGATCTCGCATTGTGTAGGATTTCCGAACAATGAGAGGTCCGCGTATACTGGAAATGTTTAGCTTGATGTGTAGCCGTGTGTACCAGGGAAGCCACATGAGCAGAAGGAATTATTGCCAAATTTCCTTGTCTTCAACATAGTCCTTAATCTTATAATATGCTTTTTTAATTAGGACACGTTTGATGTGGGTTTTGAATTTTCCATCGCTAAGTTCTTTAACGGACTTTGGCAACTTGTTATAGAAGCGGATACTGTTTATAAGAAATGACTTGCTTGTTTTAGTTAATCTAAATTTGGGTATCACAATTTCATGTTTCCAGTTTCATATGATAGCCTTATGTATAAAAACAACATATACGTTGAAATTAGGACAATTGGACTATAGGTTCCGATAATATAGGTAACAACGTGTAAGGGATTTGCACCCAGCCGTGTTTTGAACACTTGTTCCAATAACTTTTCCCTTTGAGAATAAGTTAAATATTATTATGTAATAAGATGGAGGAATAAATGGACCGCCTTATAAGCTAAAAAAAACTGTCAATATTGACCGTGAAATGAATAAGTTAAGTTGAATTAAAGATCAGGCCATAACGAATTTGATCATAATAAGGTGTTTAAAATTCATGGCTCACATTAAAGTCACAACGGGCTGTTTCTAAGGCGCACCATTCGAACGTAGAGCACACCGCATCCCGGCGCGCGGCAAGTTGAGCGTGTACAAGCTGTACGTGCGCCCAATCTTGACGTACGCCGCCCCCGCTTGGTTCGCCCTCACGAGCGAGTCGAGCCGCAAGCTGCTCCGCGCGCAACAAAGCCTTGCGCTGCGGACCATTGTTGACGCTCCTTGCTTCGTGAGGAACGATGTCATCTAGCGGGACCTCGGGATCGAGGGCCTGGATGAGTTTGTGCGGCGTCTCGCGAAAGGGATGTTCTCGCGTGCCGACGCTGGCCTCACGTTAAACAGATCGCGCCCTGGCATACGCGCCCCCCTGACGTGAGACCCCTGCCCCGCGACCTGATAGCGGACGAGTGACCCGGACTGGACGCCTCGGGTAAGCTGCACTCAGGTTACACGCGGCTTACCCGTCTCAATTGTACTCTACAGATGACTCATACATCTGTTGCGTTGCGTGGCATGTTCTAAGTTAATATAGGCACGCCACGTAACTAACTACAGACATCCACTACTACACATGCGACCAAACACACACACGCAGGCGTGGCGCGGGCCACGGTGCGTGTAGCCACTGGGCGGTGTCACACAGTACAATGCCGCCCGCACACACACGACAGTCCCTTAGCTCGGACCGTGATCAGCTAGCTCTGAGATCGAGACGAGCGGGGACTATTCACCTATTCTGTAGGAGCGTCGAGTCGGCACTCTCGTCGCTGGTCGCCTTCGCTGGGCCTCCCCCGGGGAACCGGGGGTCTCACCTGGTGGGGGTGGACCGCCGGGGTGTCGTGAAGAAAGCGGCGCTAACGTATTAGCGTCGCGGCGCCCTTGAAATACTCTGCTGCAGTGGCGAAAGCACCGTATAACACGATTCCTACCGGCTTCCCTTCGAAAATGCAACCCCTCTATCGTTATTTAAAAATGGTACACAGTCAGTAGTGTTTAATAATGCGAAATAATATAATAATCACATTGTAGGTATTTAATACTCCATACAATTAAAACATTACAAAACGCCTACATTACATTTTTGTCTTTATATCCCAACAACAATACCAATAACTCAGTGAGTTCAATTTCTATACAAAATCCACGTCATGACGAGTTTATTTTGTGTAGAAAAGTTTTTTTTTGTTCCGGCTTAACTCAATTATAGAATAGAATAGTCTTTATTATGTACACCATAAAAGGTACAGATAAAAATGTTTAAATTAAACAAAAAAATAATTAATTAATTTTTGTTGTTGTGTTGTTTTATTTTATAAAATCACCCTTCGCCACTGCTCTGCTGTTACTCACATATGCGCGTTTTTAAAAACGCGCCTCGGGGCGATTTTAAAAAACGCGCTCGCCGTCTCTAGCCGCATTAGGCATCCACAGAGAGGGGTCCGTATTAGCGGGCCACCGAGAACCCTCTGCAGTCAGGGAACAACAGTTCCGGCACTGCATGCCACGCCCCTTTGCGGGGGCGTAGCGACATCCAACAGTAGAGCACAGTCGATCTCCAGCTCTCAACAGAACAACAAGTGAATAAGTAAATAGTGTAACAAGTAGTAAATAAAGACGAAGGACCAGGAATAAATCTTTCATTTCATCACCCAAATATACAGTCCACTTCAGTTATCATAAGACATTTGTGTGTCACTACTATTTACATAATGCTGTTAGAAGTAGGTACCATTAGACAGTGCTAGTTTGTTGGTGAGATTGAAGATAATAATAATATGAGGTATGGATAGGTGTGTTAAATGAGTGGTGAGATAGAGGAATGTGTGTGAGTATGTAGTGGTGAGAGTGAGGAAAGTGTATGTGTTTGTGTGGTAGATAGGATTATACAAGAAGGGTCATTACATTTTCAGTGTCTTTGTAATCCAATTGGGTATGTAAAGTAAAAATTAACCTATGCCGGTTCCAAAACCATTTCGAGATTTTAAGCTTCTAAGACTTATTTTTCTATTAATAGGTCTTAAAATTATAAGATCGTATTTATTTTCACAAAAATACTTAAAATCACTTGCCTTTTATTTGACCTCTAAATGACGTCACAAAGCAGCCTGAATTGGAAACTTTCAGTGCCTCTTGTAATTAAGTTGTTCTTTATGTGTCAAGTGTCATGTCAACGTCAAATTTACATGAAGCACTTATTATTATTCTATTCAGCTATGTAAATAGTGTAGTTTTTCACCAGCGGCGGACAGTACAAGTCGAATCACATCGATGTACCGCCTCAGGCAAACTTAACTTACGTTCAAATGATCTTCACAATAAAACAGACGCCGCCCAGACTTGTACTCAACATTTACTTCCTTGCACCATTTCCTTTTTAAGGTTTCTTTTACTAACAATCAATTTGTGTCGGCTATTTGTTCTGGTGTTTATACTTGACGGTATGAAGCACTTAGCAGAAGTAGTCTTTGAATCCATTCATTTTATTAATAAGCCATAACTTTAAACTAAAGTAAGTAAATCGCTAAAGTATGAAATGTAAACAAATTAATTTTCAAATTTGACAGTTTGACTTTACTGAATTTTGGTTTTAAATAAGTGTTAAACGTGGCAAAGATCCTAAGCTATTCAGCTACTAGAGACGTCAGTATGAACAATACTTTAAAAAAACATATAAAAATAACTACAGCTTGTAAAAACAAAAAGATGAAATTATGTGTTTCAAATACTCTTATCATTAAAATAAAAATATAAAAAACATACCTGAAAAATACTTTACATACCTAATTGCAGTAAGTACATTTTTACCTTATTTTTGGCTTCATGACTGCTAAGTTTTATTATATTTGTTTGCTTTAATTGCTTAAATTTTTGAAAAATTCGTCTGGTCAACAACTTAACGCAATAAATGTTGTTTGTCAAAATGAAAGGTATTGCCATTGTAAGTATGTTACGAAATTATCCTGCATATAAATAAAATAAATATGTTTTTGACTAACTACTCGCCGCTGAGTGGTATATAGTTCTGAGTGTAGATAGAGCCGGGAGCCTGGAGCTGGGCGGCCTATAGCAGCAGCTTGCCCATGAGGATCTCGAGCGCGGCCTTGCGGCGCAGGTAGGGCATGTGCGCCTGCGTGAAGCTGTAGGCGGCGCCGCGCGACGAGAACTCCGCGAACGTGCACGCGAACATGCCGCAGTCGCTGCCGTTCATCTGCTGCGGGATGTCCTGCGGCAAAATGAGCTATGTTGATAAGATGTTCTCTAGAAATAAACTGGCAAATAGTCAAGGGTAATAGAACCAGTTTCTGAAAATACCGGTAGTCCCTGCAAGTATTTATATTTAAAATACTGTTTCTTTCAACTACGTAAAAAGGACGTATTTTTGCTTAGAACCAAAACAGTGCAGACACGTTAAGTATAATTATGAAATCTCATGGTTACACATGGCTTTTCATTAATACGCTGTTTTTATTTTTTAAATGTTCCAAGTAAAAGTGCAAATTTCACTTTTAATAACTGCACATTTAATAATTGTAAGTTTTAAATGTTTGAGGAGAAGGTGAATTAAACTTTGTTTTCATTAAGGGCCCCTTTTCCCGAAAGTTTAGGCATGGGGCAGCTTGCGCCCGCGTTGCACAGGAGCAGTCGCAATAGCACTCTAGCAATGGCGCGGTGCACGCGAGCCGTTTTTCACGTATTTATTCATTATAAAAAAAAATAAGTGCCATATTATAAATCTATCCAATATCCCTGTCAAGCCTGATTAGTAAATGAAAGGTTAAATTTTCATAAAAATTTCGTTCGTCAAGTCTCATACAACTTAAAATACTTTCAAAATCGACTTTACTTCTGATTTTTTTTTTCAAGCAAAATGTTAAATAACGTGTTTTTAACCAAAAAGTCACTAGATCAAACATGTATCTGTACTATATATTTTTTACGAATTAAAATATGGTGATTTCTCTGAAAACAACTCGATCTAGAAACGTAAATTTCGGAAAACCCTTAACTTGAGTTTTTTTTTTTGAGTAGGTATATTTTATCACGGTAGGTAGATTGGTAGTTGAAAGAAAAGTAGATTACGCACCTTGCTAAAGTGAGTAATTAATGCATTAGTAACTCACTTTGCGCTCGATGCAACAATCTACTATTGTAATGCATTAGTCTGCAAAAACCTGGCCTCTCACAGGAGTCGGGCGTTCGTAACTGCGCCGTAATGTTAACTTTGGTTAAACATTGTTTTTTTTTTTCCAAATAAACAATGATTATTTTTTAAATGACTGATATATTTCGGGGTCTCTTATAATTTTACTCACTGTAACGCATTCCGTCTTCCAGCCACTGACATCGAACGGCGCGCCCTTCTTGTCTTGATGTTCATCCTTCAGGTACTGTAGTAGAGCCTCCAGACACTCATGATTGGGCCTTCCCCGACTGTCCAGGTACTTGATGATGCGCTCGCGGAAGTCAACGATAATAAGACACCAGTGATGACCCATATTGACGGGCACCATGAAAAGGTCATACGCGAATATGTCAACCTGGAAGATTACACATTCTTGAAAATCTTTAGTTATTGGAATAAATAGAGAATAAAGTTAGTCATAATTGCTGTTTGATCAATAATTTGGTATTTGTTTAATAATTGATGAACCTGAATGGTACCTAGTAAGAAATCTATATCTATAAAAATCAATGCCACTTTTCGTTGTAATTTTATAACTCAAGAACGGGCTCACCTATCAAAAAAAAAAAGGTTTAGGCTTTGTTCGGACTATTTAGTAGATGGTTTATGTGATTTTTGTTTTTTTTTTTTAGGTAGGTAGGTAAGTAGGGTAGGCAGGTAGGGTAGGTATTCTTTTGCCCATAGAAAACCACGTTATTTGCGAGTGTCATAGAGTAAAAATGTTTACCGCCCAACGGAGTGGGTACGGGTCAGCAAGTAAAAATAAAAAAAAAGCATTTATTCAAACTAGGCTGAGAATCAGCACTTTTCGAACGTCAAAAATTACATGAGACAGCCCCCCGAAAACGCCCGCCCTTCACTAGCACCTTCATAATTACCATAAATCTCTTTGACGATCTGTAACAGCAACGACTATGGAAAAAACAAACTACTTTTTGACACGGGAATTCAAGAGGGAAACCAACCAAGTGCGTGTCGGACTACGCATAATGAAGGGTACCGCAGTTGGTATCTTAAGAATAAACTTAACATTGTAGTTCAAAAATCATGGTCCCCATACATTCCAACTGCAAATGTAAGTTTGTACGTGTTTGCGCGCGTTTGTATTGAGTGATTTACAATGTGACCACAGACTTCTTATAGGTTTTCCTGTAATCTATAAGTAAAGGACTATTCTTTTAAAGAAATTTAGGTTCAGTCGTTTCGGAGATAAGGGGGGAGGGGGGCGGAATGGTAAATTTTCGTCTATTTTCTTAAGTAACTTTTTATTTTAAAATAAAAAATATGTTTGAGGCCTTTTATTTGATAAGTCACACGGTACAGTTTGCAAAACTTTATTTGATGTGAATCATCTATAGGCGCACGTAAAACCGATTGCTGGCGGGGCGACGCACGCCGCGTGGTGATTTACCGCTAACTCCGCACGCGCGGTCACCCCGCTACGCGACCCTGACCTTTTTTCGATGTTTGTTTTGATGGCGTCCCGTGACGGCTCACAATTTTTTCCAATTTTCTAATTTGCCCCCCAAAAGTGACCCTCATATTCAAAATTCATATATTTACGTTACACGTCCGTATTTGGGTCACAGAAATTCATATGTGTACCAAATTTCAACTTAATCCGTCCGGTAGATTCGGGGCAAATCGGCTGGACAGACGGACAGACACACGAGTAATCCTATAAGGATTCCGTTTTTTCTTTTTGAGGTACGGAACCATGAAAGTGGGAAAATTTTAACTAATTTGAAGGACAAAGAGGACAGGAGAAAGGATGCAATAAAGCATTAAACTCCATAAAGACTCAATTAAGTACCTTTCTCGTCCACCTCCTGAGTCCAGCTTGCCCACTTTGCATGAGCTTCGGATAGAAGAACGTATTTGTGGCGTACACTTTAGGCAAGTCTTTCCGCTCTTCACTCCTCTGCATTATCAGGTTCATGTAGAAGTTTATCACCTCGTCATTCAGCCAGTTTAGATCTGATAGGGTTTGCAAGTCCCGCCTGGAATAATAAATAAGCCGCTATTGATACAAACGTCACTCTGTGAGCAAGCGCTTATGGACTGTATCCTATTTGTGTATCAGTCATGTCAGCATAGCTATCTAATCGAATCAATAAATGTTATCAAAAGAGTCCTAGGTTGTTCACAAATCCAAAACTCGAAAATGTTGTCAGTTACAATAAAATAATATATGACGGCCATTTTATCCGACAGCTATTTTCTGGTGGAGGCAAGGCAAATTAGTAATTGAAAATGTGTAATTTCCGATTCAACAACCTGTCTGGTTGATGCTGTCTTTAATGGTTATGAATAGCTATGCCGATTGACCGTTTCTCAAATATTTTATCCTTGAATTGTGAGTGAATTTTTGTTTCGGGCTTTTAACTAATATTAGACTAACCTGTGTATCCTCAAATTGAATCTCTCCACAAGCAGTTCCTCCTCTGGGTCAGGTTCTAATGCTCCGTCTACCAACTTCTCCTGTTCTGGGGTCAAAGCAAGCAGATCAACATTGGACTGCATTTCCACATCACTTTCTTCAGTTTTCGATTTGCTAGACTCATGCTTTTGTTCACAATTCACTTGTTTTATTTCATGAGGATTCAGAAGCGACTTTCTCCTTTTTTCTTGTGTTTCTGGCTGACACTTATTATAGAGAGAACCTAATTTCAACATCAAATCTTCAGAGCTGTTGAACTTGAACGAGCGAGTTTCATTTTGATCACTGTTCACTTTTGATAGGCTGTCCACCTCTTGATGCGAATAATTAAGCTTTTCTTGCATCTTTGGCTGCTCAGTTTTAGTTTTCGAATCTGATTTTGATAGCGTTTCTCTTGTGGTGTCTGGCTTGTGTGAACAAGATTCATTTTGATTACTGTTTAATTTTGTTACTTTAAGAGACTCCCAACTTGCATCATATAGCGGTTCTTGCCTTCTATGTTGCACCAAATTATATCTAGATTTCAGGTCTGTCAGCCAATTATCTATGCTGTCCAGCTTAAGCGAAAGATCTTCACCTTTCACTTTAGATACGTTGTTCACCTCTTGCCTTGCATTATTAAGTTTTTCCTGATTCTTTTGGGGCGCATCTAATTCCAACAACCAATCCCTTGAAGCAGCTGGCAGATTCCAGCAAACATCGTTTTGCTCCTGCTCCTCGTTTTGTACCTTTGGTACGATATTAGACTCGTGACGTGCATTGCTTAGATTTTCTTGAGAATTTGTGGGCGTTGAAAAATAGTCTGCTTCTAACTTTGCCAGCCATTCTTTTGTGGTATCGAGTTTAGCTTCATTCTGTACAGTGTTTACTTTAGATACGATCTTGCACTCTTGTTTTTCATGAGACTTTAGGAGACTAGTTTTATTTTTAGATTCTAATTTCGACAGCCCAGCTCTAGCAATATCTGGCTTGTACGATTGGGCTTCATTTTGTTGCACATCATTAAGCTTTTCTGGAGTCTTTCGGGCTGTTGAAAAATATTTTGCATCTAATTGCGCCAGCCAGTCGTTGATAGTCTCTGGGCTGGGCGAGTGAGCCTCATTTTGTTCGCTGTTCCCATTTGGTGTGATGACTGAAGCTCTTCGGGAATCATACATTTTTTCTTGGGTTTTTTGGATTACTGAATTATTATTATGTGGTTGTTTGTCGTATTTAGAATCCAACCGCAACATTCCCTCTGATACACTCGTTTTGCCGTCACTGTGCGAGCGAGCTATGGTTTGATCACTGTTCACTTTTGATGTGATGTCTGATGCTCGACGTGCATCATTAATCTTTGCTAGGCTTTTTGGTAGTTTATTATTACATTCAGAATCTAGTTCCCGCAGCCGATTTCTTGATAACTCTGCTTTAAACCTATTCGAATCTTTCCTCATTGAAGATGTTGTCGATGATTCCAGTGGAACTACCTCTACGTCATCGTCGGAATCGCTGGAATCAGATGAAGATACTCTGATAGGGGCCTGCTCCTGAGGCTCATTTTGATAAGTATCAGCATTTAATTCGTTGTCTAATTTGATTTCATTTAATATATTTATCTGTGTTGTATTCGGCAGTCTAAATGACGCCGAGTCCTCCGCCAGTTTGCCATCACCAATAAGTTTCTCTTTTGACATTGGTTTTATTTTATTTGCTATTCGCCGGAGCAGTTCCTGATACTCAAGATTTTGTTCTGACTTTATTTTTTCTAAAACCTTTGAAAGAACTTGATGATTGGGAGGTGCAGCATGGCTGTTTGTTGCAAATACCTGTTCAGGTGGTCTGGATACGTCTTTCACTACGACCACGTCATCACCCTGTTGGCTGTTATCGTCATTTAAACCCACGTTTAGTATGGATGGCTTCTTTTTTGTATTTTCTAATTTTGATTCTACCCATTCCACCTAAAACACAGGGTAGACTTGATTTAAGGATATCGGTTTTAAGTCAGGAGTCTGGAAACTAGTTACATGACAGATAAGTTAAAACAAACTAATACACACACATAAATTTTACCTTCAAATAATAGCAGCCCAAGGAGAGGATGACTCAGGACAGAAAACTTATACCTCCTACGTTGAACTCCTTCCATTTATATTTGCTATTATCGTTACATACCAGAAAAAGTCAAAGATTGCACGACAACGTTGGATGCTGAGAAGTCTGGAATCGCGCCGATTTCTATGAAGATAGTTCTAATTTATACAACATCAAGCTTGGTTCAGTGTGTTCTACAGAACTTTGATGAAGCTCTGAAAAGCAAGAAGGCGTGAATACAAGCAATAAGTGAAGAAATGACAAGACTGCCCAAAGAGGACTGTAAAAATGTATCTATGTGCCACCATAACTTTTAAATGCTTGAACAGATTTAGATGTATAGGGTATTGTTAGAATATATATCATCTCGAGTGACATAAGCTACTTTTGTTAACTCATTATGGTGGCAGTACGGTTCCATTTTTAAATGTGAAAAAAAAAAATCTTCAGTTATTACAATATGGGTATCAAATTGACCTTGGGTATTGAATTGCCGCGTATCGGCAAGCGTAGTGTGGGACGCCCTCCAGCTAGATGGACCGACGACCTTAAAAAGGTGGCTGGGACAGACTGGATGCGGAAGGCGGAGGACAGGGTGTTGTGGCGCAGCCTGGGAGAGGCCATTGTCTATCAGTGGACTGCTATAGGCTGAGTTGATTGATCAAATTGAAGGCCTTCATGAGCACATGACAAAAATATAAAATTTCTTGATTGTATGTAAAACAGTTATTGGTGATGAACGATACGCGACCACTAGTCAATGTGGCCTCTAGAGGTTAATACAATTTTGATTGCCTCAAGGTCACATGACCTGACATGATGTTTTTGTGATTATTGTTTCAGCCAGTGAGCTGCATCCGGTTAGACTAAAGCTAGACTAGACGGTTAGTCTAGAAAGACTAAGACCGTTTAGTGACAGGGAGAGGGTCTATGTAATTATGGACATTGCATACTTACGAATACTCTGGATGTACCAAAACACCAGGTCTTCACCAAAGCAATAGATTTTACACAGCAGATCGTGTTAGTTAAAGTATTAGTTTGATTGAAAGATCTGACTAAATATAATGGCTATCCCAATAAGTCCACAAACTGTAAGCTTTAAGATTCCGTACCAATATACTGTACCTAATGTTATTTAAACGATTTATAAACACATGTACTCATTATGATTTTTGTTATAAGTACTCACTTGTGGTTCTTGTTGTTCTGCATTGGTTTTCTTTGGTGGTGAAGATGGTGCATTTCTGGATAAACATGGAATATCTACTGTTACCATTCTCTTGGGGGACTCTTTTGGAGTAGATGTGGTATAAGTACCTTTTATTTGCACTGGCACGTCTTGTACAGGGTTGTAATACCTACCCTCTTTGTCACAACTATCTGAAAAAGTAATAGGTATAAAGCTAGAAATTAAAATGAAGTAGAAAATACTGTAGTCACAAATTAATTTATTGAAAGTAAAGTTCGGTAGTCATTTGATTCAACTCAACTCAACTCAAAGCATTTATTTCAATTAAACCATTGAGAGGCACTTTTGAATTGTCAAGAAGTCGGTCAGTTACAAATATGAAGCTAGTTGCCCATTCCAAATAGTAGGTTCCTATGGAGAAGAACGGGCAAGAAACTCCACGGACACTCTTTTAAATTAAAATATTGGTACAAAATATTGGTTACATCATTCATATTGAAGTTAAACATGTGAGAACGATGCAATACGTCAAAAGCGTCCGAGATAAAAAGATAACAATTCAAAACTAAAATAATTAAAAATAAGCCGTGGCAGCTAAGAGATGACCAGTCCCAACTGACAGCGCCCGTTCACGAACATGACGCATGGATCAGCACCATTCAGCTCAACCATTTTGAAGGGAGCTAAATGATCCAACACACACGCCACCATCAGCGAGACATCTGAGTGAGCATGACATACTCTCAGCCGCCAGGGCACATTTAAGTCAATGAAAGACATAATTACCCGGTAAATGGTAGCTCTATTGTACATAGTACTCACACCTGTGATATGCAATTATATAATACAAAGGATATTCGAGTTTATACAATGAAAAGATAGTCTTCCAATCTTCATCAGCTCCAACAGTATTTTCAAATGTTAATAAATTAGTTGTGGTTGTGGAGCTGGACCAGCATTGAGCCAAGCATTTCTATCAGCGATGTAATCCCCCAACCTGTAATATGCCTGCTTGCATAGTGTGCGTTTTATACAAGATTTGAATTTCGTCTCATTCAGTTGAAGTATGACGGGAGGGATTTTATTATAACATTTTAAACAGTACCCCATGAAAGATGAGTCTACTTTTGCCAGTCTGAAACCTGGTTGAGCTATATATCCTTAAACAGTTCCCTAAGAGAATCGCGCCTGCGGAGATTATACAGGTTGTTTGGTGCATCGTGTGCCAAATTGAAATGGTCGACTGAAGGAGTCATCCACTAGCCTTTTAGACCCTTTAACACCCCTCATGCTCTGTGGATTTTTTTTTTACCGACTTTTTATTGTTTTCCAAAAAAAAGACCCAAATTTTACATTCAAATACAGATTTAAAAAAAATATAAGGCGTAGACTCTGAATTTAAATTTTATTTCGATGTATTGTTTAAGAATACTTTTAAATACAAAATTAGTGATATTAGTCACCTAGTTCTTTTTTAATTCACTCGCAAAGGTAAAACTTAAATGAAAGCTGTACATGTTACAGCTGTTTATAAGGCTACAAAAAAAAAAATCAAAAGCGACCGGGATCTTCCAACTCCCTCATTAATTCTCCAGTCTATCCTCTTTCTAATGATGTGCCACATGCCATAAAAGTATTTTAACAACTTTGTGAATTCGCTAGAATTGTGAATCGTCAAACCTATAAATCTGCTATCTCATTCTTATGGTTAGGTAAATTCGTGTCTCATATCTGTATCTTTCGTGGGATTTACTTGAAATAAAAAAACGAAATTGCATTTTTAACATTTATTTAATCATTGTTACAAATCTTGCTCAAATTGTTGGCCTCTGTTGCGAATGCAGGCCCGACACCTGTTTCGTATTTCAACAGTTGTTGTACGAAGTCGTATTTCCTCCTTAATAGTATTGAATGCCGCTTCTATGCGTTGGACTAATACCTCCCTAGTTGGAACCTCCGTGGCATATACCAACTCTTTGGCACGTCCCCAGACATAAAAGTCTAACGGAGTTAGATCTGAGGAACGTGGCGGCCATGGAATAGGGCCATCGCGTCCAATCCATGCATTGGGGAACACATTGTCGAGATATTCCCTCACAGTCAATCGCCAATGCGCGGGACAGCCGTCATTTTGAAATACAATGGGCACACGTTCATTAAATACGGGCACATCGGTCACTAATTCGGGCAGGTCATTTTGTAGGAATTCCAGGTAGTCTTCGCCATTGAGATTATCGGGCAGGTAATGCGGTCCAATTACCTGATTCCCAATCACTCCTGCCCAAACGTTTACACTAAACCTTCTTTGAGAAGATTTCTGTCTTTTAACACGTGGGTTTTGCGTTTTCGTTGTCCAGTGGTGCAAATTGTGTAAATTGAGGATCCCATCCTTGGTAAATTTGGATTCATCCGTCCACAGTATTCTTTTCAAAAAATCAGGATCATCCACATCCGTGTGTAAAAGAAACCGACAAAAAGCCACTCGTCTCTCAAAGTCGCCACCCTCAAGACCTGCAACAAACAAAAAACTCTTTTAAATTTCTCTTGGGCAATAAGTAATTGCACAAGAAAGGACCCGCTGTTCGTGCTAATAGATTCACTACCTGGAAGTGACGCCATACCATACCCATTACCTGCTAAACAAAGGCAAGGTCAAACAAAGCTTGCACGGGTTTAAAGTTAGTTTAAAATTACGTACCTTGCACCGGAGTGTAGTGGAATGGATGCTTTTTGTTTTGACGAAGTACTTTCCACACTTTCCATATTGAAATATCAAGATGTGATGCCACATTTCTAATGCTTCTTGTAGGGTCTTCCTCAAAAAGTGCCAGTATTCTCTCGTCTACTTCAACATTATGTCGCACAATATGGCCCCTTGGTTCATTAAAAGTAACACTGCCAGTCTCGCGTATGCGTCGGTATGTGTCTTGGAAGACTCTGCGGCCAGGTAATCGTCTACCAGGAAAGCGTTCCTGGTAAAGTCGTTGCGCTGCACGAGCGACGCCATTAGCGGCTCCGTAAGCCATCATGATGTCCGCATATTCTTCGTTAGAGAATGTCGCCATTGCAATAACAAAAAACTCAAAGTTTAACAATAACAACAAAAATTAAACAAATGTAACAAGAACCAGCAAAACTTAACGATAACAAAGTAATAAAAGAATCGCGGAGTATGGTGAACTAGCACACACGTTAGGTAGCAGAGGCAGTCATGTCTCGACTAAAAAAATGGCGGGTCGGGCGGCGCGATTTGTTCAAACCGATTTAAGGTATGCAAGAAAGAGATAGAAGATAGATTTTACTGTGAAAGAGTGAGAAAACAAATTTTACCTCTTTCTCAAGTAACAGTTCCGCAATAAATATTTTTTCATTAGAATTTGGAATGTAGTTTTATGTGACTTGATTCACAATTCTAGCGAATTCACAAAGTTGTTAAAATACTTTTATGGCATGTGGCACATCATTAGAAAGAGGATAGACTGGAGAATTAATGAGGGAGTTGGAAGATCCCGGTCACTTTTGGTTTTTTTTTTGTAGCCTTATGAACAGCTGTAACATGTACAGCTTTAATTTAAGTTTTACCTTTGCGAGTGAATTAAAAAAGAACTAGGAGACTATTATCACTAATTTTGTATTTAAAAGTATTCTTAAACAATACACATCGAAATAAAATTAAAATTCAGAGTCTACGCCTTATATTTTTTTTTTAATCTGTATTTGAATGTAAAATTTGGGTCTTTTTTTTGGAAAACAATAAAAAGTCGATAAAAAAAAATCCACAGAGCATGAGGGGTGTTAAGGGGTCTGAAAGGCTAGCGGATGACCCCTTCAGTCGACCATTTTAATTTGGCACACGATGCACCAAACACCCTGTATATGGCTCTGATGGCTCTTTTCTGCAGAATAAACATAGACTCGATGTCTGCAGCCCGTCCCCAAAGTAAAATACCGATTGATTATGGATCCTTAGTTCCGAAATAAAAATTATATTATTATTATTTAAAAGACAGCATTATTCATTTTAAAACCAAACAGTGTGGCAATGGAAAGTTAACTAACACTCTTATCAACAGGTTACAATGGCGTATTTTAGGATTTGGCGCCCCGGGGCAACACGGTTTGCCGCCCCGTAATTTACCAAAACAAATAAATGTGAGAACAAGTTAAGTGAAATCAATTTTAGCACCTCGGATAAATTAGATTTTGATTTTACCATTCACAGCTGATATTGAAGATACTTTTTCGACTTATGCATAAAAGCTTCAAAACAGTTAAGAGACTTTAGGATTCAAGAGCGAACACAGTAGGCTAGGTTTTCTTTTGACCACATTCCTACAGATAAACTCGTAGAAGTTACAACGTCAACTTAATAAATCATTTATCATTTAATGATAAAAGTTTTAAAATTGAGAAAATGCAAGAGCAAGCAAAGCAACTTCGACAATTTTAGCACCCCGTCTCGATAGCACCCCGTCTCGATAGCACCCCGTCTCGATAGCACCCCTTCTCGATAGCACCCCATCTCGATAGCACCCCGTCTCGATAGCACCCCGTCTCGATAGCACCCCGTCTCGATAGCACCCCGTCTCAATAGGTTATTTTTATTATAGTACTTTCACACAATAGGCATAACGGACAGCCCTCTGTGCAGGGCATGTATAGAGGCTGAAGAAACGGTAGCGCATGTGCTCTTTGAATGCACAGGTGTCGTCCTGATCAGAACAAAAACACTTGGGTCACCCAGATCTTTCACAGAAATCCTAAACATACCAGGAGACCTAATCAGCTTCTGGAGGGAGGTGGGCTGGTTGGAATAACCAACGACAGCCGCCATGGCCCACGCACAATGGTCCACATGAAGGACTAAGTGCGGAAACCAAACCCGCTAACATAGAACATAATATTCATACGGATGATATTGAAGTTACTTTGTTAACAGCTTATGCAATGATAAAAGCTTCAGAGTGTAGGAGGCTAAAAAATGAGAGTGAAGCAAGCTCTAAAATTTTAGCACCCCGTCTCAGATAGGTTGTTTTTTTACCATTAATATAGATTAGAAGTTAGGGCAGCTAGAAGATAAGTATTGCTTGAATCAAGAAAATCAGGCAGACTTCAAGGGGCGCCTTGCGCCGCCCTTAGCGGTCTGCCGCCCGGGCCATGGCCCTCTTGGCCTAAAAGTAAATACGCCACCGAGGTTACTAATAACAAAGCAGGTTTAAATTTGTAAGTTTTATATAATATTGTAATACTTACCAATTGTAGCTATGATGGCTGACCAGCGAAATCGTTTCACCTGCTGGTAACCCAGCACTGGTGTTTCATCATCAGATGAAAAATCATCGTAGACCCTAGAAATTAGTAATTTGTATGTATTGGTCGTTAGTTTATTAATATAATGGTAAATATTGTGGAATAGTGTTATGGACCCACGCCATTAGTCGCGAAAGTTCGAACTTTTTGCTCGGGAAGCCTGTGAACTTGTGTAAAACACATATTTCAACTTCAATATTGTTTTGTGGCTTTGTCGAATATATTTGGCTTTGACTTGAATACTTGTTCATGTTATCATGAGATCAAATCATTGAGATTTCAATACCTGTTACGCTTTAAGTTTTTCCTTAGCGGTGGAGGTTCTTCCAAACCTAAAAATTTTAAAAGGCTAAAGAAAAAATCCGCTACAGACTTCATTTTAAATCACTTAAAATACTATCACTCGGTTGCCTTACTATTCTTTATTTATAAAACCTCAGAGAAAAACACAAAAACAGTGGTCCACTAATAAAATAACAAATTCAACAAAAATGTCAACATCGACATCGACAATCGGACAATTCGACATGTCGTTCGTTTGACGTTTCGTTCATCATAGTCAAATTGTCAACAGTTAAAATAAAATTTGGAAAATCCAAAAGTGCACGCCTCATAACGTTCACGTCGTTTTTTTTTCTAATTACTGCTAACAATAAGATATTTAATCAAATGAAATAAAAACAATTATAAACAATAATAAAAAAAAATCAAAAACAATTATTAAAAAAAAAACAGAAAACTGCTATCTGCTATGGTTTAGTGGCGCCTTAGGTAAAACAATACTATAACTTTATAGAGTTAGACAAAAAAATACAGTCGTTTATTAGTTTTTTATGAATAATAATTAAACGACAGTGAATTGAACGCTCATATTAATTGAGAAAGTCCGTAGTGTATTACTATAGATAATAAAAATAAAAATTATTCCGGTACGATATTTTTTTCGACAAATTTCCCTACCACACACCAATCTATAAACACAGTAGATTGGCGGACGTCCAGGAAAGATCATTTTTAATTAATGTTATTATTTACTTTATTAAACAAAATAATTGTTATAGAATTATATTTTAAGTGTCTGACAAATTATTTGACTTGATACTAGTACCTACACTCATACTAACCTGTAAGTGCAATAAAAAAAACGATTTCAGTATCGAGAAAACTGCTTTTTTGAAATGTCGAGAGTAGCGCACAACCTCAACGCTTCGCATGAGGTGTGCAAAATCAGAGCATGGGTGTCCGCCCACGAGTGATTTTTTGTAGCACATGTCGATATTTTGATATTTTGACGCTGGCTAGCGACGGATGTGCACGTCATGGATTTACAGGGGATCGATATTAGGCCAAAAAAAATTATTTCTTTCTTCGAAGAATAGTTGTAGTAGTTCGATTGAATTATTATAACAATTAGAATTACCTACCGTTTTAGTAGGTACCTTATATAATATAAACTATTTTATAAACTCATCCTACCTAGGTATATATTTACCTCTGTATCACTTTCACACCACCTAAACCGCATAGGTACTTACAAAAACTTATTACGTAAGTAGGTACTTATCTAAATAAAACTCTAAGTAGATGAAAACAAATCGGAAGTTCATCATAAAAACCGTTATATCTTGTAAAGGAGGCGAGATAGAGCAAAAATAACACTTTTCAGCGCTTTTCTAAAGAGGTTCACTTCATCATCACGATGAAAACTTAACCAAAATTTTTCATGTTTGCTTTCTTTAAAAAATCAGCAATAAATTAATCATCAAAATCTTCTTTCTATAATCTGAGCCCATAACACACACCTACAACACATTTTAAACTCAAACATACAAAAATAAAATATTATGTGCCTAGTCACAAGTAGATAACTACTTACGCAGAAATATTCCCGCATATTAGGTACCTACCAACTAGGCATCGAATAATACTTCGTTGATTTTATGAATGAAAGGCAGCGGGCAGGCGAGCAGTAGCGTCGCCGACGCCGAGCGACTACAGCACTACAGCTTTTACCCGCTAGATGGAATGTACTGGCATTTGACCTTATAATATTACGCGTTCATTCATATAACTCAGTATGATACAATTTGAAAACTTCCGAATATTTATTTTCATCTACATTGATAAGTACCTACTTACGTAATAAGTTTTTGTAAGTACAGACGCCAGCAGGCCAAGGTACCCGAAACTGTCAAATTTTCCCAATCAACCTTGAACCATGTGCTGTAGGGATATAGTTGAAAATCTATTAAAGAAAATTGACAGATTGTAGTAGCTCGATGTGCTGGCGTCTGTACCTATGCGGTTTAGGTGTGAAAGTGATAGAGAGGCAAATACATACGTATATAGGTAGATACTAAGTTGAGTTTATAAAAAAGTTTAATATGATATTAGGTATACCTACTAAAACGGTAGGTAATTCTAATTGTTATAATAATTCAAGCCTTAGTACAGACGCCAGGACATCAAGTTACTACAATCTAAGTCAAATTTCTTTAATAGATTTTGAACTTTATCGCTCTATCTTAAGGTTCAAGATGGGAAAGTTTGACAGTTTCGGGTAACTTGGCCTGCTGGCGTCTGTACCTATTTGAACAATTGATTTCGGTTGAACAGTATTCTTTGAAGAAAGAAATACATTTTAGCGTTTAACATCGTTCTCGTAGGCTTATTAGACTGTAGATCTTTAAACCATTTTCTATTTTGTTAAGTTCCTGGTACTTTTGATGGGCTACGCTGTCCTCTCATACCTATTAACACTGTAATTTGAAAACATTGTAAAAGCCAATTTTATTTTTTTTAAAGAGTGACCGTGGAGTTTCTTGCCGGCTCTTCTCCATAGGAAACGACCAATTCGAACCGTGCACCTAGCTTCTGACGTTTCATAAGTGCCCATGTAGGCTTATGTGAAATAAAAATATTTTTGATTGATTTGATTTGTTCCTCTGTAAATCCATGATGTGCCCATTCCTCGATAGCCAGCGACAAAATATCAACGTGTGCTACAAAAACTCGCTCGTGGGCGCCACCGCAGTGTTACCAGTTACCAGTGTAAATTCTCATTGTTAGTTAGACCTACGATTAAGGGATGGCGCTGCAAACACTAAACCAAAAACGCCTTATTACAAAACAAGATTTATATTTTGACATGGCTTAAACCATGGAGTTAGTTTTTGTAATAAGAACGTAACAGAGATTGAAATACCGTTCTCTATACAAAACTGAAAACTTAGTTCGGTACTAAGTTGTCAGTTTTGTGTTTAGGAACTTTACCATAGTCGGAATAAAGTTCAAAATTCAATAATGGCTCCATGTTTTAAACCTGGGTCTGAAGACGAACCTTGTTTTGTAATAAGGGGGAAAGTGTCCACACCGTGTTTTGAGTTTGAGTAAACTTTTTTTTTGCATGACGCGTACGCAAGTTGTTTGTTGCACTTAGAGCTAGGCGTAATTACAGCCACATCGAGCTGCAGCTCATCGCTTTTCAATACAAAAACCGGCTAAGTCCGTGTCGGACCACGCACAATGAAGGGTTCCGTAGTTGGGATGAATTTATCCCAAGAACAAACTTATGATTGTATATTCTTCCATACATTCCAACTGCAAATTTAAGTTGGTCGACTATTAATCGTTATCTTGTGAAGCCTATTTAGTTGTGATAGTTTTCCTTTTAACTTCGTTATAAGTAATTATATAGGTACTGCTGCCGTGATTTTTTTCATTTATCCAAAAACAACCGTTTAGCTGGCAACATTCCTTCACAATCAACAGTATGGTTTAACCAATGGACGACCGGTGTAACCTGACACATTTTTAACGCGTGGGAAGAGGCCCATGACGCCATAGGATTTTAACAGGATCACTTCGTTGTCCGTATGTCTGTCTGTCAGTCCGTCAAGAAAGACCCCTTTTCTCAGGAACGCGTGGAGGTATCAAGTTGAAATTAATATCAAATATGAAATACGTAGGTCTACCCGATCCCTTAGAGTTCTAAAAAATCAAGCTTCTAAGTCAACGCGATAAAAAAATACGACGATTTATGCGACATAATTATTTTGATATTCGCAAATAAATCAAAACCTATAGGGTACTTCCCGTTGACCTAGAAATCCTAGAATCATGAAAGGCAAGAAGCAAGGTCTCACAGCACAAGTAAAGGAAAAAGTCCGAATATCATTATTTGAAGTTTTATCACATAAAAATATATTTTTGCGATTACATACATTTGCAGTTGAAAAATTGACCGTGGCTTTGTTGATACACGGGAGAACATGTTTTCCAATTACAATTTTGAGTTACAGTTTTGCTTTTGAGATAAATTCATCCTAACTACGGAACCCTTCATTATGCGTGGTCCGACACACACTTGGCCGGATCTTTTTTTCATTATGACCAGTATTTTCGCGGAGGCCCCACAGAAGCTTTGCGTTGTGAGTATGGCTGAGCAAGACAATAGGAATTATAATTTAAGAATAGACCAATAAATTGTCTAAATGACCTAGGCTAGGAGTCGGCTTTATATTTTATCGTGGTATATGAAATTAGTCACGACACGACTCATCGTTTATTATGATCGGTTAATAATTTTGTTACGTTAGCTAACCTAATAGTTAGACTTGGATGTTATGTACTAACGGCCGAACCCAATAACATATATTTATCACCAGTTTCGGCCTACTGGAGATATAAAAATATATCTATCGATGGTTTTAACGTCCCAATAATCTCTTAATCTACCGGCCCACGCTATCTACTGATGGGAGGGTGTATCGCCTACAACCGATATCTATTTGTATGAAAATGCCAAAGTATGCGTCCCAATATACGATTTGTTTGACAGGACAGTACTACAGATGGCAGATTTGGCTATTCCCCGAATTGCAGGGATAAACGTAAAGTATCCAAGCTAAAATGAACTCTTTATTACTTGCAATAATGATCATAGATGTTTTTTATATTTAAAGAAAACGGTGCGCCCTAGGCAAAAAATAACAGAAATGTAACCCCCCCCTTACTAACACCCCCCGTGCAAGCACCATTCCAACATGAATTTAAGTAAAAAAAAAAAAATAACATTAATGCGCTAAGGTAGCCCGCGAAATTCAAATTTTATTACGTTTTTTGCAATTTGCAGGCCAGTAACAGGTTGTATTTTGATTCGCGGCCATAACAAATATGGCTCTACAGATTATTATATCTTAATCCAGTAACTTATTTAGAAGTAAAAAACAAAGAAGTTTTAATATAACCCTAATTACACATCGCTGCTTTGTATGAATACTATTGCAACTCAAAACGATATGATCTCTACTGAGTAAATAAATTAATTTTGAACATATAACCCCTATGTTCAAAATTCATTTATTTTGGGGGGTAAATTAGAATATATAAAAATAAAGGTTTTGCCGCCATGGCCCACGCACAATGGTCCACATGAAGGACTAAGTGCGGAAACCAAATCCTCTAACATAGAAGGTTTTGCTAACGGTACCGTCATCATCATCATCATTTCAGCCGAAAGACGTCCACTGCTGGACATAGCCCTCCCCCAAGCACCTCCACTTCGACCGGTTCTGTGCTTCCCGCATCCAGCGGATACCTGCAGCCTTCACAAGGTCATCGGTCCACCTTGTGGGAGGCTTTCCAACGCTACGTCTTCTGGTACGCGGTCGCCACTCCAGAACCTTTCGGCTCCATCGGCCATCAGTTCTGCGAGCAATGTGCCCTGCCCACTGCCACTTAAGCTTGGCAATTCTTCGGGCTATAATATGTCGGTTACCTTGGTTCGCCTGCGGATCTCTTCATTTCTGATTCGATCACGGTACGGAACGGTACCGTGCGACATATCAAATGAAGGGGCTTGTTGTAAGGATTTCAGATAAATATTTTTAATAATTTTTAAATAAATTATTTTAAAGTTATTTAAGAATATACTTAGATGAAAATTGTTAAGTATCTCGGAAACTACTGAACCTAAATTTGAAAAAAGATAAGTACAGAAATTAGTTCAGTATCTACTTATAGGTTACAGGAAAACCTATAAGAAGTCTATGGTCTTAAAATAACATGGTAAATCTCTCAATATTGTGCGTACAAACTTATATTTGCAGTTAGAATGTATGGCGGAACATTACTTTCAACTACAATGTTACGTTTATTTTTGAGATAAATTCATCCCAACTACGGAACCCTTCATTGGGCGTGGTCCGACACGCACTGGGCCGTTTTTTTTAATCTTTAGGATCTAACTTTATAATACCTACCTACCTATCAAATTCAAATTTGTGTGGTTATTTCCTCAAAAGACATGGACCCATGTACATGGTCCTCACATGATCTGACCAAGATTATGTCTGGACTTTAAAATAGACTTTGACCCCTGAGTTTGTTTCGCCATTTCTTTTCAGTGGTAGTCAGATAGGAAATGTCGACTCCATCTAGCTTATTAGGGTTCCGTACCTCAAAAGGAAAAAACGGATCCCTTATAGGATCACTTCGTTGTCCATCTGTCTGTCAAGACCCTTTTTCTCAGGAACGCGTAGAGGTATCAAGTTGAAAGTCTATGGTCCCTTGAAGCTCTAAAAAAATCAAGCTTCCAAGTCAACCCAAAAAAAAAATACGTCTATAAAAGCGATATTATTGCGACATATTTCGATACTCGCAAATAAATCAAAACCTATGGGGTATTTTCCGTTGACCTAGAATCATGAAATTTGGCAAGGAGCAAGGTCTTACAGCACAAGTATAGGAAAAAGTCCTAAAATTGTAAATTTGTGGTATTATCACATGAAAAAAAAATTGCGAATATCTCACACATAAATCAAAACCTTCCCGTAGACCTAGAATCATGATATTTGGCAAGAAGCAAGGTCTCATAGCACGAGTAAAGGAAAAAGTTCGATTGGTAATTTGTAGTTTTATCACATAAAAAAATACTTTTTTGCGATTACAAACTTACATTTTCAGTTGGAAAATTGACTGTGGCGTATATCGATCGAACTACGGAACACTTCATTGTGCATGGTCCGACACGCACTTGGCCGGTTTATTTTTAATTTTTAATAAGCCTTGTAAAGGTGATTCCGAAATCCTGTTTACAGAATAAACAATTTTATTTCATTTCATTTCAAACAATAGCCAACTGTTGGCCTACCTCCTCCTAAGTTGCCACGTGAGCCGCGGCCTGTGGGGTTGCGCCCGTCTGGCAACGCTCCCGTTTGGCAACGCTACGAGTACATATACTTACCTATAGCGGTGTATTGCGTGCACCAGGTACTGTCAATACATTAAGTCTAATTTTTAAGGAATGTAAATATTTGTTTGAATCAAATACAATTTTTTTTTTGTAGTGTGCTGTTTATGTCGGTAATATAATATGACTAGTTATTATTTAAACTAAGCAAAGCGAAATCAACAACATACGTTAATATAATATACAATAGAACAATGTGTCTATCCAATAATTACAAAAATTATATTAATAAAAATATATAAAATATAATTTATATATTATTATTTATATATTAATTTCCTTTATTTCACTATATATATATATAAATTATATTTTTAAATATTAGAATATAGAAAAAGAATATAAAAACATTTAAAAATATAAAAAATAGTAGCCCACCGGTATCGGGAACAGGGTCCAAGCTACCGGCGGTCAGGGCTCCAGAGAGAGGAACCTCCTGACAATGCGAGCCGTGTCCAGAAGTACCGCTCTCTGAATCAGGCCCTTAATCCAGCCGCCCAACGCGAGCCTCGTTAGGTGTTGGTCGAGGCTCTTGGCAATTAAGCCATTGGCTGATACAACTATCGGCACAATGATTGCTGAGTCTACATCCCACATGTCGACAACCTCGCGAGCCAAGTCAAGATACTTGATTTGTTTATCTTTCTCGGCTTTCACGAGGTTCCCGTCATGAGGGACCGTTATGTCAATAATCATTGTGCGCCGCTCTGTTCGATCCACCACCACTATATCAGGTTTATTGGCAGCAATAGTCCTGTCCATGTGATATTTCCATTCTCGAGAACTGGGTCGGGCACATACCTGTAGTACGGCACCTCTGATTCCACAAGGCTGTATTTCAGAGCAAGTTGCTGATGGATAATCCTGGCTACAAGGTTGTGTCTATGCAAGTACTCTTCGTTAGCTAGACGAGAACACCCGGAGATAATGTGTCGGATTGATTCACCCGGACGGTGGCATGCCCGACACACGTCAACCGTGCCGTCCTTCACAATAAATCTCCGGTAATTCTTCGTCATGATAACTTCGTCCATAATTGCACAGACAAAACCTTCGGTTTCCCCAAAGAGGTCACCGAAACGCAGCCAGGCTACGGACGCTAAAAAGTCTACATCGGGTTCATGTAGGGCCTTGAAAAAGCGTCCGTGAAGCTCCTTACTTTGCCATACCTCCCTGCGATCGTTAGTGTCAAGCACTACAGGTTTGCGCCAGTTCTCTGTAGCCAAGGAGAGCGGGGTGAGGCCCTTGTCCACCGTGACCACATCTCGATGCATCCCCACGTCGGCTTCTAGGAAATATTCCCTGAGACTGCATATCTCGCGGTTGTGGAGGGTCTTAGCGTTCAAAAAGCCTCGACCTCCACACTTTCGCGGGATATACAGTCTCATTACCGAAGAACGTGGGTGATGCATTCGATATGCAGTCAGCAGCGTACGGACCCTCCTATCCAGGGCGTCGAGTTCGGTCTGAGTCCATTTGAGTATGCCGAAAGAGTACATCAAATAAATACTTTCTTCAGGCGGCCAAAGAAGCGCTCCTTCAACGATTGCTTCATGTCAGTAGAATTGATGCCCAATACTTCCGACATACCCAAATACTTATAGGTTTCAGATGTGGAGAGGGTTCTAAGGTTTATGGAATCCGAGAGCTGGATTCCCATTGATTCCACAATCTTCCCTCGCTTTACATGCATGACAGCACATTTGTCCACACCAAATTCCATCCTGATGGCGCTACTGAAAGTTTCAGTTACTTTCAGTAGCTCCATCAGTTGCAAATTGTTGGGGGCAAAGAGTTTTAGGTCATCCATGTAGAGGAGGTGAGATATAACCTGACCACCTCTCCTCAACCGATAGCCTAGACCTGAATCCTCCAGCAGTGTGCTTAGAGGATTCAAGGCTAAGCAGAACCAAAGCGGACTCAAACTATCGCCCTGAAATATGCCTCGCTCGATCCTTATCGGTTCGCTATTCCTCTGGATATTTCGACATCCTGGATAGCGAAGAACCGTCCTCCATTGCCCCATACATGACGCCAGGAAGGTGCGCAGAGTTGCATCTACTTTATACAGCTCCAGCACCCTCATGAGCCATGTATGTGGCACCGAGTCATAGGCCTTCTTATAATCTATCCAGCATGTCGACAGATCCTTTCGGGAACGACGAACCTGTTGGCTAATAGCCATATCAATGAGGAGTAACTCCTTAGCACCGCGGGACCCGTTCCTACATCCATTTTGAGAGGCAGACATGATGAAGTTGGTGTCTATATGTTTGTTAATTTTAGCTCTCAAAATGGATGTAAGAACTTTATAGACCGTCGTTAAACACGTGATCGGCCTATAATTTTTGGGTTCCACGGTGCTACCTGATTTATGGAGCAGGTGGGTTATTCCTGTCGTTAGGAACTGGGGTAGCGAACCAGACTCCAAATCAGTCTGGTACTGAGCTGCCAATAGAGCGTGCGACCCAACAAACCATTTAATCCAGAAGTTGTGCAGCCCGTCCGGTCCTGGAGAGTTCCAATTAGGCAACGGACGGACTGCACGAGCTACATCTTGGGGGCAGATGGTAATAGCCCCCATTTATTTTATTATTATTAATTCAATATTTGTATGACCTACAAGTAATTCGGTATGTAAAGTAAAAATTAACCTATGCTGATTCCAAAACCATTTCGAGATTTTAAGCTTCTAACACTCAGTTGCAGAAACGATCTTTAAATTTTAAAGACTACATTAAACACTAATGTAGCATTAACACTCAGTTGCAGAAACGATCTTTAAATTTTAAAGACTACATTAAACACTAATGTAGCATTAAATCATTGCACAAAACCATTTTTTATTTTATTTTAATGCTCCATTAAATTTAACTAATGAAATGTCAAACCTAATGAAACCGGCCATTTTAAACACTTTTACGTTGCACGTAACTTCATTAGCGCCCATTAGCAGGTGGTGAACTTTAAGTTTGACATTTCAGATTTTTTAATTTTAATGGGCCGAAAAGCATCCATTAAGAGCAACATTAGTGTTTTCTACGGTACTTGAATGCATTTCTGTAATTGAAAGATGTCTTTAACCAGTCTTTCGTCATTATCTGATTCTTATTTAGTAGATTTACCTCGCCGTCGAATCCCAGACCGAGTGAATTCATTTTTAAAACATGATGGAAAAGAGTTTCGTGTAAAGTATAGAATTTCCAAGGAGGCAGTTCTTCAAATTTGTAACCTATTTGATTAAGATTTAGAACCAGTGACGCAAAGAAATAAATCCATTAATGGCCTGACACAGCTTTTAATATGTTCGAGATTTTTCGCCACTGGATCTTTCCAGCAAGTAGGTATTGGGTGATTTAATAAACATAAATAAATCAACAGTTTGTCGGAAACAGGTTGGGTCGGGTTGTTTGTCAGTTTGTTTATACAAAAAGTATCCCGTGAGCTAGCAAAATTAAGCCACCTCTATATTAAAATGCCAGACCGGACGGAACTACGTAGAGTTGCAGAAGGTTTTTATGAAATTGATGGATTTCCACGTGTGGCCGGAGCTCTAGACTGCACACATGTTAAAATTATTAGATTAAGGGGGATGCGCTAAAGTAGCCCGCAAAATTCAAATTTTATTACGTTTTTTGCAATTTGCAGGTCAGTAACACGTATGTTGATCTAATTATGATTCGCGGCCATAACCAATATGGCTTTACAGAATTATAATCATTAGAATATGAATCAGAAGTATAAAAATTGCAAAAAACGTTGGTAAATTTGAATTTCGCGGGCTACCTTAGCGCATCCCCCTTAAACCAGATTATTTAAACTACATTAAACCACAGAGTACACTGAATACACATAAATCAACTACATTTACTTTATTTTATTCTAAAATTGTGGTGTACTTGTACGTACGGATAATAACAGAACGCAAATGTTCACTCTTTTCGTTCAATATGGTAATTTGTTCCTGGCAATATTGTTTAAAGTCTTCTTTAACTAAAGTGGCATTAAAAATGTCTAATGCTATCTAAAATTTGTTTGTGCAACTTCATTAAAGTAATGAATTCATTAGCGATAATGTTGCTTTATGTAATGAAGTGTTAATGGTGAGCTTTCTGCAACTGAGTGTAAATCATTGCACAAAACCATTTTTTATTTTATTTTAATGCTCCATTATAATTTAACTAATGAAATGTCAAACCTAATGAAACCGGCCATTTTAAACACTTTTACGTTGCACGTAACTTCATTAGCGCCCATTAGCAGGTGGTGAACTTTAAGTTTGACATTTCAGATTTTTTAATTTTAATGGGCCGAAAAGCATCCATTAAAGAGCAACATTAGTGTTTTCTACGGTACTTTAATGCATTTCTGTAATTGAAAGATGTCTAACCAGTCTTTCGTCATTATCTGATTCTTATTTAGTAGATTTACCTCGCCGTCGAATCCCAGACCGAGTGAATTTATTTTTAAAACATGATGGTGAAGAGTTTCTTGTAAGGTATAGAATTTCCAAGGAGGCAGTTCTTCAAATTTGTAACCTACTTGATTAAGATTTAGAACCAGTGACGCAAAGAAAAAAATCCATTAATGGCCTGACACAGCTCACACAGCTTTTAATATGTTTGAGATTTTTCGCCACTGGATCTTTCCAGCAAGTATTGGGTGATTTAAACAGTTTGTCGGAAACAGGTTGGGTCGGGTTGTTTGTCAGTTTGTTTATACAAAAAGTATCCCGTGAACTAGCAAAATTAAGCCACCTCTATATTAAAATGCCAGACCGGACAGAACTACGTAGAGTTGCAGAAGGTTTTTATGAAATTGATGGATTTTCACGTGTGGCAGCTCTAGACTGCACAAATGTTAAAATTATTAGAATAAGGGGGATGCGCTAAGGTAGCCCGCGAAATTCAAATTTTATTACGATTTTTGTAATTTGCAGGTCAGTAACACGTTGTATGTTGATCTAATTATGATTCGCGGCCATAACCCTTAAGGCTTTATAGAATTATAATCATTAGAATATGAATCAGAAGTATAAAAATTGCAAAAAACGTTGGTAAATTTGAATTTCGCGGGCTACCTTAGCGCATCCCCTTAAACCAGATTATTTAAACTAGATTAAACCACAGAGTACACTGAATACACATAAATCAACTAAATTTACTTTATTTTATGCTAAAATTGTGGTGTACTTGTACGTACGGATAATAACAGAACGCAAATGTTCACTCTTTTCGTTCAATATGGTAATTTGTTCCTGGCAATATTATTTAAAGTCTTCTTTAACTAAAGTGGCATTAAAAATGTCTAATGCTATCAAAAATTTGTTTGTGCAACTTCATTAAAGTAATGAATTCATTAGCGATAATGCTGCTTTATGTAATGAAGTGTTAATGGTGAGCTTTCTGCAACTGAGTGTAAGCCGTATTTTTCTATTAATAGGTCTTAAAATATTATGATCGTTTTTATTTTCACAAAAATACTTAAAATCACTTGACTTTTATTTGACTTCTAAATGACGTCATAAAGTAGGCTGAATTGAAAACTTTCAGTGCCTCTTGTAATTAAATAATTAAGTTGTTCTTATGTGTCAACGTCAAGCGTCAATGTCATGTCAAGTAATGTCAACGTCAAAGGAGACGGATAGATAAAATCTTGGGCCTGGATGTAGCAAGATGAAATTGGTGTCAATTGATAACTACTTTATCAACAAATCATCACTGGAAATTTTGCGGATTTTGGCAATCTGAGTGTTCAACGTTACCTTTGGACATTGACTCAGCACTCGGCCCGGCTGACGCGCAGCCCATTTAAAAATTTGAATATTGATTTGGTTACATCTTACACGCATAGGACACGAAAGATTTTATATAATAGTGTGTGTTAAGAAAAAGTAGTTTATGCTGTATCATATTGTAAATAAATCATATTTGAATTTTATATTCTTATCTCATTACCCCTCACTGTGGCCAAGACACCTTTAGCCATCTCTGATCAGTCTCGTGAGTCTGCGCGACTGGCAGTGAGTGTATCCTTCCCAAACCTGAAAATCCTGTCTACTATCAGTCTGTAACCATAAGTTGCATGGTGCAGACAGCCTGAACCTAATATATTTATTTATCATATTATAATATTTATATCTAGATATATGATAGGTTAGGGCTGTAGGGCTTAGAGTCGTAGGGACTATTAGGCTTCTAGCTTCCTTTAACTTATCATATATTCTCATGTACTGTCACACCCTTACCAGTATTGCGGCCTTACATGACATTTGTTTTGGGTGGATGTACACAGAGCCGAGTTAAAAGAGATTTAGTAAAACTGAACAATCTATACTTATTTTTTAATTGCGATTACCATTTTTTATAAAGATAGAATGTTAATTATTATACTTATTTGTAGTGTGGGAGGAAGATAGGAAACACAAATATTTCAAAATCATGAGTAGGTTTTGTATCGTTTTTTATTATGTAGTATTTTTTATTCATCTTCAATTATAATAAGAATGTCACCTAGAAATTGTGCAGGTGGTACTATATTATCTTGGTACCTAGCCGATCTAAGGTACCATATTATTGATATTACATGGGCGCAGCATCGTATAAGCACATCATGTCCTGGATATGTTTTACTGTGAAAGTCTGAACATAATTATTTTCTCAAACAGTTCAGAAAATCCCTTAATTCTATACTAAATGTTGATCACAAAGACGATTATTCTCAGGGGCATAATATTTATACCGACTGAGCAACATTTTTCGAGTAGAAAGTGGAACTCTGTACTTCTCTATTCTCTGGCATCCTTCAATAAAGCACTTTCTTTCCGTTTCAATACCTCTCATGTAATCTGATAATATAATAGTAGGTTCGTCTGATTGCTTCTTACTTCTTCGACTTGAAGGTTAGCGGGAAGATCTTGTGTCTGTGGCTGTACTTCTTCTATTGGGCTTGCTTGGTAAGAAGTGGATGGGTCGGAGACCATAATAATATGAACAGCAGCTCTATCTGCAGCCTAGGTGGCTGTAGTAGTGGCAAGTATGGCATATGCAACTGTCTGCTTCTATCTGCAAAAAACAATACATAATCAGTTAAGTATTTAAAACAATCAATTTGACTTACAGTAAAAGCACTTATAAAATACATTTAAACTGATTCAACTTACAGTTCCAATCTTAGTCCACTCTTGAATAATATCATAAATTCTCAAGTCACGAGGTGAGCTGTTGGAAGTAGATGGCCGACTCTAGATGCAAGGGAACATCCACATCGGAGACAAACACTAAGGTGGCCAAGATGTCTAAGTTCACCAAGAGGTGGTCTTTGAGCCAAGTGCCAGTAAGCTTGTTGGCAAACATAAATGGTCACTGCTGTTTGCCTGAAAGATGGAAAAGTTTCTAATTTGTGTCGGCTATTGGTTGTGGAGTTTTTACATGACGGTATGAAGCATTTAGCAGAAGTAATCTTTCATCGATTCATAATAACTTTACAATACGGTACTTATAATCGGAAATCGCTATGATGAAATTAAAACAAATTAACTGTCAGTTTTGACAGTTTGACTTTACTGAGTTTTGGTTTTAAATAAGTGTTCTATGTGGCAAAGATCCTAAGCTATTCAGACTACTTTATGACGTCATCACGAATAAAACTTAAACAAAATATAAAAAAATAACTACAGCTTAGAAAAAAAAAAGATTGAAATTATGTGTTTTAAATACTTATATCTTTATAATAAAAATATAAAAAACGTACCTGAAAAATACTTTACATACCGAATTGTTCCGGGTCTGGCTGTTTGTGTATGCGAGTTTAAATGTTTGTAAACGCACCCACGATACAGGAGAAATTCCTAGTGTGGGGTAACGTTTGTGACTATAAAAAAACAAAAAATGAAGTAAATAAAATATAAATTAGAACTGAACATAGCAAAATCAAGAAATGCAATACAATCGTTTGGTAAACTATATATTATAATATACCTAACAATGACTAACGATAAGCCCAACTCTGAACCGTCCTACCGTAATCGACGTACCTACTATTCTTTCGTTAGATAGGTTTACCTGTGATTCTTAAAAAGATTGTAATTTTTTTTTTTAAAACGTTTCCCCACACTTGGAATTTCACCTGTATCGTGGGTGCATTTACAAACATTTAAACTCTATGTGAGTTTAAATGTTTGTAAATGCACCCACATCAGCCTCACCTCACAAACAGCCAGACCCGAAACAACTACTTGTGGGTCATACAAATATTTGTTCCGTGCGGGAATCGAACCCGCGACACGCAGCGCAGCGGTCAATCGCTTAACCACTGCGCCAACCGTGAGTCAATTTAGATAGGTTACTTGTATTTTATGCAATAAATTCAGCACACTAGAACTTTTTACTCTGACTGTAATTTAACGTGTGCTCAGGTACGTAATATCTACAAACATAACCAATGTATAAGTAGCGTTGCCAAACGGGCGCGACCCGGCCTGTGAGTCAGTCTGTAATTAGACGCCAATGATTACCTACCGATTGTTTGTCTGTTTCATTGAAGGTGTCACCTTCGCCCGCTGCTCGATCATCGGTCACGTTACATTACACGAACGACCTGGTTGCAATGATGACTGCATGATTTCTTGTGTGGCTCAGAATGTAGTGCAGCCAGCAGGTCAAAGGTAGGATGTTGTACTAACAACATTTCATAAATTACATCAACATCATTAGTCCTATACTAAGTATAGGTACTTCCGTGAGAAAAAGTAAATCCCACCAAAACATTTCATGTAAAATGTTGCCAAGACGACCACATAAGGTTTGCCCTGTGAAAAAGATATCAGATCTCATGTAGAGCCAAGCTTCAGAATCTACACGGCCTAACTCTACCGACCCTAACTTCACAAATTTTTCACAGATCAAACCTTATGTGGTCGTTTTGGCAACATTTTACATGAAATGTTTTTGGTGGGATTTCAGTTCTTTTTGTAAGTTGCTAGGCAGTCTTTTTAGTGTTTATTTTTTTCTTCTTTTTTTGGGGTGTATTTCTTGCACATCAGCAGTGCCGGTTTTCATAGCCCATTCTCTGTCTTTGCCTTTTTTTCATAGATGGTTAACTGATTACCATAAGAGATAAATCAGGGCGATATTTCGCTCATAAGCCATTATATTCAACTATAGCACTACCGTGCCCCCAGATCGTATTTAAAACCATAAATCCTAGGTACTCATACTTTCATAGATGCTTTCTCAACTAGAAATCGATCTCTAGGTTTCTGAGATCGATTCGATCGATATTCAACACAAAATAATAGGCCTATTTTGACGTTTAACTTGAATCGATACTCACGATAAATCGATTCAAGTTAAACGTCAAAACGGGCCTATTATTTTGTGTTTAATACAGGGTTATTTTTTAAAAGTCCATTAGTTGAGCGTGACGTCAATTCAGCCATGTTCTATTGATGTGCTTGTGCTACCAACTTTACCTACTCTGACTGATGGACTAAGGAACTAGTTTACAAACATGGAAATAAACGTTGAATGATTACAGTAGTGCCATTACATCCATTTGAAGAACTGTATCAAGAAATGCTAACAAAGAAAACTGCAACAGGGACAACTTGTCCCCATAAAGTGAACCAGGTAGTCTTGGCTAAATACTGCAGCCTGACAAGACAATACCGGGCGGCGTGGGCGCATAATTATGCAAGTAATAAGTAGGTACATATTTTCCCGACGGTTCGTGTTCCTACTTCATTAGCTAGCTTTCCGTGTATTTATATCGCCATTGTGTCGCTATGCTCTCGTTTTGATTGCTGTCATAATGCATGGGAGCGCGCAACTCTGTTACGTACCTATCTATTAGAGATGGTTCTTGATTAGATTATTTATCGATGATTCAATAAATCGGGAATATCGTTGGTAGACGCGCGCATGACACGAGTATGGAAAGAGAAGAGTTTGTTTTTATTTCTGTCCTAACCCTGGGCAAAGGGCCCACCTACACCTTTCATGCTTCCCGATCCACGGAGTTTTAATTAGGAAAAGGTGTAGTGTAGGTACCTATACCTACCAATAGTTGACTGGTGTAAAGCAATATTTTCATAGGGTATTATGATCGTGGAATACGCGGTGCACGACTGCTCTCAGCGAGTCGAATATCCTACTAATATTATAAACGCGAAGTTTGTAAGTATTGATGGATGGATGGATGGATGTTTGTTAGTTACTCTTTGACGTAAAAACGGCTGGACCAATTTTGATAAAAAATTTTATCGAGGTTGCTGACACCCTGGATTAACAAATAGGCTACTTTTTATCCCTATATTCCCACGGGATCGAGACTTACGCGGGTGAAACCGCGGGGCGCAGCTAGTTATAAATATAATAACCCGCAATATTCGCTTTGTATTTAGCGAGCAGTTTAATTAGCCAAACAATAAATAGACTAAAAACTTCGCAGCTCGATTAACGCTAAATAAACATCTGTCGATATTCCCGTCAGACCATCTCTAAACTCATTATTTTTTTTCGACACTAGGATAGGCAAGATGCCACTTGTGCTTGCTCTAAAAAAAACTATTGTGCTCTGTGGGAACTAGAGATTTGTCACCTGTGCAGCGCGCGTATTTCTAATAAATTCGTTTACGATGGCGCGGGCGCATCGAATTGCACCCATAGCATAGTGAAAATGCAGGATGCATCTTTTTCAAGGCCAGTTTGTTTATTTTTATGTAGGTAGGTAATCGTGTATTTCATTTTGTAACGTGTGATAATAAATAAATGTTTA
Source organism: Tiliacea aurago (assembly GCA_948098905.1). Taxonomy (NCBI): domain Eukaryota; kingdom Metazoa; phylum Arthropoda; class Insecta; order Lepidoptera; family Noctuidae; genus Tiliacea; species Tiliacea aurago. The sequence goes on along the minus strand of OX402581.1, from coordinate 27,215,955 downwards.
TTTATTTACATTCGTTTGGAGGTCTTAGTGGTCGATGTGTGTATTATGAATGTTGCAAAACATGTACCTAAATGACGGTGTTGTAAAGTTTTATTGAATTGCTCTTATACTTATACTACCTACTTACTTAATTCCAAACGAAAGCACAAATCACACCTAAAGAATTAAGCTATGGAAGAAGCCAGTCATTTGTTTCATACCATAGATTACTTTTGAGCTCTTTTTAGATAGGTAAGTGATACCAACCTAAAAAGGTAGGTGATATACGCACGGCTACAGATCAAGCTATAAATTTCCAATATAAGCTGATCTCGCATTGTATAGGATTTCCTTACAATGAGAAGTCAGCGTAAACTGGAAACGTATAGCTTGATGTGTAGCCGTGTGTACTCCCCACAGTCCTCTAATGTAAGTACCTAGCAGTAGGTAGGACCTATAAGTACTTCATAAAGTGAGTACCTATGCAAAAAGTCAACATTTCCTTCCTTTAAATTGAAGTTCCTCTCAACTTCCGAGTTTTAATAAAACAATCCCTAACATCCAACCAATAGGTACACCCGTAATCAAAAAAATCGGCGGGGTGTGGGAATCCCGGGCAGATGCGCGTACGCACAGCATCCGCGGCATGTGGCTACACAATGCACTAAACACATTATAGAAAGGTACCAGAAGTTCTACATGGCTAGGTGTAGGTATCCAAGAGAATACTGTCTACAAACTGTAACTACTGCAGTTTTATCGGGAGATTTGTGTTTTACCAATTTTTACTAACTACGCAAACATTTTCGCAAGGTCGAGTGCTAATCTTTACGTCCGGCACCACACAGACATGCATACTGCATGTGTCTCTGTTTAAACGCAAGCCTAAAGCCTGAAAATGTTGAACTAACTATACTCCATTGGTTTAGGTAGTTAAATAAACGTAAACAAATCATAAAAAGGGTTCATACAGATGACACTTTCTTGTTAAAAAAACTTTTTGTAAAAAAAAAAATAACCGACTTCCAAAAAAAAACTCCAAAGTTAAAAATAACTTTAATTTCGGAAGTCGGTGTCTTTGGATCTATATTTTAGTTTTTTACCACCGACTTCCGAAATTAAAGTTATTTTTCACTTTGTAGTGTTTGGAAGTCGTTGTTTTTGTTTTGTAAAAAGTTTTTTATTTTTCACTATTTAGTGGGTCAGTTTTTAATTTATCTAAGTTACAATAGCGTAATGTCAACTGCTCATCACCTTGTACAAAATATTGTTTTTCCCGATACTGGGACTTTAATTGTTGAGTTCTCCTGCAGGCTTAGCACGAGAACCCTCTCTACGCGTTTTGTCGACGGAAGAATAGACAAAAATGACGGTTCAGTGTAGACAACAGAAAGTTTTCTACTGTCTGTAGCACGGCGATTACAAAATCAAATGTGAAGAGACTTGTCTTCTCTACCCTTGTCTACAACGTCGAGCACGACGTACAATCTTTGTCCGATTTTGACAGTTTGGGATAGAAAACATTCTTCCGAAATAGTCTACTTATAGAAGGACCTAGACAAGGATTTGGTAGTTGCTTTTTCGAGTAATTTTAGGCGGTGCTTTGTTGCTTTAACATTGTTGGGTTCGGGTGAAAATCATTTAAAATGACCATTGTGACAAAAATGAAACAAAAATGGAAATGTAACAAAAATGAAACGCGTAACAAAAAATAACAAAAATGAAATATTAGGGCTCGGTTACAATACACATTATTATCTGACTGTTATTTATTTTATTGATTTATCATATGGTGTTTCGCAATAAAACACTGTAAGGGCTAACAAATGACATTGTACATAACAAACAGAAAGACATACGGACCCATATTATATACACCGAAAATTCACTCACATATTTTATACAACATTAAAATCACGCGCTATTAATAACATTTTATCAGCAATGTGATTGCGTCTTTATTTCACTTTTGTTATTTCATTTTTGTAACGTAATTAAATCATAACAAAAATGAAAAACTGCTGTACTTTGAAAGTAATTTCAAATACGTTAAGCCAAACAGAAATCGCAATGAGTTACAACCACCTAGCATTTCAATAAATGTCAACAATAAAGTACCTAATTGCTTAATTTAATAATATAAGTGTTCACTTACCTGCGTTGTTAGAAACAAAACAAAACAGATAATTTATAATTGGAATTTTTCTCGCCGACAAAAAAACACACGTCATTCACTATTTTCACTCGAGGACAAAATGGCCGACTCATATTAGATTCTGGCATGTGATTGGCTCGTTATAGTTTGAGTGTTGCCATTTTACAAATTCTATATATTACCAAATTGGGCGTTACAAAAATGAATAACAAAAATGATCAAAATAATGGACATTATTTTGAACCCAAAATTTAAATATTTTAAGTAATTAATAAAAAATATTTTTAACCGTAATCAAGGGCCATCAACAACGATTTGGCAAAAAGTTCATGAATAAGTAAATACTGTAGCTAATAAATTTATTCAGATGATTTTTGTAACGTAGCCCGTGAAGAGGACAAATTATTTTGTATGGAGATTATCCGACTTTGATGAGAACAAAGCAATATAAAGAATTTATTATGCTCAACAGGTATAGATGTGTGTGTTATATAGTTAGATAATATACATCAGAGTACTAATAGGTAGTTTTTACATAGTAAAAATAACTGTATCATAAAATATCGGGTGTGGACAAATTTTGCAATCAAAATGGTCATTTTAAATGATTTTAACCAAATCACCGGTATTATTTAAGTTTTTAGAAAAAATTCAACGAAGATAGGCTTCCTTTGCTTGTTTAGCCTTTGATCTCCCGGGAAGTGAGTTCCTGTAGAATTATAGAATAAGCAAGGAGATAGGAAACTCGGCCAGGACCAGTCGCCCAAAAATTCTATAAATAATAGATTTTTTGGTACCTATCAACAATAATTAAAGAAAAACAAAAGATCCTACAATTTTAGACTATGTTGTCCCTTAACTTTGATCTACTAATTACATTCACAGGGAATATAAAAATCTGAAGAGTCAAAATCTTCTCATTGAACATTTCGCTGACTACCTACATCTCATAGACTCAGTTTTATATGGAGCAGTAGACAGGCGCGACGCGACGGCGCGAGCCGCTAGTCTGCGGTAGCCTTAATAGATACCTACCTACTTTTTGCGTGACACAATCAAAATAGTATAGTTATGGCACTCTTTTCAAGTAATGGCTGTAAATTATACGCAATAAACACAAATGAGTTTTAAAACTTGGTAGCTTTAACTTGTATGCCATAAATCAAAATGTATAATTTTAAATAGACCATTTGCGTTTTGTTATTGAAGATTACATTAATTAAAAACACTTTGCTTCATATATTTGTTTGAGAACGAAACGCAAAAATACGGTAAAATTGGGTAGTAATACACACCACTAGCGAATACCCCGTTGCTATGGACAAGTCACTGTCTACGAAGAAACCCGAGTCTAGGTGTGACCTCGTGCTCGCGAAGAAGAGATAACGAGAAGTGTAGACAAGGGATGTCTATTCTACAGTACCTAGAGTACAGATCGAAAACGCCATGCTAAGCCTGCAGGAGGTGACAGAGACAAAGTCGACGATGGAGTGAGCTTACCCAGAAGATGCCTGTTTACTCTAACTTTGAAGAGATTAGGGTTTTAATTGCAAACAGACGAAGAGATGTCTAGAAACTTTCAAACAGACCGGTGAGAAAGAATGCAAAAGAAATTCAGGTACGTACTATTATTATTTTAAGACTGTTAGCGTGTACATTATCCGCCTTATTACAAAACAAGATTTATATTTTGACAAGTCTTAAACCATGGAGTCAGTTTTTGTAATAAGAACGTAACAGTGATTGAAATACCGTTATTTATTCAACACTGAAAACTTAGTTCGGTACCTACTAGGTTGTCAGTTTTGTGTTTAGGAACTTTACCATAGTCGGAATAAAGTTCGAAATTTAATAATGGCTCCATGTTTTAAACCTGGGTCTGAAGATAAACTTTGTTTTGTAATATGGGGGAATGTGTCTAGATCCTGAAGATAACTTATGACTTTAACATTCCTTATTACCTTAGCGGCACCTCCCTCTTTATCTCGCTCGCAAACTACTGCTCGCGGTTACGTGAGCTTGGCAAGCGGGACAGGGCAGCAGGGAGAGGGCTCCAAGGCGCCGATAGTTTAGGTAATTTCTTTCTACGGTGAAAATAATAGTAATTAAAAAAAAACATAATATCTGCTTTATATTTAATTCAGTTAATATGCAAAGTTTCATGATCTAATTTGAAGTATTTTTTATTAATTTATTGTTCGGTTTGGAGGTAACTTTGTAAGTTTTTTCTGTCGTGAACTCTTTATGGAATCGTGTTTTCGTCACATTAGGTAATCCTCCACTTTACCATTATATTTATTTCAAAATTACTATTTTGGATGTAACGGAGGATCATGCGAAGCATTTTGAGGTATTGTGAACTCTTAAGGGCCGATTTCTCAATCGTGACGATTGAAATACTATATCTTTGGTGTACATAATAATGAGTATTCTATTCTATAAAATCCCAATTTCATTCCTCAGATAAAGATATCTGAAGATAGAAAAAATCTAAGATTAATTGCCTCTTCGTACCTCGTTGTTCAAGTTAGACCTTCTGTTTTGTGCCTCCCCATGACATTTAATACTGTGAAGATAATAGTAATCATCTGTGTCAGGATTATGAGCTACTCTCACGGCTCCGCTGTAGAAGTAGGATAGAGATAATTAATTTAATTGGCATATTTATTAGAAGAGTGCTTAGTGCTAGCTACAGTGGGATGCTGTGAAAAAATCGTGGTCAGTTTTTCAAGCTTTCTTAGCCATAGCCTTTACATTAGATACTCGATTCATCGGTCTTATTACCGATGATACGAGTATCTAATGTATGTACAGACGCCTGCTTAAGAGGCCGGCGATGGATGCGTAGTTTATACAAACGTAATACTAAAATATATATATTATTTTGAATGGACACTGATTTAAATTTAAAAAAGAGTTATGAGAAACAATAGTTTTCTATAGAAATTTTAAATTTCTCATATCTCGTCTTTATATCATTGCCCTTTCAAAATATTTATTAGGGAACATAGATATTCTGTAATCCAATCGAAATAAATACACACCACCTTAATAATATGTTTGATTTACAAATTATTTTGGTATTAGGTACGTTAGTTTGTATGAACTACGCATGCTATGCCGGCTCCTTAAATTGGCAACTCAATTAAAAACGTAAGTATCTTAGAATACAGGGTATCTACGTCACCCATTACTGCAGTTGTTTCTAATACGGACGGACGGACGCAGCAATGTCTATGTAAGTTTTTGTGTACGTGAGGTTTTCGGCGTAAAGTCCCGCTGCAACACTGTATCTGTTTACTTTAAGCGGAAAGCCAAGTTCATTACAAAATTAACTGTGTTTAAATGTGTTTGTTTGTCGCTTTCGTTCTCCGAAACAATGTTACCCCTTTGAAGGGCGGCCGTTTCCGGCGCGTCCGGGCGGCTTCCGGCGCGAGAATAGACAATGTCAAGTTCGCATGCGCGTGCGCAGCCCTTGTTGTTGCGCACTGGTTAACGTAAACGGAGCTAAAATATACCATTGCAACAAGAACCATATACACTACATTTCTCACATGTATAATTTCAACATGAATGATGTAACCAATACTTTGAAACAATATTTTGATTTAAAAGAGTGTCCGTGGAGTTTCCTGCCCGTTCTTCTCCATAGGAACCTACTACGCTTTGGAATGGGCAACTAGCTTCGTCTCTCTGACTGACCGACCCCTTGACAATTCAAAAGTGCGTGTAATTGGCTTATTTGAAATATATGCTTTGAGTTTGACACAAACAGTCCAGTCACGTCTTCAGTGACTTCAGATTGTCGGAAATGACTAAATGAGTTTGTTTTACGAGACAGTGGTAGAATAGCTGCAGGAATTATTTTATGTCCTAGCAACCCGCGGCCCACCGCCCTGCTTCACACGGTTCTTATGAATTGACAAAATAACGAGATTTCTTTATAATATGTAAGTTTATTATTAATGTGTTAACACATAAACCGCAGAGAGATGTAGCTGTAACTGAAATGGCAGTGGGCTGGCCATGTTTGTCGAAGGACCGATGGCTGGTGGAGCAGACGTGTCCTGGATTGGAGAGCGCGTATCGGCAAGCGTAGTGTGGGACACCCCCCAGCCGACAACCTTAAGAAGGTGGCTGGGTCAGACTGGATGCGGAAGGTGGAGGACAGGGTGTTGTGGCGCAGCCTGGGAGAGGCCTATGTCCAGCAGTGGACTGCGATAGGCTGAGTTGATTGATTGACACATAAACCTTCCGGAATAAATTATCTAAATTATGTTGAAAACCACATCAAAACCTGTTGCATAGTTTTGAAGCACAACGCGGTCACACAGACCGACACTAAAATCAACTTTAATTTATAACATGGATAGAATTGGAGAAACTGTCTTTGCCAGGATCGTATATTATGGGATACTAAGATTGCCTATCTCATGAATCCTGCTGCGCCGACATATACCTACTCGCGGAAGAAGGAAGAAGTTTCTATCCTAAGACACAAAGGTAGATGAATTATATTTCTTCTATGAAGCACGAAACTTTGAAGGGGATTTCGTTCGCCTACGACACCTGTTCCAGTGGGCGACTTATCTAAGGCTATGTGTTTGACGCACAGACCCTTCAATCATCGCCCACTTTGATGACCTTCGCTGTCAGACTCTTGATAGTATTTTCATTATTGTTTTATGATTTTATTTCTGTAAGTATTTTCGAACAAATACTTTTACACGGCAATCATATATTTTTTAAACTAGGATGAGGTCGGCGTTTCCTATCCGACTATATACTCTAAGAAGAAACACCGAAAACAACTCAGAGGTCACAGTCTCTTTTAAAGTCCAGACTTATTCTTGGTGAAGACCATGTAGATTAGTGTCTGAAATGGTCTTTTACTGATTGGACACATGCCTAACTGGGTGTGGTAAAGATTCCTAAAGTATGTTGTTTATCACAGGTAAGTCAATATTAGGATTAGAATCACCGTAACATACTCGTAAGCTATGTAACATAAGGATCAAAGTTAGGTGCGTCAGGCCTTAGTCCTATACCTAATCACAGAGGGACCTTATCATTATTAGAATGCCTATCGGGGGTTGTAAGTACCTATAGTCGCGGATGAACAGCTACTAGTAAATAAATACGAACACAATTAGAACATTAGTTTCACAATACTTATTTACAATTTTTAAAGGGTTTTATTCCTGCCCACACCAGAATATATCGGTGGGCGATTTTTAAGGCCATAAGTGGCCATGTGTTGATCATTGACCAATATTGTCGCCCACTGTAAGCCCTTTAGCGCAGTGTAGTGATAAGTGCATAATTACGTTATTTGTTGATTGATATTAGATGGAGGATCACCCACGCTACCAATGTCGTTATATTAGATGGAGGATCACCCACGCTACCAATGTCGTTATATTAGATGGAGGATCACCCACGCTACCAATGTCGTTATATTAGATGGAGGATCACCCACGCTACCAATGTCGTTATATTAGATGGAGGATCACCCACGCTACCAATGTCATTATATTAGATGGAGGATCACCCACGCTACCAATGTCGTTATATTAGATGGAGGATCACCCACGCTACCAATGTCGTTATATTAGATGGAGGATCACCCACGCTACCAATGTCGTTACATTGTACGTATAGATGGAGGATCACCCACGCTACCAATGTCGTTACATTGTACGTATAGATGGAGGATCACCCACGCTACCAATGTCGTTACATTGTACGTATTTACATAATGTTAAGTACCTACGTACAACTACATATCTACATAATAAATAAATAATAATAATACCATTTATTTCACGCGACACAGGCCTATAGAAAAATACCTTAACCTAAACATTGTAATATAAACAAAAACTTGTGTTAATAAAAAGGCTTAAGACTATGTTAGTAGCACTTCACTTTGCACTAGATTGTGCTGACCTGTGGAACTTGTCCACGGAAGGGACGGAACACCACGTCTTGCGGCCAAAAGTCTTCTTCCATGACGAGGAGCAGATAACAGTTCGGAACACGCTCGCCGAACGCTTTGAAGTTGACGTTCCGGCGCGACACCAGTAACAAACAGAAATAAGTAAAACTACAGGTACAATAATATATCTACAGGTACAATTCACTTTTCATGTCTAACTGTGTGACCTTTCTTCTAAACTAAGCGGACTAAACGGATTTCGGTTTTCATCATAATTTAGAGAATATATTCCGGGAGGTGTAATACATTAATATTAAACTTACATAGACCTGTAATAAATAAATCTCCATGTTTTTTCAAGTCGTAAAACCCGTGTGAAGCAGGGGCGGGGCGCTAGTCTAAACTAATCTTCTAATATTATTGTAGAGAAAATATTTGATATTTTGTATGATTTGGATGAAATTTGGCACATGCGTAGACCATGATCTGGGGGACCATAGGGTACTTTTTATCTCGATATTCCCACGGGATCGAGACTTATGCGTGTGAAACCACGGGACGCAGCTAGTTATCTTATAATCATAAAGGTATTTTTAGTAATATCAAAACTTCCATCACCCACAACTTAATGTAATATGCAAAAGCTCTGATAGTAAGAGGATGATTGATTGTTTTTTTTACATATACTCACATACGGTGGTCAAACCTGGGCCCCAAGTCTGCTATTTTTATAAATTCATTCATTCCAACACGATCCCATTGTCATTTTGCTAAAAGTTCGTAATCTGCGAAGTTCATAATGGTCGATCATTGGTCGGTCAATGTTCTCGTAATAGAATTGTGTTATTATTATGGCATTGTCGTATTGCCATTATTATAAAACCCATTAGTAGACATGTCATTCATTTGTCATTCTGTACGAGATTACCAATAAATGCAATTTCTTTCAATGTGTCAGTGGCCGACCATTGGAAAGTCATAATGACGCCATTATAATAGTAGATTACCAAACTTGTCAAAATCAACAATTATGAAATCAATGATCGACCATGACACTATTGTAATAGCAGACTTGAGGCCCTGGTCTTTGACACACATCAGTATCCTGGGGGTTCGAATTTCGGACCGTATAAGGAACAACACTGCGCGCTAAAACCAAGATCACAGACGTTACCCCGAAATCCGTTAAGCTTTAATGGGACTGGGCCGGACATGTCTGCCGCATGTCAGATGACAAATGGGCTAAGAGAACCACTGATTGGGTCCCACTAAACGCACGACGACATCGTGGCAGGCCGAGAAGAAGTTGCAAGACGAGCTTGGCTACTACCGAAAATACTGAAAAGACAGAATTGTGTGGGAAAGGGAGATGGAGGGCTTTGCTCAGCAGTGGGACAATACAGGCTAGTTAGATTAGACAATATGCAGGGAAGTCGTAGAAGTGTATTGTCTTGGCAATGACCAACGCGTTTAACGAAGGCTTATGATGTTTCAAAAATGTTAACTGAGTTTTATACAAGTTAGTTCGCTGTTCAGCAGTGCTTATATGCATGAAAGCGTCAGCCAGAACAATATGTATGTTCCCAAATATATAGATATATTGAAAGGACAGTGATATAAAGACGAGATATGAGGAATTTAAAATTTCTATAGAAATTTATTTTTTTCATAACTCTTGTTTAAAGTGTCCATTCAAAATATATATTTGGAAACCTCGATATTCTGTATTCCAATCGGAATAAAGACACACTACCTTAAGAATATGTTTGATTTAAAAAATATTTTGGTATTACGTTTGTATGAACTACGTATCCATCGGCCTCTTAAGCCGTTCTATACCTATGTCTACTCATTGAGAACTTAGGTATACCTACTGCAAGTAAAGTTAACTTAATTATTACTCAATAGGCCTATGTCATTGTGGTCCCGGCTGTCATTCGTGGATCTTTGACAGTCGTCACGGGTCGTCAGAAGCCCGAAAGTCTGACAACCAGTCTTACCGAGGGGTATCGTGTTACCCAGTTACTGGGTTGTGGAGGTCAGATAGGCCGTCGCTCCATGTAAAATACAGGTAGTCAGCTGCATCTGGTTAGTAGGCTGTAAGCCGACCACAACATTGGGAACAGGGCTAGACAGGCCTGCGTCTTTGTATTCGATAATATTTATACCTACACAAGACTTTGACGACACGGTTGGTGCAGTGGTTAAGCGATTGACTGCTGCGCTGTGTGTCGCGGGTTCGTTTCCCGCACGGAACAAATATTTGTATGACCTACGAGTAGTTGTCCCGGGTCTGGCTGTTTGTGTATGTGAGTTTAAATGTTTGTAAACGCACCCACGATACAAGAGAAATTCCTAGTGTGGGGCAACGTTTAAAAAAAAAAAAACTGATTAAACATTATTATTTATTTAATTACGTTAATTAAAGGCACATACACATAGAAACGAAAATATAAAATTTTAAAATTCTGTTAAAAACAAAAACAAAAAGTACTTAATTAAAAAAAAAAAAAAAAACAATACTTTCATGAATCCCTCTCACAGTATCTCAGGCATGCCAGTAAAATCTTCGTCCATTCATCCGCAAACAGATCGTTTGTTGGATTAGAATTCAAGAGATCTTTAAGTGCGCCCAGAGTGCGAGGTACTGGGGACTTAGCACGCGCAACAGTGCGACATGGAGGCACAGCAAACAGCCTGTGGTTTCTGCCGCGGCAGTAATTGTCTGGGATAAAGAAACGAGCCAGCACAGCATGCAGGTCAGGTGCGTCAATAGTGCCACGGAGCGTCTTGCAGGCTATCTTGAGCTGATCTCGTGCCCGCCTTACCTCTAATGAGTTGTATCCCAGGCATCCCAATAGAAATTTAGTCGGCTAGAGGTGAGACAAACATAATACCTAGATTAATTCCTACGCCTAAAACCTCGTTTATTGGGATAAATGAGGTAAGTATTTTAGGCGTAGGAATGAATAGTATTTTCTAAGAATTACTATTTGGATAACAGCTTATTACACAATCAAATCATCACTTCTCACGCCTAGCAGTGGGCGGGGCGCCCACTTTGGTCCCCGATACGGTAAAATAGACGAATTTGACATTTTGTATCACCATATCAGGAATATTTGGAAGTGTCCCGTGTTTTACAACTTTTATCATTGACCATGTTAATAAATAGGCAGTTTATTTTCCGATAAACGAAAACTTATGTTTTTATTATTCAAATTATGTTATTTAAATCTTTGGAACATTGTATTCATCTTTTTTGGGCATATTTCCTTTTTTAGATTTTCTTTATTTGTACGCAAATTATGTAATCCAAATTATTTGTCGTAACTTTGATGTTAATACTGAATTAGTAAACTGTTCTTTGTTGTACATTATATTATATGTATGAGGACTCATTGATGTATTAAATAGGAAGATATGCTACGCGCTCGTCGACGTGGACCACATATATTAGGTGAAAGAACACAATCGACCTACATTACTCTCGGTTTGCGGGGAATACCCGAATCGTAGTTTGTTTCCGAGTTGTTATGGGTACGCAACAGTGACAATTATTTCTATCTCGTTCCCGCTATAGCCCGTGTAATATGTCTCTCTATTTCGGTTGTCGAGCACATGACGCACGACATCGGGTCCATTTAATATTTACGTGATGTTAGAGAGTGGCCTATCTTCTTTTTTGATACATCGATGTCTTTCACACAATCCATCTATTATTTTCTTTGGTCTTTCTCATTCCTTATCTTAGCCATTCATATTCATAGTATCGTACTCAATCAATCTGCCCCCCTTTTCCAACTATGTCGGGGTCAGGTTCCAGTGTAACCGAACGCAGCTGACTACCAGTATTTTACATGGAGCGACTGCCTATCTGACCCCCACAACCCAGTAACTGGGTAATGCGATACCCCTTGGTAAGACTGGTTGTTAGACTTTCGGGTTTCTGACGACCCGTAACTACCGTCAAACATCCACATACCTATTATAAATAATTGAATGCCTAATAGAAGAGATGTCAATCGTTTTTGTGTTAATAATGTAATCTGTAATATTGGACAAAGAAAATAAGTAATTGGTTAATATCTATGAAATGTGTTTAACTGTGATTGATATTGAATGTATAATTGTAAAAATAAAAATATTTGATTCAGTAATAATAATTGTACACAAAAACACCATGTTTAAGCAAATAAAATGTCGTTCTTTCACAACTAACCAAGGCACGGAGGAGTCTCGGTATGTAATTCGGCCCATTTGTTTTTTAGTGGTCACCCGTCCACAGATCAACCCTGGCAAGCGTTGCTTAACCTGATGGATCGACCCGTGCGGCTGAAATTAGTTATCTTATCGTAGTATCGTAATTTTCTTACATAAAACGAAATCTACCGCAAGATTGCGCAATGCCACCATTGATACAATACAATCGACAGGGCTCGAGGGCGCGAAGGTCAGTTCAATCAAGACGGGGGAGTAGGAGCTACTTGTGGTCATTGAGACCATGTGGCAGACTTGTTTACGATACTCGGTTAATTGATTGCAAGGCGACGCTGTTTATACGGTTAAAATGTCGTGAGGTTTCGCAATTGTCTAGTTAATTAATTAATGTGGCGTTTATTGGATTATGTTGTGAGTTTCACCGCGTTGGTTATTTTTTAACTGGTTTCTGTGGCGATACAGGGTACTGAGTAGCTATTCAGGGGGTCTGTTCCGAACATAAATCCGAAGTATCAGCTGAATGTTCGGCCATTGCTTGACTACGGCGAAAGGAAAAAAAAAACGACAGGTCAAAGAGGTAAGCCATTTCCGCGCTTGGATGCGTGTAATGCCAACCAAACCACAGTAGTTAGTCAATCTCAATACCTAGCATGGCTAAGACAAGTATAAAAAACACATAAAGTTGCAATTTGTTCGTAAATAGTCCGTCGCGCTCGGCTGCTTGCAGCCTATTGTGCGATTATGCGATGAAGTGCACGGATTAATAATGAGTCAATGTGTTGGAACATGGAAGTTTGGCATCGTTATTTTTTTTTTAAAACAGGTTTTTTGTTCGACTTGTTTCGAAGGATTTATTTTTACTTAGATATTAACAAGGTCCTGATGTGTCCTTCTCATTTATTTATTAGTGTCTTTTTTGTTTTGTTTTTTTGCAGTTTTCACTATAATCACACTATATTATTTTATATCTGACACAAATTTATTTTATTTATTTATTTATGTATGCAGTATAAAACTGATTCACATCCGTCACCTCATACTTCAGGTCCAGTTGAAAACCAGCGTCAGGCACTAGTTGTCTGGCATTTATGCTGAACTGGGCCTTTTTGGCGCAGCCGTGAGGCACACTTACCCGCTAATTTCTTACATCGCACTTTACACTATTTACTTGTTTTTTATTTTTTATTTTTACATGCTGTACTTATGTTATATTGTGTGCCTTAGTCTGTGCTGAATAAATGTATTTTCTTTCTTTCTTTCTTTCTTTCTTTAATGGGTTTGGTCAAGTAGTACGCCCATCTGGTTACCAAGAACAATGGTAGATACGTAAAAGTTGCTGATTTAACACAACTTCGTAGTCATACGACTGGATAAAGTCGCAAAAATCGGGTGGAAGTCACAAATTAAGGCAGGTCCCTAACTAATTGGCAGAGGTTGTAAGTGTCAATACGAGAAAATTAAACGCAATGTTATAACTAGCGTTTACCGCTATGGTCCATTTTGATGCTGAAGTCTAACTGTTCTCCAGACAGACCTGATTAAGTTTTTATCTCAACTTAAGCATCCATAAGCAACTGTTCGGTTCGCGTTACGTTCCATGGAAGCACAAGTGTGGGAGCGGTGTCGGGTTCGACTCCCGCGCAGTACAATCGGCACAGATATTGCTCAACCGATACTAACGGTTGTAACTGTAGAGTTATGGGTAATAAAAGGGAAATTATGTCAACTTGTTATGATGATTGCGGACGAGACTGGCAGTTGATGCCACACCACGCTGATTTTGGGAACAGGTGCTAAAAATCTGGTGGTTAATATCCTGTATACAAGTTTAAGCATAGGTACTATTAGAGCCACTGCAATGCAATGCTAAAATCCGTCAGCAAATTGGTTGTGATCAAAACTATATTTTTTTTATTTTGAACGCGGGCATTTTACGATGCATGATGTAAGTACGTTATATCATGCGTTTACATCGTTTTCTTAAGAAAGAAAAATAAGTTTATTTGTCACAGAAACAAAAATATTTACTCGAGTAGCGTAATACGTTATCAGAAAAATAGAACAAAACAGATCTACTTAAAATATAACAAAATAGAGTAATACGTTATCAGAAAAATATAACAAAATAGATCTACATATAATTACGAGCACAAAACAGTAGTAGTCGGCAGCTGCTTCACGTGGGCTTCCACTGAGCATGATCTTAGGTAGGCATACCTACTGCACCCTGTTGTATGTACAACTGCGCATACATAACGTAACACACGACATAACATCGCGCCTGTAATCCCCGAAGGGATTGGCAGAGGCGTACCTATAGTACTGCACCCACATTTCGCCAGTTATGTTTAAGTCCCATATAATAGGGGCGAGCCTATTGCTATCAGCCGGGCACAAACCCATACTCCGGGCTGCTACTGAGAAATTCCTAATGGAAAACCCCAATAACACTTTGCCCGACCTGGGAATCGAACCCAGGACCTCATGCTCAGCAGTCGCGCTTGCGTCCACTAGACCAACGAGCAACTGCGTATTCGTTTATGCAATAAGCAACGCTCAAACAATAATTCACGCAAATGTTGCCACAAGCACCGTTATCATTTTTTTATACTGTTAGTTTACTATTTTATATAGTGTAATGGCTTTGCGTGGCTGTAAGTGGCGTGAAGAGTCAGTTGTGCTACCAAGCTCTACTTGATCATTAAGGGAAACAAAAAAACGTGAGAGTTTCATGCAGAAGCCTTCTATATCAACGCTATGGGATGAACAGAACATACTTAGCCCATAAAATGATAAAATTAAGACATGTTGTTCTAATTGTTTATTTTTTTTTGGGAGGGAAATTATCAAATAACTTTTCCCGCTCTGGGCGGCGCGGGAGGGCGTGTCAGACTTTTGCTGACTAAAACCCACCCGTGTTCCTTTCGTTGCCTGTGTGCCAGAGCCACGATATCCCTTTCGGACAAACTCGCAACCCTGGCAGGTGTTGTTCTACCTAAGTTTTGTTTTAGGTAGGATTCCTGGTTATGTTACTTAAGTAATCTAAGTACAACAAACGTGGGCAAACGTCAAATTTTATGGAAATTTTAGGTGTGCTTGTTACGCATATTACAATGTATCATAAATTGTATTATGCGTAGCATGTTATTAACGCCCGTATTACATACAGAAGCTCGTTCAAGACTAGCATTCAAGCTAGTTTCAACCAATCAAATGGCTTTAAGGCTTGTACATATGCGTGGCGCGACTTGTCGCGCGACGCGACACCGGTACAACAATTTCCTT
The DNA here is from genome assembly GCA_948098905.1 of Tiliacea aurago. NCBI lineage: Eukaryota > Metazoa > Arthropoda > Insecta > Lepidoptera > Noctuidae > Tiliacea > Tiliacea aurago. Next base: position 27,200,377 of record OX402581.1, on the reverse strand, counting down.
GAATTTTTCATAGATATTGTTCTACCGGTGCAGCGGTGTCGCGACGCGCGACTAGTCGCGCCAGTATGTAGAAGCCTTTAAGCTTTAAAGTAATGCTCGGGTCTTCTGAGGTCCTCTTATAAAGTCGTATTACAGAACCTTACTCAAAACTCAAGCATTACGTAAAAGTCGTGGATCAGGTTATGAATAAGAATTAAATTATCTACCAATTCAAGGCTTCTACATACCGGGGCGACTTGTCGCGCGACGCGCCGCGACACAAAGGCACCGCTCGTCCCGCGACACGCGGGGCCTTTGTGCCGTGTCGCGTCGCGCGACAAGGTGCGCTGGTATGTAGAAGCCTTTATGTTAAAGATAGTTAAGTAGAGATCGCCCAATTTAAAACTGCACGCACCTCCACTATAATTTATATACAAACATTTAAAATGTGTATGCAACAAGCAGTGGAGGGGCGTGCAGTTTTAAATAAATTAGACGATCTCTACCTAGTTAGTTCAACATTCTCCGGCTTTAGGCTTGCGTCGGCTTCTGAAGATTAAACAGAGACACATGCATACCTGCATGTATGTTTGTGTGGTGCTGGACGTAAAGATTAGCACCATCCTATTTCTTCCCGTCGGCACACATAATACAATACTACGCCATGGGTGTCGTAAAAGGCGAATAAGGGACTTATTAGAAAATGCGCAGCAGCATTTTCTATGCATTTTAACATCATACTGCGATCGCCAACCCGCCTGCCAAGCGTGGCGATTATGGAAAACTCCCCTTTGGGGGAGGCCTATGTACAGCAGTGGTTGTCTTTCGGCTGAAATGGTGATGATGATGTCATGCATACCTACATTACTTACTCCTAAGTACGTAATTACATTAAGGTACAAGAACCTGCACAAGTGCACACTTTAATTTAAATAAAATTAAAGTGTGCACTTGTGCAGGTTCTTGTATACAATCATGTTTTGAAGACGTGGATCCTTATTGCTTATTTCGCTGCACTTTTCATACGATATGATAGCGCGCACCGAGTTACGATATAAACCACCCATATTTTTGTTTTATCAAAAGTAAGTAAGTATAAAGTTTTGAAATTGTATACCACGTTTTGCTTATTTCGCGCCGATTTTGATGTTATTCGAAGACGCACACTAACCGTTATTTGGTTGTCCTATATAAAACATTGAATACTTCCTCAGTTCCTCGTTTGAATCTCGTCAACACATTTATTTGTTAGGTACTGCTAACCCACCTTCTGGATAACTTAATTTGTCGAAACTCATTACTACTGAACATTACCCTACTTTGCGGAAATGCGGTCACAATGTCCGCGATTCGCGATTTGAGATTACTGACCTAGGGTGGCGCAAAAGTAACATATTTAGCTAAATAAAGTCACAGCTTTTTCTTTTTGTGAATAATGTTAATTTGGTCCTGTATTTGTTTCTAGTAATGTCAAAAAATGCCTAACGTCTTCAAGCCGCTAGACTTGACGCACACGCACACTTTTTAGATAATTTTCATCACGTTTTCTCCCCACTTCGTCTTTCATGGTCTCTATTAGGGCCGCCAAGGTATTTGGATGTTCACAATAGACGCAAATCTTCTAAAACCTCATAGAAAAGAGACTCTTTTCCATGGGGATTTTACCCGGGCCACTTAAAATCGCTGTTGCTTATCGTGTCCTCTCGCGGTACCACCAAATCCGATGCTCCAACAGGCCTGTTTTTACCCGCCTTGTCGCGGAAGCGGGTGATTCCCACGCATTGGTTTTGCGACCTTCCAGTGGCTTCCAAACAATGGCACTGGTATCTGGTGCCACCTAGCGGTTACAAACTTATGACCGATATCTTTTTTATTTACTACACAAGGCTGCAAATTGTGAATCAAACTTTTTGTAATCAACTAGTTACTAGTGGGATCTTTAATTTGGTTTCTGTGGAGAGGTTAGGTTGTGGTGTAGGTTGACATAACTGTTTATTGTGGGTAAATTGTATTTGGACCCAAATAAAGAATCCATACAGTACGAGTACAAAGGTGGCCCAGTGGTGATGGTTTTGTACCGAGCCTGGGTACAAAACGATTTGCAGTAAACTGTAGATCATACCTTTATGGTTACCCAGGTAGGCATAATTCATATCTACATTTTACTTTGTGCAAATTAATTTCGACGAGAAAAACAATCCACGTGTGGGGTAAGTAGAAACCCAATTTGTTTGTATATTTTATTTTACCTGTTTGTCGGCGTGATTAATACTCAATACTTCTATTGCATTCCACATGTAGACCCATGTCAAATTACAGCTTTCTAGTACTTAGAGTCTCTAAGCTAAGCCGCGGATAGACAGACAGACAGACGGACGGACATGGCGGACAGACAGACAGACAGACGGACGGACGGACATGGCGGAACTATAAGGGCTGTTCCTTGTTGAGTACGGAACCCTAGAAACTAACATATATACCTAGGGTATAAAACAAATCTTTTTTGAGTACGGAACCCTAAAATTAACATATACAACATGTCCCTGAATTAACGCACAACTCTTAAGGGGTCATTGTACTCATCATTATGAACAACTTTTACGAGTACTATGGGAGCAAACCTGAAATCGCGATAAAAATATCAGTTGTTCCCTACATTTTGATGAGAACATAAATGTAGGGAACAGCTGATTTTCTTTTCGCGATTTAGATTTCAGCTTAAAGGCTTCTACATACCAGCGCGACACGGCACAAAGGCCCCGCGTGTCGCGGGACGAGCGGTGCCTTTGTGTCGCGTCGCGTCGCGCGACAAGTCGCCCCGGTATGTAGAAGCCTTGAAGCTATGATAATTGATCAATCAATCAATATTTATTAATTAATTACCTACAAACACCATCATTTCTGCAATGTTTTACATCACCGTAATGCGATCTTACGACAACGCTCTTCAATCAATTCTATTTTATTTGTAATTTTTGACGTTCAAAAGTGCCATTTATGTGCCTATTTGAAATAAATAATTTGACTTTGACTTTGACTTTGATGGTGACATCTTAGGAGACTACTGAAAGGGTCGTTCGTTTTAACACCTGTTTAAGCTGCTGATGGCCTTTTGAGCGATAAACGAAGAGTTGAGGGTAATTTGAGGCTAATATTATAAATGCAACTGTTCTGTAACTTACAGTTAATTATGGTACCGTGTGGTACCGGACGTGAAGAATAGCACCATCCTATTTCTTCCCGTGGGTGTCGTAAAAGGCGACTAAGGACTTACTAGAGAATGGGCAGTAGCGTTCTCTATGCATTCTCTTACACCATACTGCGATCGCCAACCCTAAGATTAAGGCAAACCCTCCATTTGGGGGGGCCTATGTCCAGCAGTGGACGTCTTTCGTCTGAAATGATGATGAAATGTAACTTTGTAGGTAGCAGGGCCTCTTCCGTGCCCCTTACGATATCTATGGAAAGAGATAGTAGGATTTTTTTTTTGTTTTTTGTGTTCTTGTAATATCGGCGTTCAGTCCTAGGATTATGAGCAGATGTGATGTTTCAGCTTTGGCATGCAGAGTGTACCCTCCATTGAAGTACCTACTCATATTTAGTAGCCTGGTGCTACTGTCGATTTTTATAGCTCTAGTATATTACGTCGCTTGAGCCGGTTGACATAGTCTTGGATGGTCAACTGACGTGCCAGTTCATTAGGATGATTTATCAGCCGTTCCTTATATTTTGCTGAGACATCACGTATTTCCTCCTTAACTGTCCTGACTGACAGATTTTGGTGTATTTCAGCATTGGTGACATACCATGGTACATTTGCTATTGACCTCAGTATCTTGTTTTGCACTCTTTGTATGATATTGATATTGGAGTCTTTGGCGGAGCCAAAGAAACTGTATACCATACATCCAGGTTGGCTTTAATATTGTTTGATATATCAGAAGCTTGTTGTCTAGTGATCGTTTTGAATTTCGTCCCAACATCCAATAGACGTTTCTGTGTCTGAATGAAGTCTCATCTCTTTTGGCTTGAATGTGCCATTTCCATGTTAGGCGGCGATCAAAGTGCAATCCGAGGTACTTGACGCGATCACTTTGCGGCAGAGTAAGTTACCAAGTTTAACTGGTGGGCAGTCGCCCTGGCGAAGGGTAAATGTTATTTGCACTTATTTAGCAGAACTTGGTTTGATTTTCCAGTCTTGCAGCCAGTTATGCACTTTTGTAAGAGCAGTTTGGAGTGCTTCTGGAAAATAAATGACGAGAAAATTGTTGAAAAATGAAATTAAATCGCAGTACAATTCGAGTATGGCAACATCGCCAACAAAACAAAAACATGACATTTCATTTATCAACCAGCCGTGCTGACAATGTGACAAGTACTGACAATTCGTTATTTGGTATTTTCCTAGTGTAGATACATTATATTATACAGGGTGTTAAAGTAACTGCGTGCCATAGCTTAAGGGTAGGTTCAGTATCGATAAAGGAACCCAGAAAAAAAAAACAAAAAAATAAAAACTTAAACAAAAAATTTACTTAAACATAAAAAAAAACAAAAATAAGGTTCTTCGTACTTTAACAGGCTTAGGACCGTCAAATAAAATAATTTTAATTCTAAATTATTGCTATTTTAAGTTAGTAGATAAACTAGGTTTATCTTTCAATTTTTTTTGTGTTTTCAAGTTTTTTTTTAAATTATTATTATTTTTCCTGGGTTCCTTTATCGATACTGAACCTACCCTTAAGCTATGGCACGCAGTTACTTTAACACCCTATATAGCTCAATGTATTTTCCATTGATTTTCCGTGATTTTCTACTTAGCGATTGCTTCTGTTGATGGCCGCTGAGATTTACTGTTCCCTGTGTGACTAGTGCTTGCATGGATTCTCATTATTTGCCTATACCTACGATGAATTTTTTTTGTGACGCCGGATTAAGATACTGCCAGATACCTTAAATATGGCAACATATGTGTCAAAAATTGAACGGTCGAGCAGGAATAGTAGAGTACTGTTATAGTTGTTTAGTTGGAACGAACTTTACCTAACAGACCACGGCTGGGCATAGGATATGGGTATAAAACTCTCGGCTAAACGCATTGAGTTATAATGTACAGACGCCAGCACATCAAGCTACTACAATCTGTCAATTTTCTTTAATAGATTTTCAACTTTATCCCTACATCATAAGGTTCAAGGTTGATTGGGAAAATTTGACAGTTTCGGGTACCTTGACCTGCTGGCGTCTGTACATTATACATTATAACTCAATGGCTAAACGTCGGTCTTTTTATACCATAAGAAAGTTTAATTTCTGAGGTTCAGTTTACTACATAAAATGTAGGTTCCTACCTAATTAATAACGCATCCATCGCATCCTCTTTACATAGAAAGGCCTATAAACTCCGATAGACTCCACTGTGTAACGGTGTTGCACGGCATAACGAAGATGACGCGTTAATATTGATATTCCACGGTGTTACGTAAGGGAAGTCAGTATTAATGGTGCGAACAGTTAATCCAATGCGCGACCGGTTCTATGCGCGGGACCGTCTGCGCTTGCGCATAAGATGGCGTTTTTACACCGCGATGTATCGTATGTGCCAGCAAGAAACAATATGCGTGTAGGATGTACCTACGTGTTTGGTTTGGATTCAGTTATAGCTATTAATTTTTTTTTTTCTTTAAATTATCTCATAGAAGTAAGTTATACTGAACTGGTCCTCAAATTATCAAATAACACTTACTTTAAGTATTTTTGCATAAGAAGTGTGAATAACTTAACCATTGGAATAACACCAACATAATTTATATCGTATTTTGTATTGATGGTTCAGTTATTCAGTAAGAAAGAAAGAAAGAAAGAAATTATTTATTTGCTGATAATGTAGGTATACAAATAAGTTGGAATATTTATTAAGTGTCCCGGTACATTTTACCTTACGGCATGCAAAATATTGGGTTTGAATTAATAATATAGATACAGCTATTACAATTATTATACCCGTACCCTAAGTGTTAGTTTGCAAGAGAGTAAACGTAACTATTTCGTTTGCGTTAAAATTTGACCGATAGATCATAATGCTAAGAGTATAAGAGTGAGAATAAAAATCTTAACGCGAATGCGCTAGTTACGTTTACTCACTTGCAAACTTACACTTGGAGTACAGATGATGAGGCATCACTTTGAGGATTCCGGCGCGCGGCGGCGGCGCTAGGCCCGTCGTCTACGACGCCACACATCACAAACTAGTCGTGGACGACGTAGTACGCAACCCCGTTGTCAGTTTCTGATACTTTCCGTTAGAGAAAGGCAGCATTACTTTTAATCGGAAATTAAATTTAATGGACTTACGTGCAACTAGCGGTTAGTGTCCAAACTGTGTAACCGGCTAAGAAAAAAAACATTTAAAAAAAATTGTTTCCCTCCGCTCGCAAGTTCGCTTGCAAATTACAAGTGTGTCGGTGTGAGAGGCGCCCGTAGCGACCTCGCAAGGCCACGCACCCGCCGCCCGAATAAGGCTCCGCCTTTCCGCCTCTTTTTATACCGCAGGCTTTTTATATCTCACATTCTACCAGTATAAGATAGCGGTACACTTTTTATCTTATAATATGCAGTGGGAATTAGACTGTATGACGTGAAATTAATTGCCACGCCAGATGTGGACAGAAAACACAGGTGGTTTCAGCTGGATCGTACAATCCTGGGATTAAGCGAAAGAGATCGTTAATAGGTTTGATATTAATCAACTCTTAAACTATAACGTTAAGGAAATTACTAATATAATAATAAATAAGATAAGAGAGAATAATAAGATAATAAGACCACGGCTACCACGTTTGCCCATGAATAAAAAAAACAGAGCACTGGTGTGTGCCCTGGATGCGCTGTTACCAAATTTCATTGAAAGTAGCGCAGACCTTTGCGATACACACTCAATCTTGTATTGTACGGCTGTTGCGGCATGTCGTATAGCTCGTGTCAAATTTCCAAATACTGACCAAGCTGTACAACCGAAACCCGCCGCACCAGCCTGGCAGTGCAGGATTGAGCGTCGTATTAATGAGGCCAGGGTACTCATCGGGAAGCTTATCTGCTTCAGGGAGGGCAATACACGCCCAAGGGTGATGCGCTTTGTGAGGCGGGCGTTCTCGGGAACTAGTATTAGTCCTCTAGAATATGTATCCCGTGTCACAGAGCGCATCGACTTCCTGAAGCAGAAAGTTTATGCATGGGCAAACCGTATCCGTCGGTATAAGCGAAGAGTGGATCGGTACACTCAGAACCGCATGTTCCAGAGCGATGAAAGGTGGGTATACAGAGCATGGGAGCGGCCCATTCCCACTCAAGGTGTGACTGACGTACGTCTGCCGGATAAAGAAGCCATGAGTGCTTTTTGGCGAAGCATTTGGTCGGTGCCCGTTAGTCACACTGAAGGTGATTGGATGCGAGTTGTTGAACAGACGTGTGATTCAATACCAGACATGGAGGCTATTACAATTAGTCCTCTGGATGTGGCCCGTGCAGTCCGTCCGTTGCCTAACTGGAAATCTCCAGGACCGGACGGACTGCACAATTTTTGGATTAAATGGCTACAAATGTCACACGCCTGTTTAGCCTCGCAATTCCAATCATCTTTAGAGACTGGGTCGCTTCCACTGTTCTTTACGACAGGAGTTACCCACCTGCTCCATAAATCAGGTAGTACTGCGGAACCTAAAAACTATAGACCAATCACGTGTTTGCCAACGGTCTATAAAGTCCTTACATCCATTCTTAGAGCTAAAATTGCACATCACATTGATTGTAACTCAATTATGTCTGTGTCTCAGAATGGATGTAAGAATAGGTCCCGTGGTACTAAGGAGCTACTCCTTATAGACATGGCCATAAGCCAACAGGTTCGTAGATCCCGTAAGGATTTGTCGACATGTTGGATAGATTATAAGAAGGCCTATGACTCGGTGCCACATACATGGCTCATTAGGGTGCTGGAGTTGTACAAGATAGACGCAACTCTACGCACCTTCTTGATGTCGTGTATGGGGCAATGGAGGACGGTCCTTCTCTATCCAGGATGTCGACGGATCCAGGGGACCGATGAACCGATCAGGATTGAGCGGGGAATATTTCAGGGCGATAGTTTGAGTCCACTTTGGTTTTGCTTAGCCTTGAATCCTCTTAGCACATTGCTGGAGGATTCAGGTCTAGGCTATCGGTTGAAAAGAGGTGGTCAGGTGATATCTCACCTCCTTTACATGGATGACTTGAAACTCTTTGCCCCCAACAATTTGCGACTGATGGAGCTACTGAGAGTAACAGAAACGTTCAGTAGCGCTATCAGGATGGAATTTGGTGTGGACAAATGTGCGGTCATGCATGTAAAGAGAGGGGGGATTACGGAATCCGTGGGAATCCAACTCTCGGATTCCATACACCTTAGATCCCTCTCTTCAACCGAAACCTACAAGTATTTGGGTATGTCGGAAGCATTAGGCATCAATACTGCCGATATGAAGCAATCGTTGAGGGAGCGCTTCTTTGGCCGCCTGAATAAAGTGTTAAATAGTCTTTTATCAGGCGGAAACAAGGTGCGTGCCTTCAACGGTTGGGTCATGCCGGTTTTAATGTATTCTTTCGGCATACTCAAATGGACTCAGACGGAACTTGACGCTCTGGATAGGAAGGTCCGTACATTGCTGACGGCATATCGGATGCATCACCCACGGTCGTCAGTAATGAGACTGTACCTCTCGCGGAAGTGTGGGGGTCGCGGCTTCTTAAATGCTAAAACCCTCCACAACCGCGAGATTTGCAGTCTCAGAGAATATTTTCTTCAAACTGACGTGGAGATGCATCGAGATGTGGTCGCAGTGGACAAGGGCCTTACCCCACTCTCCTTGGCGAAAGAGAACTGGCGCAAACCTGCAGTACTTGATACCAACGATCGTCAGGCAGTATGGCAAGGCAAAGAGCTTCACGGACGCTTTTTCCGGGCCCTCCATGGGCCTGATGTAGACTTTTTGGCGTCTGTATCCTGGCTACGTTTCGGCGACCTCTTCGGGGAAACCGAAGGTTTTGTCTGTGCAATTATGGATGAAGTTATTATGACGAATAATTATCGGAAATACATTGTTAAGGACGGTACGGTTGACATCTGTCGGGCATGCCACCGTCCCGGTGAATCAATCCGACATATTGTTTCCGGTTGTTCTCGTCTTGCTAACGGCGAGTACTTGCACAGACACAATCTAGTGGCTAGGATTATCCACCAGCAACTTGCCTTGCAGTACAACCTTGTGGAAATCGAAGTACCATACTACAGGTATGTGCCCGACCCAGTTCTCGAGAATGGGCATGCCACATTGTACTGGGATCGATCTATCATCACTGACAGGACTATTGTAGCCAATAAACCTGATATTGTGGTGATAGATCGACGAGAGCGCCGTACAATGATTGTTGATATCGCTGTCCCTCATGACGAGAATCTCGTGAAAGCTGAGAATGATAAAAAGATAAAGTATCTTGACTTAGCACACGAGGTTGTCGACATGTGGGATGTGGACTCTGCAATCATTGTACCGATAATCATTACGGTCAATGGCCTAATAGCGAAGAGCCTCGACCAACACCTCAGGAGGCTCTCATTACGCGGCTGGGTCAAGGGCTTGATTCAGAAAGCAGTACTCCTCGACACGGCACGCATAGTGAGGAGGTTCCTCTCTCTAGAGCCCTAACCACCGGCAGCTTGGACCTTGTTCCTGATGCCGATGGACTACTGTTTTTTGTATTTTTAAATGTTTTTCTTTTTTAATGTTTTTTATAAAAAATATTTAAAAATATGATCAATATGTATGTTTAAGTAATAAATGAAAATAATAAGATAATAATAGAAATTGTTAACAATAATTAATGATAATCACACAATGTATAGATATGTTTGAAATATATTTAGGATACGGTAATTATTAAAGTACTTTTGCAGATAAAATAATACATATTATAGAATAGTGCGAAATGTTAGTAAGTATCTATTTCGCTATCTCCTGACTATGATTATAATTATGTAAATTAAAAAAAAATCCACAACAACAACAACTTATTAATGATCTCATAAAACAGGGCTTCCTCTCTTGTACCCTTTTGCTGTGCCCTACAGGGTCCATAATGATCTAAATTATATAGTTACAACCTAAGTACACATTATGGTAAAGCAATAAAGATATTGAGTATTGAGTCAAGCAATGACAGGCTCATAAGTAAACCAAAATTAATAAAGAGGTACCTATGTCCTTCGCGAAATGTAGGATTGACCACGCTTGGAAATCGAGTCGAATTGGTTTTTTATCTTTTTAGGATGGACGCTTAGCGTGTTTCCCTTTCCGTGTTCAACTGGCGACACCGGTCTCGCGAAATCCACACGCTTTTGTTTTACTACGGAATCCTACGATCCCGTGTTCAATTCGCGTCAACTGAGCACGCTTTTGCGATCAAGCAACGTTAAAAGAAGTTTTACAAAACAGTGTGTAATTGACTACGGGGACAGCGGTACTTCAATTAAATATTTAAAAATACTTCCCGTTCTCCCCGTGGTTTGGTTTTACATTCAAAAATATGTTTCTGGCACTCGCCGGCCGCTGCCGCGGCACCGCTCGCTACGCTCGCTCGGCTCGTGCGTTGTGTGGTCACAGTTCTAACCTAACCTAACCTAGCTGTCTCGATTTAAAAAAGGTTTATTTCGTACGATAACGGGACAACGAGAAATAAATTTAATCACGTCCCGCTGTCCCCGTGACAGGGATATCGCAAACGGGGACAACGGGAATACACTCTAAAAACAGCTACATTGCAATGAGAAGCGCGCGAATCCAACTTCGGGTGCTCTCGCCTGCTTCGGCCCGCACGATTTATCCCGAACATTTACGAACGCGCTAAATCAGTACGGATTTGTTTCGAATAGACAGGTTAAAAAACCGTGTTCAATTCAATTACACACTGTTTTGTAAAACTTCTTTTAACGTTGCTTGATTGCAAAAGCGTGCTCAGTTGACGCGAATTAAACACGGGATCGTAGGATTCCGTAGTAAAACAAAAGCGTGTGGATTTCGCGAGATCGGTGTCGCCAGTTGAACACGGAAAGGGAAATACGCGGACGCTTATAACGTGCACGTTTTTCTGCAACGCTTTCACATGATGATGTTACCAATATTTTGTATCATGATTGTGATTTTCAATAAGAATGCCCATGGAGTTTCCAGCTCTTACTTCTCCATAGGAACCTACTACACTTGGGAATGGACAACTAGCTTCATCTTTCAGACTGGCCGACTCCTTGACAGTCCAAAGGTGTAAATGGTTTAATTGAAATAAATAAGTTTGAGCTTGAATTTATGACGATGTTACAAATGAGGTTACAGTTTGCCATTCTCTTGATCTTCAATCTGTTCTACAGTAGGTGTCCACGGGAACATAGAAAGTATCTACTTTGTGTCTTATTGGGAATGTAACGACACACAACCAAACAATTTATTAATTTCAAGTTTTTACTGCCGAACGAGTTGACTTTTAATTGTTGCTCATCAGGCCAATAAATTGTGTTCTAAAATTAACAGCAGTTTTGTTTTTGTGTGAAATTAGTCAACACACACGGTGCCTGAGAAATGTTGAGTCCATTTTTGTATTGTTCATGGTTGCACTGTTGATTGCTTTGTGGGTAAACACAGGGGCAAGTCAAAATTAGATGAAGGTTGGAAGCTATAAACTTGTCGGTAATGTCATTCATCAGTAAATGAGACTTGACTTGAAGATTACTTAACTACAGTGTACTTACAAAAAAAAACCTACTTAGCTTTTTTCTTTCTAAATCCCATGCAAATTCTCTTCAGCAGCAGATAGGTTTTTCATAAGAAAGTCGCTTCCATTGTTTCTCTCACGGAATTGATAAAAATAATACTTCTTTTATTTATTCCGTGGTTTCTTCCTTCTACCACAGAACCTAACATAAACAATGAGCTACATCACCACTGCATGAAGTAGTCCAATGATTGTTGAATGTCTGTCTCTTTGTAACACTCAATAAACTCAGCGTATAGCAGTCCACAGCTGGAGCTGGAGCTTAGGCCTCACCTAAGTTGTGTCACAACATCGGTTCTCCGCCTTTCCCATCCAGTCTGTCCCCGTTACCTTTTTAAGGTGTTTGTTGTTCAGTCGGTCCCTCAAGCATCGTCTAATAGCATCTAGATTTTAGTCTTTGTAAGACTGTACTCAATGTCCTGAAGCCCCGTTCGTTTGGTCAACAAGGTGTAGACCATAATAGCATCATTGTGAATTATAAACGCCATCTGTTTGCTCCACGACCTTGCCAACTTGTGCTGCCGGTTGTACAACCGAAGCTAATTGTGTCCCATTGTCTGTGTGGGACACGGACTGAATGTTCGACAGTTTTAACTTAATTGTTCAATCTTTTTGTGGTTTTGAACGTTTAGTTAGAAATTACGCAAATATAATATTTAATCAAAAATAGCTCGATATTTATCGACGATGAAATATCAATACCTCCTAACTAACTTTTTTCGATTTTTTGTTGTTAATGCCAATCACCGTAAAATGCTATTTAGCGTGTGTAGCGGCATCAACATCGCCACATGCGAACTACGCGTAATACTGACGACACGCAAAATCCCGCATCGCGCAAGCAGAGTTTACCGCACAACTACTCGTAGCATATAAACAACATCCCGACATTAACCGTCGCGTCGGGCACTTGCCCACCAGACACAACACCCGTCTGGTCGGAGGATCCTTCCTGTTCCATAGAGGATGATTGAACTTTACACCCTGTTTCGCATGCCTCTAAACGTGTACTGGAAAACCTCCTAACACGATAATTTAACTATTTATCCCATTAAATACTAATTTAAATAACTTCTAAATTATGGGACGCTAATTTTGCTGCGAATACCTCTTACTTACTTTTGAGAAGATATTGGTAGTTCGTCGTCGATATATCGCTGTAAACGTCTACTGCTGCATTAGCAAGTCAAAAGCTTCGAAAGCAAAAGCGACGAAAAGTCAAAAACTTCAACGAAATTTCGGACAGACTCACCAAAATTAATTTACAATCAGCATTTAACCTGATGAGATATTGTTTTGGTCCAAACTTTATATAGGTTCTTCCCCTTTATGGAAGCAGACACATCTGTTGGCCAAAATTTACCAAATTATTCGCAGCACACTAACATCCGTTTTAAATGTGGCTTGGACGACCGCAGTGTGGCTTCAAGCCACACTACCAATCCGTTTCGGTGGCCTCGGCGTCCGCAAAATTACCAGTATAGCTTACTGGGTCCTGTCCTCTGTCCACAGCACTGAAAAGTTGACCGGGATAATTTTAGCCCCCTCCCTGGTTGACTCTTGAAGTGCCGTGCTTGACTGATGCGGTGAACGCCTGAATAGCGGCTTGGCCGGATACAGATCGGACCGTAAATACATCTTCCCAGAGACAGTGGGATGAGCCGCTCTGCAGGTTGGTACGGAATAATCTTATCAATACATCCAACAATACTGCTGAGCGTGCCCGCCTGTTGGCTGTGGGTGAGTGGGAGTCGGGCCTCTGGCTTCAAGCACTACCATCACCCAACATAGGCACTATGCTGTGTGATACCACCTTCCGGCTCGCTACTTGTTTGCGTTTGGGCGCTCCTTGCAGGGCTCCGCATCGCTGCCAGGAAGCTGTCGACTGCCTCGAACACCATGGCCGATCTTACAGTAAGAGTGTAGGCCGGATAGCACGACACGCTAGCATTAATGACATCATCCGTCGAGCTCTTGTCACCGTCGGGGTGCCAGCTGTTTTAGGACCCAACGGCTTGACTCGCGACGATGAGAAGAGACCAGACGGAATGACCATAATGCCTTGGAGGTTAGGCAGGCCATTGGTGTGGGATGCAACTTGTGTCGACACCTTGTGCCATCCTATGTTCCTAGTACGGCGGGCTGTCCTGAGGCGGCTGCTACAGGTGCGGAAAACCTCAAACGGCAAAAATATTCCCATCTTATTGGGAGTTATATGTTTGAGCCGTTTGGGTTTGAAACACTAAGGCCATCCGCGTGCCCACTTGGTTTTTCGAGATATCGCCAAGCGGTTGGTCGACTCTACGTGACTAGAGGGCTGGCTTATTTTTTGGCCAAAGAATCAGCATCGCCATACAACGTGGCAATGCTGTCAGCCTTCTGGGCAGTTTTCAGACAAACTTTTTGATGTCCTATAATTCTTTTCCCCCTTGTTTTAAATACATGTCCATACCTATTATTATTTTAAGTCTGTTAACTTTTATTGGTAACATGTAAATGTGATTCTAATGAATATAATTAAGTCAAAAGCTTATAATTAAATATAATTTGGTATGAGTTGCTTACCTTCTCACACTTTATTGCAATGTTATTTGCCGTCTTTCAATGTGCGGTGGTGTCGAAATACATCGGGATTGCACACAATATCCAAATGTCAAGAAAGTTTGATATTTCCCTAATGTTTATTTTCCTTGATTAATAATCAGAATATTTGCTCATTTTGTAACCAAACTTCCTTTTCTACTCAGACAAGTTTCTTGTAGTCTAGTGTAGCGAAGAACAAATATTTCACGATCATTTCAAGAATTAGGATAATTTCATGTCACAGAATATGAGAACAAAGCACGGCGATACGAGTTCTGAAGATTTTGTCTCTGTCTGACACGAATACACAATTCGTATTAAGGGAGTTGCGCTAAGGTAGTCCGCGAAATTTCAATTTTCTTACGTTTTCTGCGTTTATGTTTTAAATTTGCAGGTAGATTAGATGCGGTCTGGTTGTACGATGACCAAAATATGTTTCGCGAAATCGCAACCGTAGAAAATATGTGCATAAAGAATTACAAATTTAAAAAAAACATGACTTTTGAGGCCAATTCAAGCTGTGAGAGTTGTCTCTAGGCTAGAAATGGCGTCAAATATCATGATTCCAAGAAATAGTCATTCAATAGGGCAATATGAACAGAGAGTCATAGAATGAAATATATTTTGATTAACTTACTATACTGCAAATTACAAAAAACTTGGTACAAACTTCTGAAACATGATCCGTTTGTAATTCCATACTTCGATGCATCGATTAACTTACACCCAGGTGTCGCTACCTACACCTTGCCAGATCAATGGCTATCGGGCTCTTGAAACCAAACCTCTTCCCATGAGTCTCCATGTGTTGTTTGTCACATTGCTCGTCACGGCATCGTTGCTATAAAACATGGTCATTAGTCCAAAAAGGTTCTCAATGGTTTTAAGTTTGTCTTAG
The DNA here is from genome assembly GCA_948098905.1 of Tiliacea aurago. Lineage (NCBI taxonomy): Eukaryota > Metazoa > Arthropoda > Insecta > Lepidoptera > Noctuidae > Tiliacea > Tiliacea aurago. The sequence goes on along the minus strand of OX402581.1, from coordinate 27,185,061 downwards.
AATCTAGTTACAACTACAAGTAAAGTAAGGCCTCAGGCTGAGTTTAAAACGAAACTTGTCATCATCTGCCTAGTCAGCTTCCAGTCTAAACATATGCACCTGAATAATAGTATTTACATGAAGCAACTGCTTATCTGACCTACACAAGCCAGTTTTTGAGACCAAGATATCCCTTAGAGAGGCTGGTGACTCAAAACTGGTAGAAACTGCTTTATAATCAATCTCTATTACAATAGTACTTCGTAGAATAAGGATTCTATCTCACGATCACAAGATTGCCCTAATCGCTGGGCTATTGTTGTTTCATTAGGATTGACCTGATCCAATTTATTTGCAACTCTAGTTCCATTGTCACCTCTAGCGGCTTTTGTCACATTCCCATGTGTACTTCTGTACTTCTGAAGATCTTTCCTGTCTTCCTTATTTTCTTTCTCTCCTATATACGAAATCTATGGAAGCCTCTTTTAGTGTCATAACTTGTGCCTCTTCCTCATGGCCCAGTTGACGTAGATTATCGCTCATCACTAGTGTGTATTTGTCTTTGTCACCACTAGATCCTTTTCTGTGAATTATCCTATGTGTTTCTATTCTGGTGTTATTTAAAAATACCTTTACACATTGACACATCTTAGAAGGATCTAAGTCTAATTGATATTAACATCCGAAATACTTTAACTTTTTGTCACATTCTTCGTCATGGCCTAGTTAATATGGATCATGGGTCATCAGCTGAGGGACATTCCCACCGGTGTCCGAGATGAGACGGGTATCCCTTGTGTGGAGTAGTGTGGACGTGTGGTCGACCGAGTCGATTGCTTCATACAGGCCCGCGTGAATGCATGCTGTTTGAGAAACAGTTCACAGTAAAAAGTAAGTAAGTACAAGTTTAAATTATGAACTGTGTAATGGTGAACTTTAGTATAATTGGTGTGGAACCTATGCCCACGGTCCTTGAGCCGCAGCGTATAATATTTTAATTTAATATACGAATAAGGAAATCTGAAATAATATTTGTTTTGTTTTTTCCAAATTAGGAAATTTGTGTTACTTACATTAATATATAACTGCGTCATTTGCGTAAAAATTTCATCGCAATTATAAAATATTGTGGTATCATGCATGAGTATTTAATAAAGGTTTGCAACCGCAAACTATCTACTTCCTTATACTCATAATGTTGGTAAGGTACGTAGCTTTATTTGGACTTGCTGTTAAAAACAGGTCTTTTATTGTATTTTATTTTATTTACTGTTACCAAGTAGAATTTCAGCTGTATACGTCACTCAGTGATTAACTAGGTAAAATATGAAAAATTGAATGACGATAAAATATGAGAAATTCAACGACGATAAGTCTGGATGTACCTGATTTTATGTGCTGGCTGTATTTTTAACAGACTTCCAAAAAGGAGGAGGTTATACACATATATTCGTCTGTACGTTTTTTTAATGTATGTTCACCGATTTCTCCGTCAATTGTGAACCGATTTAAAAAATTCTGTATTTGTTTGAAAGGATATGCTCTCGAGGCGGCGAAAAACTTTGCACAAAAAAAAACAACCGACTTCCGAAATTAAAGTAATTTTTCACTGTGTAGTTTCTTTTTAGTCGGTCAGTTTACCTGTCATGAAATATTTTGTAGACACGGACTAATCAAGCGGATGTAATAGGAACACACTAGACGTCGCGGGAGCAGGTTGCGTCTGCGGTCAGCCTTGCGCCTGCACCCAATCGTCGCTCCTGGCTCCCACGGGGTAATCTAATGTGTTGCCATGTATCATTCATGTTTATATATACGAGATTGTTTTTATAATTATTATAAGAATTTCATACTTCTATTGAAGAGTTTGAGGGACTACCGAAATAGTAATGACAATTTGTTGCGTGTCTTTGCTTTAACCGCATGAAGTTGTTTTTTCCAAGTGTGGCCTGTAGGATTCAATCATTTGTGGGAGTCACTAACGTGTTATTTTGTAGGTAATCTCTTCCTCTATTCTCTTCGTTCTGCATATCCTTACATAATTTTCCTCTTACAGAATGAGCCCTTCTTGCTGCCAGGTCCTGCTACTGAGTTGAATATTCCCCTCCCTCTATTTAGTTAATAATAAGTTTTCAAGCCCATTTTTAATTTTATCCCATTTCTTCCCGTGGGTGTAGTAAAAGGCGACTAAGGGACTTACTAGAGAATGGGCAGCAGCGTTCTCTATGCATTCAAAACCATACTGCGATCGCCAACCCGCCTGCCAAGCGTGGTCAGTATGGCAAATTCCCACCCCCCCCCCCGCTTTTTTGAGGGAGGCCTATGTCCAGCAGTGGAAGTCTTTCGGCTGATGATCTGATCTGAAGTTTTCAAGTCAAAGTCTTCAAACGTTTTCACATAAGAATAAAGTGTTAGTTGCATCTAAGGTTTCATCTGTAGGTATTGCTCATAGCAACTAGTTCGAAACATTACTAATTGGTTTATAAACCTGTGTTCTCTGTGACTCTTCTTTTATAATAACATAAGTGTTCTCTAGAGTTGGAAGTGATTTTAATTTAGAATCTCTGGGCAACGTCTGCAAATAGTGCAGTATTTCTGGCTGGGTCAGTGGGCTCACAGGCACTTGTTATCTGTGATAGGTACTAATACAATTTTGTCAGGGTTAACATGTAGCTCATATTGTGTAAACAAGAAGTTACAGTTGCTGGTAAATAGTAAGCCTACAGATCTTTTAAAGTTTTTAGGGTTCCATTTTACCAAAATGGTAAAATGGAACCCTTATGGTGAGACTAAGTCTGTCTGTCACACCTGTATATCTCAAGAAATACTAATGCTATTAACTTGAAATTTAGAATAGTTTTAGATGACGTTTGCACAACTATTTTGCAAACAAGAAAGAAATTTAAAAAAAAAATATTTTTTGCAAAAGGGACTGAAAGGGGGTCTTAAAAATTTGAAGTGCGGCTACTAGGGCATGTGGGGTATCATATAAAAGAGCGCTGTTTGCACATTCTCATTTTTTTTATGCTACATTTTTCATCAAAAGTCGGAAACTAATTCCGACTTTTGATGAAAAATGTAAAAAAAAGTACCCCCCTTATCTCCGATGTTTACATAGATAAAAATCTGAAATTATTCTATGTGATAGAAGTTTATGTAAAGATTACAGGAAAAATAAAACGATGTCTCTAAATAGCACAGTTTTTCAGAAATCATCAACATTATATATAGGTACGTACGGAACTCTTGGTGCGCGAGTCTGACTTGCTCTTGACCGTTTTTTTATCTCTTAATAGAGCCAACAACCAAATATATATTCCAACAACTTTTAAGAGAATTATCTCTTCAAAGTTGTTGGAACATATTTTAACTTTCATACAAATAATTCAATCCTAACCCTTCTGCAAACCGCAGGACCACATACCGAAGCCCTACGCTGTACGATTCCCACACTCTTTTTGTTTTTACATGCGCGGGCGCACAGGTGTGTGGAATCTATTTTACGTTAACGAGAATACTAAATTTCATACGATCGGTTGTTTTGTTCCCATTGCGGCCTTATTTAGCTTCAGTTGCTAAATGTGTTTATTTGTGTAATGAGGTAAGCAGTTCGGAACTAGTCGAGAAGTGTGTTAAGAAAATGGATAGAAAGGGATTGAGTAGGTACCTTTTTTTTTTTGGGTGGGAAATTATCAAATAACTTCTCCCGCTCTGGGCGGAGCGAGAGGGAGTGTCAGACTTTTACTGACTAAAACCCACCGTGTTCCTTCAAATGCCTGTGTGCCAGGGCCACGATATCCCTTTCGGACAGACTCGTAACCCTGGCAGGTTGAGTAGGTACCTACAGTCATAAGATAAGATAAGATAAGTCTTTATTTGCTTTAAACATGGTATAAAGTTCTTACAGTCTAGAATGTCCACATGTTTAGCTATACATAATAATTGTATCAATTGCATGCAAATAATTAACAAATTGTCGTATTGGCATATTATTTGCTGTAGCTTGTGATCACGCTAATAGCATTGACATACACTTTATTAGGTACCAAATAGTTATACATGGTACATACATAGATAGAACATGGAACCTGCTCGAGTTGACTTTTACTACCACAAACATATTGTTTTCTTTGTCTCCAACCTTTTTCGAACGACTTCAAAGTACACACATCAAAAGTTTCTAGGTATTTTTTAAATACTTACTTACTTACGTTTTATTGCCCTATCGAAATTATATAAAAATATGTAGGTATTTAGATTTATTAAATCAAATGTTTTCGTAATGTATAGATCGACGAAGTACTCTCTGCTTTTGCATTAATAAAAACTTCGCGATTTTTGCTTATGCTGGATTTTTCACCTTAGTTGATCCCGCCAATAAAATGTGATAAAATAGCTGTCTGTATTTCCGCTGTTAACGCGTTTATCACAATCGTAGGCGATTCGGCCATACTCAATATGAGTTCATCCAAATTACGTTGCGGAATGGCCGCCCATTTCCGTTGTAACAAACGAAAAAGATTTTCTGGTGTGTGTACGGCATCCATATTTGGCAGAGCACTTCTTTGAAGCAGCAGATCCCATGCGTGTTCAATGGGATTCTAGTCTGGCGATTGAGCAGTTCATGGTAAGACGTTGATATTAGTTTGCGGCAAATGTGTCTGCAACGACTCAACAAGCAACTGTAGTGTGTGCATCATCATGCATAAGCAGAAATTAAGCACCAAATTGGGTGCGCATGGGAATGACAACATCTAATACATGTAATTAATTAATTGTCATTCCCAAGTTAGTCAAACCACGGAAGACAGAGACGACTATTAATTATGTACTATATTTCGTTCCGAACTAACTGTAATGTCTTCCTCTACATCCAAGGAAACGACAAAGCGTGACCAATTTGATAAAATCCCATCCTTCACCCAAGGGGGGTAAGTAAGCCGGAGACTGACATAAACGTCAATTATTTTAAAAATTATGAAGAGTCAGTTGCGTGAAATTGCTTTAAATCACCCTAAAATAGACGCCGTTTTAAGGGCGTTAAACAAAGTTAATTATAATGATTGAACGTGACTGTGCGGGCGCAAGCGACTGTGTATGAAATATTAAGAGTTTATTGGTTCCTGTGCTTCCGCTAGAGGGTGTGAAGGGCGACTAAGGCTTTAAACGGAGTCCGGATATTTACGTAATATAAACTTTTATTGTGGGTGACGTGATTTGCAAGCGGGGGTTCCTTATTTAGAGAGTCGCACTAAGTGTTTGTTTTTTTTACTCTTCACTTAGTTGCATTAACTTACTTACATAGCACAACTTGAACTATAAAATTCCATGAACATAAACGCATGAATAAAATTACCAACGAATCATTGCCATAGTCAGTCCTTCATATCAATGAGCCGTATACTCGCCCTAGACCAGGTGGCGTTTCAAGAGTTTCGCGTTGCGCGTGCGTCGCTCTATTTTCAGAGCAATTAGGAAAGCGCGCGGATTCCACCGGTTCGAATTTCAAACGCGTTCGTATTTCAATAACGAACGTTCCAACGATCTTTGACGTTTTATGTTTTTAATGTCTACATCATGCTTGTATTAACTTTCGTAGAAACATCAAGGATATGACTGTTTTTTTTCTGCAAATGAAACCTAAGTACCTACTGTAGCGAAATTAAAATGAAAATTCACCACTGACGAAATTTTCTTCTTTAACTCGAACTTATTATTCTCGTATTTATTATTATTTAAAAAAGAATCGCATAAAAAAATATAATAAGCTAAAATTATGCAAACAAAAACATAAATAAGGTGCTTTGGTCTACTTTTACCAGCCGCATAGAATCCTTGGAGTTCGAAACCGGCAAATCCGTTTTGGTGCGCGACACAATGATCGTCGTATCGCCTGCGTTTCTGTCGAGGCGGCTTACGCCCGGAGGTTAAAGTTAGTCAAAATAGCTTCGGAAATAACAATTAAATTTTTATTAATTAAATTTAGAAGAAGACTATTATTATGCTATCGCCGACTTTTTTTTTTTAACTTTTAAAGATGTACAATTCTGTACAACATTGATTTTATATATCTCTTACGGTTTACGCGGCTCACGTCAGTAAAGCTCTCAGTCAGCATGATTTTTTCCGACATCTTCAACAATAATCCTCATATTTCAGCCAATTTACAGAAAACCTTAATGAATGATACCTAGACCTTCCTCATGAATCACTCCGTCCATTGGTGAAAACCATTTGAAAATCCGTTACGTAGTTTTTGAGTTTATCGCGTTCAGACAGACAGACAGACGGACATTGTTTTATAATATTATTATGTAAGGATTTAAAATTATTAGTGGTGAATTTTCATCTTTATTTCGTTTAAACACTACTTACGAAATTGAATTCGACTGATGGGCCGAGAACGGGACTACTGAAGCGCAAACTTTGGGTGAACCAGGAATTTTTGTGGGAGTAAGTAACTATTCTGATTATTAAAAAAAATAAGTACATCAACACACGACACACGAAACTCATAAAATCGTCTATAACTCACATGATGCAATGTATGCTGCACTGTGATTTTTTAGAAGCTAATCACGGCACCTATATTCGAAGTAAACATCAGCAAATTATGTTTTTTTATCGTTTTCCCTGACCAGTTTTAATTAGAAAATGTATAAAAAGTTTATAATTATAATTTATACCGCTACATAGATCGTCACAACTTTACGGCTAGTTTTGATGGCCAAATAAAATATTATTAACTATTTTCAGAAGGTCTTCTTACACTTTTCTTCCATGAGCTAAAATTATAACTGAAGCCATGAGTTAACATTGCATCTCTATCTACAACATTTCGATGTGTTGCAAGTTACGCCTGGCTGGCTGAAAAATTCACTCAGGCATTTTCTTTGTAATCAGAGACCTCTTTTACGGTGCCAATAGGGTTCAGGGATCATTTATTTCACAACCTCCTTGCGCGAACTTTTAAGGAAGAACGATCTTTAATATTTGGTACCTTTTATTTGTTTTTTGTTTATTTGTTTTTGTTTTCGGGGGGAAACCTTCGAAAGGCACCTGGCCTTTGGGGAAAAAGACCAGGGAGTGAGGGATTCTTACCTCACTAAAACCACCCCGGTGATCACCATCAGCACATGAAGGGGATCCCGTTACCTCATAATAGACCAATCCGGAACCCCCTTAGTGCAACACCTGTTAGGGCACGTCTCTGGGGAGACTATAAATAATGATATTCAGCTGGCAAAGCTATGTGCCATCGGATTTCCCCCAGGGCTGTTACAGCTTCTCGCTGATTATCTTCGCGATTGTCAGCAGTTTGTCAGATTGGGCCATTATGAATCCCAGCCCTATCATACGCGTTCCGGAGTCAGTCAAGGATCAATTCTGGGACCGCTTCTCTTCTTGATAATGATTAATGATCTTCCTTCAGTTATTCATCACGCCAGAAGTTTATTATACGCAGATGATTTAAAACTCTTTCCCGAAATTAATTCTGAAGTCGATAGTCTGGCACTGCAGCGTGATATTGAGGCGATATTGGAGTGGGGTGCGAAGAACAAAATGGAGTTTAATTCTTCCAAATGCTTCGTCATGAGTTTTACTCGAGCACGAAACCCTATCACCTTTACTTATAAAATGAATGGTAGCATTATTACTAGAACATCTGGAATGAAGGATCTAGGTGTCACATTTGACAACAAGCTAACGTTTCATGATCACATGGCAACGGTAGCAAAAGATTCATTTAGGCGATTAGGTTTCGTTCTGCGCAATGCTAAAGATTTTAGGAACACCAGCGCTATTAAATCTATTTTTAATGTACTGGTTCGTACCAAACTGGAGTCCAGTGCATGCGTCTGGAACCCGCACGAAAAGAAGTACACTTTACTCTTAGAAAAGGTACTAAAGGCTTATCTTAGGTATCTATATAAACGTATGAATGGATATTATCCGTTTATGTATCCTTCGAACTTTCTTTTAGGCTGTTTAGTTTATAACTCTCTCGAGGTTAGAAGAAAAAATTACTAAATTATTAATATGTGTAAGATCCTTCAAGGAAAAACAGATGCTCCTGAATTGCATGACGAACTGTCCCATCTTTTTGCTCCGATGAACTTTAACCGTAGCAGGAGGCACAGATGGTTCGCCGTGCCTTGGACTCGAACCGTCGCTCGAGCCCAGTCTCCTGTCCCTCGCACGCTCTCTGCGCTCAACGCTCTCTTGGACGCTAAGCCTCACTGTGATGTGTTCGCGGATGAATGGAAGAACTTGTCAACATGTCTGGAGTATTGTGAGATGAGCGTATGACTGTCGAGTAGCTGTATTCTTTTGTTTTTTTTTTGTACTAATATAGTGTGTTGTGTCTTTAACTAATGTAATTGGCCTTTGGCCGTTTTATGTTAAAGTAAAAAGTAAAATAAAAAAAAAGAGTCCCCTGATCATCGCTATGCACGGCAGCACGTGATCACAGTGCCACCGTATTCCCTAAAAATCGCTCGGTGGGCAATCAGTGTCCCCACTCTGATCGCCCGCGATTCCAAAGTCCCGCCTGTATTAAATGATACAGGTGGGGTTTCGGCGTGTTAGGCGTCGAGGCGGTTGCCTCCTCGACGCCTTCTTCTTCGAGAGGGATCGGCTCTCTCACGATCCCGCTCTATTATTTGGTACCTACCTACCGTATACAAGCACTCATTTGAACATTATTAAAAACTGCTGATGCTGCTGCGGAAAATCTCGAGCAGCGTAAGTATAATATACTTATATAATTATATCTTAGAGCCGTTTGGGGTTGAAACCCTCGGGCCGTGTGGGCTCCGAGTGCTTAAGGTCTCTTTAAGGAAATTTCAAAACGGTTGGTTGACCCTTCCCGTGACCTAAGGGTTGACTTTTACCTTGGGTATTGCCATACAACGCGACGACAACGCACGACGTGGCAATGCTGTCAGTTTCTTGGGCCAGCAAGTCGTCAGCGATGCGGATGAATTTTTCGACACCATATTTTAGTTTGTTAAAAGTTTTTATAATATTGTAATTTTTATTAATTAATTAGATAAAAGTTGTTATTTATGTAAATAATAGCACCATCCCATTTCTTCCCGTGGGTGTCGTAAAAGGCGACTAAGGGACTTTACTAGAGAATGGGCAGTAGCATTCTCTATGTATTTTAACATACTGCGATCGCCAACCCGCCTGCCAAGCGTGGTGATTATGGCAAACCCCCCCTTTAGGGGAGGCCTATGTCCAGCAGTGGACGTCTATCGGCTAAAATGATGAATGCATGATGTTATTTATGTACTTCATACCATTTTAATTCTGAATAAAAATATCTAATGATTTGACGTTGAAATTTAAAACTAACTTAAAATAAATTAATTCGAGATCAAAATTAGCCTGGTAATCCCAAAACAATATCCATTCTGTGGACATAACTTTCTGTACCATTTCCACAGAAACTTGTATGTATATTGTGTTTAATAATAAACATGGTGTGTTGTGGCGACTAGCTCGCCTTGACACGTGGCGCCGCACAGATGTTTGTAAAAATAAGTTATTGTAAGAAAGTTCGCTCGTGCCCATTATTGTGTCACCTTGGTAGTACAGACGGCTGCACATCAAGCTATACATTTCCAGTATAAGCTGATCTCGCATTGTGTAGGATTTCCGTACAATGAGAGGTCCGCGTATACTGGAATGTATAGCTTGATGTGTAGCCGTGTGTACAAGCGTTTACTGACAGGCGTTCATTAATTGCATAGTCCTGCATGCCACAAACAAAACTTTTGAACAAGCAAGTTTTCGGCTACTCTGATGAACTATTTTCACGAGAACAAATAAAATATTGGTTTTCTGTATTTTTATTTTTCGATTGTTTATTTTTTGGTCCCTACGAGGTTTATAAAGCTCCCTGGGCCGATTGGCGTATGTAACTTTTTTCAGTTTTATGGATGATATTGACTAGGTACCCTTGTTTTTTTTTTTGGCTGTGAAATTATCAAATAAATGATAAATGATTTATTTTCTGTAAGTAGGTTTGTACAAACACTTTTACACGTCAATCATATTTAAAAATAAAAATAAACTAGATGAGGTCGGCGTTTCGTAACTGACTACTCTGAGAAGAAAGGCCGAAACAAACTCAGAGGTCACAGTCTCTTTTAAAGTCCAGACATAATCATGGTCAAATCATGTGAAGACCATGTAGATTGGTGCCTGAAATGATCTTTTGATCTTAGAAATAACTTCTCCGCTCTGGGCGGAGCGGGAGGGTGTGTCAGACACACACTGACTAAAGCCCACCCGTGTTCCTTCAGTTGCCTGTGTGCCAGGGCCACGATATCCGTTTCGGACAAACCCGCAACCGTGGCATGCATTGGCCCTGACGGACCCCGTCAGTTTGTGCTAATCCTGGAAACAGAAGACGTAGAGATTGAGGGGTTAACGAAGAAGGTCAAAAATGTATCTGCATTAAGTTGAGGTTTATCGGTCATACTAGACACGGATACCTATAAGCAACTAAGAGGAGCTTGTGAGGGTATAGTTAGGTGGTCACATAAGCTTGTATAAAACAACGGCGTGTGCGGGGACAGGAAGAGGTATGATCCTCATTATCATCAAGCTTTAAGACGTTTACTGCTGAAGAATCTCCACAACGACCGGTCCTGTGTCTCCCGCATCAAACGGAATCTCGCGACCTTCATTAAGTCCGACCGAGTACCAGAAAGTGCAGCGTAGGTAGCCACCAAAAAGTGGAACAACGACTTGGTGAAGGTTGCAGGACCTACAGTGAAAGTAAAATATAAACAAAATAATATCCTATTCAAATCACCAGGTTATAAACCAGTGGCTCTGTTTAAGATCCCTTAGCATGAAGTGTAAATATTGCTAATTTGAGTATAATGACCTACTCCTGCGCACCACATTCCCTTCGAAATGGTTTACTTATTTATATTTTATATCAACGGTAAAGTGCGGAATTTGTGGTTTTTTTTTTTGCTGGTAGGTACTTATACTAATATAAAGTTGGGGAAAGGTTCTTATTTAGTAGAATATTTAAGTTAACAACTAATAAATATATTATTGTGATCAGCTGCTTCGCTAGTTCAAAGAACGAACGGTAATCAATCTATACATCTTTATATTATTTAATAGAATCGTAGCGAAGTCAAAACTGTACATTCAATATTTTTGAAAAAAGTAATTGCTTCGAGATAAGGGATTGATCCTAATGCCGAAAATATAGTTTTTATAATTTTTGTCAAGTCAATATACACTACAAAAACTAGACAAAAACCACACCACTTGGCAAAAACTTGATTAGATTCTTAGATTAGATTAGATTTGTTCCGAAAGTTATGTGTCAGCCCAAAAGTCATTGTTTTTCAGTGTAAAGTGTCAAGTAGGTACACACTGCTACATATCAAGCTATACATTTCCAATATACGCGGGTGATCTCGCATTGTATAGGATTTCCGTACAATGAGAAGTCAGCTTGTACTGGAAATGTAAGTATAGGTACCTAGCTTGATAAGTAGCCGTGTGTACATAAGTATGTTAAGACGCAGATATATGCCAGTGACCTTGAGTGGTTAGCTTGCGTGTTCTGTACTGAGCTCACGCAACGCGTCGTACGTTCAGCAGGACCGCCCATCAAGGAGCGCTGTCCCCAATTTGACGCATTATTAATTTATTATACACAAAACAAAAGATATTTTAATAAAACGCGTATACTTAAATCTCAATAATTAAATTATCTTTAAATTAGTGAAAGTTTGAGTAAAATACCCTTTGGTAGATTTTGCGCCATTCTCAGTTTTTATCCGCGTTAGACATAACTTTACAAATTAATTTCACTATGTAATATAAACATAATCTAAAATATTCACATATTAAGTGATTGAGAGAATGCTCTAATTCATCATATAATTTTTTCAAATCATTAATACTACTCCTTTCTAACGTGATCTTCTCGTCTCCGCGATCAAGGATCTTTTGGCGCTCGAAGGATACTGACAGGGGGGCGCTGTTGATAAACATTTCCACGATTGTTTTGTGAAATGTATTGAAAAAACAAGATGGCGGCGTTATATCCGAATTAGGTATGTAAAGTATTTTTCAGGTATGTTTTTTATATTTTTATTTTAATGATAAGAGTATTTGAAACACATAATTTCATCTTTTTGTTTTTACAAGCTGTAGTTATTATTATATATTTTTTTAAAGTATTGTTCGTACTGACGTCACTAGTAGCTGAATAGGTTAGGATCTTTGCCACGTTTAACACTTATTTAAAACCAAAATTCAGTAAACTCAAACTGTCAAATTTGACAATTAGTTTGTTTACATTTCATACTTTAGCGATTTCCGTACTTTAGTTTAAAGTTATGGCATATTAATAAAATGAATGTATTCAAAGACTACTTCTGCTAAGTTCTTCATACCGTCAAGTATAAACACCACAACACATAGCCGACACAAATTGATTGTTAGTAAAAGAAACCTTAAAAAGGAAATGGTGCGAGGAAGTAAATGTTTAGTACAAGTCTGGGCGGCGACTGTTTTATTGTGAAGATCATTTTAACGTAAGTTAAGTTTTCCTGAGGCGATACATCGATGTGATTTGACTTGTACTGTCCGCCGCTGGTGAAAAATTACACTATTTACATATTTACCTATCTGAATAGAATAATAATAAGCAACTCTGACTTTTTTCGTCTTTAGCAGCATAAATATTCTGCACCAAAATGTCGCTGGTCTTTTGAATAAGGCCGATTTACTCACTATCCACCTTCAAGAAATGTCCAGGAAACAAAAAGACATAGATGTTGTCTGCATAACAGAACACTTCATTATGCGTGGCCATGAAAAAGTATTAAACATGCCGAACTATAAACTAGCTGCATGTTATGCAAGACAGTCAAAGAAACGTGGAGGAGCTTGCATTCTAATCAAAGGAAATATTAAATATAAAGAATTAACGGACATCTCACGCCAATCAAAAACAAACGTATTCGAATGTTGCGGAATAGAGCTAATCAAACAAAGATTGTTTATTATCTGTATCTATAGACCACCAAAACTAAATAACTTAACTGTATTTTATGAAAACTTGGATATTGTCCTGAAAATGTTATGCACTAAATCGAATAGAAGGGTTGTTGTTTGTGGGGACTTCAACATAGATATCTTAAAACGAAACAATGTTACCAAAGACTTTGAATGCTTTTTGTTGGGGTACAATCTTAATTTAGCACTACGACAACCAACTAGATTATCCAGTAACAGTTGCCTCGATAATTTTGCTTGCAGTTTTCAACTAAAATGTAAATGTGAAATAATGGATTTTGCTTTGTCCGATCACACAGCACAGTTACTGGAAGTAAAGGTAAATAGAACCTGTAGAATTAATTCTTGGCGCATTAACAAACGTGATCTTTCAACCGAGAATTTAGTTAGGTTCAAAAATTATCTCCACTGTCTTTCTTTCTCGGATACCTTACAGAAAATGCAAACGAAGCTTATGATTACTTTCTGGAACACTTTCGTATGCTGTACGATCTTTGTTTTCCATATAGGTTAGTCACTATCAAAACAAATCGAACTATTAAATGGGTATCGCGTGGTGTACGAGTATGTAGTAAAAGACAGAGACATCTGTTGTGGAAATACAGACGTGACTCTTCAGCCGAAAATAAAAATAAATTCAAAAATTACTCCTTAAAATTCAGAAAAATAATCAAATTAACCCAGAGAGCGCAAAACAATTATTTTATAAACACTGCCAATAACAAATCTAAAGCATCGTAGACTATTTATAAATAACAATACATGCAAAGTCGAGCCAAATGCAAAATCAAAATCTAAGACACTGTCATTAGTAACCCAGAAGAGATTGCTAATGCATTTAACAATTTCTTTATTGACCAGGTACAATCTAATACTTCATCAACAGCAACACATTTAACTACTGGTTTAATTAGCAACATACATTCAATGTTTATGTCTCCAGTGGTACCTCAAGACATAATAAGAGTGATCCAGTCATTAAAAAATACAAACAGCTTTGGATATGATAGTATAGCTTCAAAAGTAGTAAAATTCGTGTCGAATAATATTGCCTCACACTTAAGTCATATAATAAATCTGTGCATTAGCTCTGGAGTCTTCCCGAATGGTCTAAAATCTGTTATCGTAAAACCACTTTTCAAAAAACACGATAAAGAAAGTCTAGTAAATTATAGACCCATTGCCCTAATTCCAATATTTTCTAAAGTCATCGAAAAGATAATTTATGAGTCAATTAATCAATTTTTATGTAAATGTAATATTTTATGCGATGAACAAAAAGGATTTAGAAAGAATAAAGGTATTAATATTGCTATTTACGACTTGCTTAGCATAATAATGGGAAATGTTGATAAAAAATTGCCAATTTGCGCAATTCTTACCGATATGACAAAAGCTTTCGATTGTGTTCATCATGCAACCCTGATTGATAAGCTTATCATGTATGGGATAAGAGGAAACGTACTTAATCTTATTAAATCATATTTAAGTGACCGTAAACAATATACGGAAATATCTAAAATTTGCACGAACACTAGGCGTGAGAGGAAATACATGTCCGCAGCAAGAGTTATCACACATGGCGTACCTCAGGGTGGAGTTCTTAGCTCACTTTTGTTCTTGCTATATATAAATGACTTACCACACCACATTGAACATCCAATGGTCTTATTTGCTGACGACAGCACCGCACTAATTAAATGTACTGACATAAACAATTATGAAAATGAAATAAATAATACTCTTAAAGACATTGTAAATTGGCTTGACAAAAATAATTTAGTAATTAACCTGGAAAAAACCAACGTAATGCATTTTTATCAACGCACAGCAGTACCAAATGTAGTAATAGAATGTAATAATTGTAGTATAGACCAAGTACAAGTTGCGAAATTTTAAGGTATACTGATAGACAGCCAGTTGACTTGGAAACCTCATGCAGAAGTGGTTTGTAAAAAATTGAGCGTATCCGCGTATGTCTTATACAATCTAGCGAAAAAGGTCAACATCACCACAACAGTGGTTGCATACCATGGTATAGTCGCGTCCATTTTAAGATACGGAATAATCTTTTGGGGAAACTGTACTCTAAGAGAAAATGTGTTCAAGGCCCAAAAACGTTGCTTAAGGGCAATACTTAATATGAAAGTGACGGATAGTTGTGTTCCTGTGTTTAAGTCCCTCAAACTATTAACCTTCCCGGCTATGTACATTTTAGAGGTCGCAATTTTCGTTAAATGTAACATTAACCTTTTCACTGCAGTGTCAAAAGACAGAAAGAGACCTTTAAGAAGTCAGTATAAAGATCTGTTGCATGTTGAGACTTGTAATACAAAAAAAAGTATTATTAGTATGGGCCCAATAATATATAATAAAATACCTAACATAATTAAAAACGACACAATTCAAAACTTTAAAAATAAACTGAAAGCATTATTAATTCTAAAATGCTATTATTCTGTGAATGACTTTTTAAATGACACTGACCTATGTACTGAATAATAGACTAATTTATTTTTGACAAACCTAATGATGACATTGTTGTTTCAATTTATTTAATTTCAATTTCCTAATATATTGTGCATATTTAAATGAATGTTTTACTAATAATTATAAATTACCATGTGTGCCATAATGAATATTGCTGATCTGTCACCATTGCTTTTAAGTTTATATCAATTCAAATAATTTAAAATAATGTTGCATGCCTACTATAAGGTAGATTGTACAAGGATCACCCATATTTTAACATCTTATTTACTGTACCTACAATCAAAGCAAATAAATGTTTACTTTACTTTACTTCATGTAAATTTGACGTTGGCATGACACTTGACACATAAAGAACAATTTAATTACAAGAGGCACGGAAATTTCCAATTCAGGCTTTGTGACGTCAATTAGAAGTCAACTAAAAGTCAAGTGATTTTAAGTATTTTTGTGAAAATAAATACGATCTTATAATTTTAAGACCTATTAATAGAAAAATAAGTCTTAGAAGCTTAAAATCTCGAAATGGTTTTGGAATCGGCATACGTACATTTTTACTTTACATACCGAATTTGGCCGCGCGCCGAAAGGACCTTGTCGCGCTATAATGCTTCAAAATCAGCCTTTAGGCAACTGGAGAGATCTTATACCACAGTAACGGTTGAAACTATAAGACATCATGCTATTCCTGTTGACCAGTAACTCCTTACTGAGTAACAGTCAGCCCCAGGATGTTTTGCTCCACAAAGCTAAAAGTGCGTTTCCTTACACGTAACAGTTTATTTGAGTTCGATTGTTGTGCTAACACTTCCCGTCGTTTGTACTG
The DNA here is from genome assembly GCA_948098905.1 of Tiliacea aurago. Classification (NCBI taxonomy): domain Eukaryota; kingdom Metazoa; phylum Arthropoda; class Insecta; order Lepidoptera; family Noctuidae; genus Tiliacea; species Tiliacea aurago. Next base: position 27,168,701 of record OX402581.1, on the reverse strand, counting down.
CTTACATACATACACATACTACATACTTTGATGTTTACAAGTGATTATTTGGATGTTGAGAAGTGGAGGGTTGATGTACTTGGAAACTCTTAATTGGACAAGTAATGAAGAGCCGTGAGTGACTGTGTCTTCCTTGCGTTATTTAAACTTTTCTAGCAATTGATTTCTCATAAACTTCAGTTAGGCAAGGACTTGCAGTTGTAGGTGTATCCAGCCAGCGATTACAGGTAAGCCCAACATTAGCTGTATTGGCTCACTGTCTCTTTAGCTTGAAATTCATGTATGGTGTTAATAATTACTATCGAGAACTATGTACGAAGTATTGGTCAAACTCAAACCGCCTTATTACAAAACAAGATTTAAATTTTGACATGTCATAAACCATGCAGCCAGTTTTTGTAATAAGAACGTAACTGTGGTTGAAATACCGTTCTTTATACAAAATTGAAAACTTAGTTCGGTACTAAGTTGTCAGTTTTGTGTTTAGAAACTTTACCATAGTCGGAATAAAGTTCGAAATTCAATAATGGCTCCATGTTTTAAACCTGGGTCTGAAGATGAACCTTGTTTTGTAATAAGGGGGAAGCTGTTTTTGTTCTGTTTTGTTTTTGTTTTTTTTTAAAAAAACGTTGCCCCACACTAGGAATTTCTCCTGTATCGTGGGTGCGTTTACACACATTTAAATTCACATACACAAACAGCCAGACCCGGAACAGCTACTGAAACTCAAAGCATTTATTTCAAATAAACCAATTACAGGCACTTTTGAATTGTCAAGGGGTCGGTCAGTAATAAAGATGAAGCTAGTTGCCCATTCCAAATCTTAGTAGGTACATAAGGAGAAGAACGGACAAGAAACTCCACGGACACTCTTTTAAATTAACATATGGTTACAAAATATTGGTTATATCAAGGCTTCTACATACCAGCGCGACTTGTCGCGCGACGCTACAAGTCGCCCCGGTATGTAGAAGCCTTCATTCGTGTTGAAATTAAACATGTGAGAACGATGCAAAAAACGTAACAAAAAAATAAAAAAAGAACAATTCAAAAATTAAATTAAAATAAGCCAAGGCCGCTAAGAGATGATCAGTCCCTACTGATGGCGCCCGTTCACGAACATGATATGGTCTAGTGATAGTATTCCGAGAGTAATATCCAACTTTGTCGGCAAGACTTTGTATTGGTCCATAGTTTGGTTTAAGGTTTATACGCCACACTTTCAGATAAAACCCTACTGAACAAAGAAAACAAACAAATAAAAACAACACAATGCAATAAACCAGCAACTATAAGATTAAAAGTTCTTCAACTTATAGGCGTAGGTGAATATGGCGCCATAAATACACTATTAAAACCCCATGTAGGCGTGACCTATTTCCTAAACTTCTAACACTATCCATTGCTGGGTCACTATAACGACACGTAATACAACGACTATAATAAACAGTAATGTATGTTGAACGTTTGTTTATGCTCGTGGGTGGTGGAAAGCCCTTAGACTGATTGATAAGCGATAATAATGAGCATATGATTTGTCTTTTGTTTTTCGTATCTCATGATGAAACAAAAGAAGGTGGGCCGATAGAGACATGATACCGCTAGCGACGTGGATACGATAGGTTCCAAAGTTAAGATAACAGATTGTTTAATTCTTATATTTTTAGGGTTCCGTACCTCAAAAGGAAAAAACGGAACCGTTATAGGATCACTCGGAATTGTGTGTCTGTCTATCTGTGCGTATGTCACAGCCGATTTGATCCGAATCTACAGTACCGATTAAATTGAAATTTGGTACACATATGAATTTGTGTGACCCAAACACGAACGTATAATGTTAATAAATTAATTTTGAATATGGGAGTCACTTTTGGGAGACAATTATGAAAATTAAAAAAAGGTTTGCTCACTGTGCCGTGTGACATTTCAAATGAAATAGCGATATTTTTTAATAATTTTAAATTACCTCATCATTTCAGCCGAAAGACGTCCACTGTTGGACATAGGCCTCTGCCAAAAAAGAGGGGGGGGGGATTTGCCATAATCGCCACGCTTGGCAGGCGGGTTGGCGATCGCAGTATGGTTTTAAAAATGCATAGAGAACACTGCTGCCCATTCTCTAGTAAGTCCCTTAGTCGTCTTTTACGACACCTACGGGAAGAAATGGGATGGTGCTATTCTTTACGTCCGACACCAAACGGAACAAGACACACCAACGTTAAAATACCTAATTGGTTTTAAAGTTCTTAAAGAAAATTGATGAAAATCGACCCTTACCTTTGTCCTAAGCCAATGAGCCTAAAATTAAAAAAATACAGGTTATAGTTCTATACTTAAAGATTACAGGAAGTCCTATAAGAAGTCTATGGTCTTATAATAACATGGTAAATCACTCAATATTGTGCGTACAAACTTAATTGGAATGTACGTATGGGGGAACATATTGTAACTACATAAGTTTGTTCTTGGGATAAATTTATCCCAACTACGGAACACTTCATTGTGCGTGGTCCGAAATACACTTGGCCGGTTTCTTAATTAAGCAATTGTTTTACCCAATGTTTAAGTGAGCCCCATAGCAAAGAAAATAAAAGTAATTCTACCCAAATTGAAGCAAATTGTAAAATCGATCAACTCGGAAAACTTAGTCCCTCACTACTTCGCTTCATACAAGGATTCTAAGATTATAGCTATACCTATTTGTGCCAAATTAATTTTTATAAACTAGCAAAAACGAACAATACCCACTTACTAATGACGTAAATGAGAGAAAAAGCCTCATAAAAATATGATTACTTCAGCGTCTAACAACGCCACTGTAAATAAAAGGTTTTTTATGTTTGCCAGGTTTTTACGAGTAGGTATCACTTTATCATTGCCTTTGTTTTTATTTATTCTTCTTTGTTTTGAAGAGTTGAATAAGTATTTTCTTTCCGCCTTCATGAATCACCTAAGAAATTTTGGAAGAAAGTAAATTGCGTTTATTGGAACAGCATAAGAACAAAAACTGGCCAAGTGCGTGTCGGATCACTCGGATCACGCACAATGAAAGTTTTCGTAGTTAGGATAAATTTAACACAAGAACAAACTTAACAATGTAGTTGAAAAACATGTACCTACTTCCATACATTTCAACTGCAAATTAAACTTAGTACGCACAATATTCAGATCCAATATGTTTTTTTTAAGACAATAGACTTTTTATAGGATTTAATATAGCCCATTACGTAAGTATATAACTATTTTCTGTATTTTTTCCTCAGCATTAGGCTCAGTTCAGTAGTGTCGAAAATAAGGGGGTATCTTAAATAACTTTAAAACTATTTATTTTTAAATTACGAAAATATATTTGAGAAAGTGACTCCCTAATTTAATATTAATTTCTTTACGTTACAAGTCCGTGTTTGGGTTACATAAATTCATAAGTATGTGTACCAATTTAATCGGTCCATCAAATTCGGAGCAAACTGGCTGTGACAAACGGACAGACAAACAGACAAACACACGACCCAAGTAGCACATGATAGCCGCACAGTGGCTTGACTACAGAATGTGTGGACTACTGAAGGCTGTTTTCGTTTCCTGTATAATCGCTGTGTAGTTTGCTACGCAGTCCTTGTAATTCTAAATTGGGCCCCAAATTAACCAGCCTTGAACATTAAATTTTCAACAATGAAAACAGAAATTCATTCTGACCTATATTTCCTTTTCATTCGTGGAGACCCCACGCACCTCCAACTACATAAGTCAGGACTAGGTGATTATCTTAATTACACCTGCGTCATGCCCCCGACCACCTAGCTAACCTAGCTTCCGTTAATTTAATAACACTATTGTGCTGAAGTCTTCAAGAAAGCATCTTTTCTGTTAAAGATCGTACGGCATGAAGAAAATTCGTATTCTACAAATTTATTACGTTATCACAATTTAATTAAATGAACGAGCATATAAGATCAAAATCCTTGAGAATTAATTAGCTAAGATCAGATCAGTTCAGGAAAATCTGTCAGTTTTACAACAATTCAATGACAGCCCGCCATTGTGAGCGCCATCTTGGAAGTTACGATATTATCGCGCTTGCGCGGTGGCGCGGAGGATTCGATCGTGTGATTAATTATTATTTGAGTAATTATAATGTTATTTAATTTCCTTGCTAGATATTACACCGTTATTGTATAGATAGTGTGTTAAATTTGCGTTACGCACTTACTGAAGTTTTTTTGGCTTAAGTATGAGTTACGATTCCGTCAGTTTCAAGATTGATTGACTTATAAAATTGCTCAGATTGACGCTTCACGTAATATAATATATGAACGTCTATTTAGGTCTAGATTAACAATCAGTAATTTCGTTATGAATGAGTTCTGATGCCAATTACTGTTGCAATCGTAATCATTTCAACAGTTGCTTAGCAGTGAGATCATCCGCGTTTTATTCTGATATCCTACAGGTTATTTATAATATTTATCCTCCTAAGTATTGTTGTAATAAGACAATAAACAACAAGATGATGCTGGTCGTCACAGTAGAGCGCTCTGCCACTCCTCTTCACGCGTACTGCACATTCTAATGATGACAGTGCTACCACGGAACGGTGTGTAAAGGTAGGGTCGGTTCGGTGTAAACCGTGTTGTAGTTTCGAATATTTTTTGCCAACCTTTTGCTGTTTCCAGCAAGTAGACGAAGTTTTCCGTAAGTAGATTCTGTAATAGGTAGTAAAGTGTACCATAGCTGTTGTCAATCATCGTCTAACTGAGATAGTAGCCCCCTCCCTGTCAAACAAAAGGTCATCCGCGTTTGATGCGACATTTTGTCCTAGTGGTGAGTACCAGCATCATTAGCTCATAAAACATACTGTTATGACATCTAGGCAAATTGCCAATGGCATTAGTTTAAGATACCCATGTGGTGGAGGTACTTACGTAGTTACGTCCTGTAGAAGATTTCGATAACCAATTGTAGAGCCACTCTCCTTAACTCTCTTTAATTGCCATAATTCAGTCAGAAATATAACCAGAGTGTGAGTGCATATGGTAGCACATAGGTAACGACATGCGACGCGTGTTATGTTGGCGCGAAATTACACACAATTTGCCACGGTGTTTACCAGCCAAGTTCAAGGAAACCACTGTCATCAGCGGAGACACATGCTGGAAACAAAGGATAGAGCACAACATTATGAAGATACCTTTGATATTCGACTGAGGTAATAGGATTGCAAAGAAAGAAAAAAGGGAAACAACAGACAATTAGAATGCGTGAATGGTTTAGCGTAGGTATACCTAGGTGAAGAAGTGTTATTATAAATTGTGTTTATGTACTGAGAAAGGAGCTACTTCTGCCAAGAAACTGTTTTGCAGTTTGTCAGTGGTAATCGTAATATCTATTGAAAAATGATGACTGATTTTTTTAAAATGAAATTGTGATCTAAGATGTTGTTAGGGATAATCATCAAATGCATCATGAAATATCAGAAGCTAAGTTTTGGCGCATACAGTTTTCGCCAAGAGAGCAACAGACCAAAATGTAAAGTTATCGTGACATGCAAGGGCAATACTGCTCTTGCATGGCATGGCTTAAATTCATGAGGTGCTGCCTTGTACGTATTGCTGAGTGGTAAAATAATAATCAATCGTAACTACCCAAACAAAATGAGCATGACAAAAAACGAGTAATCGATACAACGCGACGGTCTGTTTCAGAAGGCCTATATTTTCGGCAACAGGCGGCTTTTTTCGCCCTGATAATGTTCATGAATACCGACGCTGGTTTGTTTGTAACCAATTTATTACACATAACAAATAATATACTGTTGGCTTTTCCTTTATCAATTTATTACAATATCTATCAAGATCTTATAAGCACGCAAATACTACTACTGCTCACAAAATATAAATTCCTTCCTGCTCTGAAACCGATATGCGTACGTGTTATTAAACTGTTTTTATGTAAACTATTAATTGCCTTTAATTATAAGCAATGTTTTCATAGAGAACTTTCTCACATTCGCGATACATTAATTTTGAATAATCTACTTCCTCGCACCCGTAGTTTTTGCGATTGTGGAACTACTTCCACAATGTTCTAAGCATTGTTATTGTCGATGTTAAATTAAAATAATTAGGTATGGTAGTTATATCACTAAGCTATAAATTGTGTTTAAGAGCTTTTACACCTTACGGCATTTCATACAAACTTTCAAGCCCTTGTTTTTCGAAATAACTGATTGACCTGACCGATTTTAATGAAACTTCAGACGCATAAGCAAGATACAAAAGTCTAAAAAGTTAGTAAAGAACATTTTCGAAATGTCTTATTTAAAAACAGATAACTGGAAATCTCTGTTTAAAATCGGTCTAATTTGGCTGTAACACTATTTTTTGAAAATGTGCTTTACTAACTTTTAAGACCTATGTATCTTGCTTATGCATATGAAGTTTCATTAAAATCGATTCAGTTATTTTGAAAAACAAGGGCTTGAAAGTTTGTAAGTTTCATTAAAATCGGTTCAGTCATTTCGAAAAACAAGGGCTTGACATTTTGTATGAAATGCTGTAAGGTGTAAACGCTCTTAATGTGATACTGCAATCTTTATTCGAGTCCACTTTGCAGCCAGATGGTTCGTCAACTGACTTTCTTTACTGTTCTGTAAGTTATAGTCATACGATAAATTTAAAATATAGTCCATCGTCATATTCCAGACTCCTATTTGACCTGAGGATTGGGATGTCAAGAGCTAGCTTTAGGTTATTGAGCCAATTATTCAGAAAAGGAATCAAAATCAAAATATTTTATTTCACATAATAACCCTACATGGGCACTTATGAAACGTCGGCACAGTTCCAATTGGTCGTTTCCTATGGAGAAAAGCCGGCAAGAAACTTCATGGTTCTCTTTTAAAAATAATTGTTTTTACAATGTCTTCAAATTACAGTGTTAATAGGTATGGGAGGACAGTATCGCCCGTCAACAAGTACCAGGTACTAAACAAAATAGAAAATGGTCTACGAGTTATTTCTCTTTGCTTTAGGACGTGGGTTACTTTTGTATAGGCCGTGAGCCTTGTTATTTAGGGTACATTTGGTAATGACATAAACCCAACAAACAACACCTGCTCGATCATACATTTTTATTTTTATTTTCCTTTATTGGCCAACCAACAATTGTATACACTGTAAATTGTTAAAGTAATATCTAATATAATCTAAGGTTAGTGTAACAATTTCTTACAGGTTAGCACCGCATGCCCCATAAACATATTAGGTGTGCCACAAGCACTAAACTATGAAACTAATATAATATAATAACTAAAATTAGGAAGTTTAAATAAAAATATAATTACGTGATGGAATATAAAACTAAAATAAACAGCTAAAGTAAAATTCAATTATAAAAAATAAAAAAAATGAGAACAAAATCGAGAAAAAATAAAATTATACATTACTAGTAATTGTTCCATGAAACTTGGCATATGAGTCAAAATGCACGTCAACAAGATCGCTGAAGCCATTTAACAATTTACAAAGACGAGGAACGACAGAGTTTGCACCAAGTATTGTTCTGCGGAGTGGAGGGTATAAAGGAGTAACAGGAGCACGAGGGAGTCTAGCAGGGGCCCGAAACTGAAACTTGGATAGTAAAAGGGGACAATCAATTTTGCATCGGAGGAGCTTATATAGGAATAATGAATCGATGATTATTCTACGTTTCTCCAATGAGACCATCTTAAAATAAGATAGTCGGGCTTCATAAGATCGTATCCTTTTTGCATTTCCGCTGGCATAGACCAGATGCCAGAGGAATCTCTTTTGTATTCGCTCCAGTCGAAGGATGTGCGTGGAGTAATGAGGTCTCCAAATTGTACTGCAGTATTCTAGGATACTACGAACGATACAGTTATACAACAAGATCTTTGTCCGACTGCGCTTAAAACCAGCAACATTCCTTACAACAAATCTCAGCATTCTAGAAGCCCTTTTGATGACGCCGTCAACATGAGGTACAAATGTCAAGGTGTTGTCAAAAACAACTCCTAAGTCCCTTATTTGATCCACCTCTTGGATAACGTTAGGGCCCACATGATATACACTAGCCGTAAGTTTCTTTTTCCGGGTGTATTACATGATCATTCTCCTGCTCATTTATTTGTGGTGGGCGAAATAATTAGATATGTCTTTTTCTTCCATACTTGTGTCTATAGGCACACGCCATAGATTCCCACCGATAGTTCACATTGCCCACTATTTAATATAAATTACTTCCTTGGCCGGTGTTTAGTACCGTTTAGTTCACCAATCACGATTCTACAGGCATTTCCCTTTCCGAAATGAAAGGCCGATGACACGGGATGTCTATTGGTGAGAATTTATTAATATTTATGTAATACGACTAGATTTGTGAACAATAATGCTAGTAAGGAACATGTCTTGTAGGAACTCATTGGTGTAGTCACATTCTTGGAAGATTCACTTACCGTGTGAATGAAGTTAGTTGGCGCCATTGCATGCTAAGTCATAAGAATGGACGTGTTCTGGGATATATTGATTCAAAGAAGTTAATTGTTGATTTTGACAAGTTTGATAATCTACTATTATAATGGCATCACTATGACTTTCCAATGGTCGGCCACTGACACTACATTGAAAGAAATTGCATTTATTGGTAATCTCGTACATAATGACAAATGAATGACATTTCTACTAATGGGTTTAATAACAATGGCAATACGACAATGCCATTATAATAACACAATTCTATTACGAGAACATTGACCGACCAATTATCGACCATTATGAATTTAGCAGATTACGAACTTTTAGCAAAATGACAATGGCATGACAATGGGATCGTGTTGGAATGACTGAATTTATAAAAATAGCAGACTTGGGCCCCTTGTGTATTGTATGAGCTATAGGAAGCCTCTAGATCTACGGGGATCGATTAGTAATATGCACCCTGATTGGGAAGCTGTAGTTTTTTTTGTATAGAGTTTAGTCAAGTAAAAGTTTTGGTCCTCATAAAATTAGCAATTTAGTTATTAGGACTACGTACGATGCTCATCTTACTTATCTTGATACCCTATTTTTACCCGACTGCGGCGAAGCCAAAAAAGGAGGGTGATGTGTTTGACCTGTATGTATGTATGGATGTCCGTCCCTATGTTCCCTCGTAACAACTAAACGGCTGAACCGATTGTGATGAATGGTATGTCGTTTGATTCGTCTTTATAAATTAATACTAAGTATAAACAATCATATGCAGTCGGAGGTATCTTCTTAACAATAACGACTTATTTACCTCCGGCTGCATGAGATTGTTTATAGTATTAATTTATATAAATCTTGTTTTATGTTCACTTTTTACGCAGTCGGGCTTTAGATTTTTTTATTTACTTTGTTGTCGCGAGCAACGAGCGCTACGCGGTAGTAACTTCCATTTCTCATATGCCATTATTTTATCATACAGTTCCATTACTTCGCGCAACATCTCATAAACAAAAAACTTTTTACAAAAAAATAGTAACCGACTACCAAAAATAACACTACAAAGTGAAAAATAACTTTAATTTCGGAAGTCGGTGTCTTTGGATCTGTATTTGAGTTCTTTGCCACCGACTTCCGAAATTAAAGTTATTTTTCACTTTGTAGTGTTATTTTTGGTAGTCGGTTACTATTTTTTTGTAAAATGTTTTTTATTTTTCACTTTTTAGTGGGTCAGTTTTGAATTTATCTAAGTTACAATAGCCTAATGTTAACTGCTCATCACCTTTTACGAAATATTGCTTTTCCCGATGCTGGAACGTTGATTGTTGAGGAGTTCTCCTGGGAAGAACCAGGAGAACTGCCACTCACCATATGCATAGTGACGAGCATAAATTGCTTAATCGCAACCCGTTAAATAGGTACTCATTATTATATTGTTCCGGTGGCCATCTGTGGTCTCCATCATCAGTTCCGCTTCACCAAATGGTGCTTTCCGTGAGCAAATGCACAAGTTACTATAAAAAAAACCCAAATCGCTATAGGTTTGCATATAAAATTTGAGGGTTTCCCTCGATTTCCATTGGGGATCCAATGGAAATCGAGGGAAACCCTCAAATTTCAGATAACATCAGATTCTGATTTGGTGTCAATGGGACCACCTCGGGAATATACCCTTTCAAACAAAAAAATAATTTTCAAAATCGGTTCATAATTAACGGAGTAATCGCGTAACAAACATACAAAAAAAAAAAAAACTTACAGCCGAATTGAGAACCTCCTCCTTTTTGGAAGTCGGTTAAAAACAATGCTACCGTACTACTCTTCTCAATTTATCGGTACCTATAATCGTGTTAGACTATTACATCATCGCTCGTGCTTCCTCGTAATAGCGCATAATCGATTCATACCGATATGAACCGATTCACGGTGAAATTGAGCATTGTAGCTATTGTAGCAGTCTGGGTTAGTCATGCGTGCCTTTTGTAAGTCCACGCTACTCTCGTCTAGGGCGCGTTAAGAAGATTCATCATCTACCTTGCCCTTTTCGAACTACGGTTGAGGTCGGCTTCTAATCTAACTGGGTGTAGCGACAAGCGATCTGATCGCCACTACCAAATAATTGGGAGCATGGTAAGACTGGTTGTGAGACTGAAGATTGGGATAAGAATTGCCATGTATGTAGTACCAGTGTCATCTCTTCTATTTCTGCGTGTCTCTTCATGTTGTGCCTTTGAAAGATCAGCGACTATTGAGAGCTTTTCAGCAATTATGGTGTGGTATGAAGTTATTTGAACAGATTCTACTTGTACACGTATAAAACCCTGTTGAGATATTCTCTGTTAGAGAAAGTTGCTCCCAAGCAGATGAGAGCCATACCCGTGAACATTTTTCTACTTTCCTTTCATAGTATGTTGCAAGAGTTGTTGTTGTTAGTTGTTGTTGTAGTAGTAGTTGTTGTTGTTGTTGTTGTATTGTGTGCCTTTAGTCTGTGCTAAATAAATGTATTTTCTTTCTTTTCTTTCTTTCAAATGGGATGATGATTTAGGGTGTTAATCAGGAAGAAGAACAGAGGGTACACTAACGCTGACACAAGACAAGGAAGAAGATCTATTATGATCTATGAATAGTCAGTACTTTATCATACTGTGATTATGTGAGTCAACATTTTAAGAGGGAAATGGATCATTGTGGTTCGCTACTTGCAATCGTAAGCAACATTATAAATATTGTCTGCCAGAGTCATGTAACAATGTGAGTACTACCAACCTGGCAGTAGCAGAATGTGACAATATTACTGTTTTAAAATAGTTAACGTTGACTTTAACAGTCCTCAAAGACCATACAATGCATAAAGTTGATCCATTGCCTCCCAAACTTTTTTTAAGAAAGTAGGTAAGGCAACAAAAAGTAGTGTGCATTTTGGAATGTGAACGCACTGGGTTTTAATGCTATTGCATTCTTGCTACGGAATTCCGAAAATTGTTAAAAGTTCAACCACATCAAGGTGACTGAATGACCATCTCAGGAACTAATCTGCATTGTCCTTATATTATGGCCTGATCAAGATTTTGTATGTATGGAGAATGGACTTTAAAAGAGACTGTGACCTCAGTTTGTTTCGGTGTTTCATATCAGGGTTGGCGGATAGGAAACGCCAACTTTACATCTAGATAGATGTAAAAAATTATCAATTTTGCCGAGCAAAAGAGTTTTTTTGGAAGAAATTACAGAAAAAAAATAATTTATCGAATCGTCTCTACAAAATGTTATCAAATAAATATGCAGCAGTTCTGCCGATCCCCTCACAGCGAGGCTAGGCGCGGTGTCACACACGACTGCGCGCGTACAAAAGGATAGCCGCGCTACCGGCGCACGCGCATCTCATTCAAATGATCGTAAGCGTAACGTTTACAAATGAGGATGGAGGGCTTGAAACTATGGATTAATTTGGTATTACGTTTGGATTAAGTTAGAATAGTACTTGTACACTTTTGCTTAAACTGTCGGGGAAAACGGGGTGACGTAATTTTTGTGTAAAGTCATTAAAATTATTACAGTGACTGTGCTTCGGCCTATTGCAGTCATTATTCAATGTCTGACACCCAGTGTAGAATTTTGTAGCATTTACAAACACAACCCTTTTTTCCATGTTGTCGCATGCAGTGTGCAATATGCACCATGTTGTCGATTATACTGACTAAATACTTGGAGGAGCGCCCCAAAAAAGAGCATCAACATCGTTTTGATCAGATGGTCTTCTCGCAGTTGCAATGTGGTTACAATACTCGTACCTATGTTATTAAAGTCAGTTTATTTAAGAAAAACACCACAACAAGACGATCAATGAACAAATACTCGTACTTACATAATGCAGAGAAGCAAGGAAAACAATGCGGAGGTCAAACAGATGCGCAGGCGCACGCTAAAGCAAAGATTTTCACACTTCGCTGCGCATTGGCTGTTTGCTTTTAGGTTTGGCTGGTTTACTTAAGATTTATAAATTAGTAAAAAAAAACTTTGTGCTGATCTCATTGTACTTCGTGCGTTTTTTTCCATAATCAAATTATTGTTCTGTTGTTTTCGCATTCGCCGGTGTTGTCTTCCGCAATCTAGTCTATTTTTGTCTCTATCAATTATTTTATTCTGTACATCTATCGATGTGAAATACCCCAAGGATAAGTTAATGAATGTTTCCAGCATCTTGCCACTGCTGCAAATACGTTTCTGGATGCAACCTGAACGCCTTATTTACTTTACGTTATGCCTTATCTTTTGTTTTATGAAATAACATCGCTTCTTCTCTTTATCATGTGTATCAATATGTGCCACCAGCACCTTGGTTTAGTCCATGTGATTTAATTTTATACTTCATTTGAAGCTCTGCTTACATCAGCGGCTATTATGGTACGTGTGACATACCGAAGCAATCGATTTAGGCTTTCATAGAATTATTTTGAGGAGAAGTATTTAGGTTACACACTTGTTATGACTTCAGGGAACTTTCACCGTGTCTGCAACTATTGCATTATGTATCCGGAATGTGTAACCATCAAAATATAGGGCATATTGAAGTTGGTTACAGGCGTTCATGCATTATGAATTTATCGGTATCCGCATCACGACGTAATGATTTGTGTGAATTACGCACACTTCGCTGCAACTTAGTATAGCTTGATATAGGCCGGTCATTATGATCAATGAAAAATGGAAAAGCCTATTTTAAGGTAGGCTGATCAAGTTAAGGTGGAAGTTGTTGTCAGAAATATTTTAATAATCTATATACAGGTTGTTAAAGAAATTGCGTGCCATAGATTAGGTAGGTTCTGTATCAATAAAGGAACCCAGGAAGAATAAAAAAATGAATTCAATAAAATAAATAAAAACATTAAAAGAATATTGCAAGATTACTTAACCTTATTTAGTACCTACTAACTTAAAATAGCAATCGTTTAGAATTAAAACGTTCGATCGTTCGTTTGTTCGTTTTTCGTTTTTTAGATGGTATTTTAGTACCTAATACTAGTTAATATATTTACGTTTTTCATAGTTTTAGATTGTAAGTTAATTATAAGACCGCGCTATCGCATTAGGTATACACCTGTAATGATAGTTGTAAGGGAGATTTTAATAAATAAATAAATAATGAAATTAATTAAATAATAAAAAAATTAAAAATATATTGAAAGATCAACCTAATTTAGTACCTACTAACTTAAAATAGCAATCGTTAGTAGGTACTAAATTAGGTTGACCTTGCAATATGTTTTTTTTGTTTTCCTGGGTTCCTTTTTCGATACTGAACCTACCCCTAAGCTATGGCACGCAATTTCTTTAACATTCTGTATAAAAAATTATTGCCGTGCGTTAGGCTCAAAAATTGCTCGACCGATTGTGATGAGTTGTGTGAACAACAAATGAATGGTTCCAAACAACAAAAACAAAAAAGGCGTTACAATGCCCTTTCATAAAATTTTTTGGCATTAGCATTATCTAGAAAAATAATAAAAATGACACAGACTTGTGATTTGTAGTTCTCGCAGTTTATTTTAAACACGATTTCCGATTTACGTCAGACTTAACTTTTTGCTAAAGTAAATTTTGTTTTCCCGAAAAACACAATGACAATGACAAAGTACCTGCCTACAGTTATTAATATCTAAGTACATAATAAAGTGTTGTATATGTTAGTAATGGACACGTAATGGAATTAACGCGACCACCACCGTGACTGCGTCAAGGATGGACATCCAAATAATGCGGCAGGGTTCCTTGAGGTAATATGTGGTGTTAAAATAATAATTGTAGTTATGATGCTAATTACCCTGTTATTATATCTGGTTGATCGTGGGCGGGTCGTGGCTATAAATACGCGATAAGAAAATATAAACACGGCCGGCGTTGTAGACGGCGCGCGGCGGTTTACTAGATTTGAAGGCACCGGTCGCATTTGGAAAAGGCGACCGCTGAATTTGTTCATGAATGTTTTGATTATATGCTAATTATTTTTTTATTTCGAAGGTGTTCGGTCACCCCTGTATGGCATCTCGTAGCAGACCTAGAGAGGTCGTTGCTACTTAACCGGATATTCCTGTGGCTGCCCTAAGGTTTTTAAGCTTAAAGCCTTCAGCCAGGGCGTAAATTATATATATTTATTAAAACTAAACGACAGCGCACTAAGGGCACCCGCTGTGGGGTTCGGACCTCGGCTTAGGGCGTCGTTGGGGGATCACAAAATTAGTAACAATTTGGGGACGGGCTGGATCAACATTTTGATCATGATTATTATCGGGGGATATTATATTTATTGCTACGGCGCTCTCAGCCTCTAACCGGGCGGCTGGCGCATCGACATTCAAGGGACGGGGGGGAGGACTTTTATTAACATTTACTCGGGAAGTTCGCGTGGTACCTCGGCGGCGAGGACGGAAGGTCGGTTTGTGTATTTTGTGCACTGTACTCGTGGCCCTATTGCTTTCCTGAAGGAGAGTGATGGGGTCATCCGGATCTAAGAGAGTGTGCCTCGGTCGGCGAGTCTGACTAATGGCAGAAGGCCTGTAACTAGCGGCCTGCACAACCAAGGGGTTGCGATGACGTTCCGCGGATTCGAAGAAGCGCTTTGCAATGCGCTTCATAAACTGCTTGATGGTAGGCATCTTAAGATCTACGTGAAGTTGTTCGTTCCGAACGAACCAAGGAGCCTTCGTAATTCTACGGAGAAATCGGTTTTGAAGCGTCTGCATCTTATGGATGTGATATGGCTTTACGTAAGCGAAGACTACGCAGGCGTAAGTCATGATCGGTCGAATGCACGCGGTGTAAATACGCAATTTGCACTTAAGGGACAACTTGCTGCGCGGGTTGAGTACGGAGTGTAGTCTGCCGAAGATCAAAGTGTAGTATCTGTTCTTTTCAGCTTAATATCTGAAAGTTCCCTCACTGAGGACTGAAACTGATTTTTGTAAGCTGAAGGGATGTTCGGGGCTCGCTCCACTCCCGTCGCGGGTCGGCCCGGCATTGCAGTGCCGCCGGGATCGGCCCACAAAGAACTTGGTGTTGATAATCCACTAATGTAGTCATTACAGATATTCCGTGAACGGATTCCTCTAAAGTCGCTGATTCCGACCCTCCGAACTTAACCGCGGTCGCATCTAGTCTCCGGACTGTTTGTTGGTTCCACCCCGGTCAAGCTCGCTCCGACTGCAGCAGCGGTGCCAGACCAACGCCCGTAGATCTTGGATTTTGGACTGACAAAGACAATAGACATGAATATCTAATCTACGAATTTTCGGTCCACTTTGGTACGAATTTTGAGTAAAACGATTCGCACCAGCGCAATACTACCTACTGTAAAAAACTTACCTAACCATGTGCCGAGCTATCTTACACCTAACCAAACTGCGCAAAGTAAACGAAAGCGTGATTCGATTGCGTGATTCGATCCCAACGCCATCAAATGCATATTTAATAAGGTACAAAATTAAGAACAGATTTTTTTTGCATTGAGTCTGGAAAATATCACGCACTTGGTCAGTTATTAAAAATTGGATCTGGCAGCACTCGCTACGGGCATCCACACAAATCATTTACAAAGCTACAAATATAAAACCGAGAGTGTAATCGCTATCCATTATAAATATAATACAGAACCATTTCAGAAACTAGGCCCAAATCCGCTCTGTATCAAGCGAGGAAGTAGATATCCCGGAAACCGCATTGATTTGTTATGCATTGTTTTGTAATCTCATTTTTTACTTAAATCCACTGACATTGTATTTGCATCTACACAAAATATGGTGAAATGCAAAGGATACGACGGCCATTTGAATTGATAATTAATAGAAACTAGAGTTGCTATCGGTAGTGGTGCAATCGACTGGTATTGGAATGTGGAGTAAGATTCCTTCAATAGCTATTTGACGAATGTATCAAGGTACGGTTTTAGGCCACCTTCCTAACGTCAAGGTATTTGGTGATTTCAAAATTGCCATGTTCCTTAGCTGTATATATCATTTTATTGCTATGGTCCTATTTTCTACTGGCCCTGCAGTACTACCTGTGTCTGTAATCCTTGTTGGTAAACATTGCAACTTAGATAGCATTGCATTATGCATACACACAACAAATACGAATACACTTGCGGATTTGTGACCCTTTGAATGTCATTTAAATTGGGTTTTTACCAGTGGCGAAGGGTGATTTTATGAGAAAGGTAAGCTGGAGCAAAAAAAAATCCTGTCTATACAAAATAAACTCGTCATGACGTCGAAGAAATTGAACTCTCGGCAAGCCGGACACGCGTACGAGTTATTTTAGGGCAAAAATGTTTTGTTGTTGGGATATAAAGACAATAATATTATTATAATGTATTCGTTTTGTAATATTTTAATTTTACGGTGTATGATGACATTATTTGTCATTATTAACCCATCAACATTTCGACTATGCCATTTTTCAAAGACGATAGAGTGGTTGTGTTCCGAATCTCCGAAGGGAAGCCGGTAGGAATCGTGTTATACGGTGCTTTCGCCCCTGGTTTTTACATAAATAACTCTAAGATAAAGATAATATTTTCATAGATTAATATGCTATTGTAATTTATTTTTATGTACTTGTGTGGTGGAAACTCGTTAACAGCCGTCACACTTCAGAGATCTGTGTTTCGCTCATTTGTTAATATGTGAGGTGTGACGAATGATATAATGAGCTAAAATAGTAGCAAGGTTAATGTAAGCAGTACTGAAAACAAATAAAACATCATAACAGAACAATTATTGATCCTTCCAAGTAACGCCGGCTATAGCAGAGCAACAAAAGGGATCACTCATCATCATCTCTGTTTGAATAGAAAGCAAACTCAGTTTGACCATGATGTCAAAGTCAAATCCTTTTTTTCAATTAGGCACTTAAAAGGCACTTTCGAATGTCAACATTTATAATACGATTTTTAGTTTCTTATGGAGAAGAATGGGCAAGAAACTTCATAGTTTGATGACGATGATGATCTAATAACACGAATGCTCTTTCTCAGTCAAGACGGAAAACTTATTATAAATGGATGGATTATGATTGCAATTAGATCAAGTTCTTACAACGACATCCACTGTTGGTACCGCTTACTTCTTTTTACAAAACACAAGTATACCGTAATTATCGTTTTTTTGCATTACTAATTCAAAGAGAACTAACAACGGAATATTTTTTTGTGGTCGCCATTTTTTCGCGGCCTCGTCTCTGTTGAATTTATTTGTGTTATGACAATCTTCTTCGTTTTTCCGTGCGATCTTCAGAGGTTTTTCTGTTTATTTTGTACTCACAATAATCATCTTTGTTTCTGGTTTTACAGTCACAATTGACTCGTTGCCGGTTACTGGATATTTCTGTGTTTGGTACAAAACGTCCTTTTCCTCTAAATACGGTTTTGGGTGGTCAATGATTAAAAATCTTTCCTTCTACTCATCTCTGGAATGATACAAAAACAAATGTAAATCAGCTACATTATTATCTACACCGGAAAATTATAACTAGGAAAATGATCAGTAGTGTGTTAGTAGGTAATTTGCGTCTATTTTAGATGTATTGTGTTATTTATAGGAGCACGTTGTAACACATGTGACCGTGGTGACTGGTGCGGATACACATGTCTTTGTGTATCATCGTATCGTCAGTATCGCCAGTATGCCGTGTAGAGTTAACAACCGTATCCGTCTGAAGATGGCCGGTTAAAGGATGTCTTGGATAGATTGTGGTATTGTTCTTGGCAACACTTTGTGGGTTAGTTTGATGATGATGAGATGTGCCAATTTATCATATTTTATTTTATGCTGGATATGTGCTATGTTTAGATATGAACAGTGCTTCAGTCATCTTTGTAGGTAAGTACTTCAGTTTGATCAGATACAAGAGCGTACAACGTTGGGCAAAATCCAAGCAATCTTTGAAAAGTTTTAGAAGTTACTAGGCCGATAATATCACTGATGAATAACACACAATGGTGCAGGAAAACATCGTGAGGAAACAGGCATATCCTAGAACCAAAAATTCGACCAAAAGGACATGGGACATTTACCAGTACCAACCCGCACTGGGTCCGCGTGGTAGATTACAGCCCACTCCCTCTCGAAGACAGGAGGCCAGCAGTGGGAACAGGCTGATTATGCATAACACTGATGTTGACTCATTAATGACACTTGCACGTAGCAACAATTATCATTTGAAGTATCGATTATTATTATTCAGGTTATTTTTAAACAAGGAAAATAAGTTGTTCCTCGTTTTTTTCAAGTTTATTTATTTTAGTTTTGTCTTCTACACAAAAACTGTATCTATTTTTATTTTTTGTGGAGGCTGTTACATTTTGTTGATTTCGCCAGACACACATTCTATAATACCTATATAAATACATAAATAAAAGCTGACACTAAAACATAATATTAGTTACAGAAGATCCACTTCATGTGGTAAATTTATACCCGTGTGGAACAAACAACCAAAATGGGAGAACCTTTCATTTCACAAGAGATTACTGGCATCCTATCGCTGAAACTGATTGATTACCATGATGTGTTATAGACACAGACGTCTAAAGTTATAGACACAGATGTATAGTGTGTAAATAGAAGACAGAACCTTCTCTTTCGTATAGAAGAAGAGAAACAGGCCTGTGACTCTGTGACGTAGCCGTGGGAATATTACAGGCTGATTATAGACGCAAAAGTATAGAGAACGATCACCCATCAAACTTGAAAGCCGTAACGTCTCCTAACCGGACCGGGAGATCATTCTGGACCATATTATGTCATGCGTGACGTCAACATTGTGCGTACGTGATTCAGCACCCCGGCCGGGCCGCGACGCTTGACGTGTGCGCGCGCGCCTCTCGAGGGCGATGCGTGTTGACAGAACGACATGTTTGTGCGTGTGATTGACTTTATTGAGAAGTAAAGCAGATTCATCATCGGTGATGAATGAATTGTAATGATGTTACAGTAACGTTGATAAGGAGTCAATCATTCTGATTTTCAGCAGCAATGGCTGCGGTTGGGTTTGCTACCAAATGGTTTCTTATTATACATACAGTTGGGGATTAAGATCAATCGAGCAATTGGTATTATTTAGGTAAATTCTTTATTGAAAAACTGCTTCATTTTTATTATTGTAAGATTGTAACCTGTTAGAGAAAAATCTCTCCCGGGTCCCCGGCTCAAGGTACTAGAAGCAACAGTGGGGTTTTAGTCGGTAGGAGTCCGAAATAACCCTCCGTTCTTCCCAGGCGGAGGGTATCCATGAAGACGTCTCCAAGGAACAAAAAAAAAACGTAACGGATGCTATAACAAACCAAAAAGATAAACCACCAAAAAGATAGACAAACACAGCTAATTTTAGCTAATCCAAAAGTAATTAAATCAATTCCTCAAACGATCAGATATCAGACAGCTGATTACGTCACAGTGCATTACAAGTTCAAGTTTCAATCGCAAGATGGCGGTGTATCCGGCGTGCGGCGGCGCGTTTCCGGCGCCAGCGCACGCTTCAGCGGCGCAGTTTCAGCATACCATAGTATTGTTTGAAGGAGGCCATTGTTTGAGGAGCACTCCTGGGTGGGCTCTATGATGAAATTATTTGAACAGCCGTATATGTTTCATGTGAATTATATTTCATAACTAGAAATATAAGTAGTTATTTGTCTTCTAACGCTTCGCATCCTGTGCTGAAATTAGAAATCATAAACTCACAACTCACGCCTTCTTCCCATGGGGGTAGGCAGACACTATAGAACGCCACTTGCTACGCGCCTTACATACTCCTTTTGCTTCGCCTACGTTCACTAGAATTCAATGTACAGTTTATACGTAGATATATCCGTTTTGACTGCACATGCATAATTATTAGAAACCATAAGTGACAAAATATGTGGCTCAGAATTTCGATTGTAGAATAGAATTGCTCTCGATTTTACTAAGAATCAAATGATTTTATTAACTTTTATCGCGTCATGGGAAATTCACCAAAATTAATTCTTGTAACACCCTAATAGATTCTCGTAAAATAAAACTACTAATAGATTCTCGTAAAATAAAACTACTAATTGACACATATTCATAGACTTCAACTAGCTTTTAATAAAATTTTATACATATAAATGTGGTATCCGGTCATTCATCGACTTCAGTGATTCGACTCAAAGACCTAATAAAAATAATACGATGGTATTTCCCAAAAATGTTGAATAACATACCTACAACTATTAGTGATGGTTAGACCGCCAATTACATTACCTTGAGTTCCAATACGACAGTATACAAACCTTATCAAAGCAAAAAATAACAAGCACATTTTTCAAGTTTGACTACAATGGCCAAAAGAGTTACCTAACTAAAAACAGTGGTTGTTAACATTTGACTGGTCAAAGACCATTACAAACTATACACAAATATAGAATGACTCAGGCTTTGGAAAATGGAAAACGTTTCCATTTTCCAAAGCCTTTTATGGCACTCACGGTGAGTGCCATAAAAGATGGTGGAACATTGGTGTTATGTACATGAGGTGACTCAGGGTATTTGGTAGTGTGAACTTTATCAAGGATTTAGGTTTCTACCAAGTTACTCAACGCGTACTTCGATTTCGTCCTTATTAAAAAAAAAAATAAAAAAAATACATTCCTTTATCATAATTATCTAATAACACGTTGGTGTGAGAATAAAGATGTACAACAAAACCGGTCCTAGTTGTGTCCCTTGGGAGACACCAGTTTGATCGAAAATTATACGAACGATAAAATTTGGTAATAATTATTTCACGTCATCACAATAACTAACAAATTATGAATGCTATTGAAACCAATATTCCGTATATCTAACACTTAAGGCAATACTCAGTATAGGTGAACCTTATCGAAAGTTACTTAGATTTTACAGTTTCAAGCTATACAGTACGAAGTTACGTAGAATTCAATTGATTGCATTTCACGAGACCAATGTTTGTTTAATTGTATTGTTAAGGGGAAGTCGTCGTTCTTATCGCACCACGTTATCGCAGTTTGTGTAATCACTACGGTACCACTTTAACAATACCTTAACAATCACATCGATGTAAATATGTATACGAGTATTGTAATTTTGTTGAATGCATTTGCGGGAGCACTTTTGAATGTAAACTTAATTTGGATTTGTTTTGGTATTATCATCGAAATAACCGTTATGTTATCAGTAATATTTGCTTTGCTTTGATGTTGATCTCTATTATGTTGTTAATAAATAAGTGTTTTTTTTTTTAATATTTTACATTCTAAAACCACAATATCAGTCAGTATACTATCAATATCTCTAAAGTTCACTAGGAAAAAAAACCGGCCAAGTGCATGTCGGACCACGCACAATGAAGGGCTCCGTAGTTGGGATGAATTTATCCCAAAAACAAACTTAACATTGTAGTTGAAAAACATGCTCTCCCATACATCGATATACGTTACGGTCAATTCTCCAACTGCAAATTTAAGTTGGTCGACTATTACTCGTTAACTTGTGAAGCCTACTTAGCTGTGATAGTTTTCCTTTTAATTTCGTTTTATATACTATTGCCATGAATTTTTTCACATATTCAAAACCAACCATTTAGCTGGCAGGGGGGGGGGACACTTGACTCTAACAAAAAATAGCACTTTAAAGCTTAATATTACGCAAACGGATCCCTTAATTGAAAAATGGTTTTGCCAAACCCACAATATTTTTGAACGGCCTATCCAACGATACCCCACACCATTGAATAGACGAGAAAAAAAAATATCATCCCCATTTCACGTGTAAGGGAGGTACCCTAAAAAAAAATGTTTTTCTTAATTTTATTTTACCATTTTTTCGGCATGATTAATATGTATACCCATGCCAAATTACAGCTTTCTAGGACTAAGCGTCTCTGAGCTAAGCTGGGGACAGACGGACGGACAGACAGACAGACAGACAGACGGACATGGCGAAACTATAAGGGTTCCTTGTTTACTACGGAACCTTAAAAAGGGAATCATTATACTTTCGATGCAGCTATTAAGCTGAAAGTGCACAGCGTCGCCGGCGCAGCATCAGGCTGTACTGTAGCAGCGCGGGAGGCGAGACCACATTCCGTCCGTGGCATAATGGTATTTCGCGCCGAACCTCCGCGCGCGACTCACGTGTCGCGTCGCTCGAAGTACCGCGCGCGTACGATCGAAACATTGGTATATACGCTGTGCTTGTGACGTTACTTTTTATTTATGTGTAATGTGCTATGGAGCTTTTTTATGTGTGATCGCCCCTGAGAGGGCTCTGTAATAAGTGCACTTTATTTTTTGGAAGTTAACTACCAGGTGAGTCTTCAACTTTTAATCTCATATTCTATGATAACATTTAATAAGGCTTATGGTCTATTGTGAATTCGTTTCTGAGCGTAAAATTCGATTGGGAGGCTGCAACCGATTTCACGATGTTTCATTTACGAGTACAAATAATAAAGGAAGTTCTAATATTTCTTAAAATATTCTCGAAACCTTGGACGTAAATTGGCCTTTAAGATTTTTTAATAATGGGTTTCTAGAATCACACAAATGTTTCATATTATTTTATCTTACATAGTTTTTAAACTTATGTATTTTCATAATACTCGTATGTATTTACTGAGCACTTGTTATTCATGCTCTCTTCGCAAACATTTGTTGCGCTTGCAATGAGTTTACAAACTGTGTTTACACGCTTGACATCATCGATGCGTTTGTTTTCTAATGTATTTTTTATTATTTTTTATTCTACGGAAGTTTGTCAATTCTCTTTTTGTTATTACTTCTCACAATCATTAACTTTCTTCGTTGTTATAATATTATTATTTACCATCATCTGACCCGGTTCCTCAATGGAACGTGTAAGTGATTCATCCGAAAATTGCGACAAATTTTTACTCTTTTTAGGTGAATCATTTTGATCCAAATTCTTTAATCCCTTTCATTCCTATTTGGAGCAAACTATGGATATATTTCGTTAAACGTTTTGGGTTATTATAAATCTATTTAAGAATTTGTATTCTTCCCTTTGCCGATGGGTGCATTGTTTACGGTATCCCAAGTAAATATCAATTACGAAGATAATGGAAGAGGCGTCGGGTGTGAATACCAAGAAAGGCCTCCGTCTTGGGTATACAATTTAATCCTTTAGCACGTCTTGTAGTTATTTTTTGCTAACGCTACCATTTTTTTAACGATACGTTTACGTGAATCGTCGTGTTCCTTTTTTATTACAACAAAGCTTTTTATCACCAATCGTAATGATTTTTGCTTTATGAATCGCTTTCTTTAAGGATCGTGCAGACTGGCGCGATGTCGCGGGCGTGACTAGGGTTGCGCTGATGTCTGTCGCGCCCGCGATATCGTGCCAGTCTGCAGGAGCCTTTAGTTAGATGCCAATTGCAGATTTTATTCTACTTCGTGAAACAAAACAATCATACTTAAACCTCATTAAATTCTAACGTATGAACTCGTCGAAGGAATACTTTTCTTCAGAATTAATTCAAACATGGACTATAAGAACTGTAGAATTCACATGAAGTTGAACTAATTCAAATAAAACAAAAGCTTTCCAGAAACTTGGAACTGGTAGTTCAATAGAACCTTTACGAAGATAATAAAGTAGTTAATGAAGTACCTACGAGTGCCAGTAATTGTACTAGTGATTGCGGAGTTCTTTGAATTATTCAATCCAGTAGTTAAGGTAATCGCTGCCGTTTCGATAAGTCTTAGGATAATTAATGCGCATTGATTGTGTACTTCTGTTTAAGCCGTTGATCTTGCTTAAATATTCCTGAGAATGAACACGAGAATGATTGCCAGATTAATCTTGATACTCGTAATCGTTAGGCTTAGGAGTCTTAAGAGATGTCAAAAGACTTTGTGGTTCCCAGTTTGAAATAACATAATGTGGTGCTTAGGCTGATGTGATAATTTGATAAAGAATTTGTAGACTCAGATCGTGAAACTGTAAAAGAATTGGATTACTATAGTTAAATACAGTTAGACAGTCGTGAAACAACATTAGTTTAAAAACTAAAGTGGTCTAGTTATTTCCGTAGCAAATTATAAATAAGCGTCCTAAACTTCCATAGCGAGTGTTTTTGTGCACGGTTTTTGCTCAAGATTAACGCAATAATAACTAAACGGATAGAACTTGCAAGGTAGGTACAAATGTTATACTACTTTATACACCAAATTATAAATAATCCCAGCCCAGACCATTGTGTGTATAGAGATATTAAAGTTTTTATCGGTCGTTTAGCTGTGCTGATCAGAAATTATTTGTGCTAGCAACAGTATCAGCCTCAAGATAAGAACTGTAAGGACTGTTTATGAATTCAGACACCGTCTGTTATGATATATAGAATTTCGTCGAGATGGCCTGCCAGTGTTTACTTAGGACCAAAACGTGCACACCTAAGAATTTTAAATGTTTAAAATACAGCCGACGTGTTTGTCCACCGCAGTTCGGTCACGCAGTCACGCTTCTGCCTGCAACTTACCCCACATTAAATATTTTTTAATCTCTGCTCGGAATTCGCCTTGGCACGTCCACCATGAAGACTGAAGTCGTTTTCTATCAATTATGTTCAAATTGTGTGTTGCGCAAAGATCAGCGATTCTCGCAATTTCTGCATTCTGCTCCAGTATGGATAGATGTTGCATATATCTTTATGTGGGAACCAGTTGGGACACAATGGGGCTCTATGAAGCCTCTCACGCTCTCGTGGGTGGTTCTTGCGACATTTCGTTCTCGGAGATTGTCAGCAGCTCGTACTGTCACAATAAATTGGCCCTAGTTCAGCTGTTATATTGATAACTCAGCTTCTTGACATTTGATATCTATTATGATTGACATAGTTGATTGGAGTGCTATTAATTCAGTAGTCAGTACATTGATTGACTTGTTTTTTTATGATGGGATTGGAATACACATTGGATTTTGATCTTTGTTGCTAATAGCCAATATTTCTCGTTGGTATTATACCATTGTATTAAAGTAACCTATTTGATTCAGTCTAATAATTTTCGGCGGAGTTTAAGTGGTTAGACGGCAACAATTTGTCCTTTTGATTTAAAAAAATCATTTTATCAACAAATGCAGTCGTGAACTTTAAACGATCAACTTATTCGTTTCTGAGAATTTGCGGCCACCATCAAGATTGATCGATGATTCACATTGTGAATCACCAATCGTCTTAATAGCTGGTCGATGTAAGTCGATTTCTATGCCATTCAGCCATAAACCCGGTCTCAACAATTATCCACTTCAGCGCATGAAAAACACACATCTGTATGTGACAAGCGAAAGTGGCATAAAAATCACCATTTGCACACTGATCGAATAATCCATCACGCAATGTAGCGTGTGCTCAGTAAAATATTCTGGAATGTAAAATCGCAATTTTGTTCATCGTTCAATGCTTGCTTATTATTCATTTATACGTGTGCATTCTCCACTATGCAGACAGTATGGTTTAAAATATTTGTGATTACTGTCTTGGTAAGTTGGTACTATTAACTTGATTATGTGGCATCAAAGAGGCCTACCTGCACCTAGGTCAGCAGGGCGCGGAGCTTCATTCTCATGGCACAGTTATGATGCACAATCAACACACAATTCGTAAGACGGTAGTAAACGAACTACGACACAGTACAACAGTTACCTTTACGCTAGTGTTGCATTCGTTTGTAACATCGTTTTACAAGCTGTTATTTAATATGATTGTGTACGTAATTGTTGTAATGATGGTCGTGCTCAAAAGAGCGTGAAATGCTCAAGATATTTTAGTGTAAATCTTTTATTTCCAGATTGATTGAATGTACATTCCTTCCTTACAAGTACTCTATTTCAATTTCAATTCTCTTCCAAATCTGGAATGACTTCAGGCTCGTTTTATCGTAGATGAACAAAAAATGTTTGATCATTGTAAATATTGAGAGCCGCATTCCTCGTGGTAGCAGTCCGTAACGCAACACCGGGGAGTTTGTTATCACTCCTATATTTAATATTGGAGTGACTTTGAACATTTTTTATTACGTCAATGTCGAGGCGCCGGCGATGCACCCGTTCATCCGTTCGGACATTCCGATTCTGGACGTTGCCCTATCGAAATGTTCCATCACTCTATCTGTAGCTGTACCTACTTGTGGTTACGGATTTTGGTTTTGATTTAAGAATTATTGCTTTTTAAGTGAATTCGTTTACAATAAGTGCATATGTTGAGAAAAACAATAGTCGAGGAATTCGAATGTTAGGCTCAACAATTCCGTAATTGTTATGGGATTACTTTCAGCTAGAAATACTTTCTCTGCTGTTACAAGAATGAACAATTCAGGTTTCAGTTCTCTCCTTTCATATCGGCGAGAACCACTGTATTACCAATTAAATACGAGGGAATATAAAATAACAATAGTGTGTGGAGGTTAATGAAACCTTGAGAAATTCTACTATTTTCTGTTACTAATTGGCTTCTAAAACTATTATATTTTAACTGTGTATTTAAAGGTTTCTTTTTGGCTGGACAATCAAATGTTACTTTAATTGTTATACACGTCTTCCCTGAAAGGTTATTTATTAAACAGGAGTAGGCATATTATAGCTGTGGTATATTATCATTTGAGGTATATCTTCATTATTTTCAATTTTCTGAGTAGGTTTCATTTGCAAAATTGCTGTTATTTGCATCTAACTTCATACACAGTCTTCTAAAAAAAGTTTTCTCTTCAATTTTTAATTGTTCTCATTCGTCCTTGAAAAGTATTAGATATTTTTAGAATTATTTGTTTAAGCATCGTTGTACCAGCATCCGTTTGCAGTCAAGGCTGAACAAACGCACAGATTACTTATTATTAGTTCCCCGTTAAATATGTAGATAAACGCCGTTGGTCAAACACCGAATTGGGTTAAACCCTTTAGTTAAATTTTGATAGCATCCGCTTAGATATAGCTGATAAGGTGTTAAGTCATGTGCAGGGACATAAATCATGTCAAATAGCAAGAAGAATTATTATTAAATAATTAAGCTAGTTGAGCAATGGCATTGATAATTCCAGGAAGAATCTTGGGTAGGTATTGATATCGCTCTAGTAATTTATCGAAACGCTTCCGATTTTTTTAATGGGTACCTTCTTTGAGTTCTAATTAACAGGATTGCGTTGCGAGGTATCTACATTTATAAAAGTTGGTAAATAGTAAAATGATGCTTACCAATTATGGCAAACGTGCGATAACAATCCATTAAAAATATTTGTTTCCAGCCATTTTGAAACGATTACCTGATTTTCTACAGTAGTTGTTCTTAAATCTTAATCGACCGTAGTTGTTTCATCAGCTCCTTTATGCTTGTTAGGTTATACAATAGAATTGCTAGGCGACAATCTAGGTTTACAGTTGAGATGAGTTGTTGAGAGATAATTTTGTAACTACTTTAATGCATCATCTATGCTAAAGTTTTTACATTTGTAGTTTCGTCGTGCTTGCATGAGTATATTGTGATTTATATCATGTTCTCAATCCATTTGTTTACCAACACCAATAACTACGTGCTCTTATTCCTATCGTAAGTGTAAGTATTTCATGGCTATTAAAAACTCATCTCCTTTAAAGGCTATCACCGTCTATTTGATCGTTATCTTCAAAGCAACAAGCGCCTTTATCAGTGTGCGTAGTGTTATACTCGAGTGGGTTGGTTTGTTCTAGTTTATTTTCAACGTCCCCTCCAAATGTTGGAACAATGCGGTCCAGTGGATTATCAGCTAGAACATTATTCATTGCTGCTCTATTACACATGACGTCTCCTGGAGTTGTTAGTGATGGAATAATGCATGACACATTGATCAAGCGAATGTGTGTGGAATCAGGTTAATGCTTTTAATTGTACGCATCTCCCTTTTCTTGCTAAAATGAAGTGGCTTTATAGAATTATTTTTATTGGCTTTTTCTAAATCATTCGAAGCCCAAAGACGTGTTTGTGTCACAATTATGACCTTTGTACAGCCTCAGATTGCAGTCACAGTTGCCAATTAATTATAATCAGTTGACTCACAATTTGTGCAGGTTGACCACGACCAGCTGCCTCACTCAATTAGCAAGACAGCTGATATAGTTCCGTAGGTATAGCTTTGACGATCATATCGTATATTGCATAATTTATTAAAAACTGTGGCGTTATTTAGTTTCTGCCTACCCCCATGGGACGAAGGCGTGAGTTTCTGTATGTATTAAAAATTCAAATCTTTATATTAAGTTTTAAGGTGTATGTCAAATGAATCGTTCAAAATAAGCATTCGAAAAAAGTTCTTGTCTTTAAATAAACATTGAACATTAAAAACATACATCTCTTCTATATAAAAGTACACAGTACAAAAGTACAAAGAACAATAAACGTTATTCAAATAAAGTAATTACGCAGGCAGTTCTAAGTAAAGGCTATCTGTATTAAACTACCGAGTGTTAAGACAGATAGTCATCAACGCGGCGCCACATTCATTTGTAGAGCATGTAAACTCAACGGCTAAATGATTAAGTAGTTGCAAGTTTTAATTCTTCCCCGCTATGCC
This sequence comes from Tiliacea aurago, assembly GCA_948098905.1. Classification (NCBI taxonomy): domain Eukaryota; kingdom Metazoa; phylum Arthropoda; class Insecta; order Lepidoptera; family Noctuidae; genus Tiliacea; species Tiliacea aurago. The sequence goes on along the minus strand of OX402581.1, from coordinate 27,139,625 downwards.
TTGGGGAACTCCCTGAATATAAACTTGATTGTGGTTATGACTCTCTTAATAAGACATTCATAAGTCATTCATTACATCACTTTCGAAAAGATTTTTATGAAAAATAAGAAATCACTAAACCATCATTTTGTAGCTCTACTCAAAGGGTTAAATCGAATTGTCAATATTAGCATTCAGATCAACTGATGAAGTGGAGCTGAAAGTTTTCTAGATCGTGTAACTAATATTTCATCCTACAAGGCAAAGTTCATCGCTACAAACAACTTCAAATTAGCTCCACCCAAAAGAGCAAACATAATGCGCAGTTCTCCCCAGCTCCAAGTAAAGCATATATACTGGAGGGTCAGATAGCAATCTCGTGGCGCCGAGTTCATTTGTCTCAATTGGTGGCAGCTGCCGACCCCACCGAGGAAGGATTCATTACTCAACGTCTTCCTATGCCCAGAGATTCCGCTGAGGTACTCATACTCGGTGGTCATTTGGTAATAGAGTATGTCAGACTCAACCTGAGTTACAAACTGTGGATGAAGGATGAAGGATGTTATTGCGATTAAAATGACTCGGAAAAACCAGTTAGTAGTTAAGATTTCTTTTCTTGGCAAAAAGTATAATGTACTTAATTTTAGGCATTGTAGAGGAGAGAGTCGGCCCATGTCGAAGAGTTAAATCTGTAAAATAGCATAGAAAATAGTTTCATTCAAGCAAAATGATGGAAAATTCGATTAAATTCGTAAAAAAATCAGCGCCATAAAATTTTTGCCATTCAATGAATAAGAAAGTTAGTAAGAACCGATAATAGAATGAGCTCCTGCTGCGCCATAAATATAACTCCGAGTGGCATTCATAAATACTACCAGCACTAACAAGGTGTATCTATTTGTAAAACAGCGTGTATTGGAAATAAGTGCAGCGTGTTCAAGCGTATACGCGTTGCATTCCCAACCTGCGTGAGTTCATCACATATGGCTATGATTTCCACTGTTGGCAGTTGATTTGGAGTTTGCAAATCCGAATATTCGCTGTTCCAATTTGGGGTTGCTGGTTAGTTTCTTTTAATTTAGTGGTCTTCATCTTCAAGTTAAGATTGTTTTGTTATAGCATGGTTTGAATGTGTGATTTAACTGATTTAACGTTTATAAAATCAATAGTACTCCAAGCCCTGCAATAAAACAATCAACCTTGAAGATAAAATGGTCAATCCGATTTCAAGGTGTAAAACTCAAACTACAAAAAGTCGGATGCCTTTGAATAAATAATTTTGAACCGTCTTCAAAAAAAGGGGAAGGTTCTCAGTTCAACATTAAAAAAAAATGTATACTAACCGATTTCTCCTTCAATTGTGGACCAATTTTGAAAAATCTCTTTTCATGTAACATGTCCCATTTAACTTTTATTAATTTTGCTTGAGTAGTTTTGGGTAAGCTTCCAAAATACGTATTTTTTCCACTTAATACCGGGGCGCACATACCGGGGCGACTTGTCGCGCGACGCGACGCGACACAAAGGCACCGCTCGTCCCACGACACGCGGGGCCTTTGTGCCGTGTCGCGTCGCGCGACAAGTCGCGCCTGTATGTAGAAGCCTTTAATCTATGTGGATCACGGATATCGGTGGATGCTGTTTTAATAACTTCCTGTCCCCATTATTTACATAGGCGATAGTGGTATTCGAATTTGTGTGGGGTAGGTAGCACAATTGAAAAGTGATTTAATAAAAAAAACTACAAAGTAAAAAAAAAACTTATTTTTTTTTGTGGAAGAAGTATTTACTTGAACCCAACGGTATCACCAAATTATGATGAATAATGACCGTTGTACTTATCCTAATATCGGTCGAACCAGTGTCGATGTTCATATCTTATCATCCGAGGTAAACAAATAATTATTTTTATCAATGCTCTTCGTTGCACAACGTTCACTTTAATTTATTATTGTTTTGTTTGTTTTTACGACGTGGTATCTTTTAGAGCTTGATTTTATGGATACCATCGATGAGGCGAATTCAACTAAGCAATGATGTTAAGAGCTTATGCTAGCTAACATAAGGCAAATAATTTAATTTAATATTTTTCAACACATTTGCTCAAAAAATACATTTTCAACACATTTGCTCAAAAAATGCATTTACGAAGCCTGTATACATTGTTCGAAAGTTAAAAATTACGCACCATACAACGGAACGGGCGGTAAAATAGGTACTCTCACCTAAGTACATGTTTTACCGCCACCTTAGTTGTAAAGCGCCGTGCGTATCCTTTACGGTTTTTTTTTAATTACCATAAAAATTATATAAGAATTCCACCAAGGAGTTTCAAATTACGAGCTGAATTAAATAAGCTGAATTATCGAACCTCATTGGCAGCGCTTTTGCTCAATACGTTTATCTCACTTTATTATTAAAGAGAAAATGAGAAGAAAGATGTAGTACTAATTTTCACCATGTGCACGTGGCGCCATTAGCAAATTCGCGCCATTTTCATATTAGAAATGTCAAAGATTGTTGCGACTTTCCGACTGATATTTACAAAATAATAATAATAATTAGGGTTCAAGAGAGGAATCCGATATTAATATGAAATCTACTGCACCTGATATCTTATATGAGCCGCCAAAATCGTGCTATGATGAAATGATTTACTATAATTTTATTCATGGAAGACTCGAAGAAATACTCAATCATTCTCTTAAAATGTTTTGATGACTTATTTTATTACCTATTGTATTGTTTTCTCGCAAATGTGTTGAAAAACGTTGTATGACACACGCGCGGAAATTGGTATTTACAAACTCGTGACTATGGTAAGCCATTACATTCGTCTACTCGTTTGTAAAGACCAACTTACCGCCCTAATATCATAAATAACTATTGTGTTGCATTTTACATTTTATTGTATAGATTCAAGTTTTATATATGTGAACAGACAGTTGTGCTGCTGGGGAGTTTGTTGCGGCACTTCTTCTTCCCAGCTAAAGCTAGTGCTTTAGCTGGGAAGAAGAAGTGCCCGAAGTGACTGAAGGGTGTTCCTTCACCACTTCCTAGTGGAAGTGGTGAAGGGTGTTGGGGGACTGTCTCATGTAATTTTTGACGTTCGAAAAGTGCTGATTTTCAGCCTAGTTTGAATAAATGACTTTTGATTTTGATTTTCATGCAGTTTCTAAGAATAGACAATATTGTAGTACTTAAGTATCTGTCTATACGTATAAGTATCTATCTAACTTTAAGCTAAACTTAGAAAATACTGAAAGGAATGTACGGTTTTCACTAGCACTTAAACCTAATGTAACTGACGATCTTGGTGTATTATTTTAGGTTGTTTTCGCAAGCCACATTTTGACGCCATCAACTAAATAAACACTCAGGAGATGTTTTTCATTTCGAATATTATTAGGAACAGTTGCTATTACACATTTTTTTTAAATTCCTCAAATACGATGTCTAGAATGAACCCACACAACGCGATAGCAACCTTCAACCAATTGTCTCCGTAACTATTATTACCAGTAAGAAGCAGTCCGGTCGAAACAGAGACGCAACGAACTTCTTTAATAACAACGCTTTCGTTAATTGAAAGGAATTGGTCAGTTTTAGTGTAAGCTCGATATTCGCACACTTTGAGAGCTTTGGGGCATTAGTCGTTCAGCTGAGTCACTTTAGTGTTAACTTTTTATTTTATCGTTTCGACTTGTGTGTCAAGATCAATATGTGCTTTGTATTCTTGGCTTCCTACATTATTATTAGTATTTGTATTCATAATTATTTTGGATGCATACATGTTGTGAGTTTGTAAGAAGTTCTGCCACAGTTTTGTTATTACATTTCTAATCGAGACATTTTGATTGATTAAGTCAATTTCGTCTATTAACTGGTCCATTAAGTGCGTGTTTAACATTAATTGCATCTATTAAGTAAGGCAGGAAGCCCTTTACTTCTTCATTAACTATTACATCAGTTGCTAACTTAAATATTTAAACTTTCTGTAGGTACTAAACAATCTCTAAATTGTAACCTTTTTTACTTATTAATTGTAATAATTTCCTTCATTAAACGAATTCGTGTACTATAGCGATATCATATCAGTATTCAGTGAAAGTTAATATTAAAACATTGTAAAATTTCTTCGAGACTTCGCTTCGTAATAGCATCTTAAGTTACCTGAAACGAGTTCCCAAGAATGCAAAAGAAAGATGGCTGATAAGTTTTTTTTTATTTTTTTTATCGAGCATGGGAAACGGCACAGGAGACCGATGTCGCAGCAATTAAAAGCTTTAACATAATAGTACTTTTTTAATTGATTAGCTGTGTGTGGTAGCTCGTATAAAAGAGCATCCCTTTCATGATCTTTACTTTCATTGCTACCAAAAAAGGTGATCAATGCTTAGAAACATTTACTCACAGAAATAATCAAACTCTACCAGTAAACAGTTTGGATGATGAATTATGTATATATTTTTTGTTATTTGTGGTTGTGTAGAACCACGTATAACGCTGGTTAACCGCATGTACTTGTAGATGGCAAAACAACAACGCCAGGGAAAAACAGGGAAAATAAATTTCTTAATCATGATAAAGCGTAATTCCCCTTCGTAATGTAACAGATATTACGTGTCGCTAAACACGTAGTTAATAAAATTAGGTTAGTTTTAATACAATAGTGAGTCAAAGGTGCTTTTTAAAGCAACGTTGTCCCGTGCTAGCTAAGACAAAGATCGGACGATTACCGGTTACCACACAATGATAATAACGCGTAGAAAGTTAAACGCCAAAATTGCACCGTTTTGGCTAAATCTACATGTTTTTGCCAAATATACGTCATTAGGTAAATGTTTGGAAACAAGTGTGTAATCTGTTATAATTATTTTGTGTAGTAGCAGCTCATGTACCTACGTGTACTCACGTAGGTGTCATTGAATGTTATAATTTCTGGTTTTGAACAGCAAAATGGGTTGTTTGTCTTTTATTCAAAATGCATAAAAGACTTGCGATTATCCATTGAAGCTTTAACCATGAGGATAATTAAGGGGCCGGCGTAGCATGCGTCGTTCATACAAACGTAATACCAGAATAATTTATGAATCAAACAAATTCATATGGTACTGTGTATTTATTTCGATTGGATTACAGAATATCTATGTTCCCAAATATATATTTTGAAAGGACAATGATAGACGAGATGTGAGGAAAATTTCTATTGAAAACTTATTATTCTCATAACTCTTGTTTAAATCAGTGTCCATTCAAAATATATATTTGGGAACCTAGATATTCTATATTCCAATCGTAATAAAGACACACTACCTTAAGAATATGGTTGATTTACAAATTATTTTGGTATTACGTTTGTATGAACTACGCATCCATCGCCACTTTATAATAAGCTACTTCTTTATTATACCTTGGATCAACAATGTTACAAGCAGTGAGATTATTTTATTTCCTATCTATGAGTTATTCCTTGTTCTAGTTTTAATTGGCCTCGATTAGCTAAGCTATTTATAGTGTCCACTGGTCAGAAAGCTGGAATTCTACAGCATTTAAACTGAACTAGGTAGACAGGAACCAATTTACATATTAGCACCTCTATTTCGCTGTACATGACAGCGACAGCCTAGACATTGCTAAACTTTGCAATGGATCTATCAACATGCTAAATACAGTTTCATTCTGACTTATGAAGATTAGAAATTAGTTATTTTAGATCTGTGTTTAATTTACCCGTTTGTCATTGAACATTAGAAATAGTAGTTGAATGTATTTTAAATCTTTATCTTTTCTGGCGTCATTGACATCGCACAACGACTTGAACATTGGATAGTTAGAATTTTTTAAGAATGAAGTTCAATTGCACGGTACGGCTCAACATTTTTTTTAAGTAATAAAACCTTTAGATATACCTCGATGGTGGCCGAGATGAGAGTTCATAACTTAGGTGGTAGGTCGTTAAGTTCGAATAACTGAGAAAGATCTGCCATTTGTGCCTTGGGAACTCAATCAAAATTGGGAATAATCCTCTAAAATGTTGGCTTACGATTTATTATTGTTTCGGAGAACCTGTCCTTCAGAACTACGATTATCAATTTTATTAGATTTAATAATAAACCTGTACACCTCAGATATTTTTGTTATGATTGATGACTACTAAATCAATGCGTCCTACATTTCAACAGAAGCATGTAATATTTATATTATATCTGGTCGTTGATATAATATAATTAAATTGAACCAAGTAACTAGTAAGTTTGTTCCAAAACAAACCAGATGTGTTTTGTAAGTGAAAGTGTCACATGTTTAATTTTAAATGTGTAATTGATGTGTCTGTCTGTAATATGCGGGTAAACTAATGTGTTGGTTGATGTCATAGACATATCGAGAATTTTGTAGTTTGTAGGATTAGTGTATAGGATTATGACGAAGGTTTGAGTTGTCCGAATTGTTTGTTTGTAAGAAAATTGTTTGTTGTAGTCTTTTTTGACCATATAAGGTAGTCGTTAATCTTCTTAGCCCATCAAGCGAAGCTTTTCATACTTCCTTTTTTTACGAGTAAGCTATAAGAAAGGGTTTGGGACGCTGCTGCCCACTTTTACCTATTTCCCTTTGTCGGGCTCTCTTACAACACTTGATTACAAAATTCTCGGGTTTATTCTTTGTTGGAAACCACACAGAACAATTATCCAACAATTTCAAAATCCTCGTGATATCGCAATGAGACTATGACAGAAGAATGTTGTCACGACATTTTTCGCGCCAGTAAAATGTCACTCCTGTCACATAAACTCATGCGCAAGTATTTCTGTACCACACATGGAATAGACGTGGGTATAAAATAATAATGGTGGATTAAGTAGGTGTCGTAAACGGCTGGTTAAAAGAACCGACTTTTAATTGTATTTTCCTTCTAAGGAATAATATCATTAAATTAAGTGTTTCAAAGATGGGATAACAAGCCCGCATGGAAAAGCTTTTGTTCTTAAAACTCTTGCTGGGATTGGTTCGTGTGTGGTTCCACCAGGGAACGAATATGATACTATATCTTCTTTGTAAGAGACGAAAAAATCCTGCCTTATAAGAATGACGTCACTAATCCAAATGTTATGGGAGATGATTATGACAATATATGCGGTTATTGGACACTTGTAGCAACAGATTTTTCCGGCGTTCCATCTCTCAACATCACCATCGATAAATCGAATAGTCTTTCTTTATTGCCAATAACTTCTGCAAAATATTTATGGCAATTGCTCGTTGTGTGTGACTAATTAATTATTAAAGGAATGTGTTGTGATGTATATTTTTAATAGGCCATTCTTTATTAGCGCATTCTTGTTTTACCGATAGTAGCAATTGGATATTTTTTTTATTTTATTGATAAATGATTGATTTTTATTTCTGTAAGTAGTTTTGTACAAACACTTTTATACGTCAAACATATTTTAAAAACTAGATGAGGGCGGCGTTTCCTATCTGACTACTCTGAGAAGAAAGGCCGAAACAAAGCCAGAGGTCTCAGTCTTGTATTGTTTTGTTTTATTGCGTCATTTCAAGATTCTATAACCACGATTCATTCTATTGCTTCTACTAGTGCTATCTTGGCCTATAAACGTTATTTTTGTATTAGTTTTCCGTTAGTTTCCAGGAAGATAAAGGTTATGAGCTATAAAACTATTAATATGTTTATATTAAAAGTTATATTCAAATATTTTTTATAGAAGACAATAGCCGCACGTCCATCATAAAAATCGAAACAGATATAATCAAAAATGAAATATAATACCATAGAGAAAACAGTTGAAATTTCAACGACAACCGTTTCGAATGTTGTACAGTGAGATCGGAGATATTTGCACGCGAGCTGAAAGCTAATAATATATTTATCTTTCACCGCGACAGTAACAAATGGAATGTTATGCATTGCGTTTTTTGTTGCAACTGAGTGTCAAGAGGTGTCAAGAGCATAAGCGATGGTTAACGATAAGTGCTATATGCATGATTGGAAACGCATTTCGTATGCAATTGGCGTTTGTAGGCGTCTTAGTATAATTGTTGGGACAGTGAACGAATCGCGTGGAGAATCACTAATAGGTTTAAGAATTCCATAGGTTATAGTATTGGTATACTATGATATCACGGTACGTTTTATACGTATTGTTGTATATTTTTATCGTATGTGACCTTTTTATGGGATATGGGTTTGAATTCTATTATTACTAGGGTGAGACTATGGTGTCTCCATAGTTAATTTATACAGAACAAAGAATGTAGCAATAATTTTATAGAAATTGATCCCTTTTAATAGAATACCTGAATATTCATGTTTTTTGGCACCTATTGGTTCGTTTACTTCAAATGTTTAATATTTGCAGTCCACCATTTGTTTAAATAGACCAATATCATGATTAGATTGTATTGTATGTATTAACTTAGCCCTATCTGTGTCAATGACTAAGATTGCATAGCTTTGTCGCCATCACTGTGTAAATAGGTATTGATTTACTTTTTTCCTTATGACTCAAGCCACAAACACAAGACTTGGGTGTACCTAGGTATCTGATTATTTTTGCATTTTTACTGTGTGAAATACCTTGTATACTATCTTAATGATAGTCTTTGAAGAGCTCTATATTAACTGCCTGATCTAATGATTTTATTATTCTTACTTTCGGTTGTTCTTCCACCTTCTTCTTTATCTAATTGTTTTGCCTCCACCAGCTCACTACGCTATGTACCTACTGTACATTTTTAATCAGTTTACGAGCAGTTCCTTCATCTATGTTTTGATTTTTCTTTAGAAAATTAGTTTTACCTCTGCATGTATCAGAGATGCTAAGAAACAGTCAGGTTATAGCCACTAGCTAACTTATTCGTATCTAAGCCACCTAAACCCAAACGGCACCCATAGCCATATATAGGCTACCTATTGCGAACCTAGTAACAGCTTTACCATATCCTTACCAGTCTGTCTCTGCATACCTCGCAGACATGGTTTAGGTACCGATCGATCCCGCATTCGAGTCCCGTTCCCTGCAATTTGTATGACACACGTACGGACAGTTTTTTGCGCAGTAACATTGGGCCGACGAGACTTCCGTTTATGTCCACTATATGAATTATCTATGGCTTTTTAAAGTTACATTAGACCGATATTGTTCGTAGATATAAAGTTCATTGACTTGGAGAGAGCCTTGATGATGATTTATGTATTAAAGATATTAAAATAGCCTGTCCTCATATTGACATTCGTATCGACGTCCTCAAATTGATATGAAAGAGGTGGTGGTGGGTAATAATTTGGCTTTAGAATAAACTAAATAATATAAAATATAAAGGTGTGGTACAAAATGCCATCTGCATGGTCTAAGAAAGGAGTCTTATGTCTTCTTGTAGACGACAGGAATAAACGATAAAACTCAATGAAAAACAATATGTTTTTTGATCTCTCAGGTAGTTGTCGAATAATATCCATTGCTCTACGCATATTGAAATGCATGCTGCATTGATGTTCTTTTACTTACTGAATTATGTCCAAGTGGCAGTAGTTTAGTCACCGTGTGAGTACAGAATCCTTAAGAATGTATGTTTGTGTTCCCGCGAAAGTAGTGAAATGTCAACTGAAGAAAATCGATTACTGTGGTGTTCATGCCGTCGTGTAGCGGTTTCTAAAACATTTTATTCTACATTGTAACATTCAATAAACAAGTGAATACCGTTTAATAGAATTGACTCAGATCAGCTGACTTGGTCTAGTGATGTGTAGAATTCAATTGGAAATATTTTATTTTTATTAGTTAAATTTTTCTTATTTTTATAAATATGTAGGAAAAAATGTTGCCATGTAGTTTCTTATCACCAAAAGAATCCGTGATGAAACCCTTTGACATGTATATACCCTTTGACATGTATATACCCTTTTCGTAACACGCATATACGGGGTCAAATTAAATTAGTTAGCGAAACTTCACAGACATGATGGGTACCGATATCAAAACCCATCACGTCTGTGGATAAAGACATTAAATTATTTACTTAACAATAAACGGGACATAGGAACAAAATCGTTGCCCACTAGGACAAATGTATCGTAATCCGATACATTTGTCCTAGTGGGCAAAAGTCGCTTAGTCTTCAGTCTAGTGTGGTACGCCTGCATGCCAAGTCGCATTCGTGTCCACCAAAAGATAATTATTTTCGAAGTTAATGCCTAATTATGTAATATGGTATTGCAAATCTCGTAATGGTAAAACGACTAGACTTATCCACGGTTTATTTTCGTTAATATTTTGTAATTTACATACTTAGAATTTAGATAAAATAAATAATTTACTTAGATGTTTCAAATTATTTGACGTTTCGCAATCGAAGGTTGGTGTCGGTAAAAGTGTAAGGTGTAAAACTTAGCTTTTATTGAATTTTGCTGGCGCCACTGAGACACGGGATCACAATAATTTTTCTATAATATTCCTTCCGATGGCCTCTCTATAGTATCTTTGTTTGTGGAATTTCACCAGATCGGTAAAGGTATTATTATTATTTATTATAGGTACGTCTAGAAAAGAAATAAAAAACCATCATGTCTCGATCCAAGTACCAAAGTAACACGAGCTGATATCAACCTTCATTCACCACTGGCTTCACAATGGGTGTTTCGTTACAATCCAGTGTGTGCAAGGCTTTACGTGTCGCCCATCGATTAGTATCGAACTCTCATTGACCCGCTGTAGTTGTGTCAGGGGTTTATGTTCTGCCGGTCTGCGGTTAGAATATTTTGTTAGGAATTTGTGTGCGAAATATTGATGTAGTAATTGAAATGTGTGTGTGTACCGTTAAATGAGCTTCTAGTTTGAGATGTAGCATTTGAAATCAGCAGAATTTTAATAAAAGTACATCACTTACCTGTAATATAATGTCATGTCAGTGTTTAATTAAACATCATTGTTATCCAACGAAACCCTTTCATTGGAGCGGTTGCTTTATACGCAGTTTGACCCAGCTATACTTACATAATAGTTTAATTTCAAGGCAAAACTCAAGCGCAATAATATTTCGTATCCTCATATTATGTTTAAAAAAAAAGTAAAGTTAAATAAATTGTAACTAGGTTAGTTAGGTATCTACCTAAGGATTACCAATCGTCAACTAAAACTATACTCGTAGATAGACCAAAATACCCAAGCCATCCGGAAATGAAACTCAAAGTTTCCCGCCGTACACCTCTCCACCATGTCTAGCATACAAATGTTTAGTATCGCGTGTAATCGACCCCAGTGCCAAGGTTGTACGCACCTCGGTCTATAGTAATACCACGATTTTAGATACAAAGGTATTATTATCTTATCTGTGATGATTGTTTTCTAGCTATTTTTGTCAGCATCGATTCAGGGAAAAACAATGCACAGAATTATGATATTTTATTTGTCAAAAACACTTATGATAATTATGATGAACATTGAAATGAAATGAAATGAAAATGTTTATTTCAGACCAAGCACACAGTAAATTATACAGGTCCATATTATGTTAGTAGGTACTATCGCGGACACTGGTGCCACATTACTAGGAAACATATCAAAACCATTTTAATCAATAGTGGCACTCATATCAATGTTTAATTGTTTACCTTTATATTGTAGGGAAGTAGACGAAGAAGGCAGTATTTCCAAGTGATTCCTAGAATTAAATAAACAATTAACGGTTTAAATTTCAGCTTTTGTTTTTGAAATTAATGTCTTCCAATTAAACTATGCACCTTTTTCAACATTCAAAAATATTCCTTTTAGAGAAGAATTTCTTTCATAAATGCACCGAAAAGGGTTCATATCAACATCCTACGCCCATTAGCCGCTTCCTTGGTCCATCCTAATTAATTGACCAGACATAGATCAGCTTCAAACGCGCGGCCGGATGCGGTATCCACAATTTTGTAATCGCTCCGTTACTAGTTTTTTTATGGCGTGTTAAAATATGTAAATTTTAAGATTGGAATTTATGACTAATTACGTACTTTAGTTACCGTTGTTGCATCTGGTTTGGTTGAATCTACATAATATCTTGAAAAATAATGGTGATCTGAATAGGATGTGGCGGGAGTTGACTGACTATGAATATCTAGACTGGCGAGTGCCTGGCTTGGGATCTGGTGAAATCTGTCTCCGTTAGCAGTATTAAATTTTTAATGACCAGAAACAAAAGTTTGAAAAATATAACTGATTTAACAATGAAAAAACAATTAACTAAGTTATAAATCTCCCATCTGTCTATTAACTTGAGGTCATAAAGGAACTATTAAGTACAAAGGTCGCAACACTGCAGAGTGCAGAAGCACCTAATGACTAATGGTTTCTCACTTCCGTGAATCAGTGTGACATTTTTATTTGTTGAGTCTTCATAGGTGGCGATTTGTTTAACATAGGAAATATTCCTGTTTTATGTCAAGAGATATTAATGATTCAAATCCAAGAAAGCTTGTTGACAAAATATCTTCGACCTAAATAATTTATTAAAATAATAAATGATGTTAAAATAGTTGTGAAGGACAACTACTACGATGATGGATAGCCAGTCGCTAATGACTTTCTAGACAGTCGCATACTGGAAACAAACAGTATTGTTTATCAAATCCTAGACAACAAAAGAACACGGATCCGTTAGAGCTAAATTCTCTTTCATACATCTCAACATAACATCCGCACGGCATTTGACAAAGTAACGTTCATCAAATACAAACACTGTCATATAATTGCACACATGAAGCTAAGCTTGCTATACATCCTCCATTCGCCGATCCTTATTGCAATATCATTATTTTCTTCGGTGTCGATGGCACGAATCATATTTTGTCATCCTGAATATTATTTGATTTCTGCTGGGCAAAGATAATCTTTGAAGGATAAAATCAGGAATAAAACTATCCGGAAAAGAACTGGAGTTACCGACATAGCTTGCAAACTGAAGTGGCAGTGGGCTGGCCATGTTTGTCGAAGGACCTATGGCCGATGGAGCAAACGAGTCCTGGAGCGGACACCGCGTATCGGCAAGCGTAGTGTGGGACGCCTCCCAGCTAGATGGACCGATGACCTTAAGAAGGTGGCTGGGTCAAACTGGATGCGAAAGGCGGAGAACAGGGTGTTGTGGCGCAGCCTGGGAGTCGCCTATGTCCAGCAGTGGACTGCGATAGGCTGAGTTGAAAGAGAATCAACCCACCTTACCATGCTGTTGCCGCAGTACAACGGGGTTGGTGACGAAAGCATACTTATAGTAGGAATCGTCTTCAGATTATTTTTGTGTTTTATCTGTATTTATTCATGCTAAATCGATGTGCAGTACTGTATCCTGCTTTATACACGCACACAAACACAACCCTTCACAAATCATATTTGTTTGTCCGTGCTGTGCGCGAGCGCATTCCAGCTTTGATTCCAATAATGGTAAATTGGCCGGGTTTGTTTGGAAACACATCAGATTCGAATTTATAGGACATGTTTACACAATACAGCTTTGGGTTACCGTTCTTACTGGTATTGCCTGCGAGCTATTTCGTAGGAACTATTTCGATTTATGGGAAAAGGACTAAAACACCAATTTACACCGTATTGTTGTAAAGTACTTATGGCTGGATTTGTTATTATTGTTTGGTTTACTTAAACTTCTGTTCTTATATTTCGTGGAAGGAGTAGCGATGAATCACTTCTCAATGGTAAATTTCAAAGTAATCATGAACAATAGCTTAAAAAAATCGAAGATTCAGAACACAATTTTCCCAAAATTGGGAAGGAAAAAATTAAGAATCTGTTAGAGGTTCAAGTCATAAAGAATGTCTGCCGGCTGATGATGGCTTAAACAAAACAGAGCTCTATTAGGACCTACGACTTTTAAAGTAATTTGCAAGTATTGTTTGGGTTATGTAAACCTTTGTTTGGTTGGTGCCCAGCTGTGTCGCCATATTGGGGCCGATTACTTTAATAGCAGCCCACGGGTATTGTATATTAACACGGTTAATAGATTGGGCCAATGTTCTGCGGTTATAGCTAAATTAGTAGTAAAGGAAACGCTTGAACAACATAGCTTGAGAAATGTCGTAAAAAGAATGCATGTAGTAGCAAATATTAACTATATACTTACGTACTTCTGAATACGTCATGCACGTGGAAATGCGAAATACTTCAAAACTTCCTAAAACGACATAACTGTGAGGTACAAATTCGTATATTAGTCGCATCCGCTCATTTCGTCGTATATTACTTCAAGTGGTATTTAGTTAGAATTAGTGGTTTCCGTAATCCAACCAGAAATCCTTCGTACGACATAATTCGGTGGTGTAACAAATGTTTGGCCCAACATTGGAGCAAGTAGGCGTTATTATTGTTTGCGATTTGGTAATATAAACGTATGGTAATAATGTTGTCTTGCCAAAATGAGAAATTATATCTTAATGTCATCATCATCATGGCTAATTTTATCGTGCAATTTATAGTATGTATTTAAATGAATTAGTACAATTGTAATGACTCAAGTCTACTTAGAAAGTCTTCGAAATCTGAAGAGCAATTTGTGTAATTGTGATGTCATTAAGTTCTCTAACTCGTATTTCTTCATTTCTTCTGAAGATGCTATTTCCTAATACAGAAATTTCCCATAAACACGGAATTAAGTGACATTGAGCCAAATAAATTAAAGAACATAATTAATTGATATTTATTGATAAATTAATTGATCCACATTCCATGGTTAATGGTGCTCGCTGCGTTTCATCCGGTTAACGTTATTTTTTACTGATCCGTTGCTGCGAGAATGCTTATTAGTGTCGGAATAGAGAGATCATTTCATTTGATACCTGCAGGCTTAGCACGAGAACCATAGAGAAGCTTTTTTTCGACGGAAGAGTAGACAAAAATGACATTTCCATGTTGACGTTAGAACATTTTCGGTAGGCACGCGATTTATAGAATATATATATCATAGAGTAGAAATAAAATCCGTCATGCTACGCCTGCTACCCTGTTCGAACAAGATTCGGTTTTTGCAATACTCACAATGAATCGTTTCATTCTGAGTATTGCAAAAACCGAATCTTGTCTTTCCGATTTGCCAAATATTTTGGTGATCTGGACGAATCCAAGCGCAATAGTAAATTTTTTGAAGATAGAAGTTGTCGTGCATCGGAATCCAATATCATCTGCAACCATCAGAAGTTCATTGCTTGTTCGATAGCACGAATCTCACTAATTGGTTAGTGCCAAATCATCATTCAATTCAAAAAGGCAAGCCGAAACCAGCTTCAGGTCCTTCGGCAGCTGCATCTTTTACATTGGTTGTTGTATGTTGAGCATAGAAGCATGTTAATGAGGAAACCATCAAATCAAATTTTAAGTGTTCGCCGTACACAAGCAACCGGAACGGAAGCGATTGAGACAAGCAAATAAAGACATATCAACAGTGACGCGTGTACTCATATTTGAATAAGTTTGGAGATTATTAATGTTGTAACTGTCTTGTAAGATTGATGTCGCAATTGTGTGGAGATACGGTTTCAAAACTTTTAGAAGTTAAGACGAATGTCATGGGATGGCTGCCGGTAATAACGAACACCATGGTAACTTGTTATGATGAGAAATATCTTGCAGCTATTATCGATGGTTGTGTTCTCCCAATTTTGAAAGCTATAAACAACCGGCCAAATGCGAGTCAGACTCACACAGAAGGGTTTCGTACCATATCGATACAAGATTTAAACGAAAAATAATTTTCATCTACAATTTAAAAAATCGCAATGATTCATTTGTACTTCATAATGATACTTACTGTGAATTAAGAATATATTTTTTGCACTTGCCGTATGTCGCCCATATTTAAATAAAATACCTTTTATTAAGTTCATAACTTATATAAATACAGTATAAAAACACAGGTTATACAGAAGCATCAAATTCCGAACTTGTTTAAAATGCTTGTTTCGTTGTTACGATAGAGCTCGTACAAAAAACGTATAAATCTGAACTTTTACGGCCTCCTATTTCTTCATATTTGAAGAAAAAAAAAGGAAAAATAGATTTGTACTCTCCTAGATGAGTTCTAGACATTGACACCCAACATAATACTTACTAAGATTTTTTTATTTTCGAATTCTAAATTTATTGTATACCCTTTGTATTATTTGTTGTAATAGCCGCAATAGAAAGACACAATTTGTGAAAATGTCAACTGTCTACCTATACGGTTCAAGAGATACAGCCCGCTGACGGACATACGGACGAACGGACAGCGGAGGCTTAGTAATAGGGTCCCGTTTGGCACGCTTCGGGTACGGAACCCTAAAACGCATAGGAACGAAAAAAAAAATGTTTTTTGATGCCACAAATAATTCACATTGGTGTCGAATGCTTAAACTAAATCGATGAAGTCGAAATTTCATTTTCTTTGCATCCTTAATCATCCATGTGTGAGGATAGGTACAAATTATACCTCAAATTATAATTCAACAGTCATTATCTGAAGTAGCAATCGATTGGTTCATTAAAATCTGATGAATTGCTTTATAATGTTGATTGATTACAGTTGTAATTGTAATGCCCTGTTTAATACGCATGTCAGTCACGAGCTCGACTTAATTGTAATTTGTGCGTTCATTGAACAATTAATATTGTTTGTTTAATTTAATTGGATCGATTTTGTATTGGGTAATTAGGGCATTATCTTTGGATACTATGAATTGCGTGTTGATGATACGCAACGTATTGAATGAACTTGTTGCAATTATCTTGGCTTCAAAACATTATCTTCTTATTTGATCACAATTGAATGCAGGAACATTATAATTCACTTACTGTTAATCTCATACAACGATAGCGTTTATCACTCTCGAACGAGATGCACTTACGTAGAAAGCTGTATATTGTAGATAGATCCCACAGCGCGAGATTTCCCCCGTCTTCTGGGAAGCCGACAAAAACAATGGGTGCTCGCAAAAACTCGGGATTATTGTTCGACAGATGCCACGGCGCAGCGGATGCGCGTGCGACGGCCGCGCCTGCGCTTTAGAAAGGGACTTTAACAGTAGTGCAACTGTGCAAGTCTATCACAGTTCGAAAGTATTTGCTCTTCTTCGAAAGTCTTTGTCGCACCACCTAAATATTCTGGAATTCAGATTATTCCTGGCACTTTTCGGCCCTAGTCTTACTTTACGGCGCGCGTAGTCCTTACCGTCACTGTGTTCATACCTCACTCATTAACCGTGTTGAATCTTACGTGACTCTCAAGTTATAACATCTTATATATAGTTATTGTTCCAAAAGCTATCTTAGATTATTCTAGAATTCGTTGACCTTCTGCAACTATTCCATTCAGTTTGTACATGCTTCACAGAAGCGCTCAGAACTCAGATCATTTACGATGTTATCCATGTGCGAATAAAAACTTCTAAATTATTAAGTTATGAGCTTATTGTGTTCTGTTCCCACGAAACACGAAATACTTTAGTGCTACTTACTGCATTAACTAGTTGCAGCAAAATGCACATGAGCATTGTATCTTTATAATTCTGAAGAGTTTTATCATAATTTTTTTAC
Source organism: Tiliacea aurago (assembly GCA_948098905.1). Lineage (NCBI taxonomy): Eukaryota > Metazoa > Arthropoda > Insecta > Lepidoptera > Noctuidae > Tiliacea > Tiliacea aurago. Next base: position 27,122,073 of record OX402581.1, on the reverse strand, counting down.
CCATGATGCAACTGTCTTTTCAACATGACTGCTGACTGCAATCTTTAGATATTATGGCTGTTATAGAAAGTGAATATGATTTAAGTTGCTTTCTCGAACAGTAACTGAAAACTTAGATTTGATTTCACTTAAAGGTTTTTAGACTGGCTTAGATAACCTACACAGTTATAGCAGCCTCGTTATGTCTATATACTTTCTTTCATTCTTAGTATTGCAGCTGTCTGTGCTAAATCTTACGACCTTTAACAACGTATTTTATAAGTATGCATTAGCAAATTGGGGTTAGTAGACAGATAGCCCAACATGTGAGTTCAATAAGGGCACTCTCACGATATGAGCTAACATTTTAGATGTAATTGACGAATTATCAGAAATAATATTGGTTTTGAAGAACATAATATACTTAGTTGATGCGGTGGTGATTTTAGTAATTTGTTTACAATTGGTTTGAGAATAATTGGCGTAGGTGGAAGGAGATTTACACCAAGCGAGTAGATATTACAAAACTGATGATAATTATTAGGCAGTTGATTGTTCATCTAGTCATGTAGGCAAGGAACCAAAATATCCCCATCCAATGTTTTAACGGTGTTGCAAATTCTTGCAATTATGAATTTGAAACGATATGACCTATTTTAGATTTATCTACCGTTGCACTATTTGTATAGAACATATTTATCTGTTCTACAGAAATAGTGCAACGGTAATTTAGCTAAATGAACAAATTCATTACTAAAAGTTGTTCATGTCTTCAGGCAATGTACGCAAAGCTGTAGCAACATCGTTTAGATCTTGGATTTAGCGCAGATAGAATCATTGTATGTTTTGTAACATTCAGTAATTGCAAACAGTGCTACTTTATGATCATTCACATTGTAATGTTATGATATGTATGATAAACATCTATTTATTTTTATTTCCCGCAAATACTGCATTCCTATCACTAGATCAGAAATAAGATCGATACCAATAACAAGTTGATCCCTTAAAAAAATATAATAAATCTTTTTCTATCCTCTTTTTAATTTCACCACAATTGAGATCCCTTTCCACCCATCTTCCGGGCATAACAATATACCACTAGCACTACAATAGCTCTCCAGGTACCTACTTGTCGGTTCCTAGAAGATACATCCGGCGCTATAAGGGATGCTGACATGTGCGTGCGCAAGTGCCATGCGACCGAATTAAATCATGCTTTTGTTAGTTAGTAGGATGGTTAATTTAATTTTCGGTTCCATAGTGCTTCTGAGACCATAGTAACATCATTAAGGTAAATTGATTATACTTTGATATATCATCCAAAAGAAACCACTTTTCTTCAATCTTTAAATTTTCAGCCTTTTATTTATTTAATTATTTATTTAAGCCTCTTTAATTCCTTAGAACATAATACAGTTTTTTTTAACGTAATTTTAACTAGGGACCTCTCGACGAGTATATCCTCCATCTCACTCCATTTTTTCCTATCTTGGGCTGTTCGCATCCAGTCGTTGTTTGTGAATTTTATAAGTACGTCTTCCCGTCTTTCAGCTTTTATTATTAAATAAGTCTGCTTCACGTTCAACAATCGGTCCTTTGTTTTGAGAATGTGTATAAATTACTGGATTAAGGCTCATGCAGACTGGCGCGATATCGCGAGTGCGACAGGCAGTGCGACTCTTTTGCTCTTTTCATGAAGTTTTCATAGAAATTGTGCTACTAGTGTCGCGTCGCGCCTGTCTGCAGTAGCCTTTATAAGTTACTTTGACATTAAATAAAACAATATTTACTTTAAGTTTTATGAAACTTGTGTTGAGAGGGAGCGGGCCGTAACTCACCACGCAGGCCACGCATCTTCAAATTTTTGGTTCTAGGACATACCGCAGAGAAGAGACCTGCATCCTAGCAGAGGAAATTTTATAATAAGAATTTATGAATAGAATAGAATACATGATCAGCCTGTAATGTTCCCACTGCTGGGACACAGGCCTCCTCTTCCCGTGAGAGGGAGTGGGCCGTAACGTAATCCACCACGCGGGCCCAGTGCGGTTTGGTAGATGTCACATGTCTTCGAATTTTTAGTTCTAGGACATGCCGGTTTCCTCACGATGTTTTCCTTCACCGTTTTGAGAACAGTGGTGATGAAATAATTTACAGTTTTACACAAAGTAAAGCGCCTGTCTGGGTTCGAACCCACGACCTACAACTCGTAACTCGAGACCGTTACCACTGGGCCACCACTGCTCTCTATTTAAAATAGAATAGAATACTCTTTATTATATACACCATATGGATTCTAGTTTTAAATTAAATGAAGCTGATTATTTATTATTATTTAAATCTAGTATTATAAAAATTCTATGTTAATTGTAATCTTACTATTATTACTCATTTATTGCATAATTTAAGTAAATGAAACTGTTTCTGATCTGATTTGGTTTTGTAGCTTTATAGTGCGAAACTCCGCAGACGTGATGGGTATCGAAATTTAAAGGGTATCGAAATTTAAACATGATCAAACAAAAATAAATTCATTTGATGAGTTTTTTTTTGGTCTTCAACCGCTGTTTTTATAATCTGTTTTTTTCGTGTATTCTTCACAGACGTGATGGGTACCGATATATAAACATGATAAAACAAAAGAAAACAGATTTTATCAACTCATACTTTAAGTACTTAACAAAAAAACTTTTTACAAAAAAATAGTAACCGACTACCAAAAATAACACTACAAAATGAAAAATAACTTTAATTTCGGAAGTCGGTGTCTTTGGATCTGTATTTTAGTTTTTTGCCACCGACTTCCGAAATTAAAGTTATTTTTCATTTTGTAGTGTTATTTTTGGTAGTCGGTTACTATGTTTTTGTAAAAAGTTTTTTATTTTTCACTTTTTAGTGGCTTAGTTTTGATTTTATCTAAATTACAATAGCCTAATGTTAACTGCTCATAATCTTTTATAAAATATTGCTTTTCCCGATGCTGGGACATTGATTGTTGAGGAGTTCTCCTGCTAAGAACCAGGAGAACTGCAACTCACCATATGCATAGTGACGAGCATAAATTGCTTACTCGCAACCCGTTAAATAGGTACTCATTATTTTATTGTTCCGGTGGCCATCTGTGGTCTCCTTCATCAGTTCCAATTCACCAAATGGTGCTTTCCGAGAGCAAATGCACGAGTTACTATAAAAAGTTCCCAAATCGCTATAAGTTTGCATATAAAATTTGAGGGTTTCCCTCAATTTCAATGGGATTCCCTCATCAGATTCTGATTTGGTAGCAATGGAACCACCTCGGGAGTATACCCTTTCAAACAAAAAAAGAATTTTCAAAATCGGTTCATAATTGACGGAGTAATTGCGTAACAAACATACAAAAAAAAAAAAACATACAGACGAATTGAGAACCTCCTCCTTTTTGGAAGTCGGTTAAAACTAAACAGCGCTCCGTTGTCCTAAAAAAAAAAAACTATTTTTTTGTCCCGTTTAGATATCGATACCCATCACGTCTGTGAAGTTTCGCTAGCTAATTTAATTTGACCCTATATATGTTGTAGTTGTTTATTATCCCTTAATAAATAAATTAAAATAAAATTAGGTTTAGGTATGCTTGAAACTTGACTGCCTCGTTGGTCTAGTGGTTGCAAGCGCTACTGCTGAGCATGAGGTCCTGGGTTCGATTCCCAGGTCAGCCAAAGTGTTATTGAGTTTTACCATCAGGAATTTCTCAGTAGTAGCCCGGAGTAAGCTCGCTTCCTAAACCTACATAGCACTTAAACATAACTGCCGAAACATGGTTGTACTATAAGTATTGTACCTGTGCCTTATCCTTCGGGGAAAACCAGGCGTGATATTGTTATGGTACGTGTAATTTTGAAGCTTGTGTTAATTGTTATCTTTCTGGTTGTCCCAGGGCCCCGGCATGCTGAAACACGTGGCGGTCTCGCCGCACCGCGCGCGCGCAGACTCCGTCAGTCTCGCCTCATCAGCGTCCTGCTGCAGCCTCGGCAGTCTCGAGCACCGGCACGACTCCGTCACTGATCTGTCCCATAGAACGGTGAGTTTTATTAACCTTTAGTACGTCATTGGTATCATCCATAATGTGTTTTATACCATTAAATTGGAAGACATCGTCTTCAGAATTCTGGTGGGGCTCCCACGTTTCCGCAGCGCTTCAGGCATGTTTGCTGACGATTTTTATGCCTTAATGCGTAAAAAAGCAGCATCTCTGATGTGTAGGATCCGGGGGAGCACCAACTGAATTCTGAAGATGATATCAGAAAGGCCGGAGTCTGTGGTGCTGGCGAGGCTTATTCGGCTTCACGTGGCGAGATGACGCAATGTTTTTATTTTACGGTTTTTGTTTTAAATGTATTAATATTATTCGAGAATGCTACAATACTCGTATTAACATAGTTTTAAGGCCTTTTTTATATGGAATTTTTTTTTGTCTGAAATAAATGTATTTTTTTTTTAAGCCTTTAAGCAAAGTTTTTCTTTGATCCAGCCAGAATTCTTACGTACTATAATTTGAGTAGATATGTCTCGCAAAACCCCTTTGCCTTATTTGTATATTTATATACACCGTGGCATTTTAGTCGTCTTACAACGGCAGCCCACTTCATGTATCCAATGACTACTAATCATGCATAAAAGAAAAAAATATATTTATTAACATTTGAAAAATAAAAAATATGACGCATGACGTAGTTTGAAACACCCTATTACGAGCCTTGCGATCCAAGTGCGGCGCGGAATGGAGTGCAAGGCTCGCACCGCGCTCATAACAGGGTGTTTCAAACTACATCATGCGTCATAATGAATATATTTTTTTAAATTTAGTATTCTAATGTAAATAAAAAAAAAATGAATGATTAGTATTCATTGGATACATGAAGTGGGCTGCCGTTGTAAGTCGATTAAAATGTCAGGGTGTATACATAACAAAATATAAATTAAACACTACAAAACATACAACGGGTGGCCAGGCTTTTCTAGGCAACCTTGTCTTTTGCAAGGTTTTCATTATGTCCTTTAATTCTTTGGTTACCAACAAATGCTGTTCCCACGCATGCTCCAACTATTTGTACGATGCCAAGTATTGCAATTACAACTCGCGATGTGCACTATGACAGTTCTAATGTGTCTCTTAACCTTGCAACTTCAACTTTTACTATTACATGATTACCATCATCCATCATTCAGTCATTCCCTAAAGATTTTTCTAATAACATGTAAAGTGACAGCGATACCATCGTTGTGCGTGCGCATCATTATTCGATTTCACTTTCTTGGCAGCTAATGGCGGAATTTCCTATGTCTCTCCCATGAGATAATAACCACCATGGGAACCCAGTACCTCGTATAAATATTATAACGACAGGAAATACTTTGTGGACTTAGAAGATACGGTTATCTGTAATTGTATTTGAATATGTGTAATGTAAACGCTTCTACGTTTCTGGTTTCTTATTGAAAATTGATGTTCGTTCAATTTTATTTTATTTATTTATTTTAGTACATGGAGGACTTATAGCTAATAAAAACTGACAGAAAAAGGAAACCATAGTCCAGACCAGAAAGCCAATTACAAATCCTCACGTAGACTTACAATAATAATTTATGGTGTAAGCACAAAAACAAAAAAACACATCGCCTTAATTAAAGTAAGAAGCAATATAAATACTTGTTTTGCAATTACATGACTGAAATAATAGAGAAAATAATAAAAACAAAAAGGTATAATAAACCTACCGCTACTTGAAAAATTAGAGGCTTATGCCTTCTGGCCGAATTCACACTAATTGTGAATGGATCAAAATCATATTAATATATCATTGAAATTTCCCTTTGTGCGCACAATATAACTGTTCTGCCTATAATTCGAAGATGTATGAGGTACACGTATGGATTAAAACGAAATGCTTTACTTGGCACATCAAAAATATTTTTTTGACACATAACATAACTCAAGGTTATCAATATTGTTATTGAGGATTTCTAAGAAGTTTTTCAGTCTGCAATTGGTTGACTGTTATGGCATCTTTTGATGAAAGCAAAGATATTTTATGAACCGTCTTTGGATGTTTTCCATGCAGTCAAAGTAATTTATGATAACGTGGATTCCATATCTGAGACGCATACTCGTATCTGACTTCTAAAAAAAGTGCAATACAATATTTTAAGTGTTTTTTATTGAATACATTTTTTTATTTTAGTTTTTACGCCATGCTAAATAAATGTGACTAAATGCTTATAAGGATATCGTTGTCACGTAACGTTTATGATATCCAGTTTGATGGAAGCAATCGCGAGTAATTCCCTTACAAGTTTGTGTTCGTTGAGAAATCGGATGTCGGTATTGCGCGAAGCTACATTAATTAGCCTCAGGGACCTTCATGGTACGTTTAGATCTAGAAAAATATTTGCGACAACTTTAAATTGCGTCTTTTCATACAAGGCGATGTATTACAAAAATGAAAAATTTAATTTTTCCGATTGTGTCTGCAGCACAGATGGTCTGTCAAATCCTTTGTTCTCTGTTCACATTTCTGCATCACCAAGGTCTAACTGTTTTGAGCGAGCAAACCAAATATTTTCAACATAATTCCTGGGAATTTGCGCACACAATGGGACAATTTCGACATTGCGTTCAGCCATTAGCTTCCACCACAACTTCTTAATTAAGCTCGGCACTGACATTTTGATGGCCGATAGAGATAAGCGATGATTTCTCGATTGTTTAGCGACATGTGAACTTAGCTTTAGGAGACAAGTCAGTATTGTTCTACGGTGGAAAGTTCTCGAAAGGTGAGAGCATCCGAATTAGTTTTGACCGAAATTTGTGATCGTTACCGTCTTCGTAATGAGACTTACGATGCGTTAAACTTTGGGAGTTCTTTGTGTGAAAAAGTGCAATAATGTGTACCTAATTAAACTGATAGGTACTTCTCCTTTCTCTAGAAATGGCTTTTATATGAGCTTTATAAGAATACCTTCTAGTCGTCTGCAAACGTCATCGTGTTTGAGAAGCCGTTTACAATATAATAGGTAGTTCATTTTACTTCACGTCTCTGGCTAATGACTTATTTGCAAGTACAGCTTCAGTTTCTTAATAATTGTTTAAGGCTCAAGGAATCAAGATTTAATAGCATCTTAGAAGTCTATCCATGAAGATAATAACTAATATGTCATATGGACGATAAAAACCAAGTCACCGTCTTACATTATCATAATTTCCTAATCGGGTTTTTTTCCAATTCAAGTTAGTTGTGGCGGATTTCCCAACAATATTGCTAGTTTTCTAAGACTAATAAATAATAACGACCGGAAATACAACCGATAAGGAATTTTATCTACATACCTGAGTGCAGTTTCATGGATTGTATTGTATGTTAGTTTATTGTATTATGAATGCAGACTTGCGGTTTGCGGAGACGTCGCGTGATTATTGCGATTGCAATTTACGACAACGTTTCTGCAAAACTCATAAAATTGTTTAATTCATATCTTCACGATTACTGTGTCATTAAATCGAACATAAAAGTTGTATTGATCTAAGTTTCTTCCCGCGCGACGCCATTTTCTTTGCATTCAGTATTCTTTTTAATTTAGAAATTAGACCAAAGCACTTAGCTTAATGCAGCCTAGTGTCTAATAGATCTTCATATCATACGATTTGTTTGTGTAACATCAATTCCAGTCAAGTATATGAGTTTAATTGTTTTTTCTGTGTGTTTATGATCAACCATGAGCTGGTGCCCATATGTAGACTGTTTAGTTTATTACTATACACCTCCTTATGCTTTGTTATAATTTACATCTAACATATGTCCAGAAAATTCCTGTTAACGGGTTATTGCATCATTTGTTAATAAATATGTCAGTGAGATATTATGTAAGGGATTTAATTCTTTGTGCCTCTGGTCATCTGGCATGCATCATCAGATTTCTTAGATCCTTTGATGTTTTTATGTAAATCGATGAATGTAGGATGAATCATAGAGTAATTAACATAATATTGTTTTAATTGAACACATGTGTTCTAAAAACTAGATTTTATATTCGAATTCGTAAACAACCTTGACCGACTTGCCAAATCTAGTAGGTACTCGTATAAACAATTATACCGTGTTAGATTTATTGTTTTGATTAATTTATTATCTATGTACCGTTTGCATCCGACATGGGTTTGCAGTGAGCATAATGATCACTCTCTAACAGACATTTCCGATGCATTGACTTGGGAACCTCGTTTTATTATAGAGGTGCTATGATATTATACAGCCAGACAAAAGACAACTACGACCTTTATATAGTACCTGCGCTGTCTGTTCTTTTTTATTTGTTGATTAAGATACATTTCTAGCGGGAATAAAGTGTACCTTACCTTACCTTTGTGACTTGTGTGTGTATGCATTTGACGGTGAGAACTAGGTATAGTGTAGTCAATAACGTCATGTTATGATGTTGTGGTTTTCCTCGTGTTTTAAGTCAATGAACTTAATTAATTATGTAAGTAATTTATTTTACAATTAATTTTATTATTGTGCAAGAAAGTCGGTAATAATTTCCCGCAATATTGAATATTGTTTATTATTTTGCACAATCTTCACAAAATTAACTATTTAGGTAAGATTATAACCTAGTACCTACCTATAGGTATTCACCTTCTTTACGAATTGCACGAAAACCATAAACAGCACTAGGTACATTTTTATTTTTTTTTATTTTCCTTCTGGCTTCGCACGGTTTGTGCATTTAGCCAATGTCACGTTTTAGTTCTTGTATAGTATTGATGAAATTAATTATAAATGCATGATGATGATATCCCCGCCCACACCCCTTGAGTTTCAGTAAAGATGTGGCACTTTACTGAGACCTCACGCGGACTTCTTGAGAGAACTTGAAGCGAAGTTGCACTGTTTTGTTTCATTTGCCTACACTAATGCACGTTCACAAACACTTAATGGTTAATAATCCACCATTATTACACATTAATATTCGGCTAAACACAAATTTAACAAACTGCTGAACATGACGCTTCACTTTCCCGCCAAGAAGTCCACTAGGTACATTATTATTGCCCGCCATAATTATTGGAACAAACAAAAAAAAAGCTTCATTTTTGGAACAGGACAATGCACAACTTGCATTCAGCCACACATGTCAACGGTCCGTGGGAACGCATACGCGTTGGCATGCTGCCGCTAATCATCCAGTTATTGGTGCGGCATACGTAAGCACAGGCACAGGCAAGGTAAGGTGGAGAAGTACCACTACCTAGTCATAGTCTAATCTTTCTAAGCTATTATATTATAACTATAGCTACACTTTTGTATTAGTTAAGCCTGTGGTGATAGTTGTATGTGTATTTAAATAAATATAATACATTACTGCAGCGGCCTGCAATATACTATATTTTTGATTGACGAACGTGAAAATGTGGGCTGAGGCGAAGCCGAGGCACTCATACGTGAGTTCATCAATGCCCGGTTGCGCTTGTATAGTGGTTTTTCTCAAATAAAGAGCGGAAATTCAAACTAAGTAAATTATTTATAAATTCCAGATTCAATGAACAACGATAATTATTTTTCACGTGCCAATATGTTCATTTGTTTCTCTTTTGCTTTAAACAGCTCTATTTGCAGCCCAGTTCGAATTTCAAATAAAATCTTTGATAAGCTACCTCCTTGGTTGCCATGTGCGACGTAAAAAGTTCGTTCCATTTTTAAAGTATACAGCATTTTCGATTTATCTCGAAGAAGGTTGTCAAAATAATGCTCGAATTTCCAAGCATAGTTGAGAAAAATAATATACGGACTTCTTGGCGGGAAAGTGAAGCGTCATGTTCAGCAGTTTGTTTAATTTTCCAAAATTAGTGTTTAGCCGAATATTAATGTGTAATAATGGTGGATTATTAACCATTAAGTGTTTGTGAACGTGCATTAGTGTAGGCAAATGAAACAAAACGGTGCAACTTCGCTTCAAGTTCTCTGAAGAAGTCCGCGTGAGGACTCAGTAAAGTGCCACATCTTTACTGAAACTCAAGGGGAGTGGGCGGGGATATCATCATCATGCATTTATAATTCATTTCATCAATATTTAAACAAGAACTAAAACTTGACATTGGCTAAATGCACAAACCGTGCGAAGCCAGAAGGAAAAAAAAAAAAAAAATAATATACTCAATCACTCTACATAATTATACTCTCTAGAATAGTCTATAGACTACAGTGTGTCTCGCAAGAAACCTCATGCATTGAAGTGCTATAGGATCTCAGTAACAATTTTACTAACAGATTTTTTTATTATATATTTGTTATAATTATATAATTTTATTATATATTTGTTACTAAAAATAAATATTTCCTATGAAACCTAACGGGCGCGACGCGCATTTGTATGGGGTCAACGGCGAATACCCGACTCTTAAGTAGCGAGTTTAGTTCAAGTAGCATGGTATGTGACCAAACGTTAGACTAAAAGCGACAATTTTCATTGTGAAGTGTCACGTATGTATGTATATTTATCACAGTACTTAACTAATGCAAATGTAAATCAGCCGTCCCACCCAGCAATGGATGGATAGTGTTATGAGGTGTGAATGGAATGGTTTTCCTGTCCCTTGATACGATAAGAAGTTCTGGTCTACTTTGTCAATTGCTACTACGAGTATATAATTTTTCGGACAGTTTAGTACTTCTGTAGCTTTCTTATGTTGTGTAGTTATTAGACGAAGTACAAATTAATAGACGTGTAAGCGCCTTGTCGAGGAGTGTTTATATTGATGGCCAGCCATATTTGTTTAATTAAGTGTGCGACTGGCCCAATTTAGGTGTTGCAATTAGGGATGTAAGTACAGTTTCTATCTAACCTATATAAGTCTTCGCTCGAAATAAAGATTTTGAATTTGAATTAACTTTTACGAAGTTACATTTTACAATCACGCTATCACTTTTTGTTATAACAATCACATCATAATTCGCTCCACTCCAGTATTATCACGTAGATATCCGGTGGGATTGCGCAAGCGCAGCGGTAGGTCACACGGTTGCCGTCACTTCCTGTCATTACAGGCTTTCTACCTGCCGGTGAAACTGGACAGCTTGACAGACACTAGGTGTCACAGTCTAGGCCAGAATGCAGGGCTAATAACTAGGGAATTTGTCGAAGTAGAAGCTGTTAAAAAAAAACCGGTCAAGAGCGAGTCGGACTCGCGATCCGAGGGTTCCGTACGAATATATGATGTTGATGATTTCTGAAAAACTGTGCTATTTAGAGACATCGTTTTATTTTTCCTGTAATCTTTATATTTGTAATCTTATTCTATCATATAGTATAATTTCAGATTTTTATCTCTGCAAACTTCGGAGTTAAGGGGGGGGGGACGGTAATTTTTTTTTTAATTTTTCATCAAAAGTCGGAAACTACGCTGCCTAAAAAAAAAATTTTTTTTTGAGAATGTGCAAACAGCGTTCCTTCATATGATACCCCACATGCCCTAGTAGCCACACTTCAAATTTTTAAGACCCCCTTTCAGTCCCTTTTACAAAAAAGATATATTTTTTTTTATTTCCTTCTTGCTATCAAAATAGTTGGACAAACGTCATCTAAAACTATTCTAAATTTCAAGTTGATAGCATTAGTAGTTCTGGAGATATCCAGGTGTGACAGACAGACAGACAGACTTAGTCTCACCATAAGGGTTCCTTTTTACCATTTTGGTACGGAACCCTAAAAATTATGTTGCTAGACCAATGTTAACAAGAGTCTTGACTACGTTATTGGTACCTACTTACCAAGTGTTATGGCAATTAGTTTTACGCGCATGGCAAGAAAAATGAAGGAAAATGCGTGTACTTTTGACGGGCCTACACTGTCCTCTCATATCTATTAACACTGTAATTTGAAAACATTGTATATTATGCCAATTATTTTTAAAAGAGTAACCGTGAAGTTTCTTGCCGGCTCTTCTCCATAGGAAACGACCAATTGGAACCATGCACCTAGCTTCTGACGTTTCATATAAGTTTATGTGAAATAAAATATTTTGATTATGATTTTTGTAAAAAAAATCTACAATATACTTTTGTCATGTTTGTATGCCAATGATGATGTGACTTTTTTCAAAAGCTTTGTATGCGAATCTGTATCGTACAGTTAGTGAAAACAAATGAATGCTGCTGTTGAGTTGCCCATAACAATGTGGTGCCAACCTTTGGTGGCGGTTGCCCATATCAACAACCTTTTGGCGTCTCTTCAACCCGGATTTGACCTAAATAGGTTCAACAATCAATAGTTATTGAACTGTAAAGAAAACTGATGTAGCTTTAAACAATACAATAGGAATGCATTTGCATAATGGGTTACTAACCTAACGTAATATAATACTATTCCTAGACATATTTATTGTATAAGAGCGAAAGTATAAATATGAGATTGTTTATAAAATATTCGCTTCAATAGTCTCAGTAGTTGTCTAGGTTAATTACCATAAAGTTTGTACACTGACCACTTCAGGCACGCAACGTTTTTTTCCATTATTCACAGCACTATTTAATTGAACTAAGAAATGGAAATAAACCAATAATCTCTATACTCGTACAACCTATAAACACGATTATTAAAGAAATGAATCGCGAAAATGGCGGGATCCCGCCACCAAAAACAAATTTAAGGTTTTTGAAATTTGCAGTACTAGGTTGTAATTGTATGTTGATCAAAATATGATTCGCGACGGTAACGGGTAACCTTACTATTCGTCCTTATACAACCTTAGTGCATCTCTTATTCTCTGTTTCACGGCTCGCTATTCATGCTGTCATATAATTAAATTAATTAATTAAAATTCTTTATTGGGAGTAACTCATGAGACTCATACAGTATTAGTAACAATAAAATAAACTTACAACTATGTTAGTGATACAATTACAAAACACACACAACAACTTATTCACTGCTTCAGCATTCCAGCTGAAATACTGGAGCAACGAGTTACTATGGAGCAGTCCAGCCTGTCAGCAATAACTCCCAGGATGCTGTTGGAACTAGCTCGAACCCTGCGCACCAAGGACGCACATCTTTTACGCATTAATGCATAAAAGCAATCAACACGCAAATCCGCAAACATCCCTGATGCGCTACAGAAGCGAGGCAGCCCCATCAACACCCTGAAAGCATTATTGTACTGCACGCGAAGGGCACTGTACGATCTTTGCGTAAAATGTACCCACAGGCCACAGGTGTAAAATGATGAGCAAAAGGCTCTAAAAAGTGTTTTTTTAACCTCCGTAGAAGCACGCTTAAACCTGCGGGCAATCATATTCGCTCTAACCGACAGCGCCCTCCGCTCTCTCTCAATATCGTCATCGTCCTTAAGGCTAGTGGTTAAAATATGCCCAAGGTACTTGAATGAGTGCACTCTTGACAACGGCACACCATTCATCATTACTGAAGGTACCGTTTCTGGACATTTTCCACCAGCCCCAAACACCATCACAACACTCTTTCTCACATTATACAAGAGGCCATGAGCACTGGCGTACCTCTCACACACACTCACCAGTTTCCTCAGGCCACAGACTGAGGCACTGAGCAGCACCATGTCATCTGCATAGCTAATGTTGTTGACACATATGCCATCAATATAACATTTGACTCTGGTGCTACTCAGTTCCCCAATCAACTGGTCCATGTAGAGGTTGAAGAGTGTAGGAGAAGTCAGACCCCCCTGCCTCACACCTGACTCAAGACCATATGGACTCGAGCATGCCCCGTCCCACCTCACACTATTGACCTGGTTCCCGTACCAAAACCATACAACATTAGTTTTCGAAAAGTAGAAAAGTGGTCATTGTACTCATCATTTTGAAAAAAAAATTCTATGGGACCAACCTTGAAATCGCAAAAAAAAAATCAGCTGTTCCCTACATTTGTGTTCACTTAAATCAACAAAATGTATGGAACAGCTGATCGCGATGTCAAGGTTAGTCCCATAAAAAAAAAGGTTCAAAATGATGAGTACATTGACCCCTTTTCGGGTTTAGTATAAACGAAAACTAATGTTGTATAATTTATACTCTTCATTAGATAATGAGGAGATGAGAATGATCAATTTATTTAAAACGTAGGGATCCCACTACGTTTAAATAATATCGTAATCGTAAAACATCTAAATGAAACAAAAACAAGATTATTTGAATTGAATTGAATTAAACTCACTCCCTACGTCTCTGTATGGGGTGTTTATAAGTGGAGGTTTTGTTTCATGTAGATAACTCAGTCATCAAGTTACATTAGCTTATTACATAAACAATAAACGGTAGATCAGTTCTTTCCGGATCATTAGCTGTTATGATGAGATGCTGTAACCTGAGTCTGTGCGTAACTACCAAGTAAGATGAGATGCCATCTCAAGTTATCTTTAGCCATGTCTTGATGAGAGGCTGTACTTAGTATTCGAGTTACATGGACATAGGATGTTGCTTATAATCAGCTACTGTTAGAAAAGATTTTAACTAAAATAATGCTGTAAACTGACCTTTCTTCTTTCATAAAGACAGCCATCGTAGCAAAACAAGCAATGCTCCTTTTTAGGGTTCCGTACCAAAATGGTAAAAAGGAACCCTTATGGTGAGACTAAGTCTGTCTGTCTGTCACACCTGGATATCTCTAGAACTACTAATGCTATCAACTTGAAATTTAGAATAGTTTTAGATGACATTTGCCAAACTATTTTGCATACCAGAAAATATATATATCTTTTTTGCAAAAGGGACTGAAAGGGGTTCTTAAAAATTTGAAGTGAGGCTACTAGGGCATGTGGGGTACCATATGAAAGAACGCTGTTTGCACATTCTCAAACATTTTTTTCTTTGGCAGCATAGTTTCCGACTTGATGAAAAATGTAAAAAAAATACCGTTCTCCCCCCCTTATCTCCGAAGTTTGCATAGATAAAAATCTGAAATTATTATATGTGATAGAAGTGTATGTAAAGATTACAGGAAAAATAAAACGATATCTCTAAATAGCACGGTTTTTCGGAAATCATCAACATCATATATACGTACGGAACACTCGGTGTGCGAGTACGACTCGCTCTTGACCGATTTTTTAACATTTTGTATTTCTTATGCGTGTCCCAAATAAAATATTTTTCTTTCTTTCTTTCAAGAACAAGAAAGCTAGAGCTGTTCGGGTGGGCACTGGGTGCTGACGAATCTTTCTTTAGCCCACCAGAACTTTCAAGTAAATGCGCTTAATCAGTTGATCCTGGTAAAACCTGGGACAAATAAACCCCAAACAGCGGGTGTCGACTGATAAAACATTACCCTGCACATGTTATTGTTTCAAGCCATTGAACCCTATTGTGAACTAATCTCTCATCGGATCTAGGGACAACAACGCATTTAGCAGTCAGCTTAGACATAAACACATCCTCGCAATAATCTAGATACGGACTAAAAATATCACAATGGTAGCTTGAATGCGCGGGCAAGACTACGTGACCTTTCTGAACAATATCTGCTGCTGTGCGCGCGCGCAGAATTAATCGCAGCGACACGGATACGGGAGGTGCTTGTACAGGTTGATATAAACCTATCGTGTGTATTTTATTTGTGCTTTTACTTACAGAAGATTGATTTTGTTTTGTGTACTTGGAATGTGTAGAACATTGATTCTTCGCGGCTACTCCCCAAAAAAACTATTAAAATCCAATGTAATGCTCCAATGTGGTTTGGAATATGATAGCAAATAGGTTGGACTGTCCATATGTGCGACACTGCTGTGACAGACAAGTTACATATGTATTATAGTGTCGCCCGTAAGAGACTACTGTAATGAATACGAGTTTTGATTGAATTTGATTATCTAATTTGTGGGTTGATGTTATTTATATGTATTGTAATTATTCTTTATATTGTAATTATTCTTTATATTGTAATTATTCGTTTGTAGGTATTTGTTTATGTGTGATTTTGTGTGTATCATTAAATAATTCAAAGATGTATTCAAATATAGGTTATGTGGTCGCTGAATTAAATGAATTTTATTTTATTGTATTTTAATGTATCATTAAATTTGAACTAGTTTTGTTGTTTGAGCCTATATTTCGACCGCGAAGAGAATCTTACCAGCGGGCTAATTGCGTAACACACTATCAGTAGGAATCGGTTTCAATTTGACAGTTCAACAACATTCATTGCGTTATATAAGTTGTTGAGCAGACATTTTTTTCTAACATATGAAGCAATGGTTTAGCAATATACTTCAAAATAATTGCAATTCAGATTCAAACTGTGTTACGCAATTAGGGTGCTGGGTATTGGGCTTCAAAACAAGTCAGATGACGTCGATCTGGCTAGAGAGTAATTCATGAGTTTGGAATTGAAAACTAGCTAGCATGAGGTTTTGTTACTTATAGGTACTGATATTGTATTAAACAGATAGGTATGTTATTACACTCAGAAAACAACCGAAAAAAATGTTCCGCGCAGCAGCGGCAGCACACACACCCACTTTTCATTCATTTTACATTTCACTACAAGTCAAAATGATAGACAAGAGATGGCTTGATAAAAACAACAAGAAAAAAAGAGAGTGTTGTCAATTGCGCGTGAATGTAAACATCACCGAATGTTGGCATCACAGATTAACAAATACGTCCCAATTATGACGTTTTCGAGTCTTCACGATTGCGCGCTCACAACATATCTGTTTAATTTAATATCATTGCTTATAGGTAAGTACTTCACCGTTTCCACTACTACTACGAATCCAAACTCACGACTCACGTCACGAGTATGAGTATGTTTACCTTCGTTGGTGTAGTTTTATCTTTTAAAACTAGCTGGAAAGTACATCCAACTATGTCCACTATAATAACTACTTGTTGCTACGTTACTATTTGCTAGCGACTGTTTCCGGGGGCGGCATTATTGAGTGTGCAAGTCACCGCCAGTAATTTTATCCGTGTATATTAAATATAACATTGGCCAGGCAGGGGACACAGTTCTTCCATAGTTCAAGATAACTAATCCACTATAATAGCCACCCAAACCCATAGCCAATATGTTTCGTGTCCATGTTCTAAAATAGTCGTAGCACCAACACTACGCACAACGCTAGCACCAACCGGGGTTTGTCCTTGGGTGCACTTGCATAGTACATACAGGGATAATCGTCGGTTGGTACCTCATTCCATTTAAAATTGTCTAAGATGCCTCGGCGAGTCGGCTTCGGACCCTCGTACGCCTTCCAAAGGACCGGGCCTCAGGGTCCCGAGATAAGAAAACAAAAATATTATTTTATAATATTTTGTTCGAGCTTTTTTATATAAAAGGGTAAATCCTTAATTAATTAACGGACACACACTTCCCTATGTGTTTATTATTCTAGCGTATGGCACTCGTCGGTTGCAGCTGAAAATCAGCGTCAAGGCTTCTACGAGTACATACCGGGGCAACTTGTCGCGCGACGCGACGCGACACAAAGGGCCAGGCCACAACACTGCGATGCGACGACGCGTCGCAAAAACTTACACTACTTACAATACGATTAGACGTAGATTGACGACGTAGATTTCTACGGTGCGTCGTCGCATCGCAGTGTTGTGGCCTGGCCCAAAGGCACCGCTCGTCCCGCGACACGCGGGGCCTTTGTGTCGTGTCGCGTCGCGCCACAAGTCGCGCTGGTATGTAGAAGCCTTCAGGTGGTACACCTTGTGTTGTTATCTGACATTATGCTGAGCTGAGGCCCTTTTGGCATTATAATAAATTGTTTTCTGTTATTTATAGTTTTAAGGTGTATTTTTTGCTGTAATGCCAATAAACGCATTTTTATTTCTTTCTCAGCCTATTATTGTCGCACTGGCGGCCACTTTTCATACAGAGAAGCCATTGATCAGCATTGCAGCAGTTGGCAGATTGACGATTTCAGGCTAATATTAATTCTATGTCTAGGTTTCCTCGCGATGTTTCCATCACCGTTATGTAAGATGTCCACTCTTTTTTTAAATTATTATTATGAAATGTATGTAACTGCTAGAGGGTGGAGACCCGGTGACCTGAAACACAGGCCCTTAAAGCCTAGCTGAGGCACCAGTCTGCCACAGTACACTAAACCATTTCATGTACCTTAAGTGTAATAATGTCTGTAATGTTTATTGTGGTGAGAAAATAAATACATATTATACAAAATTGGTTTTTGTTTACCCTAAACCCGAAAAGGGGTCATTGTACTCATAAATGAACAACTTTTTCTATGGGACCAACCTTGAAATCACGAAAAAAAAATCAGCGGTCCCCTATACGTATTTTGTCGATCTAAGTGAACACAAATGTATATTATATGGAATAGCAGATTTTTTTTGTATATACTGCTGGTCCCGAATTCAAATTAATTCAGTCACTATTAAAGCCAATGTGACAAGACTCCAGCTGAGTCTGACTCACAAGTCGTCACGCAGTAACGTCACATGTGCTAGTACTGCAGTCCTTGGGCTGATGGGATGCGCATGCGCAAGCGTTCGCGCAATGATGTCATCTTCTAAGGGCAGTGACGCATACCTACGTTTATTTACAATTTAGTTATATTTACATAGTGATTGTCTCTAGGATGGGTTGGATGGAATTGTAAGTAGGTAATGATGCTGGGTCTAGGATGAAATTGTTTTAATGAGTCAGAAGGTACTTTGGGACGCTGATTCTGAATCAGCACTCAATCATTTCACACCTCCCTCTGTTAAACATCCCGATAGGTTAATTAAAGTATTTTGGGTATACAGGGTCAAATTAATTTAGCTAGCGAAACTCCGCAGACGTGATGGATATTGATATCTAAAGAATCTAAACAAAGTTTTGATGATTTTTTTTTGGGATCAACGGACCGCTGTTAAGTGTTGTTACTTGAAGTATGAGTTGATAACATTTGTTTTTTTTTGTTTTATCATGTTTAGATATCAGTACCCATCACGCCTGTGAAGTACATACGAAAAAAAAACGGTTTCCAAATGACTACACTAACTGCGGTTGAAGACCCAAAAAAAAAGTCGTCAAATTAATTCATTTTTTGTTTGATCATGTTTAGATATATATCGATACTCATCACGTCTGCGGAGTTGCGCTAGCTAATTTAATTTGACCCTGTATAGTCATTCTGGCGCGGGCGTCATCGTAAGTTGTCATACAGACAACAGCTTTGATAACACCGATGACTCTTAATTACATTCGATTTTATTCAAATCATCCCAATAAGATCGATTGATAAAAACCTAACAACTATTATGATCATAGTTCTTCTTTGCTAGACAAGTTTGTTAAAAGCTTTCACAACAAAGCAAGCTAAAAACGGCAACTGTCGAATAAAAATAAATAAAGAAATATCCATTCACTTTAAAAATAAATAAATTAAAACAATTTCTTCTTCAACAATCTTTTTTATTTGTTTTATAAATTAAAACAATTTCTAATAAATAAATGCTATTGTAATATAAATTAATATTTCAATGACAAATTTGAAATTACTTAGATTCTTATAAAATAATTACAAATTTACAATATTTATTACAACTAAAAGTAAAGTAGTCAAATAAAAGCCCTCTTCCTCTCTCCTACTTTTGCTGTGCCCGACAACCCCCACAATGATCATTTTTGTAAAACCTACCACCTAAGTTCACATGTGGAAGCAATAAATATATTGAGTATTGAATATAATATTAGTCCATGACCTGTCCCAATAAAATTCTCTTTATTGTCTCAACCAATTACTACAACACAATGAATAATAGGTCCCGACACTACCTACATACACCTAACACGCGATTGGTGACCAATTAACATGTAGTAACAATAATTTAAATTAATTGCAGTGACGGCCAATAGATCGATAACCTGTGACTTGTGCTTGCGCATGTGTTTATGTAATACTTTATCGAGCCGTTGTAGTGCCGCCGCGATGTAACTGGGGCTAGGGATGTAATGGGGTGTAATTATCGATAGTTTTATTTGAACTCTGCCACCATTCATATTATTGAACATAAACTGAGCTGAATGACTAGTTTTCAGACAATCAGATATCCCTTAGTACGTTTAGAATCTTTGTAGGCAAAAATATGTACATTATAATCCTCTAGTTCAGGGATCACTAATTAGTTCCATTGCGGGTCATTTAAAAAAATAATAATGTCTCGGTCCGTTTGGAAAACGAATTACTAGCAACCAAGATTGTAGATGTTTATCGGTAAGTTGAGATCGAAATTTATTTTTAATGTTGTTCATCTTAGAAAATGCTGCTCCACAAATTATAAATTTAGCTTTGAAATATTGTACAAAATTTCAAACCACACTCAAATTTTGTCCAAAATTCTTGGCAAGAAATGCCCCGTATTTTTCTGTTTTCTTGGAAAGCGATCATTTCCATCGGTACAGTAGCTTTATTACTCCCGTAAACATTTGAAGGCTTGCGTCTCGCGTCGTCCATTTTCGTGTCGAAGCGCGACGGTAGAAAATACAAAGCGCGGAGTAAAAATTTGATACAGTTTTAATTATAAGAACTGTTTACTTAAGGTCCGCACAAAATATCGTCGTCACTTCCGCCACTTAGTGACTCTAGTTTATAAAGTTAGAAAAAAGGAGTTCCCAATTCTCTGATTTTTATAAACGTTTACCTAATTGTCCATAATCTGTCTGCAAGTTATTTCGTTTGTTTTTAAAACTTGACATTTCATGTCTATTAAAGTCAATACACACAGACAGATTTGTGTACAATAACAATAACCAATACCTGTAATTATATAACTTTTTATTCGACATTGCTAAATGCACAAGAGTACATGAAAGATTATCTAACCGAATTTCATGGCCAGTAGCCGCATGTCGGTCGAGTGCTTGTTTACTCCTTTATACATGGTCCATTGTGTAAACGGGGCTAGGGTTGTTCGTGATGGTCGATAATTGTGCAACATGGGCCATTACGCTGGATTTGCAGTTGATATTATGTTATGGGCATGGAGGATTCAATTAAATATTGCATGTGCGATGTTTGGATAAGGCTAGTTAAGATTTTGTGTGTTGTTTAAATGGTGTGAGCTTTTCTAAGACGTCTTTGTTATAACGATACTTTTAAGGCTTATCTTGTATAATGATTTTAGTATAGTGTCAAAGTCAAATTGTTTATTTCAAATAGGCACATAAAAGGCACTTTCGAACGTCAATATTTACAAAAAAAAATAGAATTGATTCTAGTCGCCCCTTAAAAAACTTTATTAAATAATGTGACAACTGATTTCGATATCGACAGAACTCCCTTCGACACTGTCCCATCCCTCATTCCGGATACCGGACGAAGGGCAAGAGCCCTACATTTCCCCGGGACCAGTAGGGCCAATTGATCCCAATATACGGCCGGAAGTTGATCATTGTACCCGGATATGCACTTGTAGCGTAGATCCGCGCGTGCGCACAAAACTTCACTACTCTACCGTGAAATGTTAAGTGTGGCTATTATACAGATTTTTTATACAAATATAGTTCCGTTTTGTTTCCTTTGTGAAGGTATTAGGTGAATAGGTTTTATACGCTTTGTGTGGTTAATTTATTGGAATTTTATTTTGGTGGGTACTTTAACAATGTTGTTTGATTTGCGGAACGAATTAGTGTAAGTGAGTGAGTATTTATATTTTGCCATGATATTAATGGTAAACGGAAATATTATATTATTTGCGCGTCTATACATACATATAATAAAATCGTAGAGAAGTCAAAACTGTACATTGAATATTTAAAAAAAAAGTAATTACACGAGGTGTGGGAACGATTCTAATGCCGAAAATCATTGATGTAAAATAAGGGCAGATATGGTACGCGCTCCTCGACGTGGACCGCATAAATTAGGTGCAAGAACACAATCGACCTTAGTCACAATCGAACTGGCGTTTGTGTAGCACGTTAAGTAAAATTACAGTAATCGTCGAAATAACCAGCAACAATGCCTTCCTGCGTTTATAAAATGTGCACAAATAGTGAAAAAAACAAAAACAAGTCCCACGGGATTAGTTTTCACTCGTAAGTACAGGCAAAAATGTTAATTTGTTGAAAATTATTACATTAATGCCGAAAATATAGTTTTTAGAATTTTTGTCTGTTTGTCTGAATATATGTTTCAGCATCAGGCCAATATACTACTGGCTAGATTTTGTTTAAATAATGCATAAATATTCCCTATAAGTCTGGTCAGTCTATAGGCTATAAATTATCACGCTATTTGCTATGGGGGATGAGCAATATTGATTTATGTTCGTATTGTTCTATGGTTTACCGCAAATTGTAAAAATACGAGCGAAATGGTTAGAATATTGCAGATAGTTTCCGATTTAACCTTTTATATGATTATCATCACGCTATATCTTTATGGAGCTAAGCAGTCAATCATGACATACACAAGGGGGGTTTTTGAGAAGGGCCAATAAGGGTGGGTGCCCAATAAGGGCTGCCCTTATTGCCCCTTCAATAATAGCTGTTCGTCAGGAATAATCTGTGAGAACGCAACAGTCAGTGTATCAATCTTGTGCCATTAGGGGGTTTATGCAGGAACGCAGGCGTTAATTAATTCACTTCGCAAGCGACGGGAAATTGCTACTGAAGCCTGCGGGTGTCGACCTCAGGACGAGCTGCTTCTCACACGGAGAATTGTACGTCGATTGCTCCCGCGTCACCAGTCTTGACTCTCTTTTTATTTTGGTGGCTGAGACCAAAAACTACAAACGTAGTATACAGGGGAAGTTTTATAAAAATGTGGCTGTTATTTTAGTTTATAGCTAGGTGACTTCCGACTTCCACGCGAGCGAAGTCGCGGGCAGAAGCTAGTTTATTTATAAACTCAGTACAACCCGGTAACTTTGCCGTTTAGTGAGAAGGAAGAAATTAACTTAAATTAAGTATCAATTAAATTATTTACAAAGGGAAATTATTTAACTCGTTCATAATTGAATGAACTTTTTCCCAGGTATAACGCAAATACCAAGCTAGAAATTAAGTTTAATAAAATTATAATAGATCCAGTAGATATATATATATATATTTTAAACGTTGCCCCACACTAGGAATTACTCCTGCATTGTGGGTGCGTTTACAAATATTTAAACTCACATACACAAATAGCCAGACCCGGAACAACTACTTGCAGGTCATACAAATATTTGTTACGTGCGGGAATCGAACCCGCGACACGCAGCGCAGCAGTCAATCGCTTAACTACTGCGCCAACCATGCCGCCAGATATTATAGGTGGGTTATGCTCACAGTTTTATCGAAGAACTGTTATCAACAACTTGTATGCGCCATAGTGTCACGGGCGGGCCGCGGGGCCACGTGCAAACGACAATTATTAAACCATGCTTCACACCGCAACGGTGACTCATGCCAACGCATAATATTGACACATTTTTGTATAGGTAGGTACTCGATAGCACCGATGACATTAACTTATGAGTCCACAATAGTGCATGCACTCAACGGTGCGGCTGAAAGTACTGAACACTAAGTAAGCACTAAGTTCAGTTCGTACGAAATTAATGACTTACACGTACAATATTTGGGGAGGGTCTGGAATTCATAACAAAACATAACTCTTTGGCGTTATTTATTTTGAGGAGACGGTTTGTGATTTTCTGTACATATTATTGTAATCGCAAATATATACGGAAGTAATGTGCTCCTGTGTGTGTCCTTATCTAGGTTTTATTTACTTAAGAGGCCGGCGATGGATGCGTAGTTCATACAAACGTAATACCAAAATAATTTGTAAATTAAACATATTCTTAAGGTAAAGTGTCTTTATTCCGATTGTAATACAGAATATCTAGGTTCCCAAATATATATTTTGAATGGACACTGATTTAAACAAGAGTTATGGGAAAAATAAGTTTTCTATAGAAATTTTAAATTCCTCCTATCTCGTCTTTATATCATTGTCCTTTCAAAATATATATTTGGGAACATAGATATTCTGTAATCCAATTGAAATAAATTCACACTAACTTAAGAATATGTTTGATTTACAAATTATTTTGGTATTACGTTTGTATGAACTACGCATGTTAGGAAGTTTATTTCTAACTAGGTATTTCTTATTGGGAAGTTCCTCTATGTAGGTAATTGCTAATTGGCAATCACTTTGATCTTGAATATGTTGTTTGTTACATAAAGGCTTCTACATACCGGGGCGACTTGTCGCGCGACGCGACACGACACAAAGGCACCGCTCGTCCCGCGACACGCGGGGCCTTTGTGCCGTGTCGCGTCGCGCGACAAGTCGCCCTGGTATGTAGAAGCCTTAAGGCCACATAGGTACTAAATTATTTATAATTTACTAAGAATAATTTATCTAATTGATAATAACTTGAAGATATCGTTACCAAAGGACATTTTCCAAGAAAAAAAAAATAAGCTTATGACGTGTACGTTATTTTATTTACTTGGAATAACCAGAGCAGGAAGTGTAAATAGCCATCGCTCGTTGTACCTATTGAAGTTGTACAAGCAACGGTGACGTAGTGAATTACATACTACCCGACCACTCCGACCCGACGTAATAAATGGCGTCATAAAATTCATGACTAATGAAAATTATAATCATAAGACCTGTGATTATACCCAATATAGTAAGATTATTTATTTTATAACTAGTAATTTTGCACGTACTTTATAGAGTGGTGGTGTCTTTAATTTTATAATTATTTACTAAGATTTATAACTATTTTATTAAGTTGTTAGAAATAACTGTAAATAAAAACGGTGTAACTGCTTTCATATTTGATTGTAAATAACAGTTTACCACAGGTAAGTCGCGTGATAATCACCTAAGTTTTAATAAATCTTCATTAATTAGCGTATTTAACCAAATGATTCATTTATCAAACTTGTCAAGGAACTAATAAATACTGTAAGCATTTTGATTCCGTGTTACGCAATTTCGTGCGTACTGTCATTGTTTCGAGCAATTGTCAGGGAAATGATAAGAGTATTGTCACTATTCTCTTCCTTGTTTTTTTAATCCACGACGTAATAATTATGTGTCGCAGTAGCTCAACTCGTGCAACAAACGCGGTGCCGGCCTTGTGGCAGTCCGTCTGTGTATCCGTGTCGGTACCGTACATAACACAATAAGGTACTTATAGAATTGAATTACAGGATAATAACTTAAGACGCAGATATATGCCAGTGACCTTGAGTGGTTAGCTTGCGTGTTCTGTACTGAGCTCACGCAACGCGTCGTACGTTCAGCCAGTAATAGGACTCGCCCATCAAGGAACGCTGTCCCCAATTTGACGCATTATTAATTTATTATACACAAAACAAAGGGTATTTTAATAATACGCGTATACTAAAAGATCAATAATTAAATTACCTTCAAATTGGTGAAGGTTTCAGAAAAATACGCTTGGTAAATTTTGCGCCATTCTCAGTTTTTTATCCGCGTTAGAAATAACTTTACAAATTAATTTCACTATGTAATATAAACATAATCTAAAATATTCACATAAGAAGTTATTGAGAATTTCTTTTTCAAATCATTAACACTACAAGTTTAGACGTGATCTTCAGTATAAAATCATTAAAAGTCCGCTATCGTCGCCTTAATAAGATACACTTCTAAATTAGGATTCCCGCAGTAACATTGATAGCTTTAGAGGAGGCTCTCTATTTTTATTGGGTCATTTCTGTCGTTGCTCAGCTGCTTTTTACCAAGGCGTGATGTCAGATGTTACACATCATATAAGCGACAACTGTAACGCTCGCTCGTTTTTTAGGATTCTGTAAAAGGAAAATACGGAACCCTTATAGGATCACTCGTGTGTCTGACTGTCTGACTGTCGACCTGTCTGTCTGTCCGTCTGTCACAGCCGATTTGCTCCGAGTCTACTGGACCGATTAAGTTGAAATTTGGTACACATATGAACTTCTGCAACATGGACGTGTAACGTAATTAAATAAATTTTGAATATGGAGGTAATATTTGGGGAGCAAATTAGAACATTTAAAACAAAAAAAATTGCTAACGGTACCCTGTGACATATCAAATGAAAGGGATTGTTGTAAGGATTTGAGATATTTTTTTTTAATAATTTTAAAATAAATAGTTTTAAAGTTATTTAATGAAAATTTACCATTTTCGGACATAAGGGCGATCTTATCTCCGAAACTACTCAGCCTAAAATACTATTTCTACCTAATAGTTCTTTACTTATAGATTACTGGAAAACCTATAAGAAGCTTATGGTCTTAAAATACCATGGTAAATCACTCAATATTGTGCGTACAAACTTACATTGGCAGTTGGATTGTATGGGGTAACATATATTTCAACTTGGGATAAATCCATCCCAAGTACGGAACCCTTCGTTTTTTTGATTTTTTTTTATTTACTTTAGTCAACAATTGTTTACACAATACATTAACAATATTTTACATAATAGATACATTTATAAGTGCAACAATCACTTACAGGCTAACACAACATGCACCATTTTATGGTTTTACATAATACAAAGCCAAAAAGGTTTCGAAATGTCTTATTTAAAAACAGATAACTGGAAATCTCTGTTTCTATGGATAATTTTAAATCGGCTGTAACTCAATTTTTCGAAAATGTTCTTTATTAACTTTTTAGACCTTTGTATCCTGCTTATGCGTATGAAGTTTCATTAAAATCGGTTTTGTCATTTCGAAAAACAAGGACTCGAAAGTTTGTATGAAATGTTGTAAGGTGTAAAGTAAACGCTCTTAAATGCCAATAATAAAAGTTATTTGCACCAACATGGTACCCACGGCTACACATCAAGCTATACAATTCCAGTTTAAGCTGATCTCGTATTGTATAGGATTTCCGTTCAGTGCGAGATCAGCGTAAACTGGAAATGTATAGCTTGATTTGTAGCCGTGTGTACTTACAAGTCACCAGGCGTCTACCGCGTAAACGGCGCCGCCGCACAGTATGGTATTTTCATGATCTAGACGGACATTATAAATTATTGGTACTTGTCTGAACAGGCTTAACACTAGTGTGTATTGACTGAAGACAAGTTATACTACAATGGACAAAGGTTTATTTACCCAGAAATCGTGCCGAACAATAGATACAAGGGTCGGAACGGCCGCCTACCTGCGCTTCACAGACACGTACGCCTCGCGCTCGTGTCATTCGTCTGAGTTTGCTCGATGAATACGCTGTGTTTGTGTACGTTAATAGTGATTTTTTGTTGTTATTGTTTCCACGTGAATCTCAAGGTAAGTTTGCATACATATTTTCTTTAATTCGTGTATAAATTTTATCGTTAGGTTCAAAAGAATAGATCAAGGTATTTATGGTAAAAAAAAAAAGTTTTTTTAGTTTGTACTTGAGTTTTAGTTTATTATTCCGCATTATTCCGATCACGTATTATATTCTAATGAAAGAACCATCTTTAAGCTATACGTAACAAGTTTATTACTTGGCGAAAGTTTGCGACACTCATACAATTATTTCTTATTTTCAGAATGACTCCGCAAATATCGCGACGTTCGTTTTTCGGTGTTTGGTTTGCAAACGCAAAACAAACGAGAATGGATGCCTTATTACATCATATTCTACAAGAACTTGGTGACCCACCCCTCAGTGATGACAATTTAAAGAGAATTAGAACAATAATAAGAAATAATTGCACAAAAATCGATGCAAAATGGTCGAAGTCGGGAAGGCACCGAGCCCGCTTCTTTAAAGCGAACTCTTCGTGGTTAGAAGAGAATATTTCGCTTCCAAATATTGTCAGTGAACCTACCATGGATATTTCACTACCTGGAACGAGTAACCGACCCGGAAGACCACAAAAAGTCTTTGAACATTCAAGCGATAAAACAAAAAGGCGACGAATTCAACAGCTCCTTGACACATCGAGCCAGGAAGAGTTATCGATGGCAACCGAGGTAAGCCTTCGACAAGCTGGAAAAAAAGATTCAGCTGCTATTGTAAGAGAACTTTGTCTCTTTTCACCTCAGAGAGGTACAAAAATTAAAAAAGCGCGGAAGAGTTCTGCATGCAAAATCCATTACGGACTTTCAGAAGAACAAGCTCTCTCATTAATTATAGATGCAAATCTCTCATCACATCAATATAATGTTATACGCCAGCAAATAAAAGAAGTGAATAAAAAACTATATCCACCTTATTATAAAGTTAAAGCGGCAAAACAAATGTGCTATCCTAGTGGTATTAATGTCACCGAAACGCACGCTGAAATTAAACTACAATCTTTAATGGATCACACGATTACACGACTATGCAAAGTACAAGAAGAGGTCTTGAAGACTATAACCGACTTGAGAAACCTGGATATAATTGTGAAATGGGGTTGTGATGGAGCGGAACAAACCAGGTACAAACAAAAATTTTCGGACGAACATTGCAGTGATGCCAGTTTATTCAGTATTTCGATGGTGCCTATCCAAATGTATGCAGTGAGTGACCAAGACATTAAAACAATTGTGTGGCAAAATCCTTCCACATCGTCTACTAGATATTGTAGACCCATTAAGTTTGTATTTGGAAAGCAAACTGTGGACTTAATTCTTACGGAAGTTGACAAAGTTAAGGAGCAGGTAACTACTTTGTCGCCTACTAAAATTGTTGTAAATGACACAGAAGTCTTTGTAAAGCCAACATTGATATTCTGCATGATTGATGGCAAAATTTGTAATGCAGTAACTTCGTGCGCGTCCACACAAACCTGTTATTTATGTGGTGCAAAGCCTAGAGAAATGAACAACGAAAGGCTGATGTTAAAAAAGACGGTAAAAAGCGAGTTTCTCTCATTGGGCCTGTCCCCTCTGCATTCATGGATAAGATTTTTTGAATGCATCTTACACATATCTTATCGTCTTGATATAAAAACATGGCAGGCTCGGGGAGCAGATAATAAAAAAAAAGTAGCTGAAAAAAAGAAAAACGTACAAGAGAAGTTTAGGCGCGAGTTGGGCTTATTGGTAGATATGCCTAAACAACAGACAGGCAATACAAATGACGGGAACACGGCTCGCAAGTTTTTCAGAAATGCTGAAATGTCAGCAGAAATAACAGGTGTTAATGTTGAGCTTATCAATCGCTTCCGTGTCATATTAGAATGTATAAATTGCGGGTTTCCGATAAATGTCGATAAATTTCATAAATTCGCTAAGGAAACAAGGAAGCTATATATTAAAGAGTACTCATGGTACGCAATGCCTGTAAGCGTACATAAAATACTTTTCCACGGAAAAGATATCATTGCTGCATGTGTTCTTCCAATAGGACAACTTTCGGAAGAAGCACAAGAGGCTAGAAATAAGCACAATAGAAAATTTAGAGAACTCTTTACGAGAAAGTCGTCAAGAGTTAATACAAACACTGATTTACTAAATAGATTGCTTGTGTCATCAGATCCATTCATTGCAAGTTTAAGGGCTCCTCCAAAAACTAAACGGGGTCAAATTACTTCTGAAGTGCGCGAGCTTTTGTCATCTGACCACGGTGAATTAGGACGATATCTATCAGATTCCGAAGAATTTGATGAAGATTCTGACTGATAGGTACCTATCTAATTTATGTAATTCTGTCTGATTTGACATAATATGACATGAACCAAAGTCTGTACCTTTTTGAGAGAAATAAATCATTATTTTTATTTTATTTTAATTGTTTGTTTTTTTTTTGTATTATTATGTTGAAATATAATATTTAAAACCTTCCCAATGTGTTTAAATTTTATTTAATACGTACTTGATTAATTGTTAGGGTATTCCATACACATATATTGAGTTAAATAATATTGTCCGTCTAGATCATGAAAATACCATACTGTGCGCCGGCGCAGATTTACGAATTAATTAATCAGCAGGCGGGTAGTTATACCAGTAACTATGTCGTCGGCTGCCAATGTTATCGCTACTCATGCTCCTTTGTTTTATAAAGCGTCTTTTGTGGAGGTGTTAGAATAATATGTTAGTCTGTTGTTAACCTATGAATAATTTTGATCTTATGATAATGTATAGGTAAACAGAGGTAATATCGGTAATTGTTGACGGGCCTACACTGTCCTCCCATACCTATTAAAGGCTTCTACATACTGGCGCGACACGCGACGCGACTCAAAGGCCCCGCATGTCGCCCGACGAGCGGTGCCTTTGTGTCTCGTCGCGAGTCGCGCTGGTCTGTAGAAGCCTTAACACTGTAACTTGAAAACATTCGACGGCACGGTTTGCGCAATGGTTAAGCGATTGACTGCTGCGCTGCGTGTCGCGGGTTCGATTCCCGCACGGAACAAATATTTGTATGATCTACAAGTAGTTGTTCCGGATCTGGCTGTTTGTGTATGTCAGTTTAAATGTTTGTAAACGCACCCACAATACAGGAGAAATTCCTAGTAAGGGGCAAAGTAAA
Organism: Tiliacea aurago; assembly: GCA_948098905.1. Lineage (NCBI taxonomy): Eukaryota > Metazoa > Arthropoda > Insecta > Lepidoptera > Noctuidae > Tiliacea > Tiliacea aurago. The sequence goes on along the minus strand of OX402581.1, from coordinate 27,091,640 downwards.
AAAATAAAAACAATCGTAAAAGCCCATTCTTTTTAAAAGAGTAACCGTGGACTTTCTTACCGGCTCTTCTCCGTATGAAACAACCAATTGGAACCATGCACCTAGCTTCTGACGTTTCTTATGTGCCACTGTATAAGTGAAAAAAACCTTTTTTTGGTCCTGTTTTTGAATCTGTCCTAAGTATGGCAGCTTATTGAGAATAACTTAAGCTACCAAACACCAGCACACAAGCTACCTACAATTGGCAAGAATGTAGAAACGGCTAGAATTTAGAAGAACAGCCGTAACTGTCTGAAATTAATTAACGTGTGGCTTAGCCACTAGCATGTTCATGAAAATAATTATAAGTACTCCGTTACTGCCAATAACAGTGTTGAAAAAGAACAATCCTTGACTGTACTTAACCACTCTGAACACAATGCAATGCTTATTAAAAATAATCGCATCATGTAAAAACAACCCAACTGAAACAAAGTCTGCACTCATGAAATAATTATTAAAGTAATTTTGGAGCGCAGATCTTATGATAGCCACATGTACAAAGTACTGTGGCTAAATTGTCAGGACGAATGACGTCACCGGTCCGATTTGTCTTTATATAAATAATATAGCTAATCGACGTATAAGGAAGCTCGCAACTGACTCATGTAGACTTTGTTCATTTGTTCTGCTGGGTCACTGACTGGATTGAGGTCTAATTTATAGAAACGGTGTATTTTGTACTACGTTGTTTGTGTAATCGTACAACGCTTTAACGCATACTGTATTGCTGAACAAAAAGCATTCCGCATCTTTGTGTTCGGGATTCCTGAGACATCTATTTTTACAACAAAATACCTTGTGATATATTGCAACTAAATGAAAGAAAATTTAAAACTCATATTAAAAGTACACTTTGTAAACAAGCCTATTACAAATTAGAGGATTAAATCGAAGATAAGCAGGCTTGGAAACATGCTGGTCCAGCTCCATAGGACAATTTAGAGTCTAGACAAGATCAAACAGGTTGCTATTTTAATTGTATAATTTATTATTTTTATGACATTTATTTTAAGTTCTGTGATTACCTTGACTCACACTGATATTATTATTTTTTAGGAAAACGTATATTTTTTAATTTTATTTTTTACAATGTTTGTAAATATATGAGCACCATGTAGCTTTCACATAATTAATTGATGTCATTGCTTCATTCTTAACTCCTTTTACCTATTGTGGTATAGTAATTTTATTCTAGGTGCATCGTTTTCACATATAATTGTATAATTAATGTCCGGTATAAAGAATATTGTACAACATTTTAAAAGAGTAACGGTGGAGTTTCTTGCCCATTCTTCTCCATACGAAACTACCTTTTGGAAGGGGCGACTAGAATCAATTCTATTTTTTTGTAAATATTGACGTTCAAAAGTGCCTTCTAAGTGCCTATTTGAAATAAACAATTTGACTTTGACTTACATTTATTTAATACTAGCTTTTGGCCGTGGTTTCGCCCGCATGTATTTCGGAAATTATGACGCGAAAACGTACTTCTGGGATAAAAAGGAAGTATTCCCGTTGGAGCACCTATGCATTGAGCACCAAAGGTATTCCAATTCGAGAATAACTTTGGTGTTCAATAAATGTGCTCCAACGGGAATACTTCATTTTTTTTTTAATTTAGGATGGGTTTGCTCTTGACCTTAGTCTAGGGCAGAGGTGACAGAGACAAAGTCGACGATGGAGTGAGCTTACTCAGAAGATGCCAGTTTACTCTAGGGTTGTATGCGTTCGGAAACACAGACGCAGGTAGAGAGTTCCACTCTTTTGCTGTGCGCATGCACGGGATGGTAACCTGCAGCGCGTCTAGATGTCCGATAATAGAAGGGGGCCGGTGGAATGAGGTCGTGGAGTTCTTGGGTACACTCACCGAAATACAATCTGTAGAAGACCGACAAGCAGGCAACCTTGCGGCGATGGGCCAAGCTGTGAAGATTGGTATCCACCAGTTTTACGTCGCCCATGAGCCTCTTAGCTCTGCGTTCCACCGAGTCAAGCGCGGCAAGTTGGTATTTTGCTGAGCCATCCCAAAGGTGGCTACAATACTACATGCAGGATCGGACCTGCGCTTTGTAAAGGGTCGAAAGCTGTCCAGGCGTAAAGTATAGCATCTTCATAAAAAGTATCCTGTGTCCTAAGCCAGGTCATGGTCTACCTGTATTCTAATGTCGAAACCCGTTCAGCCGTAAAGGCGTGAAAAGGTAAGAACAGACAGACAGAGATACTTTCGCACATATAATATTAAATATGGATGCTTTTGCTACCATCAACTACTAAATCAACTCAACTATACTAGGATGTTGTTAGGGCTGCCCCGCTTTTGTAGTGCCTCCGGTATGTCTGCGGAGGCCAGGGTAGACGGCTTTCATGCCATCATGCGCAAGCGGCTCGCATCGTTACTAAGCAGAGTCCGGGGTAGCACTTACTAACAGCATCCTAAAGGTCATTGCGGATGTTTATCCACCTGTTTAGGTACGTGGATTCAAATATCTTGAAAACATGTATTCGTCTCCAAATTTTGTAATCCTACTTGTTTTTTTTATGGACGTGTTATGTTCTGAAATAAAGGGTTTTATTTATTAATTTATTATAAGTACTAAGATCTAACATTACATTACTTATAAATCAATCTTCAAATTCAAACAATATTCTGTCAATCCTCGACATTGCAATTCAAATGTATTGCCAATCACAATATTACATCAAAGAGGGATTTACCACAGCAACCACTATCTCCATTTCATTACGTACCGATTGACATTTCAATACATTAATCAACACCGCTCTACGCTGCGCGGGCGCATTGCGCACGAGTTTCCGCGCGGTGAAGTGGCGACCTCTAAACGGCAGAAGTTCTTGGAACTATAGGTACTGTCGCCGTCGCAAGCGCTCACCTCTACTCTAGAGGATTTCGAGCGCATGATAATAAGCTGTTCCAAGAATATGAGTATTACTTAAAATGTCGATATTGCTAAGTATAGGCATGATTTTCGAGGAAAAGATTGAGAAAAGGTATTTGGAATTACCTACCAATAGGTGTTAAAATGTATACGAACACTTTGAGAACAGTTAGGCTGTTAAGTTTGCTAGCAGTGTGATCCGGGTTGATTCCTCCTGTCTGTGAGTGTAGTAAGATGGTATGTTATGTAAGTTATGTTCCATGTAGACGCCGCGAAACTCCAAGTAATAAATGCCCCTCAAAATGCCAAATTTCCAATACATAGGATGAAAATGATAGTAAGAGAGTTGGCAAACTAAAGTTCGAAGCATGAAATAGTTTTTATAATTAAAGTGAATTCTTCAAAGCAGATTTTTGCTGTCTGCTGACAGCAAAAATCTGCTTTGACGAAACAATACCAAGAAGATTTTTCCAAATCAGCAGATTTTTCCAAATCAATGTTCTTGGTATTGTTTTGTAATGGTCATTGGATTCATAGGTATTGGGATCGTTTACAATCTTGCTAGCATGTTTTCAAATTCGTTTCGCTGCTAATCACATCACACTATCCGAAGTAACAGATGTCTGATTGAGACGCTACTGACGTGATTACTGGGATAGTGACGATGACGTATAATTGACGTGACGTGATGAACATGTTTCTCTACTAAGCAGTTGTAATTGCTGTAATGCTACAGTTTCTTTTACGCGTAAATCGCGAGTCTTACAGAACGCTAATTTTTTTTTAGAGATTGGTAAATGATGTGTTGTAGTAGAAATAAATATATTTTTCTGGTCAGCCGTTCAGAATATTACATAAATGTTTAATAACCCATGTAAAATTTAATACGTAGGTCAATCAATCAACTCAGCCTATAGCTGTCCACTGCTCGACATAGGCCTCTCCCAGGCTGCGCCACAACACCCTGTCCTTCGCCTTCCGCATCCAGTCTGTCCCAGACACCTTTTTAAGGTCGTCGGTCCATCTAGCTGGGGGGCGTCCCACACTACGCTTGCCGATACGTGGTCTCCACTCCAGGACTCGTCTGCTCCACCGGCCATCGGTCCTTCGATAAACATGGCCAGCCCACTGCCACTTCAGCTTGCTTACTCTGCAGGCTATGTCGGTAACTCCGGTTCTTTTCCGGGTAACTTCATTTCGATACGTAGGTACTTAATTATTTTATTTTTATGTTGTTTTTTTTCAAGAAGACTCGTTTATCAATCAATCTGCCTAGCCTTTTCCTAACCTAACCTAACCGGATGCAGCTAAATACCAGTATTTCACATGGAGCAACTACCTATCTGACCTCCAAAACCCAGTAACTGGGTAATACGATACCCCTTGGTAAGACTGGTTGGCAGACTTTCGGGCTACTGACGACCTCTAACGACTGTCAAAGATCCACGAATTACAGCCGGGACCAACGGCATAACGTGGTTTCCGAGGCACGGAGGAGTCTCGGTATGTAATGATGGTCACCCATCCACAGACCGACCCCGGCAAGCGTAGCTTAACCTGATGGATCGATCTGGAGACCCCTGGTGACGCCTACCTCGGATACGGACAGCACAACCCCCTCCTCACTAATACTAGACTAGGTGAAATCGACTATGTACCAAAAAAAGACAGCAGTCGGCTGCTCAGCAAGCGAACGACCGCTCCACGTCCCCATAAATTGTAATTAGCTGTAAATAGGATAGGGCAATATAGAACAACACTATATTAAGTTTGTTATAAATTAATTCTGTACATACTAACAAGCACACAGCACACGACACTTATATCTAGATCTCTCTCAGACAAACATAGAAAGACTGTAAGTAGCTGACACACCCACAGGCCGAATATACCACCGACCTGTGGACATGATGTAACATATGAACCAGGGAAATAAACATCTTTCTATTCTATTCCTGATGGATCGACCCGTGCGGCTGTTTACTTAGCCTCGAGCTCCTCCTTCCACGAGCTCCTCCTTCCACGAGCTCCTCCTTCCACGAGCTACTCCTTCCACGAGCTCCTCCTTCCACGAGCTCCTCCTTCCACGAGCTCCTACTTCCACGAGCTCCTCCTTCCACGAGCTCCTCGTCAAGAAGACGAAGAGAATGGTTAATTGTTTTGACGCTTTGTTAAAACTAATGTGGCTTTTTTATGAGATTTTAACGGTTTGTTTAAACTTAGAGACACGCTTTACATACAAATTAGTTCTCTAATTATATTAAACCGTAGTATAATGAGCATAAGTAGGTAGTTACTTTATAATTAAAATCATTGTAGCGTAGTATTTATTCTTATTTTTTTGTGCCCACGGATTTGGCCTTGGTTAAGAAACAGTTATTTGTCATGAAATAAACATTTACAAAATGTTGTCAAAAAATGAAATGAATAATTAACCCAAACTGATTTTTAACGCGTTTGATCTATTTTTACGCATATTTTGTTTGCATTGCAGTAATTGATTTTACAGTAACTTGTGATCAAATTTTACAAAAGTTGTCATAAATTGAAATAAATAATTAACCCACACTGATTTTTAACGCGTTTGATCTCTTTTTACGCATATTTTGTTTGCATTGCAGTTATTGATTTTACAATATCTTGTGATCAAGTTTTACAAAATGTTGTCAAAAGTTGAAATATTTAAATAATTAACCCTAAGTGATTTTTAACGCGTTTGATCTCTTTTTACGCATATTTTGTTTGCATTGCAGTAATTGTGTAATTGTACACAATTACACAATCTATCATGTGATTAAATTTTAAAAGTAGGAGATTCGCGTTTAGTCAACATCATTTTAATCAATCTCTTTTAGCTGCTTAGCAAATACCCAAGTACCTACCGACTCATAGTTTACTGAGCGTATAAAACATGGCTAACTTAAATTCGCCCTTACTGCAGTCACATAGAGCACGTCTCAACCCGTTCTGAAGGTTGTGAGCCTAAGTTCACTGCTTCGCATAATTGGATGCTGCACATAATTAACATCTAACATGTACAATAAGAAACAAGTTTTTATACTTACGGTACATAAGAGTAAATAACTTAAACTCCATACCCGTATGGAAAAGAAAAAAGATTAGATGCAAAGTATCGTCGAGTTAATTGAAGGAAACGAATGAATGAGTGGATGACCTGACCAAATAAGGGCCACATGAATACTAATGACTTGTACTTAAATGATCGCTGAAGAAGTTAAGTTTGCAGTACTTCCGTGATTGCTCAATCACTGAAATAGCGGTAAGTATAGAGATTACTGATTTTCTCGTTGACATTTCGTTAGCAGAACTGATACAAGATTATTATTCATCAGTAATATCTCAGTATTTCGGTCACAGTCACGGTCTGGCTGTCGCGTGGAATGTCACCGGAGATCTGTCTAGGGCTTGCAGAGAAGCGATCAACCGTAAGACATACACGACTTGTATTGAGGGCGAACCTGATTGGAATACAAGGACCAGTTAATTAAGGGCTTGTCTTTGCGTCTCTCAGGTACCATTTTGTAGATTACGGATCTTTAAAACAAAAGAAGTTATTGTGCAATTCAATGCAAAGTTTATGGTATAAATTCGAAATTCAATGTGCATTGAGGATAACCCTGAAGTACAATATAAGGATAATGCTATGTAAAACCTTGTTTAACATTCAAGAATTCGAGATATTAACTGCGACGAAAGTCCTCGAAACCAGTTTTCGAAAATCATAATTTTAAATTGATTCAAAAACTGAAGTTTTCGCGAAAGCAAATGGAAGAATGAAGAATTGTTTAGTAAATGTCATATTAGTGCCGTTTATGCACTCATTTTAGGTCCAGATTTTAACTAACATTCAGTTTAACATTTCCATACACAAAATATACTTTAAACAAGTTACAATAGGTACAGCAACACCTAAGAATATGGGTAGTGTTAAAATATAAGCTATAACAGCAGCCCAGCAGCCTTACAAAGGACCAAAAGTTATTTAACATCCCATAAGACCTCGGTTACGCACGTAGGCGCACCGTGGGCGCAAGGCTTGTATTCGTTATTTGTCCAACATATTCACATCATGGTAATTGGATAAAGTAAATTGGAAAGGAGTGTTTACTTTATGATTTTTCTGATAATATCAACGAGGTTACGTACGAATGGAAGGACCATTTTTGGTTTATGGCAAAATTTGGTCCTGAGAGTCGGAAAGTGAAACTCGTAGAAACAGTTCTGTTGCTATCAAACTCTGCTACTACTGCACAGCTGTCTGCAACAACAGTGCAACCGTCTTTAATCCTTAACGGTGCTCGCCCACGAGTGATTTTTTCGGCGATTTTCTCGGCGATTTTTGTCAGAATGAAAAATCGAATTCAAAATTCAAACAAAAATCGCTCGTGGGTGAGCACCCTCAACCGTAGGTAAATCCTAAAATAAATATTTGTTTAGAGCCAGACGGTTCTTATTACCTCTCTTTTCCTTTGTCCAGGTCCATATGACAATCTAGACTAGAGTCTAGACAAAATCAAACTGGTTGCTATTTTAATTGTATAATTTGTTATTTGTATGACACTTACTTATAATTTTAATTTTTTTAGGAAAACATATACTTTTACGATGTTTGTAAATATGTGAGCACCATGTATTTAACTCATATTTAAGTTATTTCTCATTCCTTATTTTTTTTTTAATTTTACCTATTATGGTACTTCTACTAATTTTTTTTCTAGGTGCAATGTCTTCACTTATAATCAATATAATTCATGTACTCAAACAAAATATTGTAAAACATTTTTAAACGAGTAACGGTGGAGTTTCTTGCCCATTCTTCTCCATACGAAACTACATTTTGGAAGGGGCAACTAGAATCAATTCTATTTTTTGTATATTTTGACGTTCTAAAGTGCCTCTTATGTGCCTATTTGAAACAAATAATTTGACTTTGACTTCTTTTCTTACCTTTGACCTAACATCATTGTTTTCTTTCTCTCTTTAAGTAAGTACATGTATACATGGTCAAGGGCATCTCTATATTAGGTTTAATCATAACCAACATTTGAAATACTCATTCCTCTTTAGCCTATCACTGCGTGGTCAAGTCCCAGTATATATTTCTAATACAACATCTGTTTTGACTTTATTTCCCTCCTTTATTTATAGTTATATACAATGTATGTTGCATAGTTTTCAGTGTTTATTGACGCTGCCCGGAAATGCGGCACAGTAGTCCATATCCATCAAGCTATATCCGTGGTGGGGTGAATACTATTGTATGGTAATGCAGCACAAGTTATTATGATGGCCAACTGGAGATTTTTACGCTTCGTAGTTTTTTATGGGGAGTCGATTTATAACGAAGATTTTATCTCTCTGTTTAGTTTATTATGAGGTATTTTTAATTCAGTGTGTAAATTAAGTTTCAATTTTGACAGCGATGTTGTCTCAAATATGTGTTTTGACAAGTCAAGCAATGCTTGTCGGTCTCCCTCTGATTTCATTTTGGGCCTTATCATACTAGCGAATTGCGAGCGTCCTCAAAGCGGAGCGGGTGCGCAACGAATAGGTTACGGGCGCGCAACAAACACGCCGCGGCTGCGCAGCGAATTCGTTGCGGACGCGCAACAAGATCGCCGTGAATACTGTCTCGTACAAACGCCAGCCCGGCCGCCCCGCCTCACTTTCTTCTTCCTCACATCCGCGACGTCCTCGCTGTGCAGCCGCGGCGTGTTCGCGACGCATTCGCTGCGCGCCCGCCCCACCACGCAGCCGTTCGCAAACCGCTAGTATGATAAAGGCCTTTCCATAGTAAGCATACTAGTCAGATAGCAGACTAGCGGTTTTGTTAAAAAAAAACACCGAATATTCAGTCCTAACATTCTCCTACCATAGGGGTCTGACCCGTCTGACCCAGTTATCTTACCCAACTGTCTTACAACTTACAATAGCTTTATTTACCACACAGGAATGTAACACAATTTCACAACATTTTGCATGAAACCTTAATCGATCGGTGATCATTTTGCTGATACGTAACACATGTTTCACATTAACATGGCCACTGGCTACGGCTCGTTAAGATGCGTACGCGTAGCGGCGCGGACGCACCCCGCCGCGCATCTCACGCATAAGGAGACCACGCCAATGAGACATTGTTTTATCACAAGAGAAGGTGCAGTAAATTGAATTCGGGGCTTAATTAAAGGTTTGGGTAAAAATGATGTGTTTCGACGAGTACTTTAAAATGAATGCTTTAGATCTTTCAGTGTGTGATTGTGGGTTATTACTTGAACATTCTTTAGCAAGTTATGTTAGTAATGTCAATGCTTAAAACCACAGTATACCTACGTGTTTAAATGAAATCGTTTATTCTGTAAATAGGATATTAGAATCACTTTTACACGTCATATAAAAAATAAAAAAAATAATCTAGATGTAGCCGACATTTCCTATCTGACTACCCCTGAGAAGAAATGACGAAACATACTCAGGGGTCAAAGTCTCTTTTAAAGTCCTGACATAATCTTGGTCAGATCATGTGAGGACCATGTAGATCCGTGTCTGAAATGGTCTTTTGAGGAAAGAACCGCACAAATTTGAGTGGACCTGTCCAATTAGTTGTCATTTGTCAGTAATCGTGCAGCTCAACACCTTCAATCTGCGTAAGATAAATGAATTGTATCAGTATGTATAAACCATTACTTATTATGACATACCTAATATTATGTTCGTAAAACATAATATTATGTCACAATGAAATGGTGGCACTTTTTCTTGATTCTTTTTACGAAAGAATCATAAATTACATCGTAATAATTACTCATCTTCCTTATTCATCCTTACAAAGTAGTCTCCGTTATTAAATGTCGCGATAAATCATTAACAGGGTGCTGCAATAATTATAGATTCTGAGAAAGGTCGTGAGGGCAGGTCGGTAGGCGGTGGTCGTGACACCGCTTCGGTGCATGCGGCCGCTTTGAATACACGCTGTAAGTATATGCAGGGCTGGCAAGAAAGAGAAAGAGATTAGAAATAATTGTTATAATAGGAACTTTGTTATCTAAGAGAATCAGTTGCTCTCAGAAGCAAGAAATATTGTAATTGTAGAAAATTCATTTGTAAGAGAAACATTAGCTTTCATAAGATGCTTATTATTTAAGAAAGTTACAAAATGTAGAATTTTTCAATAATACATATTGCCAAAATTTGGCATTTAGCATACCAGTTTTTTGTTGTAATAATTTTGGGACGTTGTGTCCGGTAACGACTATAAGTTTCCTGCCCCCTTAACAAATGAACCTGTAATTATATGCAATATATTATTTCTTAAAGTCTTTAATTGCTACAATGTCTGCATTCGTATAAATAAACGGTGCCTATCTTAAATCTTTAATACAATCAACGTTTAAAACTAAATTTTAATAGCGTTTTGTTTGGCGGAAACCGATATCCGAATCGTGCTTTCCTTTCTTGAAACCCACGATAATTTCTTGATGTTGAACTGTAGCTGGTAACTGTTCTGTTTCCTGAATCCTGATGTCGTGGTAAAACTTTCACTTGATATTGGTGCTTTCGAAATAGACATTTTATTTGATTTATGTAATCGGGGGGCCATCTGTCACACGTCTTCTGTAAGAAATTCCTGAAGAAATAAGGCTTTGTGCTCTCCTATCTTTATATATTTTTCTTTCATAACTGTTTGTGTGTGCCCACGGTGTCCTGTTCGAATGGATGAATACTTAACTATGGACACCGTGTGTACATAATTAAGGGGATTGGGCCAACCCTAAGGATCTTCAAACAACAATGTCCGCCTTAGAGCTATAAGACAGTTCTCATATTACTGCAGCTCATAACGAGCCCTGCCGGCGTCATGTTGCATGGATGCGCGTGCGCAGTCAATCGAAGCCGACCTTCCGTGGCGCCATATTTGTTTTATTATTTATCTAACATTCAACTTTTGAATTTTAATTCACGCTATATGAGGCCTATCACAAAATTGCGTTCTGAAGGATCGCCATAAGTAGCAATTAGGCAGTGGAACCCTAAGTACGTTAATTTTAAGTTTCATAGGTACATTTTTTATATGTTTATTTTCTTATGAACTTACGAGTATAAACTTAACTGTTATTCTGGTATAAATTTTACGTAATAATATGAATGTAGTAAGGAGAAATTTACAGTTAATTCTGAGCGTTTTTAGTAGTTTTATGGTTTTTAACGGGATTTTTTTATAGATATTCCATACATATTTCAAAATTCTGAAGCCACTATCTAAGAGATATTATTATATTATATATTTCATTAGTACAGACGGCTACACATCAAGCTATATATTTCCAGTATAAGCTGATCTCGCATTGTATAAGATTTCGATACAGTGCGAGATCAGCGTAAACTGGATTTGTATAGCTTGATGTGTAGCCATGTGTACATTAGTTCAATCCACGAGCTCGAAAAAGTGCCGTCGCGCATTTTATGAAAACTTGCATCGAAATTGCTTTATATAAATAGATAAGAAAAAATTGGGAAAAAGGAGACCGTTATATACTATACTTATAATTATTCTCCAGCACATAATAAGTAAAAGTTGTCGAAGTCTTTCAGTTTCTCAGAATAAGAACGCTAAAGTTGGCCTTAAACCGCAAAAATCAAGGTCGAAATACTAATACTCCTCTTAAATATTGTCTTTTGGGAGGATTTAAGAAAGTGATTGTTTAGAAAATGTAGTGATCAAAGTCAAAGTCAAATTATTTATTTCAAAAAGGCACATAAAAGGCACTTTAGAACGTCAAAATGTACAAATAAAATAGAATTGACTCTAGTCGCCCCTTCCAAAAGGTAGCTTCGTATGGAGAAGAATGGGCAAGAAACTCCACCGTTACTCTTTTAAAATGTTTTACAATATTTTGTTTATGTACATCAATTATATAATTATATGTGAAGACGATGCACCTAGAATAAAATTACTATACTTACCACAATAGGTAAAAATAATTAATAATGAAGCAATGACAGATAAATTAATTAGGTGCTCACATATTTACAAACATTGTAAAATAAAAAATAAAAAAACGTTTTCCTAAAAAAATAATAATAATATCAGTGTGTGAGTTTAAGGCACAGTTTAAGGTAATCACAGAATGTAAAATAAATGTCATAAAAATAATAAATTATACAGTTAAAATAAATCATCAATAACAACAAAAAAAAAACACAAAAAACCACTGATACACAAAATCTAACTGATTGCAGTTAGATTTTGTCTAGACTCTAGATTGTCCTGTGGAGCTGGACCAGCATGTTTCCAAGCGTTTGATATTTTAGTACGTAATGTTGGTTATATATTATGTCTGCAGTATTTAACAGTGTGCTTTTTTTACCTGAACGTCAAAGCTGCGGACCGACTTTATGTGAAACATGACTGGAATTATAAATGAAAAAAAAAACAACGGAATTGCATTTTTGCAATCGACACCGCGTCTGTATGTAAAGTTGTATGATATAATATGGGACTTATCTCGAAAACGAATGGGTAAATTTTTATACGGTTTTACAGCCATAAAGTACTTTGAGGAAGGTCGTGGTCTCGATATCCTTTCAAACAAACGAAGCCGCCTTAGTTAAATTGGGACATACATTATAATAATTCATTATTGTGACTAAAGCGTCTGTACGATAAGTTCAATGTCACAGACACAGTGTGTAATTGTTTTAATTCTCCAAACTTGAAAAAACGTATTGTTTGTTGAAATGTACGAACTTATTAGATTGTCTTATGCTACATTGTAAGCAAGCTGATAAATGATAAATCGAATGTAGTAATGACACTTTAGAATAAAAATCTAAGTATATTATCTTCCTAACCTTTTCCAATATAAATCTAACCAAGAGTAAAAAAAAGATTGGTATAGATACTAGTAATTTGGGTAGGTACAATAAAATACCTATACTTATTTAAGAATGACCTTTAATGTCGACTAAATGACTAAGTTCAATCCTCATATTCTTTCTGTCTGACTGACATTGAGTGTAGAAAGGTATTTGGATCGAGTCATAATTACATTATTTAGAGCCATTCATTAAGCAAACAACAACATTTAGCTTGTTCACGATACAAAATATTATGTGAAAACAAACTCTTTCTCCTATTAGATATAATACAAAATTACACGCCTCTGCACAGAGAAACTGTTAAATTCATAATAATAGTAAGCGAGTAAAGCCAGTCGTACAATGCCGACTAGCGAGTTTATCAATCGCTAATTGTTTGTACAACGTCACAATCGTACTGGCGAGACGGGACCGGTCACGAACCGGATCGGCTTTAGAGCTGTTACGAAGTACCGGGATTCGTATTTTGTAGCAAACAATCTAAGATTGCTTGTGAGTATTCCAGGATTGATAGTGAGTATTCCAAGATTGATAATGAGTATAATAGGATTGATAGTGAGTATTCCAGCATTGATAATGAGTATAATAGGATTTATATTGAGTATTCCAGCATTGATAATGAGTATAATAGGATTGATAGTGAGTATTCCAGGGTTGATTATGAGTATAATAGGATTGATAGTGAGTATTCCAGCATTGACAGTGAGCTTTCCGGGATTGCTTGTGTGTTCTCCAGGATTTATAGTTAGTATTCCAGGAGGAATAATGAGTTTTCCGGGATACAAAATTACCAGTTATTGACAATGTTGGTGCTAAATTACACTCACTGTGACGAATGATGATAATTCGAATAAGTGGTTTCTGTACCTATTAAAGTGTGTAAGTACAATAGGATCAATTTGTTATTGTAAAGCTTTGAAAGGTATTCAATGCATTGAAAGGCTTTTTACGTTTGTAACATTATAATGATAAATTGACATTATTTATGCAGAGCCGTTTACTGAAAGGCCATACCGCTATCACAGTCACTTTGTTTAGAGTGTCCTTAATAACGGACTTTGTACATAAATACAAACACGTTTACAAAAAATCTTTGATAAAATCTCGAGTAAATCCGGGACACGTGAACAAGTCCCATCACTACTTCGGCCCGAAACTCGTATACGTATACAGTATGTACTCGTGCGCATATACGCGTACGTCATTTAGCGCACATCTGTCAAGTCGTTGAGCACACAACACGGCTGCATATTTATGAATTTAGTGGAGGCTTATCTTGCAGCTTTGGTGGAGCTGGTTTGCATTGTTCAACCATTGTGATTTATAGGATAAACTCAAACAAACCTTTCATGATGTTGGAGTATCAAAATTAGAAATTGGTTCTAATTTTCATGAAAGGTTGTTTCAGGTCCGATTTCCAACTCTTTCGTTTAGCGTGTTTTTGCGCCAAGTGTGATCAGCTGATCACCAAGTTTGATGTTTATTTGCACTGTTCAAGAATCAAGTGTTTTCTTTAGAAATGTTATTCATTTATTTATTAAATTTGTTTTCGTATTTGATCCATCTATGCTCGGTCCTATCTTAATATTTCACAGCTAGTTATGTAATATTGACGTAGTGACATTTTTAAACTGGTACCCACGATACTATCAAATATCACTGTCTAAATAAAGCTACGCCACAACATTACATTGTGCTAATGTAAATTATTTCAAGTGCTGTGATCGCAAGTCTGCGGTCGCCGAAACATGTTTATTGGCAATTGGTTGCGCTTTCAAACATCTGGGTTGTAGCTTGTAGCCTTATACCGTACGAACAAAATGTCTCCTTATTTCCTTAATTGCGTAAGTGCTCTGCGACCAATCGGTAAACAGTTGTCGTAATTGTTCGGCATTCTGATACGGGAATTAAGAACATGGAATGTAAAGCTGTTTCGGTAAGTAAAGGAAGTTTGTTGGTTTTGTACCGTATGAGGAAGCTTGGATTGTCCAAGTTCTAATATGTATTCTTTACTTCGTTTTATAAATGAATTATTGATTGTGGCATTTTAGTGTCATAATAATACGCACTAGGCAACTAGGCAAGGGTCTTTGTAAAATGTAGCGTCTAGCAATAAAACAATGGTATTCCCTATTAAAATAAAAAAATAAAACATTCCAAGAGCTTCCGCAGTGAACCATGTTTAAAGAACTGACTGTTATCTGTAAGCAATAAAAACGTTACTAGAAAAAAATATATTTTAAGTTTAGATCTTAAGATGGCACGCATCATTTCCATTCTGCCGCTGCGGTAGCCACGTCTCAGTTTTTTATAACGCTTTCATCTTTTTTTCGGAGTAAAATTTCGTGATTCCGGTTATAATTATGACTAAATGGAACTACGCCTGATTTACCAAATGTCCAAATGTTGCCAACGAATTTACTAAAAGCTGTTAAGGCGTTTAATGATTGCAAACATAATAATAAATGACTCTTCATCTTGAAATTTTAATGATCTAATCAAAGATGAATTTTGAAGAAAAACTATTCCGGTAAACTATAAATCGATATTGCCTAATTTCTTGTTCCCAAAATTAGTAAGCAATCTATCAATGAACAATTACAATATAATAATATAATATATACATTGGTCCTAATCTTTAAGCCTATAAATTAATCAGCATTGGTCCTTCTCTATGAGCTTAAAAAGTCAATTAAGTAGCTTTTAAACGTCAATCCTCATTGATAGTTGAATTCAAATTTGACAGTTGAAACAAATGGGTTTTCAATTGCTGTTTACAAACGCAAAGGCATGCGTTTAAACGGCCAATAGTGCCAATACAGATAAATGGGCTGCTCGCTGCAGGCATAACCGTTATGGCAATAAATTGTATGATCATTATGTCGTAAGCAGATATATTATGTCCAGTGCATGGGGCAACACGCTGAACAATAATGGTTATAACGAAGTGTGGTAACGCCGCCGCCGTCAAATCCAATTGTATGTATCAAAAAGTCCTGAGGGTTCAGTCGATACGGGGCTGTGCCTGTGTGTAACTTTTTGATTGTTTATTTTGCTATGTAATATAATTATAATTATCTAGGAACCATGTGTTATAGGAGCGTATGACCCTATTACCGTAGACAATGAAAGTGTAATCAATTTAATATGATACCTTAATCAGTTAGTTACGTTGTTTTAATTGGATGAACGGCTGGACAATGGAATGGTTAGGTAGGTATCTACTCGAAAGTTTTCATAAACAGCTTTATAACGAGTCTTTTTTTTTTTTTTTTTCCTTTCGGACAGGCTCGTAACCCTGGCAGGCATTGGCCCTTTCGGACCCTATCAATTGGTGCTGACGTCTCTTTGAGGCGCGCGTGGAACACAACGCGCCGTCGACCCGGGCCGCAAGCCCGCGCCTACGGTGGCCGGGAATCGGCCTGCGATTCCTGACGCCCAGGGCGTCTCCTGCGGCGACTTAGGGTGGAAGGGCGGGCACCCTGCCTCACCCTCATGCGTTCCGCCTCCTCCTTCGCGAGCATTACTGTTTCGCAGAAGAAGATGACGGCCTCCCATGCACTCTCGCTCCAAACCGTGGCCCGAACTAGGGCCGGACGCGAGAGATCGTCGCCGCCGATCGCCTCCGTGAGGACACGGCGGTGCTCCGCCCAAGCAGGGCAGACCTCCACCGTATGCTCCACCGTGTCCTCCGGGCGATCCACACAGTGGTGACACCCGGGCGTTTCCTCCCGCTTTATCCTGAACAGGAACCTCCCGAAACAACCGTGTCCGGTGAGGACCTGCGTCAGGCGGAAGGTGAGGACGCCGTGGCGCCTCTCTAGCCACTCCTCAAAGAGGGGACTTACCGCCGCAATTGTGGCGTGCCCAGCACTGGGTTGCGACAATCGCACTTTCCATGTCGCCATGAGATCCTGCCGGAGCTCCGTCCGCTGTGCCGCGATTTCTTGCGGCAGCGGAGTTACACCCCGGCGTTTCGCCTCTTCGCGCCACACCCACATGTGCGCGAGGACTTTCGCCTCCAGATCCCATGGCGGCAGTGCGGCAAGGAATCTACTGATATTCCAAATTCAGGTTGATTGATGTTCGCTCTATATGCTGTTATTTTTCTCTATATTTTTTTCTCCAACTCTAGTTTTTCATATCAAAAGTTTTATTGCTGTGCTACTAAATTTGTCACAAAAACGTCAGAATGTTCATGTTGCAAAAATTATTAAGTTTTTCGCCACCCAAAAGTTTAAGTAGGACGATGGTAATATGTTTTTTCAATAAAATCGTTGTACGTGGATTATTTATGGGTAAAAAATTAAACGGTATATTGGTCTGAATAAAACTTAATCTATGTAAAAACTCGACGGGGTAATCGGATAACTTTAAAAGCTCTATTGTGTGGCTCAAGCTAGACAGCCTGCTGACTGACAGTGATGACGGCTTTGCTTTTATAGTTTTGCTTTCATGCTGTAGAAACGCGATTTTTTTTACTTTTATTGTGTATTGTCTTTAGGTAGTATTCGCAGTAAAGAACAGGCGAACTTTCCGACTTGTGGGTACTTCAGCCAAAAGTCGGAAAGGTCGCAGGCAGGCATCCAAGAGATGACGTCAAATGATGGACAGCAGTATCTTTTTGTGTACCGGTATTATTATTATTTATTTATTTATTAAATACGTTTACAAAAAAACTTTACCTATGGACTTTGCCCCGCAAAACCGTTTTCACGGTTAGTCTGTGGGAACAGACAGAACACAGTTTTACAATTTTGTTTATTAGTGCGGACACTTAAATTTCACTAACTGCACCTATAAAGTTACTAACAATTATCTTAACTTATGAATTAAATCTTTTAAAATATACCTAATCACTTATCTGCTCTTCCCCAACAATCTGCAAACCATTTTCCTAAGAACATCGTTTCCAAACTCCAGAAAAACAACTGCTTAAGTAACTTGGAAAATTTACCTTTTATTTCCTGACTTCATAAATCAATAAGCAATTGGTTGAGAAGGTATCCATGGAACTCTTTTACTAGTAACTACTTTTAGTAGTAACTACCACTTACTACCAATCCAGTGATTGGCATTTCCTTTTAAAACTATTGCCTACTGTAATGCTAACGGGCCTCATATATATGAAAAAAAAAATCCCAGTTAAACGGCCCCCTACAGAAGCCATGAGATGGTAGTGATTGAGCGTGCGTGGCTTCCTGCGCACCTGGCTCGTCGCACGTGCTGCGCCCGCGCATGCCGGCCGAGCTACGCGTTTTTTGCGCTGCTGTTAAGCGGCTGTCTTTATGATGTGAGTAGGGTTGAGCTTTTATTTCTATGAGAGACCAGTGATAGTTTTTATCAGCATTCCATTGATAAAGTAAGGTACTACTTAATATCAGTTTGCAACTGGATTTATAATTATAAGATAACTCCTTATTCTGTTAAATTTTTAGGGTTCTGTGCATGCTAATGAAAAAAAGGAACCCTTATAGGATCACTCGTGTGTCTGTCTGTCTGTCCGTCTGTCACAGCCAATTTGCTCCAAACCTAATAGACCGATTAAGTTGTTTGGTAAATATATCAATTTCTGTGACTCATACACGGAAGTGTAACGTAAATAAAATTTGAATATGTGGTTCACTTTTGGGCAGCAATTAAGAAATTAAAAAAAAATTTGCGAACTGTATCGTATGACATATCAAATAAATGAACTTTTTTAAGAAAACAACTATGTACGAATTACCCATGTTTGCAAAAATAAATGATTTGATTTGATTTCATTTGATGAAAGGGCTTACTGTGAGGGTTTCATATTTGAGACCCCTTTACATAATTTCAAAATAAATAGCTTTAATTAAAGTTGTTCAATAAAATAGAAGAAAATTGACTATTCCATTATCTCCGTAACTACTGAGCCAAATTTAAAAAAAAAATCCTGAAGACAGTTCTATTCTTACAGATTACAGGAAAACGTATGAGAATAAATCTATGGTCTTAAAATAACATGGTAAATATTTTAATATTGTGCCGTTGTGCGTACAAACTCACATTTGCAGTTGGAATATATGGGGGCACAGGATTTCCAACTACAATGTTATGTTTGTTCTTGGGATAAATTCATCCCAACTACGGAATCCTTCATTGTGCGTGGTCGGTTTTTTTTTAATGTCTTAAGGGCCAACATTTTTGTTTATCTCAAAATTTTGTTGAAGGTAAACTGATCATTGCTAGAACCATTACAATCTCTATTACATCATAGGCAAAGTATTTTTAAGCAGTCCCTCTATGGGAATGCCTTATACAAATTGAAATGAAGATTTAGTTCAAGTTCTCTTTCGTCTATTTTTAGTCCAATTTCAATACAACACGGACAACCCTTACACAACATCTTTTTGCTCTCAAAAGCAATGTGGTTTTTAAAGGGCTGCCAGCTTATGGTGTGTAATAATTATAATGGAGTCTGTTACGAAGGCTATCCAGGTGAGACTCACGTGCAGCTGATGTTAATGAAGGCTTTGTTTACCAGTAATTATTGTTCTGTTTGAACTACTTGGTAAGATGGAGGACAGATGACTATTTTATAATGACATGTTTGCGGTAGTGACATCCTGAATGGAAGAAAATGTGTTCATCATGATAATGGTGTCCGCTATTTTTATTTATAACTCAGGTGGTCTTTTATGATGCAATTACGTAAATCTTTGCAGCTTTTTATTTTAAGTGTTGCCACTCTATAAACAAAGAGCTCAAAATAAATAACTGTCAAATAATTAATCTATCTATCGACGATCGTAACTTTACTTAGCACTTTAGCACCCAATTGCGATTATCTGAGTTGATTGACTAGATTAACATTTAATGCTCATAACTTGCGTCACCTTAAAGGCTTCTACATACCAGCGCGACTTGTCGCGCGACGCGACACGGCACAAAGGCCCCGCGTGTCGCGGGACGAGCGGTGCCTTTGTGGCGCGTCGCGTCGCGCGACAAGTCGCCCCGGTATGTAGAAGCCTTAATTCGAAAACTGTTTTTTAGGAAAACGTACTTTTACGATGTTAGTAGTAAATATGTGAGCACTAAATTATCTGTCAATGTTTTTTTTTTTTTTACAAAATAAGTTAAATGAGTAACGGTGAAGTTTCTTGCCCATTCTTCTCCATACGAAACTACCTTTTGGAAGGGGCAATTAGAATCATTCTTATTCTTTTGTAAATTTTGACGTTGAAAAGTGCTTTTTATGTTATGTGCATATTTGAAAGAAATAATTTGAGTTTCAAAATTAACGGCTAAGAAATTGATTGAATTCGTTGAAAACATTGTAGATGGAATAAATTCTGATTTAGGCTTCAAAATAACTAAGCCTTAAGCTAGTCTTTCTGCGTTTCCTTCCGTTTTGACGTTAAATAAAATAACAATGCTACCCTCACACAAAAAAAACTTACACCTGTCTTAAAAAAATAATTTCAGGGGTTCTTGGATCTATTTAAGCTCCTCACACAAGACTCCTCTTAGCAACTCCCATATGTTCTATCTTATTACGAGAGCACTTATCATCAAAAGGGCTGTTTTACGACATTTACGAGAACGCGGCGTGCGCCGGTGGGCTAACACCTCAATGTTGTTCCAGTTGTCAGTCGTGTGACTGACGAGCTATAAAACTTAAATAGAACTGGATCAGTGTTAAAAGGGCAGAAGGACCAGTTCCAACAAAACGAGATCAGGAGCTAGAGCTAGAAAAAAAATAACATGGTAACGATCACCAACCGAAAAAACAAAATATGCAAGTGTTTAAATTTCCAAACATTTTTATCTTTGATGTTAGTATAAATATCACAACACAATGTTTTTTTGTAACTCGTCTTATAGTAATGGGCATTGATGTATTAAATGGGAAGATATGGTACGCGCTCCTCGACATGGACCGCATAAATTAGGGGAAAGAACACAATCGATCTACATTACTCTCGGTTTGCGGGGAATACCCGAATCGTAGTTTGCTTCCGAGTTGTTATGGGTACGTAACAGTGACAATTATTGCTATCTCGTTCCCGATATAACCCGCGTAATATGTCTCTCTATTTCGGTTGTCGAGCACATGACTCACGACATCGTCGGGTCCATTTAATATTTACGTGATGTTAGAGAGTGGCCTATCTTCCTATTTAATACATCAATGGTAATGGGTCATAGATAAGTAGGTCCCCAATTGCCCGTTATCGCCTATATATTATTATGCGGTACTATGAAAATCACGAAGTGTCATTTGATAAAAAAGTAAACACCAGTGCATTCGACTGGTTCTTCTGTGCTTGTGGTTGTACGTCTATACGTCTTAGATTAGGTCAGGTCTCAAGTGGTCCCTTATTTCGTAAGAGGGCCTTTTATATTTATATTCAATTGTTTTTATGATCCAAACGTTGGAGTTTCGTAATTCATGATTGTTTTAACCGTGTGTCCGGAAGGAGGGTAATCTTTTTTGCGCGTTCGTCTGTTTTCTCACTCAAATGTTTTAATTGGATAAATGAATTGGGCTCAATTGCGACGTTTGTGAACAGGTCAACGAATGCATTTTCATGTCGAAAATAGATAGAACTATGATAATTTAATGAAAACACTACTTGGGTGTTAAGGGGACGATAACCGACCTTTAATGATTTTATACTGAAGATCACGTCTAAACGAGTAGTGTTAATGATTTAAAAAAAATATATGATAAATTAGAGCATTTTCTCAATAACTTAATATGTGAATATTTTAGATTATGTTTATATTACATATTGAAATTAATTTTTAAAGTTATGTCTAACGCGGATAAAAAACTGATAATGGCGCAAAATCTACTAAGCGTATTTTTCTGAAACCTTCACCAATTTAAAAATTATTTAATTATTGATATTTTATTAAAATCCCTTTTGTTTTGTATATAATAAATTAAAAATGCGTAAAATTGGCGACAGCGCTCCTTAAAGGGCGAATCCTATTACTGGCTGAACGTACGTCCCGTTGCGTGAGCTCAGTACAGAACACGCAAGCTAACCACTCAAGGTCACTGGCATATTATGTCTGTGTCTTAAATTTTCCCTGTTTGAGCATCTGAGTCATCTGACTCCCATGCAACTTTCAAAGTAGGTAAACTACAAAAGGCTCTTAATAATTGATTAACTCTTTGCAGTCATTTAAAGCTTAATAGGATTAAAAGGATTACCACGGGTTAAGACGGAGACTTCGAGAGCATATCAAATCAAATTACATTTTGGATCACGACCATTTTCTATGTCGCGCTTGCCTTACGACACTTCAATGAAAAACCAAGGTTTACAGTCAGTTTATCTAACCTTTATAACGAGGGGATAGAGTTTCTATTCGGTGTGTTCATAGGTGATTTTAAAGTTGTAAGTGGGACAAAGTTTCAAGGGGTTAAATGTCGGGTGATGGCACTTTAGATTGCGTTCAGTTTTAGAACCGTTTTCTAGATAAAACGTAAAATATTATTTGTTACAGATTCGGTGTACGATATTAATTCAGCTTAGTTGTGTTGCTTTAAACGTTTGTAGCTAGTCATATTAAAATTTGTTTTAGCTATATTGCTAAAACAAAGCGTTTACCAAAATATAATTTGCCTAGATAAATAATTATATCAATAATAATATAATTATATAATATATAAAAGAAACCTTTTTACGTGTAAATTGTATTTTTTATGATTTTTTAAATTGTCATTTTCATTGATTATGTTTCTGCCTGTTATACTTACAATTATATAATTTTTGAAAATTCTTGTAAATAAAGGTATTACACAGGTTTATAACCTCCAGAATAATCAGATAATTCTCAAAATAACATGCTTTCCCACATGGCACGCGAACCAAAAACAATATAATTACTTAGTGGTACGCAACAATTACCCAGTTCCCGTCCAGCGCCATTTTCCGGTAATTTCTACAGTTTATTGTTATAATTGTAATGGCCTCACTAATTTCCGCCGCATGAGACCGATGGTGCTGAACGAATGTGTTTTTGCTATCGATACTTTCTCTGTTTCATAATCACGTGGATTTTCATGGAAATGTCTGATTTTCCTACTGCAACGTACACTTGCATAGTTGGAATAAGAACTTCATGTATTTTGCAAGCCTCATAAGCGAAGCGTTGAGGTTTTTTTATTTATATCGTACTTAAAGGTTAATATGAGTGTACTAATATCAAGTCAAATAATTTGTCAGACACATAAAATATCATTCAATAACAATTATTTTGTTTAACATATTAAATAATAACATTAAAAATGATCTTTCCTGGACGTCCGTGTGTCTGTGTTTATAGATTGGTGTATGTGGCAGGGAAATTGGTCGAAAAAATTATAGTACCGGTTTTTTTTTTAAATTATCTAAAGTAATACACTACGGACTCTCTCAATTAATATGAGTGTTCAATTCACTGTCGTTTAATTATTATTCATAAAAAACCGGCCAAGAGCGAGTCGGACTCGCGCACCGAGGGTTCCGTACGTATATATAAAGTAGATGATTTCTGAAAAACTGTGCTATTTAGAGACATCGTTTTATTTTTCCTGTAATCTTTACATAAACTTCTATTACATAGAATAATTTCAGTTTTTTATCTATGCAAGCTTCGGAGATAAGGGGGGGGGGGACGGTATTTTTTTTACATTTTTCATCAAAAGTCGGAAACTGTGGTGCCTAAAAAAAAACAAAAAAATTATTGAGAATGTGCAAACAGCGCTCTTTCATATGATACCCCACATGAGCCCTATTTCAAAATTTTAAGACCCCTTTTCATTCATTTAAATAAATATATGTTTTGCAAAAAAGATATATTTATTTAAATTTGTTTCTTGTTTGCAAAATAGTTGGGCAAACGACATCTAAAACTATTTTAAATTTCAAGTTGATAGCATTAGTAGTTCTTGAGATATCCAGGTGTGACAGACAGACAGACAAACAGACTTAGTCTCACCATAAGGGTTCCTTTTTACCATTTTGGTACGGAACCCTAAAAACTAATATACGACTGTGTATTTTTTTGTATTCTATCTATTTATTATAAGTAGTATTTTTTTTCCTCACCTTATAATTATGGCGCCACTAAACCATAGCAGAGTTTTCTTCTATAATTGTTTGTATTTTATTTCATTTGAATAATTTTCTTATTGTTAGCAGTAATAAGAAAAAAATGACGTGAACGTTATGAGGCGTGCACTTTTGGATTTTTTTAATGATTTACGATTATTTGATTGTTATGTCCTTAGTAAAGAATTTGAAGTAGGTACCTGTGCGCTTCGGCTCCGATTGTGTGAAACATAATATATCGTCAAACAACAAAATCTGTTCGGTGATCTTGAAAATGTACCTACCTAAGTTATATAACGACAGCTCTATAAGTCAAAGGTCTATGATCCTACATCCAAGTATTATCCTAGTTTGAGCCCCCTGCACATTCATATTTCTATCAATAACCTTTATAAGATCTAAGTTAACATTTCTAGATCAAAAGTAGAACTGTGGCGTGTTCACTCAATTGCAAGAAGTGGGTTAACTATGGTAGGCGTAGGAGTAACCCGTAAGATGGGCTATTATATTAACCTGTCACTGCACTGTTATCATTATTTGAACTAAACGCTTGAATTCACACTATCTGTGGTTTTGAGTGCAATCTCACGAGTTATGGTATTGCTATATTAACTTGTTGTTACTCCGGGATAAAGTCAAAAAACTAAAACTCGTCGTCTCGCGTCGTCGTCGTTTAAATACTTAAAGTCAAAGTCAAAGCCAATTTTTTTAATTCAAATAGGCACTTAATTGGCACTTTTGAACGTCAAAATTTACAAATAAAATAGAATTGATTCTAGTCGCCCCTTCCAAACGGTAGCTTCGTATGGAGATGAATGGGCAAAAAACTCCACCGTTACTATTTTAAAATGTTTTACAATATTTTGTATATAATTATATGTGAAGACGATGCACCTAGAATAAAATTACTATAAACTAAGTACCACAATAGGTAAATGAATTAATAATGAAGCAATGACGATAAATTAATTATGTGATAGATACATATGTGAGTTTACAAACATTGTAAAATAAAAAAATAAATAAACGTTTTCCTAAAAAAAATTAATATCAGTGTGTGAGTTTAAGGTAATCACAGAATGTTAACTAAATGTAATAAATTATACAGTTAAAATAGCAATCAGTTAGATTTTGTGTAGACTCTAGATTGTCCTATGGAGCTGGACATTATCTGATGTGGTCGAAATATTTACTCAACTGCGATCATGAGTGACTTTTTAACGTGCCTATTGGTAATGGACGGATGTACCCACTTGCCTTTTATGAATACTTAAATACAGTCAAATGTGCCCATCGGGTATAAAAACACTTACTTATGAAGACACCCTCTCAAAGATACCTCAATCACCCGCATCACCGGTAATCCACAAATCGATGTAATCAAGTATAATTAGGTAAGAAGTGGTCCGGCGGATACACGCGCCGCACCGTTCTATAACCGGGCCGGACAAAAACCGTCACGATCTGCCGTGCTTCCCATTTCCTAATTTCCTGCTGTTAACGTCACACCTCATTCAGCCCAATTTAGCGGCGTCCTGTAGCAAGCGACACGAAGTTAGCGTTGATCCGAGCGAAGGAGTTCAATCTAGAGTTTTTGATTGTGGTCTTGTGGTTCTGGTTCCTACCTAATATGGATATTATCATATTTTTATCAGCTCGTGAACGTTCACCGTTGAATAGTATGGTTGTCTTCGTAAAGCACAATAATAGTGAAGTAGTGCAAGGGAATTTTATCCAGTACCCCAAATGTAAGTTTGCAAGTGAGTAAACGTAACTAGCGCGTTTGCGTTAAGATTTTTATTCTCACCCTTATATTCGAAGCATTATGATTTATCGCGCAAACGAAATAGTTACGTTTACTCTCTTGCAAACTTACACTTGGGGAACAGATCATAATAGTCACTATGACTGGCAATTTAGTCAGTAGAGTTAACTTTGTACCCAAGGACCAATTGTTGTAATGAAAGAGATTTAAAACATCAAGATGATAAAGTACCTATCGGATAATCTATATTAACTAATAACTACATATAATGTTTACAGCATCATATTCATTCGCTTATTTCGTGGCCTCTACATTCAACTCCATAACGCGTGCTACTGTGATGTTTTCAATGAAATTTTGCCGCCGTCCGCCTAGTTTACGATCACACAGACAGAGTAATGGGGCAAAGTAATGGACAGGAACACATTTTGCCCAATTTTCCACATTAAACTGTCAGAAATATTTAAACGCGCATAATTTCTTAACGAAATTACTAAATGACATTAGCGAGAACTGAAGCCCTTTGATATTTTTAAATGTAAAAGCTTAAATAAAAACAGTACCACATATACTTTTGTAAAATTAGAATGTCTTTAATTATGGTTTTAAATAAGATTGAAAAAAAATAGATAGTGAAACCATGAAAATTATCATTAATCTTCCAATGATGAAATAAGATAACTTTTTAAAGTATCAAAGTGTAAAATGGTCCTGGCTGCGTTAAGAAGCAGATATATTTATTTATTAAAACTTCATGCACAAGTAAAAAAATACTGTACAAAGGCGGACTTAATGCCTGAGGCATTTTCTACCAGTCAACCTTAGGGTGATGCAGAGACAAAACATGGTAGGTGCAACATATGCGATAGATAACTCGAAAATCAAAAATATATACTAATACATACATACTTATAAACAAAATAAAAAGTGTCAGGAGAAATAACGATTGGTGGAGGAGAAAACGAATCAACGCTGGGATGATGCCAGTGACCTTGAGTGGTTAGCTTGCGTGTTCCGTACTGAGCTCACGCAACGCGTCGTACGTTCAGCCAGTAATAGGACTCGTCCATCAAGGAGCGCTGTCCCCAATTTGACGCATTATTATTTTTTATACACAAAACAAAAGGTATTTTAATAAAACGCGTATACTAAAAGATCAATAATTAAATTATCTTTAAATTGGTGAAGGTTTCAGAAAAATACGCTTCGTAGATTTTGCGCGATTCTCAGTTTTTTATCCGCGTTAGACATAACTTTACAAATTAATTTCACTATGTAATAGAAACATAATCTTAAATATTCACATATTAAGTTATTGAGAAAATGCTTTAATTTATCATATATTTTTTTCAAATCATTAACAATACTCGTTTAGACGTGATCTTCAGTATAAAATCATTAAAAGTCGGTTATCGTCGCCTTAATTGAGGCGGCGACGCAACCGGCGCGGCGGCGCGTGCGGCGGCGGCGGGCGGCGCGCGGCGCCCGCTTGTTCCTGCGCAGCGGATGTTTGCTCAGTTACCAAGTTACCACAGTAGCCCCGTCAATTGCTCCGTAATATTTGTAAGCTCACCGTATAATAGGGTGAGTTGGGATCCTTAGGTGTCAATGACCTTTGATGTATATTTGACCATTTATCTGTAGAATTGATTGTCAGAAGTTATCATCATCGGTCTAGCCCGTTCCCAACTCTGTTGGGGTCAGCTTCCAGTTTAAAAGGATGCTGTTAAATTAATATTCAGTAGCATCCACCACCCAGTTACAGGAAATTGATAGCTTGAAGGTGTTAATAATTAAAGAAGATAATCTTACCTACTTGAGATAGAAAGTGAAGTTTCATCATCATCCTCATTTTAGCCGAAAGAGTGTCCGTGGAGTCTCTTGCCCGTTCTTCTCCATATGAACCTACTACGCTTTGGAATGGGCATCTAGCTTCATCTCTCTGACTGACCGACCCCATGACAATTCAAAAGTGCCTGTAATAGGTTTATTTGAAATAAATGCTTTGAGTTTGAGTTTGAGACGTCCACTGCTGGACATAGGTCTCCCCCAAAAGGTGGTTGCCATAATCGCCACGCTTGCCAGGCAGGTTGGCGATCGCAGTGTGGTGTTAAAATGAATAGAGAACGCTGCTGCGCATTCTCTAGTCCCTTAGTCGCCTTTTACGACACCCACGGGAAGAACCTATGGTGCTATTCTTTACGTCCGGTACAGGGTTGTACTGAAAATAATGTGGATGGAGGATCTGATGCCAATGTATTTTATATTCCATTGCGTTTGAAAACAAATTAATAAATCCAAATCTTTGTACTCGTATTGAAGAAGCGTCTCATTTAAATCCGACATCTCTTTATCGCATTCAGATAAAAAAACTAGCCATTACCTCACTATAATGATGTTGTATGCCGATTACGTCTACCGAATAATCTTAACGGTATTAAGTATCATCCTATTTGGTGTTTGTTGCTAGTCTAGTTTAAATTAGATTTATTGTGGCCCGAGGGTACTTGGCTCAATTTTGTACCGTTACTGTAACGAATAAGTGGAACATCTGATAGCTTAGTTAGCTGGGCATATAACAATGCGGATTGTTCAACAAAATGTGTCGAGGTTTTTGGTCGGATTAGTGGAACGATTGGTTTTGGATCAAGTCTAACAGAAGCAGATACTAAAGAATTTCTTTATATCAAAATCGGGAGAATAGATTGAATGAACTCAATGAACACAAGAAAATCGTCCTCTCGTATTCAAGCTTCTTTAAAATATTTTTTCCTTACGATATCTAGTTCTTATCTTAACTTGCTTCTTATTCTATTAACCCATTCGATGCCACCTTGAATTAGAAAATTGTTGACAGGAGCCACCAGAAAAAAAAAACGCACTATGAAAAAACTATACTTTTGTAAAACATGCACAAAACGCATACGATTCGTTGTAGGCACACAAATAAAAACACTAAAAACGCACCGTGTGCTGGCCCGGAATGGGTTTAATTTAATACCGGGAGATATGAATGCAAATATTCCTTAAGTACCTAAGTACCGTTTTTACTTTAACTTACCGTCAATATTAAACTAGAACGTACTTTATCTATTACTTCTATTAATAACACCTACCTTCAATTGAACCGCCAACTACTGTAGTTACTATAAACGCCTACCACTGCAGGTGCTAACCCGCGTCTTATAAAACCTGCGCGTGGGCAGAACAAACTGTTTCGTTAGTGACACGTGTTGCCGCCACGAACCGACATCATTATGGTGGTTATCGACTGTTTTGCAATGGCCAATTTAGCCTTTACATTGGCCCACGCAATAGTAAACTTTTTTTTTTTTTTTGGGTTGGAAATCATCAAATAACTTCTCCCGCTCTGGGCAGAGCGGGAGGGAGTGTCAGACTTTTACTGACTAAAACCCATCGTGTTCCTTCAAATGCCTGTGTGCCAGGGCCACGATATCCCTTTCGGACAGACTCGTAACCCTGGCAGGCATTAGCCCTTTCGGACCCCGTCAATTGGTGCTGACGTCTCTTTGAGGCGCACGTGGAACACAACGCACCGTCGACCCGGGCCTGGTCCTTATGGGACGGCGAGCTATCCATTGCTCACCGTCCGCAGGCCCGCGCCTGCGGTGGCCGGGAATCGGCCTGCGATTCCCGACGCCCGGGGCGTCTCCTGCGGCGACTAAGGGCGGAAGGGCGGGGACCCTGCCGCTTTCCGCCTCCTCCTTCGCGAGCATTACTGTGTCGCAGAAGGAGGTGACGGCGAGGTTTTCTATTGATAGTCGTAGTTTCTACGACTATCCTACCTTGAACAGAGCTTTTGTCTGGTCTTATTGATAGTGATTAATGAATATGTATCACAAAACAGGACACTGCACAGAGTAGACACCTACTTTCAACAGTGCCTACCTAATAGACATCCTATTCCTTAGGGTTCGGCGACTGTGATTTAGAAATTTTCATAAAATAAAATTAAGTAGTTATTTGTGTGGTGCCGGACGTAAAGAATAGCACCACTCTATTTCTTCCCGTGGGCGTCGTAAAAAGCGACTAAAGAAAGGTCTTACTAGAGAATGGGCAGCAGCATTTTCTCTACGCATTTTAACACCCGCCTGCCAAGCGTGGCGATTGTGGCAAACCCCCTTTGGGGAAGGCCTATGTCCAGCAGTGGACGTCTTGCGGCTGAAAAAATGATAGAGTTAGATAAACGTATACGTTAATAAATCAATTCTCAGAATGCATTTCTATTTCTCATAGTGAACAGCTCCTAACGGTCCATTAACACTACTGTCCATTTACCTCAGCATAATTCACCCGTGTCACTCAGTATCAGTACAAAATATCAAAACACATCAAAACATCTTTACAAATCATACAATAGCTACACAACGCCATCTATGATTACGCGTATAAACTACGTTAACAATGTTCAAGTATCGCGCAATACGCGTGCGCCGGACGCTATACAATATGCGCGGGAGTCGACGCTGCGGGCGATGTGGTCACATTACGAGCAATTTGAGGCAAAGGACCATTAATGGTCTTTTAGGACTTATTGTTTTATAATGGCCGCTACTTGATGATTGTTGCGAGAGCTATAAAGATATAATAGTAATTTTAAAGGATGCTGAAATTGGCTTTGTATTTTGACATTGTGCTGGTAAAATAAAAATGCATGTCTGAAATAAAGTCTGAAAAATTATAAATAAACTCTTTATTTAACGGCTAAACATAAACGTTGAATGCATAATAGTCGATTGCCTGCAGCTTAGTACTAGTAGATATAAAAATAAACAAAGAAAGAAAAATCAAGCGGATGTTTTGACATGTTCTTGTGTTCAGAACGGAACAGGAGATTGGAACGGACAAGTTGTACCTACAGACATGCTCGTTAAAATCCAAGCATGCACTAACAAATGGCCATAACCAATAGCCTTGTGACAAGGATGTCTAATCCGTAGTATAAAACTTTTTATCACCGCATTTTCTAACTTGTTGCTCGCCAACCACAACAACTTGATACTTGCATCGACGCTAGTTGTCGGACGTTGCCTTTCAATTTGCAAGGGCGTACTTAGTTTCGGTTTTTGCCATGGGCAGCCTTAGGCTGGCCAGGTTTGGCTGCGAGTACCGCATTCCTGGGCCGTCCGGTGGCTGTTTTTGCGTTTCCTTCGCCGAGTCACCAGTTCAAGTTCAGTGGTTGTCGACGAAAGATGACCACTTTTACCGGTGCTTTCTTCCCGGTTTGAATAATCCATTTGGCTTTCAGAATGTTAGGTTTTCCTTTTATATGACATCTGAATGTTATTGTATGTAAATTGTGCGGGTACCGAGAACCTAGGACGTGATATTAGAACAATAGCCGTTGGATTTTCGTTTGGTTCCAGTTCGATTGGAACGAATTTGTTCGCTGGAATGTTTGTTTCATGAATAACAATTTGCAAGGTCTCCTCTGCACTGGCATTAATTGCTCTAAAAATCTGATACAATATTTGGTCCTTTTGAGTGGTCCTAAGAATGAAGTCCAACAAAAGAAGTTCTACTAGAAAAAGGCAGGCATCTACAACATTTCCACTTTCACAGGCTCGTAAATAATTAAAAAAAAAACTTACGTTTAACATATTTGTTGGTCCTTAAAGCACCTGGCCACTTGCAAATTGTGGTTCGAGCATTCACACGGTGCCTGAGATATTTCGAAATTGTCGGTACAATCGATCGGGAGTCGGTTCTGTTTCCGTGACGGGACAGGTGTCTGCTTACCCTTTGTGTGGGGGCTGGGAGCTTCCGGCGCCAAGTCAGGTCTTGTTGCAAGTCCTATGTTTTAAATTACACTATCCGTCAGTATCGTGTTAATTGTTTTATTGGAAATAACAGTATTAATCGTGCGTCACTGTGATTGATTTCCGCCAGTGCAATTTTGCAATAATTTATATAATACAAGCTTGTTGTAAAAGGTAGTTCAACCAAAGTGGTTCCTTCATCCTTGGTCTTTCGGGGTGTTTAGTGCCTGTTGTGATTTTTTAAATCAAATTCGCTCATTAAAATCTGAACTTTCTGAAAGCTTTCATCCATTTTTGGTTAAGCGAATCACGCTTACCTATGCTCAACATTCACTTCACCTGGCTAGCACACTGAATCTATAGAAATCACGACATACCTACCCCGGATAGTCTCCTGTTCTCATCGATAAAATGGAGTAAACGACAGATGCTTGCAATGCAACCCCCTGTAGAGCTCGAATGCTCCACTCAAGTGAAGGCTCTCAGGCTCAGCTCAGCTCAGTGTCGCCCGCGCGTCGTCGCATACGCACGTGTCATGGCCACTTTTGCGCCCGTCCCGGCTCCGCGCATGCGCCTAGCGCTGCACCCCCATAACATTCACGTGAGTTATTTAAAACACAAAATCCTCCATTATCATTTGATTATGATGTGACTTTTATTCATATTTTTTTTTGTGTTATTTGTCTTATTGTGCGGTGAGAACAACTCGCGTGGGAACTGGATATTCTGCAATCTTTGCATTCTGTTACACAGAATAATAACATTATTGGTTGTTAGATACTGTACTTGACTATCTTGTTTTGCGAGCGGTTCTGGTAGTTTCGAAAGGATTGCCTGAATAATACGAGTTCTTTCAACTCTAGCCGGAATTGTAGAGAATTTAGCAGTGTTCAACAAAATCACTTATTGTTTTAACGTCGTCTGTTTTTCTTTTAACGATGCAACGTTTGCCCACTGCATTGTATTAACTGATTTTTTTTAAACAAACCTGGAGGTATGAAACCGGCTAATATAATATATAATGTAACACGTATTTTGAAATTTACGATAATTCATCGATTACAGTGGTGCGTCAGTGGTAACGGCCGTAACTTACAAGTTGTAGGTCGTAGGTTCAAACCCAGCCAGGTGGTATATATGTAAATTATGTTATCACCACTTGCTCACAAAACGGCGAAGGAAAACATCTCGAGGAAGCCGGCGTGTCCTAGAACTTAAAATTCGAAGAAATGTGACATGTACCAACCCGCACTGGGCCCGCGTGGTGGATCACGGCCCACTGCCTCTCACCACAGAGGAGGCCTTCCACCAGTGGGGACATAATAGGCTGATTATGGATCGATTACATTATTTGCCAAATTGTTGGCTCCCTGAACTCTACCATCGCGTTCTACCTACTTATCTATCTATTTGCCAAAATATTTTTACATAATGTAATCTCCTGTTTGCTCACAGATAATATTAGCTGTAACTTCAAATGGACTCTCCCTAAAAACGGAAGTTTGATATGTTTGCTTCGCTTATCAATACCTAACAGTTCAAAATTACATTTTATGACCTAAAATTTAAACTTTATCAGCCGGGGCTTTGTGCTGGAAACGATTATTTTTTCTAAACTGACGATTGTTAAAAAATAACACATGATTTTTTCAAATTAATGAAATAGAAAAAGGGTGTAATTATGAAAATTTAATTCTTGTTACGTCTGTGGTAAGTTCATAGTTGGGCTGTTAAATATAAGATGGTAGGATCGAGTTCACAATTCTTCAAACCTAACTACTATATATTTGTATACCTAATAAAATCAGGATATATTGCAATAAACCACCCTATCCTATCAGCCAACCATGGCGACGTGCACCTGTTTCACCCTACATGAGGGAGGCCATTCAAGAGTGGAAATATTCCGGTTGACACTAAAAACCAACAAAAGATGACATCAAACATAATTTGACATTGTATCACTATGCAAATACATAAATTCAATTTGAATAGTATCGTCAACCGGAAGCTAAAATAATTTCGCGAAATATTTTGGTCCTTTGTGGTGCGATATACTTACTTTTGGTCGTCGTTGCATCGACACTTTATTTCTCGTCTAATTATTTCATTATGTATGTACTTGATTTGTAATTAATAAATTAATTTCTTTGTTCACAGACGACAATTAAAGTATACGCTCATCGCCTCCGGCCGGACATCGAGTACAAAACGCTCTCTGTAACGTGGGGCACTCGGGCGCAGGAAGTGGTCTCCACCCTCCTGGGCAAGTTCCGCATGCGCCACCGGGACCCGAGGCTGTTTTACCTCAGCATGGAGGTCAGAGTGAGGACCGCGGGGCTAAGGACCACGTTGGTGCTGGATGATGATGCAAGGCCTGCAGCGCTGCAGGCGTGCCATCCGAAGGGTTATTCTAAGTGAGTATTGTTTTGGTTGTTTCATAATACCTATACACTTATGCATAAACCTTATACCTACCGGGCAATACATAGCAGGCAACCAAGAGTGAGCTCTTGGTCTTTAAGGCGGGTAACAAATGTTATGAAACAGTCCCATCAGTCACCTTAGGGGACGTCCCGCTTACCAGAGTGACACGGTTCAAGAACCTGGGACACTGGGTGACTGATGCTTTGTCCGATGATATGGATTTGGAGAGGGAACGCAGAGCATTGGCAGTTAGATGTAACATGCTGGCCCGTAGGTTTGCTCAATGTACAGAAGAGGTTAAAATTACACCCTTTAGGGCATATTGCCATTCTCTGTACACGTGCGCCCTATGGGTCAGTTATACAAAAAACTCGTACAGTGCTCTGCGAGTCCAATAATTATAACAATGCCTTCAGGGTGATGTTGGGACTACCGCGCTTTTGTAGTGCGTCGGGGATGTTCGCAGAAACCGGCGTGCCGGATTTTTACGCGCTGATGCGTCTGCGTATAGTGTCCCTGACGCGGCGACTGCGCGATAGTCCCAACAGTCTTTTGGCTACTGTGGCCAGCAGGGTTGACAGCCCCATAATGTGGCATTGGATGACGACTCACAGAGCGTCATTCCAGTGCCTTAAATAATTTTATTTATATTTGTGTTTATTTTATTTAACGTGCATGTTATTTTATTTGATGTGTTTTGTGTTTTGTAACTTATGGACTATGTGTCTGAAAATAAAGTTTATATTCTATTCTATTCTATTATGTGATCACTGAACATCCATAGTATCCAGAGCCAGTCCCGTTGACGAACTTGATAACTGCCTAATGATTCATGTTAAGATTTGGGTTCGGGTCGTCGACTGGATTGATTATGTTCGAATCCAATGCTAATATTGACTGGATCGTTGAGAGTTATATTAGTCTTTGGTCATCATTATGAAATCTTCATGACAGTTTTGTTAGGTCATTTTCATCTCGATGTGCCGAAATTGTTACTACAATTTTCCTTTTTCATTCAACAACACAACACATGATGACATGACACAACATTTTATTGTACAGATTCAAGTTTAATAAGCGAACACCTAGCGATACCTTTGCTTCTCCTTCAACCTGGCGAAAGCAAAGCGCGAAAAAAAAAGAAAAATAATTCATAGTTTCCTAATAATTCATGACAAACATATTTTTCCTTTTTTTTCAGAAGTGTATTGAAAAACGTCGTTTGATACACGTGGACATTTGTTATTGCAGTTCTCGGCTCAAAAACGACCTCGCCTACGACTCGGGTGTTAATTCCGCCTCGAGTGCAATAACAAACATTCTCCACTTGTATCAAAATGTACTATTATGATATTTATATAACTGCATAGTTGTGTCATTATTGAATCACACTTTATTTTCAACCCACATTCTTACCACAATTTCACACAACAAAATCAGTGAAACCCTTTTCACTGGAACTTTATTTTTAACCCGCCATCGGTCAACAGAAAACCCTTCAATACTGCGTCGTTGGTACCGGGACCACCGGCCGGTATACCAAAAAAGATCCACTTTTGTCCCTTCTTCCGGCACGAGCTATTCCTGTACGGTAAACATGGCGGCAATAAAATTTATAAAAACTTTTAAAAGAGTCCTCTTAGCTCTTTATTGACCATATGTATCGTGTTACTGTGTGTTGACAGTTCGGAGTAGATTGTTAAAGGGATCAACTTTAGTTGTTATTGAGTATCAAATGGATCGTTATTACGGTTAAAGCAGTATGTCTTAGAATGTATTACTGAGTTTATGGGCGTTTTAAATATAGTTTATGAGCTCGGTAGGAAAATGATTATTAATAAATTGGGTTTCCCCATCAAAATCAACAATAAGCACATATTTACGTACGTCTTCTTTTATTTAATTTTAAAAGCAACATACGCTATGGCCAGCATTATTATCAAGACTTCCGAATCTTGAAAATGTTATGTACAATTGCCATACAATATTTGGGTTGCTTTCAATCCATTTGATAGCAGACATGTTAAAAAATTAAATAACAAAGACCGTCCGGTACCTTCCTAAAGCCAGCTCAGGCTATTAATTTATAAAGTTAACTGACTTTAGATATTTTAATATTTCTTTAAAATAATATTAGCATGTCTATAATAAATTATAGTTATCTTTTGGTTAGAATGACCTTCGAGACTGAGAAAAAATGTATATTGCTCGTTAGTTAAGACAAGCCGTGTGAATGATCTAGGTATTCAGTAAGCAAGGCTTTGCGGACAAACTGTACGAATTAAATACAGCTGAGAATTTTAGCTATTAAAGTGAATAAGTAAGATATGTACGATTTAAGCATCAATTTGCAAAGTTGCACCCACTTTTACTAATTGCAACAGTCCTATTAACCCTTCTTTAACAAAACTATATTATGCTTAAAACGAAAACAATGTAAGTACTTAGTTATCATATTCCAAGGTAGAAACGGCTATAATTTATAGGTAGTTTTAGTTCAAAGCAACGCATCTTTCGTAGGACTAAAATATGACGGCTACAACTATCCTAAGCTAACCGCATCCGCCCCTAGTACACCCTACTGTCCAACGAAGGAGGCTCTAGCGTTACGTGCACCAACCCACATTAAACTAGCGTGGCGGACTATATTCCAAACCGAGGGAGTTAATCTTTTAAATCATCATAAAATCCTCCATATTCTAACCATAACCCCTATCAATTTCCAGGTTCTCACTGCAGATGCGACCTGGCGGTCTGATCAAGATCTACGACTCGGCGCTTATGTCCTCGTCGCAGTACAAGTGCCTGCTGACAAGCGAGAGGACTACGGCAGACGAGGTGCTGGCCATACTGCTGCATTGCTACGACTCCAACGAGGGTGTGGAGAGGTTCTCGCTCTATGAGGTGCGTTTTGTACAACTTTTATGATTCCATAAATTTTCAATTACTTAGCTAAAGACTCAAACCTAAGACAGCACGCAGGATTTGCTTGTGCAAAGTTTTGTATTTTTATTTACTCCTGTAAGCAGGCACAAACCGAAATGTGTTTTTCGCTAGCCGGTGACACCAAGTTCAATTCTCCAATGTCCAAACATTAGTCAAACTACACTAAGACCTGGTCCGGTTGATACTCATTTAGTTGCAAATAGCTTTGACATGGCGCGGTTAATACCTGTCTTTAGAAAAGTTGCTATACTGTTTTACTAGATTTTGGTCCTAACATTATCCCTGAGACCCAAATGTTTATGGAAAGCTATTTACAAGAGCCAATCATTATTAAATTTCAGGTCAGTCCCTCGCAGGAGTACGAGCGAAAATTACACCCTGACGACCTTCCTCTGATGGTGCAGCGCGCCTGGCCGGCAGGCAGCGACTGTCACTTCAGGGTGCGCAGGAACCCGCGGGCACTTCCTCTTCCGCCGCGCTCCTTGCCTTCCCCCGAAGGAACTCCCACCGAAGACGAGGAACCTTCCAGAGCATTATCAGCTCTCTCCCTCGAAGCTGAAGGCGAGAAGAGAAGATACAGCCCTGTCTACAAGTTCCCCAGCATCAGCTACTGTAGGGAAACCAAAAATGACTATCTATACATCTGACTAGCCGTGTACTTAGCCAGGTTCAGACGATTACGGTGCCGCGCCAAAGGCCGTAAGCACATCGATGGTACAGTGAGAAAGCGACTCTTGTGAAGTGTAAATACGGTTCAGTTTGTGTAAAGTGTAAATATGGATTTTGGATTGTTAAGGTATTTGGTGTAAGCTTTGGGCCCTGTCTGATGGAAAGGAGAGAATCGGTTTAAAATAATTTTCTTTTTATGTTGTATTATACTGAAAAGATAATAATTGGTCTTCAAGGATCATGTTGCCTTATGTAGAGAACTAGAACGAATTATTTTTTTTGTACGAATCTCCAATGAATAAGGTGGTTTCAATCAGCTAGGGTTCTCAGTGAGTGTGAAACCAAAGAGTTGTTGCAATGCTTGTAACTAACCTAACGAGGCAATTAAAGTTAATCGTAAGTCACAGAAAGACCCAGCATGTATTCATAGTTCACAAGTTTTTGAACAAGACAGCCTGATATATGTAAGCGCTATTTTGGCTTGAAGATATTGCAATTTGAATGCATTGCTAGAAGTCACAAGTGAATTGATAGTATTTAAGATTGTCATAGCTTTTGCCATTGTAATACCTAAGGCACTACTGAAAGTAAATGGTACATAGCCTTATTAAAATGTTATGGTACGTAGGTATTGTCCAAGCTATATTAAAAAGATGCTAGAAAGCTATTTGTAATAGCTGTAAACGAATTTTATTATTCAACGGTGAATCTCCTTCCAATGTATTGTCCCAAAAATGTGTATCTG
Source organism: Tiliacea aurago (assembly GCA_948098905.1). NCBI lineage: Eukaryota > Metazoa > Arthropoda > Insecta > Lepidoptera > Noctuidae > Tiliacea > Tiliacea aurago. Next base: position 27,053,394 of record OX402581.1, on the reverse strand, counting down.
CACATAATTATGTAACTATAATTCGGGACATTTGTATGGAATCTGGATTTTTCTTTGGTAATATATTGGAAGGTGAAGGATTTTTTCTCTTGTATTAATCTCCACAAAAATGTTGCAACTATTAAAATGTAATTCTATGAGAATGTATATAATTATTGTATTATTTAGCTAGTAGACACCAAAGAGGCACGCGAGCGATAATATAATGAAGAATTAGATTTATTTAACAACTGTTACGCGATTTAATGTTTAATTTATTTAATATGGCAACCTTGGTGGGCGCCTCTTGACATGTTGAACGTCATCGAATTTACTTCAAACACGTCTGTAATAAACTGCGATATGTTTTTCATACGAGAAGTTTTCTTTAAATGCTCAAAAAATTACCCACCCACGATGTCCCACCTCATGGTTTGTATAGCCGTCCCCTTATTAAAGATCCCTCTTCCAATGAACTTTCCTCCTCGTTCCTTTTAAAAGTATTCCTTTCCAGAACTATATTGTACATTGGCGTCATCCGCTGTAATGTTGATTATGAGTGTTTGTTGAGACCAGCCTTCCTCAACATCGCCGAGCGCTGGCGGCAGTGAACGAGGGGTGAGGGGGCAGCGGCGATCAAGATGACCGCACCGCCGCGCGGCTGCACGCGGGCCCCCGCGCCACACATAGGCAGCTGTTGTACACCTTCACGCACAGAAGCGCTTACGCGATTTTAACGTCCGTTCCATATTCTTGTTTGCTTGTCAACCGACACAGTTGTAGTTTCATATTTCCCTAATTCATTATATTACATGGTATACAGTCCACTCATCTTTCATTTTGCTCCATTACGACCTATTGTTGCGATAATTGGTCCTTCGAGCCGGATATGGCCAATATGTTTTAAATATTAACGCCGTAAAGACGCATCTTTACCGAGATTAAAAACAAAAATCACCTCCGAATAGAGAGGACCGTCTCTGGCGCGAGACGCACGGTGTGAATAGAGGCATTGAACCAATTTGGACTAAGTATAGGTATAAGTCATTTTTTATTCCCGCACACGTGTTGGTTTGGTTATCTGTGATACAGGGCCCCTAAAATGGACGCTTTGTCAGAATCATGATATGATCTGAATAAAATAGATAAGGAATACTCCACGAGGCAAACTCAAACAACAAACACCATCTTAGATCATGTTGCAACAGACCTACAAAAACAGTCCTTCCATTTTGTTATTATGAAGTCTGCTATGTCTGACCATAAACAGATTTATCTGGAGATGTTTAAATACAAGCCAAAAATTAAACAAAAGATCCAATATGAGGCAATAGACTATGAAAACTTATACAAAAGTATTAGCAAAGCTTCCTGCATCGGCATAGATGATGATTACAAATGTCTGGAAGCCTTCATTATGTCACACATTTTAAAAAACAAGAAGCAAAAATCAAAAATAATGAACTTACCAAAGGACGACTGGATTAACAAAGAAGCTATTAAGATGATCGATAACAGAAATACCTTGTGGCAACAGTTAAAAAATGAAGAAGCAAATATTATCTTGAAAAGAAAGTTTTTAGCGGAACGAAATAAAGTATGTAAGAAAATAAATAATGATAAAAACAGTTACTACTACAACAAATTCCAAAAATGTAACAATAATCCGAAGAAGATGTGGAAAACTATTAACTCTCTAGCTATGAATAAGACTAAAACGAATATTTTACCGCCAAAGCTAATAGTAAATTCACAAAGTGTAACAGAGGGCAATAGAATTTGTGATATACTGAATGTTTATTTCACCACTATTGGCACAGAGCTGGCTAATGGGATACCATCGGGATATCATTTAAATTCAGGTAACACACTTATGTACAAAGACGGACACGAACACACAGAAACACTTACTCAATTTAGACCTTGTACAATCGAGGAAGTTACTAAACTTATTGATAATTTGGATGCTGATACTAGCACAGGTGTGGACGCAATTAGCACAAAAGCATTAAAATGTATTAAGAATGTTATAATTTCACCCTTGGTTAGTTGCGTTAATAAATGTCTTGAGCATGGTACGTTTCCTGATAGCCTGAAGTTGGCAAAAGTCTCTCCTATCTTCAAGTCGGGTACGAAAACGGATCCGAGCAATTATAGGCCAATTTCCGTGCTTCCGGTGATATCTAAAATCTTTGAAAAAATTATATACAACCGCTTATTTGAATACTTGAATGAGAAAAGCTTCTTAATAGACCAACAATATGGTTTCAGATCAAAATCAAACACCTTGTCAGCAACCATTGACCTAGTAACAAATATAAAAACAAATATAGATAATAAAAATATAGGCTTAGGCATTTTTATTGATTTGAAAAAGGCGTTTGATACTGTTTCTCATGCAAAATTATTACAAAAACGAATTAACTTGGGTATCACTGGAACAGCTTACAACTTATTCGAATCCTACTTATCACAAAGATGCCAAATTGTTAAAATTGGTAACTACAAGAGTATTCCCCAAAAAATTACGTGTGGTGTTCCACAAGGATCTATTCTGGGACCACCATTATTCCTAATTTATGTAAACAACATCAATCAGATAGGGTTAACAGGATATCTAACACTCTACGCAGATGATACTAGTCTATTCTACTTCGGTCAATCCATACACGATATCATTAGTGATGCGCAAAACGATTTAAACGTAATAAATGAGTGGTTTCTACATAACTTACTTACCATTAATACTTCGAAAACATCTTACATGATATTTGCAGCCAAAAACAAAAAGACTCCACCCCACGCCCCTTTGATTATTGATAACCTAATTATCAAGCAGTCCAGTACAGAAAAGTATCTTGGTCTACTATTAGATGACAAACTGTCCTGGAAACCCCATATCGAGCACGTAAGATCCAAACTTGTGTCACTCTCTGGAGCGCTTCGTAGAATGGGTAACTGCTTAAACCTAAGATAAAACGCACTATCTACAATTCATTAGTAAAACCTAATCTAGAATACCTGATTGAGATTTGGGGATCAGCATCCAAAACTAACCTCAATTACATACAGAGGACCCAAAACAAAATTATAAAACGGTTATATTGTTATGACTTCCTAATACCTACTAAACAGCTATATGAAAAAACTAAACTATTCAATCTCCGTCAACTATACAATTACAATACTTGCATACTAGTAAAAAAGTTTTTAGATAACACTACACAAACCAACATTAAACTTACAAAAAAGACATACACACATAACCTAAGAAATAGAAACGAAGTAGTTCTGCGATTTCCTAGAACAGTAAAATATGGAAAAAAGAACTTTTTATATGAAGGGGTCCAATTATATAATAAATTGCCAAATGAAATCAAGGAGTCCAAAAGTATTAATATTTACAAAAGAAAACTAAAGGATTATATTATGCAAAAAGTAACTTCTACATAAATACCCTGACAACGCAATATCCTAATACTACTAACCTAACTTAGAAATAATAATACTAATACTTACTTAGAAACTACACTTCAATAATACAAAATAAACACATAAAAAAAAAAAAAAAAAAAACACCACACACGTAATGATCAAAATTATAAATAATCAGCGGTCTCCGAGACTATACTTGTCGCACACAAGCAAAAACACTCGTGCGCGCACTATACTAGCACACACAAACACATTCACAAAGTATTTGTTGTTTGTTTCTCGCAAAGTGAAATAATCAGTACAAGATGAGGGTACCTTGGTATCAAATTGGCCAGCTGTATTACATATTTTTTATGTAACTACCTACACTTTTGTTTTGTTTGCCGTTGATCTCGTACGTTGTTGTTAAAGTTTTAGTTATTCTACATCTGCATGCTTCGTCATTAGACGACGAATATTTATGTTAAAAGTTAAATCTCATATAAGTGAACTGTGTTCTTATGAGAAATAAAGATTCTTTAAACCTATCTGCGTACCATTCATATCCCCCTATTCATCTGTTTGCCAGTTTTGTATGGAGTTTCGTAAAATGGTCCACAAAATAAGAATTGCTCTATCGAAGTCTAATGTCAAATAGCAGCTGTCAAACAGATGAACTGCGGGATGTATGAATTGTACGCAGATCATAATATGATTCTGCCAAAGCGTCCATTTTAGGCCCCCAGGACATGATATATGAGTACACTACTGTATGGATTCTCAGTGGTCTGAAATTATAGGGTTTATTATTAATTTAACGTATCCAGTATCTACCCACTAGGCCGACGGCTGATTTATAAGTAATATTATTATGTATACCACAGACTGGCGTCACCGAATTTCCCAAAACCCAAAGAAATTTTCATGTCATCAAATACCGAAAACTTAATTATGTAGGTAAAAAAGATAATTTCATAATGAATTTATTCAGTTGGTAACATTTTGTGAGAAAAAGTAAAAATGCTTATATATTTAAATGTCGAATTGCTGATTTTTATGTTACCCTCATTGCATTATTGTTATAAATTCAAACAATAAGGCCAGTCATGTTTTCGGTTGATTGAGATTTTCGAAGGAGTCTTAGGGCATATTTTACTGGAGTTTAGAAAGTAGATAGTTTGACTGCCTCGACTGCTAGGCATGAGGCTGGGTTTTATTACCCTGGCCGGGCAGTGTTACTAGATTTTTTCATTAGGAATTGCTCAGCAGCTGCAAAAAGCCTAGATTTATGCCCGGTTAGTGGCAATAGGCTCGCCTCTTAATTATCATCATTAACATAAAAATATTTATTTTTATTTCAGAAAGGTAGGTACAGAGGAATATAGACTTGCAGTTTAGTAAATATTTCATAGATTGCGCTGTTCTCAAGTTCTGACAGCAAATTATATCGTCATCACTTAAATGGCGCTGTACAAACACTGCGTAATTCAAACATCTGAAACAGATGGCGCTGTGCTCTATTTCAACGTACTTCTAAGCTCCTGACCTAGGTGACGTTTTATTTAACTTAACTGTATTTTAAGTAATCATAATTAAAATAGTTTAACCATTTTAAATAAAGTACAATTAATAAATAAGAGGAAGAAGGTTCCTCAAAGCTTAGCAGTATATGTTGGTAGAATTTATCTACCTAGTATTGAGCGATAACTTTTTTATGTCTTTGTGGACATGAAAACACATGTTCTTATGTGAGGGACTTCCCTAAGGGCTTTCATCAGAGAAACCAGTGAAACGTCGGTCATCGATATAAAGTATTTTATTTACAAATGATTGCAACAATGAAGTACAGACGATGCAATATAATTACAGAGTATGTTCAAAAAATGGGAAACGGATAATATCTAACGGTACTAAAGTTAGCTCCTCCTTCGTTCAGTATGTAAAATTTATACAATCGCCGCGAGTAGCGGTGGCGCAGCGGGATGCCGCAAGCGCATGGCACGGTGCCACGCGGCGTGGCACGCGTACGGCACGCTGCTGTGCCACGCGGCGTGGCACGCGTTTGCCACGTTGTGGCACTATGCGGCTTGCCATGCGTACGGCATAGTGCGGCACCACGCGGCGTGACACGCAAAGCACGCGGCGGCCACGCAGCGTGGATCGCAGGCTGCACCGTGCACGACGCAGTGCAACCAAGGTCAGTGCGGTGCGGTTAGACAGCGTTAAGCGCGCGCCGCGAGGGCCCGTAGTCATCGGGCGGGTCACGGTCGCGGCGCCGTTCCCGCTCATCGCGTGCGTATTCGCGGCCGTACTCGTCACGCGCGTAAGCATCGCGCGTGTAGTCGTGGCCGTATGCGTCGTGTGGTGGCGGTGCGTGCGCAGCGTGCGCTCGGTCGCGCGTGTACTCGGGCCCGTAGTCGTGGTACTCGCGCGGGTAGCCGCGCTCGTACCGCTCGCCACCGCGCGGGTAGTACTCCTCCTCCAGGCGCTCCGGCCGCGCCGCTCGTGTCCTGCCGCCTGTCAACCGTACAATACGCTCGTAAAAGAATTTTGCGATAATAGTAAGAAATCAAAATAAAATAAAATTGTTGAAAATCAACACGCACTCGAACACAACAAACTCAAAAATAATCAGGACGGTCACGGTCCTGGAAATCCTTCCAGCCTTTGCATCGACCAGGGTTTCAAGGACCAAAGAACACACACAACACACGGGGCGAGAGGAGCGGAACCGTCTGCCAGGGAGGGGGGCACCCACACTTACGGCTGCGACACTAGACTCAACACGTTACATGATGGTCCCGTCGGGAGTGCGCACTTTGCCCGGGACCGGGATCACTACCTGCGCCGCGGCTGGTACCGGCGACGCTGAGGAACAGTGCACTTGAGATGCTGCAGACTATAAGCCTGATAAGGCCTTTAAGAAAGTATCCTGCTTGATGGAAGATGTTCTGCTTCGTGCTTGACTGGACGATCGAAACGACTTGTTACGGCGAAACGGGTTGCGATGAGAGGGCAAAATGTATATGAGATGGCCATGGAACCAAGGACACAAGACGGTATATAGGATCTGCTCAAGTTCAATGAATACGTATCGGAAGCAGCGTCAGTGTAAAAGGTCCAAAAACCAATATCTTTAAATGATTTAACATAACATTGTTTCTGAAACTCAAGACGACAAACAGCTCAGTCATTTTTGGATATCAATCAAAGATTTTTTCAGCGAACCCCTAAAATTGATGTTTTAAACGCCCCTAGACCCAAAACTTATTAAAACGCATCACAGTTAGCGTCATTCTGAACCGCTGTTACGTGTTAGCTGGCGGAATCCAGCAGCTTTATCCACCTGTCGAATTGTGGGGTTAGTGAAGCGTCACCCTGAAGCGATCAAGCGGTTAGAAGGGTGGGACCCGCTAGAAATTGTATGCAACCTGGACGGGGGCCGGTGCGTCTGACAATAAACACCTGGAATTTAGTCTTCGGCTCGGTTGTTAGTGGGCCTGCCCCGACGCTTGTACTGAAATGAACAGGAGGGTCAGTCGAGTGGCGCCCACTGGCGGCTAGGGACAACACCTACTACAACATTCATCATTCATTCATTGTCTTACGTCTGCACTCCACCGCTCACCGCCCGTGCCGTCATGATCCTTTCGCTATCACACTGTGGACGCAGCGGTGGTGTGCAAACGGCGATAATTTATATTATGAAGTACAGTTACGGAAATTTTTCACCTTGTAACATTTTCTAAAGGGAAACTACCTGTTATTAATTTTAGTTTATTTAGGAGAGTAGTCCGTGACTGTACCTTAGATATTAGTAGACATTGAAAATAGATTGAAATGAAATATGTAATGAATATGAAATAAAAAAAAACACGTAAAATAGGCTTTTGTTTTTCTAAACTATGCTGCCTGTAGCAAGAACTACAAAGAGAGCGCTATTTTAAAAGTATGTTTTACATAAAGAAGGTGTATTTTAAATCCAAACGTTTAAATAATGTATTGCTTAGTTTACATCATTTTTAATTATTGACAATATTGTAACATTTAAAACTTTATCAACTAAACGTTGATAAAAAAAATATTGACAATAATTATTCAGTGCAGTTCAACAATTATTCAGTTCAACAATTATTCAGTTCAACAATTATTCAGTTCAACAATTATTCAGTTCAATCAGCGCTTATTTCTGAAGAAATAAGCGCTGATTGAACTGAATACTTGAAAGAGGAAATATTTGAAATTGGTCCTGGACGGATTCCACGACTTTTGGGTTCAAACACACCTGGTTCCTATCCAATATACCCAAATATATACATATATACATATAATTGTTAGTTACCTCTTTCCCTCTCGTAGCTATACGAGTCAGATCTCTCGCGATGCCCTCCAGTGTTAGCAGGGGGTTCAAAATATCGCAGTACACGGTTACATACATTATTATACAATAGTTTTACAGAAATATTCGTTAAGATTGATGTGTATGTGAGCTGAGTATAAAGAAGAACAGACTTGACTTGGAACAAGACATAATTTACAGTAGGTATGAGTTTTTGAGACGGAACTTTCCCATCTGTGAAACATTCTGTATATTCTAAGTTAGGTTAAAACATAGCAATGTTTTAAGAGATAATAATTTTATTTTGTGAAAAAATTTGTATTACGTGGTTTGTTCAGTTGCATGTGTGTAAAATGAAGTTTACCCATATTCAAGCAATATTAATATTGTTATAACATCGAATAATTAATGCTAAATTTTCAGTGTGCACCATTTATGAACTTATACGATAAGACAGTATTTTGCTGAACATAAATGCTATGAAAATAATTATAATAAATACTTTGTAGACCAAGTGACCATAAAAGTTGCAGTATAAACACAATACACTGCCTCTGCATATGTATTATGAGGCAGTGTGATGTGTTTATACTGCAACTCTAATATTTTTTTGAAACTTTAATTGTGATTTTATTTGTGTGATGATAACTTGATGCTAACATTACTCAAAGAAGGACCTACATAATGTCGATGTCGTGGTGGGGTGTGTCGTGTCTAAGGATTGTACCACACCAGCTCGACCAACATTGAACGCTTCGCCTCCCATCAGTCGCCTACTAAGGGCAAGATTCACAGAATGCACTTTGACTTAACTTTGCAAAGTGCGGTCTGTGAATCTTGCTTTCAAAGATGAAATCGATTTACGCCTAATGAGAATGTTGATCGACGTTAGGCAAGTCGGTATTGTAAAACCCTAATATGCTAAGTAAGATCCGAAGTAAGATCGACTTTCACCCATCTGTTACCGAATTAAAAATCTTTTTTTATCAAATGTAATACGTTTACAAATGTATTGCAAATGGGTTGCCTAATTAAATATGTTCATGACTATAATTAATTTAAAATACTGTTAGTATTTTATTTTATTTTTATTTCACGGACTTATTTAACAAACGAATTAGATTACAATTGAAAGTTTAAAACATACACAACATGTAACAGTTAGGGGATGGGCACTTTTTCTGGTCCCTATTGCCGGGTTGCCAGGTATAAACTGAAAGTGTGTGTGCATTCATTTTATTTGGTAAAAGGTAATTTTCATCCCTAAAACAGATGGGTGAAGGTAGATCTTACTTCGGATCATAAACTATTAGCAGACTTGTAGTGTTAAGTTAGAACAACAATGTAGTGCAGCGTGTAGTGCGTGTGCGTGCTCACCGGGCTGCGCGTGCGCGTTGTGCGTGCGCTGCATGGGCCGCGCGGGCGCCGCCTCCTCGGGCGCGGGCGGATGCGTCGCGCGCCAGTACGCCTGCAACACAATGTGTAACACGGTTTAGCTACAGCTGGAATGTGGTAGGTACTGTGCATAGAAATCTGCCGATTTATCTTTACATAATAATACACAGACAGACGCGGCGGGGGACTTTGTTTTTTATAAAACAAAGTCCCCCGCGCGTCTGTCTGTGTGTCTGAACGCGATAAACTCAAAAACTTCTGATTGGATACGACTAAACGGGATTTTCAAACGGTTTTCACCAATGGACGGAGTGATTCATGAGGAAGGTTTAGGTTTACAATTCATTAGAGTTTTATTTAAATTGGCTGACTGAAATAAGACGATTGTAGTACGTCCACCCTTCACAAACGTCACGTAAGGCCGTAATATTGGTAAGGGTGTGACAGTACATGAAAATATGACAAGATAAGGGAACCAACACAGACCTACAAACCTAACAGTCCCTACGACCCTAAGCCCTATAAGCCCTACAGCCCTAACCTATCATATACCTAGTATGTGATAAATAAATATATATATAAGTTCAGGATGTCTGCACCATGCGACCTAAGGTTACAGATGGATAGTAGTCAGGATTTCCAGGTTTTGGGAAGGGTAAACTCACTGCCAGTCGCGCAGACTCACGAGACTGATCAGAGGTGGCTAATAGTGTCTTGGCCATAGTGAAGGGTAATGAGACAAGAATATAAAATTCAAATCTGATTTATTTACAAAATGATATAGCTTATATACTACTTTTTGTGTCCTATGCGTGTGAGATGCAACCAAATCAATATTTTTAACTGGGCCGCGCGTCAGCCGGGCCGAGTGCTGAGTCAATGTCCAAAGGTAACGTTGAACAACTATGATTGTTGAAGATGTCAGAAAAAAATCATGCCGACTGGGAGCTTTACTGGCGTGATAGTCGTGATACGCGTAAACAGTAACATACAATTAATGTTCTACTAGATTGTTCATCATAAAAAGTTCAACAAAAAAGTTCACGATAGCATTTGCCTATCTTCAACGGATGACCCACAGTAACCATTTTTATCATTCAGAATTTAATCAAATTTCATTATTATTTCCGTATCAATCCTTATCCAATAAAATATGTTATTTAAATTAAGCATTTAATTTAGATTAAAATATAACACATTATAATTATCATTTAAGGCGACGATAACCGACTTTTAATGATTTTATACTGAAGATCACGTCTAAACGAGTAGTGTTAATGATTTGAAAAAAATATATGTTAAATTAGAGCATTTTCTCAATAACTTAATATGTGAATATTTAAGATTATGTTTATATTACCTAGTGAAATTAATTTGTAAAGTTATGTCTAATGCGGATAAAAAACTGAGAATGGCGCAAAATCTAGCAAGCGTATTTTTCTGAAACCTTCACCAATTTAAAGATAATTTAACTTTTGATCTTTTAGTATAGGTACGCGTTTTATTAAAATACCTTTTGTTTCGTGTATAATAAAGAAAAGAAAAGAAAGAAAAATTGTTTATTCTGTACAAACAAAACGCACATTTCAACAAATATAAACATACTTAAATCCACACATACAAAGTAGCCAAAACCCTCGTATCCAATACACTAAAAATGTTGACAATCATTTCCATTGGTTGCGATTGGTAATAAATTAATAATGCGTCAACTGGCTGAACGTACGACGCGTTGCGTGAGCTCAGTACAGAACACGCAAGCTAACCACTCAAGGTCACTGGCATATATCTCCGTCTTAAATGAATACTTTAAAAGATATCGCAGATTAAAATTAAGCATTACAAAATAATGATGATTGACGGCGTCGCGGGAGTCAATGACCTTTTACTCTGCTATTTTTATCTGATAGAAAAAACGGCTGAACGGAGGTGGATAAAATTTGGCACATAGATGGTTAATAACCTGGATTAACACATATAAGGATACATTAATCCTGGTAGTACGTTTCCGTGGGATAACTACCGACCTCCACGTGGGCGAAGCCGCGGGCAAAAGCTATTTCTGTATAATGTCACCGTGAAAACTTAGTAGAAGTGGAGCTGTCAGTAGTGGCAGTCACCACATCATTTATCATTTGAGCCGAAAGACGTACACTGCTAGACATAGGCCTCCCCCAAAGGGGGGGGGGGAGGGGTTGGCATAATCGCCACGCTTGGCAGGCGGGTTGGCGATCGCAGCATGGAGTTAAAATGCATAGAGAACGCTGCTGCCCATTCTCTAGTACCTAAGTAAGTCCCATAAAGTCACCTTGTACGACACCCACGGGATGATATAGGGTGGTGCTATTATTTATGTCCGGCACCACACGGACAGCAGTCAGTCACTAGCACCGGTGGAAATACAGCTCACTGCACCTCATTTGCCACGGAGAATTTTGTTACAGAATAGCAATAGTTTATTGTCAAAGTAACTGCAAAAAGTTGTACCATATGCAAGCCCAGATACACTTTAATTTTTAAATAAATAAATTAGTTGTATAGTAACATGTGTGTTTTCTATACTCTTCCGTTCACAAAATCTGACTTAGCAACGCCGATCCTGCCGGGGTTCGAACATGGAGTCTTCTGATCCGGAGTCCTCTTTAAGCTAAACTTTCATAGATGTTTACAAACAGGGTAGTTTTCATATTCCTTTCGGAAAATGCTACGCCACTGATCTGGTTCCTCTAGGTATACAGGGTGGATTTTTGAGATGGGGCAGTAAGGGCAGCTACCTTAACCGTTGTAGCTACAGGAAAACGGTCTTAGGAGACTGTCCCTAACTTTTTGAGAAATTTTTATCTGTATTCACAGATTTTGAAAAAAATGTATAGTCAGCAGGAAAATGGGCAGTTTTAACTTTTTTTTATGCCAATCGATCCTGTTTCTTATAAGGATCAAAAACCTCTATCGGACCAACAAAGTTTGAGTACTAGAAAAGTCAGAAATCGCAAAAAAAAATCCTATACATTTCGTAGGTATAATCCTATACAATTACGCTGGTAACACTAGCGCAGTAAACATCACCTGCGTAATTAAAATAAATAAATAAACAAACAAAAGTTTTAAAGGTGAATAGTATGCTAAACTAAATTGCAAATAAAGGACTACATAAGTGACAGTGTTAGTGACTTTTGAAAACTAAGTAATATCCCGTATAAATTAGTGATAAGTAAAAACAGTGCCCTTTTCCTCGAAATGGTGAATTTGAACGATAAGTGTTTTATCTGAACAATGAAATATAATAGTACCACATTAAAAACTAAAATCAATAACTCAGTGTGACAAAATTGGACTTAACAGCGAAGTTAATCAGTGATAAATGATTGTGAAGCCATTGGTAGAAAAAACGTTATTTGAAAACTGACCTCTGTACCCTTACTAAAGCCTCCAGTGGCGAAAAGTTAAATTAAATTAAAATTTAGCAACATTAATTCTGGGGTTGCAGATGTGAAAAATAACAGAATCTTACTAAAACTGCAAACAACGCCATCAAGTGGTGAAAAGATCGATTACATTACATTAATTCTGGTGTTGCAGGTGTGAAAAAATAAATATAATCGTATGAAACTCTAAACAACGCCATCTAGTGGCGAGTAGCGTAACAAGAAGTGATGCAGGTGAACATTGATCGATTGATTGGTGAGTCTTTATTAGAAGGTGATACGAGTATATCAACCATACCAATATATTTTGCTTCGTCGTTTTTTGTTTCAACAACATCTAGCGGCAAACGGACAAGCTATTATATACAGGCAACCTTACAAGTCCCTACTTTGGGTCCCTTTTGCTCCGCACCGCACCTCAACAGCACTGTAAAATGAATTTCGTAGATAACATCACGTTTCGGCGTAACCGTTCAAAGTCAGAAACAAATACTAATGATACAGAGGAGGACACTTTGTTAACGAACTCACCTTTAGATGGCACCACAACCAGCCTACCTGACATTTCTGATGACGAAGATGACCAAATTACCAAATTAAAACATCAATTAGAACAATTAACTCTGGAACTCAATAGTGCCCACAACGAAATAGAATCCAAATCTAGAAAATACGAAGCTCAACCACCTTAACCAGGAGCTACAGAAGCAGAATGCACTGTATAAAACAGTGGCATGCTCCCCTGCTAAGTTAAAGCTACAAACACCAAAAATTAAGAAAAAATCTGCAAAAATCAACCAGTGTGTGAGAAAAAACACAGAAAAGTCTAGTGAGTGTGAAGCATTTACCACTGGCGCTAAGAAATCCACATCGCCAACCAGTGTTCATAATCAACAACAGTTGGATAAATCGATCACAGATGGCGTTATCCACAGTACTAGCAATAAAGAAAGAAAGACTGAAACACAACTAAACTATAACGGTAAACTGAACAAAACTAGAATTAGTAAATTATGTATTTTAAGTAGCAATAAAAATAATAAAATGTTAGAAATTGCAGAAAATATATTCCCTAACTATGGAATCTGCCATTACCTGACACCCAACTGTGGTGTCAAATACCTTATCTCTGACTTGAATCGCAAATTAAAGGACTACAATATGAATGACTACTGCTCAATATTTGTCGGGGAAGAAGACTTTCGCCGGACAAAGAACTATGTCGAACTAACTATCAGTATTCGTGAAACGCTGTCAAAATTACAGCACACAAATATCATATTATGCCTTCAAACTAAATGATTACTCTACAATGTTTAATTCAAGAATTGAAACCTTTAATAGTTTAATATATTTGGATGCTTGTTCATATAATTATGGTTACTTATTTGATTCTAATTATTATCTCGATTATGATTTTGATATGTTTACTAAGAGTAGTACTTCTGTAAATAATCGCGGCATGGCCAACATATTGCATAATATAAGTTTATGGATTAATGAATGTACACTATACAGTGACCTTAATTCGTGTAATTCTTCTAATAAAGTGACAGATTTGCCTCAAACTGTACCCAGCAATGTTACTGATGAAAATGAACTGTGTTTTCTCTAATAGATATATCAACATACTACATCAAAATATAGCAGGTTTGATAAATAAAGCAGATGATCTGTTGGTATGTCTAGAGGGGCTGTCTAATAAAAAGACAAATGTTGATGTCTTGTGTATTACGGAGCACTTTATCATGGAAGGGTATCAACATTTATTATTTTTACCTAACTATAATCTGGCTGCACATTATTGTAGAATAGAACAAAAAAGGGGTGGTGCATGTATCCTTGTTAAAAATGGGCTACAATGTAAAGAATTGCCAAAAGTAGAAAAGTTGTCAACTCCAGGCATATTTGAGTGCTGTGGCGTGGAACTGACTAGTTACAAAATAATAATTGTGTGTTTATATAGAATCCCAAACTCAAATAATTTAAATTATTGCTTGGACAGACTTGAATTGCTCTTGCAGGAAATTTTACGTACTTGCTGTAAGAAAATTGTTATCTGCGGAGATTTTAACATTGATATACTCAAGCAAAATAGAGCAACTAATGACTTTGAATGTCTTTTAATGAGTTACAATATGAAACTTGCTTTGAAACAACCAACCCGCATGGCCAGTTTATCGTGCATTGACAACTTTGCACATAACTTTAACGCATGTAGGACTGAAGTACTAGAATGGGCATTATCGGATCATACAGCACAGCTGCTTCAGTGTCCAGTACAAAAAATATGCTGCATTAAGTATTGGTACGCAACTAGAAGGGACTATAGTGCGGAAAATATAGTAAAATTTAAAAACCATCTAATGAATCTTACCTTTTCAGAACTTTACGACACGGATGATCCAAACGTAGCTTATAATCATTTCATTGAGATTTTCAAGTTATTATACGATCTGTGTTTTCCATTAAAAGTGGTTAAAATAAATACAATAAGAAGAACTAAGTGGCTGTCAAAAGGGATCAAATTATGCAGTAAAAAGAAAAGAAAACTTCTGTGGCAGTTTAGATTAAATCGTAGTAATATTAATAAAACCATATTATATAATTATTCTAAAATATACAAAAAAATTATCCACTTAACACAAAAATCACAAAACATTTACAATATAAGAACATCTAAAAACAAATCGAAAACTGCGTGGCAAATTATCAATCGTGCAAAATATAATGTACCTAAATCTAACATAAATAAAATTAAAATGGGTGGCTGCGTCATATCACACCACAAGACTATTGCAGAAGCATTTAATGATTTTTTTATTGATAAAATACAGCCAAAACTGGATGTCGACTGCAGACCTGGGGCGTGTCCATTGGATTTCAATAACAAGACTATGTTTATGGCCCTTAGTATACCAGACGATATTAAAAAGATAATAATTTCCTTAAACAATACAAGCAGTGTAGGATATGATGGTATTGCTACTTACATACTAAAACATGTTGCGGATGAGATCTGCGGTCACTTGAGTCATGTCATCAACCTCAGCATGAGTGCAGGCGTTTACCCTGATGCTCTAAAAGTTTCTATCGTCAAGCCACTATTTAAGAAAGCAGATAGGGAGTTAATGGAGAACTATCGGCCTATAGCACTAATTCCTATAATATCTAAAATATTTGAGAAATACATTTACAAGGAACTAAATTCATTTATAGAAAGACATAATATTATATGCGAGGAACAGAAAGGATTTAGATTAGGTAAAACTATTGATATGGCCATTTATGATTTTTTATATAACGTTACAGTTAACGTGGATAAGAGGAAACCGGTCTGTGGCGTTTTTGTGACATGACACAAGCCTTTGACTATGTCCATTATGGTACACTCTTAAATAAACTTGAGACATATGGAATTAGAGGAAATGTGAACAATCTAATTAAATCTTACTTACATAACAGAACTCAAATAACAAATATAAACCACATTAATATGAAAAGTAAACATGAAATTGTTTCTCAATCCTCGGAATGTATAGTTTCGTTTGGTGTGCCACAGGGGAGTGTTCTAGGGCCCCCTTTATTTATATTATACATTAATGATCTACCGAATGGCATCCCTCAACCTCTGACGCTATTTGCCGATGATAGCACCATAACTATACCTTGTACAAGTGTTGATACTTATGAGAGTGACATAAATGATTCTATAAATCGAATGGTAAAGTGGCTAGATACCAATAACTTAAAAATTAACCTGACAAAAACTAAAGTAATACATTTTAGTCAACGGATCAATAGTAAGAGTGATTTAAGTATACACTACGATAACCAGCCTATAGAAGAGGTAGAAACAACAAAATTTTTAGGGCTCCACATTGACAAAAAACTGAATTGGAAATCCCATATCGAAATCTTGTGCAAGAAAATCAGTAAATCTGCCTATGCCCTACACACATTGTCGTCAATAATAAGTGTGGAGGCATTACTTACAGCCTACTATGGCTTAACAGAATCTCATCTATGCTATGGTGTCATTTTCTGGGGCAATTCAACAGAAAAGGCCACGGTGTTCAAAGCTCAAAAGAGATGCGTTTGATCAATATTTAAAATGAAACCGACTGATAGTTGCGTGCCTTACTTTAAAAAATATAAAATACTTACTTTGCCATGTCTGTACATTTTAGGAGTGGCTGTTTTTGTCAAAACTAATCCACATCGATTTAAACGATTAGATGAAGTAGTCTCACGTAATAGGCGAGACAACAGCAGGATATGCTCTCATACTGCGAGAACAACCCTCATGCGCAAAAGTGTCTTCTGTATGGCTCCTATTATATTTAATAAAGTACCTAAAAGTTGGAGAGAACTGCCCGACTGAAAATAAGCTTAGAATTTTTTTAGTTAGTAAAGTGTATTACAGTGTTACAGATTTTTTAAATGAGAATGACTTTTCTCTTCCGACTTCTAATTTACATAGATATGAATAACAATTTAATGTGATCTTAAATCAATTGGCTTTTGTACGATTCCATTTACTGCATTAATTAATATTTTGGACATAATTTAATTTATTTTGACTATATTATTATACGTAAACTTTAATATCCTGACATCAATTATTATCTATTTGTTTGTTATTTTGTAATGAAATTTAGAATGACTATAATATGTAAAAAGCAATTAAATGTATATATATATTTTTTTTATACCTACAATTTTGTACGCCGTTTATTGGCAAAACATGGACGTACACAACATCTATGAATTAAATACCTTGCATGTCTGATTAAGTCAGTTTATGTATACGCATGTTTGACAAATAAAGTATCTTTATCTTTATCGTTAGGAAATGAAGTCTCCAACTTAATTTTTTTACCATCGATAAACTGGCCACTACAAAAAAGACATCGAAAAACAAATAAAAAAACATTAACTTTTACTTTGCGTATTATTACCTTAAAATTAAAAACTTGAATCTTTACATTTGGACTCACCTAGAAATTTTACTGTTGCTCTACGTTATGAGGTGTTCAAAATGGTAGCCATTTTGACGTAGGCACAGGTTTACTCTCTTTACTACAGAGTGGGTAGCAGCTGATAATGTGCTAGGGTTAATTCCATAGAGAATCGTGGTAAGTGAATCTTTGAGTTCCTAAACATTGTCGGATTTTCTTTCTAAAAAGTTCATTTTTTAAATATGGCCACATAACAAAAAAACAAGAGGTGTGAGATCAGGACTGCGAAGTGGCCACGGTATAGGACCATGTTCCTATCCACTGCCTTGCGAATTGCCGGTTCAAATTAGAACGGGTATGGCGGCTGTTGTGTGGCGGAGCGCCATCTTGTTGGAAACACTCTTTCTACGATTCCGACAGCGGCTATTCATCTAACAGGTTTTCCAGATTCTCCAAAATTACGTTATTATAAATGTCAGAGTTAAGGGTGCCTTGATTCTTTACAAGATTTGTAATTACTTTTCTAGTTGGCACTCGACGCATCGGGTAATTGATCTTGTACCTCTCCAATGCACCCGACAGGTATTTATTAATTAAAAAATAATCTTGTAACAAGTCTAAACGTTCTAAATTAAATGAGGTCATTTTTGTCACAGAATTTCAGAAATTACAAGCAACAAGCAAGCAAATAGGCAACAAACCATCTAGATTCTGTTTTCAAAGCAAATTAAATTATGACGCGTATTCGTTCGGAATTCGAAGTTTATTTTCGGCCAGTCTTCATTGTAGCGGTCCATCATAAAAAACTAACTTGGAGTCTCATTTCCTACGAAATGTATGGAAAAAGTTTTTTGCGATTTCTGACTTTTCTAGTACTCAAACCTCAGTTGGTCCAATAGAAGTTTTTGATCCTTATAAGAAACATTATCGATTGGCGTAAGAAAAAGTTTTTGTGAAAACTGCCCTTTTACCTGCTGACTGTACATTTTTTTCAAAATCTGTAAATGCAAATCGAAATTTCTCAAAAAGTTAAGGACAGTCTCCTAAGACCGTTTTCCAGTAGCTACAACGGTTAACGTAGCTGCTCTTACTGCCCCATCTCAAAAATCCACCCCGTATACCTAGAGGAACCGGATCTGTGGCGTAGCTGGCATGGGTGACACCGTGCGCATATTTATTGTGGTGTCACCCAAGAATAAAAACTGGCCAAGTGTGTGTCGAACCACGCACAATGAAGGGTTCCGTAGTTAGGATGAATTTATCCCAAGATCAAACTTAAACATGGTAGTTGAAAAAACATGTTCTCACATACATTCCTACTGCAATTGTAAGTTGGTCGCCGTTAACTTCTAAAGCCTAGTTTTCCCTTTAATTTCGTTATAGATATATACTACTGCCTTGATCTTTACCTTCCCGTTTTTGCTTTATTTAAATATGACGAATATGAAAATGAAGGGTGTCACCCCCTATCAGGTGGCACCCGGTGCGGACCACCCCCCACGCCTCCCCCCTAGCTACGCCACTGAACCGGATATCTATTAGTTCCGCAAAGTCAACACGGTTAGTTGCGATTCAAATAATGAAGTGTAAACTGACCTCTAAATATTCAGCAATATGTTCACAAGCGTCTTCAAGCTGGTTCTCATCGAGGATAACGTCGAACATGTCTGACGGGCACTGCGACAGTTTCTCTGCAGCCACCATCTGAACTGACAGGTTCTTGGACTGACCCTTCCCGCGGGACTTGACCAGGCGCTGTAGCACCTAGGAGACAAAACAACCAAGATTGTAGCTAGTGCACTAAGGCATCGTAGTGACCACTAACATCAGGTGGAAGAAGAAGTGGATAGATGGGCAACATGTAGCTAACTAACATTCAAAACATCAAATCTTACTGCAGATACAACAGTGATTCTTTAACGAAAAACTTGACTTACTATGTTATGGGAGTCCTGGTTACTCATGAACTATTATTCAATAAAACTTGTTATGATTATGACAGTCATTATCATAATCTTAATAAGTTTTATTTCGACTTGTCCTTGTCCCCTATAAATTAAGTTTCTACTCATAGAAGCCCATCTCCTATCATGCTAGAGATTCTGTTTGAGTAGAACCAAGGCTTCAAAATCACAGTGGCGGAACATGTAGCGTACTGTTAGCCATAGCTTGAGTAGTTGCACGCTCCACCACACCAAATTAGCTACCTTAGGCCTTACCCTCATCATTCCAGCCGAAATACGTCCACTGCTGGACATGGGCCTCCCCTAAAAGCGGGGGGGGGGGGGGGGGGGGTTGCCATAATCGCCACGCTTGGCAGGCGGGTTGGCGATCGCAGTATGGTGTTAAAATGCATAGAGAACGCTGCTGCCTATTCTCTAGTAAGTTCCTTAGTCGCCTTTTACGACACCCACGGGAAGAAGTGGGATGATGCTATTCTTTACGTCCAGCACTACACGGACGCCTTACCCTACGCACCCCCAACTATATATAAAAGGTGACTAATAGATTTTGTTAGACTTAGGGTCCTCAATCATACTACGATAACCAACGCACATCTGCTTTCATACATAAACCTAGGGTACGGGGTCTACGGGGTTTTCAACGGGATCAGTCATATTTGGTACGTTATGACTGCAATGTAAGACAGGTACTTGTAATACCTTGGGACTGGAGATCTTCAGGTACACGATGGTGGGAGCCAGTGAGGTCTTCGCCAGCTGCGAGGGGTGGTTGATGGTGTCACAGTCCAACACCACCAGCTGCAAGGTGCGAGCCAGCTCGAATATCCTCTCGATTTCATTCTGATTGTGATGGAATTAATGCTGTTATTTAACCAGATAAGATTTGTAAAACGATGGGCACATCTATGAAAGTACGTTTTGTGTGAAGACCACAAATTGTGATGATACAAAAGCGCATCTTGATTTAAAAGATAAACGTGTTTGACGTGCGTTCATAGATGTCTTAACAGCATCTTGACTTGGCCCAAGATGGTGTACAAATAAGCGCAATGTGGTTTTACAAATAGCCAATAAATCAATTACTCTTAGGTATGTTAATGGCGACAATATCGCAAAGCAAAATTTATCATAAACGTTCAGGACGAATAAATATACCTACCTGCTTAAGTATTTTCTAACATTAACTAAAACAAAACAAAAACTTAAAGTACGGTTATTTTTAATTATATATTACTACGTATACCTACATATTTATTTATGTTTTTATTTGGGTACAACGAGAACAATACATTAATTAAAAAAAAAAACTTTTTAAGGCATAAGTGGTCGTGGGTTTCACGTTATTATATTCGTAATCACGTTTGCTACATAACACTATCATCAAACTACAAATGGAAATAAAAAATGTAACACTAAAATCAACTAAAATGCGATCTTGTAGTTTAAACTAACATAATATTATTCTGCTAAACACTAAACAAACATAATAGGTACTATGATCATATTTATATTAAATTATAATTTTATACGAATATTCAGCTAACAGTCACGAGCAAATAATTATCTGACCAACGATAAAGTTTTTATAAAATAATACAGTTACCATAACTACGAGAAATAATAGTAGGTTTTCATTATGATTTCGTTTTTATCAATACTCTTTAAAAAGAGTACCTAAGTAAGTATAATTGTATCATCAAATTGACGCCATATCGACAGTCAGATATTTTTAACGCTAATATATTTTCGCTCGCGATTGTACCTTTACACTTTGACCATTTAAGTCTACTAACTTCGTGCTCCGTTCCGAATAGCCGTCAAAGCGTAGAGGTAAGGCAATGCAAATGAATACATTTTCAGCAACTGTAATCTCAACCATTCATGCAAATTCACTCCTCACAAAATACTTATTAACGTCATTATAATATATCTTATATTATTAGGAGGGGGGCTTTGGTGGAGTATTTTGACCAACTTTTTATTTAATTCTATCGAAGCTAAAAGACAATACAGGTTGTGTCAGAGTGTTATTTTCTACGACACAGTAGGTTAAAATGAGGTACTAATAATTATTTATTGTCATAGGTAGTAAGTAATATTAAAAATATTATTTTTAAATTTGTTTTATTTTAATGGACTTTAACGACGAGATATTGGAGAATTATGTTGAAAACTACTCCTAAAAAAATTAGACTATGGAGTAATAAATCAAAACCTTGTATTATTATTTTTTTGTATATTATTCTCAGGCTATATTAGATTTATAGGGAAAATTATTATGAGGACAAAAAAATTAATAATAATGGACTATATTGTCTCAGGCCCTTCTACAGACGGGCTACTACTTTATACAAATTTATACCCAGGATTATTGACTAATACTTGACACCTACCTGTAATTTAAATACCTATTGCAAAGGAAATTTCGGAAAGGATATCGTGGTATGTTAGTAACTAGTTAACCATTAAGTTATAAATACCATAATATGAGCATGTTTGGATCGAGCGAGCGTAGTACAAAAAGTTTACTAAACTCTAAGTGTGGCTAAAACTAAAGAAATGGAAGGAAATTTTTATTTAAGCTTAATTTTATGGAGCATGAAAAAAAGCAAGACTTTAACGCACTATACTAACTGGCGATAAAAATATTAAATGACTAGGCTATTGATCAAAAACACTATTGTTCGTTTTGCAGGACTTTGATCAGAGGTGTGTCGTTCGTCCAAACCAGAGCTGTTGGAGAAAAGTGAACGCCTGGAAGACCGACAGAGGACTCAAACTGTGTGTGTTTGAGATAGCTGGCTTCTACAATAACTTTGGGATTTTGACTCTGTGTAACTACAACATCGCCTGTTTCTACGCCGACCTCATCCGGTTTTTACAATATGATTGACTTGTAAATGTGATTGTAAAAGTCTACTTAGAGAAATAAAATCATGTATCTAGGTTCCTAAAAATCTCGCGCAGGTCCGCTAAAATTCTAGGTGCTGAGAAAATTCTTATGTGATGACCCTAAAGTAAAATTCATATATCTGCGAGATCGCAGAGCTAGATCCACTCATTCCAAACACGCCCACGACATGTCACGTGCCTCAAACAACAACACCACAGCTAAGACCTACTAATTAATTCGCACCTGAACATCGACTAAACAGTTGGTCCTGTTACCGGCCCTCTCTACGAACGGTTTCTTAGGCGCGTTTTGCGTTCGTTTGGCTAACGATATATCGGACTGGACCCTCGTGATGATGATCCTGCAACACGTCATACCTGCACTTCAGCGAGGCAAGTGGACCGCGAGTTGGAACGCTCCATGATGGCACGTTTCGACGGGTTGTTGAGGAGAGAGCGTTTCGCAAGAGATATGTCGGCCATCACGCGGGTTATTATTATCCTGCAATGTTAGTCCCGTTTGGTAAACTGTTAGTTGTTAGTGAGGTTAGCTTTCGATCGGAGCCGGCTTCTGAAAGAAAGGGTTAGTTGGCTCGTTGGGCACTTGTTGAGGCCACTGATGAACAAGTTGAAAGTTATTTAAAAGTATAAGCCAATCTATTTTCAGAAACGATTTGAGTTTTTTTTGCCAAGACTGTTATTTAGATTTTAGAGACTGTTATGTATGACTGGTAGACTATTATTTTAGACAGGAATAAGAAAGTTTTCAGAATTAATTTAATCATGCCAATTAATTCCCCAACGGGCTAAATTTTGCAGTTCAATAAAGGACTCTTGACGCGACATATTTAGATCAATACACGATAAAAAAGAGCTTTAAAGAACTCGAATAACTGCTAAGATACCACCCTCACCTGCCTTCAAAGCGTCTTTTGAGAAAATCAAACAAAGCCTTCTGCATCATGTCGGTGACCTCGTAGCCCTTGAGGCTGGGCCCCACGATGACGACGGGCCGCATGGACGGCACCACGTCGTACGGCGTGCTCGCCTCCGCCTTCTTGAAGAACGGCTTGCGCTTCTCCTTGCCACCCGCCCCGCCCCCGCGGCCCCGCCCCGCCCCATCCGACTCCTCGCCTGGGAGATAGGAAATACTAGAAAGTTGGTGCCACGCTTTGCTGTTATCTAGGCCTACATTTTTTTTACACCCTATTTATTGCCAGGATTGATTCTCCTAGTATAGTTTCCTAATAATCACATTTTCCTCTTTGATCCGGAATTCCTCTGATGCAGCGCATCAGCATTCATGCAACCCAACCAGTATTCTACTGGTAGAGAGTAAAAAACATCAAGATACTCACTTTTAACATTTGTAGCCCTCAAAGATTTAAAGCTAACATGCTCTCTGTTTTAAAAAAAAAAAATGATTTTTGAGACTTGAGCAATAAGGAGCAAATTAAATTTCATTCAAGATACATAACACAAACTTTGATAAATATCTGCTACGGTACACATATACAACATCAAGACTTTTTGGAGACATCCCAGGTTACAGAGTAGAGGAAAAACTCAATAATTAATAATAAGAAGAATGAGTCATAAGTAGGAAAACATAACATCATAGAAACATCTTTGTTTTGTTTAAATCCCTGGTAAAGCAATGCCTCTTCCTGAGTTTGTTAGAAGATAGTAATCAGCAATTACCTACTGACTTTATCGGTTATTCTCCGACTTCATCATATTCCAATTACCAATCCAAACTTTATACGGTGATTATGGTCAATAGTTGCTAGCAAACTTTTATCCATATTATAAGTCATGGCATATATTAGATGGGCCATGTTTTTTTCAAGACACAGGATTGTCGGAATATTTTCCTCTACTGTGTATATTTCACACAGAAAAATATATATTACACTTAACCTCAAGACCCTTGGACAACATACAAAAGCATAATCTCAAGTGAGAATATAACCATTCTGCCCAAAAATATTACCATACCAGAAAAATATATAAAATATAAGATAGCTAAAACGTTCCTGTAAAACACCAAGATATATTAAAGAAAATATTAAAGAGTAATTAAAAATAGATAAATTAATAATAGAGGATTCATGCAGTAATGGAAAGTGTGGGATGGCAACGGTGTACAGTCTCGAGCAAGTGTCTACTTAGATATTGTTAATTTTAAGATAATTATTGGGGTTTTTACAGTGTAAATATTGGGGCTGTGGGAGCAAAATACTAAGCAGATAATACTTTGAATATTATTTCTCAGCATAATTAATTTTTAGTCAGTCGGTTTAGTCCGTTTATTTATTTAGATACTTATTATTTAGAAATATGCATTTATAAGTTGGAGTAAAATTATTTATTATAGGGGAAAAACAACCATTATCTATATTTAAATCGGGGGTCTTACCAAAATAATAAAACATTTATGCGAACGAATCCACAGGTAACATCTACTAATAATTATAAGGTGAAAATTTACGACATTTCCTGGTGTCGGGCGATGAGTGCGTGAGCTTACCTCGATCGAACGATGGCACATCTGAAAATGTGGCAAACGTGAGTGCTACGTAACATTATTCGATGTATCGACTATTGTGCTGGCCGACTATTCGAATTATTAAATTTTGACTCGATTAGTCGCTTGATAGTTTTAAACGACAACAGATTAGTCGATTCGATCGTTAACCATAGTTAACCATTTTTATGACTTATTAAATAAAAATACAGGTAATATACTTGCTTTGTTGTTTTGGCGAACGAATTGACTAACTAATTATTAAAATAAAATAGGGGATAGTCTATAGTCGATTGATAATCGATTTTAGTCAATAATCGGTACATCTCTATAGACCAGGAAACTCCAGCAAATTCCACCGAATTAATGAGTGATCATGAATGGCTAGTACAAAGCAGTTATACATACCATTTTATTATAGTATAGTAATATAAAAATTTTGATTGTGGCGAGAGTAACAATTATTTTATTGCTATATAAATCGAATTTAGTGCAAGGAAATATAATTAATTTTGAAGAATACTAATCTACATAAAAATTAAATATAAAATTTATATTTCTTTAGAGTTTAATAATTAAAGATAAAAATCATAAAAAATATTTTTGGTACAAATAAAAATAAGTAAGAAGAATATAAGTACTCCGCGCCGAGGTGCAATTAAGTTAAATTTTGTTTAGTAAAATATTTACAAAACTGTAAGATGCCAATTGTAACACAGAATCACGAACTACAATATTAAGACCGTCTTGCTTTTTAATATATTAAATTTTGTTAATGTAGAAGAAATTTTGTTAAAGGCCATTATTTTCGTAGCGAGTCCAGAGTGTTAGAAAGAGCAAGACGATGTAAAAAGAGAGAGAGAAACAACTGCGTTGTACGTTACAGGCATTAGATAAAACGACATACATACAATACAAATAGGTAAAAAATTATCATATTTCAGCTGCATAAGGTACCAACTAAAACTAAGTGCTAGCAATTCGTACTAAACTTGGAATTCACGAGTAGTCACAGTAATTATATAATTATACATAGGTAATAAAATACACTATTTTTAGAATATGGGTCAAGAGAAACCTATTGTAGAAACCTTTTCACATCGATCTGGGAAAACAATAAATTTGTCCTAAACTGAATCGTTCTTTACTCGCCTTATAAACAGAAGTTTGCAAATAACATAGTAAAAGTAAGTTACTGGCTACGGATATCGAGCCAATGCGCTCGCTAGCGACAACAGACTGATATTCAACTAATATTGTGTATGTCTTTTTATCCAGTGCATGATAAAGCTTTAGGCAGGTGGTCACTCTTGCTTCAAATATCCCAATTAATCATTTTGATCCTATTTTACTAAATTATTTTTATTTCAGCACATTATTTTATAGTTATAAAGATAATTGGGATATTTTCATTGAACAGTGAAAATCTAAACCAATTGCTTTAATTTTCACTGTAGCAGCATCATCTCAAATCCGCGACTATCGATTTAAAATCGAATAATGGCGTCTGAAATACTTATTTATTCGATTTTCAAAAACGTAATCATTTCTACTCGCAAAGAGGCAGGGCATCTACATTGTCTTTGGTTTTAAATATTATAGGTTAGGAATAGGAAAAAAAAACTGTCAACATGTCAAATCAGACACCAAAAAAATCGATAGCCGCGTCTCTCGTATCTCGTAGTGGACCACGTTGGCGTGCACTGCGCATGAGTTATGCATGACGTACCGGGCGTGGGAGGGGTGCTACCTCTGGAGAGGGGCGGGTGCGGGCCGTGCGGCGCGGTGGAAGGGGGGCGCGGGTAGCGCCGCGCCGTCATGCCCGAGCGCACCGCCTCCAGCTTCACGGGCGACGGGATGAATCCCACGTCGCTGCCCTCCTTCACGAGGCGCCCGATCCACCAGTTGTTGTCGTACTTCTCCTGGAACGTTTATACGGGTGTGTTAATACTACCATCCTTAGTTTTAGGCCTTAGGTTCACGGCCTCGAGCTATGCAACCTGTCGTTTCGCGGCATGCTCTAAACAACTTCTTTCATTTGTTTTCGCTTGAGGGTGTAGCTCGTGGCCCGGCTGAATTAGCGGTTTGCGATAAGTGAGATCCCGCACCGGGATGAGGTCACGGGTACGTAGCAGACCCTTATGCGTGAACCTGTAGTTTCTAGTGTAGAATCTTCGTTCCTCGGTATTTAA
Organism: Tiliacea aurago; assembly: GCA_948098905.1. Taxonomy (NCBI): domain Eukaryota; kingdom Metazoa; phylum Arthropoda; class Insecta; order Lepidoptera; family Noctuidae; genus Tiliacea; species Tiliacea aurago. Next base: position 27,026,306 of record OX402581.1, on the reverse strand, counting down.
AACTCATCCAAGTCAGATATTAATTTGAAGACACCATCATCCTTAGCTCTACCATATTGCACCAGCTCATGGTTTTTTTTTGCCATGTTGTAGGTAGCGTGGATAAACTATGGTGCCTATTGGCAGCACCAATAGTTAACACTGTTTACCCTGCCCCTTAAGCAGGGGAAACCGTCCAAAGGGGCTGAGTTTCGGTAAAATAAATAAATAAGGAACTGATTAAGTAAAAAGTTACAGTGGTTTACCTTGATGTGGAGAAAATCGCGCACCTCGAAGGAGATAGCGCTGCCGTGCACCGGCGAGTCGTCGTCCACGGTGCCATCGTACGACACATTGGTTCGCACCGCGAACGCCACTGGCTTCTCCTGCAACACAGGGTAAGAGGTTCAGTATTGTTATTTTGGTTTAACGGAAGGTGTTATATGCATTGAAAGTCAGGGTATATAAAAATCTAACTCATTAAAGTCCTGAACCTACATATTGAACCTGGACTTTTTCAGTGTGTTTGATAGCAGAGTCATTTCATTGACTTTGATAATGACAACGGAACGCGAATTACATTTAGTCATTTAATTGATTTCCATGTAATTTATGGAGAGCTCTCTTCTGTGTCTGCATGTTACAGTAACTCATGAAAGCATTTGCAAAGTTCTGGACTATCATCATTTAGTTTGCCATCGACATACAGAAGAAGCCCTTGAATCTTAACCCTTAAACTGAATTCAGAAGGACGGAAGCATTGACGGACCTTGTCTTCCGTAATTAGTCTACTGCATCTAATGGGAGGGTTTATCTGTATCTACCTGCACTCTAAGAGTACCTACTGATGCTGGTCAACTCACCCGTGCCTTGTCCAGCTGTTTGATAGCCTGCGCTTCCTTCTCGCGGCGCAGCGCCTCCTTGTCTTCGTCAAGCGACAGTTCCGACGATGGTTGGGAATAGTTTGAATCTGCTGAGCCCTGGAAAATAGAATAGACATAGCAACCTGGATTAAGGCAGGAAAGTGGGAAAATAGAAACATATAAGGACTCTAAAAAATATGTATGGGGAGAAAAATTACGATAGAGTTTAATTTTTTGCAGTCCAGAGGGCTAATTCACGTAATTTCATGACGCGCCGATCAAGTTGCAGTGCAGGTGCAATGAAGTTTAAGTTTGAGTAATAGCTGAATATATATTATATGGTATCTGACAGCCGTAGAGAATAGTAGAATACGAAATGCGTTGTTTTGATCGAAACTTCATTGCAACTGCACTGCTACCGCACTTCTTTAGTTACGTGAATTAGCCTGCAGGTTACATTTTGTGATCGTGCGGTTCATGGCCCTTTACGGGGCACCGGTGTGGGCGCGTTCTCTGAGGCTGCGACCAGCCCAGCGGTTGAACGCGTCCCAAAGGGTCATGGCCATCAGGCTGGTACGGGGTTACCGCACGGTCTCCCGTGAGGCGGCGAGCCTCCTTGCCGGACTGCCGCCGTGGGATCTGGAGGCAAAAATCCTCGCGCACATCTGGGAGTGGCGCGAGGAGGCAAAACGCCGGGGTGAAACTCCGCTGCCGCGAGAAATCACGGTACAGCGGACGGAACTCCGGCGAGATCTCATGGCGGCATGGAGAGTGCGATTGTCGCAACCTAGCGCTGGGCACGCTACAATTGTGGCGATAAGTCCCCTCTTTGAGGAGTGGCTGGAGAGGCGCCACGGCGTCCTCACCTTCCGCCTGACGCAGGTCCTCACCGGACACGGTTGTTTCGGGAGGTTCCTGTTCAGGATAAAGCGGGAGGAAACGCCCGGGTGTCACCACTGTGTGGATCGCCCGGAGGACACGGTGGAGCATACGGTGGAGATCTGCCCGGCTTGGGCGGAGCACCGCCGTGTCCTCACGGAGGCGATCGGCGGCGACGATCTCTCGCCTCCAGCACTGGTTCAGGCCATGGTTCGGAGCGAGAGTGCATGGGAGGCCGTCACCTCCTTCTGCGAAGCAGTAATACTCGCGAAGGAGGAGGCGGAACGCGTGAGGGAGAGGCAAGGTTCGCGCCCTCGCGCCTCTAGTCGCCGCAGGAGACACCCCGGGCGTCGGGAGTTGCAAGCCGATTTCCGGCCACCGTAAGCGCGGGCTTGCGGACGGCGAGCGATGGGTAGCTCGCCGTCCGATAAGGACCAGGCCCGGGTCGACGGCGCGTTGTGTTCCACGCGCGCCTCAAAGAGATGTCAGCACCAACTGACGGGGTCCGTCAGGACCAATGCCTGCCAGGGTTACGAGTTTGTCCGAAAGGGATATCGTGGCCCTGGCACACAGGCAAATGAAGGAACACGAGTGGGTTTTAGTCAGTAAAAGTCTGACACGCCCTCCCGCTCTGCCCAGAGCGGGAGAAGTTATTTGATAATTTCCCACTCAAAAAAAAAAAAAAAGGTTACATTTTGTGTATTTTCGATTCCCGCACGGAAAAAATATTTGTATGACCTACAACTAGTTGTTCCGGGTCTGGCTGTTTGTGTATGTGAGTTTAAATGTTTGCAAACGCACCCACGATACAGGAGAAATTCCTAGTGTGGGGCAACGTTTAAAAAAAAATATATAAGTTAAACTTTGAAGTCTCTTAGTAATAAAACTGGAAGAAGAGCCCATGAGAGAAAGTTATATGAGTGGCCAGACAAGATACAAACACGATAAACATCATTTTTTCAATAATGTTTTATCAAGGAAGTACTTTTTAGAACTTTTTCTTGGCTTGGTTAGAGAAGGATTTTAATGTTAAGGAAGTCCATACATGGGTTACATAAACATGAGATCGAGGTCACCGGAACAGCTACTAATTCAACATCCAACGCAGATATTTAATCTACAACCCTCATATCTCCGATAGATCACGTCACTTCGGTCACCACATCGTTTGATGTCAAAGAGTTCAAGGTTCCGTTCCTTGACATTATTGTAACAGTTCCACTATTTTATGACAGTGCAAAATTTTAACCAACAGTTAATTCATGTTATTGCATGTTTCAATTGCTGTTTTACATTTATGAGTTAATTTTATAGTCATGTTTAGCTATATGTGTCGTATATATCATCAGCCATCAACGTCCGTTTCAATTGTGCTGTACCTAACTTTGCTTTTTAATCGCCTAGTTTTTACCCTATCCTCTTAAAATCGGGTTCAAGCATAGACAATGAACAAAGAAAGGTGTCTACAAGCCATAAAGTCCTTTATAGTTCGGTATCATAATAATTTTAGCCTAAATGATGTTGGTTCTTGCTGCATTTAAAATACTGGTATGCACCTACATCCGGTTATACGTAATGGAAGCCGTCCCAACATAGTTCAGAAAAGGCTGATTGATCGGTTTTAGGTCTCAAAGATCAGTCAGTTGAACCTAGAGAACGAGAAAACCCGGTTTTGCGGGCCTTAATAAACAAACGCTACATCAGATTATTCTGGTACAGTTTCAGAGAATTGCAGAGTGTGTCTATAAAACTTTACGAGTCATATCGCTTAGATTTTTTCATGATGATCTTCGACCCGGTGAGTCATTGTCTGAAATGTGAGTGTACGCAGTCGTAAATCTGTTTTATGTTGTGAGTAGACACGCGTCGTGTTTTATCTCAACTGGTAGGAAACCAGTCGAGCAGATATCTATCGCTCGGTCGCACCTACTCGTACTGACGGATTAATATTCCCACAAACGGTTTACATAATAGAATAAACAATAGAATGAGAATAAATATTGTTATTATACAACGTGTTTTTTTTTATATCCCATAACTCTAGGGTATGATTGAGGCCATATCAAAGAATCAACTGGCATATGAGTTATGTTCCAATCCTTCGTTATTTTTTTTTTTCATTTTTCATACAAAATAATTCGGCAAAGTCACGATTATTAATGTAAAATACCCTTACGTGAAATATGACAACGTCGACAAGGTAGCCTTCCCTTCACTAGCTGCCGCCGGGAAGCCCCGATACCAACATACCTACATATTTTATTTTACTATTTATTTTACTACACTACTGCGAAGTTTGGCAACCTCGCAAAAGTAAAGATTCGTCATACTGGTGACAATTTTTGACCTAATTTAATTATGATTGATGATATCTCCGAAACGATGCATTTTTGGACCACCTATTCTAGGAGTTTTAGTATTATTTTTACCTACAGAATATAACCCTAGAGTTATGGGATATAAAAAAAAACAGGTTGTATAGTAACAAAAAAGGCTTAAGTATAAAGTAAAAAAAACGAATTAAGTAAATGTTTTGTAATAAACATAATTTAGGTAAGTACCTATTAATGTATCTTGTTTATTTTACTTTAGAATTTGCTGCTAACATTAACTAAGACTTCCAGCATTAGAGTAATTCCGCAGAGAGTTTTCTACAGTCATCCAAAACGTGTCTTAGAGTACGTACCACTGGGATACCCAGTAACCAACCCGGAATAGAACAGTTTATTTCTTCCTATAAATAGCAGGTTTACAAAACAAAGTTTACTAAAACAAAACTGTCAGTTATAGTTGAACCAACAATCCATAAGTAGTGCAAATATTTTGGCACGCGCCTCGCCCGGCGCGCGCACTGCGCATGCGCGCAACGCTTTGCAGCAGTTATGCAGTTTTTATTTTACCATGGATTACAATGGAGAAGTAATACCTAGGGCACACATAATAACAATAAAAAGTTTTATTGATTCTTTGACAAGTGATACACACGGTGGCATAATGACACTGGATCCCGCACTAGGATACCCTGTGCCGCAAGATCCAGTCTCTTTCGACAGATTATATGAATTATAAAAGATAGATTTACAAATGCACCGGTTTCAGTACCTATAATTAATCAAACTAAGGAGTTTGAAGACGACGACGTCTTTTAATAATATTTAGGTCAGAATTAACGCTGTTTCCAAAAGGAGAAAGTAAAGATCGCTTTTAGTGCCGCCCATTGTGTCGCCCTTTGTAAAACTTCTAGATTAATATATTATATTGTGTACCTACATAATCACGAGTAGGAAATCTATTCTATTCTAAAGTATTTATTGTGTAGGTATTGATTCTCATCTAGTATTCTATCCATTTAGACTGTTGCTACGAGAAAGTAAAAGTAAAATGGTTTTATGGATATAAAAAACCGGCCAAAACCAGACCACGCACAATGAAGGGTTCCGTAGTTTAATTTAACCTAAACTTAACATTGTAGTTGAAAAACATGTTCTCCGATATAACGATGTATACGTTACGGCCAATTCTCCAACTGCAATCGCACGTACCTAAGTTTGTAACCGGATTTGATTTGTTTGCAAAAATCAAAATATGTCGCATAAATTGCCTATTTTTTATTGCGTTGTCTTAAAAGCTTGATTATTTTAAAAGGAACCGTATACCTACGTATTTGAAATTCATTTCAACTTGATACCTCCACGCTTTCCTGAGAAAAAGGGTCTTGGCTGACAGATAAATAGAAGTCATCCTATAATGGTTCCTTCTGAAGTACGGACCCCTAAAAACTGTATTGAGCTACTATTCATGTTGGTAGGTAGGTCCCTATCAGTTAAACTGAAGAGTTGAAGACAAAATGTTATTTAACGACATGGTTTGGATATGGAATACGACAACAGCTTTTAGAAGATTTGATGTGATTGTCTTTGGGCGGAGTTCATGATTATAATGTACAGTTGGCTTGTTTGAGTATGTCATTTTATGTTGGGTTCTTCCTAATATATAAGAATCTGCCCGAGAGAAAAATCTAATTTTAAGTGTGTTTTTGACATCTGAAAATGAAAAATAATTATTACGACGGAGATTCACGCACTATTTTATATCCTTATCTGCAGAGGCGTAGCTACCGGAGAGCTAGACGGGGCAGTGCACCGGGGCCATCAAGCTCAGGGGGCCCCTTGGACTCTGACTTACAAACTATACATTGAACTACTGAAAATTTGTCCCACATTCGGAATATAAATAAACCAGATTCCAGGAACGCGACTTTAATAATGGCAACTTATTTGATTAAATATAGGGGAATTCCCAACAAGACAAGAACATCTTTGTTTGAAACTTGCGGGGAACTCCCCTGCATTCTTATGCTCCATTTGAAATAAGATTAGACATATAAATAAACCTTTTTTGCAGTCCGTTCAACCGATTTAGACTTCTATTGCGTTGGTGGCATGACAAATGCAAGCTGTAATAAACAGTTGGTATTGTAACCACGTTTTTGCTTTTAATGCCATCCTAATGACTACCGAATAGAAGTCAAAATCGGTTGAACGGACTGTAAACCAATTTGTTTAAATGTCTAATCTTATTTCAAATGGAGTATAGGTTTTTAGGTTAATTTTTTCATTAAAATAAGTTACAATTTGTATTTGGTTATTAATTTTATTATGGACTCGACTGTATTACGACGAATCTGGAGTACGACGAATCTGGATTACGACAAATCTGGATTCTAGTACATAATTCGAATTCGGAAAACGACGAATACGGCGATTTTAAATAGTTTAGTTGGGGCCCTAGTTTATTTTTTGCCCCAGGGCCTTTGGTTACCTAACTACGCCACTGATCCTTATTTAGGTTTTTTCTCATAGACGTTAGATCCATGTACGTATATAGATGTTAGTACCATGTAGTATTGACCTATCATTTCAAGCGTGTCCTTGGGGTCAACTTTTCTGTGTTGGGGGTACTTTAACATCCGCTGCTAGTCTCGGTCATTCCTCTTTTAATGAGTTTTCCGTTTGATAATCGACATAAAATACTCAAAACAACAGAGGTGAAAGCACATAGATTAGAGAAAATAAAATAAATACAGTGTCTTACCAGGGGCTTGTAGTTTGTCATTGGTCAGTGGTGAGCGGTGCCGACTGCATGCAATGCGAGACAAACAGACGGAAATCAGACAGACATGCTTGGAGCTAGTACAGACTGCCACAGATTAAATAATAACTCCTGCAGAATACATTGTTCTAGAATGATTTTGAAATAATTCGATTTTGATTTTCTTTTTTTTTTCAAACCCTGTCACTGCGTTAAAATACACTACATTACACTTAAAAAAGTTTAATAGAGTTATTATTTAATCCAAGTCACAGCATTATTTCGACTTGTGGCGCTGACTGTACGTAAAGTAATGTCGGCACATAATCTAAAAATCAAAACGATTAGTTCATGCGATAATCATTTCGGATGGGTTTGTATTATGTTAATAGATATCATCTCAGGATTTTGGAGCAATTTGGAATTTTGAATCTGATCTTTTTTATACATCAATTATTATTCATCACGATTTCGGTTTCAGCCAATTTAATGTTTAACATAAATACAATTTAACAAAAAAAATAAAAAAATTGAAAGTATTCATGATAATTAATAAGATAATCAACAAAATAATAAGTTGTTCATAAACAAATTAATAAAAAAAAATGTAAAAGGACAGAAATGTAGGTATGTGGGTAGGTAAGTACTCTAACAGCAAATGAGATGAAACTACCAAACTATAGCATTTTATTGAACTAATAGCATCTAAATCAAACCACACAAACTAAAAAACTACAAACGACGCTCACCTTAGCCAAAGCTTCCAAAAATATTTAAATAAAACAAAAAAATCGTCTTCACACTTACAAACATTTTACATACAAACTACAAGACGAACCGACCAGAAATTTTCCCAATATTATAGAAAAAAAGAATCTAATACAATATAATCTGTTTCGAATTTAAAATTAGAACTGTGATTAGACGTCAATGCGATAACTTTTTCATTCACAGACTAAGGCAAGGTACCCATTCAGCCCGGGAAGGAGGCTTTATCTGGCCGCGATTGATCAAGGCTTGAACAACACTGGCACGACGGTTTCGGCGGCAGTCTGGCGGGTCGAAGTAGTGACGTCATTACCTCCCCCTGCCACCCAGCACTGGCTCGATAACCCCCACTGTTCATACTTTACGCCCTTGTTTTTGGGGCAGCGCCAGTAGAGGATTTTTCATTTGTCAACCACTGTTAGGCTAGCGTGGGTACTATGTTTTAGCGTGGGTAGGTAAGTTATTTTTTATTATGCGGGTTTTTCGTGTTTGGCTTGGCTCACGATATTCTCACTGAAAGTAACAGGGGATGGGGTAAATGTAACCTCAATACGAAAGATTCAAGGAATTTTGTCAAGTTATCCGCAATATCTATGTAGGCCAGCAGATCGACTAAGAACTCAATTACACTTCATTCCCATCACGATCACATCAAATTCAGACCAACAAAACAGGAATATGAATAATACATCGCGCTAGTCCTTTCGCAACCACTAACCTTATAATTAAAAGGCACCTAGTAACGAGAGTTTAGTCGATTTACGTAAAAGATGAGCGAGTACGCCACGTATATAAGTTGCTTTCGAGAGTCGTTACGAATCGTCTAGCGAGAAGACTCGACGAGTTTCAGCCACCGGAGCAGGCCGAGTTTCGAGGAGGATACAGTACCATAGACCACATCCACACAGTGCGACAAATTATACAAAAGTCCGAAGAGTATAATCGGCCCCTATGTCTTGCATTTGTGGACTATGAGAAGGCTTTTGACTCTATCGAAACCTGGTCTGTTTTGGAGTCTCTGCAGCGATGCCAAGTCGACTGGCGGTACATCCAAGTGCTGAGATGTCTTTATGACAACGCGACTATGACCGTCCAAACTCAGGATCGGCGAACTGAGCATATCCCCCTGCGTCGAGGGGTGAGACAAGGGGACGTAATTTCCCCGAAATTGTTCTCTAACGCATTGGAGGATGTGTTTAAGACGCTAAACTGGGAAGGACGGGGCATCAACATCAACGGCGAGTACATCTCACACTTGAGATTTGCAGATGACATCGTCATAATGGCTGAATCGCTGCATGACTTGCAGCAGATGCTGGACGGCCTAGTTGATTCTTCTGTACGCATTGGTCTCCGGATGAACTTGAACAAAACCAAGGTTATGTTCAACGAACACGTCACTCCGGGACCGATTGCTGTTAATGGCGGTGCTCTCGAGGTTGTTCGAGAATACGTTTTCCTCGGGCAAACTTTGCAATTTGGTAAAAACAACTTTGAGAGGGAGGTTAACAGAAGAATTCAGCTGGGCTGGGCAGCATTTGGGAAGCTTCGTCGAGTCTTCTCGTCGCGTATTCCACAGAGCCTAAAGACGAAGGTGTTCAATCAGTGCATCCTACCTGTTATGACTTACGGTGCCGAAACGTGGACACTCACGGTACGGCTTGTCCATAAATTCAAGGTCGCTCAGCGAGCTATGGAACGGGCTATGCTTGGAGTCTCTCTGAGAGATAGAATCCGGAACGAAGTGATCCGGCAGAGAACCAAAGTTGTCGACATAGCCCACAGAATAAGCAAGCTGAAGTGGCAATGGGCCGGCCATATTAGCCGTAGAACCGATGACCGTTGGGGTAGACGTGTTCTTGAGTGGAGACCACGAATTGGCAAACGTAAGGTAGGACGCCCTCAGGCTAGGTGGAGCGACGATCTTCGCAGGGTGGCTGGTGGCAGCTGGATGAGAGTTGCCGAGAATCGAGCTGAATGGCGTGCAATTGGAGAGGCCTATGTCCAGCAGTGGACTGCTATGGGCTGATGATGATGATGATGATGAGCGAGTACAACTCTAAAAAGAACATCCTAACATTTTAAACTTTCAAATTCAGAGCCTGCCAAATAATACAAAAAAAGTACAACTTTGTTTGTTTTTGATATTGCTAAACAATACAACATCGACGTTAACACGCTTTTAAAATAAATAAACTATCTTTACGTTATAAAGACGTATGGTATGATGGAATGCCTAACCTATACAAGCTGCCCAGACAAATCCGTTTATCAAACAAGCTGGTATTCTCAATGATTCGATGACGTGCATACGATAATAGGTACCTAACGTGTTTTTATGAGTCTATTTCTGTAGGAAATGGACTGATTCGGGCCCAAGTGCCGCTTAGGACGGCAAAACAAACGCAACCAATGGGCATCAGTAGGATCTGTAACCTTTTCGAATTGCGATTTTCAAAGTTGATAATTTTATTCTTAAATTATTTACTATTAGGTTTATAGGTTTTTATCAAAGTAGGTAGGTACATATTTTTTGCACTGTAGCGTGAAATACTTCGATAGGAGTTTTGAACAGAAATCCTAGGACAAACTTGAAGTAAAACTACTGAGTATACACAGTAAAATAATTCCTAGATTAAAAGAGTAATAAAAATTAGATTTATTTAGTTTTTGTAATACAAATGTTGTTGTTGTGTTTTTATATTTTTTGATAGAGTTTTTAAGTATCTTTACGTCTATAGTCTTAAGTGTTTTGTATTGTAAAATAGAGTAAAAGTAAGTTAGGTTTTATGCCTATGTGCAATATTTAATATTCGTATGCCGCTTGTAGCGGTGAATGTGTCCTGAACATAACCCAAATTACCCAACTCTGTACCTACCATATCCGACGAATAAATGTGTTTGTCTTTGTCTTTGAGTTCGTGTAGAGTTTGTAAGTGTAACAACACCATGCAAGCGTTTATAGAACAAAACCAGTAGGTGAGGTATGAGACAAGCTAACTAGAAATACGTGACTCTGTCTAATAGACAAAGCCAATGCTAGAAAACCACTAACAACACGACTGACCAGCTCAAACATCCCGTTACGATTTAAAAATAAACGTTCGATCAAATTGCTATTTTAACAACAAGACATAACAATGCTAATAGACGAATTGATTTAAGAACAAACGGAAATACCAATACGAGATGGCTATCCTAAAAGAGTAGCGAATAGAACAACTCTATAGAGATCAAAGTAACTGGGGGTCTACTCCGAACATAAATCCAAAGTATCGGTCGCATGTTCGGCCGTTGCTTGACCACGGCTAACTATGGCTGACTACGGTGAAATAAAAAAAAACGACAGTCAAAGAAATAAGCCAAAGTAAAAAATGTGACTTTAAGTCGGGTAAGGATTCAAAGTCAAAAAAGGAAACTGTGGAAGTTATAAAACGGCCGAACATTCAGCCAATACTTCCGTATAGAGCAGACCCCCTGGTTATAAAACTATGGCAAACCATGCCAAAATAGATCTTAATGTCAACGAAAATGCAGTAAAAGTACCCAGTTACTCATCCCACGCTTGGATAGAATATGGTCTCATAAAAATATTTGGGGCCAAGTATTCGGTTAAGCAGCAAGTTAAGTCAGGGAAAGTAATTACGTAGGAAATTGTGTCCCAACTATTGTCCTTATTATCAAATCACAGAGCAGCTGTCATTCTTTGACAGTTTTTTGAAATGGCTATAACACGTCGAATTGGCGTAGTGCGTCAATTTAATAAACATTCATTTCGCTGACGGTACCTATGTAAGATGTCATATAACACGATCCTTATTCTCTCGATTTTGCATGAACTTAATAAGAACAGCTTATGTTATTTTAAAATAAAAGCCAATCAGCAAGGAGTTAGCAAGGATACTGAATGCCCAGGGTGCGTCGGAAGAACATATTTTTAAGACACTCAAAGACAATCTTGTCAAAGTACTTATATCCAGTCGACGCCACGCTTGGGCACAGGGAAAAGGTACTCCCTCTTCATCGTACAAAAAAAAAACATTCACTGATCAATTTCCAGCGTTTGGTAGTCTACCATAGTACCTACCTACGTTATATTGGCAAAATGTAAGTGTCTCTTCCACAAAAGCCATGAAGAGTTGAAATTAAGACGAAGATATATATGCCAGTGACCTAGAGTGGTTAGCTTGCGTGTTCTGTACTGAGCTCACGCAACGCGTCGTACGTTTAGCCAGTAATAGGACTCGCCCATCAAGGAGCGCTGTCCCCAATTTGACGCATTATTAATTTATTATACACAAAACAAAAGGTATTTTAATAAAACGCGTCTACTAAAAGATCAATAATTAAATTATCTTTAAATTGGTGCAGGTTTCAGAAAAATACGCTTAGTAGATTTTGCGCCATTCTGTTTTTTTTCCGCGTTAGACATAACTTTACAGATTAGTTTCACTATGTTATATAAACATAATCTAAAATATTCACATATTAAATTATTGAGAAAATGCTCTAATTTAACATATTTTTTTCAAATCATTAACACTACTCGTTTCAGTATAAAATCATTAAAAGTCGGTTATCGCCACCTTAAGTACCTACGTAATAATGTAAATTGCTGTCATAAAATGACAATAAAAATAATTTCGAGCAAAGCATTGGGTTAAGATGCGTATGACGTCAGATACGCACGATTCAGAGGAATTTAATTAGGTTGTTGTGGGCCAAAATGGGTTAGCTTAACCATCGCAGCATTTGGCATTGTTTTACTGGACCTTGGAAAAGATCTTTCCAATTTTACTGAAAACGACTCTAAACTAAGAGGGTACCAAGTTACTAATAGTGCCACATTTTGCCAACATCAACAATTCTATTCAGTATGTTGGCAATACAACCTACGCGGTGTATGGATTTAGGCGATATTTCAGTAGACCGACATTTCCAAGAATTTCTCGGCTATTGAATTTATTAGGATTTATTGGTGAATTAATGTTAAATGTCTGCCCATTGACACGCTATTCACTTCGCTGATCGTAACTCTAATTGTATAGTTCCTTGTTTTTGTGTTCCGCTATTCTACAAAAAAGGAAGTATGTACATCAAGGTTTCAGGATTGAGTTATGTCCATCTGTAATATATCAGCCTGAATATATTAAATGCATGGTATTCACTAATAGCTTAATACGTTTATCTATTCCACCATTTATATCATATCAAACTTAAAGAAAACAATATTATTTTTATTTTAGAGCAACCGCAACGGATTATAACAATGATAAATGTGAGAAACGTCCAAACAGAAAGATAAATATACAATAATTTTAACATGTTACATAGATTTTAGTAGGTGTTTTTAACCGACTTCCAAAAAGGAGGAGGTTCACAATTCGGCGGTATGTTTTTTTTTTGGATGTATGTTACGCGATTACTCCGTCAATTGTGGACCGATTTTGAAAATTCTTTTTTTGTTTCAAAGTGTATAACCCCGAGGTGGTTCCATAGCCACCAAATCAAAATCTGATGAGGGGATCTCATGGAAATCGAGGGAAACCCTCAAATTTTATAGGCAAATCTATAGAGATTTGGGTATTTTTTATAGTAACTCGTGCATTTGCTCTCGGAAAGCACCATTTGGTGAAGTGGAACTGATGATGGAGACCACAGATGGCCACCAGAACCATATAATTATGAGTACCTATTTATCGGGTTACGATTAAGCAATTTATGCTCGTCACTATGCATATGGTGAGTGGCAGTTCTTCTGGTTCTTACCAGGAGAACTTCTCAACAATCAACGTCCCAGCATCGGGAAAAGCAATATTTTGTAAAAGGTGATGAAAAGTTAACATTAGGCTATTGTAACTTAGATAAATTTAAAACTGACCCACTAAAAAGTGAAAAAAAATAATAACTGACTGTTCCTGTTTCCGAAATTAATTAATATTTGGCAGTCGGTTATTATTTTTTTGTAAAAAGTTTTTTAATCTGAATCTGAAATCAAAAATGTCATCTCTCGTAAATATTATTGAAAAAAGTTTTACCCATGGATGATGGGTAAGGAGGCGATTTTGTTATAGATCCAACTAAGATGGTCATGTACAGCGCATGGATACCAGTAGACAAGCGTATCTACCTTAAAACTTTCTGCCCGGAACTCGCTCAAGGAATACGTGCACAGGGCGGGCAATGCCTGCGCTATAGAAACGTTCTCAAACGTTACCTTACGGCTTGTGGCATACCCGTTGATCGGTGGCAGGAGCTTGCCTGAAGCCGAGAAACGTGGCGCACTTCAATCCACAAAGCAACTGAATGCTTTAAAACAAATAGAAGACCTAGACAAGAAGAGCTAAATGCGCAAACGTGTCGCCCAAAGCCCACATACACATATTACACATACAAGGATGCCAATCAGTTTTTAACCGACTTCCAAAAAGGAGGAGGTTCTCAATAAAAATACCCAAATAGGTCTGCATATCAAATTTGAGGGTTTCCCTCGATTTCCTTGGGATCCCCACATCAGATTCTGATTTGGTGGCAATGGGACCATCTCGGGAGTATACCCTTTCGAACAAAAAAAGAATTTTCAAAATCGGTTCATAATTCATAATTCTGTTTAGGGCTTATTGCCAGACCTTTTATACTTGCAGTCTGTGGACCAGATACACGCAAAAAACCTTTAATGCCCTGCGTGTGCAGTACAATAATGCTTTTCGGATACTGCTGTCGCTGCCTCGTTTCTGTAGCGCGTCAGGAATGTTCACAGTAGCGCGTACAGACGACTTCTTTGCGATCATTCGTAAAAGATCCGCTTCACTACTGCGTCGAATGCGAGGCAGCGACAACAGTCTTCTGAGTGTTATTGCTAGTAAGACTGAGGGCCACCTTATGGGGCACCTGTGCGCAGTGCATGTACTGTTGCCAGGTGTCTCCGTGAGATGGCGTAATTAATTATTATTAGTTAGTGTGTGTTTTAGTCTAATATACTAACATAGGTTAAGGAATACTAACACATTTATGGGTTCTACCTGAAATAAAGATAAATAAATAAATAAATAATTGACGGAGTAATCGCGTAACAAACATACAAAAAAAAAAAAACATACAGCCGAATATTTTTTTCAAAAAACCCAAATACAGATCCAGACACCGACTTCCGAAATTAAAGTAATTTTTCACTTTGTAGTGTTATTTTTGGTAGTCGGTTATTATTTTTTTGTAAAAAGTTTTTTTCTGTACACGGAATGACCGGGTTTTCATGATCAAAGCAAGTCATCAGAGAGCTCCGGTCAGGGTTGCGAGTTTGTCCGAAAGGGATATCGTGGCCGTGGCACACAGGCAACGGAAGGAACACGGGTGGGGTTTAGTCAGTAAAAGTCTGACCCGCCCTCCCACTCCGCCCAGAGCGGGAGAAGTTATATGATAATTTCCCACACAAAAAAAAAGAAAAAAAAAGTTATCAAAGAGCTCAAGAAAGGAAAGAAAATTTGTCTGGGTCGCTGTAGGCGGATACGGTGAAGAGGACCATATACGTACATATAAAAACAAAACACATCTTTAAATTTACCGTCGTTAAGTATACTCGTAGGTAATCTTGTACTGCAGTGTTTTTGACTTTGAAAATATGTAGTAGGAAATTAGTAGAGCGAAGCCACTCTGACTGCTATTCTTCTGTTTGTTTTAAAATAATGTTGGTCTGAATGTAATTATTTCATTCAAAACGGTTTTGTTTGCCCTTGTGCTTGTTTAATTATCTTTTTGTTTACACGCATGTCATTCAAAATGTTTGAGTTATTGCTATTACAATTCTGAAAAGTGTGAAAATAACTGAATGCTATGCTTTTACACGACGATCATTATAAAACGAACACGAACTGTTTATCATCGTATTCTTTCTTATGTGTTTAACGGCAGCTATCAGACGCCCGACTTTGCTTTGGAAAAACCAAAACGTTGAACAAATTCCGTGTATAAAGAGCCATGCATTATGTTCAGCATCAGCTGCTAAAGTGACGGATCCTCAAACATTCTACGGGCTATAATAATAAATTAAGATTGATAATAAAGATAGTGCTCTAAATTCATCAACCTTATCAGTATTGAAGATTATAATGCTGCATCTACAGTAAGTCTATACCAATATAAATGGGCCAAAAGGGCCAAACCATAAATATGATTGATTAGATGAAAATAGAGAAGTGCACTAGGCTGGCTTATGTTAAATAAGATTCAGCCTGTGTTCCGTATTCAGTAAGTGTAGAACTGTAGAATGGTAGATTTCATACAAATCTCGACTCAAATAATCCTACTAATATTATAAACGCGAAAGTTTGTAAGTATGCATGGATGGATGTTTGTTACTCTTTCACGTAAAAACGGCTGGTCCAATTTTGATAAAATTTTGTATCGAGGTAGCTGACACCCTGGATTAACATATAGGCTACTTTTTATCCCTATATTCCCACGGAATCGAGACTTACGCGGGTGAAACCGCGGGGCGCAGCTAGTAATATGATAAAATTGAGATTCATGATAAAGCCTTAGAATATGGGCCCACTTTTAGATTGCCACAAAATGCGTGGGGTTTCTATACCACGTTCAGAAAATTGGTACCTACTTAAGTGATCGTAGGAACTGTCTCATGTTTTATTAACTTAGTTTTCACCATGTTTGTCATAACCACAGGATGTCGTGGTAGGCAGTGATAGTGTCAGTGACAATTTGACATTTTAAATCAAAGTCAAAGTATTTTATTTGTTTAACATAGGTAATATGGTACGTGGTATAAAATTTTTCGTTGTATCACTATGTTTTGCCTTGCAAGGCGTACTAATTAGGTGTAAAAAAATAAAATAAACTACAAACTAAATAAAACTGTTTCAAACAAGTAACGTCGTAAACAAGATTAACAAGTGAATCGGAAATTTCTTATTTTATGCTTCTATCATCCAAAAACTCATTGATAGAGTAGTAAGCCTTTTCAATCAATATTTTATGAACAATGCTAAGAATAAATTCTTCAGATTTCATGGATGGATGCTGCTCAGCGACGTTACAGAGATGGTAGAGGCTGTTTGTTTACGTCATTCGTACCTACCTGTCATTACCAAGGTATTTCAGATAGGTACAGACGGTACATTCGACCTTACTGCTTAAACACCTTCCGTCTTATTACAAAACAAGATTTATATTTTGACATGGCTTAAACCATGGAGCCAGTTTTTGTAATAAGAACGTAACAGTGATTGAAATACCGTTCTTTATACAAAACTGAAAACTTAGTTCGGTAACTATTTAATACATCAATGGTTCGGTACTAAGTTGTCACGTTTTGTATTAGAAACTTTACCATAGACGGAATAAAGTTCTTAATTCAATAATGGTTTAAATCTGGGTCTGAAGATAAACCTTGTTTTGTAATAATACGGCTTGTTGAATGTTACTTGCATTTGTCGATGTGACAGTTAGATAGTTGCAACCATCAGAACGTAACATCTTACAATTATATATGGTTAAAGAGTATTATTGCCTCGTTGGTGAAGTGGTCGCAGGCGCGATTGTTGAGCATGAGATCCTGGGTTCGATTCCAAGGCGGGCAAAGTGTTATTGGGTTTTTCCATTAGGAATTCTCAGTAGCAGCCCGGAGTCTGGATTTGTGCCCGTTTGATGGCAATAGGCTCGCCCCCTATTACATGGGACTTAAACATAACTGGCGAAATGTGGGTGTACTATAGGTACACCTCTGCCTAACCCTTCGGGGAAAAAAGTGTTATATTGTGTAAAGAGTATTTTTAGACAGAACTGGCGCGTGTGAACGTATATTCTTTCTTTCTATCATTAATTCCTATACAATGAAAAAGGTACAACCATGTGCAACATAACAGATGATGTGCTATATTATGTGAATATTAAGAAAACAAAGAGTTCCATACGTTTGTCTATGATATTTGTTTGAAAAAATACCGAATTCATTTCTGTGTGTGATCGTACAGCATCTGACGTCTTAGAACAACATTTTAAATTGTTTGTGTTCTAAAATATATATATGAAAAATCTAGGGCAAATCACTGGAGTAATTAGTAGGAACCGAAACTAAAGGTGACTCATAATGTAATGTCAGGCCTTTAGATACGGTTAGATTGCAAGTTCTTATACTAGAAATGATGACACAGGAAGATGAGCAGTGTTATTATGTGATTCGAATATAAAATATTTTCTTTTGTTAAAGTTGAACGGTTTTCTGTTTCACCTAAATAAACGAATTGTTGGATTTTTGTCACAGAACTTAGGAAAGCACGCACATGCTTTGCGAAGTATGAAGGAAGTAGGTACGTTATAACATTCAAAAACTTTTGAAACTTTTGAGATTACTTTAGTGCATAATTGTACCACTACTGTAATTATTTACCATACTATTCTTGAATACTCTTACAATAACATGTAAAACCATTTTAACTGTTTGAACTACAACATTAAACAAACATTGTTTTACTGCACAAACAATGATTTTGTTGCTAATCGTTTCGCTGAAATAGAACGTATAGCTCGTGCGCGTACGTTTAACTATATTAGACTAAACGCTAGCGGTAATGACAGACAAACAAACAAACAAACAAACCAACAGTACCTACAGGCGTCGGAAATAGAGTCCGTTCGCAGAACACACGCGGGATTGATCACATTCTGATGCTGTGTGGGATAGAATACATTTACGAAACGTACCTGGTTAGGATCAAGCGTTAGTTAATGGGTCTCGTCAATATTTGGGTGAGGAACGTGAAAAATCTTACCACAGACATGATTTCAGAGCTTTGAAAACACTACCAGGAAGCTTAAAACACAATTACGCGTGTTTTAGTCATAACTATAAAGAACCACGTCTAAATATGGCTTTATATCCAACGATCGTAACAGGGCAAGGCCCAAATAGCACTGACACGAATTGCATCGGTCCCGCCTCGACCAAGTTATAGGTCATCAGGCAGGCGGGGTGGCGGGCTGATTGCAAGCTCTCGGAGCAGCCATCCGAACGATGATGAGTGTAAACAAACAAACAACATTATCAGCATTACGTAAACATTACGACATGGCGACCCTTATCATCAACAAGCCACAAATCAACACTTTGTTAGGCAATAACACAACACTTGCGCGCGCACCTGTGTGAACAACTTGTTGTACCCGTTCCCTTGGTTGTTGTACCCCATCATGTTACGACATGGCGGCAGGTGGTGGCCACTGCGGACCACCAGTGGGATCGCGTCTGGGTCGGCCGTGATGGCGGCACATCGGAGCTGCCACACTTCCGTTCAGCGCGACGGTCGCGAGCGAATAAGCCCGAATATCTCCGAACGCCGAATGTCAAGCCCCCCTCGAATTGGCGGTCCCCCGCCGTTAGGTGAATGGATGCGCGCGCACGGTTCTACTCCGGTTGACGAACCGTGTGGGAGCAAGATTAGGGATTACAGCAAGTGGGTCATATAATGGAGGGCCAATTGTTTCCAGCGTTGATAGTCCCTGTGAGAGCTTGAATGGAGCTATGCAGCCAGGACACAGGCAAAGGGTTGGAGCAAACATGTGTAGTGGGCAGATTGGTGTTCACATGATCCTTCCTATGGTCAAAACCGATGAAAGTTGGTAAATAAAACAAGAAATAGCTAATTTTGGACTGAAAATGCGATATCGATTAAGACACGGTACTTTTTCAACGAGGGATGAACCATTCTATTAAGACGCATGGCTATAATTATTTAGGTAGGTACTACCTAAGGAAACATAACTTAAGAAAAATTTGTATCTGCCATCGCAAAATTTGGCAAACCTCTGCCAATTAACATCCCATATTTAAAATCCACCCTCGCGGTTAAATAGGGCAATAAATTAGGTCTTTAAATTGCCGGTGGATAAGCACCATTAATTAATAGGTCCACACATAAAATATATATTTGCAAATGGCGACGATGCGAAGGGTTTGTTCAAATTCATGGCCCACGTGTTGTGAAGTACCTACTATTGTTTAGGATACGATGGGACTGACATACGCTATGCGTAAAAGCCCCTTTAAATAAATAAAGAAAAACAAAATATGTATATTTACGTTATTGGCGGTATATAATATAACTAGGTACATGGAGACAACGTAGAAGTCGGTTGTGGACGGCGGGACGAGCTGGACGAACCCAACAAGCAATCAATCTGCCGAGCCTTGTCCCAACTATGTTCGGGTTGGCTTCTAGTCTAACCGGATGCAGAACCTACCACTACTTTATACATGGAGCGACGGCCTATCTGACCTCCACAACCCAGTTACTGGGTAACACGATACCTTTTGACAAGACTGGTTGTCAGACTTTTGGGCTTCTGACAACCCGTAACGACTCTTAAAGATCAATGTTGTAAACAGTATCCGCTTTTATAACAAGTTGCCACAATCGGTTACAGAACTTAATGATGGAAAATTCAAAACGCACATTAAACGTGCCCTTATCAAAAAAGCATATTATAAGATTAAGGCGCAACTAGTCGATACTTTTTCCATACAAATTTCGGGGGGGTTTTACTCCACTGTTACACATTGTACATCTAAAGTAAAACATGATATCGTTTTGTCTTATTATTAATTCTGTCTGTACAGAAGCAGAATAGTAAAAAACAAAGGCATTAAAAAGTTATGAGCCAACAAAGATTCGTTTTTCCTGCTAATTTTAACGCAACTTTGGGCGTAAATAAGTAATAAAAGAAGTATAAAATCTCAAAAACAAAGCTCGTTCCGACAAAGCTCAATTGTCGAAGATTATAATAAACTTTATTCGTAATTGATTTATGCAGTAGTTTTTTCATAAAACCCCACCTTCCAAAGGAGTTTTCGTATATTTTTACGCGCGCGGTTTAGTATGAATCGTCGTGCACTGTGTTTGTGTGCGTGCGACTAGACGTTATGCGTGTAGACTAGCTTCTAACTGCTCATCACTGGTGCTATCTCTGTCGGACACGATGCTAGGTGAGACAGCGTGCTTTTTGGCCGCGCCCGACAGTGAGTTCGAGCCCGCGACTAGTTGGCTCTTAAGGACTACGTTGAAGACAAGGAAGTTTGGCATTAATTCCTTCTGTACATGTGGCCTCCCTGGTACCTCATTAACGGCAAAACTATGTAAATGTCTATTAACAGCTCCCAAATTACGAAGTTATTTTTTAATTTAATTTTATCTTTTTATTTACAAACTTCACTGACATAATGTTTTTCTTATTTGACATTATTATACGTACAATTTAAATTTCAACAAGGTTCTAACTTTTATTATTTTAATCATATTTTATATTGTTTTTTTTTGTCAATGTGAGGACGTTGTAGGCTTATTAGACTGTAGATCTGTAGACCATTTTCTATTTTGTTAAGTAACTGGTACTTTTGATGGGCCTACGCTGTCCTCTCATACCTATTAACACTGTAATTTGAAAACATTGTAAAAGCCAATTTTATTTTTTTTAAAGAGTGACCGTGGAGTTTCTTGCCGGCTTTTCTCCATAGGAAAAAACCCATTGGAACCGTGCACCTAGCTTCTGACGTTTCATAAGTGCCCATGTAGGCTTATGTGAAGTAAAAATATTTTTGATTTTTTGATTTTGGTTTTGACCCTTTGATAAGACTGGTTGTCAGACTTTTGGGCTTCTGACAACCCGTAACGACTCGCGTGGTTTCGGAGGCACGGAGAAGTCTCGAATTCTCGATATGTATTAGATGGTCACCCATTCACGAACGGACTGTGGCAAGCGTTGCTTAATCTTCAATCGAGCCGTGCGGCTGTGATCGTTTTGCCACGAGACCCCAACAAGCTATGGTCCAAATTAGATCCAGACCGAAGTAGCTGGCAGTCATGGGGAGAGAAATTTGCCCAGCAGCGGGATGACGCGCGCTGGGAGTAAGAGTTCAGAAAACATCATGTAAATCGTATAAGCATTGGACTCTAGGGTGACTCAGCTAGGTTTACGGCCATGGTTCACTTGGCACTAATAACCAGAGATCGGAATAGGTAGAGCTTATTTACGTAAACTTCGAGGAACGAAGTAAAATAGAGTGGATAATACCTCCTCTAACATCCCGGAATAATTTTAATGACGTTTAAATCCCGGGATTTATTTATTGGACTTTATTTATAGTTGCAAATTAAAGATTTGAAAATTCATATCATATTCAGTTGTGTGACAAAAGATATTTTGAAACAATAGAAACGGCCACCGCTACCTGTTCCTGGGCACGAATAACCAAATATCTGTACAACAAAATGTAAGTATGTAGATATGTATTCGAAGCGCAAGTTTGAATAAACCAGCCAGCTTAATTTTATATTACCTACATAAAACAAAACATTTGAATTTGACACAATTTTAGAACGTAACACAAAAATTATTTATACATATATATATTCTTCAAATATATATGTATAAATAATTTTTTAGGGTCAATAATCAATAATTTATAACTATAAGTCATGGTTTTTAAATCCCAGGATTTTAACGTTATTATAATTATTCCGGGATTTTAGAGGAGGTACTATCCACTCTGTTACTTCCTTCCTCGAAATTTAGGTAAATAAGATCTACCTATTCCAATCTCTGCTAATAACATAAACATAAACTCACACCTTCTTCCCATGGGGGTAGGCAGAAACTATAGAACGCCACTTGCTACACTCCTTACATACTCCTTTTGCTTCGCCTACGTTCATACATCTGCTCAATACATATACAATAATAACACAAGGTTAAACCCCCATTGTTGCCCCATTGGTTTCCCAGGAACTAAATTAGAGACCCAAGACTCTGGGTATGTTAATAAACCCTATATGCTGTCATCATGTAGATAATTAAAATTATACATTTTATTTGCGATGGCGTATTGTGTACATAATTTATAAAGTCCGAAGAAAAAATAATTTCAATAGGCATCGCCAAAAGCCATTCATTTTATCATCACGCAATATCATAATCTGCCTGAACTACTCGTACTATATTTAGAGGCCCTCAACTCATGTTTAAGGGTAATCAATCAATTCTTATTTTTTTTTTGACACTATATAATTTTAGAATCTTTTGACATAAAACTGTTTGACATATTGAAAACTGTTTGACATTTTATCTTAAACCTGTTTGACATTGTATTTAAAACTGTTTGCACTATTTGCATTTCACTGTTTTATTCTTTTTTTTTTTGGGTGGGAAATTATTTATTTATTTATTTCAAATAACTTCTCCCACTCTGGGCTGAGCGGGAGGGCGTGTCAGACTTTTACTGACTAAAACCCACCTGTGTTCCTTCCGTTGCCTGTGTGCCAGGGCCACGATATCCCTTTCGGACAAACTCGCAACCCTGGCAGGCATTGGCCCTAACGGACCCCGTCAGTTGGTGCTGACATCTCTTTGAGGCGCGCGTGAAACACAACGTGCCGTCAAACCGGGCCAGCAGTGCCATTCTGTAAATATCTCACCGTGAAATCTTGCGTGGTCTGAGCTGTCAGTGTCATAGTGTCATCTCACTGATGCAAGCATTTCATTTACAATCATAATCGAGATTTTAATAATATTTTATTTAGCTAATTCTGTGCTATTTTAGTTTTAGTGTTGCTATTTTATTCAAAAACCTCCTTAATTAGTAATTTTAGACACTTAAATACTAGCTTTGAAATAATATAGAATGATCAACATAATTAGCATAAAAAATATTATTAAAATCTCGATTATGATCGTAAATGTAATCCTTGGTCCATCCCTAGCATCATGTGGGATGACACTGACAGTTCACTCCACGCTCACTTCACTTATGTTTTCACGGTGAGATGGTTACAGAATCGACATGCTGGTCCTTATCGGACGGCGAGCTACCCATCGCTCACCGTCCGCAGGCCCGCGCCTACGGTGGCCGGAAATCAGCTTGCGACTCCCGACGCCCGGGGCGTCTCCTGCGGCGGCTAAGGGCGTGAGGGCGCGAACCCTGCCTCACCCTCACGCGTTCCGCCTCCTCCTTCGCGAGCATTACTGCTTCGCAGAAGGAGGTGACGGCCTCCCATGCACTCCCGCTCCGAACCATCTGTCCGGTCCGATCGACCGATGAAATCGCGAAAAAAAAACCAGCTGTTCCCTACATTTTAACGAGTTATTCGAACATAAATGTAGGGAACAGCTGGTTTTTTTTCGCGATTTCAGATTTGGTCCCATAGTAAAAATTGTTCATAATGATGAGTACAATTTTAAAACGTCAATAACCCCTTAAGAGGTTATTGACGTTTTAAAAATAACCCTGTATACACAGCTCTTTCTCTCTTTATAATATTAGTATAGATTATTTCTTTACTTGATCAGTGTGCAACTGCCCTCAAATTCACATTTTTCACCGATTACTTAAGTTAAGTTTGCCATTGCCCTTACTCTATACTAAAATGCTGTTTCAAAAGTGTAAATTCCACTAGAAAAATGATAGTAACAGGTTAATTTACCGCGATGAATGAGTAAAACATTTTATTGAACCAACTACGTGTAAAATCAAGATTAGGAACCTATTCAAAGGTCACAATAATTACATCATAATTTTACATTTGCATGAAGTCAAATGAATGAAAGGCGAAGTACGTGCCTACTTTTAAAACAAATTACTATAGTTGTAACTGTTTCGTTCCCAGTTAAACCGAACTCAGTTTAAGTTATTAAAATTCAAGACTAGGCAAAATTCATCTACCAAAAGGATACGATTGTAATGGCCACAAAGATTGTGTAAATTTTCTATGAGCCATATTAGACTAACATAGAAATATGATCACAGATGTATGAGTTATTATTATGTGAATAACCTATGACGGTATAGTATCTACATTATTATTCAAATTGTCTATGATCATAGATATGGGATCCTATTTGACAGCAAGCGTACAAATATGATCATATCCGTCTAACCTCAAAAATAACGTCAAAATGCAAGAATTTCAACTGGAATATCGAAACAACAAAAATATTGAGGTATTCCACTCAGAGCACTGATTTAAACAGCACTGGTCCGAACCGCACCTGAGCACTTCCACTAACCGCACTGAAACAAAGTATTGATAAGTGCGATTCGGTGGAGCAGTTACAAACCTTCTAGTAACACCTTTTTCACCGTTTTTATCTTCTTTTGAATGCAATTAATAATATTGCACTCACATAGGCTATGAGTACGATTTAGCCGTGTTTTCCGATGCTATGAGTGCATCGGAAAACACGGTTAAATCGTTATCCATCTTGATTAAATATGACATTCATATGACCATTAGTGTAATGTGTAAAGATGAAGAACAGCATAATTTAACTATGATCATAGAATTTGAGAGATATGAAATCATATTTGTATGATAAATATATGATAGTGTAATTGGGGTCTAAGAGAAAAACACAAACAAGGTTTTTTTGTCATCAAATCATCACCAAACGTGTTGTATCGATTCGACACTCCTTGTGTATTCGTCAGAAAAAAATAAAGAAACAAAAATCGAATTATCTGTCACAGAAACAAGTCCTACAATAACATAAGTTCAGAAAAAAAGGTACACTCGGGGTACTGAACTACGGGACACCGGTGTCCCGTAGTTCAGTACCCCGAGTGTTAGTTTATAAGTGAGTAAACGTAACTATAGCACGTTTGCGTTAAGATTTTTATTCTCACCCTTGTATTCTTAGCATTATGATCTATCGGTCAAATTTTAACGCAAACGAAATAGTTACGTTTACTCTCTTGCAAACTTACACTTGGGGTACAGCCGATCTATTCTGAAAAAATCTCATCGTGTAAGCGTAGGTGAAGTGAGCTGTTAATAGTGTCAATCCCTCACTGACAGTTCACTCCACGCTCACTTCACCTAAGTTTTTTTTTTTTTTTTTCCTTCTGGCTTCGCACGGTTTGTGCATTTAGCCAATGTCAAGTTTTAGTTCTTGTATAATATTATAGTAATTATAAATGCATGATGATGATATCCCCGCCCACTCCCCTTGAGTTTCAGTAAAGATGTGGCACTTTACTGAGACTTCACGCGGACTTCTTGAGAGAACTAGAAGCGAAGTTGCACTGTTTTGTTTCATTTGCCTACACTAATGCACGTTCACAAACACTTAATGGTTAATAATCCACCATTATTACACATTAATATTCGGCTAAACACAAATTTTGGAAAATTAAACAAACTGCTGAACATGACGCTTCACTTTCCCGCCAAGAAGTCTCTCACCTAAGTTTTCACGGTGAGATGGTTACAGTACGTCTACCATGAGTTGTATCGAAAAATTACTCGCTAACGTTAAACTCGCTAGCGTATTAACGTGGGTAAAAGAGATTTCTACAACGCTTGCACCATGATTTTTACGGAGTTTAACGCAGGCGATAAGGTAAGCTCGATAGATCGTGTCGTATAGCGAACTTCACTCCTTATGTTTTGTTTCTTTCTTTATCACTAATATGAAGAGAGAACGGCTCATAAGCTCGTATAACAGTAAACATTGTTGTGAGTAAGTTGTCGGTTCATGGGCTAGGTATACCTATGGCATTTAGTAGTTGTTGAATTTTTAATCCTTATAATATTTCATGTCGTCAATTAAATTTGGAATTTTTCTGACGTTGTGTGGTCCGCAGCTTTTTTGACTATTAAAATAAGTTTACAAAAATAGAATAAGTAGTGTTTAGAGAAATGAAAATTATTGTTATAGTTCTAATGCCACTCTTTTGTTCACTTCAAGTCCGTAACATTATTCAATAATAAGTACAAATCTTCAAATGCTTCTCTAGAGAGTCTATAAAGTTGGCCACTAACATATTTCATGCTAAATAAGCTCTTCCCGCCATTATTTTGACTTGAATAGACTCAAAACGTGTATAATTTGAATGTAAACAAATGTTTCACACCTCAAAATGCTAGTGAGCTACGTAACTACTATCGCAAGCGTATTTTTCGATAGCGTCTGTCGAATTAGTGACTCATGGTGCCGTTTTGTATGGTGACAGCTGAAAAACGTTAGTGACTATCGAATAGATTACGTTAGGTTTCTTACCTATCGAAATCTATAGTGCTCATGGTAAGTATTTTTCTTTCTGTGACTGCAAGGGGCGCTGTACAATATTTCATACATAGGATTTACGGAGACGCTAGCGAGTTTTGGCTGTGCTAACTCATGGTAGAGGTACTGAATAGCACTGCAGGTAACGTTAACAAACCGTAACTTCATAGTACAAGTTGCTACAAGTACTTACATAAGTACTTCCCTACGTTCGCAGTTCGCTGCGCTCGAGACTCGAGCTTTTATCGGGCGCGCTGGCAATATTGCACTGCACTTACTAGTAACTAGATTGTAGTAACAAGTACAATGAAGTTATACCGCCATGCATAAGTAAAGCTATTCTACGTTGAAAATTAGTTCACAAAAATGTGTAGGTATTTAAAAAATAACCTCAATACGTATACATAAGGTTTAGTTTGCGCTAAAACCGTAACAAAGGATAATTTTTCAATCGTTTTAGTTATTCTAAAACCAACTTAATTTATACTGTCATAAAGTTGTTATTTGTTTATGTGGCAATAACATCATCTGAAAACAAGGATTTGAATAGACTTTAAGAACATAAATACATTCGATGTATATTTTATTTTTTAAAGTGTGCATTTTATTGCGTGTGGTTATAACATTAATGGGCTGTTTGCCCATCTCCGGAGAAGTTCCGGCTAATTTATTCGACACGTATTTTATACTCAGGTGCGTAATACTAGCAACGGGCGCGGTGTGCGTGTATGACCAGATGTATGAACGTAAGCGAAGCAAAAGGAGTATGTAAGGAACGTAGCAGGTGGCGTTCTATAGTTTCTGCCTACCCTCATGAGAAGAAAGCGTGAGTTTATGTACGGATATTTAATATTTAATGAAAAATTACGTCTGGTGGGTGGTACCTGCGTAGAGACTGTAAAACAGGCTGTTAGTCAGTCACTGAGCCAACACAGCATTATTATTTTTTGTGCACATAAGTTCAAAAAGTGGTAACAGTATCAAATAAGACAAACCAGCCAAATTTCGAAACTTTGTCAGACCATGCATCCAAAAAGACAACGCCACACTTCGCCACAGTCGCCCAACTATGGCAACATCTGACGCCGCCATTAGGTTACGACGGGAATATTTTTGCCCAAAAACTATAGGGTCAGTCTATAGTTTTGAGGGCTATCATACATTATAGCAGTAGGTGGCATTTGTGTGTGATATTTTGTTGAACAATGTCGACCCTGCAAATGCTCTTACGATCGACAAGGCAGCAACACTCCGTTATAGTCACGCAACTGTCACTCATCTGACGCCGCCTCAGTCAGTACGATAGGAGTATACTGGTCTATTAATGAGGAACGCAAGGCCCGCATGTGCGAAATCGTATACACGCGGTGACTCACACCTCGTATCTCATAAGCTTATAGTTTTCGTTTTAATAATACTACGCGGTGTATGATTAGTACGTTTTTTATTTTCATTGAGGAATTTGGTAGATTTATTTGGCGTAGATTTTTTATTGTTGAGAAATCTTGATTGTTTATTTTTGAAAATTTGGGTAGCCTATTAAAGTGTGTTAGCTTTTAGGGTACCTTTGAATATTAATTTTTGTTGCATTTTTTTCTATGTTCATTCAAATCCTTAATTGGTTTAGTAAATTTAAATGTGTTTGGTTGATTTTGAAAATTGGATGACTTGTGATTGTGCAAGCTTTTAAGATGTGTACAATTTTGAATACTAATTTTAATTTGTTTATTATTCTCAGCTTAACTAAAGCCTGAAAAAATATGTCAGTAAAAGTTAAAGTAGCGGTCATTCACCTTTATGAACACAATTAGATTAAAAAAAAAACTAGTTAAAAACAACCAGTAGTTACAACAATACTCATAGTGATAAAATAATGTTATGTAAATACGTGAACACGCCCACAAACCAACCGGCCTACGTATCTGCTACGCACTCGTAGCGATTTCGTAGCGTTCGTAGCACTGGCGCAGTGGCGCAGACCTCCTGCGTACACCCGAGTTTACGTGGGTTTTCCTGAAGGGACGATATTTGTCCCCAGAATGTACGACAAAGTATTTATAGAATCCGGAAATGAATTTATGAATACATTTTTTACGAGATATTTTGAGTTGTTTTGCCCAGTTTTTAAAATTAAGTAAGTACAGAATAAGTTCTTCTTAGTAATTTATTAAATCTAAATATAGCTGATTTAATCGATAGTGTTTTTCGCCAACCCACCTGCCAAGTGTGGCGATTATTGCCACCCCCCCCCCTTTTGGGGGAGGCCTATGTCCAGCAGTGGACGTCTATCGGCTGGAATGATGATGATGAATCGTTAGTCCTGCATCCCATCGTCTGGCTCAGCGTGCTGTGCTGGCGCTGCTGCTGCGGTAAACCTCAAGCGACGTAAGTATAATAACCTTATCGGTGATTATATTTTCGGGCCGTTTGGGGTTAAAACCCTCGGGCCGTGCGGTCCGAGTGCTCATGATTAAAGTCTGCAAACAGCTGGTTGACGCTTCCCGGGAACCAAGGGCTGGTTTTTACCTTGATCAGAGGCTAAGCATTGTCATACAACGTGGCAATGCAGCCAGTCTCTTGGGTACTAATTGCCTTTTAGGCCGGACATATTGGAACACAAATTTATTGTTAAGACCTGTATCAAACATATACCCACAATAAAGATATTTTGTTTTTTTTTTTTACATTACCAGTCGACAGCGATGCGGATGAATTGTTCGACGCCATATTTTAGTTTGTTAATACTTTTAGTTAAGTTAGGATAATATATTGTTATTTTTATTAATTAATTAGGTTTAAGTTGTTATTTATGTACATTTATTTCATTTGAATTCTAAATAAAATTACCTCAACAAAATAATATTTATAACTGAACAGCTTTCTTTTTTGAGTGTAGCTTCTATAGTGTAAAAGAATTTATGGATAAATAAAATTGATTTAAGGTT
The DNA here is from genome assembly GCA_948098905.1 of Tiliacea aurago. Taxonomy (NCBI): domain Eukaryota; kingdom Metazoa; phylum Arthropoda; class Insecta; order Lepidoptera; family Noctuidae; genus Tiliacea; species Tiliacea aurago. The sequence continues at coordinate 26,996,716 of OX402581.1, read as the reverse complement.
GTTTCAATAAACCCCGAAATTTTGCATGCTATGTGTTATATTAGCTAGATATGTTTGTGCCATTGTAATTTATTTTAACACAATTTTATTGTATACCCATGTCATAAGCAAATAAATGATTTGATTTGCATTTGATGAATTTACGTCAGTTTTCATATTGGCCACAGCATTAAAATAAAATTACTAGTATGTTTCACTTCCAAAAAGAGGTAATGACTGCAGGATGTCCATAACAACAGCAATAATCAATCGCAAAAGCACAAAACTATTTGACCAACGCTTGAACAGGATATTCTTTGACTGATGAACTGTGTCTCCTACGCTAAGAACTCAAGAAGATCCGTTTCAGCACATTGTTCGACTACATACTTCCGCCGCCCTACAGTAGATTTTCATGAAATATGTCTTCCTTATCGAAAACATGGGTACAATACCATCGTATCTAACTCAAAAAACGACGTTCTCGCAACAGCGACCGACAGTACCTTACTTTTACATAATTATCTGCACAAACTACATCGGCTGTTCATTTAATAGTTCCAAAACAGCATCTCACAACTACCATAAAATTCCAATCTTACTCGCTTGTAATACGACCCAAAACGACCGCAGCAGAGCTTACATTATCAAATTTCACCTCGGAATTGTTAAAGGAAAATGAACTTTAAGTCCATGTAAGAATGGGTTATGATAATTTTGCGGTGTAAGTTCGGAGTTTGGCATGCGGTAAAACATTCTGTGTTTGCGACAATGCAGAATGAGGCTTGTTTTGATGCGGGTAAGGTTGTTGTTTGTTTGTGGTGTGTGGCGCATGCGCGGGGTTCGGATCGATGTCCACCGCCGCGCCGCGCCGGCGACGGCTGACCTACTTGTGGCAGACGCACGGGTGACGGGCAGGACGCGCGCTGCTCCACGGTGACACTTTACTTGTGTGGACACGAGCATAAGTGGTACAGGTTATGATAAAATACTGACAACAAGCTAAATACGTGAGCTCATAACTCGTCCACGAATTATCAGATTTATGTGATTTTAAAAATGCATTTTAAAATCATATAAATCTGATAATTCGTTTTCGAGTTATGAGCTCACTCATAGTATATGTAACGAAAATAAGGCTGAAAAAGGTTTGGCTAAAATCACGATGCTAAGACCAACAGCGGTCGTTAACTTTTTTGTACGTTTTGAGTATATTTTTAGAATAGAATACTGTTTATTATGTACCCCATAAAAAATACAGATATTATATAGAAAAGTTAATATAATCGTGAAAACCGTTGAGCGCTTACATGCAATCAGTTTTTAGTAGGTGATCGTTTGATGGGTCAATTAAATTAGTTAAATATAAATGTAACAGGCAGGCGCTTTACTTTGTGTAAATTATTTCATCACCACTGCTCTTAAAACGGTGAAGGAAAACATCGTGAGGAAACCGGCATGTCCTAGAACCAAAAAGAAATGTGACATCCACCAACCCGCACTGAGCCCGCGTGGTGGATTACAGCCCACTCCTTCTCACCGAGAGGAGGCCTGTGTCCCAGCAGTGGGAACATTATAGGCTGATTATGTACCTACACATGAACCTTCCGGAATCAATCCCCTAAATAATGCTAGAACCCAGAACCGCATCAAAATCCGTTGCGTATTTTAGAAGACCAACACTGGCACACATACAAAAAGTAACTTCAATTTATAATATACTAGCTATGCCCCGCGGTTTCACCCGCGTAAGTCTCGATCCCGTGGGAATATAGGGATAAAAAGTAGCCTATATGTTAATCCAGGGTGTCAGCTACCTCGATACAAAGTTTTATCAAAATTGGTCCAGCCGTTTTTACGTGAAAGAATAACAAACATCCATCCATCCATCCATCCATACTTACAAACTTTCGCGTTTATAATATTAGTAGGAAGTAGGATTCAGAAGACCAAAAATAAATTAAATAAACTTGACAAATACGACATAATTTCAATTTACCTGCCTTTCCGTTTTTCCGATGTCCCTTTCAACAAAAGCTCGCACCGTAACTGCGCGTTCGAACAACTTCCGTAGCGCAACACTAACACGCGCGCTCCATTACGCGCTGTGTTAAGGTCGACAACCGCTACGTTCACGTTCAGCCAGCTATGTAACCGTTGCTGTTGTTTAAATATTGTTGTTCGAGTCTGTCTGTTTGTCTTGGTGTATATTGTCTGCTAAACGATCGTGGTTATGGGGATGGTATACTGTACTGTTTAGGCTTTTGCGTTATATACTCGACTGTTGTTGTATTTAGGGTTCCGTACCAAAATGGTAAAAAGGAACCCTTATGGTGAGACTAAGTCTGTTTGTCTGTCTGTCATCCCTGGGATACCCAGGGATGACAGACAGACAGACAGACAAGAACTACTAATGCTATGAACTTGAAATTTAGAATAGTTTTAGATGGCGTTTGCCCAACTATTTTGCAAACAAGAAAGAAATTAAAAAATATATATTTATTGCAAAAGGGGCTGAAAATTTTGAAGTGGGGCGACTAGGGCATGTGGAGTATCATATGAAAGAATGCTTTTGCACATTCTTAAACATTTTTTTTAGGCAGAATTTTTTCCGACTTTTGATGAAAACTTAAAAAAAAAGTACCGTTCCTCCCCTTTATCTCCGAAGTTTGCATAGATAAAAATCTGAAATTATTCTATGTGATAGAAGTTTATGTAAAGATTACAGGAAAAATAAAACGACGTCTCTACATAGCACAGTTTTTCAGAAATCATCATCATCATATTACGGAATCCTCGGTGCGTGAGTCCGACTCGCTCTTGACCGGTTTTTTTTTATTGACTTTGGATTTAATTTGGGATGTTGGGACGTGATTTCTGTTAGGTACGTTACTTACGGTTCGTAGAATGAAATGGCAGAGCCCTGGCTAAAAACAGGCGACAACGATCTTTTTTAGCTGCGGAAATACTGAAATAATCAGGTAACAATATTAGACAATGCCTTTTTTGGTACTTTTAAATATAGGAGCTTAATTTTGTTTCAAATGCAAAATTGCACACACAATTATTATATGAAAAAAATAGCGACCCGCCCCGACTTCGCACGGGTGCAATGCTATAGTATTCAGCCAACGTTTGCAATGTAAGCGCAAAAAAGTGTGTTTATTTACGACATCACATTAGAAACCTCTAAAATTATCAGTATGTCTCTACTATATTATGCATGTACTAAACATGTAAACCATCCTCTTGGATCACTCTATCTATTAAAAAAAAACCGCATCAAAATCCGTTGCGTAGTTTTAAAGATCTATGCATATATAGGGACGGACAGACAACGGGAAGCGACTTTGTTTTATACTATGTAGTGATTTACATCTTCATGTATGCATTACAACCAGCAAAGGTAATGCTGGTTGTATTGCCAATAAAGGGATGTAAGTAAGTAAACGACCTAAATTTTTTTTGTAGTCGGGTAAACAAAGATAAGAAAACTACCTTCTCTCCAAGTGATATCCTCGATTTTATATTATTCTTATTACATTTTTCACACACATTTCTTTTTATTCACTCTATTCCCTGTGTTAGCCCATGGAAAGAAAATAAAACGCCTTGTGCTACGAATTCGACATCCTTTTTTTTTTGGGTGGGAAATTATCAAATAACTTCTCCCGCTCTGGCCGGAGCGGGAGGGCGTGTCAGAATTTTACTGACTAAAACCCACCCATGTTCCTTCATTTGCCTGTGTGCCAAGGCCACGATATCCCTTTCGGACAAACTCGCAACCCTGGCAGACGATCGTGAGGGATCCTAACACATATTTTTTTTGCTTATACCACATCTTTTAACCATTAGATATTGTGCGAACTTATAATATTATTTAAGAGAAAGATCTGATGAGAAGAAAAGCGACAAAACAGTCTTTAAATAAAAAAACTGGACGTCAGTGCGTTACGGTGCAAAATGTATTCGAGGAAATGGAACAATGGCTTAATCGTCCTCTTAGACGTCCTCTAAACAGCTAGTTACCGCATGTGGAATTTTCTTTGTTTAACCACCACGCGGCGTCCAATTTTGGTACAATCTTACTTCCCCATTGATTTTAGCTTTTATCTAGCATATTAAATAATTTGGTCTTTATTCATGCATACGATAGTTATCGGAATAAACTGAAAATTCTAAGGCGATTAAGAGAATATAAGAAAGACGCATAATTTTCCATATAAAAATAAAATTCAAGTTATCATTAAAATATTCATGTCATGGTGTGTTCTGTGAATGGCATGTCAATGGCTTCCATACATTCAAATTTCATACAAGGGGAACAATTATAATCTTGAACTCGGGCAAGCTACTTTGATCTTTATTGTTATAGATTATTTTTGATTAGAAGGAAGGCAGGGATATAAGTTGTTATGGGCTTGTTGCCGATTCGATACGCGTTACGAAAATGAAGCGAGTCTTCGTATTCCAAGCGTATAATGTAGAAGGAAAATCTCACAGATGAGAACAAAATATTACTGTACCTGTATACAATTTACTTCGTGGTTCTGTTCTATGTATGTATTATCTAATGAATGGTAACACTGTAAGCTATTGTAACTCAGAAATATTGGATGATTGCTTCTTAATCAAACGGTTACCGCGAGTATATTGATATGACGGCGCAGATAGTGGCCAGTATAGTTGTGTGTCGAAGTTATTGGAATACCCGAAAAGATCGGATAAGAGTGACACTGGCTGGTGGCCACTCTAGCAGAGCGTCGCATCGATGGTTGCGTGGCGGCTGTCTTCTGATGACACAGAGGATGTCAGGGGAGCCGCTGTCGTACCACGTCCACGACGAACTGCTTTATTCCAGCACAATCCTGATGATATTGAAGCTGCTGAACCATTAATACGATGACCGCTTCTGGTGAAGGCTATCCTACGCCGTTAGATATATTGTATAGTTGATATTGTGGAGGTAGAACGTGATTACGTGACTACTCGCATATAGGGTGGCGGTTATAAATCAATTAAATTCACATGCAGGCGGAGGCATGGACAGAGTATCAAATTATTATGAAACCTAACTTAGTAGTTCGTCTAATGAGATGTAGATACTTTGCCAGGACGTATATCAACATTCGAAAAGTAATATGCAAGAACGCTGGTATGTAATGAAATTATAATATCATTTAAACTAGATGTTTTGTTATTTGGATCAGTAATAATAAAAAACTTTTTACAAAAAAAAAACTGACTTCCAAAAAAACACTACAAAGTGAAAAATAAGACCGCCCATTGTGTCACCCTATGTAAAATTTAAACATTTATATCTGTTACTTTTATGGTGTACATAATAAAGAGTATTCTATTCTATTCTATTCTAAATAACTTTAATTTCGGAAGTCGGTGTCTTTGGATCTGTATTTTAGTTTTATGCCACCGACTTCCGAAATTAAAGTTATTTTTCACTTTGTAGTGTTTTTTCGGAAGTCGGTTTTTTTTTTGTAAAAAGTTTTTTATTTTTCACTTTTTGTGCCGAAAAAGAATTTTCCAAATCGGTTTGTAAATGACGGAGTTATGCGCGAACAAAAAACGCAATGCAGAGTAAACGAAAAGATCGTTAATGTAGACAATGTAGATACATTTTCAGATGTTTGTTGATTTTTCAAAATCCGCTTGTCCGCTTTCGATAAAATTTTCATGGGACCATTTGGGAAGTATACCCTTTCCAACAAAAAAATAAATTTTCAAATCGGTTGGCAAGCGATGGAGTTATGCACGAACAAACATTAAAAAAAAATACAAACATCCGACTTGAGAACCTCCTCCTTTTTTAGAAGTCGGTTAAAAAAGTATTTAAAGAAAGAAAAGTAACTAAACATACCTACAAACTGATTTCAGATACCAACGAGCCGTAAACAAGACAACAAACTTTACATAGCTCAAAAGGATAAGTTGGAAGCACGAACTGTTTTTTTCCCCAAACATTGTACACACAAGAACACCCTATTTTCCCTAATGTCGGTAAATGTCATATTTACCGATATTAGGGAAAATAGACAAGATCATTAAAAATATAGGCCGCAAGAAAATAACATTGTCGGGCATGACCAAGTGGCTATGGACATACCGGAGGGAATTGTGTATCTGTGGGGCGCTAGTAGTAGCGGGTATGGACATAAGCGGGGCCGTGAATAGGCTTCTTAATTCTACTAGCATTAAGAGTCCTTCTTCCTTTGACGAGCATGTATCGTGTATCGTGCCTCGATTACACAAGTTGCTAACAGGCCTAGCTACCTAGAAAAAAAAAATGTAAGTACTATTACGAGATAAAAACAAATGATGCTGGTGGCTTTACTTACGAAACAAAGGATAACAGGGGAACTTCGAGCGTTTGAGCCCAGGCTCAGGCCCAGGCAGTTTACTTTCAGTAATTTATTTAATCATCGCTGCTCTCAAAACGGTAAAGGAAAACATCGTAAGCAAACCGGCATGGCCTAGAATCCTTGTGGTGGACTGAAGCCCACTCCCTCTCACTGAGAGGAGGCCTGTGTCCCAGCAGTGGGAATAATAGAGGCTGATTATGCCAGATATGCGGATGAGTTTCATACGGCGGCGCAGCGGTTAGTTTGGGAGCCAATCTAGTGACATATAAAGCTTTTCTGTACCCCTAGTGTAAGTTTGCCAGTGAGTAAACGTAACTAGCGCGTTTGCGTTAAGATTTGTATTCTCACTATTATACTCTTAGCATTATTTATGATCTATCGGTCAAATTTTAACGCAAACGAAATAGTTACGTTTACTCTCTTGCAAACTTACACTTGGGGTACTGATGTGGTTTATTACTTTTCAAATATGATATTTATTTCTTAGAAATAAATATCCCGAGGAACACTTCGTGATGCAAAATCTAACTGAAAGACTAATTGTACGAGTTAGATTTAATCAGAAAAGTACTTTGCCAACATTTAGTAACTGTGATTCACAACTTTTTGGAAACAAGAAACATTTGGCATAGAGCACCAGGTCATGAGTATCTGGCTAATTATATATTTTTGAACAAAGCTAAGCTTGTTCGAAGGACAAGCTAACCGGTAAAGCATACCATAAGTGGTAACACAGGTGGTAACTAACCAACCAACATTAAAAAAAACCACAAACCAAAAAAAAACATCAAGAAAATCTAAAAATGTGAGGCTCTGTTTTGTCAACTGCAAGTCTACAGTTAATACAAATCTAGAGCTGTGTGAAAACGCACCGGATAAGATTGACAAAGCAGTCACCCAGATTAAGCTTATTTGTAATTCCGTGGAATTGATTGCAGACTGACTTTGTCATCACGGCAACATATTTAATGCCTTTCAAAGCGAGGTCGCGGTCACTGAGACCCTACAACTGTAAAATCACTGACTCCAAGGTTTTATAAGAGGCCCATCTTGTTCGAGGGCCCACTCTGACCGTGGCGGACGATACGGAGCATCTGAGGGCTTTTCAACAGATGGACAAGACCCAGCGGTGTTGCAGAAAATGGAGAGGGATCGAATTAGAAAGTATTGGCAAGGCAAAAGAAAGGTCAGGCGCAAGATGAGGGTAGTTATTTTCAAAAGAAAGCTTGTGAAAGGTCAGGGCAAGTTTAATAGTTCTTTATAACATTGATGGGTGGAAATACGAATCTATACAAAACGGTTAATATTTTTGAGGTTACAGGGAGCATACTGTGTGCTTTTTTATTTGTTTTTATATAAAAATAAAAAATAAAAAAACTTTATTCAGTTCAAAAAACACGGTACATCATAAAAAAAAATAGTAATAGGTTACATAAGAGCCATAAATGCTAGATTTCGCAAATTCCCTGAACCCCACACTAGGATTCCCTGTGTTGTGGGGTCCAGTCTCTTCCCAAGAAATTTAAAAAAAAACATTTTTTAATATATAATGTGTACAAGTGATTCCGATATCCAATTTAGGTACTAAATAAACAATTTTATTTCATTTCTATAGTATTTGTCGAAGGCATAGATTCAATCTGTCCTTCGACAAATGTGTTACAAACGGTGTTCATTCTAAGCTCCAATGATAGCAACTTGGTTCATATACTATTTCATTTCACCCGGGTATTACAAATCTCGATAAAGTAACAAAGACTTTCAAAAAGTTTCAAATAACAGACAGTACAGTTCCTGACGTTCTCTGAGTTTCTGTTAGCTATGGGAAATTCCTCAAGATGACGTTTACATTCTGAGAAAACTGTGCTAAGTACCTGGTTCCTTGAATGAATTCCCGCAACACAGTTCAGTTTTGAAAGCTCAAGAAAACCTTTAAAATTCAAATGCCGCGTACTCACAACACGTCTCTCATTGAACACGTTTATGTTCAACGCGTTGTATACGTTCAAACTCGTACGATCATGACTCATGCGCCATTCATGAAATACGGAATTACGAGTCGTTACACGCTATGGGTATTGTTTTACTTAAAACTGTGTACTATTTAGATACTAGTACGATAACTAGGTACACACGCATGCCTATTGTTGTGACATCAAACTTCTCTATTGAGTACAGCTTGCGTCCTGTTGGTGGAATTTTATCAAACGCAATAAAAGCAAAGCCTTTGCTGTTGGATTGATCCCTCCATTTCCCGGATCACTATCTGGTTAAGACCTACTGTCGTATGTTTGCCATGTATAAAATTCCTTCAGTATTTTTAAAGAACTACTTATAAACACCAATTCATGCAAATCCACCCGTTTAGAACATCGACCGACCCAATATGGGGAAGTAGTACAATTGAGTACAACCGATGCACATCAGTTGTATCAATTTGGCATTGATAGCGCCTTTCTATCGTACCAATAAGGGCGATTAACGTAGTGCAAGTGACAACAAGCAATTCAACCATATCGATATGTTCGCTATTTCTGCTGGTAGATTCAAAAATGTTGTACTTGAAACACTTAGTCACTAGTAATTTTAATTAAGATTTGCATACCATGATGAGTTTTTCTTTGTTTGCTCAATTTACTTTTGTTTTACTATTTAGCAATATTTCTTAACTTGAATTGTTGTAGTTTGTAGGTTTTAGTTTTAATAGCATAGTTTGTACCTACTTAAAGATTTTTTTTAATGTGTGTTCCGTGGAATATGTTGTTGGTTACATATTTGGCCGTATGTTTTTCTATTTCTTAGTTTATCGTTTCTTTGTAACGTGTAACTTTTTGTTTTCCCTAATACATAAAATAAAATAAAATGTTACCACTGATGTGCAGTTGACTGTACAGTCATGTGTTTCTATGACGTACGCAAAAACAATCAAAGAACATGATGCATTACTGATCGACTTCGACACATTTGTCGAAGGACAGATTGAATCTATGCCAGATTCAATCTGTCCTTCGACAAATGTGTTACAAACGGTGTTCATTCTAAGCTCCAATGATAGCAACTTGGTTCATATACTATTTCATTTCACCCGGGTATTACAAATCTCGATAAAGTAACAAAGACTTTCAAAAAGTTTCAAATAACAGACAGTACAGTTCCTGACGTTCTCTGAGTTTCTGTTAGCTATGGGAAATTCCTCAAGATGACGTTTACATTCTGAGAAAACTGTGCTAAGTACCTGGTTCCTTGAATGAATTCCCGCAACACAGTTCAGTTTTGAAAGCTCAAGAAAACCTTTAAAATTCAAATGCCGCGTACTCACAACACGTCTCTCATTGAACACGTTTATGTTCAACGCGTTGTATACGTTCAAACTCGTACGATCATGACTCATGCGCCATTCATGAAATACGGAATTACGAGTCGTTACACGCTATGGGTATTGTTTTACTTAAAACTGTGTACTATTTAGATACTAGTACGATAACTAGGTACACACGCATGCCTATTGTTGTGACATCAAACTTCTCTATTGAGTACAGCTTGCGTCCTGTTGGTGGAATTTTATCAAACGCAATAAAAGCAAAGCCTTTGCTGTTGGATTGATCCCTCCATTTCCCGGATCACTATCTGGTTAAGACCTACTGTCGTATGTTTGCCATGTATAAAATTCCTTCAGTATTTTTAAAGAACTACTTATAAACACCAATTCATGCAAATCCACCCGTTTAGAACATCGACCGACCCAATATGGGGAAGTAGTACAATTGAGTACAACCGATGCACATCAGTTGTATCAATTTGGCATTGATAGCGCCTTTCTATCGTACCAATAAGGGCGATTAACGTAGTGCAAGTGACAACAAGCAATTCAACCATATCGATATGTTCGCTATTTCTGCTGGTAGATTCAAAAATGTTGTACTTGAAACACTTAGTCACTAGTAATTTTAATTAAGATTTGCATACCATGATGAGTTTTTCTTTGTTTGCTCAATTTACTTTTGTTTTACTATTTAGCAATATTTCTTAACTTGAATTGTTGTAGTTTGTAGGTTTTAGTTTTAATAGCATAGTTTGTACCTACTTAAAGATTTTTTTTAATGTGTGTTCCGTGGAATATGTTGTTGGTTACATATTTGGCCGTATGTTTTTCTATTTCTTAGTTTATCGTTTCTTTGTAACGTGTAACTTTTTGTTTTCCCTAATACATAAAATAAAATAAAATGTTACCACTGATGTGCAGTTGACTGTACAGTCAAGTGTTTCTATGACGTACGCAAAAACAATCAAAGAACATGATGCATTACTGATCTAACCTTGGCTTATAAAACACTGCGTGCTGCACGAAGTAAAGGATTCAGAATCAATAATAATAATACTGCACAGTTAATATCTAGACTTTCAACTTTTACTTAAAAATGCATCAAATGTACATGGGCTAAGGCTAATAGAATCTGTCCTAATCCGAATAACCCAATAAATCATTGGACGACCTACCCTCCATTGTGAAAAAGTCTGATATGTTTACATCCACCAAGTTACCTACGTGATCATGCTAGAAGGTTAGATTATAGGTATAAGATAGGTAGGAATAATATCTGAAGAGCCCGAGCTCGAGACCCGGCTCAAGTTCATTCAAGTTCAAGAATTCACCAGTTTACATACGTCATTGACAGTTTAGCAAATGAAGTAAATTCAATACTTGTTTAACAGAACTCATCACTCCACCATTAGCGAAAGCGATATATCTACCAACATACCGCTCCTGTTTAGTGTATTATTATAAATTCAACGCGACGTAATGCTCTCGTACTACACACAATAATTAACGTTTACAAAATTGGCAACACACAACTAATACCTGGCAACACTGTGCTGACACGTATACAGACTATTTATGAGAAAAACTTGTAAATTTTCCTATCAATCATAACTAAAATTTATATATTTTTAAGTCATAAACACGACATCAATTTAGGGTAAACTACACAAGTTAAAAACGTAACATAACCTAAAAAATGTTTCAAAAATTTTCTAAGGGAGCTTACCCTTCGCGGTTTATACCGCGGTCGTCTCCTAAAGTGGTCCATGGTAGTTGAGCCTTCGTCATAAGACGCACATTGCACTGTATACACTTAACACTATCACTACTACACTAACTAGGCGTGATGCATAATATTGTGATGACCACGGCCGCGGGATCGCTCGGCGGCTCCGCGCTAAAAATAATGGCGCGTAGTGTGGGAGACGCGATTTGCGTGCGAGGATTTTAGATGGGAGATGTACATCGATGTGTCTCGTCAAATACATATCAATCTTGTTCAATTGAGACTTTATGGCTAGTTCAGTTAGAATTTTTTCTTCCTAAGTCCTTCTACCTACATTTTCAAAACGGGCATCATCTCGTCGCGTTTCTATATCGTATTCGTATACTAAGTATTGTGCAAATATGAAGTGACAAAATTGTCAATGCATTATGATTGTGTATGTATGTATGTACCTACTTTTTGGGCACAAATAGGTTAGGTACTTACTTTTTGTTTCTGCTTGATTCCTGATGGCTTGCAGATCATTTTTGGCAAAAACTGACGCTGCATCCTCGTAAACACTTTTCTCAATTACCCCTCGTTGAAACTTTTACAGGTCGTTTATCGGTCGTAACGTTTGGTACTCGTTACTTAAATAATCCGTCAGTAGATCCAGGATGCAAAGTATTCGAAATTTATATCATACATAACTAAACCCACATAGGCACTTATGAAACGCCAAAAGCTAGGTGTACGGTTCCATTGGTTGTTTCCTATGGAGAAGAGTCGGCAAGAATCTCCACGGTGTCTCTAAAAAAAATTGGCTTTTACAATGTTTTCAAGATACACTGTAAATTTATTCTTCCCGGGTCTAACTTGCGTAACTCACCATAGCGAGGCATCACAAGTAACTACTAAACAGCTTTCACAAGCACGGCTATCGATCTATGAATACATAATCTATTCAAGGTGAATGTAAAGTCTTAACCACCTATCACTTTGGAGAATTTGGATTTTTGCATCCCCCTGTAGGTACACTTATATTATATTTTTTTTATGTTTATAAAAATATTTGACACAGTAAAGTTATAATGATCTCAAAATGTGGGTAGTTTTGTCTGACATTTATAATAGCCATTGTCTATCAGCGGGGCGAGCACGGCCTACTGTGACATGTATTGAGGAAACTGTAACGGTTTACCAACAGTCGATTGGTCCATGAATCGTTGGTCAACGTTATCTTTAAACCATTAACTTTTTATCCAAAGGACTTTTCACCCACGAACGTTTCGCCAACATAACTCAACGTCAGTGAATGCTTAACCAACAGAATGTTTTGTTTCGCGACCAATTTCGAGGTAGCGCTCGCCGGCCGCTACCGCGGCACCGCTCGCTACGCTCGCTCGGCTCGCGCGTTGTTGGTCACAGTTCTAACCTAACCTAACCTATGGATATCTTTGAAAGTTATTGGTCAAAACATTCTGTTGGTTAAGCATTCACTGCCGTTGAGTTATGTTGGCGAAACGTTCGTGGGTGAAAAGTCCTTTGGATAAAAAGTTAATGGTTTAAAGATAACGTTGACCAACGATTCATGGACCAATCGACTGTTGGTAAACCGTGACAGAGTGTGAATTGAGTCACACATTTTATCACAGTTTGAGCGATAAAACTGTTTTGTCATAAAATGCTAATACAAATTGACATGACATAATTTATCATGTCTTGTCACAAACGTCTTGGCACGCCCGTGCTCGGCCCGCAGATGATTCATGAATTATATTCAGTCAGATCACAGATGATTAATTTTTGGAATCCGTGTTCAAAGTTGCCAATGGGGTTATGGGGAACTGTTATAAGCTTTTATGTCTGTTTATAACGGTCAGTAAAGGTAAGATTTCGGCACGCCCGTGCTCGGCCCGCAGATTATTCATGAATTATATTCAGTCAGATGATTCATTTTTGGAATCCGTGTTCAAAGTTGCCAATGAGGTTATGGGGAACTGTTATAAGCTTTTATGTCTGTTTATAACGGTAAAGGTAAGATTTCGGCACGCCCGTGCTCGGCCCGCAGATTATTCATGAATTATATTCAGTCAGATGATTCATTTTTGGAATCCGTGTTCAAAGTTGCCAATGAGGTTATGGGGAACTGTTATAAGCTTTTAATGTCTGTTCGTAACGGTCGGTCAGGTACGATTTGTCTAGTTTGATGTAGTATTCACAGATTGTTTATTTGCTTATTTCAAAGGTAGTTAAAATACCCTTAAATTATTTACCTAAAATGAACATAATACTCAATAATTTCTCCATATCGTATATTTTCCAACAAAACGCACGATGGAAACCAAACATTACAATATTTTCGTACTGCCTAAACTATTATCATATTACCAGAATACTCCGCAACAACTTTACTTCTGCACTCAATAGCGACCTTAACGCAACTGCACAAAGACTAGATTTGTTTGAAAAGATAATCTTTAGTTGGTAATTATGGATGAGATTTGTGAAGCCAGTGGTTCCGCTTCATTCGGCATTGATCTGTCAAGAGTAGCTGGCAACTGATGCCATTGTCTTATTATTTAATTATTTATGTAATTATAAGATATTTATTGCTGGTTTTTTTTGTACAAAAGCACTTAGGGATTATCATCATCATCATTCACCCGAAAGACGTCCACTGCTGGACATAGGCCTCCCCCAAAAAGGGGGTGGGGGGGGGCATTTGCCATAATCGCCACGCTTGGCAGGCGGGTTGGCGATCGCAGTATGGTTTTAAAAATGCATAGAGAACGCTGCTGCCCATTCTCTAGTAAGGGACTTAGGGACATAGAACTATTAAAACCTACCTACAAAGTGAAAACCTAGATTAGGTACTGAAAGTTAAATCTGTAGATTTTCATGTTCGTTTAATTATTTAGAAGATCAATTACAAAGTCATTATACCTGAGGGCCTAAAATGGACGCTTTGGCAGAATCATAATATGATCTGCGTACAATTCATATCCCGCAATTCATCTGTTTGACAGTTTTGAATGGAGTTTCGTAAAATGGTTCACAAATTATGAATTGCTTTATTGAAGTCTAATGTCAAATAGCAGCTGTCAAACAGATGAATTGCGGAATGTATGAATTGTACGCAGATCATAATATGATTCTGCCAAAGCGTCCATTTTAGGCCCCCTGTGCATTGCATTATTAATTTTGCATATATACCTACTGAATACCTACTGAAACTGAAATCATGTGTATGTATATTTATTCTTTCTCCGATATGTAGCTGAACGATACTGAACTATCATCGTGTCACTAAAGCGGCCTCTATAAAAACTAGCGGGCACTAGCGGTAACTGGACAATGTTATGAAGTTTCGTTCCACGAAGATTCTACTTTGAAAGCTTTGAGCAAGTCTGCTAATGCCCGCACTAGGTGGCGCTATTCTAAATCGTGTAGTTTCTAGTTCAAAGAAAACTGCGTAGATGGCGCTAGTGGTAGCATAACAAAATCCTGAAAAGATTTTGTTTAATAATTTGATTAACAAAAAAATATTTTATTGTGATGTACGTTTAAAATTAAATATTGGACTAATAAATAACGCGATAAATGATTCGATAATATTTGTCAAAAGAAGAAACTGAGTAGGTATTGTTATTGTAATAAGCTTAAATTTATGTTCACAAACACATTTCAAAGTCCATCAATAAAATTCAGTAGATCATTAATGAATGAACTGAAAATATAAAGAAGTTACTTCTATTGGAGAAATGCCAGAATATTATAAAGTGTTCACTCAGACGCAACAGTAGGCGATGTGTCGTAGGTAACATTTGCGCAATAGTAACATGAAATTAAATAATACGAAGCAAAACAAAATAGTTTTTTTACAAATTTTAGTTATTGGCGTATCGCCCAAACTACGTAGAATGGTGTCTGAATTGCAACGTTGATTGAATCCCGGGACATTATTTTCTATGACCTATTTTTTACGAATATATTTTTATTATATTTTCCTGTAATATTTTATGTTGTTTACGTGATCGCTGTTCATTAAAACGAAGTTGAATTTTATGGATTGTTTTGCGTTTATTGTTTGATATCTGTTATATTGTGGCCCTACAGCGCTGGCGCCTGTGGTTACGTGCTACGACTGGAACAAGATTGATGATCGGACACATTGAGCTTTCAATTTCGTGAAATATCAGCGAAAAAATGAATATGAAATTATTTGTAACGTTTGCTGGCCACAAAACTATTGTAATTTAAGAGCTCTTAAGAGTTGCTTGTTTTCACATTATTTTCGTTAGTGTAAATTAGTTTTAAGAAAGTCATTTAGTTACTGCTAGATTAATCTGATGTAAAAAAGAATATATAATTAATAATATGTCTTGTTTTTTTGTGAGAATACGGTAACCCCGGTAGAACGGTAGCATGTTCCGCGCTGACACGTGTTGTCGTTTTCCATAAGAATTTTGCGGGAAGCGACTTCCCTTTCCCGGGACGGGCTAAAGGCTGCGCCTTCCACAGGAGGACCCGGTGCACCCCTTCTTTATGTGATGAAGACAGCTGCTACTTACTACCGTGTGGTTGAGTCTGCGGTAATTTAATGCCCGCCTTCTCAAAAATGCCGATATCTAATGAGATTTCAACATAAATAAAAGGTCTACTTGTGGTATTATTGTTCAACAAATCCTGATCTTCCTGATCTAGATATCGCGTTCCATACCTTGCCTCTTGTAGGTAGGACTATGTTGATGTACACGTGTACCTAGAGGATAGTTTGAAACAGGCTAGCCAAATTAAAAGTACCATCGACGCAACATTATTCTATCTCCAGTTCCCGTGTCACCACCCAACACTACAAGTACCTACTTATATGAAATAAGCCAGTTATATATAAACGGCAAGTTAACCAAATACGTCGGCGGGTGAACGACTCGCGTCTATTTCAGAAGTTAATAATTATATATGCGGCAAAAGGAACGAGTTGTCTTTGCGTCCGCCGCACTTGTGGAACTTGTGAATGGGTTCAATATTGCACTTCAGTCTTTACGTATGGGGCAAAAGGTTTAGGGAAGGATTCATGCTGCCAGTAGGTAATGTGCGATAGATCACATGGATCTTCATCGCAAACTGTTTCTGTACAAAAGATTTTCAAGTTCAATTCATCTGTAATCTGCAAGATTTTCAAATGGATGGGACTGCTAATTTTCTTTCTGTTTGGGGATCGCAGACGGAGGGTAAATCACGGGGTATGACAGATTCCTGTCTACTTACACCGCGTGGTGGCTGGCTTCAGCACATAGGCAGGGGGATATAAGGAGACAACTACCCTACCTAGCATAGTCCTGCACCCCAAGAACTTCATAATAAGTATTTTGCGTCGATGTAAAAGCCGTTTAGAGTTCCTAAACTTTTAAGGAGGATCTTGGAAATCCAAAAAGGTTTTACATCTCACATAATTTCCCTCCAGTCGGCAGGCTCGCGCGAATGTACGAGTATTTCCCGGGCCACGACTTACGATAGTGGTTCCTCCATGTGGTTTTAGTCAATAAGAGTTCGAAATAATATCCATGAGGATTTCTCCACAGGGAAAAAAGGGACAATTTCCCTAATAATTTTTGAGAGTATATATATATTTAAACCTAATAATTTATATATGACTCTGTGGCATCTCTATAGTCACATCTTTAACCGGTCACAGTTAACATAGTAGCTAGATATTTCCAACAACATCAAATTGACTATGACGCAGTTTTACGAGGCCCATGTTCTGAACTGCCCTAAAAATGGTCGTTGACAACTAAAAGTACAATAATATACGAATATCATAGGATTGTAGTGTTTGAGACAAAACAACACGAGTAGATGCGTACGCGCAGGGCAAAAGCGTGGGCGGTGGCGATGGCGTGGGCGCAAATAATTAAGTACCTATACTGGAAATTTTTATCACAATAACTATTCTAGTTTTTCCGTACCTACTCCGTGAAACAATTTTCTGAGTGTAATATGTTGGTTTTCCGTTCTGAATTTTCTTGTAAGTCACCCTTTGAATATTTTATAACCAACGAGTTTAAAACCATTTCTCACAGAGTACTAAGCCGTTACAGCAGTAGTTTAATTTTCAAGATAGATAAGTATACCTTTCAGCTGGTCAATTTTCCACGGTATCATTTGCGTCATCCGAGAGAATAAAGTGACGTGACATTGCGCAATTTAACAGCATATTATTTGTGCTAAAATCGCGATACTGTCTAGGACAGCATCGGAAAATTTCTAAGAGATCATGGTCAATGGTTACCTCATATGGCACAGCATCCCGAGAAAAATCTAAAGGCTTCATCAAATAGGGAAAATCGTACAGCAATACTGCTGTGAAACTTGGTAACTGAAATGAATAAATGAATTTCAACACATTTTCATGTTGCATTTGGGAAGGACCGCGTAAAATTGTTCCTTTTTATAACTAGGTCTGAAGAGACCCTAGCGAACTTAGATCAGATAACATTCCGTATATCCTACCACACATTTTCATTTCTGACACCTATATATATTTTCAGGTTTCAAGAAAAGCTATGACTGATATGGAAACTACGCAATCAACATGATAATTTCAACACTTAAAGACATTTGCGGGAAGCTAGGTCAATGAACAAACTGATTCAGATATGAGAAGAACGCCGCTGTAGCCGATCTCATTAATTTATGTACAACATCATATACCTGTACCTACATTCATAGCAAATAAAGTACTGATTCTGATTCTGAAAAATTGGAAAAACCTAAGAAAACTGTAGACCCAATTGTCAAAACTGAAACATCTCCAATGCGCGTGTCCTAAAAACACAAGTAGGTAGGTACATGAAATCTAAACGCGGCTGAAAACAAAACAAGAGCGTCTTCTTATCCGCCGGTTACATCCTATCTATTAACATTTCCTCACGACAAGTGCCATGAGGGGCCGCCATGACACCTCTATTTCGAGCTGGCTGCAATAACAGTACCGATGGTATTTTTATTACTCACTCCAGTTTATTTCAGTTACAATTTGACAAAATAAAAATAAGAAGGGCCCGCGTTGGCGGCGTAATGTGACACTCTGTTTTGTATACATTGACGGCTCACTTTGCGAGGGAGATTAGGGAGGGGAACAGAAGTGTCGTTGGATATCGTTCTGGATTTTAAACCAGTGGCCCTTTAATGAGAGTGCGTTCACCTCAAGTCCAAGTAAATGCATGCGTTTTTGGAAACAGGAACGAGACGTTTCCGTGTTTCAGATTTTCTTTCATATGAGTGGAAGAATTCAATTTTATTTTTGTTTACTTTTAAAGTGTGCGTGTTTATATTCTGTTTTTGTTTTAAATATGTTGTCTGCTGGAAAATGGATTATATATCATTTGGTGCGCGTGATTCTTATGCTCTATTTATCTGTATGTATCAATCTATTCTAGGAGTTTATAGAAGGGGATTATGAAGCTTGTTAACTGAAGTCATGGATTATTTTAGATTTAGAACCCTAGCTTCTCTCGTAATAGAAAACTGGAGTAGGTACTAATAAAGATAGGTACCTCACTTTTCCAGCTATTCTTAAACCCAAATGGTGACATAACAATACCTATCTAAAAATTAGTACCTGTTGACATACTTTGTCAAGATCGCTACAATACCATAAAAAATTAAGTATCAACGCAAGTATCTGATAAAACCGATACAAATAGCATTTAAAACAGATATCGTGCCGAAATCGAGAGTCACGCGTCGCACGTCGCACCCCGAACAAAAAGTGAAAGAATCCAGAGAATTTAACATAAAATTAACATTTATGAACGCAATAAAACGCCGAACAGCACTAAACAGTCGACGGAGGCGCTTCCACGATACTTAGGGCGATACAATCGCTGAGATATAAACACGCCAACTTATAAATTTAACACCTGTCTGACTGTCAAAACTATTCTTTATTGGCCGTACGTATCGCTGGCGTTACATAGGCTTCGTACCTTACCACTTGGGTTAATGGTGGGTGGGTAAGTTGTTGAAGAAAGTCGGCAGTGTTGCGGTTTGTGTGTCGTCGGATCGCGTGGCTCCCGGCGCGCACGCAAGCGCTGTGACCGCAGCGCAGAACTTATTTCCGCTAAATAATTGCCAGTCATCAAGAGTTTCCAACTGTTTTCGTTATAGTGCGTAATGTTTCTATTTCTGGTTGATTGTCAGGGGTCCTTGGTGTACAATAGTACCTACATTTTGATATAAGTGGAGAATGTTTGTTATTGCATTCGAGGCGGAATTAACACCCGAGCCGTAGGCGAGGTTGTTTTTGAGCCGAAAACTGCAATAACAAATGTCCACGTGTATCAAACGACGTTTTTCAATACACTTCTGAAGAAATACAATAAAATAGCGAAAAATATTTTTGTCATGAATTATTAGGAAACTATGACTTAATTTTATTTTTTTCCGCGCTTTGATTTCGCCAGGTTGAAGGAGAAGCACAGGTTTATAGCCGATAAACAGCCTAATATGAAAAATAGAAAATTCAAGTATTTTTGAGTTTAGAACACAAATAAATGTTAATTTGTTCATAAACGTTTTTTTTTATTGATTCATGGTATTCTATTTATAAACATTATATATATAAATAATTATTCCAAAAATATTAACGCCGTAAAGACGCATCTTTGCCGAGATTAAAAAAAACACCTCCGAATAGAGACGACCGTCTCTGGCGCGAGACAGTGTGAATAGAGGCATTGAACCAATTTGGACTAAGTAAAGTATAGATGTAAGTTATCCGTGGCAATTTTTATTCCCGCACACGTGTTTAAAAATAAAAAATTGCACGCGTGTGAAATACATTGCATTGTGAACCTAATCGTAGTGCGTTAAGAGGAAATGCGGGCGGAGAGACTTTAGAGTAAAAAGTCATAAATCGAGGTTCGCCTCTCGCCTATTTCCTCCTCCAATATTCGACCAATTTAAAAGATATTTCTTATACTGAATAAGAATGATATATACTGTGTTTCTATGTTTTCCTTTTTGATGATACATTATCTTTATAAGAGCTGGAACCCTCTGAAAATGCTCAAAATTGCCTGTTTAGACCGCTGACAACAGAGGGCTATTGTACAAATTTGCCAACTATTAATAAAAAAAGAGCATTTCCTCTTAAAAACCAGTTTTCGTGGAAGTGTATTGAAAAACCTTTGTAGTACTTATTGTCATAATGGGCAGTGATTGCAATAATTTCGACTTCAATATAAATCTGCCCGCCTTTACCCATGTTGGGGTCGGCTTCCAGTCCTACCGGATGCAGTTGAATACCATGTATTTTACATGGAGCGACTGCCTATCTGACCTCCAGAATCCAGTAACTGGGTCATACCCCTTGGTGAGACTGGTTGTCAGACTTTCGGGCTTCTGAAGACCCGTAATGACTGTCAAAGATCTGAAGAATGAGAGCCTGGACCAACGGCTTAACGTACTTTCCGAGGCACGGAGGGGTCTCAGTATGTGTAGATGGTCACCCATCCACGGACTAACCCCGGCAAGCGTAGCTTAGCCTGATGGATCGACGCACGCGGCTGTTATTACTTAGCCATGAGCTCCTCAATACTTAGCCATGAGCTCCTCAATACTTCAGTTTTGTAAAATTATCATTAAGAGGCGATGGATGCGTAGTTCATACAAACGTAATACCAAAATAATTTGTAAATCAAACATATTCATAAGGTAGTGTATTTTTATTCCGATTGGAATATAGAATATCTAGGTTCCCAAATATATATTTTGAATGGACACTGATTTAAACAAGACATGAGATAAATAAATTTTCTATAGAAAATTTAAATTCCTCATAGCTCGTCTTTTTAACATTGTCCTTTCAAAATTTATATTTGGGAACATAGATATTCTGTAAGCTAATCGAAGCAAATACACAGTGCCTTAAGAATATGTTTCATTTACATATTATTTCTTCTACTACTACTACTACTACTACTACTACTACTACTACTACTACGCCGGGCCCTTAAGTACTTATATTTCCTATATTTAAGCAGATTTATACTGGAATGGTGGATTACAGCAGCGGTGACCCGGTAGCACAGTACCTAACGGTTTCGACTTACGAGTTGTAGGTCGTAGGTTCGAACTCTTAACTTTGTGCTAATTATTCCACCACTGCTCTCAAAACGGGGAAGGCAAACATCGTGAGAAAACCGGCATGTTCTAGAACCGAAAATTCGAAGACATGTGACATCTACCAACCCGCGCTGGGCCCGCGTGGTGGATTACGGTCCACTCCCTCTCGAAGAGAGGAGGCCTGTGTCCCCGCAATGTGAACATTATATTCTGATTAATTAGTTATGTTATATACTGGAATGGCTGGCTTATATTTATATATGGCTGGATTTTTATATTTTAGTGACAAAATCTACTCATTACAATGTACTTTTATGAGTTGTATTGCATTAGGTGGTTAACTAGCGACGTCAAC
Organism: Tiliacea aurago; assembly: GCA_948098905.1. NCBI lineage: Eukaryota > Metazoa > Arthropoda > Insecta > Lepidoptera > Noctuidae > Tiliacea > Tiliacea aurago. Next base: position 26,974,841 of record OX402581.1, on the reverse strand, counting down.
AAATTGATCACATTATTCTTGCCTGAGCAACCGGCAGCAAGTTCGTCATGCTCCCTTAGATGTCACTGCTTGCGGTAGCGTCGGGGGTCGGGTTGCCTCCTTCCCTCAAATATGGTGAGGGGGGTGATGGCTGATCTTTGCTTTATGCTCGTGAACGGGTGCTGCTTGTGGGGGGACTGGTCGTCTTGCTGACCATGGTTTTGTTATTGTTATTAATAATGAACTGTTTTTTATTTTACTTCGATGGTGCTAGTTTATCATTTGTGACTTCGAGTTATAGCCATAGCTTTATTTAAGCGGGCACGCCCATTATGCCTGGAGGCTTTTATTTAGATACGTTTTGTTTACGTTATTTCTGCTTGAGTATAGTTTTCGACGATTATTATATATATATTTTTTTTGTACAGTGGTGTGTGTTAGCTTGCATAAGGCAAATAATTTAATTTAATGTTTTGTGTTGCGTAATGTAAATTATTTTACATTTTATTGTATAGATTCAAGTTTTATATGTGAACAGACAGCTGTGCTGCTGGGGAGTTTGTTGCGCCACTTCTTCTTCCCAGCTAAAGCACTAGGAAGTGGTGAAGGGTGGGCGTTTTTGGGGGACTGTCTCATGTAATTTATGACGTTTGAAAAGTGCTGATTCTCAGCCTAGTTTGAATAAATGACTTTTGATTTTTTCTAAAATTGACTCTTGAGTAAACTGCGTAAAATGCAGTTAATTAAAATCACAGTTTCGCCATCCCTTTTCTAGCAAAAGAACAAGAGATGAGATTATTTTAAGTGGATTTCGTAGATAAATAGTTAAACGAAGGCAGAAGCTGCATATTCCTACTGATATGTAACAATCTTAATAAAAACCCTAAAACAGATATCATCATATTTCTACCATCTTTATTTACAGCCATAACAAGCCAGGAACAGCCAAACAAATAATAAGCTTATTAACCATTAAAACTATGCCATAATAACGCCATTATTACCTACATAACCTTTAGTCACAAGAGGTGATAACCGCGTCTATTTCACACAATCCGCATTTCCCTCAAATAAGTCGGGTAAGTATTGGGCGCACGCACTTGCGTTAAACCTGTTTAGTATGTGCTAGCTACTGGTGCTAGTTGCTAAATGATTACCTACGATAAACTGTGTTCTTTTGATTCCTCTAGTTGTGTTTGTGATTATATCACTGTTAGATTTACTACGAACATTTTTAAAGTATGTTGAAACTGTTTATATATATATCACTAGCTGCGCCCCGTGGTTTCACCTGCGTAAGGTTCGATCCCGTGGGAAAGCCACCCTTAACACTTAGGGGTATAAAAATAGATAGTAGCTGATTCTCAGACCTACTGAATATGCATATAAAATTTCATCAAAATCGGTGAAGCCGTTTCGGAGGAGTATGGTAACTAACATATGACACGAGAATTTTATATACGAGTATAAGACTATATTGACAGTTCTTAACTGCGCAAGTCAAAAGAAAATCGTCATCATCAAAGAAGGTATTTCATATCCTATCCTCCGGAAAATGACAATTTTTAACTACAGTACATTCTAAAGTAATAACGTAACACATAACATAACATCCCGCCTCTAATCCCCGAAGGGTTAGGCAGAGGTGTACCTACAGTACACCCACATTTCGCCAGTTAGGCGAGCCTAATGCCATCAACCGGGAAAATGAGAAATCCCTAATGGAAAATCCCAATAACACTTGGCGTGACCTGGGAATCAAACTCAAGACACCATTGTCAGCAGGAGCGCTTGCGACCACTAGACCAACGACGCAGTCTATAAAATGAGAATCTTGTAGGAAAAAGTAAATATGAAAAATGCAAAATAATTGAAACGGCGTAAACATTCAACAAATCATACGCACATTAAAAAGTTAATAATTAGCACTATTAATCTTATGTTGCAAACTTATGAAATAATTTCCCCGTGTTCTACATATTTAGAACACTTGGAATCGTGCATTTGTTTATTAAAGAATTGGAGGAGTTGCCAACTGCTTAGCTGAGATGAGCAACAGTAAGATTAGATCGTCTACTTAATAATTGTATGGAAAAACAAGCGAAGTATAATTAGAATGGAGTGAACGGAAATATATTGTTGTTTTGTCTGTTCGTTGTTTGATAATGTATGTACTAAGTATTGTGGTAATATCTTCTTTATGAGCAATGTGTATGAGAACAGTAAATTCGTTAGATACTAATGTCATTTAGATCGAGACATCGAGAGATTTTCTCCAGCGATGTTAGTTGCAATGGAATAAGAGAAAATTTAATGCCTCAGAAAATGATGTTTTTGCTACAGCTACGAATTTGCTGCTGATGTAGCTAAAACCTAGCATACGATACTATACTTATTTAATAAATAAGCTAATAACCTATAACCTTTTCAATTATTTCCACGTCGCAAACAGTTTTACACGTACTTAATAAATGTTACACGGCGTTTTTTTAAATAATTGAGAATTTTCTCACATAAACATTGACCAACTCCGAGCACCAAATTACCGAGAAACTATCTCAAGCCACAACATTTACTACGATAGAGCTACAAAGATCACAATATCGCGGTTGTAAAAAGAGACAATAAACACACAATTCCAGTAGGAACTACCTCACCGCTTACGTGTAAACGAAGCACAGTGCGTAGGTAAGTTGTGTACAAAGTTAGGCAATTAGGGTGGCACGCGAGGCAGCGACGTCGCCGCGTCGCGTCTACACGTGTCAAGTAGACTTGTAGCCCTTGTAGGGGATTTTTCATTAATCTTTATGGCGTTTTGAACACTATTTACATGCAGTTTAAATAAATGATTCTTTTGAATATTGGCTGTGGAATAGAAACCTTTATTTTGTTACCATGCAACAAGTTTGGTATATTGTCTCCTAGTTTTGGAAACTACGTCCTCTATGTTCCGTGGGCAGCAACAACAGATACGAAATAATTAAGAAGATACACAGAAGTTATGAAAGTCAATTAAGCAAGGCAATTTTCATGTTCATTTGTCATCCGAACAGCTATTGAAGCAATGATCAAATACCCAGAGCAACATTTTCATACAAACGAGGTCATTTCGAAGCCTCGGTTCTCCGTCAGGTAACGATTCGGATGAGATCTGATAGCAGTTGTCCAGAGTACAGATGGAGGAGGTCTAGAGCGCCTAAGGCACTCAACTGATCAAACAAGCCATTTAGACCAGAGAGTGTGTTGAGTTCTGAGTGTTCAGATTTTGATGCTATTTATGAGGTTTTTTGTTTTAAGGACAACTCCGGTATGAAATGTCGGTTTGATCAGTTGGATGCCTTAGGCGATCTAGATCTAGAGGGTCGTCTTGGCGGTGTCTCTTGACATCGCCAATGCTTTCAATACCCTGCCCTGGAGTTGCATTAGGGAGGCACTCCGGTATCACCGGATGCCGACCTACCTCTGTCGAGTGGTCGAGGCCTATTTGACGGACAGGGCCGTCATCTACCCCGGTCACCACGGAGAGTGGAACCGGCGAGAGATGTCGTGCGGTGTCCCACAGGGATCGGTCCTGGGGCCGCATCTGTGGGACATCGGCTACGACTGGGTGCTGCGTGCTGACCTCCCTAACGGCGTCAGCGTGGTCTGCTACGCTGACGACACGCTGGTCCTGGCGCAGGGGAGGTCGCATCAGGCGGCAGCCGAACTGGCGGCACGTGGGGTTGCGACAATCGTCAACAGGATCCGGCAATTGGGACTCGAGGTGGCTTTGCACAAGTCTGAGGCCATGTGTTTTTATGGTCCTCGGAATGCGCCACTGTCGGGTTCCCAGATAACGGCAGGAGGGGTTCACATCGGTGTCGAGTCGACGATGAAGTACCTGGGACTCGTCCTCGACAGCCGTTGGAACTTCGTGGAGCATTTTCGACGTTTGGCTCCCAGACTGGAACGGGCCGGGGCTGCCTTAAAGCGGCTCCTACCCAATCTAGGGGGTCCAAACGCCTCCTGCCGGAGGCTCTACGCGGGGATCGTGCGGTCCATGGCCCTTTACGGGGCACCGGTGTGGGCGCGTTCCTTAAGGCTGCGACCAGCCCGCCAATTGAACGCGTCCCAAAGGGTCATGGCCATCAGGCTGGTACGGGGTTACCGCACGGTCTCCCGTGAGGCGGCGGGCCTCCTTGCCGGACTACCGCCATGGGATCTGGAGGCAAAAGTCCTCGCGCACATCTGGGAGTGGCGCGAGGAGGCGAAACGCCGGGGTGAAACTCCGCTGCCGCGAGAAATTACGGCACAGCGGACAGAGCTCCGGCGGGATCTCATGGCGGCATGGAGAGTGCGATTGTCGCAACCCAGCGCTGGGCACGCCACAATTGTGGCGATAAGTCCCCTCTTTGAGGAGTGGCTAGAGAGGCGCCACGGCGTCCTCACCTTCCGCCTGACGCAGGTCCTCACCGGACATGGTTGTTTCGGGAGGTTCCTGTTCAGGATAAAGCGGGAGGAAACGCCCGGGTGTCACCACTGTGTGGATCGCCCGGAGGACACGGTGGAGCATACGGTGGAGGTCTGCCCGGCTTGGGTGGAGCACCGCCGTGTCCTCACGGAGGCGATCGGCGGCGGCGATCTCTCGCGTCCGGCCCTGTTTCGGGCCATGGTTCGGAGCGAGAGTGCATGGGAGGCCGTCACCTCCTTCTGCGAAGCAGTAATGCTTGCGAAGGAGGAGGCGGAACGCGTGAGGGAGAGGCAAGGTTCGCGCCCTCGCGCCCCTAGTCGCCGCAGGAGACGCCCCGGGCGTCGGGAGTCGCAAGTCGATTTCCGGCCACCGTAGGCGCGGGCTTGCGGACGGTGAGCGATGGGTAGTTCACCGTCCGATAAGGACCAGGCCCGGGTCGACGGCGCGTTGTATTCCACGCGCGCCTCAAAGAGTTGTCAGCAGCAACTGACGGGGTCCGTTAGGGCCAATGCCTGCCAGGGTTGCGAGTTTGTCCGAAAGGGATATCGTGGCCCTGGCACACAGGCAAATGAAGGAATACGGGTGGGTTTTAGTCAGTAAAAGTCTGACACGCCCTCCCGCTCCGCCCAGAGCGGGAGAAGTAATTTGATAATTTCCCACCCAAAAAAAAAAAAAAAAAAAAGGCGATCTAGACCTCCTCCATCCGTACTCTGCGAGCTGCTATCAGATCTCATCCGAATCGTTACCTGACGGAGAACCAAGGCTTCGAAATGACCACGTCTGTATGAAAATGTTGCTCTGGGTACTTATTCGTGACGGTAAGTGTATATCACCAGGGAAACCACTAATTATAAGCTTAAATTTTCACGACGTAGATTGTATCAAATTGTGTACTTAAGGCGAAGATATATGTCAGTGACCTTGAGTGGTTAGCTTGCGTGTTCTGTACTGAGCTCACGCAACGCGTCGTACGTTCAGCCAGTAATAGGACTCGCCCATCAAGGAGCGCTGTCCCCAATTTGACGGATTATTAATTTATTACACACAAAAAAAAGGTATTACAATAAAACGCGTATACTAAAAGATCAATAATTAAATTATCTTTAAATTGGTGAAGGTTTCAGAAAAATACTCTCAGTAGATTTTGCGCCATTCTCAGTTTTTTATCCGCGTTAGACATAACTTAACAAATTAATTTCGCTATGTAAACATAATCTAAAATATTCCCATATTAAGTTATTGAAAAAATGCTCTAATTTAACATACATTTTTTTCAAGTCATTAACACTACTCGTTTAGACGTGATCTTCAGTATAAAATCATTAAAAGTCGGTTATCGTCCCCTTAATGCGACCGTTTCCCTGAACCACTGGAGTCGTTATTCTAAATTAAGGTATCAATAAACTATAAACACATCACTTCAAGAATAAGACGTTAAATCACTTAACTATTAACGATACAATTAATCGATCTAAGCCAATTAACACAACGTTTTCGCAAGTTTTTATAACAATTCCTCAAGCTTTTAAACTGAACGTACAAAACACTTTATCTGACAATAATAAGTGAAAAAAATAATAGTTTTCTAACGGCTTGGTTATCGAACCCAACGTATTTTATTGACGAGTGTGTATGAGCCATTAACGCTGTGCTGATTGATATCATTATTTCGCGAATTGCGCCAGCACTTCGCGAAAATACCGAGACTAATTGTGTAAATTTCGTAAATACGACTTTTGTGTGTAAGGAGAATTGAGATTCTTTGTCTGTTTGTTTGCGAATTAAAAACGGACCATCCATTAGAATAGAATAGAATACTTTTATTTTCAGATAAATGTCCATAGAGTTAGTAACACTTTTACTTATCATCTAGTGTTAGTACAGACAAAGATTAACAAAACAATTAAATTTAAAATTCAGCGTGGAGCTGCATCCACCTGCGCAACATCGGGGAATCCCACCGATCTGTGAACACACGGAGAATACTGTTGGATCCATTCCTAAAATATAATATGGCTATGATATTAATATGGCTGTACAGCAGGCTTAGCCCGCTGACTATGACTTTCTATTTCTACTCTACTGTAGAATAGAAATCGCTTGTCTACCGAAAATGTTCTACTGTCTACACGGAAACGTCATTTTTGTCTACTCTTCCGTCGACAAAACGCTTCTCTACGGTTCTCGTGCTAAGGCAGCTGGAAAGTAAAAAGCTCGTTCATGATTTCGTAAGAAGCTTCTCCGACACATTTCGACACAAAATCCCGAAGGACTAAAATGAAATCGAAAATAATGAATAGTTTAAAAACACTAGAAAACTACGCTTTTATAAATGCACGTGAAAACGAAACGTGCAAACACGACTATGATACGATATTCCATCATGGAATGCCAGTGCCTATCTTCCGGCTTCATCATCAGACCTTGAAACCTAATCGTGGTCAAAGTTCATTACAAGACTTTTCTAAGAAATCCAAAACAGCTATGATACGATTTTCCATCATGAAGTTCCAGTTCATATATTCCGGCTCCATCATCAGATCAATTCGACAGTACCATATTATTGTATTGTCATCAGAACTACATACAGCTGCCAATTTTCATTACGCTACGACCCTTGGAAGATGGTTAAATTAGTTACCTTAGATTCCATTACATAGTTAGTTACATACAGGTCGAACTAATAAAAGCGTGTTAAAAACGTAAGTTTCTTGCAAATCAATCGATTTACTGTAAATAGTTTTAATCTTTTATTTTTCAGTCACTCCCATTTTTTGGAAACTATTTCGACTAAAGTTGTCAAAAAATTAATAGGCCCGTTTTGACATTTAACTTGAATCGATTTCCTTCATTAGGTTACGGCGCGATGGCCAATCGCGACGTAACTACTGAAGTAACCATACGACTCGATACTCGTTACTCACGTTAAATCGATTCAAGTTAAATGTCAAAACGGGCCTACTATTTTTTTGACAAGTATAATCAATAACTTTAGACGAAGCAACGTGCGGAAACTTACACATCAATTTACAAAAAATAATAATAAAACATTGTTCATTTAACGTAAGTTTTAGTGCGAGTACCGTTAGCAAGTTAATTGGGACCATAAAACAGAAACTTGATTGATAGAACATCGCCATTTTAATAGTTTGCTGATGGTACCTACATAACAGAGATACTCGCAATTTATATACGTTTGCCAATTTACGTACTATCATGATAATGGTTATGATTGAAAGTAATGATGGACACCTAAGGGGTTAACATTTTAAGGAATAATTATTTTTATTTGAATTTCGTGTTCTGCTAGTTTTTTTTACTTTCTTAGTTAAATGACTATCGAAAGTAATTGCAATTTAAGGTGAATCTAAAACTTCACCTGCTCACAGAAAATAACATTTACTTATTACGTTTTTATAGTTAAGTACAGACCTTGTTGGATCTTGGTAGGTACTCGTAACTAGGTATATTTTACCATACTATGGCAGGCCAGCCATAGTATGGTAAAATAATTAAGACTTCATGATTTAAAGGAGGCTCCAATCACAAAGTTTACTTGTTAAAATAATAAACAATTTGCACGCACAATGGTCCACATGAAGGACTAAGTGCGGAAAACAAACCCTCTAACATAGAATAAACCATTCTCATTTTAAAATACATACTAATTGAATAATAAACTCTATATAGTAACAATATAAAAAAAAAAAAACGAAAATCGGAAACGAACATTAAAATGCATAAAACAATATCGCATTCAGGGTGCTGATGGGGTTGCCTCGATACTGCAGCGCATCAGCGCATTTCGCGCATTTTTATTAAGAAGTTTAGTTTTATTTTTATTGTTGAAATTTTTGTTTATGTTTAGGCATTTTATAAGGATAAATAGTGCAATGGGTTGGTATAACATCGTCTTGGGTATACTGTAAGATGTTGTACTTATCGGTGTGAAATAAATAAATAATAATAAATCAGGGATCTTTGCTGAAGCTCGCGTTGACTGCTTCTACAATGTGATGCGGAAGCGGTGCGCATGTCTGGTTAGTAGGATACGAGGCAGCACCAACAGCATCTTGTCTAAGGTAGCAAGCAGGCTAGATTGTGCGTTTGTGAGCCACTGCTGCGGAGTGAGCACGGCCTACTGTGATATGACTTGAGTCACACATTTTATCACAGTTTGAGCGATAAAACTGATTTGTTATAAAATGTTACGTACAAATTGACATGACATAATTTATCATGTCTTGTCACAAACGTCTTGGGCAGCCCGTGCTCTGCCCGCTGCAAGGTATCGGCTGGGCCTGTCACCTTGCTGCAGTGATGTCACAAATTATTTCTGTGTTAATGTTTTACTAAAGTAGTTGGTAAGAAGTTGGTACTAACACTTACGTGTCTTGATGCTTGAATTAAATGATTAAACAAATAATAAAACAAATCAACCTGAATTATTTTTGAACATTCTAACTTTTTTACTTCAACAGCTAGAAAAACGATCATGTCTACAAGTATTCCATAACTAAGTATCAAACAAACTTCGATACTTATGTCAAAAGTTAATACCCTTAAATTGAGTAACAAAACACGACAACTCGTAGTTATACTGTGGTAGGTGGGTCCATATTGGCTCAACTAAAGTTCTTTACCCGAAATTGTTCTTCCTAACGATTTGTAATCCGAATGATCACTCTTCCTAAAATTTTTCATCCTAAAGTTTTCATTCATACTATTTGTAGTGCTACCGGCGATGTTCATAACACTCATGTTTCCGAAAATTGTAATTAATAATATCATTAATTTAAATATATTTAAACTCCTACTGTTTTTTATCATAACGCTTTTATACCTAAAACTATAACTATACCTGAGATAATTATGTCTAAAAAACCAACTGTTTAGAATGATTAAAGGTCGTTTCACTGATTTTTGTCTTAAATGAATGAAATTCAGGTCAGAGTGTCGTCTTTGGGGCACTATGAAAAAAATACTTAGAAAAATTTCGCGACCATTTTCGAGGCAGCGCTCGCCGGCCGCTGCCGCGGCACCGCTCGCTACGCTCGCTCGGCTCGCGCGTAGTTGGTCACAGTTCTGACCTAACCTAACCTATAAATATCTTTGCAGGTACACACCGCTATAAATAAAATTAAAATATGACTTTGAATAATAGTGTAAAAGATGGTTATGTTGAGAAAATATAGGATAACAAATAAAAGTATAATAGATGTTTATTGCTACTGACATTATGAAGTTGAATGCTTCGGAATTATGAACATTAGAGACAGAGTAGTTAGGAATTGTGATTTTTAGGATAAAAAATGTTAGGAAGAACATTTTCGGATTTCCAATTATCGGAGTTGAAAATTTAGGTGAACTTTGGCGCACCCGTGGTAGGTACCTACATGGAAGACTTTACCGGTTGTATCACGAAATAAAGTTTATTTTTAGCCGAAAATAAAGTCGTTCGCAGTAACGAGACACTAAAGTCACTAAACATAATTTAGAGTAATTTTTATAGCGGAGTTATAAGGAACGTGTACGTACCGATCTATAAATACTGTGCTTGCGCACATTTCTTGTAATTCAAACATTTGTCACATTTTTATTCACTTACGCGGTACGCTACACTATGCGGAGACCTACAGAAGATTCAGCTGATCGTCCACAGTATCTGAGTAACTTAAAACGAAAATTCCTATTAACTAACTATTTTCAGGGGGATCTTTGCAGTTCGATAAAAAAAATTGTTTGTTAGGTTGTTCAGTAAAACGGTTGAACTGAAATTAAGAAAACGTATGTTCAGTAATCTTGGTAGAATTCCCATACCCTATATTATAATCATAAAAAAAAATCCTTACACACTATTTATACAGCTACATTTCCTGAAATGATTAGTAATTAATTTGTTTTTAAAAGTTGCCTAGTTACCTAGTTCGTCCTATTTCTTCCCGTGGGTGTCGTAAAAGGCGAATGGGCAGCAGCGGTCTCTGTGCATTTTAACACCATACTGCGATCGCCAACCCGCCTGCCAAGCGTGGCGATTATGGCAACCCCCCCATTAGGGGAAGCCTATGTCCAGCAGTGGACGTCTTTCGGCTGAAATGATGAGGATGTTTTTAAAATAATGTTGGACTGATATTACAGTAGGCGCAATACTTTATGAGCCCTTTGAAGTTGTTCACGAGTGGCCTCTTCATCAGCATCATTTCAGCCGAAAGACGTCCACTGCTGGACATAGGCCTCCCCAAAAAAAAAAGGGGGGGATTTGCCATAATCGCCACGCTTGGCAGGCGGGTTGGCGATCGCATTATGGTTTTAAAAATGCATAGAGAACGCTGCTGCCCATTCTCTAGTAATTACTTACAATACAGTCACTTAGTCGCCTTTTACGACACCCACGGGAAGAAATGCGATGGTGCTATTCTTTACGTCCGGCACCAAACGGAACATTCGAGAGTGGCCTAAAAGTATATTAATATTTTATCATTTTTGTGATGAACAAATCAATGCTGTCGGTACATAAAAAGGTACTACAAAAATGTTTTTTTTTATTTATTTATTAAAATCTCCCAAATCCCAAATGTTATGTTATGTAATTAGCTATTAAATGTACTTTTAGTCCACTCGCGTACAACTTCAGAGACCTCATAAAGTTTTGTGCGTACTTTACCTGGTTCGAAAAGTACTGTTTTTGAGCCAAACAGCGCACGGATGGCGTAAAAATATTTATGCAACCTGGGTAGCCATTTTATTCACTTTTGAGCTTTCCTCCATATTATGGAAAGCTCATGTCGAGTTGGATAGTACATTACTAAATAAAATGAGGACATCCACATTCAGTGTTAATAAATATGAGCTTTCTGAATGAATGTACCTTATGTGTATATTGATTGTTGATCGATGGGTGATCGCACCATATCGTTATACCATCTGACTCCTTTCATGATACCGAAGTGGGCCTTCTTCACGCGCACCTTGTTCCCGCCATTATTAAAAGTTGTTATGATTGAGTGCGAAAACGAATATGATTGCGTCCGCAAGTGTTATTGGTATTTTGAGTATAATTCTTTCTCGATTTGAGGTAATTTTACAGTTTGGCGTATGGGGATAATGTATTGATTGTAAATAATGTATTGGTTGATGACTGAACAATGTGGTGTTCGTGTGGATTTTAAAGTGTAAAACAAATATCAAGTTGTAATAATTGAAGAACTTCTAAGTATTATACAGACGAATTTCTCTTTACATAAATGAAAATTCGACAAGGACCAAACAGACTCCATTTTAGGGTTCCGTACCCAAAGGGTAAAACGAGAACCCTATTACTAAGGCTCCGCCATCTGTCTATCTGTCCATCTGTCCATCTGTCACCAGGTTGTATCTCATGAACCGGGATAGTTAGACAATTGAAATTTTCACAGATGATGTATTTCTGTTGCCGCTATATAACAACAAATACTAAAAAACAGATAATAAATATTTAAGGGGGCTTCCATACAAGAAACGTGATTTTTTTGCTCGTTTTAGCTCGATATTTATAACGGCAACAGATAGACGCTTGAAATATTCACAGAATCTTTAGTTATATATTCACTTTAAAAATAAATAATTAAAATAAAATAAAACAAATATTTAAGGGGGCTCCCATACAACAAACGTGATTTTTTTGCCGTTTTTATAGATAATGGTACGGAAACTTTCGTGCGCGAGTCCGACTCGCACCTGGCCGGTTTTTTTATTCCTTATCCACCACTAACTTAGAAAAGCTAAACTAGCTAAATCGCTCGTGGTTATACAGTGTGAGTCTTCATAATGTGCACATATCGAAATGAGGGAAACTTAGCTTAATTTTATCGACGGAAAAAATAGTTTAAAAAAATCTAAAAATTTAATTTAATTTTTATAGCATTTTTTTAATTTTGTTCGCTGCTGTGACCCCTGTGTAAACAAATCGGTATAACTTTTAAACTAAACGATCTGTCACGATGAAACAAACTCAGTAATGACTGGAAATAATAGGGCGTCTTCATAAAATAAAAACTAACGAAAAACTCGCCCTCAATTGAGTATTAGGGTGATTTTATAACAAACATCTGATATTTTTTCATAATTTTTTATAATAATTGTAAAATTTCTCAGTAAAAGTCCTGATTACCTACCCTTTTTTATTACTTTAAATTATTTTCCATCGTATCAGCTTTCCAAAAGTATAAATACCATGTTTATAACTCAATCACAACGTTTCCTATCAACTGTTAAAGAAAGGCCTTGCACTCGACTACGTACTTTACTTTAGCAGGTAGAGACACTTTTTTGTAAAAAAAAAATTGTTTAATATTTTTTTTTATTTTTTTTCCGTCGATAAAATTAAGCTTAGTTTCACTCTTTTCGATATGTGCACATTATGAAGACTCACACTGTATAATAACAGCCGTATGGGTCGATCTTCGGGGTTAAGCAACGCTTGCCCAGGTCGGTCCGTGGATGGGTGACCATCCATAACATACCGAGACCCCTATGTGCCTTGGAAAGCACGTTAAGCAGTTGCTCCCGGCTGTCATTCGCAGATCTATGACATTCGTTACGGTTAGTTAGAATCCCGAAAGTCTGACCACCAGTCTTGCCAAGAGGTATGGTGTTACCAAGTAACTGGGTGGTGGAGGTCCGATAAGTAGTCGCTCCATGTAAAATACTGGTATCCAGCTACATCCGGTTAGACTGGAAGCCAACCCCGACATAGGGAAAGGGTGGGCAGATATCCGGGGATTGCGGAAGTAATACCAGATCCCAAGATCCCCGGTGTAAGTGTGGGAAGAGAACACTGGGGTGGTTTTTAGTCAGTAAAAGTCTGACAGACCCCTCCGCCCGCCCCAGGGCGGACGACATCCATGAGGATTTTCCACCTCGTGAACAAACATCCGATAAGGACCAGACCCGGGTCGTCGGCGCGTCGTATTCCACGCGCGCCTCAAAAAGTTGTCAGCACCAACTGACGGGGTCCGATAGGGCCAATGCCTGCCAGGGTTGCGAGTTTGTCAAATACGGGTGGGTTTTAGTCAGTAAGTCTGACACGCCCTCCCACTGCGCCCAGAGAGGGAAAAGTTATTTGATAATTCCCCACCCAAAAAAAAAAAAAAGTAAGGTCGCCGGCGCGTAACTTACTTACTTGCGTAGTGCGAGTAAGATTACGCGTGTACAATTAGTGCAACGAAAAAATTATCACTTTTATTGCTTGTTGATTCTATGGTTATAGCCAGAATTTATTTTTAAACGTCTGTGTTTAGAAGAAAGTTAAAGAAAGGAGAAAAACATCTAACGATCCTTGCCAAGTTACAAGCCGCCGACTTTACCTACGTAACCGTCTCGAGGATAGAAAAATAATAATCGAACAACGAGTTTGCCGAAAACGTTACGTTTTAGATTATTTATATATTTTTGTTGACCGTTGGTGACTTTTAACCCATAAAGCGACAAATGCACAAAAGTTATCACTTTGCTTTTCCTCTCAAACTAACACGTAAAATCACTTTACCGACATAAGGAAGCCATCTTGCAGAGGAGACAGCACTTTGCTGCGTCAAAACAAACATTTTATTTTTACAATTACGTAGGTACATGGACGGGCTATTTCGGTGGGTACCTCGTAATCTGGCTGCCCCCGCGCTGATCACGTAGCACGGTGGTGTGGGTTTTTTTTCAGGTGTTTTTTTTAGTCATATTGATATCATGTAACGGATTTGTAACGTTATAATGGACTCTCTGCCTTGTTTCTCACTAGTGCTACTGCTGAACAAGAGGTCTTGGGTTCGATTCCCGGGTCAGGAAAAGTGTTATCAGGTATTTTCATCAAGAATGTCTCAGTAGCAGCCCGGAGTCTGTATTTATGCCCGGTTTATGAAAATAGACTCGCCCCGTATTACATAAGGGCTTAATTAAACAACAACTAGCAAAATGCGGGTGTACTAGGTACTCGTACAGGTAAGTACACCCCCCTGCCTAACCCTGTTACAATGGGATCAGTAATTGGTCTACCAAGTGTGGTGGTTCAGGCAAAATCTATATATCTATGGAATAGCCTTTGATTTTTATTTGAAGTGAATTTTGGGACTCTTTTGATCTGCAAGATTATAATGATCATTCAGAAGTCGTCTTATAGCTGTCTAGATCTGTGACCGTAGGCTGTGGTAAGTATGTCCTGTCCTGCAATAATGAGTGTTATAAAAAGCAGCAAAGAGGCATTTTAACACATAACCACCTGTATGGAACTGCAGCGTAATACGAACATACCCATGGGGGTGATGCGGATGCCACGCAATAAAAGGCATCAATGTTGTACCTTTAGACGTCATTTCTCTGCCATCCTGTAACAGCCTTTCCCAAAGTGCCCGATAACGCCCCCGTGTGGGCGGTGCAGGCCTAAAGGGGGCGGTAAGAGACCCAGAAATCTGCGCTAATATAGCTCACAATAATTAATTAAATTTGACGTTATATTATAGTGGTTTTTAAGTAGGTGAAAAAATGGGAGCGCTAAAAAATTATTTATTCTCAAAGTGGGCAGTAGACTGTAGCTGTAAATGGATAAGGTAAAACGAACATTTATGGAACACTCTCTACAATCATAACGTTTATTTTGTACAAATGCACACCCAAACTTCATACAAAGAACAATCAGAATCCACGAAAAAATAAAACTCACTAAAAGAAGCTCCACGGATAAGTATCTACACATCCCTATTACATAACTCCCATTAATAATTCTCAATAAAAATCATTTTTATTCTTAAAACGAGGCGCCAGAACTAAATCAAAGGAGCGTAGTGTTGTCCAATCGAGAGCCGAGTGTATATCGCTCAGCGGCCGGTGAATAATGCTAGAGACCAGATTAAACTTACAGAGACATTTTAAAAATACTTTAATGATGGTTGGCGTAGGGCTCCGGTGGAGGCGGCACTATTTGCCACGCATCTCCAGTAAGTACTGGGGTAACTAAGAACTGTTTGAAAGATGATATGGCTAGAAAGAGGGAGATGACGACTGATTTATTTAGATAAAAAAAAAAAGATAGAAAAGTTATGGAAGAAAACATAGTGAGCTGACACCAAATAAATTGAGATCAAATCAAATCAAAATATTTTATTTCACATAAACTTACATGGGCACTTATGAAGCATCAGAAGCTAGGTGCACGGTTCCAACTGGTCGTTTCTTATGGAGAAGAAGCGCAAGAAACCCCACGGTTAGATAGGTACTCTTTTAAAAATAATTGGCTTTTACACTGTTTTCAAACTACAGTGATAATTGGTATGGGAGGACAGTGTAGGCCCGTCAACAAGTACTAGGTACTTAACAAAATAGAAAATAGTCTACAAATCTACAGTCTATTAAGCCTACGAGGGAGACGTCGAAAAGAGCAGGCATGACAGTAAGTATCCTAAAATAATTTCTTCGAGGAGTTGCGTCGTTCATTCTTAAAGATGGTGATATTTTTAATCCAGTAATCGATGCGATTCACAGGGTCCACGGAATATTTAAGCATAAAGACCTTGAGATAGGACACGGTATATCTACGATATTAGTCCATTTTTCTAGTTGCCTTAAGTATTTATAAATCACGCGACAATTAAAAAAGAGCCAAATACAATGCAAATTACTATGAAGGGCAAAATTCGCCGGATGCTAAAAATAGCATCCGGCGAATTTTTTGGTCTTAACATACTTTAGAGGTATGAGGAACAGGGTGTAAAGTTCACTCATCCTCTATAGAAAAGGGAGGATCCTCCGACCAGACGGGTGTCGTGTCTGGTGGGCAACTGCCCGACGGTTGATGTCGGAACGTTGTATAGTATATGCTAATCACGCGGTAAACTCTGCTTGTGCGATGCAGGATTTTGCGTGACGTCAGTGTGACGCGTAGTTCGCATGTGGCGATGTTGATGCCGCTACATACGAAAACTATCACATCTCCTTCCAGAACTATTCTTCTTGCTTCCATGTCCTAGCGAGTGCATCCCACCCACACATTTCTGTATTATTTTGGTTGGCGACGCCGCGTTGCCACACCGCGGTGAAATATGTACCCGCGGTCTACTTGCTCGACAGTTCAGATATGTTAGTACCTCAGATCGTAGAAATATAACATAGGAAAAAATAATGTGGCACTTGAGATTAAACATTTTCTATATTTATGAAGATTTTTTTTTTTGAAATCTACATGGTGGAAATTAATTGATCTGGTATGAATGTTTAAGAATTTTGACATAGACATGTCAGAAAATCAACAAGAAGGTGGCCAATGGATTCACAGTCGGAAGGATGGAGTTTCCGAATGGATTAAAAGACGGCAGAAAGGAGTTCCTAATGAGCCTCGCTAAAAAGCATATACCCCTTAATATTCCCATTCTCAGCAAAACATACATTATATCTTTCTGCAACAATAACGATAACACATCTCCCTCGTTTCTACGCTCCAAGTATCCTACCATTGCTGGTCAGTTAGAATTTATAAAGATTATGCCGCCATTATTACTGTAGTGCTGGATTTACGGGTCCCTGTTACCTTGGTAATGCTGACGATAAATCGAGGGGATTTCGTATGCAAAGTACTTCATAGTACTTACGAGTACATGCGTTGTAGATGTCGGTATTAATCTTGGAGATTATGTCGATGAGGTAGGCTGAGGTGTGGGGTATAGATTGTGTGTTCAAGAACATGGTGGATATTGTGGTTGAGCTAAATGAAATATAGCTGAATATATCGTATTATTGATGTGGGAGCAACGATTATTATGGTGATTTTGTTACAGAAGTCAACGTCCATAGCCTGTTAACGACGAAATGAAAAATTGAAGGGTACCTTAGAATGATTCCATTATGCCCGACGCTTATTATGTCAACCGTATTGATTAACTAGCCTATAGCTAGACTCTAGAGTCCAGCTATTGGTTAGACACTCGAAAGATTATTTGAAACCGTTTTCATTAGTAATGGAATTATTTAAAAAAAAATAACTTCGCCATTTCTTTTACACGTATCGATTTTCCCGATATTAAAAACACAATAAAAATAAATCAGTCTTTCGGGATTCAAATGTGCAATAAAATTGATTTAGAATCCCTGGGTGAAGGAGGTTTCGTTCGTTGCCCAGATGTATTATTACAAAAGGATTCATGCAATTCCATAACTTGCAAAAATCATCAAACCCTTAGCTGTGCTGTTATGTAAAAATGTAACTACCTACTTTCTGAAGAAAAGATTTTGTTTGCTGAAAATCACATAAAATCTAGATAGGTTCTTTCTCTTGAAAAAAAGCTTTTAAACACTGAAATTGAAACAACTAAAAGTTGTTTATAAACTTTCACAAACCGTGCAAAGTTTTGATAAACTTTTGCTTCAAATAAAATAAACGTCAATCAATAAAAACAATGGTCCCGCCAGTCCATTCATACCTGTAACTAAAGTCGACAATCATTCGACAACGGAACCTCTCATTCATCTAATACACTCACAGCTGGCCACAGACCACACATGAAAAAGGACATGTCTATCTAAAAATTACTCATATCTACCATCCTCAATCTCATAATAAATAAAACGTAAAATAAAAAAATAAAACAACGCAATCGCCACGTGCTCCGCGACGGAAACGTATAAGTCCCCCCCTCCTCACCTCTTACCCCGCAAGTACATCGCTTCCCCCCCTCCCCCTCCCCCCGCAGTAGTAGCGGCTATTTCTAGTAGCAGAGACACTTCACTTGTACTTTACTGAATATCTCTCGATGTGACTTTTCTTGGTGTAGAGCTATAAATGTGGTAGAGTGGGTAAAAAAATAATTTTCTCGCAAGGTTTTTAGGATCAGTACTACCATTTAACTGAAATGTGTATGGTATTTACATTTTAAATCTCAAAGTAATGGAAAGCCGAATATTTTACATATCACATGAAAGTCGTAAAAAGGTCAAGGAGAAAATGTTCCCCATGAAAAAAAGAGTAATTATAAGAGGCGATTATTCGCAAAGAAGATAACATAGGGTCATCAAGTCATGATAAGAAAACTACAGATACATTACATCACCATTGACATTTATATCTGTAATTTTTATGGTGTACATATATTATTATAGAATATTCTACTCTATTCATTTTCCACATAACTGCCAAAATGTGGGTGTACTATAGGTACCCTTTGCCTTACCCTTCGGGGATCACAGTCGTGATGTTATGTTATGTCTATTCTATTCTACTATAAGCTTAAATACTAAAATAATAACAATCTTGAAAAATGCCCTTTGATATTTTATTTATATATAGTTAATTAAAACGGTACAACACCAATTACATTAATTAACAAGGAAATAATTATTATGTTGACAATAATTATGTTGTTTGTAATTTAATTTTAAACTAACATGGAACAGTGGACTCCCTTGCATACTTTCTCTCACAGAACACCAGACATAATTCGCATAATTTTACTCCATTCAGCCGCAACGTCGCGGATGTCTGTGTGGTGCCGGACGTAAAGAATAGCACCATCCTATTTCTTCCCGCGAGTGTCGTAAAAGGCGACTAAGGGACTAGAGAATGGGCAGCTGCGTTCTCTATGCATTTTAACACCATACTGCGATTTTCTAAAACTTATTACATACAATGTTATCCTTGTGAGTATGTAAGGAGCGTAGCAAGTGGCGTTCTATAGTTTCTTCCAACCCCCATGGGAAGAAGGCGTGAGTTTATGTTGTGTGTGTGTTTTTTCCTACCCGTCACGTTCGTTTCTTTCCGTCCCGCTACTGGGCAACCTCCCCCAAGTCCTATCAGGTATTCTGTTCCCGCACCGTCTCGAACCAGCATACTAATAAAATGAATAAATCCGCCAAATCTACTCTTTCAGAAACCTATGACGTCGGCATGCCCGCATCCGGAGCGGCGCGCGTCGTCGTAAGAAAACAACGGCGCACGCGCACCTAACTCAACTGACTCATGTTCATCGGGTTTAGCTTCATGTTGGTATTAATTGTTGGTTTGATTCCGTTTGTTTTATTATGGATGTTGAATTTTATTGACTTTTGAATTATTTTTAGCTAAGGAGGAATTCACTGTAGAGGATGGACTGACAAAATGAGGAATAACCGCAAGAAGATGCTGACGCTAAGAAATTTATTATTACCATAGGAGGTAACCATTTCAGCCGGAAGACGTCAACTGCTGGACATAAGCCTCCCCCAAATGGGGGGGGGGGGGGGGTTGCCATGCTTGGCAGGCGGGTTGGCAATCGCAGTATGGTGTTAAAAGCATAGAGAAGGCTGCTGCCCATTCTCTAGTAAGTCCCTTAGTCGCCTTTTACAACATCCACGGGAAGAAATGGGGTGGTGCTATTCTTTATAAGAGTCCATAAGATGTAAAAGATGTAAATATGATTGCGGACGAAGCCAGACGAGTATCTAAGGGTCGTGCCACGTGCCGTCCTATAGCCAAGGAAAAGCCCTAAATATGCTTGACACATTTCTATTTTCTTCTTTTTTTTTATGGAATGCAATAAATGAATTGAGTATTTTGGTCCTTGGATAAACGACGTTAAACCCAACTGATATCGTAGAAAAAATTAAAAAAAAAGTACTAAAATGATGATTACCTACCTAAGCTAACATAACG
The DNA here is from genome assembly GCA_948098905.1 of Tiliacea aurago. Classification (NCBI taxonomy): domain Eukaryota; kingdom Metazoa; phylum Arthropoda; class Insecta; order Lepidoptera; family Noctuidae; genus Tiliacea; species Tiliacea aurago. The sequence goes on along the minus strand of OX402581.1, from coordinate 26,954,769 downwards.
TCACACAATGACGCCTACACTCCTACAAACAGGCAAATATTACCGCAAGGTAATTTCACATTCGCACCTCTATTGACAATCGCAATGAGATGTAATAATGACGAAGATCTATGTACCAACTCGTGCCACAGATTAAGAGGAAATGGAGTGCTAACGTGCAAGTGAACGATCTAGAGTGTGCTAAGCACTTAGCACTGCTAACCCATCACGTGGAAGTTATTCTACTTACAAATTCTTGACTTCTGCGCACAGGCATTCATCATTCCTCACTAGGATTGATAGGAACACCTCCTGCCTATAAAAGCTGATGCCAAGCTTTGTTCAGATTCAGATTATTTATTTGTAAACATAGGTTACAGATACACAGGAGTGTGAGATGTTGAATTCCAGACATGATGGTGGCAATTGCTCCATTCGACGATCATCGTCACTGTGACTGATCAGAGCGACGATGTTCGTCTAAAATGAAAGATGTTAAGACGTAGGTAAGTATTAGCACTCCATTATTAAAACCTCAAACATATTACTCATATCTTAACCACGCCAATTGCGATGAGTAATATCATCCGGATGCAATGAAACATTGTTTAAGTGAAATCTTGCTAGAGAATGACTAATTGTCCGAGATATAATTGCGATACCCAAAGGTCATGGTTGGGAACTTTAAGACATTTGGATTTTTTTGTAGTGATGGAATTTGGGTAAACATTTTGATGGAGCCTTTTATGTTTGAATAAGATCTTTATCTCATTTATTAATACAAATATTTTTGAGAAGTTTATGCAGATATTCTGGATTTATTTGCTGTATTTTTAGGGTTCCGTGCCTCAAAGGAAAAAACGGGACCCTTATAGGATCGTTGTCCGTCTGTCTGTCTGTCAAAACCCTTTTTCTCAGGAATGCGTAGAGCTATCAAGTTGAAATTAATATCAAATACGTAGGTCAACGGTCCCTTGGAGCTCTAATAAAAATCATGCTTCTAAGTCAGCGCAATAATAAAATACGGCGATATATTCGACATATTTCGATACTTGCAAATAAATCAAAACCTATAGGGTACTTCCCATTAACCTAGAATCATGAAATTTGGCAAGAAGCAAGGTCTCACAGCACAAGTAAAGGAAAAAGTCCGAAAATTGTTAACTTGTATTTGTATGATCACTTATAAAAAATCTTTTTTTGCGATTACAAACTTATATTTACAGTTGGAGAATTGACCGTGACGTATATCGATGTATCGGAGAACATGTTTTTCAACTACAATGTTAAGTTTGTTTTTTGTATAAATTCATCCCAACTACGGAACCCTTCATTGTGCGTGGTCCGACACGTTCTTGGTCGGTTTTTTGATGTGCAACATATTTCCTTTCGCTTTTTGTGGCAGTGATTTCGTGAAAAGGGACGGAAGTGTGTAACAGGAAGTGATCTTTTTGATTCATCATTGAATTAGTATTAGTGTACTCACGAAATTTCTAAGTACTATATACAGGCTGACTTTGAAAACATGCGACAAAATTTAAGGGAGTGTTCTACCCATCAATGTGAACAACTTTTACTATGGGACCAAATAAGAATTCGCAAAAAAAAAAGTCGACCTTCATAGAGAAAATTGTACAATCGGTTATGTACCTATAAAGGAAGGTCGACTTTTTTTTTGCGAATTCTAATTTGGTCCCTTAATAAAAGTTGTTCATATTGATAGGTAGAACACACCCTTAAATTTTGTCTCATGTTTTCAAAGTCAGCCTGTAGATTGTAAGTAAATGGGGTCGACTTTTAATCAGAGGGCGAACACTAGTAATGAATAAATTAAATAAATATTCAAATAAATATTTCAGTATTGAGCTTTTTCAAATTTTGAGGTTAATTTCTGTCGCTGCTTCAAGGTGAGATGTCATAATTATGTTACACATCATACGCAACTACTGCAAGGCTTGCTCGTTTTTTAGGGTTCCGTAGTAAACAAGGAACCCTTATAGTTTCGCCATGTCCGTCTGTCTGTCTGTCTGTCCGTCCGTCCGTCTGTCCCCAGCTTAGCTCAGAGACGCTTAGTCCTAGAAAGCTGTAATTTGGCATGGGTATACATATTAATCTTGCCAAAAAAATGGTAAAATAAAATTATGAAAAACATTTTTTATTAGGGTACCTTCCTTACACGTGAAATGGGGATGATATTTTTTTTTCTAGTCTATTCCATAGTGTGGGGTATCGTTGGATAGGCCGTTCAAAAATATTGTGGGATTGGCCAAACCATTTTTCAATTAAGGGATCCGTTTGCGTAATATTAAGCTTTAAAGTGCTAGTTTTTGTTAGAGTCAAGTGTCCCCCCCCCCCTGCCAGCTAAATGGTTGGTTTTGGATATGTGAAAAAAATCATGGCAATAGTATATATAACGAAATTAAAAGGAAAACTATCACAGCTAAGTAGGCTTCACAATTTAACGAGTAATAGTCGACCAACTTAAATTTGCAGTTGGAGAATTGACCGTAACGTATATCGATGTATGGGAGAGCATGTTTTTCAACTACAATGTTAAGTTTGTTTTTGGGATAAATTCATCCCAACTACGGAACCCTTCATTGTGCGTGGTCTGACATGCACTTGGCCGGTTTATTAATTTAAGTTTATATGTACTTTAAGTGTGGTTCAACTTCTAATAAAAGTAGCTAAAGAAAACCCATTATAGAATCTAGTACCTAGTTAAAAACTGGGTAAATAAATGAAGTTTACATAAAATATCAAGGATATTTGCGTCAATTTCTTAACTCATCTTACAAACTTGTGTTATTCACATCTTATAATAATTTCACACGTATCTAAGCTCAAGGATGACTGTACATATGTCGTAGTAACCGAATCATTTAGTTACTTTTAAATACAGGAAATTACTGTACAATGAGTGGTACGACAGCTTTTTGAAGTTTATATTTGGGATTTACTAGAATATTACGAAGAACGATGACTGTCTGTTTTTGTGTGTGAGTATTAGCTGGCATTATCATGTGTAAGTATATGTCATTTTTAATTAAATGAGTTTTCAAAATCTTTAGATTTTGAGTACTTATCATGTTTTACAAATACTTATACTCCATTTGAAATAAGATTAGACATTTAAATAAACCTTTTTTACAGTCCGTTCAACCGATTTTGACTTCTATTGCGTTGGTGGCATGACAAATGGCAGGTGTAAAGTAAAGTGTATAAACAGTTGGTATTGTACCCACATTTTTGCTTTTAATTCCATCCTTATGCCTACGGAATAGAAGTCAAAATCGGTTGAACGGACTGTAAACAAGTTTATTTAAATGTCTAATCTTATTTCAAATGGAGTATAATTGAGCTTTTAAAATTTAGATTCATTTTACGCAATTAACAATAATTTATAGTTATTGCATTCGGTTTAATTTATTTTTATTATGTTCTATGTCCAGGAATACGAAAAACATGAGGTTTACGAGCTGTTTATGTATATGTTACGTAACAAAGTAGTAAAAGTCTAAGAAGAAAATGGGTCATTAATGTGGTGGACGATTCTAACCACTGATACTTTACTCGAGTAGGTACGTGTTACTGCCATTTTAAAGATGGATATCCTAATATTAATTAATACGCTCCTTACATACTCCTTTTGCTTCGCCTTACCCTAATATTGAACAGTAATAAAAGTTTTTGAAATGCCAACAGTAGGTAAATTTTTCATAATTATCATAATAGCAACTAATAACAAGACACAAAAAAAAAATATGCGGTGAAAATATTGTTTTTGCTACGACAAACAATAATATTATTTAAGCTTTGGTAACTATTTTTAGTAACTTTATTAAACTTATAAGTCCGATCGCTAACTTAAATAATTAAATTAAAATTAAACCTACAAAAATAATTGACCATAATTTTATAATTATCACCAACTACGTTTTATAGATTCAATCATTTAGATATTTAAAAAAATTAATTAACGTAATCATTTTAATACAGGTTTGATAGCTCATTATTGGAAATAATTTAGGCTCGACATGTTTATGGCTGTACTGAATAACTACGGTAGTTAAAACATGTTCACGTTATTAATGTTGGTTAAGCAATCGACTCGGCTTATCAAGAATCTTAGATCGGTATTTGCTCTTCTTTATCGAGGCGTTTTCTCGATCTATTGATAACACTAGTTAGATGCAGCTCGTTATAAACAATAGCTAGGTAATTAACATTTTAACCATTTAGCTGAAGAGCAAAGTAACCATTAAAAATTGTCGTTTTCCAAAAGCATTTTTTTATTTTTTAGAAGCTTGATAGGAAATTTAGATTAATTTAATTGTAAAACATATCACCCGAATTTCACTCGATCCTCCACAAGTAATAAATAAATTATAGCAATTACATTATCAATAATAATACAACACAAAAAATATATAAAATAAATAATTTTAAAATTTTATTACTGACATAAAACGATAAAAATAGAAATATTTCAATATTTATTCATAATTTAAATACATAATAGATATACTTTCTAACCACCAATAAAGGCCTATAGTAGGCCAAAAGAATATTGTTGACAAAACGGTCAGCAAATCACATCGTTCTAATGACACGTTCATTTTATTGCCCAGTTTGAAGATATCGACATTCGTGGAACAACAGTGGCCTGGTTTTGACAATTTCACTAATTAATATTAAATCTACATCGGTATTAGCGAAATAATCACCGATAGTTTGTTTGCCGCCCGCCGCGTTTCAAATACTCCACTCAAGTTGTTTTAATTAAAATATATTAACGCAGGCGAGCGTGCCGCGAGATCTGTCACAGACCAGATTAATCAGTAAGTTAATTTCCATGAACAAAAACCGAACAATCAATGTTGATTAATTAATACGGAACTTTAATCGAATCATCATTGTCATCTCAATTTATTTGGGGTCGAAGTAAATTGTCTATTTCTCCATATATTGTCTTCCATATACTTCCCTATTAGTCGTCATCTCGGTGGTATCTAGCCATATCATCATTCATATACCTGCCTAGCTACTATACTCATTTGATTAGAAATATAAATAAACTTTTTTACAGTCCGTTCAACCGATTTTGACTTCTATTCCGTAGGCATAAGGATGACATTAAAAGCAAAAACGTGGTTACAATACCAACTGCCTTTTGTCATGCCACCAACGCAATAGAAGTCAAAATTGGATGAACGAGCTGTCAAAAAGGTTTATTTAAATGTCTAATCTTATTTCAAATGGAGTTTAGGTATAATCGAATATAAAACTAACATTTAAGTTCACATTGTCCAATGAAAAAAATATATTATTTAGTACAATGTGCAATTTGGCATTGACCAAGTCTACAAAGCTAAGAAGATACTGGTTTAATAAGTGATTATTACCTATGAACAATGTTGGTATTTACGTTATTGCGCCGATGTTGTCTTTATTAATTATCATTAAAATAATCTTCTCATCGACTTGTGTTGCAATTAGAAAGCAGAAAGCTAAGATAGCAAATATTTTGAAAGCTATCAATCAATATTTTAAAAAAACTTACCTATTTACTCTTTCACTCATACTGTATCTGCATAGACATACAACATTCGTTTTTGTTTATACTAAACCCGAAAAAGGGTCATTGTACTCATCATTTTGAAAAAAAAATTCTATGGGACCGACCTTGAAATCGCGAAAAAAAAATCAGCTGTTCCCTACATTTCTGTTCACTTAAATCGACAAAATGTATGGAACAGCTGATTTTTATTTCGCGATTTTAGGTTGATCTCATAGAAAAAATTGTTCAAAATGACACATGAGTGATGAGTACAATGACCACTTTTCGGGTTTAGTATAAACAAAAACTAATGTTGTATACCTCGAGGACAGCACGGACTTGTTCTACTGCCTCTCGACTGTGTCACATGTAAACAAACCGGCTTCACATAACAGTATGGTAACAGTACTGCACAGACAGATCTAATCATTAAGACCAAATTCTACTACTAATAGTAGACATTTTTAAATCTATTTAGAGAATTTTGTTGAAGTTCTTAAACTTAGGTCATGCCCAGCGTGCATTGCGTAACCCACTATCAGTAGCAATGGGTTTAATTTTGATAGTTCAACAACATTCATTGCGTTATTTCCGCTGTTGAGCAGACAATTTTTTCGAACATATGAAGCAATGGGTTGTGATACAAACTGTGTTACGCAATTGGGGTTAATTTTTTTGGGTGGGAAATTATCAAATAACTTCTCCCGCTCTGGGCGGAGCGGGAGGGTGGGTCAGACTTTTGCTGACTAAAACCCACCCGTGTTCCTTCAGATGCTTAAATATGTGTGTGCCAGTGCCACGATATTCGGACAAACTCGCGCAACCCTGGCGCTGTTCCTTTATAACAGTACTACGGATGGTTGGTATGATCATCATATAATTTAAAGATTTGAATTAATGAATTATTCGTTTCGACTATCCATCGGTTATCTTTGCTTTGATCTGTCAAAAAATATTAATATTTAATTAATAATTAGCTGTTAGTTTGACAAACCTTCCTCATTAAGGTAGACTGTCCTATGACAACAAAGTATACGAGTTTTTATGTAACAGCTTATAGCCCATAAATTGCATGTTTATTAACACTTTTATTGCCAAAACTGCGTGAAAACGGTACAGATACTCCTAATTAATTTATGAAACAAATAAAACATGTGATTTACGCGATTATGTTAAAAGCGTTATTTTTAGAATAGATAGTAATTTTTACTCAACATTTTGTAAAACGGTTAACTTTATTTGCACTATAATTTAAATAAAACCGCATGTGTCGTCCATTAATTTTCAGATGTCTTCATATTTTTACAGTTCCTCATTTTTAACTGACTTCTTAAAAAAGAAGGTTCCTTATTTTTAACTGGCTTATTAAAAAAGGAGGAAGTTCTTTAAGCTAGACGTACGTCCATCCCTACCTACCGCTACTTATCAAACATCAATTTGTGATGTAAATTATAATTTTAGCAAAACATCAATTTACATCACTATTTACAGCTATTCTGGAAAAAACGCTACTTATGCTACGGCTGCATTGTCGCAATAAGGCGAACTGCACTTGGCGCGCTCTCTCTCGCACAGCGCTCAACGTCTCGCTGCTAAGACGCAGATATATGCCAGTGACCTTGAGTGGTTAGCTTGCGTGTTCTGTACTGAACTCACGCAACGCGTCGGCTGAACGTAGCCAGTAATAGGACTCGCCCATCAAGGAGCGCTGTCCCCAATTTGACGTATTATTAATTTGAGCGCTGTCCCCAATTTGACGCATTATTAATTTATTATAAACAAAAAAAAGGTATTTTAATAAAACGCGTATACTAAAAGATCAATAATTAAATTATCTTTAAATTGGTGAGGGTTTCAGAAAAATACGTTCGGTAGATTTTGCGCCATTCTCAGTTTTTTATACGTGTTAGACATAAATTTACAAATTAATTTCACTATGTAATATAAACATAATCTACAATATTCGTATAAGTAGTAACTTATTGAGAAAAAAACTTTTTTACAAAAAAAACAACCGACTTCCAACAAAAACACTAAAGCATCACGCCTTGTTTCCTCGAAGGGTAGGGCAGAGGTGTAAGTACCTGTAGTACACCAACATTTAATATAATTTTAATTTAATTTTGGAAGTCGGTGTCTTTGGTTTTGTATTTTCGTTTATGGCCACCGACTTCCGAAATTTAATTAAATATTATATTAAATGTGGGTGTACTACAGGTACACCTCTGCCCTACCCTTCGAGGAAACAAGGCGTGATGTTATGTTATGTGCTTCCGAAATTAAAGTTATTTTTCACTTTTTAGTGTTTTTGTTGGAAGTTGGTTGTTTTTTTTGTAAAAAAGTTTTTTATTTTTCACTTTTTAGTGGTACCTACCCCACACCAATTCGTATACTCCTACTTGCTATGAAAAAAACAGAGACAAGATCTAAAACCAAAATAAAAAAATTAAACTAAATAAAAATCTTCAAAAATCTGTTTTTAGCGGTTACCTACGTCATAATAACTATCTGTGTGCCAAATAGCCCAATCAATTCAGTGATTTGAGCTTTGTGTTGATAGATCAGTCAGTAAGTCAGTCACTGTTTCCTTTTGTATGTAATAGTGTAATTCGACATGTTACGACGACCCCAAATTAATTGGGATTAGGGCAGGAGACTGATGATGAAGTATTCAGGCTAAGTTTCAAGTTAATAGATCACCGAAAGAAGATTTTCTTCATACAAACTGTATCCATCCCCCTTTACACCCCCAAAGAAGTTAATTTTTAAAGTGGTTTGTGACTTTTCCATTATTTGACATAGAGGTTATACCAATTTTCGAGTTAATCAAGCCACGTAGTAAAATCCTTTCTTGTAAAATTGACTACCCCTTTTCACCCCGTTATGGGTAGATTTTCGAAAAATCCTGATATAAGTTATTCTTCATTTTTGGTCTTAAGTATAAATACTGAGTTTCGAGTTGATCGGACCGCGCGTTAAAATTCTTCTATACAAGCATTGACATCCCATCCGTTGAAGTTAAGTTAACAAAAAAATATAAACTTTATAATTTACTTACGTAAGTATTCGTCTAAGTTTCAAGTTTATTAACCCTAGGAATAAGATTTTTCATGCAAACAAAACCCCGTTCTCGACCCTTAAAGGTCAAATTTCCAAAAACCCCTTAGTAGCGGATGTCTACGTGCCAAATTTCAGGCCAATCTGTTCAGTGGTTTGAGCTGTGTTGATAGACCAATCAGTCACGGTTTCCTTTTATATGTACATATGGCTAGATATATATATATTGAGAACCTTCTCCTTTTTTGTAGTCGGTTAAAAATCATTTATAGCCAGAGTGCATCTCATGACAATTCCAATAAGACCAAACACGGGTAGGTTACATTGTTTTTTAACGGAGTTCCAGTGCCTACCATCCGGCTTCATCATCAGATCAGTTTGATGGTACCATTTTGATCAGAACTATTTATTTAAATTTGCTTCGCTTAACTATCTTAATCCAGATATCTCATCGCCACCCGTGAATTACGTATCACTGAGAAGTTCCGGTGGCCATCTGTGACCTTCTTCATCTGTCCCACTTCACCAAATTATACTTTCTGAATGCAAATGATTGACTTGTTGATGAAAATATAAAAATTACTATAGGTATGCCTATAATATTTGAGGAGTTCCCTCAATTACTCATGGATCCCAACATCAGAACTGGATTTTGAAAAAAATGGGACCAATCTGGAAGTATATCCTTTCAATTAAAAAAAAAAATTTCCAAATCGGTTCATAAACGACGGAGTTCTGAGGTAACAAACATTAAAAAAAAAAAAAAAAAAAAAAAATACAGACGACTTGAGAACCTCCTCCTTTTTGTGAAGTCGGTTAAAAATGCTCTAATTTAACATATACTTTTTTCAAATCATAACACTACTCTTTTAGACGTGATCTTCAGTATAAAATCATTAAAAGTCGGTTATTGTCGCCGAGCGCGCGAAATGTAGTTCGCTTTATCGCGAAAATATAGCCGTAGCATAACTGACACTACTATGTACAGACGGCTACACATCAAGCTATACATTTCCAGTATAACTGGTCTCGCATTGTATATGATTTCCATACAGTGCGAGATCAGCGTAAACTGGAAATGTATAGCTTGATGTGTAGCCGTGTGTACAACCTTGTTTCTTCAATTTATTAACCGACTTCCAAAAAGGAGGAGGTTCTCAATTCGAATGTATGTTTTTTTTTTTTTTTTGTATGTTTGTTACGCGATTACTCCGTCAATTATGAACCGATTTTGAAAATTCTTTTTTTGTTTGAAAGGGTATACTCCCGAGGTGGTCCCATTGCCACCAAATCAGAATCTGATGAGGGGATCTCATAGAAATCGAGGGAAACCCTCAAATTTTATATGCATACCTATAGCGATTTGGGTATTTTTTATAGTAACTCGTGCATTTGCTCTCCGAAAGCACCATTTGGTGAGGTGGAACTGATGATGGAGAACACAGATGGCCACCGGAACAATATAATAATGATTACCTATTTAACGGGTTGCGATTAAGCAATTTATGCTGGTCACTATGCATATGGTGAGTGGCAGTTCTCCTGGTTCTTAACAGAAGAACTCCTCAACAATCAACAACCCGGCATCGGGAAAAGCAATATTTTGTAAAAGGTGATAAGCAGTTAACATTAGGCTATTCTAACTTAGATAAATACAAAACTGACCCACTAAAAAGTGAAAAATAAAAAACTTAAAAAAAAAAATTATAACCGACTACCAAAAATAACACTACAAAGTAAAAAATAACTTTAATTTCGGAAGTCGGAGGCAAAAAACTCAAATACAGATCCTAAGACACCGAATTCCGAAATTAAAGTTATTTTTCACTTTGTAGTGTTATTTTTGGTAGTCGGTTATAATTTTTTTGTAAAAAGTTTTTTCACTACATAAATATCTGTGTATATTAGCATCGCATCCGATCCGAAGCTAGCTTTATCTAAGTACTTACTCCGACTAAATAAAGTCCGTCAAATATTATAGATACAAAACTTAATTAATTAAATACATCTAACACTCATACATTTAATTAAATACACCAAGTTAGCATTCACAGCAATGATGATAATGAATGGCATCTACGACCATGCAACATAACCCGCCCCGAAAATAATACACAAACAAAAAATACATAAAATAAAACACGATAAAAAAAAACGAAAAATAAAACGCAGGATATTATTTGTTTCTGGTCAAGCAATGACAATGGATGATGCCAATGTTCGATTTTTGAAATACTCACCTTTGACGAAAAAAGCGTCAATGTTGGCGATGATTCCTGTGAAAGAAACAATAAATATCCTGCTTTAATTGCCCAATTTTCTTTTTTTGAAACAACGAAATAAAAACGAAAATAATCAAATAAAATAATTTTCAGATTGGTAGTTGTAAGTGCTTATAGAGAACTAAACCAACAACAAACAACTAACTTAATCTAAATATACCATAAATCAAATCGTCTCTTCTTAAACATAATGCACGTCAGATTTCATTTTATTTTCCACCTGCAATCATTTTTGGTGACCATAAAATAATGTCCTTCATTACAGCAGTGAGCTTCTTAGTTGTTCTAGTGTAACTGGATAATCAGCCTAGATACTGTTCCCACTGCTGGGACACAGGACTCCTTTACTCGAGAGGTAGTGGGCTGTAATCCACCACGCGAGCCCAGTGCGGGTTGGTAGATGTCACATGTCTTCGAATTGTTGGTTCTAGGACTTGCCGGTTTCCTTCACCGTTTTGAGAGCAGGGACCACAAGATTATAATTTCGAAGCTACAAATATGCCTCTCTCCCAGTTTTCTTCAATCACCTTTGGGTACTTTAAGAAAGAATAAGAATAACTGACTGACTGGCTGATTAAAGGCTTCTACATACCGGCGCGACTTGTCGCGCGACGCGACGCGGCACAAAGGCTCCGGGTGTCGCACGACGAGCGGTGCCTTTGTGTCGCGTCGCGTCGCGCGACATTTCGCGCCGGTATGTAGAAGCCTTTATTAACTGGCTACTCACAGTTTGACGTAAAAGCTGACGACATAACTTTGCAAAGTTACAGTAGTCTACCACGTAATACGTAGGTATCCTAAGTTAAAGGTAAGACACTGTACTTTAAGTATGACTCACACATATTCTTGCTCACATTATTTCTAAGAAGAAAGCTTTAGAAATTACAGTCACAGACAGTAGGAAAAATCCTTACAAACACGTCATCGTTCGGTTCCCAGTACTGAAAGGTTTTTTATTCCTGCCTTATAATAAGGCGGTCCAATTCGTGGGAAAATTCAAAAGACATTTAAACAACGCATAGGTTGAAAAATTAAAACCAAACTTTTTGGTGACGAATGGTTGAGTTCGAATTTAAAAATATGTAGGAAACTTTATCTATGGTCGGTCTGTAAGGAATCTTTGCCGCCATATTTTTGCAACGTGCATAGTTTATTTTTTATAAACAACATTGAATGATAGATTAATTCGGATAATAAAATGTAATTGCAATATTTATTACCGATCGTTGTAATTTTTTACTACAAACACCTGAGCAATTACAACAAAATATGATTACCTACAAGGTCTTATCCTGACGTGAAAAAAACGGACACATACTCGTAGACTATAAACAAAACCATTGCACGTCGATCCTCGGTAAATAAAAACTCGACGTAATTATACCAGAAACGAATGTTAAACGTTAATATTTATTACTTCAATACCTATTAAACGTATCGTAGTACAATGGCCAGCAAAAAAATCTGCAAAAACAATGGCAGACACTTGGGAATCGCATGCGCAAGGCAATGAACAAAAAAGATAAACCCACTCTTTCCTAAATTATCCTGTCACGCTCGCCTATAAAATGCAATTGGCTTAAAAAACCGAAATTGGAACTCGTTAGAATAAGGGCTTTTTCACACTTGGCAGAACTTGATAATGGAAAGCACCGAGAGATTTGGAGTTAAGTATTAGATTTTGTTCTTGTAAGATCCTTGTAAGATCCTGGTAAGAAAGTGAGATTGAGATTTAGGGAAAAACTTATCATTCAACAGTTTTGTAGTGAACAAACTTCCTTTTTTATTAAACATTCTGAGTCTATGCCTTCTCCTCAAAGCAGTGTGAGGTTACATTCATACAACCTAAGCATACAACCACATCCAACAAGGCTTAAAAAAATCACTTTCATTTCTAAAAAACCGAATCAAAATCCAATAAATAAATCAAACCTAAATCGATACTTTTACATTATTGAATCGATATACGAAAAAAGAAATCTGATACCTAGATTAAATCTTCGAAATCAATAACCGTACAATACCGGAACCGTGTGTTTAGCCCTAACTGGACTTATCAACAATCAAAAACCAACCTTGTTGATACACACTAAGGTATAATTTCGAGTGTGAAGGGTTAAAAAGTTAGTTGCGCGCAATAGGCGCATGCGCGTACCTGTGCAAGGTGACCTGCGCAAGGGCACGTCTGCGCAAGGGCAGCGCGGTCTCCACCCGGCGGTCCCGCGGGCTCCGGCACGCCATTACCGAAATGACCGATTATGGGAGAACAGGGTGGAACGGATATCGATGGTGCTGATTAGAATTTTAGATCCAGGTGAGATCGATACAATATTATTTATTTTCAGGGAGTAAAGTTAGTTAGTTAAAGGAAGTTGTGACGTTACTATAAAGTTGTACCACAATTATAACGACATGTGAACTCATCATAAAAATAATAAAATATCGCTAAAATATAGCATAATTTACAATTCAGGGGTTATAAATTATATTACACACCATAAAATAAGATTAAGCTGTTTTATGCCTACCCAATAAAACACATTGGCTTTCACTAATAGAGGCATTATCTGCATCTGGCTGAATCATTTAATTGTTAATATAGGGGCCAAGAGAGCCATTGAGATTCAAGACCTTTGCTAAACATGCAGCTGAAATTTAACGTGAAGGAGCAGATCTTCAGGTTACAGAAACAATGTTCTACTTTGATTCTGAAGTCTGTAAAACTTTAGAAGGGTAACAAGCATCATTAGATCAGATTACTGATATTTAAGATATAATCAATAAAAAAATCGCTAAAGTAGTATTCAATGTCATTCAACTTGAAATTGAACTAATTTGCGCAGACGACGACTTGAGAACGAAGACGGTGCCAGATTTAAGTTTTCATCTATTTCAATTTGTATCAATAAATGGAGCACTGGCTCATGAGTCATGACCACTTGCACGCAAACAGTGATTACAAAAACTTCATAGCACAATTTTAATTTAGATCAAAATCCATGATAACTAAGAACGCAAGGTCTCTCCATTGTTCATCCATTGTCAAAATACCCATAAATAAAATACGTCGAATATTCGCTTTCGGTAATTGAAAAAGTTAGAGTTGAAGTTGTCAGAACCTCATTCGTGTTAACGGCCTGAAATCGTGACTAACTCATCATCATCACTAAACGAAAAAGAAGCGATGTAAGTACTACATTTTGCGTTCTAAAATAAGCTATTTAAACCATCCTCTCTGTATTCATCTTCTATAGCCTATAACAATCCACTGCAGCTCAATCCTTGATGCTCTATTATTATAGAATAGAAAAGAATTTTCTTTATTCGAATAACCAAGACTCAACAAGATTTGTTAGTAAAACTTACGACTATGTTAGTAAGCAGAGACACTAAACAAAAACAATACAAGAAATAATGATTGGTCACCGTTGCGACATTCCATGAGATAAGGAACAACAGTGACCCACGTAAACACAGTCCAGGCGACTCGCAACCATGCTTAAGACACTGTTGGAGCTGCCCCGCACCCTGCGCACCAAGAAAGCGCACCTTTTACGCATTGTTGCATATAAGCAATCTATCTGCAAACATCCCTGACGCACTACAGAAACGGGGCGACCCCACCAGTATCCTAAACGCATCGTTATATTGAACGCGGAGAGCGCTGTACGATCTTTGCGTATACCTAGCCTACAGGCACACAGGCATTATTGCCTAGGTGGCAATTCTATAAAATCGAAAGAAATGTACAAACAGACGGACTCTGGCAAAAAATTGGCCAAGACGTACAAAAAAAAGAAGGACAAGATATCGATACCAAATCAATAGTTCCACACCATCCCATCTCTAAGCACTGGCCGAAAGTCAAAGCCAGACAAACGAAGCTCGCAGCGACAGGTGTTGACGCCAACGCCGACTAATCCCGAACGTACGCGAACCTTGCCGAATTAATGGTACCCAAAACTAAACTAAAAACATAATACCATAAACTGATAGGAGGGGAGCATAATTTTGTATTTTCTGGTAGGTACCTCGTATATGAGAGATGGGGTTGAAGAAAATATGGAGGCAATGTGTCGATGTTGCAGTCTTAGGGCGAGATATATAAGCGTCCCTTAGCATGTTCTTAGCCTAAAAGTTATTCCTGTAGCTGTCACACAACTTTATAACGTACGTACGTTTATAGGTGTCTGCTTTATTACCATTGATAATAGTGCTACCTTTTTTCTCCTTAATTAAATATAGAATCGTAGATCCTGGATCGTATGTATATACCAAGATGCATTATGAGCTTTTTACAGCTGATCTGAATTAGTGCGAAGATACATAAGATTGTAAATGACTTTCAAGGCGCCCCACATCCCATGCCACTGCAGAATGTAGCATTCAATCAATGGTTGTGGTATTGATTTGGAAATGCACAGCGGGGGAAACACAGTAAATCATAAACATGGCCATAAAAAGACAATGCTCTGAATCAAAGCGAAAGATTTAGCGATAAAAAACATTCACTCACATCGATATAATTTTGAGGAAAGGCAAGCGTGGGTGTTGGTAACATTTTAAGATATAAAACTATTTCACACGCTTCGTACCATAATGGCGGATAATGAGCAATGTATGCAAATCAATTTATCGGATGTATTCCGATCATTGTCGATGATTCACGAACATAGAACGGTTAATACGTTAAGCAATGTTTTGCAAGTTTTGTATTATTTATTTAGAACATTCGAGAATCAAATTTGAGTTGATTTGTTACAGTACCTATGTTTAGTGACGCATTCTTAATTTGAATGTCGAAATCAATAATAATCCTTGTCTATACCTACGATCAAAAATAAAGCAGATAGAAAGATGAATTGCAAATACTAAGGCAAGAGTTTCTATCATGCAGATTTCAAAGAATAAAATAGAGGAAAAGATTGATTGTATCTTGCCAAAAAGCATTATATTTTTTTTTTAAAGCACCAATTTGTCTTGAAATCAGTAGAGACTAATATATTTTCTTCCATCCATGTAGAATAAACAAAAATTATAAAACTGTCTATTACAAAAAAAATAGCAAACGAAAACTCAAAACAACGGAATTAACGAAAGCGAAAACTACCTACATATAACGCTGCACTTAATTTTTCACTATTAACCCGTAAATGGGGTAGCCGGAGTGACAAGTGCGAGGGGGGATGAGAATGGGGGGTAGCACTGACAGCTCTGCTGACCCAGTTTTGGAAGCTCGCTTCCGCCCTTTCACTCAACGCTAAAACTAGTGGAAACCAACGACAGTGTAATTTAAATTCCCGTTTGTTGCAGTAATTAGTTTTTATAAGATGTATTTTTATTTTTCCGGTTAGTTTTGGATAGTTATTGGGATATAGTAGGTGTACGGTATGCTTTATTTACAGGGCACAAATAAGGATGTCAGATGGTATTCTTTCCAATCAAAATCAAAATCAAAAATATTTTTATTTCACTTAAGCCTACATGGGCACTTATGAAACGTCAGAAGTCCACGGTCACCCTTTTAAATAAATAAAATTGGCTTTTACAATGTTTTCAAATTACAGTGTTAATAGGTATGAGAGGACAGCGTAGGCCCGTCAAAAGTACCAGTTACTTAACAAAATAGAAAATGGTCTACAGATCTACAGTCTAATAAGCCTACAACGTCCTCACATTAACAAAAATAACAATATAAAATATGATTAAAATAATAAAAGTTAGAACCTTGTTGAAATTTAAATTGTAGGTATAATAATGTCAAGTAAGAAAAACAATAAGTCAGTGAAGTTTGTAAAAAAAAGATAAAATTAAATTAAAAAATAACTTCGTAATTTGGGAGCTGTTAATAGACATTTACATAGTTTTGCCGTTAATGAGGTAACAATAAAGCTCAAAATCTTATTAGAAACGATAAGTTTTTTTTAAACACCTGTATTATTATTTTCATGACCATAGTCTTACACCCGCATTAATAAACAAGTAAAAGTGATTACTTATGTAAATGTAAATACTAAAGTAATGATTTTTGTTTTATAGTTTAGTAATTGCTTGAAAATAGAACTGTCAAAAGTGAGAATTCTTAGCCAAGTAATAGTTACCGTTTGCTTTACTTAAGCATTGAGAACTCGACCATTTTCCGTTTGATTTTCCGGTTAGTCGCCTTTTACGACACCCACGGGAAGAAATAGGATGGTGCTGTTCTTTACGTCCGGCACCACATAGGCTCCCTCTCGAAAAACAGGAGGCCTGTGTCCCAGCAGTGGGAACATTATAGGCTGATTATGCCACATAGGCTGATTATTATGAATGTAATATTCTTCTTTTTCATTTAATTATTTCTAAAGGTAAGAAGTGCTTGTTGTGAGAATGTCGTGACAAACGTTTTGTTTCACTTCTCATCTTTAAAAATAATTATGTGAAACAAAAAAATTGTTTATTAATTAAGGAAAATTTTATCAAAATATTTTTTATTTATTTAATCTAAGTAATTATTTACTTTTTATTTACTTAAAAAAAATTAGCTGTTCCCTACGTTTATGTTCTCATAAAGTCAAAATGTAGGGAACAGCTGATTTTTTTTCGCGATACAAGGGTTGGTCCTAAAGTAAAAGTTGTTCATAATGATGAGTACAATGACCCCTTAAGAGGTTGTGCGTTAATTCTGGGACATGTTGTATATAAACATCATGTTATCGATAGTGTCGACGTATTGCGTCAATCCCTAGAGACTACAAAAGTGACGTTAGCAAAAGCAGAAATTCACGTATTTTTTATTATTTTAAATATAATATTCCTATGAATTCAGAACATTAATGTGATAAAAAGCGATTATTTTCCGCATCCATGTGTGTAAAAAAAAATCGTAGCCGTTCAAAAAATTGCATATAAGCAGTTAAACATTCTAGTTGTGTTTGAAATGAATAATTCTGTGGGGTTTCTTTCTTAGATGAGTTACATCCAGGTACTGCACACGTTACCATTAATAATCTCGTCTGCTAAACACTTTTCATCCTGAGATTTTGTGAAAATAAGCAGGATTTCTAAATTTGAAAAACTTAATACTAGACGTCACCAAAGAACACTAAAATAAAAAAAAACACAATACTGCACTTTTCTCAAAGAGTTGTCTCGGCATGGGTCCAAAGATTTTCAACAAACTACCAAAAACTTTAAAAAGCTTGACCAACATAAACCATTTTAAATCGCAACTTAAAAAATTATTGATTGAAAAGGCTTACTACTCTATCAATGAGTTTTTGGATGATAGAAGCATAAAATAAGAAATTTCCGATTCACTTGTTAATCTTGTTTACGACGTTACTTGTTTGAAACAGTTTTATTTAGTTTGTAGTTTATTTTATTTTTTTACACCTAATTAGTACGCCTTGCAAGGCAAAACATAGTGATACAACGAAAAATTTTATTCATGTACCATATTACTTAAGTTAAACAAATATAATACTTTGACTTTGATTTATTTCGTTCACGACTGACTTTTGCCGGTACAGTCCGGCCGATAGCGTGTACTTACGTGAATGGTCTCGTCCACCATCTATCTCGCTCTAACGTACGCTTAGACTATTTTGTTTCTCTTTTGCATTGCCAATCTAACGCTAGGAGTATACACATATTCATGATAGTAAAAATTGACACTTAAAAGTTTTCCCGATAGTTCAAACGTAAAATAATAGATGGCGCTACCGATCCTTTACCCGTATCGTAGTCCTGGGTGCCTAAAATGGACGCTTTGGCAGAATCATAATATGATCTGCGTACAATTCATACATCCCGAAACTCATCTGTTTGACAGCTGCTATTTGACAGACTTCATTATAGCAATTCATAATTTGTGACGCAGTGGACGTTTTTCGGCTGAAATGATAGGCCCCCAGTATCTTCTAAATCTAAACAATAACTGAAATAAGATTTTAGTACAACGAGCTTGAAAATTAGTATTCGGCTTTAGATATTATCACCATATAGCAATAACTGAGTAATAACATACATGCCCTGATTCGAGCAATTTATTGGTACTTAAATAAAACTTAATAGCCCAAATTAAGTCCGCACATGCCAAGTACAGACAGCACGGCAGGTGTTGGCGCCTCGTTGTATAAATCATTTTTTGCAGACTGTACAATGTATGGTAAGTTATTTCGGAGCTGATTTTCGAATTAAGGAATAATATTTCTTCAGCTGCTTGTCGTAAGTCGAAAGAAGTCAATTAGAATGAGTTAGATCTTGATCCCTGTTAGCTTGATCATTGAAACAAGCACTTCATGATGGCTCTATGGCAATAATAAGATTGCCTTGGTTATGCATTAGATGGGTTGCCTAAAACAGCGTCTACTAGAGAGCCAATAACGAGGGGGTTAAGCTTCCGAAAACCGACCTATATCTTGTTTCTGAGGTCGTCGATACATTCTCAATAGTTATTCGTCCGACAAAATTATGTGTTTAACATACACACATCATGTACTGTAAGTGCTTTATTTCCAGTAACATAAAATAAATATATGTCGAAATTCGTTCGAGTTCGGGGCGAAGACCCAGGTTTCGTGAAGTGTATTACAAAGAATCCCTCTTTCGATGCACAGCCCAGTTGACGGACGTCAGACAACTAATCTCAAAAGAAGGGTGCGCGTCGTCTGTTTCTCAAACGGCTTCTAGAACATTCTAGAAGCTGCGCCCTTATTGGACGAGCGGATTGCGGCGGGAACGGTTTGAAATAGGTTCGCGTTTTAAGCGTAATTTCTTCCCAACTGATATATCTGAGGTTTAGAAACCTCCAAATCAGGGGGTTAATCGCAAACCGATGCTAAGTCATCATGACCATGTCAATGCTAAAAATATCGTGCCTGATATGGCCCTCTATATTGGGACGTGTTATCCTCATATACGCGACTCTAGATTCAACTGCTATATTCAATCATTGATATTTTCATACATATCAACATTATAATATATTAGTTTAACGAATTTCCTCTATAATTGAACAGCGTCATATAAATATGCGTATGCGAACGATTACTCTGACTGTTAGTTTAGAGGTCGTCCGTAATTGGCGGGTACAGACTGGCCCAACTTTTTGTATCAAAAGTGTTATATTTATGTACGTACACACATGTAATTAATACTTATAGTTTTATACACACCAATTATTAAAAATTATCAATGGTTTTAGAACCAGTACCCATTTGTTTATCGATTTGGAAAATTATATGGTTTTGCTTGTTGAATGTTTGAACTTTGTGTGGTATAATTATTTTACTTTGTAGGTCATGTGTGCATCATGGTTTATGATTTACGTCAGGGATTCAATTAAACTGATTGATTTAATTCAGAGTCATTGATAATAAATCTTTTCTTTTTATTGCTCTTTGGATCTCATGGAAGATCCAACCAAATCAGGCTATTGCAGTCCACTGCTGGGCATAGGCCGCACCATGGCTGCGCCACAACACCCTGACCTCCGCCTTCTGCATACAGTCTGTCCCAGCCACCTTATTAAGGTCTTCGGTCCATCTAGCTGGGGGGCGTCCCACACTACGCTTGCCGATACGCGATTTGCGGTCCAGGACTCGTCTGCTCCACCGGCCATCGGTTCTTCGACAAATGTGGCCAGCCCACTGCCACTTCAGCTCACTTACTCTGCATGCTTTGGCGGTAACTCCGGTTCTTTTCCGGATAACTTCATTTCTGAATTGAAGATCCTATGGAGTGCAATAATACGCTGTTAGGAAAATCTGCCAATTAACAGACGTGGATACAGCGAGACTGGTCTATTTTATTTACTTTCATAGCATCATGTCTTACGGTATTTTGCTGTGGGGACGGGCTGCAGATATTGTTTCTATCTTTGTTCTGCAAAAGAGGGCTATCAGAGCCATCTACAACCTCCGCAAACGCGACTCTCTAAGGGAACTCTTTAAAAAAATTAACATCATGACGGTAGCTTGCCAATATATTTATGAAAATAATTTGTATGTTAGAAAAAACCTACATCTCTTCAGTAAGATAAGTGATAGGCATAATTTTAACACTAGAAATAGGAACAAATTAGATCAACAAGTACACACTACTTTTATGGGGTACTGTGTAAAATGTTATAATAAAATACCACTCGATATTCTTCAACTAAATGAGAAGAAATTTAAAACATGCATTAAACGCACACTATGTAGACAAGCATATTATAGGTTGGATGATTATATCGTAGATAAAAATGCTTGGCTTAATGCTGGTCCTGCTCCACAACCACAAGGGCTCACTGGTTAAAATTATAACATTTCGAAGAGATGCTTCCCCTCCTTTTTTTATGTTCTGACATTACAATCATATCGATTTTATAAAATGTAATCGACGACGACTAAGAAGAAGAAGAAAATGTAATCAAGTTTTAGTTGTTGAATACTTTAATAGGTAATAATGATTTTCCTTTTGCTAGTAAAATTTTATTGATTTTTGAAATACATTGCAATCTATAGTTTTGTATAATTTAGAAGCAATTTTTTTTTTCATTTTTGTTAATGTGAGTACCATGGAGCCGTTTATTATGATAAGATGTATGTTGACTTAAAAAAGCGTGGCAGTTGAGAGTATGTCATGCTCACTTAAATGGCTCGCTGATGGTGGCGCGTGTGTTGGATCATTCGGTTCCCTACAAAATGGTTGAGTTGGATGGTGCTGATCTGGCCAGCCCACTGCCACTTCAGCCACTTCACTTCAGAGACTGGTCTTCTCTTAACTGCCAGGGCTTATTTGTAATATTTTAATCCTATATTTTGAGTTGTTTTTTAAATAATCAATTTAATTTTTTTTACATAGTTCTCACATATAGAAGCAACAAGAATAATGTACCCAGGATTTTGTAATAATTATCTTGCTTTAAAAGAGTGTCGTTGAAGTTTCTTGCCTATTCTTCTCCATAGAGATCTACGTTTTGGAATGGGCAAATAGCTTCAACTTTCTGACTAACTGACCGACTCTTTGACAATTCAAAAGTGCCTGTAATAGGTTTAATTGAAATAAATGTTTTTAGTTTGAGTTTGAGTTTGAATACGATCTTTTTATGACCAATGAACCTCATATTAGTAATTTCCCAGCATATCGTGACCGATTTCCAACTTTGTCCAAATCAAAACAAAATGTTCAAAACACCACTACAAGGCCACAAAACACCAAATAAATCGTCCGCCTAAAACAATTTGTGTCTACCCCCCTCCAACCCCCTTCGTCTGCCTTCCCCCGTGCATCGTAAACCTACCCTATTAAATGTTTACAGCCTTCTAAAAGAACGAGGTGCAAGGGGCGATAAAAAGAGTAAAAAACTTATACGTAAGTATAAAGATTTTGTTATTGTAAGTATAAAATATGGTAGCTACGGTAATGTTGTGAATAGTGATGATAGTTTTATGGATGGGGGTGAAAATGGGGTGAGATGGGGTTGGTGTTTTGCTTGTAGAATTGGTACTCAGGAGTAATTTTTGATGAGACAGACACAATAGAAAAAAACGGTTCTTCTTGGAAACAATAAGTCTGGTGACGTTCTAGGCACTAGTAATGGAGGCCTTAGAGAAAACTGAGAACAGGATAAAGCAACGCACTTGGAATTGATGACCCAAAAACTATTAGAAGATCTGGCTGATTTCAAAGTTTATTTGGCAGTTTGACTTAAGAGCTTGGAGGCTCTAAAGCCTGATACAGTTATTGTGTTTTGGTTTTAAGAATTTCCAATTATATAATTAGCTCTAGAGCCTTCATCAGTCAACTCTTAAGTCAAGAAGAACAGCTAGAAAGCTCTGCAAATCAAGGAGTTACCTCTAAACAAAATATCATTACCAATAAAGAAAAAAATCATATTTCTAATTTCGAATCCAGAAAAATTAGCAACAGTGGATTAGGTTCGCGGCGGCGTAGCATCATAAGTTATACAGGCTGCCACCGCGAAGGACGACCGGTACCCAATGTGACCCAATGTGCTATATCGAGTGCGTTCGCTACATCGTATACATTGGGTTAGTTGGCTTTTTGTGCCAGCCAGCCAAATTCGAAATTGGAATTGTTCTTTGAGGATTTGAATTTAGATTTTGAAAGGAGTTATACAGGATACTCAAATCATTTTGGTTAGTTTTAACCGAAAGTTAAAATAATGAAGATGTTAAATTAAGACATAAGAACAATGAACTAGGGCATGATTAATGAAGCAATTATAACAAATAGTGATACCAAGATTATTTAAACACTTCCATTCGAAATCCGTTACAATTGCAAGTTCGCTAAAAAAAAACAAATGACCACAAATTGACCTACAATACAATCAATTCTAGTAATTTTGCAAAATTGCGTCGTAAACTTAATTGTTAACTTTCACGGACCTCTACACAATGCCTTAACTATTCCACAAGGTCTGTGATAAATATAGCCGGAGTAAAAAATAAAGCGTCGAATCTAATGTAACGTAAGAAATGACGTGATGGTGCAAGCAATCCCATATAATCTCCATTAGTGCACTTCGCGAAAGATCCTCAAATACATCCGTCCCTTTCACACAACGACAAAAAATAAGTCCCTAATGCCGAGCGCAATCCATTGCATTCCATACCCTTCGCCATTACTGACCCATGCATTCAGGAATAAGGAAAAATATACTCTATTTGGGTAAAGTCAAGAGTCAAAATAAATGCAAGCAGGATTGTTATAATTTTTTCAAACACCAAGTGCAAAGGGCCCGGCAATTCTTAACTTAATATAAATAACAATAACAAGTCGGCTCGGGTCGATCTTTAAAACCTTTTAAAAACATTGAACGGTTTTGACAGATGAGGCTGTATGCCTCATTGTCTTGGGTCGGAATTTTGAATTAGGAATAACGCCTACATTTGACGGTGATATAGATATTTATGATACTGGCATAATGCAAAAGGATTTATAATTTAAGTAACCGATATTATTTAGGTACCCTGAGGTACCCA
The DNA here is from genome assembly GCA_948098905.1 of Tiliacea aurago. Classification (NCBI taxonomy): domain Eukaryota; kingdom Metazoa; phylum Arthropoda; class Insecta; order Lepidoptera; family Noctuidae; genus Tiliacea; species Tiliacea aurago. The sequence goes on along the minus strand of OX402581.1, from coordinate 26,930,914 downwards.
TAATTTGAATACAATATTTCAGAAAAAACAGTAGACATTTTATTTTTTAACACATGTGTAAACTCGCCAAGCATTAAAAGCTGGGTACTTTGAGATCTAATCAAATGTCAAAGGTGAATGAGACCGAGATGCAACCAGAATTTAACGATAAGTCACACCCACAGCAGATGGCGCTAAAAGCATTAAAAAAAAACCATTTGTATTAAAATATTTAAATATGACCATGTAATATGATATCAAATAGAGCACATTGAACATAAACCAAGATATATCGCGGGACCGTTAAAGATAAACATATTTTGGAGCAATAATACTAAATCTGCACCGGAGTTGTACAGATATAATTTATAATGAACTTAGCGTTTGAAATGTTGAAATTAGCATAAAATAAATATAATATTCGTACAATTGCTGTGACATCGCAATCAAAGCGGCCCCGTATGGAAATGTGGCCAATACAGTCATGTTATTTGTTCATAGAACTTAATACGGGTTTGATTATAAATAATTGTGTAACGGTTATCGAATGTAGTGATGTCATCCTTTTATGATTGTCTTAATTACTTATTTAAATTGTGTTTTTGATGAAAAGTATAGCTTTGTGTCGTATTGTTTTATGACAATTATTAGTGAATAAGATAAATATAATTTAATGCTTGTCCGTGTGGTGCCGGAAGTAAAGAATAGCATCACCCTATTTCTTCCCGTGTGTGTCATAAAAAGCGACTAAGGGACTTACTAGAGAATGGGCAGCAGCGTTCTCTATGCATTTTAACACCATACTGCGATCGCCGACCCGCCTGCCAAGCGTGGCGATTAGAGCAAACCCCTCCTTTGGGGGAGGCCCATGTCCAGCAGTGAAATGATGATGATGATGATCAATTTAATGCTGTTAGATATATTGCCAACTGTTGCTTATCTACTTAGTTCAAAACAGTAAGTTTTGTGATATCCTATATAAAAAAAAAGTAAAAAGTTTTTGATTTTACCTTTGCACAGCGGATGTTTCATAACAATTTTTTTATGTTCATCATAACTATATAAATGATATTTCGAAATCACCTTAGCGTTTTGATTACGTAACGCGCGTCAGTCTGTCTGTGAGCGACGACATCGGAAATGGATGATCTAATTTTGATATCTGTAGATAATTTGAAGAAGCTACATTATTTTGTGGTAACCGTGTTCACTTATTTGAGCACAATGATAAACAATATGCAAATGCACAAATAAATATTTAAATACTGACTTTTAATTCTAATAAAGATGTTTTACAATAATAAAATGTGAAATCTCAGACTTGATTGGTCAAAAATACTCTATTAGTCATTACACGATTTTTTGCAAATACTATTTTATTGCTTTTGCAGTAATATGCAAATCATAAAACAAATTAATTTAGAGACACACTAGAGCATGTACCGTTAATATTAAATAAACGAATATATTATAAATTTATAATAATAGGTGCGTATTAGGAACACAAAAAATATATAATAATTTGTTTTTGTCTTATATTTTCACAACTTGACATATTAATATTTTGTGTAATTTATGGAACTGGAGATCTATATGTAATCATTAAAACATTAAAAGTGGCGGTAAAAAAATTACATATTATTTGAATGTTATAATTAAATCACAAATAATCACGCTATCCCGTACACAATTCGTAAATATGCTACAGTGTTAATGGGCAAAAGTAACCTCACGTCTTTCTCGCATAACTAAGCCAAATCAGTGTCAAGAAAATCCCATAATTTTTCAAAAAACAGGAAAGAGTAATATTGAAATAATTTTTTCTTTATGTTAGAGCAAAATTGTGGTGAAGTATACGAGCTTACTGCACACACTAAAAACCCTATAAACAGTTCAGTGCACGCACTAGTAAATATTATTAGTTAAAAGTGTGTTTGATGCCATTTCAAGAAAAGATATAGCTTTTCTATCTCCTGTAAGTACTAATTTACGTAAAAATTGCGACATTTGCCATGGCGTTAAAAACACCAGAAATTAGGAAACTCACAGTCCCTAAATCAAAGGAATCAAAACAATTCCCACTCGCGTGCGCCCAATCATTTTCAGCCCACGTCATGGCGTTATCATCAAGCTTATCTACAATCATATCGCGAGTTTCACCTCAAAGCGAGACATTTATGTCATTTCGTAAATCTGTGTTGACTGGCCGGCTCGTTTCCGGTGGATCATTTTAATTAAATGTATCAGCATCAACCGACTCGTTAGCATACCGGTCCGGTGATCCGGTCCGTACAATATCGAGTGCACTTTACATAAGACCTGTTCAACAAACAAGTTCTGTGCTTTATAGTTACGAGTATCCTAATTTCGTACGCAGAGCAGTATTGGATTTTTTTAATCTATGCTTTTTTAGATTACATTATTTTGATTGCTGTTAACGGCGTCGCCTAGTTTGAGACAAAGAAGTTGATTGTTGGATACAAGTTTGTCTTTTTGATTAGCGTTTTCTCTTTTGGTGTGAAATGAACAGATTTCTAAGCCATAAATATAAGTATATATAATATGTACTGTGACGTGTAAAGGTCCGAAACTGGGACTATTGTGAAATATTCTGTTAGTGGACAATGGCTGCTTTATGGAATTCAAGAAGATTATAAGGCATCTTATCCTTCAGTTACTGCTGTAGGATTACATTTACAAAAGCTTACTCTTCGATTTGGGAGACTTCAACAACAAGGGAACAAGAATTCCAAATTCAATGTTATTTAATGATGTAGCTAAATTCAATGAAACATAATCAACGCTTCAGCAACAATCAATAAAGGACAACACCTTCGCATTGCCTTCAATAAATTCCCAATAAAAACGCTTAACATAATTATATATCTAATTCCTTTACATAACACGATATAAATTAGGTAAATATCGTCTTTACGTTTCTATATTTATTACATATCCATGGCCAAACTTTAATGTCATACATTCATCATCTTCTAAACGTTTACGATGTGAGTCCGTCAATTCTTGTTACAGATCATTTTAATTTTATGATAATTAGATCTTGAAATTGAAATGTTATTAGATGATACGGTGATTAGCTTGGTTTGGTCAATCGATTGGTTTTTATAATTAAGCAAGGTGATCTAAGCATCCTTATTACGATTACAATCTCTTTGTTATGTAAGATTTTTGCAATTTTGAGTGGGGAGTTATTGTCAGATTCATATCTACAGTCTTAAATTAAATCAAATCAGTTTATTGCAAACATGTTGTACAGAGGTTGGAATATGAAATAAAAGTTTCAAACATGCACCCTGTAAGGGCACTGCAAAACATAACGAAAACAAAAATAATAAATTACATTACAATACAATACATTTTACATCATTTGTGTCAATTTACAATTTCAACTCAATAGAATAGAATAATTATTGTTTATTGTTAGCTTTCAAATTATAATAAAAAATAAGTTAAATCAAAATAAAATGAATCAGTTGAAATAAATTAAATATGTAGGTATGTATAGGTACAAAACAATGGTGAGCAATTTATTTATAAGTAGGTGACAAACTTTGAATGCTTAAATACTAGAGTTTATTTGTTTCATTGCTTTCAGCTCGTACATTATGTGTAGCTACATCATCAACACTTTCTAAGTCAGTGCATTTTTCCCATCTCTCTAGTTTCATATAAAATCAAAAATAAGGCTTCTTTTCTTAACAGCATTACTAGAAAGCGTTACTGAAAATTCGTTTTCTCTTCTCCCTCTTGACTATCGTAATATTCATATCCAAAGACCAGCCAGTAACTGACCCTTGGAAAACTCTCCATCAAAAATCGAACGCCACTGGCGCCAAATCGCAATTAAAAAAACAACCACTATTGCACAGAGCCCAAAAAAAATGGAAGTCGTCTTTTTTTTCAGAAGCAAACGCGCGCCGCATAGACAATGGGCGCCATTATTCGTGACAGTGCACTCATTACCGTTTTTGCTGACGGTACCGCAGCGCATTGTTCGTGAGCGTCTACCTGTGCTATCGGTACATCGCTCGTAATGATTTTCGTATGCGTTGTTTGGTATTGAGAGTTTGGAAGAAAAAAAGCATAGGGGAATGATTTATTTCGTACTTTTTTTTGTGGGATTAATTGTAGGTGATGGTTTTGTTACCTCCGTAGTGTTCGAAGTCTAAAATAAAGTAGACTGACTATCTTACTATTATATCTTTGGATATAGGTACCTATGTATAGGAGCTCGTGGCTAAGTAGAAAATAACAGCCACACGGGTCGATCCACCAGGTTAAACAACGCTTGCCGGGGTTGCTCGTGGATTGGTGACCATCTTTACATACCGACACTCCGCCGTGCCTCGGAAAGCACGTTAAGACGAGACGTTGGTGCCGGCTGTCATTCGTGGATCTTTGACAGTCGTTACGAGTTGTCAGAAGCTCGATAGACTGACAACCAGTCTTACCATCCAGCAGTGGCGAAAGCACCATATAACACGATTCCTGCCGGCTTCCCTTCGGAGGTTCTCATCAACAACTCTACCGCTATTGAAAAATGGCACAGTCAATAGTCTACTTTTGCCAAATAATATAGTTACACTACGGGTATTCAACTCACTATAACATCCAAACAACAAAAATGCCTATTTTTATTAGCTAACTAAAAATAAAGTTTGTGTCTTTTTGGTTCTGCTACTTGACGATAGATGGTGGTAAATTTAGTAAAGAAAAAACTTCTTTTTTAATAAATTTATATTTGTTTTCTTTATTGATAAGTAAGTAAGTTAAAGTTGGCTTCGCTTCGGCTTCTCTCATACAAAAATTGACACCTCGCCGCTGCCATCCAGTCATACCCAGGGGGGGTGGGAGGTGAGTATCGTAATACCCAGTTACTGGGTTGTGGAGGTCAGATAGGCAGTCGCTCCATGTAAAATACTGGTATTCAGCTGCACCAGGTTACACTGGAAGCCAACCCCAACATGGTTGGGGAAAGGGTGGGCAGATTGATATGAGACCTATGTATCGAAGGTACTTATACTCCATTTGAAATAAGATTAGACATTTACATAAACTTGTTTACAGTCCGTTCAACCGATTTTGACTTCTGTTCCGTAGGCACAAGGATGGCATTAAAAGCAAAAACGTGTTTACAATACCAACTGTTTATTACAGCTGCCATTTGTCATGCCGCCAACGCAATAGAAGTCACAATCGGTTGAACGGACTGTAAAAAAGGTTTATTTAAATGTCTAATCTTATTTCAAATGGAGTATAGGTATACGTTAGTTCAGGCGGGTAGCAACAGCAAACAAAGAGCCCTTTTTTATACAAGGGTGATGTTGCCCTGCAAGCCTTCAGGGTAGGGTAGGAAGGGTAGTAAGGTAGAAATAGTACCTTACATGCATTTAAAATATCTCTACAACACCACAAGATGGTGGTCAAGGACTCAAAAGACCAAAAAACACGAGATACAATTACAACCCTTTTTCCAATAGACACAAGTGCCTAAGAAACGAAACGTAAAGAATAATATCAGTAAACCCACGCACACACGTTCACCGGTAAGTAATAAAATAAATTCCACATATAAATTCGGTCGGGTCTGTTTTTTTCTCAATTAAAAATTACAGTGGGGTCTAAAACGCAGGTACTCGGTAATGTCGGCCGGTACCACTGAGCGAGTATGCCACGATTTACATTTTACTGGCTCTATCTCGAGTTATATGGATGTGAGATATCCACCGGAATTGATGGAAATTTGGGGACAAGATAAAGAGCTTAAATGGAATTTTAAAAATCTAGTATAGAAACAGAAGCTCGCTTTGAACAGTGCTGATTCTCAGCCTTGGTTGAAACAATTACTTTTGATTTAGATTTTTAGATAGGTTCAAACAGGAATATTTAAAGGAAGCACTCTCGGAATGAGACTATAATATTTTATGTAAATTTAATTATAAATAAATCCCACTGAAACAACAAAATCTGTAGGTCTCATGTTCAAGACTTCCAGAAGCATCCAAAACAGCCCTTTAAATAACTACAATCAGTAGAGGAAGACGATGATAAAGATGATTTCGACAAATCATACACGTTTATGACCTAATCAACTGATCTGCTACAGTTTTATTACTAAGCCGAGTTAAAGCTTCTACATACCGGGACGACTTGTCGCGCGACGCGACGCGACACAAAGGCAACGCTCGTCCCGCGACACGAGGGGCCTTTGTGCCGTGTCGCCTCGCGCGACAAGTCGCGCTGGTATGTAGAAGCCTTTATTTAGAACAGCCAACCGACAACAAAAACAAAAGTAGCGCAACTATGCGCGCAAACGTAAAGTATCAAAAAATATTTTTTGTAAGTAATCCGGGACCGAATTTTTTGTAAGTAATCCGGGACCGACCTAACTCTGAACTCAGATCAGGTAGAAAAATGAACACTGAACATACGAAGGCAATTAACTTTCGGTACCTGCGCGCACGCACACATAAATATGCGGGATTACATACAGTAGAAAATACCGAAGGACCACTTCATACTATGCGCGATGGCAAAGCAGGTCCACATTGCCCAGAAGTTTTCTCTATTGATGTATGAGGGGAAACTCACAGGAGGGATTCCATGAGATGTTAGAAGTTAGAACTCCGACTTTTCATCACTGCCTAGCCTATCCCAATGCCAAGTATGTTACATCCAGGTATCAGCGTTGCAAAATAATAGAATTATAATCTTCTAAACAGAACAACCAGCTGGTCTGGGCCTCATTACGAGAACATTGACCGACCAATGATCGACCATTATGAATTTAGCAGATTACGAACTTTTATCAAAATGACAATGGAATCGTGTTGGAATGACTGAATTTATAAAAAATAGCAGATTTGGGGCCCTGGTCGTGGAAAATGTTAGATCTGTTGCTAGTTATCTATTATACTTGCAATAGTCATAACACAAATTCAAAATTGCCATTCTATCTTATATAGATATTCTCATGAAAGTCAGGAAGATACACGGGTAACTATAAAGATTTATGACAGCCGAAGTGTTTTGTAGGGAGTAGATTTACTGTATTTTCTTATTCTGTGGAGTCTGCATATGTGTGCACGCGCAAGCTACTTGTATGAGTGCGTGCGCGCAACACTTGCGCAAACATGGGGGTGTAACGCCTTTACGGGGTTCTAAAGATAAATCGGTGTGCTTTAATGGCATTCGGAATTTATGTTCGGGTTGAATTTGTTTTTAAGTTATATTAAGTGCGTACCAATTGTAGTTTTCGAGACCAAAGGAGGAAGGAATCTTGTAGGGTTTTAATAAGCTTTAAGTGTTATCGGGATTTAAAATTAATTAGCGATGATTCATGGAAGGTATTGCAGCTTCCATTAATGCGCATTATGGAAAAGTTAATTCTAAATGTGGGTTTTAAAAGATAGCATCATATTTATGATATGAAATTGAAAAACAAAGTTAAATAAAAACAGATAAGAAATTCAATAATGACAAAACATGACTTAAAAGCAGCTATTTACTCAACAAAAAAACTTAATAATGACACACTAGATGATAGTTTTATTTCAGAACCCACAATGTAGAATAAAGAATCTCTTGAAACAGAATCAAAGCCTGAAAGCACAAAGCCAAGCTTACGTGCACTTATACCCAAATTACAACACGGTCTAACGCCATGAGTAAGCAAAATCATAAACACAGAAACTAAATATATTTGAAAACACAAAACAAAATCAGTTTCAAGGATCAGTCAAATTGACCGAACGAAAGTCCTCTCACTTCCATACAATAGATGGTTGCAAAAAATGGTTCTCTGGTTAGAATCCCAAAAAAAATTAAACCATATGTGTTGGTCAGTTCGTTTGTTTAAATCTTGAGAGACCGCAGAACGATTTTAATGAGGTTTTGAAATAAGTAAATGGAAATTGGAAGCTAAGCTTGACTATTTTTAATGTGTTCTAACTACGCTGGTCTCTCTATGGTGAATAGACTGGGGACAAAATAAAAATACGATCACGACGTTATGTCAAAAATTCCAATCTTTGATTGTAAAATTTCACTGTTATCTAGAAAGCTCATAGGCGTCATAAATTTTTAATTAAACAGAATTATAATTTAAAGTTATGTCCTGTTCTTACACCTGCCATATCATTTGACGCCTTTGACGGCCAGCATTACGTCCTTTTCTTATATTCTCTTTTTTAATAGTCACTTGGCCGTTTACATTGCTCTCACTCTCAGGATGCCCTTCTTCTTTTGCTCTTCTATTATGTCCATCCGAATCTGTATCTACTTTCTAGGTGTTAAATACCTACTAACATTTTAAAAGCTCTATCAGACTATCTTCAGAAATTTTTGCAATGGACTTCGTACTTGCAAGTGACGTCACAGACTAACAGAACAATTTAAATGCATTGTTTAGTTTAGCGACATGTGGCCAGAATATTTAAAATGATCTACTGCAGCGACGGTTATTACCTACCTACTGGCCGGAAGTCACATGTTATTTGCAATCGCCATCTTGGACCGGCGCGGGCGTTCAATAGAACCGGGGTTAACGAATGATTTACGAAATCACACGTATCGATGAATTAAACTAATCACGAATGAGGCTTGTTGGAAACAGTTTTTTTTAATTATTATTACAAGCCTGTATGTTCTGTCTCCTACTAGCCTTTCTTAATTTTTTTCTCTGTCCTTATCGTAGGATTCCAACTCATCCCTCAATCTCCGTGTTGTTAGTTACCCACTTACTTGGGAATTGGAAGGCTATAGATAGAGTTTCGAAACCTTGATCAATTTATAGTTTTACCAAATCATACTGTTACAATATCTAAAATATGGCAACTAATTCATACAATGATGATCGAAATCTAGTTAAACGATAGTATAATCAATCAATAAACTTTTAGCAATAACCAGCCTTGAGGTGTAGGGCAACGCACAAATCAATATCAGCAAGTGCAAATGTTATTCTAGTAGTTAAAAGTTTAATGTGTTTTAACTGTGTTCTACAATTTAATTAATTAGAACTATCTTCTTCAATTATTCAATCACTACTAATTAAAATTGCGAAAAAAATCAACATTTATTACAACTATCAAAGGGAAGGCAGTGTTCACACTTGTTAAAATGCGTCATCCAAAATGACAGTCTTCGGTTTCACAAGCGAATCGATGCAGACAAGTGTGATTAGTCCGCAAACCACCCGCGGCGCTGCAAGCGCACCCGACGATACATCCAATTACCAATCCTCCGAATTTATGCGAACTACAAATAATAGGGCGCCATTACTGATTTATGAGCGAACGCATTCTCAGAACAACAAAGGTTGCCGGTAAAAAAACCCTACTTGTTTTAATCTTAATATTATCGCGTGTGTTCTTACATGAGTCATTTATAATGTAATCGACATGATTCAAGCGCTAGACGCGAAAAAAATTCAAAAAGTTAAATTGTAGAAGGCCGTACGCGTCGTGTCAGTGCTTGCGGCAATTAAAAATAATTAGGGAACGAAGATGGCGTGTTCTCGGAAGGACTGGCGATGGCGGTACATTTACATATGGCGTTTGTTGGACGATCTACCGGGCGCGGTGCCGCTGCCGCATGCCGGCGGGACGCACTGTGTGGGGAACGGAGAATTATGTTTTTTCCTATCTTTTGCATTGCTTGGTGATACTTTTTCACCTTTTATGTCAGGGTTGTTTTTTACAATTTGCACATTCAGAATCAACGTAGGATCACGAGCACTTTTTTTTTTAAATATCTAATTATACACATCGTTGATAATAAGCTTAGCAGTAGCTGATAGGCAGATGTAAAACAGCCCGTTATTTTTTCTGAACATAATTAGCTAAATAAATCAAATATCTATGCTAAGCCCCGCTCCCCGCTCCCAGTGGCACCATAACGTACTTGTAAACTAAATCGAGCGCGATTAGGGGCAATAGTGATTGAAAAGGGTAAAGAAACCGACCTGTATTAATGTCCATCTTTTATTTGTTATTTTTCGACCAAATAACGGCGGCCAAAGTTTTAATTTTGGACTATAGATGCGTACAACATAATATTGTACACTAGTTATTACGAATTAAGTTCACGAAATCACGAATGGTGTTTATTTTTTTAAACAGAATTAGGATAAAATGTAAATTCTTAACAGTAGTTGATTTGATTCTGAGCAAAGAAAGAAAATACACAATATTAGTGGAAACCTTCCTTGTATCCAAGGACCAATTATTATTGCGAAGATGAAACGACTAATGGTCCTTCGGATGTCAATAGAACTAATGTATAAGTAATATTAACAATACACAATATGCACAAACAACAACAACACACAACAACACACAACATACATAAACATATATTACATTGCGATTAGCAGTATTCTATAAACTGGGACTTACGTATTAATTACACCTACAGCCATTAATTATTCTACATATCTCCTAGTACCTCACTGTAGTGAAAAACTAACATTTCTCAGTATTCATCCTTGACCTATTTCTTAAATTATAAAGCGCTCCAGTTTTAATGATGATGTGAAAGACAATGCACTATCGATGATTTTGGAAGCGGAGGAGATTAAGATATGATTGAGTAACGAGACTTAACATAATAAATCGTGCTAAGCAAAAAGTATATGAGCATTGCTTTTCTTAATTACGTGTCTTTAGTTAGTGTGTGCGTGTGAGTTAGTGTATATATGTGTGTGTGTGCGTGTGTCTGATAGTGCATGTATGTATGCATGTGTTAGTTACTTTGCTTGGGCTTTTCTTGGGATGGCAGTGTCTGAAAATTTCATAAGATGACTATTTGGGTCTTCTACAAGTATGGTTTCCTACTAATGCAAACATAGGACGCGAACACAAGCATAGTCGCGAGAAAGGCTAGTTCACATTCACACCATTAAAGAATGTCACAATATTTTTATAGCCAACAATATTAAAATTTTAAATAGCGATATTGCAAATGGACTGCATGGTGATCCCTTTTAGACTATGATTTATTATGTATTACTGAGATGATATGATATTAAATCGCAAGTAATGCCAGCCAATTTATAGAATGACGTTAATTAAATCAAATGCCAAGAATGTGATGATATTGAATCATCGGAAATATTAAGTTTTTGAAGACTTTAGACTTGTGTTATTATTTGCAGTTCCGCAAAAAGTATATATTTACGATATGTTAACCCATTGTAATTGAGGTTTTGGAATTTGAGTGATGATTCTTAATGACTTCGGATAACGCCCTGATATTGTTGAAAGGTACCCTGGGAACACAAAAATAATATGAAGTCGTGTATTTTCATAGTTCCTTTTGGATTTAAAGTGGACTGCACCATTACAGTAAAAACATATATATTTTTTCTTGTGGGTATATAACATAGTTTTTTTGTATACATAACTCCAGTGTTAAACATAAGTTTTCAACACTCATTTCGAGGAAATCTGTCTGACTCTTGTCAGCCTGATTTTTCTTTTTTCCTTCAGACCCCCACTGACCGCTACTGACTCGATCACCCAATTTCGATGCATATGTATTATTATGCATCAAAATATGACTCATTCGGGCAGTGGGTCGCTGGCGCGCTGCATTCTCACAACCGGTTGCTCCTGCGCACCTCTCCATTCATCGCAAAAGTTTTCCTCTTTCATACGACAGGTGGATTTCAAAACGTCATACAAACTGTGAGAGAACAATCGAATCCCAACTTTACCTTTTTAGAAATAAGATTGAGTTTCTTTTGTCCATGGTGTGAATATTATGGCAGGTGGTGCAAGTAAGTGGTAAGTTGTAAGTTTCTGAGTAAACTTGCAGTTTTTAATTTTTATTTTTACTCCAATTATGTGACTGTGGGATAGTAAGCCCTTATGATTCAGACCATTGCGATTGATTGGGAAAGGATACTGGTTTGTGTAGTTGCGCGTGAGTGTAATCACGCGTTTGGGTTTGCGCATGCGTCAATGCACGTACTCATGAAGCATTACTACGTATTTACGTCGCAGCCTGCGGATATCCGGTTTCCTATGAATAAGTCTATAAGTTCTTGGTAGTTTTGTAATCGCCAGTTATTTCCCTCGTTTATTTTCAGAAACTCACCTTAATTCGATTTAGCAACATGGAAAACACATCCCGCCTTATTACAAAACAAGATATATATTTTGACATGTCATAAACCATGGAGCTAGTTTTTGTAATAAGGGTGTTTTTAATATCATGCGGATTTCATCACGCATGCGGGCACGCGTAACTGCTGCCCAGGTTCACACCCCGCGTCCTTACAATAAATAGTTGTATGAAAAGGACATTTTCGGGGCGATCCCGCATGCGTGATTAAATCCGCAATTTAATCGTGTTAAGGAACTTTACCACAATCGGAATACGGTTCGAAATTCAATAATGGCTCCATGTTTTAAACCTGAATCTGAAGATAAACCTTGTTTTATAATAAGGGGGGTTTGGCTCAACATAAGTATAAAGGGAAATTTTCTTCAAAATAAAGCCTATTATGGACATACGAACGAAAAAGAAGACAATAAAATATAAATAAATTTTGAAGGTGTTATACACTTTAAAAATTTAAACACCAGTCAACAATAAAATAGAAACTCGAAAAAACACTACAAATCCCACAATCGTCTAACGCAGACAGACACTCATGCATTCGTAATAATAAAGATAATCTCAACAGCGACCGATCAAAGCAGTCTCCATTGAGTTGAGAGCACAAATTGCACCGCTGAAGCAGTGCATCTGATTCTGCACCCAGCCTTTGATGTCAAAGCTGGAGGAACAGACAGTGTGTACGAAGCGGAAAATCTAGCTATTCGTTTAGTCACGAGTGTAGTGGAGCGGGGATAGTTTCAAGTTTTTAGCTGTGGAGTGTGGAGGTGTTCAATGATTTGGAAGCTGAAGAAATGGTTTGAAAGGAATTCTTCATATGGTTGGGATATGTACTCGTATTTCTTGAATCAGAATGGTATTTTACAAATGAGAATATTGATTTTATCTATTCTAACTTTTCGTGTCCGTCTGTATGATCGCGTTATTCTTCTGCACTACGCAACAGATTTTTTGATGCGGTTTTCATCATCATTTTGCAAATTTGTTCCGGAATGTTTATGTGTATGTTATAATAAATTAATATTAAACTTACTTATAAATTTATATAAATCTCGATGTTCTGTCGAGTCGTAAAACCGTGCGGAGCAGGGGCGGGGTTCTTGTGTTCTAATTCTAATACTGTTAGTTCTAGCGTTTTTCTCAGGGTTCCCTATTTTTGTAAATATTTATGTAAATCAATTATTTCAATAAACAATTTACAATTATGTACGAAATTCAAAACTAGTAATATCACTTTTTTTTTCGCTTCACATTCACTAACAATATACTAGTTTAGGTACTGGGTTACCCTTGTTCCATCGATAAGAAATTGACAAATTATCACTTCCCAAACAATTTTCATTTGCCAAATTATTACTTAGCAAAAAATCTCTTTACAAATGATTGTAAGTTGTAACGCAAACCTAATGTTTGGCAAGTGGCCGTTTAAACAATAACTTGTTTACCAACTAGTACTTTTACAAAATTTTATGTAGTCAAATATTTTCTGGCACTCGCTCGGCTTGTGAGTAGGAGGTCACAGTTTTAAACTAACCATTTGTTTTTAATAATTAACCTCGTCTTACTAGTTCGGTTCTTGATAGCCTGCTAAAAATAATCTCTTTTTTTCATATTTTTTTTCTATATAATAATAAAATCTAGTCGTTTCTGGCACTCGCCGGCCGCTGCCGCGGCACCGCTCGTTTCGCCCGCTCGGCTCGTGCATAGGAAGTCACAGTTTTAAGCTAACCTAACCATTAAAAAAAAATCTATTCTAACTAGTTGCATAAATAACCTAATATCAAGTAACCATAAATTTGACTTGTTTCAGACAAATTCAAGTTCATGTTAAGACAGTTTATTGTCTAAAGATTGTTTGCTGTAATAAATCATTTGGTTAAAGACCAAATTCCTTAATGTCATTATCCTTGGTAATATTCTCCCAAGTAAAAATTTGAACAATGAAAAAAAAAATGAAAAATTGAATGAATAGAATGATTTTTTTGATTTGTAAATGTGCGTACTAACATCATTCCAAATATTGCATTGGTATAAAAAAGGTTGCTAAAATTTGTTTGAGTAATGAAATTTTGTCAAAATATTTTCAGCAAAACGGCAGTATCCCTTATTTACTGCTATATCTACAGCTCCCACGGACACTTAGAAAAAGACAGCACTTTCACTGCACACCTTGACATCACAATCCAAACCGATCCAAGCATCCACAATGTCCATTACATACATCCTCTTCCAATAAAACATTCTTCAAGAAGAATTAACAACTTTAAAAAACGGAGGATACTACTACTCATAGCCCGTAGCCTCTAATCCTGCAAAAAAAACACCATGGCCACAATACCAGCCAGTAGCACTGTAGAGGCACGTTGCACAAGCCGACGTAATCCTACCACAATGACGTTTAGCCATTGATAGACCACAATGCGGATTACTGCTAATTTTGTTATGGTATTACGAATATTGCAAAAAGAGGAAAGCTTTTTAGAGTTCCGCATGAGAGTTTTGACATAAGACAAGGTATTAATGAAGAGGAAACTAAGCTACGCTAACTACCGGGACAAGAAAAGGATAAAAGTAAATGAAAAATGAAGATACCTAGAAGATATTGGAGAGTACAGTTCATTAGAGTTCAGGTTATTGGATGCTTATAGAGTTGTTATTGTTGTTAAGTTTGCATGCCATATAATTTTTTTTTTTGGTTGATATTTGTCAAATAACTTATCCCGCTCTGGGCGGTGCGGGAGGGCGTGTCAGACTTTTACTGACTAAAACCCACCCGTGTTCCTTCCATTGCCTGTGTGCCAGGGCCACGATATCCCTTTCGGAAAAAATCGCAACCTTGGCAGGCATTGGCCCTAACGGACCCCGTCAGTTGGTGCTCACATCTCTTTGAGGCGCGCGTGGAACACAATGCGCCGTTTGCCCGGGCCAACTCTACGGGGGTCTACTCCGAAGCTTTCCATTTTTGACTTTGAATCCTTACCCGACTTAAAGTCACATTTTTGAATTTGACATATCTCTTTGACTGTCGTTTTTTTTTCTTTCGCCGTAGTCAGCCATAGTTAGCCGTAGTCAAGCAACGGCCGAACATTCGGCCGATACTTCAAATTTATGTTCGGAGTAGCCCCCGTGGTCCTTACGGCGAGCTACCCATCGCTCACCGTCCGCAGGCCCGCGCCTACGACTTGGAGATAGACAATTGGACATAAGCTCTTATAAAAGACTATTTAATGAAACCGCTCGCGCTTGTTCCAATGACCGTCGAAAAAATATATTATATATAAGTCAAAAAGTAACAAAACCAGCAGACGGACGTGTAAAAACCATAAATAATAATAAAAGATTTTTGTAATAAAAGCTATGAAATACAAAATACACGCAGATAAGTCGTGGGCAACAGCTAGTGTTATCATAAGCTCCAGTCATATGAGGAAACCGTACTGTCATTAATTATCGGGCACAAAAGAGGTATGGAGTTTATTAAGGATACTAATTATGCTCGATAAAAATTCTACGACCAGAGAATCGAACTAGCTCAGCCATCGCTGGCTGCAAGGACCAGACTGACAAAGAAAGATCGAAAAAAAAATTGGTAATCTACCAATGAAGTGTAATATACTTCAATAAATAAAATAAACGGTTCAATATCGTCCCAGCAGTGTACTGTCTACAAACTAATAATAAGTACAGTCAGACACAAAAAGAGGAGCTGTAAGCTGCGTTTAGCTGTTAAATCGAGTGTGAAGCTGGCGGTGTAATGTGTTATCGATTGTACGTTTTTGTGTTCAGCTCGATCAAGTGAGACGGTTGCATTCATTGTAAACCTTTGCGGGTTTTTTAATACTTGTGTTTGAATATACACGGAGTACGTACTGATACATAGGTTGGTAACATTTTCGAGATTTATACAATAATTTAATTTATGTATTCAAACTTTGTTCCGTGTGGTGGACGTAAAGAATAGCACCATCCTATTTCTTCCCGTGGGTGTCGTAAAAGGCGACTAAGGGACTTACTAGAGAATGGGCAGCAGCGTTCTCTAAACATTTTAACACCATACTGCGATCGCCAACCCGCCTGCCAAGCGTGGCGATTATGGCAACCCCCCCTTTTGGGGAGGCCTATGTCTAGCAGTTGACGTCTTTCGGCTGAAATGATGAATGAATGATGATTTCAAACTTTTGCTTAATCAAGCATTGAGAATGTGTAAAAGAGAGTTGCAATGCAATAAGACACATCAGAAAACGACTTTATTTTTCCAGCAGAGCAGTGGGCGGAAAAGGCTGTAATCATGATTATAAAATGTGAAACAATAACATAGCAAGCTCAGAAAAAGTTACCTCTGATAATAATAAACGTAGATACTCGTAAGTAAAAAGAGGAAAATGCGGCCAAACCGACTTTTAATGATTTTATACTGAAGATCACGTCTAAACGAGTAGTGTTAACGATTTGAAAAAAAAAATATGTTAAATTAGAGCATTTTCTCAATAACTTAATATGTGAATATTTTAGATTATGTTTATATTACATATTGAAATTAATTTGTAAAGTTATGTCTAACGCGGATAAAAAATTGAGAATGGCGCAAAATCTACCAAGCGTATTTTTCTGAAACGTTCACCAATTTAAAGATAATTTAATTATTGATCTTTTAGTATACGCGTTTTATTTAAATACCTTTTGTTTTGTGTATAATAAATTAATAATGCGTCAAATTGGGGACAGCGCTCCTTGATGGGCGAGTCCTTTTGCTGGCTGAACGTACGACGCGTTGCGTGAGCTCAGTACAGAACACGCAAGTTAACCACTCAAGGTCACTGGCATATATCTCAGTCTTAAACCACAGTCAGAGAAAATTTCCTGTGTAATAATATCTAAAGCAAAGGCAAATCCAGGCCCATAACATTAATGTTAATTAAAATTTACTTAACGAATAATGTATTAAAAAAAAAACAAAAACTTCCATTCTGACAACAGACTGCTTACGTTGCAAAGGATACTATAAAGGCTTCTACATACCAGCGCGACTTGTCGCGCGACGCGACACGGCACAAAGGCCCCGCGTGTCGCGGGACGAGCGGTGCCTTTGTGTCGCGTCGCGTCGCGCGACAAGTCGCCCCGGTATGTAGAAGCCTTAAAAATAGCTTGGAAAATATTATAATTCGTGAACGCGTACTAAAGTTCGTATCGTTTAAATTCGCCATTACCAGCTGTTCAAAGTATTGAGATTAGTTTGTTTTTACATTATAATGTTCGGAGTGCGTTCACCGTGAGTTTCTTATTCTGTAGTCCATGGTAATGACCATGAATGTTTTAAATGAGTATCGATGTTCAGGGGAAAAATAAGGTCAAGTTAATTCAAACTATCACCATAGTAAAAAATACCTAGATCTTGTTCAATCACTTAGGTAGTCGTAGAATTTGGGCAAATCCTAAATACCGAGAAAATACACTATTCCTTAATGTTTAAAAGTTCATTATCTATACAAGGTGTGGCATATTTAATTTTTTTTAAATCACACACGCCTCTTCGAATGCATATAATTTTGTAGATATACCTTTTGTTGAAACAGGTATCATTCTGGAATGACGTGACCATGTGAAGATTTTTTGACGTGGCACGATTCAGTGACAAAGAAAAAAAAATCGAACTCTAATATTCAAAAGCAAAACCATAATGCCATGCCACCTTTAAAAAAAGGTTGATATTTTTTTTCTATTTTTTATTGATTACTTTTTGTATTACAAAATTTTAATGTAGAATGATCATTTTGCAAATGTTATATTTTCTAAGAATCAGAACATTCTAATAAAATGCTTGATTAATTTAGCCATATTTATAAAGTTCTGTTTTCTAGAATGTACGTAATATTCAATGATCATATTGTTTATAGAGCACATATTTTAGATAACATATAATATCGACAGTACACACCACTTAAGTCAAGCTTACTTAAACAAGACTCTGGTCCAAGCATTGTTTAGGGTCATTGAACATACACATTTAGTCTACAGAAAGTGCTGGATATTGCCCCCATGTTTCTGGCTATATGGAAATGGGGTCTTATCGAATTGTAATGAGACTTGAAAAATAAGGCATTAAAGCGTTTAAACATAACATGTTTATATTGTCGTTAGGGCTGCGCAAGCACCGATTGGTCAAGGGTGGGATGGAAACGGTCATAATGAATTATTATTTAGCATAGTAGTCAGTGCCTGCATAACCCGACCCTTCCGATTCTTCTTTGTAAGAGTGGTCAGATAATTCAGAGCACTGACCGTACAGGCCAAGATGGATTGCCGACCTACAGTAGATCGCGGGGAAGACCTGGATGAGACGCACAGACCAGGGAAGCATGCCACAAAGGGATGAGGCCTATACTAAGCAGTGAGTGGAATAACGCTGCCAATGATGATGACAGGACTAGATGTCCTAATAGCGTCTAACGTAGCTCTCAGAACAAGCAAGCTGAAGCTGGTCATGTTAGCTGTAGAACCGATGACCATTCAGGTAATGACCGCGAATTGGCAAACCTGACTTAGGACGCTGTCAGGTTGAAAGAAGCAAGTGGAACAAAGATCTTCGCAGGGTGGGTAGCAGCTCGATAAGAGTAGCAGTGGGCTGCTGGACGCTGATGATTAGGACAAGGCTTCTTGGCAAGGTAACGCTTCTTTAAAATTAAAGAAGGATATAGAATTTTGAAAACCTGCAGGAAATGTTGACACTGTATCAGCAGGAGTCACTCGATCCAAAAAGAAAAAATACATTCTTAACACGCATTTAAATTTTATTTCAAAATAAGTCATAATCTGGAAACTAGAATCCAAAATTATATGTCAACGACCTCTAGCATAAAACGTACCTAGTATCAATTTTATTTAAAGATTTAAAAAAAAAAACGATTTTATTTGAAATATGGGTCCATATTTAAAACGTACAAGACCCTATTACTATAAGTTTAAAATGTTGATACATTTAAATAATATGCGCAAACGCATGATGTGACACAGTGAATATTTAGCAAGAATTACAATAGTGAACGGGTAAGCACTCCATTTTGAATTGCATGAGGTCAAATGTATGAAACTTTCATTAAGGAAATGTTGCTGTTTTGTTTTATTTCGGTAAGTGTTTTTAATATGTGCATAATATTGAGGAGATTTGTAATTGGCAACACTAGTAGACTTTATGTTACTGAGCGGATTGCGACGCGACTTTTCACGGCGCTGTAAGCTTACAAAGTAAAGGCCGGTTGCTTGTACTATTGTTGAGTCAAGGACGTTTTTGCTTCGTGTTAGCGAAGGGAATTAATGTATATTTAAATCATAGCCTTCTTTTTGCAAGTTCAAACGGAAGTGTCTTCGATGAATGTCTATCCAACATCTAACCTTGACCCAAAGCTGTCATTCACAAATCCAGGCAAGAGAATTGATTCCCGCATAAGCGTACAAAAAAGTGCAAAAGCTCGTGACCTGATAGAAAATATTACATTACTGCAGCGGCCTGCAACAGGAGCATTGATGGACGAACGTAAAAATGAGGGACGAGGCGAAGCCGAGGCACTCATACGTGAGTCCATCAATGCCTGGTTGCGGCCAAGGCTTGTATAGTGCTTTTCTCAAATAAAGCGCGAAAATTCAAACAAAGTAAATTAAGTATTTATACATTCCAGATTCAATGACGAACAACGATAATTTTTCACGCGCCAATATGTTCATTATTTTTGTTCAATAAACAGCTTTCTATTTGCAAGCCAGTTCGAAATTTTAATGAAACTTTTGTTATGTTACCTGTTTCGTAGTAAAAGATCGTTCCATTTTTAAATTACACGATAAATATGAGTTTACTATGTAATTTATTTGGCCGCTAGCCGCTAAACCACGACACATAATAATATGGCCATAAGGTATGGAGATGGTAATATGGTATAGTGACCAAATTGGTGATGTTCTTCAGAAAGGTCAGGTGCGTAGTACTTGCAACCGGCGTGCGTGTATGACTAGATGTATGAACGTAGCGAAGCAAAATGAGTTTGCAAGGAGCGTAGCAAGTGGCGTTCTATAGTTTCTGCCTACCCCCATGGGAAGAAGGCGTGAGTTTATGTATGTGTGTATGTATGTATAATAATATGAATTTTCATACAACTGTAGGTGGCCGCTGCTCGCATGTATTTGGCCAGTACAGCAATTTCAATTTATCTCGAAGAAGGTTGTCAAAATAATGCTCGAAATTCCAAGCATGTTTGAGAAAAACTACTTAAACTTATCGATTGTCTGAAAAAGATATGAATGGTCTATTTTTGTACCGAAACTGAACTAAAACCTAATTTAGAGTAAGTCAACTTAAAAATGAAGTCATTAAAAGTAAGAAATGTAACAAGCCAGGTCATATATCCAACCTGCTCTCAATTCGCGGCATCAATACGAGCTACTTGTACTGCTGACATGCACCGTGGGCCCTTTTGTCCGGAACTGGGTCGCTGCACACTGGCACAGCGACACTCTTGAGCGTGTGCTTACGTCATAGCGACTGTGTACCCTCAAGACGCGAGACTTTTCAATAGCTGCTAGTAAGCGGGTTTTAATTAAGTTTCTCTTATAGGTATACTTAATCGGGTAGTTTTATAAAACGGGGTTTTTAGTTTGGTTGACGTTTTATTTTAGTCCGTCTCAAGGGACCAGTGTTGACAACCACGACTGTCTTCAGGTCCTGGTTTCGATTCCTAGGTGGCGCAGTCATCATCATCATCATTCTATCGGAAAGACGTCCACTGCTGGACATAGGCCTCCCCCAATAGGGGGGCGGTTGCCATAATTGCCACGCTTGGCAGGCGGGTTGGCGACCGCAGTATGGTGTTAAAATACATAGAGAACGCTGCTGCCCATTCTCTAGTAAGTCCCTTCTTTTACGACACCCACGGGAAGAAATAGGATGGTGATTTGCGTCAGGCACCACACGGAATAAAAACAAGTTGGCGCAGTGTAAAATACTATTTTGAGAAGGCCAGGGTCGGTTCTGAAAACAAAACTGTTTTGTTTTTGAGGAGTATACTTTAAACTGTGACTAAGTAAATATATTATAATATGCTGCAAGGGCAACTTTAGAACACACAGTAATTTAAAATGCCATTATTTACATGAACAATTCAACCTACCTGGATCGCACATCACGGACAAATGTGACACGTACCCTCAACTCCGCTAACGAAAACATTGTTTTTTCCTCTCCCATACATTATCGCATAATAGTGTAACAACGGCCTATAATTGGGGTAGATACGCCAAATATCGGCGCTGGTCCTAAGCAAACAACGGGGGTACCTACCCGGTGACACCCCCATACCGGGGTATGCGCGTGTAGAACTGTGTGTTAGATGCGTTTTTGTTTTTTTGTAATGACGAAATTAGAAGCTTTGGCTTTGAACCTATAATACTCGTATTATGGCCTACCTTTTTGGCGCAGCCATGAGGCACACACTATTGTTGTTAGAACATTATTTACAATTTTTTATTTTGTGTTTTACGAACTGTGTCCAAATAAACGTTAGGTACTCTTTCTTTCTATTTTAGGGTTAAAGGCTTCTACATACAGGCGCGACGTGTCGCGCGACACAAAGGCTCCGCTCGTCGCGCGACACGCGGGCCCTTTGTGTAGCGTCGCGTCAGTATGTAGAAGCCTTAAAGCTCCACGGCTCAGAGGATCACATCCATTGAACTGACCATACAACGCAAAAAAAAAACAACTGACGGAAACGAAAAGCTTTTCTACTTGCCCCTGAAAATTACAACAATGCTAGGTAGTTCTAGCATGAAGTAAATGCATACAACAGATGATACAACAGCTCTCCGCTTCCTAAAACCGACCCTAACATTTGTCTTACCCCGGAACTCAATAATCATATTATTATAACCTTTAACAAAGAAACAGAACATTGCGCAAAAAGTCGCAACAAAAAGTCGCAATGTCCACATGTAGATATGTGCAGGACACACGTGCAATACATGCGATCGCCAAGTGCGTCGTATTCTCACGTCTGGAGCGAATCTAACAAAAAGCAGAACGTGATTTATCGACGGGCGAATCGACACCCTCGCTCACTTGTCTAAGCTACCCTTAGGAGCGTGGAGAGCGCGAGCGATGCAATTGAATTGTTAAAAGTTTGTACTATAATTGGCAAGTATTTTTTATTAACCTATTAAGACGCAGATATATGCCAGTCACCTTGAGTGGTTAGCTTGCGTGTTCTGTACTGAGCTCACGCAACGCGTCGTACGTTCAGCCAGTAATAGGACTCGCCCATCAAGGAGCGCTGTCCCCAATTTGACGGATTATTAATTTATTATACACAAAAAAAAGCGTATTTTAATATAACGCGTTTAATAAAAGATCCATAATTAAATTATCATTAAATTGGTGAAGGTTTCAGAAAAATACGCTTGGTAGATATTGCGCCATTCTCAGTTTTTTATCCGCGTTAGACATAACTTTACAAATTAATTTCACTATGTAATATAAACATAATCTGAAATATCCACATCTTAAGTTACTTATTGAGAAAATGCTCTTTTTTTTTATTAGACAATTTATGTATTAGACGGCACGGTTGACGCAGTGGTTAAGCGATTGACTGCTGCGTTACGTGTCGCGGGTTCGATTCCCGCACGGAACAAATATTTATATGACCTACAAGTAGTTGTTCCAGGTCTGGCTGTTTGTGTATGTGAGTTTAAATGTTTGTAAACGCACCTACGATACAGGAGAAATTCCTAGTGTGGAGCAACGTTTAAAAAAAAAAATGTTTTTTTTTTTCAAATCATTAACACTATTCGTTTAGACGTGATCTTCAGTATAAATTCAATAAAAGTCGTTATCGTCCTCTTAAGTACCTAATCTGTACTTATTCTAACACTTTTGGACACGTCACTACGAGGATTGGTCAAGTGTGAACTTTACAAATAATTTTATTTTACTTATTATTTGGGGACGTTGGGAATAAATGTATGAAAAATCATTTTGGGAAACTTGGAACTTGGGGAGATAGGGCATCACCCACCTGTACCACTGCCACATTAATTGGTCACATTTAAAACAGTATCTTGTCATTTAT
The DNA here is from genome assembly GCA_948098905.1 of Tiliacea aurago. Taxonomy (NCBI): domain Eukaryota; kingdom Metazoa; phylum Arthropoda; class Insecta; order Lepidoptera; family Noctuidae; genus Tiliacea; species Tiliacea aurago. The sequence goes on along the minus strand of OX402581.1, from coordinate 26,907,683 downwards.
TAGCAAGATACTGTTTTAAAATGTGAAAAATCTACGAAAGGGCAATGTCCGACACTGTAGTGTCCACTGCTATAGGCTGATTATGGAATCTACGACGAGAAAATCAGGTGTGCATCTATTATTAATAGGTAGCACAAAACAACAATATTATAATCGAATAACAAACTAATTCAAAGGTCAAATTATCTATAAGTATTATGTCGATAACATTCTGTGGCCTAAGTTTCTATAATAGAAATAATTATGTAGAATGTTTTATGCTACAGCTGTACAAACGTCTACAAACAATTTATAAATAAAAACTTTTATTTCAGACCCATAGATTCATTTGATTAGTATACACACGACTTAGAAACTAGTGTTAGTACTTAAATCTAACAGAAAAACAACACAAACTATTAATACTACGCCACAGTGGCATGTAGGCGTATCCAATGTCCCCGTATGGGGCTGTCCCACCTATCAGCTATTGTTTTCAGGATGTTATGCGTTTACCTGGAAACTTGCCGGTTAAATGTCAGCTGTAGGCCATCCGGAATTTTAAATATGTAATTTTAAAGATGGATAACTTAGGATATCAAGGTCCAGTTGAAAATCAGCGTCCGGCATTAGTTGTCTGGCATTTTTGGAACATACTTATTATTTTTTAGGGTTCCGTACCCATAGGGTGCACAAACGGAACCCTATTACTAAGCCACCGTTGTCCGTCCGTCCATCCGTTCGTCTGTCAGCGGGCAGTATCTCATAAACTTGAGTTGTCTCTTTGTTGCTCTCATGAGTTGAGCTGAACGATTACTGACAAATGCTTGCACTGATTGGACAGGTCCGCTCAAATTTGTGTGGTTCTTTCCTCAAAAGACCATTTCAGACACGGATCTACATGGTCCTCACATGACCTAACAAAGATTATGTCTGGACTTTAAAAGAAACTTTGACCCCTGAGTTTGTTTCGCCATTTCATCTCAGGGGTAGTCAGATAGAAAATGTAGACTAAATCTAGCTTATTTTTTATATGACGTGTAAAAGTGATTCAAATATCCTATTTACAAAAAAAAACCGGTCAAGAGCGAGTCGGAGTCGCGCACCGAGGGTTCCGTACGTATATATGATGTTGATGATTTCTGAAAAACTGTGCTATTTAGAGACATCGTTTTATTTTTCTGTAATCTTTACATAAACTTCTATCACATAGAATAATTTCAGATTTTTATTTATGCAAACTTCGGAGATAAGGGGGGGGAACGGTATATTTTTTACAATTTTCATCAAAAGTCGGAAACTGTGCAGCCTAAAAAAAAAAAAAAATGTTTGAGAATGTGCAAACAGTGTTCTTTCATATGATACCCCACATAGTAGCCCCACTTCAAATTTTTAAGACCCCCTTTCAGTCCCTTTTGCAAAAAAGATATATTACAAAAAAAAAAAACTTATTTGCAAAGTAGTTGGGCTAACGTCATCTAAAACTATTCTAAGTTTCAAGTTGATAGCATCAGTAGTTCTCGAGATATTCAGGTGTGACAGACAGACAGACAGACTTAGTCTCACCATAAGGGTTCCTTTTTACCATTTTGGTACGGAACCCTAGAAAGTACCTTAATAGGTAGACAGTTGAAATTCTCACAGATTGAACTACAGAATATTAATAAAAGTAATCATTGTTAAAAAAAAGTTAATAATTAAAGGAGGTGAGTCCCCAATATACAATAAACGTGGGCATTTTTTGCTGGATCTTAATACGGTTCGGAACCCTTCGTGTGCGAGTCCGACTCGCACATGGCCGGTTTTTTAGGGTTCCGTACCCATAGGGTAAAACGGGACCCCATTACTAAGACTCCGCTGTCCGTCCGCCGCGTCGGTCTGTCCGTCTGTCATCAGGCTGTATCTCATGAAGCGTGATAGTTACAGATGATGTATTTCTGTTGCCGCTATAACAACAAATACAAAAAAATAATAATAAAATAAATATTTGAGGGGGCTCCCATACAACAGCCGTTTTTATAGGTACGGACCACTTCGCGCGCGAGTCCGACTCGCACTTGGCCAGTTTTTATTGTATTTAATTTTCCCTTCTTTATGTAATTATAATTACCTATTTAAGTATATCAGTGACAAATAAACATAAATATATTCCTTCTATCTTTCATACTTTTTGGGTTATTCTATAACTATCATATTTTTTGCCAAACTATACCTAGGTACTTACATTGTCTAAAAATATTTTAATCTCACACTTACACTGAATCTTCCCGATTTCACGTACATTTATCAACAGTGTCAAACGCAACGCCATCAACGGCACTACCTGTGATCCACCCTCGCGTTTTGTCACGCAAAAAAATAACGCGCATAATCGTAATCGCATTGTCGCGTCTGACTCCGCAGGTCACTTTCCTTGTTCTTGCGTTGACACAATCTGAACAGTATCAGCCAAAAATTAAGGTTTAAAATAGAGTGGCAAAGAGATGTTGTTTTTCGAACGAGAAAATTATGTAGCGTAAGAATCAGAATCGTTTGTTTGATAAAAGTATTATTATTTGTAATAAATTCTGTGGGTTTTGTATGGATTTTTGACAGTGTAATTCTTAATGTTTTTATTCCTTTTTATGTTGGCGTAATGTCACATAATTCTATGACGTTTTAGTCGTGGGAGAATCTAGCAAAGGTTATATTGTGTAGAAGATATAAATAAATGTAGAGGCGACTCTTTGGAGAAAAATATTGATTTTGATTGAAGATTTACACAATTTGAGTGAGAAGTAGATAAAAATATCTATCACAAAAATTGTTGAAATCTTCAATCAAAATCATTATTTTTGAAGGCGGAATTATTCACTTACAAAGTGAAAAATTCCGCCTTTAAAAATCAAAATCACGGAAAAACTCAAAACTCCAAAAACGTGGCGTAAAAACACAAGTTTAAAACTCATTTATTCATTCACATCTAAACACCAAATACGGTAAATTGAGCTAAAGATTATATCTGCACATACATACAAGCGTCCAGTTTTATTAGCAAATATAAATAGTGTATTGACTTCTGAACTCGTAATCCGCGATACATAAAAAGACCAATGAACTGCGTTTGAATTATTAAAAAAAAACAAGTATATACCTATATTACGCTAACATGTAGAAAGCTATGTTAATGCGTGCGCAAGCGACTGCTTAAGATCTTAGGTACGAATAGTAGTCGATTAATACAGTTGTAGTTTTACGATTTTTACTAAGCCTACGAAAGTGGTAATTTTTTTTTTTCGTATTTGAATGTGTGGTGGTATAATCATTTGTTAATACTTACTTGGTTAATAATTTTTTAGTTTCTGAACATACTTTTAATAAAACTTTTAAAGAATATTTCATAGTCCAACATTGGTCAAAAATATATAAAAAGATTCGAAAAAAACATACTTAATGATTGATTTAAGTATTAAGGAAAATCTCCAAGCTGAAAAACCAATTTGTTTTTTTTTGTTTTATTATGCACGTAGGGCATGCTATCCGGATATATGTCGAATATATTATCCTGATATAATTATTATTACTATCCGGATAAAACGAATAATACGGATTTCCTTTCGTTCCTTTTTTATGTTTTATTTCATCAAAATAATTTTAGATTGAGTTTTAGTGAATTATGTATACGCAATTGTACAAATTCATGCGACATCTTCAAAAATCCATCTAATGACCCAAATAAGTACTAGGTTCACCATAAAGCTAATTCAAACGTGCAAAAAACACTTCAGGTTTTTTTTCAAAAGGCACATTCGGGTTTTTTGGCCAAAAGCCCAGAGCTCGAGTTTAGTTGAAGACGGTGATGATGAGGACGCAGTACTTATTAAAAGCAAATAAGCAAAGAGATCGAAAGTACCGCAAAATACAGCGTAGACGCCCACTGCAACTGCTGCTGTTGCTGTGGACGTCGAAGGTGTATTTTTAAAGACGATTACAACAAACAAATGGCGTAAAACTACAACAAACTGCAAAAATATTTAAAGAATATTTGATTTTTAGTGTACGGAATAATGCGTTTTTGTAAAGTGTTTTACGCTTTCTTTGTTGTAATTCTCTTTAAATTATTGGTAATGTCAAACGTACTGTGATCTTTGACGTCGACATTAATTTGGTTGTTTCATTACAAGAAAAATAATGACTGCTTATAAAATGTTGGCATATTCGTCATTTGCCCTCAAATCAATGACTACTAAATTATGAATGCTGTATGCAAATGTTTTATCGCGTTTGTGCATTGATGTGGTTTAAATTATTTCATAATCATCATAATTATAATAATTTATTTATTTGTTAACTTATACCCCCATATTACAAAACAAGGTTTATATTCAGACCCTGGTTTAAAACATGGAGCCATTATTGAATTTCGTACTTTATTCCGACTATGGTAAAGTTTCTAAGCACGAAACTGACAACTTAGTACCGAATTAAGTTTTCAGTTTTGTATTTAGAACGGTATTTCAATCACTGTTACGTTCTTATTACAAAAACTGGCTCCATGGTTTATGAAATGTCAAAATATAAAACTTGTTTTGTAATAAGGCGGATAGTGTTTATAAATACAGATCTTGGCTTAGATGAAATAGACCTTTAGAGATTTCCCAACAGCTTCCTTTATAAAGGCTTCTACATACCAGCGCGACATGTCGCGCGACGCGACACGGCACAAAGGCCCCGCGTGTCGCGGGACGAGCGGTGCCTTTGTGTCGCGTCGCGCGACAAGTCGCCCCGGTATGTAGAAGCCTTAATACTTCTTCTTCGTCGCGTCAATGACACGACAGTGAACTAGATTTTGTTGGCCCAAAACTTCGTCACTTCCACGGCATATATACTTACAGGGTTATTTTTAAAACGTCAATAACCCTTTTAAAAATAACCCTGTATAATCTATACTAAAATTATAAAAAGGTATTTGTTTCTTAGTTTGTATGCAGGGGGTAATCTTCGGAACTACTGACCCGATTCCGAAAATTCACTAAAGGGAAGCTACAGTATTGCCGAGTGTCATGGGATATATTTTAAGTTATTTTTCACTTTGTAGGTAGTGGTTTTTTTTGGAAGTGTTTTTTTTGTTGTAAAATGTATTTAATTTTTCACTTTTTAGTGGGTCAGTTTGTAATTTATCTAAGTTACAATAGCCTTATATTAACTGCTCATCACCTTTTACAAAATATTTCTTTTACCGATGCAGGATTAATTGTTGAAGAGTTCGCCTGGAAAGAACCAGGAGAATTGGGGCTCCACTTCACCATATACATTGTGACGAGCATAAATTGCTTAGCAACCGAATCGCAACCCGTGTAAAACTTATTATTAGGTAGATCCAGTGGCCATCTGTGGTCTTCATCATCAGGTCGACTTCTTCCGAGAGCAAATGCACGAGTAACTATAAAAAAATACCCAAATCACTATGGTTTTTTTTTTTAAATTTCCCTCGATTTCCATAGGATCATCAGATTCGGACTTCCTCGGGAGCATACCTTTTCAAAAAAACAAATAATTTTCAAAATTGGTCCACAATAGACGGACGAACCGGTGAACATACAATAAAAAATAAACATAGGTACAGACGAACATAAGTAGGTAACCTGTTCCTTTTTGGAAGTCGGTTAAAAATAAGTAATTCCACGCGGACGAAGTCGTGGGCAGAAGATACCTATGTTCCATAATATTATGAGGCGCTATGTTAGTTTATTCATTAAAATGGACCTTATTGTGTAACAGAAGATTCGGTAAAATCATGACCCAACATGGATTGGTCCCTTGTTATTTATCCTAGCTACGCGAAACCTAGCAATTAACAGAAATTAAAAGTTTTACCACAAAATAAAAACATTCATAACAGCACATAGCAACAAACCGATAGTTGATAGTCGTAAAAACTACCTAAACGCTATAATATCTACCTGCTTTGTTCAAACAGTGATATGAATTTGAAATAATACGCCGCATGTCGCAACGACCCGTGCTACGTCGTTAAATATTTAAAAAAAACACTACCTGTAACTTTGATACGACTTACAACTATTTGACTATCGCAAAAACTACTAACAATCAAAATTAGATCTTATTTCGATAAAACTACGTCCCTTTTTGGATAAATTTAACTTTCAAAACTGCATCTAAGCGTGTGTGATAAAAAGGTTAGACGGCCGATGCAATTGTAAATTTTGAAATATTTATGACTTTAAAAGTATTGTTTATGTCGTAGGAGTAAGATTTATTTTCGCTTAGCAATAAGATGATGTTTCTGGCTAGACAGTGGCTTGATATAAACCGTTTGAGATTGTAACCCAATATTGTGCACACGAGTCGTTCAAAATACTTTATTTTATCTATCAAAACTATTAAGTACTTTGTTTTTAAATTTTTCTAGATACTGTTACGAGTAAACTGGGCCTCAAGTCTTCTATTACAATAGTGTCAGAATGGTTGATCATTGATTTCATAATTGTTGATTTAGACAAGTTTTGTAATCTACTAATATAATGGCGTCATTATGACTTTCCAATGGTCGGCCACTGACACTACATTGAAAGAAATTGCATTTATTGGTAATCTCGTACTTAATGACAACTGAATGACATTTCTACTAATAGGTTTTATAATAATGGCAATACGACAATGCCATTATAATAACACAATTCTATAACGAGAACATTTTCGAAATGTCTTATTTAAAAACAGATAAGTAACTGGAAATCTCTGTTTCTATGGAAATTTTAAAACCAGTCTAATTTGGCTGTAACACTATTTTTCGAAAATGTTCTTTACTAACTTTTTAGACCTTTGTATCCTGCGTATGCGTATGAAGTTTTATTAAAATCGGTTCTGTCATTTTTAAAAACAAGGGCTTGAAAGTTTGTATGAAATGCTGTAAGTTGTAAACACTCTTAATATGCATAGAGAACGCTGCTGCCCATTCTCTAACTTGTCGTTTTTGTAACTTCCCTTAGTCGCCTTTTACGACACCCACGGGCAGAAATAAGGTGGTGCTATTCTTTACGTCCGGCACCACACGGAATTGTTGTGTTAATACTTACGACTAAATAAATTTGGTTCAGCCGCATATACATTACCGAGTTTTAAGATTGCATTACCAAACTGTTTAATTAGAGTCCCAACAGAACTTGGCTCTCAAGACCAATAAAACAATTACCTACGAAAACTTCACAGATATCAAACTTGCTTAAGAGTCCCACGCAAATATTTTTAAACGCAACCCGGAATACAGATAAAGTATTTTTTTTTAATTTTCAATAAAAGGTTTTAGTACAAAAAATGTTTAAAGCATTGCTTTAAACTGCCCTTACCCGACAGTGGTGTAAAAAAGATGATTAATGATGTTGGAAATTAAATAATTCGAGCGCAGGTACAGGGTAGTGGCAATTTTTTAGCTATTGTCCCGACGTCACAGAACAGGGTGTAATTTTTGGTCATGATTTTTTGTAATTATTATATTCCCAAAATGTTTTTTGGTGAAGAGATCACGTAAGGTGCAGTTCTAATTTTATTTTATTTTTATTAAGGATTGAAAGAACGCTAGCCACCAATAAGGCACAACGAATTAAGCAAATACATACATTTTTCTACCGTTTCAATCAATTCCAAATCAATCTACTGCCCATGAATTTAGGTAAACTAGACAGATACAGGTTAATCGGTCAGTAATTGCATTTTTAATTAACAATCCGTGAATAATCGAAATAAATCAACACACATTACGATACCGCAACGCGAAAGGACCAATAATCTAAAACGCTAACATTCTGCAATCAAAAATATTATTTTTCGTAAATAAAACCGAGCTGCAATATGTGTTGATGATAGCCAATCAACTTTAATTATAATAACTGACTATTGAAAATAACATTGCGGTATTGCGAACAACTACGGGTGAAAAAACTAGTATTAACGTTCAAATCACGGTACAATAAAGAAAAAAGAGGAATGCGGCTTGTTTGATTTGACTATACGTGATTCGTATGTAAGAAAAAACTTACGATATTGAATTAATTGAAAATGCGGAAAATTCAACAACAGCACACCCTGGCAATAATCGTGACAAAATCAACCAGCAGACTGATAAGATCTATAGTAGATGCGGAGGAACTGTTGAAAGCAAATACAGCGGACCATGAAAACATAGGGGTCGATTATAGAACTGATATAAAATTCTTAAAATATACAGCAAAGGCCGAAGCTGAAAGATACGAAAATACTTTGTTCCGACACTAGATTAAGAGGAAAAAAGCGGCCAAGTGCGAGCCGGACTCGCCCATGAAGGGTTCCGTAGCAGCAAGTAGCAAGTAATATAAAAGTTCTTGTAAAGTGTTGAATGAAAGGTAAACTGCGGTTTACGATTTATGACGTATTAAAAAAAACTACTTACTAGATCTCGTTCAAACCAATTTTCGGTGGAAGTTTACATGGTAATGAGTACATCATATATTTTTTTTAGTTTTAGATGTAACACACACATTTTACCTCTTTGGAAGTGTCTCTCGCGCAAACTATTCAGTTTAGAAAAAAAATATATTAGAAACCTCAATATCATTTTTGAAGACCTATCCATAGATACCCCACCACCAATACCACATATGGGTTTGATGAAAAAAATTGTTTGAGTTTTAGTTCTAAGTATGGGGAACCCCCAAAATGTATTGTTTTTTTTTCTATTTTTGTGCGAAAATCTTAAAGGCTTCTACATACCGGGGCGACTTGTCGCGCGACGCGACGCGACACTAAGGCACCGCTCGTCCCGCGACACGCGGGGCCTTTGTGCCGTGTCGCGTCGCCCGACAAGTCGCGCTGGTATGTAGAAGCCTTTATGCGGTTCACAGAATACATCTAGGTACTTACCAAGTTACAACAGTATAGTTCTTATAGTTTCAGAAAAAAGTGGCTGTGACATACGGACGGACAGTCAGACAGACAGACATCACGGAACCCTAATAACACATTAAATGTACAAAGAAGAACAAAAAGGACTGGGTAACACTAACAACAAAACGACCCGTACTCTAGGACTAACATTTCTGCGGACTTCTAAAATTCTCTATTAAATACCCAGTAATAACGTTTATCGAACATGTAAATAAAAAGTGGTTCCAATAAGCTTTTGGGTATAAAGCTCAACAATTACAGGCAGACGAGGATTGTAAAATTTTACAATCTGTACGAATTATGGCCGACGGTTGTTATTGTGATTACCAACCGAACGCTAATGGCGGATAGACTATATGGACTTGTTTTATGTAAATGCTGTATATTTTCTGGTTTTTATATGAAATTCGTTTTTGGATTTACTTTAGAGCGTGTATCAAATATGTGATCACAAAAAATTCAATACCTACTCGACCCACATATTTGAGACAACTGATAACTTTTTCGCGATTACGATTTACTTTATGGGACCAACGTACCATGGAGAGTGTTGTTCAGTTTGGTGGTCTGTACCACAGGCTTAAATATGATACCTTTGAGATACAAGCTATATGTATAAAAAATATTAAATTGATGACACTCTTATGAGAGAAAACAACATTTTTTATTCCTTTTTAGGTCATATTTATTTTTCCTTAAGCTTGTTCCAACAGTAGTTTGAGGTAACGAGACGTGAATTTTGACTACCAAACCGAGGGCAATTGGAATTAAAAATACCAATATCCAAGCACTGATTGATCATAGATGATCATAGATAACCTTCATCACAAAATAGTTTAGGCAAAAATCATCAATTTCAGATAACCCCACCTAACATACTTGAACACACGCTTGTTAACCTGTATATCATTAAAATATAGACATAGTAAAACAAAACACATGTTTACGATATGAGTATCATGTTAAAGTTCAAGATTATTCGCGGTACAATTATATCTAGATTTTTTGCAACAATTATCGTCAGTTATTACATTTGGTAAAGGTTACATTATTTTAGTATCGAGGAAACATAATTCAAAACATAGGTACTTACGTCATTGTTTTTATTACATAAACATTTAATGTCAGTGTACATCTGTAAGATTGATGATTGAATAAAATCGTTTTGAATTATTTGATTCTTAGTACAGGCTATCAGGCTATCAGGCCTTGTTAAGATTTAATTCTATCAGCTGAGTGACCAAAATCTTCTCCAGATAGAAGGACCAGGGGGCCTAAAATGGACGCTTTGGCAGAATCATACTATGATCTGCGTACAATTCATATCCCGCAATTCATCTGTTTGACAGCTGCTCTTTGGCATTAGACTTCTCTATAGCAATTCATAATTTGTGGATCATTTTACGAAACTCCATACAAAACTGTCAAACAGATGAATTGCGGGATATGAATTGTACGCAGATCATATTATGATTCTGCCAAAGCGTCCATTTTAGGCCCCCTGATAATAATAATAACATTAATTGAATATTTATTTATACAAGCTTAAATTGAACTGAGCCGACCACGTCGCAACCCAGTGCTGGGCACGCCACAATTGCGGCGGTAAGTCCCCTCTTTGAGGAGTGGCTAGAGAGGCGCCACGGCGTCCTCACCTTCCGCCTGACGAAGGTCCTCACCGGACACGGTTGTTTCGGGAGGTTCCTGTTCAGGATAAAGCGGGAGGAAACGCCCGGGTTTCACCACTGTGTGGATCGCCCGGAGGACACGGTGGAGCATACGGCGGAGGTCTGCCCAGCTTGGGCGGAGCACCGCCGTGTCCTCATGGAGGCGATCTCTCGCGCCCAGCCCTAGTTCAGGCCATGGTTCGGAGCGAGACTGCATGGGAGGCCGTCACCTCCTTCTGTGAAGCAGTAATGATCGCAAAGGAGGAGGCGGAACGCGTGAGGGAGAGACAAGGTTCGCACCCTCGCGCCCCTAGTCGCCGCAGGAGACGCCCTGGGCGTCGGGAATCGCAGGCAGATTCCCGGCCACCGTAGGCGCGGGCTTGCGGACGGTGAGCGACGGGTAGCCGTCCGATAAGGACCAGGCCCGGGTCGACGGCGCGTTGTGTCCCACGCGCGCCTCAAAGAGACGTCAACACCAATTGACGGGGTCCGAAAGGACCAATGCCTGCCAGGGTTACGAGTCTGTCCGAAAGGGATATCGTGGCCCTGGCACACAGGCATTTGAAGGAACACGGTGGGTTTTAGTCAGTAAAAGTCTGACACTCCCTCCCGCTCCGTCCAGACCGGGAGAAGTTATTTGATGATTTCCCACTCAAAAAAAAAAAAATTTGGGTGGGAAGGGGATTTTGTATGTGCTAAAATAACCACACAGTGGGGTCCCAAATAGCAGCAAATCGGTAACGCGGCTGACGCAGGAGGAGATGGCAGGAGGAACTGGACTATTTTCTTAAGTATTGGCAACAAACAGCAGTATATAGGGGTTAAGTGGTGACAGGGAAAGAAGGCCTTTTGCCCTGCAGTAGGACAAAAACTGATGATAATAATATTCCCCATAGAATAAATACTTAGTAACAATTTCTCCATAACACTTCACATTGCACCCCGGTGGTTGAGTCGGGTCGCAGAGACACATGTAACTCGACCCGACATATGGCACGCTCCGTACTTCCGACAAATTCACAAAAAAAGATGCTTTAGACGGACGCAAAAAATTAAGAAGCTGAGTATGGCACCCTCTTTGTAATAGGGGGATCCGTATAGTGTAGTCCTAACTAATATTATAAATGGAAAGTAAGTTTGTTTGTTACCTTGTCACGCCTAAACCACTGAACCGATCATCCTGAAATGTTGCTTATACGTTGACAGGTGAACAGAAACGGACATAGGGTACCTTTTATCCCGAAAGAAATTACTGTTCCCGAGGTAAACAAAAATAACGTTATTATGATAATAGATGGCGCCACGCGTCTTTCGAATCATGAGTGAATTATAATAATTATTATAGAATCTTTAGTATTGTGTTAAGAGTTTTTCGCCGCCAAACGCCAAACAGCAAGCAGAGTACAACCCGAGTTGATTGTCAAATTCTAAAATAACGCGAGCAAAGCCGCGGGCAAAACCTAGTTAAAGATTAAAATAATTGGTAATTTAGGGAGTAGTGTGGGTTGTGTAATGTGTAATGCATGTTTATGAGTGACAATAGAAATATACGAAAATGATTGGTTTAGCTAGCTGTCAAATAGAACATTGAACTGTCTTTAGTTTATGTAAAGAGACAGCTAAGGCACTAGGAAGTGGTGAAGGGTGGGCGTTTTTGGCGCGCGACTGTCTCATGTAATTTTTGACGTTCGAAAAGTACTGATTCTCAGCCTAGTTTGAATAAATGACTTTTGATTTTGATTTTTGTTTTTTTAAGAAATTCCGATTTAGTGGCAGACTATCGAACTTACTTGCCACTTAGGTGGTTTTTGTTTTTTGCTGTTTGGAAAAAGTCGCAGTAGACCGTTTACTAGAGAATGGACAGCATGCATTTTAACACCATACCGCAATCGCCAACCCGCCTGCCAAGCGTGGCGATTATGTCAACCCCCCCTCCTCCCTTTGGCCTATGTCCAGCAGTGGACGTCTTTCGGCTGAAATGACGATGATGATGAGTCGCAGCAGTTTTATGGTCAACTGCGTCGGAGGCATCTTCCTAACAATAACGACCTATTGCCTCCGACTGCTTGAGATTGTTTATAGTACCTTTTAATTTATTATATATAAATCTTGTTTCCATCTTTTTTAAGCTCAGTTTTTACGCAGTCGGGTTTTTGATTTTTAATATACTTTTTTTTATTTTATACTTTTTAGTTAGGATTATAACACGGTAAATTAGGTTATATACTCACTTATAATCGGGTGATAACGACTTCTTACTCACTCCAAAAGTTCGAGATATTTTTTTTATAATTTCTTATTTAAATTACTTTTTAACATATAATAAGTATATATTTTTGTAATCACCTTTCAAAACCCTTAATTTTGATACCCCACTCGATAGGCTTGGGACATTTTTTTTTCGAAGACAATCTTTTTGGCGCCAAATACCCGCCATCTTGATTTTTAATAATTTTAATAATTAAAAAAATACCCTATGACACTCGCGCAACAAAGACGAATCTAACGACATATCATTCATCAAAATTGGTTCATCCGTTTAGTAGTTACGAGGGAACATAAAGACATACATACATACATACAGGTCAAACACATAACCCTCTTTTTTTGGCTTCGCCGCAGTCGGGTAATAATAAAAACCTCGCACTTTATCAAAGTCACCAGACGTTATTATAAATCCACGACAACTTTGCCCTATATCCACGGATCTCCAAAAAGTTGCAACATGTTAGGACGAACTTACAAACTGCATGTGCGCAACATTTGTGCACATGCGCGGTGCAGTGTCGTCCATCTGTCTATTACAAAAAGTATTTGCTACCTACCTTTTTGTACCTCGGTGTTCTAACGAGTCGAGTCAACTACCGGCAGTTAGTCACTGGTCAGGCAGATATTAATTAGGGTAATTAAGGAGACAGGCACTGATTGGTGATCGGGGAGATATCTTAGTAGGTTGGACTATTAATTACCACTGAATAACATTTTAGGTAAATTTTAGCCTTCGGTTGTTTTTCCCCAATGTGGGGTACCAAGGCGGCAAAAATTAACTACGTCCAAGATATCAAATGAAAAATGTCTCCGAACGATTTCATAATTTTTTTCATTGGCTCGAATCGAAGAATTTAGTTATATTATGATAACTTGATGAGTTTCGACGTAAATGTTTGATCTATTGTTTTTATTACCTATCATATCCATAAATTAACTTATGAACCGATTTCCATTTACGCACCTCAAATCACATATCTCTCGTCCACCTCAGCCATAATAATAATACCATTATTTATGGCAAATGATCCTAATGAAAACACTAGGTACTACCATAAAACCATTAATCATATCTATTTAAGTTAAAAATCATCGAATATTATCATAACCCGAACATTACATTAACTGTGTCAAAGATACCAGTAACTTTAGGCCCGGCGCCCATTATCGGCATCGGCAAGGAAAAGGATCAAGCATACCTCAAGCATACCGAAGCGGTATTTTTGTTATTACGACCACATATCACGGAAATTTCTACTTTATTGCCATTATGTTAAAGTATATTGCTATTTGCCACCAAGGGATCCTTTTCCTTGCCGATGCCGATAATGGGCGCCGGGCCTTAACCGAAAAGTTTAAATAAACAAATAGTACGTAATCATTATATTGATATACGTGCACTTTGGGTACTTTGTACCCATTGATATATCAGAAGGAGGAAGATATGTTACGTGCTAACATCGCAATCAGGAAACCAAGGGGTCTACTCTGAACATAAATCCGAAGTATCGGCCGAATGTTCGGCCGTTGCTTGACTACGGCTGACTTTGGCTGACTACGGCGAAAGAAAATAAAACGACAGTGGAAGCAGGGACCATTTTGGTTACCCATTGAAAGGGTTTTCGATACGGTTTTTCTAAGCGGTTAAACAAAAACCCATACGATAAGGGTAACCCTTATGAATGGCTTAAATTACATTTTGGTAACCCATTGAAAGGGTTTTCGATAAAAACCCATAAGATGTGGGTAACCCTTTTGAACGGCTTAATTTAAGCCATTCTAAATTACCCACACCGTATGGGTTTTTCTTAAATGATAACCAAAATGGTCCCTGGGTAGAATAGAGATAGAATTGGTCCTGCTACGCCTGCTGGGCGGATATCGAAATAACATAATATTATGATTTTTTATGTTACTGGGTTTCAAATAGGTATAGAACCCATTGAAATGGGTTATCAGGTAACCATTTCACTGGGTTTCAAGTATAAAACCCATTCAATGGGTTATCATGTAACCCTTTCAATGGGTTTCTAGTATAAAACCCTTTCAATGGGTTACACCATGATAAAGGTAATATATTGAATGGGTTACCCCTTCGAAACACTTAACCCTTAACCGGGGTTGTACGGTCCCTGAGTGGAAGAGATAAGCCAAAGTCAAAAATGTGACTTTTTGTCGGGTAAGGATTCAAAGTCAGAAAAGGAAACTGTGGAAGTTATAAAGCGGCCGAACATTCGGCCGATACTTTGGATTAACGCTTCGGAGTAGACCCCCAGGGCTCGGCGCACGACTACATGCACCAAAACTCACACATCTGTGATCAGTGTGATCACAATCGCAAACCTACAGTTACCGATAGACAAGAACAGAGATAGGAGACGGCGCTGTCGTGCCAGCGAAATCGCGTTAGCTGCCGAATGTTGGCCGAATGTATATACCTAATATCTGTCTCGCTCTCACAAACATGGCGAAGCAAACATTAAATATTATTATAACTTTCAAGAAATTAGCATTTTTGGCTGTACTTACAAGTGGTAAGTAATCCCATGTGTCTTATTTTTCTTCCTTGAATTATTAAAACACTGTTTAGCTGCACAAGAAGTCATTTTGATGCGTATTTATCACAAAAAAAAACTGTAATTATGGAGCTGTTTGATCAACGATATCCCGTGCGCGACTGAGTGCCAACTACGGGCCATCACTTAGTTTGATAGGACCAGCCGCTGTTACTAAGTCCCGTATCTACTGTTTTTAATACCTACATCAATGTTTGTACCCCTTTTTACGAAAATAACATGACCGGAGGAGTATGAAATTTGGCACAGTTAAAGTTTATATGGAGGAGTGCAGTGAGCTAATATTTTTATATAATTTGCATTAAGGCTTCTACATACCGGCGCGACTTGTCACGCGACGCGACGCGGCACAAAGGCCCCGCGTGTCGCGGGACGAGCGGTGCCTTTGTGTCGCGTCGCGTCGCGCGACAAGTCGCCCCGGTATGTAAAAGCCTTTAGAAATAAATTCAATTAATAAAAAACATTACACACACTACGATGCGTTTGACACACACACACACATGGTACCAGGGCCACGTGACTTGAAGATAGGTGACAGAAGTGACAGCTTGAGCATGGAATTAATGTACTCGCGGAATTAGTAAGTACTGTATAGATTGTAAGTAGAGAAGGCGTCCACTAGATTATTTTGAACGCGTCAAAATGAGATTCGTTCTACTCATTTCAAAAATAAATTATCAAATATATGTATACTAGCGATCCGCTCCGGCTTCGCACGTTTTTTACGATTGACAAAACATCAAAACATGTTTATTATATGTAAGTTTAATATTAATGTATTATACACATCATATTTTCGGAATAAATTCTCTAAATAATAGTGAAAACCGCATCAAAATCCCGTAAAACCGTCTCAACCGTTCCTTATTCTGAACAAACTATATTCAGGTTTCGCATATACTAAAAATAATGTCGTTAAGCGGTGTTGCGTAATTAAAATCATTTAATCTGCAATCGGAATATATTAGGCAACACGGTGCCAATAAACCACAGTAATGTGTGGAAACATACGGGAGGCTGTTGTGAGCGTAGCCGCTAACACGGAAAGTATTTATTTCGTCACGCGGTGTACCTTACAAAAAGGTTTTCTACATAAAAAAAACGTTAATTGTACTTATTTTTAGGGTTCCGTACTCCAAAAGAAAAAACGGAACCTTTATAGGATCACTCGTATGTCTGTCTGTCTGTCCGTCTGTCACAGCCGATTAACTCCGAATCTACTGGACCGATTAAATTGAAACTTGGTACACATATGAATTTTTGTGACCCAAACACGGACGAGTAACGTAAATAAATAGTACGTAATAATACAGACGTCGCTTTTGAAGGGAAAATTAGAAAATAAAATAAAAAGTTTTGCAATTGGTACCATGTGACATATCAAATGAAAGGGCTTGTTGTAAGGCTTTCGGATATTTTGTTTTTAATAATTTTAAAATAAACATTTTTAATGTTATTTAAGAAAATCGATGAAAATTTACCCCTTATCTCCAAAACTACTGAGACTAAAATTAAAAAAAAAAGAAGAAAATTGTTCTTTTCTTATTGATTACAGGAAAACCTATAAGAAAGAGTCTATGGTCTTAAAATAACATGGTAAATCACTCAGTATTGTGCGTACAAATCTACATTTGCAGTTGAAATGTATGAGGGAGGAGGGGCACAATGAAGGGTTCCGTAGTTGGGATGAATTTATACCAAGAACAAACCAAAATGAAAGACATGTTTCTTTCAACTACAATGTCAAGTTTGTTAATTGTAGTTGAAAGACATGTTTCTTTCAACTACAATGTTAAGTTTGTTCTTGGTATAAATTCATCCCAACTACGGAACCCTTCATTGTGCGTGGTCCGACACGCACTTGGCCGGTTTTTAAATAAGAAGGGACTAGAAATTGATACTTTCAGTTAACATCATTCATAAAAATACAAAAATTCACAAAAGGAACTATCTGTAACGGAAGATCGAAACACGTTCCGAATTCAATTTGCCCTAAACATTTTTATTTACCTTTTATGGTGTCAGGAAATACCTTTTTGCCCTGCAAGCGACACAGCCAGTCTCTATTACCGGGATACGATTGTTGACAGTACTTCTTTACTTTCTTGGTTGGTGTTGTGACGGGAAAAAGCCCCATCTCTTACTTACATACTCCAGCGGGGCGAGCACGGCCTACTGTGACATGACTTGAGTCACACATTTTATCACATTTTGAGCGATAAAACTGTTTTGTCATAAAATGCTAGTACACATTGACATGACATAATTTGTCATGTCTTGTCACAAACGTCTTGGAACGCCCGTGCTCGGCCCGCAGCATTGTTTTTAGTTGCAAATGCGGATACGAGAAATTAGACACATATTTTTTTCAGTTTTTGTCCTGTCATTTTTGGAGGTGCTTCTGAACTCAATCCTGAAAACAGCTGATTTATATTGTTTAAAATGCGACTACTCATCAGTGCAGACTTTTTCTATTCGTAGCTTGGACAGAACTTATGAAAGTAAAAATAATACAGTTCCGATGCGAGCCCGCTAGCTACAGCCTCCCGTATCATTTATCGCGACATGTCATTCGACCAGTAGCGTCCCCGTAACAGCCAAGTGTTTCCGCCATACGTCCACGAATCAGCATATAAATGAAAAACGTATATAATATCATCAATTTCGAAAGTACCATATTTAACCGGAATCATTACCATACCTACTGATTTACGCAATTAGTAGGAATTTTTAATTTATTATTAGACAAGTTGGGTTTTATGGATTTTCCCCGAGGCGTTAGTTTTCGGGTGGAGCAAAATGTACGGCCCCTCCGTGCATATATTAATTTTTAGATTAGGGTTTTATGCGTTCGGAAACACAGACGCAGGCGGAGATTCTGATTTTTTTTTTTGAGATTTCACCATAAACGTAAAAATGTCACTGTTTTTCGTTTCATTTCTGTGACAAGCATTTTCAACAAGGGGTGTTAAATCCAGACACCCATAGCGTTGCCGAATACACATAAATAGGTGGGTTGGTTAAAATTTTCCCTAAAAAATAGCAGAAAAATGATGGCCAAAAGTTATTTAGGTAACTGTATCCAAACAACAAAATAACTAGCAGTTATTTATAGCTAAAATTAACACTAAAACACGTGTTATAAATGTTTAATCATTAAAAAAACTGTTTTTTACAGGATCGTATAGTTGTTAATTAGACGCTAATTAGATAGAAAGGCCGTTTTCGTTAATTACTGTGATGTATTGCACCGATTTTTATATTTTATAGCATAAAACACCGACCCGATCGAATTAAGAGTGAGCCTGTTGAATATTCAAGCAAATCAAGTGACAGTTAGGTAAGAACACTACTTACTTGAAACCAACTTAATTTTACCGATCACAACCAATTTTGTATTCGAATTTCAACCTTAACCCGAAGATAACAAGGTGTTTGGGGGTTTGTTTTAGGGGGTGTCGAAGTATATTAGTGTGCGGATCATCGCTGTCAGATCAGTATTCTAAAAAATGCCTCCAAATGGACATCGGCAGCTATTGAAGTGTTAAAAATAATAAATCACGAACAACCGAGTGATTAATTTATAGATCAACCAATATAACTGTATCATTTAAGATGCCACTACTAACACCTTCGTCATAAGGTTGAAAATTGCTCAATAAAATGCTACATAAAGGTCAGACTACACTGGTTTCAATAGTTTACGATTTAGTTTATGGTCGTGTTATGGAGGCCTGTACAAGACGGTAAAATAGGAAAGTTTAGTGAAAGGTCGCCGAGATATATTGTCTCGAATTTAAAACACAATTTATTTGTATTTAATCAAGTCACCGTGGGTTTTTTTACATAAAAATAGATCTACAAGTAAAAAATAATAAGACTACTTTTTGGTGCCATACTCATTGTTGTTTTGGTAAGTGGTAGTTACCCACTCTATGTTTTATCATCAGCCTACAGCAGTCCACTGCTGGACATAGGCCTCTCCAATTGCACGCCATTCAGCTCGATTCTCAGCAACTCTCATCCAGCTGCCACCAGCCCTGCGAAGATCGTCGCTCCACCTAGCCTGAGGGCGTCCTACCTTACGTTTGCCGATTCGCGATCTCCACTCAAGAACACGTCTGTTGTCTACCCCAACGGTTATCGGTTCTACGGCTAATATGGCCGGCCCATTGCCACTTCAGCTTATTTAGTCTGTGAGCTATGTCGACAACTTTGGTTCTCTGCCGGATCACCTCGTTCCGAAGACAATCCATCAGACAGATTCCAAACATACCTCCAGAGTATCCACTTTTCGTCACCGTAAATCATAACAGGCAGGACGCACTGAACTGCACTAAATCAAATCAAATATTTTATTAGAACAAAAACATATAACAATTTTTGTATACGTTGATACTGCGTTAGTTTAGAAATTGTGTCGCAGTTATTAGCGCCCACCCCAGGAGCGAAAGACAATACTAAGTTCCATAACAACAAATATGGTAGAAACTAGACATAAACAATTAATAATAATAAAACTAGAACTAATATACCTTAAATACCTAAGTCTTTAGGCTCTGTGGAGTACGGGACGACGAGACCCGACGACGAAGCTTCCCAAACCCTATGCTTTATATTCTATGCTCCGACAAACAAAACATGATTTGGTATAAAGATAATTACTACCTTTCTTAAAGATATTGCGCAAAAAATAAAACGCTTGGGATCGAATTCATGCTACCTCTACGCCCCATCACCTTTCTACGACATAACCGAACTTTGACAGCCAAAAAATGTTCCCTACTAAAACCTCATTACAGCCCAATAAATTAATGTTAGCCTCAAGCAATGCACAACAAATGTTAAGTCCGCGACGATATTAATTGTAATCGAAACCGGTTTTCACCGGTTACAGCCGCTTATTTCCGGATTACAGTCGTAAATAACTGAGATGTCCAGTGAATTTAATGCAATGACGCAATTGGGCGGTAAGACACAGAAAAGCAATATTGGTGTAACGGGTTTTCTTAAGAAAAATATAGGTATGATAGGATTGACACTATGATGAAGAAGAACCGCGAAGGTTTTGCCCAGGTGCTGGTGCTGTTTTAGGGATGAGGAACAGGGTTCACTCATCCTCAATAGAAAAAGGAGGATCCTCCTACCAGACAGGTGTTGTGTTGATGTCGGGACGTTGTGTATATGCCTGTCGCGTGGTAAACTCTGCTTGCGCGATGCAGAATTCGTGTCACGTCAGGTCTTTGATGAGTAGTTCGCATGTGGCGTTGTAGATGCCGCCACACTATCAAGACTTATAGTGTTGTACAAAGATCTTTCGAAATCGGAACTAACACCGCCATCTTGTTTTTTTTTTTCAATACAATTTCACAAATTATTATCTATCACTAATGTTTACCGACAGCGCTCTCTGTCGATGGCATTGAAGCACATATTGTTCCTTCAAGGCCTGTACGAGATAAACTCATGCATAAGTAAGATAAGATATATCGTAAGATACATGCATGTATATATCTTAATATATGTAATTATTCTGTACGTGTGTTTGTCACCTAACTCCTCCTAAACTGCTGGACCGATTTAGTTGAAATTTTGTATTTATTCAAATATAAATACAAAATTTCAACTAAATCGGTTCCTGGATGGTTTGAAAACAGAATTGGACCCGGTAGGTGGCGCTGCTGTCGGTATAAGGCGGTACGACGTTCGCCGGGTCAGCTAGTTTAGATATAATATACATAATTATTATATATACATAGATCAATATTATAATATGATGTTTAATTGAACTTATGAAATAATTATTGTGTACCACAACCTATAACTGATCTCAATTAAATAGATGTTATTTATTAAACTTAATTAATGTTAATAATCTAATTAAAAATTGTTGATTGCTAATTGTTTCCTAGTTTTATTTTTATTTTAAGAATTAAGTAATTTTATTACTTATACCTTTTGCTGTGTTCTACAGGGTCCATAATTGTACCATAGCTTTAAGCCACTGCAACATCTTTAAACATGGAATGCAAATAAATATATAATTATGAATAGATGACAAATTAACCTTTCAACGTTTGTAACGAAGCCGAGGGTGCGGAAGATCTCATTTTTCGTCCAGGAGGCTCTATTTAATTTTGTGTAGTCATGGCTATTGCAAATTATTTCAGGTGGATGTGGCTCTTTAATTCATCGTAGTCGAGTTTTGATATTTGGGGTTTCGTATAAGTATTGCAAAGTTTTCTTAGACAAGGTTTTCTATCGACTTTACCTATTTTATGCGTTTAAAACTGGTTGGGGTTTAGTTACAGGGTTGCAAGTGCATAAAAGTATCCTAAAGCAAATAAATACAAATATAAAAATAGGTAGGTAGTTGTGTCAAAAGCTCTAGTTATTCATACGCATAAATTTACTTCAAAAAGAATAAACTGTCATAAAATATTCCACTCATACCGATGTCCATATTAACTACATATATTAATAACTAGCTTATGCTCGCGACTTCTTCCGCGTGAAATTTATCACCCGCCCGCGCTTTTACTTCGTTTTCAAAACGCTAAACCAAAGCGCTGGAACCAAAATAAAACATGTACGTATGCCATATCCCCGTCACGGGGACAGCGGGCCGTGATTAAATTTATTTCCCGTTGTCCCCATAACGTACTAAGAAAATATTTTTTTTAAATCGAAACAGGTGACGCGCACAGAACTGTGACCACACAACGCACGAGCCGAGCGAGCGTAGCGAGCGGTGCCGCGGCAGCGGCCGGCGAGTGCCAGAAACATATTTTTAAATGTAAAATCAAACCACGGGGACAACGGGAAGTATTTTTAAATATTTAATTGAAGTACCGCTGTCCCCGTAGGACGGGGACACGGCGTACGGGGACAACGGGAATACACGAATAAAACAACGCTAGAGCGCCAAACCAAATAAAAATTGTTTAAAAATAAATTAAGCTATGTATCAAAAATATGTTCAGCCCGAGTTTTTAATTACCTAATACGCACATTTTGAATGCAATTATGCAATGAAATTACTTAGGATTTTGGAATTACAGAAAAAAAAACTAGAGGTCTTTTCGGAATTAAATTCTATCGAGGAAATCAGAGTATTAATCAAATAGTCAATAAACATATATCCAATTATTAAATCTATACCTACATGCTGTAATAGGGAAATAAATGGTTACGAAAAAGTCCCCAATTTATTTTGGTATCGCCTTAAATAGCCTCAAGAATTGGGCTATCAAATGCATAAAAAAAAATTAAATCCGACTGGCAGTTCCAGAGATTAGAGTGTTTAAACAAACAAACTCTTTATCTTTTATAATATTAGTATAGAAATCATCGTACATTAGTATTCAGATAATCGTTCGGCCCACGAGCGCTCCAATTGTCCCACAATATATGCTTTGTTACACAATGATGAGCGATGACGTCACAACATGGTATTGCTTCGGGTTTTTACTTTTGAAACAGTTTCTGAAGATTTGGGTGTCTAACGGTAATGTCGTAAAACTTTATAGTGAACTTAGATTGTGTGAGAATGAGATTATTGCTCTGATTTTGTCAAAGGTATTTTCTTGGTCAAAGAGCTTTTCCGGTGTGTTGTAAAAAGGTTTTTCCTTCATTTTGAGAAAGGCTTAAAGACCGTTTACGACGTACGGCATTTCATACAAACATTCAAGCCCTTGTTTTTCGATTTTAATGAAACTTCATACCCATAAGCAGGATACAAAGGTCTAAAAAGTTAGGAACATTTTCGAAAACTAGTGACACGCCAAATTAGACCGATTTTAAATTTTCCATAGAAACAGAGATTTCCAGTTACCTGTTTTTAAATAAGACATTTCGGAAATGTTCTTAGCTAACTTTTTAGACCTTTGTATCCTGCTTATATTCATGAAGTTTCATTAAAATCGGTTCAGTAATTTCGAAAAACAAGGGCTTGAAAGTTTGTATGAAATGCCGTACGTCGTAAACGTTAATCCAGTTTAAGATCATCATCATCATTGGCAGACTTTGTTCCACTCACTGCGCAGTATAGGTCTCCTTCCTTTCGTGCCGTGCTTCCCTGGTCCTTGCAAGTTTCATCCAGTAAATTATGGTTGGCGTTAGCTGTCCCTAAGAAATATTCTCTTACTCTTTCCGATATTCTCTAATTTCTTGTCACTTCATTAGTTGTAACAATTGGAAAGATTTATTAAGTGAGAATGTTTCGTTTCTGAGAATAGTTTGGAATAATTTACGAGTATATGTACTCCAAATTCTTCTCCTAGTGTTGCTTTTCAACTTAAAAAAATTATACTTACTTACAAATCAATTTTCAAAACTTTTTATCAGAATTTGATATTCAAATAAGTATATTAATGACCTTATTTCGTGGAAACATAACGACAATATTAATAAGTAACACATTGAGATGTCAATAGTTCAACTACTTCTCAACATTTTAAGTTATATCGTTAACAGTCGATTTACGCAATCACATTAATACATAAGTACGTCTTATACATATTTTATTATAAATCTGAGATACTTAAGTTAATATCATTTCCGTAATTAGATAGTTAAGTTCCATCGGTATTGTTGTGGTGTATTGGCCCAAAAACTACAGTTAATTTTAAACTGATTTTATTGGTGTTTTCAACAGCCTAATGTTTTAGTATTTGATTTTGTATTGTGCTGAAAGACGTAAACGTTACATGTTTTTAGACGAGAATCTACACTTATGAAAGAAAGAAAAATAGGTTTATTAAAACCAATCAACATCAATAATTACAAAAAAAAAACAATCACATAAAACCTTTCGGTTTTTTTAACAAAATCATACGAAGCGAACAGACAAACGATCCAAATAACATCACTATATTATCTTCTATAACTATACAAAATTACAAATAATAAAATTATTAACGAAGTAAATCTGTACACTAAATAATTGAAAAAAAAGGAATTGCTACGAGATGTGAAAACAAGTCGGATGCCGAAAATATAGTTTTTAAAATGAACGGATTTGGATGAAATTTGACACACAGATAGTTTATTACCTGGATTAACAAATAGGGTACTTTTAATCCCTATAGTTCATTCGATATTTTCCGACGTCCACGCGGGCGAAGCCGCGGGCAAATCTAGTTCCGTGTAAAATGAGGCAATAAAAGTCCCACTACGATTAGAAGACACTGAGCCAATATACATCACTTGGTGCCACAGATGGCACTTTCGATTTACATCTAAAAAATAACGACCACATTTCATAATTAGATGTTACCAAACTAACAGCGACATAATATAGTATAATTCAACCATTACCTAATGTATACCTAGTTCCTTCACGTCAAACTTAAAACATTTTAAATTATATAGCAATATATAATTTATTATACACTATGGGATGCCAGATTCATTATGGTGGGTAATAAAAATCACTTAGTGACGTTTATGGAGCTCGTTTTTAATTAACGTTGTGTCAAAATGAAGAAGAATCATTAGTGCATTTACGATGTACAAATTGTAATTATTGGGACTTTTACGTTTATAGGTTGGCGCACATTTACGCGGGGCGTAGACGCGTGTTACGTAAATTTGCGCGGTTAAGTCAGAGGTTAATGCCTCGAATATTTTAACAGATTATTAAGATACATTTTAATCAATGAATCGAGGAAAGAATATCTCAATGAAAAACAGATTATAATATTCACCAACAATTCTGTTTTCTAATTATTCATGTCTGTCCCCAATCCCAAAACGTAGGTATTCAGTACCTGTTTGTACCACACCAAATGTATCTTCAATACCCCAGACATATTACCTTTTTTATTACTTAATAACTCACATTTATAAGCAATTTCTTTTAAGAAGCTATTCACCTCGCCCACGTAATGGTATGCGCCAATATTCACATTAATAGTCGTCTAATGCGCTTCGATTATTCGTAAAACTGCAATTATACGTTGCTAAAAGATCGCTTGGGGGCATCGGATGTTATTGAAACTGATCTTGGTCTTCCATTCACAAATCATAAAGTTTAGCCATGTAATATATCAAGCTAGAGTATTTAAGAGGTCTGAATTATGTCTGAGTAGGACGCGCGTCTCATTTTTCATACTTGTATGTGCTTTGATATTAATATTCTCTGAGTGATTGAATGCTTAGCTTTCGTCAAGGTAATTTTTTGATCAAGTTATTTGTTGTCCGTCGTCGTATTAATCTAAATCTGTCATCACATTAATTTAAAAATATCAAAACATAATTCGTCGACTATTTATTTCATAATTGACTTTATGAACTCTATCAGTTAGGAGCATACAGGTTTTCCTCAGCATAATGCTAACCTATTGAAGCGCAAAACTCGGTAAATAATGCTCTTACGCACCTCAAAGAAATCTAAAATTGCGCTGCACGAACTGCTTGATTAAGGAGCAATATTCCATCGCACTTCTTAATTATAAGTATCGATTACCGTGAGAAACAAAACACTGGCCAATCACAATAAATTACAATTATTATATACAGTGAAAGGCTGATCAGCGCTCACAGTGATGGGTAGGTAGGTAGGTACTGTAACCTGCTTCCTAAACCGTTTCCTGTTTCCGATTACAACTGGTCATTCTTTATTGTATGTGGTAAAAATAGTTATTATCTGTTTGTATTTAGAATTGATAGTCTTCTAATTTTTTATCGAAAGTGTGGCTCTAATAACGGCGCTCACAGCAACCCAAAAAAGAACATTCGCATCTACTGCAGGGAGCTCTTTTTATAAAAAACATTATGCTGCTAAGAAATTCAATCACTTAGGACGAATTCGACCAAACTTTTATACCTAGTATAGTCTTATTCTGACTGTCTCTTTTTATACTGTCATATGTTGATTTTATTTGGTCAAATCAGCCCTTACAAGGGTATGTTTTATCCCCAAATTTACTTTAATTTCTAATTTAAAACACATTTTAAAAAAATATATTTTTTTACGGTCCAGTCTTAAAAGTAGTAAGTACCATAGTTTAATTGTCTTCTACAAATGAACCAAAAACGAAAACGAAACAGCACATAATTAAGAAGAACACAAACATTAAATTAATTAGAAAAATATTCATACTTGTTAGAAAAAATCTAACATTTGTAATGTGAATACACCAACGCAATCACTTAACTGACCGGTTTGAGAAGATTTAAATATTAAAGATACGGGATACTCGTAAACAAGCATATGCCACATACCTACTTATCAATTTCAATTCTACTGGCGATAGAGATTCGACAATGTGAACAGATACAACGATATAGAGTTCATTGATTTATGTATAGTTTTTGAAAGTCTCTGGGAGGCTAAGATACACAATCGAACGCGATTAAATTAATTAACTTTATCAAGGATTTATAAACTGATTATGACTATTGAATGCGTATGTACAGCTTCACTGCTATAATGTATGCCTGAAAGTTATGAAAAAAAAAGCCGCTGAAGAACATGAAGACATCAATTCGACTAGATTTCTAGTTTTAATGATTTTTACTTAATTAATCAAGTGACATTTACTTTTATCTCTATAATTAAACAAAAAATATCGGCAATAACACTTTAATCACTTCTTTACACTGCTCACATAAACGTTGCCTAAATTCTTATCGTATGCATGTATCCAAAAAATCTTAATCTATGTAAATTTTACCGTAGCAAAGAGCTAAGATCAGCAATTGGTGTGTCGCAAGTCATTACGTATTCATACAATAAAACAGAAATAACGAGATGTCCCACAACCAGCCGGCATACATACAAACATGTAGGTAGGTACTTATGTACATAAATACATAGTTAACGGCTAGGCGGAATGTTTCGGTATTATTGCCATTTTGATTTTTAACCGACTTCCAAAAAGGAGGAGGTTCTCAATTCGGCGGTATGTTTTCTTTTTGTTTTTTTTTTTATGTTTGTTACGCGATTACTGCGTCAATTATGGACCAATTTAGACATTTCTTTTTTGTTTGAAAGGGTATACTCCCGAGGTGGTCCCATTGCCACCAAATCAGAATCTGATGAGGGGATCCCATGGAAATCGAGAGAAACCCTCAAATTTTATAAGCAAACCTATAGGGATTTGGGTATTTTTTTATAGTAACTCGTGCAATTGCTCTTGGAAAGCACCATTTGGTGAAGTGGAACTGATGATGGAGACCACAGATGGCAACCGGAATAATATAATAATGAGTACCTATTTAACGGGTTGCGACTAAGCAATTTATGCTCGTCACTATGCATATAGAGAGTGTCAGTTCTCTTGGTTATTACCAGGAGAACTCCTCAACAATCAATCAATCATTTTGTAAAAGGTGATGAGCAGTTAACATTAGGCTATTGTAACTTACATACATTCAAAACTGACCCACTAAAAAGTGAAAAATAAAAAACTTTTTACAATAAAATAATAACCGACTAAGTACCAAAAATAACACTACAAAGTGAAAAATAACTTTAATTTCTGAAGTCGGTGGCACAAAACTGAAATACAGTTCCAAAAAGTTAATTTGCACTTTGTAGTGTTATTTTTGGTAGTCGGTTATTATTTTTTTGTAAAAAGTTTTTTTAAAGTAATAGAATAGAATAGAATAGAATACTCTTTATTATGTACACCATAAAAGTTACAGATATAAATGTTTAAATAAGTAATAGACGGTATGCGGATTTACAGCTAGGTGCGCGATAGAAACACACGCGGTTTTAACTTACAAACAGTTGACCATAGACAAACACGCATGTTGTCGTAAGCCATGATAGTGTCATCTGAACCTAGCCTTATGTGGTCTGCATTCTATATTGGCTATGTGCGTGCTTAGCGATAAAATAATGGGTTTTAGATATTTAAATATTCATAGATATGAGTAACACACTATTTAAAAGATAACGTAAAGTGCTTAATGTTAATTGAGAAGCAAAAAAAATTTTACATCGTGTGAATTTAGCACGACTGCCTAAAAAGGAGTGTCATTTAGGGTTCATGTAGGTATGTATCTATGTGAGTTTCTTTGTACACCACAACTCACCATAACTTTTAAATGCCTGAATAGATTTAAATGTATCGTTAGAATCCTTAAATCATCCCGAGGGACATAGGCTAAAAGCATTAAATATAAACAAACAAAAAAAAATGGCGGCAGTATGGCTCCATTTTCAAATGTGATTTAAATTATTAATTTTTTTCTCCTATATGCCCAGGCATACGAGATACACGTAACGTACGATAACGTTCAAGTTAACGTTATGAGAATGTAGGTAGTTTGCCTACCTCTGACTCAAACTTTAATAATCTTATGTGCCTGTCACCTATTGCCATAGTCTTCACAAGGATATGTAATTTGGCGACAGAAGAAGTGGTTGTAATTCACCAGACAAGAGCTTTCCAAAATAGTTCTACAGAACAACACCGCAATAGCGTGACACACTATCGCAATCCCAATTGTTTGAAAAGTTCCATATGCTCAACAACGTAGGTATATAACGCAATGATTATTGTTTGATTTGATTGATTTTGTGAGTGTGTTACTTAAGACGCAGATATATGCCAGTGACCTTGAGTGGTTAGCTTGCGTGTTCTGTACTGAGCTCACGCAACGCGTCGTACGTTCAGCCAGTAATAGGACTCGCCCATAAAGGAGCGCTGTCCCCAATTTGACGCATTATTAATTTATTAAACACAAAACAAAAGGTAATTTAATAAAACGCGTATACTTAAAGATCAATAATAAAATTATCTTTAAATTGGTGAAAGTTTCAGAAAAATACGCTTGGTAGATTTCGCGTCATTCTCAGTTCTTTATCTGCGTTAGACATAACTTTACAAATTAATTTCACTATGTAATAAAAACATAATCTAAAATATTCACATATTAAGTTATAGAGAAAAGGCTCTAATTTATCATATATTTTTTTCAAATCATTAACACTACTCGTTTAGACGTGATCTTCAGTATAAAATCATTAAAAGTCGGTTATCGTCCCCTTAATTATCCCGCAAAAAGCATTGCTACAGAAAAACTACGTTCGTGAGCTTCTATATACTTTGACCGTTTGATTGGGTAGACGATCTTTTTAATTCTACCTTGGTAGTCAACTTTAATAATAGATTAATATAAATCACGATGACATATTTATAAAGTAAGTAGGTACCTATAACATAAAAACGTCAAAAGCACACACTTACACAAGAAAATCATACTCATATTATTATCTTGAAAACGAGTTATAATGACAAGTAAAGTAATTAATGTAAATCACGGCGGTTGTCCGAAATAATTAAAATAATGTCAGGTATACATTTGGTAGAATTCCGTAGATGTATCTAGAATAATGATACAAATGTAAAATCTGTTTGTGTTCTTGTAATTATTTTGATTCCGTTAGTGAAACGAGTTCTGCGAACGTTAGATTAGGAGAAATTATATTTTTTGTGTAGTCATAGTGATCTATAAATTTTCCTGTGACAACATGTATTAGTTTCTTGAAGCAGTCCCGAGTTACTCAAAGAATTTCAGTCCTTAGCTGTTTAAAATGTAACTAATACATTTTAAACTCCTAGGAACTGAAATTCTTAGAAAAAACTAAAGACTCAAAATGTGTAATGTCGTGATGGGCCAGTGGTTTAAAGCTCACCTCTCATGCACGAGGTTGTGTTGTGGCTTCAAATCCAGGCAAGTACTATACCAATGTGACTTTTTCAATTCAAATGTACTTTCTTAGTTTATCTTGGAAATTACTGACATCGTTAAGGTTTATCCTTCAACAATGTCAGTAAAAAAAGTGTGTAAATCGTGAGAAATCCTGGAGTTAGAATCGCGAACCCGTCCTGAGCAAGCGTGGTGATCATTGCTCGTGTCTTCTGTGTATGAGAAGATATAGAGGTATGAGGAACAGGGTGTAAAGTTCACTCATCCTCCATAGAAAAGGGAGGATCCTCCGACAAGACGGGTGTAGGAGTCTGGTGGGCAACTGCCCCACGGTTGATTTCGGGTTGTTGGTTGATATAGGCTAGTCTCGCGGTAAACTCTGCTTGCGCGATGCAGGATTTTGCGTGACGTCAGTGTGATGCGTAGTTCGCAGTTGGCGATGTAGATGGCCGGCACAAAGAGGCCTTCGCCAGTGGGACAGAAATAGGCTGGTTAATAAAGAAAGGAGATTAAAAATACGTACTAGGGGTACATATTGATCTTTTTGCTATTAAAAACATACTGCAATTACCTACTGATCCATCCGGAAAATGAGATTATTAAAAAGATGATTATAGCAATACCTCCTCTATCTCTGTCTTTAGAATGCCTGTGTTCAGAACTGAACCCTAATTCCACTTATTTACAAATGTTTCAGTGGTCTCTCGATTGTATGTTTTTAACACTTTTTTTACGATAAATACGGAACCCAGGACCCTGGACGCGGACGTTTACAGGAACGGGTGTCACGAACGGTCCTTCGGAATATTCGACCGGAATCATCGTGTTGAATAAGTCAACAGACACTACAGAAATACTTTTTTTTTATCTTTTTTAGAGTTCCGTACCCAAAGGGTAAAACGGGAACCCTATTACTAAGGCTCCGCCGTCTGTCTGTCTGTCTGTCCGTCTGTCACCAGGCTGTATCTCATGAACCGTGATAGTTAGACAGTTGAAATTTTCACAGATGATGTATTTCTGTTACCGCTATAACAACAAATACTAAATAACAGAATAAAATGAATATTTAAGGGGGCTCCCATACAACAAAAGTGATTTTTTTGCTCGTTTTTGCTCTATATTGATAATAGCAACAGGTAGACGCTTTAAATACACATTGAATATTTAGTTGTATATTCACTTTAAAAGTAAATAATTAACTAAAAAAAATAAAAATATTTAAGGGGGCTCCCATACAAAAACGTGATTTTTTTGGCATTTTTATAGATAATGGTACGGAACCCCTTCGTGCGCGAGTCCGACTCGCACTTGGCCAGTTTTTATTTAATATTTTTAATTTAAATATATCTATCTACTATTCTGTAACACTCTTCATTCGGAATTCGTTACAGAATGTCTATGAAGCCATCAATATAGAGGTCATAGTGAGATAATTCACAACAAGCCATTTACAAGCCTCCACAGTTAGCAACAAAGTATTGTTGTTCAAATTTTGAAAATTGAAAAACAATTCATGAAGCAACACTATTAACTAAATATCTTCTTACACTTATTACAACCCACCTAACAACAAGAAACAAATAAGAAACTATCCGCTATAAAAAAATACCTAAATACCAGCCATACACTTCACACAGCCCATAAAACTAGCTATTCCAAGATAAACATCAATCTCATCGGAATCATATAAAATTGTACTTTTATACCAGTTATTATGCTTCTATAAAACAGGGATGAACTGTTTATGGGTCCAGTGGATGCCGCAACTAACATCTGATAATAGGCTGACGAATAAAAATTGTTTACCCGTAAATGTATATCTATAAAAACTAATAATGTGTAGTGAGGTTGGGTAATTAAGGGATTTATGTTGGAGTATGAAAATGAGACAAATAGTGTTATTGTGGCCATGTTAATTTGCGACTGACTGTGATACTCTCTGCCTATCAATCAATCAACTCAGCCTATCGCAGTCCACTGCTGGACATAGGCCTCTCTGCCTAACTTTTCAGGAATTACGTTGCGCAACTTCATTAATACGGTTCCGTACCCAAAGGGTAAAACGGGAACCCTATTACTAAGGCTCCGCCGTCTGTCTGTCTGTCTGTCCGTCTTTCACCAGGCTGTATCTCATGAACCGTAATAGTTAGACAGTTAAAATTTTCACAGATGATGTAATTCTGTTGCCGCTATAACAACAACTACAAAAAAAATATATATTTAAGGGAGCTTCCTATACAAAAAACACTTTTTTCTGCTCGCTATTGATAACGGCAACAGGTAGACGCTTGAAATATTCACAGAATCTTTAGTTATAATTATATTCACTTTAAAAATAAGTAATTAAATTAAAATAAAAACAATATTTAAGAGGGGCTCATATACAACAAACGTGATTTTTTTTGCCGTTTTTATAAATAATGGTACGGCACCCTTCGTGCGCGAGTCCGACTCGCACTTGGCCGGTTTTTATTTAATATTTTTAATTTAAATATATCTATCTACTATTCTGTAACACTATTCATTCGGAATACGTTACAGAATGTCTATGAAGCCTGTATCTTTGTAAAAAACAATATGTATTTGTATAAATCTGTCGAAAGTCAACGGCGCTCAAAAAAGTTGCACCCGCTGCGCACTAAAACCAAATTTCTATACAATAGTGTTATGCAATGGCACCAAAATTGTATAATTAATTACCAGATCAAATTGTATCAAGCAACAACTTAAATGAGTTTAAACATAAGCTTTTTAAATTATTGAGTGACAAGGCATACTATTCTGTTACTGAATATCTTAATGACAAATTAAAATAATATTTATATAATTGTATAACTGTCTGTATAATTAAAATGTTGCTTCCATATGATAATAATATTCTGTATTGACATTTTTTGTTTAATTTTATTGTTGTAGGTTATTATTGTAAGTATACCAAATTGTGACTATACTACTTATTTGTTTTTACATTTATTATAAATTTTGACTATTAGTGTTGGGCATGAAATTGTGACAGGTAGAATACTTATTTTGACTTTATTTTATTTTACATTTTCATTTTGTTAAAATGTGACATTTGATTACGCAAACAATTTTGTATGCCTTCTGGCGGGACGTAGTATGGATCAAAATTTAATTTTAAACATCTATATATTTTTTACCCTATGTTCACAAAATGAATAAACTAATTTGAATTTGAATTCAGAACTAAAATATTTGTACTAAATACAATGGACTGGTATGTTGGTAGGATTGGCTATAAGTCAGCTGATGTTATGCAAGGATGTGCACAATACAACGTCCAGTAACGTCATTACAATACAACATGTTACGCGAGTGTTTGAAACCGTAATCTATGAACAGCTGCCAACCAAAATGACCAGCTACCCTCAAAAACGAAAAACACTCGCTGTAATGCCTATCCCATCATCACCACAACACATAAACGCTTACACACAAACATTAACGATCCATACTGTTACAAAGTACCTATTAACTACTAATTTAATAGGCCCAACTCATTAACCTGCTCAACTCGTTAAAAACTTTAATAAAAATGAATACTCCCGAACAAAATAGTCATAAACTCAACATTAATATCTACAAGTTTCGAAGTTTTATTGTATCAGTAAAAATAAGGGTAGTTTAAGTTCGCAGATACCTGCAGAAGTTTGTTAATGGTGAAACAATAATAGTTAATGATCCGGAAAATGTCGTATTAATTGTAAAATAGGAAAGTTTTTGTGTAAGAAAGTTTAAACGTATTTTTTTGTAGTTTTATGTCAGGGCCTATTGGAGGGGAAAGAAATAAAGTTTTTTTTGTAACTCATGTGAGTTGGTCGCTTTTTGTTCTTTTGTAGGTTGTAAAAAAGTCTAGCCTATGTTAGTCTTGTCTGAAAATCTGACTGAAAACAATGATCTGTTAAATATTGCAACACGAAACACGAATGTTTAGTCGCTGGTCCTTTGAACCGCTAATCGACTCTAAGGCTGGTTTAAATTTCTATGGAAACTTAACAAAACTTTTCAAATAACTTGATGTTACTTCGCCTGATAAAAACTGACGTCTGCATTAACAATAACAGTAGGTTACCACTTCGATTTTTACCCGACTGCGGCGAAGCCAAAAACGGAGGGTTATGTGTTTGAATGCAGTCAGAGGCATCTGAGATGTTACGAACGCCTTATTGCCTCCGACTGCTTTTTTTTTTGGTACTTAAAGGATACTCGTTTTCTTTCATCTTGTTTCCATCTTTTCAGTTCATGTTTTTGCAGTCGGGTTTTTAGTTTTTTTTAATTAACTTTTTTTTTGTATAGTAGTGTCTTGACAATAAAGGCTTCTACACACCGGCGCGATTCGCGACGTGACTCAAAGGCACCGCTCGTCGCGCGACTCTCGGGGCCTTTGCGTCGCGTCGCGTGTCGTGCCGGTCTGTAGAAGCCTTAAATGTAGATTATCTATTCCAATACTTCAAGAAACCTCTAAATAACTTTTAATTCAACAATCTTTCTTTAATCTTAACCATAACCCGATCCATTCCAAGTCTTTTACCACGACTCCCTCTTCATTAACCGTTCCCATTAACTAAGTATAATTGTGAATGATAAACAGTAACATTACTATCGTACAATACCGATATCGTGTGTGGTCCAGCAATTAATGAGCTCACTCGAACACATACATACATACGCATGTATGTCCGTCTGTCCCGTGTCCCTATCTCCGTAATTTATCTAGAGCGTATACGTTTTCTATTTTATGAAGTTATTAAAGTTTTGTTACAAGTTTCTGTGTAAAACGTAAAGCGAAATCGTGTAGGCCCAGGCTTTTTGGGTAAAGGTTTGGTATTGTAAATGCGGGTTATTAAGCTTGGTATGTTTTTATGAGTTTTTCTCAAGGTTCCTACACACCTATACATATATTTGTGTTTGAAATAGCAACGTGCCCATACTTTGAAGGCATTTTTTTTAGCGAAAGTTTATTTAATTTCGATTCGATCCTTACTTTGTTATTTGTCTGAAAGAAATAGCAGTATTTAATTTTATTGAGGTATTCTCAACACTAACAAACTGGTTGCAGAAGTTAAGGTATAACGAAACCGAGAATCTTATTACAATTGTCTCCTAATAAAAAAAACCGGCCAAGTACCACGCACAATGAAGGGTTCAGTAGTGGGGATTAATTATCCTACGAACAAACTTAACATTGCAGTTGAAAAATATGTTCCCTCATACATTCCAAACTGCAAATACATTTGCAGTTTTTGTTTGTACGCACAATATTGACAGATTTACTATGTTATTTTAAGATCATAGACTTCTTATAGGTTTTCCTGTAATATAGATTAAATAAAGAACTATTTTCTGTATTTTTTCAAAATTGTTGGCTCAGTAGTTTCGGAGATAAGGGGGGGGGGGGTAAATTTTCATCTATTTTAGTGAATAATTTAAAAAAAATATTTTAAAATTATAATAAATATATCTGAAATATTACAACAAGCCCTTTTATTTGATGTGTCGCACGGTACAGTTTGAAAAACTTTTTTTTCTAATTTTTGATGTGCCCCCCAAAAGTGACCTTCATATTCAAAATTCATTTATTTACGTTATACGTCCGTGTTTGGGTCACAGAAGTCTATACGTGTACCAAATTTCATCTTAATCGGTCCAGTAGATTCGAAGCAAATCGGCTGTGACAGACGGACAGACACACGAGTGATCCTATAAGGGTCCCTTTTTTCCTTTTGAGGTACGGAACCCTCTCGTTTTTAATTTGTTCTTATTTATTTAATTTTGGTTTTTATGTTATTGTTTCTTTAAGTACTTGCATGACACCCAATACCAGTTGTAAGCCGTTATATCTGGAGGAACATTGACTCCTAAAACACAGGCTTTTAGCCTAGTTTAGGAGGAATCAGTTCGCCCTTTACTGTGACTATATTGTACAACATTTATTTAATCCTTGTGTACTTATGTATGTTTTCAAAGTGTACAAATAAACATTTTATATTATAGTATATATTCTGATAACCAGGTTTCTTTACTTAATCCTCACAAAGCGCTTTTGCTCATGAAGACGTATTAAAGAGTAAATTTATTTAGTTCAACTATAATTGTCTTATTCCATAACAATTTTGTATGACAATATTATTCAGACCTAAGATGATATCATAATTCAGATTGTTTGTGTTGTAGTGAATTACGAGGATGGCCCATTAAAGCACTGAAAGTTTACGGGCAGTTATGCATGTAATATCTATGAGCAGTCATATAAGTTTATTAGCTATTCGCACTGCCATGTGCTGGGATTGACGCAAATAGATCAATGCCAACGCTTACTGTAACGACGCATACCCAGAAATATGATTGTTTACTTCGAAAGAATACTCGTAAAGAATTTAAGAATACTAAATATCATTTGACCTCAGGTTTCTGCATAATAGATTCTCTGTTTAAGCAGCAAATAGCCCACTTAATGTCAGAAACAAAGATTGAACAGAGACGAGTCTGCTCACCAACAAAAGCTCGCCGCTTTACTGTTCTAACCTCGAAATTTAATATTTAACATATAATTAATCCTCAAAAACTAAATTGCCATTGCGAGACCGCTCCGAACGCTCATAGACATAAATCATTTGTAACAAAAGCCGTGCGGTACACAGATTGCGAGCCCATCGCTAATTGGGCGTCACCATAAACCGGCCGCATTCGTAACAAAAGTCAATTCTCCCAGCAAAGAGGTTAAAAAAACCTGTGGGCCCACCGTGTAACACAAGCTGGTACCGCGAAAGAACATAAAATTCGGTTGGCTATTAGATTCCGCGCCTTTTGGTACGACGAGCAAACGACATTTTTATATTTTTAAGTGAACGGCCCGCGCCCGCGCACACACACACACATACCCACACCATACACTTACACGCACGCCCATAGTGCAGGTATAAACAAAAATGTGCTAAGTAAAAAATATTATTATAGCATAATGCGCCATAAAACACGCGAGCGTCGGTGAACGGCGATGGTTCTCAAACTATTCACGTGCTACGCGGCGTAGCACTCTCGTAGCGTCGTAGCGGCCGCCGTAGCAGCTGATATATTCATGCGTTGCGAAAATCGTTCGAGCTTATAATGTTATGAAAAATATATTTGTCTCTTTCTAAGCTTACGGCGGTACTTTAAAGATGCATGTTCATAAATAACTAATGATTCTTTAGCGCAGCGACGCGTATATGATTAATAGTAAAAACCTCCATTATTATGACGTGCCGCACCTTATGTCTGACTGTGCAAATTAAACTAATCTGCATTTGCAAGCTTTTAAAATCGGTCTTTAACATAGACACAAAGAATCAGTCGATTAATTTGCCATTTTTATTGACTAACTATCTTTAATTACTAGAGAATGGGTAGCAGCGTTCTCTATGCATTTTAACACCATACTGCGGTTGCCAAGCCGCCTGCTATCGATTATGGCAACCCCTCCAAATGTTGAGGGAGGCCTATGTCCAGCAGTGGACGTCTGTCGGCTGAATTGATGATCTGTAGTTACATTTTTTTTATTGATTTTAATAATCCAGTTCTTTAACTAACTTCCATTTCAAACCTTCTGAAAAAAGAAATGTAACCCATTAAATAACTAAAAATTACACATTATACTCTACACGCATCAAGTTCAATCATCTCAAAAAAATACACGCCTGCTTCCCATGGGGGTAGGCAGAAACTACAGATCGCCACCTACTACGATCGACTCCTTTTGCTTCGTTTACGTTCATACATCCTGGTCATACACGCACCTGTACTTTTTGAAGAATATCACCAACACGGTCACACACAAACAAATTAAAGTACCAATTAACATAAACACAACCCCCCTTATTACAAAACAAGGTTTATCTTCAGACCCAGGTTTAAAACATGGTGCCATTATTAAATTTCGAACTTTATTGCGACTATGGTAAAGTTCCTAAACACAAAACTGACAACTTAGTACCGAACTAAGTTTTCAGTTTTGTAAAAAGAACGGTATTTCAATCACTGTTACGTTCTTATTACAAAAACTGGCTTCATGGTTTAAGCCATGTCAAAATATAAATCTTGTTTTGTAATAAGGCGTAACAAGTTTGAACACCACAGCTCGCCGGTACTCTAACATAAACAATGTCAATGATTTCTATAAAATCGGTCGGCATTTCGATATACGAATTACATTAGAATAACGTCTGGGAAATCTACGCAATGTGCAATAAATAAACCGAAGACGTCCCACTACTAAAGCCTACAACTCTTACCACCATTAAAATAGAGTTTAATTTCATCTGGCAGTGTAAAGTGAGCGTCTATAATAAAATACATAGTATTTGGTCAGACATATCTGATATAATCAAAGTTTAAGGACATAATAAACTTGATCTAATATTATAAGTGAATGCAAATTGTTTAAAGTTAAGGTAAACAATGTCTTAAGGATGTTCTGTTGAAAAATGGTGGCGTAGGCGATTATGAGTTTTAAGTTCCAGTGGTAGAGTTGAAACTTCAATAATATAGTGACAAAAAGCCTTGCTTTACATTATTAAGGCGAGCTTTGAATAATGAAGCGGTGCACATATAAGTTAACATAATTATGCAAATATTTATTGTGTTATAGGGGTCTTAGGTACTACAGTTTTGGTTTTGGACACGCCACGATTGTGGCGATAAGTCCTCTCTTTGAGAAGTGGCTAGAGAGGCGCTAAGGCGTCCTCACCTTCCGCCTGACGCTGGTCCTCACCGGACATGGTTGTTTCGGGGGGTTCCTGTTCAGGATAAAGCGGGAGGACACGCCCGGGTGTCATCACTGTGTGGATCGCTCGGAGGACATGGTGGAGCATATGGTGGAGGCGGAACGCGTGAGGGAGAGGCAAGGTTCGCGCCCTCGCGCCCCTAGTCGCCGCAGGAGACGCCCCCGGCATCGGGAGTCGCAAGCCGATTTCCGACCATCGTAGGCGCGGGCTTGCGCACGGTGAGCGATGGGTAGCTCGCCGTCCGAGAAGGACCAGGCCCGGGTCGATATATGTGAGCACCAACTGACGGGGTTCGTTAGGGCCAATGCCTGCCAGGGTTGCGAGTTTGTCCGAAAGGGATATCGTGGCCCTGGCACACAGGCAACTGAAGGAACACGGGTAGGTTTTAGTCAGTAAAAGTCTGACATGCCCTCCCGCTCCGCCCAGAACGGGAGAAGTTATTTGATAGTTTCCCACCCAAAACAAAAAAAGGCACTACAGTTTGATTCGACGTTTAAGAATGTACTCCTCACTGATCATTTATTTAAAATTAATTCTGCAGACTAATACCTAAATGACGAAAAATTCAAAATATCTATTAGTGCTCCACATTGTGCAACATCTGCATCATTTCGAAGTATACTGTATGTAATAATCTACCTGCAGGTAATGCATTGCTTCATAAGTTCGAAAAACTTGTCTGCCCAACAACGTAAAAAACGCAATGAATATTATTGAACTGACGAAATAAAACCCATCGCTGCTGATGTGTTACGCCCCCCTAGTCAAGTTATTTTAATAAAACACTTAATACTAACTAATTGGTATGCTCATTAAATTCCAAAATGACATTTCGATGTAATTTTCTCATCGATGAAAATGTCATAAAATTCTCCAAAATGTCAGTTCGAATTAATTTATAGGTTTATCATTATGACCTTATCGAAGTATCTACGTGAGAACTGGATTGATTTTTAATTAAAGATTAGATTAGTATCACCCAAATAATGTTGTAATTTCTAAAGTTTACCGTTATATAAAACATGACTTTACTTTTAATAAAAG
Source organism: Tiliacea aurago (assembly GCA_948098905.1). Lineage (NCBI taxonomy): Eukaryota > Metazoa > Arthropoda > Insecta > Lepidoptera > Noctuidae > Tiliacea > Tiliacea aurago. Next base: position 26,867,777 of record OX402581.1, on the reverse strand, counting down.
TCATCTTTATGCGAAATAAGCTTGATAATGGAATAATTTTAATAAATTAAAAGTATGTGATGCGTTTTTCGATCTAAAAAACACCAACACTGAAAAAAATATTGTTATTGGATGCCAATATTGTTAGTATCTAGTGGTCAATAAAAGAGCAATTTTAATGACTTCGAATAAATCTGGGCTTATTCTCAATTCTATATATTATTTTTATTATGTGAAACAAAAACTGATAAATAATTATGGTTATCATTTTAACTAAACAAAATTAATTTCTGTTCTAGAGCTCTTTGTAAATTATTTTTTAACAGCAACATTTAAATACATGAGTTTAATTTACAAACATAACACCAAACTTGCGAATCAAAGCCAATGTGCGACGCAGTGCAAGTTTTAGCATAAGCCACAGAAAATTCTATTTTTTTTTTCCTTAAAGTCGGAAACAGACCTTGATGAAACGTTGGTATATCATTCAGTACCGACAAGTAAGCTGTACCAATACCAGCAGCTCACTTACCTTAGCACCCAAGCAGAACGCTATAACAAAACAGGCCACAAACAGAAGGCAGCAAGCAGGGGTCCACAATCACCAACACACAAATACGAACCCAAAACGCTGGAAGATTCGGCTGCAGTCTGCTCTGTAGGTCAGGGTCGGAGAGCGCACCCCTGCCGAGTGACCCCGTCGATGATGCCGAAAACCGCTGGCTGCGCCCCGCGCGCGCCTCGCCTCCACCCTGTGCACGATCACGGTCATACCTCGCACCGAGATGACACACTTCAATTGACTCGTCTGGGGAACCTGGATCTAAGGTAGGTGCTACTAGGTCATGGCTATTCGGGTCAGCGATTTTGCACCTGGATTGGCTGCTGGGATGTTTTATCTGGGGCTACGGCTATCTACGTTGTATACTACGTTTTTTTTTAAGTCAAACAGACTCACTGGTTTGTCCACTAGGTTGCTGTACCAAGGCGTTGTGGGTCCTGGCTATACTAACTCTTGGCTTCTAAGACGGTTCACGGATTGGAGTTTATTAACTAAGTAAATCAAACTGGAAAAAAACTTATAAATAACTATTTACATAAATACATATAAAACTAGATCAAAAGAAGAGAATATTATACTAACAACACTATATTTATTTCTACAAAAATTAAAATAATAAATAAACTAAACATCTTGTGAAATCAAACTAATAAAAAAACCATAACTTCATAGTCTCATCTATTAGAGCACTATCACTGTTTAGACTGGATCATTTGTTATTCTAAACATAAATGCATTAAAATTACATAAATTATTCATCCGAACAAAACACATCTTGATGAATGAATAACCAATTTTTAATCTGGAAGTGATAATTGATAACAAATTTAACGTCACGTTTGTTATTCGAACACTTTCAAATTTTAAATTTCAAATAATAATTTTCGAAAAACAAATTCGTATCACTGATTAATTTTCATGGATTATTTATTCCAATCTCAATAGTTCTAGTACCTAGGTAATGTTGTATAAACACCACATATTAAAAAACTAGGTACTATGAAGCCTTTTATGGTCAGTGGTAGGTACATGCAGAAGTCATGAATGAAGAATAAAACTGAAGGAAGAGATTGCCCAGTGCCCAGTGGGAAGCATCGAAATGTGTGATCGTGTTGCGACTAAAAAGCATCTATTACAACCAAAGACTATAGTGCAGACGACACGGATTTTGTAAATAAAATTCACAATACAATTTATTTATTTCATACTTTAAGTACACAAATGTACAGAGGCGGCGGACTTCATAGCATCATAGCATTAATTTTATTATTCTAAAAAAAAAACTCGTTTTGTGTCACTATACTTTATTTATGTAAGGATGACTAACCAAATGCAATAAAAGCATTCCAATGGAAGGTTAGTAAACATATTTTTTCGTGTCAATGACGATTAAAATAAATAAATGTTAATTCATAAATAAAAAAAAATGTTACTTATATCAAAAAAAAGTTACCGACTGAAAAGTGCAACTTCAGTAAAAAATTTTAAAAAATATTGAAAAGGATTAACCGTGTTGTCTGCAAACAAAAAATAACTATGAAGAGACAGTAAAATATATTAAGTATGTGAGTGACGACCAATAGGCACCTCAATGACGTAATAAAATCAATATATTTCACTTTCCCCTCTTCTGTACACAAATAATACAATAAATTAATTATTAAATAACTTCTGTTCAAGATCACTTTCTAGTGTTTTGTATAGAAATTGCCAAATAATGATCGGAAAAGTACGGAAGTCGTCATAATATCGAGACAATGTTGTTATTCTTTATTAATGATCTTTGACATATAGTCCAAAATGTTTGGTTATTAACATAATATAAAAGTAGTTGTTTAAGTTTGTTACAAATTGAAAGCATACCTGTTGTTTAAATTATGAAAAAAATACATTTGTACTGAAAACATAGTGTTTTTATACCATTGACATTATTGCATTAATTAATTATACGAGTAGTGTAGCATTAGGGAAGACAGCAAATCTTTTGAATATCCTATGTGAGGATAACACCACATAGGACAGTCAAAAGATTTGCTGTCCTAGGTAAACATTTAAGCTGCGTTCAGTAAGGATAAATCTTAAATAACAGGAAGGTCTTCTTTCACGGACAATTTCAAATAAGATCCTACTTTTTCTGGTATATTTTTAATGCCTGACTTACAACCACAAAACTTCACAGGTTAAAATAGTTTTCAGCCGACCGACCTATCAGCAATGCAAAATTTATTTATTCCTGGAATCTAGAGCAATATTTATTTCAGTTGGCTGCTCCATTTCCATTTAAGGTATGTGCCTGACTGCCTGACCTGTACCAATTAGGAATCTAGTAGGCCAAGCGCTAAAAAGGGTCACTAAAATGTCAGAAGTTTATAACTATTCTGAAAACTAGGCGATTCCAGAATCGGCTGATCCGGACTGGTTACGTAACTTGTGCACTTAAGGGGAACCGACTTTTAATGATTTTATACTAAAGATTACGTCTAAACGAGTAGTGTTAATTATTTGAAAAAAATATATGATATATTAGAGCATTTTCTCAATAACTTAATATGTGAATATTTTAGATTATGTTTATATTACATAGTGAAATTAATTTGTAAAGTTATGTCTGACGCGGATAAAAAACTGAGAATGGCGCAAAATCTATCAAGCGTATTTTTCTGAAACCTTCACCAATTTAAAGATAATTTAATTAAGTATTGATCTTTTAGTATACGCGTTTTATTAAAATACCTTTTATTTTGTGTATAATAAATTAATAATGCGTCAAATTGGGGACAGCGCTCCTTGATTGGCGGGTCCTATTACCGGCTGAACGTACGACGCGTTGCGTGAGCTCAGTACAGAACACGCAAGCTAACTACTCAAGGGCACTGGCATATATCTCCGTGTTAAGCAAAATGCCAACCAACTTAAATTGTCCATATTATTCAAACTACAACTGTCCTTTTTAAAAAGTTGATTAACCGGTCAGACCCTACTGGCACCTAAAAGGTGCCGGAAGTAGTTTCCCGAAAAAACGCTTACCCTTAACGGAAAGTGCCGTTGACAGCTGTCAGTTGGCGAAACTGACAGTTGGCAGTTGACTTGACGTAATTAAATGCTGTCCACTCGTATCGATAGGTGATATCGATGATGTGATTTAAAAATATGAAATAGGTTTTTCAGGTTTGCGAACCTCTCGATCGATGTGTCTTGATTAGTGAAACCCCTTTATGACACCCCCAAAAAGTGTTATTTTTGCTCTATCTCGCTTCCTTCACAAGATATAGCGGTTGTTGTGTTTTTTTTTGAGGAATCTTAGGACAAATTTTTTATTTTGAAATTGAAACATCGTTTTATCGATAACATTGTTTTATTGATACGACAGGACAGCATGTATAAATGTCAAAGCAACTGTCAACTGTCACCTGTCAACGGGGCTGACGTTAAGGAGGAGCACTATAACAGACTTCATTACCACCCTACGAAGATGGTCGCTCCACCTCGCCTGAGACTACACCATACGTGAGCCAATTCACGATCTCCACTCAAGAACACTTCTACCAACAGCCCTCGCTTCAACAGCTAATATGGCCGCCTAAAAATACGAACTACAACATACCGCCCAAATCGCACTAGTAACAGGATCGTTTAAAACAATACGAGGGTAGTAAACATCGCTGTATTGCACTTAAACGTCCATTCGTTGTGTAATGGCGCTGTAAATCTACGAGCAAATCTTTACAAGCGAAGTTTTACACACTATTTGTGTAAAGAACTGTTCTGTAATTGATATTTGTGGTTGTTGACCATTGATGTATTAAATAGGAAGATATGGTACGCGCTCCTCGACGTGGACCATATAAATTAGGGGAAAGAACACAATCACCCTACATTACTCTCGGTTTGCGGGGAATACCCGAATCGTAGTTTGTTTCCGAGTTGCTTTGAGTACGTAGCAGTGACAATTATTGCTATCTCGTTCCCGCTATAGCCCGCGTAATATGTCTCTCTATTTCGATTGTCGAGCACATGACGCACGACATCGGGTCCATTTAATATTTACGTGATGTTAGAGAGTGGCCTATCTTGCTATTTAATACATCAATGTTGTTGACGGGTACATTTTTATGGATAAGGCACACATTGGTCTAAGTTCAGCAGTTGTAAGTATACGATTTCTAATCAATCGGTAATACAAGACATTATTTCGCAAATCTTGTCACAAATTATTCGAAACCAACTATTAGGAACCCCTGATTGGTTTTTAGTACCTACAGCTGTTATTTATGTTTGGGTTATCCACAGTGTTAGCATGTTAGTTACCAGCGAGAATGATACGTTCAAAGTAATAGAATACATAGGAAGGCCAACCTGATTCTCACCACGTAAGAACAACGCGAAAAATATTATTTTTCTATCATTCACAAAAATCCCTAATCCTTACACCTACACCGAATTATAAATTACGAACACACCTACCGACGTAAAGGACCGGTTTCATAGGACCATCAATGAATCGTCTAAACGTGCCAAATCCGGTGAGATACGAGCGATTCATTGATTAAGACGCGTCATCTCCCGGTCTCGTATTAGATAGTCTGCCACGGTGTGTGCCAGCTTACGGAACGTCATTAGTTGTGGGATATAGGAACTGATACTGGTAGGATGCAACAGGGAGTTGCGCGTAGTTTCCCGACAAAAAAAAGCCTATTCCCTACCCAAGGATTTGTTATTATTATTGTTTTATAGGTGACTTATGGATATTTCCAATAGGATACCTGAGGGGCAATTCTACTAATTTTAAGAACGTTCACAGTCTGATCTCAGTCTCAATCTGTCAAAAATACCTCTTATTTCCCTACATTTTGTCAATTTATTGACGTTTGTTTGTCGCCAAGATGAGATTAGCGAAGCAGTAATGCTTGCGAAGGAGGAGGCGGAACGCGTGAGGGAGAGGCAAGGTTCGCGCCCTCGCGCCCCTAGTCGCCGCAGGAGACGCCCCGGGCGTCGGGAGTCGCAAGCCGATTTCCGGCCACCGTAGGCGCGGGCTTGCGGACGGTGAGCGATGGGTAGTTCACCGTCCGATAAGGACCAGGCCCGGGTCGACGGCGCGTTGTATTCCACGCGCGCCTCAAAGAGTTGTCAGCAGCAACTGACGGGGTCCGTTAGGTCCAATGCCTGCCAGGGTTGCGAGTTTGTCCGAAAGGGATATCGTGGCCCTGGCACACAGGCAAATGAAGGAATACGGGTGGGTTTTAGTCAGTAAAAGTCTGACACGCCCTCCCGCTCCGCCCAGAGCGGGAGAAGTTATTTGATAATATCCCACCCAAAAAAAAAAAAGGCAGTGTCCCAAAACGGTCATATTATTGTCTTCAATGACATCATACATTATTATATTCAAAATGAAATACATAAAGTAATGCTCGCCTAATACGGAGATAGACTGGTTTTCCCCTAAATACATGACAAGTTTAATACGCAAATGCCATATTTACCTCAAGATGTAATTCTTGGGAAAAAGGTATCTACGTAAGAATATTAATTAGGTAATATAATTATTTATGTAGTGTATGAGGTGTTCTTTGAGGATATTTAACTGGTTTTTTAAGTTATCTGAAAAACAAAGAGAGGGTCACTAACTCTAAAATGGGCATAAAACACAATCAGCATAAAACGTTACTCCTGAGACACAGGTCTCCTCTCTGTGAGAGGGTAACTGTAGGTATGGCAATTTAAAAGTATGTAGACGGCTATCTACAATTCAAGTTGTTTAAATTAGCTTTGGGTTTCAATTTGTGCGTCATAACTAGAGATCTGATATTCGGATGCATATTCACCTAAAGTTTGAGAGTTGACTAGTATGGAGTGCGCTTCGGTACGGGAAAGTGTCGGTTTCCAGGACTGACAAGTATTTAAGAACTACTCTTTTGTACTGTGTATCCCCTAATAAATATATTTCATTTTAGAATAAAAGGTTTTGAATAAATAGTAATCTAGTGTTTTTTGAACGTCTTATATTTTCCACAAAATTCTTGCCTAGTTCTAAATAGATAAGAAATATTTGTTATACTTAGGAATACAAAATTGTATACCTACACACTGTTGTTAATGAAACCCCGCGATCCTGGCATAAAAATATATTTTAAGAAGCCGTTTCCATAGTTTGTATCATTTGCCGGATAAAAAAACGTACTTTAGGTAAATATGCATCCGAATATCCGAATATCCGATCTCTGGTCATAACAATAGTAACAACCTGTAAACTGCTGAAAATGAGCCACCAATGACCGCTAGAATGAACGACGAAAGTTATATGAAAGGGTTACTGGCAATAAACACACTTGGCAAACGGACTCGTGATTGCAGTAAATTGTTATCAGAAAACAAGAGGAGATTATGGCCTAACATCTTGATGTACTTACCTAATCTCAAAAAGACCAAATACCTACATAATGTGAAACAATTCGGTAAAACCCCAAGTACCTAACAGGTAAATCATAAATGCTTGCGTTAATAACATATTCATATTTTAACATAAGCAGGTATCTTCAATAAAGTTACTTTTATTAATGTTCTAACGATTCAAGTTTTCCTCTAACTTACGAATGTTTATCAATAAGCATTAAACATTCAAGTTGTAACAATTTTCCACGCGAACAAATCAGATGTATACGAATAGAATTTAGCAACCGTCATTGTAATAAAAATAGTGATGTAATCCTATAAAAAATACTCGACAATTACGTTAGTAGGTACATCGAAATTAGAGAAGATAGCACTGTGGCGACATCGGACGAAACCGGTATGAAATAAATAAATTTTATTTAAAAAAGACGAGCCGTGCCCACACTTAGCTAGATTGGTTATTATCTCATTCCATAGTTACTCATGAGATTCATTACACACTTATTGGCTAGAGAACGAATAAAACCATTTTTGTAGCAGGCCAGTGATGTGGCGGGTGTCGAGGTCGGCCTTTGAAATTATCAGTAATTATATCGATAGTTTAACCGACATGTTCAAAAGAACTAAAAAAAATCCACAAACCAACTAACTGGTTGTTGGTTTTTAACCAGCTGGTTAAAAATCCAGCTTAAAGGCTTGAAAGGTAAAATAGGATAAACAGTCACCTTTGAAAGACATAACAGTTCAACTGACACGTTGGTTAGCAGTCAGAAAACCAAAAAAATCGAATGCTAAGATAGAGACTATTTCAGCTTTCTTAAAATAATATAAACCTCATGCCTATATCTATGCCCCAAAATGTGATGATGTGGCTATTTATCCTTGTGCAGACATTGTAGCTTTCTTGTAGTTACATTTCTTTTGCGATATTTTGTCATCCATAGTTCCACAGACCCAAATTCTATCGACACAAATGCACTTAATAACACATCCCCATCACTATTCCGAAACCAGTTCGCGCGTTAATTGCGGTACCAAATTCGTATCAGAATCATTTGAATATCCGTAATTTATGACAACGGGCCACTGAGTATCTTCTCAGTACGATGTGTGTTAACGTTCGCATACATTATGTTGGCAATCCGACCATAAGCTATGTTATTTGAATATTTGTTATTATGTTACATCTAGGTGGGGCTTGCTTTACTCGGCTGATTATTTTTGGGAGTTTTTTATTGGTATTTATGACATAAAAAAGTTTTTCTTTTCTCAAGACAGCATGGTCTTGAATCATGATGAAAATGGCGTAAATAGTGAATTTAAAAGAGAAACTAGGCCATAAGATGGTTATAGCAAACTGACTGAGAAAATTTTAACAAACATAATAAAGTGTGCATATTTAAGGCTGCAAGTTATGAAAATTGCCAGTCGGAACCCTCTATAATATTCGGAGCGATCCTCCTGGACCCGGAAGGCAAGAAAGCGTCTAATACGAAAGGCTAAGTTGCATGAATGAAATGATATCTGAACGAAGGAACAATAGATAGTAAGAGCAAGAAAAGATAACTGACGGCCTAGACAAAGTGACATTCATTAGTTAAACGATGATGGAAAGTCAAAAATGTATGTGATTGACACATAAGTTACCGAATAACTTATGGGGCCGTGCACGAAATCGACTGATTTTGATCAATTTTGTTTATTGTTTGTGAGCAAGAGAAAAAGAATTTAAACAAAATGATTTGGTCATTTGATAAGTTGAGTTCTTTGTTTTGCATGTGGCTGAAAAGGATTTTTCAATGAATCATTGTTATTCGCAATAAATTTTAGTCCAAAAAATTACGAGAGGCTGACGTTTGATTATTTTTTTTATAAGAATCTTGTTTTGATTTTCAACTTCGATACAAAATATAGCAGAAAAATAATATTGAAAAACCAATTATTCGAAAAAAATACCCAGTTAGTAATGTATTTTTTCTTATTACTTTTTTATTTTTTCAATCTCAAGAAATCACACATTAGTCTTGAAATAAAATCATAATTTTATTAAGTAAATCAATAGCGAAATAAACTATATTTTCGAGAGTGATGAAACTATTAACAGGCGCTGTGACTGTCACGAAAGGTTTAGCGCCAAAAAAGCTGGGCTTCTATAGTCACACAGACTTAATGTCTTAATTTTTTTAAGCTTTCTCACAATTAGATAAGTAATTGACAAAAGAGGGTTTTTTTCGTGCACGGAGCCTTATGGCAATCTTGTTGAAAGTCTTCTTGGAAAAATCCGAAACGCGCGCACGATTTCCAAAATCTGCCAAGCGAGCTGCGCCAAGACGAGCCAAGCGAAGCGCAAGGGCACTACCTACCTTTTCTCGAAGTGTTTCGTTGATTTTTTGAACCCTCATAGAGTTGGTTTCCGATGTACCAGATAGTTCATATTCTCAGGATATGATGTCAATAATAGACTAATTAAACATACAAAGTCTCAATTGAATAGCTCTAATACTTTAGATTTTATTGATATCTAAAATACACCGATTTCGTCACTGACACACTGATGATCATCAAAATGTTTGGCTACTTCCTGAAGTGCCAGAAAGCTGAAACTTGGAATGTAATCTAAGTTTAGTATACAACCAACAAAAAAATTAATAAACTTATAAATTTCGCCCCCCATCCCCTAAAATGGGGGGGTGGAAGTTTGTATGAGACTTTAAAATGTTAGGGTACTTCCTGAAGTGCCAGAAAGCCGAAATTTGGTATGTAAACAAAGTTCAGTATACAAAAAAACACTACCGTGCCCCCAGTTAACTTATAACTTTCACCCCCCATCCCCTTAAATAGGGGGGGGTGGAAGTGGAAGTCTGTCTCATGGTAGGTCTCAGGCAACTTACAAAAAGAACTGAAATCCCACCAAAAACATTTCAAGTAAAATGTTGCCAAGACGACAACATAGGGTTTGCCCTGTGAAAAAGATACTTACTTCAGAAACTAAATATTCGCATCACCTCCGCGACGGTAGCGAAACGGCGAAGCCATACATTTTTACTGATATGTAGAATTTGTGAAGTTCGGGTCGGTAGGGTTAGGCCGTGTAGATTCAGAAGCTTGGCTCTACATGAGATCTGATATCTTTTTCACAGGGCAAACCCTATGTGGTCGTCTTGGCAACATTTTACATGAAATGTTTTGGTGGGATCATAATTTATATTATATATATTATATTACAAGTTATTACACTTACAAGCATTATACATATTGCAAGATATTACAGCAAAAAACAGACAAAAACGTTTCTAATTAAAAATATCGAATGTACCTACTTTATAAATAGACAAAGAAACAAACACCCAGTCGCCACAATTAAATACACCTATGTAAATAAAATCTCTACAAAACTTATTATGAGAGCGATGACCACTTTAATGTTATTTTATTTGTGTCTCAATGTTAAAGTATTGCTAGAATTTCAACGAAACTTGTTCGACTATTCTCTCGAGTTTTTAAACCCACGACATTATTAAAGTTTAATGCCATACTGGTTTAGATACAATTTTGATGAAGATTCTGAATACCTACAGTTCCTCGCAAAACTTAATATAATTATGTTATTGCAAACTTGTTGAATATTTTATCATACGTGCTAGATCGATGAAGATAAAACATTGAGAACAAATTGTTTATCTAGCTGATCTCTTAGGATAAGAGAAGTCTTCATTATATCGTTATTAATTGGTATTCGGTTATTGCTACTAATTTTATTAATTAGACATGATAATAACTTAAAATACCACCAATTCCCATATTACGTAGGATCATTATCAGAATAATTGCAAAAAAGAAATAAAACACAATTATAAAGGTTGAGTCAACTATTCCCAAAGCACGTGTACAGTGTACAATGTCATCAAATTGTGACTCACTCCGTGTCATCGGGTCATTCACGAGGAATAAGTGAAATAACTCCCGACTTTCGTGACTTTATGGGAAATTACATGGAAATTGTGACTCACTCCGTGTCATCGGGTCATTCACGAGGAATAAGTGAAATAACTCCCGACTTTCGTGACTTTATGGGAAATTACATGGAAATTGTGACTCACTCCGTGTCATCGGGTCATTCACGAGGAATAAGTGAAATAACTCCCGACTTTCGTGACTTTATGGGAAATTACATGGAAATTGTGACTCACTCCGTGTCATCGGGTCATTCACGAGAAATAAGTGAAATAACTCCCGACTTTCGTGACTTTATGGGAAATTACATGGAAATCGTGACTCACTCCGTGTCATCGGGTCATTCACGAGAAATAAGTGAAATAACTCCCGACTTTCGTGACTTTATGGGAAATTACATGGAAATTGGGTGTTTATTACATTTGCATACACCTAATTACGACTAATCAGTAAAGAACAGCTCAATGCAGATAACTTTGCTGAGGGTCTAATACTCGCCATGTAATTCACAAAAGAATTGAAATTATGGTGTGATATGCAATGTCCTGAGGCGATCACGACATCGATTCAGAAATGACGAAATCCGCAAAAGAACCAATGTAATCGACATAGCCCGAAGAATTGCGAAGCTTAAATGGCACTGAGCAATGTGCCCTGCCAGCACTTTGCTCGCAGAATGAATGGCCGATGGGGCCGAAAAGTTCTGGAGTGACGACGTCGTACCAGTAGGCGTAGCGTTGGAAGGCCTCTCATAAGGTAGCCCGATAACCTTGTGAAGGCCGCAGGTATCTGCTGGATTCGAGAAGCACAGGACCGGTCAATGTGGCGAGGCTTGGGGGACGCCTGTGTCCAGCCGTGGACATCTTTTGGCTAAAATTATGATATTTATGATGCAATGTCCCAAGACTCAGATGACGAGCACACAGACAGTTGAAGAGAAAACGAGGGAGGAAGCCGCCGCCGCGGCTTTCAGCCGGTCAGAAAAGGAACAAATAAAGAGACTATCTATAAGAGGACTTCTCCTGATAGATGTTTTAACGCTAGAACAAGCTTGCACGATAAAAAATCAAAAAGTTAGCCAAAACCGCTACCAGTCTATCAAAATCACCATCTTTATGATAAAAATTTTGTCCCCATTAAAATAACATTCACTTATGCACACATAGATAAACATATAGCGTCCGTCCGTAGGTGCGGCGTATATGGCAATACTTTATAGAAGACATTTATGTACTTTTTCTAACTGTACACCCATTGCAGACCGCGACATTCTTCGACATTTTTTACGTAAACCGGTACTGGTGGTATAAGAATATTGTGTGTTCGTGCTTATTATAAAAATGGATGGAACTTTCCGTTTTTCCCACATTGAATTAGAGTGTTTGTGGTGAGTATATAGTTGGGAAATCGATTGTTTTATAGCCGATAGAATGGTGTTTGTTCATTGTGATTTGTAGTTTACAAGACGCCGTAACTGTTTCTGTGTTTTGAATGGATTTATTAATAAAGCTATTGTTAATTATATAGGTAGAGCGCATATATTTCCTTTCAGAAATAATAATGACTTTATGTCTAAATTTAAATATTCAAATGATAAGTCTCTAAGTAACCACATTTTAGAATAAACTTTTACGAGTCAATATTTCAAGAGACATCAGCGTTTCCCATCTCACTAATTCTAAGAAGTAACACCGAACACAAACTTAGGTCAAAGGTCTCTATGAAAGTCTAGACTTTCATTGTCTTTAAGTTTACTTGATCAAACATTTGTTGCACAGTTTGTACAACACAACAGCAGCATTTGAACGATCGATCAAAAACTTAATCATTCTTAAGCTGTCACAAGTCGTTAAAAACGAATGAGGTTGCAATGATGAAGGTAGCATCATTCAAAGGAATAATATGGGTGAGCAAGCGCCTTAAAGGTACTTTAAAATTGCTTTTACCTTGCTTAGTTATTTCGCGGTTTGTTTACCTAATTTATGAATAAGCGATTAGAAAGATTTACGGTGCCACAATGGTTATAAAAGAGCTAACCAAAAATGGGAAAAATAATAAGTTTTAAATGCTTAAGACTTTAAAGAGGTATTTGCAACGGAAGTAAATTGGGATGGTATGCAGGTATAAAACCGAATGGTTCATTTAAAAAATAAGTGATACTAATTTAATAAGGTAAAAAGGTTTATACAGAGATTTAAGAAATGTGACATATCAAATTCGCTACCCAATGTTCCTGTGGTGGATCATTTGTATTGAAGCAAATTAATAATCATCAGGTTTTAGGAGGAGTCAATTATTTTTTTTACAAAAACTGTATTTTTGTAAAAAAAATAAAGTAATTAGTAGGTACTATTTCACCACAAGCAAGTAATGGTTGAACTTAGAAAATTACCATTACAAAAATGAAAATTATTCTTAACGACAACACTAAACAATTCCAATTTCAAAAAATCTACGCAAAACGGTCGCACCAAAAAAAACAATACGACTTCACGTCACAAATCAAAACCGATTCCATTTTTAATTTCAAACGTTTTTTTACGGCACTACAGTATCATCCATAAGTTTTTTTACCGTATTTACGCCGAGGACAATGCAACGAATCATGACTTTAGAGATAAATGGAATATGAACTGAAAAAAAAGGTCCGTGATGTCCAATTTAAAGTGGATACAGAGGGTTTTATAAAAACGAAAGTGCATACAGGTATATTATTGTTGTGTGGAACAATAGATGTGGTAGGGACGTGGATGTGGCATTTTGAGGAAAGATTTTGGTCGAACTTATTCGGATATTGCAACTTTGGACCATAAAAAATATTGCAAGCTTAACCTTGATTTTCTATTCTTGGTGTTTTTTTTTTTCAGAAACCCTATTGAATATTTAATGCACGTTATGGCATCGTAGCTTTTTGAGTATGGTCTGCAAAAAAATAAATCTCATTCATTGAAACTCTCATTCATTGTAAAACATATAAATATTTAGATTCTAGTCAATCATTAATCGTTTTATAAAGAAAAATAGGTACCTTTAGAAGGTTACAATGGACAAAAATAAAAGCTCGCGATCCTGACAGTTCTCGCACACGTAATTTTGCCGCATCCACCACAACCTACGTCCTCTAAACCCCAACAAAAGGTAGATCCAGTAACGAGATATGATATTATTTTTTTGTGTCCCGTCTCGGGGGTGGCCGGGGGTGTACCCGACGCCGGGGGGAGGGGACCGTCAGGTGGATTCCACTTCGCAACGCATTGTCGTATTGTTAACTTATCGCGGCGTACGATAATTTATGAAGGGTGAGGTAAACGTGAGAATCTCGGGCCAATGGGCTCCGAGATGTTTAGTTAGGTGTGTACTCTGAAGTTAACTAAGGTCGCGACGTGGTATGTGGTTATATCGGGTAGGTGTGCTGTTAGAAAAAATGTATACAGTGTTGGTCCTTCGATGTCAAATGTTTTGGCAACGAGGTGCGGTATGAAGGGCACGTTGTGGTATTCACAATCGATGGTATGCGAAAATTTACATTATAAGTCTACGACTGATCGGTCAGTTTAGTAACATTACAAATATACCCAGAAAACTTAGATTCTGTGCCAGGCTACCAGAAGTGAAAATTAATTAATCACTATTTTGAAGGACACGAAATGTTGCCGCAGTTTCTTCCCATTCAGCTGTAAATGAGTAAATATACTCCAATATCATCCACAGACCAACATTCCTAGACACTATTACCGAACATATTTCAAGTCTAATCTCGCTGCTAAATCCAAATGACTGCAGAAGTGTATATTTTCAAACACAACTTACTGCAAGAGACGCAGGCGTCGGGTGACGGCGGAGCATGCGCGGAATCTTAATATAATATCAATTTCGCTGCGTTGAACACACTTCAAATTCGCGGATGTGTAGGGCTGGGGAAAATCAAAATGCATTTAAATGGTTATCTGGACTTTTCATCGCTTTGTAAAGCTAACATTGGGAAAAAATAAGGGATTCGAGAGGTAATCGTCACTATCCTGAAGCAACAAAGTACAGGACCATGTAGACTTTGATAAGAAGAAAAGTTTATCACTTTCATATACACTTTCAGTTCCAGAAAAAAAGGCAGAATTCAGAGAGAAGACTGAGGAATAAGGACCACGTAGCAAAAGACACAGAAATCTGAGCCGGGTACGAAATCCTCATGTCATCATTAAAATAAGATCCCGAAAGACTGATCGACGTGATCAAGTATAAAAACGTGACACAAAACGCAAACTATCTCCCTCAAAATAAAAATCAGTTTCGGATCGAAAACGGCTTGCTGATTACAATCACACACCCCTCGCAACGAATCATCCATAACACAAGGAGTTACAAAAATCCATTACCAAACCATTTTCCACAAAGAACCGCACACGGCACAACCCTACGACCACTCAGGTACCTCTTATCTCGCCATCTTTCCACTCGTATTGTTTATTTCCTTCACACTTATACCAAATTAAACACTCTCAACACCAAGCTAATATTACCCTTATTTCAATAGTCTTAAAGTTTCTACAAAGTATGTGTTAAGTTTGTAAAGCAAGTACAGAACTTCATCTCTGTCGCAGCGTGACGTTTCATTAGAGCTTCAAGATTAACTTATTAAAAGCATTTGTGTTTTTTTTTTCAAAATGCTTGTATGCTTTGAAGTATCAAATGCGCGCGCAAATGGATATTTTGAAGGGATGGCGTCACCGTATGTGTTGGTACATGTAGGTAATACTTTTATTGGTTATGGCTAAGTGTGTGTGGGAATGTGGTGCCGTTTAGGGACAGATAAGTTACTGATTGTGTTTTGTTTGTTTTTTTGCTAAATAAATACCTTTCGCGGATTTTTTTTTGGTGGGTGTTTTGTTCTTTGTAAGTAGGTACCTATCTAACTTATTGAACGCAGTATATAATAGGTACCTAAAGACCAAATAACGAATGGGGAGATTAAACCTAACGTTGACGTCAAATGCCTTTAGTTCATAGAAATATAAACATTTTGGTACTGTAGATCAGTAAAAAAAATGATAATGATAAATGTTGACGATGAATGACGTTATTTCCTTAAATCATGATCTCGCTCTGTACAGTCACGAGCATAAATATATTACTATATCTCGCTCTGCGACGTTTAAGGAGGATGATATTCTCATAGCATGTATGTCTATTTTTATTAATATTTCTGTTTAGTTTATTCTACCACTTATTTTTATTATTTTTCTTTATCTATGATCCTATTAATTGTTTGCTGCACCGTACGACGTCATACGTCGGCGCCGGCTGTCGCTGAAAACCAGCGCTGGGGCTCTGTCTTGCATAGGGTCGCAGTATTATGCTGAGCGATAGCCGTTTTGCGTGGATGTGACGCATGTTTCCCCCAACCTTTTCTTATTTTTGTGTTTATGTTCTTTGTTGCGTCATGTTTACTTAAATAAACGTATTTTCTTTCTTTCTCTGTACAGTCACGAGCATAAATATATTACTATGGACAGCTCGACAATAATATCTGATTCATTCATTAATATTTGTCGTCTAGATGACGGCAAATATAATTATGTGACCATTAGTGGAAGGCATACATATATACAACTGGTAGCACAAATATATGACATCGAAGGAACGCCAAAATATAGGATGCTGCATCGGCTTCAAAAATATGTATCACGTTCTGGCTGAATAGTCGAAAACTGTGTCGATTTCGACTATTCAGCCAGTATTAATTACCCCTGTTAAAGTACGAGAGTATCAATTTCATACTTGATACTGGCAGAATAGCCGGCATCGGCTCAGTTGCCAAAAAGAGAAAACATTCGCTTATTATTGTCATTTCTACTGTCAAGCATTACCGTCAGATATTTGTGATGGTCACATTTGTTTTGCTATATGAGCGGTACCTACTGCTTGCATTAGATAGAGAAGAAAAATCGAAACATCATACTGTCAGGTTATTAAACTGCCTAAATTATGTCAACTATTTTTGATCACAGGGAAGTATCACCTTCTTCTGAATTTAACTGGGTAGGTAAGTAATACATACTTTTGAAGCCGATGCAGCATTCAATATTTTTGCGTCGGTTGTCTCGTCAGATACTTTTAGTGTTCCTTTGATGTCACAAATGATCACATAATATATTTTCCGTCATCTTCACGACAGATATTAATAGATGCATCATGAAATCAGATAATATTGCCTAGCTGTTCATAGTACCTAATATATTTCTGCTCGTGACTGTACAGGAAAATCTCAAAATAATGTTCACAGTTAAACTACACAGGTGCAAAATGTTTTCTTCTTTTTATGATTCGTTAAATTTTCCAAACGTATTTTCCCAATAAATTAAACTTCATAAGTAGGTACGAGATTTAAAAAAATAACTAAGGGATAGGTACTTATAAGGATATTATTCCATTCATTTAAACTTTTATAAAATACATAATAGCGATAATTAAGTGAATATTGATAAATATGAATCCTTTTAATTTCGGTAGGACATTAAAAAAAATGGCTCCAAATTTGCCGCCCCTACTTCGCCTACTCAGCCTGCTGGTAAATCGGCCACTGTGTGTGTACTTACATATCTATGAGCAAGCTGTGTTATTACTATGTACAGGCAGAACGACACGGTTGGCGCAGTGGTTAAGCGATTGACTGCTACGCTGCGTGTCGCGGGTTTGATTCCCGCACGGAACAAATATTTGTATGACCTACAAGTAGTTGTTCCGGGTCTGGCTGTTTGTGTATGTGAGTTTTAATGTTTGTAAACGCACCCACGATACAGGAGCAATTCCTAGTGTGGGGCAACGTTTAAAAAAAAAAGAAGAAAAGTTAACTGTTTATCTCTGCACACTTCGTCACTTTGCCGTAAAAGAGCCATTTCACACAACTGTCAAACACAGTTACGATTTGAATATACGGGCAATATACGGTTGGGGGAATCGGTATGTCCAGCAGTGGACGTCTTTCGGCTGAAATGATGAAAATGATTATACGGTTGGTAGTCAATTGCCTAAACAATTTTTTTTTAAACGTTGCCCCACACTAGGAATGTCTCCTGTATCGTGGGTGCGTTTACAAACATTCAAACTCACATACACAAACAGCCAGACCCGGAACAACTACTTGCAGGTCATACAAATATTTGTTCCGTGCGGGAATCGAACCCGCAACACGCAGCGCAGCAGTCAATCGCTTAACCACTGCGCCAACCGTGCCGTCAATTAATTTCTGTAACTTTATAAAGTAACATCTACAGGTACAACTACACCAACGCAAAAATTGATTACATAAAGATACTTTACATCATTTTTATTTCTAATCCTTTATTCCTTTCAAACAACTTTCACTCCTAGGAGTACAAACCAACTGTCAATAAGGCAAAAATCAAAGATGCGCAAAAGCAAGAGTTACTCCGCTCCACCTGCCGCCGGCAACTCTTTGATCGTTAATAATAACAATTATCGCGTGCGCCCGCGCCGCGCCGGAAGGTGACCCCCGGCGAGACGGTGTTGCCAGACTGAGATGGTAAATGGCCAGATTAATTTAATATAAGGACTGGTGGTTGGATGAGATAAAGGAAAGGTTCTAGAGATATTTGAATGGAAAAGTATTTTTCCTACTTTTTCATGACATGAAAACAATAAAATAATGATCTCTAATTCAGACTTGTAATAGGTAGAGGAGGGTGGTACAAAATGATCCCCCTAAGGGAAAATAGATATAAAAAGTACCTAGACAATGAATTTTGTGAAATTGATAAGTTTTCTGTAAGGCTAGTATATTGGGCCTATAATTCGGTAAGAGTAGAATACAATTATATTAACAAGATCTTTATTTATACATATACATTTTTGTCTGCAATCTTCCGTAATGCTAACACCACCATGACACGTTTACAGAATGCTAAAACCGTTGCGGCGAAGACTATTTTCACTCAAACAACTAGATGACGCTACTAAAATTGGTAAAACAGTAGATAATCGTTTTACCGTTTTACCTCGAGGGATCGTTTTGTACCACTCTCCCCTACTACGAACGCTCAGTCCAGATATTTAATCAATCTTTCAAGCACTATTTAGCTCTACCTTTGAAATAGAAAAATTGTTTAGACTACTAGGCTGTAAAAGTTTCTGATTTCTTGACATAAAATCTCTACGTTCGTTCTCCTATCCTATCTTAAATCCTTTCTAGCAAACTGTGTATGTTAGTATGAAAATATCAAAACCTATATCAGTCTCTTAAAAATATTCACACTCCATCAAATGCCCAGTTCATCTGGCAACCCATGAAAAAATTCGCAATTGTTCCACAACGCCCATTGCCAAGGCCACGCAGGGCGGCGCGGGCGCAGCCGGTCTGCGCTCTTTTTGTTTCTCGCGCATGCGCCCGCGCTGAGTCAAGGGCACGCTGACCCACTTCCTGCGCAGCCTTCGCCGCGCAAGCACGTTTCGGGAGCAGATGCTACACTTGTTTGTTTTTAAAATTATTTTATTTGATAGGGGCTTTTCGGAAAGACAGGTGCTGAAAATGTGAGTATGATAATTTGGTATAAATGAAGGAAAAATATGGCTAATCTAGAATATTGATTATGATTGGTAGTATGATAATGTAAAGGATGTGGCCGCTAATGGATTCAGCTCATAATTTTGGGAACAGCAGGATTCTACAGCGTATTAATGAATCAATGAGCAGCTAAACTTACTCGTACGAGTTGTTACTGAAGTTATTACAGCGAAGTGCTGAACATGTTAGGAACATCTCACGAATCATCTCAAGAGTCAGTAAACATTTGGCCGTTTGTTACCTAGTAAAACTTAGTCTGTTTAGATAACAAGTGAGCCGAAAGATTACTTATTAACGAAGATAACACACCCAAAATCAGAATCAATCTAATCTCCCAACAGCGATTCACACGACAGCTCAAAATAAACTAGCCACACACAAAAACTACCCTAAAAACCATTGAAACAAGACCTGTAGACCTTTTAGCGTACAAGTCTTACTTATACAAGAGGTAACCAATCACTCCTACATAGACAATAAAAAATTTAACACAGCCATATAACACGCACTTAGACCGACACAGCGAGGCAATAGATGGTGTAATGCCTTTCACATGAGATTAGCCACGTACTCCTGTCGTAAATATATATATATCTATAATAAAACTTACGAGTAATGGTGTTTTGCAATTAGCTGTGTTAAAGCTTATGTTTTGGTGGTTGAATTAAGCTGGTGTAATCTTGAATAAGAAGTGAGATGTGTTTTAAATAATGAATGAATTTTATTTTGAAAGAAAAACTCAGAATTAAGACTACCTATGCAGATACTAGTAGAGGTGCTACTATGATCAGTGTGATCACAATCTCTCCATACGAGCCTAACAAGATCTTGACTTCTGAAGCTAGACAAACTTTGTTAAATTATCATAGTTCCGTCCACTAAGTAATGAATTAGTTTAATTACGGGTAGTTATTTAATGTAGCTCAAATGTTGGCCAGTTTAAGAATGATATAATGCTAACAAGTTGCTTCTTACCATGAACTTAAATTATTATTTGATATACAAAAGTGAAGAAGTAAAATCAAACATAGCATGTATAATGTAACAAAGACCGGTGATTATTCTGTACATGTCACATTGTCGTTTTAAATAAAATGAATTTATTCTGGCAAATATGCTATCTTGTTTATAGATAAATAATGATTCCAAACATTTTTTATGCCAACTAACTATCTTAGTTAGTCTGCATTTTTTTCAGTGCAAGCTTTTCCAGTTAGTTTGTGTTGAAAACTATCAAAGATAATTACGATATTGAAGTACTTAAAAAAGTATCAGAAAGATAAATATTAGCATGAAACGAGCTGTTATAAGAAAATGCATAATAAGAAATTATAAAGAAGATTTTAGCCAATGACCATATATTTCTCCAGACCTACGCTTACCAAACCCTGGTGGGAACATAATTGAAAACAACTTATCTATTCCCAATATCAGCGATAATTTATTTTAATAACCGCATTGGGCTCATTTACAAAACCTATAAAAACCCAAAGAACTTTAAGATTAAATAATCAAGAAATCTAACAGTAAGCTACGAAGATATCTTGCATAACTGTTTGCGCTTGCGCACATGCGAGGTTAATCCGCTTATACTAAAATGTTACGTGCAGTAAATAAATGTCACAGAAGAAATTTACACGACGTCCATTACTGGTATTGATTTCCAAAATTCATAAATTACAATTCCGTGTAACGGTGAAAACTATAAGTGTGATCGTCGCGATAGGTTCACGGTGGGGCCACTAGAACAGCGGTAGAGTGTAACAAGGTGACTCTATTTTGTTTGCTTTGTAGAGTCACTTTTATTCTAAAGAAGCTTGTCTTTGTCAAGGTCTACCAAGCAAATAGACCCGCGACCAGCAGTGGGCTACTATCAGTGACCAGTGGTACATGTTTTGCCCACGGTGCTAAATGAGAATTCTGAAATGTCATACGGATACGGATGTCTCAAAGTAGGACCATTTTCTAATTTCCTTTGGAAATAATAAAATAATTCTGGACCAAAAAATTAGAAAGGCTCCTAGAAACACTGAAAACATTGGTTCTTTAAAAATATCAAATCATTATTTGCTTGAATATATGGGGCACATGAGGTGATGCTACCTAAACAGGTGTCCAAATATCTATTATAATAAAAATATTTCTTACATTAAGTATTTATTCATTTAACTATTACAAATATTAATATTAGAACATTTATGACATTTTATATATTATATAACTTTATTATCATTACTTAACTTAAAAATGTAATTACATTTATCATGTAATTAATCATTAACTTTATAGTAGGCTTTATTGATCAGATAAGACTTTTTTTTTTTTTTATATGATATAAAATTCTGTTCCTGTAAATTATTAGGTAATTTATTACTTATAATACTATATTCTAGGGCCCATACAAAATGCACTTTTGTCAAACATAGCTGTTCTATGGCGTATTGCACAAAGGGTACTGGCAAGCCTGGTACTTTTGAACGTCTCATATTTTTTTATATTATTTGTAATATCTAATGCAAACCTGGCTATGAAGTCTTGCACTTCCAAATCGCGCATGCTTATCCATATCGCTGGTTTCATGGCCATATAATTATTTACTTGATTTGAATAAAAAACAGTACGAAACTACGTCCACAGAGTGATAGAACTATTTATATTATAATATCTAATATGTTTCCTGTTCGGTGTGCGACTTTCTATTGTGCTTCGATAATTTATTTAATTTGAACATCTCCGTGACGTATTGGAACCAGTGTTGGGCAATATGGCCACTTAAATTGTTTTTGACGTCATTAGGCTGTTTTGCGATGATAACATCACACTGTGATTGTGAACTGAGGAAATATCATAATCAGCCTATAGGTAATGTTCCCACTGCAGCTGCAGGGACAAGCCCCCGCTCGGTGAGAGGGAGGATTTATTTTTCGCTCATAAGCGACATTTCACACCTCTCTGCAATCTGCAACCACGAAATTTTCGCAGCCATTTCAAAAACTCACAAATTTATTGTATGTGTAGGTAAATTACAACACAATTATTGATTTACTAAAAGACGATAAGTTTACGCAATCAATCATTCGATAATCACAGTGATAGTTGTCTTGCAACACAATATTACTACACCGCTCATCAAATGCTCTACTTTTATGTCCTCAACACCCCAGACGTTTGTCACAAGCATTGTTGGCCGCACACAGACGGCCAACAGCCAACACAGGCCAACGCCCATCAATTGGTTTCAATAGCGCTCTTGAATTATTCATGCAAGGCGAAACTCACACATCTTCAGTTAAATCTTGTTAATATTTATTATTTTTATTCTAAACTAGCGCCCCGCCCCTGTTTCGCACGCTTTTTACGACTTAACAAAACATCCAGATTTCTTGGCGACGATAACCGACTTTTAATGATTTTATACTGAAGGTCGTCTAAACGAGTAGTGTTAATGATTTGAAAAAAATACATGTGAAATTAGAGCATTTTTTCAATAATTTAATATATGAATATTTTAGATTATGTTTATATTACATAGTGAAATTAATTTGTAAAGTTATGTCTAACGCAGATAAGCAACTGAGAATGGTGCAAAATCTAACAAGCGTATTTTTCTGAAACCTTCACCAATTTAAAGATAATTTAATTATAGATTTTTTAGTTTTCCCCTTTTTTTTTAAATACCTTTTGTTTTGTGTACAATAAATTAATAATGCGTCAAATTGGGGACAGCGCTCCTTGATGGGCGAGTCCTATTACTGGCTAGACGTTCGACGCATTGCGTGAGCTCAGTACAGAACACGCAAGCTAACTACTCAAGGTCACTGGCATATATCTGGGTCTTAAGTATAATTATGTTAGTTTCATATGAATGTACCGCGGCTTCGCCCGCGTGGTTTTTTCTAAAATAAAAGCCTAAGTTACTCCTCATAACATCAGCTTTCTGCCAGTGAAAGTCCTGTCAAAATCGGTCCATCCGTTTCAGAGCTTAGACGGAACAAAAAGCTATACTTTCCCGTATATACTTTAATGTGGAGAGCAGTGGTGGCCCAGTGGTAACGACCGTGACTTACGAGTTGCAGGTCATAGGTTCGGACCCAGGCAGGCGCTTTACTTTGTGTAAATTATTTCATCACCACTGCTCTCAAAACGGTGAAGGAAAACATCGTGAGGAAGCCGGCATGTCCTAGAACTGAAAATTCGAAGACGTGTGACATCTACCAACCCGCACTGGGCCCGCGTGGTGGATTACAGCCCACTCCCTCTCAAGTAGAGGAGGCCTGTGTCCCAGCAGTGGGAACATTATAGGCTGATTATACAACATGTCCCTGAATTAACGCACAACTTCTTAAGGGGTACAGGTAAATGTAGGGAACAGATGATTTTTATTTTCGCGATTTCAGGTTTGGTTCCATAATAAAAGTTGTTCATAACGATGAGTACAATGACCCCTTAAGAGGTTGTGCGTTAATTCTGGGACATGTTGTGTATGCGTTTAGTAAAAAGCTATTATTTTGCCATTTGTTTAAGTAATGCACATAAATCCTCCGGAATAAATTCTCTATATTATGATGGTTACAACCGCAGCAAAACCCGTGCGTAGTTTAGAAGAACAACGCGGTCACACAGACGGACATGAAAAACGACTTTAATATATAATATATTTATTATATAGATATTCCACGCGTCCAACGCACCTGCCTACTCTGAATATAAGCAAAAATTACAATATGAATAAAATACAATTTTTAACATAAATAACTTTGGAGTTAAGCGGTTTGATTTTGAATGGAACATTTATATATTGTTGTTATATAAAATATATGGCGTCGAAGATATTTATGGTAGCTATAGATCTAGACTTAGCCCACCGCGTTAGACAGTAACGGTCATTATGTTCGTAATAGCGTATTCAAGTTTATTGTTCTATGAACTGTTTGTTCCGTGTGGTGCCGGACGTAAATAATAACGCCATCCTATTTCTTCTTCTAGAGAATGGGCAGCAACGTTCTCTATGCATTTTAACACCATAATGCGATCGCCAACCCGTTTGTCAAGCGTGGCGGTTATTGAAAATCTAGTTTAAACCTTGACTGGTCTGTCACCTGCCATAAACTACATTACTGCAGCGGCCTGCAACAGGGGCATTGATGGACGAACGTGAAAATGTGGGCCGAGGCGAAGCCGAGGCACTCATACGTGAGTCCATCAATGCCGCCGGCCAAGGCTTGTATAGTGATTTTCTCAAATAATGCGCGGAAATTCAAAAAAGAAAATTTTATTAATTCCAGATTCAATGACGAACAAGGATACCTATTGTTCACGCGCCAATGTGTTAATTTGTTTTTTTTTTTTCAATAAACAGCTTTCTATTTGCAAGCCAGTTCGAAATTTAAATAAAACCTTTGATAAGTTACCTCCTTGGTTGCCATGTTTCGTAGTAAAAGATCGTTCCATTTTTAAATTACACGATAGATATGAGTTTACTATGTAATTTATTTGGCCGCTAAACCACGACACATAATTATGGATTTTTATGAAAATCCAGCAGCGGCCACCAAAAGTATTTGACCAGTAGTGTCAAAATATGACAACCTTCTTCGAGATAAATCGAAATTGCTCGAATTTCCAAGCATGTTTGAGGAAACACTTTTTTACTCCTATTGTGTTATTAACAACATCACAATTAGAAATACACAACAACATAACAGCAAGTACCGTAAAAAAAAACAAAATGCAATTCAAAAATCGAACATTAACATAAAAATAAAACCCTCTATACGCTGCGCATACGCACCGGTACGCACCTTGCCATTATCAACCCACTACTGTTCAAAGAAAAGCTTTCCACCGACAAAAAACGGAAACTGGTTCACGCAGGTTCCCGTTGCGTAGCGGGATCCCGCGGGATCGGCGCAGGCGTCTACGCACAAACCGACACACCTTTGTATAGTGAAGACAGGTTTCGGATGTTATCGTGGAAAACTGGGTTAATTTTTGTTTGTTATTTTTTAGTTATTAAGTAAGTGGAACTTGCTACTGGTTTTTTTCTTTATGTGAGCGTTGAACAAGTCACCAAGTATTATCTGCATGCAAGTATATAGGTTAAAATCATTTGCTTAAACACTATAATATGGACCATAGCGTGTCATAGATAGAACTTTAAGAAAATAAAATGAAAGAAGAAAGAAAATACGTTTATTTGCGGTAAACATGACGCAAAGAAAGAACATACATAGATTAGATTTACATAGCTTTTTTTTTTTTTTAAATAACGTTGCTCCACACTAGGAATTTCTCCTGTATTGTGGGTGCGTTTACAAACATTTAAACTCACATACACAAACAGCCAGACCCGGAACAACTACTTGTAGGTCATACAAATATTTGTTCCGTGCGGGATTCGAACCCGCGACACGCAGTGCAGCAGTCAATCGCTTAACTAACTGCGCCAACCATGCCGTCGTGCCGTGAGTTTGGGGAAAATATGCATCACATCCACGCAAAACGGCCACCGCTCAGCATAATGCTGCGACCCTATGCGAGACAGAGAGCCCCAGCGCCGGTTTTCAGCGACAGCCGGCGCGGCGGTTAAAAATGTTCAACTCTCGATTCAGTATGAGCTTTAGGGCGCAGATATATGATTTAGTGACTTTTAAATCTGTTATTACGCCTTTATATAATATAAGTAAGTCATGCAAAAAAATATATATTAAAATAGAACGCATAAGCATCATTTCTATAGGTGAATATTTAAGTATTGTATTAAAATACTGTATGAAATAAATTCAGGAAGTCATGTCTCCCAAAAGCATAAAAAAACGATATTACTTCCAAACTACTTAAGATATTTTCATGATTTTTTATTGTATGAACAGACTATTTTATTATCTATATAATTGTATGTGTGTTTTTTAGGGTTCCGTACCCAAAGGGTAAAACGGGAACCCTATTACTAAGGCTCCGCCGTCTGTCTATCTGTCTGTCTATCTGTCTGTCCGTCTGTCACCAGGCTGTATCTCATGAACCGTGATAGCTAGGCAGTTGAAATTTTCACAGATGATGTATGAACTGTTGCCGCTGTAACAACAAATACTAAAAAATAGAATAAAATAAATATTTAAGGGGGCTCCCATACAACAAACGTGATTTTTTTGCTCGTTTTTGCTCTATACTCTATACTCTTGAAATATTCACAGAATATGTAGATATATATTGACTTTAAATATAAATAATTAAATTAAAATAAAACAAATATTTAAGGGGCTCCCATACAACAAACGTGTTTTTTGCCATTTTTATAGATAATGGTACGGAACCCTTCGTGCGCGAGTCCGACTCGCACTTGGCCAGTTTTTTTTTTTCAAATATTTATCTTTTCGTTACTAAAAATAAATATTCCCTATGAAACCGAACGGCGGCGGCGCCGGATTTATATGGCCTAGGTCAATGGCGATTACCCGATCCTTAATAACACATGCAGTTTAAAAAGTAGTTCATACATGGTGAAAATTAGCTAAATCTGCAAGGTTGTTCATAGTCAAAGTCAAATTATTTATTTCAAGCACATTAAAGAAACTTTAGAAAGTCCAAATTTACAAAAAAAAATTGAATTGATTCTAGTTGCCCCTTCCCAAAGGTAGTTTCGTATGGGGAAGAATGGGCAAGAAACTCCACCTGTTGCCAGGGGTTTCCTAGGCATCCTAAAGGCACTGGTAACTATTTATTTCGTCGTGTAACTAGCGCCCCGCTTGCTTCGCCCGGTTCTTAAAGACTTGACAAAACACCGAGATTTCTTTATTATTTGTAAGTTTTATATTAATGTATTATAAGTACACATAAATCGTCCAGTATAAATTATCTAACTAATTGATTATAAAAATCGCATCAAAATCCATAGCTTTGTTTAGAAAAACAACGTGGTTCACAAGCAGACACGAAAAGTGACTTTGTAGTTTGTTTTATACCTTGTAATGATGCTGAAGAGTAAAAAATAACTAAGTACCAACCACATCCGGAATAGTAAGCAAAAATAGTTGTCACTTAGATTAACACTTTTTCAAACATTGTTCTCTACCCACACTCAGTAAGTTCTACCTACCCCATTAGGGATAATATTAGCACACATGTCTCGCCGGAGACAGCTCCCACGTAAAATAGATAAAACTTGTTATAAAATGAACATGTCTCATTTTATTGTCTACCTATGTTAAGAAGAATCCATATCATTATTATTATTTTGATGGGAAAATGCGGTACATAATAAAAAATAAAAAATCTTTTATTTCAGACCCATAGATCCATTTGATTAGTAAACACAGGACTTAGAAACTAGTGTTAGTACTTAAATCTAACAGAAAAACAACACAAACCATTAATTACTACGCCACAGTGGCATGTAGGCGTATCGAATGTCCCAATATGGGGCTGTCCCACCTATCAGCTATTGTTTTCAGGATGCTGTTGGGGCTGGCGCGTACCCTGCGTATGATGGAAGCGCAACGCTTGCGCATGATGGCGTGAAAGCCAATCTATTCTAGCCTTTGCAAACATGCCGGAAGCACTGCAGTAGAGCGGCAACCCCATCAACACCCGGAAAGCCAATCTATTCTAGCCTTTGCAAACATGCCGGAAGCACTGCAGTAGAGCGGCAACCCCATCAACACCCGGAAAGCCAATCTATTCTAGCCTTTGCAAACATGCCGGAAGCACTGCAGTAGAGCGGCAACCCCATCAACACCCGGAAAGCCAATCTATTCTAGCCTTTGCAAACATGCCGGAAGCACTGCAGTAGAGCGGCAACCCCATCAACACCCGGAAAGCCAATCTATTCTAGCCTTTGCAAACATGCCGGAAGCACTGCAGTAGAGCGGCAACCCCATCAACACCCGGAAAGCCAATCTATTCTAGCCTTTGCAAACATGCCGGAAGCACTGCAGTAGAGCGGCAACCCCATCAACACCCGGAAAGCCAATCTATTCTAGCCTTTGCAAACATGCCGGAAGCACTGCAGTAGAGCGGCAACCCCATCAACACCCGGAAAGCCAATCTATTCTAGCCTTTGCAAACATGCCGGAAGCACTGCAGTAGAGCGGCAACCCCATCAACACCCGGAAAGCCAATCTATTCTAGCCTTTGCAAACATGCCGGAAGCACTGCAGTAGAGCGGCAACCCCATCAACACCCGGAAAGCCAATCTATTCTAGCCTTTGCAAACATGCCGGAAGCACTGCAGTAGAGCGGCAACCCCATCAACACCCGGAAAGCCAATCTATTCTAGCCTTTGCAAACATGCCGGAAGCACTGCAGTAGAGCGGCAACCCCATCAACACCCGGAAAGCCAATCTATTCTAGCCTTTGCAAACATGCCGGAAGCACTGCAGTAGAGC
The DNA here is from genome assembly GCA_948098905.1 of Tiliacea aurago. Taxonomy (NCBI): domain Eukaryota; kingdom Metazoa; phylum Arthropoda; class Insecta; order Lepidoptera; family Noctuidae; genus Tiliacea; species Tiliacea aurago. Next base: position 26,838,931 of record OX402581.1, on the reverse strand, counting down.
GGCAACCCCATCAACACCCGGAAAGCCAATCTATTCTAGCCTTTGCAAACATGCCGGAAGCACTGCAGTAGAGCGGCAACCCCATCAACACCCGGAAAGCCAATCTATTCTAGCCTTTGCAAACATGCCGGAAGCACTGCAGTAGAGCGGCAACCCCATCAACACCCGGAAAGCCAATCTATTCTAGCCTTTGCAAACATGCCGGAAGCACTGCAGTAGAGCGGCAACCCCATCAACACCCGGAAAGCCAATCTATTCTAGCCTTTGCAAACATGCCGGAAGCACTGCAGTAGAGCGGCAACCCCATCAACACCCGGAAAGCCAATCTATTCTAGCCTTTGCAAACATGCCGGAAGCACTGCAGTAGAGCGGCAACCCCATCAACACCCGGAAAGCCAATCTATTCTAGCCTTTGCAAACATGCCGGAAGCACTGCAGTAGAGCGGCAACCCCATCAACACCCGGAAAGCCAATCTATTCTAGCCTTTGCAAACATGCCGGAAGCACTGCAGTAGAGCGGCAACCCCATCAACACCCGGAAAGCCAATCTATTCTAGCCTTTGCAAACATGCCGGAAGCACTGCAGTAGAGCGGCAACCCCATCAACACCCGGAAAGCCAATCTATTCTAGCCTTTGCAAACATGCCGGAAGCACTGCAGTAGAGCGGCAACCCCATCAACACCCGGAAAGCCAATCTATTCTAGCCTTTGCAAACATGCCGGAAGCACTGCAGTAGAGCGGCAACCCCATCAACACCCGGAAAGCCAATCTATTCTAGCCTTTGCAAACATGCCGGAAGCACTGCAGTAGAGCGGCAACCCCATCAACACCCGGAAAGCCAATCTATTCTAGCCTTTGCAAACATGCCGGAAGCACTGCAGTAGAGCGGCAACCCCATCAACACCCGGAAAGCCAATCTATTCTAGCCTTTGCAAACATGCCGGAAGCACTGCAGTAGAGCGGCAACCCCATCAACACCCGGAAAGCCAATCTATTCTAGCCTTTGCAAACATGCCGGAAGCACTGCAGTAGAGCGGCAACCCCATCAACACCCGGAAAGCCAATCTATTCTAGCCTTTGCAAACATGCCGGAAGCACTGCAGTAGAGCGGCAACCCCATCAACACCCGGAAAGCCAATCTATTCTAGCCTTTGCAAACATGCCGGAAGCACTGCAGTAGAGCGGCAACCCCATCAACACCCGGAAAGCCAATCTATTCTAGCCTTTGCAAACATGCCGGAAGCACTGCAGTAGAGCGGCAACCCCATCAACACCCGGAAAGCCAATCTATTCTAGCCTTTGCAAACATGCCGGAAGCACTGCAGTAGAGCGGCAACCCCATCAACACCCGGAAGCACTGCAGTAGAGCGGCAACCCCATCAACACCCGGAAAGCATTATTATATACATGCTGTTATTGCATATAGAATGTCGCGTTACTTATTTTAAAACTATTGGTACTTCGAATCACTGGTCCTTTAGACCATGTAACAATTTATTTTACAAAAATAATTATTTATATAATAAATTGTTACATGGTCTAACGGATCAGTGATTCGGAGAACTAATAAACAATATTTTTTTTTTTTATTATTATTTAATCATTTTGTTTATTCATCCAAAGTAATACAAAGACACGTGTTTAGGACAGTGGTAGATATACTAAAATTTTACATAATTGTTTGTACAAAAGACAAGATACTACAAAAATGTATGTTAATAAAATATAAACTGGAGGGCTGTATCTTAAGAGACAGTGTTCGGTCAGATGCTTGCGTAAATTAAGTTGTACCCTTTAAGCGTGAAATAGTGTCGATCTATCTATTATTATATGGTGAACAACATTATCTGTAAATGAACCATTTCAGGTGATCACTTCTTGCAGTTGTGATTGAATTAAATATATTTGTAGTGTGCTGAAATGTTCTTGTTTTACATTATCACCCCTATTTTGCCTACCAGTCAGTAATCACATGCGTGACACAAACTTAAGTTCTTTTATTAATTTTGTCACAAGATTTAAGTGTCGATGGCACCAACAAGTCTGCCCTCCGTATTCCAAGAATCTAAAAATAATCTGCGTAACGTACTTACATAGAGTTATAACGTCCGAAAGCGCTACAGAGTATAAATAGCAGGTTCATTAAAATGGCGGCTTAGCTTTGGATCCAATTAACTTCAAAGGCTCAAAGTTAATGTGTCGGTGCAATTACGCGCATGTGCGCACGGACTGCGGTCAAAAATGTCACACGTTTAGCAAAAAACAGAATATATTGGTTTTTTAATATGATGTGATCTTATAGCTCCAAGATTAAGTTGAAAATACATGAAATCCTGGACGGAAAAACCGTAACCAAACGCATCAAGAACCACAGGTTGTGGCACCCATTTACCGGCGCCGCGAACCACACCTACATTACATTACCTACGGTACATGAACATCTGCACATGGAATGACAACTTAAAACAAGACATGAAACACCTCAACAAGGAAATACATTTTTGGATGGACATGGCTGAACACCGAGATAAGATAAAGAACGCTGCCAGCGAGATTTACAAGAAATCTGAAACGGATAGTGAGATCTCAGACGAAGACATTGGAATCAGCAACGTGTAATACAGCATAGCAGTAACACAAACAGAGAAAGAAAAGAAAGAAAATACGTTTATTTGCGGTAAACATGACGACGACGAGAGGACCTTTTTTTTTTGTTCACGGGTTGGAAAATCCTCATGGATGTCCTTCGCCCTGCAGACTCTTACTGACTAAAAACCACCCCAGTGTTCCCCTCCCACACTTGCACCGGGGATCTTGGGAACTATTATTACTTCCGCAATCCCCGACTAGTGCCAGCCCGCCTCTGCGAGCCACCTCAAGTCTGGAGGGGGGTCAGGTGTGTGACTCCCCCCGCGACCAGGGGGGGGGGGGGTCAAACACCCTGAAAGGGTCTAAAAGGGGCGCGCGTGGAACACTACGCGCCGCCACCTCGGGTCCAGTGTGATCGGGGGCGGCAGATGTCGCAAAGTCCGCCGTCCCTGGACCCATTAGAGCCGAGAGGACCTGAGCCAACCTGGCGGCGACGCTATTAAAAGATGCCCCTACCATAGATCAATATCACCCGTCTCTCCACTATTCCAATGCTTGCTCAAGGATGCATATCCGGCAGGCTCTAATAATCCTTCCATATCCCAAGGGCACGTCTTCCCTACCATTATCGCGCCCCCCGGTCTACTCTTTGATATACAATGGTCTCTGTAGTCTCATGAAACATGAGCCTTCAGGGGCTAAGGTGAATCTCTGGGTTCATTCGAGCAATCGAGTCTGATACAACCACGCTGGGATCGGTGCATTTCACTCATTCATTCATCTTATAGCTCCAAGTTTAAGTTGATTTTGAGTTCAGTTGAAATAAAAACTGAAAAATATCTAGCAGTTATTTATTGAATAACTACTTGATTTCAGGCTACTAAACTTGTGACGTGAGACCACAAATCAATTAGCTCACAGAAAAAATATACACAGAAGTTCACAGAACAGTCGCGATTTCGGGAAACTACGTCACCTCAAGTAAAGTACCTAAGAATAAGATAAAGATAAATCCATTAAAGAATTGATATGGTAAATCACTACTTATAATATACCTACTGTACAAAGTCCGCATAGCAACAAAACCCATAATTCAAATCTCCCAATAGATTCATACAATCCAAATCATTCAACAATCGACGACTCCCAAATAAGACAAGACATTACAATATAACGTGACGACTTGAATCAAAATCATTAGAATCAAGGAAACGTTGTCAAAACAAGACGTGTGAGTCAGAACCGTTCGCAGTTGGACATGAGTCGTAAAATTATTGATCGCGAGTTCGAAGACCTGCTATAAACAGACTAGATACACAGTAATTCGTAGGATAATTACTTTTAATTATAAGTGTTGAAGCTGTGTGGATGTAGATTTAAATTTTATGTGTGATTGCAGATTGAATGCGCAGTTTTATCATTTCTAACGTGTAATCGTAGACGTCCACGATAACACAGGGAATTCAAATGTATGGAAATAATTATATGAAGACGCTTTAAAATCTCCGTCCACAATAACATTATAACGTGCACGCATACGTGAATATATATTTTATGGAGGTGGACGTAGTCGACCACGATAATGTCGTCACGTTAGAAATGATAAAAGCGCACATTGTTACGAAACATAGGATTCAGTTGCAGTTTTTGGTAGTAGTACTGAAAACCATCTCAAGGGACACTTATTATTTCTACAATTCTATGCGTAAAGATTTGTTTGTTGTGTTTTAAGCTCTCCTTTTTAAAATAATTAGAATAGAATAGAATTGAATACTCTTTATTATGTACACCATAAAAGTTACAGATATAAATGTTTAAATTTGACATAGGGTGACACAATGGGCGGTCTTATCGCTAAAAGCGATCTTTTACAGGCAACCTTTGGCAACCAAAGGGAGCAGGAGAGACAATACTGCAGGTAGTCAGTGGTGTACCATTAACATTTATACAAATATATACACACAAATGTATATTAAATAATTCGTCATTGGAAGACCGTACTCGATCTCAGAGAAGAAGGGGTGGTATGTAGCATGTAGGTACCCAAAGACCACCCGTCATTACATCTGTATAAGTATGTAACCAATCAATAAATCGAACAGCAATTTACAGCATCGAAACTTGTAAACAGAAAAAAATAAGATTTACATGAAAAATAAAACCAAGCTAAATTATTAGTAGATGCCAATAAATCCTGTTTACGACTATGCAGACAGTAATAAAAGTATATTATAAAAACCTAGTGCAAAGAGACGCGAAATTAATGGCAAAATATACGGTGTCTTGTAAATTATCAGCTGAATTAAAGGTCGAGATGGACATTCTAAGAAGGATTGCGATGAAATTAATTTTGTTTTTCGAAACCGATCGGCCATCGGTCAAGTCTAGACTCAATGTTTGAACCTAATTAAAAATAAGGTAAAATGTTTATACCCCGTCAATAAATTATTAGTATTATCGATTACCAAGAGGTTAAACTTGTGGTCGGTAGGTAAATGGCGAATGGCTAAACACCAGAGGGGCAATTCTACTAATTTTAAGAACGTTCACAGTCTGATCTCAGTCTCAATCTGTCAAAAATACCTCTTATTTCCCTACATTTTGACAATTTTTTGACTTTTGTTTGTCGCCAAGGTGAGATTGCGACTAGATTTTGAACGTTTTAAATTACGAGAATTGGCCTTCTGCTGTCATGGAATATGTTTGGGATAAACAACTGTTCACCTACATTTATTTATTTATTTAGGAGCTCCAACAAAGGATACACATAAACAATATAAATCACAATAACAATAAAGGTTCTAGTACGAGTGCTCCTTCAATTACAGGAGACCACAGCATGCACATATAACTAGGTTTATACAGGACAAAAATAAAATAGATTAAATTAATGACGAAATTTGAGGAAATAAAATAAAATTTAAATTAACATAATCATGATTGACCATTCATATTACAATTGTTTGGTATAATAATTTATTTATTTAATACTTTAAGCACACAAATGTACAGAGGCGGACTTAATGCCATAGGCATTTTCTACCAGTCAACCTTTGGGCGACAGTGGTAGGTGCAATAGTGAGAATTGAGGAATAAAATAATATTATTTAAATATAAAGATATACATATACCTATTAAAACTATAAATATAATATATACACCTAATTATATATATAAATCTATGCACAAATAAATATACATTAATATATTAAAATAAATAAGACAAACAATGGGAAAACATTACCGTTGTGATGATACTGCCAGCTTCTTGCGAATGTGCTCGCGAACTTTAACGTTAAAGGATAATCGATTGATTGCCATCCTGATTTCCTCGGGAAGCGCATTCCAGAGAGAGATAGACTGAACGAAAAAGGAAGAGTGAATGAAGTCTGTGCGGTGAGTGGGACATTGAAGAAGACGATTGAAATAAAAATAATAATAATTCTTACACATTTGTTAACTATTTATACTTAGTTATCTTGCAGTCGTTAAATTATTTTTGTATTTTGAAATGGGGAGGGTTATGTCCAGGTTAAAATGCTTTGACAATTCATTGTATTCATAGGTATGTAGATTAAGCATCTTCGAAAAACAACAAAACCCACAAAAGAAAAACACGACCACAAGGACGGAAATTGTAAAGTGTATATCGCGTACAGAATAAGTACGCAAGAAAAACGTTCCTACGCTCCATTTATTTAAAAAGATTCATAAATTCACAATATGGCTATAATTCAAATTGTAATTTCGCTACCCAAAAAGGATAAAAAAAAAACAATTGTTGTTAGAACAACAACCTACATCTCAATAACCAGGGTAGAATCGTATAATTGTAATTAGGCAACTTATCGCATATGAAAGTACGACTGAGTAAACTTTGGACTTTATTCAAAATATTTGTATATTATTACAATGCCCCGTAAGAACGACATACCAATCTAAAAATATTCTAATGATAAGGTACATTTTCTTAATTCAATGTTTCATGGGTTTTTTTTCAAAGGGCTATACTATAGCAGTGACTGGCTATAAGAATTTGGTAATACGGGTCTTAGTTGTCCCTACAGGAAATTATGAAGATGATTATCATTATTTTTTTTTTAAGTAGTACCGGTTTTCATTTATATAAGGATATTAAAATAATATGTACATAAATAACCTAATTAATAAAAAAAAACAATTAAATTATATACTAACTAAAACTATTCACAAACTAAAATATGGCGTCAAAAAATTCATCCATATAACTGTCGACTGGTAATGTCCCTAATAAACATATCTGGGCCAAATTATATAGGTTGGTAATCAATGACGTCACAGCCCTTATACTGTCTGGTCCTGAACCAAGTTTTCAGCAGGTCACTTTTAAATGTAGTTCTATTAACTTAATATAACGGTTAATGCTAAAGAAAGTCTAAATATTCCCAAAAACGTTTGTACCAAGAACCATAAAAGATTCCAATTTTGGTCCACGTCTAAACTATCAGGCTAGCAGACTGGATGTACAGGCATATGGTCATTACGCGCAAGTAACATTATTTATGGGCCATAAATCGGCGGGAGCTCATTAGGCCGTGTGTGGGCACCTTTATGGCGCGGCCGATGAGATGTTTACATTTTATATTTATTTGTAACTACGAATGTACCTACTTCAGTTATTTACGGGTGTGTATGGGCTAACAAGTTTTTTAGCCTATTTGAAATGATTAGTATCGATATCCATATTGATAGATGCAATTAGAATGGTTCTCTATTGTGTTCCCTAACTTTTTTATCCATAATCTAAAGTGCCATAATTTTTTTCTCCTAATTATCATTATCCGCTTCTATAACAAGTTGCCAAAGTCGGTTATAGAACTTAGCGATATACCGTCTTATTACAAAACAAGATTTATATTTTGTCATGGCTTGAACCATGGGGCCAGTTTTTGTAATAAGAACGTAACAGTGATTGAAATACCGTTCTTTATACAAAACTGAAAACTTAGTTCGGTACTAAGTTGTCAGTTTTGTATTAGGAACTTTACCGTAGACAGAATAAAGTTCGAAATTCAATAATGGCTCCATGGTTAAAACTTGGGTCTGAAGATAAACCTTGTTTTGTAATACGGCCCAGAAAGTTCAAAACCCACATCAAACGTGTCCTAATCAAAAAAGCATAATATAAGATTAAGGACTACGTTGAAGACAAGGAAGTTTGGCAATAATTCCTTCTGCACGTGTGGCTTCCCTGGTACCTCATTAACGGCATGACTAAGTAAATGTCTATTAACTGCTCCTAAATTACGATGTTTTTCTTTTTTTTACATACCTTGACATAGCTACTTGACATAACCTACAATTTTAATTTAAAATATGTATTAGTGACTTGTGGACAGACTATTAATTCAGATTGGTTACAGTCGTAATGGCAATCTTGTCATTTGGTTTAAATAGGTTTTTATTTTTATTATTTTAGTGTTATTTTATATTATATAGATTCTTTTTTTTTTCGTGAATGTGAGAACGTTGTAGGCTTAATAGACTGTAGCTTTGTAAACCATCTCTTATTTTGTTAAGTACCTGGAACTTGTTGAACACTGTCCTCCCATACCTATTAACACTGTAACTTGAAAAAATTGTAATTATTTTTAAAAGAGTTACCGTGGAGTTTCTTGCCGGCTCTTCTCCATAGGAAACGACCGATTGGAACCGTGCACCTAGCTTCTGACGTTTCATAAGTGCCCATGTAGGTTTATGTGAAATAAAATATTAAGATTTTGTTTTTCTTTTGACCTGATCTGGGAATCGAACCCAGGACCTCATGCTCACCAGTAGCGCTTGCGACCACTAAAAGTGGCAGGCAGTCGCAGTCGGCAGTTAAAGAGTGACCGTGGAGTTTCTTGCCGGCTCTTCATAATAGGAAACGACCAATTCGAACCGTGCACCTAGCTTCTGACGTTTCATAAGTGCCCATGTAGGTTTATGTGAAATAAAATATTGTGATGTTTGATTTTGACGAACTCAAAAGTGATACTAAGCAGATTAACAGAATCCTGCGTCAGACAATAAAACCCTACTAATTTCTCAGAGATGAAGGTTTTTTAATTCAACGTGGGCATGACGCAATACATATCGCCAAAAACATTCACTCCATGTCCAAAATTTTCCCGCTTCAAATTACAGCGAGTTAAACTTTTTGCTTTCAATCCATTAGAATATTCAAATATTTTTTGCACAAAAAGTCCGAAATAGAAAACAATGTGAGCCCGTTTTGGCTCTGCGATTATCCGAACAAGTATTTCTTTTGGATAAGGAATCGCGAATAACCCGCTACATAGTATTATAATAACTGTTAGACATTTAAGGGAGATGGCACTATTATCGGGAATGGTAAACTTTACTAATTTTAGAAAGAGATGGAGCGAATTTTGTGAGTTTGTGTATACAGGGTCAAATTAAATGAGCTAGCAAAACTCTGCAAACGTGATGTGGATATCTAAACACGATAAAATTAAAATTAAAAGTTTTTTTTTTTAGGTGGTCAACAACAGCTGAAATATGACTTGAGAAAATCTGTTTTCTTTTGTTTTATCGTGTTCAGGTATTGATACCAATCACATCTGTGAATATTCATAAAAACACTGCCTTTTTAAACACACACAAAAACATTCATCAAATTAATTTATTTTCTGGTTTATCATGTAGATATCGATATGGGTCACGTCCTAATTTAATTGGACCCTGTATCTATCCGATTTTTTATCTGATATTCAGCTTTAAAAAAAAATGTTTATCAGAATTGTCTACGGGTAAAACACAACGAAAAGTTTCAGAATAAAAAGTTACGAACGGCAACAATACAGTTTACATGGCGCACTTAACGTGCCTGAAATAGATAAATGATAGATATATATTATGGCTCAAGAAATCTAAATTCAATAAGTTGCAAGTGACACTAGGTACTTAATTGTAATTTTACTTCTTATTATCATTATTTAAAGATTTTTTGACCGTATTAAAAGCAGGGACCATTTTGGTTACCCCGTGAAAGGGTTTTCGATAAAAACCCATAAGATGTGGGTAACCCTTTTGAACGGCTTAATTAAAGCCATTCAAAATTACCCACACCGTATGGGTTTTTGATTAACTGCTTATAAAAACCCTATCGAAAACCCTTTCCATTGAAAGGGTTTTTCTTAAATGATAACCAAAATGGTCCCTGGGTAGAATAGAGATAGAATTGGTCCTGCTACGCGTGCTGGGCGGATATCGAAATAACATAATATTATGATTTTTTATGTAACTGGGTTTCAAGAAGGTATAGAACCCATTGAAATGGGTTATCAGGTAGCCCTTTCACTGGGTTTCAAGTATAAAACCCATTCAATGGGGTATCATGTAACCATTTCAATGGGTTTCTAGTATAAAACCCTTTCAATGGGTTACACCATGATAAAGGTAACCTATTGAATGGGTTACCCCTTCGAAAGGCTTAATAACCCTTAACCGGGGTTGTCTGGTCCCTGATTAAAAGTCGTAGCAACTTCTAAAGAAATCGAATGACTCTTTCAAAGTTATTACAAACTTCTACTTAATTATTTTCACGTAGGTATCAACTAATGTATTTAATTATTAATTAAATCAGCATCTTAAGACGAATCAATAATAAATACAAACGATAAGATCTCAAACATAGAAACATTTTATTAATACAGCTCTAACCCCAACTCCTTATTTATAAATTCGGCTCTCCCGATAACTGTTGCCTGCACCCCAGTGGCCAAAAAATCAACAGTTGACTCGCGGCCATCTTGGGTCAAATTTAATTGACTTAGAAAAATGCCTGGAATAATGCTTGTGTGATTGTGTCGTTTTGTTGTGGCTCCAATGTCCATTTGAGCGCTTTGTTTCCGCGTCTTATTTAGAAGGGCTTGCTAACTTTAGAGACAGTAAAATGTATATAAATGAAGAGCTGGGAAAGCGTAGAATTGGCAGACAAAATATACACTTCGTTTAAAGCTATAATAATTAGTAGATAATATTCATATTAGCAGAATGATAAATAATAAATTTAAAAAAAACAATTTTCTTCAAAGGATTTGTTGGCATCTATCCAAAGGATATAGGAACGGAGCACTTTACACACATTTTGCTGTCACAATTTTGAATTCGCATTTAAAGCAAAAAGCTGCTTTAAAATGCTGTGAAAAGAAGCATGAAAAGTGTAATTATTTCTAAAGTGAGTTGAACAATAAGCGGCAACATTTCCCGAGTTGTTCCGAGGCAGTTTCACGATGTGGTGCAGGTACTTGTTGACTGTCGCGAAGCTACCGACGACTGTCCGTTAGACGGATTGACAAGCTGCCCGTTCGTAGTACTGGAACATTACGAATGGTCAGGTTGTCGGTCCTTCAATAGGAAACTCCGCGATGAGTGCAGCATTTACAGCATTGCAATGAAGCGAGACAAGAGTCCTCTTGTAGAAATGTAGACTGTGATTCGCCTTGTGCGTGTAGCGTACATTTTAATGTGACCATAGTAAACGCAAATGTTGACACTTAAGCGGACAATAACCGACGTTTAATGATTTTATACTGAAGATCACGTCTAAACGAGTAGTGTTAATGATTTGAAAAAATATATGATAAATTAGAGCATTTTTTCAATAACTGAATATGTGAATATTTTAGATTATATTTATATAACATAGTGAAATTAATTTGTAAAGTTATGTCTAACGCGGATAAAAAACTGAGAATGGCGCAAAATCTACCAAGCGTATTTTTCTGAAACCTTCGCTAATTTAAAGATAATTTAATTATTGATCTTTTAGTATACGCGTTTTATTAAAATACCTTTTGTTTTGTGTATAATAAATTAATAATGCGTCAAATTGGGGACAGCGCTCCTTGAGCCAGCCAGTAATAGGACTCGCCCAGAGTCTTATTACTGGCTGAAGGTACGACGCGTTGCGTGAGCTCAGTACAGAACACGCAAGCTAACCACTCAAGGTCACTGGCATATATCTGCATCTTAAGTAGCTGTGGAACCAATACATTGTGATGTGAATGACAAAATGATTTATAAAAAGCTGTTCAGATTGCGCGAAATAGGTACCTGTATCATAATTTCATCTTAACTTTTATTTTACGTATCTGCAATTTGTTAGTTAGGTTACTTCACTAGTTACGTCGCGATTATATGACTCGGTACTCGATACTCACTATAAATCGATTCAAGTTAAATGTCAAAACGGGCCTATTATTTTTTGACGAGTATACAACATTAGTTTTGTTTATACTAAACCTCTTAAGGGGTCATTGTACTCATCATTATGAACAACTTTTACTATGGGACCAACCTTGAAATCGCGAAAAAAAAATCAGCTGTTCCCTACATTTAAGTTCGCTGAACTCGTCAAAATGTAGGGAACAGCTGATATTTTTTTCGCGATTTCAACTTTGGTCCCATAGTAAAAGTTGTTCATAATGATGAATACAATGACCCCTTAAGAGGTTTAGTATAAACAAAAACTAATGTTGTATAATTATGTAACTGCGAAGCAAGTAGGTAATATACAAAAATTACAATTCAGATTTACACAAAGCCCTTTCTATTCCCATTAAAGTCCTGTGCCCCAAAACAATAGTCGGATTCGTAACTTTTTATTCGGCAAACTGTATGCCTTCGGAATGTAGGCAGTACCGCATAATGAGGGTCCGAAGCTCTAAATTTATTACGACGCCGCCACTGTTTCTCAGAAGCTACTGAATTATTCGCGAGCGGCGCGGCAGCAGGAGGTATGCGCCTTCGGTTCCCGGCACAGGCACAGTTATGTACGATATTCTTACGTAAGACGAAGAAAAACTTTGACAAAGTATCGGCTATCTAATTGGGTTATTATGTGCTTGGAGCCGGACTTGATATTTACGGAACGTCCATATTAGAAATAGCTCAAAGCTCTTCCCCGAAAATGTCGATGGCTAACATGATTAATAGAACAATGCCCTTATTAGATTACAAGTTAGACCTCCCAATTAAATCGCAGAATAAATGTATTGGAAACACAAAATAAATAACAAACAAGCATTGGGATCCGACCCATTTGTAACCTTATAGGAACTGAAAAACTTTAACGCTTCACACGACCTTAGAGCGCATTCAACAAAAAACAAATAACCCTAAAATCCCGTAGGTTAGAAATAGCTCAAAGCTCTTTCCAGAAAATGTCGATGGCTAACATGATTAATAGGACAATGCCCTTATTAGATTACAAGTTAGACCTCCCAATTAAATCGGAGAATAAATGCGTTGGAAACAAAAAATACACAACAAACAAGTATTAGGAACCGACCCATTTGTAACCTTATAGGAACTGAAAAACTTTAATGCTTCACACGACCTTAGAGAGCATTCAACAAAAAACAAATAATCCTAAAATCCCGTAGCGATGCTGCGATCTAGAACCATTTATAACGCCTATTATCTGAGAGCAGCCAACGGAAAATTAGGCAACATTCATGTTCATACATTTCCTTAGCGGTTCTGCAGACGGCACACACACATAGACGGGCAGACAGAGGAGTAAAACAATGCATTTCTGCTTCCTTCAATATATCCTGGCACACACACACACAGAGCCCTTGTTTACACTGAGTTCTACGCAGACACCCCGCTTCAGTCACCTTTCTTGCCCTTCGAATTTAAATAAACGAGATATATCTATGTGTGAGTGCGATGATCCAGGCTTCCCAACTTAGGGCTTTTAGCCCCAAATTTAGGGCGGAAATATGCTATTTTTAGAGCCATCAATAACATTTCATGCATCACTAATATGACTTACCATAACGAGTAAAAAAAGAAGTTTAGCGTCTATGGACTATACGAGTTGTCAAAATGTCATAGTCACAGATAGGTTGTCAAGTAAGGTTCTAGACCTCTAGTACTTTATACGAGTAGCATTGAGTTATAATGTACTCTGTGTTGTAAATGTTACAGTTGTATAATGTAAACATCGAAAAGTAATTAAACCTAAGTTATACGTTATTTACCTAAAATGGGAAACTCATTTAAACAATACCCTTGAATAGGTACATAATAAAGGGTTTTTTTTTGGGGCTTTTGAATATTGCATTTAGGGTTATTTAGGGGTATTTCATCTTGATCTTAGAGGTATTTTTTTTTAGGAGTTGGTAACACTGCGATGATCGCCGGCTTTAACAAGTTGAGTATCCTCACAATAGGTCTTGACCACAGACGTCGCACACAGACAGGCAGACGGACAACACAGCAAAGAAATTATATCAGTAGGTCAGACGGCCTTGTGCGATTCACGGAACAGCGCGCGCGCATGACTTGCCACGCCCACCGCGCACCCGCCGCCGGAGGGAGAGGGAGGGGGTCATTAATTAACATGTGTATACCAAAAAGTAATTGAAGCTTAATATTTGCGTCAATGTTTAAAGATAGGTAATTGAATGGGGAAAAAATATAGAGAATGATTGGTAATGTTATGAGGAAATAGGTAATTCATAAAATGCGTCATTGATTCTCATAAGATCAAAAATATCAAGCACTTATGAAAAGTCTTTTCTCATTATAAAAAAATACAGTATCGTACTTTTAAAGTGTACATTTAAATGATTCCAACAATTCCCTAAACAGATAAAACCTTATTTTAACTTTATTTTATCTAAGTGTACATTTTACGAACATGATGCATCCCCGAAATGATTCCAACAATTCCCTAAACAGATAAAACTTTATTTTAACTTTATTTTATCTGATTTATCTAACTCTTGAAAACGAAGGTCAAATAACAATCAATTCGAAACCATTGTACTTTGAACTGGAAGATTCATAACAAAGGAATGGCCAACAAAAGACAATGCTTACATCTCTGGGTCCTTTGCGATGGCTGCATCTAATTCTAAACCCTTTCCACACGATACATTCTTGCAGCGAAATTAACATGAATTTTGACCACTATCTGGATAAATATTAAAAATTCAAAAGAAATAACGCGACTTTATATCGGGTTGGACAGTAAATTGAGTAATGACGTAAAGCAATTGTAGGAGGTCTTGTGATAGAGATTAGCTTATATCACTGTAAGGTGACACCCATAAGATTAGTCGATACTGATGTAAATAGTTTAGTTTAGATGGACTGGTTCTTTATTAAGGAAATAAAAACAGTTAGCAAATGCAAATCTCAAGACTTTTTAGTTCCACCCGTTGATGATTGATTTCATTGTAAAACCTATAACGTAAATGTTGTGGCGCTGTTGTTATTCAAAAACCTGAATATCAAACTTCGATTCCTGTGAGTATGAAATAATCTGGGCGCTCAATATGAAAACTAATATGGCGCTAGCGCCGCGTTTCGTACGAATCCCACCAAAACTTAAATAAATAAGAAAAGGAATTCAAAGAAATATTGTTGCTAAACAATCAATAAAACACACCAAAGCTGTGTTCTACTCGAGTAATTACACAAAATCTGCGCAGAGGAAGTATGTCAGTTAATTGCTCTTACGCAGAAATATGACGACTTCATTAAGGCGATGCCACCGTAATTATTATTTTTCTGCCTATTTAGTCCTATAATTGGCAACATCATGAGAATTGGAAGGAGGTCTTTGTCCGAGATTACAAAAGTACAAATTATAAAAAACAAATTTGGCAGGTTTGTGGCTGTCGAAATTAAGGAACAAGATAAACCATCATGCCCCAACAATCGCCATCTTTATTTGGTTCTGAATGTTGGTGCATGTCATATAGGTAAGGTAGATAGGTCAACGACGGTCGGGAGGACCTAGGTCCTCTGCTGAGGACACTTCTGCGCCAGTTCTTCATTGTAATTTTGTACAAGATGGCCATATTGGCGACGCTCAATATTGAATGATAGGGTGTTATGGAAATTGCTAGGAAAGTGATGTTCTCTTATTAAGAGTTAAATTCTAGTACATACCATTATCATACACTATTGACAAAGTCTAGGGAACAAGACAACTTATTTAAGATTTAGAAGAAGTACTTACTGGCCACAAAAAAGTAATTATTAAAAATTTAAAAAAATTTAAACCTCAAAGCAAAAGCATTTTTAAAACGTTAATAACTTTAGAGATTACTGACCATAATCGTTTAATTTTCCTGTTAAAATGATTTTCGCTGCTTACTTGTAACTTTTGTGACTCTGGAGAGTTATGTCACGTCCTCATTTAACGCGGCAAGAGACGCTTAGGGCTGGGACTATGCTGGAAGAAGGGCACAGTCAACGTGAAACTGCCGACGCTGTCAACACGCAGCCAAGCGTAATTTTTCGATTATGGCGCGTTACAGGGCTACAGGAGATGTTGCTAAACGTCACCGAGGAAGATACCGGGTAACTCAGAGATAAGACCGGATTCTGTAAAATGCTGCGAGCAGGCAGCCTGAATAAACACCTCGCCGCTGGAAGGGAAACTCCAGTCTCAGCACCCTGTGGTCATCAGTCAAACCGCAAAGAGAAGATTGCATGAAGTGAATCTTCACGCTCGCTGACAGCATAGAGTTTCAGCTCTTTGACGCGGAAATGGAGGGCGTCGATTATTGTGGGCTAACCAATAACGTATTATAAATAGACTCGTCATACACGAACATTAGTGCACTCAAAAACAGCGTAAGCCATGATTGTAGCTACATACTTGCATACAACGCGTGAAGAAAAGGAAAGACCTATACCGATATCTGTTGTTAGAAAGAGATGAACATACATATTTAGTTACGTCACTAGCTGCTGCATGTTCATTGGCGCGTACATAATAATAATTATTGTAAATGTCAGGCAATTGCCTGGCATTTACTTAGCCATTATTGAGCGCAGGTAACGCATCTAAAGGTAATTCGAGTACATCATTGGGGCTAACGCACATTTGCACTGGACAAACATTCAGTGGGCCCGTGTTTTTTTTTCTGAGGAGTCGCGCTTTGGATTTCACCCCGATTCAAGAAGAATGCGTGTTTGGTGAGGTCCCTGTCGGCAGAGTCAACACCAGAATTCTCAGGAAGATCATTCATACCAGAGCGGAACGATTACAGTGTGGGCTGCAATTCGCCTGGGTGGAATAAAGGACCTCGATTTGATACGAGGCAATTTAAATGAGGAACAATACGGTGACGAGATTGTGGAACCCATGGTCATCCCTCACCTACAGCCGATCATTGTAACTGCGACTCTTACATAATTAAACTTATTTTTTATCAGCAATATGACAGATGTCAATGAACATAAATAAAATATTGCGTTTTACCTTCCGTCCGAAAGAGTTATTAGTGAATGTGCAAACAGTAACCAGTTCTAAGACTTGCTAATAACAAATCTAACTGGGTTTTAGTGATTTATGGGTATATTTTTATAATTTATAATATTTAATTTATTATCCACTAGTCGAACTGCCACGGAAATGCAGCGATTTCCATATAAACTGTGTTATGGTGATTTCTTAACAATGTATCATTTTAGATGAGGCTTTTATAGAAGACCAATCATATTTGTCATTAAATTAATTAAGTATTACCGATGCTCAGGTGAAAATCCCGCAAGCCATGAAAACTAATTTTAAACGCATACAAAGTAAATCAATCTTAAGTTGACATTATCAATACATTCATATACGACTATGTTTTGCAATTTTAAAAGTCTTCTTTCATGAAAAACTAGTGATAATCTTATCCTACTAATATTATAAACGCGAAAGTTTGTAAGTATGGATGGATGGATGTTTGATACTCTTTCTCGAAAAAACGGCTGCACCAATTTTGATAAAATTTTGTATCGAGGTAACTGACACCCTTTTTTTTTTTTTTTTGAGTGGGAAATTATCAAATAACTTCTCCCGCTCTGGGCTGAGCGGGAGGGTGTGTCAGACTTTTACTGGATTAAACCCCACCCGTGTTCCTTCCGTTGCCTGTGTGCCGGGGCCACGATATCCCTTTCGGACAAACTCGCAACCCTGGCAGGCATTGGCCCTAACGGACCACGTCAGTTGGCGCTGACATCTCTTTGAGGCGCGCGTGAAACACAACGCGCCGTCGACCCGGGCCTGGTCCTTATCGGACGGCGAGCTACCTATCCCTCACCGTCCGCAGGCCCGCGCCTACGGTGGCCAGAAATCAGCTTGTGACTCCCGACGCCCGGGGCGTCTCCTGCTGCGGCAAAGGGCGTGAGGGCGTGAACCCTGCCTCACCCTCACGCGTTCCGCCTCCTCCTTTGCGAGCATTACTGTTTCGCAGAAGGAGGTGACGGCCTCCCATGCACTCTCGCTCCGAACCATGGCCTGAACCAGGGCCGGACGCGAGAGATCGCTGCCGACGATCGCCTCCGTGAGGACACGGCGGTGCTCCGCCCAAGCCGAGCAGACCTCCACCGTATGCTCCACCGTGTCCTCCGGGCGATCCACACAGCAGTGGTTGACACCCGGGCGTTTCCTCCCGCTTTATCCTGAACAGGAACCTCCCGAAACAACCGTGTCTGGTGAGGACCTGCGTCAGGCGGAAGGTGAGGACGCCGTGGCGCCTCTCTAGCCACTCCTCAAAGAGGGGACTTATCGCCACAATTGTGGCGTGCCCTGGTAACTGATACCCTGGATTAACATATAGGCTACTTTTTATCCCTATATTCCCACGGGATCGAGACTTACGCGGGTGAAACCGCGGGGCGCAGCTAGTAAAAGTATAATTTTATTTATTTCTCATCACAAATGTTGTTTTAGACAGGAAGTGCTTAACTTAAATATAGTTATCATTTGTGAGAGACTGATACCCGAAAAAGGCATACATTACCTGTGTTACGGGACACCAAAATAATACAAGTTTCATTATTATATTGCTCCTGCTAAACAAAGTGGACCAGAATTGATATTATATTATATTATTATAACTATCATTTAGATACAAGTGGAGAATGTTTGTTTATAAATAGAATACCACGATTATTACAATAAAAAAAACGTTTATGAACAAATTAACATTTATTTGTGTTCTAAACTCAAAAATATTAGGATTTTCAATTTTTCATATAAGGCTGTTTATGGGCTGTATACCTTTGCTTCTCCTTCAACCTGGCTAAAGCAAAGCGCGGAAAAAAAGAAAATTAAATCATAGTTTCCTAATAATTCATGACATTTTTCGTTATTTTTAATGGTAATTAAAATAGTTATTTTATTTTATTTCTTCAAAAGGCGAGGATGAAGGAGAAGCAAAGGTATACAGCCGATAAACAGCCTAATATGAAAAATTGAAAATTCTAATATTTTTGAGTTTAGAACACAAATAAATGTTAATTTGTTCATAAACGTTTTTTTTATTGTAATAATCGTGGTATTCTATTTATAAACATTATTTGAATATTCCAAAAATATTAACGCAGTAAAAACGCATGTTTGCCGAGATTTAAAAAAAAACATCTCCGAATAGAGAGAACCGTCTCTGGGGTGAGACGGTGTTCATTGAACCAATTTGGACTAAATAAAGGTATAAGTTATCTGTGGCAATTTTTATTCCCGCACACGTGTTGGAAAATAAAAATCGTACGCGTGTGAAATACATTGCATTGTGAACCTAATCGTAGTGCGATATGAACCAGTTTTCGAGGAAGTGTATTGAAACATATAATACTAACTTAGGTAAAACAAATAAACAGTAAAAAAAAAATTACCTTTCTAGG
Source organism: Tiliacea aurago (assembly GCA_948098905.1). NCBI lineage: Eukaryota > Metazoa > Arthropoda > Insecta > Lepidoptera > Noctuidae > Tiliacea > Tiliacea aurago. The sequence goes on along the minus strand of OX402581.1, from coordinate 26,819,652 downwards.
ACAAAAATTCCACAAATTAACAATTAACCAACACATAATGAACCGAAAACCAATCAAGCCTAAAAAGTCGCCATCGCCTTAACACAGTGTGGGTGTCGCGAAATGGCCACTAAACAACACCGGCATTTTATAGTCGCGTATAATTCTAATTGTAAATCCGTTTGTCAATTAAAAACAAACGGAACGGATTGATATCGCGTGCGCCGGCGCAATTTAGCCATGCTGTTTGGGCGCTCGTGCCAATTCTAAGAACACGTAGTATAATAGATGTTGTTACTTAAACAATGGTCGACGCAAAAAATGGCATAATTGCATTTTATTTATTCAAATTGTTGTTATTTTGGTTTCAAGTTTGGGTTTATTTATTTTATTATGGAATTTACTTATTTAATATATTTTTAGTTGGCTAAACTACTTCTTAAACTCGGTAACTCTTTACTTGAAATAGTCAGTAATTTGATGCTGATAGGTCAAGATAATTAAAGAGATTTAAGGTTACAGAACAATTTATTTATGTCTTTAATCGTAAATTATCGAAAGACCATTATATACAACATGTCCCAGAATTAACACAACCTCTTAAGGGGTCATTGTACTTATCATTATGTATGAACAACTTTTACTATGGGATTAAACCTCAAATCGCGAAAAAAAAATCAGCTGTTTCCTACATTTTCACGAGGCATTCGAAAATAAATGTAGGGAACTGCTGATTTTTTTTTCGCGATTATAGGTTTAGTACCATAATAAAAGTTGATCATAATGATGACTACAACGACCCCTTAAGAGGTTGTGCGTTAATTCTGGGACATGTTGTATAGGTTTAGGTCAGAGGTCAGCCAAAATATTTAGATCAAGTTTTACAGACATCACCACGTGTTGAAGATTATTCCTAACAATGTTACGAGTATAAGTAGGTTGCAGTACCTACATGTCAAATTAAGTAATCACTAAAGTATAGCTTATATCTCAGAGCTCGACAGGCTAACTACAATAGAGTTCACGGTATAGGTAATTGTCTAGTACAAAAAACTTTGAGTGCCATACCATTTAATCAGAATGATGTCTAGCAGAATACTGAAAGATAAATACTAAATAGTTTAATACTTAAGAGCGTTTACACCTTACAGCATTTCATACAAACTTTCAAGCCCTTGTTTTACGAAATGACTGAACCGATTTTAATGAAACTTCAGCATAAGCAAGATACAAAGGTCTAAAAAGTTAGCAAAGAACATTCTCTAAAAGTTCTTTATTTTTCAAAATTCGTGAAAGTTTGTATGAAATACCGTAAGTCGTAAACGCTCACGTTTGGTCCATTGAAATAACACTATTTTTGTAAGTTTACCTAAAAGAGAGGAACACGAGAAAACTAAGAGTGAGCCTAACATAACTTAGTAGCATGTTCTAGTTTTACATAAAATGATTATCTACTATTGGTGTGGTCACCATTAGGTATGTAAAACGGTTTTAAGTTTCCAGCATTTCCTTTGCAATACTTCCAACTCTTAAAACTATAATTTGTCAGTGCGTTCAATAGCGGTACTTTTGACCTATCAAAAAAAGAGTAAGTTGAAGCTATTCATTCTAGCTGGTTAGAGCAAATACCAAAAAAAAAAAAGAGAACTTCTTAAGAGGCCGGATGGCCTGGATCCGGATGATGGATGCGTAGTTCATACAAACGTAATACCAAAATAATTTTTAAAACAAACATATTCTTAAGGTATTGTGTCTTTATTCCGATTGGAATACCTACAGAATATCTAGATTCCCAAATATTATATATATTTTAAATGGACACTGATTTAAACAAGAGTTATAAGAAAAATAAGTTTTCTATAGAAATTTTAAATTCCTCATAACTCGTCTTTATATCATTGTCCTTTCAAAAATTAAACGAAATTATTTTGGTATTACTTTTGTATGAACTACGCATGCCTCTTAAGATATCGAACTTCAAAAGTTACACTAAAGTATACCAATTTGAAGTTCTTTCATTATTAAAGATAAGTAAGATTGAGCAGTCAACGACCACTAGGAGATGTCTTAACCCTTACATCACCCCCCGTTTCTGAAAGCTTCCGAGCAGTAAATATGCTAGCAACAGCCAAACAATCATAAACCTGTGTGCAGACCTAGTCAAAACCGTTCCAAAACGGAGAACAGACCTATTTGTAGCGTTTAGCGATCCAGCAGTGTTTTCAGAAAGCAATAGTCTGACTCATTCTGAGCACAGCTTTAGTTGACATAAGAATACATCTACTAGCTTTTCATATACCGGGGGGACTAAAGTTCTCGATGGTTATCTTTATACTAAACCATTTGGATAAGTTTACCTGTGGTTGAAGCGTTTAGCGATCCAGTAGTGTTTTCGGAAAGCAATAGTCTGACTCAGTCTGAGCGCAGCTTTAGTTGACATAAGAATAAATCTACTAGGTTTTCAGAGACCGGGGGGGACTAAAGTTCTCGTTGGTAATCCTTATACTACACCATTTGGATAAGTTTACCTGTGGGTGTTGGCGGTGGTGGCGCGGTGGGTCGCGGGGCTCCGGCGCGCGCGCCGCGCTCATGCCTCAGCGCCGCCGGCGCATGCCCCCCACGGCACCGCCGCCGCTCTGGAACGATGCGGTACTGTTAGTCATCAGGATGTAACATGATAAATAGTTAGATGATCTTTTAAATCTTAAGGGCAAGCTTTCACATTTAAGTACAGCCCCCTAATTGCGTAACACAGTTTGAATCGGAATCGGAATGATTTTGAAGTATCTTGCTAATCCATTGGTTCATATGTTAGAAAAATTTGTCTGCTCAACAACGTAAATAACGCAAAGAATATTGTTGAACTGTCAAATTGAAACCGATTCTTACTGATAGTGTGTTACGCAATTAGCCCCCTAGAACTTCGGACAGGATGAGAACGAATTTATTTTATTTTTATTTTTTATTTATTTATTTCTGTAACAATTTCTACATTGTATCGAAATTTTACAAAAAATGATAACAATTAAAAATTACAATATAAATCATTAATTAAAACAGTAACCAAATAAGAAAGTAAAACATTTGCAATTACCAAATATGATTTTAAATGTAAAAAAAGAAAAAAATATATAATAGAACTCGGAGGTATTTTTATAATAGTTAAGTAGGTACTTATTAGGTAGGTAATGTGATCATCTTGATCCTGATACATTTAAACGAGTCTAAAACGTAACCAAATCCTAATATTAGAAACCAAAATTTCAGGTTATTCCTCCCTAAGCTTCAAAGAAAATTTAAAGAAGAAATTGTGCTTTTCAATTAGTTTTCTAGAATTTTCTCTAAAGATTGATTGAACCCATCACAAGCATGACAGGATACTGCGGAGTCGGACTACGATAACCTGACGTGGATTAAACCATTGTTATGTAAAAGTAAACGCAACCATTGTTAAAAAAAACCTGCGTTGTCTAACAAGATTCTAAAGAGATATGTAGATAGTTAATAGACAAGTGTTAATCAACACTCAATGGACTGTGAGGCTTTGCGCCAGATGATAACAATAAGTGCCGTTTCCCATCACTTTTCCTTTTAACTCCTGTATCTACTTGCTGGGATTGACAAGAATTTTACAATGAGTAGATTCTGGATTTTCTTTTTCCATTCTGCCACCTAAATACTACTAAGCATGCTATTTAAATAAATCCATATGTCTTTCTTTTTAGGGTTCCGCACCAAAATGGTAAAAAGGAACCCTTATGGATTCGCCATGTCTGTCTGTCTGTCCGTCCGTATGTCACAGCCACTTTTTTCCAAAACTATAAGAACTATACTATTGAAACTTGGTAAGTAGATGTATTCTGTGAACCGCATTAAGATTTTTACACAAAAATAGAAGAAAATCAAAATTTTGGGGGTTCCCCATACTTAGAACTGAAACACAACATTTTTTTTCATCAAACCCATACGTGTGGGGTATCTATGGATAGGTCTTCAAAAATGACATTGAGGTTTCTAATATAATTTTTTTCTAAACTGAATAGTTTGCGCGAGAGACACTTCCAAAGTGGTAAAATGTCCCCCCCTGTAACTTCTAAAATAAGAGAATGATACGTAAAACTAAAAAATATAAATGATGTACATTACCATGTAAACTTCCACCGAAAATTGGTTTGAACGAGATCTAGTAAGTAGTTTTTTTTTAATACGTAAGAACTTTTATATTATGTTACTTGCTGCTAAGGAACCCTTCATGGGCGAGTCCAACTCGCACTTGGCCGCTTTTTTTTCACATTTGTGACACAACTGTTTCTGTCCAAATAACTGTTCGCCAATTTCGTTTGCACGCTACAAGTCATCTAATTAATCACATAAAAAGATGACACGTAGAAAAACCAATTCCAATGTTATATTATCTTTATAATAAAAATTCGATTATTTATATGCAAATTATGCTATATTAGTCCATTCGTTAGGTCTTTTGAGTCGCATAAATTGTATCAGAATGCCTATAAAGCACCTACCGGTGTGGATCGTTGGAAGTAAACTTTCTCGTGACTCCCACACTATCGGTAACTCCAATAAAAGAAAGTAAACATTTGAAACACGGAGGAAATAATTTATTGAACGTAATTCATTTAGGAGGACGGTGAGGACACCCGTTCTCGGTTGTTGTCTATTGATTAACTTTTTTTTTCTACCTAGTTTATCAAGTTTCGATGGATTCGATTTTTACCCGACTGCGGCGAAGTCAAAAAAGGAGGGTTATATGTTTGACCTGTATGTATGTAGGTATGTATGTCCGTCCCTGTGTTCCCTCGTAACTACTAAACGGCTGAACCGATTTTGATAAGTGGTATGTCGTAAGATTTGCCTTTATTGCGCGAGTGTCAATAGGTATATTAAAATGATTAAAAATCAAAATGGCGGATTATTGGCGCCAAAAGGTGTGTTTTCGAATAAAAAATATCTCCCAAGCCTATCGCGTGGGGTATCAAAATGAAGGGTTTAAAAGGTGATTACAGAAATACATACATATTAGATGTTTAAATGTAATTTAAATGAGAAATTATAAAAAAAACACTATCCCGAACTTTTGGAGTGAGTGAGTAAACGACCGTTATCACCCGATTATAAGTGAATAAATAACCTAAATTACCGTCTTATAATTCTAACTAAAAAGTGTAAAATAAAAAAGGAAATTAAAAAAATCTAAACACCCGACTGCGTAAAAAGTGAACTTTAAAAAAGATGGAAACAAGATTTTACTATAAACAATCTCATGCAGTCGGAGGCATCTTAATAAAGAAAGACCTATTTATTGCCTGCGACTGCATGAGATTGTTTATATTTTTTTAATTTCCCTTTTTTATTGTTTTAATATCAGTAGGATTACATGACTAGGCAGCGAATTTTTAATTAACCCTAAGCAAGATTATATGCACAGGCTATATTAGGTATGCACCCGCGCATTTTAAGGAAGATTTGGATGGCTAACCAAACTCATTTACAGAATAGCTGTGTGATAGTTTGTGATTTAAGATAAATAATTAAATCAAACGTCGGCTTCATGAAAAAAAAATAAAGTCCCATGAAAATTAAAAAAAAAAACGCAGCCAATGACCGTTCGCTAATCTCCTAATAACGATACCTCGGCTGACAACTGTCCACTCGGCCCTAACCATAGCGTCCGCGGTGCGTATCATCCGCGATACAGAGGTCATACGTCGCACCACGTTCGAAAGTTGTTTGTCCGCCCAAACGTCCGCATGTCCCCACAATCGCAGGTCAAAGAATTCACTTTAATTCGACGCAAGTGTGACCATGTTATTAATATCAGACGACAATTGATAACGGTCCTACAGGGCCTTGACCATACGACAAAAATTTATTACGTACTTTTTTTCTATTAATTTATTGGCTATAAATGGGCAGAGTATGTTATAATCTCTTTAATGGACCGACAGCGGCACGATTCGCATGCAAACAACAAGTTTGTTTATCCACAAAAAACATTCCAAATGTCAAAGTGTCATGTATTTGAATATTTAATTATCGGTCCCAAAGAGTTATCTGTAGGACAAAGGCTGTATCCAAAGACCACCCACATTCCGTTTCAAAAATTAAAAACACATCGATTCTCTAATTAAATATTCAAAAATGATCGTTCTATTTTCAAGTCCATCCTTTTCACACCCGCTGAGAGCTTTCAACTGTCACTATGACAGCTTCTGTCGGCCAGTAATGAAAGGCCTCCCTCGTCCCTCTGTGAGCTTAGTAAATACGTTGGCGGAAGAGGTGAAGCGAAGATTGAAAGGGGTCTTAATGAAGCGGCCATGTTTGCCGCTACTGCAGCGCCTCCCGCAGGCTTTTATGTAAATTGGTCAAGGTCGGTTGAGGTGTTCCAAAATAGATGTTTTCAAACGTAAGGGATTAAGTCAGTGAGAAAAAGATCGAAAAATTAAACAGATTTGTTCCTAGGAAGGGTTGAGAGAAGCTACAGGTCTAAGATAAAAGGGATGACCATAAAAGGGCGTATCTACACTAGAGAAGGAAATTTTGCTAACTTTCACACGATAGCTTACTGTATTTATAATTGATCACTAAATTCGATAACGAAATTGACAAAAATTATAACAAATTTTCATGCACCTACTGTTAAGTACCGAAAGTCCGCACAGATCCAGATATTTTCTAAATTAAATATAAATACTTTCACTAAACCTATTCAAATCATAGAATATTCATTTCGTGTTTGTTAAAGTTGCAGTAAAACAGAAAATTATAGACAATAACACGTATGACGCAGAGCAGTCGTGCTCGGAGCATGCGCCCCAGCAACCTCCCTGTAATCGTATTAATTTTCTTTTTCTTGGAAATTGCTGGCCTTTGTCTCTAAAAAACACACATTTTAAGACGACACGCCACACCCCATGATTCATATGTCATCTGTCATCCATTGATGAAAATATTCATTCACAATGCGAGCTTTGAGGGTTTGCGCAAAAAGACTTGAAGTATGAAGCACTTTTCTCGGAAAAACTAAGGAGAAACTGTCAGAATCCATAGAACAGACCTGGGATTCTAAAATAAAAGGATAATTCTAACTCAGGAAAGCTCAAAACTGGCGCAATGAAACCAAAATATGGATCGGGCTACCCTCAAGTATAATCTGTCAAATACTCACACAGCACACAACGTTACGCGCAGTTTTCACAAACAATATTCACTATGTACAACGGATGCACAATACAATACAACACACGTATGATTAATATGCACTTTTCTAATGAATTTTCACAGTTTTCAGGGAGGCCTGAAGGCTGCAGAGCCGTATCACAGTGACATTTGTCATGTGCGGAGCGCGCTCGGCGTTCTTCGGAGTTTGTCGGTAGCGTTCGGGTGTGGTCGGGGTGTCCCGTGACAGTTCGGGGTCTGTCGGGCGGTATTGATCCGGAGTTGTTCGGAGTTCGGCCGGCGCCCGGCCGCCGGTCGCCGGTGGCGCCCCCTCTCGGCGCTAATGAAGGCTGATGGCCATCCATTATTTAGCAGCCTCCAAGACTGTGCGGTACGCGAAAATTAATGGCGAATTTATTGATTTATTGCAAGCGAAATTAAAGATTGATTGGTTAAGTGAGTTTGCCTCATCTGATAACGATTAATCTGTTTGTAGCTAAACAGTTGACAGTATAGTGTTGCCCGTATATTGATACACTGCACACTGATAAGTGATAATGGTGGGTTCGCATATTATCTGTGACTACAATACTCTTAGCAAGAGTAATTGATTGAACTTTTTTAATAGCACGTTAATTTAAAACTAAAGTAGGTAGGTATTCATATTTCAAAGATATATAAGAACATAATATAATTTAAGATAAAAATAATATACCTATTTGGAACGAATTAATTAAAATATTTATAATTAATTATTTCTAACTAAACAAAACTACAACTACAAAAAGACATGGCATATTAAACATCAAATATGATGTCCATTCATAATCATAAAAACAAAGCGGCATGTTTGCTCTTGCTTACGAATACAAGTAACCAAAAAAGAAAACATGGCAGGTGGTTCAAAAATAAATCAAATCAAATCATTTATTTGCATAAATGGTGTTAAAATAAATTACAAAGCGGCTAAGCGGCGGTTTGAATCCGATTTAGATTTGAAAGTACAAAAAGAGTACACAATCTCAATAAAACTTGGCTGTATTACCTACATACTTAGTTAAAATCAATGCACCAAACTAAATGCACTGACCAGCACCCTAATTGCGTAACGCAGTTTGAATCAAATCAATTAAAAAAAAATATTTGATTTGATCAGAATCCGAGAGTGTTGAAAAATTCGTCTGCTGAACAACGTAAATAACGTAATTCACGTGTGTGACACGTCAAAATGAAACCCATTGCGATCAATTGTCATTGTCATCATCAATTGCCCCGCTGGATAACTGCAGTTACAAATGTTACAATAAGCGTCAGCACAACTTTGAAAAGTTCAAACGTTAATGCCGCAGGCAATAATATACTGACTCAATTGATCAGCAGACTTATAGTGCTTAGATCTACTAAGGCACTTACTAAGCTTAACAAGATTTACTACAAGTAAATACTAGATGCCAGCTGATACACGCAAATAGACTGGATTGTGTAGGACAAAATATTTCGGTTGTTAAAGTGGCCCTAGGGGCCTTTGACAATCGCTTTAAGACATAAAAGTAATAATTCTGTAAGCCTAGTGGCTGTTCAAGTTTAATTTCATCTGATGAACTATTCTCCAGTCAGCCTCCTGAAGGCCACAGACCTTATATTTCCTGGAGGAAATATCCCTATCCTAGTATGTTTAAAAATCTTTCAAACAAGCTTAACCTGGGGCCATAAATGGACGCTTTGGCAGAATCATAATATGATCTGCGTACAATTCATATCCCGCAATTCATCTGTTGGACAGTTTTGTATGGAGTTTCGTAAAATGGTCCACAAAAATTATGAATTGCTATGGTGAAGTCTAATGTCAAATAGCAGCTGTCAAACAGATGAATTGCGGGATGTATGAATTGTACGCAATAATTATTATGATTCTGCCAAAGCGTCCATATTAGGCACCCTGTTATTCTAAACCAAAATCAACCACGATTATGGTATATTTTAAGTAAACATCTTGATTGTCAGTGTCTTTGAGCCACATTTCGGCCGCACTGATATTCAACATTCAAAAGTTGTGAGATATCTTACAATATTAGGGTATGTAAATCTCTGCCAATCAATATAAGCCCAGACAAGAAAAGGTTGTAGTAATCATATAGAGATAACTTGCATCTAAAAAACACAGTCGGCATGTTTATAATGTATCAGCGGCGTTAGAATAGAAGGGGGAAAAGTGTGTCAAAAAGTAGAAAAAAATCGGGAAGCAATAAAATTCGAAAGCATTCGTTGTACGTATAGCTATTGGTTTTAACATTACTAATGGTCGCCCACTGGTCGAAAATCGACCTCCTGTACGTACAAACTATATAGTACTTACTAATTCCATGCTAATAAAAAGTTCTGAGTTATTCCATGCTCAAGCTGTCACTGCTGTAACCTATCTATCTTCAAGTCATGAGGCCCTGGTACTATGTGTGTGTGTCAAACGCATGGTAATATGTGTAATGTTTTTTTAATTTATATAAATGCGTTATAAATAAATTAAATTACCCATGGAGCGGCATCAACATCGCCACATGCGAACTACGCGTCACACTGACGTCACGCAAATCCTGCATCGCGCAAGCAGAGTTTACCACGCAACTAGTATATATACAACGTCCCGACATCAACCGTCGGGCTCTCCCGGATCAGACGGAATCACCAACAGGGTGCTCCAGCTGTTCCCCGCTCACCTGATCATGCTAATGACCACCATCTTCAATGGCGCTCTTAGCAACAACATTTTTCCTCAAGCTTGGAAAAGTGCCACGGTCATCGGTATCCCGAAGCCCGGCAAACCTAAGACCGAACCTTCCAGTTACCGACCCATCAGTCTGCTCAACGTCTTCGGCAAAGTCTATGAGAGGCTTATTTATAAGAGTCTCAGAGACTATGCCGAGACGAAGGGCCTCATCCCAAACGAACAGTTCGGGTTCAGATCCCAACATTCGTGCGTACAACAGGTCCACCGTATCGTCGAGCATATAAGCGCTGGCTTCCAGCGTGGGCTCATGACGGGTGCTGTGTTCTTCGACATTGCGAAAGCGTTCGACAAAGTCTGGCACAACGGCTTAATATATAAGCTCTACAAACTCGGTGTGCCCGATCGTCTCGTGCTCATCTTACGAGACTTTTTGTCGGACCGCACCTTCCGCTATCGCATCGAGGGTGCGCTATCCTCCCCCCATCCGCTCTGCGCAGGCGTCCCTCAGGGCGCTGTGCTGGCACCGCTGATATTCACTATATTCACTAGTGATATCCCCAAATGTAGAAAGGCGCAGTTAGCTCTGTTCGCAGACGACACGGCCATCTACTACTCCGGCCTCAGGCAAGACAATATCGCCCGCATCCTTCAGGCCGAAGTCAACAGACTCGCGGCCTGGTTCAGGAAGTGGAGGATTGAAGTCAACCCTGATAAGAGCCAGGGGGTCCTATTCTGTAGGCCCCGGCGATCACCCGCCCTGCCCCAACCGATCACCATGTTCGGCAAGCCTATCCCTTGGGAGAAGCGAGCCAAATATCTCGGTGTGGTCTTAGACCATCACATGACGTTCGGCGAGCACATAAAACAGGTGCGCTCGCGCGCCAGTTTTGCTCTCGGCCGACTACACTCCGTACTCAACCCGCGCAGCAAGTTGTCCCTTAAGTGCAAATTGCGTATTTACACCGCGTGCATTCGACCGATCATGACTTACGCCTGCGTAGTCTTCGCTCACGCAAAGTCATATCACATTCATAAGATGCAGACGCTTCAAAACCGATTTCTCCGTAGAATTACGAAAGCTCCTTGGTTCGTTCGGAACGAACAACTTCACGTAGACCTTAAGATGCCTACCATCAAACAGTTTATGAAGCGCCTTGCAAAGCGCTTTTTCGAATCCGCGGAACGTCATCGCAACCCCTTGGTTGTGCAGGCCGCTAGTTACAGGCCTTCTGCCATTAGTCAGACTCGCCGACCGAGGCACACTCTCTTAGATCCGGATGACCCCATCACTCTCCTTCAGGAAAGCAATAGGGCCACGAGTACAGTGCACAAAATACACAAACCGACCTTCCGTCCTCGCCGCCGAGGTACCACGCGAACTTCCCGAGTAAATGGTAATAAAAGTCCTCCCCCCCGTCCCTTGAATGTCGATGCGCCAGCCGCCCGGTTAGAGGCTGAGAGCGCCGTAGCAATAAATATAATATCCCCTGATAATAATCATGATCAAAATGTTGATCCAGCCCGTCCCCAAATTGTTACTAATTTTGTGATCCCCCAACGACGCCCTGAGCCGAGGTCCGTACCCCACAGGGGGTGCCCTTAGTGCGCTGTCGTTTAGTTTTAATATATATAATTTGCGCCCTTTAAGATTAAAAACCTTAGGGCAGCCACAGGAATATCCGGTTAAGTAGCAACGACCTCTCTAGGTCTGCTACGAGATGCCATACTAAAAAAAAAAAAAAAAAAAAAAAAAAACAACCGTCGGGCAGTTGCCCACCAGACACAACTCCCGTCTGGTCGGAGGATCCTCCTTTTTCTATAGAGTATGACTGAACTTTACACCCTGTTCCTCATACCTCTAAACCCATATAAAAATATTAGCCTTCTGCGCTCCTCCTCCATAATTATAAACTTTAACCGTGCCAAACTGCATACTCCTCCATCCGCGTAATTTTTGTCGCTTCACGTCAAAGACGTAGGTATTATAAATAGACGCGTCATACACGAACATTAGTGCACTCAGAAAGAGCGTAAGCCATGAATGTAGCTACATACTTGCATACAATCATACAGCGCGTGAAGAAAAGGAAAGACGTATACCGATATCTGTTGTTAGAAAGAGATGAACATACATATTTAGTTACGTCACTACCTGCTGCATGTTCATTGGCGCGTACGTAATAATAATAATTATTATTGTAAATGTCAGGCAATTGCCTGGCATTTACTTTGCCATTATTGAGCGCAGGTAACGCATTTAAAGGTAATAAGTCTTTGCTTCACGTATTAATATAATGATTCTGTAAGTACTACAAAATGGAAACATTGTAAATATTGTTTCAATTCATTGAACTAGCTATTCAATTTAATCCAACTCAATGATTGTTTGTCTAATTGTCTTCTACAATTTAACAGCAGCCTAATTGCCAAGTGAGAACCATCCCTTACGGCTTCAGAAGTTTATCATTAATGTAATGGATGTTCGTTTACTTTTTTGTTAATAAGGAATTAAACTAATTAAAAGTTCTACCCGGAAGTTTACTGAGGATCCTCTGAAACACCAGTATGTGTATAAGAAGAACTAGATAAGTACAATAGGTACTTGAGAATGTAACAAAAGAGGGATGGACGTCTCTTCTCTTTCTAACACACTCTCAGAGTAGTCAGATAGGAAACGCCGACCTCATCTAGTTTTTAAAATATGATTGACGTGTAAAAGTGTTTGTACAAACCTACTTACAGAAATAAAATCATTTATCATTATCATTTATCATTATCATTTTCTATTCCTCTTTTGTTTTAGATTGTTCCTGTTTACTTTGTAAGAAATGATGACTGATGGTAACGTAAGTACTTATCAAGAAGAATGGGCTATCTTCAAGGAAAGTGCCTATTTAAAACATGAGTAGGAAAAGATAAATGGAGAATATTATATACCTACCGGAAGTCGATTGGAAACAACAAAAATTACAATTTTACCTTTTTGTCAGACCACCTTTCAACCTTTTTGTCTTTAGTAGGTAAAATTGTAACTTTTACCCGACTACGGCGAAGCAAAAAGAAGACTTATTTGTTGTTTTCAATCTAGTCCATTTATCTTAGTCGAAATGTATTTATCAGAAGGCTAGTTATGATCTGATATCTGCATTTTTACTATCACCATAAAACCGTACAAAGCAAAGCAGACAAAAATCATATCAAACCATAAAATCACAAAACAGAATCAAAACAAAAAATCCGCCTAATCGCATCCCTAGTACATCGGTGCGTTATCGATGAGTTAGCGCTCCGTCGAGTCGGCGGGCAGATCGAGTGCACTTGTTTTTCACTGTCTGTGGGGCTAATTGCGCCATTTTTCATTTGCGGCCCTTCCGCGCCCCCTCCTTGGCCCTACGGGTGGGAAGGGGGGGTCCACCCCGTGACCAGACTTGGCTATTCTTGGCTACTGCGTGTTTTCTAAATGGATGCGTGAAATGGAAAGTTGTTGGATTGATACGGTGATGAGCTTAGGCGATAAGGGTTGGTCAAAGACGCGTTGAATTTTAGTGTTGATGTACATATATTATGTAGTAGGTTCGATTAAGAAATGTGTCAATCAAATTCAAAAATAAAAGTTCCTAAGTAAGAAGTTTTAAGCCTATTTTTTTGCATTGATTCGCTATATATGAGGATCAAAAAAATCTAATCAAAAATATTTTTATTTCACATATGCCTACATGGGCACTTATGAAACGTCAGAAGCTAGGTGCACGGTTCCAATTGGTCGTTTCCTATGGAGAAGAGCCGGCAAGAAACTCCACGGTCACTCTTTAAAAAAAAATAAATTGGCTTTTACAATGTTTTAAAATTACAGTGTTAATAGGTATAAGAGGACAGCGTAGGCCCGTCAAAATTACCAGGTACTTAACAAAATAGAAAATAATAATAATAGCAATAATAGCATAATTTAGCAACTGCCTAGCACACACCATAATTTAGGCAAAGAGCTAGCTTTTTTATTTCCAAATTAAAATACCTATAAATGAATCTTTTGAATCACCAAAAAAAAAATATCCTATTATTTCAATAACACACACATTTCACTGTTAAAAGTTATAATAAAATACTTTCCGCGCTTTAGAGATGAGTGACCAACAAAATATGTAAATTAATTCCGCTACTTATAATTGTGTCACTCAATTTAAACCAGACTGATGTGATTAGGTAGCTAAATTGACTTGGACATCACCATTTTGCATACCCATATTGATCCGGGAATGAAAACGGACAGTTAGATACCTCTATAGCATCAATATTATAATTGTGTTTTTATTTTTTTTTTTAACTTTGCCCCACAGTAGGAATTTTTCCTGTATCGTGGGTGCATTTACAAACATCCAAACTCACATACACAAACAGCCAGACCCGGAACTATTTGTAGGTCATACAAATATTTGTTCCGTGCGGGAATCGAACCCACGACACGCAGCGCAGCAGTCAATCGCTTAACCACTGCGCCAACCGTGCCGTCAAATTTGTGTTGTGAATGACTGGGACATTTTAATGTTGCATAGTACGTTAATCTGACTATAACTTACTCATAGTCAGAGTCCGTACAGGTATTGTGGGTTTGAAAAAAGAGTACCTACTTAGTAAGAATATCACACTGATACAGATACAGATAAATCGATCAGACCCTGGAGTGGACGCAGTAATGAAATGAAATGAAATGAAATGAAATGAAATGAAATCGTTTATTCTGTAAATAGGATATTAAAATCACTTTTACACGTCATATAAAAAAAAAAAATATATAGATGTAGCCGACATTTCCTATCTGACTACCCCTGAGAAGAAATGGCGAAACAAACTCAGGGGTCAAAGTCTCTTTTAAAGTCCAGACATAATCTTGGTCAGATCATGTGAGGACCATGTAGATCCGTGTCTGAAATGGTCTTTTGAGGAAAGAACCACGCAAATTTGAGCGGACCTGACCAATCAATGTAAGCATTTGTCAGTAATCGTGCAGCTCAACTCAAAACTTAAGGAGCTCAACGACTCGACGAACAGTACCAAAAAAAGGACATTTGGGTAGGCCGCATAAAGCGCTCAAAATGTCAGACCATCATTAAAACTTAACTGAGAAAAGAAAGGAAAACATTTAAAGAAAAAAAAAAAAAATGACCCACATAGTGCTCACATTCACAATAAATTAAAGCAGTAAATATAATACTTTTCAAAGTAAACATTCATGTAAAATTGTATACAATATTCTGCAATGTCAATATGTATATAAAATCATGCATAATAATTAAAATGTCAAGTTATATCACAAGGCTAGCAGAGCGAGCAGCTCAATCCCAAGCTTTTTTGTCCTCTAAATAATCAGAAATCTTATAGTACCCTTTTTTACAAAGTTTAGTTTTAATACAGATTTTAAATCGTTTAATGGGTAAGTTCCGAATGTCAGTAGGAAGTTGGTTGTAAAAGCGTATACATTGACCCATGAAAGAGTTGCCTACTCTGTGGAGGCGAGTGCGATGTACAGCAAGATTGTGTTTATTCCTGGTATTTAAACTATGAATATCGGACATTTTCTTAAAATTTGATTTATTTTTGTGTACATATAATAGATTTTCAAGTATATATTGAGAGGCTACAGTCAGAATATCTATTTCTTTGAATATTTCACGAAGTGAATCTCTTGGACCTAGATTGTAAATGGCTCGAACAGCCCTTTTCTGTAAAATAAAGATATTATTAATGTCCGCACATGTTCCCCAGAGAAGGATCCCATACGACATAAGACTATGAAAATAACTAAAATAAACAATTCTGGCAGTATCTACATCAGTAATCTGTCTAATTTTTTTAACAGCATAGGCGGCCGAACTAAGCCTTCCTGACAATTTTTCTACGTGTGGGCCCCATTGTAATTTACCGTCAATAGTTATTCCAAGAAAAACTGTCGACTCAACAGGGTCCAACTCTATTCCATTAAGTTGAACATTAGTAGTTAGCTGCCTGACATTTGGCATTGAAAATTTAATGAGTTTAGTCTTTTTCTCGTTCAGGAGAAGATTATTTACATTAAACCAATGGACAACTTTAGAGAGTGCATCGTTAACATGTTCAAAATTGACTAGCTGACGTTTGATTTTAAAAATGAGTGAAGTGTCATCTGCGAATAATACAATCTTGTGATTATCCCTTATGTGAAAAGATAAGTCATTTATATAAATTAGAAACAAGAATGGACCTAGAATTGAACCCTGCGGAACGCCCATAGTGACCGCAGATCCTGCAGATCTCTTGCCATTAACATCAACCCTCTGAATTCTGTTGTTCAGATAAGAAGTCAGAAGGTCGAGAGCACTGTCCCTCAAACCATAATGGTGCAGTTTTCTGATGAGTGTGTCATGATGAACGCAATCGAAGGCCTTAGACAAGTCGCAGAAAATGCCAAGAGCATCCCGCGACTCCTCCCAGGCCTCGAATATGCTCTTCAGTAATTCCACGCCCGCGTCTGTAGTTGAACGACCCTTAGTAAAACCAAACTGTTTCAGATGTAGTAGATTATGTTTATTAAAATGTCCTAACATTTGTTTCAAAATTAATTTTTCAAAGATTTTGCTCAATGTAGGTAATATCGAAATAGGCCGAAAATTCGTAGGATCAGTTGTGCTGCCAGATTTGAACAGAGGAATCACTTTGCTAAGTTTCATCAGATCAGGAAATACACCAGATGCAATACAAAAATTAAAAACAATTGCTAAAAAGGGTGAAATAACATTAATTATTGAAGACATGGTATGTACTGATAACCCCCAAAGGTCCGCAGTTTTTTTTATATCAAGGTCTTTAAAAGATTCTATAATGTCTTTAGCGGTAACGACCGTGAATTTAAGGTGTTTATCACATTCTGGTACACATTCTTTTAATATTGAGTAAGCAGAAGTGGAGGACGACGATGTATGTGTGTATGTTTTTTTTTACCGGAGTGAGTATTCAATATTCACTCCGGTAAAAAAAAAGTTTTTTAATCTCTATTAGTTTATAGAGAGTTTGTCAAAGCCAAAGTCAAATTTATATAAAATTCAAAGTCCTGACTGACTGACTGACTGACTGATATATCAACGCACAGCCTAAACCGCTGGTCCTAGAGACATGAAATTTGGAGGGTGTGTTCTTTGTGAAGAGTAGGTATCCACTAAGAAAGGGTTTTTCGAAATTCCACCCCTAAGAGGTTGAATTAGGGGATGGAAGTTTATATGAAAGTCCGTCAGTTTTGAAGTTAGGATCTTCAAATTTGGTGTATAGGCTGATGATTGAAAATTAATTTATAGGTGTTTCAGCGTTTTTGATAATTCTACTCCCGAAGGGTTAAAAAAGGAGATGATGTTCTGTATACACAACATGATTGAACATGATTTTAATCACTAAATTTATTATCTAGGCTTATGGTTGGAAGCTAACGCAACGGTGTTGTTCGAATTTCAATCCCTAAAGGGTGAAAAGGGGGAAATGTTTTCTTTTTAATGAAAGTTCTTTTTAAGTTAAAATCACTAATATTTTGGCGTATGGTTGGAAACTATGCATCCGCTAAGAAGGGATTTTTCGAAATTCAACCTTTAAGGGGTGAAACTGGGGGATTAAACTTATTCCTCGAGTAAATAAACCTGAAACTTGGCACGAATGCAAAACCTAAGTAAGTTATAAAGTGTGTAATTTTTTTTTACACTACTACTTAAAGGGGGATTGGCGGATGTCAGAGTTTGTATGGAAGAGTTTTAACGCGCGGTCCGATTAACTCGAAACTCAGTATTTATACTGTAAACCAAAAATAAAGAATAAAATTTATCCGAGTTTTTCGAAAATTTACCCCTAACAGGGTTAAAAGGGGTAGTCAATTTTACAAGGGAGGTTTCTTCTGTGTGGCTTGATTTACTCCAAATTATGACGTGGGCATCAGCTAAGAAGGGGTTTTTGGGAATTCGACCTTTAAGGGGGTGAAAATGAGGATTTTGTTTGTATGAAAAATCTTATTCCTTGAGTTAACAAACCTGAAACTTGGCACGAGTACTAACCTAAGTAAAATATAAAGTTTGTCATTTTTTGTTTTTTTAAACTACCCCCCAAAGGAGGATTGGAGGATATCAAAGTTTTTATGAAATAACTTTAACGCGCGGTCCGATTAACTTAAAACTCAGTATTTTTACTGAAAACAAAAAATAAAGAATAACTTGTATCAGGTTTTTTTTTAAATCTGCCCCTAATAATGGGGTGAAAAGGGATAGTCAACATATAAGGGAGGATTTTACTGCTTGGCTTGATTAACTTGAAAATTGGTATAAATAAGCTATAAATCCACTAATAGAAACGTCAAAAAGATGTTTGAACAATTTACCCTTTTGAGTGCGTAAAAAGGGGCGATATAGTTTGTATGAACAGAATCTTATTATTTTTGATATTTAAACTTGAAATTTGGCCCGAGTTCTTATTTACATAACATCACGCCTGTAATCCCCAAAGGGTTAGGTAGAGGTGTACCTTTAGTACACCCACATTTCGCCAGTTTTGTTTAAGTCCCATGTAATAGGGGCGAGTCTATTGCCATCACCCGGGTATAAATCCAGACTTCGGGCTGCTACTGAGAAATTCCTAATAGAAAATCCAATAACACTTTTCCCGACCTGGGAATCAAACCCACCCCTCATGCTCAGCAGTCGCACTTGTGACCACTAGACTAACGATGCAGTCATTACTTATATAACAAAGTTTGTCATAATTTTTGCGTTTTTCAAAACTACCCCTCAAAAGGATTTTAAGGAGTCAGGGTTTTTTTGGGTTTTTGGGGATTTCAGTTTGTATTTAAGAATCTTAACGCGCGGTTCGATTAACTCAAACCTTAGTGCTTATACTTTTGGCAGAAAAAAAAGAAGAAAATAAATTGAGTTTTCGAGAATCGGAAAAAGGGGTAATTAAGTTTTCGGGTGAATTTTACCGCGTACCTTGAATAACTCAATAGTTGGTATACATCAATTATTATTTAAGAACAAAAACGTAGAAAAAATAAACAAAACAAAATTTCTTTCAAATAGACTTAGACATGAAATGAAGGACACGTTTATTGAACAAGTATGTACAAAACGAAGTTGGTATTTATACGCTACCTATATCGTCCGTAAAGTTGTAAATCAAACTGCACTCTTATCTGCTTACCACGCTTACGTTGCAGTTGGTTCCAACTAAGATATGGTATAATGTTTTGGAGGAATGCTGCTGATAGAGAAGTTGTTTTTTTCGACATCCACGCGGGCGAAGCCGCGGGCGAAAGCTAGTTTATTACATAAAGGCACTTCTGAACGTCAAAATGTACAAAAAAATTCAATTGATTCTAGTTGCCCCTTCCAAAAGCTAGTTTCGAATGGAGAAGAATGGGCAAGAAACTCCACCGTTAGGGCTCAAACACATAAACACGTTACGACGTCGCCTCGTACAACGATGCACGTTTGCACGTACAATTTGGTACAATTTGCCGTGCCGTGCCGTGTCGTCGTAACGTGTTTGTGTTTGAGCCCTGACTCTTTTAAAATGTTTTACAATATTTTGTATAGGTACATTAAATATATGTGGAGACGATGCACCTAGAATTATATATTATAGTAAGTAATTTTATTACACAATATGTAAAAAGAACCAAAAATGAAGCAATGACAGATAAATCAATTACAATTTAAGATAAAGATGGTGCTCACATATTTACTAATATTGTAAAAATACGATTACCTAAAAAAAAATTTTTTGATAAGTGTGCTAAAAAAATATTATTGTTTGGTATCATTGCAATGTTTAACGTTAAAATTAATCGTAGGTAATTCAAAGCTGATGGCAGAACAAGATACAAAAAGTGACCAATGGAACACTCATCTAGGTAAATTCAGACCTTTGCGCAATAGTATTAATCAGTTTAACAGTATATTGATACAACCGAGAAATTCTTGAATATTTTTGTCCAAATAAACAGAACAGTATATTCAAAAGAGTTCAACAATTTAGTTAAATTTTAACCAAGAACTCACAAATCTGGTACATACAGCTCTGTGACGTAAATATAGCATATTAAGAGAACTTTTAATAGATTAGATACTTAACAATTAGAGATCCGGCATTAGCCTGATCGGTACATCAATATAAAGTAATGTCATTAAAATAAAATAATGTTAATGAATCTGAACTGGGCCGCCAAACATATCGCACCGGATACATATCTCAAATTTTAATGTTGCCATCTAATTGGTCATACTAGCAGCCTGTAGGCCGGGAGATAGTATGGTATCAAAAATTAAGTTACATTACATGGCCTCGTAATCCCAGATTTTCGTATCACGTTCGTAGTAGTACGTATTTAGGGATATAATGGGCGCTACGAAAAGCTAGGAAAATTAAAAATTTGCAGTTTCACTCACTAACTCATTTCGTTAAGTACCAGACTGCGGTTTTGATGCACCTTCGAGCCTTTTACAAAAATGCAAATAAAAAGATGAGTCTAATTTAAAACCTCGATAACTTTCCAATATTGTACTTACTACAACATTGTTAAATGATAACATTGTATTAGTCCCCTGGGGGCCTACTCCGAACGTAAATCCGAAGTATCGGCCGAATGTTCGGCTGTTGCTCGTCTACGGCTGACTATGGGTGACAAGGGCGAAAGAAAAAAAAAACGACAGTCAAAGAGATGAGCCAAAGTCAAAAATGTGACTTTAAGTCGGGTAAGGATTCAAAATCAAAAGAGAAAACTATGGAAGTTATAAAACGGCCGAATATTCGGCCGATACTTCGGATTAACGTGTGCCGCTGGCTCCGAGCCTATACGGCAGTCTCCTAGAGCACGAGGCCGGTGTCGAGTGGTCGTCACTTTCCAATACCGAGTTACCGGTTCAATGAACATTATTATCCTTTGGTGTTTCTTTGTGACGCTTTTTTCATAAACAAATCGTTATTATAAGGGTGTTTCTAAGTTTTGCATTAAACTGTTTTTTTCCTGGAAATTTGATTATTTATTGATTAATACAGTAATAGCAAAATCAACTCTTTTTTAGGATTCCGTAATTTTTTTTTTTTTTTGTTGGGAAATCATCAAATAACTTCTCCCGCTCTGGGCGGAGCGGGAGGGAGTGTCAGACTTTTACTGACTAAAACCCACCGTGTTCCTTCTAATGCCTGTGTGCCAGGGCCACGATAACCCCCGCCGTGTCGACATATCAAATGAAAGGGCTTCTTGTAGGGGTGTCAATATTGATTTATAATTTTAAAATAAACAGTTTTAAAGTTACTTAAGACAAAAGAAGAATTTTGACTACTTCCCCCTTATCTCAGAAACAACTGAGTAGTACAATATAAAAAAAATTATACAAAAAGTAGTTCTTTACTTGTAAATTACAGGAAAACCTATAAGAAGCCTACGGTGTTAAAATAACATGGTAAATCTCTCAATATTGTGCATTATATTTACATTTGCAGTTAGAACGTATGAGAGAACATGTTTTTCAATTATAATGCCTTGAGATTAAAACATGATAGGTAAATAACATATAATTCATTGTACGGAACCCTCACCACGCAACTTCAACTCGCACTTGTCCGGTTTTTTCTAAATAGGTACTTACATACGCGTTTTTTTTACAATTGTTAGCTGCGCGTACCTATCATCCTTCGGATTGCTTGCTTTTGATTGATTGTTTGTTTGTGATTTTCCATTAGATTTTCGATTTCTCGATTACATACCTACCAATTTTTTTAAACCAGTGATTTTGCAAATTAGCACACAGTGGACAAGATTGTCAATTTTTTTAGTGTAATGAATAAGAGGCTTTTGGCTACTTTGTAAGTGTGTATTTTAATTATGTTATTTTTTTGTAATGTGCGTTTTGTTTGTGCAGAATAAACAATTTTTCTTTCTTTCACCCCATAGTTAACCAAATGATTAGATTCTACATATGAAGTATGTTGTCTTCTAAGCCAGTTGTCACGGTAACTTTCCAATATTGCGCGCGCGCAGGTAACGGTTCAATGGACATAATTAGTGACGTACCTGTTTCTGAGTGTATTTACATTTTTATGCGATGGCGACACGTTAGGCTGGTCAAAAGCATATTTTGATCTCGGAAACGAATTAGTTTAGTTTTTGTCGCTAAAACTAGCTAATTTATTACTTAGTTTGAAGTGAAATAGCCTTCTTCTTAAGACGCTGACCACAGGTAAACCGCTGTCACTGTCAGACTGCATACAAAAGAAAGAGAAGCGCGATAACACAACGCTTGTAATTTATTGCAAAATATGAAGCCATTATTTATTTTCTCAAAGATGAGTAGAGTAATCGAAAATAAAAAAACAACCAAGCTCCGAATACAAATAAGACGTTTTTGTTATTAATTAAATACTAACCGTACGTTGATATTTAATACAGATATTTTGGATTGAAACTCAAAGTAAAGGGTCGTTTACCGTTAATTTGTATCGAGTTTTTTTTCTAAACGTGTTTTGGTAACAACCAAGTTCTGAGACATATTATATGTTCAAGAATAACATATATTTTTTTCCGCTACCACAAACTATAAAGATTTGGAAATTTTTTTTGCAAGCCTTTTATCATTTGGCTCTTGTCAGCGCCTTAATTTGAAGATAAAACTAGTCTTAGTTTAAATTATTCTCAGGGAAGATTTTTCTGTTTCAAAATCATAAATGCAACTTTTTTCGCACTACCTAGGTAGGTATATCTAAACACTGCCTACCTTTTTTTGTCTTTTTGACGTCCACTTCAGGTCAAATGCTCCCCCCATAAGGACTGAATGAGAACGACGATTCATAACTTCGGAGCTGTCACATTATAGTCGTATAGTAGGTTTTACCTACTATATTGCCAATTATTTTAAATGAGTAACCGTGGAGTTAAGTACATTTCCTGCCAGGGTTGCGAGTTTGTCCGAAAGGGATATCGTGGCCCTGGCATACAGGCAACGGATGAACACGGGTGGGTTTTAGTCAGCAAAAGTCTGACACGCCCTCCCGCTCAGCCCAGAGCGGGAGAAGTTATTTGATAATTTCCCACCAAAAAAAAAAGAAAAGTACATTTATTGTACATGTAAATGGCACCACTGACTACCTGCAGTATTGTCTCTCCTGCTCCCTTTAATCCATCCAAAGGTTGTCTGTAAAAGATTGCTTTTAGCGATAAGACCGCTCATTGTGTCACCATAAGTAAAATATCAACATTTATATCTGTAACTTTGATGGTGTATATAATAAAGAGTGTTCTATTATATGCTAAGGCTTCTACAGACCGGCGTGACACGCGACGCGACACAAAGGCCCCGCGAGTCGCGCGACTTGCGGTGCCTTTGTGTCGCGTCGCGGGTCGAGCCGGTCTGTAGAAGCCTTTACGTGAGAAACGACCAATTGGAACCATGCACCTAGCTTCTGACGTTTCATAATTAGTGCCCATGTAGGTTTAGGTATGTGAAATAAAATATTTTGATTTTGTTTTCTGATTTTGAGTCGTCGGTCCTGGGTTCCGTTCCCATTTTTCAGGTTGTTTTCAATGTCTGAAAATGCAAGGTAAATTTTATCAATAGTGAAGCTTTGAGGCTTCCGTATTTATTTATCTACTTCAGTTAACCTATCAACTTCCGCATCGTTTGTTAAAATAATATGAACTACAGAACATAAGTTCTCCTTGCTTCCATAATGCGCTGAAAATGCGCTAGTTCACGCCCCAGGGAATAGATGGCGTTTGCACTAACAGTGGATTCTTTACGACTTCAAATAATAGATAAGGAGGTGGTAAGTCCCTCATTAAAAATTATATACAAGTCATAATATCTTAGACCAGTTCCGTTTATCTAAGATAAAAACCGGAAAACGGAAGAAAAATATCAGTAGGTACTTTTCTTTTTTCAGAGGCAAGAAAAAAGCCTTCAGGACCTAAGAATGTTTAATTTTCTTCAGAAAACTAAGAATATTTAGATTAATTAAGTAAGGATGGATTAAGTTATCCAAAAGTTACTTAGGTATCCTTTTTTTTAGCACAAAACAAACGTATAAAATCTGCCACAAATTCACAATAAACACATTTCATTCTGTTGCCTAAGTTTGGTAAGTATCCATTTATCTACATTTAGCAGCTGCACTAATGCCGTGTTTAAGTAGCAGCTGGTACGTAGGTATGTACAGTCAGGCAAATTAATTGTTTATCAAATTGACACACGTCGTCAATTTGTCGTTTTATAGCCATTTCATACATCTGACAAAAAATTACAGTTGTGATTTGAAAATACGGGCAATTTAAGTCGGTGGTCAATTTGATAAACAATTAATTTGCTTAACTTTAATAATGTTTTATTCTATCTACTTTTATTTTAAAATCATGAAATATGCGCCGGATATAATTTCATCTATGTCGGTTATAAGGTCAGACAAAACGACAATTAAAATTATTAGAAAAATAACAATTTCTAATTGCTTGCAAATCATCAGTCTGCAAGAGAACCGGTCGCGAATGAGTTCCATTGCAATTTGTACGAAAATAACCAAAATTAATTAAGATAGGTACGTAAATTCGTTTTATTCGTGATTATGTTTGAAAGAATTATAATTGATTTCTGTGATTTGACGCTTGAGGTCATAGAGTTAAATATATATTTTTTACTTCATCCAACCCCGCCTTATTGTTGACTACTTCGTTATTCGACTGGTCACAAGTGCGGCTGCCATTCGTGAGGATCTAAGGTTTGCTTCCAGACCGGACAGTGTTATAATTATCATCTTTTACAAAATTCACACGATTTGGATCTGTTATGGAAATTATGGAATCTGTCTTCAGATTCCATACTTGAAGATCCAAATCGTTAATAGTTAATACAAAAAAAAAATGTCCATTGCTATGAAAATTTGTGAAACTGAGGCCGAGCCGAGGCCTTTCAAGAGCAAATGCACGAGTTACTATAAAACTTATTTAAAGATTAACACCTATGTGTTATAAAATCTGTAAAATACCATATTTCAGGCAAATAAATGAGTCTATCTATAAACTTACCTACATTTGCAATTGGAATGTATGGGAGAACATTTTTGTTCTTGGGATAAATTCATCCCAACTACGGAACCCTTCATTGTGCGCGGTCCGACACGCACTTGGCCGGTTTTTTCTAACAAGGCTTTGTACTGTAGGCCAAACACCACCCGATCCCCCCCGCGACTTTATGCCAATAAACGCATTTTTCTTTCTTTCTTTAACAACTTCGACCCGCATTATTCCATCATACCAATCATCGCGGTAGTTTATCTATCGCTCAATGTTCTGCCACTCGTTTGTGTTTCTGCCCTCAGTCTGATACTATGGATTTAAAGTTACGGCTCGAAGGACCAGAATCATGTTGGTCCTTCGAGCCTTTAGACCTTATACAACACGATTAGTTTTGGCTTCTCTTATAAACACGTCAATTATATTTTTACAAATATCTATACATTTTTACAAATATCTATACATTTTTACAAATATCTATACATTTTTACACAAATATTTGATACGGCTTCCCTTACAAAAACTTTCGCCCTCTTCATCAATTCTATTGAAAATATACTTAATAAAAATTTAAATTACCGCTACGAGTTTCACAATTTGTTAGTCTTATAGGTATGAGTCGTATGTGGGTTTTGGAATGATTCACGATCAGCTGTAAACGTCTTCCAGACAATTATGATGGTGATAAGAACAATAATTATTATTATCATTCGCAAACTTAACAGCGGTACACCGAATTCGTTATGATAGAGGGAGCGCTGCCCCTACGACTTTAACAGCCGTGAGGGCAATCACCGCTCCCTATCCATTTTATTTTGCAGACTTTATTGTATCCATATAACTAAATAATTTTAATTTCTTGGAATCTTTTTAGTTTTAGAAATTAACTTTTTGGCTATTCAAGACAACTCTTCAGGCTTCTATGGCAAAGTATTGAACGCAAGTTATCCCCACAATAAATGTGTAACACACTATCAATCTGGATGATTTTGAAGTACCATTTTTTTTTTAATACTTTGCCCCACATTAGGAATTTCTCCTGTATTGTGGGTGCGTTTACAAACATTTAAACTCACATACACAAACAGCCAGACCCGGAACAACTACTTGTAGGTCATACAAATATATTTTGTTCCATGCGGGAATCGAACCCGCGACACGCAGCGCAGCAGTCAATCGCCCAACCGTGCCGTCATTGCTTCTTAAAATCGAAAAATTTGGCTGCTCAACAACGTAAATAACTGTCAAAATGTAACCCATTGCTACTGACACTGTGGTACGCCATGAGCCCGCAGTTCTCTGATGGACTAATATCAACAGGATCTTCTAGAATAACACTTCAAGACTAAATTCTACGAAGGAATGAGTAAAGGGGCGCTGAAATACATACAAGCACATTTCATAAATAATCACAAACGACGAATTCAAGGCCAGGTTAACGTAAGGACTTGTATCAAGCTTCACTTGATTTCGGCATATTGTAGGAGACGAATTACTGATTTACCTACTCATTAATAAAGGGCGGAACGATAATATTATACAGGTTATTCTTTTCTTGTCCTTAAATACTTAATTAATTGATATGAACTCTCCCCCACGCCGCGTCGCGCCGATCTGGCGCAAAGAAAACAACCAGCTTCCAAAAAAAACACTACAAAGCGAAAACTTAATTTAATTTCGGAAGTCGGTGTCTTTGGTTCTGTATTTTAGTTTTTGCCACCGACTTCCGAAACTTTCACTTTTTTTATATCTAAGTATCTAAATTATAATAGACTAATGTCAACTGCTCCTCACCTTTTACAAAATATTGCTTTTCCCGATCCTGGGACGTTAATTGTTGAGGAGTTCTCCTGGTAAGAACCAGGAGAACTGGTGCTGATGGTGAATTCTCTTTCTCTGACTTCGACTATGCATTGTGTCTATGGTGTTATATTGTGTTCTTATTATGACTTTTATTTATTGGTTATCGTTTCGTTTAAATTGTTATTCATTTATTGACTTATGGTTTTATAATTTATGTTTGAATGGTATTCTAAACTGTCTGTTTATTTTTTTTAACTAACTAATATTTTCTCATTTAAATTGAGTTGCATGTTTGGCTTGTTTGATTTTTATATTTGTACATCTAATACCTACCTATGTTTCATGCTGGATTATATTCGAACGCAATGTGAATTGTTACTGAATTAATTAAATTGAATTGAATTGTGAAGAGCACAAATTACTTAGCAACCATATTAAAGCACCTAATCGAAACGCAAAAAAAATGAGCATTTCATTTGATTTCCATGGGGTTCCCCTCATCAGATTCTGACTTGGAGACAATGGGACGACCTCGAAAGCATACACTTTCTACCGAAAAAAGAATTTCAAAATTTGTCCACAATTAACAGCGAAATCGGTGAACATACATAAAAAAAATGCAGACAACATATAACCTCCTTCTTTTTGGAAGTCGGTTAAAAAGTAGTATTTAATTTATCAGCGGCTTATCAGCCCGAGCAGGTTGTTAACGTCAACTGTTGGAAGGGCATTGTTGTACTTGAAATGAAAAGATCTGGCTGCCAGAGTATAAAGTTACAGGTTGGAAAAAAATGGGCAATTTCGCGTGAAATTTATTTTTCAGTGCATTGATATATCTATATTTTGTTTATGCCAAACGTATCAGTGCACTATTGGTGATTGTTACTTCGGTGAATCATAAGGACCAACTTAATTTATTTTAAGAAAACAATAAAAAATACAGAAACCAAAACAGCGAATCGTAAATATCATTTGTCTAACATGACGACGTCAATTAAGTCACCCCCGCCCGAACTATATCAAAGCACTTAGCAAATAAAACATCGCGGCATCACTTGGCAATAAGTCGGTAGATGCCGTGACGGGTCGACATTACCGCCGAAGACAACGGTAGGTGCGGCCCGAGGCCTATTGACCGCGGTTTGCGCGTAAACACCACCGCGGAGTACGATCCACCCACCAAATAAACTCGCCAGAACCTTTCGCGTTACGCAACATCCATTGACTATACAAAATTGATTTCCCGGTTCGGAACAGCCCCGGGGCGGCAATGGATGTCGAAAAGTCCCAAACAACAGTCAATGAACTGTACGCCGCAAGCTAACCTCTAGATGAGTGCGTACAAATCACGTTTCGCGCGAATCAATACTTAAGTTCAGGCGATCGCCCCCCCTGCAATAAACAGTGGGGGAGTAGTTAGGGGCGCAGGGGGGGTGGGGGGTGAGTTATCGACCGCCCTCCGCTGCGCCCACCTGACCGTCACTAATCAGGGCTCATCCCGCGGACACCTAGAGTAATTGTACGCACTTTATTGCTCGAATGTACTTTCGTAGTAGTAGTGTGCGTGGGCTTTGTATATGTGTTAGGAAATTTGTGTCGGTGTGAGTGAGGTACAGGCGTCGACGTAAACATAGATATAGCGGCGGATGTCCGGAATGGTAATTTGCTTTATTGGGGTGAATTTGGATGTCGATAATTAGGACTACGAGTCCTTGTTTTGTTAGTATAAACTTGCAGTTCTGTACCTCCGTAAACAAATGGGATCCGAAAAGCAAACAGGGGTCATGGAATCGAATGGTCCTTTTGCCTGATTATTTTCCATGCACGTGGTGCTAACTCCCAATTGAAATGAACAGAAAACTATGTAGGTACCTCTTTTAACTAGCAGTACCTTAATATTGTAAGTACCTACTGCATTAAACAAAGTTAAAAAAAATCTGTTGCAGTTTTCGTCTTGAACAGAAAACCCAGGGCAGAAGTTGTTTTTCAAACAATTTGGTCTATGCCATAAATCGACCTAATTCCTCAAGATCGACGAACAGTACCTACCTGCAGTTTGAACCCCTTTAAGAGACAGATATATAGCGTCTATTACTGAAACCATAAATCTAACTGCCATAACTTGCAGTTGTTATAAAAATCAATTTGAAAACTCAAAATCATAGACCAATACCCGCCCCCAACCTTCACCACATACATAACTATTATGCCTTCTAAATCTATTTCTATCGTTGTAATTCTACGTGTAATTTAGTTGCGGAAGTAAACAGGAGTCATGTCGGCCGTCACGCTAGCAACGCCGCGGCGCAAGCTATGTACCGATATGCTTGTTACTTTTATAATTTGTAATCAACGGAATATTTGTGCGGGTTCTGTATGTATGGAGGGGGGTATTGAATGCAACTGTGCGGGAGTCAAATAATTGTGTTGGTGATTGAGGCGAGCGTTGGCGTTTAAAACTGGTGTGTTCTTTGATGTAGTACTACTGCTTCCATTTGCAATTTTATTATTAACTAAAAAAATATTTAACAATAATACTCATACATCTCACATGACGCCAGGTATGTTGTCTGCCTATTTAGGGAATATAGGCGTGCTGTTGATGTTTTTTAAGTTAATAAAGATAAATTCAGAAAACTAAGAAGATATTTTAGCAATGTAGTCAAAAACTTTTCGTTTTGTTATTGAGATTCGCATTTCATCATTAGTTCCATAATCGCCCGCTAGAAGCGCTTTTACCAATCTCCCACTACTCCTTCCAACCAGAACCAGTTAACTCAACTCAAAAGAACTACAATTAGATTTAATCAAGCCAGGTCGGAACCCCAAAGCGAACTACCCCTAGTTACAGTAAACACGAACCAATTTACATTATTACGGTCCGTAATTACAGCGGTAACAGTAAGTGTTACCACGGAGACCAGGTAAACTGGTGGTGATATTTCGATAAATAATGAAGGGCAGGTTTTAACGCAGAATGTTTACAGAGGCAGTCATCAACGTCATCATTACCTAATCCTAAAAATGTATAGCTTTAAACCATCGTCTTATTTAATGCTGCTAAAATGCAATGGAGTAAGAACTTAGAGGCTATTCTCCTTTAAAAAGTACCTATGTGCTGAAAATCTAGTCCTTATTAAGCTACGGTCCTTATTAAGCTACGGACAGCTTCAAAAAACAAGTGCTTATTTATATAGCCACTCAAATTAGATTCATAACCAGCGTGCGAAAGTTATACCTATATTAATGCTTTTCCCATGCTTTTAAATAAATTATTAATAAGTTTTCTTATGCCAGGAAAATTATCAATTTGTTCCCGTTTCGGTAAAGCAATTGTATTTGTAATAACTTCTTTGTATTACAAGTCACGCTAATCCCAGGACTAATCCCGTGACATTCTCTCATTCCTTGAACCGCGCTGTTGTTTACATCGCTGTCTGACCGCGTAAACAAAGCGATTTGTCGCGCTGTTGTAAACACCGCCTAATGTGCACTAGTGACGCCTATTTTATTTGTTTTCGCGCCAAAATTAACAATAATATATTAAAGATAGATTCAACTGAGTTCTGAGTTCTATTGTTTTATTTATTTGTTTTGATAAGCCTTTTACTCTGATGTAAATGTGTGAAAGTTTTTGTTTATTCGTTTGTTGAGATCAAAATAGATCTCCAATTAGTTGTGTATCTGATTTACCTACGGTGTTTCGAAGAAGACAAATAATAATTTTCGATGACATAGTTCTACTCAACATTTTCATAGAATGGCTTTCATTTTAAATAGCGTATCCAGCCTTTCATAAAAAAATTGGGCAGTTTTTGCAATATTTTTCTCACTAAATATCTAAGTACCTATTTAAATGATAACAGTTAAGGCTTCTACAGACCGGCGCGACTCGCGACGCGACACAAAGGCACCGCTCGTCGCGCGACAGCCGGGGCCTGTGTCGCGTCGCGTGGCGCGCCGGTCTGTAGAAGCCTTTACGTCTTAGATCCCAAGTGTTGGTACCTACACCATAGGTAGGTGTATTATCTTACACCCAACAATTTGTATTCCTTCGTACAAGTTCCCACGAGACAGAGGGTGAGTCTATATTACCTACATATTATCTTTCCATGTAGGGTAAGGCCTCGGACACAGCGGCGGTTAAGCAAGGAGCGATATACCTACTCCAACGGTTCCTGAAAGCATAGAAGTAACCTGATCAATCGGGTAGTTTGTGCACGATCTATCTACCTACACATACCTAATCGAAATATTAATATTCTCGTAATACTAAATAAACAAAAACAATGTTTGTTTGTTTGTCCTCTATGGACTTTGAAAGGGCTGGACCGATTTTGATGAAAGTTCGGTGATTTTTTTCTGCATACACGCGCAAAGGTTTAGAGGTAGGGATAGGGTAGGGGTAGTACGCCACGCTAACGAAGTCACGCCGAGCAGCTTGTACTAAATAATTTCTGAAAATATTTCACCAAAACCGGTCGTGTTTTCACCTACGCTGGCAATTTACCACAAGCAGAAAAAACAATATTTATTTGGCGTTTTATCTTTAGACCCGACCCAGGCGTAAATCAGTGGACATCGACCGTTTTTGAACTTTATTCCGACAAAGTTAAAAACTGACCTTAAACCGGGGTCTAGGTTGTCATTTTTGTATTAAGAACTTTACATTGATCGGAATAAATTTCAAAATACAATAACTGGCTCGAAGGTTTGGGTTAGTACTAAAGTCAGACTTTGTTTTCTAATAAGACGGATTACGTCTACAATTATTCCAGAAGCTGGAAGACCAGTGAACAAGTAAGCTTCCAGAAGTAGGGCCAGCAACCTCTATTGATTCAGGCTGATCCGCCCCTCTCATCGCTCCGCTTCAGCGATGTATCGGCACCACAACCTAACTTATAATATTTTTCCAAGTAATGTATTTGTATGCTCCAATGATAGGTTGTATGCAGTAGTGCATGAAGGACGAGGCCGTACGTCTATCAGGCATGCATTATTGAGTAGGTATACAACTACTATCGATCTTTAAAACTAATAGCTCGTTTAATTAGTAGTAAGTAGAAGAAGACTTTGATAAGTATCAAAGTCTTTTAAACCCCAACGCAAAAAGAGGGGTGTTATAAGTTTGACCGCTATGTGTGTGTGTCTGAATCTTTCACCGTAGCTCTTAAACGGATGAACCGATTCTTCTACTTCGTATTTTAGACAATGAAATGGAAAATGTATTTTTATTTTCCATATATGGCATAGACAAAATAACCGTCTTTATGTTGCGCTTAATGACCTGAACCATCATTCTCTTCCCTTATTGGTCCATATTCATGTTCCAAACATAGTGGGAATGTTTGAATAATCATTGAATATTCATTATCAGAAAAAAAGAGCAATTGTAATATTGCTAAACAGCTGATATAAAGATTCTACGCAATCAACTTTCCTTTCTCAAAAAGTAGAAGAGGCTGAACATACATACATGCATGAACACACGCCTTCTTCCCACGAGGGCAGGCAGAAACTACAGACCACCACAGAGGCAGGCCAAAGAATACCAAAATAGAGATACCTCCACTAATCCTCCACCCAAAACTACTGAAACCATTAGAACCCACCAAAATATTTAATAAATCCAATATGAAAAACTTGTAGTAGTACGTGCGTCCGCCGGCCGCCCACACCGCCCGCCCTAACATTGCCGGGGGCGCACTCACGCACCGGAAGTACCCGTTCAGCCTTCTTGCTTCCTATTCATATAGGAACGGTTTTGTTTCTATGTCTGTACGTCAGAAAATATTGGTAAAGTTTTCATTTCCTGGTTTTGGGATAAAGGGTTGTTGGAAATAAGGGATGATTCTATTTTTATTTCGGCGCATTGAACATAAATCTACTTACACTTAAAGTATCTACTTTACAGTGATGGTGATTATGAATGGTGTAAGTGCTTGTGAAAATATATCTTTCGTTTTCATATCTAAGCAATGTTTTTTCTCTAAAACCACTACAAAATGAAAAACAACTTTAATTTCGGAAGTAGGTGCCTTTAGATCTGTATTTTAGTTTTTTTGTCACCGACTTCCGAAATTAAAGTTATTTTTCAGTTAGTAGTTTTTTTTGGAAGTTACAATAGCCTCATGTCAACTGCTCATCACCTTTTACAAAATATTGCTTTTCCCGATGCAGGGGCGTTGATTGTTGAGGAGTTCTCCTGGTAAGAACCAGGAGAACTGGAGCTGCCTTCACGTGACGAGCATAAATTGCTAAGCAACCATATTATAGTGCCTCGTCGAATCGCAACCTGTGAAATACCTACTTAAGTATTTTGAAGTAGTTCCCGTGGCCATCTATGGTCTTCATCATCAGTTCTACTTCATCAAATGGTAAACACCATTTGGTGACGTAGAACTGAACACTGAACATCTGAGTGCAAGTACATAAGTAACTTTAAAAAATACCCAAATTGCTATAGGTGCGTGTAACTATCAAATTTGAGGATTTCTCTCGATTTCCATGGGATCCCCGATCAGATTCTGACTTGGTGACAATGGGACTACCTCGAGAGCATAACTTTTAAAATAAAAACAAAATTGGTCCACCTTGGCGGAGAAATCGATGAACATTCATAAAAAAAACATACAGATGAACTTATAACCCTCTTGGGATGTCGGTTAAAAAATCATGATTTCACACTACGGAAAAGTTAAACCTCAATTTGAACTATTCATTCAATAGGAAAAAATACGAAGCCAGTATCCGTGGACTCTTAAACAGAACACAGCCAAAACTCAATTTACAAATGAAAGGCTCCACCGGCTCGTCGACGAACATTTATCGTAACGGACGTTTTATCGATACATTCAATACATCTCTCGATTATAGAACTCACTCGATGGAACTCGCTCGATGGACGGATCCCCAAAGAATTCCATGGCTATGCGATGCCGATTAAATGGCGATAAACCTTTGTCTAACTTCATAAATATTTAAAATTTGACTTCGGAAAGTATTTAGTTTGATGATTTTGGAGATACCTAGTATTGTTTAGGAAGTCTTATCTATAGTTACAAAAACTTTTTACAAAAAAAAACAACCGACTTCCAAAAAAAACACTACGAAGTGAAAAAATAACTTTAATTTCAGAATTCGGTGTCTTTGGATCTGTATTTTAGTATTTTGCCACTGCCTTTAAATACTGACTAAAATTAAAACAATTTTTCACATTGTAGTGTTTTTTTTATTGTAATCGGTTTTAATTTCTCACTTTTTAGTGGGTCAGTTTGTAATTAATCGATTACAATAGCCTAATGTCAACCGCTCATCACCTGTTACAAAATATTGCTTTCCCCGATGCAGGGACGTTAATTTTTGAGGAGTTCTCCTGGTAAGAACCATCAGCTCCACTTCACCATTATGCATTGTGACGAGCATAAATTGCTTAGCAACCATATTAAAAATTACCTAATCGAATCGCAACCCGTTAAATAGCTATAATTAAGTAGTTCCGGTGGCCATCTGTGGTCTTCATCATCAGTTTCACTTCATCAAATGGTGCTTTTCGAGAGCAAATGCACGAGTTACTATAAAAAATACCCAAATCGATATAGGTGTGCCCATAAAATTTGAGGATTTCCCTCGATTTCCATGGGATCTCCTAATCAGATTGCGACTTGATGGGAATGGGACGACCTCGAGAGCATACCCTTTCAAACAAAAAAAGTATTTTCAAAATCGGTCCGCAATTGACAGAGAAATCGGTGAAAATACATACAGACGAACATATTTATGAACTCCTCCTTTTTGGAA
This sequence comes from Tiliacea aurago, assembly GCA_948098905.1. NCBI lineage: Eukaryota > Metazoa > Arthropoda > Insecta > Lepidoptera > Noctuidae > Tiliacea > Tiliacea aurago. Next base: position 26,785,105 of record OX402581.1, on the reverse strand, counting down.
GTCTAAAAGAAATTTCGCCGAGGCTAAGGCTGTGCACATACATAGGTACTACATCTACGTCGATAAACTATCGATCGATGCTTTACTTGCATTGCTAATGGCTACAAGGATTTATGAGAGAGCGCATTTAAAGGACTAGAAGGTTCTGAAATATGTGAAAGTACCACTTTAGGGATACATTTAAAGCCTCGACGGTGTTTGGAATACCCTGAGCATTTAGTCCTGCCACCGACGTCGCTGCCTGGCTTATCGGCACAATAAAACATGAGCTTCTCTCGTAAACTCGTGCCGAAGAAAAGATGATGAACTAAACTATCGATCGATGCTTTACTTGCATTGCTAATGGCTACAAGGATTTATGAGAGAGCGCATTTAAAGCCTCGACGGTGTTTGGTATACCCTGAGCATTTAGTCCTGCCACCTGTCGCTGCCTGGCTTATCGGCACAATAAAACATGACCTACTCTCGTAAACTCGTGCCGAAGAAAAGAAGATGAACTAAAGCGCACTTTTAAAATTACCTTAGGTATATATCTACGAATAGATACATCAAACTTGACATTATGATTCCTTTAAAACGGAAATCATAAAATATTTCACCATACACACAAAATTGGCAAATTACCTATAAATAAAGCATGACCCTTTAAAAGTAAATGAAAGCCTTCAAGCAATGAGGATGCTATGACTCACAATTCGGGTTATTACAGCCTGCGAATGATTCACGGAATACACTTACTTGAATGTTAGTAAGTTAGTACCAATGTCTTACCAGAATGGCGTGATTTTACTTACAAGTGACGTCATTATCACCTAATCGGGGAAAAATAAATATTTATTTGTTGTGTCATCTTGTTCATAAAAACGGGGTTAACCGCAAATATTTTTATAAAATTACATTATTTTAGGAGATAGTTTATCTTAGAAACGGTATTTTATAAAGATTTTGTTTAGTTTTCCTTATTGCTGCTAATTGCATGTTAAAATAATATCCTTCGAAATGTTCTAGAATTTGCCACCAATCATCTCTTACTAAGAATTTTATATACGTACGTATTTATAATTACATTGATTACGAACGTTATTATTTTACTGAAGTCTATTTCAGGGTTACAAACTTTCTGACGCAGGGGTTATGAAAGGAACCGACGTCATTCCTACTACACAGCCAGACGTAACATTACCTAAACATCCTAAGTTTTTTGAACCACTATTGGTTCCCAGGGGTATGTACTACCGGGATAAAAAGTATCATATTTCCTAAACCAGGTCATGGTCTACCCATGTGCCATTGCACATGGATTGCAAATTTCATTCAAATCCGTTCAGCCTTTTTAGCGTGAAAGCGTAACAAACAAACAAACTCACTTTCGCATTTATAATAGATATTATCATCATCATTTCAGCCGAAAGACGTCCACTGCTGGACATAGACCTCACCCAAAAGAAGGTGGTTGCCATATTCGCCACGCTTGACAGGCGGGTTGGCGATCGCAGTCTGGTGTTAAAATGCATAGAGAACGCTGCTGCCCATTCTCTAGTAATAGTCGCCTTTTACGACACCCACGGGAAGAAATGGGATGGTGCTATTCTTTACGTCCGGCACGACACGAAACCTACTGAAATCACCAACCCATCTAGAGCAAGCGTGGTTTTCGATGCCGGTGCCTTCTGTGTATGAGGAGAGGCCTATATCCTGTGGCCCAATAATGCGCTGGTATTATAATAACTATACTATAGTTAGGTACTAACCCATCTTAAAAGGGACCATCCTTTATTGCTCTCAAAACCAGAATCCAAAAAAAAATCCATCTCCTCACATCCCATACCCGCAAAATAAACGGGCGATATGAACAATACTATCTCATCATAACCACTACACATCAATAACATTTGCACAGGACCGGACCTCCCCCCTACACCCCCCTTAGTTCCCCCAACTACCCCACAAGTGCGCACAACGGTTCAAATCAAAAGGTTTCCAGTAAACATTGGAGGGTATTTCCGCGTCTGTTAGGTATAACTCGCACTTTCTGTGTAGCGACGTGTGGTAGTCTTTGGCTTGTATTATTTTAACCCGTACTATTAGGTCAATTAAATTGTCTATAATTAAGTTGTAATGGTATTTTAATATGTATCATTATGTGTTCATAATCGAACGTCATTGCAGCTCGGTTTATCACTAGGAAACGATGAAGGGTTTTTGGGGGCTTCAATTATGGCGCGACTTGACATATTCTATAATTTCTGGATATTGTCTCAGTCTTTTTCTGGCCATTCCAGGCTTAAAGAAGGCAAAGTAAAAGGCATAGGAGGCTTTATTAGACAGCCTAAAACGTAATGTTCCCAAGTAGTTCAAACTGTATCATCCTTCTTAGTAGTATCTTCGCAGATTCCTCAAAGATGGACAGTCGACATGGCTCAAATCCGTACCCAATAATAAAAAGGATGTGCCTGTGACCCGACCGTTTGTCTTGTGATATGTGAGGGACTGTGAGGGCCGAGCGAGGGAAATAGGTCAACTCCACGCTTGTACAAGACACGTTGAAACAGCGGCTGCATAATATTGGCATTTCTTCATAACATAACTTTATGCTAGAGATAAATTGTAATGGGAAACTTTATGAACTAGATCTTTGTAAATGATTTTTGATTGATAACATTTATGTTACCCTAACACACGGTTTGATACATAGTATTGATTTAATTAACTTAACGACACTATATTTTCCGCTATCTAGAGTCAAAACTGGCGCATTCTAATTTTGCAGTTCAGCAGAAAATTTTCAGCGACACCAATAAATTCTCGATTGTAATGATATTGTTTAGATTTTAAGTGATCAGTCTGCTTCTACCATTTGCCGCACAGAAAAGTCAAAAGCGTATTATAAGTAGATAATAAGGTGTTCTATGTGAAATAAGTGAATTTTTTACTCAATTCTAATTACTACATAGCAGACTTCACTATAAAAACTGCGTATCATTCTTACACACAAACCTGCAGGCCACAAGGAAAGCAATGATGTGGTGGAGTAATCTTTTGTTAAAAAACATCATTAGCCCCCCGCCCCCATCATACGTGACACGGGTGGCGGGCGGGGGGGCACGGGGCGACCCCAGACGCAATAGTAAGCTGTAATAAGCTTGGACTTTTCTCCGCCACTTTGAGACTTTATGTGCAGTGTTGTACGTTTAGATATTTATTTTCGGATTGTGGCTTTATTTTGGAGTCAGGGAAAGTTCTGAGAGGGAAAAGATTATTTTTTAATGTGATGTGGATGAATGAGCAAAAGATTGGATGTAAGTACCGTTCGATCGAATAATTGGAAGATTCACACCCTCGCACTGACGATGCAGACAGTGATAGTAGGTGCCTATCGATACTTCTGACGCGCTGTAGCATGGAATGGCCAGTAGGTACATGTAGACAGGTGCATAAGAAGTTTGCAAACCATTCTCAGTAAAATGCTTTCACAAAAAAGCAAATAATTTGCCACGAAATGTAATTCGCACTCCACAAAAAAACGGGCATTACATCATTAGGGCGAAATATGAAATCGCCGCCAAAAAAATACCAATTTTAATATGTCCCCCGAATGAAGTAAAGCATTTGTCAACAGCAGCAGTCACCGTGACGGATGAGCCGGCGATGACGGCCCGGTGGGATGGCGGGGGGATAGCAGGGGGATAGGGGGGTCGTCTTATCCCCGCTTTGAGTACGTGTGATGCAGTGCAGCCGCGTCAACTGAACCTTGGCTACTTCGGATGGAAAATGAATTTATTAAAGTTTGACGAGCGATGTATAAGGAGAAATGAGACTAAATTATTTTAATTAAACTTCAGCTTTAATCTTCTATAATGGACTAGTTCTTGAGGATGATAGAGCCATGCACAGTCAGTCTATCATTGCTTCATCAGTTTTAGCCTGTGTCCAGAAATAGGCTGTGATATTCAAACTTGTTTAACCCACTCGATTGAAATCAATTGATTTTGTTAAGTCACAGACAAACTGACATAAATACTGGTATCAAACTTACAACCCTTTTTAGAGAGACACGTCATACAACCTTTCGTATCATCTAAATTCTAAAACGTCTGCTAAAATGACACTTATAGGGGTTATAAACATAACAAAACTGCACCGTGCAAGGGTGCTACACAGTTCCCTCTGAGAGTTACAGCTACCCTCACTTGACTTACAATTTGCGTAACAATTGAAGGGGTGGTAATGGAAAATAGCGCCGATAGGATTTCTTTCAACCCCCCTTCACTTTATAAATGCTGTCCATTAAATTTTGTTAAGGGCTAATAAAATTAATCGTCATATAATTCAAAACTTCTAGACATTTTTTGTATCTACTATAAACGATCATAAAATGAAAGTAAATTGTTAAAAAAATGTATTGAACAAGTAATGGAAAAAAATTCATTATTGGTCAAAGAATTAACTACAGAATTCTAAAACTTAACCATTACCCATTAACCCCACACCGTCCTACAACTCAACCAAACCCTACAAAACCGCGCCGGGTCCGAATCCGGGGCAGATCCGCGCAGCTCAGCGCATTTACGATTACACTACAACTATCATTACAAGCGCACTATTGATTCCTAATCCGCACTTCCGGATGTTACGTAACCCCCCTCGCGGGCGGCCGCGCCCTGCCCCCGCGCCACCCCTGCAAAGATTTACAACCGGCCGGGTAGCGTTTGACGAATGATTGGCCGGCCGCTCGCTTGTTACAGGAAGGCTTTACGGACTGTTTTGTTTTTCAGACACGGATATGTATAAATATCATGAGGCTGTGGACTGTTTTGTACGTTTGTTGTTGAATTGTTGGGTTTTAGTAAACAAGCTTAGGATTATTTTTGGTACTTGATTGCTATGTTTATACCTATCAGTAAGCCACATGTAGCAAAAATGCAAATCAATAGCAATTTTCCGAAAGTTCAGTTAAAAACTTCTGTAACTAATAAACGGAATAATGTAATTTCCCTGAACGGGTTCTTCGATTTTTTTTTAATACAGTTGACCGATTTTTGTAACTTCTATTCCCAGACAAACGTAGACACATTGTGGGCTTAAATTCTGCCGTCCCCGAGTGGGAGTTTAGGCGTGAGGACAAGTCCGTTTATAGCCAGCAGTGTGCGTTGGGTTGAGTCCTTATCTCATTTAGGAATGTGCTATTTTTATAGGTAAGTAAACTATGAGATAGCAAATGGAAGATTATCTTCAGGCGGTAACGTGTACCAATTACGAAACCTTGTTTATCGTTATCGTAGGTTCTGCAGACTTTGCGAATGAGCGCAAGACCTGCTCAGCAACAGCAACCAGCCACAGCTGCTCAGTAACAGCAACGACTATGAAACAACGAACTACTTCTTTTGACATGGGAATTCAAGAGAAAAACCGGCCAAGCGCGTGTCGGACCACGCACAATGAAAGGGTTCCGTAGTTGGAATGACTTTATCCCAAGAATAAACTTAACATTGTAGTTGACAGACATGTTCCCTCATACATTCCAACTGCAAATGTAAGTTTCATCATTTCAGCCGAGAGACATCCACTGCTGGACATAGGCCTCCCCCAAAAGATGAGGGGGGAGGGGGTTGCCGATCGCAGTATGGTGTTAAAATGTATAGAGAACGCTGCTGACAATTCTCTAGTAACTCCCTTAGTCGCCTTTTACGACACCCACGGGAGGAAATAATGGTGCTGTTCTTGACGTCCGGCACCACACGATACACACACACCACAATGTAAGTTTGTACGCACAATATTGAGTGATTTACCATGTTATTTTAAGACTATAGACATCATAAATATAGGTTTTCCTGTAATTTATAAGTAAAGAACTATTTTCTGTATTTTTTTCAAAATTTTAAGCTCGGTAGTTTTGGACATAATGGTTAACTTTCATCTATTTTTGAATTAACTTTAAAAGTATTTATTATAAAATTATTAAAAATTATATAATAATATATCCGAAATCCTTACAACAAGCCCTTTTATTTGATACGTCACACGGTACCGTATGCTAAACTTTTTTTTTTCTAATTTGCACCCCAAAAGTGACCCCTATTTTCAAAATTCATTTACGTTACACGTCAGTGTTTGGGTTACAGAAATTCTAATTTAATCGGTCCAGTAGATTCGGAGCAAATTAGCTGTGACAGACGGACAGTCTGACAGACAGACAGACACACGAGTGATCCTATAGTTTCCGTTTTTTTCTTTTGAGGTATGGAACCATAAAAAGCGTTACATTTTGCCGTACCGACATTTTTTTTTAACTCTTAAACGTTGTTAATTTATTTATTGTGCCTTTTTTTAAGTTTATCATATTTATTCGTTAGTCTAACATTGATATCATGCTTTGTATTTCTTCCAGAGGGTAAGGGTGCCGTTTAGAAAGAAGTAACAATAATAAATGTAGGCGTCCAAGCAAAAAGGGTCCAGTTGTCGGCATTTAGTTCCCGAGATATACGCAGTTTTAGTACGCAGTAAATATGGGTGAAAAAAAATGCATTTTGCGATTTTAATGAATGCTCAATTATCTACAAGTTCATATAGTAAATTAATTTATATGATGTTTCTTGAAATTTTAGGACAAAAGTTTAATAAAAAGGTACTGGACCAGTGGACAAAATGTCAAATTTGAAAATACTTTTTTTTCAAATCAAGCTTTTTCAGTTTGAACTTCAAATGACTGATAAAAAAGAAATTGCCAGTTTTTGAATATTTTTTTAATCCTTATTATCAATTGACTATTCTAGATACCGAATCTAGTCTTAACTCAATACCCCACTACTGGACTCTTTTTGATTGGACGCCCACATACATAGATATCTTAATATAATATAATTCTCCTGTACGTGTGTTTGTCACCTAACTCCTTTTAAACGGCTGGACCGATTTGGTTGAAATTTAGTATTTATATTTCAACGGGTTCCTTTGGAAACACAATTGGACCCGGTGGGCGGCGCTATTGTTCCGTTTGGTGCTGGACGTAAAGAATAGCACCATCCCATTTCTTCCCGTGGGTGTCGTAAAAGGCGACTAAGGGACTTAATAGAGAACGGGCAGCAGCGTTCTCTATGCAGTTTTAAAACCATACTGCGATGGCCAACCCGCCTGCCAAGCGTGGCGATTATGGCAAATCCCCCCCCCCCTTTTTTTGGAAGAGGCATTTGACCAGCAGTGGAGGTCTTTCGGCTGAAATGATGAGGTGGCGCTGCTGTGGATGTAAGGTGGTACGAAGTTCACCGGGTCAGCTAGTAATAAAATAATATCTTTTATAATGTCGGTATCAAATGGATAGACGCATGACCAGCATTATCATTATAGCACAAGGGGGTCTTACTCCGAAGCGATAATCCGAAGTATCGGCCAACTGTTCGGCCGTTTTGAAACTTCCAAATTTTTCTTGCATTCTCACAGCATGTTTGTCTATTTTTAATATTTCTGTTTAGTTTATTCTACCACTTATTTAAATTATATAATTTTTCTTTATGTATGATGTACCGGCACAGCGTCCTATTAATTGTTTGCTGCACCGTACGACGTCATTACGTCAGCACCGGGAGTCGCTGAAAACCAGCGCTGGGGATCTGTCTTGCATAGGGTCGCAGTATAATGCTGAGCGATAGCCGTTTTGCGTGGATGTGACGCATGTTTCCCCCAACCTTTTCTTATTTTTGTGTTTATGTTCTTTTTGCGTCATGTTTACCGCAGTTAAACGTATTTTCTTACTTTTCTTCCCTTTTTTGACTTGGAGTTCTTACCCGACTTCAAGCCAAATTTTTTGATTTTGGCTTATTTCTTTGACTGTCGTTTTTTTTTTCTTTCGCCGTAGTCAGCCACAGTTAGCCGTAGTCTCAAAACGGCCGACAGTTCGGCCGATACTTTGGATTTATGTTCGGAATAGACCCCCTGGTTTCCCTAAGATAATGGAAGGACAGTTCCTCTTAAAAGACTCGTAATAATATTGATTAAAGCAATATTGCAAGCAATTCAGGGTCAAATAAGCTAGCGAAACTGCAGAGGTGATGGGTAGGTATTTTTTTTTGGAGGTCAGCGACAGCTGGTCGTGTTGATAGACTTGAAGTATGAGTTGAGAAAATCTGTTTTCTTTTGTTACCTTTTAAGGAGTAATGATGACAGGTGGAGTAGCGCCATCTAAGTAAATGGTTTACTATAAGCTGGAAAACGTATTGTAGAGCAATGGTAGAGGATGCAAGCAAAGCAATTGAATGAAGCTAGCGTTGGTTAGCGGGTCACAAGCAAGCAAGCTAAAGTGAGCAAATGAGGGAAGAAGCGTAAAAAGCTTGGCATTTTAGATTTATCTAAACTCCATTTATTATAACATTAGAAAAATAACAGTTGTCACCCTTTCGTTATTCCGATAGTAGGAAATTAGGTTATCGGCGTAAATATAAAGCAGTACTTTGAATTTAAATAACGGTCAATTATATTTGTTTTATTTATTTGGGACAAAACGCAGTTATACATTACAGCATTTACAAAAAGTCGTTTTATTACAGTCGAATAAACGTATAACCCAGACTATTGTCCACGAAGTGATATCGGTGTATGAAAACGAACGCATGTTTAAAACCATTTTTTTTACGTTTCACAGGGAAGGAATTATGTCTGATTCCTATCACAGCAAATAATAGAAAGAGGAACTAAGGAAGAGCAGTTGGCGGTTTTATATTAAACATTGAGTGACAGTACTGACAGTGTTGCCATTATCAGAAAGTAAGAATCGATTCATTTTTGTACAGTCAAATAGAGTAAATACCAACGCGATATAAACGTCTAATAAACTGTCGTTATTTTGCCGTTATTTAACTGGTACTCTAAAAGTGGTGTGGACTTAGGATTACGTCACTTACCTACTTATCAACTCCAGAACAACAACATATTTTTGCGAAATAAGTACTGAGCTTTTCTCAAAACTTAACAGCTTTCAGGGTTGACCTTATGCCGCTATAATTATTTTTGGCCACTAGGTGGCACTGACTTCTGAGTCCTGGCCAGCGACCTGAAACTTCTAAAAATCCTTAATACCTTCTAAACTCCGACACCCACGCGAAGGGTGTTCTATTTTCATCTCGTCTCGCGCCAAAATATTTTTCATACTCGTTGTAAAAACACTTAAGTAGTACAATTTGTACAAAATATTTATACAAAAGATCTTACCGTTTGTAACGCATCGGGGCATCAATCGATGCTCCTCAATCGTCGGCAGCGCATTAAGGCGTTATGGGCAATATGAAACAAGTTTACTATTGTTACATTTGTAACGAACACGTAGATATTGTTTACGTGAATAAATTCTAGGTGCTGGCTGCTCCGGGTGTCACGAACATTTTGTAAAAAACCGGTCAAGAGCGAGTCGAACTCGCGCACCGAGGGTTCCGTACATATATATGATGTTGATGATTTCTGAAAAACTGTGCTATTTTGAGACATCGTTTTATTTTTCCTGTAATCTTTACATAAACTTCTATCACATAGAATAATTTCAGATTTTTAACTATCCAAACTTCGGAGATAAGGGGGGAGAACGGTTTCTTTTTTTAATTTTTCATCATAAGTCGGAATCTGATGCATAAAAAAAAAATTGAGAATGTGCAAACAGCGTTCTTTCATATGATACCCCCACATGCCCTAGTAGCCTCACTTCAAATTTTTAAGACAGTCCCTTTCGCAAAAAGAGGTATATTTTCTAAATATTTATTTCTTGTCTGCAAAATAGTTGGGCAAACGTCATCTAAAATTATTATAAATTTCAAGTTGATAGCATTAGTAGGTCTTGCGATATCCAGGTGTGACAGACAGACAGACAGACTTAGTGTCACCATAAGGGTTCCTTTTTACCATTTTGGTACGGAACCCTAAAAATGGCACTTGTCTAGGCAGCGCTGATAGCACGCACTATCATGATAATACGTTTTGGTATGGTCGATGTAAGCCGCCTAAACAATAATAATACACACAACAATAACAATAATAATGTTTATTTTATTTTTTATTTTACAGTTATGTTGTGCCGTTTAGTGCTAGAATCCAATGAAAATAAAGAGTACTGAAATAGACATTAGTCATTAAGGTATTAAGCTGATATTAAGCAGTCTCAAGCTGATATTCTACGAAGGTAAGAACGGTAAATACCAATGTAGTATTGCGACAGTGTCATGGGCGGATTTGTAAAGTGGTAAATAACATCACAAAATTTTTAATAGATATTTTCATGCCGTTTCGTGGTGCATCATTAAGACGGAGAGATATGCCAGTGACCTTGAGTGGTTAGCTTGCGTGTTCTGTACTGAGCTCACGCAACGCGTCGTACGTTCAGCCGTAATAGGACTCGCCCATCAAGGAGCGTTGTCCCAAATTTGACGCATTATTAATTTATTATACACAAAACAAAAGGTATTTTAATAAAACGCGTATACTAAAAGATTAATAATTAAATTATCTTTAAATTGGTGAAGGTTTCAGTAAAATACGCTTGGTAGATTTTGCGCCATTCTCAGTTTTTTATCCGCGTTAGTTACAAATTAATTTCTCTATGTAATATAAACATAATCTAAAATATTCACACATTAAATTATTGAGAAAATGCTCTAATTTAACATAATTTTTTTTCAAATCAATAACCCTACTCGTTTAGACGTGATCTTCAGTATAAAATCATTAAAAGTCGGTTATCGTCGCCTTAAGGCGAAAGCGTCAGGGTAGCCCGTGAAATTCAATTTTTCTTACGTTTTTTTGCAATTTGCAGGTCAGTGTAATTCTTCAAAGTTCATAGAATCCTATTGAATGACTATTTCATGAAATAGTAATTCAATAGGATTCTACGAAGAGAGTAGTTGTATTGCTTATTCTAATGATTATAATTCTGTAACTGTTCCGAGTGGTGCCGTAAAGAATATGGGTTTCGTAAAAGGAGACTAAGGGACTTACTAGAAAATGGGCAGCAGCGTTCTCTATGCATTTTAACACCATATTGCGATCGCCAACCCGCCTGCCAAACGTGGCGATTATGGAAACACCACCCCTTATGGGAGGCCTATGTCCAGCAGTGGACGTCTTTCGGCTGAAATGATGATGAATTCTGTAAAGCCATATTTGTTACGGCCGCGAATCATATTTTAATCAACATAGGTACAACCTGACACAGAAACGCAAATTACAAAAAAAAAATAAGAAAATTTGAATTTCGCGGGCTACCTTAGCGCATCCCATCCGTATCGCAGGCAGCAATGTACTACTTACCTATTAATATGTGTACGAGTCATGTATCGTACTGGCACGCGCGCATTGATAGATCAGCATTTTTCCGTCGCCTTGCACAAAATATAGTGTAACGCGACAGTGTACGAACAGCGTTCATAGTCAGCTGTACTCATTCATATAGCATTAGTTACGTGGTAGTTAAATATATTCAATAAACCATCATCTTTGGCTATCCGAGACTTATCATTCAAGCTAACATCCAAGGTGTGTGCGACCCATTCAGCAGCGCATACATCTTTTTGGTCCTTCGAGCCGGATGCTGCGTCTCGGAGTCCAACTGTAAGTTGGCCCTCCTCGTACTGTCCAGGGCACTATTCTATCCATGGAAACTCTCAAAACACAACAATTTACTCGCAACAATACAAAATATGCACCCAAATCCGTTTTCAATGCACACACAGTACACTATATGACAAAGTATTTCATCGCTCGATAAAACAAAAGACTACAGACATAAGTGATATTACAGGGAGTACTCGTCTCGTCGACCCTCGAGGGTAAGCAGACATGTAGGTAGCGCTGTATAGGTACGTTACCTATAGTCCGATGCAGACGGCATGTCCCTAGCGATAGGGGAACGGCCCATCTATATTAATCGAGCAGTCCTAATTTTGGGCGAAATTAGGAGATATTGTTTTTGGATAATTATTTGGTGATAGAGTGTTAAGTTTGTAGTATTTTTAAGCTTTGTATTTTACCCGAATGCGCGACAGCAAAGACCTGGGGGTTTACTCCGAAGCGTTAATCCGAACTATCGGCCGAATGTTCGGCCGTTTTATAACTTCCTGATTTTCTTTTTTTGACTTTGAATCCTTACTCGATTTTTGACGTTGGCATATTTTTTTTTTTCGCCGTAGTCGGTCATAGAACGCCGTAGTCAAGCAACGGCCGAACATTCGGCCGATATTTCAGATTTTTAAGTTAGGAGTAGACCCCAAGGTTATGTTTGTGGACGTTCTTTTTCTTGTTAATTATAAACCCATTCAAAGCAATATAGACTTAGCTTAAAATAAGCTTTCTATACTTTTAATCAATACTTATTCAGAATGAATGTGCTCTCAAAACGTTGAAGGAAAACATCATGAGGAAACCGGCATGTCCTGTCCTAGAACCAACAATTCGAAGACATGTGACATCTACCAACCCGCACTGGGCCCGCGTGCTGGATTGCGGCCCACTCTTATCGACAGGAGGCCTGTGTCCCAGCAGAGGGAACATTATAGTCTGATTATGCTATATTATGCTTATGCTAAATGGATGAAATTCATCGTTAGAGTTGCCAAAAAATAATACTAGGCCCGTTTTGACATTTAACTTGAATCGATTTATCGTGAGTATTAATTAGTGAAGTAACCATAACCAAACGGGCCTATTATTTTTTGACAACTGTAGTATTAAAGCATAATAATACTACACTTAAGAAGAGTCTCCAAATTAGAGAACAATAACAATAACCTACCTATTAATACTTTATGAACCTACTACCTAAGTCTGCGACATTATTGATGCCTACACTGAACTGGTTTCAACGTTATTTCTATCCTAACTCGACGGATTAATAGTCTTTAGTGACGTCAGAGACTGCACTTAACCTAAGTAGGTATCTATCTGTGATCACAGCCGTAACGATCGGTCTGAGTTATGCAAATTCGGAAAAAGCATCCGACATTTGCTTAAAACATCAAAATTGGACAAACTCTATAAAGAGAATTGATTACGTAGACCAAAGCACGGAACGCACCCCTTGATATAAGTGAGGGTGGAACAATATGACCTTATAAGAATAAAAATACCTACAAGGTATCAATAATATTAACGATAGACAAGAAACGAAAATGTTAACATTAAAATATCATACGAATATGGTCTCCTAATCACAAATTTAGAATAAAACCGGATTTCATTAATACGATTACGGAATGATCACTTGTCGACCAAATTAATTACCAAGATGTTCTCAGTGAATATGAGATTTTATTGAGCCTGTCCAATTTATTCACTAATCTTTTTATATAATTTATTTTAATGCTACTAAAGATGTAATAAATGATTGAACTAATTTCCTGTTGGAAACTTGTTTGATATTTCTACTTTGTGGTGTATATGCGAACTCTACAGTGCAAGCGAAAGTCCTTCCACGACGCAACACCGCAATAAATTGTTGACGTACGCGTTATTGGGGGACGAGATGACACGCGTCGCAGTGCGATGACGTCCTGAAACATCCATGTTTCATCGGTGTCCGGCGTCCGGCGTGCGTCCGGCCGCGTCCGCTCGTCCGGCGGCCGTGGGCGGCCGCTGTGGGCGTGCAGGCGCTGCACCGCCCCGCCCCCCGCGCGCCCCACGCTGTTTATTCTCGGCCCGAGTGGCGGGGCGCGCGACAGTCGCCCGCGTGACGCGCACCCGAACGCACGCGTGCGTCAGGTATACACCGGACACGGACGGACCGAGCGGTGCATCCTAACACCGGACATCACAAAAAATACAGTTATTAACATTTTCGGATAAATTCAAGTTACTACGGTGACGGAAACGCGAGAAGGGTGTAGGGTCGCAGAGTCGCAGAAAATGCATTTCCCGTGTGCATGGCGCAGGCGGTGCGGGCCGGGGGGTGGGTGCATACGATGATGGACATCGTATTGATTTCTATCTGCCCGCTCCTCCCTTATTGTGGCGGTGCAGGGCGCGCCATCGATCGTTGCACCGGCCCTTTAAATTAACACCCCGCGATTCGGCTGGACACACGATATTTGGACTTTATTGTAAAGCGTTGCAGTGTCGTGTGCGTGATGGACCAAGTGCGAATTGAGTTTTACAATTTATTGCGTCACGTGGATGCCAGTACGTGAGTTATTTAGTAAATTGCAATTAATGCTAATTACTTATTAATTGAAATAGATATTAACTGTGTAATATAATAACAGTTACACTGATTTATATCACAAGTTAATTTGATTGTTCTAGTGCATTGAAGTTCTGTTCAGTAACATTTAGTTGCTAATTAAATGTGTTGTATTTACGCGTTGAATCTAGATAATTCTGGATATATTTAACGATAAACAGATAATTATTTTGATTGCAACAAAACTTTACAGTTAATTAAGTTGCAGAACTTTGTCAATTAAAATTAAATTTTAACCGCAAAGCGTACAAACTTCCGCTACGTGTAAATTATAAATATTTATCATCGCTCCTCCACCCTTCTCGTCGCATACAATTATAAATTAAGCACGAATTACAATAATTTAACACGAAGATGTCACCGCTCGATCCTACCGGCACTGCGTGAGATTATTAATTATTCTTATTCATACAACTAATGTGCAAACAATTTTTCAGAACAAAAACATCCAATAATACACAATACTCAAAAAAAAACAATCCAAGCTTTAAAAATAAACTTCATTTTTTTTAAACTGACGTAAAAGTTTGTACGGATCAAGAAGGGTGCAAGTCGTGCAGAGTGCACGGCGTAGATAACAGATCGTTTTGGGTGCGAAGCTGTGTGGAAGGCATTACGGTGGCGGCGGCACTGGGCGCCCGGCTGGAATGCGCAGGATTGGACACGTATAGCGCGCGCGCACGCCCCGACACGGTGCCGCCTTCAGAGCACCCGGCCATGGCGACCGACACCGGTAAGTACGCAGCACAGCATCACAAGTGCGCTACACACGATCCGATAGTTTTATGACGATCTAAGAAACCACCACTGAAGACTGTAGAGCAATCGTCATGAATCGGAAGATATGTAGCGCACTTAATACCATTTGGATCTTTGAAATAGAAGTTAGAAAATCTATTCGAAAACATTTGCTGCTTAAGAAAGTCTTAACATCTCATTATGGACATTATGATAATATAATGATATAATTCGTAAGAATAGCAAATGTTTTGAGATAGATTTCCAGCATGATCAGAGGTCTTCCACCTCTCTGAATTTAAATTCAAAACTTAAATTTTAAATGATTTAGATTAAATTTGCATTAGATTTTAAATATTTTATTCGCCCAAAGTTACTTGAAAAATATCTATGATTTTTAGATGAGATATTTTTAAAGTTTAAGTAGAATGTCAAATATCCTATCCTATATTAATCAGATTTAATAGGTTTTGTTTTAAAATGTAGCGCCCGATGAGAACACCATCCTAAGAGGCTTGCCTTGAAATATTTCTAGTCTGTTTGATCAAACGTATGCATTACAATGGAACTAATTCGCATTCCAAAGGATATAAATCGTTTCAAAACCAAAATAAAAAATAAAGTCCAACTCTATAACGCTCTCAGTCCAAACATACGAACACAATCGAAATCCGAAAAAAAGTTGAATTCGAAACTCAAAACGCCAATTGCAATGAGACGCAATTGTTTACCAACAGAATGTATACTATGGTACGTACGCGTGGCTACGTCACACATACGTATGAGTTCGTTGATATTCGCCCCCCTCCCCCCTCGCCGTCCTGCCTCAGGATCTACCCCGCAGGATCTGGGGGATGGGGCGACCGTTCTTGTTTAATGACGTCGCTTCACTCGAGACCCGAGTTTTTCTTTTATTTTCGACAAATGCATTTACAAATAATTGTTCGTGGTAAAATGTTTTTGGTGTTCTGTTTTATTTTATTTTGAAGCTTGTTTTGAGTATAAATGGCGTTTTACTAAACAAATTGCGTGTTTACTACGTTTTTCCTTTTGCTGAACGTTCCAGTAAGACTAAGTCGTTCGTTTTCTGATTAGAATACTTCTAACTTGCAATCACAAAAGTGTTCTCGGCTCTCCATTAAACAACTAATATGTAAGAATCGTAGATTTCCAAATCTAATAAGAAACTCCAAAATCAAATGATCCATCATTATTACCTAATCCATCCAAGCGCACTATTATATCCATTTTTACTGCCGTAAACGCGTTCTTCTTCACGATTTCCAATAGGGTTAATACTGCGCCGGCTACAGTTATACGCGTCATAAAAACGCTAACTCCGCCGCCTTCGATGTCTCACCCTTCCAGAGGGGTGAAATGGACAGGGGATCAAAAGCCGTGCATTCACACTCAAAATATATCATGACCTTTTTGATATGAACCTTTTATGAACAGTGTGAATGGGTATTTAGGGACACTGTTTAAGTGTATTGATTTTAGCTAGCCGCTGCTTCAAAGACATTAAAGGCCGTTGAATTTAGAGGAAAAAATAAAGATTCTTGGAATATCAAAGCAAAGATTGATTTGCAAACCGTTATTTTTAAGAATAAGTATCGCTCGAGATGATCTTAATTGTTTCTGTGAATCATTTTCGTTATAACAATAAACCGGATTGTTCTTCTTACCAAAAACTGCTAATCAATAAAAACTGCAAGACGGAATTACTAGAAGAGAAAAGCGCACTTTTCGTAAACTTCTGTTTGAGTAGAAAAATGCAATACACACAATCATTACTCAAAGATATTTTAAATTCCGCCATTTTATTTCCGCCTATAAATTACGCGCTAACTTAGTAATAAATTCAAGCCTTCACTGTGACTCTCGACCGGATATTCTGAGATTAATTAGATCCCTAAATCTTTGTAACAGGACCACGACAATCCCAACATCGCTGGGTTACAAACTTCCATTCAAATTTTAAACTTCGCTGATAGTCCCGACGAATTTCATATCAAAATAAGTTCTTAATTTACAAGATCTTGTGAATCATATCGAAAATAAATGGGATTCATTGCAAAAGCTGCTTTAACAAGTCGATCAGAGCTTATCAGATTATGAATGGACAACAAAAGACCAATGAATTTTAATACAATAGGTTATAAAAAATCATTCCAATGTTTTTGATGACACACAGTCTAGTAAAAAAGAAGGTCTGATGTTGCTGATATTGTTGAGAATATTATTTGATTTTAATGTTGATTTTAATCGATAAATTCTACACAATCTAGAAGTGCAGCGCTTTAATGCAGAGGTAACATGCTGGCCCGTGGATTCTCCCGCAGCTTTGAAGAAGTAAAACTATCGTTGTTCAAGGCTTATTGTCAAAGCTTTTATACGGGGAATCTGTAGGTCAGTCACACCAAAGGATCGCTGGATGTCCTGCGCGCCCAGTATAACAACATCTTCAGGATGATGTTGGGGCTGCCTCGCTTCTGCAGTGCATCGGGGGGGGGATGTTTGCGTTATATCGCACTGACGGCTTTCATGCCATCATCCGCAAGAAAACCGTATCCCTGATCTGCAGAATGCGTGGCAGCTGCAACGGAATTCTGATGACTGTTGCCGACAGGATCTCTTCTCCGCTGTGGAGATCCTTTATTGAGCGGGTAATTTGAGTGGTGTGTGTGTTTTAATGTAAATTGTAATTGTATGGATTAAGTTATCTGAATTAAATGAATTTTATTTTATTTTATTTATTTATTTTAATCAAAACAGTGGATTCAAATTCAATGCAATCTGATCAAGAAGCTTAATTTTTTTTAACACAACACAAACATTGATATATGAAATAAATAAGAAACGACAACATTAACTAAAAAAAACTTAATCTTAGCAAAGGAAATGCCGATGTTATTGACTCATGCAAAACGGTTAGCATTAATAGTAAGCACAATACATTATTTATGTCGATCGGGACACTCGTAAAGACGCCATTTTTATTTAAAAAAGACTCTCCCGTTGTTTCCAAGATGTGATTGCGCGCGACCGTGCGCAAATTTCTAATGTATGGAATTACAACTCAACGAACTTGGAAATCTTGGAACATGTCTTTTGGATATTTAAAAGGCAATTTGAGTTATGACATGCTTTCTTATTTCTGTTATTTTGATTGATTTCTAAAACATAGTGATTTCGATGTTTTTTTTTGTTTGGTTTTCTATTTAAGTAGGTCAATCTTTTGTTTATTTATATTAAATTATATTTATTTTTGTAAATTGGTTTAAAAAAACACATACCGCCTATACAAAACAAGATTTATATTTGACATGGCTTAAACCATGGAGCCAGTTTTTGTAATAAGAACGTAACAGTGATTGAAATACCGTTCTTTTTACAAAACTGATAACTTAGTTCGGTACTAGGTTGTCAGTTTTGTGTTTAGGAACTTTACCTAGTCGGAATAAAGTTAGAAATTCAATAATGACTCCATGTTTTAAACCTGGGTATGAAGATAAACCTTGTTTTGTAATAAGGGGGATTATGTTTAAAACTAGAGGAGTTCGGTGTTTCCTAATTGAATACTCTGAGAAGAAAGACCGAAACAAACTCGGAGACCTCTGAGTCTGTCTGTTTTAAAGTCTACAATCTTGCTTAGGTCATCTGAGGACCATGCAAGTTTATATCTGAGATAGTCTTCTGAGGAAAGAACCATACAGATTTGAGTGGACCTGTCCAGTCAGTGTACGCATTTGCCATTAATCGTGTACCTCAACCCAGAACTTAAAGAGCTCAACATATAATAAAGAAAACAACATAACATCTCATCGTATAATAAATATGGTATTAGAATTCGTTTACATTTTAAATTATTTACTTAGTAGGTACCTACATCGCAAAAAACAACTGAATATCTTTGTCCGTGGAATTTTATTGTACTAATATTGAATTCGTCGTCATTATCGTTAGTAACTGATACCTAATATCAAATTGTAGATAGGAAAATTCCAAAAATTATGCATAATAATATTTGTAAAACTCACATAAAATCATCAGCAAAAACTATAAAAATGAGGAAAACATTAAATACTTAATAATTATTTCTAAGTTCACCACGTATGAAGTATTTAGCGTTGTTAGTCACAACCTGTACTAAGATCCTTGACATTTCATATTATTAACTACCTGCGAGTGCTCATCTATTATAAATATCATCAAACCTTGTTTTTAAATATTACTTGCCTTTGTTATAAAAAGCGCACAATTTATTAGTCATTAAAATAAAATTATTTTTACGAGTCTCCTAAGTTGCACATTTAAATAATTTTAGTCTTTCGATCCTTTAACATTATTGGTTACGTAAAACTGTTTCAAAGTCCCAAACTTTGCGTTTTAAAATACATTTTAAGGATTATTGCTCGTTTTATGTTTCAATTTAATTTTTTCGCTTCTTAAGTTTGATTTCTCAGAACTTTGTAAAGTTACGAAGGAAGGCTTCTCAGTCCCTGTATGGTTAATTGAAAATAAATACACACAAATTAAACGTCTTCTAGGTATTTTTGGCGTATGCAGAAAAAAATATTTTAATAACATTTAATCAAAATTCGGTTATATTTTAGCATTTTTTCTTTGAACTTAAATATAGACTAAGTAGTAGGTACCTACCCCTGAGTACAAAAGGCAACTCCGCTGGGATATATCATTTTATACATTGTTAAAAGCTATATAAATTGTAAGCTACAGCTTATGGTGACATTTAAAACTTTTTGCGAGGTCAAAACGTGTAATAAATTGTATCTTTTTAAAAACATAACAATAAATTAGAAATACTTATGAAATTAAAAAATCGTTTTGGTTCCTAAAACCGATAGATTATAATATAAATTGCCAGCGATCTTATGGCACTTTTTATTGCGCTTAGGTAACACTATGGCTCAAAGATATTTATCATATACATTAAATTAAATCTAACGTTACTTCCACGAACCACATGACCTGTGGTTGTGAAATATGCTTTATGGAATCTTTGACATCGAGCATTTTCACTTACGTACGAATAAATCAAGCGAATTATCCCAAGATATTTATTACCAAAGTCACTGTTCGAGGTCCAAATGTGATCTATTGTTAAATTAACTTGAAACTAAAATACTTACATCCGCAATCTAATAATAAAGTCAAAGTCAAATCGTGTATTTCAAATCGAACGTCAAAAATTAACAAGAATATATAATTTATTCTAGTTGCTCCTTCCAAAAAGTAGTTTCATATGGAGAAGATTATATTATTGTATGAAGAATATATTATTAGCTACCTACCTATTTAACTAAGGTGGTAAATAGGTGAAGAATACGCTGCACAGGTACAAATTACAACTACACAAACTACAAATTCGCACAGTTCAACAATTTTGCGAAATTGTAGTTTCGGTTATGTGAAAGATTTTAAGGCCTGATAATTTGAATTCAGTGAAAGGCAGGGCATTCTTTCGCCTAGATTATGCAAATAAAATGTTATTTGAGACTTTATTTAAATAACCTCCTTTATTGAAAAACTTGATGACAGCCATCATCCGCGCGCCGGTTAGGAAATTAATTATTGCTTACAGATTTTAATTATTTTATTGGAAATTAAAAAGACTGATATTAATTTAAAATGATTAAATCATATATTTTTAATAACTCAGATAACTTTCAAGTAACTTGGCGTGCGCTACCGTTACGTAAATTGTTAAAAAAAACATACAATTTTCGCTTTACACATACTTACACAAAGAAACATAAATTTCTTCTTTTATTTATTTTCGTTTGTGCGTGCACAAAAATAAATAGTTAAGAGAAGAAACTTATCTTATGTTTTGTTAATGAAGAGTACTGAAAAGCCCTCGTAAAGTCCAGGCATTACGAAGGCCTTTCAGCTCAAATCCAACCAACTGCTTTAAATACAGTTATTTTACGACTAAAATAAATTTGTAAGGTACACTGACCGCTCTGTATGGCGCAGGCGGCGCCGCGGCCGGCGGCGAGCAGCAATACTCCTTGCGGTGGAATGATTTCCACTCGTCCATGGTGTCCTCCTTCAGGCGCCTGCGCGACGAGGAGGACTTTGTCGACGTCACGCTTGCGTGCGCTGGCGCCACCTTTACCGCGCACAAGGTAAGATTAAATAATACTATAATAATATACCTATTATTAGTAGGTACCTACTGGTACCTATTTGGAAAATTACAAAAAAAAAAACATCATGCGGCGCAATAATTAACACTCTTCCGTGAAAGTTTGATATAATACGGATTTACAATACTGCACTATTATCAATAAATTATTTGCATATTTAAATCTTGGAAGTGCGAGCCAACAATATCGACCGTCAATACCGCATGGGAATCGGGCTTGATACTTTCTTGCAAGTTTCCGAGAAATATCAAGAATGTTTATCACGAACATGGGACCCACGATTGTACTAGACATTCGCCAGATTTATTTTATATGGTCCAACTTTCACACGTGCATTCTTGGAATATCTGACTTATTTGTTTGTTGCCCACCAGGTGGTGTTGTCAGCGTGCAGTCCTTACTTTCGGAGACTACTGAAGGCGAATCCCTGTCAACATCCCATCGTGATTCTGCGTGATGTCCACGATAAAGACATGGAAAGTCTTCTTAGGTGAGTTCTTGTAAATTTTTGAGAAACACCTACCAATTGATATTCGCTTTCTGAGCATTTCCCACTCAACTACGCACTACTTCAATTTGTAATATATTAGAATTCATAGATACCTATATTTTTATCCCGTTTAGATTCATGTACCAAGGAGAGGTGCACATCGGTCAAGAGCAGCTGAAAGAGTTCCTGAGAGCAGCCCAACTGCTACAAGTGCGAGGGTTGACAGACGTTCCAGCGCCAGCGCCGATGGCCACTTTAGATCAGAAGGCTTCACCAGTAAGGCTTCAGACTTTGGTAGAACTTCATATTAGGAGTCCCATGCTGGGCGCCTGTAAACCATTTTGGTACCACGTGGTGCGACACAAAAGAACTTAATGCCGCCCAGCACGGGAAAGTATCATGAACCCTTTAAAAATAAAAAAATAATATTTTCTATATTTATAAATGTTAGTTTATAAAAAGAAATAGTAATCCTTTCTATAAAAATCGACACTTTAGATCAGAAGGCATCACCACTGAAACTTGCAGACTTTTTATAGAACTTCCTTTTAAGAGTCCCACGCTGGGCAACAGTTAGTCGTTTTGGACTTGATTATGAAGTCTTTAAGAATTTAAAAACAATATTTTCACTGTTTGAAAATGTTTCTCCGAAAATGACAGGACTTTAGTAAGTATTATTGTTAAATGCCCAATAATTTCAACAGTCAGCATCCTCATGGACTGAAACCGGAAGCGGAGCATCACGCGAAGGCCGGGAGGGGGGTGGACAACAGCGCGAAGGCAGGAGACCACGGAAACCAGACGACGGTGCAGCCAACACACCACCGCCGAAGCGAGCCAGGTCCTCGGACCTGTACCAGGCGCAGATGAAGACCAGGTATTAATGAGCATTCCATGATTGTGTAACTGAGTACCTACTGTTCTTTTTGCTCTCAAAGTAAAGTCCAAAGCTGATAACCAAATACAATTATTACCTTTCTAAAACTAGTAGTAAGTTGTTCGCGTGAAATAAACTTAGCACTGTTCCTCAAAACTGTGCACTTGAAAAATCCGTCCTCTGCATTTATTACTATTTTTGTATTTTTATTTTATTTATTACATGTGATGGGAGTTAGTGGTATTTATGAGTGTTTCAAATTATTGGTGTAGGACGGAACAGCTACTGTCGGTGCAGGCAGCGAGCCCCGAGCGGCTGGGCACTAACGGGCACGAAATGGCCCTGTTCAGCCAGGCTATGGATACCTCACAGAACCCGCATCTGTCTGGAGTCTCTAACAATCTGGTAAGTTGTTGAGTATTAGTAATGAGTTGAAAATGTCGAGATTTTCCAATCATTATGTATTTCAGATTCTCTTGTTTTCTTCCGAAAAATAATATTTCATGCTGGTGCCCAAAAAGCATGAAATACTTATTGTCTTTGCATTGACAGTAACGTTTTGAAAACTCCAAATTTTTCGACTTATGTGCACAGTCTGGGGACGGCGAGGAGTCGTCATCTGATGCCGGCGCCAGTGACACTGAAGGCGAGACCCGTGCCAAGCAAGAACCTATCGACTATGACGACCCCGCCAACATGGCCAACACCAACGGAAGCCTGCCGCACAACTTCCCCGGACTACTTAATCTACCAGGTATTAGAACTGGATAAGGCTAAATAGTATCTTGTCTTTTGTAAGATTGTTCTTTGGTTATGCAGATTTATGATTGTAATTTGAATTTAATGACATTTTCTTAATTTCTAGGTTTCCCCGGCCTGCCCGGACCATCAGGAATACCCGACAATTACGGTAAGTGCATTCCTAACTCACAATAATAACTCTAATGATACATGACTCAATACCACATCACAATCACCGTAGAATTGATCTGAATAATTTCCATTTCCAATCTACAATATTAATGACGCCCAAAAGAACAAAGGAAGCAAATCAATTCATTAATTGTACATTATTGAGTCATGTACCTATTGCATGTAATAACACTAACAATTAAATAACGAGAACGACACCAAAGCGCTTAATTACTCTGTTATAATCGTTTCGATAAATATGTACTTCGCCCCCTAAACATAATACGCATAAACGCAGTTAGAAAAATCTTGGCAACCGTGGAAGTTACGTAGCGACCGATCGTTCTAGACGTGTTGTCAGACGAGTACCGTGTAGGAGCGCGCACTGACGGAGACCTCCCTGCCCCAGGAGCGACCTGGCCGGGCGGCGGAGCCCGGGCCGCGCCCGAGCTGCCCGAGCGGGCCCCCGGGGAGCCCGGCAGGCCCGCGTGCCCCGAGTGCGGCAAGCTGTACAGCAACAATAGCAACCTCAAGCAGCACATCCTCAACGTGCACGCGGCGCACGAGCTCGCGCACTCGTGCCCCGTCTGCGGCAAGGCGTTCAAGACCCGCCAGTACATGCAGATACACATGAACTCGATACACGGCGTCAAACAGAGGAGGCGCGACCCCGCCCCGTCCGCGGACCGCTGCGACCGATACACTCACCATAGCGCTTAACGATGTTGTTCGGATCTGTGTCTAACCGCCGCCTCTGTGTTACAGGGGCGGCTCTCGCGGGCGGGGCGGCGATGGGCTACCGGCCGCAGTGTCCGCTGTGCGGCCGCGTGTACTCCTCCACCTCCAACCTGCGCCAGCATATGCTCAATGTGCACTCGCAGACCGACCGCGACCAGTGGTTCCCATGCCAGCACTGCGGCAAGAAGTGCAAAACTAAGCACTACCTCATCAACCACCAGCTGCAAGCCCACGGCATCCGGCAGCGGCAGAACTCTTAGAGACGGCGCGACGCCGAGCTGGCGCCGCCCGTCGCGCACCCGCCGCTCGGCTCGGTCGGCACGCTCGGCTCGCTCAGCGCTTGGTGGTGATCGTCGCCGCTCGCCCCGCAAGCGACTCGACGCGCGATACATACAATAATAGGAATAGATGTGCCAAGGACCTACGTGAAGCGAAATCGGAACGGGATTGTTTATCGTATCTATATATTGTATTTTAATAAGACGTAATATTTTTAGAGAGTTTATTGCGTTCGGACGGTTCGGAATGTCGAGTTTAGGGTCGGGTTTGCCAACCGCTCTGCCCGTAGATAGTTTGTGTAACATGGTGCTGTCGGCATTGCAGATGCCGCGGCGCGGGGCGCGTTGGCAAACCCGGCGGTAAGCGATACCGTGCCGAGTGAGGGGGAGGAGCGAGACCACGAGTTGCTCCGCTACCTGGAGGCGCGCGCGCTCGTGAAGCAGGCGCGGCTCACGTGCCCGCTGTGCGGCGCGGCGCTGGCGTCGCCGGCGGCGGCGCGGCGCCACGTGGACGCGCACTACCCGCGCGACAGCCCCGTGTGCCCCGTCAGCGAGTGCGCGCGCTACTTCGCGCACCCCAACTCCGTGCGCAACCACATGCGCATCAAGCACCGCCGCCAGTGGGAAAAAATGAAAACTTTGAAGTGGAGTTGTGGCTGGGCTAACTGACACTGCACCGACCGGTGGAGAACGCGAATCGTTTGATATTCGGCTTTCTAAAGTTAAAATTTCAACGGCTGTGAAACGGAACTAAGTCGAGTGGGGCTCGTAATTAAACCAGAGAATATAATGATCTCCTGGCTGCATTTTTTCATATAACGCTGTCATGTTCATAAAACATTGTATAAAGCAGTAGGTATAAATCGACTGAAAATTATTTTTGTAGTAGAATAGACTGATATTGTTTAAGTAAGGTTTATATTATAAGCGCATTTTGACATGTGATGATTGGTGCCATTGATAGAATACGAAGTGCAACTAATGAATGTCGATCATTCTGATCACTTCCTGAATGCCTATAACTTCCATTGTTGCTTCTACGGTAATGTCCACTCTAATATAAGCGTCGTCTGGCGTACAGTTTAACGATACTGCTAACTGTAGTTCCTGAAAGAGTCTACAAACGTCCTATTTGATCTGTACTCTGCATGGACAGTCAGGCAAATTATTATTCAATAATAACTCTTGCTGATTAGGTGACCAAATGGGGACGTTTGAAGAACATTTAAAGCAATTGACGCTATTCCACTCACCAAGCACCTAGTAGGTTCAGCTTTGTAAGAAAGCTTAAGTCCGACTGTGCCAGATTCGCTTGTCCAGACAACGCTTATAAGTGATTCGTATTATTCTTCGATTAGCTGTTCGATTAGGTGTCCTGGTAATAAGCGTAGCATTAGTTGGTTCGATTCGCGGTGGGTTCAAGCGCCCGTTTAGACGGGACATCACTCTGCCACACTACTTTTTCCTAAAACATATCTGGTGCAATAGTTTAACTACTTGGAAGTTTTATTTTTTTACATTTGTTATTTTTATTGTATTTTTGGTAGAAAATTTTATTTTTAAAGGACAAAACATATTTAGGTGTGAAATGTCTTATATAAGTACAAGATTTATGTTTTTTGATGAACGATTGCACCAGTGTGTGCTACTCCTTACATGAATACTTTCGACCATAGATAAGACAATACGAAATAGATGTAACGAAAATGAATCTAATGCCTTTGAATGCAATAGTTAAGAATAAGTTCACTTCCAAATCATAGAGAATTTATTTTCTAAATGATGTTTGTTCGTGATGCTCTGTACGTAAGTCGTGCACAATCTAAAACATATCTAGTCAATGTAGACAACCGGAGGATTTATTTTAAAATGTACATAATAATCGACGATTCCATTCGCATATATTTTTGTAAAGAAAATGGGAAATACACCGAAAATAAAACTTATTCTGTTATTGAATGTTGTTGACATATTTTATAGCGCAAGTATTGAAGGGCACAGCTCCTATTCGAAACATGAAATGCCTTTTGTTCTAAATACTATCAGCGAGCGTACTGCGTGACAGCGCGTGCGCATCGCTGCTGCCTGCCAAAGATGAACATACCGCTCCTACATGGAACAGTTAGCCTTATGAAAGCAATAAATACAATGGTACTCCAATGTTAAACAATAGGCCTACAGATAGACTTGCACGTTTTATACTTTACCCACGAAGACAGACGTTGCCTTAGCATTAAAATATAAAGTATTAAGGAAAGTCTCAAGTCCATTTCGTAAGCTCGTGTAAATATTATCGAAGATGCCTTCAAAATATATGCGATGGAAACGGATGCATTTCATAGATCTCCAGAACGAAAAAAAATATTGGTAACTTAGCGAGTAGATGAAATTGTTCCTGACGCCTGAGAGGCATTGTATATCTTAATAACTATAAAAAATAAAAATAATAAAAAAATATTTTTAAGCGTAAACTTAGTCACTCAATAACCAAATGTTCAATGTGAGTAAACGATTCTAGTTGCGAATGTATTAGTGATACGATATATACGTAATAACTTAATTTTTACCAGAAGAAAGTGTCTGCTTATATAAATACATAAACAATAAAACTACCAAGTAGAAAGGTTTATTTTATTTGATCAAACCTCTTGACAATAATTGACTCTACATTTATACGACAAAAACATTACTAAAAACTAAATCTATCTACTAACAAACTACTTTATTATGAGAGAAAAAAGGTAAGGACTGCTCTAAACATCACAGGACTGTGATCCTTTTGCCTTAGAACATAAAGTGTATATTCTGTTGCAGGAGGGTGTCGAAGGACGCAGGACCTGCTGCGTGTGAGAGCTACAGACCCGCGGCCCTGCCCTAAGTGCGGCAAGATCTACCGATCTGCGCACACGCTGAGGACGCATCTTGAAGACAAACATACTGTCTGTCCTGGATATCGGTTAGTATACCTACCTGCATTCCTTTATTTGCAACAAATATTAAATTGATAATAATGTTTTAGGCACTAATACAAATACACTACAATACTATAGATATAAGCTTCTTGAGTAAATTTAAAAATATGTATAATATAATAAACTAGAAGATCAAGTTGTTGACGAGCCACCAAGATCATTAAAAACGAGACAAATGGAGGTTGGGCAATCCTGCTCCACCACTGTCGGGTTCCCAGATAACGGCAGGAGGGGTTCACATCAGCGTCGAGTCGACGATGAAGTACCTGGGACTCGTCCTCGACAGCCGGTGGAACTTCGTGGAGCATTTTCGACGTTTGGCTCCCAGACTG
Organism: Tiliacea aurago; assembly: GCA_948098905.1. NCBI lineage: Eukaryota > Metazoa > Arthropoda > Insecta > Lepidoptera > Noctuidae > Tiliacea > Tiliacea aurago. The sequence goes on along the minus strand of OX402581.1, from coordinate 26,757,386 downwards.
GAGCGGGCCGGGGCTGCCTGGAAGCGGCTCCTGCCCAATCTAGGGGGTCCAAACGCCTCCTGCCGGAGGCTCTACGCGGGGGTCATACGGTCCATGACCACCAACTAAAATGACCATAAACTTGTCAACATAATGCAATCTTCCTGCCTTCCCACAGTTGCGTGCTCTGCGGTACGGTGGCCAAGTCCCGCAACTCGCTGCACTCGCACATGTCGCGGCAACACCGCGGCATCTCCACCAAGGACCTGCCAGTGCTGCAGATGCCCACTAGATTCGACCCTGAACTTGCCAGCCAGTACGTAGTCTTCAGAATGTTTTTGTATAATTTGCTAGAACGTCCTCTTTCCTAGGTGAGAATGGCGACCAAATCTCCTAGCTACATAATGTTATTCCGAAGTCAAGACTCAAGATTGCCTTGTCTTTAACATACATACATAAACTCAAGCCTTGTACCCATGGGGTAGGCAGAAACTACAGAACACCACCTATTACAATCGTTACATACTCCTTTTGCTTCGTTTACGTTCATACATCTGGTTATACACGCACGCCGGTTGCGAGTACCTACTACGCACTTTTTTTTCTACGCAGTTTTTAACTTCGATATAATTACTATGTAGCGGAATCAACATCGCCACATACGAACAACGCGTCAAACTGACGTCACGCGAATCCTGCATCGCGCAATCAGTTTACTACGCAACTAGCATATATACAACGTCCCGACATCAATCGTCGGGCAGTTGCCCATCAGACACAACACCCGTCTGGTCGGAGGATCCTCCCTTTTCTATGGTGGATGAGTGAACTTTACACCCTGTTCCTCATACCACCAAAACTATTAAAAAACCTGTTCATTTGAAAGCTCCATATTGATAAGAAAAAAGAGTTTCATTTAAGTTGAAAAAAAGCCAAATTCTACAAAACTTAGCGCCTGGCAATAATCTCGCCCCTTACTGTGCTATAGATACACCTTTAGACCACAGATAGCTAAAAATGTCCAAAAGACTAATCCATCATTTCAACTCCATCAGGTTACTAGCAAAAGCCGGTGTGAAAGTATCACCAGAACAGCTTCGAGCACGCGCTTCTCCAACCGGACCTCGCCGCTCAGACATCAAGCTCGATGCCAAGTCTGCCGCATCAGAGAGCAGCTCCATCTGCGGAGACAATGATAACGACGACCTGAGCCAGTCGAGATACCAGGACAGCATACCCGTCTCGCCACCACGTAAGTTGACAAAGGATTTGGTGATATGTCTTTCAAATAAGGGCAACACGCCAGCGCTGCCATTGGTATTGCAGATGTAGTACATCACCATAGGCCACCGCCTAACAAGTTGACCAGTCTGTCATAAAAAAACGTTGGCAAAAATGACAAAAAATCTCTTTATTGTATTGAAGTAATATGGATATCCATCTTATTAAATTAAGGGCCCTAAAGCTCGAAACTATCAAGACTAATTATCCTAAAACCAATTGCTTCCGCAGATATAAACAACCTGGCAAATACAACAATCACAAAAGTTCCGGCAGTGCGAGCGGTGACCGCTAAGACTATGGAAACCCTTCCTCATGCACTGACTGCCGGCATGAAGCATGATGACTACCCTCCAGGGTATGGAGGCAGCTCAGCATTGCTTGACACCTACCTGCAGTACATCGGAGAAAATATGTTTGGTATGTAACGATTTTCAGAGATGTCATAGAGGAAAGAAATATACATACATACATACATAAACTCACGCCTTCTTCCCATGGGGGTAGGCAGAAACTATAGAACGCCACTTGCTACGCTCCTTACATACTCCTTTTGCTTCGCCTACGTTCATACATCTGGTCATACACGCACGCCGGTTGCGAGTACTACGCACCTGACCTTTCTGAAGAACATCACCAATTTGGTCACTATATGTCCTTCTAGGGCGTCCCCTCCCGGCGTTTTCACTCACCTCTGCTTTATAAATACCTTTTGTTAGTCGCCTTTCACTCATCCTCTCCACATGACCAAACCATCTAAGCATACTCTTGAAAGAAAGAAATATAATTCACCCAATATTGATTTGTTTTAAAAATAAACTTTTATATTCTTTAACGTTACTTTGTCCAACAGGGATGAACGCGAAACTTGCACAAATGAACGCCATGCACATCGACAGGAAACCTTACGAGGAGCCATCTCCACAAATGGGATCCCTGCCACCTCCACCGACCAACCTCGCACACCAGCGCTTTCTCAAACAGATGCAGCGCCAGTACACTGAGAACATAAGCAAACCCGACATAATGCGAGACACAGATGAACCACTCGACCTCGGCAAAGAGAGGCAACGGAATGAAAGCATAAGCGAGACAGATACTGACAAACACGATATAACAGACAAGGACAACGGCAAAGACTACTACAAAGATTATAACGAAGATGATCGGAGAGTGAACTCCGAGGACCCAGAGAACAACGGACAGGACGACGGAGACTACTCAGAGGACGAACACAACAAAAACTCATGAAATGAAGGCGTGTTAAGTGTAAGTGTGTTGAAATAGTCACGTAGACTACGTGTAACACGGATAGGACAATGTTTTGTTGAAATTATCAAAAGGTGCTTGAGTGTTATGTTTTGTGGTCATTAGCTTGATTCGTTTTTGTAATAACGGTTTTAATTGTTGACCCGTGGAATGTCGTTGGTGCCATTTCCGATATTAATGTAAATTTAAAGTTTTAGGGTTAATTCGGTTGCAGCTAGGTTGAGTCTGGTTACTTAGCATAGATATCACGAATCTGTATTATGAACGCTGGTATTATGAACGAACAAATACGTGGTCATGAATCTCTGCGGAGGTTGAACCGTGTTCGTCCCCGAGCACAGCGTGCGGTGCGCGGATAGCCGCGCTACTGCACGTTTAATATAAACCTGTTAGTGAGACATTATTTTTATACCCGATGTGATAACACAGCCATAATTCACTTTAGCATTTACCTGACACATTCGTTCAGATCGACTCGACACAAGATTGTGAGATTGTTTTAGTAGTTAATGAAACTAGTGAGTAGTGTTTTTTGTATTGTGTATGTAAAGGTCCCGGTCACGTAGTAGGGCCTCTTACATAGTAATTCCATCCATCTACCTCAGCATTTGGGCCAATGCGGCAAACGTTATAAACTAAAAAAAAAATATCCACACAAATTGTGAAATTCCATCCATCTACCTCACTTCAATAGATTTTATTTAATATTTTATACAATTTATAGATATAAATAACTGTTGTTTTATGCATTTTGCAGATTGCATTTATATATATACTATATAGAGTATATCGTAGATAAATATAATGCAAGTCATTAGGTCATTGTTAGTGCTGCCCGTAGGTACTCGTACGTAACCGTTATGTTATAGAACGCACTCACTAGAGGAACATTAGACTGTGTCACGACCGTAGCGAGTAATGAACATAAACCTCAGATATCAATGAGCACACTAACTTTATACGATGAGAATATTGTATACGAACAAATATAACAGAGCTTAAATCATACTATTATTAAAGTAAATAAACATATATGTGCGTATACTGAATCGCGGACGGCGAAGTTTTAACGCGATAAGAACACGATGTATAACGATTAAAACATTTAAGGATCAAATTAAAATATCGGCAAGATTGCAACATTGTCGGCAAGGGCTACGTTCAATATATTTAATTGTGAGTTACTCGCGAGTGTTCTGCCCTATATTGTTACCTGTATCTCATCCCCTTGAGACTGAATATCATCCAAGGGATGTCATCGCGTTATCACAATGTGTGCGATTCGTCAAAAGTTCAAACTGACACTTCAATATATTAAGATAAGACGATAATAAGCATGTATATAAATTGAGGTGATATATAAAGTACATAAATAAATAAATAGTAACAAAAAGCAATAAATAAAGTATACCTTGACGTTGCCTTCGAATTTGTGTAAATACGTGGGTAGTGAACGGTTTGCGTTGGTATTGTGGTAATATGAACCTTATAGTGTGCAAGTGAAAGTTTATTTTGTAGTAATGATGTGGGCTCGTTACTTAAATAACAATTACTGTGATTACAATCTCATGTTAGCCTTCAATACTTATACATATTTTTTAGAGTACAATGTTATAGTTATTTAGTATATTATAAGATATTCGTAAGCGAGTCACAAAATTATATTTACTTCCCGCCCCTGAACGTTAGGATTCACGTTATTTAAGTATTTAGAGCAATAGGTAAAAGCATTTAACCTTTTATATGAGAGATATTACATTTATGAATTTATTGAGATATCTCACTTTGCCACCGGGGCTTGTAAAGCTGTCATTGTGACACTTGCGTGAGTGTGGCCATCGCCAAGAAATTCATACTATATATTATTATTACTAGGATAAGTTCTACGGGTTGATTGAATATATTTTTTGTTTAGTGTGTTAGTGAGAATTGATGATTAAGTCAGTTTGGTTTTGCGCAAATATAACCTTGTTGACATTTAACAGTGTTGCCATAGTGAGTAATAATTTTCGACTGTATATAAAATAAGTTTTGTTTGTTTAGGAAAATGAGTGCTTAATATTTGATTATTATGGTATAGATGCAAGTATCTTTTATTTAGATTACTCTGACTACATTCTACTCATTATAGTTCTTTTAGATAAATAGAGTTGATGCACGCTGTATTTAACATTAAACAATAGTCAGTTACCAGATTGTGATTAAGGAAAGTATATATATTTTTTCAACACATGCCACTTACAATACAGATAAATAATAAGGGGGGTTTACGTCGTCTAAGGGCCTCTACACAACGATGTGGCCATGTCGCCGCTTATCAACCAGCGCAGGCGCAACCTGACCTAATATCATCGCACAAAAGCCACCATCACGTGTGTAGACCCCCTTACTAGACTTTATGAAGTCTGAAACTATTAAAACGCCGCGTACTCCCCACTTCACTGTACAGTTGTTGATTATGCAGAATATTATATACCAGTGGAAAATAATGAATATTTAGGACTATAAGTCAATGATATGCTCTCGATATATTACTTACGTTTAGTTACCTTGTGAACTGCAAGTTCGAAATTAGTTTTTTTCTTTGTTTGGTTATACTAATATACCTCATAAGCATGACCTATCATGTAAAACTTCTTTATTAGTTTAACGCACAGTTTAATGTTGATTTTTGTCCGTTCGAGTACTACGCAATTTACGGTAACCGTAGGAAATAATAAAGCCACATTACAGAGTACAAAATAATGAATTGATGTAGTGCAGATGTATGATATTCTTGCAAAATGTTTCAATGTTAATAGATGTGTATGTTGTCGTGAATGGCGCGCCTCGGACGGACCTAGCTTATGTTTAGGGAGCACAAGATATTAAGTTTTTTCACTATGTGACAGTACCAAGTTTTGTTTATTTCAACTGTTTTGAAACCACCGGTTGACATCACAATTTTTTTTAGCCTAAATATTTGTTTTGTAAGAACTAAATTTTGAAAGCGACGGAATCAATAAATGGGATGTATGAACTACAGTACAATTCACTTGACTTATAGCCAATGCAGTACCCGTCTTCTCCTTTGCGGAGGTACTGGTACATAGACATTTATTGATTCTGTCGTCCTAATTTATTTGCAACATCATCACAAAATATTCAAAATTTAGTTCAGATGATCTCGCAACGTCCCCATAAATTATTTGTCATCTCTTTCTTTCTCTGGTGGCGCTACTGTATACGACTGCTGCAAAAAGCGTAGCCACCATTCCTTCAAGATAATTTCGACTCTATCTGTACTAATTAGGTGTATTTTTCAAAATCATTGGACTTACATACATGGTTAAGTATTTATGCAATAATTAATTAAGGTACGATTGGGATGACGATACAAGCCGCCATATTGTATAATGACGTCATCCCAGTGTGAAGGACATTCAGTATTGTTATGATTTTGACAAAGATATACCTAATTGAGACAGGAGATATTATTTTATGTATATTTTTATAGTTGGAACAACCACGCCTGAGCCATTGTACATTAGAGTACTCGCTGTACGCTGCTTCATTACATTACTATATACAAGAATAATAAAATAATTGTTTTGAGTGTGTTGTTTTATTACTTTTTAATGACGTTTTCAATTAATAAAGTAATTATATTCACATTAATTACACATGCTGTGTTATTTAAATGTTTCATAGGAGTATTAAGATTGAAAATAACTCTTCACCACGTCATCAATATTATGACAATAAAATTCGTGTTCTCTATTAGGCAGACAATTGACTCAAAGGTTTCACTAATACTAGTAAATTGTTAGTGTGTCGTATATAGAGATCGGATATTCGGATGCATATTTACCTAAAGTACGTTTTTTTTCCCGGCCAAGGATAAAAAGTATGGAAACGGCTTCTTAAAATAAATTTTTATTCCGGGATCGCGGGGTTTCATTAATAACAGTGTGTAGGTATACAATTTTGTATTCCTAAGTATAACAAATATTTCTTATCTATTTAGAACTAGGCAAGAATTTTGTGGAAAATATAACACGTTTAAAAAATACTATTATTTCTTTAAAACTTTTTATTCTAAAATGAAATATATTTATTTAGGGATACACAGTACAAAAGAGTAGTTCTTATAAACTTGTCAGTCCTGGAAACCGACACTTTCCCGTACCGAAGCGCACTCCATACTAGTCAACTCTCAAACTTTAGGAGAATATGCATCTGAATATCCGATTTCCAGTCATATATTCGTCATATTAAAACTCACCATTACTCATTATTTATAAAACCATATACAAATACGATACTTACATACTTTAGGAAGGGTCTTACAACATAAGAATTTTTAACTAAAACAGATAAGTGTATTTATTTAATGGAATCTTTGACAAACGTTTCCTCCTTCAATATATTAAAACCACCTCTTACATATACAATAATGCCTAAAGCTAGAGAAATAAATATAGTACACAAATTAATATTATTCCATACATTTTACACTAACTACTTGCTATTTTACTCTTAAAAAAACTATACTACTTAATAATCAAAAACCACAATATTGTTTTGTTTAAATCTAAAAGCGTTTTGAACATTGTTTAATTTTGCAACAAAATATAAATAATCATGGATGAATTTGTACACAGATAAATAAAAAAATAAATCTAAGCCGCGTATAAGAGTTATTTTTTTAAGAATATCGTTCGAAACTCGTCCATTAATCCTCTTTTATCTGCTTCTTCTTAAAGAGGTAATGAGCGCCCAACAGAGCGTTCACTCTGTAACAATAGAATATGTTGCCTATCAAAAGAATGTCGGACTAGTTACTGGGAGATGAGATTGTTCAGTTTTAAGGTATAATAATATTTATAAATGGTCTTTCTAAATCTCTTAACGCGCGTTCCATCTCTGTACCTAATTATCCACACCAGCTAAGGCTGCTGCACTGGTAGAAATACGGGCAGACATTATTTTTGGATGTCACACCAAAATCGTTTGCCTAATAATGGCTATTCGAGACATATTGTCATTACTACATAACGTGCGATTTAAGACAACTCGTTTGCTAGAAACATCGTTAAGCTAGGAGCCCTCCATAAATTACGTCACACTTTAAAGGGAGGGAGGGGATCGACGAAGTGTGACAGGGGGTGGGAGGGGTCCTAAATTTCGTGACGTCATATTTCAAAATCTAATATATCTAAGTACAGTAATACCCCGCCCGCTTTACGCGAGGGATAGGTACGTTCCGCAAAAACTCGCGTTAAGCTAAATTCGCATATATATAGGGGGTTGTGTTTAAGCATAGCCAAAAGTCTGTACCAAATGCTAATCAATACTTTAATTCTAAAAACACATTGTACAGCGTAACATTGTGTATTTGTTCTACGGAAAATTGTATCTATTGTCTTAAAAATAAAAATAATTATGTACGTAAGACAATTTCGGAACTGCTGTTTTAAAATTGCAAAATATGTGACGTCACACTAGGGAGGGGGGAGTCTCAGAAATGTGACCAGCTGTCAAGGACTGGGTGGGGTCAGAAAATCATTTAATTCGTGTGACGTAATTTATGGATGGCCCACCAAAATCATTATCATCCTTTCCTTACCCAATTTATTTGTGATCGGCGCAACACTTCTTATTCATCCAAACATCTCTAATAGAAATGATCTCACAATTCACTTCAACCATAACTAAAGTCAACGCCATGAGACAAGATAAATTTCATACTTTGGGATTTAAAACTTTAACTGAAATTGCGTATGGTTCAGTTTCCATTGCAACTAAAATTATTTTATGACGTTTAGCGATAATTTCTTCATTCATAAATCAACTTAGATATCTTGAGTTTAAAGTTGATAGTTGTATAATTTGCAATTTTATGTATTTATAGCTTCTCATGACGGTTACTTTACATCATTTCTCACACAATCCATCCATCGTTTTTTCGGTCAGCCTCAAATAGTACTTAGTATAAAAGAAAGGTTAAGGCCCCAATTACACTATCATATATTTGTCATACAAATATGATTTCTTAACTGTCAAATTCTATAATCATAGTTAAATGCTGCTATTCTTAATTTTTACAAAATAAACCTTATGACCATATAAACGTCATACTTAATCAAGATGGATAACGATTTAGCGTGTTTTCCGTTGCTACGAGTATGAGTGCAATTTTATGTATTGCATTAAAAAATAAAATAAAAACAATTAAAAATTTATAAAAAATACAAATTTTCCTCATAAAGATTTACTAACATTTTTGTTTTTCGATATTCCATTCGAAATTTTTGCATTTTGACGCATTTTTTGAGATTAGACGGATATGATCATTGTTTGTATGGTTGCTATGAAATAGGATCCCTTAACTATGATCATAGACAATTTGATTCCGTCATAGGTTATTGTTATACAAATGACTTATACATCTCTGATCATATTTCTATGTTAGTCTAATAGGGCTCTAAGAAGAAACAACAATGTTTCCATAAAAATGTGCTGTGTGGCATTTATTAACACAGCTTATTCCATCGACTAACGTTTACGATGTTAGAAATGTGATAAGCGCCCCGTGTATTACTGGATGGCGTGCTCGCGGGCTATAAACTTAAAGACTGAGCGGTTCGTGGCAAGGTTCTACCGTCAATTGTTAAACGTTTAAGGCACTAGAAGAGTATTGAGAATCAATAGTAATATCACTTTGATGAAAACTATTATGCTCACGGTTTAGTTCGCAGTAGAAGTTTTTACATTACGAGTTTTTTACAACACTATATGTAAACAAATATACATTGTTTACATATAGTGTTGTAAAAAACTCGACCTCGTCTTACAATTATAATAAGACATGAGTTCTCTTTGTTTTATTTTTGGTTTTGTTCTTTTTGTTTCTATGAGTGTGTTTTATTTTAATTTGAGATCTGTGCGTGTTACAATAAATGCTTTTTCTTTCTTTCTCTTTGAACATTCAGTTGTTTTTGAAGGCTCGATTCTTGTCTAGAAAAACTCGAGATTCAAGTCTTTTCAGAAGGACTCGTGACTGAGTTTTCTGAGTCCTTATCTGGGGTTATAAGTTTTTTTTAAGTAGTCATTGTTTACTATCAAATGATTTTATGTATAAAACGATTAATAAACATAGATTTTTTGTATGTATTTGACAGACGTTTATAAGTGATTATTTGATTAATGTGACAATTTTGAACAGATTTTATCTTAAGAATTTAGTCTTAAGTAATGCTTGAGTACTGAGTAACGTTCTATAAATACGGGTCTAAGGCCCATATTACAGAACGTCACTCAATAACAGTAGATACAAGCCATTTGATTGGTTAAAACTAGTTTTAAGTATTGAGTGACGCTCTGTAATACGGGACTTAAAGACTCAAGTCTTTTACAACACCATTTTATATAAGTTCTCCAAAATTACATACTTAGGACGTAAACGTAAGTGGCGAAATTAGGTTGTACTTTACATTATACGCTGTTGTCTATCCCTACGGGAACTTCTCACCAAACTAAATAACTACTCTTATCGAGCCAGAGAATCAAAAATACAACCATACCTTGATATTCATAAAATTACATAACATTCATTTAACCCAACTAAACTGGAAATATTTGGGTATAGGTTAATTAAACTAAATTGGTGAAATCAAATGTATTTCTACCTACGGTTACCTACCCCAAAGTATTCAGGCGTGATTTTCTTTTGTTATTCATTTACCAATCTCATCTCCACACTTAGATAAACAGCACCATTCTTTTTTATTTTTAAATATCCCAGAACCATCTCCTACAGCGTATGACAAAATCTACAAGCACTAAAAAGTTTGTATATCATACTCACAGGAAGACCAAATGCTATTTCCTGTTAGCCAGTGCTATGCCGAGTCCGACAATGCCGCCGATGGCCAGCACGGCGCCGCTGGCGACCGCGATGCCGATCAGACCTTCCTTCTCCATACGCTTGTTGACCTGGCGCTGGAATTGGCGGAAGGAAGCTTTTGAGTGCACATGGTTAAGTAAGTTAAAGATGAGACGCACATTATAAACAATACAAAGTAGCCAAGAGACTCGTTTTCGATGGCCAAATAATAATAACAAAAAGAAAAAAAATTTGGAAAATCCAAAAGTGCACTGCTCATAACGTTCACGCCGTTTTTTTCTTATTACTGCTAACAATAAGATAATTAATCAAATGAAATAAAATAAAAAACAATTATAAATAATAATAATAAAAATACAAAAAACAATTATTAAAAAAAAACGGAAAACTGCTATGGTTTAGTGGCGCCATAATTATAAGGTGACGAAAAAAAATACTATAATAAATAGAATACTATAATATATACAAAAAAATACACAGTCGTATATTAGTTTTTTACGAATAATAATTAAACGACAGTGAATCGAACGCTCATATTAATTGAGAAAGTCCGTAGTGTATTACTTTAGATAATAAAAAAAAATATTCCGGTACGATAATTTTTTCGACCATTTTCGCTGCCACATACACCAATCTATAAACACAGACCCAGAGGTCCAGGAAAGATCATTTTTAATGTTATTATTTACTATGTTAAACAAAATAATTGTTATTGAATTATATTTTATGTGTCTGACAAATTATTTGACTTGATATTAGTACACTCATACTAACCTGTAAGTGCGATATAAATAAAAAAAAATCGATATCAGTTTCGAGAAAACTGCTTTTTTTTAAATGTCGAGAGTAGAGCACACCTCAACGCGCTTCCCTTATGAGGCGTGCAATTAAATAGTTATCACCTGCCTATTACGAGTATAGCCTTTTTTCCAACTATATTGGGCCCGGCTTCCAGCTGAATATCAGTATTTTTTTAAAGTAAAACTTTTTTACGCACGCTTGACTTGGGGAGTAAGCTGGTGAACGCGTGACGAGAGCGTTACGGAAGCGAGCGAACGGAAGTTGAGAGGAAGAAAGAAAGTGAAGATATAAAGAGAGATTTTCCTTTTCGTATATTACTGTAGGGACAAGCCGACATAGCCAGTTGAGTTTCGTCACAATGTGCAGCGAGTGGACTGTATGTGATAGCTTTGCTGCTAGTCGAAACTCCTCTGGTTCCAGGACGGCGACAACTCTGTACCTATTTCCGTAGCGGCTCACTGGGGACTCCAGGAGAGGGTTCTAATTCGGGTTTATACTGAATTAAAGACTGTCATTTAGTACATAAGAGAGACGGGGACTCTAAGAGACAGTGCAAGCCTATTGTTGTAAGTATAATTAGTATAACTTTTTTAAGTTTTACTTCAATTGTGTAGTCTAAAGCACACTCGTTTTTTTTACATGTGGAGCGTTTGCCAATCTGACTTCCACAACCCAGTGACTGGGTAACACGATTCCCCTTTATTAGACGCAACTCGGCTGCTGGAGTGATCAAGTCTACATTAGGCCTTAATGTTATATTTGCAATCCGGAAAGATAAAAATAATGTCCTTCAAAAAGGTGTACTCATGACTAATTTTATGAAGTCTGATGGAACAAAAGGAGTATGTTATAACAGTAGCGAGTGGCGTTCTTTTGTTTCTGAATACAGTTAAAGGCGTGAGTGTATGTATAAGTAAACAATATATTAACTACTACTAGGAATAAACAATGACGGCCGCCATGGCGCACGCACAATGGTCCACGTGAAGGACTAAGTGCGGAAACCAAACTCTCTAAAATAGAACATAGGGCCAGGCCACAACACTGCGATGCGACGACGCGTCGCAAAAACGACGTTACACTATTACAATACGATTAGACGTAGATTGACGACGTAGATTTCTACGGTGCGTCGTCGCATCGCAGTGTTGTGGCCTGGCCCATAGGTACATAATAATATATAATCTGTCGAAAGAGACTGGATCCTGCGACACAGGGTATCCTAGTGCGGGATCCAGTGTCATACCTAAATATTGTAACATTTGTATATTAATTTCAATAAGTACATATAAATGATGAAATGAAATAAAACTAATACCTTTTCCGTTTAAATAAAAAGAAAATTGTCAAACACAATCTGCTAATAATGATTTCTTTTGTAAACATGAAGGCACACAATAGCACCATCTTTGCAATACATAGCTATGATTATGAATGAGTGTATGACACATTACAAACATGTTTATCAAATTAATAATTCAATGCTTTGCCATTGCATTACTTTACCAATGCAGCCACAACACAAACTGGCATATAGATAGTAAGAGCAAGGAAAACATTAAAGTTACAAATTCATTTCATTACAGAAATTATAAATATATATCACAGAAAAAAGAAATAATATTATGTGAGATCATAAAAAGAAATAATATTATGTGAGATCATAAAAATAAATAACATTCTTATGAATAAAGAACTTAGTTTTACAGACTTATGTTGATTAATTTTAGGGCATGCATTGTGTAAAAATATAAAAAATAATCTTTATAAGACGGTTTTCATGTCTAATTGTGCAACCGTGTTGGATTTTGATGCAGTTTTCAGATTATAATGCAGAAAAGTCAATGCTTTGTCAAGTTGTAAAAACAGTGCAAGGTAGGGGCAGGTCGCTAGTTTACAGATAAAGTATAACTTAAATATGAAAGGTAATATACAACCTGTTTTTTTTTATATCCCATAACTCTAGGGTTATATTCTGTAGGTAAAAATAATACTAAAACTCCTAGAATAGGTGGTCCAAAAATGCATCGTTTCGGAGATATCATCAATCATAATTAAATTAGGTCAAAAATTGTCACCAGTATGACGAATCTTTACTTTTGCGAGGTTGCCAAACTTCGCAGTAGTGTAGTAAAATAAAATATGTAGGTATGTTGGTATCGGGGCTTCCCGGCGGCAGCTAGTGAAGGGACGAAAGAAAATGCGACGTTGTCATATTTCACGTAAGGGTGTTTTACATTAATAATCGTGACTTTGCCGAATTATTTTGTATGAAAAATGAAAAAAAAAATAACGAAGGATTGGAACATAACTCATATGCCAGTTGATTCTTTGATATGGCCTCAATCATACCCTAGAGTTATGGGATATCAAAAAAAACACGTTGTAGAATGAGAATAGAATACTCTTTATACCAACCTCTAAAGCCAAAACTTGTTGGTTGGCTGGCTCAATTTCTAGGAAGGACTTGACATAATGCAGGGCCTTGTTGTACTCCTTGATTCTTGCATTGCCGATGGCAAGGTAGAACAGGTAATCTCTTTTGCCATCAGGATGGGAATTGAACAACTCTTTGAGCAACAGGATACCCTGAAAATTGTGTCATATTTAGTAATAAATGATTCTTAGTTCTGTTGTCAGAATTTGTGTGATTAATTACTATTTATCTGGTAATATTTAACCAAAACTGAAAAATCTTAACTTTATTCAATCAATAATTGTTTTTTCTTTGCTTACAATCTATCTGCCTTTTTCCAACTATGTTGGGGTCGGCTTCCAGTCGACTTTCCAGTCAGCATGCTGCTGAGTACCAGTATTTTACATGGAGCGACTGCCTACCTGACCTCCACAACCCATTAACTGGGTAATACGATACCCCTTGGTATGACTGCTTGTCAGACTTTCAGGCTTCTGATGACCCGTAACGACTGTCAAAGATCCACAAATAACAGCTAGGACAATGGCTTAATATGCATTCCGAGGCATGGAGGGGTCTTGGTCCACCGCTGGGATCCACTGACCAACCCCGGAAACACGGACATTGGAATATTAGTTAACAATAGAGAAAACCCATCAACATCATACGAGCCAAAGAAAATCCATTGCTGACAGCTAAACACAGGTCAAACATCGACACAATAAAAAAGAAATTGGTGTATCAAACAAAACAACTTCTTTGTTAATTAAGATCAATATTAGTCTTGTTGACAATAACCAATGATAAAATGGCCCATCATTAACATTTACTATCAATATTTATTTACTTACTTATACAGTCAAGAACATAGTTTTGTACAAAACAGGCTTTATGTTTTTGTTTTGTGACCTTTATTATACTGCTCTTGCCCAGTGTTATGTCCAAGTATTTTTAGATCAAGGAAGACATCATCGGAAAGTCCTCAGAGACCTTGAGGACTCTAATTTGGCATGCAGATTGATTTGTGAAAGAATTTTACGAATGAGTTGTGTAGCTTAAAATAGTGAGAATGTTTAGTTTTTTTTTATTTTTTACTGCATACGGTATTGATGTTTGCATGCCCAATTTTAATCATTGGTCCATCTTAGCGAGAATATTGAATTATATGCCCAACATGGGCAAAAAATTACGTCAAAATTCTCACGATTTAAATAATGATACGACAAAGATGTACAGTACCTTTCGTATGTCTGTGGGGTATTTGCTCCTCACCAGGCACCACGCATACTCGAACTGCGCCTTGTGCGTCACGTTCCCTTGGTGTAACTGCTCGTGGAACACTTTCTCGAACTTCTAAATCATAAAAATCAAGAATAATGAGTATAACATTCAATGACTCATGAGAACAACGTTGCACAAGTTTTCACATTACTTGCAAATCTTCCGAAGATACTATCTCATCCAGAACGTCCTCCATGGTAATTTCGGTATAGAAATGTTATGTAGAATTCAATAGTATTACAATTTATTTATCGAAAAGGAAAAAATCATTATTTTGCGTTATCACTGAAAATTGAAAAATCACAGTTTTTACTAATTTGACGTTTGTTGACAGCAACGAGCAACGACAATCACTGATCACAGACGACAATAGAGCCATAGAGGCTGCATTCCGAATTAAGACCATAATCGCTGTAATCGATTTTAGCGCGCGTGTATTACACACCTCTGCCAGCCCTTCGGGGAATACAGTCGTGATATTATGTGTTTACAACATGATTGTACAAAATAATTTCATCAATTTACGTTAGCACTACGTGAACAAACTCTCGTTTAGATTTCCACCGCTACCCACGCATCTGATTGTTGTTTTCGTATTTTTGATAATTTAAACAATCACGTATTTAAATTTCATCCGGCGTACTCTAACTTAATTTTACGTGTTTCTTTTCACAAGTTCATGCGAACAGCTGACGCATAATCCCCCCTCCATCATGCAGCTGAAAATTTTTTTTTAGCTCAGTATCATGTAATATATTTATGAAAAAAGTTTCAGCCGGCTACGACTTTTTTTTTTCACCACTTCCGTAACCTTTCAATCCTACACCCACCGCGGGTGCGTCAGCTGACGCTTGGTTCACTTAGCAGTCATTCGAGATCTATTGAACAAGATGGCAACCGATCGGCGTAAAAACACTACCTAAAATGCAACGCTACCTCCCGGACTAATCGTTTTCGATAACATCTATCGATACGATTGGACAGTATTTAAATGCCAAGTCAACTGCCAACTGTCAAGTGGAGTCAACTAACAACTGTCAACGGGGTAGACGCTTTGTAGACGATATATGGGGGAGCACTCTATCAGACTGTATCCGGTTTGTTAGGTAGGCTGGAGCCTGACAGGTCACACAGCAGATCACACAGCCCAAATTTTACAGATTCCTGTAAAGAAAACTTATACAAGAATAGTTTGATTAAAACAACGCGTGACTACATAACAGTTACAATAACTTGAATGAACATTCTTCATCTTTTTGTGATGTTGATTTGAAGCTGTTGATCCAAAAGTGGCGTACGATAATTTTATGGAAAAATTTAGCTGTTTTATAATTTTAAGTTTCCCTTGAACCATACGACTCGGTACTCGATATTCACGTTAAATCGATGCAAGTCAAAACGGGCCTATTATTTTTTGACAACTCTATTATCAGCCATTCAAATGTCAATGTCAATGTCAAACTAGAAGTAGCTAATCAACTAATCGCGCAAGGCTCTTTTGTGTGTGGAGTTCATCATCAATTTTATTATTAAAACTCTGTAGATTGCTACTGCAGCGTCTGCAGCGCATTGTTGGAAGCCCCTCTGACCACACTGCGCTAAAATGCAGAGTATGATAAATACGGTAAAGGGTACAGCCCTCGGAGTCGCCGGGTATTTGACGCCGGTGCTCAAGGTACGTAACATTTTACAATAGTTATCATTGTTTACAGTAAGTTGATACCGTGTAAGAGACATTCCAAAATGATTTTTATGCTTATTAATTAATTATTCATCATGTTTACTCCTAAACTCGTGTGATATTTTGTTAGTACTTTCAGTTTGAACAGCTGAATACATTTTCCAGAATAAAATTGTGTCGATCGCTTTTAATATCTTAGGTTCCAATTTCTTATCAATTAATAATAGTCTGTCTGAAGTTAAACTAAACAAAACGTAGTTCAAATACAATTTATTATAGTAATTTAATCGAATGATTATTAAAATATAATTAATATATTCAATTCGACTCATCAATATTTATTTATTTATGACACCCTCAAATAATAAAACTAAAGTTTACCATCAAGTTCTTTTCCTTTGTTAGGAGTCAAAGTTCCAAGAAACAGGGGTTCTAACTCCTGAGGAGTTTGTTGCTGCTGGAGACCACCTGGTCCACCACTGCCCCACCTGGCAGTGGGCCAAGGGTGAGGAGGCGAAGATCAGGCCATACCTGCCGGCTGATAAGCAATTTCTTATTACTAGGAATGTGCCATGTTATAGGCGGTGCAAACAGGTAATAAAATTGAATCTTTTAAAGTTTGTTGTTATTTTTCTGAAGCAATATTAGCATAATAAAAATATGCATGACTCATAACTACAGTTATTTTAACATTGTGATCTTCATTTTCTGGAAACTTCAATTTACCTGTGTGAATATTCAAAAATATAACAAGAAAAGCTGTTTTTTGCTGTATGTAGGTACAGCAAAAAACAGCTTTTCTTGTAATTGAATATTTCCACGTATCAAACTACTCTGTAGTAGCGTTCAAGATTAATATGATGATGTGTACTACGCACAAATCAAATTAAGAACAGGTTCTAAACCACCAGGTCCCTGCAACATTAATAAATCAAATATCTCTTATTCAGTTCATGCTGTAATGGTAATTATTTTACAGATAGAATACTGTGAAGATAAGGAAAAGATAATTGAGGATGAGGCAGATGAGGATGGAGGCTGGGTAGACACACATCACTATGACAATGCAGGATCACCCACAGTTGAAGAAAAGGTAAACAATATTATTTGACATTGTTGCACAAATTCCACCCACTAAAACCTTGTTTGTTTGTAGGCAATTTAATAAACGGTCTGCTCAACTATACAACAAAATAAACAAAAACATTTACATTTACACAAAAAACCTTATGAATGTAAAAAAAATATAACCACTTGGATTAAGACACTTACATATCATGACACTGAGGCACTAATGGAGAACATAAAGTAGCAGATACACTCACACACTCACTTATACTCTCACTCACACACACACTCACTTATACTCTCACTCACACGCACAATAACTTACACTCTCATATACAGACACACTACGCTCAGGTATTCACACTAGAATCATACCCTCACTAACATACCTTCTTTAATTTAATTTATGCTGTACTGTGGAAGAGCGGAGTCTCCTAACACAGGCATTGTTTGCTTAAAAGGAGGCTCCAAACACTTGAATATCAGGTCAACTGTAGCATAAAATATAAAACATTTTATTTATTATTTTTATTATTTAATTACTCTTACTTATTATTAACATATTTTTAAGGGCTAATAAATTTCCTGGTGACTAACAACTTAAAGGGCGACAAACTATTTGCTACTAAAATAATAACTTGGCAGTGATTAAATAATATTTTTAAATCGAAATCAACAAAAGTTATGTAATTTTTTTATTTAGTTCACACAGACAATATAGTAACTACCCACAGTATAATACTAATAATGTTTAAAACAAATTTAATTAGAAATTGAATCAATTTAGGTTAGAACAGTGGCCATTAATCCAATTTATCCTATGTGTTAATCCAGTTGAGCAGGGCAGTTTGAGTAATTTATGCTTCCTACCCAGAATGTCCTTTCTTTGGTATTGTTTGTCGCATAGTTGAGCTTCTTGAGTTCTGAGTTAAGCTGCACTATTACTGATAAATGCGTGCACTGACTGGACAGGTCCACTCAATCTGTGGTTCTTTCCTCAAAAGACCATTTCAGACACCAATCTACATGGTCATCACATGATCTGGCCAAGATTATGTCTGGACTTTAAAAGAGACTTTGACCCCTGAGTTTGTTTCGGCCTTTCTTATCAGAGTAGTCAGATAGAAAACGCTGACCTCATCTAGTTTTTAAAATATGATTGACATGTAAAAGTGTTTGTACAAACCTACTTACAGAAAAAAAAATCATTTATCATGGAGCAAAAGTTTATCTGACCTCCACAATCCGGTACTGGGTAATATAATACCCATTGGTAAGACGGGTTGTCAAACCTGCCCAACCAACAAAAACAAATAATAAATATATATAATTAAACTTTGCATATTAACTAAACTAACTATAAAGCAGGTCTTATGTTATTTTTTTTTAATTACCATTATTTTCACAATAAAAAGAAATAAACTAAACTATCGGTGCCTTGGGAGTCTTCTCCCTGCCACCCTGTCTCGCTTGTTCGCGTGACCGCCAGCAGTAGTGCGCGAGCGAGATAAAGAATGAGGTGGCGCTGAGGAATTATAGACTCTTAATCCAACCTCCGACTGCCTCGTTGGTCTAGTGGTCGCAAGCGCTACTGCTGAGCATGAGGTCCTGGGTTCGATTCCCAGGTCGGGCAAAGTGTTATTGGGTTTTTCCATCACGAATTTCTCAGTAGCAGCCGGGAGTCTGGATTTATGCCCGGATGATGGCAATAGGCTCGCCCCCTATTACATGAGATATGAGTTATGGATTAATAAAGCAGTCAAAATAGCTTCGGAAATAACAATGAATTTTTTAAGAAAATATGAAAGTTACAAATGGATGCAATGGTCATCCTTAGAAGATACACAAAAATATGCTATTGCAGACTTTTTTGTTCAGCTTTTTAAGATGTACCACCGCGAACGTTCCTGGTCGATATCGGTACAATCCTGTAAAACATTAATTTTATGTATCTCTTACGGTTTACGCGGCTCACGCCAGTAGAGCTCCCAGTCGGTATTATTTTTTCCGACATCTTCAAAGATAATCGTCATATTACAGCCAAGTTACACAAAACCTTCCTCACGAATCACTCCGTCCATTGGTGAAAACCGTTTGAAAATTGGTTCGGTAGTTTTTGAGTTTATCGCGTTCAGACAGACAGACGCGGCGTGGGGCTTTGTTTTATATTATGTAATAAGTAAGGATTATAAAGTTTCTAAACATAATCTCCACCAGGTATGTGAGATGACACTAGAAGCTGCAGATACTGGTGACAGCGACGGTGAAGGCGCGGCCGGTGACCGCGACGATGATGATGAAGAGGATGACGAGGATGGGGAGGCTGAAGATATGGAGCAGTTTCAGGAGTCGGGACTGTTGGATGAAGTGGACCCGGTAAGAGTGGCTTAGCGATATTATTACTATTTATTTTTTGAGGCTTAATACTTAATTGCAGCCGTGTGTATTGTGCCAGCACTGTAAAGAATTATTATCGCTAGCACAATTTTTAAAACAGCCTGTAGGTTTATAAAAAAAACCGGCCAAGTGCGCGCACGAAGGGTTCCGTACCATATCTATAAAAACGGCAAAAAAATCACGTTTGTTGTATGGGAGCCCCCCTTAAATATTTGTTTTATTTATTTTAATTATTTATTTTTAAAGTGTATATATAACTAAAGATTCTGTGAATATTTCAATCGTCTACCTGTTGCCGTTATCAGTATCGAGCAAAAACTAGCAAAAAAAATCACGTTTGTTGTATGGAAGCCCCCTTAAATATTTATTTTATTCTGTTTTTTTAGTATTTTTTGTTATAGCGGCAATATAAATACATCACTTGTGAAAATTTCAACTGTCTAACTATCACGGTTCATGAGATACAGCCTGGTGACAGACGGACAGACAGACAGACAGATGGCGGAGCCTTAGTAATAGGGTTCCCGTTTTACCCTTTGGGTACGGAACCCAAAAAAAGTGCTATCTGTGCTATCTCTGGTTATAATTGAAAAGTTTGATTTTATAACACGCACTGGCACGCACAAACAATTGTTGGTTGGATACTTTTATCCAAGTACCTAAACTGACGTATTTATCTGGCTGTCATTAACCACTATCTCCCACATATTCATTATAGTTTGTGTCCTTGATTACTTGTATTGATGTTAACATACAATGTGGTTTCACCTTTCTTTGTTATTTATAGTTTATCAGCTCTTCTGATATTTTAATGTAGGCAAAGTACTTTCAATTCTGTTACTATGTAAGTGACACGAACAACCTCTGCCTGATCACATAGACTACAATAATGAATTCTATGAGAGCAACTTGTACCAACGGCTACCAATTATGTTTACAAACGCTCTATAATCAAACATGAGTTTAGAGTTTAGACCATTTCATATTTTGATGTTCCGTGTGGTGCCGGACACAAAGAATAGCACCTTTCTTATTTCTTCCTATGGGTGTCGTAAAAGGCAACTAAGGGACTTACTAGAGAATGGGCAGCAGCGTTCTCTATGCATTTTTAAAATCAGACTGCGATCGCCAACCCGCCTGCCAAGCGTGGCGATTAAGGCAAACCCCCTCCACCCCCCCCCTTTTTCGGGGGAGGCCTAAGTGCAGTGGACGTCTTTCGGCTGAGATAATAATGATGATGATGAATATTTTATTGCATAGAAGAGATATTTTCTGATGACATTGATAATAAACCTTATTATCAGTATCTTAAAGTGAAGAATAATAATAAGTTTATTTATTTTCTCTTATGTACATACAATAGTAGTGCTTAACACTAGCTTAAGGATAAGTTTACTTTTGTGAGAGAATGGTGCTTGAAATAGGCCTTGCAAGCAACGTCTGTGGTACAAGTCACCAGGGCCCCACGTCGCTTCATATGTACAAGCTTACACGGGGTGCTTTTATGAGACTGAAGAGAATTTACAATAAAAGAAAAACAAAATACAAATATGATCAAAAACAATGTAACGTAATTGAAATAACAAAACGATAATGGAAACTTTCGAGAGTGGAATTGACTGTGTGTTGTGTGCATGTGTGACTTGATTTGTGTAGGTGAGGCGTTTGTAGTTTTATGTGAGATAATGTGCAAGTAAGAAGTGTCAAGTTAAAAGAATAAAAAAATTGCTAAGTGCAAAAAAGGGCCGCACTTTACCGCTCCAGGTCGCCTGATAAAGGCCCAGCGCACACCGCTGGATGCGCGGCGGAGCGCATTTCCTTGAAACGCGCGGGCGGATTCTGCGGGCCCCGAGCGGTCTTGAGAGCCCTCGAGCGGAGACACGCGTGGCGGCGCGCAGCTACTCCGAGCGCGCCCATGTCATTTAGTGCTGATCGACAACTCGCTCTCGTTCGTAATGGATGTGGACTGGGACATAAAACTCCAGGCATCTGACCTGGCGCCAGCCGGGCGTGGGCTACTGCGGCGGAGCGCAGAGCAGTACGGCGGTGACTGCAGCAGTGGCGCGCATGCTCTTGTAGTAGCTTGAGGGCGCTCCGAGCACCGCGTGCGAATTTATTCTTATATTGACCATATGTCAAGGTAGTTAAGGTTTATATTAAATTGTTGTCTTCAATTGCTCTCCGCCGCGCCTCCAGCGGTGTGCGCTGGGCCAAAGCGTTTTTACTTTAGTTATAATTTTATATACTCAAAATACTCCAACCTAAAATGGACTAAAATTACTAAGATTCAGATAACTTTATTTGCGCAAACATGTGTGTAAGTACATACAATTATAAAATAAATGCATGCAAGGTATTATAAGTACAAGGAGTTGTGCCAACATGTTTACCATATTGTCATGGTGTGCAAATATTAATACAGTTTAGAATTTAAAAAAATATACAACATTCATTAATATTGACCAGGCTGACATAAATAAATAAACTAAATTAAATTGATTGATAACATAATTAATTCTTATGGAAATAGATAGGAGTTACATACAAAATTGTCAAATATTCAATTACCAATAATAAAAAAACATAATAATATAATGTCAACGTAGGTCCAAAATATTCAATACAAACATCATCATCAAAATCATTATTACATTACATACATTTCAGATTAAAAATAATTTATAAATAAAAGAGCATGTCAATTTAAAATTATTCCCTTAAAAAAATCATCAAACTACCACCTCACTAATAAATAACTGACTTTTTCTTACTTTGAACCTGCTCATTCAACAGTCAACAGACCTGGCGCAGCGCAAAGAGCCCAAACCGAAGTCGGACAAGAAGTCGAAGTCGGATGGCGACGATATCATCCGCACGAGGACGTACGACTTGCACATTACTTACGACAAGTACTATCAGACGCCGAGGCTCTGGCTCATCGGGTATGACGAGGTTAGTTTTAACAGTTTATCAGGCAACAAAAAACGACCACGCAAAATGAAGGGTTCCTTAGTGGTGATTAATTTATTCTAAGAACAAACTTAACATTGTAGTTGAAAAACATGTTCCCACATACATTCCAACTCCAAATTTAACTTTGTACGGACAATATTGAGTGATTTACCATGTTATTTTAAGATTATAGACTTCTTATAGGTTTTCCTGTAATCTATAAGTAAAGAACTTTTTGCTATATTTGTGGCCCCTATAACTCAGGATTTCTCTAGCCCGATGCTACGGAAATCCTGAGTTATAAGGGCTATCCATTCGTCCGCTAAGATTATTTTACAAAATTAGGGAAGCTCCTATTAAAAAAAAATTGAGCACATACGTAATATCATATTAACGTAACATGCATTGTATTTCTTCTTTTTGCTAAAATAAATTATTCTTATTCTTATTAATAACTAAGGGTTTTAGTGTAAAATGTAATACTCTCTGTATTACATTTTATAAACGTAATACTGTTCTATTCTAAAAAATGTTACCCACGTTTCGATTACTATGACACAAATTCAGACTGAAACCAAGAATCTACATTCCATACATTAACAATTAATTGATGCAGCGAGAAGTTAATAACATGTTACATTGTTCACTGCTTACGAATTAGATGAACGCATTCCTATGTATCACGGCCTTGACGGAATATAATTTAACAAGATTCCGTACGTAAATGCGATTACGCGATATCATTCCAAAACAGTTGTTCTGTTTTTTTCGCCAAGTTAGTCACTATTATCTTTTTCTTTCGTAAACGATATAAATAAAAAACAAAAAAAAAAAACGACTGCCTTCAAAAAACATTACAAAGTGAAAAATTACTTTAATTTTGGAAGTCGGTGACAAAACACTAAAATACAGATCTAAAGACACCGACTTCCGAAATTAAAGTTATTTTTCACTTTGTAGTGTTTTTTTGGAAGTCAGTTGTTTTTTTTTTGTAAACAGTTTTTTATTTTTCTCTTTTTAGTGGGTCAGTTTTTTATTTATCTAAGTTACAATAGCCTAATGTCAACTGCTCATCAAGTCATCACCTTTTACAAAATATTGCTTTTCCCGATGCAGGGGCGTTAAAGTTCTCCTGGTAAGAACCAGTAGAACTGGAACTGATGGTGACATCACCATATGCATTGTGACGAGCATAAATTGCTTAGCAACCATAATAAAGTGCCTAATCGAATCGAAACCGTGAAATACTTATTTTTAAGTAGTTCCGGTGGCCATCTGTGTTCTTCCTCATCAGTTCCATTTCACCCAATGGTGCTTTCCGAGTGCAACTGCACGAGTTGCTATAAAAAATACCCAAATCGCTATAGATGTGCCTATAAAATTTGAGGATTCCCTCGATTTCCATGGGATCGTCAGATTCTGATTTGGTGGCAATGGGACCACCTCGGGAGTATACACTTTCAAACAAAAATATATTTTTTAAATTGAGGTATGTTAATTAGTCAGCAAGTTTAGTAGCGTGGCTAACTATCCAGGATGGACCGGTCTTGTTTTAGTATCATCATGTATTATGTATTGTACCAAACAATACTGAATTAAAACTTTTTTACTATTCTCATCAGGACCGCACTCTGCTGAGTGTAGAGCAGATGTACGAGGATGTATCTCAAGACCACGCCAAGAAGACCGTGACCATGGAGTCGCACCCACATGTCTCTGGACCTAGCACAGCGTCTGTGCACCCTTGCCGGTGAGTCAGACATACACCTACTCAATTATTTATTCAAAATGCGAAAATAAATGGACTGCTGCACTGTGCACTGTGTCAAGAATCAGATTCAGAGATCAAGAAATCCACGTCTTCGATCCCTTAACATATTCCCTTCGTTAACAGCATCTTAATGATATTTTAAGTTTGTCAGCTGAGTAAAATAACCATCGGAAATGTAAGCAAAAGCAAGGCAACCGTAATAAAGAGATTCTGAATTCCAGATTCAAAACAACAACTGGAGGCCTAAAATGGACGCTATGGCAGAATCATATTATGATCTGCGTACATTTCATACATCCCGCAATTCATCTGTTTTACAGCTGCTATTTGACATTAGACTTCAATATAGCAATTCATAGTTTGTGGACCATTTTACGAAACTGCATACAAAACTGTCAAACAGGTGAATTGCGGGATATGAATTGTACTTATGATTCTGCCAAAGCGTCCATTTTAGGTCCTCAGGAATAAGTAGGATTTTATTCCAATTTTATCCCAATTGTATTTAATTTTATCTTTGTTTCTCTAATTTTATCTATTTGTGTCTAAACCATATTTTATATGTAATAACTAATATTGACCGATTACTTGTATGTGTGGTGCAAACTGTTAATATAAGATGCCTAAGTTGGTTATAAATAAATAGGATTGCATGTAAAACATTGCGGATTAATAATTCTTATTAACGACGATTAGCCGTAATCTTCTATAGAATAAATGCCCTGCTATGATCTATATAATAAAAACCGGTCAAGATCGAGTCGGACTCGCGCACCGAGGGTTCCGTACGTATATATGATGTTGATGATTTCTGAAAAACTGTTTTATTTAGAGACATCGTTTTATTTTTACAGTAATCTTTACATAAACTTCTATCACATAGAATAATTTCAGATTTTTATCTATGCAAACTTCGGAGATAAGGGAGGGGGGGGGGTATTATTTTTTACATGTTTATCAGTCGGAAACTGCTGCCTAAAAAGAAAATGTTTGAGAATGTGCAAACAGCGTTCTTTCATATGATACCCCACATGCCCCTGTCCCAGCCCCAGTTCAAAATTTTAAGACCCCCCTTCAGTCCCTTTTGCATTTTTTATTTTTTTTTATTTTCTTTCTTGTTTGCAAAATTTCAAGTTGATAGCATTAGTAGTTCTTGAGATATCCAGGTGTGACAGACAGACTTAGTCTCACCATAAGGGTTCCTTTTTACCATTTTGGTACGGAACCCTAAAAATGAAATGCTGTTCGTTGGTCAGCCCGATTTGGCAAATTTTCGAACGGAAAAGGTTCGAACCCAGGCACTGTACTTTGTGTAAATTATTTCACCACCACTGCTCCCAAAATGTTAAAGGAAAGCATCGTGAGGAAACCGGCATGTCCTGGAATAAAAATTCGAAGACATGTGATCTACCAACCCGCACTGGGTCCACGTGGTAGATTACGGCCCACTCAGAAAGAGGAGGCCTGTGTCCCAGCAGTGGGGATATTATTATTTATTTATTTAGGCAACCAACAGCGATACGTATAGTATATTACAGAGTACGAGTATTGTATGGCTAATACTAGATTTCCCTGTATAACTAGGATTAATATAAAACATGCGAACGGACTACCTACTAAGAAATTTAAATACAAAAGGTACAAGTTTAGGTATTGCTTATAGATAAGTTTAAATTTTAAAGAGAAAAAAAAATTAAAAATTGTTTGTTAAGACCAAAAAAATAAATTTTGAATAATAAGATATAAGTAGTTTGTCATTTGCCTTCACTTATGGTTTTTAGTATTTGTTTTTTTAATTTAGGTTTATTAGAGTTAAATATCCACTTGAGAGAAATCTGTGTTATAAATTAGAGCAATACGAGTCAATACACAATTTGGGCATAATTAGTCGATTGCCGAGGCACGTGCAGCATTGTAGTGTGACGAATTATAGGCTGATTATGTATGTATGTATAAATTCCTAAACTGAATCAAAAATTGTATTACAGGCACGCAGAAGTAATGAAGAAGATAATAGAGACTGTGACAGAGAGCGGCGGCGAGATGGGCGTGCACTCCTACCTCATAGTGTTCCTGAAGTTTGTGCAGACCGTCATACCGACCATCGAGTACGACTTCACACAGAACTTCGCCATCAACTAAGTGCTAGCCAGGCTTGTGGATGTTGTGTAGCTTTTTTATAAGACGCGGCGAACGCTTCGGGATAATATTGTAACTATTTGAAGAGGAAATGTCATATCTTGTAATAATAACTATAACTTGAGGAAAAGCATCAACACCGTTGTCTTTAAGGTAAAAAAGCTAAATATTTTAATATCCCAGTGACAGCACTCGAAGCGAAACATATTAACTAAACCGTAACTCCAGCAAGCCCGTGTATGTGTATGCGTAAAACCTAGTTCGCACGGAGACATTATCTCGAGATACGTTTCCTCGTATCGATTCGGTTGTGTCGCAAGACATGTTCTGTGAGTGGATTTAAGAGCGTTTACACCGTACGCCATTTCATACAAACTTTCAAGCCCTTGTTTCTCGAAATGACTGAACCGATTTTAATGAAAATTCATACGCATAAGCAGGATACAAAGGTCTAAAAAGTTAGTTAAAAACATTTTCGATAAATAGTGTTACAGCCAAATTAGACCGATTATAATTTTTCCATAGAAACAGAGATTTCCAGTTAACTTTTTTTAATTAAATAAGATATTTCGAAAATGTTCTTAACTAACTTTTTAGACCTTTGTATCCTGCTTATGCGTATGAAGTTTCATTAAAATCGGTTCAGTCATTTCGAAAAACAAGGTAAGGTGTAAACGCTCTTAATGAGGCCGTGTCTCGATAGAGTGTAGGTTCTATGCTCAATCAAGATTTGCCGTGTCTTTAATCAAGAATCGACTTAATGTTGACCAAAAAGAAAATAATTCAGCACCCCGCCGCGTCTATTTATTATATAATTGTATATTATCGTAGTGTAGGCCAGTCTATGTTTTGTCGATGTTTTGCAATTCGATATATCGATGTGGTAAATTGTATAGAATTAAAAAATTGGAGGTGATGTTTTAAATCAAATATTTGTATAATAATTATGAAATGATTTAAAATTAAAAATACAGTAAAATGCTAACTGAGCCAGTGCAATACCAATAAAGGAGTTTATCAATAGCTTTAATTGCTGCATTTCTTTGTATACAAATATTGTTAAGTAAATTTTTGCCTTTTGAGTCCTTGCCTGTATCATTATAACATAATGCTAAAACTTGAAACTTCAGAAAGGTATTGTGTGAAATTTCCAACATTTAGGTTCTTTAAAACATTGTTAGCTACTCGTAATAAATACATGGTTGCGATCAAATATCGTTTTTGATCAACGAAACAAATATATCATTATAAAAGAGCCCTGTTACATATTTATATCATTGGCCCATTATTTATAGAACATCTAACAACTAATAAGGTGTTATAATTATTTAATTTACACATATTCCCAATGCATCTAAGTTACTGGCACAAATAATTTAGTTCCCACAAAGACAAGATTTTCCAGAATGATTATGTTGGGAACATTCCCATGTTACCGCCATAATATTATTTAGAGATAATTAATATCAACTATTATATTATGTTTATTTGTTAAACAACATATCCCATAATAACTTATTGTGTTAATATTTGCTTATAGCTTTTATACCGACTGAGAAATATAGTTTACATGATAGCAGCTTCTCGTAAATCCGTCTTGTAAGTGATACAATATTATTAAAAATGTAATTTAAGACGTTGGAAATCTTTATTTCCCGTTTTGACTAACAGTACGCGACACCTAAATATAGCGACTCGTTGGATTTTGAGCTCTCGGCGCTGAGCCAAGCGTTGAAAATCCAACAGTGATTTTATTAAGCAATACGGTTAGGTGTCGCGCAGTGTTAGTAAATGAAATTAAAATTTTATTTACTTGACGACAACGATCCATATGTTAGTTAGGTAGGTACAAAAACTTAAAAGCTATGTTAGTGTCTCACAATTATAAGTACGTAAGTACTAAGCTCACAGAAAAACAATATTTACATACATTCACTGGATGTAATGGATCACTCCTGCCACCAATACCTGCATGAAGTCATTCACTATCGGCGAGTTACATTTGTCCACTAACATCATCAGAATGCTATTAGAACTTGACCGCGTTCTCTCTAATAGCGACGCCATTTTCCTCCTCACAATTGCGCGGCAGTCGTGAATACGCGCCTGAGCGAACATCGCGGAGGCACTACAAAAGCGCGGCAGCCCCAATGTGTTGGGCCCTCAGGGCGTCCATTGTCTTCTGCGTGTAGCTGACCCACAGGCTGCTTCTGTAGGTCTGGCAGTAAGCTTTAAACAACGTTATCTTAACCTCCTTACTACAACAAGCAAACCTGCGAACCAGCATAATTATTGCTTCTCCCAGCAAGAGCCCGGCGCTCGCGTTCGTTATCTTCACGATCTTTAAAGTCCTCCGTTACGTAATGCCTTAGGTATTTTGTTTGTTTCACTCTTTATTAGGGTCTTCTTACCTTAAAGAGCCTTGAAGATCATGAAAAGGCTCTTCTTACAATTATAAACTAGACCGTGGCCAGCAGCGTACCTTCCACAACATTCCAAAAACTCCCTTATGGAGCCGGCTGTTGGACCCAGAAGCACCATGTCATCCGCGTAGCTGAGGTTATTGACGCAAACGTTGTCAATCCAACATCCAATCCATTTACTGCAGAGTCCTGCGATCAGTGCCGAAAAGGTTTAAAAGCTTGGGCGAGGGCAGCCCCCCCTGCCTCACCACACAAGCCCAGGCTTACGCAGCAGAGTGAATTATCCCACTTTACATAGTACTGGAATACACATATAATTTCAGCTGTTACGCACGCTTCCCCGAGCTTTTTCTATAATGTCATAGGAGACGAGGTCGAAAGCCTTAGGGCCTGTGCATACCACGTTTTCTGAACGCGCGTGTTAGAAACTTGCGTCGACGGCGCGCTTTTATACTACAGAGTGTTTGCAAAGGTCTATAGAGTGTGCCTGACTCGCGTGCGTATCGCGTCTGTATCGCTATAATCGCGCGTCGACGGTGCGTTTAAAAAACATGGTGTGCACAGGGGGCCTAGAGGTCGAGGAAACTTGCGTACACAGGCGTGCTTTTGTCAGTATAATATTGAACAGTCTGTTTAAGACCCACGCTTTCACTGGAAGGTCCAGACCTTAACCCCAACTGTGCGTCGTTAAATTTCTAACATTTGTTGAGTTTTTATTAATCAGACTGTCCAATACTTTAGCTTGCTACAGTGGCAAGCGATATGGGTCTGTAATTATTACTTACATCACGACGTCACCAGTCCTATTCTTTATGATTGGGACAACTAATGCGTGCATTACCTCGGGAGGAAGACAAGAGTGACTTAAATAATAAAACGTGGATAACACTCTCGGACAGTGTACACCCACGCATGCATGTTTCAAGTGCTCGATGACGAGACTGTCATGCCCTGGAGACTGCCTTTCGGCATTTTTTTTGTATTGCAGATGATACTTGCTTTGTTGTAACTAGCTATCGTGACAGATCTCAGCATCGACTATTGATTTAAGAGGCCACAGCGGCGAGGAAACGCGAAAGTGGTTTAGGAAAATGTACGCTATTCCTGGTACATCGTCTGCAAGCCACGTCTACGTCTGTGTTATCGCAAACTGTATCAGCACAATTGGAAAAGAGTTCTGGAAGATGCATATTTATAACTGAGTAACATAATTCATCATGATATATTTTAATCTGTTCACCTCCACGCTCATGCCATTTTACAAGTAAAAACGGGATTAATGTTTTACCCGCGTTTTTATATTTTAAATAAATATGGTGCCGTTATAGCTTCGAAATAATTATCGTATGGTTCGAGAACTTGTTGATATTTATATAGATCGTTAAAACAATGATAATACAAATACCTACATAATTATTATATTTATCAATCTAAATCAATGATGGAAATTATGTTACGTAATCAAAAAATTCATGTTGCTATGTATTTTAAAATTACATTATAGGTACCGTTAGATATAATGTTATTTTATGTTTAAATATGTTTGGTTTATTTTTTTATATAATATAAAATATTTTAACTATCAACTGTTTTATTTACCTACAAGAATGCGATTAATTTTAAATTACCACAGATATCTCTGCTGATGACACTCAGAAAAGAAGCCTCATTTTTACGTCCATCACCGGCTTCTTGTGGCATTCCAACTAAACTTCAATTCAGAATCTGAGAATTAATTAAGTTTTGGGACAACCAAACTCAATGTCATACATGACAAAGTTCAAATTTCATTGCAACCAAAACTTATTAAGGACATTTTATTACAAAATTGCAGTTTATTTAAATTTATATATTAGCCGCCATATTTACGTCGACGATTTAAAAATCAGCTTTAAATAATAAAAATAAAACAACAAAATAAATTCTAATAATAATTTATTGATATCTATCACATACATTATGTACAAATCACCATGCTTTAATAAAATATAATCAGTACTATGCAACGAAGCCCTTCAAAAGTTCAAACTTAACCTCTACCGCTATTATACAAAATAATACAACTCCATCCGCAAATTAACTTTGTATTACAGTACCGGAAAATGTGTCACATCGAGCTTCAGAAACGGACTGTCACACAGGGGCTGTTCATTTATTACGTAATAAGACTGTTTTAACCATTTTCTGACCCTATGCGTAAGAAAAACTACGACTTGTATGCACCCCCTCCCCCCTTCCAATCTTACGTAAGATCAGTATCTACCAAAATTGCAAATGAAAAGTAGCAATAATATAAAAACTTGACCCTTGAACAATCTAGACCCATCCCACCCCCATGTAAGAAAAAATAGGACCTGTTCGGACCCCCTCCCCCTCAAATCGTTTTATGTAATACAACAGTTCCACAGGAATGAGTGAGGCCGAATTTCTGCTAAAACGCGATGTGCCATAGTTACGGCCTAATACTGTATATATTACCGACAAAGCCCAGTGAATGATATTTTTTGAACCCTTAACATAATGTGACATTTTAATTATCGTTCTCATTCACATTCAAAATAAATAAATTAGATTGTAAATGGAATTTCAATATTTTTTTAAATAATTCAGGTATATTTATAATAAAAGTATAGCATAAACATAATATTCAAAATATATACATTACCAATAAGTATCACAAGGAATTTTATAACAAAAATACTGTAAAATGGGACTAATCAACTAACACATTAATTTTGAAAAATGTATGTATTCGTGTTTGCTGTACGAAAATATTCGCAAAGCTTGCTTAGATTATGTATAAGCACCGGCGTTCCTGCTACTTGGCGGTGGCGCTTGCAAACCGTGGCCAAGCGGCTGGTCCACCCAGTCGTGTAGTATAATTCAAGCCTTACGGCAAAATTGTGTACCTCTACCATGAGTTAACACAGCCAAAACTCGCTAGCGTCTCCGTAAATCATATGTATGAAATATTGTACAGCGCCCCTTGCGGTCACAGCATGAATTAAAATACGTACCATGAGCACTATAGATTTCGATAGGTAAGAAACCTAACGTAATCTATTCGATAGTCACTAACGTTTTTCAGCTGTCACCATACAAAACGGCACCATGAGTCACTAATTCGACAGACGCTATCGAAAAATACGCTTGCGATAGTAGTTACGTAGCTCACTAGCATTTTGAGGTGTAAACATTTGTTTACATTCAAATTATACACGTTTTGAGTCTATTAAAGTCCAAATAATGTCGGGAAGAGCTTATTTAGCATGAAATATGTTAGTGGCCAACTTTATAGGCTCTCTAGAGAAGCATTTGAAGATTTGTGCTTATTATTGAATAATGTTACGGATTTGAAGTCAACACAAAGAGGCCATAGAACTATAATAATAATTTTCATTTCTCTATACACTACAATCATATACTACATTGTGACCCACTGGTCCTCATTGTATTAAATATTCTATTTTTGAAAACTTATTTTAATTTAAGTCAAAAACGCTGCGGCGCACACAACGTCAACAAAATTCCAAATTTAATTAATGACATGAAATATTATAAGGATTAAAAATTCAACAACTACTAAATGTCATAGGTACCTAGTCCATGAACCGACAACTTACTTACAACAATGTTTACTGTAATACGAGCTTATGAGCCGTTCTCTCTTCATATTAGTGAGAAAGAAAGAAACAAAACATAAGGAGTGAAGTGAGCTATACGACACGATCTATCGAGCTTAGCTTATCGCCTGCGTTAGACTCCGTAAAACTCATGGTGCAAGCGTTGTAGAAATCTATTTCATTCACTTTAATACGCTAGCGAGTAATTTTTCGATAACAACTCCTGGTAGACGTACTGATCAGTTCAAGTAAAACTTGCTAAGAGTTCGAGCTTTCAAATCTGAATGGCATATGAAATATAAACTTATTACGCATCTATTCTGATATGTATCCCCAACTAAAATAGTAACACTGGCTTATACAAGGTCTCCAGTTTTTAATACGACGACACGGTTGGCGCAGTGGTTAAGCGACTGACTGCTGCGCTGCGTATCGCGGGTTCGATTCCCGCACGGAACAAATATTTGTATGACCTACACGTAGTTGTTCCGGGTCTGGCTGTTTGTGTATGTGAGTTTAAATGTTT
The DNA here is from genome assembly GCA_948098905.1 of Tiliacea aurago. NCBI lineage: Eukaryota > Metazoa > Arthropoda > Insecta > Lepidoptera > Noctuidae > Tiliacea > Tiliacea aurago. Next base: position 26,723,891 of record OX402581.1, on the reverse strand, counting down.
GTAAACGCACCCACGATACAAAAGAAACTCCTAGTGTGGGGCAACATTAAAAAAAAAACGACAAAGTTCTTAATCAGCCCCATTTTACAATTCAAAGTTAAAACATAATATTGTAATGAAAAGAGTTCTTAGGAAGTATACTTTATACAATTTATACATATTAAAATAAACTTAATATACAAAGTATATATACGAATAAACATTATTTATTAAGATAATAACCAGTGACAGTTAATAACATCCGTATCTAAGTAATTTCCTTCAAAAATTCCTCGACTCCATTTAAAAAGAAGTTATCAAAATCATCCTTGGAATTGGAACTCTAAAAGAAAATGATGGAACGAAACTATAATTTGAGTGACCCTGAGGAACGTCGAAGAATTCTTAAAGGAAACGACTGACAATACGGAGCTAAACTATCAATCATCAAATAAAAACCGTCAGGTACGCTAATGGCGCTACCGATGCTAAAATAAAATAAAACTGAGGCAACATACACTTGCCACTGAACTTAAAACCTACTGCATTCACAATAATCACAGAATATTCCCACCTTAAACAATAAGCTAACTAAACTGTGATGGAACATGATTTGGTCGCAAATTAAAAATAAGGATAATAATCTAACTACTAAAGGGGAACTGCTAATCAACGCGGGTGTCGGCCACTAGGAGAGCTAACGCGATGTTAGGGCCTGTGCACACCACGTTTTTTAAACGCGCCGTTGACGCGCGTTTTAGAAACGTGCGTTGACGGCGCGCTTTTATCCTACAGAAGGTCTACAGGCTACGTCTGACTCGCGTGCGTATCGCGTCTGTAACGCTACAAACGCGCGTCGACGGCGCACTTTTATCCTACAGAAGGTCTACAGGCTGCGTCTGACTAGCGTGCGTATCGCGTCTGTATCGCTACAAACGCGCGTTTAAAAAACCTGGTGTGCACAGGCTCTTATTTGCAATGCACAAGGATCTTTTGGCGCGTGGCCGAGATCGGAACTAGCGCCGCCATCTTGGTTATTATATACATTTCACAAAATATTATACAAAGAGCGCGTCCCTGTCAACGTCATTTGAGTGCCAAAAGAACGTTGTAGCAACGTAGATTTGTATGCGCGGGTATGATTCAGTGTGCGGGGTACTGACTGACCAAGATGGATTTGTTATAAAGTTTCTCGCTGTTAATCAGACTCTGTTATCCCAAATACATTGCTTTGAAATTCCCTCGCTGTAATAAACTCTTAACTATAGGAATACAATACTCTAAACTGGGATAACTGGCTTTTTAGAATGTGCCTGTAATAGAAAAATCCTATTCAAACAACTTTAGTTCCTGCCCAAAATGTAAGGTAAATTTACAATGAACCAAACCATTAATATACTTCTATACAATAAAGAAATAAATAATTTTGCTAATTATTTACAAATTAATAACACAATGAAATGCGATAACTTTTTGGTGTATGTTAATTTAATTCACATTAAATTGTACTTTTTTTGTTAAAATTCGATTATAATTGAAATAGATTTTTATTATTGTTTCCAACGTTATAAGATAAGGGAATGCTAGAGACAATATATTTTACTGGTTAATATCATATTTACTATGGAGTTTAATAATATAATATTTTATAATTTTCATGAAATTTAATTTCTTAGCTACATTCTCTGGGTCTAAGCAGTGACGACAAACATTTACTAGGCAGCACGAAAATCTCAAAATACAATAATATCATTTATATTATGTAAACACATACACAATTTTTCATTTTTAAACTGTGTCTGCGCTGTGTACACGATACAATTTTAGTAATAAAAATAATCTCATACTCATTCATTTTCATTCAAATTTGAGTTTATAAACTCCTTTCCACAATTTAACTACTATACATTGAAGAATAATATACTCTTTGTTTTAATTTCGACTAAATTTACATTTATATGATGTATACGTGTAGTAAAAACAGTAATTCTCTACATAAACTACAAATACACACCAAAGGCCATCTTCGTTTTAATAAAACTATTTCTTTTTACTTTCGATCCCTCAACCACAGCAAAATTCATTCAATTTTCAACTTTGTCGTCTAAGTTTAGGAATGTTTGAAAAGTCAAATTATAAAATTGATTCCTTGGACAAAATTATACCAATATTTATGCCACTTATTAATTTCGTTAGCGCTAGGTGTTTCAAGCCTAAAGCGCTTGAATAATTCATTCATTCGTTCAATGAGTCGCTCGATTTATCGATAGATGTCAGTATTCTTTAACCACATTGTCAATCCATATTAATAAATCACTGGCAGGTTACACAAGTAACCGAACCATTATTTCACTTGTGTTCTTAAAAACTTAAGTAATCATGTTACCTTGACAGCGTCCAATGTCAACCTAATTTATTTGGCTGTAAGGTTTAATATCACTTATGTGGCACGATGGCGACTAGCCTGAGAAGGACTAAAGACAGTAGTTTGTCGAGGGGGTCGAGGGTTCCTCGCTGGAGCCACTTGGGGATAGTGGTGCGCGCGTGGCTGAAGCCAAGCTTCTGCAGGATGTAGTCCACGCCGTAGGGCTCGATGGACTTGCCGGCCCACGATAGAAGTCTGGGGAAGAAAGTATAAAAAAAATATGATTTTTGTATTGCCGTTTTTTTTCCACTAACAATGTAATTACTAATAGTAGCGAATTGATAAATGACAATTATTGGAGAAGTATTAAAATAAAACAGCTGGAATATAAAAAAAGTATATATCTTTTTGTTTATAGGCTTCGAAATTTTCACAGAAGATGTATTTCTGTTGCCGCTATAACAATAAATACAAAAAATCAATAAAATAAATATTTAAGGGGGCTCCCATATAACAACCGTGACTTTTTTTTGGCCGTTTTTGCTCGATATTGATAACGGCAACAGGTAGAAATATTCATAGAATATTTAGTTATATATTCACTTTAAAAATAAATAATAATTATTAAAATAAAACAAATATTTAAGGGGGGGTTCCCATACAACAAACGTGATTTTTTTGCCATTTTTATAGATAATGGTACGGAACCCTTCGTGCGCGAGTCCGACTCGCACTTGGCCGGTTTTTTTATATGTTCGAGGCATTTAAAAAGTAGTTACTCCACCAGTTTCCCTTCTGCTGTCGGCCTTCTGCATCTTCTGTGTAGCAACTAGGTGTTGTGGAGCACAGGTTTCATTTGCGTAAGACACTGTGATAGCTCAGAAATGAGTTCATAAGAGAAAGCTTGAAAATGGCACCAGTGACTGAAAAGTTGTGCGGAAATCGGTTGTCATGGTACGGGCATGTGATGCGGAGGAAAATGAGAATAGTTTCGACTTTGAATGTCTGGCTATTAGAGTCTATCTAGTGGGTGGATGGCTATTAGAGTTGGGGAAGAACAAAGAAACGAGGGATGGCTGTGTGAAAGATATTATGGCTAGAATGGGGGCGACTAGAGACATGACGAGTAATAGAGCAGAGGGCCTCGACAAATGGCATTCGCTTCGGAGCGATTCTATTTCAACAATCGCTATCGTTATTTCACTTTACGAGCAGCGTTATCGGTAGTTTTTGATTCGAATTCCTTCATTCGAATCTTAAACTAGCGGTAACGCTTGTCAAAAAGTGCCAAATGGCTACGCATCTTGCTACTTGAAATTATCCTTCGACGTTGTCGCTTCGTTTTATGGAATCGAACGATGATAACTTATGTCATCCCCATACATTTTGTAGGGTTTTGCTACTAGCGTTATGGGTTAGTCGAATGTTACTTTGTCTAGGCCCTCATTATGGTAAAAATGTCGCTACACACCGCACGGTGGGCTCCAGATGCCACGTGACGCAGCGGTAGTCGCGGTAGTCCTGCGGCGGGCCCTCGGGGCGGGCCCGGCCCGCGTCCGCCCAGCCCGCGCGGCCGCCGCCCGGCATCTACGTAAGCACATTATGATTAGCTTCGTCGAATGCTTCTGCTTTAGATTATCAGCTCACAATGTTCATTTGAAACAATGCACGATTCAAAATCTCTAAATCTGTAAAATTATGCGATCTATCATTTCTGGAGGCCTTGCGAACTCTACCTCACTTACATATCTTTTCTTAAATTTTATGAAAATGTACCACCGCGAAAGTTCCCGGTCGACCACTTTTCAACCTTATTACTATGGGCATAAGGACGAAAAGTGGTCGACCGGGATCGTTCGCGGTGGTACATTGAACTTTTCTATAACTACAGTAAGTCATCATAATAAACGTAATCAGTCTCTTATATCAACCTGAAAAACAGCAATAATATTCTCATTAAAACTCACCACTCTGTCTTTCTCCTTGATATAAGAAGATATGAGGTCGTGCAAGAACAGGAAGGCCTCAGCATCCACAGACACGAATATGTGATCCTCAAATTCCGTGATGAAACTGCATTCCACTACCGGCTTCTCATCTATGAGATAAAAAATATATTAACATTAGTTAGAATGATGTCATACCACAAATTTTAAAGTCAAAGTCAAATTATTTATTTCAAATAGGGCACATAAATGGCACCTTTGAACGTCAAAATTTACAAAGAAAATAGAATTGATTCTAGTCGCCCCTTCCAAAAGGTAGCTTCTTATGGAGAAGAATGGGCAAGAAACTCCATTGTTACTCTTTTAAAATGTTTTACAATATTTTGTATAGGTACATCAATTATATAATTATATGTTAAGACGATGCACCTAGAATAAAATTACTATACCACAATAGGTAAATAGAATTAATAATGAAGAAATGAAGATAAATTAATTATGTGATAGATCCACATGGTGCTCACATATTTACAAACATTTTAAAATATAAAAAATAATAAAACTTTTTCCTAAAAAAAAAATAATATAATTATATATATATATATAATTATATATATATATATATTATATATATAATTATATATATATATATATAATAATAATTTTTTTAGGAAAATCACAGAATGTAAAAGAAAAAAGTAAAAGAAAGTGTGCGAAGGTCAGTCAGTAAACACGCAAAAAAGTCCCTACATAAACCGATTGTGATGCTTATATAAGTTTTTTGCAGGTAGGGTTCGTTTCTAGCTTTCTAGTATTTTCTAGAAAATCCAGCATTTCCAGAGTAACTAACTAAATTTTGCTAGCCTCAGTCATTTATTTGCAGCAAAACCGGTACAAAGATTGTAGATATATAAATTCACCATCGCGACATATCTCGTTTTTGTGTGATAATTATGTTGGCCGAAAGGCAAAAAGTGAATGTTGCGCTCATTTTGAGCTTAGTCAATCCATAGTAGAGCTCAGTAGAGCTCCCGATAGAGTGGGTCTTAAAATGAACATGGACATGGCAAAGGTCATGTCAAATGCCCATGTAACACCCACTCTCATGAAGATCGGAGGCGCTACACTCGAAGTTGTGGACGAGTATGTTTACCTCGGACAAACTGTCCAGCTAGGTAGGTCCAACTTCGAGAAAGAGGTCAATCGTCGAATCCGACTCAGATGGGCAGCGTTCGGGAAGCTACGCAATATCTTCTCGTCCCACATACCGCAGTGTGAACTATGGCACTGAAACGTGGTCGCTCACAATAGGCCTTTTTAGAACGATAAAAGTCACCCAAAGGGCAATGGAGAGGGCTATGCTTGGAGTTTCCCTGCGGGGTCGAATCAGAAATTAAGAGATCCGCAAGCGAACAAGTTAACCGACATAGCCCGAAGAATTGCCAAGCATAATTGGCAGTGGGCAGCGCACATTGCTCGCAAAACTGATGGTTGATGGGGCCGAAAGTTTCTGGAGTGGCGACCGCGTACCGGAAGACGTAGCGTTGGAAGGCCTCCTACAAGGTGGACCGATGACCTTGTGACGGCCGCAGGTATCCGCTGGATGCGGGAAGCACAGAACCGGTCGAAGTGGCGGTGCTTGGGGGAGGCCTATGTCCAGCAGTGGACGTCTTTCGACAGAAATGATGACGGTTGATGACAGTTGGTGTTGTCCTCGTTTTTGCGGAGTCAATGATGAGTTTATCGGAAATTGCGCGCCTCACGGACGTTAAACTTTCGAGTGTCTCATTTATATATATATAAAAGAAAGTTGTTAGTTACACAATTTATAACTCAAGAACGGCAGGACCGATTTGGCAAAAAATTGGTGGGGAGGTAGCTTAGAACCAGCAGACGGACATAGGATACTTTTTGTTTTTCATACTTTTTACTAGGGTAGGTTGGGTAGGGTAGATACTTAGCGCTACCCGTGCGAAGCCGGGCCGGGAAAAGTTAGTAATTTATAAAGCTCAGACACAAGATGTTTGTAGTGCTATTCCGTTTATCTATTCAGCTTGGTTTCTATTGTGAGTAGAATAGAATAGACATTTATTTTACAAATATGGGTAATACATGATACATTAAAGGTCAGCCATATTTCACCATTCGGTGCATTAGTTAAACGTAAAAAGTAGAAAAGCCTAACGGACCGGTGTCGCCGGGCGGCACGTGCGCCTGCAGGTGGTGCGTGCGCAGGTGCAGCTGCAGCGACGGCAGCGCGAAGATGACCTCGCGCACGTGCCGCTCGGCGCCCGCCTTGTGCCGCTCCGCGCTGCTGCTGGCGGCGCTGGAGCCGCTGGCGGTGGACGATGTGGTGCCCGTTGGCTCGCGCTCCAGCGATGGGAAGAGCTCGATTGCTGGAAAGTTTTTTTTTTTTTGTAAGTGTATTTTTTTTGTAATATAAGTTGTTTATTTAGTCAACTGCAATTGTTAGGTACGTGATTATACGCATCATTCCGTACACCTTCACCTATGAAACTCATATCTGCCTCTTAAAAAAAATTTAAAATACTTTTAGTATTCAGTGGAAAAGTGTCATTAAATTACGTATTTAATTGTGAAAAGAACTCGGCGTAAAACTCATTTGGGTCACAAATATTATTAAAACTCTAAACACATAATTTACTGGCCAAATAATTATTTAATTTCGATAAATTTTAAGTCGTAATTGGCCTAAATTTTTTTTTTTTTTTGTAAAGGCATTTGTGAGCAAAATGTTATTGTTTATCCACTGTGATCAAATGGCAACTTATTTACAGAATCAAACACGGATAGATTCTCGTAACTTGGAAGTCTCTATGCACATATTATAACATACTTATCAAGCTCAAGACAGAACAATTCAATGGTGTGTTCAACAGACAGTCCCATTCAATGGTGTGTTCAACAGACAGTCCCATGATGTCTTTCGTTCTTTCGATTTAATATAAATTTTAATTAATATTAATGAGTTGGTCTCGTGGTCGTAAGTGCAACTGCTGAGGGGTCCTGGGTTCGATTTCCAGGTCGAACAAAGTGCTATTGGGTTTTTCCATTAGGAATTAATAATAATAAGTTTATTGATTCAAAATATACATAGACACGGGTTGTATACTAGTTACATGCTAAGACTTAATCAACTAACAATTGACACAAGTGGAAAAAAATAAAATAAAGAAATAAATTTGTAAAGAGAGAGTGCACCTGTGTGTGTGCTATATATCCCGCGTTGAAGGCTAGTCTTCGTTGATTTGCCGTAATGCCCGAAATACGGTCTGGAGGGAACTATAGTATTTTAGCGGTAGTATGTACTCACGTTTTCTGTGTTGTAGACAGTAAGTGAAAGGCTGACGACGGATGACGTCATAGTTTTATAGGTTATGCTAAGACAATTCTTTATCGTTCCACACACTACACACCGACAAAGTCTACAGCGAAGGATAGAAGGAGGAGTACACGAAATTGGGCGATAACACAAACAACTTTAGCAATCCTGATTATATTCACGGCGTAGTATGAATATGTGCGCGCGCGGACAGCACGCACTGCGGGCGGCGTTACTGACGTCACTAGCCGTGCTGTGTCCACACGACGACGCGCTAATTCACAATACTTGATTTTGTTTTGTCTTATTTTTTTTAAATGTGTTTATGAATGTGTGTTGAGTGAGATATGGGTCTCACAGGGAAAGTTGTAATAATGACGAAGATAGGGGACGGAGTGTCAAGGGGATGATTCTGCTGAATCTTCTCCTTGACTATTACAGACTACTAAATAAATACTTATTTAACGATGGGGCCGAATGGTTCTGGAGTGGCAACCTCGTGCCGTAATTGTACCTTAGCTTTAAGCCATTGTAACACCTTTACCTATACATTATGGAATACAAATAAATATATGAATATGACGTAGCGTTGGAAAGCCTCCCACAAGGTGGACTGCAGGAATCCGCTGGATGCGAGAAACACAGAACCGGTCGAAGTGGCGGTGCTTGGGGGAGGCCTATGTCTAGCAGAGGACATCTTTCAGCTGAAATGATGACTATCTCAGACCAACTCACCATCAATCTCACTATTAGCGAAGGCATAATGGAACCACTCCTTCAGCGTCTTGAACTGCGGCGGGAACAGCAGGGCCCTGGTCATGCGACACACGGTAGCCATGGACACGTGCGCGCGGGCCCCTGAGCCACCGGGACCCAGGCCGCCCAGGCTCGCGGTCAAGCTCTGTACTACGTGGACTTCCATCGAACCTGCACACCAAAAATACGTACGTATAAAAGTCATGCCAATACAATGTCATGCAAAACCTCATTTATACAGAATGGCCCGTGAATAAGTGCAAAAAAAGATTCCGATTAACGCGGCTTGCGGAAGCAGTTGATTGGTAGAAATCGTCACGTAAGGAAAAGCGTTATGCTCCATGCAAATTTGTCTCTCTCTCTATCAAAGCTATTTCTAGCTCGATCTCTTTCTATTATATACAGGGTGTCCAAGAACCTGGCGTCCAACTGGATTCCCACGATGCCCCAAGTTCTAACAGTACTCAGAAAAATATTTTAAAAAATCCACCCCATGTACTTACAGAATTATACTGATTTCAAAAAAAAAGGGGAAATGAGCACCCTGTGACATACTTTTGAATGCTGTGACTGCTAATGCTGATAATTTCGATATTTCTTGGAGGTTTTGTAATCTAGGGTATTGCTGTGTCTAAATAGAATGTAAAAATAATGTACTTATTGTACCATTTTAAAATAAAATATTATTTTAACTAAAGGTGATATGGAAAACTATTGAATTTCGCAACTTTGACCGACTGTAGTGTAAAAAAAATGTACCAAAATAGTATGGCAAGTGACGTCAAATTTTGACGCGTTTATTCCTCTTTTTAAAAAGGTATAATACGTACACATTAATTTGAAAAAAAAAATTTTTGATAATATTTTTACTCAACAACCCAATTTTTACGATGTCTTACAGAATTCTTAGAAAGAAAAATTTACGACGAATTGAATCTAACCTCTAAAGAATTACTATTGTATGCTCATAAAAATAACAACAGGCCTCTCAAAAAACAGGTTAGACCGTAAGGGACGGTATGTGCATGCATCTCACCATAGTGATTCGTTATTACAACAGGAGGGAGCAAGACAGAAACTATCTTTGCGATTTGCTGGTTCTTCTTTATGGTACCCCATTATTCAGGTAAGAGTGAGGGAGAAAAAGGTTAGAGGTGCGAGTGAGATAGATAGTGACGCTATCTGGGATCGTGCTATTTAGGATAACAGTACGGTCAGTACGCGTCACTGCCTCCTGCCGTTACTACGCACCTCTCTCTTATTGTTACCATTGATCACGTACTACGATTTAAAGCTTTGTTTATTGGACTCGATTACTCTTTGTGCTCTGGACTTTGAAACGAACTCTTTACGACGACCTTTGCCTGTGTTTGGACAGTTTGTGTTTTGTGTGTGCTACCATGGCGACCTACACTCCGCAAGAATACGCAAATATGCACTACATTTATGGAGAATGTAGAGGTAATGGACGAGCTGCAGCGAGACTTTACAGAGAAAGGTATCCGAGGGCTACGCGATATCCCGACCATCGAGTTTTCATTAATGTGCACAGATCACTATGTGACGGGCGGTTCCCCAATCAAGTAGCTGGTGAAGGACGACCCGTAAATGACTTCATACGCGATGAAGTTTTAGAGGCGGTGTCGGCAAATCCAAGCATCTCTGTGCGAGGAATAGAAGCTGATACGGGGATACCGAAGAGCACAGCACACAGTATTCTCCAAAAAGAAGAATATCATCCGTACCACGTACAGCGAGTGCAAAGTCTTTTACCTCGAGACTATCCGAGCCGAGTCGCGTTTTGTGAAACAATCCTGCAAAAACATCGAGAAGACGAAAACTTTATCGACAAAATTTTGTGGTCAGATGACGAGAGACGAGTGTGTGTGCGCCTGCTTCGTTCCTGACGGGGGTTCTCCGACCGCACACCTGTTTTTAAATAGTCTTATTATTTTTCTCTTCAGTTATTATGACACTTCTGGTTTTTTTCCATCGTTTGACACCAAATAATGTCCGAAAAATAAATATTATTATTATTGTTTTGGAATGCTGAGGACTTGAGTACCTGAGGATTCGCTGGTGGAAGCGACCTCCATTCGAATTTAGTTCTAAAACACAATGGAAATAAACAGCAATTCCTTACCCTCTTCACTGGCGACTTGCTGCGCTTCTGTGGCGAAGCTGATGCAAGGGTCCTTTAGACTGAACAGCGCCCAGGACTTTGCTTTGAAGCTGTTGCCGTGGAAACACGCTAGTGATATGTTGGTGCCGTGGAGTTCCATTGTACCGCCGAGAACGGTGCCTAGAGGAAAAACACGTATAATATTTAATTTAAAGTAGTGGATCTGATTTTTTCTATTATTTTGGTCCTAAATTAAGACTAAGTAATCTAATTTGAATATAGCAGAAAGTTAAAAAAAAGTATTTCAAAATTGAATACTTACATCATTATTTTGAAATACTTTTTTTAAATTCAAGTTAAAATTTGCTGCGTCTTAAGAGAAAGATATGTCGTAAGTTTACTTTAATTTTTTTTCTATTTGTATTATAGCTATATTACCGTTGGCCGGCAGCGGGGTAGGCAGCGTGGACAGCTGCATGCCGGACACCCGCTGCAGCACCTTCTGCCAGTGGCGGTGGTGGCGCAGCTCGGGCGGCGCGGGCGCCGGGCCCTCGGCTGCCGAGCTCGGCGCGGCCGGGGCTAGAAGCACGACTTGGTTAACTTACACGCACTATTTGTACATATTTACAGGGTCACAATAATAGACTATTCAAGCTCGCCCGAAGACGAAGACACCTTTATTCCCGAAGTGAATACTCTAATTTTCACAACTTCTGCGAGGTTTCAAAAATCAATTCGATTTTCGGATATAAGAAATTTTTCTTCAATTTTCTTTGTTGAAGTACCAAATTCAAATCACATTATTGACCAGCCGGTTATAATGAAATTCAGTAAAATATTATTACGCTCCTAGATCGACCCCGGGGCTTTCACGACTTACTTTAAGGTTAGATTTGCATAACATTTAATTTGATATTGATATCCGAGACCAACGGCTTAACGTGCTTTCCGAGGCACGGTGGAGTCTCAGTATGTAAAGATGGGGTTACCCATCCACGGAGCAACCCCGGCAAGCGTAGCTTAACCTGATGGATCGACACATGCGATATTACTTAGCCACGAGCTCCTCAACAAACATAACAGCTCTAAAATTCACAGAGACTACCCTCTCCAGATAAAATTCAAGATTGAAGGCCTTTTGAATTATTCGAACCCCAGCTTGAAATCTGTCCGTGATGACTTTGGCAAAAAACTGAAAATACTGGATAAGGGGCGTACAGGCTTGATGATAAGATTGTACTTACGTTCCCTTCGATCTCTTCTTGCATTCGTATAATTTGGATGTAGCGAGCTGAACACCCGCTTGCTGGACTTAAACTGCTGCGTGAAGAACTCTTCAAGCTTCAGCTGCATCTTCAGCAGGTCAGGAGTGGTGCTCCGAGACATGAGGATTTGGAGCTGGTGCCAGCTCAATGTTCCATGTGTGAGGATGATCGCTGGCCTGCGAGGAGAAGTATGGGGGTCAGAAAAAGTGGAGTATTGCGCTTTTCATTTGGTCCTATTTTTTATATTTCGCTTCAGGGCGCAACCAGACCGCGGTTGATCGACGACATTGTGATTAATTTGCGACATAATTTTCTGATTTATTGTTTATTGCATGCGATGTTTATCTAAAAGTGATTGTTGCACTAAGGTGTTTCAAAATCATCATCATCATAATTTCAGCCGGAAGACGTTCACTGCTGGACATAGGCCTCCCCCAAAAGGAGGGGGAGGGGGGATAATCGCCATGCTTGGCAGGCGGGTTGGCGATCGCAGTATGGGGTTAAAATGCATAGAGACCGCTGCTTCCCATTATCTAGTAAGTCTTTTAGTCGTCTTTTAAGACACCCATGGAAATAAATAGGATGATGTTATTCTTTACGGCCGGCACCACACGGAACCGGGGATGGGGGACGGAACTGGGGTGTTTATTTTATCTATAAGTAATTATTGCACTGTAATTTTATTTTTATTAAGAATGTTTTATGTCTCTGTATCAAATATATTATTTTTGGTCATATTCCGTTTTCGGCATATTCTTGTTTCAGCACATTCCGTTTTCGGCATAAATCATTATATACAACAAAGCATCATTATTCTGCAATTTTAAAATGCCTAGGGCTATTTTGTAATATACTTACCCACAACAGATACCTAATACAAGGTAGACGGCAGTGAAATAGTAAGGTAATTTTTGTAATGAGGATCTTATAAATTGAAGAGCATATTTGGCTTTGCCGACTTTTATAAGAGACGGGTCCATAAGCATAAGCATATGAATTTAGATAGCTAGTTGGTTATCATCATTAGTTAGTTGCCCAATTATTTTAAGTAATCAGTGTAGGTACTGTTTAATTGTTGTCTTTAATTTTATTGATTAAAATTTAATATTTTACTAATAAACATTATTTTATTTTATTGCGCAAGCAAAGTCACAACTTCATAGTATAATTTAGTTACTAAAATGTGCCGAAACAAGAATATGCCGAAAACGGAATATGTCCAAAAAGGAATGTGCCGAAAAAGGAATCAATTGGTGCTATAGCTACACCTCTGCTTAACCCTTTGGGGATTACAGGCGTGATGGCATGTTTAGTGTTAATTAATGATATATCAGCATATATATCGCCCTTGGTTCGCGCGCTCGCAATGCTGAATGCTCTACTGGCATCGACACAGGAGTGTGATTTGTTTGCCGCGAGATGGATAGACGTATCTCATACATGTTCGAGATTCTGTGAGATGATGGACGAAAGATGAGGTGCCAATATTATTTGATTGTTATTTGTTAGTTTTACCTGTTTTGTTAGTTATTTTTGTATTATTTCTTATTGTTATTCCTTCCATATTGTAAATATATCTGTTTTATCGAAATTTAACTGTGCAATAACTTGCATCTGGGTCTGTAATGTTGTGCATGTGTTTTTACTAAAATAAAATAAATAAATAAATCAGGTGACACATATTTTTGTTTCCCTTGTCCTAGGGTTCATCAAACAAGTGACACATGAGTCGACGTGTTCATGATCATGCATGATCAAAAGCCACTCATCAGGTCAATCAAATATTGTAGTTTATTTCAAAGTTGTACATGACGCAACTAGATGGCGGTGGCGTCGAATTAGAAGTCGTTATGGTTTCGTTACAACGAGATTGTTAGGGTCTTGTGAAGTTTAGCAAATATATTACCAGCAGGCTTAGCACGAGAACCCTCTCTACGCGTTTTGTCGACGGAAGAATAGACAAAAATGACGTTTCAGTGTAGACAACAGAAAGTTTTCTACTGTCTGTAGCACGGCGATTACAAAACCAAATGTGAAGAGACTTGTCTTCTCTACCCTAGACAACTGTCTACAACGTCGAGCACGACGTACAATCTTTCTCCGATGTTGACAGCTTGGGATAGAAACCTTTCTTCCGAAATAGTCTACATATAAAATGACCTAGACAACGATTCGTTAGTTGTTTTTTCGTTAATTCGAGTAATTTTAGGCGGTAAATTAACATGTTGGGTTCAAATTGCGCTTTTTATTTAAGTTTTTTTATAGAAAAACTTCAGCGAAGATGGGAAAGAAATACTATTAGAGCTTGTTTGGGAGCCTTTGATCTCACGGGAAGTGAGTTCTGTAGAATTATAAAATAAGCAAGGAGATAATAAATAATAGATTTTTGGAATTAACAATAAAATAAGAACAACAATATAAGTATCCTACAGTTTTTACACTATGTTGTCCCTTAACTTTGATTTATTAGATACCTACATTCACAGGGAATATAAAACATCTGATTATGAGCCGAAATCTCCTCATTGAACACTAAATTATTTATTTATTAAGTACTAGCTGCCGCTCGCGGCCTCACCCGCGTTGCATTAAGGCTTCTACATACTGGCGCGACACGCGACGCGACACAAAGGCCCCGCGTATCGCGCGACGAGCGGTGCCTTTGTGTCTCGTCGCGAGTCGCGCTGGTCTGTAGAAGCCTTTACTATGTAGTGATTATTATTTTCATTGACTAAATCTTACACACTCAGTTTTAAATGGAGCATTAACCTACTAATAAATAAAATATCGATAAACGACAATACAATAACAATGTAAGTACCTAGTAAAAACAAGGGCTCCCGCAGACAGGCGCGACGTGATAGCGCGACCCGCCAGTCTGCGGTACCCTTAAAGGATACTTCCTGCGTGACGCCATCAAAATAGTATAATTATGGCTCTCTATTTAAATAAGTACATTATAAGCAATTACCAATATTATATAGTGCTCTGTGTATGCAATACAAATGACTTTTAAAACTTAGTGGCGCCACAGCCAATGATGTATTACCTATAATACGTCATTGGCTACAGCCATTTAACAATATGTTTAAAAGGGAGATGCGCTAAGGTAGCCCGCTAACGTTTTTTGCAATTTGCAGGTCAGTAACACGTTATAAGTTGATTTAAATATGATTCGCGGCCGTAAAAAATATTGCTTTACAGAATTATAATCATTAGAATCGGCAAAACAACTAACTCTCTTCACAAAATCCTTAGAATTCAAAAAACGTTCGAAAATTTGAATTTTGCGGGCTACACAGCGCATCCCCCTTGACCATTTGCGTTTTGTAATTGAAGAAATATTCGTTAAAAACACTTTGCTTAATAGATTTGTTTGAGAACGAAACGCAAAAGTACGGTAAAATTGGGTAGTAATACACACCACTAGCGAATACCCCGTTGCTATGGACAAGTCACTGTCTACGAAGAAACCCGAGTCTAGGTGTGTCCTCGTGCTCGCGAAGAAGAGATAACGAGAAGTGTAGACAAGCGATGTCTATTCTACAGTAGAGTAGAGATCGAAAACGCCATGCTAAGCCTGCAGATTTGAAAATTTCAGTGTTGCAACGTTATGACAAGTACTAAATAGTGACGTTGCGAAATTATTCGATATGGAAATGGAATATTTCCAGATCGATTCTTCTCGTTTATAATTTTACTCTCGTAAACTAAGTATATCAGGAAATTAAATATTTCTGAACCGATAATTTAGTTTTGACGATTAATTAACGATCTGAGACTTTTCTTTTATAATTGTGTGTGAAATAAATAAAAAAATGTGATCATGAAGGAACATGACAAATAAAACAGATAGATGTATTATGGTAATAATTTATTTTATAAATTGTCGCCGTCATCGCTATCGCTATCGCTGTCACTTTCTGTAACATTTATTATAAATGTGTCTGTGATATTGTCAATTAACATATCTAGCCTACTCATTTTTTGCTCTTCTTTGACAACATGGGATACGCATTTAGACCATTCGGTAGCCGTAATTTTTTTAATGCCTTCCTGAAATAAATTTCTCACGTCTGTCAATTTGAAGGTTTTATTATTTTGAGCTACATGCCCCTTTACCTGCGCCCATATCAATTCGATAGGGTTTAGCTCGCAATGGTAAGGGGGCAGTCTTAAAACCGTGATCCCATGTTGTGCTGCCTCACTCAAAGTTCACAAAAAACTATAAACGTAACAACAAACACAACGTAACAACACTTTAACAAAAACCCAACAAAATAAAAAAAAAAAGGTTCGCAATGAAATAAGTGCAGTCAGACTGGGAGAATGAAGCCGAATGACACGATAAACAAAATGGCGATAGCTGCACGAGCGCGCACGGGTTGCCAATACTGAAAACTATCTAGGCTCTTTTATTATAAGTTTTGTTTATAATATAAAAACAAAAATATTAACTTTTTATAAAATAGAGCAGCGATTACTAATTAATAAATAATTATTATGAATAATTATGTATTTATTTAAATAAAAATCAATAGTTTAGTCTTTAATTGGCACACTGATTGTTTATCGATTTTTGTGTTCATCACTACACTATTATATGTGGTATCATTATTTCACAAAATGACAGTAGCTAATGTCAAATCTGGAATCGAATTAAAATTCCGAGTATAGTAAAAACAAGGGCTCCTGCAGACAGGCGCGACGTGATAGCGCGACCAGTCTGCAGTACCCTTAAAGGATACTTCTTGCGTGACGCCATCAAAATAGTATAATTATGGCTCTTTATTTAAATAATGCCTGTACATTTTATGCAATTACCAATATTATATAGTGTTCTGTGTATGCAATACAAATGAGTTTTAAAACTTAGTGGCGCCACAGCCAATGATGTATTACCTATAATACGTCATTGGCTACAGCCATTTAACAATATTTTTAAAAGGGAGATGCGCTAAGGTAGCCCGTGAAATTCAAATTTTATTACGTTTTTTGCAATTTGCAAGTCAGTAACACGTTATAAATTGATTTAAATATGATTCGCGGCCGTAAAAATATTGCTTTACAGAATTATAATCATTAGAATCGGCAAAACAACTAACTCTCTTCAAAAAATCCTTAGAATTCAAAAAACGTTCGAAAATTTGAATTTCGCGGGCTACTCAGCGCATCCCCCTTGACCATTTGCGTTTTGTAATTGAAGAAATATTCGTTAAAAACACTTTGCTTCATAGATTTGTTTGAGAACGAAACGCAAAAGTACGGTAAAATTGGGTAGTAATACACACCACTAGCGAATACCCCGTTGCTATGGACAAGTCACTGTCTACGAAGAAACCCGAGTCTAGGTGTGACCTCGTGCTCGCGAAGAAGAGATAACGAGAAGTGTAGACAAGCGATGTCTATTCTATAGTAGAGTAGAGATCGAAAACGCCATGCTAAGCCTGCAGCTATAGAACAGTATACAGTTTGGTTGTTTTATTTAAAACCTTCAACCCTACTAGTATACACACAAGGTCAAAATTTAAGTACTGAGTACCAGTCACGGTGTTCGGTATTTAACATTGGTCCATCGACCCGGATAACTTTTCGGTTTTTTTGAGTTCGCCCGTAGTACTCGCAGTGGATCGCTGCGGATAAAGTACACGGTTCCCCGCATCGGCAGCACCAGCTTCGTCCAGTGTTCTGGACGGGGTCAGCAGCAGCGGCGGAAAAGTGGCGTTATAGAGGGCGCCACTTGCAGCGGCGGAAAAGTGGCGTTATAGAGGGCGCCACTTGCAGCTAGTTCAAACGTGAGGTGACTGTGCGTCACCCTCGTAGTACAACGTGTCGTCATAATAAGGACGTCACACCCAGTTCAACGTGACATCAGAAGACTGACGTCATGTCACATCTTTAGTTCAACGTGTCGCCACAAGTGTTCGCCACATACACCAAATCATCGTGTTGTGTGAGTGAAGTGCAAATTGTGAGTACATTTTACTTTATATACAAAGACAATAGTGACAAGCAATTTTGGTGTTTATTTATTCAGAGATAAAAACTTTGAAGAATTTTGGACTTGTAGATTTTTAGACTTTTACCTTTAGAAAATTTTACCTTTAGATATTAGAGACTTTTATTAATTTGTGCATGTTAGTTTAGAACTTAGAATAGTTTCTCGAAAAACGACGGAACGGGGAACCTATGTCCGATTTCCGGCAGATTATAAGTTGTTTCAAAACACTTGTAAAATTTTGAGTAACAAATTGGAACTTAGAATATTTTGGTCATACCGGACTTGTATTTTATTTTGAATTAGTTTTGCTTTATTTTAGAACAAACTTTGTTTTTATACACTTGTTGAATTGTTTACATTAGTTTTCTTTATGAACTTTTGAATTTATTTATTATATTTTCACTAAGTGTCACACAGATTTTAAGTGAACATAGACACTTTTTAAAGTGGTTTTAATTTACTTGTATTGGTTTATAATTTTTAATTGTTTCAAACATGGAGGGATTAATCAACGTATTGAGGGGGTTTCAAACTGTTATTATTAAAGGATTAGCAAATTTTAAAAAGAGTCCTAAAGAAAGATTGACTATCGAGTATATTGAAACTAGACAAGAATTATTAGAAAAGGATTGGGAATCGTTTAAAAATACCAATACTAAATTTTATCAGAACTTTAAATTAGATGATATTGATCAAAAGGTTGTTGATATCTATGATACAACCGAGGACACTTACATTACATATAAAAGTTTAAAAAAAAACGCTCAATACGCTTAGAGTTGTAAGTGAACCAGTACCACAAGGGGATGGTTCTTCTAGTAGTGCAATTAAGTCTGCCCATTCACTGGTCAAATTGCCCAAGATTGCTATTCCAATGTTTTCTGGCAAATATGAAGAATGGACGACATTTCATGATCTTTTTGTATCATTAGTTCATAAAAATAGTTCGTTAGATAATGTGCAAAAGCTGCATTATTTAAAAGGTCATCTAAATGGTGAAGCTGAACAATTAATACGGAATACTCCAATTACTGATGCCAATTACAGTCAGTGCTGGGATCTGTTAGACAAGCGGTACAGTAATAAAAGATATCTCTCCAATTGTATTTTGAAACGGTTATTTGGTATTAAACGTATGCAAGTTGAGTCAGCGACATCATTAAAAGAGCTTTCAGACACCACCAGTGACTGTTTAAATGCGTTAACAAACTTAGGTATAAATGTGAGTACATGGGATGTTATTATCATACATATAGTGACATTTAAATTAGATCCTGAAACGCGTAAGCAATGGGAATTAAGTGTCAGTAGTAGCGATTCCAGCTATGATTTTCCTACCTTTGATCACTTTAAAGTATTTTTGGAGCAACGTTTCCGCGCGTTTGAATGCATAGAACCAAAAAAGAGTTCAGGTCACCAGGTCAATAACAATCATACGCCTAAAACATTGTTAGCCACAGACTCGTCATCGCCAATGAAATGCGAATACTGCTCAGAGGTTCACAAGCTTTGTTTCTGCAAAGGGTTTGCCAAACAATCTCTCGAAGTTAGACGGCATTTCGTTCGAAAGAACAATATTTGCTTCAACTGTTTAGGCAGCAACCATACTGTTTACAACTGCAAAAAAAATACTAGTTGCAGAGTTTGCCAGAAGCGCCACCATTCCTTGCTTCATTTAGACAAAGATCAAGACCCTGAAGCAAAACCAACTACTGATAGTGCTAGTCCTTCAACTAGTGCTACTCAGATAGTTTCTTGCTTGTCGACAGGGACGATATCAAAGCCACGACAGGTTTTATTAGCCACAGCGCTGATAAAAGCCTCGTCAAAGTCAGGTGAATTCCAGACGGTCCGAGCCTTGCTCGATCAGGGTTCACAGGCTTGTTTCATAACAGAGGCCACAGTGCAGTGTCTTAGCCTGAAAAAGATCCCAATTCAAGGGTTCGTGTCAGGATTAGGAGATAATAGGTCAACCGTGACAAAGTACATGGTACTATTAACGGTTATATCTCGTGTCGATCCTAGCTTTAAGTTTCCTATAAATGCTTATGTAATTAATAAGATCACCTCTTACCTACCTGAGAGCAGTCTTAACTCAGACACCTTCGACTGGTTAGGTATTAACAACCTACGTTTAGCAGATCCGGAGTTCAACACACCCAACAAAATCGATATTCTGTTGTGTGCTGATGTTTATAGCTGCATCATTAAGGAAGGTTTAGTGAAGAGTCCTTCTGGCACGCTGATCGCACAGAGCACTACATTAGGGTGGGTCCTGTCGGGTGCTGTTGGTCCTGAAGGCACTGCTAGTGCAAATAGTAAACTTAAAACATAAATGTAATGCATTGCAAGGTAGAGGATATTTTAAGAAACTTCGGAGAAGTTGAAAGAAATAAAGAACAAACAGATCAAACTAGTACAACAGAAAACAAGGACAACACAATAGGACAAAGGGATATTATACAAAATAATGAATTAGAGAAAAAAGAGTACAAAGAAGAGAAAGGGTTAGAAATCAAGTTAGATAGCACAATAAACATATTAGGACTTACCTGGAACCGCAACGAAGATACATTCCAATCCTCGGTGAAGCTTCCTCCGCTGACGACTGCACCTGTAACTAAAAGATCAATTATTTCGGACTTAGCTCGATTGTTTGACCCACTAGGCTGGTTAGCGCCTAGTGTGGTTTTATCAAAAATATTCATCCAAAAATTATGGCTTGCAGGTGTTAGTTGGGATGAAGAACTAAGTACTCAATCAGTGAAGGAATGGGATACTTACCGTGAAGAGTTAGCACAACTTAGGAAAGTACGGATACCTCGTTGGCTTGGCACCAAGTCAAACGAAGATCTGGAGGTGCATGGCTTCATTGACGCCTCCAAAACAGCATTCTCAGCCGTTATTTACTTGCGGATAGTAGATGTTGTTGGCAAAATCCATTTTTCGTTGTTGGTTGCAAAAACCAGAGTAGCTCCCGTCAAACAAAGTAGCATTCCTCGTTTAGAGTTGTGTGGAGCAGTTCTGCTGTCAAATCTTCTGACAGAAACAACAAATGTCTTCAATATTTCGAGGGACAGAATCAAGGCTTGGACAGATTCCACCGTGGTGTTAGCTTGGGTCAACAGGCATCCAAGCAGATGGAAGACTTTTCTAACCAACCACACCTCTGAAATATTGACTAACATGAAGGCAGCTCAATGGTTTCATGTAAAAACACAGGACAACCCAGCAGCCTGCGCCTCTAGAAGCATATTACCAAGTGCACTCATAAACAATAGTTTAAGGTTTTTCGGACCACCTTTTCTAACCGCTAAATATATAGGATACAAAAGGCCAATTGAGTTGAATACTGACTTTGAGGAAACAACAAAAGCTCACATTGCATTAGTTCCATGGTGCTCCATGTTCGAACGTTATTCCTCATTACAAAAACTCGTTAGAATTGTTGTACATGGCAGACAATTTTTTAAAATTAACACATTTAAGCAAAGTTATTTACAGAATTTAGAAATAGAAGCAGCTTTAGAATGTTGTATAGGACAAACACAAAGAGAAATATTTACAATAGAATATTTACAATTACAGGACAAAGGCTATTTACAATTAGAATCCTTTAAGCTAAAGTCACTCTGTTCATATCTTGACGAGAAGGGCATAATCAGAGTTCGAGGTAGACTGGAGAAGTCTACAAAGTTTCACCTCAAACGGGTCATTGGTGGTGCTACCTTGACGTACCAGGAAATGAGCACACTCCGCAATCAAGTAGAACGTTGTTTGAACTCACGTCCGATGAGAGACATTAACGCTACTGATCCTGGTGAACTGTTACCTTTAACTCCTGGACATTTCCTGATCGGAAAACCGATAGTAAATGTACCAGATGATAAATATGAGAGCACAAATGACAGTTATTTGTCGCGGTGGCAATTCATTTACAGGGTGCTACAGTCATTTTGGAAGCGCTGTTCCCAAGAATATGTGTCCAACCTTATGAACCAGTACAAATGGTCTTCAAAGGTTCCTGAGCCAAAAATTTGAGACATTGTTTTAATTAAAGAAGACGATTTGCCGCCAAGTCGTTGGTTGTTAGGTCGCGTAATAGAGAAGCATCCCGGTGATGATAATATCACCAGTGTAGTCACATTGCGCACTAAGACCTCTATTATCAAGAGGCCAAATTTTGTATTTTACCAATTACAGATCAATTAATTTATTATATTTTAACTTTAGATCAACTTTCACAAACTTTTTAAGTATACGAGATGTTTTACACATGTTAGGCTTTATTTTACATTGTTTTAATTTTACATAATAATTTGTACTATTGTTATTGTTAAGATATTTTTAGATGCATTTACACAATGAAATTGTATATTTTTTTTATCTTTATTTTTACAACTGTTGGACTTTTACACTTTTTATTTATTTTTCGGCAAATTTAACTTAATGTTAGTAATTTAAGTTTACAGAACGTAAGTTTATCATGTTTAAATGTTTTATGATTTTAGATCAAAACTAGAAGATCAAATTGTTTGTTACAAATTCGGACCTTTAATGTAGTTCAGAAAGGACATTCCGTCAGTAATGTCCTTGGTGGGCGGTATGTTCATGATCATGCATGATCAAAAGCCACTCATCAGGTCAATCAAATATTGTAGTTTATTTCAAAGTTGTACATGACGCAACTAGATGGCGGTGGCGTCGAATTAGAAGTCGTTATGGTTTCGTTACAACGAGATTGTTAGGGTCTTGTGAATTTTAGCAAATATATTACCAGCTATAGAACAGTATACAGTTTGGTTGTTTTATTTAAAACCTTTAACCCTACTAGTATACACACAAGGTCAAAATTTAAGTACTGAGTACCAGTCACGGTGTTCGGTATTTAACACGACGGTTGAAGTCTATCAACCGTGGTCTGGTTCCAACTTTATGTTTCTTTGGGAAAACTGGTCTTTACATGGAAAAAGAACTATGGTTAATAAAAATAGGGCCTCATAGCTTACCCGTCTTCCTGTTCTTGATCTTCTGGGTAGCTATGTGAGAGATCGTGCGGGTTAGTTACGCTGTTACAATGTTATGTTTGTGCACTGTGCTTGCCTAGCGCGTTTAGCCTACGAATGTAGCTTGTAGTTTAATACGCACTGAGTTTTTAGTAATTTAATATAATGCGCACTATTTTCTGTCAAAAATGTTTAGACAATTTTTGCGCCATACTGCTGCCTTGTAACTAGACGACAAATTAGCAAGATCAAAAGACAAGTAAAGAGTAAAAAGGTTCATTATTGTTGGATTTTTTACTTCAATTTTGTGAGCGAAATTTAATGTTATTCATATTTAGAATTGACGGTGTTTTTTTTCTTGAATCCTATTACTAAATCACACATTTATTAAGACAATAATAAGCTCTAAAACAAAACCTGCCGCATGCCCCTCACCTGGACGTGGGCCTGTGCGGGTGGTGCGCCGGCTGGCGAGTGCGCGCCAGCCACTCGTCCCGCAGGCGCGCGTGCCCATGTACTCACCTGGACGTGGGCCTGTGCGGGTGGTGCGCCGGCTGGCGAGTGAGCGCCAGCCACTCGTCCCGCAGGCGCGCGTGCCCATGTACTCACCTGGACGTGGGCCTGTGCGGGTGGTGCGCCGGCTGGCGAGTGCGCGCCAGCCACTCGTCCCGCAGGCGCGCGTGCCCATGTACTCACCTGGACGTGGGCCTGTGCGGGTGGTGCGCCGGCTGGCGAGTGAGCGCCAGCCACTCGTCCCGCAGGCGCGCGTGCCCATGTACTCACCTGGACGTGGGCCTGTGCGGGTGGTGCGCCGGCTGGCGAGTGCGCGCCAGCCACTCGTCCCGCAGGCGCGCGTGCCCATGTACTCACCTGGACGTGGGCCTGTGCGGGTGGTGCGCCGGCTGGCGAGTGCGCGCCAGCCACTCGTCCCGCAGGCGCGCGTGCCCATGTACTCACCTGGACGTGGGCCTGTGCGGGTGGTGCGCCGGCTGGCGAGTGCGCGCCAGCCACTCGTCCCGCAGGCGCGCGTGCCCATGTACTCACCTGGACGTGGGCCTGTGCGGGTGGTGCGCCGGCTGGCGAGTGCGCGCCAGCCACTCGTCCCGCAGGCGCGCGTGCCCATGTACTCACCTGGACGTGGGCCTGTGCGGGTGGTGCGCCGGCTGGCGAGTGCGCGCCAGCCACTCGTCCCGCAGGCGCGCGTGCCCATGTACTCACCTGGACGTGGGCCTGTGCGGGTGGTGCGCCGGCTGGCGAGTGCGCGCCAGCCACTCGTCCCGCAGGCGCGCGTGCCCATGTACTCACCTGGACGTGGGCCTGTGCGGGTGGTGCGCCGGCTGGCGAGTGCGCGCCAGCCACTCGTCCCGCAGGCGCGCGTGCCCATGTACTCACCTGGACGTGGGCCTGTGCGGGTGGTGCGCCGGCTGGCGAGTGCGCGCCAGCCACTCGTCCCGCAGGCGCGCGTGCCCATGTACTCACCTGGACGTGGGCCTGTGCGGGTGGTGCGCCGGCTGGCGAGTGCGCGCCAGCCACTCGTCCCGCAGGCGCGCGTGCCCATGTACTCACCTGGACGTGGGCCTGTGCGGGTGGTGCGCCGGCTGGCGAGTGCGCGCCAGCCACTCGTCCCGCAGGCGCGCGTGCCCATGTACTCACCTGGACGTGGGCCTGTGCGGGTGGTGCGCCGGCTGGCGAGTGCGCGCCAGCCACTCGTCCCGCAGGCGCGCGTGCCCATGTACTCACCTGGACGTGGGCCTGTGCGGGTGGTGCGCCGGCTGGCGAGTGCGCGCCAGCCACTCGTCCCGCAGGCGCGCGTGCCCATGTACTCACCTGGACGTGGGCCTGTGCGGGTGGTGCGCCGGCTGGCGAGTGCGCGCCAGCCACTCGTCCCGCAGGCGCGCGTGCCCATGTACTCACCTGGACGTGGGCCTGTGCGGGTGGTGCGCCGGCTGGCGAGTGCGCGCCAGCCACTCGTCCCGCAGACGCGCGCGCAGGCGCGACACGCGCGCGTGCAGCGCCGGCGTGCCCATGTACTCCAGACGCAGCTCCAGCGCCGCCAGACGCACGCCGCACACGTGCCCGGGGTTGCAGCCTGCCTCTTCTTCGATGTGGACTAAGGCAAGGATGGTTGTAATTAGTTAGCTGTTAAGTATCAAGCTTCCATAGGTTATGTGAAAGATCACACTTTCATAAGTTTTCTAAGTGCACAGGCTCAGCTAAATCGTATTAGAGATCAGCTCATGAGGCGTTCATGTTCATCTTACACTCTGTGGACGATAAAAAAATTCAGCGTTCGCTAGATGCGCTGGTTCTACAGCTTGTTACGGAAAGGGTGTAGCCATACATACGGGGTGAAGAGTGCATCTGGTTCAGAAGCTCTCTACAAAATTTCAGCTCAAAAGTAATAACTTTGAAAATGCTTAATATTTTGTTTTTTCCATAGATATTTTAAATTTAAATCATAACAAACGTGTCACCGCACTACGAGGGTCAATAGCACGCACACACACATGCGCACAGCTCTGCGACACACACAGCTCCGCACCGCACGCCACGCGGCGCGGGCGGCGGGATCAAACGAGCTCAGTACCTATCTCTTTGGAAAGTCTGTGCGCCTGGTACACGCATGCCGCAGTTCTGACCGCTTTTTGTGTAGGTATGAAACATAAATTAAACTTTGTCGTGATAGGTACGATTTTCTTAAATTAAATTACACTGTTGTTCGTGTTGTTATGTAGGGTCCAGATAAATTATATGCAAGTCGGGTTATACTGAATATGATAAATAGTTTATTAAAGGTTCACATTACTTGGTTAAAATTATTACAGTAACTTAGGACGTGGCAAGGCGAAGGTATGTATGCGACTGGCGTGCCCGGCGCTGGCGTTCCTTACTCATACCAAAAATGCAATTAAGCAATTCGCATCGCTAGGGTCGCAACAACACTTAAATCACCTGCATACAATCAATGAAGAAAATAATACGTTTTTCTTAAAAATGGCGGCTTTCCCTTGATCTGCGAATCGTAAGAAAGTGACGCGCTGCCGCGCCGCGTGCGGCTCGGCCCCTTTACCTACGATTTTAAGGAAAAAGTAATAATTACGTAAAAATTAAGAAGAATAAGTTTGATAACAAGGTTCACAGCGCCGAGCACTAATAGCTACACTAGCTCGCCTTGTGCTAGTGCGTGGAGTACGTTCAAAATATTCTAGCACAGCGTTTTCAAATCCCTCCTGCTTGGCTGACCTTTCGATGCAGGCTCATGGAATGAACCCCAGGATGGAGTAAAGACGTTGTACCATTCGGCTGAAACATGCCCGCCAGCAACTGGTCTTCTGGCGATGAATCGCTGACGATACAGCTCTCGGGCAGCTTGCAGATACCATCCGATCCTCCAACACACATGACACAACATCATCTCATAGTATTCGCTATTACGGCGCGTAACGACATTTTCATGACAATTCCACAACGATCAAGTGAATTCCCCGAAACCGATACGGACAGAGAGCGACTAAAAACACACGCAAAAAGTCGGTTATCCTAGCCTACTGTCCTAGTACTAGGGTAACTGTCCTAATTATTGCTTTCATAATATTTTTCTTTAAAATTAAGTAAATTTACCGACTTTACGACGCCAAACACGTTATAAGAAGCATCTTTCATGCGTTACACGAAATTGATAAATCCATTTGAAAATTAGGTAGTATATTTTGAAATGAACAAGTTAAGTCTTAGTTGCTAAACTTTGCTTAGGTACTTGAATATTGGGGATCATCAGGAAATAAACAAAAATTTTGAGCATAAAACATAAGCCGCTTTGTTTAGGCCGGATATCAAAACGAAAAAATGATTTAATACAAATTAGAAAAATAAGCGAAGTGCCGAAAATTGCCTCATTGACCCTAAACATCAATATGTGGGTAATCTTTGTTATCCTACATGATTGTAAAAGTACAGAAATTAAGGTTCCGTATTATTAATGTGCAATAATTTCCGTTACTCATGAAGTCCTAGTACTTAAAATAACTTCTCTTGCATATTTGAGACATTCGCTGATTACGGAAAATTTTATCATTGACCGGACAACGGGACAACTGTAAACAAACTAAACAAAGTGACGTGTTTGGATTCATTTCTTTTTTATGTTATTTTATTTACACCGCTAGTAAATTTTCATTGAATAAGTAGTTAATCAATGAACATTACTAAAACAAAATTAAGTACTGAACCCTCTGGCATTATTTGTACCAGGACAAACATAAGTTACGTAAGAAAGTTCTCTAGGGTTAATTTTCAAATAAATGAACCCTTTTTATTTGTATTGAGTACTTTTGTAGTTTCCTATTATTGCAATTCACAGTTTTGTCAGCCATTTAGTTACAGTGTCAAAAACACAAAAAACGATGATTATGATGATAAAGGAGATTTACAGGAAAATTGTTATTATTGCTGAGATAGAAAATTTATTGAACTTGGATAACTGTTGAGTGTAGTCATTTAATTCATAGAAAATTTGGGCTATAGCGTTTAGTAGTGCCTATTATCTGATATTTAAAGTATGAGTTAATGATACTCCTACTGTACCTACTATTAGTTACAAACTCGGCGGTACGTTTTTTTACTAAACCACAAAAACAATTTCCCAAGTTACAATAAGGCTTTTGTAGTACTTCACGCATTTGTGTTAAAGTGTTTGATATTTTGTGGAATAAAACTAACATGCGGAACCCATTTTGCAAATAGTACCAGGAGACACAAATCTTTTACAGACTTCTTTCTTTGTGTAGTTTATTGACACCGATCAGCTGGTCAAGTGATGTGTAGAATTCAATTGGAAACATTTGATTTAAATTAGTTAAATGTTTGTAACTTTATAATTATATAGGTATAAGTAAACAAAAAAAATTGCCATTTAGTTTTTTATCACCAAAAGAATCCGTGCCTTTAATATGTATATACCCTTTCCGTAACACGCTGTATAGTAGTTGAGGGTTAAAACATTTTCTTTATTTAGTTGTACACAGAAATTGTTGGTGTTGTTGTTAATTTGTCAGTGTTGAGCATGCCGTGTTATGAAATATCAGGTTTTCCAAGTTATTCCGAGTGATGATTCAAAGTTTCGATGCTTCGAAGCATTACAGCGTAAATAATGATTTATGCTAGACCATGGCGAACGCAAGCCGTGTCCATGTCTGCGTGATTGATAGGGACCGGTGCATGAAGTGCTTCATATAAAATGTTTGTGAAGTTTTGGATCCATGCCTCGAGCGCGCCTCGTACGCGGCACGGCTCCCGCCCGCCACAGTCTAGCATGAATTGTCCTTAATGCTGGTGCTGTAATACTTCGGAAACTCAAAATTGTTGACCATACGTCAATTTAGCTGGGCTACCTTCAGCTCGGTACGTACCGTAAGTGTCGATAGAGGACAGCGAGATGGCGCCGCCCACGATGCCGCCGCGCGCGTCCAGCTCCGAGCTGGCCAGCGCCACGCCCACCAGCATGTTGCGGTGCCCGGTGCTGCCGATGCTGAGCCGGCCCGTGCAGTTGAAATCGCGCGACTGCCAACTACAGTAAACACAATCGTTAGCATCGGAAACTATCTCTAGAGATTCACAATATCCACGAAAACAATGTTTGAAAAAAAAAAACATCCTACGCCAAATATTTATTGATTATCGTTTTGTTTCATTTGCTTTTAGTTGATTGACATAATATGGTTTTCAATCAATTAATCAATAATAATAATAAAATTATTATAATTTATGTCTTTTATTTATTGATTATTGTTTTGTTTAATTTGCTTTATTTATGTTGGAATGGTATTTTACAATTTCTATAATATTTTCTCATTTAAATTGAGTTGCATGTTTGGTTTGTTTGAGTGTGCCCGACAGATACGTGTGGCGGCGGCGGCGGCTTCAGCTGCTGACTGTACCTCGTGGCCGCACTAATCTGGTAAATGAGGCGCCCCTAACGCGGGCGGTTCGCACTCTTAACCTTGTAGCAGAGGAAATAGATATTTTTGCTTGTACACGGAGTGAATTCACAAGGATAACATTGTATGTAATAAGTTTTAGAAAATAAGTTGTTATTATTAAGTTTGCTTCACTATTGCATTGGGTTTTACCTGTAAAAATAGTTGTAAGTGATTATATAAATAAATAAAAAAAACTTTTAATTTTAATTTTTATATTTGTACATCTAATACTTATGTTTCATGCTGTATTATATTCGAACGCAATGTGAATTGTTACTGAATTAAATAAATATAAAAACAAAATGAAAATTGAAAAATACGAATGATGAGAAATACCAACTCAAACACCGTTACATGTAATCTTAAAATTTCAGTAGATTTAAAGGTCATACAGCCACGTTGAACTACACCCTCCGGCTGTAGCAAGCGGTAAATACGGGCAAGATACGCCCCCACATTAGCTCGCAAACCTTGAACTCGTAGCACAGAACAAGCTATAGCATAGCTACGCCGTAACCATGCGTAGCTCTGTGCTCCGCATAGCTACGCCGTAACCATGCGTAGCTACGCATGGTTACGTTCTTGTGCTACGCGGTAACATTCGCTTGGATCTATGCATGCCTTCACAGCACTATATAGTATGTTGTTTTATTTATACTCTAATAAAAGTAGTGTAGTGAAGTATGCGTTTTATTAATGAAACTAATATTATAAATATTATATTTTTTAGTACTGCAATAGATTTGTACCCGACTGCGTGACGCAAAGGAAGGTACAGTAGTACCCAATTGATATGGCTTACCGATGTACCTGCGCAGAAGGTGAATTTTAAAAGTGCGGGAAATGCTATTGACCAATCGGCACGCTCCGCGCACCGCGGTTCTTTTTCCTGTACCGCTATTGGTCGGCAGCTGCCGCCATGTTAGCGCGCGCCGCGTGGCATGTTTGTCAGCCGCCATACTTCTGATCGAGTGCACGCTAGCAGCTCCAGTGTATTATGAACCTTATAATAGTGACCTAAGGTTGATTGTAAGTTTTAAGCATTCTTTCGTTAATCTTCGGGGCCATACTTTCATTTCTGTGCGAACGAAGATTCACGACGCGCCTTATCAATTGGGTACCACTGTAATGTGTTTTTTTAGTTAGTTTTTTTTTAAATTAGTGCTACACAACATAACATTACGCCTGTAATCCCCGAAGTGTTAGGCAGAGGTGTACCTATAGTTCACCCACAATTCGCCAGTTATGTTTAAGTCCCATGTAATAGGGGGCTACCCTATTGCCATCAAACGGGCACAAATCCAGACTCCGGGCTGCTACTGAGAAATTCCTAATGGAAAATTCCAATAACACTTTGCCCGACCTGGGAATCGAATCCAGGACCTCATGCTCAGCAGTAGCGGTTGCGACCACTAGACCAACGAGGCAGTCTTATTAGTGTTTAGACATGGGTAGTTCGCGAACGATTGAAGGAAATGAAATACTTCATTTCACAAAATAAACTTATCATTCAATCAGTAGTCATTCAAATGTGTCTCTACTTCATTTAGTTCAATATATCTTTTCGCTCGCCGCAACTGTGACTTCAATTTTCAAATACGCCAACCTATACAAAAAGGTCTAACTATACACACATCATGTCTATTAGTGTTATAGAGAAAAAAACCCGCGTGTTACCTGACATTGCCCATAACGTTGCCCATGTTCATGTGCACGTTGAGCTTGGTGAAGTTGACGGCGAACAGCACGAGCGTCTCCCACGCCGCGCCCACCGCGGGCGCCGCCGGCCCGCTCTCTGTGCACAGCACCACATACGTTATCATCAATACATACATACTGCGTCTCAGACACTGATGCTTGAGAAACTTCAGAAAACCTTCCTGAGATTTTTGTATCAAAGGCTGTGCCATTACTTTCCATTCATGTACCCAACGAATTACCTTCTAGGGGTCTTGGGCTTCAATTCGTTGGAGGTAAGAAGGGGCTTTGATCAGCTCACGATTGCCTGTAAAAACCTAAGCGGTCGTATTGACTGCCCTGAGCTCCACGGAGTTTTCTGCCGCCTATTTGTGCCCGACAAATACCTTGGGCAACGTCAAAGCCGCCGTCATAACCTGTTCGCACCACCGCTATCTAGATCTGTTGCTAGGGCCGAATCCCCAGTATGTCGAACCCTAAGGATGCTAAACGCCCTCCTGACTGCCGACCCTGAATGTGATCTGTTTGCTGATGAATGGAAGAAAATAATGCGTGCTTGTCTAGTGTTTTGTGAGAGACAATATGCGAGGATATCTACTGTTACATGTTAGTTTATGTTAGTTATGATGTATTTAATTTATTTAACCATTTACTCAAATAATTATAAATCATTTTATCCACGAATTGTGTATCTTTGAATTTGAATTTAATTTTTGCATTGTATGTTATTTGAGTGTATATTTTATTATATTTTTTTATAATTCTATGTTAATTAATGTAATTGGACCTGTGCCGTTTTAATTAACTATAAATAAATAAAAAATAAAACAATATCAAAGAGTCACATCACTGGATCAATCATAGCGAGAGGTTATGTACGACATTTGATACGCATGAACGCTTCATTCCGATTGGTCGAAGCTCCGTAATCTGTGCAAACCAGTTTAGTTTATCATCTATATTTGCGTACAATAATGTTTAACAAGATCTTACAATGGCTTAAAGCTAAGCTACAATTGCGGACCCTGTAGGGCATAACAAAAGACTACTGACAACTGCGCTGCGTGTCGCAGGTTCAATTCCCGCACGGAACAAATATGTGTATGACCTACAAGTAGTTGTTCCGCGTCTGACTGTGTATGTGGTTTATATGTTTGTAAACGCACCCACAATACAGGAGAAACTCATAGTGTGGGGCAACGTTTAAAAAAAAAAAAGTTTTTTTTTTAAATAAATTTAGCAAACAATCAACAATTTAAAATATTAGTAGTTATAAACATTAAATAAGTAAATTATACATTTATTTATATTAAGAATGTCGCTCTGCTAAGATTGGGCACAGTCCTGATATGTCTGTTTTGACATTTAATTACCTTTGGCTTTTTGATGCTCTGGAACAGTCTTCGCTTTTTCTCTTTGTGGCAGTACGGGGGATACGGGAGCATTGCTGCTTGATGGCCTAAGACAAATATGGATAACTTTAGCATACAAAATACTTTCTCCGAAGAACAACTACCTAAATATTTTTTTTTCTCTTTATTTATTAGGGACTTGGAACCTATAACAAGTCATGTCAGCCCCATCATTTCCTTAACAAGTTACTTACAAAATTTTCATAATACTATTAAATATAAACTTATAAATTAGCTTAGCTTTATTGCTTGCAGGGTAAGCCAGAATACATTGGAATTTACCTAAATGTAATGCATTCAATTTTAATTATTTACATAAATGTTGTCGTTCAAAATCATTGCGAATACAATATATAAGGAGGTGTTGGACATCTTCTGGTCTATCACAAGCAGTACAGTTAGGTGAAAGGGATTTCTTCATTAAAAAGGTACATTTTTTAAGTGGTACATGTCCAGATCGTATTCTAAAAGCTATTTTAAGTAATCGCCTACCCAGTTTAACATCGGCAAACCACGGTATCCGAGGAGGCTCACATTGCATAGTTTTGTACCATATTCCTTTTTCTCGAGATCTGATGTCAAAATGTTCTTTCCACTTTTGTTGCCATATTGTCTTGTACCGTGAAAAATATTCTGAGTAATCAGGAATTATGAATACCTACTAAATATTGCTAGTAAAAATAACACAAAATAAACAGTCTGCGTTTCCAAACACCTACGCAAATTTCCAAATACACATTTGTTTAACATTTCGACAACATTTTCAATAGCACATAATCATTTTGAAATCAACTTAATTTAGACTACTATAAGGTTGATTTTTGTATGAGTGGAAATAACAGCAATAAACTTAGTAATAGTGATTTCTTCTTACCCATGATCTCGAGTGTCGTGTAAACTGAGGTCACCTAAGAACATGCGTCTTACGATAGTTCGTCTGTACCACGCCTTAGGGAAGGCCAGGATCTCGCCTAACCGACGCATGTCGTACTTGAACCACGCTGAGCCGACGTCCACGATAGCTGGTAGGGAAAAAATATCAATTTTTTAAAAGATGACTGATAGTGGAGGTTGTCATTTAGAAGGGGAAAGATCAATCTCGCGGCGTAGTTTTCACCTGCGCTAAAATTTGGTTACTAAACTGCTATTTGCAGTTTGCTAAAAACCCAATCCATTAGTTTTAAAAAGGAAGCTCAATAAATAAGAATTGCACTATGATAAATGTTTTATTTTCTGTAAGCAGGTTTGTACAAACACTTTTACACGTCAATCATATTTAAAAATAAACTAGATGAGGTCAGCGTTTCGTAACCGACTACTCTGAGAAGAAAGGCCGAAACAAACTCAGAGGTCACAGACTCTTTTAAAGTCCAGACATAATCTTGGTCAAATCATGTGATGACTGTCAAATCATGTGCCTGAAATGATCTTTTGATGAAAGAATCACACAGATTGAGGGGACTTGTCCAGTCAGTGAACGCATTTGTCAGTAGTCGTGCAGCTCAACTCAGAACTTGAGGAGCTCAACGATTCAACGAACAATACCAAAGAAAGGACATTTGGGTAGGCCGCATAAATTACTCAAACTGCCAGACAATGATGAAAACTAACTGAGTAAAAACAAAAATAAACAATAACCCACATATTATGAGCTTGCCCCTCTAAATTTTTCCATATTCTCAAAATATCCTAAAGAATAGTTGTAGGTTCCAAAACCTTTAGATCGTAACCTAAAGAACCAAACATTCGTTTGGCCAATAGTAACGAGTTACGAGAGTTTTACGAGTAAACTTCCTCAAATTCTAACACTATATTTATTTGACATTACAAATAGCAAATTATAATAGTACATTATTGCAAAGGCCGTGAAATAGACATTTGCAGGTCGAGTATCACTAATACGAGACAGGCAATTGCCATTTCCGCCGAGGCATATATAGTGCTTTTCTCAAAAGAATGCAGGGACAGTAAATTATTTATAAATTCCAGATTCAATGACGAACAACGATAAAAATTTTCACGAGCCAATGTGTTCATTTGTCTTTTTTTTTTTTCATTATACAGCTTTCTATTTGCAAGCCATTTCGAAATTTAAATAAAACCTTTGATAAGTTTACCTCCTTGGTTGCCATGTTTCGGAGTAAAAGATCGTTCCATTTTTAAATTACACGATAGTTAAGAGTTTACTATGTAATTTATTTGGCCGCTAAACTACGACTCATATGGATTTTCATACAACTTTTAGTGGCCGTTGCTCGCATTTATTTGGCCAGTACATCAATTTCGATTTATCTCAAATCAAAAAATCAAATCAAATATGTTTATTCGGTAGGATATGGTACAATAGATGTTACAATAGTTGTCAAAATAATACTCGAATTTCCAAGCATGTTTGAGAAAAGAGCATTTAATAACCCCAGCACTCCGTTTCATACAACATTGCTGGAGCGTTGTAATGTTCCAAATTAAAAAAACGCTCCTGCAATGGATTTGATTTTCTTTGACCGTAAATTCGATACTTCACGTGTTCTTTTTTCGAAAAAAAAAAGACAATATTTCCATGCATGTTTGAGAAAATACAATTACTACTACTACTACTACTAGAATACGGGCATCCGGTTAGGCTGGAAGCCGACCCTAGTATAGTTTGAAAACAGCTAGGCAGATGATGATGAAATAGCACAATCGAACCTTTAAAATAACACTCACTTGAAAACCTAACAGTAGCCTTTGACTGATCCTGATCCGTTTGAAAGTCCAGTTTCCTCGACCTCGACAGGTGGAACTTGACGAATTCCACGTTTATACTCAAAGAGTCTTTCCTCTCAGTGTCCGAGAGGGGGGACCACTGCGCTTCCTTAAGGCTGGACTTCTTGCCGCCGTACGGATGGAACATGTTCACTGAGAAGTCGGCCAGGCAGCCTGTCACGCTGAGGCCGCCCATAGCCACTGCTGGCTCCGCCATTTCTCTGTGGAGTCGGTGGATGTATTAGTAAATGATTTAAAAAGATTAGGACGTTAGTGTATAAGTCTCTAGCTTTTGCCCGCGGCTTTTATTCCACGGGACGTACTGCCGGGATAAAAAGTATCCTGTCCTAACCCAGCTCATGGTCTACCCGTGTGCCTAATTAAATCCAAATCCGTTCAGCTGTTTTAGCATAAAAGCGTAACAAACAAACTCCCTTTCGCATTTTTATAATATAATATAACTAGCTGCGCCCCGTGGCTTCACCCGCGTAAGTCACGATCCCGTGGGAATATCGGGATAAAAAGTAGCCTATAAGTTCAGACGGAGATATATGCCAGTGAGTGAGCACACGCAACGCGTCGTACGTTCAGCCAGTAATAGGACTCGCCCATCAAGGAGCGCTGTCCCCAATTTGAAGCATTATTAATTTATTATACACAAAACAAAAGGTATTTTAATAAAACGCGTTTATTAAAAGATTAATAATTAAATTATCTTTAAATTGGTGAAGGTTTCAGAAAAACACGCTTGGTAGATTTTGCGCCATTCTGAGTTTTTTATCCGCGTTAGACATAACTTTACAAATTAATTCCACTATGTATTATAAACATAATCTAAAATATGAAAAAGCTCTAATTTAACATATTATATATTTTTTTCAAATCATTAACACTACTCGTTTAGACGTGATCTTCAGTATAAAATCATTAAAAGTCGGTTATCATCGCCTTAATCCAGGGTGTCAGCTACCCCATATAAAATTTTATCATAATTGGTCCAGCCGTATGAGCGTGAAGAAGTAACAAACATATACAAACACACAAACTTTTGCCTTTATAATATTAGTGTGATGATATAATTAGGATTACATATAATATTAATTAAATCATTAACATTAATTGGGATTTAGTTAGGATGGTGGCACTGCAAGAACAAGAACCATGATAATGTTATTACCGTTATGAGCAATTGTCTAGTTTATCGTCGTTTTTACACACATAACTGAAACTTAAAGGGAAACCCTTTGTGTGTCGGTTGTGTCGTGTGTGTGTCTACTCACTCGTCGCTCGCCCGCTTGGAGCTGAACACGATTTGCAGGCTAGGCAGCTGCAGCAGGCACTCCACGCGGGAGGCCGGCAGGCAGCTGAAGCGGAACGTGCTGGGCTGCATGTGGAAGTGCACTATCACGTCCACTGGGAACGAGGCGTACACGTACTGTCCGTACGACGCGCCTTCTACGGAGCGGGAGCGGGACCCACTTTCTGCTTCTGTTGGGGAAACAGTAAGAGTGAGTTCAAATGTTATTCAATGCACTGAAATTATAAGTTATTTATAAAAATATAGAACAACAAGTTCGTCAGCGACGGTTGATGCGTCAGCGGAGCGGGACACATCACTTATCGCGAAAAATACGTGTACGACAGACGCTCCCGTTTTGTAGCCGCTATGATGCATATGTTTGGCCAAGGTTTTAAGACATCAACATCACTATTCAATGTCACAAAAATTGTATTGGTCGTAATGGCTTATGTTTGAATTCAAAACTAAGACTAATTTGGGGGAAAAAAAAAGACGGCAATCGAATTGATCTGTTTTAAAAGACTTAACATCTATATGACACCTGTCATATTCTTTTTAAACAATGATAACAAACTCACCCGGCGTAGGCGTCGAAAACGAGGCTTTAGTGGGGATAGGCTCCAGCGTCTGCTCCAGGAACTCCAGGATGTGCGGCGAGATGATGGTCTCCTCGGGGATGCTCTGCAGCGTGATCCACGCGAACAGCGCCGCCTTCTTCGTGCCGGCGCGCCGCGCGCCCGCGGGCGACGGCGCCTGCTCCGGGAGCGTCTTGGACTCGTAGTGGACCTGTTGCACACATTTTAAAGTTCCTTATGACTAATATTTGTTTGTGATAGTTGTTTGCAACGTCATCTTAAATGACAGTTTATATTTCTCAAAAATCTAGTTAATTCGCTTCTGTTTTGACCTTTGTAAGGAGCGTTAAAGTAATTTTGTCTGAAATAATCACTGATTGAGATTCAATTTTTTTATAAACAAATGGGTCTGTGAGTTCATGTAGAGTACTAGATAAAAATTAAATAATACGAGTAGTAGTGTAATAAAATTTTGTATTAATTTAAGAATAGAGTGCATGCATACGCGTTTAACGACACGGTTGGCGCAGTAGTTAAGCGATTGACTGCTGCGCTGCGTGTCGCGGGTTCGATTCCCGCACGGAACAAATATTTGTATGACCTAACAGATAGTTACGCACCCACAATACAGGAGAAATACCTAGTGAGAGGCAATGTTTAAAAAGAAAATTACCTTGAGGTCCAACCCGGGTACTCTGAACACAGTGAGGTCCAGCACGGGCTGGTGGCGCGCGTGCGCCCTGCGGCGCGCGCCGGGCGAGCCGCCGCCCTCGCCCAGCGCGCCCGACGCCGAGCGGCCCACGCGCGGCCGCCCGCTACACAAGGAGCAGAACATGCCTGAATTGCCCGAAGGGTTAGGAAGTGTACCTATAGTTCACCCACAATTCGCCAGTTATGTTTAAGTCCCATGTAATAGGGGGCGAGCCTATTGCCATCAACCGGGCACAAATCCAAACTCCGGGCTGCTACTGAGAAAATCCTGATCAAAAAACCCAATAACACTTTGCCTGACCTGGGAATCGAACCCAGGACTTCATGCTCAGCAGTACCACTTGCGACCACTAGACCATCGAGGCAGTCATGAACATAATATTGTAGCTATACATTTATTAAATTCCTCTTAGAATTAACGCTCCAGTACACAAATATTTCGAAAGCCTGCCCTTTGTTCTCGTTTTGTCGTAAGACAACATTAAGTTTTACATACCTATAACACTATCCCAACTAAGGCGAACTAAGGTCCATATTACAGAACATCACTCAATACTCAATCATTACTTAAAACTAAATTCAAGCCATTTGATTGGTTGAAACTAGATTTAAGTAATGTTTTAAGCAGTGACATTCTATAAATCGTTCGTTAATACGGGACTAAGTGTGCAGCTAGACTGATCAATCGATGACGTCGTTAAATAAGTTGAAAGATTATAATAAATCCAATTATAGGTGATCAATATTGAAGTTTAGATTTGAGAGAAGTTATCTCTGAAATCGAGCTGACGTCTACTTTGAGCACTTTTTTTTATTCTCATATTTAAATTTTTTTTCGAACCCTTATCCATGAATCCTCATCTTTAAATATCCCAAAAAATAGCTTGTACTTACATCTTAATACTATCATCCTCTTTACTCGGTTCCTTGGTATGCAGCACACACTTGCCACTATTGATGTACACCTTCACATCCAGTTCAAAGTCGATGTTCGGCTCAGTTGTCTTTGACTTGCTCGTCTTGTTCTCAGAGCTCAGGCCTTCTGATGGTATGCCGCTGTTACAGAGAGAATATAGAATTATAGTTGGTGCAAGCTACAAAAAAATATAAAACAACTTTGAAGGCAACCTCTAATGGAAAAAGAGTTCGCTCTTTTAAAGTAGAATGGGCAACATAAGTTCGGAAACATTTATTTACCACATTGATGGACTCTTTCACCGTCGGATAAGTCTCCGTTAAACAATCTGGCAGATAATCTCTGCAGTTTTCATTTATTTGGTGGATAATGGCTATTCAGACACCGAAACGGGTTCATTGGGTGTTCTTGTGCAAAATATATATTAAAGGAGGGGTCAAAAATGGTATAATATTCCGAAGATTTTTAAACGCTAATGTGATGTACTCGATTATAGTTAAATATGATTTTTTCAGGCGCTCGTTTTTATAAAAAAGTGAAAAATGTTTCAGTACAAACAAAACGCACATTGTCTTTATTTATTAAGTTCTATGTATTATAATTATTTTAAATGTGGCTTAAGTTTCCGTTTCTACTAAATACTTTGAGATTTATTATAATGTTAGCTGCAGCTCCATGAAATTAAGATAAAAACACAAAGACAAAGATTATCATGACAATGCAATAACAAAACGTATCGAAAAAAGGTCGAATCTGTAAATGTCAAGCCGTTTGACCCGAGTCCTGCTGACTGACATTGTCACTATCATTGTCACGTCATTTGCCACAGGGCTGCCATACCTATAATATAAATAATGTTCGTAGTTAGTGATGCCAGCATTTTATTTTTCAACCCTTGTTTAAAAAAAAAAGGGCGACTGTAAAAAAATATGAAATGCCGAAAGACATCAAAATAATTACCCTCTTTTATACTATAAAGCTCAGAAGACTTTAAATTTTCAATTATTTTAGTACCGAGCCCCATAAATTTAGTGAACGTCTCCTTTTATGCGACACAAACAAAAGCGGATACATATTGATGTAATTTACAAAAGAACTTTGTAGAAATACGTAATAACTATGTATCTATTACAAAATCTCAAAAAAATGAAAAAATGGTCACATACCCATGATCATGCTTCCTCCTAAGTTCCACTCCTTCAAGCTCGTCCGGCCAGTGATCGGGGTGGGCAGGGAGCGAGCTCTGTCGCTGTACTCCTGGAGTCTGTAGCGGTCGGGAACTGCCTGTCCCAGGTCTCGGGCCACGGAGGGAGGCTGAGCGGGACGGACCTGTGTTAACAAGAACATTTATTTATCTATACTAATATTATACAGACGTAAAATTTGTTTGTAAGTTTGTATGTAGGGGGTAATCTCTGGAACTACCAGTCTGATTTAAAAAAATCTTTTTGCGTTTGATAGCTTAATTCTTGAGGAAGGCTATAGGCTTACCAGTAAGCGGCTCGCTCTCCATGGAACTCCAGCTGCCTCCTTCAATGATATCGGCAAGTCTGTTATCTTCGTCGCCCAGCAGTAACGTCTCCCCGGAGTCACCCACACCAGGTGACATGGCTAGGTTCGGTTCCACGAGACTGTAACATGGGTAGTTTTATAAAAGTCTGCTGTTTTGATTGGTTGACAAAAAACAATATACAGTATGTAACAAAAACCCTGTTGTTCCTTTTAGGGACGTATACATTTACCTACAAACACAACATTGATGGAATTATAATTTCAAAAAATTAAGCGTTGGCTAGTCGAGAGGGCAAAATAAAATAACTAATAAAATTTACACATTCTCACGCGCAGCTTACTTTCGAACGGATGTTATTGTTGATCTACGTAGTGTAGTGAGTGACTTGTGTTTTGTTAACGTAAACGTTGACCACGTCTTTTTCTAACGTAGAATATTTTAATATGTTGATGTGTCTTGGGAAATGGGACAGCAGTTATGAAGAAGCACGCAGACTCTACCAAGAACGTTTTGAGTCTAACTTACGAGTTTAATGTAGTGAAGTGTTAAATATAGTTTTAACAATTATCAATTGTGCATAAAATACCCTGTAAACCAATATTTTCAAAGGTTCATTCGTTAAAATGATAAACAACAGCTGACAAGGTCACGAACTTGTGTAGAAAAATAGGTAGATAAGCGGCGCGGCGCAGCGGCATCGATCAAAGAGTGGCCGGACGTACTACCTATTTGTGGTTCGCGTCATGCAGAATTGCAGAGGGAAGAATTCAGTTAAACATTACAAAATTAAATATGAATAATTAAATATTTATTTTCCTTTTGTTTTGTGGAACAGTTTTTATAAATGACTTGCTTTATTACGTATGTACACCGATTCTTAAAAAGTAGGTAGAAGGAAAACAGGGTTTTTGTTACATAATTTGTATAAACGACTTACTTAGGTTGGATAAAATTGAATTGAATATATGATCTTTAACTAAGTATCAGTAGTTAGCATATGATTTATTTTCTTGTAGTTTAATATGACGTTAATTGTGGGATCAACAAACAGTTTTCTGGTAGTTTTATAAAAAAATAATGTTGTATTAGTTCAATGGCTGTAGTTTTATAGCAAATGTCAAATAGTATTTGATAGAGTTAA
Organism: Tiliacea aurago; assembly: GCA_948098905.1. NCBI lineage: Eukaryota > Metazoa > Arthropoda > Insecta > Lepidoptera > Noctuidae > Tiliacea > Tiliacea aurago. Next base: position 26,683,116 of record OX402581.1, on the reverse strand, counting down.
CATGTGTCAAGTTAATGTATTTTTAGAGTAGTAGTTTATATACAACACCAAAAAAACAAAACTCTAAATAATGGCATTAACTTTGAATGCAAAACTTACCCTTCAAAATCTTTCCTCTCTTGCGGCGGCATGGGCACGACGAATGACTTGCTTCTGTTTGAACCAAGTCCCAGCTTGCCTTTAGTGATGGAGCTGGCGCGAACGCTTTGGCGACGAAGCTTCTGGATCATGTCCCTGGGAGAAAGTAGTACGACGTAGATACAAGTTTATTGAATAAGTTCCTCTTTTAACTAAGGTGATATCTTGCTGTCCATTTTTCGTCAAAGGCGGTATCTTACTGTACAATGAGACAGTTAAATAGTTTTATTTTTAGTTCATAGTGACGTTGTTGATCAAATGTATGATCAAAAACGTGGACGAGCCAAAAGAACTATACATAGATCAGTACAAGGGGCGTTCCGTAGTTTTTGCCTAAGCCCATAGGCAAAGGCGTAAAGGGCAACTGGCAGAACAGAAAAGAAATTCGGAATATGGCGTATTAAAAATAAGTCACTGTATTTTTTGTCGAACGCCCTTTATTTTTTACCAGCTATGTATGCTCACATACCTTCTAAAGTCCTTGAACACGAGCGCCTCCAGGTCATGCAGCCTCTTCATCTCATACTCTATGGTGGTGTGACTGGCGCCCAGGGTCCGAAGATCGTTGATGATCTTAGCCTGTTCGTTCATCTCCTTCTCTATGAGCTTGGAACGTTTCTTGGCGTCGATGCTGGTGTCGAAGACGAAGGCTGGGAGGTGGTCCGTGTATTTGCGGCGGAGAATTATGCTTTCCTGGTGGAAGGAATTACAGCATTTACATTTTAGCTCGTATAATATTAATGGTAATGGAATCCAACGGAAAAATAACCGGCCAAGTGCGTGTCGGACCACGCACAATGAAGGGTTCCGTAGTTGGAATGAATTATATATAATATATCTCAAGAACAAACTTAACATTGTAGTTGAAAAACATGATTTCAACTGCAAATGTAAGTTTATACGCACAATATTGAGTGAAATACCATGTTATTTTAAGACCACAGACTTCTTATAGGTTTTCCTGTAATCTATGAGTAAAGAACTATTTTCTGTATTTTTATCAAAATGTTAGGCTCAGTAGTTTCAGAGATAAGGGGGGGGGGGGGCGAATGGTCATTATTTTCACTATTTTCTTAAATAAATTCAAAAGTATGTATTTAAAAATTATAAAAAAAAATATATGTTTAAAATCCTTAAAACAAGCCCTTTCATTTGATATGTCACACGGTACAGTCAGCAAAGCTTTTTTTTTAATTTTCTAATTTGCCCCCCAAAAGTGACCTACATATTCAAAATTAATTTATTTACGTAACACGTCCGTGTTTGGGTCACAAAGTTCCTATGTGTACCAAATTTCAACTTAATCGGTCCAGTAGATTCGGAGCAAACCAGCTGTGACAGACGGACAGACACACGAGTGATCCTATAAGGGTTCCTTTTTTCCTTTTGAGGTACGGAACCCTAAAAAGGTGGTTTGATGACAAAAAGCGGAGAACAAAGAGGTGTGGCGTACATTGGAAGCAGTCATGGCCTTCGTAAATACACAGTACAGGCTGATGGTAATCTATGTTCAAGCTAATTTATTTCAAAACATTGTTTAGTTTTCTATATTTGAATTCAGAATCTCAGATAATTATTAAATTTTGGTAACACAAACTCAATGTCATACATGAGTACAAATTCTATAGCAACCGATTTTTTTGTCGTTTTTTAAAACTCATCAAAAATCAACCTACAACTACATTACGCTAAAGCAGATAGTTGATAAAGTGGCAATACATGAGAATTATTAAAAATTGAGTATTCAAGAGAGATGTAAAGATGTTCGTACCTGAGAGTCTTTGCTGTTATCAGCCTCATCATCTAAATCACTTTCATAGTCCATCTTCAGAGGATCTTCTTCTTCATATCCTAAAAACGCAAATAAACACGTAAGTAATTAAAACTTAAATAAACTTGTCACAAAAGTTGCAACGCACTCGTTATTAACACAAGTTTTGAAAAACTTTGTTTTTTATCCAATTTAATGTTTTTGTAGAACTTTTACCCGTCAACATAGTGAGCGTATGTCCTAGCGCCGACAGTTGTTTGCCGACGTTCACGTCCAAGTGAATATCCACACCTTCCATCTGCCAGGACACGTTCAGGAACCATTTAGCATTTTCTAAAAGAAGACATGTATTTGAGATTATTTACTGATCTCACGTCTGATCTTGCTTGTGATGAAAAATTTTTGCAATCGGTTTATCGATAATAGCAGTATCAATTAATAACCAATAAAATAAAAATATCAAAACCAATGGTGCCGTCAATGCGTTGCCGACTTTTGACCTAAAAAGTAGATAATAAATATATGCTCGTAGGTTACCGGCGCGCATATTTTGCACACCAAATCATAGTTGCTTTGCGGCGGAAATAGAATTAATTGGTAACTCTAATGGATTTTTTTACTAATTGTATGCGCGGTGGATTCTCTAGAGTAATTTTAATGCTTGACGGTTAAGTATTCTGAGATTATCTGGTTTATATACTGACAGTAATGTCATATCAGCCGAAATACGTCCACAGCTGGACATAGGCTTGCCCGAAAAGAAGGGGGGTTACCATAATCGCCACGCTTGGCAGACGCGTTGACAATCGCAGTATGGTGTTTAACACCATTGCATAGAGAACGCTGATGCCCTAAGTCCCTTAGTTGCCTTTTACGACACCCACAAAAAGAAATAGGATGGTGCTATTCTTTACGTCCGGCACCACACGGAACGGACAGTAATGTAAACAATAATTATATTTCTAAAAATGATACTCATACTGATTGAAACAAACAGAAACTTACCGTTATGCTTAGCAGCAGTAGTCCTACTGCAGACTTCATACGTCCCTTCTGACACACAGCACACATTCAAGCTGGGTTCATCGGCCCTGGGCTTCCAGTCATCGAGCGATGCTTCGAAGTCATCTGCGAAGCGCAGGCAGAGGCCTACGAAGCGACCCTTGGACACTAGCGCGCCGGACGAACAGGCGCCGATGTTGGTGGACTCCAGGGTCACCACGACGGCCCCCCGGGCTTCGCCCTCGCCACACCACGCGCCCCAAGCGCCTCGGCCTAGGCCCCAACGAGCCTGGGATAGAAGAAATTGGTGAGTTTTCTTATTAAACACAAGATGCAGTGACTTACTTCGTTTTAATGAAAAGAAGCTAGCAAAATAATGCTTATAATGAATATCAACGATGATAACTTTTTTTCGATAATTCTTGCCTTAGTTAAAATTATTGTATCTGAACTCACCATGGGTGGTTGGTTGAGCGGTAGACATATTCCGATGTCGTCCACGTTCAGTTGTAAGAACAACGTGCTTAGATGGGGCGTCGTAATCTGTGATGTCAGTTGTACCTGTGACAAATAAATTATTCTTATCTTCATGATCGTTTAGCACCATAAAGCCTCAGCGTAGGTAGAAATCACTCTGAATTAAAATCAATTTGATCAGTTACACCAATTTCAGTCTTTTCACAGTGTACCTAAAGTTGGGTTTCAATTGTTCACGAAAGCAACTAAGTCAACACCACCATACCAATGAATCACCTGTGTGTCGTGCTTTAAGGATGCTCAACGCCCTCCTGATGGCCAACCCTGAATCTTATGTGTTTGCAGATGAATGGAGTAAAATTAAGCGCGTATGTCTGATGTTCTGTGAGAAACAGTATGCGTGTCCACTGTTCCATGTTAGTAAGTAGCGAATAATTGTTTATGACATAATTGTCTGCATTGTATAGTTTTGTTTTCTATGTTTATTAATGTAATTGGTATTATACCGTGTTAATTAACTATAAATAAATAAATACCTTCTCAAAAACCTGCTGCGTGGCCGTAAGTACTTCCTTATTCAAATTGAGCCGCTTCTCGTTCCAGTACTCGTAGGCATTCTTATAGTTGAGCCACACGAGGATGGCCTTGTCCACGGCCACTGGTTGTATGTATATGAGAGGTCGCTTTAGAGTTATGAGGACCACTTCCTTGTCGTCTCCGCATACCATCTCGTCTTGGAAGGCGTTGCGCATTGCTGGAAAAGAGAAAGTCAATGAGAATACGGATCTCAGAAAGACTATTACCATGAATAGGGTAAATCGCAGAAAATTGAGAAACTATTCAAAGAAAACCGGGCAAGTGCGAGTCGGACTCGCGCACGAAGGGTTTTTTCTAAAAAAACAAAAACATCACGTTTGTTGTATGGGAAGCCCCCCTTAAAAATTTGTTTTATTTTAATTTAATTATTTATTTTTAAAGTGAATATATAACTAAATATTCTGTGAATATTTCAAGCGTCTACCTGTTGCAATTATCAATATAGAGAAAAAAATCACGTTTGTTGTATGGGAGCCCCCTTAAATATTTATATTATTCTGTTTTTTAGTATTTGTTGTTATAGCGGCAACAGAAATACATCATCTGTGAAAATTTCAACTGTCTAGCTACCACGGTTCATGAGATACAGCCTGGTGACAGACGGACAGACAGACACAGACGGCGGAGCCTTAGTAATAGGGTTCCCGTTTTACCCTTTGGGTACGGAACCCTACGATCGACCAATGAAGTCGTTAAATAAAAACCGGCCAAGTGCGAGTCGGACTCGTGCACGAAGGGTTCCGTACCATTTTCTATAAAAATGGCAAAAAAACACGTTTGTTGTATGGGAGCCCCCCTTAAATATTTGTTTTATTTTAATTTAATTATTTATTTTTAAAGTCAATATATATCTACATATTCTGTGAATATTTCAAGCGTCTACCTGTTGTCGTTATCAATATAGAGTAAAAACGAGCAAAAAAATCACGTTTGTTGTATGGGAGCCCCCTTAAATATTGATTTTATTGTATTTTTTAGTATTTGTTGTTATAGCGGCAACAGAAATACATCATCTGTGAAAATTTCAACTGTCTAGCTACCACGGTTCATGAGATACAGCCTGGTGACAGACGGACAGACAGACAGACGGCGGAGCCTTAGTAATAGGGTTCCCGTTTTACCCTTTGGGTACGGAACCCTAAAAATTGAGATGAGCCGAAGTCTATATATCTCCTATAAGATTCAATCTATCTCAACGGCCATTGACAACGTTATAAACGTCGGTGGGTATAATGCCCGGCACGACTGAGCACAGATTGACAGTAGTGGGGTCAAGCCCGCGCATGTACACTTTCGGCCAAATTTATTCAGTACCGTTTTTTATTAAAATTATTGATAGGTCAAATCAGAAATTCCGAACCATTGGCTTCTTTAACGATCCGCCGTACAGTTGCTACTGAAGTGTTAGTCGCCTCCGCTGTGTCTTTATAATTTCCAGCATACTTTTCAATACCTAACTCGTTGTTAACAGCGTTGTTCTTTATGAAACAGTACACTGAATACACCATTTGCCTTGCCCGTCTATTTAAAACTGTATTGTTTCTCCTCGGCATTTTGAAGAGTTCGTGTCTTACGAATTAAAAAGCAAAAATTAAAAAAAAAAATGAGTGTGTCAGTTTGTGCTCACGACTCGTGCCGGTTACTATAAGTATGTAATGCCTCCTCATAGAGGCCTTTGTTGCACTTTAAAATGTTAGTTTATCGAGCGACACTGAGGTATTTCTTTGATTAAAATTATTTTTTTAATTGAATGATAGTTTTAAATAATTTTATAAGTAGAAAAACTTACATATCCTAGTATTGAAGAAAGCATACTGCTGGAACTCTGGTTCTGCTTCTTCAAACATCGCGTTGCGGATCAGCTGCCCCAAGCTTAGGTTGACATCCACCTGTACAAGAACAAATCAATCGGCTTAAATAACGTGCAAAAACATATCACTGGAAGTTACTAACCGCGACGTGTGGTCGTAACGAAACATTTTTATGAAAATAACCTGTTTGACCAAGTTCGAAACAAGTCACTTACATGAAGCCGTAAACAATTTTTTTTTGTGTATGGCCTTGAGAGGCCGTGACTACTTAACCGGACTTTCCTGTGTCTGCCTTAAGGTGTGAGTTTAAAGCCTCCAGCCAGGGCGTAAAATCATATTATAACTAAATGACTGCGCACTAAGGGCACCCCCTGTGGGGTACGGACCTCGGCTTAGGGCGTCGTTGGGGGATCACAAATTGGGGACGGGCTGGATCAAAGTTTAGATCATGATTATTATCAGGGGTTACTATTAATGCTACGGCGCACTCAGCCTCGGCGCGGGCGGCTGGCGATGATTCGACGTGCAAGGGACGGGGGGGACATTTTAGTCGAGAAGTTCGCATGGTACCTCGGCGTCGAGGACGGAATGACGGTTTGGTGAACAGTAAAATTGTAAGCAGTATGATATACCTGTGCTCTAGCAAATAGTCGCACTTCATGCGGCTCTGTAGGCTGTTGCACGTTCTGTACGCGGTTCGATATCTCGAACTCGACCGCGCCCGTCTCTAATCGGACCGCGGAGTTGCTGGGTGTTGTTGCTGTTAGTTGTATTCTCTGAAACAATTATGTGATGCAATCCAATAGGAAATAAATATCATTTATTTCGAACCCATATTATTATTATCTTTATTTTCCAGACTACATGGGGTCTATAGTGTTAGTAACAAAAGCTTAGTCTATGTTAGTACTTAATAACTAAAACAGATCGGGTGCGGTTTGCAAGCGCCCACACTAGCGGGCTGTCTGCCCGGGCGGCTATCGATTGCAGGCTAGTGTTGGGACTACCACGCAGCCTAAGGAGTAGCGAGGCAGATTTCTTACGCCACAGTACATCAAAGCCGCCAGTGCGTGCTTCTGCAAACATTGCCGAGGCACTACAGAAGCGCGGCAATCGCAACAATACCCTTAATGCGTTATTGTATTGGATACGTAGAGCATTGTAAGCTTTTTGGGTATATGTGAACCACAGGGCCATAAGTTTGATTGATTTGATTAGTATACACACGACTTAGAACTAGTGTTAGAAAGAAAGAAATAACAATTATTTATTGGGACTCACACAGAAGATCACAAATTAAACTAAAACACATTCTTAGAAACATAAACAAAAATAATACTAAGTAAGTAAAATGAAAATAAAAACAAAGTCCTGTACGAGGCCAAAAGGCTCCTATCTCAGCATGATGCTGCGACAGTTAAAAATAAGTGCCGCAGCGCTGGTATTCAGTGTTAGTACTGACATATACCAGAAAAACTATTAATTACTACGCCACAGTGGCTTATAGGCTTATACAATGTCCCAGTATGGCGCTGAGCTACCTATCAACTACGGTTTTCGGGATATTGTTGGGGCTGGCGTGTCCTCTGCGCATAATGGAAGCGCAACGCTTGCGCATGATAGCGTGAAAATCGGAACCGAAATAAAAGCGCATTTTTTTTTCTGACTGCTGGGAACATATTTCCTTTGGATACCTTAATTAGGTCCTCACTTTTAAGTAACTTTTATTGAAAAATTGCATACCTTGATTCTGATAGTAAGTGAGAATAATATCCTGCTAAGCGCAGATGTGGATGCTTCTTCTTCGTTCCAGAGTGGCACTGGCTTCTCGCCACCATAAACTTTTTGTACGACTTCGTTCACTTCCTGCAAAACAAGGAAATAACATGTAATTTGATACACATTGACATTGATGAATTTTATATACAGGGTTATTTTTAAAACGTCAATAACCTCTTAAGGGGTCATTGTACTCATCATTATAAACAACTTTTACTGCTGTTCCCCTACATTTATGTTCGAATAATTCGTTAAAATGTAGGGAACAGCTGGTTTTTTTTTCGTGATTTCAGTTTTGGTCCCATAGTAAAAGTTGTTCATAATGATGAGTACAATGACCCCTTAAAGAGGTTATTGACGTTTTAAAATAACCCTGTATACAATGACATGGATATTTTAGTTATTGTGAATGTGAAGACTATTGTTTTTTTTTCTCAGTTGGTTTTTATCTTCTCTCATTTGGCAGTTTTAGTAATATAAGCGGCCTACCCAAATGTCCTTTCTTTGGTATTGTTCGTCGAATCATTGAGTTCCTTATGTACTGAGTTGAGCTGCCCAATTACTGACAAACGCGTGTACTGACTGGATAGGTCCACGCAATCTGTGTGGTTCTTTCATCAAAAGACCATTTCAGATACCAATCTACATTGTCTCCACAATTTGACTAAGATTATGTCTGGATTTTAAAAGAGACTGACGTCTGTGTTTTTTTGTAACGCTTAGTGTGTCTCAAGTAAAACGGAAACTTTTGTGGCTATCAATAGTTAGGGGAAGATTGTTGGTCTCACCTTCATGAACACCTTCTGCACGAACACGAGGTGGTTGAGCAGGTCGGTGGAGAGCGTGTGCTCGAACAAGCCGATGTCGGCGCTGGCGGCCACGTAGCGGCCCGGGCGCAGCAGCGCGCCCTCGCGGCGGGCCGGCGCGCGCTGCTCCAGCACGCGGCCCGCCACGTGCACGCCGGGCAGCCACACGGCCGCCTCCGCCGGGATGTTGGCTTCGGCCACCTGCGGGAAGTACTGACGGGAATTGCGAACACATTTAAGATACGTACTATAGAACTGAATAAACTTTATTTCCAAATTTACAATTTACACAAAGGCGATGGGTTAGTACAGTAAGTTGGCAAGAGTAGTTAGATGCGCAGAAGTCATTTTTTAGGTCCCTTTGGTGGTCAACCGGGACGCGTGGAATGAGGGAGCATCGTTCCGTTGGTGCGTCAGTCGACACTCGCCCCCCGCACCACGACCCACATTTCGTACGCTCCCGATTACACTTGCGTGCACTAAAATTATACCCTTTGTTTTTGTTGAGTTTTTGTTACGAATTGTTGTTACTACTTTAAATTAAGTTTATTTTATGAGTGTATTTTTGCGGCAGCTACTAATGAAGCGTGTTGACCTATAGATAACTAAAAATATGTTATTATATATTTTATTTATAACACCTAATAAACTTCACGAATTCCTCTCCTTTCTTTAACTTTCTTCTAAAAAGACATGTTTAAAATAAATTATGGCAATAACCATAGAATAATGACAAACAATAAAAGTGACCTTAATTGTTGCATACGTGTACTATGCGCGAACTTACCCCCACTACCCCAAAACCTTGCCAAGTTACGTGCTGTGTGATTGTACCTACTATGACAATATTGTTTTTTAAAATTGTATAAATAACTGATTATGACCTCCAACATCCAAGCTAAGATTAAACTTGTGTTATGGGTACCTGGGCTCTCTCTTAATATATTAAACTAGTACGAAATTGCGTTAGGTTTGTAGCTATCTATACAGAGCCGGGATGCACAGTCCGCGGCCCCCGCCAAAATGCCAGTGGCCCGCCAGAAGGAAAAATATTGCTGAGGTTTAAAAATACCATAAATTTGAATCGCACGCGTTAGTTACGAAGTGCGCTCGCTGTGCGGTGCATGATGCGTAATCGGAAACTTTTTCAGTATTGAATAATAATAAAACAAAAAATAGAAACCGCCTTGCAAATGAAAGAACTAGTAAATTCGAGCCAAATGTTAAAACGATTGTAAGCACAATGCAGTGCCACGCTTCAAACGAGTATATTATTTTTTAAATTAAAATGTTGGCTATTTTTATGTTTTTAATTTGTGCTTGTGGCCCGCCATTAGTTTATCATTTGCCCAAGTGGCCCATGGTCTCAATAAAACTGTGCATCGCTCATATAGAGGCTACCAAAATAAACTTCATAGAAAAACTGTATTCCATGTATCAGTGTTGAGATAATAACATAGCAAAATTACTTAACAGCCGAGTTTAACACGATACTGTTTTACCAGCACTAACCATTGATTACCAACCGTCAGATATACCCAAGCAGCACGCAAGCGTTTTCAACATCAATGTACCAGACTATTTAGAACTTAGGAGTTCTTTTAGAGGCGTGCAAGAGTGTCGATTAATGATTTTGTCGTTGTAAGAGTGATTTATGAGTTATTTGAGCTGTATATAATTATTTATACAGCTCAAACTGTATAAAATCTTTATTAAAGGACCCGCGTAAGCTCAGGGTGCTTAAACAGAATATTCAAACTCTACTATACAACTTTATGTATTTTGTGACACTTCAATCGGGTTTTATCGTCAAAACTATAAACAGGCTGTATGTGCTCACTTACTTATTACAGTTCGAAGTGTTATTATAGTATCATTTGATACTTGTTTCTGTACAATGGTATATGCAAACTCCGTTCTCAAACTTGTTTTTATGGCGTAATTGAATACTCTTCAAAATAAAGTGGTTTTATGACTTCTGTCTATTAAGGTGTAGTTAAACTAAAAAAATATACGACAGCTTTAATCTGTATTACTGACACAGTCACTCCATTGCATGAGTTAATGTTTTTATAGAGGTATATGAGGAACAGGGTGTAAAATTCACTCATTTTCTATAGAAAAGGGAGGATCCTCCGACCAGACGGGTATTGTGCCTGGTAGGCTACTGCCCGACGATTGATGTCGCGATGTTGTATATAATTATGCTAGTTGCGCGGTACACTCTGCTTGCGCAATGCAGAATTTTGCGTGACGTCGAGTGTGATGCGTAGTTCACATGTGATATAAGTGTGTTATTGATATTAGTGAGAAAGGGATCAGTCATCTTGGGCTCAGGGTTTTTTATTTCTTTTCAGTAACTCTAAAGAGCATTATAAGTTATGTATAGAGAACTGATAAACAACCTAAGTAATAAAATATTATATTATAAAGCTGATTTAAAAGCCAATAGCTGTATAATAATATAATCCTTAACTTAGTACAGCTACTGAGCCTATATTGTGAATATTTTACAACAGCTAAAGCCAGTATCAGTTTCAAGATTATCAGCTTGAACAGTGTTCACTGTGCCCTCATATCTATTATTGTTTTATTTATTTTATTCTAACCTTAAAAACAAACATTTACTTGCCGTATTTGGTATTTTTCTTTATGTCGATTATTTTACTGGCGCGTGAATATTATGAAAACATACACAGGTTCACAATAAATTTGAATCTGCACTTTCAATTCACCAATAAACACCATCAGATATCCCAGTCTAAGATTATATTTTAATCTAATAAATATGATATAAAAAAACACTGTCGCCTTTCAGTACGTTTCTATAACACGTGTCATCGAAAATAGATAGTTTCTTTTTTTTTCTTTTGATTTTCTCTTCAAAAACCTATTTAGAACACTTTTCATTACAAGATACTTATAAGATAATATCTGTAGTGTAATGGTTTCTTTGTAGACCGAATAACAGCTCTAATGCAGCTGTTATTCAGCTTCTCTGTTGCTTCTACAGCTACTATACAGCTCTACTAACGCAAAAGTTGTATAATATGGGCCCTTTTTTACGTATAAGGTCTGTATAAGCACTTTTACAGCCTATATTATAGCCTGAATATACAGCTTCTAGTATTAAAACAAACTTAAATACAGCTTGTATACTGCTTGCTATGCTACTTGGGTAGTTTACCATATCTAAGAAAATCATTTATTTTACCTTAAATACTCAGTAAATTATAAAATACTAACGAAAATAAACCGTTGTTAAGTCCAGTCCTTTTATCACTACAAGGTTTGCAATACCACAAACTTTGCAATATACAAATCACATATTATTATTTTCTTCAAAAACATTTTTCTTTTGCACACAATGCGACCTGTCCGAATTTCGTTACTAACATTTACCTACCAATGCTTATAACTATAAGGTCTTTCAAAAAGGTTGAATTTACCTGTAACTTGGTAACGAAGCTAAGCGAGTGTTGTTGCAGATCAACAGTGAACTGCGCCTTGTTGCCAGTCACTCCAGAACTCTGCACTTGTTCCATCTTATACTGCGCTTGTAGCGATGGCAGTAATGCGGCAGTTATGCTGAGACTCTGTGAATAATGTCACAATAACGTCGTTACAATATTCTAATATGTTTATGAAAAAGTATTTAGTTGTTGTTGGAGAAACAAAAATCCATTGATACACTATTTTCTTAGCAGAATTTTTATTTAAGTTTCATAAATAAAAAAAAAATATGTTGTTCTAACTTTTTCTTGAGACTAAGGATGAAAACGAGTATAATAATATTTATTCAGCTGGGTTGTCAATCTGTTTGTCAATCCATTTATTTGAACCGTTACGATGTTAATTTTTGTAATAACGTCATGAGTATTGCGTGGTGATTGATAGAAGTATAAACGTCATATCGCATACCTGCAGCAATATACTGAAGTGTAAATGCAGCGGGTTCAGTAAGGGATGCGCGGGCGGCGGTCTAGGGACCCGCTGCGGGCGCGGCGCGGGCGCAGGCGAGCCCTCCGACGACGAGCCCGACCCGCCCAGCGGGCCCGCCGCCCCGCCCGGCGCCGTGCGGGACATGCGGGATGATGTGCGGGTTACTCCGAGTTCCTGTAGGAGAATGGGTAAGTATAAAAGACTAATGATATCTTGATCTAATCAGAAACAGGAAGATTTTTAATTACTATTGATGTTCAACAAATTCTGATGGATGAGATTATTTTTCGCTTCATGATAGATAAAAAACTTTTGCTGATAGCTACATCAACTGAACAAAACTATTTACTTTATCTAGCTATACTCCATATTTTTCGCTTCATGATAGATAAAAAACTTGTGCTGATAGCTACATCAACTGAACAAAACTATTTACTTTATCTAGCTATACTCCATATTTTTCGCTTCATGATAGATAAAAAACTTGTGCTGATAGCTACATCAACTGAACAAAACTATTTACTTTATCTAGCTATACTCCATATTTTTCGCTTCATGATAGATAAAAAACTTTTGCTGATAGCTACATCAACTGAACAAAACTATTTACTTTATCTAGCTATACTCCATATTTTTCGCTTCATGATAGATAAAAAACTTGTGCTGATAGCTACATCAACTGAACAAAACTATTTACTTTATCTAGTTATACTCCATATTTTTCGCTTCATGATATATAAAAAACTTTTGCTGATAGCTACATCAACTGAACAAAACTATTTACTTTATCTAGCTATACTCAATATTTTTCGCTTCATGATAGATAAAAAACTTGTGCTGATAGCTACATCAACTGAACAAAACTATTTACTTTATCTAGCTATACTCCATATTTTTCGCTTCATGATAGATAAAAAACTTTTGCTGATAGCTACATCAACTGAACAAAACTATTTACTTTATCTAGCTATACTCCATTGGTTTAGGTAGCTAAATAAAGGTAAACAAATCGTAAAAAGGGTTTTTATAGATGACACTTTCTTGTTTAAAAACACGTTGTAACTTAAAACTAAATTAAATGGATTTTTTATTTTTACGATAGTCTCCACTTTTATTAATGTATGTTAAACTTTCTCTTTTATTCATAAACTACTCTTCGTTGATGTAACTGCTTGAGCACAATTTTTTAATTAGATTCATAATAATACTATAATATTTTGTAATCTGTCTATTGTAAAGAGCCCAAAAATACAGGTTCTCAAAACGACTATGAATTATAACGTTGCTAAATTGAAGAGCATAGTTGTGAAGTAGCATGACAACTGAAGTGACAGGTATTACGTTTAGTCGGTTACTTCACAGCTATCTCGTCACGTGTTTTTTTTGTTTACCTTTAATTAACTACCTAAACCAACTGAATATAGTTGTAACTTTATGACTGACTAAAACAAGTTTCCTAAAAACTCTCGGCCTCAATCAAGCCTCGAAAATATGTACAATAATTTACCTGTAGTGTTGAAGACAGCTGTCTACTGGACCGGGTCATGACTCCATGCAATGCTACAGGATGCTGCGGCAGATCTACGCGAACTCCCCCCACACTTAGCAAGGCGGTCGCTCCCTGCCGACCTGCCTCCCATCCGTATAGGGCTTGGGATTTGCCCACGCTTACACGGACCACCGTTCTGGAAACAGGACGAAATTACATGAAAAACCTTAAAATCGAAAAAAAAACTTTTCTGGGAGTATTTAGAACACATAAGTGAAAAAGTCATCGAAATTGGTTAACTATATTTTGAGAAAATCGGGAACATACATTCGGGTCATAAAGAGAATCTCTTTTTGATGTCATTGCTAACTTAAGGGGACGATAACCTACTTTTAATGATTTTATAGATCACGTCTAAACAAGTAGTGTTAATGATTTGAAAAAAATATATGATAAATTAGAGCATTTTTTTTTTTATCTGAATATTTTAGATCATATTTATATTACATAGCGAAATTAATTTGTAAAGCTATGTCTAACGCGGATAAAAAACTGAGAATGGCGCAACATCTGCGTATTTTTCTGAAACCTTCACTAATTTAAAGATAATTTAATTATCGATCTTTTAGTATACGCATTTTATTAAAATACCTTTTGTTTTGTGTATAATAAATTAATAATGCGTCAAATTGGGGACAGCGCTCCTTGATGGGCGAGTCCTATTACTGGCTGAACGTACAACGCGTTACGTGAGCTCAGTACAGAACACGCAAGCTAACCACTCGAAGGTCACTGGCATATATCTGCGTCTTAAGCGCATAATTATAAGGAATGAAAGGTTTAATTTATAAAATGGTAACCACTTGGCAATTGCCTTTTGCTTTTTGCCGCGTGTACCAGACATACAATATGCTCATGCACCTAAGTTTCAGCATTGGCTTATGATGTCACACACGGATGCATTATTAATCGACCAATATAACCTACAAAAGTTTCTGCGCAAGAGCAAAATTTCTTTAAAAAAAACACTACCCAAAGGAAACAGCTTCTATTGCACTTACTGGTGGTTAGGAGCCACTCCTTCCAGTAGCACAATCATGGTCCTTCCAAGGTTGCCGGTTAGCGACCACTGCCGCGAGCGAGACGCGGAGAACGACGCCTGGAGCGACGTGATCTCTGCTTCCAGCTTCAACCCCGACAGGGAGGCTAGGAGACGAGTGCGATGGATCCTGATACAAATTGGGACGTAAGGTATAGGCTGAATCAGTAATGTTGTCTCAGCTTAAAGAGGCTATCAAAATCGCAAATATATTATTTATAGTTAGAACCGCGGGTTTAGATTTAAAAAAAAAAAAAAACTATAATCATCACTAGAGATAACTTGCTCATCTTTTTGCTACAGTTCGGTTCAAAAATTGTTTTTATAATACAACAATACATTTTTTTTATTAACATACATCATTTTCGTAAGATAAGAAGAAATAATACATTAAAAAAACTCGGGCTTAAACAAATCAGTGAGCAACTTTCTAAGTCACTTTAGTTAAATATTTATTATAAATCCAATGGTTACCTGGCAACTCCAACCACAACCATGCCCATATTGGCAGCACTGGACGAGGAGTTGCTGGTGTTCTGTTCTCGAGAACTGGGCCGCGCGGGCCGGCTGTGGCGGTAATGTTCCGGAATGTCGGTCGTTACTGAAAACCTGTGGGAGAGTAACAAGTTCCGATCACTTTTTAGTTACTGTTAAAGCACCTCGATGGTTGCATCTTTAGTTTTCGTATCTATCCAGCAGGCTTAATCATTATATCTTTTGGTTATAAATCGAATCGAATTTATCCTGCCAGGGTATCGCGTTTGTCCATACGGGATATCGTGGCCCTGGCACACAGGCAACTGAAGGAACACAGGTGGGTTTTAGTCAGTAAAATTCTGACACGCCCTCCCGCTCCGCCCAGAGCGGGAGAAGATATTTGATAATTTCCTATAGAAAAAAAAGGCTTAATCATTATAATTTTGGTTATAAACCGAATTGAATTGGAATTAGTGCCATTTGATCCAGATTAATAATAGAAAACGAATATAATCTCGGGACCAAAATTGTAAGTTGGAATTGTATTCATTTCACAGGAAAGAAAGGTTACTACTTTAAAAAATTTAGAACATAAAGACATTTTTTAGAACATAAAGAATATTAGGATGAGACATTTTTTTTTTAAACCTTTTTCCCACACTTGGTATTTCTCCTATATTGTGGGTGCCTTTACAAACATTTAAACTGACATACACAAACAGCCAGACCCGGAACAACTACTTGTAGGTCATATATGTTCCGTGCGGGAATCGAACCCGAGCACGTAGCGCAGCAGTCAATCGCTTAACCACTGCGCCAACCGTGTGGTGACATTATTTCAGTGTCTCAGCATTAACCTTCAGAAGAATATATACTTACGTTAGTATCCTCATCAAAATCGGACAATGACGCGTGGGGCGCGGAGACAGGAGCCCGTGACTAGAGGAACAACAATGTTACCTGTGCGTGATAGTCTCAGCATCAGGCATGTTGGCATACAGGTCCAGCAGCAGGTACACGGTCCGCCAGCAGCGCGGCGCCAGCTTGCCGTCCGCCGCGTCCGCGGACGGCGAGCTGAGCGACGCGTGCGGCCCGGGGCCCGGCGACGCGGCCGGCCCGGGGCCCACAGCTGTGGACCCGGCCGCGTACATCGGTGTGTGTGCGCCCTCGTTTAGGGAGCTGTAGCCTGTTGGGGGTATAAAAGAACTAATGACAATTTCTTGTGAATTTACACTTTTGAAAGAGTTTCATGTGTACAGTCGGCACATGAAATCATTGACTCGTCAAAGGATATGTCGCATCTTTTCCCATGCCTGCCATGCACAACCACCCGCACCCTTCATGATTTAAATCAGGCAAACGACAGAGCTGTCCAGGTCACTACGTAAGTCCAAAACCGTTCAAGGTTTTTATAACACGATTGTATAGTTTTTGCAACAACATATGAGTTTTATGGATAGATTAACATTTTTTTTAACAAATAAAATAAAGTTAAAATGCGGCCGCGCGAGTTAAACAATAACGCAGTAGTGAACTATTTATTAAAACTCGGTGGAGAAAATCGGATACAATTATTATTATTTATTTATTTATTAACTACGTTTACCAAAAAACTCAACATAAGGACTTTGCCCCGCAAAACCGTTTTCACGGTTTGTCTGTGGGAACAGAACACAATTATACAATTTTTATTTATAGTGCGGACACTTTAATTTCTCTAACTGAACCTAATATGTAACTATGAATTATCTAATCTTATGAATTAATTATTTTAAAATATCCCTAATCACTCATCCGCTCTTCCCCAACAATCTGCAAACCATTTTCCTTAGAACATCGTTTACAAATTCCTGAAAAAGAACTGCTTAAGTAACTTGGCAAATGGTTCTCATATGCAACTAGAATCCGCAATAGACAAATGTAGACTTGACTGTCAAACTTCACATTTTTACCATAGACACATTACTTATTTCTTTTTAGTTTATTGGCTAGCTACTCTACACTTCACACAATGCGCATTACGCTTAATACCTACAGCTAAACCATAGAAAATCTCATAAAATTGCCAATTTTTCTCACCCAGTTTCCCCTTCACACTTTTCCCGGTAGACCTCAACTTCTGTGCAAAAGACTGCGGCCGAGGCCTGGTGGCTGGCTGGGCCAACTTCTGCTGACTCAAGGACTGCGGCACCGCTGCAGCCAGCTCCGGGGTTAGGGTGGGAGCCAACAGGTCCCATTTAGGCTCTAAGGTGGCGTATTGAACTTCTTTTTCGAGAGAAGTGACGCTTACTAAGTTTTCTCTGAAGTCTGACACTGAAAAGGAATTATTACGTTAGTTTATAATGCCTTTATTTGAAAGGCGTGTGCACTCGTAAGTACTTTTAAAGTAATAGTGATAAAATTTGTCATCCTTAGTATTTTTTTCATTCTTTTGGCGTTTTTTGAAACTTATACTCTGGTGGATCGACATCGCCACTTGCGAACTACGCGTCACACTGATGTCACGCAAAATCCTGCATCGCGCAAGCAGAGGTTACCGCGCGACTAGCGTATATACAACATCCCGACATCAACCGTCGGGCAGTTGCCCACCAGACACAACACCCATCTGGTCGGAGGATCCTCCTTTTTCTATGGAGCATGAGTGAACTTTACACCCAGCAGGCTTAGCATGGCGTTTTTGATCTCTACTCTACGGTAGAATAAACATCGCTTGTCTACACTTCTCGTTATCTCTTCTTCGCGAGCACGAGGTCAAACCTAGACTCGGGTTTCTTCGTAGACAGTGACTTGTCCATAGCAACGGGGTATCCGCTAGTGGTGTATATTACTACCCAATTTTACAGTATTTTTGCGTTTCGCTCTCAAACAAATATATGAAGCAAGTGTTTTTAATTAATGTTTCTTCAATAACAAAACGTAAATGGTCTATTTAAAATTATACATTTTGATTTATGGCATACAAGTTAAAGCTACCAAGTTTTAAAACTCATTTGTGTTTATTGCGTATAATTTACAGCCATTATTTGAATAGAGTGCCATAACTATACTATTTTGATTGCGTCACGCAAAAAGTAGGTAAGTATCCATTAAGGCTACCGCAGACTGGCGGGTCACGCCGCCGCCGTCGCGTCGCGCCTGTCCACGGGAGCCTTTATGTTTTAACTAGGTACTTACATTGTTATTTATTGTTGTTTATCGATATTTTATGTAAGTAATTATTAGTATAAGCTCCATATACAACTGAGTCTATGAGATGTAGTCAGTGAGATAAATGTTCAATGAGAAGATTTTGACTCTTCAGATTTTTATATTCCCTGTGAATGTATTTAGTAGATCAAAGTTAAGGGACAACATAGTATAAAAATTGTAGGATCTTTTGTTTTTCTTATTTTATAGTTGATAGGTAGGTACCAAAAATCTATTATTTACAGAAGTTTTGGGGGCACTGGTCCTGGCCGAGTTCCCTATCTCCTTGCTTATTCTATAATTCTACAGGAACTCACTTTCCGGGAGATCAAAGGCTAACCAAGCAAAAGGAAGCTGTCTTCCCATCTTCGCTGAAGTTTTTCTAAAAACTTAAATAATACCGATGATTTGAACCCAACAATGTTAAAGCAACAAAGCACCGCCTAAAATTACTCGAAAAAACAACTACCAAATCCTTCTATATGTAGACTATTTCGGAAGAATGTTTTCTATCCCAAACTGTCAAAATCGGAGAAAGATTGTACGTCGTGCTCGACGTTGTAGACAGTTGTCTAGGGTAGAGAAGACAAGTCTCTTCACATTTGATTTTGTAATCGCCGTGCTACAGACAGTAGAAAATTTTCTGTTGTCTACACTGAAACGTCATTTTTGTCTATTCTTCCGTCGACAAAACGCGTAGACAGGGTTTACGTGCTAAGCCTGCTGGTCCTCATAACTCTATAATACTAAACTTATCAGATTCCATTTAATAAATTCTTGACAATTCAAAGATTAAAGATTAGTCACAAGGAGGCTTTATTATTTTTTTTTTTTTTTTGTCTAATACTACTTATATACCAGACAAGTTAACACAATCTTATTTGGAGGTGGTGAAATAAGCCATAAGATGGTTACCTGAGGACGAGGTATGTTTATTCTGTCGATGTGATATCTTGGTCTGTGAGCGCAGTTCAATCTGCGTGTCCTTGACATTCTGGTACATGTTGCTGATCTGATGCAGCAGTCGGAGCAGGGGCATGTTAACCTAAACGAATAACATTATGTAAGAGCTGATGATTGAAGATTAATACTGGTACGTCATTTTTAACTATTCTACAGATTCGCTATGAAAAAACGAAAAATGAATTTGTATGATTTTAAAATCAGCACTAAAGATGTCGAATGGTCAAGTTAGAGCATCGTTTCGGATCCAAAGGCGTTGAAGGCTTATAAAGTTTGCTGTGGGGATACTGTCATAAACAATATTACGTCTATTACACAGCTATTTTAAGGCGCTGATAAGAGGCAAATGATTAAAGTAGGCTTGTCTTAAACAATAATATTACCAAATCTATATAGTTTCTGGTAGTGGAAAAAATACATGTTATTCTTGTACATATTTCTCTGAACTTGATTGTTACCAAAACACGTTTAGAAAAACAAATCTCGATACAAATTAACGGTAAACTAAACCTTTAAGTACTTTAAGTTTCAATCCAAAATAGCTGCATTAAATATCAACGTACGGTTGGTATTTAATTAATAAAAATAACGTCTTATTTGTATGCAGAACTTGGGTTGTTTTTTATTTTCGATTACTGAACTCGTTTTTGAGTAAATAGATAATTGCTTAATATTTTACAACAAATTACAAGCGTTGTGTCATCGCGCTTCTATTTATTTTGTATGCAGTCTGACAGTGACCGCGGTTTAGCTGTTGTCAGCGTCTTAATACAAAATCAAAGACTCCTTTCACTTACCTGCTGCGAAATAAACCGTATACTGATATTAAAGTTCAGCATAGTGCTGATATGTTTCTTGAGCTGTCCCCTCGAGATATACAGCACGTTCTGGCGCTGTATGAGGTCATCGACGGCCATGTCGGCCACCTTCTTCAGGTCCACGTCTATGGACACCTTCTCGCAGAGGAACGCGGGCGTCTCTGATGGGACCGCACCGTGGGGTTGGGAACCTGGTTAGTTTTGTCTTATGTTTGACTGGTTTATAGTTAGTAGAACTTAAAAAAAGGTTAAAGGATGATCACGGGGCACGATTAAAGATAACCTTAAAAGTATATTGTCTGTATAAAAACCTCTTACAATTGAATCTATTTGACAAACTAAAGCTAGAATCAAAGAAATAAACAAAATAATATATAAATAATTATATTATACAACTTTTTATTGTCTTTCTAAAACACAGTCAGGGAAATAAATTGGTTTTCGAGTAGTTGTATACAATTGTCGAAGAATGGCAGTTGTGATTTGAATATTATTTGGGAATTTAAGTTGGTAGTTAATTTGATAATCAATTAATTTCCTCGGTTTTTGAATAGACCTTTCTTACCTTTCTGGGATTTAAACAAAACGGGAGAATTGTCGTTCATCTTACCTATGTTCAAAAAAATATGTGAACGTAGTTGAAAATAACTCTAAAAGTTAAGTAAGGTCTCTAGAGAACATTTTCCTATAGCATCAACGGTAAGCTGCCCTTACTGGTCTCTCAAATCACCACTCTGTATAGTAACTCACCCTTTCCTTTAGCAGCATGTCGCCGGTCCCTGCTGGCGAGGTCGCTGACGACGATGTCGATGCGGAACATGTCCATCCACGCTATGAGAGACAGCTTGGAGCCGAGCGAGTCCAGCGCGGGCGGCCCGCCGCTGCCACTGTTCACGCCGTCGCCTGAACCACTCTTGTTTTTGGATTCGCCTTAAAGATTTAAAGGACATTTAGTTTATTTTTTTTTTTTTGTAAATTGATATCTGGTTCCAGTAAGCCTGATCAAGTTCCTGATGAGTGAACACAAATGATGTATAAGCTATTGTGGTTGGTGGTTCAAAATACCACCGACCAATCGTATATAATGTTGAAAAAACTTTCAAAATTTATTGTGCCTATTATTGTATCTACAGACTACAGACATCATATACTTACACTTTGCATCCATTCATATTATGTATCATACTCTTTTATTGGTTTTGCATTAGAAATGTGGTATTTTGCTATTCAAAGTCACATCTTTATACCTTTATTTACCTTTTAAAGGGCTCTGTGTCCACAAAAACACTGTGACAATCAAACTAACGGATAAAATGTGATAAAAAAATAATGCGATAAATAAAAGCCGCAGGTGCTCGTTAGTTAATAACTGTTTATCATAGTTTTTCCACAATAAATACAATAAACTTTATACAATTCTACATCGCCAGTGAAAATACGGAGTTTTGGTAATTTATTTATGTAAGGTTATTGTATCCTGTAAGACCTTTGGTTATATACTTTTCTTCAATCAAGAAGTTTTAATACCTATGCTATATTGCGATTGATCAGAGATTTGTAAGGCACAAAATCAATAGCATTGTTGCATATAAACTACAAACATCGATATAGAGAAGGTCGATACATTAAAACATTCAAACCCTACAAAAAAACTGGCGTCAGTGCGACAAGATAACGGGGTTACGGGGTATAGTTATTAGATATTAAAAAACACTACATACCCTGCGTCACCTGATGCGGCGAGACCCCGAGCGCGGCCAGGAAGGGCTGGAACACGAGGTGCGCGTCCAGCAGCATGAGCGAGCCCTGCAGCGGGTACAGGCTGCACGCCGGCATGGCCGCGGCCACGGCGCGGGGGTTCATCTTCGAAGGAGGGATTATTGGCTTCTTGCTCTTTGGCTCCTGGGTTAGTACAATTACGTGGCCGTGTTTTATAGTTTACTTTGTAATGGGGACGTGCGTGGGTGGTAAATAGGTTAGTGTTTAACCCCTTTGATGAGTGCATGCTTGTGTGATGGTAGCTAGTTCATGCAGTGTTCATCGAGTGTGTGATGACCGGTTCAAGAGATCTTATAATTGAACTGAGCTTTTCAGTGATTCACGAACGTGCACGTAACGAACTTTATTTCAAAGCTCATAAAAATCACAACGCAATTTTATGATTTGCAACAAATGGCAAACAGGATGCTAGGGAGTTTATTGCGCCACTTCATCCCAGCTAAACACTAGGAAGTGGCAAACGGCACTTTGGCCACTGTTGCTTATTCTCAGCGTAACTTAATTGTATAAATAATTTTGAAATATAAAACATCATGCACCGTCGCCGAGCAATCATTTACCAACATGTTCTAACACTCACCACTTTAATAGGCTCCTGTTTCGCCATCCATTGATACAGATCTTCTCTGGCGCGATCATTCTTGATGTTCTCATCGCTGCCGTGAGGAGAGTATAGCGATGGATTAGACCCCACCGTCGGGAGGTCCTCCTTGAGGGTCCCGTAGTCAACTGAGGTTAAGAGTAAAGTCAGCTTCAGGGAACCATATGAGTTCTAGAAGACTAATATTTCAGTTATATGATACAATAGATGGCTTGTATGGGTCTCTCTTATAACAAACAAGAGCACATACTGTTTGTAACCCCATTTCTACAATTTTCTTTTAAATTTTCCTTACATCCAAAGACATCTATAATTATGTTTCTGACTAAGTCGGAGGGCAATACCGTCCTCCCAGCAACACAGTCCCAATCGTAACATGTTTTATTGACTACTCAACTTACGCGTTGAAATGTCTTGACACAAAACACCCAGCAAGTTATGTATCTACTTTGTCTACTCACCAATAGAATCACCATTTCACTTTTCTTTCTTCGAAGGATTACATTGTCGGTATTGCAGCACATACTATAATAAATCCACATACAGAACTAGCAATGTATCTACTCACTAGCGATGGCGTCGTCGTGGAAGGCCGGCTTCCTCGTGGAGAATGGCAGCGAGGGGAACACCAGGCTCGCGCGGCTGCTCTGTGCGCCCCGCACTGTGACGGATAGGGGATTAGCACTCATGTAGGGAGGTTACGTTTTGTAGGAGTTTGTGCTAGAATGTATGAGCATAGAAGTTTGTGCTAGAATGTTCATACATTCTAATGCTCATGCATAGAAAGCGGGGTTGATGGTATGGATAGAAGGTTCGTGTACCAGGGTGCCATCACATCATAAATCATTGGGCCAGCAGAAAGTTACACAAAATAAACTTCGTTTTGCTCTGAATCTACCGGACCCATTTGAAATTTGGTATACATTTATGAACCACTGAACCAAAAAATTTGAAAAAATTAAATAAATAATTTTTACTTATGGATTACAGGAAAATCTATAAGAAGTCTATGGTGTTAAAATAACATGGTAAATCTCTCAATATTGTGCGTAAAAACTTACATTTGCAGTTAGAATGTATGGGAGAACATGTTATTCAACTACAATTTTATGTTTGTTCTTGGGATAAATTATCTTGGGATAAAAAACATGGTAGATATCTTATCATTGTACAGAACCCTCACCACGCTAGTTAAACTCAAACTTGTCCGGTTTTTTATATTGATTTTGCGGATCGCGGATCGCGTTCTGTTGATATTGATGGCACCCCTACAGATATGGGCTAAAGCAATGCAGATGTACTCTACGATTTCATAACTCTGTAGAACATTGAGAGTTGCAGTGTTACTAGCATCGCCATGCGAATCTTTCAGTACCTAGTAATTTTATTAAGATTTGAATGATGTGTTTTTGCATTAAATATGACCCATCCAGTTTGTGAATGCTTATGACCACACGATATAAGTGAAAACTTACGACTGGAGCCGAGTATACGCGATTCAGCGCCGAGTATACGCGATTCAGCGCCGATTATTCGCGATTCAGCGCCGATTTTACGCGATTCAGCGCCGGGGATACGCGATCCAGCGCCGATTATACGCGATTCAGCGCCGATTATACGCGATTCAGCGCCAAGTATACGCGATTCAGCACCGAGTACACGCGATTCAGCGCCGACTATACGCGATTCAGCGCTGATTTTACGCGATTCAGCGCCGAGGATACGCGATTCAGCGCCGATTATACGCGATTCAGCGTCGAGTGTATGCGATTCAGCGCCGAGTATACGCGATTCAGCGCCGAGTATACGCGATTCAGCGCCGAGTATACGCGATTCAGCGCCGAATATACGCGATTCAGCGCCGAGGATACGCGATTCAGCATCGAGTATACGCCATTCAGCGTCGAATGTATGCGATTCAGCGCCGAGTATACGCGATTCAGCGCCGAGTCTACGCGATTCAGCGCCGAGTATACGCGATTCAGCGTCGAGTGTATGCGATTCAGCGCCGAGTATACGCGATTCAGCGCCGAGTATACGCGATTCAGCGTCGAGTGTATGAGATTCAGCGTCGAGTATACGCGATTCAGCGCCGAGTATATGCGATTCAGCGTCGAGTATACGCGATTCAACGCCGAGTATACGCGATTCAGCGCCGAGTAAACGCGGTTCAGCGCCGAGTATATTTCACTTTAAAAAGGTAGCTATTGTAAGGCGCCGTATCTCTCACTTTATTTGTGTGACAGTTTTTTTTAAGCTCTATTTTGTCAAATTAAAAGAGTATTGTGATAATATTGATATGTTTTGGGAATATTTTATGACAATTTGGATGTATCAATATTCAGTACTATAGAATGATAGTAGAATAGCTGTTATGCTTAGAGGAATATAGAATCTGAGAGGAATAAAGTTGCAATCAGATATACAGGTATAGAAGGTGCACCAAATAGCGATGGCGAAAATACATTACCAATACGAATATCGATTAGTTTAGCATTTATACCACAGCTTTATATATTTGTGTATTGCATACAAGTATAATACATTGTTATAGTGAGTCACAGATAACTTATCTATGCAGCGAGTGAGTACAATTTATAGTGCGTATTTATTTATGCAAATAACATAAGCGCTTTCATTCATATTTTTAAAGCAATGTGAATAATTTAAAGCTAGTAAGGAAGTTAACATAGGTAAGCGAAGCGACGACCAATCCTTTTAATAAGTAACTTTATTATGGAGCTGGATACATAACATTATACTAAATTAAATACAAAAGCTATAACAAGACAAGGATAACACCACTACAAACATTGAAACATTTGTTACAAACAAGGTGATACAGAGGTTAAAATTTTGTCATAAATGTATTTATTAAGAATTAATGGAAAATTCAGAAGACTAGGTGTAGTAAAGGGATCAGATGTTTGAATGAGACGGAATGATAGATAGATAGACTCAATAGTACACTGCACATCAGGAAATAACATATTTAATAACAATGAAATGGTCACACATATTGATGTTAAGTGTGTATATGATCACTCCATGCTGTCGTCAACAACGGCAAGACAAACAACAACATAACAAAAAACGCATAACACAACGCTGTGAAATCGTTTGTTATGAGATTTTCATATAAATCGCCGAAAATTTTATATTTTGACATTAGAATACAAAGTTTTTAATTGATGCAGTTTAGACGTTTAAATACCTGATAGTCAAAATTATTTGTGAAATTAAATTAATTTTTGAGGTAACATAACAAACGATCTTCAACATAAGGACTTGTGAACCATATTAAACAAAAAAAATATGTTATATTCTTGCAAACTCAATAATAATGTTTAACTTTGGATTCAAAAGCCTCTCAAAATAGTTGAATACTTTAATTGTCTGAATTATGAATATCCCAGATTTAATTTCAATGATAAACTAAATCGATTCAAATCATCATCATGGTAAAATGCTCATTGTTTTAGCATCACGATGGTACGAAACTCGAACGGACTCGGTTTTGACGTGAATGTAGAAGTTCATCGATACGTACTGTATCATGGCGAATGAAACAACAAATATGACAATTTCTGAATCGGGTAGTAAGCCCGACATTCGTTATAAGAGATTTTACTCCTATTCATATAATCATAAGGTTCACAAGTCCCTCCCAGCACAACACAAAGTGTTTGGTGTACAAACCAGAGGGCGGCGTGGAAGGGAACGAGTGCGGGCGCGGACTTGCCACCACGCCGGTCGCTTCACCCACAAACAACGCGTTATTAATGTTGAGATCAATGCCAAATTATATTGTACGATAGTGAAATTAGTTTTACGGATTATATCGCAGCTAAGACATAATAGAACGTCTGTATTCCCAGCATGTGTAGGAGAGACAGTGATCTGACATAAGTAACCACCTCATCAAGTAAACTGCTAGGTAGGGAAAATCTTGTATTCCCGTTGTCCCCGTAATCTGTGTGCCCGTCACGGGGACCACAGAACGTCATATAATTCCTTACCATTGTCCCCCTTAGTACATATGGACAACGGGGACAACGGACAGTTAAGATTTCACGTATCGTTGTCCACTTAAATTTTTTATTTCTTTTTTAAACGTGGGTAATTTAGCGCGGCAAGCCTAAAACTAAAATGAAAGATATTTTGTACATAATTGATTTTAACTCGGGTCACTGGACACGGACCGTCCGTAAATATTTTGCTTATGTTAAAGTTCCATGTAATAACTAAGGGCGAGCCTATTGATGTTAACCGAGCCGAAACTGAGACTGTTGTATTGGGGTCATTCATTATTCTTATTAAAATGTTAAAATAAATATAAGTAAACACTTTACATAACTCTGTGTATCGTGCTTGACAATAAACCAGATAGGCTTGCGATAAAATTACGACCTACCCTTATCTGTACTGGGTAAGAATTGATTCAATGTATATTTTAAGATTCAATCTTTTCACTAGAAATTGAATCACAATATAAACCGTAAAACTATTTTGGCCTGTTGAAATAATAATAATAATAATTTACTGTTAAGCCAATTGCGAGGTACTGTGAATTTAGCAATATTGATATTTATAAGATTGGCTTTATTGTGGTAATTTTATAAAAATACATTAAGAGTTAAGAGTAATTGAATAAAAAGCAATATTTTTATTTTATTTTAAATAATATGAGCCCCAATTTCGAAGAACTATTTTAAATTGATTGATTTAATTTGAATACGGTTTTTAAAAAAGTATAAAAATAACAAAGATCGTAACAGCAGTTCTTTGAAATTAGACCTAAAATTCTTGAGTTAAGGATTAGTTTCCTTGTACTTACTAAATAAAAAAATTAAAATAAATTACTCACCTGGCAGGTTGATTTTATCGACATCCATATTCAGTAGTAGACAGTTCTCGTCCAATGCTTCTGCCTCCAAAGGATACTCTTGCCATCCCTCCACGGAATCCTAAATAGATGAGTGAACATTCAGATATTGTTTAAACGGACCACTGGACCAACCAAAACACAAGGCCTTACAAAGTATCTTAACAGAAGGCTATCAATATGGTATTGTAGCGACTAGCGACACGCCATAAATCATTTTAAGACGCTGACAACAGGTAAGCCGCTGTCACTGTCAGACTGCATACAAAAGAAAGAGAAGCGCGATGACACAACGCTTGTAATTTATTGCAAAATATGAAGCAATTATTTATTTACTCAAAAATGAGTTGAGTAATCGAAAATAAAAAACAACCAAGTTCTGCATACAAATAAGACGTTCTTGTTATTAATTAAATACCAACCATACGTTGATATTTAATACAGATATTTTGGATTGAAACTCAAAGAAAAAAAATATTGATAAAAATTAATGGTAAACCAACCCTTTATGGTTTAGCATTAATTTTTATCGATATTTTTTTTCTAAACGTATTTTGGTAACAACCAGTTTCTTCAGTTCAAGAATAACATATATTTTTTCCGCCAACACAAACTATATAGATTTGGCAATTTTTTTGTTTAAGACAAGCCTACTTTTATCATTTGCCTCTTGTCAGCGCCTTAACCCTAGATTACTAAGCTATCGTAAAAATTACGTCCGCAAAATTACGATTAACAGAAAAAAAAAATCGCGTCTTTCCCGTGCAAAGCAATGTGTGCCTTGTGCCCGTCCTAAGTCAAGAAAAATTACAAACTTTTGCATAAAATGCAAGAGCCACAGGTAGGGTGCACAACATGAAAATGTGTTCGAACCGCGCAGAGTAAAAATAATATTAAATACATTTTCATTTTTATGTGACCCAAAGAATGTAACTGTAACTTCTAAAATAATTATAGTTCTTGAATTTATTCTGTTTTATTTGCATGTCGTATTTTTTACGAATGTTTAATAACAACGTCATCTGCAGGATAGTTTAGTAATCTAGGGAGTGTCTTTTTAAAATACAGAGGATCTCGCAGAGAAGGTTGATTGAGGTAATTGCTGAAAAAAAAACCCTTAAAACACTTTCTTTAACTTTTGTTTTGTATATAAATTCTCACCTCCAGTAGATCAGGTAAAGCGAAGGTGACGTTGAGTGGCTTCATCACTTTGCTCTTGTAGTTATGTTCCAGAAGTAGGGGAGTGTACAGAATATTCTTCCATTGACGACTCAAGACTATCACACCCTGGAATAAAGCACATAAAGTTACATTTCTTGCGAATCACGAGTGATCATTATGAGACTTACGTAAATTGACATAAGGTTTAAATTACAGTCATAATAACTGTGGTCCATATCGTACCAGAAGACCATATTATCATAAAAATTGCATACCGATTTATAATCATACATTAGTGCCAGACTTAGTACTTAAATGTAAAAACTAGATCGTGAGTAGCAGTCAAACCAAAGACAGATTTTACATTAAATGTCGGCCTTTATGCCGATAGCTCTGAACAAACAAAGACTTATTTGATGTAGAAGCGACAAAGAGAATGTAGTTCCACTCTTACTAGCTTCGCCCCGCGGTTTCACCCGCGTAAGTCTCGATCCCGTAGGAGTATCGGGATACAAAGTAGCCTATATGTTAATCCAGGAGGTCAGCCACCTCCATACAAAATTTTATCAAAATTGGTCCAGCCGTTTGAGCGTGAAGAAGTAACAAACAAACACAACCACACACTCACAAACTTTCGCCTTTATAATATTAGTGTGATGTGATATGTGATTTACTTACTTATTTTTTTTTATCTTTATTCATAAGGAAAGCGTGGTCGCTAGTGATTATAGTTACCTGTCGCAGTGTAGACAGTGACGGCAAATGTCTTTCAGCTAGATCAGCCTGTACGGCGGCAGCGTCTGCTTGTAAGGCATATCGAAGTAACACTGCGCATAGTTGTAGCGATGGCTCCTCTCGTAACTGTTTCGCCATCGGCGTGTGGCGGCCGTAGCGACTCTGTCAGAACGAAAAAGGGTTTTTTAAGATTTCGACTTTATTTCAACAGGTTTTATCCGCGGCTTCACCCGCGCGGAAGTCGGATATTATCCGACGGAAACGTACTACCGGGATAAAATATCCCGAGTTAATCCAGGTTGTGGCGGCGTCTGTATCGCCATATGCGAACTATGCATGACACTGACGTCACGCAAAATCCTGCATCTCGCTAGCAGAGTTTACCACGCAACTAAGGTCCGGTCGCGAAGCAGAAAGAATTTCCGTACAATGACCCCTCATTACTTATCTCTATCGCTCGCGCACAATTTATTGCCGTCGCGCTCGCGCATTTTAAGGCCCTTCTAATGTGGGAGTGCGACGGCAATACAATTGTGCACGAGCGATAGAGATAAGTAATGAGGGGTCATTGCACGAAATTCTTTATGCTTCGCGACCGGACTTTAGCATAATTATATAATATACAACATCCCGCCATCAACCGTCGGGCAGTTGCCCACCAGACACAACACCCATCTGGTCGGAGGATCCTCTCTTTTCTATTGTACATGAGTGACCTTTACCCCCTGTCCCTCATACCTCTATAAGGTTATGAACTATCCGTGTGCCGAATTTCATCCAAATCCTACTAGTAGCATATACAATGATTAAAATACGATCGTGAATTCATGGACTCTGCGTTACTGCTCAGAAATTCTTTCGGACTTGCTTGACAAAAATTGTGACAGTTCGGCTAATATGCACGATATAAATATTTTTTTTTTTTAATTGGATCATTAGTTCCAGAGAGTTAGTATAGATAAGCAAAAGTATATAAACTAAAGTCCGGTCGCGAAGCAGAAAGAATTTCTTACAATGACTCCTCATTACTTATCTCTATCGGTCATGCACAATTATTGTATTGCCGTCGCGCTCGCGCATTTTAAAGTCCTTCTAATGTGCGAGTGCGACGGCAATACAATTGCGCGCGAGAGATAAGTAATGAGGGGTCATTGTACGAAATTGTTTCTACTTCGCGACCGGACTTTAGTAGTAGTATACAATAATAAATAATTAAGGCGACGATAACCGACTTTTAATGATTTTATACTGAAGATCACGTCTAAATGAGTAGTGTTAATGACTTGAAAAAAATATATGTCAAATTAGAGCATTTTTTCAATAATTTAATATGTGAATATTTTAGATTATGAATTATTATTATTTTCTATTATATTACATAGTGAAATTAATTTGTAAAGTTAGGTCTAACGCGAAAAAAAAACTGAGAATGGCGCAAAATCTACCAAGCGTATTTTTCTGAAACCTTCACCAATTTAAAGATAATTTAATTATTGATCTTTTAGTATACGAGTTTTATTAAAATACCTTTTGTTTTATGTATAATAAATTAATA
Source organism: Tiliacea aurago (assembly GCA_948098905.1). Taxonomy (NCBI): domain Eukaryota; kingdom Metazoa; phylum Arthropoda; class Insecta; order Lepidoptera; family Noctuidae; genus Tiliacea; species Tiliacea aurago. The sequence goes on along the minus strand of OX402581.1, from coordinate 26,652,042 downwards.
ATGCTTCAAATTGGGGACAGCGCTCCGTGATGGGCGAGTCCTATTACTGGCTGAACGTACGACGCGTTGTGTGAGCTCAGTACAGAACACGCAAGCTAACCGCCCAAGGTCACTGGCATATATCTGGGTCTTAATTTGGCAGAAACCACACTTTACTGCCCTTCGTTAGGTTAGTGCCGACCATAAAGGGTCAACGCAAAACGGCTTCAGATTCTTTTGTTGGGCTTCTCATAATCGGACCTGATTTATTCAAAACGAACGTGAAATACTTACGGTAACAACTTTCAGCTTGATACCAGCTACTTTACAGCTACTTATTTATGTATTACTTTAGGAACCTATTACCTTTGGCAGAGTGTGATGAGGAGCCAGGTCTAACGCAGCCGCCATGAGACTGGCGGCGGTGGCGGTGAGGCGCCTGGCGTAGGCGCGGTACAGCGCGACCACGCGGATGCCGAGCCTGTTGCAGGGGTTCATCCAGGCGTTGATGGCTGGAGAAGCTGTGCTCAGCAGGTTCCAGTCTAGTCTGAAATTGGGACGAGTGGCTTAATTAGAACCCCACATTAGAATATCTGAACAGCCATCTATACCGTCGCAGTGCAAAGCCTTGCAGTAATATTTATGTGAACTTTTCCTGATAAATATGATAAGATAAGATATTTATAGTTTGTAGAAACATGAGTACTTATACAATAGAATTGCATGGTGTTAAAATAATATTTGGGAACAGGATCTACATGTTTTGCCATTTATGGCGTACAAAATTTTATTTTTGTTGAATTTAACATAACATAATAAACAACATAATGTAACCTACTGTCGCACAGTACGGTTAAAAACATAATCTATAAAAAAGTTTAAAACTAAAAAGTGTTTTGAGATCGAAGAAATGTCATAATGGTAGGAACTAAGTACAATCATTCAAAAATTCTGTTAGGCTATAATAACACTTAGCTATCAGGTATTTTTTTAGATGTAGTTTAAATAGCGTTGTGGGCATTTGTCTAATGGGTTTAGGGTACTCGTATTGTAAATAACTGGTGCTAATGAGAAAATACTTTTACGCATCAGTGCCGTGGTTGATCTTATTGCACATAATTTATTGTTATCCCGTCGATTGCAGATTGAAACATCTGAAAATTTTCTAAATAGTTTGTAATGGGTAGCCACTTGAAAAATAAACAAGGAAGGCAGATTTAAAATATTATATTTAATAAAATACGGTTTGCAACTATCCGTTTTTTTTAAACCGATTATAGGCCTAATTGTACCTTTTTGGTGATACAATTTAAATTCAATGATGCAAGTACAGTCAGTGACCTGAATAAACCAACCCCTCTTACATTCTTCTTCGTAAAAGGGGCCAGGTAATGCAAAGTACTGACCGTACTAGGGTTTCAGAAAGTCTTCTTAACTTTAAATATGTGAATTTACTGTTCAAAAGTTGTTATCTACGACTACTTTACCTCGTATAATCAATTTTCTTCGTAATAGGTGTCCTTGGGGGCGCAGCAAAGTTGAACCACACCACTTTTAAATCGATAGCACAAGACGACGTATTCCCATTATCTTTGAGAGGAACCACAGTTGTAGTGCTGTCATTATTCGAAGGCTCATCAGGCCCAGGAGTGGAAGGTTCGGGAGGAGGTGGGACAGGCGGTGGCTGGGCGTTTCCGAGGTTAGGAGTACTGGGTTTAGAGCTCGAATCTCTTTTCCGGAACAGATCTTCAATGCCTGAAGTCCTGGTTTTTGTAGTCCTTTCTTTATCTGGCTTCGACTCTTCGGCAGACTTGACAGATTCTCTACAGCTTTCATTGTCAGGTCTCAGTGGCTTTTTCTCTTCAGTCTGTATTTGTGGCTTGTGAGATTGTGAGTGCTTAGCCACTTTTATTGAGATGCCTTCAAGACCACATTCAAACATGATGAAGCCTATAGGACTGTCTTTCTGAGCCTCAGCTGGTGTTCCAGTTTGGCAACACTGTGAAAACAATACCGTATTATCATCACATGAAAAATAATAAAAATTCAATCTTATAACTTCGCAGATAGGGTTTCAGTTACAGTGAACTTACCATGGATTCACATCCTTTAGCACAAGAGTCAACTCGTATGAACTTGAAAGACACTTTGGAATGTTGGCACGGTATGCCTGTGATTGTTACGTCCTTCAGTTGCGACGACTCATTGCGTATGCGTCGCAGTTGACCGTGGACTTTGCCTGAAAATACGAGAGAGTTTACAAAGTGAATAAAATGTTATAAGCTTCATTCGATTAAACAGGATGTCTTAAATTTATTGGAATCCTTTTACGGGGCGAAAGTACTCATGAAAAATAAAACAACTTCTACTATGGGAGTACCTTTGAAATATCGAGAAAAATATCTGCTGTTTCATGCATAGATGCAATCCAATCAAAATTTATGAAACAGTTGCGTTTGGACTAATAAAGTACATATTCATGAGCAATATCACCCCCTGAAAGGATGTTAAACACTTCAAAGACAGCTTTTATATTTGTCTACTCACCAACATTCAGCGTTATAGTGGTATCCTCACACTGTTGCTGCGACGCTTCAATATAAACGGGCTCTCCTCTCTCCGGCCCTCGTCTTTTCCCAGAAGTCTGTGCCGAAATCAACGCACGAGGGCCTTTCATTATACCGAACGACTTCTTACTTCCCAGAGCCCGTAGCGTAGGTCTATAATACAACTGCACAGACTCCAAATTCTTTCGCGTACTAACGTACTTCGCTATAATATTCTCAACTGATACCCCGAATAAGGATACGCAAGTCAAGTCCTGGATATTGTCTAAAGCTGAAAAGGATATCATATCTTCGACCACTGAAGATTGTATGAAGATAATGTTGACTTTTGGAATGGTGACTGTAGCTTGTAAGGATTCCAGTATGCTCTCTTCATAGACGTTTGAATGTGGAATAGTTGCAAGCTTACATTTGTCGTCTTTATCTGTGACAAGGTTGGACTGGCTTCTATCTTGCATCTGTGGCAGCCAGTTCTGGACATACTGCTTTTGTTTCAACACATTCGCGCTGGAGACGGATGATATACAAAGCAGACGCAAGTGATTTATCACTGTTATCGGATGTATATTTGCTAATACTGGGGTTAGAGACTCGACGAATTTTTGTGTACTTTCTAGAACTAGAGGAGTCAACATTATATCGATTTCTCCCCGAAGTTTCACAAATAAACCGCTTTTAGAGTCACTTGTGGTGGTGACTGTCGATGTGGTACTCTTTTCTGTGGTATTCTCTTGACTGTCTTGCACAGTTTGCTGAACATCCCACCATCCTTGCGGATAAGGATGGGCTTTGACTTGGGAATTGAAATGAGGTGGCAAATTGGAGTAAGGACCATGCTGGTTCTGATTATTATGATCTTTCTTTGATACCAATCGGAGGACGTTTACTTTACCGAGCGGCTCAAAGCTTGGTAGGTATTTTTGTCCAACATATACTAGGGTACCATTATCAGCCCTTTTGAATAGTGGTAACGTGAATACGTCACTGCCACTAGGTAACGAGCAAGAAGACCAGTTAGGGCACTTGTATTGAGGCAAATTGTGCATGTAACTGGCCATTAAGAGAGGCGAATCAACGATAGGCTTGTTGGTCTGCATGTGAAGGTTGACCAGCGTCATATCTTCCTGCGAGGATATCGCGGAGATAAAGGAGGTCGATGATACAGAACCGCTTTCTGAATCCGGTTGGACGCCTGTACTTAAATTGCTGATCGTATCCGGAATGTCTACCGTCTCAGATTTAGGCGCGGAATTATTCCATTTCTCATTGGTTATATCGTTGATACCGAAGGAACTTTTGTCTCTAGGATTGCTATGGCGACTGCCAAATGAATGCTTTAAGCTTGACGACCGGCTTGGGAACATGTCTTCATCAGCTGAGAAGAACGCTTCGGAATGGTTTTCGCTGGTTATAGACATAGTTCTTTGGACTTCTTGATTCAGAGTCTCATCTGGTGGTACTTGAGAGTTTAAGGAGTAATGCGATTCTGAGACAGCGACACTTCTCACAGGCACTTTTGGTACAACAAAGGACTCAGCTTCTCCTAGAGCTGGTTTCTTCCCTGTTACATTAGAATTGTCTTTAACCCCACAACTCAAGGCTAACTTTGAATCTGAAACACTGCTCTCCATCTGAGGAACATTCAATATACTCTTATTGAGTTTGGAATCGCTGTCAATTTTACTACTCCCCAAAGGCACGGACGAATCCACTAAGCGAGCGTATGGTACATCGCTTTTTGTACTGGATACTAATAAGTTATTACTTCCTTTGCTCATACTTGTGTAAGAGAATCTTCTGGTAAGGCTTCTACGTTCTGCACTTTGTGGAGATTTGTTCAAATTTTGAGGTAGCGGCGATGGTATTAAAGTGGCCACACTAGTCGGCTGCAGGCAGACGTTCAAACTGTTGTATGGCGGTGTATGGAAGACAAGCTGTCCTGAATGTAATAGACTCTGTCCATAACCATACTCTCCAGGCGTCGTCTCTATAATATTAAACATAGCCACATTGATCCCTTCATTCAGGTCATTAGGATTTGGCTTCAAGAAATTAGGTCCGTTCCTATTTGATCCGAAGAACGCACAACCTCCGGTACAACCGCACTGTGAACTCTTCCCTTCAACCGGCCACAAGAACCAAAGTCTTTTCGTTTTATCATCGTGAAGTTTTAAGAACTTCTGTTGTACTAAGTGAAGGTTCTTCGGTGTTTGGGGCAGTGATGACGCAGCTTCGATCAGTAAAGGTCCTAAGGCGACTGATCCGACACCAACCCAGTTATCACTTTCAGGCGGTTTGTTCTGACTAGTGTTACTGCCATTTGAATGATGGTGAGTATTTGTTTGCATGTTTGTTTGTGTGTAGAGAGCTAGTTTTATATTTGGCAGCAAACCAGTCAAGCCGGTACCGAAACCCGAGCCATGTAAATTACAATAGCTAAGTCTGACCGGAGATATCCACGATTGAAGCGTAGTGTTCGAATCTGCGATATAAACATCAATGAGATCGATCGCGACTCGAATCATCTTGTATTTGATTTCATTTGCTGTTGGACACCTGTATTTCAAAGTGAGGTCTGTTTCTTGACACATTACATTGTTCATTCCGTGATGACATTGCCTAGCTGGATTAGGCGGCACTAATTCGTTTTCGCTATCGCAAAGGAGAAGCAAGAAGGTTTCTAAAGACGATATTATTTGGTACAGTTGGGGTAAGGTCAGGCGCCCAGTTAGTTGACCGAGCTGAAGTTCCATCATCCACGCGTACTCTACAGTATCCTCTTCTACAGTTCGGTTGGTATCACTGAAGAAACCGTTACCTCGCAGTTGGAAGGAAGAGAGCATCAAGTGACCTTGATACAAGGCCCCCGAGTTCGTAGTGTTAGACCGCGAAAGGTTATTCGCCGATACTAATATTGAAGGACTTAACAGAAGTTGCAATTTGGTCTCTCTAAAGCTTTTGTCCATTTCAAATCCAAATCGTTCTATCAACACAACTGGGCAAGGCGGTTCACTTTCACTACAATTCTTAACTAAGTGCGCCTGTATGTCATGGATTATGATCGACACTGTCACGTCCAGAGGCCTGTAGTGCCGCGGGTCAAAAGGCCCCTTGCTTGAATCTGTGGAGTCGTCCATTGATATCTCAGTATGCGGATTAACACTACTTTTATCATTGACTTTTGTATTGTCACTCGACCAGTAAAAAGGATCCGCACTGGGGGATTTTTGCATGTCAGTAAAAGTTTGGTCTTCGCCAAAGATATTTTCTAGTAAATTCATAAAGCTTGTAATAATAGTTCCATAGGCCAGTAGGATTGAAGGTCCCACTTCAAGTTCTACGCTTACTTTGTCGGGTGGTAACGTTGTTCTGTCGAATTTGTTTCCGTCCAAGGTCCAGTTAATTTGAGGCTGTTTCCTCATCCGTGGTATTCTCATCGGCGATAACAGAATTTCTTCTTTCTCTGGTGTAGTTATATCTGCTTGAGGCTCAGGGCCCAAGGGTGGAATGGGATGATAATTGTACCTTACACTCAGGGCCACAATAGGAACAGACCAACAGTCTAACCAACCCTGCGATTTAACGCATTTTCTTCTCCATTTGGAAGCTTTTAGTCTGCAGGGGACAAGCTTCATATTCTTATCAAGAGATAGGAGAAGTAACTTTGACGTATTAACTTCGGGCAAGAAGAGACTCATGTCGACAGCTTCGCCTTGAACCCAGATCTTTAGAGGGATGAAATCTGGCAAGAAATCAACGAACGGTAAATCAAAGGACACGTCGAGGAGGTCGCCGCAAAACGCAACGTGGTTGTTCTCTTGATTGGTAGAACTGCAGTCTATCCAGTTGTATTGATTGCTCACCGTCACCACTTCACATTCTTTTAGAAGCAATGATATTTTCCAGGTATAAGGTACAAAGTGTAAAATATCGGGCCGCGCTTTCGTCGACCAATCATTAATGAGATCTTGAAAGAAATCTATGTGTGTGTAGACGAGATGTGCCGTGGCTTTACATCCTGTCAAACTTAACTGCCAACATTGGTGGTGGTTCCACACGAGGGGGTAGTGGCATTTGATTGTGTATTCCAATGTTTCACTTTCAGCCAAGCTTCTGTACTGAAGACTCGTTGTGGCTTCCAAATGTAATAGCTGCCCTGTAATCTTGGTTGTATAGCCATCTTGGAACACGATCCATGGGAGTGTCACCTCCAGGTATGAACCAGCACCAATATTTATATGCACCGCATTCGTTTCTTTGTTTTTCGTAAACAGAATATCTATGGTAGCTTCATTTAAAGTTGACAGTCTAATATCAAACGACTGTGTTTGTCTTATGTCTCCAGGTTTTGGTTGTGGCGTTACTTCTAAGTTTTTATAATTCGGTGGGAAGAAGAATCTGAATAGATGGTCTCTTTGTCTGTCTGCCCAGGGTCCATAGCTGAAGTCTGTACCTTTTCCACACTTTATATCCACACCCCATATTGGAGGTGCTGACTCTACAATATCCCCATTGGCTAGCTGTAGAAGGACAGGTTGTTCCGGCACTATGCCTGGTTCATCCATATAGAAGTATACTTCGATATAGTTAGAGCTCATGACGACGAAGCCCTCTCCCATGTACCGCGGGGGTTCGTCGACCATCGAAGTGTAGTTAGGACTGGGAGCGAGCATAACTTTGCAATTCTCAGCTTTGGCTTTGACGAAGTGCATCAGATGGTCAAGGCTTGAGGCGGGAGGTTTTGTACTATACACTAAGTGGGACTCCTCAACGCTTATTGACAAAGTCGTTGGGACTAATCTGTTACCGAAAACTACTCTACCGGAGCAGATATCGATTTTAATGACAGGGATGAGATCGCGCCACGTGCGTGCCATGGCTGCCTCCGACCTGACCGTCTCCTGCGCCCGTCTACGTTTCTCATTCGCATCGTTCATAGCTTTATCTCGATCCGTACAATCGTCATCATTCTGTTGCTTGATAACAGGCTCGAGACCGAATATTTTCTCAAGTTCGTTGTATAAGTCGCAGCGATTATAGAAATGTAGCTCGAAGCCGTTTAGCATGATTGACAGCCGAGTGTCCGAGTGTGATAAGTCTGCGAAAAATAACACGAGACTTAAATCATTAGTAGGTACTTAGTATTGACACTGATCATTTTCCTGTAGTACAAGGTTGGATAAAGTAAAATTGAAAACAATCTATTATTGAGTACAGGAGAAAATGAGTCACATTAAACAATATTATTCTGTTAAGCCCATTACGTTGCCATGTCATAACGCTAATTAGATGAAACCTTTTAAAGTGCCAATTAGCTTAATGTTATGATCAGAAAATTATAAGGATGCTTTGACATTTGAAAGATCCATCGATTTATTAATAGATATTTATTCTTTTGTCTTTTTACCTCACAGCTGTTTAAAATAACTTTTAAATAAAAATACTGAATGTAAAACAAAGACTTTTGAAGCGCTACTATAGCTTTCTATATCAATTTATAATATCTATAAAAATCAATCAAGAACGGGCACACCTATAAAAAAAAAAGGGTTTAGGCTTTGTTCGGACTATTTAGTAAATGGTTAATGTGAGATTTTTTTTTTTAGGTAGGTAGTGTACGTAGGTAGGGTAAGTAGGTAGGGTAGGTAGGTAGGTAGGGTAGGCAGGTAGGGTAGGTATTCTTTTACCCATAGAAAGCCACGTTATTTGTGAGTGTCATAGAGTAAAAATGTTTACCGCCCAACGGAGTGGGCACGGGTCAGCTAGTCAATTAATAACAATTACTGTCATATTGAGCTCATCAAAATGACATAACAAGGCAGGATAATATTGCTATCTCAATTTTAATTACCTTCCGAAACATCCTTAGGCACATAGGACCGCCACCACCTGAATATCAAGTAGCCGTCCTGTATCCGTAACGTGTAGTCGTGGTTAATGTACACGATGTCTCGGAACATTATCTTGCCAGACAAGGCATTGAGTGTGAAGGAACCTGTAAATGAAAGAGAGAAAGTGTGTCAACTAACTTTATTGTATAGTTGACCTTGTAATTGCTTTACCTAAGGTTGAATGTCACTTCCACATCATATAACAACAACGTCTATTTTTCTTTGAAAGAAAAAAGAAAGACGTTTATTTTATGCTAGGTTTTGCCCGCGGCTTCGCCCGCGTGGATGTCGGAAAATATCCCACGGGAACGTACTACCGGGATTAAAAGTACCCTATGTGTTAATCCACGTTATAAACTATATGTGTGCCAAATGTAATCAAAATCCGTTCTGCCGTTTTTGCGCCAATCCGGAACATACTTCCAGACTAGCAACAAACGGAAAAAAATCTAAAAACTATATTTTTGGTATCAGACTCGTTCCCACATCTCGTAGCAATAATTCTATCAAAAATATTCAATGGACAGTTTTGACTTCGTTACTATTTTATTATAAGTATAGATTACGAGTAGAAGTAAAAAAGAATAGTATACAACGAAAACATTTTGACAAATTATAATATGCCTTTATATGTGTGCCTTTTTGGCGAACGAACCTATTTGGCGTGCCCACACGGCCACGTCAAATAGGTTCGTTTCAGCAATAATGACAGACAGACAGACAGATAAATGCAAAAAAGTTTCACCCTTAATGAAGTCTTAATTTGCTGGGAATTGTTGTCAAAAGTGGTAAAAGCATTACGACATCGACTATAAATTAATAAAAATTACACAGACTATAGTATTTTTATCCCATGAACGAGTAGCGTCAGCACATAACACACACACACCCTGCCGACTTCGCCATCCTCTCGGACGGTACCGAGAGCTCCTGTTCGTATGGAAAACATATCCTTTGTGTTTAGATAATTAGAAAACACAGTCAGCAGAATCCTACTAATATTATAAACGCGAAAGTTTGTAAGTATGGATGGATGGATAGATGTTTTTTACTCTTTCACGTAAAAACGGCTGGACCAATTTTGATACAATTTTGTATCGAGGTAGCTGACACCCTGGATTAACATATAGGCCACTTTTCATCTCTATATTCCCACGGGATCGAGACTTACACGGGTGAAACCGCGGGGCGCAGCTAGTTTGTTATGTAAATAAATATTATAATTATTCACTAAGGCTTTTTTTTTATTGCGTTGGTTTTGTGTGACTCATGAGATTCATTCATCATTATCCATAATATTTCTCAGATGGATTAATGTTTTGATAACATTGTTTCGGTCTGATAAGACAGAACTGTAAATTCATAACATTTTGCAGTTTCACAAACATAATTATGTTCAAAGTATTTTCCCTAAACCAATTGTGTTCCTATTTAAAAATAATAAACTATGATTATTTTTGTCCTGAAAGTTTAGAATATTGAAGTGTTCAGGTATAGTTTGCTTAATTTAAAATAGTGTTCCTGTATTCCCCTTCACTGCATTTTCAAATTCAAGTGCAATTCAAATTCGTTACTGTCATCGGATATAAAGGGACTATAGTAACTTTCACTGAATAACCAACGGCAGTAACAAAATGTAGTGGGGGAAGAGCAATTTTAAATTAGACGATCTATACCATAATTTTCTGCTATACTTAAGTCGGCATCCAAGCAAAAACGGCGATGGCATGGTTGGCGCAGTGGTTAAGCGATTGACTGCTGCGCTGCGTGTCGCGGGTTCGATTCCCGCACGGAACAAATATTTGTATGACCTACAAGTAGTTGTTCCGGGTCTGGCTGTTTGTGTATGTGAGTTTAAATGTTTGTAAACGCACCCACAATACAGGAGAAATTCCAAGTACGGGCCAACATTAAAAAAAAAAAAACGGTCCAGTAGTGGGGCATTGAGTTAAGACTAGACTCGGTATCTAGAATAGTCAATTGATAATAAGGATTAAAAAAAAATCAATAACTGGTACATTTATTTTTATTAGACATTTGAAGTTGAAACTCTGAAAAAGCTTGATTTGACACAAGCATTTCTGTTGCTTAGACACATCATAATAAAGTCATTTATTAATAATCAATTAAAATGCACCCACATATTTCAATCAAATCCAATTCAAGTTTGGGCATCAAATGTACCAAACTGATAGAAAAATAGACAGATTGGCTCATATTCCACTCATAATGTTAGTCAAGATAACAGTGTATTTAGTTATCTATATTATTATTATCTGTTTGAAAAATATGACTGAATAATCTGATATTTTAATGGAAATAGGTATTCTGGTACGAATATGTACTGGCTAACTAATATTGATGAGAATTTGAGTTGTTAACCGAAAATAACACAACATAATACCAGTAATCGACGGGTGAGAGATAGAGGTGTACCCATAGTACACCCATGCTGAACCACCAACCGAAAATATCAGTAAAATTTGGATATTATTATTTTCTTTACTCATTTCAAAGCTATCAAATAATGTAACATAACCAGGGACCATTTTGGTTACCCATTGAAAGGGTTTTCGATAGGGTTTTTCTAAGCGGTTAAACAAAAACCCATACGATAAGGGTACCCCTTATGAACGGCTTAAATTAAATTTTGGTAAACCATTGAAAGGGTCTTCGATAAAAACCCATACAGTGTGGGTAACCCTTTTGAACGGCTTAATTTAAGCCATTCAAAATTACCTACACCGTATGGGTTTTTGATTAACTGCTTAGAAAAACCCTATCGAAAACCCTTTCCATTGAAAGGGTTTTCAATAGGGTTTATTTAAAATGGTAACCAAAATGGTCCCTGGGTAGAATATAGATAGAATTGATCCTGCTATGCACTGCCTGCCGGGCGGATATCCAAATAACATAATATTATGACTTTTTCATGTTACTGGATTTCAAGAAGGTAAGAACCCATTGAAATGGGTTATCATGTAACCCTTTCACTGGGTTTCAAGTATAAAACCCATTCAATGGGTTATCATGTAACCCTTTCAATGGGTTTCTAGTATAAAACCCTTTCAATGGGTTACACCATGATAAAGGTAAGCCATTGAATGGGTTACCCCTTCGAAAGGCTTAACCCTTAACCGGGGTTGTACGGTCCCTGAACATAACATAACATCACGCCTGGTAATCCCCGAAGGGTTAGGCAGAGGTGTGTGTAATTTTCTCAGTAGTTTAACGGTTTACCATGTATGATAGGAGTAATTAAGGAAATGTTAGGAACTGTACAATGCAGAAAACAATATTCTGTTCAACATTGTTATTATATTACTGAGATAGTTAGATATAAATAGATGATAAACTGATGACACCATATACAATGTTTGTATTTTTGAATACCTATTTCAAATAATTATAAAACAACTAAATAAACATCACACTATCTCTGAAGGCCATTGTTTGTATTTATTCTTCTTTTCGGGTCAATGGTAAAGGTAGCAAGTCATCATCATCCATTATTGCAGCCGAAAGACATCCACTGTTGGACATAAGCCACCCCCAAAGGGGGGGTTTGCCATAATCGCCACGCTTGGCAGGGGTGTTGGCGATCGCAGTATGGTGTTAAACTGCATAGAGAACGCTGCTACCCATTCTCTAGTAAGTCCCTTAGTCGCCTTTTACGACACCCACGGGTAGAAATAGGGAAGTGCTATTTTTACCGTCCGGCACCACGCAGAACAGGTAACAAGTAATATTACTTAAAATATGTTAGATGAGTTGGGCCCAGTAGGTGGCCACACCAATTGCGGCATCAGTGGCATATTGTTTGTATGATAGGGATAAACAGATGTTTTAAATTATGTTTGGTGGTTATTTGTTCTGAATTAGTGAGTTCTTGTGTAAGTAAATCAGAATCAGAAATCTCTTTAGATTTAATTTCTTGTAACATTTTGTGTCCCACAAACATGGCAAGCTTCATGTAAGGGAATTATGAGTATCATGTGCTTTAGAGTTTTTGTGCCTAATGAAGTTATAGACTTATAATAATTGACTATACAGTTACTAGAAAATTATAATATAACTCATTTAGTTGTAGGAATTCAAATAGGAAAAAAGAGTAAAATGTTCATACAAGTTTTGTTTGCTGGTCACTTTTAAATTTTACATAAATTATTATTGCCTCATGATTTATACTATCTACTATCTATCAGACAATCTTGTATTCTGATAATCTAAACACATTCAAATATTAAATATTTGAATCATAAACACACTCTTAGTGTTTCAATGCCAATAGTAGTAAAACAGGCACAAAAAAAAACATATTGAATAATATTAACCTATATAGTGGAATATTAAAAACATAGGTTAAGGAATTGATGTGGTGGATAAGAATTCAAAAAACGATAGAAGACCCACTGACCAAATTATGTTTCAGAAATTACATCAAGCAATATAAAAAGACTCTGTGAGACTACTGACCCAGTAACCAAATATAGTTTGATCATGAACATGAACTAGGAAACATAAATAAATGGGTCACTCACCTATTTTGAAATTGTCATCTTGGAAATAGAACTTGTTGATGAGCCTGGTAAGGATGTACCCCAGCACGCGGCTGTTGTAGTACGTTATGTAAACGATCCATAGTATCGCAGATATTAGCGACACGAGCTGGAGGGCAAAGTTTCTGTCCATTGTAATTTCCGCGAAGTCTATCGACGACGAATTCCATCTTTGCGCCACCGGATCGTCCATAGACCCGGTGAAGTTCTCCCTGAACACAATCATAACACGTAAAAACACTTAAACAATAATAAAACCTTCATAAATAACTCTAAATATGAAAATAAACATCACCCAATTACAAGGCTACGCAAATCGCCTTAACTTACATGATGGTGGTTTAATTACTATACTGACACTTTTTACATTTTATACAATTAAACTGCCCTAGAAAATCATACACTAAACACATTTCTAATACTATTTTTCTGTCTTTCTTTGCAAAATCATAAATCACTGCACATCCGTGGTTCACAGAACTTTGACATACGATTCGATTACGTTCCGTTTCATCAAGTCCAAAGTTTGTTGCGAAAAATATTTTTCTATAAAAATATTTTTATAGCTTTAAAAATACACAAAATAAAAAAAACATAATTCCTAATTTTATTATGAATGCCAATTTTCCATTTTCGTGGCGGTAAAAAAATAAAACCGAAATTGTTGCTAGGAAACTAGAATTTCGTTATTTCACCGGGTAATACTTTGACTAGAATTTCAAGAATTTACAGCTTTGCAACAAGTTTATGTAGCGAAAATCTATTATTTTATAACAAAATGGCAGAAAAAATAAAAGATAACCAAGAAGTGGCATACACACCTAAAATAAGGTATTTATCTGTTTAATATATTCAGGCAGGCTTGCTTACTTACCTCCAGCTCAGCTCAGCTTCCGTTACGTTGGCCGAAACTGTTGCCTTTGTGCAACACAACACTACTTTTTACACCTACAAGCAAGATTCTTAGCAACTGGAAAATAAAGGCTTGTACAGACTCGCGCGATACCGCCGGCACGACGGGCACCGACGAAGACAATTTCTTTGTCGGTGCCTGTCGCGCCCGCGATATCATACGAGTCTGTACGAGCCTTAAGTGATAGTTAGACCTACCCATAAAGTCGGGGCTGCGCCATGTTTGCGTGTTAATATACATGTTAGAAACATGTCAGCTATAACCAGCCCGTCCACTGCGACTTTTGAGTGTTTTTGTTACGAAAATCTCTTTTCAACAATGAGTTCTGACGAGGAAGACGTGTCTGCTGTTCTAGCAAAATTAATTTTAGTTTTACAAAGAAATAATAGAAATAGATTCCGTGTCCTACCGTACCTGCGACCACGTTCATTCAATATTTATCATTGCAAGAGTTGAAAATTGATGATACCTAGGTTCGGTTTAAAAGTTTTTATTAGTTCCATTTTTAGGGTTCCGTAGTCAACGAGGAACCCTTATAGTTTCGCCATGTCCCTCTGTCTGTCTGTCCCCTGCTTAGCTCAGAGAGACTTAGTACTAGAAAGCTATAATTTGGCATGGGTGTACATATTAATCACGCCGACAAAGTGGTAAAATAAAATCATGGCAGTAGTATAAAAAACGAAATTAAAAGGAAAACTATCACAGCTAAGTATGCGTTACAAGTTATCGAGTCATAGTCGACCAACTTACATTTGCAGTTGGAGAATTGACCGAGAGTACCGAGACGTGTATCGATGTATTTGAGAACTTAAGTATTGTTTTTCAACTACAATGTTAAGTTTGATTTTGGGATAAATTCATCCCAACTACTAAACTCTTCATTGTGCGTGGTTCGATACGCACTTGGCCGGTATTTGTAATTCCAATTGTTTTTGATATCTCCAAAAAAGCATCTTGCCTTTTAAGTATAGGTATTTGTTTTTAAAGTCTATTGATTTTCTTGAATAAGTTGTTTATAAAACAAAGTATTTTCATTATTCCACTCCGTCATTAATTAAGTACCTACACAAACTTTAAAAAAATTTACGAAGCATCGCCGCGTCGTCGTCCGGAGAGCACTAAACACGAAATGAGTGAATCCCCCCTCCCGGCCCCCCGCAGGCGAATGCGGGTGATGTTAAGGCTTCTACATACCGGGGCGACTTGTCGCGCGACGCGACGTGACACAAAGGCACCGCTCGTCCCACGACAGAAGCCTTTATGTTTTTGATTTAGGCCTCACCCCCAAATCGTGTTTAGAAAAATGTTTTTAGTGTTTGAAACACGCAAACATAGCGCTACAGACCCGGCAGATCTTTTCTGCGTCTCGCGATTATAGTCTGCCATAAGTAGGTACCACCTGCCCGCAAAAACCTATTGAGATAATGTATGTAAGTACCTAAGTACAATGTGATTGTCTGACGCATCAACGCTCATATGTTGCTTAAATATATGGACGTAAGTAATGGAATGGAACGTTGGGGCCTCCCAATGCTCATTTTACTGCGTGAGTCATCCTATATGGACGAATAAAAAAAGATAAGTAAGTACCAGAAATAAGTAGAAACAATTATTAAGACGCTGAAACGCCTGTTTGCAATAGACGAGACACTTAATATGACAATACTATGGTGTTATTATTTTATCGTTTAATAGTTAAGTTTAGTAAAAGTTAGGTACCTACCTACCTAATTGGGTTTCTTTGTTTATAAAGTTTTATTCACCTATCTACCTACGTACTCGTGTTGTATACATCAACCAAGAATTAAGTACTTACTTAAGTATGTTTGGGGTGACGTGACTGCATACTGCAGCCAGCAACTAAAAACCGGTCAAGAGCGAGTCGGACTCGCGCACCGAGGGTTCCGTACGAATATATGATGTTGATGATTTCTGAAAAACTGTGCTATTTAGAGACATCGTTTTACCCACCTGCGATTAGCGAGAAGCGAGTAGAGCTAGCAACTAAAAACCGGTCAAGAGCGAGTCGGACTCGCGCTCCGAGGGTTCCGTACGAATATATGATGTTCATGATTTCTGAAAAACTGTGCTATTTAGAGACATCGTTTTATTTTTCCTGTAATCTTTACATAAGCTTCTCAATTCAGAATAATCAAAACTAAATAATAAAAATATAATATAATATTCTTAATAATTTCAGATTTTTATCTCTGCAATCTTCGGAGATAAAGGGGGGGGGGGGACGGTTTTTTTTTAAATTTTTCATCAAAAGTCAGAAACTACGCTGGCAAAAAAAAAAAAAATGTTTGAGAATTGGCAAACAGCGTTCTTTCATATGATACCCCACATGCCCTAGTAGCCCCACTTAAAATTTTTAAGACCCCCTTTCAGTCCCTTTTGCAAAAAAGTTATATTTTTTTTAATTTCTTTCTTGCTTGCAAAATAGTTGGGCAAGCGTCATCTAAAACTATTCTAAATTTCAAGTTGATAGCATTAGTACTTCTTGAGATATCCAGGTGTGACAGACTGACAGACAGACTTAGTCTCTCCATTTTTTTTTTTTTTTTTTGGGTGGGAGATTATCAAATAACTTCTCCCGCTCTGGGCGGAGCGGGAGGGCGTGTCAGACTTTTACTGACTAAAACCCACCCGTATTCCTTCATTTGCCTGTGTACCAAGGCCACGATATCCCTTTCGGACAAACTCGCAACCCTGGCAGGCATTGGCCCTAGCGGACCCCGTCAGTTGGTGCTGACAACTCTTTGAGGCGCGCGTGGAATACGACGCGCCGTCGACCCGGGCCTGCTCGTTATCGGATGGTGAGCTACCCATCGCTCACCGTCCGCAGGCCCACGCCTACGGTGGCCGGAAATCGGCTTGCGACTCCCGACGCCCGGGGCGTCTCCTGCGGCGACTAGGGGCGCGAGGGCGCGAACCTTGCCTCTCCCTCACGCGTTCCGCCTCCTCCTTCGCAAGCATTACTAATTCGCAGAAGGAGGTGACGGCCTGCCATGCACTCTCGCTCCGAACCATGGCCTGAACCAGGGCCGGACGCGAGAGATCGCCGCCGCCGATCGCCTCCGTGAGGACACGGCGGTGCTCCGCCCAAGCTGGGCAGACCTCCACCGTATGCTCCACCGTGTCCTCCGGGCGATCCACACAGTGGTGACACCCGGGCGTTTCCTCCCGCTTTATCCTGAACAGGAACCTCCCAAAACAACCATGTCCGGTGAGGACCTGTGTCAGGCGGAAGGTGAGGACGCCGTGGCGCCTCTCTAGCCACTCCTCAAAGAGGGGACTTATCGCCACAATTGTGGCGTGCCCAGCGCTGGGTTGCGACAATCGCACTCTCCATGCTGCCATAAGATCCCGCCGGAGCTCTGTCCGCTGTGCCGTGATTTCTCGCGGTAGCGGAGTTTCACCCCGGCGTTTCGCCTCCTCGCGCCACTCTCAGACGTGCGCGAGGACTTTTGCCTCCAGATCCCATGGCGGTAGTCCGGCAAGGAGGCTCGCCGCCTCACGGGAGACCGTGCGGTATCCTCGGACCAGCCTGATGGTCATGACCCTTTGGGACGCGTTCAACCGCTGGGCTGGTCGCAGCCTTATAGAACGCGCCCACACCGGTGCCCCGTAAAGGGCCATGGACCGCACGACCCCCGCGTAGAGCCTCCGGCAGGAGGCGTTTGGACCCCTCAGATTGGGCAGGAGCCGCTTTAAGGCAGCCCCGGCCCGCTCCAGTCTAGGAGCCAAACGTCGAAAATGCTCCACGAGACTTAGTCTCACCATAAGGGTTCCTTTTTACCATTTTGGTACGGAACCCTAAAAATTAGTTTGACAGAGTTCTCGCCGGGCAGTGGTATGAATAAGTATAATAGTCACCGATCAACTATCAATATGTGTATACAACATGTCCCAGAATTAACGTGGTCATTGTACTCATCATTATGAACAACTTTTACTATGAGACCAAACCAGAAATCGCAAAAAAAAAATCAACTGCTCCCTACATTTTGACGAGTTATTCGAACATAAATGTATGGAACTGCTGATTTTTTTTTCGCGATTTCAGTTTTGGTCCCATAGTAAAAGTTGTTCATAATGATAAGTAGAACGACCCCTTAAGAGGTTGTGCGTTAGTTCCGGGACATGTTGTAGTATCTCTTTCACTGACACGAGACCTACAAACTTTTGTACGTTTCTTGAGCGAGAAAATAGTCGATAAGTAGCCTCAATTGTGTCTTCCTCGTCGGCTATGGGATGAGGTGCCTTAGGGATCCTACCTCAAGCTCAGCAGTCGCACTTGCAACCCCAAGGCCAATGCGAATAAGGCAGTCACTCAAATATCGATTACCTACACTTATTTTAATCCTATACCTACCATAACGCCTAATGCCGCGGCGGGCGGCCAGTTTTCGCTCTTTCAAAATGACGGATGGATCAACTGCTTTGTTACCACAGCAATTGATTTTATTGTGATGATCTAAGGTACCTACTATCCTAAGGTACCGAAAGGTACTGTCACTCCTAAGGTACTATCAACCCTTTTTGCTCCCTGCGCAGTCAGCTTCGCAACCACAAAGGCGAATGACTAAAACTTTAATTACTACCACGTTCCGGCATGACATTCTATATCATGTTTTTCATGCCATCACACCGACGAGAGAAGAAAAAAATATTATTATTATTGTATAACGGCACAGGATAGCCTTTACCAGAAATGGTCATCGTATTAGTGGTTCAGCATCTTCAATACTAGAAGGCATTTAGAAGTGATGAGTGTGAGTGAACCTAGTGGTGTGACCGTCGGCCTGCCAAGCCACGCACCTCTGACTTTTTGGATGCATGTGCGTACTCGTATTAATTATCACATGTTTAAAAAACGGTGAAGAAAACCTTCGTGATGAAACCGCCTGCCTGAGAGGTATTTCTCAACGGCATGTGAAGCCAAGTCAGCGGCCCATGGGTGGCATAAAAACTCTGACATGCAGGTTAGTCACTAAGCACATGAAAAAAAAAAACAAGGAATATAACAGTTCGTCGTGGACGTGGTAGGTACGACGGGTACGACAGAGGCTGACATCATCTTCTGTCATCAGAGTCAGCCGCCAACTTGCAGTTAATGTATTATTATAATTATCATAAACGTATTATAGTTTAAAGTTAGGTACACTATTTAGCACTTATAACTAATTAAACTAGAAGAAAAAAATAATTAACATAATTACTAAAAATCTAGCCCGTCGTAAACGGTTGACAAACAAGAGAGTGACGCTAAATAAGGGACGCTATGGGTAATGCCGGATCGTGACTTACCTATGTGCTTATAAATTAGTTCCTGACTAAAAGAACTAACTTGTACAGGGGTTACTGGTAACTCGACGTATTCCTTGCAGGACGTCTTATAGATTCAGTTGTTATATCTTATAAATATTAGAGATAATAGGGTTAAAATGCAACAAATTAAGCTACCAAATGTTCTACCGAATTCAGTAGTTTTTGAGTTGATTAGGTTTTTAGTTGTTTTGTGAAAAATCCAATTTAAAAAGGTTTTTGGCGCGACTTTATTGGAATTTAAATTATTATCATACCTGATGCCGTAGCAGATCTTTGTTAATAATTAAACGTTCCAAAATGCCTAAAACATTGGCACATATCACTAAATCACTTAGTGGTTCATCATATTATTATTCAATATCATCTGGATTGTGCCGGAATATATATTAGCAGTTCGTCGTGAACGTCGTACGATAGCGGCTCCCCCGAAATCTTCTGTCATTAGAAGACGGCCGCCACGCAACGATACGAAGCTCTCCTAGAGTCGACTGTCACCAGCCAGCGTCACTCCTATTCGAGCTTTTCGGTGATTCCAGTAACGTTGTAGCTGCGGGTTGCTGCGCCGTCAGTATATTTTTTTAATTTCTGACAGGTATTCGGAAAGTAGTGTTTGTTTTGTTGATCCGAGTAGCGGGTGGAAGACCCTGATCCCCAACCTTGGGCGGGAAATACTCATAGTAATTGCTTCCCTCACTATGGCGGGAATGAATTTTAAAAATAGAACTAATTTGGTAAGGGTACGAAAATTTTTACATATAAACAAAAACATATCCATTAAAATAAAAGAAATGCTGCGGTCTAGTGCGGTCTTGTGGGGGCTAACAGCCACTGCGAATTTAAAAAAATATCTATGGCCCGTGGCGGTAAAAGTAATTTTTTTTTTTTTAAAAGACTAGAATTTGGCGGGCTACTAACTCTGTAACGAAATTCAAAATCTCGGTTTTACACACTAATATTTGAGTAATTAATAAAAATGAGTTCAAGCGTCTGCAAATCTTAACCCCAGATTCAGTTAAAGACGAGGCAAATACAGTAATCGAAAATCTTTTGCTAGAAATTTCAAAGGAAAGATAAAGTGGCGAGCAAACAAGAAAATAAAATATTTTATAAAATCTATTTTTTTTTACTTTCCTTATAATCGAAATGAAATGTAAAGTGTTTTTAACACGGGTAAAAGTCACCAATTCCTTTCGACACTTGTATAACAATCTTCTATTCTGCATTTCCAGATGGTGTAACCCCCACAGCTTGGACTTGATGACGTTTGTGGGCAAGGATGTATTCGCCGTAGCCCACGACCTCTACATCATTTTCTTTAACTACAGGACGAACATTGAAACGGTATATGCAGCCAACACCGAGAAGACAGGAGATGGAGTGGATGCTTTAGCTGGTAAATTGTTATGGTGGCTTGGCTTTACACTTAAACAACCCCAACTCCTACTGAATCCGTGGAGGGCGTCAGGATCGGGGTCAAGGCCCAGATGAAGTACTTGGGCCTTGTACTCGACAGCAGGTGGCGCTTCGGCCCACACTTCAGCGGGCTGTCGACGCGCCTGCTGAAGGCTGCGAATGCCCTTTCCTGGCTCCTCCCGAACCTGGGAGGTCCGAAGGCGCGATGCCGGCTTTTGTATGCCGGCATCCTCAGGAGCATGGCCCTTTACGGGGCCCCGATTTGGGCGGACTCCCTCCACAGAAGGGAGAACGCCACTACCATCCGTAGGCCCCAAAGGGCCATTGCACTGCGGGTGGCGAGGGCCTACCGGTCGGTGGGCTTCTCGGCGGCGTGCGCTCTGGCCGGCACCCCTCCTTGGGAGCTCGAGGCGTGGGTGCTGACCAGAGTGTACGAATGGACGGCGCGGCGTAAGGCGCTCGGGGAGCCCCCCGCCGCAGAAGAGCGGGAGGCCGTGCGGCAAGAGGCGAGGGACGCAATCGTCCATCACTGGACGGAGGACCTCGCCACTGCCGTTTTCGGCCGCCGAACTCTGGACGCGCTCGGGCCAGTCCTGAAGGATTGGCTCGAGCGGTCCCACGGTTTCCTCTCTTTCCGTCTGGTGCAGGTGTTGTCCGGCCATGGGTGTTTCGGATCGTACCTGCACCGGATCCAAAGGGAGGAGACCCCGTCGTGCCACGACTGTGGCGCGGCGGAGGACACGGCTCAGCACACCCTTGAGGTGTGCCCAGCCTGGTCCGAGCTGCGCCGCGGTCTGAGCGCAGCGGTCGGGCAAGACCTCTCGCTTCCCAGCGTCGTCAACTCGATGCTGGAGAGCGAGGGGGCCTGGACAGCGGTCGCCTCCTTCTGCGAGGACGTAATGTCGCAGAAGGAGGACGCGGAGCGCGCGCGGGAGGACGACCCTCTCGCAGCGCCGCTCCGCAGGCGAAGACGGGGCATGTGAAGGCGATTGTACGATCGTCGTCTTATGCCCCCTGGTGGTGAACAGCGGGAGACGGGTGCGGGGGCGCCTTCTCCTGCATTGCACAGTTCACCATCCACGTCGGGCGGGAATGACAGAGCGCTCGCGGTCATTCCTGGGCCCCTCCCCGACGGGGGGGGCGTGTCGGGCCCGCCTGCAAGGCGGGCGGTCGTCAGCGGGGGACTGGATGTTATGGCTCTGCCGGATTCCCAGTCCTCCTCCTTGCAGACGAGGTAGGAGCGCCGCTGGGTCGTTTAGTGGGTATACCGGATTTTCCGGGGAGTCCCACATACCCCATCCCCCGATGGGTGGGCATGCGTAATGCATTTTTCCCAGCGTCATAAAAAATAAAAAAAAAAAAAAAAAAAAAAAGAAGCCAAAGACAACACACAACCTTTCGTACGGACCAGTGCGGAGTAACAGGCCGCCGCGGCGCCGCCGTGTTTATATGTTCTGCCATTCGTGCTTACAATGTGTCCCTACAGCATGAATGGAGCTGGAGTTTTCATAAGTACTGTAGAGTCTTGGCTTTGCCAACTGCCCTCCACGAATGTTCGAGAAGTCATTGGCATATAAATTACAAACGCTATTTCATACATAGAAGGATAGAAAAGAATAGAGGGTCAGCTCGGATAGCAGACAGCGCCCGTCTGGATGTAAAATTTAAAGTAGTTTTAGTACATATAGGTAGAAATAAAAAAATCTAAGTATAATATAAAAACTTTTTACATAAAACAGCTGATATCCAAAAAAAAACACTACGAACGATTCCCGCACGGAACAAGTATTTGTATGACCTACGAGTAGTTGTTCCGAGTCTGGCTGTTTGTGTATGTGAGTTTATATGTTTGTAAGCGCACCCACGATACAGGAGAAATTCCTAGTGTGGGGCAACGTTTAAAAAAAAAAAAAAAAAAGGTGGAGGTTATAATGTTCGTCTGTAGGTGTTTTTTTTTTCTTATACGTATGTTCACCGATATTTCCGTCAATTGTAGACCGATTTAGAAAACTCCTTTTTTGTTTGAAGGAGATAATAATTCTTTATTATCTCCGGATTTTTTCCCAATAATTATAGGCTTGTGTCAATTCTGCCAGTTCTCAGTAAGGTGTTAGAAAAGTTGATGCTCAATCAAATGTTACGTGACTTCTTTCATGAACAACAGTAGGTACGGTTTCACCAAAAGGATTGTATCACTGACCCCCACTTGTAAGTTGTACCACTAACACTGATTGGGTGCCACCTTAAATAATGAACATTTATAACGCCTGGGAGGAAGCACAAGATGCCCTTGTAATCTTTTCTAACCTCTCTAAGGCGTTTGATTGCGTAAACCATGAGACACTTCTGCTGACTAAAACTAGAGCACTATGGGATTAGGAATACAGCTCTTGATTTACTAAGATCATACCTGAAAGATAGAAAGGATAAAGTTAACGTAAACGGCGTAAACTCATTGGGGTCTGAAATGGCAATGGGCGTTCCTCAAGGTTCGATGTTGGGTCCTTTTCTCTTTTTAGTTTACATTAATGATTTACCCAAAATTAATTACTTCAAAATCAACCGAAGATGGTGTTATTTGCATATTGCCACATCATTGATATTTAAAATATACCGATGGTCACAAAATCTGGACGACGTGAATAACTTTTTTGTTGTTGTATTTATGAACGTAGGCGAAGCAAAAGGAGTATGTAAGGAGCGTAGCATGTGGCGTTCTATAGTTCCTGACTACCCCCATGGGAAGAAGGCGTGAGTTTATGTACGTGAATAACTCTATTTTTCTGGTCCAAGATTGGTTTACGGTAAATAATTTAGTATGTACCAAATGAAAAAAAACAAACAAATGTGTTATATTTAAATCACCAAATGTTAGAAGTAGCGAATGTGATATCATACTGAATGGAGAAAAATGGAATTTATTAATCAAACGGTTTTCCTAGGAATCACTCTAGACGAGACACTACAATGGGGACCACATATAACAACTCTTGCGGGGCGTTTGCTCTATTTTAGCTACTTCCACAGAATTATGTCGTACGGCATTATAATGTGGGGTCGGGCTGCCGACATTGATTCCATCTTTATTTTGCAAAAGGGAGCTGTCAGAGCTATTTATAATCTACGTCGCAGAGAATCTCATAGGGGACAATTTAAAAGGATTACCAATTCATTTATGAAATTCATTAATAATAATTAAGTATGTAAGAAAACATATTCTACAACTTGTTAATATCGTAGTTGATACTTAGACAAATAGTTTTAATACTTGAAATAAAGATATACAACGTGTTTTTTTTTATATCCCATAACTCTAGGGTATGATTGAGGCCATATCAAAGAATCAACTGGCATATGAGTTATGTTCCAATCCTTCGTTATTTTTTTTTTCATTTTTCATACAAAATAATTCGGCAAAGTCACGATTATTAATGTAAAACACCCTTACGTGAAATATGACAACGTCGACAAGGTAGCTTTCCCTTCACTAGCTGCCGCCGGGAAGCCCCGATACCAACATACCTACATATTTTATTTTACTATTTATTTTACTACACTACTGCGAAGTTTGGCAACCTCGCAAAAGTAAAGATTCGTCATACTGGTACCTAATTTAATTATGATTGATGATATCTCCGAAACGATGCATTTTTGGACCACCTATTCTAGGAGTTTTAGTATTATTTTTACCTACAGAATATAACCCTAGAGTTATGGGATATCAAAAAAAACAGGTTGTATAGATCAACCATGTTTCAGATTTTATAAAGTACATACATCGTATAGGGGGTACTGTGTTAAATGTTACAACAAAATAACTTGTGATAGGTATATTGCAATTAAATGGAAGAAAATTTAAAACTCATATTAAAAGTACCTACACTTTGTAAACAAGCATATTACAATTAATTAGAGGATTATATCCAAGATAAGAATGCTTGGAAACTGTTAAATGCTGGACCGGCTTCTTATGACAACCTAGAGTCTAGACAAAATCAATCTGGTTGCTATTATAATTGTGTATTTGACATTTATTTTACATTCTGAGATTACCTTAACTCACACACTAACCTATTACTTATTTTTTTTAGGACAACGTATATTTTTAAAACTTTTGTAAATATGTGAGCACCTTATCCCTTTTCTTGGCAAAAAAAATAAAAGTGTGAAATTAGTTTTTTTCTATAATTCTCTTCTAAGGACAATTATTGATGATTTAGAAAAAAAAAATACAGGGTGTCTACTTTTGGAGATATTCTATGTATCTCATGAGATACATTGCCAAGTATCTGTTCTTTTCTTTACATGAGTCAATGTTTCTCAGATAAGAGGATACAATGCTCAAATAAAATAAAACTCAACATATAAATTTAAATCAGAATTACAGAATAAAATGAAAACCAAACATTAAAAGCCTCTTAAAGCATCATTACAATTTAATTAATTGCCGGTGTGAAAAATAAAAAGCAGTTCCAGTAGTTTTGGGTAGCAGACAAAGTATTAGGCCGCATTTAGAACACATCGCAGTGGTTTGTCCTTTAATGCATAACTTGCATCTCCCCTTGGTACTGAATATTGAGAAATGTCCAATCTGGTCATATCTCACACAAGGTGTGGCTCTTGGTATAACAGGGGATTTAATTGCTTTAGCTACAGTGGGCCCTGCCACGTCTAATTCATCTATGCAGTCTCCTTTTTGTGCATTAGTAAACTTTCTACCAGCTGGTAACGAAACCGGTAACTTGAGTAGAATAAAAGTTAGTTTGATCGAATATCATATCTAAGATATCATCGGTATAAAAAGCATTTGAATAGGTATTCCGATGGGGTCTTGGGCATTTCTTCTGGAAACTCGAAAGCGTTTGTTAGCCCAATTAAATTGTAATGGCTTCTGGCGAAAAGGCTACGGGTGTGTAATTAAAAACGTTGGTCTTTTAGATCAATAAGACGACGCTACAGGTGATGATAAGTTTGGTGTACGTGGAGAGGCTACATTTGTAAACAAAACTGACGTCGATGGCTGTGTAACAATTGGTGATGGCTGTTGAATAATCGGCGACGGCAAAATTGGAGACTCGGTTACTGCTGCTTGAAAGGGAGTTATTTCTTCATCGGAGAATAAATTAAGATTCTCAAACGACGACGGCAACGAAAGCGGATTAGATGATGACAGACTGTACCATCTTGCTTTAGAGACCGGAGACTTTATTTTCATGTAAATTTTGACGTTCAGAAGTACCTTTTATTTGCCTGAAAAAAATTACACAACAAACAACCTAGATACATATATGTTTATATCGCAATCGTACTCCTGGAACTGTACCCACCACCGATATATTCTCGGTATGTGATCTCGCCTTGTAAGAGTCGTACGCAGCGCATTACAGTCGGTTATGATCTTAAATTTTAAACCCAATAAGTAAACACGGAAAAGTTTCAGTGAGGCTAAAGTTTCTAATTCAAATGAATGGCAATTATGTTCATCTTTAGTTGTTTTCCGACTGTAATACCCTACGGGTCTAAGCTGTTCGGCACTATGTATCTGGATTAAAATGCCAGCAATACACCTAACTTCAACGCATCAATGTGCAATTCAGTTTCCAATTTCATATCGTACAAGGCCAAAATAAGACATTCAACAAGTTTTTAATATTCATTTCAACCTGATCCCCACCACGCATTCCTGAGAAAAACGGTCGTGAGTCGTGACAGACTGACAGACATACAGACAACCAAACAAACAGACGGACAACGACGTGATCCTATAAGGGTTCCGTTTTATCCTTTTGAGGTACGGAACCATGAAAGATTCCAACGATCTGAGAACCTCCTAATTTTTTTTTAGTCGGTTAAAAACATGCTTGCGCCTCTTTTAAAAGTCATGTGGTCTTCAGTCTCCTACCGCGATTCATCCACATGAATAGTGTAACTTTCCATTATGTTTATTTCAGGTCACCGTACTCACATGTTCGCCTTCGCTGAGAAGGCACTAAATCCCAGGATATTCATTCTAAAGTATCCCTCATTCATAATCCTGGCTGAAATCAAAGGTGAGCTTTCTAGAATCGTTTTACCAATACCTATTTCATTTTCCAGTTTCATTCCATGTGGCATTATTCTTATGCCTCTTCTAAGTTAGTATAATTTTCTTCCCGTGGGTGTCGTAAAAGGCGACTAAGGGTCTTACTAGAGAATGGGCAGCAGCGCTCTCTATGCATTTTAACACCTGCCTCTTCTAAGTTAGTATAATTTTCTTCCCGTGGGTGTCGTAAAAGGCGACTAAGGGTCTTACTAGAGAATGGGCAGCAGCGCTCTCTATGCATTTTAACACCATACTGCGATCGCCAACCCGCCTGCCAAGCGTGGCGATTATGGCAACCCCACAACGACGAAATAATTCAAAAGTACGTAAAATGGAAAGACGGCGTTGTTGCCGAACTTCCTCCGTATATATTTTACCCGATAGGTTAGGCAGACCCCGCACCCTGGCTGGAGGCTTTAAGCTCACACCTTAAGCCAGTCACAGGAAAGTCCGGTTAAGTAGTTACGGCCTCTCAAGGCCACCTACGAGATGCCATTAAAAAAAAATATATATAGACAGGTCCCCGCGCGCACTGGGGCGCGAGGGCCGCAACCTGCCGAACCTATCAGAGAATACAGGCGTGATATGTGTGATATTTTTCGTAGATTCTATGTGTTGGTACTGGTACAGACTTGTCTGGTTATTTCTAGAAACGGACGCCAAAAGATACAAAGGTATTTGCATGATGGAAGGCGACCTGATCGCGGCGGTCACTAGCTTCCCCGGCTACCTGGTGAGTGTATGGTGTTGGCGCACCAACCAGCGGCTGTACCGCATCGAGAGCGGCGTCAAACAGCGCAGGCAGATCTTCATGTGAGTCACAGTATTAAATACAGTAGGTACATGACTTTTTAGGGTTCCCTACGTCAAAAGGAAAAACGGAACCTTTGTAGGATCACTCGAGTGTCGTTTGCTCCGAATCTACTTAACCGATTAATTAATGGGTAAATAAAAAAATTCTAGTTTTGCAAACTGTACCGTATGTCATATCAAGTAAAGGGCCTGTTGCAAGGATTTCAGTTGACCCCCCCCCCCCCATAACTGCGAAACTATTAGGCCTACAATTTTTAAAAAACTACAGTAAATAGTTTTTTACTTATAGATTACAGGAAAACCTATAAGAAGTATATGGTCTTCAAATAAAACGGTAAATGTCCCAATATTGTGCGTACAAACTTACATTTGCAGTTGTAATGTATGAGGGAACATGTTGTTCAACTACTATGTTGTTTGTTCTTAGGATTCATCCCAACTACGGAACCCTTCATTGTGCGTGGTCCAACCCGTACTTGGCCGGTTTTTAATTCATATAGTCATCATCAATGTCCTGCAAAAACTGCTAGGCAATGGTCGAGCTCTCATTTTTGCAGGATTCTTTGTAATTTAACCATCTCATTAAAAATCATTGCCCATTTTCTTGCTGACAGTCATTTTCACACTCAACTCACACTCAAACTCAAAGCATTTATATTTCAATTAAACCATTGACAGGCACTTTTGAATTGTCAAAAAGTCGGTCAGTTACAAATATGAAGCTAGTTGCCCATTCCAAATAGTAGGTTCCTATGAAGAAGAACGGGCAAGAAACTCCACGGACACTCTTTTAAATTAAAATATTGATACAAAATATTGGTTACATCATTCACATGTGAGAACGATGCAATACGTCAGAAACGTCCGTGATAAAAAGATAACAATTCAAAACTAAAATAATCTAAAATAAGCCGTGGCAGCTAAGAGATGACCAGTCCCAACTGACAGCGCCCGTTCACAAACATGACGCATGGATCAGCACCATTCAGCTCAACCATTTTGAAGGGAGCTAAATGATCTGACACACACGCCACCATCAGCGAGACATCTGAGTGAGCATGACATACTCTCAGCCGCCAGGGCACATTTAAGTCAATGAAAGACACAATTACCCGGTAAATGGTAGCTCTATTGTACATACATAGTACTCACACCTGTGATATGCAATTATATAATACAAAGGAGATTCGAGTTTATACAATAAAAAATTGTCTTCCACTTCCGACACTCTGTGCATGTACAGACGCCAGCAGGTCAACCTACCCGAAACTGTCAAATTTTCCCAATCAACCTTGAACCTTATGCTTTAATGATAAAGTTGATTTTTTTTTAAAGAAATTTGACAGATTGTAGTAGCTTGATGTGCTGGCGTCTGTACATCAACGTATCAGCTTATAATGTTGCCACTGCTGGGACACAAGCCTCTAATGTACCACGCGAGCCCAGTGCGGGTTGGTATGCATATCAAAATGTCTCAAAAAGTTGAGGACATTCCTATAAGGCGTTTTCCTGTAACTACGTTTATGGGTACTTAGTAGTTCAAAAATCCACCCTGTACACGAAAATGAACACTAAGGAAGGATTTTCGAAAATTCTACCCCATCACCTTATATAGGTGATGAAAGTTTGTATGGAAGTTTATCATTTTTGCCCATGAGAAATCCCATCGGGCACACGCATAGAATTAATAGAAAAAACTTCTTTCTTATATCTGTGGGCCGATGGTGTTTTTTTTTTTGGTGGGAAATTATCAAATAACTGCTCCCGCTCTGGGCGGAGTGGGATGTCAGACTTTTACTGACTAAAACCCACCCGTATTCCTTCATTTGCCTGTGTGCCAGGGCCACGATATCCCATTCGGACAAACTGGCAACCATGGCAGGATGGGCACATGGCTTGTATTCTTAGCATGTTGTAAATCTGCAGGGCCAGTCGCACGCACATGTCGATCTGCCAATGCTGGGGCGATGGCATGAACGTGTGGGAGGTAGCGCGCTGCTACAAGAAGTGCTTCGTACTGAAGAGGCCCAGGGTGGAGGTCACCAGTTGGGAGGTCTCGGAACCTTCGCTTACTGGTATCTGCTGGAGCCTCGACGGACAGCTATATGCTATCGACCCTAAGGCTAACTTGTACAGTGTAAGTCTTGTACTTAATAATTCTCCGTTTCTTTAGTGATTGCTTCGTTGATTTAGAGAAGCGGTTGCAGAACAAATGCTAAACGTGGGGTGCTAGGTTCGATTCCCAGGTCAGGCAGTGTTATTACATTTTTCCTTATAGGGTTTTTGTTTCCACTTAATGGTAAAAGGCTCTCCTGTTACATGGGACTTGAATATAACTGGCGAAACTCCGTGGTATTAGAGACGCGAAGCAGCCGCGACTGTACTTTTTTTTTTTACTGTTTTGGTAATAAAGAAAAAGAAATAATATAAATGTATTTATTTGACCCAGGTTCAGACACACCATATTCGCATAAAATAGTATGTGCCTCACGGCTGCGCCAAATAGGCCCGGTTCAGTATAAATGCCAGACGACTAGCGCACGACGCTGGTTTTCAACTAGAATTTATGGAACGTCTTAGGGATGTAAATCAGTTTTATAACAACATCAAATAATAATAAAATCGATTAGATATTCGTTTAAAAAAAATATTTTAGATATTTTATTAGTGGTGTTTAAGAAAATAAATAAAATGGTATGGTTGCACAGAAAACAATGGACTGTCGTCGATAAATACGAGTAATAGATCACTTTATAATAATTCATAATAATGAAACATTAAAATTGATCATGTGTAGCTTCCGTTGCGCATCCATGAGGTACTGCCGTAGGCGTCTTCTTAAGTGTCGATCGTGTTAATTGCTCGAATATGTGGTGGCAGGTTATTCCATACTTTGGAAGCCGCATGACGGAAGCTACCTCTAAACGCAGCTGTACTATGTGACTGGGTCGAGAGTTGCTGCGAGCATGGCCTTCTCCCACATTTTCGTCTACTCGCTATACATCTCAACTTGTCGTACAGGTAGTCCGGTTTCCGGTATTTAACTACACCGAACAGAAGTACGCTAAGTTTAGTTTGCGTCTTGATTTCATTCTCAATCACGTGTAGTGTTTGTTTAAAAATGGAGTTACGTGAATTCTGGGAAACCGACCACAAGCGTTTTGGACCCTTTGAATAAGCTGATCTGTGCGAGCCAATAGGCACATCCTCCTATCTGCGTTGTTACACCCCTAGACACTACTGCCTAGACAAACCCACGGTTTCTACAAGTTGCTCCCGTGGTGTTTCGGACGAGTAAGGCTAAATGTTTCGAAACGAAGGTCTTTGTCCATAATAATTCCAAGATTCCGCGCTTCATTGACTCTGTCAATTGGTTCGCCCATTAGCTCATTAGCTCCAGGTGAAACGTTGCGGGTAGTTTAGCTAGTTGCAGTGTCGTACCAAATACTGTATTTCGTTTTGGTTCAGTTTTGCGACTGGCAATTCTCTTCAGATCAGGCAGGTAGGGTGAAACTATTGAAACTCCATGCTTTCTGTCCTGCAGATGACTTCCGATGGCATAGGGTTAAACAGAATGCTGGAGTGGTCAGACGAGGAACTAGAAGGAAAGCTAAAGACCAGCGTGTGTGCCTTCCTCAGTGGCGTACTTATCTACGGACCCGATGAGCACTTAAGGGTGAGTTATGAGTTTTTTTTTTCCGTTTATGTCGGGACTATTGGGTCCCGGACTTTTGGTAGGCCATAGAAGGGGCCGAAGCCAACTCGCATAGGCCCGTTAGATTCTAAAAGTAAAAAGGAAATTTAGCACCAACTGACGATTATCCCTGGGTGCACTTGCAGGTTATAGAAACAAAAATAATTATTGGATTATAGGTTTGGGTGGCTAAGGTAGTCCACCTTAGCTACTAGGTTACCTAGAACTATTAATGGAATATGCCCCGGGCCTGCCTGACAATGTTTTATATAAACAATACACGGTTCAAATGGCAGAGGGTGACTTGCACACTCTAATTTACTCTTAATTTTATTTATTATTGACATAATCTACGTTTTGTTTACGAGTTGTATATATATGTGGTTGGCTAGCGACCACAAAAACAGATCATATTATTCTTGCCTGAGCAACCGTCATGCTCCCTTAGATGTCACTGCTTGCGGTAGCGTCGGAGGTGGGGTTGCCTCCTTGCCTCAAATATGGCGAGGGGTAATGGCTGATCTTTGCGTTATGCTCGTGAACCGGTGCTGCTTTGGTGACTGGTCGCCACGCCGACCATGGTTTTGTTATTAGTAATTAACTGTTTATTCATTTTACATTGATGGTTCCAGTTTATCATTAGTGACTTTAAGTTATAGCTAACCAGTGACTTGTAATTTTAACCATTGTGACCCATTTCCAAGAATTAAGCAGCCTATAAATACCTACGCGGAAATTCATGGAATTCATCGAGAAAACCCAATTTCTATGTATTCTGGAACAAAATTTTTTCTTTAAACTCTCAAATCAAATGGCCTTCATTGCTATTCCAGTGGGAACCTAATACTTTTTACAAAAAATTGTAAAACATCAAAAATCTTCTACGTAAGTACATGAACTTTGACACCAGCTATCTCTAAATTTGACCATGGCAATAAGCGTACAAATTACAGGGTAGATCATATCTATTTAATCAGCTATATTTTATTTTTTCATTTATTACTTAAACATACATATTGATTATATTTTTAAATATTTTTTATAAAAAACATTAAAAAAGAAAAACATTTAAAAATACAAAAAACAGTAGTCCATCGGTATCAGGAACAAGGTCCAAGCTGCCGGTGGTTAGGGCTCTAGAGAGAGGAACCTCCTCACTATGCGTGCCGTGTCGAGGAGTACTGCTTTCTGAATCAAGCTCTTGACCCAGCCGCGTAATGAGAGCCTCCTGAGGTGTTGGTCGAGGCTCTTCGCTATTAGGCCATTGACCGTAATGATTATCGGTACAATGATTGCAGAGTCCACATCCCACATGTCGACAACCTCGTGTGCTAAGTCAAGATACTTTATCTTTTTATCATTCTCAGCTTTCACGAGATTCTCGTCATGAGGGACAGCGATATCAACAATCATTGCACGGCGCTCTCGTCGATCTATCACCACAATATCAGGTTTATTGGCTACAATAGTCCTGTCAGTGATGATAGATCGATCCCAGTACAATGTGGCATGCCCATTCTCGAGAACTGGGTCGGGCACATACCTGTAGTATGGTACTTCGATTTCCACAAGGTTGTACTGCAAGGCAAGTTGCTGGTGGATAATCCTAGCCACTAGATTGTGTCTGTGCAAGTACTCGCCGTTAGCAAGACGAGAACAACCGGAAACAATATGTCGGATTGATTCACCGGGACGGTGGCATGCCCGACAGATGTCAACCGTACCGTCCTTAACAATGTATTTCCGATAATTATTCGTCATAATAACTTCATCCATAATTGCACAGACAAAACCTTCGGTTTCCCCGAAGAGGTCGCCGAAACGTAGCCAGGATACAGACGCCAAAAAGTCTACATCAGGCCCATGGAGGGCCCGGAAAAAGCGTCCGTGAAGCTCTTTGCCTTGCCATACTTCCTGACGGTCGTTGGTATCAAGTACTGCAGGTTTGCGCCAGTTCTCTTTCGCCAAGGAGAGTGGGGTAAGGCCCTTGTCCACTGCGACCACATCTCGATGCATCTCCACGTCAGTTTGAAGAAAATATTCTCTGAGACTGCAAATAATAATAATAATAATCAGCTATATTATTATTATACTGAGGTATTAAAGTAAAAAAAAAATATTGAAAATATATGCTGGCGAAGGTTGAATTTGAAAATGGTTGAATTATTTAAAAATTGTGTGATAGTGATTATCGAATTAATTAACTGGTTTAGCCCCACTACTTTCTAACCTTCCGTTTTTCATAGGTCTTGTAACCTTAACCAACTTACATTTATACTGTATTAATTACTTCATCAACCAGTACCTACGGAAACAACCGGAGGGGAAGACATGGAGGGTGGAGTGGTCCTACATTCCCGATGACGTGGTAGCACGTCTGGTCAGCAATTCGTTCTGCGACATGGCCACCATGTGGACCAATACCGGCTTTGTTTACAAGATCACCGCGGACACGGAGGAGAAGATTGAGGTTCAACTCTTCACCCTCAAACTGAGGTGAGTAATTTCATTCCTATGTCAAGAATAAGACGATCAAGGGTCGTGTTGTGACGTGTTAGCCATTATCGTAATACTACGAGATAGATATGACCTGTATTCCTCCATCTCTTTTTCGCAACAGAACAATGTTGGCTTTTTTATTTTTTTTAGTGTGAAATTATCAAATAACTTCTCCCGCGCTGGGCGGAGCGGGAGGGCGTGTCAGACTTTTACTGACTAAAACCCACCCGTGTTCCTTCATTTGCCTGTGTGCCAGGGCCACGATATCCCTTTCGGACAAACTCGCAACCCTGGCAGGCATTGGTCCTGATGAACCCCATCAGTTGGTGCTGACATCTCTTTGAGGCGCGCGTGGAACACAACGCGCCGTCGACCCGGGCCTGGTCCGTATCGGACGGCGAGCTACCCATCGCTTTCCGTCCGCAAGCCCGCGCCTACGGTGGCCGGAAATCGGCTTGCAACTCCCGACGCCCGGGGCGTCTCCTGCGGCGACTAGAGGCGCGAGGGCGCGAACCTTGCCCCTCCCTCACGCGTTCCGCCTCCTCCTTCGCGAGCATTACTGCTTCGCAGAAGGAGGTGACGGCCTCCCATGCACTCTCGCTCCGAACCATGGCCTGAACCTTCATAATGAATGTGAAATAGTGTAAGCCAATGTAGATTTTAGAGCACACTAGTATTTTATACGACCTACAACCTACTTGTAAGTTTCTATCAGCGAATAAACCACACTAATAAAATAATTGATATTTTTATTTGATAGTACCGCATGACGGCCCCTGAAGAGTTTAGGTACTTTAGAACATTGCAAATTTTGCCAAAGAATTTGTTTAACAGCAGCAACTCAATATCGATGACGAACTACAGTTTTTTTATATGTAGGAACATAATGAAGATGCAGCTGATTGCGCCCGATTTCAAGTACATAGCCCTGATGAATACTTCCGGCGTTTTAAGCATATACGATGTTCATAACGAGCATCTCGTGAGTACTTCTTTGTTATTAGCCAGCATAACGCTATATAACTGTCGTTCTTTTCCTGCGTCCCCCCCTTCCTGAGAGCTGAAGGCTTTTTTTTTTAATTCTTTTGTCAACTTATATTCAGTACCCCAAGTGTTAGTTTGCAAGAGAGTAAACGTAACTATTTCGTTTGCGTTAATATTTGACCGATAGATCATAATGCTAAGAGTTTATGAGTGAGAATAAAAATCTTAACGCAAACGCGCTAGTTACGTTTACTCACTTGCAAACTTACACTTGGGGTACAGAACTTGCAAAACATAACTATTTCGATGCCATATAAATATATACTTACCTCAGAACAGCGTGCCAGTTTCACACTCTCCCATTTACAGGTCCTAATGAAATTAGCAAAAGGCTATGACGTGTCGTTTGTAGCTAGTCCGGTAGAACCATTGCTGGCGGTCTTCGGCGAAGTCCACAGCAACTACGGCGTGGTGCTGCGGTTGTTCCGCCCGGACCCGCCGGAGCTGAAGGAATACGACCGCATGAGTCTGACGCATCAGATCGTGTCACTGGTGGCCTTCGCACCTGACGGCAGGTTCATGGTCGCCGCCGCAATGTCTGCGGGGCACGTCTTCATTTTTAAGGTAAGGTTTTCAAGGTTATGCAAACAAATAGAAAATAACTTAGCTTAGGGAATTACAGTTCGCTGCCGGCCGTGGTCGAGTCGATGGCCGGTAGTGAGGAGTCCTGGGACGCGGTGGTGTCCTTCTGCGAAACAGTCGTGTCGCAGAAGGAGGCTGCGGAAAGGGAGCGGGAGATCTCGTCCGCTCACCCGGCCCGCAGCAGGCGCACCGGGCGTCGGCGGAGGGCCGATAACGGCTTCTTCCAGCCCCCATAAATGGGTCCAGGGACGGCGGACTTGGGGACGTCCGCCGCCCCTTATCACATTGGACCCGAGGTGGCGGCGCGTAGTGTTCCACGCGCGCCCCTAGCAGACGTCGCGGGGGGGGTCAGACACCTCACCCCCCCCCAGACTTGAGGTGGCCCGCAGAGGCGGGCCGGCACTAGCCGGGGATTGCGGAAGGAATAACAGATCCCAAGATCCCCGGTGCAAGTGTGGGAGGGGAACACTGGGGTGGTTTTTAGTCAGTAAGAGTCTGACAGACCCCTCCGCCCGCCCCAGGGCGGAGGACATCCATGAGGATTTTCCACCCCGTGAACAAAAAAAAAAAAAAGGGAATTACAGTTAAATACCTGGGCTCATAAAAAAGGTTGTAAGATAGTTCTTTCACATTATGTAGTAAATACGAGTATTAAGTTCTTTTGTAGAACAAAAACTGTCTTTGAATCTTTATTTTAGTTTTTTGCCAGTGATTTCCGAAATTAAAGTAAGTAATTTTTTCACTTTGTGTTTTTTTGGAAGACGATTGTTTTTTTTTTTTTGTAAAAAGTTTTTAGATTTCATTTTTTAGCCGGTCATTTTGTAATTTATTTAAGTTACAATAGCCTAATTTAACTGCTCATCACCTTTTACAAAATATTGCTTTTCCCGATCAGGGACGTTAATTGTTGAGGAGTTCTCGTGGTAAGAATCAGGAGAACTGGAGCTGATGGTGACTTCACCATATGCATTGTGACGAACGTAAACTGCTTAGCAACCATATTTAAGTACCTAATTGAATCGCAACCAGTGAAATACGTACTTCCAGTGGCGATCTGTGGTCTTCATCAAATCATCATCACTTCACCAAATGGTGCTTTCCGAGAGCAATGGTGCATGCACGAGTTGCTATAAAAACATACCCAAATCGCTATAGGTGTGCATATAAATAAAAAAAACCATACAGACGAACATATAACCTCATCCTTTTTGGAAGTCGGTTAAAAATGAATTTAATTTAAGTGGCAAATGGGATAAAATTCTAAATACGAGACCAGCAACCTGAATCCGGACACAGCCGAGCCAGCCTTGTCACTATAATCGACAATTTAGTAGTTTATTAATACGTCGGAATTATGACACTCTTTGGTCCCTTTAATCCAGGTCAGCGAAGACTACAAACTAACTCTGATGCGGTACACGGAGCTCGGTCGAGGCTTGGCCGACTGCTTCCTCATGATGGTCGGCAACAACATGCGCTGCTTCAATCTCGTGCTCTTCTCCGAGAAGTATAGTATCGGTAATACTCGATGCATGATGTTATTTATCCACACTTTTTCGCGCAACGTAGACGTAGTCTTTAGGTAGATAGTACACACACAACCACAACGTAGTCGTACTTTTTAAGGTCACAAAGGGAGTGTTAGACACGATGCTCTATAAGCCAAACTTTTTTTTCTAAAATCGTTGTGCCATTTAGGGCAGCATACTGTTTTGTTTATAAAACCGTCTTTAGCAAAAAACGTTTGAAATACAGTAACGGTATCGGTTGTCCACCTTTCGCAATCCAAACCGACCGTTGGATTGGATTGCGAAAAGCATCTCTTTCTTTGTGTATCTCTTTCTCTAACACCCTACCCAATGTGCCATATATCAGTGCCCGAATAAGTACTGAACCTCGTTCTATATTCAACTTTGTTCTACAGGCGAGCGCATTATCTGCGTAAACGCAGAGACGGGCAAAGACAATAAGTTCGCGGGCAAGATGCAGGGCCCGTACACCAGGCTGTTGCCGCTCAGCACCAAGGACACCATCCTCGCCATCCCGCACCTCAGCAAACAGATTCATATCCTCAGGCTAAGTGGAGAAGTAAGACACTTGTACGGGGTTTTGTGCCGTCGAAAAATGTTAAGAGGTGCAAAAGTGAAGGTCTAAGCAGGTCAAATGATTGAGTTGCACCTCGTTCTGTACTGTTTGGGTTATTCCAGGATGTGGACAACGTTTGATTGTATTTTCAATTGGTTGATCACTTTGTCGGATGACTTTTCAATTGCATTTTTGATTTTTTTTATAAACTGAGAAGAAGGTTAGTCAGCATTATGCCCGTTGTATCGAAATAAAACATATTTCGATAATAAAATAGAGTTCGAAGACTGGCGTGTCCTTATGGGCACAGATAATTATAATACTACGTAATATGGGTGTGAGTCACATAATCGTCGCGTCACCTGCGGTTCAGTCGAAGCGCGCTACGCCTTGCAGTTGCAGTTCGTCAAGAACGAGTTTTAATTTAAACCTTCACACTTAATTACTATAGTTATTACCAGTACTTTCTACAATATCATTTTAGTTAGTACTAGTTGTTTTTTTTTAACCAGGTCTTTTTTGTCCGGATAACTTAGGTTCATCTCTCTATGATAAAATTCACATGAAAGGTTACGTAATTTAAGGGTCGCGAATCTAAAACCGATTGCAATCGATTCCTTCGTTCGTAAACCAAATGCGTACCTAACTAAGATTTACCACTGATGTACCTTAAT
Source organism: Tiliacea aurago (assembly GCA_948098905.1). Classification (NCBI taxonomy): domain Eukaryota; kingdom Metazoa; phylum Arthropoda; class Insecta; order Lepidoptera; family Noctuidae; genus Tiliacea; species Tiliacea aurago. The sequence goes on along the minus strand of OX402581.1, from coordinate 26,613,913 downwards.
AAGTTTTCTCATAATTTCTCTTCATTTAGCCTAAATGATCGGTTCCGCAACTATTTTAATCGTATTTAACTTACGTTTTTTTTTATATCGATAACATAACATCACGCCTGTAATCCCCGAAGGGTTAGGCAGAGGTGCACCTATAGTACATCCCATATTTCGCCATTTATTTCGTTCGATTATTTTTTTAAATATCATTAAATTATTGGCTTAAATACGTGTTAAAGTGGTGAATTTTCATTTTTATTTTGCTACACCGTGCACTAATCATAATTATACATTATTTGTATTCAGAAAGGAACGACCATTTCTGTGAAGATGGGCCCCATCATCGACTCGGGTCACGAGATCAAGCAGTTCGATGGTTTCAGGAGCGAAAATGCGCTGCTGACGTTTGGCTTTGATGGCACCGTCGTACTGAGAAAGCCTGATTGTCCTGAGAAATACCGTAAGTCAGGATGTCACTAGAGTAGTATCACGAGTTTAACGTTAAGTAGGTGTAAAACGTATCGACAACAAAAGAGTAGGTATGCAGACAAATAACTAAAGCAGACTACCGTCGACCGTACGCGGGAGTAAGTGAATATGGTACTGTATAACATTTTAGGAAAAGATTGTTAGATAATCACACAGAGCAAGCACAGCAATGTCATAGCCAAGAACCTTCTAAACAGGCAAAGGAATATAATCCGCCTAAAGAGAAGGCAAATCCTGAACTTGGACCAGAGACTTAGGAAATTGTATGTTTATTTAGTACTGAACCACATAATGTGTATTTTCAATGGAACGTCACAAAAACAATCTCACACGAAGACCTCATCTGATTATAGCTAGAAAGCCGATGCAGATAAAAAGAGAACCCAAAATAGTAGATTGTTAAGCAAGGGTAGAAAGGAATTGGTAACTTTCACCCGTGTTAAACACTCTACTTTTCATTTCGAATTTACGGAAAGTAAAAAATTTTGTTTTTCTAAAATATGTTTTATTAGCCTAAATATATTGTCCCACTACTGGGGAAAGATCTCCCCATATTTTAATTTTTTTATCTTCTATGTTCTCTACAAAATCCATGATCTTTTAAAAAAAATCGCAACTCCGTTTTCCAGAGCTAAAGCTGACCATGACGCATCGCTACGAGAACGGCATCAAGAGCGCACAGACGGACGCAGCCGCCCACTACGTGCTACACCTGGGCGCAAACAACACGCTGGCCTGCGCCTTCCTGCGCATGAGTCACTACCCGCTGGACGAGCTCGTGCATCACCCGCCCGACAAGGACCTCTACAACATCGATGAAGACGCTAACATTAATGTGATGAACATCATATCCAAGAGTGATAGTGAGTGCTTTGCTTATGTTGTTGTTACCTTCAACGACCAGCATCCCAATTGCGTAACATAATTCCAATCAAAATCCGAAGGATTCTGAAGGAAATTGTTAACGTCGGTAGAGGGAAAATCTCGTGAGGAATCCGCCTAGAACCAAAAATTCAAAGACGTTGTCATCTCATCATCATCAACTTATAGCACTCCGCTGCTGCTCGACATAGGCTTCTCCAACTGCATCCCATTCAGCTTGATTTTCGGCAACGCTCATCCAGAGCGACGATCTTCGCAGGGTGGTTGGTAGCAGACCAACCACCCTGCGAAGATCGTCGCGCCACCTAGACTTAGGGCGTCCTACCTTACGTTTGCTGATTCGCGGCCTCCACTCAAGAACACGTCTACCCCAACGGTCATCGCTTCTACGGCTAATATGGCCGTTGCCACTTCAGCTTACTTATTCTGTGAGCTATGTCGACAGCTTTGGTTCTCTACCGGATCACCTCGTTCCGGATTCTATCCCTCAAAGAGACTCCAAGCATAGCCCGCTCTATAGCTTGCTGAACGACTTTGAATTTATGAACCATGTAAGTCATAGTCGCATGTAGTCAATATAAAAATGATTGATGTTTTTTTTTTCCAGAGAACTACCTAGAAATACAAGAAGATAAGAAAGTGCAGCAGGAATCTAGAAACTACAAGTATCAACGCGACGAGATTCGTAAGGTGTTCGCGACGCTGCAGGCGAAGCTAGTCGAACTGTTAGAGGAAAACATTAACGAGCGGCCGCTGCATCAGCTCTCGCTGTCAGAGTTCAACCTGCATCAGGAAGCCAAGAAGGAGAGGCTCAAAGCGGTAAGATTATTTATTTTATTTATGAAGGCCCTACTTTGAAATTAAATAGTAGTTTGATGGGCGTGGCTTATTAAACTTATCTGACCTAGTGGCCAAAAGTGGAACTAACTCACTGACCGGAAAATCGGAAACAAAATAAAAACGTTACTTATTTAGCGTAGGCTTTGGCTAAGCGTTATTCTGGTCACTCTAGCACAACTGTCAAACTAAAAGTGTAAGTTAAAGACGCAAACATCTAAGAAAAAAGTGCATGTTAAGTAACGTTAAGTTATCTCGGTCTATGATTTTTTCCTTCTGGACTACAATGTTGAATTTCCACCTCATCCTCCTCCTTATGGGGGGGGGAGGTTTTTGACCCCCGGGCGCGCGTGGTACACTACGCGCCGCCACCACGGGTCCTGTATGATAGGGGGGTAATTCTCATGTCAGAGTTCTAACTAAAACCACCCCGTGTTCCTTCGCATACTTGCCTCACACTTGAGGCTACGCGGGGGCACTTAAACAATGTGAAACGCAGCCCTCGACACTCAGGTCTTGGGGAGCGAGTGTTTGACCCCCCCCCCTAACACCACCCAACACTACGCACTGCCACCTCGAGTCCTGTATGATAAGGGGATGGTGGACGTCCGCGAGTCCGCCATCCTTGGACTCATGTTCTATGCAAATAAATGATTTATTATTTATTTACCTATATAATTCTCTGTCTACGTTACCTTACCACCAATGTTTAACCCACCAGGCTGAGAGGGAACGCGAGGAGATTCGTTTGACTACAGAAGCCCACATCCGCGCACAGGACAAGGTGACCGCGTGGATCAAAAAGACATGCTGGGACAGCATGCTTTCGCAGAGGATCAAACTCTTCGCCATTCACAGCCACTATCACGTAATCATTACACATATTTTTAGTTCATGAAATCGGCTGATTTTTATCAATTTTGTTAATTTTGTGAGAAAGAGAAAAATAATTAAACAAAATTATTTGTGATTTGAAAAGTAGCGAATTTTCTAATAAATTAAGTACTTATTCATAGAAAATCACTAATACTCGTATTCGCAACAAGTTTTCCGAAAAATGACGCGAGACTGACGTTTGATCGTCTTTTTATCCGACTGCGTGACGCAAAGGAGGGTAATGTGTTTATCATTACAAGAAACTGCTTTGGATTTTGAAAATTGTAAAATATCGTCAACATCATTATATTTATGGTCTACTTGCATGCGGCTGAAGCGCTTTTTAACCGACTTCACAAAAAGGAGGAGGTTCTCAAGTCGTCTGTATTTTTTTTTCTTAATGTTTGTTACCTCAGAACTCCGTCGTTTATGAACCGATTTGGAAAATTATTTTTTTAATTGAAAGGATATACTTCCAGATTGGTCCCATTTTTTTCAAAATCCAGTTCTGATGTTGGGATCCATGAGTAATTGAGGGAACTCCTCAAATATTATAGGCATACCTATAGCAATTTTTATATTTTCATCAACAAGTCAATCATTTGCATTCAGAAAGTACAATTTGGTTAAGTGGAACAGATGAAGAAGGCCACAGATGGCCACCGGAACATCTCAGTGATACGTAATTCACGGGTGGCGATGAGTTATCTGGATTAAGATAGTTAAGCGAAGCAAATTTAAATAAATAGTTCTGATCAAAATGGTACCATCAAACTGATCTGATGATGAAGCCGGATGGTAGGCACTGGAACTCCGTTAAAAAACAATGGATCCTACCCTTGTTTGGTCTTATTGGAATTGTCATGAGATGCACTCTGGCTATAAATGATTTTTAACCGACTACAAAAAAGGAGGAGGTTCTCAATATATATATATCTAGCCATATGTACATATAAAAGGAAACCGTGACTGATTCGTCTATCAACACAGCTCAAACCACTGAACAGGTTGGCCTGAAATTTGGCACGTAGACATCCGCTAAGAAGGGGTTTTTGGAAATTTGACCTTTAAGGGTGGAAAACGGGGGGTTTTGTTTGCATGAAAAATCTTATTCCTAGGGTTAATTTTAAACTTGGACGAATACTTACGTAAGTAAATTATAAAGTTTATATTTTTTTGTTAACTTAACTTCAACGGATGGGATGTCAAAGCTTGTATATAAGAATTTTAATGCGCGGTCCGATCAACTCGAAACTCAGTATTTATACTTAAGACCAAAAATTAAGAATAACTTGTATCAGGGTTTTTCGAAAATCTACCCATAACGGAGTGAAAAGGGGTAGTCAATTTTACAAGAGAGGATTTTACTACGTGGCTTGATTAACTCGAAAATTGGTATAACCTCTATGTCAAATAATGGAAAAGTCGCAAACCACTTTAAAAATTAACCTCTTTGGGGGTGTAAAGGGGGATGGATACAAGTTTGTATGAAAAAAATCTTCTTTCGTTGATCTATTAACTTGAAACTTAGCCTGAATACTTCATCATCAGTCTCCTGCCCTAATCCCAATTAATTTGGGGTCGTCGTAACATGTCGAATTACACTATTACATACAAAAGGAAACAGTGACTGACTTACTGACTGATCTATCAACACAAAGCTCAAATCACTGAATTGATTGGGCTATTTGGCACACAGATAGTTATTATGACGTAGGTAACCGCTAAAAACAGATTTTTGAAGATTTAACCCCTTAAGGGGTGTAAAATAAAACTTCCTGTCTCTTTTGTTTTCATAGCAAGTAGTAGTATACGAATTGGTGTGGGGTAGGTACCACTAAAAAGTGAAAAATAAAAAACTTTTTTACAAAAAAAACAACCGACTTCCAACAAAAACACTAAAAAGTGAAAAATAACTTTAATTTCGGAAGCACATAACATAACATCACGCCTTGTTTCCTCGAAGGGTAGGGCAGAGGTGTACCTGTAGTACACCCACATTTAATATTATATTTAATTACATTTCGGAAGTCGGTGGCCATAAACGAAAATACAAAACCAAAGACACCGACTTCCGAAATTAAATTAAATATTATATTAAATGTGGGTGTACTACAGGTACACCTCTGCCCTACCCTTCGAGGAAACAAGGCGTGATGTTATGTTATGTGCTTCCGAAATTAAAGTTATTTTTCACTTTTTAGTGTTTTTGTTGGAAGTCGGTTGTTTTTTTTGTAAAAAAGTTTTTTCAACTTCAATACAAAATATAGAAGAAAAATATTGCTGAAAAAACCTTTAAAAAATATAGGTCTTTTCAGCAATATTTTTCTGCTATATTTTGTATTAAAACCATTTTTTTTTTCCATAAAAGTAGCAAACCATATCAAGAAATTTAATAATCCCACACTGAGCTTCAGTTATCCTTGAAATAAAATCAAAATCCTATTTTATGATTGTACCTATGATTTACTTTCCTACCTTCTGTAAATCAATTATCAAAGGCGAAATATATTTTCGAGAGCGCAAAAATGATGAAATTATTAACAGGTGCTGAAACTGACACGAATGGCTTAGCACCACGAAAACTGTACTTTTATAGAAATTATTTCAAGCTTTCTCATCTCACAATTAGATAAGAAATGGATAAACAAGGGTTTTTTTTCGTGCACGGAGCCTTACGCGACGATCTACCAGGAAACTTGTTTTTATGTACCTACAATACAAACTCAAGTCTATGAACTACTAGCACTGTCACATTTTTGTTCCCGTTGTTTGCAAGCTGCTCTAGGAAAATAAATTGCTCGAATAGCTCCTTAGACTTTGTCTTTGATCTCATAGATGGTACATTATAGACACAAGTTAAAGGTTTTTATAGCTTACCTGTTACCACTAAGGTCGTGGGATCCGAGACAATGTTCAAGACAGTGTGTTGTTCTGTAGGTGGAAAACTTCGCAATACTGCCATCGCACCGCAACACGTGGCCCGAACTGCAGCAGATCGAAGCCCTGCGCGACATCGAGATGGAAAACGATGACGACCTATTCCGTCCGTGGCTGGAACACTCACTGGAAGACCCGCTTCAATCCACGTTAGATGCTGCCGCTCTGCAGCGGTTGGTATTCTAGATTTTTCTTCTGATGGTCTTACAGGTAAATGAAATCACTCCATTAGCAGTATTGTTCCGACCCTGGGCGGAACAGTCACAGGACATGACAAAATTTTATTTCCAAGGCTTTCCGCTGGTTGCGTCCCGGTTGTTTAGGTAATTTGACAAAATTCCAACAGCCTACTGTTAACTAACTGTTCCACTGTACCATAAAAGTTCACCGAAACTCTTCTTTGTTATCAATCAATCATCTCAGCCTATAGCAGTCCACTGCTGGACATAGGCCTCTCCCAGGCTGCGCCACAACACCCTGTCCTCCGCCTTCCGCATCCAGTCAGTCCCAGTCACATTTTTAAGGTTGTCGGACCATCTAGCTGGGGGGCGTCCCACACTACGCTTGCCGATACGCGGTCTCCACTTCAGGACTCGTCTGCTCCACCGGCCATCGGTCCTTCGACAAACATGGCCAGCCCACTGCCACTTCAGTTTGCTTACTCTGCAGGCTATGTCGGTAACTCCGGTTCTCTTCCGGATAACTTCATTTCTGATCTTATCCTTCAGAGAAACTCCGATCATAGCCCGCTGATTGACCTTGAATTTTTGGACCAGCCCGACTGTCAGTGTCCACGGTTGAAGACCTTAGTCTTCAAACACTGCGGGATTGGCGACGAGAAGACTTCTTTGTTATAGTTATTTATAATATCGTCATATCTACTATGCTGCTGATTGCACTTATGTAGTGGATAGGTAAAATCAGCCCAACTCAACATTGTTCCAGCCCTATGCGGGGCAATCTCTGGACAAATAACAATATTGGTATCTACAAACAAGCAAGGGTTTTTATTTGTTGAATAAGTGCACTAATTAAAGAAGATAAATCTATAATTTGTGAATCAAATCTGCCTAGTTCAGCTACAGATGAGCATACTACCTTTATTGACCTAAATTAGCCTGTTAAACTATTTTGTAATTTATGACTAAGTTTTTATTGAATAAACATTATCTTGTCTTATCTTATCTAAATATATTTGTTTAATTAAATGAGTGTATGGTTCATGTTCAGGCGTGTATGACCTGATGTATGACGTTCACGAAGCAATAGGAGTACAAGGATCGTAACAAGTGGCGATCTCTAGTTTTTGCTTTCCCCCATGGGTAATAGGCGTGAGTTTATGTATGTATGTATGGTTCCCTTTAGGATAAGCCTGGGCCTGGCAACGCCGTCGGGCGGCTCCGTACGGTCGCACGAGGCGCGACGCAGCGGCACGGACGAGGCGCGGCACAGCGGCATGGGCGGCACCTACGCGGAGTCGTCGGTGGTGCTGGCGGAGCCCTACGTGCTGGCGGGCTCCAGCGCGCACCGCTTCGTATCCATCCCCAAGTACATGATTCCGCAGATGGAGGCCTTCAGCTTCCTGCAGATGAACTGGCTCTACGACATTGTCAAAGTAAGTTTTTGAAGTTCTTGAAGGTACCGCGAAGTTTTGAGGTTCTGTAGTAATATCTTCTCAATTGCTGTCTCATTGCTGAGAATTGTGACTCCGTTTCAAATTGTGAACGGTTTTTCTCCATCTGTTACGATCGGTCGCCTGGTGGGTACCTCCAGTTGCTCAGATATTTGATGCTACCACCGTTTTAGTCTTCGGCCTAGAGGCCGGCTAGAGGAGGTTTTTCCTGTCACCATTAGACGTTCCGTGTTGTTGGTACCACTGCGGACAACGTGGCCGAAGTATCTAACGATACGTTCCAGACTGGTTGAAGACAGTTTTTGTGCTTTCTCTAGTTTGAGTTGTTCAAGGATCGATACATTTGTGCGGTGGACTCTCCATGGTACCCTTAATGCGCGGCGCAAGCATCACATTTCGAAGGCGTCAATTCTTTGCCTGTCGGTAGCTTTCATCTTCCAGGTCTCTGCCCCATACAGACAGATGGAGAAGACAATTGTGCGGACCAGGTATTTCGTTCTCCAATTGGTAATATTTTTGTCTCTCCAGGTTTTGCTAAGTTGAGTCATAACTGTTTAAGCCATGCCAATTTGTCTTCGAATTTCTAGTTCGCAACTACCCTTATTTTTAAATTCAGAGCCCAGATACTGAAACTGTTCGACGGTTTCATATTCTGCTAAGATGACCGTACGCTGGATGGTTTCGAAGCGATCCATAACTAGGAGCTTGGTCTTACTTTTATTTATTGCGAGACCCATTGTTAGGCTGATAACTTCCAACTTATTCAGTAACTTCGCTATTTCAGCTTCAGCAGGCTTAGCATGACGCTTTCTACTCTACTGTAGAATAGAAATCGCTTGTCTACCGAAAATGTTCTACTGTCTGCTCTTCTGTCGACACAACGCTTGTCTACGGTTCTCGTGCTAAGCCTGCTGATGAAGCAAAAAGAGTGGTGTCATCTGCGTAACGGAGATTTGATATTTTAACCCCACCCACCTTGACGCCTCCTTCCCAATCTTCGACACATTGGTGCATGATGTACTCGCACGAAAATATGTTAACTAGGATGGGTGTCATAACGCATCCCTTGTGAAAACTGAAATGACTTGATGGATGTAATATCACCTACAGTTATATCTGTACTAATAAACCAAAATTTATCGTAATGCAACGATGCCCTTGCATCCCATGCATTCGGGCCTTCTACCAACATGGGCAAGTTGTAAATCCCGATAGCCCTGAATCTAAATGTATGTCCAATTAATGGCTTATTTGGACACAAATTCAGAGCGGGCTGTTACTATTATCAGTCCTGACGCTTTTAACCGGCTTCCTTTTGCAGCTGAACACCCAGAACATGCGGTTGTGGTTCAACAAACAGTTTGACGAGCTGTTTGTCTTGAAGAAGCGGGAGGTGGGCCTCGTTTCTGAGAGGAATGACAGACTACGCTTCATCATTGAAGGTTATTTATTATATCATGTTGTTGATAAAGTAATGGATACCCAAGCAACACGCAAGCTTTTTCAAAATCAATTTAACTGCATATTTAGAACTAAGGGCAGATTTCACCAACGAAATTAAACGTGATCAATTCACGACTGAGTTCAGAACTCCAAACATAAAGTGAACGCAGTTCAAGCTTAAACTAGTTAAAATTGCTAAAAGCCCGATTTTCGGCGTTCAAGTCTCTAAACGAGTTCATGAGCTGTCAGTGTCGTGTTGTTTAGAAAATATTGTTTGTTTCTTTTATTATTAATATTTCTTTTGTAAGTATGTGGCTAATCACATCAAATATATTAAAATGAAAAAAATGTTAAGACTAGGAGAATATATACACTCGCGAGCAATAAAGTGGAACCACTTCATCGTCCGCTGCTCGAAACTTTTTACAACTTCTATGCAATGAACTATGGATTGTGGCATATCATTTGAATGGTTCCGTTTGGTGCCGGACGTAAAGAATAGCATCATCCTATTTCTTCCCGTGGGTGTCGTAAAAGGCGACAAAGGGATTTACTAGAGAATGGGCAGCAGCGTTCTCTATGCATTTTTAAAAACCATACTGCGATCGCCAACCCGCCTGCCAAGCGTGGCGATTATGGCAAGCCCCCCCCTTTTTGGGACAGGCCTATGTCCAGTAGTAGACGTCTTTCGGCTGAAATTATGATAATGAATTGAAAGGCAATTTTGTTAGCTTCAATATCATAACCAAAGATTATTCACCTTATGTCATGGAACGTAAAACAAAAAACATAAATTTTTAAACTAAACACCATATTGTTTGGTAGTCCTGAAACCCTATAAAAAGGGGGCGTTTTAGACCTGAAAACTGCTTTAGTCGAAGAGTGGCAGGTAATCCCAGGAAACTCATTCGGTCAATGAAAAACCGTTTACAGGCACTCATTAGGGCCAGGGGGGGGGGGGTAACACAAAATATTAAGGGGTAAAAAAATTAAATTGTAAATTAAAAAAAAATCTTTTCATATTACTTCCTATTCATTAAAACGTCCACAACTTCGACCAATTGCAATAATTCTCTAAATTTAGGTAGAAAATTTAATTCATTTTAAATCTTTTAGATATATTTTGAAAGCTAACAAAATTACCCTTTAGGTGATATACCACAATCCACAGCTCATTGCATAGAAATTGTAAAAAATTGTCTTGAGCAACGCGCGATGAAGTGGTTCCAGTTTATTGCTCGCGAGTGTAGTAGAATATCTATGAAAAAAATCGAGTCTCTACTTTTTTTCTTGATGAATAGGATAGGAATGAATAATTTTGACGTGTTTTATTTTTTCTGCCAATGAACACAATTTCTGTTCTATTTTTCTTTAATGATCTTTCAGAACTGAACAAATTGTCTGACCTGCGAGGCAGCTTCCATCATCTGAAAACAATGATCACTGATCCTCAGTGGAAGCAAGAAGAATATGTGCAGAAGCTTGTTAAAGTAGAGCCTGAGGAGGTATGTATAAGCTTTGAAGACTAATAAACCTTTGCTTAAAAATTATAACCCAGTCTTACCAACGTCTACTGCCAGACACATGCCACATTATTATGATGGTGATGCTGACGAAAAAAATGTTTTTTAAATAATGAAAAAGTGTTTATTAAAGAAGGCTAAAATTTTCACAAAAGAGGATTGATAATGCTGTAGAACTGGCAATTTACTTGAAATACGTCCCTCAGTCTTTAAGACACCCATTGAATTTTTGCTTTTTAATCTAAAACCGGATACTTCCTACCAGTCAACCACCAAAGTTCAGTCATTACATCCACCAACCCTTACAAGGCCCGTGTGGGGTTCGCCCTCTCACAGAGACGAGGCCTGAGTTCTAGCAGTGAATTTTAATTTAACTTTTAGCTTTATCCAACTGCAAAGGACTGCCTATGGCATTAAGTCCGCCTCTGTACATTGGTGTGCTTAAATTATAAATAAATAAATAAAGGGGTTATAAAATCTGGATGCATATGAATTACTTATTTCCCACTAATCAACCAACCTAAAAGGGGGCAACAATGTCACCTAATGTTAACATTATTTACGCAGTGTTTAATCGAGCCGTACATAAGCCCGAGTCAGATCGTGATTATCCCGCCGGATCCGGGACCGAAGGACGATTTTCGCGAGAGAGCGCTCATGGACATGATGGACGGTGTGCTTGAGAAGCTGTGGCACGAGGAAATCAAGAAGCCCATCCCTATGCCGCAGTGCATGGTCTGATATCACTACTATTTTACGTAACTATGATACAAATTATGTGTGACTCCGGTTATACGAAACCAACCGATGTTTTTTCCGTGTATTCCCGTTGTCCCCGTACGCCGTGTCCCCGTCCTACGGGGACAGCGGTACTTCAATTAAATATTTAAAAACACTTCCCGTTGTCCCCGTCGTTTGATTTTACATTAAAAAATATGTTTCTGGCGTTGTGTGGTCACAGTTCTAACCTTACCTGTTTCGATTTAAAAAAGGTTTACTTCGTACGATAAGGGGACAACGGGAAATAAATTGAATCACGTCTCGCTGTCCCCGTGACGGGGATATGGCAAACGGGGACAACGGGAATACACTGTTTTTTGTTTCTATGTCTTGTTTTCTTACTATACCTTTTTATGGGTCATTTAATGTCGCAGTTTAACTTTTTTTTAAATTTATACTTTATAATCCGATCAGTAAAATCTGCTGTTAAATATCAAATCTCCTGCGGGAAATGCAGTGTCATAGCTGGATCCACATCCTGACGATCCAGTGCGCTCCGATCGGGCGCGGCAGGAGTGCGATCCAAATGCGCGGTCAGAGGTGGAGCGCCCGATCCGAAGGCTGTGACGGTTTTTCAACAATGCTCACAAGCACCTCACCCGCGCGCCCGGTGTGGATGGTTTTGGTTTTGGCGGACAAATCCGAAACACCTTTTGCTAGATTAAGTTCAGTTGAACATACACGCTCGTTAGGGATCCACACATGCGGCAACGTCGTCGTTGAGACTATAATGACAGCTGTAACCTACATTCTGCTCATTAAATATTTACGCAAAAGATCACAAAAACAAAGATTGAAAAGATAGTACTGGGTGAGAAAGATAAAACTGGTTGGAATATGGGTCTCAGCTTTACAAGGAATCGCCCAATTCACACACAACCGTCCACACCGAGCGCGCCAAACGACTAAGGTGCCTTTGAGCATTGTCAAAAAACCGACAGCGCTCGGATTTTCCGCTCCACGGAGTGCGCGCTCCACCGCATGTGCTCGGATCACGCGCGGCATATAGCGACACTGACCGCGCTCCTGCCGCGCCCGATCGGATCACATGCGGCATATCTACACTGACCGCGCTCCTGCAGCACCCGATCGGATCACGCGTGGCATATCTACACTGACCGCGCTCCTGCAGCACCCGATCGGATCACGCGTGGCATATCTACACTGACCGCGCTCCTGCCGCGCCCGATCGGATCACGCGCGGCATATCTACACTGACCGCGCTCCTGCAGCACCCGATCGGATCACGCGTGGCATATCTACACTGACCGCGCTCCTGCCGCGCCCGATCGGATCACGCGTGGCATATCTACACTGACCGCGCTCCTGCCGCGCCCGATCGGATCACGCGCGGCATATCTACACTGACCGCGCTCCTGCAGCACCCGATCGGATCACGCGTGGCATATCTACACTGACCGCGCTCCTGCCGCGCCCGATCGGATCACGTGCGGCATATCTACACTGACCGCGCTCCTGCCGTGCCCGATCGGAGCGCACTGGATCATCTGGTGTGGACCCAGCTAATCAATCATACATTCATTGGCGGACAAATCCCAAACATTTAGTTTCGCAAACTGCCTATACTGAGTCTTACATGAATCTAAATGTATGTGTATCGGCGCGCTGCTTGTGAAAAAAGATACCAAAAACCTGTCACATCAAAATTTTATGTTAGTTCTCTATTTCGCCATATTCAATTAGATCCATTTAGAACCGTTTCGTCCATAATCAGCTAGAAAAAGACCCAGAGAACTTCAATGAGGAGGATCTTCGGCAAGTGTTCGACTACGAAGAGAAGGTTCGGTTCCGCACCGAAGAGCGGGACAAGTACCGTAAGATGCTTCATGCGGAGTACGCCAAGGTGTCGCAGGTGCTCAACGAAGGCATCGTCAAGTTCAACCAGAAGGTAAGACGAGTCTGGGTTTCCAGAGAAATGAGACTAATCAACCTGATACACCTGTCAGAAAATACAGGAATTGATTGGTCTAATTTCAAAATAACTAACGAAACACTAAAGAATGACTTAAGTCCTAAATCCCTAATGTAGTTATACTTATATAAGTAGACGGCCTGACTAAAGTTGTTATGATATGGGGTAACCATCCAGCCGTTAGTACTGCAGCTCGATGACTGCTATTCATTATGTTTATTAAGTAATCTTTATTATTAAAGCATTTAGCTCCGCAGCATTTGCGAATAGTCTGTTAGTCATTGTGACTGTCGGTGACAGTGATTAGCCATTTTTAATTTTACGTTCTACTTATATTGTCTCCGTGTCCGTCTATCATTTCAGGCTGTCTGTCAGTTTTTGGAGAACAGCTATTTACATCCAAAAGTAATAGCTGATGGCGGCATGGTTATCAGCCTGCTCACAGAGGTTTTTTTTTAGGTGCGAGACAACTCTCTTTTGAAGATTAGGGTGGACTCCATCATCGGTCAAGAGAATCTTAACCTTATGCGCTTGCGCAGAACTAACTTGGACCGAATTGAAAAGTCAGAGGAAATAGAAGCAATAAGGTTTGATTGAGCAGTTGAACTCTTTGTCATGTAGATGTAATCGCAGATTGTAATATTTAGTGTGAAGTTTTTCGGGTTAGCCTATTGGGCTGGTGTCAGCGTTCAGCCGTAATTTCTTACCGGTGAAACTGGTACTGCTCGATTCGATTACCCTATAGCCGGATCCACACTAGACGATCCAACGCGCTCCACGCGGCAGGGGCGCGCTCCATAGGAGCGTTTGATGTGGACTTGCCTCGCGCGATCCCAACTGCGCGGCAGGAGCGCGCGCTCCTTGCCGCGAGCGATCCGTCAGTTCTCGGTTTTTGTTACTAGCACACAGGCGCCTCAGTCTCTCGGCGCGCTCGGTGTTGGCGTTTGTGTGTGGAGCGCGCGATCACAAATTATGGAAAATTTTGAAAGTGGCCGTCTAATATCCCTTTACAAGGAACATAAATGCTTATAGGATCCAAGTGATATATATTAAATATTTAAAAAGAATGTAGGTTGTTGCTGCCACAGCAATTCGACGTCGATGCTGCACGTGTGACTCCATAGCGACCGAAAGTTCAACTGTGCTATACTTAAGCGGATCGGTGTGGATCGGTTGGAGCGTTTCGATGCGACGCGGCGGGATCGCAAGAAAAGTTAAGTTCGCCAGACGACTCGATCCATGATCCATGCCTCATGCTCCCGGATAGCGGATCGCAGGAATTGGCGATCCATTTTGGATCGTCTGGTGTGGATCCGGCTTATCACTTATTTTTACTACCATTGCTTATCTTTATGCTTTCACGTTTTGACAAATCAAAGCATGCACATTACTATTCATAAAACAGTTTTTTGGCATCCTACAAACATTATCTACATGACGAGTATCTTAATTAAACCCTATTTCTGTATCTACAGAGACGAGATAGCTCTTTATGAGCGACAGGTGGATGAGTTGAATGCAGAGTTCCTAGAGATACAGGGACAGGGCGTGGAGTGCCAGAGCGCGTACGAGAGCCTCACGGCTAAGGACAGACAGATGGACAAGACCTTCAAGAACCAGTTCGCTGATATGTCGCCCATCATTGTTGAGCAGGCCTATAAGTTCTTCAAGTAAGTTTGACTTTGGGTTAAGGCATTTCTTGAGCAGATCTCAAATATTACTCAAATCAAACTCAAAGCATTTATTTCAATTAAACTATTTACAGGCACTTTTGAATTGTCAGAAAGATAAAGCTAGTTGTCTATTTCAAAGTCCAGTAGGTAAGATTCTTACGGAGAAGAACAGGCAAGAAACTACATTACAGTGCTGGACCACAAAATTCACAACTCTTGAGCACATAACCTTGCAACCGTTCAACGGGGTCCGGTCGCAAGTCGCACATCGCCCAGTTCTCAGTTGTCAAAGTCAGTCAAATTATTTATTTCAAAGGCACATAAATGGCACTTTTGAACGTCAAATTTACAAAGAAAATAGAATTGATTCTAGTCGGTTCCTATCGGTTCCAAAAGGTAGCTTCGTATGGAGAAGAATGGGCAAGAAACTCAACAACAAACAAACACCGTTAATCTTTTAAAATGTTTTACAATATTTTGTACAGGTAAGGTATTTTGTCAGTAGGGTAATTTCATATTTTCCGAGTTCGTTTATCGGGTCCGGCGCACCGCACCCTGGGCAATCAGCCTCACTTCCATCCTGCTGACTGATCTGGAACTACTGGCCGGTGGGTTTCATCCTACAATACTACATGAGCTTTATATGAATGGTGATACGAGAAGAAAAAAAATGTTTGTATTTTTAAAACATCCTTTGGAAATTAAAACCTGTAGAGCTTTATATATATATATATATTTTTTTTTTTTTTGATGTATGCTTTGTGTTGTTGTCAGGAAGCGCCCGAAATGGCACCAGCGCGTCACGATGGTGCCGGGCGTGCTGCACGAGCTGGCGGCCGCCGTGGGCTCCGGCCTGCGCCCCGCGCTGCTGCACAGCGACTGCGTGGACTACTTCAAGGGGTGAGCCACTCTCCTTAAAGACCAAATGGCACCAGCGCGTCACGATGGTGCCGGGCGTGCTGCACGAGCTGGCGGCCGCCGTGGGCTCCGGCCTGCGCCCCGCGCTGCTGCACAGCGACTGCGTGGACTACTTCAAGGGGTGAGCCACTCTCCTTAAAGACCAAATGGCACCAGCGCGTCACGATGGTGCCGGGCGTGCTGCACTACAAGCAATAATATTTATTGCGGTTTTTTTACATTAAATTACCTAATTAAATATTTGAATACCCTATCAAACAAAATTAAAGACATTGTGCTAGCGCAAGATATTTAAACACATTACAAGAAAATTAATCACACTAAAGCATAGCGTTTTTTTTTTAATTATACTTATTTGTTATCTGATTTAATTACAAGAAAATTAAACACATAAAACTGTGTTTAATGTTCTTGTAATTAAGTCAGATAGAGCCTATAAATAAAAGTTAAACTAAATTTAACTCTGTTACATTTTTGCCTAAACCGCTATCGCAAAAAATGGCTATTTTAAATTAATGCAAAGTTAAGCCAAAAATTCGGCGTAATTTCCCCGGATATCCTTGGTAATATTCTGCCGAGTAAAAATTTTACCAAATGAAAATGTGCGTAGGTACTTAAATCATTCCAAATATTGCAATGGTATAAAAAAGGTTGGTAATATTTGTTTGGATAATGAATTTTGTCAAAATCATTTTGGCAAAGCGGCAGGATCCCGTGTTGTATGATTCTAATTATTATAATCCTCTCTCAATCTGTTATAGTCGCGTCGCGAATTATATTTTGATCAAGGTACAACCTGACACTGACGTGCAAATATAACAAAAAACGTAATAAAATTTGAATTTTGTGGGTTACTGCTGCGGATCCTCCTTAATAGAGTAGATAAACATCGTTTACATAATTATTATGGCGTTAATGAGGTACCAGGGAAGCCACATGTGCAGATGAAATTATTGCCAAACTTCTTGTCTTCAACGTAGTCTTTAATCTTATAATATGCTTTTTTTAAACGACTTTGGCAACTTGTTATAAAAGCTGTTACTGTTAATAAGAAATGACTTGCTTGTTTTGGGTATCTGAATTCCATGTTTCCCACGTGTATTTATATTATGGAAATCGCTTCTTATTTCCAAATACTTTCCTAGATATAAAGGGAACGCAGAGTATATCAATTTCTTTGAATTTGTTTCTAAGGGACTCATGATGACCCATTTTATAGATCGCGCATATTGCCTTCTTTTGTAACTTGCAAATTTTATCTACGTCAGCTGCCTCCCTTCCTCATCCTCTCAGCAGAACGCCATAAGACATAATACCTACTGTGGAAATAAGCAAAGTATACTAACCTAGCTGTGGCTATATCAGTCAACTGCACATAGGCCTCTCTCAAGCAACGCAACGACGACCGCTTCTGCGCTTCATCACATCATGCAAATTCCGGTAATGCCTACCCGTGTGCCCATACCCGTGACGACCTTCACTAGGCCACATGGGTGTACTCACGCTGTGCTTTTCGGCCTCATCAGCCATCCGTTCCCCAGACGAGAACCATAACCTCTATATTCTGTAATGTAATTTCAATGATTTAGAGTGGAACAGCTGGACCAAATCAGCAATATGCCAACAGTGTTGGACGAAAATTTGTGGGTCACCATGTGCAAGCTGAGAAGAATCAAAATTGAGAACGAGATTAAGGTAAGTTACTAATATTACTTTTTAATTAAGTAAGTAATTAATAAAGACCCATCTCTGAAATTATTGAAGCCGGTGACCGGTGCCCGAGAAGTTGTGTGTAAACCAGTTGTAAATGGCCATGTGATGTGGAGGAATGCGGCAAGTTTTTAATACGAATGAAAGTTGAAGACACAAAGAAACGATTGATGGCTTTGGCTTGTGTGTGAAAGAATATAATATATAATACGGATAAAAAGGGGTCGACTACTGAGATGATGGCTAAAAGAGATAGACGATGTTCTGAACCGACCCCAAATAAATTGAGATGATATACATAAACATGATGATTTACATAAGTACAACTCATCAAACCAGACTTGGGTTCCGTAGGTATTTTTCGGGTGACCACTGAAAACCAGCGCTGTGCTGTGGGTCCCCCATAGCACAGCATCATGCTGAGTGCAAGCCTTCTTGTCACAGTCATGACGTGCAGCTTCCCACTATTTGTTTGTTTGTGATCGTGATTATAATATCTACTTAGATCTGTTTTCTGTAATGTTTACCTTCCAGTTTATTACATATTATGTTTTCCAATATTGTACTTGCACGTTGTTCTGTGAAAAATAAAATTATTTTTCTTTCTTTCTTTTCTTTCTTTCATATATGGGTAGGAGAATGATGATATATGAACGTTTTCCGTAGATGAGAGCACTGATCCAGGACTTGGCGTACGTAGAACATGCTAACGGCGTATGGTCTAAAGCCATCCAGGCTCGGCGCACGTACCTCACCTCCTGCCAGGCCAAAGCACTGCACCATCGAGAAATAGTGGAACTCGAAGCCAGGAACAAAACTGTTCAGGTATTGGATTAGGTGTCAGAAGATTGACAACGAACTACAAGTAAAAATCATCGTAAATGGTACTCAATATTTCTGTGGCCATGAAAAATATCCTACGTTATCTTTAAGGACGCTATCACATTTTGAACTCGCTCGAGTTTAGGTATCTGAATCGCAACACAACAACATTACGCGCACGCACACATTGAAAACGCTGACCGCTCGATTTTATACGTAACTTAACTAATCTTGGTACTTGAAGGTATATTTTTTTTTATTTTACTGGTATTGATAGAGTAAAGTTAGTTGCAAGTTTGAAATCGAATTTTAGTAACTGTGACTAAGTACTATCTGCGTGATAATTATGTTTTTAGTATTTTTAAAATTCATCAGCCATTACGTAGCGTAGGTAGGTACCCAAAAATTTCAAGCGCTGGCCATATGGATTAAATACCATATTTTTACATAAACTAACAACCTAAACATTTTACTATTACAAGGAACACCTACGATTATCCCCCAGGCTACTATTAGTTAGAAAAGATGTAAGTAGGTGCTTGTAAATATTATTTTTGCTGGCAAATGTATGGCATTTCATAATCAAATACTAGCCTGGGAGTTTATCGTAGACTTTCTTTGTGATATTTAAAAATAATCATTCCCTTATGAACAGTAAGTATTTTATTTACAGAGACCGGGGCGCGATTTCAGTACTTTTGATAAAAATTAAAACCAAAGTAGGTAGTAAAAAGTATATTTTCATTTCATGTTTCAAAGTAGTTCAAATTTAGAATGAAGGCCAGCTCTTTCTAGGGTTCCGTACCTGAAAAGTCCAAGCGGAGCACTATTGCTGTCACTCACTGAAAATAAAAAACTGGTCAAGAGCGAGTCGGACTCGCGCACCGAGGGTTCCGTACGTATATATGATGTTGATGATTTCTGAAAGACTGTGCTATTTAGAGACATCGTTTTATTTTTCCTGTAATCTTTACATAAACTTCTATCACATAGAATAATTTCAGATTTTTATCTATGCAAACTTCGGAGATAAGGGAGGACAGTATTTTTTTTACATTTTGCATCAAAAGTCGGAAATTGCTGCCTAAAGAAATTCTTGAGATATCCAGGTGTGACAGACAGACAGATTTAGTCTCACCATAAGGGTGCCTTTTTACCATTTTGGTACGGAACTCTACAAAGACAACATTAGCTAGTACGTAAGGTAAATCAAATAAAACAAATTACCAACAGACGTATATCAACGTCTGTTGGTAATTTGTTTTATTTGATTTACCTTAGGTACTTACTAATGTTACAAGTGAAATTAAAAAAAAACTTACAATTGAAATTTCATTTTGCTCATTGCCATCTACGGAGACATTGCTCTGAAAGCTGTTAAATAAAAAAACCTACTATATTTTCTAATACAAGACATACCTAACAAAACTCCAGAGTAGATTTGTGATTTCTGAATGAAAATACAAAGTCTCATTACTTTTGTTTATTGCTACGTGTACGGGTTTTTTGTCCTTTATCCAAATTTTCCGAATTCGTGGCATCTTAACAGCATCATAACAAATGTAAATATTTTAGCAATGCGGTGTGCATTGCTAAAACCATACTTGGTGTCGAAAGTTATAACCATATACTATTCTGGATTTGTGAATTGACAACTAAGTTTAATAGATCTAAGATTTATCACCAAAATTTACATCCGCCATCATCAATCAAAAATTGGATGGTATATTCGTAAACACCACCTTCAACTCCTCCACAATTGATAACAATGTCGAATTTTTATTTAAAAAAATACACCCGCCATCTTGGATTAAAAAAATTATGACTTATACGTAATCACCACCCCCAAAAACCACAAAATTGACTATGTATCGAATATCTCAAAAAAAAAAAAAACCGCCATTTCAATTTGATTAAAGAAAAAAGCTTTTTGTAAAAAAAAATAACCGACTTCCAAAAAAACACTACAAAGTGAAAATAACTTTAATTTCGGAAGTCTGTGTCTTTGGATCTGTATTTTAGTTTTTTGCCACCGATTTCCGAAATTAAAGTTATTTTTCACTTTGTAGTGTTTTTTTGGAAGTCGGTTATTTTTTTTTACAAAAAGTTTTTTATTTTTCACTTTTTAGTGGGTCAGTTTTTAATTTATCTAAGTTACAATAGCCTAAAGTCAACTGCTCATCACCTTTTACAAAATATTGCTTTTCCCGATGCTGGGACGTTAATTGTTGAGGAGTTCTCCTGGTATGAACCAGGAGAACCGCCACTCACCATATGCATTTTGACGAGCATAAATTGCTTAGCAACCATATTAAAGTACCTAATCTAATCGCAACCCGTTAAATACTTATTATTATGTTGTTCCGGTGGCCATCTGTGGTCTCCATCATCAGTTCCACTTCACCAAATGGTGATTTTTGGGAGCAAATGCACGAGTTACTATAAAAAATACAAAAATCGCTATATAGGTTTGCCTATAAAATTCGAGAGTTTTCCCTCGATTTCCATGAGATCCCTTCATCAGATTCTGATTTGGTGGCCATTGCCACCATCTAGGGAGCCTACCCTTTTAAACAAAAAATAATTTTCAAAATCGGTCTATAACTGACGGAGATATCGGTGAACAAACATAAAAAAAGCATATATACGGTCGAATTGAGTAACCTCCTTTTTTAGAAGTCGGTTAAACAATGTTTATTCGTAACCTACAACCATTATTTATACAAAAAAATTACAACTATGTATTTATTTTTAAAAGAAATTCCAATAATCATAGGTACTTTTATTTCGGCCCGAAAAAGTATCAACTTCGTCCACCCACAGTATACAGTACAGCACACATTTCTGTACGTAAATATTTTTTTGCGAAAAATCGATACACCAGTGCTTCCACGAGCGCATCTGAGCGCGGAATGACGAACCGCGAGTAGAAAATGTATGGAGAAGTTGCAGGGCGCTTCTTATTTTAATCATAAATAAAAAAGTTATTTATTTACTTACAAAATATATATATGGCCGTATAGAGGACTATATAAGCAACAATTTGTTATTATTTTTATGTTTAACTATGCAGTGGATTTAGCTATATTGGTCCCTATTCAAACCCCATTTTTTTTCATTTGTCGGTTTTATTGTGATTGTTAAAACGTATTTGTGTGAAAATTTTGTATGGGGCTATACAATTTTTATGGGCGTTTTATGGAGATGAATATATTATCTTTAATTTGAGACAATGATATCCTTGCAGTTGTGACTCCTAATTCATTAAAATGGTACCTGAAAAGCACTGATATTTGAGGAAAAATGTGATAGCGTCCTTAAGCCTCGTACTTAGTCTAAACTGCTCCCAAGTTGCGATGTTTATGTTTTTTTTTTTTTACAATTTCAACAAGGTTCTAACTTTTGTTATTTTAATCATATTTGTATATTATTTTTTTGTTAATGTGAAGACGTTGTAGGCTTAATAGACTGTAGATCTGTAGACCATTTTCTATTTAGTAAGTACCTAGTACTTTTCACGGACCTACGCTGTCCTCTCATACTTATTAACACCGTAATTTGAAAACATTGTAAAAACCATTTTTTTTTTTAAGTAACCGTTGAGTTTCTTGCCGGCTCTTCTCCATAGGAAACGACCAATTGGAACTGTGCACTTAGCTTCTGACGTTTCATAAGTGCCCATGTAGGCATAAGTGAAATAAGAATATTTTTGATTTGATTTGATTTAAACAAAAGTTGTAATATGACTACACTTTGACTAGCTGGTGCTACCAGCGGGACAGGTGGAGATCGTGACCACCGGACACATGCAAGACTTCGAGGACGCCACGCTCATCCCCAGAGAAGACATCGACAAGATTAACAACCTCATACTGGTAACATGCTGTCTTTGTTCTATAGGCCGCGGTAACACGAGCGCGAATTCATATACTTTATAGAGAAACTAGCGACCCGCCCCTGCTTCGCACGGTTTACTAATCATCAAACTTGACAAATCATCGAGATTTATTTATTTTATGTATGTTTAATATTAATTTAATACACACATAATAAAGAGATATCAAGGAAACACTGGCGTGATGACTTAGGGCGAATTTCACCAGTGAAACTGAACGCGATCAGCACATCAAATCTGAGTTTAGGAGCTGTCAATGTCAATATTTCCCAACAAATGATGACACTGACTGCTCTTGAACGCGAATTAGATGTGCTGATCGCGTTCAGTGTCATTGGTGAAATCAGCCCTTAGATGCGTTTACGGGATTGGCCAGAGAAGGCAACACACAACGAACAGTGGAGAGTTATGGGGGAGACCTTTGCCCAGCAGTGCGACAATACAGTTAGATTAAAAAAAAAACGTAAACCTTCCGAAATCAATTTTGTAAATTATAGTGAAAACTGGATCAAAATCCAATGCGTAGATTAGAAGAACAACGCGGTCACAGACAGACACGAAAAGCGACTTAAATTCATAATATGTATACAAAATTCATACTTGAATTCAAAAGGCGATTCATACGTGCGCGATTCAAGCTTGAACGCGATCAGCACGCGATGAAATTCGTGTCTGAATATGAACATGCCCTTATTTTCTTCGCTTGTTGACTCTTCTTGCTCGTGCAGCGGTTCCAGCCTTTTTGAATTAAAACCAAAAGCAAGATTAGCTTTTATGCTTTTCTCAGGTAGCCGTTAACTTTTCGAGCAATCCGCGTCTATCTAGGTACTTATGTTAGTGCATAATATATAGGCTTGTGTAACTTTAATTATAGTTACCTTCTTATTTTTGATCATATAATGTGTGTGAAGTAGATCAACGCGTAGAAAATTCCACGATATCACAGTAATAATCTTATAAAATGAACAGAAAGTTGGCGCCATGAAGCTTCGTATGATGCGCAAGCAAATGGAGTTCCGCAAGGGCATCCTGTCGAAGGAGTGGGAGCACTCGCAGATGAAGATGAAGCTGCGGCACATGCAACAGGAGCTCAACTCTTACAGGAGGCTCAAGGTGGCTATAGAGCAGTTTATATACCGCATTAGATAGGCCTAATATTCAAGGCCTTTGCTTTCAGTGATCTCGACAAAATTCATGTTTGTCATTTTCATGTATATAACTATATATCGTCTGTGAAGTTAAAACAGAAAAACAAAACTGATTTTGAAACTGATATTTTATGTAAATAAAAAAAAACAATGAATATTTTTTTTCGTTTTATCATATTTAGATATCGATTCTCAACACGTCAGTGGAGTTTCGCTAGCAATTTAATTTGACCCTGTATATATCCATTATATCAGCTTAATCAGCTAGTGTCTGCCTTCTTCCCCATGGGATGAAGGCAGACACTATAGAACGCCATCTGCGATCCTTAACATAGGACAACTCACGTCCATATTTCGCCGTTAAAAATGCGCATCAAGTTTTATAAAAACTGCGTCATTGTAAAGAGCGTCTTTCTGTCACTCATGAAGTCAAGACTTTCTAAAGCTCGATGTGTCATTTATAGTACCGGTACTTTACTCTCACCAGATCCCAAAAGAACTGCAGCTTTATCTGAAAAACAAAGAGCTTGGCTACACGGACGAGCAAGACTTTGTTCTCGTGGAGAAGGAGAACGAAGCGTCTAAGGCGGGCGCCAACAAGATACTGAATGACCAAATAAATAGGTGCGGGGATCTTGAGGTAAGAACTGGAGATATCTTCAGAACATCTATAAAACTGGGAATGGCGCAAAATCTAGCAAGCGTATTGTCCTGAAACCTTCACCAATTTAAAGATAATTTAATTATTGATCTTTTGGTGTACGCATTTTTTTAAAATACCTTTTATTTTGTGTATAATAAATTAATAATGCGTCAAATTGGGGACAGCGCTCCTTGATGGGCGAGTCCTAACTGGCTGAACGTACGACGCGTTGTGTGAGCTCAGTACAGAACACGCAAGCTAACCACTCCAGGTCACTGGCATATATCTGGGTCTTAATAAATCTTAAATTCACACATTTTGAAATTTCATCCCTTAAAGGGGTTAAATAGGGGATGAAATTTTGTATGGAAGTTAGTCATGTTGGCCGATGAGAAATCGCACACGGCTTGTAATTTTTATAAAACCAATACCTAAGTATTAAAGCAGCAGCCTGGAATCTGGATTTGCGCCCGGTTGATGACAAATGGCTCGCCCCCTATTACACGGGACTTGGCTTGACTTACAACATAACTGGCGAAATGTGGGTGTACTATAGGTACACCTCTGCGTAACCCTTCTGGGATTACAGGCGTGATGTTATGTTATAAGTATTAAAGTTGCGCTTACATGGACCAACTAAAGTTGCGCAATTCTTGGCAATTTCTATACAATACATCACAATGCAATGTATAAAGCTAGGTCTTACGCAATTTAGTTGCTTGTGTAAGCACATCTTCAAAGAGGTGCAATGGCTATAAGAGGAGAGGAAATCCGAGGTGACTACTGAGATGACAGCTTTTACAGAGGCGATAAAGATGTATGGGAGAAGTCATGCATCTCAGATATAAATACAGATGAGTAACTTTTTCAGGTAAAACTGTTAGCAGTCGAGGCAGCTCGCAGCAAGATGGAGAAGTTGATACTGGAACTAAACGTGAAGGTATCCGACAAGAAACTCCACGCGGATGCGCTGGAGCCCATCAGGATCCGACGCGTGTTCAAAAGGAGGTACAGAAACCACTGCAGAATAGTAAAGTTCTACAATTTAAACTTTAGAATCGAAGTGCTATGCAATGCAAACGACGCTAATTATTACAAAACAATTCTGTAAGTTACGTGATATGGTAATTTTATATTCTAATATAATTTTTGTACGCCGTTAAGCTACGGTTTCCTAGAATAGCGGTGGCCGTCATGAAGATCTGCAATTTTCACCAAAAAACGACAATGTCTCTGTATTTGGAAAGCCGTTATTGTGTGACCGTTCATTGTTTTTTTTGTTAACCGACTTTTAATGATTTTATACTCAAGATCACGTCTACACGAGTAGTGTTAATGATTTGAAAAAATATATGATAAATTAGAGCATTTTTTCAATAATTTAATATGTGAATATTTTAGATTATGTTTATATTACATAGTGAAGTTAATTTGTAAAGTTATGTCTAACGCGGATAAAAAACTGAGAATGGTGCAAAATCTAGGTACCAAGCGTATTTTTCTGAAACCTTCACCAATTTAAAGATAATTTAATCATTTGTCTTTTAGTATACGCGTTTTTTTTAAAATACCTTTTGTTTTGTGTATAATAAATTAATAATTCGTCAAATTGGGGACAGCGCTCCATGATGGGTGAGTCCTATTACTGGCTGAACATACGACACGTTGCGTGAGCTCAGTACAGAACACGCAAGCTAACCACTCAAGGTCAATGGCATCTATCTGCGTCTTAACGGCAACACATAGAGAGCTCTGTAGCACCTTTTAACACCTGTTTAACAAATAAAAACTTTGATTTTGACACAATGTGGAAACTGCACATCATCTTAGACTTGACGATGTGCGATCTCCACATAGCGAATCCACATCAGCAGATAACGTTACATTTCCTGTCAGGATGGAGACGCTGGTATTGCGCAGCCGGCTGATCCGCGAAGTGCAAGCCAACCACTCCACCATCGTGATGCTGCAGACCGAGCTGGAGCTGCTGCGGCTCAAGACTTTCCCTACCCTCGCCAGCTTCTGCACTTACTAGAATATAGCTTGTTATTTGAATCTGTTTACCACGGTTTGGTTGGCTGAGCCGCGGTAATGGTGAGCCGACGCGCCAGCCAGCAGCAGGTAGGGATATCTATAGGGCGAGCAGTGGACCATAGATGTATGTTGTCTGCGTGATCTCAAATGCATGCAGACTGCCACGAAGGAAAGTAACTATAGTACTTTCCTTCGTGGCAGTCGGCATGCATTTGAGATACTTATACAATTAGGTGCCTAGGTACATTTTACACACAGAGAAATACGGGTGCGTCTCATAACGTATAAACTCATTTGGTCAAATTTCATTTTATTATCGTTCTTAAGATATAATCAAAGTGAGATATACCAACTGTTGATATAATTTCTTTACATAAAACATTTATTTATTCTAAAACTTAATTAGTATATCGTTGTTTGATAAAACGATTATGTAATCGAAAATCATTTGGTCTAACGTTTAATATGTATATTGTTTATTTAATCGAAAATCATTAGGTCTAACGTTTAATTTAAATAAAAAACGTCATTATGGTTAACACCCCGAGTCCAGAGTACCCCGACTCGGATATGTTAGGTTAGAATGCTAGGAGGGAGCGAAGCGGAGCGGAGCTCCCGCCTTAGCCTTCGTGATATTTTTTTTTTATACCACCCAGAAATAGGAGCACCGCTGAGCGGGGCTCCGTCGACCTATCTTAGCGCAAGTGGTAATCAGTTACTGGTCATTATGGTTAACACCCCGACTCAGAGAGTGTATTCCCGTTGTCCCCGTTTGCCATATCCCCGTCACGGGGACAGCGGGACGTGATTAAATTTATTTCCCGTTGTCCCCTTATCGTACGAAGTAAACCTTTTTTAAATCGAAACAGCTAGGTTAGGTTAGGTTAGAACTGTGACCACACAATGCACGAGCCGAACGAGCGAAGCGGCCGGCGAGTGCCAGAAACATATTTTTGAATGTAAAACCAAACCACGGGGACAACGGGAAGTATTTTTAAATATTTAATTGAAGTACCGCTGTCCCCGTAGGACGGGGACACGGCGTACGGGGACAACGGGAATACACGACTTAAGGCTTCTACATACCGGGGCGACTTGTCGCGCGACGCGACGCGACACAAAGGCACCGCCCGTCCCGCGACACGCGGGGCCTTTGTGCCGTGTCGCGCGACAAGTCGCGCTGGTATGTAGAAGCCTTTAGAGTACCCCGACTCGGATAGGTTAGGTTAGAACTTTATTACTTTAATACTAACTTTTATTACTTTAATACTAAATAAACTAACCCATGTCTATGCAATTTTGCTTTGTGTTTTTAATTTAAGTAGGCGTTTTCATCATATTAGACCAAATAAGTTTTATATCTTTTGAGTGGTATGTCAAACGATTTTATATTTAATGTATGTTATGTCAAACGATGTTATATTTAATGTATGTTATGCTTATAAAAATTAGTTATTTTAATATTATATCAATCGTTCATTATATTAACTAATCGCTATATTAAATAAAATTATAGGTTTCGTTGTTATATGTTGTTAATATTAGAGATTTTGTTGTTATATCATCTATTACTTACCCGAGAAATACGAGTAGACTGAAAGATGTGTGGCATTCGCATTTTGATCCTAAACGGCTTTTTTTATTGCATTACATAGTGTGGAGTGTTACTATTTATTATTAGGTAGGTATTACGTTTTGGCGTAAAACGAGTGAAATGTAATAAAGTGCCGCCCACAAGCAGAATTCACGTTACATTACACATTACACGTGTCTGTACATGGCTTAACACAGTAGCTGGTTACATTAAAATTTGTGTTGAGTTTGTTAATAAATTATGGAAAAAACAGAATCAGATTTTTATTTTTGTAGTTAATTAACTAAAGATATACAATCTGGCTCTGGATGTACGACATTAAATTAAAACGAGCACAGTACTAGTCCATCGAAACATTTTAAAATACGAAGATTAGTAAGTAGTTAATGGAAAATTTTAAAATAGCAATTTTCAAACAAAATAAATAGCAGAATCAACTGCATAAAAAGTAAACACTCTCCCCCTTATTACAAAACAAGGTTTACCTTCAGACCAAGGTTTAAAACATGGAGCCATTATTGAATTTCGAACTTTATTCCGACTATGGTAAAGTTCCTAAACACAAAACTGTCAACTTAGTACCGAACTAAGTTTTCAGTGTTGTATATAGAACGGTATTTCAATCACTGTTACGTTCTTTTTACAAAAACTAGCTCCATGGTTTAAGCCATGTCAAAATATAAATCTTGTTTTGTAATAAGGCAGTCTATACCTATCTACGAAAAGATAATGACCTTACGCGGCGCGTTAGGCGCTCCTTACAATGTTTACCTATTATTACGGACTCAGATCTACATCATGTTGAAAAATAACAAAATGGAAAATAATTTCCTGTGGCTAAAGTATTCATTGGATTTGATTTATTTTTTGTATACGGGTAAAAACCAAGATACTCTTTACGTGGTTTATATGAATGTGAATCGTCCTGTAACACCTTGTACACAGTTACTTTTGCCTTTTATTGCAGAGTCCATGGGTCGAGGTTTGTCGAAATCACAAGTCAAAAGAAAAACGCTGATTACAAAACTTTTATTTTCCATAAACAAATCTACAGTTATTGATAAAATACATTCAATTATTAATAGTTCGATACAGCTCAACATTTATAGAAAAACATAACCATCCATTTTAATGATATAAAAATGATGGAGATTGTCCAAGTTTTATATCACGAATATTAAAAATCTGTAAATTCGGAGGCAACAAAGCCTTGTACGCGCATAGGCAATAACAAAGTAATGTAGGTACAGTTGTGAAAAACGCCATCCATCTTATTCTATGGAGTTATCTAAGTCTATGATTAGCTGTCTGATTTGACACATTATGGTAAAAATCTACAGGATGCAAAAGCTATGCTATTAATATTGTAGGAAATGTGAATTAATTTCTAAACACGACTGTACCGTATGAAATTTTCATAAAAAAAGATAGAATTAGGCCACAATTCGTTTAAAAAAATAATCGTATCACACTATTTACCATCACAATTTCGCCAATATTAATCAAAAATAAAAATTTGCTATAATTTATGTTTTTAGAATTCTGAACATTGGTACAGAATCTTTTGAAATTATTTTATCTGATGTGAGAATCGTATTAAACTGCAAATCGCGTAAAATACACTTGAAATGCTCCAAGAAAAACTTCAAAATCTACTGTCCGGAAGGCTGGTAATAAAGGAATATCTACTCAATAAACTAGGTAGGTAGGTACATGTGTGTGTTTTACATTAGTAGGTACAGTCAACAGGACATCATTGGTAACAAATTGACATTAAAGACGCTATCACATTTTGAACTCGCTCGAGTTTAGGTATCTGAATCGCAACACAACAACATTACGCGCACGCACACATTGAAACCGCTGACCGCTCGATTTTATACGTAACTTAACTAATCTTGGTACTTGAAAGTATATTTTTTTAAATTTGACTGGTATTGATTGAGTAAAGTTAGTTGTAAGTTTGCAACGGAATTTTTAACTGTGACTAAGTACTATCTGCGTAATGAAATGGTACCTGAAAAGCACTGATATTTGAGGAAAAATGTGATAGCGTCCATAACAGCGCCTTCAGTCCGTTCACAGTAATGTTACATCTGACAGTAGCAACCCAACAGCAACCATACGGAAACGAACATAAAGACCACTGTGGTTTTGGTAGGCTCGTCAGTATAGCAACCTTATTTTTGTAGCAATAAAGACCACTTTGATTTTGACAGTGATGCAAAATCACTAGGTAAAACAACTGTGAAACGACTAATATTGTGGTTTTCGTATGTGTGGGTGACGTTGACTGTACTTTTCTTGCAACATTTCAAGCACGTTTACAACTACGGCTGTGCGCATTAAACTATGACAGTACAAAGTCTATTATAACGGTACATTATATTACTAATACTGCTATTTTATTTACTAAAAATGTAGGAGATATGTAAGATCGGGGTCGGGGTATTAGAAGTTACGAGTACTTTAGGGATACAAAAGTGTAGAAAATTTGTTTATCTACGCAGAGAAAATCCATTTGCATGTAGATGCTCGCAAACACCGCGACTAAGCGACACTAACACCGCAACAACGGGATTTACTTTCGACATAATGACGTCTGCGCCATGCTAGTCCAGAGTATGCGTTTACACAGCGTTTTTGCAGCGTCTGTGTGACGTAAACGCGGACGCTGAACATACGCTCAGCGCGAAGAGTCGGTGACACTCTCTTCTTTGAATCCAAAATAGAATGGAATATTTGGCCTGTTGTCTTATCCGAGTCTTTCACATCTTGAGTCTTAACTTAGTCTACCTTCAGGGCAAAAATACTGACACGGCTGACAGCCAGAAGCTTTTAAGCGATCACGGTCACAGGCTGTTTCGCAAACAATTCTTAGCTGACATGGATTCATATATTTTGTGCGGTATTCGTGTCCAGTCCAGATATCGTGTTTTACACTTCAGCAAATAGATAGGTACTTTGGTACCTTTAATATTTCGTTTTCTAGTACATTACGCAATCTTGCGTCAACGCAAGATGTGAGGCGTAATGTAAGTACTAGACCGCGCGCGTGCGCGTGGCGCTGTGTGTGTAATGTACTCAAGTTGAGCGCTAGTTTCATGTAGGTATCAGGCTTGAAGAAATTAGCCTATTAATTTAATTCTGTTTCATCATCATTTCAGCCGTAAGACGTCCACTGCTGGACATAGGCCTTCCCTAAAGGGGGGGGTTTGCCATAATCGCCACGCTTGGCAGGCGGGTTGGCGATCGCAGTATGGTGTTAAAATGCATAGACAACGCTGCTGCCCATTCCCTAGTAAGTCCCTTAGTCGCCTTTTACGACACCCATGGGAAGAAATGGGAATTCTGTTTGCAAGCCATTCATTTCAGCGCAACTGATCCCATTTAGTTTCAGAACCTGTATGTTCTAGATTAATTACCTAGGCTTCTCATTATTGTACAATTTGTTTTTAGTCTTATTCAATTCAAGTATTGCGAATACTGACCGCTAAATAAATACTTAACATCTTCATAAAAAAAGCGATTCCTATTTTAGGCCGGTTTGTCCGTAACTTTAGGGTCTCCCTCAATGGTGCAGTTACTCTTGTATTTGAATTAGGTTTTTACAATCAATCAATTCATCACCCATCATAAAATTATTCTAGTAATTTTGTATATTTGTCTAACAGGCAAAATTATATTTTTTTTAATTTAGTTTTCTGCTCCAATCACAAATATAACAATATAGTACAGACGCCAGCAGGTCAAGCTACCCGAAACTGTCAAATTTTCCCAATCAAACTTTAACCTTACGCTGTAGAGATATAGTTGAAAATCTATTAAAGAAATTTGGCAGATTGTAGTAGCTTGATGTGCTGGCGTCTGTACATTGTTATCTACTGATTGATTAGTGATGTTAACACATACAATAAGCAACAGGACATCATTTTTTTTTTGTCTTATTCTGGTAAAATTAGAGCGCTGTCCTCTGGTCATAGACTATAACGGCATCGGCATCAAAGAACTGACTGTGTGACTTACTGAGCGCGATGATGGCCGCGTGCTCGTTGCGCATGCGATTCTTGTATTTCTTGCTTAAATTCACCTTGGAAATAATAATCTGAATTAAACATCTTTGCATGGTATAAAAGGCAAATAATTATATGGGTTATGACGACGTCGCATTCTGCCTGCAACCATTAATCTTCATGTCATACATAGTGAACCAGGATCGCCAGGACAACTGGCTGCCATGGCAATGTTATATTCAATTGATCCTTAGTTGTGTACTTATCTGGGAAGATCTGTAACTTAGGATAGACCTATGATCAGCAGTGGAGTGTGATAACCCAGGCTGACTAATTGAAGTCTATGGGCAGTTATATTCCTTACCTTAGCATACAGTTGTTGTAGGTCGTCTTCTGTAGAGAGTGGTCGTGGCTTGGGTCTGAGGAACGCTGGTAATGACCTCGTCTTTAGTGCATCGATGTTCGCCGCATTGTCTATTTCATCTAACACTGGAACCAAGTAAAATGACATGCAATAGTACGATCAAATTCAGATGGTAATCATCACAATCATCATCATTTCAGCCCAAAGACGTCCACTTCTGGATATAGGCCTCCCTCAAGCATTATCACAGCATCCGTTACTGTGTGTTACGTGTGATACTTAGGTAATGTCTGAAATTGTAACAAAATATTAAAACCAAGATTGGGCCTAAAATGTTCCCCTGTTGAACATCGTGTTCTACATATAACTGATTTTCTTTGTAGTGATCACCTTTGACCCTGATTAAAGGCATGGTTTTGTTGGAAAACTCAACTTTAGAAGATTTAACTTTAGGATAAACTTTTCTTGATATGATTGTTCTTGTAGGTATTGGTACAGGTGTGTCAAATGTCTTAGACTAATCAACAAAATTACGAACCTCTTAAAAAAGACAATGAACTACATTAATTTGATACATTTCATGGTTCCACTATCAGTCATGCTGATGATGATCATAATAAACTGGGCTTAGTAATACTGACTGCTGCTTGAGGCATACTGCACGCATTGCTCCCTGGGGTCGGGCACGCGGTTGACGTAGCACTGCGGAGGATGGCGAACCTCCCGCGAAGTCCGACACTCCACATCACCGGCGTAGCTGACAGGACGAGCGTGACGCTGGATTTGCACCTAAAAATGTTATTACATATATTGCTATAGCCATTTAAATGAACTAGCACCAGGGAGAGTGAAGTTGAAGTTTCTCGACCGTTCTATTTCTACTACATTTCGTGATAGGCAAAACGGTATGTAGGATTAATAATTAACTGTTTTTCCTAGTGCCTAAAAGTCAATAAAATACTTCTAATCCATTATTATAAGTGCCCCCCCTTTGGGGAGGCATATGTCCAGCAGTGGACGTATTTCAGCTGAAATGTTGAAGTACCCTGTCGAAAGCCGATATCTAGTTAGGTAGGTAGGTACTAAAATCTTATTCATTGTATTTTTATAACATGTTTACCTCAGCATGTTTCATCCTATAATTTTCCTGACTAGAATATGCATGGTTTTCTTTGATAGCATAATTTTCTTTAAGGTATTGTTCATCTGGAAAGCAAGAACAATAATCGGTCATTGAGTCGTCTTAGGAACCATTTATTAATAGGTACTTACCTTGCAAGTTTCTAATTAAGAAGGAATAAATAATTAAACTTACCAAACGATTTCTGATGACGCGGCATTAGGCGGCAGTAACAAATTATAACTAACAAAATAACAACTCCGCAAATACCTCCTATAAGCCAAGATAACCAAACAATTATAACACGACCCTGCAAATAATCATTTTGGTTTGTAGTCATATTCCTGAATAAAATATTGATTAGAATGTGCACTCAACATACCTGCAGAAACATTTCAGTTAATAACACGAAAGCGAAACACGCTTGTTTTTGATCCCTTACTGTAACGTTTTCCTAACATTTTAAATACTTTTATAATACAAATACTACATAAATATAATAAAATTAAGATAAATAATAAGAAACTATGAAGTGGAAATGTCCATTTTTGAACTGTCCGCGCCTGCGCTTTGTGCATCAACTATTTTTGATCAGAAATGATAAACATCAAGAAAACTTCAGGTTTAAAGTTTCCTGCATCTCCAAAACTGAACATTCTGAAATTTCGTAGTACTTATATCCAAATATCAGCGTATTTTCAATAGTATTACAGAAATAGGGCAGGAATTACGAGAGCCTACAATTGCCATAATTACAATAGTTTTCAGAACGAATATATAACCATCACCATGTCAAGAACTCAAGATCACGAATTTGACGTCAACCGCGTCAACGTTCCGTAGCTTTCGGCAAAGTCGGCAATCCACAATGTTCTAAAGCTAAAGGCTTCTACATACTGGCGCGACACGCGACGCGACACAATGACCCCGCGTGTCGCGCGACGAGCGGTGCCTTTGTGTCGCGTCGCGAGTCGCGCTGGTCTGTAGAAGCCATAATACAGTAAATTTTCTTTTCTGCAAAATAATTAAATTAAAGGACTACAAAACAACATAGAAGTACTTAACTGTAATCTTTTATATAGTGTATACGTGCCGGCTAAAAAACATTTTTTCTTATTGATCAACTAGGTAGCAAAACGAACTGACAGTAAGGGGCCATCCATAAATTACTGTAATAAGAAACCTTTAGATTATCGGTTGTAATAAAAACAATAGACGTTAAGCCAATGATGTATTACGTTTAGATGCGTTACCTGCGCTCAATAATGGCCAGGCTATTGCCTGACATTTACAATAATAATAATTATTATTACGTATGCGCCAATGAACATGCAGCAGCTAGTGACGTAACTAAATATGTATGTTCAGCTTTTTCTAACAACAGATATTGGTATACCTAGGTCTTTCTTCACGCACTGTATGATTGTATGCAAGTAAAGTACATACTTTACTCAAAAACTGTGTAAGCCATGATGGTAGCTACATAGCTACAATCATGGCTTACACTGTTTTTGAGTGCACTAATGTTCGTGTATGACGCGTCTATTTATAACACATCATTGCGTTAAGCAGTCTGTTTGTTATAATAAGTTATGTTGTTTATAACAAGTTATATACTTGCGTGACATTACAATACAAAGATGCCATAAGATCACACCACTAAAGAGTTTGGTTGGTACTTTAAACTACAATTAACAACCGATACTACAATGTAGAAAATGCAATAGTTCTCCAGAGACAATCCAACATATCACGGGTGCCTGCAAATCAATAGCCCAGACAGACTACAAACATCGACACGATCAAGTAGCCAATGTAATAAAAAACTAGCTCACAAATACAAACTCATAGACACTGTAGTACCTTATTATTACAATCCTGAAACGGTATTAGAGAACTCCACAACAAAACTGTACTTCGACCGAGCCATACTCACCGACCGCACAATTCACTATAGCAAATATATAAACAAAAATAATATTAATAATAGTGTAACGCTGCACAATGAGTTTTTAGAATCAAAGTATTGATTTGCATTTTGTGCTGAGTTTTGGCTTTAGCAACCCCCTAAATACGTGAATTTCACATTAACGCAAGTTTTTGCGGAACGTATCCTTCGCGTAAAATGGGGTATTACTGTACTTAGATTATATTTTATTTTGAAATGTGACGTTACAAAATTCAGAACATCCCCCACCCCTTGTCACTCAATGTCACACTTCGTCGATCCCCTCCCTTCCCCTAAACGTGTGACGTAATTTAAGGACGGCCCCTAATTGTAATGTCATCAGCTGCAGCAATAAAAATAATCAATCAGTGATCACGAAACGGAACGTTAGTTTTGTGTCCTATTAATGTCAGTGTCAACTGTCAGGTTAGCTCATGTCACGCGGTTGTCAATCCTAAGATTTGTGTGATCATTGTTGTTCACGGCCGTGTTATTAATTTCTCAACCAATATCAAAACAATGTTGTTGACACAAACGCTGGCCAGCTGACTGTTAAGCGGTTTTTTAACTGTTGTTATCAGTCCTACGTTTAACCCCGCCAATTTCAAGTTATCGTCCGAACTCCGATCCTGCTAGCTGCTACGTCATTGCACACCTCTTGAACTCTACTACTGCGGCAATAGTTAAAAACATCGGTAGTGGTCGGACGTATCGCATATTGCGTAAAAGCATTTATATAAAACTGTTTACGCTACGCAATTCTATTTAGAGATCCAGTACATAGGGAAATGACGAGTATTAAATTAAGTTTTCTTCTATTGTTTACTTACGGACTGCTTGCACGGAATTCTCTTGGTTTATCCCCTGTTATCCTCAGTGAGTATCGTTTTATATTTATTATTCTAGAATATTCATGTAAACTTCATAATGTTCATAAACTTCTAGATTTCCTGAGTTGCGCTGAAGTAAGCCAATTAATTGTTTACAAAAACATTTCTATAAATATTGTTACATTTACATTATATACTTACAGGAAATTGTAGTTAGCCC
Organism: Tiliacea aurago; assembly: GCA_948098905.1. NCBI lineage: Eukaryota > Metazoa > Arthropoda > Insecta > Lepidoptera > Noctuidae > Tiliacea > Tiliacea aurago. Next base: position 26,577,657 of record OX402581.1, on the reverse strand, counting down.
TGTTGATGACAATAAGCTTGCCCCCTATTACATGAAACTCAAACATAACTGGGAAACGGAGGGTGTACTATAGGTACACCTCTGCCCAACCCATCGGGGAAACAAGGCGTGATGTTATTTTATACTAAATTAGGTACTAAATCATTTTCATAAATAAATAAAAAGTGTACCTAACAATAAAATTGTACTTATTAATTTCCTGATAGGTACAGGAAATATTTTAATAATTGTTAAGGTGATAAACAAATATTATATCTGTTGTAACTGTGCATATGATTTTATTCAAATTTTAATTAGTATGATATTGTAACATTATTGTCATCAAACACGTGACTTGCATGAACTTTTAAAGCTAGTTTAATATATAGACCTGTCTAAAGTCTGAACTAGCAATTAGTACTTATAGTATTTTTATCTCACTGCGAATGTGTGAATGAAGACAAGTAGCGTCTGCACATAACACACATGCACACACACAACCCACTTTCCACTTCGCCATTGTCTTGGACAATACCGAGAGCTCCTGCACTTAGACACACATGACATTCACAGTGTGTCTGTACACTTGGGTTATCACAATTAAACCGCGCGGCGCTTCGTGAGATACAAAGGGTTCCGTACGACCATAAAATATTTATATAATATACAACACTACATAATTTTTCGTTCCATAAATGTTGTTATAGTGGCCATAGTAGTATACACTCTGTGGATGTTTCAAGTTTATGCCTATTACGGAACCGTAATACGTATACACTTGAAATTTTCGAAAATAGATTCGGCCCGGTGACAGATGGATGGACAGACAGACAGCGGAGCCTTATTAATAGGGTCCCGTTGGCACCCTTTGGGTATGGAACCCTAAAAATAAAGTTTTTTTTATTCAACAGTCCCTGGTGACGGAGGAAGCCAGCTTGAGGCAAGACTAAACAAATCAAATGTGGTGCACTACATCTGTGCGAAATCCTCACCAAATTACTTCAACATATGGCTCAACCTCGAACTCCTGGTGCCAATCATCATTGACTGCTGGGTGGATAACTTGAAGCTGGAGTACGACAATGTTACTCGGACAACAAAATGTCCCACTGGTGTGGATATCAGGATCCCTGGTTGGGGTGACCCGGAGCCTGTGGAATGGTTGGACCCATCACATCAGAGTTCTGGAGCGTACTTCAATACAATAGCCGACTCACTAGTCAAGTTGGGATACACAAGAAATGTGTCCATCCTCGGTGCTCCATATGATTTTAGGAAAGCTCCAAGTAAGTGATTTTTGTAAATTGTTTATGGTTTAACTCACTCTTTAGGGTTCCGTACCTCAAAAGGAAAAAATGGAACCCTTATTTTCGGATCACTTGTGTGTCTGTCTGTCCGTCTATCACAGCCGATTTACTCCGAATCTACTGGACCGATTAAGTTGAAATTTGAACTTCTGTGACCCAAACATGGACGTGTTACGTAAATAAATTAATTTTGAATATGGGGGTCACTTTTGGGGACAAATTAGAAAATAAATTTAAAAAAATTGCATACTAACTGTACCGTGTGACATATCAAATGAAAGAGGTTGTTGTAAGGATTTCAGATATAATTTTTTAAGTTTAATAATTTTATAATTATTTAAGAAAATAAATGAAAATTGACCATTCCCCCTTTATCTCCGAAAATACTGAGACTAAAACTTTGAAAAAATAAAGAATATATTTCTTACTTATCTACTTATACATAGATTACATGAAAACCTATAAGAAGTCTATCTTAAAATAACATGGTAAATCACCCAATATTGTGCGAACAAACTTACATTTGCAGTTGGAATGTATGGCGGATCATGTTTTTCAACTACAATGTTAAGTTTGTTCTTGGGATAAATTCATCCCAACTACGGAACCCATCGTTGTGCGTGGTCCGACACGCACTTGTTTGTTCCTGGACTACCCAACAAGTTTCGGACTAGAACAGATCTTTCATTTAGGGCAAATTTTTCGATAATCTGATAACTTATACCTATTTAAAAAATAATTATATGACAGTACGATATTTATTCTTCATACAAAAGCTATCAAAGCGCTGTTTTTATTTTTCAGATTAATGTTATCTAACGTTTGAGAAATCGGCCCTTTTAAAGGCAGCAATATTGTGAGTCTTTACAATCTTCCGCGCATGGGAAAAACCTTAAAAAAAAATGTGTATCACAAACATTCAAAATCAAAATATTTTATTTCACATTTATGCCATATTTTGCATATGACATTTTATTTATTATTATTATAAATTATTATTACATAATAATATGCCTACATGGGCACTTATGAAACCTCAGAAGCTACGTGCACGGTTCCGATTGATCGTGTCCTATGGAGGCAAGACACTCCACGTACTCTTTTAAAAATAATTAGCTTTTACAGCATTTTTGTTTAATTGGGAGGACAGACAGTGTAGGCCCGTAAAAAAAAACGGGTATTAGGGTGGTTGCGCCGGTTGGCGACCAGTTAGTTAAGTTGCTAACTTTAGACGCGTCAAAATATACGCCTTAAACACGCAAAATAGTTGCCGACCATTTATATTGGTCCTAAATATAGTTTAGGTTTGAAACAAAATATAAAAGATCACACTTCCATTCATAAATTATGAAAAAGTGCAAAAATAGCCTAAATGCTAGTTATCGACCACTTTGTTTAGTTAACGACCGCAAAATACGTGATATTTTAGTTTTTATAGATAATGGCATGGAACCATTCGTGCGCGAGTGCGACTCGCACTTGGCCGGTTTTTTATTTTTATTATTTTAACAATAATTTATATAGATTCTGTTCTAATATATTTTGTGAACGTGAGAATGTTGTAGGCTGAAGATTTGTAGACCATCTTCTATTTAATTATTACTTATTAAGTACCTGGTACTTGTTGACAGGCCTACACTCTGTCCTCCCATACCTATTAACACTGTAATTTGAAAACATTGTTAAATCCAATTTTTAAAAGAGTAACCGTGAAGTTTCTTGCCGGCTCTTCTCCATAGGTAACGGCCAATCGAAACCATGCACCTAGCTTCTGACGATTCATAAGTGCCCATGTAGGTTTATGTGAAATAAAATATTTTGATTTCGCGTGTTCGTTTCAGCACCAACAGTATTCTCAGTGTGTTCGCAGATCGGTGAGATCCCCGACATGGTTGAGGTGGATGTAGCTCCATGCTGAATTTTAATTATGTGTCTGTAGTTCTGTACTAACACTAGATGATAAGTAAAATTGTTACTAACCCTATGTCAATCAATCAACTCAGCCTATCGCAGTCCACTGCTGGACATAGGCCTCTCCCAGGCTGCGCCACAACACCCTGTCTTTCGCCTTCCGCATCCAGTCTGACCCAGCCATCTTCTTAAGGTCGTCGGTCTATCTAACCCTATGTATTTAGTCTGAAATAAAAGTATTCTTCTATAGTCCAATGATTAATCAGGTGTTGAAAGTAGTTCAACTATTCATCATTCTGACTAATTCTCAAGGCACTGACACACTTCAAATGATGACCTAAATCGAAACGACACAGTTAGCTTTCCTTTAAACGAAATCTGTTCCGTAATTAAAGTTATTTTTCACTTTGTAGTGTTTTTTTTTAAAGACTTTTTTTCTGTTATTGCCTAATGTCAACCCATCACGGACTGTTCATCACCTTTTACAAAATATTGCTTTTGCAAGGGCGATAATTGTTGAGGAGTTCTCCTGGTAAGAACCAGAAGAACTGGAACTGATGCCATTGTTATTTTGCTAAAAGTTCGTAATATGCTAAATTCATAATGGTCGATCATTGGTCGGTCAATGTTCTCGTAATAGAATTGTGTTATTATAATGGCATTGTCGTATTGCCATTATTATAAAACCCATTAGTTGAAATGTCATTCATTTGTCATTATGTACGAGATTACCAATGAATGCAATTTCTTTGAATGTAGTGTCAGTGGCCGACCATTGGAAAGGCGTAATGACGCCATTATAATAGTATTATTACCAAACTTGTCAACATCAGAAATTATGAAATCAATGATCGACCATTCTGACACTATTGTAATAGCAGACTTGAGGCCCTGATCATCAAATTCCTAAATATCAGTAAACAGAATATTTCGATGCATAAATTTTTTTTTTTTTTACCGAGTCGGATATGAGTTTCATAGCGAAAGTTGTTTGGTATTACCGGCAAAATCACCACTAAATCGCAATCATGTATTTAAAAATCCAAGGGTCTTAATGAATAACAAACCAAATTATCCACAGACGAAAACGACCAATTCTTCACCGACCTAAAGACGTTGGTAGAGACAACATACGCCACAAACAACAAGACATCAGTAACTTTGCTGGTGCACAGCATGGGCGGATTGATGGCCATGCACTTCTTACGGCTGCAGCCCCAGAAGTGGAAGGACCAGTACATTCGAAGACTCATCTCGCTGTCCACGCCCTGGGCCGGTTCTATGAAGGCTGTCAAAGTGTTTGCTATAGGTATGTCGATTTTTATTATTTGTTAAAGTGGCTAAATGGTGGTGGTTTGGTTATACAATATTAGTTTTAGTATATGCGAAACCCGAAACACGTGTCTAGTATATTTATGTAAAGAATTTTATGTACACAATTTCAAAACTGTATCATGAAAAATCACAAAGTTATGTTACCGGGTTGTCCGTACAAAAACATGCTAACGGCGCCCCCGCGCCTCCACGGTCGTCTTGCGCTCATTGATAATAATTTGGCAGTAGGTGCCTAACCGTACGGCGATTGTATTGAAAGTAATTAAATGGTGAAAACATTTTCCATCAAACTTAAATATTTTTGGGACAAAATATAACATGGTGTAAAAATGATTCAAATCGATTCAGTTCCTCATTCTGAACAAACTATTCAGGTTTCGCATATACTAAAAATAGTGTTGTATATACGACCGGATGTATGAACGTATACGAAGCAAAAGGAGCATGTAAGGTAGATATGGGTAACTCAGGAGAGATAGACAAAAAAGATATGAATCAATCCGTTTTTTTTTTTTTTATTTTGTATGGCATCTCGTAGCAGACCTAGAGAGGTCGTTGCTACTTAACCGGATATTCCTGTGGCTGCCCTAAGGTTTTTAATCTTAAAGCCTCCAGCCAGGGCGCAAATTATATATATTAAAAACTAAACGACAGCGCACTAAGGGCACCCCCTGTGGGGTACGGACCTCGGCTCAGGGCGTCGTTGGGGGATCACAAAATTACTAACAATTTGGGGACGGGCTGGATCAACATTTTGATCATGATTATTATCAGGGGATATTATATTTATTGCTACGGCGCTCTCAGCCTCTAACCGGGCGGCTGGCGCATCGACATTCAAGGGACGGGGGGGAGGACTTTTATTACCATTTACTCGGGAAGTTCGCGTGGTACCTCGGCGGCGAGGACGGAAGGTCGGTTTGTGTATTTTGTGCACTGTACTCGTGGCCCTATTGCTTTCCTGAAGGAGAGTGATGGGGTCATCCGGATCTAAGAGAGTGTGCCTCGGTCGGCGAGTCTGACTAATGGCAGAAGGCCTGTAACTAGCGGCCTGCACAACCAAGGGGTTGCGATGACGTTCCGCGGATTCGAAAAAGCGCTTTGCAAGGCGCTTCATAAACTGTTTGATGGTAGGCATCTTAAGGTCTACGTGAAGTTGTTCGTTCCGAACGAACCAAGGAGCTTTCGTAATTCTACGGAGAAATCGGTTTTGAAGCGTCTGCATCTTATGAATGTGATATGACTTTGCGTGAGCGAAGACTACGCAGGCGTAAGTCATGATCGGTCGAATGCACGCGGTGTAAATACGCAATTTGCACTTAAGGGACAACTTGCTGCGCGGGTTGAGTACGGAGTGTAGTCGGCCGAGAGCAAAACTGGCGCGCGAGCGCACCTGTTTTATGTGCTCGCCGAACGTCATGTGATGGTCTAAGACCACACCGAGATATTTGGCTCGCTTCTCCCAAGGGATAGGCTTGCCGAACATGGTGATCGGTTGGGGCAGGGCGGGTGATCGCCGGGGCCTACAGAATAGGACCCCCTGGCTCTTATCAGGGTTGACTTCAATGAATCAATCCGTTTCCATCAATCACTCTTTATACCCATTCACATCCGAATGTAGGTACCAGTGTATCTTTAAAACTCATTCACTCCCGGCCTTTTTCTTCAATTTGTATCGCAACGCAACCGCATACTCGCATCATCCAGACGTCTCTTTCGCACCTCCCTATTTAGAATATTCTGTCGCGCTTTCGAAAGACAGAGAGTGAGTTGAATGTTGCAATCACAGAGTACATTTATATATGTTGCAATCATTCAATGCACTGGCAAAAAAAAAAAACACTACTGAGTAAAAATTAAAGTTATTTTTCTCTTTGTAGTGTTTTTTTTTGAAAGTCGTTTTTTTTTTGTAAAAATATTTTTTATTTTTCATTTTTTACTGGGTCAGTATGTAATTTATCGAAGTTACAATAGCCTTATGTCAACTCACAAACACACAACAACAGACAGCTGTCACTGCGGCCGAACCGTCGGTTTAGAGCGGTTTTTGACTTTTGTTGTTAATCACACTCCGTATACGAATATACAAGTCAGACGGCTTTGTAAACCATAAACTGACGCACTCGCACCCTGAAAATTCATAGTGCATTCAACATTTTAAGACTTAACGGTTCAGTGCCGAAGCCACGTTTTAGTCTTGCTTAGGTACTGTGTCTTGAGACCAAAACAAAAACAAAAAGATTACGAAGCAAGATTAGCGGAAATCGACCTAAACACTAATATTAACAGAATTAGGAAGGACAAAAATGTTATCAGCCGCAGTCACATGTTAGTACCTCACGCCCTTAGTCGCCGCAGGAGACGCCCCGGGCGTCGGGAATCGCAGGCCGATTCCCGGCCACCATAGGCGCGGGCTTGCGGACGGGGAGCGATGGGTAGCTCGCCGTCCGATAAGGATCATTCCCGGGTCGACGGCGCGTTGTGTTCCACGCGCACCTCAAAGAGATGTCAGCACCAACTGACGGGGTCCGACAGGGCCAATGCCTGCCAGGGTTGCGAGTTTGTCCGAAAGGGATATCGTGGCCCTGGCACACAGGCATTTGAAGGAACACGGTGGGTTTTAGTCAGTAAAAGTCTGACACGCCCTCCTGCTCCACCCAGAGCGGGAGAAGTTATTTGATAATTTCCCACCCAAAAAATGATATCTTAGAATTTATATGAATATTATTAATTAAGATGTAATCAAACACAATGTAAATTGTTTCTGATAAATAAATAAATAAAAAAAAAAGGCCCCCAGTACCGAAGCCGCGTTTAAGCCTTGCGAATTGTGTGAGAGACCGATACTAAAACATTACAAAGCAATATCTTCCTTTGTGACCTTCTAGTATCGGTGTCAATTACAGCTCCAAGGATTTTCCTCCAAGGATGTTCAGAACGATATCGGTTCGAAACCAAAGATTATTTTATTTAACTACCTACATTATTCTTTCGTAATCAGTGTTACGATTGTTTTGTTTATGTTATACAAATAAAGCGTAAAAACTACATATCTTGATGATAAGCTAAGGCAAGCCTCCAATACCAATATTTATAATTTAATAACAATGATAAACATGCGGATTGACCTCCTTACCGTGACGTCATGAACTGCAGACATGCGGAAGTTACATTGAAACATGTGTTTATATATTATATTTGCTATAGTTTTCAATGGAGCAGAAATACGTAGATCAAGTCAGTTACTGCAAAAAACTGCTAATTATCGCTAATAAAATAATAACGCGGCGCTTTTGTAATATTTTTATAGTTAGTGGTCGTAACGAAACTTGGTTGAAAGAAGAGAAAGAATGAAAGAATAACGTTTATTTGACCACAGTTCGTGAAAATAATGTTGGTGCCTCACGGCTGGGCCAAAAAGGTTCATTTCAGCATTAATGCCAGACAGAAGATGCTGTCTGACGCTGGTTTTCTCATGAACCATTAGGGACGAGTGACGGGAATGTAATAAAATCATACACCTCAGGTTCAGTATTAATAATGTTTATTCTAACACAATCAGGTTATTAACAATCACTTATTAATTATTAAGAATATAACAAAAGTAGCACGGATCCGTAAGATATGCACACAGCTCAACGCCTCGACATAGACTGCCTCTCTCCAAGCAAATCAGTTACGAACTGAATGATCCCCACTTTAAACGGAAGTGAACACTCGGCCGGCTATACGACCAATCAGAGCAGTGTAAACAGTACAGACAATCACTTGACTAACTAAAATACATAATGGCTTATAATTAACTGTAAATAAACTTTTTATTTAAACAATAATGATTTATTAATTATACAAACAAATATACTTGAATACCGATATCCTACAAATGAATACCTAAAACGGATGTATAAAGTTCGTGCAACAACTAGCGCCATCTGTCGGATATGGGAAAAAGTCTTATTCTTAATTATTGTTTTACAAAATCATTACATTCGGCCATCCGACATCGTGCGATCTCCTGACGCACGATTTTACAATTATAATGACAGTTAAATTAAAATGAGCCTTACTTATAAAATCATTACATTCGGCTACTCATTGATCTCAGATTCAATTCCAGGGCATGGTTTATCGTCATATTTATTACCTTCAGTATAAAGATGACACTGATGTGTATTTGATGAACTTTTATGGTCAGAATGTAATGAATATTTATCCAGGGTCTTACACGGTCAGTGGAAACTACGCTTCTAAATGGATTTTTTTTTTGGTTTACATAAACCCGGAATTTTAGGAATTTTATATCGGTCATTACCTAAACCTTTTGTGATTTTGTTAATGAATATAATTTCTATTGCTTCAAAAGGTATTCCCCTGGTAATTGTGTTTTTGTGCAAATTTTGGGTATGGAATGGACAGAAAGATTTGGTAGAAAAAGATAACATTTATCTGCGTTTATACGATAAGTTCCCCTCTTGTAAGTTATATTCTTTACAAGATTTATTCTATATAAACATCCCCAGAACTACAAAAATCTAATGCAGAGACTTCGACTAATTCGGGTTTGTTCCTGGCTATTTGAATGTGGTTCGGCAAGGTAAGTTTTAGGAAATTCAAATCACTGGAGTTGCCAAGGAGTTCCGTAATAAAATACTATCGTCTTTATATACAGCTATAGTTGGTAATTCAGTTACATTTTAGCCAATTACTATAGCAGTCTGCATAACCTCATCATTAATGATTAGTACTTCCACACTCGATTAAATTTCATCAATTTTAGGTTTGATAATAGTAATTGACACGGGTGTAATTGCGGAGTTACCAAAACCCTTGATTATGATATCAACTAAGGTAATAAAATACGTTAAGGAAATCATAGCGCCAGTATTATCACATATAATTAACCTATGCATTTCTGACGGTTTATTCCCAACTAGCCTAAAACAAGTAATTATTAAACCGCTTTTTAAAAAAAATAAAAAAACTGATATACAAAATTATAGACTGATTGCAAAAATATCTGTGTTTTCTAAAATTGTTGAAAAGGTAATTTATAATTCTGTTTACTCTTACTTCGAAAAATTCAATCGTTTTTGTAATGAACAGAAAGGCTTCAGGAAAAATACAAATATTAACATGGCTCTATTTGACCTGCTATCTACTGTAATGGCATCAGTAGATAAAGGTAATCCTGTGTGTGCTTTACTAACAGATATGACAAAAGCATTTGATTGCGTTGATCACAAGATTTTACTCCAAAAATTGCATGGGTATGGCATAAGAGGAAACATACTGAAGCTTCTGGAATCATATTTGAGTGACAGAACCCAATGTACTGAAATCACTAGAATTTGTCCTATCACTAAATTAGAGACAAAATACATATCTGAACCAAGACATTTAAAATATGGTGTACCTCAAGGAAGCGTACTGGGGCCACCCCTTTTCATAATATATATTAATGACCTCCCAAAAATCATAGATCATAAAATGGTATTGTTTGCAGATGACAGCACAGCTATTGTGGAATGTACTAATCCTAATAACATATATAATTCTTTAAGTGACATTATAAATTGGCTTGACAATAATAATCTTGTGATTAACCTAAGTAAGACTAAAGTTATACATTTCCATCAGCGCCGTAAGAATCCACCAATTAACATTGCCTATAATAACTGTACAGTAGAAGAAGTAACAAATGCAAAATTCTTGGGTATAACCATAGACAGTAAACTAACCTGGAAACCTCACTCAGAGGAAATCTGCAAGCGTCTGAGTAAATCTGCGTATTTGTTATTTCAGTTATCCAAGAAAGTCAATAGTGACACTTTATTAACAGCTTACCATGGATTGGTCGCATCTATTCTGAGATATGGTATTGTTTTTTGGGGATAATCAACAAATAGGGAACTCATATTCAGGATGCAGAAAAGATGTATACGATCGATGTATGGTCTAAGAACGACGGATAGCTGCGTTCCTTACTTTAAAAAATATAAAATACTAACGTTGCCATCTTTGTACATATTGGAAACTGCAATATTTGTAAGAGTCAATCAACATTTATTTGGAAAATTTTCATCAGTTAAGAGAACACCAATCCGTGCCCAATATGAAAACTTATTATGTCAGTATAAATGCAAAACTGCATTATTGAAAAAGAGTTTCTTCGGTAATGCTCCAAATATTTATAATAAAATACCTGACATTATTAAATCTATGCCTATAAATAAATTTAAAGACTCCCTTCAGGGGTTATTAATTGACAAATGCTATTACAGCGTGGATGATTTTTTGAATGACATTGTTATTTAGAAGTCTGATTGTGCGTTTTTATTTTTGTGTGTCTCCTATTGGTGTAATGTAACTGAATCTTTGGCATTATGATGTAATTTGATTTCTGGTCTTGTTTCGATTTTGACATGATTTAATTTTATTTTTGGAATTCTTTGAATTTTTATGACATTGTGATTTTAATTTATTTCTGGTATTTGTTTGGACTATGACATTATTATTTAATTATGTTTCTAGTATTGTTTGGATATTGACATTGTTTTTTTTTTTCTTTTTGTGTTGCTTTAATTTTTTTTTTGTATTATTTGAATTTTGCCATTTTAATTTAAATTCAATTTTATTGTATTGTCTGCTTAGTGCGACTAATTTTGTACGCCATACATGGCAAAATATGTAGCTACCTAACTTACATAAAAGACCGAAATATTGTACTCATGTTTTACAAAATAAATATATCTTTATCTTTATTATTGGTAGCTTTGAGACAGTTTTGGAGGGGTTAAGACTATTTGCTTCAGGTTCACGCATAAGACTACACTCACTGCCAAATCTATGTACGTTATATGTTATCGCTTGACTTAGGTTCTGTTCGTGGAATAAGCAGTGTAAGTTTGCAATTTTCGTTATTATGCCCTACTCTGTGACACTTTAGACACTTGACAAGAGGTTCGGGACATTTGCAGTAAGGGTGTCCTTTACTACGACAGTTAAAACAAGTTAGTGAGCTATCATTTGAAGTTTATTTTGAGGCAAGGTCATGTCGCTTTTCATTTGTGGGAAACAGTTTCTGATAAAGCACGCTGGGAACAGAAAATGTAACAAATCTTGCGATTCACTACATTTAATGCTTGCGCTCCACTTGTAATGGATTTATCAAAAATACCGTGGGTTACAAAATCTACGGCTATTAACATCTTTATATAAGCATTAATTTGTTGTAAAAATATTCAGATAAGTTTTCATTACTTTGTGTCATACGAGCTAACATTTTTCCAGAAATCTACCATAATTTAGCTCACTTGGAAAAGCCTTTGTGAATTTGGCTTGCCACTCAGTCAAAGTCAAAGTCAAATTGTTTATTTCAAATAGGCACATAAAAGGCACTTTTGAACGTCAATATTTACAAAAAAATAGAATTGATTCTAGTCGCCCCTTCCAAAATGTAGTTTCGAATGGAGAAGAATGGGCAAGAAACTCCACCGGTACTCTTTTAAAATCTTGTAAAATATTTTTATAGGTACATTAATTATATAATTATATGTGAAGACGATGCACCTAGAATAAAATTACTATACCACAATAGGTAATAAAAAGAGTTAAGAATGAAGCAATGACAGATAAATTAATTATGTGATAGAACATGGTGCTCACATATTTACAGTCCAACTAAATACTGCACTAGGTAGGGTTTCGAACCATTTTTTTGGCAAGCCCGGCAAGTTTTTGTAGAGCACAATGTATGGTCTGCTTCTCGTCCCATTCGTATATTACAGCACATTCGTATATTACAGCACATTCATTCACCTTCCTAACCCAACTTCCAATACTCTGAGATTTACTAGAAGGATCGAACTACGGTATAACGTTATTCAAATGACTATTGTTTAAGCTACGTGACGTTCTACAAATTCCTTCTTGAAAAACACTCAAAAGACTCAGTACCTCTTTTTTTTTTTTTTGACCAACTTGAAATCCTGTTCTGTTTCTTGCGTCGTGGTATTTGTGTTATCAGTCGTCGCGCTTGAAGACAACGAGGTCGAAATAGACCTTCCTTTTAGATCACTTCTTTGCACGTTTCGTCTTTGTGTTTGCCTTGTTCGATCTCCCGCCCAGCTGATCTGGCGGCTGCTCTTCTGGAGTTTTTGCACCATCAGATTCCATGGCCTCAGAAATATAATAATACATTGATTAGAACATTTACACAATTTGGTAACACATCACATTAATCATTTTTGAATAATCATCATCACAAAAATATTTTTCGTGCCTTAAGCTCATTTTATTAAATAATATTATCTCCATAAAGTTTAGTACATTAACGGAATATTCAATTCAAAAGGAACTCATTAAATAAATAAGTAAAATGTCTTAGTAGTCACATCAACAGCTAACAAAAAAAAAAAAACATCAGAAATAAACTATGTATTCATTATTGTTACTAAATTTTGAAAGAGGAAATTTTTAACTGATCCTCTAAGAATTTATAGACTTTCTAATGATGTGCGCTTAATATAAATGTTTTTTTTATTTTATGAAACAAAACTTTGAGCTTCCAAAGTTGCAATTATTTTATTTTTTTCTCAAACAGCTTATTTTTGTTTTCTCACTGTTGGTCGCAGTTACTTGGCTATTAGTATTTCTAGGATCCCAAAATGATCAAATAATTATCATTTTTAAGTCTGACGTACTTAGTCACACTATCTGTAATAGTAAATCGATAAATTCATGCTTTACTTACGTGCTGGCGGATAGCTTTGTTCGCATCGGGCACACTTGGCCCAAGTCTTTATTAGCACACTTGGCCAAACAAAAACTTCTTGAAGCACACTTTGCTTTTATCTTAAGCACACTTGGCTTTTATCTTAAGCACACTTGGCTTTTATCTTAAGCACACTTGGCTTCATCTCTAGCACACTTGGCTTAATCTCTAGCACACTTGGCTTCATCTCTAGCACACTTGGCTTCATCTCTAGCACACTTGGCTTCATCTCTAGCACACTTGGCTTCATCTCTAGCACACTTGGCTTCATCTCTAGCACACTTGGCTTCATCTCTAGCACACTTGGCTTCATCTCTAGCACACTTGGCTTCATCTCTAGCACACTTGGCTTCATCTCTAGCACACTTGGTTTCATCTCTAGCACACTTGGTTTCATCTCTAGCACATTTGTCTTCATCTCTAGCACACTTGGTTTCATCTGTAGCACACTTGGCTTCATCTGTGGCACACTCGACTTTATCTGAAGCACACTAAACTTTACTTTAAGCACACATAACCTAACATTTCTTAAATCACAATTATTGTAGGCATTTTTGTAGGCAAATCCCACTTCTGAAATGTAATAAAATCATACACCTCAGGTTCAGTATTAATAATGTTTATTCTAACACAATCAGGTTATTAACAATCACTTATTAAGAATATAACAAAAGTAGCACGGATCCGTAAGATATGCACACAGCTCAACGCCTCGACATAGACTGCCTCTGTCCAAGCAAATCAGTTACGAACTGAATGATCCCCACTTTAAACGGAAGTGAACACTCGGCCGGCTATACGACCAATCAGAGCAGTGTAAACAGTACAGACAATCACTTGACTAACTAAAATACATAATGGCTTATAATTAACTGTAAATAAACTTTTTATTTAAACAATAATGATTTATTAATTATACAAACAAATATACTTGAATACCGATATCCTACAAATGAATACCTAAAACGGATGTATAAAGTTCGTGCAACAACTAGCGCCATCTGTCGGATATGGGAAAAAGTCTTATTCTTAATTATTGTTTTACAAAATCATTACAGGAAGAACAATAAGTTTCAACATAACTACCTGATACATATTGTTTATATTTATATATAAACTAGTACCTAATCAAACAAATATACTTAATAATAACTGCAATAACTGTCTCAGCAAAACCTATTCTTAGCGATAAGGTAGCTAGACCGGGGGTCAACTCTCTAAGTCCGTCAACGAAGATACGGGCCGTTCAAAAGTAGTTAATCCGTCAAAACAAGTGTCAAATTGAATTTTACGGACGGGCCATTACCTATCGGGCGTAGGGACAACTGTCAAATCGTGTTATCATTCATTCTTCGTTCGGAAACTGAAGTGAAAGTGAACTGTAAGTGAAACGGAGTAGGAATCGCCCGTAACGTCACCCGAAACTACGGACTTCGTGCTTAGGTAGTAAGACGCCCCCATCCGTGCGCGGTGCACTTACAAAGCACTACACAAGCCGTGTGCGCCCCGTTGGCTAAAATTACGAACTTCAATACAAACATTCATCCCCTATTTAACCCTATCAGGGTAGGAATTTTCAAAAATCCTTCTTTAGTGATAAAAGGAACTCTTGTGTGATTTTTTTTGAAGTACCCAGATCGTCTAAATTGTCACTAAATTATGCAAAACACTTACTTGAAGTTACTTTCGTTTGCTGACTCTCATTATTAAAGCATTTAGGACAAACTGGAATATCTTAGAAGTTATTCATTCATTACTCATTAGGCAAAACACAATATAACAAAGGCTCATAATATCAAAAGGGATTCGAAAATCAGTCATTGTTTGTTACCTTGATTATCAATAGTTGAATACCAATAAAATTATGCATTTATTTTTCACGAGAATCAATTAGGTGTTTACAATAAAGTACGTTGAACTTCAGTGCTCACTGTTGTAATTGGAGAAATATGTTTTATTGTGTTGTCAGCTCTCATACCTAAGGAAAGAGAATAGTTTTATAGTATCTACTTAGTTTTATTTTAAATGCTGTCAAATATTAAGTGTAGCAGACATTTTTGCCAACGATGTAGATTGCAGTCCTTGGTGGCCTAAGAATAATCGGCCTTCAACGTTCCCACTGATGGGACACGGGCCTCCTCTTTGTGAGAGGGCCATCCATAAATCCACCACGAGGGTTCAGATTTTTTTTGGTTCATTGACATGCCGTTTTCTGGTTACGGTTAGTGGCATAGACTAGATACAATTATGGTGGTTATTAATGTTGGTGAACAATAAAACATATTCTATCGATCTATCTAATTATATTGATTGTGTACCGCTGAACTATGAAATGAAGTATCTATGCCACGATTCAACCACAAAGACCCATTAGCAACCAATATGGACTTTAAACACCTCCTAACCCCGTATACCCGACAAATACAGTCTACCATCATAATAACGTGACACAAACAAAGCACCAAGTTGCATGCAACACATCTTGTTTGCAAAACAACCCATCAAACACAAATGAGTCAACGGATGTCCCGATCAGCAACATTAGTTGTCAGGCCCTCAATGTCTCCGCGATTCGAGCGAGCCCGACCTCGGTGACACATTGATTCATTAGTAAATTGATGCTATGTAAAACTCTGAATGTAAACCATACAGTATTGTACAATTGACCGATTATTCACCGCGCTCATATAAACGGCAAGCAATATAGCATTGTATTGTTTATTAATTGATTTTAAAGATAGGAAGCTAAGTATGCAGTTGTTGTCAAAATTTATCTGGAGAAAAACAGATCTGGTTCTAGGTGTTTATAGAAACTTAGTATTATTTAGTATTTTCTTTAACGGAAAATACCTAATAATAGCTTCAGTACCGTAGACCACATCCATACTGTTCGGCAGATTGTGCAGAAGACCGAAGAATAAAACCAGCCGCGGTGTATGGCATTCGACTCCATCGAAATATGGTTCTGGCCTCTGCGACGGTGTCAAATTGACTGCAACGATGACTGTCCAGATCCAGAATAAGGAAACCAGCCCCATCCAACTATACTCAGGGGGGTGAGACAGGGATTGTTATATCTTCGAAACTGTTCACTAATGCATTGGAGGACGTCTTTAACACGCTGGACTGGACTGGACAGGATATCAACGTAAACGGCGAGTACATCTCACACATACGTTTTGCCGATGAAATCGTCATAATAGCAGAGACAATGGAACAGTTAGACCAGATGCTGCACAGCCTAAATGGAGCCGGCGGGTTGGCCTCGGCATGAATTTGGATAAGACGAAAGTCATGTACAATTCGAACGTCCTGCCGAGTTCAACCCACATCGAAGGGTCGCTTCTCGAAGTTGTGAAGGAGTACGTCTACCTAGAGCAAGTTATCCAGCTCAGAAGGCACACAACTTTGAGAAAGAAGCCGACAGAAGGATCCAGTTGGGTTGGGCAGCGCTATGGAACACTTCGTCAAGTCTTCTCGTCGCCAATCCCGCAGTGAAGACTAACCTCTAAGGTCTAAGGACTAAGGTCTTCAACCAGTGCATCCTGCCCGTTATGAAATACGGTGCCGAAACGTGGACACTGACAGTCGAGCTGGTCCATAAATACAAGGTCGCTCAGCGCGCTATGGAGCGGGCTATGCTCTGAGTTTCTTTGAAAGATAAGATCAGAAATTAAGTTATCCGACAGAGAACCGTAGTTACCGACATAGGCTGCAGAGCAAGCAAGCTGAAGTGGCAGTGAGCTGGCCATTTTTGTCGAAGGACCGATGGCCGGTGGAGCAGACGAGTCCTGGAAGGGAGATCGTGTATCGGCAAACGTAGTGTGGAACGCCCCCACAGCTAAATGGACTGACGGCTGAGTTGATTGACCTTAATAATAACAGTTGTATTTTTCTGCAATTAACGACTATCTTTGTGTGATTATAATTCCCATTCCCACAGTAAATCTTAATTTAATCTTTGTCCAAAGGCAACAAGCTTTGTTCATTTACCCCTGTACACTAACGATGTCATTTATTAACCTGGGGGTCTACTCCGAAGCGTTAAACCGAAGTATCGGCCGAATGTTCGGCCGTTTTATAACTTCGATAGTTTTCTTTTTTGACTTTGAATCCTTACCCGACTTAAAGTCACATTTTTGAATTTGGCTTATCTCTTTGACTGTTTTTTCTTTCGCCGTAGTCAGCCATAGTTAGCCGTCGTCAAGCAACGGCCGAACATTCGGCCGATACTTCAGATTTATGTTCGAGGTAGACCCCTGGATTATTCTTGTGATGTCTTGCTGGGTAATATGTGTAAAAACGTATTTTCTTTGTCGCCACTTCGTACTTCTTCTTCTACTCGAGCTCATCTTCCATCCACTCGAAAATATTTGAGTCGATGGAATATGTACTTGTTTTATCCTGTCTTGTTTTTGTAATTTGGGCCCAGTAGGTGTCCACGTTAATCGCAGTTCGTACTGTAGCATTCAGAATGTTACAGAGGAAGAACACATGTTCATATTACAATAAACATGCCGATTCAATTGATTGAAATGTCGTTTACAAACATTGTATTGCTACTGATTCATAGGAAATATTGATGTAGGATCGAAACCCTTGTTACTTTGTTAGTGATCGTATCCGAAATTGCATTAAGGCGACGATAACCGACTTTTAATGATTTTATACTGAAGATCACGTCTAAACGAGTAGTGTTAATGATTTTAAAAAAAATATGTTAAATTAGAGCATTTTCTCAATAATTTAATATATGAATATTTTAGATTATGTTTCTATTACATAGTGAAATTAATTTGTAAAGTTATGTCTAACGCGGATAAAAAACTGAGAAATGGCACAAAATCTACCAAGCGTATTTTTCTGAAACCTTCACCAATTTAAAGACTATTTAATTGTTGATCTTTTAGTATACGCGTTTTATTAAAACACCTTTTGTTTTGTGTATAATAAATTAATAATGCGTCAAATTGGGGACAGCGCTCCTTGATGGGCGAGTCCTGTTACTGGCTGAACGTACGACGCGTTGCGTGAGCTCAGTACAGAACACGCAAGCTAACTACTCAAGGTCACTGGCATATATCTCCGTCTTAAGTATATCACCTATTACTACAAGCCTAGCGAAATGTTAGTGTATTATACAACTACGCCTACACTATGGAATACAACTCAAACCATTTGCTTTGAGTTAAATATTGAAAAATATTTATTTCAATGAAACCATTTACACTCACTTGAGAATTGTCAAGGAGTCGGTCAGTTAGTCAGGAAGTTGAAGCTAGTGGTCCGTTCCAAAACGTAGATGTCTATATATGGAGTAACTCCGTGGGCACTCTTTGATCAATCAATCTGCCCGCCTTTTCGGTCGGATTCCAGTCTAACCAGATGTAGCTGAATATCAGTAGTTTACAAGGAAAGACTGCCTAGCTGACCTCCACTCTTTGATCAATATATTACAAAATCCTGTACACGTTATTCTTATTGCTTCTTGTGAGAATTACTATAACCTGTACCTTTTTCCGTCCATAGGAGACGACCTAGGCAGCCGAATGCTTCGTGAGAGCATAATGAGGACCCAACAGATAACATGTCCGTCGCTGGCGTGGTTACTACCTTCGCCCCTCTTCTGGAAACCCAACGAGGTGCTGGTCCAGACCGACAAGTACAACTACACTATCAACGACTTCCAGAAGCTGTTCACGTGAGTGACTCAATATTTTTAATATAAAATAAATTTAATTAAATTGAATTAAATGATGAAATAGAAGCATAAAAAATAATAATATTAACATATTTTGTATATGTTAATATTAATCTTTTTTAAAGTATGGGCTGCGAAATGTATTTTTTTTTCCTTCCTCTGTAATATTTTGATGCTACATATAGTACGAAGTGCTGATGCTGCGATTAACGTGGACACCTACTGGGCCCAAATTACTTAAAACAAGTACATATTCCATCGACTCTAATATTTTCGAGTCGATGGAAGATGAGCTCGACTAGATTATGTAAAAGAAGAAGTACGAAGTGGTGACAAAGAAAATACGAAGCATAAAAAAGATTAATATTAACATATTTTTTTTATGCTTCTATTTTAATTAATGTAATTGGTGTTGAACCGTTTTAATTAATTACCAATATATAAAGAGGTAAGTTGTTAATACCCAATGAGCTGTGGGCCAAAATAACCACTTTGTGGAGCCATGACACAGCCCGAAGCCGCCGTGGTAGACCCCGTAGAAGATGGTGGCACGAGCTGGATAAAACAAACGACCAGTGGTCGATTTAAGATGGAAGTCATGGGGAGAGGCCTTTGCCCAGCAGTGCGATTACGCAGGCTAGGTAAAGTTATTTGTATATTTGTAATAGGTTTCTCTAAAAATATCAACCTCTATCCAAATCTGATTATTGTACTAATCTGCTGATTGACGATAAGACACCAAATTATTAGAAGAATTGATGATTCGAATAAAAATAAAGCTAAAGTTACGCCAGCAAACGTAATTAGCAAAACCGCAAAACAAGCAGTTCTGTCACGTCATGAATGTGATCTGTAAATATTTATCCTCGTTGCATTTTCCACTCACCAAATAATTCCGCTCAATTTCCCATTTGGATTTGCTGTTTTACACACGATGCAGTAAATTAAAAGTAATTTGTAAATATGTGATAGACGTTTTTTTTTGTGTATTGGTTAGTTAACATTATTATGGCAAATAATTTAATTTACTTTCAACTACATAGTAATTTATCATTAATCACAACAAAACCGATCACAAAGCACGTATTTTTTGCTTAGAACCAAAACTGCAGAAATGTTGTACGTCATTATTTTGCATACTATTGTATAGAACCTAGTTTTTCTAACTGAACAGACAGCTGTGCCGCTGGGGAGAGCTGCTACAGCTAAAGCACTAGCAAGTGGTGAATGGCGGGGGTATTTTGGGGGGCTGTCTTATGTAAATATGACATTCGAAAAATGCTGATTCTCAGCCTAGTTTGAATAAATTACTTTTGACTTTGATTTTAAATATAGTGTAATTATGTGTAATGTATGCAATAGCTGTACTGTACTGGAATCTAAACACAACTGGCAAAATGTGGGTATACTAAACATACACCTCTGCCTAACCATTCAGAGAATTCAGGCGTGATTGTATATTTATGTAATAAAAATTTATTTTGTATTGCTTTTGCAGTGACATGGAGCTCCCAGACGCGTGGGAGATGCGCAAAGACACGGAGAAATACACGAAAGATTTTGGCGCGCCTGGTGTTGAAGTACACTGCCTATACGGATACAATATCACCACTGTTGAGAGGTGAGAATATTATTATTAGAGAGCGGATATTCGGATGCATATTTACCTAAAGTACGTTTTTTTTCCGGCAAAGGATACAAAGTATGAAAACGGCTTCTTAAAATATATCTTTATTCCGGGATCGCGGGGTTTCATTAATAACAGTGTGTAGATATACAATTTTGTATTCCGAAGTATAACAAATATTTCTTCAAACCTTTTATTCTTAAATGAAATATATTTATTCGGGGATACACAGTACAAAAGAGTAGTTATTAAAAACTTGTCAGTCCTGGAAACCGACACTTTCCCGTACCGAAGCGCACTCCATACTAGTCAACTCTCAAACTTTAGGTGAATATGCATCCGAATATCCGATCTCTTAATATTATAGTACTTCATTTTAATACCATACTGCGATCGCCAACCCGCCTGCCAAGCGTGGCGATTATGGCAAACCTTTTGGGGGAGGCCTATGTCCAGCAGTGGACGTCTTTCGGCTGAATAATAATTATACCAAGAAGTCATCATTATCAAATGATGACTTCTTGGTATAATTATAATCATTCTAGATACCACGAAGTAGATAGCTGTGAGAATATTGTTTTACAAAGTACGTAACATTGATGTTTTGTAACTGTTACGGTACAATGGCGGTCTTATCAATAAGAGATAAGATAATCTCTGGGTGGACATGAAAGGGAATATTTAAATTAGTTATTTTAATATTCTAAATTCATAATTGCATACAACAATAAAGTAAGTATACAACATGTCCCGGAATTAACGCACATTAAAAAAAATCTGCTGTTCGAACATAAAATTGCACGGAGCATTATGTTCGAATAACTGGTCAAAATGTAGGGAACAGGTGATTTTTTTTTCGCGAGTAAAAGTTGTTCATAATGATGAGTACAATGACCCCTTAAGAGGTTGTGCGTTAGTTCCGGGACATGTATAAATAAATTAAAACATTAATTTGCATTAATTTGCATTTTTTTTTTAATTTCGCACTTGGCCTGTGTGCTGTTCCGCCGCCCATACTCCCATAGAGAAGGCATAAGACCCAGCAGTGTAAACGTAATACGCTAATTATATTTACAAAAAGACGAGGTCAAATTTGTTTGTAAGTTTGTTCAGATAATATTATTATTAGTACAGAACTAAGCGCACGCACAGACAAGACTCAAACTCAAAACATTTATTTCAATTAAACCTATTATAGGCACTTTTGAATTGTCAAAGCGTCGGTCAGTTAGTCAGAAAGTTGAAGCTATTTGCCCATTCCAAAACGTAGATCTCTATAGAGAAGAACAGGCAAGAAACTCCAAGGACACTCTTTTAAATCAAGATGTTACAAAATCCTGGGTACATTAATTATTCTTGTTGCTTCTCTATGTGAGAACAATGTAAAAAAATAAAGTACCTATTTAAAAAACAATATAAGATTAAAAGATTACAAATAAGCCCTGGTAGTTAAGAGAAGACCAGTCTCAACTGAAGACGCCCGTTCACAAACATGACGCGTGGATCAGCACCATCCAACTCAACCATTTTGTAGGGAACCGAATGATCCAACACACGCGCCACCATCAGCGAGACATTGAAGTGAGCATGACATACTCTCAACTGCCGCGCTTTTTTAAATCAACATACATCGCCGGCTCCATGGCACTCACATTCACAAAATTGAAAAAAATACTTCTACGACACGAACAAGTGACTTGTTTAATACAATTCATAAATGAGTAATATAGGTTCATTATACCTCTTTCTCTTACAGATTAGTGTACAAACCAGGAACCTGGCTCGACGGCTACCCGACCCTGGCGATGGGCGACGGCGACGGCACAGTCAACTTACGATCACTAAGCGCATGCGAACACTGGCGCAAGCGCAAGTTCCGCAACGGCTACTCAGTCAAGTCTCTAGCGTTGCCTGGCGCTGAACACCTGAAGATACTCCATGATAAACGGGTCCTGGACTATCTGGAGCTAGTCATGAAGAACTGAAGATATTGTGCTTGTGTTGGACTGGGTAGCGGAGCAAGGCTTCCATGATTTAAGGAATCAGTAGGTGCTTGTGTTGTTTGTGAAGAATTTCAGTTCAACATGTTGGATAGGTAAAAAAAACGTAGCTTACGTTTGCCAAGGTCGGTCCATCATTACATATATCCAGGGACCGTACAACCCCGGTTAAGGGTTAAGCCTTTCTAAGGATAACCCATTCAATGGTTTTATACCTACTTGAAACCCAGTAACACGAAAAAATCATAATATTATGTTATTTCGATATACGCCCAGCACGCGTAGCATGACCAATTCTATCTCTATTCTACCCAGGGACCATTTTGGTTAC
Organism: Tiliacea aurago; assembly: GCA_948098905.1. Classification (NCBI taxonomy): domain Eukaryota; kingdom Metazoa; phylum Arthropoda; class Insecta; order Lepidoptera; family Noctuidae; genus Tiliacea; species Tiliacea aurago. The sequence continues at coordinate 26,554,693 of OX402581.1, read as the reverse complement.
CATTATAGAAAAATACTGTGTGGGTAATTACCCACACAGTATTTTTCTCTCTCTCATTCTCTCTTTTTGAATGGCTTAAACTAAGCCGTTCAAAAGGGTTAGCCATTTCGTATGGGTTTTTGTTTAACCGCTTAGAAAAACCCTATCGAAAACCCTTTCAATGTGTATCCAAAATGGTCCCTGCATATATCAAGACCCCTCTATGCCTCGGAAAGCACGTTAGGTCGGTAGTCGCGGCTGTCATTTGTAGCTATGTTACAGTCGTTTACAGGTACTCAGAAACCGCAATATATGACAACCAGTCTCAACTCAGTCAGGTCAGATAGGCAGTCGCTCCATGTAAAATACGGGTAAATGATAAAATGATTTTATTTCTGTAAGTAGGTTTGTACAAACACTTTTACACGTCAATCATATTTTAAAAACTAGATGAGGTCGGCGTTTCCTATCTGACTACTCTGAGAAGAAAGGCCGAAACAAACTCAGAGGACACAGTCTCTTTTAAAGTCCAGACATAATCTTGGTCAGATCATGTGAAGACCATGTAGATTGGTGTCTGAAATGGTCTTTTGAGGAAAGAACCACACAGGTTGAGTGGACCTGACCAGTCAGCGCATTTGTCAGTAATCGTGCAGCTCTACTCAGAACTTAAGGAGCTCAACGATGCGACGATCAATACCAAAGAAAGTACATTTGGGTAGGCCGCTTACATGACTCAAACTGCCAGACCATGATTAACACTAACTGAGAATAAAAGAAAAGGAAAAAAAAATGCAATAACCCACATAGTCTTCACATTCACAATTTTATTCGGTATATTCAGTTGCATCTGGTTGGACTAGAAGCCGACCACAAAATGGTTGAGAAAGGGCTTGGCAGGCCTGATGATGATGTTGGGTATCTTCAATGTTTTTGTCATGCTCTAAGTTGAATGTTTTCGAGGGTCATTATCCATTCTGTTCAACATCAATAAAATTAGTATTGAAACAAAATACTAAACCGCAGCTGAAACTCAAACCGTCTTAATACAAAACAAGATTTATATTTTGACATGGTTAAACCATGGAGCCAGTTTTTGTAATAAGAACGTAACTGTGATTGAAATACCGTTCCTAATACAAAACTGACAACTTAGTACACACGGCTACACATCAAGCTATACATTTCCAGTATAAGCTGATCTCGCATTGTATAGGATTCCGTACAATGAGAGATCAGCGGATACTGGAAATGTATAGCTTGATGTGTAGCCGTGTGTACTAAGTTGTCAGTTTTGTATTAGGAACTTTACCATAGACGGAATGAAGTTCGAAATTCAATAATGGCTCCATGGTTTAAACCTGGGTCTGAAGACAAACCTTGTTTTGTAATAAGACGGCATATGGCTTACATAAGTCTCTACCAAATCGTTCGGCCCCGATCGGCTTGTATTTAAATATATTTTGATAACGTTCTGTATTAAGGACGCTCGGATCTCCGCCGATTGCTCAAGCTAATCCAATTGATGGATAATGTACCCTCGTTCATGTTTGTTGAACTAAATTCTTCATAAAACGTGGTATCGATAAGTTGTGGGTATTTTTAGTCAATATTAATAAGGAAATCAATATTTGGTTGTTGTTTTTTGACAGAATAGCAGTAGGTATTCTTTTGTCCTGTTATTTTTTTTGTCTTAGTATAATTGATGCAGTCGCAATTGTGTGAAACTCTTATAAAACGAATGTAAAATTAATGTTGTTTTTGTAAAAATTAAAACGATATTATTTAATAATCGACATGTCTACCGTGACAAATAATATTACTTATAGTAAATATTTTTTTTAAATGTTGCCTACAAAGATACTTTGAAATAAAATACGTTTCTTGCCAGTTACCTGTCATGCTTTAAACATAGCTAAATATTTACTTAATTACATTCTACACATAATAATATCAACAAGTTGCTCTCCACAGAATAATATATTTAAAAAGTCTAGTTCTAAGCTCTCTTAAAAACTAATATTTAAGTAGAAAAATGAACCTTATCACTTTAGTTATGTTTATAATATAATTAAAGGATTATTTTATGAATACTCTTATAGTTCTATCTTCACGCCTATATTTAAGTTACAAAGCCAAGCTTTTACGGCTGTGATACTCTCTAACATATTGTATTTATTTTTTTAAATTATTTCTTTGACCGTAAATGACTTACGTTCCATGACGAGAAAGTGCTTTTATATTTTACTTGGTTGCTAGTGTATCAGTGTCAATTTATATTTAGATAAAAAAAAAAATATTTATGTTACTTAGTTCATGTCAACAGTCGTATTGTTTATGTGGACTTTGAATAATTAGAACTGATAGGAAATCTATATCTTGTGACCGCGGTATTCTTTGAAACTACGTAACGGATTTTGACGCAGTTTTCACCATAATTTAGAGAAATTATTCCGAAAGGTTTATGTAATTCAATACATTCATATCATATCATATTCAATATATTAAAGAAATCTTGATGTTTTATCAGGTCGTAAAAACCAAGGGAATATGGGGCGGGTCGCTAGTTATTTATAAACAATGGTCATTGAAGTTGCAATTTTAAAACAATGCAATCAAATCCAATGTACTCTACGAGTTATAAAGACAAGATGGGTGCAGCTAAAAGTTACGCTCATCTCGTAAAAGTCACCCTGAACTGAACTTAAAAAAAATATACTCATTGTTATCAGATAATAATAATGTTATTTTTATTATGAACACAAATATCATAATGTGAAGTTAAATATTCGTGAGGATATATACTTACGAAATGTTTGATAAATGTTATGTTGTTATTGTTTTGTTTTAATATCCGATGTCTATTTTTTCATCTGAATGCGTTTTTGCTTTTGTGAGGATACACTTTTGTTTCAAAAACCTAGCGAATATAATTTTAACGAAGCAAACGCGAATAATTTGACTGATAAAGTGATTATGAAAGGATTACATTCCTTTTGACCCGACTCTTTATAAGTGAGCGTCGCGCCCGTATGTCACTTTTTGTTCGGTGAACCTGAACGCGTGCTCGCGCCGACAGAGGGCGTTTCCCGAATACGACGCACACGACGATCGCATATTCGTGCGGCGATCTCTTTTAAATAGGACGCGGGGTAAGGCTGGAGACGCCCTCTGTCGGTGCGACCTGTGTTCCGGTTCACCGAACAGAGTGAAATATGAACGCGACGGTCGCTTTGATTAGGACTCGGGGTAAGAAGGAAGGTAAACAGGAATGTTTTTAGGGTTTTATGGTCCTGACGACTTTGTTTGTCAAATAACTCGATTCATAAAATAATACTGGTTGTAAACTTGTATTTATATCCAGTATTTATTTGTATAAAGAACTTTTTTTTCCCCGAAATTTATGATCGAACATATTATACGAGTTTAAAATGGATTATTTTGATGAAATTGCAATAAAAAAATGTTAGAATTAAGTAGAATATTAAATTACATCTCATACCATGCTAAACTTATTTTTTTCACGCAATTTCAGTTAAATTGATACTTAAAAATTTGCAATAGCTGTATTAGACAAGACAGCTTATTACACTGCGAGTTTTCATCAAAACAACCCGTAATTAAACACGTAATTTATTTATTAAATACTAACCATCTCGGTTTAAAGATTAACTTAAGATACAACGCATTGTTCGTAAATACATTATGAGATTGTTAAAAGAAATAAACAGAAACCCAAATAATTTATTTTATTATTTTGTACCTCATTCCCGTTCGTATAACCAACAGTCATAACTCCAGGCCATTTTCCCGCCTTCTGCAATATTTAAAAATAAAACAAAAATATCAAAATAAGCACTTGAAAGTGTAAATTTGAAATTAATGTTAGTCTGCATGTTTTGTGTATGAAATTGATAGCACCCATCGATAATCCCTCTATGATACCTGTGTGCAAAATAGGTGATTGTCGAAATGTTAATAATTGTTTACCTATACAGTGGCTATAAGAAGAGGAAGAATTGATAGAATTGGTTTGACATGAAGCTGTTCTACTCTGAGGGCAACATCTAACCTACGAATAAAACGACAGTCATCAGTAATAAACATGTATTTAACTTTGCATTTCATCAATCAGCCGTATTGACATTACTTTCGTTAACCATGTTAGGGATGGGTTCACACTTGTGTAAAATCTATAAAATATGTTATTTTGCAGCGTTTTTTAATATAATTTTGCACAAGTGTGTTCTCACCACAACCTATAGTGTTAAACATACAAAATGAACGACGCTCTAAATAAATATACCTTACATATCCCCGTTGTAAAGCTTAATACATAATACTAGAATACAGCGGCTGACTTGGTTTGAAATTTTAGGCCACGACGAAAAGGATGTCGATTTTTTTTTTTATTAATACACAAGGAGGAAAGAAAGAAAATACGTTTATTTGCGGTAAACATAACGTAACATAAAGCAAAAAAAAACAAACACGAAAGAACAAGTTGAGGGAAAATATGCGTCACATTCACGCAAAACAGCCATCGCTCAGCATAATGCTGCGACCCTATGCGAGACAGAGCCCCAGCGAGCAAGTACACTTCTTAAAACCGTTAAAGGCCCGCCGACGTACCAGTGCGTCAGTCGTCCCCAACGTCAAGTCCCACCCGACGGCCCAACCAAAGGCGGGGTTATTACAAAACAAGGTTTATCTTCAGACCCAGGTTTAAAACATGGAGCCATTATTGAATTTCGAACTTTATTCCGACTATGTTAAAGTTCCTAAACACAAAACTGACAACTTAGTACCGAACTAAGTTTTGTATAAAGAACGGTATTTTAATCACTGTTACGTTCTAATTACAAAAACGGGCTCCATGGTTTAAGCCATGTCAAAATATAAATCTTGTTTTGTAATAAGGCGGAGGATGTTTATGCTCTTAGAAATCACTTGAGACTTCCTTTGTTTACATTAGGAGCATAAACATCCTTTGTTTAAGCTGTTTGGGCCGTCGGTGGGACTTGACGTTGGGGACGACTGACGCACTGGTGCGTCCGCGGGCCTTTATCGGTATAGTCGTTATTAACTCTGTTATTTTTTTTATTTTTTTTTTCCTTCTGGCTTCGCACGGTTTGTGCATTTAGCCAATGTCAAGTTTTAGTTCTTGTTTAAAATATTGATGAAATGAATTATAAATGCATGATGATGATATCCCCGCCCACTCCCCTTGAGTTTCAGTAAAGATGTGGCACTTTACTGAGTCCTCACGCGGACTTCTTGAGAGAACTTGAAGCGAAGTTGCACTGTTTTGTTTCATTTGCCTACACTAATGCACGTTCACAAACACTTAATGGTTAATAATCCACCATTATTACACATTAATATTCGGCTAAACACTAATTTTGGAAAATTAAACAAACTGCTGAACATGACGCTTCACTTTCCCGCCAAGAAGTCCAACTCACTCTGTTATTTAATTAATTTCTTTCTTAAAAGACATAAATATTTTTGTATAGCCAACAATTTTGCGTTAGAACCAATTTAGAATAATTCGTACTTTAAAAATATTTATGGATTTCCGCAGACCTTATAGTCAGCCGCTATTTTCTAAAAGCAAACACAACGACTACAAATCCTTGTATTTTCTTTTAGAAACACTTAATTGGGAACAATTTTGACTCGCGTCTTGAGAACTACCTACGTTTACATTCAGATTCAATCAATCACTTCTGTCTCATCATTATTATAAACCAAACGTTAACAACACTGCAAACAATATAAACAACAAAAGACATTATATTAGGATGTTTGTATACATATAAATATTTACATGCGAGGACATAAAGGATCAATCTTTTAGCTACATCTCTATTATATTAGTTGGCGGTTGAACGTTAGTGGAGCTCGACAATCAACCCCTTAAGCGACATCTACAGACATGAATAAACTTCAGTAAAAATCGCTAAAAGATTTAACCTAAACGAACAAAAAGATATCTAAACTTAATCAATAAGGTACAGTCAGCACAAAATATTTATCACACTGCTTTAATTTTTTTCTTATCATTTTCTTGCAATGTGATAAAATTTTGCTCCATGAAAGATGAAAATATTTAAGGGCTCCATCATATTTATTTGTTTTTACAATATTTATATTTTTCTCATACCATATTTATTACGTAACCTTAATAAACATTAAGTGTTTCAGTTCTAGAGTGCATACAATAACAATAAATAGTAAATGCTTATATTCCTCTTAACGTCACGATTCAGCACCATTGAGACTGGTCGTGAGGATATACAACTAACGAGGAATGAACAATGTTAACCTAATTATATTTAAATTAAGGAAATATCACATTTTTAAACAAAATCATGATGTACAGGCAAATGTAATAATTTACAGACAATTTTGAATCAACAGATTTCAATCCGATATACAAACAACTTTATTTTTGGATTTACTTGTTATAAATTCCTCAATTTATGCCGATATAGTAACCTAATATAAAAAAAAAATGTTAGACAAGATAATTCATAAAAGATTCCATTACCTAAAAATTTACAAACATTAAATTAATCTTCTACAACAACATCCTAATAAGAACAAATAAAAATAAATTGATGAAAATAAAATGCGGAATTTATAACAAATTATTTTCTCTAAAATAACAAATTCCGAATTTTGAAATAAAGCAAAAATTTTAAGCACAAATTTCACAATCACGGCCGTAAATGTCTTAATTAATAATTTTAACTTTCTAATATTTGTTCGTTTCCTACAATAACATTATTTCATACAGTTTCCATACATTAGGTCTCAGGTAGAGACCGCGTAAGAAACTCCATCTCATTTATTACCGTGCACTTTCAACCTACACTCCATTTAAAGCGTATGTTTTCTTTTTTGCCGACCATACTAAACTTTTGTATGAATAGCTCGGAGTTAAAACGTTATAAAACATTAAAAAATGCGCCTCTAATGTTACAGCAATATAACAAGTGTTCTGAAAATTTCGTTGTACAATCAGCAGCAAAAAACATGATTATTATTTTTTACAGTACTAAGTTTTACTGTGAATAATGTTTAGTTTTTCTACTTCCGCAACTTTCATTGTTTTCTGACGCCGACAATACAAGTAGGCATGTATGTATAGAGGCACTATTTAAAACCACTTTTTATATTTTACTGGCACGTTAAAATTTCATATATATTTCAACTGTTATACCTATTAAGTTAATCTAAAGTATTCGACTGTATTAGTTATATATTTTTCACTTACACTCCTGTAAGGCATTTATATTCAATAATTTAGTCTTATGCTATCATCTTACCCGTTCTACACTAGCGCGTTTGGTTAAATGTGTATTATTAGATTCAAAACATAAAGTCATTTGTTGGTCTATGTTGCAATAAAGAATATTTTAGTCCTTTTTTAAGTTTATGGGCCTTAGCAGACATGCTTAGCATCGGCAATTGTCGATTTTGTCATTTTCAATGCTGCATCGCGTTTTGGCGACTCCAAGCGTTCAGTCGCGATTGTATAAAGTAATCTGATATCCCAATCCATTCTAATTTCAATACATAAAGCAATGCATTAAACTGGGCATGTCATATCTTTCTCATATAGCGAACTAAGCTGTGATTCCGTCGGATGATCTTAGTAACATTACGAAACTTCACAACAAAGGACGCGACTGTTTTCCGGCTATTTTGCACACAGATACGAACATTTAGCCAAACGGGCTAATACTACAATACGATTATAAAAAGTTTGGGAACAGAGAAACATCTGAAATGGACCAAAAAGTTATGAAGCGATGACAAAAGATAAAATCAACTTAAGTTTGAAATAATCAACTTTAGTTTGAAGTAGGGATCATTGCAAGAACCGGTCTTCTCTGTTCCTAAACATCCTATTGTAGTCTGATTCAAAATTATCTTTCCATGTCTCATCAAAATATATCGCAATACTTGTTCTAAAACTTAACTTTTGAAGAAACTATAATTATGTTCTGACAAGTTTTTTTCTGCGACATTTCAACTAAGTAAAACCATTATAGATATTTTATTAATTCTATGTAAGTTATTTGACATGTAAAAATAATTTTGAAACAACATTATTTCTACCGCACATTAATCATTAGCAAGCGTCCCAATGGTTACACGATACAGTCCTTTATGCCTTACCCGTTAGAGCGCATATTACTCTAACATCAGTTTGTCCGCCGTCTTAGCCAATAAGCGATGACACCACACTGCCCAAGCACCATGTTTTATGAAAAATACAATTGACTTGAAATGATCCTGAAATTGTAACACTTTCCCGACTGAATTTCCACCAGAAAAATAATTCTGAATTCAGGATCATAGTCCACATGACTTTTTTACAAATAGTAACATTAAGCACACATACGCACGAGCGTTTTTTCCGTGACTTTTCTCCGCGCACTGGGGTTTGAACGTTTGGCTTGGCGCTGTAAGTTGAAATTCCAATAATACGTTTTTTTAACGCGTTAGGGATGCGCTCTGTTGGATTCTCAATGGTCGGCTCAACGCCGAGAGTTGAAAATCCAGAGCTCGGTAAAATAAGCACTGTATAAGATAAGCGCCTGTGCCTACGTGGGCATACATTTTTAACCAATTGCCCCAGAAGAGATTTTTATTAAAATAAATAACGTATTAATAAAAAATCACCATATTAAAATGGTTTATCAGCAAGTCAATAGTGCGTTTACAATTTCAAAGATAATAACAAAATATTGTGGGATGAACCAATGTCAAGCCAGTGAGTATTCATTATTTATTGATACATATTTCTTCAAGAAAAAAAAAATGCTAAGTACGTGACGCCAAATCAAATCATTTATTTCTTTGCAAACATGGGTATAGTCGGTAGGGTGTTTTTATAATAAAGTTCTCCACATATTTCGCCGATGCACGTTTTTATCATTTTTTCCTTAGAATTACAAAACTAGGTGTTGGATGACAACAAGAATTACTTTTTGCCATGAAGTAATTGTACAGAGAATTTCAACTTGACTTTTTGGAAATCATTTTAATTACAAATTCTAAAAAGTGCTTTAGTAAAAATTCTGCGCATTGTACAGTAGTACCTAACTGATATGGCTTACCGATGTACCTGCGCAGAAGGTGAATTTTAAAAGTGCGGGAAATGCTATTGACCAATCGGCACGCTCCACGCACCGCGGTTCTTTTTCCTGTACCGCTATTGGTCGGCAGCTGCCCCCATGTTAGCGCGCGCCGCGTGGCATGTTGTCAGCCGCCATACTTCTGATCGAGTGCACGCTAACAGCTCCAGTGTATTATGCACCTTATAATAGTGACCTAAGGTTGATTGTAAGTTTTAAGCATTCTTTCGTTAATCTTCGGGGCCATACTTTCTTTTCTGTGCGAACGAAGATTCACGACGCGCCTTATCAATTGGGTACCACTGTACCAACGATGAAAACCATAACCAATGTACTGTATGACATTATTTTAATGAAGATGGATTCACACTTAATCGATTTCGACGAACAATAAATTATGTTTGTAATTTATTATTCATCGATATTTCGATTAGGTAAGTCTGCAAGCCACCAATGATTTTAACAAAGCAGGTTTATGCAGCCATGATTCTGGGTAAGTGTGCGATGTCAACCGTATGCTGCTGGAATTGTTGGAAATATACCCAGATAATATGAGATCAAGGAATACAGGAACTTAATGTACGAAAATAATTGACATTTGGTTGACACATGACTATAAAAATATATGGTAACACAAATTAATTATCAACTCAGGAGATTGATGCCAAAATATTTGATTACTAACGTCAAACACAAGATTTAAATTAATAGTTGAAAGTGCACTTAAAAAACTTGAACAAAATGTACAAAGAAATTAAATATGATTTTATTAAAACTTAAGTCGTGATTCAAATTAATTTCACTGAAATTGAAATCAATAAATCCAACATTATATTGAACAGATCACATAATCTATTTTACATTAATTAGGTAAGACATAAATTATAATTAAAATACAAAATTAACTCTTATTACAGGAACCCAAGAGACAGTTACAAATAGTTATCACTACTACTATATTTTAACTAATTATTCATAGACAAAGCGCAGTAGCAGAGTGAACTATAAGTTTATGGCACTATTTGGTTACCATCAACAAATTATGTCGGTAAAACTAATTTTTATTTGTTTTAGGCTAAGATTATTAAACGTTACTCAGCACGTACTTTGGCATCGCATTATTCCTGTCATTGTCGCACAACTGTCAAACTACAAATGCAAGATAAAGACGGGAACACGTCTAAATCAAAGCACGAGCTAAGTAACGTTTACAGATCTTGGCCATAGACGTTGTATGTGTCGGGGAACCAACTATACTCCATTTGAAATAAGATTAGACATTTAAATAAACTTTTTTACAGCCCATTCAACCGATTTTGACTTCTATTCCGTAGGCATAACGATGGCATTAAAAGCAAAAACTTGGTTACAATACCAACTGTTTTTTACAGCTGTCATTGGTCATGCCACCAACGCAATAGAAGTCAAAACTGATTGAACGGACTGTAAAAAAGGTTTATTTAAATGTCTAATCTTATTTCAAACGGAGTATAGTTTTGTAGTCCCCCATTCACGAGCCAAATCACGATTCAAATACATACAAAAGTTTTACACAGTACATTTGATTGGTGGTAAACCTCACAGTACCAGACCGCTCCACAAAACAAAACCCAACATACCCAACAACAGTCACATAGTTCCAACAACTCCACACAACATCAACAACTACAGACGGAAGAAGACAAACTGATAGGCGTGGCGCTACCTGTTGAACAGCAGGTCGGGGCGGTAGTACACGTAGATGCCGATGAGCACCGTGGCCGTCGCCAGCGCGGCGCGGCGCGACAGCGGCAGGCGCCGCAGCGCGCGCCGCAGCCGCGCGTGCAGCGAGCCCGCCGCGGCCGCGCGGGCGCGGGCGGCTATCTGCCGCCGTTTGAGACGCTCTTCGTCGAGGCGGCGCTGTTCTTCTCTGTGGAAGGAAATGGTGATTATATTAAGTCTCGATCCCGTGGGAAAGCCACCCTTAAAAATAAATAGTAGCCGATTCTCAGACCTACTGAATATGCATATAAAATTTCATAAATATCGGTCAAGCCGTTTCGGAGGAGTATGGTAACTAACATTGTGACACGAGAATTTTTTATATAAGATAATAATACACTGCGATACAAGTGTGCTATGTTGATCACACACACTCGGCTCCGTTATCGCGCTCGACTGCGGCGCGCGCTAATAATACCAACTCGAGTGGAATGATCAATTCACACGCGTTTGGCTCAACGCAGACAGAGAGGAATAATCCCCGCACGGTCTCGGGCATTTTCTTTACGGATCGCGTATGCTCCCGCGTATCTTCGAGGACGCGCGAGCATTTTTTGTCAGGTTCAAGCATTTATGCACTTTATTGTAATAATTTTAAAGTTTATTTTCAAGTGCGTTAATAAAACCCTCTCCGCTACGCTCCGTTTTGTCTACGCCAGCAGCCTTTGTTTCATACAACGTTTTTCAACACAGTTGCGAGGAAAAAAACAGATTTATATTGTTATTATCTCTGATTGAAAATGGCGCGCTGGTTTTGTTTTTTCCGCGCGCCGCACTAACGATGCGCGCGTAGGTATAAATAAAGGCACTGGCAAAACCGCTAAACAGCCTATTTAATAAACATAAAATAATGTTTTGAATACGCAAATTAAGGTTAATATGTTGTGAAAAATATATAATTTGACGAAATGATGATAATTTTGATGATTAATCTATCGTATTATGTAACCTAAAATTGTTTACTTATTCACAAAAATATTGATTGGTTTTAAAAATAAAAACTCTTTGCGGAGATTGAAAAAAAAATTTAAAGTAAACACCAATGTGGTAATATAAAATAAAAAAACACGAGTGTATAATAAGCTGAATTATGAACCTAAATGCGTTGCCATAAATCACTTTACAAGCAAAAAAACTTTATTATTCTTGAGAGCGCAACAAATTCAAATAACAGTAGCCTCCGCACTAAGATCCCCCCACCCCTGTGTCGTGGAGATTAGTACATAGCTTTCGACGGTTATATTTTTAAAACTACAACTTTGTTAAAGTAATATCATCTCGTGAAAGGATTTTACCTGAGAAATGCTACGAACATTCTATTTACAGGGCTTTTTTATGATGCCATAGTCAACAAGAAACCGACTGTCTGTCAGTCCCCGAGTTCGCTCTGAGACTCTTAGTACTAGATAGCTGTAATTTGGCATGAATACGCCAACAAAATGGTAAAATATAATGTTGAAAAAACATTTTTTTAAAGCCCTTACACGTAAAGTGGGGATGTTTTTTTTTCTCGTCTATCCCATGTTGTGGGGTATCATTTATCATTTTTTTTTTTTTTCATTTCGTAGGTAGACCTTCAATATTTTTGAACCGCGGCCTATCCAAGGCCGTTCAAAAATATTGAGGGTCTGTGAAGACCATTTAACGACCTGCCATCTAACTAAATGGTTGTTTTTGGATATGTGAAAAAAATCATGGCAGTAATATATAATATAATAACGAAATTAAAATGAAAACTATCACAGCTAGGTAGGCTTTACAAGTTAACGAGTAAGGCCTCTGCCTCGAATCTTGCGGGCAGCGCGGCGGCGGCGGCGCGGGCAACGCAGACCCGCTCTCGAAACCTGCGGGCAGCTCGCGCGGCACTATAGCGGCGTAGTGTTGTGTTCGTGGTTGTGTTGTCAATGCATTTGTTTTTATTCGCGATGAAAATGTCTGAACAATGGCGACAACATTTACATTTTATTCCTAACGCTCGATTTATTGTGGGCCAAAGGAGAAGTAAATCCCTACATTCTCTACTATAGGACGCGGGGGCGGTCACCACTTGACTGGAGGGCACGGAGCCACCGCTCCCGCGCCCCGCGCCTGCTGTCGAGGGCCGCTCCATTTCATTTTACACATTACATCCTGCCGCTTCCGCGCCGCCGCCCCGCTGCCCGCAAGATTTGAGGCAGAGGCCTAATAGTCGACCAACTTACATTTGTAGTTGGAGAATTGACCGTGACGTATATGGATGTATCGGAGAACATGTCTTTCAACTACTATAAGTTTGTTTTTGGGATAAGTTCATCCCAACAGTAATCTACGGAATCCTTCATTGTTCGTGGTCCGACACGTAATTGGCCGGTTTTTGAAGTAAAACTTCTTTACGCACGCTTGACTTGGGGGGTAAGCTGGTGAAAGCGTGACGAGAGCGTTACGGAAGCGAGCGAACGGAAGTTGAGAGGGAGATATAAGTTAGTGAAGATAGAAAGAGAGAGTTACGTTTCGTATATTACTGTAGGGGCAAGAGAGAGAGGTGCCAGTACACGTTTTCTTTCTCTCATAGCCAGTTGCGTTTAGTATGTCTAAGACACAGTGCAGGCCTATTGTTGTAAATAAATAAGTAAATATAAAATTAGTATTACTATTTGCAAGTTTTACTTCAGTCGTGTGGTCTAAAGCACACTTGTTTTTAGGGTTCCGTACCCAAAGGGTAAAACGGGAACCCTATTACTAAGGCTCCGCCGTCTGTCTGTCCGTCTGTCACCAGGCTGTATCTCATGAACCGTGATAGTTAAACAGTTGAATTTTTCGCAGATGATGTATTTCTATTGCCACTATAACAACAAATACTAAAAAATAGAATAACATAAATATTTAAGGGGGCTCCCATACAACAAACGTGTTTTTTTTGCCGTTTTTATAGATAATGGTACGGAACCCTTCGTGCGCGAGTCCGACTCGCACTTGGCTGGTTTTTTAATTTGTTTTTTGGCAAAACTTCAGACCTGTTGGGCATCTAATAACAATAAGCAGCAATAACCGCTTTCAAGTGGGCCATTTACAAACACAATTATCTTTAGATAACATTCAACTATTTACCCTCCTAGGGTTACAATGTTACCACAAAGAGGCCTGGTACTTCGAAATCTCAAAGGCAAACATGTTTATTATGAGTATGAACTTACTCTCTCCTCTCTAGCGCGGAGACCTCGGGTTCGAGATCAGTGGGGTCGTTGTCTTCGTACAGCTTCTTGGCGGTCACTAAGATGTCTTCGAATGGTAAGTCATCGGGTAACTAAAACATACAACGAAAAACATTTCAATCAATCCTGTGTGATCTTGACACGGGAATGGCCTCTTGGGAAACAAAATAGGATAGAAAAAAATAACATAAACAGTGGCGAAAGGTGCGGGCCAGAAAAGGTCTTTTTCTACGTTCTAAAGTCAGTACTTGCACTTCTAAGGGCTCACGACTAAAGTAACCGTCATGAGAAGCTATAAATACATAAAATTGCAAATTATACAACTATCAACTTTAAACTCAAGATATCTAAGTTGATTTATGAATGAAGAAATTATCGCTAAACGTCATAAAATAATTTTAGTTGCAATGGAAACTGAACCATACCCAATTTCAGTTAAAGTTTTAAATCCCAAAGTATGAAATTTATCTCGTCTCATGGCGTTGACTTTAGATCAACTTTGGATCAAGCCAAGTTTGACGGTACGTATCGGCTTTTGCCTCCGTGCGGGGTCTATGAAGTATCAAGTATCTTTATGAGCTCAAATTATAGAAAACCAAATTGTCTAAAGTGGGGCCACACCACGTTTTTTAAACGCGCCGTTGACGCGCATTTGTAGCGATACAGACGCGATACGCGCGCGAGTCAGACGCAGCCTGTAGACCTTCTATAGGATAAAAGCGCGCCGTCGACGCACGTTTCTAGAACGCGTGTTTAAAAAACGTGGTGTGTACCGGCCCTAAGGAACCCGTTTTATTGTTGGGTCAGTTTCTTTATCCTTTAGGAATCCTTGGACAACCGCTTTGTTACGAAATAGAGAGCAATGACTTAAAAATATAGATTTTACACCTGAATCACTCAGTCTCATACCACCTTAGCTAAATATTAAGAAATATTTTTTTGTATTTTT
Source organism: Tiliacea aurago (assembly GCA_948098905.1). Classification (NCBI taxonomy): domain Eukaryota; kingdom Metazoa; phylum Arthropoda; class Insecta; order Lepidoptera; family Noctuidae; genus Tiliacea; species Tiliacea aurago. The sequence goes on along the minus strand of OX402581.1, from coordinate 26,539,661 downwards.
GCATGCTCTCATTCTTAAACATTTTTGCATGCTCTCATTCTTAAACATTTTTGCATGCTCTCATTCTTAAACATTTTTGCATGCTCTCATTCTTAAACATTTTTGCATGCTCTCATTCTTAAACATTTTTGCATGCTCTCATTCTTAAACATTTTTGCATGCTCTCATTCTTAAACATTTTTGCATGCTCTCATTCTTAAACATTTTTGCATGCTCTCATTCTTAAACATTTTTGCATGCTCTCATTCTTAAACATTTTTGCATGCTCTCATTCTTAAACATTTTTATTCTTTTTTTTTCTAAAATGTATTTTATGGCCGCGTTGTTCCGTTTGGTGTTGGACGTAAAGAATAGCTCCATCCCAGTTCTTCCCGTGGGTGTCGTAAAAGGCGACTAAGGGATTTACTAGAGAATGGGCAGCAGCGTTCTCTATGCATTTTTAAAAACTATTCTTCGATCGCCAACCCGCCTGCCAAGCGTGGCGATTATGGCAAATCTCCCGCCTTTTGGGGAGGCATATTTGGCATAACAAATTAGTGTAATGAAATGGGAGAAGGCGCTGACTCCTGATATACATGTTTTTTACCTAGTTTGGGTTTCAGAGGCTTCATATGATTCTGTAACCTCATATTATGTCAATAAAGATTATTCTAATCTTATTCAATATCAAACTCACCCTGGACAGCAAGCAATGCAACATCGCCATGTCACATTCACAGTTGTACACCTCATCGGCTCGATACAGCACTATGGCGGCCGTGACGTAGATCGGGAACATCGGCGGCGCGCACAGGAAGTAGTCGTAGAGGCGCACCACGTCTGTGTACTTGTTGAGGCTGTGCCCGAACCACGTCAGGTACCAGGGGAGGGCGAACATTGTGCCTACTTGCGCTCTGGAATTATAAATAAAAAATATTTATTTTAGAACATTATCAAAGCTTTGTACACACGGCTACACATCAAGCTATACATTTCCAGTATAAGCTGACCTCTCATAGTACGGAAATCCAATACAATGCGAGATCAGCCTAAACTGGATATGTATAGCTTGATATGTAGCCGTGTGTACTATTACCCAAAAGGCTTTTTAAGAAAACTTATCCAACATATTATGCAATAGTGTCTTCCTTTTTTCCGACGAATGTATTTATCATTGATTTAATGCTGTCATAGAGCGCAAATTATCGATGGCGATGCGAACCAATAATGTCGAAACTTCATAGAAGTATATGCTTCGCTCAAGGTGTCATAGCCCCCATAGCTTTTTTTTTTTTTGTTTATAAAGCGTTGTCGCACACTAGGAATTTCTCCTGTATTGTGGGTGCGTTTACAAACATTTAAATTCACATACACAAACAGCCAGACCCAGAACAACTACTTGTAGGTCATTCATGTATCGTCTCTGTGTGTGTGTGTATTCTTGTTTTTTCATGTATCGTCGCCACAAAACACGAGCATGCGCTGTGTGAGTAACTTTTATGTCATTGACAATTGAAATGCGTTTGTGAAATGCAACAATTATAATAAACTATGACGTTAGTTTTTTAACATTCTGCATTAAGGCTTCTACTGATCGGCGCAGCTCGCGACGAGACACAATTGCGACGGCTTAATTTTAACCATTCAAAATTACCCACACCGTATGGGTTTTTGATTAACTGCTTAGAAAAACCACCGATAGGGTTTTTCTAAAATGGTAACCAAAATGGTCCCTGGGTAGAGATAGAATTGGTCATGCTACGCGTGCTGGGCGGATATCGAAATAACATAATATTATGATTTTTTCATGTTACTGGGTTTCAATTATGTATAGAACCCATTGAATGGGTTATCATGTAACCCTTTCACTGGGTTTCAAGTATAAAACCCATTCAATGGGTTATCATGTAACCCTTTCAATGGGTTTCTAGTATAAAACCCTTTCAATTGGTTACATCATGATAAAGGTTTGAACCTATTGAATGGGTTACCCCTTCAAAAGGCTAACCGGGGTGTACGGTCCCTGATTCTAACTAAGAGAGATTATGAATGATTCTAATGATTGACCTGCAAATTGCAAACAACGTAAGAACATTTGAATTTCGCGGGCTTTATAAAAAGCTAAATACTCTAAACTGTAAATTACAAGTTATGTCATTCATTGTGGATTAGATTTGACATGTCGTCTTAATAACTGTACTTCATCTACACAGTCTACCATACTTACTTGTCTAAACACTCGGCCAGCTTCCTATCCGCCCGGCTAATGACGGGCAGCATGTAGTTGAGCAGGTGCTGCGTGGGCTGCATGGTGGTCTGCATGAAGGGCGCCAGCGGGGCCTCGGGCCCGTACGACAGGCGGCACAGCAGCGGGAAGGAGGCGCGGTCGCCGCAGACTAAGAGGAGAGTGATCGCTACATCGTGGTAGCCCTGGAGTCAAACAGTAGAAATTGAGTTTTTACTAAAATACTTGATAATAATCGTGCCTGTATTCAGTAGAGAAGTAGTAGACTAGTACCTCAGTACTACCTACCTCTATGGATACTACGGAGAAAATTACCGATATTCTCAGTAGCAGCCCCAAGTATTATACAGAATACGTTCACATTTAGTTAATTTAGACATTTATAAGACCCATCAAAATCAAAATCAAAAATATTTTTATTTCACATAAGCCTACATGGGCACTTATGAAACGTCAGATGCTAGGTGCATGGTTACAATTGGTCGTTTCCTATGGAGAAGAGTCGGCAAGAAACTCCACGGTTACTCTTTTAAATAAAATTGGCTTTTACAATGTTTTCAAATTACAGTGTTAATAGGTATGAGAGGACAGCGTAGGCCCGGCAAAAGTACCAGGTACTTAACAAGATAGAAAATGGTCGACAGATCTACAGTCTATTAAGCTTACAACGTCCTCACATTGATAAAAAAAACAATAGAAAATATGATTCAAATAATAAAAGTTAGAACCTTGTTGAAATTTAAATTGTACGTATAATAATGTCAAAAAAGAAAAACATTATGTCAGTGAAATTAGTAAAAAAAGATTAAATTAAATGAAAAAATAACATCGTAATTTGGGAGCAGTTAATAGACAATTACATAGTTTTGCCGTTAATGAGGTACCAGGGAAGCCACATGTACAGAAGGAAGATAAGTGTTGTTGAAGGTAATGTTGATAAGGGCACGTTTAATGTGCGTTTTGAATTTTTCATCACTAAGTTCTTTAACCGATTGTGGCAACATGTTATAAAAGCCCTGTTACAGTGGGCTCACCTATAGTCATTAACTGGGGACATGTCAAGACTCCAGGATGCCAGGCTCCTACTGAGAATTTCCGTAACATTTTTGCTCAACCAGCGGCAGCGGGGCGAGCACGGCCTACTGTGACATGACTTGAGTCACACATTTTATCACAGTTTGAGCGATGAAACTGTTTTGTTATAAAATGCTAGTACAAATTGACATGACATAATTTATCATGTCTTGTCACAAACGTCTTGGCACTCCCGTGCTCGGCCCGCTGGTGGATCTCATACACGCTCAGCAGTCACGCTTGCGATCATTCGACCAACAATAAACAACATTCGTTTTTGTTTACACTAAACCCGAAAAGGGGTCATTGTACTCATCATTTTGATATTTTTTTTCTATGGGACCACTCTTGAAATCGCGTAAAAAAATCTGCTGGTCCATACATTTGTGTTCACTTAAATCGACAAAATGTAGTAGAAAAAATTGTTCAAAATGATGAGTACAATGACCCCTTTTCGGGTTTAGTATAAATAAAAACTAATGTTGTATAATATTAATGCTTACTACTGGTGGAATTGGTTCTAAATTAATTGGGACAGCTATGCATCGCAGACTACATCATCGGTATTTTCGACGAATCTATTTTTACATAGAATGTACCTAACTAGCTGGATAGCTACAAGTAATGGGAGCAATAAATTGGTAATTTATTATGCCGACGACATAGGTCAGATCATTTTGGGCCATCTAGTTTACTGGGTAAATTTGCGTACTACTATAGTCCCCTAGTAATATTGTCAATCTTCACACCCATCACTAAATAGACAGTAGGTACATTCAATTTTGTAATATGCAGTTGAATAAAATGTTATCAAATACATAGTAAACCGACCAACTGTTAGCGGTGTATTATTTTATTAAAATACCTTGTTAAAAAGAAAATGTATTTACATTTTCTGTACGCATTTTATACAGCAATTCAGTTCACTGACCGAGATAATAATAAAAGCGTAACGTTATGGTATGCGTAGTTTGTTTGCGTTTTGCACAGACGAGCTTAACTGCAATAGAACCATATTTTTAATTAAGGCGCTGACAAGAGGCAAATGATAAAAGTAGGCTTTTCTTAATCAAAAAAATCTAAAATCTATATAGTTTGTGGTAGCGGAAAAAATATATATTATTCTTGAACATATTTCTCAGAACTTGGTTGTTACCAAAACACGTTTATAAAAAAAAGCTCAATACAAATTAACGGTAAACTAACCCTTTACTTTGAGTTTCAATCCAAAATATCTGTATTAAATATCAACGTACGGTTGGTATTTAATTAATAACAAGAACGTCTTATTCGTATGCAGAACTTAGTTGTTTTTTATTTTCGATTACCTACTCAACTCATTTTTGACTAAATAAATAATTGCTTCATATTTTGCAATAATATACAAGCGTTGTGTCATCGCGCTTCTCTTTCTTTTAATGCATTTTATTGTCTAACGAAGTATTGTTAAATAAAAGCTGATCACGTTACTCCATAACAAAAATAATTTTAATAATCTTGTGGAATGTCAATAAGAGAAAGAATAATAGAGTCTGACAGTGACAGCGGTTTACCTGTTGTCAGCGTCTTAATTACCTTAGTCTTTATGTATGTTGCAGCAGTCCTCAAATTAGGTTTTTTAAAATACGAGTAATGTAGACTTTGAAAACGTTTAAATCAATAATCTAGACAAGAAGCAGTTTCTTTAGTTTGTACAAATAATAATATTACTTAGGTATAAGCCTAGAACTTGCCTCTTAGTAACACAATGCAAACCAGTTGATATTGATACTCCAGCCCGTATAGCCAGGCGAGCGTACTATTAATTGTGTAAGAAACAGTGTAACTGATAACAGCTGGAAACAAGTTCACACTACTTGACTTTGACTTTGGTCAAGCGCAGTGCAGCGCAGTTTTCAGTGGCAAAACAATATCAACCATGCTAGTGTTTGAAATAAAACCGAAAATAACTAGACTTCCATGTATGATCGAGAGAGCAACAAAGCCGACCGAAGGTACCAATGCGGTTGACGTTATTTATTTTCGACTTTATTTTAATACACGCAACCTTGATTTTTGTTTGGCAGGGAAAACTGCGCTGGATTGCGCTTCTTCAGCAGACTTAGCATGACGCTTTCTATTTCGACTATAATGTAGAATAGAAATCGCTTGTCTACCCTTCTCGGTAGAAAACTGTCAACTGTCTACACGGAAACTTCATTTTTGTCTACTCTTCGGTCGATAAAACGCGTTTTATCGTGCTGACCGTGCAGATCCGCGCCGGCCCTAAAATGTTTTCTTGAACATTTTTGACGTCACTGTAAGGGAGTATATTATTATAACACATGAACAGTGTTTATATTATTATATCAGACTCTAAGAAAGTGGAACGGACTTGTGTAAAGTAGAATCAACACTATTCTAAGTTTTAAAATAATTATCACGTAGCAAATTAAGTGAGATTCAAATTACTTATTAGTATTATAGGCTAGATTGTAATTCATTATTAAGAACCTCGTTCTTTCTAATAAAGGATAAAAACTGTAAGGGATTTAAACAAGAGCCTTGATTCGAGAAGGTTTTGTAAATTTTTGCGTGACTTTGCGTGGAGTCAAGAATGTCTTCGATAAAACGGTTGTAGTGGTCCAAGATCATGACTATTAAAAAGATGCGTGGGTGACAGGATGCATCATTAAAGATGTTTCGTTTCATAGTCATCTGTTTATCTAGAAAATAATGCTGTAAATCTAGCGAATATTCATAATGACTCATATTGCATTATTATCAAACTCAATCATCCTTTTTCAGTGTTATTTTATTATTGTAACTGATGCGAAAGTTACAATACTTATTGCATTTTAATAACTGCATTGAGTTGATCGACAGAGTCACTAAAGGCCCGTATTTATAGAGCGTTACTCAGTACTCAAGCATTACTTAAGACTAGTTTCAACCAATCCAACGGCTTGAATCTAGTCTTAAGTAATGCTTGAGTACTGAGTAACGCTCTATAAATACGGGCCTAACACTGCTCAAAACTATCATAGATCTATTGCACAAAGCGATTTTTGACGACCTCGTTTTAAATGACGTCAAGTTCAACACGAGCGTGTACGCACGGCTACAGATCAAGCTATACATTTCCAGTATAAGCTGATCTCGGATTGTATAGGATTTCCTTACAATGAGAAGTCAGCGTAAACTGGAAACGTACCTATAGCTTGATGTGAAGCCGTGTGTACCTGCATAGAAAGTTAATTTACCTATTTAATAAATGTTTTATAAAATAGCAAAAACATTAGAGCTACTATACGTATGTTGAACATAAATTACTATAAAGGCAATTATAAAACCCGTTAAAACCCAATTATGTAGTACTGGCTATCATGCTTACGGGACAGCTCTTTTAGCTAATCGGATAGTGAAATTAATATTCAGGTCGCATCGTCATCCGATACCATTGTGTATGGTTTCTGTTTCAATTAAGGGATATGCGCGCGCCAAGTTAGCCCGCGAAATTCAAATTTTATTACGTTTTTTGCAATTTGCAGGTCGAAATATAAATCTTGGTTTGTAATAAGACGGAGAGAGTTGTAATGCTGATTCTAATGATTATAATTCCGTAAAGTCATATTTGTTACGGCCGCGAATCATATTTAGATCAACATACAACCTGTTACTGACCTGTAAATTGCAAAAAGCATAAGAAAATTTGAATTTCGCGAGCTACCTTAGTGCATCCCCCTTAAGTGACGGACACGGACCGAAAAACTTCACAACTATATTAAGTTTCGTGTAATTATGACCTACAGCCGAAAACAACACTACGTAGCTAATAGGACCGCAAGCAAGACGTAGAAAACCGCTTTAATAACTTAAAATGGGTCAAAAGGGATCCAACGTTGATCGATAATACGATGAAGTGGTTTCAACGTGCGTAGACAACTTTTAAAAAGGTGCAACGTCTTTTGTTTATTACCCAACTGCTCCAGAAGGAAGGATAAGTATATTTTTTACTGAGTTCTTTCGAAGTCAGGGGTATATGAATCACGGTCCTAGCTTCTATGTATAGTTAGACCAGAAATCGCCACCGCAGTAGGCCGTGGTAGAGTTAAGCAGGTCAGATTGCGGTTTACTGATACATGCGCCACAAGTAAACAGACCTTTGGATTGTGGTCAAATCTACACTAAGGACTCACACACACTTCGGCCGACATTTACGCCCTTTAATATTATCACTATCGTGAGTGGCGTGTATTCAAGATTCTACAAGTTGTGATTGTCAAATGCACGTTCAGTATACAATGGGCAGTCAGCCCAGCTACCACATTGCTGTCTGGGTATTTTTTTTTGCCACAGCAAGATCGATTGTAATAATATAACTAGATAACCAGTTCACTTTAGCCACTTAAACCCATAGCCCAATATCTTTGGTTCCATATCCAGCAATAGTCCTACACTAACCGGGGGTCTACTTTGGGTGCACTTGCATAGTGCAAACAAGGATCATCGTCGGTTATTCCCTCATTTAATTAAAAATGTCTAACGGGCTTCTGAGAGTTGGATTTAGCCCCTCGTACGCCTTCCAAAGGTCCGGGACCCCAGGGTCCCGAGATATGTCATAGACATTTAAATAATAATAATAGCTTTTTTATCGCCAACCCGCCTGCCAAGCATGGCGATTATGGGAAACTCCTCCTTTAGGGGAGGCCTATGTCCAGCAGCGTCTTTCGGCTGAAATGATGATGATGATGAATAGCTTTATTTTCAGGTAACTACGACCCATAGAATAAATACATAAAATAATCTTACAAAATTATAAACTCATCATTAAAAAATCTACGTTGGGTCGGCGACATATTGCGCTGAGTCGTGGTGTCATGTAGCCTTCCGCGAATACGCCGATACACGACACCTGTCGGTCCTTCATGAAAGTGTCCAGTGCTATTACAATAGTGTCAGAATGGTCGATCATTGATTTCATAATTGTTGGTTTTGACAAGTTTGGTAATCTATTATTATAATGGCTTCATTATGACTTTCCAATGGTCGGCCACTGACACTACATTGAAAGAAATTGCATTTATTGGTAATCTCGTACATAATGACAAATGAATGACATTTCTACTAATGGGTTTTATAATAATGGCAATACGACAATGCCATTATAATAACACAATTCTATTACGAGAACATTGACCGACCAATGATCGACCATTATGAATTTAGCAGATTACGAACTTTTTGCAAAATGACAATGGGATCGTGTTGGAAGGACTGAATTTATAAAAAATAGCAGACTTGGGGCCCTGGTGATGAATCGGAATCGGAACCCGCACCACAAAAGTTTGAAGAAGAAGATTTGGATTTGATTTGTAATATAAGTCTGAAATCTCCAACACGTCTTGAGTAGGTGTGGTGATTAATGCTCGTGCCTACTCCGTGTGAGAAGAGGTCAGTGGCCTTTGCCCAACAGTGGGACCATAATAGGCTGGTATTATTATGATCTTTCTCATAGACATAGATTGTGCCAATACGAGAGAAGATGACAGAGCACACAGCACCAGTCTTTAGGCCTAAAATATATGAAGTGTTTGATAATGATATGTTAATTTAAGGCGACGATAACCGACTTTTAATGATTTTACACTGAAGATCACGTCTAAACGAGTAGTGTTAATGATTTGGAAAAAATATATGTTAAATTAGAGCATTTTCTCAATAACTTAATATGTGAATATTTTAGATTATGTTTATATTACATAGTGAAATTAATTCGTAAAGTTATGTCTAACGCGGATAAAAAACTGAGAATGGCGCAAAATCGACCGAGCGTATTTTTCTAAAACCTTCACCAATTTAAAGATAATTTAATTATTGATCTTTCAGTATACGCGTTTTATTAAAATACCTTTTGTTTTGTGTATAATAAATTAATAATGCGTCAAATTGGGGACAGCGCTCCTTGATGGGCGAGTCCTATTACTGGCTGAACGTACGACGCGTTGCGTGAGCTCAGTACAAAACACGCAAGCTAACTACTCAAGGTCACTGGCATATATCTGCGTCTTAAAAGAGTGTCCGTGGAGGTTTTTGCCATAGGTTCTTCTCCATAGGTACCTACTAAGCTTTGGAATGGGCAACTAGCTTCATTTTTATGACTGACCGACCCTTTGACTATTCAAAAGTGCCCGTAATTGGTTTATTTGAAACAAATGCTTTGAGTTTGAGTTGAGTTTGAATTGAATGTGACTACTTCCTGTTGATTGAGACCCCACAAGCCATTTAGATCAACATATAAAATTGTTCTGACCCGCCTGGTTTATAATGTTACCACGCTGTTTCTTATGTAAGATTATTGAATAGTAGCAGTAACTAAAGCTAATAAGACCTGGATTCTTCAATAAACCTAGTTTTATAGTAATTATTATCAATAAAAAAGATTATTTAAAATTTAATTGACATGAACAAAAACAGTTGCTATTTGGTTTCAATTAAAATTAATTTTGCAATTGTATCTTTTCCTTATTAACTGACTACAAAAAAGGAGGGTATACGTTCGTGTATGTTTTATTTCTTGTTTTTTTTAATTATTCCACTTTGCCCCACCAAGCCGCCCCACTGATCTTTAACCGCCTTATTACAAAACAAGGTCTATATTTTGACATGGCTTAAACCATGGAGCCAGTTTTTGTAATAAGAACGTAACTGTGATTGTAATACCGTTCTTTATACAAAACTGAAACCTTAGTTCGGTACTAAGTTGTCAGTTTTGTGTTTAGGAACTTTACCGTAGTGGGAATAAAGTTCAAAATTCAATAACGGCTCCATGTTTTAAACCTGGGTCTGAAGATAAACCTTGTTTTGTAATAAGGGGGTTTAGGTTTACTTTAGTTATATTTACTAAGATTTAATTTTATTTGCAATAAATCTGTGATTGGCAACCCGATTCTTTCCAGAAACAAATTGTAAATAAAAAATGCCAAACAATTATTTTAGCACTTTTACTCACACGTAGTAAGTCCAACGTTACCAGCCCTAGTCACATTTTACTGAAATATACATTTATTTGATTTCCAAAGAAATAGAAAATACGAGCATACCTCTTAGGTGCCAACCCTAGTGGGGCAGAATCCAGCAAGATTTTAGACTAGTGGAATCTGCCCCACCAAATCGACCTAGTGGGGCAGATTCCACTGCAAAATTTTAGGCATTCCACTTTGCCCCGGCTGGGGCGGCGGCTTGGTGGGCAAATTGGAATAATTCGGGTTTTTCATTAATAGTAGACCGATTATGAAAATTAATAAAAAATAATTTTCATTTGGTAGAGGAAGGTTGTGCGGTGGTTCCATATAAATTCTATTAACTTTGCTTGGGTAGTTTTAGAGTTAGCTTAGATAATTTATGTATTTAATCCACTTTGTGTACCTTGATGATGTTATAGATTCTTCCTGTCACTGTTGTTTACATAGCAAGTAGTGGTATACGAATTGGTGCAGGGTAGGTACAATAACTAAAAAGCGAAAACACATTTTTACAACAAAAAAAAACAGACTTCCAAAAATACAACAATGTGGATAATAACTTTAAGTCGGTATCTTTGGACCTGTATTTTAGTTTCTTGCCACCAACTTCCGAAGTTAAAGTTATTTTTCACTTCGTAGTGGTTTTTTATTTGAAGTTAGTTGTGTTTTAACCGACTTCCAAAAAGGAGGAGGTTCTCAATTCAGCGGTACCTATGTTTTTTTTGTATGTTTGTTACGCGATTACTCCGTTAATTATGGACCGATTATGAAAATTCTTTTTTGTTTGAAATGGTATACTCCCGAGGTGGTCCCATTGCCCCCAAATCAGAATCTGATGAGGGGATCCAATGGAAATCGAGGGGAAACCCTTAAATTTTATAGGCAAACCTATAACGACTTGGGTATTTTTTATAGTAACTCGTGCATTTGCTTTCGGAAAGCACCATTTGGTGAAGTGGAACTGATGATGGAGACCACAGATGGCCACCGGAACAATTTATAATAATGAGTACGTATTTCACGGGTTGCGATTCGATTAGGTACTTAAATGTGGTGTGGAATTAGTTACTTAATTTATGCTTGTCACTATGCATATGGTGAGCTCAACAATCAACGTCCCAGCATCGGGAAAAGCAATATTTTGTAAAAGGTGATGAGCAGTTAACATTAGGCTATTGTAACTTAGATAAATCCAAAACTGACCCACAAAAAGTGAAAAATAAAAAACTTTTTACAAAAAAATAATAACCGACTTCCAAAAATAACACTATCTACATTACTTCAAAGTGAAAAATAACTTTAATTTCGGAAGTCGGTGGCAAAATACTCAAAAACAGATCCAAAGACACCGACTTCCGAAATTAAAGTTATTTTTCACTTTGTAGTGTTATTTTTGGAAGTTGGTTATTATTTTTTGTAAAAACTTTTTTTTTGTAATAACTTTTTTTTTGTAAAAACTTTTTTCTTGTAAAAAGTTAAATATTTCCAATTATTCATTGATATTAGGCAACTCCAGAAACAAATAAAATATTATTTAATTTATATAATTAGCTACTGACCTGGTAGTACTTCAAATGCGGGTACTTCATGATTACCCGCAGTATGAGTACGGTGAGCTGGTCCTGTAGCGCCACACGCTGTTCATACGGAATGCCTGGAGGGAACCGCTTCAGTGACCGGTTGACGTCCAACACCACCTGGTTATAAAAATTATTAAATTGTAATTTATAACTGTTGAAGCATGTCTGGGTGAATGTGTAAGTATTCGGAATTGTGTGTTGACATAGGATGGATAGACAACAGAGGCGCAGCCTATATACAACCCGATTCCTATCGGCTTCCCTTCGGAACAACCAGTCTTCTTACAACTTTTTTTTTTTTTTGGGGTGGGAAATTATTAAATAACTTCTCCCGCTCTGGGCGGAGCGGGTGTCAGACTTCTACTGACTAAAACCCACCCGTGTTCCTTCAGATGTCTGTGGGCCAGGGCCACGATATCCCTTTTGGACCAACTCCTAACCCTGGCAGGGATCTTCTTACACCTGTGTGTATCACATCGCATTACAAACATTTAAAACATCATATAAGATTAAAAATATTCCAAAAACTGCCAATGTTTTTTTTTACTGAACAAATAATACCATAATATAGCTGGCGTAAATTTTTGAAAAATAAAGGAAGTAGGTACTAAAATTTTTAAGTTAATTTATTTTGACGTTATCTAGAGTTTATGAGAACTGAACAACTTTTTCTTCGGCTTACCTCTAACAAAAATTATAGCTTCGCTACTGATAGACAAACAGGTACATACTGTTAATAGTGTGTGTCAAACATTAACTTCAACATACAAACAGGAGAAGTAAATTAATAAACTTTAGAATCAGCATCTCTGAATACAGATTGACTATACTTCATTTGAAATAAGATTAGACATTTAAATAAACCTTTTTTACAGTCCGTTCAACCGATTGTGACTTCTATTGCGTTGGTGGCATGACAAATGGCAGCTGTAATAAACAGTTGGTATTGTAACCATGTTTTTGCTATTAATGCCATCCTTATGCCTACGGAATAGAAGTCAAAATCGGTTGAACGGACTGTAAAAAAGTTTGTTTAACCAATCAGTTTTTTTTTTGATCAACACCTTTACCTGATTATATTCGATGTGTGTGGACAGTTCATCTAAAGAAGGAGGCTCTGTCAACTCTTCCTGTGTCACACCAACTAACAATGGCCAGATTTTTCTTCTGTAGTCATCTGTCAGTAAAAAAACACAAAATATAGTTAAAACCAGGGACCGCATAACCCCAATGGGTTACCTTTATCATGATGTAACCCATTGAAAGGGTTTTATACTAGAAACCCATTGAAAGGGTTACATGATAACCCATTGAATGGGTTTTATACTTGAAACCCAGTGAAAGGGTTACATGATAACCCATTTCAATTGAACTGAAACTGAGTTTGTTTCGGCCTTTCTTCTCAGAGTAGTCAGATAGGAAACGCCGACCTCATCTAGTTTTTAAAATATGATTGACGTGTAAAAGTGTTTGTACAAACCTACTTACAGAAATAAAATCATTTATCATTTATCATTTATCAATGGGTTCTATACCTACTTGAAACCCAGTAACATGAAAAAATCATAATATTATGTTATTTCGATATCCGCCCAGCACGCATAGCATGACCAATTCTATCTCTATTCTACCCAGGGACCAATTTGGTTACCATTTTAGAAAAACCCATACGGTGTGGGTAATTTTGAATGGCCGTTTAATTAAGCCGTTCATAAGGGTTAACCGCTTAGAAAAACACTGTCGAAAACCCTTTCAATGGGTAACCAAAATGGTACCTGGTTAAAACATAGTTATTTTAAAACTTTATCGGTCTTATTACAAAACAAGATTTATATTTTGACATGGCTTACCATGGAGCCAGCTTTTGTAATAAGAACATAACTGTGATTGAAATACCGTTCTTTATACAAAACTGAAAACTTAGTTCGGTACTAAGTTGTCAGTTTTGTGTTTAGGAACTTTACCATAGTCGGAATAACGTTTGAAATTCAATAATGGCTCCATGTTTTAAACCTGGGTCTGAAGATAAACCTTGTTTTGTAATAAGGGGGTATATGATTGTGAGAGTGAAATGGAATAAAAGGGAATGGAAGTTAGTTGGGAGAGGAATGTTATATTTGGAATTTTTCGATAGAGGTTAAAGGAATTGGAGTTCAAAGAGCAAGAGAAACATATATGACCCAAAGTACCCTCGGCCAGACCACACTCGCATAGTGAACTATCCCCAACATGGATCTTGTTCAGGCTTCAGGAACACTGGGCTACAACAACAGTCTTAGTCTACAAAGTGACAAAACAGTTCTCTTAGACAATTTTGGGTATTTTGAAGAATCAAGGTTATTAGATGTTGGGTGTAGGGATATTGGATGTTGTCCTCCATGTTTTCGCCCACGAGTCGAATAATTTAAATCACCATTTCGCAAATCGTAATTATGACCAATAGTGTTTTTGATCAGCCGGACTTGATGTGGCATACTATGCTAACGAATTAGCGCAATCATTGCCAACAATACCCAAGTGACCAGGGATCCAAGCTATCTCAATGTCCAAGCCATTTTGGAAACAGACAAATAGCAAGCTCTTGACTTCTAAATTAATTTTACTATGAACTAATTTGGTATTGTTTTAAGGCATAAATACTGCTACGGGAATCCGTAAAAATGTTCTAACCATAAATACAAATACTAAACTGACACTGACATAATGACATTTGGTCCTCAAAAACAGCTACACTGCTATGGTAGGTACTCTAACAATAATCCTATGAAAAAGCTTTTTAAGTAACAATTACAACCTGTGACATAGTCACCAGTTCCACTAAATTATCTCTTGTCATAGATATAGTAGTGCATGACGACAGAGGGAGGCATTGTTCACAACTTTGCGACGTAAACAAATTGTACATTCACACTTACCACTGATCAATCCTGCTTTGCCATTTGCAAAATTCTGCCATTGTTCCAAATTCACACAATCCGGATTCTCTAAACATTTCTCAATATCTTTCTTCTTTTCCTTCACTTCGGGGTCTTCGTAGTCAGGTTCTAAACAAAATTCTCAATGACATTATGTATGCACCTGGGACTTTCACTCACATTTGCCACAATAACATTCAAGAAACTTACACGAAAATGAGACTGATTTCACAGAGTAATTTATCAAGAATAAACACAGATAGAAAGTAATTAAATTGTCATAATAATTGTTTACAATACCGTCATCGAATTTTAGCTCGGAAGGCGTAGAGATGTCATCAATATTTTTAGCGTTATTCAAGTCAAAAGATTGTTTTTTCGGCGTCGGTGAACAGTCGCGGTTAGTATTACAGTTATCACCAATATCGGCGTCGGTATTATTAGATTCCATGGTAGAAAGTTAAAAATTAATCGAGCGAAAACATTACACCATCCTTGCCCGTAGGGCGATGTGATGACATTTGAGAAAAATGTCATGTTCAAAAACTCGTTCCGCAAATCAGAATAAATGTATCTTAGGGATTAAATTGATTTATTTACATTTTTTTTAAACCAAATCAAGATCACCTCAAATTGCTAAAAGTTTTTATCATGATTATTCATTCAGAATCATATTCATCATGATTTATAAAATTGTTTGATTTCATAAAAATCTAGATTATGAACGCGTCGATAAAGTGCAATGTCAAAATGTGTAACGCCTCTTTTTACGCAGAAATTTACTAAACCCTAAACCGAACACTATTTCTATTTTATTAGATTGGCTAAAACGATCAATACTTGTGAATAATTTTATTGTGACTCATTCCAGTAACTCCGGCTCTTATTACTGATTTAGTGCAATACAATGCAATTTTTGAGAAGAAATCGTGCATTCAATTGACTTTTACCATGTATTGGTTCCCCAATACGTGGTAAAAGTACGTAGAATGCACGATTTCTTTGAAAAAAAATTAGTAAGTTATTGTCAAAGTTGACCATCCTGATTGAAACAATAACACAAAAAATTTGTAAAATAATAAATGGCTAAAAATATTTTTTAACAATGGATATCAACGTTTTTTCGCCGAATGAGAATGTTAGAAAAATTGAAGACATCATTGATATACAAAAAGCAAATGGAAATTTTAATATCCGCCAAGTAGCCTTCAAACTCCCTTCAGAATCGGAAAGCACGGTTTCAGCGAATGTAGTTAAGAGCTTAGAATCTGGCTTATCGAAAAATAAGAAGAAGCTGAAGAAATTGCAATCAAAGCGCCATAGGAGTCCTTTACCGGACGTGATATCATGGCCGAGCGATTCGGATATAACCGTCCTCAGGATGAAATTATGTATAAGTAGTGATTTAAAAGAAAAAATGGGTAATCTAATTCCTGGAGACGGACTTCATCAACCCGATAGCTCATCCATGATCAATTTAGCGACATTGATTCGGCAATCGCAACCACCATCTAAACACAACTTAAATATTGAAGAGTTTCTGTTGCCACTAACGTCTTGGGAGCGGGAGGAAGATCAGGCACCGGACCAGGAGCCTGAAAATGAAGTGCCAATTCTTGAAGAAGAACAACCCAATGATTATGTAGCAAAATACAAACACGAATTTAATCGTTTCGAACCAAGGTGCAGTCACGATCACAATGAGAATGTAAGTTCTAAAGACAGCCATTCAGGCTACTCGAAGCTCACGAGGAAATCCAAAATGGCCAGGTTCCTACGCCTGTACTTCTGTCCCTGTTGCACCTGTCTGTACCGACTTGAGAAAATGCGTGACGAGCCTTCGGTTTATTTTTCGAAACGCCCAGAAATTTATTAGATGCTTGTACAAAACAAAAAGTAATGTTATTTTTGCATTGGAAAAGGCATTTATTAGCAAAGTCACCAAATTGTGTTTTATTTTATTCAATTTACTTCATATTTAGTTCCGGGCGTTTCCGTGGATCACCGGGATTGGGCGATATCTACATCTTATAACTACTATCTTGATGATAGAAGAAAAATTGAGTATACGAATGGAATTATACGATTGGCAACATCCTGTAGGTTTACCTAGTTCGTGTGTTTATGGTTAAGTAGAGCAAAGGATTATCTACATATTGCTAGTGGACATATTTCAGGCGTAGTGAAATCTTAAGCAAGAGAACATTTTTATTTTCTTTCGAGAGGCTTTTAAATGAATCTTTAGGCAATTTAGATAGGTATGTGAAGTTCTGGTTTTGGCTTTTGGATAATAACCTAAAGGAGCAAATTGTAGTTGCTGTATAGCCTACGGCCTTTTTTCGACTTTTCGAAACCTACTTAATGTAGGTACCTAATTCTAACTAAATAAATATTAGTAGACCATAGATGTGGTAGGCCCGAGCTGGACACTTAAATGCTCTGTGGTCCAGAGTTCCAGACGGAAGGAAACAAACTAAAAATCCACAAAGTAAGTAAGTAGTAAGCCACAAACAAAAAACAAACAAAGCCCTCATTATCACATCAGAGTGAATGCATATGACTGGGGGCATGATTGCAACCCGTCTTGGGCCTGCCCACAGTACCCACGCAAAATAGAACAATGAATGAACTTTTTAATCATTTCTTTGGGCAAGGTCCTTCTCCATTCACTTAAAATGATCATGATCAGTTACTCACACTCAAAATAGATTGAAGCTGTAATGATTACGAAAGTTTAACGTAGTATTATATGCCCGTCGATGGTACGATGTAGGTACGATGGGACAATACCTACAGTTTGATTTATTAAGGTAATTGAAGAAGGCTTTGCTGATAATTATCTGCGTTCAACAAAGTATCTCAAGGTTAAAACTAGAAATCTGATCTGAAATTTATCGGCTCTAAATACTTTTGTTACAATACTTACAATACCACTTACAATGCACTCATCGAATCACGAAATATTTCTGCTAATTCAAGAAGAAATTTTGTTAGGGTGCTAAACTTAGTGGCAATAGGCTCGCCCCCTATTACAAGGGACTTTGCATAACCAGCGAAGTGTGCTTGAACATAGGTAGGTACCTACATTTTCATTTCTCATACTCGGAAAGTAGTGTTTGTTTGATCTGAGTAGCGGGTTGAAAACGCTGCTTCCCACCCTTGGGCGGGAAATACTCATAGTAATTGTGTCCCTCCCTAGGGCGGGAATGAATTTTAAAAATAGAACTAAATTTAGTTAGGTAGTGGTTTGACTACGAAAAATTTTTCATAATTATTAAAAAAAATATCGATTAAAATAAAATAAAAATGCTGCGGTCTTGTGAGTGTATAAACAGCCAGTGTGAATTAAAAACATACCTATTATGCGGGTCGGCCTGCGGTGACGCGGTGGGTTACTTGAGTAAAATTTAAAAAAAAACTATACCTATAATTTGGCGGGATACTAACTCTGTAAGCTGCGCCGAAATTCAAAATATCGGTTTTATAGATTAAAAAATGAGTTCAAGCGATTCTGAAATGTTGACCCCAGATTCGGTTAAAGACGAGGCAAATACAGTACACCGAAAATCTTATTCCAGAAATTTCAAATTATATTAAACTTTTATGAAGTGGCGGGGGGAGCAAACAAGAAAATAACATATTTCAGAAAAACTTAAATTTTTTACTTTCCATAAATATATTTGAAATGAAAAGTAGTGTTTCACGGTGACTTTTCTGCATACTTCTTGTAGCATGGGTTATGATTTTATGATGTAACGTAACACAATTAATTTAGAGTTGGTCGCTGAGAAACGAGCTTGTCATGATGTGGAAAATCGTGAAGTCATAAACATACATTAGAAAATGCTACTCAATGTTTATCATACTTCACTTGATGATAATACATTAACATTTTATCTGTTCCTATTACTTTGATGACACTTTTTTTTTTTCTTTTTCCTTCTGGCTTCGCACGGTTTGTGCATTTAGCCAATGTCAAGTTAGTTCTTGTATAATATTAATGAATTATAAATGCATGATGATGATATCCCCGCCTACTCCCCTTGAGTTTCAGTAAAGATGTGGCACTTTACTGAGTCCTCACGCGGACTTCTTGAGACAACTTGAAGCGAAGTTGTACTGTTTTGTTTCATTTGCCTACACTAATGCACGTTCACAAACACTTAATGGTTAATAATCCACCATTATTACACATTAATATTCGGCTAAACACTAATTTTGGAAAATTAAACAAACTGCTGAACATGACGCTTCACTTTCCCGCCAAGAAGTCCTTGATGACACTTTTCTGTTAGATAATAGGTTAGACCATAGATAATAAAGCTGTCCCTGCAGATGAGAGATGAACGACGCCTATGACATCACATTATTAAGAATTTGGTTTTTTTTTTAAATAAGTTTAAAGATTAGGTACCCAGATTTGGAAATAGGATTCAATATGCAAGCTAAACGACACTACTGCATATAGCTGCAGTCTGCTCTTATTGGAAGCATTACCACTCCAGTCGGTGCTGTGAATGCCGTGAGAGCAAATTTTCACTTTTGCCAAAAAAAAAAAAAAAATTACTTGAATTTTCGGTAACTTTTCTATGCTGATCGATCAGAATTAGAAAGTTTCATAGAATATTTGTTTAGTAAAATTAGATTGAGAAGAGAGAGCCGGCACAACAGTTTACGATTATTTCTTCATTCACAGTAGGTACCTACAGTAGGTGCCTATCTATTGGATTGCAACTCTTACTTGTTTTTTTTCCATTTCTTCTGAGTAACGCATCGTCATGATCTTACTGCGCTGGCTATCAGATACAACTTAAGGGGACGATAACCGACAGTTAATGATTTTACACTACAGATCACGTCTAAACGAGTAGTGTTAATGATTGACAAAAAATATAGGTATGATAAATTAGAACATTTTCTCAATAACTTATTATGTGAATATTTTAGATTATGTGCATAGTGAAATTAATTAATTTGTAAAGTTACGTCTAACGCGGATAAAAACTGATAATGGCGCAAAATCTACCAAACGTATTTATCTGAAACCTTCACCAATTTAAAGATAATTTATTTATTGATCTTTTAGTATACGAGTTTTACGAGTATTAAAATACCTTTTGTAATACCTTTTGTTTTGTGTATAATAAATTAATAATGCGTCAAATTGGGGACAGCGCTCCTTGATATGCGAGTCCTATTACTGGCTGAACGTATGACGCATTGCGTGAGCTCAGTACAGAACACGCAAGCTAACCACTCAAGGTCACTGGCATATATCTGTGTCTTAATTTGAAGAACTAGAAACTGCTAACTAATATGTTTTAAAATCACAACAAAATTATGAAAGCTTTCAACATCATAAAGATTTAGAGCCTGGCTAGGCCATGTCATATAAGACGATACGAAACTTACTAGACGCTTTTAATTCCCGAGGATGGTGGGTAGGTGGTTGCGAGAGGTATACCTATAGTACACCCACATTTCGCAGTTATGTTTAAGTCCCATGAAATAAGGGGCAAGCCTTTTCTAGCTAATCCAGACTCCGGGGAGCTACTGAGAAATGACAAAACGAACACTAAGTATGATTAAGAGTTTATTGAAGACTCCAGTGATACCTACTTTTCAACTGTAGGTAAGTTACATGGTAGATCTAGAGACTACATTGTTGCTTAAATTATACCTACTAGATCTGGATTATCTAACATAGGTAGGTAATAAGCTGACGGCTTAATTCGTGAAGTCACTGTGTGAATTACTAAACGACAATGTTGACTCTGATACGAACCACTTGACGTGCTTTCATAACAGGTGTAAACGAATTCATATATATACCTACTTTATACACAGTAGGATTGTATAACTCCGAAAGTATTTTTCTGGGGCTGGCTCAATTGTCAACTGGTGGCAAGCAAGACTGCCTGAGCGTGGAGTTCGATTCCCAGGTTTCTCATAGTGCTTTAAGGTTAGCAACCTTTATAATCAACCGGTCACAAATCTTTAGATTATAATAGGTTTATCCTCAATTGAATACAACATATATGTAAGTACTTAAAATACAGTCGTGATATCGGGTAGGTAGGTACGTTATAAGGATGTTAAAATGCAAGAATCCACGTGGTTCTACGCTGCAGCAAGCAACTCATTAGTGGCAATTAACTATCTAGCTTTTATCGAGCTATTACTGGCTATAAGCCATAAGGATGTGCACTGAGTGCTCATTGTTTCATGATGTTCACAACCTGCGCGTGTATGTAAAATAATATACGCTAAAATAAATTTGTGAGATTATTGCAATCACTTCCTAAAAGATCATACAGCAAAGGTCCTAGTGTAGGTCCCCGATGAACACCTAATATACATTATGTAACAAAAACCCTGTTGTTCCTTTTAGGGACGTATACATTTACCTACAAGCATAACATTGGTGGAATTAGAATTTAAAAAAAAAAGTATTGGCTAGTCGAGAAGCCAAAATCAAAGAATGAAAGAGGTTAGAAATCAGTTAAACATTACAAATATTAATAATTAAAAATTTATTTTAATTATTTTTGTTGAATAGTTTTTATAATTAACGACTTGCTTTATTACGTATGTATACCGATTCCTAAAACGTAGCTAGAAGAAAAACAGGGTTTTTGTTACATATTGTGGAATAACATGAACTATCAATACATCATCATAATTCTCCTGCCCTTTTCCCAATTTATTTGGGGTAGGCGCAACATGTCCTTTTCTGCCATACGAAACTTCTCTATATTAGCAGTCAGAATCAGAATCAGAACTTTATTTGCTATGAATGTAGGTACAGGCAATCATGTATTACATTTAGATGCGTTCATCATTTCAGCCGAAAGACGTCCACTGCTGGAAATAGGCCTCTCCCAAAAAGGGGGAGGGATTTGCCATAATCGCCACGCTTGGCAGGCGGGTTGGCGATCGCAGTATGGTTTTAAAAATGCATAGAGAACGCTGCTGCCCATTCTCTAGTATTCCCTTAGTCGCCTTTTACGACACCCATGGGAAGAAATGGGATGGTGCTATTCTTTACGTCCGGCACCAAACGGAACGCGCTTAGATGCGTTACTTGCGCTCAATAATGGCAAATTAAATGCCAGGCAATTGCCTGACATTTACAATAATAATAATTATTATTACGTACGCACCAATGAAAATGCAGCAGCTAGTGACGTAACTAAATATGTATGTTCATTTGTTTCTAACAACAGATATCGGTAGGGGGGCGCGTTAAGAAAAGGAAAGACCTTTTCTTAACGCGCTGTATGGTTGTATGCAAGTATGTAGCTACCATCATGGCTTACGCTATTTTTGAGTGCAATCATGTTCGTGTATGACGCGTCTATTTATAATACGTCATTGGGTACATGTATAAGATGTTGTAAGTACATAAATTAATGAGATCGGCTACAGTCTACCTTAGGGCGTGCAAATTATTACATAAATTAACGGTCATCGGTCATCGGTCATCTCGGTAGTCACTCCCTTTCTAAACATATCATCTTTCACACAGTCCATCCATCGTTTCTTTGGTCTTCCTCTACTCGTATAGCCATCCACATTCATACTCAAAACTTTCTTGACATTTCCCTCATTCCTCCGCATACATGATAACCTATTTCCACTCAACTTCTCAGTCACTGATGTCAGTTTCAGACTACCTCTTATATACTCATTTCTTATTTTTACATCCATTCGCATATGGAACACACCTCCCTCTTAGCATTCTCATCTCAGCTGCATGCAATTGCCTTTCATTCATCAATACAATAATTAGTTATTAATCTTCTAGAGTTTGTTTAAGAATTTTGCCATTCGGAGTTCATTTCGGTCTAGTTCTAATATTATATCTATGATTCTTTGTACCTCTTACAGTTTATTGCTAAAAAAGGGAAATGGGGAGTATGACTGATGACTGCCATTCGGAGTTCATTTCGGTCTAGTTCTAATATCTATGATTATTTGTACCTCTTACTGTTTATTGCTAAAAAAAGGGAAATGGGGAGTATGACTGATTGCGTTGATTATTTAAACTTAGTTTAGTTTATTCATATATCGGCCAAACTATAAAGCCGCCGCTTCACGGCTGCCCACGGCTAAGCTACGCACGGATGCGTGGCTGGAAAACAAATGAGCCCCGCAGTTAACGTGGCAAACCTCTGCACATCCTGCGTTGCAGTGGACGGTCGACTTAAAAGCTTTCCTTGGCACTTCACATATTTCATGTTTATTTTCGAACCAGTAAATTTTATGGTTTTATTGCATTCAATCTGACCGTTCGAGTCGACCATAAAATAATTCGAAAAATCAAAAGCTGTACCCGAAACCGGTTGCCGGTGACATCTGAACTCAAAGGAACCCGAGTGATTTATGCCATGCACGGCGAAAACTCACTTTTGGAGCCAGTATTTGTGATAATGTGACTGACGTAATGTACAAGCCAGTAAAATTGTGCCACGAATTACGTTAATATTCCGTTCTTTATATGCTGCGAGGGTTAAAAACTTCATGTAGGTAATATACGAGTGGGCTACGGGTTTGTTGAATAATAACCTGCTGTATATGTGGGCAATTTGAAAACTATGGGACCATTGGAAGAACAGTGTTGTATAGGAATTAGGAAGCATCAAGGAAGGCCTGCTATAGCGCTCTGTTCCGTTGTCTTGATGTCCAGAATTCCAGATCCGTTTAGTTACTGCTGAATATGGTTTATCTGATTTACAAGCTATGTACGTGCTTTGGGTCCAGCCACATCAGTCAGGTGTAGTTATTATTTAGAACCGTATTGTAGGATCCTAGAAAGCATTTAGGAAGGCCTGCTTTTTTTCCTCTTGATTTCCATATCCGTTTACTACTGCAAAACATCCCGTTTTCAGGAATGTGCTAACGCTAACCTAAGCAAGTACTGGTTTGGTTACACCAGCCAAACCATAAATGTATGCTCATATATTTATCCGTTGAGCTGCGTCAAACCTACGTACATTTAGTATCACGCCCCAACATTCTTGAAATTCGGAAATTCAGTCCAGTAACTGATGCTTCATGGTTGCTTACCAATTTTAAACGAAATGCTTTTAGAGAGGCTTGTTGCTAAGTAATAACTGCAGATCAGGTTTAGTTACGCTTCCCGTGGTTGTTCCGTGAATGCGTGGCCATCTTTACTTAAAGGCCCCTCCGTGCCTCGGAAGACACGATAAGCCGTTGGTTCCCGCTGTCATTTGTTGATCTTTGACAATTGTCGAAAGTCTTACCAAGACGTATCGTGTTACCCCGTAACTGGGTTGTGGAGGTCTGGGGGCCTAAAATGGACGCTTTGGCAGAATCATAATATGATCTGCGTACAATTCATATCCCGCAATTCATCTGTTTGACAGTTTTGTATGGAGTCTCGTAAAATGGTCCACAAATTATGAGTTGCTTTATTGAAGTCTAATGTCAAATAATTGCCGTTGGGTTCCCGTTTTACCCTTTGGGTACGAAACCCTAAAACTAATCTTACGCTATCGTGGAAAAACGGATGCAATATCCAACATCAGTTACCTTGAATTTGTCGGTCTATCTATAGGATTGCAGAAGGGCAAGCAGTACCTAACTTTCGTTGTTATTCGACCTTGAAATTCAATGGAATTTGAATTAATTCATAAGTTTCATAACATATGAATGAATCACGAAAGCTGTACCCACAATATTCTTTTTTTAGAGACGTAGTGAAATAAATCAATCGATTACCGTCGTCGCACCGTCACGTCATAAACATTTATAAATCGCTTCCGAAACAAATCGCAATATTACCCGAACGATTTCTGGGCGAAATAAATTCGTATTTTACAGAATTCGTTAGTTTCGCGTACAATTGCCAAACAGTTTCATTTCTTCGGCCCCCCGTGCAGCCAGCTCGCTGCAAGTTATAAAGCGCGGAGAAAGCACAGCGGCCGAACAGTCTCGCGAGTCCCGTCCCACCATAGTTGCGTTTCGTCCGTTTCGCGCCCTTTTTGACGTGCAGTCATTTTAGTGTTGCAAATTATTGCGGATATTTTTTTTATTTGTGTTTCACAATGGATATGAGGTAAATATTTAATTTTTAATTATTTTTATAAAACGACAATTAATTATTTAGCGAGAATAAGCTTTATGACAACTTGACTAAATGCAAAGCTTTAAACGGCCATCAATCATTATTTCTTACTAATTTCTAATATAATTTACAAAAACTACAAACACACATTGAATCGATATGTCATGTCATGTCACTTAATTTCTATGTAATCATGAGAAATCGTTCGCTTTCTAGTCTCATTCACAGTAGGACCGTATGTGCAGAGCTGTATATTATGTTTCGTACGGTAGGTACTCGTATGGTTAGCGTAATTTTCTATAAACCATTATACTTACAGTCTCGTGAATTCGTGATATACAACATACAACACAGTGACTTGTAATTTGTAATTGTTGCGTACGCGCAGAGATACTAACGAGTTTGTGTGATTGCGCTAAAAATGGCAACAAACATTGAATGGACAGCAATGTTGTCTGTTAAAGAAAATTAATTGCGTTACGAATTACAAATGGTTCAGATTCAGATGGTATGGTACTCCTAGTTTGAACAAAATATGTTGAGTTTCTGAAATGGCAGCATATTATCGTAGTAGAAGGTCATATTGTTAGATAGTTTATGTTTAAGTAAGCCCACGATATTTTTTATAAGAAAAGTAATTTAAAGTAGGTAGGTATACCTACCTATCTACACGTTAGTTGAGTTTTCAGCATGCTTAGGTATGTAAAGTCCTATCCTATACCCCCATCAACGAACTATAAGCATAGTATTGGATTTCAGTGGTCCGGCACAAGCTTCAAAGTTACGCTTGCGACACAACACCGATAGCGCTTAAGTTTTTTTATTGCACTTTCTAATAGGTACTTACTCACTTAATTATTTCCATGTTAACTGTTTTGTCGCATTGAACGTTTAACATCAATTGTATTGACATGCTTGACACATCGTTTAACTTAGAGGATGATCTACAACGTAAACGCAGTGTAATTGATCTTAATGTTATAGTTATCGAATAATCTCTACGTAACCAGTTCCAACTGATTCGTTTTATGAATTCATTAGCTTTAGAAAAAAATGTAATGGGCCTGTTTGTAGGATTTTAGATAGGTACCTTTATACCTTGTTAATTATACAGGTATCTACATAAAATACCTACCTACTTAAGTAAGTACTAGGTACATCTTTTGTTTTCGATAGGTAGTACAATCAAGTACATACATGTAGCTTATTTCCAATTACAATAAAGCAAACCTAAAAGTGCCTAATTTAATTTTAAAAATCAAATTCGATACGCGCAATAAATTGCTGAAATATAATTCACACGAACCTAATGAATGCACTGTAGAGCACTTATAAATCAATGACCCTTGTCCAGACGCCATACAAAAGCATAATATAAAACGAAGGCTCTTTTGGATAAAAGAAAAAAATAATAGAGCCGCCCAAAATGCAAATTAGGATCCGAGAAAGGATTTGTGATTTAAGTTTTAAAAAAGGTCCCTAGCAGTTTTGGGTATTGTGGGATCTTGCATTTCAAATACTTATTTGAAATGCCTTTTTTTCCAAGAAATAAAATATTTATCTCGCGTTATTTATGTTATGCAACAGCGGTCACGAGCCTTAGTGGCTTTGTTTGCGGTCTTGTGGTCGTCCACCTTACTTCCACGGGATTTTTCAAGGATTCTTTGAACAATCATTACTCCGGATTTAACACAGCTCATCCTAGTGGTTTTCAAGTCCTCTGCAAATCTGAGTAATTATCTGGTAGAGTTTTTTAATACTTAGATTCAGAAATAACCTATGAAACTACGAATGAAAGTTAATATACCAGTTAATGTAAATTAAAATATTAATAACAAGTGTTGTAGTAGATGACGTTACTATACCTAGTGGTATCTGTTACTAATCTTTCAATTATCTCTTCAATAAACTTTGTAGGTCAACCATTGATAGCAAGATCAAGTTCTCCAAAAGGTCCATTGTAGTATTTTATTAAATATTTTGCAACACTAGTATATTGCATCAATGATTAAAATTTTTGTTTTCGCAATGTACTTAGGCATAACAAATTAGCGGGAAAATGTTACGAAATGTCGAAATGTCAATAGACTCTGTGATATTTCTAGTGTTGTTCTAGACCAAGGAGATATAGACGAAAAAACTCGGATCATTTAAATGTCGAAGCTTTCGTTTCTAATCGATTTTTCGGCAAAACCTTGAATGTGAAGCAAGGATATTTAATCTAATTGTTTTAATAATCTAAAAACTGAGTTCATCTATATAATCATTGTATTATTTCATGATTGACTTCGATGTGAATTGGACTAGATTTTGTTTAATTTGGCGCCTCTTGTCAGTCGTCGGTGACTAATTGCGTTTTCCAATGCGTTAAACAGCCAATTGCCGTAGCTAATCATATCATAACACTACAAGCTTTAGATAATAGCTGTTAATTAGCCACTTAACATACCTACACAAAGTAGAAAATAGTCATCACTGAAATGTCAGCTATGAAGCAACTACCAACTTGTCTTGTCGCTTATCAAAAGTTTTCAATTGTAAGTACTTAGTAGTTAGTCATCTTCTTCCTTCGATGATGTCACAAAATAACCTAGTTGCCCAAACCTGACTAGAACAAAAACAGCGCAACAAGACTCCGACCGCAATGTGTATATTTACAAGTCAATAGCCTGTCCAATGTTGTCAATGAAGAAAGCGTTTGCGTAACACCTCATAAGAGCTAACAAGTTCAGCTTTGCATCTATTTCGTATTCAGAGCCTACGCTCTTTGAAGGCGACTACACACTGTACAGCGTGCTACTGCTTAACAGAAACCAAAGGAATTTTGAGAGTATCAGGAGTCAGATAACAGGGGGCCTAAAATGGACGCTTTGGCAGAATCATAATATGATCTGCGTACAATTCTTATAACCCGCAATTCATCTGTTTGACAGCTGCTATTTGACATTAGACTTCATTAAAGGCTTCTACATACCGGGGCAACTTGTCGCGCGAGGCGACACGACACAAAGGCACCGCTCGTCCCACGACACGCGGGGCCTTTGTGCCGTGTCGCGTCGCGCGACAAGTCGCGCCGGTATGTAGAAGCCTTAAAGCAATTCATAATTTGTGGATCATTTTAGGAAACTCCATACAAAACTGTCAAACAGATGAATTGTGGGATATGAATTGTACGCAGATTATGATTTTGCCAAAGCGTCCATTTTAGGCCCCCAGTACAAAAATAATAGAGTAGGTATAATAATACTTTTGCGGTAAATCTACTTAGTTATTCTCGTCTGCTCTCCTGAAATGTCGCATACTGGACACACACCACCTTATTACAAAACAAGGTTTATCTTCAGACCCAAGTTTAAAACATGGGGCCATTATTGAATTTCGAACTTTATTCTGACTATGGTAAAGTTCCTAAACACAAAACTGACAACTTAGTACCGAACTAAGTTTTCAGTTTTGTATAAAGAACGGTATTTCAATCACTGTTACGTTCTTATTACAAAAACTGGCTGCATGGTTTAAGCCATGTCAAAATTAAATCTTGTTTTGTAATAAGGCGGATAGGGTCATAGGCAATTTGTTACAGTTGTCAGAGGTGGTATGTGTATTAGAGTAAAGGGCGTGAATGACATATTGGGTTGGTAACCGGCTAAATTCCTATGGTCCTGGAATTTAGCTTAGACTGGTACAATTTGGAGGGTAGTTACTGGTACATTTGAGTCTATTAAACGGCCAAGTCGTTTGTAGTGGGTTTCTCAGACCTCCCGGTGTATATGTATAGAATTCAATACTCAATCATTTATTGCATTCCACAATGTGCTTAGGTGGTAAGTAAACATTTGTTGTACCAATCGTGGACCCTGTCGGGCACAGCAAAATAAGAATTTGAAGGACAAGGACTTATTTATACATGCAAAACAAAACTTATTCTAAGTAAAATTAAAGCTAACATTTCCATTATTTCCATTTTCATTCCCATAGGTATTTGATTCAGACAAGCACGAGAGGATTTGGTTAATAGTTTCAGCTTATTCCATTAGTACAACATCTCGAACGACTTTCTTAAATTCATGACCATCAGTTTCGTCAGCTACGTTTAAAACATTCTCCCTGACCGGAAATTTGGAAATAGGAATGTCTACGACTAACGTATTCATATCATGAGCACGGCCCCTAACACCTCCAGTATGTGTGCCACGTTCAACCATTGTGTCTGCATGTTGTTTGCATACATGTTGTTATAATTTCATCTTAATGGGTTGTCGGAATAAAACAATTTGTAACCACTTTGCTGTAACTACTGCATGCAAATTAGTTGACGTTAGGTTAGTAAGACTTAGAAGAGACTTGATTGCAATGCTTTCTTCGCACAAAATTGCATTTAAACTCTTCGAATAAGTACATAGAATAACTCAAAGGGTATTATTTATTTATAATCTACCCATTCACATAGGCAACATTAAGCAAATCTAAATCTAATAATCTAAATAAATAAATAAATCTAATAAATTAGATTTGCTAAGAAACGTAAAACACTTGTCCAGATGACTTTTTAGACATGCCTCCCACATGGTTTCTTGCTTGGCCGTCTTTTGTATCCTAGCGTGCAATATACTCTGCCTACCTAACAAAGAGTTGTCGTGAGGATATTGTGCGTGGTTCCTTCAAAGATAAACGATTAAAGTGATGTTACTCAACCACTTAAATCGAGATGCTGCTCTTATCGATATGCCATGACATGATGAAATCGATCCGACGCGGACCATTTGTGGCTAATTGAATAGCATTTGCAAAGGCAAATAAGTTTTAAGGCTAACACGCTGAAAATATATTCCAAATGTCTGGTTCTAAACACGGTGGTTGCAATACAACAATTAATATCGCGACCGTCAAAGTAGATTTGCGTTTGCGGAAGTTGTAGGTTTCTAAATAATTCGAATAGGGTTATTACCCTATTCTGTTGATCCTTTGATGCCATTCGAATTATTTGACGACACTAATTAATAGTTTACCTAGGTATAAGCTATATTTACTCTTCCACTTCTACTTCATCCAAGTAACTTCTAACCAGTAAATATTTATTATGTTGACACAAATCTATCGTAAAACCACAAATCCATTCACCCGTAAATGTACAATAATCCTCTTTCGTTTACGGAACTATTTATCCAAAGCCTAGCTTACAAAGCGAGTTAATTTTTATCTCCGTCATCTAGACTGGTCGGGCTACTCTCAGTGTTGTAAATCCCGACGGTTTTCATTTTCACACAGACTGCACGTTGCATAACGTTGTATTACTGCTTCGCCGGTAACTGTGACGCGGCCGTGGTTTATACGGCCTATGAACATTGTATTATGTTGGTTATATGCGGAAAACACATAGTTATTACTGATATAATATCTGTAATGTTAAGCCTTGTTGGCAGTTACGGTGGGTGATTAGAAAGAAAGTTTGTTTGTCGACTTAAATTGAGTAATTTCCTTTTTTTATGTGATTATAAAATTATAATTATGTGAAATAGGTAAAACGTTCGTAATAATCGTTGTTAGTAGTAACGTTACGATAATACTGGAAAGGGCCTATATGGCGCCTTGGGGCATACTTGCGAATATGAATGTATACCTTACATATATATCTACACGAGTTAGATTATTTATAACGTACGATACTGAGTTATTTATAGAAAAGCAAAGTATGTAATTTTATGAACTATCGTCAGTTCTAAATGTAACATTTACAACAAACAAAAGCTTAGTCAGTCTTGTAATTTAACACTTAGGAATACACATCAATCTCGTTTTCATAATAATTAGCGTACAAACCGATAATGTCGTAATAATTTGTAATTATATTGACTTCCTAGATTACCTAGCGTGAGTGCGCTTGGGTGGAACCTGTATTTGTCCGTATTAAAACTAATTATTGTTACCGTAATAATTATCAAAATGGCGCTGTCTAAGTTTTTGTTGGCATTTGGTTAAGGTCGTGAAACCCAAGCAGGCGGTGACTCAGGGATTTACAATTCTCGAGGACAGGCATTTACTTACGAAATTAATACATTTTGTGTAGGTACCTACATAAGTATTGAACACTATTTAATATAGGTAAGTACCAACCTTTATTAAACACATATGTACTACGAGTATACCCATAATGTTTACAAATAAATAAATGATTTGACTTGATTTTTTGACTACGAGTATAACCAGCTTTTCCGGATTATTCTGAAATCACGATTTCTACTTATTGGTTGATTAGATAATTATGCATGTCGAACCTTCTGAATCTCTGAATGTCTACTTAAAATTACCCTTCAATTAAAAGATAATGGGAAGGAAATCTTAACGCATCGAGAAGGAAGAGAAACTTCAACTGAATAGGCGGGAAAACGTTCGGTTCGGAAATTAGTTCCGAAAATAATAAAAACCTCAAGATTTGAGGAAACGGATGCAGGGAGCGGCGACACGCGATTCAATGTAATTATAATGAGAAAACATTCAAATTGGCACCCTTGAAGTTTCTCCATAATCTAAGCAGGATTTAAAAAAGCATGAAGGGCAGGAAGTTTGCTAACTTTCCATTATTTACCATACTTCCTGCCCTTCAGGCTTTTTTCCCTATCTAAAGACTGCCTGCTTTTTCAGAAATCAGTATATCTTATTAACATTTGCCAAGTTCCTCGTCAAGAATTTTATTGGAAAGGTGGATAATAGTAATTATAAGGAAACTTATAAAATGTAGAAGCTCATGTGTTGATGATGCTCAGCCTGTTAGAGACCCTTACAACATCTTGAGGGAACACCCCATAACATGGTGAAATCTTATTGATGCTTTGGCTCAGCAACTGTAGCAGATGCTGATGCAACAACAAATTCTAAAGATTCATTAAAATCATTGATATTTGCATGAATGAAATGAATGAAAATGAATAGTTGCATGTGGTTGCAGAACACACATTAAATCTTACAAAGTTGAATCGTGTGCGATCAAATTAACAGACAGCTCGATAAATTCACGGCCGGTAACACAATGCGCTCGTGCTGTTCAAAACTAGGGCTGCATTTGTCAATTGTAATTTTTAGGGTTGTGTTTTGAGTTTTATTGAACCGTGGGACCTTCTATTGCGTTGACTTACAGATACCAGTCTTCTCATCCATCCATTGCGGAACATGGGGATGCTTGTCTTACGTGGTGAATCTTGTGTAAAAGAAGACCTTCGTAGGCATTCGTAGTGTAATTTTATTCGATGCTGTTGGTCAACCATCTGATATACGTACCTAGCTAATTCCTATTTGCAAGTCACAAGTATATTCTTGGTGCCTCGGAAGTTGGAAGCTACTGGATATTACACTAAATTCATATCGTTCATCGTAGGCCTGGTCTTCTTCTTCTCATCATATTCCTCATATAGTTCCTTCTAAAGTTTAGATGTATATTTTACTAGTGTGTGTGTTAACCCTGGCACTGGACATCTGTGTTGCCGTGACGACACTGACACACATGGCACATGTCACCGAACAGGTTCAACTAGATCTTCATCTGTGTCGTCTATCGTAATACTCGTACCGCTAATGATACGATTGTGGGCATTCGAGTAATGCCGATTAATTGATCGTGATGCAAGTGTATGTTGCGTCATGTGGTGTTATGGACAGATATTGTCACTGTCCGATAGCGAAGCTAGTACCTTGATGTAATGGGTGATTTCTCGAATTCAAACAACGTGGCCAGCTTTACAGGTTGGAAGAGGTAATATATTTTGTAAAATTATTATGTCTGTGAATATATACGTACACATTTTTTATAGACCGTATTCACATTATCTTAACAATAATCTAAGCACGTCTGTGCCTATAGGATGATTAAGCCCAAGAGTAGATGGTTTAGTAACTTTTATCGTTCCGGAAACTCTTATTGCTCATCGTACTGGAAAAATAATTATTGGAAACCATTGCCACTTATAATGACGAAAATATAAGGTACTTTGATGCAACCAGTTTAAAAGCATAAAACAATCTTTGCAGTCATCGACATTTTCTAGTCTTAGTACATTTGCATCACCACGTTTATACCTTTCAGTATCTTTTGCAAACACATTTACTGCTTGGTTATTAAAAGGCACGCATACGCATGTTACAGATGGATATTGAGTAATTCTATAAATCGTATCCACGCTATCGAGGGCATGCGGTGAAATGCTAATATGATGGCAGCGAGTTTTCCTGCGCCAACCCAACGTTACGTAAGCTGGGGCCACTGCAGATCAATGCAGAGAAAAGGCAGCATTCCTGGCTTAAAATTAAATAAGGAATCGTGTAATTTTATGATGATATAAAGACTCGAGAGATAAAAGAGAAGAAAATACAAAATAATATACAATTTGATGAAGAAGCAGCAGCTGTAAGCACAGAACGTCTGTTGCGTGGGCTTACTTAGAGCCAATAAACACGTGCAATACGCTGTAATTAAGTATACTAATATTACATTACCTACATCAACAACGTAAATGTTAACTTAGGCTAGGTGGCAAAGTAAGTTTCCTAAAACAGTTATATTTACTTTTTCAGCCTTTATTGTTCCCAACTTCCCATGGCTTGGACACAAGCCTCCTCTCTTCAAGAGGAGTGAGCCTGAGCTGTAATCTACCACGCGGGCCCAGTGCGGGTTTGTAGATAACACATATCTTCGATTTTTTGGTTCTGGGACATGCCATGCCGGTTTCCCTACTTGTTCTTTTTGTATCTATGTTCTTTCTTTGCGTCATGTTTACCGCAAATAAACGTATTTTCTTTCTTCCTTTTTTTCTTTATGTTTTTCATTACCGTTTTGAGATCAGTTGTGATGAAATAATTTACACAAAGTAAAACGGTTTTTATAAAAGTTAGACCTTAAGATCTGAAAGGGAGGATTTTTTTGGTTAATTTTCAGGATGTTTTGCATTTGACTGATGCTTTTGATATCCTATCTTTTCCCTCCTTCATTCGATGTGGAGCTTGCGAACAACTTCTTGAATTCGACAACCGTACGCCACTAACTGTCTGCAATTCGACATGTAATATCACGTAATACGACCAACCTTTATGCACACTGGAAAACAACCGGTAACAGTTACCACCATTACATAATTACCAAAAACAGGGGCAACCTTAATGCCCTACACGTGCAGTGACCACAGTTCAGTTTCACACTCATGGGTGCGCCCGCGCATACACAACGCGTGGTAAATGGATCATACGTGTCTTGCGCACTGTAACTAAAGCCGCTTACTCACAAGCGACCTACACCATGTCCACATGTGACTGAACTTTTATCTATCTCTCTTTCTATACAATATGTAACAAAAACCCTGTTGTTCCTTTTAGGGACGTATACATTAACCTACAAGCACAACATTGGTGGAATTATGATTTAAAAAAATTAAGCATTGGCTAGTCGAGAAGTCAAAATCAAAGAATGAAAGAGGTAAGAAATCAGTTAAACATTACAAATATGAATAATTCAATATTTGTTAATTATTTTAGTTGAACAGTTTTTATAAATGATTTGCTTTATTATTACGTATGTAAACCGATTCTTAAAACGTAGGTAGTAGGAACAACAGAGTTTTTATTACGTAATGTGTATGTATACATATAAATAGACTAGCTTTACCCGCGCGGTTTCACTCACGTGTTTCATACGTTGGTGTTTATGAGATTTAGTGTGAAAGTTTAAATTAGCCAACGGAATTAAAACATCAAAATGATCTTCATAAAATTTTCCTGAGAATCGGATTATTTTGACTCCCTGCCGTGCTTCCCCAAAACCAGCAATAAAAGTACCATCCTGAAACACCTGGAACTCAAATGGGAATAGTTCTCCCGCTGCCATGAGTTCACAGGTGGTTCCGAAGGTGCCATGGCAAGACATTTCAGTAAAGTATTTACGCTTCGAAACATAAACAGCTCCTGCCCGCTCCTGGGTGAAAGGTCTTCTTCCCATCTTTCCCAGTTGTTAGACACGTGGCGCACAATGCTGTCTCGAATTTGAGAAGCCTTGACCACGTTAACGTTCACCAAATAGGATAAGGATGAAAATAAGCATGCACCATCGCCAGGGATATTTACTATTTGGCAAAGAATTTGCACTTCATTAGAAGTGATAATAATTTGACTATCCATTTTAATTAAACAATGCTACCAGTAAGTAACGTAAAAAATATTACTTGTACGTAATTTTCTTTATAGCTACATTTTTAAAACCCTTACAACACTAGCTTAGACCAAATATACTGAACAATAAAATTAAAATACGAACGTAGGTATTCAAGGACACTTTTTCTAGTAAGAACGACTAATACTAAAAGCTATTATAGTAATACCACAGTGTGAAATACCTACACAATAAGTAATTCGCAAAGAAATAGAAATAACAAAATTCCATCAGGCAATACGAGTTTTACAGTATTCTGTATTCTGTGATTGATACATGAGTTCGTTTTTTGAAACGATCGGCTTGCAAGCCGCGACATTTTATTAAACATTGTGAAGCTTTCCCCTTGGAATTCTCGACTTTAATGGTATAAATGCAACGTTCAAATTACCTGAATACCAATTAGAACCTCATTTCATTATCTTTTAGCAGATGCCTGCATACTGAAAAATACTGGCCACCTAGAACTGGCATAAAAACTTTAGAACGTTATCACGCCTGCACTGAAGCATACTGGCCACCTAGAAAAAAAACTAAATAGAAACCTCAAGAAACTTCCAAAAATTATTATTTCAATGTAAAATATGCATTAACGCGTTGTCGTAAAATTCAATTTAGATCTTTATCGGCCTCCGAATTCTAATTTCAATGTAAAGTATGCAATAACTCGTTGCCGTAAGATTCAATTTGGATCTTAACTGGATTGGGTACATTTTTCATACAAACATTAAAACCCTTATTTTCACCCTTAAGCGCCGAATTTCGTAAAATCCTTTCTTAGTGAGCACCTAGAAGTCGAAAGGAACAATCAGGCCAACATTCATGTCGCTAACTTTAAAAACATAGGACTTTCATACAAACTTTGACACCCCTTTTCAACCGCTTAAGGTGCGAATTTATAAAAATCCTTTCTTAATGCGCGTCTGCACCCCATAGAGAGTGCTTGTGCCAAATTTGAGACCTCACGGCCCAGTAGTTTCCGAGATTTCGTGATGAGTGGTCAGTGAGTGGACTTCTCTTTTATATATATAGATCACAGTCCGCACTCTCAACCTCATAGCTAGTGACACGGACCTATTCTGTTGTTCTCTGAGTGAATACATTATTTGTAATAAGTTACAAAGTGTAATTATAATAATAAGATAAGTTAGGACGTTAGATAAGAACACTATCGCATTAGCTTACCCCTGTAATGATAGATGTAAATTGGAAAATAAATAAATAAAAATTATGTATAAATAATTTATTTTCCAAAAGTATTTAGCAAAATAATTAGGTATGCACAGCATTTACAGCGTAGGACTTACAAATGCACAGAGATTTGAACAATAACCCCATTCTAGGTAGAATCTGTGTTACATTACAGCTAGGGGTCATCCATCCGTCTTAGTATACAAGATTACAGGTAAGTACCTAAGTAAGCAGTACTTATTTTTTAGGGGTGGCTTAATAAAATTCTAGTGTGAAAAAGGGTTGGTGAGTGCGTGTGTGATTTTAATAGGTCTTCTGTTTGACTGTAGTCTAGATTTAAAAGATATTCTTTAATTTTAGATTTACAATGAAATATGATAAGGGAATGTATATTCAAAATCTAGTTCAATAAAAGTTAAATGAAATTACGTTCGTTGGTAAGCGCATCACTTGGGAACAGCTGGCCCGAATTTGGCAATTTTTTGTTTTAAAATGTTTAATATTTTTTGTTTTAAAATAGTCCGAACTAGGTTCTTATGGTAGAAAAATTGAAACATTTCCTGGAAAATGTTAACATTCGAGAAAAACTAAACGTCCCTTTTTCTATGGGATTTTTGCATGAACTCAAGACCTGCAAGTTGAACTTTTGACATGACGTTTGTCGGGTTAGTTAGTAAGTTTTAAACGTTACGTATGACGTACTGTGGCTAAGCGACCTAAACGTTATTCCGATATTCCTATCACTGTCACACAACGGTCAAACTACAACTGTAAGATAAAGACGGGAACATGTCTAAATTAAAGCACGCGCTCACTAATAATCTCAGCCTGAGATTGCCGATACCAATCGTGTCTGTGAAGTTTCGGCAATTAATTTAGAAATACCCTGTATACAGTACTTATTATAGTACCGGGCTCGGTTAGGGTGCTCGCCCACGAACGATTTTTTCGGCGATTTTCTCGGTGATTTTTGTGTGAATGTATTTCTTTCTGACAAAAATCGCCGAGAAAATTGCCGAAAAAATCGCTCGTGGGCGAGTACCCATATAGTTACGGCTCGCGAATCGCTAGTGAGTGCCCAGCTTATGCTGCTCACTGCGCATGAGTCTGCGAGTATGTCGTGTTTGCATGCAACTGTCGTAGTCCGGTGTCGAGATAAATGTGATTAATTGACCTAGCGGTGATTAGATTTGAATCTGCGTTTAAATTGCATAATTTGAATCGAATGTGTGATGTGGTTGAACTTAATTGGTTCACGCCTTTTTAGATCGGCTGATTCTTTATTTAATTAAATTTATATTGATTTATTAAGTATTACTATTTCTTATCTATACATAAGAGACGTTCAGCTATGCAACTACATACCCAGAACAGTTTTTGTAGAATCACCTGCGTTTGATATACCTACCTAGTTGGTTGGTGAGTACCTAAGTCGCTACACTTTAAAATGTGTGTCACTTTAGATCCGTAAACAAGAAAAGATACTATACCTACTAATAGTGACATTATACAAGATTTATATCTACTAAGATACATATTCAACACAATCACAAACAGATGAACATTAGGATTCGCCTTTACATAACAGAACGTTCCACTTCCGAATTCCGAACGTCTAAACATTATCTAATTTTGCATTAAACTGCGAATTATTAAATCAGTTTCTAACAACCGGAACATAAAATAGTAGAGGCTAATGACGATTAATTTTACATACAATAACATTATAATTCAACAATCATACGGTTTTATTACAAGAAAAGGTGTTAGGTTAGGTTAGGTCACACTGACGTTTATGATGACGAATAGCGAAATCGATTTTGCATATTAATTTAATTATTTGCGATCGTAATTTGTGTTATATAATTTTGATAGAGTTATTACTGGAATTTTATTGTAATAAACAATATTATTATAAATTAGATGAATAGAAGTTCATAGATATCGATAGTTTTAATGAATTATGTTTGATGGTTAGTAGATATCATGATAAGTATTAAGACATAACACTTTAAAACGAAAATACACTTTTTTTTGGATGTAGATGTAGTGTCACAATTTATAATAATAATATCATTTTGTGGTAGGAATTTACGAGATATTGACTCATGAATATTCTTAGGAGTGATGCCAAACCACTTTCGTTCTCTAATGTAAAACGGACTAAGAAGGTAAGTATCACAACATCCTTAATTAATATTTAGGTAAGCAGAATTTATAATTATTTGAAAAGTAAAACAAAACAATCAGCAGTCCACGGCGTAGGGTCACCTAAATCACTGTTTTATAAGTTAGTAGTTAGTTAGATGTCTACAATCTACAATTTTCCTCCTTCTGAACAGAATTGTGCAATAAAAAAAAACGTCCCCAATAGGATTTATAGTCTCCCTTCGACTTGTCCTACTCTCATTTCGATCACGCACCGAGACTTCAGTATTATTTCCTTGTGTGGCTATCACATTTCTTCTATATTTAAATAGCTGACAGTAAATAACTGTTAACTAAAGGAGGTTATTACACAATCGGAAGTGAAATCCGTACAGAATGTCATATAAACGTGCGACGCGAACGCGCTTCTGTTTAATCAACGTAATCATGGGGAGTGACTCAGCTTATTTTGTGGTAAGGGGCAAGTGGAAAAAGAGAGGAGCCATAGAATTGCTGTACAACACAAACAGTGCCAAGCACTGCTAAAAACTGGTCATAGGCAAATTGCTTCTAACCAGAACTTTTCATTACTTATTCTAAGCTAAATTCTAAGAGAATCGAAATAGAATATTTGCTTGCTCGATAGAAAATAAAATAAGTAACCCGTTAAATTAAGCTCAACGTACCTATGGATTAAGCTGCGAGCAATTTATAGACAATGACGTGAGTTACTTAAAGACATCTGGGGCCCAAGTCTGCTATTTTTATAAATTCAGTCATTCCAACACGATCCCATTGTCATGCCATTGTCATTTTGCTAAAAGTTCGTAATCTGCTAAATTCATAATGGTCGATCATTGGTCGGTCAATGTTCTCGTAATAGAATTGTGTTATTATAATGGCATTGTCGTATTGCCATTATTATAAAACCCATTAGTAGAAATGACATTCATTTGTCATATGTACAAGATTACCAATAAATGCAATTTTTTTTCAATGTAGTGTCAGTGGCCGACCATTGGAAAGTCATAATGACGCCATTATAATAGTAGATTACCAAACTTGTCAAAATCAATAATTATGAAATCAATGATCGACCATTTTGACACTATTGTAATAGTACCTAGACTTGAGGCCCTGATTCTAGGTATAATTATTTTATTAAAAGTTCATTCAGTTGCATACCAAATTATCCAAATTCTGAACCACGTTTAGTAAACCGTGCGGCAGCAACCTACCTATTATTATTGTACCTAATCGACGTATTTTAGTATTACACAGAAAAAAAAAAAAAAACGTTAATTGGTAGTTAATAGTTGTGGGTTTACTACAGATTTTTTATCGCCAAACGCATTGATTACACATCGCATTCGCATCACGTTGACGAGTCTAACAAGTTTCGTTCGTTGCACAAGTGTATACCCGGCTCAAAACAAGAAAATGAACTCGCCACTTCTTTGTGTTGTAACTTTGTAACACTTATTTCCGCAAGATATTAAAAGCTGCCAATTTGAGTTACGAAACCCGACAAACGGCATCATTTTTAATTTTGTTAATATTACGCACAGTTTTTGTTACGTTCAGACTATTTAAATTGTTGACTTGTCGGTCATTGAACTTATGACCTCTCTATGTAAAACATATTTATCTTTATGTAGGTATGAAGGTTTGCATCTCTCAAAGATACGGTCTTATAATACCGGAAATGAGAAAATCGTGATTTACGACTGAGACGAATCTCACCAGCAGAAGATTTACACGGTGGTAAACAGATATTATCTAACTTAACTTAGTAGGTAAGGCCTGCATAAATAATAATTTGCGTAAAGATACTAGTCAGAAGTTATGGTTTCATACTCCATAGTCATCAGCTACGATTATTCACAAAACAATCCAAAGACTCAATCGAGTCAATCGTGATCAGTCCACTTGAAAGCGCTCCAAATACCGTAATTGCCTATTTGCATAACGTTCAAAATATTTGCAAAAGTTACATAATCCGATCAATTGATGAAGTGTTGTCGTCACGAACCGTAATTAAAAGTGACGAAACGGATCTGTGGAGCGTTGCGTTATACTTGACAATGAAATTGACGCCGCACGATATGCGCCAGCCTTTTGAAATTAGCACAGGGTTGGCAGCAGCGAGTTCGTGGAACAAAGTGTTACTAAGTCAAAATGTGAAGAAGTCCGACAAACATGGACAAATCTAGTTAGCTATAAGAGCAATGGTGCTTAACATAAAAACCATCTTGTGACCAGATATACAAAGGTAATATGGAATCAAGAGTATGAACAGAAGTAACACGATGGAGTGTAACACGGCAATAAAGACACAATAAAAATAAATGAGTCTATTCATCGAATTGCAGGTCAATTGAATAAGTAAAGAAAAACTAATTTATTTGCGTTATCCAGCAAATGCCCACATAATCAAAAAAGGTACTCAATCTTGACTCAGCAATTTACATTGAAAATTTAGAGATTATCATGCAAAATTGCAACGTAACATGAGTCGTAACGGATAAAGAACTGACAGCCCTAAACATATTTGAAAACAATGCGTCGACCGTGCGCCAGCGCATTAGAAAAGCTTAGCAACGCTTTAACTGACCTTCGATGGACGGATACGAGTGATAGTGTAGGTTATTACTACACGAGCTTGCTTGTAGACTGGGCTAGCTAACAATAGGTGCCCTGAAAGGAGTGACAATGACAACATAACTAAACCATGGATGAATAATTTTGATATTTGTATAACGAAAGAAGGAAGATCGGATCAATGTTGCGATAGTCCAGTAAAACATAATTTAAAATTAAGTACCTAATTAACATCCTATTTGAAGCAGGTAGAATAAGAGGAAGAGGAAACATGGACCAACAGAAAAGAAAAAAAGTAAATGTAGAGACATAAAAGAAGCATGCATGTAGTTAGTACAGTAGGATGGAAATTTTATACCGACAAGAGCCCAACACGTTTTGGATGGATGGAAAAATACAACATTATTGGATAAATCAACGCTACATTAAGTAGGACAATAGAAACAGAATCGTACTGCTCCATTAGAGTCAATCAATCAACTCAGCCTATAGCAGTCCACTGCTGGACATAGGCCTCTCCCAGACTGCGCCACAACACCTTGTCCTCCGCCATCCGCATCCAGTCTGTCCCAGCCAACTTTTTAAGGTCATCGGTCTATCTAGCTGGGAGGCGTCCCACACTACGCTTGCCGATAAGTGGTCTCCACTCCAGGACTCATCTGCTCCACCGGCTATCGGTCCTTCGGCAAACATGGCCAGCCCACTGCCACTTCAGCTTGCTTACTCTGCAGGCTATGTCGGTAACTCCGGTTCTCCTCCCGATAACTTCATTTCTGATCTTATCCTTCAGAGAAACTCCGAGCATAGCCCGCTCCATAGCACGCTGAGCGACCTTGAATTTGTGGACCAGCCCGACTGTCAGTGTCCATGTCTCGGCACCGTATGTCATAACGGGCAGGACGCACTGGTTGAAGACCTTAGTCTTCAAACGCTGCGGGATTGGCGACGAGAAGACTTGACGACTTTCCATTAGAGTATTTTTAAGTTAAATTCTGCTGACACAACAAACACATTAGCAGTTCGATAACCTGAATTCCTCAAATGAAGTCGGTCACTCAACACATTTCAGTACATTCCAAGTCAGGTGCATTAGCCAAATCTCGTCACGGACCAGATCGCAAGTATTACTATTGTTCGGCCGACATCTACCTATTGCGACTGTCGTCTCGAGTCTCAACAAGAACCAGCTGCCAATGCGCAAGCTTCCATTTCACGACTCGATGATTTTGATGGAGAAAGCAGTTATCATTCGCATTTTGTGCGACTGTGTTACACCCGATTGATAATATACAAGACGTTTTTCTGGTCTACTTGGTTCGGTAACAGTTTTGAGGTATTTCACGGTCTATAAGGCTGACAGATTCGACGACAGGTTGTGTGTTTTAATACCTAGTCTTGATTTGATGATTATGTCCATATGACTAGTAGTATATCTTTATGAGAATCGAAACGACTAAACATACAGAATGCCTCCATGTCCATCCATGACATTTAAATATAATATTACCAAACTTGGACACAGTCCCTTGAAATATCTAGACATTCATTAAGATAATAGCTAATATAATAAATTGATGATTTCCTAATCATATTGCAGTCACAAACTCACAACATGAACATGCTAGTAATTTTTTCAACAAAGTCGCATATTTTCTTGAACAGACATTTGGCAAGACTATAAAATTTCATCAATCGCTCCTACGCAATTTGGACACTAATGGTTAAAAAATCATTGCAATTCATCATTCAATAATAGCAAAATTAAAAGCTAGACTGTGGAAACTGTTACTTTCAGTTTATATTTAACTGAAATATTTTGAAAGACTGAATACGAAGGCCTCCATCGACATGAATAGGCACCTGCACTATCTTCCTGTTTTGTATCAGACTCAAAAATGAGGAAAGTTTTGACTATGACTAGATCTGTAGGGGAAGACCAAAGAAACGATGAATGGATTGTGTGAAAGATAATAAATGTACAAGACATGTTGCACCAACCTCAAATAAACTGTGATAAGGGCCAGAGTATGATGATGACCCACGAACTTATGAAGACTTAATTTGGTACTCAGCCAGCCACAGACAACAGCTGCTGAATATAGGCGCATTCCCAGGCCAATTCCTCATCAAAAATGATGATTACCATTATGATATGCCACTGACGACAGGGTTCATCTCGAAACGATTATAAGATATATTATATACTAAGTTGGGTCCATCACTGATGGATGGCAGGGATCACGAGGAAAAGAACAGCAAACTAGATAGTTATGTTTTTAAACCCGGAAATGATTCGATCTGCAACAACCACAACCTGGCCGCGAAACAAACCATATTTGAGAAAAATAAAACAACCAACAAACGTTTGTTACACGTTTCTGTCATAAACAAAAGGTCAAGTTCTTGCTTTTAAATACGAAAGTTCATTTCAACTGTTGTTTTTTATTTTACTGCTTCCATATAGCCGACATTTATTGGAATACTGAAATGTTAATTTAGCATTTTTGTGAAATATGTTACTTGGTGCTAAGTAAGTAACTGCTAAACGTAATAGCAGCTATTGTTTGTTGTTAAGTAATTTGGAAGTGTGTTAGTAAGTTTATGTTTACAGACACTCACAACATTCACAACACAACAGAAATTACGAAAACATGATTGATTTGTAAAACCACAAAACAACTCTAGTAATATTCTGTACATTTTCATAATGTAAACCGACATATTGAAATATACGTTTTCCGATATGGATCATTGATTTATTCACGAGTCCTTATTTAGAAGCTTTTACATATGATTACGTGATACTACCGGCAGAGAGTGAATATCTTAGAGCTTTGAGCACTACCAAGCATTCACCACGCAGTCGATTAACGATTTCCGTTATCAATAGGTGTCTTGTTGATCGATAATGCTAAAATGTCATGAATGTGATGTAAACTATGAAAGGCCTTGTAAGGGATTAGAAACGTGGTCTGATGGAGCGCGAGTCAAAGGACAGTCGAACGCACATGATGAGGCTTAACAGTTAGCAGTTGATGGTTACAGAAAACAGAGGGAAGAAATAGGAATGACCTTTAAATTGGTCTCTGGATCTAGAGATTCAGAGAACGAAGTCGTAAGATCAGATCTTTACTTATTGACTGAGTAGAGAGAGTAGTGTGAAATTTGCCGATATATCGATTCCTACCTCGAAAAGAAATCGCGCAATTTCTATAATTTATTATGTGACAAAATTTACGACTATTATGTAATTTTATATCGTATATCCTCTTGACACCAAAAATTACAAATTTTAGCACTGACCAGCTTTCATCACATTAATTAGGTACACGAGTAAATGTCGAAGGACCACGCCTAAAAATTACGCCAATACGTAATGCAACATTCAACTTTTTAAGTAGGTAAGGCATATCTGAAGACCTACTAAGGGTGCGGACTTATAATGTTCCTTGTATGGGCCACAACGATTCTTTTTCCGGTTATAGCCTATAAAATCTCTCGTTTTGGAAGTTTATGCAATGGAGTATATATGATCGGATAATTAACCTGGCGGCATTTCGTTTTGATTGGTGGCCGCGTTCCTGCATGGATATTTTTTAATCGAGAATGGTGAATATAATACGTGTGAGAAACGCAATATCAGATTGCCCAGATGGGTCAAAGAACTTGACGCACA
The DNA here is from genome assembly GCA_948098905.1 of Tiliacea aurago. Taxonomy (NCBI): domain Eukaryota; kingdom Metazoa; phylum Arthropoda; class Insecta; order Lepidoptera; family Noctuidae; genus Tiliacea; species Tiliacea aurago. The sequence continues at coordinate 26,494,969 of OX402581.1, read as the reverse complement.
TAAAACTCCCTGGGCATCAATGTGCAATTGTGCATGTGTGCTTTCGAAAGTTACAACCTCCGAATTTTTTCTTCTAATTACAGGAAATTCCAACAAATACCCGATATTATATCCGAATCCAAGTTCACACATAAATTACTTAATCACAAGCTAGAGTTTGTAAGACCTTAGGTGGAATTTCTTAGAATTGCGAACCATTTAGGACCACATTCTGTCAGTGCCGTAATTGCGTTCATATTGGACTAATATCTTGTCAGCTGATTCACTAAAATCTTCCGTAAATTGGGGCGAATACGCAACTGTAGCCTGATCTCACACCCGCTTTATCATTTAATGAGTGCGAACCAGTTCCGCTGTCATCGAATTAAATCGGCGCACATTACACAACTGCCCTGCGCCTGCGCACTACACCGTCCATTTTGGAGAAATTGCTACCATTATGTAACGCCGATCTTACCGTACATGCTTTACACTTGATATTTACAGAGATTTATAAAGTTAATGTTGAACGAAAGTGAAATTTAATTCAATTCTGTCTTCCGACAGGCTGTATGTTCGGTGTAACTAATTATGAGATGGATACGGGAAGTAACGATCTACAAACTGTAATTGAATCACAAGCAGTCGATTAAACTTGCAAATAAAAGAAACTAGCATAAATTGTTGAAGGCAAATAGATCTTACATTTACTGCGAGATAGAAAAAGAAAGAAATGAATAAGAATGTAGTTCTACCTATCACATATTATGGGGAATTCGCTGGATGCGGGAAGCACAAGATCAATCGTTGTGGCTATAGGTGTTTGATGCTTCATTCAGAAATGACGACATTCATGAATGACGATAATGATGTAACTCATTTTAGAAGTCCAAAGTATTTAGGAAGCTATTCTTTGTTCCAGGTGGAGATATTTGTTGACGTTACTTCTGCTTGGCGTGGCGTTTGCAGCTGAAGAAGATGACATACCTGACGCAGGAGTTGATGACAGCGATGAACTAGCCCTGGATCAAGAGGTGAGAATCAACTTTAAAGGGGAAGAAAATAATAAGAAACCGAAAGATATTGAGAAAATAATATCATGTTACGATGGAGACTGGGTGTAACTCGTGGCTCTTGTAATAACAGCTGCACGGGTCAATCTATCAGGTTAAGCTACGCTTGCCGGGGTTGGTCCATGGATGGGTGACCATCTTTACATACCGAGACTCCTCCGTGCCTCAGAAAGCTGTGGGTCCCGGCTGTCATTTGTGGATCTTTGACAGTCGTTACGGGTCCTCAGAAGCCCGAAAGTCTGACAACCAGTCTTAGTGGAGGTCAGATAGGCAGTCGCTCCATGTAAAGTACTGGTATTCAGCTCCATGTAAAGTACTGGTATTCAGCTCCATCCGGTTAGACTGGAAGCCGACCGCAACATAGTTAGATGCCGCTTAGGCTTAGATTGAAGGCAGACTGTGTCTTCTTTCATAGCAAATTAATTGTTTTTTTGGATCTCGTCAACCGTGCATTCGTTGCTGTTTCCAAATGAATCGTGTTTAATTAGGATCTCCTTCTTTTCTTCCTATGCCACTTCTGTGACTTCATTCACAAGCATACTGGGCCTCAAGTCTGCTATTACCATAGTGTCAGAATGGTCGATCATTTATTTCATAGTTGTTGATTTTGACAAGTTTGGTAATCTACTATTATAATGGCGTCATTTTGACTTTCCAATGGTCGGCCACTGACACTATATTGAAAGAAATTGCATTTATTGGTAATCTCGTACATAATGACGAATTAATGACATTTCTACTAATGGGTTTTATAATAATGGCAATACGACAATGCCATTATAATAACACAATTCTATTACGAGAACATTGACCGACCAATGATCGATCATTATGAATTTAGCAGATTACGAACTTTTAGCAAAATGACAATGGGATCGTTTTGGAATGACTGAATTTATAAAAATAGCAGGCTTGGCCCCTGATCATCAGTATTTCTACTTTCCCACTATGTTCCGGATATAGAAAGAATGTCTCACGATTTCACGAATAACATCAGTCAAATTTTGAGATATCGATCACGACATAGCTAACCGACATAACATATAATTAACAGCTGATTGAACCTATCCATTGATCAATAGGTTCACAGCTCCCTTGCGGATTTCTAAGTCACGATATAGCCTTGCCACTGTCATTTTCTTTAACTAGATCGAAATCAGACCGAAATAAATCTAATGACCTACGACTACGAGTGACGTCTAGTCTCTAGCTCCGCTACACTGAGAAGACATTGCAAATGACCAGAGAGCCTAAAATGGACGCTTAGCAGAATCATAATATGATCTGCGTACAATTCATACATCCCGCAATTCATCTGTTTAACAGCTGATATTTGACATTAGACTTCACTATATCAATTAATAATTTGTGGACCATTTTACGAAACTCCATACAAACTGTCAAACAGATGAATTGCGGGATATGAATTGCACGCAGTTTCATATTATGATTCTGCCAAAGCGTCCATTTTAGACCCCCAGTAACATTTTTAACTTTTTGCAAAATGATTTCTACTACTTTCATATGGCTGGGACATTAGCCATCAAAATGATGGATGGCGGTAATGACCATACATTTTGTGGTTACAATATTGCCTATATACGATGCGGTTCATTGCACTACTTAATTTAAGCACTACTTATATCTACGTATAGGTTGTCTGTAAAAGATCGCTTTTAGCGATAAGACCGCCCATTGTGTCACCCTATGTAAAATTTCAACATTTATATCTGTAACTTTGATGGTGTACATAATAAAGAGTATTCTATTATATTCTATTTTTTTTTTTAAGTGTGCATGGTCTACAGTAGAGCTGCACGTTTTACTTTCAATGGTATCGTTGACTTGGATCTAGGCACTGTATGTAATTCTTTTGGCTCCGGCCGAATAGATTAAATTAAAGATTAAAGTTAGTTTAGCCAGTGAAGTTTTAAACTGTAATAGGATACTATGTAACACAAAAGGCGATACAAGATAGGTATGAATTGAGAACCCTGAGAATATGGAAGCAAATATTACGTAACAAGTTGGGATTAAAAAAAAAACACTTAATATTTGAAACTGGTTAAAATATCGATTATTATCGATAAAAATTTTTTACCTTGGCAGGTAATATCATTTATGCACTAGTTGCACATAGTTCATAAAAATAAATACCATAAAAGCAATAAAAACAAACAAGCTACAGATAAAAACTCAACAGAATTAGTTTTCCCGGCAAATTGACAAGAGTCGTGACCGAAATCGAATGTTACAATATAGCCGTGTTACACGATGCAATTTTTCTAACGCCATTCCGTGTCAATGTCCGTTTAGCAAGGCCGTTGATAGTGAAAGTCGAAAGCTACGTACTCTTTACGATTTTTTCTTATTTTCTTCTTTTTTGTACGTTTTCCGAACGTTATTGAATCGCGCCGCCCGCGCCATCGCCATGTCCCGTTTTCGTCGAGAAACTTTAAAAAGATAGAAGGGGATAAGCCCGTACTAAGTAGGTTTCTAAATTCAGTGAAGGTAATCTTCAACATAATCTAATTTTGCCGGGAACAAATATTTGCCTAATGATCTATTTTTATGACACACAGATAGTTCCACATTTGCCGTTCGTTTTGCGTAATAGCGTGAGAAAAATGCAAACATCCCATTATACTGTATTCGTTTGAATTCGTTTAGAAACACGCGTCAGATTGCATGCGCGGAACCTAAGGAAATCCAAGCGACGCTTTTCGTTAAAATTACTAATTTATTAATTAAACGTTTCGTCAAAATGTTACGGTTACATTCATTTACACACTTAAATATATTTTAATTGCTATTAAATGCGGATAGAAAAACAATTGCGTGAATGTCAGCAATAAACGAAAAAAAAAAAAATATTGCTACGTACCTTTTAAGACGAGTTCAATAAAGACTTTCTATACAAACAATGTTCTAGCCCCTGTCGATAATGAATAGTTCACGTCCCCCGAGGCAATGAACGGCAGTTACAGAACTAATGCAGCTGCTTCGAACAAAATTAATAACACAAACTCATTAACGAGTAAAAGTCCTCTCTCCCGGATCTAGTAACATGTAACAGTGATATAATACCCGATAACAACACATTACCGTCGTCCCGCACGATTGCACGCTTGTACTCTACCTCGAATTTTTTTCCACCAATAATATTGCCGCAATGAAATTTTGCACGCGTCGTCGTCAACAATTGAAGCTGTTTATAATACCAATTATCCACCGGTAATTGCGTAAATTATGTTATTTTACTGTTACTGCTATACTTACTTCCACTTTTTTAGTTTAAACAAGAACTGATTATGCGCAAGCTTAATTGGCCGGAAAAATTTGCTACAAAAGCGGGTACACGTGTGAATGCATCGTCACTTGACTACTATTGTTTTATGCCATATTAAAATAGGAAAGTGTCGACAGTCCATGATTCACAGAGTCATTCATATTTGAATAAGTTTCTGTATGTAGTTCCACCATTGGGAAAAAAGGGCCGAGAAAAGAGCCCTGAGGCATTCCCACTTTTATTTGTAACATGTTGAAGATATTATGCTAGTAAATGTCACGTGTCTCTTTTTTTATTGTGTCAGTCAAACTGATGATATTATTCACGAGTAGTTAACTTCATTCAAGCGTGCGCATTTTACAAACGTAGGTATGCGTTTCATGATCATCATCAAAAACTTTACAAAGATCAAATACAATTATTTTATTATTTTACTGCTATTTTAGCAATATTCATATTAGAACTTTATCTTTCAATTTCCAGGAGTCGCGCAACCTTCGGCCGCGAGCATACACACCCACAGCCTACAACGCGTTGCCCAGCGGTTTCCGGCCGACGCCCTCATTGGCCGAGCTAGCAGGCTACCAGAGACAACAAGAGCAGCAGCAGCAACAGCAACAAGAGGAGCAATATGTGCAGCAACCCAGACCGCAACAACAACAGTACATTGACGAGCAAAGGCAGCAGCAGCAGAGAGTTCTTCACAGGAAGGTGAGCGATGAAACATACTACTTACAGTATCTTACTTGGAGAAAAAAAAATATTTCGATAGTTTTTACTGAAGACAACTATAATTTGATTGATTTAAACTGAATATAGCAGCAATGTAGCATATCAACCTTACCAACTCTATGAAAAATTTTTAGTGCGACTGTTGACGAATGAAATAAAAATTATAACGAAAAATCTTTCTATAGCCGGACCAACGCCCCGCAAGGCTGCAGCAGAGACCAGTTCAAGAAATTGACGAGGAACTAGAAGAAGAAGAGAAGGAGGAACCTGACCGTCTATCTATGTTACTGCAGCAGTCCAAGTTCAACTGCGTGAGCAAACAGTCTGGATACTATGCTGATGAGGAGCTTAATTGCGAGGTGTTCCACTACTGCCAGGATAATGTGAAGCACTCCTGGGTCTGCCCCGATGGATTCTCTTTCCACCAGGTATGTGTATTGTTACTATTGTGTTGGTTTTTAACGAATATAAATTCCTCGATTTGTGTTTGTTTTTTTTTGCATTTGAGTTTTTGTGTGAGGTTGTATGTTGATTAAAATATGATTCGCGGCCGTAACAAATACGGCACAACCTGTTACTGACCTGCAAATTGCAAAAAACGTAAGAAATTTTGAATTTTACGGGTTAGCCTGACGCTTTCGCCTTAAATCTTTACGGGATCTCCAGATGCGACGGGTAACTTAATATAAGGACCATTTTTTTGTATGTTGATTTGTACAGGTATGCTTGCTACAGGATTTTGATTTGGCCTTTCCTTTCCAGGTGCACTTGATCTGCATGCCACCAACACACGACAATATTTGCCAGAAGTCGTCGAAGTACCACTTCGTGAACGAGTACCTATACAAGCCAGTGAATGAGGAAGAAGTCCAAAGGAAACCCAACATATCCCTCAAGTACTCCGACAGATACTACCCCGCAGAGGTATACAGGGACGACAGATTCGACCAGGAGGAGGAAGAAGAGGTAAGACTTATAATATTGAGGTTACTTATAATATAAGGGAAGAGAAAAAGGTACTAATGGAAGGTAATATTTAGGTTTTTTTTTTTTTTGGTAAGTGTAAAGATACTACTTGCACAATGTATTTATTTCGGCAGTGGATGAGTTCATTAGCGGGTGAATAATCAAGGATGTAATTTAAAACATAAATCAAATTTAATACCTATCCTGGTATACACAGAAAAGATGTCAAATAAATGGCGATAAGCTCGACCGCTATTACATAGGACCTATACATAACAGGTGAAATGTGGGTGTACTATGGGTACACCTTTGCCTATGCCTTCGAGAATTACCGGCGTGATGTTATGTTGTAGATATTTCATATTTTTTTCTATTAATAACTAAATTCTGTCAGCGACTTCGTCCGTTCGCGACTTCGTTCTTGTTTTAACATAAAATACGACACTCGGCTATACTGTAGCTTCTTAGTGAAATAATTTTCGGAATCGGAACATTCGTTCTGAAGATTACCCCCTGCATACAAACTCACAGATTTTACCGCTTTAGATGTAAAAGTATAATGCCTTCGACCAAAGTCAAATAATAATACATCATCATCAACATTTCAGCCGAAAGACGTTCACTGCTGAACATAGGCCTTTCCCAAGAAAAGGGGGGATTGCCATAATCGCCACGCTTGGCAGACAGGTTGGCGATCGCAGTATTGTGTTAAAATGCATAGAGAACGCTACTGGCCATTCTCTAGTAAGTCCCTTAGTCGCCTTTTACGACACCCACGGGAAGAAATAGGGAGGTGCTATTCTTTACGTCCGGCATCACACGGAACGATGTCTCTAAAATGTAGCGATCTCTAAGATGTACTTACTCCCGTCAGGGTAGTAAATTCTCATAGTCCACAGACGTGTAGAAATAATAGTACCATGTTCCTAAATGTGATGTAACTTAGCAGGAAGAGTATCAGCACCAGGCGCGCCGCGCGCCGACGGCGGCGCAGGTGCAGACGCACCCGGCGCAGCGCGCGCCCGCGCCGCCGCAGGTGTTCCGCTCCGCCGAGGAGGTGAACATCCCGCTGGTGCAGAGGCGTCCGCAGCGCCCCTACGACTTCGACTTCTAAGCCGCCTCTCTATTAAGACGCCATTCTTTGGCTGTAAGCTCCTGCTCTGATCTGCCAATTATCTGTAATCTATTGGATTAGCCATTCCTATTCAGTGGTTGTTGACTTTCAATCAGTAATAGAAAAGATCGATGCGGAATTTTTGTCATCCAAAAAATTTTAAGATTTTTTGCTTGATGACTAAATCTTTCTTTATTTAAATGTGTACAGATGCAAGTATTTAATGGCCATTAGTTCTTTTCTTGTTGACAGCCACTGAAATATAAGTCTACACAAAACGGTGAGAACACTCGTGAGGTGCTATTATTTACTTGACTTTCTTCAATCGACCCTCGATTGATTTGTACCATCACATTTTGTAATATCTATTTAAGGTTAAGTTTTAATTAAAACTTATTTATGTTTCTGTACAATAAGTCACAAATTAGTTGTAAGCTAGTCTTTGCGTAAACTAGATAAGTAATAAAAAAATTAAAAAAATTTAATCTTTTGTTTAATTATTATTTCTTGAATCATCCTGAATAGTAAGTTATGGGTAGCGCTTTCTTTTCTAATATAAATATATTGCGATTTTTTTATGTGTAGTTGTGTGGATCTTTGCCATGAACATCTTTGCCGTCAGCATTCGAATCTAAAACAATAAGAAAACGGGTTCAATACTTATTCCATTTTATTGAAACGCAATGCGTGCGTAGGGATCATTGAGGATATTCTTCAAACGTAATTCCCGTCTATATTGTTCAATATAATCACAATTCCTTTAATTGTTGCAGTTATTTGTTCTTAACTTTTTAAAATATTATCTAAGTTAGTAAGAACCTACAAAATTAAAACAATACATACTTTTGCGCTCAGTCATGCAGTTACAACCAGCTTCACATATTGTTTCTTTGTCCAGCATCTGATTTCCTAGCGTCGTACCAAACTGTGCGTCTAATAAAGCTTTATGGTCAGCATGGCGGCTTATTTAGTCGTTCGAACGCACACTCTTCACAGTCTGAGGAGTCGCAAGGTGGTCTTTGTGGAGTTGGTGGCTCCTCCAGAGGACACGGTGGCTCTATCGGTGGACACGGTGGCTCGTCCGGTGGACACGGTGGCTCGTCCGGTGGACACGGTGGCTTCATCGGTGGACACGGTGGCTCCTTCGGTGGACATGGTGGCTCGTCCGGTGGACACGGTGGCTTCATCGGTGGACACGGTGGCTTCTTCGGTGGACAGGATGGCTCCTTCGGTGGACACGGTGGCTCCTCTGATGGACACGGTGCCGGGGGACACGGCGCTGGCTCACTAGATTCCCTCGTATGTTTACAATCGTCGGGGTTAGTGCAAAATCTGTGATCATTAGGTTCCATAGTTAGACTAAAACCTTGCCTAACAGGTCTGTCTGAACAACTCGGCTCCGAAGTCTGCGAATCTTCCGGCTCACAGCCTCCTAAACTGCTTATTTCGCAATGAAATTCAAAATATTCACACCCGAGCGGATTTCCTACAGGAGATTTTTCTAAATCAGTCAATCCGGTTATACTGGCCTTAAGCTCTTCAATGGATTTAGGAGTATGATCTTTAAGTCGTGGGTCAATATACACAGGTTTCTGCGATATCACGGACGACTGCGATGAGCAAGCTCCGATACAAGAGACAGCACAAGGGTCAGAATCTTTATAAGAAGGCTGTATGCCTTGTGAGTTGTGTGTGGAGCCGGGTGTATCACGAGATTTAGGTTCATGGATTTCCTCTTTTTCAGAGGTGGCAGCAGGTGGTGGTGCTGGTGGCATTGTCTCGTCTTCGCATTCACAAAGTTCAACAGAAAATGAGACAGGATTGGACGAAGTGATATTAATAGTGCATGTTTGGCATAATTTTGGGCAATCTGTTTTTGTCTTGGTGCAATAACCCCCTGGCTCAGAAGAAGACAATTTTATGTTTCCCGGCTTTTCGGAAACGGGCATCAAAATGCAAGAATGCGAACACAGGGAGCCGCTTAGTAGCGTGCTTTGTTGCTCACAATTTTTTTCTTCACTGCTCATTTTAATTTATAAAGTGCTATCGTTCCTCCTACAGAAATATAAGATCAATAATAGTATCTGTAGTTATAGGGATCTTTTCTATGAGCTTTTTCAGGAACGTCAAAATCTAAAACAAAAAAAGAAATCGTTCAATACTAATTTAATTTTCAGGGTTTCGTACCAAAATGGCAAAAAGGAACCCGTTTAGGATGCCACTTGGAAGCACTGTACTTTATGGACCGGCGATTTTTTATAGAAGCATTTTTTTTTTAACTGTTAAATAAATAAATAAATAGGTATTTTTATTACGTAAAAAAGTTGAATTTTTGAAACTTTTTTTTTCCAAATCTAGGCGTTTGGTAGCTGTGATATTTTGCAAACGCGTTTTACATGACGACAACTATACGCAAAAAAAAACTGAAGCTTCGCACGCGTGGTCCTAAAGTACAGTGGAGCTAGCAACTTCGTCCGTCCGCCCGACTGTCACAGCTGCCTTATTTTTTTATTGCAGCACGAGGCCGAAATCAACTGCATCATTTCAGTCCGGGATCACCCACTACTGAGTATAGGCCTCCTGTCCCTTCTGCCATCATTCACGGTTCTGTGCGCCCCTTGTCCAGGTGATAACCGCAACATTGAAATTGCTAAAATGAGGGTTTAGTAAAGTTGCTGGGTCGCTTATGGGATATAATATGAAAGGGCTTAATTTGCACGTTATAAAATATATCTTTGTTTCCATTTAGAACATACTCTCTTGTAAGTACACCGAAATTGTAACACAGACTAGATAAGGCTTCGCCGCGATAGACGCCCTTGGCGTCGGGAGTCGCAGGCCGATTCCCGGCCACCGTAGGCGCAGGCTTGCGGACGGTGAACGATGGGTAGCTCGCAGTCCGATAAGGACCAGGCGCGGGTCGACGGTGCGTTGTGTTCCATGCGTGCCTCAAAGAGATGTCAGCACGAACTGACGGGGTCCGTTAGGGCCAATGCCTGCCAGGGTTGCGAGTTTGTCCGAAAAGGATATCTTGGCCCTGGTGGCCACGGTTCCCACCAAAAAAAAAACCGCTCTGGAGCGATGTTGGATGATGTTGATGATTTCTGAAACACTGTGCTATTTAGTAACATCGTTTTATTTTTCCTGTAATCTTTACATAAACTTCTATCACATAGAATAATTTCAGATTGTTGTCAAACTTCGGAGATAAGGGTCGAAAAGTAAAAAAAAATGTTTGAAAATGTGCAAACAGCGCTCTTTCATATTATTATGATATCCCACATGCCCTAGGGACTGAAACGGGGTAACGAAAACCCCTTTCAGTCCCTTTCGCATTTTTTTTTTTTAATTTCTTTCTTGTTTGCAAAATAGTTGGGCAAAAGTCATCTAAAACTATTCTAAATTTCATGTAGATAGCATTAGTAGTTCTTGATATATCCAGGTGTGACAGACAGACATACTTAGTCTCACCATAAAGGTTCTTTTTTACCATTTTGGTACGGAACCTTAAAAAGACTAGATAAGGTTCAAACAAAATATGTAGCTGGTCAAACTTTTACAGGTACTCTCACAGTATTTATGAATAAGAACAACTTTAATAAGGGTTCAGCTCAGCGCCATATTATAAGTGGTTCAACCTTAGGATGGGGAATATGAATCATCCCTTGCTTTCATCAAGGTAAACTTCGTAATAACACATACGTATAAAATATTGTCAGCTTAGACTCGGTTCTAAAGTCAGTTTTTGTTTAAGACCTAAGTACTGGGTAGGGGAGCGCAGGATGAGAGCGGCCGGGCAATGAGAGCGATGGCTATTGGACGGAACCTATGCACATTGGGGTGACCTTAAGCAGTCGGCCGTTTCCGTCAACCATCAAGAAAGTTTGGGTGCACGAGTAGTTAGTGCCCTGCGTTAAGTCACGAGGGATGGTTGTGTGTAAAAACACCAAGCTTATAAAAAACTGTCGATTCCAAGCTTCCAAGCTTATAAAAAACTGCCAGCGTCCAGTTAAGCATGATATTATGCTTATTACATACCTGGACCAGGGACCATTTTGGTTACCCATTGAAAGGGTTTTCGATAGGGTTTTTCTAAGAGGTTAATCAAAAACCCATACGATATGGGTAACCCTTTTGAACGGCTTAAATTAAATTTTGGTTACCCGTTGAAAGGTTTTTCGATGAAAACCCATACGGTGTGGGTAACACTTTTGAACGGCTTAATTTAAGCCATTCAAAATTACCCACAACGTATGGGTTTTTGATTAACTGCTTAGAAAAACTATCGAAAACCTTTTCCATTGAAAGGGTTTTCGATAGGGTTTTCTAAAATGGTAACCAAAAGGGTCCCTGCTTTTGACACTTGGGGTAGAAATATTTCTACTTGACAAATGTTATAAAGTCTACATCAAATTGGACCTAGACAATAATCTTTACTGATTTTGAACGGGCAGAAGATATATCGAGTTGGATAGAAAAATTGAGCCGTCACGGGCCGCCTGGCAGATGTGAAACATCGAAATTATTTACACACTACTACTTAAGACTGTACAGTAGCGACGCGTCGCCACGTGGCATGCGTCACCCCGCCATCAATCGGTTTTATGTGCGGCTATAGATGTTTCACATCAAAAACTTTGTCTATTCTTGGTAGAATAGAGATAGAATTGGTCATGCTACGCGTACTGGGCGGATATCGAAATTACATAATTTTATGGTTTTTCATGGCACTGGGTTTTAAGTAGGTATAGAACCCATTGAATGGATTATCATGTAACCCTTTCACTGGGTTACAAGTATAAAACCCATTCAATGGGTTACCATGTAACCCTTTCACTGGGTTTCTAGTATAAAACCCATTCAATGGGTTACATAATAATAAAGGTAACCCATTGAATGGGTTACCCCTTCGAAAGGCTTAACTCTTAACTAAGGTTGTACGGTCCCTGACCTGGATTCGTCTCCTTTCAAGTGCCATTTGTTAAATGGTGATTGAAAGTCGAATACGAATTAAAAAGAAACTCAAAACATTTCAATTAAACCTATTACAGGCACTTTTGAATTGTCAAAGAGTCGGTCAGTTAGTCAGAAAGTTGAAGCTATTTGCCCATTCCAAAACGTAGATCTCTATGGAGAAGAACAGGCAAGAAACTCCAATGACACTCTTTTAATAATTAGTTCCTTCTATATGTGAGAACAAACTAAAAAAATAATACTTATTTAATAAACAATACAAAATATAAGATTAAAAGATTTCAAATAAGCCCTGGCAGATAAGAAAAGACCAGTCACAACTGACGGCGCCCGTTCACGAACATGACGCGTGGATCAGCACCATCCAGCTCAACCATTTTGTAGGGAACCGAATGATCTAACACACGCGCCACCATCAGCGAGACATTTAAGTGAGCATGAAATTTGTGTGTGGTGTTTGTGTCGCTTTTCAAAATGGTGGTCAGCGAGTAATGAGAGCCTACATGGCTCTCACTATTTTTGGAAAGAAGTAAAATTTATTTCTCCCATTTCCCATAGGAGCGTTATTACGGCTCTCATGACCCGCATGTATGGCTATGGGGTAAAAGGAGCTATTTTTATTTTGTAAAATCTTTATTGTACCTTAATGCATGGGCTGTAGTTGATTTAAAGTGTGATGAAAAGATAGTCAAATAAACGAGGTTTAACTTCCAATTAAAAATGATAACAAAGTAAACAAATGTGATTTTTATCGACATTTTCCCTTAGTAGGCTCCAATTACCCTGCTCACCCCTACTATTGTCGGAATAAAGTTCAAAATACAGATAACAATATACAAAAACTTGATTGCAGGTTTAAGCTTGAATTAAAGTTAGAAGTGTTAGAACTTGTTGTGTGGTACGAAACCCTAAGTACACCAGTCCGACTCGCATTTGACAGGCAGGTTTTTTTGTTTCATCCAAACTGTACGCAAAAATGAAAGGTAAAACACTAGACTTACAGTGCTACAAGGATCTTTTGGCACATAAATAACAATGATAGGAGACGTTGTTGGGAAAACATTTGGGAAATTATGCCATCGATCACGTGCCTAACACCCGTAATATAAACCAACTTTTGATGAAATAGTTGATTGTTAACTTGATGAATTGAGGAATTGATGACTCACCCGTGTAAAACACTCGACTTTTCATTTCGATGAAAGTAAAAAATTGAAGTTTTTCTAAAATATTTAATTTTCTTGTTTGCTCGCCAATTCATAAAATCATTGTATGCATTATGCATAAACCTACTTAGTTAAATATCTTTTTTTTTAAATTTCTGGCAAATTTTTTAGATTTTCGTACTGTATTTGATTCGTCTTTAACCGAATCTGGGGTCAAGATTTCAGAATCGCTGAAACTCTTTTTTTTTTATTCATCAAATATCAGTCTATATAAACAGAGATTTTTAATTTCGGTGCAGCTTACAGAGTTAGTATCCCGGAAAATTATATTGTCTTTTTTTAAATTTTAAACATGGAACACACCGCGTCACCACCGCGGGCCGTCTAAATTAAAACTGTTTTTCTTCCCTTCTATTTTTAAAATTCACTCCCGCCCTAGAGAGGGAAGTAATATGTGTCTTTCCCGCCCAAGGGTGGGGTCTGGAGAACAGCGTATCCACCCGCTACTCGGATCAAACAAGCAATACTATCCGAATATGAGAAATTATAAAGCTTTCCCCGAACCGATGATATATCCAGAGTGAAGGCGCAGTGAAAAACAAACGGTCCATTCACACAGTCCCATTCATTATTTAGTCCACACAGATTTGACACAAAATTACGATCAGTGACAGAACCTACGGCGAAGCCAGGATGAAACTGAATGAAAATAGTAAAAAAGGAGGATTGTTCTGGATGATTATCACTCTGTGTGATTCACTTTGGACGTAAAGTAATAGGTACAGTAATACAGTGTAAATCCCGCTTTAGTTTATAAGGTTATAATAATAATAATACTACCTACATAAAACAATACTTTACCTTTGCGATCAGCATGATTACTATCAACACAAGTCACGGAGTTGCGGCCGGATTTACATATATTTTCTTTGCTGTGCACCTCAGGGTGATTACTATCAATAGTATCAATACAAGTCATGGAGTTGCGACCGGATTTACATATTTTTTCTTTGCTGTGCACCTGTTCTCTTGGCTTACTGTCAAAATCGTTGTCTAACAGGGATTCATCAGACTTCGCACGGCCTCCTGAGCTAGGACAAGATGCTTCTTTCTTGCAAGTCTGTTCTTCTAGATCATTGCAAGGACTCATAGTCTCTTCACAATTAGCGAGAGATTCCTTTGAATGTTTATGCTCCTTGGGGCAAGACTCAAATTTGTGGTCTTTTTGTTCCAAAGATAGACTAGAGCCTAGCTTAGGGGGAGGTTTATCAGTTGAACAAATCGAATCTTTCAATACCTTCAAATCTTGCACACAAGGTTTTGAGTATTTGGTGCTACGAAAATCCATAATTTCACAGCCGAGCATGTTCCCAGAAGATTTGTCTAAACAAGTTATACCGGTTATACTGGCCTTCAGCTCTTCAACCGACTGAGGAGTTTTTATTTGACGTGATCTACTATATAAAGGGGTCACGGACGTTTGCGATGACCAACAAGATTTGTCAGACATAATAAAAGAAGGCTGTACGCTTTGTGAGTTGTGCATACAGCAGGATGTATAGCAAAATTTATGTTCGTGGGTTCCCTCTTTTTCAGATCTTTGGGCTGGCGATGTAGTTCTTTTGCATTTGTAAAACTTAGGGCAAATAGCAGGTCTGGCGCAAGTGGCGGCCTTAAGGCAGGTAGGGCAAATAACGGGTCTGGGGCAAGCGACAGGTATAGTGCAAGTGGCGGGTGTAAGGCATGTAGGGCAAGTGACAGTTTCGGGGATAGTGACAGATTTGGGGTCAGAGGCAGGTTTAAGGCAACAGACTGACTCACATGACTGAGTTTTTTGAGATCTTGGTTGTGACCGGGCGCAACAACATCTTGACTTAGTAGGAGTAGGGGATTCTGAAATTCTGGGAATAGTGGAATTATTTGAGCAGTTGGATAACTCACGCTGTGGTTGACAAGTGTTTTGTTCAGTATTCGTTATAAAATAACCCCACGCTTGATCGAACACACTTCGCAAAAAGGAAGTCATTGTTTCTTTTGAATTAGCACAAGTGGGCCGTTTCGAGCAACGTGGACATGTAATCTTGTGGTCAGATGTCATTTTTTGAAGATAAAGTTTTCCCAGTTCTACCAGGGACTCTTTGCAAATACTAGATAAAGAGTCATTAGAGAAACTGTGGTATAGACTAATTTTAGAGTTTGGACAAGGGGCTTTCGCGCATGGAGAGGGTGGTTTTTCGTTTGAAGAGGGTGGTTTAGCGTGTGGACTGGGTGGTTGAAGACTTGGACAGGATGGCTTAGCGTTAGGACATTTAGCGTTTGGACAGGATGGTTTAGCGTATGGACAGAGTGTTTGAAAGTTTGGACAAGATGGTTTAGTGTTAGGACATTGAGGGTTAGGACATTTAGCGTTAAGGCCGGATGGTATGGCGTGAGGACAGGTTGGTTTAGCGTCTGGAGAAGTTGGTTTAGCGTGAGGATAGGTTGGTTTAGCGTCTGAATAGGTTGCTTTGGCTTTGGGCTTAGAATAGGTTCTTTGAGTGTTTGCACTGGGTGGCTTAGCATGAACGTTGGGATAGGTTTGTTTAGGTTTTGGACTGGGTGGTTTAATGTTTGGACATGGAGGTGTGGGTCTTGGACAGGGAGAAAAAGCTCTTGGACAAGATGGTCTAGCGTTATGACAGGAAGGTGAAGCTCTTGGACACGATGATCTAGCTTGACTGCAAGATCTACCTCTATGACAGGATATCATACAACTTAGACAGGATTTTTGACAGCTTAGTTTTGATGGTGATGGAGATGGTGATGTTGATGATGTAGAGCTTAGATAGGATAATATAGAGCTTTGACTTGGTGATTCAACGCTTGGACTAGGTGGGGGCTTTGGATTACAACGTGGGCATCCACTCATGTGTGTAGTAATGACTGATTGCAGGTATACCCACGCTTTCTGTAGCAGAGATTGATGGCATGAATTATTGGAGCCTGTCTGTTGTTGTTGACTTACTTCAGCAACGTCAACTAGATGCTCCGTATTACTAACAGCTCCTACGTGATATGAATGTTTGCCCCACACCGACCAGCCCCTTTGCTTGCAATTCTCACAAATGCTGTGTTGGTCAGTAGATACGTCGTCAAAATTATAATTGTTGAGGATACATTCGTTTGAAACTCTCTTCGAATATTTGTTTTTTGACCCTGCTTGTTTCATTGGTTGATACCCTATGAAATAGTTAAACAAAATTAGACTCCATCACTTTATTTCATGGGTGCTGAAGTTTGTCAACGTGACTTAGCTATAGGTAGGTACTTAGTTTTATCATGTGGGGAAAAAATCTTTATTATTATTATTATTAGATCGAAAACACCCATTGGCCATTATGATGATTGTAGTAAATAATGAATATTTATAAAATGATAATACGAGTATAGGTAACGCTCAGTATATCAACTACGCTAAATGGACCATCGTTTAACCACAACCACCATCTACCGCTGTTCATATTCTTGTGTTATGCTAGCCTGCTGTACAAGGATCTTTTGGTGGTTTAGGGAACAAACGCCGCCACTTGTTTTTTCAATACATTTCATAGAACAAAATGCACACTGACACATGTTTACCAACAGCGCCCCCCTGTCAACGTCATTTGAGCGCCATAAGATTCTCGCAGCAGCCTGTTGTACTTATCAAAAATATGTAGGTACCTATTTACCGGATTGTATCGGTTTATGCATTTGTGCATTGTGCATTGCACATTTTGACAGAAGGGTTTTGTTTTGATACTGCGACGAGTTGACCACAGAGTACATTGGTTGACTTACCGTAGAACACGTCGCAGCATCACGCATAGATATGCTGCCAGAACCGGTCGGACTAGCGCGCGGTATGCAACATTGCTGAGGGTCTACTCCGAAGCGTTAAATCCGAAGTATCTGCCGAATGTTCGACCGTATTATAACTTCCATAGTTTCCTTTTCTGACTTTGAATCCTTACCCGACTTAAAGTCACATTTTTTACTTTGGCTTATCTCTTTGACTGTCGTTTTTATTTTCTTTCGCCGTAGTCAGCTATAGTTAGCCGTAGTCAAGCAATGGCCGAACATTCGGCCGATACTTCGGATTTATGTTCGGAGTTAAGGCCCCCTGATTTTGGACTTTGGTTTCTAAAAGTACCTATGTATTTCTTTTTTCATTTAGGCTCTAAAAATTGATTTGCTACAGTCAAATAGAGTCGGGCCTACCTATTATAGGTAGGTACCTACTCACCTCATTCATCATCATTTCCGCCAAAAGACGTCCACTGCTGAACTTAGGCCTCCCCCAAAAAGGGGATATGCCATAATCGCCACACTTGGCAGTCGGGTTGGCGATCGCAGTATGATTTTAAAAATGCATAGAGAACGCTGCTGCCCATTCTCTAGTAAGTCCCTTACTCGCCTATTACGACACCCATGGGAAGAAATGGGATGGTGCTATTCTTTACGTCCGGCACCATACGGAACCTACCTAACCTACTTACCTACTTACAAAAAAAAACATATCCAAAACTCACCTACTAGTCTGTAATCTACAAAATACATAATCAAAGATCGAGTATGCTTTCATCCTAGTTAAGTAATATGTACTTACCACAAGCAGTAGACCGTCAGAATTGTTGAGAGTTTTCTGAAATTCTTTCTAGTGCTGTAAGTCCTTTCCAAATCCAAAATGTTCTGGAATTAAAAAGCATCAAGTAGCAGTGAATGTACGTAAACGTTACCACTACTTTAATGAATAAATAGGTAGGTACCTAATTAGAACAAATAAGGAAATTAAATTGTAATCTTATTGCAAATTCAGATACGGTTACGGTCGGTCGGTTTGACGTCATCACGTCAACGCCGGCTGTCGCTGAAAACCAGCGCTGGGGCTCTGTCTCGCATAGGGTCGCAGTATTATGCTGAGCGGTGGCCGTTTTGCGTGAATGTGACGCATATTTTCCCTCAACTTGTTCTTTCGTGTTTGTGTTTTTTTTTTCTTTGAGTTTGTTTTACCGCAAATAAACGTATTTATTTTTCATGTCTGTTCTTCTTTTCAGATACTCCTGAATAAATTTGACAAAGCAATATACCTACATATAAGTAATGAAAACTCCTCCAAATATCAGTAATGATGCTTGTGCTACCAAACCCCTACATGTTACACCAAGGAAACCAGAATCTTTTTTGCCCCTGACTATGTATTTCTGAGCATGTTGAAACTTTTTGCGCAATGGTTGCATGAATTTGTACTTATGTCTGTTAGCGTGAAGAGCTTAAAAGTTAAAAGTTACTGGAACATATTAGTATTTACTAACTGTATTTGTACCCCATCGTGATATTTCTGCTATGGATGTCAGGATGTCAAAGACATTTGCTGACTTGCTGTCAATCAACTTGATGTGGGCATTTTCCCTTTTTTTTTAAATTAGAAGGTTTTAGCTAAATGATAAACTTTTTACTTTATTACACAGGATTTACTCCTAGTTGGTAGTATCCATATACTTAGCATGTGGATGACCTACATAGGTCAAGCCAGATTTCTGAGACATCATCAATTTATCCGTCCATTACAATGTTTAGGTATGTACACACGGCTACACATCATGTTACACATTTCCAGTAGAAGCTGGTCTCGCATTGTATAGGATTTCCGTACAGTGCGAGATCATCGTAAATGTGTGCTTGATGTGTAGCCGTGTGTACATACATCACACATTCACACGGAACTATCTCATACAGGCTCAACTTTCAAGGCTTTCTATAAAAATTGAAAATTGCATATTCCATACGATAAAAATTAAATTAAAAATTTAAAAAACCCCCAACGCAAAAAAGAAAAGCGGTCATTTAAAAAGTCAAAATAAAACCTATCCTTGAGCCATCAGATTCGATTGAGTAATACCTATATATTTTTTAATTATAGAAATTGATGGATGGCACGATACGGTTTTCTCGCTATAATGTCGCGGTGGGGTACCGAAAAAATCTGCATATTTTTGTCAGATTTGCGAATGCGTCCTTAACGTATAAAAATTTAATTCAGGGACACTTTTGAAAGAACCTATCTGATCTATCGAATAAAAACATTCTTGTAACAACCACTTTCGCAACCCAACACAAAACTTATTGCAGGGTAGTTGAGTAATTAACTAGGCAAAGCATTGTAAATTAGGGGAGCCATGTAAACGCAGCTCCGCCGAAAAAGTTCTAGCTTTGGAACGGGCATTTTAAAATCTAAATGTGTAACTTTAATTTAATTTGTGTTATCTTTTCGTTCAAATAGTTCAAGATTGGACCTCACAAACGTTATGACGGCCCTAATTGAGTGTGGAAGACGACCCTGACCACTATAATTTTAGAGTATCGTCTGGCACTGTATATTTTCCTAAATCTCGCAATACGCCGTAATAATTGTGAAGGCTTTTGGTCTCAGAGTTCGATGTCGTATAAGAGTTGGTTTAATTGTTTGGTTTCGGACTCGTCGTAAACTGAAATTAATACTTAAGTATTTTTAAGTGTTTCAAATTTATTATTCTCATGCATGTTTTCAAGAATGTCACTTTTATCAGGTAATTCGTCAGGTTTCAGCCTAGCTATTAAGTTGACTTTTGTGCAGGTCACTTGCTTTTTGGGGATCCACGATGGCATTGAATTGATGAAACTAGAGCCTTGGTCGGTCTCACCAAAAGTCTGGTACCCTCGGTGTGATGGAAACTGCCGTCATTTGTTGCGGTTGTGGCTGCTCCGGGGTTGACATGGCTGCGGGTTGTTGAATAGCTGCGGTCTGGTAACTCGGGTCCATATTATTACACGCGATAGGGTTATAGTATCTTGGTTACCATAAAAAAAATACACAAATAAACTTATTGTTTGATTGCTATGCGCGCGGACACGTACCGGTGTCACCACTTTGCCGATAAGGGCTTTGAGTGGTGTGTGTGTTTAGGTCGGCAAATGAAAGACGTGTTCACAGTTGAAGGTTTACTGTACGACTGATGTTGTATACAGAGAGGTTGAGAGGACTTGGAATTAATCTACAAGCTACGTCATGCATTTCCTAAGATATTTAATATGCATACGCGCTACAGTATGAACTTTGAACGTTTCTTGTTTAGCCTTCTACGAATTCAACTAGTCGATCGAAGTATGGTGAAGTGAACCGTTGATGCGTTGACGGCACTTCGACGGTTGATTTATCCAGTCCGTTCATTCAACGCCCATCTCTACTCTGAATACAACATCAGTCTGCAATTCTGCATCAGTCGTTCAGTAAACCTTCAACCGTGAAGACTACTCAGTGGTGAAGACGCTCTTTCATTTGCCGACCTTCTGATTACTCACACCCATCAAAACCCTTATCGGCCTTAGAGCATTTATCGGCAAATACGAATACACTTTTTTTGGGCGCAACTAATAGGGGGACTTCTTGGCGGGAAAGTGAAGCGTCATATTTAGCAGTTTTGTTTTATTTTCTAAAATTTGTGTTTAGCTGAATATGTGTAATATGTGTAGTGTAATACTTGATTTCATCATTATTTACAAAGTAACTAAATAAAGACTTGGCTAAAAGGTCCCAGCCACCAGGCCATTCAAATATTATTAAAAAAAGTAACTAATAGCTAATCTGTGGTCTTACAGTGACATTGACAGAAGATTGTTTGGGTTTTGAGGTTAGAATGCGAGTAAATAAATAAATGCTATTTTTTATTTTGGCTGGGGAAAGTGTTACTGTTGTTTAAGACAATGAGTAAATTACACCTTTCTTCTTTCCGGTAAATTATAAGTGATAAGCCATTTTGCCTGATTATTTTCGCGAAGAGATAAGAGATAACTTGTCAGCATTGAATCCTATATCTGCGATGAATGCAACAGAGTACAAGAAATACCATGAATTCTTCATGCAGAACAACCATGGCTCTGCAGCAGTTCACACTTCCGCCTGTATTTTGTTCACTGTACAATGTACTATTTACATTGCCATCAAATCTAGATTTCCACTGCGCTGCCAGTATGCATATGAATACCTTGTGATTGTATTACCCATGGTTATTGCTCACACCATACTAGCAGAATATATATATGTACTAAACTTTATAATCTTCATTCTTTTGCAAATCAATCTTTTGATCTATTATCCAAAAACAGTCAAAAAGTTTATGCAGAAAAATGTCTTTCAAAACAATAGAATAGCTTTAGTATCTTGTATAAGAGGACTGACGTACCTTATCACAGCATTATGTATCTTAGCCGTGGATTTTCAAGACTTCCCTAGATATTTAGCCAAAACAGAAAGATATGGTTATAGTTTAATGGATACTGGCGTTGGATTATTTGTCATAGTTAGCGGTCTAGTCCATAAAGATCTCTGTCAACAAAGATTTAAAGATATCATAAAAGGGAATTTAAAAATTATATCTATACTTGTTGTTCTTGGTGTTGGAAGATTTGTATCTGTAAAACAATTAGACTATCATGAACATGTTACAGAGTATGGCGTACATTGGAACTTTTTCTTCACAATAGCTGTTTGTAAAGTCCTTTCGACCATTGTTTTATATTGCTCAGAACGTGCTTCATTACTATGTGTTCTTTCTTTAGTTTTCCATGAGTTCGCCTTATATATTGGTCTACAAGACTGGGTATTTGGTGACAGTCCTAGAAACTCCCTAATATCAGCTAATCGTGAAGGAATTTCTTCCTGCTTAGGATATGTTTCAATCTACATATTTGGTGTTGTTATAAAAAATATATTACTCAATAGAAATGTCACAAAATATGAAACCCAAATAAAACTAATTTTTGGAACAGTGTTAATGTGGACTTTAACATATTTTGTGGATATAAATCAACCAACATCTAGGACATTAGCAAACGCTGGGTATTGTATTTATGTGGATACACTTTTAATAACAATTACAACTGTATTATACTTTGTGTCGGTATTAGTTGAAGACAAAGAAAATCACTTCCATGTCCCTATTATTCTGTCCCATATAAATACTAATGGGTTGTCATATTTCCTCATAGCTAACTTGATAACTGGTGCCATCAATTTATCAATTAGAACATTACTAGTGCCTAGTATTGTTACTTTCATTATTTTAAATATCTATATGGTGGTCACATTAGCTCTTATAGTTTATCTAAAAGTATTAGGTTTGAAAATATAAGTATCATCTTGCAATGACAAGTCTTGGTTTAATAAATAGATTCAAATAAAAAACAAAAAAGTTGGATAAAAATACATTTTTTATCAGAAACTTCTTTAATAAAACATTATAATAATTATTGTTATTGCAATTCATAATGAATTTATAATATTCTTTTAACAACATTTAACAAGGTATAGAAAAAAATCATGTTTATTACAGTACTGGGAAGAATCGGAAAATTCCATAAGTACTTCATTTATAAATAAATATACCAATATATTGCATTCTTATCCCTTTTACATAAATATTAATAAATAAATCTCTACATACATCAATTAAAATTGTGTTCAATTCCTGTAAAGTAGGGGTGCTTAATGTCAACATTAATATTGGTAAAAAATATATTATTATGCTATATTATATTTGAATAAAGTCTATACTTTTCATTATTATTTTAAAGTAAAAAGAGACCAAATAATATAATAGTTGTAAATAACAATTACATCCTAATGGTAATGTTTAAATACTGAGTAAAAATATTCATGTTGTTGATAAATGCTGGGACCTATTTCATTTTATTTTAAGTTAGTTTGAGAATTTGTAAATGCCTTAATTAATTAATAATGATTGTAAAACATAATCTACTCACATTCCATTTATTTCATAATATTTTTATACATTATAATGTAATGATTTACAAAATATATTTAATGTTGCTACTAGTCTTTGACTTTAAATGCCCCACCACAACCTGATAATTTTGTTGGTAAGTTAAGTACCTATTCAAAACTTAGTCAAATAAACTTAATAAAATATTTAAAAAATGTAACAATATTTTTTACCCGACTATGGCAAAGCCAAAGGTGGGTTATATTTTTTTAAGTACTGACCCCAAATAAATTGGGATAAGAGCAGGAGAATGATGAGGTATGTACTCTAAATATTCTTTTTCGTAGGTAGGTATTACATACACGAACATCCAGGTAAAAGTGCCTAGAACAGCCATACTGAACAGACATACATAAGTGGGCCCCGCAAAGCCTCTTCTGGGGGCTCCGCGAACATACAATTTATAATGAAAAAAAAAGCCTACTAAAATGATAGGTACTTACTCTATTTAATTTTACTCTGCAATCTGAGTAAAAAAAAAACTATCTAAATATTCCAACATAAACTAAAAAAATATGCAAATGTTAATGTCAAGTAATATGATTATTAATATTGAATAGACATTTAACCATTTTTGATTATTGTAGGGCTCCGTCAAATTATCATTTTCCAAAAGAGTTCCGTCGCCAAAAAAGTTTGAAAACCACTGGCCTAGAACATTTATTTGTACATAAGCAAATGGAAATAATTTGCCTAAAAATGTATTTATCAGGAAGTGGTGAAGAGGAGGATTTGAAACCCAAAACAGCTATTTAATTCTAGAATCGACAGTTGTTATAAATCATACTGTAGACTAACATTACGACGTTACATAGAGATATTTAAATACCCGCAATGAGTCAAATACATACATGTAAAGAAAGTGAGCACATATGAGCATATTTACTTCTAGGTACTGTACATTGTCATGTCAACATTCCTGTTATAATTGTAAAATTATTGCTTTCGTATGGCCCACTGCATATTGGAGATTTTAAGTACGATATTGGTTAAGTAAAGAGATAGGTCATTCCTAAACAGCAGAGTTAAGCCATCGACATCATAACATTATGCCTGTATTTCTCTAAAGGGTAGTCAGAGGTACCTATATTAAGTACTTACATGCAACGCCAGGCTGATAACCCATAACGTGAAATAGGGTGGGCCTATTAATTATGCCATTGACTGGGCACAAACCCATCTCCAGGTTACTACTGAAAATGTCCTGGGGGCCTAAAATGGACGCTTTGGCAGAATCATAATATGATCTACGTACAATTCGTACATCCCGCAATTCATCTGTTTGACAGCTGCTATTTGACATTAGGCTGCAATTCATAATTTGTGGATCATTTTACGAAACTCCAAAAAACTATCAAACAGATGAATTGCGGGATATGAATTGTACGCAGATCATATTATGATTCTGCCAAAGCGTCCATTTTAGGCCCCCTGAACCCAAGCTCAGTCGCAGAATTTTTTGCGAGGCGAGTCGCTCATTGGTTGGACATGATCATTCAATAAAAATATACCGTATGCAGTCAGCCTTACTTATTTATCAACTAAATTAGTGGCTAATTAATTCATATTTGTACACTTTTAGTAAATTAAAGCTTTAAAATTAGGGCTTTTGTTAATAAACAGTATTCCGTTTAACAATAAACAATAATTTAGAACATGCTAGATGCTTTGATTGCAACATTTAAGATAATAATATTATTCAATTCAATTTCTTATAATTAATTTATTTAAGTAAGTACCTATATAATATAATAAGTTAGTAACACTAATAAACTAACATCGACGGGGTTATTATTAAAGCACAGCCAATATTGCAATTTGGGGTATTTTTTAAACTTTTTAGTGTTAAATTTAAAAAATGGGGCTTTAGCAGAACATTTAAATTCAATTTTAAAAATCTATCAATCAATTCACTGGTTAAGTACTCAATTCCAACCTACCCCTGAACCTATTAAACATCTCAATTCAAGTTTTCTTCAATTCCCTCGATTTATAAATATGATTTAATGTAAGCCATCAACTGACCCTAAACATCTATTTTATAAGTACAACCAAACTGAAGCGTCAATTTTGCTTTTTAGGGGCCCTCAGGGCGAGTGCTAAATCCTTTCTAAGAGTGGGGACATGTCTGCACTCTTTGCCGACGGTTTGGACTTCCTGTAGAATAATCTGGCAACGCAAAATACTAGACAGTAAACCAGTAAAATAATCAGAATGCCAAGGTACAGGCATAAATATGGAAACCTTGTCGGCGACCAGAATACTGTGTATCTCATGTTTTTGTGGTTGTTTTCTGGAAAAAGAAAATGTTTTTTTTTATAGTATTATTGTATTAGATGGGAAGAGTTATACAGAGACTTATAGTAGAATCGTCGTGCCAAAAATATTCGTTTTGTGAATGTATAGTAGTAAATATAGTCTATGTACCTCTTGACATGAGTAAGGCGTTCGATTTTGTGGACCATAAATTGCTCTTACACAAATTAGAAAAATATGGAATAAGAGGCAAAGCGAACGACTGGTTGAGAGACTACCTAATTAACAGAAAGCAATGTGTGGAAATCTCTAAAATACATAACAACAAAAAGGTGGTACATAGAAGTGACTATCGACAAAATAATTTTGGAGTGCCACAGGGCAGTGTATTGGGACCTTTCTTATTCCTCATATATATTAATGATCTCCTAAATATCACTTGCCATGACACAATCTTGTTTGCTGATAACACAACCCTCATTGTGAAATGTGAAAATGCAGACACGTATGAACTAGACATAAGCAAAGCAATAAAGAACATAATACACTGGTTACATTCTAACAATTTACATATTAATATGGAGAAAACTAAAATGATCCAATTTCAAACCCTGATATATAATGACACCATAATCGAACAAGTTGCAAGTACTCAATTACTGGGTATAAAGTTGGATCAGAATTGCGACTGGAAAACACACATCGATTACGTATGTGATAAACTCGACAGATTTGTCTACGCAATAAAAAGATTAAGAGTCACTGCATCAACAGAAGCTGCTCTTTGTGCATATCACGGATACGTTTCGTCCGTACTCTTGTTGTGGGGTAATTCGGTTGATATTTTAAAAGCGTTTAGAGTACAAAGAAAATGTGTACGTGCAATCTGGGGAGCCTGGTATACGGATAGTTGTAAGCCCATGTTTAAAAAGTACAATATTCTGCCATTACCGTGTATGTACATTAGAGAATTATGCCTATTTGTAAAACAGCATCCCGAATATTTTACTAAACACAAAGATGTAACCAAACGAAATGTATCTCGTAGAAATCAAAATAAATTTAAACATGAACTCTGTGTACCGCACTGCAGGCTCGAATTGTATAAGAGAAACTCGTACATAAATTCTGTAAAGGTATATAACAAATTACCGGACGCCTTTAAAGATTTACCTTTGATCATGTTTAAAAAAAAGGTAACGGAAAGGTTAAAAGAAAAATGTTTTTACAATCTTAATGAATACATGTCAGATCGCGGAGACGGAAACTGAAAGCAACACTATTGGTACCATATAATATTTAATTAATGTTCAAATTTTACGGAATCAACACTTCAATAGTAATGACATTATCAATTACAATTATTTAGGTATTCATAATCTGACATTTTATTATTATTAAAAAAAAAATCTCTTGAACTGACATATACTCCATTTGCAATAAGATTAGACATTTAAATAAACTTGTTTACAGTCCGTTTAACCGATTTTGACTTCTATTCCGTAGGCATAAGGATGACATTAAAAGCAAAAATGTGGTTACAATACCAACTGTTAATTACAGTTGCCATTTGTCATGCTGTCAACGCAATAGAAGTTAAAATCGGTTGAACGGACTGTAAAAAAGGTTTATTTAAATGTCTAATCTTATTCCAAATGGAGTATAGGTATAGGTAACTTTGACATCAATTAATTAATTTATTCCATGAAAATCTTAATGCATGAGCTCATGTTTGTTGTTGCTGTCTTTTTGTGTAGTAATGTAATGTGTAATGTAATCTATGTAATAATAACATTGTGCAGGACAAAATTAAACATTTGCACACCATATAAAATGGTAGAATGTAAAGGTACCATTATAGCTTTTAAGATCGTACATGATTGTAAACCTACATTCCGGCAAATAAATGGATTTGATTTGATATTATTTATTTATTAGAAAGAAAAAAAATAGAAATATACAAATAACGTAACGTAATAATATAACAAACGATAATGAATACTTTCGAGAGTGGATTTAACTGTGTGTTGTGTGAGTTGATTTGTGTTGTAGCGTTTGTAGTTTTATGTGAGATAATGTGTAATCGATAGGCTTGGGAGATATTTTTTTTTCGAAAACACACCTTTTGGCGCCAAAAATCCGTCATTTTGATCATTTTAATATACCCAGTGACACTCACGCAATAAAGACGAATCTAACGACATAATATCATTCATCAAAATCAGTTCAGCCGTTTAGTTTAGTTACGAGGCAACATAGGGACGGACATACATACATACAGGTCAAACACATAACCGTCCTTTTTTGGCTTCGCCGCAGTCGGGTAAAAAGAGTAAAGATTTGATTTTTTGTATGTTTGTGAAGGACTGAACGGATTTAGATGAAATTTGGCACATGGGTAGACCGTGACTTGGGCTAGGACCTAAGATACTTATTATCCCGATATTCCTTTGGGGGTCGAGGCTTAGGGTGAAACCGCGGGGCACAGCTAGTTAGGGCAAAAATGAGAACTTAAGGATGGATAAAATGGTTCAGCACTGGTTCAGGCCATGGTTCGGAGCGAGAGTGCATGGGAGGTCGTCACCTCCTTCTGCGAAGCAGTAATGCTCGCGAAGGAGGAGGCGGAACGCGTGAGGGAGAGGCAAGGTTCGCGCCCTCGCGCCTCTAGTCGCCGCAGGAGACGCCCCGGGCGTCGGGAGTTGCAAGCCGATTTCCGGCCACCGTAGTCGCGGGCTTGCGGACGGAGAGCGATGGATAGCTCGCCGTCCGATAAGGACCAGGCCCGGGTCGACGGCGCGTTGTGTTCTACGCGCGCCTCAAAGAGATGTCAGCACCAACTGACGGGGTCCGTCAGGACCAATGCCTGCCAGGGTTGCGAGTTTGTCCGAAAGGGATATCGTGGCCCTGGCAGACAGGCAAATGAAGGAACACGGGTGGGTTTTAGTCAGTAAAAGTCTGACACGCCCTCCCGCTCCGCCCAGAGCGCGAGAAGTTTTTTAAAATGATGGATAAAATGTATAAAAAACACAACACCTACTTTATGGACAAGTTGATCCTAGTTATTGAAGAAAAAAAGAAAGTTTTTCTTACCTAAGACAGCAGCACCATACCCAATATAGCTTGTCCCCATTCTATATGAGCACGTTGGCACGTAGATCTCATACAGCGAGTCATCATCAAATGTTATGCTGAGCGTCGACTTGGGTCTGTTGAACCATGTCGTCACCTTGTGCGTTAGGTCCTTGTGCTGTTTTACGTACTTCGACTCGTGGTCGTGGGCGCAGAAGAATATTTGAGGATTTATGGCATTCATAATCTGGGGAAATATATAATTTTTTTTTTATGTTAAAGAGTAAAGATTACATTAACGTCGCCAAAATAAGACTCGCATTGACTGCTTCTATTAAGGGGACGATAACCGACTATTAATGATTGTATACTCAAGATCACGTCTAAACGAGTAGTGTTAATTATTCGAAAAAAATATATGATAAATAAGAGCATTTTCTCAATACCTTAGTATGTGAATATTTTAGATTATGTTTATATTACATAGTGAAATTAATTTGTAAAGTTATGTCTAACGCGGATAAAAAACTGAGAATGGCGCAAAATCTACCAAGCGTATTTTTCTGAAACCTTCACCAATTTAAAGATAATTTAATTATTGATCTTATAGTATACGCACTTTATTAAAATACTTTTTGGTTTGTGTATAATAAATTATTAATGCATCAAATTGGGGCCAGCGCTCCTTGATGGGCGAGTCCTATTACTGGCTGAACGTACGACGCGTTGCGTGAGCTCAGTACAGAACACGCAAGCTAACCACTCAAGGTCACTGGCATATATCTGCGTCTTAAGAGTCCATATTACCTCACATTGCATAGCATGATCCTCCGTGTTATCGAAAATACTGCAGAAATAATTTTGAAATAAATATATGGTAAAGTTGAGGATTAATGTTATGTGCATGTTTGACGAAAAGGCCATTCCATAAAAGTTTTTGGATACAAAAGAATCAAACTTGCCTCCAAACGGAACAATAAACCGCTAGTACGAGGGCGGCACTGAAAATTTCGGGAATCAAGGAAGTGACACAACATTACTATTTAAAAATGTATTTATTGCTTTTCGAAGTATTCTCCGCGAAATTTGACACATTTTTCCATACGATGGAACCAATCATTGAAGCAACCATTCCATTCGGAAGTTGGGGTCTCCAAAATGGCCGTTTTGTAGGCGTCCACAGCTTCTTCAGGTGATGAAAATCTCTGTCCACGCAATTTATTCTTTATTTTAGGGAAAGTATAGAAATCATTAGGGCTTAGGTCGGGGCTGTACGGCGGATGGTCTAATAATTCTTTTTAATTAATGACTAAACAAGTTTGACAAAACGTTGTGACAAGACCGAGAATCTTTTTTTAAATAAATAAATGGTATTTTATTTTGAAAACCAAGGAGTTTTCAATTAAAAAGATTTTAATATTACAGGAACAGTGGAAATATTCCATTCCCGATACTTTTAGTGCAGCCCTCGTATTAAAAATACTTCAAATTAGATCATGAAACTTTACATAATAACTGAATTAAATGTAAAGCAGATACAGAGCTTCTATTTTCTTAATGTCTCTCGGCAATCATCACATTTCCGACATTAGTAGCTTTCCTCCCATTTTTAAAATAAATTACATAATAAGTAAAAGTAAAAAAACTAGTAACAACTCTCTATACTTTCAAGTCGATTGAGAGCGTCCGGCCTGCACCAAATGCAAAGGGCAACTGATAAAAATCCGACGACTGAAGAAACACGAAGTTTGCCGAGAGACATTAAGAAAAAATAGAAGCACTGTACTACGTTTTTTTTTTAAATTACCATTATTTTCACCGTAAACAGAAATTACCTAAGCTATCGGCGCCTTGGAGCCTTCTCCCTGCCGCCCTGTCTCGCTTGCTCGCATAACCGCGAATAGTAGTGTGCGAGCGAGATAGAGTGAGGTGGCGCTGAGGTATTATGGACTCTTAAGTAGATATTTGTAGAAGTTTGCTTAATTGGTTTCAGATGCATTTTGCAATACGTTGCATTAAAGAATCGATCGATTTTATCTTCGCGCTTTCGAGCTAAGCCCACAGATGCAATATCACTCACAACTCTTCACGCCGTTTGTGAGCGAGATGAAAATACATTTATTCTTTATTCTTTCTCTTAAATGTATTCAAAATTATATTGAAGAAAAAACAGCTAGTATAAAAAAAGTTAAAATTATATTGAAGAAAAAACAGCTAGTATAAAAAAAGTTAACTTACCATTTTACTAAACATTACTCTCATTGTAACAGGGTAATGAGACACAGCAATCTTAAAGTTGTTGTCAGTGCCTGGTGGCTTGTCAGTCTTCTGGGGGAACGTATGTGTGATAGCATTCACTTTGTATATCGATACGTTGGAGTAAGTTATGACAGACGGTTGCATGAACACTTTCTCAAACTCTTCTATCTTGTTGCTACGGATAGGTTCGTTCTCACCGCCAATGTCATTGTCACCTGGTATCCAGACTTGCTGAAATGTAATGGTAAATAAGTATTATTTATAATACATTTTTATTACTAGCTTTTGCTCGCGGCTTCGCCCGCGTGGATGTCGGAAATTATCTCACGGGAACGTACTACCGGGATAAACAGTATCCTATGTCCTAAGTTAGGACATAGCCTAACCCAGGTGCCAAATTTCATCCAAATCCGTTCAGCCGTTATAGCGTAACAAACAAACAAACACACTTTCGCATTTATAATATTAGTTAATAATTCTATTATGATATAATTTATATAAAATATTAAAAAAATATTATTATTAATAAATTATATAATAAATATTATAAATAATTCAGCTAAAATATTTTGTATACTTTGGAATTTTGATCATGCTATAACACTTTTTTTTATTAACTTTATCACTTAATGCAGATGGATTAACTTGGACTGTAAAGTCCGTATATTACCATAATCTAAAGAAATATAGCAAATATTAAAATAATGGCCCTTAGCTAGTAGATATCAGCATCTTATAAACTTTTAAATGTTATAAACATAATTCAATCCTTCATAGCAAATACATTGTAAAAGGAAAATGTGAAAAACTTTACTTACCACAGCAGGATAATCCCAATCAAAAATATTAGCCAGTCTCTTAACATAGCCGTGGAACTGAGGTAATGTGGAAATGGAGCCCTCGTCCATGAGGTCACCCAGGTACACCAGGACATCGGGCTTAAAGTAGTCTGCTACTACATTGAATGTTGATTTTAAGTAACTGAAAAATTAAATGGGTGTCTAGTTACATTTTTGATGGTTCAGAACATTATTGTTTTGTTGCTCAGAGGTAGTCTCCTCTATTTGATAAAAAAACAGTTTTGATTAAACGCTTCCAATAATTGATGGTCTTCATTCATGATCCCAATTATGGGATAAATATTTGCTAAGTTTTTCATTAATTTACAATAATGTGTATTTAGGAATCATCAGTAACAGTAAGTACCTACTTTTACAGTTTTTGGGATTAGATAAGCAGTTGATGAATTCAATACTTTATCTTACATTCTTAGATAAATGGAAGAAAAAATTTGATAAGAAAATAATGTTGTATGAGTAACATAATGTTGTATCTTCTGTTAAAGTTATAGCTCTTATCTTCTGTAGCTCCGTCGTACAGCCTGGCAAGTTCATCCCACATGTCTTTTGCTGTGCTGAATCTCATCACCTTGTGCAGCATATCCTCAGTCATATTTGCTGAAAGCACTAGTTGTGCAGTGTTATCTAACATTTCAAAATGTATTGACTCTTTTTTAAAATTTTCCATTGTTTCGGGTTTGGCTAATGTACCTGGATGAGTAGGCATTTTAATTATACCCTTTATAACATCCGTCGTACCTGGATAACTTTTAAGTAATCGAGTAATCATGAATTTCCATGTTTGCCAGTTTTGTCCATCCAATTTGTTTATTTCGATCTTTGCCCCAGCTACAGACTGCATGATGACGATCGTAAATTTACTTGTCGTAGGTACAGTTCGACTTTCATGTATAATTCAAGTTTCTTACTTTTATTTTGCTATCCACCCATAGAATTTAGCCTCAGGCAACTCAACGCTCTGCTACCATGTTAAAGTTATAGCTCTTATCTTCTATGCTTTGTCGTCAGATTGGCGTGCACGTTTAAAGACTGTTGTTCCCTAGCTTCAAGAGAAGATGTTAGTTTGTGTATCAAAACTCTTTGTGAAGTGAAGCTATGGAACCTCCATTGATTTATATGGAATAATACTTGACATCGTTTCAAAATAATGAAAAGAATGGTGTCACTTCTTGATTTATATTTTTCCTTGTAAAATGTCTTCAATATAATTAAACTTATATTATGATATTTATGCCTCTATTTCTATAACTTTAACATCTTCTACCTATTTATTGTACATACCGGTCACTATCCCAATTAATGATGTAGCTCAAAGGAGGCGGGACGGCTTCTTCCCCTTGTATTTGTGGGTCAGCTATGAACAGTATCTTGGTACAACTGGAATCATGGTCACTGCTACAATCCAATTCTGTCCAGTACTGCTGTTGAACGAGGTAGGTGAACCATTCGCAGTAGACCACAGCCCCACAGAACGCCGCTATGACGTATTTTACAGTCGTGCTACAACAAAAAAGCCATAAAATCAACCATGTGTGAACTTCAAGAGATGCGCGTTTTGTATGATTTTTTACTCAATCAATTGTAACTTTCTCACCTTCGCCTTAAGTACATTCTTCCCAAAAGTTTGTCGTTTGTTCGTTTTGTAATTAAATTAAAATAAGTACTTCTACTTCCATCTCAAAAATTTAAAATAGGAATACCACTGAAATTATTGAACTCAAAAGTCAAAACAATATTGTGGACTCTTCATTTTACGCAAATACGGAGCGTAAACATTAATGATATTATGACAAAAGTGATCTAACATTTTGTAGCATGCATCTAAATTTAAAATGAAATGTAATTTAAGTTAAACGCCAGGCTACTAAATTTATTACAGGTATCAGTTATACTTCTACTAGCAAAATGATCCTGTAATTTAACTAGAGTTTTCATAATAGAGATGAATAAGCTAGACGAAACGGAACGTTGAAGATAAATGATTGTTGACATTAGTTGAGTGCGTTCATAATAGAAGAGAAATGATAACAGCCATAGAATTGTTTTAGGATATAATCATATTATAATGACCTAAATTGCGCATGTACATATTTTTTTTTATGTAGCTGTTATTTTGTGCAATTCACATTCATTTTATTTAGAATTACACCCGTAGTCGCCATGAACTCGGGCGGCTTTATTAAAAAAAAATAAACATGAACGCTTCTCTATTGCGGCGATTTGACAGGTCAGCTTCGAGACACTTTTTAGCTTTCCGAGTAGCGTATTTTCATTTTATTTTGTATTATCCTTTCAATTACGCGTAATAATAACATGTATGTAGATATAACAGTAGCGTGATTAGTTTATTAGACTATTTATAAGTGCACTTACAGTGTTACATAAACAGTAGAGGGCTAATCGTTTCGGCAATCCCGATGCATATAACTACATAGTACGTCAGTGAACGAATGGTGGCATTAAGATAATGGATGTGGATGCTCCTAACATATTAAAAAGGTGCAGCAGTGCACCCTTAATCAATGAGGCTGCTTCTACGACGGCCACATCGCCCACGACGAACGTAGCGCCCAGGTAAAGTAATAATTATGTGTGGAACACGCCTCCTACGGCTGTGATACGGTTGTTGCTATGCTGCTTACCTATTTTTGACAGCTGCTGAGGTCGCCAGTGGGTGCTGTGCCCGTATTTAGCGATGTTGGTTCATTATTCACAGTGTATACTATAATATTATGATTACTGGTTGGTTGTATATTGTTATGGTAGAAGTGCAGTAGCTTGGCGTCATTTTTCAGTGTTGAGTTGCAGTTTGTTGACAATGTGTAAATACTGCAGTTACTGCTGAGCTATCAACTTGATATTGTCCTATATTTTTGTGTTTCATGTTTACAGTAGGTACTTAGTCTTAAAAAAATAATTGCCTCATCTATTTCTGATAACATGCTTAATTAATTCAGTTTCTGTGGTGATAAAAGTGCTCAATACTGATTTAATGTTTCTTGAATTGCTAAGTTGTTGAATAAGAGTTATTAACCACAAGACTGGAATAGGTAATGTGCATAAAAGAACCACACTATTATCAGACACATTCACTCAACAGATAATTGTAAAGACTCAACAATAATTCACTATTTATAAATTGCTCATTGTAGCTTCCATAAATAAGATGTTAATTAAAATGCATTTAACTCATCAACACCTACATTGAACCATCACACAATTCAAATATAATGTTTTTTTATTGAATCCAATAATGTAAACAAATTAATGTAAATATGGTATTTTGAAATACATTATTTCAACAAGATAAGTTTGTAGTAAAATACACACCTTGAGTGTAAAGATTTGGGATATTTGATTTGACAAATTTTGTTTACATAGTTGTAAAAAAATAAGTACATAGTTTTTACACTCATTAACCTGTAATCTCCAAAACTACTCAACCACTCATGATAAAATTATACCAAACATTTATCTTGCAGCCTAACTTTTCACCATTATTACTAGTAATATAAAGAATCATGATTTATTCTATGAATGTCTATCTGACTAAGCTATCAGAATAAATTTCATTTGATAAGTATCAGATTCTATGATAAATTGTTTAGTGTAATGTTTTAAGATTGTTTATGACCTAAACGGTCATAAACAGTCTTAAAACATTACACTTATAACTAAAAAAAACTATGTACATATTTTATCATTAAACTTGGTATTTTCCTTTCCATGAAAAATTATACAAAAAAATTGTTTTTTTTTGTGAACTTACTAAACTGCTCAGAAATATATGATCTGCTGTTTCATCAGGTTAATGAAATATATGCTAGACAGGACAGTGAGATTAGGGTAGCATAGTAATTCTAATAGAGCACAGTTTTATATTGTGTTCACTTATAATGTTTTCTTCATTCAAATGGGCCTTCTCAGTCCATTAAATGCTGCTCCGGTTGACATCATCACGTCAACGCCGGCTGTCGCTAAAACCCAGCACGGGGGCTTAGCATTATGCTGAGCGATGGCCATTTATATATTTACCCCAACTTGTTCTTTCGTGTTTGTTTTTGTTTTTCTTTGCGTTATGTTTACTGCAAATAAACGTATTGCACGCCTTAAGCGAAGCGTTGAGGTTGTGCTCTACTCTCAACATTAAAAAAAAAAGCAGTTTTCTCGAAACTGAAATCGTTTTTTTTTTATTTATATCGCACTTACAGGTTAATATGAGTATACTAATATCAAGTCAAATAATTTGTCAGACACATGAAATATAATCCAATAAGTTAGAAATTGGTTGAAAAAATTATCGTACCGGATTTTTTATGTTTTTATTATCTAAAGTACTAACACTACGGACTTTCTCAATTAATATGAGCTTTCAATTCACTGTCGTTTAATTTTATTCATAAAAAACTAATATACGACTGTGTATTTTTTTGTTTATAAGTATCATAAGTATTTTTTTCCTCACCTTATAATTATGGCGCCACTAAACCATCTGCTTTTTTATAATTGTTTTATGTAATTTTGTTATTATTATTTATTATTGTTTTTTATTTTATTTCATTTGATTAATTATCTTATTGTTAGCAGTAATAAGAAAAAAACGACGTGAACGTTATGAGGCATGCACTTTCGAATTTTCCAAATTTTTTCTTTCTTCTTTCAGCCTATTTTAGAAAATCCTTAGATACTTCCCAACTAATCATAAAAAGTTTGCTTAATGAAAAAAATAAAAAGACATGGTTTTATTAGACTAATGCCTTACTTGGTTAATGCATAAATAATTTTGAAACTTGGCTAGATATAATTACAGTTCTTGATAGCAAACCCCTCTGACCTCAGCTTGTTTTGTTTCCTACTTAATACTAATTCATGAGATAAAATATTATGCTCTCTGTACCTAGCACATTGAAAACTGCAAAACATTCTCTTTTCCTTTATGCAGCATGCAGTTTGAACATTCATAAGTTTTGTATGCTTCATACAGTACCATGCAAGACTAATTGATTGTCTAAAAGAGGCTACAATAACTGTTAAAGGCTGGCCTATCACCTGTGGTTACAATTAACATTAAGATTATAAAACCGACCAAGTACGTGTCGGACCACGCACAATGAAGGGTTCCGTAGTTAGGATGAATTCATCCCAAAAACCAACTTAACATTGTAGTTGACGAACATGCTCTCCCATACATCAATATACGTTACGGTCAATTCTTCAACTGCTTTAAGTTGGTCGACGATTACTCGTTAACTTGTAAACCCTACTTAGCTGTGATAGTTTTCCTTTTAATTTCGTTGTATATACTACTGCCATGATTTTTTTCACATATCCAAAACCAACCATTTAGCTGGCAGGGGGGGGGCCTATCCAACGATACCCCACACTATGTATTAGACGAGAAAAAAAAATATCATCCCTGTTTTACGTGCAAGGGAGGTACCCTAAAAAAATGTTTTTCATGGTTTTATTTTACGATTTTTTCGGCGTGATTAATATGTACACCCATGCCAAATTACAGCTTTCTAGAACTTAGCGTCCCTGAGCTAAGCCGGGGACAGACGGACGGACGGACAGACAGACAGATAGACAGACAGACGGACATGGCGAAACTTTAAGGGTTCCTTATTTACTACGGACCCCTAAAAATTGCTATTGATAACACTAATATTGCACATTATACTAAAGTTGGTCTCGGATTTGTGGAAAAGGCTCTTCTAAATTCAGAAAAACAAACTGCTATTAGTTTTCGCCTTTTTACCCTTGGGAACAAGTATTCAACGCGTTCAGGGGCTTGTTCAATGAACTCAATTTAAAAAACAATTAAAATTAGTCAAAACCGTCTAAATGTGTGTCGGACTTTTAGGGTTCCGTACCAAATGTAGAATATAAGCCGTCCGAATGGCAGAATTATTCATAAGCAGTAGGTGCGCATTTAACCGCAAAATCAAGTTGGATTTTTTTCTTTGAAATTTTCCTTAATATTTCCTACCTATTACAAATATTAAGGAAAATTTCAAAGAAAAAAATCTGATTTATCAATTTATTGGTATTTGTTAGTTAAATATACGTAAAAATAAACATTATCACCAAATTTCAAGTTCATAGGTCAATGGGAAGTTAAAAAATTCATCGAAAAAAAATGTTGTAAAAAAAACTGACTTTGGTGGCTTCTCATACCTTTGTTTACCAATATTTTTTAAAACAAGAAAATCAGTATTTATCTACTAATCGAGCTCTAAACAACGATACTCCACTAGATTATCTTTTTTTCGAGCCCCCTTTAGCTGTATGGGAGCCCTCCTTAAAAACATTGATATTTGTATGGCTTTGAGTCAACAAGATGCTAAAACTGTGAAAATTTGAAGACTGTAGCTCAAGAATGCAAAAATAAAAAAAGAATGAAAATCAAGAATAATATCCTTCTACATGCGGAATCTAGGCGTAATACGGCCCTGGTATTACGCCTAGATTCCGATCTCTGATAATAATTAAGTAAACTCACAAGCTTACAGGATAGATTGTTACTTTGCAGTTAGTACCTATATTATAGATATTAAGTATAAATATAATTTCCGAACTCACTAGCCATGTATAAGCCATCAAAGGCTTCTGTGGTTTTTAGCATAATTATTAACACTGCGATATATATTTTTTTGAACATCAATAAAAAAAAACCATTTGGCTGTACAACCTTTGTGACAGACGGACACGTGAGTGACAGCAATAGGGCTCCATATGGACCCTTCGGGTACGGAACGCTAAAAAGAAAGAAAGAGTACTTATTGGGACCATGTATTAGGCCAAAAGGTCCTCTGTGTGTTCATCTTCCTCGCGGCGACGATAACCGACTTTTAATGATGTTATACTGAAGATCACGTCTAAACGAGTAGTGTTAATGATTTGAAAAAAATATACACATGATAAATAAGAGCATTTTCTCAATAATTATGTTTATATTAAGTACATAATGAAATTAATTTGTAAAGTTATGTCTAACGCGGATAAAAAACTGAGAATGGCGCAACATCTACCAAGCGTATTTTTCTGAAACCTTCACTAATTTAAAGATAATTTAATTATTGATCTTTTAGTATACGCGTTTTATTAAAATACCTTTTGTTTTGTGTATAATAAATTAAGAATGCGTCAAATTGGGGACAGCGCTCCTTGATGGGCGAGTCCTATTACTGGCTGAACGTACGACGCGTTGCGTGAGCTCAGAACAGAACACGCAAGCTCACCACTCAAGGTCACTGGCATATATCTCCGTCTTAAGCGACGATATTATCTGGATTTAACAGTCAAGCCCAGACTTCGTAGTGCGAGCCAAGGCGCGGTCGCGTAGATAGTGTCCGTATTTCATGCTAAAGGCAGCTGGTCCATCCCCATCATTGGAAGGTTCGTGCATGTTATATTTGTGAGTGCAATCAGTGCAATGGCACATGCCACCCACGACCCATCAGTATATTCTAGAGTGGATCGTGTAAATCCAATGAGCCGGCGACCTGTCCTTGCATAATACAATGAATACATTATCGTCTTTTAAAGCGGTGTCGCATCGAATGCAGCACGATTGCTTCTGACACGTGTCGGCTAAAACGCGCCTCCTTGCAAAAATAGGCGACAATTTTGTACGCATTATACTGCGCAGACACCCATTGATGTGCTGCCAATGTGATAAATTCCATGCGAAATTGTATACTTTACTAGGTTATGGGTAGTGCGTAGGTACTTCTCCGTTCGCAATCACTAAAAAGGAGTTTTATGGAAGTGTGATACACAAATATATCCTCCAATATCGGGAGTACCTATATGACGAATTAATAAAGGGCGAATCACGTAAGGGACAGTGGCGAGCTTTAGGGTAGCCCAAAGAGAATCGCAGCAGGGTTACGAGCCTGTCCGAAAGGGATATCGTGGCCCTGGCACACAGGCATTTGAAGGAACACGGTGGGTTTTAGTCAGTAAAAGTCTGACACTCACTCCCGCTCCGCCCAGAGCGGGAGAAGTTATTTGATAATTTCCCACCCAAAAAAAAAAAGGAGCTAGCTTCGGCGCCGTAATTGTTTGACAACAGAATAGGTCAGACGTTAGAATCTCCGCAAAATCTAGCCCCAGGTCCATGCACCAGGTACAGTCTTTTCAATATTGACAGTCAACTGAATTTGGTTAGTTAGAATGGAAGTCGATTCTATCGCAAAAGGGCTACTCGTAGTTATGTTGCGCCAAGATCTCTCGCTAATTATTACCGTGATCATGCAAGTATACCCATGTATGTTATTCGAATATCGTGATAGATAGCGCACTCTACAATAATAGTTGAAATGAAATAGTATTATAAACACAGAGTAATTGTTATTGAATCACGCAACACTGTCCATGTTATTATTGTTTCACGACGAGCGCAATAATGTGTAATGTTATGGTATCGGAATATACGTGTTTTATAAGCAAGTGTGTTTGTATCTCGCTGTTTATTCAGGTCTAGTTTGGTCTGTTTTGTCCGTTAGGAAATTCTCATTAGCAGCTTGTAGTTTGGATTTGGGCTCGGTCACTGGCAAAAGGCTCGCCCTCCGTCGTGAGACGTAAACATAACGGTTTTGGTGAAATCAGGATGTTCTAAACACCTCTGCCTGCCCTTTCGGGGAATAAAGGCGGGATGGTTTAATATGTTTTAATAAATCATTCGCTTATCAGCACAAATTTGCAATGTTTCTCATAGGGGATTCCGCTGTTAAAGTTAATGGTTGGAGATTCAACGCATACCTATTAGTCTAAAATACTTTATGAGCACATGTGTGAGCACTATGTACCTAGCATTTTCTGAGTACGTCTTTTATTGACTTGAATGTGCCCTGGTGGCTGAGAGTGTCATGCTCACTCAAATGTCTAGCTGATGGTGGCGTGTGTGTTGGATCATTAGGTTCCCTTCAAAATGGTTGAGCTAAATGGTGCTGATCCATGCGTCATGTGCGTGAACGGGCGCCGTTAGTAGGGACTGGTAATTTCTTAGCAGCCACGGCTTATTTTAACTAAGGTATTTTAATTGTTTTTTTATATTTTTATTACGGACGCTTTATACGTGCACGCCTTTCTACATTGTTCTCACATGTATAATTTCAACATAAATGATGTAACCAATACTATGTAACAATATTTTGATTTAAAAGAGTGTCCGTGGAGTCTCTTGCCCGTTCTTCTCCATAGGAACCTACTACGCTTTGGAATGGGCATCTAGCTTCATCTCTCTGACTGACCGACCCCTTGACAATTCAAAAGTGCCTGTAATAGGTTTATTTGAAATAAATGCTTTGAGTTTGAGTTTCAGCACATATTACAAGAGACTTTTCAGGAACTTATATTGCCACTTTGCCAGCCCGTTTGAACGGACTTGGCTATCTTCCCTGCCAGTTTACAGTGAGGACTCCATTCATTCACTCAAAATAAAGTAATTTAATCTCATAGAAAGTTTATAAGAGCTCCTGTAAGACAGACTTTTGACCAGATCGATTCGATACTTGCGTGATCCATTCTTGGCTTTGCCTCGATACTGAATCGAACGCTTTTCACGAAAGACAGACGCCACTGCTATTTAGGTCATCGTAGAACACTTGCTAATTCCTCCATAAAAAGAAAATCTTACGCTTTATACTGCCCTAAGGGATAATAAAAAAATCTTAGTCGAATATCATAAAAATATCCAGAAATATAATAAAAAGTACGGGAAAGTACGTAGATACGGGAAGGATAATTATGAAAAGTTTTAACCATATGACTTGGCAAAGTATCCATTTGCCAAGTCGCGTCTACGAACTACTATCATTTTCGTCTACTTTCGAATATCTTTGCCTCGAAATCTGTTGGTCTTTTTAGGCGGTAGATACTGTAATCCTATCGGGTTATCGGCGTCGGCTTGATTGCCAAACAGTAGCAAGTAGCTGTGACTGTAGGGTAATAGTGTTCTGCGGTTTCGAGGTAGCCTAACGTGGTAACGATACCGTTATGCACTTGCAAATCGTCATTAGTTAGCTAGTGTTACTCGCAGTGAGATAGGGATCATTTTCATTCATGGTATACTGTTTGTCGTCAGTTTTACGGACGTAGATATACAAGAAGTAAAGTAAAAATCTTTCTTCTTCACTTATCATAGCATGAGCTACTTAGGTACTAACCTAAGTAGCTCATGCTATGATAAGTCTACCAAGCAAGTTATTAACGCAGCTGGTCAGAGTTCGCCGGATTAACGCTAAGTACCATCACTCGTGCAGTCACTTTTATTGCCCCCCCCGTGAAGATGCAGGGACATCGTAACTAAATAACATAGGGATCTTATTTGCCAGTCGTGTCAAAATAGAGTTACGAAACATCAGCCGCATAGAAACGCACAGTTCGTTTCCTTTTTCTTTTTTTTTTTTTGTGTGGGAAATTATCAAATAACTTCTCCCGCTCTGGGCAGAGCGGGAGGGCGTGTCAGACTCTTACTGACTAAAACCCACCCGTGTTCCTTCATTTGCCTGTGTGCCAGGGCCACGATATCCCTTTCGGACAAATTCGCAACCCTGGCAGGCATTGGTCCTGACGGACCCCGTCAGTTGGTGCTGACATCTCTTTGAGGTGCGCGTGGAACACAACGCGCCGTCGACCCGGGCCTGGTCCTTATCGGACGGCGAGCTACCCATCGCTCGCCGTCCGCAAGCCCGCGCCTACGGTGGCCGGAAATCGGCTTGCAACTCCCGACGCCCGGGGCGTCTCCTGCGGCGACTAGAGGCGCGAGGGCGCGAACCTTGCCTCTCCCTCACGCGTTCCGCCTCCTCCTTCGCGAGCATTACTGCTTCGCAGAAGGAGGTGACGGCCTCCCATGCACTCTCGCTCCGAACCATGGCCTGAACCAGTGCTGGACGCGAGAGATCGTCGCCGCCGATCGCCTCCGTGAGGACACGGCGGTGCTCCGCCCAAGCCGGGCAGATCTCCACCGTATGCTCCACCGTGTCCTCCGGGCGATCCACACAGTGGTGACACCCGGGCGTTTCCTCCCGCTTTATCCTGAACAGGAACCTGCCGAAACAACCGTGTCCGGTGAGGACCTGCGTCAGGCGGAAGGTGAGGACGCCGTGGCGCCTCTCCAGCCACTCCTCAAAGAGGGGACTTATCGCCACAATTGTAGCGTGCCCAGCGCTAGGTTGCGACAATCGCACTCTCCATGCCGCCATGAGATCTCGCCGGAGTTCCGTCCGCTGTACCGTGATTTCTCGCGGCAGCGGAGTTTCACCCCGGCGTTTCGCCTCCTCGCGCCACTCCCAGATGTACGCGAGGACTTTTGCCTCCAGATCCCACGGCGGCAGTCCGGCTAGGAGGCTCGCTGCCTCACGGGAGACCGTGCGGTAACCCCGTACCAGCCTGATGGCCATGACCCTTTGGGACGCGTTCAACCGCTGGGCTGGTCGCAGCCTCAGAGAACGCGCCCACAGTTCGTTTCCTCTGGGGGGACGAGTGCAGTACCGTAAGCGCAGACTGTAATTTGAAGGAAACTAATGTGGACTTGTCAGTTGAATGATCATAAGCGCATGAGAAAAGAGGGGAGTCTAACTAACCTCCATAGATATTCCTACCAAATTGTTCTATATGTACCATGTCTTTCTAACGTATCTAGGTAGGTATGTCTTCCTCATTGCAAAATATTCTCCTGCTCTCAAAGCATCGGTAAGATCGGTTCGGGAAGTCTCGGCTTTATAATCTAATTGAGTGTGCCGCCACCGACGCGTTGCTACTCGCTCGCAATTGATGCCAATTCGCTTGCATAGTGGTAGCGTGCAAGATTGCACAAAATTACCATGAAGTAAACACGCCCCAGGAATGTTATAGATGTTCGTTGTGTTAAACCACACGCATTTGTGGTTAGATATTTAGGAAATTGTTTAGCAGTGGCTACGGGATGCATTGCTTTGAATCAACGGCAGAAAGAGACGAGATACCTACATTTAGAGCTCGCAATTTATTGAACATATTAAATGTGGATTGTAAGCGATAGCCAGTTTAGATGCCAGCGGCGGTGGTGGGTAAATAACCATAGGTTCAAGCCACACCGCAGTTCCTTAGGTTGACCCCACATTAGGCGTAACTTGGGCGTGGAGCGTCGCGTTTTGCTGCCCTGCGGCGTGTGTGGAGAGTGCACGCGGCGCTCGAGTCCGCTCGAGTCGCTCACACGCCCGAGGAACGCGCACGCCTAATGTGGGGGACGCCTTAGACGTTTTAAGTTCAGTGAACTATGCTCGCGATTGAGGTAATGAAGCAGCTAGAGATGCTTCCTTTCCTCAATATCAGGTACTTGTATTTATAGTATACCTACTCAAACTATTGCAGCACTGACTGCTGGGCCTCAACTGGCCCCGAACTCAGTAAATTCGTACTTTCTATATGGTTGTACATAAAGCGAAAGGGATTTTGCTGGTTCCCTACCAATCATCATGACTAACGATAGGTAGGGAACGAGCATACCTCCTGTCTCTTCAGCCAGCCTGTTGATAATATTCAGCCAAGAAAGCTAACCTTATTTACAATATTGTTTCAGGAACACGTCGATCTTCAGCATGTTCTCCAACAACAACCTGACGCGCACGCGCAGGCACAGTGGCACCTTCGGACCTGTCACCTCCCC
Organism: Tiliacea aurago; assembly: GCA_948098905.1. NCBI lineage: Eukaryota > Metazoa > Arthropoda > Insecta > Lepidoptera > Noctuidae > Tiliacea > Tiliacea aurago. The sequence goes on along the minus strand of OX402581.1, from coordinate 26,450,738 downwards.
GGTCAACGTAGCCGTGAGTATCTTATTGTTATTAACAATTTAACATTATTTATTGAGGAAGATTGACACGAGGTTAAAAGTTGAAATGCTGCATCGTAACTAACAATTATTTAATTATGAATTTCTAATATCCAATGTAAAAGTCGTTGGCGTATGCAAAAAGGATTGTGAAAAAATTTATAGTGTAGTTGTGTATATTCAATTATGTATTTTTATTCCTTGGTTGTGGTTTTCGGAATGCGATTTGACCATCCTGTCCTGCTGTGGTGGTTGTAAGAGATGATTAAGGAAGTAAAAGAACGTGAAGAAGATTTGTTGTGCTCTTTTAAAAACATTCAATTTGACACCTTTATCTAAGAATTCTTTTTTATAACAGGTGCTTATTTGTTGCTACAGAGCTCTTGGGCGCGAATGGCGCCGCGCGTCAATCAACTGCGAGCCGAAGAGTGTGCTGACGTCAGCAACACGCGCGAAGTGGCGCACGAGAGGGAGATACACACGGCTATGCAGATGGGCCAGTCTTGCGAGGACCTGACGCTAGTCGCCGGCCTCGCCAACTCACCCACTAGGACACCTAGGTACTGTATACATATACCTAAATACATATCTACAGATTTCCCAAGAAAAGTATGCGATTTGGGATCATCGTCTATCTTTGAAAATACGAACGCGCGGAGATGAGATCTAAAGAATTGTTACAACCATGGCAGTACTTGCCTATTTTTTACCTGACTGCGGCGAAGACAAAAAAGGAGGGTTATGTTTTTGACCTGTATGTATGTCCCTATGTTCCCTCGTAACTACTAAACGGCTGAACCGATTTTAATGACTGATATGTCGTTAGATTCGCCTTAATTGCGCGAGTGTCATAGGGTATATTAAAATAAAAATAAAACAAAATGGCGGTAGAAAAAAAAATATCTCCCAAGACTATCAAAATGAAGGGTTTTAAAAGGTGATTACAAAATTATATACTTATTATATGTTTAAAAGTAATTTAAATGGGAAATGATAAAAAAACTGTACTTTTGGAGTGAGTGAGTAAGAGGTCGTTATCACCCGATTATATGTAATATGACCTAATTTACCGTCTTATAATCCTAACTAAAAAGTATAAAATAAAAAAGTTAATTTAAAAAAACAAAAAACCCGACTGCAAAACATGAACTGAAAAGATGGAAATAAGATGAAAAGAAAACGAGTATCCTTTGTACCAAAAATAAATAAATGCAGTCGGAGACATTAAAATTTTAAGGCGTTCGTAACATCTTGGATGCCTCCGACTGCATTTATTTATTTTTGGTACATAAAGGATACTCGTTTTCTTTTCATTGTTTCCATGTTTGCAGTCGGGTTTTTTGTTTTTTTTTAAATTAACTTTGTGTTAGCTATTTAAAAAAAAAAACTGCTTTGCCTTTTCCCAACTGTGTTGGGGTCAGCTTCCAGTCTAACCAAATGCAGCTGAACACCAGTATTTTACATGAAGCGACTGCCTATCTGACGTCCTCAACCCAGTTACTGGGTAACACGATATCCCCCCTTGGTAAGACTGTCAGACATTTGGGCTTCTGACAGCCGGGGGACCAACGGATTAACGTGCTTTCCGAGGCTCGGAGGGTATCGATATGTAATTTGACGACACGGTTGGCGCAGTGGTTAAGCGATTGACTGCTCTCCGATTCCCGCACGGAACAAATATTTGTATGACCTACAAGTAGTTGTTCCGGGTCTGGCTGTTTGTGTATGTGAGTTTAAATGTTGGTAAAACGCACCCACAATACAGGAGAAATTCCTAGTGTGGGGCAACGTTTTTATAAAAACAAAAAAAAAATGTAATGGATGGTCACCCATCTACGAAACGACCGCGGCAAGCGTAGCTTAACCTTACCCAGCGGCTGTTATTATTTATCCACGAGCACCTATTTTGTATTACAGCCCGATTCAAATATTATGTCGGCTCGGAACATGAGGCGAGTCGCTGCACGCAGTAAAAAAATCACGTTCAAGTTCGAATAGAGCTGTACCATGATTTCAAAATAAAAGATTAAAAACTCCATGAGATTCCGTAACACTTTTCGTAATATTTGGAGTGACTAATGATGATTTGCGACCGAAGGTAACCAGAGTGAGAGAAAACTTCATAAAAACGCGATACGTCAAAGTGTGGCAGTACAAAACTTGAAGCTTTGCCTCTGTGGGGGTTACTCTGAGGAGCGACGTTCATCGTAGTAATTCGGAAACACGAAGATGGCCGAAACGCATACCTTTTCTGGTTAACCTGTACGGCCATGCATATAAGCCAGTCTTGCGAGGACCTGACATAAGTCGCTGGCCTCGCCAACTCACACACTAAGGCCCGTATAGAGCGCTACTCAGTACTCAAGCATTACTTAAGACTAGATTCAAGCCATTTGATTGGTTGAAACTAGTCCTAAGTAGTGCTTGCGTACTGAGTAACGCTCTATTAATACGGGCCTAGGACACCTAGGTACTTTGTGTACATAAACAGACACACGGCCATGAAGATGGACCTGAACATGATTTGGCCATTCTAGCTACCTATTTCCATTCATCATCATCATTTCAGCCGAAAGACGTCCACTGCTGGACATAGGCCTCCCCCAAAAAGGGGGGATTTGCCATAATCGCCACGCTTGGCAGGCGGGTTGGCGATCGCAGTATGGTTATAAAAACGCATAGAGAACGCTGCTGCCCATTCTCTAGTAAGTCCCTTAGTCGCCTTTTACGACACCCACGGGAAGAAATGGGATGGTGCTATTCTTTACGTCCGGCACCAGACGGAACCTATTTCCATTGGAACAATTAAATTACTTGCGATTCCTCTGGTACTGCAGATTTTCATATGCGGCGGTGGCAACTTGTTTGCCACAAAATGATATTGAAAAAATTGTTAATTTGTAACAAGCTCGACCTAACAAAATTATTGTTGACATTGTCAGATAAAAACCCGATGTTTTCGACTAGATAACTGAAGGAGTGTTGAATTGTTGACCGTTATGTCTGTACTTAGAGCCTTGTCATACCGTCACTTTATTGTTAGTAGTCAGTGCTCTGCGTAACCCGACCTCTTTTCCCTCTCCTTGTAAGAGGGTCACGTAATGCAGATCACTGACCGTAATAAGCTAATTGTGTTAAGAACGTGAAATGTGTTATTTCTCACGAAAACAGGTTAATATCACGTTATCTACTTCCAAAAACTTAGTGTAGCATTGATAAATAACATGGATACGACGGTATCTCACCCTTGACGAAATCAGCCATTGACTGCTGTAGAATGAGTTCAGTGATTTCAAGGTTTTGACGTCACGTAATGACTTTGCCTGAACAACAGTACCGGCTACAAGGATCTCTTCGCCTGAATAAGATTGACAAGGGGGCATTAAACATTGAAATTGTATTGACAAAACAAGATGGCGGCATTAGTTCCCATTTTTGTCACGCGCCAAAAGAACGTTGTAGCGTTGTAATGCCATAGATTAAAGCAGTAACAATCAACAAAAATCATCTTTTCCAGGTTTTCACCAGTAGTGTCCCCCTCCCCGACGCGGAAATACACGACGCGGCGGAGTTTATCGCCCATCGCGATCCGCGCGTCGAGCTTCAGCCCGGTCAGCCGCCCCAACATGCTGCCCGGCAAGCGGCGCTGCGACGAGGCCGACTCGCCGCTCTCCAAGCGTATGTGCACCTCTGACAGACTCACCCCCTCCACCCCAGGGACCCCAGACTCAGATTCACTCGAGTGCACCTTCCGCCCCGTCTCGCCCCGCGCACAACCCATGAACGAGTGCTCACACGAGTCCACAGATGTCCAAGAAAACCACAAATCTTCAAATCCTAGCTAATAGTGTGTAATGTTTATTCTGACAGTTGAAACTTTTGCGTAAATAGTTTCGTTAAAAACTCTTGCCAACGTCTACGGATTTATATACAGTCCCAACTTTATTTGGACGTTCTTTTTTATAGCGTTTAGAATAGTAGCTTTTATAAAAATACCATTAAGATCTAATATTGTCGTGAATAGTTTTACGCAAAAGTTTTCAACTCATTCTTAAACTACGGGTTTTAATAGCTTTCTAATATTGAAGCGTCTTCTAGTAATGTGCGTGGAAGTATAGCGACCTATTATAAACCCAGTATTACTCTTCATAGGGTTCAAATTCGTGTATTTTTTCCGATACAGTAGCCTACCACGTTGGTTCCTAACGAACTTGAAATTATTAACGTAGTTTTATAGGAATGAACTGTAAAGCTCGTCTCCTAAGGTGCTTGTTCCACTGTTTTATTTAATGCCCAGATTTTTGTATCACAGAAAGACAATGACAATCTACTTATGTACGTTCATCTAAAATGTTGTCTTGAGGCTGGCTGGAGTCAAGGACAACTTTTTAGAGCTCAGGAAAATTATAAATCTTAATTATTATTGTAATGCGTGTAGCATTTCTTTCATGAAAACAAGGCATGTGTCTAGCAGTGTACCAAGTACCATATGAGACAGACTTAAGCGAGTGCCCTATTGTTAGCCAAAGCATCCAAAACTTTATTGTAAATATAACTAGAAGCGTTCACGTGTATAGAACGCGTAATGTATATAATTTATAGAGTAAGTTAGCGTAGTAACACTCGAAAGCGTGTAGGTATTATTGCAGGAGCGATATCGTCGTGTAGTTTTGTTTATAGTCATTGGTATTTAAATTTATTGTATCGTTCGCGTTGCGACAATAAGTTGCGTGCTTTACATTTGGTAATAAAACAGCTGGTTTTGATTTTTTGGTTGATTTTGTATGTGGTTTTGGAGATCAGTCGAATATTTCTGTGATTTGAAGTTTATTGTCGTAATGTGAAGCGGCTTGCATGGATTCAGAAACGGAAAATACCATTATTTGCTCATACGCATTTTTCTGTACGACAATATTTTTAACAACAAGGAAATAATTAATCCAGGCATTTAATTTTACGTTTTTCATTGCTCAATCACTATTTTAATGCTCTTTTGAACAGTATAGTGTAATTATTGTATAAGCACAAATTAACTATGGTATTTACTACATAAAAGGTTTCACTGGAGCCATGCGAGCCGCATAAATTAATGATTGAATTAATCCGCCGATCGTAATTTAAGTTATAACCAAAACAGTCACCATTACGGACGAAGTGAACCAATTGACAGACTTTCTTGTGTCACGTGGTGAATTTAAGGCATATACTAATTAAAAAGGTGGACTCACACGTTACGGTTTCATAGAAGTGTCTCATTAACGCAGGTACAAATCGACAAACGTTAATGGTACGTGTGTATACAAAGTTACAAACCCAATGTTAACTACGAGATAAAGCAGTGAATCAGATTTTCACCCATAACTAATGTCCGTTCCAAATTTACCTGATGAAATGTAAACAAATTCAGGGTACAAATAATCAAACCTAAGCAGTAAATTTGTAATTTAAGTGGCACTACAAGTTCGCATCCACAGCTAGCATTTTTTGGAACAGACCCCTAATTCATTTATTTATGTAGTATTTTACATACGACATGTATCAAGACGAAAACATTTATTTTTTTATATGATCAGATACTTGACAAGTTGAAGCTGCTGAAGATAGACACTTAAATTTTTTTGAAATCCGGCCATGCCTTAGCGTGTCCGTACGATGTGCAATATTTTATATCAATTTTAATCCTTCGTTATACCGTAACGTCTATATGTGACTAATCATTGCCTTATCTGATTTTTTTATATCTTAGGAAATGTGATCTACATATTTTTTAGCTATAGATGACCTAATTGTTATTTACACGATTTAGATCTATGGGAATTGTAACTAAGGGGGAGTTTGATAAATATGTATAAACTACAATTGTATTGTCAGTCCGTATTGTTGGAGGCATTAGGTATTAGTCCTGTTATTTGAGATGAATAGTATAGTCATGATTGATAATTATTGTCTTCTCAATATGCTGGTTTCATTGTTACCTACGATGCGGTCGTAGCAAACAATGCCAGTAAACAATTCCTAGACCTACCGTGCGTCTCTAGACATCGTAAGTTAAAATTTATTGTAAAGCTGGCTTTCCAATAGAGTTGCGCGAGAAAAAAACGTTAATAATGTTGCTCATTTTTTTAAATGATGGCGGATTTTCTGGTAGTTCACAACAATTCTGTTGGAAAGCCAGCCTAATGTGATCTAATGATCAAGACCTCGATATTACTATCATTTTGAATAATTTCCATCTCAATAATTTGTAAATACGTTTCCATATTAATGAGCCCGCCCTCTGTGGCACCAGAATAATAAAATAATGTATTGTGATAAATTTTGATGTATCAATTGTATTTTTTTTATTACATTTCGAGAAATTTCTTGGAATACCTCACGGTTGCGGTCGTGACCCAAACATGCATTTTGTTAATATAGTTTTGTGCTATGTGTATAAGTTAGAGCACGTTTATGCCCACGACATCTTGTCCCGAGCGTGATTACCTATGAATATAAGTAGGTATTGTTTCGTGAATTTTTTGTATGTATTAGTCAAGACGTCAGGACTACTGAACCCATTTTGTTTCAAGTGTGATTAAATCACAACATGAATAATTTTCTTTGTTTTATTTCATAGCGAATGATTTAACTGGTAGCCCACAGACTAGCCGCTTTTTCGACGCGGCGTTTTTTTACCGCGCACTGGATTCTCAACGCTCAGCTAGCACCGGAAGTTGAAAATCCGATCATGTGCTTTTTAAGGGCCGGCGCTCACTGCCGGCACGGCACGCGATGGCATGGCAAAGGATTTTATTACTAATCAAGTTATTTTGAATCTTATTTCAATGAGTTTAGAGTTCATTTTACTTTATTTCAATACCACGATGCCGCGGGATGCTGTGGCATGACGCGACGCGCCAAGGCATGATCTGGGATCTCGCGAGACGTATGGGTCACTTTGTGTCGAGGAATTATGATTGCTAAGCTAGCAGAGTGGCTGGGCTTTCAGCAGAATGCCACGACACGCCGCGGCATGCCGGAGCACAACCTGCCATGCCATGCCGGCAGTGAGCGCCGGCCCTAACGCGCTCTGTTGGATTCTCAACGCTCGGCTCAACTCCGAGAGTCGAAAATCCCAGTGCCCGTTTTTCTAATGCTGCGTTAGAAAAGTGCGAACGGGGGCTAACAACGTATTACGCGCTGTTTAACTTCGTTATCAATCAAAAACATATTACCAAACCAAAATCACTTTTATTTACACGTCAGTTTTACATCAATCTTGTATAATTGGCGACAAATGTTATCAAGTAGAAAACAGTTTTCAAAGTGACAATTATTCTAAAACTTATTATTAAACGAACAACATTATTATAACATTCCAATATTTTGTACTCTTTAAAATGTGATAAATTACAAAACATGACAAATGATGCGAATAATCTCACAATAATTACTATGTAAATTAATTATATTAAAACATTACAAAAATCCATTAATAATAATTATAATTAAAAGAGTATTAGCAAAGCTTGCCAAGAATACGTAATATTATGTATAAAAACGTTTTCACATCCGGCGCTCGTTGAACCTACACAGTACCGTCGGGGACATAAGTGGTAATGCAAGTACGGAATATAACCTAATATAAAATCTAGAATGATGAGACTATGAATAAAACAGTAATACTAATATTGAAATTATTTTGAGTCATGATGATTTTATGCATAACCACTTATGATCGCGACTGTCCAGGCCAGGCTTACGATTCCTAAAGATTCAACAAATCCTAGTCGTACAATAATCCTAAGCGTTGCTTATTTATTGTAAAAGCGAAAGCACTCATGTACAGAATATACACTTTGACAACTTTCAAACTAGTTATGCGTTGAGAATACAAATCTCAGTCCCGGAAATTATCTATCAAAGTGTTACAATAGTTGTACATTTTTGATAAATATACATTTTACATTAGCCGATTAACACCCATAATTCACTATAGGAAGACAGCGTTATTCTAATTAAATAATAAGCAGCGAGGCGCAAGTAAAACAATATTGGAATGTGGATTTTAGGCATTGATTTTTGGTAAAAATTCTATCGAGGTCAGGCAGGACATGATGAGATTTTGGTTAGTCTTATTAACCGACTTCACAATAAGGAGGAGGTTCTCAAGTCGGCAATTTTTTTTTAAATCTTTGTTACCTCAGAACTCCGTCATTTTTCATTTATTCAAACGCATTTTGTGGAAACTTAGTTTCTCCATTCAACTGGTGTTATTTATTACTCACTAGTAAAATATTCCGAATGTCACTTGCCATAGCCACTATATGGCACTCTGACAAAATTAACAAGTCAGCTAATACTGACGCTCCTTTCAATCATGTCACCAAACATTTCAGTCTTTATTACATTAATTTACCGAAGGTAAATAAACTTCGCATAAACGACTCAATTCGTGCGCTTACACAAATTCTTTTATTGGTCTACTTTTCCACTACCTACACATTCATCTAATGGCAGTGTTTGCATCTACTTGGGTGGTGGTCAGCCCAAGGAAAATTGTCTAGTTTAGTCAAACTACTTAAAAATAAAACGTAGCACTAATGAGCCGATGTGGCACCTTACATTTTACTGGTCTTTTTAGATGACTGTCTTTGTAGCTCGCTCAAGGGCCTGAATTTTAGTCTGTTTTGATTCATATCTCGTGAACGAGCTACACACAACATTGGAAGTGTCCACACATCTCAAATTAGACAGCACATATCAATAATTAAGTAACACAAGTTATCAATTGCGAATTCTTAGTCTATGGCAGCGCGGACCGAGTTCAGTCTGACGCAAGATCACTTTTAAATTTGTCATTTAAAAATATGTTTTAATGATAAACTCTAAAATAAATTGTTAATTCGATTATTTAATAATAAAGGCACAGACTTTTGTCATTAAATTCATAAACCTTTTAACTGAGAAAATTAAAATTGTATTAAAATTAAATGCTATTCAATAATCCAGTTTTTTCAATTAAATACATTTACATTCAATCACACGTGAAAAAGTTATGAAGATTATTAAGAAAAATAAACCTTGATAATGACGCTAGGAAATTAAACAACAACAAAAAAATAATTACATAAATACAAACAGAAAAAGCGTGAATTTTATGTACATTGCTACTTGAGTCAGACAGTCGTTCATCCACTAGCCTCCAAATAATATACACACGACTTTACAAATGTATTTATTAGAAAATTTGGACCCACCTTAGTATATTCTGTACAGCATGTAAAGCACCACGTGGTTTTCCTCAGCTGGAGAGCACGGAGTCTTCGACGAGAGGTACCTTGGCTACTTCGAAGAAGATCGTATGGGAGTACTTGTTTCTAACTGTGCTGATGGCGGATTTTGGCTTCTTGTGTAGCGTGGCGTTCTGAGCGATCGCGATGGGGAGGATGTCCTTGACTGCGTATCCTGCGAAACAAAAGATTGATTGCGAGTTCCTAGTCCGAATTTTTCGCTGTACTGCCGTGAGTTCCGTCTTTCTCTGCCCTTGACCAGCACTGATTTTTCTGCTTAGAATGCAGGCAGCAGTTCACATAATGCTTTTCAGTGGGACCAAGGCTCAGTATGTGTTTATCGAGAAACTGCGGACTATTTAAACAGGTCAACCTTTTACCCTAGATGAGCTCAGTTCTCAGTGTAACTTCATTGTATCTATTGCTAATATTGTCGGTCAAATCCCCAATACCTGTATAATACTGTAGGGTAGGCGTCCAGTGTCCGATGGCCTTCATCCTGAGCGCGAGGTAAAGCGCGGCAGCGGCCATCTTGCTGTCAGAGTACTCCAGGAGGCTGTACTCTAACAGGCACTGTTCTAATACGAACCGCGCCAGAGTCAACGTCGGCATCGACACTCTTGCGCACTGGAGAATAATCAAAGGTGGAATTTATTGTTTTATCAATACTAAATTGTTCAAAGATCTGAAACTTTAGTGTCTGTCAAAAGTATAGTTTCCAGGGCGAAATTAACAGATTCAAATTGCCATTTATGAAACTAATGTGAAGAAAAAAAGCCTGACTAGGCATGTCAAAATTATCAATTACTCCCAAAGGTTGTGAAGCAGTTTCTCAGCTTTGTAGGAAGTCACTGCTTTGATGTTCAGTCCTATAATCAAAGGCTCACAAATGCTTCCTCTCGCGGCCTAAAAGAACCGTCGACATTCCCGAAAATGTTGGATTGTAGCTAGTATAGTCCTTACCCTGGCATATCTCCTGAGGAAGCGGTAGGACAGCGGGACGCCGAGGTCAAAGTCCACGACGCGCAGGATGTTCATTTCCATTTTGAGCAGCTGGCTCAGCGAGTAAGCACCGTCGCAGATGTAGAGGAAGTCGTCAACAAGAGGGGGGATACGCTCCTGTTGGGATGAACAATTATTATGGCATCAGGTTATGATCTTTATACATTGACCAGAACCAGCTACTTTGTGGACTGAAATTACAGCTAGTATGAGGCAAACAATGGCTTAAGCTGGCCAGTTTTGCTTTAACCACAACTAGGGCGCGTCTATTTTATACGAAAACCTTCGTGTCATATAACTGTACCCTAATGCGTTATGGCCACTTCTGGCTAAGTGCAGCAGAGAAATCTCTTACATAAGATTGAACATCCAGATTGCAATGAACCAATAACAAGAGGGATCCTATTTCTCCAAACAATTAATAACAGTTTCTTAATCGAGTATCTAGAGGTAACTCACGTCAAACTTGGAAGCAATAAACAATGCAGAAGCTCCGAGCAACTGCAGTTCTTCCTTCGTAAGATGGTCCTTCTCAGGCTGAGTCTTGGTAGACCGCGTGAGAAACAGGTCCACTAGCTTCACAGCCAGGTATAGAGTCTCGTGGTTGAGCTCGAAGCTCTCCTGAACCTCCACCATCCAGTCCACCAGCAGTGCCCGCATCCAGGAGGTGATCCCTTTCATCCGTAGCAGGTAATCATCGATGGGGAAAAGGCGCTAGAAAGGCAGATTAAAGTTAGGTTGGTTGGTAGTGCACTAGTGCGGGTCGTAAGAATTCGCGCTCGCCCATGCAATCGCAACGAGTCTTCGTAACCCGACTTTGCTTTATGTATCCCTAGTACATTTTCTATGCAGAGGCTACATACAGACCTGGCTCTGAAACTCAAGAAGGAATCGCGGTGTCTCACTTTCTCAAAGATTTCGCGCCTGTTTGGTGGAACCTCTATCACTAGCAGACACACAACTGGAATGAGATCTAAAAGGCACTAGTATTCAGAAATCACTGGTCTAAGACATGAAGCTTGACGTATGAACAAGAGAACATTGTGTGAAGTGTACAAAGATGGGACTGTCATACGCATTGCGATTATAAAAGTCCCTAAATATAAGAATAAAAAAAAAAAAAAAAAAAGTTTACAAAGGACTACTTATACTAAATTCTAAAACTGATTTTATTAGATACTATACTCACTTCTCTGCTCTTCAAATAGTTGAAAATATCCATAGCATAGTTGGAGACCTGGTAAGTGTCATTCCAGTTCTCCTGGTCGAAGTCTGGAACATTAGAGGGGGGCTTGTGTGGCACCTCTGTCTCTTCATCCAGAGACCGAATTGTGTCATCAAGGTTGACCTTGTCTAGCTTCTCGCTAATTGTCTTGTACTCCTCCTTTGTGGTTTCTGCAGGGCTGCTAAGGAGATAGTAGTGATCAAGTAACAATGCATGATAAGGTTGGGAAGGTCAGTGCCCTTTAGTTTGAGATCAAGCAAAGTTAGTAGGAATTTGAATAATATTTTAAAATTTGATAAACAGAACATGACACTGTTGAATCTATGAATGTTTTCTATAACATACTGCAACAGCAAAAAAATACCAAAACGTTTTTATAGCATTAGGCATAGTCTGTTTATATTGGGAACAATATCATCATGAAGTGATGGTAAGTGGGTGATTTAATTAAGGGGCCGGCGTTGCATGCGTAGTTCATACAAACGTAATACGAAAATAATTTGTAAATCAAACATATTCTTAAGGTAGTATGTATTTATTTCGATTGGATTACCAAAAATTGAATATCTATGTTCCCAAATATATATTTTGAAAGGACAATGATATAAAGAAGAGATATGGAGAATTTAAAACTTCTATAGAAAACTTATTTTTCTAGAGATGTTATTTTTCTCATAACTCTAGAAAAATAAGTTTTCTATAGAAGTTTTAAATTCCTCATATCTCTTCTTTTCGTTATTTTTCTCATAACTCTTGTTTATATCAACAAGAGTTATGAGAAAAATAACATCTCTTCTTTATATCATTGTCCTTTCAAAATATACATATATTTGGGAACCTAAATATTCTGTATTCCAATCGGAATAAAGACACACTACCTTAAGAATATGTTTGATCTACAAATTATTTTGGTATTACGTTTGTATAAACTACGCATCCATCGCCAGCCCATAAGGTCCACATCTGGGACATAGAAAATAAATCATCAAAGAAGTTATTTACCATGGTTCATTGGTGCTTGGTATAAGAGTAAACAGCTGATGTAAACACAACAAATGCTTTCAACTAAAAGTATCTCAAGTACAGCAGACTGCTTATTAAAATTTGAAACAGAAACATTTAACAATACTATTCCTCTTCTTTATCATAACAAATACCTACCTTGCAATACAACATTACAGACCATTATTTAGCTTCGTAAGGCCCAAAGCTACCCTGCCCCCTTATTTTTGTCATTGAATTAGGTTGTTTTTCTTGTCATTAAATTAGGTTGTTTGGGCCTTACGAGGATAATTAACAACAATAAAAGTCAATATATTATCCTCATAAACGGTGCTAATTATTAGCTGAATGCTAATTATATAAACATAATAATATTAGGTGACAGTCACAACCATTTTAGTCATGAGAATATACTCAATAATCAACCAGTAACCAGTTAAAACATCCACTATAGAACATAGGCCTCATGAAAACTGCTGCATTACAAAAGAGTAAGGGAACATTGAAAATCTGATGGCAAATAGCTGCTAGGTATAGTAAGGTGTTATTAGCATACAGGAAGAATTTGGTGCCTATCTTGGTTGAAACTGTTCCATCAGTATCTCTGAAATATAATATACACAGCCTCTATTCCCAGAAGGGGAAGACCGAGGTGTGTTCCTCAGCCTCACTCTGATGGGACTGGTAAAAAAACTGGCTGTTAATAAATAATAAACAAAAACTAACGTAGTTTCTAAAGCTGTCATATACAGTGATGGTTCAGACACATCACTACTTGCAGACTTCCCCGAATTCTGGCTCTGGTTCTGATTGAGACTCTTGTCTTTCTTCTCCACAATATTCTTGAGGATGCCATTATGTGCCCGTGTAGCCACTGGCTTAGGAGGATCCTTAGCAAAGTGCTTTTGGACTGCATCTATGGCATTTGTAGCCACTCTCTGCAGTGTCTTTGCTTTGGAGTTCTTACCATTCAATATGGTTGTCTGTGGTTTGATGCTCTAAAAATTAAGGATTTGGTTAATTGTTTTACATTATTAATAGAGGATGAGGCAAGGATGCATTTAGCTTCTTTAAAAGAGTAAGGAGAAAGATTGAATATTTTGACCAGAGATAAAATATCTCAAGAAAGTAAAAGGAAACTTCGTAAGAAATTCTTTTTCTTGTTATAAATAAAACATTACTGCAGGAAATGTATTCTAAATGTAATTTAATAATAATTAATAAAGTTAAAACTTTTGTTATCTCTCCACAACACATTGGTTGACCTTGGCCCTATTTGCTGAAGTTTTAGGCACACAATGATTTACTCAAAATGTTGAGAAAGCTACCAACTTACTGCACTTTAGTAAAAAAACATAACCACACATGTAGCAACCTAGATAAATAAAAAATGTCATTCTGTCAGTAAAAAGGTTTTGGAGGGGAAAGTTCATTGACATTTGCAAATTCCATTGTTAATATTAGAAAATTAAACCACATGGATTCTAACAATATATCACGACTTATCACCGTCGTAAACGCCCATGTAATAACAAGGGGTAGAAGTACCCTCGACTGATTATTGTTAAAAAATATATAGTAAAACCTTTACGGTTGGGAGCATTTTGCTCTCCACAGTAACCTTCTTCAGCCCCATGACTTTGTCCTTGTCCTGGAGCGCGCTGGTCTTGTTGAAAGCGTTTGTGATATCCCCAAACGCCGCCCGCTTGGCCGTAACATCTTTCAAAGGACTATCAGCTTTCCTCTTATTTGGAACTTTCAAAATGTCCTTGTGAGTCTTCAGAGAAGCCAACTGCTTACTCCTCGTCGTAATACCATGCCCCAATAATCCATTCAAGTTCTCATTGACGCCGATCGGCTTCGATGCCAACCTTGTTGGCGCCATTATGGAGGGACTGAAACAATCCCACAATAATTATCACGTGCACTGATTAACGTGGTAAAATCACACGGTTTAACAATTATCTAACGGTCCCTCATATGTAATTACAATGTAAACGTAAACAAGCGTTTCAAAATCGTCACGTCTAACGACTGAAAATGGAGGCAAAACAAGCGAACATCGATCGTCACAGCGTCAAACGGCTTTAAAAAGTTATTTTTGTACTCACATTTTATTAAACGGCGGTGGCCGTTTTGATTGAATTGTGGTTACTTTAGAAGTTGCACGGCCTGATAATAATTTCAAAATAATAATTTTTAACTAAATTTTAAGATAAATTCAACATGACACCGGACTGATCAAACGTCTTCAAAAACCGTTGAAGTTGATCTACTTTAAAAAATTGTATTGGTCCAACGGTAAACCAATGGAGAGGAGGATGCAAATTTACGTTCCGTTCTACTTGTAGTGTGCTGTAATTCAAAACGTTACGTGATGACGGTGATATTTCTGTCTACAAACAAAGTAGAGTACATACGGCGGTACTCGGCGGTAGGTTCGGCGGCGGCGGTCTAAAATATTATAATAATATGCAAGGACCATTTTGGTTACCCATTGAAAGGGTTTTCGATGGGTTTTTCTAAGCAGTTAATCAAAAACCCATACGATGTGGTTAACCCTTTTGAATTGTTAAAATAAAAACCATTCAAATGGTTACCCGTTGAAAGGGTTTTCGATAGAAACTCATACAGTAACATTCCGACTCGGAGCAATGTAACATGATCTCTCGATGATGGGCATGGGTTGCAAAATGGAATAGCACGCGACCCAGACCCAGATAAATGCCAGTGACCTTGAGTGGTTAGCTTGCGTGTTCTGTACTGAGCTCACACAACGCGTCGTACGTTCAGCCAGTAATAGGACTCGCCCATCTAGGAGCGCTGTCAGCAATTTGACGCATTATTAATTTATTATACACAAAACAAAAGGTATTTTAATAAAACGCGTAAGTATACTAAAAGTTCAATATATTATCTTTAAATTGGTGAAGGTTTTAGAAAAATACGCTTGGTAGACTTTGCGCCATTCTTAGTTTTTTATCCGCGTTAGACATAACTTTACAAATTAATTTCAATATGTAATATAATCTAAAATATTCACATAATATGTTATTGAGAGAATGCTCTAATATAATAAAAAAAAATCAAATCATTCACTACTCGTTTAGACGTGACGTTACCGACCGGCTTGTAAACAAGGATCTACTCGTATGATCAATTGATATTATTGCATGTAATAAAGAGTTAATTTTAGCTTTGCTGGGCGCTTATCGAAATTACTTATTAGGTATTATTATGATTTTTTCATGTCACTGGGTTTCAAGTAGATAATTATAGAACCCATTGAATGGGTTATCATGTAACCCTTTCACTGGGTTTCAAGTATAGAACCCATGCAATGGGTTATTCATATTGCAGGGATAACCCTTTCACTGGGTTTCGAGCGTAGAACCATTCAAGGAGTTACATCATGATAAAGGTAACTTCATAAACGGCTTACCCCTTCGAAAGTCTCTGATTTTATTACAGTAAGGGCCTGTGGTAATGGTAAAGGGAGGGCCAGTGTGACATCGTTGAGTGTGGTCATACATGCATGCCATCAGGGTATACATATATGTTCTGTGGTGTGGTGTGTTGTGTTACCACATCGTAGCGAAAAAATGTGGCCAAGCAGTGGTTACATGTGATTAGTGTCGCAGCAGCTTCTTGCAATTGCGTTGTAGTAACTACAAAATTCCAATGTGGTTGCGTTGTCGCTAGTAGTTGCGATATGGTTACGTTGTATATTGTGTGCAGACAGTCTAATCGATCCCGGCTGTGACGCAATGTTAGGTATGTTTGCAAAGTGGCCGGCCGCTAGTGTGCGGTTTCGCTGGTGGTTGCGTTGTGGCTGCGACCTGGCCTTGATGACGTGGTCGGTAGCACCCACACTGTTGAATTTGACGGCCAAATGAGTTCCGTGTGAATAAATTAACACCAGTCCCCGTTTTGTTGTTGGGGTATTTACGTGTGATCGATCAGGCCAGTGGCCAAAGTATATAGGCACTAGTAGTTTTAGTATTTCGTAGTGAGATGTGGACATAAAAAAAAAATGTAGAAATGTCTTTGTGGTCGTAACCGCGGGTGTGTGCGCGCAACTGTGTTGGGTTCGACTCCCAAGTTGGGTAGTGTTATTGGTATTGTAGGAGGTTGTTCAGTAGGAGGTGAGAGTCTGGATTTGAGCCAGGTAGCTAGTACATTTCGTGTATACAATTGCCCATCGCATCGGGATTCATACAATTCAAGTTTAGTTTATTAAATAATAATAGTGGACTTGTTAAAATTCATTTCGTTAAAATAATATTGGTCACGAATAATGGAACGTAAATGTCAAATACCAACATAGCCGACGTTCCAGTTTAATTATGGAAGTTTTAACATAAAATATTTTTATGCATTTTAGAATATTCAAATTGTCAAGTACTTTAAACTATGGTATGTGGTAATTATAAAGTTAATTAAGAAAAAAACAGTTATACTACTAGCCTTTCTTTTCTTACTCTAAGCTACTAGTAGACTGCGATGATAATGCTATAAAGTAGTCTATGGATAATGCTCAATAAAGTAACACTGTTCCCGTGTTCCGCGTCGAAACGCGTTTGATAATAAGTTGTAAGTTGTGGTCATTGTACTGGTCTGATGTATCATGTACTCTCTGTTTAGAGTTTTTAACAAAAATATAATAAAGTGATAGCAAAATAACTGTAGTATTACAGTGCCTGAAATAAAAATGTTGGGTGGAGTCAAGCTGAAAGTAACGTTTACCCATGAAAAGACTTGCTTCGCTTATATCAGTCCAAAGTACAGCACAAACAATGAACAGGTAAGTATTTTGATCCTATAATGATTAGGTTTGAAAGCCTTGACCTTGCTGTATAGATTTAAAACACATTAATTTTGGCAAATCATTGAGGTTAGAATGTTGTTTACTTATAAACAAACATTTCTTTTGTTTCCACTGTTTATGTTCTAGCAATGGAGTGCAAGGAAAACATTCCACTGATTAAACATTAATTCATACTCTAATAACACTACTTATCATCAGCGTATTTTTCTACATTGTTATTATTCTTCTCTCGTATCAGCATTAACTATTCATTATTAGCACAAAAAAAAATTGTTTTGTTTTCAAAAATAATGGATTTAAAAGAAAGCTTGGTTTCCGACTAAAGTTGTGCAATATTATTGCGGCATCATGATTTTGTGTAGCTGGAAATATGTTGCTCCACAGCCACACATGCTTAAGCTGCACTGTTGCCAGCTACACGTCATCTCCTTGCATTCATTTTGTGCAACTTTTGTAAAGTTATGAGTCTTTATAATGAAATCTTTAAACATATTTATGCACTATCCAAGCCTCTACTGTATTATAAAGACCAAGAGTGAGAAGCTTCGGTATATTCTAAATATCGCCGGTTCATAAAGTGCTTCGCTTTTTTTTGTCTCCTTATAACACACATTTTAACTTTATAACAGACACTATTTTAAAAATTATAATTTTGCCATCATCTCATTCCAGACCCAATGCGTCCAAGTACTATGCCGAGACAAGCAGATTCTCCTATGGGTGGTGTTCAACAGCGGTGTCTCAGAGGGCTACATAGCCTGCAACCCTATATACAGTCGTATGGTGGGTCTAGAGGAGGCAGCAGACGTGTTTGTGTCTCCATATGCTGATGTAAAGGTGTTGGAAGAGCTGTACGTTGAGACTGATAGTCCTGATGATCAGGAGATTTTGGTAAGTTATTAACCATTTTTTTCACTGCAAACTCGTAATAAAACGCCAATGTGATGATAGTTGTTAAGGCAATTTCTCATTTTAATATCAGTCAGGATTAAGTTTCAAATTAAGGCTCTCGCAGATAGGCATGACGGGACAGCGCTACGCGACGACACTAATACAATAATTTATGAAAACTTCATGGAAATTGTTCTACAAGAGTCGCGTTGCGCTGTAGCGTCCCGCCTGTCTGCGGAAGCCTTTAATAATCACTGTAAAATTGGTGCTTATTTAGTTTGGGAAAAGTGAGTACTGTCATGTCATGACACTGTATGAGGCTGTGTTCTCTTTAGATTCATTTTTTAACTTTACTGATAATATTTTTAAATATTGTATTACATCATGGCCTTTGCCCAGCAGTGGGATGATACAGGCTAACAGTAACAGTAAGTATTACCTACTTATATCATATTAATTTAAAACATAGTAGATATTGGGGTTGTTTAGTGAATTAAAATGTTACAGTTTTGAGTGGTAAAGGACTATAATAATTAATATACATCATTTATTTCAGGAACACAATACAGAACTACTACAAATGCGGATATTAGATCAACTACGTCTAGTAGTAGCTAATCAAAAGACAGTAGTTTGGATATCAGCATCATTACCAATAGTTTTCACACCTAAACAAACAGGCATTCTAGTCAACCACAGTCAAATCATTGTCAAAATCGATGCTTTCAACAGCATACATAAATACCCTGCTCCAACTATCAATGTCCCTAAAGAAACCGAACATTTTAAAAACATTGGTACTATTAATAAAGGAATGCTGGCTCCGTACTTAAATGTTCCAAAAAAGTTAGTACTAAGAGCAGTCCCAATTGACAGCGATGGTAAAAAAAACTTGGTTCATCCCTATACAGTATTTATCCATGAAGACTTTATTGAAGAAAAGTTTAAAGACTTGACCATAATTTTGTCTACAATGACGAATATACCGTCTATCCTAAATGAAAGCGATGATGACAGTGAGAACAATAATATAGCAATCAATGATGTTTGTGTAGAAATCGTGCCAATAGACTCTGTGATCTACAGGAGTTTGTGCCGAGAAGTACACAACAGAAACATACCTACAGTACTTATACCAAAATCTTTAAATGCCATAATTAATATTGAGAATGGCATGAGAATAATTTTCACTCTAATAGGCGATAGCATAGACCAACCTGACCATATAGATGTAGTGACATATTCAGACCAAAAACAATTGGACCAGGATGTTATAGAGAGCTTCAAGAACTGTGTCATAAGTAGCACACATTCTGGTAGAAAGTTCCTTATAAACAATGGGCTGATAAAACAGAATACGGAAATTAGTACTGGCTTTATACAATTTAAATTAAAACCAGAGAAATTGAAATTCACAATGTTGAATTCGGAATCATTTAGAAATTGTACCATAGCTGCTAAATGCTTGAATGATACGGACATGGTAGTACCAAAAACAGTGATTTCCAAACTTGATTATGATTATAAGAATTATTGTAGAACAATGATATCTATGGAGTCTTTGATTGAAAAAGTTTTGTCACATGTGAACTTTGAGATACACAGAGAGGCGACTTTCAAAGGTGCTTCTGAAATTAAGAGTAATGTTTTAATTACTGGTGAGTTGTTAAACTTTCTATGGATTTTTTTTAAATCAAAAATATTAATCTTTGTTAAACAGGAAATTACGATGAGCGAAATAAACAAAACAGTTTACAACTTCGCTCTTTAACAAAAACAGATATTTCTGAAAATAATCTCATGTTGAAGGATTTTGTAAATTGTCAAAAATTCTAAAAACATCAAACATTTATCCCTTCTCTATTTTGAATCGGTTGATAGACCATAAGCGAATTCGTTCAAAGATTGTCGTGAAAATAAATAAAGGCTTTTGGCTCTTTTTCATAGGTCTAAGTGGCACAGGAAAATCCTCATTCTGCCAAATAATCCAGAAGGAGCTGACAGTGTGGTCCCACATTCTCCACTGTCGGTCCCTCAGAGGTCGTAAGGACATTCCCGAAGTGCTGGGCAAGGCTATCCTGATGTGTCAGGAACATAGCCCGGCTGTGCTGGTATGTGATGACGTGGATTCACTGGTGCCGCCGAATGTGGAAGGTGCTTCGCCTCAGGATATTGCTTATTATCAGAGGTAAGGTCGAAGATAGCTTTTTAATACAGATCAATGAGAACCCTTTTTTTTGGGTGGGAAATTATCAAATAACTTCTCCCGCTCTGGGCGGAGCGGGTCGGACTTTTACTGACTAAAACCCACCCGTGTTCTTTCAGTTGCCTGTGTGCCAGGGCCACGATATCCCTTTCGCACAAACTTGCAACCTTGGCAGGAAATTAGAACCCTGAATGAAATATGCTGCATGAGAAATATTCAATTAGTTTTAGTTTCCGTAATTCAGTTTTTTAGATCATTGTAGGATTAAAGTGTCTAAAGTGCTTGAGAGCAGTGGTGGCCTAGTCAAAACGGCATTGATGTATTAAATAGGAAGATATGGTACGCGCTCCTCGATGTGGATTGCATAAATTAGGGGAAAGAACACAATCGACCTTCATTATTCTCGGTTTGCGGGGAATACCAGAATCGTAGTTTGTTTCCGAGTTATTATGGGTACGTAACAGTGACAATTATTTCTATCTCGTTCCCGCTATAG
Organism: Tiliacea aurago; assembly: GCA_948098905.1. Classification (NCBI taxonomy): domain Eukaryota; kingdom Metazoa; phylum Arthropoda; class Insecta; order Lepidoptera; family Noctuidae; genus Tiliacea; species Tiliacea aurago. The sequence continues at coordinate 26,429,798 of OX402581.1, read as the reverse complement.
CCCGCGTAATATGTCTCTCTATTTCGGTTGTCGAGCACATGACGCACGACATCGGGTCCATTTAATATTTACGTGATGTTAGTACATCAATTCAAAACGGTGATGGAAAACATCGTGACGAAACCGGCATGTCCTAGAACCAACAATTCGAAGACATGTGACATTTACCAACCCGCACTGGACAGATTACGGCCCACTCCCTCTCACCGGGAGGAGGCCTGCCTCCCAGCAGTGGGAACATTATTGGCTAATTATGCCTATGCCAATGATATTATATTAAAACAGATATGTTAAACACTCACAAAACAACCGAAAAAAGTGTTCCGCGCAGCAGCGGCAGCACACATACCTAGTTTTCATTCATTTTAAATTTCACTACAAGTAAAAATGATAGAAAAGAGATGGCTTGATAAAAACAACAAGAAAAAAAGAGACAGCTAGTGTTGTCAATTGCGCGTGAATGTAAACAAACATTATTCTGGCCACTAATCACAGTAATCACCGAATGTTGGCATCACAGACTAGCAAATTGTGAATGGAGTGCATGCGTCCTTGTCGTCCTCACGACAAAAAAACGTATTCCCATTTCTTTCTTTTTTCTAACCGCCAAATATGAGAAAATTAGGAAAATAATTGAAATATATGAATAAATCGAAGTATATTGCGTACTTACATGTGGTATGAGATCCCTTGTGTTTTATTTACTTTGGTATTATAATTGGTACACTTTCTAAATACACACGATGGCATTTTTTTAACTTTCTATATGCTTCAACTAAGCGTATTACTCGTCATGCGTGTCGCAGACTTTTGTAAATAGTTGGCAATGTACGATTCTATTTCTAACACCTATATCACAATCCAACTTCAGATGATTTCTGAATAACTAATCTCGCGAATTAGATACATTCATCCAAAGTCTGTATTTATCTGGTATTAACGGCCTATACATACACTGTGAACCAGACCCTTAAGGGGACGATAACCGACTTTTAATGATTTTATACTGAAGATCACGTCTAAACGAGTAGTGTTAATGATTTGAAAAAAATATATGATAAATTAGAGCATTTTCTCAATAACTTAATATGTGAACATTTTTAACCGACTTCACAAAAAGGAGGAGGTTCTCAAGTAGTCTGTATTTTTTTTTTTTGTTTTTTTTTTTTTTTTTTTAATGTTTGTTACCTCAGAACTCCGTCGTTTATGAACCGATTTGGAAAATTATTTTTTTAATTGAAAGGATATACTTCCAGATTGGGCAGAGGTGTACCTGTAGTACACCCACATTTAATATTATATTTAATTAAATTTCGGAAGTCGGTGGCCATAAACGAAAATACAAAACCAAAGACACCGACTTCCGAAATTAAATTAAATATAATATTAAATGTGGGTGTACTACAGGTACACCTCTGCCCTACCCTTCGAGGAAACAAGGCGTGATGTTATGTTATGTGCTTCCGAAATTAAAGTTATTTTTCACTTTTTAGTGTTTTTGTTGGAAGTCAGTTGTTTTTTTTGTAAAAAAGTTTTTAATTGTGTATATTAAATTAATAATGCGTCAAATTGGGGACAGCGCTCCTTGGTGGGCGAGTCCTTTTACTGGCTGAACGTACGATGCGTTGCGTGAGCTCAGTACAGAACACGTAAGCTGACCACTCAAGGTCACTGGCATATATCTGCGTCTTAATTATTTTAATATAACTACGTACGTTTTCCTTCGCAGGTTAGCAGTAGTAATAAAGCACCTGCTGCAGACTTGTGCTGGGGTGTGCGTGCTGATGACGTCACTAAGTATGAAGGATCTCCATCCAACGTTGAGACAATTTAGCGGGAAACCATTGTTCACTGCTCAGTTTGATGTGCCTGAGTTAGAAAAGGTTTGTTACAGTATTTAATAGTTCAAAACAAGACTTGTGTTTGTGATAACCACAAGTTGATTGATGAATTTACAGGATACATTTTTTACATGGCTAGGGTGAAAACCAAAACTATGATGGATACATCCTTATGGTCAAAGGATTCCTGAGCTCGATTTGAGATAAATTTTGAACTGTATTATTGGTGAATTTAAATCTTTTTTTTATTGTCAGGCCTACTCATTGGACCGCTTTTTTCGCATTTATGTATTACTTAGCGACACTTCTGTTGATTGTAACGGGTTTTTCAACAAGAACTTTGTTTTTTTAAACAAAATAAAACAAAGCGAAAAAAAAGGGAAATTTTTATTGTAATAGAAAGAGTAAGGTTTGGCAATTATGAATGAAAAATGATATCGAACATGTCCATTGTCCACTACGGCCACGCTCACAGATGTCGATTCTTTCATCATGAATTTTCAATCAATCAATCAATATCTTTATTGTGGTATTGTCTAATTTATTGCAAACCAAATTTCCCGATCGCATAATTTCATCCGATCGTGTGATTTAACTCCACTGGATTATTTTATGTGGGGCTATGTTAAAGATAGAGTCTATACGGAGCCACTCGAATCGATTGCAGCCTTACAACTCAAAACCCGTGATGCGATTAACGAAATAGACCCGCCATATTGCCAAAAAGTGATTGACTGAAGTGATTGTCTTTGATGAAGGAATCGACATCTGTGAGCGTGGTCGTGGTGGACATGTCCGATATAATTTTCATTCATAATTGCCAAACCTTACTCTTTCTATTACAATAAAAATTTGAATCATTTTCATCTAAATTGTTTGTTTTATTTTGTTTTAAAAAACAAAGTTATTTTTGAAAACCCCGTTACTTACTTTTTACTGTATTTTTAGGTAGAAAGAACAGAGTTATTCAAGCATTTACTAAACGATAAGATTCGTCAAGAGTTTGAGATAGAAGATGATGATGTCATCAAGCTGGCGACGGACACCGCCGGTAGTAGTGTCAGAGATATTATCGATTATTTGAACAAGAAAATATTTAAAGCTGTGAAGAAGAAAAGTAAGTGAACTAAGCACATAATTATATGTTTTTTGATTATAACTTCAAAAAGGTGCAACCTACGGAACAAGCATCATTACATTTTTAAAGTAAACAAAATTTGATACATTTTGAGTTCAGCTAGGTCTTGAAATGAAACAATGAATACTTTATAATAATTATATTGTACACAAAGAAACAACACGTTACTCTCTCGCGCACTCCCGAATATTTGTGTCGTCTATCAATCACATCGTGCCGATCGCTAGTACTGCCCGCCCTAATACGCATAGGGTTGGGACAACCATTGGATTGGCGTTAACAGTTCGGCCTTCCATGAAGAAGCACGAAGGGGTCGACATCCTCTCTAGCGATTATGACGTGCTCGTACTCGTCGCTCTTCTCCAATGATGTCCTCACAATGACGCAGTATTGGTACTATTGGTACTATAGGGTTCCGCTTGTGCTTAAAGCTAAATAACTACTTTACAACTTTGTCTGTCATTTTATTCGCGTAGAACGAGTATTTTAATCGATATCCTGCTCAGAAAAAACACAATTTTGTACGTTTTTGGAAAAATTACCAATGTTTGAAGTGCTGCATCTCGGGTTCTTTTGGACTTACAAAGTTACGGCTGCGCTCAAATTTTGTTTACTTTAAAAATGTAATGATTACTGTTCCGTAGGATGCACGATAGAGGGTTTTCGAGAACCACGCAGTTAGCACAGGTCTTTCAAAGGTGCAAACTTGGTTTTCCACTATTGGTATCTATCCTAACAATATCCCAAAAAATCGTATCAGTATAATTTTTTTGGACCCGCATAGCTATTCACAAATGTCCGATACGCTTCTGTGCCGAATCGAACACTAATCAATGTTATCAAAAGAGTCCTCCAAAGGCTGTTCACAAATCCAAAACCCCGTAAATTTTGTCCATTTAACTCAAATAGACTGCCGCCATTCTTGCGACAGCTATTTGCAGTCGGGGGCAAGGCAAATTAGTAATTGAAATATGTCATTTTCGATTCGACAACCTGTCGAATGTTTGTGAATAGCTATGCTGTCGCTATTTTTGTGTCTACGGTGACTGGCATACTTAGAACACTCGTAGTTTCAATCGCTTTTATTACCCGACTGCTCCAGAAGGAGGGTAATGTTTTTCGAGAGTATGTATGTATATTTCTTTGGCTCGCTCTGTAGCCTAAACAACTTGATGGATATTAACATAGTTATGACTTGTCGTTAGATTCATCTTAATTGTGGGAGTGACATAGATAGGCAATATAATATTTATATATTGCGTCTGCAAATACAAAAAAGGGAGGGGAAGGTTTTTTTAAAATAAATTATAGCAATGTTGGTATCAAATAAAAGCTGTAATGAGTCAATTCCAAATACACAAATAAACTAAAAAGCTTGAAATAAAGTAAATTATTAATTATATAATAATAAATTCATTAAAAAATACAAAAAACCCGACTGCAAAAACACATACTGGAAAGAGAAACATAAGCACTATTATCTATAGAACTTTGTTTTTCGTAAGGTATTGTTATTGGTTAGTTCCCTGTCCTCCTGCTCCTGTGTTTTTGTAGTCGGGTTTTTACATTTTTTTATTATGCAAATATGGTGCTGGATTTTAAAACTGAATTATAATTTCCAACACCCTTGCATATTTATAATTTATACAAATTGCTTTTAAATTGGTTCAAAAATAAAGAGTTTGATTTTAAAAGTGTCTATTCACTGAAGTTTCCGTTTTGCTCATGATTAATTGACCTGTTTTTTATGTGATTTTTTTTAATTCATTCTATCTCTTGTAGAATCCAATCCCAACGACCCAAAGCCACGCCTAGTAGAAGATATAACGAAGGATCAGGAGAAAGCCAACGAGTTTGATATCTGGGGACCTGTGGGAGGGTTAGAAGATGTCAAGCAAGAGCTTACTGAGTGTATATTCTGGCCGATTATGGTGAGTGATAGAGTGGAATAAAACCTACATTTACTGAAGAAGTATATGTATAAAATTATTCGAAAATATTTTTTTTTATGGTTTCGTATCAAGGGCACAAATATGTAAAAAATGACACAATAATGTCTCAAAAATGAACAATTCGCGATGCTATCATCATCATCATTTCAGCCGAAAGACATCCACTGCTGGACATAGGCCTCCCCCAAGCACCGCCACTTCGACCGGTTCTGTGCTTCCCGCATCCAGCGGATACCTGCGGCCTTCGGTCCACCTTGTAGGAGGCCTTCCAACGCGATGCCGCGATGCTATGCAGAAATAAAACGATTACATTATTAAACCATTCCTTCAGTCTTGATTGGATTTATCCGTACATAAACTGACGTCCTTATTCCCATTGGGGTAGGCGGACACTACAGAACGCCACCTGATACTATCATTACATATTGAAAGAAAGAAAAAAAGAAAGAAAAATGCGTTTATTGGCATTACAGCAAAAAATACACAATAAAACTATAAAAAACAGAAAACAATGCCAAAAGGGCCTCAGCTCAGCATGTCAGATGACAACACAAGGTGTACCACCTGACGCTGATTTTCAGCTGCAACCCACGAGTGCCATACGCTAGAATGATAAACACATACAGAAGTGTGTGTCCGTTAATTAAATGAATTCAATTACCTAAAATAACTCCCATAATAAACATTGAAAACCCCTACTATCGTTAAAATGTTCCCTAATTTATAATGACCGCGATTTATATTTCTGTTTTAAAACTTTATTCTGAATAAATAATTTAAGCTAATCTATTTCCCCCACAGTACCCAGCCCTATTCCCGTCTCAATCCTGTGGGGTGCTACTTTACGGCCCGCCTGGAACCGGCAAGTCGCACATAGGCTCCTGCCTAGCCCGCCTGACCAACATGAACATGATCACCGTGAAGGGACCCGAGTTGCTGTCCAAGTATATCGGACAGAGCGAGAAGGCTGTCAGGGATATATTTGACAAGTTAGTATAACTTTGTTGCTAGAGCTTAGTATGTACCAAAATCGGAACGAATGCCGCCATCTTGTTTTTTCACAATTCACACGATACAATTTCACGAAACAATTTCACCAATTATTGACCAAGAGCGATTTTGAAAGATGAATCTGGCTCATTTATTTATTTATTTATAGTTAATTAAAACGGCACAGGTCCAATTACATTATATACATAGGATTATACATAGAATTACCAATACCAAATAAATAGAATTATAACAATTATATTAAAATAAGCATTCAAATAACATTAATTAAAACAAAAACACAAAAATTAAATTCAAATTATTTATAATTATTTGAGTAAATGATTAAATAAATTAAATACATCATAACTAACATAAACTAACATGTAACAGTAGATATCCTCGCATATTGTCTCTCACAAAACACCAGACAAGCAAGCATTATTTTCTTCCATTCATCAGCAAACAGATCATATTCAGGGTCGACAGTCGGGAGGGCGTTTAGCATCCTTAGGGTTCGACATACTGGGGATTCGGCCCTAGCAACAGATCTAGATAGCGGTGGTGCGAACAGGTTATGACGGCGGCTTTGACGGTGCCCAAGGTATTTGTCGGGCACAAATAGGCGGCAGAAAAGTCCGTGGAGCTCAGGGCAGTCCATACGACCGCTTAGGGGTTTACAGGCAATCGTGAGCTGATCAAAGCCCCTTCTTACCTCCAATGAATTGAAGCCCAAGACCCCTAGAAGGTAATCGTTGGGTACATGAATGGAAAGTAATGGTACAGCCTTTGATACAAAAATCTCAGGATGGTTTTCTGAAGTTTCTCAAGCATCAGTGTCTGAGACGCAGTATGTGGATGCCAGACACAGGCGCTGGACTCGAGTTTACTCCGAACCAAAGTGATTTACAGAAGTTTAATAATACTGGGATTGCGAAAGTCACGAGCGTTCCTCCATTCTTTTGGATTCTGTTCTGGCTCATATATAGGCTATGAGCCAGATTTCATCTTTCAAAATCGCTCCCACAGTATTTGGATTTAATTTGTTCCATGGTCAGTAAAAGCATAATAAGGAAATACTAAGAATACGCATTCCGGTTTCAATGTGTCTCTATTGGGCTTGAACGACATTGACAGGTTTGTTGGTTAACAATTTATGAAATTGTAAGAATAAAATTATACGCATTTTTCCAATGTTTCGGGCATCGGGCCTCAGGTAGATGGATTGGTTGATAGAATATGCTTTATCGTACACCAAAAATTTAACAAAGCTCTGTATGTTTTATTTTTCAACAGAGCGGACATGAAGAGGCCTTGCATTTTGTTCTTCGATGAATTCGACAGTCTCGCGCCCAAGTAAGTTGCTATTGTAAGTGTCCACCTCGCTTCATATTTTGTACGCATTTTCATTTATTTATAGTTATTTATTAATAACGCCTATTAGGGCATGTTATCACGAATTATTTTTACCCAGTAAGATTTCAAATGCTCATATTTGTTGAATAAATTGTAGCTAATGGCTTGGTAAAGCTACTGTAAAACTGTTGAAACAGCGATGAGCTAGACTTTTTAATTGAAATAATTTTCTGCTTTAGTTTTCTAGATGCAATCCTCATATTTTTGTATTTATTTTGACAGCTATTAAAATATTGCGTTTAAAAACTGCCTTCGTTTTTCGCAATAGTCATCGAGTGATTCATAGTCACATTAACAATGTTACCATCAAACATTTTTATAACACAGTCAAGCATCGTTCAAAAATAAATAAGTAATAGTTTAAAAAACACTAGAAAAACACGCTTTTAAAAATGCACGTAAAAACGAAACGTGCAAACACGACTATGATACGATATTCCATCATGGAATGCCAGTGCCTATCTTCCGGCTTCATCATCAGACCTTGAAACCTAATCGTGGTCAAAGTTCATTACAAGATTTTTCTAAGAAATCCTAAACAGCTATGATACGATTTTCCATCATGAAGTTCCAGTTAATATCTTCCGGCTCCATCATCAGATCAGTTCGACAGTACCATATTATTGTATTGTCATCGGAACTACATACAGCTGCCAATTTTCATTACGCTACGACCCTTGGAAGATGGTTAAATTAGTTACCTTAGATTCCATTACATAGTTACATACAGGTCGACCTATTAAAAGCGTGTTAATCACTTCACTTATTGGACTTAATTTCATCCAAGAGCCGAACTTTCCTCTTAATTCATTGTCTTTTTCTTAGACGAGGCCACGACTCAACAGGAGTAACAGATAGAGTAGTGAACCAGCTCTTATCTCGCCTGGATGGGGCCGAGGGAGGGGCCCGGGGGCCCGTGCTGGTGGCCACGTCGCGGCCCGACCTGGTGGACCCCGCGCTACTGCGGGCCGGCCGCCTGCAGCGACACGTGTATTGCGCACTACCTGACCGAGTTAGTACTAAACTTAATCAAAATCTTAGATACTAACTAGCGACCGACACCTTGACAATGCATCAGGATTTCTTTATTTTATGTAGTTTTAATGTTAATGTCTGTCGTCTGTGTGGTGCCGGACGTAAAGAATAGCACTCCCCTATTTCTTCCCGTGGGTGTCGTAAAAGGCGACTAAGGGACTTACTAGAGAATGGGCAGCAGCGTTTTCTATGCATTTTAACACCATACTGAGATCGCCAACCCGCCTGCCAAGCGTGGCGATTATGACAAACTTCACTTTGGGGGGAGGCCTATGTCCAGCAGTGAACGTCTTTCGGCTGAAATGATGAATGAATGATGAATGTTTATGTATAACCCTGAGACAGCTAGAAGGCGTCGTGGCAGACCCCACCGAAGACGGCGGGACAAGCTGGACAAAACCAACGACCAGTGGGCCACATTAGTTGGATCACAAACACTGGAATTCCTCGGGAGAGGCCTTTGCCCAGGAGTGGGATGATGCAGGCTAACAGTACCATAGAAGGCGTCGCGGCAGACCCCACCGAAGACGGCGGGACAAGATGGACAAAACAAACGACCAGTGGGCCACATTAGTTTTGGATCACAAACACTGGAATTCCTGGGGAGAGGCCTTTGCCCAGCAGTGGGACAATGCAGGCTAACAGTACCAGTACCACATAAATCTTCTGGAATAAATTCTCTAAATGATATGAAACCGCATCAAAGTTCGTTGAGTGTTGTAAAAGAACAACGCGGTCACACCGACTATGTATGTATAGATTATCAAGTTTTGGAGCCACAAACACAATGTCATCCAAGACAAAGTTTAAATGCCATTACAACCATCATTTAACCTGTTTTACAACTGTGGGCTAATTGCGTAACACACTATCAGTAGGAATCGGTTTCAATTTGACAATTACGTTATCGATCAGACAAATTTTTATAACATAAGAAGCAATGTATTAGCAATATTCTTCAAAATCATTCCGATTCCGCTTCAAACCGTGTTGCGCAATTAGGGTGCTGGTCTCTTAAAACTCAACTTGGGCCGATATTTCAATCGTCAGATTACTTTCGCCTGAAGAATTAATATGGCGGTTTGACTTATTTTCTGTATAAAAGCTGATTGATTCCTCAGATAAAAGTTATCTGAAGATTGAAAAAAAAAACAAGTATCTTTTCACCAATGATCCGAAATATAATTTCTTTATTCTCACTCGCAGCAAGGCCGCTACGAAGTCCTCCGAACATTAACGAAGAGCGTGCTAGTAGATGAGGCAGTAGACCTTCAGGAGTTAGCAGACCAGACCGAAGGGTACTCGCCGGCTGACCTCAAGTCTATATTAGTCACTGCACAATTGACCAGGCTGGAGACACAACTGGTAAGAGACAGAAATATACGCTTTATGGAAATGTGCTTTTATATTACCAAACCTTATAAGGGTGCTAAAGACAAAATTGAAAATTATAGGCCTATTACAAAACTTTGTCTCTTACCAAAAGTATTAACGTATAGTTTACAATCACTTGTACAGCAGGGTGGTTTCTGGCTTCAGTCCTCAACAACACGGGTTTCTGAAAGGAAGGTCTACAGTCCCCAACCTGGTTCTGTTCACAGATTATATTACAGATCACATAGAAATTAATCCCCGGTTGCCGCAATTTATACTGATACAAGACGCAAGACGTTCGATAGGATCGATCATGAGGTTGAGCTAATATGCCTAAAGTTCAAAGAACAGAGACAAAAAAAGTGGATACCTTACGACTAAATATTTATTATAATCATCAACATCGTGAGGAAACCGGCATGTCCTAGAACAAAAACATCGAAGATATGGTGACATCTACCAGCCCGCACTGCGCCCGCCTGGTGGATTACGGCCCACTTCCTCTCATAGAGAGGAGGCCTGTGTCCCAGCAGTGGGAGGGAATATTATAGGCTGATTATATGCATATGTTTGTTCTAGACGGCGAATGAGGAGAAGACGATGGAATCGGTGGTCGTGTACAAGGACGACATAGAGAGTGCCTTAGCAGAGACCAAGCCTTCACTGTCTATACGACAGAGACTTTTCTATGATATGATGTAAGTTTTACCTATTGTAGTGTGTAAATCACGGACCTATAAGAGAAGCAGACCAAACATTCGCTAAAAATTGCGAAGCCATTACGCACACATAGGGAGTGTTGTCAATACAGGGCCGGGCTAGGGCCGGTTATGTGGTTGCCGGTATTATATCTAACAATATTCAAAGAACCGATACAATTACTTAAAATCCGTGTAAATCTATATTCTCTGGGTATAAGAAGTGTAGAATAGTCTTAACGAATAGAACCACCCATCTATTCCCGTGGTTATTGTAAAAGGCGACTAAGGTAGTACTTTAAGAGGACAATGTTAAGCAGTCCTCTATCCTCCTTTTGACGACCGGCTTGACGGTATATACATGTACAGACCGTTGACGGATTAGTATCGGATAGAAGAATTAGTATCGGATAGAAGAACCGGCCCTGCTCAGATGATGTTGCTTACCAATAAGGCGGCGCGGGATAGACAAGCTACGCGTGAAATTTTGTCTATGTATAACAGGTGACAGAAAGAGATACTATCTACGACTTGTCGTTTAGTAAAAAAAGGATAAAGAATAATGTCCATCTACATAAATATAACTATGGATTAATGTTTGGTCGGCTTCTCTTATAAGTCTGTGGTGTAAAATTAAAGTCCTGAAGGTTTGATACTTATTTAATATCCAATGGGAGTTTTCTGGCAGCTCTGAGACGTCAGGTTAGAACCTGATTTGGTTAGAAGTTTCAAAGCGCCTATGTTTTCTTTAGTCGTGACTGAATGAATGAAACGAATGATGAACGTTATCATATCGTATATTCATGGTCGAAATGGAAGACCTCTTGTCAAAGTGGCGCCCACTGGTAGCTTGAATTTTCATGAAAACCCTCAATTGTAATTTTGGCAACGATCTTAATCGATTCGACTCGTTTGAGAATTCGAAAGATTTTGAGCTAAGACTGATGGGAGCACTATTTGAAGCTGGCGAAATTCTACCACTTTGGTCGTGGTTAATTATTTACAGCGTTTGTTTTTTCTTAAGCTAAGTCAAGATAGTAATCTGTTGGCCTGAAAGTTATTATCTTTCTTTCTTTTCTTTTTTAAAAAAACGTTGCCCCACACTAGGAATTTCTCCTGTATTGTAAATGCATTTACAAACATTTAAAACTCACATACACAAACAGCCAGACCCGGAACAACTACTTGTAGGTCATACAAATATTTGTTCCGTGCGGGAATCGAGCCCGCGACATGCAGCGCAGCAGTCAAACGCTTAACCACTGCGCCAATCGTGTCGAGTTATTATCTTTTTCGAAAGAGTGCGAATAACCTAAACAGTATTTATAATTTTGTAAAAAATCTTTCCAGATACAAAAGATTCCGCGGCGAGAGCTTGACGCCAGAACAGAAAATGATATCGAGCTTCCAGCAGAAGCAAAGGGTCACGCTAGCGTAGATATTGTGCAAATAAATAAAAATACGCCTTAATAACGTAGATAGACTGGATTAGATAAAACATTTTACACTTCAGAAAATAGGGCATTTGACTACAAAATATACACATGAACTAATCTTGTTTTAAAGATGTTTCAGAAAAGGCAAAAGTTACTGTTGTTACTGAGTTATGACGTCAGATTACAGCAGTTCTGTCATATCTCGATCAACATACAACCTGTTACTAAACTGCAAATTGCAAAAAAAGCGTAACAAAATTTAAATGCCGCGAGCTGCTCTGACGCACTTATAGTACTTATCTTTTAGGGTTCCGTATCAAAATGGTAAAAAGAAACCCTTATGGTGAGACTAAGTCTGTCTGTCTGTCTGTCACACCTGGATATCTCGAGAACTGCTTATGCTATCAACTAAATTTAGAATAGTTTTAGATGACGTTTGCAGATTTTTTTTTGCAAAAGGGACTGAAAGGGGGTCTTAAAATTTGAAGTGGGGCTATGTGTGGTATCATATGAAAGAGCGCTGTTTGCACATTCTCAAACCCGACTTTTGATGAAAAATTTAAAAATCTATGTAAACTTCGGAGATAAGGGGGGGAACGGTAAAATACCGTTCCCCCCCTTATCTCCGAAGTATGCATAGATAAAAATCTGAAATTATTCTATGTGATAGAAGTTTATGTAAAGATTACAGGAAAAATAAAACGATGTCTCTAAATAGCACAGTTTTTCAGAAATCATCAACATCATGGTATACTCTCGCGCACCGACCGTTTTTTTTTAAATATTCCTGTCAAATACCCGATTGTGCTAATAAAACCAAATTCAATGTTAGATGTATTCATCGCAACTACATAATATAACTGTCAGACTGTCACGATACCGCGCTTAGGCCACTTTTAAATTAAGCAGCATGTCGATTCTGTAGCCATCTCACCGTGAAAACTTATGTGAAGTGAACGTAGACGTGTTGTGAACTGTCGGTATCATCCCACCCTCAGATGGAAAATCTCGATTATGATTGTAAATGTAATGCTTGGTCAAGCCCTAGCATCAGTGAGATGACACTGACAGCTCACTTCACGCAAGATTTCACGGTGAGATTTTTACAGAATAGCACTGCTGATATCAGACGCTTCTCTCATGTGAATTTAAAATTTTGTTTCAATCCACGTTCACATGACACCGAAACTAAATTTTTTTTTGTATCGATAAATTAGGTCCGATCCAACGATGTTGGATTTCGGCATTTCGCATCTTTCACTCGCAAATTATCCCGAATGATCGAAAAATTTAACGTAATGAGCAAATTAACGTTAATTTCATTCGGTGTCTTGTGAACGTTTCAAAGTGGAAATTTAATCCATTAGTAAACCGATTCACTATTAAATTAAATTTTCACTTGGATTCATATTCATACACTTATTCATATCCGAATGTAAGATCTAAATTAACAAAAACAGAATCGTCTGATATCAGTTTATGTGACTACCAACTAAAGAGCTTATTATATCTAAAAAAAATCCTGACATAGAGCAATTGTATTAATGATAGTTATAAAGTCATACTGTACTGTACGAACATGCTGACTGTCCATTGGATGGATAGACTTTTTTTAACCGACATAGACAAGGAACAGGGCCTTTTTATTGACTTCGCGACTGTTTTAGTTTTTTTGTAAATTACTTATGTCTCCTGCGTTTTTTAAATGATTAGAATTATTTACCTATGTTTTAACAAGAGTGCTATGGCGGCATCAACATCGCCACATGCGGACTACGCGTCACACTGACGTCACGCAAAATCCTGCATCGCGCAAGCAGAGTTTACCGCGCAAGCAGAGTTTACCGCGCAAGCAGAGTTTACCGCGCAACTAGGGTATATACAACATCTCGACATCATCCGTCGGGCAGTTGCCCACCAGACACGACACCCGTCTGGTCGGAGGATCTTCTCTTTTCTATGGTGGATGAGTGAACTTTACACCCTGTTCCTCATCCTCTATAGTGATATCACAGAGCCTCCAGGACACTAACGCCCGATTACTGATCCGACCTTAGGGATGATATAGACATTGACGCGGCGGTCAATCAACTCACCCTATAGCTGTCCACTGCTGGACATAGGCCTCTCCCAGGCTGCGCCACAACACCCTGTCCTCCGCCTTCCGCATCCAGTCTGTCTCAGCCACCTTTTTAAGGTCGTCGGTCCATCTAGCAGTCAGAGGTAACATATTGGCCCGTAGATTTGCTCGATGCTCTGACCAAGTAAAAATTACGCTTTTCAAGGCCCAGAGATTTTATACGAGCAATCTATGGGTCAACTACACCAAGAGATTGCTGGATGCCCTGCGCGTTGAAGCACCAAATTGGGTCCGCAAAGGAATTACCACTTGTGATAAAATCATTTCAGTGAATCTTTGCTTTGACATTGCCTCGTTCGGTTCTTCCACCGATCCAAATACTCACCCATATCATGATTGTTCCACCACTGTGTGCATGGACTTCCTGGCATGATTTTAAACGCTCTTGGCGTCTAGGGGTCCTCCAATGCCGTGTACGTCTAGTATCTGGCCTCATACCAAAGCCAGATTCGTCAGAAAAACACACAAAGTGCCATTCTTCTTCTGCTCAATTTCTGTGTTCACGAGCCCATTGTAAACGGGCTCTGCGGTTGCCGGGCTCAATGGGTGGTACACGTAGCGGCCTTCGGGAACGGAGATTGACTTTATGCAACCGATTTCTTATGTTTTCATCGCTTATTAATATCACTGAAGAGCTATGAAGCCTTGTAACCAACATCATTGCGGTCATTGTACGATTTCGTCGAGCAGTCATTTGTATGTAAGGACCTTGTCTGCGCTAAGTATGGCAGACATTTTACTTGATTTGGCCTCAAACCCGTTGCACGATTATGTAGGAATACGACTTGACAGTCGATTTTCATCTTTTGACCGAAGTTCCAAAACTACTAAACTATTCCCTTTTCAAATTACGAAATTGACATAAAAAAATACACATTATAACTATAAAAACAGAAAACAATTATTATAATGCCAAAAGTGTCTCAGCTCAGCATAATTTGAGATGACATCACAAGGTGTAACACCTGACGCTGATTTTCAGCTGCAAAAGTATCCATAGGAGTTACAAAAATATAATTAAAAACCAGATTTTTTGTAACTAGCAAAAACATGCTTGTGCCCTAGACACTTTTTATGTGTGTATACTCCACAATTCCAACGCCTACTCTTCGACGCAAATCAGGTACGGCTCTATAATCCTTCCATATCTGAAGTCGTTCTTCTCCATAGGAACCTACTATTTGGAATGGGCAACTAGCTTCATATTTGTAACTGACCGACTTCTTGACAATTCAAAAGTGCCTGTAAATGGTTTAATTGAAATAAATGCTTTGAGTTTTGAGTTTGAGTTTAAGCGCACGTCTTCCCTACCATTATCGCGCCCCCCGGTCTACTCTTTGATCTGCAATGGTCCCATGAAAAATGAGGCTCCAGGGGTTAGGGGTGATCTTTGGGTTCATTCGAGTAATCGAGTCTGGTCAAACCACGCTGTGATCGCTGCATTTCGTTCATTCAGAAACCGTTTTAGAAGATTACCTATACATTTATTTTGTCATGATCTGGTGAAGCATTTCGGAGAGAATGATATTCTTAGAAAAAATTACATTTACGATGGACAGTCAGTATGTTTTTTTAATATATTTAATTAGTGCTATAAGCTTAAGCTGTGAAGTATAAGTAGGTGCTAGGGCTATTATAATAAGCGTACATACTTAAAAGTTGGTTTGTTTTGTATATTTTGTTGCGAATTTTGTACTTATTTAATTTATTAATTGTTATGGATAAATCGGTATTTTACAATTTTGTGGTTTTATTTGATCTTTCCTGTTATTTACTTGTTAGTACAACGAAACTCGCAAGGACCTTGAATATTTTTGTGAAACAACAATGTTTCTTACTGCAAAAAACGGTCTAAATTAATTTTGTTGCAAATACATATTGCATTGTACATTTTCGTGCATGTCAATAACAATTTTTAGGGTTCCATAATCGCCAAGCTTGGCAGGCGGGTTGGCGATCGCAGGAACGCTGCTGCCCTCTCTTTAGAAGTCCCTTAGTCGCCTTTTACGACACCCACGGGATGAAATAGTATAGTGCTATTGCTATTCTTTACGTCCGGCACCACACGGAACTCCGTACGTAAATACACCAGTATATTGGCATAAAACATACAGTAACATTACATATACATAATCAGTACCTACCTAACATATTAATCAATGCATAACATTCAGAAAATTGCATTACCTATACTACACAACGCCGTTCCCAAAACCTGACCCCTTGTCTAATACAATCCTCTCGCCAAAATCTCAAGCCTACATTCCCACAGTTTCCTAAACTTTAGATACCAGCTAATAATGTTGCCAGTTGATGGCTAAACTTTTATCAGGCAGCGTTAACAGCGCCTCAAGCGGCTGTTAATTAGCGCCACCGACTCCCAGGAGATTGAATATTGATAATATCTAATTGATTGCCTCGCGAAATGCAGCGGTATCGGTATGCGATTAGTGCCGAAATGTTGTTGGAGGTTTTGGATGAATTAATACAAACATATATTAATTAGTAGCTGTTGCCCGCGGCTACACCTGCGGGGCTTTTAAAAAAAAAATAGTATAAGTATATTTTCTATATAAAGTAAGCATACGTTACCATATAACATCAGCTATCTGCCAGTGAATGTCCCGTCAGAATCGGTCCAGCCGTTTCGGAGCTGAGCCGGAACAAACAGACAAACAACATTTTTTTAAATTATTTTTTTGTTATAAGCAGGGACCATTTTGGTTACACATTGAAAGGGTTTTCGATAGGGGTTTTCTAAGCGGTTAAACAAAAACCCATACGATAAGGGTAACCCTTATGACCGGCTTAAATTAAATTTTGGTAATCATCGAAAACCCTTTCAATGATTACCAAAATTTCCAAATTAAGCCGTTCAAAAGGGTTACCTTTTGAACGGCTTAATTTAAGCCATTCAAAATTACCCACACCGTATGGGTTTTTCTAAAATGTTAACCAAAATGGTCCCTGGGTAGAATAGAGATAGAATTGGTCATGCTACGCGTGCTGGGCGGATATCGAAATAGCATAATATTATGATTTTTTCATGTTACTGGGTTTCAAGTAGGTATAGAACCCATTGAAATTGGTTATCAGGTAACCCTTTCACTGGGTTTCAAGTATAAAACCCATTCAATGGGTTATCATGTAACCCTTTCAATGGGTTTCTAATATAAAACACTTTCAATGGGTTACACAATGATAAAAGTAACCCATTGAATGGGTTACCCCTTCGAAAGGCTTAACCCTTAACCAGGGTTGTACGGTCCCTGGTAATAAGTACCGTTTTCCTAATAGTTTAGTAAAAAGCTGTTATTTTAACATTACAAATATACACTTCAATTTTATTTATTTGTAGTAATATTTAAAAATACTTCCCGTTGTCCCCGTGGTTTGGTTTTACTGTTTTGAATGTAAAACCAAACCACGGGGACAACGGGAAGTATTTTTAAATATTTAATTGAAGTACCGCTGTCCCCGTAGTCAATTACACACTGTTTTGTAAAACTTCTTTTAACGTTGCTTGATCGCAAAAGCGTGCTCAGTTGACGCGAATTGGACACGGGATCGTAGGATTCCGTAGTAAAACAAAAGCGTGTAGATTTCGCGAGACCGGTGTCGCCAGTTGAACACGGAAAGGGAAATACGCCTTATTACCTACGTCGTGCGTCGTTTATATTTCTATATTTATTTCTAGGCAAGAAAACCGGGAACTTTTGTTTTGCGATAGCGGAGTATGGCGGACGGTGGTCCTCGCTATTCTTGAATGGGATAAGTAACTATTTATGTTTCCAATAGATGGCGCTACCAAGTAACTGGAATCTTATATTTTTGTAGCAAGTTATGAGTAGGAATTTGTTATAAATGTCAAAACTTGCTTCGGAGCAATATTAATTTAAGGATTTTTCTCGCAAATCTGATTTTTATAATTAATCATAGATTGTTAGCTACTTATTATTATAATCAATAAGTTGGTAGTAAAAAATAAATAAAATTATTTATTTCATTTACAATTTCGAACTTAACTTCCAAAATTATTTACTTAAGTAAAAACTTTCCAACTCTGTATAATTAGCTGTTTACACACCAGCGCGAGAGATAAGCGTGTTTTATTGAAAAACTTAACCGCTGGCGCAGTTTTGATTAAGCTTAGTTCGTAACTTGCACAATAATTTAGATTGAGCGGTGATTTGGAACGCGACGCTCGCGGGATGGCGCGAAATTTCGCGGTACACGGATCCGTAATGATTTTACTGGAATAGATATAAATATATTCCTGTTTGTTTATGATTATGAATCATTTATTTGCAGAAAATATAGGTATTAGGTACCAGTTTTAAGAGTTGCTGGTATATGTACAGTCCATATTTTGCCTGTTTAGGGCATGGATATTAATTTTACATTAATACGTAATAGGTTATTATTATAATAAGATATACGGAAATACGAGAAAATATCTATTAGGATTTTTAAATAATGATAAATTTTAAGTTACAATAGAATATACACACATATCAAAACTTAAATTCTTAAAATAATATTTTTCTTTAGGTAACAAAAGACATGTTAAAATATTAATCACACAACACATCATACAGGAAACTAAACAATAGGAAACTTAAAATATATTTTTAGGGTTCCGTACCAAAATGGTAAAAAGGAACCCTTATGGTGAGACTAAGTCTGTCTGTCTGTCTGTCTAGTCACACCTGGATATCTCAAGAACTACTAATGTGATTGCATTAGTAGTTCTTGAAATTTAGAATAGTTTTAGATGACGTTTGCCCAACTATTTTGCAAACAAGAAAGAAATTAAAAAAAAAATCTTTTTTGCAAAAGGGACTGAAAGGAGGTCTTAAAAATTTGAAGTGGAGCTACTAGGGCATGTGGGGTATCATATGAAAGAGCGTTGTTTGCACATTCTCAACCATGTTTTTTTTGAGGTAGTATGGTTTCCGACTTTTGATGAAAAATGTAAAAAAAAATACCGTTCCCCCCCCTTATCTCCGAAGTTTGCATAGAAAAATATCTGAAATTATTCTATGTGATAGAAGTTTATGTAAAGATTACAGGAAAAATAAAACGATGTCTCTAAATAGCACAGTTTTTCAGAAATCATCAACATCATATATACGTACGGAACCCTCGGTGCGCGAGGCCGACTCGCTCTTGACCGGTTTATTTTTTTTATGTTGCAGAAATTCTTGTAAACTATAAAAACAATTCTCTATTAACAACCATCTACGTAGTTTAATTTTAAAATATTTAAATGGGAGCTCCCATAAGATCTTCGGTAATTTATTAAATTTGTAATGCACATAATAATATGATAAACATTATTTTTACTTAGACTTGTATTACAAACGGGAACAAAAATTTTTGTTGTCTCTGTTTGGTGTAGTTTATTGTCACCTTTGAATCTAAATAATTCATTATGTTTCCTCACGAAAACCGATACCGCAAACAAATATATGCCAATTAAGTGCCAGTTAAGGTCAATAGTTTTAGTTTTTTGAATGTAGGTATAGGTATAGTGTTCTTGATTACGGCGAATGCGTCAGGGTAGTCCACGAAATATAAATTTTCTTATGTCTTCCGTTTTCTGCAATTTGCAGGCCAGCATCACGTTGTATGTTGATTTAAATATGATTCGCGGTCGCATCAAATAAGTATTTATTTATAGAATTATAATCATAAAAATCATCAATACAACTCTGTTCATATAATCCTATTGAACGACAATTTCATGAAATCATGACATTTGATGCCAATTCTAGCTTAAGGAGTTGTATTACTGATTCTCATGATTATAATTCTGTAAAGCCATATTAGTTACGGTCACGAATCATATTTTAATCATCATACAACCTGTAAAATGTTCTTAACTAACTTTTTAGATGCTTTGTATCTTGCTATGCGTATGAAGTTTCATTAAAATCGGTTCAGTCATTTCGAAAAACAAGGGCTTGAAAGTTTGTATGAAATGCCGTACGTCGTAATCGCTCTTAAGTCCAGTCGTTTTATCACTACGAGATTTGCAAAACCATAATGCACAATCATTGCTAGTAGATTTTGATGTTGTACGCTTTGTCCCGTGTATCGTAAGTATACTTAAATGCCTTTGGGAGGAGTATAGGTACTAGCCGATCTCTTCTGTCAAAATCTCCCGGTGAAAACATTTCAGTATAGGTGAAGTGAGGTTGAGCTGTCATTCACTTGAAGCTAGGGATTGGCAACTAGCTTCATAAGTATTTCGATCGACTCCTTGACAATTCAAAAGTGCCTGTAAATGGTTTAATTGAAATAAATGCTTTGAGTTTTTTTGAAGTGAAAAGATCTTTAGGCGCGTTGAGCACTTTTTGGGTGAACAAAAATCATGGAACTCACGTCATCGTCACCGAACGCTTTCCATGAGCTATATGTATACTATTTTCACTTCTATCGGCAGTCCCCAAAGACGGACCCGTTTTTTGAGTTATTGACAATATTGACAGCTCAGTTCAAGTTCTGACCCCAACATAGTTGGGAAAAGGCTACGCAGATGAGACTGGCAGAAAAGCACCTATTAGGAACTAGCTTTTGCCAGCGTCTTCGCCCGCGTACATGTCGGAAATTATCTCACGGGAACGTAGGTACTACCGGGATAAAAAGTATCGTAGGTATGTTCTGACCCAGGTCAAGACCTGGATTTGGATGAAATTTGGCACGTGGGTACACCAAATTTCATCCAAATCCGTTCAGCAGTTTTAGCGTGAAAGCAAATATAGATACTTACTTTTTATTCCGATATTTCCACGGGATCGAGACTAAGGCTGCCTGTCCGCCGGAGCGGAGCGAGGCTGCGGAGCGGAGAAACGGAGAAATATTAACCAATAGGATTGCAAATCCCTGTCCACTTGCAATCCTATTGATGGTTAATATTTATCCGTTTCTCCGCTCCGCAGCCTTGCTCCGCTCCGGTGGACAGGCAGCCTAATGCGAGTGAAACCGCGCGGCACAGCCAGTTTATATATTATTATACAAGTTAGAATTTATATGCCGTACATTCACAGCTTACCTCTATATAGATATTGACCTATATTACTGCCTCATCCAGTTTAAACCCCGTTCCACATCCTACTTCCTTGTAACACCATCTTGTATAAACTTTGAGCGTTGGTTAATAGCTTAACACGCGTTTGTAACGAGTTGGTTAATGAATTAAATCTGTATTAACTGCCTGTACCAAGACGGGTATATTTCACTTGCACACGCCGCGGTTTGAGATAAGTGATCTTGTAAATAAGTGTCTACTTATATCCTTGGTTTGGAAGTAATTTCCGCACTTCGTTTAAATATATTTAAAACATACTTTATCCCACCAAAAACTTTTCATGTAAAATGTTGCCAAGACGACCACATAAGGTTTGCCCTGTGAAAAAGATATCAGGGGGTCTAAAATGGATGCTTTGGCAGAATCATAATATGATCTGCGTACAATTCATATCCCGCAATTCATCTGTTTGACGCTGCTATTTGACATTAGACTTCATTACAGCAATTCATAATTTGTGGACCATTTTACGAAACTCCATACAAAACTGTAAAACAGATGAATTGTGGGATATGAATTGTACGCAGATCATATTATGATTCTGCCAAAGCGTCCATTTTAGGCCCCCAGATCTCATGTAGAGCCAAGCTTCTGAATCTACACGGCCTAACCCTACCGACCCGAACTTCACAAATTCTACATATCAGTAAAAATGTATGGCTTCGCCGTTTCGCTACCGTCGTGGAGGTGATGCGAATATTTAGTTTCTGAAGTAACGAAACAGCCAAGCTTAAATTAAGTGTCACCTGTATAAATGTACTTTTATGTCAAAAAAAAAATATCTAAATGTATCTATATATATACATTTTTAGTGATATGTAGAATTTGTGAAGTTAGGGTCGCTAGAGTTAGGCCGTGTAGATTCAGAAGCTGCAGATTCGGTTTTCTTATTCTATTCCGCCAAAGCAGATTAATAGATGAAAAGTTTGGCCCCAGCCAGGTGAAATGCGGGGACTGATCTCGTCACTTATGGACGCTCTTTTAATGAAGATACCTACCTAACATGGTAGTAACCCAATTTTGGCAACAATACTGGACATTATGTTGTGAATAGATTGTTGCAGGATAATTGGCAAAATCGTTATTTCCGTATTATTGGAAAGTAAGAAAAAAAATCGTAATATTATCTAATCGCTTTAATCAGGATTTCAGCAAACAAATAAAATTTAATTCAGTCAAAACCCTACATAAAATTAAATTAAATTTCACAATACTGCAACAGAATTGAAAGATCAGAATAGAATAAAATGTCAATGCAATTAAAATAAACAAATGAATAGGCAGGTACAACTTATAAAGGTTACAGAATAAAAATAAAATGTTAAATGCAATTAAAATAAACGCATGAATATGTAGGTCTCACTCTGTGTACCTACGGGTTCGGGTTTGCCACGGGAGATACTGCGGCCTGTCGAGTGTTTAAATAAAACCTTTTATTTACCGTGGTATTATTATTTTTATTCCTGAATCTTCCTAAGCTGAATACACGCACACAGATCCACCAGCGCGCAGTAACTGGCGTTCGCCCATACACACCTCTCTTTCATACTACAAACCGCTGACGCGTTACATTCATACTTACGAGTACATTGTCCCTACAAATAGGTACAAAATATAAGGTCACAGAAATGAAATTAAAATAAAATGTCATATTTGCGTCACATAATTAAATTAACAAAAAAAAAACTTAAAAAAACCTGGCTATTCATGTCTGTTACAGCATTATCGTTTGTAGGGGCAGTCAAAACGCTCAGCGATAATTACCAGGAGAGTATTGGAGCTGGTGAAAGCAGCTTATCTTAGGATAATCGCGAACAACGACGATGAGTATGAACGCTGATTGGCTGATATGAACTTTTCGCACTGACTGACGCTCTGATTGGTTAACAGTGACAATCGAGCCATGCATGAATGAACATAAAGATGTGATGATGAATTGCTTCTTACATTAACCAATCAGCAATCAAGTTTCCAAACGCCCAAAACAGACATAGTTTTTTTGCAAAAACTTTGATATTAAATAGCTTATAACGAAGATCTTTCTTAGTTGCCAATAATTCGGTACTTTGCAATGATTTTTTTTAAATTATCCTACGACACATGGCTACCGCCGCTACCTATACCTACATTAATTCTTGCTACCTATATTTTTAAATTATTGTGGCAAGACTTCAAACCCAGGTATATTGAAAGAAATAAACCTGTGTGTGCCCGACAATTATGTATAGCGAAGGCGACAGCCACGTCTATTGGCGGTGCCCAGTAGTAGGACCAATCTACTGAGTAAAGCCCCTATAACGCGTACCTTGCGTGTGCTTAATGACGTAGCAGACATCATAGATATTTTTACTTGTTCTCTGAGCGAGTTCCCAAAAACCACAATGTTTACAATATGTTATAGTGAATAATAAAATTGTAATTATGGCCACACTATTGAATTAGGAAATCTCTGTAATGATAGTGATGATGAGTTAATAAATAAATAAAAAATAAATAAGTTAATATTTTGGTGTCGTTAAAGACTAATATAAAAATGTAGTTCGTAAACGCTGCAACATAAAGATCACCAAACCATTTGCTAAGCGCTGTGATTATGATAATTTTCACGATAATTCTGTCTTTCAATGGACATCCATGTAAATTAATAATTCAACGATGAGTCGATCTAAAATTGTTCCCGGAAAAATCATCATCTCAACATCCGTATAAACCGTCGTCCCATCTAAATTCAAGGAGAATCGTTTCATAAATAAAGGAAAATAAAGCTTCTTTGTAGGTAAAGGTCCACATCGAGCCAGGAGAGGTGGCAAGGTGGAATTAGGGCCCTTGTTGGACCAAAGAAAGCAGTTTTTATTCGGTCTAAAGTAATTATTGTGTTTTTGTGAAAGAGTTTGTTAGCGGACCATTCAGAGTCGAGGACACGGACGCTTTCTTGATGGAGGGACGGATTTGGGAGACCGGGAAATGGGATATAAATAAATCTATTATTTGTGATTTTTATCTTAGAAAAGACACCTAGTGGTTTTCTTTATTTATTATTTTGCTTGCCATATTAATTTATTGTTCACTTAAGAGAACAATATATTCTGTTTGAAATATACTTACAAAAACATAATACACTTCATGGTAAGATTGTTTAAATCCTTTGTTTGATTGTCGACCGGTTTCAAAGAGCATTCGTAGCACGTAGCTAATTAGCGTAGATAGCAGCTCGTAGACGTTGGCTACGAGCGTAGACAAACTTCGTAGCCTGCTACGACAAACGATTTCTTGTTTCTTTGAGTTGGACGTAGTTATGCAAAATGGATCCAGCCACAAAAACTTACTTTTGAGAAAATGGGAGTTTTAGTAAAATTTATATATTAAAAAAAACAAGACCGTAGTTTGTTTTCAAAATACTCTTAAATATTGGATCTTTTTATCTACTTCCTGTAGAGTATTGTTTTAATACGTTTCATGTGAATAAATAATCTATTTTTCAGTAAAAATCTCTTTGGTTCGTTTTTACAATATTAAAAATGCGGGATGGATCTTTTAGTGTTAAGTTGAGGGAGTGAAACGCTTATAATATTTAATAATTCTTACCACAATACTAATTTGCAAAATAGATTCAAATGGCATGGTTCTTGTTTTATATAATAAAATTGATTTGACATACAGATCCATAGTAGTTTGGATATTTTAAAACCCCAATACCTATGTTACCATGACACATGGTTTTATTTTAACTCTGCGAAAATGCATAATATTCTGTTGGTATCATTAACGTCTTTTTTTGATTACAAAAAGGAACTTTGTGGCTTGGATATTTTTTGCATATCTAAAGTTGATGTGTAGATGCCTTTTATGATGGTAACTCAAAAAACGGTTTTGTGGTTTGGATCCATTTTGCATACCTACGTCCAGTTATAACCGGCTACTGAATATATTGTTAAATTGATGATCATTTATTTTTTATATGCCTATAACTCTTCTTTCGCATTGCGTTTTAGTTCTAAACAAATGATTACTAAGTACTGTAAAGTTAAAAGCGGGAGGAAACGCCCGGGTGTCACCACTGTGGATCGCCCGGAGGACACGGTGGAGCATACGGTGGAGGTCTGCCCGGCTTGGGCGGATCACCGCCGTGTCCTCACGGAGGCGATCGGCGGCGGCGATCTCTCGCGTCCGGCCCTGGTTTAGGTCATGGTTCGGAGCGAGAGTGCATGGGAGGCCGTCACCTCCTTCTGCGAAGAGTAATGCTTGCGAAGGAGCGCGCCCCGAGTCGCCGCAGGAGACGCCTCGGGCGTCGGGAGTCGCAAGCCGATTTCCGGCCATCGTAGGCACGGGCCTGCGGACGGTGAGCGATGGGTAGCTCACCGTCCGATAAGGGGTCGACGGCGCGTCGTATTCCACGCGCGCCTCAAAGAGATGTCAGCGCCAACTGACGGGGTCCGACAGGGCCAATGCCTGCCAGGGTTGCGAGTTTGTCCGAAAGGGATATCGTGGCCCTGGCACACAGGCAAATGAAGAAATACGGGTGGGTTTTAGTCAGTAAAAGTCTGACACCCGCGCAAAAAAAAGTACTGTAAAGTTTCAAAACGTCTACTGCTCGACTAAATTGTACACACAATCCAAACATCTCCCTACAAACTAGCTGCACCCAAGTCCGTCCCCGTCCATTGCCCGGAATATTCTTGTTTTCCTCGAGTTTTCTCAGCTTTTCTTCGCGTTTTCTTTCGTTTGGTGCCTTAATTAGCTCATTCAGTGGCCCCTTCTCGCCGCGCCCCCCACCGCACCCCCTAAATTATCTTATTTATTGAAAGCACTTTTATATTACATTTTGACAACCCGAATGGTGTATTTAGTGAGCATTTAAGGATCGGTGCAGCCCCAGTGAGGCGAATAAGGTGATATTTTATTGGTTGGGCGATGAACTTTATTCATTTTTTTTTTGAATAATCAAATATTTATCGGTTTTCAGTTTACATTACGTTGCGTATCTTTATTTGGTGTTGTTGAGATACTAGGTTAAAAATTCTTATCTGTCAATTATTTTATTATATTGTAAAAGTCTGATTGCCAATAAATGTGAGAATATTTACTTATAGGCATTATAGCGCAAAAGTTCCTATTTATATTCCCTGATTTCGTTATGTCCATATTTTAGCCACGGCCTATACCTTCTCTTCTCGTTTACGGCTAGTCTAAGTTTTGTCCTCTTTCTCTGTAGAAGCAACTTACATAGGTAAGTCTTATGAGAATATTATGCCAGCGGAGCTATGCATCGTTAAGTCGGTAGCTCAGTATTAAGAAAGAACACGGATCATACTATAGATGTTACAGCTTAAAGACTCCCACAGACAGGCACGACGCGACTCTAGAGTGCCAGAACACTTCATCGAAATTGTTCTACAAGAATCGCGTCGCACCGTCGGCACGTCGCACTTGGCGCCTGTATTTTTTTTTTTTTTAGGTTGTGAAATTATCAAATAACTTTTCCCGCTCTGGCGTGTCAGACTTTTACTGACTAAAACCCAACCGTGTTCCTTCCGTTGCCTGTGTGCCAAGGCCACGATATCCCTTTCGGACAAACTCGCAACCCTGGCAGGCATTGGTCCTAACGGACCCCGTCAGTTGATGATGACATCTCTTTGAGGCGCGCGTGGAACACAGCGCGCCGTCGACCCGGGCCTGGTCCTTGTTGGACGGCGAGCTACCCATCGCTCACCGTCCGCAAGCCCGCGCCTGTCTGCGGTAGCCTCTAGACAATTGAACTAGAGTTACTTACTTAATAAAAAACTGTTTAGGTAAAGAAAGTTAGTTCCAGGACTTACCTATGTTTTGTAATCAGTAACATCAATATTTTTGTCGTGGACAGGCGATGGAAAGTCGCCTATTATTTTCATGGACGTTTACAGATAAGACGAATCTCAGACTATGAAAAGTACCGTCACCTTTGAAACCTTTGTGAAAACCCCGAAAATAAACAGAACAGTAAAAATTTAACGAAGAAAACGTGAAACTGAAACCACTATCTCCACCTGAGCCAGACGTGACCGTAAAAGAAAAAGGGGCGAAGTCTTGGCGGAAGTGTCGCTGATAAGCCGCCATAATGGCCGCCGCTGATAACGGCGCTCCCGCCTTTTTCTCCCGCCAAAACAGGGCGCCATTGTTGACACAGAATGGCGACACAAAAGCCACTTCGCGACACAATGCGTCGCACTCACACACTCAAGTAATAAATTTTTTGTAGTCTATTCACAGTTTTATGCCATTTTTATAGGTGGTTTAGGTGAGTTTGATTTTTCAGGTCATATATGGTAGGTTAATGGATATTGGGAGCTGCTGGCTGGTGTTAATTCTTGAGGGATTAGGAGAAAACTAGTGATGCGGAAAAGTAAAACAAAGGTAAGTTATTTTTTATGCCCCTCTGAGGTTGTGCCAGTGGGTGGGTGGGACCTTCGTAATAACTTTTGTTAGTAAATGACTAAACAATATGTCAAAGTTTCACAACTACTTTTGGGGCGTAGCAAGCATAGTTCATACAAATACCAAAATAATTTGTAAATCAAACATATTCTTAAGGTAGTGTGTCTTTATTCCGATTGGAATACAGAATATCTATGTTCCCAAATATATATTTTGAAAGGACAATGGTATAAAGACGAGATATGAGGAATTTAAAATTTCTATAGAAAACTTATTTTTCTCATAACTCTTGTTTAAATCAGTATCCATTCAAAATATATATTTGGGAACCTAGATATTCTGTATTCCAATCGGAATAAAGACACACTACCATTAGAATGTTTGATTTACAAATTATTTTGGTACTTATTACGTTTGTATGAACTACGCATCCATTCGGTCTCTTAACATTACACAGTTACTTTGTTTTTGGTAACTTTATTTCCTATTTATATGACAAGTTCCTGAATTATTTAACAAGATAATGATTCAATAATGATACTTACATTAAACTAAGTGAGTAATCTAAAAACGAATAGGTAAGTAGGGTGAACGTTAGTTACCCTCTGAAATATGTTCAAGTTTTATCTAGGTATGGGTTGAAAATACTACATATTAAATGTTGCTATTTTGATAAAGCCTTGCTTTACCTTCTGAAGTATAATATTTTCATAGTTACATAATTGAAATAACCGGCTTTTACCTGGTATAACTTATCATAACTAAACCGTTAAAGTATACCAGTGTCGTTAATTTTCTTGGAAACAGCATAATAATTTCATAATAAAGCATCGACATTATTAAAATATTAATAAACCTTAACATACACACTCAAGTGCGTTCAATTTGTGGTTTTAATAAAATTTTAATTGATACGTATTAGGTTTTCAAGTAAATTATAAAGGAGGCAGAGTGGCCGCTTTCCTTCGCTACTCCGCGAACATTAGCGACGGGGGTGGGTGCTGGGACAAATTTTTGTTTTTCACTCGCGTTAGAGACAGCGATAATGGTAACACAGTGTGTAAGAGAGAGACAACAGCAGGTGCACACATTGCCTTTGTTAAAGAGCAAAAATAATAGAGAGAACGGTCGTTTATCTCTTTTTATGGCGGGCACGCTATCTTCCCGCCGACGCTATTATGGAAGACAATTTTGGCGCGAAAGAAAACTGCTTATTACTTCTTATTCTTGGTGGCTGGTTTGGCAAATTTTTCTTTTTTTAAATATCTGGTGAACGTGAAGTGGGTCTTTAGAGTTCCGCTTTCGTACTTCTGTTGTTTGTGCCTGATTTAAGAGTAGTTAACTGTCATCTGAGGATATTAAGAATAATTGTTAAATACCTACTTACAAAAAAAAACTTTCTTCAATATTTTCAGGTGTGTAGGTAACCTAATTCCGTTTAAAAAAATAAAGTCGTACTATCCGCACGTCATAAACATTTTTCAAATAGTGATCGATCTGCTACTACGAAAGAACAGGGGGCCTAAAATGGACGCAATTCATCTGTTTGACAGTTTTGTATGGAGTTGCGTAAAATGGTCCACAAATTAAGAATTGCTCTAGTGAAGTCTAATGTCAAATAGCAGCTGTCAAACAGATGAATAATTGCGGGATGTATGAATTGTACGCAGATCATATTATGATTTTGCTAAAGCGTCCATTTTAGGCCCCCAGCACAAATATATTTTCATTAACATTGTTCTATTCTCTATCTTTGGCAAAACAACACTGAATGAAACGCCTTATTTTCTCTTACAACAGATAATTATTTCCAATTGCTTTGTCTCATCCCAGTGGAATGTTGACTCTGTTCTCAATAAACCGAATTAATTGATCGCTGACACTTTTGTGGTCTACGAACAATGGATCAGGAGTTGGAGTAGTCTTGATACTTTTGTTATAATACCTAAGACTTTTTTTGTGCGAGCGCGAATTATCATTTCCGCCACTACCTTCTGCCCGCGACGTCGTCCAGCGTTTAGCGTTCTTTCTGACTTTGTTCTTTTTGCTCGGCTCCGAAGAGTTGTAGCGTGATGTTAAATTAAATAGCCTATAACCTTCCTCTAGGATTGGGCTATCAAATGCAAAAATAATTGTTCAAATCCGACTGGTAATTCTAGAGATTACCCCCTACATACAAACAAACTAATTTACCTCTTTATAATATTAGTATAGATTTGATTTGATTTTTACACAACGTGTTGTGCTGAATTGAGAATGTCAATGGGCTTATTTTTTTTTATTCATGACCATAGATACAAGTCTTACAGTCGCATACATAAATGGTTTTTAAAAAGCTTGTTTAATTGATGAGTTATAATACAATGCATAATAGATGATATTCCCGCCCACCCGCTCCCCTTGAGTTTCAGTAAATCTGGCACTTTACTGAGACCTCACACGGACTTCTTGAGAGAACTTGAAGTGATGTTGCACTGTTTTGTTTCATTAGCCTACAGTCATGTACGTTCAGAACACTTAATGGTAATAATCCACCATTATTACACATTAATATTCGGCTAAACACAAATTTTAGAAAATAAAACAAAACTCCATAACATGACGCTTCACTTTCCCGCCAAGAAGTCCTCAATGGGCTTATAAATAAATAAATAAAATTCGTTTATTTCGACCAACAAGGATCATAATTATGCACAACATGTTTTATCAAATTAAAAAAAAAATTACAAGTATAATAAAAACACACAATTGAACATACCACATAAAACACATTACCGACCTTGATTGCTGAGTATGTGAACCATACAGCAATGGTTCAGGTACTGGCAATCAAACCTCTGCGCGAATGCCCTCAGGATGCCGTTGGAGCTAGCCCGAACCCTGCGCACCAGGGATGTACACCGCTTTCGCATAGTAGAATAGAAACAGTCTACATGCGACTCGGCGAACATCCCTGATACGCTGCAGAATCGGGGCAGCCCCATCTGCACCCTGAACGCATTATTATATTGGACACGCAAGGCGTTGTACTGTCCGCACGTGTATGAGACCCACAGGCTGCTCGTGTAGAAAGATGTACAATATGCTCTGAACAATGTTGTTTTCACTTCAGTGGTACAACGAGCAAACCTGCGGGCCATCATATTCGCCCTTACAGACAACGCCCTGCGTTCTGCAGCGCTTATGTGCTACAGTGTTTGCCTCTAAAATCATAGAATCCCTGTATTTTTAAGAACGGTCACATTCTAATCTCACTCCTAATACACCTACATTTTGGCAAGTTTTTGCTAAGATGAGATTTCGTCTAAGTTACGGACGTTTTTGATTTCGAGAATTTGCCTTTTTACAATCACGAACTGTGCAACAGGCGAATTATTAGTATGGTATTTTAGTATTTTATGTCAGATACTGATTGATCCGATAGAATGCATGTAAGCCATACTAGCAATATTAGTGATTAAAAAAATAAAAATAATATGAATTTTAACCACAACAACAGAATAAATTAATGTAGACAATGTAGTAAACACAATGTAAATTGTCTTTGGCCCTTTGGCCCCTGGCCCTGACATCAGCAATAAACAAGATTGTCAAAAAAAATTGTAAGTATTATTTGTATTGTGTATTATTTTGTTTTAATGTGCGTTTTTTTTTGTGCAGAATAATTAAACAATTTTTCTTTCTTTCTTCTTTTACTTTCGGAAAATGCACCTTATTTTCCGACCTCACAAGTATCAAACCCTCTCGAGCCGGTCTTCCCCGGCTGTCCGCTTCCATTGTGGCAGCATTCTTCTCATTTCTTATATCTCCGAATTAGATCGTTCGCGCAAATGGATTAAAACGTTAAGTATTTATTTATCGTCCACTTTATCTGAGATCGTGCGGTTATACCAACAGACTGTTAAATTATACGCTTTGTTAATGTTATAACGAGGGACTTACGCTTGATTTTGTGGTCGATTTTTAAGTTTGTACAGCTAAGTGATGACGGCTGGTGTAATTGTGTTTGTTGGGGGCTAGTGTTGTACGTGGTGGTGGAATATTAGTTGATGCGAAGTTGTTTTATTTATTCATTCAAAGTTTATTCACAGAGGTGGACTTAATGCCTGAGGCATTTTCTACCAGTCAACCTTAGGGTGATGCAGAGAGGAAACATGGCAGGTGCAACATATGGGATAGATAACACGAAAATAACTATACAATACAATATACATACCTACTTATAAACAGAATAAACTTTGTCAGGAGAAAGAACGATCGGTAGAGGAGAAATAATTATCAGTAGAAGAGAAAACGAATCCAGCAAATCAGCGTTGGGATGTTTTACTTTGTAGCGGCATCAACAACATGCGAACTACGCGTCACACTGACGTCACGCAAAATCCTGCATCGCGCAAGCAGAGTTTACCGCGCAACTAGCAT
This sequence comes from Tiliacea aurago, assembly GCA_948098905.1. Classification (NCBI taxonomy): domain Eukaryota; kingdom Metazoa; phylum Arthropoda; class Insecta; order Lepidoptera; family Noctuidae; genus Tiliacea; species Tiliacea aurago. The sequence goes on along the minus strand of OX402581.1, from coordinate 26,397,852 downwards.
ATAATAAATACAACATCCCGACATCAACCGTCGGGCAGTTGCCCACCAGACACAACACCCGTCTGGTCGCAGGATCCTCCCTTTTCTATGGAGGATGAGTGAACTTTACACCCTGTTCCTCATGTTTCTAAAACTTCTTACATGCCTTTCCTTAATCATCGTCATTTTCCTGTAAGAGTTTTGTTTCAGATTCGGAAGAAAACGTTTTGATTTAAGTACCAAAGAAAATGGTTTAGAATCATTACTAAGTTTTCTGCTCTTGATTAATTTTTAAATTAAATAAATAAACAAAGCGATTTTTTTCACCGACTTCCATAAAAGGAGGAGGTTATTAAAGCTGATGTCTTTGCTTAATTAACTACAATTTACTTTTAATCAACCTATATCAGAGCTTGGACACAGAATGCTGTCATCTTTACATTTATTTGCATTCATCTGGGTACCATTCAGTTCTCAACACTTACTTATACAACATTATTTGTAGTATATGCAAAACCTGAATATAGTTTGTTCAGAATAAGGAACTGAATCGATTTCAATAATTTTTACACCATGATATATTTTGTCCCAAAAGTATTTATGTGTGATGGAAAATGTTATCACCATTTAATTACATACAAAACAATCGCCGTACGGTTAGCCACCTGCTGCCAAATTATTATCCATGAGCGCAAGACGACCCTGGAGGCGCGGGGGCGCCGTTAGCATGTTTTTGTACGGACAACCCGGTAACATAACAACCTTATAACTTTGTGATTTTTCATGATAGTTTTGAAATTTTTTACATAGATTCTTTACATAAAAATACTAGACACGTGTTTCGAGTTTCGCATATACTAAAACTAATATTGTATACATACTTACCTGCTTCTTTTTTCTTTGTAATAGTTTATATCTAATCTATCCTGCTGCACATTTAACCCATACCAGACCCATAAAATTCCAGCTCTACTAAACCACTCAGCCACACCGAGGCAATCATTGGAAATCCCCGTTACTTAGCGTTCATTGAGCAGCCTGTTGACACAGCCAGTCATTAGGCGGGACGTTTGCCACCAATTGTCGGATGTCGGATATAATCTACTTTTTAATGTCATTACCTTCGATTTTGTTTGATTTTCACGTTATTTCGCTGGGTTTAATTATACTTACGGTGGATGTTTTGATTGATTGAATGTATATAACAGTGTTCCCAGGAAACCCTCATAAGCGACCTCGACTCGATAAATTATTATACATTAATATATACCTTCATTCACATAAACTCATGCCTTCTTACACATAAACGCCACCTGCTACGACCATTACATACATACTCTAAACAAACTATTCCCTATTATTATTTGCTATTTACCTATGTAAACTATTCCTAAGTTTTCATCCTACTTTGTAACAGACTGTACCTCTTTTTAACAGACTTCAAAAAGGAGGAGGTTCTCAATTCGGCTGTATGTTTTTTTCTTGTTTTTTTTTTTTTTTGTATGTTTGTTACGCGATTACTCCGTCAATTATGAACCGATTTTGAAAATTATTTTTTGTTTGAAAGGGTATACTCTCGAGGTGGTCGCATTGCCACCAAATCAGAATCTGATGAGGGGATCCCATGGAAATCGAGGGAAACCCTCAAATTTTATATGCAAACCTATAGCGATTTGGGTATTTTTTATAGTAACTCGTGCATTTGCTCTCCGAAAGTACCATTTGGGGAAGTGGAACTGATAATGGAGACCACAGATGGCCACCGGAATAATAATGAGTACCTATTTAACGTGTTGCGATTAAGCAATTTATGCTCGTCACTATGCATAATGGTGAGTGGCAGTTCTCCTGGTTCTTACCAGGAGAACTCCTCAACAATCAACGTCCCAGCATCGGGAAATGCAATATTTTGTAAAAGGTGATGAGCAGTTAACACACTAAAAAGTGAAAAATAAAAAACTTTTTACAAAAAATAATAACCGACTACCAAACATAACACTACAAAGTGAAAAATAACTTTAATTTCGGAAGTCGATGGCCAAAAACTCAAATACAGATCCAAAGACACCGACTTCCGAAATTAAAGTTATTTTTCACTTTGTAGTGTTATGTTTGGTAGTCGGTTATTATTTTTATGTAATTTTTTTTTTATTTTTCACTTTTTTTTATGTAATAAATTACTATTAGTATTACTTTTTTTGCCTCGTTTACGTTCATACATCTGGTCATACACGCACGTCGGTTGCTAGTACTACTTACCTGATCTTTCTGAAGAACATCACCAATAAAGTCACTAATTCATTCGCTCACATCTGCCTTGTAATTATTATCATTTACTATACCTATTATAATGCTTAAAGGCTCCCGCAGACAGGATATGCGACGCGATACTAGTAGCACAATTTCTATGAAAACTTGACTTGTCTATGAAAACTGATGCGCCCGCGATATCGCACCAGTATGCACGAGCCTTAAATCGGTTTGAAATCTACTGATAAAAACTTTAAAAAAAAAATAACCGACTTCCAAAAAAACAATACAAAGTGAAAAATAACCCACTAAAAAGTGAGAAATAAGGTTTTTATTTCTCACTTTTTAGTGGGTCAGTTTTTAATTTATCTAAGTTGCAATAGCCTAATGTTAACAGCTCATCACCTTTTACAAAATATTGCTTTTCCTGATTCTGGGACGTTTGTTGAGGAGTTCTCTTGGTAAGAACCGATGAACTGCCACTCACTCACCATAAGCATTATGACGAGAATAAATTGCATAGTACCTAATCGAATCGCAACCCGTTAAATACTTATTATTATGTTGTTCAGGTGGCCATCTGTAGTCTCCATCATCAGTTCCACTTCACCAAATGGTGCTTTCCGAAAGCAAATGCACGAGTTGCTACAAAAAATATCCAAATCGCGGGTTTGCGTATAAAATTTGAGGGTTTCCCTCGATTTCCATGGGATCCCCTCATCAGATTCTAATTTGGTGGCAAAGGGACCACCTCGTGAGCATACCTTTCAATCACAAAAATAGTTTTCAAAATCGGTTCATAATTGACAGAGAAATCGGTGAAAAAACATTAAAAAAAAAAACATACCGCCGAACATATAACCTCCTCGGTTATGTTCGGCTGTATGTTTTTTTTTTTTGGGAAGTCGGTTAAAAACCACGATCCATACAATTTTTCACGGCCTCTTGAACCCTTTTAGGGGACGAATTTTTTAAAATCCTTCCTAAATACTCAGTTTCATTCATTATCAAATTCGACGTGCAAACTTTGAAGCTTCTGGAACCAGCGGTTTAGGCTGTGCGTTGTTTTTCAGTAAAAATATTTGTATTGCGTAACACATGTCTAAAGGACTTTGAAGAAAATTCCTTATCTAATGTTTCTTATAATTGACAAATTCGCCTGCTCAACAACGTAAGTAACACAATGAATGTTGTTGAACTGTCAAAATGAAAGAAATTGCAATTGTATGTGTGTCACGCATTTATCGCGGTGTTCTGAGGGAATAAAACAAAACTGTCTGAAACTCATTTGCTTAAATCACACCAATACGTGTTTCTGAATCATATGACAGCAATTCTAATTTTGGTTGTTAAAAAAACGACGAAGCCCTACAATAGTCGCTTATGATGTGTAACATCTGACATCTCACCTTGGTACCTAATAAGCACAACTGAGCAGCGACAGAAATTAACCTCAGAATTGAAAAAAAAATAGTTTTAGAATGTGCAAACAGCGTTCTTTCATATACCCCGCATGCCCTAGTAGCCCCACTTCAAATTTTTAAGACCCTTTTGCAAAAAAGTTTTTGTTTTTTATTTCTTTTTTGTTTGCAAAATAGTTGGGCAAACGTCATCTAAAACTATTCTAAATTTCAAGCTGATAGCATTAGTAGTTCTTGAGATATCCAGGTGTGACAGACAGACAGACTTAGTCTCACGATAAGGGTTCCTTTTTAATATTTTGGTACGGAACCCTAAAAAAGCTTAATGCTGAAATATTTTTTAATAACTTAATTGCTAGTGGTCGCTCACTGGTCGAAAATCGACTCCCTCTATTTACAATCTGTATCAGTACTTACTAATTCCATGAGTACACTAATGCCATGCTATTAAAAAGTACTTAATATATTTCAAGTTCAAGCTGTCACTTCCTGTTTATACATTTCCGTTCCTTTTCACGAAATCACTCCCACACACAGCGAGAGGGAGATGTTACCCATCAAACATATAATAACACTTTCACTGTCCCAAGGTAAGTAATTGGCAATCCTATTACCATACGTCCAATAATAATATTGCATTGTGATGTTTTATAAAGTCATTTACAAATTCTAAGATACCGAAAATTCGTCTATCACCCTCACCGGGGCGAGCACGGCCTACTGTGACATGACTTGAGTCAAACATTTTATCACAGTTTGAGCGATAAAACTGTTTTTTCATAAAATGCTAGTACAAATTGACATGACATAATTTATCATATCTTGTCACAAACATCTTGGAACGCCTGTGCTCGGCCCACTGATAAATGATAAATGATTTTATTTCTGTAAGTAGGTTTGTACAAACACTTTTACACGTCAATCATATTTTAAAAACTAGATGAGGTCGGCGTTTCCTATCTGACTACTCTGAGAAGAAAGGCCGAAACAAACTCAGAGGTCATAGTCTCTTTTAAAGTCCAGACATAATCTTGGTCAGATCATGTGAAGACCATGTAGATTGGTGTCTGAAATGGTCTTTTGAGGAAAGAACCACACAGGTTGAGTGGACCTGACCAGTCAGTGCACGCATTTGTCAGTAATCGTGCAGCTCTACTCAGAATTTAAGGAGCTCAACGATGCGACTATCAATACCAAAGAAAGGCCATTTGGGTAGGCCACTTATATGACTCAAACTGCCAGACCATGATTAACACTAACTGAGAATAAAAGAAAGGGAAAAAAAATATTATGCAATAACCCACATAGTCTTCACATTCACAATAATTAAAATAATATAATACTTTACAAGTAAATATTCCTGTCATTGTGTATAAAATAATAATTAAATGTCACTGATATCTATTAAGCCTTATCTTTTTCAAAAATGCTTAAATGTCATGCCCGGACGTATACAGGGCTACGTCTTCAGGGCATTACATGTAATTAATGGACAGTGAAAGTGATAAAGAAATATCTGCAAATGTTCAAACCTACTAGGTATACTTAATTCTTGCAAATAAAGATTAAATATATAAGTTGCGATGCGACTGCTCACGGCTGTTAGGCATTTGGTTTCAGGCGAAGAGTCAGATTGAACTCAATTTAATTTGTACAAAATGGAAATACCTCCCGCCTGCTCAATCTCAGGGGAGTATGTTTTTTATTTAATATTTTTTTCTATATAAGAAAATTTATTTGATATCAGTGGGGCCCGCGGTCGCTACCGAAATCATATCATTCAACATTCATTCATTTTATTATTAGATACCTTTGGAAAGACCAAGGATGTACTTTTTTGGTTGAAAGACAGCATATTGTCAACTCATAACCTGTCCTTTAAAGCCGGTTCCTCTTCTCATTGTTTTTCAGACCTTTAAACCTTCATTGATTTAAAAGATACTAATACGATTGGATTTCGAAGCGTATCGTTATTATGGCTTATCTATTAATAGGGCAAATCTATTTGATAAAATAATATAAAGTAGCCATTCTATGTTTTAGTTCTTCGGGCACGCATCGTCATAATTATTGCGAAAAAAATATAAGCTTTGGTAAGCAAACACCAATTTCCATAATCTTCCATCCTTTCGAACCGGTTTCGACAGTTAAGTAGTTGTTTTTACTGTTAGCCTGCATCATCCCACTGCTGGGCAAAAGCATCTCCACATGACTTCCAGCTCTTTTGATCCAGGGCTAAAGTGGCCCACTGGTTGTTCGTATTCTCCGGCTCGTCCACCATCTTCTACAGGGTCTGCCGCGACGCCTTCTAGCTGTGTCACATACTGGCCCGTTATTTTGGCCCACAGCTAATGGGCATACGGCAGACGTGGCCAGCCCAGACCAGCTATTTAGAAAAGTAGTAATAAAAATATCCATTTATTGAAACTGGCGCAAAAACAGCGAGATTCACACACGAGACAGAATCGATCGGAACGTAATGTAATTTATAAGAAAACCTCGGGGTCTCACCGTTTTATGCGAAAAGTAATGACGCACCATAGATCGACGCAGAAGGCCTACTCCATTTCATACGACATCGAGCTTAAGCTCTCATAATATTTACGTAAGGACACCGGTCAGAGATTAATTTTTATTACCTAGTAGTTACGAGTATTATTAGAGTTATTAGAGGGTCTTGTTAAGGAGTTCGTCCAGGGATGTAGGTTTTAGGTAGGTAGAACTTCATATTCTTGGAAGCAGACAGAAATTCCACCACCAAGCCGGAATACCTGGCACACAGGCAACTGACGGAACACGGGTGGCTAAACGGAACACGGGTGGCACGGGTCAGTAAAAGTCTGACACGCCCTCCCGCTCCGCCCAGAGCGGGAGAAGTTATAATTATGATAATTTCCCACCAAAAAATAAGCAGTGTTTCAGTTTGAAGGCTACGGCCTGTGTTATTTCAGATATATTATGTGAGATATTTCAGCATTGACTCTGGGATGTTCACAAGCGGCGGTGATGCTTACCATTAGGTGGGCCGCAGACGCGAGGGCTTCATACAAATCCATTCCAATCGGTTTCCCGTCGGAACAACCACTCTATTTGAGACTACCATTAATAACTAGCTAGCTAACATATGGCTAATAATTTAATTTAATATTTTGAGTAATGTAAATTTTACATACTATGAATAGAATCAAGTTTTCAACAGACAGCTGTGCTGCTGGGGAGTTTGTTGCGCCACTTGTTTTTCCGAGGTAAAGCACTAGGAAGTGGTGAAGAGCGGGCGTTTTTGGGGTACTGTCTTATGTAATTTCGACGTTCGAAAAGTGCTGGTCCTCAGCCTAGTTTGAATAAATGACTTTTGATTTTGATTTTAAATAATATCGAACACGGGCCGTCGGTTTGTTCAGAGAATGTAGGTATATTTAGGGTTGACAACTTTTTGTGAAATAACGTGTATTATGATCAAAGTGGGCACAAAAAAAGTATTTCGGAAAAATAAACAGTTTCTCAGAATAATGAACACTATTTTAAGTATATTTTTAATGTTGTTAATAGATACATACATAATTCATCACCAATTTTGAAGGCTTACTCGTGCAACTCATCAATTTAGCACCAATTTTGAAGGGGTTCGTAAGCTTCACCAAATAGACGAGCAGCATTTTTTTTACACCACACCACTTAGCTTTCTCTACTGAAAATACTCATTCTTTAAATATTGAGATCGTCACGCCCATACGCATGCATAGTGTTCTACGCAGGGACCATTTTGGTTACCCATTGAAAGGGTTTTCGATAAAAACCCATACGGTGTGGGTAACCCTTTTGAACGGCTTAATTTAAGCCATTCAAAATTACCCACACCGAATGGATTTTTGATTAACTGGAAAGGGTTTTCAACAAGGTTTTTTTTTAAATGGTAACCAAAATGGTCCCTGGGTAGAATAGAGATAGAACTGGTCCTGCTACGCGTGCTGGGCGGATATCGAAATAACATAATATTATGATTTTTTCATGTTACGGCGTTTCTAGTAAGTATAGGACCCATTGAATGGGTTATCATGTAACCCTTTCACTTAGTTTCAAGTATAAAACCCATTCAATGGGTTATCATGTAACCCTTTCAATGGGTTTCTAGTATAAAACCCTTTCAATGGGTTACACAATGATAAAGGTAACCCATTGAATGGGTTACCCCTTCGAAAGGCTTAACCCTTAACCGGGGTTGTACGGTCCCTGGTTCTACGTAGTAGATTCAACTTTTTATGTAGGTACCTATAACTCAGGATCAGTGAAAACAGTATATTCATATACTTTTTTTTTAAGTATTTTAAAGTGAAAAACAGTATATTTAATACTGTTTTGAACAGTATGGTTGCCAACCCTAGGTATATTTCGGGGAACTACATGGACCTTCTGAATTAACTTATTCTATGGTAATGAGGTGTGTCGGATCAGACAGAAATCGTCTTTATCACCACAATTGTGGTTCTATTTTGCGCACGATTCATTTGAATGCTATACCGAGCGACGCAATTCATAACCGAGGATACTTCATGAATTGAATTGAATTTAATATTTGTAGAGATTTTCAACTTAGTTGCATATTTTGTTTTTAACTTTACGAGTTGTCGAACTTTATTAGTGGTGCGGTTGTAATTTAAAAAAAAAAAGTAGAGTTACATCAAATTAGGTCCTTTCAGAGGGAGGGTAGGGATCATCATAAATTATATTAAATCTAGAAAGTTTAAAAATGTATTTTCCATGATTCATTTTTGCAAGTTCACGTTATTTTTGACACGCACCCACTTGCTTAAGTTGTGTAGGTACTTGTTGTTCTTAGTTTTATTTAATTTATGATTAAAATAAACTTTCGTCAAACTAAAAATATTTTAAAATAAAATAAATCTTGCTTAATTGCATTTCATAAGCGCAGGCTTATATAAACTGAACTATGTCGCCCAAAGACGACAAAATTACTAGCAGACAGGACACAATTTAGCCGAGACCAAGCGGCTGCCTCTAGCAAAATTAAATGACGCTGCATTCGCAAAGAAAATGCAATCACAGCCCCGGTATATTCCCCGATGCAAATCTCAATTTCCGAGTCACTGTGCCCCGCTATTCCTTACGCTAATAAAACGTGCACCAAACTGAGATGCTGTTTCGCTCGCTGATGAACGCCAAATGACGTTATGACAGCGCACGCCGCCATTTAACGCCTATTTGGTTCCAATTTCAAATCTCCCGCGCTCCCCTGCGGTTCCGGACACGAACGGGGCATAGATAATAGCGTTTTGTTTTATAAGTTTAAATGTTTTTTCGGCCAGTAACGGATATTAGATTAAGAAATGTACTGACTTTATATTCGACTTTGCAAACTAGATTTTTAATTAAAACAGTGTTCTCATCAAAGTTTGAAACATAAACCGCTTGCATAGGAGTTTTATCCAAATGAAATTTGGACGGACTGCTGTATGTGAATGGCAGACAAATAGGAATAAAAATGGTTCGCTTTGGGTGGAAAAAGAAAATGAAAGAAATCAATATGGCCGAAACAGAGAGGGGTAAGCCGCTAGCTGCTCTTCGTCGTACCTACTGATACACAAGGTATTTTGTAAGCTCAGAATTTGTATATTGTATTTTGAACAGGTCTTTTCTTCGATTTTGGTTTTGGACCTCCGCCGATTAAGTACTTCTCCATAATTATGAGACTACCTTTTGGAAGGGGCGACTTGAATCAATTTTATTTTTTGTAAAATTTTGAGGTTCCAAAGTGCCTTTTATGTGCATATTTGAAATAAATAATTCGACTTAGACTTATTAGAATTTGGGTTGTCCGATAATAATGTAAGAAAATTCTACCAATACGTTACTTTTTTGAAAATGAATACGTAAAACGATATTAAGTAGTTATTTAGTTATCATAGTATGTTGGATTATTAATATAGTAACAAAAATGGGGGGAATATTTAGCTGATTGCTTTTGACTTAGTCGTATCTACTACTCAATATAGTATTACTATATTGAAATACGTATTTTGTCATGTATGGTAACATTTCAAGCAATTCACTGATTGGCGTTAAAAAATTCTGGAGTTACTGGGACCCATGATGGGCGCCAAAAGTTTTCAAGATTATTGTTATGTCAAGTAAACAAACAAGAAGTAAAATGTCTTCCAAACAAATAGAACATTGTCTAACGCGTTTTCTTTTATTCGTAGCGCAGCGATCGCGTTCCGAATCCCGATACACGAATATCCGTTCTGCCATTTTGGCGCGCGGGCGGCCGGAAACCCAAGGATATAAAGTTTCGCGCGCCTTTCTGCCCGCCATGACAGTTTTCAATATTTTTACTCTTATTTACCGCTATTATTTATGTGCGCCATTCTTTGGCGAGGGAAACCGACCGTCTATATTGTCTGTTGTTGGTTTTCTATCGCTGAGTCCTTTATGTTTTGTTTGTGTTTGACCTCCGATATTTTTGTTTGGGGCGAGATAAAATGTTGAGAATAACTTCGTTCCAAAGTCACAATTCACAAAGTCTGAATTCAAGAGTAATTTGATCGCAGTATGAATATTTTTTAGTTTAGTCCAGTTTGCGTGTCAAGAGGCTTCATGCAACCACTCAGTTAAAAAGTATAAGGGTTTTGAGAATATTTCTGTGAACTAGTTAACCACATCACCGTTGCTCTTTTTCTAAGTAGAATAATTTACATATCTTGAGGGGTATACCAACTATACAGAGGCATAGCTCAAACGGCCAAAATAGTTAGAATTTCATGCTTTACATAACATTTGTCCTTGAATAACAACTACCCACAACTACATAAATCTAAATACAGACATCTGTCAACTTCTCCAAAAGATTCCCTTGCCATTCATGATACGTAATCGCATAGAGATTTAAAAAGCTAAGTTGCGTCCCCAAACTGGTCGGTAGGTTTTTTATTCGGACAGAATGGCTCTTTTCACATCCATTGCGGCGTAAGGTGGTCACTTTGTTGAAGTGTGGATGCTGGATGTGGTATGAGCGTGGTGGAAGTTAAAGTGGGTGGACTGATGTTCGTGGATTGGTCTTGATATTGGTTTATTGCAAGAAAATACAATTTTCAGGTATTTATAGGTAGTATACCATAATTACCTATAGTTAGTTCCATAACACACTACTTATATAATTTCCATAACATATTCAAAGTCAAAGTCAATACCAAAGTATTTATTGTGTGATTTTTGGTGATACAGTAGGTCTTAATGTTAGGTTATGGTAACTCAATAAACTACCCATTAGGGCATACACTATTTAACAATACAAGAATTTAAAATAGAAATTACATGCAATTAACAAAAACATTTTTTTTTTAATACAATCAGTTTTTATAATAAATATTCAGAACACAATTAATTAGAAGATGTCATGAAGATGTGATGGAGGCATTGTATCGCAGTGTTTTTATCATAAGGCGGCGTTCACATAAAGAGAGTCGATCGTCTATTCTTCTCTGGGGTATTATTATATTCATCTGGGGTTTACCAGGAAAGCGGCTGCCAGGGTTGCGAGTTTGTCCGAAAGGGATATTTTGGCCCTGGCACATAGGCAAATGAAGGAATACGGGTGGGGTTTAGTCAGTAAAAGTCTGACTAAAACCCGCTCCGCCCAGAGCGGGACAAGTTACTTGATAATTTCCCACCCAAAAAAAAAAGGAAAGCGGTTCTGTCATATATTATAATGGCCGTCATTAAAAACTGTATTTTCACCAGTTTTTGACATTAGTGTGTCGAAAAACGGTCTGTATACACTTCCCGCTCATGTGCGTGTGCCTCAGCGCCGCTGCCTCGGCTACCTTCGCACTACTGCGGGCTCAGGTATATACAGACAGCCGTTATTGTTGATCGTTCACCGCGTTCTTAAAAGCAAAGCTTTACCTCTAGCTAGGAATGGAATAAGATCCTGGAAGTGGTCTTCGGTTTCGATCGAGGAATCCATTTTGTAAACAGTGAGAAGAATGCAGCCTAATCCAAGTTTTTTTTTAAATAAGACGTCATTTATAATCAAACCGCAAGCTTAAAAAGTAAAACCATTATGTATCTTCCTGTAATCTCTACATCCTCGTCCACAAGCAATGGGATACACAAATAGGACTATGAACACGAGACTTTTATACGCTCATCCGATTAGACTCTCGTATATGCTTATGAGCTCTTTGTCGTGCGTTTTTGTGATCGCAGTTAATCGCAGCGATCGTGCGCAACCGTGCGGCAACGCTTACGAGTTCTCAAAGCGTTGCTACAATGTGCGCTTTATGTTATTTTGACGTCATCGGATGAAATGTATTGAGAATTGGAAAATGTAGATCTTTTTGAAGGCATTTGTGAAGGAAGGAGATGGTATTCGTACAATGAATCAAGTAGCTGGAATGATGTCAACTGACACACTCGAAAACATTGTTTACCTAGTGAGTTACAATTTCCGGACAGTTAGCCCCTTGATATTAAAAGATAAGAGACGTTTAGACGTCAACAAATCTATGGTTAAGCCGACGTTAGTCATTACTTAACTTTAAGTAACGTTAATAAATAAGGGGGTTAGTGACTGAGTAACTAGGTCCAATCGAAAGTCGGCAAAAGTTAGATGCACCCAACGTAAAGAACGAACAGTCATGCAGGTAACTTTAAGACCATCACTACCCCCAAGCTCCAGAAAATATTGGTCCTACCTACCCATAAACTGAGCTCATAAAAGCTAAGTAGATTTAAGGCGACGATAACCGACTTTTAAAGATCACGTCTAAACGAGTAGTGTTAATGATTTGAAAAAAAAAAATGTGAATATTTTAGATTATGTTATATTAGATAGTGAAATTAATTTGTAAAGTTATGTCTAACGCGGATAAAAAACTGAGAATGGCGCAATATCTACCAAGCGTATTTTTCTGAAACCTTCACCAATTTAAAGATAATTTAATTATCAATCTTTTAGTATACGCGTTTTATTAAAAGTCCTTTTGGTTTGTGTATAATAAATTAATAATGCGTCAAATTGGGGACAGCGTTCCTTGATGGGCGAGTCCTATTACTGGCTGAACGTACGACGCGTTGCGTGAGCTCAGTACAGAACAAGCAAGCTAACCACTCAAGGTCACTGGCATATATCTCCGTCTTAAGAGGAGTTGGGAATAGCCCTAATTAAAATGCTTGTCTTGTAGATGGCTATAAGTACTGATTAATCTTGTTATTTTACAGAGCCAGACCTGCCATGCCACCAACGTCTAGAGTTCTACTTTTGAACTTTTAACCCTATTAAAAATTCCGTAAACATATTTTCGAACGACACAAAACCAACTTTGAAATAATAATAATAATATGTACCTGTGGTTAAATTACACGAAGTCCTGTCTTGTAATGGCGTTAAACATAAGGTTCAAATTTCAATAACCAACGGGACTTCGTGTGTATACAAAAGAAGTGAAAAGAATACATAGGGCATCAAAAAATTCGCTGTCAACAGGAAAAGTGCCCAAAAGGTTGGCAACATTGCCACGTTGTATGGCAATGCTGATTCTTCTGTACCTACTTACATATTATAATTATTATTTTAAGACTATTATTTTATATAAAACTAGCTGCGCCCCGCGGTTTCACCCGCGTAAGTCTCGATCCCGTGGGAAAGCCACCCTTAACACTTAGGGGTATAAAAAATAGATAGTAGCCGATTCTCAGACCTACTGAATATAAATATAAAATTTCATAAAAATCGGTCAAGCCGTTTCGGAGGAGTATGGTAACTAACATTTTTACACATAAGATTTACTGGAATGGGCCGTGTGGTGCCGGACGTAAAAAATAGTACCATCCTATTTCTTCCCGTGGGTGTCGTAAAAGGCGACTAAGGGAGTTACTAGAGAATGGGCAGCAGCGTTCTCTATGCATTTTAACACCATACTGCGATCGCCAAGCGTGATGGCGGTTACGGCAAACCCCCCCTTTGGGGGAGGCCTATGTCCAGCTGTGGACGTCTTTCAGGAGAATGATGGTAACCTACTTTATAATATATACCTATTTTGTTAACATTATGACAAATAAACGTTTCCGAACTTTAAAATATCTCATCATCATCATCATTTCAGCCAAAAGACGTCCACTGCTGGACATAGGCCTCCCCCAAAAAGGGGGGGGGGATTTGGCATAATCGCCTCGCTTGACAGGCGGGTTGTCGATCGCAGTATGGTTATAAAAATGCATAAAGAACGCCGCTGCCCATTCTCTAGTAAGTCCCTTAGTCGCCTTTTACGACACCCACGGGAAGAAATGGGATGGTGCTATTCTTTACGTTCGGCACCAAACGGAACATAAAATATCTACAAACAGCTAATTAACCACATACCAACAAAATAAACAGAACTAACACAACAGTGTAGGCAGTAACTCAATTACGCGCCCACAATTCGTAATAAAAGAGCCTTTATCGAATTACAGAGCGTTTTGCACCCTGCTATTATGCGAAGAATCGTCACAAACGAAGTATTGTTAGGGACACTAGGTGCCATTGTCTGTGTTATCGCTCCACGTCGGTTTTTGCCGTCTCTCTTCCGTTTAGCTAGGGCTTGAGGAGATGTGGCAGTAGGTAGATTACTTACTGAGTCGCGTTTTAGTTTGTGTCCTGAAGAATTTTAGTTTGTAATCTTTTTGGATAGTTTTGTTTTCAAATGATTTTGTCCCCGGCGGATATTTTTTTCAACATATAATATTTAAAATTAAATTTAAAAAAATGGAACTCGTCCACCATCACCCAAAAATTTGCTGAAGCCCACGAACACAGACTTCACCGCCATGTGAATGTTGAGGCAATTCAGCTGCTAGACAACACGGACATAGTGCGTAGGGCTAAAGAGAACTAAACCATTTGAGGTAGTGTAGTGTATAAATAGTGAATGAATAATAGTAACAATGCGGTGCTATATATATAACACATGAACAAAGTGTTTTTATTAATTATCAGACTCTAAGAAAGTGCTACGGAATTGTGTAAAAGTGCAAATTGACACTATTCTTAGTTATAACGTAATCTATCACGTAAAATAATAAGATAGAGTTAAATTGCTTATGAGTCTATTAGATTGTAATAAATTATTAAGAACTTTAGTTCTTATTAATAAAGGATAAAAAAAAAAACATGATTATTGATGCGTTATAATAGCGATCATATGCTCACGCTTTTCATAATTGATGTGCATTAAGACTTTGAGGACTGTCTCATTATCATCATTTCAGCCGAAAGACGTCCACTGCTGGCCCTATGGCCTATGCCTCCCCCAAGGAGGGTTGCTATAATCACCACGCTTGGCAGACGGGTTGAAGATCGCATTATGGTGTTAAAATGCATAGAGAACGCTACTGCCCATTCTATAGTCAGGCTGTCTATGGATTGCGATTGTCTATGAATCTGAATTGGATCTTTTAAACAGTGGATGAGATACAAAATAGTTTCCATATTTTAGCAACCAGCAACAAAATTAGGTACTTTAATAACGAAGTTGATGATGTAAAATGCCTTTTATCCTCACAAAAGCTACAACAGCATAGGCAGAAACATTAAACCTATTCCATTCTCATCAATTTTATTCAAACCCGACATTGATTGTCGACCTAACGCCCTTACAAAAACTTATCGCGACATTTGTTCACTTTTTATTTTCACTACGATATACACCTTTACAAACTTTATGATACATTTAAGCGGGACACTTACAGCTCTTGTTTTAAAGGTTGTAAGGTTGATTTTCCCGTGGGCTTTTGTTTGGTATACAGAGATGTAATGTGGGTTTTTATAGGCAGAGTTGCAACGGAAATAAGCTCCTTTGTATGACACTATCGTATCACATCGTCAACCGCTTCCTTTCCAAAGATTATTGTAGACGCCAAAGCAAATAAAAGTTATCGGCCAATGTTTGAATATTAGTTTTTTTGGGTTTATGCTGGTTCATTTTAGGTGTTTTCTTTTGTATGTACAGCTGGGGTGTAGGATTGTTGTCTTCAATTTTTTGAGTGTAGATTATAATGTGAATAATAATAATTATAATTATGTACATGAAATTTAAAGAGTAAATTGATTTAACATTCTGACTTATAGAAAGGTTTACGAATACGAGTAAGATGTACCTTTCATAGTTAAAAGTGATTTTTTCTGAACATCTCTGAAAAAAAAAACACTTTTATGAAATTGGAACTGAAGAGTGTTTGTCCCTATTTTGCTTGAGATACGTTTGCACTGCATTTCGCCCATTCTTAGTTGTATCTACTCATTTAATGGCAGGTGGTTGATATTTTCTTCTATAATTTTCTGGCCCAATCTAGCTTTCATTGAAATCTTTATCCAACGGTTCCAACAAAAATTTATCTTATCCTAAATACATAATACATCAAATAATGCGCAACATTTGGGAGTCGAACCCTGAACCCTTTGATTCGCATTCCGTGAGTACGGGCCGCTCGGGGCACAAACAAATAACCCGACAAAGTGACTACAGAAATCGCTATGATTGAAAGCGATTCTCTATTACGTGTCATAATAGACCATTGTTATTGACTGTTTTTCTATAGCTTTTCGTTGTGTTTTCCGGACCATTAGGAATTCCTATGTTTTCTGGGCTTGCGTCCTTTAACAGCTTCCTTTAGTTTAAGGTAATAAGCATGTTAGTGTTGGTTAGGAAAGGGTTGCTGGGATGCCTGTCTTTTTCTTCCGTCAACATTTTCCTCCTCAGTTTTACATCCTACTTAATATTTTTTTTGCACAGACATTGCGGTTAGGTAGCTGAATCCGGTCAGACTGGAAGCTGACCCCAACATAGTTTGAAAAAAGCTAGACAGATTAATTACGTTTAGTTTTACATTGACCATATGATATAATTTATAAATTTTATGTCGTAATGAGCCCTCTAGATTTCAGAGAATTCTTTAACTTGGACTGCTAGTATATCTACTATTAAATCATCATCTTATCATTTCAGCCGAAAGACGTCCACTGCTGGACATAGGCCTCCCCAAAGCACCGCCACTTCGACCAGTTTTGTGCTTCCCGCATCCAGCTGATACCTGCGGCCTTCACAAGGTCATCGGTCCATCTTGTAGGAGGCCTTCCAACGCCACGTCTTCCGGTACGCGGTCGCCACTCCAGAACCTTTCTACTATTAAATATATCTATCTATTCACCCACATCTGTGCATCGTCAGACTTTGGGAAGCCATCATGCTTTTACGGTGTGTTTGGCTTACATAGTTTTGACTCTTTTGCCTCGATTTCGATCAAATATCAATCAATGGCCACTGCTTTCCATCCCAACACGTGACCCAGCATCCAGCTAAAATGCAGGTCACGCACGCGGCCGTCCGACACAAAGGCGTCAAATTTGCACGTCGGCGGCCGTTTACGCGACATCTCGCATTCATCTCATTGACGCTGTGTATACGAAAAATTGCTATTATGCGCCCCCGACGCCATGACACCCGCTGACGGAACTTTTTTTTTCTCGTTTGTTCTTGTTTTGAATGTTTTTTGTTTGTTTATGATGTGATGTTGTTTATGGCGGAGGTGGAACTTTGCACTGTACTAAATTACTGACTGACTACTCTATCTGGGATGATTGAAGCTGCAGCTGTTAAAAATAGGTTGTAAGGAGGGATTGTGGTTGTCCTCAATTAAAAATGGGATGATGATGGCTGTAGAGAAATGGTTTGTTCGTACTAACAGGCAGAAAGACGTTACTTCGCATCTGTAGTCTGCCTCTAATTTTCGTGGTATAAGATCACCTTTTACCAAACCACAAAAGCAGAAGAAAAATAATCACAGGAAAGGGTTTTGAATGCTAGTACAACTACGCTGTCCTCTCATACCTATTAACACTGTAATTTTAAAACATTGTAAAAGCCAATTTTTTTTTTTTAAAGAGTGAACGTGGAATTTCTTGCCGGCTCTTCTCCATAGGAAACGACCAATTGGAACCGTGCACCTAGCTTCTGACGTTTCATAAGTGCCCATGTAGGCTTATGTGAAATAAAAATATTTTTGATTTTGATTTTGATTTGATTTGAATACTTTAGTTATTCTGCGACAATACCAAGTACCTAATCGTCTTGCATCGTAAAAATGCAACCCAATCTTTGCTTTTATGCCATTCGCCCCACAATCATTTGAAATCGCATCTATGACTTACCGATCATAGCATGAATGGCCATCGTTCAGGTTGATCTGAATGTCTGACTGTCGGTAAACGGTCTGGGTGGCTGTCGGCTGACAAATCACTGACATTGTCAGTATTGTCGGGTCACTTAGAGTGTGTGCGGCACTTATTGGGCTGAGAATGGACCGTATTGATACTAATATGGAATGGTTTACAATGTGATTGTTATTTCAGACATTAATTAACCTATTTGTTTCAGTAGGTATATGTAAACTGGCAGGTTTCTTACAATAAGCTCAGTTGATTGCATACAGAAATGAAACATAATAGTACGCTGTGAATATTTGTCAACTATTCACAGCGTTGTTTTCGCTGATTAAAGTGTAAGAGTAACCACATTTTAAATCAAAATACACTTAGGGCCTTATTACAAAACAAGGTTTATCTTCAGATCCAAGTTTAAACTATGGAGCCATAATTGACTTTCAAACTTTATTACGTATACGGTAAAGTTTCTAATACAAAACTGACGACTTAGTACCGAACTAAGTATTCAGTTTTGTCTATAGAACAGTATTTCAATCAGAGTTTACTAGCTCCATGGTTTAAGTTATATTATCTGTGGCCATGTCTAAATATAAAACTTGTTTTGTAATAAGACGGCACAGATAATATAATACTACTTCAAGACGGTTACAGTCTTATTACAAAACAAGATTTATATTTTGACATGGCTTAAACCATGGAGCTAGTTTTTGTAATAAGAACGTAACAGTGATTGAAATACCGTTCTTTATACAAAAATTAAAACTTAGTTCGGTACTAAGTTGTCAGTTTTGTGTTTAGGAACTTTACCATAGTCGGAATAAAGTTCGAAATTCAATAATGGCTCCATGTTTTTAATACCTGGGTCTGAAGATAAACCTTGTTTTGTAATAAGGGGGTTAGAGTTTGGCAGACTGGGTCCTTCTGTAGACCACAATTTTCATACGAAACTCTACTTCAATTAATTTCGGTTTTTATACTACAGCTAAAGATCGTCTAGTTTAAAACTACACGTCCCTCCACTGCTTGCTGCATACACATTTTAAATGTTAATAAATACATTTTAGTGGAGGGGCCTGCAGTTTTATATTAGACGATCTCTACCTACTTATTAATTACATTATATTTTCGAATAAAACTTAGCTAACTCCTAAAAAAACATACAGTCGAATTAAGAAACCTCCTCCTTTTTCAAGTCGGTTAAAAATAGACTGCCACAGTACTGACTTTTTAAAAACCTATAAAGGAATACCTGTCCTCCTAAGTTGTAGATTATTATTTGATATAATTTCCCTCCAGTATAATTTTCAATCTATCCGTCTGTGGCCGCCGGCGAATTGCATTTTTCTTCTAGTTTTATTTTTAATCTCCCCAGCTTAACCGCGTTTAAACATATTTATTTCATGTCAGGATCGTACAACGAGGTAGAATAACCATAGGTACCTGCAAGTTTTGTAATATACCTACTCACACCGATGCTCAAGCACCTACCTACTTATCTACTATTCCTTATATACTATACCTTTTGTTCCATTAAATAATATTTGTAGGTATGCCACTTACTATGGCAGAAGCAGGACACAGTGATGACTACTTTATAATGTTGTAGCACCTTATCACCAGTGCAGCTGCAGTGTGTGCACAAATAAATATATTAGATTTGAGCATGAATCTCGAGTAGAGAAGTATGAGGATGATTTCTTTCTCTTTTACTTCTTTTTCAATTAAATCCAAGTATCGTCAACACGAAAAGAGTATACAAGTATATAGTTACGATATTGGCTATATACTAGTTACGATATTGGCTATATACTAATTACGATATTGGCTATATACTAAGTTACGATATTGGCTATATACTAAGTTACGATATTGGCTATTTACTAGTTACAATATTGGATATACACTAGTTACAATATTGGATATACACTAGTTACGAAATTGGATATATACAAGCAATCATCATTGTCATTTCCTTTACAAATACAAATACAAATATTTTTATTTGTTGAACATAGGTAGGTTAGGTACAGATGTTGTAATTTTTAAAGAACGCTATGTCTAGCCGTCATTGGCGTACAAATATTATCTTAGTACTAACATGCTGATTAAGAATAACAAATTATCAAACGATTATCACACATTATTAAATAGTTCAAATTCAAATTATCGATACAATAAAAACATTCCAATATAATATAATAATAATTAATTCTAGTAAAAATTGTCAAATCAATCAATAATAAATTATACTAATAAAAAAATAAAAAATATAATTATAATGTGTCAGTTAAGTATTCGTTCACCGTATAATATGTTTTGTCATAAAATATTTTCTGTAAAGCCTTTTTAAAATCGTTTATGTTGCCTATGTCTTTAATTCGTCTAGGGATCTTATTATAGATTCTAGGTGCCATTCCTAAAAAACTTTTTGTGTATAGAGCAGTACTATGTGGCTTAGCGCATATCTCTCTGTTGCGTCGTTTAGATCTCAATGTTTCTAACAGATGGAAGTTAGATTTGACAAATACTGCTGTCTCAAAAATGTACATACAAGGCAATGTTAAAAGTTTAAATTTTTTGAAATATGGAATACAGCTTTCAGTTGGTTTAAGTTTAAACACAGCACGGACACATTTTTTTTGGGCCTTAAACGCAATTTCTTTGTCAGTGGAATTTCCCCAATATATTATTCCAAAACGTAATATAGATGTGACATACGCCTTGTAAGAAATTAGAGCAACGGACTCATTTACTATTTTTGCTAGATTGTAGAGCGCTTAAGAGTACTGGTTTAGCTTCTTACAAACAGTTTCTACGTGACATTTCCAGTTTAAATGAATATCCAAGTGAAGTCCCAGAAATCTAGCACTGCTTGTTTCAGCTATTATTTGATCTGCATAAGCTATGTTTAAGTTAAGTTTTTTTGTTCTTTGATAAAATGTCATACGCTTTGTCTTATCTATGTTTATTTTCAATTTATTTAGAAGTAACCAACTTATTATGCAAAGGATGGACTTGTTTATGTCATCTTCATAAGTGTCTATATTTTTACATGGAACAATAAGTGTACTGTCATCGGCAAACAAAACAGTTTGATGCTCAGTGCATTTTGGCAAATCGTTAACATAAATGAGAAAGAACAAGGGCCCAAGGACAGTTCCTTGGGGTACACCACATGCTGTAACTCTAATTGGTGACATATAAGTAACTTCCATCTTGGATTTAGACAAAATTCTATTTAAAACAGTGGCTTGCTTACGTCCTTTTGTCTTCTAATACTTCAAAACACTTAATTTGCGTGCCTAAAGCATGTAATTTTTTTCTTACATCTGCGAAGTCACGATCCCTTGATCTTCGATGCTATTTGAGTGATGAAGTAGACTTCACAGATTTACTGTAAATAACTACCCTCATTATATCAGAAAGTTGTCATATTAGGTACAGTTTTTATATATTTATAAGCGCCATTGTGTAAATCAACCTTATAACGTCAATCTTGAAAGCCACTGCAGTAAAATTACCTGACGTTCTAAAATAACCCGTATTGATGCGGAAAATAATCAAGTTTATACACCTAACACATAAAGCTATTTCCCCTCAACCGTGTCTATAAATAACATAATATCACGCCTGTATTTCCCAAAGGGCTAGGCAGAGGTGTACCTACCCTAGGTAGTTGCAGTCCATAAAAATGTTTTAAATACATTACACCTTAAAATACCAATAACTCCAACGCCATAACTGCCTGTACAATAAAACAGCGTAAGTACATCTACCACAAATCTGCGACAGGGTGATCTGGTAAAGCCATGGATTTATGGTGGATGTAATAGAGATCGCGCCACCTCCGCAATTAGCTGCTAAAGGGTGTTTGTTTGTGGGGTTGGAGGGTGGCCATGGTGTCGTGGCGAACGGGATAAGTAAGGGTTAGATTAGATTTAAAAAATGTACTTGTTACTTACTTGATTAATCTCCCTGAAGTTTTTTTTGTTTGCAGTGCATATATAGATTTATACTGTAAAAATGGCAAGATATGCTTGAGTACCGAAGAAATTTGTCTTTTTAAAAGTAGAAAGATTTGTATCTTCAATGCTTTTTGTATTTTCACATATTAATGGATATACCTACTCAGATCAAGATCATTATCATCGGTCTCTCGCATTTTACTGTTGAATTATAGCCACTTCAATTGCACGCCAATGGGCTCGATAATCAGCCACTCTAATAGAAAAATACATCAACCAAACAAACAAAAACTTTACTGTCTTAGAAGAGAATATGTTTTAAATTACTTTTAACTACTCTTTTTTTCTATGGACCTGAACGCAACCTGGCGGCGACGTCATCATAAGAGATGCACACCCATAGATAAATATAACACGTCTCTCCACTATTCCAATGCTTGCTCAAGGATGCATATCCGGCAGGCTCTAATAATCCTTCCATATCCCAAGGCCACGTCTTCCCTACCATTATCGTGCCCCCCGGTCTACTCTTTAATAAGCAATGGTCTCTGTAGTCCCATTAAACATGGGGCTCTAGGAGCTAGTGTAGATCTTTGGGTTCATTCGAGTAATCGAGTCTAGTTTAACCACGCTGGGGTCGGTACATTTCATTCATTAATTCCCAAAGTTTCTTACAGTTTGGGTTATTTTCGGAGGCCAGTCACCAAGCTCCACATGGTCACCCTACTACCAGTAGCATCACGGGTGCCCCCCGCCGCGCTCGCGCCTCTAATCGCCCCCGGCCGATACATAAACTGTGATTATTGTCTTTTTATTGTACATGAATAAAATATTAATTGCCGATAACTTAAATGTACGCTCTATCTCACATCGATAGCTTTTCTACGGGTTTTCTGTGATTTCATTTTTTAGGGAGAGTTATGGGATTTGGAAGGTTGATTTTTTATTTATCATAGGTACTTACTTATATCTTGTTGATGTATGTTGCAGGTGATATTATTCTGTGTAATTGATTGTTATTGATGTCCGAGTCGGTACGTATCATTTCTTTATTGAATTACACAGGTAGGAGAGGAACTTATTTCACATTTTTATGTACGGAGTTAGGATCCTATTTTCCGTTTTCAAGATCGGATGTGTTGGTAATTTGGTCATGGGTAAAGTTTTGCTAAAGCATTTAGGAAAAACAGAGGAAATTGCCTACACTGTATTCCCATACTTATTAACACTAGTTTGAAAACCAATTATAAGAGCCAATTATTTTTAAAATAGTAACCGTGGAGTTTCTTGCCGGCTCTTCTCCATAGGAAACGACCAATTGGAACCATTATTGTGTGTTATGTTTATGTTGGTATCAGTTTAAACCATATATCTGTTAAAAGCTTTGAAAGGCGAATACCTAGCCTCATAAAGTGTCTCAATTATAATGAGTTAATGTAGCTTAGGTTAAGTGCATTTTGATAATTGTTTCTTTGGAAAATAAAGATATTTGTAAATGAATGAATGAATTGGAACCATGCAGCTAGCTTTTGACGTTTCATACGTTCCCATGTAGGTTTATGTGAAATAATATATTTTGATTTTGATAATAAGGAAGACTAGTCTCTTTAATTCAGATGCAAGAAAAGCAGCTTGAAAAGGGACTTAACCCACAGCCTATCGAAGATTTAGAGTTCATCGGTCAGAAACTAACCTCTTATCTTTTACAAGTTCCACATAAAAACCATAACTATATCCTCCAAAATATAAAAACTAGAAACCGTGAAATCCCTCGATCCCCCACGCTGGCATGTGTCCCCTTATTGTTCACACTCGAGTGTTTATTCGCCGATAATTGAGTATGTACCGTATTTAATCGCGAGCCCCCTGAGCCCCTCTGTTTAAAGAAATACTCGCACCGCTGACTTTTTGAGTGGCTCGTGAACACATGGCGATTGGGAATTTAATCTTTTTGAAATTGTTTTGGCAAGTTAATAAACTGTTAAGTGTTTTGTTTGTAATTTAGTTTTATAATGTGTTTGTCACTTTATCTTAAGATTTTGGGCTATATAATTTTTTCAGCCCAAATGCTCATAAATAGTTGAGCGTTTTCTCAGCGGATTTGTTAAGGTGACGATAACCGACTTTTAATGATTTTATACTGAAGATCACGTCTAAACGCGTAGTGTTAATGATTTGAAAAAAATATATGTTAAATTAGAGCATTTTCTCAATAACTTAATATGTGAATATTTTAGATTATGTTTATATTACATAGTGAAATTAATTTGTTATGTCTAACGCGGATAAAAACTGAGAATGGCGCAAAATCTACCAAGCGTATTTTTCTGAAACCTTCACCAATTTAAAGATAATTTAATGATTGATCTTTTAATATACGCGTTTTATTAAAATACCTTTTGTTTTGTGTATAATAAATTAATAATGCGTCCAATTGGGGACAGCGCTCCTTGATGGGCGAGTCCTATTACTGGCTGAACGTACGACACGTTGCATGAGCTCAGTACAGAACACGCAAGCTAACCATTCAAGGTCACTGGCATATATCTGCGTCTTAAGTACTTCTGAGGCATTCAAATTATTCATAAGTGTGTAGGTCTTAGTTCTATGCCTCGAAGGGACTTTGTGCAGGCTTAGAACGAGAACCGTAGAGAAGCGTTTTGTCGACGGAAGAGTAGAGAAAAATGACGTTTCCGTGTAGACAGTTGACAGTTTTCTACCGAGAATTGTAGAAAAGCGATTTCTATTCCACAGTAGAGTAGAAATAAAAATTTTCATGCCAAGCCAGCTGGAGTCACAGCGTTATGTTTTTGACAAAACCATTCAATTTATTCTCATCTGGTCAATTCGCAGAGTTCATTCTTTAAACTCTAAAGAGTGTTGGGTATGGCTAGGAAAACCTACTTGAATTTCGTAGTTTTCTTGTGTAACGAGCGCGTTTTTCATCAGTTTCATTTCTTTTGGGATTTCTTATAAAGAGTTAGTACTAAAACAACATGCTTTAATCTGATGTATCGTTTATTATTCGTATCATATAAAAATCAAACATTCGTTGAATACAACTAAAAACTTCAAGAAATAAAACTTAAATTACAACAATAACATAATATCAACAATAATTCATTAATTGTAATATACAAACATTATTTAATAACTAATAAATTAGACCAATTAACTATATTATTTAGATTGATCGGTGGGTAAACTAAAAATAACTTGGAGAAAAAATTATTATTTAAATTATATACAATAGTGTCGTCGTATCTCTAACGTCAATTTGTAGAAATTTTCAGAGATGTGCATCTCTGGCGGTTTCGGCTTCTGAATGCACGAACAATTCTACGATGAAAAATCCCGAGTAAAAGATAGGTGTAGGTTCATTTAGGTACATACAGATTTATCCATTTAAGTTAGTAGGTATTTACTAATTAATTTACCATTTACTTCGTATTATTGTGAAAGACGTAAGCTGTTTTCTACAAAATAACGTTAAAGCCAACCAATAAGTACAACGATCTGTATCAGTTTGTCATACCTTGCTCTCAAATGTTAATTTCTAAGTATAATAAAAAACAAATTCTAAACTTAAAATAGAAAATAAGCTTATCATAAACAATTCTGAGAGGATGCTCTGTAGGTACAAATACTCATGATAACGCTAGAATTGGCTATTATGCAGGAATATATGCAGGAAAGTTGGAATTGGCTATTGACCAACTTTCCTGCATAGTTTCGAGCATTCTTGAAAGTGAATTAAAATAAACTAATCTTTTGTTAAATCACAAATGTATGATTATGTAACCAAATGTATTATATTTTGGCCAATGAATCAGACGATAAGATGTCAATGAAATAAATGATCAAACTGAGATGACGAGACTATCTGAAAATGGGGGAGACAGCAAATAAACAATATTTAAAAACGGATGAAGTGTACAAGATTTTACAACAAAATGTTTAAAAATAACTGAATAGGAAGGTGTTCATAGTCTTATACAAAACAATTAGTAGAGATTATTTACAAGTGTTATTTACAATATGTGATGTTTATTTTATCTTAGCTATTCTCTTCAACATTATATTCTCATAATGTCGACAGTACCTACCTAACAACATCGAATCGAAGACATATCGAGAGAATAGTGTAAAATATTCTCATATTAATTAACCGTGTCCAAACTCGTCTTATGTTAGGTATATAAAGTTGTATGTTTTTTGATTATATAATTACAATATTGCACTACATGTTATTAGTGATAAAATACATTTAATGCATTAGTGTTGAGCTACATTTATAGACAAATCCGGTGTCGCGATACCAAGAGACTTTTAAAATACAGTAGTATTTTAAAACTAGTAGTAGTATTTTAACAAATAAAAAGTTAGATGTCAAAAAATTAAAAATATTAACAAAAACTTTAATGAACAAGAACAATAACTAATTAAATCTGGTATCGGTGAGAAGGAAACCGGTTACACTGTATACATGTTATACAATAGTCTTTTATACAAAATTGACATTCGCCTAACTAACGTCTATTAATTACACAGTTGAAGAGTAAATTCTATGATATGTTATCTATTCAAAGTGCGAGGTGCTCCTCACGAGAAAACTAAAAGTAGGTACATTGCACATTAACAGTAACATTGATTGCACATTCATTGAAAATTCATGTCACGATCAGCACCATTCCATCATTCAACATTTTATTTAACCAATATTATGCTTATATTTTTTACTGTCCACTAAAATTCGAATCAAAACCGAAACCAACACACATCGGCCGAAACTGTCCCATCCCTATACACACTGGTTATTCTAGAACAACAAAAGTCTATAACCTTCCATTCAGTCTTAAACGCTGTCAGGTGAGCTGGTCTCACGCTCCTGCACGGATGTGGAAGGTCGCTCCCAGTGCGAGGGCCAGACCCTCGCCGGGAGCGCGACCGGCCTTCAGATGACGTGCTGAGGAGGTTCCTCGTCGCTCTTCATGAGGACGTAGGCCAAGGGGCGCTTGACGTCAGCGGGGGGAGGTGATGGCGTTCGGCGAGGTGGACAGCCGCAAGGTGATAAAGCGCTACTGTAGAGGGCACTGCTGTATAAAGCGCCGCCGTATAGTGCCTGTGGAATAGGATGAGGGTTTGAGACACGGGTTTTTATCTTTCCCACTATTCAAAGAGTTGGATTGGGAATTTAAAATAATTATTACAGAGTAAAGCTGTTCCAATTTGAGACAATTTTTATAAATAATTCCAAAAAAAACCTAGATAGTAAACCAATGGTGTTTCACAGAATTCAGTATATACATTTTATTAAAGTAAATCCTCTTCTGCAAAGGATCTGACCAACTGACATAATACGGGTCCTTCTTGAAACAAGAGTTCAGTCAGTCAGGAGCTTCATCACAATTATCTGTATTATGATACAGTTTATTGTATATGAAATCTAGCAGGTTCGGGTCAGGTGATACTTATCACTAATCTAAATATTTTCAAATCAATACCTTATTGAAGATTACCTGCAAATGCGCCAACTCGGCAGCCAGCTTGCCATCATCAGACGGTATCTTCGCAAACGGATAGAACGGGTACGGTAGCGGTGGGAACAAGGCTCTGCTTAACTCCGGTTTATCCGTGAAGTGATGTGGCATCGAGTGCAGCTGCGGATGTATCGGGTGTGGTACCGACGGCGTCACCAGTCTCGGTACCGGCGCCATCAAGCCGTTGATTCCGAAACCGTATTTCGGCTCTTTCTTGACCAGCGGTTTCGGCTTTCGTCGTGGCCGGTATTTGTAGTCGGGGTGTTCTTTCATGTGTAGCGCCCTAAGGAAGAAAAATTAAAGAGTGTTAATTAATTGGCCAAATTATATGCAGTTTGTTTTGCCCTTGGACTATTTCCGGCGTACCCTGACCGTTTCCGGAGGCAAGTCATAAAATGTGACCCGATAACCTGGTAACCTAACCTAACAGACTCATAAATACAGGTTTTTAGAAACTACAGGAATACTTTTATATAGGAATACCGGTTTTTAAGTATTGTGTGTATGTGTAAACTCTGCTTAATGACACGTTTTAACTTTTTTCTTCTACTTTAATTAAGTATATAAAATAAAATTAATTTATCAAGTATACATACAAAAAAAAAACAATACACAATTTTATTAGGTGCGTAGCTTATTGATTAATAGATAAATTAAATTAATGAAATTTGGTAATTGTCATAAAACTTGACTTGAACTTGACTTTTGTGGCTTAAATCCAGTGTTCGATTGTGAATAAACTTTATCTTTCGCATCACGATTGTTAGCTCTCACGTCGACCTCTCTGTGCCCGTCGCTCTCGACCAAACATCAACACTTCGAGAATTATCAGCAAAAACAACGCGGAAGATATCCGATACCTCTGAAATCGAAAGCATAACTCAATTCGCCCCACAATACTATAAGTTTAGCGTCAAAATGCCACAATGAAACGCCGCTGGGCGATATAACATTATTATTTATGCAATAAAGCGTGCAATTGTCGCGAACGCCTGGCCGCCCTTAAAACAACAATGTCGATTCAACAATGCGCGGATTATTGCATTGTCCCAGTCACAATCGGGTATCTGTGTATACCACTGCACTATGTGCATTCAAAGTTTAAGCAAAATTGAATTGTATCGTAATGGAACAGAGTTGAATTTGGGATGCGGGTGTGTGTGTTTACGACGTGTAGTGTTGGGAATGAGTCGACACAGCGTCCGATTATGCGAGCTTTGTGATAGAATCGCGATTGTCAGCGAGTCGATTGTAATTATTCGAGTGGACCACGCTGGCGGATGATAGTTCGTCATTGCGCTGAGGTTTGAATGTGAATGTTTGTTGAGTCTGATTGTGTAGCGGATTTAGATTTATTTTTTTATTTAATTTGCGATAAATGCTGCCGTGTTTACAGTTATTTGACTTGAGCTGTTGAGCTACGTTCTTTGATTGCAATGACAATAAGCTCTTGCATTCTGCGGATTCCATGATATGCATGTATCAGTTAGCATGGATGTATGGGATTTATTAATTCAAGCGGTTTTAAAACAAAAACTTGTTACTTGAGTGATTGAGTGTGAGGAGTTTGATGTAAGCAGTGACATTTTGTTGGCTGTTTTGTTACGTACAAGCTTTAATTATTGTGACCACTGTAAAATAGGTAGGCAGATATAGTGCGTAGCCGCTAGCATCAAGTATTAGAGTTATTTGATTAAATTATAAATATCTGTTTGTTATCGTCAAACATTAGTAAGATGCACATCCAGTTATAATTACGTCTAGCGCGACATTATGTAGATAGGCCAATCTTTTTGATTGAGCTTGTTTTTACGGTTCCGTAAATCTGAATGAAAAAATGGAACCCTTATAGGATCATTCGTGTCTGTCTGTCTGTCCGTGTGTCACAGCCAATTTGCTCCGAATCTAATGGACTGATTAAGTTGAAATTTAATATACTGACTTTCTGTGATCGAAACACGGACGTCTCGTCATTATCATTTCAGCCGAAAGTCGTCCACTGCTGGACATAGGCCTCCCCCAACACGGACGTCTAACGTAAATAAATTAATTTTGAATATTTACTTTTGGGAGAGAAATTAGAAAAAATACATAAAATAAAAAATAGTTTTACATACTGTACCGTGTAATGAAAGGACTTACTGTGAGGGTAATATTTGTGGCAATATGTGAGGCAAATATTTTTTTTTATAATTTTGAAAATAAAGCGTTTTAAAGTTATTTAAGAAAATAGATGTTTTACCAGCCTCATAACTCCGAAACTAAAAAGCCTAAAAAAATAATTACACAAAATAATTCATATTTAAAGATCACAGGAAAACCTATAATAAGTCCATGGTCTTATAATAACATGGTAAATACCTCAATATTGTGCTTAATTTACATTTGCACTTGGAATGTATGGGAGAACATATTTTTCATTCACAATGTTAAGTTTGTTCTTGGGACCCCTTCATTGTGCGTGGTCCGACACGCACTTGACCGGTTTTTCTAAAAGTTTACCCCGACAGGAAGTACCTACTAACTTCTGAATAGATGAAAACGTCAAGCCACAATTATATGCTATCTCAAAGTATAACATCAAGTCTTCTATAAATCCTATCACAAAATTTTTCCATACACAAGTAGCCTATTCACACCAAACACATTTATCAGCATTGATAGAACTGTCCTATCTTCAAAACCAAAAAAACAGAGGTCGTCGAACCTGACACTATCATTTCTTTCATTACAGTTTGTTAACCAAATAAACACGATATCGCTAAGGAAAATAACACAATATCTTTGGTCAAGAAAAAACCTATCGACGCATTTTTATCGGACACGTTTTGGCGTATTTTTTCTATGGAGCTAATCGAATTCGGTAAACATCGATATATTTATACTATGATTCTTGATATCAAGCATCGCTTGTATATTGAATTTGGAACGTCTTACGTCAATAAGAAGTTATTGGGTTTTTATTAATGCCTTTTTTGTGTAGATAGTGTTGTGTGATTGTAGTACAATTTAAGTTTATTTTTTCAAGAATTTTGAGATAATTCAACGAAGGGGCGAATCGGTGAACATAATAATATATAATACATATTCATGTTTTCTTACATTTCTATATTGAAGGCTACCTGCTACGAATTT
Source organism: Tiliacea aurago (assembly GCA_948098905.1). Taxonomy (NCBI): domain Eukaryota; kingdom Metazoa; phylum Arthropoda; class Insecta; order Lepidoptera; family Noctuidae; genus Tiliacea; species Tiliacea aurago. The sequence continues at coordinate 26,367,344 of OX402581.1, read as the reverse complement.
AATGGTTTAGGGTGGCGCCTTTTTCAGTTATAATTTCAGCCGAAAGACGTCAACTGCTCGAAAAACCTCTCCTAAAGGGGGGTTTTGCCATAATCGCCACGCTTGGCAGGCGAGTTGGCTATCAACAGCTTTTTCAGTCGCTCCATGTCAAATACTGAAATTCAGCTGCATCGAGTTAGACTGGAAGCTGACCCAAAGATAGATGGAAAAACACTATGCAGGATGCAGAAAGACAACGCCTGGTGGCGCCTTTTAAAAATCTACGAGCTTCTGTGTTAGGACTGTAGTGCATTCTGTTCATGAGATATCTCACTTTTGAGACTATCTTTGGAAATCTGAAACAGTGTCTTATCACTAACAGATTCCTGAAAGCACCCAATCTTTTCTAAAGAAAGAAAAGAAAGAAAGAAAAATAATTTTATTTGTCACAGAAAAAACGTGCGTACGAAACATAATAAGTATGTAATAAACTCGAAGGTTACACAAAACAGATCTAAGTACAAAAAAAAAAAAAGCAGGAATGAAAGAATGAAGGAATTAGGGAAATGGGAATGGGAATGAAGTTATGAATTATTCAATGATCATAGAATGCAATTTTGCATTTTTTGATTTTTCATGCTAACTTGTAAATTCACAATGAAATTAGAAAATCCCGCCTACATAAGATTCACTAAACAATTTTGTCTTTGAGATTTATTTAAGTAGATATTCTTTGTTCACAGAGAATATCTAAGTAAAGCTAATTTAAACTTTCATTATGTAGTACTACAAGAAATATATTGAAAATTGACAATAAAATCAAATAACATAAAATCCCTCACTGTATTGATCTAAGTAACACTTTAACTTGAACATCATTTACGTCTTTCCTTCCTTATCGGTCAGCACAATGGTGTAAGGCACGCCTTTAATTCGGCTTGATGTATGTATCGGTTGGTTCGGTGTCACTATAAATTTGTTTGCTTATGTTAAAAAAAAAAACTGTTTATGCAGCTAATTTGAAACTCTAAACTGTGGTATGGTACCTGTGTTCTCCAAGAATTCATTAAAATTGGCAATATAACTCAAAACATAAAATCCCTCACTATTGATCCATTTAACATATAATCAATATCACTCACTATATTGATTTAAATTAAAAGTACCCACTCTTAAACTTCGAACATGATGGTGTCTAACCATCCATATCGGTCAGCACAATGAATGACATAGATAGGCCACGGGTATTGTATCAATATTTAAAAAACCTATATCTTTTTGTTCTACTTTCTGGTACGTATCAATTAAAATTATGAAAGTTATATTGTAAAGCTAACTTAAACTTTCAATATAATTGAAAACTGCCAATAAAAATCAATACCTACCAAAAAAATTATATCTCTCTCAATAGTGATCTAAATTCTATGTATGGACACTTAAATATGGAGAACATGATGGCGTTTTCCCTTATCGGGAGGCACAATAGTGTAAGGCGCGCCTTTAATTCGGCTAAATGAGTTTCGCATCACTAAACAATTTTGTCTTTAATGATTTGTTTACCTTTTTCTTCTTCCTGCCCGTGTTGCTTGGGACGCAATATGTTTTTTTGTTCCATTCTCTCCTGTCAGCCGTCAGTCTTTCATTCACTCCTTTTTCATTCATATCATCCTCCACACAATCCATCCATATTTTCTATGGTCTTCCTCTCCCTCTGCATTCATCCACATTTATATTCACTGTTTTAGTTACATGCGTTTCATAATATGCCTCCTCGTCACATGCTCATACTAAGACAAACGATTCCCTTTCAACTTTTCTAAAACTGGCGCCACTTTCAAACGCCACTTTCTATTTTTTTGTTTAACTTTTCGGGTCATCAATAGCAATTGTAAAGCTAACTTACACTTTAAATATTTAAAACATGACAAAAATTTCAAAATAAAATCAATCATATCCCTCACTATTGATATATGTAACACTTAAACTTGGAACATCATGGTGTCTTCCCTTCGTTATCGGTCACACAATGGTGTAAGGCGCGCCGGTGTTTGCCGCCATACTTATTTTATCACTTGTTTGATCGGCCACATAATCGGAGGATTCAATAACGGTCACTAAATAACATTCGATAGTCTGTCTGGGTTCTATTGAGCAATAGTTTATTGGTAATTTATAGAGAATTGTATCATGTATTACTTCCTGTCCTTATGATTGAATTTATTAATTTGACATTTATTATTATTAGATCTATTGTACTTGAATTCTAAGAAATCGGGGAAGGCAGCCTACTCGCGGGGAGGAAGAAATAAAGCTGACAGCAGGTCCAAACTGGAGGAGAGTACCTCACGACAGACGTCAATGGAAATTCTTAGAGGAGGCCTATGCTACGAGGCACACCGAAATTAGAGACATCTTGTATTTTTGTTTTACCATTATTGTTAGTGTAATTGTCTGGTTTCGGAATAAAAGTCTTTATTATTATTATTACTTGAATTCTTAATTGACCGTTATTGTTTTTATCGACTTTTCTAAATGTATTTAATGAGTTTTATTTTAATTGTAATTGTTTATTGTAATTTTTTCGTCTTTGAAATAATTTTACGGACCAACATACCACTTTACTCTTGCATTGGAATCAATTAATTATCTGCGAATAGACGTGGTACAATAATAAACCTGTAAACAAAGTGGTACAAGGACTAACTGCCCAGGGTGCACCGGACGTACGAGTATATTTCGGTATCCCACAAGTGAAGGAATTTTGTTTCTTATTTATAATCTCACTGTATGCTGCACCGGTCGACGTCATCACGTCCACGCCGGCTGTCGCTAAAAAACCAGCGCTGGGGCTCTGTCTCGCATAGGGTCGCAGCATTATGCTGAGCGGTAGCCGTTTTGCGTGGATGTGACGCATATTTTCCCCCTACTTATTTTTTTAGTATTTATGTTAATTCTTTGCGTCATGTTTACCGCAAATAAACGTAATTTCTTTATTTTTTTTCTTTTAAGGCTATTTCAATAGGGTGTATTTTAAAATATCCTCTTTTTCAATAATGAATATTGATACAATTTAATATCTCACACCATAAGTAGGAAATTGAAACTCAGTTTTATCCGTTGTTAATCACATACCAACTTGTATGATAAGTTATTATTATTTAACAGTTTCATCTGAAAGTCTTTATATAAATTCCGGATCCAGGTTGGCCGAAGCAAGGAAAACCTGCTGAGGTGGAGATTCACTGATGACTCTGCCCTGTAGTGTAAATGTGGTGCTGTTCCACAAACAATGGGACACTTAATATCGTGTTCAGCTGTTACCTGCACGTTAAAGGAACTCATGGACGCTACTGGAGGTGCTAAACTCGTAGCCATATTCTGGGCCGATTCTATCTAGATTGTCATCGACACGCTGAGAAGAAGAATGTTGAATTAACAGTAAATTTATGATCTATCAATGACTTAGAATTTGGGATACCTACTAAAGTTTTCTACCTTTTCCAATAAGTTCCTGTTACTAGCATTACACTTCACACTAATATTATAAAGGCGAAAGTTTGTGAGTGAGTGTGTGTGTATGTTTGTTACTTCTTCATGCTCAAACGGCTGGACCAATTTTGATAAAATTTTGTATGGAAGTAGCTGACATATGCTACTTTTTATCCCGATATTCCCACAGGATCGAGACTTACGCGGGTGAAACCGCGGGGCGCAGCTAGTAGTTTTATAAAGCGGATTCTGACTTAGAAGTCCTTTGTGTAATGAAAATACTCTTTTGTGTTAAGATTTCATCAAGGATACAGCATCATAGGTAAAAAATATGAAATTGTGTTTATGTTTGATTTCAGATTGATCTTGCCTAGTGCCCAGTGGGTTCGTAGTAGTAAGACTAGAGTAAGACGAAGACAGAGTTTACGCAAGGAAAGCAGATTCAAGATTCGGTTGCAATGACGATGAAAGCAATCTCTACAGATAAGAAGCATATTACGCCAAGAGCGACTATCATACAAAATAAATCCTTCATTCATAAGACACAGTGTCTTTAATCAAACAAAGTGGGAAAACATATAAACTGCCTTACAGTCACGAATCAGATAACCCATATTCGTCTTCCCCACGTGGGAATCAAACAAACGTCTCCATAATACCCTCTATACATCATTTATCAATAACAGCACATAGTGTTATCACTAACAAATAAAGTTAAAATAACTATAGGCTTTACAAAGAATGCTTTGTACCTACGTCGTGACGTCACTTGCTATTGATTTTAACAATGAAATCATTTGATTTGATATCTTCAGTCAATGGTAGGTTAAGGATTGTTTGCTGAAGATGTGTAGGTACATACTGTACTGTTTTTTTCTTGATATATAGATGTTTTCGCAACGTGATTGTTGAGCACAATATGTACATAATGACAATGTAAAGGTAGGTAAGGGTATTCGGAACATCTTCACAATATTATGTTTTAATCAAACCAAAACTCATTTAATCAAACTAGCTGGGAATCAGTATTTTTCTAACGTCAAAATTACATGAGACAGTCCCCCAAAACGCCCGCCCTTCACCACTCCTAGTGCTTTAGCTGGGAAGAAGAAGTGGCGCAACAAACTCCCCAGCAGCACAACTGTCTGTTCGAAAAAACTTGATGCTATATAATAGTATGAAAAGTAATACTACGAAACAAAAAAGCTAGCACACGCCAATATACCAACGAAAACAATGAAAACTATACTCAAGCAAAAAATAAGAACTACAAACATAAACAGAGCTTAATACCTATATAAAAACCTCCAGGCATAAAGGGCGTACCCGCTTACTTATACATAGGTAACTGCAACTCGAAGTCACAAATGACAAATGACCATCGAAGTAAAATTAATAAACAGTTAATTACTAATAACAATAATGAGACCATGGTCAGCAAGACGACCAGTCCCACAAGCAGCACCCGTTCACGAGGATAACGCAAATATCAGCCATTACTATTACTCGCCATATTTGAAGGAAGGAGACAAACCTACCCTCGACGCTACCGCAAGCAGTGACATCTAAGGAAGCATGACGAACTTGCTGCCGGTTGCTCAGGCAAGAATAATAATTATAATCAATAAAATTGTTGAGGTCACTAGCTAACCATATAATACAATACAACTTATAAAAACATTGTAATGAGTAGATCATGTCAATTTAATACCCGGTAAAGACAATATAAGACATATCAAACTATCTTAAGCATATATTGTATTTAAGCATTGACAAAAATAACTATGCTGTTGGTCCTTTTAAATCACTAAATACAAATTTTCTCTGTAAACATTTTCTGAAGAATAGGACGTGATCTGGGTTGAAACCAAAACTTTGCTTGATAATGGATAAATACGAGAGACTTTTACCGCCTTATTACAAAACAAGGTTTATCTTCAGACCCAGGTTGAACCCATGGAGCCATTATTGAATTTCAAACTTTATTTTGACTAAGGTAAAGTTCCTAATACAACACTGACAACTTAGTACCGAACTAAGTTTTCAGTTTTGTATAAAGAACGGTATTTTGATCACTGTTAAGTTCTTATTACAAAAACGGGCTCCATGGTTTAAGCCATGTCAAAATATAAACCTTGTTTTGTAATAAGGAGGACTGAGTTTCATGGTTAGTTCAGGAACGTGGTTAGTACTGTCCTAAAATCCCGTTTTCTACGAGTATAGCAGTTCTGAACTGCCTAATCTATGAAAACCTAGCACCTGACGATCGATTTAAAACAAAACTTACTCGTCTCATCCGATTAGAAAACTGACTTCAACAGACTAGTTTAACTTATTCAATAATTTAATATCAAACTCATTGAATATTATTAAAGCCCATCGCACAATAAGCGTTTAAATAAGATATACGTAACAAATGAATCCTGACGTGAAGCGTGCGCCGGGCCTTCCGCCCCGCTAATAAATTCAACCCTTACAAATTAATTCTTACTGTTCCACCTCATATAGAAATGTTAATACGACCGAATGTATTAATTGTAGGGAATAATAGTTTTCTAATAATATCACAATTTTTCAAGAAATTTTGTGAGATTATTTTTGACTTATTGGGGGAGTGCATTTTCTTAGGGGAAAATTAAAAGCTGTTTTCTTACGTCCCAAGTGTAATTTATTTTAATTCGTTTTTTAGGGTTCCGTACCAAAATGGTAAAAAGGAACCCTTATGTTGAGACTAAGTCTGTCTGTCTGTCTGTCACACCTGGATATCTCAAGAACTACTAATGCTATCAACTTGAAATTTAGAATAGTTTTAGATGACGTTTGCCCAACTATTTTGCAAACAAGAAAGAAATTTAAAAAATTATATCTTTTTTGCAAAAGGGACTGAGAGGGGGTCTTAAAAATTTGAAGTGAGGCTACTAGGGCATGTGGGGTATTATATATGAAAGAACGCTGTTTGCACATTCTCAAACATTTTTTTTTAGGCAGCTTAGTTTCCGACTTTTGATGAAAAATGTAAAAAAACCCCCCTTATCTCCGAAGTTTGCATAGATAAAAATCTGAAATTATTCTATGTGATAGAAGTTTATGTAAAGATTACAGGAAACTCTAAATAGCACAGTTTTTCAGAAATCATCGACATCATATATACGTACGGAACACTCAGTGCGCGAGTCCGACTCGCTCTTGATCGTTTTTTTTTATTAGTATGGCGGTTTTGCAACACCAGATGATTTAAGGAAAATGCAATTTAAAATAAACGGTTATTTTATGAAAATTTCTGTAAAAGCAAGACGTTGTCTTTAGTTTTAATACATTACTTTGTTTTAACACAGACCATTGTCATGATCATAACAAGTAGTTGTGTTTACGACCTCATCTACGATCTCACTCAATCAAACCCAAATTAGAATTTTAGTATAATTACTCCCTTTCAAAACAACACAAACTGAAACTACCAGCAGACAATTAAACCCGAATTCGCTACAACAGCTCTATATTCTCCGCTCTCGAGTTAGACTGGAGGCATAAGCTCATTTTTATGGTCCTGCCGACCCCTGATAACGCGCCCCCCAACAATGCAAGATATTATTACAATGAATAACAGATAATTGTCGCTTCTCACCGACCTCTATGGATAGATTAAATTGATTTGTTGCTTATTTGTGATGCGTAGTTGGGTATCAGTCTTTTTTTTTTTTGTGAAAGGGTTGATTTTTTGCGAGGGCGGTCGTAAGGACTAAAGTTTTATAAATATTAAAAAAATATAAATAATAATATTTTTATTAAGTATTACAATTGGTAAAATATAAATATAAAATCTAATAATTTACAAAGGTATTATAATGTTAGATACCTGTACTAGGATAAACCTCATCCGAGCTGATACTTTATGGTAATTGTAGGACGATAAAATTCTTAACAATATTTAACATTACACGTCTTGAAATAATGTCAAAATTGAATTAATTCAATATTATATACGTAGTTTACTTAAATACTATTTACCATAAAGATAAAAATAACAAAAAGTCTTATAAACGTAATTTCTTATTTAGTTTGCTTAAAATAGTTTTAACCTAGTTAGACACATAATAATTATGGTATGATTTTGCGTCAGCAGAATCGGTAAGTCAAATTGTTACACAATCACATCATATTCGAGGCTATGTGTACGTTCGATTTTTGCAGCAGGCGACTGATGTGCTTAGACATCAACAAAATCGAGTGTTTGTAGGTCAGTACAGTTGCTATTTTTAGGTAGATCATACATAATGTAGTCGATGATGGATAAAGGCTGCGTGGTAATTGCGTAAAGCACTATCAGCAGCAATGGGTTACATTTTGACAGTCCAACAACATTCATTGCGTTATTTACGTTGTTGAGTAGACAAATTTCTGGAACATATACAGCAATGGAATAGCAATATACTTCAAAATCATTCCGATAGTGATTCTAACTGTGTCAGGCTGCGTTCAGACGACACACGCCCGCCCAGCGTCGCTTTGAAATTTGTTGTATATAATTTGAGTCTTATGACACATCAGTAGATCTTAAATTGCATTTATCAACGTCGACCTGCACACGGCACGCGCCCGCTCTGCGCCCTCCCCGCGCTCACAACGCACACGCGATGCACACGCCTTGTGCCCACGTCTCAGGCCAGTGCCATATTGATTGTGATCAAGGGCGTTTTTTGATTAAATAAAGCGGGCGCGTGGCGTGCGCGGATTTTGCGCGTGGTGAACGCGGGTGCAAGGCGGGTACAATGCGTGTGCGTGGAGCCTGTGCGTTGTCGGTGCAGGTTATGCGCGTGACGCATAACCTGCGAACGCAGTCTTACGTAATTAGGCGCGGAAAATGATAGGTATGTTAAGTTTTCGTGTTTAGGTAAGCATTTTAATTAAGTACTATCTGTGATAGGAAGCATAGAAGAATACAACATTGAAATTTTTGACAAGATCTTTCCGATTTTCAATTGAAATTAGGGAAAACTCGTATTCTATGTCTATTTTCCTCAACGGCAATCATCATCATCAGCCTTTTCTCCAACTATCTTGGGATCAGTTTCCAACCTTACCAGATGCAGCTGAATACCAGTACCTACTTTACATGGAGCGACTGCCTAGCTGACCTCCACAACCCAGTAACTGGGTAACACGATATTAAGTATTTATGCATTTATAATTATATACTTTATTGTCATCATTTCCGCCGAAAGACGTCCACTGCTGGACATAGGCCTCCCCTAATTATTTCCCCTAGTTTGCCATAATCGCCACGCTTGGCAGGCGGGTTGGTGATCGCAGTATGGTGTTTAAATGCATAGAGAACGCTGCTGCCCATTCTCTAGTAAGTCCCTTAGTCGCCTTTTACGACACCCACGGGAAGAAATGGGATGGTGCTATTCTTTACGTCCGGCACCAAACGGATACTTTATTGTACACCACAAAAAATAAATCAAACACTACAAAATATACAATGGGCGGCTCCCAATAGATGGAATGGGATACTCCTTGGTAAGACTGATTGTCAGACTTTCGGGCTTCTGACGACCCGTAACGACTGTCAAAGATCCACGAATGACAGCCGACTGCTTAATGTGCTTTGTGCGGCTCTGTGTGTGTGATCTACATGGTCCTCACAAGATCTGACCAAGATTATGTCTGGACTTTAAAAGAGACTTTGACCCCTGAGTTTGTTTCGCCATTTCTTCTCAGGGGTAGTCAGATAGGAAATGTCGGCTACATCTAGATTATTTTTTAAATTTTTAATATGACGTGTAAAAGTGATTCTAATATTTTATTTACAGAATAAACGATTTCATTTCATTTTTTCTTTCCGAGTCATGAGGAGGGGTCTCGGTATGTAAATATAGTCACCCATCCACGGACCAACCGCGGCAAGCGTTGCTTGCTTAACCTGATCGATAGAAACCGTACGGCTGTTATTACGAGCCCCTCATTACTTCCTCAATGCAATTGATGTTGACAATTTTGCTAATGCCATAGTATCATATTCAATATAACTTCTCTAAATAATGTAAGTACACTCTCTCTTGTCTTATTTAGACACACAGTATCCGAACGAACAGGAGTGCCTAACAAAATGTATAACCTTGAAAATCTCAATTAGTTGATTCATCACCGCGACGTAACTAGTGAAGTAACCTCACGATCCCCAAAACGGGCCTATTATTTTTTGACAAGTTTAACAAGGATATATTTCGTAAATATCGATAATTGTTACTGAAACCATGTTTAATTAATGAGTAAGTAGAATGTCTTTTATTATAAGATTCAAGAAGGTGTGGTATCACCTCCTAAGATTACAATGAATAAGAGGTACTTGTAAATAATAAACTTATGATGATTCATCTCAGGAGTATTTACAAATACACACGTTTTTACAAAATACTTTATTTTTATACAGTTTTACATTTGTGTAATCAAATATCCGTTTCATAAGATACGTCAAATGTTCATAAACCTACAACTTATTTGAAAGTGTGTTGAGTTAGATATTAAAATAAACCAATAATAGTATTGTCCGTGTGGTGCCGGACGTAAAGAACTAACCCATTTCTTCGTCGTAAAAGGCGACTAAGGGACTAATTACTAGAGAATGGGCAGCAGCGTTTTTTATGCATTTTAACACCATACTGCGATCGCCAACCTGCCAAGCGTGGCGATTATGGCAAACCCCCTCTTTGGGGTAGGCCTATGTCCAGCAGTGGACGTCTGTCGGCTGAAATGATGATGATGAATGTATTGTAAATATAGTTTTTAACTACTTTTTTGAGATTTTTGAGCTTAAAATAGATACTATTTTTAATCATATTTTATATATTTTTTGTCAATGTGAGGACGTTGTAGGCTCAATAGACTGTAGATCTGTAGACCATTTTCTATTTTGTTAAGTACCTGGTACTTTTGACGGGCCTACGCTGTCCTCTCATACCTATTAACACTGTAATTTGAAAACATTGTAAAAGCCAATTTTATTTTTTTTAAAGAGTGACCGTGGAGTTTCTTGCCGGCTCTTCTCCATAGGAAACGACCAATTGGAACCGTGCACCTAGCTTCTGACGTTTCATAAGTGCCCATGTAGGCTTATGTGAAATAAAAAATATTTTTGATTTTGATTTTGACTAAAATGAAGTCGGTTAATAATACACAGATTAATCAAACCTCTAGTTTAGTATCTTCAGAAATAAAGAAAATCCCACATTATAATTTAATTAGTAAGAGATAAGATCGTCCAACATCCGGCGGCGCCATTCTGTTTACACATTTAATTGTGTCGCTAAACGGCTGTGTGTTTTATAACTATTATCATAAGGACCAATTTTTTTACCAACTTAATCAAAGTCGTTTGAAGTAACATGATGCAGAACAGATCCCTCTTGGTTTTGATATTACTGTTCTATCCAGTTTTGGACTTTGCAAGTCAACATTGGGTTTTTAATTAAGTAAATAAGTACCTTACTTATAGCGTTGAATTGTGATCAACAATTTCAGAAATAATTTTCTAATTTTGCGTCGGCAAACTTTACAAGAAATAAATAAAATCATGGTGAGATAATTAGCTGATTAGCATAATTTGGTAGCGTGGCAATAAGTACCGGACGAGCTTCGGATGTATGAATTATGAAATGATCAATCAGTCCAATCCAGTTACAGAGCTTGGCAGTTATGATGTTTATTTATTATTTTCCTTTGAAGACTAACCCCTTTATTACAAAACAAGGTTTATCTTCAGACCCAGGTTTAAAACATGGAGCCATTATCGGATTTCGAACTTTATTCCGACTATGGTAAAGTTCCTAAACACAAAACTGACAACTTAGTACCGAACTAAGTTTCCAGTTTAGTATAAAGAACGGTATTTCAATCACAGTTACGTTTTTAATACAAAAACTGGCTCCATGGTTTAAAGCCATGTCAAAATATAAATCTTGTTTTGTAATACGACGATGAGTTCACAGTTATTCTTTGTGAAAATGTAGGGAAACCCAAAGTCAGCCGGGAATATTTGCTTTATTGTGGGACAAACTAAATCTGTCTCTTTGTTCAACTACTCGTAGGTAACTACTTACCTACTAACTTAGTATCGAAACAAGATAAAGTGGTTACTGACTGCCATTAATAACTAAAGGCTTCGTTCATCACAGCCCAGCCCCGGGGCGAGAAAAGTAAAATCGGTGGTAAGAAAGGAGTAAACTATTACTCAGACTGTTCACATATTGACTAGGTGCATTCAAAAACTTCTTTCTGTAATTCTATACTACTTTTTAATAAGTGGCAAGCAAAGCTAATGTAGACTATTCTGCCAATGTCTAAAGTGAGTTGGTAATACGTAGTTGTACAATAATACAATACTTAAAACCGGCCAAGTTGTCGGACCACGCACAATGAAGGGTTCCGTAGGATGGATTCATACCAAAAACAAACTTAACATTGTAGTTGAAAAACATGCTCTCCCATACATCTATATACGTTACGGTCAATTCTTCAACCGCAAATTTAAGTTGGTCGACGATTACTCGTTAACTTGTAAACCCTACTTAGCTGTGATAGTTTTCCTTTTAATTTCATTATATATACTACTGCCATTAATTTTTTCACACATCCAAAACCAACCATTTAGCTGGCAGGGGGGGGGGGACACTTGACTCTAACAAAAAATAGCACTTTAAAGCTTAATATTATGGAAACGGATATCAGAATTGAAAAATAGCTTTCACAGACCCACAATATTTTTGAACGGCCTATCCAACGATACCCCACACCATGTATTAGATGAGAAAAAAAAATATCATCCCCGTTTTACGTGCAAGGGAGGTACACTAAAAAAAAATGTTTTTCATGGTTTTATTTATCGACTTTTTCGACGTCATTAATATGTACACCCATGCCAAATTACAGCTTTCTAGGACTTAGCGTCTCTGAGCTAAGCCGGGGACAGACGGACGGACGGACAGACAGACAGACAGACAGACAGATAGACAGACAGACATACAGACGGACATGGCGAAACTATAAGGGTTCCTTGTTTACTATGGAACCCTAATAAAATAGGAAGTACACTAGTTGAGCTGTAATTAAAATCGTTCAAAATCTAGTCAATTCTTATCTCAGCAATAATAATCAATGCCAAAAACTTGTCAAAAATGTAGGGAAATTTGAGGTTTTTATACAGATGGAAACAGAATAGAATGCGATTAAAAATACGATCTATCAAATGAAACCAAATAATTAATAAAAAACAATTTAAGTAGAACAATGTATTACATTGGCGACGTATATCTCAAACTCCTATTATGAAATTAATTTATCTTCAAGAAACGAAAACAAAAGGTAGTGAATCAAATAAAAATTGTTCTAAAACAATTAACAATATTATTAAAACCGCGGTGTCAGCTGCCTGGAGAAATGGTATAAGTCTATAACTGAACAAATACAGCTTTTTGTTCCATAGATAACGCAATACAGGTGTGTGGCTTTTGTTCAATGTTTGTCCAGTGATATGAAATTAAAAAAGATAATGAATGCGACTCTAAATTAAATATTTTTGAGTCGCACTGTTTATTTTACCAATGAAAGGTTAACTGTGTGTGGTGCGTTCCTTTAGTTTAATTATCTCAGTTTTTTGTTAGAAAAAGTCATTTTGGTGGATGACAAATATTTGTTTTGTTCTTAATAGCGATGAGATAAAAGGCAGAGTGAGCATTTAGATTTTGTAATTGAATAGATAAGCAATCTTGCAATCATTTAGCCTTTTATTTTCAGTTTTTGGTCCTAGCAATGTTTGATAAAGTTTGAATTAGAAAAACTTTTGAAGCTGCTTGTAAGCAAGATAGGTATTTAGATAGCAATAATAAAATAATTAGTAACATTGAAAAAGCTGCACTTTTTAACAATACCTACTATCAAAGTAGAGTTTAATAATGGCTCTCGTCATTTATTTGAAGTTTACCATGCTTTGATTATAATTATTTTAAGAAATATTATCTTCCCAGACAAATAAAAAACATTTAAGTAGGTACATATCTACAAAAATAAATAGAACGCTATCTGATTTTTTCAGGCCCCAAATAAATATAATTATGAATCCGTTCTCTAATCTTAAAAAGTTATAATCGGAAATACATTAATGACATTTCATTTTAAAAGTATTTTTTCAAAATGTATGGTCAATTGCGGATAATACTTAAAATAATTTTATATAATTTTTTAAACTGATGCGTCATGCGTCAAACTTCTCCCCAAACTTTGTTCCCATTTTTTGAAGGGAAGTAAATATCGAGACAAATTACACATACCTCAATCTCTTCGCCTCATCGATGAAGGGCCTCTTCTCCATCTCGGTGAGCAGCTTCCACTCTGCCCCCAGCCTCTTGGAGATCTCCGAGTTGTGCATCTTCGGGTTGTCTTGCGCCATCTTCCGGCGCTGGCCCCGCGACCACACCATGAAGGCGTTCATAGGCCTCTTTATGTGGTCATTGGGCTGTTTACCCAGAGACATTGTTAGATCAATTTTGACGGATTTTAATAACAACTTTTTAAAAATCAATTTTCGCCGCACCGAAACTCCACGCGCATTATTTTCAAAACTTGACTTGTTACAGTTTCGTTCCTGTTTATTATTTATTGTTTTTAATTTTATGCGTTACATTCAAAATTCAAAATATTGCAAACCGATTAATTCCCGCGCGCGTAGTGAAAAGCTCGTCGAAAGCTCAATGCGGCGCTTTTCTTGCTTGTGTCATGTTAACGGCGAACTCTGCCTTGTCCCCCCTCGGATTTCCCCCCTCTAAAGTGACTGGCCAATGATGGTAGGCCGTGGGCGGCCGCTGGGCGCTGATTGGCTGAGGAATCGTTTGTCTCGCGCGCTTCAACAGGTAGCCGCCGCGTTCGTGTTTGCATGTTTATTAGCAAGATTAAATTTCTTTTTAAACCACAATCTTGGGGCAAAAAGAACGCGCCTGTTCGCAATCGAATGTTGATTCGATTTGCAGAGCGCGCCCGGTGATTTGCACAAATTAATTGTTGACATTAGACCGCGTTCACACTGTGTTGTAAAAAAGTTAATTCTTGGGTTGTTGATTTAATTGATGTTAATTTGTTGGATAGGTGCTGGATTTGAATGATGTGGATGTAATTAAAGAATTCATGTTATTTTCAATTGCTTTTTTGTTTAGTACCTACTGTGCCTAGAATGTTGATTGTAATTTATACAATGTGTTGAAAATACTCGATAAAATATCTGTCTCTTTAATTAAATAACTATGTTTAGTGTAATTTCCAAAATGATTTGAATAAGAAGGGGAGACCTATACAAATATAGGTCCTAGGTATTCTTTAACAGGCTCTATTGTGGAAATTGACAATTTTATATTATTTTATTAAATGTGGACATATACTATAAGTACTTAGTTAGTTAGTTCATTAATTAGCTGATAATGATGACGGTTTCGTGACGGTGCAAAGAAGAAAGCGCCGGTCGCGAGCTAACCAGAACCGCTGCGGCAAAGCTCCTACGAAGCCCGAAGTGAGCCTGCGTGCCGCAAAGCCGAACACACCGGTGTACATCTCCCGCCTGCACTACACCACTGAGGCGGAGGACATCGTGGAGTATGTGCGCCAAAAAACGAGGTACACGCCGAGGGTGCAGTTACTGGAGTCGCGCCTTCTTCTACTTCAACTTCAAAGCGTTCGTCGTGCGTGTTCCGAACTGTTATCTGCCCCTCGTCATGGAAGAAGACTTTTGGCCGCAGGACGTGGTGTTCCGTCGCTTCCGCGGACAAGTTCCACTGGACAGCACTGTCTAGTGCAAAGTGAAGTGCTACTAACATAGTCATAAGCCATTCTATTAACACAAGTTTTTGTTTATACAATATGTATGTTTAGGTTAAGGTATTTTTCTATGGGCCTGTGTCGCCTGAAATAAATGGTTTTATTATTATTCCTTTATTTCATTAAATATACATATAAATTATATTTTTAAATATTAGAATATAAACAAAATATAAAAACATTTAAAAATATAAAAAATAGTAGCCCACCGGTATCGGGAACAAGGTCCAAGCTACCGGCGGTCAGGGCTCCAGAGAGAGGAACCTCCTAACAATGCGAGCCGTGTCCAGAAGTACCGCTCTCTGAATCAGGCCCTTAATCCAGCTGCCCAACGAGAGCCTCTTTAGGTGTTGGTCGAGGCTCTTGGCAATTAAGCCATTGGCTGATACAACTATCGGCACAATGATTGCTGAGTCCACATCCCACATGTCGACAACCTCGCGAGCCAAGTCAAGATACTTGATTTCTTTATCTTTCTCGGCTTTCACGAGGTTCCCGTCATGAGGGACCGTTATGTCAATAATCATTGTGCGCCGCTCTATTCGATCCACCACCACTATATCAGGCTTATTGGCAACAATAGTCCTGTCAGTGATGATGGATCGGTCCCAGTACAATGTGATATTTCCACTCTCGAGAACTGGGTCGGGCACATACCTGAAGTACGGCACCTCCGATTCCACAAGGTTGTATTTCAGAGCAAGTTGCTGATGGATAATCCTGGCTACAAGGTTGTGTCTATGCAAGTACTCTTCGTTAGCTAGACGAGAACACCCGGAGATAATGTGTCGGATTGATTCTCCCGGACGGTGGCATGCCCGACACACGTCAACCGTGCCGTCCTTCACAATAAATCTCCGATAATTCTTAGTCATGATAACTTCGTCCATAATTGCACAGACAAAGCCTTCGGTTTCCCCAAAGAGATCACCGAAACGCAGCCAGGCTACGGACGCTAAAAAGTCTACTTCGGGTTCATGTAGGGCCCGGAAAAAGCGTCCGTGAAGCTCCTTACTTTGCCATACCTCCCTGCGATCATTAGTGTCAAGCACTACAGGTTTGCGCCAGTTCTCTGTAGCCAAGGAGAGCGGGGTGAGGCCCTTGTCCACCACGACCACATCTCGATGCATCCCCACGTCGGCTTCTAGGAAATATTCCCTGAGACTGCATATCTCGCGATTGTGGAGTGTCTTAGCGTTTAAAAAGCCACGACCTCCACACTTTCGCGGGATATACAGTCTCATTACCGAGGACCGTGGGTGATGCATTCGATATGCAGTCAGCAGCGTACGAACCCTCCTATCCAGGGCGTCAAGTTCGGTCTGAGTCCATTTGAGTATGCCGAAAGAGTACATCAAAACCGGCATGACCCAACCGTTGAAGGCGCGCACTTTGTTCCCGCCTGATAGAAGACTATTAAATACTTTCTTCAGGCGGGCAAAGAAGCGCTCCTTCAACGATTGCTTCATGTCAGTAACATTGATGCCCAACGCTTCCGACATACCCAAATACTTATAGGTTTCGGATGCGGAGAGGGCTCTAAGGTTTATGGAATCCGAAAGTTGGGTTCCCACGGATTCCACAATCTTCCCTCGCTTTACATGCATGACCGCACATTTGTCCACACCAAATTCCATCCTGATGGCACTACTGAAAGTTTCAGTTACTTTCAGTAGCTCCATCAGATGCAAATTGTTGGGGGCAAAGAGTTTTAGGTCATCCATGTAGAGGAGGTGAGATATAACCTGACCACCTCTCCTCAACCGATAGCCTAGACCTGAATCCTCCAGCAGTGTGCTTAGAGGATTCAAGGCTAAGCAGAACCAAAGCGGACTCAAACTATCGCCCTGAAATATGCCTCGCTCGATCCTTATCGGTTCGCTATTCCTCTGGATATTTCGACATCCTGGATAGCGAAGGACTGTCCTCCATTGCCTCATACATGACATCAGGAAGGTGCGCAGAGTTGGATCTACTTTATACAGCTCCAGCACCCTCATGAGCCATGTATGTGGCACCGAGTCATAGGCCTTCTTATAATCTATCCAACATGTCGACAGATCCTTTCGGGAACGTCGAACCTGTTGGCTAATGGCCATATCAATGAGGAGTAACTCCTTAGTACCGCGAGATCCGTTCCTACATCCATTTTGAGAGGCAGACATGATGGAGTTAGTGTCTATATGTTTGTTAATTTTAGCTCTCAAAATGGATGTAAGAACTTTATAGACCGTCGGTAAACACGTGATCGGTCTATAATTTTTGGGTTCCGCGGTGCTACCTGATTTATGGAGTAGGTGGGTTATTCCTGTCGTTAGGAACTGGGGTAGCGAACCAGACTCCAAAGAAGTCTGGTACTGAGCCGCCAAGCGAGCGTGCGACCCAACAAACCATTTGATCCAGAAGTTGTGCAGTCCGTCCGGTCCTGGAGACTTCCAGTTAGGCAACGGACGGACCGCACGAGCTACATCTTGGGGGCAGATGGTAATAGCCCCCATTTCTGGTATTGGATCGCAGGCTCGCTCAACTTTTCGAGTCCAATCACCTTCAGTGTGACCGACAGGCACCGACCAGATACTGTGCCAGAAAGAAGACATGGCATCATTATCCGGCAGGCGCGTGTCAGTCACACCTTGATTCGGTCGCTCCCAAGCCCTATAAACCCACCTTTCATTGCTCTGGAAGGTGCGATTCTGAGTGTATCGGTCCACACGCCGCTTATACCTACGAATACGGTTTGCCCAAGCATACACTTTCTGCTTCAGGAAGTCTATGCGCTCTGTGACACGAGATAAATAGTCCTCAGGGCTGGTATCAGTCCCTGAGAACGCCCGCCTCACAAAGCGCATAACTCTTGGGCGAGTATTGCCCTCCCTGAAGCAGATTAGTTTACCGATGAGCGCTCTGGCCCCACCAATACGACGCTCAATTCTGCACTGCCAGGCTGGTACGGCTGGTTTCGGTCGTGTAGCTATAAAGTCATTTTGAAATTTTACGTGAGCTACACGACATGCCGCTACAGCCGCGCAGTACAGAATCGAATGAGTATCAGTGAGGTCTTCGCAGTCATCAAAATAGTTTGACAACTGCGAATCCAGAGCTGCCACCAGCGCCCTATTTTTGTTATGCATGGGCAAACGAGGTAAGCGTGGTCTAAGTTCGGGTGACATAAACCGATATTCCCGAATCGCACCCTCCAAAGCACTCCTCAATTTCTCATTGCACTGGGTACTTACGTTTGTAGCCCTGTCATCATTCCCCTCGTCAGCTTGGACTGTGTGGGACTGCGGTGGTACCACAACAGTCTGCGACAGGGGGGCGATGACATGGCTATTCCGCATTTCAGTTCGCAGGCGATCAAGTACAGTGTCATCCAACATATGATTACGTTGGATAACCCGCACCTGATCCGATAGTCGTTGTGCCGAAACGTTGACAGCTGGTTCAAGCACCTGAAAAAGAGAGAGCATCCGAACACGGTACGCGGTCAGATTTTTTCCCCCCTCTGTAGCCCCATAGTATGAGCGCATGACGTTCTCATTGATGGTTCGTGTCCATCTCATGCGCTGCACACTTCCGCCGGGAGCTGGGACCCTATCAGAGGCCGGTGGGCCTCGAGGTCCTAAACCATCCGGCGGCCGGCGTCCTCCCCGTCGACGAGCAGGTGGTGGCGTCGAGGGCGGGGAGAAATACTCGTCGCTCGAGCTCGACGCAACTACCGCGGCCGGTGTCGTCACAGTGGGGCTGGGTACCGGCGGCGGCGAGGCGGAGCTGAGCGAAGAGTCCGGAGGTGGTGGGCGTGCACTTCTTACGGCTGATCTCGTCAACATCTCGATAAAATTTTCATTATTATTTTCTGTTTTTCAGTGGCATGGTATGACAGATGTCATCTCTTAATCGGCAGTTTTTTATTCATGTCTTAAATAAAATATGGTGTTTTTTTGGGATAAATTGGTTTCAGACTTCTTTCGGGTTTTTTTTTAAAGCACATATAAACTATAATATTGAGTCGAAAATTATTAAAACTGCTAAAAAATATGAAAATTATAAGATCCAGTTTGGAGACGTTTGTTGACGTTGGTGTTGCCAGCTTATATTATTATATTATTATTATTATTATTATTAATTAATTAAATATTAGCTGTAAATATTTGATTGACATACTAAAATAAGTTAGGTAGAGATACTAATAACATAATTTAATGTTTAGAATTTTATGTCTGTAATTTTTGCTAATTAAGTAAGATAAGTTAAGATAAGATAATTTATTAACATAAAGATTTTGATGTACATAAGAGACTTTAAAAGTATGCATTACTTATTGTAAGATGGTGTAGGTACATCAAATCGTTGGGTGAATCGCTGCTCTCCTAGCTATCAAATATCAAAATAAAAAAAAAAACAAAAATAACGTCAGCCTGCCTCGAAGGACCAATATCATTAATTAGCAGTTGCTGGGTAGGTATCAATAGTGCTACTAAATACTATGATAGACTTTGTAACAATAAATAAAAAGCAAAGTTACCTTATATTTTAAAACTAGCTGTAGCTCGCGGCTTCGCCCGCGTGGCTTTTTGTAAAATAAAAGCAACCTAAGTTGTTTTTTATATCATCACCTATCTGCCAGTGAAAGTCTCGTCAAAATCGGTCCAGCCGTTTCGGAGATTAGCCGGAACAAACAGACAGACAAAACATTTAAAATTGTTTTTTTTTATAGGTAAGTACCGTATGTACTTTCTTAGGCATTTCGTAAAAACCCTTATTTTGTTATTACAAAAAGACACTTAAATTTTATTTATTTGTATAGATATGATGGCATATCAAATAATAATATCTGGGGCTTTGTATGCATGAAATATATAATTATTACTTACTTACATAATTATGCTTTATACAGCTGAACACCCTTTCGTTATTTCGATATAATATAAACGTCTAATAAACTCCGTTATTTCACCATAAATACAAAGCAATGTAATTTATTATAGTAATTTCAACAATATTACACAATGACTGTTGTTATTTTGCCGTTATTTTAATAATACTATAAATGGAGTATAGTTCTGTTCAAATCCGCTATAGGCTATAGACGCGTTATAAACTATATTTTTATAGCTTGTTGATATACAACATTATTTTTAGTATATGCGAAACCCGAAACACGTGTCTAATATTTTTATGTAAAGAATCTATGTACAAAATTTGAAAACTGTATCATGAAAATTCACAAAGTTATAAGGTTACAGCCCGGTAACATGACGTTACCGGGTTGTCCGTACAAAAACATACTAACGGCGTATCCGCGCCTCCAGGGTAGTCTTGCGCCCATTGATAATAATTTGGCAGTAGGTACCTAACCGTACGGCGATTGTATTGTAAGTAATTAAATGGTGATAACATTTTCCATCACACTTAAATATTTTTGGAACAAAATATAACATGGTATAAAAAATATTGAAATCGATTCAGTTCCTTATTCTAAACAAACTATATTATATTCAGGTTTCGCATATACTAAAAATAATGTTGTATACACTATCGTTATAACGTTGCTACAAAACTTGCCGCTGTCTGAACGCGGAGACGTTATCATTTTATCCCGTAACACGCTAAACAGACGCAATGATGCACGGTGAATGTTATCTCGCAACGCGCTGTAGACGAAAGAATATAATCATGAAGCGATATGAATATAATAAATTTATCATGAAGCTTTAAAGATCAATGAACTTTCAATTATACTTTTTATGTACGTAGTACAATTGATTTATTGTTTTTTTTAATTCAATACTTACAATTATTTATTTATTATAGACGTATTTAAAAGTTTATTGATTGTATGATTTGCATGTACAAAAATCTAATATTTACCGTTATATTAAAATCCCTTTTGTTTTTATTAATTTACAATAGAAGTTAATGAACAACAAAATTAGAAACGATTAAACGAGGTCACGATTCACAAACGCCGTTTTTACAAACAACGCGTACGCAGGCAGACTGCCACCCAGTTCGCCCGACGCGCTGTGTATCCCCCTATCCCGTTTTTAGTTTGTTGAGGCGTTATATTACAGCGTGAAGTCAGAGCCGCTATAACAAACGCTATACGCTTTGTACACAATATAGCGTGCTAGGTTGTGGCGCTATACGTTATATTACCCACCACTAGTTACATCCCTTCCACCATCCTTACTTACGACTATTACGGAAATAAACGTATAAGTACAGTAAAGTAATCAAAGGACAATGCCAAAAATAGGCTCGAATCATGTAGCGTCCGACAAACTTTCTACAATAATGATAATTCATAATAGAAAACTATTATTTTCCTTTTTTATGAAATATAGTCCATCTTTATCGGTTCTGGCCGGGTCTTGTACAAAACCTTGGCATGGCTTCGTATGGTTTTTAGAGATCCGTACCTCAGAAGGAAAAAGGAACCCGTTTATGATCACTCCGTTGTCCGTCCGTCTGTCTGTCAAAACCTTTATACATTTTTGACTTTAAATATTTGGAAGCCAGTTCGAAATTTAAATAAAATCTTTGCTATGTTACCTCCTTGGTTAACCATGTTTCGAAGTCAAAAGTTCGTTCCATTTTTTAATTACACAATAGATATCGTAGCTGATACTGCAATACCGCGTAACTAACAACAGACAATACCGCGTAACTTAGATGTGGCAAATTTAACAGGAGAATGAAAAAACTAAATAACTTCTGCTGTACTTATCAAATACGTGTCTGAACTTTAAGCTATTTAGAAATGTGTATTAGTTAACTAATAACTTATTATTTAATTCAATCCAATCAATATTTTGCTAGAAAATACACTTACGCTGTTTTTCATTTTATATGGCATGTGTTATTTGAGCTTTTTTCGGCATTTCCGCGGAATTGGAGGGAGAATAAAACAGAATTATCTTAGTTTATAGAGGTTATATTTACTCAAGTAATCAATCTCATCATTTTAACTTTGGTAGTAACTAGCTTAAACAGTCTCGTCATT
Organism: Tiliacea aurago; assembly: GCA_948098905.1. Taxonomy (NCBI): domain Eukaryota; kingdom Metazoa; phylum Arthropoda; class Insecta; order Lepidoptera; family Noctuidae; genus Tiliacea; species Tiliacea aurago. The sequence goes on along the minus strand of OX402581.1, from coordinate 26,345,011 downwards.
AAAACTTCGTCATAAAAACTTGGTACTTAGTTACTTATTAGCATATTAATTATTATGATCTTAATACAAACATATCAAAACAAAGAGCTTACAAATAAAGTAATTAAAGGAAATATTCAGTCACAAAATAAATGAAAGATTGCGAGAATACGCGGTATTGGTCAAATTATTTTGACAGGTTCGCTCACGCGGTTTTAACTAGTTGCGATTGGTCGCGTATTGAATGAGCGATAAGCCGAACTGTGAACGTGGTCCGTAGCCAATCGGTATCGGTGGTTCATTGCCGCCAAATCTAAAATTTGATACTTTTGTACTTCCGCGGTATTATCCACTGTTAGTTACGCGGTATTGCAGTATCAACGACGATATGAGTTTTTATAGTAATTTATTCGGCTGCTAAACACGACAGTTATAGAATTTCCTTTGATTAATTCTTTTATTTATTTGATTATTCTATGTATAATTATGTAGATAGAGTGTCACGCTGAAAATAACTAATACAAACAGGCCAACTTTGGTATACTGGTGTGTGTGACAGCTATGTCTTACTACCTATTCTAGTGTGTGTGCATTTTGCGGCTAACAGCTGGACGCAATTTTTTTTGGCGAGTTCACAGCTTTAACTGTCTATCTTGACCTCTCGTTAGAGAGTAGTGTATTCCTTGATCTAGACATTTAACTCTTTGGGATTTTCATACTAACATTGCCGGCCGCTGCTCACATGTATAATATTTGACCATTACAGCATTTTCGATTTATCTCGAAGAAGGTTGGCAAATTAATGCTCCCGCTTGAATGAAATGAGTTTCCAAGCATTTTTGGTAAAAATAGAAAAGGAATTTAGGTATTTATCTCCCTTAAGCATCCTTACACATTTCCGTACCTAATGCGATAGTGCAGCCTCGTAGAATGTTTAAAAAAAAATATATAAATTAAGACTACTTTTGTTAGCTTGGGTATTACCTGTTAAAACAAATGTATGTGATGTTGAATAAATAAATAAATAAAATAAATAAATTATTTACTAATTATTAGGAACCTTTAGACCCGACTGCGCGACAGCAAAGACCTAGGGTTATGTTTTTCACGCGTATCTATGTATCGTTTTATATAAGTATGATTCTTTACCCTCAAAGCATCATAACCGCTGGATGTATGTTAATAATGGCAACAAGTAATATTTTAACTTTTTGGTGCCAGTAGTTTTTTTTTAACAATACCTACATACATTCTTTGAAAAATGTATGAGGAACTTTAACATTAGCTACCTTTCATACAATGAGGTACGAGAAAGGGTTGTGATTTTTGATAAAGCGCTAAACAGTATAAAACATGATCATCCATATTTATATTATAGTTACCTACCATTCAAAACCCACAACCCGACAAACACAGGACAATATACACACGATCCACGTTCGACACCATACGTCGCACGCAGACGGTATCCAATTTGCATGAGACAAGCCGCGGGCACAAACAATTCCTGGCTGAATGCGTCCTAATGGTCACCTCTGTTCATAATTGTGGGCATACGGACGTGTCCCTCAAACTATCGGGCTGTAAGGGTAGGCTAGTGTGGGTTTGTTGATAGTATCAATGGAAATATTTTGTTGAAAAGGTGTCGGTCGAAATGGCACTTGGCAGTTTTATGGACACAAGATAATGTTGTTAGAAGATTTGGCTTCTCTTTTTAACTTTCACTTCTGTTTTAACTTAAGACAGTGATGATAAAGAAATAAAATAAGTTTATTTGTGGTAAACATGACGCGAAGAAAGAATACAAATTAAAAAAAAACCGGCCAAGTGCGAGTCGGACTCGCGCACGAAGGGTTCCGTACAATTATCTATAAAAATGCAAAAAAAAACACGTTTGTTATATGGGATCCCCTTTAAATATTTATTTTATTTTATTTTTTAGCGGCAACAGAAATACATCATCTGTGAAAATTTTAACTGTCTAGCTATCACGGTTCATGAGATACAGCCTGGTGACAGACGGACAGACAGACAGACAGACGACGTAGCCTTAGTAATAGGGTTCCCGTTTTACCCTTTGGGTAAGGAACCATAAAAAGAACAAGTTGGGGGAAAATATTCGTCACATCCACGCAAACCGGCCATCGCTCAGCATAATGCTGCGACCCTATGCGAGACAGCCTCATGCAGCGCTGGTTTTCCGCGACAGCCGGCTACAAACAACAACAAAAAAAAATTGTTAAAGTAATTTGTCATATCAGGTTTTTTTTGATGATTCCTTGTAAAATTAAGTATCTCACTCAATCCCTTTTAAATATGAGATTTTTATGTCTCTGGACATGTCTCGGGACCCTGGTAACTTTTGGAAGGCGTACGAGGGGCCGAAGCCAACTCGCAGAGAGCCGATAGACGTTTTTAATGAAGAAATGAGGCGCCAACTAACGATTGTCCCTGTTCGGACGATATGCAAGTGCACTCAAGGACAACCCTGGGTTGGTGTAGGACTATTGCAGGATATGGAAACAAAGATATTGGATTATGGGTAAAGTGAACAGTAGGCTAATTGCGTAACACACTATCAGTAGGAATCGGTTTCAATTTGACAGTTCAACAACATTAATTACGTTATTTACGTTGTTGAGCAGACAAAGTTTTCTAACATATGAAAACAATGCATGCAATCATGCATGTTGTTAGCAATGGATTAGCAATATACTTCAAAATCATTCCGATTCCGATTCAAACTGTGTTACGCAATTAGGGTGCTGGTTATCTAAAATTATGGAAAGACCAATGTTTTATATAAAATACACAGATAAAATGGTAGGGGTGATTTGCACACTCAATAACGGGCCCTCGAAAACGGTCGCTAGCACATAGTGTCGTATCAACAAGGGCGCAAAAAATATGAGATTATTATTATAGGTATAAAGAAGACAATCAATGACCGTGCATCTGTACTAGTAGGAACTTTAGAAACATCAATCTCCTCATTTCTGGTTTTTAGTTTTAAAAATACTTTGTAAGTATTGTAGTACGTCATGTCGTTACGTCTCAGTGAGTCAGCCCCAGAATCCACACTATAGATGTCTCAATGCTGCCTATGCGCCTAGAGCTCTGCTTTGTGGCATTTGCGGTTTCATAATTGCTCAATAGAGGCAAGTTTCAAATCTATTGTTTGATTGTATTAGTTTTACTCAGTAATATTTGACTTGAACAAACACTTACACTGACTTGGCACCAGAATCAACTGAACTTTACTTTTGTCCATGTGCAGAAAAACACTACAAAAAGTTGTAGAAAGAATTTAATTAATCCAAACTGACCTCCTTTAGGGCGCGGACACATCACCACGGCACGGCGCCGGCACCGTGAAACGGCACGACGTCGTGCCGCGGAACGGTGCCGTGTACGGTGCGCCGCGCCAGCTAACGCAGCAACCATCGATTCAAACGTGCACTCAAACTTGCAGTTTTGTCTAGATATGGATCGCGAAAGACGTATTCTTCTCCTGTTATTGGTAAGACGACGAACGAAGAAAAAACAGGGTATCATCGGTCGTCTTTTGAACCGATGCGATGGTTGTTGTTGTGAGCCGACGCGTCGCAACGTACACGGCACCGGTCCACGGCACGACGTCGTGCCATTTCACGGTGGCGGCCCCGGGCTGCGGTGATGTGTCCATGGCCTTACCTACGACGTTACGACATCACACGAGTCGCAGGCAAAAACAGGCTGACCGAGACCGCTGGTGTTCTCTGGAGGAGTCCTTCACCCTCATTACTTGAGGAGTTCATGCATGGTTTTTATTTGCAATTTTATTCAATATCAAAAGTAGTTCACTGGTTTAATGTTAATAATTTACTTCTAAACGAAAAAAAAACCAAATGCATTAAGTTTACGCTACCTCACGTTAGGCAGGTGAAAACTAATGTGTTAATAAAAGGCGAAGAATTGAATCCTGAAGATAGCACAGTATTCTTGGGCTTGACTTTGGATGCTAAGCTTCAGTGGGGCCCACATGTAGATAAACTGTCAAAAAAGCTAAGCTCCGCAGCATATGCTGTTAGAAAAATTCGTAATTTAACTGACATAGAGACAGCCCGTTTAGTGTACTTTAGCTATTTTCATAGTGTAATGTCGTACGGTATTCTGTTATGGGGAAATGCTGCCGATATTCAGACTATCTTTGTTTTGCAGAAAAGAGCTGTTCGATCAATTTATAAATTAAGTCCAAGACACTCTCTCAGAGAGAAATTTAAGGAGATTAATGTAATGACTGTGCCTTCTCAGTATATTTTAGAAAATCTATTATATGCCCATAAAAATATAAAATTATTTAAAAAATACAGTAATATCCATAATATAAATACTAGGAACAAACACAAATTTGTTGTACCTACAACAAGGCTCAAGAAAATAGGTGGCTCGTTTCGATGTCAATGTATACGCTTTTATAATAAACTTCCAAGTCACGTTCAAGATCTAAGCCTTAATAAATTCAAATCATTCATTAAACGTAAGTTGTGCCAGAAAGCCTTTTATACTGTTAAAGATTATATTGAGGACAAAAAGGCTTGGGATGAGCTGCTCCAATTTTTGTACATATTGAGGTAGTTTATTTTTATTGTTTTTTTTTTTGTTTTTGCTAACTTTATTATTTTATAAACAGTGACATTTAATTATTATTTTATACACAATGACAGGAATATTTACTTGTAAAGTATTATATTATTTTAATTATTGTGAATGTGAAGACTATGTGGGTTATTGCATAATATTTTTTTTTCCTTTTCTTTTATTCTCAGTTAGTGTTAATCATGGTCTGGCAGTTTGAGTCATATAAGTGGCCTACCCAAATGTCCTTTCTTTGATATTGATCGTCGCATCGTTGAGCTCCTTAAATTCTGAGTAGAGCTGCACGATTACTGACAAATGCGTGCACTGACTGGTCAGGTCCACTCAACCTGTGTGGTTCTTTCCTCAAAAGACCATTTCAGACACCAATCTACATGGTCTTCACATGATCTGACCAAGATTATGTCTGGACTTTAAAAGAGACTATGACCTCTGAGTTTGTTTCGGCCTTTCTTCTCAGAGTAGTCAGATAGGAAACGCCGACCTCATCTAGTTTTTAAAATATGATTGACGTGTAAAAGTGTTTGTACAAACCTACTTACAGAAATAAAATCATTTATCATTTATCATTATTTTAAATGAATACCTACTATATTTAAAAAAAAAGATATATATCATAATTATAATTTAATTTTTACAATTTAACAATTATTATTATATTTTAAGTTTCACTACTATCGGAAACTAGAAACAAATGAAAAGATGTTATGGAAATTATTATGAAATCATAAAATTAACTACTCTAACAATTCTTTTTAGATCATTCTATTGTATTTACAAAAAAAAAACAATGCATGAAATAAATGGCTTTTTTATTCATTTATTTACCTAACGTTTGTTATAATGTAATTACTTTTCCATCTTTTCATACATAACATCTCTCTTAATTTCAGTATAAAATATCCCATGGATCTGATATAATTTGACCCAGAATGTCATTATGGTGGCGCGGCGTTTGATTGGTGAGCGCACGTGAAATTGAAACAGAGCGGCCGGCATGATTCGGTTACCGACAGGTCACTGTACAGGCAGACACAGCCGCTGAAAATGAGGAAAATAACTGCAGAGGAAGAACATTGGCTAGCTTCCTAGCGTAGCGTCCCAGTGAGTCTAATATTGCCATCAGGGGTCCATTTATTTGTAAATAGTCGCCACATCCATGGTACAAAATCGCCTGACATGTCACATGACACTTCTCTATAGAGTGAGCTGATATGATACCTCACTTCACGAAGATTCATCATAATCATCATTTCAGCCGAAAGACGTCCACTGCAGGACTTAGGCCTCCCCGAAAGAGGGAGGGGATTTGCCATAATCGCCACGCTCGAAAGGCGGGTCGGCAATCGCAGTATGGTTTTTAAAAATGCATAGAGAACACTGCTGCCCATTCTCTAGTAAGTCCCTTAGTCGCCTTTTACGACACCCACGGGAAGAAATGGGATGGTGCTATTCGTTACGTCATTACATAATTTTTGGGATAAAAATTACCATTACAAATGTCAAAAATCGATTCTGGAATGATTCTGAACAAACTACTTTCATAATGTGCATTAATTTACGAAGATTATTATTGTTCATTCACCGTCGGGGTATAAGCACTTTAAGCCGTGATGCTGATGTAATTCAACCATAACATTGGGATATGATGACGACTGCTGATAGTCGAGATCGTCAACCGTGCCTACTACCAACTTGTGCCACCTTCATTTTGCATTATGTATTTTTTTGACTTCCTATTATCTGGGCCCCAAGTCTGCTTTTTATTAATTCAGTCATTCAAACACGACCCCATTGTCATTTTGCTAAAAGTTCGTAATCTGCTAAATTCATAATGGTCAATCATTGGTCGGTCAATGTTCTCGTAATAGAATTGTGTTATTATAATGGCATTGTCGTATTGCCATTATTGTCATTCATTTGTTATTATGTACGAGATTACCGATAAATGCAATTTCTTTCAATGTCTTGTCAGTGGCCGACCATTGGAAAGTCATAATGACGCCGTTGTAATAGTAGATTACCAAACTTGTCAAAATCAACAATTATGAAATCAATGATCGACCATTCTGACACTATTGTAATAGCAGACTTGAGGCCCTGATCTATGGTCTGAAGAGCTCGTGGCTAAGTGATAACTGCTGCACGGGTCGATCCATCAGGTTAAGAAACTCTTGCCGGGGTTAATCCGTGGATGGGTGATCTTTACATACCGAGACTCCGTGCCTCGTAAAGCAACTTAAGCCTTTGGTCCCGACTGTTATTCGTGGATCTTTGACAGTCGTTACGGGTCGTCAGGAGCCCGAAAGTCTGACAACCAGTCTTACCAAATACTGGTATTCGGTTAGACTGGAAGCCGACTCCAACATGGTTGGGAAATGGCAGATGATGATGATCTGATCTGTTGTAAAACTGTAGCAATGATAATCGTCACGTTCATACTGGAAATACTGTCCTCTCCTAACGTAACACTGTAATTTGAAAACATTGTAAAAGCCAATTTTTTTAAAAGAGTAACCGTGGAGTTTCTGCCGGCTCTTCTCCATAGGAAACGATCAATTGGAACCGTGCACCTAATTTCTGACGTTTCATAAGTGCCCATGTAGGCTTATGTGAAATAAAAATATTTTTGATTTTGATTTTGAATAGCGCCAGAGTTCAAAATCCTTGTTTCCCAAGTATTTTGCCCGTACATGTACAGTAAACAATCCGCAGTGTCGCCCACAATATCGTGTTATGTACCGTTTTGCCGCGTCACTGCGCCGGCCTCGGGCTACAGACGACCAGCTACCTACCAGCTACCTCTGTTCTCCACAATACCGATGTTTTATCGGGGCTTTAAAGGGATATTTTTGTTTAGGAATAAGGTGCTAGCGGGGTTTTTTGATGTTATGTGATTTGTCAAGAAGTATTATCACGATTATAATAAATTATCCTCTCTTGGTTTTAAAACAGACTATTGACAAATGAAAGAGTTCTTTTGAGTGAGTTCCCCTATGCACTCTGGCATTGTTTCTCTTGTAGGTGAGGAGGTACATGATAGGTCCTGCATTTTCAAATGCAAGCACATATACAACACACGGAATAAATTTCAGTGCGTCATTAAAATATTCTAGCCGTTTGATTCAACTTTGCCGTCAATGTATTATTCTGCTTTTCTCGTATCAGTCCAAACTGGTAAACACATCATCAACATTTAAAAATCTTAATCAAATAAGGTACATAAAGTTCTTAAAGATATAATTACATAGATCTATCATTATAAACCGTCATGGAATACTTAATTTGAATCTAAGTTGGTAGCCGATATACTATATTGAAAAAAAAAAAAATTTATAGTTTTGATTTCTTTGGCAATTGGGAGATAAGCATTGTCATTTTTTGGACACTGCCTTTAATTTCTGCGGGCAATTTTTTTTTTATATTTTCAATATGCCAGTCAGCAATATGGTAATAGGGCTGACTGTTCAGGGTCCACCGGACGTACCTACATTTAAATATCATTACTATATTACACCTTATATCTCAAATTGCTATTTTGCAAGCAAAATTTCACTTCATACCCTAATGAGTAAGTAATCAGGGTAATTAACAAACATTTCCCAGCCCACAAATCAAGTTTATCCATCATCTGTGTCGAGGTGTCACGACGTCCGCTATCGATATAATATCGTTTGATGCAGCGGCGCGCACATCACTACGCAACAATTTTGTTACGCGAAACCCACGCAACACTATTTTAGTATCGACAAACATAACTTGGATTTTCACGTGGATTTTGATAGAGTTAGAGGTACGGTTAACTGTGTAATTTCACTATAACTGTAACTATCTTGTGTATTTGTTCAATCAATCAATCTGCCCAGCCCTTTCCCAACGGTGTTGGGGTCAGCTTTCAGTCTAACCGGATACAGTTGAATACCAGTACTTTACATGGAGCGACTGCCTATCTGTCCTCCACAACCGAGTTAATGGGTAACACGATACCCCTTGGTAAGACTGGTTGTCAGACTTTCAGGCTTCTGACGACCCGTAACGACTGTCAAAGATCCACGAATGACAGCCGGGACCAAAGTCTTAACGTGCTTTCCGAGATACGGAGGACTCTCGGTATGTAAAGATGGTCACCCATCCACGGACCAACCCCGGCAAGCGTAGCTTAACCTGATGGATCAACCCGTGTGGCTGTTATTAATTAGCCACGGGCTCCTCCAAGTATTTGTTCACACAAAAGTAATTTTATGCTGATAATTTATTAGGAAATACTAGATTGATTTGGGCATGTGTACAATTATGTTTCATAATCATCATCATTTCAGCCGAAAGACATCCACTGCTGGACATAGGCCTACCCAAAGCACCGCTACTTCGACCGGTTCTGTGCTTCCCGCATCCAGCGGAAACCTGCAGCCTTCACAAGGTCATCGGTCCACCTTGTAGGAGGCCTTCCAACACTACGTCTTCCAGTACGCGGTCGCCACTCCAGAACCTTTCGGCCCCATCGGCCATCAGTTCTGCGAGCAATGTGCCCTGCTCACTGCCACTTAATCTTGGCAATTCTTCGGGATATGTCGGTTACCTTGGTTCGCCTGCGGATCTGTTCATTTCTGATTCGATCACGTAGGGAAACTCCAAGTATAGCCCTCTCCATTGCCCTTTGGGTGACTTTTAGCCTTCTGATAAGGCCCATTGTGAACGACCACGTTTCAGTGCAATTATGTTTAGAACATAATATTATAACTAACTAGTAACCCGCCCCGGCTTCGCACGGGTAGTAGAGCATATATGCCAACTTTTTTATTCTTTCGTAGTTTCCTATTAGACTTTTGCGTCGAGCATGTGGATTAGATTAAAATATAAAACACATCTGTAACTTTTTTGGTGTACATACTCGTAATAAAGAGTATTCTATTCTATTCTAGTTGCGCCCCGCGGTTTCACCCGCGTAAGTCTCGATCCCGTGGGAATATCGGGATAAAAGTAGTATATATGTTAATCCAGGGTGTCAGCTACCTCCATACAAAATTTTATCAAAATTGGTCCAGCCGTTTGACCTTTATAATATTAGTGTGATGTTCATCTACTTGGAGTATTTTACATCATCATATTTCAGCCAATTTACACAAAACCTTAATAAATTATACCTACACTTAATCTTTCCTTACGAATCACTCCGTCCATTGGAGAAAACCGTATGAAAATCTATTCGGTAGTTTTTGAGTTTATCGCCTTCAGACAGACAGACAGACGCGGCGGGACTTTGCTTTATAATATGTAGTGATGACGTCATGATAGAGGGAGGGGTAGGCTGAAACTTCAGCAGTACAACGATCCTAACACGAACTTGAATTTTCTAAAGTAAGCAAGAGGAGCTCCAACGAAAAATATAATTCAATTTCAAAGAAACAATCATTAAGGAGGAAATCTTTGATAATAAGTATGGCCACGCTTGAAGACTACGCTATGAAGTACAAAAGGGATATTAAACAGATATGTTATGAGCGCGCAATCGTGAAGACTGGAAAACGTCCTAATTGGGACGTATTTGTTAGTGTGTGATGCCAACATTCGGTGATTGGTGGCCAGAATAATGTTTGTTTACATTCACGTGCAATTGACAACACTAGCTGTCTCTTTTTAGGGTTCCGTACCAAAATGGTAGAAAGGAACCCTTATGGTGAGACTAAGTCTGTCTGTCTGTCTGACACACCTGGATATCTCTAGAACTACTAATGCTATCAACTTGAAATTTAGAATAGTTTTAGACGACGTTTGCCCAACTATTTTGCAAACAAGAAAGAAATTTAAAAAAATATATCTTTTTTGCAAATCGGACTGAAAGGGGGTCTTAAAAATTTTAAGTGGGGCTATTAGGGCATGTGGGGTATCATATGAAAGAACGCTGTTTGCATGTCCTCAAGAATTTAGCATAGTGTCCGACTTTTGATGAAAAATGTAAAAAAAATACCATTCCCCCCCCGTTATCTCCGAAGTTTGCATAGATAAAAATCTGAAATTATTCTATGTGATAGAAGTTTATGTAAAGATTACAAGAAAAATAAAATTATGTCTCTAATAGCACAGTTTTTCAGAAATCATCAACATCATATCATACGTACGGAACCCTCGGTGCTCGTTTTCTTGTTGTTTTTATCAAGCCATCATTTTTACTTGTAGTGAAATGTAAAATGAATGAAAAGTGGATAAGTGTGCTGCCGCTGCTGCGCGGAACACTTTTTTTGGTTGTTTTGTAAGTGTATAACATATCTGTTTAGTAATTATAACGTCATTGGAAAATGCAAATAAAAATAAGAACAAAAATCTGTTTACAAAATACAATGAAGAAAGTCTGTGGTAAAAAAAAAAATACATAAATCACAAATATACATAAATAATTGGAAATCCGAGCAATTCATTAAAGTCAAAGTCAAATTGTTTATTTCGAATAGGCCAATATAAGGCACTTTTGAACGTCAATATTTACATAAAATAGAATTGATTCTAGTCGCCCCTTCCAAAAGGTAGTTTCGTATGGAGAAGAACGGGAAAGAAACTCCACCGTTACTCTTTTAAAATCTTATACAATATTTTATATAGGTACATTAATTACGATCAGTATTTCTCCACCAAAAGTATTTTTACTATGTAGGTAATTACTTCACTTACAATGCTTGTCAACACGACGAAACCAAGAAAGGGCAGAAAACCACGGAAACAATAAATGAATACCCTGTATGTCTGTATGTCCAGCCGTGAGCCTGTGGGCCGGTGGGTCGCGTGAGCCATCGTTATTGTGGCCCGGGGCGAAGACGTACGTGTCGTGGGCCGCGATTGATGCTAGATTGTGTTATTGTGGCACTGTGGAAGGGCTTAATTGCTTTGTATCAGACTGTGGCTTTGGGTAAATTGTTGTGGAGTAATGTAATGAGTGTAATTTCTTGTAGTATTACGGGTGTACCAAGCCAAAGGTGGTACATTGGAGGGCAAGCTCAGTTTTCAATAAGTACGTATTTTAGTTGAATATGATCAACTGTGAATCTTGTCTTGATGTGGCACGTGGCTGGCGTTGCACGATGAGCGGCCGTGCCGATTATCCACTTACAAATTGGTGCACCAAAGTCTGTACTGCACTATATGAGCCTTCAGGAATCACGATCAGTCCAGATAGAAGCCGTTTAGCGACGATTATCCCTCATGCCAAGGTTTTTCAACCGGTAGCGCGCACTTAGACAACTGCGATTATTGCCATCTTGGATTCGGCTCGTATCTCATTCGTTCGCAAGCACAGTGCGCGCATAAATAAAAAATGTATGGTTACGGAACAACGGGCTTATTATGAAAACAAAGAGAGAAATAGTAAAGAAGTCATAAAAACTTTACTTATATATTTCCCAACAATACAAAAATGTTAGGCTTAAAAAATAGATTTATATTTTTCATAAGAAAACAGAGACTACAAAGGTCTCAAAAAAATATTTAATAAATGCAGGGACCGTACAACTCCGGTTAAGAGTTAAGCCTTTCGAAGGGGTAACCCATTCAATGGGTTACCTTTATCATGATGAAACCCATTGAATAGGTTTTATACTAGAAACCCTATAAATATTTCTCATGTAAGTGAAATTTCTTATGGGAAATAAAGACATCTCAAACCCGAAACCCAGTGAAAGGGTTACATGATAACCCATTGAATGGGTTTTATACTTGAAACCCAGTGAAAGGGTTACATGATAACCCATTCAATGGGTTCTATACCTATTTGAAACCCAGTGACATGAAAAAACATAATATTATGTTATTTCGATATCCGCCCAGCACGCGTAGCAGGACCAATTCTATCTCTATTCTACCCCGGGATCATTTAGGTTACCATTTAAGAAAAGCCTATCTAAAACCCTTTCAATGGAAAGGGTTTTCGATAGGGATTTTCTAAGCAGTTAATCAAAAACCCTTAAGGTGTGGGTAATTTTGAATGGCTTAAACTAAGCCGTTCAAAAGGGTTACCCACACCGTATGGGTTTTTATCGAAAACCCTTTCAACAGGTAACCAAAATTTAATTTAAGCCGTTCAAAAGGGTTACCCATATCGTATGGGTTTTTGTTTAATCGCTTAGAAAAACCCTATCGAAAACCCTTTCAATGGGTAACCAAAATGGTCCCTGAATAAAAGGTGAATCTGCGTAAAAACAGTGGCTACGAAAACTCGTAGCCGCGTCGTAGCGCGTCGTAGCTTCGTAGCATCATAGCTACAAAACAATACTAATTACGTAGCGCGATTCCTTTCGGTTTTCATTTATGAAGAATATAATTACCTTCTCGTCTCTCTATATCTATTTACATAAATTTAATAAAACTGTCACCAGTTAGTTCCAATTATAATATATTTTATTTTGTTATAGTTATTGTAATGTGTTATGATGTTACAAAGTGTTATGTTAAAGTTGTACTGTGTGAACTCGATCTCGCTCCAGTATTGAGCGGCTAGGAAATAAAAATATCGCATCAATAGCGACATAAAAGGGACTTCTGTTGTTGGTTGCACATGAGATGGAGACCCGGCGACTACAGTGGCGACATTAATTTAACACACGTATACGAGTACAGTCTCGCCTTTACGTTGTATGATTCAGATAACTTTATTTGCGCAAACATGTGTGTACATACAATTATAAAATAAATGCATGCAAGTTATTATAAGTACATGGAGTATAAAAATATAGTATAGTATAATATAAAAATAAAATAGCATCTTGGAGCAACCTGTACTTAAAGAACTGTACGAGTAGCACAGAGTTAATTAGCCGGGGTCATGGATCATAACATCGAATCAATGAAATTAAAACAAATAACGTGCAAGGAGTAGGCGAATTGAAGGAAAGAGAGAGCATTATTATTATTTTTCTTTATTTATTTTTTAGTTTTCATATTATAATTATTAAAAACAATATTAAAAAAATAAAATATTTATTTTTTATTTTTACATAAAATATTTATAAAAAATATTATTTAATGATTAATGGCCACTAGCCCTACCAGTGTGTCAAATTAATGTCGCCTGCACTGTAGCGGCACGCTGTATTTTATAATCATAATAAATACACTGAATTTTTGCTATTAAATACAAAACATTGTTTATTTAAATTTAGTTATATTAATTATGGGAGAAATTTGTGGTCACATTACAAATCTACACACGCACACAGTCGCACACGTATAAGGGTCTAGGGTAGTAGGTACTCTGTCCATTTCGGTTAGTTTTGACTGTAGACAGCGGAAGTGTGACTGTAATTTACGTAGTTTTAATTATTTTTGGGACAGAAATCGATTTTAAACAAACTACTTTTATAAATGTGCATTGATTTAGTTTCTCATTATAACAAAATAAAATAATTGTTTTGTGGTACGACTTTAGATTTAGAAGAGTTGAAATTACAGATACCTAAATATAATTTAAAATTACTAAATTAGCAGTTTTTAAAATTTGTGCAACAACTGTAATAATTATAAAATATTTTGGTATTGAGTTTGTCCCGGTTTCTGAAGGCATAGTCAAATCTCTGACTACTAAATCGGCTGCCAAAACTTGTGTCAGTTGTGTGTTGTCCCTGTCCCACTGAGAGCGATGGTGGCGCAGTGGCAACTATCGTGACTTACGAGTTTTAGGTCGTAGGTTCAAACACTGACGGGCACTTTAATTTGTGTAAATTATTTCATCACCACTGCTCTCAAAACGGTAAAGGAAAACATCGTAAGGAAACCGGCATGCCCCAGAATCAACAATTCGAAGACATGTGACATCTACCAACCCGCACTGGGCCCGCGTGGTGGATACAGCCCACTCCCTCTCACAGAGAGAGGCTTGTGTCCCAGCAGTGAGAACATTATTGGCTGATTATGCTTTATGCTTCTCCCACTGGAGGGCAAAGGTCTCCCTTCCATCTTTCCACTTTTCCCAGTCTACTGCGATTGCCGGTCATTCCTTTAAGAACGAGTCCAGCTTATTCCACTATCTCTTTCTGCCAGCCGCGTATTCGTTTCCTGCTATTTGGGATCCACTGAGTGGAGGTTTTTCCCCGTTGCTCTTCCGATATGCGACAGATGTAGCCAGCCCAGTTTCACTTTAGTCCAGCAGCTGTTCTGCCCGCGTCCGCTATTTTTTCTTTTTTATTTCTTTTTAAAAACGTTGCCCCACGCTAGGAAGTTCTCTTGTATTGTGGGTGCGTTTACAAACATTTAAACTCACATACACAAACAGCCAGACCCGGAACAACTACTTGTACGTCATAAAAATATTTGTTCCGTGCGGGAATCGAACCCGCGACACGCAGCGCTGCAGTCCATTGCTTAACCACTGCGCCAACCGTGCCGTCAATTTATTATTATTATTAATATTATTATTCATAATATTATTATTAATTTATTGCCGTTATTTGTATTCTGGAACGAGGTAAGGAGTTCCTAATGCAGTCTTTGAGTTTGATACGTAGATAGGTATCTTCGTTCCATATCCCGTTGGCAGACTCCAAGTGCGGAGTTTTAACACTTTGGAAGACAGCATATTTGTTCAGCGTAGGTGGGTATGGGAAAAATGCACATGTCCATAAGCTTAGGTTTTAGTGAAAGTGGGAGACGTCCTTTCATTAAATATTCCATCAACCAATACTTCTTCCAGGCATTTTCTGTGCGTCGAGCGACTTCTTTGTCCTGTATCACCTGGTAGGATACTATTTGGCTGAAGTAAATGTACTCATAGATATACTTAACCTTCGTTCCCCCAATTTCTACGTTGCGTTCGGTGCTGTTCGTCATCAGCTTTGTTTTCGACATGTTCATCGTAAGGCTGGCTGTCATGGCTCAGTTCTTCGAGAATTTGGCCTAGCTCAGCTGCTGAGGAATAAAAGAGGACAACGTTGTCGGCGAAACGTAGATTGGTTAATCTCCTTTCCCCGACGACAATCCACTTGTCCCAGTCCCAGCCAGTGTGGATTTGAATTTCTTAGTAATTTACATTGATGTATTAAACAGGAAGATATGGTACGCTCTCCTCGATGTGGACCGCATAAATTAGGGGAAAGGACACAATCGACCTACATTACTCCCGGTTTGCGGGGAATACCCGAATCGTAGTTTGCGAGTTGTTATGGGTACGCAACAGTGCCAATTATTTCTATCTCGTTCCCGCTATAGCCCGCGTAATATGTCTATCTATTTCGGTTGTCGAGCACATGACGCACGACATCGGGTCCATTTAATATTTACTTACGTGATGTTAGAGAGTGGCCTATCTTCCTATTTAATACATTAATGGTTATTTAGGTTTTTTTTTATGGAAGTAGACAAACGAAGCCAGATCGATGCGATGATCGAGCCAGTAAAATGTTAATTTTCTAGAAGCAGGCTTATTCATAAATACCATCTTATTAGCAGTTCTAACAAAAACGTCTATCTTCAGACGCATCCCGGGATATCTCCCCCTGCTTACCAGCACCCGTTCTATTATATAGGGTGGAGGAATAACATTTCACTCCTTTCTACTCGCCCGCATTATTTATATTTGTTTGTTTGTCTGTCCGTGCTTTGACTGCCGGCTTCGATTCCTCTTTATGTGAGAACTGAGATGCCTTGGCTTTTATGTATATTGAATAGGTTTTGTGTGAAGAGGATTTTCCTTATGATGATGTTATAGTAAGAGGGAGAAGCATGTACGTTTACATATATAGATAGCTATATACATAATCATACTTCTTAATAATTGGTACAGGAAGTGGTCATATAACCCTGTATGTAATAGTGTCAATTAAGGCGGAGATTTCTGAAAATGGTAAAAAATTTGGTTCTTTAAAGCAGTGTATCTCTTAAACCTTAAATATTTTTTCCAAAACAAAAACATTATGATATTTTCAAGTCTTTTGTGCACACTGTGATGAAACTCAAAACATAATTCATAATTTGATACATCAAAAAAATCTCCAAAGACTACTTAAAAGTAGTTTATCCCTTCGTTAGCAGTTATACTTATAATTAAAAGTAAGTATACCATAAAATTGCAAATGCCAAACTGCATCAGGTGATGGATTATTTTTTATTAATTAGTTGATATAGTAATTTTACACGATTTTATTTGCATTTTTACGCCATACGTTGTGTCATCGCGCATCTCTTTCTTTTGTATGCAATCTGACAGTGACAGCGGTTTACCTGTTGTCGAGGCAAGGAAAGTTAACATTTTAAAACCGTTTTAAAACAGTATTATATAACCGAAATTTAATTATAGAAATTTTATCACAGCTTTTAATGATTATGTGAGACATTGCTTTGTATTTTAGCAACCAGTTTTAAAAACAAACTACCAAAGATATAAATATGTCTAGATAGAAATTCAAAGCTGAAAACTCGACGAAAAAAATTGCGTCCA
This sequence comes from Tiliacea aurago, assembly GCA_948098905.1. Classification (NCBI taxonomy): domain Eukaryota; kingdom Metazoa; phylum Arthropoda; class Insecta; order Lepidoptera; family Noctuidae; genus Tiliacea; species Tiliacea aurago. The sequence continues at coordinate 26,327,979 of OX402581.1, read as the reverse complement.
ACTGTTAGCCGCAAAATGTACGCACACTAGAATAACACAATGACAGCACAATGACGTAGCGCGAGTGTAAGACGTAGCTGCCACGCATACCAAAGTTGGCTTGTATTTTTTAGTTAATTTGCAGTGCGACACTCTATCTACGGATTTAGCCCGCTTGTAGACGTCCGTTGTTTTCACCGGACAACGGATCGCCGGACTCGCAGTGTTGTATGACTTATAATGAATGTGTGTGCATGCACCGGACCGGTGTCCAACTCATACAAATATGAGAAACACGGTCCGTGGTCGATGGAAAAAACGGACGTCTCCAAGCGGCCTTAGACATTTATTTTCTCAAAAGAGTTTATCTGGACATATAAATAATCAAAGCACTACCTATGGAAAGAGAAAAATCTTTCTGGCATTATTCACAAACCTTTCATTTTCGGATCTTACATTATCAGCTCAGAAAGACAGAAAAAGAAAAGAAAGAAAATACGTTTATTTGCGGTAAACATGACGCAAACAAAAATAAGAATAAGTTGGGTGAAATAATGCATCACATCCACGCAAAACGGCCACCGCTCAGCATAATGCTGCGACCCTATGCGAGACAGAGCCCCAGCGCTTGTTTTGAGCGACAGCCGGCGTTGACGTGATGACGTCGACCGATGCAGCATACAGTGAGATTATAAATAAGAAACAAAATAAATACAAACTACTTAGATAATTAACTTTATAATATATAATATTTACAATGGCAACATTTCGTTTCAGAAACTCATTATTACAGGCATACCTCTTTCTTACGCACATCAAAATCTACTATAGTTTTGCTGAAAACTTGCCACAAAAGGCAACTGCTTTACCAAGCAACAACAAATTACAAAACAAGTATAGCACACACCAACATCAGCTTCTTTCTCCCATCTTATCAGACATCGTCCACAAACTGACCGTATTTTATCATTAGAGTCTCAAGTGACGTCATTCCTTGGCCAGGCACCAATAAATCTATATAAAGTAAATAGATGCAGGCCCGCCGATCCTCACATAAAACTAAGGTTTAAAACTTGCAATAACAATAAGTTAAGACTAAAAGGAGTCTTTAGAGTGTGCGATTTTAAAATGGGGTGAGACGATTAGTCGTATCGCAGGACCTTTCCGATACCGTATCGGATGAGTATGTTTTGTGTCGGGCATTATTTTTCTGTCCATCTCAAGCTTGGGTTTGTTTTTCTAACAAATCATATTTATTTGGACACTGATCATGAAACACGGTAGGTAAGTTTTTCTATGTGAGTTTTTTTTATTTATTTATTATGGCAATCCAACGACTAGTTCACAAAAGCATATTTAGAGAACTTAAACCATATTTTAAAATTACTGCAGTGAAGTTATCACTTAAAGGTGTGCACAGCACTTACATAATTTGCCTATCTGACATAAAGATAATTATAAAATCAAATGTTAATAATAATAATACAATGAAATAAATTAACAATAACAAAAAAATCAAATTAATCAATAATATTAGGTACAGAAAAATCTCATAGAAACCTTTAGAAGAAGACCGAGGTCACGACACGGGCCATGTGATTCGTGTAAATAGGTGCTTGTATCCGGTCAGACCGAACTAGCCGTTCAGATTTATCTCTCGGCATGTAAGTATTTTAGTTTTGTAGAACAGCAGAAGTGTTTTTTTTACAGCGTTGTCATAGCGTTCCTAATCTGTAATTAGTAATCTCTAAACGTGACTTGATTTCCACACTGAAAATCAGCGCTGTTCTGTGGGTCCTATAGCAGAGCATCATGTTGAGTGGAAGTCTTCTTGTCACAGTCACGGCGTGCAGCTGCGGCCTGTTTATTTTATGTGTTCAAAAGTAATGTTTTTTTTGTTTTTAATTGATTTTAATTCCATAAGTTTGCGATTTTATTTTATTTTGTATGAACAAAACATGAAAAATGTACCTATAGATATTTATCTGAAATAAATGATTTGATTTGATAAGCATAAATCTGTATTTTTTTTATTTGAATTAAGTATCATATCTTTTTGTATGCACGTGTTTCTGTGATAAATAAATCTATTTTTCGCATTTAGAGTTGTGGTGCTGCAAGCGGGCTTTAACGTAAGATATATTATTTAATTAAAATGCTTGAATTTAACTTAAATTGACAACAAACAAATTTTTTTTACACATTTATGTCATTATACCTAGAATTTTAATTTCAATATTTTATTACATTCACAAAATATTAAAAATTCTTTAAGTATAAAATATTATTCAAATAATTAAAGTAAAAACCACTTTTATTATTTGAATAATATTTTATACCTATAGAATTTTTTCTATTTTGGGAATGTGAGAACGTTGTATGCTTAATATTAGCCTGTAGATTTATAGACCATTTTATATTTTGTTAAGTACCTGGTACTTGTTGATGGGCCAACACTGTCCTCGCATACCTATTAACACTGTAATTAATTAGAAAACATTGTTAGAGGCCTTTTTTTTAAAAGAGTAACCGTGGAGTTTCTTGCCGGCTCTTCTCCATAGGAAACGACCAATTGGAACCGTGCACCTAGCTTTCGTCGTTCGACGTTTCATAAGTGCCCATGTAGGTTTATGTGAAATACAATATTTTGATTTTGAATATTCTTTATCGCCTATTGTTTTTTTTAATAAAGGTAAAACCCTGGATATGATTTACCCTAACTAATAATATAAATGTGAAAGTGAGTTTGTTTGTTTGTTTATATCGCTTTATAGCTAAAACTGGTGTGGATTCAATTTGACACATGGGATAACTATGACTTGAGTTAGGACAGAGAATACCTTTCATCTCGGCAGTACGTTCCCGCGCGATAATTTCCAACCTCCACGCGGGCGAAGACGCGGGAAAAAACTAATTGTATATAAACAAAAAAAAAACTTTGTTGCAAAAATACTTCGTTTAATAATCATATATTATTACAGTCGTGTCGTATCATCTAAACCGCCTCTCCCCGCCCGCCTTACGACGGTCGGGGCGGGCGCTTTTTGTATTTTCCATTATGGCGCCAACGGTCTTATTATCATAAATATGGCGTTAAATACTCCCCTTTATGTCGCTTCGTGATTTACAAAGTCGCCTCCTGTTGGTAAGGGATTTATCTCGTGATTCTCAAGTGGGTATTTATTTGAGTTTGTTTTCTGTGGCTGGACCTTTTTTATTGTTCTTAAATACTTATTGTTGTTTTGTTTTAAGTAAGTAACTATTCCACTTTATAACAGGACGAAATCACGCTTATAATTTATATCTATTGCGCTTTGGCGAAACGTGTGGTTGAAGTCAAAATTTAAATAGTATTTCATTCAACGACAAAAACCTACAAGTATGATATTTATGCATAAACAAAATAGTGTTCTAAGGTGTAGGTACCTACTATCTTAGCTAGTGCTTGTAGTCAGCCTCAAAAAGATGTGTTCCATAATATTGAATCAATAAAGTCAAAGTCAAATTGTTTATTTCAAATAGGAACATATAAGGCACTTTTGAACGTCAATATTTACAAAAAAATTGAATTGATTCTAGTCGCCCCTTCCAAAAGGAAGTTTCGTATGGAGAAGAATGGGCGAGAAACTCCACCGTTACTCTTTTAAAATGTACAATATTTTTTATAGGTACATTAATTATACAATTTTAAGTGAAGACGATGCACCTAGAATAAAATTACTATACCACAATAGGTAAAAAGAGTTAAGAATGAAGCAATGACAGATAAATTAATTATGTGAATGATACATGGTCCCCACATATTTACAAACATTGTAAAAAAAAACGTTTTCCTAAAAAATAACAATATCATTGTGAGTTAAGGTAATCATAGAATTTAAAATAAATGTCATAAAAATAATAAAATACACAATTAAAATAGCAACCAGTTTGATTTTGTCTGGACTCTAGATTGTCCTATGGAGCTGGACCAGCATGTTTCCAAGCCTATAATTTATTACCCAATGTTCTATTGATGTATACAGAGTGTTAAAGTAACTGCGTGCCATAGCTTAGGGGTAGCTTCAGTATCGATAAAGGAACCCAGAAATCATAAGCAATAAATTGATTTAAACATAAAAAAGAAATAAAATAAGTCTCTTCGTACTACTTTATCGGGCTTAGGACCGTCAAATAAAATCATTTTAATTCTAAACGATTGCTATTTTAAGTTAGTAGGTACTAAATCAGGTAAATCTTGCAATGTTTTTTTTTGTGTTAAATTTTTTTTTTCCTGGGTTCCTTTATCGATACTGAACCTACCCTTAAGTTATGGCACGCAGTTACTTTAACACCCTGTATATAACATGTCCCGGAATTAACACCACCAAACACCGCAATTTGAATATTATGTTGTAATTATAATACATACACTGAATTTTTACTACTATGTATAAAACATTGTTTATTTATTAAATTAGTCATACTGATTTTGGGAGAAAATTGTGGTCACATTACAAATCCACGCACGTAAAGAGTGTGGCGTAGTAGGTACTTCGTCCATTTTGACTAGTTTTGACTGTACAGCGGAAGTGTGACTGTAATTTCATAATTTCAACCGAAAGACGTCCACTGCTGGAAATAGGCCTCCTCCAAAAGGGTTGCCATAATCGCCACGCTTAGCAGGCGGGTTGGCGATCGCAGTATGGTGTTAAAATGCATAGAGAATGCTGCTGCCCATTCTCTGGTAAGTCCCTTAGTCGCCTTTTACGATACCCACAGGAAGAAATGGGATGGTGCTATTCTTTACGTCCGGCACCACACGGTCTGTAATTTACGTAGTTTTCATTATTTTTGGGATAAAACTTACCATTAAAAATGTCGAAAATCGATTATGTAAAGATTCTGAACAAACTACTTTCATAATGTGCATTAATTAGTTCAGTTAAGTACACGTTGTATATCTTTTTCAGAAAGTAATGAGGGGCTCGTGGCTAAGAAAAAACCGCCGCACGGGTCGATCCATCAGGTTTGCTACGCTTACCGGGGTTGGTCCGTGGATGGTTGACCATCTTTACATACCGAGACTCCTCCGTGCCTCCCAGCTGGCATTCGTGGATCTTTGACAGTCGTTACGGGTCGGCAGAAGCTCAAAAGTTTGACCACCAGTCTTACCAAGGGGTATCGTATTACCGAGTTACTGGGTTGTGGAGGTCAGATATGCACTCGCTCCATGTAAAATACTTGTATTCAGCTGTAAATGAAAGAAAATTTAAAAGTCATATTAAAAGTACACTTTCCAAAAAAGCTTATTACAAATTAGAGGATTATATCCAAGATAGGAATGCTTGGAAACATGCTGGTCCAGCTCCATAGGACAATCTAGACAATATCAAAATGGTTGCTATTTTAATTGTATAATTTATAAGACATTTATTTTACATTCTGTGATTACCTTAACTCACACTGATATTATTTTTTTTAGGAAAATGTTTTTTATTTTACAATGTTTATAAATATGTGAGCACCATGTATCTATCACATAATTAATTTATCTGTCATTGCTTCATTATTAATTCTTTTTATCTATTGGTATAGTAATTATTTTATTCTAGGTGCATCGTCTTCACATATAATTATATGATTGATGTACCTATACAAAATATTGTAAAACATTTTAAAAGAGTAACGGTGGAATTTCTTGCCCATTCTTCTCCATACGAAGCTACCTTTTGGAAGGGGCGACTAGAATCAATTCTATTTTCTTTGTACATTTTGACGTTCAAAAATAGTACATTATTAACGAGTATAGACGAGTCCTGAGTGTAGCGAGGGATTTAAGTTCACCCAAGACTAAGACAGCTTTATCACCGAGGAAAATACTCTACTTTTTGTACCATTTGCGAAAAAAATTACACAATAATAATATGAGATAAGCATTTTAGAACATTAACTTATTTATAAAAATAAATTAAAATAAACTTATCGTTTATGTATTTAAAGCAAAGGCATCAAGCTCATACGGCCTCGTCGGTTTTCGTAATTTTATTTAATAATCATAACTGCATATTAATTGCGTATTCCTTTTTGAAAAAGATGTATAATGCTTTATATACAAACTCAATGGTGTAAACACAGATGTAGTTCAATATAAATTTCGGTATGTATTCCAAATTTAAATCACATTGTCCCCCTAGAGGATGAATGAAATTCAGTACAATTTTCTTTCCCTGTTTTTAACAGATTAAAAATGACTATTGTTATGTTCGCTTTTTGTGGCATAGAATGTCACTTTTTTGAGCAAGTGGTACGAAAACCCATTTATGTGCCTATTTGAAATAAATAATTTGACTTTGACTTATCCGGTTAGACTGGAAGCCGACCCCAACATAATTGGGAGACAGGCAAATTGATTGACACATCTTTTTGAGGCTGAATATACCAGTTTACCAACATTCGCACGTTACATGAAAAACGGAATAGGAAAAGATTGTCAAACGTTTTCAAAATATACAAAAAGCCAACGTCACGCGTTGTTCCCAGGCGGTCACCCATCCAAGTACTGACCGCGCCCGATGTTGCTTAACTTCGGTGATCGGACGAGAACCGGTGTATTCAACGTAGTATGGACGTTGGCTGTTGCTGTTCTGAAACGTACAAGAAGTAGGTGTCCAATAAGTAGATACCTCACATATAATGAAGTATGTATTCATCTGTTTAGATTCATATTTATTTTGTTTATTTTTACTTACCTCCACAAAATTACAGGGTGTTAAAGTGACTGCGAGCCATAGCTTAAGGGTAGGTTCAGTATCGATAAAGGAACACAGGAATAAAAAAAAAAACAAAAATGATAACAAAAAAAATATTGCAAGATCAACCTAATTTAGTACCTACTAACTTAAAATAGCAATCGTTTAGAATTCAAATTATTTTATTTGGCTGTCTTAAGCCCGTTAAAGTACGAAGAGATTTATTTTTATTTTTGTTTTATGTTTAATTTTTTTTTTGTTTATTTTTTTTTTCAGGGTTCTTTTATCGATACTGAACCTACCCCTAAGCTATGGCACGCAGTTACTTTAACACCCTGTATAAAAAAATGCTAATATGTTTTAAAAACCTTGCAAAGACGTTACAAATTTGTTTTTTTCCTTTGAGTATTACTTTCATAAAAGAAGAAAAAACTAAACTAAATATATATATTTTATTCTGTTTTTTTTGTATTAGTTGTTATAGCGGCAACAGAAATACGTCATCTATGAAAATTTCAACTGTCTAACTATCACGGTTCACGAGATACAGCCTGGTGACAGATGGACAGACAGACGGATTGACAGCGGAGTCTTAGTAATAGGGTCCCGTTTTACCCTTTGGGTACGGAACCCTAAAAAAGGAAAAGTCTGGCTGGAAAGAAAGATTACGTGTAGCGCCACCTTTTTTTTTTTTTTTTGGGTGGGAAATTATCAAATAACTTCTCCCGCTCTGGGCTGAGCGGGAGGGCGTGTCAGACTTTTACTGACTAAAACCCACCCGTATTCCTTCATTTGCCTGTGTGCCAGGGCCACGATACTCTTTTGGACAAACTCGCAACCCTGGCAGGCATTGGCCCTATCGGACCCCGTCAGTTGGTGCTGACATCTCTTTGAGGCGCGCGTGGAATACGACGCGCCGTCGACCCGGGCCTGGTCCTTATCGGACGGTGAGCTACCCATCGCTCACCGTCCGCAGGCCCGCGCCTACGGTGGCCGGAAATCGGCTTGCGACTCCCGACGCCCGGAGCGTCTCCTGCGGCGACTAGGGGCGCGAGGGCGCGAACCTTGCCTCTCCCTCACGCGTTCCGCCTCCTCCTTCGCAAGCATTACTGCTTCGCAGAAGGAGGTGACGGCCTCCCATGCACTCTCGCTCCGAACCATGGCCTGAACCAGGGCCGGACGCGAGAGATCGCCGCCGCCGATCGCCTCCGTGAGGACACGGCGGTGCTCCACCCAAGCTGGGCAGACCTCCACCGTATGCTCCACCGTGTCCTCCGGGCGATCCACACAGTGGTGTCACCCGGGCGTTTCCTCCCGCTTTATCCTGAACAGGAACCTCCCGAAACAACCGTGTCCGGTGAGGACCTGCGTCAGGTGGAAGGTGAGGACGCCGTGGCGCCTCTCTAGCCACTCCTCAAAGAGGGGACTTATCGCCACAATTGTGGCGTGCCCAGCGCTGGGTTGCGACAATCGCACTCTCCATGCCGCCATAAGATCCCGCCGGAGCTCTGTCCGCTGTGCCGTGATTTCTCGCGGCAGCGGAGTTTCACCCCGGCGTTTCGCCTCCTCGCGCCACTCCCAGACGTGCGCGAGGACTTTTGCCTCCAGATCCCATGGCGGTAGACCGGCAAGGAGGCGAGTAGCGCCACCTGTGTTACATATTATTTAGATGAAACTTTAATATTCTGTTCCCTGCCATCTAGTGGCGGCACAAATAGCTGGCCAAGTTACCAGTCATCCAGTATTGCATTTAGTACTGCCATTCGTTACTAGATGGCGCGATTAAATTAGTACAGTTAATTTTTCCATAAAACACACATTTTAGTTCGATTTTGGTGACGATTCTAATCGAATTTGATGAATTCAATGTTTTTCAGACGCGAATTTTCTGAGGAGAAAAGAATTTGTGTGTTATTGGAAAAACCTGAAAAAAAACCTTATGTGTATCTAGCAGAAGACTATAAAATAAATTATAGTGGTTTGAATAGGAATAATGAAAAAAATACTCTTATTGCCTGTAAATGCCATTCACATTTAAACTAAGTACATGCTTAAACCGGTCTTTTGTAATCTATTGAAGATAAAACGAGTTGTATCGATCAATGGCCATCAATTCACCATTATGTTGAAAGGATTAGCCGCTCCTCAAATTCATTCTGAGCCCCAACAATGCACAATCACATGGGTACTATTAGTTTCTCTATTCGCATTGAGAGTTGCAAAATCTAAGGTGTGGATGAGAACGCGTAGTGAGTAGCGACATCTTGTGAAGTTGTATGTTACTAATTAGGGAGCAGGGAGGAATGATGAGGGTTTGTAAACGAAAGAATTTGTGACTGCTTCGGTAGGCCGGCTTGTACTCAGGATGTACACAGAATGATAATTAAATACGGCATTTCAGAGATGCCGCTTGGTTGCTGGGACAGTCTGTTTGTTGGAAAAATATGGCACATCATGAAAATAAAAGAAATTCATCGGTGATTGTTTTATAGATACTGAGTAGCGCAAAGTTCAGATTTAACATAAAGCCCCATTTACACTATGGAACTTTCTTGCCATACAATAATATTGAAGTAACAACTGACTTGCAAACTTCTAAACATTGCTTGCACGGTGCAACTTTTATTAAATCGCAACGTGTAAATCAGTCATAAGACGCAGATATATGCCAGTGACCTTGAGTGGTTAGCTTGCATGTTCTGTACTGAGCTCACGCAACGCGTCGTACGTTCAGCCAGTAATACGACTCGCCCATCAAGGAGCGCTGTCCCCAATTTGACGCATTATTAATTTATTAAACACAAAACAAAAGGTATTTTAATAAAACGCGTATACTAAAAGATCAATAATTAAATTTATTTTTAAATTGGTTAAGGTTTCAGTAAAATACGGTTGGTAGATTTTGCGCCATTCTCAGTTTTTTATCCGCGTTAGACATAACTTTACAAATTAATTTCACTATGTAATATAAACATAATCTAAAATATTCTCATATTAAATTATTGAAAAAATACTCTAATTTAACATATTTTTTTTTTAAACCATTAACACTACTCGTTTGGACGTGATCTTCAGTATAAAACCATTAAAAGTCAGTTATTGTCACCTTAAGAATGTAGCAAAAACTTGCCACCTCATTTTAGCATCCGATTAGTAACCTCGGTGAAAGTCAAACAAAGACTGGATTATCTACTCATCCCAGCTCAATACCTAGAAACATGTTTGTAGTCACAATATCTGTCACACTCAAGTCCCTCCTTTTTAATCTTGACACTGCTCGTATGAGTGCAAAAATTGCCTAGAGTTAAGCCATTTGAAAGTGCCTAGTGTTAAGCCATTTGAAAGCCACGTGTAAGGTACCGTTTGAAAAGAATACAGATTAAAATATTTGGTTTGTGATAAAACATCATAATAAAAGAAATATCTCAATTTCTTAACGGTAATATATAACCGTAGCATCAAGGTAAACAGATAAGTAATAAAAAGCGCAAAGAAAATAGTTGTAACCAAAGCTTTGTAACAGACAATAAATGGAAAGTCAGTAGATATTAAAAAAAATACGGTAATATTGTTTTCAATTTCACATGACAAGCATCAATTGCCCTCGTCTTTTAATTCCGCTAATACATTTTAAAATCCAGTCTTCTAATTTGTAAAAAAATCAATTCGGACCAGCATTTTTTTGCGCACCGTACAGTTAATAGATAGCGGTGCGCGGGCGCGGCTTACACAAAACATACGACGAGTATCATTTGACAATTTGCGAGCAATCAATGCATTGTCACCGCTCTTTATTCAACTCCAAATAATACATGGAAAATTGTCCATTCCAATTGTGATCGGACCATTGTTGGTCTAATGACACGATTCAGGCTTAGCTCGCTTTGAAACCGACCATCAGTGCATGTTCGGACGTGTTAGAGATGAGTATTACAATATTCTTAACTCAGTTTGGTATTTGAGATAGTTTCTCCTTAATATGGACGTCTACGAAAGTGTTGACGAAACTAAAGCCCTTACTAATCTCACCGTTTAGTGATTTAAAGTGAATAATCTAAATTTCGGTCATGCTAAATTATAAGAAGCAATGAGAGTAGAAAATCTGACATAACCCAAAAGTTTGCAAACTACCAAAGTGAATATTCAACAATCATCATTTTAAGACGGCAAATGACGTAACATCAATGGCATATCAACTGGAGCAGCAATCAACGAGACATCTTCCAAAATTATCAAGACATTCCAATCCTTACCACATAAAGAGACCCATGAATGCTTTCATGGTATGGTCGAGACTACAACGGAAGAAGATATCCATGATGAACCCAAAACTACATAACTCAGAGATATCAAAACGCCTAGGACTTGAATGGAAGAGTTTGGATGAATCAGAGAAGAGACCATTCATTGACGAAGCGAAGAGGTTGAGGATAAAACACATGCAGGACTATCCGGATTACAAATATCGTCCAAGGAGAAAAAATCGGCTGGATACAGCGGCGTTTTCCAATCCAGCGCTTTACACAACTAGGGAGACTTTCGTTGAAGTGGAACCTCGACAAGAAGCGAACTATCAAGCGCTTTCTTACCCTGATCAGTTTGTGTACAACAATATGATTAGCTATACTGTGCCTTCGATACCTCAGCCAACGTTTGTCCCAACATCTATGAGGTCAAAGGAAGAGGCCTTACCTAGTTTGGATCTGAGGCCTCTGCCTTCTATTGAGAGCATTTCTCCGAGGCCTTTTGCAGTCGTCAACCAGCAGATGATGGTGAAAGCTTACCAGGACCTGCATTACGTACCTAGTGATGTTACTAGGATCTCTTATCATTATCCGTTTGGGGTGCAGTAGTCTTTTTAATAATAAAGTTTTTGAGGCCATAATTTATTGTATAAGCCGTAGTTAGAAGTACAGCTAACAAATGTTGTTTAATAATGTGATTGTATAGTGTTTTTACTTTAGTTAACGGTGTAGAAAATGCACTGTAATTAGCTAATCAATGAGTATGTGTAAAGGTTTCACTACTTTTTAAAATTACCAGTGATTATCAGTATCTTTCGCACATGTTATATGAATGCACTATTTGTACTATTTGTCAAATGTTATATGATATAGTGAAAACTTACTGCTAACATGGCATTATTGGCGTATTGTAACAAGCAATGTAACTAGCCTCAATTGAGACTGCAATGGGTTCCTTCACATATTGGAATAAAGGGCAATGAAAAGGCTAACATGTTGGCAAAATATGCACCTAAAAATGGAAAAGAAATTAATGTAACGCTAGATTATGCAGAAGTTTTACCTAAATTTAAAAATGAGTGTTACGATGATTGGATGGAGTATTTTGATAAACGTTCATTAAAAAAGGGATCTGGTATAAAGCAATGCAGTGTCAGCCTTTTCGTGTGCCCTGGTTCATGAATAGTAATTTAAATAGAAAATTAGTTGTTACAGCTCATAGACTCAGTTTACCTATATGATGAAAAAAACGAACTCGCCTAATTGTTTGGAGTGTGGAGTTGTGGAAGACTTACATCACTTATTAATGGACTGTGTTCGATATGAGTCTGATAGAAATGAAGTGTTTCGGGTGTTGAGGTTGAACCGACTTGATTTAGGCACATTCCATAGAATTTTGTCTCAACCAAATGGTGATGATGCAAAGAGTCTGTTCAGGTTCATGGCCCGAATTTAATCCATAACATAACGCATAACAGTGTGTATTTTTTATTATATAATCAGGGTATGATGGGACTGTCATACGCATTTCGATTGTAAAAGTCCCTAAATAAATAAGAATAAAAAATAAATCTAGCCGCACACCTCACTAACAAAAATTTATCCGTACCTATTTGAAAATAAACATAATTTATTTTAGAAGCATCAGAGGACATTGACTGTTACTTAGCACAGGAGGCAATATGTCTAATATAGTATTAAAAATGTTTGTGAAAAATTATTATACATATCCCAAAATAGCTTTATAACAGCACTAAATTACATCTTTTCCACATAATGACGATATTTATCAACATTTCATATAATAATACACTCATAAAATGAACAAACTATGCTTTTAACATTGGAACAGATATAATTTTCATGGAAATGTTATAATTTCGAATAAAATAAAGTGTAATGGTAGATAAATGACATAACAAATTGCTGCATTGGGTTGTTTTGTTGTATGTGTCCATGGGAGTCAAAATAAAGTAATTATACTAGAAAAAATCATGTTTGAGCTAATATTTATAGTATAAATAAATTATTTTGAAAGAACTGTTATTATTTTTTACTTAAACTGGTGTTTTAGCGCAAACTACGACTTCGGCGACCTCAAATCAATTTAGGCAACCGTGGTAAATAACACGTAAATAATACTAGTATGTTCAATTCTATTTAGATGACGATATAACCAATCATTAATAATCATTTATGTAAGACTGACGCTAGAACGTAGGCGAAGCAAAAGGAGTATGTAAGGAGCGCAGCAGGTGGCGTTCTATAGTTTCTGCCTACCCCCATGGGTAGTAGGCGTGAGTTTATGTATGTGACGCTAGAACAATCTGACTTATAGGAAAGTTTTAAATCACAACTTCACAAGGCTTTCGTTCCGAAACTTTTTTTTTATCTCCAAACATTTATCAGTTACTTCGTTTTTGTCGATAGAGTTAGATAGGTATATAAAATTACGTTCATAGTCACCTTCGATCCTATCGCTCTTGTGTTATTACCATTATTATTAACATTTAATACTAAATCATGATCTAACCTCTCTACACCTCTCTCAGAAACACAACCCCCTTGATTCCCTCACAGCTGTTTATCAATATTTTCTTCTCAAATCGCATCCATCCACTTCACCCGTCATTTCCTAGAGACGGAGACGTCGCGAGATGCCGTCGGTCGGAAGCTGTGCCAGAGATAATGTGAGAGCAATGACGCGACACTTCATAGATTGATGATCTCGTCACAATATTGTAATTGATTCATATCTGGTGGAGGCGCCCGTATTTTTTCGATGACGTTTTTGTGAATCATTGTTTTTAAGGTTTTTTCGTGATGGTTTGTTTTTCGCAAATGTTTGGAAGAAGTTCATTTAATGCTTGAAATGTACTAGATATTTAAACTTAGTTAAATCTTGATTCAAATCGAAGAGTTTTTGTTCACTCTTTGTGTACCTAGGTGGCATTATTGGTTCCTGCTAGGATGACTGGCGAACGTTCATCTAAATAGCCAACTTACTTTCTTAACTTAATTGAAATGAGTTATCATTATAGGTATAGGAATGTATCAGATCAAATCAAAAATATTTTTATTTCACTTATGCCTACATGGGCACTTATGAAACGTCAGAAGCTAGGTGCACGGTTCCAATTGTATTGGTCGTTTCCTATGCAGAAGAGCCAACAAGAAACTCCACGGTTACTCTTTTAAATAAAATTGGCTTTTACAATGTTTTCAAATTACAGTGTTAATAGGTATCAGAGGACAGCGTAGGGCCGTCAAAAGTAAATGGTCTACAGATCTACAGTCTATTAAGCCTACAACGTCCTCACATTAACAAAAAAACAATATAAAATATGATAAGATAAGATAAAAATAAAGATAAAGATAATTTTATTTTGCAAATATGGGTACAGAGGATAATAAAAGTTAATACAAGATCAGCCATATTTTACCATGTAGGCATGCAAAAGGTACACAAAAACATACTAACTTAAAAAATCTTTTTCACCAAGGAACTCGACGGCGAAACTATAAGGGTTCCGTAGTAAACAAGGAACCCTTATAGTTTTGCCATGTCCGTCTGTCTGTCTGTCTGTCTGTCCGTCCGTCCGTCTGTCCCCAGCTTAGCTCAGAGACGCTTAGTCCTATAAAGTTGTAATTCGGCATGGGTATACATATTAATCATGCCGAAAAAATGGTAAAATAAAATTTTTAAAAACATTTTTTTTTAGGGTACCTCCCTTACACGTGAAATGGGGATGATATTTTTTTTTCTTGATTATTCCATGGTGTGGAGTATCGTTGGATAGGCCGTTCAAAAATATTGTGGGTTTGTCAAAACCATTTTTCAATTAAGGGATTCGTTTGCGTAATATTAAGCTTTAAAGTGCTATTTTTTGTTAGAGTCAAGTGTCCCCCCCCTGCCAGCTAATTGGTTGGTTTTGGATATGTGAAAAAATTCATGGCAATAATATATATAACGAAATTAAAAGGAAAACTATCACAGCTAAGTAGGCTTCACAAGTTAACGAGTAATAGTCGACCAACTTAAATTTGCAGTTGGAGAATTGACCGTACCGTATATCGATGTATGGGAGAGCATGTTTTTTAACTACAATGTTAAGTTTGTTTTTGGGATAAATTCTTCCCAACTACGGAACCCTTCATTGTGCGTGGTCTGACATGCACTTGGCCGGTTTTTTTTTTAAATAAAGCAAGCGGCAGCTCTTTCTTTAAGATGAGATGGAAGAATACCTACCAGCATACACTATCTATTGGTCTTGATATCAATCACACCGTTGCTTGTTTTAGTAAATCTATAAATATCATAAACTAGCTTCTGCTCGCAACTTCGTTCGCGTGGAATTCGTAAGACACCAACAGTCACATTTTTAACCGACTTCACAAAAAGGAGGATGTTCTCAAGTCATCTGTTTTTTTTTTTTTAATGTTTGTTTCCTCAGTACTCCGTCATTTATGAACGGATTTGGAAAATTCTTTTTTTAATTGAAAGGATATATATTTCCAGATTTGTCCCATTTTTTCAAAACCCAGTTCTGATGTTGGGATCCATGAGTAATTGACGGAACTCCTCAAATATTATAAGCATACATATAGCGATTTTTATATTTTCATCAACAAGTCAATAATTTGCATTCAGAAAGTATAATTTGGTGAAGTGGAACTGATGAAGAATGCCACAGATGGCCACCGGAACTTCTCAATTATACTTATTTCATGGGTGGCGATAAGATATCTGGATTAAGATAGTTAAGCGAAGCAAATTTAAATAAATAGTTCTGATCAAAATGGTACCATCAAACTGAACTGATGATGAAGCCGGAAGGTAGGCACTGGAACTCCGTTATAAAACAATGTATCCTACCCGTGTTTGGTCTTATTGGAATTGTCAAGAGATGCACTCTGGCTATAAATGATTTTTAACCGACTTCAAAAAAGGAGGAGCTTCTCAACTGATCTGATGATGAAGCCGGAAGTTAGGCACTGCAACTCCGTTATAAAATAAAGTATTCTACCCGTGTTTGGTCTTATTGCAATTGTCATTTAAAAAAATGTATGATTACAATTTGTGTGGGGTAGGTACCACTACTCAATCAACAATCAATTCTGCCTATACCAGTAAACTGCTGGACATAGGCCTCTCCCAGGTTGCGCCACAACACCCTGTCCTCCGCCTTCCGCATCCAGTCTGTCCCAGCCACCTCCACCACCACCACCACTACTAAAAATAAAAAAAAAATACGAAAAAAATTAACCGACTTCCAAAAAATAACACTAAAAAGTGAAAAATAACTTTAATTTTCGGAAGCATATACCATAACATCACGCCTTATTTCCCCGAAGAGTGAGAACGTTGTAGGCCTAATAGACTGTAGCTTTGTAAACCATTTTCTATTCTGTCAAGTAATTGGTACTTGTTGGGTTACACTGTCCTCCCATACCTATACTGTAACTTCGGCAATCTGTAATGCGAAGGTTTTAATAAATAGAGTGACATATCGCACCTCCGCTCAAATAGTGTCGTAAGTCAAAAAAATCTGTCATAAGTATGACACTATTTGGGATAAGATTTTGAAGTTTTCTGAAACGAATGGAACATTATAAGAATTATATTTTTTTTTGAGTTGTGACACTATGTGAGCGGAGGTGCGATATGTGAAAACATGCGATGTGCAGGCAGGATTAATTTTTTATTTTTTTTTATTTTATTTATTCGGGAAAACAAACAATTACACATTAAGAATTACAAAAAGATAGGATACAGAAATGATATAAATGTGAAATCAACCACGTTCTCCACAGATACACAATGAGACAATTTGGTAAATTATTAGACTAGCGTTGTAAACAATAAAAAAAGGAATATTAAAAAGAGGAATACAAAAAAAAAAGGAATATTAATAGCATAGTATCATCATAACTTAGTTGCCAATAGTGCCGCGTAAGTGGAACAACAGTGTCACATTATTTTCTCAATATGTTAAGCAACATGAGTCTAAACTTTCCTTGCGATAAAGCAAACAGATCCAAACTGCTGAAATTCTTATTAAAATTGCTTGTCAGGCGACGAAGAGGCGCACGCAAGCCGGCATTTGTACGACTGGTAGTAGTGGCGA
Organism: Tiliacea aurago; assembly: GCA_948098905.1. Classification (NCBI taxonomy): domain Eukaryota; kingdom Metazoa; phylum Arthropoda; class Insecta; order Lepidoptera; family Noctuidae; genus Tiliacea; species Tiliacea aurago. The sequence goes on along the minus strand of OX402581.1, from coordinate 26,310,897 downwards.
ATACAGGTCGTGCGCGCACCTCGCGTCCCTGGCATGTTCTGGGAACTATATAACACAACTTTTTACCAATGTCTGAACAATCATACAAGTTAGCATTAAGAGAGGGAATGGGCTGTACGAATCAAATCTTCTCAGGCATCTTTTTAGGCATCGCATGTATAGCACTGTTCACTTTATTTCTACTACGCTTGTAGTTATGGTCACAACAGCCAAAATATACAGAGACTTGGGACTGGTGACGCGGGAGCAAGCGACGCGCGACGTACAATTGTCCATGTTAGAAGCAGTTAGTCCTGAGGTCGACTCCGCAGTCTCCAGCAGCAATTTCCCATTAATAATAATAAAATAATAATAATAAAAAGTTTTATTGATTCATAAACAAGTGTTACAATTTGGGTATGACACTGGATCCCGCACTAGGATACCCTGTGTCGCAGGATCCAGTCTCTTTCGACAGATTACATGAAATACAAAAGATAGGTTAGCAAATGCACCGGTTTCAGTATAATTAATGAAACTTAGGACTTAAAGGTGACCAAATATATGTGTGTATCTGATGAGTATAAGTATGTAAGTGTGAATGTGAAGAGTGTATGTATGCATGTGATGAGTGTTAGTGTGGTGAATACTTTAACAATTTGAAGGATAAAAGATTTTCCGTTTCAGCATAATTAAGCCGAAGATTTTGCTTTTTCATTGCTTGCGGAGTTAATTATTTGTGACTTAATAAAAATGTTTCTGCATACACTATCTACCTAATGTCACAAGGTGGACCGATGACCTTGTGACCTTGTGAATTCGAAGTTAATTTTTTTTGTTTATTTTTGGCGTCTTCATTGTAGCGGTCCATCGATCCATCATACAAATCATAAACGTGTCCTACGAAATGTATGGGAAAACTTTTTTGCGATTTCCTTTTTTACTCAAACCTCAGTTGTTCCGTTAGGTGTTTAGTTATCGATACCCATCACGTCTGCAGAGTTGCGCTAGCTAATTTAATTGGACCCTGTATAAATAAAAAATAAAAACAGTACAGAAATGTAAAAAAAAAACAAAAAAAAATTAAAAATTAAAATATTATCTGAAAATAAAAACAAAAAAATAAACATGTGAAAATTTCTGCACTGTTTTGGTTGTAAGCAAAAAGGACGTGCTTTGTGATCGGTTTTGTAGTGATTAATGATAACAATACTACGTAGTTGAAAGAAAACTATATTATCGGCATTAGAATCGGTCCCAGATCTTGTAGCAATATTTTTTTTTTAAAATATTCAATGTACAGTTTTGACTTCGCTAAAATTTTATTATATGTAGTACTTATCTAATAAAGTCGCTTTTCGTGTCTGTCTGTAAGTACGCAACGGATTTTGATGCGATTTTCACTATCATATTTTACAGAATTGATTCCGGAATTTTTATGTATAATACATTAATGAATATTGAACTTACATAAAATAAGGAAATCTCTATGTTTTAACAGGTCGTCAAAAACCAGGGTTTGTCGCCAGTATACTATAATAGAATTTTACCTCAGTTTTTCCATTCACATTGCCAATTCATTACAGCATCTTAAGGAAACCCAAGATTGGAGTAATTGTTAAGACTGCTATGTACCTAAGGACTTAGGTACCTAATTCCTATGGGTAAATAAATTACCCAAATCAAACAATAATAATAAACCAATCACAAATTATGGAATTTCGATTTATTCGATATCGTACGTTTTGAATTATTATTAGCAATTTAATCGAAGAGAGATCACAGGGTTACATAAAGGGGTGTTTAATTAATTTTATTATTGCGCACCCTTCACCCCCTGTATTGGGGGGCGAAACGATTTTTCTATGATAAGCTTTCCATTAATTGAAAACTTGATTGTTAAAGAGTTCTATGGAGCTGATGATCTGCAAGGATTTTGGTTGGCATTTGATGTCAATGCGCATTATGTAACTCATCAATCTCTCATAGTTTAGGTATCAGCGCTTTGAACAACTCTTTGGGATAAGAGACTGGACTTACAGAAAAAAAACTTGACCATTCGTTTGCCTTTTTTTTGGTGCTGACAACTCTTTGAGGAGCGCGTGGAATACAACGCGCCGTCGACCCGGGCCTGGTCCTTATCGGACGGTCCCGGGGCGTCTCCTGCGGCGACTAGGGGCGCGAGGGGGCGAACCTTGCCTCTCCCTCACGTGTTCCGCCTCCTCCTTTGCAAGCATTACTGCTTCGCAGAAGGAGGTGACGGCCTCCCATGCACTCTCGCTCCAAACAATGGCCTGAACCAGGGCCGGACGCGAGAGATCACCACCGCCGATTGCCTCCGTCAGGACACGGCGGTCCTCCACCCAAGCCGGCAGACCTCCACCGTATGCTTCACCGTATCCTCCGGGCGATCCACACAGTGGTGACACCCGGGCGTTTCCTCCCGCTTTATCCTGAACAGGAACCTCCCGAAACAACCGTGTCCGGTGAGGACCTGCGTCAGGCGGAAGGTGAAGACGCCGTGGCGCTTCTCTAGCAACTCCTCAAAGAGGGGACTTATCGCCACAATTGTGGCGTGCCCAACCATTCGTTTGCCTGGATTATTGAAATTAACAGAAAGGTGAACGAAATGTCTCTTATCTCCGTCATAATTTTTCAGCCGAAAGACGTCCACGGCTGAACATAGGGCTCCCCCAAGCACCGCCACTTCAACCGGTTCTGTGTTTCCCGCATCCAGCGGATACCTGCGGCCTTCACAAGGTCATCGGTCCACCTTGTAGGAGGCCTTCCAACGCTAAGTCTTCAGGTACGCGGTCGCCACTCCAGGACCTTTCGGCCCCATCGGCCATCATCTCCGTCAATAGTATCTATTATTATGCAAAATATTTTTTTAAAGTATTATGTCAAAGAGACTTCACTTTCCACAAACTAAGGTTTGTAACCTAAGCGATTCATTACTAAGTCTAGAAATCGAGCAAAACCAATTTTACCCAGCTTCATTGGTAACATCAGCTCTATATCACTCCAACCTTTGAAAAGTCTTCAGTTATAACTAAATTAGTAATTAAAGAAACCTAACCGGTGCATTGGTAAATTGACATTTTGTTTCTACAATTTAACCCCTAGTTGAATAAACAACCCGACATTTAACCACCTTGGAATATTCCTATGTATTTTACAGGGTCTTTCACTGTTTTAGTGGAATTTTCTAGTAAATTTAAGGGCACTTATTTTCTTTTATGTAAAATATTATCCTTATTATTTTCCTGCTTCTTGTTTGGTTCTTTGATACTTTTTTGTTTGTTACGTGGCGTTTTTTAAATAAAAAAGTTAAAGATTCTTACATTATTATGTGGAACCAAATAAATATGTATGATTCATCTTTTGCCCATCATGTGCTTAATTGCTTATTTCGACTATGTCCGTCTAGGGTAGTTCTAGTTGACCTCGTATGGATAGCCTTGTAGACAGATTAAGAAACTTTCGACTGAATCCGAATCTAATCAGACAATACCGAAATCAACATATGAGTAAAAGTTTTAAAAAAGCGTCACCTAGGAATATGTATGTCACCGACCATGGACCGAGAAGAAAAATCTCAAGAGTTTCACTGACACCCACACTTTTCGGAATTGGCTATTGCACAGGTGATACTGCTTAGCCATCGAAAAGGCTGTGGCGTTAGTCATCATTATCATTTCAGCCGAAAGACGTCCACTGCTGGATTTAGGCCTCCCCCAAAAAGGGGGGAGATTTGCCATAATCGCCACGCTTGGCAGGCGGGTTGGCGATCGCAGTATGGTTTTAAAAATGCATAGAGAACGCTGCTGCCCATTCTCTAGTAAGTCCCTTAGTCGCCTTTTACGACACCCATAGGAAGAAATGGGAAATGGCGTTAGTAACTACCCCGAATAGAATTTTCAATTTAAATCAGTATTTTACTCACCGCGTCTCGTGAAAAAATCTGAAAACTAAGTATCTAAAATGTGTAAACATTGATAATACGTTTGTCAACTGCGTTTTCTCGTCATAAGCTACGACACTATCAAGATGAACCTGGATGAATCCAACCAGAGCACACCCAGGATTAATCAACTCAAACGTCATAAAAACATTCAAAATAATAACGTTACCGTAATACGTTACGTTACCCGCCATCGTACTACAAACAATGCGCGTATTGTGACGTCACACGGTACGCGTGATGCCGAAACACGTTTTTGGAGAAAAACGTGTTAAGCTCAGGTTTTAACTAAAAGTTTACAAGTTCACGAAAAGTTTCGGAAACTCGAAGGGGTTTTTAATGTCGTAATATAGGGGTAGCTTATGCTTATGTAGTAATTTGTTTTCAGTGGAAAACTTCATATTTTTATGTTACAGGTCAGTTAACTCCACACCTATGTTATTATTTTGTAAGTGTAAAATCTGAATTATATTTTCCAAGTAGCGGTTCCTTATTTTTTTCTCAGTTTGTTTTTATTATAGTCTGGCAGTTTGAGTAATTTATGCGGGCTACCCAAATGTCCTATCTTTGGTATTGTTCGTCGAATTGCTGAGCTCCTTAAGACGCAGATGCCGTACCCGTACGGCCAGCATATGCCAGTGACCTTGAGTGGTTAACTTGCGTGTTCTGTACTGAGCTCACGCAACGCGTCGTACGTTCAGCCAGTAATACGACTTGCCCATCAAGGAGCACTGTCTCCAATTTGACGCATTATTAATTTATTATACACAAAACAAAAGGTATTTTAATAAAACGCGTATCCTAAAAGATCAATAATTAAATTATCTTTAAATTGGTGAAGGATTCAGAAAAATACGCTTGGTATATTTTGCGCCATTCTCAGTTTTTTATCCGCTTAGCTTTACAAATTAATTTCACTATGTAATATAAACATAATCTAAAATATTCACATATTAAGTTATTGAAAAAATGCTCTTATTTAACATATATTTTTTTCAAATCATTAATACTACTCGTTTAGGCGTGATCTTCAGTATAGTTATCGTTGCCTTAAGCTCTGAGTTGAGCTGCACGATTACTGACGTGCGAATGCGTGTACTGACTGGACAGGTCCACTCAATCTGTGTGGTTCTTTCAGCAAAATACCATTTCAGACACCAAACTACATGGTCTTCACACGATCTGACCAAGATTATGTCTGGATTTTTAAAGAGACTGTGACCTCTGAGTTTATTTCAGCCTTTCTTCTCAGAGTAGTCAGAAACGCCGACCTCATCTAGTTTTTTTTTAAATATGATTGACGTATAAAAGTGTTTGTACAAACCTACTTACAGAAATAAAATCATTTATGATTTAAAACAGTTATTGGATTGTTTTGAATATAAAACAGTTAATTGGGCGGTATCGATTTATCAATAGAATATTATCAATTGCCAATGTTCAAATCTAAACCATGGTGAAATAAGTAATTATGTATTCATTTATCCATTTGGGCTAACAACAAGATTACAAACATCCCTTGGTTACAGGAAAAATAATATTTACTTAAGAACAAAGGCCTACACGTTTTTTTCCGTTTTGTTTTGTTTCGTTTACCTCGATGACTTAATAGTTGAAGAAACAACCCTTTTGTTGCGCAATAATTAAAAAACTTCGCCTTACTTAACCTTTTAGCAACAATGAGGCAACAGTTACGAAACAACATCATTACTTTGTTGAGCACTTGACATAACTGTATCAGCTTTTGATGCAAAAACACTACGTATCCTTTTGAAACGTATCTGTTGTTCACGAACATTCATGTCTCGCGTCATTCAATATCATACGACGTATTCATCCAAAACATCTCTGCAAGAGCCAAGAACAATGCTAGACAACCGTCTAACACCTATCTCACTGGGCTTAAGCACTATCCGTGTGTTAGCAAGGAAATTCAGACCTTGTGCCAAAGAAGAAGAGCTTGATATGGTCTGGTAAAGATCACGAGATGCAATTCTGACGAATAACTGCTACGTATTATCAAAGCTTCGTTACACTTAAGTGTTAGACTGAAAAGGTTTTCAGTATTTTTTTTACGTACTCGAATTTCGAATGTAATCGTTGCACTATAAAGATGAAACTTGAGTGTGGAGATGGGTAAGGAACGACGTTCCAAAATGGAAACGCAGTACAAAACTGTTCAAAGCACAACAAACTTAAAACGTTGCATTGACAATCAAAAAACGCATTTAACACAATGGTGTTAAAGGCGTCGTCGCCAGCATTTGCCGTTGTCACACCGAAGCGCACGTCATAATCGTTACTGACGTCTTTCACACCGCACATGAAGAATGAATGATGGATGAATCGCAGCATGAGAATCCAGCTTTTTCCATGTATGGTGGAAACAAATGGTCGTTTTCCGGCCAAGAAACCGTTCTCCATGCAAGTTTAAACCTTATCACTACAGCACCAAGGGATGCTGAGTTGTTTGAGGGTTGCAAAGTAAGCTGGTCAGGCAGATATCTGTGTATATTCAAACGAGTCACAAATGGGCCAAAAGTTGTATGCTGAATGTGGAACGGTCTCCGATGTAAAGAAGTTTGCAAGAAATGATTTGACTGAGTCTAGAAATATTTGGGAAGGATTATTGTTTGGCCTTTTGATGTTCACTGTAAATAGATGTCACTCTCCATAACATAACCGGTGTCACATTCTCGTGACCAAATCTATCGATTGGCCTTAGAAATAAAATGACATAATGTTAAACATTTAGGTTTTCGAATTGAAAATGACATAATTTTTCGGAAGTTCTTAGACTATTGAAACTAGTCTTTTTAGCGATTAAATTCTGGAATGTAATACCAATGTGTCTGTTTCAATTCTCACACACATTTGACACTTTTTTGTGTAATCTCTTGATTACACAATTGACTTTAAGAGTACGCTGATAATCTTCATAATCAAACCTGGACTTATCGGTATAAATATATTAGTTTGAAATTCAATTAAATTGAAGGGATCCAGGTAAAAGTCAGGAAAAGTAATTGTTAATTAAATTGTCACCCTTCGTCAATTTGCCGTTATAAAACCATTTCATACTATTATCAAAGAATGATAGTTTTGTGGTTTGAATATATAATCTGTAGTCACTTTGCTGGAATTGTACGTAAAGTCAGGAAAATGAAATGCGATTCATTTTCCTGACTTTACATACAATTCCCGCAAATATTCTGATTTTATCAGCAAATGACTTGATAATGATCAAATTATCTCTAAAATACTAATCTTTTGGCCGTTTCTAGTAGGTAATTCCCATCTCTCCGTTCTAGCACGGCGACATTCGGTTATTCGCATACACTTATTCAACTTTGCCAGTTACACGGCATTTTTATCTGTTTGTCATTCCCTACGCGTTGAAATAATATTGCAAAGGCGTGAAATGTGCCTGAATACGATTTTATTTGCGAAGGCTTTCACGGTACCACGTTTTTAAGGATTGTATGTACTATGTAGGAAGTTGAGGTTTTTTTTTTGTGGAAGAATGTGGGTGGAAATTTTATGTGTTTATTTTTTTTTGCAGGAAAATGTGTGGGTTTCAGCATTAATAATCGTTTGGGCTGTGTAAATGTTTCGTTTATTAAATGTCCCGGGCTGTACTTTTCAGTTTGGTAGGCAGACGTGTGAGTGCTGGTTGAATATTGAAATTAAATAATGCATTTTGATTGTTTTTAGGGTTCCGTGCCTCAAGAGGAAAGAACGGAACCCTTATAGGATCACTTCGTTTTCCGTCGGTGTCTGTCTGTCAGTCTGTCAAGACCCTTTTTCTCAAGAACGCGTATAGGTATCAAGTTGAAATTAATATCAAATACGTAGGTCCACGGTCCCTTGGAGCTCTAAAAAAATCAAGCTTCTAAGTTAACGCAATAAAAAAATACGGCGATTCAAGGCTTCTACATACCAGCGCGACTTGTCGCGCGACGCGACACGGCACATAGGCCTCGCGTGTCGCGGGACGAGCGGTGCCTTTGTGTCGTGTCGCGTCGCGCGACAAGTCGCCCCGGTATGTAGAAGCCTTTATGCGATATTATTGCGACATATTTCGATACTCGCAAATAAATCAAAACCTAGCCTATAGGGTACTTTCCGTTGACCTAGAATCATGAAATTTGGCAAGAAGCAAGGTCTCATAGCACAAGTATAGAAAAAAGTCCTAAAATTGTAAATTTGTAATTTAATCGCATAAAAAAATTGTTTTTTGCGATTATAAATTTATATTTGCAGTTGGAGAATTGACGGTGACGTATATCGATGTATGGGAGAACATCTTTTTCAACTACAATGTTAAGTTTGTTTTTAGGATAAATTCATCCTAACTACGGAACCCTTCATTCTGCGTGGTCCGACACGCACTTGGCCGGTTTTTTTTTTTAATTGTTACTTGCCTACTAACCTTGAGGTACTAACCTTCGTATTTATTGCAAAACTACGTAGGAAATACTTTTACCTGGAAATCTTATTGGATAGTAGATCATTATTTTTATTGATTGTACCTGTAACAAACAATATGCCCACAATACGAGTAATAATTTTGAATTTTGATGTTTACTTTCGTGGCCTAACAGACTTAACTGTATAATGAACTAGATGAGTTCTAGTTCATATTAAAAGTAAGTTCGGGCTCACAAACAGTGATTAACTCTAGTCTCTATTTTGCTCATAATATGAATAAACACTAACAAAACAATAAATATTTATATCAACCTTATTTGTCATAAAAGCTATCACAACTTCCCAAATAAAAAAAAAACATAAACCATTAATAGTTTGTTGCGTATTGGATCCCATATCTAAATAAGTCGCCAAATAATGCTCTTAAGCATTATGTCCCCTAATAATGAGCGGTCTAATGCTCGCACAGTGCGCAGAATCGTCGCTCTTGTGTACAACATGAATTGTGTACGGAAACGTATTAACGGTGTGTCAAATGACTCGGAACTAGGGCTGGGATAGTTCGCGCCGGGATTTGGTTTTGCAGCTATGCAGTTTTTTTGTGGTGACCGTAACAAAGATCTTCCTTTGACTGGTGTTGGGTGTGGTTGTAAAGCTGACTAGGGCCCACTTGCTCCACAAATCGTTCCATTTCTATCAATTATTTGAAGACTAGATGCGCCCTTCGGTTTCACATAAAACTCGATCCCGTGGGAATATCGGAATAAAAAGTATTATATGTCCTAATCCAGGTCATGATCTAACCATGTGCCAAATTTCATCAAAATCTGTTCAGCCGTTTTGGCGTGAAAGCGTAACAAATAAACAAACACTCACTTTCGCTATATTATATTTTATTAGCGTTGAATTCATTTCGTGATTTGTGGTGCAAGTGGGCCTAGGAGTTAGGAATTAATAATCCAAAAGAATGAGTGAGAGAGTTAGATTCCTCTTTTCTACTTTTAACAGTGCAGCGAAAAGATAATGCTGTTTTGAATACTAGATTTATTTCGTATTCTCCTATAGGTTCAATTTAAGGCTTCGATCAATTTGATTATATTATGTCAGTCAGTTGCCATGTTTAACTGTATAGTAATAAAATAATAAAATAAAATATAAAAAAGCCATTTATTCTACTACATTCTTACACTTTTTCCCAAAAAGTAAATGTTTATAGCATGCATATTCTTGATTAACAATAAATCATTACAATTTCTAACATGCAAAATTATATTTTTGATTCGCCACCTTTTAAATTATTTGATAATTAATAATTATATTTATGATAGTGCATGGAATTTGAAAATTTATTTGATTAAATTTTATGTTGAAATAATTTATTTATAATATATATATAGTAAATAGTATTAATTAATTAAATTAGTAGTAGTCGCCTCCTTGGCGTAGGCCTCCCCCAGTTTTCTCCAGTAATGTCTGTCTCTGGCTTTGGTCATCCAGTTCGACCCTAGTCTTTGTACAAATAGGTCTGCCCATCTTTTCCTTTGTCGTCCCCTAGACCTTGTTCCTTCTCTTGGGATCCATTCTATAATTTTTTTGGTCCATCTATCATTAGCCATTCGACATATATGACCAGCCCAGTTCCACTTTAGTGCCCTCACTCTCTCAACAATATCTGTCACTTTCGTGATTTTTCTAATTTCTTGGTTTTTGATTTTGTCTAATAGTCTGATTCCCAACATGCTTCAGCTTCATGCTTCCATGCTATGGCGATTCTTCAGCTTGCAGAAGAATCGCCATAGCATGGAAAAAATACTGGGGATTGAAGGAAATAATGAAAAACAAATCAATACACATTAGTGTAAAGAGAAAACTTTTTGAAATAGCAATCCTGCCGTGTCTGACCTACGGCTGTCAAAGTTGGTCGCTCAGGAAATGTGAGGAAGACAAGCTAGCAATATGTCAACGCAAAATGGAAACAAGCATGTTGGGAATCAGAACTGTATAGTAAGTATATTTAATTATCACCTTTCCAGTTCCGGAGTTACTAAAACCCGGGAATGTCCACAACTATCCCGCGTTGCAACTATCCCGTACTAACCCATCCCTATTAGAAACTTATGTCGAGTGCCCGGAACCTCGGAACATGATTTTTTGTTTACATGTTTGTGCCATCCCATGGGGGATAACTATACTGTTATTTATAGGACCTCTAAAAGGGTGGCTGTGTCTTCTTCTCATATAAATATGGTTCATGACCCGTGAAGCGTGTTCAAGATGGTGGATTTGTTATAAAAGTTAGGCTAGTTAAGTATTTATGAGATGTTACTTGCGGGGCGATGAGTAACTGAGGACAGTGTCATTTAGAAGTATCTAAACTATAATCCTAGCTAATATTATAAATGGGAAAGTGATTTTGTTTGTTTATTTGTGACTCTTTTACGTTAAAATGGCTGAATGGATTTAGATGAAATTTAGTAAATTGGTAGGCCGTGATCTGGTTTAGGTTATAGAATACTTTTTATCCCAATATTCCCACGGGAGCGAGACTTATGCGGTTGAAACCGCGGGGCGCAGCTAGTCATACATTTTGTTAAATAATTTGTGAAAAGAAAGAAAGGAATAAGTACGTTTATTTGGCACAGTACTGTAAACAAGGAACACATTTGAATAAATACGCTAGAGACAACCATGGTGGGTTCCGTCTGGTGCCGGACGTAAAGAATAGCACCATCCCATTTCTTCCTGTGGGTGTCGTAAAAGGCGACTAAGGGCGAATTTCACCAATGAAACTGAACGCGATCAGCACATCTAAACCGAGTTCAAGAACTCTCAGTGTCAATATTCCAAAGAAAATAATGACACTGACAGCTCTTGGTTCAACGTGGTTTATGTGCTGATCGCGTTCAGTTTCATGGGTGAAATTGGCACTTAGGGAGTTACTAGAGAATGGGCAGCAGCGTTCTCTATGCATTTTTAAAATCATACTGCGATCGCCAACCCGCCTGCCAAGCGTGGCGATTATGGCGTATTCCCCCCTTTTTTTTTTGAGGGGGAGGCCTGTGTCCAGCTGTGGACGTCATTCGGCTGATATAGAAAGAAAGAAAAGAAAGAAAAATAATTTTATTCGTCACAGAAACACGTGCTTAGGAAAACATAGACTCGAGCAAGTAAACATTAAAAAAAAAAAACCTATCTACATTAAAATCACGAGCACAAAAATAACAAATAGTCGGCAACTGCACGACGATATGATGATGATGATGAACCATGGTGGGTACTTATAATGTTACTGGAAGGACAAAGTAAGCTTGCCATACAATTTCTGGCAGCTTTGTTTATTTTGCGTCTTCATTTGAAAAGTAGTATATTTACGGGCATGTTAGGTTTTGAACGCACAAGCTTCTGCTTCAAAATTCTGCCAAAAGTCCAAAACTAATTTATAATTTCAAATGAAGAATGTAACTTTACAATAACAGCAGTGATAGCCTAGTGGTGTGACTGGCAAGTCATAGGTCTTGAGTTCAATCCCAAGATATGCACCTCTGACTTTTCGGATTTATGTGCGTATTGTATAATTATCACTTACTTGAAAAACGATGAAGGAAAACATCGTGAGGAAACCACATGCCCGACAGATATTTCTCGCCGGCATGTCAAGCTAAGTCAGAGGCCCATGGGCGGCAGAAAAACTCTGACACCAGGTTCTGGAAGGCACCAACCACATGAAAAAAGGAAGACTTTCCAATTACACTAAAATTAATTTTCCTACTTTATCAATCCATTTCACTTACATTACAATAAACAAAAAACACCCCACAACAACATTACAGACAGACAATGCAATTTAAACACAGTGCCCAGTGCGCCAGATGTTCAAACATGGACAAAATCAACACTAATCCTATCGAGTTACGTTCCGTATGTTTTCAATTAGCTCGTTTTACATTATTTATTTCACACCACCCGATTGACGGAGCTTTCGGTTATATTTGTAATCGTTTTTGGATGTTTTTAGGGTGAAGTTATCAGAATAATTACATTGATGTGTTGTCGTGAAATAATAGTTTGTGGTTCGGAATTTGTAGCAAAATATTTTTTCTGTGCGTAAGGCCTGAAAATTCCGTAAGAAAAAGTGTTATCTAGCCACATTAAGTTTAACATATGAGCTAACTCTCGTAAAAAGTTTTGAGATCTTATTTTTAAAGAATATAAATCACTGTTTATAAAAAAAATAAAATGTTATTTAAGATACTAATGCGGTAAGTTGGTTTTTACAACAGACGAAGTCCTCAGGGCTTACCATAGTCACGGGGTTGTAAATAGCAATTTCCGCACGTGTCATACAACGTTTTTCAAAACATTTGCGAGAAAACAGTACAATAGGTCATTCAAACATTCAATAGGTCACAAACAACAAAACAAGCCATCAAGACATTTTCAGAGAATGATTGAGTATTTCTTCGAGTCTTCCATGATATAAATTTAGCGCGATTTTGGCGGCATGAGACTATTTTCTGCAATTTGCACCTCATTCCAGATATCAGGTGGAGTAGATTACATATTAATATCGGATTCCTCGCTTGAGCTCGTATTATTATTATTTTTTTGAATAAATATCTATCGGAAAGTTGCAACAATCTTTGACGTTTCTAATATGAAAAAAAACCAGCCAAGTGTGAGTCGGACTCGCGCACAAAGGGTTCCGTACCATTATGTATAAAAATGGCAACAAAATCACGTTTGTTGTATGGGAGCCCCCTTAAATATTTATTTTATTCTGTTTTTTTTGTATTTGTTGTTATAGCGGCAACAAAAATATTATACATCATCTGTGAAAATTTCAGCAGTCTAACTATCACGGTTTTTGAGATACAGCCTGGTGACAGACGGACAGACAGACAGACGGCGGAGCCTTAGTAATAGGGTTCGCGTTTTACCCTTTGGGTACGGAACCCTAAAAAGCGCGAATTTGCAAATGGCAATGGTGAAAATTAGTACCACATCTTTCGTCTTATTTTCTCTTTAATAATAAAGTGAGATAAACGTACTAAGCAAAAGCGCTTCCAAGGAGGTTCTTATTATTCAGCATATTTATTCTCGTAATGTGAAACTCCTTGGCGGAATTCATTTATACTTTTAATGGAAATTTAAAAAAAACCGCAATGGATACGTACGAGCGCTATATAACGGAGTATGGGATAAAACATGTACTTAGGTGAGAGTATCTATTTTACCACACATTCCGTTCTATGGTGCGTAATTTTTAACTTTCAAACAATGTATTATATACAGTTTTCGTCAATGTATTTTCCGAGCAAATGTGTTGAAAATACACTTATTGGGTCTTTAGGAAAAACTACGCTAGCTAATAATTGTTTACTGAGTTAAAAGCAATAAGCAGTTATTTTTAAAAGAACAGCGTAATTTACCAAATTGTTTATTGCAAACAGATAGGTACCACTTAAATTCTAAATTATACTATTTACGATACAAAACAGCTATTATTTCTACCCTTCGCCAGTAAACACAAAATATTCACAAAGGGTTCGGGAGTGATAGGAAACCCATTTGACCATCTAATCGATTGGAAAATTGTATTATTTTTTCCAAATCATTACAACTTTTGCCTCACTGGGTCTCAAACAGTAATAGTTATTGGAAGATTAAGTTTGTGAATAAAAATGATATCCTAATGGTGTTTTAAGTTTTGCGCAGTATAATAAATAAAAGTTAAATAAATAACTAAGTATTTTTGTATAAATAAGTTAATGGATCGTTGAGTAAACTGCGATAATAAACAAACAAAATGGCCGTACTTTTGTGAAATATTGTGTTTTTGTATCGTTTAGGAAAGTTTGTTCGTAATGAAAATGTTTTAGTTGTCGCTTTTAGTGTTAGTTATTGCAAGTGTTGTTCGTGTTTGTGCTATTTAGCTTTTTTCTTGCTTGTAAGTAAGTGCCTAACTTAAGTACACTGGTCTGTATTTATAAGCAATCTATAAATGTCCATTGAATAGGGAATTTCTAGCCTGGTATTGATCTTTCATTACTTTAGTAAATGCTTTAGTTTTTGCAGAAGCAGGAGGTGAATTATCAAATTTTAGGTATCATTCGCGCCCGCTGTTTACAAGTCTGCTTTCATCATCATTTTCATCATTTAAGACGCTGACAACTGGTAAACCGCGGTCACTGTCAGACTGTATATAAAAGAAAGAGAAGCGCGATGACACAACGCTTGTAATTTATTGCAAAATATGAAGCAATTAGCTATTTCCTCAAAAATGAGTTGAGTAATCGAAAAAAAAAAAAAAAATCTGCATACAAATAAGACGTTCTTGTTATTAATTAAATACCAACCGTAGGTTAATATTTAATCCAGATATTTTGGATTGAATCTTAGTAAAGGGTTAATTTACCGTTAATTTGTATCGAGTTTTTTTTTAAACGTGGTTTGGTAACAATCAAGTTCTGAGAAATATGTTCAAGAATAACATATATTTTTTCCGCTACCACAAACAATATAGATTTAGCAATTTTTTGTTTAAGACATGCCTACTTTTATCATTTGCCTCTTGTCAGTGCCTTAACCGCCTAACAAAACAACAGGTTACTCAGGTTAGACTCTTGGCCTGTGTGTCACTCTGTCACATAACATAAAGATACATATATAAACTCACGTTTTTTTCCCATGGGGGTAGACAGAAACGACAGACCGCCACCTGCTTACATCTGGTCATACACGCTCGCCGGTTGCGAATACTATGCACCAGACCTTTCTGAAGAACACCACCAATAAGATCACTATATTATGTCCTTCCAGAGCACACAAAACACACACAAATACACTAAAAAGAGCTTCACATTCCGACAAAATTCTATCAAGTAAAATTTGCTAACATTGTAAGCGACCACTACAAATTAAAACCTTTCAAGTCTCCGAAGTCCTCTAAAGCGTCCAATAAAAGCTAGAGACCCTCAACACTTACCTAAGTGGCACAGACAATAGTTTTCAATGTATAATGCAAATGATCGCTCTGGGAGTGCCGGACGACAACCGAGTGCCTTCACAATATTTTAGACGAAGTGGATAAGATCCAGTAGTTATAGTGCAGTTGGAAGAAAATGGCGATAGGAAAATGTGGCTGATTAGCCAAGTTATGACGTGCCACTTTCGGAGCGTGTATAACCTATCTACCTCTTTTTACTTATAATATCATCATCATTGATTACAGTAGTGATTACCATTTTCGATTAAATAAAAAAAAAACCTCCGAAACAAACAAAAACCTCTAAAGAGTGATGTCGATCTACATCGCCACATCTCTTTGGTGATTGGAATATTTACTAACAATATCCACATTCCAAATTCAAATCACTTTTAGTCCCTAGGGATTAAAGAGCTATTTTAGTCCCTGTTTACGAAGAATAAACTAGGTCTTTTTGAATAGATGTGGTAAAAAGGATATTTAAGTCTTCTAAGTTCAGGACAGGCTCATGCAGTTTCAAAAAAAGTTTGGCTGTATGCCGTAATCTCTGTAATTCATAATTTCTTATGCTTGATGTGTCATATTTAAACCAGAGTGCTGTATCTTACCCTTACTTTTTGTATTGTTTACATGCTTTTATTTAGTTTCACCTGTGGCGGCATCAATATCGCCACATGCGAACTACGCGTCACGCAAAATCCTGCATCGCGCAAGCAGAGGTTACCTCGCAACTAGCATATATACAACGTCCCGACATCAATCGTCGGGCAGTTGCCCACCAGACACATCACTCGTCTGGTCGGAAGATCCTCCCATTTCTATGGAGGATGAGTGAACTTTACACCCGGTTCCTCATACCTCTATACTGATGACACCGAACATGGAAACTGACGCAGCATTCTGGCAGCCAGTTCAGCGTGAAGTCATCATTAGTTCCTCAAGCTTTCGAGCGGCGAGTCACACAGCCAGCCAGCACCTACGGCTTCATGCAGTCGCAGGACGCATCGTTCTGTCCGGTGTCTGTCCCGTGTCCTGTTTCCGGTTTCCGATTGAGTAAATCGGATGACAATGCAATATTATTATGACATGGAGCTGATCGCATGAGGCCCGAAAAGTGGCCATGGGAACACTGTAATAAAACGACACAGCCCCATCGAGTTTGGGCGCATTTGATTCGTCTTAACAAGGACTCTGGTTTTATATGATATCCAGTATCTGATGATGGAGAATGCAGGTGGTCACGGGTATTCCTCAAATAAACAAGATAGCCCTGTTGTTTCGGCAATTTAGATTTATATTGACCACTACGTTACAAGTGAAGGGGATAGACCAGATATTTAAACAAACTCTAATGCTAAACGTACAAAATAAAATATAGGTAAAAAAATATTTTTAAAAACATGCTTCTAATGAAGGCTGGAGGCTCTTCTTGAGGCGGAAAAGCTTGAGGCTCTATCTTTAAGAGTAAGAAGAACGTTCATGCCTCAAGCTTTTATGACAATATGAATGTTCTTGTTTCGTAAGTTTTATTTAGTACTTTTTAGTTCATTAAAGTTCCGTTTGGTGCCGGACGTAAAGAATAGCTCCATCACATTTCTTCCCTTGGGTGTCGTAAAAGGTGACTAAGGGACTTACTACAGAATGGGCAGCAGCGTTCTCTATGCATTTTTAAAACCATACTGCGATCGCCAACCCGCCTGCCAAGCGTGGAGATTATGGCAAATCCCCCCCCCTTTTTGGGGGAGGCCTAAATCCAGCAGTGGACGTCTTTCGGCTGAAATTATGAGTTCATTAAAAAAAAATTGATAAATATTTTTTTTCCTTGGTTTTTTACCTAGAACTTTTCTTTTTATGCACCCATCTTGCTGAAAATACAATTTGACGCCATTTCAACCCCTCTCCACTGCATAGTCTAGAGTCATAGAAACAAAGTGATTGAATTGGAAGAAGCAACTCTGTCTTAACCCATTCACTGCTACGAGATTGGTAGTAAACAGCATTTTAGTTGGATGAACGGTAAACCCGTTTAGTACCGATAGCTAAGCTACAATGTGGCTGTAGTTAAATGTTAGTGCTACTTTATTGGGGCTTTATAACCATGGTATATCGGTATTAGATTGAATGGAGTTGAGTAATTGTTTTTTTTTCATTAAAAAGTTTATGGTTAAGATTTTTTTTGACATGGGACCAGGGGGCCTAAAATGGACGCTTTCGCAGAATCATAATATGATCTACGTACAATTCATAACCCGCAATTCATCTGTTTGACAGTTGTGTATGGAGTTTCTTAAAATGGTCCACAAATTAAGAATTAATATAGTGAAGTCTAATGTCAAATAGCAGCTGTCAAACAGATGAATTGCGGGCTGTATGAATTGCACACATGATTCTGCCAAAGCGTCCATTTTAGACTCCCTGTCTAGCTGAGTTTTATTCCAACTCCTAAATTCGGACATAGGGTTTGCAAAATATTTGTAACAAGCTTTTGCCCGCGGCTTCGCTCGCGTTAATTTAGAATTTTACAATCAATTCGGGTTGTACTCTGCTTGTAATAATATAATTCAATTATGATTCGAAAGACTTATATTATACTCAATTGTTAATGTTTTTTTTTCTGTCTTATTTTATGTTGTGTTTCATTGTAATTATTTTATTTTAATATTTTGACTATTCTTTTTTATAATAATTACTAGAAAAAGTGTACACCTATAAGGTAGATTTTTGAGGAACAAATTATTTATTATTAAGATCTCATGTAACATGTACCAAAAATCACACTAATAAATGAATTTTGAATTTTGTCACGTGGTGCCATCTATTATCATAAGAACGCTATTGTTGTTTTCCTCAGGAAGAGTACTTTTTTCGGGATGAAAGGTACCCTATGTCCGTTTCTGTACACCTGACAACGTATATGCAAAATTTCAGGATGATCGGTTCAGTGGTTTAGGCGTGAAAAGGTAACAAACAAACAAACTTACTTTCACATTTATAAAATTAGTTAGGATAATTTATATTTGTTTTTATTTATTTTTAAAGGATATTTTTACACTATCATTGTTTGGGATTCTAATGCATACCTAACTAAATGCTCAGAGTATTACAGATGACTTTTGTTTCAAAAATATTTACATTCAGGAAAACTTTTTAATTGAATGATCATCGCTACTGTGGACAGTGACAAAACGTTTCGGTAAAGAAGAAACAGCTCTATTTTGCAAAAATTGCACCATTAGTTGTCCACAAAACTGAAATTCACGTAGAAATAAAGCAACAAAAACTCTTGGATACTAAACATAATATTAATGTGGGGGAACGCATTAGGGAGCGGAAATGGCGGCATACACATTCAGTATTGTGCTCGGGGAAAAATGATATAATATCGTAACATCCTTTTATGACCATTACTGGGCTTGCCCGCCCTGGCACAGATGGGGGAAGGGCAGATGTGGTAGTAGAGGATGATGTGTTTGTGCCCATTCTGTAGCAGCCTCTGGGAGGACATTAAGGCTGACTTTTCCAACGTCAGATATCTTTCAAACGTGGAATAAAATTGACGTTAAACAGTTTTTGTGTGTATTTTTCCTTCAAAGTGATTAATGATAGGTCTTTTTACACCCTTTTTTATAAATTAGTTTAGCTTCCAGTCTAGGAAAGAACATAGCCTAGTTTTTATTGTTTTTAATGAGGATTTGGTAGGATTATGCTCAAAATGAAAGGTTCATAGGCTTGACTTATTTAACAAGACGAATGAGAATGTAAAGAATATATTTCATATATTCTTCATATTTATTTGTTTTTAGAAGTGAAGACTTGTAATTGGCTGTCAGTCTCACATAATATTTTTTATTCTGTTTTTTTTAGCTGTAAGTCATTCATAGTTAATAAAATAGAAAAACTTTCAAGGCAGTCTTTGGGGACTGCCAATAGAAGTGAAAGCAGTAGACGTATAGCTCATGGAAAGCGTTCGGCAACGCTTTCCATGATTTTGGGTGACGATGACGAGAGTTCCATGATTTTTATCATGGAATTCGTGTCATCGTCACCCAAAATCATGGAAAGCGTTCGGTGCCGATGACGCGAGTTCCATGGTGAAAAAGTGCTCAACGCGCCTAAAGAAGTTTTCACTTCAAAACATTGATGTATTAAATAGGAAGATAGGCCACTCTCTAACATCACGTAAATATTAAATGGACTAGAAACACATCTAAAAACACCCACACAACTACATTTCCCGATGTCGTGCGTCATGTGCTCAACAACCGAAATAGACAGACATATTACGCGGGCTATAGCGGGAACGAGATAGCAATAATTGTCAGTATTACGTGCTACACAAACGCCAGTTCGATTGTGACTAAGGCCAATTGTGTCCTTTTCCCCTAATTTATGCGGTCCACGTCGAGGAGCGCGTACCATATCTTTCTATTTTAATACATCAATGCTTCAAAAGTATGTTTTATGTATTTCATGGGAATTAACATCAAGTTTCAACACTACCTCGTTGGTCTAGTCGTTGCAAGTGCTACTGCTGAGAATGAGATCCTATGTTCGATTTCCAGGTCTGGCATAGTGTCTTTGGGTTCTTTCATCAGGAATTTCTCAGTAGCAGCCCAGAGTATCGGCCGAATGTTCGGCCGTTTTGTAATTTCCAAAGTTTCCTTTTTTGACTTTGAGTCCTTACCCGACTTGTGACTTTGGCTTATCTCTTTGTCTGTCGTCTCTTTTTTTTCTTTCACCGTAGTCAGCCACAGTTAGCCGTAGTCAAGAAACGGCCGAACATTCGGCCGATACTTTGGATTTATTTTTGGAATAGACCCCCTGAATTTGTGCCCGGTTGATGGCAATAGGCTTGCCCCTATTTCACGGGACTTAAAGCTTCTACATTTATTTTAACTTTAATTGACACGGTTAAACCAATTACGTTAATTAAAGGCACATACACATAGAAACAAAAAAATACAATTTTAAACTTCTGTTAAAAATAAAAACAACATACTTAACATAAAAAACAAAAAACAAAAAGTACTTAATTAAAAACAAAAAAAAAAAAAAACAATACTTTCATGAATCCCTCTCACAGATCGTTTGTTGGATTAGAATCCAAGAGATCATTAAGTGCGACCAGAGTGCGAGGTACTGGGGACTTAGCACGCGCAACGGTGCGACATGGAGGCACAGCAAACAGCCTGCGGTTTCTACATACCGGCGCGACACGCGACGCGACACAAAGGCCCCGCGTGTCGCGCGACGAGCGGTGCCTTTGTGTCGCGTCGCGAGTCGCGTCGGTATGTAGAAGCCGTTAAACATAACTGGCGAAATTTGGAAGTTACTATAGGTACCTCTACACCTCTGCCTAATCGTTCGTGGATTTCAGGTGTGAAGTTATGTTATGTGGTAATATCAAGTTTGTGACACTATATGTAGTACCATCGCGGGCACTGGCGCCTAACCATTTTTCAACCTTATGCTCTTAGTAATAAGGTCGAAAAGTGGTTAGGCGCCTGTGTCCGCGATAGTACCTAAATGGAGCTGTATGGAGAACGTCGGAAGCTTTAATACAACAGTGGTCATTGATATCGAAGGTTAGTCTCCTCTGTGTTCTTGACTTTTCAAGTTACTCTTTGCCATCGCCGCCCTACACGAGACAAATCGTCCAACTGGCCATTTGTCAAAAAACCTGCATCCGCCCAATGAAAGCCGTCTTTGTCGGCAACACAACCTTACTTAAACACTTTATTTTTCCTTAACACGACTGCCTAAGATTCAAATTAATCTTAATCACCAGTAAGTGATTAACAAATCTGCAATGTTTTCTAAGCTGTTGACGTAAATGTTATTACAATGTCGTAAGGTTGTTTTAAGCATGATTAGTGGTAATCTGGTGGTTTTTAATAAGAATGGTGATTGTTAACAGAGGTTTCTTTTTGAAGTTTTCTGTTAAAAATGCGTGCGGGTGTGTCTGTTTGTCATAATGATGGCTTTGTGATGATATTTATTGTGATAGAAATGATTTCATCGTCGTCTTCATAATTCTGATGATTTAGTGCTTGGGTTGTGTTAAGTAGTTTACTTAATTTCTGGGATAGAGTAGAGAGAGACTTAGAAGAAGTAGTTATATTAAAGCAAGAAATTAATGGTACAAGTACCTATGTATACTGTATTTTAAAAATACTGGTTGGCCCGGATTTAAATTATTTTTTCATGGAGACTTTTATCCATTCATCAGTTGTCACAGAACACAAATTGTATACAGACGTAAATAATGGATTACCCTGAAACTGTCGATCCGCCAGATTATTATCTATCATTTACCCCACTTATATCGCCATATGCCCATGGATGACCAAATTATTAATATTTTTTATATTTTAAATAAAAATCGTACTTACTATTACAAAATCAGTTGCCATTTCTACAATTGGTGACTTGTTCACGTTTTGTTTTTTTTATGTCACTCCAGAATATTTGTATTATCAAACCAGTATCAATATTTTTTATTACAATATAAGATAACATTGCCCTAAGAAAGTGCTACGTAATTGTGTAAAAGTGCAAATTGACACTATTCTTAGTTATAACGTAGGTAATCGTAAAATAATAAGTTAGAGTTAAATTGCTTATTAGTCTATTAGGCTAGATTGTAATAAATTACTAAGAACTTTAGTTCTTATTAATCAAGGAAAACAAAAAAAAAATCTAAGATAACATTGCAAAAAATAAACTTATTCTTAAATTTTTACATTTTTCTACGAAATTATACAAGTTTTGGGCCCCTATGTCGAAAAAAATATGGCGATATAAGTGGGGTAAATGATAGATGATAATCTGGCCAATCGACAGTTTCAGGGTTATTCAATAATTACGCCACACGCTGTATTATGCTTGTTGCTGTGAGCAACTTTGTTGTTCGCAAGTAAGCAAGTTTGCTTTTACTTTTTTGTAAGGAGCAATCCTTCTTCTATTGTTGATACTTTCCTAGTTAATTTAATTGAATATACATTTCGCCACAATACAAGCAGACTATTGACAACAAAAACATTAAAACACATTCATTATCCATCACAGTGCTACAGATATAACACAATGCTACTTACTCCTGTTCGCTCAACTGGCTTGAATATACGTCGTTCGCAAAAGTTGGCTTATCTGTGACGTCACGGTTTTACGTCAGTTAATCGGCATTCATTTCAACGTTCACATCTTTCTGCTTCCGATGCGTCCTTTTTAAATGACATTTTGTTTTATTTTTTATTTTGATTAAATTGTTTTCTGTCAATGGCGGTACACTAGAGGTATAGATAGATAAGCTTTGTGGTTAAATGAAACTTATTGGTAAATTTAAATAGCTGAATAGATGTATTGGTTTTCCGAACAATGTTTTTTGTGTTAATGTAATTGTACGAGCAAACCCGTACATATCAATTGTATCGATTTTATGCTAACATCGACGCGCAGCGAATGAATAAATTATACATATTTGAGTTAGCAATGAATAGTCGCATCGCACGGTTTTGGGTAACAGCAAAAGACTCATTCGCCGCGGGTCGATCATTATCATTAACTATCAATAATCAAGTTGAACTCTAATCAGTTTATCATTTATATGTACAGTCACGAGCACCAATATGTATACACTCAGCAACTTTTAAAAGTGATTTCCTCCAACTAAATTGATTGAAATTTTATTTTTTACTACGAACATAGTATTTTGGAACCCAAATTATTATGAAATAGATAATTTCTTAAATTTGCAATCGTTATTCTACGAGAAAATCTGTTCTTAATTCTGCTAAGCGTTTACATATT
This sequence comes from Tiliacea aurago, assembly GCA_948098905.1. Taxonomy (NCBI): domain Eukaryota; kingdom Metazoa; phylum Arthropoda; class Insecta; order Lepidoptera; family Noctuidae; genus Tiliacea; species Tiliacea aurago. The sequence goes on along the minus strand of OX402581.1, from coordinate 26,287,729 downwards.
AGTGCTCATGACTGTACCTTACCCGTACAGTAATATCTCGTCAGTGAGAGAAGACTGTATTACCACGGCCATAATATGACCATAACTATTCTTCCACCAAGAGGAGAGAGAAGTTTGTATCGGTTTGACGGGTGCAGGGGTATTTGATGGTTCATAGGTACAGTTCGTTTACAGATCAAAATAAATTGTACGCTTTCCTACACATCAATCATCAACACAAATAACAAAAATAAATTCAAAATAATCAAAAATCAATATCTCTAGTAATATACAACATTATTTTTAGTATATGCGAAACCTGAAAATTGTTTGTTCATAATAAGGAACTGAATAGATTTCAATAATTTTTACACCATTTTTCCCAAAAATATTTAAGTATGATGGAAAATGTTAACACCATTTAATTACTTAAAATACAATCGCCGTACGATTAGGTACCTACTGCCAAATTATTATCAATGAGCGCAAGACGACCCTGAAGGCGCGGGGGCGCCGTTAGCATATTTTTGTACGGACAACCCGGTAACATAACGACCTTATAACTTTGTGATTTTTCATGATACAGTTTTGAAATTTTGTACCTAGATTCTTTAACTTTTCTAAACTTTTAACTTTTAAGGTTTTGAATACTAGGCTTTTAGCAATTATTATTTATTATTTTTCTTATTTTTATTTCTGGTTATTCATAGTCTTAAATATGATTGCAATTTGGCTACTTGTATTAGAGTGTGTTTTTCTTTTTCGTCAATTTGTATTTTATTTTTGTAATGTGTGTTTTGTTTGTGCAGAATAAACAATTTTTCTTTCTTTCTTTTCTTTCTTTCTTTACATAAAAATACTAGACACGTGTTTCGGGTTTTATATTATACTAGAAATAATGTAGTATATAATGCCGGCGCCACACATTGGCCTTGGCCATTGGTTCAGGCTTGGCACCAAATCTAATGTTAAGTTAAAATCAGTATAATCCTGTCCAATATCTGTCCAAGCCCGATACACACATTGGAGCGAACGCTCCAATGCTACATCTTGGGTCAAATTATATCCAATGTGTGGCCCTGGCATAAAAATGGCGTCCTACTGTTGGCCGCAATATTCACGCACACTAGAATAACACAATGACAGCCCAATGACGTGGCGCGAGTGTAAGACGTAGCCGTCACGCACACCAGCAAAACAAAGTTGACATGTTGTTTTAGTTCTAGACTAGAATCTAGACATAAATAATTTGTCGTTTATGTATCCTTCCAACTTTTTTTTAGGCAATTTAGGTTATAATTCTCTCGAGGTTAGAAGAAAAAATGACCAAATTATTATTATGTGTAAGATTCTTCATGGAAAAACAGATGCTCCTGAATTGCATGACGAACTGTGCCATCTTTTTGCTCCGATGAACTATAGCAGGAAGCACAGATTGTTCGCCGTTCCTTGGAGTCGAACCGTCGCTCGAGCCCAGTCTCCTGTCCCTCGCACACTCTCTGCGCTCAACTTTCTCTTGGACGCTAAGCCTCACTGTGATGCGTTCGCGAATGAATGGAAGAAGATCTTGTCAACATGTCTGGAGTATTGTGAGATGAGCGTATGACTGTCGAGTAGCTGTATTCTTTTGTTTTTGTACTAATATAATGTGTTGTGTCTTTAACTAATGTAATTGGCCTTTGGGCGTTTTATGTTAAAGTAAAAACAAATAAATAATCAAAGCGCACAATATTGGAACGCAAACAGCTCGTAAAATCCCATAGCCCAAGTCTAAATTCACACAAAGTCAGTCATCTTAAGTCGCCCCTAATTAAATTCGTTAGAGGTTCTCAATATCGTTGGCACTTGAAATGGTGCTTGAAAGTTGTAAGGGAACCTTTTCACCACTATAGTGACCGAAAACAATGGTTAAACTGAGGCTGGAGAACAAAAAAATGGCGCGATTATATCTTTGAGTGGTTGGTGGTGCGTGTTTCTCATGGGGCTATGTTTTGGTACTGACGCTAGAGGGAGCCACGGGGAGTAGGGTGGCTAAGCGGTTTGTTGTTTAGGAGATAGTCTTATAGTAATAGCATAATCCATCTCACAGAGAGGAGGCCTGTGTCCCAGCAGTGGGAACTTTATCTCGATTGGCTGATTATGAAGTAATAGGTGATGGAAATTTTGCTATGCTTGGTTTAGTCCTCTGCTACTGACTTCTTTCATGTTCCATTGAAAATTATCTCTCAATTCGTATTATGTTATCATGAAAATAATAATTATAATTACTTACGCGATTTTTTCTGCTGTGGTGCCTTTGCGGTTATGGTCAATTCGTAGCTGGCTTTGTCGAACCTTAAAACAATTGGTATTTATCATAAAAAAAATAGGTTAAAATTATGTTAAACATGACGTGATTAAAAATCCAATTTGTGGAATTGTTCGAAATAAAAAATAATTATGCAACGATTTTCTGTCGAGGCAATTATTTGCATGCAGATGCAGTTTTAACGAACGTGGACTTGAGATAATTGCCTCCACATTCCAGTCCTCGTTTGTTGGATTATTTTAATCAAATATAATGCTGTTGCACTTGTAGCGATGATCTGTTACTTACTTTCGTGGCGTCCTGTTAAAATAATGACGTTTTGATGAACAAAGATTAAGTTAAATTACTGTTATTTCTGTTTATTTGTGGCGTGTAATTACAGCTCATCATAGAGTCTCGTTTTGTCACCAGTTTTAATTTCAAACAAAACTCAATCCCCCTTATTACAAAACAAGGTTTATCTTCAAACCCAGGTTTAAAACATGGAGCCATTATTGAATTTCGAACTTTATTCCGTCTATGGTAAAGTTTCTAAACACAAAACTGACAACTTAGTACCGAACTACGATTTCAGTTTTGTATAAAGAACGGCATTTCAATCACTGTTACGTTCTTATTACAAAAACTGGCTCCATGGTTTAAGCCATGTCAAAATATAAATCTTGTTTTGTAATAAGGCGCTTTTGGTTTTTCTATTCGACACAACCACAAGTGATCCAAGAAGAGTTTTCAATTTGACAGATAAGTCCAAAAATGGCGAATCAACGCATGCAATCAACTTCAGACATTATGCTATATGAGGTAAGTGTTAAAAATTATATTGTTACCATTTACTTTATTCACATTTTATTTTATTGATTATTGAAAAAGTACCTACATACTATGTTAGTTGCCTTTGCAACTATTATTTCAACTTATCATTTACTTCTCCGAATATCCCTCAATCCTTGTAAACAATGGTCTCCCCTACTAGCTACAGACGTCTCACAGCGGCAGCTCCCACGGGTGTGGTGCTCAAATTAGCGCTCAATTTGCTGCATGATTCGATTTGCCACCCGACTGGGCAGTCAGCTGACCGGCAACGACTGCCATTTAGGCTTTCTGGCGACACTTTTGTGAGAAATTAATACTTATTCGGTCCTGATTGGTAAATATGATTATAGTGAGAGAACGATCTCGAGACCTACTTTCCGTGTTGCAGCCATACATACTTCTTTATAACTCTTTGATTTATTAAATCTATTCTAGTTTAATATTAAGATAGAGTGTTTGTTTATTTCGTCGTCATTTGTCGACCCAAAATGGTAATATTTTACTGAATATAGATCTTGTAGTTTTTTGACGGTAACTTCTGACGTTCTGGAAATCTTTACGATTGAATAACACTAACCTACGAACAAATCAGCTTTAAACCACAACATGACATTAACCTATCTGTACTCGATACGGCTATGATTTTAAAACCGTCCGCGATTTACATAATTAATTTGGTGAAGTAACTGAAGGGAGGCCTTCGAAGAATTGTAAGTAGAGCAATTATGAAGTAACAATCGTCGGGATTGTTACCACCTAAATTATTATTCAATGTTGTAACTCAAAACATTCCACCAACAAAACAGTTTCATAACAAGTAACAATTTAAATTCATAAACAAGTAGCAACACTCAATAAACTCATTTCTTTTATTTGACTGTGAACATTCATAATACCATTTCTTTGTAAAGGGGTAAACTTTAACATTACTTTTTAAATGTTATCACAAGATCTCACAAAACAAATAACATTATATGACCAAAGAAACCGACTTTACAAAGGTATTTTAACTCTATATCTGCCACTTGAACTTTAAATTTTATGCCAAAGAATAATAGGCGTTAACTTAGACACCTATAGTTCTGTTTTTCTTTGCTACAGAAATTATTTTGTGTTCTTTTGAGTATTTGCTGTCAGTCAAAAATCAACTTAGCGTTTTTTGTTTTTTGGGTTGATTTTTGTACTTGTGTTTGTATATTTTTATTTCCATACAAACCTTAGTATAACTGTTATCTTCGGAATCTCACTACAGTTAAACAATAGGGGTGAAAACAAAACGGGGTGAAGTATTTCTCGTATAGGGGTGAAATACAACGTACTCGAGAACTCGAGTCGAGAGCTCTCGAGAACTGGATGTAATCGATATTACGATTATATCGACTCGATTCAAGAAACAATTCAACAATTCCTGGACGAGTGTGTAATATTATTTTTTCGTGTGAGTTTTTTTTTTAATTGAAATATGTAGGTACTTCTGATTTCTGCAGTTGCATGTTCGAAATATCAATATCATTTGCAAAAACAGTGGGAAAATATGTAATGGGTTTTTATTTTTAAGCATAAGCGATTCTCGTACTACGTAGTACGTACCTACTGTTTTGAAGGTAAGAAACTTTATTAGCACAATTTCAGTAAGAACGAACATAAGAAGACATCAAACATTCTTTTACTGTACGATAACTTCTTAAAATACCTTAAGGTCCCAGCGTAGCATGCGTAGTTCATACAAACGTAATACCAAAATAATTTGTAAATCAAACATTTCGATTGGATTACAGAATATCTATGTTGTGCCTCTTAATCGCATTTCGTCATTGAATTACTCTTATAATCAACACTATCAAGCTATTATACCAGTTAGCTAATTTACCGCTTTGACCGCGAAAATGGCATAGACAGTTGTCGTTTTGCAAATGGCCGCCATCGCAATTCCCATGAATTACTTATAGCGTATCAAAGAATTTTTCATTACTTCATTAGTCCGATGGATTCATTAAGCCGATGGGGCTCAGTACTGATGGCGCACTGGATAGGCCTTCACACGAGGGCAAGCGCCTGACTATTATTACTTTATTAACAATACGCTAAGAACATTGTTACTAACAATTTTTTTTTTTTTTATATTTTTTTTTATTATTCAAGTTTACCGCAAATAAACGTATTTTCTTTCTTTCTTTCTATGGACAAAGTCTGAAATAAATGACTAAATAAATAAAAATTAAGATGTATTGTTAGTGTATTGAAATTATGATTAGGTGCTAAAATAGTAAGATAGATAGATTCATTTATTTGCCTGAAATATGGTATTTTACAGCTTTTATAACACACACAATAGTTCTTCATACATAAAATAGCATAGGAAAACACACTGCATTGTAAACAACGTCTACTAAAGTAATGACATAGTATTTTTTATTTTCATTGTATAATATGGTCTTAGTTTATGTATTTTTTATTTAATAGTTAGAATTACACGTATTTCTGTGGAAAATTATACTGACCCGATTTATTATGTCACACAGGGGGATGACATTATGTCAGTCGAGAGGTAATTGCTGAAAATCAGCGCTGTTGACGATAGGCTCGTCTTAAGTCACAGCATTTTGCTGAGCAACAACCTGTTCGTGCACATAAGCGACGCACGATTTTTTGGCTCTTCTGTTATAGACGGGACTTGTAGTTATACTCTTAAATTTTTTGTGCAAACAATCTCACGATGTTTCAGGAATAGGAAATTAATACTTTCTGAAATAAAACCCGGTCAAGAGCGAGTCGGACTCGCGCATCGAGGGTTCCGTACGTATATATGATGTTGATGATTTCTGAAAAACTGTGCTATTTAAAGACATCGTTTTATTTTTCCTGTAATCTTTACATAAACTTCTATCACATAATAACGCGCTGGGTACTGAACGGTATCGATTTTGTTTAAAATATATCGATACGGATCGAATTTATGGCCATCATAATTTCAAGAAGATTCAAATGCTACATAAAACAATAGAATGTCTGTATAGCAGACATAACACCAAAAACCGGCCAAGTGCGTGTCGGACCACGCACAATGAAGGGTTCCGTAGTTGGGATGAATTTATCCCAAAAACAAACTTAACATTGTAGTTGAAAAACATGCTCTCCCATACATCAATAAACGTTACGGTGAATTCTCCAACTAAAAATTTCAGTTGGTTGACTATTACTCGTTAACTTGTGAAGCCTACTTAGCTGTGATAGTTTTCCTTTTAATTTCGTTATATATACTATTGCCGCGAAATTTTTCACATATCCAAAAGCAACCATTTAGCTGGACTCTAACAAAAAATAGCACTTTAAAGCTTAATATTACGCAAACGGATCCCTTAATTGAAAAATGGTTCTGACAAACCCACCCACCCACCGTTCTGGCCTATCCAATGATACCCCACACCATGGATTTGACGAGAAAAAAAATATCATCCCCATTTCACGTGTAAGGGAGGTACCCAAAAAAAATGATTTTCATAGTTTTATTTTACGACTTTTTCGGCATGATTAATTTGTATACCCACGCCAAATTACAGCTTTCTAGTACTAAGTGTCTCTTAGCTAAGCCGGGGACAGACGGACTGACGGACAGACAGACAGACGGACATGACGAAACTATAAGGGTTCCTTGTTTATTACGGAACCCTAAAAAGATACATATTATGTACTTAAATGTTTTACTGAATCTCTTAACGTACCTAACTATCCACATACAGCGATACAGGCAATAGAAATAACATTAGTGACAGGGATTTTATTAGCATGTATTTCTAAGTATTGAAAAGATTGTTTCTAACTAAATATAACGTCAAAGTCATTGTTTTCTTTTTAAACAAATGCTTTCTGCAAGTTGTCCGTCATTAAGCGTTGTCTTCATAGGCATATACTTGTAATTTTAAACACGCAAAGTAATTTTCCTTCGCTGGTTCTGGGCAGAAAGATTCATTGGGTCATTCAGACATTGAGGATGCAGAACAATCTCCTTTATAAAAATACGTAATGTGTATTGTCTTTGGTCACATCAAGCAATGGATGTCACACTTAAAACTTTTAATTGTTGAAAGGCTTTTGGCTACTTTGTAAGTGTGTATTTTGTATTTTTTTTTTTTGTAATGTGCGTTTTGTTTGTGCAGACTTAACAACATTGTTTAGACTTTCTTTCTATACATTAAGTGCTTCATATTATCGTTTATTTATATTGTGACTAAACATAAACAATACTAATTAGTTGTTCCGTGAATTTCACCGAACTCAATCGGCGTAGCATCGCCTATATTGCATGAGAATTTTCGTAGCGACGCGCGACGGCTACGCTCGTAGGCTCGTAGCAGTAGTCTGGTTGTCAATGCTCGTAGCGCGTAGCAGGTGTAGTGAAATTAGGAATAAATATCTATTTCATTGTTTTATTTAGATTTAAGAATGTTTTAGGTTGAAATTTATTATTTTTTATATTTAGGTAAGCACATTATGATTACGGCACAGGATAGCCTTTACCAGAAGTGATCATCATATTAGTGGTTCAGAAGCTTCAATATCATCAGGATTGTTCCGGAATAAAGCAGTTTGTCGTGGACGTGGTACGACAGCGGCTCCCCTTTTTTTTTTTGGGTGAGAATTATCAAATAACTTCTCTCGCGTTGGTGCTGACAACTCTTTGAGGCGCGCGTGGAACACAACGCGCCGTCGACCCCTGGTCCTTATCGGACGGCGAGTTACCCATCGCTCACTGTCGGCAGACCCGCGCCTACGGTGGCCGGAAATCGGCTGGCGACTCCCGACGCCCGGGGCGTCTCCTGCGGCGACTAGGGGTGCGAGGGCGCGAACCTTGCCTCTCCCTCACGCGTTCCGCCTCCTCCTTCGCAAGCATTACTGCTTCGCAGAAGAAGGTGACGGCCTCCCATGCACTCTCGGTCCGAAACATGGCCTGAACCAGGGCCGGACGCGAGAGATCGCCGCCGCCGATCGCCTCCGTGAGGACACGGCGGTGCTCCGCCCAAGCCGGGTAGACCTCCACACAGCGGCTCCCCTGACATCATCTTGTGTCATCAGAAGGCAGCCGCCACGGCACCATCGATGCGACGCTCTGCTAGAGTGACTGTCAGCAGCCAGTGTCGCTCATAACCGACCTTTTCGGTGATTCCATTAACTTCGTATCAAAACTAGACGGCGCCATTTGCTGCGCCGTCATATTAATACGGTGGTGCTACCATCAGCACCACCGACTTTATATGATTGAAACCCCGTCTTCCATGATCGTTTGCAAAAGTGCCAAAGATTTCGTTTTATTATTTTATAGCTACTTTAGAGGTATGAGGAACAGGGTGTAAAGTTCAGTCATCCTCTATAGAAAAGGGAGGATCCTCCGACCAGACGGGTGTTGTGTCTGGTGGGCAACTGCCCGACGGTTGATGTCGGGATGTTGTATATATGCTAGTTGCGCGGTAAACTCTGCTTGCGCGATGCAGGATTTTGCGTGATGTCAGAGTGATGCGCATGTGGCGATGTTGATGCCGCTACACTACATTATTTAGCGTCCACTATATTTTGCACACAACAAAAAGGTATATAATAATTTTGCCAAACAAGAGTGCATTAACCTTTATTCTCAACAAAAACAAAAATAAATCAACATTAAAACATAACAATGAAACCGTTTTAAAAACGTAATAAGAAACCAAGCATTAGGCTTACCACACACCCGCGACACAAAGGCACAGTCGCGACAATGGCGGCCAAAACAAACGCACGAGCTAATTTGAACCGGCGACGAATCTGGATCACACGTCTGAACCGCAAGTAGCTATTTGTTGTTGCATACGCCCACATGGTGTGCGGGTACGTTGTTACATGTAATATGGTACGGGATTTCTTCGATCCACTACCAAAGTTCTCCTTCAAAATACCAAAGTATTTTGAAGGAGAACTTTGGCAGTGGATTTTGTTACAGAGTTGACGTCAACAAGTTGATCAAATTATGAATTTGGTTTCTTTTTAATCAAACTGGAAGTAATTTAACCAATAATAGATTGACCGCGAAACGGAATAATGAGCTGTCAATGAAGGCAAAAAATAAGATAAGACAGAAAAAAGTTTTATCTAATTAAAATAAATGTCTCTTTACTGCTCTTTCTGAAATTCAGATGATATCAAAAAGATTTGTAGATAGAACAGAACATCGAATTACTGAAGTATCTACATCTTATACAACACCTTTCAAGCCCCTTATAATACAGTAACATAACTTGTACTGTAATTAAGCAAAATTCCCGTACAACAACGAACCCGCACACATCTAAACATCGTTTACCAACATGTAATCATTAGCAGATTCGTGTGAAAACAGCCAATTTTGTCGCAGCGTCGCGCGACTATTGTGACGCCCGCGCTGTTTGATTCGTCGCCAGTATTAGTCGATATGTTTGCGTTTGAATTACGTTTGCGGAATAATTGCTGCAACGTAATTACATATTGGCGTTGTAGCCTGTATAGTTAGTGTGATTACGTTTAGAATATAATGTTTTTTTCATCAATCAGAGGTTGTGGTATAAGGTTGGTGGCGGCTTTAGCGATTTTAATTCCTCTGTGAACTGCTAGGCGTTGCTTGCCTATGAACGTCATGATAGTGGTTTCTGGCAGCTTCTTGGTTCATTCAATAGAAGGATTTGACATTTTCAACACCCTGAATTCAGAGAGCCTCTATGTAAATCAGGTGGCGTAGAATAACGTATTTGATGGATTTTGCTGCTCTTGTCTTATCATGTCTTAATCCAGTAAAGATGGTATAATGATAATGTTATTTGCCAAAAACAGTGCTTTAAATTTCCATAAAGTCTATATTACTGGCTGTCTTAATTTCTTTGCTTGCTCTGTCAGGCGTCCATTTTGTTTATTGTAACATATTTTGTCATTATAAATTACCTAGTTAAAATTATAGTTGTTTAGATTCAGTTCCATCGCTCACAAAATCATCATTATTTACTGAATTTACACTTACAGTGACTAAACCAATTTGTCCCAGTTCTAGTAAATAGTTTTCACAAAGACACGTACCTACCTGCCAAATATTGGCAAAACTATATCACCGTGATAATTAGTTACTGGCGAAATGTTAGTGACATGACTTTAGCAAAATCCAATATATCCCCGAACTAAACGGTCACCACATTCATCCGTCCACTTGTCCACGACAATGCGTTCGCGATGTTGATCCACTGGCCGGATTCAGCCCGTGCCGGATCCCGCCGGGTCCAACCGGATTTCGGTGGATTTTAGACCGGTTACATTCGGATTTCGCCTCGATAGATACACGCGGTGGCCCGACATCCATCCAGCGTGTATTTAGCCATATTTCTAAGCGAATCGTGTTAGAATTTCACATTTGTTTGCATACGGATTAGAAATTTCAAGTTGGAACATGATATTTCCGATTTTACGAGATGAATTTTGAAATGTATTTACGTTGGTATGGGAATATGTATTTTATTAGTCTGTTTGTATTGCTTAGGTATAATTTTGTAGTTTGCTTATGATGCCTCGTCACAGAATTTGGTTGAAATGGTTGTACACATCGTCGCTTGAAGTAATAACGTTCCAAACAGTTTTGGTTGAAAATCTTAATGATCTATTATTAGTGATTTGTTGATAGTTTGTGACGTGTAGTCATATCGACACTCATATTTCTCACTGTTTTTTAATGATGAGCGTTAGTCGAACTTGATGTTTGACTAACGGTTATCATAATAAGAAAAATTCTGTGAAAAAACGATCGATCACTTATTTAGTCACATAAGTGATGGATATCATTTAAATAATTGAAATAAAGATAAAATAGATCAACCATTTTTCGAATTATCTAAAGTAGGTATCTTTTATGGGGTACTGTCTTAAGAGCGTTTACGACGTACGTCATTTCATACAAATTTTCAAGTCCATGTTTTTCGAAATGACTGAACCGATTTTAATGAAACTTCATACAGATAAGCAGGATACAAAGGTCTAAAAAGTTAGTTAAGTACATTTTCAGATAACTGGAAATCTCTGTTTCTATGGAAAATGTATAATCGGTCTACACAATTTTTCGAAAATGTTCCTGCTTATGCGTATGAAGTTTCATTAAAATCGGTTAAGTCATTTCGAAAAACAAGGGCTTGAAAGTTTGTATGAAATGCCGTACGTCGTAAACGCTCTTAAATGTAACAACAAAATACCTTGTAATATTTTGCAATTCATTCCAGCCGAAACACGTCCACTGCTGGACATAGGCCTCCCCCAAAGGGGGGGTTTGCCATAATCGCCACGCTTGGCAGGCGGGTTGGCAATCGCAGTATGTTGTTAAAATGCATAGAGAACGCTGCTGCCCATTCTCTAGTAAGTAGTCCCTTAGTCGCCCTTTACGACACCCTAGGGAAGAAATGGGATGGTGCTATTTTTTACGTCCGGCACCAAACGGACAATTTTGCAATTTAATTAAAGACAATTTCAAACTCATATTAAAAGTACACTTGGTAAGCATAATCAGCCTATAATGTTCCCACAGCTGGGACACAGGCCTCCTCTCTGTGAGACAGAGTAGGCCGTAATCCACCAAGCGACCCCAGTGCGGGTTGGTAGATGTCACATGCCTTCGAATATGGTTTTAGGACATGCCGGTTTCCTCACGATGTTTTCCTTCACCATTTTGAGAGCAGTGGTGATGAAGTCATTTAAACAAAGTAAAGCGCCTGTCTGGGTTTGAACCTACGCCCTACAACTCATCGCGGTCGTTACCTCTGGGCCACTACTACTCCTTACTGGGCCACTACTGCTCCTTACTGGCCCACTACTGCTCCTTACTGGCCCGATACTACTCCTTACTGGGCCACTACTGCTCCTCACTGGGCCACTAGTCTGTTTCTGGGCCTCTTTGTAAACAAGCATAATTATTACAAATTAGAGGATTATACCCAAGATAATAATGCTTGGAAACATGCTGGTCCTGCTCCATAGGACAATCTAGAGTCTAAACAAAATAAAACTGTTTGCTAATTAAATTGTATAATTCATTGATGTATTAAATAGGAAGATATGGTACGCGCTCTTCGATGTGGACCGCATAAATTAGGGGAAAGGACACAATCGACCTACATTACTCCCGGTTTGCGGGGAATACCCGAATCGTAGTTGGTTTGCGAGTTGTTTGGGTACGTAACAGTGACAAATATTGCTATCTCGTTCCCGCTATAGCCCGCGTAATATGTCTCTCTATTTCGGTTGTCGAGCACATGACTCACGACATCGGGTCCATTTAATATTTACGTGATGTTAAAGAGTGACCTATCTTCCTATAATACATCAATGGTATAATTATATAATTAGTACACAAAATATTGAAAAACATTTTGAAAGAGTAACGGTGGCGTTTCTTGCCGATTCTTCTCCATACGAAACTACCCTTTGGAAGAGACGACTAGAATCAATTGTATTTTATGTAAATTTTGACGTTCAAAAGTGCGTTTTATGTGCCTATTTGAAATGAATGAATGACTTTGTTTTTACTGAAAATCAGCATTAACCTAGTTTCCACCATATTGGTCTATCAGTTTACCCTTCTTTATATGTGTATAAACACATTCACATTCATGTTTGTCAGATTTCTCCAAAACATCTTGACATTCTATTCTTACTTTGAAAACTGTCCTTGTGAACCGTAAATGTGTTTTTCTGAAATACATTACTTATTATTATTCCTACATATTCTGATCAAAATCGCTGTCCCTAATTTAAATCACATTCAATTTCACGTCCAAACTCCAACTTTTAAGTCCTTGCATTTCGATGCTGTCCACTTCAGCCCAAGTTGAAAAGAAACCTCCCTTATTTCAATCCCTAATGAGTAAGTATTATTAACTAACAGTCTTCCAAGTCCTTCACAAGCAAGGCGCGACACCGGAAAGACTCAGGGCTGCCACACTCGGCCTCCGGCGTACACTAATTGTCTAAGTGCATAATGAACTTGTTGGCATCCCTAAAAACCAACTTTGATATCAGAACAGCACATAGACGTTCACTTTGTTTTAATATCTTAGAGTTAAATTTTGTTTGACGAATTCTCTTGAGCGACAACCCTAACGATGCATCGGACACTCAATTTTCAACTTTGAAACGTGAAAGATAGAGTTGATATTAGGTTGTAAAGAAAATTTAATATATTAAGGGTTATACAGTTAACGTCACCCTCAGTCTTTCTGTATGTATGTGTCGCACTTTCTATTGTCTTGTTGAGTTAATTATAAAGTTGTCGCGCAAAAACGACGGAGTTCCAAGAGATGTAACTTTGATAGTTAGTACCGAGGAATATTTTTTAAGATTTTTAATTAAGTAAATATTTTTTTTGCAGACTAATTCCAGGTGTATACTATACACTTATTATTACTATAGTGGAAATGGCAAAGGTACGTTAAAAAATGCATCTGTTACGAGATTTTTTGGCCTAATCTAATCCGTTATAAGAAATTATCCGGAAAAGAACCGGAGTTACCGACATTGCTTGCAGAGTAAGGTGGCAGTGGGCTGGCCATGTTCGTCAAGGACCGATGGTCGATGAAGCAGACGAGTCCTGGGGGTGTACTCCGAAGCGTTAATCCAAAGTATCGACCGAATGTTCGGCCGTTTTATAACTTCCATAATTTAATTTTTTGACTTTGAATCCTTACCCGACTTAAAGTCACATTTTTGACTTTAGCTTATCTCTTTGACTCTCATTTTTTTTTCTTTCGCCGTAATCGGCCATAGTAGTCAAACAACGGCCGAACCTTCGGCCGATACTTCGGATTTATGTTCAGAGTAGACTCCCTGGAGTGGAGACCGCGTATCGGCAAGCGTATTGTGGGACGCCCCCCAGCTAGATGGACCGACGACCTTAGGAAGGTGGCTGGGTCAGACTAGATGCGGAAGGCGGAGGACAGGGTGTTGTGGCGCAGCCTGGGAGAGGCCTATGTCCAGCAGTGGACTGCGATAGGCTGAGTTGATTGAATCTAATTCATTCATTCATTCACTTCCCTATGTGTTTATTATTCTAGCTTATGGCACTCGTAGGTTGCAGCTGAAAATCAGCGTCAGGTACACCTTGTGTTGTCATCTGACATTATGCTGAGCTGAGGCCCTTTTGGCATTATAATTAATTGTTTTCTGTTATTTATAGTTTTTAAGGTGTATTTAATGGAGGTTGTATACCTACATGACAGTGATTTAAGATTCGAGTAGAACTGTTTAGAATATGTCACTAAAAGCTGTTCCGTCAAGGAGAAAAAGTCGTTGTTCAATATAATAATTGCGGTGTTAATAAATGTGTTCGATCCAAATAGCCTCTTGATTTCAATAGTATTTTTTGCTGTAATGCCAATAAACGCATGTTTATTTCTTTCTTTCTTTTTCTTTGAACACATCTTTCATCAGATTCTTCTCATCAAGCTTCTTATTTATATATAATTTAATTACTCTTTCTCTTATCGGACTGATTCTTCATCTCTTTTTTTTATTTTCTTTTCCAATATTAACTTCATACTCGTAAAGGCTTCTACATACCGGGGCGACTTGTCGCGTGACGCGACGCGACACAAAGGCACCGCTCGTCCCGCGACACGCGGGGCCTTTGTGCCGTGTCGCGTCGCGCGACAAGTCGCGCTCGTATGTAGAAGCCTTAAGTCGTAGGTAGGTACTGCCGATTTTAGACTTTTACAGCGCGATATCGCGGGTGTGACAATGGTCGCGCTGCATGTCGCGCCCGCATTAAAGCACCAGTTTGTAGGAGCCTTTTAGGGAAGACCCTAATCAAGTAGTTTCCCATGAAGTTGTAATCTCAGCCTATTGTCATGTTAAGATAGGGTTAAAATAACTGGTTCAGCGTTCATTATTTCCTCGAAATAGGGAAGAATCTTGTTTTATGCGAACTCTGTGTCGTACTTCCGTAACTGTTATGGGTAGGTATCCAGTTTTGGCCCTTTTTGGTATAGTATTGGATTCTGACCTTTTTTTTTAATGATTTGAGAAAACTTAGTTTTAATCGGAATGTACGTAAAAAGCTTATGGTATTTAGTTAAACTTTCAGAAATAACCTGGGGGGCTAAAATGGACGCTTTGGCAGAATCATAATATATTATGATCTGCGTACAATTCATACATCCCGCAATTATCTGTTTGACAGCTGCTATTTGACATTAGACTTCATTAAAGCAATTCATAATTTGTGGACCATTTTATGAAACTCCTTAAAAAACTGTCAAACAGATGAATTGCGGGATATGAATTGTACGCAGATCATATTATGATTCTGCCAAAGCGTCCATTTTAGGCCCCCTGCTGTTAATTTTAAACTCAAACTTAAACCGCCTTATTACAAAACGAGATTTATATTTTGATATGGCTTAAACCATGGAGCCTGTTTTTGTAATAAGAACGTAACAGTGATTGAAATACCGTTCTTTATACAAAACTGAAAACTTAGTTCAGTACTAAGTTGTCAGTTTTGTGTTTAGGAACTTTACCATAGTCGGAATAAAGTTCAAAATTCAATAATGGCTCCATGTTTTAAACCTGGGTCTGAAAATAAACCTTGTTTTGTAATAAGGGGCATTTATTTCAAATAAACCATTTACAGGCACTTTTTAACTGTCAAGGAGTCGGTTAGTCAGAAACATGAAGCTATTTAAAGGCTTCTACATACCAGCGCGACTTGTCGCCCCGGTATGTAGAAGCCTTAAGGCGACGATAACCGACTTTTGAAGATTGTATACTGAAGATCACGTCTAAACGAGTAGTGTTAATGATTTGAAAAAAATATATGTTAAATTAGAGCATTTTCTCAATAACTTAATATGTGAATATTTTAGATTATATTTATATTACATAGTGAAATTAATTTGTAAAACTATGTCTAACGCAGATAAAAAAACTGAGAATGGCGCAAAATCTACTAAGCAGAAGTATTTTTCTGAAACCTTCACCAATTGAAAGATAATTTAATTATTGATCTTTTAGTATACGCGTTTTATTAAAATACCTTTTGTTTTGTGTATAATAAATTAATAATGCGTCAAATTGGGGACAGCGCTTCTTGATGGGTGAGTCTTATTACTGCCTGAACGTACGACGCGTTGCGTGAGCTCAGTACAGAACACGCAAGCTAAGCACTCAAGATCACTGGCATATATCTCAGTCTTAACAAGTCGCTCGTACAGTTATTAAAGTATTAGGTACTTACCTACAAAGTACACATCACTTTTAAAACAGTACGAGATTCTGCTTGTGTTGCGTTAATATAAGTATTAGCTACATTATTCTTGTCTTTGTCACATTTCAATGAATCAATAACAGTTCTTTCAAGCTTCAACTCACAAACGAAGGCGCTGGTAAAAGTGATTGTCAAAAACAAAGCAAACTCGGGTTGTTTCTCTTTAAAGTTCCCTTTTTGACCTCTGGAACGAATCTACTAATATATGTATTTTTAAAACAAAAATTATGCAGTTATTACAATAAATTGTTTGACTAAAGACATTCTGGGAATCGAACGGTTTGCCTTTAGCACTACCGCCTTCACAAAAACACGAAACGGTTGCTCATTGTTTTGACATTTGACAAAACTCATTGTGCCGTCATGACAATACTCATTTTTATGACAAAACTCTACCTTATACGGGGCGAAATAAAATCCTTCGATCCGAAAACGTAATTTGGTTTTTACATCCCGTTACTTTGGAAACAAAGATATTTATTGCGGTTATGAAGACATTTTGTTTTGTCATTTGTTTGTCTGTTTGTCGGCGTTTATTGGTTTTAAAAGTTATTGTTTTTGTATTGTTCGTTCGTCATTGGTCCGATAATGTGGGTTGCTTGAAAGTTATTGTTATTCGAAAACATTTATAATAGTTGTTTCATAGTTTAAGTTTTATGACGTCAGTGATTATCGTTGTTACACGCGCGACTTTGATGAAAGTCAGAGGGAGGATAGTTCTTTATTTATGAGAGGCTTGTGCCCATCTGTCATCTCTTACTGACTGACTGTTATCGCTCGGTAATTCGCTATTCTATTTCTTCCATATTCTATAAACATTTAGAGGTATTGGTTATGGGGTGGTCACAAGGCGTGGGGTTTCTCAAAATAAATATTATTATTTAGGAAGGTACAACGATACAACTGTAAGTTATAAGTTGTATCGTTGTACGGTCCTAAATAATAATATTTCCTATTTTTAGTACTTAAACTAGTAAAAACTGCATAATTTTTGTTTTCATAGCGCCGCGGGAATACATTGTCGTTGCGTAGCAAACATGAATGTAGGTAAACTCATCAGTCGTGCGTTTTTCGTGAAAATTTGAAGAAACATATTGTTGTATACTGCAACAACTCGAATAAAGAGGCAGACTACATTTTAGCTAAGCAAGTTAAATTCGTTACTTTTTTTATATTTTTTCAAACAATTATAATAGAATAAAGTGTTTTATATTTGGTATTAGTTTTTATTTTATTTTATCTTTTTTTACAAATTTCACTGACAATGTTTTTCTTATTTGACGACATTATTATAAGTACCTACAATTTTAATTTCAACAAGGTTCTTACTTTTATTATTTTAATCATCATCAAAACGACCAATTGGAACCGTGCACCTAGCTTCTGACGTTACATAAGTGCCCATGTAGGCTTATGTGAAATAAAAATATTTCTGATTTGATTTGAGTTGTCTTTTTAGTCCAAATTTTTTCATATCTCCGTTTTTTAGATCCATATTATATGTACATATTTGGGGATTTTTAGCACATATTTATCTGAGTGCTACTAAAGTTATAACATACGTGATAGCAGTGGTGGCCCCAGCGGTAACGGCCGCAACTTACGAGTTGTAAGTCGCAGGTTCAAACCCAGGCAGGCGCATTACTTTGTGTAAATAATTTCATCACCACTGCTCTCAAAACGGTGAAGGAAAACATCGTGAGGAAACCGGCAAGTCCTAGAACTAAAAATTCGAAGACAAGTGACGTCTACCAACCCACACTGGGTCCGCGTGGTGGGTTACGGCCCACTCCTTCTCACCCACTGTAAAGACAGGCCGTCTTAGCAGTGGATGCTATGTTTATGCTAACCTATGTTAAACATGTGTATTATTTCTTTACAGTACCTTGTAAGGAGAATCAAACGACACGGTTGGCGCAGTGGTTAAGCGATTGACTGCTGCGCTGCGTGTCGTGTCGCGGGTTCGATTCCCGCACGGAACAAATATTTGTATGACCTACAAGTAGTTGTTCCGGGTCTGGCTGTTTGTGTATGTGAGTTTAAATGTTTGTAAACGCACCCACAATACAGGAGAAATTCCAAGTGTGGAGCAACGTTTAAAAAAACTATCCACTAGCCGTTTCAACGGGACGGAGAAACTGTTACCTATACAAAATGTCCCAGAATTAACGCACAACCTCTTAAGGGGTCATTGTACTCATCATTATAAACAAAGTTTACTATGGGACCACACTGGAATGCGCGAAAAAAAATTCAGCTGTTCCATACATTTATGTTCGAATAACTCGTCAAAATGTAGGGACCAGCAGATTTTTTTTTTCGCGATTTCGGTTTTGGTCCCATAGTATAAGTTGTTCATAATTGTTCGTTAATTCTGGGACTTGTTGTATAATTATAATATTCTGCACTACTTTTAGGCAAATGTTATTACTCAGTGAAAGGCTTTAGTTTGTCCAGATTATGATTGTTATAATTAATTGCAAAGACCATGTAAGACATTAATATGTACCTGACTGTGATATTATCAATTGACTTCACTTTAATCTGTTTTGTTTTATTGACATTATTTCGTTTGTATTAATATTTAAATGGGCGTGTGGTGCCGGACGTCAAGAATAGCACCATCCGCATAAAAAGCGACTAAGGGACTTACTAGAGAATCGGCAGCAGCGTTCTTTATGCATTTTAACACCATACTGCGATCGCCAACCCGCCTGCCAAGCGTGGTGATTATGGCAAACCCCCTCCCCCTTTGGGGCAGGCCTATGTCCAGCAGTGGACGGCTTCCGTCTGAAATTATGAATATTTTAATGTAGCTATGTAATAATTTTCACGCCCTAAGGTAGACTGTAGCCGATCTCATTAATTTATGTACTTACAACATCTTATACCTGTACCTACATTCATAGCAAATAAAGTTCTGATTCTAATTCTGCTACAACTTCTAACGGTCATCTTAGCAACTAACACAATTTTACTCGGATCAAAAAACTACTGACTTTAGACAATATAGCAGCCAAAACTAAACCCATCCTTGAAAATATCATCCATCAGATCAACATCACTGAACACAGCTCAACGACAGAATATCACACCTCTATAACCCACAGTTACTAATCTAAATAATAAAAAAAACACCCTACGACCGTTCATTAGTTTATTAAAAAACCTATCTATAAATGAATTTTCGTGCACACAATGCGAGCACTATGAAGATTGCCTGCGCGTAGGCACCACAATGGACCATTATCGTTGGGAGGTCATTAACTGAGTGCATTCTTGGTGAAAGATAATAGATTCTGCAAAAGTAACGTATAGGATATAGGATACAGGAAGGGTCGGTGGCACTGGGTTAACGGGAGTTCAGGGGGCCTAAAATGGACGCTTTGGCAGAATCATAATATGATCTGCGTACAATTCATATCCCGCAATTCATCTGTTTGACAGTTTTGTATGGACTTTCGTGAAATGGTCCACAAATTTTGAATTGCTATTATATAGTGAAGTCTAATGTCAAATAGCAGCTGTCAAACAGATTAATTGCGGGATGCATGATCATATTATGATTCTGCCAAAGCGTCCATTTTAGGCCTCCGGGGTGGTAGGTGAAAATGTGTTGGTCTGTGGTCAGTTCATGTTGCTTTTTGAACGATCTTGGCGCGACTCTAAGTCTCTTTTGTTAGAGAAAACTATAATGTTAACGTCAATCCAAGCAGCTCTTGTCTTGATAATGATCGTAAAACTAAAGAGCTTTGTCTCATTATATGCGCGAGTTGTCTGTCCGTGTGTGCTGTTTTTATTCTATTTCCACGATCGGTAAAGCAGACGATTTTTTTTGGACACAGGAACTGTTAGAAAGAAAGTTGTCATATAATCACTGATAAACTGAGTTTATTTAAGTCTAACCAGTGAGTTTTGTTAGTTACAGATGACTATAAAAATATCTACAGCAGCATGGATGCTAAAACAGGACAAAGGTGGGAGACAGACAGGCTAAACATTACAGTTTCTCATTAAATTGAAAGAAATTCAGATTTAACCCCCAAATTACTGTTAACCGATGATTAACCTCGACTAACCAAAGTAGAATCAACCCGTCCTTTAAAAAAAACACCCATAATGGTATGTCGGGTGAAGTGTCATGGGAAATTTGCGTAAATTAAAATAGGAAGATGGAGCGAATAGGCTTTAAGCCTATATTGTGCTCACCCCGCTTTTGTCACTATTCGAAGCTCAACGGCATTCGAAAACTAACTAGCTAATATTTTCCTCTCTTTCCATTTTAAGGGGTTGGAGAGGGATGAAGATACCCAGGTCATGTCTGCAGGCTGCTGTATTGTGGCGGTGTTGGGAAATAAGTAATTAGGTGCGATGTCTCTTTGTGATATTTTTTTTATATTTCGTTATGTATTTTCCTTGTTGCGGTTTTAATTAATGGTGTCTATGTACTGCGTATGTTAGTTAGGGGATGTTTTGTTTTAGCTGTGATGTGCTGCTGATATTTTTGTTTTCATGAAAAATATGTCATGTTTTTTTTGCTAGGCGTTATATTATCGAAACGTCGTTAAAACACTTTTTTTAGGGTTCCGTACATAAAGAGGAAAAAACGGAACCCTTATAGGATCACTTCGTGGTCCGTCTGTCTGTCTGTCTGTCTGTCAGTCTGTCAAGACCCTTTTTCTCAGGAACGCGTGTAGGTATCAAGTTGAAATTAATATCAAATACGTAGGTCCACGGTCCCTTGGAGCTCTAAAAGAAACAAGCCTCTAAGTTAACGCAATAAAAAAATAAGGCAATTTAAGGTTTCTGCATACCAGCGCGACTTGTCGCGCGACGCGACACGGCACAAAAGCCTCGCGTGTCGCGGGACGAGCGGTGCCTTTGTGTCGCGTCGCGTCGCGCGACAAGTCGCCCCGGTATGTAGAAGCCTTTATGCGACATTATTGCGACATATTTCGATACTCGCAAATAAATCAAAACATATAGGGTACTTTCCGTTGACCTAGAATCATGAAATTTGGCAAGAAGCAAGGTCTCACAGCACAAGTATAGGAAAAAGTCCTAAAATTGTAAATTTTTAATTTAATCGCATAAAAAAATTGTTAATTGCGATTATAAATTTATATTTTCAGTTGGAGAATTGACGGTGACGTATATCGATGTATGGGAGAACATCTTTTTCAACTAAAATGTTAAGTTTGTTTTTAGGATAAATTCATCCTAACTACGGAACCTTTCATTGCGCGTGGTCCGACACGCACTTGGTCGGTTTTTTTTAAAGAAAATCGTTGGATACATTTTTGCTACTCTTTCAATTATTATTTGTGCACAGATGATGCTAAGCTTAGAGAGATTTTATAACTTGGCATTCCAAAGTCTTATCAAGTCATTTGACTCACCTTATTATATGATGTAATCCTCTTAACTAGCTGTTAGATGTCACTACCTAACTGTGTGCCACCATTTCGTAGATTACCTGAAATGCTTGCGACGGCAACTGCAAAAGTAGGTAGGTACCTTCTTTAATTATTTCTCATTGTGCTTTTATCTTAATATTTATATGACAGCA
The DNA here is from genome assembly GCA_948098905.1 of Tiliacea aurago. Taxonomy (NCBI): domain Eukaryota; kingdom Metazoa; phylum Arthropoda; class Insecta; order Lepidoptera; family Noctuidae; genus Tiliacea; species Tiliacea aurago. Next base: position 26,265,769 of record OX402581.1, on the reverse strand, counting down.
ATCGTGAAATAATTTAAGAAAAACATCTGAGCTCTGTTATTTTGTTGGTCAAAACAATGAAAACAATATTTTCATTGTTTTGTTTTTTATTATTTTATTTTTGATACAATAAGGTTATAAAATAAGACTCACTTTTATGTTATTGGGAGTCAGGTACCTACTTTTTACAAGCTTCTTATCGTAGGCTCGTGTTGGTTTTTTGCGAAAATAACTATAAAATTAACTTCTTTAAAACGGCTAAGTAAATATAAATTTTATTGTATATATATTACCAGAATTTGCCTTGTTTCATAATAATCGCTCTTTTTGAGATCTTTATTGCATTGATTTCTATAGTGTACCTGTACAGACGGCTACACATCAAGCTATACATTTCCAGTATAAGCTGATCTCGCATTGTATAAGATTTCCGTACAGTGCGAGATCAGCGTAAACTCGAATTGTATAGCTTGTTGTGTAGCCGTGTGTACCTACACCGATCCCAATGGTCTTCCAAAATGATAATTTCTTTATAATGTATTTCATCCTGAAATGGATACAGCTGCAAAACTAAACAAATTCGATCACTTAAAAATTCCATGAGGCTTGGTCATAGATCTGAAATAAACAAACAAAATAATAGAAAAAAATAATAGAAATAAAGCTACATGAATAAAAAACATAAAATTAGAGCATCGTTAAATACTAGATATATTATTATTAGTAAATTATTGATACATTTTTCATTGCGCAATGAATTTAAATGAAAGGTAAAAAAAATTACATAATTTTTTTTTTTTTTTTTTTATTGTATTACTAGCTTTTGCCCGCGGATTCGCCCGCGTGGAGGTTGGTAATTATCCCACGGGAACGTGCTACCGGAATAAAAAGTATCCTACGTCCAAAACCTAGAACATAGTAACAAACAAACAAACACTTTTGCATTTATAATATTTGTTATGATTATTTTCATCACTAATATTTTCAATACAATGTATTTTTTTAAGAAATAAATAACTTAAAGCTAACTTAGTTCGCAGTTTACGCGTCGCCACAATAGATGGCGTTAGTAGTATCATATCGCCGACCGACGCGACGTTTCATTTTGAATTGATTGTAATTGACTTGTGAGTTGAGTTTGGTAATAATAATAAAACTTTATTATCAGACCACAATGAACACTTACAGTAAGTCTTAGTAAAGAAAACATAAAACTAACGTTAGTATCCAAATTATAATGTCATACTGGGAAAAACTGGTGTCGTACTTCACGCTATCATCATTTTGCCACAAAAGGACGTAATGATAATGTAAAAACCTATAAATAGATAATAATTCTGCACGTTTATTTTCTTTGAAGTTAAGTATCTATACGTCTACCAACTTGGATGTGTTTCGAATTGATGTCTATATTCTACCATTTAACTATGCTTTTATATGATTAAATTAAGGTTTTCATGTAAACTTTACTTCTTGTGAGAATTTATATTCTTATCTTTTCATCAATAAATAAACAAATATTATATTTCTACGATAGTTTCATCTCAAATGTCTCCTCAGCAATTAAGTTTAGCTAAGTAACTGTTTTTGACTATAAAAGGAAATTATTAATTTCCATTAGCCATTTAGTTTTACGACTAAGCTGAATTACGAAAACTTTGATAGCTAATAAAATTTTAACAAAACGTGAACAAACTAAAGTTTCGACAATAAAATATAGAAATTACTCACATTCAGGCTTGTTATTATTTTATTATCAAAGACTTCTTGGAAGTACTTTTAGATCTTGCTAAGACAAAAGACCATCCTGTTTTAAGACAATCCTCAATCGAAAACCAACTCTACCACCTCTACAATAAAGTTGAAAGTTTTATGTCAGAAAACAGACTTAAGTCTTAAACAGGGTGATAGTAAAAAAGTCGTTTTATGATTGTAGAATGTGTTTACGAGCATAATCCTAGTTATTGGACAGTATAGTGTCGCCACAAACCATTCCTATGAAACAATGGCACAAAGCTTGTCCGATTCGATCCGTGAAACGACCATTTTACGACCAACTTATAAAGAATCGATTTAAAGTTAAATCTGTGAAAGGTTTTCTAGTGTTCCTGTTTTATGTGATATAATATATTGTGCGGTTTATAGTGCTTTGGTAGTGTGAGCATTCAGCCATTGATTGAGTTTTGATTAAGTTTATCTCCTTAGCTCTTAAGGGGGATGCGCTAAGGTAGCTCGCGAAATTAAAATTTTCTTACGTTTTTTGCAATTTAGAGCCGTGGTGGCCCAGTGGTAGTAGTAGGTCGTAAGTTTGAACCCAGACAGGCGCGTTACTTTGTGTAAATTATTTCATCACCATTGCTCTCAAAACGGTGAAGGAAAACATCGTGAGGAAACCGGCAGGTCCTAGAACTATAATTTCGAAGACATGTGTTTTACGGCCCACTCTCTCTCACAGAAACAGGATGCCTGTGTCCCAGCTGTGGGAACGTGATAGGCTGATTATGTTACGTTTTTGAGTAAGCTGGTAAATGCGTGACGAGAGCGTTACGGAAGTGAGCGAACGGAAGTTGAGAGGGAGATATAAGTTAATGAAGATAGAAAGAGAGAGAGTTACGTTTCGTATATTACTGTAGGGGCAAGAGAGAGAGGTGCGAGCACACATTTTCTCTCTTTCTCTCATAGCCAGTTGCGTTTCGTATATCTAAGACACAGTTCAAGCCTACTGTTCTAAGTAAGTCATCATTATCATCATCATTTTAGCCGAAAGACGTCCACTGCTGGACATAGGCCTCCCCCAAAAAGAGGGGGGGGGATTTGCCATAATCGCCACGCTTGGCAGGCGGGTTGGCGATCGCAGTACGGTTTTAAAATGCATAGAGACTGCTGTGCCCATTCTCTAGTAAGTCCCTTAGTCGCCTTTCGACAACCACGGGAAGAAATGGGTAAGTAAGTATATATAGTATTATTATTTGTAAGTTTACTTCAGTCGTGTGGTCTAGCACACTCGTTTTTTTTTTTTTGCAATTTTCACGTCAGTAACAGGTGGTATGTTGATTTAAATAATTATGATTCGCGGCCGTAACAAATATAGCTTTATAAAATTATAGTTATTAGAATCAGCATTACAACACTCTGTTCATAGAATCCCATTGAATAACTTTTTCAGAAATGGTCATTCAATAGGATTCTATAAAAAAAGATAGTTGTATTGCTGATTATAATGATTATAATTCTGTAAAGCCATATTTTTTACGGCCGCGAAATCAACATACAACCTGATACAGACCTGCAAATTGCAAAAAACTTAAGAAAAATTGAATGTCGCGGGCTACCTTAGCACATCCCCCTTAAGGACGTTATTTAGATGATTTACAGTTTGGAATAGATCTGAGCGTGCGTGTCATTTCCTGATTTCATTTTAAAGATAGCGTTCTAGTTTTGGCATGGAAGAGGTAGCATAAAGACATTTCGAAGTATCGTTGTTAATTTTAATGAATAAGATACATTGCTATAAAACGATATCTTATGATCTCTGTGGGTATAATCCCACAAGAAAATATTTCCGAGTGTGAACCATTGGGTTTGAAAGAAAGAAAGAAAGAAAGAAAAATAATTTTATTCGTCACAGAAACACGTGCCTAGGAAAACACAAACTCGAGCAAGTAAACATTAAAAAAAAAAAAACCTATCTACATTATAATCACGAGCACAAAAATAACAAATAGTCGGCAACTGCACGTCATGACTGTGACAAAAAGGCTTGCACTCAGCATGGTTTGGTATATAGGGAGCTCACCGGCACGGCGGGCGGTATGAAGAAAGTCTACTTCTTCGAATTATTTTGCGGCATTGATGAAAAACAAACGGCGGCGTCAGAAAAAAAAGAAGAGATTAAAAAAAAGTTTATTTTTTAAAAGTTTATAATGATCAAGAAAATAAGATAACAAGACTCACTACAATTTGTCCGTTTTCATGTTTACAGAACCAAAAAAATCAATCTGCCTAACCTTTTCCCAACTATAAAAGCTGCTTCCAGTTTAGCCGGACGCAGCAGAATTCCAGTAATTTACATGGGGCGACTGCCTACCTGACCTCCACAACCCAGTAATTGGGTAACACGATACCCCTTGGTAAGACTGGTGGTTGTCAGACTTTCGGGCTTCTGACGACCCGTAACTACTGTCAAATATCCACGAATGACAACCGGGAACAACGTCTTAATGTGCTTTCCGAGGCGGTTTACAGAACCATAAACCGTGACTAAAGGAAACTTCCTTCACATAAACGATCATTAGGAAAGAAGTGAAAAATAAAATCGACCCATAACCACAATCGAATACCAATGCACTTTAAAAGCACGCTAAAGTTACAATTTCAATAATTTTTCAGCTCTCCGCATAATTATACAACATTATTTTTAGTATATGCGAAACCCGAAACACGTCTCTAGTATGTTTATAGGAGGCTCGTCTTGCGCTTATTGATAATAATTTGGCAGTAGGTACCTAACCGTACGGCGATTGTATTGTATAGTAATTAAATGGTGGTAACATTTTCCATTACACATATATATTTTTGGGACAAAATATAACATGGTGTAAAAATTATTGAAATCGATTCAGTTTTCGCATATACTAAAAATAATGTTGTTTAAAGCAATAGATATAAATAATAAACTCCACCAACTTCCTACAGAAATAAATAGGTACCTACCACTGTTGATCATTCACTCCATGACAAACACACACATGCATACAGCAGACATAACATCACATTCACAAAACGTGGTCAAGGTCAAAGCTGTGCTTGAGATTAAGTCAAGCGTGTAATCCGCAAATTGTTGAGCTTGGGTACTTATACATAAAGTCGTGAAGTCCATTGTTTGGTATCAATACATATCACTTCTATCTTAGGAATAAACTAAAAGGTAGTTTGTTAAACGTACAATTATTATTCCAATATGATATGATGCAACAAAAAAAGAATTGGAAACTTAAAACTCAACTAGTCCAAGCACTCACACTTATCCTGACTCACACACACCCTCACTCACACACACTCTCACTCACACTACTACACTACACCTACCAACATAAATGTTTTTTATTTTTGCATGTTTACCAAAGTTAGCATAACTGTGCCCATGTCACAACAAATATCTGGAACAATGTGTTTCTCATGTTTCGACGGGCGTTGATAGCTGCGACACAGTTTTAACTTTTATAGCTATCATCGTTCCTTTTGTAATTATGTCAATTTGTTGTTGTTCCATATTAAAACATTAAATTTTAGTTTAATTTAAATTAATAAAGATGTCTAAGGAGCCACCAAATATTCCACGTTAATCTATACCTCCTCTTTGTAATATACTTCTATAATTTATTTGTAAAGATTTGTAATTGACACAGGACTATTTATATTTTAAGTTAAAGATTTTATGTGTCTGTAAATCTACCAAACAATAAATAAATTCTATATTGTAGGGAACAAGAAATGGGTATCCATATTTAAAATGCCTTTTTTTCGAATTAGGAATCAAATACTAGATCGTTATAATTCGCATACAAACTTGACGCATAAAAACCCACATGATGATATAAAAATAAGTTAGCAATAAAATCAATTTTAAGGTAATTTTTTTCGGTTACAGCCTTGTAAAATATGTTAGCAATCCTAACATCATTATCCTGCTCTCATGCCATTTTATTTGATTATCGATTCCAGCAATTTCTTTTTTCTTTTACATATTTGTATTATCTACTCTTTACCTCAGCATTTATTCCACACTTTCTATGATGTCCCTCTGATTCAACCTTAGTACTAGTTCTATCTACTCTTTCCCTCAGACGGGTTTGTCAAATTTATTTATTTATTTCAGGAAAACAAACAGTTACAAAAATATCTTAATAAAAAGGTAGGGACAAAAAAAGGGGTTTACATAATGTATGTGCAGCTCAGGACGTTATCCACATCTTAAATACTACATATTTGTTAAGGAACTATTTGCACACGAGTGACATTTAAAGGTTAAAATCTAAAGAAAGTTCTTAAATCAAAAGAAAGGACAAAAAAAACATTATTTTTTAAACAATAATTAAGAAAGTTTGACGGGATAAAAATCGGCTGATTGGTACATTTTATGTTTTAATTCCCAACCTCGATCAGAGTAAAAGCTTTTTTATGATCATTATGATCACAAGTACAATAAAGTAAGCTTCAGAGTAGTATGAGTTCTATTACATTTGATACCAATTGAGGATTACGTCTTCCTATGCTATGATACGAGGATTACGCACTAAATAAACGTTAATAATGAACCGCTGTATTCGAATGTTCTCTTCATACGTTTAACGGCCAATAAAAACTGTTAAATCGCTTATACCTTAAAAGCTCAAACGTTTTATTACTACGAATTTGTCGAGTTTTCGCACAAAAAAGGTGACATTCAAACGTTCACTCGTGGTCTATTTATATCAACCATTTATTTGGTACACAACCAAATTCCACAATACAAGTGTGTAAAGTATTCTAATACTACAGTTACATCATGCATTGAGCCGCATTCAGTCGCTGACATGGCTCCGAACAGCTGCACGCCTGTTCCGCGCCACGGCACGCCGCTCTATTGTTGCGACAGAGAGAGACCCGCACACACCCATTGTGTGCGAGAGCGAGACCAACATAGCGCACAAGGAGGCGCGCAGGCTGTACTCGCCGTCCCCTCATTGGCCCGCGCTCCACCGCCCAAAAACCCCACCCCCCGCACTTCGATACCCACAAGGTCCCGATACCGAGTCGCCAGTCTATCGTCCGTCTCCGACGTGACACAATCACCTCCTCGTCTGTGCTCATTCACCGCTTTGTGCCATACATCACCATAGAGCTAATGCTCTAACAGAACTTACGACTTAGTAATTAACGTTTAATCGCTATGTCGACTTTGAGTCATCACCCGTACGCGTTCTCCATGCACCCGGGCATGTTACCGGAGTATCCCAACGTGCCGCAGCCGCTGCCGGCGACCTCGCCGCAGTCCGAGGGACACATCAAGAGACCCATGAATGCGTTCATGGTGTGGTCCAGGTTGCAGAGACGCCAGATCGCTAAGGACAACCCGAAAATGCATAACTCTGAGATCTCCAAGAGGCTCGGCGCAGAGTGGAAGCTGCTGTCTGAGATGCAAAAACGGCCATTCATCGATGAAGCTAAGAGGTTGAGGGCTCTGCACATGAAGGAGCACCCGGACTACAAGTACAGGCCCCGCAGGAAGCCCAAGCCCCCCACGCAGGGAGGAGCGCCCGGTGCCGGTGCGTTCGCGAGCTTCCCGTTGCCATACTTCGCCGGCCCGGCTCACGGAGTGAGTCACCTGGATGCGCTGTCATACTCCGCAGTGCCGCCATACTTCCCACACCAGCTGGATCACCTGCAGTTCTCCAAGCTGATGGCGCCGACGGAGAAGTTGCCGACGGTGTCGTCGTCGGCGGCGGCCGTGGTGTCTTCGTTTTACTCGTCACTGTACACGTCGCCGACGGCTCCTCCGAAGCACTTCCCCTCGTCACTGTTCCCGCAGTACGGCGTCGCGCCCTCGTCGCCAGTGTCCCCTGTCACCCCCACACAACACAGCCCGCATGATGACCAGCTCAGGCGGCCCGTCTCCGTCATATATTGAAGACCAACCTGCCTTCCTTGAAGGATGCGCATCTTTCGAGGTTCGGCAACCCCGCACGAGACGGATCCAGCAGTTTAAGTGCAACAGACTGTGAACAAGAATGTAATGAACATTATTTATTTTCTAGAGTAACAATTGATGATGTAAAGTGAGTCTCATATCAGTGGCTTGTAAATATGTTAAGGTAGACCCGCGAGGGGACGAATTGAGTTTAACTGTGATTTCTTTTGTTTTTGATGCGTCTATAAATATTTAAGGTAAAGTAGCGCCGGTTCGTTAGTTATGTGAAGTGAGATTGGTACCAAAAAGAGATTATTTTCTATAGGTGTCTCATGTAGCCGAATAGTTAAGTCTTGTCAACCCTCTATTTTGTTTTAGTGCTAACATAACGTCAGTTAGTTGAGTTATTTGTTTCTTACCCGTGTTTTCAGGGTTGGCCCGCTTTACTTTTCCATGTATAATTTATTTATTGGTTCCAACTGTAGATGTACATTTATGGACTAGTTGTCTTAATCTTAAGTCATTAGTACATCTCAAAGTGTATATAATAGTGTATTAATTGAATTATCGATGTCAGTACCAACGATGTATTATAGTATTTGAGAAAATAACTTTGTTAAATGCCATACAAAATAAACACTAAATTGTTTTTATTTTACTTTATCGTTTTAATTGACACCCTTTTAATTTTGTTTGACGTGTTGAGAGGTTCGAAGTGAAATAATTGAATTAACATTCACTTACGTGATTAGTTTGAGGAGTCATTGACTTCAACGATGAATTGACTGTAGTGAATGAATGGATAGGCACATTCCAAATTCCGGCTTAGGACTTTCAAAATATTACTTTTATAGTTTATTTCTCTCCTTCTTAATTTATTCACATTCTATAATTTATATCATATTCCACACACTTTTGGATTTATTTTAATAACAGTTAATAATGACATCAGTTATTTTGACAGTTTTAGTGTTAATTATGGCTGCTCCGACTTCCGGGCACAGAGAAACTCTTTGAACTTTAATGTCGGTAAATAATTAAATGACATTCAGTTCCTATTCACAATAATTGGTATCAACATGATTTAATTATGATTTTTTTTTGAATAAAGAGTTCGTTGTTGGTCGTTTTACATTCAATTAAGCTTATAGGTTGGTCGGTGTTTGAAATATTACCAATAAACTTAATAATTTATTATTAATATGAATGAACACAATAAATTGAGTTTGGGAAAGCTTTATTATGAATTCAATAGTTGGTATTTATAATATGAAACAGTTATTAATTATTATACACGCCTCTTTCTAGGCATGTATTAATAATCAATAACTGTTTAACACAAAGCAAAACATTACACAATCAAAGGTTTTAATTATGCAGGTGGTAAAAACGTTTCATTAAATTTGCTAATTTATTAATAAGGTAATAATATTCTGGCCCTTCAATGAAACATCATTACGATACTAAAGCCAATTATGACTTAATAATAAGAACCAAATGTAAAGTTAAATTAAAAACTACAAACAAAATCCGAGCTTAACTCCGACGGAAACTTTTGACTTAAGCTTAATGTTTTTAACAGCAGTTTCCATTGTTATTTAATGTATTCAATCTTAATTAATTGCAATAAACTAAGCTATGAAACAATGTGTTTTATGTTTGGACCGTCCCTAAAGCTTACATTCAGAATTTGGATAAGCTTTTCATCACAATATACACCGTGTTTCAACGTAATCCGTAATTTCGGCCGAAGTTGCGGTCATTTCCTACTTGAAATAAGAATGAATGGCAACACGATTTGACAATATTGTCCTTACTTTCGATGTGTTTTTGTCCAAAAAATTTTATTAATCGGGAGTCGGTTTCACTCCTGAGTATATCGAATTACTTTCAGACGGGCCCGTATCTTCGTCGACGAACTTGCGAGTAGGCACCCAGGTGTCACAATTTTACTCATGGGCTGTGGTGTTTGTGAACAAATCTCATGTGTAGCTATTATCATAAGGTAATAGGCTTCATTAATTGATTCCTATTATAAAAATAAAATCTTATTAGTTTTTGGTATGGAAAGTTGCTACTTTTGGCATCGGATTAGCAAATACTACACGTGAACACATGTTTTAGCATTCTCAGGTAAGTACTACCAGGTGTTTTTATAATGGTTTTAACGACCTTAAGGTGTAAAAAAACCGGTCAAGTGCGAGTCGGACTCGCGCACCGAGGGTTCCGTACGTATATATGATGTTGATGATTTCTGAAAAACTGTGCTATTTAGAGACATCGTTTTAGTTTTCCTGTAATCTTTACATATACTTCTATCACATAGGATAATTTCAGATTTTTATCTATGCAAACTTCGGAGATAAGGGGTAACGGTATTTTTTTTTACATTTTACATCAAAAGTGGGAAAAAAAATGTTTGAGAATGAGCAAACAGCGTTCTTTCATATGATACCCCACATGCCCCATGTATGAGCCCCATTTAAAAATTTTAAGACCTCTTTTCAGTCCCTTTTGCAAAAAATTATATAATTTTTTTAATTTATTTCTTGTTTGCAAAATAATTGGGCAAATGTCATCTAAAACTATTCTTAATTTCAAGTTGATAACATTAGTAGTTCTTGAGATATCCAGGTGTGACAGGTCTCACCATAAGGGTTCCTTTTTACAGTTTTGGTACGGAACCCTAAAAACGATGGATGGACTGTGTGAAAAATGATATGGCTGGAATGGAGGGGTTTACTGAGATGACGACTAATAGACTATCTAGTAGAGTTATGGAAAAAAAAAAATCAAAATATTTTATTTCACATAATTAGAAGCTAGGTGCACGGTTCCACTTGGTTGTTTCATATGGAGAAGAGCTGGCAAGACACTACATGAAAAATAAAGGGACATGTTGCGCCGACCCCAAATAAATTGGGATCAGGAAAATGATAATGATGGTGTAAAACAGTAAGTACCTACAGCTTAACTACAAACCGTACAACACTTAACGGTTTAGTTCAATATAAAAATAAAATAAATAAGCTTTTTATTTCAAGCATAGGTAGGTTTTTTTTTTTTTGTTAATGCAATGTAATGATTTAAAAATCATTGTCATGATTTTTAAATCATTTCTATGTCACTGCCTGCGATATCGCGTGAGTCTGTAAGAGCCTTTAGTTATTGTTATCATTTCATGGTAATATAATTTCCATAACATCTTTTCATTTGTTTTTAGTTTTCGATAGTAGTGAAACTTAAAATATAATAATAATAGTTAAACTGTATAAATTAAATTAAAGTGATGATATTTAAGATTTTTTAGGGTTCCGTACCCAATGGGTAAAACGGGAACCCTATTACTAAGGCTCCGCCGTCTGTCTGTCTGTCCGTCTGTCACCAGGCTGTATCTCATGAACCGTGAAAGTTAGATAGTTGATATTTTCACAGATGATGTATTTTTGTTGCCGCTATAACAACAAATACTAAGGGAGCTCACATACAACAAACGTGACTTTTTTGCTCGTGTTTGCTCTATATTGCTATCGGCAACAGGTAGACGCTTGAAATATTCACAGAATATTTAGTTATATATTCACTTTAAAAATAAATAATTAAATTAAAATAAAACAAATATTTAAGGGGGGCTCCCATACAACAAACGTGATTTTTTTGCCATTTTTATAGATAATGGTACGGAATCCTTCGTGCGCGAGTTCAACTCGCACTTGGCCAGTTTTTTTGAATTACTTTAATTATAATATTAATTTAAAATAAAAAATACAAATAAAAATCATAGATAAATTCCTCAAGTAATGGGTTTTTTGAGGGTGAAGGCCTCCTCCAAAGAACGCCAGTGGTATCGGGCTTTGGTTTCTGTCATCCAGTTTTTGCCTGCGACTCGTGTGATATCGTCTGCCCGTCTAGTTAAAGGTCTTGCTTTTTTCTAAGTCCCTGTAGGACCTGGCCATGACGTCATACGAATATAACGTACGCCATTAGTTCAATAATTATATACCTACAATTTTACAATATACATATGTTCCTTGTACAAATACGTCGGGTGTCATTGCACTGTATAATTAATCATGATTAGGTATATTTATTTTAGCCATTCAATATTATTTTAAAGAAGGTTTTTAACATGTACGAACCGGCTTTGGGTTTTTTGACAATACCGAAATTACTTTTCGGTAAAGATCAGACAGTAAGATTAATAACTACGCAAAATCGAATACTTATGACATATTTTATGTTGTCGCGATTTTTTGAGAGTGCGTTTTATTATACATCGATATGAAGACGAAAAAAATTATACCTTTTCGAATTTACACCGAAAATATTGTCAGATAGGTAAAAAAAAAATATTGCATAGTTTACCTAGGAGACGATCACAGATATTTCGATAAAGTTCAGGTGATTACAAGATATTAATTAGTAGAATTTACCATAACAAAATTTCAAGAAAAGTCGTGTAGTGTAGTGACACCGAACATTTAAAATTTGCTCCACGCCACCCGATAGATGGCGCTGTGCACTTACTTCAACAACATACGATAGAAAATATTATCCCATAACATAGAAACAAATCTTAAATGAGTACTTATCATGAACTTTATACAAAATTGGAAGAAACTTTGTACAATACAAACTCAATAAATTTGCCCGCCTTTTCCCAACTTTGTTAGGGTCGGCTTCCAGTCTAACCGAATGAGTTGAATACCAGTATTTTACATGGAGCCTATCTGACCTCCACGACCCAGTTAACACGATAAGACAGGTAAGAAATGAGAAAATATACTTATCTACCCTTGGTAAGCCGGTCAGACTTTCTGGTTTCTGATGACCCATAACGACTGTCAAAGATCCACGAATGACAGCCGGGACCATCTTAACGTGCTTTACGAGGCACGGAGAGGTCTTGGTAAGTTATGATGGTCACTGATGGATTGACCCATGCGGCTGTGATTACCTACTTAGCCACGAGCTCCTATGAACCACCTACAACTCCTATGAACTATGAACAATACAAACGAATCCGTCTAAAATATAAAACAGATTTCCCAACAAACAAAAGAAGTTTACTAACTTCAGTTAGTTACTTAGAACTATTTTCAGTTTCCAGAACCAATTTATACATTAATACGAAAGAAATTGTACTCCAACTAACAAATAATATTCATAGTCACAGATATAAACTGTCCCAGATATAGACACAATATTCTAGATTAGTTTCTGTACAACTTGGGGGATCCATTCGGCCCCCAGCCCCCTTGATTGTGAGCATAAAACAGGGTTTTCAATTTAATAATTAGGAACCCTTTTGTGTGCGAGGGCGTTTTTCAAATCAATTGTTTTATTTTATACCGTTCTTAGCTTTAACGGTGGAGCTGTTAAGTTAGCAGGGGACTGTAGAAGGAAAACTTTTTGAATTAATGAAAGAATTAATATTTTTAATTCGAATTCGATATTTATTATTTCGAATCCGGAACGAAGTGATCCGGCAGAGAACCAAAGTTGTCGACATAGCCCACAGAGTAAGCAAGCTGAAGTGGCAATGGGCCGGCCATATTAGCCGTAGAACCGATGACCGTAGGACGACGTGTTCTTGAGTGAAGACCGCGAATTGGCAAACGTAAGGTAGGACGCCCTCAGGCTAGGTGGAGCGACGATCTTCGCAGGGTGGCTGGTGGCAGCTGGATGAGAGTTGCCGAGAATCGAGCTGAATGGTGTGCAATTGGAGAGGCCATGTCCAGCAGTGGACTGCTATGGGCTGATGATGATGATGAATATTTATAATTGTCTGGAAGGAAAAATATTTTTTTACCTCGGAAATATTCTGTTTATCATTATAAATCAGAGAGAAAAAGTGCTTTAGCCGCTAGCGCTATAGCGTGGAAAGGTTTTTTAAATTCGAACCTTTTTATTTAATACTTAATTATCTATATCGCCAATACACTGAAAACGTATTAATCCTTATTTCGTGTCAGTCAGCCAACCTCATTTTTTGAATGATCGCACTGGAAGATTGCATGAATAAAAAACCGGTCAAGAGCGAGTCGGACTCGCGCACCGAGGATTCCGTACGAATATATGTTGTTGATGATTTCTGAAAAACTGTGCTATTTAGAGACATCGTTTTATTTTTTCTGTAATCTTTACATAAGCTTCTATCATATAGAAAAAATTCAGATTTTTATCTCTGCAAACTTCGGAGATAAGGGGGGGGGGGGAACGGTATTTTTTTTCACATTTTTATCAAAAGTCGGAAACTATGCTGTCTAAAAAAAAAAAATGTTTAAGAATGTGCAAACAGCGTTCTTTCATATGATACCCCACATGCCCTAGTAGCCCCACTTCAAATTTTTAAGATCCTCTTTCAGTCCCTTTTGCAAAAAAGATATATTTTTTTAAATTTATTTCTTGCTTGCAAAATGGTTGGGCAAACGTCATCTAAAACTATTCTAAATTTCAAGTTGATAGCATTAGCAGTTCTTGAGATATCCAGGTGTGACAGACAGACTGACAGACAGACAGACAGACTTAGTCTCACCATAAGGGTTCCGTTTTACCATTTTGGTTCGGAACCCTAAAAACCTTAAAATGTATTCTCTTTATTCAATTCACTTTCCATCATTTTGGTTTGTTTTTTTTTTAAATCGTAAGAAATCATAAAATATGAGCGAGTCAAGCAGCGACGAAGATATAAATTTAATACCTGCAGAGTACAAGCGGTACCGGAAAATTCGCGCGAAAAGTACATAAAAGCGTACAAAATGTAACTTTCATTTACATATTACCATATTCTAGTAATTTTGCTTTTAATTTTAAAATAAATAAACACCAATTTAATATGTTATTTAAGCTGTTTCTTGCACCTAGCATTTACCTCGCTGTAGTGACGTGAAAAGTTGTGTGTTCCACTCGGCAGCAAAGTTATTCTGCGTCTCGTACTTACCTTTGAAACCAGGATTACGCTCAGGATTCAATACCTACAAGCACTCGCGCCAAAAAACAACTATGCAAGCTTATACCCATCCTGCATAACAAATAACTATTATTTTTACAGTGGATTTCATAAATGCGGGTTTTAAAATCTAAGATTTAACTTTTGCGGTGACTAGGAGTTTTTTTTTTGGTTGGGAAATTATCAAATAATTTCTCCCGCTCTGGGCTGAGCGGGAGGGCGTGTCAGACTTTTACTGACTAAAACCCACCCGTGTTCCTTCCGTTGCCTGTGTGCCACGGCCACGATATCCCTTTCGGACAAACTCGCAACCCTGGCAGGCATTGTTCCTGACGGACCCCGTCAGTTGGTGCTGACATCTCTTTGAGGCGCGCGTGGAACACCACGCGCCGTCGACCCGGGCCTGGTCCTTATCGGACGGCGAGCTACCCATCGCTCTCCGTCCGCAAGCCCGCGCCTACGGTGGCCGGAAATCGGCTTGCAACTCCCGACGCCCGGGGCGTCTCCTGCGGCGACTAAAGGCGTGAGGGCGCGAACCCTGCCTCACCCTCACGCGTTCCGCCTCCTTCGCGAGCATTACTGCTTCGCAGAAGGAGGTGACGGCCTCCCATGCACTCTCGCTCCGAACCATGGCCTGAACCAGGGCCGGACGCGAGAGATCGCTGCCGCCGATCGCCTCCGTGAGGACACGGCGGTGCTCCGCCCAAGCCGGGCAGACCTCCGCCGTATGCTCCACCGTATGACTAGGACCCTACGTTAATAATTTTTAAATGTGGTTTGGTGCAATGGAATCGTAGGTTTATTATTCAAAGAACTTAACATAGCCTACTGCTTTTAGAGCTTAGTGAACTTAAAGAATGATTGCCTTTTTACCCGCGCGACAGCAAATACTTACGTTAACTTATGTTTTTTATAAGGTACAAGATATTTTGTAAGTTGTAACAAGATATTTTTCTTCATGTCATCACAGAAGAGCGGTGTTGGGCCAGTGTTAAAGACCAGTGTAGTGGCCCAACGATTCGAACCATGACGGGCGCTTTACTTTGTGTTAATTATTTCATCACCACTGTTCTCAAAACGGAGAAGGAAAACATCGTGAGGTAACCGGCATGTCCTACAACCAGAAATTCGAAGACAAGTGACATCTACCAACCCGCACTGGGCCCGCGTGGTGGGTTACGGACCACTTCATCTCACAGAGAGGATGCCTGTGTCCAGCATTTGGAACACTATAGGCTAATTATAAATCACAAAAGAACAGCAATCTGATGATAGAAGAAATGAAGAAGGTCGGAAAGAAAAGGGTCATGTTCGGAAGAAAAAGTTGTCAGATTGATGTCACCGATTTTTTGTTTATTCGCTTTGGTATCTGAAACCGCCTATTCTCTAGCCCCAAATGAAAAGGAATCCAACGACTTTTGAATTAATCATTAGTTCGGTAGGTCATTGTTTAGATCTACGGTCTTTAAAGGGTTTCGGCGATTTCGCTGTCGAATTCGTCAAGTAGATTTGTCTGTCGAAAAGTAAATTAATTTGTCAATTATTGATGATTTTGTGTCAATTTGATATTTAAAGGAGTTGAAAGAAGGTTAAGTTTGGAATAATGAAGCTTATTAATATTTATTGTTTTATTAATTAGGGAAATATTGGGGTTTTAATTGTTATTTCTATTATTGATATATGCATTTCGTCTATGGATGAATTACCGACTTGTGAATATCCTGCTTTCGTCGAACTAAAACAACTGAAGATTAGAAAACTTTATATTGTTAAAATCGTTCTATACAAACCGCGCATTGTAATTGATAGGCCACCGACACAAAATACCCAATAATATTAAAATTTTCAAATATGGAATCACGAATTAAACCCGAGTGTTGCCAGCATTCGAGCATTTTCTCCCGTTCGAGTGTGCCCCATTTTCCCCGTTCCCAGCGTGGGTATTGTAGTGAAAATATATGTTGTATGGAGACGGCATCACAATGAGAAGTCCGTGTTATTTATTTAGATGTATTTCATTGTGCGGACCGGAGTTCGATTCCGGCGTACTGCCAGACGGGAGGCAATCGAGCCAGGACCACTGTGCCCGTACAGGTAACGGATTGGCAAATAATTGAAATCTAGCCCCTGCTATTGTTAGAAAAATCTAACGAAAAATGTATTTGTGCGTTCTGACTTAGAGTGGGTATTGTACGAAGATGGAGCACCATGTATTAGAGCACACTAATGCGTCTTATTTAACACATTGGTTATTGAAATCCATATTTATCTGGATTGATTTAAAACAAGCCTGATCCTAATTAGGCAATTATTTTGAAATGAAGAATCGTGCTAAAGGTATTTGACATTGTAGTCTTACTACAAAATAATTAGGTACAGTTCGAGGTAAAGTTTTGCTTTGGTAAAGCATTAGCAAAGTATACAATTCGACTGTAACGCAACACACCTAAAAGTATAAATCCAAAACAACATCATCATCATTTCAGCCGAAAGACGTCCACTGCTGGACATAGGCCTCCCCTAAAAAGAGGGGGGTTTGCCATAATCCCCATGCTTGGCAGACGGGTTAGCAATAGCAGTATGGTGTGTACGCTGCTGCCCATTCTCTAGTAAGTCCCTTAGTCGCCTTTTACGACATCCACGGGAAGACATAGGATGGTCCTATTCTTTAAGTCCGGCACCACATGGAACATCGGACTTCCAAAACAAAACCTACCATATTCAATCAACATCATCAATCACGAAACACTACAAAAATTCAATAAAAAAACCAACAGAATCATTTCAAAATGATTCGCAAACATTTCACTTGTCAATGCCACAAACAAAACGTCGTCAAGACAAAAGCTTTGATGGCCAGTGTTGCCAGTTATAAAATAAACTGCAATAATGGCGCTCGATCGTGATTCGAAAATTTCTCGCGTCAATACCTATTGAAAGTGATAAATGATATTTATATGGACAATAGCGTTGTCAAGATTAATTAAAGTTAGTGTTGCTTAAATAGTTAGTTAAGCAAAGACCGGGTAGCTTTTTGTGTTCTATGAAAAGAGGTTGCAAGGTATAGAGGACTTTGTTGTTGCATTGCCTTGTGGGTTTGTTTAAAATTGTTCAGTTTGTGGCTGATCGTGTTATGAAATCAAAGCTGTTTATATAGATTTTACATATTTAATGTATTTTGTTATGGTAGTAGATATATTGAGTAAGCAATTCTTTATTAGGGTTCCGTACCCAAAGGGTAAAACGGGAACCCTATTACTAAGGCTCCGCCGTCTGTCTGTCTGTCTGTTCGTCTGTCACCAGACTGTATCTCATGAACCGTGATAGTTGGACAGTTGAAATTTTCACAGATGATGTAATCCTGTTGCCGCTATAAGAACAAATACAAAAAAACAGAATAAAATAAATATTTAAGGGGGCTGCCATACAACAAACGTGCTTTTTTTACTCTTTTTTGCTCTATATTGATAATGGCAACAGCAAGACGCGTGAAATATTCACAGAATATTTAGTTGTATTTTCACTTTAAAAATAAATAATTAAAATAAAATAAATATTTAAGGGGGGCTCCCATACAAAAGACGTGATTTTTTTGCCATTTTTATAGATAATGGTACGGAATCTTTCGTGAGCGAGTTCGACTCGCACTTGGCCAGTTTTTCTTTAATTGTATAGGTATTTGAGACAGTGCTTTAAATTGACACGATGAAGCAAACGGTTAAATAAGATGGACTTTAGTTTTATAAAAACATTGACTTCAGGGTTATTTATTTCATCACATTTCTGCTAATGAAGTGTCATTGTGTCTTTAAAACATTACGTTTCCATTATATTTTACTCAACTTTAGAGACCGTATTCTAAGTTGGTGCTCATGGACACTTACCCTTTAGGAACAGCATAAATGAAAATAGCACACATCATGTCAGTTTAGGCGACACAAAGCGTCTGAGAAAAATAAATCTATTAATTTTCGAGAGGAATTAAGAAAATGAAAAGGACACAATTTTGTAAAAGAAGCATCTTTATTCAACCATTAGCTTTTGCCAGCAGCTTCACCCGTGTGGAGGTCAGATCCCACACGAACGTACTACCTGGATAAAAAATATTCTATGTCCTCACCCAGCTCATGGTCTACCCGTGTGCCCAATTTCATCGCAATCCGTTCAGCCGTTTTAGCGTGAAAGCATAACAAACACACTTTCTAAACTGATAAAATAACTAGCTACACCCCGCGGTTTCACCTGCGTAAGTCTCGATCCCGTGGGAATAAAGGGATAAAAAGTAGCCTATATGTTAATCCAGAGTGTCAGCTACCTCGATACAAAATTATATCAAAATTGGTTTAGCCGTTTTTACGTGAAAGAGTAACAAACATCCATCCATCCATACTTACAAACTTTCGCGTTTATAATATTAAGTAGGATAATAACTAGCTGCGCTCCGCGGTTTCACCCACGTAAGTCTCGATCCCGTGGGAATATTGGGATAAAAAGTAGCCTATGTCTTAATCCAGGGCATTAGCTACCTCCATACAAAATTTTATGAAAATTGGTCTAGCCGTTTGAGCGTGAAGAAGTAACAAACATACACGCACACACACACTCACAAACTGTCGCCTTATCTTTAAATGATGATGTCCAGCAATGGACGTCGTTCAGCTGAAATGATGAAGATGATGAGAAGCCAAAAGACGTCCACTTCTGGACATAGGCCTCCCCCAAAAGCAGAAGAGGGTTGCCATAATCGCCACGCTTGGCAGACGGTTTGGCGATCACAGTATGGTTTTAAAATGCTTAAAGTACGCTGCTGCCCATTCTCTAGTAAGTCCCTTAGTCGTCTTTTACGACACCCACGGAAACCAATAGGGTGGTGGTTTTCTTCTTCACTACACGGAACCAACACCAACACTGCTGGACATAGGCCTCCCTAAGCATCACCACTTTGACCGTTTCTGTGAAACCTTCAATACACAAACCAAATCAGAACACAAAACCGAGAAAAACAATCTGCAAAACCCTTAAAACTAATACCACAAATAAAAAACATAAAAATGAGGACGTATTAACATATTTTTCCGAGAAAGCGAACACACGAGCGCCAGGATTACTCCCCCTTCGAAAGAGAGAAATAAAAATAAAATACAGTACACATACAAATAAGGCATACGTTATATTGTGCGACAACCCTTATCTCGAGACTTGTGCTTTGAATTTAATACCATCGATTTTCTTCTAAGGAGGTAAGTACGTGTTTGATTTTGTCACGAGAATGCGTAATGAAATTGAGGTGCTTGGTGGATTATTTTTATCGAATATGGTATTATTAATATATAATGTTTGTGTGTTGTAAGGAATATATTTCCTTGGTGGCAACGTTTTCTTCGTTTTATATTGGTGTGTAACTGCCGATTGATTTTTGAGTGTTAATTTCTTGAGACCAACCTTGTTTATGTTGTAACTTCTTTATAATATATTACATAATATTCATATTATTGTGTCTCTTTATCTCTTTAATAGCTTTTGTTTATGGCTCACTTTTACTTTTACCCAAACTGCCTTGTATTGTAGTGTTCTTTATCAAGCTTTTCCTGTAACCATGTTTGATTTAAAGAAAAGACAGATCGTTTTACAACCTGTGTATATCAATAAAGTCTACAATCAAGAAAAAAATAGAAAACAATCAAGAGCCAAATTAATTGAGAGCAAATAATATACAACACAAAACATCAAGGCAATGAAAGTTCAATTAATATGCATTATTCAATCAACATTTAGATAAACCACAATAACAAAGTGCATTACACGCTACAAAAAGCCTTTGTCACCGCCAACGATTAAACTGCCGCGAATCGCATTAGTGCCGCAAATGTGTCGCAATGAAAAATCGCAGTCGTATCATTGTGCACTACAATTACAATAATAAAAAGTGTACCAAACGCTTCCCTTACTCGCTTTTGACGAACAAAAATAACCCTAAAAGCTTTGTTGTAAAACTCACCAACCTTTTACATATCACCAAAAATAAATATATCATCCAGATAAATATGAACTGTGTCTTTGGTGGTGTTGGGTTCAAATTCGTGTACGTTAGCTTTTTTCGGCTGCTGACCTTTATATATGAATAAATTAATTTGTAGTTAGGACCATTGTGCTATAGTTTCTATTATTGGGCGATGTTAATTGTTAAAGTTCTCGGCTGACAGTTACGCGTTGGGTTAATGGGTATACGGTGTTTCAATAGTTATTTATCCCATTGTAACAATGTTTTAGGATGAATAGTATTCACCGAATTTGGGTCTAGAATGTTACGGAGTTCATTCAGCAGTGAGTGAGTGATTGACCCGGACTCATTTTATTACTCAAAAGCTCTTACGTGCATTTAACAGTAGTTATTATAACGCTTAATATAATGGCCGTGTTGTAATCTGTATTGATCTACGATTAGAATTGTAAATGTATTTGACTTTAGGTTTTAATTGTTTTCATTTGAATTTTCATAATGGCTTTTAGTTGAGTCATTATTAAATACGAGTTTTATTTAATGAAAGCAAATCTCTGTTTATTTTCCATAGTATATTAGTTTTGTTTCTAGGATTGGGATTTTGTTGTCATCTACATGGGTGTTTTCTTAGTTTTCCTTGGAACTTTAGATTCATAGAAATATTTGACATGTAAATAGAAGACCTTCATTATTTCTTCAAAATAAGTAATTGATTTGAAGCATGTTCAATGTTTTACTAGGTTTATCGAATTATCCTGAAAATATATACTATGTGCAATTTGCCTACTAATTGATTATTTTAAATTACCATTATGACGCAAGAAAACAGGATAAAACCATGAGAAAATCAATTGTTATTAATTCAGAAAACTATTTTATTATCCAGAAGCAATAATAAAATATCGTTTATAATTCGTTCAGCTTGTCACATAATACATATTCCTATATACAGAAGAATAGCGAATTTAAATCAACAATAGGCAATAGATGCATTAGGAACAGAAAAACCAGCAAAATGTTCTATTGTTGGTTCAAATAAATATTCATAATTATGTCTAATGATAGCACCAACAATGTGTTCCATTCATACATCAGGACCAGGATTTGTGACGTCACACGTGTCCACATTGCCATAAACGTCACCACCGTGTCTTGTATGATTTATCTTTTCAACAATCATTTTTACAACGTTTCCCTCCTTCCCCCCTTCGCCGTGATTAATGATGGATGAATTCCTGAATAATTACCAAGACTTTTAATATTCAAGTGATTTCGTAACGTCTGTATCAAGGTATTTCCTACTCTGTGTCGTTATGTTAGATTTGATTTTAGATTGAGATATTCAGATGACCCTTCAGAAGATACTTGGTTTTGAAACGATTTTTGTGACTGCTGTTCCTGATAATGATTTTGTGTAGTAAAATGAAAGAGATAAAGTTCGTTTTTGGTTGGCGAAGTTGAGAGTAACCAACAAAAAACGTGAATACCATTCAATGCAAATCTCACTCGAGTTTTAAGGGTAGTGTGCGTAATTTGTTATAATTGTCCCCCCATACTCATGTTTGTTCGCATGTGGCATTTTTATTGCGAATTAGTCGCAATCATTAATTTTGTTTTTCTTTTTATAAAAGTTAATATATCGAGTGCTCTTCTTGTGGTAAATATAATTAGAATGATTTTTATGATCGTTCATTGTGCGGTTCTTGAATGTGAGCTATCGTTTGCAATGAGTTTTATTGTTAATTGTTTAGTTGATTTTTGTATGAAATATGAGGTATTTTGCTGTAGTGTGTATTGTATCCGTTGTAAGTACTGAAGTATTTGAATGTGATTCTGAATTATGAATTTCTTTTCAAAGTTTATGAGTAATATTTTCTTGAGGAACTTGAATTATTGTTTTTATTGAAGCAGCAAGCTAAAAGTATTACAAACTTTTAGCTTGGTATTTATTTCTCTTCAACATGCCTTTCTTTAGGTTTATTGAATGAATCTTGGTTTGGAAAAGGGTGATATTTCCCTATGTTGTCAACTGTGTTTTACCTGTTGTTTAAATTTCCTGAAAGTGACCTATCATCATTGTAGAGCGTTTACAACACATCGTTCCTTCTGCAAAATACAACCGTATATAATATCTAGTTCTTTTATCTAATTGCGAACATCCCTATTCTCTTGAGAACCGGATACCACCGCTTCTTTACGCTCGGTTGGACCTCTATACCGACCTCTAATATACGTTGTATATCTTTTTAATAATATAATAATAAATACATGAACGATACCCGCTCAGGAACAAAGGGTAACAATAACGATACCTATGTGTGTCCGCTTGAAAATTCAATGGATTTTTGAGTGGTCTCGTTTGGTTCGCATTGTGTTCTGTAAGCGATATTGTGAATTAAATTATGGATTTTTTTGAAGTGTCTATGGGTGTGGTTTTGAAATAAGAGCTGATGTGCTATCAACCTTAGAATTGTGGAAATCATAGCTTGTTTTTTTCGGGTCTGATGATACTTGTGGAATCTAGATCGATACATAACAGATCTGCAGCTTTTGGATAGTTAATATCGGCGTTTTCGCGGAAGGTTACATGACACCTCAGCGCAATACGTCGCCGACCCCACGTACTACTTAGTTAATGTTTTTTGTTTTAATATTTAATAGTTTATTATTTTGTAAGATATATTTGAGTATTTTATCTATGGGCCTTAGTTGCCTGATAATAAAGCATTATTATTAATATTAATATCGAATATTTCTTACACAAATGGTGGAAAGTCTTACAATTCGTATTATTATATATATTTTTCACTTCTTGTACAGTTACAAAATAGTCTTTCAACGTTATCAACGCCTCAAATATCTTCATTCAACCTACGTACTGGTCTCCTTTTTAAATCCTCGTACAATATCACATAAAGGCGTATATACACGTGTACATAGGCTCGTTATTCAGTGGCACTCAAGCGGGACACTTGGTGACAAGTCGGTCGTGAACAATTTGCGGTGTGCCCCCTCCATGGGTCGTTAGCGTGATGGTAAGAGGTAATGAAGGTACTTCGGTTAGGCATGACATTGCCTAGAACATGGTTCATGACTTAAGGTTGCCTGGATTAGATACCTATAGCTGAATGAGTAATTTACAAATCAGATGTGATAATGGGTTAAATGGAATAAATTGGGTTGCAATACAAAAGAAAACTTCTTCTAGTGATCTTCAGATTCAGCAATGTTTGAAGATGTCTTATATTTTTGTGCTGAATTCGATTCTGCAACAGTTAATTTTAGACATCAAAACATCTATGTGTAGCATTTCATACCCCTGCAGAACTAAAAAAATGGCTTGTAGGTATACCGAGACCTGGAAACCACCACCACTTTCCAGTACCAACACAAAAAAACATGCTATTTATCAAGAAAACGAAAACCACGCGACATTTCAAACCAGTATTTCAAGCACGAGTTCCATTTAAAGAACTAACCCTTACAAAAGAGATAAAACACGCCATTTAATCACGAGCTATCGACCAGCATCAATTATATGGTGGCAAATACAATTAAGCAAATAAACAGACATTCGCATATTGACGGTGACATCCGAGGGGCCCACGATTCTTATGCAAATGGAGCCAACAAGGGGCCCGCTTGTGAGAATAGCAATAAAAATTATTGCACGCCGAATTAATCTTGCAGCGTTGTTTTGAAATTTTTACGTCTGTTAATGATCATTTTTATGATTATTTGTACAGAGGAAGTGTTAATGTAATTGATATTAATGTTTTGGTTTCATTAATAACTTTGTGGTTAGTATTAATACTGACCACTGTCCTTTTTTTGAATGTTGGGGGCTGTTTTAATACACTTATGAAGTGCACGCTTATTATTTATCGTTATTCACCTATCTTCAATATTTTGAACTTGAGAAGCTTCTTGTGTAGAAGCTTCCCAAGTTCAAAATATTGAAAACTAGCTTTTGCCCGCGTTTTCGCTGGCGTGGAACTACAAAATCATCCCACGGAAACGTACTACCGGAATAAAAAGTATTCTATGTCCTAACCCCCAGGTCATGGTCTACACATGTGCCAAATTTCATCCAAATCCATTCAGCCGTATTCGCGTAAAAGCATAACAAATAAACAAACAAGCTAACTTTCGCATTTGTAATATTGGTAAGGATTAGGACATGGATTTCAGTTTTTACAAAGGTACAGTCAATATATATGTCAGAGCCGGTCATTAGTACGGACAATAACGAATCAAGCCCGCCACCGGTGACATCGCGTGATCTACCCACACCTCTGGCGCGCTACCACAGAGTCGTGATGTTTTGAGCCGATGGCGAGGAGAACCTTCAAGACTCAGTGTCTGGTCTGATCGCATCGGAGTTAAGACGTCGCGAAATTGTACTCAATTCGTTATGCTCGGTTATAGTGGTGATTTTAATTTTAGTGATTGTGTCAATTTGTATATTTCAAATAAACGCTGTGTATCGCACCCAGTGTGTTTTCATTGCACGAAACCCAACTGCTGCCCACATGATGTCCGAATCTAACAGAGTAAATCCTGACGCTCCGACATATATTACATGTTATTTTACCATTCATCTACCACCAACGCAATTCTCTTCTCACTTGGTTCCAACTTCTGTGAAACGGAAAACATAGCTACACTAGCTAATTATAATCCAAATCAAAGCGTTCAGCTCATTATAAGGTTTCTTCAACACTTGGCGTCTGCGAACTGCATATATTCATGATCACGTTTCTATGGAAACACATGAGTGCCATGAAAACCTAATCAATTAGGTTTCCTAAGTGAGACTTAATGGGAAATGTGAAATTGAATGCTTAGAACTCAGTTAAGTTAATTCTGTAGGTAACTGTTTGTTGCTTGATAAGTTTTGTTGTGAAGAGACAAAGGTTGGTGAAACGAAAATGAAATAATATGATGGCGCAGCAAGCGACGCCATCTAGATTTATTACGAAGTTACTGAATTCACCGAAAAGGTCGGATAAGAGTGAGTAATAATAATAAAATTATGTGGGCCCCTTCGCTGACCCACAACTAAACTGGGCGGATGCTGGTTGATAAATGAAACAGAAGAATATATTGTTCCAAGAGAGTGCTTCCTTATTTTGCTATTTACTGTGGCATATAACTGTCTATAGGCAAAATACATACATTTTAAGAGCATGTAGAATGTTTAATAAGGTGTGCCGCCGGGAAGCTTGATTTATTCACAAATAGTGTCCAGAAATGAAAAAAAATGTTAAGTAACTTTTTCTTTGAAGAGTAACATTGTTGCGTAATGTATTTTATTTTTGTTTAAATTCTTAACGCTTTTACCGTTTTGTCTATTTCATACATAAGTTTTTATAAGTGGAAACTTGTAATTGGCTTTCTTCTACGTATAACTTCTGACTACTCTAATGTATTAGCTGTAAGTTTTCTTAAAATTAATAAAATAAAATAAATAAAATATTAATAAATTTCATAAATAATTTAATATTAATATTTGTAAATTAATGAATAATGTAAGAAATATTTGTATTATAGTAGATATTTGCACACCTGTTTAGGTAGGATATGGTTTAAAGAACTTGTTTGTATGTATCACCTCATGCACCTACCCATATTCAAGCAAATAAATGATTTGATTTGACTGGCTGCTGACAGTCACTCTAGCAGAGGGTCGCATTGATGGTTGCGTGGCGGCTGTATTCTGATGACAGAATGATGTCAGGGGAGCCGCTATCGTACTACGTTCACGACGAACTGCTATATTCCTGATGATATTGAAGCTGCTGAACCGCTAACACGTGGACCAATTCTGGTGAATGATAAAGGCTGCGCCGTTAAATATACATAGATAATCTTGCTGGAATGCAATATCAAATTAAAATTCTTTAATTCAGACAATGAGTCCATAGTTAAAACAACAAAATAACTTAATAACTAGTGTTAGTAATGACGAGATAATACAAATACATCAAATATCAACAGGTATGGATTCTTACCCAGTGGCGCAGCATAGGGGAGTCCCATCGATCTGAGAACACGCTCAGGAGACTGTTGGTGCTTGCGCGCAGCCGGCCGGCTATGGAGGCGGTCCTTTTTCTTATTATGGCATAAAAATCGTCTGTGCTCGCCTCCGCAAACATTGTGGACGCACTAAAACGCCACGATAGTTCCAACAGTATCCTAAACGCGTTATTAGTTATTTATATCGCTGTATGTCCTCTGCGTAAAACGGGTCCAAAGACTGCACGTGTAGAAAGACTGACTGACTGACTGATATCGTCACTATTCATAAAACCTATACCTACCTTTATTCAAGAGAGTAGGTATACTCTTTGTACGTCATCCCCGTTCCATCCGGTCACACACGTATGCCGATTGTGAGTACAACGCACCTGAGGTCAGTATATATGTCCTTCCAGGATGTCCCCTCCTGGCGTGTGCACTAACATACATCTTGTACATTTTTTTGTTTTGATGACCATACAATCTAGCACTGAAAATCCCGGTTATAGGTAATCCAAATATATTAAGTGTCTCTTATATCATGTAGATATCACTTACCAAAATTTTTTTTTTTTCAAGCAGTGAAAAGTGATAAATTTATTCCCAAAATATAACATAATTATTTACATTATCTATAACTAAAAAAATATAGTTTTTTTTTTTTTAATGACTAAAATATATTATTAAAAGGAGTCCCTTTAGGCAAGGTTCCGAAGATACTGGCAGCGTTCCCCCTTTGAATAGCTAGACTAATTCTTTGTCCGAGGTAGCTGCCACTTATCAAAATAAAGATGTTTCTTAAATTTATGCCAAAAAATTGCTACTACTCCAAAATTCCCAACAATAGCTTCACACTTGTGTACAACCAAAATACACACTCATGGTCCATCAGTCGGAAACTTGGCTCATCCAAACAATTCTGGGCTATCACAATACTGATCCTAATCGAGGCTCACACCCTAACAATCTCCAACTATGCATTAAACGGTTCTGTACCCTGGAGACTGGACCGGCGTGACTGGCCCGTTTATCCCTAAAATCCGAGCGCTATGCAAAAAGGGTCTTTCTGAAGATTGATTGTTTAACAGTTATATCAAGAGCTATAGTTGGGTTTCTTAAAAGCCTGGTCAGTGAGTTCGATTTACATTTTAAGTGGGTGTTGGTTGGGAGTTTGTAGAGTTATTGTTGTTTTGCATGTGTGGAAAAGTGGGTTTGAATATCGGAAAACTTATTTGAATAACGTAGTGAGCTGAAAAGCGCTAAGCTCGAAATCAAACAGCTTAGTAATACGGATGTCCAAGCTCAAGGATAACCATTTCACTCCTCTTAAGATTTTAGTCCTATTTGCGAAATGGTATACCTTCAAAATGTGTCAAACTTTTGTTTTCTACTCCAAAATGAATGGTATTCCGTTACACAAAGTATGTTTGAAAACTTTAAATGTCACCTGAAAGAAACCACTATGTAACTTGGCCTCTAACAACGTGGAAATCTGGTAAAGATTACAAAACTCCACTCAAAGGTACTATTGTCGTCAAAAAATATTGTGTCCTTTGTGCTAACTACAAATGAGGTATACACGAACTGAAAAATCCACAAATATTATTCAGAAAAGCTAAACGCGGATGTCATAAAGCATTTGACAATGATGCTCGTGTCGGCCGAGTTAGAGCACTAATTACTAACGTAGTACGCCTGACAACGTTCATATTACCGACGATCATTTACAAACAGTCATTATTGCATTCGCATAAGGTCTAAATTAGAAACCCAAGGCACTACAATATTTGTAATTTAGACAATATTTGACGAGCGTGTTCGACAATTTGTGTCAAAAAATACGCTTGTTATTAATGTCGTTATTAGTAAAGTTACGTATACTTGGGCCTGACGAATCGCCCCGCCATTGTCGCGACCCGTAAGTGTAGATAATGGGCTTTTGGAAAATATTAGCGTTGGCAACTGATATCTATATTGTTGTTACGATTTTGAAGCAATTAAGCAAATGAACGTTAGACACGTTCACGGTGCGAAAACTCGATTATTCACAAGATTTGTAAGTGGAGATAATTTCTAAATATTTTCGGCACATAATTCGCTTCGAATACTTTGACAACTTTGTTATTGTTCGGCTTGAATATTCAACAGACAGCTTATTATGAGTTAAAACGTTTTGAGATATCTTTTTGATAAATTGAATGAGAGGATAAATCTAATAAATCAAGCATTGAGATTAAATTATATGTTAAAGTAGACTATATACTTCTATTGTTGATAATTACAGGCTTAGAGCATAAACAGACATAGAAACTATAAATACAAATCCATTATTTTACATAAATAGTTCACGTGTAAGCAAATTCCCATTTAAATGAACACTTACAAAGTCTAACAAATACCAACTAGTACAAAGTTTCAAAGGATCATCACGCTCTTGAAAAGGATAATTGAAATCGCCCACATCCTCCAAGTTTGTATGGTCATTGTTGAATGTCCACACGACTCGCAATAGTACCTACTATTAGCCAACAATTATATATTGTCGTCAATAGCATATAGTGCCATGTTGATGTTAAATAGTCCGCCATGTGTTAATATGATAGATTTTTTAGCGCTTATTGTTAATCACCACGAAAAGTAAATGTGACAATTTTATTTTACTTTTAGAGGTCGCGGATGGAGTCTTGAGTTGTAGCGGATGTAGTGGATTGAATTTGGAAAAATGAGATTTGGAAATACTTTGATCAAGTGATGCTTTATGTCTTTCCTCGATGAAGCAGCAGTCACTGAAATAATGTAACAGAAAACAGTGCAGATGCTGGTGTTCAAGATTGTTTTGTTTGTGATAGCAATGAATTCTATTTATTTATTGTACAAAGTAAAGCAGCTCACCATCCAAAATTTGCTGCTTAAAATGAGCTCCCAAATATGGTTCGCCTTGAGTAACTTTATTTAGCTTACAATGTGATGGAAAAGCACAAAGCTCTCAGTCTACTGCTGGCTTTCAAAGAAAACAAGTCTGCACATTTCAGCAATTCAAAGAAATCAAGTCTGCACATTTCAGCAAATCAAAGATCTCAAGTCTGCACATTTCAGCAATTCAAAGAAATCAAGTCTGCACATTTCTGCAATTCAAAGAAATCAAATCTGCACATTTCAGCAATTCAAAGAAATCAAATCTGCACATTTCAGCAATTCAAAGAAATCAAGTCTGCACATTTCAGCAATTCAAAGAAATCAAATCTGCACATTTCAGCAATTCAAAGAAATCAAGTCTGCACACTTCAGAAATTCAAAGAAATCAAGTCTGCACATTTCAGCAATTCAAAACTCCTCCGCTTCATCTTCTGTTATTGCACCACCTCCTCAGTCGTGTCCGCCGAAGCCTCTGCTTTTATTCGTCGATTTGCATCGCCCGCGTTATAATGGGGCTGTTTGCCACAAAAGCATACAAGCGACAATGTCATTTAGCGACGCACCACTAACGCGACTGTCATTTTGTCAAAGTTATGTAAGATCGAGATTGTGAACTTGTAAAGGATACAATTGTTGTGAATCAAATGAAGCGCCGCTGTGCTAATTTGTAAATTAGAATGTGATTTTATTCAATTACATGAATGAAGCGCGCAAAACTTAGTCCTTCAGACAAAGAAACGAAGTAAATTTTAGTAACTAACTTTTGCCCACAGTTCACTCGCGTGGAGGTCGGAAATTATCCCACGGGTACGTACTGCCGGAATAAAAAGTACCCTATGTGTTAATCCAGGTTATAAACTATCTGTGTGCTAAATTTCATCCAAACCCGTTCAGCCGTTTTTACGTGATTGAGTAACAAACATCCAAACTTTCACATTTATAATATTATACTAGCTGCAGCCCGCGGTTTCACCCGCGTAAGTCACGATCCCGTGGGAATATTGGGATTAAAAGTAGCTTATAATTTAATCCAGGGTGTCAGCTACCTCCATACAAAGTTTTATCAAAATTGATCCAGCCGTTTGATCGTGAAGAAGTAACAAACACACACACTCACAAACTTTTGCCTTTATAATATTATATTGTGATTAGTTAGAATATAATAGGAAGTAGGATAGACTGACAAAGAATTGAATTGCGAAGAAACGAACCAAGCCATAAAATACCTAGATTTAGGTACAGGAAAAAGTGGTACCAAGGAAATGTTAGCAAAGCTTTAAGATTACTCAATTATGATACGAGAAAGTAGACCGAAGTGTACCTTTACAATCACAATGCAGCACAGACTACCCATTCTAACATACTCTTAAATACATCACTACAAAGCTACTATCTTAATAAGTATTCCGATCCATTTCAATCGATCAGTGATTGACGTGGACACAAAGGGACACTCCTTGCTCCAGCACTCTTATCGCTATCAAGATTACTGGCTGCAACGAATGCTTTAACGACCATTATTGTTGTTCGATGGAGGTCTAGAGAGTTTGGTATTTGGGAGAAAGTTGGAGCTTTCCCGTTGTAGTTATGTTGGTTTTTAGGTGTGAGCGTTTATGTCGAAGTAGGCAGGGTTGTATTGAGGAAGCAAAGGATTGAGTTAGGTGGGATTGGTAGTGAAACTATAGGATTTGTGTCAAGATTTCACGATTATGTAATGTTTGGCATATAACACAAGTCCGGAATAATCCTATTAATGTGAAAAATGAGTACTTAAGTCCATTTTATCACCCAATGTACGAAAGGGGCCATGTCTTTAAACAGTTGTATCCTGATAGTATACACAAATCCAATCGGTATCATCAAACCACAATTTAGTACATGTCCCCACTAGAAGGAGACAGTCACACACTTCTCAAATCCCTCCCTGTAAATATGACAAGTGATGGTCATCATCTTATGACGAGTATCGCTTTAATGTCGAAGTCCATCAGATAAGGACATATTTTTTGTTTCCTGCCCTTTACGGAACAATGGCCGCCGGTAATTCTGATATTACGAGCACTGTAAGACAAATGAGAATGACGGCTTGGTTGCCATTTATCTGAGAGTTTGATTATCAGCTGTTCGTATTGTTGAGTAGTTTTTATGAATACGTAGAAGAGAGTTTTTGGATTTTCCCATACTGCTGGTCTTCTTTCTTTTTCGTGTCGTGACTGGTGTCAGTTTTTCTGCCGCCCATAGGCCTCTGACTTGGCTTCACATGGTGTCGAGAAATATCTCTCAGGCATGATGTTTCGTCACGATGTTTTCCTTCACCGATTTTCTCATGTCACAGTGTCACCCTAGGCTATCACTGCTGGTGTGCTAGGATATTGTCATAATTGTGACGAGTAGCTTAGTGAAAAGTATATCCGGTGTGTAGGGTCAGTAGCAATGTGATAGCTAACTGACTAAAACAGATTATGTAGGTACACCTTAATTCTGTTAGTAGTAGTAGTCAATTCACATATTGTTGATACTGCGTTATCATAGTATCTCTACGATACTTGCATTAATCTGACTTCCCAAGGGACATCGACCATCTTCCATACATCGACGTGGGACCCACAATTTGATAAACCGTTACAAGCTCCAAATTAGTAGTAGTTCTTCTTATTCCGTATCAAAGGATTTTTTTTTTGTAACCTATACATCAATCTAATACTAAGAACACCTCAACAATATTTACGACTTTGCAATCCACACAAAACTAATATTGGCACTAATTAATCTAACCCTCCAAACGCGAGGGTCTCGTAGACCAAGATTTAATAAAATGTATATTTCGCG
Source organism: Tiliacea aurago (assembly GCA_948098905.1). NCBI lineage: Eukaryota > Metazoa > Arthropoda > Insecta > Lepidoptera > Noctuidae > Tiliacea > Tiliacea aurago. The sequence goes on along the minus strand of OX402581.1, from coordinate 26,233,402 downwards.
AAGTTCTTAACACTCTCAATATAGGGGCGACATTAGATTGCATGTAGCCCAGTGTTGGGCATAATGGATACAGTTAATATGAAGTACAAACAAACAGTTAAATATTTTTATGCGATATCGCTCGTAAAAGTTGATTGAAGGGATATTTAATGGCTCTTCCACAATGATAGGTCTTATTGGGACCTAAATGTGTGTCCTTTATGGGCGTTACAGCTATAAAGGTGGTTTTTTGGTTCTAGTAATAATGTTTATGGTGATTGTTGCGCGGTTATTAATCAACAAGTGGATAAATATGGGATATAATATATAATTAGATTGCGATTAATTTTAAAAAACTAAATGTCAAACAAATAGTTTTCTGACAGCTGCACGCACAGATTAAACGCCGGTGGCGCGTACGTCGTTACCGACGAAACGAAATGTTGCCATTGTAAATAAGATATAATATAAACTTTATCTAAGTAGTTTGTATTTATTTTGTTTCTTATTTATAATCTCACTGTATGCTGCACCGGTCGACGTCATCACGCCAACGCCGGCTATTGCTGAAAACCAGCGCTGGGGCTCTGTCTCGAATAGAGTCGCAGCATTCAAAATCAAAATCAAAAGTCATTTATTCAAACTAGGCTGAGAATCAGCACTTTTCGAACGTCAAAAATTACATGAGACAGTCCCCCAAAAACGCCCACCCTTCACCACTTCCTAGTGCTTTAGCTGGGAAGAAGAAGTGGCGCAACAAACTCCCCAGCAGCACAGCTGTCTGTTCGCATATAAAACTTGAAGCTATACAATACAATATAAAATAATTTGCATTACGCAACACAAGACATTACATTAAATTATTTGCCTTATGTTAGCTAGTACACACCATTATACAAATATATATATATATATATAATAATCGTAGAAAACTATACTCGAGCAGAAATAACGTAAACAAAACGTATCTAAATAAAAGCCTCCAGCCAGGCATAATGGGCGTGCCCGCTTCAATAAAGCTACAGCTATAACTCGAAGTCACAAATGATAAACTAGCACCATCGAAGTAAAATAAAAACAGTTAATTATTAATAACAATAACAAAACCTTGGTCAGCAAGACGACCAGTCACCACAAGCAGCACCCGTTCACGAGCATAACGCAAAGATCAGCCATCACCCCCCTCGCCATATTTGAGGGAAGGAGGCAACCCGACTATGCTGCTCATTATGCTGAGCGGTGGCCGTTTTGCGTGGATGTGACGCATATTTTCCCCTACTTGTTCTTTTTGTATTCATGTTCTTTCTTTGTGTCATGTTTACCGCAAATAAACGTATTTTGTTCTTTTTTTTTTCTAAGAATGATCGTGAATCAGAACATCATCATCTGCTTAACCTATTCCCAACTATGTTGGGTTCGGCTTTCAGTCTACCCTGATGCAGTTGAATACCAGTATTTTACATGGAGCGACTGCTTATCTGACCTACACAACACAATTACTGGGTAATACGATACCCCTTGGTAAGACTGCCTGCCAGACTTCAGACCTTTTTTTTTTTTTTTTTGGGTGGGAAATCATCAAATAAATTCTCCCGCTCTGGGCTGAGCGGGAGGGCGTGTCAGACTTTTACTGACTAAAACCCACCCGTGTTCCTTCCGTTGCCTGTGTGCCAGGGCCACGATATCCCTTTCGGACAAACTCGCAACCCTGGCAGACATTGGCCCTAACGGACCCCGTCAGTTGGTGCTGACATCTCTTTGAGGCGCGCGTGAAACACAACGCGCCGACGACCCGGGCCTGGTCCTTATCGGACGGTGAGCTACCCATCGCTCACCGTCCGCAGGCCCGCGCCTACGGTGGCCGGTAATCAGCTTGCGACTCCCGACGCCCGGGGCGTCTCCTGCGGCGGCTAAGCGCGTGAGGGCGCGAACCCTGCCTCACCCTCACGCGTTCCGCCTCCTCCTTCGCGAGCATTACTGCTTCGCAGAAGGAGGTGACGGCCTCCCATGCACTCTCGCTCCGAACCATGGCCTGAACCAGGGTCGGACGCGAGAGATCGCCGCCGCCGATCGCCTCCGTGAGGACACGGCGTTGCTCCGCCCAAGCCGGGCAGACCTCCACCGTAAGCTCCACCGTGTCCTCCGGGCGATCCACACAGTGGTGACACCCGGGCGTTTCCTCCCGCTTTATCCTGAACAGGAACCTCCCGAAACAACCGTGTCCGGTGAGGACCTGCGTCAGGCGGAAGGTGAGGACGCCGTGGCGCCTCTCTAACCACTCCTCAAAGAGGGGACTTATCGCCACAATTGTGGCTTGCCCAGCCAGACTTCAGACCTATCATAGCTTTGGAGGATTTACTGCAATTCAGGAAACGTGTTTATATGTAGTTATCTTCTTTAATATGGTATTTAAAAGACAAAATCATTGGAAAGAATGAGCGGTTGTTTCCACTTGAAAATATATGGATGGCATTAAACTGCTATTTTGTAGGCGTCTAATATTGTACAAATATACATGGCATATTCACCAAGGACCATATATATCAATATTTCATTTTTTTTTTTTTTTAAACGTTGCCCCACATTAGGAATTTCTCCTGTATTGTGGGTGCGTTTACATACATTTAAACTCACGTACACAAACAGCCAGACCCGGAATAACTACTTGTAGGTCATACAAATATTTGTTCCGTGCGGGAATCGAACCCGCGACACGCAGCGCTGCAGTGCTTAACCACTGCGCCAACCGTGCCGCCATATTGAGGACAACTATACTCCGTTTGAAATAAGATAAATAAAAAAAATAAAAAATAAATATTATAATAAACCTTTTTCACGGTCCGTTCAATCGGTTTTGACTTCTATTGCGTTGGTGGCATGACCAATGACAGCTGTAATAAACAGTTGGTATTGTAACCACGTTTTTGCTTTTAATGCCGTCCTTATGCCTACGGAATAGAAGTCAAAATCGGTTGAACGGACTGTAAACAAGTTTATTTAAACATCTAATCTTATTTCAAATGGAGTATAGGCCTAGACAAGGCGACCTCAGTGATAACGATGACGAAATAGTTAATGTATCTATTGTTAATGTGATATCATCTTTTGCCAACTATAATATGTTGGGGTCGGCTTCCAGACTAACAGCTGAATACCAGTATCTGACCTCCACGACCCATTTATGGGTAATACGATACCCCTTGTTAAGACTGGTTGTCAGACTTTCGGGCTTCTGACGACCCGTAACGACTGTCAAAGATCCACGAATGACACCCGGGACCAATGGCTTGACGTGCTTTTTGAGGCTCGGAGGGGTCTTGATATGTAAAGATGGTCACCCATCCACGGACCAACCCCAGCAAGCGTAGCTTAACCTGATCGATCGACCCGTGTGGCTGTTATTACTTAGCCACAAGACTGATATTTAAGCTACTGAAAAGCTTTTGTCATTCCTTTTGAAAGTCCGTACAGAAATACTTCTGTCCTAATAACGACCGAACCCAATAACCTATATATCACCAGTTTCGGCCTACTGGAGATATAAAAATATATCTATTGATGGTTTTAACGTCCCAATAATCTATGAATCATACCGTCCCACACTATCTACTGATGGAAGGGGGTATCGCATACAACAGATATCTCTTTGTATGAAAATGCCAAAGTATGCGTCCCAATATACGATTTGTTTGACAGGACAGTACTACAGATGGCAGATTTGGCTATTCCCCGAATTGCAGGGATAAACGTAAAGTAGCCAAGCTAAAATGAACTCTTTAGTACTTGCAATAATGATCATAGATGTTTTTTTTTATTTAAAGTAATAAAAAAAAAAAAAATCGAATATCTCGAAAACGGTGCGCCTTAGGCAAAAAATAACAGAAATTTAACCCCCCCTTACTAACACCCCCGTGTAAGCACCATTCCAACATGAATTTAAGTTAAAAAAAAAAATTACATTAATGCGCTAAGGTAGCCCGCGAAATTCAAATTTTATTACGTTTTTTGCAATTTGCAGGTCAGAAACAGGTTGTATTTTGATTCGCGGCCATAAAAAATATGGCTCTACAGAATTATATCTTAATCCAGTAACTTATTTAGAACTAAGAAACAAAGAAGTTTTAATACTCGTATAACCCTGATTATAAACTATTGCTTGTAATGGAACGCACGGGCGGGCGAAGTAGAGAAACCTACTTATTGTTTTCGTTAGATAGATAGCCTTTATCAATGATTATGAGACGCCATCCGAGCATAGATATAATTATACTGTCTATCATCAATAGCGATCTGTCTATAACTGAAAATACGTTATTGGATTCGGCCGTAAGTCAAAAGGCACTATCTCTGAGATACGCCCTTTTGTTTTTTTATACCATTAAATAGCTGTAACATTTCGTGTTTAATGGTATAAGCCAATTAGCGCCATCTAACTTAAAATATAAAAAAAAAACACTAAGAAAGAAAAGAAAAGAAAGAAAGAAAATGCGTTTATTGGCATTACTGCAAAAAAGAAATACACCTTGGGAATTTTTCCATAAATGATAAATGATTTTATTTCTGTAAGTAGGTTTGTACAAACACTTTTACACGTCAATCATATTTTAAAAACTAGATGAGGTCGGCGTTTCCTATCTGACTACTTTGAGAAGAAAGGCCGAAACAAACTCAGAGGTCACAATCTCTTTTAAAGTCCAGGCATAATCTTGGTCAGATCATGTGAAGACCATGTAGATTGGTGTCTGAAATGGTCTTTTGAGGAAAGAACCACACAGGTTGAGTGGACCTGACCAGTCAGTGCACGCATATGTCAGTAATCGTGCAGCTCTACTCAGAACTTAAGGAGCTCAACGATGCGACGATCAATACCAAAGAAAGGACATTTGGGTAGACCACTTATATGACTCAAACTGCCAGACCATGATTAACACTAACTGAGAATAAAAGAAAAGGAAAAAAAATGCAATAACCCACATAGTCTTCACATTCACAATAATTAAAATAATATAATTAATAAGCATAATTAATAACTCTTTGAAAGCGATTTGTTATGTATTTTCGAAACTCTGCACCTTTTTATTGTATTTTATTTTAGAAGCTATACTTTCCATTATAATTTAATTTTTATTTCAATTTATATTGTTTATGTCTTAGTCTCAAGTAAGTGGGCAAAATTGCAATATTGTTCCTCTTGTAATTTTATTTTCCTTTATGTTATTAATCTTAAGTTTAAGAAGTATTTTGCCATTATTTGTAAATTCTAGAGCCTTTGCTTTTATTATTATTATTAATTGTGTTATCACCTATTTCTGAGATTGCTGGTGATCCTGTGATTGTGTAAGTCCAAGGCTATTGTTACCTATAGTAGTTATGATATATTATAAACAGAAGCTGTTGGTGTACCTCTATAAACAAGACAGTGCAGCAAGTGGCGCCCTCTAGTTTTGTTACGAAATTACTGAAATCACCGATAAGGTTGGATAAGAGTGACACTGGCTGCTGACAGTCACTCTAGCATAGCGTCGCATCCATAGATTTACATCCTAGATACCACAAGCTGTCCGACCAAGCGTGTCCAGAAATTTGTGCTGTGCATAAACTTCGGGCATTATTGCGACTTCCTATTGCATGTCAAATGAAAAAATGTCAACGCACGTCCACTCCTGACGATGACTATTAGCTTACAGACGAGCTTAGCGATTGAAAAGATTCTGTTTTCGTTGAGCACATTAACACTAAATGGCTGGAGTGACGTCATCGTAGGTATAAAAAAGATGACACGTTCGGTTTTCATACTGTCTAATGAACATGCGGTATCTAGCCTACTCTAAATCCGTGGTCGCATCGATGGTTACGCAGCGGCTGTCTTCTGATGACAGAAGATGCCAGGGGAGCCGCTATCGTACCACGTCCACGACGAACTGCTATATTCCGGCACAATCCTGATGATATTGAAGCTACTGAACCACTATTACGATGATCATTTCTGGTAAGGGCTATCCTGCACCGTTAAATAAATATCGTCGTGTACGTCGTTACCGACGAAACGAAATGTTGCTATTGTAAATAATATAAATTATAAACTTTATCTAAGTAGTTTGTATTTATTTTGTTTCTTATTTATAATCTCACTGTATGCTGCACCGGTCGACGTCATCACGTCAACGCCAGCTATCGCTGAAAACCAGTGCTGGGGCTCTGTCTCGAATAGGGTCGCAGCATTATGCTGAGTGGTGGCCGTTTTGCGTGGATGTGACGCATATTTTCCCCCTACTTGTTCTTTTTGTATCTATGTTCTTTCTTTACGTCATGTTTACCGCAAATAAACGTATTTTCTTTCTTTCTTTCTTTTATATAAAGCGATTGCCACTTGCATAGGCCCTTGCACCACTTTTATTTGAAATCAAACAACACAAAAGTTAGCACTAAACATAAACAGTCGTCAAAAACATGCACGTTTTCCTTAACAAAGCGACCTGTCAATTCCAATCTATTTAAAATCAAATTCACATAAACGTCAGTGTTGTCATAACTTAAGAAAACACGTCACGAATATTTAGAATCAACATGATTTACTTACCCCTACAAATCGATAGCTTTGTTGTCCAGAATAATGCATGGGAATTTCAATCGGACATTCCTGAAACAGTTACAACAATGCACGGTGCCCCTTCAACTGGTTTTAAATAATACGTATTTTAAATACATGTGTCCGTACGTCTGTGTTCACATATTGATATTATATGATAGTTTATTTTAGTCTCTTTGTTCGCCGAAAACAGAAGTTGGACGGGTCAGCATTTGAGGGTTGATAGTGTGAATATGAGTCTGGAATTTTCTTGGGACACGTTTTTGTAAAATGTAGATGTTAGCAGTGATAGTGAAAGTTTGGCGCAAGTTGTTAAATACAATTATGAAGAAAACATTTTTGATTAAAAATTATTGGAAGTCTACTGGAACTGTGGTTTCCTAAATAAGGTTTTCCGAAGTCAGAAACTGATCAAGATCATACTCAGAAAACTACTTAATTAAGATACTATCAATGAATGATGAATTAAATGCACCGACCCCAGCGTGGTTAAACCAGACTGGATTACTCGAATGAATCCAAAGATTCACACTAGCTCCTGGAGCCTCATGTATCATGGGACTACAGAGACCATTGCATAAAGATATGTATCCTAGTCTTAAGCAATGTCAAAAGTTTTTGTATCAATAAATATTTTTATTTTATTATTTATTATATCAAAGAGTAGACCGGGGGCGCGATAATGGTAGGAAAGACGTGCCCTTGGGATGTTTATTAGAGCCGTGCCGGATATGCATCCTAGAGCAAGTACTGGAATAGTGGAGAGACGGGTTATATTTATCTATGGGCATCTTTATTTCCAGGGTCGCTGGTTCATATCCGGCTCGAAGAACCATGAAAGTGGGCCCCTTCGCTGACCCACAACTAAACTGGGCGGATGCTGGTTGATAAATGGAACAGAAGAATATGTTGTTCCAAGAGAGTGCTTCCTTACTTTGCTATTTACTGTGGCGGAGCTGGAGCTGAACTGACTGTTTGACGTGAACTTTGGCGGAGCTAGAGCTGAACTGACTGTTTGCTGAAAACTACTTATTATTATTAATATTTATTTATTTATTAACTACGTTTACAAAAACGCCCGTTTAATTAAGCTAAAGTTAGCTTATGAGAACTACTTATCCACCAATTTGACTAAATATCTTGAACCAAAGACATTGTCACCCTACACATAAGGGTGGCTTCTTTCAGGGTTCTAATGCTTTGTGACGGACGTCGTGACGACAAAACAAAGTAAGGGATTTTGGTCTACATAGTTAGTTTGGGTCATCGCGCCCCGATAGGATTTTGGACAACTTTTGACGGGTACACGTCACTTATTATTATTTAAACTTGATTGACAACCTTAGTGACGAGTTTTTTTATTGAGGATAATAAGAAAGCAGGACTTTGTATTTTATAATCCTCATGAACGATTTCGGTTAATGTTGATAATCTCAACGAAAACTAGCCAATTAATTTTATTGCGCAGGAGATATTATAGTGCATTAAGAAATAAATAAAGAAAGAAAAATAATTTTATTCGTCACAGAAACACGTGCTTAGGAAAACATAAACTCGAGCATATAAACATTACACAAAACACACACGAACACATCACACACACACACATCACACACCCACACACACATTAGTGCGTGCGGACATACAGGTTCAACATCTCTTCTCTCACTGTCACAGATGGGATCCGACGCGATCGGGTAGAGATCAGGCGCAGGATACACAGAGCCAAGTGCTCTCCGAGACACGAAGGTTATCCCACCGTCAGCTTCCTGACTCCGGAATGCTACTCACATGATTATCATTATGAACATTCAGCTGAAACAAATTCATCGGTGGATAGGTCTCCCGAAGGCTGAGGCTACATTAGACCGCGACGCGACCTGCGACACATGAGCGATTAAAGGCTTCTACATACCAGCGCGACTTGTCGCGTGACGCGACACGGCACAAAGGCCCCGCGTGTCGCGGGACGAGCGGTGCCTTTGTGTCGCGTCGCGTCGCGCGACAAGTCGCCCCGGTATGTAGAAGCCTTAAAACAATTAAATGAATGCTCACGTATATGGCTACACCGTACATCAAATATTACTAGCGATCTTTGATTTCTTTAAGCGATCTGAACAACATTACTGTAATCACGGCATGGGCTACATCAACATATCAGCGAAATTGAAGCGAATTTATTAGGAAATTTCTCACTTGCACGACTAGTTCAGTTCGTTGTGTAGCATGTGTACCAGTGGCGAAAGCACCGTATAACACGATTCCTACCGGCTTCCCTTCGGAAATTCGGACTCTATTGTTATTTAAAAATGGCACAGTCAGTAGTGTTTAATAATGCCAAATAATATAATAATCACATTGTAGGTATTTAATACACCATACAATTAAAACATTACAAAACGCTTATTATTACATTTTTTGTCTTTATATCCCAACAACAAAACATTTTGCTCTAAAATAACTCAGTGAGTTCAATTTCTATACAAAATCGACATCATGACGAGTTTATTTTATGTAGAAAAGATTTTTTTTTGCTCCGGCTTAACTCTCTTATAAAATCACCCTTCGCCACTGAAGTGTACTGTAGCCACGTCATCGCCGAATATACGATTTTCGCTCATAATGAGCCATTCCATGATTATCTCGTTTCGCTCTTCCAGTCGCATCTTAAAACGCTGCCTACTGTAGCCTCAGCCGAAGTATCACATATATTTCTTAATACCATATTCGTTTCTTTCTTGTAACCAAATTATAAAATATAACGACGCAGTTAGTGTTAAGCTCTGATTTTGACGGATAAAGCTCGCATTGACATTTATTTGTTAATAAATAATGCAAACATCCCACGTTTATGATGTCACGGATTGTATGGAGAATCAATTAGCAGCGACGCTATACATGGATCTTTATGATAGGTGCTGTGTATTTAAAACTATACGAGATATCTAAAGTAAATCCGGTGTACATAGGTACTCAAAATTAGGATGAGAATCAGCACATTAAACACACTTCAAAACAGCCCCAGAAGGCCCTAATCTTCACCTATTCCTATAGCGTTTATGCTGGGAAGAGAAAATGTTGGTACCCAACTCTAAAATATCGAAAAAAAATTGCTTTGCTGCAAAGCTTACAAACCCAATGTCAATGTATGAGAGTTGATGCCATAGTAAACTATGTTCATCAAATCAAATCAAATCATTTATTTGCTTGAATATGGGTACATGAGGTGATACATACTAAACAGTTCTTCAAACCATATCCTACCTAAACAGGTGTGCAAATAATTATCTACTATAATAGAAATATTTTTTACCTTATTCATTAATTTACAGATATTAATATTAAATGGAAATTTATTAATTACTTATATACTTAATTTTATTATTATTACTTAAGAGGCATGGAGAGGGTAGTTGTTGCGTAGTTCATACAAACGTAATACCAAAATAATTTGTAAATAAAACATATTTTTAAGGAAGTGTGTCTTTATTCCGATTGGAATACAGAATACCTAGGTTCCCAAATGTACACTGATTTAAACATGAGTTATGAGAAAAATAAGTTTTCTATAGAAATTTTAAATTCCTCATATCTCGTCTTTATATCATTGTCCTTTCAAAATATGTATTTGAGAACATAGATATTCTGTAATCAAATCGAAATAAATACACACTACCTTAAGAATATGTTTGATTTACAAATTATTTTGGTATTACGTTTGTATGAACTACGCATGCTACGTTGGCCCCATAGATTCAAAATGTAATTACATGCATTTAATTAAATTCATAATGATACTCTTAAATACTTTCACTCTCTTCAAAGATTGCCAATAAATTCAATATCAGGCTGTATAGAAAACAAGCCACGATACTCAAACATTACGTAACAACGAGTTTCGTTTAATTAATCGTAGTATTTAACGTCGCGTTTTGTTAATGTGCGTCCTTTTGTTGCGTTTCAATAAACGCATTGTGCTGCGTTGTGCGTTAAATCTTGCGTTGTCATACGTGGCGTGTACAGTTCGATTTAGTGGCCGCCATCTATCACGGTGGAATGTGGCGTTAATTATTTATGTTGATTCTGTTGAGAGATCTAGGTTATTTTGTGTTGGAAATATTAATGTTAGAATGAAATTGACAAGAAGCAAGTTGGGAATTGCAGAGAAAGTTGAGGGAGGATAGCCTCTGACTACACTACTTAAGCATTGATTGACAAAATGTTACATCATTGTGTCAATCAATGTCTAAGTCAAAAAGATATTGACCATTCAAAAGTGCCTGTAAATGTTTTCTCCTGTATCGTGGGTGCGTTTACAAACATTTAAAATCACATACACAAACAGCCAGACCCGGAGCAACAACTTGTAGGTCATACAAGTAGAGTTTGGGTTTGATATAAATATGGATAGGTTGACAGTCAAAGCTGTGAAATTGCGTCCAACTGTTGGCCGCAAATGCACTCACACTAGAATAACACAATGACGTGGCGCGAGTGTAATACGTAGCTGTCACACACACCAGCATAACAAAGTTGGCCTGTTTGTTTTAGTTCTTTTGCAGCGCGACACTTTATCTAGATCAGGGACCGTACAACCCCGGTTAAGAGTTAAGCCTTTCAAAAGGGTAACCCATTCAATGGGTTACCTTTATCATGATGTAACCCATTGAAAGGGTTTTATACTAGAAACCCATTGAAAGGGTTATATATGATTTATTTTCTGTAAGTAGGTTTGTACAAACACTTTTACACGTCAATTAATTTATTAAAAACTAAAAACTTTTTTACAAAAAAAACAACCGACTTCCAACAAAAACACTAAAAAGTGAAAAATAACTTTAATTTCGGAAGCACATAACATAACATCACGCCTTGTTTCCTCGAAGGGTAGGGCAGAGGTGTACCTGTAGTACACCCACATTTAATATTATATTTAATTTAATTTCGGAAGTCGGTGTCTTTGATTTTGTATTTTCGTTTATGGCGTTAAGTTTTTAGCGGTTACCTACGTCATAATAACTATCTGTGTGCCAAATAGCCCAATCAATTCAGTGATTTGAGCTTTGTGTTGATAGATCAGTCAGTAAGTCAGTCACTGTTTGTATGTATTAAATCTATAGTGTAATTCGACATGTTACGACGACCCCAAACTAATTGGGATTAGGGCAGGAGACTGATGATGAAGTATTCAGGCTAAGTTTCAAGTTAATAGATCAACGAAAGAAGATTTTTGTCATACAAACTGTATCCATCCCCCTTTACACCCCCAAAGAGGTTAATTTTTAAAGTGGTTTGCGACTTTTCCATTATTTGACATAGAGGTTATACCAATTTTCGAGTTAATCAAGCCACGTAGTAAAATCCTCTCTTGTAAAATTGACTACCCCTTTTCACCCCGTTATGGGTAGATTTTCGAAAAACCCTGATACAAGTTATTCTTCATTTTTGGTCTTAAGTATAAATACTGAGTTTCGAGTTGATCGGACCGCGCGTTAAAATTCTTCTATACAAGCTTTGACATCCCATTCGTTGAAGTTAAGTTAACAAAAAAATATAAATTTTATAATTTACTTACGTAAGTATTCGTCCAAGTTTCAAGTTTATTAACCCTAGAAATAAGATTTTTCATGCAAACAAAACCCCCCGTTTTCCACCCTTAAAGGTCAAATTTCCAAAAACCCCTTCTTAGCGGATGTCTACGTGCCAAATTTCAGGCCAATCTATTCAGTGGTTTGAGCTGTGTTGATAGACCAATCAGTCACGGTTTCCTTTTATATGTACATATGGCTAGATATATATAATTATATTGAGAACCTCCTCCTCTTTTGTAGTTGGTTAAAAATCATTTATAGCCAGAGTGCATCTCATGACAATTCCAATAAGACCAAACACGAGTAGGATACATTGTTTTTTAACGGAGTTCCAGTGCCTACCATCCGGCTTCATCATCAGATCAGTTTGATGGTACCATTTTGATCAGAACTATTTATTTAAATTTGCTTCGCTTAACTATCTTAATCCAGATATCAAATACTAAAATGGACGCTTGCTGTTTTGTTTTCGAAACATCTATCACTGACCACGAGAGTGTAGCTATTAGTTGTAGACCTAAAACGCGTCTGAAGTATCTTAATAAAACATTTTGCTCGGTTAACTTTGACAATCTGGACAAAATAATACAAAACATGGATTTCCAGCCAATCCTTGACTGTCAAGACGCTAACGTATCAACCGATCTCCTCGTGGCTCACCTATCTTCAGCAATAAAAAATAATACCAGCATAGCTAAAACTTCACAAAGAAAACTAATAACCAAACCATGGGTAACTAAAGGACTTCTTCGCTGCATGAGAAACCGGGATAACTTGCACAAAAAATTAAAACGTAACCCTGACGACGAGATACTAAAATTGACATACAAGCGCTATAGAAATTTTTGCACCTCTCTGCTTAAAAAAGCAAAGAACAGGTATGAAAAACAGGAAATTGAAAATGCTAAGGGTAACAAAAAACAGTTATGGAATGTCATTAAAAAAATTAGCGGGTCTGACAAGAGGGCAGACTTCTCGTCATCTCTCTTGTCATCTCATAGTCCTAAGGCGGACATAAATGACGTGAACAGCTTTTTTGTGAATGTTGGAGAAAGGTTGGCAAATGGGATCTCCTCTACGAAATCTACAACACCATGCCGCACTGGTGATCACACATTTGTAACTCCTTCAAATTCGCTTGTTCTTCTTCCTACCGATGAACAAGAAATCTCCAACCTCATTAACGGCCTGAAGGAGAAATGTGCAGTGGGAATCGATCAGATTAGCAGCAAAATCATTAAGAGATACGCAAACTACCTCTCTTCTTCCATAACACATATCTGCAATCTGTCAATCTCTACGGGGGTTTTTCCACAGGCTTTTAAAACAGCTGTTATCAGGCCCATCCATAAGGCTGGAAGGAGAGACTGTGTCAATAACTACCGGCCCATCTCGATTCTACCTGCTTTGTCCAAGATATTGGAACGCCTTATAAATCAACGTCTAGTTAAGTTCTTGGAAGCAAATAATCTCCTTTCGTCTTCACAATTTGGTTTTAGAACTGGAAAAAGTACCAATGATGCAGTTCACGAGTTGGTAAACTCTATTGTGGTCAGCTTGGATGACAAAAAGAGATGCCTTACGGTGTTCCTCGACCTTGCAAAAGCATTTGACACAGTCTCTATTTCGCACCTTCTGGAAAAGCTTGAGCGGCTCGGTATCAGAGGAATCACGCTGAAACTGATGGAGGATTATCTTACTGGTAGGAAACAACAAGTACGGATAAATGACTTGCTCAGTGACGAGCTCTCAGTCAATTTTGGTGTACCACAGGGTAGTATAATTGGTCCAACACTATTCCTGGTGTATATTAATGACCTCTGCCAACTTTCTCTTCTAAAAGGAAAGATCATTACCTTTGCTGACGACACTGCACTGTTTTTTAGTGGTGACGGATGGGAGGAGGTATTTGATGTAGCACAGTTGGGTCTAAATCGTGTTAGTAACTGGCTGCAAGACAATGTTTTGACACTCAACGTCTCTAAAACAAAGTACATAGCATTTGCTCAAAGATCTAACTTGCTCCCACCCTCAAGTCTAACGATTACTGCTCACACGTGTGGCTTTGAAAATGCCCAGTGCTCTTGTTCTTCCCTTGAAATGACCGAGAATATTAAGTACCTTGGAGTCACTATTGACCAATATCTCTCCTTTAAACCACACATCGAAATCCTCGTCACCAGGCTACGAAAAGTAATTTATATATTTAAAACCCTTAGACACTCGGCCGACCGTGAGACTATTAAGATGGTCTACTACGCATTATGCCAATCACTTATTGATTACTGCATCACATCATGGGGAGGTGCCGCCAAAACACACCTCATCGAAGTTGAAAGGGCACAGCGTGCCATACTCAAGGTTGGAGCTGGTCTCCCCTTTCGTTTTCCAACTACTGACCTATACAAAGAATGGGACACTCTCACTGTTAGACAAACGTTCATACTGCGTACAGCACTTAAAAAACATTCTCAAATGGAGTTTGACGCTGATCTACTCAAAGACAACCGACGAAAGGGTAGGGTATGTCCCACGGCTCAATTCAAATCCACGCTCCCTAATAGATTCTATTGCTTCCTTGGGCATTATATCTACAACAAACTTAATAAATTCCTAAACCTGTATCCAAAAACTCGATCAAGCTGTATTAAGGAAATAATAAAATACTTAAAAACCCTAGACTATCATAAAACTGAGAATCTTTTGACCGTTCTGAAATAAATGTAATTTTAACCAACCCCGCACATACATAGCTGTTCCTCAACTCCTTGAAAAACAACTCTCGCTGCACTCACTCCACATAAGTCATCTTCTTTCACACACTTCTAATCTGAATTACTCACATACATGACACACATCTCCTACTAGTCTAACACTTCACACAGGACAAACACTCACTCACACATCGTCTCACACACAACATGACTCAATAACCTCTGCATAATTATAGGGAGGTATTTTTTAATTGTTATTACTACTTCTTTTATTTGTATTAAGCATTTTTAACTCTTACGTTGTTTGTATTTTTCTTATGCATATTCTTTAATTTCAACTCTGGCACGGTATTTCTGTAAAAGCTGATTCTAGCCGTGGAGGGGGCCTGGTGACCTGTAACACAGGTTTTTCCCAAAAACCTATATCAGGCACCAGTCTCTCACAAAGGTGGAATGCAACTGAGACTTTTTTGTACACACTAGCTATAAGTCACCTTGTGAAGAGAGAATAAATAAAAACTTATTATTACTTATTATTATTATATCTCATCGCCACCCGTGAATTACGTATCACTGAGAAGTTCCGGTGGCCATCTGTGGCCTTCTTCATCTGTTCCACTTCACCAAATTATACTTTCTGAATGCAAATGATTGACTTGTTGATGAAAATATAAAAATTGCTATAGGTATGCCTATAATATTTGAAGAGTTCCGTCAATTACTCATGGATCCCAACATCAGAACTGGATTTTGAAAAAAATGGGACCAATCTGGAAGTATATCCTTTCAATTAAAAAAATAATTTTCCAAATCGGTTCATAAACGACGGAGTTCTGAGGTAACAAACCTTAAAAAAAAAAAAAAAAAAACAGACGACTTGAGAACCTCCTCCTTTTTGTGAAGTCGGTTAAAAATAAAACTAGATGAGGTCGGCGTTTCGTAACTGACTACTCTGAGAAGAAAGGCCGAAACAAACTCAAAGGTCACAGTCTCTTTTAAAGTCCTGACATAATCTTAGTCAAATCATGTGAAGACCATGTAGATTCGTGCCTGAAATGGTCTTTTGATGAAAGAATCACACAGATTGAGGGGACTTGTCCAGTCATTGCACGCATTTGTCAGTAGTCGTGCAGCTCAACTCAGAACTTGAGGAGCTCAACGATTCAACGAACAATACCAAAGAAAGGACATTTGGGTAGGCCGCATAAATTACTCAAACTGCCAGACAATGATAAAAACTGAGTAAAAACAAAAATAAACAATAAACCACATAGTCTTCACATTTACAATACTTAATTAAAACAATATAATACATAATAAAGTAAATATTCATGTCATTGTATATATAAAATTCATCAATGTCAATGTGTATATAAAATACGGATATAATCGCTTAAATCGCGATGGCTTGATAAAAACAACAAGAAAAAAAGATACAGCTAGTGTTGACAATTGCGTGTAAACAAACATTATTCTGGCCACCAATCACCGAATGTTGGCATCACAGACTAACAAATACGTCCCAATTAGGACGTATTCGAGTTTTCACGATTGCGCGCTCATAACATATCCGTTTAATATAATATCATTGGACACATACAATACAATGGATTGACTCACACTAATTACTGCTATCACGCCATCTATCCAAATAGGGCAAGTGCCTATATTTCAATAAAATGTTTGCTTTACATTGCATTCCAAGTACGGCCACATGAAGCCTAGTTCGAAACAACCCCAGAGATGGATTATTACCAATAACGAATGCAATCATAACACAATACAAGTATTTCTCAACATGTTACATACAAAGCCGAGTTTGTTTAGCACTATTGACATTTTGATGACATCTGTCAGTCGGCCATTTTAGAAAATAGTCGTGGGAATGTGTGGGTGATCCGTTATTGTAATCTTTTGTTGAGATGTAATTTGATTGTTTGTGTTACTGGACAGATATTGTTGAAGGTGGGAGATTAATTTGTATTTATTTTGATAGAAACGCCTTTGAGCTTTTTAGAGGACGGAGAATGCCATGAATGTAAACTTGAAATACTCAATTTAAGAATTACGAGGAATCTATCTATACCATTGGAGAATTTTGATGTGATATAAAGGATTATAGCAAGTGGCAAGCGTGGCAGCAGACCCTGTAGATTGAGACTTTAGCTTAGATTCTAGGCTATACTTTTATTTCTTGCTTGAACAGACACTTCCTATTTCTTCCCGAATAGGATTAAGGGACTTACTAGAGAATGGGCAGCAGCGTTCTCTATGCATTTTAAGACTCAGATATATGCCAGTGACCTTGAGTGGTTAGCTTGCGTGTTCTGTACTGAGCTCACGCAACGCGTCGTACGTTCAGCCAGTAATAGGACTCGCCCATCAAAGAGCGCTGTCCCCAATTTGACGCATTATTAATTTATTATACACATAACAAAAGGTATTTTAATAAAACGCATATACTAAGAGATCAATAATTAAATTATCTTTAAATTTGTGAAGGTTTCAGAAAAATACGCTTGGTAGAATTTGGGCCATTCTGTTTTTTATCCGCGTTAGACATAACTTTACAAATTAATTTCACTAGGTAATATAAACATAATCTAAAATATTCACACATTAATTTATTGAGAAAATGCTTTAATTTAACATATTTTTTTTTTCAAATCATTAACACTACTCGTTTAGACGTGATCTTCAGTATAAAATCATTAAAAGTCGGTTATCGTCGCCTTAACACCATACTGCGATCGCCAACCCGAGCGTGGCGATTATGGCAACCCTTTCGAAGAAGAACTGTGTCCAGCAGTGGACATCTTTCAGCTGAAATGATGATGAAAGGACAGCCAATATGAAAAGTGTTAGAAAGGTGTGCCAAAATACTGGCCCAAAGCTTAATCCACCGAAAGGTTCCAAAGCTTTCAGTGTTATTCTATAAAAGATTTTCGTGGCGACCCACGAAACAATCTTGTTCACAAATTTTAAAACAAACCCAGTCATATTCTTCAAACAATAACTTAAATTCCACTCTCTATTTCAACCACAATCTTCCAAGAACACAAAGGCTCAGCTACCAATATTACCCACCGATCCAATTGTATGTTTGTTCGTCGCATTAACACTGGTTGTTAAGGCATTATAAGACAAACAGACTGGCACGCTAGTCTTGTTCTTACAGCGATAATTGAACGGATAAAGAAAGGAATTAGATCTGGTGAAGTTAACGCTTCTTATTTGAGTGTTAGAATGTTGGACGTTGGTTTTTGAGCCGTTTTTGAGAGGTTTTAGTGATTTTTTGTAGGCTGTTGTTAGATTGGTTTGTTGCCATCGTCATAAATAGTTCATAGACTGGAACTTGTAACAATTATGTAGTTGATAGGCTGACTTTGACGATTGATAGTGTAAATCAAGATCAAAAGGGGGATTCATGAATCGTGATAGTAAGACAGTTGAAATTTTCCCATACAACAAACGAGATATTTTTTTGCTCGATATTGATAACGGCAACAGGTAGACGCTTGAAATATTCACAGAATGTTATCTTTAAAAATAAATAATTAAATTAAAACAAATATTTAAGTGGGGCCCATACAACAGACATTTCTGACAGAATTTTTTTTGCCGTTTTTTTAGATAATGGTACGGAACCCTTCGTGCGCGAGTCCAACTCGCACTTGGCCGGTCTTTTAATAGTAGGTACAGACGCCAGCAGGTCAATTTACCCAAAACTGTAAAATTTTCGATAAAGTTGAAAATCTTTTAAAGAAATTTGACAGATTGTAGTAGCTTGATGTGCTGGCGTCTGTACATGAAAGCACTTGACACAGCAGTATTTCGAAATTACCCGCCATATTGCAGCGAGACAGAGATGAGCTAATTCTGTGAATACTAACTGCTTTCCATTTTATACCAGTTAACAGTAACTGTTCTCTTCTAGAATAGTCTCAGAATAGGCAATCTTAGAAGTAGTTAACTTCTCAGATTGGCTATTCTGAGACTATTTTCACGCTCAGTTGACTGCATTTGTTTCAATACTGTTATGATTATGAAACCCAACGCCTTAGTGTGAAGCTGATGGTCCAGCAACTTAAGACCCTATTCACCCTGTAAGGCAAAAATAGCGTGAAAATTAGAACCACAGAACTAGAACAAATAACTACTTAAATACAGGAAACTAGGGTAGACGGGGGCTACGGTTAAAAGTGTTAATTTGGTCAAATAATGATGATAACCCTACTTAGAGGCTGTGTGACGCTTCCGAGAAGGACACACATTTACAAAATAAACGACGACTTCTGTAGTACGCGCCACCGAAGTATGGGATAGAGGGATGGAGAGGCCTTTGATAAAACAACATTTTTATTCGTGTAATTTCGTTGTCGAATAAGAACACGAATTCAACAATTGACGCAGTCGCAGTCGGTTGGAGCAGTTAGTTAAGCGATTGACTGCTGCGCTGCGTGTCGCGGGTTCGATTCCCGCACGGAACAAATATTTGTATGACCTACAAGTAGTTGTTCCGGGCCTGGCTGTTTGTGTATGTGAATTTAAATGTTTGTAAACGCACCCACAATACAGGAGATATTCCTAGTGTGGGGCAACGTTTAAAAAAAAAAAAATTGTTTAAAATCTTGTGTCAGACCTTTTGATTAATACAATTTCAGTTGTGTTATTGGATTATTTGGTATTTATTTTTCGGTGTGGTCATTTTAACAAAAAAATTACTACTGCAGAGCAAATGAGCAAGCACACAGAGAAGATAATAGTGCGAAATGTTAGTAGCTATTTCGCCATCTCCTGACTATTTCGCCATCTCCTGACTATTTCGCCATCTCCTGACTATTTCGCCATCTCCTGACTATTTCGCCATCTCCTGATTATTTTGCCATCTCCTGACTATTTCGCCATCTCCTGACTATTTCGCCATCTCCTGACTATTTCGCCATCTCCTGACTATTTCGCCATCTTCTGACTATTTCGCCATCTCCTGACTATTTCGCTATCTCCTGACTATTTCGCCATCTCCTGATTATTTCGCCATCTCCTGACTATTTCGCCATCTCCTGACTATTTCGCCATCTCCTGACTATTTCGCCATCTCCTGACTATGATACACACGCCCACCCCTTCTCTCTTTTTCACTCACACATACACGCTCAGCCATACTCATAACTCTGTTGTATTTTTACCGTGTTTTTTATATTTTAGTTTTTCCGTTAATAAGTCTTACCTATGTTTTAACCGTCTACTGACACTGATTTTAACTACCTTATTATGTTTTATCACATGACACTTGACTGTCAACTATGTAGAGACACTTCTCCACGATGTTGTAAGAGCAATAATAGAGCCCATGGCTGAACGCTGACCCTCAAAATACAGGTCCAGGCCTAGTTTGGGGGTTAGGATCAGATTCGTGGCAATACATTTGTGTGCTATATTATTTCGACCTACTTGTTTGTAATATCAATTTTAAGTGTCAAATAAATGTTTTTATGTTTTATGATTACTGGAAATTAAACCTTGTTTAATAACAACTTAATGATCTCCTAAAACAGGGCTTCCTGTCTCGTACCCTTTTGCTGTGCCCCACAGGGTCCATAATGATCTAAATTATACAGGCTGATTTTAAAAACATGCGACAAAATTTAAGGGAGTGTTCTACCCATCAATATGAACAACTTTTACTATGGGACCAAATTAGACTTCGCAAAAAAAAAGTCGACCTTCCTATTAAGGTATACATAACCGATTGGACCATTTTTAACCGACTTTTCAAAAAGGAGGAGGTTCTCAAGTCGTCTGTATTTTTTTTTTTTTTTTTTTTATTTTTTTTTATGTTTGTTACCTCAGAACTCCGTCGTTTATGAACCGATTTGGAAAATTCTTTTTTTATTCGAAAGGATATATTTCCAGATTGGTCCCATTTTTATTAAAATCCAGTTCTGATGTTGGGATCCGTGAGTAATTGAGGGAACTCCTCAAATATTATAGGCATACATATAGCGATTTTTATATTTTCATCAACAAGTCAATCATTTGCATTCAGAAAGTATAATTTGGTGAAGTGGAACTGATGAAGAAGGCCACAGATGGCCGCCGGAACTTCTCAATGATTAGTATTTCACGGGTGGCGATGAGATATCTGGATTAAGATAGTTAAGCGAAGCAAATTTAAATAAATAGTTCTGATCAAAATGGTACCATCAAACTGATCTGATGATGAAGCCGAACACTGGAACTCCGTAATAAAACAATGTATCCTACCCGTGTTTGGTCTTATTGGAATTGTCATGAGATGCACTCTAGCTATAAATGATTTTTAACCGACTTCAAAAAAGGAAGAGGTTCTCAATATATATATATATATATATATCTAGCCATATATACATATAAAAGGAAACCGTGACTGATTGGTCTAGCAACACAGCTCAAACCACTGAACAGATTGGGCTGAAATTTGGCACGTAGGCATCCGCTAAGAAGGGGTTTTTGGAAATTTGACCTTTAAGGGGGGGAAAACGGGGGGTTTTGTTTGCATGATAAATCTTATTCCTAGAGTTAAGAAGCCGCGGGCAAAAGCTAGTATTATATAATATGTTCAGGCATAACTTATTTGTTTAAGAACTGATTTTTATAATTCTTTTATTTGGTAGAGTAAGCTTGCGCGGTCTCATTACATTGCAGATTTACAGCTAACTCTTCAATAATACTTATTTAATCCACTCGGTGTATGTTGATGGTGTTATAAAACTTCCTGTCACTGTTGTTTTCATAGCAAGTAGTTGTATACGAATTGGTGTGGGGTAGGTACCACTAAAAAGTGAAAAATAAAAAACTTTTTTACAAAAAAAACAACCGACTTCCAACAAAAACACTAAAAAGTGAAAAATAACTTTAACTTCGGAAGCACATAACATAACATCACGCCTTGTTTCCTCGAAGGGTTGGGCAGAGGTGTACCTGTGTACACCCACATTTAAATATTTTATTTTATTTAATTTCGGAAGTCGGTGGCCCTAAACAAAAATACAAAACCAAAGACCAACCCTTCGAGGAAACAAGGCGTTATGTTATGTGCTTCCGAAGTTAAAGTTATTTTTCACTTTTTAGTGTTTTTGTTGGAAGTCGGTTGTTTTTTTTGTAAAAAAGTTTTTTGTATAAGAAGATCGAAATTTTCTTTTGCGAATTCTAATTTGGTCTCATAGTAAAAGTTGTTTATATTGATGGGTAGAACACTCCCTTAAATTTTGTCGCATGTTTTCAAAGTCAGCCTGTATAGTTACCACTTAAGTACACATTATGGTAAAGCAATAAAGATATTGAGTTAAGTATATTGAAGGATTGATATTCACTACGATTTCTTAGTACGGGTGAAAATGCTGACATTGTCACCCGTACTAAGAAATCGTAAATCTAGGTTTCCTTACAAGTTTTCCGTCATCGTCAGTTAGACGAAATTACCTAGGTAAAAACTACTGAACAGATTTCAATAAAGCCTTCAACCAATTTATACAAAACAAAGTCCTCTCCACACACGCCCGTATCTCGTCAATGCTCCTGGCATAGTCCATTACTTAAACAAACCGGGGATTGTGTGTAGTGGCCACTTTGCACCCACGTGGGCCTGTTTGTCTGTCTGTCTGCCCTCAGGTCGGAAACTGACGTGAAATGAGTATCATTGAAGATTGTCTTCATTATCCTTTGAGATGAAAGTAAGATCTGAGGTTTGTCTTTTGCGATATTTGCAATTTATTTGAAAAATATGGTCTTGTACTTTTTTTAGGGTTCCGTACCCGTAGGGTGCCAAAATTATGGTGGAACAAAGAAACTCACAAAGATACATACTAGTACAGTAAGTACATACATGAACCCTGAAAACATTACACACTCCTTTTTTGGGCAGTTGTATATGTTAGACAGTTGATATTTCTCTACAGATGTGTATTTCTATTGCCGATATAACAACAAATTATAAAAATAAAATAAAGTTAAGAATTGAAGGTCCCGGATTAAAAAACGTGTCTTTTTCAGCGATTTTTGCTAAATATTGTACGGTGCTACGGAACCCTTCGTGTGCAAGTCCGACTGGCACTTGGCTGTTTTTTGGTTGTCTTCAGTCTGTGTTATATTCTATCAAAGTGCTGATTGTCAACGGTTGTCTTATGTTTAAGCACATGCCATGGTCTGTGTTTAATTTTATTTAGCGAGATACGTTTTTGGTCTTTCAGACATCTAGATTTAGCATGATGATTATAATTATTCTTTTGTGAATAAATTTCAATGCATGTCATTCTTTATTGTATCTTCATCTCTTGCTTGTCTTAAATATTGCCTCATAAATCATTAGGTCAATAATCCATCCAAAGGTTGTCTGTAAAATATAGCTTTTAGCGATAGGACCGCCCATTGTGTCACCCTATGTAAAATTTCAACAAATATATCTGTAATTAGGGTACTTTACCAAACTGGTAAAAAGGAACCCTTATGGTGAGACTAAGTCTGTCTGTCTGTCTGTCACACTTGGATATATCAAGAGCTACTAATGCTATCAACTTGAAATTTGGAATAGTTTTAGATGACGTTTGCCCAACTATTTAGCAGACAGGAAAGAAATAAAAAAAAAAAAATTGTCTTTTTTGCAAAAGAGACTTAAAAATTTGAAGTGGGGCTACTAGGGCATGTCTCATCATGTATCATATGAAAGAGCGTTGTTTGCACATTCTCAAACATTTATATTTTATTTTGTAGGCAGCACAGTTTCCAACTTCGATGAAAAATGTAAAAAAAATACCCCCCCCCCCCTTAAATCCAATGTTTGCATAGATAAAAATCTGAAATTATTCTATGTGATAGAAGTTTATGTAAAGATTACAAGAAAAATAAAACGATGTCTCTAAATAGCACAGTATTTTCAGAAATCATCAACATCATATATACGTACGGAGTCCTCGGTGCGCGAGTCCGACTCACTCTTGACCGTTTTTTTTTGTTTTGTTTGTTGTACAGACGCCAGCAGGTCAAGCTACCCGATACTGTCAAATTTTCCCAATCAACCTTGAACCTTATGCTGTAGGGATAAAGTTGAAAATCTATTAAAGAAATTTGTCAGATTGTAGTGGCTTGATGTGCTGGCCTCTGTACATAGATAATAAAGAGTATTCTATTATATTCTAAATAAAGGCCAATAAGTTCACATTTGTCAACATTAACGTATCGTATATTTTAGCTGCTCATTATACCTCGTGACAAGCTTTCCATCTCATATCAACAGCAACAAATAAAATCTCAACTTTCACAAAACCACAAAGCGTTGTTGTCCAGAGAAAGCTATTTCCAACAATCTATAATAATCGACGTGAGCACAACTATTATATTATGTTCTCATGTATGGAAAACGATATTTACCGGCATTTCGTGTACATACAAGGTATTTAATCAGTATTTTTGACAGGAAATGCTTTGTTGACACGGCTGCTGTGACTGAGGTGGCTGAGGTAGACCAGTGGCGGCGTTTAGGTCTCCTTCAAATATTATGACATTAGTTCTTTGTCATTTTGGGCGTAATGTGCAGGGCTGATGGATAGTGGAAGCGAAGCGATGCAATGCGATGTGAACTGAACGACTTAAACAGAGCAGAAAGAATAGCTATTTAACAACAGTTGGGAAAAATATACTTGGCATGATAGACAGATTTTCAGAATGATAATCTTCAAATCATAAAGTAGGTAACTCATTTCCTTGCGAAACTGACAGAGACTATAGAAAAAGGAATTAATAAAACTATTATATTTTGCAAAAAAATGTCGTCAAGATTCTCGTTTACTTCTGTTACCACCTGCGGGTCAAGCACGGGCGTGCCAAGACGTTTGTGACAAGACATGATAAATTATGTTATATACCACACTCACACACAAACCCCAACAGACCAGTTTAACCCCACAGCAACACACTCATACAAACTCTATTCACAACTAACCTTTAAACCCATTCAATAACTATGTTAACATCAGAATTATTTCGCAGTTATAAATATTTTGTAAAACGTGTCAATCCCACTAAAGAACACTGTCCTTCAAGATACAGGATTTTTCTAGTTTGAAGGGCAGGGGCAGAGGTCTTACTGAGTAGTAATAGCCATACCCATCACTTATTCATACAAACCTGATGTTACCTTGGCTAAGTAAATAAATGATTACTTACTTACTTACTTACTATGTCTTGTCAATTTGAACTAGCATTTTAAGACAAAACGGTTTTATCGCTCAAACTGTGATAAAATGTGTGACTCAAGTCACAGTAGGCCGTGCTCGCCCGGCTGCAAGTCAAACTTACAGGATAAAAATATTGAAATTGTTAAAAATTAAAGGCCGTACATATCTCCAACATCTATTCAACCTCGCTTCCACTACACGCCACCCTTACCCCACTCATTGTTGATTCATAATGAAGTCTATCATACCACAATGCAAGTACGGGGCACACTACAACGAGTCCCGAAAAAGGAAATCACGACATTTTCCAAGATGGACGCCGTGCATTTGACACGTCGCGCTATGTTCAATGCGGTGTTTGTTGAACATGTCGCTACTTACTCCTATTTAGATGTGTATTAGTTATTTGGATTTGGGGTGCAGTTTGAGTAATTTTGGGAAATAGATGTTGTGGTAGGTGAAATTGTATTTACAGCAGACAAAATAAGTATTGCTGAGGAAAATGGAAATTCAAATTACAAATTACTATTTATTAATAATCAGACTGTCCAAGAACATATTGCAACAAGACAGTACCCCCAAACTAGGTATATTATAAAATCAATTTGCAGGAAAAACACTGCACTACATTAATTATTTTGTTCGTTTTAGGGTTCAGTACCAAAATGGTAAAAAGGAACCCTTATGGTGAGACTAAGTCTGTCTGTCTGTCATACCTGGATATCTCAAGAATTACTAATGCTATCAACTTGAAATTTAGTATAGTTTTAGATGACGTTTGCCTAATTATTTTGCAAGCAAGAAAGAAATTAAAAATAAATATATCGTGTTTGCAAAAGGGACTGAAAAGGGGTCTTCAAAATTTGAAGTGGGGCTACTAGGGCATGTGGGGTGTCATAATGAAAGAACGCTGTTTGCACATTCTCATTCCCCCCCCCCCTTATCTCAGAAGTTTGCATAGATAAAAATCTGAAATTATTCTATGTGATAGAAGTGTATGTAAAGATTACAGGAAAAATAAAACGATGTCTTTAAATAGCAGTTTTTCAGAAATCATGCGTACGGAACCGGTCACCGGAAAAAAAATATTTTCTTTATCTTGAAATTAAGTTGCAAACATATGTTTACCTTGTTAAAATTAATGTTCTCTTGACTTTTCACTTTGCCATAATTAAAGTTGAAAAGAAAATTCATAATTTCAAAAAAAAATAAGTTTAAACGTCCACTGCTGGACATAGGCCTCCCCCAAGCCCCACCACTTCGATCGGTTCTGTGCTTCCCGCATCCAGCGGATATCAGCGGCCTTGACAAGACCATCGGTCCACCTTGTAGGAAGCCTTCTAACGCTACGTCTTCTGGTACGCGGTCGCCACTCCAGAACCTTTCGGCCCCATCGGCCATCAGTTCTGCGAGCAATGTGTCCTGCCTACTGCCGCTTAAGTTTGGCAATTCTACGAGCACCCGCATGGGGTTTCGGGTTATTATCACATAGGATCTATCTATATCGTCACTATGTCCAGCAACATAAAATTATGAAAGATTCAAATAATTTACCTCATTTCTGCACTTAAGACGCAGATATATGCCAGTGACCTTGAGTGGTTAGCTTGCGTGTTCTGTACTGACCTCACGCAACGCGTCGTACGTTCAGCCAGTAATACGACTCGCCCATCAAGGAGCGCTGTCCCCAATTTGACGCATTATTAATTTATTATACACAAAACAAAAGGTATTTTAATAAAACGCGTATACTAAACGATCAATAATTAAATTATCTTGAAATTAGTGGTTTCAGAAAAATACGCTAGGTAGATTTTGCGCTATTGTCAGTTTCCTATCCGCGTTAGATATAACTTTACAAATTAATTTCACTATGTATTATAAACATAATCTAAAATATTCACATATTAAGTTATTGAGATAATGCTATAATTTAACATATATTTTTTTCAAATCATTAACACTGATCGTTTAGACGTGATCTTCAGTATAAAATCATTAAAAGTCAGTTATCGTCGCCTCAACCGCTGGACACCTCAACTTTGATTCTCTTTATTCCCACACATTAATAGTATTCCCGGCTAATTTCGAACTAGAAGTCAGTTCACACGACAATTATATAAAAATGTTACCCCCACCTAAAGAGTGCTTAAACTCAGACAGCGTTTCAGCACTAAAAACTTAATTCTCTCCGAAACCCTAAAGAGTTTATAGCCTCTAGAGTTGTTAGGAAATTGACTCTGTGCCCATAAAGCACTGTGTTTATGTGAACCAAACAATGGTAGATAAATAATGAAACTTATCGAACGCGTTGGTTAACAAACATGGGTGTGTGTTGCGGTTTCAAATGTTGGTGCCAATATTGGTGGTGGGATGAAGAAATTGATGGTGCTGATGTAAGTGTCAATATCTTGTTTTATATCTGAGACAATATACATGTAGGTAATGCGAAAGTTGAAGGAACTATGCACTTCTAAAGAGATAATAATGATAAAAGTATTTTATACTATAATAACATGCTTCAAAGTTATATTATTATCTAATAATAATGTAGTTTTTTTACGTGCAATTATATGAATCACTAGCTGCGCCCCGCGGTTTCTCCCGCGTAAGGCGGGATCCCGTAAGAATATTGGGATAAAAGTAGCCTTTATGTTAATCCAGGGTGTCACCCCTGGTTGTACCTCCATACAAAAATTTATGAAAATTGGTCCAGCCGTTTGAGCGTGAAGCAGTAGCAAACACACACACTCACAAACTTTCGCCTTTATAATATTAGTGTGATTTGGTGCAGGCGATTTGTTTTAGCAGGCACTTGGATTTCACAGTGAGATAACCGGGCATATGAGACAAATCCAATTACATCAAAAGCCATACTCTGCCTCGATACAGGCTTTTCATCACCACCACTGCCGTTCCATCGGCAACCAAAGCGCACAACAATTTCAGCTCCGCGAATCAAAACCCATTACCGAACAAATTAATGACACCGATCGCTTCGTTCTATTAACGGCAACCGAGGATAAATAGCTTATCCCCGTTTAAAGCTATTTAAAGCCATTTACGGCCGTTTATCGGTATTTACGGCCACCTGACGTGGCTGGCCGTGTTTATAAGCCCGTTGTCCGCGGACAAGCAACAATGCGCGTATAGATTTATGCCGGCATTGAGTGTTTTTCTTGGTATGGTCTGATGAGTTGCACCGTGGTTGATGTTTGATATTTGAGCGACGGTTAGCGTTTAATTTTTGTGTCTATCGTTGTGGTAGGGATTCATTGATAGTGCAGGTGGCTGTTGTTATCGTTGTCATGCATCGTAACGTGGATTTGGGTGATAGGTTTCAGTACATATACCGCCTTATTACAAAACAAGGTTTATCTTCAGACCCGGATTTAAAACATGGAGTCATTATTGAATTTCGAACTTTATTCCGTCTATGGTAAAGTTTATAACACAAAACTGACAACTTAGTACCGAACAAAATTTTCAGTTTTGTAAAAATAACGGTATTTCAATCACTGTTACGTTCTTATTACAAAAAATGGCTCAATGGTTTAAGCCATGTCAAATATAAATCTTGTTTTGTAATAAGGCGGATAGAGTTTTATTTGGCTGGTAAAGTTGTTGAATTACTCGATAGGTGTTGATTTATTTGAGCGACTTCAAAGCAATGTGTAGTCTCCAAACTAACTCTTAAACTCCTTTTGCGTATCCGATAATTATTTTGTATATATTGTTGGTTGAAATAATACCTACCCAATACCCATATTTAACTCAAATCTACGCTCACAGGTGCAGCTAACTACAGTTAACCAAACCATAGATTAACATACAAATCTCGATGTAACCTTTCGTCAAAGGATTTTTGTTTAACGCCCGTCTCCCTTTGTGGAGGAATAAAGACGAGTGTGGGGCGGGGGATGTCATGCTCGGATTAGCACTGATTTAGTGCCCATTCGCACAGGACGCAGGTCCTACCTTTGACGGTCAGCTTTAGACCCTTGACGGTCTAAACCTTTGGACCTTTCGGTGTTTATAGTTCAGCTTCGATTGAATTCGGTTTCCGGAATTGGTTGAAGATTTTGTTTGGCTGTAAAGGATTTTGGGCAACTAATTACGCATTTGGATCTAGTTCATTTGGATTCAAGTTTTGCTTAGGTGTGACGGTGCAATGCAAGCATTTTATAGCGGTATTTACAGAACTGAATAGTGAATGAATTAAAGCTTTTTACAGACTGGTGCGACAAGGGTCGCGCTGCCTGTCGCGCCCGTGATATTGCACCAGTTTGAGATTTACACCTTTAGATTTCTCATTTCCTTATTTATATATTCAAGTATATCGGCAGGTGGAAATTTTGACAATTCCACCGTGATCGTCATAGATGTGATAGAAATGATCAATAATTGAAGATCTAAACAAAGATAATGTTATCGCCACTCATATTCACCTTTTGATAAAACGGTTGCAGAATGTTGTCACAGAATAAAAATGTATCTATCTGGTAGTCGTCATTCTTTAGCCTCAGCATCATCATAGTAAGACAATAACTTAGCACCAACTTGAGACAAATAGTAATTTATCACCTCGTAACACATTTGTTGAGATTTAGAAACCTAATTACACCCACAAACCCACACCACATTGGATTATACGAATGGACAACGAGATAACCCCTCGTAAGCATATTGAAATATTGTGTCGTAAAAGTCGCATCCCCAACGGCTCGTTCGGGTTAACCGACCGACGCGAGATTGACGCTTTTGACGTATGACTTCATTTGTCTGACTTCGATAAAATTGTGCCAACTGAATTTTGCAGCATGCCCTTTACTGAAGTTTCTTAAGATCTAGACAGTAAGGTTGGTTATCGTGTTGAAGTTTGTTTCTAGGTTTGGAAGGTTTGGCCAAAAGGTGTTTTCAAGAGCATCTTTTTCGACCGCAACGTTATGAGATCTCCCTTAGAGCTTGAAAACAAAGATGCTTTCTGATGGGTGCTCGTGATTTAGTGATTTGCGTTTCGCTGTATATTTTCTGGTGGATTGCAAAACAAAAGTTTAAGGTGTAATAATTTAGGCAATGGCTCTGTTGTATTTTCTGTTTTTATTGATATTGCCTTTTTTCGATGTTGATGAATTTGTTCGGATATATTTTTGCAATTAATGTTGTTTAAGCATTGGTTATTAAACATTTTAAAGGCAAAGGTTAGGCTGGGTTAAAACTGGAATATCGTCTATTATTTATACTTAGTACATGGATCTAAAATCAACTTACTGCTTACTTACGTTGTCTAGATATTGATTTTGCGTGACTCTTTAATCACATACCATTTAGCTGTTTTCTAAAACCTTTTGTACTCACCATTGCCCAATTGCTCGTGTATTTATATCTTTAGTTTCATCTGTACTGACCAACTCAGCGTAATCTACGAACAGCTTAGCTATTTTCATGGCTACTTAAGTGAACATTTCAATTATCATAATTGAACCATACGAAGCGATGCCAAAAGACATTTAAGCAGCATTTCCTTTATTGCCTTCTTCGGACAAACCCATTTTGGGGTTGTTACCACATTTAAGTGATTAATTATGCATTTATTAAAAGTTTTCTCGTAAAACCGACAACAGTTTCTTACCAACCAAATCCTCACCTTACCACTTTCTAAAATAAGGTTGATGTTCCTCTGTGTCTTTAAGTGAATGTTGGGATGTTTTAAATTTGAGTGGTTCAAGTAATAAAGGGCAAAGGTAGTATTTTTGCCTTAGATTTATACTGACATGGCACGGAATTGCATTTTTGTTCGTCCATTGTTATGGAACAAGTGTACTTTACGGTTTTAGGTCTTCAATTTGGTTACTTATTGTTTTCAAGTAGTATTAGGACGTTAGGTTGATTAAGATTCAAGATATATTCGTCACTTGTAAATGTTTTTACTAGACTAAAATATTTAACTACCTACCTATGTGAATCTTCCATCACCACCACTTCCTTTCATCTTCTTTCTTTCATGTTCTTCTTTCTTCTTCAATCTTTCTTCGTTTTTCTTCTTCTTGCCATCTCTATTGTATTTTTTGTACTTTTGCATGCCTTCTTGCTAAATATGGCTGTTGTTAATTATATTTTTTATGTCACCGTGTTTTTGTACCCATATTTGCGAAATAAATATCTTATCTTATCTTAACTTATCTTATCTTCACAAGTCGCAAATATTTTGTAACATCAGTAATTGATCCTTTACTTTTAAGTTTAAGTGGAATTTGATGGGTTCCCTCGGGTTCATGTCGGTTAGTTTTACATTCATTGTTATTGTTCTCATCATGGAAGGTATCCTTCACATTGATAACATCATTCACCTATTTATCACCACAATCCTTATCATCAAGATCACAAATACCAACAAAGTCTACAAATCCTCGTATTCATCTATCACTTAATAATTCTAAATTATTATTATAAATCTATTTAACTGGAATAATCTCTTTAGCAGCCATCTCTTCGCATGGCTGCGTGGCTGGCATCACTATTGCATGCTAATTTCTGCCGGGGGCCATCACGGGAAGTTATCGTAAATTCTCGCAGTTCCTTATCGAGGACGGTAGCCCGCTGGGAGCTTCGGGTCAGGCAGAAATGTTCTAGAATTGCAAAAATTGTTGGTTCAGTTCTGGTTGAGGTGTTGGGGTCATTAACCTGGGTGGTTCAGGTTGGATTGATTTGAGTGTAACAATTTTATTATCGTATCTATAATAGGTTCTCTATCTTCATTTGGGATACATCATAATTATGTTCAGCAGGTAACTCCACCTCTTGAGTTATATTTAGATGTCTGTTGGCTAAGTTGTTACATAGTTTGATGTTACAGTTTTTATGTTTCAACAAATTATTCAAGCCTCATTTTGAAACCGGTTGTAGAGTTTGCATTTTTTTGCTAATTCATTTATCTAATCTTGTTTTGTTATAAATATTTTTTCTTAGCAAACCCTCTGAAAAACACCTGAGACATTAACCCTTTGAACATAAACAGCTATGCACCAATTGTTTTCTTCCTAATTCCCTTTTCATTTGCAAATCACCATGAAATTCACAAACAAATGCACCCAGTTTGATTTACATTAAAAATGATTTGATGAGACGATAAAGAATTTATTCATACAAACATCATTCACCCTAAAACACTGTATAACAAAGGAAACAAACAGATATTTTGCTAAAATGCGGCTTATTTGTACTCTCATATTAGGGTAGTTGGCCAACCTAACTCTGACTCTCTTGACCCCCTAAACGTGGAATTTCAGAGGTCTTGTTACGTTGGTCTTCTACGAGTGTAGCTTGACCCGCCCTGCTCCTCAAATTGCCCTGTAATTGGGGACTGTAAAAGGAGTAAAGGTTTAGGTATAGAGGCCTTGATATCTTGGTCATGGAGTCCCCACCAAATTCATGATTGCTTACTAATAATATAATACACACAATCTTTTTGAATGTGCCTGCGCACTTTTGTGGTGTATTTGATTTGTACTGAGTATTTAGATGTAAAATCTGGATCAAGATATTTTTTAATAATTGGCTAAAATTTAAAACAACATTTAACTTTGCAAAATTTTTTTTCTCCTTTTTTTACAAGCTTTGGTTTTGCAGGTATCTACGTTGTCCTGTGCAGTGTTTCCCGTACAACCATATCAGCACTTTTAATTATTAATTAATCTCATTTATGAGATCTGTTACTCTGAATGGCCTCTGATTGAAGACCACTCTTCCATTACCGCTGGCCCTCTCGTATATCTCTCCTCTTTTGTATATTTTTGTAATTCTCTTACTTATTTAACTTGTGACCTACGAATGGCCCTCCGGCCAATCGTAACGTTACAAACTTCATCTCCCCAAGAGTAGCTCTCTTACAAATACTATACCTATATTATTGTCTTCCTTCTTGACTGGCTGACCCACTTTCTCCTTTTTCTTGATTTATTTGACTCTTTTTGTTTATTTATCTGCCTCAATGTTTTCGAACACATTCTCTATATTATGTTCTCCACACACTCTACTTGTAATACGAGTACGTTCCCAACGATTGCGTTTGTCGGCTCGCGTCATGTCTCGCGGTATTAATTTTACATTCATGACGTCACCGACACGAGATACTGTAATCCTCTTCCCATGGCCGGTACGTACAGACAGCCGAACAGTATAATGGAAATGTTAAAATAGTGATTTCTTCTTTAACATTTCTATTTTTATTGAAGTAGGAATTAAATAAAATTTTAAAGATTTGTAAATTATTCATATAATAATTTATTTAAGTAACTGGAAAATAACTTGATTTTTTGAAGATGAAAATAAAATTAAATAAAAACCAGCCAAGTGTGAGTCGGACTCGCGCACGAAGGGTTCCGTACCATTATCTATAAAAATTGCAAAAAAAACACGTTTGTTGTATGGGAGCCCCCCTTAAATATATGTTTTATTTTAATTTAACTATTTATTTTTAAAGTCAATATATATCTACATATTCTGTGAATATTTCAAGCGTCTACCGTTTGCCGTTATCAATATAGAGCAAAAACGAGCAAAAAAATCACGTTTGTTGTATGGGAGCCCCCTTAAATATTTATTTTATTCCACTTTTTAGTATTTGTTGTTATAGCGGCAATAGAAATACATCATTTGTGAAAATTTCAACTGTCTAGCTATCACGGTTCATGAGATACAGCCTGGTGACAGACGGACAGACGGACAGACAGGCAGACAGACAGACGGCGGAGCCTTAGTAATAGGGTTCCCGTCTTACCCTTTGGGTACGGAACTCTAAAAAGAGGGCTCTGTCTTATTTTATTAGTTACGTATGAATTACAATTATATATTTAACTTTAAATAAGAAATAGCGCCGATAATAGCGGTAGTTTTGTCCACTGGTCAAGAAAAAATTAATGTTCATTTATTCCTTACTTATTTCAGTATCAGTTTCGACACACAACAGCTTCCACATTCCACATAATTAATATTCTGCTAACGCTCCAGCCAGTTGCAATCACCCTTATCTGTGGACCTTTACATAAACAACACTATTCGTTCATTGTTGCAAAACGGATACTTTAAGCGCATCCCTTTTGTGCGCTGCGTGAGTGACAGCTAAACACAGCACTATTGTGCGCTTGATCCAGCGATCACGTTTGCACACAAATTAAACGGTGAATTATTAAAGAAATGTAGGACTGTTGAACACCTTGCTCTGAAAGAGGAAAAGACAGACGTTGCATACCAGCTGCTTGTAGGAAATGATGAATTGATTTATTTAAGACGGGGAATTAAGTAATGTTAATTAGACCACTTGTTGATATTTTTGTTACCTACCTTTAATTGCAATACCCGAAAGCTTCTCAGTAACGCTGTTGTGCATCAGATTGGCTGATGAAATGTTAAGAGGTAATTAAGGATATAAGTATGAATAACTATACAGACCAGCAGACAGAATAATCTCACATGGCTCGAGAGTTAAAGATAAAGAATGAAAGTGCTCAAATAAAGAAGATTCTGAGAACAACCACACAGAAACACCGTAACACTCAACACCAAGCATCAAAACAATATCAACCGACAATTAGCTCCAACAAAATCAAAATCAATAATACAAACAAGACAACACACAAGCAGACATGAATACCAAACACTCCATACAAGTACAACCTAGAACATGTAGTTTTACTGACAATGCCACCTATATTCATAACAAACAATGAGATGAGAA
Organism: Tiliacea aurago; assembly: GCA_948098905.1. Taxonomy (NCBI): domain Eukaryota; kingdom Metazoa; phylum Arthropoda; class Insecta; order Lepidoptera; family Noctuidae; genus Tiliacea; species Tiliacea aurago. The sequence goes on along the minus strand of OX402581.1, from coordinate 26,198,579 downwards.
TTGAGACGTCCGTGGACAAAGTCACTCATTAATTTTCAAAGTCTGTAACGAGGATGGCGACGCTAACTCGGGTAGCTGGTAGAACAAAGCGTCAAGATTCCGGAGGTCACAGTGCAGGAGATGCAGTAGATCAAGTTACTTGTAGTCAAGTTAGTAGATCAAGTTACTACTTAATACTTGTAATTGGGACATAGAAATTGTTGTTTCTTTTGGTTTTGGAGTGTTCACTGTTGATTTTACTAGCGACATTGTAATACCTCTTATAATTTTGTCAATGCAGACTACTTTAAAACAAGTTAACTATAATAACTTGTAGCTGCAGTGCTGCGTGGTCCCAGAAATGACAAGCTATAGCATTGCACAATCAGAGTACTGTATTCTGGTCTCTGGTCTCAAATTGCTGTATTTCTTAATACTGCAAATATAAATCAGCTATGTATAAGCCGGTAAAACACAAGTTTGTAAAATTATCGACATCAACAATCATAATAAATATACCATACCTGACCTACAAATATTTACTCTTTCATTCTAAGCTCTATTTCAATTTCTATAACCGTCCCTGATACTAATACATAATCTGTGATCCTTAAGTGATTGTACTCCAATTGGATGAGCCAAACGACTTTCTGTATCAATATCAGATAAATGTATAATTATATTTCTGTCTCGGAGTCAATTCATCTATACCTCTATGGTATATTATAACGGTAGCAATGTGTTTGTGCTCTTGCAATTGTGTTCAAATGTTTTTCATACCATAATTTTTCGATTCTTATTGACAACAGCTATTATGTATATGTTGTTACCTTCTTCACATAGGCTTTTTAATTTTATAATGTTTGAGCTTTTCTTTTGCATTTAATTGTTGTCCATGAGTATTTTATCTATGTATATTTTTTGCCATCAGTGTTTTTTTGCTGTCTGCCGTGTTGTGACTGAGTTTATTTGATGATGATCGTTTGTCTCCATCATTCCGTTCCGTGGTTCCATGTCTGTTACCTTAGCTCTGAAACAAATGCAAATAATAAACAAATCAGCTCTCACCTACTGTATTTTACCAACAGTGTCAAGTGATTGTAATGACAAAAGATAGCCGAGCTGAGCCGCGTTACACGCTCGCATAGCCTTTGTCATTCAGATGTTATCGCCACAGATGCTAATGTCACACGTACAACGCCGTGAAAGCCTTTTCTTGGTTCAATCAACCACTGCTGACCACTATTGTTGCTTGAGGTCCGATGAAAATTAATTTTAGTGAGTCATACAGGGAGGACACGATTTTGCTCTCTTGTGAATTGTTGATAGAGTGATTTAGTAGTTATTATAGTTGCTAGAGATACTTTTGGGAATAATGTTTGTACAGTTATTTATTACATACGTGGCTGTCTCTGTATATTTCTATAATCTAATTGTCCATGAGCGAAAATGACTATGAAAAACATTTCTGTTTCCAAATCATCATTATAATAATCATCAATCCCGTTAAACGCTCAGTGCATAGTATTTATTTTAGGTCTCAAGGAATTGTGCAATCCATGCTCTTTGTGCCCTCCCTCCCTCCCTTCTGTGCCATGATCCCCTTTGTGTACTTAAGTAATCTGTACCACCATTCCAGCTACTAGCTCCTCATTACCTTAATTTCCCAAAAGAACAAATCCTCAAAAACATTATCTCTTAATATGTTCCCATTATTTTTGTAAAGTTACTTCTAATTACTGACCGAAGTGGAACGAAGGGCCTTAAAAATGTCGTTTAAACACAAAAGGTTGGACACAATATGTGTCAAACTTCTGTTTCGGTAGTAAGTAGTCATAGAGTAGCAAGGTACTGTACATTGCGTGCACGAGAAAGAGGCCCATTTGTCATAGGCTTTGTTTTTAGAGGTACCTACATGACAGGTGTGTGCTACGTTTTTAAGCAAACAATTTATTGAGATATTTGGACTTATAGTTTGACATTTTTGTTGAAACCAATGGAAGAGTTTTGCAACATGAGAAAATTTTCTGGAGTTATGATTTTTGACGACCTTAAATTAGAAGTTAACTTCATCCTTGGAGTTACAGAGTACACTGGTCAAAAAATTTTGCAAAAAAAATAAATTTTTTTCTTTCTTTTTCGTGTCAGAATTTTTATGCCGCCCATGGGCCTCCGAGTCGGTTTCAGATGCCGTCAAGAATTATTTCTCAGGTTGCCTCACGATGTTTTTTCTTCACCGTTTTGTAAGAAAAACAATAATTATGAAACCGAACAGTGCAAGTACTGCCAGATGCAGTTTTACATCGGAACCTCTATAAACGATCTTGGAAATAGCCTAGAAAATTACGAAAGCGCAGAAGGAAAATAAATAATAGCCACACACAACCTTGACCCTCAAAAGTCTCTCTACTCTCTAAACTTCAAAATCGATACCATCCTCTCGATGTGATAATCGATTCCCAACAAACATAAGGGGCGTATCACACAAAAATCGCTGGAGGACCATCGAAATCAGTTCCAATTGAATCTTCACCCCTTAAAACGGATTAATGCAACTCCCTCATGGAACTTATTGAGTGTTCGGCTCATCAATGAAAATATTTCGTTGCCCGAGTTACATTGCCGGTTTTGTTCGTGCACAAAATGTTGATCATAGTTGCTGAGTTTTTGTTCTTGTTTTGTTGTTGTTATTTTCACTAATACCTAGTACCTACTACTGAGTCAAATAAGTCATAATGAATGGTGTTATGAATTAGCTGAAGCTACACGGATACTGTACCTAGCCGAGTTGTTTACAGAAAGGTTTTAAAATGTGAATGTAGCGGCATTAACATCGCCACATGCGAACTACGCGTCACACTGACGTCACGCAAAATCCTGCATCGCGCAAGCAGAGTTTACCGCGCGACTAGCATATACGTATATACAACATCCCGACAGCAATCGTTGCGCAGTAATTGCCCACCAGACACAACACCCGTTTGGTCGGCGGATCCTCCCTTTTCTATAGAGTATGAGTGAACTTTACACCGTGTTCCTCATACCTCTAAAGAATATTGATTTTTTGTGCGTATACATAACAAAAAGTTGATTGATAACGGTGTATTGAATACTGAAGAAAATATTTAACTTTTCTTTTATCTATTACTAGTTATTTTGACTGCCCCGTTTGTCCCGTCGCGGTCGTCGCAAGCGTGATGCTGAGCGTAGGGTCTTGGATTCGATTCCCGGGTCGGTCAAAGTGTTATTGAGTTTTTCCATTACGAATTTCTTAATAACAGCCCGGAGTTTGGAAGTTGGCAGTGTGGTACCCGCGTCTATTGGAAAGCAGTGTAAGCTGTTGGCCCTGCATCTGATCTCTCTTCGGTCGTGTCGGATTGCTGTCCCATCGGACTATAAGAGTGAGGGAAGAGAGAATTATGCACCTGTGACTGCCCACTAGTATTGGGTAACTCAGCACATGTGCTAGCACAGTTGTAGCTACTCACTTGGATGAAAAGAGTCACTCACTCTTTTTATTTTGATGTGCTAGCACACACCACAGGGCACAGATTAGCTAAAGGCGCAGATTAGAACATTTTTGTAACCATTCTCATTTCTCTATCCCTCATCATCATTCGTGCGAGCTGTGTGACGCGCTTAACCGACTAGTCACCTTGTGTGCCTACTCGACTGAGTATGTGTGCCGTGTCACGTTGTCATCACTACACACCATATTCGCGACTCGTGAGTGTGATGTGTAGTGACGACAACACGACACGGCAAGAGTCACGCGACTCACTGACACACTCGCACACTCAGAGCACGTACGTGCTCACAGGCCACCGCAGCCTCGCCTCATTCGTGGTAGCACAGTGTGCTAGCACACTTCGTAAAAAGAGTGCCTCGCAGGATCCTCATTTTGAAAGTGTGCTCTCCTCTCCCTCTCCTCTCCCTCTACTGCACACCGACGGAGGATTATAATTATGTTATTTCTCATCACCAAACAAAGTTTGTGCCAATATTTTAGTTAGCCAGCCACCAATGTACTCAAAACACACTCAAATGGTCACAATATATTTAAAGACTTAACAAAGGGGGACTATCCATTATTGATGGTAACTTAAACTATGGTCTAAACAATATGCTTCTAGCTTCGCTTGGCTCACGAGTGGGACCAGCGAGGGGTAAGCAGTGAGCGTGGTGATAACTGGCTTGTAAACGATTTGTACGGAGCTTTTTAATTAATTGGTGTGATCTGTTTTTGGGTAGTCAGAGGATGGTTTTAATCATACGATTTTTTAGATGTACGTATTTTTGAGTTCGCACGTTCGTGAACTTTCGTTGTAGACTGTTGATATACAGGTTGTTAAAGTAATTGCGTGCCATAGCTTAGGGGTAGGTTCAGTATCGATACAGGAACCCAGGAAAAAAAAAAGAAACAAACAAAAAATTTAATTAACAATAAAAAAAATAAAAGTCTTCGTAGTTTAACGGGCTTCCCGTCAAATAAAATAAGTTTAATTCTAAACAATTGCTATTTTAAGTTGGCAGGTACTAAATTAGGTTGATCTTGCAATATTTTTTTTGTGTTTTCATTTTTGTTTTTTTTTTAATATATTTTTTTTCCTGTGCTATGGCTCGCAGTTACTTTAACACTCTGTATTGTTGAATGTTATTTATAGGTGCTATTGATGTTTAAAGGTGACGTCATATAAAAAAAAATTGATATGTATTTTTATCCCTGACTACTTTTTATTGTTTTTGATGTTCTTATAAATGACTTATTGCTTATTCAAATTCCTTTATTTTGGAAAATGACTGAATCGGCAACACACTCTCCCTGAAAACTATTAGAAATTATTAGTGAGAAAATAAATAATACACCGATTATTATTACACTCCCACCAAACAAAATAACCCACTAATTATTAATAATACCAGCATCAAAAACCACTTCACACTCCTATTTGTAAAACTGCAACGAAAAACCACCCCCGATAATACGCGATAATCCATCGCACTGTGTTTAATTTTATTTGCGATTTAATTGTCCGCCAGTGTACAGTGCGTGCCAAATAAACTGGCTCGTTGAGTCGAGAGCGGGTGGTGAATGTTCAAGTGTTTGTTGTTCCTAATGAGATTAGATTTTAGGTATTTTTTCCTGCAACTATGTGTAATTTGGTGGAGTGTAGTGCAAATAAATTGTTGAATTGTGAAGTTTAGAGGGTACGTGTAAATGAAAATGAGTATTGTTATTATTCGGTGAATAAGAAAGTTTGTTTATTTTTTTCGGTCTATTAGGTACATTTCGGAGTAGTGTCGGTTAATAATACGTGAAGTGCCACTGTATGTCTTTGATATCAGCTGAGTGGGTGACAAAATCATTGTATTTCAAATAACATTTAAGAAATGAATTATGTTATTTTAAGTAAATTGGTACAAAATTGCCAAGCCAATTGGCATCATGATATGCAAGTTGCAGCATGTGAATATAACCGTTGACTACAGTCATTTGTTACTGCTACCTAACAATAAACAACAAAATCTATTCATCCATTCTATTATCTAGGACAAGAATCTAAGAATAAGTAACCGACCAAAAAAGAAGTGAACCTAATTAAAAATATTAAATAGACCACAATCTATTTTAATTTACCGTACAATCGCGAACAACAGTGAAAAATACGCATCATCATTCAGCCTAGATTACGTGCAAATAGCGCGACATCAACGGTTCACGAAAAGAAAGAAAAAATTGAAAAAAAATCACAAAAAATAACTCATGACAACAATACTTCGTTAGTTTACCCTTTATAAGCAAATGAATAGTTGAATACAATGAGATAGAACGCATCCTTCCACTTACTGTCTCACGTTCGTGTTTACATATATAAATCTTAGAAAAGTACAATTGTAACAAAATGCATGTGTCACCTTCGTAATAATATGTTAATTTATATGTAATGTAATAAGTTCTTGTGTGAATGGGCCCGGGCGAGCGTAAGGGCCGGGTACAGTAAGGGCCTGGTAGAAATGTAAGGGCAATTCAATTGCGTTAATCCATTTTATTGCGTGTCACGAGCAGTTGGTTTTTTAAGTTATATGTACAGCGGTGAAAGGGTTGGATAGTGCTTTCATTGTTTGCCCAGTAAAAATAAATAAAATGAGGAACAACCATGTGTTTCGGACACTTAGCTCTCAGTTCGAAAACTTGTGATTTTCTTTGAATTACAAAAACTGAATAATATGAAATGTCATTTTTATGTACGTATACAGCGGATACGAGTATTTTATTTTTGCTTCATGACAGTTGCTGAATTAAAATTAATAAAATTGAGATTTTCCCAAAACACTTTCGTCTATAACTGTCCAAACTAGACACCTCTTCCTATCCACGATCCACGGCCAGAATTCCGGTCACCCTAAATCACTCTCAATTGTCCCCAAAAAAACCCCATGCAAATGGCATAAAGGCCTAGTCGAGATTAGTTCACTATGAATCAAGTAATTAGGAGATTTATATGCAAAGTCTTTTCTGTGGTGCACATTATTAGTTCATAAAGGGCTATGGTAACACGGCTTAATGTAATTTTGAGTACGCCATATTGTGGGACGAGGTGGTCACTCCCGTTGTCCTAGATTTATGGTCCGTACTGATTTAATAACTGTATGATAACGGATAATATTTATGGCCCGAAGTGTACTATTCCCAGGATAGTCCGTTGGGTCAGCATCTCATTATGAAATGATTTTTTTAAAGATTTTTGGAAGTTTGAAATTCTTATTTCTTTAAATTACTTTTAAAGTCAGTTTTTTTTGCTTTTAAACGAAGGGAAACAGTATCTCAGTGTTGCTTTTTCAATTCCTCAAAAATTACAGGGTCATCTTGAAAACGTCTATCAGCAACATTCAGCGATGAATTTGGAGATATTTGGAGATAGAGCTTTTAATAAACTCATAGGCATTTCACTGCTTTTCCCTCGTAAAAACCAGCCAAGTAAGTGTCGGACCACAAACAATTAAGGGTTCCGTAGTTGGAATGAATTTCTCCGAAAAACAAACTTAGCATTGTAGTTGAAAAACATGTTTTCCCATAACTATATAGGGTACTTCCCATTGACCTAGAATCATGAAATTTGGCAAGAAGCAAGGTCTCACAGCACAAGTAAAGGAAAAAGACCGAAAATCGTTAATTTGTAGTTTTATCTCATGAAAATAACTGTTTTGCGATTACAAACTTACATTGTAGTTGGAAAATTTATCGTGGCATATATCGATATGCCACAATCGGAAGGACTTTTTCCTTTACTTGTGCTGTGAAACCTTGCTTCTTGCCAAATTTCATGATTCTAGGTCAATGGAAAGTACCCTATGGGTTTTGATTTATTTGCGAATGTCAAAATATGTCGCATAAATCGCCGTAATTTTTTATTGCTTTGACTTAGAAGTTAGATTTTTTTAGAGCTCCAATGGACTGTACAAATACACATACACACACACACACAAATACAATTATACACACACACACATACACTAAAAACATACTTTCGCGCAAATAAAGCACCATAATTATTGATTAGGTATTTCTAATTTTTTTTTTTTTTTGTTTTTAGTTTAGATGTAAGTACATATAAAGTGAAGTCTCTTTTGTTTCCTTTCTTTATATTTGTTTTTCTTTGTCTTGTCATAAAACAACAAAATTGTGTCTTTTATTACGGGAGGACGCTGGCTCCTGCAACACAGTTTTAACTAGCGCAGGAGTCAGAGAATTCTATTTTATTGTAAAATATGTTTTATGTCAATAAATCATTTTTGTATTTTTTTTGTAGACCTGCGTATTTGATATTAATTTCAACTTGATACCTTCACGCGTTCCTGAGAAAAAGGGTCTTGACAGACTGACAGACAGACAGACGGACAACGAAGTGATCATACAAGGGTTCCCTTTTTCCTTTTGAGGTACGGAACCCTAAAAAATACTGAATTGGTTTGAAATGGCAGTTTAATTGTTTTGTTCAAGTCCTTTTCAATGTATGGAAGTGAACACAATTTCATAACCCGCTTTTTTCAAAACAATGTCTAAACAATCGCATAACAGTTTCATATTAGTTACGCCGATGATATGGCGCTGCTGATCATCTGTGAAGAATATGCTTTACTTCATGGATTGGTGTACAACTGGTTTTTGGTGTCAGCGGTCGAAGTTCGGATCCTATGCCTCCGGTTAAGTTGAACGGAATTTCGTTTGTGAGGGTATAAGGTGAAGTGTGGTGGGGTGTCCGTGCGGTGCCGGACTTAAAGAATAGCACCATCCCATTTCTTCCCGTGAGTGTCATAAAAGGCGACTAAGGGACTTACTAGAGAATGGGCAGCAGCGTTCTCTATATATTTTTAAAACCATACTGCGATCGCCAACCCGCCTGCCAAGCGTGGCGATTATGGCAAATCCCCCCCCCTCATTTTTGGGGGAGGCCTATGTCCAGCAGTGGACGTCTTTCGGCTGAAATTATGAAAAATGATGAGGTAGGTACTGTTTTACCTTTTAGATATAGCAAATACATAATTATACAGCACGAGCAGCTTGATGCGTTCGTTAGACACTTTGGATAATTAAATCACAAAATAATTATCAATTAACATTAGGTATAATATGATCAATCTTCAGCCAAGTTTTTATAGGCAAAGGTTAAATTCAATACGCAGGAGAAAAAAAATGAGATGTATCTATGTATAATTTACAAAACTATCAACACACGTCGCTCTATGCATTTTAACATCATACTGTGATCGCCAACCCACCTGCCAAGCGTGGTGATTATGGCAACCCCTCCCTTTTGGGGGATGCCTATGTTCAGCAGTGGACGTCTTTCGGCTAAAATGATGATGAAATGATGAAGGTGAAATACTTGGGACATCTTTTGACCTCGTAGATGATGATGAAAGGAAAGGAAAGGAAAGGCGATGTCGGTAAGAGCTAATATGATTGCTCGCAGGTTTGCACGTTGTTCTAAGGTAGGTAACCTTACTTCGTGCATATTGCACCTAATTTTACACGTGCAGCCTGTGGGTAGATTACCTCAAAAGTCGTACAGCGCCCTTCTCATTCAATATAATAATGCGTTCCGGGTATTGATGGGGCTGTCCCGATTCTATAGCGTATCGGGGATGTTTACTGATGCTCCTGTCGATTGCTTCTACGCTACGATGCGCCTCCCTGGTGCGCCGGGTGGGGGCCTGCTCCAACATTATACTGCAGTGTGTCGCGAGCAGACTGGACTGCTTGTGTTTGAATCGTTGCTGTAAGCTTTCCAAATTGGTGTTGAGCTTATGTAGCAGGAATTCTCATTAAGGTAGCATGCGTAGTTCATACAAACGTAGGTAATACCAAAATAATTTGTAAATCAAACATATTCTTAAGGTAGTGTGTATTTATTTCGATTGGATTACAGAATATCTATGTTCCCAAATATTTATTTTGAAAAGACAATGATATAAAGACGAGTTAAGAGGAATTTAAAATTTCTATAGAAAACTAATTTTTCTCATAACTCTTGTTTAAATCAGTGTCCATTCAGAATATATATTTCGGAACCTAGATATTCTGTATTCCAATCGGAATAAAGACTGAAGAATATGTTTGATTCACAAATTATTTTGGTATTACGTTTGTATGAACTACACATCGTTAATTTTACTAACTTAGTTGTTAAGAAATATTGTTACTAACACATTTGAATTCATTGTTACTGGTTTTAAATAAAATATGGACTTTTGACCTCATGTAACCACTGCTACCCTTCAACCAATAAACAATCAAATAGATTAAAATTAGTCCCCTTTGTTCTCCAATTTAGACTCAAGTAATGCATCATAATCGTCATATTCATACGTCCAACATTATTAAACATTGTCCTTGTCAATTTTTTGCGTAACATGTCTAACAAAAATCGTTTCCGTCACCTTTATTTTACCATCTTTGTTCCAAAGCGCGACACTGTCTTTTTTGACAAAAGAAGGTCGGTTCTCTATATTCAACAAAACGACCTATGAACTCAGCTATTGTCTGGTTCCAAACATTTCTATACACACGTCCACGTCAATCAAGACTTCCCGTGTCAATTTTTTGCTAATGCGACTTTGATATGAGATGCAAACTCCATGGGGCTGTGAGAAATTCGCCAAGATTGGGGGACGAATTAAGGAGTATTCATGAATGTAGGGTAGATGCACAATGTGGATTGTATGTTAGTTTTGTTAAATCAGATACAGCATATTACAAATTAGAGGATTATATACAAGATAAGAATGCTTGGAAACATGCTGGTCCTGTTCCATAGGACAATCTAGAGTCTAGACAAAATCAAACAGGTTGCTATTTTAATTGTATAATTTATTATTTTTATGACATTTATTTTAAATTCTGTGATTACCTTAACTCACACTGATATTGTTATTTTTAAGGAAATCGTACCTATATATTTTTTAATTTTTTTGTAAATATGTGAGCACCATGTATCTATCACATAATTAATTTATCTGTCATTGCTTCATTCCTAACTCTTTTTATTACCTATTGTGGTATAGTAATTTTATTCTAGGTGCATCGTCTTCACATATAATTATATAATTAATGTAGGTACCTATAAAAATATTGTACTAGATTTTAAAAGAGTACCGGTGGAGTTTCTTTCCCATTCTTCTCCATACGAAACTACCTTTTGGAAGGGGCGACTAGAATCAATTCTATTTTTTTGTAAATATTGACGTTCAAAAGTGCCTTTTATGTGCCTATTTGAAATAAACAATTTGACTTTGAGATACACAGAACTTCCTCAATGATAAAACCCTGTATAACGCAGCAGCTATAAAAAAAAAACGAGCGAGCCTTACAGTCAATTATGTGTAACATCTCACCTTGACAATAAGCAACTGAGCTGCGACAGAAATCAACCTCAAAATTTAAAAGCTAAATACTGAAGTATTTATTGGAATCATTATTCATTACTAGTGGTCGCCCACTGGTTGAAATTCGACCCCCTCTACTTACAATCTATATAGTACTTACTAACTCCATGCTATTATAAAGTAATTACTCATCATTTCAGCCGAAGGACGTCCACTGCTGGACATAGCCTCCTCCAAAATTTGGGGGGGGGGGGGTTCCATAATCGCCACGCTTTGCAGGAGGGTGGGGCAATCGCAGAATGGTGTTAAAATGCATAGGCAACGCTGCTGCTCATTCTCTAGTAAGTCCCTTAGTCGACACCCACGGGAAGAAATAGAATGGTGCTATTCTTTACGTCCGGCACCACACGGATCAAGTAATTACTAATTCCATGCTATTCAAAAGTACTTACTTACTCTATGCTCAAGCTGTCACTTCTTGTTACACACTTCCATCCCTTTTCAAAAAAATAACTCCCACAGAAAACAAGAGGTGATGTTACATACCAAAAATTTGCCATGTAAGATTTAGCAGCAGATTAAGGTATCAGGAAAAACGTGGCTTAAACATGAATTAAATACTCCAGAGAAAATAAAAACAAAAAGCAACCTCTTTTGTACCAAGTTCATGAGTCAGACTAAACTTACAAATACGTTTTAAGGCTTCCTATATGAGAAAAACTTCGAGTGCTTTTAAATTTTTATCCTGACCAATCCTACGCTTGCTACGGAAACCCGATTACTTTAAGTCACGTGCCTTGAGCTCAGCATCCTCGGCCGAATATAGGCTTATCTCCTAACAAGTTTTCTTCCACCAACCAAAACATAGCAACATTAGTAGTTCGAATTTTCTAAAGAACCAATCCGAAAGAATCGATGACTGTTCAAAAAACTTCAGTAACTAAAAAGGGTTCGATCGTAGTCCACGTTTTGCCAACTGGCAACAGTTCCCAGCGAGACCAATGTTTATACAGTAATTACGAGAAAAAAAAACTTTCAAACAAAAATTTGTCTGAACTCGGTTCGAAGCTCGAGAACTTTGTCGTCAAGGCTACTGTTGTTAGTCAAAATATCGGACTTAGGTTTCAGAATACTTCGTCCAACTTCGGACAAAGGGTCGTACTTAAAATTAAAGGTATTGTCCAGGAGGACATTGTATGGCTTATCGCGGGTATGGGGCTGTCTGATATCATCTGGAGCATTCAAATTAAATATTTGTTGTGGGAAATAAATGTTGTATTTGCAGATATTGCTTTGGATAAGGATGTTTTTACGAATCAATTATATCGATTCAAGTTTCCGATTGACATGGCAGTGACATAACATTTTGGGGGCATTGGATACTCTAAATTGACCGTTATTTACAGTTGAGAGAACCGGAAGCCGTTGCATTTTTGTTAATCAAACAATTTCATAAGACATTGCCATTTTCATTGTCATTTGCTTTGGTCCCTGGCCTTAGACAAAGACATATATAAACGGCGGGTAGCTCCATTTAATTCTCACAAGAAAGGGATATAATATTAAGTTATTATACGTAAAGGAAAAGGACAAAGCTATACTATTTCCGTCTCTCAGTGCGTGTCAGTTTTTTTCAAGGTCAGCGACATAATTGTAGCTCATCAAGCTTCGACTTTCATGACGTTTTTGTGAAATTGTGAAGTTTATATTGGCACTTTTCTACATCATATAATCATCAATTTGCTGATTTTTTTTGTTGTTTTAAAACCCAGGGTACAGTGTTAGGTTGATGGTATCATTGGGTCCTATATACATTTATGGATATGTATAAAATATGTTGTCTCATCTTGCCACGCTACCCGAACCTCTATAGTTTTCTTACTCTAACTGGCCCTGACACTTAGAATAATATTATTATTCTAAGCCCTGACATGCAATGGACAAGATTGTCAAACTTTTATTGTATTGAATACGAGGCTTTTGGCTACTTTGTAGGTGTGTATTTTATTTATGTTATTTTGTTGTAATGTGCGTTTTGTTTGTGCAGAATAAGCAATTTCTTTTTATTTTTTTTATTTTACCTTGATGACGTTTTTGGGACACGTGAATCTGTACAAAATATTATCAAATCAAATCAAACTTTATTTGTGAACATAGTACATAAAAGGTCTTAAAATATACATTTTCGTGAGATCTCTATGTTCTACCAATGCAATTGGTATACAAATAATTTGTTATATCATTTTAATAAGTACGTCTAATGATTTGGAACATGCAATAATAATAATTAGATTGAAGAAGATTAATTTAAATGATTTCAAAAGTCTAAGTCAGTTACTAATATTATAATGTCGATAATGTCAAAAAATGTCAATAGCCGTTAATAAAATAAAATAAATTCCAATGTCATAAATTATCATTTAAAATAAAACATTACAAAAATGCTTTTCTTAAATAATGCGGTTCTAGATCCAACTAAATTTAACTGGTCACATCGACGCTGACTTGATACTCAAGAAAATCTATATACATTATTTTTAACAAACATAGCTGTCTCGTATATGTATAATGAGGGCATAGTAAGGATATTCATATTTTTGAAATAAGGCTTGCAACTGTCGGTGGTTTGCAGATTACAAATGGCTCTTATACATCTTTTTTTGGTACTTAAATACGATATCTTTGCCTGTGGCATGGCCCCAAAATATAATGCCGTACTCAATGTTGAGGCAACTAGACCATGATATGCTGTTAAGACTGGTGTTCTATTTGCCGTTGCCGTATTATTCGTTTGGATCATGTGAGTGTTAACGTCACGTTGCTATTATTTGTGTTATCAATGACCAAAGAAATTTAATCACTTAACTAACCTACACCGCCTAAAATGTGATCCATTTGCGCACCGGACACAGAGGGTAAGCATAGCCGCAGTTAAATCCGTTCTTTGGCAAACAACCCATCCAAAATCGGGATAACGTATGTGTCCAGCTTTCAATCTATACTGTCGACGTAATACGCACTAACTAACTGTCGATCGTCCTAGTATCTACTCTCCCTATAGAATCGAACTACTTGAGCACGTTAGACGAATCGAGACACATCAAACACTCAGTTTTCAGATCTCCTTTACCCCACAATACTCTAGGACTGTTTGGTCAACGTGACCAGTGTAACATGACCCGCGTATTTCTATGACAAGTCCCCTCCATCAGTTGGTCGGTGGATGGTCCAGAAGGGGGTGACAGCTCGTTTGACAGTGGTGTTGTTCGTGTATTTGTCTTTAGGCTTAGACCGGCGTGCACGCTGTATCTGAGACAGGAAATTAGGTTTCGATGTTTGAATGTGGACGGTATCGGGATGGTGTTATGCTGTGTATGCACGATGAATGAAGAGCAGGTTTACATTAAAGGTAACAGAGTTAAATCAGTATTGGTAAATGGATGTTTGAGTACTGTGTTTTAAACGAATTCTTATTCCACCAAATGCTCAGTACTAATTTGTTTTAATATTTATTTTGCTTTAAGACTGTCGATGGCGTCATCTAGACGTCTACCGACTTGTAGTATTTGGGTAGTCACATATATCTTGTAGTATTTGGCTAGTCACATATATCGTGTAGTATTTGGCTAGTCACTTATATCTTGTAGTATTTGGCTAGTCACTTATATCTTGTAGTATTTGGCTAGTCACTTATATCTTGTAGTATTTGGCTAGCCAGTTATATCTTGTAGTATTTGGCTAGTCACATATATCTTGTAGTATTTGGCTAGTCACATATATCTAGTAGTATTTGGCTAGTCACTTATATCTTGTAGTATTTGGCTAGTCACTTATATCTTGTAGTATTTGGCTAGTCACTTATATCTTGTAGTATTTGGCTATTAACTTATATATTGTATGTAGTATTGGCTAGTCACTTATATCTTGTAGTATTTGGCTAGTCACTTATATCTTGTAGTATTTGGCTAGTCACTTATATCTTGTAGTATTTGGCTAGTCACTTATATCTTGTAATGTTTGGCTAGTCACTTATATCTTGTAGTATTTGGCTAGTCACATATATCTTGTAGTATTTGGCTAGTCACATATATCTTGTAGTATTTGGCTAGTCACATATATCTTGTAGTATTACCATACAGGTCTTGGTGGTTTTTGGCTTCGCCGCAGTCGGGTAAAAACAGTCACAATGTAAGTAGTTTTCTTTATTGCAGATCAATAAAACAGGCTCAAAGCTTCTACAGACCGGCGCTACACGCGACGCTACACAAAGGCCCCACGTGTCGTGCGATGAGCGGTGCCTTTGTGTCACGTTGCGAGTCGCGCTGGTCTGTAGAAGCCTTCATTCTGTTTCTGTATTTAATTCTATATTTTAACAAATTCAAACACTTTTTATAAAATTTCAAATGGAGGGATATTATACCTTCTCAATTAAACTGACTGGTTCTTTCCAACATCGACTCCTCATATCATTGGACATTCGTCGTCTTTCAGTGCAACAATGTTTTCGGAGATAGTCGCGTCGGATTACAGACGGACTACATTCGTTGTTTCAGTGTAAACTCCCTGTTTGTGTAATTTACATTTAGTTGATTTATATGTACTGTTGAACGTTTAAATTACACGATGATTTTGAAGAAAAATACAGGTTAGTATATCTTTAAGAAGGAGAAAGACATTCTCTTTTTACGTAATAACGTCGCGAACCTATGGGAAAAGCTCAAGCTAAGAATATAAAATGTCATTAATGTGTTATTTTGTGTCATTAATGTGTCAGAAGGCAGATAATGCCCTCTTTCGGGTTCCTAAATGGCTCCAGGGACGGTGGACTTGGGGACGTCCGCCGCCCCATATCACACTGGACCCGAGGTGGCGGCGCGTAGTGTTTCACGCGCGCCCCTTTCAGTCGTCGCGGGGGGGTCAAACACGGGGGGTATTTGACCCCCAGCACTAGCCCGGGATTGCGGAAGTAATAATAGATCCCAAGACCCCCGGTGCAAGTGTGGGAGGGGAACAATGGGGTGGTTTTTAGTCAGTGTCTGGAGTCTGACAGACCCCTCCGCCCGCCCCAGGTCGGAGGACATCCATGGGGATTTTACACCCCGTGAACAAAAAAAAAAAGGATTTGAACAGTGACCATTAACGCCCCTCTATTGTTGGTTAATTCAGTTACCTACCAAAACAAAAACTCTATGCCAGTAAGTTTAAATTAAAACAAAGATAACAACTGATTATTAAGCTGCTATTTTCTACTTAAAACTATCCTTCGCTGTAGCTGCGACCTACTATTTTTCCTACCGGCTTTAATTATTTTTTAATCCCAAATGCAGGTTAATTTATCACCGCATTAAATACATACCATATAAAATTAGTCAGTCAATCGCAAATAAAATGACGATATTAGTTAAATGATAAATGATAAATGATTTTATTTCTGTAAGTAGGTTTGTACAAACACTTTTACACGTCAATCATATTTTAAAAACTAGATGAGGTCGGCGTTTCCTATCTGACTACTCTGAGAAGAAAGGCCGAAACAAACTCAGAGGTCATAGTCTCTTTTAAAGTCCAGACATAATCTTGGTCAGATCATGTGAAGACCATGTAGATTGGTGTCTGAAATGGTCTTTTGAGGAAAGAACCACACAGGTTGAGTGGACCTGACCAGTCAGTGCACGCATTTGTCAGTAATCGTGCAGCTCTACTCAGAATATAAGGAGCTCAACGATGCGACTATCAATACCAAAGAAAGGCCATTTGGGTAGGCCACTTATATGACTCAAACTGCCAGACCATGATGAACTGAGAATAAAAGAAAGGGAAAAAAAAAATATTATGCAATAACCCACATAGTCTTCACATTCACAATAATTAAAATAATATAATACTTTACAAGTAAAGTTACGATAGTACTTTGTATCTAATAAGTTAAGTGACTCTATAGAATATACATACCTACTAGCTGACCCGGTGAACTTCGTACCGCCTTATACCGACAGCAGCGTCACCTACCGGGTCCAATTGTGTTTTCAAACCATCCAGGGACCCATCGAAATATAAATACAAAATTTCAACCAAATCGGTGCAGCCCTTTAGGAGGAGTTAAGGTGACAAACACACGTACAGAAGAATTATATATAAATAAAGTTATCTGTAATCTTTGTAATCCCACTTCTCTGCCTCAATCAAAAATGTGCAGCCTATTATTAACGGTACAATTAGTTCGCACATTTTAGCACATTAGCAACTTAAATCTGAATCATATTTTCAATTAACGCCTCCAAAAAAAAAACTCAACAAAAATCTATCAAGCCTATAAAATGGCGCTTCGACTACAATTTTAATAACGTTTTAATTCCCGTGAAATTATGTATCGCCTGCTAATTATTGTTCGAATAACACGTCAGAACAATGACGGTTGGTTAGTGCTGCGTCATTCGGTAGGCGGCATTTTAGAGCTGCCTTTGCCAACCTAATGATTTTTAGTTGTAATGTGTTAATTATTTGTGGTGTTACATGATACACATGGTTTTGTTTTTAGAACGTAAGTTAGTGATTTTAAAAGGTGATAACAGTCGATCTTTTTGTCTCATTTTCCTCGTATAGTTTTAAAATTGCTCTGAGTGCTGTTAGTGATGTGCCAGTAAGCTTGGTATTATTTACTAAGGGTGTACGTTTGGATATTATTATATTATTTTGTAGAACATTTTTGAAGTCAAGAATCTACATAATCAATAAATTTAACGAGATACTTTTTAGTAAAATCATTTTCCATTTTGAAAACAGTTTTTTTTAAAGAAATTTTTAATATTGCGAATTACACGCCAATTACAAGAACATCACCTGTTTGAAGAATTTCCGAAATATTTCGATTCGTATAATAAAGTATGAGTGAAAATATACCAAGTCACGATACACGCAAATTACTCGATTCTCTAAGTTAATTTAACGGTAGAACATGGGGTGGGCACGGGGAACAAATTAGTTTTGTTGCGCGTTATTATACCCTGTAAACAAAGGTATCAATTATAGCTGGGACATAGAGAAAAACAGGTAAGAAAAAAGTGCTTTGTCATGTTTTGTAAAATAAGCTCATCTTTTATGTAAATGTTAAAACAAAAACTATAAAAATATTATGGTTCAAAATCAATTAAACCCGAAAAATATTATTGATTTGTAAACCACTATTTTTATTATATTTTTAATGAAATAGTTTTTTGATTAGACGTTTTCATTTCATATTATACATTCATTTACATATATTTCAACATTAATCTACAATTAAATAGATACAAACTACTTAAAAACCTATAAAAGGTATTTATGTACGCTCAGAATGTATTAGAATATCACCCCGATTTAATTTCTCACACTAATAACACTTCTAATTTTGAATTTGGCACTAGTGTTGTCCATATCGGCGTAAACCGACACTCGTCGGCAATCAACGGCCCCGCAGGGAGTCCCACGTGGACGCATCGACTACCGGGGATGTAAGCATCCACGCGAGACAATCCGCTGATTGTCAAGAATCCAACAAATATTCACAATAATCGACTCTATAACCAAGACAATAAAGCCTACAGTGAACTGAATCCAACAATAATCGCTACGAAGATGGATGCACATCGCACAGAGTTTTCCGCTAATTATCATGGTAATACCCGCTTCAAATCCCCCCGCTGAGCTGAATTTTAATTTAATGAACGTTACCTTATACTCGCGTAAAATATTTGTATAAATTAGAATAATTTACCAATACATTTTAATACAAAATATAGCCATTAGAATTTTTATGTGTATCTTAATAGCTTTTTACCGAAATAGGTGTTCGCGTCTTTTATGGGCAAGAATAAAAGGAGTTCCCAAGCATTTCTGCAAGTAACGCACCTAATAAACTAACTGATTACTGTTTTGCTCATAATAAAGGGAGTACAATATAAAATAATCTTTTAGAATAGAGGGGAGTGAAGAATGCTATTCATGTTACAATAAAAGCGTGTATCAGTCTCAAGCCTGCCGTTACAACAGAAGCAATCCAGATAATTCTCATTACACACATTTCACTATTCGATGTTTCTAATATACCATTATGTCGAGCGACGGGAGGTCTCGATTGTGGCAATCGGCGTCTTTGTTGCACATCACTACCGAGTGAACGGATCCCGCCAAAATTTAAATGTCATCGTTCCAATTCGAAATTCAATTACGTGTAATTAATGCGGTGTGTTCCAGTGGCGGAACTGGATCTTTTACCGATTTGAAAACAATGGTTCGAAACTTCGAACGTCGTCGGCGACTCAAAGCTGTGGAACGCAACTCATGCCGAGGCTTTTTTTTTCTACGTTTTTGTCGATCATAGCTTTTATTATTATGTTAAATGTGTAGGCGACTTTTTTGTGGCGCCTTTTTGTGCTAATAATAAATCTCAATTTATTAAACTCTTTCATTATGTAAAATTATGTATTTCTTTCTATGCATGGTGTCGACAATTTTGATGAAATTCTACTATTTTACGGTTCGCGTTCAACGTGTTATTATTAATTAATTTGCATAGAAAATTAGGCATGTTATTAAACATAGACAAACAGCGACACGAAACCATAAATTATTTATTATATTTTTATTAAGTAAACCAGTTCGTATTTTTAATATTATTTCTTAACTTTCTTAATTCCTTAAACATTTTGTTGTATATTAAATTTCGTGATAATACCCCGGTTTCCAAGGCAACGGTAGCCGGAAAAGTAATTATTCAACAGGCTCGGCCGGAATAGAACTATTGAACAGAAGTTTAGTGCTGTAGACAATAATTCATTGTGTGGAACAGGTATACGTTCGCGTCTCTACTTAGGAACACCATCATTTAATAGCGGGTGGTATAATAAGCCGACTTGTTCTATAGATTATCTAAAATTTTACGGATTTTGAAAGTATTTGGAACATAGAATAGATTATAATAGAATACTCTTTAGTATGTACACCATAAAAGTTACAGATATAAATGTTTAAATACACACACACACACATACTCGTACCTATTTCGATTGGAAAGGAAGGAGATAACAACAGCCAGCAGACACCATTACATAAATATTTTTTCAATTAGGTAATTTCTTTTAATTTTTGAAAATATCGTACTTAAGTCGATTTATTCCTCACATAAACTTATACTCCATTTGAAATAAGATTAGACATTTAAATAAACTTGTTTACAGTCCGTCCAACCGATTTTGACTTTATAAAATACGTTTATTTGCGTTTGCGTTTGTTTTTTTACGTTCAACGAACAATATCGTTATTAGGTGCTGAAGATCTGTTTAACCTTAATCCCAATTTCCACAGGACCATGGCCCCCCTAACCAAGTAGGATCACATATTCTAATAATTCCGTACCGTGGGTGTACGAGGTTCAAGAGTGAACTGGTTGTAACTATGTTTAGAACTAAACAATGGAGGGGCGGAGCTCCTACCACATCCGTCCGACACAGCGAGGTGTTAAAACTATTGTTCCAACTCTTTTTAGGCAGTCCGACACATTAATTATAATAGTTAAGTGAAGCACTGGTTCTTGTTTTTGGTAGTGGAAATGATAGTGAAAGAATTCGTATGAAAAATATTAACATTATCATCAGCGACCCCGGGGCCACACATTCACAGCGTGTTCGTGTACTTGGTTACCACAAATCAAGCGCGCGTCGCTTCGTGAGATCAAAATACAGTAAAGGAGGTTATCTTCTACGCCAAAGAAGTTAACATTTACCAAGGCTGGCGTCACTGAATGGATAAAGGCTTCTACATACCGGCGCGACTTGTCGCGCGACGCGACACGGCACAAAGGCCCAGCCTGTCGCGGGATGGGCGGTGCCTTTGTGTCGCGTCGCGTCGCGCGACAAGTCGCCCCGGTATGTAGAAGCCTTAAAAGAAATGATTACGTTCATGACGGCTCTCATTTCACACTTATCGCACGGTTTTACGATTTCACAAAACATCGATATTTCTTTTCTCAAACATGATTATTTTGACAACCTTCTTCGAGATAAATCGAAATTGCTGTACTGGCCAAATACATGCGAGCAGCGGCCGAGAAAAGTTGTATGAAATCCATAATAATATGTCGTGGCTTAGCGGCCAAATAAATTACATAGTAAACTTATATTATCGTGTACTACTACAAAATTATTATCAATGAGCACAAGACGACCCTGGAGGCGCGAGGGCGCCGCGCGCCGTTAGCATGTTTTTGTACAGACAACCCGGTATAACTTTGTGATTTTTCATGATACAGTTTTTAAATTTTGTACATAGATTCTTTACATAAAAATACTAGACACGTGTTTCGGGTTTCGCATATACTAAAACTAATATAGCATACAGGGTCAAATTAAATCAGCTAGCTAAACTCCACAGACGTGATGGGTAACGATATCTGTGTGTATCATGTGACGCATATTTTCTCCAACTTGTTCCTTCGTATTTTTGTTTTTTTCTTTGCGTTATGTTTACCGCATATAATAGCATTTTCTTTCTTTTCAGTCAGTAGTCCAGAAAATTCCCACCAGGTCAAACTACTGTCCAGTCAGTCAATGAACGTACGAACTGTCACTCCAAAGTCAATATAAAACTACCCTCGTAACTAATGAATGAAAACTTAACTAATTGTTACTGTTTCTATTATACAACAACTTCTACGACTTCAGGCAATATTCCCCAGGTTATATGGACACATGTGTCAATGTACTAAGTGCTAGAGACCTGCCCATCAAAAGGAGTTTATGTTGAATTATACATACGATTTTATACTTTAACAGGAAGGAATTAAGGTTATAATTAAGTGGGAATTTTCGGTGCAGAAATGACCGGTCAGCAGTCGGGTATGGGGTAGGTTCAGATATTGGTAGTGACGTAACAGTATAATGAAAAGTGAAGTTTTGTAACAGTTTATGGTAAATAATAAAGGCTACTGGAGTTACCGACATAGCCTACAGAGTGAGCAAGCTGAAGAGGGAGTGGGCTGGCCATGTTTGTCGAAGGACCGATGGCCGGTGGAGCAGACGAGTCCTGGAGTGGAGACCGCGTATCGGCAAGCGTAGTGTGGGACGCCCCCCAGCTAGATGGACCGACGACCTTAAAAAGGTGGCTGGGACAGACTGGATGCGGAAGGCGGAGGACAGGGTGTTATGGCGCAGCCTAGGAGAGGCCTATGTCCAGAAGTGGACTGCTATAGGCTGAGTTGATTGATTGTTTGAATAAAGGCTAGTATAATAAATAATAAGCTATTTAAATTAATAATGGTCTTATTGGCTCTTGTAATGAAAAACCATTGTAGACATTTTACAACGTCTATAGATGGGGTACTAATACTTACATCCAGTGATCTCGGTCTTTGGCTTCTGTCAGCCAGTTTTTGCCTGCGACTCGTGTGATGTTGTCTGCCCATCAAGTTACAGGTCTTCTTCTTTTCCGGGTGCCTGTAGGACCTGGCCATGACGTCATGCGAATTGTCCATCGATCGTCACTCACTGGTGTTCTCTGGGGGAGGCCTTCACCCTCACTACCTGGGGGTTCATGCATGCAATTTTTACTTTTTTATTTTATTATAAATTATTTTAATTCAAAATTTTTATAAATACTACAATAACTTAAATTTAATTTATACCTACATTATAATTACCTATTACTATAACTATTGTTATTATATTTTAAGTTTTCACTACTTTATAAAACTAAATAAAAATTAAAAGATAAAAAAAAGTATGATATGGAGAGAATGATAAGGTGAGATGAGATAATGATGAGATGTTATGGATATTATTAAATAATTATTATGAAATGATAAAAATAACTAATGTACTTAACAATTTGTTTTGAAATCTATTAACATACTTACACAAAACCCGTTAAAAACAAAAAAAAAAAAAAATATATATATGTATACTTTTAAGTATATATTTTTTGATATTTTTATTTTAATGCATGAAATAAAAGGCTTTTTTATTTTTATTTTATAATACTTACATTAATTAATGGTATAATATTGCCATATTTTTCATTATTAACTCAAGGTAAAGCTGGTTATTTATTAGAAGTACGTTCACCAGCGTTTTGGATAATTTGATTTTTCGATATCATATTTGGAAATCCGGTCGGGAAGTCTAAATTATATATTATCACATACGTCACTACCTTCATCGCTGAACTTTTCTTCAATGGTAATCGGATCAGGTCAGGTCAGCTGCCCTTTTTGAACTAGCTTTATCTTAAGGTCCACCACTGCTCGAGAAGAGATAGAAGAGCAGTGGTGGCCGTGGCAATGGCCGTGACTTACGAGTTGTAGGTCGTGGGTTCGAACCCAAGCAAACGCCTGCTTGGGTTCGAACGTACCGGGAATCCCGGTTCCTTAGCCAGAAGGTCCCAAAAATCCCGTTTCTTTAAAACAGAACCGGTTCTGCATTCCCTAGTTTGAACCCAGACAGGCGCTATACTTTGTGTAAATGATTACATCACCACTGCTCTCAAAACGGTGACGGAAAACATCATGAGTAAACCGGCATGTCCTAGAAGAACCAAAAATTCGAAGACATGTGACATCTACCAACCCGCAAAGGGCCCGCGTGGTGGATTACAGCGCACTCTGCCTCGCTCTCACTCGAAGAGAGGAGGCCTGTGTCCTGGCAGTGGGAACATTATAGGCTGATTAGGATGCTTTTAAGGAAGATCCGCAGTGGTAGCTCGCAAAATTAAAATTTACTTACGTTTTTTGCAATTTACAGGTCAGTGTCAGGTTGTATCGTGAACAAAATATGATTCGCGACCATAAGAAATATCAATCAATCAATCAACTCAGCCTATAAGCAGTCCACTTCTGGACATAGGCCTCTCACAGGCTGGGTCGTCAGTCCATCTAGCTGGGGGGCGTCCCACACTACGCTTGCCGATACGCGGTCTCCACTCCAGGACTCGTCTGCTCCACCGGCCATCGGTCCTTCGACAAACATGGCCAGCCCACTGCCGCTTCAGCTTGCTTACTCTGCAGGCTATGTCGGTAACTCCGGTTCTCTTCCGGATAACTTCATTTCTGATCTTATCCTAGTAGAAATATTATGTATTAACAGAATTATAATCATTAGAATTAATCATTAATACACGTGTCTTTGTTAGATTTGTTCCTTAATAACAAATCTTTTATGGAAAAGTTCCTAAGGAATAAATCTAACTTAGAGAGATGTATTAACGATTTTGAACAAATATCTTATCGAAAAGTTCTTATGGAACAAATCTAACTTAGAGAGATATATTAATGATTTAAGTGACATTCAATTTGTTAATTAATGCATGTGATGATGTGACTCAAATCTAGCTACTGAAATAGTTCAAATGAATCAAATCATGATACTACTTACTGTCATTATTTACCTTACTGATCGCCCTGAGCCAATACTTAGCTTGCTCTTAAGACGGAGATATATGCCAGTGACCTTGAGTGGTTAGCTTGCGTTTTCTGTACTGAGCTCACGCAACGCGTCGTACGTTCAGCCAGTAATAGGACTCGCCCATCAAGGAGCGCTGTCCCCAATTTGACGCATTATTAATTTATTATACACATAACAAAAGGTATTTTAATAAAACGCATATACTAAGAGATCAATAATTAAATTATCTTTAAATTTGTGAAGGTTTTAGAAAAATACGCTTGGTAGATTTTGCGCCATTCTCAGTTTTTTATCCGCGTTAGACATAATTTTACAAATTAATTTCACTATGTAATATAAACTTAATCTAAACTATTCAAATATTAAGTTATTGAAAAAATGCTCTAATTTAACATATATTTTTTTCAAATCATTAACACTACTCGTTTAGACGTGATCTTCAGTATACAATCTTCAAAAGTCGGTTCCTCCACTAATAACTTCTCCAAGGAGTACTTTTCTCGTCACAACAAAACTCGGCAGCACCACCAATAAAAAAATTACTTTAATTGGCCTCAAAAGCAAACAGCCAACTTACAACACCCCTAAAGAAAAACCTTTACATTTTACAAGATGGCGCACATAAAGGTAGGTCGACACGACACTCTTCTTTCAACGTGCGAGTACGTCACACCTGCATCAAAGTGCCTTATTACGAGTTTAAGGGTAGTGTAGCTTATCAAGCTTTGAGGGCAAAAGGCTCGGTTTTACTAAAAAAAACATCAAAGCTGGTAGGGAATGTTTTCAGTCGGGCTTTCGCCTTTTTTCAATGGCAATTAGTAAGCGTTTCTGCCGACGCTTCCACCCGCGCCTTGTGCAATTATAGCGTGGAGTAGTTGCGCTGGTGCTGATGTACACGGCCTGATCAAGGCGGTATGTTTATTATTATCTGCTCTTACCAATGTTTTCGACAGCTAACGCTCCCAAAGGTCGGATTTTAAATCTTATATTTTGAATAGTTTTTAAATAATTTATTATTTTACATTGTTCACACATAAACAACGTGTATAGTTAACTGCGCAAAACCTCTTAAGGGGTCATTGTACTCATCATTATGAACAACTTTTACTATGGAACCAAACCTGAAATCACAAAAAAAAATCGTCTGTTCCCTAAATTTTGACGAGTTTTGAGAATATAAATGTATGGAACAGCAGATTTTTTTCCCACAACCCCACAATTTTTTCACATATCCGAAAACAACCATTTAGCTGGCAGGGCCACACAAAAAATTGCACTTTAAAGCTTAACATTACACAAATGTAGCCAATTTATCACTTTGTCGGCGCGATTAATAATTATGTATGTCCATGCAAAATTACAGCTTTCTAGTACTAAGAGTCTGAGGTAATCTGAGGACAGACAGACAGACAGACAGACGGACATGGCAAAACTACAAGGGTAAAAACTATAAGGGTTGAACCATCTATGAAAGCCTTTTAGTAAGGACTCAAATGGCTTATTAGTTAGCATTGTATTAAAACCATCTCATATTGCCGCATCCAGTGCACAGTAACTACGCACACTTCCCTTCACCACTCCGTAACTGCAAAGAGGGTGTCTTAAACTAAAAAATTATTGATATTAAAACCTCGTCGCGTTAATTAAGCTTTTCACTCGTTTAATTTTTTACTCAGTTAACCACGGAGTTTCGGTTAGTGCTAATTTATTTAATTAATTAGCAATTGTTAGTTTTGATCGGCCGAGCGGTTGGTTAACCAAGGATTATGTTTACGATCGTTCTGTGAGGAATTGTTTATTGTATTTATCTAAAATTAAATTATCTGGTTTAAAAAAAACAATGTTTCAGGTATTATTTGAAATGAGTTTTCGTAACGAAAAATAATATTTTTTAATGAAAATTGTATTTTATTAAAATATTTAAGAAATTATTAATATCAAAGAAATTGTCCGAGTATTTTTTTTTAATTTTTATTATAAAAATATTAATTGAGCAGTGACAGAAATTAACCTCAAAATTTTAAAAACGTAACTAAAAAGTACTAAATAAACCTTAAATTACTTAAACATAATTATAACTTTAATATTTTAGTAGGTATATGCTTGAGCCTTATCTTAAAGTGTATATGAAGGACGTTCACGACTTTAGAACGGGCTATCATAATTGAATGCGTATATAAAATTTCGTGTCTGTATTGTTGGCCGTTGAGGGATTCCCTCGTCTGGACTAAACCCTGGGTGTAGCAGCCAGGTCATGATAGACTTTAGAATGGACTATCATAATTAAAGCGTATATAAAATGTCTTGTCTGTGCTGTTGACCATTGCGGAGTTACCTCGTCTGGAGCCAATCTTGGGTGCAGCAGCCAGGTCATGGTAGACTTTAGAATGGACTATCATAATTAAAGCTTATATAAAATTTCGTGTCTGTAGTGTTAACCGTTGAGGAGTTCCCCCCTCGTCTGGAGCCAATCCTGGGTCTACTCACATCCGTCTCTTTTCACGAAATCACTCACAAGAAGGCGAGAGGAAAGGTGTTACACATAAAAAAACTACCGACTTCCAATAAAATAAGTGAAAAATAACTTTAATTTCGGAAGTCTGTATCTTTGCGTATGTTTTGCCACCGACTACCGAAATTGAAGTTATTTTTCACTTTGTAGTGTTTTTTTTTAAGTCGTTTTTTTTTGTAAAATAGTTTTTTATTTTTCACTTTTTGTGGGTCAGTTTGTAATTTATCTAAGTTGTTGGCTTATGTTGGTGTCTAGATTAAAATAGGTAAATAACTTGTTAAAAATATACACATATAATATAAGTTAATTTTGAACATCAATTATTCGCTATAGTTACTACGGATTTTTGGTAAAATTTTAATTAAAGAACCCTTTAAACACCTTTGAGGCTTTGAATAAACCTCGAAATCAGATAAAAAAAATAGTGACAATTAAATTGTACCCGACACCATCCAAACATTTCCTATTAACTCGTTGTCTACCCAAAATAAAGGACACAACATTTTACCAAAGATAAAATCTCATTAAAATCCTACAATCTAACCATTAACTAATTGGTGGATGCCCTTGTATTATCCACGTCGGTAGAGACAGACATCTTTCCGAAGCAACTTCTAATTAAACAGGACACTTCTCAATTTGTTCTGTTATCATCTACATCAAAGTTGACGAGAAAACCTCCAAAACAAATTCCAACTTTAACACTCCCGTCATAAGTTTTAATTTTGAAAAGAACATTGATAAAGTCGTTTTAAGAGTTTCGGCGAAGTGACATTGCATCGTCGGCTTCGAACAAAAGTGACTTGAAAAGGCAAATGAGCGTCTTCACAAAGTTGAAGCGATTAGCGTTTTAGGCGAGAAAGTTTGTGGCGGAGGGTGTAAAAATGAGGGTGTTAAGAGTGTGTAATCAAACACCATAAATAAATGCCATAAAAATGTAAGAGAGGAAGGAAAAGGAAAGTGTACAGCCTTAAAAATAAGTGGACAAAATAATAATGTAAGTAGTTTAAAATAGTAAGGTAAATGACAATTAAGAAACAGCTGATTTGAAAAAAAAAGTGGATGGTCATAGATGAAATAAATACAAGTAATATGTTTTCTGACATCAGCAACGACGAACTGCCACAGAAAACTACGCCGAAGACCAAGAGATCGGGACCGAAACGGCCGTCTTTACCACCGAGCTACGCGGACGGTCAGCTCATCTATGCAGACGCCCGTTTCTTTCCCGGTCGCGGCAGGGGAATAAAACGGCAATCAGACCCGGCGATCCTACGTGGGAGTGCAAATTTCACCATCGCTTCAGTGACAAGGCAAAGCAGCTGCGCAACATGAAGATTTATTTTCAAAACTTGATCTCAAAATGGCATACTACTGGATACTGAGAAATGAAGAAGACGCTCAGAAAACAGCAATTACTATCAACAATACTTGAGTATCATTTTACCAACCTTCTGACCCCAACATGTTTATTTTGCTGCAATAATCAATGATGCCTGTAGTTTTGTATTTAAGGGGCCGGCGGCGTAGCATGCGTAGTTCATACAATACATACACAAACGTAATTCCAAAATAATTTGTAAATCAAACGTATTCTTAAGTAGTGTGTATTTATTTCGATTGGATTACAAAATATCTTTGTTCCCAAATATATATTTTGAAAGTCTATGTCATAAAGACGAGATATGACGAATTTAAAATTTGTAGAGAAAACTTATTTTTCTCATAACTCTTGTTTAAATCAGTGTCCATGCAAAATATATATTTGGGAACCTAGATATTCTGTATTCCAATCGGAATAAAGACACACTACCTTAAGAATATGTTTGATTTACAAATTATTTTGGTATTACGTTTGTATGAACTACGCATCCATCGCCAGCTTCTTAAGACAAGAGTCCCCTAGACAAGTAATATTGTCATCTATCGCCCCGTGATTAGAGAGTTTAATTTAATCAGCACCATAAACTATCACTCACGTTCTGAATAATTTTGAAGAACATTAAAAAATAAAATAAATAAATAATAAAAATGTTTATTTTTCTTCCACAAATAACACTTATTAACTATAACTTAAAAATGGGGCATTGCTAATCCATTGCTTCATATGTTCGAACAATTTGTCTCCTCAACAACGTAAATAACGCAACGAATGTTGTGGAACTGTCTAAATGAAATCCATTGCTACTGATAGTGTGTTACGCAATTACCCCGATGGATCCTGCTTTTCGTCGTTTTCTAATGAATGAATCCAGGAAATTAAATTAAATGAAATCGTTTATTCTGTAAATAGGATATTATTATTATTATTTATTCATTATCAAGTAACAATAGACTCATACTAACTATTAGGCATAACAATTAAATACAAATACAAGCAATACAAGGAATCACTTTTACACGTCATTTTAAAAATTAATCATTAAAAAAAATATCTAGATTTAGTAGACATTTCTTATCTGACTACCCCTGAGAAGAAATGGCGAAACAAACTCAGGGGTCAAAGTCTCTTTTAAAGTCCTGAAATAATCTTGGTCAGATCATGTAAGGACCATGTAGATCCGTGTCTGAAATGATCTTTTGAGGAAAGAACTTTGAGTGGACCTGTCTAATCAGTGCAAGCATTTGTCAGTAATCGTGCAGCTCAACTCAAGACTGAAGGAACTCAACGACTCGACGAACAATTCCAAAGAAAGGACATTTGGGTAGGCCGCATAAAGTGCTCAAAATGCCAGACCATCATGAAAACTAACTGAGAAAAAAAAGAAGGAAAATATAAAAAAAAAATGACCCAGGTAGTAGTCTCACATTCACAATAAATCAAAGCAATAAATATAATACTTTTCAAAGTAAATATTCATGCAATATTGTATAAAATATGCCAATAACAAGAGCAACGATTGAAAATGAAGCTAAATAATTCACATCCAACTGCATTCTATTTGTAGAAACACAGCCCTTTTCTCTCTCAAAACAATAACAGATATCATTGTCGAATTTGCAATAACGCCCACTTCTTTACAAACAATCCTTTGAAAAGTTATTCAATAAGAGCCATAACTTGAACAACCGCGATTAAAACTTACTTTCCAAAGAGTTGTGTAATGAAAAACAAAAAGAAACAGTGACGGTTAATGTTTAATTCACACGAAATAATATTATTTTTTCTGTAGGCGATTCGCACGAAGTTAATTTATTTGTGGGGGAATCGACAACTCGAGAAAAACGTATTTATTTCGGCAATTGGCACATATTTTATATAACAGCGCCGCCAACACTGGTGGTGCTAAGCCACCAGTGTTGGCGACGCCAAAATCGTTGACAATAGAAAAATTCTTATGATTCAACATCTCGCCAAGTTACATAAGTTACTCCAAGTTTTTCACAAAAAACTTCTTTCTTTCTTTCTGTTATGAAATTCGTGTAACTTTTTTAGGGTTCCGTGGTCAACAGGGTACCGCTATAGTTTAGCCATGTGCGTCTGCCTGTCTGTTTGTCCGCGGCTTAGCTCGACACTCTTAGTTCTAGAACGCTGTAATTTGGCATGGGTATACCTACGTCATGGCGGCATGGAGAGTGCGATTGTCGCTACCTAGCGCTGGGCACGCTACAATTGTGGCGATTGTCAAACTTTTAACTTTTAAGGTTTTGAATACTAGGCTTTTAGCAATTATTATTTATTATTTTTCTTATTTTTATTTCTGGTTATTCATAGTCTTAAATATGATTGCAATTTGGCTACTTGTATTAGAGTGTGTTTTTCTTTTTCGTCAATTTGTATTTTATTTTTGTAATGTGTGTTTTGTTTGTGCAGAATAAACAATTTTTCTTTCTTTTCTTTCTATAAGTCCCCTCTTTGAGGAGTGGCTGGAGAGGCGCCACGGCGTCCTCACCTTCCGCCTGACGCAGGTCCTCACCGGACACGGTTGTTTCGGGAGGTTCCTGTTCAGGATAAAGCGGGAGGAAACGCCCGGGTGTCACCACTGTGTGGATCGCCCGGAGGACACGGTGGAGCATACGGTGGAGATCTGCCCGGCTTGGGCGGAGCACCGCCGTGTCCTCACGGAGGCGATCGGCGGCGACGATCTCTCGCGTCCAGCACTGGTTCAGGCCATGGTTCGGAGCGAGAGTGCATGGGAGGCCGTTACCTCCTTCTGCGAAGCAGTAATGCTCGCGAAGGAGGAGGCGGAACGCGTGAGGGAGAGGCAAGGTTCGCGCCCTCGCGCCTCTAGTCGCCGCAGGAGACGCCCCGGGCGTCGGGAGTTGCAAGCCGATTTCCGGCCATTGTAGGCGCGGGCTTGCGGACGGCGAGCGATGGGTAGCTCGCCGTCCGATAAGGACCAGGCCCGGGTCGACGGCGCGTTGTGTTCCACGCGCGCCTCAAAGAGATGTCAGCACCAACTGACGGGGGGTTTGTCAGGACTAATGCCTGCCAGGGTTGCGAGTTTGTCCGAAAGGGATATCGTGGCCCTGGCACACAGGCAAATGAAGGAACACGGGTGGGTTTTAGTCAGTAAAAGTCTGACACGCCCTCCCGCTCTGCCCAGAGCGGGAGAAGTTATTTGATAATTTCCCACCCAAAAAAAAAAAAAAAAATGGTATACCTACGTATTAATCACGCCGACAAAGTAAAGTTAAGTCTAATACAAGTACCCTTGCACATAAAGTGTGGATACATTTTTTTTCTCGTCTATTCCCTGGTGTGGGATATCGTTAGATAGGCCGTTCAAAAATATAAAAATATTGCGGGTTTGTGAAAACCATTTTTCGATTCAGGGATCCGTTTGCGTAATATTCCCCCCTTATAGCCCCCCCCCCCCACGCCAGCTAAAAGGTTGTTATTGGTTAAGTGAAAAAATTCACGAACGAATCGAAGTTATGTGTTATTTCCGAGCTATCTATCCCGTACGTTGCACCTACCATGTTTTGTCTCTGCATCACTCTAAGGGTGACTGGTAGAAAACGCCTCAAGCATTAAGTCCGCCTTTGTACAGTGAATTTTTTACTTGTGCATAAAGTTTTTGTAAATAAATAAAATATGGAAAACCATCACAGTTATGTAGGCTTTACAAGTTAACGAGTAATAGTGAACCAACTTACAGTTACAATTAGAATCTAAGGGAAAACATGTTTTTCAACTAAAATGTTAAGTTTATTCTTGGGATAAATTCATCCCAACTACGGAACCCTTCATTGGAGGAGGCCTGTGTCGCAGCATAGGGAACATTATAGGCTGATTATGCATACAATCATAAAAAGTAGATTATCGCAAGCTACGTAATACAACTTGAAAAAATATGGTGAACCCTCTCCCTTTGTAATGAATAAGTTCCTGAAAGTTCAACATTCTTAATTAAGTCAAACCGAGTTTTGTTTTATGTTACCTAATTGTTTTCATCTGTCATTGTTTTATTTCATAAGGAAAGTAACTGGTAAAAGGTCAGACGTTAATTGTTTTGTAAAGAAAAAAGTTTCCAATTATCGCATTCTTCAAAATATTTAAGTTAGTCGTTACGTGAGCTAACACAGATGCTTTGTCTAAAATATCACGTAAAATAACATGGAGTTCAGTAGCAACAATGTCAGGTGAATTATAATCTTAGCTCTGAAATTAGTTAGCTTTTAAAATATTTGAACATAAAAACGTTCAAATATTTTAATAAATATGTCAAACTCTCCTAGTTGACGTCTAGAATTAGTAAAGCAACGTTCTGTGTACGTACAAATAGAATAACTAAACATTGAAGCAGGACAGCACAAAGAGTGATTGTACATTATTTATTTATCCAGTCATGTATTCGAGCAGAAAGTATTAGAAGCCATTTACAATTTAACGGTACATTCTAACATAGACATGAATAAGTATAATTACACGCGTAACTATATGATTACACACTGTTCCGGGTTCCGTCCGATCAGTCACAAGCCATGAATAGGCAATTTACTTCTGTATGCTGTCTGCCTCCTGAGGTCTTCATTCTCCTAAATAAACCACACCAATCAACGTTTTCAAAATGCTTTTAAAATACCAAACAATGTTGCATGACTTCATTTACAACAAACTTTACATTTGCTGCTTCGAAACTGAAAATCTTCGAGAGAGCCAAGTCAATGTTAGTAGAGAGAGATTCGAGGACCAGAATGTATAAGTTGGTACTAATGTAAGAACGCGCCAATTCACAATGGAGACTGACAATTGAAAATTTATCGTTTATAAAAACATCAGACATCGCACATAGCTTGAATAGAAACGTCAATAGTAAAGAGCATCATTTGGAAGCGCGCGCGCAAACCTTACTCACCAACCTTTTTTTACCTCCCTCTAACTGCAAAAGAACCTTACTCGTTCAAAGATAGAGTTCAAAATCCTTCACAATTTGTTTTTGAAGTATGCAAATAATATAACATTCGCCTGTAACGGCTGATTTATGATGTGGTTCGGACACCCAAGGAACAAAAACTTGGTATCAATAGAACAAGAAACACAAATGAATGCCTGTTACAATACACACTGTAATTGTTTAGACAAAAGCATTAACTTTGAATCCATTGTGCATAACTAATGAACTATTGTTAAATGACTTTGAACCTTCGGAGAAGATCAGAGAGCCTAGTTTAAGGGAGGACGAGGAAGGGCGTTAGGATTTAAAGGAGTTGGTGGAAGTAAAGTAATATCTTGAACCATCAAAGCTTTCGCCGATGGTTCTAAAGTTAATTTTTATGACATCTATACACAATAGAGGAACATAATGACAGAAAGACATTCCATGGCCGTGTCAACTATTCTTAACTGTTGTTTTAAGGTCTTTCGGCGTTTCCACTGTGTGCTATTGAAATTGTTGGTGACTACATTATTCCTTCATTGTTTTCAACAAAGATGTTTGTGGACATTTAATTATTCTTTCTTTCTTTTCTTTATATTTCGAAGTTGGAGGTCACAGTAAACTGCAATTTTTTAAGTGTCGTTTATAGGAATATATGTTTTATTGTCTGTTCTTTTGGGGTTATCTTCGGTTGGATTTTGTAAACGTCATGCTGTTTCGGAACCACACTAATAGGTAAGTATTGTATAATTTGA
This sequence comes from Tiliacea aurago, assembly GCA_948098905.1. Lineage (NCBI taxonomy): Eukaryota > Metazoa > Arthropoda > Insecta > Lepidoptera > Noctuidae > Tiliacea > Tiliacea aurago. The sequence goes on along the minus strand of OX402581.1, from coordinate 26,164,693 downwards.
CTGCTGACATAATAGGAACGTTATGGCAGACAGAGAATAGCTAATTGCAGTGGGTTCTGGAAAATTTTACGGTTAGTCCCATTTTAACTGTTCAGGGCGAAAAAAATGTGTTTGTCGTCTGCTTCGTTTATTTAAGGATAATTTATTGAAACCCGTAACCATATTATTTATTTTGTTTGGTAAATGTTTCTCAGCGGCATACTTGTTAATTTTAGGAAAATAACGTTATAACATCTTTTTGTTTTATTTGTGTTATTGGAAACCATTATGAGCAGGTTAGCAAAATAGTGAACAAGAATAAGATTAAGTATAATTTATTTGTGAAACATAGGTAACATCACATACAAAGATCGGAGTGCGCTATGTTTTGCCAATATTTACATAAATATGACTAATATAATTACAAACAATTAAATGTAGTATTTGAGTACTTACCTAATTGTATTAACAACGCATGCATGCAAATAAAACTTTATTACAATTTATTCAAAGTCAATTTCATTTCATGTCAGAATTTTAAGTCAATAATCAATTCAAAATATTTGTATTATTGTACAGTATTAAAATTTATGTCAGCATAATTATATAGATTTGTCATTAAGAAACTCATCTAGAGTATAATAACATCTTTCAAGTAGTAGCCCGATAAATGTTTTTTTAAACGTTTGCAATGGCATACATTTTATTTCATCGGGTGTTTTTGAAAAGATGTGGATTAGTTTTTACAAATAATGCAGTTTTCAGGGTGTATAGAGCTGGTAAGGTAATATTTTTAACTTTTTAAAATGTGGTATGCAACTATCTGTTGTTTTTAAACCACACATTGAACGTAAACATATTTTCTGCATCCTGAAAACGATTTCCCTGTTTGTTGACTGTCCCCATAAAATAACACCATACCGCAGAACTGAGGCGACTAGTCCATAATAGCCTGTTAACAGTGTATCAGTATTTTCTTTTTTCGAAAGTTGGAAGTTAGTTTAACAAAATTAAATATGATTATTTACTTAATCAAAGACCTTTCAGAAAAGTTATGACTATTTTTTACAGGAGCTTAAAAAATACATGAATCGGTCATGCTACTGCGTAGGGGTTTTCCCTAAACATAATTCTTACAGAATGCCATTTTGCTGTGCACTTTCCAAATAATTATAATAGGCCTTATAACAAAAAAAATACCCACGAAAGTCACACCAGATTAAAATAATATCTCATAAAAAAACTGAAGTCTCAACTATTTATTAGCGCACAGATAACACCCAATAAGTCTGTTTTCATTTGCATATTTCCAATCTCGATTTAAATAGTCGAATTCCCAATCATAACTTTGGGAACGTACTTACTGTGAATTCGATTTTTAAATTTCCCGACAAGACGGAGGGAGGGAAAAAGAAAATAGAAAAAAAAAACAATCAATTAGGTGAACTGTCATCGGCAGTGGCAAGGGAAAATGATAAAAGTCCAAGTTTCAACAAAGATGTTCGTTATGGCGGCCGATGTCATTGATTATTGATTCGTTTGTACTTTGTAGTTTGTTCTGTATTGTTGTTCGTGAATGTATGTGTAAGTAATTTAGAAATATGAGTGTTTTTGTAAGATTCTGTTCTTTTTTTTTTCGTGGGTTATTTATGTGGGCGACCGATATGTTTCACTATGTATAAAACTGTTTTTTTTCTGCTTGATCAAAAATGTTTTTAAAACCATATTGAACAGTATGCTCACGATTGTATGCAATGTATAAATTAACAGCAAGCTCATCCGGCACATTGGCCATTATCAAAATAAAATCCCATATCCTTCATGTGCATATCACACTTCACCTACCAAAGCAGTTAAAACTTCAAAATCACTTTACATCATCTTCCCTAATATTTTTTTACATCAATAATCCATGACGTACATTCACACTAAACTATCAGCTAATTGCACAAAACATCCCCAATACAAACAAACAGGAAAACAACAAAGGGCAGATTACGGCACATCCAGATCGTATTTAAGATAATTGAGTATTTTCGCCAAGCGCAGCTTTAGATCGAAGACGATAAAGGACAGATGTGTACCGGCCTTATGACATCACTAAAACATGTCGGCTTTTTTATACTATGATAAAGATAGTTAGAGATTGGATTTTTTTGGAGGAAATTTGACCACTCGTGAATGCTCGGGTTTCTATATTCTCAATTATTTATGGTTACACCAACACATGGCAGCAAATCTACTTCTACTTTAATTATGAAAACAAACATAATTAGAAATGTTTCTGTTAATTTTTGTCTTAGATAGGTACTTTGAGAATATTCACATACACGTGCTGAAAAATTCTCGCAGTACATAATATATATTTTCCTTTGAGCACACCTACGTAAAATATTACGTAAACGCAACATTGTGCCCGTTACAAACATGACCCAAATTCTAAACACAATAGCATAAACATTTTATTAGCACAATAAAGCACAAACGCTCTTTATAATTGATCTAACAATGGACCAATAGGATTAAGTCTTTTCGATACACTTCACCTAATTGGTAACAATGAACCGCCATATTGGAATCGATTTGAAGTTTAAAATTCGAATTTTGACGCTAACGATTTTAGCCGTTGGAAAATGGCAATAGGAAGGAACTATCTTTTTGGGATTCGGATGAGCAAAGTAGAAATGGTTTTAACAGTTCAGACAATGTCCATTGGTTTGTCCCTGTTAAAATATCAAACTACGCTACGTTATGTTAATTAATAGCTGACTAAGTAGGTTAGTAGTAGATGAAGATTGATGTCTTAGTTACAGTAGAAGAGTTCCATAACTTAAGAGCCCCAGAATACCTAGTCAATTCCACTGTCAAGCAGTCCTTCACAATAAACGTTACTCACATATCTTTACAAATCCAGTCTGATTCATAATGAAAAAGCCTTAACAAATGGTAAAGCTATCAAGACCCATTATAAAATAATTTAAGTTTCGCTTTAGATACCTTTAAAAGAGCTTTTCTATCGTGTATCATGAAAAGCCGTGACCAAACAAATTATTGAGTCAAAAGTTGAATACGTTTGTTCGGTATCTTTGTCTCCTTCTCTCAAATAGCTTGAACTCTCTCGTGTACACTGGCGCACACATTAAGGGTACATGTATAAGCTGCTTATTGTATTTTTATAGTTATTTTGATCGTCGCACACAGGGTTTATTGTGTGGATTATCCTATATGAATACGGAATGGGGTATTACATTTATTTTGTCCCGATGTACACAGCTGATGTTTTTCGAAACAATAGCCTGCCGTGTTTGCGAATCGCCGGTACAGTATCTTTTGTTAGTATTTTTATTTTTTTAATAACTTGTAAATATGTTCATTTTTAATTGAAAACGTATTTTGTATTCGATCTATTATGTGTATTGTTACAATGGATTATTGTCAATAGATTGTTATTGCGATTGGCCTTTGTTTTGTGTCTATTGTAATTAGTCTCACAATGAACAAATTAATCTTTTATCATTATTTTCTATTATGTTAATATCCAATATGTGGATATTGGTGAAAAAACCGGCCAAGTGCGTGTCGGACCATGCACAATTCAGGGTTCCGTAGTTGGGATAAATTTATCCCAGGAATAAACTTAACATTGCAGTTGAAAGACGTGTTCCTTCATATATTCCAACTGCTAATGTAAGCTTGAACGCACAATGTTGAGTGATTTACCATATTATTTTAAGACCATATACTTCTAGTTTTTCTTGTAATCTTAAAGTAATGAACTATTTTCTGAATGTTTTTTCAAAATTTTTGGCTCAGTAGTTTCGGTTCGGAGATTAGGGTAAATTTTCATCGATTTTCTTAAATAACTGTAAAAGTATTTATTTTAGAAATTATTAAAATATATCTAAAATCCTCTTACATCGAGCCCTTTCATTTGATATGTCACGTGGCAAAACTTTATTTTTTTTAAATTTTCTAATCTCAAAACTCAAAGCATTTATTTCAATTAAACCAATTACAGGCACTTTTGAATTGTCAAAGAGTCGGTCAGTTAGTCAGAAAGTTGAAGCTATTTGCCCATTCCAAAACGTAGATCTTTATGGAGAAGAATAAGCAAGAAACTCCAAGGACACTCTTTTAAATCAAGATATTACAAAATCCTGGGTACATTATTCTTGTCGCTTGTATATGTGAGAACAATGTAAAAAAATAAATTATTTAACAACAATACAGACGGCGCCCGTTCACGAACATGACGCGTGGATCAGCACCATCCAGCTCAACCATTTTGTAGGGAACCGAATGATCCAACACACGCGCCACCATCAGCGAGACATTTAAGTGAGCATGACATAGGTACTCTTAACTGTCAAACTTTTTTAAGTCAACATACATCATAACATAATAAACGGCTTTAAATTATACAAAACTATAGCTTGCAATGCATTTCAGAGATTAATAAAATTTTACTAGCAAACGGAAAAACATTATTACCTATTCAACAACTAAAACTTGATTAAGTACATTTTATATAATAAATATGATTGTAAAGTCAGAACATAAAAAAGGGTAAATTAGATATTAAAAATTCACTGATTTACATTACACGTCAGTGTTTGGGTCACATAAATTCATAATGTGTAACTAAGGTTCAACTTAATCGGTCCAGTAGATTCGGAGCAAATTGGCTGTGACAGACGGACGGACAGACAGACAGACACATGAGTGATCCTATAAGGGTTCCGTTGTTTCCTTTTGAGGGTAAGTACTCAGAACCCTAAAAATAGCACAGAAAATAATGTGTAAATATGTAAATCAATTAATTATGGGAATGACTTCAGAAAAATAGAAAAAAGAAAACCGAGAGTAGAGCAAGGACGAAATGAAGAAAAAGCTAATGTAGAGACATAAGGACCTAAATGTATTTGCATTGTATAGAGTAGGATAGAAATTGCCACATCGACAAACAGCCAAGTTATGGATGGTTGGATTTATCGAGGAGGAGATCTTTATTTATTTATTGAACAGTTTATGTACACACATATAAACAGACAAGAAGAAAGGAACAGAAAAATACGTACGTACAAAGATGATGATTATTTCTAAAGAAGTCTCATCCAGCATACCTGCGATAGGAAAGTAGACAAAAGGATGTAGACACCGTGCGTGTGTAAAAGTAGAAGAGAAAATAAAATACCACTAAAATACTATGCACTAATTTAAATATTAAACATACAATAAGAGAATATACTTACAACAAACATACTTCTAAAATATCACTAAAATAATTCAACATTATTTTTAGTATATGCGAAACCTGAATATAGTTTGTTCAGAATAAGGAACTGAATCGATTTCAATAATTTTTACACCATGTTATATTTTGTCCCAAAAATATTTAAGTGTGATGGAAAATGTTATCACCATTTAATTACTTACAATACAATCGCCGTACGGTTACCTACTGCCAAATTATTATCAATGAGCGCAAGACGACCCTGGAGGCGTGGGGGCACCGTTTGCATGTTTTTTTACGGACAACCCGGTAACATAACTACCTTATAACTTTGTGATTTTTCATGATACAGTTTTGAAATTTTGTACATAGATTCTTTACATAAAAATACTAGACACGTGTTTCGGGTTTCGCATATACTAAAACTAATATTTTATATAAAATATATTATAATTATATTATATAGTATAAAATAATAAATACTTATTATGCAACTAAGACTAAGTGGAAAGATAGTGTTCCTTCAATCTTCTTTTAAAAACTGCAACAGTTTGGCAGACCCTAATGTCAGGCGGAAGTGAATACCACAACCAAACCGCGTGCACAAAGAAGAAGTAAGAGTGAAAGTCAGTAGGCTTTCTTTTTTATATGCACGTGTTTCTGTAACAATAAAATGAACTATCTTTCTTTTCTTTACTTCTTATATCTTAAAGAGTGAAAAGTCTTCCAAACACATTTTTTTGTTCAGAAATCTTTCTAGTGTGGTAAGAAACTCTTCAAATTATTCATAGTTTACTGTTTAAACGAACTTCCGAATTTAAACGCTCGAAAGCCACAACAAAACAATGATTTCACATCTTCCACACCTATCACACCTCAAAAACCAATAAAAATATCTAAAAGCCTAACACATCTAGTGACTTAAAAAAACCCTTTAGCAGCCATAAATCGAATGCAATAAATGCCACTTCCAACAATACCGAATTAAATGTAAACCCGCACGTAGGATCACAAAAAGTAATGGATAATGATACAAATAGAAATATTCTCTTTACACGCATTCAACTATAGACAATTGGAACCTATAAATCATAGACTTGACAAGAAAACACGGCAGTACAAACTTATAAATTCACTCCAGAAACTAAAACACATTCAATGTTCAACCTTGATGAGTCGAACATAAGGGTTGGAAATCCAGGTGTGAATGTAAATTCGTTTTATGTACGCAACACGCATTCGCCGCCCTAGCGTTTAAAAACGACTTCAATCGAGTTTCGCGTAAATTATGGGACAACCCTGAACAATGTGAAGAAAAAAGCACTATTCGCTAATGGATTTTGTTCTCAAAAATTAATTTGGGGGTACTTGACAAAACTGTATGCACCCAATCCGATGTCACTATTACTTAGGGTTGAGCTTTTGTGAGAGAATTGAAAAGGTTAAAGCTTACGCAATTTTTGGTAAAAAGAAACTTTCCGTTAAGTAACAGTTTCCTTGTTAGTTAATTGTTTGTTACTAAGACCGCATTACGTCACTTTTTTGTTTTGTTTTCCCGTTTAAAGGATAAAAGGGCATGGCTTCACAAAACCCCTATTTGTTTCTGTTTTATTATTCTTTAAATCCGATACAATGAAAAGCTGTTCTACGTTGTTGTATTCACTAGAAAAACAAATCCGTACTTGCAATTTCATATCCGGAAGTCGACATGGGGAACCATCTTTAATTGCATTAAGGCGACGATAACCGACTTTTAATGATTTTATACTGAAGATCACGTCTAAACGAGTAGTGTTAATGATTAGAAAAAAATATATGATAAATTAAAGCATTTTTTTAATAACTTAATATATGAATATTTTAGATTATGTTTATATTACATAGTGAAATTAATTTGTAAAGTTATGTCTAACGCGGATAAACACTGAGAATGGCGCAAAATCTACCAAGCGTATTTTTCTGAAACCTTCACCAATTTAAAGATAATTTAATTATTGATCTTTTAGTATACGCGTTTTATTAAAATACCTTTTGTATTGTGTATAATAAATTAATAATGCGTCAAATTGGGGACAGCGCTTCTTGATGGGTGAGTCTTATTACTGGCTGAACGTACGACGCGTTGCGTGAGCTCAGTACAGAATACGCAAGCTAACCACTCAAGGTCACTGGCATATATCTGCGTCTTAAGTGTACTGAATGTTCTGTTCATGACCTCAACCAAGCGATTGCAAACATCGACGGAGAGATCTCATCAGTCATCACCTACGTAAAGAGTCAAAACCCAGACTAATGAAGTTTCAACGACGGACATGACAAGAACAAGAGACGAAAAGCTTTAAAGCAACTTTGCTCTTAAACAACCCATTACAATAGCAGTATTTCAATTCGGTTTGGATTAATTTCTAAAATGGAATGAATAAATCCCCTCAAAAGGATTTTCATTAGTTCTTAATTTATAGCAGCCCTATCCACCCTTATTACCTTAGGGCGACAAAACTTAGATCTTTGGTAACAGGGTGAAGTGGCATTGTTTCACAACCCTAGCCAGCTAACTTTTTAATTTATTAACGAAGGGGTTGCCACTCGTAAAAATTACTTTTATTGTTTGTAACGACGTCTCGGCCTACGTGATAACAATGTATATTATAATTCACTTTGAAAACGGTGTTGTCAACGGCCAGTATTTCTTGAACTGAGTCTACAAACTTTTTGTTCTCCATGATGGGTTTTTTGGAGTGGTTAGTTTTATTAAAGACACCGCGTGTGGCGTATAGATATAATGTTAAGTGTGTTTTGTTATTTAGTTTACGTCCCGCTAAAGGTTGAGACAACGTGCAGAACCTGTTTGTTCCAAAGAATCGAGTGATTTAGTGCACTGGGAATGCTTTTTAGTGACGTCTAAATGTGATAGTTCAGCAATGACATGCTCATAAATATAATTTAGAAGTATTCATAGATGTAGGTTTAAACCTGTTGAGGAATAGTTGTTCACAGCTTGTTATTAGTATAGTTGATCACAATTATAGTGGTTCTGATGTTGATAATAAAATATTCAAAATAATGTATACGATAGATTAAAATGCAGTAAGACTATAATATTATATATCCCACTTTGAGTCACTTTCAGGCATTAAAACATTTTTTGTAAAAAGGGTCATTTTCTGCAAAAAGAAATAGGACCTGAATAGTATTGATAGGATGAAGGACAAAGAATATTAATTTCATCCACTCCCTAGCCTAAATGAAAACAAAACAAACAGTATCACAGAAAAAAAAACTAAATAAAATTCCGGTACCCACTTCACAAAATAACAATCTATAACTTTTCCGGCGTTGAATTGAAAACGGGAACTTTGGTAAACCGAATTTTACTCCGTATTCAAACGAGTCTAAGAGGGGAAGACATTATCGACACGGCGACACCACTCCACCGAGGCCCACTGTTGATTCTATCAAAAATCTACTCGAAATCATGCGCTCCTGGTAATGCATGGAGCTTTGATGGTGAACGGTGCTGTAAGAATAGGAAAAAATGTTTTGTGATGGAAACAGTGAAGTAACGTTTTGTTTTGTTTTGTTTTGTTGTAATCTGTACATTCGTTGGACAAAGTTTATTGTCTAATCAACTCTTCTTTCTAGATAATCTTCATTTCTCCTGTCCTATCTGTAACAATAACATGATGTTAGGATTTTTTATCAGCTTCGTTACCGCTTTCTATTTTATTGTTAAATAGAAAAGTTCTATCTTCATGAATTTTGATGATTATCTATCGTCTGTCATATCCGTTTTTAATTTCTTTCTTTCTTTCCATGTCTTCACTTAGGTCTGCCTCTTGCCAATATTGTTCTTGATAGAATAGTATAGCTTATTGTTTTATTATGGTATCCAAAGCCTTTGCTTCAACGGAAGTGTGGGTCATCTGGTCCCAAAAGTAAAGGTCTATTCGGGAAAAGGTCAGGTTGATGTGAAATATATTTTTATGTAAATGTGGTGCCGATGTCGGCACAATGCCACTGTGGATCTCTGTTTAGTGACGGCCCACAATAAAAACACGAAAACCTATATTTTTTTAAATATATGTCAGTTTTCTCTGTCCTGAATAAATTGTCTCTTTACCTAGAAATTACAAATTTCATTATCTACTCATAGGGTGGATAAATTGTACATCAAAAAGTCATCTGCGAACAACATGGCGTGTTACCTTAAATCATGACGGAAATAAGGAACAGTAACTGTGCCAAAAGGTCCATGAAGGCACATGTTTTCTTCTATCATCTCATAAGCTAAAGCAACTATTTCATCAACCTCTGAACAATTACCATATAACGAATCAACTTCTGCAGAAATCCTATCACCGATGCCCTCGACAGTATTCTCAAGAGACGATCCATATTTCGCAACGAATCGGCCGTTCCAATTGTAAGGAAAACCTTGCCAGATGTAAATAACATAGGCAGAACTCAGTCCAATTTAAATTGACATTAATGGGACAACACCGCATACCGAAACAGAGGTCAAGTTAAAATGGTCCATTCACGGTATTATTCAGTCCAATTTAAATTGACCTGGACATTCAGAAGATGTTAACTCAAGAGGGGGTCAAGATATCCTGGAAGGAGTCCAGGGTACTTCGTGGTCGATATTTTATTCGTGCTTGTTAAATTTCATTGTGCCTGTGAGATTTTTACGTGCTATTCCTGAGGTTTTGTTATTTTATTTATGTATAGAGAATTTCTGTGGAAATGGATATTTTAAATGCGGAGTCTAGCTAATGTAGCTCACATAATGCATTTATACTGTGAAGTTGTAAGTTTTTTCAATGACAAAATAGCGTGGAAAAGCGACCGTCCTGTCAGAGCTTGCATAAAAGTTCAAACTTGAAGAGAAAAATATGTCAGCACTGACTGAGTTATTTAAGAAAACGTGTGCGATCCGGGGGTCCCGGGGGGCCCCAGTCAAGAACGAAGTTCCTACTCGCGTATGATATAAAACAAAAACAAATACTTTTGACACTTTGAAACTGACCTTCTTTCGAAATTTCTTTTGGCTCGCTTAGACTGTTTTACCCACCCGCAGAAGCGTTTTCAATACAGAGCCATCGAGTAAAAGTTTTTAGAAGCTCTCATAAAGTTACCACACACTTAAAAACGCGTGCGCTCTGGGGGCCTAAAAATGGACGCTTTGGCATAATCCTAATATGATCTGCGTACAATTCATATCCCGCAATTCATCTGTTTGACTGTTTTGTATGGAGTTTCGTAAAACGGTCCACAAATTAAGAATTGCTATATTGAAGTCTAATGTCAAATAGCAGCTGTCATACAGATGAATTGCGGGATGTATGAATTGTACGCAGATCATATCATGATTCTGCCAAAGTATCCATTTTAGGCTCCCAGTATTAAAAACGCGTATTAAATTCACACTTTCCCTCTCTCTGTCTTTTTTTTTTTTATTTCTTATTTATTTAGGGACTTTTAAAATTGCAATACGTATGACAGTCCCATCATACCCTGATTATATAATAAAAAATACACACAGTTATGCGTAAATTCGGGCCATGAACCTGAAAAGACTTCGCATCATCACCATTTGGTTGAGACAAAATTTTATGGAATGTGCCTAAATCAAGTCGATTCAACCTCAACACCCGAAACACTTCATTTCTATCAGACTCATATCGAACACAGTCCATTAATAAGTGATGTAAGTCTTCCACAACTCCACACTCCTCACAATTAGGCGAGTTCGTTTTTTTCATCATATAGGTAAACTTGTTACATGGAATGTGTCCAGATCTGAGTCTGTGAGCTGTAACAACTAATTTTCTATTTAAATTACTATTCATGAACCAGGGCACACGAAAAGGCTGACCCTGCATTGTTTTATACCAGATCCCTTTTTCTAATGAACGTTTATCAAAATACTCTTTCCAATCATCGTAACACTTATTTTTAAATTTAGGTAAAACTTCTACATAATCTAGCGTTACATTCGTTTCTTTTCCATTTTTAGCTGCATATTTTGCCAGCACTTCAGCCTTTTCATTGCTCTGTATCGTAATATGTGAAGGAACCCATTGCAGTCTCAATTTAACACCCTTTACAATGAATTCATCGATCTTAGATAGAATAACATAAGCTAGCGATACACCTCTTTGTCCAGGTTATTATAATATACATATAATAGAAAGAGAAATATAGAGAAAGTCTCTCTTTTTCCTTACGTGCCGATTTTTATCAGTCAATTCCCACCGCAAGCCGCGTTAAAGAACTTCGTTCCGAAAACAAAATTGCACAATACGATGATTATTTTGCCCTTAACCGAATTTTAATTTTAGTCGTTATCTCAGTAAAATTGCACAATACCATTAAGCCAATATACCTATAACGAATCAGCCCTTGATTTCCACTAGAAGCCGGAAGTACAACCCACCGAACAGAACGCACATAAATCACAACACAGCGGTCAACAAAAGTGAAACTGTCCAACATGTTGCGCATGCACACATTGCAGACGTTGGATGTGCGCGCGCGACTATTGTTGTACTAATTGTTGTAGATCTGTATTGTTTGGTTGTTGTAGCTAATGGTGCACCTGCTTTTTTGATGAAACAATGTACAAACATTGTGGAATCCGATAAAGGAAGGATTTTTGATTCTAGGCTACATATCAGTACCTATGATAGTTTAATGATGGGACAAACTAATCAGCAAGCTCCTTTCCAAAGATGGGCATTGTTCTTAAGGAATGGAGTTTATATTCTGTATAATTATATCTTTGAGTACAGTGGTGCAAGCAGTGATCATGCCTCATTTTAATGATGTTATGTACCTATAATCATGTAAAGAAAGAAATAAAGAAAAATATTTTATTGTTGACACGCACAAAAAAGACAAAAAGTAAAAAAGGAGCATTTAAAACTAAATTGACATATTTGTTCGAATCAACAAAATACAAAAAAAAATCAAGACCTGTGCGACGCCAAAAAGGCACCTGATATTGTACTAACTAAGGCCTATCTTGTTAGCCGTAGGCCGTAGTGGAGGTGCTACTAAGTAAACTGAATTGCGTATCTTTGGACAATTGACATTGTATACTTACAAATAACAAACTTCAAGGCATTAAGTAATACAATTGTGTATTAAATATTGCTGGTTTTATGTTGTAACAACTTGGACTCCCTGCTAAGGTAGACAATCATACGATGTATTTACAATGGTTTGGTTTTCCACACAGTTTGAACACTGATTGTGAAACAAAACCAAACATTTGTACTTTCTTTCAAACACAAACGTCTCCCACAGCTATGTGTCGTAAAAATGCACCAACAATAATTTTAAGAAAATCAGTAAAAAATACAATACAATACAAACAAATTGTGTCCAAAATCAACCCGCTGTGACGCCCGCATCTGATGGGCAGGCCACAAAACTAAACACTGTAGGTTAGCGGAAGCCACCCTTTTGTACAATACAATACATTATTTTTGTATCACAAACGACACAAATCTCCGTATCCAGAAAATGTTCGCAAAACAATTGTTGAAGCACCCCGCGGATCTAGCCGTAATGACTAGGAAAGGTGTGGAAAAATTACCGTATTTGCTGTTGATGCTGAAGCATTTTGAAACGAACACCCTTGTGATAAGAGCGATAGAGAATGTTGTTAGGTGCCTTTAAAAGATTGTCAAAATTCAAAATTGTCAATGCAGTTTTGCTGACAGACAAAATGGAATATGAAATCTGTGCTTCGGAAGATAGGGTTGAAAATTAAGAATCAACCAGTAAAATATATCAGGAATAATGTATTGTGTATTTATTTTTATTTCTTCACTTGTAAAGGATCATTACCGACCATTGTTGGATAATTTCACGCATTTGGGCGACACTGCGGGCGTTTGGAGCGAATTTAGCGGGAATTCCATTATAAAGGCTTGTATGAAGGTGAGTATTGTCTACCTTTTTTGTTAACAGTGGCATTTGGTTACTGTGAAATTCACAAAGGTGAATGGAGTCATCATTGAAGCCTGTATGAAAATAGAGCAGCTATTTTAATGGCAGAAAAGGGCCATTTATGCTGTCAGTGAGTTGTTGTTTGTCGATCACGGTGAAATTGCTGGTACAATTATTGAAATGAAGGTGAAATTATGAAGTTTTCTTTTTGACGCAAGAATTTTATCCACAATACATGCCGAAACTGAGTTTATACATGAGTCACGCACGAATAACAAATGCATGACTGATGACTTGATGAGAGAAGAAAACTAGTCGGAAAAGCCGACTAGTCGGCCTTATTTGTAGTCGGCGACTAATCGGCAAAAACCGCTGCCTAATCGGCCCATTTTTTGCTCGTATTAATATGCTTAAAAACTTTCAATTTCAAAACAATATACTTACACTGTGTTAGCTACGTAATTCAACTTTGTTTTAAATTAAAACACAAAAAACGCCGGCTCGCACGTAAACAATGATAGAAAAAATGCAATGTAAACAAAATCATGTACCAACAAGTCCGCCTGGGCGCTAAGCGCGCATCTACGAGCCAAAAGCGTAGTCACGAACATTGCCGATGTCACCCGAACTCAAACGAAAGCAATGATTGGCTTGGCCGAATAGTCGGCCATTTTGCAGCCGGCTAGTCGGCCAAAGTCATAGTCGGCCCATCTCTAAAAAAACAGACATCTTAGAATTCAAGCTACTGTTTTTTGGAAATTGACCCTAATGCAAAATCTGTTAAAAGACATTAAGATTTAAAATAACTTCTTGGAAATAATAAAAGCGATTCAGATTCAATCAATGCAGCACCAAAACATAAACCATCAAAACATCATCTAGGTACGCATATCTCATGTAAAGTTGAAGCTGGTAAAACGCTAAGGCACACTCCATATTTATGCCGACATGCCGAGGCAGGAATTATGCGTGTGAATGCATATTTATGCGAATTTCGCGTGGGCGGCTGTGTTGGTACACAATACCTGTGAAACTTATAAGGATTAATGTTTGAATTAGTAAGTTATTGGCTGTATAACATTTTTGCGACATCAATTTTTTGTAGTGTAAATGTGTGAAATTATTTTTGTCATCGTAATTTTTCGTATTGTTGTCCAATCGTGATATTGAAGCCTTCTAAAGGTATAGTTTATTTATGATCTGCACTAAGGTTCAATAACCTTCATTTTATTAATCTATCTATGCTTGGCGAAACCTTATACTGTCTCGTCTTTAGCATAACCATAAGCATAATCAGCCAATGTTCCCACTGCTGGGACACAGGACTCCTCTCTTCGAGAGGAACTGGGCTGTAATCTACCACGCGGGCCCAGTGCGGGTTGGTAGATGTCACATGTCTTCAAATTGTTGGTTCTAGGACATGCCGGTTTCCTCACGATGTTTTCCTTCACCGTTTTGAGAGCAGTGGTGATTAAATTATTTACACAAAGTAAAGCGCCTGCTTGGGTTCGAACCCACGACCTATGTCCTGTCTCGTCTTTGATTATTTATATTATGTCTAAATAGAGTGTCAAGGCTTCTACAGACCGGCGTGACACGCGACGCGACACAAAGGCACCACGTGTCGTGCGACGAGCGGTGCCTTTGTGTCGCGTCGCGAGTCACGTCGCCGGTATGTAGAAGATGCTGCAAAAGAACTAAAATGAACAGGCCAACTTTGTTATGCTGGTGTGCGTGACAGCTACGTCTTACACTCACGTCACGTCATTGTGTTGTCATTGTTTCATTCTAGTGTCCGTGCATTTTGCAGCCAAAAGTTGGACGCCATTTATTTCGACGAGTTCACTGCTTTGTCTGTCTATTTATACAACATTAGTTTTTGTTTATACTAAACCTCTTAAGGGGTCATTGTACTCATCATTATGAACAACTTTTACTATGGGACCAACCTTGAAAGCGCGAAAAAAAAATCAGCTTTTCCCTACATTTTGACGAGTTCAGCGAACTTAAATGTAGGGAACAGCTGATTTTTTTTTCGCGATTTCAAGGTTGGTCCCATAGTAAAAGTTGTTCATAATGATGAGTACAATGACCCCTTAAGAGGTTTAGTATAAACAAAAACTAATGTTGTATATTTGCGTCTCGTCTTAAATCATCAAAATGGCCGTTTTAGATTCCGTCTTTCGATAGTTAAAACAGAAACATAAGTCTGATTCACAGTCTTTGACCACCTAAACCTGTAATAATAAAACTCGACCAATTTACCTCATCATGGTAGTTTCTATCCCAATCCCGAAACACATTATAAAGTGTATCTTTATAACTCACAACAAGGAACCAATCGGATCGTTGTTATAAATTCTAAATTCAAACACCACTCTGCCTCCCTGCGCGCGTGCATGTGTGTGTGCGGCGACAGTGCGTCTGCGCAGTCACGAAGGAATGTGGCCGCGGGGAGGGGGGGGATCGAGTCCCAGTTTGAGTAATGTCAACGATTTCTTAAATGGTTTTTTGTTTCGATTCTGATATTCTGATTCGGTTCGGGTTGGATGGCTTTATGTAATGCAGATCGGAGGTTTTAAGGATTGTTTTAAATAGGTGTAGGTACCTATTAGAAGAATACTACAGAATATTCAATGTTGTGATTAAATTCTCATCAAATAATCATGCACAGGATGTGCGCAGGATGATTTATTTTAGCATTCGCTATTCTTCCAGCGAGATTTTATTATAAAAAGACAAAAAACGAATGAGTGTCGCCTTTGACTCATTATTATAATAATTTTTCCTCATTCAGTCCGTCCCTTTCGTTGTTATGTAGAAACTGGGGAAACGAACAAGTAATTAAAACTAAAAATCTGATCTAAATGAAAGAGGTTCGAAAGACCTCTGCAAGTTAATGCACCTAAATTGATTCCCACATTCTAGTGAGAACATACGAGTTTCCAATACTTTCCAATGTAACCTTAAAAAGGTAAATTTTTCTACATTGGCTCTACTTAATAAACATATAACCATCAACCTTCCCAAATTAAATCATAATTTAACGTAACCCGACTTTGGACACTTAAGAAATGATTATACTCTTTGAACGTTTCTCATAAGTAAATTATCTGCTTTGTGAAGTCGGCTAGGTGACATACGCAGCGTTTGACTATCCTATGTTACAACTTTAATCTCGGCTTGGACCACAAAATGTTTGTATAGCTTAACTAATAATGGTTAGGGTTCCGTAATGCGGTGGGACCTCGGAAACATGTTGGGAAAATGGTGTTTATTTGTTACAGCAGTACAGCACCTTTTGTAGATGTATCACTTGGTACATAAAAGATTATGCTGATAGGCTCAATACTATCTGCATCATCGGTTTCATGTCCATGCGGTATCTAGATAATGTTAGGAAAGACCATAATGTGTATTGGAAGGTTGACATCTTTCACTGTAACTTTGATTTAACTCATGCTCAATGGATCGAAAGATCCGTTTCCTGTAGTAAAAACCACCAACCAACAAATAACTGAAACAAGATAATCCAATTTGTAATCTTTTCATCGAGAACCCTTTGAACCAAAATGTTCACACTTGACCGGTTTTATTACAATATGAACTGTACGCTTACTCCTCCTCCAACAGAATAGGCTATGATCACCAGCCCACTCATTCTAAAGCCTCGAATAATAACATTATCATGAGAACCACTATTTTTTCCCTTTTACTCGACCTTAAAATTAAAAATCCAATCAAAAACCAACCTTATGATGAGGATAATAAAGACCGAAGAGTTTGAAATGAAGAGAAAATTTAACTTGGTGTATTAGAGTACATTTTTAAGCGTCTTTGTCGTTTGATCACTGCCCGAAGTGCCACAATACTTACTATAGACGCATTCAACCTTTTTGGTAACAGTTCACGTTATAAAACCTCACAGTGCAGTGAAAAGAAATAAAAGAAAAATCCCGTATCAGAAATATTAGAGTTTGGAACTTATTTAACCACAATATGCGTGTTTATTATGGCGTGATTTAAAAAGAATAGGCATTTTATCCGGTGTTTATGCAGTTGGGAATCTGTTTTTGAGAGCCCTGTGTTAGGCTTTTAGTCATTTGAAATTCTTACTTGAAATTATATTACTCTCATTATTTTCATCAAAATCTTCTTGATGTCTTCTTTACGAAATTTCCCACGTTGAAATCTCCATTGACTCGTAGGTCTTATCAAGTACATATAGAAAATAAAGCCTCAACTTGATATATCTAGAGAATCTCTTTAAATCCGATAAAAGTACCGACCAAAAACTAAAGCGTCGCGCCTAAAATCTTTATGACAAATAACCCTCATATTTAGAAAGATAATACAGATGTACAAAAAAAACGCGGTTGGACCCTTTTACATCTAACCGAGATATTCATATAAAGGGAATCGATAAAACTGATTTCTGTACGAAACAATATGACACTAAACCGAGTCAATGTATCGATTTACAATTGTTTTGGAAATAAAATCGATTGTCATTGGATAGTATCGGTTCATCTCACGACTGTCATAATCTTAGTGTTGCGATCGACGCAAAATATTCACGAAAATAATATTATTATAAACGTTGGGCAGGACAGCGATGCTGCGGGAACACTTTTGATCTTGTTAAGGTGGGGTTTCACTGATGGGTTATACAATAATTTGATATAGTAGCGGCGGATCACGGAAAATAAAATATAAGGAAATTCAAAGGAAAAAAAAGATGTTTCAAATGTATGGTAAAACCCTTAAAAAAAATTGAAAAATTACGAATCAGTATTAGCTCTGAATCGCATATCGTTTCTAAGCGAAATATTTCTAAAGTTTTGGCATAAGAATAAAAATTTTGATCCACAAACTCATAAATCCAATGATAAAATTATTAAAAATCACAACTACAGCATCAGAACCACACCTAACCGTATCCGTGATAGCGTTGATAAGGCGAGCGCTTAAGATTCACTTATTGTTCGATCAGCTTTTAAGATGCGGCTGATAACACGCCCGATGTTGACAAAAGATGCGGCCGACACCCGCTTTGTCATAATTCAGGGTTCCTTATCAAAATGTATAAATTTGATGATCGTTTTGACAAAGACGCTGATGATGAAAATGGGATTTAATAGAAGTGAAAATGTTAGGACTAAAAGCTGCATCATCAGGTTGATTTGGAATTTTGGTATTTCAGAGTCGGAACGAATATCCTTTTATTTTAAGATATTTATTCAATACTAGCTGCCCCCCGTGGTTTCACCCACATAAGTCTCGATTCCGTATAAATATCGGGATAAAAAGTCTCTAAATCTTATGTCCTAATCCAGGTTATGGTGTACTCATGAGCCAAATTTTATCCAAATCCGTTGAGCCGTTTTAGCGTGAAAGCTTAATAAACAAACTCACTTTCGCATTTGTAATAATAAGTTAGGATATAAGTATACAATATGTCCCAGAATTAATGCACAACCTCTTAAGGGGTCATTGTACTCATCATTATGAACAACTTTTGCTGTGTGACCAATACTGAAATCTTGAAAAAAAAAACAGGTTTTCCCTACATTTATGCTGTCAAAATGTAGGGAACATCTGATTTTTTTTCGCGATTTCAGTGTTGGTCCCATTGTAAAAGTCCCCTTAAAGGGTTATTGACGTTTTAAAATAACCCTGTATATTAGTTTGTTAATAGTTTTAGTTAAGTTAGGGTTTATTTTATTAATTTATTACTTAGACGTCAAATTATTATATGCAATGAAATGTAGTCCAAAATGTAGTCCTATGAAACCAGACTCCAGGAGCTAGTGTGAATATTTGGGTTCATTCGAGCAATCGAGTCTGGTTAAACGATGCTGGGGTCGGATCATTTCATTAATTCTTATAAGTTGTTATTATAAACTTCATTATAATACAGAACATTGATGCAAATCGACTTTGGTAATAATGTATAATATGTTAACATTTGGTAATATGTGTGACCTACTCACATACTGAACCCCTTCAACATTTCACGTCACACACAAAATCTTTGTCTTACCGCCGCCATTATCTCACAACGAACTAATAATTCAATGGACACCGTATGATCGTCTGATTTATACATGTTTGTCTTTGTTACCCTACCTGTTTCTGATTCGTTACGCTTTTTGTCCTCGAGAAGAAATACATTCAGGAATTGGGACATGAGTGTGGGACACTTGCTGTTTTAATAATCTCTACTTGTCTTACTAGCTGGAAATAAATGATGATCATGACGTGTAACATCCAGACCATGTGACTTTTGAAGTGAAAACTTCTTTAGGCGCATTGAGCACTTTTTGGTTGAACAAAAATCATGGAACTCGCGTCATCGTCACCGAACGCTTTCTTAAACACAACAGTGTCTAGTATTTTTATATAAAGAATCTATGTACAAAATTTCAAAACTGTATCGTGATAAATCACAAATTACAAAAACATGCTAACGGCGCCCCCGCGCCTTCAGGGTCGTCTTGCGCTTATTGATATATAATTTGGCAATAGGTACCTAATCGTACGGTGATTGTATTGTAAGTAATTAAATGGTGATAACATTTTCGATCACAATTAAATATTTTTGGGAAAAAAAACATGGTTTAAAAATTATTGAAATCTATTCAGTTCCTTATTCTGAACAAACTATATTCAGGTTTTGCATATACTAAAAATAATGTTGTAGAAGTGAAAACAGTCACTTCTATCGGCAGCCCCAAAGACTGCCCCGCATGTTTTCTAAGTATTTTATGGATGTCTCGTTACTATTAATAGTCAACCGTAGATTACTATTGCATTACGAAAATCGCCCTAACTGCTATGACATAAAGGCGCTGTGAATTTCATATTGTTACAAACTGTACTATTCATATCAACTGTTTGTGCTAGATATAGGTTGCGTTTAAAGCAAAAGTGCAATGTTTGGGGATCAAACTCGCGACCTCTTTTCAGCTCTTGTTGTAACCGTTGCTGCTATGGCTGCTTCATCACGGTCCTATTTAATGTTACTGAAATTGCACCATAATTTGTCAAATAGACACTTCTTACTATAGAAAAACTTTTAAAATTGTCCGATTTGCGAATTCTTGTCTGTCAGTTTTAATACATGGGCTTGGTGGCAGACTTCATGGCTAGAGCTAAACATTTAACTATCAGTTTTGAAATAACTATATACAGAAAGCAGTAACTATCTATATCTATACATAATAATTATAATAAAATCGTAGCGAAGTCAAAATTGTACACTGACTATTTTTGAAAAAAAGTAATTGCTACGAGGTCTGGTATCGATTCTGATGCCGAAAATATAGTATTTAGAATTTTTGTATGTTTGTGTGTTTATCTGTTTGTCTGAATGTATGTTCCAGCATCAGGCAAATTCTACTGGATAGATTCTGTTCAAATTTTGCATAGATATTCCCTATAAGTCTGGTCAGTCGGTAGTCTATATGTTATCACGCTATTTGCTATGGGGGACAAGCAATATTTCACTATGTTTGTATTCCTCTATAGATTACAGCAAATTGTAAAAGGTGAGCCAAACGGTTAGAATATTGCAGATAATTACAGATTTAATCATCACGCTATATCTTTATGGGGCTATATTCACTTTGCAAGTATTTAACGAACTTACCAAACACAGAAATATTCTTTACTGTCAAATATGTCTTAACGATTGTTTTTGCATCTCAAAGACACAATTATGTCAGAATTGGTCCAAAAACATCTGTGTCTTCTTCCATCATTTGTCTGCGACAGGCTAATAATTCATCACACACTGTATGACCGATTGTGTCGGCTGATTTATACCTGTGTTTTGTGTGTCATTTGTTTAGTATCGTCACGGTGCGTTGGTAAAGTGGCGTAAGCAATATGTTAGTCAGGTGTTTTTGTGTCCCTTCAAAACGTGGCAGCGAATATTTTAGTTGATAGAGCAGTTTTTGATTTTACTATTCAGACTGTACTTTAAAATCATAATATGAATTATTTAAATGCTACTTCATAACCTCTCTTCTTACTTGTCAGTCTAAGGCAAACACAGCATACTTTTTTTATGCAAAAAATATAATTGGCTACTACCGACCAAACGTACGACACATTTATTTTGTCTTCCACGATGAAGCAAGCTTCTTGTTTTACGCGGATAACCAGCTAATAACCATAAATCTTGTAAATTGCTGACATATTATTTGTTGTGGTCTCTACTTTAATTAAAAACAACTTGGTCATAAAATTAAGTTATTTCTAGCCCGGGAAGATGATTTGCCGACATTCCTATCACATTCTGTATGAACCTTGGCCAAAAACCAAAAAACAAAACCCATAAATCGTTTACTAGCCTTCTATAAAATGACAACCTTTTTCATTTTGCAGTTTTTATTTTAACGCCAAAACAAACCGCATTCTGCCCTTGAATCGTAATGACTGAGATTATAATAAAATAGCTATCTGTCCCGGATCCACTCAGACTTTTTTTGGAATCGGTAGACCTCAACCAATCTGAGATGTCTCCCAGGTCAAGATCTCGATATTAATAACATGAGCTGGTTGTATTTTTGAGACTAATCAGACTGCATGTCGAAAAGTTATCGAATTTGATCAAGATGGATGGCATTTAGGTAAGTTTTTAAAAGGCAAACTTTTGTTGAAATGTGTAGGTTTATTTCTTGTACGCTATGAAAACATAAAACAAACTCATAGATAACAAACTTGTGAATTGTCCCGTCTATCCCATTATACAGGGTTATTTGTAAGTCGTCAATAACCCCTCAAGGGGTCATTGTACTCATCATTATGAACAACTTTTACTATGGGACCAAACCTGAAATCGCGAACAAAAATGAGCTGTTCCCTACATTTTATCGAATTATTCGAACATAAATGTAGGGAACAGCTGTTTTTTTTTTTCGCAATTTCAGTTTTGGTCCCATAGTAAAAGTTGTTCATGATGATGAGTACAATAACCCCTTAAGGGGTTATTGATGACTTATTCGAACATAAATGTAGGGAACAGCTGTTTTTTTTTTCGCAATTTCAGTTTTGGTCCCATAGTAAAAGTTGTTCATGATGATGAACAACTTTTACACTTTTACACCAATATACAGGGCTACTTAAAAATAGCCCTGTATATTGGTATTGGATATTGAAATAACAGCCATCTTAAGAAACGTCCGTATCAATTTTTATGACAAGAGATTTTTCGCGGCTTTATTATTGAATGTTGTCGTTTGCGAGTTAATTAATTTGCATTCATTGTTACAAAGCTGCTTTTGTCGATCTGTGGGACAATAAAACAGAAGAAATGTTGCACCTCCGCTCAAATAGTGTCATAATTATGTCAAAGAAACAAAATATCGAGAAAAATGCCTTTAAAATTTATTCAAAATTATTTTTTTTACTTTTGGGCTTTTAATTTAAAAACTAAAAAAATTGCACAATAAGTTGTTTAGTACCTACTTAAGTTACAATGGTTTTTGAAGAAACCTCCTTTTTAAAAACCATTGTTGCTTTTTAGGGTTCCGTACCTCAAAAGGAAAAAAGGAACCCTTATAGGATCACACGTGTGTCTGTCTGTCTGTCTGTCCGTCTGTTACAGCTGATTTGCTCCGAATCTACTGGACCGATTAAGTTGAAATTTGGTACACATATAAACTTCTGTGACCCAAACACGGAGGTGTTACGTAAATAAATTAATTGTATAAATTAATGAATATGGAGGTCACTTTTGGGGGCAAATCAGAAAATTTAAAAAAAAAGTTTTTCTGACTGTACCGTGTGACATCGAATGAAAGAACTTGTTTTAAGAATTTTATATATATTTTTTTTACAATTTTCAAATACATACTTCAGAAATCATTTAAGAAAATAGATGAAAATGACCATTCCTCCCCCCCCCCCTTATCTCCGAAACTACTGAGCCTAAAATGTTGATAAAAATACAGAAAATTGTTCTTTACTTATAGATTACAGGAAAACCTATAAGAAGTCTGTGATCTTAAAATAACGTGGTAAATCACTCAATATTGTTCGTAAGTACAAACTTACATTTGCAGTTGCAATGTATGGACATCATGTTTTTCAACTACTATGTTAAGTTTGTTTCGATAAATTCATGCCAAATACGGAACCCTTCATTGTGCGTGGTTCGACACGCACTTGGCCGGTTTTTTGACCTAGGACACTATTTGAGCGGAGATGCGACGTGTGTTGATAGTTTTGTAAATTATACATAGATACATCTCATTTTTTTTCTCCTGCGTATTGAATTTAACCTTTGCCTATAAAAACTTGGCTGAGGATTGATACTATACCTAATGTTAATATACCTAATATTATACCTAATGTTAATTGATAATTATTTTGTGATTTATTTATCCAAAGTGTCTAACGAACGCATCAAGCTGCTCGTGCTGTACAATTATGTATTTGCTATATTTAAAAGGTAAAACAGTACCTACCTCATCATTTTTCATAATTTCAGCCGAAAGACGTCCACTGCTGGACATAGGCCTCCCCCAAAAATGGAGGGGAGGGGATTTGCCATAATCGCCACGCGTGGCAGGCGGGTTGGCGATCGCAGTATGGTTTTAAAAATGCATAGAGAACGCTGCTGACCATTCTCTAGTAAGTCCCTTAGTCGCCTTTTACGACACCCACAGGAAGAAATGGGATGGTGCTATTCTTTACGTCCGGCACCAAACGGAACCTATCTACCAGCGGGTAATACCAGATGCTTCAAATAAAAACCACTTCAAAAGAAACAATTAATTCTTAATTAAATCAATTCCATTACCAAAACGAAAGCCATTCCACATCTACATTCCAAAGATATTCGACATTTTTGTCGATTCGCTACACTCGTCATCAAGCATCGTTAACAGAATAGGGCCTTTTGACGCGAGCTATTGATACCGACTTTACAACAGGAGGTGTTATGCCAAGAATGTCCGTTCGACTTCTTGTAACAATTAATTTTAATATCAAAACTTTATAGGCAACGCTCAATGTGCGGTTTCTGTTGAAGTAGGTATATGTTAAATGTTTGATAAATAATGTAGGTGTAATGTTAGATGCTGTTTTATGGTTGTAATTTTTTTTG
The DNA here is from genome assembly GCA_948098905.1 of Tiliacea aurago. NCBI lineage: Eukaryota > Metazoa > Arthropoda > Insecta > Lepidoptera > Noctuidae > Tiliacea > Tiliacea aurago. Next base: position 26,140,406 of record OX402581.1, on the reverse strand, counting down.
ATGTTTTCATTTTTATTGTAAGTTTATTTATATTATAGCAGTTTAATAGCTTCGTCGTTTCTATCAAAATGGGTTTCCTAGACCTCCACGTATCATGGCGTGGGTGTGTTATGTCGTACCGACAAAAAGGCCATATTTTGTGATTTTAAAACTCATTTTCATTATCAATGAACGGTAAACGACTACTCGGCAAACATAAGTGTTACAAACATCACAAATGGAGAAGGGTTACTGCTTAGCAGAGTCGAATGGTAGTTATTGTATGAATCAGGTATAAACTGCTATTATTACACCGTTAATGATATATATTTCAACATCCACACATATATTATGTACTGTAGTCTGTAAGTGCTTTATTTCCAGTAACATAAAAATATATCAAAACAATAGGGTTCGGGGCGGTGATTGAGGTTTCGTACATTGTATCATAAAGAATCCCTTTTTCGGTGCACAGCCCAGTTGACGGACGTCAGACCACTAATGTCAAAAGAAATGCACGTCGTATGTTTCTCAAACGGCTTCTAGAACATTCTAGAAGCTGCGCCCTTATTGGACGAGCGGTTTGTGGCGGAGGCGGTTCGAAATAGGTTCGCGTTATAATAATAAATAAATATAATATTGAAAAATACTTATTATTTGACCCAGGGCCTCAAGTCTGCTATTACAATAGTGTCAGAATGGTCGATCATTGATTTCTTAATGGATGATTTTGACAAGTTTGGTAATCTACTATTATAATGGCGTCATTATGACTTTCCAATGGTCGGCCACTGACACTACATTGAAAGAAATTGCATTTATTGGTAATCTCGTACATAATGACAAATGAATGACATTTCTACTAATGGGGTTGGTTTAGTCCCATCTCGGCACCTTCCCATCTCGGCACCCATGAATTAATTTATCATCTTTACGAAAAATTCCCATCTCGGCACTCCGTTATTAGTCGTTGTTAAGTACAGTCATCAAAAAATGGATACACTGTATCAGTCTAATGAGTAAATCAAATTGACTCAAAACTAAAAAATGTAAAAAAAAGTACCTATAAAATAAGTTTAATTTTAAATTTTTAGTGTTTAGTGGACAAAGTAAAATATATTTTCATGGGACTTAAAAAAAATACGCAAGTAATAAGTAAGCAAGTAAGTAAGTGTCATATTTTCTGGCTATCTCTTTCGCCTCGGTTAAGACAGTCAAACCAAAGTAAACCTAACGACTGCTCATTATGGTTCATTTTTGTGTAATACTAAATTAGAAGTGCTCAGTCCAGAAGGCCAATTCTCGTAATTTAAAACGTTCAAAATCTAGTCGCAATCTCATCTTGGCGACAAACAAACGTCAAAAAATTGTCAAAATGTAGGGAAATAAGAGGTATTTTTGACAGATTGAGACTGAGATCAGACTGTGAACGTTCTTAAAATTAGTAGAATTGCCCCTCTGATAGTATAATAAGACAATAGCGCAAACTAACAAAAGAAAGAGCGAGATAGAGACAATTAGCAATGCGGCCGGTGCCAAGCCAGTTTAATGTACAATTACATTCGTTATGCATGTGTTTACTCTTCAGTAATTTTATCAGTATTTCTAGTTTTTTAGAGATAAACGGATCGTCACGTTTTAAGTTCAAGTGAGTTACGAAATAATAATGAGTGCAGGACCAAGTAATGGGAGATCAGTGCTAAATTATGTGAAGTCCCAACGTGACCAAAAGGTACTTCTACACGCAGGTCATCAATACTATGTACAAAACAAAATAAGGACTCTACAAGGTGGCGATGCGTGAACTCAAAAATAAAAAACGGGTGTTATGGGCGTATGACTGTACAAGGTGACATAGTGCTAAATGAAAACAGATATTCACCCGAGTGTGTGCCAAACTTTGAAAAAAATTAAGTTAAAGATATCATATATTATATCAGTGTGAACAACAAGTGTGCGACGATATGTCGTCCGTGTCTGAAATATACGAAAAAGTCGCCTGTAAAAAAAACCACAGCGTTCGTGTTGCAAAAGTGTTACCAGATCTTGAAAATATTAAATCAAGACTGTACAGGCATCGTAATAAACATTTAAAAGTTTCAAAAACTCAATATGATATTGCGAGTCAGGTAGTCATTCCACCGGACTATAAAGAATTTTTGACCGCTGACTATAGTGATGATGAAGACAGAATTTTAATATTCTCAAGTAGACAAACCCGGAAATGCATTTACCGGGTAAAACATTTATTTCTTGATGGCAATTTCAAATGTTGTCCAAGTCCTTTTAAACAATTATATGTCATATCGGGTGATCTGGGCAGTTCAGAGCGACATACGAATATAGTGCCTCTTTTATATTGCCTATTAATCAGCAAAAACATGAAAACCTACGAAATAATGTTTGAGTTGATTCGTAGTGTCTTTCCAAAGATGAAGCCGAATAAAATGACATTTGATTACGAAGTTGCGGCGATCAAGGCTGCAGAAAAAGTTTTTCCAAGGGCGACTATAAAAGGATGCTTTGTACACTACATACGGTACTTACTACGTAAAGCGCAATCCCTTTATTTAACCAATCATGATGAATCCGTAAACCACGTAAAAAAATGTGTGGCGCTGGCGCTACTTCCTCAGCCGGCAATAGCAGAGGGATTCATACTGATTATGGAAGACAGGTATGCTTAATTTTGGCACTTATCTCTATTAATTTTGACATGCTAGGTATATCATTTGTATTTTTTATTTATTTATTACTTTTATTTCCTTTCAGTTATGATGATCCTAACTACACCAAATTCAACGATTACATGGGTCAACAATGGCTGGAAAATGGACCTCCAAACGAAGCAAGAGAATGGATGGCTAAATGGTGTTGTTACGGCGAGAGACACCGTACCCCCAATAGCGTAGAAGGTTGGAATGGGAGATTAAATAGGCGTGTCGGCAAAAGACCTACTTTAATCAAATATTTAAGTGTCGTGAAACATGATACAAGGTGGTTTGCATTTAAAATGATCAAATTTTTCAAGTGTGACATTCCTATTTCCAAGAAAAAAGAGAAATACGTAAAGTCCCATGCCGAAATCAACCAAATTGTAGCAAATTATGAAAACGGTTCGATAAATTTAAAAAGCTGCATAGAACAACTGTCTGCAATAATTGCCATATTTGTTTCGTAGACGACGACAAAGTAACTGTGATTTTATTTATTTTTGATAAGTAATGTTTCAAATTATTGCTATTATTGTAAGAAAATTATGTACAATGTTGATTTCTCTGTGATGTAGAAGATTAAAAAATAGTCTGATCAACTGTTGATTAGTGTAATATTTTTTTATTAGTTTGTTTTTGTATGAAGAGTAACAACTTGCGGTGATTTTATTATTTCAGATATTTTTAAGACTAATATTTTTTTATATTTAGAATTTTTACCTATTATGTAGGTATGAAAATATACAATTCCGATTTATGTGATAATTAAGACTGAAAATGAATTATACAAGTACAATTAGCATTTAGTACCAGTATGAAAGTCCTCAAAGTATGGACGCCCTTTTGCCTACGTCCCGGTTACTGATTAAACGTCAATTGTACATATTTTTGTAATATGTTTTTACATAATTGCTGGAAAGATTTTAAAACAATTATTCCTACGAACCGTGAATTTTTCATATATTTCAAAATTAGTTATGTTACTGCCAAGGCAGAGATAATGGAGCCTCTAAAAAGCGATTCAAGGGCTTGTCTGTGAAAATGGTAATTTAAAAAGAAACAAAAATGATTTAATAAATAATAAAGTTGATTTACTTACTATACTGATACTGTGTTTCCGTTTCTTTTTGTGTACCTTAAAATGATTCATGAGAGGGTGCCGAAATGGGAATTTTTCGTAGACAAGATAAATAAATTCATGGGTGCCGAGATGGGAAGGTGCCGAGATGGGAATAAACCTTATAATAATGGCAACACGACAATGCCATTATAATAACACAATTCTATTACGAGAACATTGACCGACCAATGATCGACCATTATGAATTTAGCAGATTACGAACTTTTAGCTAAATGACAATGGCATGACAATGGGATCGTGTTGGAATGACTGAATTTATAAAAATAGCAGACTTGGGGCCCTGGACACAAACTATATTGTGTGTATCTTAAATAGGGATACATGTGTTTTGTTTATTTCTGGATAATATTTACGTAATTTAAAAGCTAATAGTCTTAAAATAATAATAATAATATGTAAAAGTAAAAAAAGAGAGGGGAAAGAATCATAGGACATCAAAAAATTCGTCCACATCGCTGTCAACAGGAAAAGTGCCCAAAAGGCTGGCAGCATGGCCAAGGAATAGGCCAGCCTTCTGGTCACATGAAGACTCGACAAACCGCTTGGCGATATCTCGAAAAACTAAGTGAGCACTCACACCCCATGGCCCTATAGTGTTTCAACCCTAAACGGCTCAAATATAATTATAAGATTGGAGTATTTGCGCCGTTTGAGGTTTACCGCACCTGCAGCAGCCGCCACAGTACAGCACGAAGCAGACAGCGCAATGGTGCCGACACCATGTCGCATCCCACACCAAAGGTCGACCTAACTTCCAAGGCATTATGGTCATTCCGCCCGGTCTCTTCTAATCGTCGCGTGCCAAAACAGCTGGCACCCCGACGGCGGTGACAAGAGCACGATGGATGATGTCATTGATGCTGGCGTGCCGTGCTATCCGGTCTACGCTCCTACTCCAGGCTAGGCCATTGTGTCCGAGGCAGTCGACCCCATCACTACATTGGCAGATATGCATAATATCTCAAATTAAAAGGCTTTCCAAAAAATAAAACACCAATCTTTACTTAGTTATTAATGCTGTTACTCGTATACTTTGCTATTTTGATCACTACAATACCACATTCAAAACGTTCAATTGTATTGACAAAATCGATAAACTACATATTATAACCCAATTCAGAAACTCGGCTCCAATGGTCGGTCTGTCGGGAGGATGGGGGATGGGGGCGACAAGACTGGGAAAGACCTAACCACTATCCTGATACCACCCTATGTAAGTACTGTCCCCCTGTTTTGCCCTATTTTGTGTAAGTCTAATTTAGGTGACCTAGATCCATCTATTGAAAATATTTTGAGAACTTAATTAACTTTTGAAACTACAGATTAGATTTAATAAATAGTCACACTTTGAAGACTATTTCTTGCCTTGGTTAAAAAAAAAAACTATTTTAGTCTTGCTGTGATTGATAAAAAACAATCTGGGGGCACGGGGCACGGCCCCGCCAAGACGAGCATAAAACACAATGCATGGGGCCACTACGTATACCTTTTCTGGAAGCGTTTCGTCATATTTTGAAACCCTCATAGCTTCGGCATGAACAATGTTAGAGAGCAAATATTCTCAGGATAAGATGTGATTAGCAGATTTATAAAACACACTAAGTTTCATCTGTCTAGCTTTTATACTTTGGATTTTTTTAATACCTAAAATACTTCGATTTCGTCACTGATTCACTGACTCACTCATCAAAACCTCTAGGGCACTTGCCGAAGTCTTAGAAAGCTGAAATTTGGATCCAGGCTAAGACTTGCATACGTTTACAAAAAAAAATAAGAGATCTGTAACTTTCTGAATAAACACCTTTTCATATTTTTTTTCACCCTCCTTCCTCGTAATTGGGGGTGCAGGTCTGTATATAAAATAAAACCTCTAGGGTATTTCCCAAAGCAGTAGTATGCTGAAATTTAGCATGCAGGCTTGTACTTGCACACACAAAAACCTAGCAATTAATAAATTAGTAACTTTTACTCTCCAACCCCCTTAAAGGGAGGTGCAAGTCTGTATTTCTACCTGCAAAAAGAAACCAAATCCCATCAAAAACATTTTATGTAAAGTAGGATGTCAAGACTCACATAACGCTTTCACTGTTCAAAAGTTATCAGATCTAATGTAAAGCCAAGCCCTTAACTTAATAAACCTCACATCTTGTTCAAAATCAGCGTGGCCTTTTCACGACAGTCTCATAGAAATGTTATTGGTGGGTAAAAATGTCGTGTAATAACTCTGGAGAACTTAATCGAATGTGCTCCGTCCCCATATTGAGACATATGAACCAATAGGTATTAGGTTTATCCTGCTCAACTTTTAGGTAAGATTGCCTTAGATCCCTATACACATACTGTACTGCTTAGATTGTAAATGTTTTTTTTTCTAAACCTTCAAGGCCGAAAGTCAGACAACCACTCTTAGGGGTTTCGTATTATCCAGTTACTGGGTTATGGAGATCAGATAGGCAGTTGCTCCATGTAAAATACTGGTATTTAGCTGTATTCGGTAAGACGGGAAGCCGACTCCAACAAAGTTGGGAAAAGACTAGGCAGATTGATTTTTCTTAAGACTTCAAGCTTTTATTTTATTTAACAGTTTTAACAGTTCTGACCTATTCAGACTTTCCTTTAGAGAGCACTTTAGAACTTAGAAACCTATTGAAATTACTTTTAGAGTAGGCTTTTCATATCGCCTACGCTAGAGAAAAGCTGAAGACTATGATAGTTCAACAAAAGCCCACTATCCCTAATGTATATCACAATTATTTACCCAACATCAAAATGTCTGTGCTATGTAGCTCCTATTCTTATAAATTTCAGTCAAAACCTCATGGTCGCACAAAATTATATCAAATGTGTATTCACTTGTTTTTAACCGACTTCCAAAAAGGAGGAGGTTCTCAATTCGGCTGTATGTTTTTTTTTTTTTTTGTATGTTTGTTACGCGATTACTCCGTCAATTATGAACCGATTTTGAAAATTCTTTTTTTGTTTGAAAGGGTATACTCCCGAGGTGGACCAAATCAGAATCTGATGAGGGGATCCCATGGAAATCGACGAAAATCCTCAAATTTTATATGCAAACTTATAGCGATTTGGGTATTTTTTATAGTAACTCGTGCATTTGCTCTCCGAAAACACCATTTGGTGAAGTGGAACTGATGATGGAGACCACAGATGGCCACTGGAACAATATAATAATGAGTACCTATTTAACGGGTTGCGATTAACCAATTTATGCTCGTCACTATTCATATGGTGAGTGGCAGTCCTCCTGGTTCTTACCAGGAGAACTCCTCAACAATCAACGTCCCAGCATCTGGAAAACCAATATTTTGTATAAGATGATGAGCAGTTAACATTAGGCTATTGTAAGTTAGATAAATTCAAAACTGACCCACTAAAAAGTGAAAAATAAAAAACTTTTTACAAAAAAATAATAACCGACTACCAAAAATAACACTACAAAGTGAAAAATAACTTTAATTTCGGAAGTCGGTGGCAAATAATTCAAATACAGATTCAAAGACACCGACTTGCGAAATTAAAGTTATTTTTCACTTTGTAGTGTTATTTTTTTAGAATTGAAATTATTATAACATGTCACTGTCTTTGTTCGAGTTTCGAAACGAATGTGTTGAGAATCTCTGTATAATTCTAGGAAAAATACGAAACAAAACACTGTCTTCCTTCAAAAATAGGCTGACTATTGTTTCTTGTTGTCTTATTGTAACAGATTACTACATCTTATAACAAATTGGTGATATAAACAACAAGGGGCTAGAAAGACTTGGAGGTGTTTCAACAACCATATACCCTAATTGGTCGCTATAACTCGTAAACAGGCAGGCGATCATCGCTTTCAAAACCTTAATTAAAAACTGTTTACTGCTACTATAAATATGTTCGAGTGATATAAAAGTTCTGTGAAACTTGGCGTTAGAATGGGCATTTTGAAATAATTATTATAACCAGTGTTGGAGCAAGTTGGAAATGGGGGAATAAGAAATTGTTGGGAAATGTAACATAGAAATTATTACTAAACTATTCTTAGCTGTAAGTCGAAACTAGCATAGTTTGATAGTTATGTTAGTTAGTCAATTTAAAGGGCATTGTTTATGTTTTTGGTCCTCCATTTTGACTCCAACATTTTAGCCTAAAAAGCTAGGATAGAATAGTGCAAAAAATTAAATAAATAATAATAATTGAAAAAAATCATAAATCCGCTCAACCGTTTCAGCATTAAAGCGTAACAAACAAACATACTCACTTTCGTATTTATAGTACTTGTTAGTAATGTTATCATCTGTGTGTCTTTGTTGTCATCACTGGTTGTCATTTTGGGTTTGCCAGTACCACTACCACAACAACAACAGATTAGATACATAGACATTTTATTCTAGTAAACGCAATGTAAATTGTCTTTGGTCCCTGGCCCTGACTTCAACCAATCGCAACCAATGGAAATGATTGTCAAAAATTTTTTGTGTATTGGATACGAAGGTTTTGGCTACTTTGTATGTGTGTATTGTGATTGTGTACATTTGTTGAAATGTGCGTTTTGTTTGTGCAGAATTAACTATTTTTCTTTCTTTCTTTTCTTTATGATGTAATTGAAGGCAATTGAATATTAAATGTTCATGGATATCTGTTAAATATTGGAAGAAAGGTCCAATAAAACCATGATGTTGTTGAAAACGCTTAACTTTTTCAACAAACTTCAACTCTACCCCTTTCCTTGGTCTGCTTCGGACCGCCGCGCGCCGGTAGCTGTCATTAGTACGGCCGCGAACTTACGACACCAATTTAATTGGTGCCTATATATCATTCAGTCAGTCCGTCCGTCCGTCTGTACCGTTTTATTGTTGGGCACAGTAGCCACTATAAACATGTGAAGCGATTGTTATTCAAGTAAGTCGTAAATGAGTTGTTCAAGTTTTTTTGTTGATGTAACTGTGCTGAAAATTGGTTAACAAGGGAATTTACGAAAAAGGTGGGTTAGCTTTGATGATATCTTGGAATGTGTTTAATCTTGGGGGAGGATGTGGGCGGCGTAGGTTGGTACCTTTTTTTTTCAAATACAGCAGGGTCAATGAATCACAGTCAATGATGTATTACCTTTAGATGCGTTACCTGCGCTCAATAATAGCAAAGTAAATGCCAGGCAATTGCCTGATAATTTCAATAGTAATCATTATTATTACGTACGCGCCAATGAACATGCAGCAGCTAGTGACGTAACTAAATATGTACACAGTACAACAGATATCGGTATAGGTCTTTCCTTTTCTTCACGCGCTGTATGATTGTATGCAAGTATGTAGCTACAATCATGGCTGACGCTGTTTTTGAGTGCACTAATGTTCGTGTATGACGCGTCTATTTATAATACGTCATTGGTCACAGTTGCAAAAATAGTTACTGTAAAAAATCTAAGAAAACCAGATTTACTTAGCATAGTCAGCGTGTAATTCAAAAACTGCAGAGTTTTGAGACGCTGTGTTAACAATTAATATGGTACCCTTAGTTCCGATACTATCATTCATATTCTCACTTAAAGCAATCAAGTAAAACCCCACCTCATTTCCATTCAATTCCTTATCTCCAAAACAAAAGTGTCACAATTACAACATTGTTATACACAATACTAAAATACTTCATTATAAAGCTGGGCACACATGAGATAATACAGCGTGTGCATGAAATGACACAATGTCTTATTAACAGATACCATCGTTTTCGATTAACATTCCAAGATGGGTTCCGGATGTGTCAGAGTGACGTAAATGTCAAAATGCCATTTTTGTGCCAGCTCAGGAGCGTGAGAGCGGGCTGGTGGTCCCGGCAGATTGGTGCGTGATAATAAAGCTTTATTTTTATCCTTAACAAATGTAATTATGATTGGAGCCGCAACAAAATATCTAAAGAAGGGTAGGTAGACATTATGACTACTCAGGGCAAATCAGGATTTTAGTTGGTTAAAATAAACATATTTGAGATTTTTGGAATAAGACCTCATAAAGTAAATCCTTGTTAGTTTTTACTTCCTTTCTTAAAAACAGCCTACCAAATTAAATTGCAGAAATTATGAATAATAAACTCAATAAATTAAAAAGTGACAGAGCGTTGGTCAGAATTCAGAACATGTATTCTAAAAATGTCGCATCGAATCCATTTCGTGATTAATCAACACAAAGCCGTGCAAATTAAATTAGGTTTAGATACAAACTTAATTTTACAGCTGGAATAATATTTATCGCTCTTAATTTATTGAAAATAAGGTTTATATTATATTTTGCTAAAGTTAAATCGTCTCAAAGCTTAGGTGTGAACTTTTTTTCAGGTCTTAAGTAAAACAGATTTATATCACGCGCAGGCAGGTGTAACTTAGTTATAATGTTGATTACGAATACAGAGCTTTTTGATTGCGTTGTCATGTTTGTCCGTTTGTCATCAAAAATTACTTCTGAGTATAAAGTTTTTTTTATTTTGTGTATAAAATAAGTAATAATAATAATTGAAGAGGAAAATAAACTTTATAACAATACATATTGAAGAGAATGATAATCTGTAAGTGTGTAACTGTGTATGTGTGTGCTCAAGTTTTGATGTAACATCTGCGGGGCGAGCACGGCCTACTGTGACATGACTTGAGTCACACATTTTATCACAGTTTGAGCGATAAAACTGTTTTGTCATAAAATGCTAGTACAAATTGACATGACATAATTTATCATGTCTTGTCACAAACGTCTTGGGCAGCCTGTGCTCGGTCCGCAGGTTTAGATATCTTCCCCACGCTTTGGGTATTTCAGGAGCTTTACGAATTGTAAAAGTCGACTAAAAGGTAGTTCAGAAACAAAATACATTTTAGCATAATATAATTACAGCTTTTGGAACTTTGGTTACTTAAACGGTCATGTACATATCTTCTGATCTGCCAAAAAACTTAACTCCTTTATCAAGTTACATCTCCAAAAAGTCTTGCCTCTCCGCCACCTGGTCCAAGCTACCGTGTGCAATAATGACGTCACGATACCAGTAGGTTGTATCAAGAGCAACCCGCTAATATGTCCCTGTCCACCGCCACGAATGATGGCAAACCGCATCATTACGGAGCCATGCGTAAAAATATGGATTTTTTGTGTTATTGGTAAAGGAGGTTGTATACTGGTGGAGGTTTCGATGTGATGCAAAAGTAATTAAGTGCGAAAGTCTTGAAAATGAATTTCCTGTGCTTGAAATTTGAGATTTAATCGTTTATTGTGGTTATGGATTTGACTGTAAATGGGTTATTAGACAGGCAAACACGATATAGTGTTTGATGTTATGCAAGTTTTTTTTTATAGGTAATTTTGGGTAAAGTTTCGCCTTAAAACTTTTCTAAATGTAACTGTCATGAAATTATGATGCCATTAACGAGAAGAAACTAAACAGAATTGGTTTTAATTATGAACATTGTATTATGAGGAAAACCCTAATTATATTTTATTACAAAAGACCGAAAGGGACAGACATTGTAAATCACAGAACCTTTCACATAAAGCAATATGTCATAAACGTCATAATAGTTCGAAAAACACAACATTGTTTCAACATTTAAAACTATTTCAAAAAACACACAACACATTTTTTCTATCCACCATTTCGCACTGGTCTGCGGCCTCCTTTACGTCCAAACTTATTTTATTTGTCCCATAATGGCCGACCTAAGGCGAGGAGCGCACGCACAGCGGGGTGGCTCGAAACCACTACAACCGCATAAATTCTACATTTGTCACGGCATTAACACTCGAAAAAGGGTTTTTTAACGTGTCACCCCCGTATCCGGTAATCCTAAACTGATATTATGAATATTTTTGCTTTTTAAAATATGCTTTTGTTGTTCGCCGTGGAAAATGGTGATTGTAAAAGGTTCGTTGAGGTAGCTGATAATTTTTGAGACTTTTTAATTTAATTTTTAATATTTTTTAATAAGTTGCTTTTAGTATATTATTATTATGTTTAATCGTCGATTGTGAAAAGCTACATGAATTAAAAAAGACTGGGCTTTTGTGAAACAGATATTTATTGATTTGCACTCATTATTTTGCTACAATTAAAAAGCTTCAGCCAAACATGAATGATAGATAGCCAAAGAAAATAAGCAAAATAAATCAAACACCGAAACATACGAAACAGCAACATTTAATAAATGCTCTCAATACAGATCGTGATTTATCGAAATCGGGTAAACACGACCATCAGCGACCATCTGTATAATAAAAATAATCGAATTTACACGCCGGCAAACTGATATAAAGCTTAGTACAAGCAATATTGTCTATCGAACAATAGTATGAATGAACGCGTTAAAAATCGCGGAAAAAACTGTCGAATCGAGTAAAGCGATTGTTGTGCAAACTTATTCGATACGGTTAAATGGGGCGTTGTTAAACGCGACGTCATTTACCCGCGCATGTGAACCATGCTTAATGATTTAGAAGTAATATTTTTCGACGTGACATTCGAATTTGCACTTTATTTTTAGGATATAAGATAGTAGATCTATTGAGTTATTTTTTAAAGAAATCTGCAATTATTATAAAAATTAAATCATACTATTGTACCTTATGTAAAAAAAAAACAAGTAACTATCTACTTTTTTTGTAAATATCGGCGCTATTGATTGCTATGTTACTTCGGATGGTTGGAGTCGGTTTCTTTGCGCAAATCAACTCATGCGCATACAAGTAGGGTATTTTGGAGTTATGAATCATAATAGTTTCAGGATATGATATGATATTTCCGTTTCTTAAGTGGCGGTGCCTTTAGAAGCATAATTGTTTATTTCCTCTTTTGGAATATTAAAATAAAATCTATTATACTGTGAGAAAAGTACTTTTGTAAGAGGTAATCTCTTGAATTACCTTTTGTATATGGCAGGATAATCCTATTATTTCTATTATAGATATATATAGGTTTAAAGACCAAACACGGTTAATTTCAATTTTCAAATACAGTAACCAACCCCCGTTAATAATTTATTATTCGAAAAATTTAACAATATAATTCAAAGTATTCAGGTATCTAAATCTAAATATCTTTACAACACGCCACAAAACCGGCAAACACTTTTAATTATCAAACGATAACGAACCCAAGAAAAACGACAAAAATAATCCATCTATTAAGTTCTATAACACCCATTTTATTGAGATACGATCGAACTACTAAAGATAGGACATACATACGCAATCAAAAGGAATGCGCCGCTCACACATAGAAAAAAACATATGTATCTAATAAAAACAAAATAACATTAAGTAGACAGAGAAGAGAAAAAACCTTCATTGAGCAAGCGACTTGGACATCACTAGCTTACAACCAAACTACTAACAAATTCCAACTCTATCATAAGATGAAGTAAGTCCAATATTCTATATTGAAATTCAAAGCGGCAACTGCTTCGTACACCTGTTAAAAACCTTTAAATCCTTTACATATTTTTATAACGCATTCTTTCGAGCGCATTCTTTGTGTTTATTTTAAAAATGATTTTAAAAGAGGGTAGGATGATAAATAACGTATGATATTTGATTAAAATGACACAGCAGTTTGCCGGTGTTACAATGGACCGTCTTCCTGAGCTTCCGAAACAGACGACAATGAGCTTGATCATTTCTTTCTTACTGAATTTCTTACTCTCAAACTCAATGATAATAATATCTGTTTATTTATAAGAGAATAATACGAATCCTAATGAATCTGTTCAATTAACTATTAAGTTATCCTTTAAAGAGTATGACTTAACTATAATTTTGTTTATATTATAAATAGCCATTGACGGAGATGAGTTTCAATTCATAGCAGAAGCAGTAGGAATAACACAAACTAAATCAGATGACGATGATATTGTGTAGCCGAATAAGATAAATGATGATGAATTGACGGCATTGTTCTAATAGTTAATAGACAGCAAAAAGTTGACTTATAATCTCATCAAAGCAAAACTAATTTAAATATGTCAAAACTATCTATCATTGGATTAGACTTAGGTATTATCGACTCATGAAGCGCCAATGGGGAAAAAATGATCATCTAACTTTAAACTTAATGATATTGAACAGAAATACATAAACTAGTCCAGTATTTTGCTCAATCTTTACAAATATCAATCTAGAAAAGAGCTCATAGAAAACTCCGCAAGGATTGAAGCCTCAATACTCCTAAATGTATCGGAACGTGTGGCGACGATAAGTCTGGTCCGTTCCTAAACTCGTTTGTGCTACAATACGTTTATATAACTCGTAACACTCGTGGGCTATTGATGTCCTTTTTTGTTGCCCAAGAAGCTAGGAGACAATCGTCTAGTGAGCGATTGTTGGTGATTGTGAGTGTATTGTTAGGTATGGTAGGATTGTAATTAGGTTGGGAAGGTGATTGTGAAATGATAGTGATTGAAATAGTTTAGTTTAGGGTAGCCTTAAATTTATATCATTAATAAGTGGTAAAGGGCTGCCGTCACTGTAATGAACGATACGTTTTTTACATTTGACGTTTAGTATGTCAGAAAATTGTCGATTTAAAAATCTATTTTTCGTATCCACCGTCAGTAAAAAGAAGCTTCGTCCATACTTAACCAATGTGTAGTGACACTAGTTGAGTATGGAGGAAGATTTGATTTCAATTATATATGTTGTGTATCTTTGTTAATATTGCATAAGTAAGATCAAATAATATATACACAGTTGGTCTCGAGCCTATGTACTTTGATTACAGTGAAATATTCAGATTGTATACAAAGTATGCCCGATAACAAATATATGAATACTAATGCCATATGTGTACTTGACTCTGCTGATTTCTAAATCAAATAAAAGTACAAAGAGATTACTTATACGTTTCTATACAATAAAAGTTTTTACCACACAATTATTCAATCCCACTAATGAATCTATTACGTCATACATACAATAAAACTAATCTTCCAAACATACTTACAAAAATAACAGTCACCATTTAAAAAAAGACGCAAAACATTATTCAAATTAAAATATTGTACAGCAGGTACAACCGAAGTAATTACTGACCGTGAATACGAACAACCGATTTTTAGGTCGACGATTTATCTGACATACTAAACGTCAAATTTAAATAACGTATCTTTCATCACAATGACAGCAACCCTTTCAAATGCATCTCTTCTCACCCTTGTTACATCATCATACGGTTCAGAATCTTCTTCGCCAGCGGTAATGGTATCTTTGTCAGCTACTTTACAAGTAAAGACTTTTTTTACCCGAGCCCATTAAACAGTAATGAGTGGACTATGAAGTGGTACTTTGCGTACCACGTGCCACTCACAATGTACCAAAGAAACCAACTACCGTTCGTTTTAATACAATAGTTAAAAATAATTGTACAATTAACGTCTTGGATTGTAAACGAGTGGGTAATGCCTCTTGAGACAGCCCCGTGTATGTAATTGGAAGTCAAAATCTTTTTTATTTTTGAAATATTAATTTTAGTTTCAATTATAATAACTCTTTTAAAGTCAAGATGTAATTGTAAAGGCATTTCTATTGAAGCTTTTGTGTGTCGCTTTTATATTATTTGTAACGCTAAGTTCATCTAAAGTCAGCCATAGGTACCTACTCCTTTAGATTAACAGAAAATAAGACCGCTACAAAAAGTTTTGTTCAGGGTTTTATATATCGTTACAATATCATTTGAATTGTTACACGTAATTGTAGGTATTGATATTTTTATGTCTGGAATCTGAAATTCCATTATATACTTACTCCTAAATAAAAAATGTTTTATTTCATGTCACAGCCCATAACATTCCCAAAATGGGACTCATATGGATCCCATCTTTAGTCCCCTACTCAAACCATAGAATCAAAGTTATAGTCCAAATTAAAATCCCATTCAGGCCCCTTTGTTATCTGACCACGATCGTAATAAGACAAGAGAAGCTAATTCTATAAAAGCAAAGGGTGTCATACAATAGATAAACGATAACGAAATACCAACATTATACTGACAGTCAAAAAAAATTATGTCCTAACGGAACTGACTCTTATGTAGACGATATAGAAGCTAATGCAAAGTCTGATGATGTCAAAAGTCCCATGCAGCAAAAATAATTCCGTATGTTTTGAGATATAGGATCAGTTAATTTTTCTAGTCTAATGCCTTTTCTGAATTGAATGTTATAGTTTCACACTAGGGGTGTCTGATTCTACGGATATTCTCACGGCGAATAACATTTTTTTGCTGTTGCTGCCAAACCAATAAATAATACTGTTCCGAATACGTCATCCAAATAAGCCTGTTAGCGATGGTGACAATGAATTAAAACTCCGACTTAATTTAGTTTCCCACAAAGAACTTTGAAGGCTTTAAATCGGATCTTCAGAATTTAATTTAATTTAGTCGCTGAAAGCTTCTGTTCGATTCAAGTGTAGATAGAACATTATACTTCAGACAACAATATTGTAAAAGCTATAACGAATGAACTAAGTACATACAACTATCTGACTATCATCACAAAATGGTGGCATACGTAGAAGCACACAAAACCAACAGCGTCATAATTGCTCATGTTTATATAACAGAAGCCATTCACAAACCTACAGAAGCCGAAAGGAGATTTTAAACAAACACACCTTAGAATTTCTTTACATGGCCGTCTGTACAAAGAATGCTTCAAGTGGCCAGGCCGAACAGACACCACAATGGTGGCCAGCTCGTGAAAAAACTAAATATTATCACGCACAGCTTGACTTGAGGTTTCGCAAACAATACCGGTGGACAGCTTTACTCGTCTGATAATACAAGGTACATTATCAACCTTTGTCGTTGAAACAAAGATGCTGTAAAATTGGCCAAACATTTTTAAGGTCACGATTCCGAACATCTGCGCAAGACGAGAAAATTGTGCGCCCCAAGCGAACTTCGTTAGCGTACAGAGACAATTCCAGTTTTGCAAATTCCGATGGACACAATAAGACTCCAACAATTCCTTTCAATAACAATAGAGTTATTGTCATAAAATAGCCAATAGGTACGAAAATGACGGGTTGCGAACGGCTTTGTGCGTACCGAACTTTCGGCTATTATGATGGATTCTTTGTTACTGGATATCCTCGGGGAGACGCGAGACAACGTCCATAATACCACCGTGAAACGTATTTATAAACTTTATGATATGAATGGATAATATGCGAGACGCCATTGTGTTATTGTCACACGACAATGGTGGCAAATCGAGGCCTTGAGTTTGTACAATTATGAGATTAGACACTCGACGAGCAAGGATGCTGATTTAACACCAGATGTTTTAAGAATTGACCCCTTTGTGTGCTAACATCACAATGATCATACAATGATGTGCTAAACGAATATTCGCACTAAACATGATTTTAAGACGATGGCGACAGTTTAGCTTATTGTGCGTTGTAAATATCAGGCCAGTATATCATTTGTATGGCAAGTTATCAAAGTACGTGTAGTAGTCAACGGTCCATGTTTCTCACATTTCAAAGTTTCTTACTTCCAAATTCTCTTCTAAATAGTTTCACATCCTTCATGCCGAGTGTTTAAGCTGCTAACTTGAGTACGGACCAAAGGACGGTGTCGTCGTCGTCGTTGATCCATGAGCTATCATTGGTTGTTCATACCACAGATTGATACCTAAAAGTTTTATATTTGTCTTGTTATTCAAACAATACGTGGAAGGTATGGAATAGTCACCTTAGTCTTTCACAGGTGTAAAAACATAACATATTTTTTAGCTCAGCTGGGTAATAAAACTCAACGCCCTCCAAAAACAAAGTGAAAAACATAGGTAAGTAAAATACCACGGGCACAGCGCGCCGCCATTGTCCACAGAATAGAATAAAAGATAAAAGAAAAAGGTAAAAAAGATTGTGTCGTTTCTGTTTGAACAATGACGGTTGTCAGAGGCAGCCATATTGGATTTGACGCGCCGCGTGAGTCTGACAAACGGGATCGCATTCTAAATATAGATGCAGTTATTGTAAAATATATTATTTGTTCTCAAGATTTGTTCGTTTAATTAGCCCTAGTTCCCCATTACCTAGAATGTTTACACGTTTTTACAGAAAGTAATAAGCGAGTTTACGATCGAGAATAACCACTTGGCTTTTGCTTTGAAAAAGCTTTTGAAAAATATGATTGTAATTTTGAAGTGAACAGAATAGCAGTGCCTTTAGGCAGGTAATCGTCGTTGAATGTGTAACTCCACAGTTAAAGTTGCTTCTATACCTGCTCCAAAACTTAAAGTTTGACCCATGGCTGAAGCTTTACATCTAGTAAGATTTTGCGATTGGAATTTCATTCAATGTCATGCTCACACCAAACCAAGAATAATTATGTTATTTTTCCAAGTCTTGAGAGTGTCGTATCTATATAAATACTAGTTTATCTTAAAAACTCATTTCAACAGTTCTTTACAATAAAAAATGATATTATTGAACGAAGTGATGTAGGTATTTTTCATTTGCATCCTTGTACAATGGCTTACGATTCCGTGTTTTTGTCATCCATTGCATCATCGGCATGATACATATCGATGACAGTTCTTACTAATGCAACAATGGATAGTTAACCAATTGTTGAATATTTGAAGTCAATTGATTTGGTCTGTTTTTACCAAATATCTATAAGAATTTTGACCAATAATAGTGTCTGCTCTTTTTGTTGGAAACCAAAACGACGCGAAGTCTTCAATTTAAGATCCGTTTCACTCGCACAGACAAATCAATGAACGTGCTTCACGAATTTATCGTCTACGTTTAATTTCCACTTCGTTAAGCAATTTCGCGAAAACTGATGTTGGTTGGACACGATTCTTGTGTTTATTTCATTGTATGTTTTTTTTTTGGTTTAGCTGTAATTGTGAAGATATTGGCACGCGATAAATATGAAATACTGCTTTATTACATGGCCTTGTTTGGGACCTCCATAGTCCGTTGATTTATCCTTTAACTAGCCCCATATAAAGTAACTGCAAGCCATTCTAAGGAATGTACTTCGTCTATTTGATACTCATTAAGATTTCTGATTTGAACAGAAATAGAGTTAATAATATTGCAGATGATGCAAACACTAGCACGCTTGCCAATGAGAACATTATTGGTCTAGTTTGAGGTAAAGCAGAACTTGGCAATAAAGTTAACAAAGAAAGCAAAGATATTGACGAAAAAGTTAACTTTGTAGTTGTAATACCTACATGAAATGGGTAGCTAAAACAATGAGCAAGTCTGTGATAATTTCATGACATATTGAAACAAATCAAAACCCCTTGTAAGTGGAAGCCCCAAAATCGATTTCTAACACTGTCACTGCAAAAACAGATGAATGCCTAATTCCAATTCTCACAGTAGCTTTTCTACCAAAAATAACATACGACATTGTGTCGCCATATTGGATTCTAAGATTGCGTGCACAAGCCTTTGTATCTTTTTCTTTCTTTTATCTTTTTAGTGACAAAGAGATTTGATACGTCGTCGGATTTCAATGAATGGGTTTATAGCTTTTTTCTTCACTTTTGACACCTGAATCCTGGCATCCCTTTTGGAGTAAACTGCTGATCAATTTTATTTCTTTTGTTGGTAGATTGTAGATTTTGTCCGGATGCGAGACTTTGGTTTTCGAAAGAGTATCTTTCCATTGATACCGAAGATGGTTAGTTATCATAGCAGCATTGAAAGGACAGAAATGAAATTTTTTGAAATGTCGCAAATGTGCGTTTAATTTTTAATGTATTAAAAAAAATCGATTATTTATTTAGTTAGGAATAGTAATTTTTACGCCAGTGTTGATCAACATGGTATATATTGTTCAAGCTAGATTCTTACATAAAATCGTTTGCATTAAAAACTGTATAACATCTGTTCCTACAACAGATGCCATAGCTTACATGTTTTAAACGCTTTTCAATCCACTGCTTCACAATAAAACTATTTCAAATTCCAAAACCTGGGAACACATAAAACAAGCCTTTCACACTTCACATTTTTCTCTAACAACAAATTCATTACTTCTATCAACCCGCCCATTTTTCTCATGAACTGTTATTGTTTTCTATTTAACGTGTAACGTGACTTCTAAGTTAGCATTAACAATGTTTATTACTGCCTAGTCCTCAATCTTCTCTGCGTGTAGATACGCCTACTGAAGGAGAGGCGTTGGTAAAGTTGCAAGTTCTAACCAAGAATGGGGGACGCCCCGTTGTCTTCTGTTCAATGGGAAGTGTTGTACATTATTAAAGTTTAATTTATCGTTTTAAGTGACGAATATATTAATAAACTTATGGTTGTGATTATGTGTGTTATGGGATAGGTTGCTTAATAGTTGGGTATGAGGTATAGGGTTCTCTGTCAGTGCCTTGACTGATATTAATTTTAATGAGCGAGAATTGATTCAAGTTAAAGATTTTCAGTTAGTTGCAGTCAATCTGAAATAATGAACTAATCACAGTGCAGAGAAAACGCCCTATGACGTCCAGTTGTTTCGGTTAAGTGCTAATTGAAGTATCTGTAGATATACCCAATTCAATCTACAAATATTTGGTAAAATTATTTTACAAAAAAACCTAGCTGAGATTTCCCACAGAAATTAAATAATCCAAACTTCAAATTGACTGAAGCCAACCGTTTTAAACTCCAGCAAATTGCAACACACGTTTCTAGATCAAACATCACAATATTTTCTCAGCCACCTTGGTCACACCCACCACTGCGGGATACCATGGGAGTGGTGTGAAGAACCACCCAGGTCGCATACTGCAGGAATGTGACCAGGAGTGCATGGGAGCGTGGAGGGAAGGCGGTTCTGCTCATGCTGGGCGGCCCGCCCATCGCTGTGCGCTTGGAGATTATATTCACACGATTAATTTTGAGAATTGGATTTAATTTAGGGTGTGGGAAGTAAGTTTTGTAAAGTTTAATGTAATTGCTACTTTTAAGGTATGTGTGTCAGAAGTCTTGAATAGGGTTTAAAATGTAAGTTTGCAGAAAAAAAGTTCCTAGTGGTAGTTTTGTTTATTTTAATGTAACTAGAAAATGTCATTGTTAGTTAAAGAATTAAGAAGTCACCGTTATTTCATATGCTTTCCACATTAACACACACATTATTATTATTTATTACATTTTTTTTTTATTGAGTCTAAAAAGAATATTAAACAGAACCAGCTTGACTTATTCCACAAAGAACTATTTTGTCCCTGTTAAGAAATGCAAAAAATCTAACTGTCCCCAATTTAACCAGAAACCGTTTTAGTTAAACTATGCATAATCCTTAATACAATTATGTCATTATTAAAAACCATAGTTCGCCAAACAAGTCCAACTTAGCAAAACCATAAACAAAATAAATCCATAATAAAAAAATATTTAACAAAAAAAAACTGTCATAAAACGACGATCTAAATCAAATAATCCTGCTAATGCAATCACTCTGACACTTACCCATTCAAATTCCCATACAGAACTCACTTTCATACAAAAATTATACACCCTTTGTAGGGAATTACACTATGGAATTACCATAGAGCATAATTAGCTGTATTATATCATAGTTAGTACGGTGGGCAGCTTAATTTAATTCAAAAATAGACAAAATGGGACACAATACTTTATGTTTACCTAGTGTATGAATGTATAATTAATAATGATATATTGGTGTGGTCATGAGAAAATGGAGTGAGAGGAGATTACATTAGGTAAGTGTCTAAGTGTTGTTGCACGCCCTTTTGTGGAAGCTAGTCGGATATGCACGTGTCGTGCGTGCTGTAGACAACTCGGTGGAGCATACAGCGGGATGAATATTGTTTTAAAAGCTGACGGAACTACAATGGAAGAGAATTCGGGATAAATTGGTAAGTTTTTTTTAACTATACTTGAGAACTTACCTACACTACTAGACGATAATATGGAAGTTAATAAAGCGTGCCTAGACAATCAAAATTGCTTGATAAGCACCAAAACTCACAAGGGGGTCTCTAGACGGTTTTGACCGGTTAGAGACTCCATTAGGAGTTTGCGACCGAATTCAGTCGTAAAGCGATCGTTATCTATGTCGAGACTGCAGCCCTTGCTCATGTAAGAAACATAATAGCGTAACAACGTACGTACGACGTGCAAATAACGGACACGTTCCATACAATAATAGCCTTTATTCACCTATTAAATGATTACAGGCTTGCCTCTCATCACAATTAAGAAATTCCAGAACTGTTTAAATAAAAACTGATAAAGACAAAATATGTCTCACAATAAACACTAAATTAAATCGCACACTACACCTCCCCATATAAACATTTTCCACAATGTATTAAAAACAAGAAAACGTAAAAACGAAATCGTTTATTCCAATACGTCACAGCTTCACGCCTTTGCCGTAAGAGTCCAAACAGCAGACAGGATCCTGAATTATGTGCCTCAGAGCATGGCCCAGCATAGCCACACAATGGATGATCAATAACAATTTGAAGACGAAGACGGAAAGTGATTTGTTGGTACACTAAACTGTTAGGATGAGTGCATACTGAAGGGCTGGGCGTTTCAAGGGCCGATTTGACCAAACTCGTGTAAGTCTTATCCTGGGAATAAAATCACTAATTACTCTAGAGTTAGAGAACTTTTATTTTACCAAATCTTAATCCCGGAATAACTGTCTATCTGAGAGTAAATAAAGGCTTCTACATATTGGCACGACTTGTCGCGCGACGCGACACCGGTAGAACAATTTCTATGAAAAATTCAAAGAAATTGTTATACCGGTATCGCGGCAGTATGTAGAAGCCTTAAGTCGCTATACGGCCAAAATGCATCGAGTAATGTAAATCTCTGATAGATTGATATACTCGTAAGTGCGGCCGTTACATTACCGAATGTTTTCGTATGCTTCGTTCAAAAAGTTCAGTCATTTCATTCACAGTGTGTTGATAATTAATAGTAGCTTTGTGATTTGTAAGTATACCTATAGTATACTTATTTTTTTAATAATGCAACATTCGATGATCGATTTTTTGAATTATAGATTTTTATGTTGCACGCCTCTTATGCGAAGCGTTGAGGTTGTGCTCTACTCTCGACATTTCAAAAAAAGCAGTTTCTCGAAACTGAAATCGTTTTTTTTTTATATCGCACTTACAGTATATGAATGTACTAATATCAAGTCAAATAATTTGTCAGACACATAAAATATAATTCAATAACAATTATTTTGTTTAACATAGTAAATAATAACATTAAAAATGATCTTTCCTGGACGTCCGTGTGTTTGTGTTTATAGATTGGTGTATGTGGCAGGGAAATTTATCGAAAAAATTATTGTACCGGAATACTTTTTTTTTTATTATCTAAAGTAATACACTACGGACTTTCTCAATTAATATGAGCGTTCAATTCACTGTCGTTTAATTATTATTCATAAAAAAACTAATAAACGACTGTGTATTTTTTTGTTTATCTATCTTTTTATTATAGTATTTTTTTCCTCACCTTATAATTATGGCGCCACTAAACCATAGCAGAGCTTTCTGATTTTTTTTTATAATTGTTTTTTGTATTTTTTTAATATTATTTATAATTGTTTTTTATTGTATTTCATTTGATTAATTATCTTATCGTTAGCAGTAATAAGAAAAAAACGACGTGAACGTTATGAGGCGTGCACTCTTGGATTTTCCAAAAATTTTATTATCCTATGTCTAAGCAGTGGACGTGTTTCGGCTGAAATGATGATGATGAATTATAAATAAAATACAATTAATTATGACCAATTTTGGTCCGTATTTTGTTGTTTTGTGAGTTTTATTTTTTGTTTATTATTTTTGTTGTTGTGTGTTTCAGTTTTGTTTATTGTTTTGTTATTATTTAACTTAAAACTAACAAGTCATGACACGATCAATGCAAAAAACACAAATTCCAAATACCTAAATAATTGTTTTTTTTTATACAATTGAAATAAATCAAAATAAAATTTAAAACAATTGAAAATTAATTACGATGACCGTGACTTTGCCAGGTTTCGATTGTCCAAAGAAGCGACCACTATAAGCCAGCAAAATTATGTGGACATAAAATCTTGAGTTCTGATATACGAGTATAAACAATTGCATTTTAGTTGGCTTACATGTTCATTCATCAATTCAAAAGTAACAATCCCAGTCTTGGTTACTCTACGTTTGTGATGGAAAAACGCAAACGAAGTTATCTGAGAGTAAGACCAATGAGTTAAATTATTCAAGGGTTAGTTACTCTGGTATAACATGGCATTTGCCCGAATCCGCCCTAAGTAATAGAATAGACCAATAGAAAAGAAAGAACCTCTACGAGATGATGGTGATTATAAAAACTGAGCATTCATCAGCTGCATTACTAACCTGCTGACTGGTTTAACTTTTTTCCATGGCTTGAGCTTATATTCTCAATATAAAGAGTATTTGTCCATTTGTGTGTCACACTTAGAACAATATATCAAATTGGCAATTAGCATGTGGCTAGACTCATTGGTCAGGGGTGCCGACTTTTAGAAAACCTAGCTAAAGCTCATACTCATGCCCATTGTTGCCCATTTTTGGTAGCCCACTTCCCCGGCTTACTTCATCATTTCAGCCGAAAGACGTCCACTGCTGGACATAGGCCTCCCCCAAATAGGGGGGGGGGAGAGGATTTGCCATAATCGCCACGCTCGGCAGGCGGGTTGGCGATCGCTGTATGATTTTAAAAATGCATAAAGAACGCTGCTGCCCATTCTCTAGTAAGTCCCTTAGTCGCCTTTTACGACACCCACGGAAAGAAATGGGATGGAGCTATTCTTTAGTTACGTCCTGCACCAAACGAAACCCGGCTTACTTAGCCTCTTTCTTAATCCTGAAATTCGCCTTAAAAATAATCTAGCAGTTTTCTTTTGACCAATGGTAAGACGTCTTGTGGAGAGAGATATCGGTCAAATCCATTTTATCGATCGGTTTTGATGTCTATGCTTATGGGTTGCTCAGCACCCACTATTTACCTCTCGTGGGTGCTGGAACCCCCGAGCACCCACGGAGTCGGCGCCCCGTCATTGGTTACCTGGCTGTGGAATCCCAGGTCCTAAAGTTTTGTTGATTTAAAGTTAACCCATGTATTTGCTGCCTTTAATATTTTTTTTTATTTAGGATGGGTTTGCTCTTGACCTTAGTCTAGGGCAGAGGTGACAGAGACAAAGTTGACGATGGAGTGAGCTTACCCAGAAGAAGCCTGTTCACTCTCACTTTGAAGAGATTAGGGTTGTATGCGTTTGGAAACACAGATGCAGGTAGAGAGTTCCACTCTTTTGCTGTGCGCATTATATATATAGATAAGCATAATCAGCCTATAATATTCTCACTACTGGGAGGCCTCCTCTTTAAGAGAGGGAGTGTGCGTAATCCACCACGCGGGCCCAGTGCGAGTTGGTAGATGTCACATGTCTTCGAATTATTGGTTGTAGGACATGCCGGTTCCCTCACGCTGTTTTCCTTCACCGTTTTGAGAGCAGTGGAGATGAAAATAATTTACACAAAGTAAAGCGCCTGGCAAAGTTCGAACCTACTATCTACAAGTCGTAAGTCGCGGCCGTTACCACTGGGCCACCACTGCTCTACTTTCTGTAGATATTTGTCATTAAATCACAACATAGTTCAATATTTGCAAGCAGACAGCAAAACATGTTTCTTATTTTTCTTAAAATCTCTAAGAATAAATAAAATTGGTCGCAGTACGTCCACAAAAACACCAATTGAATTCACTCCTAAGCCTCATTCACGATACCAATGGCAGATCTCTCACAATACTTAAGCCTATAGATATTTACTTTACAGTCAATATTATTTATGTCCTGCGATTAATTGCCGACGCATATATCAGACGCGACCAGTCAACGCACTTGACGTTGCGACTTGCGACTTTGCGACCAGGCTTTAGGAATTAAAATTTAATTCTGCGTTATGAGCTATGATCCTGAAAGTAAAGATTAGTGCATATTAATTTGTTTGGGAATTGATGTGAAACTTCAATTTTTAAACGAAAAAAGTGTGTCAGAAGATTGCCATGGCTGTGGTTCCATTTAAAGATGATGCAAAGACATGACCTGTCAGGAAATTGGAAAATTGCTCTGTATTTAAAAAATAGAATTTATGACAAGTGTCCAGTATGGAGCCTTAGAAAGAGCAACAGCAAAAGTCACAATTTTTTAAATCCCAATAGAGAAGCTACCATGTCGGACTTAACGATTTTTGGCTAGACCAAAACATAAAAAGTCACAAAAAATTAAAATAACTAAAAAACTCTGGAAAGGATTATATTTATTTAACATGCTTAAAATCATACATCAACCGCGGAAACATAAAAAAAAATCCACCCAATAGACTCCGAGCACCAACATAAACTTCCAACATAAACTTCCAACTATTTTTTACATGGACTTACATATTTCTTTCCCATTTTATTTCCCACGTCAATATGAACACTACCGAAGAATATCACGGGCTATCTTGCCGTACCTCAGTAAATCAGGATTAGCGCGCGTCCAAGCAGTCTCATTTGTGCGTTATTTATAAAGTAAATCCGCGCTCCACGCTACGAGGTCACTGCGTGCGGAAAAAATGAATAACTTGGGATTTTTACGATGTCCTCTCACTGTGCTTTTTGTTTTTTGATTTTGAATATGTTTTATTGGATTGAAATGGTGTTATTTTGCTGCTTGAGTTATGTAAGTTCTGGGTATGTGATGATTATAAATTTATTCAAATTCAAATTCAAAATTTTCATTTCGGACCAAGGATCCATATAGTGTTAGTAAGAACTAGTCACTAAGCCTATGTTAGTAAACTCAACAACTTAAAATACACACCTTTATAAGCAGTTACAGTTTATGAGCTTTACAGAAAGTGAGGTCGTATGACCTCTCTACAAAATCACTGAATACGGTTAAAAAAAATATTATAACTCTTACCCCCTTATTCCAAAACAAGGTTTATCTTCAGACCCAGGTTTAAAACATGGAGCCATTATTGAATTTCGAACTTTATTCCGACTATGGTAAAGTTCCTAAACACAAAACTGACAACTTAATACCGAACTAAGTTTTCAGTTTTGTATAAAGAACGGTATTTCAATCACTGTTACGTTCTTATTACTAAAACTAGCTCCATGGTTTAAGTCATGTCAAAATATAAATCTTGTTTTGTAATAAGACAGTTAGTGTCTATTTGCAAAGATTTGTCGTTATAATGTTTGCCTAGTGATTTAATATCAATGAAAATCGAGTTGTAAATAATTTTTCGCAAACAAATCCTCAATATCAAGTGGTTGAAACGGCATTGTGCGAACGAACAGTATCTAAACTATCCCTTTGAAAGAAATAATAATACATACCTATTATTTATAAGTCCTTTAAAGCCCGTGTTGTTCCAGTTGTTTTAAGAAAATAGCTTCCATTTAACAGAGGCCCTAAGCGGGAATTAGTGAGACAAAATAAAAAAGCATATGGCGTCAATATTATAAATATAAGGCAGAAACACTTGAATTGTTTATTGTGTGTGCAAATTGCTTAAAAACTATTGTCCAGTCAGTGTGTGTGTGGATGGTTCAATGTATGGGCGATTAGCGAGTTGATACAATCGCTCTGCCATCCGCTTGCACACTATTGTTGAAGAATATCGGACCTCTGGTTGCTTTTCTACCTTTCAAGTATAAAAAACTAGCAGCGCCCCCCGGTTTCACCCGCATAAGTTTCGATCCCGTGGGAATATTGGGTTAAAAAGTATTGTACGAGTATGTCCTATGTCCGTTACAAAGAACCTCACGTTCGCATTTATAATAGTATAAAAAACCGGCCAAGTTCGAGTCAGACTCACGCACGAAGGGTTCCATACCATCTATACAAGTCTATACTATAATAATATTATAAAGAGGTAAAATTTGTTTGTAAGTTTGTTTGTATGTAGTGGGTAATCTCCGGAACGAATGCTCCAATTCTAAAAATGTTTTCACTGGTATAAAGCTACATTATTCCTGAGGGCTATAAATTATATTTATATCAATCATACTCGTATTAGCCGAGCTATCACAATTTTTGTCTTGCAAGTTATCTATAAAAATGGCAAAAAAATCTCGTTTGTTGTATGAGATCCCCCTTAAATATTTGTTTTATTTTAATTTAATTATTTACTTTTGAAGTGAATGTATAACTAAATATTCTGTGAATATTTCAAGCGTCTACCTGTTGCCATTATCAATATAGAGTAAAACCGAGCAAAAAAATCACGTTTGTTGTATGGGAACCCCTTAAATATTTATTTTATTCTGTTTTTTAGTACAGTTTAGTAGGCAACAGAAATACATCATCTGTGAAAATTTCAACTGTCTAACTATCACGGTTCATGAGGTACAGCCTAGTGACAGACGGACAGATAGACAGACAGACGGCGGAGCCTTAGTAATAGGGTTCCCGTTTTACCCTTTGTACGGAACCCTAAAAAAACATCGTGATATCAGTGAAAATAAGAATAAACAGACATTCATAATTATTATTGACATATAATATACAAAAGTGTCACCAAGCAACTAAAATATTTTAATTCAAAGATTTGCCTTGTCTTAAGTATTTACTGATTTTTGTATCAAAATATCAACACATATTTTGGTGTTGATAGTTTGACACAAAAATCAGTAAGTATTATCAAATTAAGCGTCATCATAATTCATCAGCGCTTTAGTCGCTTCCGCTCCTAACTCACACCAACCACTCCAAGATGCCCTGAAGCTCTACACATGGCAACTTAAAGCGGATAATGCCTTTTTTAACGAACAATACACACAATCATACAACGCAGGAGTTTTTCTAGTAATTGTGTAAAGTGATGTTAAATGAAATTATTTTTTTGAAGTAATTTTGTTTGTTGAGCGAGAACTTATCAATGGTTCTTGGGGATAATTACTAAGATGTCTAAAAGACAGAGCCATTTTTTAAGAATTGTTAGTTTTTTATCGTAATTTATTCTTTATTAGCACCCTACCAACATAGCTTTTATTTTTAAAGTTTTACTGGAACTGATAAAATTACTGTTTATTTGTGATAACGGTTTGAATTTATGCTTTATTTGGTATTGAGGACTGTAAGTACATTTGACGCGTTTTATTCGAAAGATTTTATTTTTTTCTGTTATAGATGGTTAGTAACCTCTGGGAACCTCTGAAGGATCTCGTGGCTAAGTACACTACACACCGCCGCCGCCGCCACGGCTTTACATACCGAGACTCCTCTGTGTCTCGGAAAGCACGTTAAGCCGTTGGTCCCGGCTGTCATTACGGTCCCGGTCCCGGTTGCCAGTCATTACGGGTCGTCAGAAGCCCGAAAGTCAAAACAACCAGTCTTACCAATGGGTATCGTATTCCCAGATACTGTGTGAAGGGCGAGCGTTTTTGGGGGACTGTCTTATGTAATTTTGAAGTTCTAAAAGTGGTGATGAATAAATGACTTGATTTGATTTTTTGATATGACTGGGTTGTGGAGGTCAGATATAAGGCAGTCGCTACTTGTAAAATACTGGTATTTCAGCTTCATCTGGTTAAATTGGAAGCCGACCTCAAGATAGAGAAAAGATTGGGAAAAGGCGGGCAGATTGAGATGGTTTGTAACCATTAAAATTGAATGGTATTTTGGTGGGTGAGGAACAGGGTGTAAAGTTCACTCATCCACCATAGAAAAGGGAGGATCCTCCGACCAGACGGGTGTTGTGTCTGGTGGGCAACTGCCCGACGGTTGATGTCGGGACGTTGTATATATGTCAATGTGACGCGTAGTTCGCATGTGGCGATGTTGATGCCACTACAGTATCGTTTTCACTAGTCATTCATCATCATCATAATTTTAGCCGAAAAACTTCCACTGCTGGACATAGGCCTCCTTAAGTCCAGCAGTGCCATAATCGCCACGCTTGGCTGGCGGGTTGGCGATCTCAGTATGGTCTTAAAAATGCATGGAGAACGCCGTTGCCCATTCTCTAGTAATCTAACTAGTATTCTAACACAACAATGAAGTGACAGCTAGTCCAAAAAAGTTTACCAATGCATTTCGAAAAATCAGACTCTTAATAAATTCAAATGAATAATGTTTTACACTAAAAAATAAATTTCATTGATATAAACATTTCTTTCACAAATCGAACAATCGAATTCTCGAAAATATAGTGTGTCGGTTGAAATTCAAAATTTTTCGGCCTTTGTGCAGCTAATGTCCGACAATTGGGCCCTTCGAGCCACGTTGAGCCCATATTTTGCGCATCTTTGCCCCCGTTTGTGCCAGCGGGAGTATGGCCGATCCGCATGAAAAGCCACATTGTCAGACGACAAGTAGTTTCGGAAAAATATACCACCCCGTAACTGGCACTAATTTGTACAGGGACGGATTTCGGTAGAATGTGAGGGAGTTGATTTTTTTCGTGTTTTAAATTGGTAATTTTGTTCAAATTATGTGTTAACTTCTGAAAGTTTTATTGTAGTTGCTAGCGGAGTAACTTTTGAAGTCTTTTGAGTTATTATGTTTATTTTTTACTTTTTGGTGAATATAATGAGTTGAATTTAAATATAAAGAAAAATTTATACTTGAACAACAAAACTTTTGGTCGTGAAGTATGTTAAAAAGCATAATCTATATTCAAATTTTAATAGTTTAACCTGAAATATATCAGTATCACATTTGAATTTTTAATCCCTAAATAAATTCCCAGAATCCGTCACTGAGCACCAAGGTGCAACCCGTTGCAAAAACAGACAGAAATTGTCCAAAAATTCTGAACGTGATCAAGTCATTGTGCCCGGCACACCCGCCACAATGGGACACAATAGCCATCCTTAGCCACTCTTTATTCGCAACAATGCCACTTTTACTAACAATAAAAACCCATTCCGTACCACACAGCCCTGAGTTAATTCCGAAATTCGAACAAATATCGACTTTGGATTTTCGATCATAGATATTGATTTTGGAATTTCTATCGATGACTTTTGCGACGTTTTCTAAATGTTTGGTGTCCATCGCGTGTTTGCTATAGTTGTCATTGTTACCTACACCTATTGTAGCATTGTTCGTGCTCTATTGAATGGGATCAATGAGAAACATTTTAATATTACTAAATTATAAACGTCTTCCGTGATTTGTGCGAGCAGAAAGTGTGTGGAGTCGCCTACGGGTTTTATCTTTTACTCAAATGTTTACCCATAGTATCTAGATATTTTCAACACAAAATTTACGACAATCTGCTTACATGAGAGAGTTTGCAGTGATTTCAATTCCATAGCTTTCACAAGGATAAAAATAGATGCCTCATTTTACAGCACCTACATTCTACAAAATTCCCATGAATATTAGAAAATTGTTTTAGTAAATGAGACAATTATTATTACCCTTAGCTATATTGCTTTTTAATGTTTTGCTAGACTTACATATCTATACTTCTACCAAAATTAAATAAGGTTTTTTTTCAGTTATCAGCTACTCCATCTACTTCTCTATCCGCCCACGCAAACAATTTATTGCAATATGACACTGTCCCCACATGCATTCATACATCAACGGCTCAAACACTATCCCTGCACGACACATCCGTCCCATACAACCCATACAAAATATTTGCATCACCTTTATTCAATTTCATCACTTTGTTACCATTCTAATTGTTAGGTACTCTCATTTTCTATTTTGACACTATTACCACCTTAAATTACCGCACTTTAAGAGTCATATTCCTGTGCTTAATTTTCGTTATAATCATCATCCGGTCAATATTTCCACTGATTGCACAATTGAGTCTTCTTTTGCCGGAAGTTAAGTGGTTGAATTAAGGTGTTTTGTATGGACAATAAAGTTACAAAGGAAGGAATATTTGTAGTTCTATGAAATTATTTTGCATCGTTGACAGATGTTTAAATGTTGCTAGGTGCTGCAAGGCGTCGAATCCATCTGTTAAGTCTAATAATTTCTGTAATACACTGAATTCTAACCAATTGTATTTCCTTACTTATGAAATATTTCTCAAGTGTTAACTGAATGGTTACCGAGAGGGTAGAAAGAGTTTTGGCAGACCAACAGCCAGATATCTTGGTGACATTAGGAGGATCGCAGTAAAACCTGGTTGATACTCGTATATACCAGGGAAGCTTAGCATAAAAGGGAGGAGGCCTTCATTGAGCAGTGGACAAGGCCGCCAATGATAATGATGGTAGTTTCTAGCGGATCGTTATTAAGTTATTAAATGGAACAGATTATAACTTCAAGCGTATTCACAGATATAAACAAAATAAAAGCTTATGGCCCATTAGGATAATATTTACTAGTATGCGTATGGTTGACACGTAAAGCTGTTTTTTAATTCAAGTAACATAAACACAGAATTTCCCCCACACTTCTTTAATTTAAAATATATTTTCAACTTCGACTCGTTTTATTCAAAATGTTAGTATTGTTCTGCAAATTAAACTTTTTTACCTCACGTCGACTTTTGTTACCCCTGCTTCGATTTGTTAGGTTTCTGTTCAAACAAACAAGGAAAAATATAAGTTTTAATATTAGAACTGAATTTACTGTGGAAGTTTAGAAATTATGATAAAGAAAAATAAACAAACTTTTAAAGATTTAGGCAAAACATTTTAACAAAATTCATTAAGAAGAGGGTGAGCCCCTAGGTTTTAATTATATACTGCGTTTTTAAGAATTTGGTACGGCAAATGATTCGGCCTTTCTTGTTGAACTATTTTAACATAAATGTTCTTACAAAAACACATTTAAGGCAGTAAAGTTATAATATTGTGTTGGTCAGTTAGCTGCCCATTGTCCATAGTATTTTTAAACAACTACACGAAAAACCAGCCTTTACATTTCCTTTCATTTCTAGTTATCCACAGAACTATTACTTGCTAAAGGAAGCCGAAAATAACAACGAATTGCTTCTTAGGCTCGTCATCCAAACCCAAAGATTATTTAAGCCTTCCTCTGCATTGTTAGCGGCTCATTTGAAGCACTACAGAAGTACAGATCAGAGCTTTAAGAAATCCCTTATCTGAAATTCATTCACAAATATTTACAAATGCGGCTTAATTTGTGACAAAACATGAGACCGTTCCGCGGTTCATTCATGAACTTTGCATTCTGTTTCATTCATGTTTGTCCAGGATCTAAATTTTGCGTTCCTGTAATCCTGGTATTGTCCAGTTGTTTGTGGATTCATTCATTGAAACTTGTATTTGGATCAGTATATCTGTGTTTGAGATCTCATCTCTGAGATCAACTGCTTCTGGGTAGATTGTGGTTGCTTGTGTTCCTGATTCCATTTTAGCATCGACGTTCCGTAAATATAAATAAAGGGAAAGGGCCTTTTTTAGTTTATGCAGTTAACAGCATTACATAGTATAGCCAAGAGCTTCTCTTTAATTTTTAGTTAGGTACCTATTGTTGAAAACCTTCGTTCCTTCTGATTATATAAAACTGACTTTATTATCACTTCATTTCCTAGAGACCTGAAAGGACACAGTAAGGCTATTTAGACGAGGTGGGATTATAACGTAGTCCCGTTAACGTTTAGAATACATACACAACTTAAGGCACACCTTTCACATTCTATTATAACTATACTCAACTCTCAATACATGATCAATAAAACTGTAATTTTACGACTCATTCATTAATTCCGCACCTTTCGCAGAACATCATTATGCAGAAACACTTACTATTCAGTTGCAATTTTACTCAAAATATCATCGGCTTCAATTCATTTGTCTGCAGCATCAGACATAGCGGCACCAGGATTATCCTCATTGTTATCTGAAGTTTCATTAACATCCTCTGGGATATATTTTTTATTCAAAACCTTTATATATTTGTGTACGTTGAAGTGTAAACTTCGTATAGTGTGCAAAGTCGGATTAAGGAAGTCCGTTTGAGTTGTTTTTTTAGTTTCACTTTGAGCTACCGATATGTTTGAAAAAGAATTATGGAATGCAAAGTACTGACTGGAAACGAAGCTCTTAGTGTTGTATCATATTACAGAAATGCTATTAAATGGACGGTGTTTAAAAATTAATTGATTTTTTTAAAGTGTGTGGTAAAATCTACATAACTACTTATTTATCATCCGTCTTAATCTAATGCAATGAAGCACCCTGGAAATCCCTCACGCGAAAAATTTCACTAACAAATAGGTATACCTTTCCAAAATAAAATCGTAATGAAATGAAATTAATTTTCAACGGTCTACTAAAAAAAACCAACACCCATTGACAACCAGCTTATACGCATGCTATACACACTACCATTTTGTGTGACGTCATTCAGATTTACCCACGCGTGATCATCTATTCGAGTGACAAAATTAATTGGTTAAAGCCACAATAAAGTGCGTTACACACGATACAGGGACAATGTCGCTATTGAAACCCAGATTAGTCGGTTCCCGCAGCGACCAATTTTTCGCTTGTGAGAACACAGCTTTTGAACAGTAGCAATGATACTCTTATAAGAATGTGCTCCTGGTTCGAGTTTTAGATTCCGTTAAGATTTAAATTTTCTGATTAGTATATTATAAGAAATATTTTGTTTAAGAATTTTCGTTTAAATCACATAATATCCGATTTGGCTGTAAATGGACATATCTATACATTTATAATAAAACAGTTACGAATTCAAAATATAGCTTTTAGAATTTTTGTTCCTTTATAATGGACTGTGAATTTGTCAGGATCTGGAATAGCATAAAGGCTTCTACATACCGGGGCGACTTGTCGCGCGACGCGACGCGACACAAAGGCACCGCCCGTCCCGCGACACGCGGGGCCTTTGTGCCGTGTCGCGTCGCGTGACAAGTCGCGCTGGTATGCCTTTAAACGGCTAAACGGATTTAAATGAAATTTGGCACACAGATACTTTATTAACTAAATTATACTTTTAATCTCGTTAGTACGTTCCCGAGGGATATTTACAAACATCCACGTGGGTGAAGCCGCGGGCAAAAGCTAGTAACTAATAACCTGTAAGTTACAACAGATAAACCTATGGGACAAGTGTCTGTCGTCCTTGATTTAGCAAGAGCTTTCACTATTGTTTTAATTAAATTATATATAACAAGCAAACTTTGTTATGTAGTACTTCCACGCACTGTTAAAATGCGTAGTATCAGGTACCCTATTTGCTGTCAATACCTGTCGAACTAATTGAATCTTATAATTGTAATTTGGATAATATTGATATTTTTGTATGCTCTAAATCCAAATTTAAATGTAATGTTATGAAAATTATTATAAACCAATAATGTTATTAGAGTCTGGCAAACGAAAGCGCGACCTGAGAAAACGCGGCAAATACAAAAAATCTTTATGTGGCATTACTAACTATACCTCTAGTTATCTAGAAAGTTATCCAGACTATCTAGACACCTATGAAAAGGTATCATCATATCGTTAATATAACACTTAATCAGCCAACAAGGATCAGTTAATTTACCACCTATAGATTTTTGTAATTTGCCGTGTTTTCTCAGGTCACGCTTTGGTTTGCCAGACTCTAGGAATTTAAGCTAGTCTGGATATTTTTTTTTTGTGTTAACTATTACTTTAAAAGAAAGAAAAAAGGAAAATATTTTTATTATCTTCCATTGTACATAAACACTTAGGTAAACACTAAACACTATGCAGCGTAACAACTAAAATAAAGAGTGTTTTCGATGAATTCTGGCACCCAGAGTAAGATTTAACTTGTGTTTAGGGTGCCAGCGTCCTCGCCTATAATTTGAATATAAAACAGTAGTTGTATGACGAGCACAGTATATTATTATTAAGAAAAACTACTTACTACTAGAAAATGCATGTTTGTCTGTTAAAGTACCTATGTGGGGGAATGTGTTTGTGTATGTACTGAGAGAGAGATAAAATATGGTGAAAACTTGTGTGTCTATAAGTCTGTGTAAATGTAATTATAAATATATGAATTAATTAACTACTTAAAGATTAAGCGATTGATACATGTAGTAAATCTTCAGTCTTATCGTAACTCATTCTCAGTAGCCACTTTGTGACCTTGGTTTTACATCCATT
This sequence comes from Tiliacea aurago, assembly GCA_948098905.1. Classification (NCBI taxonomy): domain Eukaryota; kingdom Metazoa; phylum Arthropoda; class Insecta; order Lepidoptera; family Noctuidae; genus Tiliacea; species Tiliacea aurago. Next base: position 26,104,458 of record OX402581.1, on the reverse strand, counting down.
ATGGCACATGGGAGCTATGGTGCATACTTTGTTTATTTGATTATATAAATGGTTGGACAGAATATCATAATGACGCTGAGCAAGGGCTGTTCTACATCCGCGAGTTGAGCATACCTCGAAGCCTCTACGCTTTTTAGCAGCATTCGGCTTGTATATCACAGAGGGATGTTTGCGCAGAATGATGCCAAGAACAAAGAGCTGTCTCACAGTGAGGACCTGACATTCGGTGTAGAGAGCCGAGGTGGGATATCTAAACGGCTTCAAGCTCATAACCTTGAGGACAGCTCTCTGTGCTCGTTCCAGAGGCAGTAGGGTTGTCTTGGGGCCCCACCCCACACTGTGATGCAGTAGTTTATTATACTTTGACACAGGGCATAATAAACAGTTTTAATGGTACGGGAGTCCGCGGAGTGCCTTAGATTTTAAAAAATAAATATACACTTTCGGACTCGCGATATGAGATTGCTAAGATGAGGTTTCCAGCTCAAAGAACTATCTACATAGACTCCGAGATACTTGACTGACTTACAGCTTGGAGTTGTGGACAGCCGCATTGTGACGAGGATAGACCGAGTGAGCAGGTATGAGCTCTAAGCGCCATTGTATCCGGTGAAGAGAGGTTAGTGGATAGTAAGGAGAAAGGTAAGTAAACTGTTTTTTTAAGATTTAAGGTTAGGATGTTATTTGATATTGATTTTATTGCCAAGCAATCAATTTGAATTTCATTTTGCATGATGTTATTAATTATTATTATTAATGTGATGGAATTATTTATTGCTTATCTAGTGGCACTCACTGTCATATTTTCTTTGTTAAAAAGAAGAAAGAAAAGAAAAATATTGTATTCGGGAGACGCACAAGAAATACAAATATAGCATTTAAAACTAACTTAAACAATAAAAAAAAAATAATATGCGGACAATGTAGTCGGCTGCAATATTTTTAAATTTTGTATTAGCTTTTCTATGTACCAACACATATTGTAGCTGTTTGTTGTCCTTGAATAAAAAATAAAAAAAATTTAAAGACAAATACGTATAAGAACAGTTACTGTAAATAGTTAAAATCTGCAATTGCTTGCAATCCGCTACTTTTGGGATACTCACAAGGCAGTATCTTTGGGATACTCACAAGGCAGTATCTTTGGGATACTCACAAGGCAGCATCATAGGACTAATCATACTTCAAATAAAATTAAGGTTATATGCCACAATAATAAGAGTTTTAAGACGGGTGATGTCAATGTTACTGCACTTTAAAGAAAGCTATAGCAATGCTATCAAACTCAACGTTAACTTTCTAGCTTCAACCACTGATATATAGCAGCCACGAAAAATAATTTCTCAAAGACTTCGCCAGTCGTGAACATTTTTTTGTCTTCTTTTTAGGTGAAACGGTAACTGGTAATATATGAAGAAATTATTACGAACATTAAAGAATGCAATGAAAAACAGAGAACGAAATAAAAAATATTAATTTAAAAGAAAGTTTATTTATTGACAAATTATGTTGGCAATAAAGGTTTAATAATAATTATGAAATGGAACGAAAATGTCATTGTTGTTGTTTTTGTGTGCAAAGCGCACACAAAAACAACAACAATGACATTTTCGTTCCAATTCATGTTTATTTCAACAAAATAATCAGTTCTAAACTGAGTTGTAATCAAACTATTTAACAAAGAATTTAAAGAAGACATAAAATGTGCATAGTTAGGAAAGATTTTCAAAGTATTTTAAATAGGCTATGAAAACATTCTCTTGTGTAGGTAAGTAATTAAGGCTTCTACATACCGGGGCGACGTGTCGCGCGACGCGACGCGATACAAAGGCACCGCTCGTCCCGCGACACGCGGGGCCTTTGTGCCGTGTCGCGTCGCGCGACTAGTCGCGCTGGTATGTAGAAGCCTTTAATGATGTGCCTAGATAAGGTACGTGCAATATTGCAATAATAATAAATGTGTAATATTCAATTCAGTTTTGCTCGGCAGCTAATTTCACCCACATTTATGATAATATTCGCGCTAATAAACGCGATATTTTCTGACTAGAATATGAGTTAATTAATCAAAATCAAAAGTCAGTTATCCAAATTTGACTGAGAATCAGCACTTTTCGAATGTCAAAATTACATGAGACAGTCCCCCAAAAACGCCCACCCTTCACCACTTCTTAGTGCTTTAGCTGGGAAGAAGAAGTGGCGCAACAAACTCCCCAGCAGCACAGCTGTCTGTTCAGTTAGAAAAACTTTGAATTCTTATTCAGGGTAGGATCAAGTCCACAATAAACATAATAACTAATCAAAACAAACAAACAATTATATTATTAACATATAGGTACTTACGATAAAAGACAGGGAATGCAAAGTTATATTTTATGAGTTATTAAAGTTCGATAAAAAGTATTTTTCGTTTAACATATTTTCCAAACGATAAGAGCAATGCCGCATATTCCATTCACTAAACGGGTATATAAATATGGCTTCAGTTTTTCTTTGCTAAGTTATCTTAGGGTCTGTCTCTGTCTGAGCGACAATGTCACCGTTGTTGTTTTTGTTGGGTTCATGTTTAGCGACGCTTGCGGTAACCCAGGCCGCACCCGAGCTGTTCCTGCGCGATCATGCCGAGCTACACTTCGAACGCTTCGTCCAAGAACACAACAAACAATACGTCGACGAAGACGAAAAGCAAGCCAGGCTCGAAATATTCACAGAAAACTTAGAAAGAGCTAACGTGCTGAATCAACAAAGTGAACACGCTGTATTTGGTATATAAATAATGAATATAGCTTCACTTGACATTTAATTATATAAGAAAAATATGTGTGCTAAAACATATTTTATTTCAGGTATAACAAAATTTAGCGATCTAACTCCTGATGAATTCGTCAAGTATTTAACTTGTTTGGGAGATACACCTTCTTCAAATTTGACTGGGCGAGGATGCACCGATGTATCCGATGGTCAGGTTCCCAATTACAATGCGCCTGAGTCGTTCGACTGGCGTCAACATAACGCTGTCACTCGCGTCAAGGACCAAGCTCAGTGTGGAGGGTGCTACGCATTTAGTGCAAGTGGTGAGTATATTATTTGAATTTTTGCAGAGAATTACTATTAATCCACTCATCCCTAAGCTAAGGTTATAAATTTCAAGACATATTCATCTATTAAAATATTTTTAAAGTATTTACCTGAGGCCCTTGACAAAGTGACTTCCTAACAGCAATAACGATGATTGTTGAACTACCTTTTGGAAGCGGCAACTAGAATCAATTAGTATTTTTTGTAAATTTTTGACGTTCAAAAGTGCCTCTTATAAAACTGATTTACATCCGTCACCTCACACTTTCAGGTCCAGTTGAAAACCAGCGTCAGGCACTAGTTTTACATTTTTGCTGAACTGGGCCTTTTAGGCGCAGCCGTGAGGCACACTTTTCTGCTATATATTTCTTTCATCACACTTTACATTTTTTACTTGTTTTATTTTCTGTTTATTTATCTCGTGTATATTTGTGTCCTTTTAGTCTGTGCTAAATAAATGTATTTTCTTTCTTTCTTATGTGCTTATTTGATATAAATAATTTGACTTTGACTTTTACCGAAACCTTATAATACTCTTGTAGAAACACGAAACGCTTTGAAAGCAATTGCTGCTTGTCCCTCTAGCTGGACCCTCTGGACTATTTGTTTATTTGTATTTGTTTTTGCTGACTGTAAGAAAGTCTGATCACAGTAATATTGATTTTTATAAATTCCCCTTACAGGTAACATCGAGGGTCAATACGCAATCAAGTATGGGAAGTTCATAGAATTGTCTGAACAACAGACTGTTGACTGTGATAAAAATTCTAATGGATGTCGAGGTGGATTTATGTCTGCTGCTTTTCGGTAAATAAATTATTTTCATGTTTTCTCCGAAGGGATACCTACCTACATAAAAAATCACAGAGTTTCAAGTTTACTCTCATTTTGCCAGATGTGTTATAGATAAGTCCCATTTAATGAGGGGTGATCCTATTGCTATTTCATGTCTACTTTTTGCTGGGTGTAAGCTGCTGTTTTATGCACAAGGTTCTCTTCGGACTTTTTATTCATCTAGTTTTGGCCAACTATTTATAAGGATACTACGACCCGGAACTTTAAAAATTATTAAACTTGTTCACAGATCAATTATTCAGCAGGGTGGTATCGAGACAGAAGCTGATTACCCTTACGTGGGCGAACAACAAGTCTGTCAATTTACGCCAGGCAAAGCAGCGGTAAGGCTTACTGACTGCACCTCATATAACGTTGCTTCGCAAGAAAAATTAAAACAAATAGTGTACAAGGTCGGACCTATATCTGTTGGTAAGTTACCACAAATAGACAAACAACCGGTGAATCTTCATACATGTTAATATTAGCACTAAACTTAATTCATCTCTTCTGCTTTTTCTAATAGGCGTCAAGGCTACCAACTTTCAAGCTTATCGTGGAGGCATAATGTCGGATCAAGCATGCAATGTGGGCAGCGTAAACCATGCTGTTCTTCTGGTGGGCTATGGTACAGGTACGTACTGAAATACGTGCATACGTGCTGAAATTCTTAAGTGTTAAAACCTGTATTTTTTTTTTTTAAACGTTGCCCCACACTAGGAATTCCTCCTGTATTGTGGGTGCGTTCACAAACATTTAAACTCACATACACAAACAGCCAGACCCGGATCAACTACTTGTAGGTCATACAAATATTAGTTCCGTGTGGGAATCGAACCCGTGACACGTAGCGCCTGCTGCGTTACGTGTCACGGTCAATCGCTTAACCACTGCGCCAACCGTGCCGTCTACTAACGAACTGTAATTTTATTACAACAATTTCGTTTCAGAAAACGGCATTCCCTTCTGGATTATTAAGAATTCATGGGGCGAAGTTTTTGGTGAACAGGGCTACATCAGAATACAACGCGGAGAACGTGCTGCCTCGTGTGGAATGATAAATAATGGATTCATGGCATCATCTATAATTATGTAATTGTCCTGTTATTACTCGTATTGCGGATTACAAGATCAGAAGCTTCTTTCTATACAGGGTGTTAAAGTAATGGAGTGCCATAGCTTAGGGGTAGGTTCATATCGATAAAGGAACCTAGGAAAAAAAAAAGTTTTTTTATAAACAAAAAAAATAACTAAACACCGGGACAACCGGTCAAGATCGAGTCGGACTCGCGCACCGAGGCTCCCGTACGTATATTTGATGTTGATGATTTCTGAAAAACTGTGCTCTTTAGAGACATCGTTTTATTTTTTTTGTAATCTTTACATAAACTTCTATCACATAGCATAATTTCAGATTTTTATCTATGCAAACTTCGGAGATAAAGGCGGGGGAACGGTATTTTTTTACATTTTTCATCAAAAGTCGGAAACTGTGGTGCCTAAAAAAAATAAAAAATGTTTGAGAATGTGCAAACAGCTTTCTTTCATATGATACCCCACATGCCCTAGTAGCCCCACTTCAATTTTTTTTAAAAGATATATTTAAAAAAAAAAAATCTTATTTGCAAAGTAGTTGGGCTAACGTCATCTAAAACTATTCTAAATTTCAAGTTGATAGCATTAGCAGTTCTCGAGATATTCAGGTGTGACAGACAGACAGACAGACAGACTTAGTCTCACCATTTTGGTACGGAACCCTAATAAGTCTCTTCGTACTTTAACGGGCTTAGGACCGTCAATTAAAATAATTTTAATTCTAAACGATTTCTATTTTAAGTTAGTAGGTTTTAGTACCTACTAACTTAAAATTGAACTTGTATATTTTTTTCGTTTTCATTTTTTTTTTCTGGCTTCCTTTATCGATACTGAATCTACCCCTAAGCTATGGCACGCGACTGCATGAGAACGAAAAGAAAGAGACTTCTTTAACACCCTGTATAAACTTATTTCGGGTTTTGGGTACACATTTAAATATTATATCGAGCAACGCAATTTATGGTTTCTTACATAAATCACGATTTACTTTCGTCGTTCTGAATACATAATAGACTTCAGCTAGATAGTATTAGATGTAAGATAAATCATGTGTTACTCGTACGTATCTAAACTATGTACGAAAAGGTCACATAATCATCGGGAGATGATTTATAGAAAAAACGTTCACCTAATAAATACTTCACTCTATAAAATATGCATTCTACAAATACATTTTTTTTTTGTTGTAAAAATATGGCTTATCAATTTGTGAACAAGAAAGGGCTTAAAATGAACCCTTGAGATACGCCAACTAATTACTTGATAAAAAAAGACATTAGGCGCATTGTAACCTATATTGAGGTACTGTTTTCACTAAGGCATAAAGAAGAAAGTGATTTTACTTGATGGTATATTATCATTATGAACATCCTTTAATACCTGCTTAAATAGTAGACAGGTGATTGTTCAACTAAGTCAAAAGCCTTACATAGATCATAGTTTATTCAAGTAGACGGTAGTAGTAGCTTCCGATAAAACCATCCTAATATGTTTATTTTTTGTTTGGAAACTCTAATTGTTTTATGGATCTTAATACCCTATCCTATCCTAATCCCTCATCATCATCATCATTGCAGCCGAAAGACGTCCACTGCTTGACATAAGCCCCCTCCAAAGGGGGGGTTTGCCATAATCGCCAGGCTTGGCAGGCGGGTTGGCGATCGCAGTATGGTGTTAAAATGCATAGAGAAGGCTGCTGCCCATTCTCTAGTAAGTCCTTTAATCATCTTTTATGACACCCATGGGTAGAAATAGGGAAGTGCTATTCTTTACGTCCGGCACCACACAGACACTAATCCCTATCCTATCCTAATTCTATTTATTATATTACCAGATGCCCCAATAGACGTTGTCCTGTCCAAATCCCATAGAAACAAGCACTTTCAGTTTTCCCGAATTTTCCAATTTTCCCGGCAACTTTTAAACTTTTTCTTTCCGTGAATGCAGTTGGTTAGTAAGCGCATCACTTCAGAATGGCTGGACCTATTCGACAATTTTTTATTTTAATATATTACTAATAGTCCGAACCAGGTCTACTCCGAAGCGATAATCCGAAGTATCGGCCGTTTCTTGACCTCCAAAGTTTCCTTATTTGACTTTGAATCCTTTCCCGACTTCAAGTCACGTTTTAGACTTTGACTTATCTCTTTGACCGTCGTTTTTTTTTCTTTCGCCGAAGTCAGCCATAGTCAGGAAACGGCCGAACATTCGGCCGATACTTCGGATATTTATCTCTGGAGTAGACCTTGTTCGGACTATTAGTAATATTTTAAAACAAAAAATTGTCAAATAGCTCCAGCCATTCTGAAGTGATGCGCTTACTCGTACTAACCAACTGCATTTCATTTTTATTATCTAATAGATCTGAAAGCGTGAATTTTTATGTTGGTTGATTTAGATGTTGGCACACGGGTTGACCATGACCTGAATTTAGACATAAGATAGGTAGTTTTGTCCAAGTACAATTAAGGAAATTAATTGTTTATAAACTTGACACAAGTATGAAATGGATATAATACGGCAAATGGGTGTACCCATTTGCCGTATTATAGCCATTTCGTACAACTGTCAAAGAATTACAGTTTTGATTTGAATATACGGGCCATTTAAGTTGGTAGTCAATTCGCTAAATTTTCCTGACTTTACCGACTCGCGGAATAATTAATACAAAAAGTATTAATTATCCCTCGGGACGGTGAAGGAAGGCGAAAGTCGCATTGTGACATCCAAGCTAGTTTGGACTATTGTAGTAGTAAGTAGGATAGTAGAATATGAAGGTCATTATTTTTGCACACTTTAAGGTCAACGCGCATTTCAGCTCGGCACCAAATCCGTATCACCAACTCGATCCGTGCAGCATTTTTTCTATGAAACTCCATACTCACTCCACTATCAATTAATGTTTGAACATATCTTCTCCATACGAAACTACCTTTTGGAAGGCGCAACTAGAATCAATTCTATTTTTTGTAAATTTTGACATTCAAAAGTGCCTCATGTGCCTATTTGAAATAAATAATTTGACTTTGATTTTGACTTTATTTCGGTTTTTTTTTGGGTTTTGTCAAATAATCTTTTGTTTATCATGTCATTAGCCTGCAATGTAGACACTTTACATACATTTTTTGTTCCTTAAGAGACTGATCAAGAAAAAGCATTGTCATAATCTTTGACGACGAATAAATGATTGTTGGTGATAAATGAATGTTGCACTAAGTTCGCTGCTGCTAACTTAGTGCCTTGACTTTTTACGACATCCAATAGTAATGGTACCCACCAATCAATGAACTCAGTCTATCACAATTCACAGATGGACCTTGTCGGAAGAGCCCGAGCTACTTGCATGACAGTAAATGTGCTACACAAGTCCTTTAAAAAATTATGAACGTGTTTGCTGTTGGTTATTTGGAGCATCTTAACTCATCTGGTACTGCCAGTGCACGTTTTAATAAGAAGTTATTTATTTTATAAAACTACTACCACAAACATTCTGTCCTTTTCCAACTGTTTGTGCCTCGATAACGGCCTGCAAGTAGTCGCAGCTCATACAGAATTTTGCAAGACCTTTGACAAGGTGGACCATTAACTGTTGCTGGATAAAATTGCCTTCAACGGAATTCGAGGTCATTTGCTGCGGTCGTTTGCATCATATATCAAATCACTGCCAAATGGTGGCAATCAACGGATACAGATCAAATACTGAAGAAGTTACATCCAGTGTCCCACAAGGCTCTATACTTGGGCCGTTATTATTTAACATATTTGTTAATGACATAGGTGATTGTTTTCGCAACACAAAGTTCCTATTGCATGCAGGTGATCTGAAGGTCTACAAATCCAGAAAGCCCGTTAACGATTGCATTCCATTACAGCAATACTTGGACAGACTAACAGAAATGTATCATAGAAGCAAACTAAAGCTAAGTATATCTAAATGCAATTACCATGCTTTCACCAAAAACAACCACATACAGTTTGATCACAAGACACAGTTGAGCCAGAACATAAAGGAGAACTTGTTAGAGTATTTAGGGTAGATGGCATGTGCCTATTGCTTCTAGAAAATTATGATTTCCGACTAAATAAAAGAATTCGACGCTAGGATCACTCAGAGCGTCATACAATAAATCGAAGTGTTTTTCATATACAAGCGAGGGACTCTTAGTATGTGTGCAGCAGCCACGATATGACGTTTTAGATTTTGATCACTAGGTATTTCGAGAGCAATTTGCTCGAAGTAGTTGTGAGTGACAGTAGCGGAAGTGTTTCAGTCAATTTCAATAGCCTCAATAGGTCTGAGAGTTTTTAAGATTTCCGCTAGTACACCGCCAGCGTCTAGTTTTTTTGTGCTAGCCCGATCGCGATCACACCTGTACACAGTGTAATGCCGCAGCATCATGCTAAGATACGGGCCCTTTCGCCTCGTACAGGACTTTGTTTTTATTTCCTTGGTTTTATTTTTGTTTTTTTTTGTTTCTATGAGTGTGTTTTATTTAATTTGTGATCTGTGCGAGTCCCAATAAATGTATTTTCTTTCTTTCTTTCTAATGCTGGTCAATTAATTAATTGTTATAAATTTTCGCCACTAGCCATGTTCCTGTGAATATTATAACGTCGTATTGTTCTCGTGAGGATGTTCATAAGTAAAGTCTGTAGTTTCGTACACCCCTACAGTTTTGATAGTAGTTAAGTGTTTATCAGTCACTGGTAACGGTAGATTCATCACCATCACCATTATCTGCCCGCCTTTTGCCAACTATGTTGGGGTCAGCTTCCAGTCTAACCGCGATGCAGCTGAATACCAGAATTTTACATGGAGCGACTACCTGGTAATGATAGATTATGCACCGCCTCAAAATGAGTAATTTAATTAATTTGGGAGCTTACTTCTGGAAGGCTGTTATTTGAATGGGCCACATTTCGTCCGTTTTCCTTTATTTTCGTGTAGACATACAATTTCTTAAAAAAACCGTGTTAGTTCGAGATAAAGTTGTTTTTCCTGTAACATTTACAAAAATCTTTATATTTATTATTAAATACTTTATTGTACACCACATAATAAAAACAAAATTGAACAATATTTTATAAAACTAGTGTACCTACATAATATTATGGGCGGTCTTAACGCACAAACAGATCTGTGAATTTTGGATGGACATAAAGAAAGGATTTTTGTAGACAACCAACCCAAGATCAGCTGTACAATACTTTTAATCATGTAAATATTACACTTTGTAAGAAATAACTGTTTCATTATCACATCAGAGTTGGTGATTTAGTGAAAAAAAATCATATTCATGAGTACTCGTACTATGTACTATGACCTGTAAAAGTTTCACCAGGTATTTTGTTTGGACCTCATAATTAATAAAAAAAAAAATTATAACACGACTGCTAAAAAAACGAACTAAAAAGTAAAAAAAAACAAGTTGTATTAGTTATTCTTTATATACAAAGCTCAAACTCATTTACTCGCTGACTAAAGAGATAAATCAAATTGTCATTGCGGTCAGGGATTCGTTCTGTGGAGCACTTTTTAATCTAAGAGGTAAGAAAAAGAACATTTAAAGTATTAATTATAGTCATTTAATATAGCGTGTATGACTAGATGTATGAACGTAGGCGAAGCAAAAGGAGTATGTAAGGAGCGTAGCAAGTGGCGTTCTATAGTTTCTGCCTACCCCCATGGGAAGAAGGCGTGAGTTTATGTATGTATGTATTTAATATTAAATATTTTAAAATTCAGATATTGCTCGAAGAAAAAGCACCGGCCAAGTGCGTGTTGGACCACGCACAATGAAAAGTTCTGTAGTTGGGATGAATTTATTCCTTTTTACAATGTACCTAGTTGAAAAACATATTCCGCTATACATTCCAACTACACATGTATTTTTGCACTCACAATATTGAGAGATTTACCATGTTGTTTTAAGACCATATACTTCATACAGTTTTTCCTGTAATACCTGGGGGCCTAAAATGGACGCTTTGGCGGAATCATATTATGATCTGCGTACAATTCATATCCCGCAATTCATCTGTTTGACAGCTGCTATTTGACATTAGACTTCACTATAGCAATTCATAATTTGGGGACCATTTTACGAATCTCCATACAAAACTGTCAAACAGATGAATTGCGGGATGTGAATTGTACGCAGATCATATTATGGTTCTGCCAAAGCATCCATTTTAGGCCCGCTGTATTTTTTTCAAAATATCAGGCTCAGTAGTTTTGGAGCATGGTAAATTTTCGTCTATTTTCTTCAATAACTTTAAAACGAATTATTTTACAATTATAAAAAAATAAAATATTTGGAATCCCCATATCAAGTCCTTTCATTTGATATGTCACACGGTACAGTTCCCAAAACTTTTTTTTGTGAACAAAAGTGAAACCCCTTCATCAAAATTCATTTATTTACGTTACACGTTCGTGTTTGAGTCATAGAAATTCATGTTTACTAAATTTCAACTTAATCGGTCCAGTAGATTCGGAGCAAATCGGCTGTGACAGTAGGACAGACACACGAGTGGTCTTATAAGGGTTCCGTTTTTAAGGTTCCGTACCAAAATGGTAAAAAGGAACCCTTATGTTGAGACTAAGTCTGTCTGTCTGTCACACCTGGATATCTCAAGAACTACTAATGCTATCAACTTGAAATTTAGAAAAGTTTTAGATGATGTTTGCCCAACTATTTTGCAAATAAGAAATAAATTTAAAAAAATATATCTTTTTTGCAAAAGGGACTGAAAGGGGGTCTTACAATTTTTAAGTGAGGCTACTAAGGCATGTGGGGAATCATATGAAAGAGCGCTGTTTGCACTTTCTCAAACTTTTAATTTTGAATTTTTTAGGCAGCATAGTTTCCGACTTTTGATGAAAAATGTTATGCTTATCTCCGAAGTTTGCATAGATAAAAATCTGAAATTATTCTATGTGATAGAAGTTCATGTAAAGATTACAGAAAAAATAAAATGATGTCTCTAAATAGCACAGTTTTTCAGAAATCATCAACATCATATATACGTACGGAACCCTCGGTGCGCGAGTCCGACTCGCTCTAGACCGGTTTTTTTCCTTTTGAGGTAGGTACCATAAAAATGATAACCTTGTTCCAATAAATTCCTTTTCTTATGGAATTTAATCATACGCTGGTCGTTAAAACATTTAATTTATCACAAACTATAAAATTCAAATACTTTTCAAGCGAATGCCAACACTTAGAATTCTTTAGCCGCGAAACATGATATATAATACTGCGATTGTACTGTTAAGGAATACTGTAGGACGTGATTGTAAAGCAGTTGTTCTCATTAATAACTATCATGGCATCAATGTTGCTATTGTTGTGTGTCAGTTGGTTTACGCTTGCGGCTGCGTGGTCAGCCGCCCCTGCGCCCGCGCACTGCACTTCGAGCGCTTCATACAAAAGTATGACAAAAACTACGCTGATGAAAACGAGAAGCAAGCCAGGTTCCAAATATTCAAAGAAAATTTACAAAACATAAACCGTCTTATTCCAAAAAAATGCTTAAGTACTGTTTTATACCAAGACCAGAAGGTCTAGGATTGTTACGGTATTCAAGTTTATATCAGGCTCAAAACGTGTTCTTATTACAAAACGAAGACTTTTCGAGGATCAGTTAGTACCAAAGAATTTCATGGTTCCACAGATAAGAAACAAAAATGGCATTCTTTCATTCGTTCATTCTGCATCTATTTGGAGCAACGTTTCGTTTCTCTAAATATTGATATTATAATAACACTTGAAATGCATAAATAATTATTAATCAATAGAAACATATGTCATAAATCGTTCTTTGTTTATGTTACAATATATTGAACAAGCACAACTTGTACTTTTGACGTGCTTTTTATAATGAAGTTATCATATTTTTTAACACCTCTAGCGTGAAGTGGAGTGAATTACATATTATACGGCGCGGCACTCGTAATTTGAGACGAATGTTTATATGTTGCGTCCATAAATAATAAATCTTAGTATTAGGTACTGTTGATAATATGTGGTTTGTTCGTGAGTTGTGTCTGGTTAAACCGTTGAAGATAAACTTAGTAAAACCCTAAGACGACCCACTGACCAAAACATGGATTTTTAATTAATATTAGGTAAGCAATGCTTTGTATCATCTTATTTTGACTGCCTAACGCGGATGTTCATATTATTATAGGAAATATTACGTCGTACTACGTATGACGATGTCTGTAAGATCGCCGAGACGTCTCCAGCATAATTATCCAAATCTTCCAAATCCATCAAGTCGATTTGTAAATAAAAAGCCACACAATATCAATAAACGCTAACCTCAAATAAATTAGTACCGAAGTTAGTCCATAGAAAAACTAGGGGTCTCAGCGGACTATCTTTAGTTTACCATAGCTAGTTCATGAACTAGTGATAAACTTCATTTTATAATAACATTATATTTAGTCATGGTGGCAAACCTAGTAATTATCCTAGTACTAAATTTAGATCGTGTTTTGGAATAAGACGGAAACAGTTTGAACGAGAACAGAAAACACGCTGTTTACGGTAACATTTTATTTTAATTTATTCGAATAAATCCTTTAAAATTTGATCGTATTTCTTTTTGATAACTAAGCGTTTTATTAAAATACTTTTTGTTTTGTGTAGAATAAATTAATAAGGCGTCAAATTGAGGACAGCGCTCCTTGAAGGGCGAGTCCTATTACTGGCTGAACGTACGACGCGTTGCGTGAGCTCAGTATAGAACACGCAAGCTAACCACACAAGGTCATTGGCATATATCTGCGTCGTAATCGGTCAAAGGTTTATTGTATTTCTTTTGGGTAACTTTAATTCAACATTACGAGTTTCTTTCAGGTATAACGCAATTTTCGGATGTTACTCAAGAAGAATTTAAATCCAAATTCACTTGTTTGAGAAATTCACCTGACTCTCGTTCCAAGGATAGTTGCAAATACTACTATGATAAAGACATCGACTTTAAAGATGCGCCGGAGTCGTTCGATTGGCGTGAACACGGTGCCGTTACCCCCGTTAAAAACCAACGGGGTTGTGGAAGTTGTTTTGCGTTTAGCACAATTGGTAAGTGCACGTTTTATTCAAGAATAGTAAGAATTAATCTTCTGAAATAGTTAAAATTGTTTATACAAAAGGAATTATTAATAACACATATTATTGACTATTTATCACAGGTAGCATTGAGGGCCAGTACGCCATCAAACACAAGGAGCTCGTAAGCTTATCTGAACAGCAGATTGTAGACTGCGACAAAATAGATTTTGGATGTAGTGGTGGACTTATGAACGATGCAATGCGGTAATTTAAAATATTTTTATGATTTAGTGTTTGCTCATCACCTAAAATCTAATTTAATTCAGAACTGATTTTCGTATGTGAATTGTCATGCATAATAACTGCGAGAATCATTGATGTATTAAATAGAAAAATAGGCCACTCTCTAACATCACGTAAATATTAAATGGAACTGATTTCGTGCGTCATGTGCTCGACGACCGAAATAGAGAGACATATTACGCGGGCTATAGCGGGAACGAGATAGCAGAAATTGTCACTGTTACGTACACTTAACAACTTGGAAACAAACTACGATTCGAGTATTCCCCGCAAGCCGAGAGTAATGTAGGTCGATTGTGTTCTTTCCCCTAGTTTATGCGGTCTACATCGAGGAGCGCGTACCATATCTTCCTATTTACATCAACGGCGACAATGATTAGATTTCAATCAACACAGCCTATAGTAGTAGTCCACTGCTGGACATAGGCCTCTCAAAGGCTGCGCCACAACACCCTTCCTCCACCTTCCGTATCCAGTCTGTCCCAGCCACCTTTTTATACTGTACACACTATATGATTACATTTCCATGGCTCTATTTTGTAAACATTGGGGAATTGGCGACATAATAGCAAAAAACTTGTCCGTTAATGACAATATTTCACAAAAGTTAGCAATAAAGATGATCTGACAAATAATTTTTAAATTACCATACCTACTCACCGTATTTTATTGTCTTCGTTAAAACAAAACCTACCGCGACAAATAAGAAATATGTATGATTTATAATATATTCAAAAATAGGTAAGTAATTTTAGTTCAAGGCTTCCTCCGATTAAATTCTTTTATTTCGGATAAAAACCATATAAAACACAACAATTAAATTACACTGTAAAAAGAAAATTTTAGCAATAGATTCGCGGACAACGACGCCGTCTAAGGGCTAGACTCTGTGGGGCCAGATTTGTGAGACTGTTGGATTCTGATCGCGAAAATAGTCGCTTATAATTTAATTTTTTGTGAGGTGGTGACGCAACTTCATTTCGGCCATGTTTGTCAGTGATAGCTTACTCAAGGCTCTATAACTATAGACAATTAGACATTGTATTTAATGATCATGTTGACAGGTCGCTGATCGAGGCTGGAGGAGGATGCGAGTCTGAAGCTGACTATCCATACGAAGGAAAGACAGAAGTTGCCGTTTTGATGCAAACAAAGTGAAGGTTCAGATAACCGACTGCCGCTCCTATAATCTTACCTCACAAAACAAACTAATGAAACTGCTGTATCATGTCAGACCCATCGCGATTGGTAAGTAAAACTTGAATTTGATAGTGAATCGATTTTTATTGTTGCATTTTAATCGAATCGAGATTACCCATGATGACCAATAAACTACCAAAATATAGTCTAATAAACGTCTTATTAGATAAGGTCTTTAACACTTTTACTGTCCATGCATTAAGTATGTGTAATGTAATGCACTGAAGACGTAGCCCGATACGTCCGTGCATGACATGTCCCAATGCATTTTTGAAAATGTTATGTAATGGGTTTAGTGACATCCGAATGTAATGAATTTTTGAAAATGATATGTAATGGTTATCTGAGGTGATGACGAAATTTCGCTATACGATAGAATTATTAAATTCCCTTATAAAACATAACAACGTAATATTATTGGACGTCTAGTGATAAGATTACCAATTACCCCGGGACAGTTAAAGTGTTAAAGCCTACCAACCCCCAGGAAAAAACCACACTTGTGGAGAAGAGGTTATAATTGGTATTAACAATCATGCAGATCGATCAGTTAAATAAGTTAGTCGCCTAGGCTTGTTCTATGTTAGAGGGTTTGGTTTCCGCACTTAGTCCTTCATGTGGACCATTGTGCGTGGGCCATGGCGGCCGTCAGTTGTCTGTTCCAACCAGCCCACCTCCCTCCAGAAGCTGATTAGATCTTCTGGTCTGCATAGAATATCTGTGAAGGATCTGGGTGACCCGAGGGTTTCTGTTCTGATCTGGGTGTGCCTGTGCAGTCAAAGAGCACATACGCAACGGTTTCTTCAGCCTCCATGCAAGCCCTGCATGTTAGTCGCCAAGGCTTAGAATGAAGTCTAATTTGCTAGAGTGTATAGAGTGGCTAGAAGTATGTATCAGCACAAATGAAAAAAAAAAATTGCATGTCGTGGTAAAAATACATCTAAGGAGGTTAGCAAGACTGTACATGGAGTATTACTGCCCAGGTTATCTACAACACTTTCAATCACAGAAAACTTATAGATAATTTTGGCCTTAGCAACTCATTAAGTCATTTTTGTGTTTCTTTCTTGATTGAAGGTATCAAGTCACATGCTTTGATTAATTATCACAAAGGAATTATATCCGACGAGCAATGTGATTCAGGAGATTAAGTCATGCAGTCCTACTAGTAGGATACGGATCAGGTACGGTTTACGGACGTTTTACATTTTTTAATTATGCTCCCGTTTGGTCGCTGTCTTATCAGATGCTTCGCGATGAAGTAGCTTACTAAGGTGCTTGTCTGGAACAAGTCCTCGTGATTTAAAGTCTCCCAAGATCCATAGCAAGAGTGCCATTCGGGATATCATTGGTCATTCAGTATCTGCCATTAAACGTTCATGTTCATGTTCCAATACGTTCTCCGAACATGTTGCTAATATTAGTTTTATTTCAGAGAATCATATGCCATTTTGGATCGTCAAGAATTCTTGGGGCACAACATTTGGGGAAGAAGGCTACTTCAGAATGCACCGCGGTGAAGATGCAGTTTCATGTGGCATGATGAACGAATTCATGGCGACAGCCGTCGTCGCATAATGCTATACACTCGTATCCTGTACATGTAATAACATCTAAAGTTTTATTTACTTCACAAATTGTATTTTTTTAACCGACCGATGTTGAATACTGGGCTTTTGGCTACAGTTGTCTATATTTTTTCCAATTTGAAAATATTATAAATATAATCCCATCTTGACATTAACTGTTAGTTTTTTTTTCGTATCCCTATCGTACCTAATCCCATACCTAAGCTCCGTGTGGTGCTGGACGTAAAGAATAGCATCATCCCATTTCTTCCCGTGGGTGTCGTAAAAGACGACTAAGGGACTTACTAGAGAATGTGCAGCAGCGTTCTCTATGCATTTTAACACCATACTGCGATCGCCAACCCGCCTGCTAAGCGTGGCTATTATGGCAACCCCCCCCCCTTTTGGGGGAGGCCTATGTCCAGCAGTGGACGTCTTTCGGCTGGAATGATGATGATGATGATCGTACCTAATTACAGCAACTAATGCAGATGGCCGTCAAAAACCACTACTAAAATCATCAATTCTTCGTTTAAAATTTTTCTTCCTAGCTACAGATATCTTTTGCCTAAATCATACTATACCATATCTTAATTAAATGATAATAGGATACTTATTTATGCAATTGGTGGGCTTTTGAGGAAAGAATCACACAGATTTGAGAGAACCTGTCCAGTCAATGCACGCATTGGTCAGTAATCGTGCAGCTCAACTCAGAACTTAAGAAGCTCAACGATTCGACGAACAAAACCAAAGAAAGGATATTTTGGGTAGGCCGCATATGTACGCAAGCTGCCAGATAATCATAAAACACCTACTGGAAAAAAAAATACCCACATAGTCCTCACATGAACAATAATTAAAATTGTAATAATTTATTACTTTACAAAGTAATTATTCAGCGCATTGCTTAGATAATATTCATCAAATGTCAAAGTGTAGAAAATATAATTTTGCTACACTTTGACACCTAGAAAAAAATTATAGCAAAAAAAAAAGATCATTCAGTGTGTCAAAATTGAAGCAGCTCAATCCCAAGCCTTTTTGTCCTCAGTATAGTCTTTAGCAGTATAAAAGGCTTTCTGGCATAGCTAACGTTTTATGAATTATTTGAATTTATTTAGGTTTAGTTGAACGTGGGTTGGAAGTTTAAAAGTGAATACAATGACTTCTTTTTTGAGCCTCCTTTTTTCTTGAGCCTTGTTGTAGGTACAACAAATGTGTGTTTGTTCCTAGTATTTGTATTATGGCTATAATTATCACTGTATTTTTATAACAATTTCCTTTTTCTTAAGGGCGTAAAAAAGATTTTCGTTAATAAACTGAGAAGGCAGAGTCTTTAATATAAGCATGGCAGTTGCTTAATTTCAGGAGCGTTCATGAATGAAATGATGTAAATTATATGAAATAGTTACAGGGCTTTACTTTTTATGCATATGCTTTTTTTATTAACCATCACAATCAGACAGAACCAGAACCCACCAGAATCCCCCAGAATCTGACTATCAAAACGCAATAATTATTTGCAATATCTACGCTGAACCTAGGACGGTAGCTATGGAGTTACAATACTCACCAGAATATGGTATTAGAAGAGAATAGAATACTCTTTATTAAGTACACCATACAAATTACAGAAGGAAACCCAATATAAAAAAAAACTACGATTAACTTTTTTCTTAATTTATGTTTTGATTTACGTGTTATTTATCGTAGACTGAACGCGAAGTCTACGTGCAACACCATGATTACATGGAATCCTGCCATTCTTCTTTAAATGTAGATTAATCAGTAAATATGCTCTGGGAAATTCCAGTTTGATTGCAGTAGACCTAAAAATTCGCGTCGCTATTCACGTAATTATTCCAAAAGATACGAAATCGGTTTCTCAATATAAAAAGTTTAACAATGTCATTGCGGAAACAATTGCGTAATTAAAACATAAAATAGAATTAAGAAGTCAAAAAAATGGGGAAATGCTTAGCAAAAATGTTCCTGGCATCGCGGCGTCTCGTAGCGCTCCCGGCCTCTACTATTGGTGTTTAGCACGGTCCAGCGCCTTGTGGATCTGTAGCTGTACACGCCTGGACTGCTTTACAGGCAACGAGATATATGGCACTTGACGGCGCTTATCAGCGCCAGGGTGTGGTAAGAGAGCTGATCTTTGAGCTAGTTTTTCTTCAACTGACAAAGTCGTGCAAGAGCGAGAATAGCGAGCTCGGGACGTTGGGGCCTCCCGGCACGGAAAGGTTAGATGCGAAGCCGATAACGTCATCCCCTTCACGTTAACTTGCTTTAAACCCTGTATACACAGTTAGAAGTCTGTTGAAATAATTATGTCGTTCATAGGACCTTAATAAAAACGTGTTTAATTTTTTAAGGAAAACGTATTTTTTTTTCTTACATTATTTGTAAATATGTGACCGCTATGTATCTATCACATAATTAAATTATCTGTCATTGCTTCCGTTTTCATTATTTTTACCTACTCTGGTATAGTAATTTTATTCTAGGTGCATCGTCTTCACATATAATAAAAAAAATGAATGTAAGTTTGAGTTTGAGTTTCTTCTGGGTAAGCTCACTCCATCGTCGACTTTGCTTCTGTCACCTCTGCCCTAGACTAAGGTCAAGAGCAAACCCATGCTTAAGGACGCTATCACATTTTTCCTCAAATATCAGTGCTTTCGAGGTACCATTTTAATGAATTAGGAGTCACAACTGCAAGGATACCATTGTCTCAAATTAAAGGTAATATATTCATCTCCAAAAAACGCCCATAAAAATTGTGTAGCCCCATACAAAATTTTCACACAAATACGTTTCAACAATCACAATAAAACCAACAAATGAAAAAAAAATGGGGTCTGAAAAGGAACCAATATAGCTAAATCCACTGCATAGTTAAACATACAAATAATAAAAAATTGTTGCTTATATAGTCCTCTATACGGCCTACTAAATATTTTGTAAGTAAATAAGTAACTTTTTTATTTATGATTAAAATAAGAAGCGCTCTCAAATTTCTCCATACATTTTCTACTCGCGGTTCGTCATTCCGCGCTCAGACGCGCTCGTGAAATCACCGGTGTATCGATTTTTCGTAAAAAAATATTTACGTACAGAAGTGTGTGCTGTATTGTGGGTTACTGTGGGTGGACGAAGTTGATACTTTTTCGGACCGAAATAAAAGTATGATTATTGGAATTTGTTTTAAAAATAAATACATAGTTGTAATTTTTTGTATAAATAATGGTTGTAGATTACGGATAAACATTGTGTAAATAATTATATTATCTTTAATCAAATTGAAATGGCGGAAATATTTTTTTTTCGAGATAATCGATACATAGTCAATTTTGGGGTTTTTAGGGGTGGTGATTACGTATGACATAATTTTTTAAATCCAAGATGGTGGGTGTATTTTTTTTATAAAAATTCGACATTGTTATCAATTGTGGAGGTGTTGAAGGTGGTGTTTACGAATATACCATCCAATTTTTGATTCATGATGGTGGATGTACATTTTGGTGATAAATCGACTTAGTTGTCAATTCATAAATCTGTCTGTCTGTCTATCTGTCTGTCTGTCTCACCTGGATATCTCAAGAACTACTAATGCTATCAACTTGAAATTTAGAATAGTTTTAGATGACGTTTGCCAAACTATTTTGCAAACGAGAAATCATTTTTAAAAAATATACCTTTTTTGCAAAAGGGACTGAAAGGGGGTCTTCAAAAATTTAAATGGGGCTACTAGGGCATGTGGGGTATCTTATGAAAGAGCGCTGTTTGCACCTTCTCAAAAAAAAAATTAAGCAGCATAGTTTCCGACTTGATGCAAAATGTAAAAAAAAACCGTTTTTATAAAAACAGATTTTTATCTATGCAAACTTCGGAGATAAGGAGGGGCCTTATCTCCGAAGTTTGCATAGATAAAAATCTGAAATTATTCCATGTGATAGAAGTTTATGTAAACATTACAGGAAAAATAATACGATGTCTCTAATTAGCACAGTTTTTCAGAAATCATTAACATCATATATACGTACGGAACCCTCGGTGCGCGAGTCCGACTCGCTCTTGACCGTTTTTAGGGTTCCGTACCCAAAGGGTAAAACGGGAACAGGGACTTTAAAAATAAATAATTAAATTAAAATAAAACAAATATTTAAGGGGGGCTCCCATACAACAAACGTGTTTTTTTGCCATTTTTATAGATAATGGTGCGGAACCCTTAGGCGCGAGTCCGACTCGCACTTGGCCGGTTTTTTTTTATTTCCAGGAGCAAGAATGCGCAATAAGAGAATATAAGCCAAAAGGCACAAAAATAATCAAGATTGATTTCCTTTTTGAGCAGCTAATCCTTGTAGGTAGCCACACTTCTCTTTTTGATCGCGGCGTGAAGTATCTCATCATGAATAAAGAAAAAACAAGGGTTAACAAGATGCTTATACAGTGAACATTTAAAGACTGTAGCTTTAACCGTTTGGCTGTAAAACCTGTGTGATAGACGGACACGTGAGTGACAGCAATAGTGCTCCGTTTGGACCCTTCGGGTACTTAACCCTAGAGAGAGCTGGCCTTCATTCTAAATTTGGACTTCTTTGAAACATGAAATGAAAATATACTTTTTACTACCTACTTTGGTTTTAATTTTTATCAAAAGTACTGAAATCGCGCCCCAGTCTCTGTAAATAAAATACTTACTATTTTCATAACGGAATGATTATTTTTAAATACCACAACGAAAGTCTACGATAAACTCCCAGGCTAGTATTTGATTATGTAATGCTCAAACATTTGCCAGCAAAAATAATATTTACAAGTACCTAGTTACATCTTTTCTAACTAATAGTAGCCTGTTGGATAATCGTAGGTGTTCCTTGTAAAAGGTTGTTAGTTTGGGTTGTTAGTTTATGTAAAAATATGGTATTTAATCCATATGGCCAGCGCTTGAAATTTTTGGGTACCTACCTACGCTACGTAATGGCTGATAAATTTTAAAAATACTAAAAACATAATTATCACGCAGAAAGTACTTAGTCACAGTTACTAAAATTCGATTGCAAACTTACAACTAACTTTACTCAATCAATAC
This sequence comes from Tiliacea aurago, assembly GCA_948098905.1. Classification (NCBI taxonomy): domain Eukaryota; kingdom Metazoa; phylum Arthropoda; class Insecta; order Lepidoptera; family Noctuidae; genus Tiliacea; species Tiliacea aurago. The sequence continues at coordinate 26,082,217 of OX402581.1, read as the reverse complement.
CAGTAAAATTAAAAAAAATATACCTTCAAGTACCAAGATTAGTTAAGTTACGTATAAAATCGAGCGGTCAGCGGTTTCAATGTGTGCGTGCGCGTGATGTTGTTGTGTTGCGATTCAGATACCTAAACTAGAGCGAGTTCAAAATGTGATAGCGTCCTTAATAATAAAAAATAAAAAAGTCAAATTCAAATTATTTATTTCAAATAGTCACATAAAATGCACTTTGGACGTTAAAATTTACATTTGATTAATTGGTTCTAGTGGCCTCTTCCAAATAGTAGTTTCGTATGGAGAAGAATGGACGAGAAACTCCTAACTCTTTTAAAATGTTTTACAATATTTTGTATAGGTACCTAGTTTATGTGACTATTTGAAATAAATAATTTGAATTTGACTTTTTTATTATTTAGCATGGGTTTGCTCTTGACCTTAGTCTAGGGCAGAGGTGACAGAAGCAAAGTCGACGATGGAGTGAGCTTACCCAGAAGAAGCCTGTTCACTCTAACTCAAACTCAAACTCAAAGCATTTATTTCAAATAAATCAATTACAGGCACTTTTTAATTGTCAAGGGGTCGGTCAGTCATAAAGATGAAGCTAGTTGCCCATTCCAAAGTTTAGTAGATACCTATGGAGAAGAACGGGCAAGAAACTCCACGGACACTCTTTTAAATTAACATATGGTTACAGAATATTGGATACATCATTCGTGTTGAAATTAAACATGTGAGAACGTTGCAAAACGTCAAAAGCGTCCGTAACAAAATTATAAAAAAAAAAACAATTCAAAAATTAAATTAAAATAAGCCAAGGCCGCTAAGAGATGACCAGTGACTACTGATGGCGCCCGTTTACGAACATGACGCATGGATTAGCACCATTCAACTCAACCATTTTGAAAGGAGCTAAATGATCCAACACACCCGCCACCATCAGCGAGACATTACAGTGAGCATGACATACTCTCAGCCGCCAGGGCACATTCAAGTCAATGAAAGAAGTACTCAGTAAATGGTAGCTTTATAGTAAGTACATAGTGCTTACACATGTGCTATGCAATTATATAATACTAAGAGATTGAATTTATACAATGCAAAGATAGTTTTTGAAATCTTCAGCAGCTCCAACAGTATTTTCAAATGTTAATCAATTAGTTGTGGTTGTGGAGCTGGACCAGCATTGAGCCAAGCGTTTTTATCAGCGATGTAATCCCTCAAATTATAGTATGCCTGCTTGCATAGTGTGCGTTTTAAACAAGATTTGAATTTCGTCTCATTCAGTTGAAGTATGTGGTGAGGAATTTTATTATAACATTTTAAACAGTACCCCATGAAAGATGAGTCTACTTTTGCCAGTCTGAAACCTGGTTGAGCTAATAAATCCCTACCTTTGAAGAGATTAGGGTTGTATGCGTTCGGAAACACAGACGCAGGTGGAGAGTTCCACTCTTTTGCTGTGCGTATTATAAAAGACATTTGGAAACGCTTAGTGCGAATTGGAGGAATAGCAACAAGGAAGGGATGGTAACCTGCAGTGCGTCTAGATGTCCGATAATAGAAGGGGGCCGGCGGAATGAGGTCGTGGAGTTCATGGGCACACTCACCGAAGTACAATCTGTCGAAGACCGACAAGCAGGCAACTTTGCTTAATTCTGATAAATATTTAATTTTTGCAGTCATTCAATCAATTTGTTGGTATGCAAAACTATTTAATAAAATAACATTCGCATGTTCATCTGCCTAGCCTTTTACCAACTATGTTGAAAACACTTCCTCTCTCCTTAAACATCATCATTACATAATAATACAGTTCCCTGCTCTTGTTTCATGTGTATTATTGTATAAATGTATAAATGATTTTATTTCTGTAAGTAGGTTTGTACAAACACTTTTACACGTCAATCATATTTTAAAAAGTATATATATATTAGATAAGTGTATGCTTTGTGTATGTATGTATTTATTGTATATGTTAATGGTACACCACTGACTACCTACAGTATCGTCACTCCTGCTCCCTTTAATCCATCCAAAGGTTGTCTGTAAAAGATCGCTTTTAGCGACAAGACCGCCCATTGTGTCACCCTATGTAAAATTTAAACATTTATATGTAACTTTTATGGTGTACACAAATGATAAATGATGATAAATGATTTTTATTTCTGTAAGTAGGTTTGTACAAACACTTTTACACGTCAATCATATTTTTAAAACTAGATGAGGTCGGCGTTTCCTATCTGACTACTCTGAGAAGAAAGGCCGAAACAAACTCAGAGGTCACAGTCTCTTCTAAAGTCCAGACATAATCTTGGTCAGATCATGTGAAGGCCATGCAGATTGGTGTCTGAAATGGTCTTTTGAGGAAAGAACCACACAGATTGAGTGGACCTGACCAGTCAGTGCACGCATTTGTCAGTAATCGTGCAGCTCTACTCAGAACTTAAGGAGCTCAATGATATTATACATAATAAAGAGTATTCTATTCTATTCTATTCTATGTTGGGGTCGGCTTCCAGTCTAACCGGATACAGCTAAATACAAGTATTTTACATGGAGCGAATGCCTATCTGACCTTCACAACCCAGTTACTGGGTAACACGATATCCCTTGGTAAGACTGGTTGTCAGTCTTTTTGGGCTTCTGACGACCCGTAACAGGTTGATGAGGACGTTCAATGAGCTCCATACACGTTCCAATAGCATTGACATCTTCGCCAACAAGCTATCGCAATTTCGAAAACAATTGTTACTGTTTATTTGTCATTGACTGTATTATTAATTAGATCAACAAAATATAATTATTTAGTTATTTTTTTATTATCAATTTTGTTTTCATGTAGTTTTGTTTTTTTTTAGCCTGTAGGTATTAATACCTACAGGCTAAAAAAATAAAATACAACTTGAAGTATGTCAGTGCTGTGCACACATATAAGTGACTAACGCACTTTAGATTATAAGTTTAATTGTTACAGAACCCCAAAAAATGAACGTGAATAAGTCGTTAAGAGTGCCGTAATTAAATAAATAAATAAACAACTGTCAAAGATCTACAAATTACAGCCGGGACCAACGGCTTAACGTGCTTTCCAAGGCACTGAGGAGTCTTGGTAAGAAAAGATGGTCACCCATCCACGGACCAACCGCGGCAACTTTACCTGATCGATTGACTCGTGCGGCAGTTATTATTTAGCCAAAAGCTACTCAAACTAAAATAACCATCGCATATCTGAATGATATTGATGGACTTGCACGCGGAATTATTTCTACAGGTATGAAAGTAAATTACAAACTGATAAAATCCGCGCACATTAAATAAACATTTTAAGTATTAATTAATATTGAAATTTTAAAATGCTGATATTGCTTGAAAAAAAAAAATATAGATACACTTGTTATCTGTGTTCTAATATATTCCTTTTCTATGGAATTTAAACGTATGCCGGTCGTTAAAACATTTAATTTATCACAAACTATAAAATTCAAATATTTTTCAAGTGAATGCAAACATTTAAAATTATTTTGCCCAGAATCATGGTATATAATACTGCGATTGTACTGTTAAGGAATATTGTAGGACGTGATTGTAAAGCAGTTCTTCTCATTAGTAACTATCATGGCATCAATGTTGGTAGCGTTGTGTATCAGTTGGTTTGCGCTCGTGGCTGCGTGGTCAGCCGCTCCTGCGCCCGCGCCGTACGCACTCGAAGACGCCGAACTGCACTTCGAGCGCTTCATACAAAAGTATGACAAAAACTACGCTGACGAAAACGAGAAGCAAGCCAGGTTCCAAATATTCAAAGAAAATTTGCAAAACATAAACAGTTTGAACGAGAACAGCAAACACGCTGTTTACGGTAACATTTTATTCTTATTTATTTGAATAAATCCTTTACAATTTGATTGTATTTCTTCTTGGTAACTAAGCATATAACAACATTACGAGTTTCTTTCAGGTATAACGCAATTTTCGGATGTTTCTCAAGAAGAATTTAAATCAAGATTAACTTGTTTGAGACCTTACTCTCGTTCCAATGGCAGGGACAGTTGCAAATACTACTATGATAAAGACATCGACTTTAATGATGCGCCGGAGTCGTTCGATTGGCGTGAACACGGTGCCGTCACCCCCGTTAAAAACCAACTGGGTTGTGGAAGTTGTTTTGCGTTTAGCGCAATTGGTACGTGCGATCCATTCAAGAATTGTCTTTAACTTTCTGAAATAACGGGTTTTCCAATAAGAGGTGTTATTTTGATATTCAAAGAAAAATGCCATTTTTTAATATAAATGATCGGATGTTTATTTCATTATAAGGAGGAAGGTATGCCGTTAATAGTGGAAAATAACATCAGGCAAATGACCACCACGACCACGCTTACAAGACCATATACTTTTCATGAAATTTTCCATAACCAAATCGCAAAGTGGCTGCCCTATGTCCTCGATAGCCTCACGAATTCCATCTTTGAGGTCTTGAATCGACGCTGGGCTGTTGGTGTAGACCTTCTCTTTCATGTGGCCCCAAAGGAAGAAGTCGCAAGGTGTTAAATCACAAGATCTCGGTGGCCAATTGTGATCACCTCTTCTAGAGATAACACGGTCCGAAAACTATTCCCGTAAAAGATCAATGGTTTCGTTGCTTGTGTGGCACGTAGCACCGTCTTGTTGAAAGTAAACGTTGTCCAGATCAACAATCATTAGGTAATCATCTCTCGATAGCGCAATCTATTCACCGCCAAATTTTCACCATTCTTTCTCTGCCAAATTTTCACCATTTTTATAGTGAATTTTAATAATTTTAATGCGTTGTTGAAGCGTGTATCGTTCCATTTTTATTAATGGCGTAGTTTCTACTTGTCAAATGTGAACAAATTACAGCTTCAAAAGTGACATCTACCGAAATAGCGGGCTATTCAAAATAACACCTCTTATTGGAAAACCCTGTAGTTAAAACTGTGTATAATAAAATAAGTATCAATAATCAATGTTTTTAATATTTATCACAGGGAGTGTTGAGGGTCAGTACGCCATCAAGCACAAGGAGCTCGTAAGATTATCTGAACAGCAGATTGTAGACTGCGACGGAGAAGATTTTGGATGTGCTGGTGGATTTATGGACGTTGCGTTTCGGTAATTTAGGAGGAATGAGGAGAGAGGAGGTTTACTGACGTCATAAAGAATATTACTGTTATATTCATCATCATCATTTCAGACGAAAGAAGTCCACTGCTGGACATAGGCCTGTCCCAAAGGGGAGTTTGCCATAATCGCCACGCTTGGCAGGCGGGTTGGCGATCGCAGTATGGTGTTAAAATGCATAGAGAACGCTTCTGCCCATTCTCTAGTAATTAGTCCCTTAGTCGCCTTTTATGACACCCACGGGATGAAATGGGTTTGTTGTTTGTGCTATTCTTTACGTCCGGCATCACACGGACAAGTTATAATTATAATAAAGAACTAAAGTGTTGAGTGCGCTGTGACAATTGTGAACAGATTTGCCGCTTATATCCGCAATCAGACTCCCAGATATTTTTTGTAAACATTGGGGACAATAGACCTCAAAATTGCTAAATAATAATAATTTTAAAATTACTATACTTACCGCATTTATCTTCGTTTGCTTCAATGAAAATTATGAAAAAAAAAAGGCCAAGTGCGTGTCGGACCACGCGCAATGAAGGTTTCCGTAGTTAGGATGAATTTATTCCAAGAACAAACTTAACATTGTAGTTGAAACACTTATTCTCCCTTATATTCTAACTGTAAATGTAAGTTTGTACGTACAATATTGAGAGATTTACTATGTAATTTTAAGACCATAGACTTTTTATAGGTTTTCCTGTAATCTATAATATAGAACTATTTTCTGTATTTTTTTCAAAAATGTAGGCACAGGAGTTTCAGAGATAAGGGGGAATGGTAAATTTTCATCTATTTACTTAAATAACTTCAAAAAATGTATTTTCAATTTATTAAAAAAAATTATTGGAGGCCCTCACAGGTAGCCATTTTATTGAATGTGTAACATGATGTTGTGTGTAAAACTTTTTTTTTTCTAGTTTGTCCCCAAAAGTGACCCCCATATTCAATATTAATTTATTTACGTTACACTTCCGTGTTTGGATCGCAGAAATTCGTATGATACCAAATTTCAACTTAATCGGTCCAGTAGATTCGGAGCAAATCGGCTGTGACAGACAAACAGACAGACAGACACACGAGAGATCCTATAAGGGTTCCGTTTTTACCCTTTGAGGTACGGAACCCTAAAAAACAGTATGAAATATTGTACGCAGTCATTTTAGTGCAAGTGTTTCATTCGACAGAATATTAGTACCGTGATTTAATTTTCATTAATTTTCTTCCTCTGATTCACTGACAGCGATTCCGCGTTCACCGGCTGTTGAATAAAGTGGTATGCTTTTGTGGTGGCGGGACTGGGATTCAGCCATGTTTGTCAGTGAGAGTGTACTCAAGGCCCTGTATCCATTGACAATGATTTTGATGGTCACGCTGACAGGTCGCTGGTCGAACAAGGAGGATGCGAGTCTGAAGCTGACTATCCATACCACGGAATATCGGAAGATTGCAGTTTTGATGCAAGCAAAGTGAAGGTGCAGGTGACCGGCTGCCGCTCCTATAATCTTACCTCACAAGAGAAGCTGAAGCAACTGCTGTACCACACCGGACCCATCTCGATTGGTGAATTATCTTATTTAATTTGCAATTTGATAGCGCCCCGTGATTTCACGCGCATAAATCTCTATCCCGTGGGAATATCGGGATAAAAAGTATGTGCTATGTCCTAACTCAAGTCATGGTCAAAATCAAAGCCAAATTGTTTATTTCAAATAGGCACATGTCGCTTTTGAACGTCAATATTTACAAAAAAAAATAATTAATTCTAGTCGCCCCGTTCCAAAAGGTAGTTTCGTATGGAGAAGAATGGGCAAGAAACTCCACCGTTACTCTTTTAAAATATTGTAAATTTTTTTTTATAGGTACATTAATTATACAATTATAATCACTAGAATCATGAAAGAGTTAGATTTGTTCCCCAATGTCATGATTTCATGAAAAATTATTGGAATGGAACAAATCTAACTTAGTGAGATGTATTAATGATTATTCTAATGATTCCCACTAGCCCCTGGAGCCTCATTTTTCATGGGACTACAGGATCATTGCTTATCAAAGAGTTGACCGGAATAAAACAATTTAAAATCTTAACATTGTTGCGATTGTCAGTCGCAGTAACAGGAGCACCTCTTCTCTAGCCTCTTCAAGGAAGAATGGTGTAATTACTCCACATAACCAGTCAGACAAAGAGAATTTAGAGGTCCTATTATGGTCAAAAAGGCTGCTCTTCTCCTGAAGATATTACTTTTTTACATAATCCTTTGTGATCAAAATGGGATTAGTTACTCGTACCTACTGATTTGTTAAAAATAATTGGGTCATTTTTCAATCCGTTAAGCATAAAATTACTGAAGTTAATGCGGAAGTAATGGTCTTCTAAATGGTACAAACGAGTTAGCCATTTGTATTTTTTTTTTAATATACATTTTGAATAATCTTATTTTTATTGTATTAGTAGTTGGAGTTAGTCTAAGCCTTCTCATGCTGATCCATGTAACAGGAGAAACCTCGACCCCTCGCCATACAGGATGTCCTAGTTCAGGGGTCAAGATCTCATTGATGTAACGTGTACCGAAGTTTGGAAATAAAATTACTATTCATCATCATCATAATTTCAGCAGAAAGACGTCCACTGCTGCACATAGGCCTCACCTAAAAGGGGGGCTTTGCCATAATCGCCACGCTTGGAAGGCGGGTTGGCGATCGCAGTATGGTGTTAAAATGCATAGAGAATGCTGCTGCCCATTCCCTAGTAAGTCCCTTAGTCGCCTTTTACGACACCCACGGGAAGAAATGGGATGGTGCTATTCTTTACGTCCAGCACCAAACGGAACAACAACGGAACCAAATGACTATTACTTTATCTAAATCGTGTATATCACGTAAAATTTGGCGCCAAATCAAAATAGTAGCCAAGACTAGTGGTTCCTATACCATTCAGGCTGACTTCGGAGTTTGGGATCAATCTTTCAGGCGGCGAAACTTTAATACGGGACAGAAAAAATGCAAGTTTACTTACCCAATGATAATGATTTTTATACTCAGTCGGCCCATGGTAAAATGTTTTTAGATTCACGAATGTAAACAGAAAGATCGCAACTGAATCATGTCGTTTTTCGTCATTCTTTTCTTTCAACTTCATCTTTCTTTCTTAAAGCTATCCAGGGTAGCGGTCTACATTCTTATTTAAACGGAATTATATCTGATGAGGAGTGTGATCTAGATGTTATAGATCATGGAGTCCTACTGGTAGGATATGGATCAGGTACGTTCGTTTAACATTTTATAATTATGCCATGTTTGGCCGCTGTTTTATCAGATGCTTCGCGATTGTGCACCTGACTCTGGTGTACGCTTATCTGAACCTAACCTTCGTGATTTAAAGACTCCCAAGCTACTTATAACTAGTCACTAAGATGAGGGATTTTAGTGGTCATTTGATATCTAATATTAAACGTAGCATGTTTATTTATGTATTGCTGAAAATACTTTTATTTCAGAGGATGGTATACCATTTTGGGTCGCCAAGAATTCTTGGGACACAACATTTGGGGAAGAAGGCTACTTCAGAATGAACCGCAGTGAAAATGCACTATCTTGTTCCATGATGAATCCGCTTATGGCGTCAGCCGTGGTGATATAATGCTATATATCTACGTACTATCGGCCAAACTTCCGCATGCTCACCTCTAAGGCGATAATCGCATAGCTCGTCTCATGACTCGACCGCCCGATGCATGCATTTTGACCAATAGGATGCACAAAGCGAGATTTTTACAAAATATTTTTATGTTTGTTGTTATTTCTTGTTACACGCCCTGTACTCACACAAATGCATATTGCCTCTAATTGGGCGAAACCAGGAAGGGGTGTGGTCTGTCACTAGCTGCGCTTGCCGCTGAAATATTTTCTTAACTGAGCATGCTTAAATTTTGCCGATAGTACATGCATGAAGATATAAATTTTAATAAATTTACTTCACATATTTATGTCTTAACCGAACGATGTTGAATACTGGGTTTACTTTTTTCTAATTTGTATCTTTCCTAGTTTCTGAAAATATTAAAGTGGTAACCTTTATCTCGATATTAACTGCTTGTTTTTTTCTGTTTCACCATCATACCTAATGCCACCAAGTGCTGCAGATGGCCGCCAAAAGTTACTGCTTACTTTTATTATCTACTAGCTTTTGCCCGCGGCTTCACCCGCGTGGAGGTCGAAAAATATCCCACGGGAACGTACCACCAGGATAAAAAAATATCATATGTCATAACCCAGGCATGGTCTACCCATGTGCCAAACTTCATCCAAATCCGTTTAGCCGTTTTATCGTAAACACAAACAAACAAATTCACTTTCGCTTATACGAGTATAATATTAGTTAGGAAGGATTGGAAGGAAGTTAAGGTTTTTGTCCTTCTGCCTTAACCAGGCGATAAATAGGGAAATTTCTAATAAATTTAATAGCCAACCACTATTAAATTTATTAGAATTTTCATTGTCATTTGACGTTTAAGTCTGTTTAGAACAAAACCTTTCATTTGGGTTCGTCGAGTCATTGTGCTCCTTAAGTTCTGAGTTGAGCTACACGATTACTGACAAATAAATGCACTGACTGGATAGGCCCATTCAAATGACTGTGTTTCGGTCTTTCTTCTCAGACTAGTCAGTTAGAAAACACCGAACTCGTCTAGTTTTAAAAACATAATTTAATTTTGACGTTTTTAGGTGTTTTTTTTTTACCAATTTACAGAAACAATTATCATTTATCATTTGAACGAAGTTCAAAGATGTCATTTTATTATTTGATATTTGAAATTTTAAGGACGTGGACAAAGGGTGGTGGTAAGGAGGGTTCTGTACTAAAAAAAACATATTTATCCACGTTAAAAGTTAAAGGAGATAACTCAAAGCCTGTGAGTGGGTTGAGGCCCACCGCCCAGGGGATATATGTATATATATATATATAGGCTTTAAGCAAGTTAGCTCTCAAAACGGCGAAGGAAAACATTATGAGGAAACCGGCATGTCCTAGAATCAAAAATTCGAAGACATGTGACATCTACCAACCCGCAATGGGCCCGCGTGGTAGATCAAAATCAAAAGTCATTTATTCAAACTAGGCTGAGAATCAGCACTTTTCGAACGTCACAAATTACATGAGAGAGTCCCCGAAAAACGCCCACCCTTCACGATGTTAAAAACTATATATTAACGGGATTGCACCCTCAATGTCTTGTCTCAAAATATCCAAAGCGTTAATAGTATTGTAAGCATAATCAGCCTATAATGTTCCCACTGCTGGGACACAGACCTCCTCTCTTCGAGAGGGAGTGGGCCGTAATCCACCACGCGGGTCCAGTGCAGGTTGGTAGATGTCACATGTCTTCGAATGTTTGGTTCTAGGACATGCCGGTTTCCTCACAATGTTTTCCTTCACCGTTTTGAGAGCAGTGGTGATTAAATAATTTACACAAAGTAAAGCGCCTGCCTGGGTTCGAACCCACGACCTACAACTCGTAAGTCGGGGCCGTTACCACTGGGCCACCGCTGCTCTCTAGGTATTGTAACATAGGTAATAATTACACAAGAGAACAGTATTTTTGTTGCATGAAATATTATGACATTTTCGGGGTGCTGGTTTTAGATTTTTGTATCAGCTTTAATTGTAGATAACGTGAGTTTGAAGAAAAAATAAATAAAAAACATTATAAAAATAACGATCCCTTATCAAAAAAAAAAACTTTTGGTATATAAAATTTTCTTGGTTCACAAGGGCTGTTTTTAATGCTCCAACAGTTGTCAGCCATCTTGTGGGTATTCCAGTGATAATAGCTGTATCTCAAAAACTAGAGCTGTGAGAGAAACATAGAGGGTAGATTTGAAATGAATGATTGGAAAAGTACACTTTGTAAACAAGCATATTACAAATTAGAGGATTATATCCAAGATAAGAATGCTTGGAAACATGCTGGTCCAGCTCCATAAGACAATCTAGAATTCTAGAGTCTAGACAAAATCAAACTGGTTGTTATTTCAATTGTATATTTTTTTATTAGATATTTATTTTACATTCTGTGATTACCGTAACTCACACACTGACATTTTTTTTTTTAGGAAATCGTACATTTTTACAATGTTTGTAAATATGTGAGTATTACAGTGCAAATAAGAGTGCAAATAATATACATTTATGATTAGTCACTAGTGGTAAATATGTCATTTATATATAATATAAATAAAATGGGTCCAAAGACAATCCCTTGAAAGACGCCGCATTTCTTTTCCCTGGAATCAGAAGAATAGGAAGAAAGTAAGTTTTCGTGTACGTTATCTATGACAACGTATTGTTTCCGATCATTTAAATAAGAAGAAATCTACTGCAGTGCTAGTCCTCTTATTCCTATGCTAACTTTTTAATAAAACGTCATGTGCTACAAAGTCGAAAGATTGTGACAGGTAAAAAAAGTCTTGTTGTTATGTGATTATTATTTAGATTACTCAGGATATTGCTCAAAAGAGAAAATATTGACAGTGTTGTCGACTTGTGCTTTTGAAATGCCAACTGTTAATTTGCTATAATGTTATATTTGCTACAAAAGTCGACAGGTCTGTTCAGCATTTATTTTTCCGAGTACTTTTGACAAAATGGGAATAAGAGTTATCGGGCGAAAGTTTTACACGTTTTCATTTTTATTGCTTTTTTTTGGAAAGTGGTTTCACGACTGATAATTTTAAGGCATCAGGAAAAGTACCTGATTAAAATGAAAGGTTAATTAGATATGTCTATATATTATGAATTAATTCAGTGTTGCACGTTTTAATTATGTATATTAAGTATGCCAAATAAAACCATTCAGTTCTGCACACTCGCGTTATTTCTTTCTCGGACTATATACTTGTATAGTTATTAAGTTATTTAACATCCTTAATATGTATATATTCTCAAACGGAACGCAAATGTAAAAATTCAGTCATTACATATTTGAAAATTCGAGACTATCAGGGAACCGAGAATTAGTTGATCCCCCTCAGATAGAATAGCTCTACATACTATTCGTCCCCTCTACTATGTACTTCTTAATGCTAACATTTGACAATAGTGTACTAACAAAGCTAACTTTGTGAGAGATTGGTGCCTGAAATAGGTTTATACAATATCCTACTTTGTACATAGATTCTTTACATAAAAATACTAGACACGTGTTTCGGGTTTCCCCTATACTAAAAATAATGTTGTATAAAAACCTGTATTTACCAGTCCCGCGGCTAGATGCTTGTGAGTTCATTCATAACAATGTAGTATACTTAACTAAGGTTGAATTAAGAAACATAATATAAAAAAATGTACATTACATAAATATTTTAAGAATTAATAGTCAAGTAATATTGAATATTTTAAAATGTTGACATAACCCAAAAAAAAAAATTAATCTGTTGTTGTGTATGTGTTCTAATAAATTCCTTTTCATATAGAATTTACGCCGGTCGATAAAATATTTTAGCTATCACAAACTATAAAATTCAAATCCTTTTCAAGTGAATGCCGACGTTTAGAATTATTTAGCCCAGAATCATGGTGTATACCTAATATTGCGATTGTACTGCTAAGGAATACTGTAGGAAGTGATTGTAAATCGGTTTTTCTCATTAGTAACTATGATGGCATCAATGTTGGTATCGTTAGGTGTCAGTTGCTTTGCGCTCGCGGCTGCGTGGTCAGCCGCCCCTGCGCCCATGCCGTACGCACTCGAAGACGCCGAACAGCACTTCGAGCGCTTCATTCAAAAGTATGAAAGAAACTACGCCGGCGAAAACGAGAAGCAAGCCAGATTCCAAATATTCAAAGAAAATTGATATTAGCCTCTAATAACTTTCTAGCCTAAGCCATATGAGTTAAATTTAGTTAAATTTAGTAGAACTTTGACTCGGGGCGGTCCGGCCGCTATTCGAGCTCTGGCTCGGGAGGAGGCACGGCTCCCTGTGGTTCCGGGTGAGGCAGGTGCTCTCGGGGCATGGTTGCTTCGGGAAGTACCTGTGTCACATTAACAGGGAGCCGGACGCCCTGTGTCACCACTGCGTTGACTACCGGGAGATCACGGCGCGGCGGCCAAGTCGATGCAGCAAGGAGTCCTGGGACACGGTGGTATCCTTCTGAGAAACAATCGTGTCACAGAAGGAGGCTGCGGAAAGGAAGTGGGTGGTCTACTGACCCGGCCCGCAGCAGATGCACCGGGCGTCAGCAGAGGGCATACAATGCCGTCTTCCAGCCCTCCTAAATGGGTCTAGGGACGGCGGACTCGGGGACTTCCGCCACCCCCCTCCATGGCAGCGCGTAGTGTTCCACGCACACCTCTTTAAGACGTTGCCGTCCCGGTGGCAACTTTTCCACCCCGGGTACAAAAAATAATGGTTTGAACTGTGACCAACCACGCACGAGCCGAGTTGGTTGTGAAAAGCCAATAAAACTTTGCCCGACCTGGGAATCGAACACAGGACCCGCTTAGCAGTCGCGCTTGGTGTCTCGAGACCAAGCGCATCGTAAGGTTATATTAAAGTAGATAATATATTGTAAGAATTGGAATAATCTGATAATTTTGTGTAAACAAGAGGAATTGAAAGCACCAAGCATAAATATTTAGAAAAATAAAAGAAAAGCCACATTATGTCTATGTAACTAAAATTTTATTCATATCTTTATTGCTATTTAATTAATCTCTTACAAAATGATCGACGTCGCCATTTTGTCGTTCAACATTTTACACGAAGCGGCGTCTTCTCCTCTCTGCATTCTGAAGTATCCATCTTCACCAAAATCTTCTCCCCAAGAATTCTTCACGATCCAATAATCCTTTCCATTCTCTGAAACAGTTACCCTTATAAAAACGTTACTTTTATTTAAGTAATGATTAACGTCTGCTTCATCACTATCATAATTTTAGCCGAAAGACGTTCACTGCTGGACATAGGCCTCGCCCAAGCACCGCCACTTCGACCGGTTCTTCTCGAATCCAACGAATTCCACGTCACGTCTGCTAACTATACATTTTTGACGGTTAAGTTTATCTTAACTTTACTTAAAGCAACGTTTAGTACCTAACGGAGGTTATTGTTTTACCACAAATATTTGCATTTTTAGCGACTACTGTGTTGACGATTTTGATTATTCGAGCTCATTGCTAAGGAGTTTGTGCAAGTAAGTATTAGCACTACTTAAACAGTGCCGAACTGAATTAACTGGTGTAGATCACGACTGTGAAGTGATGATGATAACTAATTCGATTTGACCCTGTATATACAACATATGTCCCAGAATTAATGCACAACCTCTTAAAGGGTCATTGTACTCATCATTATAAACAACTTTTACTATAGGACCAAAGCAGAAATCGCGAATTATCATTAATTAATTAATATATATTATCTTATCTTATCTTATCTCATCTTCAAACCAGTGTAAGTCCTTACAAACTCTTCTTGGGTCAAATCCATGAATTTTGTTATACCTGAAATGAAATGATTAAGTTATTGATTCGTTTTTAAAGAGTAGAAACAAAGCAAAATACTACGTCTTGCTTTAATTGCTATAGTATTAACATAGTTTGAGATTCGTGTATCAGCAATCCTTTGAAAGAAAGAAAGAAAAATGCGTTTATTGGCATTACAGGAATAAAAAAACCTTTTCTGTATCGATTTTCATTTGTCAAGAAAACTCCTCTTTTTTACAATTAAAGAAGCTTTATCACGTTTTATGTCCTTTATGCTTGAAATAAATACAAGCAAAAGCAACAAAAATTGGGTAAAAATAAAACTAAGTATTTATTCTGAAAACAATAAAATAAAATTATGAGTCGGTAAAAGAATTATAATTAATTTATCATTACCAAAAACAGCGTGCTCGCTTTTCTCGTTCATAAAGTTGACACTTTCCAAATTTTCTTTGAATATTTCGAATCTGTAGTGTAGTACTGTTTGTTGTGCTCCTCTATGAAGCGCTCAAAATGTACCCTGTCATCGTCGAGATCATAAGGTTTTGCTGACCTAGCAGCCGCGAGCGCGACCAAACACGCACAAAAAAAACCGGCCAAGTGCATGTCGGACCACGCACAATGAAGAGTTCCGTAGTTGGGATGAATTTATCCCAAAAACAAACTTAACATTGTAGTTGAAAAACATGCTCTCCCATACATCGATATACGTTACGGTCAATTCATTAACTGCAAATTTAAGTTGGTCGACTATTACTCGTTAACTTGTGAAGCCTACTTAGCTGTGATAGTTTTCCTTTTAATTTCGTTATATATACTATTGCCATGAATTTTTTCACATATCCCAAAACCAACCATTTAGCTGGCAGGGGGGGGGGACACTTGACTCTAACAAAAAATAGCACTTTAAAGCTTAATATTACGCAAACGGATCCCTTAATTGAAAAATGGTTTTGACAAACCCTCAATATTTTTGAACGGCCTATCCAACGATACCCCACACTATGGAATAGACGAGAAAAAAAAATATCATCCCCATTTCACGTGTAAGGGTGTTGTTGTATTTTTCATAATTTTATTTTATCATTTTTTCGGCATGATTAATATGTATACCCATGCCAAATTACAGCTTAATAGGACTAAGCGTCTCTGAGCTAAGCTGGGGACAGACGGACGGATGGACAGACTGACAGACAGACGGACATGGCGAAACTATAAGGGTTCCTTGTTTACTACGGAACCCTAAAAAGGACAATATTCGTGACATTCTGACTGAATTCAATAGGCAATACAATTTTTTTTCTAGTTTATATACCATCAAGAATTTCATGACTATCATTTAAAAAATACATAAAACGAAAGTTTTGTATACCTAGAATTCCATTTTTGCGTGCTATTTAACGATACACGTGTCTGAAATACTTCTGCAAAAAGAATCTGTTTGTTTGTTTGTTGTAACCGCAATAGATTTAATATCTGTTGTTCTAAATATCGAATACATGAAATTGGATCTTTTAAATATAACTTGAAGTATAAAGATTTTTTGACTTTTAAATAACATTCACAAGCAGGCACGCACTGTTAGTGAACATGAGCTGCTCGCTGTTGGTAATCATTTGTGAAAATGTTTTGTGTTGGTAATTAATAGGATAACATCATCTTAGGTCAGCATTTAATTATTTACTTAACCATCATAGACGATCGTTAATTTTTAGGGGTCCAACCGCAAAAAGAAAAAACTGAACCCTATAGGATCACTCGTGTGTATTGTATATTTGTCTGTCAGTCTGTCACAGCCAATTTGCTCGGAATCTACTAGACCGATAACGAACACTAGTTCTAACAGAAGCTCGTACTGGACAGTTCGCTGGCACAGCTGATACAGACGATCTCATGGTCGTCGAGTGAGAAAGTACCACATGGTTTTGGCTAGTGAGCGTTTATAATAATTGAAACTTTACAAAAAAACCGGAAATTAAAAAGGCAGTATTGGTTGTAAATTTTTAGGGTTCCGTACCTAAAAAGGTAAAAAAACGAAACACTTATAGTAACACTTGTGTCTGTATGTCCGTCTGTCACATCCGATTAGCTCCGAATCTACTAGACCGATTAATTTTAAAGGTACACACATGAATTTTTGTGACCCAAACACGGATGTGTAACTTAAATAAATGAATTTTGAATATGGGGGTCACTTTTGGGGGGAAAATTAGAGAAAAAGAAGTTTTAAAAACTGTACCGTGTGACATACCAAATGAAAGGAATAAAATTGTTGTATGACTTTCAGATATACCTATTTTTTTTATAATTGCAGTTGGAATCTATGAAGGAACGTGTTTTCAGACTACAATGTTAAGTTTGTTCTTATAGATTCAAGTTTTGTAAATGAACAGACAGCTGTGCTGCTGGGGAGTTTGTTGCGCCACTTCTTCTTCCCAGCTAAAGCACTAGGAAGTGGTGAAAGGTGGGCGTTTTGGGGGACTGTCTCATGAAATTTGACGTTCGAAAAGTGCTGATTCTCAGCCTAGTTTGAATAAATGACTTTTGATTTGATTTGATCTTGGGATAAATTCATCCCCGCTACGGAACCCTTTATTGTGCGTGGTGCGATACGCACTTGCTTGTTTTTTTTATGTGGGTAATGTTTTGTGAATCATCAACGTTAAACACGTTCCAAATTAAGCCTAACATCAAATGGTAAAAATGCCATAAAACAAAAATTTTTAGCATAGAACAATAAAATACAACAATTTTAATAATTCTAATTGCGCAGCGATTTTGTTTTAATATAAAGGAGTTAATACGTCTTCTAATGATCACTTTCGAATACAATCTATTAACGATGACAATGTTGGTAGTATTTCTGTTTGTATTTTGCCTCACAAAAGTTGTTTGGTCCAAGGCACCGATTGGTCTTGAAAATGCTGAGCATCACTTTGAAATATTCATAGAAGAAAACAACAAAAACTATGCCAATGAAGAAGAAAAGCAAGCCAGGTTCGCGATATTTAAGGACAATCTGAAAAGAGCCACTCAAATGAACGAGGAGAGTGATCATGCAACTTTCGGTAACACGTTGAAATTATTTGATTTTTATTTTAGCAATATAAGGTTTATGTCTGTAGCTACTATTGAAATGACAACAGACTATTTTTGCAGCTTAATAAATTTGATCGCAATTTATTCCAAGGTGAAGTTCTGCTAGCTCATATTGTGAATATATGCTTTCAGGGATAACGCAATTTATGGACCTGAATACCGAGGAGTTTTTGAGTTTGCACACCGGTCTAAGAAGTCGAGGACACCTTAGATCGGGATTTTGCTTGATACTGACCGATGCAGACATACCCGGCGTTAACGCCCCAGATTCGTTTGATTGGCGAGAGTATAACGCGGTCACTCCATCAAGGAAACAGGGTAACTGTGGAAGCTGCTACGCATTCAGTGTAACTGGTAGGTAGACTTAATTTTATGATAAAAGTTATACAGTAATATTTTCAGTAAGAGGTAAAGCATAAAACAAACCACTTTTGAGCCTACTAATGAGTGAAACTCGCAATTATGTCCAAATAAATAACACAAAAGCATATTTAATGTCCGATATTTATTTACAGGTAACATAGAAGGCCAGTACGCCATTAAGTACAAAAAACTGATAGAGTTATCTAAACAGCAAATTGTTGACTGTGATGAAATAGCAAATGGATGTAGAGGTGGAGATCTTGATGCGCCTTTGCGGTAACGTAGAACTTGAAATTCTTTATAAGCTCAGTAATTCGTCGATTTTTGAACGTCAAAAATTACAAATAAATAAAATAGAATTGATTCTAGTCGCCCCTTCCAAAAGGTAGCTTCGTATCCAGGAGAAGAATGGGCAAGAAACTCCACCGTTACTCTTTTAAAATGTTTTACAATATTTTGTATAGGTACAGACGCCAGCAAGTCAAGCTACCCAAAACTGTAAAATTTTCCTAATCAACCTTGAACCTTATAATGTAGGGATAAAGTTGAAAATCTATTGAAGAAATTTAACAGATTGTAGTAGCTTGATGTGCTGGCGTCTGTACATCAATTATATTCCATATGTGAAGACGATGCACCTAGAATAAAATTACTATACCACAATAGGTAAAAATAATTAATAATGAAGCAATGACAGATAAATTAATTATGTGATAGATACATGGTGCTCACATATTTACAAACATTGTAACAAAAAATAAAACGATTTCCTAAAAAAAAAAAATTATATCTGTGTGTGTTTAAGGTAATCACAGAATGTAAAATAAATGTCATAAAAGTAATAAATTATACAGTTAAAATAGCAGTCAGTTAGATTTTGTCTAGACTCTAGATTGTCCTATGGAGCTACACCAGCATGTTGCCAAGCGTTCTTATCTTGGATAATCCTCTAATTTGTAATAAGCTTGTTTACAAAGTGTACTTTTAATATGAGTTTTAAATTTTCTTTAATTTAATTGCAATATATCACTAGGTATTTTGTTATAACATTTAACACAGTTATAACATTTTACCTTGTTGGTAAAGAAATTAGGTAGTATTGCTGTGTGGAGACATTGATCAGGTTAAACATAACTGCAATCCCGGTTCACGATTAGTGCCCTGAAACAATGACACGAGACCGTGGTAGACCACGAAGGAGATGGCGAGACGACCAGAATGACTTCCTTAAGAATTAATAATAATAATAATGTATTTATTTATTTTCTCATCACAAATGTTGGTTTGGACAGAAAGTGCTTAATCTAAAAAAAATAGGGTTAACATTTTGTGAGATACTGGTGCCCGAAAAAGGCATAAAATACCTGTGTAACGGGTCACCAGGCCCCCCAATACTTAAATATGTACATACTAATTTAGATTAATAATTAACAAAGTAAGTATGTGATGAAGTTAACTTAAATTCTAGGTACAATTAAATATAAAGAAAGAAAAGAAGAATGATCTGACTGGACATACATATTATATGTGATTGTGTGTGTGTGTGTGGGGGTGTGTATGTGTGTGTGTGTGAGTGTGTGTGTGTGATAGTGTACATTTGTAAAGGAGATATAAATTTAGCGAAGAGGGATCAGAAGACTCTCAGTTGCCTGATAATTGAGAGTTTTAAGCCATTTACATACATTAAATTTAACATTATAACATTTATCTCTCTTGTTTTGTTTTTTATTTGTTTTATTTTAACATTTATGTCTGTAACTTTTATGGTGTACATAATAAAGAGTATTCTATTATATTCTATTCTTTAATTTAAAATTCGATCTAAGCATGGGGTATACTCGTATTGAGAGTGTTGTATTGATTTTATTATACAAATATCCTCCAAGAAAACAGTAAAACCTTTGTAAGAGCATGGTGCGAAAGAATTTAGTAGGACAGACAGTACCTTTCCTTCGCTTATGTTGAGATTAGGATCATATTTTATTTCTGTATGTTTTTTGCGTATTATTGTGAATATGAAGGAATTAGAAAGAAGTAGCGCAGAATCGTGACCGATATAAAGAATAGAGGGAGGCCTTTGCCTAGCCGTGACATGGTACGGAACAGTATCTTGATGACAATGGCCGTCAACGGGACAGTTGCAATGATTGATAAAACAAAATCAAAAACATCCTAAAAACTTCCAATACACCAACATCTACAGGGTTATTTTTAAAATGTCAATAACCTCTTAAGGGGTCATTGTACTCATCATTATGAATCATTATGAACAACTTTTACTATGGGACGAAACCTGAAATCGCGAAAAAAAAAACAGTTTTTCCCTACATTTTAACCGAATTATTCGAACATAAATGTAGGGAACAGCTGGTTTTTTTTCGCGATTTCAGTTTTGGTCCCATAGTAAAAGTTGTTCATAATGATGAGTACAATGACCCCTTAAGAGGTTATTGACGTTTTAAAAATAACCCTGTATACCTAACTCTATAAACCTTTTGAGTCTTCACTAGCTTTTTCAGGGTGGTACGTCAAGGTGACTGTTAACAGCTGGTACACACATGGTTACTAGAAAGTAGCAGGATACTGCACTTTTCGCCGAATATTGACCATCTTTAAGAGTGTATGTTTGCCCCCAGGTGGCTTATTGACAATGGCGGTCTTCAAGCCGAAGCTGACTATCCATATGCAAGTATAGATGGAGTAGAAACAATGTGCAAATTCGATGAGAACAAAGTGACAGTCCAGATTGCGGATTGTTTTTCGTACAATATTACTTCAGCAGAAAAACTCAAGCAACTGCTATTCCAAAATGGACCGTTATCTGTTGGTGAGTCAACTAACACCACTAGTAGCACATAAAAAAAAAAAATATTTAGCAAAAATACTTGCAACAGTGCGGTTATGGAAAATTAACTGACAGTTGATACTGCTAAAACAAATTGATAGTTGATTGTTTGACAAGTTGATATAATTTTAAATTAATATTGTTGATTAAAATTACATAATTATTTGTATATTATCAGGGCAAAGTTTTTAACTCTGTCGAACATTTCAATCCCGTTTCAATCAACTTAAATCAAAGAACGGTGTACTTTACTAATGAATATTTTTTTTTTTTAGGTATCGTTCCGTATTCCTTGAACTTTTACAAGGATGGCGTTCTTACTGATGAAGAATGTAGGAAGGATTATTCCATTACACATGCTGTTCTGCTGGTGGGATATGGAACCGATGGTAAGTAACATTATCCATAACTCACGCCTGTGTAAGTACGTTTCGTCGTTCGAATTCGCAATCGGTCAAGTGACTGAAAAACTGTCAAAATCACGCTCGGTCAAACTATTGGTCCTTATCTCGAACTGTCAAAATAGCGATTGGTCCATATCGCGAATGGTCAAATTTACATAATTTTCTTTTGGTAGCTGTGTGATGAAAAACCAACAATAGAGAGGATCTGGAGCTGGGCGCCCGCTGTCGCGGCACGCTCGCTTCGCGCGTTAATGGTCACTGTTAAAGGCTTCTACATACCGGGGCGACTTGTCGCGCGACGCGACGCGACACAAAGGCACCGCTCGTCCCGCGACATGCGGGTGCCGTGTCGCGTCGCGCGACAAGTCGCGCTGGTATGTAGAAGCCTTAATACTAACCTAACCCAAATGATTCAATAACAGTAAATGGTATCATACCAACCATAAACAATTTGTTTTGAACTAAAGAAATAAGTCTTTGCTATTTTGATGGCTTGCTATTTTGACGATTTGGTATTTTGACGGATTGCAATTTTCACGAATTTGACCACACGCGACGAAACCCATGAACATTTCGCCATATAAACGGCTATACGAGTAGGCTACTTTGAGGTACCAATCCAGACTAATGCTAATGCAATTTATAAGTCTGCAGTTTAAATTCTTATTAAAAGGCATGCGATATCTAATTATGAACCTATAACTGCCCCAGTGTTAAACAAATGAAATGACGAGCCATGACAACCACACTTGCCAAGAAAATAGTAACTGAATACCTACTTCACATTTTTTTTATTACAGAGAATGGTTTGCCATATTGGATTCTGAAGGATTCTCAAGGGGAATCTTTTGGTGAAAAGGGCTTCTTCCGAATTGAACGTGGTGAAGGTGTTAACACTTGTAGAATGCAAAACGTAATCGTTACATCTGTAATTGCATAAATTTATGTAAATACAAACATAATAAATTTATATTATTATATTTACGTTTTATTCAACTTATTCCTTATAAACAAAATTAAAGGTTTTCAGAGCTATTCTCCACTTGTATCAAAATGTATTATTCCACTTCACCATCATGTTAGTGTATCATGCTCGTTTAGTTATTAAAAAACTAAGCAACAAAATAGCTAACTGTGATTACCGTCTTAACATTTTATATTCAATTTCTTAAAAAACCACAAAGAAAATGATATTCGTTTCATTTCTCCCAGTTTTGCAGAATATTGTATATCTCCAAGGAAAGTTAACAAAGTTACAAAATTCCAATATAATTTTCGATAGCAATTAAAATGATATCAAATGCATATAAATCGAGACAGCATTATAGCAACACAAAGTTTAATTTAACTCACAATACATTTCAAGTAACAAACGCCATTATTGGCTAAACATCGGCCAAAGAACCCGCTCTTGTGTCAGTTTCATTTGATATTTCCATTAAATTTCAATTTCGAGACTCATCTCAGCTGACAATGGAATATTCTACAAAGGCTTTCGGCTGCTACTGTTACACGTATAGTATTTGTCTTGAATGTAATGAGAGAGTGGGTACCGAGAAAGAGCAAATTTCACGCCAGTCCATGTATGGTGTAAATCCAGAATTTCTGAGGAACGTATTGTTGCTCGTTCATTGATGACTTTTTTCCCGCTCCGCCCCACCGGCTATTGTGGGCAGCGATGGCGGTGGAAACAAATTCCCTCACATCTTTGGGGTTCTGTAAGTAGAGGTTCCAATAAAATATGATTATATATGCTGGTTTTTTTTTTAATGGTATAGTGCTAGATAATGTAATTGCAATCATGACTAAGTGGTAGAGGTCCAAGATGATACCAATTAAATGGTAAATTCTGCCCATGTCAATTGGTAATTGACCACTGTTGAATCTGGGAGTCTCAATAGAAATTAATCGATTCATCTAAACAATCTGTTGCCCTATATTCTACAAACTAGCTGCGCCCCGCGGTGTCACCCGCGACAGTCTCGATCCCGTGGGAATATCGGGATAAAAAGTAGCCTTTATGTTATTCCAGGGTGTCAGCTACCTCCATACAAAATTTTATCAAAATTGATCCAGCCGTTTGAGCGTGAAGAAGTAACAAACACACACACACACACACACTCACAAACATTCCCCTTTATAATATTAGTGTGATTATTATCTTATATTAAAAGTGTGATTAATAAAATAATTAGTACGTTGTATTAGTACCTATTTCTTAATATGAAAGTATAATAAAATGAAAGAATAAAAAGTATACGGAACCTTTGAAATCCTCAGCCCATACCCGCTGTTTCCAACAATACCTCTCCATTGTTATATTTGTATTTTAATACACACGACAAAATCGGTATGGATAAATAATGCTTAGTTTTTTTGGTAATTTATTAGTGAATGGTCGGTTCCAGCGAGTCTGGCCTGACCGCCATACTGACGTTCATTCATCATCAGCCAGGAATATATTCATCATAATATAATGCACCACAAACGTCTTTTGTATCTATTTTATTTGGTCCATATGTATTGTGGGTGTTTTTGGAAATGATTTGAGTCGAGTGGACGGTCTTATGGATATAGTATGGATTAGATTCCTTGTTCAAAGTACCGATAAAATGGTACTGTAACGAAAAAGAAAGAAAATAAGCATTTTATCCAGTTATAAATACGTGTAATTTTCATTAGTGCTAGCTGCCTTTCAATTAAAACTACGTATACGGATATCAGATATAAAAGCAGTGGTGGCCCAGTAGTAACGACTCCGACTTACGTTCATTTTACATCGTGGGTTTGAACCCAGACAGGCGCTATACTTTGTGTAAATATTTCATCACCACTGCTCTCAAAACGGTGAAGGAAAACATCGTGAATTCGTGAGAGAACCGGCATGTCCTAGAACCAAAAATTCAATTACATCTACCAACCCGCACTGGGCCCGCGTGGTGGATTACAGTCCACTCCCTCTCGAAAAGAGGAGGCCTGTGTCCCAGCAGTGGGAACATTGTAGGCTGTTTATGATAAGGATATCAAACAAGAAAAGATCCTGCATCTTCCTACAACTGATAATGTCACAAAAAACATGTCAAAATCGGTATTAAATTCAATCGCAGGGTGTGAACCTCCCCTGTCCAAATCTATATTATCATACATATCCGGTCCCCGCCCACCAGTCGCATAAGTAATGTTATCCGACCATTGCTCACAATGTATTACACCTTACGTTTTTTGTCCAAGTAAAACGATATTGTAATCTGCTTTGTTATTTTCGTGTCGGTGTTTAATAGGTAAGGTGTTAGTTCAGTCTTCATATGAATTGTAATCGATTTCGTTTTGGTAACCGTTTTCTATATTTCTAACTTTTTAGTAAATACGGCTGCAGTAAGTTCGGAAGTTTGATGGTTGCTATGTCCGGTTAATCAGTTATCCCCTTTTTATTATAACACAGTGGGAATTTATATCTTAATATTTTTATCCTGTATGACTCAGAGTCTCAGACCTTAGAGATGGAACACAATGCTTCACATTTTGGCATAACAATAATCTTTTGTTACCGTCACTAAGCAAACTCTGACTTCTAATAATACCTCCACACAACCAAATCAAGTTTATTAAGAAAACAACATTATACGTAAAAGGGTGCTTATCATATTTATCAATGTCTGGTCACCCCCTTAAAGATAGGCGTCGGACCGTGTCAGATCCTAACCAAACTGCCCGCGGCAAAGATTAGGAAACGAGTTATATCTACCTTCCTTGTCTGAAATCTCTAAAAAGAAAGAGAGAGGTGGATCTCGCGACAGGGTATGAGCAGGTTTCGAAAAAATCCAATGTTACTTGTTCGACAGGTTATAACAAGGAACGTGGGTGCCATTGTGCATTTAGTAACCGATTGTTATGGACTTAAGGAATTGAGGGTCGCCCTGAATGGTGAAGGACATTAGGAAGCATCATGTGAATGTAACAGAAAATTGTTCGGCGTGTATGTAGATGACTTTCTGACCTTCGAAAGCAACTAAATTGTAGGTATTATAGGGAATAGGGAAGTTTCTCGTGTGGTCGGAATGTTGTGTTCCGTCTTGATCTTGAATAAAGAAATATTACTCATGTACGGGTAGGTTTGGAGGAGACATGTTTTTTTATGTACAATTTATCAATAGTGGACACCGTTTAACTTTTTTAAGAATTGATTAGTAAGTTTCTTATGGATCTCTCATAGCAGTTTATTTACTGAAGATGAACTTCAAGTAACCTTAGCATGATTGGATAACAACTTTTTTATTGTAATTCATTATTCAAAATTATAATTTTCATGCAAGAGGAATCATCGAACCTATTTATCTGCCCAGCGTCTTCCTAACTGTGTTGTGGTCGGCTTGCCGTCTAACCAGATGTAGCTAAATACCAGTATTATTCAAAATTATAATTTTCATAACATACCTAATTGCTTATAGAAAAACCACTAGCCTTTGAAGTTTACACCTTTACAATCGGTCCAGCGATTCCAAAGCGACTGGACACCAAAACTCAAGAGCCCTTATATTCAGAGAAGGGGAGCTTGTTCCAAGTAACCCATAGATTTTCCATGTAGATCAAAAGCCTGTATGGAAAGCCACTTGGCTTTAAACGCCACTCATACAGCTTTGATTTGCTGAATGAAACCTATTATGGCAAACGTTGTTCGTCTGTTATTTCGATCGTTTGTAGGTCTTGGGAATAAAAAGCATCTATTTTGAGTTGAAAAGCCTTGACTGTGTGGTTATTTTTCAGATTCGTTTCTATAGTCATATTCTCAAGTACAAATTAGTCTTCCACTTCTTCTAGTTGTTTTATTATTATAATTTTTGTTTTATTTATTAATGTTGAATGTTTTGTTGTAGTTAAGTTCTACAAATAAATATATTTGAATTTGACAAAGGCCTTTTATTGGATAAGCACATATGTAGCATTTTTCCTAATAAAATATCTTATTACCCACATTTTCGATCCTTTTCGCTTTAAAAGCCAATCAAATGAACCTCACTCTAGTTGTCTATTTTGCAACATATAATAAGTCTAAAAATAGGATAGTCAATGCCCTGAATGGCGATAATAATCATTTTTACTTTTTCCTTTAATATAGAAATAAATTACTGCCAGTATATTATTAATACCTTAAGAGCTTTGAATGTTGGATAACAATATTGTCGATACGAAAATAGACATTTGTGTGATCGTATCAAAAGCAAACGGTGGCATATGGTGCGTGACGTCACGGCCGCTATTTAATTTGTAATTTGATTTGATTACGATTGTATTACTTTAGGATGTCACCGTTTTGGGTTATTGAAGTCACAGTATAGTGACTGTTGCAGTCATGCATGGCTAATGTAACTATACAGTTTATTTAGTTGACGAATTTTGTACTTCACTTCTTGTGTTTTGAGCTTCAATGATCAACACTGTTTATGAGAAATCTTTCAAAAGGCGACTTCTCTTGCTCTTGCTTTTTCAAAGCTCTCTCCGTATTTCCAGAAGCATTCTTCAAGCTTAAGGTCGTTTTTTGACGTGGACGTGGCCGTGTCACAGTTCACCATGTGCTCGTGCTAGTGATAGATACAACAGGCATCAGTTCTATAATCTGCAAAAAAGTATACGCAAGTAATGCCAAGGATCAAGACATGTGAACGTAAACATACCTAATTAAAACAATTTTGTTTCTGATAAAAAACTAAATATTTCCAAAACACATTTCAATGAAAACACTTATACAATCCAATTAATAATATCATAGATAACCCTAAAAAAATATTCCAGAATTTAAATCCAAATGCTGGTGCCATTCTGTCTGCCGTGGCAGACGTCACGGCACCTACCTGGCTTCCAATCCCTCTTCTAGCCTGCTTGCACACACACGTTTGTTGTATGAGTGAGTGAAACAACAACATATCATTCCTTTCATTTGAATGAAAAGGTGAAAAAAAACCATGGCGCGAGTACGATTTTGTTTGTTCTAGCCGCCCGAACTGACCCACGTCATTATAAAGTGTTATCTCAGATGAATACATTTTTAATGCAGGTTTTTTTTCTTTTTTAAATGTGTGAGGAATGATATTTCTGAATATATCGAGTATAAAGTGCAGTATATGTATGGTTTTTTTATATATTTTTGTTTCATACAATGTATCAAGTATATCAAGTATAAAAGATTATTGATATTAGTCGAATGACATTGTTATCCATCTTTATATTTGGGCACGCCACAATTGTGGCGATAAGTCCCCTCTTTGAGGAGTGGCTAGAGAGGCGCCACGGCGTCCTCACCTTCCGCCTGACGCAGGTCCTCACCGGACACGGTTGTTTCGGGAGGTTCCTGTTCAGGATAAAGCGGGAGGAAACGCCCGGGTGTCACCACTGTGTGGATTGCCCGGAGGACACGGTGGAGCATACGGTGGAGGTCTGCCCAGCTTGGGCGGAGCACCGCCGTGTCCTAACGGAGGCGATCGGCGGCGGCGATCTCTCGCGTCCGGCCCTGGTTCAGGCCATGGTTCGGAGCGAGAGTGCATGGGAGGCCGTCAC
Source organism: Tiliacea aurago (assembly GCA_948098905.1). Taxonomy (NCBI): domain Eukaryota; kingdom Metazoa; phylum Arthropoda; class Insecta; order Lepidoptera; family Noctuidae; genus Tiliacea; species Tiliacea aurago. The sequence continues at coordinate 26,054,333 of OX402581.1, read as the reverse complement.
CTCCTTCTGCGAAGCAGTAATGCTTGCGAAGGAGGAGGCAGAACGCGTGAGGGAGAGGCAAGGTTCGCGCCCTCGCGCCCCTAGTCGCCGCAGGAGACGCCCCGGGCGTCGGGAGTTGCAAGCCGATTTCCGGCCACCGTAGGCGCGGGCCTGCGGACGGTGAGCGATGGGTAGCTCACCGTCCGATAAGGACCAGGCCCGGGTCGACGGCGCGTCGTATTCCACGCGCGCCTCAAAGAGTTGTCAGCACCAACTGACGGGGTCCGTTAGGGCCAATGCCTGCCAGGGTTGCGAGTTTGTCCGAAAGGGATATCGTGGCCCTGGCACACAGGCAAATGAAGGAATACGGGTGGGTTTTAGTCATTAAAAGTCTGACACGCCCTCCCGCTCAGCCCAGAGCGGGAGAAGTTACTTGATAATTTCCCGCCCAAAAAAAAAAAAAATCCATCTTTATATTAATTATTATTGTATACTACTGAGATCTTAATTAAATTCTGTGCTTACCTATAATTTAGATGCATGCAATGCTACTGTATTTGTAAATGATGTGTACTTTGTATGTCTTTGTGTGTATTTAGTTGGTTTGCCTTAATAAATAAATAAATAATTCAAATGCACGTTGATGATGCATCAGTTGCTCATCGAAACTTTTGTAATGTTTCGATGTCTTTTGTTTTTTGATGTGAATTGCAGTTTCCTGAATATCAAAAAAGTCATCGACGGAAAGTTTATTTTTAACACAATATTACGTTTTTTTGTGTTTAATACACTATTTCAACTTCAATTTACTCAAATAAGATGATTCTAGTATTCTGTTTATCTATGATTCAAATTATTTCGTTCAAAAACTGTTACTGTAAATCCTCACCCTCTGAGAGATTATTATAAGCTCCTACAGAATTGCTTTCGCCTATCTCATGGTTATTTTTCTCATTTTAATAAACTTATACTAATTTTTTATCTGATGTTCTTACGTATACTGCGGCCACCAGCGCCCGCGCATCGCAAAGTGATCGAACTCCATTTTATTAAAGATTTTATTAATGTAGGATGGTCGGAGGCATTTTTATATCCCTGCCTTGCTCCCGAACGAGCTGGCGTGACGTGGGAACTGTGAGCGGTGACTTTTAATTTTTTTGTGTTATGTAGATAATACTGTGTCGCGTTTTTAAATCTGAGTTTGTTCATAGTATTGATGTTGGGGTCGCCTTTCAGTTTAACCGGATGCTGCTGTATTTTACATGGAGCGACTGCCTATCTGACCTCCACTACCCAGTAACTGGGTAATACGATACCCCTTGGTAAGACTGGTTGTCAGACTTTCGGGCTTCTGACAACCGTAACGACTGTTAAAGATCCACGAATGACAGCCGGGACCAACGGATTAACGTGCTTTCCGAGGCACGGAGGAGTCTCGGTATTTAAAGATGGTCACCCATCCACGAACCAACCCCGGCAAGCGTAGCTTAACCTGATCGACACATGCCGCTGTTATTACTTAGCCACGACGCCCACAACACTTGGTAGATGTATACGTAGAGATGCACATGCAATAATCAGCATAATGAGGACTTTGAAACGACAACAAAGATTTCATTCTGAAACAAGTAGTGTATGCAGGAAAATCTAGAATTTTCAGCCAGTGACATTGATAAGTACATACATACACATACATAAACTCACGCCTTCTTCCCATGGGGGTAGGCAGAAACTATAGATCGCCACTTGCTACGCTCCTTACATTCTCCTTTTGCTTCGCCTACGTTCATACATCTGGTCATACACGCACGCCAGTTGCGAGTACTACGCACCTGACCTTTCTGAAGAACATCACCAAGTTGGTCACTATAATTATGTCCTTCTAGGGCGTCCCCTCCCGGCGTTTCCACTCACATTGATAAGTGATAACACGTAACTGTACACATACAGTGGGCCGAGCGCGGCTGTGTCAAGACGTTTGTGACAAGACATGATAAATTATGTCATGTCAATTTGTACTAGCATTTTATGAAAAAACAGTTTTATCGCTCAGACTGTGATAAAATGTGTGACTCAAGTCATGTCACAGTAGGTCACATACCCATACTTAAACACAAAACAACAGACAATTCCAATCATGTAACTTAATTAACACGTTCCAGGACACTTGACTATTTGCAAATGTCATGATATGACACTTCAAAATCCCATACATTTTATCATACCGCCTACAGCCGTAGTACCATAAACATTATTTTTAATTTTCACGCCGTGACACTAAATATCAACATCATTGTACTTGTATGGCTCAGTCTACGCCTGTCGGCGGTGTGAATGTGTTATTTTGGTGCGTAAGCACTGTGTTGAAAAATTACTCGAAATGAGTTTGCCGTGACACCCACGAACAAATGAAGTCGCGTGATGTGACACTAGATCATGTGCTTCTTAGGAATACTATGGGCAAGCAACGGCTATCGACGGTTTGCCAAATTACATGAAATAAAGTTCACCGCCCTTAGCCGTACTGTCACGTAACGATATACCGATATAACGTCAAGAGGCGGTCTGTCCCGGAAAGTGTTAATATAACTAACTGTACTAATTTTTACCTATACAGTATGTAATCAATCTGCTGAACTATATGACTTGTAACTGGAACCTTGTGGGAATCTGTTATTCTAGGGTTGAGGAAGACTATCCGCTCGTGATACAGTTTTGTACTAGTACGAGGGGATAGGGCGAATCAGTCCATTATTACATCACTTTCTCCAACTCATTCACATTCTCCAACTGTTGACTTGCCTAAATTTGATTGTCAAAACAACTTTAAACGATTTTTGGCTATCTTTTGTTTATTATTAAGTTACTCTATAAAGGCTTCTATATACCGGGGCGACTTGTCGCGCGACGCGACGCGACACAAAGGCACCGCTCGCACCGTCGCGCGACAGTTGTCTCATATTCATAAATAAAGAAAGAAAGATTATTGAGTAAGTTTTCTCTGATATTATAATCATTCAATTGAGTTGTTTCAGATCGCTTTTAATTGAATTTAATATTATTTAAAGTTGTCAAAAAATAATAGGCTAGTAATAGGATAGACTAGTTACGTCGCGATTGACCATAGCAACGTAACTAGTGAAGTAATCATACGACCCGGTACTCGATACTCACGATAAATAAGAAGTAAAAGCCTATGAGTAAGAAGCCTATGCCAGAAAAGGCACCGAATAGGGCTGATGATGAGGGTTTCGTGACAGTGCAAAGGAGGAAGTGCCGATCACGAATAAACAAGAACCGCTGCGGCAAAACTCCTAAGGAGCCCGAAATGAGCTTGCGTGCCGCTAAGCCGAACACACCGGTGTACTTACATCTCCCGCCTACACTACACCACTGAGGCGGAGGTCATGGTGGAGTACGTGCGCCAGAAGACGAGGTACACGCCGAGGGTGCAGTTACTGGAGTCGCACCGCAACGTCAACTTCAAGGCGTTCGTGGTGCGAGTACCGAATTGTTTTCTGTCCGTCGTCATGGAGGAAGACTTTTGGCCGCAGGACGTGGTGTTTCGTCGCTTCCGCGGACAAGTGCCATAGGACAGCACAAGGACAAGCTAGTGAAGTGAAGTGCTACTAACATAGGTCACGAGTTTTTGTTTTATACTTTATATAATATATGTTAGTTTGTAAGGTATATTTCTATGGGCCATTGTAGCCTGCAATAAATGTATTATTATTATTAAATCGATTTAAGCTAAATGTCAAAACGGGCCTATTATTTTTTGACAAGTATATGCTATAATTTTCTCTTCTTCTTTCAGAGTTGATGTGTCGATAATAGATGACTTGGGCTATGCTGCAACTAATATTAGAGTTACTAGGAGTGAACCTTTTACAAAGAAGTGGATACTCACCATAAAACTATAAAATCACGCAATGATTTACACTTCCAACAAAATTAGAGCTAGGGTTGTCGCTGCCAGTTTGTCACACCAAGGGGCGGCTCCGACCATGTCAAATTAAATTGCTCCACACAAAGCTACAACAATGAATAATAAGGTAAACATTATTTATGGAGCGTGTTTTAAATCTTATTTTATGGGAAATGTGGTCGGAAAGCTTAACGGCAGCTTAGCAGGTGAGGGGACGATGTCCTGTGTCCGGTTCTGTCCGGTTTGCCTAGATAAATCATTAGGGGACTTTTTGCTAGGTCATTGTGACATTAGAATTAGGGAAAGTTGGTATTGACGACATTGTTGTCAGTTGTTGGGTCCGTTTTTGCATTGATGGTGGCGATGTCTTCGGTTTTGTGTTTAAGGGTTCGTATTTAAAGTAGCATTACTAGGCAAGTTTTCACTAACGACATTAAGGACTTTTACTAACCTTATTTCTAAACTATGGAAACATTCAAAAATAGTAAAGCTTGCCTTCATCAACATCATCATTTCAGCCGAAAGACGTCCACTGCTGGACATAGGCCTCCCCCAAAAAAGAGGGGATTTGCCATAATCGCCACGCTTGGCCGATCGCAGAATGGTTTTAAAAGTGCATAGAGAACGATGCTGCCCATTCTCTAGTAAGTCCCTTAGTCGCCTTTTACGACACCCACGGAAAGAAATGGGATGGTGCTATTCTTTACGTCCGGCACCAAACGGAACGAAAAAACGAAACGGAACGAAAGTCTTGCCTTACGATTGAAGACATAACATAGTCTTTAATCGACATCTGTTTATTATTATTATATTATTGAAATATAGAGCATTGCATTCAAGAAGACAATCCTTCAAAATAATTGAACATACCTAAGATATGTTATCAAACTTTCAAAGTAGAAAGTGAACTCGACATCAAACTTAAAACAGTTTTTTTATAAAAATCTCATAATTTACATAAACAGACGCGCCGTCTGCCGTGGTCGTGAGTTCGGTGCTGTTTACGGCAACCTACCAATTATAGGAAATGTAGAATCGTGGTACAATGTATACGCTGATGGCGATAAATGACTCCTATTTTTAAGAAAAATTAAGCACAATAACAAAGTATCACATGATAATAGTCTCAAAAATGTGTTAGATCTTATATTAATAGAATTAGCTATAGTTTCATAGTTAATTAATTCGAAAACGTGGCCTGTAACTGAAAGATTTGACTATTTTAGACTATGTAACATACTAATTACATCACTTGTTCATAACGAAGCTAATGATGTGAGTACTGATGACAAAAACTCTGGTTTATAAAGTACAATGAATAAATCCTCCGCTGTCCTTTATAACTTAGTCTTATTTAAAAAAAGTGTTATATCCTTCCCGCAGACAACGGTTGATATTTACGACTCTAACCAATAAAGTATCAGTTGTTTATGATTTCCATAAAAATATGGATTATCTGAGACTGTTGAAGACGGCAGTGTTAAGTAATAATGAACATAATCGAGTTGATACTAAGTCTGATTTCGTTTATCTGTTTCACACATTCGGTATCCTGTTCGGTTTGAACAGGATACCGAATGTGTGATTCGAATGGAAGAAAGAAGTTCATCAGTGAATTGTGTGGAAGGCCGTACTATAATTAGCCCAAAAAAGGAAATAACACCTTTTGATTGTTTTTAATAATGATCATGTTACTTGCAGCACTCAATAAGATTATTAGTTCGTAGTATCTTTATTTATTTAAGGGAAAAAAAACAGTAGCACAATAAGAAACAGTCATTATATCTATCTTAAATATTACATTTTAAACAATTATGCTACCCACTACGTTCTCCGCAGATTACAATGGAAAGTATTTAAAAACTAGCTAGTAACACAGATAAAAGATACAGTATAAAGGCTTCTACATACCAGCGCGATTGTCGCGCGACGCGATACGGCATAAATGCCCTGCGTGTCGCGGGACGAGCGGTGCACTGAGTTTTTTAGTTACAATATAATTTATTTATTTTATATTTATTTATTAACCTAGAAATTATAACTGGATTTTTAAATTAAAAATAAAGAAAAAGTAGGTAAATTGTGTGCGCACATTATTAAACATTACGTCATTATAACATACTTTGCTGATCCTTTAAGGTTTTACATTTACATTTTTACTAAGAAAAAGTATCATTTGAGAATTACCTAAGTACACAGGTAGCTGTGTACTCTTATCAGAACAACCGTTTCAGTTAAATTCTAACTTGAATTTGAGCTACTTTATACATTTTCTGCAAAGAGAAGAAATTGGAAATTAGAGTTTGTAAAATGAATATGAGCAAAGTATAGTGTAGTGATTTGAATGATCATTCTTTAACGATATCAAGATTATCTTTGGAAAGTAGCTGGTCTAACTAAAATTACAAGTATGTTACCTGGTTGTAACGCCCATTAGGAATATCTTTGACAGTTAAAAATGCTTCTCGCAAAGTTTTAACAAATCCTTGATTAATGATAGGATAAACGATCCTATTAATTGAATCATTGACAGAATTTATGATCCTATACAGTACATTACAATATTTTATCTTGATTGTGCCTTACAAAGTGGTTCACAGTAAAACATATATCAGACAACTATATCTTCCACTCGATTTATTAAAACTGACATTAAGTTACGCCCACTTTAACCCTAACGTGGTGCAAATTTACTTATAGTTACCCTTTTACTGCAATTTTATATATGTGCCTTTATCTAATGTATGGAGTAAGAGAGGGAGGTGAATATATCCCTTGAAGCAATAAAGTTGTCAGCGCAGAGTCACAAATTTGACGTTTATTGCTAAATTATACAGGAACACTTCCTATTAGCTCTTTGGTTGTTTTGTGTTATTGATATTCTACTCGTATGTTTTGCTTTTAGTTTGCATGCATTGAGCAAAAAAATATTTACCTTAACTTTATTCAAACCAACCCTACTTATGAGTATTATGAGCATCTTCAGTAGTAGTTACTAACACATTACTATGATGTCATACTATTTTGTTCGGGCATAACTCCGTCTTATAATATATGTATAGACAGATTTGCAAAATTATTTTTTCGTTCAAAATTTCGACCCAATAAAAACTTAACCCAATAAAAACTTTTTTCCAAAAAAAACTAAAATACCAATCAACTAAAATACAGATCTAAAGACACCGACTTTCGAATTAAAGTTATTTTTCACTTTGTAGTGTTTTTGGAAGTCAATTGTTTTTTTTTATGTTTTTCTTAAATAACTATATAGTAAGCAATGTTATGACAAGTAAGAAATGTTAAAACAAACATAATAAAGGAATAACCCATGATACTATTGAGACGATGAGATTCTTACTTCGTGATGATGGCAATACCATTTCTGCCCTTGAGAAAGAACTTGAACACTATGAGAACTAATACAAATAGAGTAATAATCAAATTAATGGTTTCATATAGAATGATGCGTATTTCTTTATTATGAGATACTGGACCAAAGACTCTTTTTACCTATTGTGGTATAGTAATTTTATTGTAGGTGCATCGTCTTCAAATAAAATGATCTACAGGTTCACTGTCCGCAGACCACATACGTTCTGTAGACTTCCATACCAGTCCACAGACCGTATGTGGTATGTTCGCCCGTACAATTTCTAAGCCATCTGATACTGGACGTAAGAAGAAAGTCTCATATTTAATGCGGACTTGGCAGGACACATCACAAGGATTATAAAACGTGATGAGACATAGGAAAATACTCGATATATTTTTTTTATTTTGGGTATGAAATAACTGGACTTATGGACCATTCCCACTCTGGAGCCCGGACAGTTAAACTGTTAAACAAAATACTGTAAAACATTTTCAAAAGAGTAACGGTGGAGTTTCTTGTCCAGTCTTCTCCATATGAAACTACCTTTTGGAAGGGGCAACTAGAATCAATTATATTTTGTAGTAAATTTTGACGTTCAAAAGTGCCGCATGTACCTTTTTGAAATAAATAATTTGACTTTGACTTTGACTTTAAAGCCGGCTCTGTACCCGAAAAATCAAACGAACACGTTCCTCTCAATATCATGATCTCATTATGTAAAACCACTCAAACCCACAGATCAACTCCGATGAAAGCAGAATACTAACAAATGTCAAAAATAGAGAACATGACGAAATAAATTATGTTAAACATTACTTTTGAGTCAGTCTTAAGCTGAGATTAATAAAACTATACATCACATTACTTTTACTTTATTGGACCGAGAGTGAAAGTGTCAAATGCAGTTTTTATTTATTTTAGTTTAATAAGATCAGAAATTAAGTTATCCGGAAAAGAACCGGAGTAACCGACATACCTTGCAGAGTAAGTAAGCTTAAGAGGCAGTGGGCTCGCTATGTTTGTCGAGTTTTGAGTCCTGGAGTGGAGACGCCCCCCAGCTAGATGGACTGAAGATCTCTAAAAGGTGGCTGGGTCAGACTGGATGCGGAAGGCAGAGGACAGGGTGTTGTGGCGCAGCCTGTGAGAGGCCTATGTCCAGCAGTGGACTGCGATAGGCTGAGTTGATTGATTGGGATAAGTTTTCTGACTTGATTTGACCCATAACTTTGTTGATTCAAATTTGGTTTTGTTTTGTTAATCTTCTTTGTTAGCTTCGATAGATACATGAGTTCTGACATTATTCACGTATCGTCGAAATCATATTAAGAGATTAGTATTCGAGTCTGGCACTCTTGATTCACGCCGGTAGCACACCTCCGCCACGAAACCATAGCAGCGAAACCGCAGTAGTTACGTTACGACTAGATTTTAACACGAATTAAGGTATCAAGGTATCCTCCTCGGGAAGGAAGAATATAATTTGCATAATAAGAGATGCTAGTGAAACAAAAGCACTTTCTACAAAAACAAAATTATTTTAATCCACTATTTAGCATAATTATTAAAAATTAATAAGTGATTTAAAAACAAAGAATTAACTACTTTCACTGGTTCTAGACAAAAACGTAAGCTAAATCTAATTTATATGTATGAAAGACGATCTACCGTTCTAAATTGGGTTAAATAAGTAGCAAAATTTTAATATTCATTGAAAAATTAATATGAAGATCATTTTATTATATTCTGTAATAATATATGGGGCCGCTGCTAGAGAAGAATTCCTTGCATTCACTTGGTTTTGAATAAAAATTTATTCTGTGTATCCACTTGTATACCTACTATCGTTCTATTTTAATATCGTCAGATGAACTGCTTTCAATTTTGTGATCTAGAATTATTTTTTACTCTCCTGAATGAATGAATGAAATGCACCGACCCCAGCGTGGTTTGACCGGACTCAATTTCTCGAATGAACCCAAAGATTCACACTAGCCCCTGAAGCCTTATGTTTCAAGGGACTACAAAGACCATTGCATATCAAAGAATAGATCGCGGGGCGCGATATTGGTAGGGAAGACATGCCCTTAGGATATGAAAGGATTATTAGAGCCGTAACGGATATGTATCCTAGAGTAGGCAGTGGAATAGTGTAGAGACTGGTGATATTTATCTATGGGCATCTTATAATGACGTCGCCACCAGGTTGGTTCAGGGCCAGCTTCACCGAATCTTCAATGGTTAATCTTTGGCGGAGTTAAACTGCTTTCCCTAATATTAAAATGCTTACGGAATTAGGTAAGTGTTTTATTATTATGAATTAGTCATTTGGTAGGTCCCGTCACCAATCCGCCAGATAACCGAAAAGCGGTTATGGTCGACTGAAACAGATTTTTAAACATAAAAAAGATGAACGTAGTTTGTTGCTGGTTATGTTCTAGGAGGACATATAAGTGACATAATTGGTGATGTTCTTCAGAAAGGTCAGGTGCGTAGTACTTCTAACCGAAGTGCGTGTATGACCATATAAACGAGGAACGTAAACGAAGCAAAAGGTGTATGTAAGGAGCGTAGCAGGTGGCGTTCTACAGTTTCTGCCTACCCCCATGGGAAGAAGGCGTGAGTTTATGTATGTATGTTGGTGAATCGGTGCAGTCTGAGTTAGGCCTATGTGTAGCAGTTGATTGCGATCGGCTGTGTTGATTGATTGATTGATGTTGGTGTATCTATTAGAGTGACTCATCATTCAATACAACACAACTAACATTACACTCACAAACACGAACACACACACACCACTTTCCCATTCACACCAGTGGCGAAAATACCGTATAACACGATTCCTACCGGCTTCCCTTCGGAAATTCGGAACACAACCACTCTATCGTTATTTAAAAATGGCACACAGTCAGTAGTGTTTAACAATGACAAATAAAATAATAATCACATTGTAGGTATTTAATACACCACACAATTAAAACATTACAAAACGCTTACATTACATTTTTTGTCTTTATATCCCAACAACAAAACATTTTGCTCTAAAATAACCCAGTGAGTTAAATTTCTATTCAAAATCGACGTCATGGCTAGTTTTTTTTCATAGGAAAGATTGTTTTTTGCTCCGACTTAACTCTCTCATAAAATCACCCTTCGCCACTGATTCACACCCCCACTTTTTCTCCACACCTGCATCCATCCTTTCATGCTCAAATAAATCTAAAATTAATTACTTACTCAGCTAACTCACATCTTTGTTTCATGGTAGAATTAGCATCGACACTCGAAACCTAAGATCCATCATTTGCACTTCAGCTTGGTCGAATCACTGTCTCCTAAGATACAGGCCATCCCTAGTTTAGGAGACAGGATTTAATTTTTTGTTTTTATAGACATTTATTTTATTTTATTTCACTTGTGTCCATTGTTAGTTGATTAAGTCTTAGCATGTAACTAGTATACAATCCGTGTCTATGTATATTTTGAATCAATAAACTTATTATTTATTTTTATTTATTCATCATTTCAGCCGAAAGACGTCCACTAAAAGAAAGAAGAAAGAAAGACAAATAATTTGCACAATCGTGACACTGCTGGACATAGGCGAAAACTCTATTTACATTAGCCCAGTGGACCCAAACGAAATAAAACGTATAATTAAAAAACTTAAAAATAAACGAAGCTATGGACACGACGAGCTACCGCCAACACTAATAAAATTATGCGCTGAGGAATTATTAATGCCACTGACTCTACTTATAAATCAGTCCCTTGACGAAGGATGTGTTCCCGACCTGCTTAAAGTAGCAGTAATAAAACCGATCCATAAAAAGGGAGATCAGACCGATACAAATAATTTTCGGCCTATAGCCGCATTACCTACATTCGCGAAAATTTTTGAGACAGCAATGTCAAAACGACTTTACTCATTTTGTGAAAAGTACAAAATCTTCAACGATAGTCAAAATGGTTTTAGGAAAAATAGATCTACTACACTGGCAATATTCAAATACATACAAGAAGCATTAAATATAATAAATAATAACAAACACGCAGTAGGGATTTTACTAGACATGAGCAAAGCCTACGACAGAGTGTCTTACAAGATCCTTCTAAATAAATTATATGAAATAGGTGTCAGGGGCACAGCCTGTAAATGGTTTTGCTCTTACTTAGAAAACCGGGAACAATATGTAGAAGTAGATTATAAAGATGCACAGACTGGCCAGATAACGCGTGTTAAATCTGATAGAGCAAAAGTAACCATGTCAATTCCTCAAGGTAGTGTTTTGGGGTGCCTATTGTTCCTAATATATATAAATAACCTCCCTAAAGAAATAAATTCATACAGCGTCCTATTTGCTGACGAAATTTCAATAATTTTTCCTTATGATAATAACGGGACCCTAAATGAAATCTTATATGACATTCTTACTAATATAGTGGCATGGTTGAAGGACCATAATTTAGAAATAAATTTCTCGAAGTCGAAGCTGATGCAATATAGACCATATCAGAAAGAAAAGGTAGATATCGACTTCTCATATAATAATACAAAATTACAATGTGTAAACGACTTTTCACTGCTAGCCCTGACTGTCGATACAAATATAAACTGGAAAGGTCATATACAAACCCTATCAAATAAATTGGCTAGCTTTACATACGCCTTAAGAGAACTAAAAAAAGCAACCGACCTCAAAACAGCTCTTTCAGCCTACTACGCATACGCATATTCGTGGCTAAACTATGGAATTATATTGTGGGGAAGTAGTGTAGATATAGAGCGACTATTTATTTTACAAAAAAAATGCGTTCGAATCCTAGTAAATATAGAACGTACGGAAAGTTGCAAACAATACTTTATATAACATAAAATTCTTACGCTAACAGGTATTTATATCCTAGAAGCTAGTAAATTTGTGAGAAAATACCCATCGCTTTTTCCGCTAGCAAAACAGCAACGCCCACAGCAACGCAGTCTTAGAAACCGATATCTAAACGAATTAGCGGTACCAACTTCAAGACTAGCTATGTTTCTGGGCCTCTGGCCATGTGCGTAAAAATCTATAATAAACTCCCGAATTCAGTTAAGGATACAGAGTACGACAACAAATTCAAAAATGACCTACAAAACTACTTAAACTTAAAATCATATTATAGCCTAAAATAATTTTTAACTGAGAAATAAATAAATTACTATCGACTCGAACACATTACTCATACATAACTAGGTACTCTACAAGACATCAGTCAGAAAATGATTATTTATTTATTTAGTTTGTAAGAATGACATAATGTATAATAATAATTAATAATTTTTAAATTAATCTATATCAACAAATTGTATTAATAATGAATAATGATAGCATGTTAAATTAATTAAAACCTGTCGCCTATACATTGCTGTGCCCTAGCAGGGTTCATTGTTTGGAACTATCATAATGTAACAACCTGTAAACAACATGAAATGCAATAAATGAATATGAATATGAATAGGCCTCCCCCGAAAAAGGGGGGGGGGGGGTTTGCCATAATAGCCACGCATGGCAGGAGGGTTGGCGATCGCAGTATGGTTTTAAAAATGCATAGAAAACGCTGCTGCCCATTCTCTAGTAAGTCCCTTAGTCGCATTTTACGACACCCACGGGAAGAAATGGGACACAATGGTTACAGTGACTAATAAGCAATTCATTTTAAGGGCCATCATTACTTAACCTATGATTACTGCATCCTTTTTAATACTCGAGTGTAAATGTAGTATTTATCATAGCGCTAAAATATTGTACGTAAACTTTTTATGAACTGGTAATTTTAACGGATTTCTGATATACTAACTATCCTAACTTCCTAACTATATTATCCAGTGTGCCGCTACAGTGGCGAAATTAATTTGACACACTAGTAGGGCTAAGAATATATTTTACTAGCTGCGCCCCGCGGTTTCACCCGCGTAAGTCTCGATCCCGTGGGAAAGACACCCTTAACACTTAGGGGTATAAAAAATAGATAGTAGCTGATTCTCAGACCTACTGAATATACATATAAAATTTCATCAAAATCGGTCAAGCCGTTTCGGAGGAGTATGGTAACTAACATTGTGACACGAGAATCTTATATAGAGAATCGGCTACTATCTATTTTTTATACCCCTTTCCCACGGGATCGAGACTTACGCGGGTGAAACCGCGGGGTGCAGCTAGTTTTATATATAAGAAGATACATAATTATAAGTTGAAAAATCATAAAAAAACAAACAAACTAAATAATAAAGATCTTTCTTTCCTTCAATTCGCCTACTCCTTGCACGGTATTTGTTTTAATTTAATTGATTCATGGTCTACCCATATGCCAAATTTCATCTAAATCGGTTTAGCCGTTTTACCGTGAAAACGTAACAAACAAACAAGGCGCCGCGCCGCCGCGTTTTGTTACGAAGTTACTAATCACCGAAATGGTCAGATAAGAGTGACACTGGCTGCTGACAGTCACTGTAGCATAGCGTCGCATCGACGACGGTCACGTGGCGGCTGTCTTGTGATGACAGAAGATTATGTTAGGCGAGCCGCATACCACGTCCACGACGAACTGCTAAATTCCGGCACATTCCTGATAATATTGAACCGCTGCTTATTGAACGCTGCTGAACCACTAATACGATGGCCACTTCTGGTAAAAGCTAGCCTGCGCCGTTATATTATATTAATAACGTTAGGATCACAGATTTAGAGTAGGCTAGATACCGCATGTTCATTAGATATTATGAAAACCAAGCATGTCATCTTTTTAGGGTTCCGTACCTCAAGAGGAAAAAACGGAACCCTTACCTATAGGATCACTTCGTTGTCCGTCTGTCTGTCTGTCAGTCTGTCAAGACCCTTTTTCTCAAGAATGCGTGAAGGTATCAAGTTGAAATTATTATCAAATACATATGTATGGTCCCTTGGAGTTCTAAAAAATCAAGCTTCTAAGTCAACGCAATAAAAAAATACGGCGATTTATGCGACATTATTTCGACATATTTCGATACTTACTCGCAAATAAATCAAAACCTATAGGGTACTTTCCGTTGACCTAGAATCATGAAATTTGACAAGAACCAAGGTTGAGACCTTGGTTCTTGTCAAATTTCATGATTATAGGAAAATGTCAAGCACTGAAAAGCACAAGTATAGGAAAATGTCCTAAAATTTTAAAATTGTAGTTTTATCACCTAAAAAAAATGTTTACAAACTTATATTTGCACTTGTAGAATTGACTATGAGGAGAACATGTTTTTCAACTACAATGTTAAGTTTGTTTTTAGGATAAATTCATCCCAACTACAGAATCCTACATTGTGCGTGGTCCGACACGCACTTGGCCGGTTTTTATACCAACGATGACTTCACCCCAGCCATTTAGTGATGTGCTCAACGTAAACAGAATCGTTTCAATCGCTAAGCGCGTCTGTGAGCTAATAGACATCGTCAGGCAATAGGAAGTCGCAATAATGCCCGAACCTTGGGGCCTACTCCGAATATAAATCCGAAGTATCGGCCGAATGTTGACTACGGCTAACTATGGCTGACAACGGCGAAAGAAAAGAAAAACGACAGTCAAAGAGATAAGCCAAAGTCAAAAATGTGACTTTAAGTCGGGTAAGGATTCAAAGTCAAAAAAGGAAACTATGGAAGTTATAAAACGGCCGAACAATCGGCCGATACTTCGCATTAACGCTTCGGAGTAGACCCTCTTGTGCCTGTGCACTGCCGTCCGACCAAGCGTGCCCCGAAGTTTGTGCTGTCACAAACCCTCGGGGCACGCTTGTTTGGACGGCTTGTGGTATCTAGGCTACTCTAAAGGCTTCTACATACCGGGGCGACTTGTCGCGCGACGCGACACGACACAAAGGCACCGCTCGTCCCGCGACACGCGGGGCCTTTGTGCCGTGTCGCGTCGCGCGACAAGTCGCGCTGGTATGTAGAAGCCTTTAATCTGTGGTTAGGATAATGACAACTTGAGTATAAGAGCTACAGTTAGTTACATAAGATTTGCCACTTCCACAGAACCAGCTACAAACCCGATCCTCAAGCATCTAAAATACAGAACAAATAGCCTTTCCGCCGTAATTATACGACCGATCACATACATAATCCTTAAGCCGTCTTCACACTTTCGCTACCTCGCGATGATTTCTCCCGCTATGCCGCATAACGCATAATCTTAAGTAAGCAGCGAACCTATTAACTTTTATGGCATATTAACGAGACAACATAACTAAAGATTAACTGAAGATTAGCGTTTATGTAACGGAGGATTAAACGCTGGTTAATGAGGTATCGATTTAATGTATGGTGATGGAACTGATAGACTTATTAAATGTTTCTTTGGTTATAGAGGATTGGAAGTGGTCGTCAATTGGTATATAGGGTCATTTTCCCAGGAATATAATTAATCCGATGGCCGGTGGAGCAGACGAGTCCTGGAGCGGGGACCGCGTATCGGCAAGCGTAGTTTGGGACACCCCCCCAGCTAGATGGACCGATGACCTTAAGAACAAGAGAGGGTGTTGTGGCGGAGCATGGGAGAGGCTATTACAGTCTAGCTGTGGTCTGCGATAGGTTGAGTTGATTGATTGACAATTAGGTATCTACTCAAGTAGGTTTTGCAGTATGCAAACCAATCAACGAGTTTGTTACGCAAATCTTAGACAACTTTTGTTCTCTTCAACCTACAAACAAAACCTTTGAACATCTCGCAGTGCCACGTTTTCGAATGTAATTGGCCTTTATGTGCAGGGCCTGTTGTAGATAGATTTTTCCATGATGATTAAATTCCTTGACGACATAACCCCATTGGTAAACGAGCAAAAAAGTGCAATAAAAAGAATACTAAAAATATAATTTAAAAAAAAAACTAGATACATTTTATTGAACAACCATGAATCAGGGATGATTATGTTCTCTATAAACGCCTCAAAAAGGGTGAAAATCACAGAAAATTGTCTGTACCAATTCTTCCTTTTTTTGCCTGAATACAAAGGACAAAAAAGAAATTGAGGACAGATGCGATTGTACGTAAGATCCAACAACGTGCAAAGACAGAAAAAAAAAATCGCACAATCGCAAAGAATTCACAGTTCGAGTCTTTGTGTTCCCCCAATTGAAGTTATATTAAATTTAAAACCCTTTTTAAATACAATCGAATGATATTTATTGCGTTTTTTTTTTCGAATCGATTCGATTTCAGCGTGTAATGCTCCAGATACGGACAATTGGAAGAAAAAAGTCCGTAAGGGTGCGTTATGGGTAACTTGAGGTCATACTTGCTCACACCCCTATACTTCCTGTTTAAAGACACAGGGCTGCCACTAAAGGTTTTCTTATTAAAAGGCTTAGGTACCTATAATATCGTCTCTATGCATCTTAAAAGATTCCCATATCTGAAGACTTTTCCTTGACTGGAAGTACTTTTTCATTAAACCACAAAGAGATATTAATATTTTTCCTCTGTAACTTTAATCTAATTTATTCCCACAATACCTACTCATCAAAAATAGTCTGCTTTAGTTATAATAACGTCATTTTAATAAAAAAATAATCTAATATCATAGATATCATAGACATTAGATTATCATAGATATTTTACGACCACACAATATTCGTATCTATCAATGATATTAAGTTTATTAGTGAAAACGAACTAAAGGTGAACGTCCACTGGCCCGCGCCGGCCGCAAGAGACGCACGTGGCACGCAACGGATTTTGGTTTGCTTTGCATGAATTCATAATATAGCACTGCGTCCACTATCGACACCGAAAATTTATGAACAATAAATGCGTTGCGTGCGTGACGTTACATGGATTAGTTTACCGCGTTATTATCTGTGATCTCGGGTATCGCTCACTGCCGCACATTGTTTTGTTTGTAATTGAGGTGAGGACCGCCAAAAACATTGTAAAATGAATTACTCACTTTTAATTTGATTAGTACAAAGATATGCACATTTTTAATATAAATAAAAAATAAATAATCTGAAACATCGACATTATGCAAAGAAGATATAATATCCGGATTTATTTTTTTATAATTATTTTAATATTAACGTTTGACATTACTTATAATTATCTAATATTGACATTACCGCAATTGGTCAAATATTGACATTAATTACCTAACATTAACTACCTATTGCCTTCTATTAAATTACATTTATTTTTTTAAATTGACATCGATTTCACTCCTGAATTATTATAAATTAATTTACTTAATGGCCCAAGCCTAATAATTGTATAATATGTTTGAACGCCAAATGGCAAAACATAGAGAAACTTTATATTAAGACTTGTAACATCTTGCACATTGTTGTAACCTATGTATACAAATAAAGATTATTGATTGATTGATTGATTGATTGACAGTGGACGCATGCCATCGGCAAATACGTTCAATACGTTACGTGCCGTGCGTGCGCTGCGCCCGGTGCGGCCCAGTGGACGTTAACCTTAAAACTGGTTTGACACTGAAGAAGTTGAGACTGTAGCATAAATCAAAACGGCTTTTATTAATAATTATAGTAGAATGGCACACATTCTCTTTTGATATAAAAAGACAATTTAAATATAAATAAGAAATTATGTGAGGTTTGTTTTTGGAAAATCCAATTTTTTACTTAAATTAATTAAACGGTCTTTAATTTCCAATTGTAAATAAATATCAACTTTTTTAAATGTCTCTGTAATTTACAATTAATAAAATAACTTATTAAAATATTAAAGGAGTACCTACCTAACACATTTTTATTAACTTAAAAAAAAACATGTTTTGCTAACCCTAGCCATAACAATCGCATCGCAATTCGCAAGTACAGTAATTCCGCGACAGGTCACACATATGACAGCTCGTGAGAATGCGCGTACGCAGCTGACGAAGACACCCGAATCGAACCGATGACAGCCGGAGAATGATCCGTATTGTTCGAACTTTAAATATTAATTTTGTTTATTTGGTAAATGGTTTTCGATTATTCCTTGAGGAGGCAAACAGAGGATTAGTATGAATAGTCTCGTAATGGAAGAAAAATATAGTTGATGTCACAGCTGCTTTTAGTCAAGTTGAATTTGAAAGAGTCAACTGATTGAGTTATAGTGGTGTTTGCTATAGGTTAGCAACTTGTCTTTGCTTTTGCACAACCTCTTCGACCATTTCTTCCATACCTTCTCCATCTTCTCGTGTTGATGACTCATCTTTTGTCCGACTCTGTACTCGACTTGGACCAACCTTGAGAAGCTGGCCTACGCGTCATGTTCGTGAACGGGCACCGTCAGTTGGGACTGGTCATCGCTTAGCTGCCAAGGCTATTATTTTTTTGTTTCTATTTGCTTTACTCTGGACGCTTTAAGGTATGTCTTTTTTTTACATCTTTCTCACATATAGTTATAAATTCAACATTAATGATGGAACAAATTAAAAACTAAAATAAAATTATACGTAGTGCTACGTTCAAAAGACGTAGCACAGTATATATAATATATCATTACATAAATAGGTACAGCCAGGGACCGTACAACCCCGGTTAAGAGTTAAGCTTTTCGAAGGGGTAACCCAATTCAATGGGTTACCTTTATCATGATGTAACCCATTGAAAGGGTTTTATACTAGAAACCCAGTGAAAGGGTTACATGATAAGTAATGATAACCCATTGAATGGGTTTTATACTTGAAACCCAGTAAAAGTGGTAGATGATAACCCATACAATGGGTTCTATACCTACTTGAAACCCAGTAACATGAAAAAACCTTAATATTATGTTATTTTGATATCCGTCCAGTACGCTTAGCATGACCAATTCTATCTCTATTCTACCCAGGGACTATTTTGGTTACTATTTTAGAAAAACCCTATCGAAAACTGTTTCAATCGAAAGGGTTTTCGATAGGGTTTTTCTAAGCAGTTAATCAAAAACCCATACGGTATGGGTAATTTTGAATGGCTTAAAGTAAGCTGTTCAAAAGGGTTACCCACACCGTATGGGTTTATATCAAAAACCCTTTCAATTGGTTACCAAAATCTTATTTAAGCCATTCATAGGGGTTACCCATATCTTATGGGTT
The DNA here is from genome assembly GCA_948098905.1 of Tiliacea aurago. Taxonomy (NCBI): domain Eukaryota; kingdom Metazoa; phylum Arthropoda; class Insecta; order Lepidoptera; family Noctuidae; genus Tiliacea; species Tiliacea aurago. Next base: position 26,034,959 of record OX402581.1, on the reverse strand, counting down.
TTGATTAACCGCTTAAAAAAACCCTATCAAAACCCCTTTCAATGGGTAACCAAAATAGTCCCTGGGTACAACTAACTCATAACTATTATTGTTGTTAAGTTTCCAAGTTTATTTTTCGATCCTTCATCATCCCAAAGCACGTGTTCTTACACACTACTTACCTAAATTAAACTTCTACAGTCTATTTGTATTACGTACTATATAACGAAACTTACCTATTACAGTTATTGAACTCTATAGACGATACGTTTGACCGGACAACAGTAACTGACCGACCCTGACTGTAACTTGAGCAGTGAACTGAACTTCAGTAACATTGTTGTGGTGACCATTTACAATAATATTGGATTAACATGTGCCTGTGACTCTGGGAATAAAATTATGGTAGAAGATGTTAAAGCCTTTAATGTACGAGTAGGTCTCTTCTTCTTCGTCGTACGATGACTTCATTTTTACCAAGCTGTACAAATATTGAATAGAATGCCAGTGGATTTGAAAATATTGTTAAACACTAGCTCGTTTAAGGCTAAATTCAAAGCATTTCTGTTATATAAAAACTTGTATTGTAATTTAATATAAAAATTACAATGTTCTAAAAAACTTGTACTCAATGGACAAACTGTATTTTAATATTAAAATTACAATGTTCTATTTAAAAAAGAAATGCTATTTATTATTATTGATTTTGGTAAGCATATTATTGTTTTTTTTTTTTTATTATTATTATTATTGCTGCATGATCACTTTTAGAATGTATGTTAATATTATTATCTAATTATGATTTAAGTATGTAATGTATCAAACAACACAAATTGATCCTGATAAAAACAAAAAAGCACAAAAATAAATTATACTCGGCCAAATTAAATTAGCTAGCGAAACTCCGCAGACGTACTGGGTATCGATATCTAAACATGATAAAACTCCACGGACGTACTGGGTATCGATATCTAAACACGATAAAACTCCGCAGACGTCCTGGGTATCGATATCTACACATGATAAAACTCCGCAGACGTACTGGGTATCGATATCTAAACATGATAAAACTCAGACGTACTGGGTATCGATATCTAAACATGATAAAACTATGCAAAAATGGTTTGATGATTTCTTTTTGGGTTCAACAACCGCTGGTATAATTTCAGTATGAGTTTAGAAAATCATTTGTGACTTCTAGTTACAGCTATAGCTTTATGTAAGCGGGCGACGCCATTCACTGTAGTCATTCAGTTCCAAGAATAGAAAAATAAAGAAAGATTTTCGTTTATTTGAAGTAAACATACGCTACGAAAAAAACACAAATACGAAAGAACAAGTTGGGAGAAAATATGCGACACGTCCACGCAAAACGACCATCGCTCAGCATAATGCTGCGGCCCTATGGGGCCGCCTCTAAGAGCGAGAGAATCGCAGCGATATTATCGTCGTGCCACGTATTCACGAGCGAGAGAATCTATGCGAGACAGAGCCCGAGCGCTGGTTTTCAGTGACAGCCAAAACATTGCAGAATTGATCAACCACCAGGCAGGTAGGAACGGTAAGGAGTTCGAAGACTTCCAAGAACTGGAACCCTTTCACACACCGGAACATCTACTTACAGCATACAGTCGGAACAACGATGTACTTCAAAGGTCTCAAAACCTGACATCCGACATTCTTGCCACTATTGTACACCACTCGACTAAATATTATAATATCTACTCATCCACTTCCGTTCACAGCGTTATACTAATCAGTACAATGACTTTCTCGTTATACTGCCCTTAAGCCTTCCTGATAGATTTTGGAACACAAAGGAAACTATACTATATTATGATAGACGTAAAGTTGAATTTCAATTGAGTTGAATCTGGATCAGTTCCCAACGCAAGTAAAGTGAATTTGGAATGTAAAATAAAGGGCGTAGAATTGAATTTGGATTGTTGGGGTGATCAAAGTAGATTGATAAATTTACGTATTTTATTTTTAGTTTAATATTTTTTTGTGGTTTAAATCTGTTAAATTGTATTTATATTGAGTATTAAGTGGTTTTGTCAATAGTGGTAAAAATGTTGCTAAGTAAAGATGTTGCTAAGGGTTGATCTTCTAAAGTCTGATGGCACGATATTAAATGATGGTTCCGCATAATTATATTATTTTTCTTTCATTTTTTTTAACAATCTTTAGACCAGATTCCACTAAATTAGGGATAGATAGGTAGGTAAGTATGTATGGCGTCACATTTTTCTCAAACTCTTATGGCTAGAAGTTTACAAAACCGAAAAAATTCTCCAAATATTATAATAAAACAAAAGATGTTACAAACATTCTGACGTTTAACTTAAATAAATAATATATTTAAGAGGTTCAGAATTTAAAATATGTCATTGTACAAAAAACATTAATTTTATCATTTAAAATCTGAATATTCAGAGTTCACACACAATCACACAACAGTGAACCAGCTGTACATTCCTGTAACAATGCGCAACACCATGTATACCGTCAAAGCTGCCGATACAAACAAAACCTATGGGAATCTTTAACGAAAATCGGACATCGATAATCCTCCCAATGAACGAGGACGTTTACCAACTTATTTTACAGTTAAACATGAGATATTCAACCTTACGCCAAATGAAAAACAGCCCATTGTTAATGCTAAAGCTATCTTTGGCACACCAAAAGCTCAGTAGGAAATTACAAACTTTTGCTATACAGTTGATAAAACGTTTTCTATTCAAAAATCAACCGTAAGTTTTCGTGACAAGAGTTGGGCCATTGAATGAGGAAGATTGCGTAAAAACCAGTAGTCGTCCGTCAATAGAATGCAATCCCGCAAATCTGCATTCAAAATTAGATTGTTATCTGTTAATGTGGCCGGTTCCACAATATCCGGTTGGAACCAGTTATTGTTGGTAGAATCTACGGTAAATAAAATCGGGATTAACGAAAAAAGTTCTTACATTTTTATAATGAAGTACTTAATCTTCGCTTAATTGAATTGTGCGAGTTAAGTGGTGTCATCTGCCCCTTTCGGAGCACCATTCACCTTGCGACATAATGAGTACAAAAGGTTGCTTGAATGACGTTCTGAAGTCGGAAGTCCTGTATTTACATGCAGAAGAAAGTCCTATTCATTAAGATCTTAACAGATTTTATCTTATTTTAAAGGAATCACACGCTTGGTTAACACATTTTGTCGCATTTCAGTAGTAAGTACTTAATTCTTCAATTCAGACAAAAGTCTACCACTAATCGAACGATAAATGGTGCATACAGCTTGAGAAACTTGGCCAATTTTTCGTTTTATTTTCTTGGGAAATGGACAGATGGACGATGGCTCATTGTAAAGTATTTAGGTCATGAGAAATAGCGAATAAACAAGAGTTTAACTGTCCATTGAGGACTTAAGCTTTGTAAAAGAAAAAGAAAAGAAATAAAATACGTTTTATTACGGTAAACATGACGCAAAGAAAGAACACAGAAAAGAACAAGTTGGGGGCAATATGCGTCACATCCTCGCAAAACGGCTATTGCTCAGCATAATGCTGAGAACCTCTGCAAGACAGAGCCACAGCACTGGCTCTTTTTTTTCGATACCAGCAACAAAAGAACAAGATCGATCCTCTTCACTTATTTATAAAAAAATATCGCAGCCTTTATAGGTAAGGCTGCGATATTTTTTATTATTAATATTGTTTTATAATTTATTATTATAAAGATACTGCCGTGCCCTAAAACGAAGTAGGCTTCGTCTTAGGGAACGACACCAATTCTAAAATCAAAATGAATGCCAAGTTTGTGTCGTGTTTTCAAGAAAATAGTAGACACCAGACGGTTGCTATACGAACGTTTCTAACGCTTTTCTAAGATGTCTTATTTTTTTTTCGGGTGTGAAATTATCAAATAACTTCTCCCGCTCTGGGCGGAGCGGGAGGGAGTGTCAGACTTTTACTGACTAAAACCCACCGTGTTCCTTCAAATGCCTGTGTGCCAGGGCCACGATATCCCTTTCGGACAGACTCGTAACCCTGGCAGTTTCTAAGATGTCTACGTTCACGTTCTGAATCGAAGAATGAATACAGGGCAATTTTTGAAGTGAAAACTTCTTTACGCACGTTGAGCACTTTTTGGGTGAACAAAAATCATGGAACTCTCGTCATCATCACCGAAGGCTTCGATACAATTCACGAGATACCTACTTACTTTTCACTTCTGACGTGCAGTCCTACGATTGACAGTTTTTTTATTTACTATCTGTTACCCGAGACTTCATCTGCGATCCAGGATGAAAAGTAACCTATGTCCTTCTCCAGGTCATGGTCTACCCTTGTGCAAAATTTCATCCATATCCGTTCAGCCGTTTTAGCGTGATAGCCTAACAAACAAGCTTACTTTCGCATTTTATAATAATTAAGTTAGGATTTATTCTAATACCAGTTTTACACAGCTGCACCATTTCTAATATGAATATTTTACCCAAATTAATTTGATTATTATTTCTGGATTCTTTTGGTTACCTCACTAGAAATTGGCTGGTGCTATGACGGTACTGCAAATGGATTTTCTCAAACATGCATGGAAATATCGTCATTATTTTCGAAAAAACAACACGCGAAGTACCTATCGAATTTACGGTCAAAGAAAATAAAATCTATTGCAGGAGCGTTTTTTGAATTTGGAACATTACAACGCTAATGTTGTATGAAACGGCGTGCTGGGGTTATTAAATACTGTTTTCTCAAACATGCTTGGAAATTCGAGCATTATTTTGACAACCTTCCTCGAGATAAATCGAAATTGCTGTACTGGCCAAATACATGCGAGCAGCGGCCACCAAAAGTTGTATGAAAATCCACATGTGTCGTGGTTTAGCGGCCAAATAAATTACATAGTAAACTCATAACTATCGTGAAATTTAAAAATGGTACGATCTTTTACTCCGAAACATGGCCACCAAGGAGGTAACTTGTCAAAGGTTTTATTGAAATTTCGAACTGGCTTGCAAATAGAAAGCTGTATATTGAAAAAAAAAATGATAAATAACTTTTTTACAAAAAAAACAACCGACTTCCAACAAAAACACTAAAAAGTGAAAAATAACTATAATTTCGGAAGCACATAACATAACATCACGCCTTGTTTCCTCGAAGGGTAGGGCAGAGGTGTACCTGTAGTACACCCACATTTAATATTATATTTAATTAAATTTCGGAAGTCGGTGTCTTTGGTTTTGTATTTTCGTTTATGGCCACCGACTTCCGAAATATAATATTAAATGTAGTGGTTTGAGCTGTGTTGATAGACCAATCAGTCACGGTTTCCTTTTATATGTACATATGGCTAGATATATATGTATTGAGAACCTCCTACTTTTTTGTAGTCGGTTAAAAATCATTTATAGCCAGAGTGCATGTCATGAAAATTCCAATAAGACCAAACACGGGTAGGATACATTGTTTTTTAACGGAGTTCCAGTGCCTACCATCCGGCTTCATCATCAGATCAGTTTGATGGTACCATTTTGATCAGAACTATTTATTTAAATTTGCTTCGCTTAACTATCTTAATCCAGATATCTCATCGCCACCCGTGAATTACGTATCACTGAGAAGTTCCGGTGGCCATCTGTGGCCTTCTTCATCTGTTCCACTTCACCAAATTATACTTTCTGAATGCAAATGATTGACTTGTTGATGAAAATATAAAAATTGCTATAGGTATGCCTATAATATTTGAGGAGTTCCCTCAATTACTCATGGATCCCAACATCAGAACTGGACTTTGAAAAAAACGGGACCAATCTGGAAGTATATCCATTCAATTAAAAAAATAATTTTCCAAATCGGTTCATAAACGACGGAGTTCTGAGGTAACAAACATTTAAAAAAAAAAAAAAAAAACAAAAAAAAAATACAGACGACTTGAGAACCTCCTCCTTTTTGTGAAGTCGGTTAAAAATGAATAGGTACATTGGCGCGTGAAAAATTAACGTTGTTCGTCATTGAATCTGTAATTTAAACATAATTTACTTTCGCAGCATTCTTTTGAGCAAAGCACTATAAATGCCTCGGCTGAAATGGCAATTGCTTGACTCGTATTATTAATAATAATATTAAAACACTTTATTTCGGGGGCATAGACCCATATAAACCTTTAACCTAATATATTTTTATTTGCTATGACTCGTTACACCCACACAAGACGTCATGACCCATTGCTTCTGAAAGGGACAGTCAAATCGTACAGCTATTGCGTTCAGAATACCGTTGTTGCTACCCCGTATACGGGCCAGCAGGGAAGCTACTTTTTTGCGCATGATGGCCTGGAAACCGTCAGTGCGCGCTTCAGCGAACATCCCAGACGCGCTGCACCACCACGGCAGACCCAACAAAATCCTGAACGCGTTATTGTACTGAGTGCGCAGGGCTCTGTAGGCTCGCTGCGTATATCTCACCCACAGGCCGCTTGAGTAGAAGGACTGGCAATAAGCTTTGAATAGTGTAACCTTCTTTTTAGTGTATTGCCTATTTCACGGCCTTTACAATAATGTACTATTATGTCACAAATAGGTACTTACGAACTTACGAAGATCAAGGTTTAAATAATTGGCAACCCTTTACCCTTTACCCGCGAGCTTCAAAGATGATCTGGATGTAGAAAGGGAACGAAGAGCATTGTTGGTTCGATGCAACATGCTTGTTTGTAGGTTTGCTCGTTGCACATGTGAAATGAAAGTGAAGCTTTTTCTTGAAATAAAATGATTATTTATTTTATTTATTTAAACCATATTGTCAGACAATTTACACGTGCAGCCTCTGGAAGTCTGGACAAAATGTATGCAGAAAGCCATCAATGGTCTTCGAGTTCAATAAAACAATGCATTCAGGATGCTGCTGGGAATGCCAAGCTTTTCTGCAATGCGTCGGGAATGTTTGCTGATGCGCACATTGATGGCTTCGCAGTGATCAGACGTAAGTATGCCGCCTCGCTGCTGCAGAGGGTACGGGGCAGCTCAAACAGTCTCCTGAATGTCATTGCGTGGAAAGATTGCCCGCTCGTCCCTTATTTAATTTGTCCCAAATTATGGATGTTTTTTCTGAAATAAAATTATTATTATCGGGAGTGTTTTTTTCTCAGCTTTTAGGCTGGTTTTTAGCCACATTTCGCCAAAGCCAAGTAAATGCAGCGTGTGGTGAATTTTATCGTGAGAGTGTACTTTCTTCTAACTGCATAAATAATTATTCATAATCATCATCATTTCAGCCGAAAGACGTCCACTGCTGGACATAGGCCTCCCCAAAAAGTGGGGGGATTTGCCATAATATGGCGCTGCTGACCATCTGTGAAGAATATGCTTGGTATTATCATCGGCTTAACTAACTTTACATCCAGCACCAAGCGGAACACAAATAATTATTCTTATATTTATTATATTATTATTTTCCTACTGTCAGCCCCGTAATTGCGTAACACAGTTTGAATCGGAATCGGAATGATTTTGAACTATATTGCTAATATTCATTGCTTCATATGTTAGAAAATTTTGTCTGCTCAACAACGTAAATAACGCAATGAATGTTATTGAATTGTCAAATTGAAACCGATTCCTACTGATAGTGTGTTACGCAATTAGCCCGTAGCTCACCAACAAATAGATCGTCACTTTTTTGCGACAGTTGAAATCTATCTCAGAGAGATAAGCAGTCAATTCTATGGTCTCCTTAACCGTCAGCTCAGCATACATTGACATCAGACAGGTTTCGGTACCAAAAGCGATCTTCCACTGGATTTAACACGATACAATTAAATTCATTGGACTATTTGATCTTTATCATTGCACCTAAACAAATAGAGGACCTAGCTGTTTAAACTGAGATTGAATAAAAGGGATTTTGGATTAAATCTTAATGAAGATAAGGTTTATATTTGTGTGGTGGTTTCGTGTTTAAAATGTGAAAAAATTGTCTCATTATGAGTGTGTATAGTTGCAGGCGGTCCAATGACAAGTTGAAGCGAATTATTTAGAAGTGACAATAGGATGTCGGATTCAACTTGGCTTTTTCTTAAATTTTGAATGGGTTTGCTCTTGACCTTAGTCTAGGGCAGAGGTGACAGAGACAAAGTCGACGATGGACTAACTTTGAAGAGATTAGGGTTGTATGCGTTTGGAAACACAGACGCAGGCAGAGAGTTGCTTGGCATTTGTGGAGAGGATGGCCAAGTAAGAAACTAGACCTTAATCGATCATCTTCTGTGTAAAATACTTCAAACTCCAATAATAATAATATTACCTTAATGGGGTATACTAACATTATGGATCTTTGTTGTCATTAAAGAAATTTTGATTTTATGATAAATGCTAGCGTACTGGAATTGACTAGGCGACTAAAAGTATCTCATTCTGAATTTGTGACTGTGAAGACAACACCGTGCATAGATATTATGAGCCGTGCCAGACCTTTTTTTTTTTGGGTGGGAAATTTTCAAGTAACTTCCCGCTCTAGGCAGAGCGGGAGGGCCAGACTTTTGCTGACTAAAACCCACCCGTGTTCCTTCCGTTGCCTGTGTTCCACGGCCACGATATCCCTTTCGGACAAACTCGCAAACCTGGCAGGCATTGGCCCTAACAGACCCCGTCAGTAGGTACTGACATCTGACGCGAACCTTGTCTCTCCCTTACGCGTTCCGCCTCCTCCTTCGCGAGCATTACTGCTTCGCAGAAGGAAGTGACGGTTTCCCATGCACTCTCGCTCTGAACCATGGCCTGAACCAGGACCGGCCGCGAGAGATCGCCGCCGCCGATCGCCTCCGTGAGACGGTCAGACCTCCACCGTATGCTCCACCGTGTCCTCCGGGCGATCCACACAGTGGTGACACCCGAGCGTTTCCTCCCGCTTTATCCTGAACATGAACCTCCCGAAACAACCGTGTCCGGTGAGGAGCTGTGTCAGGCGGAAGGTGAGGAAGCCGTGGCTCCTCTCGTAGCCACTCCTCAAAGAGGGGACTTATTGCCACAATTGTGGCGCGCCCAAGTGCCAAAGACCTTTCCAACAGCTTTATATAAGGTATAAAGTTTAAAAATTAACCTTACAAACTTTAAGGAGTGCTTAGACCATCAATAATGAATCCTGAAAACTTTTACTATGGGACCAACATTGAAAACGCGAAAGAAAATTTGCTGTTCCATACTAAAGTTTATACTTACTGTTGTAAACTGTATGGGACTTTTTTTTTTTGCGATACCTTTATGCTCGACGCACTGACGCATCATCGGTTGAGTGTAAGTTTGCCTGTTTTATTATATTTTTCTCCATTGTTACCCCATCGCCACCGACGATACGCGACGCATCATCAGCCAGATGTGCGCCCACCCTAAAACTCAAAATAAACTGAACGCAAAAAACTTTCAACTTACACCACACCACAATTTGGCACATCCAAATGATCAGCACGTATTCAGTACAGATTAAGTCTCAGGTCTTTCGCTCGACGGAGTGCGAATGCCCACTCGATCGAAGTCCCATAGCCCATTGTTGCAAGGTAAAAACGATGATGTCTGCGAACTGTTGTCGCATTGTTTGCGCACTGATCGAATTAGTGATGTGCCTCTGTGGACTTTTGCAGTGAGGATTATGTCAATGTCGTTTTATTGGGCTTGGTTATTAGAGCGTTTTGTTTGTGGTTGAGGTCGTTCGGTTGTCATTTGTTTTTTTTTTCAGTTTGGGAGAGATAGCTTTTTGAGATGATGGTAGGTACTTACCTACCTACTTAGTTCATGGGTGGTAGGTAGCGGTAGGTACTTGGTAGTTTATTGGTCCGTGTGGTGCCGGACGTAAAGAATAGCACTAACCCATTTCTTCCCGTGGGTGTCGTAAAAGGCAACTAAGGGACTAATTACTAGAGAATGGGCAGCAGCGTTCACTATGCTTTTTAACACCATATTGCGATCGCCAACCCGCCTGCCAAGCGTAGCGATTATGGCAAACCCCACCTTTGGGGGAGGCCTAAGTTCAGCAGTGGACGTCTTTTGGGCTGAAATGATAATGATGATGAGGTAAGTATTTAGGTACTATCGCGAGTGTGCATACCGGACCACTTTCCAAAAAAAATACCATGCTCACGAAGACCACATCTTTACTGCCCCTATTTGCGTCGACCAATTAAAAATAATTTATTTTGTTTAAATAACTCAGGCTTTGTTACTATAATAGTAGTTACACAGATCTCTGACCACCCTTTACCCATTTTTTACTGTCTTTTTTAGGGTTCCGTACCAAAATGGTAAAAAGGAACCCTTATGGTGAGACTAAGTCTGTCTGTCTGTCTGTCACACCTGGATATCTCAAGAACTACTAAAGCTATCAACTTGAAATTTAGAATAGTTTTAGATGACATTTGCCCAACTATTTTGCAAGCAACAAAGAAATTTAAAAAAATATATCTTTTTTGCAAAAGGGACTGAAAGGGGGTCTTAAAAATTAGAAGTGGGCTTACTAGGGTATTTTTTAGGCAGCATAGTCTCTGACTTGTGATGAAAAATGTAAAAAAAAATACCGTCCCCTCCCCCTTATCTCCGAAGTTCGCAGAGATAAAATCAGAAATTATTCTATATGATAGAAGCCTAAGTAAAGATTACAGGAAAAATAAAACGATGTCTCTAAATAGCACAGTTTTTCAGAAATCACCAACATCATATATTCGTACGGAACCCTCGGTGCGCGAGTCCGACTCGCTCTTGACCGTTTTTTTATTAAGAAAGTAAGTTTAGCGAAAATCTGATGCGGCGATGCTATTTATTGGTTGATGTCTTGATGAGCGTAGGTAAGCGTTACATACCGGCCGAGCGCTGCAAGCAGGAATAGTCCTTACGGGGGTACGATGTACGCACCCGTGATAGTACCTAATTAGAGGATAGGTGGTAGGTACTCACTTTGATGTTTTTGTACTTACTGATGATTTGGTTTGACAACTTACTGAAATTCTATTGCCGATGCTGCAGCTTTTTGTACTTAAACCAGGAACCGTACAACCCCGGTTAAGAGTTAAGCCTTTCGAAGGAGTAACCCATTCAATGGGTTACCTTTATCATGATGTAACCCATTGAATGGGTTTTATACTTGAAACCCAGTGAAAGGGTTACATGATAACCCATTCAATGGATTCTATACCTACTTGAAACCCAGTGACATGAAAAAATCATAATATTATGTTATTTCGATATCCGCCCAGCACGCGCAGCATGATCAATTATATCTCTATTCTACCCAGGGACCATTTTGGTTACCATTTTAGAAAAACCCTTTCAACGGGTAACCAAAATTTAATTTAAGTCGTTCAAAAGGGTTACCCATATCGTATGGGTTTTTGTTTAACCATTTAGAAAAACCCTATCGAAAACCCTTTCAATGGGTAACCAAAATGGTCCCTGATTTAAACTAGGTATTGAATAAGTAGGTAACTTATCGATACATAAGAATGTATCGGTAATTAATATGGTACCATTTGTTTGCACAACACTTGAAACATTCACATCACCGACAGCCATCGTGAATCTGACATAATTACACTCCAGCAGATCAGACAATAAAAATTACCCACCCCAAAAAGACGCAACGTTAAGTATCATCAATCGAATCAATCAGACGCACGTCCACTCGACGTACGGCATTATACCGATAGGTTGATGGCGAGCTTCGATTATGAGACGGAATTGAGTGGTAGGTAGCAGTGTATTAATCTGCGACGAAGTGTATTGCACTAATAATTTTACATTTCAGGTTTTTTAAACTAAGAACTTGCCTTACGAACATCGAGATATAAGTACTAACGTACTAGATAAGCTACGTCAAATAACTGAATTGTCCTATTCTTCGTAATTTGAATCTTTAATTCACGCAGCGCTAAAATAATAACAATTCGTCTAAACCGTAACTAATTTACCACAGCGCTAGATTTGCTGCGGCAGTGTATTTATTCTATAGAATTTATTATTGTCGGAAGTACTAGGCGCGAAAGAGCTAGAGAGCGACTGAGTGAGGTGCGGCGCGATCGCCGCAGTTGAACGAGACAAAGTAGGAATTTACGGTGTCTTCTCTAGTACGTTAGTACTTATATCTCGATGCTTACGAAGGATTTATTGGTCGAAGTAACACTTTCTAAAGGAACCTTTACTTGTCATCAATTGAATCAATCAGATGCACGTCCACTCGACGTACCGCCATTATATCGCGGATAAGTACCCGATAAAGAGCTTTAATTTATTATGAGACGAAATTGAGAGGTAGCACCTAGAGGTAGTGTTTGATATAGATACTTAAGACGGAGATATGTGCCAGCGACCTTGAGTGGTTAGCTTGCGTGTTCTGTACTGAGCTCACACAACGCGTCGTACGTTCAGCCAGTAATAGGACTCGCTCATCAAGGAGCGCTGTCCCCAATTTGACGCATTATTAATTTATTATACACAAACCAAAAGGTATTTTAATAAAACGCGTATACTAAAAGATCAATAATTAAATTATCTTTAAATTGGTGAAGGTTTCAGAAAAATACGCTTGGTAGATTTTGCGCCATTCTCAGTTTTTTATCCGCGTTAGACATAACTTTAAACAAATTAATTTCACTTTGTAGTCTCAGATTATAGAAAATCTGAATTTGTAGTATAAACATAATCTAAAATATTCACATATTATGTAATTGAGAAAATGCTCTAATTTAACATCTAAAATATTTTTTTCAAATCATTAACACTAGGTACCGTTTAGACGTGATCTTCAGTATAAAATCATCAAAAGTCGATTATCGTTGCCTTAATCTGTGACCAAGTGTTTCGGCCTTTGGTTTATTTTTTTTTCTATGAGCTTTTTGCACTGTTTGTAGGTACCTATCTATGCTGACAACAGATTTGAAGAGTTAGTAGGTAAGCACATTTATTTGTTAGTTGAAAAGAGAGCATGATCTGTGCCTAAGACGCAAATTACACGCATTAAAAATGAAAACCATTATGTTCAATGCTTTTTGGCACACAAAATAATATTCTAATCTCTTTTATCAAAATGACAACTTTCTTCAGTAGGTAGCCAATAATTGAATCCAAGCGTGATAAACCAATCAAACCGTATCACGCACTTATTTAAATAACAATTTAACCAGTAATTATAATACGGATCCATCACTTTGACGTTTGATCCTCAAACTTTTGCATAAGAAAGCTCCAGTCTGTCAAAAATTCGAATTTGGAATAAACGTTTCTGAATTCAAATTTCAAAAATAGAGCGATCCGTTCACGCCCGTTCATGCACAAAGGAACCATCGTGTTGTATCGATTTTAAATTTGTAAAAAATATATTAGCATGAAAATATCGATATAACGGATTTGTTCGTGGTACAATGTGCGACAAATACGCAAAATTGTATCCCTTTGTTAACCAAATAAATTAACATATGACATTAACATGTGTCATATGTGCATATAGGCAGTGTACGATATGCTAATTATGTTTTATTGTGATCGGTGTGGTGAATCGCCTATACATCGAAGCTATTTGTTGTTACGCGATTTCATGGAAAATCTGATAGCTTTATAGCTGACATAAGGCGTATTACGAATTTCTTGAACAGTAATGTGATACTTTTATCTATTAGTTACAAAGAAACTGATATTTAATGCAACGAGTTATTTTTTGCTTATTTGCAATTGCTACACACAAACAAATTGTATTTTACGATGTTATGTGGAATAAAACAGTGTTTATTCAAAACATTAATTTCTCTTTCGATTTTCGTTAAAGCCTCGTCGTCTATTCTTCTCATTTCCCACTTTATGTGATAACGTATGAAAGAGGATTTATTACGACAACAATTTCGTTCTTAGTAAGTACATATTCTTATTTATTTAAATATTGTGTATTTTCGAAATAATACTTTCTGTGGTAATATTTTCCTACAAGACATTTTTATGCTGTGTTTTTCTTATATTGCGAATATTCTTGAAACCTCTATTAAACTGATAAAGATACCGGATATCGAATCCCTTATGATTTTTTTTGCTACTAGCTGCGCCCCGCGGTTTCATCCGCGTAAGTCTCGATTCCGTGAGAATATCGGGATAAAAATTAGCCTATATTTTAATCCAGGGTGTCCATACAAAATTTTATCAAAATTGGTCCAACCGTTTGAGCGTGAAGAAGTAACAAAAATAAACACACAGACACTCACAAACTTTCGCCTTAATAACATTAGTGTGATATTACTGGAAAACTGGAAATTTAAGTGTAAATTTTATTACATGATAATTATATTAGTCGAAATCTGGACAGATATCAGTTGATCAAATCTATAACATGTTTTATATAGACAGGTTTATAAATTTCATGCTCCAATAAAAAAAAATGCTAATTGAATATATAGGTATTATTAGATTTGATACATATTATCATTCAAAGAGTTTTCATAAATGGACCATTTGCCTTTTACTAAATTAAGTATTTATAGCACTTTGCCAATGAACGAATTTGTAACGGTCTGTTGAGTTCCGTTGTGCATCGTATTATGCAATTTAAATCACAGTAGCCGAAGCAATAAAAATAACAAAGCTACCTGCATTTACACATGTTACAAAATCTGCATACATATTTTCGTGCCCCAGTCATATGTAAAAATCATTTATCCACATTTTAAATTCTTTTATCAACGGCACATGTACACTGCGACGCGAATCGCTCAATAGATTTTTTATTGCTAATAAAATGTGTACGTAGTTAATTTGCGTATGTTGCATTGTAGACCGCACATTGTGCGTATACGTCACTCCGCCGCCCTTAGGGCGCGACCCGCTGCCCTCGTGTCGCCAACATTTCACACAACGTTACAATTCAATTATCGAACGCTTTCATTGTGTCATATTCATAATTTTAAATGGCCTTCCACGTTTTGGTGGCCATGTCGATTTCTCGACAAAACCTCATTTGAATTTGAAGCAAACGGATGACATTTCTGACTTTTTTTGCGATTTCGTTAAGGTACATCTTGTATCACTTACGAATTTGCATTTAACTTTGTATTGTAGTTTTATTGGATCATATCGTACATGATAGACATATGCTAATCCTCATAGAAATTATATTGATCCTTAGCCGTTGGAGTTATTGCCTCCTTTGATACGATAGAATGTTATTCTTCAATCTAGCTTCCGTTATGATTTCTATTGATGTTAAAATTGCATTCTTATGGATCGATTCTTGACCTTAAATATTCCAACGGTCTTCTAGCTTAGAAATCGATACGTTATTGTGTTTTTTAGTAGATATTGTATGAAAAAAATAAATTTATTCTCGATTCAGTTGTTATGCTAGCGTTTCTTAAAATATTCAAGTGCGTAAAGGTACTACTGAATATTAAAAAAAAAAAGTTGCATGTGAAATGAATGCTGGCTAAAGACATTTTACTTGAAATATTAAGCTCGTCATCTAAATAATTCCACGGACTAACGGAAAAACACAACGTCATGCTTGTAGTCCCTGAAGGGTTGGAAAGGTGTCTGAGCTCCTGTTCCGTTGAGCTCCTTAAGTCTTGAGTTGAGCTGCACGATTACTGACAAGTGTTTACACTGATTGGACAGGTTCACTCAAATTTGTGTGGTTATTGCCTCAAAAGACTATTTCAGACACGGACCTACATGGTCCTCACATGATCTGACCAAGATTATGTCTGAACTTTAAAAGAGACTTTGACCCCTGAGTTTGTTTCACCATTTCTTCTCAGGGGTAGTCAGATAGGAAATGTCGACTCCATCTAGCTTCTTTTTCTTTATTTAAAATATAAAAATAAAAAATTAAAAAAATAGTTTATTAGTAAAACAAGTACAGGTATAAACAATTTTATGATTGGATCCTCCTTTTAGGCAGATAGTGCCTGTATTAGGAGTACTGTATATGACGTGTAAAAGTGATTCCGACATCCTATTCGAAAATAAAATAAATTAAATTGTTTATTCTGTAAAGAGAATAAACAATTTAATTTAAGTTCTGCCTTTTAGTTTAGGTACCTACCCACATTTCGCCAGTTATGTTTAAGTCCCATGTAATAGGGGGCGAGCCTATTTCCATCATTCGACCACAAATTCAGAACACGGAATAATGTTCGTTTAAATTTGGTTTAAATCGATTTGTACACAAATTACTTATGAAGTAAGTACCTACTTATCATACTGCGTTATTATTACCTAAGTGGTTGTAAATATAACGACAGAAACTGAGTACCTACCTAGCCCTTATTTGTTGTTTTTTTGCTTTTTTAGTTACTTCACGATCGATTGCAGTAATAGTAGGTAACCTACTTCATTTTCTGCGTAGCTATTTGAAATGAGTAAAAGAAACTACAAAACAGCTGGGTATTGGTATTTTTGGTTATTTACAAAAGGTAGATTGTTGTTTACAAACCTTTTCGAAATATCTCAGATGAATCTTGCAAGAATTTTTTTTTCATTATCGTCGTAGAGCCACAGTCACAGTCGTAATTATTTGACGATACAAAAGAAGGAGGTTGTTTATTCTATGATTCATCAAGGTCATTATTTATAATACTTACATACATATTGAATAATTGTAAAATAGTAAATGATGGCTTTCTTATTTATCAGGTGTGAGTGTGACACAAGGAAAATATATTATTTTCTACCTAAAACATAAATATTGTTTGACTTTACACCACAGTTTTGTTCAGCTTGACTTAAAGTTGCCTACTTTGCATATTGCTGATCAATTACCTCTCTATAGCGATAATTTACAGGGTTTTGTGTTTGACCTCGCCTTAAGCAATATGTCTTAATAGTGTAGGAAATTCTATCATCTTCTTATTATACAACATTATTTTTAGTATATGCGAAACCTGAATATAGATTTACAGATTAAGGAACTGAATCGATTTCAATAACTTTTAGTTTTTTTTTTCCTAAAAATATTTAAGTGTGATGGAAAATGTTATCACCATTAATTACTTACAATACAATCGCCCCTACGATTAGGTACCTACTGCCAAAATATTATCAATGAGTGCAAGACGACCCTGCAGGCGCGGGGGCGCCGTTAGCATGTTTTTGTACGGACAACCCGGTAACATAACGACCTTACAACTTTGTGATTTTTCATGATACAGTTTTGAAATTTTGTTTATAGACTCTTCACATAAAAATATTACACGTGTTTCGGGTTTCGCATATACAAAAAATAATGTTGTATATAAACAAAAGGAGAAACTGACTGACTGACATCAGCGCATAGACGAAACTACTGGGTCTGGGAACATGAAATTTTGGAAACAGCTTTCTTTTGTAATGTGTAGTGGGAGTACTGAGAAGGGTTTTTTTGGAAATTCAACCTTTAAAGGGGGTGAAAATTCCTTGAGTTGATAAACTTGAAACTTGGCATTATTACTTATCTACGTAAATAATAAAGTTAGTGATTTTTAGATATTTTAAACTAATTGGGGGATGTCGAGTTTATAAGGAAGAATTTTAAGGCGTGGTCCGATTAACTCGAAACTCGATAGTTATACTTATAACTTACACGTTATAGAATAGCATGTATCGGGGTTTTACGAAAATCTACCCTGAAAAGGGGGAGTAAATTTTACTGCCTATTACAATGATGGCGAGCACTAAGAAGGGATTTTTCGAAATTGGTTTTTAAAGGTGATGAAAAGGGGGGGGATTTCGTTTATGAATAATCTTATTCTTAAGTTAATGAACTTGAAACTTGGCACGAATACGTTCTTATATACTTAAATAATAAAGTGTGTTTAATATTATATTAATAATTAGTCAAAACCCCTCAAAAGAATTTTAGAGGTTGTTAAAGTTTGTATGGAAGAATCTTAAAACGAGCGGTCCATTTACTTATACAGACAGCTGTGCTGCTGGGGAGTTTGTTGCGCCACTTCTTCTTCCCAGCTAAAGCACTAGGAAGTGGTGAAGGGTGGGCGTTTTTGGGGGACTGTCTCATGTAATTTTTGACGTTCGAAAAGTGCTGATTCTCAGCCTAGTTTGAATAAATGACTTTTGATTTGATTTACACATGTGTCAGAAAAAAAAAGAATTACGAGTAAGTAAAACTAAAAATTTAATGACGAAAGAACCTTGTCCCCAACAAGGTTCAATTTTTTTTTTCTTTTATCAATAATGTTGAAATTTGTCTCGAATACTTCATTAACTACATAAATAACAAAGATCGTAATCAATAACTTTCTAAAACTACCTTTTAATGGGGGTGTTGAATTTTATATAGGGAAAATACGAAATCCATGTGGATGAAGTCGCGGGCTAAGTGCTAGTTTAACATAATATATATAGTTTATTTTATATTTTTAACCGTTTTATCTATTATCGTTTTTTTATAAATATAAGCTTTGATATTATTTATCTAGTTTATATTTTTTTTTGCATTTTGAAACATTTCAGGATAAACAGAAAAAATAAGTTGCTACATCATTCATAATATTGATCAAGAAATAAACTAAATATTGGTCGCCTGCTTTGTTTTCTCAATAAGCAGTACAACGAAATAACGCTAAGTGGCCATTGAGTGGTTCAGGTGAGACGACCGCAGCCTGTCATACGAATTTATTCTTGTTTCATACACCAACTCATCATAAACAAAAAGACGAAGCATCAGAGTGAGACCGCGGCGCAGAACGCGCGCAACCAATTTGCATTGTACGCCCGGCTAGTAAACGTTTAAAATTCTTATTTCGAACTGTTGGTCTCGTTCTGCATAATAACATCCGTAAGGCAATGGCAGTTACTTGGCCAATGGGGAGGCGCGGCACGCACTCGTGGGCGTAGTGGAGCGCGCGGATTGGTCCGCTCGCTCGGGTTTATCACTCGATTTGTCGGTAGCGGCGTCACCGCAGTCGCGGCGCGCGATTGTCGATTGTCGCCATTGTGTCGAGCGAGCGACGGACGCGCGGAGCTCGCGCTTGTTTGAATTGCAACACGCGATACGATAACGCAAATCGAGTAAATCGATCGTGTAATAACAGTTACGTACACAATGACAACAGTTTTTAATTATTGAGAATTTGTTTATTTTTGCGATAAAGATTTGTGTGTGCAGTGCCGACGGGACATTTTGTTTTTGACACGTGATTGAAAGGCTTCATTCTGGATCTGGAGTTACATCAACGTGCCAGCGGTCACTTTATGAGGTAAACAATAGTTTTCTTTGTAAAAAACCTGTGTTCGAACGTTTTAATTATGGCGGCTGCTCGCTGAGGTCGAAAAACTGGCGATGGGCGATGAACTTGTGACCAATCGATTTGTTTTGCTGTTTGTTCCACGATTGTAGTTTCCTGCTTTTTTGTCTAATAAGTAAAATACCCTCGATCATTTTTCTTGGTAAATAATGTCAAGGCCGGCGAAGAGTTCAAGATTATCTACCTGCTGAAACTGAATGAAGTAAGGTAGGTATTTTATTAAGTTCTTAAGATTTATTTAATTGTATTGCATGTCTGCTTTTCTTTTTTGTTTTTACCTACCATTTTATACTTACTATTGCACTGTATCAACGCTAATCAGCTGATTGGTGCTGTTACATTACGGAACGAATAGCATGTATTGTAGCTACCTAGCTACCTACGATAGGTGCATAAAATATGTGAGCATCTCAGAAAAAACAAAACATTTATTTTTGTATGTGTGAAATGTGACCCTTCCACATTAATTTAATTCAGGGCGTGTCCACTTTTAACAATTTCAATAATGCGACCTCAGATTATAATGCGACATAATCAAATATTTATAAGAATCTATTTTGTGTAATTGAATCTTAAGAATCTGCTTTATGTCACTCAAGATCATTACTTATGATCAGGTAGGTACTGTTATAGAGGTTCTATGATGATGCATCATCCTGGCCGCTAGTTAGCACTGGCAGCTTCATAAAAATAAATATAAAAGTTGGAACGAAGCATTGAAAGGATGGATTGTCACAGAGACAAACTTAGCTTACGAACGAATATGTATTAAAATTTAAAAAAGATAAAAATATAAATTTATACCTATTATGCAAAAGGATTATTATTTAATAGTGTAGCACGTTCTGCACACTTTAGGAGGTACCCATAGCTTATGTTAGTACCTACCTACTTAATCCAATGTATACTTAACTATCAGTCTGTAAGTATGTCAGAATCAGAATCAGTACTTTATTTGCTATGAATGTAGGTACAGGTTTATGATGTTGTACATAAATTAATGAGATCGGCTAGTCTACCTTACGGCGTGCAAATTATTACATACATTAAAATATTAATACAAACAAAATAATGTAACAAAACAAAACAGAAATTAAAATGAAGTCAATTAATAATAATATAGCCAGAAACTCATTCTTTTAAATAACAAATTCCTCCGGTTCGTAGACTAGTGCCTACTCGTAAAATTCTAGACAGTCAAACAGGCGTAAATAAAATCTATAAAAATAAATAAAATTAAAGTTTCTATTTGTAATAGGTATCAAAATAACAGGTTTATACGGTGCATAGGTATAAAAAAACAATTTTAAAATGTTTTTTCCGTCTGGTTTTTTGTTCTGGCTAATCTCCAAAACGGCTGGACCGATTTTGTTGGGACTTTCACTGGCAGGTAGCTTATGTTATAAGGAGTAACTTAGGCTACTTTTGTTTTAAGAAAATCTCTAGCTGCTGCCCGCGACTTCGCCCGCGTACTAACCGCCGCGTAGGAACTTTATATGGAAATTTCGTGTTTTTATTTACGAGTAGTAAAATAAAAACATGAAATTATCATATAATGTTCCTACCTACTGAACGAATAAAACCTTAAATAGCATTCGAACTTGGGCCGTGCGCCTTTTTAAGGGTCGGGTAATCGCCGTTGACCTTGGCCATACAAATACGCGTCCCGCTGACACCGCCGCGCGCCGCCGCGCCGTGCGGTTTCATAGGGAATACTTATTTTGAAAAAATCACAGATTATATTTATAGATAATAAATTAGTCTGTTCATACAAAGAAAACATGAAAATATCTTAAGTAGTTTGAAAGTAATATCGTTTTTTATGCTGTAGGTAGCCATTACTACCTGCATTTATTTCATAAAGTATTTTACTACCATACTTAAATATTCAAGAATTAATGTGTATGCGTTCTAGTATATCACACTTTTTTTGCATAACTTACTTGCAATTTATGAAGCCGTAATAGCAGATTTACAAGTCACTAAAATCATATATCTGTGCCTTAATCTTCCACCCCCTCTAACGTCGTCGTTCTCGAAGAGCTGATCCTCTGACCCTGATGCTGTGCATGTTTTCTTTACACGCTCTTACTGTAGACTATAGGCACCTACTAGATAGTGTTACCGAGACAATAGGTACCTACCTACAAGTACGAAGATAATTCAATTCATTCCTTATGATTTGTTTGAGAGGCTTGTGTGTGCCATGCAGTGGAACAGTTACCAGGCTGTTGTCAATGTAATGTAACCTAATCAAATCCAATCATTTATTTGCTTACTCATTTGAGTGTTAAATAATGAAACTGATTCTCACATAACTTCTTATAAGATTATCGAATCGTGCTCCGGTACTGACGCCGACGCCCCGGCCGTCGCCATTTTCGGGGCGTCGGAGACCGGAGTACCGACCAACCTATCTTTCTACATAGGATTTTATAATATCTTGATTTAAACTTAGTTTTTATTTCAAATACATTAAAATCATTATCAATATACACCGTGGCATTTTAATAATTACTAATCATTCATGAAAGTAAAAAAAATATTTATTAACATTTGAATAATTAAAAAATATTTTATGACGCAACTAATTATTTACAATAGGTACTTACTAAATTAAATGACTAACTAACTAAATAGACAAGTAAATATACAAAAAATAAAAGGAGACGCGTCGAAGTAGGTACTCGTCCGCATCGGTGTCATCCAGAAACGTGCCCAGCCCAACCAGCAGCATTGCCACGTTGAATGGCAATGCTAATTCTTTGGCCAAAGAACGAGCCAGCCCTCTGGTCACATTTCTTCCTACATAATTGCTGATGCCATGCTCGTTCCTTCTGTGTAGCAACAGCAAGTAGCAAAAGCTTTAGGAGGTACCTATCTTCTCATTGTTTTAAAGGACAACACAATGCCAGAAAACATTGACATTTATCTTTGTCAAATATTGTTTTTCCTGCTCGTGGTTCTAACAAGATTCCAGCTGGTAGACGACTGCCAGGGTTACGAGTCTGTCCGAAAGGGATATCGTGGCCCTGGCACACAGGCATTTGAAGGAACACGGTGGGTTTTAGTCAGTAAAAGTCTGACACTCCCTCCCGCTCCGCCCAGAGCGGGAGAAGTTATTTGATAATTTCCCACGCAAAAAAAAAAGCTGGTAGACCATCATCATTACATATTACAAAACAAAGTCCACCCGCCACCGCCGCGTCTGTTTGTCTGAACGCAAGAAACTCAATGGAACAGATTTCCATGCGGTTTTGACCAACGGGCGGAGTGATTCATGAGGAAGGTTTTGATATATAATTTCATTAAGGTTTTGTGTAAATTGGCTGAAATATGACGCGGATTTTTGAAGATGTCGGTAAAAATCTTGCTGACTGGGGTCCACTGGCGTGCGGTTTACGTCAGTACGTTTCCGTGGCATAATTTCCGACCTCCACGCGGGCGAAGCTGTAGCCAAAAGCTAGTGTTTTTTACTTACAGTTTTTCAAGTCTTTCTAATATTTAATACATTATAATGCTAAGATACTAGATCGTTCAAAGTTATTAACGTACTAGCACCTGTCATTATTTTATCCTTTTTATTTTTAGTAGGGTGCCCATTACTTTCTATAAATTCTGAGACAAGCAAATATTTTTCCTTTTCTTATCGTTTTTTCTCTGTTGAGGATCGCGACCGGGTACTATCTGCTAGGTACCTTACCTATACAATATGCTTGCAAGCTAGAGATAGGTATTTTAAATATTTTCGGTGTTGAACTTAAGTTTATCTATTAAAGATTGTCTAAAAATTGACGATATCGAAATTTAAGTAATACATGGAGTAAACTTTTTTTGCGAATAATTATCGAGACTAAAAGACTAGAAGAAAGTTCTAAATAGATTATTTTATTTAGTTCTTTAACAACTTCTAACAGGTATAGGTAGGTACTATAATATTACGCTTCTGGAGTGATAATAATTCTATGATAAATATTAAAGGATTGAATATAATTGGACGAGAAAAAAAATACCAATAAGAGCACGGATTCGGAATTAGATAACGTCACGACAAAAATACCAAATATATTCGTTGATAAACTTGATCATGCAGAGGAAGATCGTCTAAAATTTTTAAATCTGTTAATAGTTTAATACTGAAATTCATGGATTAGCAGAGCGTACAGCTGCCTTCTTTATAACGTATAGGAGTCAAGTATGACTGAAACTTCCACTGTCTTTTCTCACCAAGCTGTCGAAGAGTATACAAATAAGAAAAAAGAGTGTATGTGCTTATGAGCACACGATAGAAGTGAAAACTTACGACTAGAGCTAAGTATACCCGATTCAGCGTCACCGACCGGAGCGTGACGGTTCAGTTTCGTTCACTGTCCAGAATGAGCGCAAAGTGCGCGTAAAGAAGTTTTCACTTCAATGACTGCATGAGGATCAAGACCAACAGTCCCCATAACATATTTACTGGCCCCTAAAAATCGGCAATGTTTTATAAAACCAATTAGTGCCTGAACTGATGGCCTAATGAGGCCACAATCGCCTCTCCTTTACAGCGGGTCGTAAAGACCCCGTATTTACACGTTTACAATGGTGATTACCCTTTGTGGCAGGCCGACGATTTTTATTCTGTTGTGAGTTATTCAGATTAATATGTTGGTGTCTGTTGTGGAGGAATGTGAGGAGTTCTTGCTTTGTTTGGTTGATAGTGTGATGACGTCACTAAAAAATGAGGACTGGTCGAAGACACTTCTGAAATGTAAGAGGAAGCGTGATTGATAGCAAATCAAATCAAAAGTCATTTATTCAAACTAGGCTGAGAATCAGCACTTTTCGAACGTCAAAAATTACATGAGACAGTCCCCCAAAAACGCCCACCCTTCACCACTTCCTAGTGCTTTAGCTGTGAAGAAGAAAAGGCGCAACCAACTCCCCAGCAGCACAGCTGTCTGTTCAAGCAAGCAAGCAACCTCAAGAAGCTGAGCACCGTGAGCATAAATCATAGCACACAATTTAGTTGTGTTATGTCCTGCAAGAAACGGTAAAATTCGGCTAAACCATTCGTTCTTATCGGCGATCTTTCTCCCAAATACCCAAGCCTTAGTGTTGTCTATAATAGATGTGCACTTGCTTGTTTGATTCTTTCAATCATTTC
The DNA here is from genome assembly GCA_948098905.1 of Tiliacea aurago. Taxonomy (NCBI): domain Eukaryota; kingdom Metazoa; phylum Arthropoda; class Insecta; order Lepidoptera; family Noctuidae; genus Tiliacea; species Tiliacea aurago. Next base: position 26,010,577 of record OX402581.1, on the reverse strand, counting down.
TTACCACATCGGAAACATCAAGCCCATCATCTCTTATTAGCATACAATTACTAGTAGCTTCAATGACATAAAGACCAACTTGAAAATCAATACTCGATCCACCACTAATTCTGATTACCACCTCTTCGGTGTTGGTTACATTTTAACATGAGCTTGTGTTCTCGCCGCCAGCAAACAGTAGATCATGCATGCGTTTGCGCACCCAATTAGTACCTCTCAACGAGCGCCGATTTCACTTAGGTACTCTACTGACAAACGACTGTTTTTTTTGGTGAGACAAAAGGCTGTGGTTCTTTTAAGGTTACTTGTAAGGAACTTGAGATTTGATGTTCGTAGCATTGTTGCCTTCGTGATCCTAGTTAGGTTGACTTGGAAGTTCCATGCAGTGTCATTTTTGATGAATTCATGACTGGATCGTCAGGTCTGATGCCCGGATATACTCGTGGCAGCTTGAATAAATGTAACTGATGCTACTCTTGAGTTCCACTTTGGTTTTGAAATTTGCAGTGAACTTCTAAACAGTGGTCAATACTCTGGCCATAATTATTTCAGCGTAGCGCAAGTTGTCTTCTGAATAGACAAATAGCCCATCTTCGTTAAAACACTATGGCCACAAAGGCGCTTTTCCTATTACCCAGATATCACAAAAGCAAGCCCCAAATTCTCAAAACTGACGATGAATGGCTTATTTGAACGTCAAAAATCGATCTATCCAGAAAATCAATACAAAACTCGGTCAATCCATGAATTATATTTCCCATAAAACATAACCGGCGGAACCATTACAGGCATCATAAAGAATGTAAGCGCATTTTTCGAGCGTCCAAGCGAAATCTCAACGGTTCGACGACTGGTCGTTAATTGTCAAGACAAATTCTCTTGGTGTTTGCATCGGCGATGTCTTACGACTCCGTAAGTAGTTTACAGTAGCTTATTTGTTCACTACCGTGGTTTAGTTTGGTCTTTCGACAGGTTGTTGAAAAGCAACCGAACTTCTTACAAAGTTATTCAGAAAACAATTGAATATAACGATAAATTATGTTTCCAAGGGCATGTTTCACTACTCATCAAATAAATTCAAGGGATCTTTATTGTTGGTGGTGAACCGGGTCCAGTACAATTTATATCTCCCTATTCTAGTTGGACTCCCTATTCGAATTGGAAAAATCAAATAAAGCTGAAAACGGCAGACGTCAGAAATAAACTCCTGCGCTTGCTAATGAGCGGTAATGACAGGTCAGGTGTCAGAATCACGCCTTATTTAAACACTCATTATGGTTCTTCCATTTGCATGGTGAAGCAAACTGTTGAAAAATTTATAAATGTATTTTGTCGAGAAGCTAGTTCACTGAAAGAGGAAATGCAATTCTTAAACTTTTTTGATAAACCTATTCGGATGTAAAGGTAAAAGGTAAAGGTACCTGCTTATAGGTATCTTCAACAGACACCTACAGTAGCTACGTATACTGCGATTGTCAATATTTGGTGACATATTCACGTGCTACTGTCAAATCGTTACCCTTGCAGGAAACCATCGGCGTTTTGTTTTGAAAAACAAACTATAGGAATAAAATAACGAAGCAGAATAAGTTAATATTTTAACAAATGTTCTGAGGGTATGGTGTTACTATTCTGTGTTTCTTTGGACAATGAAAGCATGGTAGATTCAATCAATTCATTAATTGGACTGAAACAGAGACTAAGCTAGGTATTTCTAATTTCCCTACAACAACAGCTAAAGCCTGACTGAATTTACGGTTCACTGGTTGTTCCTTTCTCGACTTGATACAAGCTTTTTTTTTCTAAAAAGTAGGAGGTTTTATGTTCATCGATATTTTCGTCAATTGTTGACCGATTTTAAAAATTATTTCGGTAGACGAAGCTTGCGCTGTAGTCCTTTATAAATTTGATTATCTTTGCTTGAGTAGTTGTTGAGTTCGCTTCGATAATACGTGTTCCAATTTGTGTATCTATGATGTTATAGGTAATACTTCTTGTCACTGTGGTTTACATAGCAAGTAGTGGTATACGAATTGGTGTGGGTAGGAACCATAGCGAAAAAGTGACAAAAAAAACTTTAAAAAAAATCTATATAAATTTTGTTACTGATTCTTGAATTACATTGCTGTTCGTATTGAGGTTGCTCTATTCTGGTCCTCAAACAGAATACAAGTATTACAGTACAACACATCTATTATACATTTTTAACTCGCATAAAAAAACTAAAACTATACAAAACGCAATCACCATCAAACGACGTTAAAACTAGAAAAACAAACCTGTAGTTACGTTAATTGCTGGTAAAACCTCATAATGCCTTCTAACAGAGCGTCCGGAATTAAGAATAACATAACCAAATAGCAGCCAGTGGCGCACGGTTGCACGGTGACAAATATTGACACATTCCGCTGACAAACACACAGACACACACCCTTTTTGACCCAAATACAGCCTTCCAGGAACGTGAAACGTTGAGTTTTGAAAGAAAAACGTTCGACGTTTGAAATAAAGTTCGATTGGTTATCCGGGATTTGAATTTCATTAAGTGGGTCACCCTAGTTGCGCATATTTATTTTACGCACACATTAATTAGAGCGTGCTGTTGGTGTTTTCCTAATGTGACACAGACTGACACAGTGTCAATGTGTGTTTTGATACAGTGTCAATGTAGTTACGGAAACGCATGTAATTATCATGCGACGATGTGACGTCTTGTCTTGTTATTATTAGTGTGCATTAACTAGTCGTGCAACTAGCAATATATTATTTGTCTAGACTAGTTACGCCGATTTGATCGATTGAAACAGAATTTATTTTAATACACATCTTGTCTGTTACCTGATAGACTGAAAATGGCTATGAAACAAACTTAAAACGTTTCATTATCACTTTTGAGATCCTAAATAAATAATAAACGTGATGTGTGAGGTAAAATATGTTACTTGTTAGCGAAATATTTTATTTAATACTAACTTACCCATGTATTTTAACCGCTATCAAACGATAATGACATCGAGCAGCTGTGCCAAACAATACCCCATCACGCAATACCTACAGTTAAGAGTCTGCAATACCTCGAATTGCTTAGCATAATCCTCTGTTATATCGAAAATAATGCAGCATTAATTTTGAAATAAATATATGGTAAAGTTTAGGATTAATGTTATCTACTTTGTTTGACAAAAACACGATTCCATAAAATTTTCTCGACTGAAACATATTACAATGTTACCTCTAAATCGAACAATAAACCGCTGGTATTCAAAAAGTACTTTAAACTAGATCATGAAACTTTTCATAATAACTGAACTACATACAAATTAGAAAATATGCTTATTAGGGTTCCGTACCTCAAAAGGAAAAAACTGAACCCTTATAGGTTCACTCGTGTGTCTATCTGTTTGTCCGTCTGTCACAGCCAATTTGCTCCAAATCTACTGAACTGATTAAGTTCGTGTAACGTAAATATATGAATTTTGAATATGGGGACCCCCATATTCATAATTCATATATTTACTCTTGAGGGGCAAACAAGACTATTAAAAAAAAAGTATGGCATACTTTAACGTGTGACATATCAAATGAAATGAAATGTCTTGTTGTAAGGATTTCAGATATGAATTTTTTAATAATTTTGTGATACTTAAAATTTCTAAAACTATTTAAGAAAATAGATGAAAATTTACCATATCTCCGAAACTACTGAGATTTTGAAAATTGAAAAAAAATCTGTCATCATTGAAAAATAAAACAGAAAATAGTTCTTTACTTATAGATTACAGGAAAATCTATAAGAAATCTATGGTCTTAAAATAACATGGTAAGTCTCTCAATATTGTATGTACAAACTTACATTTGCAGGAGGATGAGGGAACATGTTTTTTAACTACAATGTTACGTTTTTTCTTGGGATAAATTCATCCCAACTACGGTACTCGTCATTGTGCGTGGTCTGACATGCACTTGCCGGTTTTATTTTAATTACCAATATTATTAACGTAAACAAAAAAATACCTAAACTATCGGCACTTTGGAGCCATCTCCCTGCGGCCCAGCTGGACTCAGTCTCGCTTGCTCGCGTGACCGCGAGCAGTAGTGTGCGACTTGTGCGAGCGAGATAAAGAGTCAGGTGGCGCTGTTGTATGATGGACTCTTAAGACAACAACAAAAACATAAGCACAATCACACCTACTAACTACTGCCAATCGTACCAACCCTAGCACTAGGGTGACCATCAATTATGTCGGACATACGTTTTCATACATTTTGTCATATACGCCCGTTATAAATGATTGTACCACCCTACGTCGAAGTTTGCGGTTGAAACTGTTTTCTATAACAATCCCTGAATTGATTTGTATCATACAATTCATACAATCGTTTTGTTTGCATTTGTTTAGTGGTGATCGGTTGGTTGGCCAAAATTAGGTTTTTGTGGTTAATGCTGACTGTGTTGGTAAGTTGGTAATGGTAATTATTCATGATCATTATCATTCTGTTCCTAATTTATTGTTGGTTCTTGTTATAATGGATATTTAGTTATGGTTTAAGGTGCAATATGAGAGTTTCAGGGATTGATGGACGATATTCATACGTCGTAGGTTAAAAAAGTTAAAGATTAATTAAAAAGTTATATTTCAACGAAAAATAAACTCTGTTGGTACTCTTTTGTCATTTACATTAGGTGTTAAAAATCATCATCATCAAAGGATAAATACACTTTATGGTTTAATTCATTTATTTCTCAAAAATAGAATACAATTTATTCACTTACAATGAGATAGACTGGTTGCATACCTACAATACGCATTACATAGTAGGTATACATTATTTTATTGTGTATTTTAAATACACTTTATGGTTTAAGACATTTATTTCTCAAAAATAGAATACAATTTATTCACTTACAATGAGATAGACTGGTTGCATACCTACAATACGCATTACATAGTAGGTATACATTATTTTATTGTGTATTTTAAATACACTTTATGGTTTAAGACATTTATTTCTCAAAAATAGAATATAATTTATTCACTTACAATGAGATAGACTGGTAGCATACCTACAATACGCATTACATACTCGTAGTAGGTATACCTACATTATTTTATTGTGTATTTTAATTCACATTTAAAACGTTTTCTTCCCTAATTCACTTTCTTCCTCTCACACCCTTAAGCATAAGCTTTTCATTACTTCCACTGCGCATTTCACTTCTTACCGTCTTACTTAAGGTGGAAGCATAGATGATCTCACTGCCATTTTGTCGCTAGATGGCGACACATCCACAATTTCGAACATTTTCAATTTTTACACTTAACATAGACATTTTTAATAAACAACTTTATTCTTAGCGAAACCTAGGGCATTAACTTGATTTTTTTAGATCATCACTGTGCTTGTTAACTGGTATCATACAAAGATTAGAACATAATAATGATTTAGCCGCATGAATTTACTCTTTACACACACATGCAAAGTAAATAGTAGTAACTTCCGACTCCACTAGATGTCGTTTTATTCAAACATGGTTGGAAATTAAAATGTCCAGATGGTGTTAATTTTAAAGAAAGAGGACCAAATTATTTATATGATGAATATCCTTACAGTATAGCAAAAACTGAAAACAAATATTAATTTACTAATTAAGCATACTTTAAATTACTAGAGGATTGTTATGTTCCAATCTATTTCTTAATAATATAATTATTGGGTTACCTATGCATACTTTTGTTTCTAGGCTCGATATCAGATACCTTTTCACCTTATCAAATTATTCAGATAAATTATTTTGGGTAATAAAGGTATATTGTACATAAATAGGTTGTTGTAATGTGACTGAACCTAAATAGTACCTAACGTGTAAATAAATTGTGACCTGTACTAAATAAATAAAAGATTATGTATTCAATTGTAAAGCGTTTTATTGTATCTTACTATAAATTAATAATCTTTATATATGGTTAATATTTTCATACAAATATCGTTTTATTTACTCTCACTGCATTTACCTAAATATTTTCTGGTTTGATTCGAACCATCGACTCGTACCACCACACAAAGATAACATCCTTTTTATAATATTTTGATATTTACAATTATGATTCTGAATTTAGTATTAGAAAGAATTATGTACGTAGATAACAATTTATGTAACATCACACGTAAGTGTAAGTATCTTACACAACACAAAAGTGGTTGCTAGCTAACCATAACATTTATGTTTCAAGAATACCCACTTATTATACAACTTTGAACAATAAATATTCTTTTACAATTGAATTGTTTGGCTGGTACCTAAATACATGAGTGAAACATATGTACACAGAAAAATCTTATAAACTAACAAATAACATAAACTATACATCGCTACGTAAAAAAATAGCATAATAATTAGTCTATAATGTTCCCACTGCTGAGACTCAGGCCTCCTCTGAACAGTGGTGATGAAATAATTTACACAAAGCAAAGTGTCTGCTTGGATTCGAACCATCGACTCGTACCACCATACAAAGATACATAAAAAATACTATAATAAAATATCTTCTCTTCTACACGCTACTTTTTGCTGCGCCGCCGTCGCCGCGCAGTATCAATCTTCTGCTTGTCACTTTTTACTTCCATTTATATCATTTCCGTGCGATCTGAATCAATTGCTGGGAGACATAGTTTTCGCTGCAACAAATGAATTTACACAGTTTTGTTAGACTATTCTTACTGAACCCACACCTCAGAAACCTGAGGATTAAGTTACGAAATGAGTAAGACTTATATTTTCATACCTTTTAATTCCTTGATGTCTAGACATTAGCATTTTTCTCAACTCGTCTCAAAATAATTTCCGGCAGTACACATGTTTTGAAAAATGTTACCAACTTTGGCATCATAGCGTTGATAAATTCCTCATCCCGGTTAACTTCTATGACAGTCAATGGTTGGGTGACAGATATAAAGCAAATGAAGTAACATTTACTCATTTTGGTAATTTGCAATTGACCCTGGACCTAGAATCAAAATAATAATAGCTGAGAAACAATCCAAGAAATACATTATATTTATACATACATGAACCAAGAAATAATGATCTTTGTTACTTACTTGATAATAATAATTATGCTTTTTGTTCATAACTAAAACATCGTTTTCCAAATGAATAGGAAAATTTCTATTTTCTGATGCTTCTCTAATATTTTGAGATTTCCTTTTCAAGGAGAGAAAACATTTTATTTCTACAATAGTATTTTCTGCTTCTATAATACCTGTAAAAAAGAACAGTTTTTAGGCCTACGCCACTGAACCAAATTAAAAAATCCACGCGACACACAAGATCCATGGGGGAGGAACCACAGGCAAAAGCTAGTTATTTGTATATTTTTATTATTGAATAATCTTACCATCAGGGCTAGCTGCTAAGAATCCAAAGTCTTCATCAATAAATAGACCTGATGGCTGATGACTCACTAAAAATCATTAGAAGAATTTCCATGATATCTTTTCAATGTTGCTTGCACTTTTTTCCGTGATTTTCGCGGCCCTGAATACATATGTCGTATATAGGCAAGTTTATTAGTCGGATTCATCTTAGGCAGAGTTGCAATTCAATCTGTAATCAAAAATAATAATTAAACACAACAGCAAAAGTATCGTAATTATGAAATGCTTCAAGAAATTTGTATTAGTCAGAAATAACACCACCATTTGTCACCATCAATCAAGCTGTCAAGCTGTGTGTGAAAATTTGCAAAACAACTGACAGAACATGAGAACAGACCAAATAGAGATGTCAATCTGAGATCGATTGAGCAAAGAATCGATTTTTTGGAACAAATAAAAACGTTTTTTCAAATCGATATCTAGTACTGAATCGATACAGGGAATCGATATTTCACCCTAGAACATCAGTATTTTGTTTTTTTGAATTGTTAAGAATTGTGGTGGCGGGAAAATTACGAACCATATCCAGTGCAAATCCTTTTGCGTAAAAATACGGTTTTTTTCCAATATGAGACTAGTTAAATTCTTTTCGCTCATCGATCGTTTTTTCGCCCTCGTAAACGTGTACGTTACCCTAGCAGGAATCGATTTTTCGTTTTTTTTTTCAAAACGACAAGGGGCACCAATTTTTTATGTAGGGGCACATTTACAGCAGATTAGGCACCAACTATACGTTCCACTCATATAACTATAGGAGACACTTTCTTGCTAGGGTAACGTACACCCCGTAAACCCCTACATTGCGAATTTCATCGAAAACAAATGATTGATTTTTGGAAAATTATTTCTTTATTTGTGAATCGATTTTTCATATTTCTTTCGAATCAATTCAGTAACGGATCTTTTTCGGAGAGTTTTTTTTTGGTTCCTTTCGTCCCTCTGGGACAGGCAAAGTGAGCTGAGACCATACAGCCATTTTTTAGAGAGAATTGACGTCCCTATTAGGGGGAAATATTTGAAATTTAGAGTAGGTAGGTATGTGATGTGATGACAATCAACGAGTGTTGCTAACGTTTGATTTTGTATTTCCTCTTCTAAATCTTACACTTTTTTAAGTTTTAAGGGTTATTACTATTATAATATAACTCTGTATCACCTTCAAGCAGAAAAGCATCCTTTGTACATAAAAATAACACTTACCGTCAATAAAACACAAAAACACTTCACTTTTAAATAAAAACTCTTTCACGGATGGCACTCGTATGAATGGTTCTCAGTAGTAGCCCCAGTCACCAATTCTAAACCTGAATGGTGCTTACTACTTACTTAGCTACAACCATAAATGAATGATGTACAGCAGTGGTGGCTCTGACTTGTAAGTCAGAGCCACCACTGGTGTACCTATATCATTCATCGTTTTAAATATCAGAACATCCTACAACTTACTACTAAAATACTGCCCTATGTTTTATTTCCCCTTTTTCTTGGTAAACTTCTTAGATGGCAAGACCAATTTATCTCGACGCACTTTGACGTGTGCTAATAATAATAAAATGTGCAATTGTTATGAAAAATCAATGTGGTTTGTCTGTGTATTCACTTATCTTGATGGTTTCACATAAATTAAATATGATTCAATCAATAGATGTAAGTAGTACCTACGTGTCACCATTGCGTAGGTAGGTAATTAGAAAAAAAATTGGTAAAATTGCCTACGCTGATCGCCTGATTTAGGTATACCCTAAGTTTACATGAACTTCTATTCTCTGATTTTATTCAACCCAAACCAATGAATTAGTACCTAACCGTGTCAGAAAATGTATTATCAGTACCTACTTACATTCAGTAGAAAGATTTTTAAATCTTTAGGTACTTTATATTTAAAGTAGATAATACAATAATTACATTAGTATTGTATCTGTGTGAACCAAATGCAGATCGCAGATATTTTTTTTCACTTTCTAGCATTCTTTCTCATTCCCTAATAAAAAACATTTTATCAATCATAAAATGTAAAACCCGCGGGCAAACCCGCGCGCCGGCGCTAACTTTCTAGAAACACAATTTTGGAAACGATTCGCAAGTTGTCAAGACAATCACGCATGGACTGACTGGAGCAATTTGGCAACAACGCGGGGTGCGTCTGAATGGCAACGTCGCATCGCCGGTCACTCGACGTGTAACCTTGGCGCTTGTTCCAATTTTCGAACGAAATTTCGAAGCGCCATCTATTATAAATGTTTACCGAACGTAAACTCGTAACACAACAGCAAATAACTCTTTCTTGGTGGTTCTTCAAATTTCTGTTAGATGGCGCGATTCAGGTCACTCACACATGTAAAGATTTTTCGTTTTTTATTGGGTCTAATTCTCCTAGAAATACTGTTTTTTTAATAAAATTTTGGCGTTAGGCGAACATAATACATTATAAAGTCTCATTATACTTGCTTTTATTCTGCAGAAACCGTTTATTTACGGAGATTACAACCCCTGAAAAATGTATGGCGAGGCCTGTCTAGGCATCCGCCTTAAGGAAACACCGGCTCGAGGGGAGAGCCAATCAGGAGCGAGCTCTTTAAAACCATCCCCGCGTCATAAGCCATTATAACACCCTCCTTAATATTAATATTTTCCACATTTTTGAGCACGATAATTGTCAGCTATATTAAAAGTTAGAAACACGTGGTGGACCGTGTGTTGGGGTATTAATGCTCGTGTTGTAACGTGGAAACGTTTATTAATTTTTTGGGGGGTCATTTTATTTTTTTATATTAGTTACATGATTTTGCAGTTATGTAGGTAATGTAATAATTGATGAAGATATACGGGTTGTTAGGGTGACATAGATTAATAAGCTTCTGTCATTTTTAAACCTTATGCTTGGTATCAATTTGCCTAACTAAAGGTTAAATCATTTTGGATCATGTAGAGATCGGATATTCGGATGCATATTTACCTAAAGTTTGAGAGTTGACTAGTATGGAGTGGGCTTCGGTACGAGAAGTGTCGGTTTCCAAGACTGACGATTTTTTAAGAACTACTCTTTTGTACTGTGTATCCCCGAATAATTATATTTCATTTTAGGTTTTGAAGAAATATTAATAGTGTTTTTAAAACGTATTATATTTTCCACAAAATTCTTGCCTAGTTCTAAATAGATAAGAAATATTTGTTATACTTAGGAATACAAAATTGTATACCTACATACTGTTATTAATGAAACCCGCGATCCCGGAATAAAGATATATTTTAAGAAGCCGTTTCCATACTTTGTATCCTTTGCCAGGAAAAAAACATACTTTAGGTAAATATGCATCCGAATATCCGATCTCTAACATGTCCAAACGTAGCAGAATCTTGTTATGTAAGCCTGTTTGTATGATTTCCGTAATTCCCTCCTGCTTCGCTATGCCTGACCAGACCCAAAATGGTCAAAATGTCTCTATCTGAGTTAAGAACCACCAGGGCTGACACTATAGAATACAATGACTGATGCACCATTTTAGCTCTGAAACCGACTCCAAAACAGGAATATAACTTCAACCATTTAACGAACAATCCTTTTTTTCAGTGCCGCTGGTGCGATGTGCGACCGGACTGGCTTCGGGTCGTCCATGGGCCACTTCCCCATGGGCCCCATGTCCGCCATGGGTGCCATCGGGTCCATGGGCTCGATCTCCGCCATGAACGGTCCCCAACAGAAGAAGGTTCAGGAGGAGCACATAAAGAGACCCATGAACGCTTTCATGGTGTGGTCGAGGCTACAGAGGCGGAAGATTGCACAGGATAACCCAAAGATGCATAACTCGGAGATTTCGAAGAGATTAGGTGAGTGTTTCTTATTATTTCTTTGGAACAACTAACTGATGGCGTCAGTTTCCACCTGCTGCTCAAGGCTTTCACAACAGGGTAGTAATATAAGGCACAGACAAGGATCCCACTGGTACAGCCTTGGACACATGTAAAATATGACCGTTTGATTGTTTTCACAAATGAGATAATCGGGCAGATAGTTATTCTTAGGATAAATAGGTATGTATTGAAAAATTGACAACCACGTATCAGACGGATAAAGAGTCTTATTAACTTTATTCTTTAGGTAGCTATTGATAATTTTATCCGAGGATTGAAAAATCGGCCCTAAGTAATGTTACCATGTTTTTTTTATATAAGGAAACAATTTATAATTGAAAGAAAAAAAAAAGAAAGAAAAATTGTTTATTCTGCACAAACAAAACACACATTACAATTAAATAGGTAACATAAATTGCACACAAACAAAGTAGCCAAAAGCCTCTTAATCAAACAATAAAAAGTTTGACAATGTTATAAGTACCTAAATTAAATCATCAAGCACAATATTTAGTTGGATTGCTTTCATGAATTTTATTCTTGTTAAACTTGTCAGAGTAGGTTCAGCTATTTCTTAACCAGATAAAGAACCATTCTGTTTAACCGTTTATGTTTCATCTCAGCAACCAATACAAAGAATTTTGCTAAATATTTTATGTCAATACATGGTAAATCAATATGTGTTTCAACGTACGTGAAACAGTAACTTTATTTGAACATCACTACAAAACCAGTGTCTGATGTGTACTAATACATGTGTACTAATCTTATTTGAATGTAGATCATAATATATGACGGTTATTTTAGAAGCAAGGGGAACTGTTTCAAGTACCTATCTTCGCACATGTTAACGTTGTGTGAATCTAATTATGGATGACTTGTTAGATCATAAGCACAAACAGCAGTTATTTCGCCTCTAATTTGAGGACCTTCTGTATTTCTATGGTCCTTTCCAAGAGGCTACACCATCGAACTCTCTTAGACCCAGATAAAGAAGACTGGTCTTTAACTACCTACCATACTCATAGAATATTCAATTAAGTAAAGCAAAACCGAATCAGATCAAACAAAACCGTAACACTAAGCACGATTTACCATTTCTAAATTAACGTTATGAGTAACAAAACACCTTTGTGATATAACTATAGTAATATACGATTACGTCACTCCTCTAAGACGCCATTGTTTCCCACAATCCATTCAATTCGGCACAAGTAAATTACTATTATGGTTAGCGATGGATCCCACTCTGTAGTTTGTAAAGGGCTCATTTTGATTGCAAATTGATCATTCTAGGATCTCGTCTGGATTATGATTTATTGAATCAATTTAATATTAATTTATGGAGTGAGAAGTGGTTTTGTAGGTGGATTGTTTGACAGTATTGTCTAGCTCATTGTCGCTATTGTGTCTCGTGAGCTATGTTAAGATGACAAGCGCTTGACGGGTTTGTTGTTGCATTGTTGTAAGCGGATAATGTCAAAAAATGTTGCTTAGGTATTTGTGATTGTACTTTGCCAACGTGCTATAATAAAACGAACGTCTAAAGTACGTCCTAATTTAAACTATTCCCACACTCGTTTCCTACTGGTAAAGTTCAGAACACTACCAAAAACAGCTTGAAAACAAGTTAAGCTAGACATCCACTCGCGAACAGTCCATCGCCCTTCCACAGAAACGAGTCCAAAACTCTGAAGCACAAATTAAAAATAAACTACAACCTAAAGACGAAAGAAAAAAAAATGGCCGCAATCAGCCAACAGAAGCTTACACAGCGGGGTATTCTCGAAAATAATCAACAGCTCAAATGTAAGCACAGTTTCGTATTCGAAATTTAAAAACGCCCAGAAATAGGGATGGGAGGACACGAGCGGAAGAGTATGGAAATACGAGCAAAACCGACCACGGCCATTCTGGCGGTGACGGCGAGAGGAAACGACATTTTCTATTTTTTCCCCCCTCGGCTTTTTCAACTCGGCCCGTGCGATGCGGGGTGTGTAGGTACCTACTCGGTTTTAGACACCTATTTGTTAATATTGAAGATGGGGTTTTTTATACGGTACGGTGTTCGGTTTTTTAATTGAAGGAATATATTTTTAAAAGAAGTATAAAGGCTTCTACACACCGGCGCGACTCGCGACGCGAATCAAAGGCACCGCTCGTCGCGCGACACGCGGGGCCTTTGTGGCGCGTCGTGTGTCGCGCCGGTCTGTAGAAGCCTTAAAATGATAGTCTTTCTACGTGGTTAAGTACTAAGGATCAACAATAGGGATCCAAAGCTTTTTCTAACCTACACAGGCTGCTGAACGAATTTCATACAAGTATGTAATGTTTTTTAGGAAGTTAAGGACCATAGTCCCTGCCAATTGTAACGAGACAGTTACAGGCAGTATTTTGAACCGCATCAAGACTTAGTAAGACATCTTCATTCGCCAAAATTAGTATTACGATCACATCCCTCTTCAAAATTCACCGAACAGCCAACGCCATCTATTGTCGAAAGAACACAACGCGTTGAATATTAGTTTTTCCTTTTGCAAGTGAAGTGAGGGCGACAAGGCTTTACGTAAAACTGGTATTGTCCTGTTCAAATACAGGGCATGCATTATTCATAGTGGCACTTTTTCGTCTTGCGTTTTGTGTCGTATGTTTGGATTAAAGGGTGGGGTTTAAAAACGAAAAGTCGATATTTTCTTTGTCTTGAAGACTTTTTGATAGAAAGTTTAGGAGCGAATAATAATTAATATTCGATAAATCCATGATTATTAGAATTCTTACTTACATTATGTAATAAAAAATATCTAGAAGATGCATGACCTTGCAAATTAATAATGGTACATGCATGAAACTAACTTTATATAAACAGAGAATTTTAATATCGTTTGAAATAAAGCTATAAATGGTCTGTCATTAAAAAAAGTAAAATTTAAAAAACCTGGAATCTAAAAAAAAAGTTAAATTCGCGGTTGTTTTACTTTTGCTTGTTTTTAACCGACTTCCAAAAAAGAGGAGGTTATATGTTCGACTGTATGTTTGTTTTTTTATGTTTTTTTACCAATGTCTCCGTTATTAGATAAATATATTAATTCTTAGTTATTACAAAAAATATCTTCTAGATATTTTTTATTTTACAATGTTTGTAAATATGTGCGCACCATGTATCTATCACATAATTAATATATTTCTCCGTCAAATAGGGGCCGATTTTGAAAATTTGTTATGTGTTTGAAAGGGTATACTCCCGAGGTGGTCCCATTGCCACCAAATTATAATCTGATAAGGGAATCCCATAGAAATCGAGGCAAACCCTCAAATTTTATAGGCAAACACGTAGCGATTTGGATATTTTTTATAGTAACTCGTGCATTTGCATTCGGGAACAACCATTTGGTGAAGTGGAACTGATGATGGAGACCACAGATGGCCACCGGAACAACAGTATTTAACGGGTTGCGATTCTATTAGGTGCTTTAATATGGTTGCTAAGCAATTTATGCTCGTCACAATGCATATGGTGAGTGGCACTTCTCCTGGTTCATACCAGGAAAACTCCTCAAACATTAACGTCCCTGCGTCGGGAAAAGCAATATTTTGAAAAAGGTGATGTGCTGCTGATATTAGGCTATTGTAACTTAGATAAATTAAAAACTGACCCACTAAAAAGTGAAACAGAAAAAACTTTTTACAAAAATAAATAACCGACTTCCAAAAAAACACAAAAATAACTTTAATTTCGGAAGTCGGTGGTAAAAAGCTAATATACAGATCTAATGACACTGACTTCCGAAATTAAAGTTATTTTTAACTTTGTAGTGTTTTCTTGGAAGTCGGTTATTTTTTGTTTTACTTAAGTAAAAAGTTTTTTCTCACTTTTGTTTTCAATCTATCAAATCAAAATGATAATATGATAGATAAAAGAAGGCAGAAGTCAACGAAGTACAGCAAGAACAATAGGCGTGTCACTTTCTACAGTGCAGATAGTCGTCCAACGTTTCCGACAAACTGGGCAGAGCATAAGAAGACCAGGAACTGGCAGACCAAGATGTATAACGGCTCGAGAGGAACGATTTAAGGCTTGTAGAACAATCACCCCCCCAACCCCTCCATCCCTTCAATTTTTCACAGAAATTGTTCTACCGGTGTCGCGTCGCGCGACTAGTCGTGCCACTATGTAGAAAAGCCTTTATTGTTACAACCATGCTCCGAAATCGGCACCTCACGGCAGTTAAAGTTACAAATCAACTTCAGGAGACCCGTAGAGATGACGTAAGCGAGCGGAGTGTAAGCCGGCGGCTCCTAATTTGACCCTACATAGACCTTCAAATGATCCAAAACTTGAAAGGAAACATCGGGTAGCAATATTACGTTACGCCCGCGAACGCGTAAAATGGGGAGACGAAGAATGGGCAAGCGAATTGTTTTCTGACGTATCCAGATTTATGCACATGATGGTTGGTGAAGAGTCTATCGATGGCCACACATAATCAGCCTATAATGTTCCCACTGCTGGGAAACAGGCCTCCTCTCTGTGAAAGGAAGTGGGCCGTATTCCACCACGCGGGCCCAGTGGGTGTTGGTAGATGTCACATGTCTTCGAATTTTTAATTCTGGGACATCGTTTCCTCACGATGTTTCCCTTCACCGTTTTGAGAGCAGTGATGATGAAATAATTTACACAAATTAAAGCGCCTGTCTTGGTTCGAACCCACGACCTACAACTCGGTATGTCGAGACCGTTACCACTGGGCCACCACTGCTCGATGGCCAGGGGACCGTTTTATTCCATCTTGTTTTGAGGAAAAAATGCCATTCGGCGGTGGTTATAATACAGTTTCATTAATGCCACTAGCTATACCTATTATTTTAAGAGTAATTTTAGTTGTTCGTACTGACCCGTTCTTTGTCCGCGAGTGTATATAATCCTTCTAAATTCCGAGTTTTTATTTGCTAGACAATTGCTGCGATCGATCTTTTTTAGGGTTCCGTACCAAAATGGTAAAAAGGAACCTTATGGTGGGACTAAGTCTGTCTCTCTGTCTGTCACACCTGGATATCTCAAGAACTACTAATGCTATCAATTTGAAATTTAGAATAGTTTTAGATGACGTTAGCCCAACTATTTTGCAAACAAGAAAAAAATATATCTTTTTTGCAAAAGGGACTGAAAGGGGGTCTTAAAATTTTGAAGTGGGGCTACTAGGGCATGTGGGATATCATATGAAAGAACGCTGTTTGCACATTCTCAAACATTTATTTTTTATTTTTTAGGTCGCATAGTTTCCGACTTTTGAACAAAAATTAAAAAAAAAATACTGTTCCCCCCCCTTATCTCCGAAGTTTGTATAGTTAAAACTCTGAAATTATTCTATGTGATAGAAGTGTATGTAAAGATTACAGGAAAAATAAATCAACATCATGTAAACGTACGGAACCCTCGGTGCGCGAGTCTGACTCGCTCTTGACCGGGTTTTTTTTAAAATAATATGGTAATTAATATTACAGAGACAACCCGCACTGGGCCCGTGGGGTAGCTCATTCCCTCTCGAAGAGAAGAGGCCTACCATGTCCCAGCAGTGGGCACATTAGGCTGATTCTGACAGAGACAACACGACAACAGTAAAGGTCCTCCTGGAGAGAATTATTCAGTGGGTCGTCGATTGTTAGAGTCATATCTCGTTCACTCATCCTCCATAGAAAAGGGAGGATCCTCCGACCAGACGGGTGTTGTGTCTGGTGGGCAACTGGCCGACGAATGATGTCGGGATGTTGTATATATGCTAGCTGCGCGGTAAACTCTGCTTGCGCGATGCAAGATTTTGCGTGACGTCAGTGTGACGCGTAGTTCGCATGTGCCGATGTTGATGCCGCCACAGAGTCACTTGGTAACTAGATTATTTACTAGGTTATTTTTACTCTTACCGCCTAAAATACCTAGTTGGAGGACCTGTTTTTAATCAGAAAACAATTAAACCACACGGTACTTTTTGAAATTTCTCAAATCGTTGTGAAAATTATACGCTCTCGATATCAAATCAATCATTCCAATCAAAAATCTTTTCTACCCCTCAATTGAAGACAAAACGAACAAAACATGTGATATCGTATTCCCCAAACATGTGTACGCATCTGCGTTGTGCGGGTGCGCAGTGCAACCTGTCGACAAAACGCGCATTGTTTACCGATCGCGCACAAATAAGTGCGCGTTTTGTACTTACGAGTACGTCAAATCAATCGTTATGTCGTCGATCGGTACAAAGGTATGTGCACAATGGCGCGAAAGTTTTACCGTGATTCAGTCGATGCTTGGCGTGTGGGATGGCGAACTTGTTGGCTCAAAGTGTACAACTGTGGAGTACGTTATGACAGAATACCTAGTAGTAATTGACATCACACATAAAACATAAATAAATGTTTTAAATTAAATAAAGCATAAAACACGTTAAGGATGCCTTTTTATAGTTGAAATCCTTGAGTTTTGCAACATTTGATTTTTAATCCCCGACGGAAACAGTTGTTAGGTGTTATAAGTTTAACGTTTATGGTGGTCTGGCTGTGTGTCTGCCTGCGTCATCGTAGCTCCCAAACAGCTGATCCCATTTTGTTTGTTTGTTTGAGACGTGACTTGGTCGAGAGTGTTCTTAGCTATGATTCAAGAAAATCTGTTCAGCCGTTTGAAGATTATCAGCTCTTTATAATGATGAGATGTTTTGACACTGTTATAAGAATTTTAGAAAGACAGACAAACCCTGTATTGTCAAAGGACTACTACAGTGCTAAGGGCTCCCCGCAGACAGGCGCGACACAACGGTGCGTCGTGATTCTGGTAGAACAATTTCCATTAAGTTTTCATAGAAACTGTTCTATTAGAGTCGCGTCGCGCCTGTCTGCAGGAGCCTTAAAGCGTTATGTGAGTAAAGGTTGCAGCGTTGTTGCAAAAGAAGAGGTGTTATTAAATAATCGCTTCTACATACGGGCGCGACACGAGACGCGACACAAAGGACCCGCGTGTCGCGCGACGAGCGGTGCCTTTGAGTCGCGTCGCGAGTCACGGTCTGCAAAAGCCTTAAGGCTACAGCAGTTGTGTTTACAGCTGGCTTGTTCATGTAGGCAGCTCATCAAATGACTCAGTATACCACAATTTACTGCCGGATGATGTTTTTCCAAGAATCTCACAAATGGATTGTAGTTAATAGAAGAGGGAATACGGGTTGTTGGGCGCTCGGCCGTTCTTATCGCACCGCTGAACCTCGATGCTAAGGATTTTTTTTTGACAGGCGTCTTAACTTCTTAGCTTTAAGTCATTGATGTATTAAATAGGAAGATAGGCCACTCTCTAACTGGCTAGAGAGACGCCACAGCGTCCTCACCTTCCGCCTGACGCAGGTCCTCACCGGACACGGTTGTTTCGGGAGGTTCCTGTTCAGGATAAAGCGGGAGGAAACGCCCGGGTGTCACCACTGTGTGGATCGCCCGGAGGACACGGTGGAGCATACGGTGGAGGTCTGCCCGGCTTGGGCGGAGCATCGCCGTGTCCTCACGGAGGCGATCGGCGGCAGCGATCTCTCGCGTCCGGCCCTGGTTCAGGGCATGGTTTGGAGCGAGAGTGCATGGGAGGACGTCACCTACTTCTGCGAAGCAGTAATGCTCGCGAAGGGGGAGGCGGAACGCGTGAGGGTGAGGCACAGTTCGCGCCCTCACGCCCTTAGCCGCCGTAGGAGACGCCCCGGGCGTCGGGAGTCGCAAGCTGATTTCCGGACACCGTAGGCGCGGGCTTGCGGACGGTGAGCGATGGGTAGCTCGCGGTCCGATAAGGACCAGGCCCGGGGCGACGGCGCGTTGTTTCACGCGTGCCTCAAAGAGATGTCAGCACCAACTGACGGGGTCCGCTAGGGCCAATGCCTGCCAGGGTTGCGAGTTTGTCCGAAAGGGATATCGTGGCCATGGCACACAGGCAACGGAAGGAACACGGGTGGGTTTTAGTCAGTAAAGTTCTGACACGCCCTCCCGCTCCTCAGCTCAGAGCGGGAGAAGTTATTTGATAATTTCCCGCCCAAAAAAAAAAAGCCCACTCTCTAACATCACGTAAATATTAAATGGACCCGATGTCGTGCGTCATGTGCTCGACAACCGAAATAGAGAGACATATTACGCGGGCTATACTTAGCCGGAACGAGATAGCAATAACTTTCACTTTTACCTACCCCTACCAACTCGGAAACAAACTACGATTCGGGTATTCTCCGCAAAGGGGGGGGGGGGCTTGCCATAATCGCCACGCTTGGCAGGCGTGTTGGCGATCGCAGTAAGCATTCTCCTTTTAATCTTTGTCACTACATCTTCTTTTAAACTGCACCGTTGCCTTATCATCTCATTTTTCAGCCCCATGGATTGCATTACATATTCCTCTTTATAATATTATAGTTCCGTTTGGTGCCGGACGTAAAGAATAGCACCATCCCATTTCTTCCCGTGGGTGTCGTAAAAGGCGACTAAGGGATTTACTAGAGAATGGGCAGCAGCATTCTCTATGCATTTTTAAAACCATACTGCGATCGCCAACCCGTCTGCCAAGCGTGGCGATTATGGCAAATCCCCCCCCTTTTTGGGGATGCCTATGTCCAGCAGTGGACGTCTTACGGCTGAAATGATAATATTATAGTCTTTAAAGCAGATATACTTGTAAGACATTGTGTACCCAGCCTTTATGACTTCAGAGCCCTGCTAATTTCTACTATCATTAG
Source organism: Tiliacea aurago (assembly GCA_948098905.1). NCBI lineage: Eukaryota > Metazoa > Arthropoda > Insecta > Lepidoptera > Noctuidae > Tiliacea > Tiliacea aurago. The sequence goes on along the minus strand of OX402581.1, from coordinate 25,990,547 downwards.
TTAACAGTATGATGGAACCTTAATTTTTTACCACACAACATGTTCAATTACTTGATCACCATCCTACACCCCCGTATGTCACACGTGTTTGTTTTCATCAGTGTCTGATGCATACCCTTAATAGTTTACGCGTAGGGCGTTGCAACCCAGTTAATATTAATTAAGGTAGGGAGTGGGCCATTGTGTGATGTGTAATGGGGGCCCAACTATCGCCTGGTGTCGTGTACCGGTGTACTACTTGATGACTATGTAATGCATATTAATTGTAAGTTCTAAGTCATTTGTGTTGATTGGTTCGACGATTTCAAGTTGAAAAGGCTATTACAGTTCAATTTGGCACTGATAATGCTGAAAGAACTGTATCAAAGTGAGAAATTGGAACTATTGAGTGTGAATTGGCGTTAAAGATGTCAATAAATTGTCCGACTGTTTGTGATGCAGACTCAATTGAATTTACAATAGTTTAGTATTTCAGTTTCTGACATTGTTGCTGTGATCATCACCACAGGAAATCAAGTAGGAAATTGATGACCTGTAGATCATACTTACCTACATTATAATAAAATAGTAACGAAGTCAATGCTGTGTATATTTTTTTTTTGAAAAAAAGTTATTGCTACGAGATCTGATGCCGAAAATATAGTTTTTAGAATTTTTGTCCGTTTTTCTGTTTGTTTTTTTGAATATATAATCCGGATTGGCACAAAAACGGCTAAACGAATTTACATATTTATAACCTGGATTAACACAGAATACCTACTTTTAATCCCAGTAGTACGTCCTCGTGGGATATTATCCGTCATCCAAGGTGGCGAAGGCGCGGGTAAAAGCTATATACTGTCGAATGCGTTCACTGACTGGTCAGGTCCACTCAATCTGTGTGGTTCTTTCCTCAAAAGACCATTTCAGACACCAATCTGCATGGCCTTCACATGATCTGACCAAGATTATGTCTGGACTTTAAAAGAGACTGTGACCTCTGAGTTTGTTTTCTTCTCAGAGTAGTCAGATAGGAAACGCCGACCTCGTCTAGTTTTTAAAATATGATTGACGTGTAAAAGTGTTCGTACAAACCTACTTACAGAAATAAAAATCATTTATCATTTATAGTCAAACAAGATCCGAAATATAGTCGTGCGACACGAAGAAGATCTAAGAGCTAAAAACGCTATTTTTAAGAATGCAAATAAATGGTCGAAGACCAAAATATTTTCTCTCCAATATTACACGATCATCGTTATGAATCCTGGGAGTCTACTCCGAAGGTAAATCCAAAGTATCGGCCGAATGAACGGCTGACTATGGCTGACTACGGCGAAAGCAAAAACAAAACGACAGTCAAAAAGATAATTCAAAGTCAAAAATGTGACTTGAAGTCGGGTAAGGAGTTAAGGACTCAAAGTCAAAAAAGGAAACTTTGGTAGTCAAGAAACGGCCAAACATTCGGCCGATACTTCGGATTATCGCTCCAGAGTAGACCCCCTATACAAAAGCCTAAAAGGCCTCTATTAACGTATGCTGTTCTGTGACAATCATTGACTGACTACCGTTGGTTGCCTCGACTATGTTCAGAGGACGACGTGCAACCACAAACATCCATCAGACCAGTGGCTCTCAATCTGTTTGGCGACGGCCTTTTGGGAAACAAAATATTTGACGTGGCCCTAAAATAATCAAAAATGGTTTTAAGTGTATTCTTTATTAATAATCATAATTATTACTTTACATTAGGTAATATTTTTTTACTTTATGTAGGAATATTTAGATCAGGATGCAAAATAAAATAAAATATAATTCTTTTTTTTTGGAGCCCTAAGGGCTCCGTAGAGCACACTTTGAGTATGGCTGCACCAGACAGACCCAATCATTAAAAAACGTTCCAATTATTTCCACATCCGCCATTCTGTGAACAACGAGCTCACACGAAGACCTTCCCGTCACCACAACATAATTAAAGCCACACATGACATTACCGCCCCATTCCCCATCTTTTAAGAAATGAATACCACGACAGATGCCTCATTGTATTACATAACAACAGCACATAGCTAATACCTAATTTACGTCGATTTTCCTCGCCCCAGCTATCGTAGGCGTATCGGAGTTTTTTCCACACTTTTTTGTTTTGAAAACTTTTTTGTTAGATGCAAGTAATTACAGAATACTATTGGGTATTTTGGAACGAATACAACGGGGGCACGGCCAATCGTAGGACCGTGACGAATCTCCTCAAAGAATTCTCTTCTCGTATAAAAGTTAGTCTTTTTTACTGACAAGACTATATAGTCCGCACAAATAACCTATACTCTTTGTAAAGAATCTATTAAAGTGATACTATAGTAAATTTTCTGAGAATGACTCTTCCGTTTGTAGACCGGGAGCTCATCTATTATAAGTAACTGATACAAATTGCATAATACTTTTTTTATTTTGTTGAAAAAGGATGAGTTATTCATGTCTCGACTGGTTTTGTGTTTAAATTGATTTAAAAGGTTATTGTACTTTGATGTCCGGTATTGATGCCGTCTTTAGATTTGATACGAGATGCCATGTTTTTTACTAATTAACTACGAGGATTTTTGGTCGAATTCGAGATTTGGATGTTAATCTAACGTTATGACGTTTTTCTTTAAGGATAGTACAAGAGCTTTTGGTTTTTATAATGCATTGTTTCAGTGAAACCTTCAGTTTTTCTTTCCATTTTATTTAATTGATCATAATCAGGGTTGCTAAATTGAATGAAAGCTAATTTCATCACGTGGCTCAAATGGTTCTTGGTGCCTAAAAAGTACCTATTCGTCTGTTGGCAAATTCTCTAAGTATGTCTAAAATCTTTTCATTTTAGAAGATACTAAAAAGACAATAAAAAAAATTTAGTACAGGTGTCATAGAGTTGAATAAACTAGTTTGTGGTGTGTATTTAAAGTCGTGCCAAGGCGCCGTGAAATCTTGTTTTTCAAGAAGAGCAATACTTACATACGGTTTCTTAAAGAGCAATCGGAAACCTTTTGTGTCAAATGTTTTTAAAACTAAAAACCGTTTTAGTTTTTCTTAACAAAAACAGCGGGGCAAGCACGGCCTACTGTGACATGACTTGAGTCACACATTTTATCACAGTTTGAGCGATAAAACTGTTTTGTCATAAAATACTAGTACAAATTGACATGACATAATTTATTGTGTCTTGTCAGTTTGTCACAAACATCTTGGCACGCCCGTGCTCGGCCCGCAGTTGTCTTGTAGGTTCGCTGCTAGGGTTTTCCTTCATAAAATGGTAAAATCAGTACTGTCAACGTACTCTACCATCATTCCATAGGTTTTCATTGAAAAATTAGACAGTTGTGACTGAATATTTAGGTACTTCGATTGAATATACCACTTAGCAAGAAAATCATTCGCAATTAATAAATGGTACCTACCTATCATTATTCTTTATCAAACTCGCTTCATACTCCAGATTTTATGCAAAAAGCAAGGTAAATAAGAAAAATTTATAATTTGGAATTTAATAGAACTTTAATCAATTGGCTTTGTGACATGTTTTTATTCATAGATGATTATTTAAATTTTAAACAGACATGATGTATAATTATTAATTATATATATTTAAGAACACTTATTTAAATTGTAATTATTGACATTATTTATAAATCAAATCAATAAATTGATGAATTATCTAAACTGTGAGATATAATCTAATAAACTAACTTAATATAATAATATATTTTATAATGTAATGTGCCTAATTATTAACGGAGCAAGATGTAAATTTTATTATGATTATGATGTGTATGAGTTTGATGTAATTTCATGATATTATTGTGCATGTCCGACAAATATTTGCACGACTGATAAGTCGAAAATAGTGAGACTAAAATTAATTGACCACGTTATTATGTAAGGACCTATATTCTCTCAAATAAATAAATTTCATTTAAAAAAAATATCACTTGATCGTACAAACTTGCTAATGACATATAAGTACAACCTTCCCCCATTTTATAAAATTGAGACAACAAAGAGAGTTCCTAAGAAAAATTGCCTTTGCTTAAATCCTACTTTTCCATATACAGGAAAAACTCATAACAATAAACCTACTTCAGTCTGTACCCAGAGATTGATGTTAGTTTAAAAACGCTGTCTAGTAGGTACACACGTAATACATAGTTATGTGCTTGAAACGGGGCGCTTATCGCTCCGTCGCAGGCACTCCGCCCTGCCGGGGTGTTCGCAACAAAAATACTGTTGTTTCCTTATTGTTGCCGACTGTTGTCGACTGTTGTCGTTGTTGCCGGCAAGGGCCCCCGTTGTTTGCTGTTGTTTAATTACTAGCGTTTTTGTGACGCTGTGTAAACGATGTTATATTTTTGTTGAGTTGAGCTCCTGGTCTAGTGGGGTATTCATTTTGATGGCATAATTTGTTGAATTATGTAAAGCCTCAATGGTGTATTTGTTGATTGACGTGCAAAGCCAGTTTTCATTTGTCTATTGATATCAAAAGTGATTGAAAAACTAACTGAACTCTATTAAGACGCAGATATATGCCAGTGACCTTGAGTGGTTAGCTTGCGTGTTCTGTACTGAGCTCACGCAACGCGTCGTACGTTCAGCCAGTAATAGGACTCGCCCATCAAGGAGCGCTCTCCCCATTTGACGCATTATTAATTTATTATACACAAAACAAAAAGTATTTTAATAAAACGCGTATATTAAAAGATCAATAATTAAATTATCTTTAAATTGGTGAAGGTTTCAGAAAAATACGCTTGGTAGATTTTGCGCCATTCTCAGATTTTTATCCGCGTTAGACATAACTTTACAAATTAATTTCACTATGTAATATAAATATAATCTAAAATATTCACAAATTAAGTTATTGAGAAAATGCTATAGTTTATCATATATTTTTATCAAATCATTAACACTATTCGTTTAGACGTGATCTTCAGTATAAAATCATTAAAAGTCGGTTATCGTCCCCGTAATAGGTAGGTACGTTTCATAATTTCAAAGGTTAAGTTTTGAACCTCGTACGAGGTTCAAAACTTAACCTTTGAAATTATGAAACGTTACTCATTCCGTTACATTCAACGCTGTATGAAATAATGAAACTAGTAAACACTGAACTAACGCAATATCCCAACCCGATGCAACAACGTAACAAGTTTAATACCCCGAACAAAAGTACAACTATCAAACCTAATCCTTCAAACGACACCCCTCGAAAAAAAATCTATTAACATTTAATAAAATCATGACCTAAATAACGTTTCTTACCATTTCAATTTTACGGACGAAAGGGTGGTGGGTGCTCCTTCGCCATGCGTCTTTGTAAACCGCCCCCAACTCCTGGTTCTTCCCCCCTTCCCGTCCTCCTTCTCCCCGTTTCACCATTGTCGCACGGCACACAAGCTTTCAGAGTAATGAAGAGCATTTTCGTCCGATTCTGAACACAATGGTCTCTTTAATACAAGGTAGAGAGGAGAGTTCTTTGTTGCCGAGAGTATTGTACCTACCGTGTGTGTTTGGTGCACGCTTTGTTTTTTGTTATGTTTGTTCGCGTGATTGTTGCAAACAATGCTGTTATGTACCTATGTATGATCTATCTAATGTTAGGTGTTTGATGTTTTGACGTGTCCTAAATTTAGAGACGGTATTGTGTAGGGTATAATGAAGGAAAGCGTATCATATTTTACGTTGAAATTTTCTTGGCCTTTTAATTATATTTTTGATGCTGAAAATCAAGCTAAGTCACTTAGTTATTGCCCTTTTTACGACTATAACTATACTCCGTTTGAAATAAGATTAGACATTTAATTAAACCTTTTTTACAGTCCGTTCAATCGGTTTTGACTTCTATTGCGTTGGTGGCATGACCAAAGACAGCTGTAATAAACAGTTGGTATTGTAACCACGTTTTTGCTTTTAATGCCATCCTTAAGCCTACGGAATAGAAGTCGAAATCGGTTGAACGGACTGTACACAAGTTTATTTAAATGTCTAATCTTATTTCAAATGGAGTATAGGGTGTCTTAAACGCGTACCAATATGTTCTAAACAAGCCTTCCATTTGGTTCCAGAAAACAGCTCATATTTTCTATACAATGAGGAAGACTTGACACAATCATGTCTCTTGTAATGGAAATGAAAATATCGGAAAGGAAATCAATAAATATCTGTCACGTGATAAAATGACAATGTTATTCTCGAAAAGAAATAAGTACTTACTGATGTGCCGATCCACGTTCCCAGAAATCTTGGGCACATTGTGCAGTTCTTATTAAGTATCTTTTAGTTTTAACCCCAATTTTCCAAACATACCGAGAAAGTTTACATTACTATGTGTAGGTACGACCATCCGTGTTTTCCGTGAACTCAAATTCATTTCTTTTCCAAGTTTAGCAAATGCAGAAAAAGAGATTCACGATAACTGAAAGCTTTACTGAGAGCATTAATTAAACGCATTTCCAATTTCTCAGTTCCAATTAAACACAAATAACTAATAACCATTTATACCTAATTCCACAACTGAATACCGGACAATCATTGTTCAGTGTTGCCATCCCATTGCCATTGTTTTCCCGTAACGAACGGGCGCTGTAGGAAATAATTATTGTGTAGTGGCAACACTTTAGTAGTATCGACACGTGCGTATTGTTGCTACGATTGTTAGTGTTGCCGTTAATTAAGAATAAATAAATACCTGCAGGGTTGGCAGAGCGAAAAATGTGGGGAATGAATTCTATAGCAAGGATGTCTGTATTGTCATTTATATGAACTGGCGTTTTGTGGGTTTAAATATTGAAAGTTTTGGTAACGGTCATATTAATGTTTACTTCATAATTAAAGTAAGTAATTTACTTTGTCTTTTCATTAAAATAACGTCACGGTAATGTAACTGCTCCTCTGAAAGCGGAAAAAGCTACATTGGTCTTTCAAAAAAAAAAAGATAAATAAATAACTGTAAACTGTCAAACATATGCAAGCATAGCATAATCAGCCTATAATGGTCCCACTGCTGGGACACAGAGATCTTCTCTGTGATTGGGTAATACTGAGGGCCTAGACAAAGTAACATTCAAACATGACATTTAACAGAAAAAAATGAATGGGGTTGACATAAGCTATCGAAATGTCACGTGATCATAGGTCAACGAATAGAAATTAGTTAGACAATGTGATCATAAATCGATTCCAAGAAAGGAATCGACAGCGTCGAACGATAACTTCCTTAGGGATGCGTAGCCATGTGGCACTTTTTGACAAGCGTTATTGCCAGCCAATCGAGGTTCGTTATCGTTGAAGCGATAGTAGAAATAGAATCGCTTCGAAGCGAATACCATTTGTCTAGAGACGCGACGCGTGGTGACGAGTAACTTATGAAAGAGAAGCTGTAAGCCATACTTTATTAAATTAAAACTCCTAACTTTACCTTCTATATATATACATGATCTTTGCACATTTGTATTTAAAAATAGCAACATTTTTCCAAAAACAAAAGATATTCATAACGTAAACACACGCCATAAAAATAGATTACATCTTCCACCCTCTCGGATCAAAATGCTTTACCATAGCCCATATTACATGGCAGTAAAAATGTTCAACAAATTACCGCAACAAATAAAAGAAGAAACCAAATTCAATATATTTAACAGAAAATTAAAAGAGTATTTATCACAAAAATGCTTTTACCCGGTCGCTGAATACCTAGAACAAACTATTTAATACAATATGATAACTAGATAAATAATTACATATTATAATATACTCATAAAAAAGCACACATACATAGTTTTATTATCTTATTTGATAATAATGATAATAATTACATATTATAATATACTCATAAAAAAGCACACATACTAATACATAGTTTTATTATTATTATGTTAAAATTATTATGTTATAATAATTGCAATAATTATTATAATATATACTTGTAAAAATTATTATTGTTATTTTTATTATTAATATGTTGCCGTGCCCTAACCGGGTTTCATGTTGGAACTTCCTTAAAATGTAACAACTAAATGTACACATGAATGCAATAAAGAATTTGAATTTGAGATCCAGCCTATTTTAACCACTGACATTCGCAAACATACCAACAACAATAAGCTCGTTAGAAAAACTTTCACGAAACCTATGAATTACGTGTCGAACAACAAAAACATGCAGTAGCTATTTACATTATAATTTAGCATTGTCTTAAGAACAATAAGTACTTAAGAAAAAAAAATCTTACGCTCCACAGCTTACAGACACAATGTGCACAGTGTTACACCTGTAAAGAAATTGTGACACTTGTGCGCTCAAAATGGAGGTGACAACCGTGCACAGTGGGCTGTTGGAAAGCTACTCGATATTGACAAAAGTATTTGTTCTACAGTTCTACTGTGTTGAAAGGTTTGTTTTTCGCTTTGTCATATGCAAATGAATGATGCAGTTGTAATTAGCTAATATTGAATGTTTATTTTGCGTTCAAAACTGGTAGGCAATTGAATAAATACAGCATGGAATTTGTTATTGTTCTAAGTTTCTGTTCAAAGGAAAATAGTGTCACACGTTGCTGGTTTAATTGGGTGATTAAATTAATTTACAAGGGAACGTGAAGGTGCTGTTATGTTTGTAACTTCAAGTCGATATTGTACGTGCGTAGATGATGGTAGGTTATGATAAAATCTATGAAAAAACTACCATGCTTGAAAAAAGAATCAAAACTACATCACACCTGCAAAAATAGTCACTGCCTATAGTTAAAAAATGGACGAATTTAAACTTTTTCTAGAGCCTAAGTGAGCCTAAACTTAATCCGAAATCCAGTTAAAAGTTAGCAAAAGTTTGTGACATCAATGTACCCTTAATAATATTAATAACACGAGCAATTTCATAAATGAATACTTAATTCAATAATTAATTAAATCACATAACAGGTCGCGTAATTACAAACGCCCACCAGACGAACTTTTCCAACTATTGAACTTGTGAAAACCTATTCGATTCGAGCGCAGACAATGCTTGCAATGCCCGGTCACAATCGAATAGTATCAATCATTGTTCTCGATGCTTTGTTTGAGACCCAGTTAATCGACCTTTGCGAATTAAATTTATATTTAGATCGAGCGCTTTGATGTAAAACTGCACGCTATGTTAAGATATTAATGATTAAATTTCTGGCATTTAATTTTCTCAATTTTCAATTCTTTATTGCGTACCATAATGTATATAGTTGGTAGGGAAATAATTATATTAGACACAATTACGGACCCTATCGGGCACAGCATTTTGGCATCGAGTTTTCGTAATGAGGCACACTGTGCGACTTTTCCATAAAAGATTTTCTGCAAAATTAATAAGTGTAGGTATGTTAAAGATGTGTAAGCGCTTAGTATGTTTTAACCTCAATGAAAATACGCCAAATCAATTAGACTAATGCGACATTTTCTTCTCATCAGAAAAAAATAAAGCCGATTTTTCCCGAACAATCACGAAACCGTCAACGTAATTTTAATAGAACATTAGTCTTTTATACCATTGTCGTTACTAAGCACACGATCCTATCATCCGCGCCGACAAAAGATACGAACCCACCCCAAAGTATCGACATAATAATGAGGAACCGGGAAAAACTTCTGTTGTGGAATGAAAAGCGCAAATTCGTCATTAGGCGGCGCTTTCCGCCATTGTTGTTCCTGTCTCTTTCACTCTTAGGAACATTAACCCGCGTGAGAGAGAGACTACCGCTGGTCCTCCGAGCCGGATTGTTCCTTTCTATGTTAGCGACATTGTTTTCGCTTTTATACCCGCCTGAATTGGGATTGTCTTGTCTGTTTGAATGGACGATGGCGCCCCTCCACGGTGGATGAATACAACCTTCTATAAATGGGGGGAGACAAAGGGTTGGTCTCTTGAATCGCGCTGGGAGACAGGTCGTTGGTGCCTTCAATTATATTGTATCGATTCAATGCCATTGTTTTAGCAATGAAGGATGGTTAGGGCAAATTACTTTTCTGTTTTCGTTCTATTTTTTTTATAGTTTATGTAAAGTATTATAAATAAGATATAAGATTTATTTTCCTTTTTGTTGTTAATTCGAGCTGGTCACTACCTAATTTTGGTAACACGCCAATTTTGAAATGCCGAGCAAAACGATTTGGACTCACTCGACACGCTTAAATAAAATATTGGCATGAAATATCGATGTGACATGGACGAACTGTTTATTACGTCTGGTCTTCAATAAAAAATCTTTTCATTCGATCTTTAAGGCAAAGAATATCATTAGGTAGGTACTTTAATCATTATCATCAATGAAATACCGCACCCCTAATTGCATAACACTAATAACACATTATCAATCACAATCTGAATGTTTTTGAAGAATATTTCTAATCCATTGCTTCAATTCTTCAACAATTCTTGCAAATGAAATTTCATTTCATTTCATTTCAAATGTTCGAAAATTTTGTTTGCACAACAACGAATAAAATAAATAAGATTTATTTCACAAAAACAGTAAGTACCTACTTAGATTACATTACAGTTAAGTGCTATGATAAAACTGTTCGAGGCAACGATTGCAATCGAACACGTTTGCTGACCTAGCGATACAATACGGTCGCACTAAATGCGCCGTGAGCTCATCAGTGCATTACGGACAGCAACCGGGTGCAGTCATTTCCATCATTTTCTCATTCTAGCGATAGCTTAGGCTAAACGATACCTTGTTAACTCTTTGCTACTGACAATAAGAAGTTGAATGCTTCGGAATTATGAACATTAGAGACAGAGTAGTTAGGAATTGTGATTGTTAGGATAAAAATGTTAGGAAGAAAATTTTCGGATTTCCAATTATCGGAGTTGAAAATTTAGGTGAACTTTGGCGCACCCGTAATTATGTTACGCAATTACAGCGCAGGTCTACGTCACAAAAAATAATGGACTCAAACCGTAGGGTCAATAGGTACCAAAGCAGAGGAGTTTATAATATCGAATGTTCAAATAATAAAGGAGATGAGTGCTAATGGTAATATTACACACTGTGCTGTGAATTGGGCAATAAAAGACCAAGTTTCAGCCGTTTGGAGACCTGTTAGTGAACTTGTCACTTATGTGAGTGCGAAAAGTTACGAAACAGTTTAAAAATTTTACGTGGGTGTGAAACTTTTTGAGTGTTAGTAGTTCCAGAATAGGTTTCGACTGAAATATGCTGTGCTGTCGCTAAGTCAAGTCAAATTTATAAATATGTTTTAGTCGGCCGTAACCGCTAGTCGGTTATCTGGCGGGTAGGTTACGGGAACTACCAAATTACCAATTCATAATAATAAAACACTTAATAATTACGTAAGCATTTTGATTAAGTCAAAGTCAAATTATTTATTTCAAATTGGCACATAAAAGGCACTTTTGAACGTCAGTTTAATTACATTTTTAGTTATACACCATTAGTTTTTGTTTATACTAAACCCGAAAAGGGGTCATCGTAGTGTGTGTGTTCACTTAAATGTATGGAACAGCTGATTTTTATTTCGCGATTTCAAGGTTGGTCCCGTAGAAAAAGTTGTTCAAAATGATGAGTACAATGACCCCTTTTCGGGTTTCGTATAAACAAAAACTAATGTTGTATATACAGGGTGTTTGGTGCATCGTGTGCCAAATTGAAATGGTCGACTGAAGGAGTCATCCGCTAGCCTTTTAGACCCTTTAACACCCCTCATGCTCTGTGGATTTTTTTTTATCGACTTTTTATTGTTTTCCAAAAAAAAGACCCAAATTTTACATTCAAATACAGATTTAAAAAAAAAATATAAGGCGTAGACTCTGAATTTTATTTTTATTTCGATGTGTATTGTTTAAGAATACTTTTAAATACAAAATTAGTGATATTAGTCACCTAGTTCTTTTTTAATTCTCTCGCAAAGGTAAAACTTAAATTAAAGCTGTACATGTTACAGCTGTTTATAAGGCTACAAAAAAAAAAATCAAAAGCGACCGGGATCTTCCAACTCCTTCATTAATTCTCCAGTCTATCCTCTTTCTAATGATGTGCCACATGCCATAAAAGTATTTTAACAACTTTGTGAATTCGCTAGAATTGTGAATCGAGTCACCTAAGGCTAATATTCAAAATTACGATTTAAAAAAAAAATCTCTTAAATGATACCTGTCAAACCTATAAATCTGCTATCTCATTCTTATGGTTAGGTAAATTCGTGTCTCATATCTGTATCTTTCGTGGGATTTACTTGAAATAAAAAACAAAATTGCATTTTTAACATTTATTTAATCATTGTTACAAATCTTGCTCAAATTGTTGGCCTCTGTTGCGAATGCAGGCCCGACACCTGTTTCGTATTTCAACAGTTGTTGTACGAAGTCGTATTTCCTCCTTAATAGTATTGAATGCCGCTTCTATGCGTTGGACTAATACCTCCCTAGTTGGAACCTCCGTGGCATATACCAACTCTTTGGCACGTCCCCAGACATAAAAGTCTAACGGAGTTAGATCTGGGGAACGTGGCGGCCATGGAATAGGGCCATCGCGTCCAATCCATGCATTGGGGAACACATTGTCGAGATATTCCCTCACAGTCAATCGCCAATGCGCGGGACAGCCGTCATTTTGAAATACAATGGGCACACGTTCATTAAATACGGGCACATCAGTCACTAATTCGGGCAGGTCATTTTGTAGGAATTCCAGGTAGTCTTCGCCATTGAGATTATCGGGCAGGTAATGCGGTCCAATTACCTGATTCCCAATCACTCCTGCCCAAACGTTTACACTAAACCTTCTTTGAGAAGATTTCTGTCTTTTAACACGTGGGTTTTGCGTTTTCGTTGTCCAGTGGTGCAAATTGTGTAAATTGAGGATCCCATCCTTGGTAAATTTTGATTCATCCGTCCACAGTATTCTTTTTAAAAAATCAGGATCATCCACATCCGTGTGTAAAAGAAACCGACAAAAAGCCACTCGTCTCTCAGTCGCCACCCTCAAGACCTGCAACAAACAAAAAACTCTTTTAAATTTCTCTTGGGCAATAAGTAATTGCACAAGAAAGGACCCGCTGTTCGTGCTAATAGATTCACTACCTGGAAGTGACGCCATACCATACCCATTACCTGCTAAACAAAGGCAAGGTCAAACAAAGCTTGCACGGGTTTAAAGTTAGTTTAAAATTACGTACCTTGCACCGGAGTGTATTGGAATGGATGCTTTTTGTTTTGACGAAGTACTTTCCACACTTTCCATATTGAAATATCAAGATGTGATGCCACATTTCTAATGCTTCTTGTAGGGTCTTCCTCAAAAAATGCCAGTATTCTCTCGTCTACTTCAACATTATGTCGCACAATATGGCCCCTTGGTTCATTAAAAGTAACACTGCCAGTCTCGCGTATGCGTCGGTATGTGTCTTGGAAGACTCTGCGGCCAGGTAATCGTCTACCAGGAAAGCGTTCCTGGTAAAGTCGTTGCGCTGCACGAGCGACGCCATTAGCGGCTCCGTAAGCCATCATGATGTCCGCATATTCTTCGTTAGAGAATGTCGCCATTGCAATAACAAAAAACTCAAAGTTTAACAATAACAACAAAAATTAAACAAATGTAACAAGAACCAGCAAAACTTAACGATAACCAAGTAATAAAAGAATCGCGGAGTATGGTGAACTAGCACACACGTTAGGTAGCAGAGGCAGTCATGTCTCGACTAATAAAATGGCGGGTCGGGCGGCGCGATTTGTTCAAACCGATTTAAGGTATGCAAGAAAGAGATAGAAGATAGATTTTACTGTGAAAGAGTGAGAAAACAAATTTTACCTCTTTCTCAAGTAACAGTTCCGCAATAAATATTTTTTCATTAGAATTTGGAATGTAGTTTTATGTGACTTGATTCACAATTCTAGCGAATTCACAAACTTGTTAAAATACTTTTATGGCATGTGGCACATCATTAGAAATAGGATAGACTGGAGAATTAATGAGGGAGTTGGAAGATCCCGGTCCCTTTTGGTTTTTTTTTTGTAGCCTTATAAATAGCTGTAACATGTACAGCTTTAATTTAAGTTTTACCTTTGCGAGTGAATTAAAAAAAAAACTAGGTGACTAATATCACTAATTTTGTATTTAAAAGTATTCTTAAACAATACACATCGAAATAAAAATAAAATTCAGAGTCTACGCTTTATATTTTTTTTTTAATCTGTATTTGAATGTAAAATTTGGGTCTTTTTTTGGAAAACAATAAAAAGTCGATAAAAAAAAATCCACAGAGCATGAGGGGTGTTCTGAAAGGCTAGCGGATGACCCCTTCAGTCGACCATTTTAATTTGGCACACGATGCACCAAACACCCTGTATAATATATCAAGGTAAACACATAAATATATATATATATATATATGTATCTAAACATAGATTTTATATTAATTTTTTTATAAAATTTATATTAATCTTATAATGTCAAGTCTCTTTAAATCACTATTACCATTTATAATAAACTCAAAGATGGACTGGGAAATAGCCAGACTCATGTATCGAATGGTGATCGTACGTTGTATGTTACACGGTTTGAAAGTATCGCCACATTCATCATGAGAGACTTGATTTATCACGCTAGGAATAAACCCAGTCAAAAGAAAATGCATGAAATCTTGGACAGAAAAACCGTAACCTGACCCATCAAGACCCACAGGATTTGCTATCTTGCACAGATTCACAGGCGCCGCGAAACTCACAATGCAGTACAAGGCCAAATCAATGAAATTCGGCCGCCCTATTTATACATGGAAGGATATCTTAAAACAGGACATGACATACTTCAACAAGGACGTAAGTTTTTGGATGGACACGGCTGAAGACCGAAAAACGATAAAGAAAGCTGCCAGCAAGATCTATAAGAACTCAGAAACGAATAGTGCGACCTCAGACGAAGACCTTGGAATCAGCAACGTGTAATACAGCATAGCAGTGACACAGTCAAGAACCGAGTGAACCTGAGCCAACCTGGCGGCGAAGCTACTAAAAGAGGCGACATATCGAGAGTAGGTTACTCTCACATGCTGAAGTGTTGTGAGGCGTGCAAAAAACAAGAGCACGGATGATTGTCGTAATCGTCACCGTATAAACATCCCTAATTTATGACGAACCTCCTGTTAATACTCTAGAACCTGTGACATCTTTCCTCGGCTGTACCTTGCCTGTGTATCTACAACATGTGACGTCTCGACTGTGTGTGACCGTTTGTTTCAGTGATTTTTCTCAGAGTAACCACACGGTTTATGACGAACCTCCTGTTAGATAGTCTTTACTTAAATCTCGATCTTGAATACTCAAGAACCTGTGACATCTTTCCTCGGCTGTACCTTGCCTGTGTATCTACAACATGTGACGTCTCGACTGTGTGTGACCGTTTGTTTCAGTGATTTTTCTCAGAGTAACCACACGGTTTATTGTTGGAGAATTAGTCTTTTAGAATTTTATGTAATTTATAACTGGTTAGTAATAAACTCTTTTTACTTGGATTCATATTTTTGGCACCGCGCATTAGGTCATGTACCTATAGCCAAAACTAGGAATCTTGTTAGAGGAATTGAGAGAGGCCTCGTAAAGGAAACCATCTGCGAAGTCTGCACTAAATCAAAATTATGTAGAAAACCATTCAAAACTATTAGACAAAAAGCCAGTAAACCTTTAGAAATTATACATAGTGATATTTGTGGTCCTATTGAAACTGAAACATGGGATGGTTACAAATATTTTATAACCTTTTTGGATGACTATACACATTTTATTAAAGTATTTTTAATTAAAAATAAAAGCGAAGCGTTTTCGAAAATAATAAATTACATTAATTTGGCAGAAAATCATTTCCAAACAAAAATTAAAACTTTTAGATGCGATAATGGTGGCGAATACAATAATAAACAATTTAAAATGTATTGCAATAGTAAAGGAATTAATATTGACTATACAATTCCTTACACTCCACAGTTAAACGGTAAAGCTGAAAGATTAAATAGGTCTTTAATGGAAAGAACTAGAGCGTTACTATTTGATATGCAGCTACCACGCATTTTATGGGGTGAAGCTGTTTTAACATCTGCCTATTTAATTAACAGGAGTGCAAAAACAGTTAATAATAAAACACCAGCTGAAATGTGGTTTAATAGAATACCAAACTTAAAACATTTGAACATTTTTGGATATTTAGCTTATTATAAAAATAATTTTCAATTAAAGAAACTTGACTCCAGGAGTAGCAAAGGGCTTTTAGTAGGGTTTACGAATAATGGTTATAAGATATGGGATCCTTCTGATTTTAGAATTGTTTATTCGAGAGATGTAGTGTTTAACAATAATAAGAGTGATGTTGCGGATTATTTAAAATTTTGTAATCGTAAAGTGAAACAGTGTGAGTTAGATAATTTATTTAAAGAGGTGAGTGTTGATATTGGTGATAATGGTTTTAGTATTGAAGGTAACGGTGATATTCGTGGTAATGTTAATAATGAGGTTAATAATGATGTAGTTGTTGGTGATGTTTTTCGTACTGAAAGTGGTGATCGAGTTGTTGGTGTTGAAGGAAATATTGAAGATAATGAGGTGTTTGAAGATAGTTTTGATAATGTTGAAGTTGAAGTTAGTGGTGAAGATGTTGAAGACAATTTTGATAATTTTGAAGATAGTGTTGAAGATGTTGAAGTTAGTGTTGAAGACACTGGAGTTGTAGTTGATGTTGAAAATAATAATGTTTTGAGAGGGGAAGGTAGAAACGAAGGTAGAAATAACACAGTAATTAAGACTAGTGATGAGTTTGAGGATGCAGTTGAAGAAGCAGTTAATGTTGGACGGAGAATATTACCAAATCGAGAGAGAAGATTGCCAGCATGGCTAAAAGATTACGATTTAGAGACTTCATTTTTAACGTATACAGATGTTTTTAATAGTTTTGATAAAGATTTATGGTGTAAAGCAATGAAGGAGGAGAAAGATTCGTTGGAGAAAAACAAGACTTGGGAAATTGTAAACAGGAATGAAGCAAAGAATAGAAAGATAATCTCAAATAAATGGATATTTACTATAAAGCCTGATGGAAGATATAAGGCGAGATTAGTGGCAAGAGGTTTTCTTCAAAAGCATAATATTGACTATAAAGAGACATATAGTCCAGTGGTTAATACTACTAGTGTTAGATTGTTGTTGGCTATTGCAGCACAAAAAGGTTTAAAAATAAAGCAATTTGATGTCAAGACATCATTTTTATATGGAGAGTTAGATGAAGAAATTTTCATGGAAATACCTTTGGGATATGACATTAAAGATAAAGAAAATAAAGTTTGCAAATTAAAGAAAAGTATTTATGGATTAAAACAAGCACCACTTATGTGGAATAAAAGATTAACGGAGTTTTTGAAGAAATTAGGTTTGTTACAATTGAAATCTGATCCATGTGTGTTTGTTAATAAAGATAAAGGAATTTATTTGGCTATCTATGTTGATGATGGAATTTTAATTGGTGAAAATGAAATTGATTTAAATAAAATTATTAATAAATTAGAAATTGAATTTGACATGCGTAAATTTGATAAAACTGAAAAGTTTATAGGGTTTGATGTTAAAGTAGAACGAAATTATATTAAGATTTATCAAGAAAGTTATATTAAACAAATTTTGGAAAAGTTTAAATTTGAAAACTTAAAGGATAGTTGTCATCCTGATATTTTAGTTGATGTACATCAAGAGGGGAAAGGTGGAGTTGATGATGTACATAAATATCGACAATTAATTGGTTCTTTATTATATTTAGTTAATAAAACAAGATTGGATTTATCGTTTCATGTAGGTTATTGCAGTAGACATCAAGAAAATCCGAATTTGAATGATTTCAGTAATATTAAGAATATTTTGTAGGTACATTAAAAACTCAATAAGTAGTGGTATACAGTATGTTCGTGGGAACGATATGACTTTAAAAGCATACTGTGATGCAGACTTCGCAGGTGATCCTGATACTAGGAAAAGTACGACTGGCTTTGTAATATTTTATGGTGGTGGCCCTATACATTGGTGCTCACGCAAGCAGTCAGTCACTGCTCTTTCGAGTACTGAGGCTGAATACATTTCTGCAGCCGAATGTATTAAAGACCTGCTATACATTCAGTCTCTGATCCACGAATTAACGGATAAATTGCCGAAAACACAGTTGTTCGTTGACAATCAATCTGCTATTGTATTGATTAAGAATGGAATTTTAAATAGAAGGAGCAAACACATTGATGTTAAATATCATTTTATTAAGGAGAAAATAGATAAAAATTTGTTGGAAATTAATTACTGTTCTACTAAAAATAATTTGGCTGATATTTTAACTAAACCACTGGACAGAACAAAGTTCTTGAGATTGAGACAATGCTTAGTGAGTGATAATTAAAGGACATTCCTTAATGTGAAGAGTTTTGTGTTGTGTTTGAAGTTTAATTAGGAGATAAGGCTGTTTGGGAATTAATTTGAAATTTTGTTATAAGTTAGTTATGTAAGGTGTTTAGATTAATAATTCAAAAGTTTGTTTGTAGTTTTTAGTTAAGTTGAGTGGGTTTAATTAAGTTGGGTTTTAAATGAGTTGATGGAAGTTAGTTATAAGTTTGTTTTCAGTATGTTGTTCTGATTGTTATAAACATAAAATTCAGAGGGGATGTTGGAGAATTAGTCTTTTAGAATTTTATGTAATTTATAACTGGTTAGTAATAAACTCTATGGTGGAGCTTTATGGTATGTCAAAGCTCGGGTTCAAATATATTTGGCACAGAACAATTTGAGAGGTGTTATAAAAAACAGTTGAGCTGATGGCTCGTCTTTTGATAAAGTCTCTAAATACGTGTGTGTTATTTTATATATAAGTTTACAATGTTTTAAAGAAGAAGAATAAAGACAATCCTTTGTAAGTAGCAGACCATTTTATTTTACTATACATTCAAATCCCATAAGATTTATGACGAACCTCCTGTTAGATAGTCTTTACTTAAATCTCGATCTTGAATACTCAAGAACCTGTGACATCTTTCCTCGGCTGTACCTTGCCTGTGTATCTACAACATGTGACGTCTCGACTGTGTGTGACCGTTTGTTTCAGTGATTTTTCTCAGAGTAACCACACGGTTTATAACGAACCTCCTGTTAGATAGTCTTTACTTAAATCTCGATCTTGAATACTCAAGAACCTGTGACATCTTTCCTCGGCTGTACCTTGCGTGTGTATCTACACATGTGACGTCTCGACTGTGTGTGACCTCTGAGTTTGTTTCAGTGTTTTTTTTCAGAGTAGTCACACGGTTTATGACGAACCTCCTGTTAGATAGTCTTTATTTAATTCTCGATCTTGTATAATCAAGAACCTGTGACATCTTTCCTCGGCTGTACCTTGCCTGTGTATTTCTACAATATGTTACATCTCGATTTTAAAAGAGACTGTGATCTCTGAGTTAGTTTTGAGGGAGTTTGTTGCGCCACTTCTTCTTCCCAGCTAAAGCACTAGGAAGCGGTGAAGGGTGCGTTTTTGGGGGACTGTCTCATGTAATTTTTGACGTTCGAAAAGTGCTGATTCTCAGCCTAGTTTGAATAAATGACTTTTGATTTTGATTTTTGATTTGGAGTTTCGTTTTTTTTTCTCAGAGTAGTCACACGGGAAAATCCGACCTCATCTAGTTTTCAAACATAATTATTTAGTATTTTTTAATAAGTATTTTTTTAAACCTATTTACAGAAATAAATCATAAATATCATATCATTTATCTTCTTTTTTTAAAGTGAAATCTGCTTAAGGAGCGTTGAGCGATTTTTGGTGGGGGGAATCTTAAGGGTTCGCGACACCGACATGCCCGGGCCAACATGCTGTAGTTTTATTGAAGACGAAACTTCTTTAGGCGCTTTGACTGATAAGTTTTCACTTCTGTCTAAATAGGCAGTCCCTATGACTGCTTATTTAAGAGGCAGATAATCGCCGTTGACCTTGGCCAAACAAATGCGCGTCGCGCTCATGCCGCGCCACCTTTAACTTTCATAGGGAATATTTATTTTTAGTAACGAAAATATGAATATTTGAAAAAAATCACAGATAGATTTATAGACAATAAAACAGCCTATTCATAAAAAAAAAAATCATGAAGAATATCTTAAGTTATTTCGAAGTAATATCGTTGTTAATGCTTTGGGTAGACATTACTTCCTGAATTTATTTCATAAAGTATTTTACTACAATACTTAAATTTTCACATATAGAATTTATTTGTATGCGTTCTAGTATAACATTAATTTTTTGCATAACTTACTTGCATTATATAAAGGCGTAAGATCAGATTTAAAAGCCACTAAAGTCATATATCTGCGCCTTAATGGGGCTTTTCCGTTTAATTTAACATCCAGTATGGTGCTCCTGAACAGTCTTTGTTCCATATATTGTAGTGTCCGTTCACCTGCACCCTTGACCATCTGATCAACGACTCAAACCACATTAAACGTGGCCGCTTACTGTGCCCGAACAGTATAAGTAACATAGATGTAAGTACCGTCGAAACGAAAAGGATTATCATTAATAATAAAAATGTTTTGTCTCCTCTAGGAGCCGAATGGAAGCTTCTCTCCGAAGATGAAAAGCGGCCCTTCATAGACGAAGCCAAGCGCATCAGAGCCATGCACATGAAGGAGCACCCGGACTACAAGTACAGGCCCAGGAGGAAGCCCAAGACGCTGAGGAAGGAGGGCTACCCATACTCCATACCGTATCCCAGCGTGCCCATGGATGCGTTGAGAGCTGGTGAGTTTTACCAATTTCCTGTATACATGTCTTGGAGAGTATGCTTAGATGGTTTGGTCATGTTGAGAGGATGAATGAAACGCGACTAACAAAGGGTATTTACAAAGCTGAGGTGAGTAAAATCGTCGGGAAGGAACGTCCTAGGAGGACATACAGGGTTATTTTTAAAACGTCAATAACCTCTAAAGGGGTCATTGTACTCATCATTATAAACAACTTTTACTATGGTACCAAACCTGAAATCGCGAAAAAAAATCAGCTGTTCCCTACATTTTAACGAATTATTCGAACATAAATGTAGGGAATAGCTGTTTTTTTTTCGCGATTTCAGTTTTGGTCCCATAGTAAAAGTTGTTCATAATAATGAGTACAGACCCCTTAAGAGGTTATTGACGTTTTAAAAATAACCCTGTATAGTGATCTAATCAACCGGCTTGCGTGTATGACCAGATATATGAATGTAAATGAAGCAAAAGGAGTATGTAAGGAGCCTAGCAGGTGGCGTTCTATAGTTTCTGCCTACCCCCATGGGAAAATGGCGTGAATTTATGTATGTTATGCAATGATATTATATTAAACAGATATGTTGTGAGCGCGCAATCGTGAAGACTCGAAAACGTCCTAATTGGGACGTATTTGTTAGTCTGTGATGCCAACCTTCGGTGATTGGTAGCCAGAATAAAGTTTGTTTAGATTCACGCGCAATTGACAACACTAGCTGTATCTTTTTTTCTTGTTGTTTTTATCAAGCCATAATTTTTACTTGTAGTGAAATGTAAAATGAATGAAAAGTTGCCGCTGATGCGCAGATCACTTTTTGCGGTTGTTTTGTGAGTGTTTATCATGTAATTTGTAATTTGTCAGAGATTTGACAAAATTGAGTGGGCCTACTAATGCTGTAGGTAACTCAGTTCACAAAAAACATGTCGAAAATAATGAACACTACTAACTCGTTTATTCATACCTAAACGATGCTTAAAGTTAAATAAGTACTTTTATTGACGTTTAGTGAATTGAAATCGTTTATTCTGTAAATAGGATATCTGAATCACTTTTACACGTCATATTAAAAATTCAAAAATAAGCTAGATGTAGTCGACATTTCCTATCTGACTACCCCTTTTTTTTGGGTGGGAAAGTATCAAATAACTTCTCCCGCTCTGGGCTGAGCGGGAGGGCGTTTCAGACTTTTACTGACTAAAACCCACCCGTGTTCCTTCCGTTGCCTGTGTGCCAGGGCCACGATATCCCTTTCGGACAAACTCGCAACCCTGGCAGGCATTGGCCCTAACGGACCCCGTCAGTTGGTGCTGACATATCTATCTGACTACCCCTGAGAAGAAATGGCGAAACAAACTCAGGGGCCAAAGTCTTTTTAAAAACCAGACATAATCTTGGTCAGATCATGTGAGGACCGAGAAGAAATGGCGAAACAAACTCAGGGGTCAAAGTCTCTTTTAAAGTCCACACATAATCTTGGTCAGATCATGTGAGTACCATGTAGATCCGTGTCTGAAATGGTTTTTTTGAGGAAAGGACCACACTTTGAGTGGACCTGTCCAATCAGTGCAAGCATTTGTCAGTAATCGTGCAGCTCAACTTCTCTCTCTAAACGTCTCCTAACCGTAAGCAACGATTATGAACAAAGGGGTTAGTCGGTAAATGTCTCATTTATATCTGTAACTTTTATGGTGTACATAATAAAGAGTATTCTATTCTATTCTATTCTAAGACCCGGTTAAGACCTCTTCACACACATCACACACATGAATGCATTTGCTCACTGCAAAGTTGATAAATTCCAGCTTTTCACTAGCATTAAGGCTCTTTCCATGAAGTTTTCATATAAATTGTGCTACCTACTGCCTCTATAATGAAAAATAAAACGTGCATGTATTTTTCCATGTCTGTGTGTGTGAAAACCAAAGAGATCTAAGGCTTCTACATACCGGCGCGACTTGTCACGCGACGCGACGCGGCACAAAGGCCCCACGTGTCGCAGGACGAGCGGTGCCTTTGTGTCGCGTCGCGTCGCGCGACTAGTCGCGCCGGTATGTAAAAGCCTTTAAGATAGATATTAGAGAGCCTATTAGAAGTAATGTCATAGAAAAATAGTGATCCCATGTCTCAGTGACGTCATCTAGCATAATAATTATAGGAAAATTCAATAAAAGATAATTTTGACACGTTACACTTTTACCGACACCAACCTTTTGGTTACGAACCGTCAAAATTTACCGAACCGAGAATTTTTTTTTTTTTATCTTAATTCTGATTACATTACAAAATATTAACGAAAATAAACCGTGGATAAGTCTAGTCGTTTTATCACTATGAGATTTGCAATACCTACCTTATTATTGCATAATTAATTAGGCATACGAGTATAGGTACTTCGAAAATAAATTTATTTTGGTGGATACCTACGTATGCGACATGACATGCAGGCGTACCACACTAAACTGAGCGACTTTTGCCCACTAGGACAAATGTATCGGATTACGATTTTGTTCGCAATGTCCCGTCTATTGTTAGGTAAGTAAATAATTTAATGTCTTTGGTGTGAACAATGTGCACGTAACCGATCACAATGTTTTAGACTGGGTAATTAAACAACATAGACTCTGATTAAGCAGACTGTCAAGTATCTTAGCTGTTGTTTGAGCAAGTGAGATGGGTCGATAATTTGTCCCATCTGATATATCCCCTGTCCAAGTTCATCCCAATTGCAACTAGTAGATTTCTGGTCCTTAAATTCCCAAGCACCGCTTTAAAGTTCCAAGGACCAAAAAAATAAAGCCAGTAAAACCGTCTACACACGAGCCGGCAACATTGTCGCTAATTACGAACTAATCGTCATTGTGCTCAACAAAAAATTATATTTTGTCGAGAGCTGTCATTAAGCGTTGTAAAACCTTTGTTTATAGCATTTTATTGTTGCCGCGGCCTGATGGACGGATAACACGATTGTAATACCGTTTGTAAGTTTTATATTGATAGGCTGTGGTACAAAATGTTTCGTGAAAGCTTTAAAAGTGAGAGCTTAAAAGTGTTACATCTATTGAAGCTTGTTGGACTGGTAGACTGTCTGTTCCGGTTCGAGCTGAGATTTTCTTTGAGAGCTTTTGTTTTTCTAGCGTTTATGGTGACCACAGAACAGATGGTGACTCTTAATATTGTTAAGTCGAACAATTTTCAGGTTGATGTTTATCCCGGACTTTATAACGTTTATTTTTATACTCAACTCATAGATCCGTTTCAGCAAATGACTTTTAACTACAAAAATGCCGGAAAATTACAATAAAGGCCTCATCAGTTATAATCGATATCACTGTCACGCTCGGTAGCGATAGGTACTGGTCTGCCTTCTGGTTTAGACTCCTTTTGACCAGTATCGCTACCGAGCGCGACAGCGAGATCGCTTATATCTGAATAGGCGTTCATCATTTCAGCCGAAAGACGTCCACTGCTGGACATAAGCCTCCCCCAAAGGGGGGATTTGCCATAATCGCCACGCTTGGCAAGCGGGTTGGCGACCGCAGTATGGTGTTAAAATGCATAGAGAACGCTGCTGCCTATTCTCTAGTAAGTCCTTTAGTCGCCTTTTACGACACCCACTGGAAGAAATAGGGTGGTGCTATTCTTTACGTCCGGCACCACACAGACATCTGGCACCATTCAGACATCTGGAACCACACAGACAAAGAATAGGCCTTATTAAATTGTAACTTCATAAAGCATATACCCATCACGTCTGCGGAGTTGCGCTAGCTTAAATTTGACCCTGTATATGTATACAAGGCTATTTTTAAGTCGTCAATAACCTCTTAAGGGGTCATTGTACTCATCATTCTGAACAACTTTTACTATGAGACCAAAATTGATATCGCGAAAAAAAAACAGCTGTTCCCTAGATTTATGTTCGAATAATTCGTTAAAATTCAGGGAACAGCTGATTTATTTTTCGCGATTTCAGGTTTGGTCCCATAGTAAAAGTTTTTCATAATGATGAGTACAATGACCCCTTAAGAGGTTATTGACGACTTAAAAATAACCCTGTACATACAGGGTATGTATATACAAACTCATGTAAAAGGTAGGTAATTGAGATGACTCTACGCTAGTTGTTAATTATTTTCCTCCTACCACCGGCACCGTCCTAAGTTACGCATTCATTCCAAAACTAAATCAGTCAAAACTGTCGTTCCGCGCCAGTCCACAATCCAATATCGTATTCGAATTTCGAATACATTTTTTTAAACCGAAACAATTCTGTTATGTAGTGAATGTTATAAAACTTTCTGTACAAATAGCTACATAGAATGCCGCGTACAAAGGGCCGGTTGTACTGACGTTATCAGCCTATTCATTGAATGTCATCGAATCCGCCAGTCGAATTGGGATTACACAATTGCTGTGCCTCGTTTTGACGCAGTGGACGAGATAGTGGATTGAGTCGAGTAGGTATTCGTAGTCGCTTTTGTGCGAGCCCTAAGAATGGTTGTCGTTCAAAGAAATTACTGTTAATTGTTATCGTTGGTTGATATCTTTTTCAAGTTACATGGGATGGTTCGTTATTAGGAAAGTATTTGTAGACACGTGTAACTTTGTTTTTAGTCCACACGCTTTTGCTTACATTGTTACTTTGTTAATGAATTATATTTTTAAAATTATTTAAATCTAATATCTACACGGCTACGTAATTTTTGTCCTTATAAAATTACGTAGCCAATGACTAGCGGTGACGACGATTAGTGATGGCGTAGTAAATGACTGCCTCGTTGGTTTAGGGGTCACAAGCGTTACAGCTGAGCATGAGGTCCTGGGTTCGATTCCCAGGTCGGACAAAGTGTTATTGGGTTCTTCTATCCGTAGCAGCCCGGAGTCTCGCACCGGAGGGTCGCCCCTATTACATGGGACTTGAACATAACTGGCGAAATGTGGGTGTACTATTCACTCCTCTGCCTATCCCTTCGGGGAAATACAGGCGTGATGTTGTGTTATGTTATAAAATTATTGCGAATGTTAAATAATGCAGACAATTATTTATAAATTCCACCTAATTTATTTAAGCAAAACGATTGTAGCGGCATCTACATCGCCACATGCTAACTACGCGTCACACTGACGTCACGCAAAATCCTGCATCGCGCAAGCAGAGTTTACCGCGCAACGAGCATATATACAACATCCCGACATCAATCGTCGGGCAGTTGCCCACCAGACAACACCCGTCTGGTCGGAGGATCCTCCCTTTTCTATGGTGGATGAGTGAACTTTACACCCAGTTCCTCATACCACCAAAATATGAGACGATTTACTTCAATTCAGAATTCAATTACAACCCTATTCCTGATTTTTCGACCACTATCTTCCAGTAGCACCAATTACTATCAACTGGCTCAAACTCCACTAAACGCAGCAAGCAGGTCAGTTGCCTGATCCCGACAAAAAACTACGCCCACAATCACGATCATGTCTCGTGACTCCTAAAATGAAACGAACAGACGTAAAATTTTTACACGTACACTATATAAAAACCTTTTTATATCAAAACTATATATTTGATACGCTATTTACTGAAATAATGTCGATACCAACACATAAATATCGTTATTTATGACGCCTCGCGATAGTTTATGATTCGATATCATCCAAGAGAACAGTTGTATCGTTTTATTAGAAAGTTTTGAAACGTCCTTTTAAAAGTTGGTGTTTGACAAAAAAGTTTATTTGTTGTCATACGGCCGAACCCAATTACTTATTTTCAGTTAAAGACAGATCGCTATTGATGATAGACAGTATAATTATATCTATGCTCGGATGGCGTCTCACAATCATTGATAAAGGCTATCTATCTAACGAAAACAATAAGTAGGTTTCCCTACTTCACCCTCCCGTGCGTTCCATTACAACCAACATCACTTTAAAAAACAACATGTTTAATTAGGGTTATATTAAAACTTCTTTGTTTTTTACTTCTAAATAAGTTACTGAATTAAGATATAATTATGTAGAGCCATATTTGTTATGGCCGCGAATCAAAATACAACCTGTTACTGACCTGCAAATTGCAAAAAACGTAATAAACTTTGAATTTCGCGGGCTACCTTAGCGCATTAATGTTATTTTTTTTTTAACTTAAATTCATGTTGGAATGGTGCTTGCACGGGGGTTGTTAGTAAGGGGGGGGTTAAATTTCTGTTATTTTTTGCCTAGGGCGCACGGTTTTCGAGATATTTGAATTTCAATTTTTTTTATTACTTTAAATAAAAAAAACAACTATGATCATTATTGCAAGTACTAAAGAGTTCATTTTAGCTTGGCTACTTTACGTTTATCCCTGCAATTCGGGGAATAGCCAAATCTGCCGTCTGTAGTACTGTCCTGTCAAACAAATCGTATATTGGGACGCATACTTTGGCATTTTCATACAAATTGATATCTGCTGTAGGCCATACACCCTCCCATCAGTAGATAGCGTGGGCCGGTAGATTAAGAGATTATTGGGACGTTAAAACCATCGATAGATATATTTTTATATCTCCAGTAGGCCGAAACTGGTGATATATATGTTATTGGGTTCGGCCGTAAAACGTCTACTGATTTGATACTGTTTCATTAGATGGAAAATTGTGATGGCCATTTGCGTTGGTGTTGGTTGCTTTGAAGTTTGGCGGCCGTAAGCAGTTCTTGGTCATAATTTTTAAGTGTAGGATATTCTGTGTTGTCTATAGGGTTTACTATGTGGTCCTTTTGACCGAAGTAAAGTTGCACAAACACATTTTTCCTAATTGCTACTTTTAGCAGCACATGATATCATAATAAGCATTATAACAAGTTACATAGAGTGTCGCACGTAAGAGACTACTGAGAATACGACAATAGAATAGAATAGAATAGAATACGAGCTTTGATTGAATTTGATTAAAATCTAATTTGTGTGTTGATGTTATTTATATTGTAATTATTCGTTTGTAGGTACTTATGATTTTGTGTGTATCGTTAAATAATTTATAGATGTTTTAAATAAGGGCTATGTGGTACCTGAATTAAATGTTTTTTTTTTTTATAACATCAAGCAGCAGCATTTTGACATTGAGCTTTTTGACATCACACATTACGACTTATAATATTCTTGATTGTATGACTTGCGAGAGATTTATATTTAATTAATTTTTTTTTTTACTCTGATCTGTAACTACCTATTCAATTCGACTATGGCTAATAATAATTGTAATAGCTGTATCTATATTATTAATTCAAACCTAATATTTTGCATGCCGTAAGGTAAAATGTACCGGGACACTTAATAAATATTCCAACTTATACAGGGTGGAAGGGACATCGACGCGAATCCGTTTAACATGGATTGAGTAAGTACATCATTCTCGACCACCCTGCGTTAAAATTTCTCGTCGGTAATTTAAAAAAAAAACAGGTGTTTCCTACAGAAGTGCAATACCTACTCGGTCAAAATGTATGGAACAACGCATTTTTTTTTTAATAACCGAAGAAAAATTTTAACTCAGGGGAGTCCAGAATGATGAACTGAATCCATGGTTAACGGATTCGCGTCGATGTCCCTTCCACCCTGTATATATACCTATATTATGAGCAAATAAATGATTTCTTTCCATCTTTCTTTATTTCTTATATTTGTTGATACTTGCTTATTATTAAAATAATAACAATAAGAAGCAAGAAAAATCAATATCGTAAGCAAAATAATTTAAAAACACGCCACACTTAAATAATGCTCAGTACACATAATCGAAAAAGCGCTTACATCGTCACCACATAAGAGCGCCCGCCGCGCACTCAACAAAAGATTTCCAAATATGAAAAGCGAAAATGGAACGCATAGTTTAAACCGTCTTGGCTGCTTTTGACAGTTGACAGTTTTCACTGTCAATGTGAAAGTGACAATAGGGTTAGTTGGGGTGCGTCAAGCCTCGTCCGTTTGGGGTTACCCCATTGACATGCGATTAAAATTATTGAAAGATTTCGCTTTTTAAACGATATGCGTGGGTTGTTAAAAGGTTGTTTGTAGTTTGAAAGTTTATAGGGTTTCTTGAGTTTGAAATAAAATTAGAAGTGAAAACTCAAAAGTTTTAAAACTGTTACGAACTTGATTAGTGTCACAAAAGGTTTCTTATTCTTGTTAGAAAAACAAAACAGTCTAAAATAAATACAATAGACAATAATTCAATAGAGTTTCACATTTATTTCGTTATGTTATGTGACTAAACGCACTTTTATCAAAATAAACGATTAAATGTTGTTATGAAACACTTAAAAACAGTTGCAGTTTAACAGCTGGCTAGAATATCAATGTACAACAAGTCTGCAGCACCATGTTAATCACCTCACATTTATTCCTTATAATGTCTGTTACCAGGCCCGCGCAACCGTCCATATATTGACAAAATAAACACCACTTTTTACATACTATTCGTAAATTACCCAATTCACACAAATTTTTTACTTGCCGTCAACATTGCGGTCGGCGAACTAAACGTGGGCGGAGTCGGCACGTGTGTCGTGACCCTTATTTAAGGGTCGCGCCATACTTTGCACTAACATGGCTTTTAAGTTAATTGCAGTAGTGAATTTATGTTCTGAAATAAAACTGGGGGTGAATAATTACTTCGCGAGTTCGAAATCATTTTTAATATGGTCGTGGATGTTTTAATTAGTAATATTTTTTGTTTTGTGTAAGTACTTTGCGGGTTTTTTTTTCTTTTACTAGTTTAACTAATTAAATATTTGAGTTTGATGTATATGAGCATGTGGGGTGGTAATTAGTTTAAAAAAAACTCGTTCAAAATGCTAGCAAATAAATAAGTTTTACACACGATAATTTGACAACTACAAATCTACACATTTATTAACCCAGCGAAAAGAATACGCTGACAAGGTATAATTTATGGTATTTATTCCCCATGCAACAATGTATCTAGAGGCCTTACATCATATATACAAAGAACCACTACCTACCTTGAAGTTTTTCCTCATGTTTGTCACCAGCAAATAAAAAAACAATTCGCAACAGCCATTCCCAAAACGAAAACTCCCAAAAGTATATTTATCCACTAAAAGCCCTTTAACTCTAACGCCACGCGGCCAACACGTGATGTCACTGACATTAGGGCTCCACACTTCGACCTAAGAGCTTGCGCACGCGCCGGCCCGCCCATTACTGGGTAATTTAACCAAGACTTGATGGGTTCATGTTGGTGATTTGGTCACAAATTGTGGCAATTGGTCTGATACAATTAGAGTTGTTTGAAGGTTACGGGTGTTGGGTCAAACATTGCTTGGTATAAATTGGAGCCAGCAATATTGTAATTAGTATGTTTTTGATCATTACTATGGAGGTGGAGTAATAAACAAGAATCACGAGCATTACGAGGGATATCGAGTCATAAACAAGATGAATATATGCATAGGTTTTTTCTGTGTATTATGGAGATATAATAAAAATACAATGACAAATATATATATGTAGCTACGTACGAGACATGACAGTGTAAGAAGAATTCATACCAAGAAAAATCAACAAGCCACTTAGTATGTAGGCATAATAAATTAAATCAAACAACCAATGAGAAGCATCTATTGAAGATATTATTACTGAGACAAATAGTGGCGTAAGTGTGATAAGATAACGTTTGTTTTTCTTTACAGAATACGGTTTAAAATATACTGCTGATTTGCACACAATATCTACAGTATGTAGCTTCTTGTTCTTCTTAGCCTAACGATGGCAGGGAATCGCAGGCCGATTCCCGGCCACCGTAGGCGCGGGCTTGCGGACGGTGAGCGATGGGTAGCTCGCCGTCCGATAAGGACCAGGCCCGGGTCGACGGCGCGTTGTGTTCCACGCGCGCCTCAAAGAGACGTCAGCACCAATTGACGGGGTCCGAAAGGGCCAATGCCTGCCAGGGTTACGAGCCTGTCCGAAAGGGATATCGTGGCTCTGGCACACAGGCATTTGAAGGAACACGGTGGGTTTTAGTCAGTAAAAGTCTGACACTCCCTCTCGCTCCGCCCAGCGCGGGAGAAGTTATTTGATGATTTCCCACCAAAAAAAAAAAAAAAAACCTAACGATGGCAAAAAGTTCAAAATATTTGTGGCCCAAAATTCAGTAGGTATGTGTTGTTGATATTGATAAACTACTAAAAAGTGAAAAATTTAAAATAAAAAGCAATTTAATTTATCATGTGACAGTACCCACTTCTACGGTCTCACCGTGAAAAAAAAAACAACCGATTTCAATAAAAAAAAACAAAGAAATGAAAAATTAAGTTGGTACTAATTTCGGAAGAGGGTTGCAAAAAACGAAAATACAGAAACAAAGACACCGCTTTCCGAAATTGAAATAGTTTTTCACTTTTTATTTTTTTTGGAATACCGTTTTTTTTTTTCACGTTGAGACCTTACCAGCGCTGCGACACTTATTTGTAAGTGCCGCAGCATCATGCTGAGATACGGGCCTTTTGGCCTCGTACAGGACTTTCTGTTTGTATTTTAATTTTTACTTTGTTTTAATTTTAGTTTTGTTCTTTATGTTTCTGAGTGTGTTTTCTTTTTTTAATTTGTGATCTGTGCGAGTCCCAATAAATGATTTTTCTTTCTTTTCTTTCTTTCTTAGTGATGAGTACTGTCACATGATAAATTAAATTGCAATCATGTAGAGATCACCTATGTTATCCGTTCCATGTTTATATGACATAAATTTATACATCCTTGTACAATTATTACATCTAAAAAACATTTAACTACACAAATATTCCCAATCATAATCAGACATTGTCCACAAGTATCGAAGCAGAGGAATTCATTCCATCGGACATTGTTGTTGGCACAATACAGACAGGATCCGCACGAATTATGTTTAACACAGCGGTGGAATCTCTTCATAGATAGTGTTGGGATGTGGTCAGTGTGAAGGCGGGTAGCGGGAAAAACCTGGTCGAGGTTGTCGGATAGGCGGGTGTTGTACGAGTATAGGGTAGAGCATGGGCGTCCTAAAACTTGCTGCAATCTTTCTTCATAATAGATGACCTGACAATGATCTCTAAGACCAACTATTGGTCCTAGAGAACATTGTCTGATCCAAGAAAATTTGGATTCCGTACCTCAAAAGGAAAAAACGAAACCCTTATAGGATCACTCCTGTGTCTGTCTATTTGTCTGACTGTCCGTCTGTCACAGCCGATTTGCTCCGAATGTACTGGACCGATTAAGTATCAAAATCAGAATCAAAAATATTTTTATTTCACATAAGCCTACATGGGCACTTATGAAACGTCAGAAGCTAGGTGCACGGTTCCAATTGGTCGTTTCCTATGGAGAAGAGCCGGCAAGAAACACCACGGTTACTCTTTAAAAAAAAAAAAAATTGGCTTTTACAATATTTTCAAAGTATGAGAGGACAGCGTAGGCCCGTCAAAAGTACCAGGTACTTAACAAAGTAGAAATTTGTTACACATAATTATGAACTTCTGTGAATCAAACACGGATGTGTAACATTAATAAATAAATGTTGAGTATGGGGACACTTTTGGAAAAAAAAAGTGCAAATTGTACCGTGTGACATATCAAAAATGAAAGGGCTTTTTGTCAGGATTTCAGATATATTTTGCCCGCGTAATATGTCTCTCTATTTTGGTTGTCGAGCACATGACGCACGACATCGGGTCTATTTAATATTTACGTGATGTTAGAGAGTGGCCTATCGTCTTATTTAATACATCAATGACCAGTACTAAGTGTAAAGCTATCCGCTGTCAGTAAAACCTCAGCTCCACATGTAACCTACATAAATACAAGGACAATGTAAACACGTGTTACAGATTATGTAAGGAACTGCTTTATTAACCTTTCGTAAGCCGTAATTACAGAAACAATTAAAAAGCCATTGTGTCTCGCGTAAATGTGCGTTCGTAGGCTTAATTAACTGAATGTACTCTTGGTTAGTTTTGAAATATTTAATTCAAACATAAGCTTCGCCGTTTTTATCAGTTGCAAACTTGATTTTGGTAGAATATAGTTTTCACCTGACGCACATCACTATTATAATAAACTAGCTTTTGCCCGCGGCTTCGCCCGCGTGGATTTTGGGAATAACCCACGGGAGGAATAATCCCGTAATACATTGTTTTCATATAGGTAAGTACTTAACTCTAAGTACCTACTGGTTTAATCAAATCAAATCAAATCAAAATATTTTATTTCACATAAGCCTACATGGGCACATTGGGCACTTATGAAACGTCAGAACCTAGGTGCACGGTTCCAATTAGTCGTTTCCTATGGAGAAGAACCGGCAAGAAACTCCACGGTTACTCTTTTAAAAATAATGGGCTTTTAAAATGTTTTCAAGTTACAATGTTAATAGGTATGGGAGGATAGTGTAGGCTCGTCAACAAGTACCTACTTAAAAAACTAGAAAATGATTTACAAAGCTACAGTCTATTAAGCCTACAACGTTCTCATATTAACAAATTTAAAAAGAATCTTTATAAAATATTACTAAAATAATAAAAATAAAAACTTTATAAAATAAAAAGATTGCCATTACAACTGTAACTAATTAAAATTGTAGGTTTTCGTAGATTTAGTGGTCAAATAATGAAGAGATTATGTCAAGGTATATAAAAAATAAAATAAAACGTGGCGCATGCCAGAAAAGCTCCCAGTTGGCATGTTCTGTTCACGTCATACTTCAGCCAATTTACATAAAACCTTTTTTTTTTCCTTTTTTTTTTCCTTTTTTTTTCTTTCTTATGAATTATTTCGTTCATTGGTGCAAACCGTATGAAAATTCCTGCGGTAGTTTTTGAGTTTATCGCGTTCATACGGACAGACGTGGCGTGGGACTTTGTTTTATAATATGTAGTGATCTTACAGTATAATTAATTATATTTCTGTTACTAAAATCGCATCCATATTATTGTAAGCACATCGTGCGCAAAAAAAATACCTGAGCTGCAGCACTGTGTGTGCATGGATTGGAAAATGTATCAATCGTAATTGTGGACATTTCGTTACTTCTTAGCTTAGTACTGGTGGATAGCCAGGCCTATCCGGCTCGAAGGACCAATTTATCTACAAACAAATTTAAAAAAAAATCAGGCTTCGAATGCCCATGACTTGTTAGTGCCTACAAAATTACTTAAAAACTTTGCTAGTATTAATCAAGAAGAAACAAAGTACAATTTCGTTTAATAATATCACTATTATCTAATTGCCTTAGAAATCCATAAACTGGCTGGTTCTTCAAGCAAACCGTTCGAATTGACTCAGCTGTATTTAATGATATGCATAGATAATAATGCTATTATTTTGTATACTTGTTTTTCATCGCTATTACAACGATATAAAGAAGTGTACTCCCTTTTATGTTGGTTTGAAATTCCTTTTAAGTCTCTTTTCACTTAAAATCTTCCTGAAAACGACTTCTGCTTGTTTTTTGTTTCGAGTCTTTACAAAAGTACTTACGAAAACGCGTACTTACGCTACTAAGCGCTATTTTCAGTTAGAGCTGCTTAAAACTCAAAAAATTACATTTATAAGTGACTATTTAGATACCTGTTGTCAATTTTACATTAAAACTGTAGGTCAGTAAACAGCAGATGTCTAAAATTAGTCACATTGTGTTATTATTATACAGCCTGTATCATGCTGTCATAGATTCGCTGCGGTAGCCTGTTAAGGGGATAACCGACTTTTAATGATTTTATACTGAAGATCACGTCTAAACGAGTAGTGTTAATGATTTGAAAAAAAAATATGATAAATAAGAGCATTTTCTCAATAAATTAATATGTGAATATTTTAGATTATGTTTATATTACATAGTGAAATTAATTTGTAAAGTTATGTCTAAAGGCTTCTACATACCAGCGCGACTTGTCGCGCGACGCGACACGGCACAAAGGCCCCGCGTGTTTCGGGACGAGCGGTGCCTTTGTGTCGCGTCGCGTCGCGCGACAAGTCGCCCCGGTTTGTAGAAGCCTTAACGCGGATAAAAACTGAGAACTGCGCAATATCTACCAAGCGTATTTTTCTGAAACCTTCACCAATTTAAAGATAATTTAATTATTGATCTTTTAGTATAGGTACGCGTTTTAGTATTAAAATACCTTTTGTTTTGTGTATAATAAATTAATAATGCGTCAAATTGGGGACAGCGCCCTTTGAAGGGCGAGTCCTATTACTGGCTGAACGTACGACGCGTTGCGTGAGCTCAGTACAGAACACGCAAGCTAACTACTCAAGGTCACTGGCATATATCTGCCTCTTAATGTGTTGTCTCCTTTACATCAGACAAGCGAATCCATCAAAAATCAATACTAACATTACCTTTTTAAAATTCAGACTCTGACATTATTAGTCTGCTACACCAACAACATGAATGACGAAATAGAATAGTAAATAATTCCTGACAAGCATTAAGTACTTAGTATATTTTAACAACCGCGTGTATCGGCCTTATTGTCATATACAGCATGTTTCATAAAATTAGTCTGCTGTGTCGCAACGCCCATACCTATATGCTTTATTATATCTACAAGTTAAACTATATTAATTGTTATGTAAATTAGAATATTACAATGCCATCTTTTCATACAATTTACGTTTAAATATTGGTTATACATGTTTTTCATTTTATTGTTTCGTAAAGCTATTAATAATGCTAATAATAATTGACGCAGTTATACAATTGTTATCTTGTTTGTATTGAACGGGTGTTCTTGGTGGTAAATAGTTGTTATATTATTTATATTGTTGCGCCGTTGATTTGGTATTGAAATAAATAATTTTACATTTATCGATACTAAAAAATCTGTTGGGATTTATAACAAACTCGTTATTAAGAGGCCTAATACATTTCGACCATGATTTTTGCGTGAAATGGCCTACTTTGGCGTTCTTATTCTGAGAAACTGAAATACTTCAACAACTTTTACTTATTACGTGGTGGAGAATATTACTTAGTATAGTTTAAAGCGGTCTCCCTTCTCCCAATTTTTGTCTTATCTATATAAATATATTTTTTTCTTCTTTTTTTCTCCATAAAATACGCGACGGCACTTCGAACTCGTGGATTGAGGTACATAAGCAACCGAAATTAAATACCTATATAAGTATACAATAATATCTCCTAATAATGGTTTAGTTCATAGTGGCCTCAGAATTTTGAAATATGCATGGAATATCATCAAAAAAATCCCGTAAAAAACCATAAAACAACTAAAAGCACTCAGAATTAACTGTAAAATTCTCGTTACTACATTAATAATAATACGTAAAATTTATACCAGAATAACCGTTAGTTGGTAAGAAAATACATTTCATACCTATAAAAAAAAGGTTTATTCCGTTTTAATACCAATTACTAATACCACTGTATTTGTTTCAGCTCATAACTATTTTCAATTCCGAACGGATACCATTGTTAAAACTAATACCAAAACAAGTTCAAAGGCATATGGCACAGTCAGTAAAAATGCTTTGTATGTAATTATAAGACCTTTAATTGAAAAATAAATCTGTTAAATCATCAAAATACATAAAAAAATTCAGAAAACAATTTTAATTTGACTAGTTTTGACTGAGTTGACTGTACCAAATTCAAGTTGTTAGTATTCTTTCGCTTATTTAAAGAGGTATCCGTTCGGAATAGAAAATAAATATGAGTTGAAACAAATACCAGTGGTATTAGTTGTTCCTGCCAGGGTTACGAGTCTGTCCGAAAGGGATATCGTGGCCCTGGCACACAGGCATTTAATGGAACACGGTGGGTTTTAGTCAGCAAAAGTCTGACACTCCCTCCCGCTCCGCCCAGAGCGGGAGAACTTATTTGATAATTTCCCTACCAAAAAAAAAAAAAAAGAGTGAAAGAAAAACAAAAGAAAGAAAAATTGTTGTTGGTTGTTGTTGTGGTCTTAGTTGTTGGTATTAGAACGGAATAAATAAAAAAAAGATCTATAAAACTTAAACGTAATTAGGTACAACTGCCAAGTTGCTACATAATGCGATGCGTCGGCTGCCTAAACTTTCAGAACGCAATTTTGTGATAGGTCCACAGTTACACATTGTACCTAATTATTCTATTGTACATTAGCAACACCCTTTGCTGATACAAAGCAGAGCCAGCACTGATTATAGACCGTTAGGACATATACAGGGTGTAAGGGACAGCCCTTCGCAAATTAACAGGGTGCATTCAGTTCCTTATATTGAATCATATCCCACTGAAAATTTTCTCAGGAAAATTTATTTTTTTTTTATCGTAATTTCAGTTACTATTCCTTTATTTCAATGTAAAATCACATTCTCTGTACGCAGTACTCCATTAATGTAAATAACACAGGTAAAATAAAAAAATCAGTAATGGATGTTGAAATTCTCTAACGAACGGCGCCTGAAATCAGCGAGCTCGCCCGTCCACCCCACCGCGACAAATCAGGTTCATTGGATTCCCATAACGTTCCTGAAATAATTTCAAGTACCGGTCATCTTAGTACGTTATACTGAATTCACCTCATCAGTCTGTGGAGGGCTGTCCCTTACACCCTGTATGTATAGTGACCAAATTGGTGATGTTCTTCAGAAAGGTCAGGTGCGTAGTACTCGCAACCGGCGTGCGTGTATGACCAGATGTATGAACGTAAACGCAGCAAAAGGAGTATGTAAGGATCGTAGCAGGTGGTGTTTTGTAGTTTCTGCCTACCCCCATGGTAAGAAGGCGTGAGGTTATGTATGTTTTTTACACCTTGTAATTTTTCTACTGTACCTACTATCGCGGTAGTTCAAATCGGACCACCGTTAAGACTATTCCTGATTGCAGCGATGCAAACAAAAGAAAAAGAAAAACGTCGACGAAAAAAGGAGCGGTAAACAGATGTGGTCATCGTGATCATGGGATTTTGATTTGAAAGTGGTCTGATTTGGACGCCCGCGATAGTACATTATATAGCAACACCCTTTACTGATACAAAATAGAGTAGCTCTATTTTGTATCAGTAAAGGGTTAATTAGTCCAAAGTAATAAAAAAAAAATAACAGCAGATAACCGTCAGTCGGATCTTAACTTGAGTGAGTTTTTTTTATTTGATACGCTCACGCGGGCGCAGCCTCGGACAAAAGCTAGTCCGAAATATTTATGACTTGCTGCGTCCCGCGGTTTTACCCGCATAAGTCTCAATCCCATGGGCATAGTCTACCCGATTTTACCCAGTTTTAGTGTGAAAGCGTAACAAACAAACTCACTTTCGCATTTATAATATTAGTTAGGAATATTTAGGAAGTTATTAGGATATTTAGATTAGTTAGGAATATTTAGGAAGTTAGTATTCTATCCATGCATTTAAATTTATGTTACCAAGATGACGACTACTCGTAAAGGTTTCAAGACTTCAAAAATTCAAGAAAATTGTTCTACCGGTGACGCGTCGTGCGCCAGTATGTAGAAGCCTTAATAGAGATGTTGTGATGACCGGGGTTCCAAGTAAACTGGTTATTGAAAGAACAACATAGTTACTTTATACAAATTTAATGAATAACGTTT
The DNA here is from genome assembly GCA_948098905.1 of Tiliacea aurago. Lineage (NCBI taxonomy): Eukaryota > Metazoa > Arthropoda > Insecta > Lepidoptera > Noctuidae > Tiliacea > Tiliacea aurago. The sequence goes on along the minus strand of OX402581.1, from coordinate 25,952,150 downwards.
CCCACAAGAAATCTAAACATCAACACCTTAATAACTATAAACCTTAATTAGCTGACAACAGCCGTACCGAGCAATGATTATACAATAATACTAACAACGGAAAAAAAACAAGTTTTTTTTTAAAAGTAAACAACATGCAAATGAATAAATAAAACTATAAAACTATTTTGACAATGCAAAAGGAAAATCCTTATGCTGGGATCAAACTCGGTGTCACGAAACCTAAACTCGGCGCTATGCCCCGAGACCAACCGGCTTCTCTTGTACTGTGGCGAATATGTCGTTCACTATTTCGTATTTAATCGATATGCAGCTTAATCAATCGAAGCCGAACCTTAATGAGGTAATACTTTATATCTGGGCGTTAAGGGCGTTCCCGCAAGCTGAGGACAAAATGAGAATAGTCAGCCTTGCAAAACATCTCCAATCATCCAACCTACACTTCGTTAAATAGACGCAAACACTTACCCCGTTTCTTTCACTACTCGCACACAAACTCACAATATTGCACCAACCATATACGTTTGTATATTCTTTATTAATTTCCAAACAATGATGGCTTTAATATCCAGAAATAAAACCAATCAATTACGGAGCAACCGTTCGTTTCTTTGTCTTTTTTTTCTTTAATTGACATTTCTCCCGTACCAATATTTTTCTCCCACCGTCACTTGTCAATAGCATATATTATTATATTAAGTTAATCAAACTACTGCGGCGAGCCTAGCAACGCCATTTAGTATTTGAATTGAGAGCTAAATTATAGATCATTACAATGTATTGAAGAAAGGTACATGTTGCGCCGACCACTATTAAAGGCTTTTACATACTGGCGCGACACCGCACCGGTAGAACAATTTCTATGACAAATTCAAGGAAATTGTTCTACCGGTGTCGCGTCGTGCGTCAACTCGCGCCAGTATCTAGAAGCCTTACATTGGGATCAGGGCAAGAGAATGATGATTTAAATTTCAGTTAGCATTACGGATTTTCGCTGTATTATACCTATCAGAAAAATATGACAAAAAAGAATTGACTCGAATTAGCCCATTGTATCTTACAATGTAGGGTAAAAAAGTTCGCCAAGTTCGTTACAGATGTTTCCCTTTGTTCTTATTCGCAGTATTCATAATTAAAACCCATGAAAAGTTTTTTTTTGCAAATGATGGGAGACACCTTTTTTTTGCTCGGCAGTTTATTTTTCTGAAAAAAATATGGTTTGTTGTATTTTCCTTAACTTTGAACGTAACAATTAAAATAATCCATTTGTCTCGTTTTCGCCGCAAAAAATTACTCCTTTGCACGAGATTTCTTAATTAGGCGTTTAGAGTTTTGTCTTGAAATAAAGATAAAACTGGCAAAATCTCGTGTACGTAACCCGGTAGTTAATAGGTATGGAATTGTCAAGGTATTACAAAAACCGGCCAAGAGCGTGTCAGACCATCCACTATAAAGGGTTACGTAGTTGGAATGAATTGATTTGTTGGAATGATGTTCGCCCATACATTCCAACTGCAACTGTAAGTTTTACCTATTATGAATTCGTACCAAAACTAAAACATTTGGTAGTTGAATATAGCAATTATATTATAACATTCTAACCTTATAAGAACTGCGTCGAATAACTGAGTAGACGGCGCGGGCGTCGTACTTGTCGTCAGCATCTCTATACGATGCTCATCACACAGGGACCGTATTACCCCGTTTAAGGGTTAAGCCTTTCGAAAGGGTAATTCAATGGGTTACCTTTATCATAGTGTAACCCATTGAAAGGGTTTTATACTAGAAACCCGTTGAAAGGGTTACATGATAACCCATTGAATGGGTTTTATACTTGAAACCCAGTTACCTGATAATCCATTTCAATGGGTTCTATACCTACTTGAAACCCAGTAACATGAAAAAATCATAATATTATGTTATTGCGATATCCGCCCAGCACGCGTAGCAGGACCAATTCTATCTCTATTCTACCCAGGGACCATTTTGGTTACCATTTTAGAAAGTTTTCGATAGGGCTTTTCTAAGCAGTTAATCAAAAACCCATACGGTGTGGTTAATTTTGAATGGCTTAAATTAAGCCGTTCAAAAAGGCTACCAACACCGTGTGGGTTTTAATCGAAATCCCTTTCAATGGGTTACCAAAATTTAATTTAAGCCGTTTCTAAGGGTTACCCTTATCGTATGGGTTTTTGTTTAACCGCTTAGAAAAACCTTATCGAAAACCCTTTCAACGGGTAACCAAAACGGTCCCTGATCACACATACTAGCAATAACTGTAACCTATGGCATGCTTTAGTTTCGATCATCTCTGCCCACCTGGATTACGTACAATCCCCTTGTTCTATACTTCACCACAAAACAAATATAACTAGTAGGTAAACAAACTAATTTACCTGCCTTTAACGACACATTAAGACAGGACAGTAGTGACATTAAAATGTGACAACTGAGACATTTTTAATTTGACGCTGACATTTTTTTTTTTTAATAATATTTGAATGACCTGGTTGCTGGGCTCTTTTAGCCAAGTCTTTATTTATACTCGGAATTTTAATTCGATTCCAGATTTGACATTAGCTACTGTCATTTTGTGAAATAATGATACCACATATAATAGTGTAGTGATGAACACAAAAATCGATAAACAATCAGTGTGTGTGCCAATTAAAGACTAAATTATTGATTTTTATTTAAAAAAATGAGTAGGCTAGATAGGTTAATTGACAATATCACAGACACATTTATAATAAATGTTACAGAAAGTGACAGCGATAGCGATAGCGATGACGGCGACAATTTATAAAATAAAATATTACCATAATACATCTATCTGTTTTATTTGTCATGTTCCTTCATGATCACATTTTTTTATTTATTTCACACACAATTATAAAAGAAAAGTCTCAGATCGTTAATTAATCGTCAAAACTAAATTATCGGTTCAGAAATATTTAATTTCCTGATATACTTAGTTTACGAGAGTAAAATTATAAACGAGAAGAATCGATCTGGAAATATTCCATTTCCATATCGAATAATTTCGCAACGTCACTATTTAGTACTTGTCATAACGTTGCAACACTGAAATTGTCAAATCTGGAATCGAATTAAAATTCCGAGTATAGTTACAAACTTTGTTTAAATATTGATAAAATTTCATGATGATGATATCCCCGCCCGCTCCCCGTGACTTTCAGTAAAGATGTGGCACTTTACTGTGACACTACCACCAAAATCCTTCTGTTTGGCTATAGAATTAGAAATACCATATTCTGGTGAGTATGGTAACTCCGTAGCTACCGGTCTGTGTTTAGATATTGCAAATAATTACGTTTTGATAGTCAGATTAAATAAAAAAATTGTTTTTATCTTTTTTTTCTTTGTGCAGTTTAATAAAAAAAGCTTTAGTTAAACTTTACGAAGTAAAGCCCTGTAAATGTTTAATATAATTAACATACTTTCATTCATAAACGTTTCTGAAATTAAGCGACACCAAAACTGCAATAATGTTCTTTCAACTTAATCGGCGCAGTAGATTCGGAGCAAAGCGACTGTGACAGACGGACAGATAGACAGACACACAGATACACGAGTAATCCTATACCTAAGGGTTCGTTTTTTTCCTGAGGTACGGAACCCTAAAAATGTACTAATGTTACAATAAATTAATTTAATGACAATAGTGCTCGGTACTGCTAACAAAAACTCAGATCAATATGTTTTTTGCACACAATTCTAAAAGTACCTTAAGGCAATCGTTTTTACGGAACTTCCGTCTCTTGATTGGCTGTGACAATATAAACATGTTTACCTACTGCAACGCAGAAAAAAACTGTTACAATAATTCAATTAATTGACAATGAAAGTTTAATTGGGTTACAGAGAAAGTAATATACGCTATTTAAATGAAACATAATAAAGAAAAAGCTGTATAAATGTTCGAAAGAAATAACAAATCTCTAGACATAATATTGTACCCGAACATTTTGGGAGCTTTATCTTCGTCTAAGGTACAACAAAGTTCCTGTTATAGCCAAAAAATCCAACCTAATCCTTACTTACAGGCAAAACAGGCAACGCTAATCCGTACAATAATCCAATAAATTGCTTATTCATGATTAGCATATTATATACCAGCAGTTTGTTACCGAACGGAAGTGTCCAATCGCGTGCGTCGCCGGAAGACCCTCCCCCCGCCAAACTGCTTCCGGTCACGTGACGTCATTTACATGACAGTTGAGCGCAGAACGTTGGGGAGAACGGACGTGTGGAGCGAGAAATTTTTGTTTATGGCTCTAGGAAATGACTCCGTTTTTTTTATATTTTTGCTTTGATTTTTTTTGGGGTTTACGACGCATTGATGGTATATACGTGAGAACTTTGTTTTGTATTACTTTATGTTATGAAGAAAGCAATACTCTTATAAAACGTTTTTACTGGTACGGTTTGAAAATATTGTTATCGTTTCACTACTTTATTACTAAACTAGAGAGGATTACCTTTTTGTTACAATTTAAAACCCAAACTATAGCACTCATATGAAATGACACGCCACTTAAATTCATTTAAAACTGGTAACATTAGCCATTTTATTAATCACTTCAAATATTCTTCTTATTAAGGATATTGGATCAATGGTAGCCTACGAAATTATAATTTTCTTACGTTTTATGCAATTTGCAGTTCAGCGTCAGGTTGTATCGTGATCAAAATATGATACACGACTATATTAAATATGTATTTTCAGAATTATAATAATTAATACATCTCTCTTAGTTAGATTTTCTCCCTATGAGCAAATCTATAATATTGAATTTATAATAGCATAAGTGATCCCAACCCAACGAGATAATTGTATCACTCAACCAAAATCCATATCACTTATTATCCATAACTGCAAACAAGCAAAAACTATGATTTGCACAAATTGTGGCTAATCTATCAATTTAACCACGGTTTGTTAAGTACGTCTGCGGACAACCCTCCCCATGCTATGAAACGGCGAAAATATACCCCTTGTCATTTGTTCCGATCGTTTTTCGTTTTCGAAGGATAAATGGAACTGCTGAAGGTTGTTTTAGGGTTCCACGGGATTATGTTGTGAACTTGTGATCTGATTTTATTAAGGATTTAGTGTGAAGAAACATGTTTTTATTTTCTGCACAAAAGAAAATTGTGGTGGAATGGAATTGACTTAAACTTTTACAGAAAACTTTATAAATAAAGTCGAGCTTTAGTTACAAATCTTTATTATATGTAGTACCTACCTACTGTGTTTAGTATCGAATGGGACACTATGTTCAATTCAGATTTTATTTTCTATCTCGATCCAGGTAAATGAAGCCAACAACGTACGAACAATACGGCAACCCAAAACTCATTTCCACAAAACTTCTGAAATAAGCCACACATTCAGCCATTGATACCATCTAAGGTCACTCTATAAATCACCTTACCTACCTGACGGGACAGAAAATAAGCATTTTTCCGAGAAATTTAACACATTCAAATATAAAGAGTGGAAAGAAAAAACGGGGCATTGAAAAGGAAACCCGTACGAAAATCCCATTTAGCCCGGTGTCCGACCTTTCTGTTGATCCTTACAATGCGGGGGCTATATTTACACATTCAGGGGCCGGTCGGAAGATGGTCATTATGAATAATATGGATCGGGACGGAGGTGAATCGTGTTTGAAATTACATCCATTGTAGGGTAGCTTTTAATTTTTGTGGACTTCGATTGATAAAAAAGAATTGTGGAAACAATTCTTTTGTATGCTCATATTTACCAAGCATTCTAATATTTACTAAATATTGCAGGGACTTAAGCCAAACTTCTCCCCCATGAGATTTGCAACTTCTAAGCTGATTGATGCATTCCTATGTTTTCCACGTGGAAGTCTTTCTTAGAGTTCCCCGAATTTTGTAAATTTCGTTTCTCTATTCAATGTAAACATTTATAACCAAGGCAGTTTGCTTTTCTTTTACTTTCCAAACTTCCACAAAGTAACAAAAATCACCTATTTTAATAACCCTTTTGAACCCTTTCGAGGACTTTTTCAACTTCCAAACCAAGTTTCGAGTCGGAAAAGTCCCACGTAACGACTCTTTAAGGAAATTTTCGTTTGTTTTATTAATTAAAATTAGTCGTTTACAGTTTTGATGTTGCATTTAAGCGGTTTCTGTATAAACCGTTGGTAGAAATTAATTGGGTTTTTGTTGTCGGCCTGTTCGACCGACAGTGAGTTAATTTAGGGTTAAGTGTGCAGCCTTTGATGAACTTATGAGGGTTCGTATCAAGAAAATCTGATGGAAATGCCACGTGAGCTAAGAGATTAATTATCCATGAAGCCTTGTAATTTTTCTTCTTAGAAGTTACGAGGTTGACGGGTAGACGTTGAAGGGTGGATCTCAGCATCATCATTTCAGCCATAGGCCTCCCCCAAGGGGTGGTTTGCCATAATCGCCACGCTTGGCAAGTGGGTTGGCGATCGCAGTATGGTGTTTAAATGCATAGAGAACACTGCTGCCCATTCTCTGGGTGAAGGAAGGTAAGGGTGGATGTAACAACGTTATATAGCTCACCCTCAAGTTGCAGTGCTTAGCAAACTTAACACTTGCAATTATAGATTTACGGCTAAATTGGAAAGTAGATGCAATTTTCATAACTTGCACCTACACCAATTGTCGTCCAGAATACAATAAAGTCATCAACATATACCACATGATCCGCTTTCTTCCGTTGTCACGTGCTCCATAATAAGCGTTTACACTGTATTATTCTTTCATACTCGGATAAGCGTGTAAATGATCGTTTAGCTATAATTTATAGGTACGTTGAATGTCGGCAATCACAGTCAAGCACCTTGTATGTCAGTTACGTGTAACTGATAATTTCCTTTGAACGAACCAGCATTTATACTTGAATAAATCCGCCATTTACTGAGGAATAATTAATGATGGTCGAGCCGTCAATCAGCGGCATTATTAGCAGTCTGAATTCATTCATATTTTCTACGAATTAAATGAAAACTTGGAAAATACGAAAATAAAAATCCATCGCGCGAACGCCAATACCAGGAGGCCAGATACCCAAAAGAGATGACAGGGAATTTAATTATAAATATAATAAAAAAAAATCTCGGTCGTCCCTTTCTAAAAACCTTGACGTTACCTATTTGCGTCCCTGAAAATAAACTCCCAAGCGATATCGCACCTTAATGCTTTGACGGAGAACTCATTGTCCTTTTAATAAACTGCTTTATAATTTTGCTGCGGTTTATAATATATTGTAGATTCGACTGACGTCACCACAATAGGGGTGTCTCATATATTTTTTATTTAAATTCTATATTCGAATATTTCACGCGGGACATGAAGTGTATTTCGATTTTCACGTAATAGCATTACGAGTGGTTAGATTGTCGTGACATCCTAATTTGGTTGTATTATAAATATTTTTCGCCGTGAGATTTGACAGTTCCATTTTACCATTCTGACGTGGATTGCTGTCGTAATTTATAGGTTTTAATTTAATCAAATAATATGTATGCTGATCCCTCTTACTTCCTCATAGACGTGGTGAAATCAATATTCAAATAAAATCGAATTATATTGTATCTTGCAACAATGTGTTTTATTTTACGATCTACATAATTTATGTCCATAAATAGATCAGTTGGAAAAATCACTTTAAAAACTTAATAAAACCAGATTTGTACATAATAAATCAAACGCTCTAAATTAAATTCCTACCTAATCCAAATTCATTAGTTATCAATAAGCGAGTAAACTAGTCCCGTTGAGGCGTATTTAATAAACACGTCTAAGGAACTGACCGTTAGTTAATAGCACTCGAGGGCGGGATTATTCGTGGTACAATGAAATAATTAATTGGTGCTCGAATCAGAGTTCCCGGAGCGCCATTATGAATGTGCGTCGGTCTATAGAGTACTGTCCATTACGGTGGCCACTTGCCTACTGGTGTGAATTAGACATTCCGTTCTAGCGTCTATGAATGTTTTGAATTTGGAACTGTTGTGGAATTTGTTTTGAATAGTTCGTTGGAGCTGGCTGTCTGATTTTAATGCTCTTGGGTTGTAAGGTCAAAAATGTTGCCATAATAATGAAAAAGATGTGTCTGCTTCATAAATTATGAAGCTTTCACATGTTAATTAAGGGGTTGCTGAGCTAAAACCACAACCAGACCATATACGTCCATATGCTGTCATGCACTGACACTTTGCCCCATGGAAGTCAGTCAAGTTTGAACCTTTGTTTACCTACTCTACGTCCTCGTGCAATGACCCAAAGGCAACTTTAATGAAATTGCAAAGGAAGCACAACAAAGTTTCAAATGAGGTCGAAACTATGAAAAAGTTCCCTTACAATGAAGCCCTACAGCTCTTAAAGCCTCTGCAGTGACGTCACTACAAATATTGTTTTATTTTTCTCCAGGTATGGCAGGTGGAGGCATGGGTCAAGCGATGGGAGGGTACTATGGTGCTGCGTATGGGCCACTGGGAGCCAGCATGGCGGCGGCGGCAGCTGCTGCAGCTCAGCAGAATGCTATAAATGCTGCTTTAACGCCTAATCCACAGGTAAGAACCCGATTAGTAATAAATGTATCTCTAGATGTAGGACAGGTCCCTTTCATCGAGCAGGTTTTTTTTTAATTTTTTATTTAGGATGGGTTGTTTGCTCTTGACTTTAGTCTAGGGCAGAGGTGACAGAGACAAAGTCGACGATGGAGTAAGCTTACCCAGAAGAAGAAGCCTGTTCACTCTAACTTTGAAGAGATTAGGGTTGTATGCGTTCGGAAACACAGACGCAGGCAGAGAGTTCCACTCTTTTGGTGTGCGCATTATAAAATATATTTGGAAACGCTTAGTGCGAATTGGTGGAATGCAACAAGGAAGGGATGGTAACCTGCAGTGCGTCTAGATTTCCGATAATAAAAGGGGGCCGGTGGAATGAGGTCGTGGAGTTCTTGGGTACACTCACCGAAGTACAATCTGTGGAAGACCAACCAGCAGGCAACCTTGCGGAGATGGGCCAAGCTGTGAAGATTGGCATCCACAAGAAATGGACAAACTAAAGCTTTTTTTTATCTGTAGACAGCTGGTAGCCGTCCCTATGTCCATTATCTTCTTCCTGCCCTTATTCTTATTTATCTGATGAGAGCATGAGCTCTTCTCCTACGTACATCTCTTTGAGTTCTCATCTCGTTATTCAATTCACCCCTTCCTGCCGATATTATCCTTCACCCAATCCATTAAGGTCGATCCGCAGCTGCAGCCCGCGAAATTCTAATTTTCTTCCGTTTTTTGCAGGTCAGTGTCAGGTTGCATCTTGATCAAAACATGATTCGCGACTATATCAGATATGTATTTACAAAATTATAATTATTAGAATCATTAATACATCTCTATAAGTTAAAGGAGATGTTTCATTTTCGGCCATAAAGTGTACGGTAATGAAAAAAGAGGAAAAATCCACGAATTCAGGAAAAATATCCTTTCCTGAATATTTTCTTGATTACTTCGGCACAAACAGTAACAGTTTTTCATATTATTGCCATATTCTATCGATCATGGCGTCGTCTTACTTGCATTCTGCTTTCGTCCAGAAATCATGTTACATAACGTAACAATATCACGTTGACGTTATTTATATAAATAATTATGAAAGGAATTAATTTCTGTGCTATTAAGATAATATAATAAGATAACTGTCTTAGACAGCTTTTTTGGCTAATTATAAGAAACTGATCGATAAAAAAAAAACTATTTTTGTAGATTTGTAGTTATTTCTGGACGAAAAATGGCTGGCTGTCTATGTTCGTAAATACATGACAAACGTCAAACATTTTCAGTTTTTATTTAGTGCCTAAAAAATATTAGTTATTATGAAAAAAGACATTCTTTATTGTATTCAGGGGATCCTTTCCCAGGTTTTCTAAAGCGTACATGTTATGGCCGGAGTCCTATACAAAAATGAAACGTCTCCTTTGTTCCCCAATGTCATGTTTTCATGAAAAAGTCATTCAATGGAACAAATCTAACTTGAGAGAGACGTATTAATGATTCTAATGATTATAATTCTGTAAATACATATCTGATATAGTCGCGAATCATAGTAAAAAAGTAAGAAAATTTAAATTTTGCGGGATGCAGCTGCGGCTTCACCTAAGAGGCGTGAAGATGGGTGCGTAGTTTATACAAAAGTAATACCAAAATAATTTGTAAATCAAACATATTCTTAAGGTAGTGTGTCTTTATTCCGATTGGAATACAGAATATCTAGGTTCCCAAAATATATATTTTGAATGGACACTGATAAACAAGAGTTATAAGAAAATAAGTTTTCTATAGAAATTTTAAATTCCTCATAATAATCTCGTCTTTATATTATTGTCCTTTCAAAATATATATTGTGTAATCCAATCGAAATAAATACACACTACCTTAAGAACATGTTTGATTTACAAATTATTTTGGTATTACGTTTGTATGAACTACGCATCCATCCGCCCTTTAACCATTCAGATTCGTTGAAAAAAGCCAAGTGTTGCCTCCGGATAGTATTATAGTATTTTTTATATTATTATTAGGCAGGTATTGCCGAATTCTACTCTTTTGGATTAGTGTCGTCTAGCAGTTAAAAGTAAGTATGTAACAAAATATAAGCAATAAAAAAATCAACCGAAAAAAAAAACACATTGCCGAATATTTTCAAATAAATCCGAAGCATCGCCCAATCTAGGCGCTAATTATATGATCAGCCAGTTAGCGCGAAGGCATGAAATCTTTAACGTTTTGCTTAAACCTATTACCACCATGAAATAGAATATCGTGCAGGAAGAATTAATCCCAAAAAAAGAAAAAGTGCTGACACATCATAATTACAAACCGTGTTAATCATTTTATCAAATTTTCTAAAAAATTTGCTACTCGTTATGTAGATAGTAAAAAAACTTCGGAGGCGCTAGATCAGCGTATAATAAGCTTGGAATTGATAAAACATATGTTAGAAATTGATGGTTTTATGAAGGATGGGAAATTCAATTTGTAAGGGGTGGGTTTTTAACGCGTAGCGATCAATTTTGAATCCAATTTTAACGGTGTGGTGGTAAGATTATCAGTTTTTGACGTGGGTAATTGAGGACCTGCAATAATATGACTACCAGTTAATTTATCGCAACTTCACCGTCCCCAACAAAAGAGCACATTGGGACTAAAACAAACTAAACGGAGATTTTCTATATAGGTATAACAATATAACATCATTTAGACTGTCGCGCTGCAAAAGAACTTAAAGCCACAGTACAAACCAGTGCGACACGCGATGCGACACAAGGGCCCCGCGTGTCGCGCGACGAGCGGTGCCTTTATGTCGCGTCGTGAGTTGCACTAGTCTATAGAAGCCTTAAACGAACAGGCCAAACTTGATAGGCTGGTGTGCGTGACAGCTACGTCTTACACTCGCGTCGCGTCAGTGTGCTGTCATTGTGTTATGGAATAACGTGCATGCATGCATTTTGCGGCCAACAGTTGGACGCAATTTTTTTTACGAGTTCACAGCTTTGTCTGTATATCTAGACATATTTATTTCTTTGCATCAGGGTTTATATTATTGTTCTAATCTCAATTATTTGGGGGTTTTATATACAGCATGTCCCAGAATTAACGCACAACCTCTTAAGGGGTCATTGTACTCATCATTGTGAACAAATTTTACTATGAGACCAAACCTGAAATCGCGAATAAAAAATCAGCTGTTCCATATATTTATGTTCGAATAACTGTCAAAATGTTAAACAGCAGATTTTTTTCCCCTAAAGAGGTTGTGCGTTAATTCTGGGACATGTTGTATAGAAAGTTATATAGTTTCTCTCAGAACTAGTGAAATAAATTTTTAATTTATGTATTTCACTAGTTATGAGAGAAGTTCCTGTAGAATTGAAGAAGTTCTGGGGTACAGACTAAAGAGAATCATAAGATTCAACATAACGTAACGTTTCATTACAATTTAATTAAAACATAACAGGTACAAAGATTAATATCACACAATTGGATCGAATTCCTCCCGTCACACCGTAGCGTACCCCTGTGTAACAGCGGGTAGTCGCGAAATAATTAGTGTTGGAGGGGTTGTTTGTGATGTTCTAATAAATGTAGATTTGTGGTGTTAACATGAATTGGATATTTATGATCGTTTTCTAAGACCAAAAGTCCGGATTGCTAATAAGCAATTGTCTCACGGTTTTCTGTTTCTTCGGTTTCATCAGTATGTATTCTTTGTTAGCCAGACCTATGAGGAGTGTTCCAACATCTTCGTCTTATTTACTCTTTACCTAATCATTTTCTGCTGTCTTTCCCTTTAAGTCTTTAATATATATCTGAGATCCAAACCAGTCAGTTCCAACCTTCCAACACTAAACAAACATTTATCTCACGTAAGTCCAAATCTACTTTTGCAAATAATGACAAACTCTGCCTACGCAAACAACTAACCCCTTTTCAATCACACGTCAAAAAAATAAAAGATTACATATGAACGCCTACTTATTTAGCACATCTCATTGAATCTCGATCTCTCCCCCAATCTTCTCCGGTAGTTGAAACTGAACACCCTACAAACAATTCGCTCCCTAGAACAAATTCTGGCGAATTAACACAATACTTGACATGTAAGCACCCTGTAATGATGAAGACGCGTTATGCTGTATCTTTGACCCTTTTTTGGCCGATAATTTCTGTCGAAAATCGTTTTACTGCAACTGTGTGTTTGTATTGTTTATTTTCTGATCAAACTTGGTGGTAGTTTTGTAATCTGTTGAATTATTCCTCTTTTTCTCTTCTATGGAATTGGTCGTTATGTGCGACTAATTTTCCTTCAATTCCTTGTCTTCAATCTACCCCTACAGCCTACCACAAACTTACCTCTTGAAGTTAAATTACCGTTTTTTTTCTGCAGCAAAATTTTATTGATGCGTAAAAGCCTACCTATTAGCGATTGCCCAATACCTACCAAATGTTTCTAAGTTCAGGTGGACCTGTCACAATAATAATAATATGTAATGACTTAACAACACTTTGTACAGCAACGTTCTACCAGAAACCACCACACAAAATTTGCAATCTTCACCATATTATGACAACACCCTAATCACTTGCCCCTGGGACTTTGCCCTCCGATTTAAAAACCTCTTTCCCTCCTCTATTTGACGTTTAATCTTGTGAAAGTGACGTCTACGTCGGGGGCGGAGGGCGATCGTTGTTTCAGCTTTATTGCATTATGTCGGGATTATAAAATTATTTGTTTGAAGTACGTGATAGAATTGCGAGATGTGGGAAGAACGATGAGGGAGAAAGTTAAGATATTGTGGTTGATGGTGTAATATGATTGGAAGATGAAGTGTTTGCACTGTATAATGCATTGGAAGCAATAAATAGAATCTTCCTAAATAACAAATCTTTTACTGCTTTGAGCAAAACAAGATTTGATGAAGTAGATGATAATGATGTCAGATGAATTGGAATGTTGAGTCAATTATGTGAAAACAATACTCAGGTAATGAGATATTCCTTCAATATAATGGGCTAGCGCTAGTACAAAGAGGCGATGCCAAAGCAAGTAGGGCGGAATCATGAAAGTTTTGTCTTTAAAAAACTTGTATTCCTCTTACGACACATACATCACATTTTAAGCATTACGAGCCTGGTTCAAGTGAAAGTACCGATTGTGTTGATAACTGTTGTCTGTACCGAATTCAATTAGTTGATTACATTAACTGATAACCCCCGTGTTTGGGTAAATGCTTTAAGCTCCAACTTGAGCTTTCTCGAAAATTTAAGTGATAGCTGTAAGATATTGTTTTGAAATCTTTACGATTGTGTTCATGTTCATATTCACAAAGAGAAAGACAATACTCTTAACTTATGAATAAAGAGCTTTTACAAGTCTGCTCAAATTGAGATTTATCCAGGAATACTACGAATTTGGCTGTTACTATGTTTTTTTAATTGAAATTATTGAAAAATGTTGACAGTCCAATTTTTCTTTAATTAGGCTGAGATTTCAATTGTTAACCATCATCTGCTATCATCCCAATTTATTTGGATTGTGCTCATTTATTCCAACTATTTGTGTTATCCGTTGTATACATATCTACTTCTTTCTTAACTACACCATCTTTTACGCAATCCATTCATCTTTGATCTGCGTCTTTTCAATGCAAAAACAATGCAAAAATGTATTCAACTGAGTTTAAACATTTATATCATTATTTCTGATAGCAACATGTTCTTAATTGATTATTCATCAAGAGCATTGTTGTTAACTTTATGAAATCTCAATAAAAATAAATGTTATTTGCTACTAACAAAGAAACCCTAAATAAAAGGAAGACTAACGACATAGTTTTACTCATCAACATTGAGAAATATGATTGCTTAACGAATTATTTGATGAAAAGAGAAGGCTGAGTCAATAATGATTGTCATTTGACATTGACACAAATCTAACGAAATTAAATTAAATGAAGCATTGATTGAGAATGTTAACAAAATTGGGCACCTATTTAATGATTCTATTAGGTTAGTAATAATTTTGTTAGGGATTGCTTCTGATTCTTTTAGAATATTATGAAGCTTTTTAGTTATTACTCGTACTAGCGACTCCGCTCGCGTGGCTTTTTCTAAAAACCTAGTTTAATAAGAAATAGTGGGAGTCCTTTATTCAAATTTTAATTTATTTCAACCTTATAATTTTTTTTTAATGAATTGTATTGTACTGTTAATATTTTTTTTTTGTATAATCTTTGTTATCTTTGTGATAATAAGGAACAATCCCAAATTTTATTTTTTTTCCAAAAATTCATAAAATATATTTTTTCTTTTTTAAATAGTCAATTAATTAATTGTACATATTGTAATAATCAATTTAATTTACATTTTTTTTTATATTTTATCTGTGTAATGCTACTCTAGTGGCTCTTTTTGCCTAATACTAATTTTGTTAACATGCGGATAATGTAGTGGCTGCAATATTGTTATTACTACATAATTATGAGCCTATATTATTGTATTTGTAAAAAAATAATATTGTAGCTGTTTATTGTCCCATAACAAATTAAATAAAATAAATAAATAAAATTGAAGTGTCTGTTATGTCAAAATAACAGCCTTTTACTAAATGCATATTATGAAAGTCTATACAATGTCAAACGAAATTAGCTAGCGAGACCCCGCAGATGTGATGGGTGTCAATATTTAAACCACAAAAAAATAAAAATGAATGAGTTTATGATTTTTTTTGGGGTCGACGACCGCTTTTGCTGGAAGTATGAGTTGAGAAAAGCTGTTTATTTTATTTTATCGTGTTTAGTTATTCAATTTTTTTCATATTAAAAAAAAAATGTGTAGTCACCCGTCGCGCGCCGGTAGAGAAGTCACTTGAAATATCAGTTTATAAAACCAGTTCAATACCCATCTCGTCTGTGAAGTTTACACAATTTTTATGTCGAATGCATATCCGGCAGGCTCTAATAATCCTTCCATATCCCAAAGACACGTCTTCCCTACCATTATCGCGCCCCCCGGTCTACCCTTTGATATACAATGGTCTCTAGCCTCATGAAACATGAGGCTTCAGGGGCTAGGGTGAATCTTTGGGTTTATTCGAGCAACCGAGTCTGGTATACAACCACGCTGGGGTCGGCGCATTCATTCATTAATTCAACTTCACAGACGTGATGGGTATTGGACTAGTTTTATAAACTGATATTTTAAGTGACTTCACTACCGGCGCACGACGGGCGACGATCAAAAAAATAAATTGAATTTATTAATTTTTTGTTTTAACATGATTAATTTGACCCTTTAAACTGTACCCTCTTTATTTTATTTTTTATTTTTTTTAATATATATTTAGGAACATAGATATTCCGTAATCCAATCGAAATAAATACACACTACCTTATGAATATGTTTCATTTACAAATTATTTTGGTTTTACGTTTGTATGAACTACGCATGCTACGCCAGCCCCTTAAGCTATTTTTATTTTAGCAAATTGTTTTTTTTTTTTTTATATATAATGTGTGGACTATGTCTGAAATAAATAGATAAATTAATAATAATAATAATAAGCCGCGGCAGCAGCTAGTATTATTTATTTATCTACTGTTATTGTCAGTCTGCATCATCCAACTGCTTGTGCAACTCTCTGTGACTTCTGGTCATTCCCGTCCAGATTTAGATGTGGAACATTGATCCATGACATCAAATCATCAACAAATCGGATGCCTTCGAGGGTTAAAACGGTCAATCAGCTTCTGCACCTAAAAAAAAACTTAAAATATTTATAATATCTTTAGAAAAAAACGTCTGAACATCATAACTCACACATGACGCAGAAAAAACCTAACCTTAAACTGCCGAGGTGTGACCAAAACATTTAATTAACCCTGCACCCGTCGGCATCGGTCTTTCGCGCCCCCTTAATAGACCAACTATTGGATGACACCGCAGTTTTCCGATTACCGTGACGAATGCCCACGATACCGATACCGGTACCGGTAGTAAACAATATAATCAGCCACTATTCATATCAACAACTGCAACTTTACCTGTGTTGTATTAAAAATGGTGATTGGGCGTTTTCGGCTCATTAGGGTTGGCCGTTTTGTAAACATGTTGCTGTGATATGTACAAAATAGTTTAATATAAGTTTTGTGACTTTCTTTTCCTTTGATTGCTTCTAACTTTATCATCAGCCCAGCCTTTCCAGTCTGAATGGATGTAGCTGCAGTATTTTACATGGAGCGACTGCCTATCTCCACCACAACCCAGTTACTGAGTACCCCTTGGTGGATTGCTTCTAACTTGTCAGAAATAAATAGTCTAATGATGATAATTTAAGACGCAGATATATGCCAGTGACCTTGAGTGGTTAGCTTGCGTGTTCTGTACTGAGCTCACGCAACGCGTCGTACGTTCAGCCAGTAATAGGACTCGCCCATCAAGGAGCGCTGTCCCCAATTTGAAGCATTATTAATTTATTATACACAAAACAAAAGGTATTTTAACAAAACGCGTATTACGATCAGTAATTAAATTGTCTTTAAATTGGTGAAAGTTTCAGAAAAATAAGCTTGGTAGATTTAGCGCCATTCTCAGTTTTTTATCCGCGTTAGACATAACTTTAGAAATTAATTTCACTATGTAATATAAACATAATCTAAAATATTCACATATGAAGTTATTGAAAAAATGCTCTAATTTAACATATATTTTTTTCAAATAATTAACACTACTCGTTTAGACGTGATCTTCAGTATAAGATCATTAAAAGTCTGTTATCGTCGCCTTAATCACTGCTTTCCTTGGCCTAGCTCTTTAAGGTAAAGATAGAATAACGTTTGTTTGGACACAGTTCGTGAAACACAAACAACAAAATAAAATAAGTGAAAATAATGTTCTAACAATAATTGTGTGTGCCTCGCGGCTGTAGACAGATGCTGGCTGACGCTGGTTTTCTAATGAATCTTTAGGGACAAGTGACTGGGAGTACAAACAATTTCAACATACTGGGCCTCAAGTCTGCTATTACAATAGGGTCAGAATGGTCGATCATTGATTTCATAATTGTTGATTTTGACAAGTTTGGTAATCTACTATTATAATGGCGTCATTATGACTTTCCAATGGTCGGCCACTGACACTACATTGAAAGAAATTGCATTTATTGGTAATCTCGTACATAATGACAAATGAATGACATTTCTACTAACGGGTTTTATAATAATGGCAATACGACAATGCCATTATAATATCACAATTATATTACGAGAACATTCACCGACCAATGATCGACCATTATGAATTTAGCAGATTACGAACTTTTAGCAAAATGGCAATGGCATGACAATGGGATCGTGTTGGAATGACTGAATTTATAAAAATAGCAGACTTGGGCCCCTGGTAATGTACTGTTGGTTTAACACTGAAGGACTATCAGACTTAGGCAAGATAAGCCACACATTTGGGCTTTCTACAACATTCAAACGCAATTTTTCTATGAGTAAAGCCAGGGTCGTTTTGGTTGGTATCAAAACGATGCATAATAAAAACCACACAATCGGTTTATGATAAACCAAGCCGCGGAATTTTTAAAAAAACGAGCGATAGCCTACAGAGTAGTCACATAAGATGTGTAACATCTGACATCTCACCTTGGTAATAACAGACTCTGAGCAGCGGCAGAAATTAACCTCAAAATTTAAAAAAGCTAAACACTGATATATTTATTCGAATAATTATTCATTACTAGTGTTCGCCTACTGGTCGAAATTAGACCCCATCTATTTACAATCATAGTACTTACTAATTCCATGCTATTATAAAGACTTACTTGAGCTGCACGATTACTGACAAATGCTTACACTGATTGGACAGGTCCATTCAAATTGGTGTGGTAACCAAGATTATGTCTGGACTTAAAAAGAGACTGACCCCTGAGTTTGTTTCACCATTTCTTCCCAGGGGTAGTCAGATAGGAAATGTCGGCTACATCTAGATAATTTTTTTTATTTTTTATATGACGTGTAATAGTGATTCTTCTATCCTATTTACAGAATAAACGATTTCATTTCATTACTAATTCCATGCTTTTATAAAGTACTTACTAATTCCATGTTATTATAAAGAACTTACTAATTCCATGCTATTATAAAGTAATTACTAATTCCATGCTATTACAAAGTACTTACTTACTCCATGGTCAAGCTGTCACTTCCTGTTACACACGTTCGTCCCTTTTCACGAAATCACTCCCCCAGAAAGGAGGAAAAATGTTATAGTTCAAAAATGTATCAGTAGCAAGTGTAGCAACCCTAGCTTTCGCTTCCTACCGCCAAATGTTGAGTTCTCTAACGAACCATTGTGATTTCAGTATTCGATTATGTTGATAGATGATTTACTCGTGGTTATCGTCGGGTGATATGGGTTACTTTCACGGTTGCTGAGCGGTGGCGACTCATTAGTGGCCTGATGCAGTGTGAAATCAGTTTTAGAGTAATTTGCTACTATTTTTGTGGAAAAATGGTCTGAGGTTTACTACCGTGTAATTTTTTTCTAGTAATTTTTGACTGATCGTAAAGTTTTCCTTAAGGGGCACAGACAACAGACTTTAACAAAATCCCGGACCTCCTTGACTTTTTTGTTCTGAAAGGACTACCGAGGCACTACGAGTACCTCAGCTAATCAAATAAATAAAATGGAAGTGTGTGTTTGTTTGTAATGTCAACATAACAGCTTTTTACTAAATGCTTATGAAAGTATATAAGGTGTATCTATTCATATACGAAATCTCTTAAGGGGTCATTGTACTCATCATTATGAACAACTTTTACTATGGGACCAAACCTAAAATCGCGAAAAAAAATCTGCTGTTCCCTACATTTTGACGAGTTATAAGAACATAAATGTAGGGAACAGCAAATTTTTTTTTTTCGCGATTTCAGGTTTGGTCCCATAGTAAAAGTCAGTACAATGACCACTTAAAAGATTTCGTGTATGAATAGATACACCTTATACGGTACTGAAAAAATAAATTGTCTTTCTGTCTGTCTGTTTGTTCCGGCTAATCTTCGAAACAGCTGGACCAATTTTTTCGGAGAGATAGCTGATGTTGAACGAAGTAAGTTAGGCTACTTTGATGTTACAAAAGCCACGCGGGCCAGAAGAGTGGACAGGACAGGGACAGAATGTCCTCTCCTACTCTGAAAAATGTTTTTCAAATACCTGTACAAAATCACCCTATTTTAACATTGATATACGATACACCTTATACGGTACTGAAAAAATAAATTGTCTTTCTGTCTGTCTGTTTGTTCCGGCTAATCTTCGAAACAGCTGGACCAATTTTTTCGGAGAGATAGCTGATGTTGAACGAAGTAAGTTAGGCTACTTTGATGTTACAAAAGCCACGCGGGCCAGAAGAGTGGACAGGACAGGGACAGAATGTCCTCTCCTACTCTGAAAAATGTTTTTCAAATACCTGTACAAAATCACCCTATTTTAACATTGATATACGATACACCTTATACGGTACTGAAAAAATAAATTGTCTTTCTGTCTGTCTGTTTGTTCCGGCTAATCTTCGAAACAGCTGGACCAATTTTTTCGGAGAGATAGCTGATGTTAAACGAAGTAAGTTAGGCTACTTTGATGTTACAAAAGCCACGCGGGCCAGAAGAGTGGACAGGACACGGACAGAATGTCCTCTCCTACTCTGAAAAATATTTTTCAAATACCTGTACAAAATCACCCTATTTTAACATTGATATACGCCGCATAGTTTTCCAGAACAAAAAAACCGTGGCTCGTATATAACTGCTTGCAATAAAATAGCCGTAAGGGAGGCAGTAAACTGCGTACATGATGCCCGGGCGTCGGACTAATCCTGATTTAGCGCTCTAGCTGTGACCGGCCGTCGTATGTTATGCGCAAACGCACGCTACACACGGTTCGGAAGATAGGCTAGCTTGTGGGCGAACCTGTTGGCTTGATAGGGTTGGGATATTTTGAGTGGGTTACGTTTGCCTTTTGTATCGATTTGATGGCGAAGAAGTCGTTGTTATGGTTTTTTTATGGGAGTATTTGAGGACGAAGAATGAAGATTAGTAGAGGTATCTGAATAATTTTATGGTTTTTCAATAGTTGAACATTGACATTTATCCACAGACTGCTGTGTGGATAAATGTCAAACAGTTCGACTAATCCGATTTTATCGTGATAGTGATTCGGTCAAAAACGAATCAAAAAGGAGCCTTAACCTTTTATTCATTATTAATCCCCAAAAGAAACTATTTCTTTTGAAATTGTGTAATCCTACTACCACATTCTTCCGCAGTTGCATGTCAATATTTGCATAAGGCAGAATGGACTATTCTACAATGTAGCAGCAACATGAAGTATTAACGCTACAAAATGTATCACCTGTCGTGTTCCGTAAATTATAGCGCACGTAACTTCAACCTGTATCCTTCTTTGTTCGCCGAACAAAGTGTTCGTGTGTGTTACGTCCAAACGATATTTTCCTCACAATATTGTGTAGGGCTCACTTCATTAAAAAATTTAAAATTCGAAGCTTTATTCGATTCCATTGTTACGTGTGATTTGTGTTTCTGAGCGTGTAAAATACAGTACCGCATTACGTTTCAATACATCCGCATACAAATTCAAACCTTATCTTTACAACATAAGGCAGGATATTGATTGTGAATGAATTGCATGTAAATTGTTAACGAAAATTCATATTTAATTTCAGTTGAATTATGTTGTTTGTGAGTAATTCTTGTAAAGATAGATTATAGTTTTCTTACAAAGGTTATTTGAAAAGATCTTGGTGTGCTGTTGACTTGTAAATGTTGAGCAATGCCTCGATTTATGATTTGTTTGCAACCGATTCATTATGCATTCGGTATTCAGTAGTTATCCGATATTTATGACGAAGATATTGAAATGAAGTCTTTATTCATTTAGCTGCGTTCCTCTTAAATTCTTGACTCTTGATAAGGTCATTCTTGAGTTTCGTTATTTATTGTATTAATATTTATTTTTAACTGCAAGTAATCATAAATGTAAATAGGATTTTAATCAATATAATTGACTATCTTATTTAAAGTTGTCAATTATATTCAATAACTTGTGTTTAATTAAAATAAATACGCAAACTTGTATACAAAACGTTTTAATTTATTGAAACTCAAAGAAACTTGCTAAGCGCAAAACTCAAGAACGGCTGAGCCGATTTGGCATTTTTTTTATAATGTATGTTCCGAATTAGGTTCTTATGGGGAAAAAAGGGAAACGTTGAAAAAAACAAAACCCAAATTCGCACAGGAACGGTATAAACGGGATAGGGGCGGACAACGTCGCAGGGCGTCAGCTAGTTCTAAATAAAAAATAACGAACCTCTTTATTTGCTTGTTCCAGGTTGGCTCATCAATGGACATGTCGAAGTACTCCATCGAGGCTGAGAAGTACCGCAGTTACGGCATGTACCCAGACCCGTCCCGCGGATACCTGGACTCAGCTGCACTGTCCAAGGCTTATATGTACATGGACCAGCAGCAACAACGCTCATATCCTGTGGACATCAGTAAGATGTACTCGGAAGCGTCGGCAGCCGCCATGGCAGGACTCAGCTCCGTTAACTCAGCTCCTTCCAGCCTTTCCCCGCGATCCCCCGCTGAGTCCCCAGATATGACGCCTAAAGCACAAGACAGGACCGAAGGTAGCTCATCATCAGGGTCCAACCCTTCACCCTCCCTTTCCTACTACCAAGGATCCTCAAGTATCCTCATGCCGCAATATCCCGGGCAGTACCCACAGGCCACACAAGGAGGGCCGGAGTTCAGGCGACCTCTCACCGTCATATTTTGACCTGAAACTTAGTTTGTTGTTGTTGATTTTTATTTATTCGTTTATTTTTATAGTTTTTCGACTGCGGATTATTTTGAGGTTAGTTTTCTTCGAATTCTAGGAACGAAAAAAATTATGTTAAAGAGACGAAATTCGATATAATGACGTGAATTTAAAATATTGTAAATTGATTCTATTCTATTATAATAAAAAGATTATTATTATTCTATTCAAACGATAAATGTTTTTCTTTTATATTTCAATGTGAATTTTCACGGACTAAATTGATTTCGTCAGAACTTTTGGTCTTTTTAAACGTGTTGGACTATTTTCTTAATTTTATTTTGTGCTCCAAAGTTCCTTCTTAATTTCCTCGGAAATAAATTAAAGTTATTAGATATTAATATGTGTATAGGATTATGTACCTATTTGTACATTGTGAATATAGTTAGTTGATAAAATAAGAGCTGTTTCTTTGTCGATAAAAAGTTCTTGTTAAAAATCTGTACATGCTGCAGCGTTGGTGGCAAAAAGTACTTGGTTTAAACAAGATTTTATTGCAATAAAAACTGTTTGATATAAATTCGAAACTTGGATCTTGGAGAGTCAGCGCAGGCATTTTAGCGAACTTCTATAAATAACTCAAGACATAGTGAATGTCACGAGTTTCATCTTAGATCACGTCTACGTTGATCATTTGGCGAGATTGGTTGGTTACACGTAATTGAGGCAAAAAGTTAATAGCTGTCAGCTGAAAATTACTAACGCCGAAAACAACCAAAAACTCTATTATCGATAAAGAAATATTTAACTTAATTATTGTAATAGTAGCACACAAATAATTTTCATAATAAATTATTTCGAAACCTTTAATAAAAATAATTTATTTAAGAAATAATGGTGTTATTATTACAATAATTTATTGGAATTTAAAAGTCCAAACTTAATTACAACGACTTTTGATATTATTTGTAAATATAGTTAAATAATATTGTTATATTTTTGTCTTTAGATTCGTACGTGTCATTTTGTAAACTAAAAAATGTTTAAATGTCGAAACTGCTTTAGAATAATGGGGACTTTTTCATCACAGCTTATATATAAACGGGATTATCCTGCTTTTTAATTCCCAATAATTAGTAGATCTGATTTTGGTAGCGTTTTAATTGAAAGTTATTGACTGATTTAATTTTGTTTTAATGAAAAAAATGGCTTTGTAATTACAAAGCTGCTTTTTTGTTGTTCAATTTATAAATGTTAGACTAAAGTTAAATAGATGTTGTTAACCCGTAGTTTTAAGGACAGATTATTTTAAATAGTCTCTAGTTTAATAAAATTCCTGTGTACACCTGCATTCCATAATATAATTGTTTTAATTTAATCTGTCGTTTGCAACTATGGGGTCCGAAGCTTGCATTCCATCTTAAAGTGTTATAATTATAAATAATTGCAATTTCTATAAATAAATAAATAATTAAATTAATTACTTAGTACTTTTCCTTTGGCCATTTGTTTTCACTTTGCATTTATAAGTTGCCATATAAAATAATAATTTCATTTTTGCATTATTGCAACCCACATTCGAGTAAAATATATCCTGTAAGTTAAAATACAAAATAACTTTTTAATCATTATATTTAGGACATAAATTGTAATTTATGGAAAAATTAACGTATTTGTAAAAATATGTTGTAAACTATGGCCGATTGTAATGA
Source organism: Tiliacea aurago (assembly GCA_948098905.1). NCBI lineage: Eukaryota > Metazoa > Arthropoda > Insecta > Lepidoptera > Noctuidae > Tiliacea > Tiliacea aurago. Next base: position 25,927,999 of record OX402581.1, on the reverse strand, counting down.
TGGGAGTATTATCTGGATTAAAAAATATTATACGTAATTAAAATGATTAGCAATTTTAATTAATACTGAATTTTATTTTACCTATCAATTATCCACTACCACACATACATACTTAGTTTAACCAGTCGACGAAGAGTCGTTGATGTTACGTGAAACTTGAAGCTAAAAAAAACAGTACCTATTTCAGTAATAAATTAAGAAAAAAAATCCCATCAACCCATACATACACACACTCTTTGTGTAAAGAGACCCATCACAATAAACCCCATCCACATCATACAAAATCAACATATTCATTTTTAAAAGAAGCAAAACAATCTATTTATTCAGGCATTATCACCGCTCAGTACACAATTTAAAAAATTAAAATAATAAATACCCTGCGACAGTCGTCAAATTATGTTACCCTGCCCATACTCGAAAATCTACCTTATTTCTTTTGATATAAAGTACATTTTCGCACTGACGGACTAACTGTTTCGAGTAGCAATCAAGTACGAAATTCGTGAAGGCGTATTTCCCCTATGTTTTTTAATAAAATATGCGCTCTTGATAGATATCATTGCGCGCTAGGGTAGTGATTTGGCATAAAATAAACAACCGGGCTGTCTTTTGTGCGCCAAATACGATGGAATAACATAAACAATGGGAACCCTAGTAATTGAAAGGTGAAAATATACAGGATGGTGCTAAAATGGCAAGAGTGAATCATAAAGCAGAACAATATGGTGCACAAGTGTGAAAGCAATGCAGATGAAGAAAAACGACCCAATTATAATTGTGATTACCTACCTACACTGAAAAAAAACGTGTTTGCTTTAACAAATTAATATCTTATTTAATGTGATCACGCATCTTGACTCCATACGAGCCTAACAAGATCTTGACTTCTGAAGCTAGAACTTTGTTAAATTATCATAGTTCCGTCTACTAAGTAATAACATAGTTTAATCACGTGTAGTTATTTAATTTAACTCAAATGTTGGCCAGTTTAAGAATTATATAATGCTAACAAGTTGCTTGTTATCATCAACTTAAATTATTATTTGATATACAAAAGTAAAGAAGTAAAATCAAACATAGCATTGATGTAACAAAGACCAGTGATTATTCTGTACATGTCACATTGTCGATATAGTTAAAATGATTTTTTGCTGATAAATATACTATCTTGTTTGTAGTAAATAAATAAATAATGATTCCAAACATTATAATGCGAACAAGGAGAAAATGTGTCCTAGTTAGCTCGCATTTTTTTCAGTGTACTGTTTTATACCTACACCACCTCTATGAATAGAATTCCTAAAGCAATATATCCTTATTGTAATTTTATTCCTAAATAATTATTATTCATTCTATAAATAATTTACACAAAATAGTAAAGCCAATAGGTATGCCTTCAGAATACCTATATTAGATATTATCTAGTGAACTAGGTAGCATAGTACTTGATGTTGATATTACCTCAACCGTTCCCCGGTTCAGTCGTACGTGGGAAGTTATCTGTGCATGCACTCTTCCGAACGTTATTATAACCATCTGATTGGTAGTTCTTACATAAATAGAATACTCTTTTCTTATTATGTAAGTACACCATACGAATTACATATAAATGTAGACCTATTACATAGGGTGACACAATGGGCGGACATATCGCCTAAATACCTTGTATGTTTTTGGTATAAATAAAAGTAGCAGTAGTTATGTATGTCTTTTTTTGTTGAGAATAGATTCCAAATCTTATGAATTAAGTTATAATATGTACTATTAAAACTGTAGATATCTGTGTATTAAGAAAATAACATATTCTGATTATACAATCTTTCTAGAAGATTATCATTCTAGCGCTCAATTATTAATTAGACGAGCTAATAATGTATTAAGATGAGCCATGTATTTTGTTTATATTACCTACTAACTGACCCGACAGACGTTATCCTGTATAAATTTCTATAATTCATACAAAATTCCCATAGAAAATGCATTTTCAGATTTTCTGATTGTAGCATTTTCTCGGAAACTCTTTAGAATTTTGTTGTTATTTACGTAAACCCTGATTCGGACTATTACGAACATTTAAAAAAAAGGTGCCAAATCGATCCAGCCGTTCTGAAGTGATGCGCTTACCAACGAACTGTACCTATTTCATTTTTAATGTATACCTAGATACTTAACCAAACAACGAATTATAAATTGTGTTACAAAAGATATGCTGCTAGCAAGCATTTTATATTAAAATAATGAACAAAAGAAGTCAATTAATAACCACACCCTGTACACAACCTACACCCCTGCCTACACCATTACGACAAAACGAAGGAAAATAAACAATCAACGCGTCGGATGCAGTTCAGTTCTGCTGCGATTGTTTTTAGTATAAACAAATTCAGTATTAATAAAGAATGTATTTTGACGAAACAAAATATTACACCATATTGGGGGTCTTTGCTCCTACTTCAATTTTATGGGAACGAATAAAAAATTAGATGATGTTCGAGTGGATCCTTGTGATAAAGTATCTTCATGTTTTGTTAGGGAAGCAAAGGGTTTTTGCAAAGTAAATAATAACATCACCTGTGAATACTCGTATCACTTGCTGAACATCAGGATTTAAAAACACGGACTCCACAATGAAATTGGCTGTACAGAATCCGTCAGTTTTGAAGACTGATTTTGCTATCTATCATTCATTCACTGTCAATCAGTTAGGTGACTAGGTACCTACTGTTTTGAGACATTCTCCTTCAATATTCCTCAAAGAAAATCCTTGTACAGACGGCTACACATCAAGCTATACATTTCTACTATAAGCTGATCTCGCATTGTGTAGGATTTCCGTACAATGAGAGGTCCGCGGATACTGGAAATGTATAGCTTGATCTGTAGCCGTGTGTACCTACATATACTCGTACAACTAGCTTCTGTCCGCTGTCAGAATTGAGTCCAGAGAGAAATGAAAAATGCAGACAGACATAAAGCGTTGCTTAGTTTAATAGATTTTTTAAGAGGAATTATTCCTTATTACAATGCATTGTTTTCATATAACTCTGTGAACGCGGCGCAGGCCAGTAAAGCTCCTAGTCGATATTATACAAATTTTCCGACATCTTCAACAATCATCGTTATATTTCAGCCAATTTACACAAAACCTTAATGAAATTATTCACGTAAATATTTCCCTTGAATCACTCCATCCATTGGTGAAAACCGTATGTAAACCCGCTCGGTAGTTTTTGAGTTTTTCGCGTTCAGACTGACAGACAGACGCGGCATGGGGGACTTTATTTAAAAGTAGTGATGAAAACGCATTGAGAAATGGTCCTTTACGATATACAGCGATACAAAACCCAATGAAAATTATATGGCGTATTTTCTTTACACATTTTCCACAGTAGTTATGAATAATTTTCCTGTAATTATGACATTATACAATATTATCAATAATTTTCCTGTAATTATACGCTGAAACTATAAGTGCAATCTTAGAGGTGTTCCAGCGTTCCAATGAAAACAGTTATTACGGCTAATAACAGCAATTACGTTACCGTTATTTGCTAGAACGGATTTAATAACGTTACGAATGCACTGTGGAAACGTGGACAGGTGTGTCATAGTGATGATAGATTCTTAGAAAAGTTTGTAAAATTGATTTGTTTAAGCTTTGGTTTTCCGTATTCCGTGTGGTGCCGGACTTAAAGAATAGCATCATCCCATTTCTCCCCGAACGCTGCTGTCCATTCTCTAGTAAGTCCCTTAGTCGCCTTTTACGACATCCATCGTAAAAGGCGATTAAGGGACTTACTAGAGAATGGGCAGCAGTGTTCTCTATGCATTTTTAAAACCATTCTGCGATCGCCAACCCGCCTGCCAACCGTGGCGATTATGGCAATCCCTTTTTGGGGGAGGCCTATGTCCAGCAGTGGACGTCTCTTGGCTGAAATGATGATGATGATGAAGCTTTGGTTTTCTATGAAAGCGGTTCTGTCATATTATAGCGGCCGTCATTAAAATCTGTCATTTTCACCAGTATTTGACATAATATGTCAAATACTGGTGAAAATGACAGATTTAATGAAATGAAATTGACTCTGAATAGATTGTAATAAAATTTAATTTGCATGCATACGTTATTACAATTAGGCAGGTACCTACTCAAGTACTATATTGTAATAAATTTAACATTGTAATTGAATGGTACTCATTTAATTGTTTAAAATCGTATATTACTCATTTGTATGTCATTATTGGTAAAACAGCGCACTACCTAATTCTTCAGACGCAGATATATACCAGTGACCTTGCATGTTCAGTACTGAGCTCACGCAACGCGTCGTACGTTCAGCCAGTAAAAGGACTCGCCCATCAAGGAGCGCTGTCCCCAATTTGACGCATTATTAATTTATTATAGGTACACAAAACAAAAGGTATTTTAATAAAACGCGTATACCTACTAAAAGATCAATAATTAAATTATCTTTAAATTGGTGAAGGTTTCAGAAAAATACGCTCGGTAGATTTTCCGCCATTCTCAATTTTTTATCCGCGTTAGACATAACTTTACAAATTAATTTCACTATGTAATTTAAACATAATCTAAAATATTCACATAATAAGATAATGACATTTATCATATATATTTTTCTTAAATCATTATCACTAATCGTTTAGACGGGTTTAGACGGATCTTTAGTATAAAATCATTAAAAGTCGGTTATCGTCCCCTTAAGATCTTTGTATGTGTTCCTATGTTTCACAAATCAATTATTCTTAATGCCAAAAACCTCCTTGTATTTGGACAGCCGTTATTGTGTATACTGCTTTCTTACGAAACCAAAGTTCTAGCCAAATTTATTTGAGGGTCCCAAAACAAGAAAATTTGGTGAATCAAATGTTTTTGCTGCGGGACGTCGGGACCCTAAAGAAAAAGAAAACTCATTCTCTTTTGGTTGGTTTCTTCGTCAGGTGTTGTAGACAAACGAATCGTACACGAAAAGTTTTTTACCCTCTCGGGATTATACCGAAACATTGTTTTATTTTTACTCGAACCGGTGACCTGTAGTTCAGAAGCCTTAGAGTTACTCCACAGCTGCGTATAACATGCTACACTAAAAAAATGGTACCTTAAAACGAAAGGCGATCGATTGCCATTTTAAGTGTGTAACGCAAATACCTAGCTGGTTACCAGTCCCTTAATAAAATAATAATTCTTAATCAATGCATCTATAAAGCAATAGATGGGGTTAAACAAAATCACATTTAAGAGGCCGGCGATGGATGCGTAGTTCATACAAACGTAATACCAAAATAATTTGTAAATCAAACAATCATATTCTTAAGGTAAGTGTGTCTTTATTCCGATTGGAATACAGAATATCTAGGTTCCCAAATATATATTTTGAATGGACACTGATTTAAACAAGAGTTATGAGAAAAATAAATTTTCTATAGAAATTTTAAATTCCTCATAACTCGTCTATATATCATTTCAACATAATTATACGGGGTACTGGTAACTCGACGTATTCCTTGAACGATGTCATAGTAGGGTGAAAATGCAACAAATTAAGCGACCAAATGTTCTACCGAAGTTCAGTATTTTTTGAGATAGTTACATTTTCAGTTTTTTTATGAAAAATCCCAGATTAAATCATTTGGAGCCAATTTAAAAATGATTTACAGCGCGACTGTACTGAAATTTAAGTTAATATCATAGTTGATGCCGTAGCAGATCCTTGTTTATAATTAAAAGTTCAAAAATGCCAGAAACCTTGGCAAATATCACTAAACAAACATTATTTTTTTTGTGATTTTTGCTGTTACTTCATACAAAATGTTGTCTAGTGAAAAAAAAATACTACGCCTTATGTACAAATTACTAGGAAAATATCCTTGTCATATCAGCTATCCAAAAAAGTATGGAAATTAATACAAAGTTATGGACTACATTATGTGCGTCTCACAAAAAGGTGATTATTCGGAAAATCAAATAAAACAATTTCGTGAATATTAGCATTATTTTTAATCAATATAAGTTTAAAAACTTTAATTACACTTTCACACGTCTTGTTCGATGTGCTGCCCTCGGTTTCGAATACATGTTCTTATTCGCTTCCTCACATCGGTTAAATATATATTTAGGAACTATAATAATATATTCTGTAATCCAATCGAAATAAATTATTTTGGTATTACGTTTGTATAAACTAAACATGCTACGCCGGCCCCTTAACACTTTAATACTAACAATTTTCTTGTCACCACCAACCCCTGTGGTCAAAAGTCAATTTAGAGAACAAAAATCTGACCGTTCGCTCTGTATTGTCATTTTTGACAGTTCCCGACATGTCAAATGTCAAAACGGCACGTGTCGGCGCGTGCGCTTTAAACTTTTATCGGATTTTGACAGCATCCTGTCAAAATGTGATCGTATTTTGAATGGTGGGTGACGGCGCAAGATAATGATTTTGGTTTGTTAATATTGTGTGGTGTGAATTTGAAATGGTATGCAAAAATTATGAATCACTCGATGTAATAAGAGAATCGTTTAAAGATTGGGTCTTCAGTAGGTTTTTGTGTTTCCTTTTATTTCATTCAGGGATCAATTGAAAATTTATTGGTCGAATTATGTTCAGGATATCAGAGAAAAACTGGTTTTTTTTTAATCAATAGCTGTTTGCAATGCAACAGTAACGAAAATGGAGGTGGTATTGTTAGTGCTCTTCTAATTATAATAGGTAAAGTTATTTTTTTAATCCCAGATAGTAATTTGACATTTCAAACCTTTGTTGTTTGTTTTTTCAATTTGAAGTTTGACATTTGCACCTGTCAAATTACTACCTGGGATTGAAAAACGAACTTAAGATACCTATCTGACGTACCCATTTCAACTTACCTACTAACTCTGTTGAATGTAAAAAGTATCTGAAAAACTTTATATTTCATTTTTATTTATGGCGATGATAATGGTGCCGATAGATGTCGACCATTCAGCCAATGTCAGAGAAAAAAAATGTGTGTGGGGAAAAATACAAAATCGGGAGATATATAATTTAAAAAAAATAGGAAACTTCATAAGAACAACGAAAGAAAGAAAGTTACCCAAAAATGTAATTTTCCAAGTTTCTCTCAGCTTCAAAGCTAGAGGTAACTTCTACGATATTATTTAGGCCATTGCAAACCTGCACCTAACATACACTTAACTTCGCGAACCTTCCCGCATATTTTAAACAAGAAATACAATAAATCTATGAATCCGAAACTTCGTAGAACTTTTGGTACAAACACATAATTTAGGCGCTGTCTGACATGTATTGTGTCTGCCCCTCTGTCACTCTGAAAAACATCCTTTGTACGGACCCTCAGAGGACTTTAAAAAACCCTCCTTCTACCTTAAAGATTGCCCCTCTAAGATTGTTATTGATTATGAGTGATATCAAGTATTGACGTGGGTGTATTGTTCTTTGTTTTTTTTTCAATCTGTAGGAAGATTGAAGGCAGGGGAAATTTGTTTTTATTATTTGTTGGGAAAACCTGGTTTGCTTTTCAGCTTTTGTTTTGTTTTGGACAGTAGGTAATCATGTGGAAGATACCGGGGTCGTAGGTAATTCAATTTGATTTGAACAGCTGCGTTTCAACTATGAACCTTCAGGTTTCGAGCAAAGTCAGTAGGTAGATAAACTGTAGCTTCAATATTTTCAGACAAAAGGATCACGACTGTCGTAATATTTTCCACCAACAGAGAAGTTTCTCGTAGAAATTATTCTTCTTAACTGGCAAAATGTGGGTAGGTAGGTACACTATAATTGTGCTCTTCATTTTTTTTGTGTTTTTTTTAAAGATTTTTAGTATTTTTTGTTTTTAAGTAACTTAGTTTACTGTTATGATTACACATTTTAACATGTACTGTAAAAAGTCCACCGCTAATGACGGGGATTGGAACTGTTTCTCCTAAACACAGGTTATTTTGTAACCGTACGGCACCCACTAACTAGATTTAAACTTTATGCTTGTGCTTTATATTATTACCTTGTCATGTAATCTAGTCCTAGTTGAACAATAAATCTTTATTATTATTTATTTACTCTGCCTAACCCTTCGGTGAATGCAAGCGTAATGTTATGTTATTATTCGTCTTTTGATTTAAAGAATAAAGTCACAATTACAGTAGATAAAATTCCCTATAGACTCAATTTTTTATTTGCTGTGTTATTCTAGACAACAGTACCTAAGTCAAAATCAATCTGTCAATCTGTCTGTATAAGGATCATTTTAAACTCAACATCTGTAACATGTACCCACTTACTTTCTGTGCAAATAAAGAACTATTCTATTCCATTCTGCCCGCCTTTATCCAACTATGTCGGAGTCGGCAAGTCTAACCGGATGCAGCAGAATACCAGTATTTTACATGGAGCGACTGCCTATCTGACTTCCACAACCCAGTTACTGGGTAATACGATACCCCTTGGTAAGACCGCCATGGTTGTCAGACTTTTGGGCTTGTGACGACCATTTGATTGTCAAAGATCTACGAATGACAGCCAGGACCAACGGCTTAACGTGCTTTCCGAGGTATGATGGAGTCTCGGTATGTAAAGATGGTCACCCATCCATAGACCAACCCCGGTAAGCGTAGCTTAACCTGATGGATCGACACATACGGCTGATATAACTTAGCCATGAGCTCCTCCAACAACAGTAAGTCACAATATGACCGAAATGGGCCAGTGTCTGTACACAAATTAAATTCGTTATCAACTCATCACATTGTCACATCATCACCCCTCGATTATTACTCACAGTCACAAAAGCCACACATTGTCGACTATATCCATAGTATCTCCCACAGACAGACCGACAGATACTATCTACGAGTCTGTGACACAAAAGTATTTAATTATGAAGCTTTTTATCACGCATCGTGGTGCTGGGGAGTTTTGAGTAGCTAGGTGTTTTTGCGGTTTGTTTGGGAGCAAAAAGGGGAGTGTGTAGCCGAAAACAGCAATAGTAATAAGCTTTGATTATTTATACGTTTGGTTGGAAAATATACTGGTCCCTCAAGGAGATCAAAATACCTAGGCATGACTTTGAAAAGAAATACCTTCAACTCGTGTATACTCCCATGTCTAACTTATGGGTGTGAGACATGGCACTCGCCAAATCACTCAAAGAAAAGCTGGTCAAAGAGTAATGGAGAGAAGCATGGTAGGCTCAAAGAGACAGGACAGAATTAGGAACACAGATCTCCAGTCAAAAACAAAGCTGACCGATGGTCTAACAAGAATAGACCAACAAAAGTGGAGGTGGGCAGGCCACATGATGCGAGACCTTAATGGCAAGTGGAGTAAGATAGTGACAGAATGTTATACAAGACGGCAAAAGAAATCGGGGAAGGCAGCCTACCCGCTGGGAGGAAGAAATAAAGCTGACAGCAGGTCCAAACTGGAGGAGAGTAGGTACCTCACGACAGACGACGAGAGACTCACGAGAGGCCTATGCCACGAGGCACACCGAAATTCGAGACATCTTGTGATTTTTGTTTTACCATTCATCATCATCATCATTTCAGCCGAAAGACGTCCACTGCTGGACTTAGGCCTCCCCCAAAAAGGGGGGGATTTGCCATAATCGCCACGCTTGGCAGGCGGGTTGGCGATCGCAGTATGGTTTTAAAAATGCATAGAGAACGCTGCTGCCCATTGTCTAGTAAGTCCATTAGTCGCCTTTTACGACACCCATGGGAAGAAATGGGATGGTGCTATTCTTTACGTCCGGCACCAAACGGAACAATACCATTATTGTTAGTATAATTGTCTGGTTTCGGAATAAAAGGCTTTATTATTATTATTTATACGTATGTTTAGAGATAGAGTGTCGGGCTGCAATAAAACTAAAACAAACAGGCCAACTTTGTTCCGCTGGATTGCGTGACAGCTACACCTGCGACACGTCATTGTGTGCTGTCATTGCGATACACTAGTGTGCGTGCGTTTTGCGGTCAAAATCATTCGCTATTCCATGGGGTACCTTATGGCTTATACTATAACAAACCTTTCGATCCTTTCGACCAAATCTAAAACATGAAACAGTTAAAAACGTTATAGGAAGTAGTTTATTTAACCATTTTCAATAATAATGTACCTGGTCTACGTAGAACTTGGCACCAGTTATCTCAAAATTTTACTGTGGCATTAAGCGGACAAATTACGAGGAAGACATCTCTATTTAATAAGCTTTCCTCAAGGTACAAAAGTTAAAAGAAATATTTAGGATGCTGCTGCCCATTCTCTAGTAAGTCCCTTAGTCGTCTTTTGCGAAATTCACTGGAATAAATTGGATGATGCTATTCGTCGAACACCACACAGACAAGTTATCAATATAGTATATATTTTTTTTTAACTATTTAAAAATTGTGTATTTCTAAATATTTAAAAAATGTGAAAATTCGTCCTTTGCCAGCATTATCGACTCAAAATATATTTTTATATTTTTGTACCTCGTTAGATAGGTACCTGATTAAATGAAGATGTCTTCCTCGTTATAATTTGTATGCTTTCTATTGCCTTAGTACAATTTTGAGATAACTGGCGTCAAAGTTCATGCGCGGAGATGATTTTTGAAAATGGTTAATAAACTTCTTGTTTTAACTTTTAACTATTCGATATTTTAGAAACCTTGGTTACATCGAACGGTACCTATATTAAAGTATTAGGTACCCAATGGAATAGCACTGGAGGCCATTCAATTTGAGAGTTTAGAGAAAAGCAATATTAAGGGCGAATTTCACCAATGAAAACTGAACGCGATCAGCACATAAACTACGTTTAAGAGCTGTCAGTGTCATTATTTTCTTTGTAATATTGACACTCACAGCTCTTGAACTCGGTTTAGATGTGCTGGTCGCGTTCAGTTTGATTGGTGAAATTGGCACTTAGTAACGAATTCTGGGAAACCGGCGTGCGTGTATGACTAGATGTATGAACGTAGGCGAAGCAAAAGGAGTATGTAAGGAGCGTAGAAAGTGGCGTTCTATAGTTTCTGCCTACCCCCATGGGAAAAAGGCGTGAGTTTATGTATGTATGTGTAATTCTGGGAAATTTTCAAAAATACCTAAAAATTGGGTTTTCGCGTAGCCGATGAATTTATGCCTAGGCTTTATGGTGTGCTTAATTGCTGTACATAATGGGTCACACTATCATCAATAACCGTAAGACTTACAGTTAATGGTTGAAATCTAGAGTACAATTCAGAAAGATGCACATAGAAACATACCTAATCATCTGCCTGTCTCTGCATCCTACTTTTAGTGGTCCAGAAATATTTGTCTTAAATATAAGTACCTCCGTCTTAAAAATACCTACACATACTGACTGAAATTAATCTGAACGGAAAATGTATTTATACTTAAGTAGGTATTCCATCGATACAGCTCGTTGCCCTAATAATCCTAGCTAACTGAAAAAAAATACAGCAAGGAATTTCTTTACAGTTAAAATTACCTTCCTACGTCATACGCAACAATCCTGTAGATACCAAATAGTGGCAACATAGAACCATCTTTACGTCTCTCACTATAAAGTGCATTTTTTTGTAACAAGTGAGAATCTAATGTCACCCGACTCCTTTATTGTGTCCCATCCACACTATTGTGGATTGTTACCTATATGATACTCATGTGTAATAGATTTCTATGCTGAGTTCGATATTAAAGAATGGCAGTGTATCAGTTTATGATATAGGTCGCGTTCTTTGACTTTGCATCATTCATTCCTTTGCTAAGCTTGGTGATTATGGCAAAAATAATAGAAAGAAAAATCAATTTACAGAAACGTGTTCACAGAAACACGTGCATACAAAAAGATAATTAACTCGAGTAGAAAAGTAGGTATTAACAGAAAAATAAAACAAAATAGATCGACATACATAGAATCACGAGCACAAAACAGAAATAGTCGGCAGCTACTGGCACGTCATGACTGTGACAAGAAGGCTTCCACTCAGCATGATGCTGTGCTAAGGGGGAACCACAGCATAGCGCTGATATTCAGTGGTCACCCGAAAAATACGTACGGAGACCAAGTCAGGTTTAATAAATTGTACATAAGTAGGTAACTGTGGCGGCATTTACATCGCCACATGTGAACTACACTGACGTCACGCAAAATCGTGCATGGCGCAAGCAGAGTTTACCGCGCGACTACGCGCGACGGGCAGTTGCACGTCAGACACAACTCCCGTCGGAGGATCCTCCCTTTTCTTTAGAGAATGAGTGAACTTTACACCCTATTCCTCATACCTCTATATTACAAAATAAAATAAGTACTTAGTTTATAATATAAAGTTATAAAACCAATTTAATATTAATACTGTTTGTAGAAGCTGTCTTACCAGGCTAGGTTTAGTCCAGTAGTGTACTCGTATTAAGAAAACGCTCTTAATTTCTCTTAAAAGAAATCGCCATAAAAATTTGTGCGATAACGCACACGTTGGACAAACGATCGGTGCTGATGCTTGTCGGGTGATGTCTCTAGCGGTCATTCGCGGTCAAAATGACTGCCGTCAGAACAGAGCGCCTAAGAGCATAATAGCTAAACCCGACTGCCAAGTATGGCGTTAATCAGAAATTCAGAACCAACCTGTGAGATTCATTTGATACATGCAATATGGGGATCCACATTTTTATGCCATAAATTTGATTTTGATTTAAGGTATTAAGAAGTAAAGACACATTGTGTACTCCAAGCATCGATTTCGCGAGCTCGAATCTAATGCCAACATACATTATTGGTTGTCCTTATTTCATGATCCAATCACAACAGCCAAAACTTCCACAGAATCACTGTTTGGTCTTGATCAGTCCTTCAGAAACCGCCAACCTTAAACGAAAAACAATTCAATTATACACCACTAAGTAAAACAAAACAAAATTTAATTAAAAATCGAAATCTCTCGAACGAAGAAGCCGATGTCGTCGGTTTTAATTATTGGCCTATTGAACCCTGGCCTGCCTCTGACGCCGGGTTCAGTACACCACAATAAAACTTGGTAGCGTTGAATTGGCCTCTATTCAACATAATTGGACTGTGTACTGGGCCCAAGTGGAGCCAATCAAAGTTCTGCGGCGACAATTGTGCTGAACTCCATCTAATTGGCTGTAGGATTGATTAAAAATAATATATAGGTAGCCAGTGTTTTTCTTGTTGGTGGATTTTTAGTGCATTGTGGGAGTTAAGGGCTGGACTTGAATGGGGATGGATTTTTGTAGGAATTGGGCGTAGATGTGAATGAGACGAAATATATCAGGCTAGTATAGACATCGAATGAGAGATAAAACGGCCATTCCGCAATTGATATCTTCAGCTTGAAGATAATAGGGTTGGGTGCATTAAAATAGGCTCTTCGTGTGGCGAAACTGGCGATACCTACTTAAAAATGTGCATCAAGCCCATCCTGGTCAATGGTCAGTCCTTACCTTGCTGCCTGGCTCATATTTTTTCACGAACTTCTTTCATACCCACCCTTTGTGTCAGTAGGAGAGAACGTAAAGAAGAAATTAGAAGTAGTGAAAAGAAGATTCAACAACTACTTACAATCGAATTTAAATCTGTTGTAACCTATTTAATTCATAATAAAATTCATACTGATTAATATTTCTTGCACAATAAGCTGCCAATGTATTTAATACAGAAAACTACAAATCTATGGCGGTTGTCAATAAAAAAGGGTCATTGATGGGACGCTGGAACGACGGTGGCAAGGAATTCCCGGCTCCCATGGAGTTTTTATGGTGTTCTCTGCCCGTAACTAAATGTCCTTGTGGGATTCTGACTCAGCAAAGTAGGTGCTATTATTTCTTTTTTAAATTAAGTACTTGTTGAAATGTTATTGTGGTGGTCGTTAGATCTTTTAAGGATTTTATTTATTGTATTTTTCGAGCAAGCATGACTATTGCTGGGATTTTGATAACAGTTTAACAGTAATGTTGAAACTTGTTACGGAATTCTAATATCTAATATTGGACGCCAGAATCAGAATCAGAATGGTTTATTTGTTAATAGGATAGATAAGTTTTTAGTTTAATTTCTATCATTATCTAAGCAAACCCCATTATAACAAATGAGGATCATCAGTTCACCTGCCTGTCTGTAAATAGGTTGCTATCATTGGAACATTTCAAACATAAAAAATCAAATCCTCTGCCACAACTTTAAAAAATCGAACGCGAATCCAAAACAGAACCGAACTTTATGAATGAAAATTAAAAAAAATAAAGTCAAGTCCAAGAAGTTTTATGGTGTTAGTTTCTAAGGGTTTTTATCACTTCCTTTCTATTCAAAAGGGGCTGTTTTTTCGATATATTTATAGTGGATATAAAGACGCAGGTGCTAAGTTATAAAGTTGCACCCTTGCACCCAATGATTAGCCAAACGGTTGGCTGTTTGTCAATGCACCTCTTTATGAACGCCGCTCGACGCCATGTTTTTTTCTAACCTATAAACTCGGCCATTCATGTAAATGATCGGTTGTATTTTTTACATAAGATTGATTACAGTGTTTTTGTGTGGGTTGAGGAAGAATGTGGCTTCTATTTTATTTATTTTATTTAAAGGGAATTAGTAACTATTGGAAATAAAGTTTATCGGGGGCATAGGTAGTTAAAACTGTTAGCTAGTATGCTTTCAGACTTTTTTTAATCTTCTGAGGTTATACTGTAGCGGCATCAACATCGCCACATGCGAACTACGCGTCACACTGACGTCACGCAAATCCTGCATCGCGCAAGCAGAGTTTACCACGCAACTAGCATATATACAACGTCCCGACATCAACCGTTGGGCAGTTGCCCACCAGACACAACACCCGTCAGGTCGAAGGATCCTCCCTTTTCTATGATGTAGCGGCATCAACATCGCCACATGCGAACTACGCGTCACACTGACGTCACGCAAATCCTGCATCGTGCAAGCAGAGTTTACCACGCAACTAGCATATATACAACGTCCCGACATCAAACGTCGGGCAGTTGCCCACCAGACACAACACCCGTCTGGTCGGAGGATCCTCCCTTTTCTATAGAGTATGAGTGAACTTTACACCCTGTTCCTCATACCACCAAACTGGTGAGCCCGAGTATGAACGTCAGCGCAGCCTTCGTGCAACTACTTCAGCGTGACGTCATCATCATCATCATCATCACTTCCTCAAGCTTTCGAGCGGCGAGTCACACAGCCAGCCAGAACCCACGGCTTCAACGGGTATCCTGACCACCAGCATGCAGCGGACGCGCATTCCTGGTCATCACCCACAGCCTCATCAGCAACCTTAGCACAGCACACTGCACTTTCGGCCGGTCCACAAGCAGAGAACATGCCTTTCCTGGTCGACGCCAGCAGTCAGCCACAACCCGGCGCTGTACTACATCCGACGCACTGGAGCATAACGCAGCGCCACCCCGACTCACTGAGGAATCACCGCAGACAGTTCCGACTCACCGAGAACTATGCGGCACCCGGTTCCGACTCAATGGAACCGTCTACTGGCACTGGCAAGCATCTCAAGATACACGACTCAGCCCACTATCGACCTCCGGTCTCCGGAGGAGAGTGATGTAGTGGCATCAACATCGCCCACATGCGAACTACGCGTCACACTGACGTCACGCAAATCCTGCATCGCGCAAGCAGAGTTTACCGCGCAACTAGCATATATACAACGTCCCGACATCAACCGTCGGGCAGTTGCCCACCAGACACAACACCCGTCTGGTCGGAGGATCCTCCCTTTTCTATAGAGTATGAGTGAACTTTACACCCTGTTCCTCATACCTCTAAAATACCATATACAAGTAAATGAGTGGCGAAGAAAAAAGCTACCTTTCATCATATGATTTAGATAGGTGCCAGCAACCCCAAAATAGTTTGGCTAGGCAGTGAATTCCCAACTATTTTGGGATTGGCTCCTTGTCTAACCAGTTACTTACCACACATTTGGTTTGACGTTAAAGGTATATTGTAGTATATATTTACAGTGGTACCCAATTGATAAGGCGCGTCGTGAATCTTCGTTCGCACAGAGAAGAAAGTATGGCCCCGAAGATTAACGAAAGAATGCTTAAAACTTACAATCAACCTTAGGTCACTATTATAAGGTTCATAATACACTGGAGCTGCTAGCGTGCACTCGATCATAAGTATGGCGGCTGACAAACATGCCACGCGGCGCGCGCTAACATGGCGGCGGCTGCCGACCAATAGCGGTACAGGAAAAAGAACCGCGGTGCGTGGAGCGTGCCGATTGGTCAATAGCATTTCCCGCACTCTTAAAATTCACCTTCTACGCAGGTACATCGGTAAGCCATATCAATTGGGTACTACTGTACCTACTTACTGTAATAATGATGAGTGACATCTTGTGACACAAATGATGTCTAAATTAAAATATTCAATTAGACTTCCCACAGTCCATGTTCACAAAGATTCGTTTGAAGAACATTATTAATTTAATGAAACGTTTACATAATCAACCTATAGGTAATGCTCCCACTGCTGGGACACAGGAGGAGAGAGTAATAAAACGTAATTAAAGTTTAGTAATGTACCGGCTAGCAGGGACGTGGGCATCAACGTGCAACCTGTAACCACGGATTCAGTGCATGATTCGTGATGTGATAATCATAATCCTTAATAATTGTTAACAAAGGTACAATAAAATAGTTGTTATACAAAAATAAACACAAGCGTGCTATGTTATACCAGAAGGCGTACCAATATTCATGGATGTCATTGATACTAAAAATTGATAACTTAATTACATTAATCAAACGATAATAATTGATTTAAAAAAAAAATACAAATAAGATTACTACGTCAATTAAATATTCAAATACAGTTTTAACAAAAATAAAGAAAAAAGTAATAAAATAATTAAAATGATACAAAAAATAAAATGACGCGTGCAATGTTAAAAAATGGTTTAAACATACCAGGTCAATGACTACCAACTAAGGTCAAAAACAGTTATTGCATTTTGTCTGTCAAAAAATCCGAAATGCTGTAATATGCTTTATGCAACAGAAAAAATGTGATGCGTTGAAATTTTTCGAAGGTTTAAACAAAAAAATTGCTGTTCCATACATACCTTTTGACTGCGTAGGTATTGCACTGTTGTAGGAAACAGCAGATTTTTTTTACATATCCGACAAAAATTTTCAACAAAGGAGGTCCAAAATTATGCTCTGAATCCGATTTTTGTGCGTCAATGCTGCCACCCTGTACAATATCACAAGCCCCATCCATTTAATGAAACATTGATCACATTCCACACACAACACGCTAAGACGCTGAAACAGCAATGGCGTAGCAATGAAAATTTTAAATTTAATTAATGGCAAGTGGCGACAGACGATTATATTATTACGCGGCGGCATTGTGTGCCAGACGGGCCCGGTCTCCCCACTAGGGTGTCTGTGAGAATTTGGTGGGGTACAAATACAGGATAGTCCAGGTAATTGGGGCCTAAATTTAGAAGAATTAGAGTACTACGAGGATCTTTTGGTGACTGACTGACACTGACAAGGGAGGGCTTTGATGGTGAACATTTTTTTGATGTACTAGATCATGTATTCTTCTCACTTTTTGTGGGAGTGATTTCGTCAAAAGGGACGGAACTGTGTAACAGGAAGTGACAGCTTGAGCATGGAATAAGTAAGTACTTTTTAATAGCATGGAATTAATAATAAAACAATGGCATGGAGTTTGTGTACTCATGGAATTAATAAGTACTATTAATAGATTGTAACAATATTTAGCTTTTATAAATTTTGAGGTTATTATTAGTTAGTATATTTCGGTCGCTGCTCAGTTGCTAATTATTACCAACGTGAGATGTCAGATGTTACACATCATATCCGACTAAGGCTTGCTCGTTTTTTTTTTATTGTTACAGAAATTGTATTTTAAAAGGAAAATGACGTTAGATCGTTAGATCCAAATTCTTGTACAGCTATATAAGTCAGTGAAGACCAAAGCTATATGGTGGGTCTTTTTTGGTCTATTTATTGTTTCTAACGTTTGAAAATTCCAGATATTTCCGTATAACTAGATTTTGATTTTGTTTCAAGGTGTTGGTTATCTTTTTCTTGCGAACACAATAATATAATTTAAAGCATAACTATGACTTAGTATACTGCCATAACAAATATTTTCAGGTCTCTTCCTTAAACTTTATGGTCACAAAAAGGAATCTAAGTTCGTGCAGTATTTTAGACTTTTATATTGAAAGCTGAAAGCTCCCACCTAATTACTGAGTCAAATTTATTTTGAAACTAACCAAGAAGGCATTTAGTTAGTTTCCTTACTAAGTTCTGTAATAAAGGCTTCATACATATATATACATACATAAACTCTCGCCTTCTTCCCATGGGGTTAGGCAGAAACTATAGAACGCCACTCAAAAAGGCTTCGTAACATAGAATAATCAGCCTACAAAGTTCCCACTGCTGGGACAATGGCCGGCTCTCTGTGAGTAGGCCATAATCTACAATGCGGACCCAGTGTGGCTTGGTGGATTAAAGGCTTCAAGTGCCTCGAATCAACTTTCATTGTGTCTAGTCGGGTGTTCGGTTGAATTGTCAAGTCTCTGACTCTACTAACATCATGGTCACACTAGCACAGTTCACCCCCACCCGAGACGCGTTAGGCGTCGCATTGTTGAGCAAATCCGAGCCAAGCTTGTACCTACCACAGCTTGGCTAAATTAATACCACTGATAAGTGATATCACGCAGTAATAGAACAGTATTTAGCACTACACTGCATCTTGTTGCCAGTTTACACTGCAACTGATTCTGAACTCTGGAGGGCTTAGTCGGGATGGAAAAGAATAATTTCAATCGTCATGTTAATTTCTTAAATACAAGTCGTGTGGGCTGTTTTCCATAGACAAAAATGACGAACTTCAAAAGAAACTGTCATTGAATCCTATTTGACCCCTTTGTCCTCGCGCACATCTGGGAGTGGCGCGAGGAGGCGAAACGCCGGGGCGAAATTCGCTGCCGCGAGAAATCACGGCACAGCGGACAGAGCTCCGGCGTCCTCACTGGCGGCACGTGGGGTTGCGACAATCGTCGATAGGATCCGGTAATTGGGACTCGATGTGGCTTTGCACAAGTCCGAGGCCTTGTGTTTATATGGTCCTCGAAACGCGCCACTATCCCAGATAACAGCAGGAGGGGTTCACATCGGCGTGGAGTCGACGATGAAGTACCTGGGACTCGTCCTCGACAGCCGGTGGAACTTCGTGGCGGATTCTCGACGTTTGGCTCCCAGACTGGAGCGGGCCGGGGCTGCAATTTTAAAATATCCTTCCTTCGATTTCGCTGTATATGGAAGTTTTGTGAAAATTTTCTTGCTTCTAGCTAGAGCCAGTGACTATGCGTTGTCTGTCAGTCAGTGAATGAATGAATGACTTTAAGATTGTTTTTAAGTAGACGTTCGGTAGTTGACGATCGGTTCATAATTATGCCTATTGATACCAGTGTTCTTCAGGGGTCTGTTCTTTCTGCGACTCTATTTCTGCTGCATATTAACGACCTGCTAGAGCTAGGTGCTATTGGGTACGCAGATGACAGCACAGTCTTCGAAAGATATCTGTCCAGTGCAAGAGCCAGCAGAGAGCAAACAGCTACTCTTAGAGAGGCCATGGCGGAGCGAATGAACTTGACCCTAAATCTTGTTTCAAAATCAAATAAAATCACAAATATTTTTATTTCACATAAGCCTACATGGGCACTTATGAAACGTCAGAAGCTAGGTGCACGGTTCCAATTGGTTGTTTCCCAGTGGGGCGACACAGGCCTGTCTTTTGACTGCCAAAAGGAGCCAGTTCTCATTATCTCCTACTTTCCGAGGTGCATCTGTACCAGTAAACGACCGACTTCAGCTTTTGGGGATGGAGTTGACGTCAAATCTCAACTTCGGCTCAACTATCGAGTTAAAAGCACAGACTGCATCCTAAATGCTGGGTATCCTAAATAAAGTGAGGAGGTAATTCACATCTGGACAGCTTCTGAGTTTGTACAAAGCTCAGGTCTGTTCCTGTATGGAGTATTGCAGCCAATTATGGGATGGCTCAGCAACATATCAGCTTGCTGCATTGGCTGGAACGCAGAGCAAAAAGGCTCAGGCGATGACGCACTGAGGGCTAAGCTTCACAGCCTGGCTTATCGGCGTAATGTTGCTTGCCTGTCGGTCTTCTACAGACTGTACTTCGGAGAGTGTGTACAGGAGCTCTACGATCTGATCCCACCATCTCCCTTTTACTACCATCCGCACTTGGTCGATATACCGACTAGTCGTACTCAGCCCTTCTCCTCCACATTTTTATGCGCACGGCCAAAGTGTGGAACTCTCTGCCAGCGTCTGTGATTTCCACATTAAACTCGTCAGCTTTCAAGCAAGAACGAACAGACATGATATGGGCTTGCTCGTTCTATCATATACCTCATCCATCGCTTTCCACCAGACGAGATCGAGGTCACGAGCTGGTCCAATTCGCAATAAAAAAATCATTTAAAAAAAATAGTTTAGGTTTCTTGAAAAGGTTATTTATTTATAGGTTGAGTACTTGATTTTGACTGAGAATAGTTTTATCGAAATAGGTTCCACGACAGTTCGTCACAGTCTGCCTAGCTTAGCATCACCTAGCTGACTATAGCTTAATATTTTGGCCATGGCATTGATTCTCATAACGTAACTGGTGAAACGTAGGTGCTACTAAAGGTACACCTCAGCCAAACCCTTCGGGAATCACAAGCGTGGTGTTATGTGTATTGATTCTCTAACGTTTGTATTCAACATTGACAAAAAAACACCTCTAGAAGTGTTAATACCCGTAACCTAATATTATTTGTACATTCTACAACATGTGTGAAGACTTGCCTTTTAAGTCCAGATCATAATTGATGAATAAGTTGACCCTTGACTTCTTTCTCACGGGTAAAACCCATACAGCGGGGACATGGGCCGAACAATTCGAGCTTTCGATCAAACTTGTACACTTCCGAATGTTTCGAATTCGAGCTAACGTCGCTGCTGGAGCAATCTATCACTCCGAGAGTCCTATGTTATAAAATAGTTTTTTTTTTAAGTATTGCCTTTGCAGCCGTTTGTAATCGTACTAGAAAAAGCTGATTTTATTGGTCCGTAATGGCAAACAAACTGGGATATGTAGTTATGCCTATTACAAGAGTAAGTAAAGGGTTCCTTCAGTTTTGTAGGGACAATTTTCCTTCCTGATTCCTGGGGCAAAACCCAAAAATGAATCCGGTACTGAATTTATTGTAACAGTTTGCGCGTCGCCGTCGATGCCCTTCCCCTATGGGTACTGCTCTATCCCAAAGCAAGCTAAAAGGATACAGCTCTGCCTAATTGTTTCATGACTATTTTAAAAAATATGCGTTTACCGTAATGGCTTCTACATACTGGCGCGACACGCGACGTGACACAAAGGCCCCGCGTGTCGCGCGACGAGCGGTGCCTTTGTGTCGCGTCGCGAGTCGTGCTGGTCTGTAGAAGCCTTAAATCCTTCGCCCTGTTTGCTACTATACTTGCACTCAGAATATTTTCTGAAACAAATCTAAATACAACGAAATTACTTTTTTCTCCTTCAAAAAGGCATGCTATATTATAGGATGATAATAACATCAGTATTGATAATAGAAGGTAATCCGTTCATCCCAGACGGTCACTCCATTCAATCTAGCGGCCTCGAGAGGTTGTGGCTTATAAAAATGGACATTGGGTAGATGTTAGCTTTCTATATTTGTTAGGTAGGCAGAGTTGTAGGTCTCTAAATAAAAGACGACTTTTGTTTGAACAATAAAGTTTTTTTAAAGATAACGGCTGCTAAACACATGCCTGTAATTATGGTATTTTTTGAAAGGGTAAGCACAGGTAAATTGTTTTTAAGTAGGTAGGTACGCGAAAGTGGGCTCTCGATAGTCTTTGCCTCATTAGGTAGGTACGTAATTACTTAAATAAATGGCAGTAAGATACCATTAGTTTCCTTAACAAAAATGGCGATCCCAAAAAACCTTTGCCAAACAATCGTGAGTTGGCTATTACCGTTTCAATTCGACCTAAAAACAAAAGTCTAAACAGAATTCCAAAAATTCAAAATAATCAATACGACAACAACACAGGTGTACTGTTGTCGTGGGGTATTACCCATTGAACGTGTCACAATACCCCACGCAGCCCCATAGCCCCCATAAAGCCCTATAGAACCCCATAAACGGCGAAGCGTGTAGGATATTGCATTATTAATATTTTGTACCTCTCCACATGAGTGGAGGTGAATAAAATACCCCGATTGATTTAAAAAGGATTAGTATAGTGGAAACTATTTAGAGAAATGTCTTTCTAAAACAATTTTTTTTTTTACAAAAGTTTTCAGACTCAATTGTTTTTTTTCTTTCACTACCATCAGCTTATACAACATTATTTTTAGTATTTGCGAAACCTGAATATAATTTGTTCAGATTAAGGAACTGAATCGATTTCAATAATTTTTGTATGTTTTTTTTTCCAAAAATATTTAAGTGTGATGGAAAATGTTATCACCATTTAATTACTTACAATAAAATCGCCGTACGGTTAGGTTACCTACTTCCAAATTATTATCAATGCGCAAGACGACCCTGGCCGTTAGCATGTTTTTGTACGGACAACCCGGTAACATAACGACCTTATAACTTTGTGATTTTTCATGATACCGTTTTGAAGTTTTGTCCATAGATTCTTTCTTCTTTACATAAAAATACTAGACACGTGTTTGGGGTTTCGCATAAACTAAAAATAATGTTGTATATTATGCTAACTCATGGTGTGGTGTCAAAATTTATTCGTGAGCCAGATTGGTAACGCTGACTGACTGCCCAAGATGAGCCGTACCTATAGTCACCCACAGAGGCTCTTTTAACGCACAATTACGTTTAGGTACATGACTTAACAATACGCTTTTATGCCCCGAGGGGTTGGGCAGAGGTGCAACTATAGTACGCGTTCATTTCGCCAGTTATAACGTTAGTAATTACCGACTTTTAATGATTTTATACTGAAGATCACGTCTGAACGACTACTTAGTGTTAATGATTAAAAAAAAAAAAAGTTAAATTAGAGCATTTCTCACTCAATAACTTACTATGTGAAAATTTTACATTATGTTTATATTACATAGTGAAATTAATTTGTAAAGTTATGTCTAACGCGGATAAAAAACTAAGAATGGCGCAAAAACTACCAAGCGTATTTTTCTGAAACCTTCACCAATTTAAAGGTAATTTAATTATTGATCTTTTAGTATACGCGTTTTATTAAAATACCTTTTGTTTTGTGTATAATAAATTAATAATGCGTCAAATTGGGGACAGCGGTCCTTGATGGGCAAGTCCTATTACTGGCTGAACGTACGACGCGTTGCGTGAGCTCAGTACAGAACACGCAAGGTAACCACTCAAGGTCACTGGCATATGTTTAAGTTTTAAGAAAAAGCTGCATGACTCATCCCGTACACATGATCGCTATAAAAGAGTCAAAAGAATAAGAATAAGAATCATTTATTTGCATAAAATATAGGTAAGTATTACCAGTTGTAACAGTTGGTGGTATATGTACAGTCCATATTTTGCCTGTTTAGGGCATGCAAATTAATTTTACATTAATACCTAATAGGATCTATTAGGATTTTTAAGTAATGATAAATTTTAAGTTACTTACAATAAAATATACACTCATAACAAAAGTTAAATTCTTAAAATAATATTTTTTCTTTAGGTAACAAAAGACATGTTAAAATATTAATCACACAACACAACATACAGGAAATTAAACTACAGGAAACTTAAAATATCTTTTTTTCTTTACTTTGCAGAAATTCTCGTAAACTATAAAAACAGAGGAATGATGTCAAAATAACCATGCTTGGTGGACATTCGTGATTGACTTTTGTCATTAGAAGATGCGAAAACACAGCTGTATTTAGTCTATCCTCTTGAAATAAGTAGTTCATTCGTAGTCGCCAACATTCACGTGATTGGTGATAACAGTTTCATCTGATTATTTAAAACACGTGTTCCGTGTGGTGCCGGACGTAAAGAATAGCATTACCCTATTTCTTCCCGTGGGTGTCTTAAAAGGCGACTAAGGGACTTACTAGAGAATGGGCAGCAGTGTTCTCTATGCATTTTAACACCATACTGCGATCGCCAACCCGCCTGCCATGCGTGGCGATTATGACAAATCCTCCCTTTTGGGTGAGGCCTATGTCCAGCAGTGGACGTCTTTCGGCTGAAATGATAATGATTTAAAACACAGGAAAGTAAGAGTACACAACTGTGGATTCCCTTTATCGTTTTCGACATACCACTTTAGCCCTCACGAGGTATCAATTCGTAGTCGCCATCTTTTACTAACCCGGTGATAACAGTTTCTTATTTCTTCTTAAACACAAGAATTCTACGATGTCTATAGTTTAGCCCAAATTGTTTCTGAAAGGTATTTAAAACTATAACACACTCACGCGAAACACGCGAGGTAACGTGGCGCGTCTCGCGTCGCGTTGTCGCGCTCCGATCAATAACATTGTCTGGCTGACACTCCGGCTGTTACGTCACTTTTATTGCTCTGTAGCGTGGAGTGAGCCGTTTCAGGAATAAGAAGTTAGGCAGAACGAGAGGTTTGTGTGAAGTGGAATGGGTACTAAGGTTTTTGTAACACTTAGTAGTTAAGAAAAATCCTTGGCAAGTAATACCTACCTAATTGCTTGGAGGAAGATTTTTGATCTTGAGACCTAAGAGAGGATTAAAAAATCAAAATTAAAAAATCCTTAAGAAGACACAAATTGCACCAGTTGACCAAATGGATCCAAGGATAATGGCCGGAATCTATTATATTAGGATTAAAAGAAACTGAAGGAAATTTAATAGACTTTCGAGAGAAAATGTCTTAAAAACAGCACGGATACAAGACAGAGAAACGGAATGATCGACTAACTGGTGTTAAAAATCTACCCCTAGTAGAAAAACCATATCGGTAGGTAGTGACCGTTACTATAGTTACCTAAGTACCTAAGTAATAGGAGTAACTGAGTGGAATCGGGTTGAGCGGATGGCCGAGCCAAACCTACGGACTAAAGTTGTTAGGGACGAAGTTACATTTGAAAACTGTAACCGCCTTATTACAAAACAAGATTTATATTTGGACATGTCATAAACCATGGAGCCAGTTTTTGTAATAAGAACGTAACAGTGACTGAAATACCGTTCTTTATACAAAACTGAAAATTTAGTTCAGTACTAAGTTGTCAGTTTAGTGTTTAGGAACTTTACCATAGTCGGAATAAAGTTCGAAATTCAATAATGGCTTCATGTTTTAAACCTGGGTCTGAAGATAAACCTTGTTTTGTAATAAGGGGGTAAATGTCTACTTGTTGTTCAGTTCAGAAGAACTAAATCGAGCTTTTTCATAGACTATCTTTATATAAGTGGTTTCAACTGGTTGAAATTCCCCAAACTATCTGTGTACATAGGTCTGTCTAACACTTTAGAAGCGTTAGAATAGCGACACTAACGTCATTTAATCACCACTTCTTTTTTATCAACCGTCACCTCCCAAGACACTTTCCCACCACACCAATCAAAACATCCTGACTTTAGGTAAAAACGAAATTTCAGCACATATCAGACTCGCCCCGCCCCCTTCTCTGCCTGCCAACCACACAATAGACGAACAATGCCCCACACAATGAGCACAAAGGGACCAACTGTCATCCCATTGTGGGGAACAAAGAAAGCCACGCCCCCAACAAAGGCGGCATTGTTTCATCTCAAATACAAAGATTCTGATTGGAGGAGAAAACGCTCGTGTGCAGGCCACCCGCGGTCAAGAATGTTTCGGAAAAAATATCAAGCTACACACTTGGGAGCTGAATCGCTTGATAGTCCACCTTGCTGATTGGAAATAGAGTTGATTTTTGTTTGGGACGAAAGAACAGATGCTTTTAATCGACCAGAATTTGATCCGAATTAAATTGACAGCTCTCTATAAATAGTATTTTTTTTAATGTGTTGGTGTTAACGTTAGAGGATTTTGAACTCTCACTTGCATTTCATAGGATGTGTTTTGGATCGTTGGGGAAGGTAACTTCATTTTATTCAGTTTACGACTGGGTGTATTGGTGATTTGGTAGCCAGTTGTTAGATTTTGATGGCAGATACACGGGAGTTGTAATTTATAACTTATGAGTAGGTAGATCGCTTTTAATTAGGTAGCTGTATAATTAAGCAATAATTTATCAATTCATACACACGTAATTATGATATAACTATCATGGCCAACGATACTACAAGATGTAACAAGGAACTGCAGGAATTTCCTAAGCTTTGAAAACTACAGCCTTTGGTGGGCTTATTCATGGTCAGTCTCCAATAGGTACTGTCTGCTGTTTCTTTTAATCATCATAGAATAGAAATAGAATAGAATACTCTCTATTTCGCTTTTATAATAAACTTCCAAGCCACGTTCAAGATCTAAGCCTTAATAAATTCAAATCATTCATTAAACGTAAGTTGTGCCAGAAAGCCTTTTATACTGTTAAAGATTATATTGAGGACAAAAAGGCTTGGGATTGAGCTGCTCCAATTTTTGTACATATTGATGTAGTTTATTTTTATTGTTTTTTTTTGTTTTTGCTAACTTTATTAATTTATAAACAGTGACATTTAATTATTATTTTATACACAATGACAGGAATATTTACTTGTAAAGTATTATATTATTTTAATTATTGTGAATGTGAAGACTATGTGGGTTATTGCATAATATATTTTTTTCCCTTTCTTTTATTCTCAGTTAGTGTTAATCATGGTCTGGCAGTTTGAGTCATATAAGTGGCCTACCCAAATGTCCTTTCTTTGGTATTGATCGTCGCATCGTTGAGCTCCTTAAATTCTGAGTAGAGCTGCACGATTACTGACAAATGCGTGCACTGACTGGTCAGGTCCACTCAACCTGTGTGGTTCTTTCCTCAAAAGACCATTTCAGACACCAATCTACAAGGTCTTCACATGATCTGACCAAGATTATGTCTGGACTTTAAAAGAGACTATGACCTCTGAGTTTGTTTCGGCCTTTCTTCTCAGAGTAGTCAGATAGGAAACGCCGACCTCATCTAGTTTTTAAAATATGATTGACGTGTAAAAGTGTTTGTACAAACCTACTTACAGAAATAAAATAATTTATCATTTATTATGTAAGGAGTCATCATTTGCCCGCCTTTTCCCAACTATGTCGGGGTCAGCTTCCAGTCTGACTGGATGCAGGTGAATACCAATATTTTACATAGAGCGACTGCCTATCTGACCTCTACTATCCAGTTAATGGGTAACACGATACCCCTTGATAAGATTGGTTGTCAGACTTTCGGGTTCCTGACTACCCGCAACGACTGCCAAAGATCCACGAATGACAACCGGGCGTGCTTTCCGAGGCACGGAGGAGTTTTGGTATGTAAATATGGTCACCCATCCACGGACCAACCGCGGCAAGCGTAGCTTTACCTGATCGATCGACCGTTAGGCTGTTTCTCATAATATTGTTTGTAATTAGGTCTGTGTTATGTTTAATTCAGTTTTAAAACTAAAAAAAAATGTTTTCTGTGATTAAAACTAGATAATGGATAAAGAATTGCCAAACTTAAGTGGCAGTGGGCGGGACACATTAAGGGAACGAAGAGTATTGGCGGTTCGATGCAACATGCTTGTCCGTAGGTTTGCTCGTTGCACGTGTGAAGTGAAAGTGACTCTTTTTAAAACATATTGTTAGGCATTTTACACGTGCAGCCTCTGGACAAATTGTACGCAGAAAGCTATCAATGTTCTTCGCGTCCAACACAACAACGCATTCAGGATGCTGCTGGGGCTGCCACGCTTCTGCAGTGCGTCGGGAATGTTTGCTGATGCGCACACTGATGGCTTCGCAGCGATCAGACGTAAGCGTGCCGCGCTAGGAGTATATGTGTTCTGTGGTGCCGCGTCGCTAGTGCAAAGGGTTGTGGGCAGCCCGAACAGTCTCCCGAGTGTCATTGCGGAAAAATTTGATTGCCCGCTCGTCCGATTTGTCAAACCTGCATGTTTACTATCATAGTTGTTAACTAACAAATGATGGTTGTTTCTGAAATATTTTTTTTATTATTATTACTCTCGGAACAGATGACTGATGGGGCCGAAAACTTCTGAAGAGGCGACCGCTTACCGGTACAGGCGAAACGTGGCATGGGGTCCCTTAATGTACTTGGGAAGGGAAGACCTAGGGAAGGTACACTTCTTTAGGGCCTAGGCATTTTCTACCAGTCAACCTTTGGGTGATTTGAGACAAATAGGTAGTGGGTACAATAACGAAAATTGTGGAATAA
This sequence comes from Tiliacea aurago, assembly GCA_948098905.1. Classification (NCBI taxonomy): domain Eukaryota; kingdom Metazoa; phylum Arthropoda; class Insecta; order Lepidoptera; family Noctuidae; genus Tiliacea; species Tiliacea aurago. Next base: position 25,899,533 of record OX402581.1, on the reverse strand, counting down.
ATATTTGTTTAAATAATAAACAGCGTGCCACTCATTGGCGACATTAATTTAACACACGTATACCTACAGTTTCGCCTTTACGTTTTGGGAAAATATTTTAATTTCATTAAACATTAATATTTACTCATTTATTTACAATTTTTTTATTTTTTTTTGTTTAGGATGGGTTTGCTCTCGACCTTAGTCTAGGGCAGAAGTGACAGAGACAAAGTCGACGATGGAGTGAGCTTACCCAGAAGAAGCCTGTTCACTCTAACTTTGAAGAGATTAGGGTGGTATGCGTTCGGAAACACAATAATAATATTAATTTTCTAAAATAGCATCTTGGAGCAAGCTGTACCTACTTTTTTTTTTTTGCCCCACACTAGGAATTTCTCCAGTATTGTGGGTGCGTTTACAAACATTTAAATTCACATACACAAACAGCCAGACCCGGAACAACTACTTGTAGGTCATACAAATATTTGTTCCGTGCGGGAATCGAACGCACGACACGCAGCGCAGCAGTCAATCGCTTAACTAACTGCCCCAACCGTGCCGTCAAACTACTTAAACGTCTACTTAAACAGCGTAGCACAGAGGTAATTAGCCGGGGTCATGGATCATAACATCGAATCAATGACATTAAAACAAATATCGTGCAAGGAGAAGGCGAATTGAAGGAAAGAGAGACCTTTATTATTTAGTTTGTTTGTTTATTTTATTTTTCAATTTATAATGATTTATCTCATTATATAATACTTATATAAAAAAAAAAATGATTTCTTGCCACTAGCCCTACCACTGTGTAATTAATGTTACCACTGTAGCGGCACGCTGTAGATTCCCGGCGCGATTTCGTTCGCGTGGTGTCCTCCTACCCCTACCCTATCCCTAAACTTTCGCAGGCGTACCCAGAAAAAAATACCCAAGTTTCATCAAAATCGGTCCAGCCCTTTCGGAGTCCATAGAGGACAACAAACAAACACTCATTTTTATTTACCTATATAGATAGGTAGATAAAGATTTATCATGGCATCATGCTGAGATGCTTTTGGCCTCTTACAGGTCAAATGTCCCTCTGTGTTTTTAGTTGTTTTTTATATAATAATAATAATATAATATTATTTTATATATATATATATTTTTTTTTTATACATTTTTTTATATATATATTTTTTTTTTAGTTTTCTTTCCTTCTCTCTTTCTATATGCATATACCTATCACTATATATAAATTCCCCCCGCCGCGTCTGTCCGTCTGTCTGAACGCGATAAACTCAAAAACTACCGAACGGATTTTCATAAGATTTTCACCAATGGACGGAGTATTTCATGAAGAAGGTTTCGGTGAATAAATCATTAAGGGTTTCTGTAAATTGGCTGAAATATGACGATGATTGTTAAAGATGTCGAAAAAATCAGCTGTTCCATACATTTTGACGAGTTATGGCCAGGGACCGTACACCCCCGGTTAAGGGTTAAGCCTTTCGAAGAGGTAAACCCATTAAATGGGTTACCTTTATCATGGTGTAACCCATTGAAAGGGTTTTATACTAGAAATCCATTGAAAGGGTTACATGATAACCCATTGAATGGGTTTTATACTTGAAACCCAGTGAAAGGGTACATGATAACCCATTTCAATGGGTTCTATACCTACTTGAAACCCAGTAACATGAAAAGATCATAATATTATGTTATTTCGATATCCGCCCAGCACGCGTAGCAGACCCAATTATATCTCTATTCTACCCAGGGACCATTTTTGTTACCATTTTCCTAAGCAGTTAATCATAAACCCATACAGTGTGGGTAATTTTGAATGGCTTAAATTAAGCCGTTCAAAAGGGTTACCCTTATCGTATGGGTTTTTGTCTAACCGCTTAGAAAAACCCTATCGAAAACCCTTTCAATGGGTAACCAAAATGGTCCCTGGTTATGGCAACATAAATGTAGGGAACAGATGTTTTTTTTTCGCGATTTCAGGTTTGGTCCCATAGTAAAAGTCGTTTATAATTATAAGTACTTACAGTGACCCCTTAAGAGGTTGTGCGTTAATTTTGGGACATGTTGTATAATGTTGAAGACAATTTATTGTTATGGGCAGACTGCTACTAATCTTCGACAAAATCCCTATCTCTGCCCGTAAGGAGCTCGTGGCTAACTAATAGTAGCTGCACGGCTCGATCCATCAGGTTAAGGCGACGATAACCGACTTTTAATGATTTTATACTGAAGATCACGTCTAAACGAGTAGTATTGATTTGAAAAAAATATATGTTAAATTAGAGCATTTTTCAATAACTTAATAAGTGAAAATTTTAGATTATGTTTATTTACATAGTGAAATTAATTTGTAAAGTTATGTCTAACGCGGATAAAAAACTGAGAATGGCGCAAAATCTACCAAGCGTATTTTTCTGAAACCTTCACCAATTTAAAGATAATTTAATTATTGATCTTTAAGTATACGCATTTTATTAAAATACCTTTTGTTTTGTGTATAATAAATTAATAATGCGTTAAATTGGGACATCGCTCCTTGATGGGCGAGTCTAGGACTCGCCCATCAAGGAGCGCTGTCCCAATTTAATAGGTTAGGTAGTAATAGGTTACTGGCTGAACGTACGATGCGTTGCGTGAGCTCAGTACAAGACACGCAAGCTAACTACTCGATGTCACTGGCATATATCTTCGTCTTAAGCTACGCTTGCCGGGGTTGGTCCGTGGGTGGGTGACCATCTTTACATACTGAGACTCCTCCGTGCCTCGGAAAGCACGTTATGCCATTAGTCCCGGCTGTCGATAGTAGATCTTTGACAGTCGTTACGGGTCGTCAGAAGCCCGAAAGTCTGAAAACCAGTCGTACCAAGGGGTATCGTATTACCCAGTTACTGGGTTGTGGAGGTCAGATAGCCAGTCGCTCCATGTAAAATACTGGTATTCAGCTGGATCCGATAAGACTGGTAGCAGACCCCAACATACTCGTAGTTGGGAAAAGGCTGGCAGATTTAAAACCCTATCCTTGCTCAGAAGTTGGGGTAGAAGTGGCAATTAATAGTGCCTATTAGTAATCAAGCATGTATTTTTCTTTTGTTTTGATATTTTCGTTTGTTTTATACGCAGAATTTTGTTTGTCCTTATTTTTATATAATTTTCACTGATATTTGTATGTCATCAATGACAAAACATAGTGCAACATTATGATTAGTATCCTTCCTTGAACCTATGTTTTACAAATCAATAATTCTTATTCTTATTCATCATTTCAGACGAAAGACGTCCACTGCTGGACATAGGCCTCCCTCAAAGGGAGGGTTTGCCATAATCGCCACTCTTGGCAGGCGGGTTGGCGATCGCAGTATGGTGTTAAAATGCATAGAGAACGCTGCTGCCCATTCTTCAGTAAGTCCCTTAGTCGCCTTTTACGACACCCACGAGAAGAAATAGGATGGTGCTATTCTTTACGTCCGGCACCACATGGTAATTATATTTTCTTTGTAAATTTTGACGTTCAAAAGTGCCATTTATGTGCCTATTTGAAATAAATAATTTGACTTTGACTATGGTACGCTTGCTCGACGCTTGCTAATTTGCTAGATAGCTACACCTAATCACTAAAGCAGTTGGGGATATTTTTGATAATATTTAACTACTTACAATAGAGCACGTTTCATGAACTGTACCCATTGATGTATTAAATAGGAAGATATGATACGCGCTCCTCAATGTGGACCACATAAATTAGGGGAAAGGGCACAATCTACCTACATTACTCCCGGTTTGCGGGGAATACCCGGATCGTAGTTTGTTTGTGAGTTGTTATGGCCATGGGTACGTAACAGTGACAATTATTGCGATCTAGTTCCCGCTATAGCCCGCGTAATATGTCCATCTATTTCGGTTGTCGAGCACATGACGCACGACGTTGGGTCCATTTAATATTTACGTGATGGTAAAGAGTGGCCTATCTTCCTATTTAATACATCAATGACTGTACCTAATGATAGCTGTAGGTAGGTAAGTGTGTATGTTCTATGTGTGTACCTAATAAAGTAAATAATAATATATCTAAAAAGAGTTGCTGCTCATCCTATTTCTCCTTATTGACGTTCACCTGTAACAAGACTAAAAGGACTGTCTAACAAAATCATGACAAGACATAACGTCTGAATCAAACTGTTTATTTCAAGTAGGCACATAATACTTTTGAGCGTCAAAATAATAGAATTGATTCTAGTCGCCCCTTCCAAAAGGTAGTTTCGTATGGAGAAGAATGGGCAAAAAATATGTGAAGACGATGCATCTAGAATAAAATTACTCTACCACTATCTATCTATCACTATATATCATTACGTAAAAATAATTAAAAATAAAGAAATGACGGATAATTTAATTAGGTATGTGATAGATAGGTACATGGTGCTCCCATGTTTACAAACATTGTAAAAGTAGATATATACGTTTTCCATAAAAACTTTAAAGTAATAAGTCAGTGTGTAAGTTATGGTAAGCACAGAATGTAAAATCAATGTCATAAAAATAATAAAGAAACAAGAAAATAAAATGGCAACCAGTTTGATTTTGTCTAGTCTAGACTAAGCTGGACCAGCATGTTTCCAGGCACTCTTATCTTGGATATAGGTACTCCTCTTTGTACTAAGCTTGTTTACAAAGTGTACTTTTAATTTAGGTTTTAAATTAACTTTCATTTAAGTGCAATATACAGGGTTATTGGTAAAACACCAATAACCTCTTAAGGTGTATATCACAAGTTAGGTATTTTAGGTAGTAGTACCTAGTCATAGTAGGTAGGTTAGGTAGGTAGTAGTTAGGTAGGTACCGGTTTATAAGTGAGTAAAACTACTATAAATACCTACCCTAAATAATTGGTACCTACTAAGTTCTAAAATAGCATAAATATACGTACACTTTAAGTCAAATAAACGGACGCTACTCGAGAATGGCAAAATTGCCAAGTTGTCGTTAAACGTCGAGGGCACGTACTTACCCAAGGGGCAAACACATTCATCTAAGTGTTCCAGGGACTGGCAAATTGGCACTCAAGACGGACGATGGTGCCAAGTCAATGGGTCGAGCTGCCTAATGATTTTGGCCCGAAGTGTATTTGGGTTTCTTGAAGACATATTCTGCTACGTTTCTATAGAAAACTGGAAAAATTGGACAGTAATTATTACAGTAGCTAAGTTAGGTATTTGGTTTTACAGTAGGTTGGCCTGAAAAAACAACAATAAGCTTTTACATGCACAACCTTACAAGAATAAGATTTACAAATAAGTTTTGAAAACTAATTTGTATTACTCAAGACATAGTTGAACAAATATACAATACATTGTAAAACACTCCATTTTAGGCAGTCATGTAAAAACAGATTTGAAACAAAAGAATAAGGATTCGCATAGTGACATCTAGCGGAATATTGAAATAACTATTTTGCACCCATCCCAAGCGCCATCTATGTTGACTTAGTAGAACTTGTCCAGCAGCATGCTATCAACCCAACATTTCGAACGAGTTTTACTAGCCATTCATTTATTGCAATAGTTGCCCTGAAACTGGATAGATGGCGCTGTACTAAAATTAAGAGTTCTTTGTTATGTCCTTTTTTTGTAATAGTGATTTAAATTTAACTAATACAATATTTTAAGTAATTACTCGCATTAAATACTGAGGTGTATCCACCTACACGAATCCACCTGCATTATTAGATTAGATTACTTCGCAGGTACATGTGTGTAAATGGGTACCTAACATAAAATTCATTAGAATGTTTTTAAAGGCAATATATTAATTCCGTGCTAAGGAAACGTTATCTTTTCCACTTTTTCTGTTCGTAAGAATTCACAGGCCGGTCCTAAACAAATGAATAATTATGAAGATATTGTTTTGAATGTAAATAAATGATTGTTTGTATTCTAATTAATTTATCCACAAAAAGGTGACGGATCGATGAAAATAAGAATGTAAGCAATAATTTTGACCGATATATGCAAGGACCGTGTGGCCTAATGGATAAGGCGTCGGACTTCGGATCCGAAGATTGCAGGTTCGAGTCCTGTCACGGTCGAAATATTCTTTTTGAATTTATTCCGTGTGGATCTTGCTGTGAATACTGAATATTTTATAATAATGATTTTATGTTCGACAATTTCTTATTAAAAAAAACGTAGAATTGTATCTAAAAATAATTGTCGTTTTCGGTAGTAGGTACTTACCTACCTATGCATTTGATTAAAGCGTGCCGCTTTAGTGGCGACACCTATAAGGTTTCGCGTTTTCTTTTTAGATTATAAGTCAGAAGTGGTTGCCTTAAGCCACAAACCACGTGGGAGGTTAACCTAATATTTATTTCTTTGCAACAATTTTATTTAATATTTTAATATCATTAAACGTGATTATTTATTGATGTATTAACAATTTTCTAAAATAACATTTGTTGGACCTAAAGAACTGTAGCGCAGAGGTCATTTGCCGGGGTGAAAATAAAACGAAAATCGTGCAAAGAGTAGGTAGGTGAATTGTAGGAAAGAGAGAGGATTATTAAGTATTTAGTTTGTTAGAAAATTTAGTTTTTCAATGTACTTACGTATTTTTTATCTTATTATATTTTTTACGATTACTGGCCATTAAGAATCAAATAAGTTTTCCAAAACCGGCCTGCTGCGTGCACGCACAAAGAAGGGTTCCGTAGTTGGGATGAATTTATTCCAAGAACAAAAACATTTTAGTTGAAAAACATGTTCCCCCAATACATATAAAATGCACATGTAAGTTTTTACGCACTTATGTGATTTACCATGTTACTGTAAGACCATAGACTTCCTGTATATTTTCTTGTAATCTTTAAGCTTATTACTATCTGTATTTTTTTTTACATTTTAGGTTCAGCAGTTTCGGAGTTATGGATTGAATGGTAAATATTTATCTATTTTCTTTAATAACTAAATTAATTACTTACATATTATTATTTTTTTTCATATCCTCCTATATAACCAAAAACCTTGGAAATAAAAATCGAACCTAAACCTCAAACTAAAACATCTGTCGTCACCTAGCGGCACTTTAACAAACTACTTATAATGTTCTCTACCACACACACACAGTACTCCCAATTAATATTAGTTCTTAACAATAGTGCTAGATGGCGCTGACATAAATTTTCAGGAAAATAAAATTGTGCGTGGTTTTGATGAAATTAGAAAATATTTATAAACGTCTTAAACGGCTATATTACTGAGTAGTGTGCATTTTTATAATTAAAAAAATACTGAATGAAAATACGGCGCCTGAAATATTATATCAATAGCAATTAGATAAATATTCTTGGTACACCTACACATTATTCGTGTTAATAATTTAAAGTTTCTAACTGTACTTGCTCATTTTTCTCAATTTGCAGTTCAATGTCATGCACAATAGAATAATGGTACTTGTGTAGGTTTATGATTTAGAACTAAGAAATTATTTAGATGTAGGTTTAGAATCCTTATTAATTTATTATCAATTGACTATAACTACTACGTATGTTTTATTACCTACCTACTTATTTCAGTAACTAATTTATTAATGTGTAAAATTAATTTAATTCTACACCTTTTTTTTTTTTTTGGGTGGGAAATTATCTAATAACTACTACTACTAACTAAATTAAAAAATAGCCCTGGCACACAGGCAAAAGAAGGAATACGGGTGGGTTTTAGTCAGTAAAAGTCTGACACGCCCTCCCGCTCTCCAGCTCTCCAGAGCCCCTCCCCCCTCTCCAGAGATATCCCTTTCGGACAAACTCGCAACCCTGGCAGGCATTGGCCCTATCGGACCCCGTCAGTTGGTGCTGACAACGCTTTGAGGCGCGCGTGGAATACGACGCGCCGTCGACCCGGGCCTGGTCCTTATCGGACGGTGAGCTACCCATCGCTCACCGTCCGCAGGCCCGCGCCTACGGTGGCCGGAAATCAGCTTGCGACTCCCGACGCCCGGGGCGTCTCCTGCGGCGACTAGGGGCGCGAGAGCGCGAACCTTGCCTCTCCCTCACGCGTTCCGCCTCCTCCTTCGCAAGCATTACTGCTTCGCAGAAGGAGGTGACGGCCTCCCATGCACTCTCGCTCCGAACCATGGCCTGAACCAGGGCCGGACGCGAGAGATCGCCGCCGCCGATCGCCTCCGTGAGGACACGGTGGTGCTCCACCCAAGCTGGGCAGACCTCAACCGTATGCTCCACCGTGTCCTCCGGGAGATCCACACAGTGGTGACACCCGGGCGTTTCCTCCCGCTTTATCCTGAACAGGAACCTCCCGAAACAACCGTGTCCGGTGAGGACCTGCGTCAGGCGGAAGGTGAGGACGCCGTGGCGCCTCTCTAGCCACTCCTCAAAGAGGGGACTTATCGCCACAATTGTGGCGTGCCTCAATTTGCGTGTCTCAATTTGCTGTTCAATGTCATGCACAATAGAATAATGGTACTTGTGTAGGTTTATGATTTAGAACTAAGAAATTATTTAGATGTAGGTTTAGAATCCTTATTAATGTATTATCAATTGACTATAACTACTACGTATGTTTTATTACCTACCTACTTATTTCAGTAACTAATTTATTAATGTGTAAAATTAATTTAATTCTACACCTAATAATTAATTAATAAAAATAACAATATTATGATGTAGGTTTATGAAGTAACATGTTATTTTGAGACCATAGACTTCATAAATGTTTTCCTGTACCTAAATAATAATTTAATTATTTGGCTTATTAGTTTCAGATGTCAATTTTCGTCTATTTTCTTAAATATATTTATTTTAAAATAATTAAAACAAATATTTCCGATCCTCACAGTAAGTAAGCCCTTTTGTAGTAAGTATCACACGGTACATTATGTAAAACTTTTTATAATTTTATAATTTGTGCCCCAAAAGTGACCCCCATATTGAAAATTAATTTATTTACGTTACACGTCTGTGTTTGGATTATAGATATGGTAAATAAATGATTACTTACTTACTTTCTACTTACATAACTATGTACCAATTCAACTTAATCGGTCCACTATATTCGGAGCAAATTGGCTGTGACAGAAAGAAAGACAGACAGATACAGTACGAGTGATCCTGTATGGCGGAACCCTTTTTTTTCATTCAGACGTACGGAACCCTAAAAAGCGTCTATAAGTACGTATTTATTTATGAGTGTGCAGACAGTTAAAAAAAAAGCTGACCAAAATTTCCTTTAAAAAAAGTAGGACCCCAACAATTAGGAACCCAAACAATAATTTTTTATTAAAGACCAAAAACCAAGAATCAAGAACTAAAAACTCGAAGACATGTATTGTGACACCAACCCGCCCTGGGTCCGCGTGGTATCACAGCCCACTCTCATCTCGAAGACTGGAGGCCTGTGTCCCAGCACTGGGAAAATCCTAATACATTGCTTCATTAGAAAAAATCGTCTGTTCAACAACGTAAATAAATAGCGCAATGCATGTTGTTGAATTGCAGTGGGCTGGCCATGTTTGTCGAAGGACCGATGGCCGTTGGAGCAGACGAGTCCTGGAGTGGAGACCGCGTATCGGCAAGCGTAGTGTGGGACGCCCCCCAGCTAGATGGACCGACGACTTTAAAAAGGTGGCTGGGACAGACTGGATGCGGAAGGCGGAGGACAGGGTGTTGTGGCGCAGCCTGGGAGAGGCCTATGTCCAGCAATGGACTGCTATAGGCTGAGTTGATTGATTGATGTTGTTGAATTCAGGAGCTCGTGGCTAAGTAACAACCGCACGGGTCGATCCACCAGGTTAAGCTACGCTTGCTAGGGTTGGTCCGTGGGTGGGTGACCATCTTTACATAACGAGACTCCTCCGTGCCTCGGAAAGCACGTTATGACGTTGGTCCCGGCTGTCATTCGTGGATCTTTGACAGTCGTTACTGGGTTTACGAGGTCAGACTCCGATTAGACTGGAAGCCGACCCCAGCATAGATATCTCGGATATTGTGTCCCTTCACAACCATATCTGTGGGAACGCTTTTCCTACGTCCGTCCTTCTGATTGTACCTTGCAGGTCGCGTCTTAGTAATCTCCTTATATCACCTCCCCACTCTACCGACTTTAACTCCTACTCCTTCTCTGTGCACGCGGTTCGGTTGTGGAATACACTTTAGAGACTGCCAAACTGTTGCAGTTTTTGAAAGAATACTATCTTTCCACTTTGTGATAGATGCGTATTATGTAATTATTATTTTATACATAAACTAGCTGACCCGGCGAACTTCGTACCGCCGTATACCGACAGCAGCGCCACCTACCGGGTCCAATTGTGTTTTCAAACAATCGAGGAACCCGTTGAAATATAAATAGAAAATTTCAATCAAATTGGTCCAGCCGTTTAGGAGGAGTTAGGTGACAAACTCACGGGGACCTAAAATGAACGCTTTGGCAAAATCATAATATTATTATGATCTGCGTACAATTAATATCACGCAATTCATCTGTTTGACAGTTTTGTATGGAGTTTCGTAAAATGGTCCACAAATTATGAATTGCTATATTGAAGTCTTATGTCAAATAGCAGCTGTCAAACAGATGAATTGCGGGATGTGAATTGTACGCAGATCATATTATGATTCTGCCAAAACGTCCATTTTAGGCCCCCAGAAGAATTATATACCTATATTAAGATATATTTTAGTGATATTTATTTTAGAAGTATTTATGTAAGTATATTCTCTTATTGTATGTTTATATTTAAATTAGTGAATAGTTTTTTATTTTTTTTCGGTGTCTACACCTCTTTGTCTGCTTTCCTATCGCAGGTATGTTGGAAGAGATTTCTTCAGAAATAAGCATCACCTTTGTACGTATGTTTCTGTTCCTTTCTTCTTGTCTGTTTATAGGTATGTACATAAACTCTTATATAAATCAATACCTACTTGGGAAAAGGCTAGGAGGATCAAATGCATGTTGTTGAATTGTTAAAATGAAAGGCACTGCAATTTTATTGTCAGTGTGTCTACAATTACCTTGCATGATATAATAAACTCTAGAAGCCCCTCGTTGTGTATTTCCTACATACAACTTCATACACTAATTACGTAGCCAATCACACTCCAAAATTACCAAAAAAGTCTTTCCCAAATACCTCCAAAAATAAACAGCCAGCTTACAACATTGACTGCTCAGTACTTATTGTACTTATATTTACATTCGCAGGCAGGATATAACTTGGCCGGTCAAAGGGCATCTCATATCCGGGCCTTTATATCCGCGCCAGACGTTGGGGTGTAGGCAGAGAGGGTGGTGAATGCATTTTACTTGGGTACCTAGTCGGTTTTCTGTGTTTTATTGTTAGTAAGACAGTTTGTTTTATATTGGCACATCTAGGAGGGGTAACTATGGTTGATTTTATATACTCCTCCACGATTGTTCTTTTCTGATTGATTTCGTTGCGGGTTCAAAGACAGTTGTGTCATTTTTCTGAGACTCGTCAGGATTGTCTCGGCGTTTTCAGGTTGGATTTCATTGTAGGTTCTATCTTCCGGGTGTTGCAGTGCTCGGGAATTATATCTGTTGTTGTGGCGGACTTGTTTCAAAATGAAGGCAGTACCCAATTTAGGGCTAGACGTCTTTGTAAATGTAAGTTTTCTTTAATTTAACAGTGTTCTGATAAAATCGCTGTTCTTAATCAACCACGTACCCAAAACTTAACATGGTAGCAAACGGGTCTGGGAGCCTAAAATGGACGCTTTGGCAGAATCATGCGTGCAATTCATTTATCCCGCAATTCATCTGTTTGACAGCTGCTATTTGACATTAGACTTTACTATAGCAATTCTTAATTTGTGGACCATTTTACGAAACTCCATACACAACTGTCAAACAGATGAATTGCGGGATATGAATTGTACGCAGATCATATTATGATTCTGCCAAAGCGTCCATTTTAGGCCCCCTGCTCTTCACTTTCGTAGATTCTCATTTTATACAGAAAAATATCCTTTAGACATACTTAACATCATTTTTTTATTCAATAAATAGAATCTTTATACTCGTAGACTCCCGATGAAAATTCTATCACTTTTTCTACATAAATAAAACTATGATCCATACAAATGACGTGAGCTTATACAAGAAGCGAAGACACATTATGCAAACAGTTTTCAACTCCGAAACGAAACGAGACTATAAAACTTTATCACCAAAAATATCTTTAACCAAACTTCATTCAAAAGCCACAGTATACCACCAGTAAAAATGTATGGAACTATTATATTCTGTGGCACATAGTACCTAGGTATTTTTTTTTCGTATCAACAGCTCAGAGTTGAGAAATGGGACGATTATAAAATTGATGGCGAAGTCTCGAAGACGTTTATTGGTGAAACGATAACCGGGGAGAGTTTTAGAAATATATTGAGATGATTTTTTACGTAGAAATAGCGGGTGGCGATATTAGGAATGGGGTTTGAGGAGTTACAGTGTCATCTATCGGCAAGAACGGAAGTTATTTTATTAATTGGTTCCGACATTATTCAGTTCAATTAATTTGCAGATTAATAAAATATAATTTTTAGAAATAAATTGAGATGATTTACGTAGAAATAGCGGGTGGCGATATTAGGAATGGGGTTTGAGGAGAGGTACAGTGCCATAGGTAGGAAACGGAAGTTATTTTAGTAATTGGTTCCGATATTATTCAGTTTGATTAATTTGCAGATTAATAAAATTTAATTTTAATGATGACCTTCCTTTAAACTCGTATAATTATTAAAAAGTTTAATTCCTGACTTGTCCAATCTCTCTATTAATTTTAGGAGCGTAAAACTTCGAATTCGTTTACTTTTCTCTTTTCTAAATCTCAGTAAAGACCTATTTCTGTTACTAAGTAACAACATACTCATAATTTCCAGTTAAAACTGTCCGAAATCGAATTACCATATAATTTAGCCCTCCAAAAATAACAGCGCTAACGAAAAACTCGAAAGTGGACACCGAAAATCAGGAACGAAAGTTTTTCCTTATAAAAATGAAGGTCTTACATTAGACCGACCGTCCCTTCAGGCGATCGCACCCTTCATAATAAACTTTAAGGTATAAGGAATATTTACAGTAAAAAAATCCCTTGGTGTTATTTACCCAAAAAGGTTTGAAACAAAGAAACGCGGCATTTGTAAACAAACGTCGCTTGTGTACCAGGTTTTTTTGCTGTAGTGATAAAATGTATGAAATGTAGTTTGGCCCGTTTTCGTGTTGTTGCATTTTGTAAAATTAAGACATTTTTGTAAAAATTTTGATTATCTTGTATTGTGGCTTTAGTAGATACTAGATAGATATTTGGGCCATAACAGAATACCAGCGCTGCGGCACTTATTTTTTATTGTCGCAGCATTATGCTGAGATTTGATTGGCCTTTTGGCCTCCTGCAGGACTTTGCTTTAATTTTCATTTTACTTTGTTTTTAAGGTTTCGTCCCTCAAAAGGAAAAAAAAACGGAACCGTTATAGGATTACTTCGCTGACCGTCTGTCTGTCAGTCTGTCAGGACCCTTTTTCTCAGGAACGCGTGGAGGTATCAAGTTGAAATTAATATCAAATACGTAGGTCTATGGTCCCTTGCAGCTGTAAAAAAAATCAAGCTTCAAAGTCAACGCAATAAAAAAATATGGCGATTTATGTGACATATTTTGATACTCGCAAACAAATCAAAACCAGGGTACTTCCCGTTGACCTAGAATCATGAAATTTGGCAAGAAGCAAGGTCTCACAGCACAAGTAAAGGAAAAAGTCCGAAAAATCTATAATTTGTAGTTTAATCAATTTATTTTTTTCTACAATGTTAGAATAGAATAGAATATAATGTGAGTGGGAGTGTTTTTGGAATAAATTCATCCCAACTACGGAACCCTTCATTGTGCTTAGTCCGACACGCAGTTGGCTGCTTTTTTATTGTTTTTGTTTTTTTTTTTCTAAGAGAGTGTTTTAGTTTAATTTGTGATCTCCTGTGTGAGTCGCAATATATATTTTTTCTTACTTTCTTTCAAATAGGAAAGTATAGCTATTTTAAGGGCGAAGTTTATAATTTATACTACAATCATGTACTCGTAGTAAAAATAATAAACTGATATTATTATGTCGTGATGGCTCCATAGTCAAGGCCTCGCCTCTCATGCACGTGGTTGTGGGTCAGGGACTCAGGGCAAGTATCAATGTGACTTTTTCAATTCATGTGTAGTTTCTGACTATATCTTGGACTTTACTGACATTGGTGATGGAAAACGTCGTGAGAAAACCTGGACTTATGGTTAACTAGCTGCACCCCGCGGTTTCACCCGCGTAAGTCTCGATCCCGTGGGAATATCGGGATAAAAAGTAGCCTATATGTTAATCCACCCTGGATTAACATATAGGCTACTTTTTATCCCGCCATATCAGCTACCTCGATACAAAATTTTATCAAAATTGGTCCAGCCAAAGCCAAATTTGTAGTATTATCAGATCATCATTTCAACCGAAAAACATCCACTGTTGGACATTAGCCTTCCCCAAACATCGCCACTTCGACCAGTTCTGTACTTCCCGAATCCAGCGGATTCCTGCGGCCTCACAAAGTCATCGGTTCACCTTGTGAGCGGCCTTCCGGGTACGCGGTCGCCACTCCAGAAACTTTCGGCCCTATCGGCCATGTGTTCTGCATAATCTAATTTTATAATATTTTAGTGATAGTCGTTCGACAGGAATAATCTGTAAGAATGCATCAGTCAGTGTATCAGTTTTGTGGCATTAGATAGTATAAGCAGGAACGCAGGCGTTCATTAATTCAATAAAAACGAAGAACTTCGAAAGCAATGGGAAATTACTACTGACGTCTGCGGAGTCGATCTCAGGAGTAACTGCTTCTCACACGGACAACTATACGTCGCTTGCTCACGCGTCACCAGTCCTGAGTCTCTGTATATTTTGGCTGTTGAGACCATAATTACAAACGTAGTATACAGGGAAGTTTTATAAAGAGTAAATTGAAATTGAAATTGTTTATTGAAATAATTGATTTACATAAATATTAAAATAGGGCCTTAGACTAGAAGTTAAGGTAAATAATAATTGGATTCTACCTGAACTAGGAATAAACCTGTATCTCAGGTATCTCACTCAAGTGCTTATACATAAGTGTTATCTAAGATTCCAAAAAAATGTAAAACTACTATAAATTATGTTTTCATTCAAATTTAGAAAAATACTCGTAGTATGCTGCTTTTTTGCATCATCGTAAGACATTTTTACAACCATGTTCTATTATGATTTTTGCAATGTAACATTTTTAACAAGGTCGCATTTACTTTAAACATAAGTACAGAAAATTTTGCCGTGTCAACAAAAAGTAAAGATTGCATGTTTGCAAACGAATTGTAAAACCTAAAACTACTTTTATGTGTAAAGGGCAATATTAGTTATTAATTAATAAAGACTTAAAGATAACTTGGCGCTATTACGCGACCTCAGTATAATCTATAGAATTGATGTATCTTGTCTCAGCTAATTTCTTTGCAGGAAATAAAGTGAATTATATTCTACATGCGATTGTGACGAACCAGTCGATGCCCAAATAGGGTAGACTGGCTGTTCACAATGGTGGCTGGCAGCTGACGCTTATGCATGGAGGTGAATGTTGGGTGTGGCAAAAGAAGCATGAAAGTAGAATCAAAGCTGTGGAAATGTGTTCCTTGCAAAGCATGTGTGGCGTGACTATGAATGATAGGCTAAAAAATTATGTGATTAAGGCAACGGTGTGGTTTAAAAGAAGATGTAGGGGCAAATTTTTAAAATATTATGCTTAGATGGTTAGGTCATGTTGAAAGAATTAATGAAAGGTGACTAAACGAATTTGCAAGACAGATGTGAGTGGAAACGCCCTAGGCGGACATATAGTGACCTAATTGGTGATGTTCTTCAGAAAGGTCAAGTGCGTAGTACTCTGAACAGGCGTGCGTATATGACCAGATGTATGAACGTAAACGAAGCAAAAAGAGTATGTAAGTAGCGTAGCGGGTGGCGTTCTATAGTTTCTGCCTACCATCATGGGAAGAAAGCGTGAGTTTTTGTATGTATTTATGTTTTATAAAACTCACATAGCATCACGTCTAAATTCCCCGAAGAGTTAGGCAGAGGTGTACCTACTTATAGTAAACCAGCAGTAAATTTCGCCAGTTATGTTTAGATCCCATGTAATAGGGGGCGAGCCAATTGCCACTAACCGGGCACAAATTCAGACTTCGGACTGTACCTGAGAAGTTCCAGATGGTAAACCCAATAACACTTTGCCTGACCCGAAAATCGAACCCAGGACCTCATGCCCAAAAGAAGCGCTTGCGACCAATTGACCAACGAGGCAGTTTTCTATAAAAATGTAGCTGTTATTAGTATATTGTGGTGTTTTACGACTTCCACGCGAACGAAATCGCGGCAGAAGCTAGTTTATAATACAATCATTGCTTTCCTTTTTCCCCTTTTCTTCTTTGTAAGAAGGGTCAGGTAATGTAGAGCACTGATCACACTATGTTTTTTTTTAAATTAAATTTTCTGTTAGTTGGATTTTACGAAACCTGTTTTCAACTGAAATAAGCCTGATTTTAAAACCTAAAAAAATATGCTCAATGATAAACTTTACATCAATCCACCAACAAGCGACACGGAAATACCCGGCACTCCCAGCGCCCTTTAACACATAAATAAAAAAATCCAACTTTAAATTAAAAATACCTTTTTTAAAGGAAACCGGACCGACATTTGATTTACGTAATATTTTCCGCGCCGTTATAATATGCTCGACCGGACCGGGCCGGATACAGAGCCTTTTGACCGGCACACGGATCACCGGGCAGGTTCGCGTTAACCGGCCCTCGATGATAAATAGGGACAGATTACTTTATTTTAAATAGGAAAACAATTTTAAATATACAGCCTTACCGGCTGTAAGAGCGTTTATTATCACCACGAAGAGGTCAGGGCTGAGTGCCGACCCTTGGTGCAAGCTGACAGCCACATTGAAGCTGCCAGTAGTGCAGCACTTTCGAAAGTTAAAATTACATAAGACAATCCCCCAAAAACGCCCGCCGTCACTATAATATATTTCATATATTTCAGGCAATGACTTCGAAAATACTATATTTGCTATAAAATTGTTAGCAACCCGACTGACAGGTATCACGGACGCATTCTCTCGACCTCCAGACTGCAGGTAAGAAGTTCTTACGTAGGTACCTATAAATACCCATGTATGCGCAGGCGTGTATGCGCCAATACTGATTAAACAGTCGGCCGATAGTTGGCCGACAGATTAGTTTGAATGTAATTGGGTAGCCCTTCAAACTTTTTTATCGGCCGATACTGAATCGCTGTAGTGTGCATTCCTCTCCATACTGATTAAGAAGCCGACCAAACTATCGGCCGATAGAAAGTCTGTAGTCTGCGGGGGCTCTAAAGGTAGGAAAATGGAAGTATTCCCGTTTGAGCACCTATTTTTTGAGCAGGTATTCTCAAATGGGCTTTTCGAGGTATTTCTATTTGAGAATACCTTTGGTGCTCAATGCATAGGTGCTCAAACGGGAATACTTTGAAAAAACGTAGCCGTGCATAAATATAATAACTTTATGTCTACATTATACTATCCTAGTTCCAATAGATTGATATTTGCCAGTCGGTATGTTATTAATAACCCCATCAGGCACCGGCTGAAGGGAAATACGTTAGCACATCTGTAATTGATAAATTACTCCTATTAGTTGTATTACTAGGTACGAGATGTCAATTAGCTATTAATTTGGGAGTTGATTGAGTTTAGGGTCGATAACAATGATTCTTTCATCGAGATGTGGGGGGGAGATTTTTGCGCTACTTCTTCCCAGCTAAAGCACTAGGAAGTGGTGAAGGGTGGCCATTTTAGGGGAACTGTCGTATGTAATTGTTGATTAAAAATGTAACAACATTAATAATAATGTTTCATGTAAAATAACCGTTTAAATGACCAGAATCAGAGAGCCCAATGACATAACAACAATAACATGATTATTAATGATTGCGTCATATTTACCACCTCGATCCTGACAGTTTGAAACCTGCTCCCATAGCCAAAAGTATAAAAGAGACGCCCCTTCGACTGGGTCGTCCGTCGCCCTGGCTGGAGGCCTTCATTTATTGAGGCACCCACAGGAAAGAAATTTAAAAAAAACAGGGTCGTCAGACTTCATCTAACATTAGTTCAGACTTCATCTAAGTAATATTCGTACAGTCTGCATCAAGTATTCAGTTAAACTAAAGTAACAACTCCCCGCGCTCAGTACTTAGTCAGTATTGTAAAGTAGGTATTTAGTCTGTGTTTATAATAGCGGGTACGTTTGATTGACTGTCAATATGTGTTTCTTAAACTATTGTGTGTATTAAACCTATTGTGTGTAAATTATATCGTGTGAATAATATCCTCGTCTTATTTTTTAAACAAACATTCTACCCTGCACCTGAAATATCCTACAGTATTTTTGACGTTCGAAAAATGTTGATTTTCAGCTTGATTTGAATAGATTGTTATTATTAATTGTATCGACAATAACTCGTACTTAAAAATGCTTCATTGTATAGTTTGATATTGAGATAGACTCATGATAGCACAAGTTTAAACATTAGTGGTTTTTGGTTGCTATCTAATATGTAATCCTGTGTTCTTTGTATAAATGATAATTAAATAATAAAAAAAGATGACTTTTGGTTTTGTGTTTTGATTTAAAAACAACATTGCTATGGCAATGATAGGCCAAGTGGTTTTTAACTTTCCATGATTATATAATACACTAGAAGTTATTATTTAATCATTCATTATCATACTTACATACATAAACTCATGCCTTGTTCCCATGGGGGTAGGCAGAAACTATAGAACGCCACTTGCTACGCTCCTTACATACTCCTTTTGCTCCTTTTGCTCAATTCATTATCACTTAGGTATATAAAGTATGTCTTGCATGCAAGCTTATCTTTTAAACTCAAGCTCAATCTCTTGCAACTTCATTTCTTATCGCAAGGTTCTACATCACTCGGATGAGATCTGATAGCAGCTTTCCAGACTATGAATGGTCTAGAGCGCCTAAGGCGCCAAACTGATTAAACCGACATTTTTTAACGGAGTTGTTCATGAAAGAAAAAACCTCAAAAATAGCATCAAAATGTATATAAATCCGAGCACTCAGAACTCTACACACTCTCTGGTGTAAATGGGTTGTCTGATCTTCTTCTGATTTTCCTAAACCACCCCAGTATTGAGACGAACAAAACAAAAAAAAAAATCAAATTGGTCGAGCTATTTTCGAGTTTTGCACGGCAATTGATTTTTATGGTTCCGTACCCAAAGGGTAAAACGGGACCTTAAAACGGAACCCTTACTAACACTCCGCTGTCCGTCCGTCTGTCCATCTGTCACCAGGCTGTATCTCATGAACCGTGATAGTTAGACAAATGTTCACAGATGATGTATTTCTATTGCCGCTAATAACAACAAATAAGTACATATTAAAAACAGAATAAAATAAATATTTAAGAGGGCACCCATACAACAGACATGATTTTTTTGCCGTTTTTTTATAGATAATGGTACGGAACCCTTCGTGTGCGAGTCCGACTCGCATTTGGCCTGTTTTTTATAAATATGGATAGGTCTACCAATCTCATTCAATTTTACTACATCATGAAATCACAGCAAAATATTTCAAATAACAGCAAAAATACTTGAAAACGAAGCAAATACTTAAAATCCTTCATAAAATCACTCGATCTGTAATGCGGTTGGTATGATCCCAGCATTTGGACCGTGAAGGCATATCAGCCGGCTTTAAATAACTATTCGAGCAAGATTTGTATGTTTATTGAACGAGTATGTAAAATATTTATATTGGATTGGGGTAAATAGGCTGGGTGATATTTTTGGTCCGATTTGCTAAATGTCGAAGCTTTTTTAGAACCCTTAGCTTTCGACAAATTTAAATAAATAAATAAAGATTTATTGTTCAACTAGATTAGATAAGATAAGATAAGAAAAGATATTTATTTCGCAAATATGGGTGCAAAAACACGGTGACATAAAAATATAATTAACAACCGCCATATTTAGCCAGAAGACATGCAAAAGTACAAAAATAATACCTACAATAGAGATGGCAAGTACCTACATAACAATAAAGTTATACAATGTCAATTATTATAATTTAATTATGATTGAATTAAGAAGGGGGGGGGGTAGGACTAGATTACATGACAAGGTAATATATAAAGCACAAGCATAAATCCTAGATAGGTTACAAATTAACCTGTGTTTAGGAGAAACAGTTCCGATCCCCTTAATACATGGTGGACTTATGATAGCACGTGTTAAAATGTATCAAATAATCATAACAGCAAACTAAGTTAGGTAGGTTAATTTGTATTAATATAATAAAAGTTGATGCCCGATAGTGTGTTTATACATACAGCGACTCGCCCCTGCTTTGCGCGGATTTTACGCCTTGACAAAACATTAGTGTCTAGATTTTTACTTAAGTTTATCATCATCATCATCATTTCAACCGAAGGACATCCACTGCTGGACACAGGCCTCTCCCAAAAGGAGGTGGAGTTGCCATAATCAGCCAGAGAGAGACAGAGCAGAGAGGAGCAGAGTTGTTAACCAGCGCTGGGGCTCTGTCTTGCATAGGGTCGCAGTATAATGCTGAGCGATAGCCGTTTTGCGTGGATGTGACGCATGTTTCCCCCAACCTTTTCTTATTTGTGTGTTTATGTTCTTTTTGCGTTATGTTTACCGCAAATAAACGTGTTTTCTTTCTTCTTTCTATAATCGCCTCGCTTGGTAGACGGGTTGGCGATCGCAGTATGGTGTTAAAATGCATAGAGAACGCTGCTGCCCAATCTCTAGTAAGTCCCTTAGTCACCTTTTACGACACCCACGGGAAGAAATAGGAGCAGGTAGTTTAATATCAATCTATTGTAAAGCTTTTGGAATATTCTCTAAATGATGGTTCATCAAACCGCATTAAAATCCGTTGCTTAGTTTAGAAGAACAACGCGGTCACACACAGAGCGAAAAGAGACTTTAATTTGTAACATAATAATTATGTAGGTATAGAAATAAGGGGCTTGTGGCTAAGTTATAACAGCCACACGGGTCGATCGATCAGGTTAAGCTACGGTTGTCGCGGTTCATCTGTGGATGGGACCATCTTTACATAGATACCAAGACCCCTCCGTGCCTCGGAAAACGCGTTAAGCCGTTGGTCCCGGCTGTTATTTGTAGATCTTTGACAGTTGTTACGGGTCGTCGGAAGCCCGAAAGTCTGACAACCAGTCTTACCAAGGGGTATCGTGTTACCCAGTAACTGAGTTGTGGAGGTCAGACTGCAAACCAACCCCAACATAGTTGGGAAAATGCTGGGCAGATTATCATGTAGGTATAGATATCACGCGAGTATTTCTCGAGAGGTAGGCAGGGGCCAGAGAGTAGGTTTAGTACAGCCCCATTTCGCCAGTAATTAATTAGGATCTGTAGGTACTAAGTTTTTCCAGCAGGTACAATTAAGGGCCTTATCATACTAGCGGTTTGCGAACGGCTGCGGGGCGGGGCGGGCGCGCAACGAATGCGTCGCGAACACGGCGCGGCTGCACAGAGTGCAGTGAGGAAGAACAAGTGAGGCGGGGCGGACGGGCTGGCGTTTGTACGAGACAGTACAAATGGCGTCAACCCTGCTATTCGTGGCGATCTTGTTGTGCGCCCGTAACCTATTCGTTTCGCGCCCGCTCCGCTTTGAGGACGCTCGCAATCCGCTAGTATGATAAGGCCCTAAGGGTCCGTCCACCGAAAGACTTTATAACATAACTGGTGAAATGTTGGTGTCTTAAACCTCTCTACATACCCTAACAATGAATACTAAGTAATGTCATGTAAGTATTCAAATTAGAGTCATCTCCCTGCATAATCGCTTCACCATCAAAGATTTACATTATCAGCGTGCACAGATAATTTTATTCCTAAGGAGCGCTGGTAACCTAACCTAACCTAACCACTCGTTGGGGCCAGAGCGGCTCCACATTATTATAGAAATTTCGGCGATACATGAACTTCCGGTGTGAAGACTACTATAGGAATGAAGTCTCGATTGTAAAACAAGAAATGATTCAAAAATGTTACACTTTGTACGAACCTCTACTCCACGATCTGAAAATACATGCAATAAATAAAGAAATCAATCAACTCAGCCTATCGCAGACCACTGCTGGACATAGGCCCCTCCCAGGCTGCGCCACAACACCCTGTCCTCCGCCTGACGCATCCAGTCTGACCCAGCTACCTTCTTAAGGTCGTCGGTCCATCTAGCTGGGGGGCGTCCCACACTACGCTTGCCGATACGCGGTCTCCACTCCAGGACTCGTCTGCTCCATCGGCCATTGGTCCTTCGACAAACATGGCCAGCCCACTGCCACTTAAGAAATGCCAATAAAGCCAATAAAGAAATGAAAAGCTATAATGCTAAAAATCAAGTCATATATAGAAAGAATATCCCACCCAAACATACTAGCAAACCATCTCATGGATAGAAAAGGAATCCGCAGGCTAAAACATAAAATGCCACAAGGTTTAATTTTTTTTATACCAAGCAAGACATCTAAACTAAGAGAACCAGCTGTCGCTGAAAACCAGCGCTGGGGCTCTGTCTTGCATAGGGTCGCAGCATTATGCTGAGCGGAGGCCGTTTTGCGTGAATGTGACGCATATTTTCCCTCAACTTGTTCTTTCATGTTTGTTTTTTTTTTCTTTGCGTTATGTTTACCGCAAATAAACGTATTTTCTTTCTAGAATGGCAGTTCTTGGTAAGGACCATAAATGTTCTCATCCAAGGCTCTCGTGTTTCAGTGTCCATAAAGATGACAAAAGAAAAACCGGCCAAGTGCGTGTCAGACCACGCACAATTAAGGGAAATTCATCCCAACTACGGAAGTAGTTGGGATGAATTTATCCCAAGAACAAACTTAACGTTGTAGTTGAAAAACATGATCTCCATACGCACAATATTGAGTGATTTACCAAGTTATTTTAAAATCACAGACTACTTATAGGTTTTCCTGTAATCTATAAGTAAAGAACTATTTTCTGTATTTTTATCAACATTTTAGGCTCAGTAGTTTCGGAGATAAGGGGGGGGGGGAATGGTCATTTCTCTATCATCTATTTTCTTAAATAATTTCAAAAGTATGTATTTTTAAATTATAAAAAAATATATATAAAATTCTTAAAACAGACCCTTTCATTTGATATGTCACACGGTATAGTCAGTAAAACTTTTTTTTTTTTTCTAATTTGCCCCCCGACAGTGACCTCCATATTCAAAATTAATTAATTTACGTATCACGTCCGGGTTCGGGTCACAGAAGTTCATATGTGTACCAAATTTCAACTTAATCGGTCCAGTAGATTCGGAGCAAATCAGCTGTGACAGACGGACAGACAGACAGACAGACACACGAGTGATCCTAAAAGGGTTCCTTTTTTCCTTTTGAGGTACGGAACCCTAAAAACATAATGATGATAAACGTATTTTCTTTCTGAGAGCATTTTGACAAAAGAAACAGTCTCTAACCAAGTAACGAGTCTCTTCCACAACCACACCAGGATGACTGATCAATACAATCTGCCACCGTTGTTCATCTAACAGTGGCAGATTGTAAGCAAGTAGAGACAAAAAATAACGTTACGCCAGTTGTTGACATGTGAAATGTGAGCTCGGCTGTCACTGTGCTGATTGTCGGTTAATTGGACGGCACGGTTGGGGCAGTGGTTAAACAATTGACTGCTGCACTGCGTGTCGCGGGTTCGATTCCCGCACGGAACAAATATTTGTATGACCTACAAGTAGTTGTTCCGGGTCTGGCTGTTAGTGTATGTGAATTTAAATGTTTGTAAACGCACCCACAATACAGGAGAAATTCCTAGTGTGGGGCAACGTTTTTTAAAAAAAGAAAGAAAAAAAAGAAAAAAAATTGTCTTTGGTCGGAACGGACAATGGCCTGATGGCCGAACGCCTTTTGTTTTTTTTTTTTGTTTTCAGGGTGGAAAATCTTCATGGATGTCTGTTAGACTCGTGGAGGTCTGTTAGACTCTTACTGACTAAAAACCACCCCAGTGTTACCTTCTCACACTTGTACCGGAGATCTTGGGATCTGTTATTACTTTCGCAATCACCGGCTAGTGCCCGCCTCTGCGGGCCACCTCTACTTTGGGGGGGTGAGGTGTTTGACCCCCCGCGACGTCTGAAAGGGGCGCGCGTGGAACACTACGCGCTGCCACCTCGGGTCCAGTGTGACAGGGGATGGCGGACGTCCCGAAGTCAGCCGTCCCTGGACCCATTTAGGGGGGCCGGAAGAGGGCATTTTCTGCCCTCTGCCGACGCCCAGTGCGTCTGCTGCGGGCCGGGTGAGCGGACAATATCTCCCGCTCCCTTTCCGCAGCCTACTTCTGTGACACGACTGTTTCGCAGAAGGATATCACCGCGTCCCAGGACTCCTCACTGCCGACTATTGACTCGACCACGGCCGGCAGCGACAGGTCACTGCCTACGCCTGAGATGAGGGTACGGCGTGGCTCCTCCCAAGCGACACACTCTGCCAGAGTATGCCGCGCCGTGTCCTCCCGGCAGAAATGGCCGAGCGCCTCGACCAAAATCTCCCGAGGCTCTCGTTAGGTGGTTGGATTAAGAGCCTGATTCACAAGGCAGTTCTCAAAGTCATTAAATTATTTACTTAACAATAGACGGGACATAGCGAACAAAATCGTAATCAGATAAATTTGTCCTAGTGGGCAAAAGTCGCTCAGTCTAGTGTGGTACGCCTGCATGTCAAATCGCATTCGTGTCCACAAAGAAAAATATTTTCTAAGAAAATACCTAAGCCGAGTTGCGCATTACGATATTGCAAATCTCGTTAGGGTAAAACGACTGGACCTAACTTCGGTTTATCTAAATGGCGTCACTGCGAAATGTCATCACAGTTTTTTTATGACATTTCTTCGCTATATATAGTAAGTATCTTAAATCTCTTTGGCTACTGCCAAAGAAATTTAAGTCACACCATGCGAGTCCTATCGAGGAGTACTCTCCTCGATACGACTCGCATCGCGAGGAGGTTCCTGTCTCTGGAGCCCTAACCACCGGTAGCTTGGATCCTGCTCTCAACAGCGGCGGACCACAGTTTTTCTAAATATATTAGTAATTTATTTCAGACTTTGTCAATAATTTTTTTGTTATCAATATATATATATTATAAAAATATTTAAAAATGTATTTTGTATGGAAAATAAAAAATAAACGCAATAATAATAAATCAAATCGTCTTTGCTCAAATTGTGTGAGAATGAGTTACCTATTGAAAAATTTTGGTAACTGGGATGGAGTTGCTAAAAAGCCTAACTGCCTAAGAAACACTACCACACTAATACCACAAAGATTTTACTCACCCCCAAAAAAGTCAGATTTCCGTCGACTTCAATTCGTGTTATCCTAGTAGCTCCTGTTTCCCTCGCTATATGTCTGATGGCCCCCTAGTGGCCGTTACGTGAAGCTCCGTAACCGCACGATTATGACTTTATGTCGCGCTTTACATTTATTATTCGCGCTGGGTACATGTACTCGGAGCAAGTTTTGTAGGTTCCTCTAGAATTTTGACTGTATTGTATAACTAGCGATCTACCGCAGTTTCGCACGAGTGCAATTTACATGTGAAGACGGTATTCTGGTCACGACACGTTGTGCACAAGTCTGAGTAACTTAAAAACCTAAAAAAAAAACAGTCAAGAGCGAGTCGGACACACGCACCGAGGGTTCCGTACGTATATAATATGATGTTGATGATTTCTGGAAAACTGTGCTATTTAGAGACATCGTTTTATTCTTCCTGTAATCTTTACATACACTTCTATCACATAGAATAATTTCTTATTTTTATCTATGCAAACTTCAGAGATAAGGGGGAGGAACGGTATTTCTTTCTTAATTTTTCATCAAAAGTTAGAAACTGCGCTGCCTAAAAAAAAATGTTTGAGAATGTGCAAACAGCGTTCTTTCATACGAGACCCAGTAGCCCCACTTCAAATTTTCAAGACCCCCGTCTTTTGGCGTGACTTTTCAGTCCCTTTTGCAAAAAAGTTATTTTTTTTTAATTTCTTAAAACTATTCTAAATTTCAAGTTTTTGCAATTAGCAATAAGCATTAGTATTTCTTGAGATATCCAGGTGTGACAGCCAGACGGACAGACTTAGTCTCACCCTAAGGGTTCCTTTTTACCATTTTGGTAGCCTATAATGTACTTGTAGTGGCATCAACATCTCCACATGCGAACTACGCGTCACACTGACGTCACGCAGCGCGCAAGCAGAGTTTACCGCGCGACCAGCATAATATACGGGGTCAAATTAAATTAGTTAGCGAAACTCCGCAGATGTTCTGGGTAACTTTAACAAGATAAAAAAGAAAATGAAGCTTTTGTTGTGGGGTCATCAACGGCCGGTAGTTAAAAAAAAAAAAAAGGTAAAATCAATTCACATAATACAAAAAAAAATACATTAAAACTTATATAAACAATATGTCAGTGAGCGCCCAAAACAATGCACATCCATTTGTTTTGGATAGGGCAAGCCGCACGAGATACTATCTTCTGCAGGTTGCCGTTGCTACTGCCTCGCACACGCTGTGACAAGGAAGCTACCCTTTTGCGTACAATCGCATGGAAGCCGTCCGTTCGCGCCTCTGCAAACATACCAGACGCACTACAATAGCGAGGCAGCCGCATCAGCATCCTGAAAATGTTGTTATATTGGACACGCAGAGCATTAGCAGCCCTATGAGTGTACTTTATCCACAACCCTGGTAGTGAAGTCACATAAAATATCAGTTTAATAATCCGTTATTTTTTTTGTGGGCTCATTAACCGCCGGCAGTGTAGTCACTTTAAAAATCCGTTATTTTTGTGAATACTTAACAGACGTGATGGGTATCGATATCTCAACACGATAAAACAGATTTAATTAACTCACGCTTCAAGTAACAACACTACCAGCAAGCGGTTGCGGACCCCAAAAAAATTAATCATTACTTAAATCTTTTTTATTTTGTCGTGTTTAGGTACCCAGTTACGCCAGCTAATTTGACCTTGTATACAATAGGCCGACATCAACCGTCGGGCAGTTGCCCACCAGACACAACAGCCGTCTGGTCGGAGGATCCTCCCTTTTCTATAGAGGATGAGTGAGCTTTACACCCTGTTCCTCATTCCTCAATATACCCATTGCTGGGACACAGGTCTCCTCTCTTCGAGAAGGAGTGGGCTGTAGTCTACCACGCTCACCCAGTGCGGGTTGGTAAAAGTCACAAGACGGAATTTTTGGTTCTAGGACATGCCTGTTTCGTCACGATGTTTTCCTTCACCGTTTTGAGAGCAGTGGTGATGAAATTATTTACTCAAAGTAAAACGCCTGCCTGGGTTCGAACCCACGACCTACACAACTCGTAAGTCGGAGCCGTTACCACTGGGCCACCACATCTAAAGTAAAGTACTAGGCATGCATGAATTCAAGATAATACAGGGTGTAAGGGACAGCCCTCCGCAGACTGATGTGGTGAATTCAGTATAACGTACTAAGATGACCGGTACATGAAATTATTTCAGGAACTTTATGGGAATCCAATGAACCTGATTTGTCGCGGCGGGGTGGACGGCCGCGCTCGCTGATTGCAGGCGTCGTTCGTTAGAGAATTTCAACATCCATTGCTGTTTTTTTATTTTAGCTGTGTTATTTACATTAATGGAGTACTGCCTACAGAGAATGTAATTTTAAATTGAAATAAAGGAATAGTAACTGAAATTACAATAATGACAATTTTCCTGAGAAAATTTTCAGTGGAATATGATTCAAAATAAGGAGCTGAATGCACCCTGTTAATTTGCGGAGGGCTGTCCCTTACACCGTGTATATAGCCTATCATGTCCATCTGGAATAACATACGTTTCAAATGGTGAAATTTTCAAATAGGAGCTGAAGTTTATCCTCCACATATACACGAACTCACAAAATTACCTAGAGTTAATTTAATTAATTATTAAGTTAGTTAGTTTATGTAATTTGAAAGTTAATGTAAATGTTTTTTGGAGACTTACTCGTATGTAGTTGGAATTCTGCGTAAATGCGGGTTCGTCCACCCAACATTTCCATTCAGGAATATAAATAAGACAGTATTTCTAACGATTTCTTGTAAAATTCCTTGAGCATCATGCTATATTACCCACCTCAAAACAAAAGATTCTGAAACCTAATTAAGCCGTTTAATTTATGTTTTAATGCAGGTTCCACTTTACCGATAAGACCTTACTTATAGTATGTCATCATCATCGTCATTTCAGCCGAAAGACATCCACTGCTGGACATAGGCCTCCCCCAAGCACCGCCACTTCGACCGGTTCTGTGCTTCCCGCATCCGGCGGCCTTCACAAGGTCATCGAATTAAGCTACGGTAACTTTCAGCCCTATCGTCCATCAGTTCTGCGAGCAATGTGCCCTGCCCACTGTCACTTAAGCTTGGAAATTCTTCGGGCTATGTCGGCTTATAGTATGTAACACCTTCTAAGATATCGCCCGGGGTCACTTACACATTTCCCCTGAAAAAGAATAATTCTTTTTAAAAACCCAAAGAAACCCGTAAGAAAAAATTTATGCTGAAACCGACTCAATTCTGCACCAAATAAATAAAAAATATTTTTCTATTTACCCCAAAAAAGGTAGAAAGCATTTCAGCAGTCCGAAACAGCTGACAACATGCCTTTAATAACGAATCCTAAACAAATAATCTATGTGCCATAACAGTTGAGGTACCAAGACGCCCGCGCCGCCATAGGCTGCAGTAACGCGTTTAACCCCAAATATTACAGAATTTGTTCACGTATTGGCGAAAAATTCGCCTCTCTCGGATCAACAAGAGATCTGGCTGAAAATCATCAAAGCGGAAAAACTCACAGGTTTCTGCGGTTAGCGTGTGGTGTGAGGTATGAGAGGAGCGGGTAGCTAGCTATTAAGAAATATCTCTCATATTATACAATATGTAACAAAAACCCTGTTGTTCCTTCTACCTACGTTTTAAGAATCGGTATATACTCGTATACGTAATAAAGCAAGTCATTTATAAAAATGTTCAACAAAATTAATTAAAATACATATTGAATTATTAATATTTGTAATGTTTAACTGATTTCTTACCTATTTAATTATTTGATTTCGACTTCTCGACTAGCCAATACTTAATTTTTTTAAATTATAATTCCACCAATGTTGTGCTTGTAGGTAAATGTATACGTCCCTAAAAGGGACAACAGGGTTTTTGTTACATAATGTATAATCTTTTTTTTTTCTGGGTTCCTTTATCTATACTGAACCTGCCCTTATGCTATGGCACGCAGTTACTTTAAAACCCTGTTTATATATTATATATAATTATGTATTTATTTATATTATTCCAAAGTTTTCACTTCTGTTGGCTGCCTACTTTTTTCGTGAAGTGATTTTGCGGACAATGTGTTTTTATGACACAGATCATACACACAGACAGTACATTTATTGACTATTATTTTCTACAGTATTCCTTTTAAAATCAATATACGTATCATCAGCTTATCACTTGCATCTTCCACAACATTTCTATGATTCTTATCACGTCGGCAAAGGTATCCCAGTCAAAAAGTTAACTCGTGCGTTGTCGACACAGCCCCTGCAAACATTCCTTTGAGAAATCATGAGTCCTTTTACTTATATACCTTCTGTTCAAGAGTTTAGGGCAAAAAATACTTTTTTGATGTTTAACCCAGAATTAGGGGCGAGGCGTGAATTTTAATAGACAGGTTGGGACATGTTGGGGTTTTGATTGGTAGGGGAGTAATTAAGGAGTCTGTTAAAAATTGTAGAGTGTGTGCTTTTTCTTTGTGGATTAATTTTGGTTTTAGTAAAGGTTTTGAACATGCTTAATTCGTCGCCTTAGAATCAAAACCTCGTATAATTATGCGAAAATTTAACTTTACAAGAGAAAAAAAACACTGCGGCCTGTAAAATGTTATGAAGAAGCTGTGGTGCTTCTTCAAATATAGTGTCTTTTAGTATGCAATTTGGATACATTTTCATCTGAAAATAAAATGAAATGAAATAAAACGATAATAAAATGAAATATGTATCTTATGCAAAGCGTAAAATGGTAACTTGCGATATTTTCTTAAAAGAAAATATGGTTTTATGGTGACAGTTACAAGTTGATTGGTTGTAGGTTGGTTGATGAAACATACAACATTATTTTTAGTATATGCGAAACCTGAATATAGTTTGTTCAGAATAAGGAACTGAAACGATTTCAATAATTTTTACATGTTATATTTTGTCCCAAAAATAGTTAAGTGTGATGGTAAATGCTATCACCATTTAATTACTTACAATACTATCACCGTACGGTTAGGTACCTACTGCCAAATTATTAACAATCAAAATCAAAAATATTTTTATTTCACATAAGCCTACATGGGCACTTATGAAACGTCAAAAGCTAGGTGCACGGTTCCAATTGGTCGTTTCCTATGGAGAAGAGCCGGCAAAAAACTCCACGGTTACTCTTTTAAAACAAATTGCCTTTTACAATGTTTTCAAATTACAGTGAGGTATGAGAGGACAGCGTAGGCCGGTCCAGTACCAGGTACTTAACAAAATAGAAAATGGTCTACAGATCTAGTCTATTAAGCCTACAACGTTCTCACATTAACAAAAAAACAATATAAAATATGATTAAAATAATAAAAGTTAGAACCTTGTTGAAATTAAAATTGTAGGTATAATAATGTCAAATAACAAAAACATTATGTTAGTGAAGTGTGTAAAAAAAAAAAAAAAAAAAACCCTGGAGGCGCGGGGCGCCGTTATCATGTTTTGGTACAGACAACCCGGTAACATATAACCTTATCTTATAAACTTATAACCTATAACTTTGTGATTTTTCATGATACATCTTTGAAATTTTGTACATAGATTCTCTACATAAAAATACTAGACACGTGTTTCGGGTTTCGCATATACTAAAACTAATTAAAAATCGATATACTTTTATTTCGATGCCTTACTTAACTATAACTTATAATAATAAGTAACACTTGAAGTGTATGGTAAATAATAATCAAAAAAGTCCTAAATAATAAAAAAAATCGAAGTGTTGGTAAATTGAAAACCTCGTATGTTCATTTGCAAGTTTTTATAACTTTTCATAGATGGCGTTACACGTTACTAAGCTTTTTTTTGTGTGAAACTAGGGCGACGTTTTGTTTCTAAAAATGTAATAAAATAAAAATTACCAAAATTGCATTCCCGAGCTAAGGCGATGGCTATGGACTTCTCAGCGATAATTAGAAACTTTTCCTTATATACGGGATGTTAAAGTAACTGCGTGCCATAGCTTAGGGGTAGGTTCAGTATCGATAAAGGAACCCAGGAAAAAAAATAAAAAAACATATACAATTTTTTTCATTAAACATAAAAAGTAAATAAAAATAAGTGTCTTTGTAGTTTACCGGGCTTAGGACTGTCAAATAAAATCATTTTAACTCTAACGATTGCTATTTTAAGTTAGTAGGTACTAAATTAGGTTGATCTTGCAATATTTTTTTTGTTTTCATTTTTGTATTTTTTTTAATTTGATTTTTTTGGGTTCCTTTATCGATACTGAACCTATCCTTAAGCTATGGCACCCTGTATAAGTACTATGACGCAGCTACGAAAACGATGCTACTGAATACAGAGCTTAGATGGTATGTATGGATGGTAAGCAAGTCTCTCTCAAATCTCAATAAAAATAAGAATAACTACTTATGCATATTAATATAAATATTGACTTATTATTTCTTTACTTAAAGTCAGACTATAATAGCACAGTCTATAATGTTCCCACTGCTAGGACACAGGCCTCACTGTAGGCCACCACGTGTATCCACCACGCGGGCCCAGTGCGGGTTGGTAGATATCACATATGATTTCGAATGTTTGGTTTTTTCACGATGTTTTTCTTGTCCGTTTTTAGAGCGGCGACATTATACTTTGTGTAAATTCTTTCACACTGCCTGGGACCTGCTTGGGTTCGTGCCTACGACCTCCAACTCGTTAGTCGAAGCCGTTACTGCTGGGCTACCTCTGTTTACTTATGTAAGTAAATCTCAATAAAAAAAGAATGACTACTTATGCCTAAATTATAGAAGTTTTGGCTTATTATTCAATACAGCACAATGCCCTAAACTAGCGGCTAAAGAAGCGTTACGTTAAGTTAGGTTTTGCGGTTTTACCGTCGTGTTAAAGCATTTAAAAACACATTAACTACAAGCACATTTCTTTCGCTTCAAAATCACAAAAAGAAAAAGAAATACGTGTAGCAGGCCAACACGAAATGTACAGCAAATTCCTTTTTATGCGCATTCCGATGCGGGGTTTCCTCCAAAGTATTTTGACATTGATTAATGACGTTACAGAGATGGTGCAATGGACTGTAAAACGATACACCAAACTTCTGGGTCGGTATTTCGTAACAAGTTTCAGAGGAGAAATAAATATACTGAGGAAGTTTGCGTCACACTTGTTAAAGACGCCTAAAAGAGTTTTGTCTTTATTTTTAGGAAGATTTGTCAAGTGTTAGTTCGAATTAAGTCAATTTGATGTGGTCTTCAAAGTACACAGCTACTTAGCCTCTTTAATGGCTTGTACAGACTGGCGCCATATCGCAGGCGCGAAAAGCAGCGCGACCCTTATTGCGCCCGCAATATCGCCCCCAGTCTGCACGAGCCTTTAGGCTTTAAAGTAATTATATCATCATTTCAGCCAAAAGACGTCCACGTTTTTTCTATTAATAACTAAATTCTGTCAGCGACTTCGTCGGTTCGCGACTTCGTTCTTGTTTTAACATAAAATACGACACTCGGCTATACTGTAGCTTCTTAGTGAAATAATTTTCGGAATCGGAACATTCGTTCTGAAGATTACCCCCTGCATACAAACTCACAGATTTTACGTCTTTACGAGAAAAGTATAATGCCTTCGCCCAAAGTCAAATAATAGTACATCATCATCAACATTTCAGCCGAAAGACGTTCACTGCTGAACATAGGCCTTCCCCAAGAAAAGGGGGGGTTGCCATAATCGCCACGCTTGACAGGCGGGTTGGCGATCGCAGTATGGTTTCAAAATTGCAAAGAGAACGCTGCTGCCCATTCTCTAGTAAATCCCTTAGTCGCCTTTTACGACACCCACGAGAAGAAATGGGATGGTGCTATTATTTACGTCCGGCACCAAACGAAACAATTATATAAATAGATTTGAAAGAAGACATCATGTCATGATCAAATAGTCCCAAATTTTAAGCACCATGAAAGAATGGTCCGGCCAAAAAAGTCAATCGGGAGGATAATGCCGGCTATTATGTTAATGTGGTGTCTTAACTGCCATGTGCCTTATCCTTAACCTTAACTGTCCTCTAGATTCAACGAAACGTTAGGTCTTCTATTGCCTATTGACCTTGAAGTAGTTGATGACCCACTCATATAACAAAATGAGCATGAAACACTACATCCCGACAAGGTATTAACCTAACTCAGGTAAACGAACCTGAACAGTGCCCAAAAAGATAAAAGAAAACATCCTCTTGGATATCTAATTTAAAACGAGCAAGTCAACAAATGACGGTAGTCGAAATAACTAAGCTGTGCGGTCACCCCCCACCACGAAACTCATCAGTCTCACATCGACCGTCCTCGAGGTAAGACCTGCGGACTGTCGAATTAAAAATTAACTACCGTAAGGCGCTAGACGTGAAAATTTATCGGTCAGTCTACTTTGTTTATGGACGGTCGGACCTTTTAGGTGATTAGTTTTAGCTTTAAAGTGATTTATTGTGGGTATGTTAGTTTGAATTAGGCGTTTATTTTAAGTTTCCTGGTCAGATTTAGGGTTATTGAATTAAATCTTTCGGGCAAGCGAAGTGTAATGTAATATATTGAAGAAAAATTATTCAGGATCTTCGCTATTTCACTGTAACCACTTCGTTTTTCAATTCAATTCAATTTAATTTATTTATTCAAGTAACCATGACTCATTTGTTAGGGAAACATCCTACGTTAGCAATTAACAATAATTTTGTGTGTAGTTTGTGCTAGACCATATTATTTTTGTATTTCTCTAGTTATAGTATTTGATACGTTTGTAACGACTTATTGTTCAGAAATAGCTTGGCTTCAATTCACACCAGACATAAAAAAACATATTTAAAACACATCAAGACTCACTCAATCTTCAAATTTTCTTTTATATTTCAATCGACAAACATCTCGTTAGTGCTTACATCGCGCACACGCGTCACCCTGATCAAAACAGAAACCCTCGGGTCACCCAGATCCTTCACAGATATTCTTTGCAGACCAGGAGACCTAATCAGCTTCTGGAGGGAGGTGGGCTGGTTGGAATAAACAACCGACGGCCGCCATGGCTCACGCACAATGGTCCACATGAAGGACTAATTGCGGAGACCAAACCCTATAACATAGAACATAGTGCTTACATCGCACTAAACTTTAACAGGACCCTTCAGGATAAGTCAAATCAGGTTCTCCACACAAACGAATTGAAGCGTATTCAATTCAGTACGAAAGAAAATTGGAGCTAATCTGTAACGCGCTGGTTTCAGCTGAAATACGACCCTGAAGTATCGTAAGCGCGGCAATCGACGCCGCCGCACTTTGTTATACTGTTTTTTGCCAAAGATTAGGTCAGCACAGAATGGAGAGGTATACAACTTTCCTAAAAGGGTTGTTTGGCTTACAACTTATCCTTTATTATTTAGGGACCTAATTTGAATTTGAACCACTTAATTTTCAAAAAGGTTTTGCGTCTAAACACTTCCTTTGTTTAGTTTCTGGAAATCTTAATTTTGAAAGGGTTTTTGCTGAAAGCGTGTTTTTCTATTCATTTATTTTGTAATACTGTCTGGGGTAGGATAGGATGATAGGTTACTGAAAAGGTTTTGAAGTGTTTTTTTTATAAGTAAGGAAAAGCTGCAAATATGTTTTGTTTCTCTCAAAATATACTCAACTGATAGGAGCCTAGAGATCTTTTGCATTCGGTTGAAAAGCATCTGTACAGGCAGGTTCTGTAAATAGGGAAGTATGATGACATGGAAAGAGAACGGAGGGCGTTGGCTGTCAGATGCAATATGTTGGCCCGCAGGTTTGCTCGTTGTACACCAGAAGCAAAAATAACTCTTTTTAAGGCGTTTTGCCAATCCTTGTACACGTGCACTCTGTGGGTTCGTTATACGCAAAGGGCATATAACGCCCTCAGCGTTCAATATAATAATGCCTTTAGAATCTTGTTGGGGCTTCCACGTTACTGCAGTGCATCAGGGATGTTTGCTGAAGCACATACTGATGGTTTCAGTACCATCCTGCGAAAAAGGATTGCGTCCATGATGCGCAGAGTGCGTGGGAGCGTCAACGACATTCTGATAAGCCGTGTTGCACCATTATGGCGCATTGGGTGCATGTACATGTGCATGTACCCGGTACGTCAAGTGAGTGCAACAGGTATTTGAATTAAACATTTGAGTTGCATTAGTTACTAACATAGCATACGTTTTGTGTGTTACTAACATTATATGGATCAAGGTCCGAATTAAAGTATTTTTATTTATTTTATTAAGGGTCTATACTACCTCAGCGCCACCTCACTCATTATCTCGCTCGCACAAGTAGCTGGCGGTCACGCGAGTAAGCGAGACATGGTAGCAGCGAGAAGACTCCAAGGCACCGATATTTTAGTTTATTTCATTTTACGGTGAAAATAATGGTAATTAAAAAAAAACATAAGACCTGCTTTATAGTTAGTTCAGTTAATATGCAAAGTTTCATTATCTAATTTGAAGTATTTTTTTAATAACAGCGGTTTATTGTTCGGTTTGGAGGTAACTTTGGAACTATAAAGAAAATTTTATGGAATCGTGTTTTCGTCAAACATAGAATTAATAATTAACATTAATCCTCAACTTTACCACATATTTATTTAAAAATTAATGCTGCAGTATTTTCGAGATAACGGAGGATCATGCTAAGCCATTTGAGGTAGTATTAGCTCTTAAACAACTTCAAAGTTCACATAAGCTTATTACACACAGTATAGTTTGTTCGTGAACACCATTAAGTATTCTATTTTCTTCAGGTTTGTTCTCCTTGAGACTTCGTAAAGTCACATCTCCCCACTTAATTCCCTACTCTATGTCGGATGGCGCAAAATGGTTAATATTCATGACAGTCTGCGGGCGGCGAGTGAAATCGCTTCACATTTTTTATGTCTACTCTTGCTACAGTCAAACAAAAGTCTTCTGCTAAACTTTACGGGTTCCGTAGTTGGGTATTGTCAATTTTGTACTACTTTTTATAGGTAGGTTCCACATATTAGAATTTATTTTCATCTGTCTCTTGTAACATTTTCCAGACCGTTATAGTTATCTCTGTATGCATTTAGAATGATCTAGGAACCGAATCATTTGCTTCATCATCATCATCATCATCAGCCCATAACAGTCCATTGCTGCACATAGGCCTTTCCAATTGCACGCCATTCAGCTCGATACTCGGCAACTCACATCCAGCTGCCACCAGCCACCCTGCGAAGATCGTCGCTCCACCTAGCCTGAGGGCGTCCTACCTTACGTTTGCCGATTCGCGGTCTCCACTCAATAACACGTCTACCCCAACGGTCATCGGTTCTACGGCTAATATGGCCGGCCCATTGCCACTTCAGCTTGCTTATTCTGAGGACTATGTCGACAACTTTGGTTCTCTGCCGGATCACCTCGTTCCGGATTCGATCCCTCAGAGAGACTCCAAGCATAGCCCGTTCCATAGCTCGCTGAGTGACCTTGAATTTATGGGCCAGCCGTGCCGTGAGTGTCCACGTTTTGGCACCGTAAGTCGTAACAGGTAGGACGCACTGATTGAAGACCTTCGTCTTTAGGCTCTGTGGAATACGCGACGAGAAGATTCGACGAAGCTTCCCAGCCCAGCTGAATTCTTCTGTTAACCTACCTCTCAAAGTTGTTTTTATCAAATTGCAAAGCTTGCCCGAGGTAAACGTATTCTCGAACAACCTCGAGAGCACCGCCATTAACAGCAATCGATCCCGGAGTGACGTTTGCTTAAAGGAACTTTTATATTGGCAAGGAGTTGGTCAGTTATTTAGAAATTTGACACTAGTTGCCCGTTCCAAAGTGTAGATTCCAATGGATAGGAAGGTGCAAGGATCTGCAAGTGTCTGGTAATCATCTCTCTATTTTTGACACTTGACATAAGTGTCATAAACTCCTCTCACACTCAACACTTTAATCAAGTGTCAGACACTCGTGTCTCAAAGGGCTGATTAACATTTGCATTAGTTCAATAGGGAGTTAAGTAATTACCATCACTTAGACAGAAACTTGACGTCTATACGTGACACTTCATAATGAAAAACTAACACTTTTAGACTGACTTCTAACTAAACTCGTTAATTAACTAATGCAAATTTAAATCTGCCAGAAGGTCAAGTAACATCCAAAATTAAGAGAAAGAAATAATATATTTTTTTGTCACAGAAACACATGCATATTAAAAATAAAGGCTTCTACAGACCGGCGATACGCGACGCGACACAAAGGCCCCGCGTGTCGCGCGAAGAGCGGTGGTTTTGTGTCGCGTCGCGAGTCGCGCTGGTCTGTAGAATCCTTAAAGGTTAACTTGAATACCTACTTAGTACTTGAAACAAAACATATGTACAAGTTGTAACATAAATAACGCACAACCTCTTAAGGGGTCATTGTACTCATCATTTCCTCATCAACCTGAAATTACGAAAAAAAACAGCTGTTTCCTATGACGAGATATATGTGAACTACTAGGCGTTAAATTAACTGATCGTGTTCGAACCACAATACTGCGCTCCAAAACAAAGATAGCTGACTTGGCTCAAAAGGCTGCCCAACTTTAATGAGACATGTCTGACCAACTGTGGGCCCAAATGGCACAGAATTGGTGCCCTGAAACAGTGTGACGGGGTCGCGGCAGACCACGTAGGAGATGGCGGGACGAATTGGATAGGTTCCGGCAAAACTAGAAGGAGGACGCGCGGGCTCGCGAAGGATGGAAGGAGTGGAGGGAGGCCTTTGCCCAGCAGTGGGACAGCGTAGGCTAGAGAAAAAAAAATTTGAACATATTACTGTAGGGAACAGCTGATTTTGTTTCTGAATTTAAAGCACGGAAAAAAGTAGGAGCGAGCGTGACTGTGCCAAAAAGGCTTTCACTCAGCATGACGCTGATTTTCTGTGGTCACCCAAAACTCAATACTTACCCTCTCACTAAAAAGTGAAACTACCCACCACACCATCCAAACATTACTTGACGATAACTTATCAATCGTATGACAGATTTGATGAAA
Source organism: Tiliacea aurago (assembly GCA_948098905.1). Classification (NCBI taxonomy): domain Eukaryota; kingdom Metazoa; phylum Arthropoda; class Insecta; order Lepidoptera; family Noctuidae; genus Tiliacea; species Tiliacea aurago. The sequence goes on along the minus strand of OX402581.1, from coordinate 25,860,951 downwards.
TTTCCGGTGCGCGTTGGACGCCAGAGCGGATATTACGTCTGCCGTTCAATGTGGGTCACAGACCATTCAAATGGGACCAATGGACGGCCCATCGATCTGTTGTATTGGGAAAATAAAAATTGGTGGATTCGGACAGCGTTTTTTTTTGTCATGGAGAAAATGGTTTGTGTTTTCTGAGGTCAGAGGAAAAGTAAAAGACATATCTTTTTAAACTGGTTTATTTTATATACTTAAACTAGTAAAATACATAAAAATACACATAATTATTAACATCACAACACATGACTGAAAAAACATAACCCTCCTTCTGAGGCAGTCGGGTAAGAAAGAGAAACACAATTAGCATCATTAAATCATTATCTATAGAATCTAGGTATCAAAAGGTAAACCATATTTCAGGTTATTGGTTTGCCCCCACCTGCAATAGACCTGCCGCCTGTATTCTAAAGATTATAATGATTTTTCTCTTTTCAGTTGTGTTTATGAAGACGGTTTTTTTTAATTAAATAATTTGTTTTATTACAAACTTTTTAGTATTATTAATATAGAATAGAATACTCTTTATTATGTACCCCATATAAGTTAAAGATATAAATGTTTTTTTACATAGGGTAAATGTATATTTGGAATCAACTCATTACTAGCTTTTATTTGATACCACTATTTATTGTTGTATTTTTTTTTTAATATTTCCTTTTTTGTATTTTGAGATGCACTCCTAAAATTAAGATGAATCTAACGACACCTCGTACGGACGTAAAGAATAGCACCACCCCGGTGCTATTCTCTACGTCCGGCACCAAAGGAACAGGATTGACAATAATGTCTATGATCAGTTCTGTATTCAGCTCCGTTCTCTATGGAATAAAATCTTCTCATTGTGTTCGTTGCAAAAGCTAACACGTTGTTTTATTTAAAATTATAATAGCTTTTAATACTGAATGTACTACTGCAATTATCACCACAAGTTTCGCAAATACTTTGGCGATTGCATGCAGTCTGTTTGTTTCGCTACAGGAGAAACACAAAATAAATGTCTATTGATTACTTCCTTTGGTCATTTCGTAAGTGAAGTCCAGGGTTATCTCACGATATTTCCATTACGACAGGTGCCACACACAAATACATAGCTCATGTCACGTCAATAGAAAATACGAAACGTCACAAAAATCTCCCAACAACAGATAACACTCATAGTATGTCCAGTATTCAAACGCAGGACATTTCAATCAATGAAATCGCACTAGCATTCGCTCACACGTCCGGCGACCACGCTGTGCGGGTTTGAGAGACTTTTCAACTAATTGGCGATTTTTTATTTAGAACGCATGTGAGGTGAACATGTGTGATTGTTGGTTTAGAATTTAGGTATATTTGACAGGCACGAGATATGTGTCTACGATTTATGAACAGAATAGGGTATTTGACTGTTTTTTTTCAATTTTGATTTTAAGAAACCAACAAAAAAATTAAGAAAGTCACTAAACCACGGTAAACAAAAAATAGTTTCAATCATTGATGTATTAAATAGGAAGATAGGCCACTCTCTAACTTCACGTAAATATTAAATGGACCCGATGTCGTGCGTCATGTGCTCGACAACCGAAATAGATAGATATATTACGCGGGCCATAATGGGAACGAGATCGCAATAATTGTCACTGTTACGTACCCATAACAACTCGCAAACAAACTGTGATTTGGGTATTCCCCGCAAAGCGGGACTAATGTAGGTCGATTGTGTCCTTTCCCCTAATTTATGCGGTCCACATCGAGAGTGCGTACCATATCTTCCTATTTAATACATCAATGATTTCAATATCTCCAAAAATGCTGAAGTTGTATGCGTTTTAAAGTCTATTGTAGACAGAGACAGCACTGCTGCGATCTGATGTCACAACACAAGAACGCCTTAGTAACTTCGCGCCATTCAGTAAAATTATCGGTTTGCGTGATAAGGAACTATCCTACTAAGAATAATTTTAAAAGCGTGTAACTTCTCCATTTTTCCACCGATTCTATTTATTTTTTCAGTAATCGTCTTTTTTAGTAACACCTTTAAAAATAAGTAGGTATTAATTCATTGTATATTTTTGATAGCGGTCAAATACCCTGTTCTAATGTTAGTCTAAATCTGTCAAAAATATCTTTAATGACAAGAAAGGGACAAGTAGCGCCGACCCTAAATAAACCGTCGGACAGCCTAGTCATAGTCTCGAGTTCGAACCCTGCTTAAAAACTTGACGGAAAACATCGTGCGGAAACCGGTATCATCATTATCATTTCAGCCGATAGACGTTCACTGCTGGACAGCTTCAACCCGGGGGTTTGCCATAATCGCCACGCTTGGCAGACGGGTTGGCGATCGCAGTATGGTGTTCAAATGCATAGAAAACGCTGCTGCACATTCTCTAGCTGGTAAGTCCCTTAGTCGCCTTTTACGACACCCACGGGAAGAAATAGGATGGTGGTATTCTTTACGTCCGGCACCACACGGATCGAAACCGTGAACAAGTCAGAGGGCCGCAGAAAAACTGTGACACCAAGTTACTCACTAACCTCACGAAAATTCAGATTAACATAAAAAAAATATGGTTTCGAGAACACCCATTTTGTCTAATTGGAGCAAGAGACAACCTGAAATTATGCGCCTGTTGTTATGTGCTGAGTTATTTTCATGATGTTCTTTCTTCCATTCTAACATCGTGATGGTGAGAATAACTACTGCATAACTTTGTTAAAAACGTAAGCTGTATTCTAATTTGATATACTTTTTGCAATATTTTTACTGCTATTGTGCCTTGATTGCGTTTTAAACCACCATTTACTCCTCGTTTGATCCTTCAGACACGAATACACAATAATCTTTCCTCACTCATGTTTTATAATTTCACATTTCACTACACTTACACACATACCACTAAAGGCGTCTTCTCTTGTCTACTGCGCCACTCTTGATATCGTCTTCTGATGCAACCAATGTAACCTACAGATGTATTTCATTTCCTTCCTTTTTTTTCTTTGAAATTATATACGTACAATTTTAATTTAAACAAGGTTCTAAATTGTATTATTTTATATCGTTTTTTTGTAATGTTTTGTTAATGTGAGAACGTTGTAGGCTTAATGGACTTTAGCTTTGTAAACTATTTTCTATTTTGTTAAGTACTTGGTACTTGTTGACGGGCCTACACTGTCATCTCATACCTATTAACACTGTAACTTGAAAACATTGTAAAAGCCCATTATTTTTCAAAAGAGTAACCGTGGAGTTTTGCCGGCTCTTCTCCATAGGAAACAACCAATTGGAACCGTGCACCTAGCTTCTGACGTTTCATAAGTGCCCATGTAGGTTTATGTGAAATAAAATATTTTGATTTTTATTTATGTGAGAATGCTGGTATCCATAACACAACTTAAATCTTTCTTTGGATCCCAGATTTCATACAAAGACTGCTTATAGCATTAATAGTTATATAATTGTAATACGCTATTATTGTACGCATGGTGTTGTTTGTACAACCAATAATTATTGTTTAATAAATAATCTTATTCTTACTAACTAAAATATTGAAGTAATTCATCACTGTTCAAAAATCAAAATGAAAGTATTTTATTGGATAGGCCACTTATGAAACGTCAGAATCTAGATGCACGGTTCCAACAGGTCGTTTCCCATGGAGAAGAGCCGGAAAGAAACTCTACGGTTCTCTTTTAAGAATAATTGGCATTTACAATGTTGTCAAATTACAAGTACCAGGTAGGCTGTGTTGAATTCAAAACCCTGAATTTAGACTGAAGGCTTAGCTAGGTGTTATCACTGAATAATTATATGTTTTGAACTTATAAATTGGTTTAAAAACGAGAGTGTTTTGACCAAAACTTGGCATGTACCGATGAAATAAACATAAATACGATTGTAAAACTTTTAAGAGCTTTTAACTCATATTAAAAGCGCATCAAGCCAAGGACCTAGAAGACTTTCGCTCGATTTTTACGTGCTCAGGTTGTAAAGAAGTTATTACCTATATCTATTTATGTTTTACTTGTCTTAAGTGCAAGCTAACGACCTTTAGGAATTCAGAAATTGATAACTACCTTACCGTAGGCAGTCCTACATGGCGGGTCCTACCAGCCGGGGGTCGTGGAAGTGGCACAAAATCCCATGGTCCCCGGTCCAAGTGTGGGAAGGGAACACCGGGGTGGTTTTTAGTCAGTAAGCCTAGAGTCTGCCCGCCCCAGGACGGAAGAGATCCATGAGGATATTCCACCCCGGAAAAAAAAGTAGTCCTACTCGTACCTGTCTTACTGTGGGAAAGACAGTTTTAAGACGCTGACAACAGGTAAACCGCTGTCACTGTCAGACTGCATACAAAAGAAAGAGAAGCGCGATGACACAACGCTTGTAATTTATTGCAAAATTTGAAAGACCGGAACCGGTGGAGTTTCTTGCCCATTCTTCTCCATACGAAACTACATTTTGGAAGGGGCGACTAGAATCAATTCTATTTTTTTTGGAAATATTGACGTTCAAAAGTGCCTTTTATGTGCCTATTTGAAATAAACAATTTGACTTTGAAGCAATTATTTATTTACTCAAAAATGAGTTGAGTAATCGAAAATAAAAAACAACCAAGTTCTTCATACAAATAAGATGTTATTGTTATTAATTAAATACTAACCGTACGTTGATATTGAATACAGATATTTTGGATTAAAGTTCAAAGTAAAGGGATAGTTTATCGTTAATTTATACCGGGATTTTTTTTATAAACGTATTTTGGTTACAACCAAGTCCTGAGAAATATGTTCAAGAATAACATATATTTTTTTCCGCTACCACAAACTATAAATAGATTTGGCAATTTTTGTGTTTAAGACAAGCCTACTTTTATCATTTGCCTCTTATCATCGCCTTAAGTTGTTATTATAACTGAAAACTTATTGTAAACTCTTTTATAAAGAAAGACCTCCATTGTCAAACTGGTTCAATATCAGACCTTCCTGACTGATGTCACAATAAATCTTTTAACTAGCTTTTGAACTAGCAACAGAGTGGGGGTCTGCAAGAGTGTGCTACTTTCAGGCAGTCTCATTGTTTCAATGGTCGCAAACGCGGCTGCTGATCGTGGAGTCTTGGGCTCGGCTCCTTGATTGGGAAAACTGTTATTGAGTTTTTTCGTCAGATGAAATTCAGTAGCAACCTTTCGTTTGTGGTCGTTTAAGTTTAACTAGTGAAATGTAGGACCTCTGCCTACCTATCAAGGAATAAAGGCGTCACGTAACTATCGTAACACCCTATCATCTAAGGGCTGTCCTTCAAACTATGTCCGTAGCGGTGTCAGTACATTATAGCGATTCAGGTATGCAAATTGTTCATCAGCTATTCAGTGTTTGGACATTCGTTATGCGCGTCCCGCGACCAGCCTGTGTTACGCGCACACTGCGTGGCTTTGTGGAGCAAGGGATAAGCGACAGCGAGAGCGGGATTGATGTTGAAATAGCGTTTTCGTGCTGCAGTATCGTGTGAAATCCTGTGCTGGAACTTTTGTGGCATTTTGTTTTGCTTGAAAATTATTGGTTTGATGGTCATCCATTCAACAAAATAAAATGCCTATGTGGATAGGCAAGACAACAAGCATAATTACGCAGTTATAACGAGGCGAAGCACTAAAAAAACTAAATTGCCTGCTCTATTTTGTTTCTTTCAAAATCAAAATCAAAAATATAATATTTTTATTTCACATAAGCCTACATGGGCACTTATGAAACGTCAGAAGCTAGGTGCACGGTTCCAGTCAGAAGCTAGGTGCACGGTTCCAATAGGTCGTTTCCTATGGAGAAGAGCCGGCAAGAAACTCCACGGTTACTCTTTAAAAAAAAATGGCTTTTACAATGTTTTCAAATTACAGTGTTACTAGGTATGACAGAACAGCGTAAGCCCGTCAAAAGTACCAGGTACTTGACAAAATAGAAAATGGTCTACAGATTTGTGTCTATTATGCCTACACCGTCCTCACATTGACAAAAAACAATATAAAATATTATTAAAAAGGTTCGGAATAATAAAAGCTCTTTGCTACAAACGTTTAGTTGCTACGGTGTCAAGTACCATTTGGTAATTTAGAACTCGCCATTGTCATGTCGGTAAGAAACAAATGAACGCTGTTACAGTAGGTTTATGTATTACGAGCAAATCTTTTTACACTGAACTAAGCGTTTTTAGATTACTACGTGTTCATGAAACCCGGTGTTGGTTCTCTAACACCTATCATCGAAAATGGTACTCAAATCGCTATCGCTACCTCCTCTACGTACACCACAACTATCCGATCCACTTAAAACGGAATGTTTTATGTCGTGTACGTCCAAATCGCCTACGGAACCATTTGATTGACAGATTTTATTTAGGTTGCAGGCCGAATGTCAAGTTGCATTCACTTTTTGATAAAATAGCGCAGTAAAAAAACCTTGTTCAAATTTTAATAGTAGTGTGTAGGTATTTTATTTGGTTCGGAACGAACAAGTCAAACAAGTTTTTCTGCCGAAGAGAAAACAGTTTAGTTTTGTTTAAAACAGCTTTTTCAGCAGTTTTTGAAACTCTGACTTTGGGGCTGTTTTCACTGCTTGATACCTTATTCTGATAGTAAACTACAGAAGAACACAGTTCCGTGTGGTGCCGGACGTAAAGAATAGCACCATCCTATTTCTTCCCGTGGGTGTCGTAAAAGGCGATTATGGGACTTACTATAAGAGAATGGGCAACAGCGTCCTCTAAGCATTTTAACACCATACTGCGATCGCCAACCTGCCTGCCAAGCGTGGCGATTATGTTAAACCCCCCCCGCCTATTCGGGGAGGCCTATGTCCAATAGTGGATGTCTTTCGGCTGGAATGATGAAACTACAGAATGTAGCTGGAATCTTGACGTTCTTGAAAATCCAGTTCGAGCTTAGAGAGTTCGAAACAAATGGTAGGAAGTATTTACCAATTAGAAGTACCTATTGACAAACCCTACCAAACCTGAGATACTTAAGTAACTAACGAATTGTTATCCCTAAATAATTTCATTGGAAACCTGATCGGGTCTAATACAATTAGGGTGATATCGTCTGTCCAATTATGTGAAAACGATGCGACAGGACGGAGAACATTGCCAGATTTCAGTTCAGCTCAATTTACAGTTGTCAAACTTGCTAGGTTTTGGTAGAGAGGCTTGTGGCTAAGTAATACATAATAACAGCTGCACGGGTCGATCGATAAGGTAAAGCTACGGTTGCCGCGGTTAGTCCGTAGATGGGTGACCATCTTTACATATCAAGACCCTCCGTGCCTCGGAAAGCACGTTACGCCGTTGGTCCTAGCCGTCATTTGTAGATCTTTGACAGTCATTATGGGTGTCAGTAGCCCGAAATTGTGACAACCAGTCTTACCAAGGGGTAAGAGGGTTGTCTGTAAAAGATCGCTTTATACATATATGATCGCTTTATAAAATTTCAACATTTATATCTATAATTTTTATGGAATACATAATAAAGAGTATTCTTTAGATTTCTATACATACATACATAATATAGATAAACTCACGCCTTGTTCCCATGAGGTTAGGCAAAAACTATAGAACGCCACCTGCTACGCTCCTTATATAGTCCTTTTGCTTCACATACGTTCATAAATCTAGTCATAAGGCTTCTACAAACCGGCGCGACACAAAGGCCCCGCGTGTCGCGCGACGAGTGGTGCATTTGTGTCGCATCGCGAGTCACGCCGGTTTGTAGAAGCCTATACACGCACGCCGGTTGCGAGTACTACGCACCTGACCTTCCTGAAGAACATCACCAATTTGGTCATTAGATGTCCTCCTAGGGCGTCCCCTCCCGGCGCTTCTACTCACCCACCATACTAACTCACTCATATTTCTATTCTATCGTATTACGCAGTTATTGGGTCGTGGAGGTCAGATAGGCAGTCGCTCCGTCTAAAACATTCAGCTCCTGCCGGTTAGACTGGAAGCTGACCCCAACATAGTTGGGAAAAGGGAGTCAGATGATGATGAAATTTCATCATCATCATCATTTCAGCCGAAAGACGTCCACTGCTGGACATAGGCCTCCCCCAAGCACCGCCACTTCGACCGGTTCTGTGCTTCCCGCATCCAGCGGATACCTGCGGCCTCCACAAGGTCATCGGTCCACCTTGTAGGAGGCCTTCCAACGCTACGTCTTCCGGTACGCGGTCGCCACTCCAGAACCTTTCGGCCCCATCGGCCATCAGTTCTGCGAGCAATGTGCCCTGCCCACTGCCACTTAAGCTTGGCAATTCTTCGGGCTATGTCGATTACTTTGATTCGCCTGCGGATCTCTTCATTTCTGATTCGATCACGTAGGGAAACTCCAAGCATAGCTCTCTCCATTGCCCTTTGGGTGACTTTTAGCCTTCTGATAAGGCCCATTGTGAGCGACCACGTTTCAGTGCCATAGGTCATCACTGGCAACACGCACTGGTCAAAGACTTTCGTCTTGAGACACTGCGGTATGTGGGCCGAGACGATATTGCGAAGCTTCCCGAATGCTGCCCAGCCGAGTCGGATTCGACGGTTGACCTCTTTCTCGAAGTTGGACCTACCTAACTGGACAGTTTGTCCGAGGTAAACATACTCGTCTACAACTTCGAGTGTAGCGCCTCCGATCTTCATGAGAGTGGGTGTTACATGGGCATTTGATGAAATTTGCTAAGTTTGAATTAGGTTAGGTTATTAAATTGAAGTGTCTGCGTGGTGCCGGACGTAAAGAATAGCACCACCCCATTTCTTTCCGTGGGTGTCGTAAAAGGCGACTAAGGGACTTAGTAGAGATTGGGCAGCAGCATTCTCTATGCATTTTAACACCATACTGCGATCGCCAATCCGCCTGCCAATCGTGGCGATTATTGCAAACCCCCATTTGGGGGAGGCCTATGTCCAGCATTGGACGTCTTTCGGCTGTAATGATTAAATTGAAAAAGTATTGTAGGAATAAGTTAGCTAAATTATAAGATCTGAATAGCCAGTTCCAAAAGTGTAAACAAATCCTGTCAGGGAAATGTTTACGCAATCACTCACTTATCCCTTAAGTGAGTGATGGCGTAAAAATTAGCAAAACATTCGTCTCTATTTAGAATATGTGTTCCACTCTAAATTATTGTTTGAATAACATTATTAAATTGTATTTGAAATATCATCGACGAAAATTGTATAAAATTAACCTCATTTGTCAAATGAAAACCGAAGAATTTCAGTTTGAATTATTCAAATAATCAAAATAATTATTTATACAAATAAATAAATAAAAAAAAGCGGGAAAGGAATAATAGGGCATCAAAAAATTCGTCCGCATCTTTGTCAACAGGAAAGTGTCAAGGAAGTGCCAAAAAGGCTGTCACCATTGCCACTTGAATGGCAATGCTGATTCTTTGGCCAAAAAATAGGCCAGCCCTCTGGTCACGTGAAGGTTGACCAACCGCTTGGCGATATCTCGAAAAACCAAGTATGTACTCGGAGTTATTTAATTGTGTATAGTTAGTTGTGACAATAATGTATTAAGAGTGTTTACGACGTACGGCATTTCATACAAACTTTCAAGCCCGATTTTAATGAAACTTCATACCTCTTAAAAGCTACTTAAGAAGATTTTCGAAATGTCTTATTTATAAACAAATAACTGGAAATCTCCGTTTCTATGGAAAATTTAAAATCGGTTTAATTTGTCTGTCACACAATTTTTCGAAAATGTTAATAACTAACTTTTTGTAACCTGCTTATGCGTATGAAGTTTCATGAAAACCGGTTCAGTCATTTCGAAAATCAAGGGCTTGAAAGTTTGTATGAAATGCCGTACGTCGTAAACGCTCTTAAGTGTTAATTAAAGCCTTTGTGAAAGCAAAAAAAACAAATCAGTACACTGAATTTGTAAGTTGCAGTATAAAGGCTTCTACATACCGGGGCGACTTGTCGCGCGACGCGACGCGACACAAAGGCACCGCTCATCCCGCGACACGCGGGGCCTTTGTGACGTGTCGCGTCGCGCGACAATTCGCGCTGGTATGTAGAAGCCTTAAATTGGCATCCACAGATAAGTGGGTTTATTCTTCCATTTGTTTACCTTTACATGAGATACTTTCGAAACATACAATAACACACAATGCAACTTTCATTACTTATATCTTACAAGGCAAACCTAATTCGCAAACTAAGGCTTGCTTGCATCCTTGCACTGCGTCTATGAAAGCAACTATCAATTCTTAGTACCAACCACTCCCGTTTCATGTAGCTATGAACATAGTCCCGATTGGGTAGTTAGTAGGTTCGGAGTTATAGCTCTCTAACTTGTATAATAATTATAGTTATCTTTGAATATTACGCGGGACTATGAATGTTAGATCTTCTATTCAATAAAGATCTTAAATTAATTTATTCAATCACAAACAACACACCGCTTTAACCTTTGAGTTTAAAAGCATGATATTTTGCACAAGATTTCCTTTGGTGAGTAATAAGAAAGAAATAAAATGAAATTGTTTATTCTGTAAATAGATTTCAGAATTCCTTTTACACGTCATATTATAAATAAATAAAAAAAGAAGCTGCATGGAGTCGACATTTCCTATGAAGAAAAGGTGAAGAAATGGCGAAAGAAACTCAGGGGTCAAAGGATTGGGCACGCCACAATTACGGCGGTAAGTCCCCTCTTTGAGGAGTGGCTAGAGAGGCGCCACGGCCTCCTCACCTTCCGCCTGACGCAGGTCCTCACCGGACACGGTTGTTTCGGGAGGTTCCTGTTCAGGATAAAGCGGGAGGAAACGCCCGGGTGTCACCACTGTGTGGATCACCCGGAGGACACGGTAGAGCATACGGTGGATGTCTGCCCGGCTTGGGCGGAGCACCACCGTATCCTCACGGAGGCGATCGGCGGCGGCGATCTCTCGCGTCCGGCCCTGGTTCAGGCCCTGGTTCGGAGCGAGAGTGCATGGGAGGCCGTCACCTCGCGAAGGAGGAGGCGGAACGCGTGAGGGTGATGCAGGGTGCCCGCCCTTCCACCCTTAGTCGCCGCAGGAGACGCCCCGGGCGTCGGGAATCGCAGGCCGATTCCCGGCCACCGTAGGCGCGGGCTTGCGGACGGTGAGAGATGGGTAGCTCACCGTCCGAAAAGGACCAGGGCCGGGTCGACGGCGTGTTGTGTTCCACGCGTGCCTCAAAGAGACGTCAGCACCAATTGACGGGGTCCGAAAGGGCCAATGCCTGCCAGGGTTACGAGTCTGTCCGAAAGGGATATCGTGGCCCTGGCACACAGGCATTGGAAGGAACACGGTGGGTTTTACTCAGTAAAAGTCTGACACTCCCTCCCGCTCCGCCCAGAGCGGGAGAAGTTATTTGATGATTTCCCACCCAAAAAAAAAAAAAGCGGTCAAAGTTTTTTTGAACATTGATCCTCGATTTAGGGATGAAAGTTTGTATAGAAAATCATCATATTTACCGATGGGAAATCTCACCGAGCACACGGCTGGCCTCATCTTAATATATATAAATCTCGTGTCACAATGTTTGTCCTCAATGGACTCCTAAACCACTTAACCGATTATAATAAAATTCGCACACCATGTGCAGTTCGATCCAACTTGAGAGATAGTAGGTAGGTAGGGTAGGTAGGTAGGGTAGGTAGGTAGGGTAGGTAGGTAGGGTATGTAGGTAGGGTAGGTAGGTAGGGTAGGTAGGTAGGGTAGCTAGGTAGGGTAGGTAGGTAGGATAGGTAGGTAAGTAGGGTAGGTAGGAAGGGTAGGTAGGTAGGGTAGGTAGGTAGGTAGGGTAGGTAGGGTAGGTAGGTAGGGTAGGTAGGTAGGTAGGGTAGGTAGGTAGGTTAGGCAGGTAGGGTAGGTATTCTTTTACCCATAGAAAGCCACGTTATTTGTGAGTGTCATAGAGTGAAAATGTTTACCGCCCAACGGAGTGGGCACGGGTCCAGCTAGTATATTATATATTTTTCAATACACTTCCTCCAAAACTGGTTCATATCGCACTACGATTAGGTTCACAATGCAATGTATTTCACACGCGTGCGATTTTTTATTTTCCAACACGTGTGCGGGAATAAAAATTACCATAGATAACTAATAAGTACCTATACTTAGTCCAAATTGGTTCAATGCCAACCACGCCGACCAATTCACACCGTCTCGCGCCAGAGAGTGTCCTCTCTATTCGGAGGAGATTTTTTTTTTAATCTCGCCAATGATGCATGCGTCTTTACGGTGTTAATATTTTTGGAATATTTAAATAATGTTTATAAATAGAATACCATGATTATTACAATAAAAAAAACGTTTATGAACAAATTAACATTTATTTGTGTTCTAAACTCAAAAATATTTGAATTTTCTATTTTTCATAAAGGCTGTTCATCGGCTTTATACCTTTGCTTCTCCTTCAACCAGGCGAAAGCAAAGCGCGGAAATCATAATTTCCTAATAATTCATGACAAAAATATTTTTCATTATTTTATTTTATTTCTTCAAAAGTGTATTGAAAAACGTCGTTTGATACAAGTGAAGAATGTTTGTTATTGCATTCGAGGCGGAGTTAACAGCCGAGCCATAAGCGACGTTGTATTTGAGCCGAGAACTGCAATAACAAATGTACTATTTCGCATGAAATTCAGCGTTGGTGACTGAAGTACTCTATGCAGTCGGTGCGCCATGACGGAGTCTAAGGACCCGGCGTGCGAGGGCGCGGGAAATAACAGGAGCGCCAGTCACCCGTGAACCCTTTTTTTATTTTTTAGGGTGGGAAATTATCAAATAATTTCTACCGCTCTGGGTGGAGCGGGAGGGCGTGTCAGACTTTTACTGACTAAAACCCACCCGTATTCCTTCATTTGCCTGTGTGCCAGGGCCACGATATCCCTTTCGGACAAACTCGCAACCCTGGCAGGCATTGGCCCTAGCGGACCCCGTCAGTTGGTGCTGACAACTCTTTGAGGCGCGCGTGGAATACAACGCGCCGTCGACCCGTGCCTGGTCCTTATCGCAGGCCCGCGCCTACGATGGCCGGAAATCGGCCTACGGTGGCTGGAATGCGGCACCCGTCAGCCCTAGGAATGTCACGCATTAAAATTTTTCAAAATTCAAGTTTGTTATTATATTTCTGTTGTTATTACGTGTAATATCGGACAAGATTAATTAAGAAAAAAGTTGTCGCGATTTCTGTAACTGTATAAACTAAGTGTAAGAAGCAGATAACATCTTTTGATTGCCCGAGATCCACTATAACAATGCCAGAGGATGGAAGTCTGACCTCTCCCCGATAGGACATCGGGTGGCGACATATTTATAATGCGTGTTCAATAACATGAAATCTGTAAATATTATTATCACCTACCACTAGTACTTCTGCGAACAGTAGACCTCGTGAGCAGAAACTTTTTTGCAACAATAAATATAACAGCCGATTCCACTGGTAGAAATCTAAAAGTGAGCAATGTACTGCATTTTGAGGAGGTATTATGCTCATCACGCCGAAGACGCTCATCAGCATGTCGATTCTGTAACCATCTCAAAAACATAGGTGAAGAGAGCGTGGAGTGAACTGTCAGTGTCATCCCACCTGATGCTAGGGATGGACCAGGTATTATATTTACAATCATAATCGAGGTTTTAATAATATTTTTTATGCTAATGCTGTTGATTATTTTATATTATTTCAAAGCTAGTATTTAAGTGTCTAAACATAGTAATGTTTAAGGACTAGTCTAGGAAAAAAACCAAAATTGAGTTTCTGACTGAATTTGTTTTGCAAAATTATTTAAAAACCACCTAATTAGTAAAGTTTAGACTCTTAAATACTAGCTTTGAAATATTATAAAATGATCAACAGATTTAGCATAAAACAATATTATTAAAATCTAGATTATGACTGTAAACTAGCATCAGTGAGATTACTCTGACAGTTCACTCCACGCAAGATTTCACGGTGAGATATTTACAGAATAGCACTGCAGATCTTCACCAAATTTCTATGAGACCAACTTAAAGTTACTACCTTTCAAATAAAAAAAGAACCATTGAAATCGGATCTCATATGGCGGAGATTTCCAGTAGTCTTATTTTTGTCACAAAAAAAAAATCTCCGACAACAAAAAAAATCAATAAAGTCATAAAACCTGTATACCATGATGTTTCGTTTAGGGCTTCAAGTCTGCTATTACAATAGTGTCAGAATGGTCGATAATTGATTTCATAATTGAAGCTACTAGAAACTGTCAAATTTCTTTAATAGATTTTCAACTTTATCGTTAAAGCATAAGGTTCAAGGTTGATTGGGAAAATTTGACAGTTTTGGGTGGCTTGACTTGCTGGCGTCTGTACAACTTATCAAGCCTGACTTGGGTCCCGTACGTATTTTTTTTTTTTTCGGGTGACCACTGAAAATCAGCGCTGTGCTGTGGGTCCCCCATAGCATAGCATCATGCTGAGTGCAAGCTTTCTTGTCACAGTCATGACGTGCAGCTTCTGGCCATTTGTTTGTTTGTGATAGTATTAGATCTGTTTTGTGTAACCTTCGGGTATTATTACTTATTATGTTTTCGTACGCACGTTTTTTCTGTGACAATTAAAATTATTTTTCTTTCTTCTTTTCTTTCTTATTTTGACAAGTTTGGTAATCTACTATTATAATGGCGTCATTATGACTTTCCAATGGTCGGCCACTGACACTACATTGAAAGAAATTGCATTTATTGGTAATCTCGTCAATCAACTCAGCCTATCGCAGTCCACTGCTGGACATAGGCCTCTCCCAGGCTGCGCCATAACACCCTGTCCTCCGCCTTCCGCATCCAGTCTGACCCAGCCATCTTCTTAAGGTCGTCGGTCCATCTAGCTGGGAGGCGTCCCACACTGCGCTTGCCGATACGCGGTCTCCACTCCAGGACTCGTCTGCTCCATCGGCCATCGGTCCTTCGACAAACATGGCCAGCCCACTGCCACTTCAGTTTGCTTACTCTGCAAGCTATGTCGGTAACTCCGGTTCTTTTCCGGATAATTTCATTTCTGATTTTATCCTTCAAAGAGACTCCAAGCATAGCCCGCTCCATAGCGCGCTGGCCGACCTTGAATTTGTGGACCAGCCCGGCTGTCAGTGTCCACGTTTCGGCACCGTATGTCATGACGGGCAGGACGCACTAGTTAAAGACCTTAGTCTTCAAACATTGCGGGATAGGCAACGAGAAGACTTGACGCAGTTTTCCAAATGCCGCCCAACCCAACTGGATCCTTCTGTCGGCTTCTTTCTCAAAGTTGTGTCTACCGAGCTGAATGACTTGTCCTAGGTAGACATACTCCTTCACAACTTCGAGAAGCGACCCTTCGATGTGGATTGGACTCGGCAAGACGTGCGTATTGTACATGACTTTTGTCTTGTCCAAATTCATGCCGAGGCCAACCCGCCGAGAGGCTCCATTTAGGCTGTGCAGCATCCGGTCTAACTGTTCCAGCGTCTCTGCGATTATGACGATGTCATCAGCAAAGCGAAGGTGTGAGATGTACTCGCCGTTAACGTTGATACCCTGTCCAGTCCATTCCAGCGTCTTGAAGACGTCCTCCAACGCATTGGTGAACAGTTTTGGGGATATCACATCCCCCTGCCTCACCCCTCTGAGCAGTTGGATGGGGCTGGTTTTCTGATCTTGGATCTGGACAGTCATCGTGGCAGCGTCATACAAACATCTCAACACTTCTATGTAGCGCCAGTCAATTCGACATCGTTGCAGAGAGGCCAGAACTGCCCATATTTCGATGGAGTCGAAGGCTTTCGGTAATCTCGTACCTAATGAAAAATGAATGACATTTCTACTAATGGGTTTTATAATAATGGCAATACGACAATGCCATTATAATAACACAATTCTATTACGAGAACATTGACCGACCAATGATCGACCATTATGAATTTAGCAGATTACGAACTAACTTTTAGCAAAATGACAATGGCATGACAATGGGATCGTGTTGGATGAACTGAATTTATAAAAATAGCAGACTTGGGCGCCAGATCGGTTGTAAAATACGATTTGTAGAAGAGTAGGTACCAACAAACTGACAAAGGAAAGGAAATTTTGCCAGACATGAAGCAGAGACACTTCGCTTGCTCGGTCAAAACACATAAGTACTATAATTACAAACTGCTTTTCAAAATATCATGCCATTTCAAAGACCCAGACCAGCTAGTAAACAATAATCCTTTATCACCAACATTAAGTACAATGGTTCCAGGTGATCCCAGGCCGCCGAGCTGTTATAAAGGTACAATTTGTGCGGCTGTAAATACATCAGCTGAGCGTAATATTTATAGCGACGAGCATTAAACTTGCTCCGGCGACTAATGTTGCTTCTAATATCGTGGAAGGTACTACGTGTACTCGATTATAAGTCAGAAGAACATTTTGAGAAATATTTCTTTAAATTGCATCATGTACCTAAGGAGTTTTGGGAAAAAGGAAAGAATTTATTTACATAAATATTTTTACAAGATATATTTATTACATCTGCCGAACTGCAAAAGAGTTTGTTGGTAGATGTAGCTCCTGTTTTTTCTGTACATATTAACATAATTTTTAACCCCGCCAACCCGCCTTCCAAGCGTGGCGATTATGGAAACCGCCCCTCGCAAATGGGGAGGCCTATGTCCAGCAGTGGACGTCTTTCGAGTGAATGATGAACATAATTTTTATACTGAGACTTCACCCAAAAAACAAAAAAAACACTTTAAAAACTAAAACTTAAAATTTAAACTTTTAAAACTTTTCATGCATTCCTTTTTATAAAACAGACATACAATATTGGTAGGTTATTATGGTTTGATTCCAATTAAAAGAATTCGGTTCAAAATTGAATTGATGAATTCTTAACAAATATGAAATAAATCGGCTGTAAAAGTTCCTTGATTCCATGGCTGACGCTGCAAAAAAAAAAATGCGATTTTCAGGAATCCGTTAAACTGTTCAATAAAAGTAATGCCATTTCGCACCAGACAAACGGTTACTAAATGAAAATACTAAATAATCTTTCTTTCTTTCTCTTGATTTTCTTATTGCGAAAAAGCCGTGCATTATTTTTATTTAAGCTCCTGTGTAAAATTTTATATTTTCACTTAGTAACTTAGGTTTGTCTTTAAAGGTGCGATTTGTTTTGTTGAGATTTCTAAAAAGTAAAACGGCTATTATTTCTAAAACTGCCATTTGAGTTTTATAAAATTTAAGTAACCGGATTGAAGATTCTTGGACAACAAAGTAGATTGTAGTCTTCATAAAATTCACTCGAAATTCGCTTACTCGCTTCAACCTTAATTAAACATAGTATGGCATCCCCGTGGTCAAATGCACAGCCAGCGCAACTATTCGGAGAAGAGTTGGCTGTTTCGCTTAAATGGTTTCATGTATTGTTGCCGTCCAGCGCTGCGGCGCTGTATGGATTGTGTGTACAAATGGGTGTTTACTGGCGACTGCAAGTGCTAAGTTGTCTAAAGTTTTACGTGTTTAAATGTGGATGAAATTCGACTTTATTTTCTTTGAAACCCTTCAAAGAAAGTAAAGTCGAATTTCAACCACACAAGAAAGCCACCGCGGGCCACGTGTTAATGACCTTACCCTGAGTCCGGTCATTAACTCGCGGCCCGCGATGCAATAGCTTTTTTTTATTATTAAATTTATTTATTACTATTCATGTCTAAAAATTAAAACAAAATAGACATGTACTTACACTAATGCGCGAAAACAGTTTGAGAATTGCAACAACCACTATTGGGGCAGATATTGGTAAATTGTCTATGAGTAAACAATGTCAAACATCTCGTTGATTGAGTTTTATTAGAATCATTTTCTGTTTTTGCTTAATAAAATTGTATAATAAATATTAATTACTTACTTATAAGTTTAATATGGAATTTATTCAATTTCCCTTGTGTTGCAGCCCGCCGAATCAAAATCAAAATATTCTCGGCCCTTGACTTCAAAAAGGTTGAAGACCCCTGGTTTAGTGGATGTTGTTTTGACATCATTGTTATGAAAAGGTCCCAATTCCCTACTATTGAATTGACCTGCAGGAATCTGACACATGAGAGTGAGCTTTAGGTCAGCACAAATAAAGAGGGCCTGGTGCTAAACCCCTAGCTATCCCAGCCAGCAGTAGGTGAAGTCGGGCTGTGAAAGATGATGATTTCCCTACTTTTGTTATTACTGAAATTTTATTTAATTTGCGTTAACCTTCTCCTCAATCCTATGCTGGTCACTTCAATGGATTTGAATTGTTCAACAGTACTATACAATAATCGATCATCCGTGTGGTGCCGGAAATACAGAATAGCACCAACCTATTCCTTCCCGTGGGTGTCGTAAAAGGTGTCTAAGGGACTTACTAGACAATTGGCAGCAGCGTTCTCTATGCATTTTACCAACATACTGTGATCGCTAACCCGTCTGCCAAGCGTGGCGAATATGGCAACCCTTTATGGCCTCCTTTTGGAGGAGGCCTATGTTCAGCAGTGGACGTCTTTCGGCTGAAATGGATGGATGGAACGATATTATTTTACAATTTTACTTAGCCTCACATTATATCATTTCAATGGTAATGGAAATTGATTAAAACACAATTTCACGTGGATGCAAGGACATAATATATAATATTTTTACAGTGACACAACACAATCACTCAAATCAATCTATTACATATAATACAAGCAAAATAAAAACATTCAACAAGAAATTCACTTCTTTACTTGCCTGTACTCAATATTTAAAAGAACAAATAAAATTACAAAGTTTTGCTAACCCTATGCATTTATCTTTCTATAGCGTATCCTGCACCAAATTCAAAATGATTCTATTACACAAAACACTATCAAAACATGAAACTTTAAATCGTCTAACTACTTATTTAATGGAAATTGATTAAAACACAATTTCACGTGGATGCAAGGACATAATATATTATAATATTTTTACAGTGACACAACACAATCACTCATAATAGACATAGATTTAATTCAAAACATATGGGACAGATTAATATGCCAGTCTCAAATCTAAGTGGCCTCCAACAAAAGGAATATTACATGCCTTAAAAGCTTACTCGCGACCAGATGAAAATGCTTTCTTCATGGTATTGTTGTAACACTATTCTCTCTGAATAATGGCTTGATTTGTTTAAAATATAATATGCTCTTATTAGTTTGTCTTCAAAATTTATAAAAGTCTATCTATATCCACATTCTTAGCACAGCCGTCGCCTCCTTGTCGTCACATGCACATCTCGCTCCACTGACTTCGGAACACCTCGGCAGGTGTTCGGGAAATTCAGCAGTTTTAAGTGAGGATATTTTCTATTTTACACTTTTTGGAAGGCAGTTTGGAGGGAGTACTGTTGCGAGTAATAGAATAGAATGGATAAATGTAAAAAAAATGTAAATTACGTAAAAAACTTAATGTTTTTTTTGGTTCAGCGGCGTTTTATAACACCCCTGCGGGTGTTATAAAAAAACCGAAAGGGTTCCGTAGTTGGGATGAATTTATCCCGAAAACAAACTTTACATTGTAGTTGAAAGACACGATCTCTGATACATTCCAACTGCAAATGTAAGTTTGTACGCACAATATTGAGTGATTTACTATGTTATTTTAAAATCATAGACTTCTTATAGATTTTTCTGTAATCTCTATGTAAAGAACTATTTACTTAATTTTTTTTTTAAATAATTATAAAAAAATATATCTGAAATCTTTACCACCTTTCATTTGATATTTCATACGGTTAGCAAAACTTAAAAAAAAAACCCCAAAACTGACTCCCATAATTATTCAGAAATCATTCATTACATTAAACGTCCATGTTTGGGTCACAGAAATGCATATGTGTACCAAGTTTCAACTTAATCCATCCTGTAGATTCGGAGCAAATTGGCTGTGATAGACGGACATACAGACAAACAATACGAGTGATCCTGTATGGGTTCCGTTTTATCCTTTTGAGGACCCCTTTTACCCTCTTCTTGTTTGTAAGAAGGGTCATCTAGATGCAGAGCACTGACCATACCTTGAGACCGCCATTAATTGCAAATTAATGACCACAGAACCAGAAAAGTAAAAGAAGCTGCCGTTCTTTACGACATTAGATACTTATTCCTTTTATTACACGCAGAAAAAGACAGAACATGGTCTATCCTTACCAAGAATCATACAACCTTTTTTTACTAACCCTTTAACACTACTTTAACATCAAGAAAAGAGCATGTCGGGCTATAAAACCATTGTTTTATACTCATCCACGTACCGCCGCATTCATTCTCTCGACAGTTCTACAGTTCTTCGTAAAAGCGAATTTTCCGTAACATTAAGCTGACCCCAAGGTTGTTTTATAGCCAACAACAAATGTATTGCAATATACAAAAATAAAGAACGCCAATTGTATATTTATATAGAGAATGGAACTTAGTTTTCCGTTGTGGAATGGGAGAAATATGGAATGGAGTTATCAGGTTATTACATAATGATAAATGATGAATGATTTTTATTTCTGTAAGTAGGTTTGTACAAACACTTTTACACGTCAATCATATTTTAAAAACTAGATGAGGTCGGCGTTTCCTATCTGACTACTCTGTGAAGAAAGGCCGAAACAAACTCAGAGGTCACAGTCTCTTTTAAAGTCCAGACATAATCTTGGTCAGATCATGTGAAGGCCATGTAAATAGGTGTCTGAAATGGTCTTTTGAGGAAAGAACCACAAAGATTGAGTGGACCTGACCAGTCAGTGCACGCATTTGTCAGTAATCGTGCAGCTCCACTCAGAACTAACTTATTACTACTACCTTCCCCCCCTCCCCCCCTCTGCTACGTTCTAATTACTTTTATAAAAAAAAAAAAAAACTTAAGGAGCTCAACGATGCGACGATCAATATCAAAGAAAGGACATTTGGGTTTGCCGCTTATATGACTCAATACTATATAATCCACGCACAATGGTCCCCATGAAGGACTAAGTGCGGAAACCAAACCCTATAACATAGAACATACTATATCAAAATCAAAAAAAAAAAAAAAAAATATTTTAGGTATAAGTACACCCATATAAAAACACCCTATTACAAATAACACATTATTCATTATTATTAAATTATACAAAACAATCAAACAATCATTATCAAACTATTACAATAAACTACGCGCAGTATTATTTTAGCTGGAATATTAATTGCCATATACGAAGAAATAGTTTACCTCGTATATGGCCCTCAATATTCCATTGTCAGATTTATGTATTCGGTACATAAAAGACGCCTGCGACTTTCTCATGACAGCGTAAAAGTCATCATAAAAACAATCAGCAATAAAAATCAGCAATGTTCCCACTGCTGGGATACAGGCCTCCTCTCTACGAGAGAGACTGGGCTGTAATCCACCACGCAGCGCAGGCCCAGTGCGGTTTAGTGGATGTCCCATTTCTTCGAATTTGGATGTGAAACATATAGACGCGTCGCGTGGCGATTACCCGCTCACTCCTCGTGCGCGGGCGTGCGCTACGTGACCCTGACATTTTTTTCGATGTTTGTTTGTTTGATTTCGATGTTTCACATCTGCCAGAAGTCCCGTGATGGCTCACAATTTTTTTGTTTCTAGGACATGCCGGTTTCCTCACGATGTTTTCCTTCACCGTTTTGAGAGCAGTGGTGATGAAATTATTTACACAAAGTAAAAACGCCCGCCTGGGTTCGAACACCCGACCTACAACTTGTAAGTTGGGGCCGATACCACTGGGCCACCGCTGCTCTCCTGCTTTCAGAATGTATATGGATATGGAGTACATGAAATACGTGGAATTTACAGGTTTGGTAATAATTTTATGTTTAAAATGCTGGTTCGAACCCCTGACCGACCCCTAATAACAGCCGCATGGGTCGATCCGTCAGTTTAAGCTACGCTTGCCGGGGTTGGTCCGTAGATGGGTGACTATCTTTACATACCAATACCTCTTCGTGCCTCGGAAATATGAATGATTTAACCAATACTTTGTATCAATATTTTAATTTAAAAGAGTGTCCGTGGAGTTTTTTGCCCGTTCTTCTCCGTAGGAACCTACTGTAGGGTTTTTTGAGTTTGAGTTTGGCCGGCTGCCATTCGTGGATCTTTGACAGTCGTTACGAGTTGTCAAGACATCGAAAATCTAACAACCAGTTTTACCAAGGGGAATCGCTCCATGTAAAATACTGGTATTTAGCTGGATTCGGTTAAACTGGAAGCCGACCCCATCATAGTTGGGAAAAGGCTGGGCAGATTGATTGATTGATCTTAACTTCTATAGATATGTTGGATCCAGTCATTAGTACGGACACGTAACGAATCAAGCCCGCCACCGGTGACATCGCGTGATCTACCCACACGTCTGGCGCGCTTCTACAGAGTCGTGATGTTTTGAGCCGATGGCGAGGAGGACATTCAAGATTCAGTGTCTGGTCTGATGGCATCGGAGTTAAGACGTCACGGCACTGTACTCGATTCGTTATGCTCGGTTTTTGTGGTGATTATAATTTGTAGTCATGGTGTCAATTTGTGATTTCAATAAACGCTGTGTATCTCACCCAGTGTGTTTTCATTGCACGAAAACCAACTTCTGCCCACATGATGACCGAATCTAACGGAGTAAAGTCTGGAGGATCCGCCAGATACATAATTATTTTTAAAACCTCTAAGTGAATTTATCTAGGTAACAAACTCCACTACATTCAACCATTCGAAATAATAAAATTTTCTTTAATATCCCTAACGTCCCGTCTAGACGGTTTAAAGTAAAGTTATAAATATTACGAAAATGTTATTCGTATGCAAATGTATTTCAGCACATCTCAAGTTTTAACTTTACACAAGAGGAATAGAATGTTCACAATCAGTATAATGTGGGAAATAATGCTGGTTGCATACTGGGACTCTCAGGTCCTAACAAAAATGATAAATTGATATAATCATGCATAGCATAGCATAATCAGCCTATAATGTTCCCACTGCTGGGACACAGGCCTCCTCTCTTCGAGAGGGACTGGGCTGTAATCTACCACGCGGGCCCAGTGCGGGTTGGTAGATGTCACATGTCTTTGAATTGTTGGTTCTAGGACATACCGGTTTCCTCACGATGTTCCTTCACCGCTTTGAGAGCAGTGGTGATGAAATTATTTACACAAAGTAAAGCGCCTGCCTGGGTTCGAACCCACGACCTATGTCTCGTAAGTCGGGGCCGTTACCATTGGGCCACCACTGCTCTCATCTAATCATATCATATAATCATGACATTACAAATAATTAATTTAATTTTAATATAATGTATTTTAATGGTGTAAAGATGTTTGTTTTAATTTTATGTTATTTTAATTTTATGTATTATGTATTGTGATTGGGACTTAGTGCCATAATAAATAAATAAATAATAATTAAAAAATATACAAATATATCAATATTAGAAATTTCGCACCCAATCTTGCTGAAAAATCCTAACTAATATTATAAATGCGAAAGTGGTTATTCGTTTATTACGCTTGCACGCTAAAACGGCTGAACAAATTTGGATGAAATTTGGCACGCAGATAGACCATGACCTGGGTAAGGACATAGGCTACTTTTCATCCTGGACCCCAGACGAAGTCGCGGGCTACAGCTAGTACAGAATCTAAAGATGGCTACTCATAATTAAAATCGTTCTACCTAGTAATTAATGCCTTCAAGTCATCGCTTCAAACTTAATAATATAGTGGAGAGACTGAGGAATAAAGACAATACTTAGGTAAGTCTTTTAGATTATAAATGTTTATTGCCGAATACTGAATTCCATTGTATAGGGACTCTATAACACAGCTAATCACAACTGCACCGAAAATCACCGTATCCCACAAGAAACTCCACATACAATTTCAAGACACTACAACCCTGCTCACGTAGCTTATAAAATGTTGCGCCACAGCCACGCCACACCGCTGTTGCGCCGTGTGCAGCTGGCTTAATAACGTGATGCACGAAATATGACCGCGCAGAGCTCAGCACAACTTCGCCACTCAGGCGAACAGCGTGGTTATTTGCACAGTTTGGGTAGTAGAAAAGGTATTGGGTACTTTTAGATAAAGTTGGGTAAAGTGGATTTAGAGTTTGGGCAGAGAATTTGGATATTAAGGTAGATTGAATTTAGCTCCATGAAGATCCTCCTTTCAAAATGGTTGAGCTGAATGGTGCTAATCCATACGTCATGTTCGGGAACGGGCGAGACTGGTCATCTCATTTTTATTTAAATCTTTTTATTACAGACGCGTTTAACGTTCTGGATCGTTCTCACCTGTATAATTTCAACATGAATGATGTAACCAACATTTTATCGATTATTTTGATTTAAAAGAGTGTTTGTGGAGTTTTTTGTCCGTTCTTCTCCATAGGAACCTACTACGCTTTGGAATGGGCAACTAGCTTCATATGACTGACTGACCCCTTGACAATTCAAAAGTGCGTAATTGGTTTATTTGAAATAAACGCTTTCCATCTTATTACAAAACAAGGTTTATCTTCAGACCCAGGTTTAAACCATGGAGCCATTATTGAATTTCCAACTATATTCCGGCTATGGTAAAGTTCTTAATACAAAACTGACAACTTAGTACCGAACTAAGCTTTCAGTTTTGTATAGAGAACGGTATTTCAATCACAGTTACTTCCTTATTACATAAACTGGCTCCATGGTTTAAGCTATGTCAAAATATAAATCTTGTTTTGTAATATGATGGTTTGATTTTAAAATGCTTATCTGAAATACTTTGAACAGGCGCCATAGAAGTTGCACTGCGGATTTTTCAATAATATAAAAAAAAAGCATTCATAAGTGGCACTGCTAATGAAGTATCTTTTTTTTCTGAAATAAATCTACAACTGCAAAAAAAAATCTACATCAAGTTTTGAAAACCAGACTTAAAAGTGAATTATAAGGAAAAACAAGAACGTGCTTCTAAAATTTGTTTACCCAAGACTTCCCAAGACCATGTGCCGATATAAATGAGCTAACACATGGCTCCACTGCCGGCGCCAGCCTTGTAAAACTTGTGCAAACGTGTCCGAGACGGATATCGCTACATCTTGATACGATAGACCGGATCCGGTACCTGATGTATAAAATACGTCGGCAAAAATGCACGTAGCAGGCCGAATATTTTTCTTGCGATTCTATGTCGGTAGTAGGTGCGATTTCAGGTTTGTCATTGGAGGATTTAGTAGTTTTTTTGTTGCCACTTCAGATTTCTGAACAACAAAAATATTTACAAGAATTTTATTCAATTAAAGAAACGATACCTTACTTGAACGCTAGCTGCCTTAAGGCGTATGTTCTTTGTGTAGTGGTTCAGAAGTATCGATATTATTGAATACTATATATACAGGGTTATTTTTAAAACGTCAATAACCTCTTAAGGGGTCATTGTACTCATCATTATGAACAACTTTTACTATGGGAACAAAAATGAAATCGCGAAAAAAGAACCAGTTGTTCATAATGATGAGTACAATGCCCCCTTAAGAGGTTATTGACGTTTTAAAAATAACCCTGTATTTACCAATTACTTAAATCTTTAGTTTTCAATCGGAGACCTACCAAATTAGCACTTGCACTTAGCATATAATCCCGTCAAAATGTTGAATTATCCCTACAAAGTTCTTACTTCAAGACCTCTGTGAAAATTCTAACCATTCTTAGTATGAGCACATTTTAAATGTTACGTTTTTAAAAGACAAATCGAAAGTATCTTGGGATCTCTTAGCCGATTCGCCTAGCTAGATAACAGTTCTTGAAAAGTATAAATGGCTTTATAAAGTTTTCATTGTTTGAGCTATACAACATTACTAGCAAACAACTGTCGTTCAAGTAAATGGAACGGATTATAAGATGCCATTTGCCCAACTAATTCAAGCGTGATGATTTGACATGCCTATTTAAATAAATCCAATCGGTTCAGAGATTCAAACAGTACCTATACATAGGTACATACATAGGCATCGCATTGAGAAGCTCCTCTAAGTTTTGGTAAATTAGTTAGGTAATACAGTCATACAGGCACACAGGCAAATGAAGGAATACGGGTGGGTTTTAGTCAGTAAAAGTCTGACACGCCCTCCCGCTCCGCCCAGAGCGGGAGAAGTTATTTGATAATTTCCCACCCAAAAAAAAAAAAAAAAAAGGTAATACAGTCACGAGCACCAATATGTATACACTCAGCAACTTTTAAAAGTGTTTTCCTCCAACCATATCGATTTAAATTTTATTTTACTACGAATATAGTATTGTGGAACCCAAACTATTATGAAATAGATCTTTTCTCAAAGTTGCAATCGTTATTCCACGAGAAAATCGGTTTTAAATTCTGCTAAGCATTTACATATTAGTGCTCATGACTACTATCTAGTTAGTTAATAGTATGTTTTCAAAATGGCAAGAGAGCCAGAGGTCGCCCTAGAGAACGATGGATAGATAACATTAATAAAATTGCTGGAAAAGACTGGACAAAGAAAGCGAAGATTAGGACAACCTGGAAAATGTTGGAGGAGGCTTATACCCGACAGGGGCCTTAACAAAAAAAAATTAAATGTAAATATATCTAATGTATTTTTTTTTTTTTTTTTAATTTTTATTTATTTTAAGGAAATAAAAGGACTTTATTATTATTATTGTTATTATGTTTTCAAAATCAAAAGGAAACAGGATGAAAAATCGACCAAACTCAAAAGACTGGCGTTCATAATATTATTTGTACGCAAAAGAAAACTTCAACAAAAATAGTGTACTGTTTAACAAAGTGAAGTATTGCGGAGTTTTCAAAAACAACTCCCTGTAGGGGGAGCTTCATTAGTTATTAATTAAGAGTAGCCGCGCGAGCGATCTGTTCATTAATTCAAAGCAACGTCTGCGGCTAGTCTTAACAATGATTTTGGGAGACGCTCACACTGGGCTAGTTTGACGTAATTTTTTTAATCTATACAAATAAATAATGTCAAAATAACAGCTTTTTACTAAATCCATGAAAGTATATACGGCTATTCCGTGTGGTGCCGAACGTAAAGAATAGCACCACCCTATTTCTTCCCGTGGGTGTCGTAAAAGGCGACTAAGGGACTTACTAGAGAATGGACAGCAGCGTTCTCTATGCATTTTAACGCCAAACTGCGATCGCCAACCCGCCTGCCAAGCGTGGCGATTATGGCAAACCGTTTGGGGGAGGCCTATGTCCAGCAGTGGACGTCTTTCGGCTGAAATAAAAAAAATGACATACGGCTATTAAAACAAAAAAATGTAACATACACACATACATGTCCAGTATAAGCTGATCTCGCATTGTATAAGATTCCGTACAGTGCAAAATCAGCGTAAACTGGAAAGGTATAGCTTGATGTGTAGCCGTGTGTACTGTAAGTGCTTTATTTCCAGTAAAATAGGGTTTGGGGCGAAGATCCTGGACATAAATTGTATCACAAAGAATCACTTTTTCGATGCACAGCCCAGTTGACGGACGCCAGACAACTAATGTCAAACGAAGGGTGCGCGTCGTCTATTTCTCAAACGGCTTCTAGAACATTCTAGAAGCAACGCCCTTATTGGACAAAGTTCGAAACGTTATAAAATCTTTTTCAAATTTTTTTGTTTGTCTGTCTGTTCATTCTGGTTAATCTGCGAAACGGCTGGACTGATTTTGACGGGGCTTTAACTAGTAGATAGCTGATGTTGAGAGTAACTTAGGAACGCGAATGCGCGTGCTTTTATTTTAATCATGCGGGTGAAGCAGCTAATGACAACATATAAATTAAAATCACACAAAAAACAAAATTCCGGAAATCTTCAAAACAATAAATCGTGTGTAAGAGGTAAAGAAATGTTGTATTGTACGGAAATCATATACAATGCGAGAACAGCCTAGGCTGGAGATGTGTGGCTTGATGCGTAGCCGTGTGTACCTCGTTAACGGCAAAACTATGTAAATGTCTATTAACTGCTCCCAACTTACGATGTTTTATTTTATTTTATATTTTTTTTACAAACTTCACTGACATAATGTTTTTCTTGATTGACATTATTATACCTACAATTTTAATTTCAACAAGGTTCTAACTTTTATTATTTTAATCATATTTTATATGTTTTTTTTTGTTAATGTGAGGATGTTGTAGGCTTAATAGACTGTAGATCTGTAGACCATTTTCTATTTTGTTAAGTACCTGGTACTTTTGACGGGCCTACGCTGTCCTCTTATACCTGTAAACACTGTAATTTGAAAACATTGTAAAAACAATTTTTTTTTAAAGAGTAACCGTGGAGTTTCTTGCCGGCTCATCTCCATAGGAAACAACCAATTGGAACCGTGCACCTAGCTTCTGACTTTTCATAAGTGCATGTAGGCTTATCAGAAATAAAAATATTTTTGATTTGATTTGATTTGATATAGAAAAAGTGGATATTATAGTAGATACACACAGAGGAAAGTCTGTAAAACGTCTTCAAGAATTTAAGGCTGGTGTTATGGAAGAAGAAGCCATTGAACCCTTTAGGAGCACGCCCAAAAACAGGATACTTTACTTAAAACCTATCTAAACAGATAGATTTTACAATAACAATCCTTTGATAAACACATATTTTACTCAAGTAATCTGATAAAAGTAAAGACCACAAACTTCTAAAAGTTCAAACTGACACCAACTTCCCACAATTCCTAAACTTAAGCTCCAACAAACTGGTGTGAACTGGTGGAATCCAGTAAAAACCGGTTAAATCCGGTGTCCGCTGCCCCTATAAGATAAAACGGAGCTTTCACTTAATCTTAAGATTTCATGACTTGTTCGTTCAGGCTTCTTCCGAGACTTGTACAAAGGCAAGCATTAAAAGGGAGTTTAAACCAAGGATTACATAAATACCTCAGGATTTTGAGTTGGGAAATAATGGAGATGTGTTGTTTTTGGAAATGAAGACAGGTTAATAATACCGAAATTAAAGTTATAGTGAAAACATTCAGAAACAATATTAGTGAGTTGCAGCTGAACATCAGCGTCAGGTGCTGACCTTGTCTTGTCATCTGACTTATGCTGTGGTGTGGCCCTTTTGGCATAGGAACGAGCCTAACAAGATCTTGACTTCTGATTTTTCTGAGTTAAATTATCATAGTTCCGTCCACTAAGTAATTAATTAGTTTAATTACGGGTAGTTATTTAATCTAGCTCAAATGTTGGCCAGTTTAAGAATGATATAATGCTAACAAGTTGCTTGTTCCCATGAACTAAAATTATTATTTGTTATACAAAAGTGAAGAAGTAAAATCAAACAAACCATGTATGATGTAAGAAAGACGGGTGATTATTGTGTACATGTCACATTGTTGATATAAGCATAAGCATAATCAGCCTATAATGTTCCCACTGCTGAGACACAGGCCTCCTCTCTTCGAGAGGGACTGGGCTGTAATCTACCACGCGGGCCCAGTGCGGGTTGGTAGATGTCACATGTCTTTGAATTGTTGGTTCTAGGACATGCCGGTTTCCTCACGATGTTTTCCTTCACCGTTTTGAGATCAGTGGTGATGAAATTATTTACACAAAGTAAAGCGCCTGCCTGGGTTCGAACCTCGTAAGTCGGGGCCGTTACCACTGGGCCACCACTGTTCTCATTGTCGATATAAATAAAATGAATTTGTTCTGGCAAATATGCTATCTTGATTATAGTAATAATCATATCCTACTAATATTATAAACGCGAAAGTTTGTAAGTATGGATGGATGGATGTTTGTTACTTCATCACGCTCAATCGGCTGGACCGATTTTGATAAAAAAATTGTATGGAGGTAGCTGACACCCTGGATTAACTGGAGGTAGCTGACACCCTGGATTAACATATAGGGTACTTTTTTATCCCGATATTCCCACGGGATCGAGACTTACGCGGGTGAAACCGCGGGGTGCAGCTAGTATATAAAAACATATATTATATTCATAAACATATATTATTATATTATATATTCCAAACATTTTAATCACAAATATCAAAATGTATCTTAGTTAGTCTGCATTTTTTACAATGCCAATAAACGTTTATTCTTACTCTCTTTCTTAAGTATTTTTGGATTCTTAAAAAAACGACCGTATAACTCAAAGAGCTTTGTATCTGTTAAGTTTTTTGAAATAAGTTCATTATCAAACTGACTTTGTTTCGACTCTGAGTTGTTGACGTCGTATTTTCCGTTCGAACGTAACTTGGTTTTCTCTGTCAAAAATCTGGTGTTTTACAGAATACCAGTACCGCCAACCTTTAAATCTGTGGGAAACAAGGAATTATTCTAGCATAATGTGAAATTGCTACCTTACCACTTCTAAACAATTGAGTAACAGAAAACTCTACAACACCAATTAAGAATTTTCCACTTCCTAAAAGATAAAGACGATTAGTCCAAACTGGGAGTCAAACCCCACACTCTTTTTAAGGGTCCCCGAAAAGATCAATTGCAATCAATTTCAATTGTATTAATATTGTTAATAGCCTTAATTGCATTTGACGACCAATTTGCGCATCGATCACGTAAAAATTGATAATTGCAAATGATCGTTTCGGGAATCCTTTAGCCTATTTTGTGAATATACTTGTGATTATTATGATCGTCAATTCAGAATACCTTATCTTAATAGCATATCTGATTTATTTCCGCAATCTGAGGCAAATACCTATTAAATTGTCAAAGGAAACCGGCTCTAAAGGGAGTGTGAATAATCCCCATTAGAAATGGCTGAGGTGCTGTTTTTATGGGAAATTGACGCTTTTTATTGCAGATTATGGTATTTTCTATGATGATCATATGAAGAAGAATGTATATGGAGCACATAAAACACGTGGAATTTACAGTTTTGGTAATCATTTTATGTTTAAAAGGGGAATGCATGTGTATTTTATTTTCCGAGATTCTTTTGCAAAATTTGAAGACAAGAATGAAGATTTGACTGCTTCGTTGGTCTAGTAGACACAAGCGCTGATGCTGAGTATGTGGTCTTAGTTTCGATTCCCGGGTCAGACAAAGGGTGTTTTTCCATTAGGGATTTCTCAGTAACAGCTTGTAGTCTGGATTTGTACCCGGTTGGTGGCAATAGGCTTGCCCCTATTACATGGGACTTAAACAAAATTGGCTAAATGTTGACGTTTTTTTTTTATTTAGGATGGGTTTGCTCTTGACCTTAGTCTAAGGCAGAGATGACAGAGACAAAGTTGACGATGGAGTGAGCTTACGCAGAAGAAGCCTGTTCACTCTAACTTTGAAGAGATTAGGGTTGTCTGCGTTCGGAAACACAGACGATGATGTGCAGGTGATGATGTACTATAGGTTCACCTACACAGCTTACTCCTTCATGGCATAGAGGCGGGATGCTATGGAAACAAAGTTTAGTAGCCCCAAAATAGGCATATCGTGAATAGATAAAATAATTTTGAATCATTTGTCCTTAGCACAGAACGTGCGAAAACAACCCGATAGAGTTATCTCTAAGGCTAGAACTATTAATATCAGTCCTTTTCTATTCCTTAGAGGAATCGGTGACCGTTCTTCTCAAAGAATAATTCGCACAAACTCCGTTCGAAAAGGGAATACCTTAGGAGTGACGTTTCGTGAATTTCTGTTCGACTAAATAAGAGGTGGGTTTCGTTACATCGACAATTTTACTGATGGTTAAGTTATCCACCATATTATCTTTACTGAATTTATTTATTTTTCTGTGGCGGTCGGTTTGTGGATTGGTGATCAAATATTGAGACCCCTCCGTGCCTAGACAAAAATAATTAGATCTCTAACCCAATGAGTTCTCCATGGCCGCGCGAACGTAACGTAGAGGATTCTCTACGTTACGTTCGCGCGGCCAACTTAAAACCCTTATAACTTCTTTATAGCTACTTTGACTAATTTTTGGTTTGTTCGCTTCGATTTTGACAAATTCCGATATTTTTTTTGACGAAGATTCTTTTTGTTTGGAAAACTTGGCGGAGTGTGCGTTACGATTGCTCCTGTCATTCAAGTAAGATATTTTGCAAATATGGGTATAAAAACGCGGTGACATAAAAAATATAGGTAATTAACAACAGCCAGAAGGCATATTTAGCCAGAAGGCATGCAAAAGTACAAAAAAAATACAATAGAGATAGCAAGTACCTACTTAATAATAAAGTTAGACAATGTCAATTATTATAATTTAATTATGATTGAATTATGAAGTACTTCAATGGTTCTAAGTAGATCTTTAACGGTGGTTATGGGCAGACAAAAACCCAATCCCCCTTATTACAAAACAAAGTTTATCTTCAGACCCAGGTTTAAAACATGGAGCCATTATTAAATTTCGAACTTTATTCTGACTGTGGTAAAGTTCCTTAACTTAGGTACCGAACTAAGTTTTCAGTTTTGTTTAGAGAACGGTATTTCAATCACTGTTACGTTCTTATTACAAAAATTGGCTGCACGGTTTAAGCCATGTCAAAATATAAATGTTGTTTTGTATTAAGGCGGAATAAGTCTGACAACCAGTCTTACCAAGGAGTATCGTGTTACCAAGTAATTGAGTTGTGGAAGTCAGATAGCAGTCGATCGATGTGAAATACTGGTATTCAGCTACATACGGTTAGACTGGAAGCCGACCCGAACATGGTCGGAAAAGGCTAGCTAGGCAGATTAAGATTTGTTTTTTATACTTGCACTTACACAGCTCAATGGAAGGCACATGAAAATTTAGGCAAAAAGACAGGAGTCTTAGTTAATAGAATAGAATAGAATAGAACTGTCATTATTCAAGTAACTTAGACTCAAAATTTATACTTCACAAAAACAAACAAATGGAACTGGATCACCGTTGTGGCAACCCATGTGAGATTGGGCACGCCACAATTGTGGCGATAAGTCCCCTCTTTGAGGAGTGGTCCTCCCCGGACATGATTGCTTTGGGAGGTTCCTGTTCAGGATAAAGCGGGAGGAAACGCCCGGGTGTCACCACTGTGTGGATCGCCCGGAGAACACGGTGGAGCATACGGTGGAGGTCTGCCCAGCTTGGGCAGAGCACTGCCGTGTCCTCACGGAGGCGATCGGCGGCGGCGATCTCTCGCGTCCGGCCCTGGTTCAGGCCATGGTTCGGAGCGAGAGTGCATGGGAGGTCGTCACCTCCTTCTGCGAATTAGTAATGCTTGCGAAGGAGGAGGCGGAACGCGTGAGGAAGAGGCAAGGTTCGCGCCCTCGCGCCCCTAGTCGCCGCAGGAGACGCCCCGGGCGTCGGGAGTCGCAAGCCGATTTCCGGCCACCGTAGGCGCGGGCCTGCGGACGGTGAGCGATGGGTAGCTCACCATCCGATAACGACCAGGCCCGGGTCGACGGCACGTCGTATTCCACGCGCGCCTCAAAGAGTTGTCAGCACCAACTGACGGGGTCCGCTAGGGCCAATGCCTGCCAGGGTTGCGAGTTTGTCTGAAAGGATATCCCTTTGCCCAGATCACGTCTAAACGAGTAGTGTTAATGATTTGAAAAAAAAACTTTTTACAAAAAAATAGTAACCGACTACCAAAAATAACACTACAAAGTGAAAAATAACTTTAATTTCGGAAATCGGTGTCTTTGGATCTGTATTTGAGTTTTCTGCCACCGACTTCCGAAATTAAAGTTATTTTTCACTTTGTAGTGTTATTTTTGAAAGTCGGTTACTATTTTTTTGTAAAAAGTTTTTTATTTTTCACTTTTTAGTGGGTCAGTTTTGAATTTATCTAAGTTACAATAGCCTAATGTTAACTGCTCATCACCTTTTATAAAATATTGCTTTTCCCGATGCTGGGACGTTGGTTGTTGAGGAGTTCTCCTGGTAAGAACCAGGAGAACTGCCACTCACCATATGCATAGTGACGAGCATAAATTTCTTAATCGCAACCCGTTATATAGGTACTCATTATTATATTGTTCCGGTGGCCATCTGTGGTGTCCATCATCAGTTCCACTTCACCAAATGGTGCTTTCGGAGAGTAAATGCACGAGTTTCGATAAAAAGTTCCCAAATTGCTATAAGTTTGCATATAAAATTTGAGGGTTTCCCTCGATTGTCATGGGATTCCCTCATCAGATTCTGATTTGGTAGCAATGGGACCACCTCGGAAGTATACCCTTTCAAACAAAAAAAGAATTTTCAAAATCGGTTCATAATTGACGGAGTAATCGCGTAACAAACATACAAAAAAAAAACATACAGCCGAATTGAGAACCTCCTCCTTTTTGGAAGTCGGTTAAAAATATATGATAAATTAGAGCATTTTCTCAATAGCTTAATATGTGAATATTTTAGATTATGTTTATATTACATAGTGAAATTAATTTGTAAAGTTATGTTTAACGCGGATAAAGAACTCGGAATGGCGCAAAATCTACCAAACGTTTTTTTCTGAAACCTTCACCAATTTAAAGATAATTTAATTATTGATCTTTTAGTATACGCGTTTTATTAAAATATCTTTTGTTTTGTGTTTAATAAATTAATAATGTGTCAAATTGGGGACAGAGCTAGTTGATGGGCGAATCCTATTACTGGCTGAACGTATGACGCGTTGCGTGAGCTCAGTACAGAACACGCAAGCTAACTAATCAAGGTCACTGGCATATATCTGCGTCTTAAGACGCAACAGTGAAACACACCCTAACTTATGGCTACTTTTGTATTCTCGAGCCGTTTCTAGCCGCAGTGGCTAATGGCACCAGTCGTCATAAGTATGTGGCCTTATCTTCACGCTTAGTCCCAAGAGGATCCAGTCTGAGACATTCGAAATGGTTCTTCGTTTTGCAGTTTAGAGATAAATTGATACAAACGAAGTTGTTTATAATGTTTACATAAAGTTGAATTTGTTTTTAATGTTCTGTGAGTCATACTTTATCTTAACAAAGAAAAATGTGCCAGTAGTGTTTACTTAATAATATAATGATACTAGCTGCGCCCCGCGGTTTCACCCGCGTAAGTCTCGATCCCGTGGGAAAGCCACCCTTAAAAATAGATAGTTGCTGATTCTGAGACCTACTGAATATACATATAAAATTTCATAAAAATCGGTCAAGCCGTTTCGGAGGAGTATGGTAACTAACATTGTGACACGAGAATTTTATATAAAAGATTTATCTTTGTAAGGCGTACGAAGGGTTGAAGTCTAATCGCAGAGGCCTGTTACACGTTTTTAATGGAATGAGACATTAACCGACGATTATCCCTGTTCGCACAGTCCTATAAGTTACGAAACAACTTGAATTGTATAGCCTTATCTATGCACTCAACGAAACAAAAGTCACCTTACAACGCTTCATAGATATTTTTTGTTTACGAAACGTTAACCATAAAAAAGCGATAAAAAATAGTTCATGGTCAATTAAAACGGGGGACGCGCGCTCGCGGGGCAGGAGTGAGTGGATAGAGTCGACTCAGCTCATTATGGATGTCAGGCGCATCCGTCACACCCTTCCACACTTTGAGCATAACGCCTACCTGGCCACATGCCCTTCTGGTGTCCAGCATATGATATCCCAGATATCTTAAGAAGAATTTGGTAGGATAGAGGTTAGGCTAGTAACCGAGAGTTCTTCTGTAAAGAAAACGCAGAAATGCTTTTTGCACTTTTTCTAGAAGAAGTGCATACTTTGCTTCGTGCGGATTCCATACAGAAGAACTAGCTTCTAGCTTGGTTCGGACAAGTGTGCTATTTATGAGCCTTATTACTTGCTCGTTGCGAAAATCTAGCCTTTTAAAAGATACTTTGGCAACTGTAGAAATCCCACTATGCACTCTTCCTGACCAATGATTTATATAATATACAGAGATAAGATGGCAGATGGTGACTAGTACACTTAATAATGGACCCCCGGAAACTGTCGCTAGCACAGTGACGTAGTGGCAAGAGGGCAACATGTCCTGAAGTGCTTGAGGAGTGGAGAGGTATTCCACGGCTATCAGGATAAACCCAGTGCCCGAAGATGGTCAAGATCCCTACCAGCATCTTACTGGAATACTTCCTTCCTCTGAGCACGTTTGCTCTTGTGAATCTCCACTCTAGCCGGCCAATAAAGGCAAGAAAGAAGTGCAGAAGAACAAACCTTCTCTCAGAAGATAGGGTCCGTGGGGTCGCTACTGCCCAACAGCTCGCCACATGCTGCCCTGCGGGTTTATGTATCTCTCTTGGTCTGGCTCCTCACCCTAGGCCTGTTTTGGTAAATACTCTACCGGCACAGACCTAGAATTCAGGAGCATGCAAGCCGTGGCATTATTATTATTATAATGCTAAAGACTGTGACGCTTATCTTGATTTTTGGCATAATCAACACTTTTCATTGTTGCATTTACAAAGCCACAATTATGGTACAGTCAGCATCAAAAGTCGATGACCACATTCAAATTTTCAAAATCACTGTACATTATATATTATTATATTATTATTTATATTATTGATTTTGAAAATCTAAATGTAGTCATCAACTTTTGATGCTGACTGTACGTCCCTAATATAAAAAGTTTAAAAACCTTTTTCAGTTTTACCATTAGTACTTTTTTTGCTTGCTGCACTAACCCAAAAACAAATTCTCTACCCTCATATTAACAATTAGAGTAGAAAATGATATAGCTCTAAATACAGGCCGGTAGAATATGATTTTTGCTAAAAGCCGCCTGCTAAAAGCTAGCACACCATATTAGCTTGCGGTAACGCGTTGCCGGTAATAGGAAGATAGGAAACAGAAGTTCTATAGGAAACTCCATATGAAAGAATCTTCTTCTCATAAGAAGTCATAAAATATTCTTTCACGACTTGAATATAACCGGCGAAATGTGTGTGTACAGTCAGCCTCAAAAAGACGTATACATCGTCAAAAATTAATTTGATTGTGTTTTTGGGGCTGACTGTACTAAGGACTATGATAATAGGTAATACGGGCTGGTGTCCGCAACTCCACGTCAATGCCCGTATTTTGCGTACGGGTGGGAAAATCGATTATTCGATCCACCCCAGCTCCTCAAGGAAGGCCAGCAACGCCTTGGTGTTGCTGACAATCTGACGTAGGATACCTGGGTTACCGAAGTACTTTTCCCTGTATGTGGCGACCACCGGGCAGTTTAACAGCACGTCTCGATCTAGCGGTTTAGGCTGTTCGTTGTGTGTCAGCGAATTAATGAATAGATTTAAGATTTTTATCCATATTGCTCACCTCACAACGCTTCGGCGTCCCGTTGTACCGTATTGCCACCATTGACCTGCACCATCAATGGTGCAGAGGAGACTAATTGGTTTCGTTCGCACCATTAATCTTAATACAACTAATTCACCATACTTTTTCCGTGTGCACCCTTGACCTGCATCATCAATGGTGCAGAGGAGACTAATTAGTTTTCGTTTGCACCATTAACGTTATTCAGCTAGTCGACCGAGCTCTGCTCGGATGCAAATAGAAAAAAAAATAGAGGAAAACCTTAACAAAACGAAAACAAAAATAAAAAATCTGTTCAAAGCTGGGGTTTGAACCCGCGATCATCAGCATTGAAGGTTAACGTGAGGTCAACACTTAAAACAATCGGCCACACAGACGGCAATCACGGCGGCGAAATTTTGAAACATACTGGGCGTGTAAATCTGTTGCATGAAAATACGGAGAAAACGAATTGTCCCAGACATGAGACAGATCGATTTTTCGCCCCCGTAAAAATTGTATTGCAATCGTTAGAGCCGATCGAGAAAGTGAAAATATATACAATTATTTATGTTTATACAAATATTGCTCGTTTAACAGTCTATGATACTCGTACAACTACTTCATCATACTTTTCTAGTCATAGGTAAAATAAATACCAATAACAGGCCGTATTTTGTTTGTGTGCGGAACCACTTTTTTATACATATAAATAAACAACCAAAAAGCAACAAAATAAATTCCACAACTACCTCATGTAATAATATAAAAATAATGATGCCACACAAACACTTATATTGTGTTGTAGCCTAAAATTAAAAATTTCATCTTTATATCAAGAACACTGAGTTTACCTTAACTTTTCTAAAAATAACGGCACATCAATGTTGCCATTAATTCATTGCATTTGTACATGCAATATATATTTATTACGTATCTTAACGTGTTTTGCCCTGTTTTATAAGGGTATGTTGTTAATGCGTTAACAGCATTAAAAGCGGCATCCTGCCTAAGCACAGCTAAGCATTTATTAACATTCAGAGGTCTTCTTCTTCTTCTTGAAGCAGTTATTAATATACATTCCATTCCATCCCTCACAGACGTTGTTCGTACGATGCCGCTCACCGAAACAGCACCACAGTGTCTTCTTGGGCATCCAAAAACTTTTTACGTAATTTTCAAATTTTTGCATATTAAGATATCCTTCTACAACATCATTTTCCGAAACTATGCAATCCCATCTATCATCAATACTTGATACAGGCAAAAGAGGCAGGACAGTGCATAGAGATCCAATTTTACTAATTTTGACTGTTTTGCTTTCCTCCATAACTGATTTGAAAATGGAAATAACATCCATGATGCTTAGCTAAAGGAAAAATAAGTACCTACTTCTTACGGCACCGATAAACGATTGTTCGTAGTCCGATATAAATTTATAAGGGTTCCATTCTGGAATTTGCGACTTAATCATTTCCAACATTAGATAATATTAGAACATGCAAAGAGGAAATACCTACAACCGCATTGATTGATAGTATAGTGTCATCTCAATGGTGAAGATGATACCATACTATCAATGCGGTTTCGTTTGCACCATTCTCAATGGTGCAGATGAAACCAATAACAATGCAGTTTCATTTGCACCATTAATGGTGCAAACGAAACTAATTAGTCTCCTCTGCACCATTGATGGTGCAGGTCAATGGTTCATACGGTACAACGAGTTCGGCGTAATAGAGGTAGAGCACTCTCGATATGTCGCCATGTAAATTTTTCCAGAATAAAATCGTGTCTTTATTCTCAATTATGCGTGGAATTCATATTAGCGGGGAAGTTTTAAAAACTAGAGACTTGACGATATAAGATTGATATGTTTTTAGATAGCCTTGATAAAATATATAACAAATAATGTAATAAAAAAATTACGTGTAGTGCTTTCCGCTGGGAAGTGTGTTCTGTTTCTCGTCACGATTGACGTCGTCAAACACAATGGATTAATCTAAATCTTCTTCTATAAGTTTTATTTCTAATTTTGGATGAGCCCTATTGAATTTCGTTATCAAACTGTTCAAAAGATATTAACAAATCTATGAATATTCTTAGATTTATTTCATAAAATTTATTGTCAGCATATTTCCGTCTGTGAAGCGTGCACTTTTGGATTTTCCAAAATTTAATTTCTATCCCTCAAGTAGGTAGCAGTTTCTGTTTCGTTTTGAAATGAAAGGTTGCCAGAAAAATTGCAGGCACGTACGGTTTTAACTGTGTCTCAAATTCATATTTCAGGCGTTCATAGTAACCACGTTCCGGATTATAACCATACATATGCGTATTGGGCATACAACGGCATGCTGTTTAAGTTATCATAGACGCGTTTTAATAGATGCTTGAGGATGTTGAATGACAGCGGTCATGGTCGGTAGAAAGAGTGGCCAATTAATTTGTGGAGCCTGTTCAAAACCGTTATATTTTTATTATATTCTTTGTTTCGTGAATGGCTAGAAATAAACCTTCTGCATTTCCTTTATTTGTGATGTTAGTGCACTTACGTTCAGTTTAAAATGAGCCATCATTTTTTAATTTGGGATTCCTCTTGTATTTTTTTGCTGGACCGTGAGATTGGAGTTTATTCATATTATGTCTGCAATATTTGTTAAATTGAAGAAAGTTTTCCCCTATTTCTTCCATTTTGTTAGACGGTAACTGTGAACAAGATATCTGGGTCAATGAGAATTTTTTACAGTTTTTTGTAGTAGGTAATGTACTTGACGGCACGGTTGGCGCAGTGGTTAAGCGATTGACTGCTGCGCTGCGTGTCGCAGGTTCGATTCCCGCACGGAACAAATATTTGTATGATCTGCAAGTAGTTGTTCCGGGTCTGGCTGTTTGTGTATGTGAGTTTAAATGTTTGTAAACGCACCCACAATACAGGAGTACCTAATTCCTAGTGTGGCGCAACGTTTTAAAAAAAAGAAAGATAGAAGACTTATGGCTCCTTGTTTCGGCGATTTTTGTGTGAATGTATTTCTTTCTGACAAAAATCGCCGAAAAAATCACTCGTGGGCGAGCACCCTTAAGCAATTTATTTATTTATTTATGCACAATTTATTACCAAAGTATAGGCTGTTGACATCACAATATACATAGCAATGGCACAAATAGTATGCCGTCTGTGGAATTGGTCAAGGAGCCCATAACAAAATATGCAAGGATGGTTACTGGTTACTGGCAGCCTATATCATCTCACTGCTGAGCAAAGGCCTCCCCCATGATTTCCTGCTGTTTCGCTAGGGCCAGTGTATGTTCATCAAAACCGTAGTAATACCAAAATAATTCTAACACCATGAACCAGTCATAGTTTCAAGTCCCCAACCAATCTCATAAAAAACAACAATAATCCGTCATTACAACGTATCAAGACCCGTGGCCTAGAAACTGACAGAACCGTACAAAAAAGCGCTTGAGTCGGTTTCAAAGCGTAATGCAATGTGCATAATTGT
Source organism: Tiliacea aurago (assembly GCA_948098905.1). NCBI lineage: Eukaryota > Metazoa > Arthropoda > Insecta > Lepidoptera > Noctuidae > Tiliacea > Tiliacea aurago. Next base: position 25,820,159 of record OX402581.1, on the reverse strand, counting down.
AGTGTTGTGGCGACACACGTCCGCTGTCACCGTAACCCATTTGCACCGTTCCATAAATCATACCACAGCACTACGGATGTTGGGGACTTAGGGAAATATGGAGGAAGGGGACTTGAGTTGAGATTGATATTATTTTGATATGAATCTATGACGGAGTTGTATTGTTGACATACCCCTAGTCTGGCGATGGCATCGTTTAGTTTTTGCATAATTTACATGGTCATCTTTGTACTCGTTTTAGCATGATTTTTGATTAGATTTTCAGCTGCAAACAGATCATCTCTTAAGTTTTCGTGTAGCGTTGTAAGTCATCATTCTGTACTTATGTATTACTTCCCAAAAAGAAGATTTATTTCCTCTTCATTGCTCATATTTGAAATTTAAAACTCCTGTAACAATAAAGAGGAATATATTTGTTTGGTCTCGTAAGAAATCTTGACGGATGATGGAAATTTTATTAAGACCCAGATATATGCCAGTGACCTTGAGTGGTTAGCTTGCGGGTTCTGTACTGAGCTCACGCAACGCGTCGTACGTTCAGCCAGTAATAGGACTCGCCCATTAAGTAGCGCTGTCAACAATTTGACGCATTATTATTTTTTTATACACAAAACAAAAGGTATTTTAAAAAAAAACGGGTATACTTAAAGATCAATAATTAAATTATCTTTAAATTGGTGAAGGTTTCATAAAAATACGCTTGGTAGATTTTGCGCCATTCTCAGTTTTTTATCCGCGTTAGACATAACTTTACAAATTAATGTCACTATGTAATATAAACATAATCTAAAATATTCACATTTTAAATTATTGAAAAAATGCTCTAATTTAACATAATTATATTTTTTTCGAATCATTAACACTACTCGTTTAAACGTGATCTTCAGTATAAAATCATTAAAAGTCGGTTATCGTCGCCTTAAGTTCCTTTATCTAGCAGTGATTCTTTCAACAAAACATAACATAAAATAACATCGCACCTATTCCCCGAAGAGTTGGGCAGAGGTGAACCTATCAATTTACTAATCAACTTTACTATCAATTTATATTTTAAACGACTTTAAAATTGATCTTGCCTGAATTAAGCATTTCCTTCAAAACATTAATATGTTAAGACGTTAGTTTTAATGGCAATAAAAAAAAATGAAAAAGTGTTTATTCAGATTATTAATATAAATACACAACATTTACTTCTGCCAAACTGCACAGCAGTTTGTTGGCAGACGTAGCTCCTTTTTTTTAATTCCGCCCATAATACAATAATTTTCTAAAAGTCCAAACTCTTTGCGCACACCCCGACTGGCGACAGATTTTAAAATGGATGACAACCATCGTTTCGCTTTGTGCCCCAGTGAGTGACTATGCAATTTGGCGGCATTCTTCTTCGCTGTCATTCATTTGTGGATCTGTGTCCTAACTTATGTGTCCGTGCATATGTAAGCGATAGTCGAGGTTTTTTGGGAAAGCGTTGGCTCTTTGATGAGTCAGAATAGTAATGTTTGTGGTCCTCTGTGTTTTAGATATTGTGATAGGTTTTTGTTGCTTCTTCTACAAACATATTTATTGTTTAGGCATGTTTTGGTTCTTATCCAAAGAGCTAAGTATAGTGTCAACACTCTCTCTTTGATTGTCATTTGTCATTAAGTTTTCGATCTTTGTGTCCTACTTGTGTCGGTGCATAATTATGTAAGCGATAGTCGAAGTTTTGTAGGAAAACATTGGCTCTTTGATGAGTCAGAATAATGATGTTATGATAACCCTGTTTTTAGGGTTCCATAGTAAACAAGGAACCCTTATAGTTTCACCATGTCCGTCTGTCTGTCTGTCCATCCGTCTGTCCCCCCCCGGCTTAGCTCGGAGAGGCTTAGTCCTAGAAAGCTGTAATTAGGCATGGGTGTACGTATTAATCACGCCGAGAAATAAAATCTTGAAAAACATTTTTTTTTAGGGTACTTACCTCCCTTGCACGTATAACGGGGATGATATTTTTTTTTCATCTAATACATGAACGTTGGATATAATGTGCCGTTTAAAAATATTGTGGGTCTGTGAAAGCCATTTTTCAATTCTGAGATCCGTTATTATTAGATAACTATAGATATCCGTAATATTAAGCTTTAAAGTGCTATTTATTGTTAGAGTCAAGTGCCCCCTCCCCTGCCAACTAAATGGTTGGTTTTGGATATGTGAAAAAAATCATGGCAGTAGTATATATAACGAAATTAAAAGGAAAACTATCACAGCTAAGTAGGGTTAACAAGTTAACGAGTAATAGTCTACCAACTTGATGAATTGACGGTATCGTATATCGATGTATGGAAGAACATGTTTTTAAACTACAATGTTAAGTTTGTTTTTGGCATAAATTTATCCTAACTTTAATGCACTGCTTTTTTAAAGCACTTGGCCGGTTTTTTTAAATTTTATTATAACTTTTTGTAGCCCGCACTGGCATGATATTGTTTAGACATGTTCTGGTGGGTATTCAAACACCTAAGTATAGCGTGAATATTTTCTCGTTGATTGTCATTTGTCATTTATTTGTGGAGCTGTGTCCTAATTTATACATCGCTGCATACGTAAGCGATAGTTGAAGTTTTTTTGGGTGCACGCTGGCTCTTTGATGACGAAGAATAGTGATGTTATGTGGACCACTGTGTCTTTAGATGTTGTGATAACTTTTTGGTAGGTACTTCTATTCATATGTGCTTGGATTAAGCACATTTTCATACACTGTAAGCATTAAGGCTCGTACAGATGCGTACGATACTCTTTGTAAGACTGATTTTCAAATTTTCGGGCTTCTGACGACCCGTAAGGACTGTCAAAGATCCACGAATGACAGCCGGGATCAACAGCTTAACGTGCTTTTCAAGGCATGGAGGAGTCTCGGTATGTAAATATGGTCACCCATCCACGGACCAACATGAAAAGATTTATAGTGCCCACTTGTAATAATTATTATGGTCGAAGGTGTAGAATTTTTTTAGTCCCATCTATTTTTAATTACCTTCCAGTGGATATAAACAACTGTATCACAAATACCTCCTTTAAAAATAAAATACATAAGTAGGTACCTTTTTCATATGTTTTGTGAAAGCCTCGCTGCAGAGGATACATAAAAGGGAAAAATTAAATTGTTTGTATGTTCAACCTATATCTATGTGAAAAAGTGTCATTATAAAACCAAATTTTAAGCTTTAGTTACAAAAAAAAGGAGCTACGTCTGCCAACAAACTGCTGTGCAGTTTGGCAGAAGTAAATATTATGTCTTTTTAATTAATAATCTGAATAAACACTTTTTAATTTATTTTTTTTAATGGTTCGACCCGTGCGGCTGTTATTATTACTTAGCCGCGAGCTCCGAGAAAGAATTAAGGTTATAGGGCCTTAATTCACCAATTAAGGTTATAGGGCCCTAATTCACCAATTAAGGTTATAGGGCCCTAATTCACCAATTTTGACGTTTTCTAAATAACTTCTCTTTACTTTCATCCATAGGTACTTAATTCAATAAAAACAGATAACACAAGACCACCCACAATATAAACAGATAGCTAGCCTAGACAAAGGGGTGTTAAGCGATATCCCATGCATGGCCTGTCAGGCCGCATGGCGCTCTATATCTATTTATACACGAGGGTGTGAATTGACTTGTGCATCATATAACAGCTCTGGGCACCGCAGTCTGACTGCGGTAGGGGTGGACAACATTTTCTGCATTGTTTTATTAAATTGACTAAAATGTTTTGATACTAAACGGAAGCGGGAGCGCTACTATAAGGAAGCGCAAACTAAGCAGGTTATCCTGATGTTCGACGCTAGATTTTTAAACCTTTAGTCGGAAAGAGATGGAGAGCCGTGTATTGAGTTGTTGACAAATATTGTTTAATATATATTTTTTAATAATAAATAATAACATTTATCTAAACATTTTTACAATTATTGCTTTAAAACTATTTTTACATAATAATTCTGTCTGTAACTGTTTGTGACATTTTGTTATGCGGTGGTCCTCAAACTAGGCGGTGCCTGTATCTTGGGGACCTGAGTTTTGATACATTCCGTTTAGATTTAGTATGTGATGATTTAGTAAGATTAAGTATGTGATTTTGATACATTCGTTTTAGATTTAGTATGTGCCATGTAATAATTTAACAATTTATCGATAAATTGAAAATGATTGCGGTAACACGCAAAGTTACAACTGTTTCCAGTAGACAACAGCGGATAGCTTTAAAAGCTATTTTGAATACCTTTGCTTTCGTTATTTTTTTATACATTTATAACCGTTATTAAAACACGATTTCAGCAATCGTAAGCTTCCATATTCTAAATACTTCTTTGAACAGATTGTCACAGCACAATTTTCGATCTTTCTTCCATACAGTTAAATAAGAAAACTCTATACAAATAAACATACATACGGTTTTATATTGAGATGTCTCAACTCGCATGATATTACCGCCTGAAGCGACGGGATTGTCGACTGTACTGTACCAGCCACGAATATTGAGTGGAGTTATTAAAATACGTCTGGTTTTTAAGGAAAACTGCTTATGATTTTAGATGTTATAATATTTTATTAAGATAAAACGGTACTTCTATTTAAAATAGTAAATGAGAAAAAAATTGGATTAGTTTTTTAAATGAATAAAACAATGTATAAAAGGTAACTGAGCAGTTATATGTAAAATTATTATTAATTATTCATTCAATCAATGTATTGTGTCTGGCGAACGTAACACAAAATTAGGTCTGCAACCATTTTTTTTTAATCATCAAGTAATTATATTGTTCTACTTACTTATTAAAAGAACGGTGATTATTACCCGACACTAGCTACCAGAGAGATGGGGTTATAGTCTCATTGGCTACATAATAATATGTTCATTTGTGTTAGTTTATAAAATTTCGTATTTATACTCAAGGAAAAAAAAAATTAAAGTTTTTTAATCAATACACGATTTTCATTACCCAAAAACTAAACGCTCAATAATTCAAATGTTATGCACCCCTGTCCCATGTCGGGGCTCACTTGACCATTCAAATTTATGGGTTGTCGCCGCCATCGGCTTACAGGCTGTGTTTAAACTATACCATTATTGATTAACATATTATTTGTCGATGAATATGTATGTTTGTGGTAGTGTTAGCTTTCTGCTGTACAGGGAAATGGGGTTGGGTAGTACAGAATATTTAACGAGAAAATGTTTAGACAATTTTTAAACGTCCAAGAATTATCTTCTGTGTCCTATTTTTAAGGAAAAATATAAGGTACGTCTTATGTCGTTCCATTTAAAATACTGGTGTTCAGCTGCATCCGGTTAGCTGACCCCAACAAAGTTGGGAAAATGGTTAGGCAGATGATGATGATACGTCTATAAGCGGTAAATGAGATAAAATATAAATGAGGTAAATAAAATGACTTAAAATATAAATGAGATAGATAAAAAAAAACAGCCGAACATATAACCTCCTCCTTTTTGGAAGTCGGTTAAAAATGAGGTAAATAAAATGAGGTAAAATATAAATGAGGTAAAAGTATGTGCCCGACCCAGTTCTTGAAAAATCACTCAATCAATCAATGTCACTTTGTACTGGGATGTCTATCATTACTGAAAGGACTACCTATTGTCGCCAATAAGCCTGGTATAGTGGTGATAGATTTCGCCACCAAACGTAAAAGTTTGGCGAGTTTAGAATTAAGTAACCCCTCTGTATAATAATTTCTTTAAATAAATAAATAAATTAAAAAAAAATAAAAAAATCGAATGGCGCGCCGTGCAATGGTAGTCGATGTTACCATTCCACATGACAAGAACCTCGTGAAATCTGAGAAAGAGAAACAAATAAAATATCTCGACTTAGCACACGAGGTTGTTGACATATGGAGCGTGAGCTCGGCTGTCATTGTGCCGATTGTCGTAACGGCCAATGGCCTGATGGCCGCAAGCCTCGACCAACATCTCTCGAGGCTCTCGTTAGGCAGTTGGATTAAGGGCCTGATTCAGAAGGCAGTACTTCTCGATACGTTGATTCTCAATCAAATGTTACGTCACTTTAATAAAAATTCCATCTTTCATGAACAACAGTACGGTTTCACCAAGGGGCGTTGTACCACTACCGTTGTGTCTAACTAATAAAGAACATTTTTAACGCCTGGGAGGAAGTACAAGATGCCATTGGAATCTTTTGCGACCTCTCTAAGACGTTCGATTGCGTAAACCATGAGACACTTTTGCTGAAACTAGAGGACTATGGGATTAGGTATACAGCTCTTGATTTACTAAGATCATACCTGAAAGATAGAAAGGTTAAAGTTCAAGTGAACGGCGTAAACTCATTGGGGTCTGAAATGACAATGGGCGTTCCTCAAGGTTCAATATTGGGTCCATTCCTCTTTTTAGTTTATATTAACGATTTACCCCAATTATTTCAAAAACAACCGAAGATGGTGTTATTTGCAGATGAAACATGATTGATATTTAAAATAGACCGACAGTCACAAAATCTTGACGACGTGAATAACTCTATTCTTCAGGTCCAAGATTGGTTTACGGTAAATAATTTGGTACTAAATAAAGCAAAAACATTCGATTCAAATTACCTAATGTTAGAAGTAGTGAATGTAATATCATATTGGATGGAGAAAAACTGGAATTTATTAATCAAACGGTTTTCCTAGGAATCACTCTAGACGAGAAATTACAATGGGGACCACATATAACATCTCTTGCGGGGCGGCTAAGCTCGGCGGCTTATGCTGTTAGAAAGATAAGACAGTTAACAGATGTAGAAACCGCGCGTTTGGTCTATTTAGCTACTTCCACAGCATTATGTCATACGGCATTTTACTGTGGGGTCGGGCTGCTGACATTGAGTCAATCTTTATTTTGCAAAAGAGAGCTGTCAGAGCAATTTATAATCTAAGTCGCCGCGAATCTCTTAGGGAACTATTTAAAAATATTAATATTATGACGGTACCTTGCCAATTCATTTATGAAAATATTATGTATGTAAGGAAAAATCTACATCTTTTTAATAAAATAAGTGATAGACATAATTTTAATACTAGAAATAAAGACAAAATAGATCAACCATTTTTCAGGTTATCTAAAGTACATACATCTTTTATGGGGTACTGTGTTAAATGTTACAACAAAATACCTTGTGATATATTACAACTAAATGAAAGAAAATTTAAAACTCATATTAAAAGAACACTTTGTAAACAAGCATATTACAAATTAGAGGATTATATACAAGATAAGAATGCTTGGAAACATGCTGGTCCTGCTCCATAGGACAATCTAGAGTCTAGACAAAATGAAACAGGTTGCTATTTTAATTGTATAATTTATTATTTTTATGACATTTATTTTAAATTCTGTGATTACCTTAACTCACACTGATATTATTGTTATTTTTTTAGGAAATCGTATATATTTTTTAATTTTTTTGTAAATATGTGAGCACCATGTTCTATCACCTAATTAATTTATCTGTCATTGCTTCATTCCTAACTCTTTTTATTACCTATTGTGGTATAGTAATTTTATTCTAGGTGCATCGTCTTCACATATAATTATATAATTAATGTACCTATAAAAATATTGTACAAGATTTTAAAAGAGTACCGGTGGAGTTTCTTGCCCATGAAAAAATGAAAAAAAAAGTAGTCCTACTCGTACCTGTCTTACTGTGGGAAAGACAGTTTTAAGACGCTGACAACAGGTAAACCGCTGTCACTGTCAGACTGCATACAAAAGAAAGAGAAGCGCGATGACACAACGCTTGTAATTTATTGCAAAATTTGAAAGACCGGAACCGGTGGAGTTTCTTGCCCATTCTTCTCCATACGAAACTACATTTTGGAAGGGGCGACTAGAATCAATTCTATTTTTTTTTGTAAATATTGACGTTCAAAAGTGCCTTTTATGTGCCTATTTGAAATAAACAATTTGACTTTGACTTTGACTTCACGGCTCGCACTGTGAGGAGGTTTCTGTCTCTGGAGCCCTAACGACCGGTAGCTTGGACCCTGCTCCCGACACCGACGAATCACAATTTTTTATATTTTTAAATGTTTTAATATTAAAAATAATTAAATGAACGACTTAAAACTAAAAAAAACGGGTGTGCTTTTGAAACTTTTTATTTTATTTTTAAAATAACGAATTCAAAGGTATTCAAAATAGCTTTTAAAGCTATCCGCTGTCGCCTTCTGGAAACAGTTGTAACTTTGCGTGTTACCGCAATCGTTTTCAATGTATCGTTATATTGTTAAATTATTACATTTATTTGTAAGTTTTTCTACAGTCGTGTGGTCTGGTATTGACGGAAAAAATTATAATATCATGAGAGTCATGACGTCAGGTTATGGTGCAATTTGGGTAGATGATGCACAGAGTTGGGAGGTGATTGAATCAACAGATTATACAAAAGTTGACAAGTCACACGTGCTTGTGAATAAAAACAATACATTTATTTCAGACTAATTTTGGTCCATTATCATCATCATTTCAGCCGAAAGGCGTCCACTGCTGGACCTAGGCCTCCCTCAAAAAGGGAAGGGATTTGCAATACTCGCCACGCTTGGCAGGCGGGTTCGCGAGCGCAGTATGGTTTTAAAAATGCACAGAGACCGCTGCTGCCCACTCTCTAGTAAGTCCCTTAGTCGCCTTTTACGACACCCATGGTGGACGTAAATAATAGCACAAACACACAATATTCTTTACGTCCGGCACCAAACGGAACATATTTGTTATATCTTGTTATATTTTGGTCCATATTTTGTTAGTATTACATTAATTATCTTAAAACAATGTTAGTCATGTTATGACACGATCAATTAATGCGTTAGGTGACATAAAATCCAAAAAATAATTGAAAAAAAAACGAGTGTGCTTTAGACCACACGACTGAAGTAAAACTTACAAATAGTAATACTAATTTTATATTTACTTACTTACAACAATAGGCCTGCACTGTGTCTTAGACATACGAAACGCAACTGTCTAAGAGAGAAAGAAAATGTGTGCTCGCACCTCTCTCTCTTGCCCCTACAGTAATATACGAAACGTAACTCTCTATCTTTCTATTTCACTAACTTATATCTCCCTCTCAACTTCCATACGCTCGCTTCCGTAACGCTGTCGTACCTCATTCACCAGCTTACTCCCCAAGAAAAAGCGTGCGTAAATAAGTTATTCTTCAGAAAATTAAAATGAAAATAAACATCCATACATAGCGCTTCAAACTCAAACTCAAAGCATTTATTTCAAATAAACCTATAACAGGCACTTTTGAATTGTCAAGGGGTCGGTCAATCAGAGAGATGAAGCTAGTTGCCCATTCCAAAGCGTAGGAGGTTCATATGGAGAAGAACGGGCAAGAAACTCCACGGACACTCTTTTAAATCAAAATATTGTTACATAGTATTGGTTACATAATTTATGTTGAAATTATACTTTTCTAACGTTCTACTATACTTAACTATGCTTATGAGAGAAATAAGTAAGGTGGCAATTTGAACACTCAGATCACTGATATAATTATATTCTATTACCATTAAAAATAACTATCACATTATAACTTAATACGTAAATAAAGTGTAAAATGTAAGGTAACTAGTTAGGGTCGCCGCGGTCCCGAGGCATCGAACTTTTAATTAGCTCCACTTTCAACTCTGTATTATTCAGGGTTGGCGCTAACAAAAAAATGGGCAAAGTTGGAACATTTTTTTATAACGATATAATTAAAGTGCTGCTAAGTTTCATAGAGTTTTAAATTAATTTTTTTAATGTGTTTTTTAGTTTATTGATACAGGGATTAAGTAGGTTTGGCTTTAATTGCTTTAATGTATAATACCGCTAAATTATTATTCACACAGACACAAAATACAAACAAGCAAAAGAAATACGGTTCTAATTTTGACGGCACGGTTAGCGCATTGACTGCTGCGTGCGTGTGCGCTGCGTGTCAAGTAGTTGTTCCGGGTCTGGCTGTTTGTGTATGTGAGTTTAAAATGTTTGTATACGCGTATATACAAATACCCACGATAGTTGATACAGGAGAAATTCCTAGTGTGGGGCAACGTTTAAAAAAAAACCGGTCAAGAGCGAGTCGGACTTGAGCACCGAGGGTTCCGTACATATATGATGTTCATGATTTTTGAAAAACTGTGCTTTTTAGAGACATAGTTTTATTTTTCCTGTAATCTTTACATAAACTTCTATCACATAGAATAATTTCAGATTTTTACCTATGCAAACTTCGGAGATAAGAGGGGGGGGGGGACGGTATTTTTTTTACATTTTTCATCAAATGTCGGAAACTATGCTGCCTACAAAAAAAAATGTTTGAGAATGTGCAAACAGCGTTCTTTCATATATGATACTCCACATGGGTGAATATCTCTGCGGCAAATTTTACGTGTCCACGTTGAGAATCGAGATGTTAAATGACAGGATGTTTCTTATTTTTTTTTATAGTGATTTACGTAACTTGGTTCAATTAGGGCCACATTTTTTTTTCTAAGTGCTGATAAATAACCAAGGAAAAAAAATTGCGGTATAATTTTCAAGTTGGGTGGCTTGTCCCAGCTCCATTTTTTGATATAATTGCATTCACACAATAAAAAATAAACAATTTCGTTAGTATATGCATAAGACACATTATCTTAAAACAATTAAGCCTTATTAGAAAATCTAATTTAAAAGCACAGGATACTCGATCAAAGTTTGTCCAAGCAAAAATCAAAATTTTGGTGGCACTTGTTCAACTTACTATACCATGAAGTTTCGTGCGTGTGCGATCGATCGCGTTGTATTATTTCGCATCTCTCGTGGTGCACCAGCACTTGCGCAACCACGTGCCTACCAGCAAATATTTTAGGACCTCATTTCAGTGTGTGATTAGTGCTGTGATTTCCAGCCAAAAACGTAAGTATCATCTTGGGTTCAATTGGTTCAATTGTTCAATTTTTGGTGGATCGATTTGTTGTTGATTTTAAAGTGTTTTAATAGTAAGCTACACGCTACAGGTATTGATTTGGGTTACGCTTAAACCAGTGATATTAAGGCGCGGACTGACTACGATTTTAAACGCTGCAACTGCACTCACACAACCGCTTCAAATAAGGTTGAAAATTGAATAAACATTTGTGTTGACGAAGTGACTAAGCTGCGAATGGGGATTAATTTTACGGGTTTTATTTAGATTATTCGGAATATACACATTATATTAAATAATTGTCCGGTTAAAGTTTTAAAACAAAGCTAATGTAATTAGAATCCTAAAAAAAAAATTGTTTTCGCTGAAATTACAGAGATATTCGACGCCAAAGTTTATTTTTGTGAAGTAACTTCAAAAATTTTTATTGGGAATATCAAACTATATTTTACTTTTCTATTCGGTTAAATTTTTTCTATAAACCCTTTTCTGCCCACTGTATTTTTTGCGTCGGATGTTTTCATTGCATTACGTCATACTCGACTATCCAAGATACCAGTTTTTGTGAATATTGAGGTAACACCGCGCCTTACTTTAATTATAACTTAAAATCCCTATTTTTATAGATTTTTTTTATACCTGGTTCCAATTTTGGTGGCGTTTTCACGCCAGCAAACTTGAAAACGAGCCACCAAATTTTAAGTATGTACTGTATATGTATTGTTTGTACTTATTAATATGCTTAAGGGCAATGGAGAGGGCTATGCTTGAAATTTCCCTACGTGATCGAATCAGAAATGAACAGATTTGCAGGCGAACCAAGGTAACCGTCATAGCCCGAAGAATTGCCAAGCTTAAGTGGCAGTGGGCAGGGCACATTGCTCGCAGAACTGATGGCCGATGGGGCCGAAAGTTTCTGGAGTGGCGACCGCGTACCGGAAGACGTTGCGTTGGAAGGCCTCCTACAAGGTGGACCGATGACCTTGTGAAGGCCGTAGGTATCCGCTGGTTGCGGGAAGCACAGAACCGGTCGAAGTGGCGGTGCTTGAGGGAGGCCTATGTCCAGCAGTGGACGTCTTTCGGCTGAAATAATGATGATGAACCTATTATATAAATTCTTTTCTTAGATTTAAAGACTGATTGTAGAAATTCTGATTGTAACTATTCTGTGTAAGCATTGCAGTCAAGTTCCTATTAGATGTAGGTACTCTGCATATTATTTTCTTGTTTTTAAGTTTTTATTGTAATGTAAAGATGAGAGAAGGTTTATATTTGAAATTACAAATTCCTTTCTTAGATTTAAGACTGATTGTAGAAACCATTGATCTCGTCTGGTGATTAGCAACCAAATATTGAGTTAATAGTGAACCGAAATCTGTTACTAGAGCGTTGGTGAAATGGTCATGATCTGTTTGCTATTTCACTGTGTATGCTATTTCTCCTTGGATTTAATATTGTAGGTATTTTGTTATTATTTTTATTCAATCATGTTTTATTTTAAGAAACTTTTGTAGGTTAGTTGTTGGTAAGTAATTTTGTTTAAAATAAAAATACTTACAAATGTTTTTTTGTTTTTGTGTCATAAACTCACAATAATTATCATTACGAGTTTATCAGATAAATAATAATAAATATTTTTTAACAATAGAGAGTTTTATTAACCGATGTAAGTTATTGATAATTCCCGATAATTTGTGGGATTAGTTACATTGAGCTTTATTAATAAGTGAGATTGAGGTTTGTGACAAAGAAATCCAATTTTGGTGCCACTGATTCTCAATTTTGGTGGGCAATTTCGATTTTGGTGGGTGATTTTCAATTTTGGTGGCCACACTAGACTTTAAACTAAAATATCTCAAAAAGTTATCGAGATATTCTCAGACCTCTTGAAGATCCTTCTAGCTTGGACTTTCTATTCTTATACCATGTCCTTATTTTTCACGAAAACTGAAGAAAAAATTTCGCCACCACAGTTGAAAAAATATTCACTTTGTTGATATTGACCCACATGCCCTAGTAGCCCCAGTTAAAATTTTTAAGACCCCCTTTCAGTCCCCTTTGCAAAAAATATATATTTTTTTAAATTTCTTTCTTTTTTGTAAAATAGTTGGGCAAACGTCATCTAAAACTATTCTAAATTTAAAGTTGATAGCATTAGTAGTTCTTGTTTTATCCAGGTGTGACAGACAGACAGACAGACTTAATCTCACCATAAGGGTTCCTTTTTACCATTTTGGTACGGAACCCTAAAAATATACTGTAAACGTGTTAACTTCTGCTACGCGTCTTTCTACAAGTCTACGTAATTGCTACGCTGCTACGACACCGCTACATGTTCTGTGTCTACGCCACCTCCGGCATCACGCTACGAGAATGGGAACGGCCCGTAGCAGATCCATAAATGGAATATAATTATTTTATAGGAGGATGCTACCGCCCGTAACAGTATTTTTGCAAACTGCTGTAAATTAATCATCATCTTCAACACCATCACCATTTCAGCCGTAGTCCAGTGCTGGACATAGGCCTCCTCCAACATTTGGGAGGGGTTGCCATAATTCGCCACGCTTGGCATGCGGGTTGGTGATCGCAGTATGGTGTTGAAATGCATAGAAAACGCTGCTGCCCATTCTAAGTCCCTTAGTCGCCTTTTACGACACCCACGGGAAGAAATAGGGTGGTGCTATTCTTTACGTCCGGCACCACACGGAACAGTAAATGTGTTTTTACAGCATTTAGGAAAAATACTTTTGTATTGATTTATATGAATTTAGGAGTCGATACTACCAAATATTTAGTAGGTACATTTTGCATGTTCACGTTCTTTTTGAGAATTATTTTTGTTAATTCCAATCCTAGCAATGGGAAAAGATTAAAGATACAAAGAGCTCAAAATAGTATAGCAGGTGAAAACATAGGCGTGAAAGTAAAAACCAGCAACAGAGCTAAAGCCGGGAGAGCTAATGCATCCATTAAAAGGATGCGGATTTGGTAAGCCCCAAAAATGTTTTGAAAATTCTCTTTGTATTCAGAAAAGGTTTAATAACGAAATATTTTTGTCAAACTGAATGATGATATTGGTATTAAGGTGACGCTATCCGACTTTTAATGATTTTATACTGAAGATCTCGTCTAAACGAGTAGTGTTAATGATTTGAAAAAAATATAGGTATGTTAAATTAGAGAGATGCTCGTAAATCGTCGATCGTTAAATTAGAGTTTGAGAAAATGCTCATTTTCTCAATAATTTAATATGTGAATATTTTAGATTATGTTTATATTACATAGTGAAATTAATTCGTAAAGTTATGTCTAACGTGTATAAAAAACTGAGAATGGCGCAAAACCTACCAAGCGTATTTTTCTGAAATCTTCACCAATTTAAAGATAATTTAATTATTGATCTTTTAGTATACGCGTTTTATTAAAATACCTTTTTTTTGGGTATAATAAATTAATAATGCGTCAAATTGGGGACAGCTCCTTGATGGGCTAGTCCTATTACTGGCTGAACGTACGAGGCGTTACGTGAGCTCAGTACAGAACACGCAAGCTAACTACTCAAGGTCACTGGCATATATATCCGTCTTAAAGTAGAAATGTATATTTTGGGAAATATTGAATTTGATAACTTTGCTACTGCTGCGTGGCCGCACTTTTTTCTCTATGAAGATTGAAGAATACACATATCTCGTTCCAAACAAAGTGTAATTTCTTTTTGTCAGTTTTCGCATCGCATCGTAGATATCTTGCTATGATCTATGATTTTGTCTTTGGTTTCTTCCATTTTTACAGGCCTCTCCAATCGCTTGCCGTTTAACTCGATCATTGGCTTCTCTTATCCAGCTGTTACCAGCCATCCTGCGAATATCTCCACCTATCCTGAGTGAGTCCTACCTTACGTTTGCCGATTCCCCCGCTCAGCGCTTTCCGCCAAGGATACGTCTACCCTAAACGGTAATCGGTTCTACGGTTAATATGGCCAGTCACTGCTTCTTCAACTTGCTTATTATGTGGGCTATATCGACCACACAGATTCTGTGTGTGGGCTTATTCCGAAACCCTCAGAGAGACGTCATAATTATAAGTTTCAAAGACATGTAAATTAATTTCTTTTCTATTCAAGAAACATTCCTTTTGACGCACATTTTAATCACCCAGTTAAGATTCTCACGGCCAGCATGTAAGCTTACAAAAACCTACATTTTTATAACACCCTTTTTACATAATAAAATCTACATGTAGGTATTCTAAACTCACACGATATTAAAGCCTCTTTGCTGGCTCTATGTTACCGAAACATTTTACGGCAAAGTTGCTCTTAAGTATATTAAAAATGTAATGTTAAAAGCAACGTATGATAAACAGACCTTGTTTTATTTTACAGTGTTTTAAGTTAAAAGGGATTTTTAGGAGATTGTTTTCGTTTTGGGCTGTAAAAGTGATATTGTATGCTTTTGATGTTTGTACCGTAGTTAATATTATAATTAATATTCGTGCTACGTCAAGCACAAGCTGTTATGTTACTTTTTAACCGACTTCGAGTTTTATCATTTCAGAAATGATTTTTTGCTTGGAATTATATAAACATGAATCGTAGTTTTAAGCTAGGTTAGGTATAATCTATCGGGATACATTATTGGGATAACTTTTACTATGGGACCAAAGTTAAAATCGCGAAAAAAAAATCAGCTGTTCCCTACATTTGTGTTCGCATAACATAGTCAAAATGTATGGAACAGATTATTTTTTTTTCGCGATTTCAACTTTGGTCCCATAGTACCTAAAAGTTGTTCATGATGATGAGTACAGTGACCCCTAAGAGATTTCGTGTATGAATAGATACACCTTATATATAATGATATTGATATGAGTGTTTAAGCTTCATGAGAAATCCTGCAGGACAAGGAACTTTAACTGTATAATCTGATCTTTTTCTTGAAGAAATCAATACAAAGTTCTAGCAATAAGTTTACTACCACAGTACCCTATTCCATAAACTCTTTAATATTAAGACCGCATAATTCCTTCGTGCAGGTAATGCTGACAGCATCGCACCTATGCAGGTCGCACCTCGCTCAGGTGCCAATCAAGCGTTGATGACATTAGCAATTAGGACTCGGAGTTCGCGAGGTGGAGGAAAATTAGTACAAGATGTACCGCGGTATGTCTGTGACAAGACAGTTACAATTTCTGAGCGGAGATGACTGAAAGTTAGTATTATCCTAGAATGTAGATAGTGGAATGTTGCGGTCATGTCTCATTTTGTTCTATAGGAAGACGTTACTTCGGGAAATTACCAATCTTGCCTGAAATTGCGAAAAAAATACCCTCCTTTTCACCCCCTTAAAAGTTTGACTTTCCAGATATCTCTTCTTAGTGCTCTCCTACATTATAAAATATCCCGATTGCAAAATTTCACGACCTAGTCCCAGAATCAGTCAGTCAGTCAAGACCAGTCATTATAATCTCAGCCATCTTGTTAAATTAGCCACCTAATTGGACGCCTAGACCGTTCATTAAACGCCGGCATCCAATTGCATGCCTATAGGCCGATAGTTAATTGAACTCGAATCATTCAACGTTTGAAGACTGAACAAGACTCAGCCAAGTGATTCAAATTTAGCTCAAAACAAATTGTTTGTGGTTGGTATGATACCATCTACTGTTATTGAATCATTTGGAACTGTGACCATTAACCAGAATGATCCCCTCTATTGTTGGTAAATTCAGTTACCAAAACAAAACTCTTCATCAATATCCAATTTAACTAAATGACTATACGACATTCAGCCAACTGGTTAAATATTGCGCTCAATGAGTTGGTTAGTTGTCCTTCCGCTATTTAATTGGATCTCGTTTAATGGACGGCCTAGGCGTCCAATTAGCTGGTTAATTTAGCCAGATGGCTGTAACATATACATAGATAGTTATAGATTAAGAACTTCAATAGATTTGTTTAAGGTTGTTGTGAGTATAGTTGACATAATATAAAAAAAAAAAATCGTTTGTTGTGGCTTCAACGGTTACGGTTTATATTTATTACAGCTGAAAGATGTCCACTGTTGGACATAGGCCTCCCCCAAAGGGGGGGTTTACCATAATCGCCACGCTTGGCAGGCGGGTTGGCGATCGTAGTATGGTGTTACAATGCTTAAAGAACGCTGCAGCCCATTCTCTAGTAAGTCCCTTAGTCACCTTTTACGACACCCACGGGAAGAAATTCGGCGGTGCTATTCGTCACGCAGACAACATAATTATTTTAGAAGCGTGAATTTCACTTAGTTGGCAAAATCTCTCTTAAAATGTTCAGTTTACGACGTAAGTTTAGTTCAGTCGTTAGCAAGTGGCATTGTGGTTGTACCCTAAAGCGTTAGGGAGACTGTAGTTTTGGGGTGGAAACGCTGCGTGTGTTTCTGTGTGAATAAGGTCTGTGGGTTAGCAGGGTGTGGTCGAAAGCCGCTGTGATTTCTGGCAGGCACGATCAAATCTTGTTTGAATTTTGGTCTAAAAAGTCGAAATATTAACATTAAAATAAGTAATTTTAGATAGATTTTGCAGTATGATACGCTGCATCAACATTGACACATGCGTACTACGCGTCACACTGACGTCACGAAAAATCCTGCATCGCGCAAGCAGAGTTTACGCGCGACTGGTACATAATATATACAACGTCCCGACATCAATCGTCGGACAGTTGTCCACCTGACACAACACCAATTTGGTCGGACGATTCTCCCTTTTCTATGGAGGATGAGTGAAGTTTAAACCCTGATCCTCATGCCTCTATAATAGTTTTTTACAATTTAGAAGAACAAATTAATCTGATATCGATTTACCTCTGTTAACAGTCCACTTTTGCTCCTCCACATTTTCACAATGCGTTTTATATCGCAAATGTTTTTGACCCATAATAATACTCTTTTAAACGTATACACTATACCAAACAAAAGTTCCCGACCACTTCTATTTGTGCTAATTTCAAAAACGACTGTTTAATTTTAGAGTTCTTGTTTCGCCACAAAAGTTAGGTGCATTAGTTTTACGCGCACTCCCCGCAAACTAACCGCTAGTGCGTTTTAAATGTAAATGTCTTGTGTTGTCCTCTTTTAAGCCTAAAGCTAGGTAAGTACTTAGTTTTTTTTTTGCATATTATTATGAAAGGTGAGGTATTTGTTATTTTTACGATTCCGTACCTCAAAAGGAAAAAAGGAACCGTTATAGTATCAATCTGTATGTCCGTCTGTCACAGCTGATTTGCTCCGAATCTACTAGACCGATTAAGTTGAAATTTGGTACACATATGAACTTCTGTGACCCAAACACGGACATGATACGTAAATAAATTAATTTTGAATATGGAGGTCACTTTTGGGGGGAAAATTAGAAAATTAAAAAAAAAGTTTTGCTGACTGTACCGTGTGACATCAAATGAAAGGGCTTGTTTTAAGAATTTTATATATATATTTTTTTTTAATTTTAAAATACATGCTTTTGAAATTATTTAAGAAAATTTATGAAAAATTACCTTCCCCCCCCCCTTATCTCCGAAACTACTGAGCCTAAAATTTTGATAAAAATACAGAAAGTAGTTCTTTACTTATAGATTACAGAAAAACCTATAAGAAGTCTGTGATCTTAAAATAACATGGTAAATCACTCAATATTGTGCGTACAAACTTACATTTGCAGTTGGAATGTATCATGGGATCATGTTTTTCAACTACAATGTTAAGTTTGTTCTTGGGATAAATTCATCCCGATCGTCTGACACGCACTTGGCCGGTTTTATTTTCATGGAGTAAGAGAGGTTTTATATTATACGAGTTTTTTTGTAACAAAAGTACGTATCGCTATGGGGTGCGATTTGAAACTTAAGTTTATTTCAGTGATTAGTTGGAGCAGTGGTAACGGCCGCGACTTACGAGTTAAGGCTTCTACATACCAACGCGACACGACACAAAGGCCCCGCGTGTCGCGGGACGAGCGGTGCCTTTGTGTCGTGTCGCGTCGCGCGACAAGTCGCCCCGGTATGTAGAAGCCTTTACAGGTCGTAGGTTTAGCACAGACTAAAGGCACACAATATAATATAAGTACAGCAGATAAAAAATTTAAAAAAAAAAACAAGTAAATAGTGTAAATAATAATAATAATAAAACATTTATTGCAGGCTACAATGGCCCATAGACATATACCTTACAAACTAACATATATAAAGTATAAAACAAAAACTCGTGTTATAAATATAGCTTAAAACTATGTTAGTGGCACTTCACTTCACTAGCTTGTCCTAGTGCTGTCCTGTGGCACTTGTCCGCGGAAGCGACGAAACACCACGTCCTGCGGCCAAAAGTCTTCTTCCATGACGACGGACAGAAAACAATTCGGTACTCGCACCACGAACGCCTTGAAGTTGACGTTGCGGTGCGAGTCCAGTAACTGCACCCTCGGCGTGTACCTCGTCTTCTGGCGCACGTACTCCACGATGACCTCCACCTTAGTGGTGTAGTGTAGGCGGGAGATGTACACCGGTGATAAATGATTTTATTTCTGTAAGTAGGTTTGTACAAACACTTTTACACGTTAATCATATTTTAAAAACTAGATGAGGTCGGCGTTTCCTATCTGAATACTCTGAGAAGAAAGGCCGAAACAAACTCAGAGGTCACAGTCTCTTTTAAAGTCCAGACATAATCTTGGTCAGATCATGTGAAGACCATGTAGATTGGTGTCTGAAATGGTCTTTTGAGGAAAGAACCACACAGGTTGAGTGGACCTGACCAGTCAGTGCACGCATTTGTCAGTAATCGTGCAGCTCTACTCAGAATTTAAGGAGCTCAACGATGCGACGATCAATAGCAAAGAAAGGACATTTGGGTAGGCCACTTATATTACTCAAACTGCCAGACCATGATTAACACTAACTGAGAATAAAAGAAAAGGAAAAAGTTCGGTGGGTGTAGGTGTGTTCGGCTCAGCGGCACGCAAGCTCATTTCGGGCTCCTTAGGAGCTTTGCCGCAGCGCTTCTTGTTTGTTCGTGATCGGCACTTCCTCCTTTGCACTGTTACGAAACCCATCAGCCCTATTCGGTGCCTTTACTGGCATAGGCTTCTTACTTAGAGCGCCTGGGGCAATCACCACACGCTCACACCCTTTTTTGAAAGTACGACGTAAGAAATTAGCGGGTAAGTGTGCCACACGGCTGCGCCAAAAAGGCCCAGTCAATCAACACAGCTCTCAAAACGGTAAAAGAAAACAGCGTAAGGAAACCGGCTTGTCCTACTAGTACACACGGCTACACATCAAGCTATGCATTTCCAGTATAAGCTGATCTCGCATTGTATAGGATTTGCGAACAGTGTGAGATCAGTGTAAACTGGAAATGTATAGCTTGATGTGTAGCCGTGTGTACCAAAAATTCGTAGACATGTGACATCTACCAACCCGCACTGGGCCCGCGTGGTGGATCACGGCCCGCTCCCTCTCACCGAGAGGACGCCTGGGTCCCAGAAGTGGGAAATTATAGGCTGGCATTATTCACTGATACATTCAAAAGATTAATTTTGACTGAAACACATTTAATTAAAGGGTATTCAGATGACCGACATTAAATTATTCACTTTTATGGTTATATCAGTAGCTCAGGTCTGCCCGCCTTTTCCCAACTATATTGGGGTCAGCTTCCAGTCTAACCAGATGCAGCTAACTGTACTCTGACCAGTACTTTACATGGAGTGACACTATCTGACCTCCACAATCCAGTTACTGACTAACACGATACCCTTTGGTAGGACTGGTTGTCAGACTTTTGGGCTTCTGACGACCCGTAACGACTGTCAAAGATGTCCGAAAGACAGCTGGGACCGACGGCTTAAAGTGCTTTCCGAGGCACGGAGGGGTGTGAATATGTAATGAATGGTCACCCATCCACAAACTGACCGCGTCAAGCGTAGCTTATCCTTCGATTGATCTGAGGGGCAGCGCGATTATTAAGGAAGGTTTAGGCTATTTAACATCATGCTACAACCCTTAGGAGCCGAGCAAAAAGAAAAACGTCAGAAAGAACGCTAAACGAAAACGAAGCTATAGCGCGGGCGGGCGATGCGACGAAGAGGGTCGGGGAACAAGAAATTTCACGCGGGCAGAAGCTATAGTCGCAAATATTGAAGTACGAAATAAAGTAACAATATTGCTGATCAGACAACGCAGTTTACCATTGTACCAAGAGTTGCCACGATTATTATGTAAAGGAGCCAATTTGTCTATATAAGTGACACACGGACCATAAAGTTAATTGAATGTTACAATTTATTGTTTCAATATTTAATTTTATCGTAATGAACTAAAGAAACACTGTAGATTTATTATAGACATCGATTTATTAGGGAAAAACTTACTTATATATTCGTAGCACTACTTGAATAAGCAGTCATTCTTTTTACGGGCTAATTAATTGTTCTTATTGCTTCAAAACCATTTGTATAGCAAAAAGTAACATTTAGGTAAATTCAGCAAGTTTTAACACGTATTCGTGATGTTCTCGCAATGATGATGCGGAAACCACAACACAATTCTTTGCCGGTACCTATCACCATAATCACTCGGTCATCATATCCAACGTGTTTTATTAAACAATAGTGTATCTCTTTCATTAAGGGCCAGACAATCGCCGTTGACCTTGGCCATACAAATGCGCGTCGTGCTCACG
Organism: Tiliacea aurago; assembly: GCA_948098905.1. Classification (NCBI taxonomy): domain Eukaryota; kingdom Metazoa; phylum Arthropoda; class Insecta; order Lepidoptera; family Noctuidae; genus Tiliacea; species Tiliacea aurago. The sequence goes on along the minus strand of OX402581.1, from coordinate 25,798,491 downwards.
CCGCGCCACGATTAACTTTCATAGGGAATATTTATTTTTAGTAACGAAAAAATTAATATTTGAAAAAAATCACAGATAGAATTATAGATAATAAAACAGTCTATTCAAACAAAAAAAAAACATGAAAATATCTTAAGTAGTTTGAAAGTAATATCGCTTTTTATGCTTTGGGTAGACATTACTTCCTGAATTTATTTCATAAAGTATTTTACTACAATACTTAAATTTTCACATATAGAATTAATATGTATGCGTTCTAGTTTAACATACATTTTTCGCATAACTTACTTGCATTATATGAAGGCGTAATATCAGATTTAAACGTCACTAAAATTATATATCTGCACCTTAAATATCCTCATAAATACCTTTTGCTTGGAAGACACAGTTACATGTACCTAGGTACTTATGGCAGTACACGATATATCTCTGGTCACTACCCATCCCGCAAGTTTGGTTAAAGTGAATTCTCCCAATTGTAAAATATGCGGACTGGTTGAAGATGTTCACCATCTATGACGTGTACAAAGACAAAGAAGGAAAGAAAAATACTATTGAGTACATTAAAAGTTAATGAATATGTTATCGGTCCATAAATTAATTAAAAATTTGGCGCAGCCTTCATATGAGATAACAACTTACTGATTTGTTTAGATATTAATAATTTATTTATAAATAAATATTGTATGTAGATTTCATTTAGAATAGTTTAAGTTATGATGAGGATTTTTTTTTTTTTTGTTGCCAAATTATCAAATAACTTCTCCCGCTCTGGGCGGAGCGGGAGGGCGTGTCAGACTTTTACTGACTTAAAACCCACCCGTGTTCCTTCATTTGCCTGTGTGCCAGGGCCACAATATCCCTTTCGGACAAACTCGCAACCCTGGCAGGCATTGGCCCTAATGGACCCCGTCAATTCGTGCTGACATCTCTTTGAGGCGCGCGTGGAACACAACACGCCGTCGACCCGGGCCTGGTCCTTATCGGATGACGAGCTACCCATCGCTCCCCGTCCGCAGACCCGCGCCTAGGGTGGCCATAAATTGGCTTGCGACTCCCGACGCCCGGGGCGTCTCCTGCGGCGATTAGGGGCGTAAGGGCGCGAATCCTGCCTCTCCCTCAAGCGTTCCACCTTCTCCTTCGCGAGCATTACTGCTTCGCAGAAGGAGGTGAGGGCCTCCCATGCACTCTCGCTTGAACCAGGAGCGGACGTGAGAGATCGCCGCCACCTATCGCCTCCGTGAGGATACGGCGGTGCTCCGCCCAAGCCGGGCAGACCTCCACTGTACGCTCCACCGTGTCCTCCGGGCGATCCACACAGTCGTGACACCCGGGCGTTTCCTCCCACTTTATCCTGAACAGAAACCTCCCGAAACAACCATGTCCGGTGAGGACCTGCGTCAGGCGGAAGGTGAGGACGCCGTGGCGCCTCTCTAGCCACTCCTCAAAGAGGGGACTTATCGTCACAATTGTGGCGTGCCCAGCGCTGGGTTGCGACAATCGCACTCTCCATGATCCCGCCGAAGCTCTGTCTGCTGAGCCGTGAATTCTTGCGGCAGTTATGATGAGGCTGACATGTCACTGGAAAAAGTAAAAATAAATGTCATAAAAGCCTCATAAAAAATTAAATAATAAAAAATAAAAATAAAACACTTCCATTTTCTACGCTTGCCGTAGAGAGTGAATGAAAATGTTAAGCACCTGGTTACCTTAGATTTACTTGAACCTTATTATTTTTCCGTACTTATTGACAAAATTTTGAATGAAAATTACAGGTCAAAAAGGTGACCTGCCCTGCACCCGCGACATAGGAAAAGAATGTGTTCAAAAATTGCTTAACATTTTCACTCTTTCAAATCAATCAATCAAAATATTTTTCAATACACTTCCTAGAAAACTTCATATCGCACTACGATTAGGATCACATTGCAATGTATTTCACACGCGTGCGATTTTTTATTTTCCAACACGTGTGCGGGAATAAAAATTGCCACAGATAACATATACCTACCTATACTTAGTCCAAATTGGTTCAATGCCTCTATTCACACCGTCTCGCGCCAGAGACGGTCCTCTCTATTCGGAGGTGATTTTTTTTTAAATATCGGCAAAGATGCGTCTTTACGGCATTAATATTTTTGGAATATTTAAATAATGTTTTTAATAATAATTAGCTTTTACAAGTACCAGCGGGGTAATTGCGTAACACACTATCAGTAGGAATCGGTTTCAATTTGACAGTTCAACAACATTCATTGCGTTATTTAAGTTGTTGAGCAGACAAATTTTTCGAACATAATAATTATGAAGCAATTAATTAGCAATAAACTTCAAAATCATTCCGATTCCGATTCAAACTGCGTTACGCAATTGGGGTGCAGGTACATAACAAAATATAAAATTATCTACAAATCTACTGTATATTCAGCTTATAACTTTCTCACATTATCAAAATATAAAATAATCCTTATGTAAAAACCTATTTAAACCAATTGACATGGTTGCCATTACAACAGTAATAATCTGAATTAATATCCTATCCACAATCCACTTTGATCGTACATGCTCGCCAACTCGCTTGCCCAAATTTCCACTAGTGGGTATTACGTACCTGTCTTTAACCACCGGGATCCCTGAGTCCTGGGAGCCCGTGCTTACGACGCCGTTCATTTGTTATCATTACAAGTGACGTCACGGATTTAAGGGTTTGTTGTTAGGCCCGCTATTTCTCTTATGTATTTATAAGCTTTGACAGTGGTGAGCAATGTTTGGTTGTTTAGTTGGGGGGCTTGTGATCCTGATGTTGGGTTGAGGTCTTGTGTTGTTTAGTTGTTATGTACTCGTATACAGCGTGCCGCTTTAAGGCGCAACTAGTCGATACTTTTTCCATACAAATTTCGGGGGGGTTTTACTACACTGTTACACATTGTACATCTAAAATAAAACATGATATCGTTTTGTTTTATTATTAATTTTGTCTGTACAGAAGCAGAATAGTAAAAAAAAAAGGCATTCAAAACTTAAGAGCCTACAAAGATTCGTTTTTCCTGCTAATTTTAACGCAACTTTGGGCGTAAATAAGTAATAAAAGAAGTATAAAATCTCGAAAACAAAGCTCGTTCCGACAAAGGTCAATTGTCGAAAATTATAATAAACTTTAATCGTAATTGATTTATGCAGTAGTTTTTTCATAAAACCCCACCTTCCAAAGGAGTTTTCGTTATATTTTTACGCGCGCGGTTTAGTATGAATCATCTTGCACTGTGTTTGTGTGCGTGCGACTAGACGTTATGCGTGTAGACTAGCTTCTAACTGCTCATCACTGGTGCTATCTCTGTCGGACACGATGCTAGGTGAGACAGCGTGCTTTTTGGCCGCGCCCGCCAGTCCGCGACTAGTTGGCTCTTAAGGCGCTGACAAGAGGCAAATGATAAAAGTAGGCTTGTCATACACAAACTAATTACCAAATTTATATAGTTTGTGGTAGCGGAAAAAATATATGTTATTCTTGAACATTTTTCTCAGAACTTGGTTGTTACCAAAACACGTTTAGAAAAAAAATCTCGATACAAATTAACGGTAAACTAACCCTTTAATTTGAGTTTCAATCCAAAATATCTGTATTAAATATCAACGTACGGTTGGTATTTCATTAATAACATGAAAGTATTATTTGTAAACAGAACTTGGTTGTTTTTTATTTTCGATTACTCAACTCATTTTTGAGTAAATAAATAATTGCTTCATATTTTGCAATAAATTACAAGCGTTGTGTCATCACGCTTCTCTTTCTTTTGTATGCAGTCTGACAGTGACAGCGGATTACCTGTTGTCAGCGTCTTAATGGCGACATTAATGTAATACACACGGTTTCGCGTTTTCTTTTATGAAGATATTTTTATTTCATTAAATGTCATTATTTATGGATTAATTAACACATACATGTAGGGTGGTGTGTGGAAGACTGAAATAAATAATAATCACTTCTTGAATGAAAACTGATTTAATGATTTAAAAAAAAACTTCTTACAAAAATGCGAACCGTCTTGTTCGTCTCTAAGCTCGCTGGCCATCTTCCTTTTTTCCCTTTCCCACACATACCTAATCTCTCATTCTCTCATTGCTGCGTTCATATTACTTACATTAATTAATTCTTAAAATTATGATGTGTTCCGAATTAACATCCTACATACATTCATACATAAACTCACGCCTTCTTCCCATGGGGGTAGGCAGAAACTATGGAACGCCACCTGCTGTTTTAAAAGATGTAGTATCAATTTTTTTTTTAAAGTGTGCTTAGATGGTTTGGCCATGTTGAGAAAATGAATGAAAGGCGACTAACAAAAGGTATAAAGCAGAGGTGAGTGGAAACGCTGGGAGGGGACGTCCTAGGAGGACAATATAGTGACCAAATTGGTGATGTTCTTCAGAAAGGTCAGTACCTCTAGCATGAGTTAACACAGCCAAAACTCGCTAGCGTCTCCGTAAATCATATTTATCATTTTATTCATATTTTTTCACTAGCGCCCCTTGCTGTCACAGCAAGAATTAAAATACGTACCATGAGCACTATAGATTTCGATAGGTAAGAAACCTAACGTAATCTATTCGATAGTCACTAACGTTTTTCAGCTGTCACCATACAAAACGGCACCATGAGTCACTAATTCGACAGACGCTATCGAAAAATACGCTTGCGATAGTAGTTACGTAGCTCACTAGCATTTTGAGGTGTGAAACATTTGTTTAAATTAAAATTATACACGTTTTGAGTCTTTTAAAGTCAAAATAATGTCGAGAAGAGCTTATTTAGCATGAAATATGTTAGTGGCTAGAGAAGCATTTAAAGATTTGTGCTTATTATTGAATAATGTTACGAATTTGAAGTCAACACAAAGGCATTAGAACTAAAACAATAATTTTCATTTCTCTGTATACTACTTATACTTACTAAATTGTGACCCACTAGTCCTCATTGTATTACATATTCTATTTTTGTAAACTTATTTTAATTTAAATTTAAGTCAAAAACACAACATCACAACGCATCACACACACAACGTCAACAAAATTCCAAATTTAATTGACGACATGAAATTTTAATATTATAAGGATTAAAAATTCAACAACTACTAAATGCCATAGGTACCTAGTTACAACAATGTTTACTGTAATATAAGCTTATGAGCCGTTCTCCTTCATATCACCGAGAAAGAAAGAAACAAAACATATGGAGTGAAGTTCGCTATACGACACGATCTATCGAGCTTACCTTATCGCCTGCGTTAGACTCCGTAAAACTCATGGTGCAAGCGTTATAGAAATCTATTTCATCCACGTTAATACGCTAGCGAGTTTAACGCTAGCGAGTAATTTTTCGATAACAACTCATGGTAGACGTACAGGTGCGTAGTACTCGCAACCGGCGTGCGTGTATGACTAGATGTATGAACGTAGCGAAGCAAAAGGAGTATGTAAGGATTTATTATCAATTTTCTAAAATATAATTTTGGAGTAACTTGTACATTAAGAACTGTAGCACAGAGGTCATTTGCCAGGGTCATGGATCATAACATCGCAACAGCGAAATTAAAACGAATAAAGGCTTCTACATTCCGGCGCGACACAAAGGCCCCGCGTGTCGCGTGACGAGTACGACTATCTTGTTTAAAGTAAATAAATAAATAGTAGTAGTATCTTAGTTAGCTCGCATTTTTTTCAGCGAGCTAACTAAGATACATTTCCTCTTAGTTGGCATTAAAATGTTTGGAATCACTATTTAGTTATTTACTATAAACAAGATAGCATATTTGCCAGCACCAATTCATTTTATATAAATCGACAATGTGACATGTACCTACAGAATAATCACCGGTCTTTGTTACATCATACATGCTTTGTTTCATTTTACTTCTTCACTTTTTTAAATCAAATAAAAATTTAAGTTGATGGTAACAAGCAACTTGTTAGCATTAGTACATCATTCTTAATAGTAGTTGACGCAACTATGATAATTTAACAAAGTTCTCCTAGCTTCAGAAGTCAAGATCTTGTTAGGCTCGTATGGAGTCAAGATGCGTGATCACATTAAACAAGATGTTTGTTAAAGCAAACACTCTTTTTTTTTCAGTTTATCAACATCTTTAACCGACTTCCAAAAAGGAGGAGGTTATGAAATTATCAGATTATCTAAATTCTATACATAATAATAATTGTGATTGTTGTTAATGTTTTGGAATATTTTTACATTAAGCTTTTGACATTACACATTATGACTTATATTCTTGATTGTATGATTTGCGAGAAATTTATATTTAAGTCATTTTTTATTTTATTAATCTGATCTGTAACTACCTATTCAATTCGACTATGGCTAATAATAATTTTAATAGCTGTATCTATATTATTAATTCAAACCTAATATTTTGCATGCCGTAAGGTAAAATGTATCGGGACACTTAATAAATATTCCATCTTAGATGTATACCTACATTATCAACAAATAAATGATTTCTTTCTTTCTTTGTATATGTTCAGCTGTATGTTTTTTTATGTGTTTTATAGGCACATTTAAAGCGATTTGGGCATTTCTTATAATAACTCGTGCATTTGGTCTCAGAAAGTACAATTTGGTGAAGTGACCGCAAATTTATTGAATCGTGTTTTTGTCAAACATAGTACTTTTTACGTAAATCCTCAACTTACCATAATATTTAATTTGTTTTAAAATTAATGTAGTATTTTAGACATAACGGAGGATAATAAGTAAGCAATTTGAGGTATTCATCATCATCATCATCATTTCAGCCGAAAGACGTCCACTGCTGGACATAGGCCTCCCCAAAGCACCTCCACTTCGACCGGTTCTGTGCTTCCCGCATCCAGCGGACACCTGCAGCCTTCACAAGGTCATCGGTCCACCTTGTAGGAGGCCTTCCAACGCTACGTCTTCCGGTACGCGGTCGCCACTCCAGAACCTTTCAGCCCCAGCGGCCATTAGTTCTGCGAGCAATGTGCCCTGCCCACTGCCACTTAAGCTTGGCGATTCTTCGCGCTATGTCGGTTACCTTGGTTCGCCTGCGGATCTCTTCATTTGAGGTATTATGGACTCTTAATTGGGGTGGTGTTTTCTGTTTTACGATTTTCATATGTCGGACGCGTAGGTAAATCTGTATGTATGTAACTACTACCTATTCAAATATTCCATGTTATCTATCACCGATCCGCTCAATAAGTGGGCACTGTGCAGTTAACGAATTTGCATGAAGCCGTCTATTTACGCATTCCGTCAGTGAATGCTTTGTTTGTTATCCTGTATGATAGCTAAAATCAGGCGGGGGTTGAATCAAATTGGAAAATCGCTATCTAAATTAGTCGTAGAATGTACCTCTTCTATTTGGCTTGGTACAAAATAATAGTGAGCTATTTTTAATTTACACTGTAGTGAAATAAAATTAGATCACCTACTTTCGTTTTTTTTTGTGGATATTCTTGTGAACTAGGACTTACTCAAAATAAAGACATTCCACTCGCATAACCCCAAAAATATTCTGTAAATAAATAAAAAACCTCATAATATCAGCCGAAAGACGTCCACTGCTGGACATAGGCCTCCCCCAAAAGGGGGGGGGGATTTGCCATAATCGCCATTCTTGGCAGGCGGGTTGCCGACCGCAGAATGGTTTAAAAAAAATCAAAAATCAAAATCAAAAATATTTTTATTTCACATAAGCCTACATGGGCACTTATGAAACGTCAGAAGCTAGGTGCACGGTTCCAATTGGTCGTTTCCTATGGAGAAGAGCCGGCAAGAAAGTCCACGGTCACTATTTAAAAAAAAAAAATTGGCTTTTACAATGTTTTCAAATTACAGTGTTAATAGGTATGAGAGGACAGCGTAGGCCCGTCAAAAGTACCAGGTACTTAACAAAATAGAAAATGGTCTACAGATCTACAGTCTATTAGGCCTACAACGTCCTCACATTGAAAAAAAAAATGCATAGACAACGCTGCTGCCCATTCTCTAGTAAGTCCCTTAAAAAAACTAGTATTTACTATAAAACACGTAGACTATTTTTCGTTCAAAGTATAATAGGTTGTTGGTTTTATAACATACTTTGATTATTACTGCTAGCTGTCCAATGCACATCTAAGGCCTCTGCCTCGAATTATGCGGGCAGCGGGGCGGCGACGGCATAGCGGGAGCGGCAGGATCTTATGCGTAAAATCAAATGGACCGGTTCTCGAAAACAGCGGCGTGGCGCGCGGGCAACGAGCGGTGCACTCCAGTCAAGCGGTGACCGCCCGCTCCGCCGCCGCCGCCGCCCCGCTGCCCGCAAAATTCGAGGCAGAGGCCTTACACCAACCTCAACCATAATCCTCCACAACTCACCATATTCATACCAACTGCAATCACACAATCACACAGACACACAAACACACGAATCGCCTGCGCCTCCAATAGCTTGTTTGCACGGAGTTCGTTAATCTATCCAGTTTGCACAGGCAGCCGTCTGATCATCTTCTAATTGTATGCGAATGCGTAATGCAAAATTATGCGAACTACAAACTCAGCGCTTATATTAGACGGTGCCTACGTTAAATTGAACTGCAGTGTAAAGTCTGTGTTCTGTACAACCGTATTTGACTTTGAAGATAGAGCGATCATTCCGGCAGACTTTCCCTAATTGTGTTGGAGTTGGCTTCCACTGTAGGACCTAAGATGTGTGATGTTTTTAGGGTTCCATACCTCAAAATCAAAATCAAAAGTCATTTATTCAAACTAGGCTGAGAATCATGTGATCAAATGGGTGTAAGGGGGAGCACACAACAACCGGACTCCTCAAATGTCAACCTCACCTACGCGCGGTACACCCTGCCACTGATGAACGAGGCGCTGACGACCGACCGATGGCGGTATAACCATCCAAAAAGCCAACCTAAATTCTCCAGAGCGATGACGGGCAGCAGCGTTATCGCTGCGAAAGGATTGGCACTGCGGTCACCAACCCGCATGCCCAGCGTGGTGACTACGGGCATTAAACCTCTCAATGAAAGTACTAAAACAACGGCCCCCAGTTCCCGGTGGTCCCGCTATTCCTGGTCAAGGTAGCGGTCACGGTAACGGCGGGACGGGGGGTGCGAAGAATCACCGGGTTACGGCAGGCTACCAACGACGACTACATCTGGCTACGTATAATGGACGTTCGATGAGGCTGGACCATCACCTTGCCGAACTTGAGGTAGAGTTAGGGCGCATTAACTGGCATATACTGGGGTTATCTGAAGTCCGAAGACAGGGGGAGGACACGATAACCCTGGAGTCAGGCCACCTATTTTACTTCCGCGAAGGTGATCAGCTCTCCCAAGGTGGGGTCGGCATTCTAATCAACAAGGAACTCACTAGCAGCGTTGTGGAAATCAGTAGTGTGTCGACACGGGTAGCGTACCTTGTACTGAAACTCACTGACAGGTACTACTTGAAAGTGATACAGGTATATGCACCGACTTCGACATGCTCTGACGAGACAGCCGAGGCCTTGTACGAGGATATTGCCAAGGCAATACACAGTACAACAAAGGCCCACTACAACGTTGTTATGGGGGACTTCAATGCCAAAGTGGGAGTACAAGAACGCGGTGAATCGAAAGTCGGATCGTTCGGTTTAGGCCCAGGAATCACAGGGGGCAAATGCTGGTCAACTTTTTAGAGTCACAGGGGCTATTCTTAATGAATTCCTTCTTCGAAAAGAAACCCCAAAGGAAGTGGACCAAAGCCCCGATAACGTGACAAGGAACGAGATAGACTTCGTCATGACGGATAAGAAGCACATATTTAGAGATGTCTCCGTGATTAGTAGGTTCAATACCGGAAGCGATCACAGGCTTGTCCAAGGCACTGTAAATATTAATTTTCGAGCTGAAAGAATCCGTATGATGAGGCCTACTCTCCGACCAACGCAGCTCCAAGCCGCTCTAGGATCCGAAAAGTTCCAACTGGAACTTCAAAATCGATTCGCCCTACTGGAAACCATAGACTTTGTTGAAGAGAAAGCTGACGAGGTGGTCAAAGCATTACGCGACGTGTCCCGCAGACATTTCCCATCGCAGCGAAAAAGTAAGGGGTCCAAACTTTCCTCGGAGACTCTTGGGCTTATGAGGGAAAGACGAGAGCTGCCATCCACACAGCCGTCTTCGTCAGATAAGGGGACCCTAAACCTAAAGATTAGGAAACTGACGCGACGCGACCTTCGGTGCTCCAACACGCTCGACATCAAGGTCGCGATTGAGCAAAACCGAGGGTCGAAAGTGTTCGCTCAGCAACTAGGGAGGTCTCATCTGACGAAACTAAGAACTGCGGCTGGCAGAATCGTGACTTCGAAGCCCGAGATAATCGAGGAAGTCGAGGATTTCTATGGGCACTTATACTCAACGCGGACGGCAAAACCAGCGGGGCATAGTGCAGATGACCATCGAGCCAAATTAACGTGCCACTACACGGAGGATATCCCAGATGTCGACCAGAGCGAGATTAGGGCGGCTCTCGAGCAGCTTAAGAACAACAAGGCACCGGGTGATGACGGAATAACGACAGAGCTCCTTAAAGCGGGCGGGGCTCCAGTCCTGAAAGAGCTAGCGAGTCTCTTTAATTCCGTCATCCAAGAGGGAACAACGCCCGAAGCGTGGAGCAGAGGTGCGGTGGTTCTGTTCTTCAAAAAGGCGACAAAACCTTGCTGAAGAACTATAGACCCATCTCACTTCTGAGCCACGTGACGTATACAAGCTGTTCTCGAGGGTCGTCACGAACCGTCTCGCTGGGAGACTTGACGAGTTCCAGCCGCCAGAACAAGCCGGTTTTCGAAAAGGCTTCAGTACCGTAGACCACATCCATACTGTTCGGCAAATTGTACAGAAGACCGAGGAGTACAACCAGCTGCTGTGTATGGCATTTGTGGACTACGAGAAAGCCTTCGACTCCATCGAAATATGGGCAGTTCTGGCCTCTCTGCAACGATGTCGAATTGACTGGCGCTACATAGAAGTGTTGAGATGTTTGTATGACGCTGCCACGATGACTGTCCAGATCCAAGATCAGAAAACCAGCCCCATCCAACTGCTCAGAGGGGTGAGACAGGGGGATGTGATATCCCCAAAACTGTTCACCAATGCGAACGTTCCGAAATGGAGGACGTCTTTAAGACGCTGGAATGGACTGGACAGGGTATCAACGTTAACGGCGAGTACATCTCACACCTTCGCTTTACTGATGACATCGTCATAATCGCAGAGACGCTGGAACAGTTAGACCGGATGCTGCACAACCTAAATGGAGCCTCTCGGCGGGTTGGCCTCGGCATGAATTTGGACAAGACAAAAGTCATGTACAATACGCACGTATTGCCGAGTCCAATCCACATCGAAGGGTCGCTTCTCGAAGTTGTGAAGGAGTATGTCTACCTTTTTTTTTTTTTTTTTTTTTCGTTGAGAAATGCAATTACGCATGCCCGCTCGTGGGGGACGAGTGGGGGTATGTGGGACTCCCTGTCGGTAATGACGACAGTATACCCACTAAAACTCAGCGGTGTTCCCGCATCGCCGTGTTGGGAGGGCCATGGGATAACGGTTGAACCTTTTCTTCCACGACCCTCCCGGCGCATGCCCGCCTAGCTGGCGGGCCCCGCATTCCCCCCCGTTACTGGGGGGCTACGGGAATGGCCGGGAACACCTGGCCATTCCCGTCCGACACTGGTGGAGGCCTGTGCAATACAGGCAATGGTGCCCCCGCACCCGTTGCCTGCTGGCCTCCACCTGGGAGGAGTCGGAGATGACGTTCAAAGTGACGTCTTCTTCGACCCCTCCTCCGCCTTCGGAGCGGCGCAGCGGCAGGGTCGTCCTCCCGCACGCGCTCCGCCTCCTCCTTCTGCAACATGACGTGTTCGCAGAAGGAGGCGACTGCCGCCCAGGACCCCTCATCCCTCAGCATGGCGTTAACCAAGCCGGGGAGTGAGAGGTCCGGTTCGATCACCGTGTGCAGACTGTGGCGCGGCTCGGACCACGACGGGCACACCTCGAGGGTGTGCTGCGCCGTGTCCTCCGCCGCGCCACAGTGGTGGCACGACGGTGTCTCCTCCCGTCCGATTCGGTGCAGGTACGCTCCGAAACAACCGTGTCCGGGCGTTCTCCTCTCGCCCTCCGCCCCGCCATCCATTCATACACTCTGGCGAGCACCCACGCCTCGAGTTTCCAAGGAGGGGTGCTCGCCAGAGCGCATGCTGCTGCAAAGCCCACCGTTCGGTGGGCTCGCGCCACCCGCTGGGCTATTGCCCTTTGAGGCGCCCGCAAGGCCGCGGCGTTCTCCCTCCTATGGAGGGCGTCTTCCCAGATGGGAGCGCCGTAGAGCGCCATGCTCCTCAAGATGCTGGCATAGAGTTGCCGGCATCGCGCGCTGGGCCCCCCCAAGTTGGGAAGTAACCAAGAGAGCGCGCCCGCGGCCTTCAGCAGGCGCGACGACAGCCCGCTAAAATGCGGGCCGAAGCGCCACCTGCTGTCGAGTACAAGGCCCAGATATTTCATCTGGGCCTTCACCTCAATTCTGACGCCCTCCACAAAGATGTGGGCGTCAGGTGGGGGGCGCTGCCGAGGCCCGTGGAAGAACACGGCCTCGGTCTTGTGCAGCGCCACCGCTAAACCTAGGCGGCGGATCCTCCCAGCGACCAAGGATCCGCCCGCCGAGGCCAAGTTGGCCACCTCCCTGAAGCTCCCCCCCCGGGCGGTGAGGAGAGTGTCATCCGCATAGCAGATGACACTCGTGCCTCGGAGGAGAGTTCCCCGCAAGAGCCAATCATAGCCGACGTTCCAGAGGAGAGGTCTTACGACCGACCCCTGTGGAACGCCGGCTTCAACGGCATACCGCCGGACTTGGCTAGTCCTATCCACCAGGAGGATCGCCCGATCCTCCAGGTAGCTGGCCAGCAGACTGCGCAGGTATCGAGGCACTCCGTGGAATCGGAGCGCCTCTAGGATGGTGGAGTGGGGAACGGAGTTGAAGGCATTGGCTATGTCGAATGACACGGCCAACAATCCGTCCCCCGCTTCCATCGCCTCCTTCACCTGCCCCTTAAGGCAGGCCAGCGCGTCCACCGTGGAACGCTCAGCCCAAAAACCGAACTGAGCGTCCGACAAGTCCGGCCCGATATCCCGCAGATGGCTCTTTAGGCGAGCAGCGACTATCCCCTCGAACATTTTACCGACCTCATCGAGCAGGACGATGGGCCGGTATGCCGAGGGGGAGTCTGCTGGGCGGCCCTCCTTGCGAAGGAGGCACAACTGCCCCTCCTTCCACGGTTTCGGGAACCTTCCAGACGCAAGACATGCGCTGAAGAGGTCCCGAAACCTTTCCTCCATTTGAGTGGCAGCGATCGCCACCACTCTTGCTGGGACATCGGGGCCCGGAGCTGTCTTCTTGGCGCGAATGTGGAGAATCGCCGCGCCAAGTTCCGACTCCGTGACAGGAGGGGCCTCCTCCTCCTCCTCCGTCTCCGCTGGGGGAGCTATCCCCAGCGGTAGGAGTATGTCTACCTAGGACAAGTCATCCAGCTCGGTAGACAAAACTTTGAGAAAGAAGCCGACAAAAGGATCCAGTTGGGTTGGGCGGCATGTGGAAAACTGCGTCAAGTCTTCTCGTTGCCTATCCCGCAATGTTTGAAGACTAAGGTCTTTAACCAGTGCGTCCTGCCCGTCATGACATACGGTGCCGAAACGTGGACACTGACAGTCGGGCTGGTCCACAAGCGCGCTATGGAGCGGGCAATGCTTGGAGTCTCTTTGAAGGATAAAATCAGGAATGAAATTATCCGGAAAAGAACCGGAGTTACCGACATAGCTTGCAGAGTAAGCAAACTGAAGTGGCAGTGGGCTGGCCATGTTTGTCGAAGGACCGATGGCCGATGGAGCAGACGAGTCCTGGAGTGGAGACCGCGTATCGGCAAGCGTAGTGTGGGACGCCCCCCAGCTAGATGGACCGACGACCTTAAGAAGATAGCTGGATCAGACTGGATGCGGAAGGCGGAGGACAGGGTGTTGTGGTGCAGCCTGGGAGAGGCCTATGTCCAGCAGTGGACTGCGATAGGCTGAGTTGATTGAGGCTGAGAATTAGCACTTTTCGAACGACAAAAATTACATGACACAGTCCCCCAAAAACGCCAACCCTTCACCACTTCCTAGTGCTTTAGCTGGGAAGAAGAAGTGGCGCAACAAACTCCCCAGCAGCACAGCTGTCTGCTCACATATAAAACTTAAGAATCTATACAATAAAATGTAAAATGCAACACAAAACATTAAATTAAATTATTTGGCTTATGTTAGCTAGCACACACCACTATACAAAAAAAATATATATATATATAATAATCGTCGAAAACTATACTCAAGCAGAAATAACGTAAACAAAACGTATCTAAATAAAAGCCTCCAGGCATAATACTCGTACTGCCAATCGTTATACTCGAGCAGTCTGTGGGTAACCTTTACTCGCCGGGCTGCTAGCGCTCTGCGTGTCCAATACAACAACGTCTTCAGGATGCTGATGCGGCTGCCTCGCTATTGTAGTGCGTCAGGGATGTTTGTGGAGGCGCGAACGGACGGCATTCATGCGATTATACGGAAGAAAGTGGCCTCCCTGTTGCAGCGCGTGCGAGGCAGTAGCAACAGTATTCTGCAGATGGTTGTATCTCGTGCAGATTGCCCTATCCAGAACAAATGGATGCATATTGTGATGGGTATTGACTAACATAGTGCATAAGATTTTACTAACACTAGGTCCATTATAATTGTAGTACCTAATTTATTTTTCTGTATTTTATATCTCTGTATTTTGTTTTATAATTTGTAATTGTATGGATTAATTTTATTTTATCTAAAAAAAACTGATTAATAATAATAATGGCCGTGCCCGCTTAAATAAAGCTATATCTATAACTCGAAGTCACAAATGAGAAACTAGCACCATCAAATTAAATAAAAAAAAACAGTTAATTATTAATAACAATAACAAAACCATGGTCAGCAAGACGACCATTCACCACAAGCATCCCCCCTCGCCATATTTGAGGGAAGGAGGCAACCCGACCCCCGACGCTACCGCAAGCAGTGACATCTGAAAAAAACGGAACCCTTATAGGATCGCTTGGTGAAGTGAAACTGTTGATGAAGACCGCAGATGGCTACCGGAACTACGTAATAAAAAACATTTCACGGGTTGCGATTCTATTAGGTACTTTAATATCGTTGCTAAGCAATTTATGCTCGTCACAATGCAAAAATGAAGTGGAGCTGAGATGGTCGAGTTCTTACCAGGATTAATAATAATGATTTCATGAGGTTTCTTGCCCGTTCTTATGTATGGGAATCTACGCATTGGCTTTCGCGTATGTAAAAGAGAGCAAGAAGCTTCAATTTACGTAATACTCGTAGGTAACTGAACGATTGCTTGACCATACAAAATGGCCTGTCAAAAGTTTCATTGAAATTAAATAAAGAGTTTACGTGACTGATCCGATTCCCCGGTCAGGCAAACTGATATTGGGTGTTTCCGTCAGGAAGTTCTCTGAAGCAGCCCTAAGTCTAGATTTGTGGGTACCCGGTTGATGTTAATAGGCTCGCCCCCTATTACATTGGACTTAAACATAACTGGCGATTTTGGCAGGTACACATCTCTACCTAACCCATGAAGGAAAATTTGGAAATTTTTGGTGGCTCCATCTTGAATTTTTATTTGGACTCTACAATCGTTGTCAGCACCCTCGAAAACCAGGAAACGACACCCGTGAATAAATTTTTGTTCAACCCCTTAATCGTTGTCAGCGCCCTCGAAAACCACAAAAATTACACCCATGAAGAAAATTTGCAAAGTTTTGGTGGCGACGCGAAACTTTTTTTTTTTTTCTTGGTGGGAAATTATCAAATAACTTCTCCCGCTCTGGGCGAAGCGGGAGGGCGTGTCAGACTTTTACTGACTAAAACCCACCCGTGTTCCTTCATTTGCCTGTGTGCCAGGGCCACGATATCCCTTTCGGACAAACTCGCAACCCTGGCAGGCATTGACCCTAATGGTCCCCGTCAATTTCTCTCTTCTACTCTCTTCTTCTCTCACTCTCGAAAACCAGGAAACAACACCCATGAAGGAAATTTTGAAAATTATCAGTGGCGCCATCTTGAATTTAGATTTCGACCCCTTAATCGTTGTCAGGGCCCTTGAAAACCACAAAAACGACACCCATGAAGAAAATTTGCAAAGTTTTGGTGGCGACATCTTGAATTTTGCTTTTGGTTTCAGTTTTGTTATCAGTGACCTAGAAAACCATGAAAATAACACCCATGTCGAATGTAACTAAAAATTAAAAAATGAATACAAAAAACACTAAAAAAAGGTAAGTACCTACAATAATATTCGCACGCACACACTCGTATTTAAAGAAAGAGACAAAGAGAGAGGAAAATTCGCATGAAGGATATCGGTTTTTCGTTACGTGACGACTCTACCAGTCAACTCCTACCGCAAGCCGCGTTATAGGACTTCGTTCCAAAAAAGAAGAAATAGATTTATTACAGATAAGTTTTCGAGCTAAAACAAAATGCGTACGATCTAGATGCAATCAAAACACTATTAAAAACACAATAAAAATTATATCTACTCGAACTAGTCATAAATGAGGGCCCTAAAAATATCAAAAGCTCCCTAGATGCTTGCCATAAAATTTAGATTTCTCGTCAAAACCACTTTATTTTATGCATCTAAAAATTATCTTGTAACCTGGCAATAAGGATGGTTTTTCTCTGAAAAGAATTACAAGTACAGAATCCAACTTTACACTGTCTAGCAATTGAAAGTGCCAAGTTTACGAGCGAGCACTGTAATCGATCGATGACGTGACGAGTGTACCAATGTTTCGGCACTAAGGGTAAATGTGATGGGCGTTTTAAAATTCCATGAAGTTATAAAATATAAAATAAAACATTATAACAATAACAGTATATAACATTTATTTTTTATTGATTGTGTACAGAATGTTTACTTATAAAATCAAACGGCATTCAAGTGGAAGATACTATGCTAAAAAATCATTATTATTTTCCTTTAAAAAAAAATTGTTCTTTAGTCTGGGATGACTGTGTTCCCATTTGCACTAAATGGAGATCATGTAGGAACATGGGAAATATCTGAAAGGACAATTGTCAGCTTCACAAGCTTGGTTTGAACCGTACCGACATTGCATTGCAGAAAGAGTTTCTAAAGCATTATATAAATTAATAATTCAGTCATAAACTGATGACGATTTGATTATTTAGACCTGGTAAACTTTGAATTTGAATGTAACTGTTGTATCTACGTTTCAGCATTCCAAACACAAATGAAGCCGCATAAATAACGCAATTAACGCTCTAGTATAACCTACATCAACCTCTGATTAAAATCGCTGTCACATCTGATTTCTAAAACAAACATATCAACTACATATATCCGATTACATGAGAATTAAACGGCAAATTCTGACAAACGAGCCATCGTCCAAACAATGTTTGAGCAATTGTTTGTCCGACACGTCAAAGCCAACCCATGACAACCCGACGTATAGCAAATACACCAACCTGTATAATAACAAGCCTAAACTTTCCTCCATTGAAAATCAAACCTTGAAACTTGACTCATAAGGTGTGGTATTGAATGGTTGGTTAGTAGATTTATGTTGGCCCAAGTTAGCATATCTGTAGTGGCAGTTTGCAATGCAGATTGGCCAGTTGTATGAAAATGCAAATAATGTGCGCCCATTGTATATGGTTCGGGTGGACACTGAAGTGATATCAATTCAATTTCTATATGTCAATTTTGGAAAATATCAAGATTTTGCTGATGATTTTTTTGAGATGGGTCAACATTCTAGTTATGTTAGCTCCTACTCCAGAAAAAAACCGGCTAAGTGCGCTTCATTGTGGGTGGTCCGACACCACCCACAATGAAGGGTTAGCGTAGTGGGGATGAATTTATCCCAAGAACAAATTTAACATTGTATTCAAAGACATTTCCTTATACATTCCAACTGCAAATGTAAGTTTGTAAGCACACTATTGCGTAATTTACCACAATATTGTGTCATAGACTTCTAATAGGTTTTCCTGTAATCTATAAGTGAAGAAATATTTTCTGTATTTTTTTTCATAATTTTAGGATTAGTACGAGTAGTTTCGGAGATAAGTTGGGGAATCAGTTTTCATATTTTTAAATATCGTACGTTTCGTTCAAAAAGATAGTATTTATTTAAAAAAGATCGTACATCTTGGAAAAACAGTCAAACACGTTAATCTCTCCCATTTATAACACTATAGAGGAAGAATTAATAAAGGAACCAATAAAATATAGAACACACAATTTCGTCATAAAATAAACTTTAAGTTATCACTTATCTTCTTTTAATTCCAAGTTATTTACAACAATTAAATTAAACATTTATTTAGATTTCTGTAATCTGTTCAATGCCCTGCATTCCGTCATTATTTTTGTAATTGCAATTGGCTCATTAGCGTTTACGACGTAAGGCATTTCATACAAACTTTCAAGCCCTTGTTTTTCGAAATGACAACCGATTTTAATGAAACTTCATACGCATAAGCAGGATATAAAGGTCTAAAAAGTTAGTTAAGAACATTTTCGAAATGTCTTATTTAAAAACATATCACTCTGAGATCTTTGTTTCTATGTAAAATTTAAAATCGGTCTAATTTGGCTGTAACACTATTTTTCGAAAATATTCTTAACTAACTTTTTAGACCTTTGTATCCTGCTTATGCCTATGAAGTTTAATTAAAATCGGTTCTGTCATTTCAAAAAACCAGGGCTTGAAAGTTTGTATGAAATCCCGTAAGTCGTAAACGCTCTTAAGGGGCCGGCGTAGCATGCGTAGTTCATACAAACGTAATACCAAAATAATTAGTAAATCAAACATATTCTTAAGGTAGTGTGTATTTATTTCGATTGGATTACAGAATATCTATGTACCCGAATACTCGTATATTTTGAAAGGACAATGATCTAAAGACGAGATAATAAGGATTTTTTTTTTATAGAAAACTATTTTTTCTCATAACTCTCATATTCAAATCAGTGTCCATCGCCAGCCTCTTAAGGTGAATCCGCAGCAGTAGTCCGCGAAATTCAAATCTTACGTTTTTTCATTGTCAAATTGTATCTTGATCAAATTGTATCTTGATCCAATTGTATCTTGATCAAATTGTATCTTGATCAAATTGTATCTTGATCAAATTGTATCTTGATCAAATCACTCATGCTAATGTTAACATTTTAACATTATAACTGTAGCTATGCATAGTTTTAAGTTTTCACTTCTGTCGACAATCCATGACTGCCTGTTTTTTTTTAACAACAAATTGGTTCTGCATAAAATTATAAATAAATCCTTAATATTCTTTGAATCTAACTTATAATAATTTATCCTTTGAATATTGTCCATTTCACTAAAACTTAGTTCCCAATGAAAAGTTTTCTAAACTTGAAAATTTAAAAAAACTTAAAGTACTTATAACATAATTTCACTCTTACATTTCCCGAAGGGTTCAGCAGAGGTATGCCCATAGTACACCCACAATTCGCAAGTTATGTTTAAGTCCCATGTAAGAGGGGGCGAGCCTATTGACATCAACCGGGCACAAATCCATACTCCGGGCTGCTGCTGAGAATTTCCTGATGGAAAAACCCAATAACACTTTGTCCGACTTGGGAATCGAACCCAGGACCTCATGCTCAGCAGTAGCGCTTGAGACCACTAGACCAATGAGGCAGTCCCAAAAATACTTTTTTTTTTTACTCGGTTTCAACTTTGTTTGGTAGTTTGAGTAATTTATGCGGCCTAAACGTCCTTTCTTTGGTATTGTTCGTTGAATCGTTGAGCTCCTCAAGTTCTGAGTTGAGCTGCACGACTACTGACAAATGCGTGCACTGACTGGACAAGTCCCCTCAATCTGTGTGATTATTTCATCAAAAGACTATTTCAGGCACCAATCTACATGGTCTTCACATGATCTGACCAAGATTATGTCTGGACTTTAAAAGAGACTGTGATCTCTGAGTTTGTTTCGGCCTTTCTTCTCAGAGTAGTCAGATACGAAACGCCGACCTCATCTAGTTTTTTTTTTATAAAATTGACGTGTAAAAGTGTTTGTACAAACTTACTTACAGAAAATAAATCATTTATCATGTAACATTAGTATTCAACCATCATCAAATCTCCATTACACATACCTCTTGTTGCCAATCATAAGTTATTATACCGCAAACACATTTTAACCAATTCACTTAGTCATAACTTTAAAATAATTAAGCCGGCACCCTAGGGAGTCTGGCAGAGGGAGAGGTGTTCAAACAAAACTTTCTGCGATCGAGTAATTTGCAATATTAATCATATTTGGATTGCTGTAAGGGCAACTGCGGGGCGAGAACGGCCTACTGTGACATGACTTGAGTCACACATTTAATCACAGTTTGAGCGATAAAACCGTTTTGTCTTAAAATGCTAGTACAAATTGAAAAGACATAATTTATCATGTCGCCCGTGCTCGGCCCGCTGACTGTAGTAAAGGTACCTCTTGTGGTAAAATTATCACATGAGCCTAATGAGCTTATTTTTTGTATAGGTAGTAAGTTATCGAAATCAATATAATTATTTTGTTTCACTTATGCCTACAAGGCACTTATGAAACGTCAGAAGCTAGGTGCACGGCTTCAATTGGTCGTTTCCTATGGAGAAGAGTCGGCAAGAAACTCCACGATTACTCTTTTAAAAATAATTGGCTTTTACAATGTTTTCAAGTTACAATGTTAATAGGTATGAAAGGACAGTGTAGGCCCGTCAAAAGTACCCAGTACTTAACAACATAGAAAATAATCTACAAATCTACAGTATATTAAGCCTACACGTTCTCACATTTACTATGTATTTAAAAAAACGATATCAAATATTATTAAATTATTATTGTAGTGTTTGTTGTCTGAGCGAATATTTTCGCCGTCTATTTTGTTTCCACTAGTTATCAAGCAAAAGGAGACATAAACCGTGCCAGTATGTGATGGACGTAGCTCAACATTTTAATTATTATGCATGATTAAAAAAATACATATTGACATTGCAGAATATTGTATACAATTTTACATGAATGTTTACTTTGAAAAGTATTATATTTACTGCTTTCATTTATTGTGAATGTGAGCACTATGTGGGTCATTTTTTTTTTCTTTCTTTTCTTTTCTCAGTTAAGTTTTAATGATGGTCTGACATTTTGAGCGCTTTATGCGGCCTATCCAAATGCCCTTTTTTTGGTATTGTTCGTCGAGTCGTTGAGCTCCTTAAGTTTTGAGTTGAGCTGCACGATTACTGACAAATCCTTACACTGATTGGACAGGTCCGCTCAAATTTGCGTGGTTCTTTCCTCAAAAGACCATTTCAGACACGGAACTACATGGTCCTCACATGTTCTGACCAAGATTATGTCTGGACTTTAAAAGAGACTTTGACCCCTGAGTTTGTTTCGCCATTTCTTCTCAGGGGTAGTCAGATAGGAAATGTCGGCTACATCTAGATTTTGTTTTTATATGACGTGTAAAAGTGATTTTAATATCCTATTTACAGAATAAACGATTTCGTTTCATTTCATTTCATTTCCAAAGACTGAGTAGTATTTTGTGATGTTCTGCGGTCTGTAAATGCGGTGTTATGTAGAACAACATGAATAAAACAAAATACTCACCGGGATTGATGATATTTTGAAATCCGCGTTGGGTCGGTTGAGTTGACTTGTGCGAAGTTCTCGTGACAAAATAATAATCACTGAATATAATATTTAATAACTAGGTACGACTCTAATATACTAATTTAACACAAATAAAATACTTTTTTTTAATTATCCAAATTGATTAAACCTATACTCCATTTGAATTAAGATTAGAAATTGAAATAAACTTTTTTACAATCCGTTCAACCGATTTTGACTTCTATTCCGTAGGCATAAGGATGACATTAAAAGCAAAAACGTAGTTACAATACCAACTGTTTATTACAGCTGCCATTTGTCATGCTACCAACGCAACAGAAGTCAAAATCGGTTGAACGGACTGTAAAAAGGGTTTATTTAAATGTCTAATCTTATTTCAAACGGAGTATAGGTAACGTTTTTTTGACGACCGCCGATCAGTGCAATAAAATATTATGTAGGTACATTCGAACTGGCTATTCGGTATGTTCAGGAAAACATATTCGTCATTCCACTACAGTACATTTTTTTTTGGGTGGCAAATTATCAAATAACTTCTCCCGCTCTGGGCGGAGCGAGACGTGTCAGACTTTTACTGACTAAAACCCACCCGTATTCCTTCATATGCCTGTGTCCCAGGGCCACGATATCCCTTTTGGACAAACTCGCAACCCTGGCAGGCATTGGCCCTATCGGACCCCGTCAGTTGGTGCTGACAACTCTTTGAGGCGCGCGTTGAATACGACGCGCCGTCGACCCGCGGCGGGCTTGGTCCTTATTGGACGGTTAGCTAACCATCGCTCACCGTCCGCAGGCCCGCGCCTACGGTGGCCGGAAATCTGCACTACATGCCTGAGAGATATTTATATTTCCCGACGGCATGTGAAGCCAAGTCAGAGGCTCATGCGCGGCAGAAAAACTCTGACAACAGGTTTGTCACTAACCACACGAAAAAAAAAAGTCTGCTATTATTAATTATCATTGTGTGCGTAATAACTTCAGCATACTTAAAATACATACTCGAATGAAGTTTCATTAAAATCTGTTCAGTCATTTCGAAAAACAAGGACTAGAAATTTTGTATGAAATGCCGTACGTCTTAAACGCTCTTATCATTTAAAAAAAAACATAATTCTCTATTCTCTTCTAATTATGTAAGAAGGACACAGTAAAATACACAAAAATAATAGGATTTTACAATGTTTTCAACATCATTGTAAAATCCCATTATTTTTAAAAGAGTAACCGTGGAGTTTCTTGCCGTATCTTCTCCATCATAGGAAACACCAATTGGAACCGTGCACCCAGCTTTTAACAGAAAACAGAAATAAACAAAGACACACAGTAAAATACACAGAGATCTGTGTATTAAATAATGGGATTTTACAATGATGTTGAAAACATTGTAAAATCCTATTATTTTTAAAAGAGTAACCGTGGAGTTTCTTGCCGGCTCTTCTCTATCATAGGAAACACCAATTGGAACCGTGCACCCAGCTTTTAACATTGCTTAAGTGCCCATGTAGCTGGTATATATATGTGAACAAAAATAACTTGATATTGATTTTGTACACCACACAGAGCAACCTCGGCAACCTACATAAAATACGGTTGTTATAACAGAATCCATTTTACTCCTCACACCACAAAATGGACCCACTAATAATTTAAGTGACGTTTCGGTACAATACCATTTGGTAAACACAAAGACAATTAGGGTCCATTGTAAACCCATCCCAGCTCAGTCACAGAGGCGTATCTATGGAAATTCAATTTTCCATGGACGACATGTTTTTGTCCCGCAGTGTACAATGGCGAACATCTATTAGTATTTGCATTGCACTAGCGGGAATCTGCAATGCAAACTGGCTTATGTACTGGTTCACAATATGGTTATATTAAATCGGTGGGAAGTTTGATACGTGGTACTCGTATACTCGATATTAGTAGTACTAACTCGATATTTTTATTGACAATCTTTTTATTTCAAATAAATTTGAAATTAATATAATTATACAATACATGACGCAACTAATTATGTACACTTGGTACTAAATTAAATTACTAACTAAATATTCAAATAAATACAAAAAAAAAAACAAAAGGACACTAGGACACTCGTCCGCATCGCTGTCATCCGGAAACGTGCCCAGAAGACTGGCAACATTGCCACGTTGAATGGCAAATGGCAACGGCTTGGTACGTGACGATGGGAAGAGACATGACGTTGTTGCCTAGGAATGTGGGTAGGCCTCTGGCGTGGGACGCAACCTGTGGCTACACCCTTGCGCCATCTCATGTACGAAGCACGGCTGGCTGTGCTGGCGCCGTTGCTGCGGCTACTGAGACCATCAAGCGGCGCAAATACGTAACCTTATGGGTAACTACAGTTTCGAGCCGTTTGGGGTCGTACGCTCGGGTCATAGGGCCCGAGTGCGCGTCTCCTTTTTGAGGAAATTTCTCGCTGACTGATCGACAGAACCAGACGATTTGTAAAAGATTTGTTCCATTGTATGACTTTTTCATAAAAACATGCCATTGGGAAACAAATAATGTTTATAATTCTGTAAATACATGTCTGTTATAAATGTGAAAACTAACAATACTAACCTATTTACCTAAGCACTATTGTTACTAATACCAAAATACAAAAAAAAATATGGACTTTAGTCTGAAATAAAGTTTTATTTCATTTTAATTTAATTTATAGACGGGAATTATATTTTGATCAAGAGACTACCTGACACTGCCCTGCAAATTGCAAAAAACGTAAGAATATTTAAATTTCGTGGGCTACCACTGCGGTTCCACCTAAAAGATCGCTTTTAGCGCTCTTTGTAAGACGTCTTGTATATCTGTAATTTAGCGATAAGCACTTTTTGTAAGACGTCTATACAGGGTGTAAGGGACAGCCCTCCGCAGACTGATGGGGTGAATTCAGTATATCGTACTAAGATGACCGGTACATGAAATTATCTGAGGAACGTTATGGGAATCCAATGAACCTGATTTGTCGCGGTGGGGTGGACGGCCGCGCTCGCTGATTTCAGGCGTCATCGTTCGTTAGAGAATTTCAACATCCATTGCAGATTTATTTATTTTAGCTGTGTTATTCACATTAATGGAGTACTGCGTACAAAGAATGTGATTTTACATTGAAATAAAGGGATAGTAACTGAAATCACGATAAAAAAAAAAACAATTTTCCTGAGAAAATTTTCAGTGGAATATGATTCTAAATAAGGAGCTAAATGCACCCTGTTAATTTGTGGAGGGCTGTCCTTTACACCCTGAATATCTGTAATTTAGCGATAAGCACTCTTTGTAAGACGTCTATATATCTGTAATTTTGCGATAAGCACTATTTGTAAGATGTCTATATATCTGTAATTTAGCGATAAGCACTCTTTGTAAGACGTCTATATATCTGTTATTTATATGGTGTACATAATTATTATGGTGGTGTATACTGTTCTCAGCCGAAAGACGTTCACTGCTGGACATAGGCCTCCCCTAAAAGGAGGGGGGGTTGCCATAATCGCCACGCTTGGCAGGCGGGTTGGCGATCGCAGTATGGTGTTAAAGTGCATAGAGAACGCTGCTGCCCATTCTCTAGTAAGGCCCTTAGTCGCCTTTTACGACAACCACGGGAAGAAATAGGATGGTGCTATTGTTTACGTCCGGCACCATACGGACAGGGTTTTTCGGTTGAAATGATGATGAATGATGATTCTGTTCTAATCGGTCGAAAGTCTGCAAGAATGTTTTTCCTGAAATACCACGTTATAGACTAGACTTATCTTAGACAAAGCTTAGATTAATTTTAAGTGAGATGGTAGTGGTGGAATACATTTTACGTAATTCTACCTTATAAGTTCATATTTTATTTTCTTTACTTAATTCTTCAATTATTTCGTAGGTAACGTATACGTAACGTACCTACATTGTTTCCGTCATACCTGCCGCATCATATTTAGCAGTAAATACAGACGCAGCAGTGACAAACAAACATACAGTGACGTCACATTTACATGTTAATAACACAACGAGTCTGATGGTACTCAGTAGTTAGAGACGCACGTCCCCTTTTAGTAGAGCGGTGTATCTGAATGATGGGGGAAGTGCGTTTTTGTTAGTAGTTTTCATAAATAATATCTTAGATAGAAAGAGAAAAGAGTAAGTAACTACACAAACATTAGGTACTCTTCATTTATATCTAAGAGAAATTATTGTGTGTTCCGTCAGAAAATTACTTCATAATGTCACCTTTATCATCATCTGCCTAGCCCTATCACAACTATGTTGGGGTCGCCTTCCAGTTTAAGGGGGATGCGCTAAAGTAGCCCACGAAATTCAAACTTTCTTACGTTTTTGCAATTTGCAGGTCAGTAACAGGTTGTATGTTGATCTAAATATGATTCGTGGCCGTAACAAATATGGCTCTCTAAGTTCAAAAAATCCTACTGAATCATTATTTCTGAAAAAATCATTCAGTAGGAGTTTTTGAACTTAAAGAGTTGTAATGATTCTAATGATTATAATTCTGTAAAGCCATATTTGTTATGGCCGCAACATACAACCTGTTACTGACCTGCAAATTGCAAAAAAAGTAAGAAAATTTGAATTTCACGGCTACTTTAGCGCACCCCCCTTAACCACAGAGAGTATTCTGAATACCAATATTTTACATGGAGCGGTAAGACTGATTCTCAGACTTTCCGGCTTCCGTCTCCCGTAACAACTGTCAAAGGTCTAAAGATAATATTGTCACATTATTTCTTAAATAACTTCCGTGTTTACTTCTATTGATGGTAAATAATATTCGGTATTTTTTTACATGTAGACCTGTTACACCTAGAGCTGTGTCGGAGAAGTAAACTCCACTGGGACAGACCCAGAGTTCAGAAGCGCTCTCGTGAGGCGGCGAGCCTCCTTGCCGGACTATCGCCATGGGATCTGGAGGCAAAAGTCCTCGCGCACGTCTGGGAGTGGCGCGAGGTGGTGAAACGCCGGGGTGAAACTCCGCTGCCGCGACAAACCATGGCACAGCGGACAGAGCTCCGGTGGGATCTCATGGCGGCATGGGGAGTGCGATTGTCGCAACCCAGCGCTGGGCACGCCACAACTGTGGCGATAAGTCCCCTCTTTGAGGAGTGGCTAGAGAGGCGCCATGGCGTCCACACCTTCTGCCTGACGCAGGTCCTCACCGGACATGGTTGTTTCGGGAAGCTCCTGTTCAGTATAAAGCGGGAGGAAACGCCTGGGTGTCACCACTGTGTGGAGCCCGGAGCCCGGAGGACACGGTGAAGCATACGGGGCCCAAGCCGGGCAGACCTCCACCGTATGCTCCACCGGACACCGCCGTGTCCTCACGGAAGCGATCGCCGGCGGCGATCTCTCGCGTCCTGCCCTGGTTCAGGCCATGGTTCGGAGCGAGAGTGCATGGGAGGCCGTCCCCTTCTTCTGTGAAGCAGTAATGCTCACGAAGGAGGAGACGGAACGCGTGAGGGTGAGGCAGGGTTTGCGCCCCTAGTCGCCATAGGAGACGCTCTGGGCGTCGGGAATCGCAATCGCCGCAGCAAATCACTGATTTCCGGCCACGGTAAGCGTGGGCGTGTGGACGGTGAGCGATGGGTAGCTCACCGTCCGATAAGGACCAAGCCCGGGTCGACGGCGCGTTGTGTTCCACGCGCGCCTCAAAAGATGTCAGCATGACTTGACGGGGTCCATGAGGGCCAATGCCTGCCAGGGTTGCGAGTTTGTCCGAAAGGGATATCGTAGCCCTGGCACACAGGCAAATGAAGGAACACGGGTGGGTTTTAGTCAGTAAAAGTCTGACACGCCCTCCAACTCCGCCCAGAGCGGGAAAAGTTATTTGATAATTTCCCACCCAGAAAAAAAAGTTATCTCTTTTTCTCACCATTTTGCACTTACCTCCACATGCCAGACGGCCCAACACGCAAGTACAACAACATCGCACATCGCATGCAAGTTAACGACGTCATTAAAGCGGATGATTGCGTTACCTGTCCTGTTCAGTATTGTACACTGTACCGCACTGAACTGTACTGTACGCATACTGTTAATTACCTTTATGTTTGCACGGCTAATTGTTAAGTGTTAGTGAAGGTAGTTTCAGGTGTCACTTTTTTCTGTGAAAATGCTGATACGAGTAAAGGAATGCTGGGGTGAAAATTTCGTAATAATTTTTATGTTCCCTACCCAAAGGGTAAAACGGGAACCCTATTACTAAGGCTCCGCCGTCTGTCTGTCTGTCTGTCTGTCACCAGGCTGTATCTCATGAACCGTGATAGCTAGAAAGTTGAAATTTTCACAGATGATTTATTACTGTTGCCGCTATAACAACAAAATAGAATAAAATAAATATTTAAGCGTTTTTGCTCTATATTGATAACGGCAACAGGTAGACGCTTGAAATATTCACAGAATATGTACATAATATATTGACTTTAAAAATAAATAATTAAGTTATAAATAAAATAAATATTTAAGGGGGGCTCCCAAACAATAAACGTGTTTTTTTGCCATTTTTATAGATAATGGTACGGAACTCTTCGTGCGCGAGTCCGACTCGCACTTGGCCAGTTTTTTCAAGTTATGATGGTAGCACACTGTTTCTACTGGTTTTGTTATTTTAAAGAAGGTCAGTAGCTGCTGAACATTGCAATACTATCTTTGAATTGTATAGATTTAATCTTTTTATAGTTATATAATTGCACAGCACAATATGTCGTACTATGTATGTACTATAAAGCTATCATTTACTGGGTAAGTACGTCTTTCATTGGCTTGAATGTACCCTGGTGGCTGAGAGTATGTCATGCTCACTCAAATGTCTCTCTGATGGTTGTGCATGTGTTCGATCATTCGGTTCTCATTAAAATGGTTGAGCTAAATGGTGCAGTTCCGTGCGTCATGTTCGTGATCGGGCGCCGTCATTTCGGACTGATCATCTCTTGGCTGCCACTGCATTTTAACATATTCTTTTGAATTATTTACTAGGGACACTATTAACGTGCACGTGTTTCTACATAGCTCTCACATGTATAATTTCAACTTGAATGATGTAATCAATATTTTGTAAAAGACTGTCCATGGAGTTTCTTGCCCGTTCTTCTCCATATCATAGGTACCAACTACGCTTTGGAATGGGCAACTAGCTTCATCTTTCTGACTGACCGACTCCTTGACAGTTCAACGGGCCGAGCACGGGCTGCCAAAGACGTTTGTCACAAGACATGATAAATTATGTCATGTCAATTTGTACTAGTATTTTATGACAAAACAGTTTAATCGCTCAAACTGTGATAAAATGTGTGACTCAAGTCATGTCGGAGTAGGCCGTGCTCGCCCCGCTGGTGCCTGTAATTGGTTTGTTTGAAATAAGTGCTATAAGTTGATGACTATAAAAGGAAAGTGGAAGATAAACCTACCTACGTTAAAACTTTATTATGACTGAAATGTGACTATGACGGACTTTGAGATTTATTTTTTCTTTAATTTTCGCATGAGTGTAATTCAATGCGCTACAAGAGAGATCCGCAGGCGAACTAAGGTGACCGACATAGCCCGAAGAATTGCCAAGCTTAAGTGGCAGTGGGCAGGGCACATTGCTCGCAGAACTGATGGGCGATGGGGCCGAAAGGTTCTGGATTGACGACCGCGTACCGGAAGACGTAGCGTTGGAAAGCCTCCTACAAGGTGGACGGATGATCTTGTGAAGGCCGCAGGTATCCGCTGGATGCGGAGAGTACAGAACCGGTCGAAGTGGCGGTGCTTGGGGGAGGCCTATGTCCAGCAGTGGACGTTTTTCGGCTGAAACAATGATGATGAATGCGCTACAAGTAATTAGTATTTATTAGTAGTTTTCGTTATTTTAAAAAGAAATAAGTGTTAAACATTTTAAACTGTTTCATTGAACAATCTATAGAATACAATTGTTTTGTTAATTAATCTAAATTAATATGAACATAATATTTAAGTATTGGATTGGGGGCCTGGGTAACACAGGTATTTTATGCCTATTTTGGGCACTAGTTTCTCACAAATGTTAACCCTATTTTTTAGATTAATTAAGCACTTTCTTTCTATCCAAAACAACATTTGTGATGAGTAATAAATTAATTAATTATTATTATTCACAATACCATTCGTAAAACTGAGAATACTTATGACCCACCAATAGGTATAACATCCCCTCAGTGTCTGGTTACGACGACATAGAATATGGGGTTCTATGGTGTCGTAAGCAGTCACAAAGGGATTAACCACAAGGATAGCAGCCTTATCCACCTGTGTTTACTAATAACCATCATATTGTACTAATCCCTGATTCAAGTTTATATTATTATGGGAGTTTCGAGAGATCGTTTGTTATGGTGGAAAGTTATGTTGAATGTACGCTGTTGTCTGATAATGCTAATTATTGGGTTGTTTATTGAAAGATACAGTTTCAGGAGCGCAATAAGAAATAAGTGGTACTTAAACAGGGTTATTTTATGAGTTGTACCTGTAGCGGCATCAACATCGCCACATGCGAACTACGCGTCACACTGACGTCACGCAAAATCCTGCATCGCGCAAGCAGAGTTTATTACGCAACTAGCATATATATGTTACCGGCCAAACCCAATTTCCGGATGAACTAGTTTCGCCTAGGCCAAACCAGTTCTCCCTACACGCGATAGGACAAACCAGTATAGCCTAGGCCAAACTCGTTCATCCTGTTACCGATAGGATAAACCAGTTTAGCCTAGGTCGAATCGGTTTATCCTAGTTAGAATTTACATGCTTTAGGATAAACTGGTACGTCCTAGTCTGAACTAATTTCACTTAGTTTGTATCTTCTATAAACTTCTTTTCAAAGTAAACTGAATAAAGGAATAAAATTAAAAGGGTAAGTAATATTTGATAAGCAAGTATGCAGCAGGCATGTTTTCTGTCACGGCTCCGGCGCTGCAGGGCTCCAGCGGTCCCATGCGAGCTTATCGTCACAGATGTGTTTCACGCTCACCACCGAGGCTTCGGCTTGCTGGCTGGCATAGCCGGCCAGCCTCAGCCGCGGCGGCTAGCGTTGAAACCACCTGCTCCTCAGCTCGCGGGCCGCCTCGCCCCTACGCGCCTACGCGAATTTAAATAACACTCTAGGGGTAGGGCAGACAAGACTACGTGGAGTCGGTTTTGCTGCGATTCGTTTCTGTCACGCCGCTCCCGCAGCACGCTCAATCAGATTTCAGACTAGGCCATACCAATTTATCCTAGAGTGTGCGTATTTATATCAGGATCAACTAGTTTGGCCTAGCCTAAACTGGTTTATCCTATCGGGCTTAGGACAAACTAGTTTAGCCTAGGCTATACTAGTTAATCCTATCGCGTATAGGAAGAACTAGTTTAGCCTAGGCTAAACTAGTTTGTCCTGAAATCGGGTTTGGCCGGTAACATATACAACATCCCGACATCAACCGGGGGGCAGTTGCCCACCAGACACAACACCCGCCTGGTCGGAGGATCCTCCCTTTTCTATAGAGTATGAGTGAACTTTACACCCCGTTCCTCATGCCTCTAAATACCTATACAGGGTTATTTTATGAGTGGTACATAAACAGGGTTATTTTATGAGTGGTACATAAACAGGGTTATTTTATGAGTGGTATATATACATGGTTATTTTATGAGTGGTACCTATATAGGGTTATTTTAAAATGGCTAGCTAAACTCTGCAGACGCGATGGATATCGATATCTAAACACAATAAAATAGTAAATAAAAAGATTTTAGGTTTTTTTTGGAAGTTCAACGACCGCTGTTGGTTTTGGTTGGGTCATTGTACAAATTTCTTTCTGCTTAGCGACCGGAGTTTAGTACCTATATGAAAACGTGTTGCGCTGGTCCCAAATACATGGAGAATGATAATGACTTTCAGGTGTTCTGTAATTACGTATTTCTAGTAGGTATCAGTGCAGTTCGCGTAGCAAAATTTTGGGCCAAAAATACTTGATCTTTTTGCCATCGATACGCATAGAAGAAGAACTAGGTATAGAAAAAGAAGAAGAAAGAAAAATAATTTGATTTGTCACAGAAACACGTGCTTAAGAAAACATAATAAACTCGAGTAGGTAAACATTACATAAAACACATCTACTTACATTAAAACAAGTGACTGTCACAAGAAGACTTGCACTCAGCATTATGTTGTACTAAGGGGGACCTACAGCGCAGCGCTGATTTTCAGTGCGTCACCCGTGGTGGTATGTTTTTCAATCTACTTAGAACCCACATCATGGTAGTGTTTGTCTGATGGATATCGCTATTAGCGATAATACAGCCGGTTTACCCTAATTAACGGTTAGGTATACCTATAGACCGGTGTGTGGTATTGTTGCTGTGTACACCAAAGCATAATCTATGTATTTATCATGAATATAAGTAGATATTATTTATTTTTCTAATGTTTGTGTTTGAAAATTCAATTTCTACTTAAAATGCCACGGATCCCATGTGATACCTTTTGATTATCTCTAATAGGTGACCATTCAGCTGAATGAAACAGATAATAGTACATTTTCTCAGCAAAACGTCAAGAATTCACTACTCACCACCCCCATCAAGTGATCACCACCATTACATAACCTTTGACATCACCAAACTAGGGTCAAAATGACAACATAAACCATACCAACCCACTTATTACCACATCCTCTCAAGTTATGACCACTGTAATGACGTGTAATATTCGGCACGCGTCGGTAGTACCCGGTAATATTCGGGTAATACCGGGTAATATTTTAACGGGACACTTGCGGTCGTTCGGCAATAAACCGATACCTAACAGATGCCTGCTTGAGGGGTGGCGTAGATTATGTTGTAGCGTAGATTGGACAGTTTTTACCGTCGGCCAGTACTCTAAGAAAGTAGCTCAAACAAAGAAGAAAAGATGGTCCAGACTTTTCAAAAAGCTATCTGAAGGCAGAGTCCCGCCATTAAGAGTCCATAATACCTCAAATTGCTTAGCATGATCCTCTATATCGAAAATACTGCAGCATTCATTTTGAAATAAATAATAATGCTAAAGTTGAGGATTAATCAACGTTACGTTAGTACTTAACATTAATCCATTCCAATCCTATTAAATTTTATGGAATCGGGTTTTTGTTATACATAGTTGTTTAACAAAAACACGATTCCATAAAACTTTATCGACCGAAAAAAATACAAAGTTACCAAACCGATCAATAAACCGCTAGTATTCAAAAATACTTCCAATTAGCCAAACAACTTCAAATTAGATCAAGAAACTTTGCATAATAACTGAAGTAAAATAAAGTACTCGTAGATATAGACCCTGACGGCACGGTTGGCGCAGTTAGTTAAGCGATTGACTGCTGCGCTGCGTGTCGCGGTTTCGATTCCCGCACGGAACAAATATTTGTATGACCTACAAGTAGTTGTTTCGGGTCTGGCTGTTTGTATGTGTAAATTTAAATGTTTGTAAACGCACCCACAATACAGGAAAAATTCCTAGTGTGGGGCAACGTTTTTTTAAAACAGTTATTATGTTTTTTTAAATTTTAATATTACCTACCATTATTTTCTGCCTCGTTGGTCTAGTGGTCGCAAACGCTACTGCTGAGCATGAGGTCCTGGGTTCGATTCCTTGGTCGGGCACAGTGTTATTTGGTTTTCCATATGGAATTTCTCAGTAATAGCCTGGAGTCTGGATTTGTACCCCGTTGACGGCTATAGCCGGCAAAATGTGGGTGTACAATAGGTACACCCACATTTTGCCGGCGTGCTGATATGTTTTATGTTATTATTTTCACCGTAAAGATAAATAATCTAAACTATCGGTGCCTCAGAGCCTTCTACCTGCCGCCCTGTCTCAATTGCTCGCGTGACCAGTAGTGTGCGAGCCGAAAAAGAGTGAGGTGACACTGAGGTATTATGGACTCTTAATAAATGATAAAAACTTGTCAAAAATGTGGGTGTTTTTGACAGACTGAGATGGAAATATCGTCGCGTAGTCCTACGTTAAGGTCAGGTTTATTGCACCCTTAAAGGAAAATCGAATGCAATTATCAGTAGATCCTACATATATTAAAATTAGAATCAAGTCCCAATACTTCCCTTTACTTTTACTTTCCCTTTACCTTTCCCAGGCATCAGACTATGAATTTCCAAATCCTCCCATCTGCACCTCCCTATAATCTATGGCATAACCGATGTAGTCAAGAGCGTATGACGGATGGCACCGAGTGCGGTTGAGCTGCGTGACAAATGCAGCCGCACTGCGACCGCGCGGCGTGACCGTGGCTTGAGGCGGACGTGTGGAAGTATGGTGACGGCTATTTGAGGGTTGAATCGATGGACTATGGATTTTGTTTGTTGATTGTATATGCTAGAATTCCTCTAATTTTTAAGTGGGTGTTTGTTTTATAAGCTTCGGCAAAAGCGCTGCCTGAGAGCTATATTTGGTCTTGGAGTAAGACAGTTGCGTACCTATGTTTAAGTATCATAAATTGTTAACCTTCCCGAGCCTTTATATACTTGAATTAGCCATATTTGTAATAACAAATAGATGTCTATTTCCAACATTAATATAAACTCGAAAACGAAGTACAGCTATGAGATCTCAATACCAGAATTTATTATGCACGGGCGTATTTAAAACTAGCTTATTAAAAAGAAATGTGATTTGTATGGCTCCTGTAATCTTTATTAAAATACCTGACCAAATTAAAAACTTATACACAACATTTCACAGAATTACTTGTAGATAAATGTTATTATTCTGTGCAGGACTTCTTAAATGATTTTTTTTTGTAATATCTTTAGTATCCTCTTCTTTGTATTTCATTTGCATGCTTTATTAAGGCTGAATACAATACATGGATCCTACTATATAATTTAATAACTTATTTTTATGTACCTACATTCTAAGCAAATAAAGACCTATTCTATTCTATTCGGTTCATTGTTATGCTTATTTAACTGTCTTCTTTAATTGATTGCACTTTTACACAAGGAAACAAATTCAGTAATACTACCAACGTTCTTGTCCGTCAAGCCGTAGGTGTTGGCTGTCTTTCATCATCTTTGCCAGTCGTTACTGGTAGTCATAAGCCGAAGTCAGACAACAGTCTTACCAAGGGGTATCGTGTTACCCAGTAACTGGGTTGTGGAGATCAGATAAGTAGTCGCTCCATGTAAAATACTGGTATGCTGCATCCGGTTAGACTGGAAGCTGACCCCAAATTAGCTGGGAATATGTATAGGCAGATTAATTGACTACCACTGTTCTCGTCATCATGAAAAGATAACGTGTTGAGACAGACATTTTTATTTTGTAGGAATAGATGTTTCTGCTTTTGGCCATTTATCTACAATGAAGTTTTAAAACAAACGATTTTTGATGTTAGATGC
The DNA here is from genome assembly GCA_948098905.1 of Tiliacea aurago. Lineage (NCBI taxonomy): Eukaryota > Metazoa > Arthropoda > Insecta > Lepidoptera > Noctuidae > Tiliacea > Tiliacea aurago. The sequence continues at coordinate 25,763,232 of OX402581.1, read as the reverse complement.
ATTATGGGGCCGGCGTAGCATGCGTAGTTCATACAAACGTAATACCAAAATAATTTGTAAATCAAACATATTCTTAAGATAGTGTGTATTTATTTCGATTGGATTACAGAATATCTATGTTCCCAAATATATATTTTGAAAGGACAATGATATAAAGACGAGATATGAGGAATTTAAAATTTCTATAGAAAAAATATTTTTCTAATAACTCTTGCTTAAATCAGTGTCCATTCAAAATATATATTTGGGAACCTAGATATTCTGTATTCCAATCGGAATAAAGACCCACTACCTTAAGAATATGTTTGATTTACAAATTATTTTCGTATTACGTTTGTATGAACTACGCATCCATCGCCGGCCTCTTAATGCCACACATTTTTACCTCGCCATGAAACAGTAACATAAATATTTCTTACACAAATCTTTAAAAAAAAAATCAAAAAATTCTAAATATTTTATTATAATCTTTATGCTTAAGTCACAACAAACGTCAAAATATTTTATTTCACATAAACCTACATGGGCACTTATGAAACGTCAGAAGCTAGGTGCACGGTTCCAATTGGTCGTTTCATATGGAGAAGAGCCGGCAAGAAACTCCACGGTTACTCTTTTAAAAATAATTGTCTTTTACAATGTTTTCAAGTTACAGTGTTAATAGGTATGGGAGGACAGTGTAGGCTTGTCAATAAGTACCAGGTACTTAAATAACAAAATAGAAAATGGTCAACATTTATCCATAGTCTACAAGGCCCAACATAATTGATTACTAAACATTAAATTGCAATCAGTACCTATTCTTCTCATTTCTACATATTCCTTTCACGTGTCTCGACAATTTATTACAAAACTACAAGTGCGTACCACACATATTACATTCCATAATTACTTCTCTCCCTCCACAAACCGCCACGCGTCTTCTGCGCCTCAAATAATTGAATGTGAGCGAAAATTTATGGTTTTTGCACAATTTTTATAGCCTCCTGTGTTTAACGTGTCTGCTTCCAACGATTATGAACGGAGCTATGATGTTTGTCGCCCCTGGCTTGTGGTAGCGTGAGGGTTGGGTTATGTGTAAAGAGTTTGGTGAGTGTGACTGGTTATTATTTAGGTGTGTCTGTGTAGACAATGTTGTTTGTATTGGTAGGTACGATGATAGGTGAAGTTAAATAAAAGCTGCTAAATTTGGCCAGGTAACCCATTTAGGTACCGAAATGTATAATTTATTTTATTTGTTTGTTTTAATCTATCGACTATCGATTTTTCGTCACAAAAGCCACATCTGTTCATATTATACCGAATTATTTTTCATTAATTTTTTTTTCCTTTTCATTTTTCATCCAAAATAATTCGATAAAGTCACGATTATTTATGTAAAACACCCTTACGTGAAATATGACAACGTCGTACTTTCTTAGCTTGAAATATGAATGATTAGAATTAATAAAAATGATTTACTCGTACCTACCTATCAATGAAACTTAGATACACACGTCGTGACAATATTTTTTTTCTTTCCTTTACGCTGTTAAACCAATTAATTACTTAGTAAACACAAAGTAATTAATTGGTTTAACTGTAATCTTTTCTTCGAAACTGTATTTTTGGAACACTTGTTCTAAGAGTTTTTGTATTCTTTTTACATAACCTTAGAGTTATGAGACATCAAAAGGAGCACGTTTTATAAGTAGGATATTGTTGAAATCAACCACAGATCCGTGAATAAAGAGATTTCAGTTTTCTGATACAAAAGATTGCCATGCTACATGCTGTATTTAAAACAGATTACCACATTATTACAGTAACAAAACGTGTCAAACATGGAGTCACACCGAACTTACTATCCCCCTACAAAGTTACAACAGCTCTACATCCATCCGAAAATAGCCGTCCACCCTCGTTGCATCACATAGCGTACATTATAAAAATGGTGAGAGAAACTCAACGTTATTTATATTAAATTATGAGGGGAACACCCCTACGGAATGTGGTAAGTATGTCGGCCATGCGCACGATTGTCAATTATTTCTTAGACGATCAAATTGAAGGAAGTTGTTCGCTACAACTTCCTTTTTGTAGCCTGTAGCCTATAATAGCCCGGTTTCGTGACGGTGCAAAGAAGAAAGCGCTGATCGCGAACTAACCAGAACCGCTGCGGCAAAGCTCCTACGAAGCCCGAAGTGAGCCTGCGTGCCGCAAAGCCGAACACACCGGTGTTCATCTCCCGCCGGCATTACACCACTAACGGCCGAACCCAATCACTTATTTTCAGTTAAAGACAGATCGCTATTGATGATAGACAGTATAATTATATCTATGCTCGGATGGTGTCTCACAATCATTGATAAAGGCTATCTATCTAACGAAAACATTAAGTAGGTTTCTCTACTTCGCCCTCCCGTGCGTTCCATTCCAACCAATTACATCACTTTACAAAACAACATGTGTAATTAGGGTTTTAAAACTTCTTTGTTTTTTACTTATAAATAAGTTACTGGATTAAGATATAATTCTGTAGAGCCATATTTGTTATGGCCGCGAATCAAAATACAACCTGTTACTGACCTGCAAATTGCAAAAAACGTAATAAAATTTGAATTTCGCGGGCTTCCTTAACGCATTAATGTTATTTTTTTTTTAACTTATATTCATGTTGGAATGGTGCTTGCACGGGGGGTGTAAGTAAGGGGGGGGTTAAATTTGTGTTATTTTTTGTCTAGGGCGCACCGTTTTCGAGATATTTGAATTTAATTTTTTTTTAATTACTTTATATAAATAAAAATATCTATGATCATTATTGCAAGTACTAAAGAGTTCATTTTAGCTTGGCTACTTTACGTTTATCCCTGCAATTCGGGGAATAGCCAAATCTGCCATCTGTAGTACTGTCCTGTCAAACAAATCGTATATTGGGACGCATACTTTGGCATTTTCATACAAAGAGATATCTGTTGTAGGCGATACACCCTCCCATCAGTAGATAACGTGGGCCGGTATGATTCTTTAATGTCTCATAGATTATTGGGACGTTAAAACGTAAGTAGGCCGAAACTGGTGATATATATGTTATTGGGTTCGGCCGGAAGGCGGAGGACATCGTGGAGTACGTGCGCCAAAAGACGAGGTACAAGCCGAGGGTGCAGTTACTGGAGTCGCGCGGCAACGTCAACTTCAAAGCGTTTGTCGTGCGTGTTCCGAACTGTTATCTGCCCCTCGTCATGGAAGAAGACTTTTGGCCGCAGGACGTGGTGTTCCGTCACTTCCGCGGACAAGTTCCACTGGAAAGCACTATCTAGTGCAAAGTGAAGTGCTACTAACATAGTCATAAGCCTATGTCCTTACCCGGGTCATGGTCTATCTGTGTGCTATATTTCATCCAAATCCGTTCAGCCGTTTTGTGTGATTGAGTAATAACCTTTTAAAAATCAACGTATAACTGTCACGTCTATAAAAGCGTCTATAATAATATTATTTGTTTGTTTGTAAGTTTGTATGTAAGGGGTCATCTCTGGAACTACGAGTCGGATTTGAAAATATCTTGTTGCATTTAATAGCCTAATTCTTGAAAGTCAGACTTGATAAATTAACTGAACTATGATATAACTGGCACCTGAACTCGATTTTCTAAAAAGGGTATGTTTTTAAACAAACCTCTAATAATTCCCATTTTGCGGTCCAAAAAATATTATTAAACACTCTATTATACTGATTGCGCCTCTTTTTGTAAATCTGATATAATTGCTACTTTGGGGTGCTGAAAATACTCAATAGCCAAGTACTTGTGACCAACTTGAATGTAGTGCTAAATCATGGTTGGCCACAGTTCCAACCTTTATTTTTTCGTTTTATGCTCGGGTTGGTTAATCCTCATAGACGTCCTCCACTCTGAGGCAGCCGGAGGGGTCTGTCAGACTCTTACTGACTAAAAACCACCCCGGTGGTCCCATCCTACACTTGCACTGGGGATCTTGGGATCAGGTGCGAATTCCGCGATCCGCAGCCTTTGCGGGCCACCTCAAGTCTGGGGGGGTGAGGTATTTGACCTCCCACGACGCCTAAAACGGGCGCGCGTGGAACACTTCGCGCCGCCACTTCGGGTCTTGTATGATAGGGGGCGGCGGACTTCATCGATTCCACCGGCCCTAGACCCATTTAGGAGGGCCCAAAAAAGGCATTATCTTCCCCTTGGCCGACGCCTGGCGCGCCTGCTGCGGGCCGGGTGAGTGGGAGAGATTTCCCGCTGCCTTTCCCCAGCCTCCTTCTGCGACACGCTTCTGTTTCGCAGAAGGATACCACCGCGTCCCAGGACTCCTCGCTGCTGACCATCGAATCGACTACGGCCGGCAGCTACAGGTCACTGCCTACTCCTGAGATGGAGGCACGGCATGGCTCCTCCCAAGCGGCATACTCTGTCAGCGTAATTATGCCGCGCCTGGTCCTCCCGGCAGACAGAACTCAACCCGTTTGGTCAGGGTAGTTAGCTTAGTTACTGCGACAGAATGGTAAAAAGATGCTCAATTATTTAAAAAAAGTGTGCATCATTAGAAGCGCAAACAATTTTTATAGGTTCACTAATTAAAAAGTTATTACTTAGCTCGTGGCTAAGTAATACCAGCCGCATGGGTCGATCCATCAGGTAAAGCTACGCTTTCCGGGGTTGGTCCATGGATTGGTGACCATCTTTACATACCAAGACTCATCCGTGCCTGGGAACGCACGTTAATCCGTTGGTCCCAGCTGTCATTCGTGGATCCTTTGATAGTAGTTACGGGTCGTCAGAAGCCCGAAAGTCTGACAACCAGTCTTTACAAGGGCTATCGTATTACTGGGTTGTGGAGGTCAGATAGGCTCCATGTAAAATACTAGTATTCAGCTGCATCTTTAGACGTCGTTAGACTGGAAGCTGACCTCAACGTGGTTGAGAAAAGGCGGGCAGATTTATTTTTAAATAAAAAAAAAAATTAACGGCACGGTTGGCGCAGTGGTTAAGCGATTGACTGCTGCGCTGCGTGTCGCGGGTTCGATTCCCGCATGGAAAAAACATTTGTATGACCTACAAGTAGTTGTTCCGGGTCTGGCTGTTTGTGTATATGAGTTTAAATGTTTGTAAACGCACCCACAATACGGGAGAAATTCCTAGTGTGGGGCAACGTTTTTTTAAAACAAAAGTTTTTTTTTTTATTAAAGTGTCCAAGATGTCCATCATTAGAAGCGCAATACGGTTTCAGAGAATCAGGAAGTCTTCATCTAAAAAGTAAAGCTATGTATAACCTTATAACACAATGAATTTTTTATTATCAATTGTGAAAACACAACAACTTTTCACAAAACAGAATATAAATTTACAAAAAGATTTGAGTCAACACAAATTCACTTCCATGTCTACATTTCAGGCACTCCCCTAACATAGTGCGAACCATCTTTATCACTCAACCCATGACCAAAAGGGCTATAAAGGGCCCCAGACGACATTGTAAAATTTCTATAGCATTTCTTGTTCCACCACAGTCACCTATTTCCTGAGACTAACAACTTTTGTGAAATGAGGAAGTGACGGGGAGGATGTTTTAATTTTTAATTCGTCTCAAGTCTCTAGCTCTGTAATAGATTTATTGCCTCATGCTCTAGAGCTAGACTCTAGAGATTGCTAGTGACTGCTGAGCATAAAAAACATAAAAAACGTTTTTTCGACCAACAAAAGGATCATAGACACAAAAAACCGGCTTCGATTTTGGAACTATTCAGTTTAGAAAAAAATTATATTAGAAACCTCAATATAATTTTTGAAGACCTATCCATAGATACTCCACACGTATGGGTTTGATGAAAAAAAAAAATAGTTTCAGTTCTAAGTATGGGGAACCCCCAAAATTTACTGTTTTTTTTTCTATTTTTGTGTGAAAATCGGTTCACAGAATACATTTACTTACCAAGTTTCAACAGTATAATTCTTATAGTTTCGGAAAAAAGTGGCTGTGACATACGGACGGACAGACAGACAGACATGACGAATCCATAAGGGTTTCGTTGTTTGCCATTTGGCTACCGAACCTAAAAAATTACAAAATTAAAAAAAAAAAAACACACAATTATAAAGACCACTACCATAGACATATTACAGACTTCGATTGCTCAGTATGTAAACCATACAGCAATGGTTCAGGCACGGGCAATCGAACCTCTGCGCGAATGCCCTCAGGATGCCGCTGGAGCTAGCCTGGACCGGGTTTTGGATGCGATTCCCAGGTCGGGTAAATTGTTATTATAAGGGCGCGATTCCACCAAAATTGTGTTCAGCACATATTTTGTTCACAAACATTTTGTGCAGAACTCCAGCGAAACACGTACTGAACTGCAAATCCGTTTCCACTGGCAAAGCTGTACGTAATTTTTGTAAGCGTGCAGTGCAGCACATTTGTAAATGTTTAGTTTAGTGAGTTCACCGAATGAAACATTAATTGTGTCGTACACTGTGCAGTACTGTGTCGCACAGTGCCGCTCACTGGTAGAACAGCGCCTTTAGGTTACTGTATTGGGAATTTCTCAACAGCAGCTCGGGGATTAGATGTGTGTACACTTGATGGAAATGAAATGATGAGATCCGCAGGCGAACCAAGGTAACCGACATAGCCCGAAGAATTGCCAAGCTTAAGTGCCAGTGGGCAGGGCACATTGCTCGCAGAACTGATTGCCGATGGGGCCGAAAGGTTCTGGAGTGGCGACCGCGTACCGGAAGACGTAGCGTTGGCAGGCCTCTTACAAGGTGGACCGATGACCTTGTGAAGGCCGCAGGTATTTGCTGGATGCGCGAAGCACAAAACTGGTCAAAGTGGCGGTGCTTGGGGGAGGTCTATGTCCAGCAGGGGACATCTTTCGGCTGAAGTTATGATGATGACACTTGATGGCATATACTGGAGAATGCGTGTACGAGTAGGTTCTGGACACCTCCTGCTTAACCTTTTAGGATATGCAAGTGTAATGTTATGTTTTGTTCCGGGCACTATATAACAGTAACAGATTTATGGAATGGTTTTCCAGCCAATAACTAATTTCCAACATAGCTCGTAAAGTTGTACGATACATTCTATAGTAACTCGAATATCTTAAGTTAGATCGTAAAGCCGTAAATTGACAATTTCCACTCAATCTCCGGGGCTATTAATTGAGTAATTTATAACCCAATTATAGTAGAGACTCGTCTTCCTAATGAATCTAGAAACAGCTTTGATTCGTAAATCTGCCGTTTGGTAACAAAGTTTAAAAACGGATAGCAGGAGGTCTGGTCTGGTTTGGTTTTTCTAATAAAAAAATATTAACTGAACCTGTAAATTATTCTCGATGATAAAAACTTCCAGTACCTAGGTAACTCAATTTTAAGTAGAAATATGCAGGACTAGAACCAGCCGCATCGAGAGAGCGAAGCTACAGGATGACCCACGCCACCCAATGCACAACTACAACCCAGGTTCCCAGAGGTTTTAGCGGACGGTGAGCGATAGGTAGCTCGCCGTCCGATAAGGACCAGGCCCGGGTCGACGGCGCGTTATGTTTCACGTGCGCCTCAAAGAGATGTCAGCACCAACTGACGGGGTCCGTTAGGGCTAATGCCTGCCAGGGTTGCGAGTTTGTCCGAAAGAGATATCGTGGCCCTGGCACACAGGCAATGGAAGGAACAAGGGTGGGTTTTATTCAGAAAAAGTCTGACACGCCCTCCCGCTCAGCCCAGAGCGGGAGAAGTTATTTGATAATTTCCCACCCAAAAAAAAAAAAGTGGGTCCCAGAGGTTTAAAAGCCGCAAAAGTTTTCTTGAGTGCGTGATTTCAGCCGATGGCTATCCCTCCACAGCAAGATGTGACCTTTGGCAAGAGTTGCTAAAACCTCCTGATTCCTTTATTGGACTATCAGAGAGCCTTCTATCCGGGCAAAAATTGCCGTGGCTGACTTGGAACACCTTAAAATAGACTTCGTACCTAAGTCAGCCGCAGTAAAGACAATCTCCACAGGTGGGGGTTCATGGACGGCCCAGATCTCCGATACGTATGCGGTATCTCTGCACAGATAATGGGCCACCTCCCATCTTGCGCCGCATCTGCACACGTGAGGACCTAATAGCTGCGTCAGCAAACGGTATTAGCGTTGCTGAATTTTGGGGGAAACTTTAGGAAATATGTGTGTGTCGGAACGTCAGGATTTACTCCGTTAGATTCGGTCATCATGTGGGCAGAAGTTGGGTTTCGTGCAATGAAAACACACTGGGTGAGATACACAGCGTTTATTGAAATCACTACAAATCATATCACCACAATAACTGAGCACAACGAATCGAGTACAGTTCCGTGACGTCTTAACTCCGATGCGATCAGACCAGACACTGAATCTTGAATGTCATCCTCGCCCATTGGGTCAAAACATCACGAGTCTGTAGAAGCGCGCTAGAGGTGTGGGTAGATCACGCGATGTCGCCAGTAGTAGCGCGCTTGCAATTCGTTTCTTGTTCGTACTAATGTTATGCTTACAATGTGTTGTTATATTTACTTACGTCTCTTACAATTACGCATGTAATTGTAAGTATCTTCTTTGATTTTATATTGCTTTTTATTTTTAATTTTTATTTTATATATATTTTTAATTTATTGGTACACGCTAAGAAACAGCGGTCAATCAATGTCATGGGTCTAGCCTTTTCCCAAGTATGTTGAAGTCGGTCCCAAGTCTAACTGGTTGTCAGACTTTCGGGCTTCTGACGCCCCGTAATGACTGTCAAGGTGAATTACTAACGGGATCAACGGTTTAACGCGCTTTCCGAGGCACTAAGGAATCTCAGTATTCTGTATTATATTCGAACGCAATGTGAATTGTTACTGAATTAAATAAATAAATATTTAAATGGTCACCCATCCACGGACCAACCCCGGCAAGCGTAGCTTAACCTGATGGATCAACCCTGGACTGGCATTATTTAGCCACGAGCGCCTTGTTAAGAAGAGGCAGTAGGAGGTGGATAGGTTTTGAAAATCGGCTCTTACCAAATAAATAAAACCGGTCAAGAGCGATCACCGAGGGTTCCGTACGTATATCAAAAGCTCATTTCAGGCACCAATCTACATGGTCTTCACATGATTTGACCAAGATTATGTCTGAACTTTAAAAGAGACTGACCTCTGAGTTTGTTTCGGCCTTTCTTCTCAGAGTAGTCAGTTACGAAACGCCGACCTCATCTAGTTTTATTTTTATTTTTAAATATAATTGACGTGTAAAAGTGTTGGTACAAACCTACTTACAGAAAATAAATAAATCATTTATCATTTATATATGATGTTGATGATTTCTGAATAACTGTGCTATTTAGAGACATCGATTTATTATTCCTGTAATCTTTACATAAACTTCTATCACATATAATCATTTCAGATTTTTATCTATGCAAACTTCAGAGATAACGGGGAGGAACGGTATTTTTTTTTACATTTTTCATCAAAAGTCGGAAACTATGCTGCCTAAAAAATAAAAAATAAATGTTTGAGAATGTGCAAACAGCGTTCTTTCACATGCCCTAGTAGCCCCACTTCAATTTTTAAAGACCCCCTTTCAGTCCCTTTTGCAAAAAAGATATATATTTTAAATTTCTTTCTTGTTTGCAAAATAGTTGGGCAAACGTCATCTAAAACTATTCACAATTCCAAGTTGATAGCATTAGTAGTTCTTGAGATATCCAGGTGTGACTGACAGACAGACAGACTTAGTCTCACCATAAGGGTTCCTTTTTACCATTTTGATACGGAACCTAAAAAAAATATTTCTTGATTTGATTGATTCTAGAGAAGAAGAGTATCGAATTGATCCTAACTAAATATTAGTTTGGATCAATTCGAGGTCGAATCCAAGATGGCAATAATGGTAGTTGCCTAAGTGCGCGCTCCCGGTTAAAAATTCTTGGCGTGAGTGGATAATCGGACGGTCGGTCGTCGCCAGCCACGTGCCACATCAGGATAAGATTCCCTCGAGAAGCCACAGGAGGCTAGCCAGGTGAGTGACGCACTTTATACTTGGAAGTTCTGACGGTCTCCCCGCGAGCAAGCGCAGTTGATCATCTTCAACTAAAATACGTACTTATCGAAAACTGAGCTTGCCCTCCAATGTACCACAATCGGCTTGGTACATTTTTTTGGCTTCATCCCTAATAATTAGTTTGGATCAATTCGATACTCTTCTTCTTCTTATCGTGTCAATGGCCATCCAAATAGAGTGTGTTCGGTTCGGATACGAGTTGTGTCACTTTTCTCTGCTCTGATATAGTTTATAGAACAACTGAAAACACAACAAGTAAAACGGTTCCTGACAAAAAACACATAAACTCTAAAATACTCCTTATCTTTTCCAAAAACAACAATTTAAGCAGAACTGGAAACGTCGAATAAAATGTTCAACAATTTGAATAATAACATTACAAAATGGCAAACAGAAACTCTGTAGGAACGTTATTACTACAAAAGTATGATTTTATCTCGATCGACGTCTCGAACAAATCGTCTCCCTAAGTGACCAAGTTTCGGCAAGTTTTCGCATAAATTATACTAGATAAGCGAAAATATTGTCTTCGGCGGCATATTTTCGGTATCTCTGATAAGTTTTTGCAAACAATTTGTAAGTTGTCAGTCACAATATGTCATGGGTCTAGTTGTTTTGTTAAGTTGAATGTGATAGAACCGTAGAACTGTTGAGTAGTTCCGTTAGATGGGTGATTTTTTATCGTGAGGTTGCTACCTAGATGTTAAAAATAGAGATTTCAATAGGGATAGGAATGAGATTGATTATCAAATCAAATTGACGACGATTGACGGCACGGTTGGCGCAGTTAGTTAAGCGATTGGCTGCTGCGCTGCGTGTCGCGGGTTCGATTCCCGCACGGAACAAATATTTGTATGGCCTACAATTAGTTGTTCCGGGTCTGGCTGTTTGTGTATGTGAATTTAAATGTTTGTAAACGCACCCACAATACAGGAGAAATTCCTAGTGTGGGGCAACGTTTTAAAAAAAAAAAGTATTTTTCAACACATTTGCTCAAAAAATGCATTTACGAAGCCTGTATATTACATTGTTCGAAAGTTAAAAATTACGCACCATACAACGGAACGGGCGGTAAAATAGGTACTCTCACCTAAGTGTACATGTTTTACCGCCCCCTTCGTAGTATAGCGCCGTGCGTATCCTTTATGGGTTTTTTTTAATTACCATAAAAATTATATAAGAATTCCACCAAGGAGTTTCAAATTACGAGAATAAATATTTCCATTACGTTTTCATAGGAAGAACCTAGAGTCGCGTCGCGCTGTCGCATCGCGCCTATCTGCGGGAGCCCTAAAACTAAGTCTGCGCAGCTACTTTAGTAATTTAAATCCGGGATAATCATCGTCATCATCATCTGCCTAGCGTTTTCCCTACTATAATGGGGTCGGCTTTCAGACTAACCGGATGCAAATGAAACCCAGTATTTCTGACCTCCACAATCCGGTTTCTGGGTAACACGAAAAATAAATCCGGGTTAATATTATCATATAAAAAATATGTCCCCAACATAAATATCACAGGGTCATGCATCTAACAGAAGCGTGACAGCACGTCATCGTGGGGCCGCGCATAAATCCAGACGCGCTCAGACCGCTTGCGCGTGAAATAGAAACTCGCGGCCTGCAGTGTTGCCCGTCACTTGCATAATAAATCATATTATTTACTGCTGGGATTTTATTTTTGAGGGAACGTTTTATTGATAAAATATTCTAAAACGTTTTCCGATTTTCAAAATAGGTTATGTTTTTTTCTTTCATGATCAAGTATCGTGATTACTGCGTTTTATGCTGTTTAAAATTAAATCTGTAGGATGATCACTATAAAATATATATATGGGCTCCATTCTTTCTTTATCACAACAAAACACTGCTTGTAACTGACTTCATTTCATGTATTCCTTTTACCATTTGTTGGAAGTTGCAACATTTTATTAATATTCACACATTGTAACATTGTTCTACTGTCATTCGACCGATGTGTCGGTGCACCTTAAGGTGTGCACATAAAAGGAGTCTTCTAATTAATATGTCAAAGGTTTCAAGTGCGTGTTATTAGCGTTCCTCCCATCCCTCATCTCCTGGCAATCAAATCATTTACACAGTTCCACTGTATGTTTTAACAAGGGAGTCGAGCGGGTTTGCTGAGCAGTGCCACACGCCAGCATATTACACTGCCGATAACCCGCACACCATTCCAACAAAAACCCCCATCACTCTACAAAACACAAAATTACTTCATTCTCACAAACTACGAAATCTAAATTGAAAATAAAGCAGTAGGAATTCGAGACAAGTGAAAAACTACAACATTTCCCTTGTTAAAACACACTATAACTCTACGGGGTCGGGTCTGCATTTCCGCACGAAGATGAGACCGCCGCGTCTAAGAGATTTATATGCCGCTTAAGGAAATTGACTGGGGAGCTAATACTGGAAACGACGTCATGTGTGTTATTATTAGTTTCTAGTTTAAACATTTTGCATAGTAATGTTTATTTATTTGCATGCTGTTACTAAGCGGCACTTCCATAAGTACTTATGGGATAATCCGATGTCCGTATGAATTGAGGAGCCGTGTCTCATATTTAAACGCGGGTACTACTAATATTTAGTAGTAAATTAGCCGATTTTGTAGGTCCGATCTCGGAATTTGTAATGGAACCCTTAAAAAGTTATAGGACGTTTAAGGTGGCTCCTCAATCCAGACGTCTGAAATGAGGAGTGACCATAGAACTCAAAAACTTGCCGACGGATATTTTTGAAAATTTGGTAGGATTTAGGTAGTAGTGTTTATGCGTATTCTGTATACAAAAGATGGGTTTTGTACGATTGAATTTGTGATAGCTACAATGCTTTGATTTTCATAAAAACCCATAAATTTCACCGCGCTATTTCTCGGAAAGTGATCAACTAACTAAAACATATTTTTAGTATAATTTAGCAGAAAAAGTGTTCTAATTTTTAGTATAGAAATAAAATGCAAAAACTATTTAATTTCGCATTTTATGTGGCTACTCAATCCGTCTGGATTGAGTAGCCACATAAAATGTATTTCCTATAGACCGTCTGGTCTATAGGAAATATGTACGTAGTTACACACACACATAAACACTACTAAATCCTACCAAATTTTCATAAATATGTGTTGGCTAGTTTTTTTCTAAGGTGGCTCCTCAATTCAGACGTCTAAATTGAGGAGCCACCTTAAACGTCTTATAATTTTTTAAAGGTTTTACTACAAATTCCAAGATCGGGCCTACAAAGTTTTCTAATTTACTACTAAATACTGGTAGAACCCTTGTTTCAATATAAGGATTGAGGAGCCATCTCCTCAATCCTTATGGACACATAATCTGACAATATCTCACATAACACAACATCATCCCTGTTTCCCCGAAGGGTCCGGCAGTGTGCCTTTAGTTGGTAGACCCACCTTATGCCATTATGCTATGCAGAATTTGCTGATGGAAAAACTCAATAACACTACCCGAGCTGGGAATCGAACCCCGGGATCTCATTGTCAGCAGCGCTTGCGACCACTAGACCACGAGGCAGTTTGACGATATCATTAAGTAATTTTAAAGGATATGGTGGAAAATCTGAAATACCAAGTAAAACTCCCAACATTGAAGCAGATTATCGTAAATAAGTTCCTCATGTACTTCAAATACTCGTTAGTAATATAGGCTAGAACTTTTCCAAGCGCAGGATATTGTGTTAGTGTAATTAATAAAAAAACCGGTCAAGTACGTGTCGGACCACACTCAATTAAGGGTTCCGTAGTTGGGATAACCAAGAACAAACTTAACATTGTTTTTGAAAAACATGTTCCCCCTTACATTTCAACTGCAAATTAAAGTTTGTACGCACTATATTGAGTGATTTACCATGTTATTTTAAGACCATAGATTATTCCTTCCGACCATAGGTTTTCCTTTAATCTATAAGTATAAAACTATTTTTAGTATTTTTTTTTAAATTTTAAAAAATAACACATTTTCAAATTCTCATAACAAGTCCTTTCATTTGATATGTCACACGAGCAGATTGCAAAACTTTTTTTTTAATTTTCCAATTTTCCCCCCCAAAGTAATTATATGAATTTTGAATAGGAGGTTCCCTATTCAAAATTTATATAATTACGTTACGCGTTCGTTTTTGGGTCACAGAAGTTCATATGTGTACCAAATTTCAACTTAATCGGTCCAGTAGATTCGGAGCAAATCGGCTGTAACAGACGGACAGACAGACAGGAGTGATTCTAGTATACGGTTCTGTTTTTTCCCTTTGCAGTCACGTTCCTTTATTTTGTTTCCATTACTCGCACTTGGCAAACTATGTATGTCTGTGTAACACTTTAACCTTGAGCTTCCTCAGTAGTACGGAGTTTCAAAAGAATAAGAGACGAACTTATACTGGTTTTATTACCACTTACGTGCGGCGAACTGTACTCCCATGAATACGACTCAAGAACAAGCATTCCTTATCTCTATCCCCAAAGGAGTACGAGAAAGCTGAAGGGGACAAAAGATTGCATCTCAAGTGACATAGTCCGTAAGTAGGGAAGTCGAGGTATATGTTTGTCTCTGCATCGCCCAAATGCTGACTGGTAGAAAATGCCTATGGCATTAAGTCCGCCTCTGTACATTTGTGTGCTTAAAGTATTAAATTAAAAAATTGTGAACCGCCACGGGACGCCTGGCAGATGTGAAACATTGAAATCAAACAAGCAAACATCGAAAAATGTCAGGGCCGCGTAGCAGGGGGACCGCGTGCGCAGAGTGAGCGGTGAATCGCCACGCGGCATGCGTCGCGGCGCCAGTTATCGGTTTTACCTGTTTTACGTGCGCCTATAAATGTTTCACATCAATAAATATGCCTGTGATCGCCACACTACATAGCTAGATATTTGCTAATATTTAATATTATCATCAGCTATTATACCTATCTTTATAAGTATGACAAATAAAGGCTTCTACAGACCGGCGCGACACGCGACTCGTCACGAAGGCACCGCTCGTCGCGCGACACGCGAGGCCTTTGTGTCGCGTCGCGTGTCGCGCCAGAATGTAGAAGCCTTTACGAGATAGGTACTCTTGTTTTACCTTTACACCCTGTGTTTACACTACAATTAATTATTAGAGAATGCGTTCCCTGACACCTGTCAGTTGGACACAGAAATATGTAGGACACGATTAGGAACGAATCAAGTTTAAATAAGTAACACACATATTCTTCTATACTCAGCGCTTGCAAACCGTTCAAAGATTCTTACCGCTCTGATTTTGCATCACAGTGCTATATAGTGTCGTTACTCTGTAAAAATACTGTTCCTAACTGACAGCTTACAGGCACGCATTTTCTAAATATTGTAGTTTATTATTCTCGATTTACGACATTTCATTATCAATACTTCGAAAGTGGCAACGAATTTGTCTTCACCACTCTCCACGCTAAGAAAACTGATTGGTAATCGTAGTAACGTGATAAAAGAATAACAGAGGACGCTGCTGTTCCGTACATAGCCTTGCTTGCTTACGACACCCAAGGGAGAAATAGTCTATTTTGGCAGGCAGCAACGAACAACAAGGCCATACCTAATGATTAATGACACAAGTACTATCTTATACTTCCAGACACAACAGCCGAAATCTATTAGCTCAGAAACCTAACAATAAGCTTTTAGTCTCCAAAATACATATCGCCCACAGTAACAACGTTGAGTTTATATAAAATAGCGACCATTCCCGCTGAATCGCCGTGGGACGTTGACAAACCGTTTGGAGCGAGAAAGTTGTATTTTTCCACGATAAAATTTGGGGTGTCGGCTGACGATAAATTTTGCTTCGAACACCACATTGAGGTGATTTTCGCCCTTTAATATAAGAAAACGATTTAATATGTAATTTGGTATATTTGTCAGGTTAATAAGATTTCCTTCGAGATAATAATGGTGACCGATATTCGGATGGCTGATGGCTAAATTGGAGAATTGGAACAAATTCAGGTTTTAGATAAACCTCTATTTATTTTAGAAGTCCCTTATTGGATGGTAGGTATCAAATATAATTTTCAGCCTGTGATAGGTAAGTAGAGTTATTAGGTTTAAGGCGAGTGCAGACTGGCACGATATCGCGGGCGTGACGCGACACTAGTAGCACAATTTCTATGTCGCTGCCGCAGTCTGCACGAGCCTTTATATATTAAGATCTATTTTTCAGAAAATACATTCTTCAAATGCAATTATTATACTTAGTGGTCGGGTGTTAATCATTTATAAGACAGTGATGTGCAGTTAGATTAAATAAAGAAAATAATATTTCTGGATACTATTTACATAATTTAAAAGTCTTAAAATAATAATAATTATTTATTTATTTATTAAGGCAAACCAACTAAATACACACAAATACATACAAAGTACACATCATTTACAAATACAGTAGCATTGCATGCATCTAAATTATAGGTAAGCACAGCATTTAATTAAGATCTCAGTAGTATACAATAATACTTAGTTTATAGATGGATAACAATGTAATTAGAACTAATATCAATAATCTTTTATACTTAAAATTAACTTGCATTAAATTACCTAAATAAGATTTTATTAAATTAAATTGAAATAAATAACAAACTAAAAACATAATAAAAAACGCACACAAAATAAAAGAAAAGAAACATTATTGAGCAAAATTACATATTATTAGATTTATATATTTTTATATTATTTATTTTTTTATTTATTTTATTACATAGAGCACAGCTCTTTTAAACTTAGCGATGCTGCCTAATATGTATGGTAGTATGTATGCCTAATATGCCTATAATATGTACAAGTGCTCGTATGGACTTCTTGGCGGGAAAGTGAAGCGTCATGTTCAGCAGTTTGTTTAATTTTCCAAAATTAGTGTTTAGCCGAATATTAATGTGTAATAATGGTGGATTATTAACCATTAAGTGTTTGTGAACGTGCATTAGTGTAGGCAAATGAAACAAAACAGTGCAACTTCGCTTCAAGTTCTCCCAAGAAGTCCGCGTGAGGACTCAGTAAAGTGCCACATCTTTACTGAAACTCAAGGGGAGTGGGCGGGGATATCATCATCATGCATTTATAATTAATTTCATCAATACACAAGAACACACACAAGAACTAAAACTTAACATTGGCTAAATGCACAAACCGTGCGAAGCCAGAAGGAAAAAAAAAACAAAAAATCTGAAAGGTTTCCCAGCTGAAATTAAGATAACCTCTTTTAATTAAGTACTAATGATAATATAATAATCTGAATAGAAATAAAATTAAAATCGGAATAGAAATCAATTTAAAAGACTCGTATCTTACCTACTGTTATTGAAATGCTGAAATACAATTTCGTGTCAATTTTTATTAAAGTCAAAGTCAATTTATTTATTTAAAATAGGCACACAAAAAGCACTTTTAAACGTCAAAATTTACAAAAAAAATTGAATTGATTCTAGTTGCCCCTTCCAAAAGGTAGTTTCGTATGGAGAAGGATAGGTAAGAAACTCCATCGTTACTATTTAAAAATATTTTACAATATTTCGTATAAGTACTCTAATTATAATTAAAACATTATATGAAAAGAATACCCACATACCTAGAATAAAATTAGTATACTACATTAGGTAAAAATATTTAAAAATGTAGCTTTGACAGATAAATTAACTATCTGATAGATAAATGGTGCTCACATATTTACAAACATTGTAAAAATATACTTTTACCTAAAAAAAATAATGTCAGGTCAGAATGTTAGTTATGGTAATCACAGAATGTAAAATAATAATAATAAATTATACAATTGAAATGGCAACCAATTAGATTTTGTCTATGATAATATGATGATGTGTAAAAGAAGCAGTATTCATCGACGTTTTTGCTGACCGTACCTACTCCATTCGTAGTAGGTACGGTCAGCGTTCCTTTCAATTGATTAAATATTTTACTCCAATTTCACTTATATACTCTGGGTGTAAACAGACCTAACAGCCGGTTCCCCTGAAGAAACTTAACGCCGAATTAAACCACGGTTTGGCGTCCAGGGTGAATAAATTTGAGCCAATAAGTTGCTTCTAAGCTCTAAATGATATTAGTTTAAATTGTTTTTAAACACTAGGTTAGTTTAACCACATGTTAGTAAGGGGGAGTTGTATGGGGGGATTTAAGACACGTGTTCGTGTACCTATAGATTTTTCAGGACTGAATTGTTATACCGGGAGGACAGTCTGAAAACATTGTGTTTTTAGTAATCTTTATTTTTCTTTATCGTTTTGTTTTATTCGTACAAAAAGGGCTAAAAATGTAAGTTTGTTATTTCAGTGAATAAACCAATTTTGGGGTCGGCCTCCTAAAGCAATGTTATATAAAGAATATATAATAGAATAAAGACAACATTATTTATCCTCTATTTTTTTTTATATTTTATGTGCTTTTTTGTATCGGTATTAATTCTTTGTTGAATTCAAATCTAGAACATGCGAGAGCATTATTTATTTATTTATTTTACTTTAACATAAAACGGCCAAAGGCCAATTACATTAGTTAAAGACACAACACACTATATTAGTACAAAAAAAAAAAAAAAAAAACAAAAGAATACAGCTACTCGACAGTCATACGCTCATCTCACAATACTCCAGACATGTTGACAAGATCTTCTTCCATTCATCCGCGAACACATCACAGTGAGGCTTAGCGTCCAAGAGAGCGTTGAGCGCAGAGAGCGCATTACAATCGGAATCAATAAATAATACTATTAAATGGTCCCCAATTATATTGGTAATTTTTCAAGGTATCCTTTTCCTAAGTCAATTATTGAATATTGGAGTTTAAAGTAATAAAAAATTAAAAAATATTTTGTATTTGATTTAAAACACAAGTTTATAGTGCTTTCGACCAATTCAATCGTATTATTTATTTTTATTCTATTCTTTCTTCTTTTCTTCTCACAAGATTCAAGCCATTTACCTGAATCATTCGCCTCCAGTTTTTCATGAGTTGCAGCCGGCGCCACGCCGCGCGCCGGCAGCGGAGAGTGTGTAACCATGCGTTCATAATAAACCGGGACGTGTGTAATGTCTTGAGGAAGGCGACAGTTTGCGTCACCTGCGAACGCCGCTTCCCTACGTTCTCGGCTTTTTCATAGTCTGATGAGTAGGAATTTAATTTTTAAGTATTATCCTCATCATGCTAAAATGCTCTATACATACACACAAATAAATAAAATGGAAGTGTGTTTATAATGTCAAATGTTTATGTGTCTTGTGCATTTTTTAAAAAATGCACAAGACACAAGTATAATATACGGTACGTAAAACAAAAAATCATTTTTTTTTAATTTTTGTCTCTCTGTTCCGGCTAACCTCCAAAACAACTGGATCGATTTTGACGGGACTTTCCAGTGAAGTCAACATCAGCTATCTGTCAGTACAGATAGCTGATGTTGACACAGCTTCAGATTTTTATTTTAGAAAAAGCCACGCGGGCGTAGCCGCGGGCAGCAGTTAGCTTACCTAGAAAAATGCTGTATTTGCCTATGGTTTGTTATATTTCGTTCTTTATTTTCTGTTGGTTCCTGTAATTTCTGTAGTTTATAGGAACGTTATTTTTTTAAATAAATAAATCAATAAAAATAAAATCATTTCATAAGCCTATATTATGCGATGATAGCAATTAAAAAAAAACCTGATGTATTTTGGTTCGATTGTCTCTTTAATAATAAGTAATTCCTAGAAGTATTAAGATTATTATTCCCAATACATTATTTTCTTAAATTACTGACAGCGTGGCAGGAATACAAATACATTACAAAAATAACGCAGATAAGAAAATATTTACTTAACCATTTTCCCTGCTTAAAACAAACAACGAATAAATTAACAAACAATAGGCTAGTTGACAGTTTTTCAGAAACTAATTAGTAACGGTCCTTTTGGTTTAATTATCCCAAAATATAAATATTTTTGCGAAATATTAACATTATTTATAAGAACGAATTTTTTTAATGTAATTTTCTTTTTTCTTTTAGGTAATAAATGTTATTTAATTTTGGTTGTCAAAACGGGGCATTCTGTCATGGGCGGCTCGAGTGACTTCAATACTTTCATTCTGTCAAATGTGCGAGTTTTTGCAATACTCCTAGTGTTGTCGCACACAAACTTTATTGATAACTTCTGTCGTTACATATTATATACAATATTCGGTAGTCTTAATTAACAACGTTTGTACAAATTCTAATCAGTCTAAAATCATATACAAAATTAAGTTAATATTTGATATTTTTAGCAGGGAAAAGGCTAGGCAAATGCTGATGATGATGATTTGATATTTTTAGTTCACACAAATTCCTAAGGTATTTTTCATACTGTCAACTAACCCATTGTATTAATAAGAACAAGCAAAAGCGAGGAAGCAAAATAAATAATAACACGGAAGCAAAACCTACACTGCTGGCCCAAAAAATTCGGATACTACATCAGCAACATTGTCCGTACACTTTCGAGAGAACAGGCCGCAATTTCAATTTACGAGTGGCGATGCTATAAAATTGGCACGTGATCGCGTCGAGACAAATAAGTGGATATCGCTTATATGTGTATTAGTAATATTGCTCGGAAGTGTAGGGTGTAGGGCTGGGTGTGGGGCGAAACGGGATTATTGGACGTGGAGATGATTTGTTTGAATTCTTTGCTGTTACGCGTACAAATAAAATTCTTAATTTTGATAATGAGTTGTTTTCTATTGGCAATTTTATTCCTGATAAAATTAGGTTGTTATTTTGATTAGAATAAGAACTTTGTCAAAGAGAAAGTTCAATTAGGTACATCCAATTTTAGGGAGTTAAAAAAAGTCAAAGCTTTTTTACGATAGTTTTCAAGATTAAGTTTTTATTAAAATATGTGGTAGCCCTAACAAACAATGCAGTACAAAATTGGGTAACATATAAAAATATGTAACATATTGTATTGGTACATTTTCCCAAATTGTGTTCAATAATTCGTTACCTAAATAAAAGGCAATGATAAAATAATAGATAATGGTCCTACAAATGTTAGTGTAATAAACAATGAGTATGAGATATTATATAGAAATATTTTCCTCATAGCGCTTTTATGATACTTCAAGCAATTTACTTGAAGTTGAATATATGGTCGTCTGTAAGTATAACATAACATATCATAACATCAGCCTTGTTTCCCCGAAAGGGTTAGGCAGAGGTGTACCTATCCTACATCCACATTTTGCTAGTTATGTTTAAGTCCCAAGTAATAAGGAGCGAGCCTATTGCGATCAACCGGGCACAATTCCAGACTCCGGGATGCTACTGAAAAATTCCAGATGGAAATAACATTTTGCCCGACCAGGGACTCGAACCCAGGACCTCATGTTCAGCAGTAGCGCTTGCGACCACTGGGCCAATAACAACAATAAACGATTCTGTAATAAGCTCTTGGTTGGATTTACTTAAGGCGACGATAACCGACTTTTAATTATTTTATACTGAAGATCACGTCTAAACGAGTAGTGTTAATGATTTGAAAAAAATATATGATAAATTGGAGCATTTTCTCAATAATTTAATATGTTATTATTTTAGATTATGTTTATATTACATAGTGAAATTAATTTGTAAAGTTATGTCTAATGCGGATAAAAAACTGAGAATGACGCAAAATCTACCAAGCGTATTTATCTGAAATCTTCACCAATTTAAAGATAATTTAATGATTGATCTTTTCGTATACGCGTTTTATTAAAATACCTTTTGGTTTGAGTACAATCAATTAATAATGCGTCAAATTGGCAACAGCGCTCCTTGATCGGCGAGTCCTATTACTGGCTGAATGTGCGACGCCATGCGTGAGCTCAGTACAGAACACGCAAACTAACCACTCAAGGTCACTGGCATATATCTCCGTCTTAATACTTTAATTGTTTTTTGGTAAGTATTGTTTTAGATCTTCAAACAGTTTTTTTAATTAGTTTATTATTTTGTGTATTTTGTAATAAGGGCCTTAGATACCTGAAAATAAATTTATTATTACTATTATTACTTATAAATCATTTTCATTTCTTTTTTTACTTTGCTTGATAAATGGGTTGTGGAGGACAGTCTATGCACATTAGTTTCCAGTCTAACCAAATGCTGATAATATAGACAGGTCCTTATTTTTAAAGTATTTCGTGATTGTCCAGTAGGCGTTAAAGCCTCGGCTCTCATGCACGAGGTTGTGGGTTCAAATCCGGGCAAGTACCAATATGACTTTTTCAATTCATATGTACTTTCCGAGTTTATCTTGGACGTTACTGACATTGGTGAAGGAAAATATCGTGAAGAAACCTGGACTTATAATTAATATAAGTCTGAAATCGCCAACCCGCCTTGAGGAAGCGTGGTGATCGATGCTCGTGCCTTCTGTGTGTGAGAACAGGCCTTTGCTCTGAGGTGAGACAATAATAGGCTGGTCTTATTTTAAAACAACATTAAGGGCGAATTTCACCAATGAAAACTGAACGCGATCAGCCCATAAACTACGTTTAAGAGCTGTCACTGTCATTATTTTATTTGTAATATTGACACTGACAGCTCTTGAACTCGGTTTAGATGTGCTGATCGCGTTCAGTTTTATTGGTGAAATTGGCACTAAGACGCTGACAACAGGTAAACCGCTGTCACTGTCAGACTGCATACAAAAGAAAGAGAAGCGCGATGACACAACGCTTGCAATTTATCTATTACAAAATATGAAGCAATTATTTATTTACTCCAAAAATTATTTGAGTACCTAATCGAACATAAAAAACAACCAAGTTCTGATACAAATAAGACGGTCTTGTTTTTAATTAAATACTAACCGTACGTTGATATTTAACACAGATATTTTGGATTGAAACTCAAAGTGAAGGGTTAGTTTACCGTTAATTTGTATCGAGATATTTTTTCGAAACGTATTTTGGTAACATCCAAGTTCTGAAAAATATGTTCAAAAATAACATATATTTTTTCCGCTACCACAAAGTCTATAGATTTGGCAATTTTTTTGTTTAAGTCAAGTCTACTTTTATCATTTTCCCCTTGTCAGCGCCTTAACAAAAATATAATAATGCATTCAGGGGATTCGCCGCAAAGTTGCCTGATTGTCGGTCTTCTACAGATTATACTTCGGTGAGTGTGCCCAAGAACTCCACGACCTCATTTCACCGGCCCCCTTCTATTATCGGACGTCTAGACGCACTGAAGGTTACCATCCCTTCCTTGTTGCTATTCCACCAATTGGCACTAAGCGTTTCCAAATGTCTTTTATAATGTGCACAGCAAAAGAGTGGAACTCTCTGCCTGCGTCTGTGTTTCCGAACGCATACAACCCTAATCTCTTCAAAGTTAGAGTGGACAGGCTTCTTCTGGGTAAGCTCACTCCATCGTTGACTTTGTCTTTGTCACCTCTGCCCTAGACTAAAGTCAAGAGCAAAAATAGGGTGCTGATGAGGCTGCCCCGATTCTGCAGCGCATCAGGGATGTTTGCCGAGTCGCATGCGATTGTTTCTATTCTACTATGCGAAAACGGTGTACATCCCTGGTGCGCAGGGTTCGGTTTAGCTACAGTGGCATCCTGAGGACATTCGCGCAGAGGTTCGATTGCCAGTACCGAACCATTGCTGTATGATTCACATACTGAGCAATCAAGGTCGGTAATGTGTTTAAAAGTGGTCTTTTTAAATTGTGTGTATTTATTTATTTTTTAAAGTGTGTTTTTGTTTATTTTATTTTTTTATTTGGTAAAAAATGTGTGCCATTGATCATTGTTGGTCGAAATAAACGTTTTTATTGATTAATTTATTATTATTTTTTAATAACTTACTAACACTATTTCTCCTCTCACAAGTTTGCTGGCAGAACTACCACAACACCAAACTTGGCTCATCCAATCTCCACAAAATTATAATAACAATAATTCACAATCTACATATTGCAGCAACACAGCTCCCAAATATCTACAGCAACACAATACATTACACTCATAACAGCCATAAAATTGCATCTCAAACACACACACTCTGTGTGACCTCAGCTATGTAAGGGTCCTCTATAATCCATAACTTTGTCATGGGGTTCAAGCCCCTCACTTGAACAATACACAAATTGCAGTTCCAATGCTTGGTATAATTTACTGCTCCTGGTCTAGGCGCACAGAGTAGTTATGTAACAGAGGCCACGGAGTGGATTGTGTTGTTAATGGCGCCCTTGAGACTAGGGAAATTGTTTAGGAATTGGATTGTTTCGCGATTAATTTGATTGTTTTTTTTTTAATAGACTTCCTTGAAGGGAAGCTTTGGCGTGATAAGTAAATGCACTACAAGAAAACCTACTTGGCATTAATAATATAATAACAGAGTAATAATGTAATAGTCTAACCAGATGTTTCTGAACTGTCTTCCATATTCAAACCCCAATTACTGCGCACTATCGATATTATTATTAAAGCCTAGTTATTTTTTGCGGTATATGACCAGATTTATGGACGTAAACAAAGCAAAAGGAGTTTGTAAAAATTTTAGTTTCTGCCTTCCCTAATGGAAAACCACCGGCCAAGTACGTGTCGGACCACGCACAATGAAGGGTTCCGTAGTTAGAATGAATTTATCCCAACATAAAAACTATAAAAAACAAACTTAACATTGTAGTTGAAAAACATGCTCTCCCATACATCGATATACGTTACAGTCAATTATCGGCCTATCCAACGATACCCCACACCATATATTAGATGAGAAAAAAAAATATCATCCCCATTTTCGTGCAAGGGAGGTACCCTAAAAAATTATGTTCATGGACTTTCTCGGCGTGATTAATATCTACACTCATGCCAAATTACAGCTTTCTAGGACTAAGCGTCTCTGAGCTAAGCCGGGGACAGACGGACGGACGGACAGACAGACAGACAGAAAGACAGACCGATGGACATGGCGAAAAGGGTTCCTTGTTTACTACGGGACCCTAAAAATCGTGAGATAAGTATTTGTAATTTTGTATGTGTCTAGATAACAGATTTTTGGACTGCCAGAAAGCATCAGGAGTACATTACTTACAATATAATCAATAACAAAATAGAAAAAGAAAATATTTTGTCAAATCAATTCCTGATATATATTGAACTAGCTGCTCCCCGCGGTTTCACCCGCATAAGTCTTGTTCCCGTAAGAATATCGGGATAAAAGGAGTCCTATGTCCTAATTCAGGCCATAGTCTACCCATGTGTCAAATTTTATCCAAATCCGTTCAGCCGTTTTAGCGTGAAAGCGTAACAAACAAATGCCGCCTATATGTTATGTGGGTGTCAGCTACCTCCGTACAAAAGTTTATCAAAATTGGTCCAGCCGTTTGAGCGTGAAGAATTAACAAACGCACAGTCAAAAACTTTTGCCTTTACTCGTATAATATTAATGTGAAGTTAGAATAGAATAAAATCAAAATCAAAAGTCATGTATTCAAACTAGGCTAAGAATCAGCACTTCTCGAACGTCAAAAATTACATGAGACAGTCCCTCAAAAACGCCCCACCCTTCACCACTTCCTGGTGCTTTAGCTGGGAAGAAGAAGTGGCGCAACGAAGATAGCGCATGATAACTCATTTTCCAATCATCAACTACTCTGTGTCCCGACCTTGAGATAGTCCAAGAGCCCGGGTGCGAAAAGTAGCAGATGCTGTTAACGCAATTTAGATAATCGTTTGCGTAAATAAATAGCTGTCGAAACTCAATTAGGGTCCTGTAGTGAATGGGCAAGCCACTCGTTCTGTGGGAAGGCAAGTTTCCTAAACATCTGCTGTAATTTATACGTAATTTTACACTGTGATGAAGATGTCCCGTGGTTCTATATGACTGAAGTATAAATGAATCAATTACTTGTTTCAAATCGAAACAAAAGTTAAAATCAGTGACTTGCATGAAACAATCTACGTACTCATTCAGTTATTTTCAGTTCTATCAAGTTTTTGGTTTGTAGATACTGAATTACTAATATCTGATGGATCAGTCACCTTTCATCTTCATAATACTTTTTTGTCAAATAAAGAATCAGTCTTTAAAGTGCAAAAAAGATGCGTTCGCTCAATTATTGGTATATTTGTGCCTGAATCATGCGAATCATATTTTAAAAAGTTTAAAATTTTGACCTTTCCAAATCAAATAATTGATTTGCATAATAAATGTTATAAAATGGTGTTACAGGTGTATTAGGTTCATTATAATATAACCTAATGAGGTGTGCAAATTAATTTAATAAGTACTAATCGCAACATTGAATATAATAGGTTACATTTTAAATTGAGTTACTTAAAAAATAGAATGTCAAAAATTAAAAAAAATAAAATACTCAAATCAAATCAAAATTTCAATAATCATTACATTTGTGGTCCAATTTCAGATAAAATCAGTCATCTTTCATTTAAATAATCATTAATTGAATAGTAACATTTTGCAACACTAGGAAAGCGTGCAAACTTAATTTGAATTGGTTCATCAGCTTATATCTATGAAGTTACAGTATTTGTTAAAACAAATAAAAATCTATTCGGCGAACTAAAGTCAAAAAGATAATTGACAAAGACTTAAAGATTATTACACGATCCAAGACTTTCTTAATAATTAGTACCTACTACAATTTGTCACCATACACCTAATTCTTATTTTGTAAGATTTGCTATACATACGTGATACGTATGAAATTTTTGACACTGCATGTTGACATAATTTATTATTGTATGCCTACTATATAATATTAGTTTTAGTATATGCGAAACCCGAAACACCTGTCTAGTATTTTTATGTAAAGAATCCATGTACAAGATTTCAAAACTGTATCATGAAGAATCAAAAAGTTATAAGGTTGTTATGTTACCGGGTTGTCCGTACAAAAACATGCTAACAGCGCCCCCGCGCCTCCAGGGTCGTCTTATACGTCTTATACAATTTGGCAGTAGGTAGGTACCTAACCGTACGGCGATTGTATTGTAAGTAATTAAATGATGATAACATTTTCCATCACACTTAAATATTTTTGGGACAAAATATAAAATGGTGTAAAAATTATTGAAATCGATTCAGTTACTTATTCTAACTAAATAAACTATATTCAGGTTTCGAATATGCTAAAAATAATGTTGTATAGGTTCTGTCTGTATAACCTATGCCCACAATAAAAAGATTTGATTTAATTGTTTCACGTTTAAAAGATTTATATCCTAGACCACTTAAATCCCAAAATCAGCCACGTATAACAAAAGAAACAGCTCACAAGTCACAAAATTATAGTCAAAGCAGTATTGCCAGTTGAGATATACCCTACACACGCTTAAACATGTTTTGAATTAGTTACAGACTTTGATATACTGTTACAGATCGCCTCATTGCTCTTGACCTTCAGCAATGGACTTGGCACATGAAAAACTATCTCAGCTTTACTCCAAAGATTGTTTAGTAACTTTTCTGGCAGTTATTTTGATTATCTGATGGCAATCGCAGGAAAACAGAACGTGTATGACCGTTATTATTCAAACTTGGAACTTGGGATATGAGTGAGGTTTGTTGAGGATTGGCTGGCTGCCAGAAGGTATCAACGGAGGATTGTTGAAGCATAAAGAAAATAAGTCAAAAACTATCCCAATAATGGATTATTATGTAGTTTTATTGATACGTAAGCAGTAACTGGGTCGTGGAGGTCAGATAGGAGATCTCCCGCTCCCTTTCCGCGACCCCCACATAGTTGGGACAGGCTAGGCAGATGATGACGAGTTTTATGGATACCTGTTCTATTGTCAATGATTAAGTAAATCACGGAATTCAAAGCTTTTTTGTGGTGGTTCTTTGTGCTTGAACTGTTAATAGCATATACTTAAGCATAGTCAGCCTATAATGTTCTCACTGTTGGGACACGGGCCTCTTGCTCTTCAGGTCTTCACTTCGAGACGGAGTGTGCTGTAATCTACCACGCGGGCCCATTGCAGGTTGGTAGATGTCACATGTCTTCGATTTGTTTGTTCTAGGACATGTCGGTTTCCTCACGATGTTTTCCTTCACCGTTTTGAGAGCAGTGGTGAAGAAAATATTTACATAAACTAAAGCGCCTGGGTTCGAACCCACGACGCGAAGCTGTGAGTATTGATTTCGTTGATTTGGACAGACACATTGTTACTTGTATTTTTTCATATCCTCAAGATATTTCAACATGACTTTCTATATTGTTGGCAGGGTGTCTAGGAATCATTAAGCATTTCTTTTAAAAAAAAAAAAAACTTTTATTTCAGACCCATAAATCAATTTGATTAGTATACACAAGACTTAGAAACTAGTCTCGTAGTACTTAAATCTACCATAAAACAACACAAATTATTAATTACTACGCCACAGTGGCATGTAGGCGTATCCAATGTCCCCGTATGGGGCTGTCCCACCTATCAGCTATTGCCTTCAGGATGCTGTTGGGGCTGCCGCGTACCCTGCGCATGATGGAAGCGCAACGCTTGCGCATGATGGCGTGAAAGCCATCTATTCTCGGCTCTGCAAACATGCCGGAAGCACTGCAGTAGCGCGGCAACCCCATCAACACCCGGAAAGCATTATTATATTGTACGCGCAGAGCGCTGTATGCCCTCCGCGTGTAGTTCACCCACAGACTGCATGTATAGAACGACTGACAGTACGCTGTAAATAGTGTAGCCTTTACTTCATTCGTGCATTTTGCAAATCTGCGAGCCAACATATTGCAGCGAACAGCCAACGCCCTGTGCTCACGCTCAATATCCAGACTGTCTGCCAGACTGTCTGTGTGTGTGTGTGTGTCTTATAGAGATAAGTGAAGAATTTAAAGAGGAAAATGGTCTCCTCAATATAGCTTCACGAGCGGCGGAACAACTCATAGTTCTCATCTACATGGCATAGCACGGTTGGTACCAAACACAACACTGGAAGACATTTGGTTCCGAATATAACTTATCCAGCTTTGGAACTGAACCTCCACATACCACACAGAAGCGGTATTGCATTTTTTTTTTTTTTTGGGGGTGGGTAATTATCAAATAACTTCTCCAGCTCTGGGCGGAGCGGGAGGGCGTGTCAGACTTTTACTAACTAAAACCCACCCGTATTCCTTTATTTGCCTGTGTGCCAGGGCCACGATATCCCTTTCGGACAAACTCGCAACCCTGGCAGGCATTGGCCCTATCGGACCCCGTCAGTTGGTGCTGACATCTCTTTGAGGCGCGCGTGGAATAAATACGACGCGCCGTCGACCCTGGCCTGGTCCTTATCGGACGGTGAGCTGCCCATCGCTCACCGTCCGCAGGCCCGTGCCTGCGGTGGCCGGAAATCGGCTTGCGAGAAGCGGTATTGCATGTGATGTCAACTTTCTCAAGATAATGTGAAAAGGGTAATGTTAGCCCGAACTTAAGTAAGTTTAAATACCACTTAATAAATGTTCATGGAAGACCCATCTGTACCGTGCAGTAAAGTGAATTGAGAAAACCAACTGTGTGTACTGATTTCAATTTAAACCTCATGCGAATTAACCCTATTTACACTTACACACATACTGCTAAAGGCTTTTTGTCTTGTATACTGCGCCACTCTTGATATCGTCTTCTGATGCAACCAATGTAATCTACAGATGTATTTCATTTATGTGAGAATGCTGGTATCCATAACACAAGTTAAATCTTTCTTTGGATGCCAGAGTTCATACAAAGACTGCTTATAGCTCTAATGGTTATATAATTGTAATACGCTATTATTGTATACGCATGGTGTCGTTTGTAAGTGTATGAATGATTGTTCAACTATTATTTGTACAATAAATAATCTTAATCTATTTAATCTAATCTAATTTAGTCTCAGCTGATAACTTACTCTGCGTTCGTCGGTGAGTAGTGAGAAACCATCGCTACAAGTACAGTTACAAAGTTACCAAGAGCAGTGGTTTATTTTTAAGCAATTCAGTTTCAAAGAAACCCCTCTCACTTAAAACGAACATCGCAAAAGCAGTAGATTTTCCTTCACTCGCTTAAAACACCCCAAAAACATTGTTTTCTCGTTAACTCAGTGTCAACACACACGCTCAATAACTCACGTCAAAAACTCGAAATAAGTACTTATATGGAGTTAAATTCATTTATTTTTCCCGAATAGCAATCTATTAAGGGTACGATAAGCGGGGGCCGCGTTAAAATAAATTGATTTTATTCAAATTTCTATTAAGGCACCGGCTCGCTATGTTTCTGGAGATTGCTACAGGCCCAGTCTTGTTTCTGGGGAGTTTCGAAACTTGGTGTGGGCTGGATGCGGTTTAGAGACGGTTTCGTCATGTGTAAGAGGTCCCAATTAGGCACCATGTAAATTTTTTTTGTTTATTTTTTGGGCTTGGCGTTTAGTGATTAACACATTAATTTTCCTAAGCTTCTTAATCATGGTAAGATAAAAAGTAAAAAAATCGACTCAAACTCAACTTAGAATGAATAAAGAAAACTTTCTACTTTATTATTTATAATATAAGATTAAAGTATGAAGTTATTCTATTTCTTAATAGTAAAGATATAATAGCTGCTCTTAAATAACGTTTATTTTATTATAATAATAATTTAAGAGCAGCTATTTGTTTAAGAGGTTAAGCTGAAAGTTTTTAAAACAATGTTTATACCTAATTGATAAAAGGTAACACATTTTTTTTGTAATCAGCCTCAGGAGGCAGTTTGGTGTACAAAAAAAAACGAGTGTGCTTTAGACCACACGACTAATATAAAACTTACAAATAGTAATACTAATTATACTTACTTACAAAAATAGGCCAGCACTGTGTCTTAGATATACGAAACGCCACTGGCTATGAGAGAAAGAGAGAAAGATAACGTGTGCTCGCACCTCTCTCTCTTGCCCTTACAGTAAAATACGAAAAGTAACTCTCTCTCTTTCTATCTTCACTAACTTATATCTCCCTCTCAACTTCCGTTCGCTCGCTTCCGTAACGCTATCGTCACGCATTCACAGTGCACTTACCGCCAGTTGCACGTAAGTCCATTAAAAATAATTCTCCATTAAATATAATGCTGTCGCTTTCTGATACTTTCCGTTAGAGAAAGTCAGAATTACTTATAATCGGGGATTAAATTTAATGGACTTACGTGCAACTAGTTAGCCCATTACCTGTCACTTGGTCCCAAAGACAGAAAAGAGCCGCGCGAAAAGAGCCGCCTCCACTTTTCCCACCTCCACCGCAGATTCCCACTCAAAGCTTGTAATTGAAAAGTTTGCAAGGAGAGATGTAACGTGATTTATAAGACAGACGAAATGTTCGTCCGACGACCTTTTTATTCAACGAAATCTTGTTAGGTAATGTACTTATGTATTTGGAGTGAATTGTGCAAGTTTTTTGAGTTCAGAGATTTCAGTTTTTTTAAATTAAAACTTCTTTAGGCGCGTTGAGCGGGTTTTGTTAGGTTAGTTCGTGACAAAATCTACTCATTACAATGTTCTTTTATGAGTTGTATTGCAATAAGTGGTTAGCTAGCGACCTTAACAAATTGATCACTTTATTCTTGCCTGAGCAACCGGCAGCAAGTTCGTCATGCTCCCTTAGATGTCACTGCTTGCGGTAGCGTCGGGGGTCGGGTTGCCTCCTTCCCTCAAATATGGCGAGGGGGGTGATGGCTAATCTTTGCGTTATGCTCGTGAACGGGTGCTGCTTGTGGTGACTGGTCGTCTTGCTGACCATGGTTTTGTCAATAACAAAACCATGGTCAGCAAGACGACCAGTCAGCCAGTATTAATAATTAACTGTTTTTATTTTACTTCGATGGTGCTAGTTTATCATTTGTGACTTCGAGTTATAGCTGTAGCTTTATTTAAGCGGGCACGCCCATTATGCCTGGAGGCTTTTATTTAGATACCTTTTGTTTACGTTATTTCTGTTTGAGTATAGTTTTCGACGATTATTATATATATATATATATATTTGTATAATGGTGTGTGCTAGCTAACATAAGGCAAATGATTTAATTTAACGTTTTGTGTTGCGTAATGCAAATTATTTTATATTGTATTGTATAGCTTCAAGTTTTTTTTATGCGAACAGACAGCTGTGCTGCTGGGGAGTTTGTTGCGCCACTTCTTCTTCCCAGCTAAAGCACTAGGAAGTGGTGAAGGGTGGGCGTTTTTGGGGGACTGTCTCATGTAATTTTTGACGTTCGAAAAATGCTGATTCTCAGCCTAGTTTGAATAAATGACTTTTGATTTTGATATTTGATTTGATTTTTTGATTTTGATTGTTAGGTTAGTAGCTAAGAAATCTTCCCATAAGTTTTTCCAGCGTCACTGACATGCTAATCGCAACAAACATGCTGATGGGACGTGTTGTGACAGACTAGCGACGCACAGCGGCCTGTGTATATTTAAGTTTTCACTTTTTTCGGCAGTCCCCTGCCAATTTTTTTTTAAAGTGGATTTTTCATTTTTTTTCTAATTTTTAAACATGTCAAGATTCAAGATTCTTTATTTGCGGAAACATGAGTACATATACAGAGCATGCAAGCTATTAAATACATTGTAGTTTAAGACCAGTCATGTTTGGCCTTAGTGGCGTACAAATATTTAAATTTCAGTACCTAATAAAAGTTATTGGACAAAATAGTAAATGTTGGTAGTGAATGTCTGTGAACGCTGATTTTGCGCTTTTAATGTCGTAATGTTTTGTTTTGTGGTAGTTTACGTAACTTTATCTTGTTAGACTTATTGTTTTAAGTCTATGTTATTATAATTTCAATAATAGTTGTTAAAGTTTCAGTTGATTTTACCATTATTTGAACAAAAAGGGCCAATTAGAAGCACACACTATATTATTATTTTAATATTTCTAGAGCAATCAAACGAACACTATTCTAAGTCATTTATGCTTAATATTCAAAAACCACAGACAGAAAGTTAGCATAAAAATCTACTTAATACATACCTCAAACTTTTAAAACACTCTCACCAACTTTTTATATTACGAATTTTATCTTTTTCATTTCGATATCATCATCAACTATACTTATTACCTCTTGAATATTTAAAAAGTATGTATACCTACTTACATTAATCTATACATACAAATTAATATAAAATTGAGGTGTCTGTTTGTGATGTCGAAATAACAGCTTTTTATTACTAAATGTATAATTATATAAGTATATACGGTACTAATATGAAAAAAAAAAAAATGTTTTTTGGTGTGTTTGTTCTAGCTAATCTTCGAAACGCTCGACTGATTTTGACGGGACTTTCCCTAGTATGTTCCTAGATGTTAGAAGGAGTAACTATATGGTAATACTTTTATTTTAGAAAAAGCCATGCGGGCGAATCCGCGGGCAGCAGCTAGTTTAAAGTAAAACATTCAACAAAATTCACTTTTCTGTTTTAAAATTATTATTTTAAAACTTGTGACCATAAATCACTGGCATCGAGTTTATTAAAATAATTTACATTATAAATTGCGTTAAAGGGCAATTTCGGGCATTATGGGACAATGGTGGGGATACACAGGATGACCGTTATTAAAATGAGGATTCATGGTGAAAACAGGCTGAACTGGTCAAGGAAGGTGGTGTTATTTATTTATTTAACAGTTTATGTACACACATTAACTGAACACAGTATTTTTCTGAGCAATGACCTGTTCTTGCGCAGATACGACGCACGGTTTACGTGTTTGTGATAAAGTTATTTGTTTGTTTCAAAAGTAGTTATTTTTCCACTCGGCAATCAGCATTTTGTTTTTATTTTGATTGTTTGTTTGTTGTCATTTGCCAGTGTCGCAACACCACAGAATTGTCTTTGGTCCCTGGCCCTGACATCTAGCAATAGACAAGATTGTCGAACTTTTTATTGTTTGATTACGGGGCTTTTGGCTACTTTGTTTGTGTGCAATTTGTGTTGTTTCAAGGCTTCTACATACCAGCGCGACTTGTCGCGCGACGCGACACGGCACAAAGGACCCGCCTGTCGCGGGACGGGCGGTGCCTTTGTGTCGCGTCGCGTCGCGCGACAAGTCGCCCCGGTATGTAGAAGCCTTCGTTGTAACGTGCGTTTTGTTTGTGCAGAATAAACATTTTTTCTATCTTTTCTTTCTTTCTTCTTTCACATATAAACAGACAAGAAGAAAGGAACAGAAAATACGTACAAAGGTGATGCTTATTTCTAAAGAAATCTCTTGCAGCATACCTGCGACAGGAAAGCAGACAAAGAGATCCAGACAACGTGTGTAAGAGTAGAAGAGAAAACAAAATACATAAAATCAAAAATACTATTCACTCATTTAAATATAAACATACAATGAGAATATACTTACATATATTATATTCTTCTAAAACATAAAAAAATACATTTATCCACTAAAATATATAGTATAAAACAATAAATACATAATATGCAACTATGACGAATAGTGTTCTTTCACTTATCTAAATGAATGAATGAATTTTATGTATCATAAATTATAGAATAGAATACTCTTTATTATGTACACCATAAAAGTTACAGATATAAATGTTTAAATTTTACATAGGGTGACACAATGGGCGGTCTTATCGCTAAAAGCGATCTTTTACAGACAACCTTTGGATGGATTAAAGGGAGCAGGAGTGACAATACTGCAGGTAGTCAGTGGTGTACCATTAACATATACAATAGATACACACATACACAAAGCATACACTTATCTAATAAATATATAATATATACAATAATACACATGAAACAAGCGCAGGGAACTGTATTATGTAATGATGATGTTTATGGAGAGAGGAAATGTTTTTTTACCTGAATCTTAAAAGTGGACAAAGATTGAGCACGCCTTACCGACACGGGCAAGGCATTCCATAACCGCACTGCTTGAACTGTAAAAGACTTGTCATAAAATCTAGTGGAATGCATCGGCATCTCTAGTCTCAAGTTTTCCGATGACCTCAGATATCTATTATGTGTGTCATGAAGGAACTTGAAACGTTCTTTAAGATAAGAGGGGGTTGTAGGATTGAACAGAATACTGTAGAGCTGAAATAAGATATGAGAATTCCGGCGAAGACGTATGGGTAACCACTTGAGCTTTGTACGGAATTCGGAAATGTGATCATATTTGCGCAGGCCAAATATAAATCTTATGCAAAAGTTTTGAAGTCGCTCAAGTTTATCTTTATTTCTGTAAATTGGTTTAAAATTCACTTTTATTTATTTATTTAACACTTTAAGCACACAAAATGTACAGAGGCGGACTTAATGCCATAGGCATTTTCTACCAGCCAACCTTTTACACATCAATATTTAATTATGTTTTATAACTAGATGAGTTTTTATTTTATTTATCTATTTAAGAACACTTCACATTCAACATTGGTTTACAAAAGTATTCAGGAAAGTTATTACTGCTAATGTATACACAAATTATAGGTGTACATAACGAATGTTTAATTGGTTACAATTTTATGTTATTATTGTTGTTGTTATTGTTATTTGTTGTTTAATGTTGTTAATGGTATACTGTTGTTTGTGATTTGGGTGTGTGAGTTTGGGGCTATGATTAGTTTCTATTAGTTTATGTTTGGCAATGGGTGTTTTTACATGAAATAAATAAATTTATTATAACGTTTAAAGAAAAAAGTAGTTGGACAGAGAAGCTGCTTAGGTATAAACTAAAAGTAAAATTTAAACAAAGTTAATTAACTTCAATGAAATAAAATACAACATATTTATAATAAAAATTAATGAAGGGCATGAACATAATATACGTAATTGTACTTTATCAGAAATTATGACTGAAAATGATAATTATTGTCATGTTTTTTTTTCGGATACCACCCTAGGAGTCAATATGGCCAGGTTTGAATTTAAGATTTTGTTGAGCATATTGTTTTTTTTTTTTTCTTGCCGTTTGATTTTTGTTGCGCGTACGGATGGCCTGCAAGCCATCATGCGCAAGAAAGCAAACTCCTTGCTGCACCGTCTACGAAGCAGCAGCAACAGCATCCTAATTGCTATTGCTGCCCGTTTTGACTGTCCTTTCCAAAATCAGTGGATAAGGACGGCCATAGGCATCAGTTAGATAAAGGTACCTATTAACAATACTAACATAATTTTAGGTACAAATTTTTATTACTAACACACTAATAGTTTTATGATTGTGTTATTATGTGATTTTAATTATCTTAACTATTATGGAGATTCTCTGAAATAAAAATTATATGATTAGTATATTGTATTGGTTAATAGTTCTTAATAGCGAACCATGGGCACCGATATTGGTACGACAGAATGGAGTACATAATGTTTTAGTTAGGACAGCGCGCGGTCTCTTACGTGGAACTACGACGGGAACCTCTGTTAGGAGGTGACTGCAAACACTCATTCCGTTAAAATTTTTGTGCAAAAATGAAATACTAAGCATTACTCGCCAGTTACAAAGAGAAATGATTTTGAAGAAAGAAAGACGCTGGTTAAATGAGTTCTCTATGAGAAATACCGCGCGTTCGCGAGTTGATGAGTTCCTTGTTTCCTAACTGACTACTCTTAGAAGAAAGACCGAAACAAATTTAGAGGTCACGGTCTGTTTTAAAGTCCAGAGACATAATCTTGGTCACGCCTGAGGACCACACAGATTAATGTCTGAGATGGTCTGTTGAGGAAAGAACCATTCAGATTTGAGTGGACCTCTCCCTGTTCATGTTAGGAAATTTTTGCATAATGACCACTTAAGAACTCTCTTGATGCTCTCTGGCAAACATTTTGAAAAAGAAAAACAGTTGCACGTGGTTGTAATATATCCCGTTAGACCCAGGAACCTATTTAATAAAACTCACAGATGACAGGCGACAGGCGACAATCTAATCATTTTATAGTTTTCTGCTTTGTTAAAAATGTGACAATTACGTTATAATTTTTTTTATTTTTTTATTCGGTAACTATTACAATTGGTAAAATATTAACAGAAAAACTAATAATTTACAAAGGTATAAAATGTTAGATGCCTGTACTAGGATAAACCTAGGTATGACAGGCGGCATGAGCTCATAATTTATGGTAATTGTAGGACGATATATTAACAGAAAATCTAATAATTTACATAGGTATAAAATGTTAGATGCCCCTAGGTATCACAGGCGGCATGAGCTCATAATTTATGGTAATTGTAGGACGATACCTACAATTCTTAACAATATTTAACATTAAAGTCTGAAATAATGACAAAATTAAATTAATTCAATATTTTATACCTATTTTACTTAAATACTATCTGCTATAAAGATAAAAATAACAAAAAGTATTTTTTTTAACAAAAAGTTTTTAGTTTGCGTAAAATAGTTTCTTACACTTTATAACTTCAACAACACATAATTATATTATGATTTTGCGTCAGCAGAATCGGTAAGTGAAATTGTTGCAAAATCACAATAACATTCAAGGCTATGTGTATGTTCGAGTTTTGCTGCGGCCGACTGATGTGCTTAGATATCCACAAAAAATAACAAATTCAAATTTGACAAGTATGTCGCATGACAGATATATTAAATAAGGCACTGATCACAACAAGGCCGATGGGTGGAAGAAACAGCCTAGGTTGCTGAAGTAAGGTACCATCTCCGCAACAAACGTCACCAACGGGAACTAGGTACTAAGTACTAAAATACGGTAAACGAATAATGGAATTTCCTCGTGTTCTGCTCTAACAATTATAATCTGCCTAGTTTTTTCCCAACTTTGTTGGGGTCGGCTCAGCTTCCAGTCTAACCAGATGCAGTTGAATAAATTCCAGTATTTTACATGGAGCGACTGCCTATCTGACCTCCATAACCTAGTTACTGGGTAACACGATACCCCTTGGTAAGACTGTTTGACTTAGGGGCTTCTGAATCAGGCCGTAATCGAGTTGATGATCAGCAGCGAGGAGTCCTGGGACGCGGTGGTATCTTTCTGCGACATGACTGTTTCACAGAAGGATACCACCGCGTCCCAGGATACAGTCATGTCGCAGAAGGAGGCTGCGGAAAGGGAGCGTGAGATCTCTTCCACTCACCCAGCCCGCAGCAGGCGCACCGGGCGTCGGCAGAGAGCAGATAATGCCATCTTCCGGCCCCCCTAAATGGATCCAGGGACGGTGGACTCGGGGATGTCCACTGCCCCCTATCATACAAGACCCAAAGTGGCGGCGCGTAGTGTTCCACGCGCACCCGTTTCTGACGTCGCAGGACTTGAGGTGGCCCGCAGAGACGGGCACCAGCCAGAGATCGTGGAAGTCGCATATGATCCCACGATCCCCGGTGCAAGTGTGGGAAGAGGACACCGGGGTGGTTTTTAGTCAGTAAGAGTTTGATAGACCGCTCTGCCCGCCCCGGGGCGGAGGACATCTATAAGGGTTTGTCCACCCCAGGAACAAAAAAATAAAGGGGGGCTTCTGTATACCCGTAATGACTGTCAAAGATCTAAGAATGACAGCTGGGACCAACGGCTTAACGTGCTTTTTCACGAAGCCACTTATGAGACCATTCTATATAAATAAAATTGAATGCTGTTCGTGGTCATGGCATTATTTGAGAACGCTGTACCGATTGGGGTATTTTTTGTTTTAAATGTTCGTAATTAGGTTTTTATGGAAAGAAAACACCGAAAAATTGAACGGAAAGTTGTAAAATTCAGGAAAAATTAAAGTATTGTTTTCTATGGGATTTTTGTATGACCTCGAGACAGTATTGAAATTTTTACAGCAAAACGTCTGTCATGTCAGCTAGTCATCACAGTCACTATCATCATCATCACACTAATTTAAATATTAAATAATAATTATAAAGGCGAAAGTTTGTGTGTGCATGTTTGTTACTTCTTCACGCTCAAACGGTGGAATGAATTTTAATAAAATTTTGTATAAAGTTAGCTGACACCCTGGATTAACATATAAGCTACTTTTTATCCAGATATTCCCACGGGATCGAGACTTACGTGGGTGAAACCGCGGGTCGCAGCTAGTTTTAGATAAATCCAAACACATTTCCCGGAATCTAACAGAAAGAACATAATCCAAAGATTCCCCAAATCTCCACATTGGGAATTAAACCATTTTATTACCAAAAATATCCGCCAGTGAACCTGTTGCTTTCGTTAATTAATTCTTAGTTAAAGTCGCTCAAGAGAAAAACGAGAAAAAATGGCGTGATGAAGGAATTACTTTTTTTTACGGGCCGTCGGTTCCGTAGGCCTTCGGTTCGGATCCGTAATGATTTATTGTGGACCCGGGCCTTCGGGCTGCAAATGTAGCCATCCATCATCGTTGGTACTGTGACCAAGTTTCAGATTAGTGCGTTTGAGAATGGTTTGAGATTTAGGTGACTTCTCGGTTAGGAAAAAATTTTTTTTTGACAGTGTTTTGTGGAGGTTGTAGGAATCTAAATGGTTGTTATGACTGTTCTAAGGTAGATAGCCATACGGTGATACCTAAAAAATAAATCATAGCGAACTGGGCGGGCATAAGAAAGTGACAGAGTCAATTACTTCCCCATGCGAAAAAAGAGAGCGCAACAAACCGCTGGAACCAAAATAAACAACGTAAGTCCGCCAAACCAATATTTTTTTTTTTTAATATAATAAATTAAGTTATGTATCAAAATTATGTTCAGCCAGAGTTTTCAATTATGCAATATATCTAATACGCACATTTTGAAAGCAATTTGCAATGAAATTACTTAAAATTTTGGAATTACAGAAAAAAAGTAGAGGTATTTTCGGAATTAAATTCTATCGAGGAAATCGAACCAATTGCGTCTTCCTTCAGTCAGAGTATTAATCAAATAGTCAATAAACATATATCCAAAAATTCAATCCATACCTACATTCTGTAATAGTGAAATAAATGGTTACGAAAAAGTTCCCAATTTATTTTGATGTCGCCAATAAATTAGTTAGTTTTATATCTATTTATGCAAATGTAATAAAAATGTTCGCACGTACTTCGTAATTTTTTGCCATCATGAAAATTCAGGACCCCAAGAACTGCCCATCTTTTATGTCCATCCCAGGACAATTAGTGGGCCTATTTTTATCAAAAGGATCAGTAGCATAACACATCAGTAAATACATACCTACATCGACATTAATAATCCCGGGATAATCTTAATAATTCTCATTAACTTGGTCGCACTACTCACGCCGCCGTTTCCTTAATTAATATAAATTACATCATTGTTGCAATGATTAATCGTATTAACGATTAATTTATTATTATTGCAAACAATTGTTTCGTTATGCGATAATTAAGGCGGGAATTGTGTAAGTTAATCCTACAAGAATAGATACAAAGAATTTGATGGAAGAAGTCATTTTACAAAAATAATAGAATGTAATACTTTAATTTTCAGACATAGTCCTTAAGGTTAGTAACAATTTTACTTAAGGCGACGATAACCGACTTTTTATGATTTTATACTGAAGATCACGTCTAAACGAGTAGTGTTAATGATTTGAAAAAAATATGGTAAATTAGAGCATTTTCTCAATAACTTAATATGTGAATATTTTAGATTATGTTTATATTACATAGTGAAATTAATTTGTAAAGTTATGTCTAACGCGGATAAAAAACTGAGAATGGCGCAAAATCTACCAAGCGTATTTTTCTGAAACCTGCACCAATTTAAAGATAATTTAATTATTGATCTTTTAGTATGCGCATTTTATTAAAATACCATTTGTGTATAATAAATTAATAATGCGTCAAATTGGGGACAGCGCTCCTTGATGGGCGAGTCCTATTACTGGCTGAACGTACGACGCGTTGCGTGAGCTCAGTACAGAACACGCAAGCTAACCACTCAAGGTCACTGGCATATATCTGAGTTTTCCGGAACATCGGGGAATCCCACCGATCTGCGAACACATTGAGAATACTGTTGGTGCTCCCGCGAACACGCGAAATCAGAGATGCACATCTTTTTTAATAATTTCGGCAAAACGATCAATGTTGTTATCCGCAAACATCCCTGACGCACTACAACGCCACGGCGTGCATTATTATATTGCGTAGGTCGGTGTATGCCCGCTGAGTGAAGTAGACCCACAGGCTGCATGTGTAGAAGGACTGAAAGTAAGCTTTGAAAAGTGTTTCTTTAATTGCCTCCGTACATCGTGCAAACCTGCGGGCCAGCATGTTACAACGGATAGCCAGCAATCTACGTTCCCTTTCAATTTCACTGTGTCACAGTAGTGCAGGTACCTAAACTTGTCCACTCTTTGCAAGGATTCGCCACACAGTACGACATGAGGAATACACGAATATGTCACGCTGCCTGACATATATATTATTCGTCAGGCAGCCTGCTTTAAAAACCATTAGTGCACTCTTTGTTACGTTATATTTGAACCCATGTTTCACATAAGCCAATCAGCCGCCTCAGTGCTCCGATCGATGGGCTCAGCAACACCATCGTCATCATTTCAGCCGAAAAACGTCCACTGCTGGACATAGACCTCCCCTAAGGGGGGGGGGGGGTTTGCCATAATCGCCACGCTTGTCAGGCAGGTTGGTGATCGCAGTTAGGTGTTAAAATGCATAGAGAACGCTGTTACCCATTCTCTAGTAACCATCTCTACTACTCCATCGTCAGGATAACTTATATTATTAATGCACACCCCTTCAATACGACATCCGACATTGGTACTGCTGAGCTCAAGGATCATGGTTGGTGGTTGGTTGGTTGGTCAAGGTTGTCTGTAAAAGATCGCTTTTAGCGATAAGACCGCCCATTGTGTCATTTATATCTGTAACTTTGATGGTGTACATAATAAACAGTATTCTATTCTATTCCATGTATAGGTTGAAGGGCCGGGGTGAGCTGAGCCCCCCCCCCCCCCCCCTAATAAACCTAATACAACATAGTAGAAAGACCTTTAGATAATAATTTACTTACCTTTTAGGGTAACCCAAACAGAGTTATGGAGATCAACACTAGAGTAAAAAACAACAAAATTAAATAAATCATTTAATAAAATAGTTTTTCATTTAAAATCAAAACATCTTAACACGCATAACGTAACATCACGCCGCACGTCACACGTACATATAATCTTTAACGTGTCATTATTTTGTCTTGCATCAAGTTTACTAAATAATAAAATATAATACCATCCCATTGCGTGTCCGAAATAATTGCTTTTGATGTACGAAAGCACCCCTAATTAGTAAGTAAGCACGCAATGTGCATGGATTCGTGGAAATGGACAGTAGATGTGGATAAAAAGGTAACCTTTTGTTTATAAATGGACAAAATATCCAACATTTACAAATAATCTAATTTTGAACAAGTTATCTTTATTAAAGACATACTCGTATATATCCATTCCATTTCCATGTTAGGTATAAAGGCCTAAGACATCAAAATAGTTATGAGTCAAAGAAAGAGTGTTGATGCAGTTTTTGAAGCCGACGTACAAGTCATAATTTTGGTGTCTTCATAGGTCCAAATTTAGATTCATGACAATTAATGAGCTTTCACGAAAAAAATGCATTGTGGCTCGATTTAAGAGTCGGGTTGGGTATAAATACATATATATTTATAAATATCATAATTCATACATACATACATAAACTCACGCCTTCTTCCCATGGGGGTAGGCAGAAACTATAGAACGCTACTTGCTACGCTCCTTACATACTCCTTTTGCCTTTGCCTTTTTTAATATAATAATAAATATTTAATTTAATTGAATTTATTATTTTTAATTGGATTTAACTTATTCTTTAATTCGTATAGTACAATATTAATATAATTCGAAAGCTACAGTGTTATACTTAAACAATAATAAAATTATTCTATTATATTGATTTGAATTATGTTTTTTTGTAAAAATGACACATGATATAAAATTAATTGTATTGTAATGTATTTTATTAATTTTGTTTTGTTTTGCCCTTACAGGGTGCCTGTATGAAACTTATAATCTTATTGCAACCTCTGTAAAACATGTTTGCAATTAACTGATTTGATTTGATTTTACAAATTCTTTGAAATTGGTGCACAGATAAGTCATGTCAGTGGCTTTCTCATCATACATCCTTACCTGACTTTACCACAAAACAGTTACGAGAATTTATGTAACACCAAGACATGGCATTTTATATGGTAGCCATAGCATAAAATCTAC
This sequence comes from Tiliacea aurago, assembly GCA_948098905.1. Classification (NCBI taxonomy): domain Eukaryota; kingdom Metazoa; phylum Arthropoda; class Insecta; order Lepidoptera; family Noctuidae; genus Tiliacea; species Tiliacea aurago. The sequence continues at coordinate 25,719,939 of OX402581.1, read as the reverse complement.
ACATGAAAATAAAATACACGAAATATACACCCAGATCTTACGCATTAAGCAAATACCATAAACCCGTGTTATTTGTTCAGAATCGCGACTCCATCCCATGTCAAACAACAAAATACTTACAACCACCATACATATACTGTCCTCCTTTCGTTTCGTCAACCTTAACACAATGCAGCAAGATACATTTTTGAGTAAGTTCTATGGCGATGTAGTATATGTAAAATGGTGGTTTAGATAAAAGACGTTTACAATTTGTCGTATCACGGAGGATTGTTAGTGTGACGCGGGTTGTGACGTCATCATCGTATGTACCAAAAAACATATTGGTGGGTATTCAAATCCGGGGAGCTATGTGTGAGAGGTAATGAGGGGCGGTTGTACGACTGTTGTGTGACGGTTGCAGTGTGGTGAAAATATTAAGTTTGCCAAAGAAATATTTAAAAAGTCATGTGATTGGAAATTGGAAAAGTATATGGCATTATGCGGTGTAGCCTATACATTGGTCCCCATAATATAGATCATCTGAATGCTCCTTTGAGGGTGACATGGTGATACTGATCAAACCAACTATATACTAAAAAAACTTGAAAAAATACATATTATTACTTACTTACCAATTACAGCATTAGTTATAAGTGGGCAACATCGACAATTTCCTGCTATAGTATTTTCCGAAAGGTAAATAGATAGAAAAGAGAAGAGTTTAAGTTATAAAACTTAACATATAACATAACAATAACCTATCATAGTCATAATCATAACAGATTGGACGTTTTTTAAATTATTATTAAAAGGCTAACATTTGACCACTGTCTCACCTGATGATAACTATGGTGACCGATGATGGTGGTCAATGAAAAAGAGTTCAAACAACAATAATTGATTGATTGATTTTGATCTTATTTGATTTCTATTAATTTTTGTTTGGCAATGGGTTTTATTTACCTGAAGTAAATTATTTTATTATTATTATTATTAATTAATTATAATTATCTCTTTGTATTTAACTGTGTGTGCATAAATAATAAAATAAATATACTAAATAAATAATTCATAAAGTCTTAACTTTATTGAAACTGTAATTTTTGTTGGAATTGTACTACAACACTAAACCAGAGCAACAACCAGTAGTAGTCGCTACACAATAACACCAAGCTTATGTAAGCTGAGTTACGATTTGTGAGGTTTTCGGCTAATGATATATCATGGTGTTTATAATAGGGTAGACTAACAAGGGGACGAGTATCACTGGGAAAACGTGCCAGATTTATTAGGGAAATTATTACTATGGCGAGTTTCAAGTATGTCTGGTTAGCTAAATACAGGGTGTTTGGCAGAACGTTGAACATACGAAAATGGTGGGTAGGTGGGGTCATCTGCTACTTACTCAGCCCTAATTTATTTGGCCCTGGCCGACTGGGTATTTAAAAAAAAAAAAAAAAGTTTTTTTCTTGTTTCACCACTTTCCTAACTTTAAAGTGTATTTTTTTTATTAAAAATGGGCAATAAAACAGGCAATTTTTTTTTTTTTAATCTTTGATGTTGGCAGATTCTTATAAAATTATTGCTTTGTTCAGATGTTAGCTAGAAAAAAAGTTATGAGTCCTCAAACTTACAGAAAGATGTAAAAAATACTTGAATGTTAATTTCAACTTGCATTTAAAAAAAAACAAAAAATGATTGAGGAGTTCCAATTCTAGCAAAACATCCCTAGTGTGTGAGCTTTCTAATGGTATGTAATTTGCTTTTATAAAAAAAAAACTTTAAGAGTTATTTCATAATTTTATCAAGTAGGAAATTTTTGACTAAACTCTACCTTTACGGAAAGTTAAATGTTTTGCGAAATTTAATACTGCAAAGTTAGTAAAAATTATGGATCGACGGCTTGCCAGTAGTAGTGGTGCAAATTGACATTCACTATTCCCTTGAGATGGTTACACAAAGCAGGTAGAAATTTTGTTTCACTCTTGCGCAGTCATAGCGTATTTTTGCTCTCTTTCGCTCTCGTGGCACCGTGACGCGTCAGAATGAATTCTTGACGAAACTCTACCTTTACGGAAAGTTAAATGTTTTGCGAAATTTAATACTGCAAAGTTGGTAAAAATTAAATGATCGATTGAAATTATGCTGTACCAGTTAGGTGCGTTAATGAAACAATTAAATAATTTTAAATAATTTATTTAAATAATAAATCATATTAGATGTTCAAATTGACGCCCTTCATTCGCAATACAGGTGCGGCATCTACGTCTGATTTCTACAGTTGTTGTGCGCAGCAGCATCTCCTGTCGCATAACTTCGAAAGCAGCATTAATTCGATTTATCAAATCTTCCCGACTTTCTACTTCTGTAGTGTAAACTAGTTCCTTTGCCCTTCCCCACACGTGAAAATCGAGCGGAGTGAGGTCGGGCGATCGCGGAGGCCAGGGAATTGGTCCTCCCCTGCCAATCCACGAATTTGGGAAACAATTATCCAAATGCTCACGTACAACTAGACTAAAGTGAGCTGGGCAACCATCGTGTTGAAAGACAATAGGCCTGTTTATGTCTACTTGGAACACTTCTTCCACTAATGGTGGTAAATCATTTATCAAAAAATCCAAGTAGTTGTTCGCGTTGATGTTGTCGGGCAAATAATGAGGCCCTATTAGCTTATCGCCAATCACTCCTGCCCAGACATTCACACTGAATCTCCTCTGGAAGCCTCTTTGTCTCTTCACGTGTGGGTTTTGATTTTTAAGTGCCCAATGGTGAAGATTGTGATAATTGACAATCCCTTCTTTGTCAAATTTGGACTCGTCTGTCCACAAAATACTTTTTAAAAAGTTAACGTCGTCCACATCGGTATGCAGCAAATGGCGACAAAATTGCACACGTCTCCCAAAATCACTGTCATCGAGACCTAGAACAAACAAAACATGTCTAAGAATTGATTTCAATACTGAATCTTTTCTTCCTCCGAGTTCAAACTCTACAATTATCCAAATTTTTCATCTTCAATTTTTAAGTACACTAATTGGCTTTATGGCTTAGCCATAAAGACGTAAGACCAAATTCACAAAAGGGTGTGCGACTTTCCAATTTTGTTCTAAAAAGGACCCATAAGTGCTGGCAAGTTTACCTACGCTGACCACCTGCGCAAACCGAATCCGAAATCCGAATCCTGTAAGCGCTGGCCGCCTGATTGTTACGTGAATGCGGCCGAATAGGAATAGTTTATTGAATTTAATTTGAAATTAGAATTGAATGCGCTAAAAACAACATGAGGCAAAACAACTAATAAAGAAAGTGACGAAATCAAGGTTAAATGGAACGATCAATTGAACTGTCTCATAATTTACTACATTCCACAAAATCGTATCAGATGCAGTGCATAAACGGCTTAATCTTACCTTGCACTGGAGTGTAGTGAAAAGCATGTCTACCATCTTGCCGGAGAACAGACCACACTTTCCATATGCTTAAGCCAAGTATTGAAGCTATCTGTCTAATGCTTTTGGTAGGATCCGCGTCAAACTCGGCAAGAACTTGTTCGTCAATGGTAGCATCGGGTCGTGCTGCGTTCACTCGTGGTTCTTGTAAGTTCAGGTTACCGGTTTGTCGTAAACGTCGGTAAGTACTCGCAAACGTCTGATGACTGGGTACTCGGCGGTTGGGATAACGCTCTTGATAAATTCTTCGCGCTTCACGCGAATTTGTATTAGCGCTTCCATACGCTAACAACATGTCCGCGTATTCCTCACTGGTAAAAGCAGCCATTTCTTTACCAATAACAACAGGTAACAGTAATAACAAAAAACTTAACAAACTTAAACTTAAACTTAACTAGTGATAACAATAAAAGAAAACGAAGTGAACAAAAACAAACGTAAGCGTAACGGGCACGTGAGATCGCAGAGGCAGTTAAGTCTCGACTGAATAAAAGAAAAGAATTCATTCTGAGGCGTCACGGTGCCACGAGAGCGAAAGAGAGCAAAAATACGCTATGACTGCGCAAGAGTGAAACAAAATTTCTACCTGCTTTGTGTAACCATCTCAAGGGAATAGTGAATGTCAATTTGCACCACTGCTACTGGCAAGCCGTCGATCCATAATTTTTACCAACTTTGCAGTATTAAATTTCGCAAAACATTTAACTTTCCGTAAAGGTAGAGTTTCGTCAAAAATTTCCTGCTTGATAAAATTATGAAATAACTCTTAAAGTTTTTTTTTTATAAAAGCAAATTACATACCATTAGAAAGCTCACACACTAGGGATGTTTTGCTAGAATTGGAACTCCTCAATCATTTTTTGTTTTTTTTTAAATGCAAGTTGAAATTAACATTCAAGTATTTTTACATCTTTCTGTAAGTTTGAGGACTCATAACTTTTTTTCTAGCTAACATCTGAACAAAGCAATAATTTTATAAGAATCTGCCAACATCAAAGATTAAAAAAAAAAAATTGCCTGTTTTATTGCCCATTTTTAATAAAAAAAATACACTTTAAAGTTAGGAAAGTGGTGAAACAAGAAAAAAACTTTTTTTTTTTTTTTTTAAATACCCAGTCGGCCAGGGCCAAATAAATTAGGGCTGAGTAAGTAGCAGATGACCCCACCTACCCACCATTTTCGTATGTTCAACGTTCTGCCAAACACCCGTATAAAGGCTTGTACAGACTAGTGCGCGACACTAGTAGCACAATTTCTTTGTCGGTGCCTGTCGCGCCTGCGATATCGCACCAGTCTGTACGAGCGTTTAGTCGGCATGTGGGAAGGGACGTGTCATTCTAGTCATACTACTCGAACGATATATTCCTTATTTCAAGTAACCATACGGCCTAACCAAGCGGGCATAACTTAAAAACTATTAATTTCTACAGATGCGTTCAGGTGCGTAGTATTCGCAACTGGCGTGCGTGTATGACATTGACCAGTACTCCAAGTGTAAGATTGCAAGAGATTAAACGTAACTATTTCGTTTGCGTTAAAATTTGACCGATAGATCATAATGCTAAGAATATAGGGGTGAGAATAAAAATCTTAACGCAAACGTGCTAGTTACGTTTACTCACTTGCAAGCTTACACTCGGGGTACAGATGTATGAACGTAAGCAAAGCAAAAGGAGTATGTAAGAAGCGTAGCAGGTGGCATTCTACAGTTTCTGCCTATCCCCATAAGAAGAAGGGTTGAGTTTATGTATGTATTTCTACAATGACTTTCAACAGTATTGACGTTAGCTTTTTAGGGCTCCGTACTATACCACCTGTCAGCTAAATGGTTGATTTTGGCTATGTGAAAAAATCATGGCAGTAGTGTATAAATATAACGAAATTAAAATAAACACTATCACAGCTAAGTAGGCTTGACAAGCCTTAAGGCTTCTACATACTGGCGCGACACGCGACGCGACACCAAAGGCCCCGCGTGTCGCGAGACGAGCGGTGCTTTTGTGTCGCGTCTTCGCGTCGTGAGTCGTGCGCTGGTCTGTAGAAGCCTTTAGCCTGGCCTTGGGCCTTGAGCTTAGGCCTTAGGTAGGCTTTTTAAGTTTGATCCTAATTCTTTAAATACATTCTGTTTGTTATGGTTGCGAATCATATTTTGATCAAGACAAAACTAAACTGACCTTCAAACCGACCTGAAATTCAATTTTTCTTTAATTTTTTAAAGAAAAATTGAATGAAGAAAAATTGAATTTCGTGGGCTACCACTGCGGATCCGCCAATACCAATTACGGGCACTTTTGAGTTGTCAAGGGTTCGGTCGTCCGAAGGATGAAGCTAGTTGCCCATTCCAAAGCGTAGTAGGATCCTATGGAGAAGAACGGGCAAGAAACTCTTCAATCAATCTCTTCTGAAACTTTGTTGCTGACTGTACATATAAAACTCTCATACAACCGCCTCAGGTGATACGTACTGAGTAACAATACCCTTAGAGCACATTATCTCGCCTTTTTAGAATCACCTGAGTAACGCATGATATATGGTAAGGTCCATCTTTACTTGGCAAAATGCAAATCACATAAATATGTACCACAATATTCTGGCAAAGTATAAAACAGCAAATTGACAATTTATTTATTTTTAAATAGGTTATAAATAGCTTAAATACATTGTAATGAATATTTTTTTATGATATAGTTTGTTACTTTATAAAACATTAATAGTGCCCCAAAGGGAAGCTAAAATGATTAAAACACAGACCGCCTTATTACAAAACAAGATTTATATTTTGACATGGCTTAAACCATGGAGCCAGTTTTTGTAACAGTGATTAAAATACCGTTCTTTATACAAAACTGAAAACTTATTTCGGTACTAAGTTGTCAGTTTTGTGTTTAGGAACTTTACCGTAGTCGGAATAAAGTTCGAAATTCAATAATTGATCCATGTTTTAAACCTGGGTCTGAAGATAAACCTTGTTTTGTATTAAGGGGGATTGACGTTTAATATATTTATTTTGTTTTCTCTTTAAACATACCCGTGCTCTATAGATCACATGCTGAAACTCATTTCTTATTTTCATGTGTCCTCTAGTACACTTGCCAAGTTAAGGGTACGAAATACACACTAGTTGGTACACACGTCGGTTCGGTTTGCAAAAAACATGGATCATCACAAAAAAAAATGTTTGATATGTAAGGTTTGATTTAATTTATTTTATACTTTTTTGTCTATCACATCTATTTTCACTTTCAAAGCCTTGTACTTTTCCCATTATTTTTTTTATGTAAACTTTTCAGGAGACCATGTAACATTATTTAAATTATTTTTAGTTTATGCGAAACCTGAATCAAGTTTGTTCAGAATAAGGAACTGAATCGATTTAAAAAAAAAATTCACCATGTATATTTTGTCCCAAAAATATTTAAGTGTGATTGAAAATGTTATCACCATTTAATTACTTACAATACAATCGCCCTACGGTTAGGTACCTACTGCCAAATTATTATCAATGAGTGCAAGACGACCCTGGAGGCGCGGGGATGCCGTTAGCATGTTTTTGTACGGACAACCCGGTAACATGACAACCTTATAACTTTGTGATTATTCATGATACAGTTTTGAAATTTGTACATAGATTCTTAACATAAAAATACTAGACACGTGCTTCGGGGTTCGCATATACTAAAATAATGTTGTATATTGCTATATGTCTGGCATTCGCTTGTCTGGCATATTCAGTAATTAAATGGGCAAAACTGATTGTCTAGAGTGGTTCAAAGCTAGATTAGTCACAAAGGCCAGTTTACGCTTTGATCTTACCCGTCACAAATCTAAGTCTGTCCGTCAGTTCCTCAAACAGGAGAAGCAACAAAAATAATTAAATCAAAAAAACCTTAATTAATTATACGAGCAAAATTAAAACAAACAACGAAAAGAAAAAAACACTAACCCAAATTCTAAATGAAATAGAAAAAAATATTTTCGAGCTGTAATGAAGATTCAATTAGAACCAGATTCTTTATATACTCCGAAGCGTGAATGGACCTCACTGAAAGGACGAGGCTCGTGTAAAAATAACGTAAAACATAAATAAAAAAAAACTACTAACAAACTTTGATTTACAACGTCTTCAATAACTCGAGAACCTTAATCTTGAAATTACAGAGTTCAAATTCGAACACGTCAGAGTTTACGGGGTGTACGGTTAAGTTTGCAGATTTGCGAGGAAGGAGGGACGCTCACAAAGGCGTCCGAGTCCATATTCATGCAAGTCCGGATGAAAAAGTTGGTACAATGCGAGTCGCGTCATTAGGGAGTGCGCGCTTGAGTGTGGCTAAGTGGCAAGTTGCTGGGCTTACCGGGTACTCTGCGCATTCGAGTTTCGAATACTTTCTTTCGTACGAGGAATTTCGCGTTCTAATTTGGAACGGCTTGATTTCGGGTGTTAACGGATACTTCGCACATTCTAGTATCGAGCACTTTCGCCGGGAATTTTGTTTTTAGATATTTCAACGGGTTGATTTTAGGCGTTTTATATTGTAGGAGCATACGTGTGTTGTTTTTTGTTAACGCATTGTGTCAATGCTACAATTTGTATGCAACAATGGAAGATGGCGGGATGTTCTATAATGGCTTCATTCCGTTTGGATGTAGCATAGACAATAGGATGTTAACTGTGAAATTCTGAGATTGTTGTATCTATGAATAGTGTAAGATACCGCAAATCACGGTAGTGTTTCCCTACTTTTTAAGATAAAATTAAATAAAAATATGATAGTTTCTATAAACGTAAATTCAAATGTAAAAATCAAAAAAACTATAGATTATTTAATTTATCAAAATCAAAAGTCATTTATTCAAAGTAGGCTGAGAATCAGCACTTTTCGAACGTCAAAAGTCAGTGTATGAGTATCAGTGATCGTGTGAGTGTATGAGTTTAATATAAAATTATTTGTGCTAGTTTTTTCGCTTTTGGCTCAAACTAACTAGTTAAATAATTCTTACAATCATAAACACACCTTAAGGTCTTCAGATTATCTTTCTACAAAATATTATAATTATCACTTCACCAAAATATCCAAGAGCTATTTCATCACACGTCCGTGAATTCTCAAAATGATAAAAAAAAGATAACATCTTTAATATTTTACCTTTCTTTCGTGGAAAATATTTTCGCCAAGCTCCTTTCGCGTGACGCCGAATCTAACTGGGGTACTAAGTACCATTGAAGGTTCGTTTCGTTTTAAAAAAGCCCTCGAACTGTTTCAAGAGCGTCGATCTTGGTTGTTTCGTTTGGTCTCGCACTCGATTCAAACGATTTCTGAGATATGGACAGTGATGTTCTGCGATATCCGAAAAATTGGTGCGGATATTTTTCTGTATGCTTCAGATCTGATTTAATTTGAATGATTAAAATCACGGTGGGCTAGCAATTCTAAGATCACGCTTGGCGCCTATTTATTGTAAGAAAAAAAAATTGTAAGGAAAATTTAATCTTTTTGATGCGTTTCAAGCAGAAAATATTGTTTTAATTATCATCATCATCACCTTTTTGACGCTCCATCATCAATCATTTTGTAGTAGGGTAGTAGTGTCAGTTTGTTCCTAAAACTAGATGTGTTTGTGTGTTTTTCGAACTGAACTAAATAACAGGGGCCCAATTCGGATGTATACAACTTTTTTAGCACCCATCCTGATTTCACGCCATTTTTTTCAGTTGATGTCTATTATTTAGTAAGAATGCGGCAAATTTGATATGCACCGTCGCGTAGACCATGAATAATTGAAAAGACTAATTTTATCCTGAATTTCTTAAACGAATTTAAAAATGTCACAATTTTTCTAACAATGAATACTATTTTATCACTCAGGATTTCACGACACGTCCTAACTTTTTTTCTGTGGAGTTATCGAAAGAGACGTGTCGTGGTCAAGCTTGAATACGAAAAGCAGAATATTTGTGACCTTGTTAGTGGGATACAATAATAAAGTGTGCGAAAATTTAATGAAAAACACAATGATTGGGATCGTAATTTTATGAATCAAAAGGAGGAGATTAGGCAGATCTTATTAACCGTATAAAATTGCCAAGCCTGAATAATACAATTATAGAATAATATCCGGTAGTTTTCGTTTGTAATAAAAAGTATCTTTATAAAAAGTTGTATACTTCCGAATTGGCCTCCCTGTACATACTTGGATTATAACATTCATGTAGAGCAGAATTACTTTTAACGTTTATCCGCTAAATTATTCCCACCACATCGCGGATATAAGACCACCACATCACTATTTACATTCGAAATTCAAAGAAACACCTCTACGTGAAGATCGTTTGATGTGGCGCGCGATCGATTCTGATTTGACTGTTATCAATATCGAGTTTTTATAGGAAAGGGATCTAAAAGAAATTGGCTGAGGTGTAAACGAGTAAGAGGGTTGAGGGAAATCTTGTTAAAATAATATCTATAAGAATTTATTTTTCCGATCGTAGTCATGTCATACATATTTTGCGATCCCTACAAGTGGGTAACGTTAAACAGAGTACCTACTCGTAAGTATAAACAAAGCCACTCCTGTGAAGATAAAGTTAATCGAAAAAAATGCTGCAACACACATAACACAAAAGACAGAAAAATACCTTTAAGAAGTCAGTATATAGATCTGTTGCATGTTGAGAGTTGTAATACTGCTTTACAAAAAAAAAGTATTATTAGTATGGGCCCAATAATATATAATAAAATACCTAACTTAATTAAAAACGACACAATTCCAAATTTTAAAAATAAACTGAAAGCATTATTAATTAATAGTATAGTAATTTAATGGATGGCATTAAAAGCAAAAAACGTGGTTATAATACCAACTGTTTATGACAGCTGCTACTTGTCATGCCACCAACGCAATAGAAGTCAAAATCGGTTGAACGGACTGTAAAAAAGGTTTATTTAAATGTCTAATCTTATTTCAAATGGAGTATAGAATGCTGCAACTTTGTACTACTACAACTGCACTGCACTGCTTTACAGTAATGTGCTTTGCAATACTATAGGTATACTTCTGCCTAACCCTTCGAGGAGAACGGGCGTGATTTTATGTATTGTGTGTGTTATGTACCTACTGCAAAACAATAGTAAACTCATTAAGGCTCGTACAGACTGGTGCGATATTGCAGGCGCGACAGATACGCAGAAAGGAACAGAAAAATACGTACGAAGGTGGTGCTTATTTCTAAAGAAATCTCTTCCAGCATACCTGCGATAGGAAAGTAGATAAAGAGACGTAGACAACGTGTGTAAGAGTAGAAAAGAAATTAAAATATATAAAACACAAAAACCTATTCACTAATTTAATAAACATACTATAATAGAATATACTTCTAAAATAAATATCACTAAAATAATCTTATATATAAAATTCTCGTGTCACAATGTTAGTTACCATACTCCTCCGAAACGGCTTGACTGATTTTTATGAAATTTTATATGTATATTCAGTAGGTCTGAGAATCGGCTACTATCTATTTTTTATACCCCTTTCCCATGGGATCGAGACTTACGCTGGTGAAACCGCGGTGCGCAGCTAGTAATAATATAATAAGGTTCAAGTTCAAGTTTCAAGTTATTTATTTCGTAACAAAAATAGATTTGTGTCGAAATATTTGCACAGTAGGTACACAAGTAGCGCCGAGTAGGTGGGCAGCATTCGGGAAACTACGCAATATCTTCTCATCCCACATACCGCAGTGTCTCAAGACGAAAGTCTTTGACCAGTGCGTGTTGCCAGTGATGACCTATGGCACTAAAACGTGGTCGCTCACAATGGGCCTTATCAGAAGGCTAAAAGTCACCTAAAGGGCAATGGAGAGGGCTATGCTTGGAGTTTCCCTACGTGATCGAATCATAAATGAAGAGATCTGCAGGCGAACCAAGGTAACCGACATAGCCCGAAGAATTGCCAAGCTTAAGTGGCAGTGGGCAGGGCACATTGCTCGCTGAACTGATGGCCGATGGGGCCAAAAGGTACTGGAGTGCCGACCGCGTACCAGAAGACGTAGCGTTGGAAGGCCTCCTACAAGGTGGACCGATGACCTTGTGAAGGCCGCAGGTATCCGCTGGATGCGGGAAGCACAGAACCGGTTGAAGTAGCGGTGCTTGGGGGAGGCCTATGTCCAGCAGTGGACGTCTTTCGGCTGAAATGATGATGATGAGGTACACAAAAGAAACATAAATAATTATAATATAAATAACCTCGTTCCTCACCGTTCATCGAAGTTAGAACGTCGAGGTGTTTCAAAATTAACCCAACAATCTTATTTAAGAGGTGGGTTAAGAGTTTAAGACCATCGCATCAATCTGAATAACTTTTACTATGGCACCAACTTTAAAATCGCCAAAAAAAACAGTTGTCCTATACAATTTAGAACACTAGATATGGAACTAACTTTAGTATGGAACAGCAGATTTCTTTTTCGCGTATTCAAAGTTGGTCCCATAGTAAAAGTTTTTCAGTTCGATGGTCTAAAGCACTTTTAAATGTTTGTCGGGTTAATTTTGAAACACCTTATACAACATGTCCTAGAATTAACGCACAACCTCTTAAGATAATATCCCACCCAAAAAATGCAACAGAAATACTTATACCCCCTTATTCCAAAACAAGGTTTATCTTCAGACCCAGGTTTAAAACATGGAGCCATTATTGAATTTCGAACTTTATTCCGACTATGGTAAAGTTCCTAAACACAATACTGACAACTTAGTACCGAACTAAGTTTTCAGTTTTGTATAAAGAACGGTATTTCAATCACTGTTACGTTCTGATTAGAAAAACTAGCTCCATGGTTTAAGGCATGTCAAAATATAAATCTTGATTTGTAATAAGGCAGATAATGTTCAACTATGACGAAATGGAAAGACACAACTCACTTACTATGATATACTTCTCTGCTAAACTATACTATACTTGCTATCCATACTATAGTCCATTTGAAATAAGATTAGACATTTAAATAAACTTGTTTACAGTCCGTTCAACCGATTTTGACTTCTATTCCGTAGGCATAAGGATGGCATTAAAAGCAAAAACGTGGTTACAATACCAACTGTTTATTACAGCTGCCATTTGTCATGGCACCAACGCAATAGAAGTCAAAATCGGTTGAACGGACTGTAAAAAAGGTTTATTTAAATGTCTAATCTTATTTCAAATGGAGTATCTGGTAATAGTTATTATAAATGCGAAAGTAACTCATATTGTCTGTCTGTTCCGTTTAACGCCTTAACAGCTCATCGGATTTCAATTAAATTAGGCACACACGTAGACCATGACCTGGGTAAGGCCATATGATACTTTCATCTCGGTAATCACAAGCTAGGAAGTCATCAATACGAGTCAGCAGAGTAAAGACTCATTTCTCAAAATATTGCGAGGTATCCATAACACAAGTTAAATCTTTCTTTGGATGCCAGAGTTCGTACAAAGACTGCTTATAGCACTAATGGTTATATAATTGTAATACGCTATTATTGTTTATGCATGGTGTTGTTTGTAAATGTTTGATTGTTCAACCATTATTTATTCAATAAATAATCTTAATCTTAGTTATTTAGGCACGTACCTGTATACAGCGATACAGGTACGCGCCTAAATAAATCCTTTCGTCAAAAAAATTATAAATATGTTAAGAAAAGACCCAAAAAGATCTGCCACAAATTTGGCTCATCTTGTAGACCATAGATATGACAAAGCCATGTTAAAAGCTTTTCAAGAATTTTCATCTCGGAAAAACTTGATATGGCCCCCTTGAGATGTCGGGGGAAAGTCTAAATTTTATGCAAGAAAACCCGCGGGCTTGTACTAGCGAAACTAATTTAGAGGGGTAAACCAAAGAATCTCAGAGGGAATGTTATTTTTTTTTATAAAAGGAGTTTGTTTGTGACAGAAAAAATAGTCAGATTAATAATAAAAAAAATTAAGATCATTCTTCGTCATTTGATTTTTTCTGGGTGCTGATTTTTATTTTACAGTTGGAAAACTTATTCATTAGCAATTGAATTGCAAATCCCGTATTAAGACAGAGATATATGCCAGTGACCTTGAGTAGTTAGCTTGCGTGTTCAGTACTGAGCTCACGCAACGCGTCGTACGTTCAGCCAGTAATAGGACTCGCCCATCAAGGAGCGCTGTCCCCAATTTGACGCATTATTAGTTTATTATACACAAAACAAAAGAAACGCTTATACTAAAAGATCAATAATTAAATTATCTTTAAATTGGTAAAGGTTTCAGAAGAATACGCTTGGTAGATTTTGCGCCATTCTCAGTTTTTTATCCGCGTTAGACATAACTTTACAAATTAATTTCACTATGTAATATAAACATAATCTAAAATATTCACATATTAAATTATTGAGAAAATGCTCTAATTTAACATATTTTTTTTCTTTAAATTATTAACCCTACTCGTTTAGGCCTGATCTTCAGTATAAAATCATTGAAAGTCGGTTATCGTCGCCTTAACTAAAAGCTCTATGTCATTGATACTACATAGTTATTGATAAAAGTGTCTCCAATGAGCCTCCACTAGTGTCGACGCTATACTCATCCTGGAATTACCTACTGAACAGCTGACTGGCTAATATTTTGTCCCGACAAGAACCATTCGCATTATTTTTTGTGCAGATGCAGGAGATGAATTTAGTGGACTATTTATGGGAAACTAGAGCAAAGCATGTTGAGACCTACTTCCAAGCAATCAAATGAAACAGATATACGCCATTTTAAACCAAAACTACTAAGTTAACAACAGGCGTCGCAAACCGGTCATCAAAAACGATGCCAAACCACAAACAAAATTAAGTTTCCCTTCAGAACGCGAAATTACGGAAACTGAACGATATTGCAGCAAAATATCAAAACAGAGCCAACACTCCGAAATGACGTCACTCCCTGTCAGTGACGTCATGTGCCTGCCGGCGATATTATGACGCGGGATTTCAGCCAAATACTTATGAAGAATTGTGAAGCTTGTGAACACAAATACTCAAAAATCAACCTTGTACTAAACATCGTAGAGTTGACTGTCGATTGAAGTGCGTCCGCTGCACAAATTATATTCAAATAGGAAAAATCTAGGGTTGCCATCTGCGAAATTACTGAGAATATGAGCTCTGAAGCTCTAATATTTTAATTTAAAATCGCGCGTTTTTTTTCTTGTAGTGGGATATTTTCGTGCTGGATCGAACTAGATTGAACTATTAAAGACTTCTACATACTCGCGCGACTTGTCATGCGACGCGACACCAGTAAAACAATTTCTATGAAAAATTCAAGGAAATTGTTCTACCTGTGTCGCGTCGCGCGACTTGTCGCGCCAGTATTTAGAAGCCATTAAAGTTGAAGTTGTGTGATTTATCAACCTTACAAGTCATACATCACAGTAAACCCTTAATCATAAATACATTGATTCAATTATTGAAGAGTTCACTATTAATTTATTTTATATATTATCACAGAGAGAAGGCCTGCGTCCCAGCATTGCACATTACCAACTAAAGATACCACATCATTCAACATTGAGCACCAGAATCAAAATCAAATTTGATACACTCCCCAAAATACTTTAATGTTCCTGATGGACGCTCGACGATGCATATTATGTCGACTCGTTTCTCCACCGTTACAGCAGCGCTAGACCCGCCCGCTGTGGTACTGCAGCGCTGGTCCCCGCCCGCTGTGGTACAGCAGCGCTGGACCCCGCCTGCCGCGCAGCGACTGGCGATGCGGCCCAGCGTGCCACACCCAAAGCACACCAGCGAGCCGCCGCTGGATGTAATGCGCCCATTTTTTTATGTACCTGAAATTTAAAAGAAAACGCCGCGGTTAGTAACGGAAATTTTTAAAAGGGCGGTAAATTTGTGTAGGTACTGAAATGGCCTTCCCTGTATAGGTTATCTGCGACAGCCAGGTAGATGCGGAGATGAAGGGCTCCCCTTCAACGCCTTGCTTATTGTCAAAATAAGCTGGCTTCCTTCCACTGCACTCCCGTCGAAACAAGTCAGCTTTAGCGCACCCTGATCACGCATCAGAATCTGGTTTATCGAGGTCGAATTCCGGCAACACCAACTTGCTATTCATTGGCTGGGTTTTAAGAGTTTTTTATCAGCGCGTGCATTTGTCGGTTTTTTATTTCAAAAAGTAACCTGCCACTATTGTTATTGTCACTTTCCCGTGTGATCTCATTAGCACGATTTGATACCACTTCTGATATCGGATCGACAGGATTTTACTCAGTTAGATTCAGACAGCATGTGGGCAGAAGTTGGGTTTCGTGCAATGAAAACACACTAGGTGCGATACACAGCGTTTAATAAAATCTCAATTGACACAATCACTACACATTTTAACTTCCATAATAACCGAGCATAACGAATCGAGTACAGTTCCGCGACGTCTTAACTCCGATGCGATCAGACCAGACAGTGAATCTTGAATGTCGTCCTCAGCATCGGCTCAAAACATCACGACTCTGTAGAAGCGCGCCAATGGTGTGGGTAGATGACGTCATGTCGCTAGTAGTGGCGCGATTGTGACTCGTTTCTTGCCCGTACTAATGACCGGATCCGACATATACAACACCCCGACATCACAACTCCCGTCTGGTCGGAGGGTCCTCCCTTTTTCTGTGGAGGAACTTTACACCCTAGTCCTCATACCTCTATACGTCAAGTCGTAAAATGGTGCAAAGCAGAGGCGGGTCGTAATGACTGGTACACACACACAACTCCACGTCAATGCGGTTCATCGATCAAAAATCGGTTATTCGATCCACCCCAGCTCCTCAAAGAAGGCCAGCAATGCCTTGGTATTACTAACAATCTCACGGAGGGTACCTACCTGGGTTACCAACGTACTTTGCCCTGTATGAGACGATCACCGGGCAGTTTCATCGTCCTCTATGCAGGCCCTGTACAGCGGACTGTCTGTGGCTCCTATGACAAAGAGCCGTTGCCAGTTATAGCTGCTGTAACTTTACGCAGCTGTTGTTTAGTTAGTCGGAGACCTTGGTTCTTGAAGCGGCCATAAATTGTAGGGAGTGCATCCTTGGTAACACCAACATGTTTTTAGTTATCACTAATAAAGCACCAATAGAATGCCATATTTGGCATGCTTGTACAGCAGCTGTTATTTAATGGGTTAAAGCGACATTATCCTTTTTTAGAAAGAAAACACCAGCACTCCAACTGCGTAGCATATTTTGAATTACAATCCAAAAGATTTTGAAGGAAATTTCTAGTCCATTGCTTCATAGTTTTAAAAAATTCGTCTGCTCGACAACAAATGAATGAATTTTGTTGAACTGTCAAAAATTGCTATTGTAAGTGTGTTTTTCAAAGAATTTTCAGGTTAATAATCGACATAAACTTGTTACAGACAGTTCAACAGTCTACAAGGCGAAGGTAACCCTACCAATACCAAAAGTAGGTTACCCCCGACAGGTACCAACTATTTTCAGTTAATTAGTACGATTTGCAATTTTTTTTTCTGCCACTCAAAAAAAACTACCAAGCTTTGACTGGGAGTGAGCGATGTTGGGAGTTTGCGGCTTATTTACTTTAAAATTCCGTATATTTACCTACTTATGTTGTTTTTAAGTAAGTTTCACGTTCCATTAATACTGTTACGGAAATTGGGGTGGAATGAGGACTGAAAACGAATGCAGTTCATGGATTTACTGTATTCATCTGCACAAATCATTCTGCATTTATGACGCCCATTTTACATGCCAATGATTTTTTCAGTAGCAACCATTTTTTTTTTCTGAGTGGGAAATTGTCAAATAACTTCTTCCGTTCTGGGCGGAGCTTAGCAGAGACATTTACTGACTAAAACCCACCCATGTTCCTTCAGTTTCCTGTGTGCCAGGGCCACGATATCCCTTTCGGACAAACCCGCAACCCTGGCAGGCATTGGCCCTAGCGGACCCCGTCAGTTTGTGCTGACATCTCATTGAGGAGCTCGTGGAAAACAACGTGCCGTCGACCCGGGCTTGGTTCTTATTGGACGGCGAGCTACCCATTGCTCACCGTCCGCAAGCTCGCGCCTACGGTGGGTGGCCGGGAATCGGCCTGCTATTACCTAGGACCTACCTAGGATTCAGTAAATATTCTAGATTTGAGCGCAGTTGATGGAAATAGGTTCGCCCCTTATTACATGGAGAAATGTGCTTGTACACACGGCTACACTTCAACTTATACATTTCCAGCATACACTGACCTCTCCTTGTACGGAAATCCTACACAATGCGAGATCAGCTTATACTGAAAATGTATAGCTTGATGTGTAGCCGTGTGTACCTACTCCCTATACACCCTCTGCCTACCCCTTTGAGGAATACAAGGGTGAATGTCTGACGTTATGTTTTCATACTTTCTGCTTAAGTTGGCATCAGTAAATGAATTGCTGTCTCACAAAATAACGGAAGTAAGCAACAAGCATCTTTATTTAAATTTGTAGAAAGTATTTATTTTAAAATAAAGGTAAGGAAAAGCTGGCATTAACGGATTAGTTAATTTACAGATACAGACCATTAGAACCATGACCAAGATAAGGAAAACCAGTTCCCTTGGGTTTTGTAAAAGGTGAGTAATAGATTATGTTATCAGCGAGATAAAGCTGTGCTGCGTGTCACGGGTTCGATTCCCGCACGGAACAAATATTTGTATGACCTACAAGTAGTTGTTCCGGGTCTGGCTGTTTGTGTATGTGAGTTTAAATGTTTGTAAACGCACCCACGACACAGGAGAAATTCCTAGTGTGGGGCAACGTTTAAAAAAAAGGGAAGACCTCACCTGTGGACCCAGATACTAGTAGCTAATAAATGTTAACAAGTACCTAATAGATACTCGACGGTTATGACGTAGTAGTTGCTTAGTTATTCCTAAATTACTTTCAAATATCCTCATTAATATCTAAATAATATTCTTTGTATTTATTTTCCCGTAATTAGTCATTTATTTGATTTTTATAACAATAATTTAGTATTTCATAACGTATTGAGTAAATACTGACAGTTGATTTGAATATGGCGGTTATGTGTATAAAAAGGGAGGCAAATCCTTTTTAACGATTATTATATTGTGAACTATTGATAAGGACGTTACTCTGCCCAAAATACAGACTGAGTGTGAATTATAGTTCGTGTTTAGTTGTGTCAAACCTGCTACTGAGTATTATTAATTAACCGAAAACACTTCATCTGCCTAGCGTGGTCCTAACTATCTAGCGAGGTCCTAACTATGTCCGGGTCGGCTTCCAGTCTAACCAGATACAACTGAATACCAGTCCTTTACATGGAGCGACTGCCTATCTGACCTCCACAACCCAGTTACTGGTTAATACGATACCCCTTGGTAAGACTGGTTGTCAGACTTTCGGGCTTCTGACGACCCGTAACAACTGTCAATGATTTACAAATGACAGCCGGGACCAACGGGTTAACGTGCCTTCTGAGGCACGGAGGGTCTTGATATGTAAAGATGGTCACCCATCTACGGACCACCCGTGGCAAGTGTAGCTTAAACTGATCGATCGACCCGTGCAGAGCCTGTTATTACTTAGCCACAAGCCCCTTAAAACATAAAAACCGAAAAAAAAAATATCCGATTCGCTGATAATAATATTAGTCGTACATTTGTAACCCAAAATCTAATTCACGTTATCACATATTCATCATCATTTCAGGCGAAAGACGCCCACTGCTGGACATAGGCCTTCCCCAATAAGGGGGGGGGATTTGCCATAATCGCCAAGCTTGGCGATGTTGGCGATCGTATATTATTAAATGAAGACTTTGTATTCAGGGAAATTATTTTTTAAGCAAACTGACTATCAACTTATAAATGCACTACGTGTCCACGATCACGACTGGTAATACGACCGGCCACAATCTTGGCCGCAGAATCTCCGTCCAAGAAGAGAGGTTGGCCGCATGACCCGGTCTCCGATTGATTTATTCCGTTCTAATACCATTAACTAATACCACTGGTATTTGTTTCAGCTCATAAAACTATTTTCTATTCCGAACGGATACCATTGTTTAAACTAATACCAAAACAAGTTCAAAGGTATAAGGTACAGTCAGTAATAATGCTTTGTATGTAATTATAAGACCTATAATTGAAAAATAAATCAGTAAAATCATCAAAATACATAAAAATATCTTAAAACAAATTTAATTTGACTAGTTTTGACTGAGCTGACTGTACCAAATTCAAGTTGTTAGTATTCGTTCGCACATTACATTTAAATATAAAAAAAAAAATGTTTATTTCAGTTACGAAATGTTTATCAGTCATATTTTGGAGATCACCTTTTAAGCAAAGATATGCTTGTGTTAAGTGGCTCTTCATAACCGTGTATGCAATAGAAAAAATAGTAAAAAGAAAAATATAAAAGTAAAAAATACAAACAAAAATATAAAAAAGAACACAAAAAGGAGCGCACATGGGTGCTGAATGCGAGTGGGTTTTTGAGTGCATGTGCATGTGTGTATGTGTGTGACAGAGAGAGTGTGTGTGATAGTGTGAGCGAACATTGTGTATATGAGTTTTGTTCATTTAAAGAGTGGTATCCGTTCGGAAAAAAAAATAAATATGAGTTGAAACAAATACCAGTGGCTGTTGGTATTAAATCGTCCGATTCGTTGCGGTCGTGCAGTGCGCGAGGTCCCTGAACCGAACCATGCAGATCGAGTTGAAAGCTAAAATGAAAATATATCCATTATTAAACCAAGTTTAATCCTTGAACACTACCAATAACTTTCCCTCCATCCTTGCAATTCATGAAAAATAAATTCCACTTATTGGGTGCACTTTAAAACCCACTAACGGCCGAGCTGGTCTGCTGGACTTTTATAACAAAGTACACTTAGTATAAAATCTAAATGAGCTGAAAACTTGCGGAATATTAAAAAGTAAGTGAAGAATAGACCGCGGCTGTGAGCAACGGAGTTAAAGAACACTGTACTGCCTTCGCTTGGGCAAGGAGTTAGCGGTAATGGAAGTGGCATGATGGTTTTGATGTTAAGGTTCCCCGAAATGATGGGTAACTCATCAATTTCATTTGAGGTTGAGGGAGTACCTCACTTTACTTCGTGAGGTCCTCACGAGGTACCCCTCATTTAAGGTGAGGAAATGTACGACGACGGCGTATTCACCTCACGACTCGTGAGCCCGAACCGAACGTCCGAGGGCGCGAGGCGGGCGGTCGCGACGACGACTCACGAGTAATCAAGACTCTCAAAAAATTATGTGTGTGAGCGAGATAACTTTTTTTTTTCATACATTTTAGACCGCCTAAATAAACAAATCAATTATCCTACCAAACATCAGTATCACACTCACCACATACATGACACAAAAAACATCATTACATTATTTCATTACATACACCAGTAGATACCAAAATCATTATGTTAATGTTTACAGTGGTCAGGTCCAGTTGAAAACCAGCGTCAGGCACCAGTTGTCTGGCATTTATGCTGAACTGGGCCTTTTTGGCGCAGCCGTGAGGCACACTTACCCGCTATTTTCTTACATCGCACTTTACACTATTTACTTGTTTTTTATTTTTTATTTTTGCATGCTGTACTTATGTTATATTGTGTGCCTTAGTCTGTGCTGAATAAATGTATTTTCTTTCTTTTTTTTCTTTCTTTCTTGGTACCCAATTGATAAGGCGCGTCGTGAATCTTCGTTCGCACAGAAAAGAAAGTATGGCCCCGAAGATTAACGAAAGAATGCTTAAAACTTACAATCAACCTTAGGTCACTATTATAAGGTTCATAATACACTGGAGCTGCTAGCGTGCACTCGATCAGAAGTATGGCGGCTGACAAACATGCCACGCGGCGCGCGCTAACATGGCGGCAGCTGCCGACCAATAGCGGTACAGGAAAAAGAACCGCGGTGCGTGGAGCGTGCCGATTGGTCAATAGCATTTCCCGCACTTTTAAAATTCACCTTCTGCGCAGGTACATCGGTAAGCCATATCAATTGGGTACTACTGTACTGTGTTGTAAAAATTTCGATACCACCTCACCTCAGCTCACTCATTCTCTAATTCTCTCTACAATTTTTAAGTCGGTTCATTCGCTCACTGAGCTCAGTCAATCACTCAATACTCAATCGCTACTCGCGAGGCTTGAGCTCGCTCGCCTTGCCCCTCGCCACGATTACATAATGTTATATAAATTTTTGAGGAAGCGTGAACGAGTGACGAGTGAGGTGGTTCAATGTTGAAATTCTAGTAACTCTTTCAATTTGCGATCAAGAGTACCTCAAACGAGGGACCTCATGAGTGGACACATCACAACCCGAAACGATCAATATTGCAATTGTCCATTTTTACGTGATTGGTACACATTAACGCGCAAATTGATCATCTACTAAATGCAATTGAAGCAATTTGAGAATATTCATCATCATCATCATCATTTCACCACAAAAGGGGAGGGTTTGCCACAATCGCCACGCTTGGCAGGCGGGTTGGCGATCACAGTTTGGTGTTAAAATGCATAGAGAACGCTCCTGCCCATTCTCTAGTAAGTCCCTTAGTCGCCTTTTACGGCACCCACGGGAAGAAATAGGGGGGTGCTATTCTTTACGTCCGGCATCACACGGACAATAATCGTCCTATAATACTGAGAATATTACTACAATACAATTTGCCGGCAATTGATCGTGTCGACCCTTATAGGGCAAAAATTCAACGATGGAACAACGTACAAAATATAGAATTTACGAGTACCTACTATGTTTCTTCTCCATTTCAATTTAACCAAGCTGCAATGGTGGTTACCATATGAATAGAATATTTTGATCTCACCTTCATAATTTTGCAAGTTGTCATACATCTTCAAGCAGATTTGATATAGGTAGGTATTCTCCAAATAAAATACATGACAGCAAACTGCATGCAAATTAGGTCAGGTTAGGTCTGTTCCAGTTTTATTTTTTTTTTTAAATCTTAAAGAACTAAACACTTAAATTTAATTTCTTGCCCATCCAGCACAACCGTTCTCTCTATATCCATGTCCTCCCTCAAACTTTAAAGGGGAGTAGTTAAAATTTTTCTTTAAAAAAAGAACTGCTCCACCAACTCAAAACCCTCTAATGGAGGGAACCATTAAGCATTCATCGATTCCTAATTTATCTTACTTCTTTAATTGTTCTTTCTTTCCAAATCGATAAGTTACTCGAGAACTTTTTTACTCGATTACAATCGATTTGAAATTCCCAAAATTTCGCAAGTCTTTGCGATAATAATGTCTTAGAAAATGTTCAAGTTAGATTATCGTATTGATGGTGTGGCTTAATGACTTTTTGAGGATTTTTTTTCTTTTTTTAAATTTATAGGGTTTTGAGATATTCACAAGTTAAAAGGCTTTTAGAAGAAAACACAAAAACGAGTCTGTGCTAAGGATTAAGATTTTTTACTCATAAAAATGAACAGTAAGCTTCAATACTCGGTTTATTCCAAAAATCCCCACCCACAAATCCCCACTGGTGGGGATTGTTACTTTTTTTTCCAAAAATCCCTACTGTTTAAATAAACTCAGCCTAGTGGGGATTTTTGGAAAAATAAGTAACTATCCCCACCAGGTGTTGTTGTCAATACTCGTTAGCCTCGATTTAAATGTTTGCATACTGATTAGTCTGCTCTCAAAACGGTGAAGAAAAACATCGTGAGGAAACTGGCATCTCCTAGAACTAAAAATTCGAAGACATGTGACATCCACCAACCCGCATGGGCCCTCGTGGTGGATTACGGCCCACTCTCTCTCACAGAAAGAGGCGGCCTGTGTCCCAGCAGTGGGAACATGAATAGGATGATTATGTATACTGATTGGTAAACATAAAACCGTAAACATTTGCAAGTATTTTACACACTTGAAACACTATCCGCCTTATTACGAAACAAGATTTATATTTGACATGGCTGAAACCATGGAGCCAGTTTTTGTAATAAGAACGTAACAGTGATTGAAATACGGTTCTTTTTACAAAACTGAAAACTTAGTTCGGTACTAAGTTGTCAGTTTTGTGTTTAGGAACTTTACCATAGTCGGAATAAAGTTCGAAATTCAATAATGGCTCCATGTTTTAAACCTGGGTCTGAACATAAACCTTGTTTTGTAATAAGGGGATATTTGTTTACCTACATTGCAAAAAAGAAAACTATTTTTTTTGTTATATTGTAGGGTTCATTTATAAACGTTGCTTTAAGTTAAGTAAATCATAACTTAACAAAGTTTATGAATAAACCACTGTATGATTGAACGAAGAAGATTAGCAGTTCATAACTGGCTGACTCGATAGATAATAAATAATTAAAAGAAGTTCCAAACCAAAAGAAGACAAAATTTGACAGTGACAGCATCCAAATTAAAGTTACTACAAATTATTCGTGATTTTTTGTATTACATAGTGTTGAGTTGTTAATCTTTTATGGAAGGCTATGGGTACCCATATCCACCACCGTTCCCGCAGATGCGACCCCCGGAAGGAGAGTACCCTGATCATGGAGATGGTTTTGGCGAATATTATTCGCTTGGAACTTTGAATGAAGACAGGGAAAGATCCAGGTATGGAACCGGTTTGAAAGCATGCCTGTTCTACTTACCAGTAGTTTTAATCCCAGTGTGGTAGTGGGCTGGGCACATTGCTCGCAGAACAGATGGCCGATGGGGCCGAAAGGTTCTGGAGTAGCGACCGCGTACCGGAAGAGGGAGCGTTGGAAGGCCTCCTACAAGGAGCACAGATGACCTTGTGAAGGCCGCAGAAATCCGCTGGATGCAGGAAGCACAGAAACGGTAGAAGTGGCGGTGCTTGGGGGAGGCATATGTCCAGCAGTGGATGCCTTTTGGCTAAAATGATAAACTCCTTGAAGCTTTTGCCTGAAACTCGTGGATAGTGTGACGGAAAGAATTGACTTTTGTTTGTCTCGGAAATTATGCATACATACTGCTGGTGTATATTGAATAGCATAATTAAATTATAACTGATAAAGAATTCGTGATTAAATATGATTACACGAACAACGGTCTGTGTGGACGTAAAGAATGGCACTTCTCTATTTATTCCCGTGGGTGTCGTAAAAGGCGACTAATGGACTTACTAGAGAATGGGCAGCAGCGTTCTCTATGCATTTTAACACCATACTGCGATCGTCAACCCGCCTGCCAAGCGTGGCGATTATGGCAAATCCCCCCTTTGGGGGAGGCCTATGTCTAGCAGTGGACGTCTATCCGCTGAAATTATGATGATGATGACACGAACAAAAGGATACTTGATCTAAAAGGTTGTTACGTAATTGTGGTGTTCCTGGTTTTACTGAATGATTGGATTATTGTTATGATATTTTTTTAATTACGGTTGCACGCAAGTGTTCTATTCAACTACTGCGTGGTTGAAATGGAAGAATATGGATTTGATTTAATTGTAGGTTCATAAATTTGCTACCTATTATTTTATTTCCTTTCCAGAAGTAGTCGATCAAAGCAAAGAGTGCGAAAATACAGAGATACGAAACGATCCCGATCGCGAAGCATCAGTCCACGGGTCAAATCGCGGTCGAGGTCGAGAACGCGTTCGAAGTCACGGTCACGGTCGAGAATGAGTTCGAGAACACGGTCGCGGTCGCGATCTCGCACTAGAACGCGGAGTCGTAGTCGCACTTATTCGGGCACGACACGTCCTCGCGAACTAAGCTATAAGGAGCCCGGATTTCTTGACGCTTTTAGAGTGTTGTATCTTACTCGTAAGGCCCATAATTTACTTCTGTTATTTTCTACCTATTTTTTTATTTCCCGTCTTGGTCTGTTTACTTCAGAATGTTGGAATTTCTTCTTGATGAAAGAAAGGAAACGAAAGGACCTGTTTGATGAATTATAGTCCTTTAGCATTTAAGCGTGTGGTTTATTTAACTGGCCATGTATAAATGATGTTGTAATGTTACTCTACCTTATAATATTAAAAATAGTAAGCCAATACAACTACGCACAACCCCGGCCTGCTGACGGGAACCATCACGGGACACTGCTCAGTAGTGCTCACTAAACAAACACTTCCACACAATAGGCATAACGGACAGTCCTCAGTGCAGGGCATGCATGGAGGCTGAAGAAACCATTGCGCATGTGCTCTTTGAATGCACAGGCGTCACCCAGATCATAACAGAAACCCTCGGGTCACCCAGATCTTTCACAGATATCCTAAACAGACCAGGAGACATGATTAGCTTTTGGAAGAAGGTGGGCTGGTTGGAATAACTACCAACGGCCGCCATGGCCCACGTACAATGGTCCACATGAAGGAATAAGTGCTGAAACCGAACCCTCTAACATCGAACATAGAACCATGCACACCTTATTTTTTAATTTAGTTGTTATTTATCTTGACCTGGTTATGTATATTACTAGATACTTTTTATCTCTCTCTAACTCTGTCATCATTTCACAGCAAGCAATCACAAAAAACACCCATCAAAATTCTTGGCAACGAAAAAGCGACAGGATCGCATCCAGGAGATCCTCAAGAGTGATGGTTTCGGGTCCAAAAGATGGCTGTTCTATCCTAGGATAAAGAACCAGCCGGAATCCACTGCTGGTGCCGTTGCAGGGGTCAGGGATAATGTTGATCAGAGAGTCAAGGTGAGATCTACCACGATTAATAAAATTAATACCCAATCATTGGTAGGATTTGCTTTCATAGGATTGACCCGCATGGCAAAGAATTTTAATCATGCAGATTAACGGCGCTAATTCAGACATTTCGGTCTCTATCCGTCGTATTACAAAATTAGATTTATATTTTAACAGGGCTTAAACCATGGAGCCAGTTTTTGTAATAAGAACGTAACTGGTATTGAAATACCGTTCTTTATACAAAACTGAAAACTTAGTTCGGTACTAAGTTGTCAGTTTTGTGTTTAGGAACTTTACCATAGTCGGAATAAAATTCGAAATTCAATAATGGCCCCATGTTTTAAACCCGGGTCTGAAGATAAACCTTGTTTTGTAATAAGGTGGTATATGTCTTCCTTAATTCACTTTGACTGTCCCTTGGTCTCGTGGTCACAAGCGTGGCTGCTGAGCGTCGCACAGGTTGGGCAAAGTGTTATTGGGGTTTTCTATGAGAATTTCTTAGTAACAGCCCGGAGTTTGGAAGTTGGAGGTGTGATACCCCCGTGCCTCAGAAAGCACGTTAAGCCGTTGCTAGCCCTGTGCCCAATCTCTCGCTGGTCGTTTCGGATTGCCGTCCCATCGGACTATGAGAGTAAGGTAAGAGAGAGTGCCTCTGTGTATGCGCACACGTTTTAGCATTCAAATATCTCCCGCTCCGAAGGCTGGTCTCCGCTGAGATTAGTCGCCATGGCTGAAATACTGTCTGGAAGACTATTATTACTTCACTTTCCATTATTGTTGTATCAGTTACACTGTCATAACCTCGAAAATAACATAGGTACCTTATGACCTTATTAATTTGTGTGCTACTTGTTTTTTGGAAAATTGTCGATAATGTGAAACAAAATGAGAATACATAATTTTCGTCATAATTTCAGCCGAAAAACGTCTACTGCTGGACATAGGCCTCCCCTAAAGGGGGGGTTTCCATAATCGCCACGCATGGCAGGCGGGTTGCCGATCGCAGTATGGTGTTAAAAATGCATAGAGAACGCTGCTGCCCATTCTCTAGTAAGTCCCTTAGTCGCCTTTTACGACACCCACGGGAAGAAATAGGGAGGTGCTATGCTTTACGTCCGGCACCACACAGAAATGAGAATACAAGCTGTTAAAATTCAAAACCTTGTTTTTCAGGTCGATGCAGATTTCTTTAGAAAATACAAAAAAAGCAAGAAGATAGACAATGATGCACCTATTAGGAAGCTGAAGCGGTGGGAACTGATATTCTATAAGAAGCTAGGCTTCATACAAGCCGTCTGACGATGTTTCTTTGTAATTTTAGTCCAGTATACTTAGATTTTCGTTCTGTAATTCGTTTATATTTATATTTAACAATAATAATAGAAATGACAAAGAAACTTTTAAAATAAAATCATCTCCAATATTTTTTGTTCATATTCTTGTCCTGTAAATTATTTTATTCTTGATTTGTTTGGCTTTTCGTTTTTAATTAAAAGTTGGGTTTATTAAATTATCTGATAACACTTCCCAGGTTTGGTACCTGCACTGTGGTGTTCCGTAAGTATTTTTTCTACGCAAAATGGAATCAACTTTCCAGGGTCCTGAAATTCTTTCACTCGTCCGCTTTAAATCTTCTTTCAAGATTATTTCCCCTAAATATGCAACCACGTAACTCTTAATTTTATGTGAAAGAAACGCCACAAATTCAGAATCATGAAGTACATAGTTTGGGGCCCGTTTTTTCCCGTAGGCGCGTCAATTTTCCGCGCGATAACTTCAAGATTCGGTACTAATTTAAAACTTTCGCTGTGTTTTAGACGAGCCATTAGTTCCTCCACTCAGCTTGTATCCAGTCGGATTATGGCTGAATTTATGGGCTCCATGACTGTTGGTTTTACGGGTAATTGACATATTTTCTTAGGTCGATGCACCTTGGATCCTGTTTTGTCGTTCAACTTTAACACTAGGATTTGGACCTTTGCAGACTTTTGGGTTTATTTATAAACATTGAAAGAAAAGAATGAAAGAAAAATAATTTTAAGTAACATTAACGTTATCATTAAGTAATTATTAACTTCTTCATTCTTCTTCTCTCTCTATTAATTTAGCCTTACAATACATTTTTTCACGTTCAACTTATGCAACGTTGATAAATAAAAACTTATTTTAGTCAGGAAGTCCAAACAACTTCAAGCTGGTCTCATCATCATCTCAGCTTCGCCACGCTGGGCAGGTGGGTTGGCGATCGCAGTATGGTGTTAAAATGCATAGAGAACGCTGCTGTCCATTCTCTAGTAAGTCCCTTAGTCGCATTTTACAACACCTAGACAAAAAATTAAAGAAATATAATCCCCTCTGTGTTACTCCCGTGCAAGCAGCATGCCAACATGAATTTAAGTTAAAAAAAAACATTATAATTCATTTAATTTCATTTTACGTTTTTTTACATTATCTTATGAATGGTTTTCGACTAGAACAACAATTTCTTTCCCACCATTTTCCTAATTCTTTTTTTTTTCTTTTCTACTCATAGTGCCCCTAAGCATAAATACACCGCCTACAACTCCGCCCCTAAGACGACCCACTGATTATTCAGTAAGAAGAGGAATGAGGTTCACGGGAGGGTTGATGTATTGTGGTGCAACTTGAGTGAATTCGCAAAAGTTGTGTAGATTTAGGATTTAGTTTGTAAGGCCACTCTGTCGCATTGGATCATAGATCTGTAATAATAGTGTAGGTAAGATTGTTATAAATAAATATATATATATAAGAAATTTGGACGGTGAAAATATTGAATTGAGTTTTCAAAATCAATATAGATTCTTGTCTAGGTCAAATGTGATGTAGACTATTAATCACTTGTCGAGAAGTAATGTTTCTATCTCAAGTGTCAAAAGTATAGAAAAATTAGTCGTCATGCTCGACATTATAGACTTTTGTCGAAGAAGAATAGAAACATTTCTTCTCTTCAGTTTTAACATCGCCATGCTTAGGACGGTAGAAATCTTTCTATTATCTGTAATTTTGTCGATTCTTCCGTCGACAAAACCCGTTTATACGGTGGTCATGCTACGCGTGCTAGGAGAGGCCTAAGTCCACCGTAGGCGCGGGCTTGCGGACGGTGAGCGATGGGTAGTTCACCGTCCGATAAGGACCAGGCCCGGGTCGACGGCGCGTTGTATTCCACGCGCGCCTCAAAGAGTTGTCAGCAGCAACTGACGGGGTCCGTTAGGGCCAATGCCTGCCAGGGTTGCGAGTTTGTCCGAAAGGGATATCGTGACCCTGGCACACAGGCAAATGAAGGAATCCGGGTGGGTTTTAGTCAGTAAAAGTCTGACACGCCCTCCCGCTCCGCCCAGAGCGGGAGAACTTATTTGATAATTTCCCACCCAAAAAAAAAAAAAGGACTGTAGAAATCTTTCTATAATCTGTAATTTTGTCGATTCTTCCGTCGACAAAACCCGTTTCTACGGTGGTCATGCTAGGCGTGCTAGGAGAGGCCTATCTCCAGCAGTGGAAGTCTTTCGGCTGAAATGATGAATGATGATGGTCTGTGGGTCTATGGCCGTCTCCGCTCCGACGACCAATCAGAGCCCAGTGTTTAACATGTTAAACACAAATCAAATACGGCGGTATTCTGAGATTGAGCCATATCCACCACTGTCCGTATCAAAGTGGGCAGTCTCCACACAGTATACTTCAAATCTCCATTTCAGTTTTAAAATGTTGACTAATTGCTACATTTAATCGATAAATGTTATTATAAACTGTTACTAAACTTATAGTTAACGCACGGGAATATATTCGTAAGAAGTTGGCAAAGTCATCCAAGCGCTTATTTGATTTCTCCTATACCAATCGTTATTTCTCCTGACACTTTTTATTTTGTTTATAAGTATTTATGTAAGTATATGTATGTATTTTTTATTTATCTAGCCTACGCTGTTCCACTGCTGGGCAAAGGCCTCCCTCTACTCCTTCCATCTTTCGCGAGCCCGCGCGTCCTCCTTCCAGTTTTTCCGGAACCTATACAATTCATCTCGCCATCACCTACGAGTACGTGGTCTGCCGCGACCCCGTCGCACTGTTTCAGGGCACCAATTCTGTGCCATTTGGGCCCACAGTTGGTCCGGCAGACATGTCCTGCCCAGTCCCATTTAAGTTGGGCAGCCTTTTGAGCATGGTATGTATTAGTGTATATTTTTGTTTTTCGAATTATCTATCCTCATTGTTGCACCTACCATGTTTTGTCTCTGCATAAGGTTGACTGGTAGAAAATGGTACCAAGTCCACCTTTGTACAGTATTTTTTTAGTATTTTTTGCATTCATTTTAAAAAGTACTCATCTATTAAAAAAAAAAAACAATAGAATCTAAAACGTATGTCGTTGATAACTCAATAATAATAATAATAATAAGTTTATTCAAAAAAATAATGTAGTACAGTAAAAACATTTTTCGTAATTCTATGTAATAGTTCACAAGTCAAATTGTGTTGTCAGCCTATCCTAAATTTATTTGCTTATTACCTAACCCTCCCCTCTATTATAATAGTTTCCGTTGATTACGCCCTTTCCGCTTTATTCCCTATTAACTTTCAATGCATTTCTGTCACGCGAAGTTTTTATGTTTCCTCTATAATGGTTTGTTTCGAGGGAGTGTCGACATTTGTGTCCTAGTTCATAATTTCAACAATTAAAGCCGTTTATTTGTGTTATCGAGCCCATTATGGTTTTGATTGAAAATAACGAGGATTGCATTAAATAAATTCGTTTCGTGATTGTCATGCTGTGTAATTGAGTAGGAAATGGTCTATTTATCTATTGTGATTATGTTATTCGTCATAGTTAAACGGTGACATACATACTCAAGCAGGGATTAGCTAAACCAATACCAATATAATTTATGCCATTTATAAAATAAAACTTCTGAGTTTCATTAATTTCATTGCAATTTCAATTATGCGTTGACCCTATTTAGATTTGCTTGTTCTTTTTTTTTTTGCCTAAACGTAACTTGGCAAAATATTCCTGCTGCAAAAACGATGTTGTCACCTTAATGTGAAAATCACACAGTTAAATGGAAAAGCTTTTCTTAGAACAGAGTTTCACTTCACCCCTTCATAAAGAAGTGTGGGGGAAAATACACGTTTGTACACATGTGCTTTTTCCCAGATTCTCTAGAGAAAACACGTGCACAAGGCATGCAAATATGCCACATGTCGATAAAATATAAATTGTTGGTACTCAGCAGCTGTTTAAAATTCAGCCGCTGTCATCTATTGATGTGTTGCAGACGGTCCATGCAGACTTTTCATTGGAAGAAATCATCAGGGATCTCTTGCTACATACAAATGTAGTTTTTAGTATTCCGTACCCAAAGGGTAAAACGGGAACCCTATTACTAAGGCTCCGCCGTCTGTCTGTCTGTCTGTCCGTCTGTCTGTATCTCATGAACCGTGATAGAGACAGTTGAAATTTTCGCAGATGATGTACTTCTGTTGCCGCCATAACAACAAATATTAAAAAAACAGTATAACATAAATATTTAAAGGGCAATGATATAAAGACGAGATACGAGGAATTTAAAATTTCTATAGAAAACATATTTTTCTCATAACTCTTGTTTAAATCAGTGTCCATTCAAAATATACAATATGTAACAAAAACCCTGTTGTTCCTTATACCTACGTTATAAGAATCGGTATACATACGTTATAAAGCAAGTCATTTATAAAAACTGTTCAACAAAAATAATTAAAATAAATATTTAATTATTAATATTTGTAA
The DNA here is from genome assembly GCA_948098905.1 of Tiliacea aurago. NCBI lineage: Eukaryota > Metazoa > Arthropoda > Insecta > Lepidoptera > Noctuidae > Tiliacea > Tiliacea aurago. The sequence goes on along the minus strand of OX402581.1, from coordinate 25,688,018 downwards.
TCTTTAACGGATTTCTTACCTCTTTAGTTCTTTGATTTTGACGTCTCGACTAGCCAAATCTTATTTTTTTTAATTATAATTCCACCAATGTTGTGCTTGTAGGTAAATGTATACGTCCCTAAAAGGAACAACAGGGTTTTTGTTACATACTGTATATTTAGGAACCTAGATATTCTGTATTTCAATCGGAATAAAGACACACTACCTTAAGAATAATATGTTTGATTTACAAATTGTTTTGGTATTACTTTTGCATGAACTACGCATCCATCGCCGGCCGGCCTCTTAACACCGATATAAATGTCAAGAAAAAAAAATACAGAATACTCGTACATATTATAACAGTCAGACAAACATTTTTCACATTTCTACCCTAATCTCGATTTATTTACATCAGTCAAGATGTAAAGAACATTGATAACGTTCCATCCATCCACAGACGGACAGTCCACATTAACATGCATCTCACATCACTATCATTTACAAAAAACCAAATTTAAATACTTTACTATACATAAATATGTGGAGGTACTCGTTATAATTTTATTTGCGGGCAGCGGGGGGAGAAGGGGTTCCTTTTTATTTGCATTCAACTACAGAGCCCCCGACTTTCGTTTTAAAGTAATTGGTTGCATTTTATTCTATTATAAAATACAAGTTGCGTTGGAGTTAAATTATCTAACGTTGATGTTTTTTGAGTGAGAGTTTGTTTCTTCTAATTGAATGGTGTATTTAATTATAGTGAGTGTGTGGGCTGGTTTAGTTAAGCAAACAATTGGGTTTTGTGATTCTGTCTAATTTATTTAATTGCTGAATTTTACTTTTTGTTGAGATTATATTTGCTAATGCTATCTTATGATTGTAGTTGTTTGTTGGTATAGTATTTTTATCTCACAAAGCGACGCGCGAGGAATTTTGATACCGCCCGAGACAATGACGATTTCGGACGTGTGTGTATGATGTGCTGACGCTACTCGTCTTCACACACACATTCACAGCGTGTTTGTACACTTGGTTACCACAAGTCAAGCGCGCGTCGCTTCGTGAGATAAACAAACGTGAGATAACTACTATAGTAGCATTAGGTACATAAAGAGATTTGCGTACGAATTTTTTGACTTTTGTAATTTATGTACCTCACATTATTTAATACCACACAACGCCTACTTAAAAAAAAAAATCTAACAGTCTACTGCCAGACTAAGGCAAAATTCCCCCAAAAAGTAAGTAAATAATTAAGTTATAAGAAAAATAAAGTACCTACTAAAACATCTTGTAAATTGAGTCTCCAGCCTAGTGTTAAAACCAGCAAGTAATCGCTCGTCACCGTCACGCACTCGCTGCTCGTTGCTCGCCAACTCGTTCTTAGTAGCTAGCTCTACTCGCTTCTCGTTACTCGCCGACCGTGGTACCTTAAGACTCAGATATATGCCAGTGACCTTGAGTGGTTAGCTTGCGTGTTCTGTACTGAGCTCACGCAACGCGTCGTACGTTCAGCCAGTAATAGGACTCGCCCATCAACGAGCGCTGTCCCCAATTTGACGCTTTATTAATTTATTTTACACAAAATAAAATGTATTTTAATAAAACGCGTATACTTATACGCTTGGTATATTTTGGCGCCATTCTCAGTTTTTTATCCGTGTTAGACATAACTTTACAAATTAATTTCACTATGTAATATAAAAATAATCTAAAATATTCACAAATTAAGTTATTGAGAAAAATGCTCTAATTTAACATATATTTTTTTCAAACCATTAACACTACTCGTTTAGATCGTGATCTTCAGTATAAAATCATTGAAACTCGGTCATCGTCGCCTTAAACAGTAGGTATACTCTTATCGATCACCACTTTCGACTATAAAACACTCAAAGATCCCATTCCATCGATCTTGTACCAACACGATTAAGGCTGACACCTCCAGCTCCACCCAAGCCATCACATAAACATATCCAGTCATGATTTAAACAAAAACAAATACGGCTAAGTGCGAGTCGGACACGAAGGGTTCCGTACCGAGTATGCATTCTAGTTATAATAGGTTGGGGAAAAAGTTTCTTCGCATTTTTTAAGAAAATTCAGAACATTTTTTAATATATGTTATTTACATTTAACTAAAGTATGTAGGTACCATTTTGTTCGATACATTTTTGCCATCTTGTAGGTAGGGACATGCTATAGAAATTTTGGGACTTCTGATCAAAATACCGCGACAAGTGGTTTTAGCAGTCCTCTCGTGATGTTAACCTGACACTGCCTAAAGAATTCTGAAGAGAACGAAACAGGTGGAAATCTGAAGGTGCAAGGTCAGGACTATACGGCGGATGCATTAAAACCTCCCAGCCAAACTCTCTTATTTTTTCCTGAGTGGCTAAAAATGTGTGAGGTCTAGCGTTATCATGATGAAAAACCACACCCCTTCTGTTGATTAATTCCGGCCGCTTTCTCTCAACTTCTTGCTTTAATCTCATCAGTTGTTCGCAGTAGAGTTCAGAATCGATGGTCCTGCCTGGTGGTAACAGCTCATAATGAATAATGCCCTTCCAATCCCACCACACACACAGCATCACCTTGTTGCGAGTTAACCCGGGTTTCGCCACGGTCTGTGAAGCCTGACCGGCCTTTGACCACGACCTTTTTCGCACGTTCTCATCGTACGTGATCCACTTTTTATCACCAGTTATCAGCTTCTTGAAAAATGGTTCGGTTTCATTACGTCGTAATAAAGAATCACTAATGAGTGAATCACTTTTTTGTAGTAAAATTTTAAAATGTATCGAATTTCTTCATTAGATTCACTCATCTTGATAGTACGAAAAACAAATGAAAATCACACATTTTCCTAATTTGAATTTGGAATTATGTTCTTTAAAATTTAAACTTTCAATGATACCAAATCCAGCCTACAAATAGTATAGCCAAAGAGATTTTATTACAAGTTCATACATACTATAATGCGAAAAAACTTTTTCCCCAACCTAAATTAATTAGATTGTATGTATTGCCACTAATGCTATTATTAAGAAGGGTTTCGACCAGCAAGAAGCACTACTAGCTCCTTAGCTACATGGTTAATCTTGTGCCAACAGTGGATAGTGGGGGGCAAACTGATGCCGCTTACTTCGATTTAAAAAAAGCATTTGATCTAGTGAATAATGATGTTTTGCTTAAAAAGCCTTCAAAGCCTTTGGTTTCACTCCACTTTACTTGAGCGGTAGGCAAAGTACGTAGAATACGAGGGACACAAGTCGGAGCTATATTTTACCAGGTCGGAGGTGAGTCAGGGCAGTAACCTTGGGCCTTTTCAGTTCACTATTATGATTAATGATTTGCCAGAAGTTGTTAAAGACTCCAAGTGTTTATTGTTTGCAGATGACCTCAAGCTGTCGCTTGAGATAAGTGCATTGGAAGACTGTGGCAGGCTTCAAAGAGACATTGGCAGAGTGGTGACCTGGAGCAAGAACAACCTCTTCCAATTCCTACCTACCCCTTATTCTCCCCTTATTCTTACCTTTTCTTATTTTTGTGTTTGTTCTTTGTTGCGTCATGTTTACCGCAAATAAACGTATTTTCTTTCTTTCTTTCTTTAATTCAACATCTCAAAGTGCCTAACAATCACTTCCTCTCGCGCGCGTACTCCTATTGTAAATACTTACAATATAGACGGGTTGCCAATGACTAGGGCTACGGAAGTTACGGACTTGGGAGTGAAATTCAACACTGGGCTAACGTTTTGTGATCACGTCACAAGCTGCTGCAGAAAAGCCTATCGTAATTTAGGTTTTATGCTCCGTATGGTGAGTGGTTTTTCTAACATTAAGGCGGTTATCGCCTTTTATAATGTTTTAGTTAGAATTCAATTAGAACGTAACGCAGTCATTTGGGCTCCACATGAATCTATATATAGGCTCATGCTGGAGAGAGTACAAAATAAGTTTGTGAGGTACTTGTACTTGCGCATGTATGGTGTATACCCATTTTACCCGCTTATGTACACAACTTTATTTATTTTGGGTATGGTTGGATATAACGAACTGAGGGTCAGGAGGGATCTCGCACTCATCTCGTACATATTCAAAGTAGTTACAGGGAAGGTACATAATGCGGACATTTTAGGGCACATAGGTTTGTGTGTTCCGGACAGGTACGTGTGGCGACGACGACGGCCACGGCTGCTGGCGGAGCCACGCGCTCGGAACAATCTTTTAAGTGAGGCGCCACTGACGCGCGCACTCCGCACTCTCAACCTCATAGCTAGTGACTCGGACCTATTCTGTTGTTCTCTGAGTGAATTCACAAATAATGCATTAGGTATTTGTAATAAGTTACAAAATGTAATTATAATAATAAGTTAATAAGAAGTTAGGTTAGGACTTTAGATAAGTACACTATCGCATTAGGTTACCCCTGTAATGATAGATGTAAGGTGGAAAATAAATAAATAAAGAAAACACCTAAAAAAACACTTTTTTTGTATCTATTTATTATTCAATTTTTATTATTTGTTGTTATAGCGGCCATAAACAACATTATTTTTAGTATAATATGCAAAACCTGAATATAGTTCGTTCAGAATAAGGAACTGAATCGATTTCAATAATTTTTACACCATGTTTTTTTTTTCTAAAAATATTTAAGTGTGATAGAAAATGTTATCACCATTTAATTACTTACAATACAATCGCCGTACGATTAGGTACCTACTTCCAAATTATTATCAATGTGCGCAAGACGACCCTGGAGGCGCGGGGGCGCCGTTAGCATGTTTTTATACGGACAACCCGGTAACATAACGACCTTATAACTTTGTGATTTTTTTTGATACAGTTTTGAAATTTTGTACATAGATTTTTTACATAAAAATACTAGACACGTATTTCGGGTTTCGCATAGACTAGAAATAATGTTGTATAATTATATACTCTGTGATGATTTCAAGTGTCTACATAATACGGTTCAAAAGATACAAGCCTGACGGACGGACGGACGAGCAGCGCCTTAGTAATAGGGTCCCGTTGGCACCCTGTGGGTACGGAACCCTAAAAATAAAATAAAAACTCCTAGACTCTTGCTCCAATCAATTACGTTAACGATTTAAAGCTAACATCTGCCAAAATGTCGCAAAGTGCCGCTCGATTTTGCCAAATTAATGCGTCCCAACTCTAAACCCTGCTGTGAGCTTGGATTTCAGAAAATGGATAAGATTTTACAGTATATTTCTATGTCTATTTTTTTTTTTTGTTATGTTATGTTGAGTATGTTGGTATACTCGATGAGTCGTCATCCAGTGTCACATTGTTGGACTGTCCCTTTTGTTGCACACTATGGCAACCTGGGGGTCTACTCCGAAGGGGAGCTAGTGCTCCCCTAGATAATACCCTCAAAAACACCAACGTAGGTGTTTTTTTGAAAATCGACCTTTATTTGGGTGAAAAGGGGGGATTTCGTTTTTAGGGTTCCATACCAAAATGGTACCATACCGTATGGTAATGGAACCCTTAAGGTGAGACTGTCTGTCTGTCACACCCGGATATCTCAAGAACTACTAATGCTATCAACTTGAAATTTAGAATAGTTTAAATGACGTTTGCCCAACTATTTTGCAAGCAAGAAAGAAATTAAAAAAAAAATATTTTATGGAAAAGGGACTGAAAGGGGGTCTTAACATTTTGAAGTGGTGCTACTAGGGTATGTGGGGCACAATCTCAAACATTTTTTTTTATGCAGCGTAGTTTCCGACTTTTGATGAAAAATGTAAAAAAAATACCGTTCCCCCCCGCCCCCCCTTATTTCCGAAGTTTGCGTAGATAAAAATCTGAAATTATTCTATGTGATAGAAGTTTATGTAAAGATTACAGGAAAATAAAACGATGTCTCTAAATAGCACAGTTTTTCAGAAATCATCAACATCATATACGTACAGAACCCTCGGTGTGCGAGTCCGACTCGCTCTTAACCGGTTTTTTTTTTCGTTACTTTGTTCAACAAAGTTGAAAATTGACCCGAATACTATTCTTAATAAATAAAAAGATTGTATTAATACATTTTTGGAACCTTTTAAAAGGACTGGAGGGGGTGGTAAATTTTGTAGGGGAAAATACGAAATCAACGTGGGCAGTCGCGGGCAAAGTGTTAGTCTAACTGTAAAAAGAATGGAGGTACACTTCTAGGTTATGGCCGGGTAATGGCCTCGTTCAATTTTCTGCAGATTTCCCTGTTTTTAGCTTTGAACATCCAGTCTTTTTTTCGTCATGCTTTTCCTATGCGCATAAGCGCTTAAAAATCAGGCACGCCGTTCTCCGACTGTCCATAGGGTGTAAAAAGTGTGAATTCAATTTCAGTTTTATACAACTTCATATATACCATTTTTTTTTTTTATCAAAACGTCGTTAGGTATATATTAAAAAAAACTGGTATGATAAAGAATCATAACAGGTTTTTATGATAAACCGACATTTCGGCATGTCATGTGCCAACGTCCATACTACGGCGCGGTCAGTACTTGGATGGGTGACCGCCTGGGAACACCACGTGATATGGGCTTTTTGCACTTTTTTAAACAATTTGCAGAAATTAAGAAATTAATTAATTTTAGAATCATGCTGTATGGTAATAAAAATATTTACCGCCTGGGAACACCGCGTGACGTTGGCTTTTTGATTGATCAATTATTTTTCCATAATTTATTTAAAACTTATAAAACAAGGTAAATACAAAATATTAATTCTTTATTACGTTTCTTAAAGTTCTATTCCGGCATTTTACATTCCCGCGATGACCCTCCGAAATGGCGCAAATAAAAACATTAGATATTTACACTTGATCAGTTTTGCGCCCTTTCGTCTAATGCGTTTAGTTTAATGACCCTAAAAATGGTTAAAAAGGTCCACAGGCCAGACACAAAGTGTTCGGGAAATTAATGTTTCAATTGAAGGAAATGCCGCGTGATTGAATGAAAGATATCCGAAACCTTCTGAAAATACGTCCAGAATACTGTGTAAACTTTAATTCCTTTTTCAATTAAACATATTATTATTATAGGCATTAAAAGTATAAGAAAGATTATTGAAATAAAAGAATAATTAGCAAAAGTTAACGACACGCGGTCATCCATCCAAGTACTGACCGCGGCCGATGTTGCTTAACTTCGGTGATCGTACGAGATCCAGTATGTACGTGGACGAACTTGGTGGTAAAATATAGGGAGAACAGTTATATTATTGTTTTTTTTTGTAAAATAAAAATAATGTAAAGCGCCTATAAATTTACAAAGAGCATTGATACTCACAAAATGTATTGCTCCGTAGTTTCATGCAGTAAATCTTTACCCTTGATTTTATTCTAAATTTTAAATTTAATGTATACTAAGGGCCTCGTACTTCTGAATTTACGATCCAAGAAATTAGTTTCGTTTGAAACAATCCTAAATAAGATAATGCTTATGTGAGGTTTTGTGCTCCTTGAGTTATAGTTACGAATGTAAGATACTGGATGAGGTTCATTAAATAGTTGATAACTATTGGAATTAAAGCGCTTTATAATACCTACTGATGTTTACTTCTAATAGCTATCTAAGGACTGTTAGTTAGTATTCACTATTAATTTGAAAAAAAATGCGAAGTAGATTTTTGTTATTGTAGGTACTTACCAAACAATATGTCAACCCCAACAAACACTTCTTCTTAAAAACACTGTTTTGGGTGCATTTTTTTTGTGTTATGTACTCGTACGCTACTTCATAATGTCGTGCTTTCATATATTTGAAAAATAAATGCTGTGGAAATGCGTTCCTTGCGAAGCATGTGTGGTGTGACTTAAATGTTAGGCTGAAAAATGAAGTGATAAGACAACGGTGTGGTTTCAAAGAACATGTAGTGACAAAAAATTCAAAGAGTATGCTTAGGTGGTTTGGTCATGTTGAGAGGATGAATGAAAGGTGTCAATTACAAGACAGAAGTGAGTGGAAACGCTGCCCTAGAAGGACATAATATAGTGACCTAATTGGTGATGTTCTTCAGAAGGATCAGGTGCGTAGTACTCGCAACCAGATGTATGAACGTAAACGAAGCAAAAGGAGTATGTAAGGAGCGTAGCAGGGGCGTTCTATAGTTTCTGCCTACCCCCATGGGCATAGGCGTGAGTTTATGTATGTTCTTATAATTTAGATTTTATACATGTGAGATCTATAATTATGACCAAGATTGTGAGTCAATGATATTACATAAATAAATAATCTCCACCACATGACACCGCCGTTTCCATTCCGCCTACATCTCCAACCTCCATGTGCTGGTTATTCCCTCAGGTAATTCGGATGCAGAGTAACTGGCACAAGTTGGGAGCATGCTGGGGGAACTATTTCAAATGTTTTGTACGCCACTTGTATACCATAATAGCCACCTCGAGGGTATAGGGGTGGTGAACCTTTCCGGTGATACGTTTGTTAAAAATGAAAAATCTTATACATTATGTCGTTCTTTTTTTATCGTGTTATTAGTTGGGGTAATCGCTACCTTCCGACTGCTGACTTCCACTTACGCTACCTTCCTATAATATTCAACTATGCAATTGTAATTTTAGATAACTGTATGATTGAAAATAATTTGCAATGCTGTATGGATGGATTGAGTAGATTACCTACGGAATAAGAACAGTATGTGCGCTTTTATAATTACTAACTTGACGATATTATCGTGGACGTGGACGTCCACGTCCGTGTCACGCATCACGATAACACAGGGAAGTAAAATAAATGGAAATATAATATGAAGTCGCTTTTAAATTTCTGTCCACGATAACGTTATAACGTGTACGTATTTCCTTACATTTTATGGACGTGGTCGTCCACGATAGTATCGTTACGTTAGAAATTATAAGAGCGGACATACTATTCTTATACCGTAATCTACTCAATCCATCCATACAGCATTGCAAAATATTTTCAATCATACAGTTATCTAAAATTACAATTGCATAGTGGAATATTATAGGAAGGTAGCGACACATTATGATAAACGTTTACTGTCTCCTGTATTTGAGCTGGTAGGTAGTAGTAGGTAGGTACATACACAAAACTATAATACGGAAGCAAAAGGTACAAGCGTCAGCATTGTGCTTAGGTCTCCCCTTTTTTTTTTTTTGGTTGGGAAATCATCAAATAACTTCTCCCGCTCTGGGCTGAGCGGGAGGGCGTGTCAGACTTTTACTGACTAAAACCCACCCGTGTTCCTTCATTTGCCTGTGTGCCAGGGCCACGATATCCCTTTCGGACAAACTCGCAACCCTGGCAGGCATTGGCCCTAATGGACCCCGTCAATTCCTGCTGACATCTCTTTGAGGCGCGCGTGGAACATAACGCGCCGTCGACCCGGGCCTGGTCCTTATCGGACGGCGAGCTACCCATCGCTCACCGTCCGCAGGCCCGCACCTACGGTGGCCGGAAATCGGCTTGCGACTCCCGACGCCCGGGGCGTCTCCTGCGGTGACTAGGGGCGTGAGGGCGCGAACCCTGCCTCTCCCTAACGCGTTCCGCCACCTCCTTCGCGAGCATTACTGCTTTGCAGGAGGAGCTGATAGCCTCCCATGCACTTTCGCTCGGAACCATGGCTTGAACCAGGCCTGGACGCGAGAGAGTGCTTAGGTCCCCCTTAGCCCTTGAATCCTGTTTACAAAAAAAAGATAAGGTGTATGAGTTGTTTTATTAGATATTTTTATATCGGAAAACTAACAAGAGCCACAATTCTAGGCAGAGTCACATTTTTATAATTTGGAGTTCTCACAACACTGTCATTCCTAGATTCTTGACAGTCGTTACGGGTAGAAGCCCAAACGTCTGACAACCAGTCCTACCAATGGGGTATCGTGTTACGCAGCAACTGGTTTGTGGAGGCAGTCGCTCCATGTAAAATCCTACAGGTACTCAGTTGCATCAGCCACACTGAAAGCCGACCCCAACTTAGGTGGGAAAAGTCTACAGCACTCTTAAATCAATCCTTATATCATTTCATCATTCATCATATATCATTCATCATTCATTTCATTCATCTTGTCTTTTAGTTAGGTCTGTGTGCCAAAGATTCACCACCCCTGACATAAGAGAATGAGTAATTCTCGATAGAGGGGTGAATACTAGAATTAAAGATTTACGCGAATTAGGGTTCCGTGAGGGTCGGGTTTGAATTCAAAGTCTTTGTTTGCATGTCTTTGTGTATTAATTAACCGTTTTATTTACGTTTTGTTTGTGTCTTCAGAGCTTCAAGGCAGGGGAGGTAATCGAGTGGACAAGTATATGCATAATGCATGTATTTTACAACGATAATTAACGCGTAGCATTAAATTAAACCCGTCGAGTTAAGTTGAGCTTTCGCATGAACTGTCTTACAAGAAAATTGGGTAACCGTGTGTAAGTTTAGTTTAATATTGCAATTAACGTAGTGTGTAATTAAGAGTAGGTACATACAGTGAAGCAATGACCTAGGACGTATTTAAATGTCACTTAAGGTACCTGACACATGAAGCCGCGGCTGTAGGCACAGATATATGATTTTAGTGACTTTTAAATCAGATATTACGCATTCGTGTAATGCAAGAAAGTTTTGCTAAAAATGTATGTAAAACTAGAACGCATACACATCAATTTTATATGTGAATATTTAAGTATTGTTGTAAAATACTTTATGAAATAAATTCAGGAAGTAATGTCTACCCATAGCATAAAAAACGACATTACTTTCAAACTACTTAAGATATTTTCATGATTTTTTGTATTTATATTTGCGTTCTACGCATACACATCAATTTTATATGTGAATAATTAATTATTGTCGTGAAATACTTTACGAAATAAATTCAAGGAAGTAATGTCTACCCAAAGCATAAAAAACGATATTACTTTAAAACTACCTAGAATATTTTCATGTTTTTTTGTTTTGTATAAACAGTCTATTTTACTATCTATAATTCTAGTGATTTTTTTTCAAATATTTATTTTTTCCTTACTAAAAATAAAGTTTTTTTTTTCTATAGCGTAATTAGATTCATGTTCAGTGTTCAACTTAAACCATAATATAACATCACGCCTGTAATATCCGAAAGGTTAGGCAGGGGTGTGCCCTAAAACCCACATTTCGTCTGATATGTTTAACTCTTTCCTAGACACTAAACGCCCATAGCCGTCATAACAACAAAACTTCTATTGTGTGTCGTTCAGTGTCCCGGATAGTAAGGGGCGAGCCCATTGCCATCAGCCGGCCACAAATCCAGACTCCGGGCTGCTATTTTAAATTTCCTGAGAAAAAATCCAATAAAAAAAGTATAAGTTAATTTTACAAAGACAAATACATCAAGTTAGTCATACTCTAAACATGATTGTACATGTGGTGGTTAAAAATCAGGTTGAACAGCTGGCTCTTGAACTAAGTAAAAATATACTTGTATCTCAAGAGCCAAAGTTAAACATGGATTAGTATAACTTAAACGCACCAGCTATAAGTGACTCACAGCTCACACACACTCGCACACACTCGCTCGTGAGTGACAGGTATCAGTATTGAGAAATGTATTCATGAGGTGATCATTAGAATATCTTCTGTATCGTCGTAAAACTAATCCTGCAAACTTTCCCCGACCCGGGGATCAACCTATGCTCAATAGTAGCACTTGAGACCACTGGACCAACCAGGCAGTCACATATTTTTCTGATAAACCTGTATATACAACATTATTTTTAGTATATGCGAAACCCGAAACACGTGTCTAGTATTTTTATGTAAAGAATCTATGTACAAAATTTCAAAACTGTATCATGAAAAATCACAAAGTTATAAGGTCGTTAATTTACCGGGTTATCTGTACAAAAACATGCTAACGGCGCCCCCACGCCTCCAGGGTCGTCTTGCGCTCATTGAATAATAATTTGGCAGTAGGTACCTAATCGTACAGCGATTGTTTTGTAAGTAATTAAATGGTGATAACATTTTCCATCACACTTAAATATTTTTGAGAAAAAAAAAACATGCGAAATTATTGAAATCGATTCAGTTCTTTATTCTGAACAAACTATTACTAAAAATAATGGTGTATAATTATATAATGCAAACGAAAGACGTATAGGTTCATTCGCTCTTACTCAACACAAACATCTTCAAAATAATATTATGTCGACTAACATTATCAATTTTAATACCTCATCCTACATTCCGCTTATCCAAACGTCCCCCTCCCCATTTATCATATCACCCAAAATTTGGTATTATTTGTGGTCCACAACAATTTGAACCAATTTTGGGGTACCCATGTCTTGCCAGCTAAGGGGAACTGTACACCATTATTAAGATAGCACATGATATTTATGGGATCGGATCATCAATCATAAATAGTGATGATTTTGGTTTAATTAATAGTTTTGGTTATTATTACGAAGCAAAAGGAGTATGTAAGAATCAGAGCAGTTGGCGTTCTGTAGTTTTTGCTGTAACCTTATCATGGGAAAAATACGTGAATTTGAATGTTTACCTTTTGTGTTATTGTATGTTTATTAAAGGCAATTATAATAATAATGATGAGATGTAGCTTTAATTAACTCTGTTCGTGTTTGGAAACATATTCGTGGAAATGTCCCTGTTCAATTCAATTCAATTTATTCAGGAACAATGCACATTGTGTTTGAAATCATAAAAAATAATTAAAAAATACAAAAAATCACGATCGATAAAATTATAAAACTATCACATTCATAATAAAATAATTATAGAAAATAAAACATTCAATACAATTCAAAATTCAATACCATTACCAGCTACGACATACCTACTAATATTACCCAGTCTCACATTATCTAATATAAAAAATTTAAAACGTGGATATGCCTGCACGAATTGGAAGGTTATATTCTCACCAGTTGGTTCAAATAAATAAAAAAGTGTTGATTAAAGAACAGAAAAAGTACCAAATTAATATTACTTGATCCACATTACACTTCAACAATGACCAATTTACCGCCCTTACTGGTTAGTACACACGGCTACACATCATGCTATACATTTACATTATAAGCTGATCTTGCATTGTAAAGGATTTCTGTACAGTTCGAGATCAACTTAAACCGGGAATGTATAGCTTGATGTATAGCCGTCTGTACATCTGAATGAAATAATAGGAACATACTTTATTAGTTTTAAAACTGATTGCCTTATATCACTATTTATGATTAAACTTGGTATTTCTTCAGTATTAAGACTCGCTAATGCACTATTCAACAAAGAATATAAATGCACAATAACATGAAAGTCTTGAAAATTTTTAAAAATCACTGCGCAGAAGTCACTCTGGCTATCAAACTTAAATGTAAGACTACGTGTTCCGTAGATTATATGATAAATTTTAATCATCTGCTCTTGATGATTAAAATTTATCGTATTATTAGTTACCAAAACATACCCCTAAACTAAGTTCTAGGCGTAACCAATTACCAACAAATAGAGCAAAAAAGAAAGAAAAAACGCCGACGCACTCAATCACAAGATCCTTAGATGATTCGCCCCATATTGGATTATATGGATAAAAAATCTATTTGTAAGCTCGCCAATTGCTGCCCGGCCCTTAAAGTGTCCAGTGCAACTTATAGGGGCAATTCACGGCAGATAACTCATTGTCAAAAGGGCCAGCAGAGATGTACTCGCGAGTGGCAAAAAGTTGAGTGTGATTGAGAGTGTGTGAGTTGTATTAAGAGTGGATTTTGTTTTTGTGCCATTATAAGGTATTAATTTTAGGCGGCTAATATAATTATACTAACAGCACTATGTAATGACGCCAGTGACAACTTAAACATTATTAAAATAAGTATAGCATTATTGCGGCCTTTACAAAAATTTACCTATCATGGAATCTGTTTTCTCGCATTTCAAGAATTGCATGCAAGTGTTTAGACGCGTGCGATTTCCATAAAATGGCATACAATAATTGAATGCAAGGTTTGCCATTCAATAATTGCATGTGACTTCTGTTTACACCGAGACAATTATTGTATGCAAGTTTAAAGCCTCGTCTAAACAGAGTTGCACGTCCTTGTACAATTGATTCAAGTATTTGACGTATTAGCACTGCCAAATATTTCATTCCATTATATTGAACGTCTTCTGAAGATTTTTTAACTTTTTTTGTTTGCTCATGTTTGAATGATAGAAAATTTTCATGCCAGAATTGAATATAGCAGTTTTGAACGGCATCTAACTTACTCATATCGTACAATAGTTGTACGTGGTGTTTAGACGGTCGAGCTCCAGCCGGGCGTAGACCTGACGTGTTATGCAGACGATACACTGGTCACGGCCCGGGGGAGCTCGTACAGGGAAGCAGCGTTGCTGGCGACGGCTGCGGTCTCACAGGTGGTGAGCCGCATACGGCGCCTAGGCCCGGAGGTTGCCCTCAACAAGTCAGAGGCCATGACATTTCATGGCCTTTGGCGGGCGCCACCGCCGGGATCACACATCGTGTTCGGGGGGGCTCAAATCGCTGTCGAGTCCACCATGAAGTACCTAGGATTGGTGCTCGACAGCCGGTGGGATTATGGCCCGGTGGCTTGCGCCCAAGTTGTTGGGCGCGGCTGGAGCGTTATCAATGCTGCATCCAAATCTGGGGGGCCCGAGCGCCGCCTGTAGGCGGCTCTACGTAGGGATCGTGCGATCGATGGCCCTGTATGGGGCCCCGATCTGGGCGGCTGACCTGACGGCCGGCAGCATCGCAGTCCTGCGCAAACCGCAGAGAGCGATGGCCGTCAGAGTCATCAGGGGTTATCGCACGATCTCCTACGAGGCGGCTTGCGTACTGGCGGGATCCCCGCCATGGGACCTCGAGGCGAAAGTACTCGCGTCACTGTATCGGTGGCGCGAGGAAGCGAGGGCGCGGGGCGAGTGGCTGATGCAGTGACATGTGGAGTGCAATAAAGTAAAAATAAAGTGCAATAAAGTTACACCGTACAAAAAAATCTGCCCGCCTTGCCCCAGCCATGTAAGTGGTCGGCTTCCAGTCTAACCGAATGCAGCTGAATACCAGTACTTTACATGGAGCGACTGCCTATCTGACCTCCACAACCCAGTAACTGGGTAATAAGATGCCCCTTGGTAAGACTGGTTGTCAGACTTTCAGGCTTCTGACGACCCGTAACGACTGACAGCCGGGACCAACGGCTTAACGTAATTTGCGAGGCACGGAGGAGTCTTAGTAAGATGGTCACCCATCCACGGACCAACCCCGGCAAGCGCTCGAACCCTTTTTTTTTTTGGATGGGAAATTATCAAATAACTTCTCCCACTCTCTCACAAACCCACCCGTGTTCCTTCGGTTGCCTGTGTGCTCGGATGTTATTACTTAGCCACGAGCTCCTCCATTAATACTTATCGGTTATTTGCACCCACGCGAATTTTAAACTAGTTTTCTCGTGTAAAGTCAAAGTGGCGCATAAACTAGTGTTGACAATCGGCTTCGCGAGGGGTAGCGAAAATCGACGCAGGGACGCTGGTAGCTGCTAGATGAAAGTAGCCGAGATGATGGCAATGCCTTTGTTCTATGTTAGCGGGTTTGGTTTCCGCACTTAGTCCTTCATGTGGACCATTGTGCGTGGGCCATGGCGGCCGTCGTTGGTTATTCCAACCAGCCCACCTCCCTCCAGAAGCTGATTAGGTCTCCTGGTCTGCTTAAGATATCTGTGAAGGATCTGGGTGACCCGAGGGTTTCCGTTCTGATCTGGGTGACGCTTGTGCATTCAAAGAGCACGTGCGCAACGGTTTCTTCAGCCTCCATGCAAGCCCTGCACAGAGGGCTGTCCATTATGCTTATTGTGTGGAAGTGCTTGTTCAGTGATCAGTGTCCCGTGATGGTCCCCGTCACCAGGCGCAGGTCGTTCCTATCGAGGCGTAGTAACCGCCTGGTTAGCCTGCCATCTAAGGATGGCATAGCTTCCCTGGATTGCCTGCAGCCCGGTATCGAGGTCCACCAGTTCTCCGCTTGTGTGTGGGTGAACTCCTGTAACCACCTGCGTAGTTGGTTGAATGATGAGTACAATAGGTTCGGGTCCATAGACTGACGCGCTGGATGCTCTCCTAGCAAGTTCGTCAGCTGCGTCGTTACCTAGTGATGGCAATGCCTATTTGGGGTACCTAAGTAGGTACCACATAATTATTACGTACCTATAGATACGTAATATGTGGTAATTATTATAAATCAATAATGTTATTAGGAATGTAAGCTAGTCTAGATTTTTTTTTTATTTTTTTTTTTTGTGTTAATTATTACTATGTTGCCAAGCAATCAATTTGAATTTCATTTTGCATGATGTTATTAATTATTATTATTTGTGATGTAATTATTTATTGCATAGCTAGTGGCACTCAATGTCATATTTTCGTTGTTACTCGTAATATGCGGACAATGTAGTGGGCTGCAATATTGTAAAATTTTGTATTATCTTTTTCATGTACCAACACATATTGTAGCTGTTTATTGTCCCTGAATAAAATAAAATAAAATTTATACGGTTTCTCTTCAGGCTGCCCAAAGACATTAAAACTATTTACTTAACAATAGATGGGACATAGCGAATAAAATCGTAATCCGATACATTTGTCCTAGTGGGCAAAAGTCACTCAGTCTAGTGTGGTACCCCTGCATGTCAAGTCGCATTCGTGTCCACAAAAGAAAAATATTTTCTAAGAAAATAGGCCGAGTTGCGCATTACGATATTGCAAATCTCGTTAGGGTAAAACGACTGGACCTAACTTCGGTTTATTTAGATGGCGTCACTGCGAAATGGCATCACAGTTTTTCTATGACATTTCTTTGCATAACCTCTCTATAGTAAGTATCTTAAATCTCTTTTCGGCTGCCCAATCACAGATTCTATGAACCCTATTTTATTTAAATAATTCTAATTTGAAACAGTCACAGCTGTCTTGCAGAATTTGAATGCCAGATGAAAGGCGTGTTTAATTTGTTTGCTTAAATGTGAATTATTACAACACAAGAATGTATTAATTTACCTAAATTACAATGTTCATTGTGCTTGGGTAGGTACCCCATTATTGTACTGCTTTATTGCTTGGCGAAGTCAGACAAATCCAAAACATACGTTTTTGAGTGAAATAGTAAACAATTAAAAATAATGTACCTATGCCGTGGAATTAAACACAATATAAAAAAATGCAAATTTTTAAAAAAAAGTGCAAAAAGCCAACGTCACGCGGTGTTCCGAAGCGGTCACCCATCCAAGTACTGACCGCGCCCGATGTTGTTTAACTTCGGTGATCGGACGAGAACCGGTGTATTCAACGTAGTATGGACGTTGGCGATTGCTGTGTTGAAATGTAGATACATACTAATTCTCACCTGTGTATTGAATCATCGGGGTCGACGACGATATTATTTACATAATTTATTATCGTGACACATTATTATTATCAAAAAGTAATATTAATATTTTAGAATTTATAATTTTGTTTATCATTGAAACAGCATGATTCTAAGATCCATTTAATGATACAGACAAATAAATTAATCACTTACTTAAAAAATAAAGTTCCAATTCATAAAACTCTTGAAAGAAGAAGTGTCCCATTTTAAATGCAGAAGATAATATAAAGAAAACCGGCCAAGTGCGAGTCGGACTCGCGCACGAAGGGTTCCGTACTATTATCTATAAAAATGGCAAAAAATATCACATTTGTTGTATGGGAATATAGCTATTTAATTTAATTATTTATTTTTAAATAATTATTTTTAAAGTCAATATATAACTAAATATTCTGTGAATATTTCAAGCGTCTACCTATTTATCAATATAGCCGTTATCAATATACAGCAAAAACGAGCAAAAAAAATCACGTTTGTTGTATGGGAGCTCCCTTAAATATTTATTTTATTCTGTTTTTTATAGCGGCAACAGAAATACATCATCTGTGAAAATTTTAACTGTCTAACTATCACGGTTCATGAGATACAGCCTGGTGACAGACGGACAGACAGACAGATAGACGGCGGAGCCTTAGTAATAGGGTTCCCGTTTTACCCTTTGGGTACGAAACCCAAAAAATCACGCCCGTAATCCCCGAAGCGTTAGGCAAAGGGGTACCTATAGTACACCCACATTTCGCCAATTATGTTTAAGTCCCGTGTAATAGGGACGACCCTATCACCATCAACCGGGCACAAATCTAGACTCCGGGCTGCTACTGAGAAATTCCAGATGGAAAAACCCAATTACACTTTGCCCGACCCGGGATTCGAACCCAGGATCTCATGGTCAGCAGTAGTGCTCGCGATCACCAGACCAACGAGGAAGTCTTGAATCATCATCATCATCATCAGCCCATAGCAACTGCTGGACATAGGCCTCTCCAATTGCACGCTATTCAGCTCGATTCTCGGCAACTCTCATCCAGCTGCCACCAGCCACCCTGCGAAGATCGTGGCTCCACCTAGCCTGAGGGCGTCCTACCTTACGTTTGCCGATTCGCGGTCTCCACTCAAGAACACGTCTACTCCAACGGCCATCGGTTCTAAGGCTAATATGGCCGGCCCATTGCCATTTCAGCTTGCTTATTCTGTGGGCTATGTCGACAACTTTGGTTTTCTGCCGGATCACCTCGTTCCGGATTCGATCCCTAAGGGAGACTCCAAGCATAGCCCGTTCCATAGCTCGCTGAGCGACCTTGAATTTATGGACCAGCCGTACCGTGAGTGTCCACGTTTCGGCTCCGTAAGTCATAACAGGTAGGACGCACTGATTGAAGACCTTCGTCTTTAGGCTCTGTGGAATACGCGACGAGAAGACTTGACGAAGCTTCCCAAATGCTGCCCAGCCCAGCTGAATTCTTCCGTTAACCTCCCTCTAAAAGAAGTCTTGAATACTATTTTGTAATTAAATGAAACATACATTATTGTATTTTTAGCATTGATGTATTAAATAGGAAGGCCTATCTTTCATTCATTCTCTCTAACATCACGTAAATATTAAATGGACTAAAAACACTTAAATGTAAACACACCCACACAACTACATTTCCCGATGTCGTGCGTCATGTGCTCGACAACCGAAATAGAGAGACATATTAAGCGGGCTCTAATGGGAACGAGATAGCAATAATTGTCACTATTACGTGCTACACAAACGCCAGTTCGATTGTGACTAAGGTCGATTGTGTCCTTTTCCCCTAATTTATGCGGTCCACGTCGAGGAGCGCGTACCATATTTCCTATTTTAACAAATCAACGATTTTTAATAATTAAATAAAACATACATTGGTTCCTTTTTAGTCATGTTCCATTCAAGTCCGGCCCACGCAGTAAAAGACTTATCACCGCTTGGTTTTGAGTAAACCATCAATAAACGCCCCTACAAGTGGAGTGAATTGACAGAAAGAAATGGAACAGTATAATTCTGACGTTCTGACCGAATCAATCGGTTACTTACTCCGTTGTCTGCTACGAAATAAACAATTGTTTACAATTTAAGTTGAATTAAATGAAATTGTTGATTTACAGTCTGATGGTCGTTGTTTTCGTTCGCTTAATAATTAATCTTTTTACTAACGAGGGTTTTCTGAAATGACTTTCACGAGGTGGCAGCACTGTGGCGTCAGGTCCGGACACCTGTCAAAAGTATCAAAGCGCATATATTTTCTTTAGTCGTGACTGAATGATTGAAACGAATGATGAATGTCATCGTATATTTTATGTTCATTGTCGAAATAGAAGACCTCTTGTCGAAGTTGCGCCAACTGGTGAATTGTCACGAAAACCCTCATTACCTACTTTGAGACCGGCTTCCAATATCAGTACCTACTCATAATTTATTAGATTTATAACCACGCCGATGGAGCAGACGAGTCCTAGAGTGGAGACAGCGTATCGGCAAGCGGAGTGTGGGACGCCCCCCAGCTAGATGGACCGACGACCTTAAGAAGGTGGCTGGGTCAGACTGGATGTGGAAGGCGGAGGACAGGGTGTTTTGACGCACCCTGGGAACCTATGTCCAGCAGTGGACTGCGATAGGCTGAGTTGATAACCACATCACGAGACTGGCGAACGTATTATGTCGTTTTAAGGAGATCGATGTTGACCACTGTTTCACAATCCATATATGACTTGATCCTGAAAGAGAGTGACTACTGAGGTGACGACTATTAGACAAGTATGGAAGATGAAGCGATGCTGCGCTGACCTCAAATAAATTGCGATAAAGCCAAGCAATGTATTCGTGATGTGCCGCCATTAACTTCATGTAAACCTCTTTTTTTGAAGATCTAAACATATTAACTGTTCCCGTTATGTAAATACTTATTAGAATGCTGTAAATTTGTTAAAATGTACTCCGAATTATTGAATGTCTTGGAGACACTGCTACGTTTAACAAAAGATATCCTGATATCATTATATTAATACTTACGTGAACCGAAAACTTTGTACCCCTTTTTAAGAAAACTACGCGGACGGAGCAGTTTGTTTGGCACTGGTAAAGTTTATATAAATAGAAATAATATTTAGTAATTAATATATATTTTTTATATGGAGGAGGAATGCAGAAAGCTAATATTCTTTTATAATATGCATAAGAAATAAAGTAATTTAATAAAAAAAAAAAACGTTATACCACAGTACCATGCATTTGACACACGCACACACATAGTACCAGGGTCTCAGGACTTGAAGATAGATAGGTGTCAGAAGTAACAGCTTTAGCATGGAATAAGTACATTTTCATAGCATGGAATTAATGTACTCATGGAATTAGTAAGTAGTACCTACTTACTAATTCCATGAGTACACTAATTCTAATCTTTAAAGATAGATTGTAAGTAGAGGGTTGAATTTCGAACAGTGGGCGACCTCTAGTAGTAATTATTCCTACAATGAATAGCCTTATAGTATAACAATATAATTCAGTGGCGAAGGTGATTTTATAAGATAGTTAAGCCGGAGCAAAAAAGAAGAAGACTTTTCCACACAAAATAAACTCGTCATGACGTCGATTTTGTATAGAAATTGAACTTACTGAGTTATTTTAGAGCAACATGAGCAAAATGTTTTGTTGTTGGGATGTAAAGACAAAAAATGTAATGTAGGCGTTTTGTAACGTTTTAGGTGTATTAAATACCTACAATGTGATTATTATATTATTTGGCATTATTGAACACTACTAACCGTGCCATTTTTAAATAACGATAGAGTGATTGTGTTCCGAATTTCCGAAGGGAAGCCGGTAAGAATCGTGTTATACGGTGCTTTCGCCACTGATATAATTAATTTTATTCGTATTTAACATAATAACTGCTTCAGGATGCTGTTGGGACTGCCGTGCTATTGTAGTGCATCCGGTATGTTTATTTTTGCGCAAACCGATAATTTTTACGCCATAATGCGCAAAAAAAAATCCATCTTGTCAAGAGCGCGGTACAGTTCTAACGGCATCCTAAGTATGTTGATAGAAAAGTACGACGCACCTTGGTTGTCGCACGCTGTGGAGGTGCTGGTCAGAAGACCCCACAGCTAACTTTACTATTTTCTTCTTGTTTTTGTTTACTAATAATAGTTTTTAAGAACAATGTTACTAACATTTGGGCCTAGTTGCCATAAATAATCAAATATTTAATTTAATTTAATATCACAGAAGTTGCTTTCCAATGATTGTACATACATACATAAACAAATCAAATCATTTATTGGTTTGCAAACATGGGTAATTAATACATAGATGTTAAACTCACGCCTTCTTCCCATGGGGGTAGGGAGACTCTATAGAACCACCTGCCGCCACAAAAACCTCCTTTAAAAATAAAATACATAAGTACCTCTTTCATATGTTTTGTGAAAACCTCCCTGCAGAGGATACATAAAAGGGAAAATTTTAATTGTTTGTATGTTTACCTATGTGAAAGTGTCATTATAAAAACCAAATTTTAAACTTTACTTATAAAAAAAAGGAGCTACGTCTGCCAACAAACTGCTGTGCAGTTTGGCAGAAGTAAATGTTCTGTAGTTGTATTATTAATCTGAATAAACACTTTTTCATTTCATTTCATTTCATTTTTGCTACGCTCCTTACATACTCCTTTTGCTTCGCCTACGTTCCTACATTTGGACAAACACGCACTCCGCCTGCAAGTACTACGCACCTGACCTTTCTGAAGAACATCACCAATTAGGTCACTATATAATAATATGTCCAGCTAGGGCGTCCCCTCCCGGCGTTTCCATTTACCTCTGCTTTATAAATACCTTTTGTTAGTCGCCTTTCACTCATCCTCTCAACATGACCAAACCATCTAAAAATTATCTTTTAAATTTTTGTCACTACATCTTCTTATAAACTGCACCGTTGCCTTATCACCTCATTTTTTAGCCTATCATAGTCACGCCAGACATGCTTCGCAAGGAACGCATTTCCACAGCAGTGTAAACAGCCAGTCGAGCCTTTTTGGGCATCGACTGGCTGGTCACAATCGCATGTATAGCACAAATGGTTATATGGACATATTAACATAATAAGTTACCAAAATCTTATAGGGAACAGCGAATCAATCGTAAAAAAATAAAAAAATAAATGGCAAATGGTATAAATAAAAATAATTATATTCTGTGAATAAGTAGGTATTTAAACTTTAAAGATTCACACTAAAATTTTACTATTACAATTTGACAAATTATTAAGAATAAAAATATCAATCATTTAATGATTGATATTTTTATTCTTAATATTATTATATTAGAATTTAACAATGATTTATATTCCAATTTTATTATCTTCATTTATTTGATTAATGTTATCAATTATGCAAACTAGTTTTAGCGAACTGTTTTAGAAACTATTAAAAGGCCCGACCATCTGTATTGTACAACAATTCTTGCAATTAAATTTCATTTCATTTTATTTCAAGAGAATGCGGATTATCAAACTTGGTCCTTTCGCGTGGAGTCCCTCAAAGATGACGTATTTTTCTGTTCTTTTCTTCTTGTCTGTTTATACAACATGCCCCGAAATTAACGCACAAACTCTTAAGGGGTCACAGTACTCATTATTATGAACAACCTTTAATAATAAATAAGAATAAATTCATTTATTTCAGGTAAATTACACCCATTGCCAAACAAAAATTAATAGAAATAGACCATACAAACTATCCAAACAGACAAAAACCCAAAATAAAATTGCAACCAAATAAATTTAAACATTAAACAACTCATTAAATAAAAATAAACAACAAATGGGATCAACCCTGATACCGCAAAAAAAACCAGATGTTCCCACATTATGTTCGAATAACTCGTCAAAAAGTATGGAACAGCAGATTTTATTTCGCGATTTCAAGTTTGGCCCCATAGTAAAAGTTGTTCGTAATTATGAGTACAGTGACCCCTTAAGAGGTTGCACGTTAATTCCTGGATATGTTGTATAATAAGTGTGTACATCTATGGTTTCATAGATGCGTCGTTAATCTGGTGCGGGGTAGCGAGCCGAAACGATGAGTCATCCATCATAGTGCCTATAGTGGATGACGGTAGCGCCTGAAGCCATAAACCTGACTCCCATTCTCCCACAGCCAGCAGACGGCCACGCTCAGCAGTATTAAATGACGTGTTTATCAGGGTATTCCGAATAACACTGCAGAGCGGCACGTCCCACCGTCTCTGGGAGGACGGGTTGTCAGGCAAATCCGTATTGAGACAAGCCATTTTCCAAGCGTTCAAAGCGTCCGTCGGTCAAACACGGTACCTCAAAATCAACCAGTGAGAAAGATAACATGTTCCTGGTTAATTTATCAGTACTGTGGACCGAGGAGATGAAGGCCGGTAAACTGATACTTGAAATTTTGCGGATGCCGAGACCTCCCAGGCGAATGGGAAGTGTGGCTTCCTGCCACGCTCGGTCGTCCAGGGCCACATTTAGGATAGAAGTTAGTGTGTTCCTAATAATTTGGTCAATTTTTTCTAAAATTTGTGGATGTCTCCATAGATGATTTTTTTGCTCTAATTAAATATGTATAACTTTATGTATGTAAAACATGTGACTTAGAGGTCGCTGAAGGGCCACCCCACCGCACCTTAACCTACTTTAAATTGGTTTCCGTTATTCCCGTAAATGTGTATTATGCTGATAGTCATTACACTAAGTAATGCGAATTAAAAATATGCCAAAACAAATTATCCAACAAGATAATTATGTCTACATCAACTGTATGACAAAAACAAATTTTGGCAAAACAGTTATGCCAAAAATAGCACCTAAAAGAAACATTATGTTTCTTTTACTAATATATTTTGGCACAACTGTTTTGGTATATTTTTTAGCGAAAAGAAGGGATCCCGGGCATCCACACGAGGCTTGGTTATCAACACGAACGTACTCAACTTATTAATAGCGTTTAGAAACAGTTTCGTGTAGGTGGACAGTTTTTGTGTCATTACTTACTGTGTTAAAAAGGCGGAGTAGTTAATGTTACTTTGTTTGTTTTTTTTTTTTGTTTTCAACTTTTAGAGTTGTTGTTGTATACAACAGCTGTGGTGTATTTAAGGAAGTTGATATTTTTTTGTTTTCCTCAGTTTAGAAGATCTTTTGCTTATGAGTTTGAAGGCAAACTAAAGTTATAAGTTGTGACATAATGGCATGTGAAACGTAGAAAAATGATTCTATAATAATATATAATATAGTCGTAAATGATAGAAGTTCAGTCCGTTTATCTAGATCTTGATATATAAAACTGAAAGGCATTAATATTGATATGAATGAAATAAAAATTAAACTTCAATACTTACCTATCTACTATTTTAGCACGTATAACAATTTATTATTATTTAATGAAAATTCAATACTTTAAAGGTTTCTACAGACCAGCGCGACTCGCGACACGACACAAAGGCACCGCTCGTCGTGCGACACGTGTGGCCTTTGTGTCGCGTCGCGTGTCGCGCCAGTATGTAGAAGCCTTAACACGTATAATAATTTATTAATTATTCATTAATAGTATCGCATCAAAAAATATGATGAGTTATTGAATATCATAAGACATAGTTGCGGAACAGGTAATTTGGCCTAAATGAAAAGAGATTACAAGAAAACTTAAGGTACATCGGATGGTAAATCTTTTACGCATTTCGTTTCCGAACCGAGGAATCGATTGCAATCGGTTTTAGGTTCGTGACCACTAAATTACGTAAATTTTCAAATGAATATTATCTTAATGAAGATGAACCAAAGTTATCCCGATAGCAACAGTCATGGTTAAAGGTCAACTGGTATTAAAATATTAACCCTGGGAATACTATTAACTACAATAATCAAGTGGGTTAAGTTAGTTAAGAGTTAGGGTTTAAACAACAAAGCAGTCCTGACGAACTGCAACCTCTGGGCATGTCCTGCCGCAACAGAATCGCAGGCGATACGACGATCATGTGTCGTGGCCGTGCACCAAAATGGATTTGCCGGTCGAACTCCAAAGATTTTATGCGGCTGGTAAAAGCACACCAAAACACATATTGTCCGGTATCCCAAAAAGGCTGGAAGCGACCCTTTTCAACTGGTTCAACACCTACGACAAATAGAATAGGGTATTACACCAGAGAAACGGCTAAGAACTCCGCTCAGATAGCAAATAAGGGAAAGTACATACCAAAGTCGAAGAATAACTTAACCATTTGTGCAAAACTCAACAATATTACATGCATGACTGCAGAGTGCAGATAGTAGTACATAATAAGCTGATACGCTCTCAGAAATCAATATAGAGTGTAAACAATAAAATTAACTTGGCACAATTTAAAAATAGAAGTCCAAAATTTATAAAATCGACTCGATCAAATTTCCATTTTTTTATAAAAAGTTGACAGCCCTGTCCGTGTCCACGCCTTAATCAGATTTGAGAAATTAAGAATAGAAAATTGATGGCCAGTTACATGGACGAGAAAAAAATAATTGATAGATTGAAACCGCAGAGGTCACGCTGCAATAGGTAGCAGGCTACCGTCATAAAAACACTTTTACAGACTATTCCTCTAAAATTTCACACACAAAAATAATAACCCATGTCCACACCATCCATATACCTTATCGATATCGTTGAAACATGTTTATGGTCCAAACAAAAACTTCCCCTTGTCATAGACAAACACAGACGCTGCAGACTACAAGTTGCATACACTATGGTTCCCAAGAGACCACATAAAGAGCTTCCCTTAAGAGAAAATTCGGGAGAAATTTCCTCACTGTACCAACTTACCCTAGCCTCCCCTCACAAACTTACATCTACAGTCTTTTTTGCCTCTATTTCTGTAAAGCTAAGGTTGATTTTCCAATGATTTGTCTTTCCCGTAAGTTGGTTATTGGAGTACATGTTCGCTACGTCACAATAGGGGTAAGTAATTTAATTGATGACGTGTTCGATTTAGGAAAATGGATGGAGCGTCGTTTTAGAATTAAAAATGCGATGTCCCCTTCGTAGGGTGATGTCTTTTGAGTAATATTAACAAGAGTGCCTCTATTTTGTTTGAATTTAAAATATATAGAAAAAAATCGTACAGAATATAAATAATATAAGTGTAGCGGCATCAACATCGCCACATTCGAACTACGCGTCACACTGACGTCACGCAAAATCCTGCATCGCGCAAGCAGAGTTTACCGCAAAACTAGCATATATATTATGCAACGTCCCGACATCAACCGTCGGGGCTGGAGGCTTTAAGCTCACACTTAAGGCAGACACAGGAAAGTAGCCACGGCCTTTCAAAGCCACCTACAAGACGCCATACAAAAAAAAAACAATCGTCGGGCAGTTGCCCACCAGACACAACACCCATCTGGTCGGAGGAACCTCCCTTTTCTATAGCGGATGACTGAACTTTACACCCTGTTCTTCATACCTCTAAATAAGTAATAAAAATATAAATAATAGAGCCCTTTGTGAAAATTTTTGAACGGAGAAGCTTATAGGTACCTACTGACCAACATCGTAATTATATTTATATAATAATTATGGTTTTATGGGTGTGGTAGGTATACAATACAACATGTCCCAGAGTTAAATTAGAGTTACTTTTACTATGGCACCAAACCAGAAATCACAAAAAAAAAAACAGCTGTTCTTTACATTTTGACGAGTTATTCGAACATAAATGAAGGGAACAGCTGATTTTTTTTTCGCGATAGTAATAGTAAGTACCTAAGTAATGATGAAAACAATGACACCTTAAGAGGTTGTGCGTTAATTCTGGGACATGTTGTATACCTACCACACCCTTAAAACCACACCTTAATGATACATGCTGTAGTTGCCAAGCTGCATCACAGTATTCTGGAAATCAAATCTAACATTAATGATTGCCAAGTAGGTAAATACTTTTTTGATTTAGGATGGGCTTGCTCTTGACCTTAGTTTAGGGCAGAGGTGACAGAGACAAAGTCGAAACTTCAAACTTCTTTATAGTCTTCTACGTTGGCATAAGTTGTATCAGTAAAATCCTTCAGCATGATTTTACCGTTATTATTTCATCGCTATACCCAAAATAATATAATTCCAATAACAAATTATCATATAGGATTACGGGAATGAATCTTATTCTGTATCATCGGAACTGGATTATTTAATTACCTTTCCAATTATTTTGTTATTAAGCAAATAATTTGTATCTCTTAATATTTATTTCATATATTTATAGAGGGTTATTCACGGAGTGGAGTGACGTCACCAATAAAAAAAAAAACTTCGCGGCCCTAATACAGTATTGCACGCACAGTTGAAAAACACGGCGTGTGCTATAAACTTGTTCTATTTATCGGTCCCCCGGGCATACGGACGCCCTAACTCCGTGCACGTCACGCAACTGTTTTACAACTGGTTGTAAAAGTTACACTATGAGTCATTGGGAATTTTAAATAGGTTGAATAAATATTATGTAAAAGAGGTAATATTCTTAATGCAAGGCAAAATGGATCTGCTCGTACTGAAAGAAGTAGAACAGAATAGAAGAGAAAGCGAATTACAGATATAAATGAAATTATATAAATTTTACATAGAGTGACACGATGATGATAGATGATTTTTATTTCTATAAATAGGTTGGTAAAAACACTTTTACACGTATTTTAAAAACTAGATGAGGTCGGCGTTTCCTATCTGACTACTCTGAGAAGAAAGGCCGAAACAAACTTGGAAGTTACAGTCTCTTTTAAAGTCTGGACTTTAAAAGAGACTGTAACTTCCAAGTTTGTTCCATAATCTTGGTCAGATAATGTGAAGGCCATGTAGATTGGTGTCAGAAATAGTCTTTTAAGGAAAGGTCCATACAGATTGAGTGGACCTGTCCAGTCAGTACACGCATTTGTCAGTAATCGTGGAGCTCGACAATGGCCGGTCTTATCGCTAAAAGGGAGAAGAAGAGACAATAAAACAACGATAACACAAACAAGCAGTACTACACGCAGTGATCACCTCGCCTGCTGATCAGACTTTTAAGTGCAGGATTTTCTCCTTTAAGAATGGAGGAAGACCAAAGTAACAATGGATGATATGACTATATGAATGGATAATTTTTCCAAATTCAAGACCACACAGGAACAAGGACATGAAGTAATAAAACAACTGTGCATGTATCTTTAAATAATTAATCTGTTAATGTATTGTAATAATTCTAGGAATGACATTCAAATAATGTATTATTTTTATATCAATCTGTATTAATATGACTTTAGTAAGGACATTCCATTAATTTAATATCTTAAAGTATTTTAATCTAATTTTATAAGTATACTTTAAGGTCAATCTTGATTGTATACACTTTGAATGCCCTACGGTCGAATCACTTGAAATATGTACATTTAATTTGAATACCACCATTGTAACAGGGTTTTCCGCCAAAATAAATGATTTGATTTGATGGATAGTGAGAAAGATCGTATGGCTAGCAAGGGATGACTACTCAGATTACGGCTGATAGAAATGTGTGTGACTGCACTGGCTGGTCCCAAAATATTGGGATAAGGATGAAATCAAAATCAAAAGTCATTTATTCAAACTAGGCTGAGAATCAGCACTTTTCGAACGTCAAAAATTACATGAGACAGTTCCCCAAAAACGCCCGCCCTTCACCACTTCCTAGTGCTTTAGCTGGGAAGAAGAAGTGGCGCTACAAACTCCCCAGCAGCACAGCTATCGCATATAAAACTTGAATCTATACAATATAATGTAAAATAATTTGCATTACGCAACACAAAACGTTAAATTAAATGATTTGCCTTATATGTTAGCTAGCACACACCATTATACTTACAATATATATATATATATAATAATCGTCTAAAACTATATGGTAGGATGACTTCCTTACTCATAAGTAAGTTTGGTGGGTGCGATTCCTAAAACATTACATGTAATGTTCTTAGGAATGTTTGTAGACAGAATTAAAACGTGGAAAGTTAAATGTCAAATCTAAGGCTCAACTTAAAAGAGTTTTGCAAAAACATTTTCTCTCATTGTGTCCATAGAAAATATTTGTGTTTTTTTTGTTTGTTGTAAAATGTGAGATTTTTTATTTTAACTGTAGGTACTTATCTTATAATTTACTTAGCACAATTAAGTTATAGCATATTCATTTTCAAAATTTGAAATCTAATTGGTAGACGAGAACTACTGCCGACAAACTGTTTTGCAGTTTGGCAGACTTTATGTATGTTATTGTTAATACAGATTTTAAATAAATAAAAAAAAAAGAAAAAAAAAAGTCATTTATTTACTCACGAAACTCAATACAATGGATGTAGTTTGTAAAGATCGAAAGGCGCGTTTGTATTGCGAGGTACGGGACAACTGAAGGCTTCTACAGACCGGCGCGACTCGCGACACAAAGGCACCGCTCGTCGCGCGACACGCGGGGCCTTTGTGTCACGTCGCGTGTCGCGCCGGTCTGTAGAAGCTTTGAGGCTCAACCCGCTCAACTATAAAAATGTGTGCGTTAGCGTTCCTCTGCATCAGTAATTACAGGCAGATTTTAAGCTAGGATGGCTGGTGGCGAAACATCTGCAATGCCTTTGGTACTGCAGGTGTTACGTCTAAGCGTCAAGCGGGTCACCTGCTTGAAAGCCACACAATAAAATAAAAAGATAATTTCAATAACTAAAACCCGAATACTAAAAAATCGCGCTCGAAAAATTATGAAACAAGAAAATATTCTCATCTGAAGTTTTTGTGTACGATCTATTCAATATTGTATAGTCTATTAAATAAACACCTTACACGTAATCTATTTGAATGTATTTAATACATATTTCATAGTGATCTTCAGAGGATAACCGTGGTCGTATTCACTTTGCCCTAAAGCTTATAATTGCTTCTTATTGTTAGAATGTATTGTTTTGTTAGGGAAGGGGGCATACGACCACGGCTATCCCCTGAACTTCTAATGTGACGCCAGATAGCATATAACCAGCGGACGATCAAGACGCTTCCAACGATACCTCATTTGTTAAAATAAGATAAGAAGTTTAGAAGTTGAGGGAACAGATGAACATACATACCGTTCAAAATCATAACCCTCCTTTTTGCTTCGCCGTAGTCAGGTAAAAAGTTATAGTCAACCCACAGGTTAACGATGCATGATACCCCCTGCTACTGTTACCTATAGGTACAACAAATGAACATATTACCTCGTCAATACCCGACAATCAATCATAAAGAACAAACAGCACAACGACGATAAAAAACTGACGAAACACACGGTTTTAGGAAATTCGGACCAAATGCCATCCGTCATGCGACCCAACCCGTTAGCTTTCGCATTATACAGGGTTAAAAATCACTTCGCATAAATCTGCGTTATCGGTCTAAATGACCCGCGGTGGTTCGGTGGGTTAAAACGTTGAATAATAGAGGCAGAAGGCTTACGTAATGTTGCGTACGATTTGCCAAGGTCACCCGAAAATGTGCGTTTTATAAGAAACATGCTTGCCAGAAGATTTTTTAAAGTACAGATAAGTGCACCTATTCAGAGCGTACCTACTGTCAAAATTTTCATAGTGCCAGCTCTGGACTGAGTACACAAAGAAGTCTTGGGATGGGATACGTGTTCAGTACAATAACATCTACAGACAAGTTATGGGGTTGAAGCACTACTGTAGTGCGTCTGGAATGTTCGCGGAAGCGAGGCTGGACGTTCAATGCCATTTAGAGAAGCAGAATTGCATCATTCATGTCCCGGGTTGGTACATTGGACCTCGCTGATAGGATGTATGTTACCAAGACCTACAAGCGGTGGTTGCAAAAAAATGGAGAAAGGCGTAAGTTTATATTTGTATGTCATTTTATTGTATTTTTTTGTGTGTTATGTAACTATATTTTTTGTTTTTTAAGGACCATGTGGTCTGCAATAAAGATTTTTCACGATAATACCCTCACGTTAGAAATTATAAAAGCACATATTCTCTCTGCTCAGGAAATTGTCTGCTGTTTTAAGAATTAAATTAGCTACGCTCTTCTTTCTTTCTAACATGAAGAGAAGGTCGGAGCCCTAGCACAGGCTATTCATGTTTAGACTGAGCCACAAAATTAGGCATTAATTGGGACAACAGGACGCTCAAACTCAAACTTAAAGCATTTATTTAAATTAAAGCATTTACAGACACTTTTAAAATGTCAAAGGAAACATGAAGCTTTATAGTTGGCCATTCCAAAGCGTAGTAGGTTCCTACAGAAAAGAACAGGCATAAACTCCACGGACACTCTTAAATTATGTACATTGTTACAAAAAAAAAAGATTTCCAAGGCACGCCACCTTGGAAAGCTTTTAATCAACCAAGACACGCATAGGCCCGTGTCTTGTTTGGTTATCGTGCAGTATCAAGTAAAGTGAACCTTCTGTAATTCCCTGAACTCTTAAACCCCGTAACGTTATCTCAACTGTAAACTCTAGTTTTTCACTGCCGCTAATAGATGGCGTTGTTTACAACTCAGTTGTTCCGAGTTTCGGTATTTAATCACGTTTGACGGCCCATAGATGCGGTATTTTGGTTACCGTTTACGTTTCCCGGGGATTACCGCTAGCTTATAACTTTGATCGATTGTGAGTACCTGACAAACAAGAGCGGAGGGTGACTAAATGATAAATGCATCAATTAATCTGGCCAGTTTGCTGAAGTTTAAGATACGTGAACGATTTTTGAAACGCTTTTCTAAACTATCTACTGAATGATAATGACGTCTCTTTATGTCATTTTGTTCCTAGTTTCGCAATCGTTTTAGCATTCATTCAGAATTTTGGAAATAGGTACCTAAAGTTCGTTTTTTAATCCCAGATACTAATTTGACAGGTGCAAATGGGTGCAAATGTCAAAAACCAAATGAAACAATGAACAACAATCATTTGAAATGACAAATTAGTCTCCGGGATTAAAAAGCGAACTTTATGTTAAGAACCAATTTTAAAATAAACTAGTGATTTATCCTAGTATCGGCAATTCGACACGGTAGACCGTGCCGAATTGCCGATTATGGGTACACAAAATATCACCGATATATGTGACCTAGTTAACAAGCACTCGCCAAATATAATGACATCTAATCCCATCAGGAGTATTAACGATTAATCGGCCTGTTCCGCAATGCTTCCCTCTAAAAGCCATTTCACAGCTGAAGATGGTCCTCAAGTCCTTGTTAAAGTCCAATTTAAAAAGACAAAAGCTTCAACTAGTTTTCCATTTCAAGAGTAGTCATCCGAAGAAAACGGTGCCCTCTGTCGTAGCAAATGAAAAACTAATCCTCATTTGCATCTATTAAGATTTCATTTAAAATCACAATGCTCCAATCTGGGGGCTCGGTAGACGGTAGCCATCTTCGTTTTCTGAAACAAATCGAGCCTGTCTCCCGGCGGAAGTCGGCGGCTTTAATTTCCGACTTCAACTTCATTTTTTGCAGCCGCTTTAAAGAGATTAGACTTTTGTTGTGTCTCGTTGAGATTTAATAGGAATTGAAAAGGCTACGAAGTTGCCAATACAGCAATTAGATTTTTAAAGGCTTTGATTTGCATTCTTTATGAAGATTTTAAAAGAGTTTTTACGAGTAACAAAAGGTATTTACAAGGCAGATGTAAGTGGAAATGCCGGGACTGGACACGGAACTAGAAGGAAGTAAGTATAGTGACCTCATTGGTGATGTTCTTCAGAAAGATCAGGTGCGTAGTACGCATTTGTATGGAAGTGAATGTTGGGTGTGGCAAAAGAAGCATGAAAGTAGAATAAATGCTGTGGAAATGCGTTCCTTGCCAAGCATGTCTGGCATGACTATGAATGATAGGCTGAAAAATTAGGTGTTAAGGCAACGGTGCCGTTTAAAAGAACATGTAGTGACAAAAATTAAAAAGAGTATGATTAGATGGTTTGGTCATGTTGTGAGGATTAGTGAAAGGCGACTAACAAAAGGTAAAGCAGAGGTGAGTGAAAACGCCGGGAGGGAATGCCCTAGGAGGACGTATAGTGGCATAATTTTGATGATGTTCTTCAGAAAGGTCAAGTGCCCAGTACTCGCAACCGGCGCTCGTGTATGACCAGATGTATGAACGTAAACGAAGCAAAAGGAGTGTGTTAAGATCGTGGCAGGTGGCAATCTGTAGTTTCTGCCTCCCACGGGAAGAGAAGAAGAAGAGAAGGCTTGAATGTATGTTTATGTTTTTACGAGTTTAGTTTTCAGTGTTCCGATTCGGAACTTTTCGATGCCAAACAGGAACCGATCAAGAATGATTCATCATCGGCCTAGCCCAGGGGTCAGCAACCTTTTGAGACGGAGGAGCCAAAAGTTACAATTGACAAAATTTCACAGTTTTTAAAGAGCCACTAAACATTTTGTTTCAATATTATAGTATTTGCTTATACATTTTTGATTTACAATAAACGACTTTAAATACAAAATATTATTTATTCATAAAAACATGCAAAAAAGGTTTTCAGCAAAAAACATAATTATTAAAGCCTTTTAGCTAGCTGATAGAATAATAAAATAATTAATGCAATAATATAACTACAGTTATTGAATAATAGTTATTTTTTGCGTATGAATTGGATAGTCACAACTTTACATCGAAAGAGCCGCATGAGGCTCGCGAGCCGCAGGTTGCTGACCCCTACCTTTTCCCAACTATGCTGGGGCAGCTTCCAGTCTAACCGGATACAGCGGAATACCAGTATTTTACATGGAACGACTACCTGTCTGACCTCCACAACCCAGTAACTGGGTAACACGATATCCCTTGGTAAGACTGGTTGTCAGACTTTCTAGCTTAGCCACAAGCTCTTTCAAGAATTAAGAATGATTGTAAAATATTTAAGTACGAGTAAAGGCTTCTACATACCGGGGCGACTTGTCGCGCGACGCGACGCGACACAAAGGCACCGGTCTTCCCGCGACACGCGGGGCCTTTGTGCCGTGTCGCGTCGCGCGACAAGTCGCGCTGGTATGTAGAAGTCTTAAGTACCCTTCACCCGAGATAGCAAACCTACTTACTGATTTGTTTAGGCATTAATAATTTATATTGTATTTGTAGATTTAATTTAGAATAGTTTAAGTTATGATGAGGCTGGCATGGCACTGTGGGTAAAAGCCTCTTATAAAATTAAAGAATAAAAAAAAATAAAAAAAGTACTTTCTTTAATAATATTAGTAAGTTTTTATTTTGATTTTATATATTTTGCTTTCTCTTCTACTCTTACACACGTTGTCTACATCTCTTTGTCTTCTTTCCTGTCGCAGGTATGCTGCAATCGATTTCTTTAGAAATAAGCATCACCTTTGTACGTATTTTTCTGTTCTTTTCTTCTTCTCTGTATATATGAGTGAGTACTTAAACTGTTAAATAAATAAATAAAGAAAATTATTTGTGATTCGTGCGGAATCTAATATTTTCAATTTCGATTCCATAGAAATTAGGTAGGTAGGTATTAATAAAAACTCAACTCAAAACTCAAAGCATTTATTTCAAATAAACCAATTACCTACAGGCACTTTTGAATTGCCAAGGGGTCGGTAAGTCATAAAGATGGAGCTAGTTGCCCATTCCAAAGCTTAGTAGGTACCTATGGAGAAGAACGGGCAAGAAACTCCACGGACACTCTTTTAAATTAACATATGGTTACAAAATAATGGTTACATCATTTGTGTTGAAATTATACATGTGAGAACGATGCAAAACGTTCAAAGCGTCAGCAATAAAAACATAAAGAAAAGCCAATTCAAAAATTAAATTAAATTAAAATAAGCCATGGCCGCTAAGAGAATATGACCAGTCCCTACTGATGGCGCCTGTTCACGAACATGACGCATGGATTAACACCATTATTAAAGTTGGACTGCTCTGGTCAGGAGATTGTTGTTTAGATAAAGTAGTCTCAGCAGTTCATAAGCTGCTGAATGTTGTCGTGGCAATAGTTAGTCCAGCAGTGGACAATTTCGGTTTCGTCATGTGATTACCAGGTGAGATCAAAACCAAGACAATTCAGTTATGTTGCGCTTAAGGCGCTGACAAGAGGCGGATGATAAAAGTAGGCTTGTCTTAAACAAACAAATTAAATTGCCAAATCAAATTATAGTTCGTGGTAGCGGAAAAAATATATGTTATTCTTAAACATATTTCTCAGAACTTGGTTCTTACCAAAACACGTTTAGAATAAAAATCTATCGTCTTATTTGTATGCAGAACTTGGTTGTTTTTTATTTTCGATTACTCAACTCATTTTTGAGTAAATAAATAATTACTTCCTATTTTGCAATAAATTACTTCTCTTTCTTTTGTAATGCACTCTGACAGTGACAGCGGTTTACCTGTTGTCAGCGTCTTAAGTATTGCGTGTAGTTTTGAGTACCCTACTGCTGCAGATGCCTTGCACATTATTGATATAACCTAACTATCCATAAACTAGGACTCTCCTCAAAACTTATTACAAAACCCATTCACTATACCGACGTTATAAAAAAACTTGATAGTTAAAACAATCGGAAGGCGTGTCATTAAAGCGTCCAATTACCTAGACCTCTGTCCTCCCCCGAATTTAATAGAACTACGGGGAGGAGTAGAGGTCTGTGTAAAGTGGTAAGTTGACTATAACTTTCGTCGCTCGAAGCCATCAAGATAATTGATTAATTAAAGCGCTGCAGCGTCCTCAAGCGGATTTTTCTTTTTGTTGTAAAATGGCGTTTTTATGGGAAAGTCGCTTGGTAGCTTGACGTTTGCTGCTACTTTAATTATAGCTAATTGAAGCTATAGGTACTAATGAGTACCCAGGAAACCAGGGTACCAGGAAATAGTTTCCCAAAATTCACGCAAGAAGTACGTATTTATTTTTAATAGAATACACACTTATCACTCACTATATCATAAAGGCGAAAGTTTGTGAGTGTGTGTGTATGTATGTTACTTCTTCACGCTCAAACGGCTAGGCCAATTTTATTTTGATAAAATTTTGTATGGAGGTAGCTGACCTCTTTTTTTTTTTTTTTTTTTTTTTTTTTTTTTTTTTTTTTTTTTTTTGGTGGGAAATCATCAAATAACTTCTCCCGCTCTGGGCGGAGCGAGAGGGAGTGTCAGACTTTTACTGACTAAAACCCACCGTGTTCCTTCAGATGCCTGTGTGCCAGAGCCACGATATCCCTTTCGGACAGGCTCGTAACCCTGGCAGGCATTGGCCCTTTCGGACCCCGTCAATTGGTGCTGACGTCTCTTTGAGGCGCGCGTGGAACACAACGCGCCGTTGACCCGGGCCTGGTCCTTATCGGACGGCGAGCTACCCATCGCTCACCGTCCGCAAGCCCGCGCCTACGGTGGCCGGGAATCGGCCTGCGATTCCCGACGCCCAGGGCGTCTCCTGCGGCGACTTAGGGCGGAAGGGCGGGCACCCTGCCTCACCCTCATGCGCTCCGCCTCCTCCTTCGCGAGCATTACTGTTTCGCAGAAGGAGGTGACGGCCTCCCATGCACTCTCGCTCCGAACCATGGCCTGAACCAGGGCCGGACGCGAGAGATCGTCGCCGCCGATCGCCTCCGTGAGGACACGGCGGTGCTCCGCCCAAGCAGGGCAGACCTCCACCGTATGCTCCACCGTGTCCTCCGGGCGATCCACACAGTGGTGACACCCGGGCGTTTCCTCCCGCTTTATCCTGAACAGGAACCTCCCGAAACAACCGTGTCCGGTGAGGACCTGCGTCAGGCGGAAGGTGAGGACGCCGTGGCGCCTCTCTAGCCACTCCTCAAAGAGGGGACTTACCGCCGCAATTGTGGCGTGCCCAGAGGTAGCTGACCTCTGGATTAACATATAGGCTACTTTTAAGAATAATCGCTAATAACCAATACAATCGCGAGATATGAGCTCATTGAGATGTGGTCGCGGTGGAGAAGGGCCTCACACTGCTCTCCTTGGCTAAAGAGAACTGGCGCAAGCCTGTAGTTATTGACACTAACGATCGCAGGGACATATAATGGCAAAGTAAGGAGTTTTACCGACTCTTTTTCTGGACCCCACGTGAACCCGATGTTGACCTAGTAGCATCCGTAGCTTGGCTGCGATTCAGTGCCCTCTTTGACGAAACCGAAGGTTTTTTCAATGCAAATATGGACGAAGTTATCATGAAGAATAATTACCGGAGATTTATTGTGAAATTAGCACGGTTGACATCTGTCGGGCATGCCACCGTCCGTGTCCGGTGGAATCAATCCAACACGTTTTCTCCAGGTATTCTCGTCTATCTAACCAGGAGTACTACTACTACTCCGTACTCCAGGATTATCCATCAGCAACGTGCTGTGAAATACAGCCTTATGTAATCGGCAATGCAGTTTTACAGGTATGTGCCCGACCCAGTTATCGAAAATGAAAATATCACATTGTACTGGGATCAATCCATCATCACTGACAGGACTATTGTTGCCTATAAGCCTGATATAGTGGTGGTGGATCAAATAGAGCGGCGCGTAGTGATTGTTGATATAACGGTCCCACATGACGGGAACCTCGTGAAACCCGAGAAAGATAAACAAATCAAGTATCTTGACTTGGCTCGCAAGGTTGTCGACATGTGGGATGTAGACACAGCGATTATAGTGCCACTAGACACAGCGATTATAGTAGTTAATAGCCAAGAGCCTCGACCAACACCTGAGGAGGCTCTTGTTGGGTAGCAGGATTAAGGGCTTGATTTAGAAAGCGGTATTTCTGTTCGAGACGTTCCTCTCTAGGAGGCGGAACGCGTGAGGGTGAGGCCTTACGCCCCTAGTCGCCGCAGGAGACGCCCCGGGCGTTGGGAGTCGCAAGCCGATTTCCGGCCACCGTAGGCGCGGGCCTGCGGATGGTGAGCGATGGGTAGCTCGCTGTCTGATAAGGCACAGGCCCTGGTCGACGGCGTGATGTGTTCCACGCGCGCTTCAAAGAGTTGTCAGCACGAATTGACGGAGTCCATTAGGGCCAATGCCTGCCAGGGATGCGAGTTTGTCCTAAAGGGATATCGTAGCCCTGGCACACAGGCAAGTGAAGGAAAACGGGCGGGTTTTAGTCAGTAAAAGTCTGGCACGCTTTCTCCCGCTCCGCCCAGAGCGGGAGAAGTTATTTGATAATTTACGTAATTTGTGTATGTGAGTTTAAATGTTTGTAAACGCACCCACGATACAGGAGAAATTCCTAGTGTGGGCCAACGTTTTTATTTAAAAAAAAGAAAAATAAAATTTTTTACAAAAAAAAAAAACCGACTTCCAACAAAAACACTAAAAAGTGCAAAATAACTTTAATTTCGGAAGCACATAACATAATCACGCCTTGTTTCCTCGAAGGGTTGGGCAGAGGTGTACCTGTAGTATACATACACACAATTTCGGAAGTCGGTGTCTTTGGTTTTGTATTTTCGTTTATATGGCCACCGACTTCCGAAATTAGATTATATATAATATTAAATGTGTTATAATATTAAAAAGTTATTTTGCACTTTTTAGTGTTTTTGTTGGAAGTCGGTTGTTTTTTTTTGTAAAAAAGTTTTTTATTTTTCACTTTTTAGTGGTACCTACCCCACACCAATTCGTATACTACTTGCTATGAAAACAACAGTGACAGGAAGTTTTATAACATCATCAACATACACCGAGTGGATTAAATACGTATTATTGAAGAGTTAGCTGTAAACCTGTAATGTATATGAGACCGCGCAAGCTTCCTCTACCAAATAAAATAATTATAAAAATCAGTTCATAAACAAATAAGTTATGCCTGAACATATATAATACTAGCTTTTGCCTGCGGCTTCACCCGCGTAGATGTCAGAAAAAATCTCACGGGAACCGGGATTAAAAGTACCTACCCTACATAAAAGGACCCCCTACTGCAAGATGTCACGTCGCTCGCAGTAGTTTGGGTTGTGCGTTGATACGTCAGTCAATCAGTCGGTCAGTTTCTCCATTTATTTATACAGATAGATTTGTTATTTAGACCAATACAAAATAATAATAAATTAGGACATATTAGTTTTTTTTTGTTCTTCGTGTATAATATTTCAAACTTGTTGACCTTTACGAGAACAACGTCCTGACAAACCTTGAAAATGACACCATATTGATTTGTAGACTATTTACCTCTTTACACCCCCAGAAGAGGCTGTTTTTTTAAAACATGAAACACGTTTTATTTTTTTGTAGACACGAGTAACCCTGCGAATTGTCGAATTGATACAATTCATATGATTTCTCCATACAAGTTGTGAAACCCCGTTACACCCCTTTAGGAGTTGAATTTTCAAAATTCTGCTTTTTCAGCGGTTACCTACGTCATAATAACTATCTGTGTGCCAAATTTTAGCCCAATCCATTCAATGATTTGAGTTTGGTGTTGATAGATCAGTCAGTAAGACAGTCACTGTTTCCTTTTGTATGTATTAAATATATAGTGTAATTCGACATGTTACGACGACCCCGAATAAATTGGGATTAGGGCAGGAGACTGATGATGAAGAATTCAGTCTAAGTTTCAAGTTAATAGATCAACGAAAGAAGATTTTTTCATACAAACTGTATCCGTCCCCCCTTTACACCCCCAAAGAGGTTAATTATTAAAATATATAAAATAATAATACCAATTTTCGAGTTAATCAAGCCACGTTGTAAAATCCTCTCTTCTAAAACTGACTACCCCTTTTGACCCCGATATGGGAAGATTTTAGAAAAACTCTGATACAAGTGATTCTTCATTTTTGGTTTTAAGTATAAATACTGAGTTTCGAGTTGATTGGACCACGCTTTATAATTCTTCTATACAAGCTTTGACATCCCATCCATTGAAGTTAAGATAACAAAAAAATACAAACTTTATATTTTATTTACGTAAGTATTCGTCCAAGTTTCAAGTTTATTAATTCTAGGAATAAGATTTTTCATGCAAACAAAACCTTCCGTTTCCCCCCTTTAAAGGTAAAATTTCCAAAAACCCCTTCTTAGCGGATGCCTACGTGCCGAATTTCAGCCCAATCTGTCAGTGGTTTGAGCTGTGTTGATAGACCAATCAGTCACGGTTTCCTTTTATATGTAGGTACCTTTATACGGCTAGATATATATATATATATATAACGTGTTTTTTTTGATATCCCATAACTCTAGGGTATGATTGAGGCCATATCAAAGAATCAACTGGCATATGAGTTATGTTCCAATCCTTCGTTATTTTTTTTTTCATTTTTCATACAAAATAATTCGGCAAAGTCACGATTATTAATGTAAAACACCCTTACGTGAAATATGACAACGTCAACAAGGTAGCTTTCCCTTCACTAGCTGCCGCCGGGAAGCCCCGATACCAACATACCTACATATTTTATTTTACTATTTATTTTACTACACTACTGCGAAGTTTGGCAACCTCGCAAAAGTAAAGATTCGTCATACTGGTGACAATTTTTGACCTAATTTAATTATGATTGATGATATCTCCGAAACGATGCATTTTTGGACCACCTATTCTAGGAGTTTTAGTATTATTTTTACCTACAGAATATAACCCTAGAGTTATGGGATATAAAAAAAACAGGTTGTATATTGAGAACCTCCTCCTTTTTTGAAGTCGGTTAAAAATCATTTATAGCCAGAATGCATCTCATGACAATTCCAATAAGACCAAACACGGGTAGGATAGATTGTTTTATTACCGAGTTCCAGTGCCTACCTTCCGGCTTCATCATCAGATCAGTTTCGATCATGAGATCAAATTTGCTTCGCTTAACTATCTTAATCCAGATATCTTATCGCCACCCGTGAAATACTTATCATTGAGAAGTTCCGTTGGCCATCTGTGGCCTTCTTCATCAGTTCCACTTCACCAAATTATGCTTTCTGAATGCAAATGATTGACTTGTTGATGAAAATATAAAAATCGTTATATGTATGCCTATAATATCTGAGGAGTTCCCTCAATTACTCATGGATCCCAACATCAGAACTGGATTTTGATAAAAATGGGACCAATCTGGAGGTATATCCTTTCAAATAAAAAAAGAATTTTCCAAATCGGTTCATAAACGACGGAGTTCTGAGGTAACAAACATTAAAAAAAAAAAAAAAAAACCTTTTTGTGAAGTCGGTTAAAAAAAGGACGTTCCTCTCGCCGGAGCCCTGACCGCCCGGTAGCTTGGACCCTGTTCACGATAACGGTAGGCTACTACGGCAAAAAACTCAAATACAAATCCAAAGACACCGACTTCCGAAATTAAAGTTATTTTTCACTTTGTAGTGTTATTTTTGGTAGTCGGTTATTATTTTTTTGTAAAAAGTTTTTTCTTGCATATTTTGCATGTCTCATTTTCAAAAAAATATGTACGTTTTATTATTGTCATGCTGAAATAAAAGAATAGATATTAGGTAAGTTGAACTATCAACAATCAATAAACAGGAAACAATGATGTGATAAGGGAATGGTGCGGTTTAAAAGAAGTAGGGACAAAAATTGGAAAGAGTATGCTTAGATGATTTGGTCATGTCGAGAGGATGAATGAAAGCCGACTAACAAAAGGTACTTACAGGGCAGATGTGAGTGGAAACGCCGAGAGTGGACGCCCTAGAAGGACATATACTGACCTTATTGGTGATGTTCTTCAGAGAGGTCAGGGGCGTAATACTCGCAACCAGCGTGCGTGTATTATACGACCTGGGGGTCTACTCAGAACATAAATCCGGAGTATCGGCTGAATGTTTAGGCGTTGCTTGACGGGTACGGGCGTACGGCTAACTATGGCTGACTACGGCGAAAATAAAAAAAAACGACACTCAAAGAGATAAGCCAAAATCAAAAATGTAACTTTAAGATCACAATTTTTCTTGAATTTGCGCGTTTTACTCGAGTTTTGATGTGTGATTATGGTTCAGATATAGCCATAAAATAAAAAATAAAATATGCCCAAGCAAGTTTAATTATTTATCTTCGGAGCGCTTTAAATAAATATTTCAATTTATTTACATAAATCAGTAAAAACCTTGTCTCTGCAAAGGATGTTTCATAAAATTTTACTTTTGGGTATCTTTTAATGCTTTTTTACACCGAAGATAACGTAATTTAAGAAATTATAAAAATGTCCATGGCACTACTGTATTTTATACTTGGGAGCGCTTTAATCAGTTTATTATATTTCGTACAGTAATTCACCAAAAATAATTCTGTAAAACAGAGAGTTACTGACCATTTTTCATCCGAAGTTTTATTTTTTATCTACGAATATTAAATTCAAATTCAAACAAAAACTATTTAATAACTAAGTTAACTATGTTACCTTGCTCGAAAAAAATAAAATAGTCTATTTAAAAGTAAAATAACGGCGTAAATCAACGGCGAAATAAGCTATATTTTCGAGAGCGCAAAAGTGATGAAACTATTAACGGGTGCTGAGACTGACACGAATGGTTTATCACCACGAAAACTGTACTTTTATAGTTACACAGACTTATTGTTTCGATTATTTCACGCTTTCTCACAATTAGATAAGAAATTGACGAACAACGTTTTTTTTTGTGATAGCACCCTTAAGTCGGGTAAGGATTTATAGTCAAAAAAAGAAACTATGAAAAACTACATTCGGCCGATACTTTGGATTAACGCTTCGGAGTAGAACCCAGGTGTATAAAGTTAAACAAAGCCACCTGCTGCGATCCTTACATACTCCTTTGTAAGGATCGCAGCAGGTGGCGTTCTATAGTTTCTGCCTACCCCCACGAGAAGAAAGCGTGAGTATATGTTTGTATGTAAGTTAAGTCACTTAAACTCTACTAAAGAAAATCTTTGTGGAAAAATATTATGGTAACATGTTTACAGAAAATTCTTTTTACAGCAATTGAACATTACAACCATTAGGGTTCGGACGTCATAGGGAACCCTAATTCACCGAGTCGTGTGTCACACACACTGGGCTATGGCAAAACCATAAATTTTTTGCCATGTCATTGGTTATTCCTAATTTTAGTTCAATGTTGGTACAAGCGAAAGGCGGCAGATCAATGACGTATTATACGCATCATACACGAACATTAGTGAACTCAAA
Source organism: Tiliacea aurago (assembly GCA_948098905.1). Classification (NCBI taxonomy): domain Eukaryota; kingdom Metazoa; phylum Arthropoda; class Insecta; order Lepidoptera; family Noctuidae; genus Tiliacea; species Tiliacea aurago. The sequence goes on along the minus strand of OX402581.1, from coordinate 25,644,445 downwards.
AACAGCGTAAGCCATGAATGTAGCTATATACTTGCGTACAATCATACAGTGCGCGAAGAAAAGGAAAGGCCTATACCAATAACTGTTGTTAGAAAGAGATGAACATACATAGTTACGTCACTATCTGCTGCATGTTCATTGGCGCGTACGCGTCGGTCGCAGCAGTCAGGAAAAATGGCTGACTGGCTGTACAAGTACAAAACAAAACAACGTTTTCTTAAAATAAAAAAATACAATAAGTACTTATGCATGAAATAAGACTTTTTTGTGTACTCCCACAGTAGTAGTGTAATTTGTACATCGTGTATAGACACGGGAAGGCATTTTCTTTAAAAATAAATGCTGAGAATTGCGAGTGATTGTGACGTGTAGTAGTGTCACTAGATGGCGCGTGACTAATTCCAAGTCAGGCAATTGCCTTGCTTTTACTTTGCCATTATTGAGCGTGGGTAACGCATCTAAATGTAATACATCATTGCGGCAGATATAATTATTTTCTTCTTCTGCCTGAAGTGGTAGCATGTTAAGAGGGAAGCGACAAGATAGTCCGCGAAATTCAAATTTTCTTAAAGTTCCTAATACAAATCTGACAACTTAGTGCCGAAATAATTTTTCATTTTTGTTTAAAGAACGGTATTTCAATCACAGTTACGTTCCTATTCCAAAACTGGCTCCATGGTTTAAGCCTTTCAAAATATAAATTTTGTTGTCTATATAACACGGAGAGAGTTGTATTGATGATTTTAGTTATTTTAATTCTGTAAATGCATACTAGTTACGGTCGCGAATCATATTTTGATCAACATAAAAACTGATACTGACCAGCAAATTGCAAAAAACGCCAGAAAATTTAATTTCGCAGGCTACCGTGGTGCTTTAACTGTCTATTTTACTATGTGTACATAAACAAATTAATATATTATCTAGGTACAGTTAAGTATTTATTATTACATTTAAAATTGTTTAGCAGCCTTCCAAAAGTGTCAGTGGCTCTAACCCGCTGTCACCTACATCTTCGACGGGTCCAATCGTCCTCACACCGTCCATAACTCAGTGTTCCGAGCGATTAACCGAACTCAAATGTAGTGAGAGAAGGTTAATGAAGTACGTGCGATCGGTTACAACGGTGCCGGGACGGTTAACTTGATTGAACCATCATTGGTGATGTGTGTGATGATTTTTAAGGTTAGGTTAGGTTTTGGTTCTTTCGAAGACAAAAGCAAAAAATACCAGCCTTTTATGGCCCCACTGCTGGGCAAAGGCCAGGGGGCTTAAAATGGACGCTTTGACAGAATCATAATATGATCTGCGTACAATTCATACATCCCGCAATTCATCTGTTTGACAGCTGCTATTTGACATTAGACTTCACTATGGCAATTCATAGTTTGTGGACCATTTTACGAAACTCCATACAAAACTGTCAAACAGATGAATTGCGCGATATGAATTGTACTTATGATTCTGCCAAAGCGTCCATTTTAGGCCCTCTGTTCTCAAACAGAGAAGGCACTAGCATTGATTACCATGATAGGCAAAGACGGGTTGGCGATTTCAGATTATTTATATTCTTTTTTTTTTACGTATTGAGGTGGTTTATTTTTATTGTTTGATGTTTTTTTGCTAACTTTTATTATTTCTTATACAGTGACATTTAATTATTATTTTATACACAATGACATGAATATTTACTTGTAAAATATTATATTATTTTAATTATTGTGAATGTGAAAACTAAGTGGGTTTTTTTTTTCCTTTTCTTTTATTCTCAGTTAGTGTTAATCATGGTCTGGCAGTTTGAGTCATAGAAGTGGCCTACCCAAATGTACTTTCTTTGGTATTGATCGTCGCATCGTTGAGCTCCTTAAGTTCTGAGTAGAGCTGCACGATTACTGACAAATGCGTGGTCAGGTCCACTCAATCTGTGTGGTTCTTTCCTCAAAAGACCATTTCAGACATCAATCTGCATGGCCTTCACATGATCTGACCAAGATTATGGCTGGATTTAAAAGAGACTGTGACCTTTGAGTTTGATTCGGCCTTTCTTCTCAGAGTAGTCAGATAGGAAACGCCGACCTCATCTAGCTTTTAAAATATGATTGACGTGCTATAGTGTTTGTCGAAACCTACTTACAGAAATAAAAATCATTTATCATTTATCCTACGAGTGTACGTGTGTTTGTTCGTTCTTTCATACTAAAATGGCTGAACATTGGCAATGGCATTTAACACATGGGTAGACTATGACCTGAAATAGGCCATAGGACACTTTTTACCTCAATATTCCCACAGAATCGAGACTTACGTGGGTGAAACCGCAGGGCGCAGCTTATAGTCACACACAGGGAGCACACTCAGATTAAGCTAACTATATCGCCCATCGCTATCTTATCAGTAATTAATAAAATAGTGGAGAAAATTGTAGTCGGTCAGGTTAGCGAATTCTTAGAGCAGGATTGTATACTAGCAGATGCTCAACACGGTTTTAGGCGCGGTCGTAGCACAACATCAGCACTATCACAGTTCTCGGAAGACATGAATAGTAGTCTGGACCAGGGTCATCAGGTCCTGGCACTGTTCATTGATTACAAAAAGGCGTTTGACACCTTGGACCACGAGGTGCTGTTGCAGGCCATGGATGAGTGTGGGATCAGGGGGCCCACGAACAGGTGGTTCCGGAACTACTTAAGTGGCAGAATTTTACAGACCTGCATTTCTGGTGTGGCTGGTAAAGAAGCTGCGGTAAACCTTGGCGTTCCGACTGGTTCCGTATATGGACCAGTTGGTTATGTCATGGATGTCAATAGCGTCAGTAATGTAGTTAGGAAGTGTCGGGTTTATATGTATGCAGACGACATGTGCCTTATGTACTCCTCTAAGAATATACAGGAAGTCAGGGCTGTGTTGCAAGCTAACTTTGACAATATTACCCGGTAGGCGCACGATAACGGTATCATACTAAATCTAAGTAAGACGAAAGTGATGCATGTGCACTCGCCGCACAACCTTGTGGCCAAAAAAGTAAACAGTGTGGATATAGGTATCGTGGGCCACACCTACGATTGCATGCACGTGAGAAATATCAACTGTGTCTGTCAAAAGCTGGAGTATGTCAGTAAATTTAAGTATCTAGGTCTGTGGGTGGACCGTAACATGAACTGGAAGACACAGGTTGACACAGTGTGTGCAAAGCTTAGGTCAGTGTTAAGTAAGTTCTATGTGCTGAAGGCACCGTTGAGTAGGAAAACGCTGCCTGTGATTTATTTTGCTCTCGCCGAGTCTTTGCTAAGCTATGGATTAAATACTTATGGCCGTACATTTAAAACCTATCTGAACAGTATAAAATCACTGCAAATTCGATTTCTGAAATACCTTGTTAACCCAAAACTAAAACTAGAGTGTAAAGAAAATTATGAAAAACTTTTTGTTGTGTGTAAGGTGCTTCCCGTGCATGAGAAGGTCAAGTACTTAGTGGTTCTAGAGCAGTTCTATAACGACCAATTCAAAGTACATGTGCAAAACACTTACAATACTAGAAGTGTTAGAGAACGTAAATTCGTGCGAGCACCAGTAAAAAATTACTGGCATAAGAACCAATAAGTATTTGACCCCTACACTGTACAATAGTATCGACTGGTTGAGAAGGGATAATGGTGTAATTAGCAGGCGAACAGTGGAGAATAAATTAAAGGCTGAACTGCTGAATGAAATGGTCGCAACATGTGGCAGTAATTAATCGATCACTGAACCAGTTAAAAACTACCTGGATCTACCTTCTTAGATGAAGAAGTATGCTATTTATTGTGTAAACCAAATATTTTAAGACGAGCTCTAATCCTGTCGACATACTGTCACGCAGTTTGGCAGGTTTATAAAATGTGTCCAAGTGTTTGGTCCAAAATAAATGATTTATTTATTTATTTATATTTAAGAACTTTGTGTTTGTGTTGTGTTAACTAATATTATAAAGGCGAAAGTTTGTGAGCGTGTGTGTTTGTTACTTCTTCACGCTCAAACGGCTGGACCAATTTTGATAAAATGTTGTATGCAGGTAGCTGACACCTTGGATTAACGTATAGGCTACTTTTTATCCCGAAAAGATGTAGTGTTGCGAGGGATGAGCAAGGCATTGTAATACATTTCTGTTTTTTTACGTTTAATCTGGTATTTGGTAGTCTGCTTTTTTGCAATAAACATGCATTTTTTCCCCGCATATTATCACACTTCACGGTAATATTATATAGGTGAAAGTTTGTGAGTGTGTGTGTTTGTTACTTCTTCACACTGAAACGGCTTGACCAATTTTGATAAAATTTTGTTTGGAGGTAGCTGACACCCTCAATTAACATATAGGCTACTTTTTATCCCGATATTTCCACGGGGTCGAGACTTACGCAGGAAAAACTGCAGGGCACAGCTAGTCCTATCTTCCTAACTAATATTATAAATGAGAATGTAAGTTTGTTTGCTTCTTACCTTTTCACGCCTAAACCAGTGAACCAATCATCCTGAAATTTTGATTTCCTAGATGTTGTCCGGTGCACAGAAACGGACATAGGGTACCTTTCATCCCGAAAAAAAGTACTGTTCCCGTGGAAAACAACAATAACGTTCTTATGATAATAGACGGCGCCACCTGTCTTTCGAATCATGATTGAATTATATTATTATACAAGCAGAGTACAACCCAAATTGATTGTCAAATTCTAAATTAACGCGAGCGAAGCCGCGGGCAAAAGCTAGTAATATTATAAATGCGAAAGTGAATTTGTTTGTTTGTTTGTTACGCTTTCACGCTAAAACGGCTGAACGGATTTGGATACACAGACACATAGGTACACCATGATCTGGGTTAGGTCATAAAATATTTATTATCCTTTTTATCCCAGTAGTACGTTCCCTTGGGATAATTTCCGGTCTCCACGCGGGCGCAGCCGCGGGCAACAGTTAATCCAGGTTTCCTCACGAAGTTTACCTTGACCGATGTTAGTAATTTCCAAAATAAATCCAGAAAGAACATATGAATTGAAAAAGTCACATTGATACTTTGTTTTTAATTTCTTCTTATTTATTTGTTTTTTTCTTTAAGTACTTGCATGACACCCAATATGTATGCCGTTATATCTGGAGGATTATTGACTCCTAAAACACAGGCTTTTAGCCTAGTTTAGGAGGCATTAGTTCGCCCTTTAATGTGACTGTATTGTACAACATTTACTTAATCCTTATGTATGACGGAAGCCATATTGGTTAACAGCTGCGAAAGGCGGCGACTAGATGGCGCTAGTGGAACGTGCACCACAGACAAATCATTCATTCTATCGGTCATTTGACCTAAAAGGAAGTCAATCGAGTAAAATATTGTAACGTTACCCCCCACTAGCGGATCGCCTTTATAAGTAGCTGCGCTGTTGAGTCGGTACGCACATGGCGAGAGGCCTTCCTGGCCCCGCCAAAGCTCGTTTAAGCAGAAAAGGCACTCCGGTGCCATCTGCAATAGGTCCGCATCAAAAAAAAAAAAAGAGTCGGTACGCATTTTGAACGGATGCGTCTTGGTGCACGGACCACCGTCTCTCGACAGTCAGTACTGCCCGGTTATTGGATGTGGAACGCTGTCTCCGACAAATTAGTACCATCCTTATTGCGGTGGGTGCATGGACCACTGTCCCTGACAGTCAGTTCTGCCCTATGTGACCGCCACTACCATTATTAGTTATTTAATTAATTTTATTTCATTTCTATATTCTCTCAATTTAAAATAACTGATTGTTCGATTAAAATAGATTTCTGTATTGCTATATCTGAGTATTACTTGTCTGGACCTATCCCGCCATGTACTTATGTATGGTTTCAAAGTGTACAAATAAACATTTTATTTTTTATTATATTTACGTCTCCGGATTTGAACCCAAAAACCTCGTGCATGAGAGGCGAGGCGTTAACCACTGGGTCATCATTATAAGTGAAATTTGAAAGAAAAGAGGTGGAAAAAAACGTTATTTTTCTAGCTTCTATTTTCACGTATGAGAGGAAACTTACGGCGTGGTAATAAAATTGGGGCTAAATGGCCAGGGTGCGCTTAACGTACAGTCGAGTCGATATTATGGCTTGCTTTACTATACTTAGGGAGCGTCCATTAATTTTATTCCGTGACGCGATTTTGTCCATTTTTCGATTTACCTCTTGGTGAAATGTCGCGAGATTTGGTTCGACCTAATGTACCTAACCCTACCCAACTGTCACGATTTTTCAAAATGCGTGTTTTTTAATACCTTAATCTGTGCTTGATTGCTTTGGATTTATTTAAAAAAACATAATTTGCTTAATTATCTTTTATAATACTTATTTAATGGACATAATTATTACAATTTGTTTCAAAGTCATTTATTTGCAAACTAAGTGTACATTTTGGTTTTATTTTATAATATAAGTACTTACAACTTAGCGGTCTTTTTCAGGCATTGCAAATTTGAGGGTTATTATAATAACATTAAAAAAACTGCTTATGCTATTGTCACGATTATACTTACTTATACTTTCTACTTATAATATACTTTTTACTATTACAATATTTTTTTTTAGTTATTTTGAATAAACCACCTGAATTATATCAATTTCAGCATACTTGTATACAAACAAGATAATTAATTTCAATTCGAGTCTCTATCAAAAACATATCATAACAAAATTATAATGAAACAATTAAAATCCTCATAATCCTCTGTATCGAATTAAAATCACAAATGTAAGCGCGATGTCAATTAAAACAAAAACAGTGCGGGACATCGCTTATTCGCCTAAATCCGACTGCCGACGGCCGAATGCCGACGATCCGATTAATGCGTCCAATAAACAAAGAGCATGGGCCGTTATTAATTTTCGATTGGTGCAGACGTCGCGAACGTTCCACAATTTAAATTTGAATTTCGAATCGGGGATTATTATTGTTTGGAAGCAGAGGTGTGAAGATTATCTGAACAGTTGTTTACGTTTAACGGGTTAAAAACGGAAATAATGGTTTGGTGTGGATGATACGATAACTTGCCCTTGGATAGATTTTTAGTCTTTTGAACAATATTTTGTATTACGTCTTTGAGAAATACGTTAAGGTAGTTAAGTAACTGATGATGATGTGCTTATTGTTTGTGAAAATAACTGTGAAAAATATGTGCAACGAAGATGTGCAGAATTGTATTGGGCACAAGAATACAGTACCTACATTGTTTATTTTCTTTCTGTACACATTCACATATCCTGCCCTATTTTATTTGTGTTGCTGTAGAAGAAATTAAAGTTTTATCTACGCTACAACATATTTTCCACACATGACTATTTCTAAACCGCAGGGAATTTTCTCAATTCTAATTTTCTCTTTAGAAATATTCTGGTTCAAAATAACAAATTTTTGCTCATGCTAGAAAATGTTGGTGAGCCCTGACCATGCTTCCTGCCTGACCCCGTGTGACGTAATTTCCTCTTTTATGCTTCGGTGTCACGTTTGCTTCGCTTTGCTTTGCTTCGCTTTTATTACCAAATACAGGGTTAAAATTGTCTAACATTGTAAAATTAACTAGCATAACTCCGCATACGTGACGGCAAAAATATTTTTGATGACTTTTTTTGGGGTCATCGACAGAACGTTTTATAGTTACTTGAAGTATGAGCTTAGAAAATCTGTATTTTTTGTATATAAACTTCACATACGTGATAGGTATTAATCTCTAATTACGATTCCCGTCATGGGTATCGTGATTCGAGCTGGATACCTATACTATGCAATTTCGTATAACTATAACTGTGCAATTTCGCAAGTAAATTTTGTATTTTGATTATGTTTGAACCTTTATCTAATTGAATAGAATAAAACTAAATGCATGACCCGACTGCGGTGAAGCCAAAAAGGGAGGGTTATGTGTTTGTGTATGTGTATGTATGTATGTCCTTCCATATTTTATGTTCCCTCGTAACTACTAAACAGCTGAACAGATTTTGATAAATGATATGTCGTTAGATTTGTCTTTATTGGGAGAGTTTCACTAAGTACATAGATTAAAATGATTAAAAATCAAAATGGCGGTAATAGGCAATAGGTCGTTATTGTTAGGAAGATGCCTCCGACTGCATGAGATTCTTTATAGTATTAATTTATATAAATCTTGTTTTTATCTTTTTTTAAGTTCACTTTTTACGCAGTCGGGTTTTTATTTCTACAGTTTTCCTTGTGTGTTATTTTAATAAACAGTATTCCCATCCCTATTTCCCCAACAGAACAGAACAATCGTACACAACTGTATATATTTTATCAAAACAACGAGATGTCCCCGCAGACGCGACATGATTCGCTTTATCTAACGAACGCCGGAGGCTGTGTTCCTCTCCATAATTAAATAATATGACACAAGACAGAACACGCCTCAGGAAAACGGGAAAAGATTAGAAAAGAAACATAAGAACGTTGTATGTTGTGGAAAAGTTGTTGCTTTTACGTACTTATAGGCGTTTTCACACGTTATTGTAGTACTCAGTTCACTGAAACTGTAATGTAATCAAGGACCGTACAACCCCGGTTAAGAGTTCACGCAACCCACCGGATTACTTTTATCATGATGTAACCCATTGAAAGAGTTTTATACTAGAAACCCATTGAAAGGGTTACATGATAACCCATTGAATGGGTTTTATACTAGAAACCCATTGAAAGGGTTACATGACAACCCATTCAATGGGTTCTATACCTACTGGAAACCCAGTAACATGAAAAAATCATAATATTATGTTATTTCGATATCCGCCACGTACGCGCAGAATGACCAATTCTATCTCTATTCTACCCAGGGACCATTTTGGTTACCATTTTAGAAAAACCCATACGGTGTGGGTAATTTTGAATGGCTTAAATTAAGCCGTTCAAAAGGGTTACCGCTGCCGTATGGGTCTTTTTCGAAAACCCTTTCAATGGGTTACCAAAATTTAATTTAAGCCGTTCATAAGGGTTACTCTTATCGTATGGGTTTTTGTTTAACCGCTTAGAAAAACCCTATCGAAACCCCTTTCAATGGGTAACCAAAATGGTCCCTGAATGTAATAAACTGGCATTAGAGTGGACGTTTGATGCAACCACTGGGATTAGGTACACACGGCTACACATCAAGCTATACATTTCCAGTCTAAGCTGATCTCGCATTGTATAGGATTTCCGTACAGTGCGAGATCAGCGTAAACTGGAAATGTATAGCTTGATGTGTAGCCGAGTATACCCAGAGGTCGCACCAAAGACAAAAAAATAATGAAAAATTGTTTATTCTGTACAAATCGGACGCACATATAAAATGCACACACTAATACAAAATAACCATAAGCTTAGATCAGCAGTTTTAGTATCAGTTCTATGTGAAATAAAATAACGTAGTCAACAACTTAAAAAAAAAAACTGGAGTCAGGCCAATATTCTCTTCAAACTCTATCATTAATTCTATAATATTTACCTATACAATTCTGTGGAAAATGTATAGTAGATTTTGATTTTTAATTTATATTGGATTTAAGAAAGCCTTCATGCTTATCAATAACTTTAGAGCCAATTTGCTAGAACTCGCTACTAAAGACCGTTAAAGGTGTAAACAAGCCATTCCATGACACATTCGTTCTAAATACAGAACATTTCCCAGCGTTGGTCTTAATTAGAGAGATGTGTCAGCTGCAAGTCGCGGCAAGTTATAAAAATCAACAGACGGGAAATAGGTTAATGTTGGTACAGGCAGGCGACTTTTGTTGCTGTTAACTTGGCTATTTCCGCGTTGCTGTACTTAACTTTTTATGTTATTGGGTGGCGAACTAGCAGTTGGTGATGGATGTGTTCCCGCAAGCGCCTACTGAAATTCGCATAGTTTAGATGAAGCTATGTAGATTATGGCTAAACGTTTTATTTTTTGTATGTCGGTCCACCGGCTACCTACATCTGTAAATTGTGTTACATATTAAATGGGCACGTTCACATCAAGCAACGTATTTTTCATTATTCCCATAATTATACCTGGATCAATCCCATGGTCCTTCGAAGCTCGGATTCTGGAGTTTTGCAAGAATATTTACTCCGATCAGCGAATTGTTATAATATAAAGGGATTGAAGAGAATTGGTGGACATCAAAAATCATAGTCGACGTAAAAGGCGTGGCAAGTGAGGTCTGGATACTTAATAGCTGAGAATAGGCGTATTTATTATTAAATTGGTGTACCCAACACTCTATTTATCAGGTATAATTAGTGTAAGTCAGCCGTTAATAGCCAGGTTAGTACGTAATACCTATTGTCATTTTTCTTTGTTCTGTGAGTGGTTACAAATTGTAATACAATTATAAACTGATCAGTAATTATTGTTTTTTTGTTAGTTACACATTGTTAAAAAGTAGTTCTAAGTAGTAACTGCATTATTTTGCTTAACAGTGTAATAATTTTACAGTTATTGAGACAGTTAGGTAATCACATTAGTTAGCACGGATAGACAATAGAAATCACTGCAATTGCAGTGTTATTATTAAAGTTTAGTACAATATAACCGTCAATACGCATAGTTTATTAAAAATTCTAAATGATTATTTATGTAAATTCACTCTAAAGTTAGTGTAATTTATTCTTGTGCGTATTTCAGGCTGCATCATTTGTAATTATTATTGAAACGTTGCTATAACTTTATTTATATACATTCCAGGTTGATTATACCAGATTACGCAATGCCAGAGGATAAGGAATTAAATAAAGACAATAAAGATTTCGTTAGATAACGAGCGAGTTGCAAAGGAAAGGTGACAATGTTCTCAAACTATTTAAATTCTTTGGATCCCTCTTTGAGCCCTACTGAGGTAAGCGAATTGCAATTACGTTTTAATAGACTCGAGGCATTGTATGGCCAATATGATGAGGTGCAATTATTGCTTGAGTGTAGTACTGATGACTTGGATGGTCAGATGTCGGAACGCGCAGAGTTTGAATCTCTTTATTACAAAACCCTAGCTAAAGCTCAACAAATGTTGGCTGATAATAGGAAAGGAGATTCTAACGATGCCTGTGAAGCAATGTCGCGTTCTAGCAATCATAAGTTTGTTAAATTACCGACTATTCAGCTGCCGAAATTCAGTGGTTCTTATACAAACTGGTTAGAGTTTCACGACACATTTATTAGTCTCATCCATTCAAACGATGATATGGACGAAATAAATAAATTTCACTATTTGAGGTCATCCCTGGAAGGGTCTGCTGCTGTGGTGATAAACTCAATTCAGTTTTCTTCTGCAAATTATTCGGTAGCGTGGAATCTTCTCTGCGAGCGGTTTGATAACAAACACCTGCTTATCCAACATCATGTTTCTGCATTGTTTCAAATCGACACCCTTCAAAAGGAGTCGTCAGTTAATTTAAAGGGTTTACTTGATGTTGTTAACAAAAATATACGTGCCCTAGAATCCTTAGATGAACCAGTTAATCATTGGGATACTCTACTCATTTATATTATCACACACAAAAATTAGATAACAAAAGCTATCGTGAATGGGGTGAGTATAAGGGCCGCCTGGACAATAATTCTAAAGTTACGTTTGAATTATTTATTACTTTTATTAAAACCCGTGCTGAGATACTAGAAACGTTCGAATTGGAAGCTTCTACATATACTAAACACTCACACACAAGTAAAAATCCAAACAAGGTTAGGTCAATGTTGGTACAAGATTCTAATAAAAATAATTCAGGTGAAAGTTCAAGTAAACAGGATGATGGTGTTTCAAATAAGCCTAAGAATTGTGTTTTGTGTAAAGGCGAACAGAAGTTAAATAGTTGTCCTCAGTTTTTATCGTTGAGCAATGAAGCTCGTTTGCAGTTATTACCTAAATACAAGGTTTGTTACAACTGTTTTAATCTGGGACATTATGCAAATAACTGCAAAAATATGCCGTCGTAAACACAACACTATTGTTCACATTGATAAATTCATGAAGTCAGACGCAAGTGGTGCTTCTACTAGCAGTGTTGTTGTTGACGCGACTGGCAGTGCGACTGTCTCCACTCAGCCTACTACTATAGGTATAGGTACCGGTGTATCGCTGTCGGTGAATGTCAAACACGGTGACGTGTTATTGTCCACTGCACTCGTCAAGGTCATGAGTATTGATGGTCAGCAGTATGTTGCTCGTGCTGTGCTTGACAGTGGCAGCACGTCATGTCTCATGACTGAGAGGTTATACCACCACCTAGGTTTGACTGCCAAGACTGTAAATAATTCCATTATAGGTATCAACAACTCATCATCTTTTATCACAAAAATGTGTTTAGTATCAATAAAATCTTTAAATGATAATTTTAGTATGGATATTAATTGTTTTATTCCCATCCATCACAGATGAGATTCCAAGTAAACATGTTAACTTGTTAAAAATTAAAATTCCATCTCATGTTTGTCTCGCAGATCCTAACTATTACTCACCGGCGCCTGTCGATATGTTGCTGGGTGCTGACATCTTTTGGGATTTATTGGAATCTCAACGAATTAAGTTAGGTGATGGGCAACCAATTCTTTGTGAGACTAAATTGGGTTGGTTGGTCTCCGGCCCAATTAACAGTTATATTTCTTCTAAAGTTTTAAAATGTAATGTTATAAAGGTGCGTTCAGACTGTCATGATGAATTAAATTTTAATGTTGATCAACAACTCACAAAGTTTTGGCAACTTGAAGAAGTGTGTATTTCGTCTCCGTATTCCTCAGAGGAGAAGCTATGTGAGGAGCATTTTATGAAAAACACTACTCGTTTGAAAAATGGTCAATTTTGTGTTAGGATCCCTTTAAAATGTTCCCCGGACAAGTTAGGCGAATCTTTGTCAAGAGCCAAACATGGTTTTGCTTCTCTGGAACGAAGATTTAAATCTAAAACTCAATTTTGTAATATGTACAAAGAGTTCATGATGGAATATGAAACTTTAGGTCATATGTCTAGATGTAACACTATTGATGATCAAGCGTTTTACATTCCGCATCACGCAGTTCTGCGCGAAAGCAGCGCCACCACTAAGTTAAGGGTGGTTTTTAATGCAAGTAGTTTAACTAGTACTGGTAGTTCTATTAATAACATCCAGATGATTGGACCCGTGGTACAGGACGATCTTTTATCGATCCTGTTGCGTTTTAGACAACATAAATACATCCTAGCTGCTGATGTTGAGAAAATGTACCGGCAAATAGTTGTTCATCCAAATGATAGGTATCTTCAGCAAATTATTTGGCGTGATAATCCGTCAACTCCATTACACGCTTATCAACTAAATACCGTGACCTACGGCACGGCCAGCGCTCCTTACCTAGCAACCCGGTGTCTTCGGCAGTTAGGGCTAGAGTGTGTTGATAAGAATATTGGTGACGTCATCCTCCATGACTTTTACGTGGATGACTTGCTCAGCGGCGGAGATGACGTCAATAAGGTCAAAGAATTGCGTCATAAAGTTACTTCAACTCTCGCTTCAGCGCACAAGAATCTAAGAAAGTGGAAGTCGAATGACATACAATTGGTAATTGGTTCTGACTTTCCCCAGTCTTCACTAGATTTGAATGTTGGTGGATTTGAGTCAACCAAAACCTTAGGCATAGGTTGGCAGCCACTGTCAGATGACCTTTGTTTCCCAAGCAGTCAGTCGGTTAATTTTAATAACACAAAACGTGACATGCTTTCGATTATTTCACAAGTTTTTGATGCTCTTGGATTATTGGCTCCGTATGTAATTGTTATGAAAATGTTACTTCAGAAGTTATGGTTGAAAAAACTGTCTTGGGATGAACAGCTATCACCGGACATTAGTAAGCTTTGGAATGAAATTATTAATGATTTACCTAAATTAAATGAAATTCATATTCCACGTCGAGTTTTAATTGATTGTTATGAGTTTTTAGAATTTCACATTTTTACTGATGCGTCTGAACGCGCCTACGGCATTTGTCTATATGTACGAAGCGTTGATAAGCAGGGACAGGTTTTAGTGCGTTTACTGTTAGCCAAAGGCAGAGTTGCGCCACTCAAGCCGACCACCATACCCAGACTTGAATTATGCGGTGCTCTTGTAGGTGTTCACATCTTTGAAAAGGTTGTGGCAGCATTACGAGTCAGTGCGCGGCGCACTTTCTTTTGGACTGACTCCACTATTATTTTAGGGGGGCTAAAAATGTTACCAAATAAATTACAGCCGTTCGTTCGTAACAGGGTTGCCGAGATTTTAGATAAAACTGGTGGCTGTGAGTGGAGACATGTTCCAACTGACCAAAACCCTGCTGACTATTTGTCTCGTGGATTAGACATTAATTTATTACCTAGTTTAGATGCTTGGTGGTCCGGTCCTAGTTTCTTAATGAATGAAATGTCCTACTGGCCTTCTAAATTAATGCATTTTAATAATGAAATTTTGCCAGAAATTAAATTGGACCACACCTTGCATATTTTATTCAATAAAAATGAATTAGATGAATTGATTAATTTTACACGGTTTTCAAACCTTTTAAGACTTCAGCGAACGGTCGCCTATGTTTTACGTTTTATTGACGCATGTAGAAAACAACCTATTCGCGTTCCTCTTTCTGTGCATGAACTAGAAAGGGCTTTAAACTTTATTATATGTTTATCTCAAAAACAATCTTTTAAAGAATATAAATTACTACTTAGTCATAAACCGTTACCCAAGAAAAGTGAATTAAATAAGTTCAACGTTTTTTTGGACAAAAATAATATAATGCGGATTCGAGGTAGATTACAACATTCAGATTTTCCTTATAATAAAAAGCACCCGATTCTTATTCAATGTAGTCATCATTTCTCTAAGTTACTTTTTAATTATGAGCATAAAAGATTGTTTCATGCTGGACCACAGTTATTATTGGCGTCTATACGAGATACGTACTGGCCCATTCGAGGTCGCAATTTAGCTAGGATGTGCTGTAAACAATGTGTTCGTTGTTGCCGATTTAGAGGTGAAACTGTAAGTCCTATTATGGGAGATTTACCGCAGCAGCGACTTCTAGCAGGTTCTCCTTTTGAAAATATAGGCTTGGACTATGCAGGTCCTATTCAGTCAGCTGTTCGTCAAGGTCGTGGCTGTAAATTAGTAAAAGTTTATATAGCTATTTTTGTTTGTTTTTCTACGAAATCAATTCATCTTGAACTGGTCGGTGACTTAACAAGCAATACTTTCATTTTAGCATTAAAAAGATTCATGTCACGTAGGTAAGCCGAGAAATATCTACTCGGATAATGGCACATCATTTGTTGGTGCATCTAATGACCTTTCTAGGTTTCTTAAGGCGGGTTGCGATTCGCTGTCCGAGGAGATGGCTAAGGAAGGAATTAACTTTCACTTTATTCCAGCATATTCCCCTCATTTTGCTGGCCTTGCGGAAACTGGTGTTAAATCAACCAAGCATCACTTAGTCAGAGTGCTGGGCCTTTGTAACCTTACCTACGAAGAGCTATACACTATGATGGTTCAAGTCGAAGCGATTTTAAACTCCAGACCACTGACGCCGTTATCATCGAACCCCGAGGATCTGACGCCGCTCACACCCGGACACTTTTTGATCGGTCGTCCTATGACATCTTTGCCGTCACCTGACTATCGAGACCAGTCTATCAATTCTCTAACTCGATTTGAGCGTTGAGTTTGAGCTTCTCCGACAGCATTTTTGGAGCAGATGGAGCAAAGAATACATATCGGAGCTCCAACTTCGCATGAAATGGCGAGCAAGTAAGGGCTCCTTGAAGCTGAATTCTTTGGTCCTGTTAAAAGAAGACCACCTCCCCCCACTCAAGTGGAAAATGGGTCAGATCGTTGCTACGTATCCAGGGGCAGACGGCGTAGTCAGAGTTGCAGACGTTAAGACTTCTAGTAATCTGTTACGCAGATCATTCAGCAAGATTTGTCCGTTGCCGATATATCCGGAGTCTGAAGATTCTTAGTGGTTGAAAGACAGGCTTTCAACGCCCGGGGGTATGTTCCCGCAAGCGCCTACTGAAATTCGCATAGTTTAGATGAAGCTACGTAGATTATGGCTAAACATTTTATTTTTTGTATGTCGGTCCACCGGCTACCTACATCTGTAAATTGTGTTACATATTAAATGGGCACGTTCACATCAAGCAACGTATTTTTCATTATTCCCATAATTATACCTGGATCAATCCCGCACAGTAGGTATGGCACCGCCCTCTATGGTCATCTGTAAATATATCATAAATGTGCGTTGCCTAACCCCGTGTCTTAAACAAGCGTTAATTTGTCATTCAGTGGTTTAAAAAAAAAACAGTATAAAGTGAAATAGTAGATACAAGGAGCTAAAATGACACGAGGTAACGTTAAACGTTAGCGAGGGAGTAAATGGAAACCGGATAAAATGGGTTTTTAGCGCCGTGTGTGCATAGCGTATATAGCGAGCATAGTGTACTACTCGTATGATTGCGAGAAAATAAAATAATCCAATATACCTTGACGGCAACAGATTGAAAATTATTTATTTTCCTTTCTCTTCCATCTGCAAATACGGGTTTCCATTCTCACTAGATGATGACATTTTCATTGTTGTAAAATAAATTACGGTCACCAACTCAATTGTTGGTAACAGACCAAAAAAAATATATCCCCTAGAGGAAGATATGCTATTTTAGCCCCGCTCTGGTTCGCTAAAATGACGGACTATTTGAGGAAGAGGAGTGAAAAATAACTTTAATTTCGGAAGTCGATGTCTTAGGATCTATATTATATTTTTGGTGACAATGGGACCACTTCGGGAGCATAGCCTTTCAAACAATAAAAATATTTTCAAAATCGGTCCACAATTGATTGAGAAATCGGAAAAATACATTAAAAAAAAACACAGACGAACATATATATAACCTCTCCCTTTTTGGAAGTTGGTTAAAAAAACAGAACGGGCCCACAGCCCCATGGCCAGCGCGACGACGGTTTTGGCTTCGTCGAACAAAATGGACGCGATGATAGCGTATTCGCGGGACTATCACTATTTTATTATATAATTGCATATCACAGGTGTGAGTACTATGTACAATAGAGCTACCATTTACCGGGTAATATGACTTTCATTGACTTGAATGTGCCCTGGTGGCTGAGAGTATGTCATGATCACTCAGATGTCTCGCTGATGGTGGCGTGTGTGTTGGATGATTTAGCTCCCTTCAAAATGGTTGAGCTGAATAGTGCTGATCCATGCGTCATGTTCGTGAACGGGCGCTGTCAGTTGGGACTGGTCATCTCTTTGCTGCCACGGCTTATTTTTAATTACTTATTTTAGTTTTGAATAGTTTTTTTTTGTTTCTTATCTTTTTATCACGGACACTTCTGACGTTTTGCATTGTTCTCACATGTTTAACTTCAATATGAATGATGTAACTAATATTTTGTATTAATATAATATTTTAATTTTAAAAGAGTGGCCGTGGAGTTTTTTGCCCGTTCTTCTCCATAGGAACCTACTATTTGGAATGGGCAATTAGCTTCATATTTGTAACTGACCGACTTCTTGACAATTCAAAAGTGCCTGTCAATGGTTTAATTGAAATAAATGCTTTCCCCCTTATTACAAAACAAGGTTTATCTTCAGACCCAGGATCAAAACATGGAGCTATTATTGAATTTCGAACTTTATTCCGACTACGGTAAAGTTCCTAAACACAAAACTGACAACTTAGTACCGATCTAAGTTTTCAGTTTTGTATAAAGAACGGTATTTCAATCACTGTTACGTTCTTATTACAAAAACTGGCTCCATGGTTTAAGTCATGTCAAAATATAAATCTTGTTTTGTAATAAGGCGGGATGAGTTTGAGTTTATGACACGTAACTTCTATTGACGATTTCAAAGCATTCAATCCTCAGGGTACTTTTTTTAGCTAAAGTCCGTAATCCTAACTATCCTAACTTAATATTAATGTGAAAGTGACTTTGTTTGGATAACTAACTTGGATGTTTGGCACATGCGTAGACCATGACCTGGCTTATGACTAGAGATCGGATATTCGGAAGCATATTCACCTAAAGTTTGAGAGTTGACTAGTATGGAGTGCGCTTCGGTACGGGAAAAAGTTTCGGCTTCCAGGACTGATTTTTTTTTAAGAAATACTATTTTGTACTGTGTACCCCCGAATATAAATATATTTCATTTAAGAATAAAAGGTTTTGAAGAAATATTAATAGTGTTTTTTAAACGTGTTATATTTTCCACAAAATTATTGCCTAGTTCTAAATAGATAAGAAATATTTGTTATACTTCGGAATACAACATTGTATACCTACACACTGTTATTAATGAAACCCCGCGATCCCGGGATAAAGATATATTTTAAGAAGCCGTTTCCATACTTTGTATCCTTTGCCGGGGAAAAAACTTACTTTAGGTAAATATGCATCCGAATATCCAATCTCAGTTATCTAAGACATACATACTTTTTTATCCCGGTAGTACCTACGTTCCCGTGGGATAATTTCCGACCCCCACGTGGGCGAAGCAGTGGGCAAAATCTAGTGTAGATTAAATAAAAACGTTGCATTAGTACCAACTTCCCAGGTTTTAAGCTTGAAAGCTGGTGAGTGGTGTTTTAAGTAACATTAATAACACAACATTGTAGATAGCAAAATACTGCCACAGCTGTGGGTACCCAGTACTATAAGCAACATAGTAGTTTTATTATCTGATGCAGCTTAACGCGTTGCTGAATAACTAAAGATAAATTTGTACAGCTTGTAAACTTTGAAGTGCTCGCAACAAAAATCTCCTAAAAATGTTCCTGTATTTGTTTTTTTAATTGGTGTTTCAAAATAGCTCGAGGAGATAAAAGAGGGAGAGGAGGTGGAGGAGAGGAGGTTGGAGTATAAAAAGACCAAGGGGCTTCAAAATGGAAAATGCGCACCAACTTAAACTCCTAGATTCCTGGTGCCTGACACAAACTGCAACCATGAACCAATTTATCTGCCCAAAGTAGTGAATAGGTCAGTATAAGTAATTTACCCGTCCATTGAAAAACCTATACCTAAGCAGCAGTCATGATAACATTCAAAATGCCTTTTAAGAGGGGACAGGGCCTGCGAGGAATTTGAAAAATAGGTATTTGAAGAAACTATTGCCGTCGCGCTTACCTCAAGTCTGCTCCCGTAGTGTGTGATAGGGACAGCTGCAGCTAAGACCAAAATTATCACAAAATGTTTGACAAGTTCGACGTTTCATATTACTCTTTTTTCTCATCGAAAACTGAGCCGATTCAACTTTTTTTTAAATTAACATTTTAAGAAAGAGTATGTTTAGGTTCCTATCATTTTTTTTTATCTTAAAAACTTTTCTAATTTGTCTGGTAGTCCTCTAATCACGGCGGTAAAAATAGGGCAGTTTTTGTAATTTTTAGGGGGTCATATTTTCTTTACTAATTAGTTGCTTGAAAAAAAGAAAATGACACAGACGTGTTTACAGCGGACCTTGATTTTATAAAAAAAAAATTGCTTTAAAGGCATTATTCAGGAAGAAAAAAAGGGAATACATTTGTATGGAGAATCGCACGCCCTGTTCCCTCTTAACTAACATTACTAAAGTAATTTTCTCCCAAAAATTCACACCACACAAAACTAGAAGCTGACAAACGCAAAGACGCATCCATTTCAACCACCCTCAAACTCAATTTGAACGGAAAGGGAAACAAAGAACCAACTCACAAACTCCAAAAAGGATTCGTAATCAAATTCCTAGTTGGTATAATTGAAAATAGAGACGTCTCTGCAACGTGGTGGAAATGTTTTGAAGCCACTAAAGAGGTAATACAGAAGGTTCATGACGGTTCATTGATGTCCAGTGTTAAACTGTCTAGGTTAGATAGAAAGATCGTTTATTCGGTGCCCACAAAAGACAACATACAAAAGCACAATGAAATAATAACTTATAAATTACATGAATATTAGGAAGTATCTACGAGGTGTAAATATACAAAAAAAATAAGAAAAGACATGTTGTGATGACACTATGACACACTTTAAAATACATGTAATGACACTATTGCCTATGACACACTTCAAAAGACATCTTTTAATGACACTATTGGCTATGACACTTTAAAATAATGTGATGACACTATTATTGCCTATGACACACTTCAAAAAACATCTTGTGATGACACTATTGGCTATGACACACTTTAAAATAATGAAATAACGCGCGGTGTGCGTCTCAATGTTGCACCAAATGGGAGTGAAGCTCAGCTTGTGCCAGGTAAATATACTTGACGCTGATATTCTGCTGGATCCCTGCAGTGACTTACGGACGCCGAGCAGATGAGATAAATACGTGAATTATTTGTGTTGTGAAAAGTGAAATTAGGTGAGTATTGGTAGGTTATTTATAAGATGGTGCTCATGCGTGGTCATGGTTTGAGGCACTCTAGGATCAATATGGCACGAGAATCTATTAAAGTTTTATTTTCAAACGTTTGACAGCACGGTTGGCGCAGTTAGTTAAGCGATTGACTGCTGCGCTGCGTGTCGCGGGTTCGATTCCTACACGGAACAAATATTTGTATGACCTACAAGTATTTGTTCCGGGTCTGGCTGTTTGTGTATGTGAATTTAAATGTTTGTAAACGCACCCACAATACAGGAGAAATTCCTAGTGTGGGGCAACGTTTTTGAAAAAAAAAAAGAAAAAAAAAAGTATATTAGATCTTGTATGTCTACTTTGAACACGACCTTTCTCTTTGTGGTCATTATACTAATGATCACTGTTTCAAAAATCATCACTTTTCGTCTAAACTCTTTGCTGTCCAGGCTTTTCAACACACCTATATAAGTAATCCCCAGTGCATTTTGTTGTAGCATAGCAACGAGATGGCTTCAGTTTTTTTTAAGCATATCTATGCATCAAAAGATACTCGAACATCAGAAAAAAAGTTGTTTAATTCTCACAGAAACACGTGCACATAAAAATATAAAACTTCTAATTAGAAATAAAATAAAAAAATAATAACACAGAAGAAATAGTCGGCAAGAGCACGTCGTCATGACCGTGTCAAGAAGGCTTCCACTCAGTATGATGCTGTGCTATCAGGGGGGCCCACGTCACAGCGCTGATTTTCAGTGAGCAGCCGCAAACAGCGTACGGAAATCAAAATATAATCTGAAAAACACGAGTATGAGTCAAGATATAATTTCTATCTTTTGTGCTTAGACCATTTTAGAAGTTGTTACAAGTGGATTTTCTGTAACGTTTTATTTCATTTGAAAGCTTTTACATGTCTAATGTTTGTGTCGGAACTTAAAACGGAGTTTAAGAGGAATGTACTGAATGTAGTGCAACTTGTCGATAGGCTTGTCTTTGTTGGTGAGGAATTACGTGTGTTTTGGGCAGTTCCCATCTGATGGACAACTATGAATCGTAGACAGCAAATAGGCTCATGAGGAAGGGAGGAAGAATTAGCAGTAGAAAGAATAGGACCGTGTCTTTTATTTTTCAACGATACAGTTTTAGGTAAGTATTGTGAAATTGTCTGAAATAGTTTATTCTGTAAATAGGATATTAGAATCACTTTTACACGTCATATAAAAAAATTGAAAAATAATCTAGATGTAGCCGACATTTCCTATCTGACTACCCCTGAGAAGAAATGGCGAAACAAACTCAGTGGTCAAAGTCTCTTTTAAAGTCCAGACATAATCTTGGTCAGATCATGTAAGAACCATGTAGATCCGCGCTGAAATGGTCTTTTGAAGAAAGAACCACACAAATTTGAGTGGACTTGTCTAATCAGTGTAAGCATTTGTCAGTAATCGTGCAGCTCAAGTCAGCTCCAGCTCAGTCTCTTACGGAAGTGCACAGCACTAGCAGAAAACTTAATGATTATGATTATGTTTGTAGTTTTTGTGCTTCTTCTTCCCTCATATCGAAAGAACCATTGTCATTAGCCAGAAAGAAGGTTTCAGGTTTATTTTACTTCGATGGTGCTAGTTTATCATTTGTGACTTCGAGTTATAGCTGTAGCTTTATTTAAGCGGGCACGCCCATTATGCCTGGAAGCTTTTATTTAGATACGTTTTGTTTACGTTATTTCTGCTTGAGTCGACGATTATTATATATATATATATTTGTAAAATGGTGTGTGCTAGCTAACATAAGGCAAATAATTTAATTTACCGTTTTGTGTTGCGTAATGCAAATTATTTTATATTGTATTGTATAGCTTCAAGTTTTTTATGCGAACAGACAGCTGTGCTGCTGGGGAGTTTGTTGCGCTACTTCTTCTTCCCAGCTAAAGCACTAGGAAGTGGTGAAGGGTGGGCGTTTTTGGGGGACTGTCTCATGTAATTTTTGACGTGCGAAAAGTGATGATTCTCAGCCTAGTTTGAATAAATGACTTTTGATTTTGATTTCAGGGCTTCAAAATAGCTCCACTCGTAAACTCGAAAAAAAATTGCGGCGAGATTTTATCGCGCGCTGGGTTTTCAACTCTAGGTCAATCAATCAATCAATCAAATCATTTATTTGCATAAGACACGGTATACATAAATTGGTGTTAAAATAAATTACAATGCACAAACATGTTTAGCTAATATAAAACATAGCATGCAAAATTTCGGGGTTTTTGAAACAACCTTATATCAATTTTTTTTAACCATAAATTCTTTTTCTCTATAGAAGCTACACTCAATCAACCACTTGTACAACTTAATCTTAAATAAATTAGAATTTAATGTTTTGAAGTGACCTGGCATCCCGTGACGTGTAAAAGTGATTTAATATCCTATTTACAGAATAAATGATTTCATTTCATTTCATTTCCCGTTATAAATACGCACGCACATTGTTAGGCAATTTTTGTTGTATTTGGCAAGTCTTGGCAAATCATTCAGCACTCATTTATAAGGATCTCGTCTATTCCGGTCTTGAGCCGAGCGTTGAAAATCCAACAGTGCATCTCAGCGCGTCTAAAAGACACACTGTTAGATTTTCAACTCTTGGCGCTAAGCAGAGCGTTGAAAATGCAGGGCGCGAAAAAAAATCGCCGCGAGAAAAAATGGCCGTAAGAAAAACTTGTTGCAAGAAAAAATCGCCCTTGCGAACCTGACATAATGCTTTTATTTTTATGTTGGTGAATGTGCTTTATGATAATTAAAGATAAGATTTTTCAATCTAAAGTGGCAGATGCCTTAAGTACCTATTTTCTTTAGGTAAGTATAGATTTATCAGCCCACCCATGCTATAAATCTTCTGTAAAAGTTTCTGAAACAGTTAGCTTTTGGTGGTATGAGGAACAGGGTGTAAAGTTCACTCATCCACAGAAAAGGGAGGATCCTCCGACCAGACGGGTGTTGTGTCTGGTGGGCAACTGCCCGACGGTTGATGTCGGGACGTTGTATATATGCTAGTTGCGTGGTAAACTCTGATTGCGCGATGCAGGATTTGCGTGACGTCAGTGTGACGCGTAGTTCGTATGTGGCGAGGTTGATGCCGCTACAAGCTTATTGTCAACATTAAAACAGCCAGTGTCATAGTAACCATAATATCATCCAAACGAGTGTTACAATGTTGTACTAAAAATTATATTTATTTATTTAAAATAAATAAATAAATATAATTAAATTATATATTATATGCAACTCCTTTGCTTTTTTTGATCCCTTCCTGATCCTCATCAAACAGCCACCACATTCTCACTACTCAATTCGTGGTATCTTTATGAATTTCAAAAAAAGAACATTATCATGTACGCGCCTTTCACACAGCACCGTAATTAAAAAAAACCGGTCAAGAGCGAGTCGGACTCGCGCACCGAGGGTTCCGTACGAATATATTATCATGTTGATGATTTCTGAAAAACTGTGCTATTTAGAGACATCGTTTTGTTTTTCCTGTAATCTTTACAAAAGCTTCTATCTTATAGAATAATTTCAGATTTTTATCTCTGCAAACTTTGGAGTTAAGGGGGGGGAACCGTATTTTTTTTTTACATTTTTCATCAAAAGTCGGAAATTATGCTGCGTAAAAAAAAAAATGTTTGAGAATGTGCAAACAACGTTCTTTCATATGATACCCCACATGCCCTAGTAGCCCTACTTCAAATTTTTAAGACCCCCTTTCAGTCCCTTTCGCAAAAAAGATATATTTTATTAAATGTCTTTCTTGCTTGCAAAATAGTTGGGCAAATGTCATCTAAAACTATTCTAAATTTCAAGTTGCAAGTAGTTCTTGATATATCCAGGTGTGACAGACAGACAGACTTAGTCTCACCATAAAGGTTCCTTTTTATTACAATAAATAATGATATTATTGTTGTGCATAGTTTGTTAGTATTAGATACTCAGCAATTAAACTTTCCATGGAGTTCTTACAACACTGTACAAAACTAAAAACTGTACATACCTAGGTATTAAAACACTCATGTGATACTATTATCAAATTCAGCTTTGCCTCGTGTGATAAACCCACATTCGGGTTTTAATACCCCTTAGCAGCAGTTGCATAAATAACCATTAAGACAACCAAGAACCACTCAAATCTGTGTGGTTCTTTCCTCAAAAGATCATTTCAGACACCAATCTACATGGTCCTCAAATGATCTGACCAAGATTATATCCGTATTTTATATACACATTGACATTGATGAATTTGATATATACTATGACATGAATATTTACTTTGTTAAGTATTATATTGTTTTAATTAAGTATTGTAAATGTGAAGACTATGTGGTTTATTGTTTATTTTTGTTTTTACTCAGTTAGTTTTCATCATTGTCTGGCAGTTTGAGTAATTTATGCGGCCTACCCGAATGTCCTTTCTTTGGTATTGTCCGTTGAATCGTTGAGCTCCTCAAGTTCTGAGTTGAGCTGCACGACTACTGACAAATGCGTGCACTGACTGGACAGGTCCCCTCAATCTGTGTGATTCTTTCATCAAAAGATCATTTCAGGCACCAATCTACATGGTCTTCACATGATCTGACCAAGATTATGTCTGGACTTTAAAAGAGACTGTGACCTCTGAGTTTGTTTCGGCCTTTCTTCTCGGAGTAGTCAGTTACGAAACGCCGACCTCATCTAGTTTTTTTAAATATGTTTGACGTGTAAAAGTGTTTGTACAAACCTACTTACAGAAAATAAATAATTTATCATTTATCAAGAGTTTGCTGACATCCGGGCACAAAATGAAGATTTTAGTAGTTCCGAATCATCTCTAACAACGCTAAATCTTTCAAACACAAATAAACTTATCTCTGGAACATCGCAAAACTCATGTCAATCTCTATCTACACCTAATACAGCCTCCCAGTAACGTACGTTCGTTAGTAAGACACAACTCTCGCAAGCTTTTAATTCAGTTAAACCGGAAGTTGTTGCGAACGCAACCGGAAGTGACGCCGTCGTTATTTATTCGCCACTCTCTCTACTGTGTCAACGTGTCGCAGACGAGATTTAAATTTTAATTTGTTTTGCACCTTTTTTGAAGATTTTCGTTTCGGAGATTTTTCTCATCAAATCATCCCCTAGGGGCAAAAGTAGTGGATGATTTAAAAATTCACTTGACTATTGAAATTTTTGTGTAAATACCTCTTTTTAAGAGATTTGAGGGATTGGAAATAAAATAGTCCGAGTGCGTATCTTGAGGTAATATTTATTTTAGAATTTATTTAATTAAGATCAGTCCACCTGCTTAAAGGTTAAAGTTATAAAATAACTTAGCTAATATGTAAGTAAGTATTACGTGGTCAATGGCGGCGATAGAGTATTTCAAATTAATGGTGTTAAAATAAATAATAATTATTTTTAAGTTAGACATTTAGAACCATAAAAATCAGTTAAAATAAAAAAAAATAGATTAAAAAAAAAAGGTTTTCACGCTTTAACGGCTGTATGGATTTGTATGTCTTTAGGACATAATATACTTTTGTACTCGCATCCAACGGATTCCTGCAGCCTTCACCAAGTCATTGGTCCACCTTCTCCCACCAGTCACCACTCGAGAACCTTGCGACCCTATCGGCCATCTGTTCTGCGACTAATGTGCCCTGCCCACTGCCACTTAAGTTTGGCAATTCTTCGGGCTATGTCGGTAACCTTTGGTTCTCCTATGAATCGCTTCATTTCTGATTCGATCACGTAGGGAATTTCCAAGAATAGCCCTCTCCATTGCCCTTTACGTGACTTTCAGCCTTCTAATCAGGCTCGTGAGCGACCACGTTTCTGTGCCATAGGTCATCACTGGCAACGTGCTCTGGTCAAAGACTTTCGTCTTGAATCACTGGTATATGAGACGAGAAGACATTACGTAACTTCCCGAACGCTGTCCAGCCGAGTCAGATTCGACGATTAACCTCTTTCTAAACATAATCGTCCACAATTTCGAGTATCGTGTCTCCGATCTTCATGAGGGTGGGTGTTACATGGGCATTTGATGACATTCGTTTTGTCCAAGTTCATTTTAAGACCTTTTCTTTTTGGAAGCTCTACTGAGGTCTCAGCCATGACTACTATATCGTCGGCAAACCGAATGTGAGAGATGTACTCGCCATTAATTATGATGCCAACCCAAGTATAAAGATCGCCAGGAGGACACGGTGGAGCATACGGTAGAGGTCTGTCCGGCTTGGGCGGAGCAACGCCGTGTCCTCACGGAGGCGATCGGCGGCGGCGATCTCTCGCTTCCAGCCCAGGTTCAGGCCATGGTTCGGAGCGAGAGTGCATGGGAGACCGTCACGTCCTTCTGCGAAGCAGTAATGCTTGCGAAAGAGGAGGCGGAACGCGTGAGGGAGAGGCAAGTTTCGTGCTCTCGTGCCCGTAGTCACCGCAGGATACGCCCCGGGTATTGGGAGTCGCAAGCCGATTTCCGGCCACCGTAGGCACGGGCCTGCGGACGGTGAGCGATGGGTAGCTCGCCGTCCGATAAGGACCAGGCCCGGGTCGACGGCACATTGTAATCCACGTGCGCCTCAAAGAGTTGTTAGCACCAACTGACGGGGTCCGTTAGGGCCAATCCTGCCAGGCTTGCGAGTTTGTCCGAAATGGATATCGTGGCCCTGGCACAGAGGCAAATGAAGGAATATGGGTGGGTTTTAGTCAGAGAAATTATTTGATAATTTCACACTCAAAAAAAAAAACCCAAGGTTAAAAATTAATAAAAAAAAGCTTATACATTCTACAGTAGCTTTTTGCAGAAAACCATTGTCCGGGGAATACCGTGAAAGGGGAATGAGGTGTTACGGAGGCTATAATAGTAACTTTCGAGAAATCAGATACAGTATACAGTCATTATAAGACATGTAAGAATATAAACCAGAATGACGTCCCCCAACTTATTAAAACCTTCACAAATCCTAATCTTAGCCAAATTCCTTCCACTATCTGCCATCGTTTATCATCGTGAAGTCGTGGCTAGCTCGTATTGTTGGCGTGTTGTCGCTCAACTTGTGCCCAAGTGAAAAATGACGTGTAAATATTAACAGTAGGTATGTACTTTTAGTAGGATTGTTATTAAGTTTAGCGTTAGCTGCGTTTGGGCTGTGTGGGATTAGGTAAGATAGCTGATTATACAGGGTGTTAAAGTAACTGCGTGCCATAGCTTACGGGTAGGTTCAGTATCGATAAAGGAACCCAGGAAAAAAAAAACAAAACTGAATACACAAAAAAAATATTGCAAGATCAACCTAATTTAGTACCTATTAACATAAAAAAGAAATCGTTTAGAATTAAAATTATTTTATTTGACTGTCCTAAGCCCGGTAAAGTACGAAGACACTAATTTTTATTATTTTTTTATCTTTCATTGCTTTTTTTTTCCTTGTTTCCTTTGTCGATACTGAACCTACCCCTAAACTATGGCACGCAGTTACATTAACGCCCTGTATATTATTTTTTTCAGGTTCTTTCATATTGTAATAAAACAATACATCTTTTCCGGGGGGATTGGGGCTAAGTAATAACATCCGCATGGGTCTATCGATCAGGTTAAGCTACGCTTGCCACGGTTAGTTCGTAGATGGGTGACCATCTTTACATACCAAGACCCATCCCTGCCTCAAAAACCACCTTAAGTCGTTGGTGTCAGCTGTAATTCTTTGACAGTCGTCACGGGTCGAGAAGCCCAAAAGTCTGACAACCAGTCTTACCAAGGGATATCTTATTACCCAGTTACTGGGTTATAGAGGTCAGATACACAGTCGCTCCATGTGAAAAACTGGTATTCAACTTCATCCGGTAAGACTGGAGGCCGACCCCAATATAGTTGGGAAAATGCTAGACAGATGAATCTTCTTTCGTCAATGAGCTCAGATTTTGATACAAAATTTTCTGACTGGAATAGATCACTCCTATATAGCAAAGTACCTATAAAGCAGCATATTTTGAGACCTATGGGTATTAGTTTATGTATGTTGAGCACCAGAATGCAAAGCAATCCACATTGTAAAAACCGGCCAAGTGCGAGTCGGACTCGCACACGAAGGGTTCCGTAACATTAAGAAAATGGCAAAAGAATCACGTTTGTTTTATGGGAGCCCCCCTTAAATATTTATTTTTATTTTTATTAAATTATTTGTTTTTAAAGTGAATATAAAATTAAATATTCTGTCTACCTGTTGCCGTTATCATTATAGAGCAAAAAAAAGCAAAATAAAGACACATTTATTGTATGGGAGCCCCTTTAAATATTTATTTTATTTTGTTTTTTAGTATTTGTTGTTATAGCGGCTCTATTGCCGCTATAACAACAAATACTATATACTTATACATCATCTGTGAAAATTTCAACTGCCTAACTATCACGATTCATGAGATACAGCCTGGTGAAAGACGGACAGACAGACGGCAGAGCCTTAGTAATAGGGTCCCCGTTTTACCCTTTGGGTACGGAACCCTAAAAATCATTATTGAAAGTGTTTAATAAAATAACTGAAACCAGTGCATTCTATCTCGTTAATTTATCTAAGAGCTGATAACATCTGCTAAACACATTTAAAAACCACAAAATAAGGCCATAATAACACCATCAAATAAAACTGAAGCATCTCACCTAACAATTTTAAAAGCACATCAATACACGAGCGATTGTGAGCGGCCGGGTAATGTGATAAAGCTTGTCCGCGGTTGCATGCTATTGGCAATTTGCCACAATTCCGCCACCTGCACGCCTCGCAGCTTGATCGTGTGCAAACACCCTTATTTGAGGTCTTTATGTCCCATTTGCATTACGATGTGACTGACGATACCATGTAAGTGTAAGGAAGAGTTGTGTATTGACTTTTGGTAATGGTCAAAACAGCTGAATGAGGGTTTTCTGAAATGACGTTCGCTAGGTCGCAGCACTGAGACATCAAGTCCCATCTTAGAGTCCCATTGACTTATAAACCTATGGACTTGCCATACCTTCAAAATTGGCGTGACTACTACAGAAATCAAGTGAATAGGCTCAATCGGGACTTTAAATAAAAGAATAGTGGACTGTATATAAATAGGTATAATGCCACAACCAACATGTACAACGTATGTAGAAACAGGAACAAAGTAATGCCCGTAGTGAAGCGCGTCTGTGAGCTGAGTGGTGTGGAGGTCGCGCAGCGGTCGTCGCGTACCGGCTCCGTACCCCGACACCCCGCGCCGTCCCCGCGGTCAATCACGCGCATATATGATGCGCCGACATCAAGTACTTACTTAAAATGGCCGCCTTTCGTAGGGTTGTTATTGAGAGTGCGAAAAGCAAGCAACCGTTTGACAGCACATTGCCGAGTTTTGTACAACAAAACATGGCAGTAAACATGGCGGCTGGTCACGCATGGACATGATTTTGACGGCATATAAAAGTCTAGGAGACGTTTTATTTTTGTATAGGACTCCGGCCATAACATGTACGCTTTAGAAAACCTGGGAAACCAACCCCTAAATACAATAAAGAATGTCTGTTTTCATAATAACTAATATTTTTAGGCACTAAATAAAAACTGAAAATGTTTGACGTTTTTCATGTTGTTACGAACATCGACAGCCAGCCATTTTTCGTCCAGAAATAATAAATAGCGTCAACGTGATATTGTTACATTTTTATGTAACGTGATTTCTGGACGAAAGCAGATTGCAAGTAAGACGACGCCATGATAAATATAATATGGCAATAATATGAGAAACTATAATGTTTTGTGCCGAAGTAATCAAGAAAATATTGAGGAAAGAATATTTTTCCTGAATTCGTGGATTTTTGTCCTCTTTTTTCATTACCGTACACTTTAGGGCCGAAAATGAGACATCTCTTTTAGTCCTTGACAAACATTTAGATGTCTCTTTTTTCATAGGTAGCTCTTGATTAGTCAGAAAGAAACAAAACGCTTAATGACATGTCTGTGTCGATATGATAGATACTTAGAATAAACTCTTCTTCGTATAGTAGAAACCATCTCCATAGTATTCCTACCCCAATGTCAAGTCCGGACACCTGTCAAAAGTGTCAAAGCGCCTATAGTATGTTCTATAATCGTGACTGAATGATAAACGAATGAATAAAACGAATGATTAATGTCATCATATATTTTTCAACACATTTTCTAAAAAAAATTACGAAGCCTGTATAAATTGTTCGAACATTAAAAATTACGCAGCATACAATGGAACGGACGGTAAAATAGGTACTCTCACCTAAGTACATGTTTTACCACTCCCTTCGTTGTATAGCGCCGTGCGTATCCTTTACGGTTTTTTTTAATTACCATAAAAATTATATAAGAATTCCACCAAGAAGTTTCAAATTACGAGAATAAATAAGCTGAATGATTGAAACTCCTTGGAAGCGCTTTTGCTCAATACGATTATCTCACTTTATTATTAAAGAGAAAATGAGACGAAAGATGTAGTACTAATTTTCACCATGTGCACGTGGCGCCATTTGCAAGTTCGCGCCATTTTCTTATTAGAAATGTCAAAGATTGTAGCAACTTTCCGACTGATATTTACAAAATAATAATATGAGTTCAAGCGAGGAATCCGATATTAATATGGAATCTACTGCAGCTGATATCTTGAATGAGCCGCCAAAATCGTGAGTGCTATTTAATGATTTACAATAATTTTATATCATGGAAGACTCGATGAAATACTCTATCATTCTCTTAAAATGTTTTGATGGCTTATTTTATTACCTATTGTACTGTTTTCTCGCAAATATGTTGAAAAATTCATGACTATAGTAAACCCTCGACTTAAAAACCAACTTACCGCACTAATATCATAAAGAACTGTTATATTCATTGTCGAAATGGAAGATCTTTTGTCAAAGTAGCGTGAACTGAAAACATTTTCATGAAAAGTCTCATTACAGGGAACTCTTTCTACTTAGTAAAAATAACATAGGTATCACGTCTCATTACGTTTTATTTTTGTAAAACGTAATGAGATGTATGAACGTAGGTAAATGAAGCAAAAGGAGTATGTAAGGATTGTAATGAAACACTTTTTCAGTACGAATATTTCTGTATTTATTTTCGTCCACACATACAAACTTAGTATTTAGCAATATTTAACGAACTATTTAATTAGGTACTCAATATAATATCAGTATATAATTTAGACTTCTTGAAGACAACCTTTAAGTTCCGAGGCTCGAAGAGAATTAACTGCGTGACGCCCCAAATATCATGATTTTCTTTCCATTCTGTTAAAAAAGCAGTACTTTTACCGTAACTCTCGAATGGGATAATTTTAAACTTCATAACTACCCTGATCTATAAAAATCATTTGAGACAAATCACTTAATTTCAATTATATAATTATTTAGTATTGAAAATCACTACAAATCTTATTAATATTTGGAAATCATGACAGCATCGTATCAGCGCGTTCTGCTGTTTCGGTATGGGGGAAAGGCGTTAGTTATGTTTGTATGAGTAATATGAATACAAAATCTCGAATTGGGATTGTGAAGTTTTCAACAGGCATCAAGCTGTGTCTCAGATCTTACTCAAATCATAGTTCAAAAGATTAAGTATCTACCTACGTACTTTTTGTATTATTGAGGGCTGTGTCATCTGATTATTGATAATGAGGCACCAGGTCCGGACCTGCAGTAGGTATTATATTATTGCCACTGTCGTCAAAATCTATAAAACTGTTGACTCTTGACAGCAATACTTGTGCATCTGCCATACCATACAAGATAATAATAATAAAATAGCCTTTAAAATCCATGACATGCAAAAACTACTTAATTCATTATTTATAATTATTATTATTACTACAATAAAGTCACAATCGGTATTAATTTACTATTATTCATATTTTAATCTATAATTCATTATTATTCATAATAATAAATACGTTAGTAAATGATGGGCTTTGTTTTTGTATAGAAATATTTGTACGCCATACCATGGCGGGTATGCTGGAACCAATATTGTAACATCTATTGTACCATATCCTAACAAATAATATTTTTTTTTTTTGCAAACTACCCCTAAGGCGAAATCTGTCTACGTCATTTTAACACAGTTTTAGCTGTCAAGATAAGCAGAATGAACACCAAACTTGGCATTAGCTTGTAGGCTATTCGCCTGACGTAATATTGGCAATTCGCCACTCAGCACCTACTTTCATTTCGAGCTATTGAGCTGTGATCGCGTGTGAACATCTTTATTTTACAAGCTTTTATTCACCTGTCCGGTGTCTCATCCTCATTTCAGCCAAAAGACGTCCACTGCTGGACATAGGCCTCCCCTAAAGGGGGGGGGGGGTTGCCATAATCGCCACACTTGGCAGGCGGGTTGGCGATCGCAGTATGGTGTTAAAATGCATAGAGAACGCTGCTGCCCATTCCCTAATAAGTCCATTAGTCGCCTTTTACGACACCCGCGGGAAGAAATGGGACGGTGCTATTCTTTCCGTCCGGCACCAAACGGACTGTCCGGTGTCTGTCTGTAATGAAATCTTGCAAATTAAACTTGACCCACTTCCCAGTTTCCGATTGAGCTGAAATTTTGCATGCACAATTGTCAATCGGATGACAATTCAATGTTATTATGACATGAACCTGATCTGATGGGAACACTGTAATAAAACGACGCAACTCCATCGAGTTTGGGCTCGTTTGATTCGTCTTGACAAAGACTCTAGTCCTAGATGATATCCTGGGTCTGATAATGGATTTTGGATTTGCCATTTATTTTTTTTTTTTACAAGTGCCTTGCAAGTGAAGGTGATAGTACAGATATTTAATTTAAACAAATTCGCTAAGAAGTACTAAATAAAATTAACGTAAACAAGAACTTTAATATTTTCTTAAAAGCTTGAGGCGTGAACGTCCTTCTTACACTTAAAGATAAAGCCTGACCCATTTGCAACAATTAAGCACCCCATAAAGCTTAGGCGAAAATTCATGGGAATCGAAAAAACAAATTTTTATGTTTTTTTTTTTAAATCCCCGAATTCAGACGTCACTAAACATCACTTTTCTCTAAACTCTCAAGTCAGATGGCCTTCATTGCTATTCCATTGGTGCCTAATACTTTAATTAATAAACATTTCAATGTAACCAAATTTTGTAAAACATCTAACAGTTAATAGATAAATGAAGAAGTGTATTAACCATTTTAAAAAATCATCTACGTCCATGAACTTTGACACCAGTTAGCTTAAAATTTTACTAAGGCATTAAACGTACAAATAACGGGAAAGACATCATCATTTAATTAGGTATTTAATGAGGTACAAAAATTTTAAAAAAATATTTAGAGTTGCCCATGTCCATGTCGACAATGCTGGAAAAGGTCAAATTTGCAAATTGTTGAAATATTAAAAAAATTTAGAAAATTTATCAACGGGTTTACGTCATCCCACTACTTCAATCCTACCTGCGTTAGGTTGCCAGGTCGATGCGTCCAGGTTGCAAGTTAAGGCGACGACAACCGACTTTTAATGATTTTATACTGAAGATCACGTCTATAAACGAGTTGTGTTAATGATTCGAAAAAAATATATGTTAAATAATAGCATTTTCTCAATAACTTAATATGTGAATATTTTAGATTATGTTTATATTACATAGTGAAATTAATTTGTAAAGTTATGTCTAACGCGGACAAAAAACTGAGAATGGCGCAAAATCTACCAAGCGTATTTTTCTGAAAACTTCACCAATTTAAATATAATATAATTGGATTATTGATCTATTAGTATACGCGTTTTATTAAAATACCTTTTGTTTTGTGTATAATAAATTAATAATGCGTCAAATAGGGGACAGCGCACCTTAGTGGGCGAGTCCTATTACTGGCTGAACGTACGACGCGTTGCGTGAGCTCAGTACAGAACACGCAAGCTAACCACTCAAGGTCACTGGCATATATCTGCGTCTTAAGACGGCCTCTTCATAGACCGCGCTTTTACCCAGAGCAGCAATAATAACCATTCCACGCTTGATGATTGCATTTTAATAGTTTCATGGCGGGATGTTGATTAATTAGTCATTATTCACGGTGCACAGATACCTAAATTTGCTACATCCTGTCTGTGTACTGGCAGTATTGTAGTGGGTACCTATAACGAATGTACTAATTTCATAGTATCCTGAGATACAGGAGATTATTAGCAAGCTCCCAAATGTCACACTTCCGTTGTCTAATTGCAAACTTGCAGTCTGCCATGTATATGGCCGTGGTATGTGATAATGCATCATTCTAATGCAGCTACCGAATTATATTAAATTTCCATCTCATACCGATTTCGACTATGGGGACTATTTCTGTTTCTGACGACATGGGCGTCTGTCCGGAGGTGGACGATGACCTCGTGAAGGCTGCAAGTATCCGCTGGATGCGGGAAGCACAGAACTCGTTGAAGTGGCGGTGCTTGGGAGGCCTATGTCCAGCAGTGGATGTCTTTCGGATGAAATTATGGGCGTTTTTCCCCAGCAGTCACTTTGAAACGAGATGACTCAAACTGAGCTTGAGGTCCCAGTAATGGCGTTGGTGGACGTACGCCCTATAGGTTAGAATAGTGCAGGGGTAAGCTATGCTTTTTTTTTTTTTTAAACGTTGCCCCACACTAGGAATTTCTCTTGTATTGTGGGTGCGTTTACAAACATTTAAATTCACATACACAAACAGCCAGACCCGAAACAACTACTTGTAGGCCATACAAATGTTTGTTCCGTGCGAGAATCGAAACCGCGACACGCAGCGCAACAGTCAATCGCTTAACTAACTGCGCCAACCGTGCCGTCTAAATGCTATGCTGTTGTCTTTGATTGAGATTTTTGGATGTAGTGATAGTCAGTCGCATTTATTATCTTTCTTTCCATCCAAAGGTCGGATTAGTCTCGACTAGTTTCAAACTACGACTCATGAGTAAAACTAGTACGAAACTAGCCGAGACAGTCGGACACATGAGTAAAACTAGTCCGAAACTAGTCGAGATTTATTCGACATATGAGTAAAACAAGTCCCAAACTAGTCGGACTAGTTTCAAACTAGCCACGACTAATGTAAAACTAGTACGAAACTAGCCGCAACTAGTCCGACACATTAGTCAAACTAGCCCAAAACCAGCCCACACTAGTTCAACACATGAGTAAAACTACTCCGAAACTAGTCGAGACTAGTTCGAAACTAGTCCGACACATTAGTCAAACTAGTCCGAAACTAGTCGTGACACATGAGTAAAGATTTTATGTAGTACCTATGAGCTGTGTCACAATTACGTTATTGGCGTACATTTTAGTATTAATCCATCTATTAAGTTCGTTGGCTTGAAGGATATTGAAATGAAATGAATTGAAATCGTTTATTCTGTAAATAGGATAATAGAATCATTTTTACACGTCATATTAAAAATTATAAAATAAGCCAGATGTAGTCGACACTTCCTATCTGACTAACCCTGAGAAGAAATGGCGAAACAAACTCAGGGGTCAGTCTCTTTTAAAGTCCAGACATAAACTTGGTCAAATCATGTGAATACCATGTAGATGCGTGTCTGAAATGGCTATTAAGTATTTTTTTTTTTGTTTAAACGTTGTCGCAGACTAGGAATTTCTCCTGTCTTGTGGTGCGTTTACAAACATTTAAAATGACGTACAAACAGCCAGACCCGGAACAACTACTTGTAGGTCATACAAATATTTGTTCCATGCGGGAATCGAACCCGCGACACGCAGCGCAGCAGTCAACGTTTAACCACTGCGCCAACCGTGCCGTCTTTATTATACATTGCTTCATAGGTTTTTTTAAATTCGTCTGCTCAACAACGTAAATAACGCACTGGACGTGAGTGAACTGTCAAAATGAAACCCACTGTGATCAATTGTCATTTTATTTGTGATAAGCAATTACCCTGCCGTATAAAAGTAGTACTTCTCACACAAAAAGGGGAGTGACAAGAACATTACAGGCATAAATAGTAGATTGTTGCACCGAGCGCAAAGTGAGTTATTAATGCACGATTACCTTAACTCACACTGATATTGTTATTTTTTAGGAAATCGTACCTATATATTTTTTTAAAATTTTGTAAATATGTGAGCACCATGTATCTATCACATAATTAATTTATCTGTCATTGCTTCATTCTTAACTCTTTTTATTACCTATTGTGGTATAGTAATTTTATTCTAGGTGCATCGTCTTCACTTAAAATTATATAATTAATGTACCTATAAAAATATTGTACTAGATTTTAAAAGAGTACCGGTGGAGTTTCTTGCCCATTCTTCTCCATCCGAAACTACCTTTTGGAAGGGGCGACTAGAATCAATTCTATTTTTTTGTAAATATTGACGTTCAAAAGTGCCTTTTATGTGCCTATTTGAAATAAACAATTTGACTTTGACACGAGTGTTATGTTGGTGCCCGAGCGTAGGCGAGGGCACTAAATTAACATGAGTGCATTAACTACTCACTTTAGCAAGGTGCGTAATCTACTTTTCTTTCAACTACCAATCTACCAACCGTGATAAATATGCCTACTCAAAATGAAAACAAAGTTTTTCACTAAGTCGGTTTTATTCAGCCGATTTTTATTTTTAACCGACTTCCAAAAATGAGGAGGTTCTCAATTCGACTGTGTTTTTTTTTTTTTTTTGTATGTTTGTTATGCGATTACTCCGTCAATTATGAACCGATTTTGAAAATTCTTTTTTGGTTTGAAAGGGTATACTCCCGAGGTGGTTCCATTGCCAACAAATCAGAATCTGATCAAGGGATCCCATGGAAATCGAGGGAAACCCTCAAATTTTAAATGCAAACCTATAGCGATTTGGGTATTTTTTATAGTAACTCATGCATTTGCTCTCGGAAAGCACCATTTGGTGAGATGGAACTGATGATGGAGACCACAGATGGCCACCGGAATAATATAATAATGAGTACCTATTTAACGGGTTGCGATTAAGCAATTTATGCTCGTCACTATGCATATGGTGAGTGGCAGTACTCCTCGTTCTTACCAGGAGAACTCCTCAACAATCAACGTTCCAACATCGGGAAAAGCAATATTTTGTAAACGGTGATGAGCAATTAACATTAGGCTATTGTAACTTAGATAAATTCTAAACTGACCCACTAAAAAGTGAAAAATAAAAAACTTTTTACAAAAAAATAATAACCGACTACCAAAAATAACACTACAAAGTGAAAAATAACTTTAATTTCGGAAGTCGGTGGCAAAAAACTCAAATACAGATCCAAAGACACCGACTTCCGAAATTAAAGTTATTTTTCACTTTGTAGTGTTATTTTTGGTAGTCGGTTATTATTTTTTTGTAAAAAGTTTTTTTCAGCCAGTATCTTTTTGATCATACATTTTATATTAAAGTTAATGGGAGACATTAAACCTCTGTGATCTATATCTAAATAAATATACAACCTGTTTTTTTTGATATCCCATAACTCTAGGGTTATATTCTGTAGGTAAATATAATACTAAAACTCCTAGAATAGGTGGTCCAAAAATGCATAGTTTCGGAGATATCATCAATCATAATTAAATTAGGTCAAAAATTGTCACCAGTATGACGAATCTTTACTTTTGCGAGGATGCCAAACTTCGCAGTAGTGTAGTAAAATAAATAGTAAAATAAAATATGTAGGTATGTTGGTATCGGGGTTTCCCGGCGGCAGCTAGTGAAGGGAAAGCTAAAATGCGACGTTGTCATATTTCACGTAAGGGTGTTTTACATTAATAATCGTGACTTTGCCGAATTATTTTGTCTGAAAAATGAAAAAAAAAATAACGAAGGATTGGAACATAACTCATATGCCAGTTGATTCTTTGATATGGCCTCAATCATACCCTAGAGTTATGGGATATCAAAAAAAACACGTTGTATATCGTGCACTGTTTTGGTTCTAAGCAAAAAATACGTGCCATGCAATGACATTACTACGTAGTTGAAAGAAAAATACTTTTTTACTTTGTTTCAGGTTGGACAGCGCATCACTTATTAGGTAACTGTTGCAACCAGACTTGATAAACAAAATTATAAGTGATAGTACTGATTAGTGAACTTGATAGACGAAAAATTCCTGACTATCCTTCCAAAAAGTTTCATATTTTACAAATAGAATTTGTATAAAATCAAAAACTCGACTGCAACTTAAGAGTTCAAAACAAGCTCACTTTTTAGGCATGCAGTAGAATGCAGTTGGTGGCAGTTATTTTAGTTAAATTTCAGATTTAAAGATTAGTTCCTGCCGGGTTTTTTTATAGTTTTTGTGTACCTACTCGTATTATAATACCTACTTTTGGAATCGTCTCCTAAAGCACTTTTTTATGAACATGGTCATGGTACAATAGTGTCTTTTAGAAACGTCACCTAAAGCACTTTGTTATTCATATTCATTTATTTCCGTTCCACAGGGTAAGGTCTTACAAGATGTAAGATCTAAGAGACGTAGACCCTGACAGGGCACAGTAAAAGTTATGTTAGATACATAGCTAAAATCAAAATTAAATTAAAATAAACCTATACATGAACACAATAATTACATTTGCATATAAGTTTTATGATGCCACATGGTCATCTAAGTAGTACAGTTAATTTTTTCACTGACGTCTATAATCCACCATTTTGATTTTATAATAAAAACAAAACGAATAGATAGACACCTCATGTATTAAAATGCATAGAGCTTCATCATTTTCGAGGGTATAAAGAATCCTAAGTACAAAACTACTAAAAATACATGGAGACATGAAGATACGCGTGCAAAACACAACCCTGACTTCGCTGTAGCGCAGTAAAACTAAGCCTTATTTCTTCCATATTCAGAAACTCAAGCACCCTACACCTCTGTACCCAAAGCAAGAGCAAACGAATCAACTCCACGACTGAGTTAATAAAGATCCCGTAAAACTGTTCTCGTCACTTTAATTGCGAAAACTCCGAATGGTATGCGAAAACTTTCGGGGAGCTCGGGAACGTTCGGGGAAGTTCGGCTGTTTCCGGATGCACTTTATTTTTGTTGTACATATAGCTATTTAATTGCATGATGTTAGTTTTACGATGTTAAAAGAAGTGAGGAAACGCGAAAAGCAGTAGGTATTTTCAAATTCAAATTCATTTATTTAACTTGCACATAATTCTTAAACATGTAAGTAACATGATATGAAATACTAACGAACAGGTGACTCTCCCTCATGCGTTCCGCCTCCTCCTTCGCGAGCATTACTGCTTCACAGAAGGAGGTGACGGCCTCTCCAGATGCACTCTCGCTCCGAACCATGGCCTAAACCAGGGTCGGAAGCGAGAGATCGCCTCCGTGAGGTTACAGCGGTGTTCCGCCCAAGCCGGGCAGACCTCCACCGTATGCTCCACCGTGTCCCCCGGGCGTTTCCTCCCGTTTTATCCTGAACAGGAACCTCCCGAAACAATCATGTTCGGTGAGGACCTGCGTCAGGTGGAAGGTGAGGGCACCGTGGCGCCTCTCTAGCCACTCTTCAAAGAGGGGGACTTATCACCACAGTTTTGGCGTGCCCAGCGCTGGGTTGCGACAATCGCACTCTCCATGCCGCCATGAGATCCCGCGGTAGCTTTGTCCGCTGTGCCGTGATTTATGCCAAACTTCCTTGTCTTCAACGTAGTCCTTAATCTTATAATATGCTTTTTTGATAAGGGCACGTTTGATGTGCGTTTTGAATTTTCCGCCACTAAGTTCTGTAACCGATTTAGGCAACTCGTTATAAAAGCGGATAGCTTTCATAAAAAAAAAGCTTATGCATACAAAGGAAAGCCCTGTAACTGTTTCATATAATTTACATACTTCCATTCATGAACGCTTCTGAAATTAAGCGACACCATTATTACTGCCATTATTCTTTTGTGTTTCCTCATGTACGTTATTATGGACATTAACCAGCCTCAATACTTCTATACTTGCTGGAAAGAACTGGAATGAACCACAACCTACATCCAATGATGATGTATGTCACTTCTCAAAATGCTTAAAAAATACATAACTACGAAAAATTACATGAAAACATATCAAAATTTACGCAGCAAAAATGCCATACTTACTTATTACGAGATATAATTTCAAACATTTTTACTGTTATGTCCCGACCGAATAAACATTAAAGCCCAGGGTCCTACACGGCCATAAAACTGCAGTATTATTGTCTTCTATGTCGCATAAAATTATGTGATGGGTTACGCGGCCATTTTGAGCATACTAAACATTTTAAAAGCTTCGTCTGAAGGGCACTACCTTAAGTCTTAAGGTCTAAGCATGTTATATTTAATAGGATGAGCAGGTATTCAAATGCAGCTTTGCTGATTATTGGCACATTGGCAGATGTGGGTGTTTATTATAGTAGGCTATTTCAGGTAGTATTTTTTAAATAAGAGGATAGACAGCATCTTCTTGTCTGCATTATATTGATAACGCACTAAAACCTTTACGTAGGTTTTTATACGGGGGGTATGTTATAATAATAATTAAATTCTTTATTGGGAGTAACTCATGATACTCTTAAAGTGTTAGTAACAATAAAATAAACTATCGTTATAGCGACAATCGTGGAAACTCTTTACACCATAAGTTCTGCAAAATAAAATAATAAAATAAATAAAAAAACCCGACTGCGTAAAAATATGGAAACAAGATTAATATAACATAATACAAAAACAATCTCATGCAGTAGAAGGAATAGGTCTTTATTGTTAAATTTAAGAAGATGCTTCCGACTGCATGACATTTATATATAAACATATAATTTTTGTATATTTTTGTAATCACTTTTTAAAACCCTTCATTTTCATTTTGATAGCTCACTGGATATGTACGGGAGACTTTTTTTAAACTTACATTTTGGTGCCAAAGATCCGCTATTTTCATTTTAATATAAAAAAGTGACATTCGAGCAATAAAGACGAATCTAACGACATAATCATTCATTAAAATCTGTTCAACTGTTAGTAGTAACGAGGGAACATAGGGACGGACACACATACATACATATATGTATACAGGTCAAACACATAACCCTTCTATTTGGCTTCGCCGCAGTCGGGTAAAAAAAAGTTATGAAGAGGCATCTCGTAGGATACCAGACTCGGAATATTATCTTTAGAAAATACCTTATTCAATTTAATTCATTTGGGTAGGTACCTACCATAAAACGTTTCAAAACTGTCATAACATTATACACTTTCAAATTAAAACAAAAGGCTCTTAAGTTAACATTTTAAAATTAATTTAAATTCTAAAATTATCTTCAAAAACGACATACTTAATGAAACGCTGAAACATATTTTATCATTAAAGTTCTAATCCTGTAATACGGTTTTACTGCTTTTATTACTTAATTTTAATTCATAATTCTCCTCTGGCTTTTAATAAGAGCAAGTTATTTCAATTTAAAATAATTAAGTGTTAATGTTTGAAATATTATAAACGCAGTTTGAAATGTTAGTTAGTTGAAATGATAATCTTTTTCTTTGTAACAGTTAGTAAGGCAGGTTCGCAGTGCGGTTATGGAATGCCTTGCCCGTGTCGGTAAGGCGTGCTCAATCTTTGTCCACTTTTAAGATTCAGGTAAAAAAAACACGTCCTCTTTCCTTAAACATCATCATTACGTCATAATACAGTTCCCTGCTCTTGTTTCATGTGTATTCTTGTATATAATATGTAATATTAGATATGTGTATGCTTTGTGTAAGTATGTATGTTTTTATTGTATATGTTAATGGTACACCACTGACTACCTGCAGTATTGTCTCTCCTGTTCCCTTTAATCCATCCAAAGGTTGTCTGTAAAAGAACACTTTTAGCGATAAGACCGCCCATTGTGTCACCCTATGTAAAATTTAAACATTTATATCTGTAACTTTTATGGTATACATATTAAAAAGTATTCTATTAACTTGTAAGTAATCCTTAGCTAGATTTGCACACCATATTTGTACGCCTCCTGGCATAACATAGCGCTCTGTTTATCAACAATAAGATCTGTATTTCTTTACCTATGTTAACAAATAAAATAAATAAATATTCTATTCTAAGGCAGGGGGTAGTCAGAAGCCCAAAATCTGAAAAGCAGTCAGTACCAAGGGGTATCATATTAAGGCTCGTACAGACTTGCGCAATAGGCAGCGCGACACTTTCTATGAAGTTTTCATAGAAATTGTGCTACTAGTGTCGCGTCGCGCCTGTCTGCGCCTTTACCTGTTAACTGGGCTGTGGAGGTCCAGATAGGCGGTCGCTGCATGAAAAATACTGGTATTCAACTCCATCCAAGACTGGAATCCGACCCCAACTTAGTTGGGAAAAGGCTAGTCTAACCACGTGCTGCAAAGGTGGCTGGGACAGACTGGATGCGGAAGGCGGAGGACAGGGTGTTCTGGCGCAGCCTGGGAGAGGCCTATGTCCAGCAGTGGACTGCGATAGGCTTAGTTGATTGATTGAACCGCATGCAGTTGAATACCAGTATTTTACATGGAGCGACTTGCCTATCTGACCTCCACAACCCAGTTAAGTACTGGCTAACACGATACCCCTAGCTAAAACAGGTTGTCAGTCTTTTGGGCTTCTGACGACCCGTAACGACTGTCAAAGATCTACGAATGACAGCCGGGACCAACAGTTTAAAGTGCTTTCCGAGGCACAGAGGGGTCTTGATAACTGTAATGGATGGTCACCCATCCGCGAACATACCGTTTGATACTATGCTACTGATATTAATATTCCTTTTTTTTAATATCCCTCTTTTTAATATTCCTTTTTTTAGGGTTCCGTAGTAAACAAGGAACCCTTATAGTTTCGCCATGTCCGTCTGTCTGTCTGTCTGTCTGTCTGTCTGTCTGTCTGTCTGTCTGTCCGTCCGTCCGTCTTTCGCCAGCTTAGCTCAGAGACGCTTAGTCCTAGAAAGCTGTAATTTGGCATGGGTATACATATTAATCATGCCAAAAAATGGTAAAATAAAATTATGAAAAACATTTTTTTTTAGGGTACCTCCCTTACACGTGAAATGGGGATGATATTTTTTTTTCTCTTCTATTCCATGGTGTGGGGTATCGTTGGATAGGCCGTTCAAAAATATTGTGGGTTTGGGAAAACCATTTTTCAATTAAGGGATCCGTTTGGGTAATATTAAGCTTTAAAGTGCTAGTTTTTGTTAGAGTCAAGTGTCCCCCCCCCCCCTGCCAGCTAAATGGTTGGTTTTGGATATGTGAAAAAATTCATGGCAATAGTATATATAACGAAATTAAAAGGAAAACTATCACAGCTAAGTAGGCTTCACAAGTTAACGAGTAATAGTCGACCAACTTAAATTTGCAGTTGGAGAATTGACCGTAACGTATATCGATGTATGGGAGAGCATGTTTTTCAACTACAATGTTAAGTTTGTTTTTGGGATAAATTCATCCCAACCACGGAACCCTTCATTGTGCGTGGTCCGACATGCACTTGGCCGGTTTTTTATTTTTTACAATGCTAGTCTTATAATTTACCAAATTGTCTCATCGTGTATCTGTCGAGAACGTGGTTGATTTCACATTTGTATCATTTCGGTATCCTATCTCTTCGTAATTCTTGATGTGTAATTGTTTGTATTCCCGAATAAATAAAATAAAAATACCGCGGCAAGCCACCCAAAAAAAAAAAAGCGTAGCTTAACTTTTATCAACCCCTGCGGCTGATATGTTTTTCTTTTTGTTTTTAAACGTTTCCCCACACTAGGAATTTCTCTCTCACATACACAAACAGCCAGACCCGGAACAACTAGGATTTGTAGGTCATACGAGTATAAACATTTGC
Organism: Tiliacea aurago; assembly: GCA_948098905.1. Lineage (NCBI taxonomy): Eukaryota > Metazoa > Arthropoda > Insecta > Lepidoptera > Noctuidae > Tiliacea > Tiliacea aurago. Next base: position 25,600,156 of record OX402581.1, on the reverse strand, counting down.
TCCGTGCGGGGATCGAACCCGCGACACGCAGCGCAGCAGTCAATCGCTTAACCACTGCGCCAACCGTGCTTCTAGCCACAAAGCCCCATACCAGTACTATTACTTATTCTGTGCCTATACACACACTAGCGACAGCATACTAATACAGGAACAAATTGTTTCATGTCCACGCGTAAGTTGCGGTCGTATTCATAATGCAGACGACAAAGTTTTTATCGCCCCTCCCGCCGGTTTGCTACCGGTGAAATAGGGATACGAAGTGCCCCGAAGGTCAGCGAGGATTGCCGAAGGATTATGGAAGGTTAGACGCGTTTAAGGGGGATGCGCTAAGGTAGCCCGAGAAATTCAAATTTTCTAACGTTTATTTTGCAATTTGCAGGTCAGTAACAGGTCGCATGTTGGTCTAAATATGATTCGCGGCCGTAACAAATATGGCTTTACAGAACTATTATAATTAGAATCAGCAATACAAGTCTCAAAGTTCGTAGAATCCTATTGAATGACTATATCATGGAATATGCCACAGCTTAAAATTGCAAAAAAAGTAAGATTTGAATTTTGCGGGCTACATTAGCTCATCCCCATTACAGGGTTAGGTTTTTTAATTATTTATTTGAATATTTTTTTACTCATAAAATGAAATAAATGGGCTCATAGTTGAATAAAAAAAGCCGCGAGGTGGCCTGTGTCCCAGCAGTAGGAACATTAATTTATAGGTTGATTATGGACGAGTCGATCAAAAATTGCTTGATAAGCTTATCGGTCCGCAGAAGGGGGGAGCATCCATTACATACCATGTATCCGTGCCTCCGAAAGCAAGTTCCCGGTCCCGGTCATCCGTAGATCTTTGAAAGTCGTTACGGGTAGTCAGACTCAGACTGAAATTACACTGGAAGCCGACCCCAAACGTATTTGGGAAAAGGCTAAGAAGATTGATTGATTTTTTTCAATCATTACGTAGTTTCTGTATTCTTAGCGCAAAAGCAATCGTAACTTCCTAACTATCTAAATATTTATAAGAAGAAACAGCCCAAACCGCTGGGTCTAGAGATTCCAAATTTGGCACGCAGGTTCCTTATGAGGTCTAGGGGTGCACTAAGAAAGGATTTTTGGGAATTCCACCCCTAAAAGGGTCAAATAGGGGATGGAAGTTTATATGAAAGTCCGTCAGTTTTGAAGGTAGATCCTACCTTCAAAACTGACGGACTTTCATATAAACTTAAAATTTTGTGTTTAGGCTGACGTTTGAAAATTAATTTACAGGTGTCTCAGCGTTTTTGTTGATTCCACCCCCAAAAGGTTAAAAAGGGGGATGAAGTTGTATATGGAAAGTCCTTAATTTTCGAAGTAAAAATCACAAAATTTATTATCCAGGCTTATTTTTTTTTTTTTTTGGAAACTAACGCAACGATGTTGTTAGAATCAACCCATAAAGGCCCGGTCCCACTTAGACGGACCGTCTGTTTTTTTTACACTAAGACGGTCCGTCTAAATGTGAACATTGTCACATAAATTGTATTGCCACTGGCATATCTCTGTCTCTTTAGACGGACCGAGAAAACAGACGGTCCGTCTATTTATGTCTATGTAGGAACGCGCCCTTAGGGGTAAAACGGAGGATGACATTTTGTTTGTAATAAAGTTCTTTATCTTTTAATTAAGTTCAAATCACCAATATTTCGGCTTATGGTTGGAAACTATAAATAGGCATCCGCTAAGAAGGGATTTTTCGAAATTCAACCTTTAAGGGGGTGAAAAAGGGGGATTTTGTTTGTATGAAAAAATGTATTCCTTGAGTTAATAAGTTTCAAACTTGGTACGTATACTAACCTAAACCTACCAAAGTAAATGATAAAGTTTGTTTTTTTTTTGTTTTTTTTAAACTACCCCCTAAAGGGGGATAGGGGGATGTCAAAGTTTGTATGGCAGGATTTTAACGCGTGGTCTGATTAAGGCGGCGGTAAACGACTTTTGATGATTTCATACTGAAGATCACGTCTAAACCAGTAGTGTTAATGATTTGAAAAAAATATACATACAAGACACGCGCGAAAAACATAACCCTTCCTTGGCAGTCGGGTAAAAACAGCATTTTCTCAATGACTAAATATGGGAATATTTTAGATTATGTTTATATTACGTGGTGAAATTATTTATTAAAGTTTTGTCTAACGTGGATAAAAAACTGAGAATGGCGCCAAATCTTAGCGTATTTTTCTGAAACCTTCACCAATTTAAACATAATTTAATTATTGATATTTTAGTATACGCGTTTTATTAAAATACCTTTGTCTTGTGTATAATAAATTAATAATGCGTCAAATTGGGGACAGCGCTCCTTAATGGGCGAGTCCTATTACTGGCTGATCGTACGACGCGTTGCTTGAGCCCAGTACAGATCACGCAAGCTAAATTCTCAAGGTCACTGGCATATATCTGCGTCTTAACTCGAAACTCGGTATTTTACATACAATAAAGCTCACAGAATATAAAGGCGGCATGTTTTTGGGTTTATTCAAATGTAACCCCTAAGGGGCAAAAGGTGGTAATTAAGTTTTAGGGATAGACTCGAAATTCGCCGCTAAATTGAGGAATTTAGCGGCAAATGACGAAGACGCCACACGCACCCGCCACATGCGTCTGCAATTTACCGGCGAACGTCGAAGAGCGGTGGCCGCCACAAAGCGGTGGCCGCCAAATAGCGGTGGCCGCCAAATAGCAGTAGCCGCCAAATAGCGGTGGCCACCACATAGCGTTGCCCGTCAAATAGCGGAAGCCGCCACATAGGGTCAGCCGCCACATAGCGGTGGCCGCCAAATACCGGAGGCCACCACATAGCGGTGGCCACCAAATAGAGGTGGCCGCCACACAGCGGTGGCCTTCAAAATATAGCGGAGGCCGCCAAATAGCGGAGGCCGCTACATTGCGGTGACCGCCACATGGCGGTGGCCGCCAAATAGTGGAGGCCGCTACATAGCGGTGACCGGCACATAGCGGTGGCCGCCAAATAGCGGTGACCGCCACATAGCGGTGGCAGCTACATAGCGGTGGCCGCTACATTGCGGTAGCCGCTACATAGCGGCGACCGGCACATAGCGGAGGCCGCTACATAGCGGTGGCCGCCAAATAGCGGAAGCCGCTAAATAGCGGTGGCCAATGAATAGCGGTGGCCGCTACATAGCGGTGGCCGCTAAATAGCGGTGGCCGCTACATAGCGGTGGCCGCTACATAGCGGAGGCCGCTAAATAGCGGAGGCCGCTAAATAGCGGAGGCCGCTAAACAGTGGTGGCCGCTTTATAGCGGTGGCCACTACATTGCGGTGGCCGCTTTACAGCGGTGACCGCTACATTGCGGTGGCCGCTACATAGCGGTGGCCGCTACATAGCGGTGGCCGCTACATAGCGGTGGCCGCTACATAGCGGTGGCCGCTACATAGCGGTGGCCACCAAATAGCGAAGGCCGCTACATAGCGATGGCCGCCTCATAGCGGTGGCCGCCAATTAGCGGTGGCAGCTACATAGCGGTGGCCGCTACATTGCGGTGGCCACTACATAGTGGTGGCCGCTACATAGCGGTGGCCGTTACATAGCAGTGGCCGCCATATAGCGTCCGCAATATAGTGGTAACCGACACATCGCAGTGGCTGCTACATAGCGGTGGCTGCCACATAGCGGTGGCCACCAAATGGCAGTTGCCGCCACATAGCGGTGGGCGCCAAATAGCGGTGGGTGCCACAAAGCCGTGGCCACCAAATAGTGGTGGCCGCCACATAGCGGCGGCTGCCAAATAGCGATGGGTGCCACATAGCGGCGGCCGCCAAACAGCGGTGGGTGCCACATAGCGGTGGCTGCCAAATAGTGTTAGCCACCACATAGCGGTGGCCGCCAAATAGTGGAGGCTACCATATAGCGGTGGCCGCCAAATAGACGTGGCCGCCACATAGCGGTGGACGCCACATAGTGGTGGATTAAAGATTTTTCAAAAAACCCCTTTCAGGGGTACAGTAAGTTTATATCAAAATTATAACGTGGTGGATTACAGCCCATTACCTCTCACAGAGAGGAGGCCTGTGTCCCAGCAGTGGGATCATTATAGGCTGATTAAGCATAAAGTACTCAAACTGCCAAATCATCACTAAAACTAACAGACAAGACGGTTCCTAGCTACCAATTGTTAGAATTTAGTTGAAATGAGATATGCAAAGTGTATTATTTATTTTTGAAGTGTAATCTTATTGTTGAGTGGGTATGATGACAGTCATTTTTACGTTAGATATGACTGTCATCCTATACCACTAGATGGCGTTACTTTTGGTATGGTTAGGATCTATTTATTTTGTTAAACATTGATTTTACATTTAAAGATAATTATGCATTAATTAATTCCTGTATTTTATAACGTTAAAACTAATATTTAGAATCGTTTTGGTTTGTATTCAAGATGTCAATTAATGATACTGTTTTATCAAACAAGATGGCGCGCTACATCCGGTCCTCACTCTTGTTGGTGGCCGGCGTAGCGCGTTGGCTCTTGGGTAGACATGCGCGAAATGTGTCAGTGAAAAGAAATGAATGAAGTATATCTTTTCGCTTAACGAAGTAGTCCACTCATTTACTTCAGTACTTCATTTAGTTCAGCAAATCAGAACGATTCGATAACGAGAGACTGAATGATAAGTTACCGCGAATGACGCACTTCTCTAGTTCTGTTTTATACCTATCTTCTATCTCAATTTTCCTTCATACTTTATATAGGCTTAGTTAGGACCATGATATATGAATCTAAGCAAAACTATTTTCATTAAGTAGTATGTTTTCTGTTGAATGTGTATAGTTATACCTTTTTGTATAGGTTGGCGTAAGTATTTGAAAATCGAAATCACAGTTGCTGCGAACGAAAAGATATACTGAACTAAATGAAGTAGAGACACATTTGAATGACTACTGATTGAATGATAAGTTTATTTTGTGAAATGAAGTAGTTCATTTCCTTCAATCGTTCGCGAACTACCCATGTCTACTCTTGGGTCAGTCTGTTACTAACTGTGGTGCAAGCAAGTGATGTTATAAAAGTATTAAATGTAGCCGTAGCATAAAAGTGAGTTTAATTGGAACCGATCCAACACAATTGTGTGATAGAAGGATGATTATGTTTATTTATTTATTTATAAAGATACACCAACAGCTTCTGTATATAAAATATCAAATAAAAGTAGATAACAGTCATGAGCTTATACAGTTGCGAATAACAGGTGAACCAGCATTCTCAAATACAGTGCTAACCTATGGTAAGAACGAAATTAAACAAAACTTATAAAAATAAAAATTATGCGGTTTAAACTATATGAACAGAAGTACAATATGACACAAGCAATAAGGTTGCAAGAAATACCTACATACTAACACAACAAATCTTTAGATTATATTATATGGGTTGCGTGCTTTGGGACCTTAAAATTTGGGATTAAAAAACATTTACGGAGGCATGATAAATGTCAACATGTGGAGTGGATTTTATACAAGAATTCATGTCTCGGCTGAGCCTATTGAGAGGTGAGTTTTTTTTTTAAATGTTTTACATTGCTTTTGTTTTAAATCACGGGTAGGTAATGAAAAGGATACGATCGTAAACAAAATCTCAGACTTTCTCAGAGAAAAATATCTACCATCCATTAGAACGTCCAGACTTTTCCAAAAAAAAACTTCAACTCATCAGAGCAATGCGCGAAAACCTTCCCGCGTCATCACGGTCCGCGGTAAACTTTTATTTATTCCAAAACTTGTTTCATTTTTCTTTGCGCACATTCGAAAGAAGAATAAGGCCAGATGTACACTGCAGAAACACATAAATAACACCACATAAAAGATGTATGAAGACAAGCCCACTTCAAGAATTATTTACTAGAGGCCAGCTTGGGAAACCTCCTTCGGTTTTTTTTCTACCCTTTTAAACAATTCCGTGTGTCGTGCAGGATTAGGGAAGGCTAACTTAAAGCCGCACTCCTTTTAAGGTTACAGGAAAATTTCCTGCGAGTTACTGAGTTGTTAAAAAGTTGTAGCCGCTCGTAAAATGCGGAAATTGCTGCTTATTTTCCCAGTTTGAGGAGTTTGGTCCATATTTTGTTTAATTACTTCCTGTATTACGATGATGCAGTTATTCGTTAGATGTAAATATTAATATTTTTACTCTTATAAGTTATAACGCATAAATCAACAGCTCTAATTTGTATAAAAAAGACGTCTATTCAAGAACAAATCTACGTCAGATCGATGAACGTTAGCGAAAGCCATTAATCTTTTAAACACAAAACTAAAGTTTCTAAATCCGCACCATAAAAAACAAATCTACATTGGAATTTAGAACAGTTACTTCCGAAGTTGGAGAAAAAAGAAAACAAAAGTCCCAGAAATCTTTGTACGAAAAATTCAACTATTTCAATTAAGAGTCTCGTAGCGTTCCATTTTCGAAACTTTGTTTTAAATTGCAGCGCCAGAAGCCGAGTTCCGAAGTCATTCCGAACGGTCCCATTCGACGTTCCGCCGGTAATAAGGTTCCGACACGTCCCGACCTTTTACGATCTTTAACGAAGTAATCGCTTCTGATCGGTGATAGGAAAAAGTGTGCAAATAGCTTATTCTCTCTCCTTCCGAGAGTTCACTTTTTTCAGTCAGGAATTCATTTTAGTTTAATTGTCTGACATTTATTAAAATGGGGATAAGTTTGGAACTGCATCTTCGGTAAATTTTGGAAGTCAATTAAAAGGTACAGTACAAATTATAACATCAGTTGTAAGAATTGTAAATTAAACAAGAACCGCCTTATTACAAAACAAGATTTATATTTTGACATGACTTAAACCATGCAGCCAGTTTTTGTAATAAGAACGAAACAGTGATTGAAATAGCGTTCTTTATACAAAACTGAAAACTTAGTTCGGTACTAAGTTGTCAGTTTTGTGTTTAGGAACTTTACTATAGTCGGAATAAAGTTCGAAATTCAATAATGCCTCCATGTTTTAAACCTTGGTCTAAAGATAAACCTTGTTTTGTAATAAGGGGGGAAATGTTTAGTTATTTCTGATTAAACGAAGCAAAAGGAGTAGATATGTAAGGATCGTAGCAGGTGGAATTCTGTAGTTTCTGCCTCCCCCCATGGGAAGACGGCGTGAGTTTATGTATGTCTAGTTATTTCTTTTTCATAATCGACCTTGCCCTGAAACATATCCTATTACGTTTTACGACAACAGATGAACAGACAAAAAAACGGCCAAGTGCGAATCGCACTCATACACGAAGGGGTCCGTACCACAGTACAATATTTTTTTGCGTTTTCTTTCGCGCTTTTTTGTCAGTCTTTAATTGTTTACTTTATTTTATTTATTTGTTGTTATAGCGACAATAGAAATACACAATCTCTGAAAATTTCAACGATCTACCTATTACGGTTCATGAGATACAGCCCGATGGACGGACGGGACGGACTGACAGATGGACAGCGGACGCTTAGTAATAGGATTTCGTTTGGCACCCTACGGATACGGAACCTTAAAAACACAACATATTCGTATAACATTATACGTATCTAAATACCCATTCTTTTTGACGGCCGACAGCTTTCGGGAAAGTTATATTTTATGCAAAAACTTATTTCATATTTCTTATTCAAAGTTTCGCGGTACAGAAAAAGTAACGACTATCGTTATAAAGTGAGGTACCTTAAGGCTGTATGTGGAGACTGTGGGTAGTTGTATGTGGAGAGTGTGGGTAGTTGAAAAAAAAACCTATTAAAAGTCCTGGGATTTATCAACGTTTAACTTTTTCACGTGGATGTCGAGCTGAAATTAGTCGAGTTACGACATTATGAGAGGTTGGTTGTGTTCACATTTTTTGGGAAAATATACTTTCTCTTATTTTTCACTTTCTTTTTGACAAAACGGTCCTGATATGGAAGAACATCGTAAGCGACAATGTAGGTATTTCACTTTTACACTGTGCCGTACTGCTAAAGTAATTTAGGTCCTAATGCAAAGGTCCGTAAACTTAATTAATTATAAGTAAAGCCTAACGTCTTTTTCAATATACAGGGTCAAATTAAATTAGTTAGCGAAACTCCGCAGACGTGATCGTTATCGATAAACATGATCACACAAGAAAGAAATTAATTTGATGAGTTTTTTTTTGGGGTGTAACTGCAGTTAGTGTAGTCAGAAAATTTGTTTTTTCTTTTGTATACTTCATTGACGTGATGGGTACCGATATCTCAACATGATGAAAACAAAAGAAAACAGATCATTCTCAACTCATACTTCAAGTAACAACATTATAAGCGGTGTTTTGATTTGTTTTTTTTAGATATCGATACCCATAATGTCTGCGAAGTTTCGCTAGCTAATTTAATTTGACCCTGTATACAAAAACCGGAGTGCACTATGTAAACTATAAAAAATAATCAATAAAATACCTCTCCTGTAAATTTTAATTTATGTCGCTTATGACGTTCTTCCATAATAGGCTCAAAAATATGACATGCGTCGTTTGTACAGGCACACTTACTTAATTTTAAGCTTTATTTATCTTTGCAGCCGCAGCAGCTTTAAGCTAGGACACAGTCATATCTACCCAAAAACATTAAATGAAAAGTTTAGTACCGACCTGAAAAAATAATGATCATAAAACATATTTTATTTTTTTTATTATTTATTTGATTAATCATATCTTAATCTATGCTAAGTAATAATTTTCTCTATTTTTAGGGTTCCGTACCTCAAGAGGAAAAAACGAATCCCTTATAGGAACACTTCGTTGTCCGTCTGTCTGTCTGTCAGTCTTTCAAGACCCTTTTTCTCAGGAACGCGTGTAGGTATCAAGTTGAAATTAATATCAAATAAGAAGTCTATGGTCCCTTGGAGCTCTAAAAAAATCAAGCTTTAAGTCAACGCAATAAAAAAATACGGTGATTGACATTATTGCAACATATTTCGATACTCGCAAATAAATCAAAACCTACAGGGTACTTCCCGTTGACCTAGAATCATAAAATTTGGCCAGAAGCAAGGTCTTACAGCAAAAGTATAGGAAAAAGTCCTAAAATTGTAAATTTGTCTGTCTGACCATCTGTCTGTCTGTCAGTCAAACAATACCCTTTTTCTCGGGAACGCGCGTATGTATCAAGTTGAAATTAATATCAAATATGTAGGGCCACGGTCCCTTGAAGCTCTAAAAAAATCAAGTTTCTAAGTTAACGCAAAAAAAAATACGGCCATTTATGCGACATTATTGCGACATATTTCGATACGCGCATGTAAATCAAAACCTATAGGGTACTTTCCGTTGACCTAGAATCATGAAATTTGGCAAGAAGCAAGCTCTCACAGCACAAGTATTAGAAAAAGTCCAAAAATTGTAAATTTGTAGTTTTATCACATACAAAAATAGTTTTTTCGATTACAAACTTATATTTGCAGTTGGAGAATTGACTGTGACGTATATCGATGTAAGGGAGAACATGTTTTTCAACTACAATGTTAAGTTTGTTTTTAGGATAAATTCATCCTAACTACGGAACCCTTCATTGTGCGTGGTCCGACACGCACTTGGCCGGTTTTTTTATAACAAAAATCACTAATATTAATACATTTTCCGTAAGATTTTACAAAATTGTAATTGTTGGGTAAAAAAAAATCCAGTCTGCACAAAAAAGTAGGCTACCTATAATGAAAATAATATATAATAAAATAATATAAACATGGGAGCATCTGCAGCCAAACTAGGTGAAAAATTTGTATCTCGGCCTCTCTGATAATATATCGGAGAGGTTTGGGCATACAGCGCATGTTGTATTATTTCATTATAGGTAGCCTACTTTTTTACACAATACATGGTTGTTACAATGTTAATATTGTTGATGACATTATTATATTATTTTTCATTTATATTGGTTTAAAATATTAAAAATAGTGGCCCATCGGCATCTGGAACAGGGTCCAAGCTGCCGGTAGTCAAGGCTCTAGAGAGAGGAACCTCCTCACTATGCGTGCCGTGTCGACGAGTACTTCTTTCTGAATCAAGCCCTATTGTAACTTTACTTTAATTATTATAATTACGAGTTATTAGTACAGTCATACCTACTCAAAAACATTAAATGGAAAGTTGGTTATATTCCTGAAAAAAGAAAGATCATAAAACACATTTTATTAATCATAATTTATTATCTTATTCTATGCTAACGTAAATATTAAGTATTCACTTTTTTGTTTTGTGTCTGCTTACTCTATAACGTCGAAAGTTATCCATCGAAAGAATTTCGACGGAAACGTGTCGAAATTGAGCCAAGTCCTTTATTTTCGAAACAAAGTACTGATATTTTTCCAATAGTTTTTTGTTTAGAAGCCTTTATTAAAAAGTTTTGCTTACAGAGAAAACTTCGAAGGAAAAAGGGATATATTTTTGTTATACTGGCATCAAATGTGACCTTGGACTGTTTATTACTCTCACGTTTTTTGAGTTCGAACAGACCAGTGGACCCTCAGGGGATCTACTCCGATAAATCCGAAGTATCGGCCGAATGTTCGGCCGTTTCCTGACTATGGCTGACTACGGCGAATGAAAAATTAAAACGACGGTCAGAAAGATAAGTCAAAGTCAAAAACGTGAACTGAAGTCGGGATGCAAAGACAAATAAGCAAACTTTGGAAATAAAGAAACGGCCGAACATTCGGCCGATACTTTGGATTATCGTTTCAGAGTATGCCCCAGGAAACGATATTGGGTAACAGTAGGTCATGTGAAACTAAGCAAAGCTGATTAAATCGTTGTTTTACTCCTCAGTCAATCCGATAAAAAAAAACTGATTACATTTTTTTTTAAATCTGGTTTTATGCAGCAGGTCAAGATCTGCAACAAGACTCTACTAATTATTGTTTTGACATGAACTTTATGATTTAACTAATCTAAGATTTATTACCTACGTACACTCAAGTATACCTACTTGTCAAAAATAATAGGCCCGTTTTGACATTTAACTTGAATCTATTTATCGTGAGTATCTTTATATCGTATGGTTACTTCACTAGTCACGTCGCGATTGTGACTAGTGAAGTAACACGCAGCGAAGTAACAGGAACAGCAGGCAAAAAATAATAGATTTGTTGACAACTTTAGTACCTACCTATCCCCCAATTCTTTCTAAGTTTACCAAACATTTGGAGTGCACTGCACATGAACCAATATTTGAGGTCTATGACAGTGCAAACAGTCTTCAAAAACACGTCTTTGGGTGCACCGTCAGAACGATTGAATTACCATAGTACATATTTACCGTCATGGTGTGTTCTTTAATTGGGTGTACAGTGAATATGTTATGGACCAAGTAATAAATAGGGGCATTTTTCATAATAATAATAATAAAACCATTTATTTTCAGGTTACAAAGACCTATAGATGAATATCTTAACCTAACTTGTATACATTATATTAACAATTGGGTTAGTAAATAAAACTAAAGATTATGTTAGTATCACTTAGAAACACTAAGTCATTGTGTGTTCTGGTGGCACCGGACCGCGAAAGCGGCGGAATACCACATCCTGAGGCCAAAAGCTTTCTTCCATCATCTGAGGCAGGTACACGTTGGTATGCGCACCACAAACGCCTTAAAGTTGACGTTGCGATGTTGATAATGCCCGCGCATTATGAATAATACTCGTATGAGAAGCTACTTAGGGCGAAATAATTAATTATAATTTGAACTTCCTTATTTATCACATTGCCTCGTCATTATAAATATTGCCGTGTGGTCTTTGTGCAATCTGATAATACACACCCCAGTGTTCCGTTCCCACACTTCCACTGGGGATCTTGGGATCTGTTATTACTTCCGCAATCCCCGGCTAGTGCCGGCCCGCCTCTGTGGCCCACCTCAAGTCTGGGGTGAGGTGTTTGACCCCCCCCCCCCCCCCCCGGCAACGTCTGTAAGGGGCGCGTGTGGAACACTACGCGCCGCCACCTCGGGTCCAGTGAGATACGGGGTGGCGGACGTCCCCTAGTCCGCCGTCCCTGGACCCATTTAGGGGGGCCGGAAGAGGGCATTATCTGCCCTCTGCTGACGCCCAGTGCGCCTGCTGCGGGCCTTGTGAGCTGACGAGATCTCCCACTCCCTTTCCGCAGCCTCCTTCTGCGACACTGTTCTTACCTTTTTTTCTTTGTTCACGGGGTGGAAAATCCTCATGGATGTGAGCTTAAAAACCACCCCAGTGTTCCCCTCCCACACTTGCACCGGGGATCTTGGGATCTATTATTACTTCCACAATACCCGGCCAGCGCCGGCCCGCATCTGCGGGCCACCTCAAGTCTGGGGTGAAGTGTTTGAGCCCCCCCCGCGACATCTACAATTTTGAAACAAATACTGAAAGTGGTTCTTTACCTATAAATCCAGGCTGAGAAATAAACCTATCTAGCTATTTATTTCTAGACACCAAATTAAAGGGTTTACAGCCCACTTGTGGCTACTGATATTAACATTTTTATCGAAGAAACCGTAAACTATATTTTATTTTCAGTTATCTATTCATTGCCAAAAGAAGCCATTTAGAACCGTAAATATACCTTATCCCAAAAAGTTAAACCTTTCTAAAAACCTAGCTTGAGCTGGGGAATTTTTATATTAAGTAAAATGATTTTAATAAAATTCAAGATCGTTATTCATAAAATTAAGTTGGTATAAATTGTAATGGTTGCGTGTACACTTGTAATCTTTATTTTCCCAAATTTGAGGATTATAGAGGGGAGAATCCAGTAAATGCTATCCAATGCGTCGAAAGATCGAAATTTTATAGGGGATTAAAAGCCAAAAAGGCATGATGGTGTAAAAAAAAAATGTTTATTTGTTTGTTTATTGTTTTTTGTGTCTGTGTGAATGACACACTACACACACACACGCACCCCAAATCACACACACACTGCACATATACACTACACTGCTACTCTTATGACTGCTGAAATGAACTTTTAAGGCGCAGCTCTGAGGCACACACTATTGTTGGTTAAAGCTTTAAACATTATTTTCACATATTTTATTTTGTGTTTCACGAACTGTGTCTAAATTATCGTTATTCTTTCTTTATTTATAATTTAATCAATTTTGAAACCGGATACCTAACTAATCCTCTAAAAACTTATTGCACTTTTAATGATGTACCTACGCTTTTTTAGATTAATCAACCTCTTAAAACGTTTTGGATGGGAATTATTTTCAAAATGGATTTTTGTGGACACCCGAGGCGCACTCAGATTGGATACTAGAGTGTCAATAATATTCTTAGGAAGCAAAGTGGTAATTATTTTTGAAACCCTATAATCACAGTAAAAAAGTCAGAACTAAGTTTATTGAGATGCATTTGATTGGCCTTATTTATTCTATTGAAAATACATTATTAATACATCATTTGGTTTTTTTCATAATAAGAAATTGGTACGTGGCAACTAACAAAAGGTATTTACAAGGCAGAAGTGACTGGAAACGTCGGGAGGGGACGCCTTAGAAGGACATAGTGACCATATTGGTGATGTTCTTTAGAAAGGTCAGGTGCGTTGTACTCGCAACCGACTGTGATGTATGAACGTAAACGAAGCAAAAGGAGTATGTAAGGAGCGTAGCAAGTGGCGTTCTATAGTTTCTGCCTACCCCCATGGGAAAGCGTGAGTTTGTGTATGTATGTATGTACGTAGCAGTAATATTAAACTATAGCACCGATCTTGTAGTGGACAAAAACCTAATCCTGCTTATAACATTTACGTACAGAGCAGAGGGCTCGGGCATTATATTATTATTTGTTCTAAGCAGAGGTAACTTCCCAACCTTGTAGAAAATTAAAGTAACCCCTGATTAAAATATTTGCAGAGCACTGATACTGCTTTTTAACAAAACGCAAAATTTAAAAATATAATTTAAATGATGATGAATGTTTGCATAATTTTATGAGGTATATGACTTGGTTTTTGTTTTATTGTTTTAAAATTAAGAATTGTATTCGTATTCAGCCTATAATATTGTCACTGCTGAGACACAGGCCTTCTCTCTTCGAGAGGGAGTGGGCTGTAATCCACCACGCGGGCCCAGAGCGGGTTGGTATATGTCACATGTCTTCGAATTTTTAGTTCTATGACATGCCGGTCTCACGATGTTTTTTTTCACCGTTTTGAGAGCAGTGCTGATGAAATTATTTACTCAAAGTAAAGCGCCTATTGGGGTTCAAACCCACGACCCACAACTCGTAAGTCAGGACCACCGGGCCACCACTTGCACTGCTCTAAAAATTGTATGACATTTCTTATTCTTGAGATGTGGATGGTTTCAATTAAATAGTTGGTATCATTATTACTGACAAAGATAAATATAGCTACATACTCTAAAATGAACTTTCTAGTCTTTGGGTTTGGATTTTTAGGGTTCCGTACCAAAATGGTAAAAAGGAACCCTTATGGTGAGACAAAGTCTGTCTGTCTGTCTGTCACTGTGACTTGCAATTTAGAATAGTTATATATGACGATTGCCCAACTATTTTGCAAATAAGAAAGAAATTAAAAAAATAATTTTTTATTGGAAAACGGACTGAAAGGGGGTCTTAAAACTTGGAAGTGGGGCTACTAGGGCATGTGCGGTATCATATGAAAGAGCGATGTTTGCACATTCTCAAACATTTTTCTTTTTTAGACAGCATAATTTCTGACTTTTGATGAAAAATGTAAAAAAAAATAAACTTTTCCCCCCGCATTATCTCCGAGGTTTGCATAGATAAAATCTGAAATTATTCTATGTGATAGAAGTTTATGTAAAGATTACAGGAAAAATAAAACGATGTCTCTAAATTGCACAGTTTTTCAGAAATCATCAACATCATATATACGTACTTACGGAACCCTCGGTGCGCGAGTCCGACTCGCTCTTGTCCGTTTTTTTTTGGGATAGATTTGCTCGGACCCAATGAGAATTTTATGAAATGACGATCACTAGGTGGCAGCACTGAGACGTCATGTCCGGGCACATGTCAAAAGTGTCAAAGCACCTATGTTTTCTTTAGTCTTGAGTTCTTGACCAAACTGATTAATGAACGAATGAATGAAACAAATGATGAACTTTGAACTGATGAACAACGAAATTTAAAGACACCTCTGTTCAAATACTGTCGTAAGTCAAAAAAATCATACACTATTTGAGATAAAATTTTGAAGTTTTCTGAAACGAATGGAACATTATAAGAGTTTTCAAATTTTTTGAGTTGTGACTCTATTTGAGCGGAGGTGCGATTATGACATCTACTAACCCGCACTGGGCCCGCGTGGTGGATCACGGCCCACTACCTCTCACCGAGAGGAGGCCTGTGGCCCAGCAATGGGGACATTATAGGCTAATTACGCTTATGCTATACCTACTCATAAAATTTCATAATATTAATATTTATAATTATAATAATAATATTACTGTATAAAATTGCTATAAAGCTGCGGGTGAAAAATTTGTGATAGCCATACAAACAAACATGTTCGATATACGACACTGTTAAACTGCTTGTTAAGTAGAGAGAAGGCATTTTCTTTACACCATGGGTGTACATTGTTTGTATACAGCGTGTAAACTATCGTCCAACTTAATAAAAAAAAAGTTAAAGTTTGCAAATTGACCTTTAAATACACACACGACATTTCCCCTAACTACGAAATTGACTAAAACTTCCGACGTAGAACAACAATACTGGTAATCCAGCCGTTTTACGTGGGACAATCCAATGTAACCCCGCGCGCCTCCCCCGCAACTGCCACTTGCGAGACATAAGCAAGCGCGCCTTGATTATGTGTTAATGTAACAATCCTTTTTTCGAAAAATACTCGTTTTTCAAATAATTTGTATTTCTTGTGATGAACTGCTGTTTTGAGTGAGTCACACACTTATCTACTTTTTATAACAGTTTTTGGACTATGATCCCCACGTAAACCTTCCTAAATGGCAATTGCGACTTTAGTTATTTAAAAACCTTCAGCGTAAAACTCAATAAGTACCACTTACATTATTTACCACAGAGATGATTCCGCTGTCTATGTAAGTGGCAAATAATATATCATAAATGAAATATGAAACCTGTATTCCAAAATTTCATAACTTTCTGTTAAGACGCAGATAGATGCCAGTGACCTTGAGTGGTTCGCTGGCGTGTTCTGTACTGAGCTCACGCAACGCGTCGTACGTTCAGCCAGTAATAGGACTCGCCCATCAAGGAGCGCTGTTCCCAATTTGACGCATTATTAATTTATTATACATAAAACAAAAGGTATTTTAATAAAACGCGTATACTAAACGATCAATAATTAAATTATCTTTAAATTAGTGAAGGTTTCAGAAAAATACGCTTGATAGATTTTGCGCCATTCTCAGTTTTTTATCCGCGTTAGACTTATTTTTACAAATTAATTTCACTTTGTAATATATAAATAATCTAAAATATTCACATATTCAGTTATTAAGAAAATGCTCTAATTTATCATATATTTTTTTCAAATCATGACTACTCGTCTAGACGTGATCTTCAGTATAAAATCATTAAAAGTCGGTTATCGTCCCCATAGGTAGAACATGAATTACATGTGTTTGAAACGTAAAATTGCTCTCCTGTAAAGATTGTCATTTGTAGTTAGATAGGGGATTGTACGTAGGGACCGTCGATATTTAAGGGTGTGGTACCATCAAACTGAACAACTTTCTCCATGGGACCAGCATCGTAATCGCGAAACAATTATCAGCCGCCCCATAGGTATAAAACTCCAATGCCTAATCGACCTAAATGTATGGGACAGCTGATAATTTTTTCGCGATTACGATGTTGGTCCCATGGAGAATGATGTTCAGTTTCATGGTCTGGACCACACCCTTAGGTTGTCGGCGATTTTCTCGGCGATTTTTGTCAGAAAGAAGTATATTCACACAAAAATCGCTGAGTAAATCGCCGAAAAATCGCTCGTGGTCGAGCACCCTTAAACATTTTTTTTTGTTTTTATTTCTTTTCCCTTGTTAACTACAATCGACTGCTTAGCCATAATTAGATGTGGTCTGGGTGGGTTTTTTTTTTTTTATTGTCTTTCCAGGGAATTGCATCAATTACATTACGTTGAGCTGCACGTTTACTGACAAATGCTTACACTGATTGGACAGGTCCACTTAAATTTGTGTGGTTCTTTCCTCAAAAGACCATTTCAGACACGGATCTACATGGTCCTCACATGATCTGACCAAGATTATGTCTGGACTTTAAAAGAGGACCCCTGAGTTGGTTTCGCCATTTCTTCTCAGGGGTAGTCAGATAGGAAATATATCTAGATTATTTTTTTTATTTTTTATATGACGTGTAAACGTGATTCTAATATCCTATTTATAGAATAAACGATTTCATTTAATTACATGTCGGAACACTTCAGTTTCTTTGGTCGAGGTCCAGTATGTGCCATCTTTTAAGGCGTTTTATGTGGTCTTTGTCTTGAAGTAGATCTTTAGCTAATGTGTTGCTGTGGCTGTTTAGTCTTTCTTTGTACTTTTTGCTGTAGTTGTTTACTTCCTCTCTCTTCCCTTAAACATTACCACACATTTCTAATACATGCTGTATAACGTCATATATATACTTGGTTAGAATTGTAAAGATCACTAATCATTAATCGTGCTCTGTAATGTCATGAGGCGATTGCTTTGGAGTGTGATGATTATAGACTAATAACAATATTTTCTTAATACTTACTACCTATTTATAATAATAGTATGAGGTATCCCGTAGTGTCTGCAGTTTGGTAAGAACAACTTTGAGATAGGCTAACAGAAGAATTCAGCTGGATTGGGCAGCGTTTGGGAAGTTTCATCGAGTCTTCTCGTCGCATATTCCATAGAGCCTAAAGATAAAGGTCTTCAATCAGTGCGTCCTGCCTGTTATGCCTTACGGAGCTGAAACGTGGAGTTTCACGGTACGACTGGTTCATAAATTTAAGGTCGCTCAGCGAGCTATGGAACGGGCTATGCTTGGAGACTCTCTGAGGGATCGAATCCGGAACGAGGTGATCCGGCAGAGAACCTGCATAGCCCACAGTAAAAGCAAGCTGAAGTGGCAATAGGCCGGCCATATTAGCCGTACCGTAACCGGTGACCGTTGGGGTAGACACGTCCTTGAGTAAAAACCGCGAATCAGCAAACGTAAGGTCGCAGCCAACCGGACAAAAATTCTAAAAACAATATTTTAGCCATCAGACTCAACCTCGCAGCAGATACTTTTTTTAAATTATTTAATTTACAATTTTTGACTCCGTTACTATTTTATTATATGTAAAGATGTATGTAGATGATACAATATAAACATCGATCACTAATATAAATGACTAGCTGACCCGTGCCCACTTCGTTGGGCGGTAAACATTTTACCGTCTTTTCATTTTTCGGATTAAATTATGGCCTTATGTTATGACACTCACAAAATAATAACGTGGCTTTCAATGCGTAAAAGATTTTTCAAAATCGGTTCAGTAGATCCAGAGATTACCCCTACAACCTCACAAACTATAAAATATTAATTTAAGTAGATGAAGCAACGGTTTAGCAATATCCTTAAAAAAAATTACTCGCATTCCGTTTGCTCACTATAGGCAAGCGACTTCTCGACAAATCAATAGCAGTGAATTGGGACTGGGATTGTGAATTCAACTGCACATTTACCGCTGAGTCGGTGACGGTCGGTGATTCTTCAAGTTTGCCGGCGTGAGGGGTCAAAAGATATTTTTAGAGTTCCGTACCCAAAGGGTAAAACGGGAACCCTATTACTAAGGCTCCGCCGTTTGTCCGTCTGTCACCAGGGTGTATCTCATGAACCGTGATAGTTAGACAGTTGAAATTTTCACAGATGATCTATTTCTGTTGCCGGTATAACAACTAATACTAAAAAACAGAATAAAAAAAATATTTAAGGGGGCTCCCATACAACAAAAGTGATTTTTTTGCTCGTTTTTGATAGATATTGATAACGGCACAGGTAGACGCTTGAAATATTCACAGAATATTAAGTTATATATTCACTTTAAATATAAATAATTAAATTAAAATAAACCAAATATTTAAGGGGGGCTCCCATACAACATACGTGATTTTTTTGCCATTTTTATAGATAATGGTACGGAACCCTTCGTGGGCGAGTCCGACTCGCACTTGGCCGGTTTTTTATTATTTAAATTAGCCAACGGAATTAAAACATCAAAATAACCTTCAATAAAGTTTCCTGAGAATCGGATTATTTTGACTCCCTGCCATGCTTCCCCAAAACCAGCAATAAAAATACCGTCCTGAAACACCTGGAACTCAAATGAGAATAGTTCTGCCGCTGCCATTTCTTTTTTTTTGGGTGGTAAATTATCTAATAACTTCTCCCGCTCTGGCCGGAGCGGGGAGGGCGTGTCAGACTGTTACTGACTAAAACCCACTCGTGTTCCTTCAAATGCCTGTGTGCCAGGGCCACGATATCATTTTCGGACAGGCTCGTAACCCTGGCAGGCATTAGCCCTTTTGGACCCCGTCAATTGGTGCTGACATCTCTTTGAGGCGCGCGTGGAACACAACGCGCCGTCGACCCGGGCCTGGTCCTTATCGGACGGCGAGCTACCCATCGCTCACCGTCCGCAAGCCTGCGATTCCCGACGCCCGGGGCGTCTCCTGCGGTGACTAAGGGCGTGAGGGCGCAAACCCTGCCTCACCCTCACGCGTTCCGCCTCCTCCTTCGCATGCATTAATGCTTTGCAGAAGGAGGTGACGGCCTCCCGTGCACTCTCGCTCCGAACCATGGCCTGAACCAGGGCCAGATGCGAGAGATCGCCGCCGCCGATCGCCTCCGTGAGGACATGGCGGTGCTCCGCCCAAGCAGAGCAGACCTCAACCGTATGCTCCTCCGTGTCCTCCGGGCGATCCACACAGTGGTGACACCCGGGCGTTTCCTCCCGCTTTATTCTAAATAGGAACCTCCTGAAACAACCGTGTCCGGTGAGGACGTGCGTCAGGCGGAAGGTGAGGAAGCCGTGGCGCCTCTCTAGCCACTCCTCATAGAGGGGACTTATCGCCACAATTGTGGCATGCAAATTCTTTGCCAAATAGTAAATATCCCTGGCGATAGCGCATGCTTATTTTCATCTCTCACCTATTTGGTGAACAGTAACGTGGCCATGTCATTGTCTTCTCAAATTCGAGACAGCATTGTGCGCCACGTGTCTAAAAACTGGGAAATATCCTTTCACCCAGGATCGGTCAGGAGGAGCTGTTTATGGTTCAAAGCGTGAATACGTCGCTGAAATGTCTTGTAATGGCACCTACGGAACCACCTGTGAACTCATGGCAGCGGGAGAACTATTCCCATTTGAGTTCCAGGTGTTTCAAGATGGTATTTTTATTGCTGGTTTTGGGGACGCACAACAGGGAGTAAAAATAATCTGATTCTCAGGAAATTTCAATGAAGGTCATTTTGATGCGTATCAGACTTTTACTGACTAAAACCCACCCGTGTTCTTTCAAATGCCTGTGTGTGCCAGGGCCACGATATCCCTTTCGGACAGGCTCATAACCCTGGCAGGCATTGGCCCTTTCGGACCCCGTCAGTTGGTGCTGACATCCATTTAAAATGGGAATAGTTCTCCCGCCTTTTTCCAACCCTTACAACACCAGCCTAAACCAAAGATACTAAGCAATAAAATTAAAATACGAACGTAGGTATTCAAGGACACTTTTCCTAGTAAGAACGACTAATACTAAAAACTATTATAGTAATACCACAGTGTGAAATACCTACACAATAAGTCATTCGCAAAGAAATAGAAATAACAAAATTCCAACCCGGCAATAGGTAAAAACACATTTATTATCCTCCAATTTAAAATTAAGAAACGAAACAAACCAAAACGAAAACCAAACAACGACGATGAAAAATATTTCAAAGCAAATTAGTAGTAAGTAATAACAAAATATCGCAAAACAGAAATTTCGGTAACTATAGCTTGAACGTGTATCGCTTAGGTTTGTATTCTGTGATTGATACATGACTTCGTTTTTTGATACGATCGGCTTGCAAGCCGCGATTAAGGTTAAACATTGTGAAGTTTTCCCCTTGGCATTCGCGACTTTAATGCTATAAATGCAACGTTCAAATTACCTGAATACCAATTAGAACCTCATTTCATTATCTTTTAGCAGATGCCTGCATACTGAAAAATACTGGCCACCTAGAACTGGCATAAAAACTTTAGAACGTTATCACGCCTGCACTGAAACATACTGGCCACCTAGAAAAAAAACTAAATATAAACCTCAAGAAACTTCCAAAAATTCTCATTTCAATGTAAAATATGCATTAACGCGTTGTCGTAAAATTCAATTTATATCTTTATCGGCCTCCGAATTCTAATTTCAATGTAAAGTATGCAATAACTCGTTGCCGTAAGATTCAATTTGGATCTTAACTGCATTTGGTACCTTTTTCATACAAACATTGAAAACCGTTATTTTCACCCTTAAGCGCCGAATTTCGTAAAATCCTTTCTTAGTGAGCACCTAGAAGTCGAAAGGAACAATCAGGCCAACATTCATGTCTCTAACTTTAAAAACATAGGAGTTTCATACAAACTTTGACACCCCTTTTCAACCGCTTAAGGTGCGAATTTATAAAAATCCTTTCTTAGTGCGCGCCTGCACCTCATAGAGAGTGCTTGTGCCAAATTTTAGACCTCACGGCCCAGTAGTGTCCGAGATTTCGTGATGTGGATGCGTCAGTGAGTGGACTTCTCTTTTATATATATAGATAACACGTGCTTCTTGCATACTTCAAACAGGAAGTGCAACGGTGTTCAAGTTAAAAGCACCGACAGTAAACATTCTATGCCATCAAGAATTTAAACTTAAACATTTGTTTAGGCGTTTCTTATTGAGTATACCTGTTACGTCACGTTAGTTATATAGGGTCAAATTAGATAGCTAGCAAAACTCCGCAGACTTGATGGATGTCGATAACTAAACATGATAAAACAAAAAAAAAATATGAGTTTTTTTGGGTTCATCAACTTGCAGGTACTGTAAGTCACATGAAATATCAGTTTTAATAAATCATCGTTTTTAGGGTTCCGTACCCAAAGGGTAAAGTGGGAACACTATTACTAAGGCCCCGCCGTCTGTCTGTCCGTCTGTCACCAGCAGGCTGTATATCATGAACCGTGATAGCTAGACAATTGAAATTTTCACAGATGATGTATTTCTGTTGCTGCTATAACAAGAAATACTAAAAAATTTAATAAAATAAATATTTAAGGGGGCTCCCATACAACAAACGTGATTTTTTTGCTCGTTTTTGCTCTATATTGATAACGGCAACAGGTAGACGCTTGAAATATTCACAGAATATGCAGATATATATTGACTTTAAAAATAAATAATTAAATTAAGATAAAACAAATATTTCAGGGGGCTCACATACAACAAACGTGTGTTTTTGCCATTTTTATAGATAATGGTACGGAACCCTTCGTGCGCGAGTCCGACTCGCACTTGGCCGGTTTTTTATGTAAACTTCACAAACGTGATGGGGTTCGATATCTAAACACAATAAAACAAAGAAAAACAGATTTTCTCAACTCATATTTCAAAGTAACATAAGAAGCGGTCGTTAACCCAAAAAAAACATTAATTATTTTTATTTTATTGTGTTAGATATCGATACTTACATGTCTGCGGAGTTTCTCTAGCAAATTTAATTTAACCCTGTATTTCGTTGAAGTATGTACGCAGTGATAAAATGTTAAAGTATGTACGCTGTGATAAAATGTTGAAGTATGTACGCAGTGATAAACTGTTGAATATGTACGCAGTAATAACCTGGTCCCCCAGTAATAAACTGATAAACCAAATGGTACAAGAGAAAAAAAATGTCATGTTAAATTTTGTATTTTTGTTTATGCACAGTGGTTTTAATATTGTGACTCAGTAGCATATTAACCCAAATGGTGCAAAAGTAGTGATAAGCTATTAACCCAAATGTTTGCATGTCACATTGTTATGACTAGTGCTATGGATCTATAAAGGTAATTATTTATGTTAAGTCCGAAATTTATTGTACCAACCATTATGGCAAATACATTGATTTGATTGATTGATTGAAACTTTGGTCAGGTCACAATTACTCATCAAGATTATGTCAGTATATCATAATCATCATCATCATTTCAGCCGAAAGACGTCCACTGCTGGACATAGGCCTCCCCTAAAAGGCGGTGTCATAATCACCACGCTTGGCAGGCAAATTGGCGATCGCAGTATGGTGTTAAAATGCATAGAGAACGCTGGGGCCCATTATCTTGTAAGTTCCTTAGTCGCCTTTTACGACACCCACGAGAAGAAATAGGATGGTGTTATTCTTTACGTCCGGCACCACACGGATAAGTCAGTATATACGGGGTGGATTTTTGAGATGGGGCAGTAAGGGCAGGTACGGTCAGTATTCTGCGTTACCTGTTTTGCGTTACCTGTTGTCTTCCAAAGACAGAGAATGGAAGAGGGGTTACGTGATGCGGAGTATCTATCTGACTGTAGTACAGGGCAGGTACGGTCAGTATTCTACGTTACCTGTTTTGCGTTACCTGTTGTCTTCCAAAGACAAAGAATGGAAGAGGGGTTACGTGATGCGGAGTATCTATCTGACTATAGTACCTTAACCGTTGTAGCTACAGGAAAACGCAGCCCTTAATTTTTGGAGCTATTTTGATCTGCATTCATAGTTTTTTATACCGGGTCATATTAAATTAGCTAGCAAAACTTCGCAGACGTGATGGGTATCAATATACCGGGTCAAATTAAATTAGCCAGCGAAACTTCGCAGATGTGAGGGGTATCGATATCTTAATACGATAAAACAAAAAATAACTGACTTTCTTAATTACCAAAAAAAAAGGGTTCATTGCTTTTTTTTGGGGTCAACGACTGTAGTTACTTGAAATATCAGTTTCAAAATCACCTCACTCAATCAGGCACACCTGGATATCTCAAGGACTACTAATGCTATCAACTTGAAATTTAGAATAGTTTTAGATGACGTTTGCCCAACAATTTTGCAAGCAAGATAGAAATTTAAAAAAATATACCTTTTTTGCAAAAGGGACTGAAAACTTAATAATTTAAGGTGGGGCTACTAGGGCATGTGGGGTATCATATGGAAGAACGCTGTTTGCACATTCTCAAACATTTTGTTTTTTTAGGCATCATACATTCCGAATTTTGAGGAAAAATGTAAACAAAGATACCGCCCCCCCCCCCTTATCTCCGAAGTTTGCAGAGATAAAAATCTGAAATTGTTCTATATGATAGAAGCTTATGTAAAGATTACAGTAAAAATAAAAGCATGTCTCTAAATAGCACAGTTTTTTAGAAATCATCAACATCATATATTCGTACGGAACCCTCTGTGCGCGATCCCGACTCGCTCTTGACTG
Organism: Tiliacea aurago; assembly: GCA_948098905.1. NCBI lineage: Eukaryota > Metazoa > Arthropoda > Insecta > Lepidoptera > Noctuidae > Tiliacea > Tiliacea aurago. The sequence goes on along the minus strand of OX402581.1, from coordinate 25,575,626 downwards.
GTTTTTTTTTAATCGTGTTTAGTTATCGATACCCATCATGTCTGCAGAGTTTCGCTAGCTAATTAAGTTTTACCCTGTATAGAGTTAGCTTACCTACTGCAATATTGAATGATATAAACTGTGGTGCACAGTTCGACTGACCTCATTTGTTTTATCACTTTTGACAACAATTTCACACTAAATTCGAACATCACTAAGGTCGAAACAATCTCTTCGTTACACCACGGGTGAGAAAATCGTGGTGATAGTCTCGCCATGCCATCAAATCCAATAGAAACTCTATGAATGAATCTCCACACGTCAATATCATCGCGGTGATAATTTGAAGGCACAGCGTGACTATCTCCGCCTTCTCTCATCCTAACTACCAAGACTTATCAGAAATAAACAAATGTATTACACATAAAAATATCAAATGTAAACTTAAGCTATATTACTTAAGTATTATGTAGGAATAATTGTAACTATTTAAAGACCTAAAGATGTTATTAATTGAATCGACAATAACGCGTACATATAAAATGCTTCATTGTATAGTTTGAGACTCATGATAGCACAAGTTTAAACCTTAGTGGTTTTTGGTTGCTATTTAATATGTAATCCTGTGTTCTTTTGTATAAATGATAAATAAATATTAATAAAAAAAAACTGTCTCATAGACAAATATACCTTGTCGTTTTATACCGTGCAAGTGACATTCAGCCTTAGGCCCTTTGTACACGGCACGGTTTTTTTACGGTACAGCGTGCGTATAAACCGCGCCCTAGAATAAACGTGTCCGTCAACAAGTTTCCATAGTGATCCATATAACACTGACGGCCGTGCCTACACACGGCGAATAAACTGTAGATTTTCACGGCAAGAAAAACGTGTGTCTACTTACAAATACAAAGGGCCTTTTTTTTGTGTGGGAAATTATCAAATAACTTCTCCCGCTTTGGGCGGAGCGGGCGTGTCAGACTTTTACTGACTAAAATCCACCGTGTTCCTTCAAATGCCTGTGTGCCAGGGCCACGATATCCCTTTCGGACAGGCTTGTAGCCCTGGCAGGCATTGGCCCTTTCGGACCCCGTCAATTGGTGCTGACATCTCTTTGAGGCGCGCGTGGAACACAACGCGCCGTCGACTCGGGCCTGGTCCTTATCGGACGGCGAACTACCCATCGCTCACCGTCCGCAAGCCCGCGTCTATGGTGGCCGGGAATCGGCCTGCGATTCCCCTGCGGTGACTAAGGGCGTGAGGGCGCGAACCCTGCCTCACCCTGCTTCACCCCCACGCGTTCCGTCTCCTCCTTCGCGAGCATTACTGCTTCGCAGAAAGAGGTGACGGCCTCCCATGCGCTCTCGCTCCGAACCATGGCCTGAACCAGGGCCGGACGCGAGAGATCGCCGCCGCCGATCGCCTCCGTGAGGACATGGCGGTGCTCCACCCAAGCCGGGCAGATCTCCACCGTATGCGTCAACGTGTCCTCCGGGCGATCCACACAGTGGTGACACCCGGGCGTTTCCTCCCGCTTTATCTTGAACAGGAACCTCCCGAAACAACCATGTCCGATGAGGACCTGCGTCAGGCGGAAGGCTGCGCTCTAGCCACGCCTCAAAGAGGGGACTTATCACCACAATTGTGGCGTGCCCAGCACTGGGTTGCGACAATCGCACTCTCCATGTCGCCATGAGATCCCGCCGGAGCTCCGTCCGCTGTGCCGCGATATCTTGCGGCAGCGGAGTTACGCCCCGGCGGCGGCGTTTCGCCTCTAAAAAAGGGCCTAACACTGTTTATCTACCGCACAGTAAATGGGACGTCAACGAGAAACTGAGTTTACGTGAGTTTATTCGGAAATAGAAATAACGAAAGAAAAAAAAGAATAAAACAATTTATTTGTCACAGAAACACGTGCTTAGGAAACTCGCCATAGTATTTACTATGGCGAGTACATTTGTACTGTCGCTATTTCGGCGTCGTCATCTCTTTCTCTTTGACGTCCCGTTGACGGTGCGGTGGACAAACGGCCTTAGGGTGATAAATAGAGATCGGATATTCGGATGCAGTCACCTAAAGTTTAAGAGTTGACTAGTATGGAGTGCGCTTCGGTACGGGAAAAAGTGTCGGTTTCCAGGACTGACAAGTTTTTAAGAACTACTCTTTTGTACTGTGTATCCCCGAATAAATATATTTCATTTTAGAACTAGCTTCTGCCCGCGACTTCGTTCGCGTGGAAGTCGTAAGACACCAGAATATACTAATAACAGCTACATTTTTATAGAAAACTGCCTTGTTGGTCTACTGTTCGCAAGCGCTTCTTTTGGGCATGAGGTCCTGGGTTTCGATTTTTGGGTCAGGCAAAGTGTTATTGGGTTTACCATCTGGAATTTCTCAGGTACAGTCCGAAGTCTGAATTTGTGCCCGGTTAGTGGCAATTGGCTCGCCCCCTATTACATGGGCCCTAAACATAACTGGCAAAATTTAATGTGGGTTTACTATAAGTAGGTACACCTCTGCCTAACTCTACGGACAATTTAGACGTGATGCTATGTTAGTTTTATAAAATATACAAAAACTCACGCTTTCTTCCCATGGTGGTAGGAGGGCAGAAACTATAGAACGCCACCCACTACGCTACTTACATACTCTTTTTGCTTCGTTTACTTTCATACATCTGGTCATATACGCACGCCTGTTCAGAGTACTACGCACTTGACCTTTCTGAAGAACATCACCAATTAGGTCACTATATCCTTCTAGGGCGTTTCCACTCACATCTGCCTTTTAAATTCCTTTTGTTAGTCGCCTTTCATTAATCCTTTCAACATGACCAAACCATCTAAGCATAATCTTTTAAAAATTTGCCCCTACATCTTTTTTTAAACCACACCGTCGGTTGCCTTATCACAAAATTTTTCAGCCTATCATTCATAGTCACGCCACAAATGCTTTGCAAGGAACACATTTACACAGCTTTGATTCTACTTTCATGATTCTTTTGCCACACACAACATTCACTTCCATGCATAACCTGGGAGGGTACCAGCACACCATTGTGAACAGCCAGTCTAGCCTTTTTGGGCATCGACTGGTTCGTCACAATCGCATGTAGAACATAATTCATTTTATTTCCCGCATTTACTCTTTATAAAACTTTCCTGACCTTGTGAAGGCCGCAGGTATCCGCTGGATACGGGAAGCACAGAACCGGTCGAAGTGGCGGTGCTTGGGGGAGGCCTATGTCCAGCAGTGGACGTCTTTCGGCTGAAATGATGATGATGATGATGAAAACTTTCCTCTATACTACGTTTGTAATTATGGCCTCAAAAGCCAAAATATATAGAGACTCAGGACTGGTGACGCGTGAGCAAGCGACGTATAGTTGTCCGTGTGAGAAGCAGTTACTTCTGAGATCGACTCCGCGGACGTCAGTAGTAATTTTCCATTGCTTTCGAAGTTCTTCGTTTTTAGTGAATTAATGAACGCCTGCGTTCCTGCTTATACTACCTAATGTCACAAAACTGATACACTGACTGATACATTCTTACAGATTATCCCTGACGTACGACTATCACTAAAATAATATAACAGTAGATTATGCAGAACACATGGCCGATAGGGCCGTTTCTGGAGTGGTGACCGCGTATCTGAAAGGCCGCTCACAAGGTGGACCGATGACTTTGTGAAGGCCGCAGGAATCGCTGGGTCCGGGTAGTACAGAGCTGGTCAAAGTGGCGATGTTTGGGGAAGGCTAATGTCCAACAGTGGATGTCTTTCGCCTGAAATGATGATGATGTGATAATACTACAAATTAACGATTTTCGGACTTTTTCCTTTACTTGTGCTGTGAGACTTTGCTTTGTGCCATATGATTCTAGGTCAACGGGAAGTACCCTATAGGTATTGATTCATTTGCGACTGTCAAAATATGTCGCGTAGATGGCCGTATTTTTATAATGTGTTTACTTAGAAGTTTGTTTTTTGCGCTCCAGGAAACCGTACAACAGGTATTTGAAATGAATTTCAACTTTATACCTCCATGCGTTCCTGTGAAAAAGAATCTTCACTGACAGACAGACAGACGGACGGACGGGCGGACAACGAAGTCATCCTATAAGGGTTCCGTTTTTTCCTTTTGACATAGGTACGGAACCCAAAAAAGTAAGTTGGAATCTCATTTCCCACGATATGTATGGCAAAAGATTTTTACGATTTCTGACTCATCTAGTACTCAAGCCTCAGTTTCTTCTAATATAGTTTTTGATCCTCATATGAAACAGGATCTATTGGCACCAAATTTATTATTAGCCCACAGTAAAAGCAAGCTGAAGTGGCAATAGGCCGGCCATATTAGCCGTACCGTAACCGGTGACCGTTGGGGTAGACACGTCCTTGAGTAAAAACCGCGAATCAGCAAACGTAAGGTCGCAGCCAACCGGACAAAAATTCTAAAAACAATATTTTAGCCATCAGACTCAACCTCGCAGCAGATACTTTTTTTAAATTATTTAATTTACAATTTTTGACTCCGTTACTATTTTATTATATGTAAAGATGTATGTAGATGATACAATATAAACATCGATCACTAATATAAATGACTAGCTGACCCGTGCCCACTTCGTTGGGCGGTAAACATTTTACCGTCTTTTCATTTTTCGGATTAAATTATGGCCTTATGTTATGACACTCACAAAATAATAACGTGGCTTTCAATGCGTAAAAGATTTTTCAAAATCGGTTCAGTAGATCCAGAGATTACCCCTACAACCTCACAAACTATAAAATATTAATTTAAGTAGATGAAGCAACGGTTTAGCAATATCCTTAAAAAAAATTACTCGCATTCCGTTTGCTCACTATAGGCAAGCGACTTCTCGACAAATCAATAGCAGTGAATTGGGACTGGGATTGTGAATTCAACTGCACATTTACCGCTGAGTCGGTGACGGTCGGTGATTCTTCAAGTTTGCCGGCGTGAGGGGTCAAAAGATATTTTTAGAGTTCCGTACCCAAAGGGTAAAACGGGAACCCTATTACTAAGGCTCCGCCGTTTGTCCGTCTGTCACCAGGGTGTATCTCATGAACCGTGATAGTAAGACAGTTGAAATTTTCACAGATGATCTATTTCTGTTGCCGGTATAACAACTAATACTAAAAAACAGAATAAAAAAAATATTTAAGGGGGCTCCCATACAACAAAAGTGATTTTTTTGCTCGTTTTTGATAGATATTGATAACGGCACAGGTAGACGCTTGAAATATTCACAGAATATTAAGTTATATATTCACTTTAAATATAAATAATTAAATTAAAATAAACCAAATATTTAAGGGGGGCTCCCATACAACATACGTGATTTTTTTGCCATTTTTATAGATAATGGTACGGAACCCTTCGTGGGCGAGTCCGACTCGCACTTGGCCGGTTTTTTATTATTTAAATTAGCCAACGGAATTAAAACATCAAAATAACCTTCAATAAAGTTTCCTGAGAATCGGATTATTTTGACTCCCTGCCATGCTTCCCCAAAACCAGCAATAAAAATACCGTCCTGAAACACCTGGAACTCAAATGAGAATAGTTCTGCCGCTGCCATTTCTTTTTTTTTGGGTGGTAAATTATCTAATAACTTCTCCCGCTCTGGCCGGAGCGGGGAGGGCGTGTCAGACTGTTACTGACTAAAACCCACTCGTGTTCCTTCAAATGCCTGTGTGCCAGGGCCACGATATCATTTTCGGACAGGCTCGTAACCCTGGCAGGCATTAGCCCTTTTGGACCCCGTCAATTGGTGCTGACATCTCTTTGAGGCGCGCGTGGAACACAACGCGCCGTCGACCCGGGCCTGGTCCTTATCGGACGGCGAGCTACCCATCGCTCACCGTCCGCAAGCCTGCGATTCCCGACGCCCGGGGCGTCTCCTGCGGTGACTAAGGGCGTGAGGGCGCAAACCCTGCCTCACCCTCACGCGTTCCGCCTCCTCCTTCGCATGCATTAATGCTTTGCAGAAGGAGGTGACGGCCTCCCGTGCACTCTCGCTCCGAACCATGGCCTGAACCAGGGCCAGATGCGAGAGATCGCCGCCGCCGATCGCCTCCGTGAGGACATGGCGGTGCTCCGCCCAAGCAGAGCAGACCTCAACCGTATGCTCCTCCGTGTCCTCCGGGCGATCCACACAGTGGTGACACCCGGGCGTTTCCTCCCGCTTTATTCTAAATAGGAACCTCCTGAAACAACCGTGTCCGGTGAGGACGTGCGTCAGGCGGAAGGTGAGGAAGCCGTGGCGCCTCTCTAGCCACTCCTCATAGAGGGGACTTATCGCCACAATTGTGGCATGCAAATTCTTTGCCAAATAGTAAATATCCCTGGCGATAGCGCATGCTTATTTTCATCTCTCACCTATTTGGTGAACAGTAACGTGGCCATGTCATTGTCTTCTCAAATTCGAGACAGCATTGTGCGCCACGTGTCTAAAAACTGGGAAATATCCTTTCACCCAGGATCGGTCAGGAGGAGCTGTTTATGGTTCAAAGCGTGAATACGTCGCTGAAATGTCTTGTAATGGCACCTACGGAACCACCTGTGAACTCATGGCAGCGGGAGAACTATTCCCATTTGAGTTCCAGGTGTTTCAAGATGGTATTTTTATTGCTGGTTTTGGGGACGCACAACAGGGAGTAAAAATAATCTGATTCTCAGGAAATTTCAATGAAGGTCATTTTGATGCGTATCAGACTTTTACTGACTAAAACCCACCCGTGTTCTTTCAAATGCCTGTGTGTGCCAGGGCCACGATATCCCTTTCGGACAGGCTCATAACCCTGGCAGGCATTGGCCCTTTCGGACCCCGTCAGTTGGTGCTGACATCCATTTAAAATGGGAATAGTTCTCCCGCCTTTTTCCAACCCTTACAACACCAGCCTAAACCAAAGATACTAAGCAATAAAATTAAAATACGAACGTAGGTATTCAAGGACACTTTTCCTAGTAAGAACGACTAATACTAAAAACTATTATAGTAATACCACAGTGTGAAATACCTACACAATAAGTCATTCGCAAAGAAATAGAAATAACAAAATTCCAACCCGGCAATAGGTAAAAACACATTTATTATCCTCCAATTTAAAATTAAGAAACGAAACAAACCAAAACGAAAACCAAACAACGACGATGAAAAATATTTCAAAGCAAATTAGTAGTAAGTAATAACAAAATATCGCAAAACAGAAATTTCGGTAACTATAGCTTGAACGTGTATCGCTTAGGTTTGTATTCTGTGATTGATACATGACTTCGTTTTTTGATACGATCGGCTTGCAAGCCGCGATTAAGGTTAAACATTGTGAAGTTTTCCCCTTGGCATTCGCGACTTTAATGCTATAAATGCAACGTTCAAATTACCTGAATACCAATTAGAACCTCATTTCATTATCTTTTAGCAGATGCCTGCATACTGAAAAATACTGGCCACCTAGAACTGGCATAAAAACTTTAGAACGTTATCACGCCTGCACTGAAACATACTGGCCACCTAGAAAAAAAACTAAATATAAACCTCAAGAAACTTCCAAAAATTCTCATTTCAATGTAAAATATGCATTAACGCGTTGTCGTAAAATTCAATTTATATCTTTATCGGCCTCCGAATTCTAATTTCAATGTAAAGTATGCAATAACTCGTTGCCGTAAGATTCAATTTGGATCTTAACTGCATTTGGTACCTTTTTCATACAAACATTGAAAACCGTTATTTTCACCCTTAAGCGCCGAATTTCGTAAAATCCTTTCTTAGTGAGCACCTAGAAGTCGAAAGGAACAATCAGGCCAACATTCATGTCTCTAACTTTAAAAACATAGGAGTTTCATACAAACTTTGACACCCCTTTTCAACCGCTTAAGGTGCGAATTTATAAAAATCCTTTCTTAGTGCGCGCCTGCACCTCATAGAGAGTGCTTGTGCCAAATTTTAGACCTCACGGCCCAGTAGTGTCCGAGATTTCGTGATGTGGATGCGTCAGTGAGTGGACTTCTCTTTTATATATATAGATAACACGTGCTTCTTGCATACTTCAAACAGGAAGTGCAACGGTGTTCAAGTTAAAAGCACCGACAGTAAACATTCTATGCCATCAAGAATTTAAACTTAAACATTTGTTTAGGCGTTTCTTATTGAGTATACCTGTTACGTCACGTTAGTTATATAGGGTCAAATTAGATAGCTAGCAAAACTCCGCAGACTTGATGGATGTCGATAACTAAACATGATAAAACAAAAAAAAAATATGAGTTTTTTTGGGTTCATCAACTTGCAGGTACTGTAAGTCACATGAAATATCAGTTTTAATAAATCATCGTTTTTAGGGTTCCGTACCCAAAGGGTAAAGTGGGAACACTATTACTAAGGCCCCGCCGTCTGTCTGTCCGTCTGTCACCAGCAGGCTGTATATCATGAACCGTGATAGCTAGACAATTGAAATTTTCACAGATGATGTATTTCTGTTGCTGCTATAACAAGAAATACTAAAAAATTTAATAAAATAAATATTTAAGGGGGCTCCCATACAACAAACGTGATTTTTTTGCTCGTTTTTGCTCTATATTGATAACGGCAACAGGTAGACGCTTGAAATATTCACAGAATATGCAGATATATATTGACTTTAAAAATAAATAATTAAATTAAGATAAAACAAATATTTCAGGGGGCTCACATACAACAAACGTGTGTTTTTGCCATTTTTATAGATAATGGTACGGAACCCTTCGTGCGCGAGTCCGACTCGCACTTGGCCGGTTTTTTATGTAAACTTCACAAACGTGATGGGGTTCGATATCTAAACACAATAAAACAAAGAAAAACAGATTTTCTCAACTCATATTTCAAAGTAACATAAGAAGCGGTCGTTAACCCAAAAAAAACATTAATTATTTTTATTTTATTGTGTTAGATATCGATACTTACATGTCTGCGGAGTTTCTCTAGCAAATTTAATTTAACCCTGTATTTCGTTGAAGTATGTACGCAGTGATAAAATGTTAAAGTATGTACGCTGTGATAAAATGTTGAAGTATGTACGCAGTGATAAACTGTTGAATATGTACGCAGTAATAACCTGGTCCCCCAGTAATAAACTGATAAACCAAATGGTACAAGAGAAAAAAAATGTCATGTTAAATTTTGTATTTTTGTTTATGCACAGTGGTTTTAATATTGTGACTCAGTAGCATATTAACCCAAATGGTGCAAAAGTAGTGATAAGCTATTAACCCAAATGTTTGCATGTCACATTGTTATGACTAGTGCTATGGATCTATAAAGGTAATTATTTATGTTAAGTCCGAAATTTATTGTACCAACCATTATGGCAAATACATTGATTTGATTGATTGATTGAAACTTTGGTCAGGTCACAATTACTCATCAAGATTATGTCAGTATATCATAATCATCATCATCATTTCAGCCGAAAGACGTCCACTGCTGGACATAGGCCTCCCCTAAAAGGCGGTGTCATAATCACCACGCTTGGCAGGCAAATTGGCGATCGCAGTATGGTGTTAAAATGCATAGAGAACGCTGGGGCCCATTATCTTGTAAGTTCCTTAGTCGCCTTTTACGACACCCACGAGAAGAAATAGGATGGTGTTATTCTTTACGTCCGGCACCACACGGATAAGTCAGTATATACGGGGTGGATTTTTGAGATGGGGCAGTAAGGGCAGGTACGGTCAGTATTCTGCGTTACCTGTTTTGCGTTACCTATTGTCTTCCAAAGACAGAGAATGGAAGAGGGGTTACGTGATGCGGAGTATCTATCTGACTGTAGTACAGGGCAGGTACGGTCAGTATTCTACGTTACCTGTTTTGCGTTACCTGTTGTCTTCCAAAGACAAAGAATGGAAGAGGGGTTACGTGATGCGGAGTATCTATCTGACTATAGTACCTTAACCGTTGTAGCTACAGGAAAACGCAGCCCTTAATTTTTGGAGCTATTTTGATCTGCATTCATAGTTTTTTATACCGGGTCATATTAAATTAGCTAGCAAAACTTCGCAGACGTGATGGGTATCAATATACCGGGTCAAATTAAATTAGCCAGCGAAACTTCGCAGATGTGAGGGGTATCGATATCTTAATACGATAAAACAAAAAATAACTGACTTTCTTAATTACCAAAAAAAAAGGGTTCATTGCTTTTTTTTGGGGTCAACGACTGTAGTTACTTGAAATATCAGTTTCAAAATCACCTCACTCAATCAGGCACACCTGGATATCTCAAGGACTACTAATGCTATCAACTTGAAATTTAGAATAGTTTTAGATGACGTTTGCCCAACAATTTTGCAAGCAAGATAGAAATTTAAAAAAATATACCTTTTTTGCAAAAGGGACTGAAAACTTAATAATTTACCGTAAAGGGCTGCGTTTTCCTGTAGCTACAACGGTTAACCGTTGTAGCTACAGGAAAACGCAGCCCTTAATTTTTGGAGCTATTTTGATCTGCATTCATAGTTTTTTATACCGGGTCATATTAAATTAGCTAGCAAAACTTCGCAGACGTGATGGGTATCAATATACCGGGTCAAATTAAATTAGCCAGCGAAACTTCGCAGATGTGAGGGGTATCGATATCTTAATACGATAAAACAAAAAATAACTGACTTTCTTAATTACCAAAAAAAAAGGGTTCATTGCTTTTTTTTGGGGTCAACGACTGTAGTTACTTGAAATATCAGTTTCAAAATCACCTCACTCAATCAGGCACACCTGGATATCTCAAGGACTACTAATGCTATCAACTTGAAATTTAGAATAGTTTTAGATGACGTTTGCCCAACAATTTTGCAAGCAAGATAGAAATTTAAAAAAATATACCTTTTTTGCAAAAGGGACTGAAAACTTAATAATTTAAGGTGGGGCTACTAGGGCATGTGGGGTATCATATGGAAGAACGCTGTTTGCACATTCTCAAACATTTTGTTTTTTTAGGCATCATACATTCCGAATTTTGAGGAAAAATGTAAACAAAGATACCGCCCCCCCCCCCTTATCTCCGAAGTTTGCAGAGATAAAAATCTGAAATTGTTCTATATGATAGAAGCTTATGTAAAGATTACAGTAAAAATAAAAGCATGTCTCTAAATAGCACAGTTTTTTAGAAATCATCAACATCATATATTCGTACGGAACCCTCTGTGCGCGATCCCGACTCGCTCTTGACTGGTTTTTTTTTAATCGTGTTTAGTTATCGATACCCATCATGTCTGCAGAGTTTCGCTAGCTAATTAAGTTTTACCCTGTATAGAGTTAGCTTACCTACTGCAATATTGAATGATATAAACTGTGGTGCACAGTTCGACTGACCTCATTTGTTTTATCACTTTTGACAACAATTTCACACTAAATTCGAACATCACTAAGGTCGAAACAATCTCTTCGTTACACCACGGGTGAGAAAATCGTGGTGATAGTCTCGCCATGCCATCAAATCCAATAGAAACTCTATGAATGAATCTCCACACGTCAATATCATCGCGGTGATAATTTGAAGGCACAGCGTGACTATCTCCGCCTTCTCTCATCCTAACTACCAAGACTTATCAGAAATAAACAAATGTATTACACATAAAAATATCAAATGTAAACTTAAGCTATATTACTTAAGTATTATGTAGGAATAATTGTAACTATTTAAAGACCTAAAGATGTTATTAATTGAATCGACAATAACGCGTACATATAAAATGCTTCATTGTATAGTTTGAGACTCATGATAGCACAAGTTTAAACCTTAGTGGTTTTTGGTTGCTATTTAATATGTAATCCTGTGTTCTTTTGTATAAATGATAAATAAATATTAATAAAAAAAAACTGTCTCATAGACAAATATACCTTGTCGTTTTATACCGTGCAAGTGACATTCAGCCTTAGGCCCTTTGTACACGGCACGGTTTTTTTACGGTACAGCGTGCGTATAAACCGCGCCCTAGAATAAACGTGTCCGTCAACAAGTTTCCATAGTGATCCATATAACACTGACGGCCGTGCCTACACACGGCGAATAAACTGTAGATTTTCACGGCAAGAAAAACGTGTGTCTACTTACAAATACAAAGGGCCTTTTTTTTGTGTGGGAAATTATCAAATAACTTCTCCCGCTTTGGGCGGAGCGGGCGTGTCAGACTTTTACTGACTAAAATCCACCGTGTTCCTTCAAATGCCTGTGTGCCAGGGCCACGATATCCCTTTCGGACAGGCTTGTAGCCCTGGCAGGCATTGGCCCTTTCGGACCCCGTCAATTGGTGCTGACATCTCTTTGAGGCGCGCGTGGAACACAACGCGCCGTCGACTCGGGCCTGGTCCTTATCGGACGGCGAACTACCCATCGCTCACCGTCCGCAAGCCCGCGTCTATGGTGGCCGGGAATCGGCCTGCGATTCCCCTGCGGTGACTAAGGGCGTGAGGGCGCGAACCCTGCCTCACCCTGCTTCACCCCCACGCGTTCCGTCTCCTCCTTCGCGAGCATTACTGCTTCGCAGAAAGAGGTGACGGCCTCCCATGCGCTCTCGCTCCGAACCATGGCCTGAACCAGGGCCGGACGCGAGAGATCGCCGCCGCCGATCGCCTCCGTGAGGACATGGCGGTGCTCCACCCAAGCCGGGCAGATCTCCACCGTATGCGTCAACGTGTCCTCCGGGCGATCCACACAGTGGTGACACCCGGGCGTTTCCTCCCGCTTTATCTTGAACAGGAACCTCCCGAAACAACCATGTCCGATGAGGACCTGCGTCAGGCGGAAGGCTGCGCTCTAGCCACGCCTCAAAGAGGGGACTTATCACCACAATTGTGGCGTGCCCAGCACTGGGTTGCGACAATCGCACTCTCCATGTCGCCATGAGATCCCGCCGGAGCTCCGTCCGCTGTGCCGCGATATCTTGCGGCAGCGGAGTTACGCCCCGGCGGCGGCGTTTCGCCTCTAAAAAAGGGCCTAACACTGTTTATCTACCGCACAGTAAATGGGACGTCAACGAGAAACTGAGTTTACGTGAGTTTATTCGGAAATAGAAATAACGAAAGAAAAAAAAGAATAAAACAATTTATTTGTCACAGAAACACGTGCTTAGGAAACTCGCCATAGTATTTACTATGGCGAGTACATTTGTACTGTCGCTATTTCGGCGTCGTCATCTCTTTCTCTTTGACGTCCCGTTGACGGTGCGGTGGACAAACGGCCTTAGGGTGATAAATAGAGATCGGATATTCGGATGCAGTCACCTAAAGTTTAAGAGTTGACTAGTATGGAGTGCGCTTCGGTACGGGAAAAAGTGTCGGTTTCCAGGACTGACAAGTTTTTAAGAACTACTCTTTTGTACTGTGTATCCCCGAATAAATATATTTCATTTTAGAACTAGCTTCTGCCCGCGACTTCGTTCGCGTGGAAGTCGTAAGACACCAGAATATACTAATAACAGCTACATTTTTATAGAAAACTGCCTTGTTGGTCTACTGTTCGCAAGCGCTTCTTTTGGGCATGAGGTCCTGGGTTTCGATTTTTGGGTCAGGCAAAGTGTTATTGGGTTTACCATCTGGAATTTCTCAGGTACAGTCCGAAGTCTGAATTTGTGCCCGGTTAGTGGCAATTGGCTCGCCCCCTATTACATGGGCCCTAAACATAACTGGCAAAATTTAATGTGGGTTTACTATAAGTAGGTACACCTCTGCCTAACTCTACGGACAATTTAGACGTGATGCTATGTTAGTTTTATAAAATATACAAAAACTCACGCTTTCTTCCCATGGTGGTAGGAGGGCAGAAACTATAGAACGCCACCCACTACGCTACTTACATACTCTTTTTGCTTCGTTTACTTTCATACATCTGGTCATATACGCACGCCTGTTCAGAGTACTACGCACTTGACCTTTCTGAAGAACATCACCAATTAGGTCACTATATCCTTCTAGGGCGTTTCCACTCACATCTGCCTTTTAAATTCCTTTTGTTAGTCGCCTTTCATTAATCCTTTCAACATGACCAAACCATCTAAGCATAATCTTTTAAAAATTTGCCCCTACATCTTTTTTTAAACCACACCGTCGGTTGCCTTATCACAAAATTTTTCAGCCTATCATTCATAGTCACGCCACAAATGCTTTGCAAGGAACACATTTACACAGCTTTGATTCTACTTTCATGATTCTTTTGCCACACACAACATTCACTTCCATGCATAACCTGGGAGGGTACCAGCACACCATTGTGAACAGCCAGTCTAGCCTTTTTGGGCATCGACTGGTTCGTCACAATCGCATGTAGAACATAATTCATTTTATTTCCCGCATTTACTCTTTATAAAACTTTCCTGACCTTGTGAAGGCCGCAGGTATCCGCTGGATACGGGAAGCACAGAACCGGTCGAAGTGGCGGTGCTTGGGGGAGGCCTATGTCCAGCAGTGGACGTCTTTCGGCTGAAATGATGATGATGATGATGAAAACTTTCCTCTATACTACGTTTGTAATTATGGCCTCAAAAGCCAAAATATATAGAGACTCAGGACTGGTGACGCGTGAGCAAGCGACGTATAGTTGTCCGTGTGAGAAGCAGTTACTTCTGAGATCGACTCCGCGGACGTCAGTAGTAATTCTCCATTGCTTTCGAAGTTCTTCGTTTTTAGTGAATTAATGAACGCCTGCGTTCCTGCTTATACTACCTAATGTCACAAAACTGATACACTGACTGATACATTCTTACAGATTATCCCTGACGTACGACTATCACTAAAATAATATAACAGTAGATTATGCAGAACACATGGCCGATAGGGCCGTTTCTGGAGTGGTGACCGCGTATCTGAAAGGCCGCTCACAAGGTGGACCGATGACTTTGTGAAGGCCGCAGGAATCGCTGGGTCCGGGTAGTACAGAGCTGGTCAAAGTGGCGATGTTTGGGGAAGGCTAATGTCCAACAGTGGATGTCTTTCGCCTGAAATGATGATGATGTGATAATACTACAAATTAACGATTTTCGGACTTTTTCCTTTACTTGTGCTGTGAGACTTTGCTTTGTGCCATATGATTCTAGGTCAACGGGAAGTACCCTATAGGTATTGATTCATTTGCGACTGTCAAAATATGTCGCGTAGATGGCCGTATTTTTATAATGTGTTTACTTAGAAGTTTGTTTTTTGCGCTCCAGGAAACCGTACAACAGGTATTTGAAATGAATTTCAACTTTATACCTCCATGCGTTCCTGTGAAAAAGAATCTTCACTGACAGACAGACAGACGGACGGACGGGCGGACAACGAAGTCATCCTATAAGGGTTCCGTTTTTTCCTTTTGACATAGGTACGGAACCCAAAAAAGTAAGTTGGAATCTCATTTCCCACGATATGTATGGCAAAAGATTTTTACGATTTCTGACTCATCTAGTACTCAAGCCTCAGTTTCTTCTAATATAGTTTTTGATCCTCATATGAAACAGGATCTATTGGCACCAAATTTATTTTTTAATAAAAATTGTCTTTTATTGCTGACTGTACATTTTAATCAAAATCTATGTCTGCAGATGAAAATGTCTCAAAAAGATATAGATAGTCTCCTAAGACCGATTTCACGTAGCTACAACGGTTAAGATACCTTTACTGCCCCATCACAATAATCCACTCTGTTTAGTCATGACGATTGACAGCTTAGCCCTATAAATAAATAGCGTGATGATAAAATGTATAAATGTTCTAACCATTTGGCTTGTTTTTTTTACAATTTACTGTAAACTATAGAGGTTTACAAACATAATGCAATATTGCTCATCTCCCATAGCACATAGCGTGATAATAATGCTACATACCGACTGACCAGGCTTCTATGGAATATGTATGCAAAATTTGAACAGAATCTATCCAGTAGGATTTGCGTGATGCTCTAACATACATTCATAGAAGAATACAAACATAATGCAATATAGCTGATCCCCCATTAAAAATAGCGTGATAATATATAGCCTATCAATTGACCAGGTTTCTATGGAATATGTATGCAAAATTTGAATAGAATCTATCCAGTAGAATTTGCGTGATGCTCTAACATACATTCAGACAAACAGACAACAATTCTAAAAATTATATTTTTGGCATTGAAATCGATCCCAGACCTCGTAGCAATTATTTTTTCTCAAAAATATTCTATGTACATTTTTGACTTCGCTACGATTTTATTATATGTATAGATATAGATAAAGGGTTTTGAAGAAATATTAAGTGTTTTTTAAACGTGTTATATTTTCCACAAAATTCTTGCCTAGTTCTAAATAGATAAGAAATATTTGTTATACTTAGGAATACAAAATTGTATACTTACACACTGTCATTAATGAAACCCCGCTATCCCGGAATAAAGATATATTTTAAGAAGCCGTTTCCATACTTTGTATCCTTTGCCGGGAAAAAACGTACTTTAGGTAAATGTGCATCCGAATATCTCTAGTGATAAAGCAGTCACCTAGCCGAATGCTTATCAATATTTTTTTTAAATCACTTACCAACCTATCTTAAAGTCAATCCTAAACTATCCTTTAAACCCCACAATTACAAATACATTCTCGAACATAATGTTCGACAGAATTATTAATGCGGCAGTATGTTTCAACGCTTTCACGTCCCCAAGTAGGGTGGCTGAGCAAGTGTCTAATTTAACTGAGACTCTCTAAGTTTGTTCATTAACTTTAACTAGATTTTGTTGCGTCACCCTTTGAGACTGCGCGCTACGGCGAAATATTAAGAGTAATTTTTTTAAAGGTATATTTTAGAAAACATAATTGCTTTCGCTACGAACGTTATTTTTTTAGTGGATCCTTTTATAGTGAGGGTTTTGTTGCCGCTTTTTTGCTGGTTTTATGCGCTGAATTTATTTTTATAAGTTAGAGAAAACGAAAGGTGTGTGTGGAACTGTGGAGTATTCTTTTGTATCTGGCAACAGTATTGAAGTTTGGAGCGAAGCCAAGATAAAACAATTTGAACGTTAAATTAAGATAGATACCGTTATTATTTCCCCAGAATTGAGTGTATCGAACGTGTTAGTGATTTGATACCTTCAATCATATCGAAGTTTGAAACACAAGATTTTTATTTATTCATAGCTTTTACACTTTCATGATTTTCTTTTTAGATATTCTAATTAAAATTCAAAACAACATCTAAAAGCATTTTCGCAAACTTAATTTAAATCCCGAAAACTTACTCTGCTTTATCGGGCAAAAAGTAAACAAGTTTATAAAATCCGTACCACTAATTTTACTCAAGCAAAATGTTTTTAATCTATTTATGAATTTACAAAAGGTGTAGCTGCAAAGTTGTTCTCAGTAAAAAATGAAATCCACAAAGGCAGTTACGAACTATCGGCCGAACAATATCTTTGCGTTGGAACTCTTAAAAAATATTGAGAGCGGAAATATTTAATTGCATTATTTTACAAGAGTTGGTCGGGAAACGTCCTGCACTCGACAGACTTTGTGGACGCCGTAACCGCTCAAAGAATGCTAAGAAAAACTTTTATGAAAAAGTAGTTTAAATTGTTAAGAGTTTAAGAGTCATGGCACGGATAATTGGTGTTACTTTTATAATGAACATGCTTTTAATCATGTATAAAGGTAGTGTTTTAGCTTGGTTTGTTCTAAATCTGGTTTTTACTTGGGGTCGCAAACCGGGTTTTAATTTCACAAAAAAGGGAATTTTTGGTATTTATGATATGATATTTAGTAAAAGTAAAATTCCAATTAGTTATATTAATAATTATATGTGTAAATATACAATATTTGTTTTAGTTTATGCGAAACCCGAAACACGTGTCTAGTATTTTTATGTAAAGAATCTATGTAGTACATTTTAAAACCAAAACTGTATCATGAAAAATCACAAAGTTATAAGGTTGTTATGTTACCAGGTTGTCCGTACAAAAACATGCTAACGGGCGGCGCCACCGCGCCTACAGGGTCGTCTTGCGCTCATTGATAATAATTTGGCAGTAAGTACCTAACCGTAGGGCTATTTATCCTTGGGCACGCCACAATTGTGGCGATAAGTCCCCTCTTTGAGGAGTGGCTAGAGAGGCGCCACGGCGTCCTCACCTTCCGCCTGACACAGGTCCTCACCGGACATGGTTGTTTTGGGAGGTTCCTGTTCAGGATAAAGCGGGAGGAAACGCCCGGGTATCACCACTGTGTGGATCGCCCGGAGGACACGGTGGAGCATACGGTGGAGGTCTGCCCAGCTTGGGCGGAGCACCGCCGTATCCTCACGGAGGCGATCGGCGGCGGCGATCTCTCGCGTCCGGCCCTGGTTCAGGCCATGGTTCGGAGCGAGAGTGCATGGGAGGCCGTCACCTCCTTCTGCGAATTAGTAATGCTTGCGAAGGAGGAGGCGGAACGCGTGAGGGAGAGGCAAGGTTCGCGCCCTCGCGCCCCTAGTCGCCGCAGGAGACGCCCCGGGCGTCGAGAGTCGCAAGCCGATTTCCGGCCACCGTAGGCGTGGGCCTGCGGACGGTGAGCGATGGGTAGCTCACCATCCGATAACGATCAGGCCCGGGTCGACGGCGCGTTGTATTCCACGCGCGCCTCAAAGAGTTGTCAGCACCAACTGACGGGGTCCGCTAGGGCCAATGCCTGCCAGGGTTGCGAGTTTGTCCGAAAGGGATATCGTGGCCTTGGCACACAGGCAAATGAAGGAATACGGGTGGGTTTTAGTCAGTAAAAGTCTGACACGCCCTCCCGCTCCGCCCAGAGCGGGAGAAGTTATTTGATAATTTCCCAACCAAAAAAAAAAAAAAAAGGGCTATTTATCCATCACACTTAAATATTTTTGGGACAAAATATAACATGGTGTAAAACATATTGACATCGATTTAGTTTCTTATTTTGAACAAACTATAGGTATTCAGGTTTCGCATAATATACTAAAAATATTGTTGGATTAATAAAACTTTATAGACCGTGAGCAATGGGGTTAAAAACTGAAAAACTATATTTGGTGATTATAAAAAACAGGTTCAATAAGACACTCAGGTCAGGGGAGAGCAATAAAAAAATAATCATATTATTTTGTTTTGTTTAAGATTAGTTTAAGTCAATTCTATTTTCATTAGCGCTGATTAGAAGTCATAATTAGTATTTATTTTTCTTAAAGTTGATTAGAATAGTAATTTAGTTTTTAAGATTTTATCGTAGTCAAACAAAATGTTAGAAGCTGTTTTTTTATATTATATTATTTTGTACCTACAGTGAATAATTACTGTGGTAATTGACTAGAGATTAAATTGCATTTTTTTATTTTGTAGTTCTTAAATGTGTTTTCGTTGATGAATATGATGATTTTTATTTAATAATGTAGATTAAGTTTCTTATGAAAAATACTTTGTAAACTTTTACTTTGATTAAAAAAATGTTTGACTAGAGATTTTATTCAGATTAAATATTTTTTGTTATTACTCTGAAATCATCCACAAAAAATGGTCGATATTTAATTACTAAATTAAATGTATACTTACAAATTGTTCAGATATCGGAAATATCGAAAATTTCTGAATTTATTTGAGGTCAATTCCGAAAATACCGGTTTCGAAAACATGATGTTTCGATATTGCGACCCCTAGTTTTTACTAGTTCACTGTGCAAACTTTGGCGGCAACGGAACATCAAATAGCTACTGATTTTATAGTCTTTAAGGTCTTTTAATTAAAACAAAGCACATTGAGATCAGTCCTTATTAGTTTTATGTCCAAAAAAAATTACATGACACACTGAAAACAAATGTGTTTGCTTTAACAAAAATATTTTTAATGTGATCACGCATCTTGACTCCATACGAACCTAACAAGATATTGACTTCTGAAGCTAGGAGAACTTTGTTAAATTATCATAGTTCCGTCAACTAAGTAATTAATTAGTTTAATTACGGGTAGTTATTTAATTTAACTCAAATTTTGGCCAGTTTAAGAATGATATAATGCTAACAAGTTGTTTGTTGCTGTCAACTTAAATTAATATTTGATATAAAAAAGTGAAGAAGTATAATAAAATCAAACAAAGCATGTATGATTTAACAAAGACTGGTGATTATTCTGTATAAGTCACATTGTCGATATAAATAAAATTAATTTGTTCTGGCAATTATGCTATCTTGTTTTTAGTAAATAAATAAATAATTATTCTAAACATTTTAATGCCAACTAAGAGAAAATGTATCTATCTTGGTTAGCTCGCACTTTTTTCAGTGCAAATTATTTTCTCGCTAGTGTTCAGGCGTTTCCAAAAAAGAAACGCTGAATCAAAATTGGGATCAAGAGTGGGTCATTTCATCACAATATGTAGGTATCTGAGGATCGTCCAATCTAAAACTGCACGCCTCTCCACAAAAATTTATATACAAACATTTAAAATTTATATGTAACATGCTGTGGAGGTCAGTTTTAAATTAGATGATCTCTACCTACATTATTTTAATATGAGTATCTCAATGAGTGCCAGTCACTTTAAATATAAGATTTTGGAAATTGCAAAATGTTCTATCTTCAGATCACAATTTCGTTTGCGTTCCTTCACTTCCGACCGATCTATCTTCAATAGCTCAGCTTAGCATTTGCTCTGTCAAACTGACGGCAGAGAGCTTCTGGGACGAAGAACGACATTTGGGTCAAGAATGCATCGCCAATGTGCTTCGCATAGCATAGATAGACTCATATAGGAGTGTGCTCGTTTTGCTGGTGACCAGGGAATTCTAAAAATGTATGGCATGTTAACAAATAAATGGATGGAGTTTCTTGCCCATTCTTCTCCACGCGTAACTACCTTTTGGATAGGGCAACTAGAATCAATTCAATTTTGTCTGCACTGGGTGCCACCTGATTGGGGGTGACGCCTTACCGTGAAAAAATAAAATAAAAACATACTATCACGTTTTTCAACGACAAACCACTTAGGCTTGAAGTCTGCTGAAGCTGCGCTGCGTGTCGCGGGTTCGATTCCCGCACGGAACAAATATTTGTATGACCAGAGGGCCTAAAATGGACGCTTTGGCCGAATCATACGTACAATTCATATCCCGCAATTCATCTGTTTGACAGTTTTGTATGAAGTTTCGTAAAATGGTCCACAAACTATGAATTGCTATAGTGAAGTCTAATGTCAAATAGCAGCTGTCAAACAGATGAATTGCGGGATGTATGAATTGTACGCAGATCATACTATGATTCTGCCAAAGCGTCCATTTTAGGCCTCCTGCAAGTTGTTATTTCGGGTCTGGCTGTTTGTGTATGTGAGTTTAAATGTTTGTAAATGCACCCACATTACAGGAGTAATTCCTAAAAAAAAAAACAGTAATAGTCGACCAACTTACATTTGCAGTTGGAATGTATGGGAGAACATGTTTTTCAACTACAATTTTAAGTTTGTTCTTGGGTTAAATTCATCCCAATTACGGAACCCTTCATTGTGCGTGATTCGACACGCACTTTGCCGGTTTTTATGCTTGGGTGACACAATTTTGCGCACTGGGTGTCACCCATGCCATGCTAGCTACGCCACTGGTTCTGGGGGTCTACTCAATCAATCAACTCAGCCTATAGCAGTCCACTGCTGGACATAGGCCTCTCCCAGGCTGCGCCACAACACCCTGTCCTCCGCCTTCCGCATCCAGTCTGGCCCAGCCACCTTTTTAAGGTCGTCGGTCCATCTAGCTGGGGGGCGTCCCACACTACGCTTGCCGATACGCGGTCTCCACTCCAGGACTCGTCTGCTGCACCGGCCATCGATCCTTCGACAAACATGGCCAGCCCACTGCCACTTCAGCTTGCTTAGTCTGCAGGCTATGTCGGTAACTCCGGTTCTCTTCCGGATAACTTCATTTCTGATCTTATCCTTCAGAGAAACTCCGAGCGTAGCCCGCTCCATAGCACGCTGAGTGACCTTGATGGGGGGGGGGTCTACTCCGAAGCGTTAATCGGAACTATCAGCCCAATTTTCGGCCGTTTTATAACTTCCATAGTATCCTTTTTTGACTTTGAATTAATTTATATTTGACCCGACTTAAAGTTACATTTTTGACTTTGGCTTATGTCTTTGACTGTAGTTCTTTTTTTTTTTTTTCGCCGTAGTCGGTCATAGTTAGCCGTAGTCATGCAACGGCCGAACATTCGGCTGATATTTCAGATTTATGTTCGGAGTAGAGCCCCAGGGTTCGGGTTCCGTACCTTGGAAAGTACTCGGGAAAAATTCTAGACGTTGCCCAGCTTATACATAATTGTGTTATTAGTTAATTTAAAGGCTTCTACAAACCGGCGCGACTCGCGACGCGACACAAAAGCACTGCTCGTTGGGCCCGCGACACGTGGGGCTTTTGTATCACGTCGCGTGTCACGCCGGTCAGTAGAAGCCTTAAAAAAATATATCCATGAATACGAGCCTGGGGCAGAAAGAATAACCGGGGAAAAAACTCGTAGAAAGGACTTTAAAAATAAAGTTGTACCTAATTTCAACATTGTCATTGCCTTCATTACCAAGCCATACAAATATTTATTAGACTGCCAGCGGATTAGAAAATATTGTTAAACACTAGCTGCTCTTTTAAGGCTAAGCTCAAAGCATTTCTATTAGATAAAAACTTGTACTCAATAGACGAACTGTAATATTAATATATTAATATTCCAAGTATCTATTTAAAAAAAAGATGCTATTTATTCATATTTACTTTTGTAAACATGTCTTTTTTTATTTTTTCTTATTATTATTGCTGCATGTATCTTTTACAATTTATATTAATGTTGTTAAATTATGATGTATGTAATGTATCAAACTTATTGTATATTGTAATCTGTCTCAATAGTTGTAACCGCTGCACATACATATTTTACATAAATATGAACAGATGCATGCAAGAAACGAAGCGTGTAAGGACTGTAACATGTGGCGTTCTGAACTGCAGATCTGCTAGCTAGGAGAATGTTTCCCAACATTCTCCTAGCTAGCAGATCTGCCGTTCTATCTGGTATTGAAATGCAAAAATAACTAAAACAAACCCTTTTTGTAAGTAAGTAAATAGATAAGATGAAACCAGATAATTGGGCGTACCTACTCTGCCCCTGCCTCATTGGAATTTCAAAGATATAAATATTTCTAGATAGACAGTCAAGCTGTTAGTGAACTCGTTGAAAAAAATTGGGTCCAACTGTTGGCCGCAAAATGCATGAACTAGAATAACACAATGACAGCACAAAATACATGTTCCACTTACTCCATGCACCTTTATAACGTGTTCAAGTTTCTTAACTTTCCTTCTTCTAATGACTAAAATTTGAAACAAACTTATTAAAAACCATTGACATTGTGTTTTTTATTTTCAACCTTAATATTGAATGTGTATGTGATTGCGGATCAGACAGTAAAACAATATGTTTAACCCTTAACTTGGCAAGTGTACTAGAGGACACATGAAAATAAGATATGAGTTTCGGCATGTGACATAGAGTACGGGTCTGTTTAAAGAGAAAGCAAAAGTTAAGGGTTAATAACACATGCATGTCTGAATCCAAACAGTCTGCGTTAGAACCCAAACAGATAGCAGATAGCTCTGTCTGTGTGGTGTCAGGTTAGAACCTAACCACAGAGCTATCATCGCATCTGTCGGATACCCAAACCACACTCATTTTAACCGCTCTAAAATCATTGTGTATCATAATTTTAAACTGAATGCTAGCGAACAATAAAACTTCAATAACGAATTTCGCGAGTGCACTGTGCAGCCAGTGTAAACCGATTTAAAAATTCGCTTTATTGAAAATTCTATCCCATCTTATGATGTTGGTTGATCAACCATGAAATATTGGTCTACGGCAACCCTGTAATTATTCTCAACCGTACACACATGTCTGGATGTGCTTTTAAATTCTTTCAACAATCGAATTTCAACTTTCTGATGGGCTTAGCAGAGTTTGATTTGCCTTGTTGGGCTGTTTCAACCAAATATTGGTCTCGGTGAATGGACAATACATCGAGGCTGCGAATTGTTCGAATATTAAAAATCATTGGAGCATTATTGAATTGCTCTTTGCTATTAATTCGATGTTGGTTTGTGGTGTTAGCGGTGGGATATAAGCGGAGCGGACTGACATAGTAGGGAAGCTTTATGAGTAACTGTCTGTGCAGTTTTCGTGGAAAAATGGTCTTTTTGTTTTAATTAAAATTCATTTAATTAACCTACACATACTTCCTAAACTTACATATAACTAGGCACAGCCTGTGACCCAAACATTACACAAAGTTTTAATAATTATTATTACAATAATAATTCTATATCATTCATTTATTGCAGATAACAAAGATCCATTGGGTTAGTAACAATAGTCTTAACCTATGTTAGTACTTAACTAATAATACAGACAGTGTACAGGTGAAAAGTGACCTCACCAACGGGCTGTCATGTCTCCCGACTATTCTATAGCGCGTAGAATGCTGTTGGGGCTGCCACGAAGTCTGCTTAGCAACGAGGCCGCTCTATTGCGCCGTACAGCATTGAAGCAGTCGATACGTGCCTCAGCGAACATAGATGATGCGCTACAGAACAATAAACTGCGTTAATAAATTTGTATTTAATTTAATTAACAAGAATGCGGTGGTCTCGACCGCACCTCATCCTATACTGGCATGGTTTAGCTATAGCCATTTGTCTAACTAAAAAAATAAAAGAGTCTTCTTCCAGCCTCACTTTCTTTCTTCATCATGTGCCTGCACTGGTTCTAAGTTTTCTATTCTACCTTATCATTCACTCCCTTTTCATTAATTACATCCCTTATTGCAACCATTCATCAATTCTTTAGAGAAGAGAGAGACTCTTCAACTTCATCCATCATCACTATTCATCACTCTTATTCTATCCTCATCAACCACTGCTGTAAAATTAACAAGGTATATCTCATGAATGAAAGGCGAGGGTGCGTCTCATAACGTATAAACTCATTTGGTCTAATTTCATTTTATTATCGTTCATATGATATATTCAACGTGAGATATACCAACTGTTGATATAATTTCTTTACATATAACATTTATTTATTCTAAAACTTAATTAGTATAACGTTGTTTGATATAACGTTTATGTAATCGAAAATCATTTGGTCTAACGTTTAATATGTATATTGTTTATTTAATAGAAAATCATTAGGCCTATCGTTTAAAATATATAATATTGCGATTAGTTTGATTGAGCGTGCTGCGGGAGCGTGCTCAAAACCGACTCCACGTAGTCTTGTCTGCCCTACCCCTAGAGTATTTAAAATCGCGTAGGCGCGTAGGGGCGAGGCGGCCCGCGATCTGAGGAGGAAGCCTCGGTGGTGAGCGTGAAACACATCTGTGACGATAAGCTCGCATGGGACCGCTGGAGCCCTGCAGCGCCGGAGCCGTGACAGAAAACATGCCTGCTGCATGTTTGCTGCATGCTTGCTTGCACGTTTTATCATATCCGCCGGAACCCTGCAGCGCCGGAGCCGTGACAGAAACTATGCCTGCTGCATGTTTGCTTGCATGCTGCATGCTTGCTTGCATGCTGCATACGTGGTGTATGCTTGTTTGCATGCCTGCTGCATACATGGTGTATGCTTGTTTGCATTTTTTTTACAGGGAACTCAAAACCACATAATTATGTTTACAATCAACTGTTATATCTGAAATTTTGCTTTGTGTTTATTTAAAATTATATCAATCGTATATTATATTAACTGATCATATTAGAGATTTTGTAATTATATCATATATTACTTACTCAAAAGGCGACTATCAAAAGGTATTTACCAGTGGCGAAACCACCATATAAAACGATTCCTACCGGCTTCCCTTCGGAGGTTCGCATCAGCAACTCTACCGCGATCGAAAAATGGCACAGTCAATAGGGTCAGCATCAGAAAAAATGCGTCAGCGATAGTGAGATGTAGGAATATTACACATTTATTTAGTTTTCAACAGTTCAAGTGTACTCGTATTGTATTATATTAATTATATTCCTATAATAATTTTAGTATGATAGTAGATAACTAATATCTGAGTTTACTTCTTTAAAAAAATTAAAGTTTTGTTTGTATAGTGATAGCGCTTTTTTAGTTTTGCTACTTGACGATAGATAGTGTTAAATCCCGTAAAGGAAAATGTTCAAGTTCATAAATAAATGTTTACTATATTGTAAAGTAAGTAAGTGAATTCAAACTGGCTTCACTTCGGCATCCCTCTTACACAAATTGACACCTCGCCGCTGGTATTTACAGAGCAAATGTGAATGGAAACGCCTGGAGGGGAGGACCTAGGCGGACATATAGTGACCTAATCGGTGATGTTCTTCAGAAAGGTCAGGCGCGTAGTACTTGCAACCTACATGCGTGTATGACCAGATGTATGATTATAAGAAGCATAGCAGGTGGCGATAATGGCGGTGGCTATATAGGTATAACAATATTATTGCCTAAACGTTGGAAGGAGCTAAATGGTAAGGCATTCAAGCGACAATTAAAAGTGTTTCTTTCGCAAAAAGCATATTATAATAGTGTCTCCGAATTTTTGGCCGAAAAGGATTTTTTTTTTAGTTAATAATTTTATCTTTTTCCTGACACTAATAGTAAGTACCTACTAATTACTAATAGTTTTTATGACACTAATATTTTAAATTTATATGAATATGGAATTTTGACATTATAACATAAAAATAATTTCTAATTTATTAAGTTTCTAATTATAAACTTTGTTAGTGCCTATTCTAGGTAAATTTTCGATTTTGTTAGTGTTAATTATTTTCAATGTTAAGGAAATATTTGTACGCCGATACTTACGGCTAAACATGATTGGACTCAAACGATGACGTAGTATTGCATACAGATTTCTTTATTTGTTTAACAAATAAAGAAATCTTATCTTATCTTATCGTTCTCTAGTTTCTGCATATCCTCTAAAGGCTTCTACATACCGGGGCGACTTGTCGCGCGACGCGACGCGACACAAAGGCACCGCTCGTCCCGCGACACGCGGGGCCTTTGTACCGTGTCGCGTCGCGCGACAAGTCGCGCTGGTATGTAGAAGCCTTAAGAAGTCGTGACTTTATTTAAGCATGTATATCCCAAGTCCGCTGTTACTTCCACCCCAACTCGGCATAGCTCTAGAGTTTCGCACAGAGTGGCTCCGTTTGAACGATAATGGTTTTTAAAAGGGACTGGCGGTTTGTTTTGTCAAACTTTTGCGTCGCCCTTTGTTCAATTACTATAGATTTTGGATTTCTCATCGACATCTGTTTCAAGGACTTGCAGTTATTGATTGTATTTGGCAGTACGTTGATTGCGTGTCATGGAAGTACCCTAAATAAAGTTTCCTAGTGGTAGTCGTTCCACAATAACGGTTGTCCAAATACAGACCATTTTATGACTCCGTAATGTCGAATACGGGTAATAATGACAGATTTCATGATGGCCGTTATAATATGACGGAACCGCTTTCTAGCAAAGCGGTTCCGTCATATTATCTCGTCATAGGATCCTGCTGCATCGTAGTGCTCGATAAACGATTATCTAAGTTATAGACTTATACCCCCTTATTACAAAACAAGGTTTATCTTCAGACCCAGGTTTAAAACATGGAGCCATTATTGAATTTCGAACTTTATTTCAACTATGTTAAAGTTCCTAAACACAAAACTGACAACTTAGTACCGAACTAAGTTTTCAGTTTTGTATAAAGAACGGTATTTCAATCACAGTTACGTTCTTATTACAAAAACTGGCTGCATGGTTTAAGCCATGTCAAAATATAAATCTTGTTTTGTAATAAGGCGGATAAAGTCATAACTTAAGTACCTACTCGAGACTTATTATTACATCTCTCAATAGATACCTGTTCATATTTTTTAGTAAAGCTATTAGCTTATCTCAGAAAATACCTAGATCATTATTATATTATAGTATTTTTGCTAAGTAATCACACTATCACCACAGAATAAGTAATAGTACTAACGTACTATCACACTAATCACACTAATATTATAAAGGCGAAAGTTTGTGAGTGTGTGTGTGTGTGTATGTTTGTTACTTCTTCACGCTCAAACGGCTGGACCAATTTTTAATAAAATTTTGTATGGAGGTAACTGACGCCCTGGATTAAGACAGGCTACTTTTTATCCCGATATTCCCACGGGATCGAGACTTACGCAGGTAAAACCGTGGGGCGCAGCTAGTGTTATATAATTAACAAATGCTTCCTCTCTCCTAAATCACTTATTTTGCTGTGCCAGACAGGGTCCATAATTATGATCTAATTATAAGTTTCGCACCTAAGAATACCTACATGTGGAATGCAATAAAAGTGTTGAGTTTTGAGTATTGAGTGTGGCGGTTGCGAATAAACTATCTCAAAATAAAAAAAACGATTCGAAGTTACTTGCTCTTGTTGGTGAGGTGACATAGGCAGAAGAGTCAGGAGACAAAGTTATCATCACAATCATCTGCGCCTTAGTAAAAGAGGTTACAAGTAGTGTTTCCAGATGTCCCGCTTTTAGTCCTCTCAGGGCGCGTC
Organism: Tiliacea aurago; assembly: GCA_948098905.1. Taxonomy (NCBI): domain Eukaryota; kingdom Metazoa; phylum Arthropoda; class Insecta; order Lepidoptera; family Noctuidae; genus Tiliacea; species Tiliacea aurago. Next base: position 25,547,053 of record OX402581.1, on the reverse strand, counting down.
CCGTCAGCACCCTGAGCGGGACGCCCAAAATCCCGCTTTTTCATATAAGGAGCCCATTGGCGCTGTAGGAAATAATCAGTCAGCAAAAGTAGAAGTGCAGAAGGCCGGGCGGATCTTTTTTGATCTCATTGAAGTCTGCATGGTTTTGAATGAAAGGATTGTAATCATATTTTTGTTTTTTTTTACGTCCCGGTCTTTTCGTCGCAGTCCCGCTTTTTTTCATTCAAGTCCCGATATTTAGAAATACAAATCTGGCAACGCTAGTTACAATGTACGTGGGCAGTGGTGACCCAGTGGTTACGGCCTTGAATTACGTATCGCGCATCGGTCGCTTCTTAAGTGGTTGCCTATACGCCAGCGCAGAGAGCAAATGGCGCTGACCACTTTATTTTCTTTTCTTGACTCTCCCTCATTTCCTAGTTATCTAGCCCCCCACTTTCAGTACATTTGCGCCAACCACAATAAAAATCTACGATCATCTCACAATCGTCTTCTTCAATGTCCCACTCACCGCACTGACTTCATTCACTCTTCCTTCTTCGTTCAGTCTATCTCTCTGTGGAATGCGCTCCCCCAAGAAATCAGGATGGCAACCAACCAATTATCCTTTAAAGTTAAAGTTCGCGAGCACATTCGTAAGAAGCTGGCAGTATCATCACAACGGTAATGTTTTCCCTTTGATTGTTTGATTTGTTGGTATAGTCGTACCTAATTATAAATAAATATAAGGTCTTATATTTATTTATAATTAGGTATGTATATTATATTTTAAGTTTTTAATAGGTAGGTATATGTATGTATAACCATAAATTTAAATAAATATTTATTCCACAATTTTCGTTATTGCACCTACGACTGCTTGTCTCTGCATCACCCAAAGGTTGACTGGTAGAAAATTCCTATGGCATTAAGTCCGCCTCTGTACATTTTGTGTGCTTAAAGTGTTAAATAAATAAATAAATTACGAGTTGTAGATCGTATAGGTTCGAATCCACAGAGGCGCTTTACTTTGTGTAAATTATTTGATCACCACTGATCAAAACGGTGCAAGAAAACATCATGAGAACACCGACATGTCTTAGAACCAAAAATTCAAAGATATGTGTTATCTACCACTCCGCAATCGGCCCGCGTGGTGGCCATACTCCTATAAAAAACTTCTTTCTTATATCTATGATTACGGCCCTCTTACCGAAAGGAGGCCTGTGTCCCAGCAGTGGGAACATTTCCAGCAGTGGGATGTTCTGATTATAGGCTGATTATGCCAACGCTGTAACAAGTGATGAAGGTGTTAGACTTTAACTAAGATAGGTACCTACTACATTAAAAATATTGCCTTAAGATAAATTCGATCTATCTAATTCACAAGATAAAATTATTCGTGTTTTACACTCTCTTTTCATTTAATTTTATAGGTTCAAGTTTTATATGCGAACAGACAGTTGTGCTGCTGGGGAGTTTGTTGCGCCACTTCTTCTTCCCAGCTAAAGCACTAGGAAGTGGTGAAGGGTGGGCGTTTTTGGGCGACTGTCTCATGTAATTTTGACGTTCGAAAAGTGCTGATTCTCAGCCTAGTTTGAATAAACGACTTTTGATTTTGATTTTGATTATGACACAAAATCATTTTAGTTTCGACAGCCCCACCGATTTATTTTCCGAAGAACTTTAAGGCTCGTCCAGATTGGCGCGGCATCGCGGGTGTGACTCGCGTCGCGCTGCCTGTCGCGTCCGCAATATCGCGCCAATCTGCACGAGCCTTTAAGGCTCCCGCAGACAGGCGCAACGCGACCGTGACGCTACACAAGTAGCACAGTTTCTAAGAAAACTTCATGGAAAGTGTCGCGCTGCCTGTCGCGCTTGCGACATCGCGCCAGTCTGTACGAGCCTTTATTTCAGTCACTTAAAGAGTGCCTAAAGACCACAAGGACTAACTTCTATATTATTACCCCCACTTATTTAAATCCTAATCCTTCACAAACCAAAAAAAGAACAAAGCACTCGCGACTCCAGCATCAACAAGAGTTATGCCACTATTAGTCTTAAAATTAAACGTACGTTTGTTTAGAAACAAAACAGCTGACTCAGTTGAATATGTACTTCTCTGAAATATTCTCGTCCGTGTCTACATTTGATATTACAACATACTAACCACTTGACAGAGATGTTCAGACTTGGACACCTACTGGAGCACTGGTAAAGTATTATAAAAATGTAAAGAAGGATATTGATAATCCATTGCTGTTAGCGCGGGGAGCAATAAAAGAGTGGACTGTATTGTAGGCAATGGTTTATTGCCGTGCCTGTTAACAAATTAGAAACTGTCCCGGACAAGCAATAAATAATTAATAATGATTTGAGGAGAATCGTCCGTCGCGGTGGAGTCCGTGGAAGCGAGCGGTCGTCGGGCCGAGCCGTGTCGCCGCCGCGCCGCACCTCAGCGTACCGATGACGCGTTGATCACGCCGCCTGCGCATGCAGACCGCGCGCAAGATGGTGTGTTGGGTTCGATTCCCAACAATTGCTATGAAGCAGGCAGGCAGGTTTTTTTTCTTTTCTTTTTTCCTTTTTTTTTCATTGTTTTTTTATCATCTGCATGCTCGAAAAAAAATTCTGCTCTACACAGGGACCGTACAACCTCGGTTAAGAGTTAAGCCTTTCGAAGGGGTAACCCATTCACTGGGTAACCTTTATCATGATGTAACCCACTATAAACCCAGTGAAAGGGTTACATGATAACCCATTGAATGGGTTTTATACTTGAAACCCAGTGAAAGGGTTACATGATAACCCATTCAATGGGTTCTATACCTATTTGAAACCCAGTAACATGAAAAAATCATAATATTATGTTATTTGGATATCCGCCAAGCACGCGTAGCATGACCAATTCTATCTCTATTCTACCCAAGGGACCATTGGGCGTTACCATTTTAGAAAAACCCATACGTTGTGGGTAATTTTGAATGGCTTAAATGAAGCCGTTTAAAAGGGTTATCCACACCGTATGGGTTTTTATTGAAAACCTTTTCAACGGGTTACCAAAATATAATTTCAGCCGTTTATAAGGGTCCTATATCGTATGGGTTTTTAACCGCTTAAAAAACCCTATCGAAAACCCTTTCAATGGGTAACCAAAATGGTCCCTCACTCTACAACGTAAATAACGCTATGAATGTTGTTGAACTGTCAGAATGAGTGAAGTGGGTTAGGCAATATACCCCATAGGAACCGATCAAATGCCTAGACTAGAGATACTCAAATTACGATCCGCGGAGCCCTAGAGCAAACTCTCTGTGGAGGCTCCCCGAAAATACTGGTCATACTCGTAATTAAAAAAATATGTTAAGGGGGGTACTATGTTTTATTTCAGTCTGCAACCTAACTTACTTAGCTTATTAGTAATAATATAAATAAATAATAAAAAATAAATATAATAAATAAAGTAAAAAAATATGCAAATGTTAATGTCAAGTAAGTAAATGATTAACTAGCTGTGCCCCGCGGTTTCATCCACGTAAGTCTCGATCCCGTAGAAATATCGGGATAAAAGTAGCCTTCGTGGTAATCCAGGATGTCAGCTACCTTCATACAAAATTTCTCTCTCTTCTTCAAACAAACACACACACACACACACTCACAAACTTTCGCCTTTTTATTATTAGTGTGATAATAATGAATACACCATTTTTGATTATTTTAGGGCTCCGTTAAATATTTTGTTTACCAAAAGGATTCCGTCTCCAAAAAAAAATTGATAACCACTGGCTTAGAGATTTGGAATGATCATAAAGCCACAAGCTTTTGACATGTAAGTGGAAATGGCAATTGGAATCTTACAGACTGCCTCACCATCCTTTATCCTCTACGTCCTTTTTGCTAAGCCTATGACCGAAGTTAATTTAAATAATACGTTCTTTTGCAAATGAATACGAACATGTAGGTAAGTAGATACTGTAGCGGCATCAACATCGCCACATACGAACTACGCGTCACACTGACGTCACGCGAATCCTGCATCGCGCAATCAGAGTTTACCACGCAACTAGCATATATACAACATCCCGACATCAACCGTCGGGCAGTTGCCCACCAGACACAACACCCGTCTGGTCGGAGGATCCTCCCTTTTCTATGGTGGATGAGTGAACTTTACACCCTGTTCCTCATACCACCAAACTGGCGATGTTGATGCCGCTACAATACCATATATATTGAAGAACGCAGAATTAAAAAAAAAATAAGGCAGTCGTGAGGATTGCCGACAGAAGTCAAATCTTAATACTTTGAACAGCACATGATACAGGTGACCCATCATCATTTTAGACAAATGACGTCCACTGCTGGACATATGCCGCTCCCAACATTTGAGGGTTGCCATAATACATATCGAGAGGGAGCGTAGGGCATTGGCGGTCCGAGGAAATATGTTGGCACGTAGATTCTCCCGCTGTACCGACCAAGTTAAGATAACGCTTTTCAAGGCTTATTGTCAGGGTCTGTACACGGGAGGTCTATGGGTCAGCTACACCAAAAGGTCGCTAGATGTCTTGCGCGTCCAATATAATAATATTTTCAGAATGCTCTTGAGACTGCCCCGTTTCTGTAGTGCGTCGGAAATGTTTGCACAGTATCGAGCCGATGGATTTCATGCGATCTTTCGAAAAAAAATCGCATCGTTAGTTACTAGAACACGGGCCAGTAGCAACAGCATTTTGAAAACAGTGTCAGAGTGTTTCTATTCTCCCATTTTGAGGCATTTTGTGGAGAGAATGGCCAGGTGAGAAACTTGTACCTCTTCTGCTTGGTCATCTTCTGTGCAAAGTGCTTCAAACTCTAATAATAATAATATTACTTTGCTTACTAACACTAGCTATATGGTATACTAACAATAAGTCAGTTGTCTTTATGAATAAATTTTGATTTTTTTTTAAAGTTTGATAAACGCCACGCTTGGCAGGCAGGTTGGCAACCTAGATCGCAATATGGTGTTAAAAAAAGGAATAGAGAACGCTGCTGCCCATTCTCTTGTAAGTCCCTTAGTCGCTTTTTACGACACCCACGGGAAGAAATAGGATGGTGCTACTCTTTACGTCCGGCACCACACGGAACACAAAAGGCGAGTATACCCATTGTATATATCTATAAAAATCAATGCCATTTTTTGTTGTAATTTTATAACTCAAAAACGGGCTCACCTATTAAAAAAAAAGGTTTAGGCTTTGTTCGGACTATTTAGTAGATGGTTTACGTGAAGTTTTTTTTTTTCTTTTTTTTTAGGTATTTAGGGTAGGTAGGTAGGGCAGGTATTCTTTTACCCATAGAAAGCCACGTTATTTGTGAGTGTCATAGAGTAAAAATGTTTTCCGCCCAACGGAGTGGGGTCAGCTAGTTACTGTATATATGCGTATAGCTACATGTACACAGGCCACTGGGCATCGCCAGTCTCACGTCACAATAGCATGTCGGTGACGTGAACCCATAGGTTTTACCCCTACCAAAAATCGCTCAACGCGGCTAAAGATTTTTTCAATTCAATAAACTGAAAACACCTATAATTTAGTAAAAAACTAGATTCTAGGTAGAAAATGTCAGACTTATTCTTCAGAAAATAGTTTTAGCATAATTTTCAACTCTCAATCTCCAATTATTCCACGAACAATTTTAAAGGTATAATATGCTCTGTACAAAATTCAAAAACTTAATATTTACATACTAACTGACGTAATAATTAAAGAAAGTTACACGTGTTACTTTGTAAAAGATTTACAACTTTATTTAAAAACTTTTATAATTAAGGTACCCTTGAAATATTCTTCACAAAGTTTAACATTTAATGCTCAGATATCACGTTGTGAGCATTTTAATAAAAACACATTCAGTGCAAACTCGCAGGTGTGTAACGCTTTAATTGCAGCGCTCATTATTAACTTTGCGCCAGTGTGCGACGCGCCTTTACTAGATTTAAGTAAATTGCACTGCGGGATATGTTGTTAGTATGTTGTGTCTTTACCCTAGTATGTGGGGTGAGTAGAGTTTAAAGCTGTGTCACTACTTAGTTCCAACACGATTATTTGTTCACAGAGCTATGTTACTCGGTTTCTGAATTGAGAAATTGTCAAAGTCAGCATTACTTAAAGTGAAAGCACGTGTAATTCAACATTTCTTTGCAAAAAACGTTCTAAATTTTGATGGACGATGGAAACATGTAATTTTCCCTATAGACCAACTGGTCAAATTTCAATTGGTCCATGGAGCACCGACGGTCAAAAATGTGACTTTAAGTCGGGTAAGTAAGGATTCAAAGTCAAAAAGGCAACTATGGAAGTTAAAAAACAGCCGAACATTCGGCCGTAGCTCGGAGTAGACCCCACGGTTAGTCACTTACCACACTAAAAAGAAAGAAAATACACCCAAAAAATATAGATCCCACACAATAAATCATATTGTCCAAGAAATAGTTTAAATAATTGAGTAAATTGCTGTGTTAAGATAATTGAAGGGAATTATCGAAATATTCCTTAAATGGAGTCTGCCTCTGGGCTAAGGCGGTCATTATAGGTAAGGGTATTCGGTGTAGATGCGTCAGACTAAGGAATTTTGTGTAAAACTGACAGATTCCTGAGTACCAGACATGTTATCAACAGGATTCAATATATTATATATTTCCTTACAATGCGCAGGAGTTCAATTCCCTTCATGTCAATTGTGTTATTGAATGAGAATGGCAATAGATGGCGCTAGTTGTCTCTTTATACATATTTCTCTTTCAAATTAAATCTATTTAAACTTGTTAAAAATAAAGTACTTTTAGTGCATAAAATAATTACCTATGACTTAATTTGTTGGAGTACCTGTACCCATTATATTATTTCCCTTAGATTATTTCCCACTATAATACTATTTCGCAACTAATAGGCGGTCGTGAAAAACTTTAAACAGCGCTCTAAGTAAAACTCACATTACGAAACTCACTTACCTCCACTATCAAATTATTTAAGTCTATAAAATACATCGCAGCCAATCAGACAATACATTATTAATTGTATTAAATCTTCTAAGAATCGGCTTTCAATACAAATATATGTAGGATATATCAAAATCTGAAAGTAATTAACCGTAATTTATTGTTCCTAATTTATATTCCATTTGTAACTTTATTAATAAGACAAAAGGTCTGAATTTAGATCTAGTCTTCCAACAAAAGAGTGTCTTTAAGTTGCCTCCTTTGGAATTGTAAAGTGAATGGCAGCCGCACAAATAAAGAAAGTATGGAACAATTGAAATACCTAATGACTGCGAATTGTTCGGGCTTCATAACTTTATTAACTTTGTTTTAATTAAATATTTCAACTCTAACTAATGTCGTCGTGAAAGAGACGAAGGGTGTCAAAGCTACTACGGTTGTCTCCATAAAAAAGACAGTTGATCAATAAAATTTCAGCAGTTCGTTTTTGAAAACGTCAAAAAATACAGTTGATTAATTTCAACAGTTCGTTTTGAAAACTTCAAAAAGACAGTTGATCAATTTCAACAGTTCGTTTTGAAAACTTCAAAAAGACAGTTGATCAATTTGAACAGTTCGTTTTGAAAACGTCAAAAAGACAGTTGATCAATTTCAACAGTTCGTTTTGAAAACGTCAAAAAAGAGGGTTTGTGATCGAGCCTGTGGATCCACCTTAATCAGCGGGGTAATTGCGTAACACACAGTAGTAATGGGTTTAATTTTGACAGTCCAACAACATGCATTGCGTAGTTTATAGGTTGTGGAGCAGACAACATTTTCGAACATAAGAAGCAATTGATTAGCCATTCCTTCTAAGTCATTGAGATTGTGATTGAACACAACAGAATCGAGGTAAACTGAGCGACAGATAATCGAGCAATGAAATAATACTTCGCCCCGTTGATAATGGAACTACATTCTGTACTTAGGGCGATGATAACCGACTTTTAATGATTTTATACTGAAGATCACGTCTAAACGAGTAGTGTTCATGATTTGAAAGTTATGTCTAACGCGGATAAAAAACTGAGAATGGCGCAAAATCTACCAAGCGTATTTTTCTAAAACCTTCACCAATTTAAAGATAATTTAATTAATGATCTTTTAGTATACGCGTTTTATTAAAATACCTTTTGTTTTGTGTATAATAAATTAATAATGCGTCTAATTGAGGACAGCGCTCCTTGATGGGCGAGTCCTATTACTGGCTGAACGTACGACGCGTTGCGTGAGCTCAGTACAGAACACGCAAGCTAACCACTCAAGGTCACTGGCATATATCTGAGTCTTAACTACTTTTTATAAGATATAACAAAGGATAAAATAAACCGCGAGGAATACCCTGTTTGTACAGTTTAGATGATGTTATAATCATGAAGGTATTGATAAAAGTGGAGCCAACACTCTAAATACCTAAGTGAAGACGACTGTGGTCGGACTCTCTCTTTCTGAATAGATACATAAGATAAAGAAAACTCATATTACTGTCTCGTACTTATGTATGTATTCAGAAAGAGAGAGTCCGACCGCAGTCGTCTCCACTTATCTATTTTGAGTGTGGCCTCAACTTTTACCTATACTCTTCTTGGTAATAATGTACTAGCTGCGCCCCGCGGTTTCACCCGCGTAGGTCTCAATCCCGTGGGAATATAGGGATAAAAATTAGCCTATATGTTAATCCATGGTGTAAGCTAACTCGATACAAAATTTTATCAAAATCGGTCGAGCCCTTTTTACGTGAATGAGTAACAAACACCCATCCATCCATCCATCCATCCATACTTACAAACTTTAAAGTAGGAAAGTAGGATAGTGTAGCCACATTATAAAATGTGTAAAATGCATTGTTATTGGTTGACTATTTTGATTGCGTGATGATGACAATAATTACGTAAGTACGGAATTGACATCTTCAGTTACGGATTAGAGAATACTTTAAAATTAGTTCGTAATTACGTAATGGAAGCCCTAGGTGTGTGCTTCCACACGATAAAAGTGAAAACTTACGACTGGAGCCGAGTATACGCGATTCAGCGTCACCGACCCGAGCGTGACGGTTCACTTTCCATCACTGTTCAAAAAGAGCGCAAATGCGCGTAGAGAAATTTTCACTTAAAAAAAACATCTTTTAGGGTCTCAGTTGTGTAAAATATTAAATTAAACGTGTTGTAGATTTAAAACGTCCCGAAACAAATTATAAAATTACCTTCTAAAGTTCTAACTTAACAACAAAGGTCAGAACATTTTTATCAGAAACGGGACACGCATCCCGTTCTGCTATCCTTTGCATAAAAAAGTCATGCATGTAGTTTTTTTTTTTAAACGAATGGTAGCCGGCGTACACAGCCACAAATGTCAAACATAAATTCTTTAAAAACACGCATTAATAAAGGTAAAACTATAAAAGGGAGGTCGCCTGCTGTTTATACTTTTTTTTTATTTTAAAATAATTTACGTTTTGAGAACATTTCGTTATCTGTGGCAGGATCGGATTAGTATCATGTAAATGTCATTTGGTATTAAAACTTTTTTGTAAAAGAGTGAATTAAAGTTAGTTTATTAATTAGACGTTAATTTTATGATGAACATTTTATGGTTTGTTGCGTGTTTTCCATATTTATGAGGAATTTATTTTTTACGGTTTAAGGCGATCAGTTACCTCATCATTCTCCTACCATTACCCCATTTTATTTGGGGTCACCGCAACCTTTCGTTTTCTTCCATACCTAATTAGTATTCCTACCTCAATGAGTTTACTGCACCAATGATACATTGCTAGATGTCATCTAAACGATGAGTTTTTAAATTTTTCAATATTTAATAAAAAAAATATTATAACTCTTTTCTCATGCCTATGATTAATTTCAGTTCAGCCTTTTGTTTATTTTTTGCATTCAAAAAATTTTAGAGAACGCACCTATTCGTATATTCCATTGTCTAATTAACTGGAGTTTAATATTTGTATTGCTAACATTTGCATAAGCAATTACGCTTACAATTTTAATAAAATCTAATTCTGTGTAATGGCCGTTTTAAAAATATTATTGTTTAAATAAGTAATGTTATTTGTTTTTAATTAGATATATATTTTATTCTGATTCACATATTACTTCTTTTATACGTATTTTACTGGATTTATACAAAATCATTTGGTTTGAAACCCCAGGGCGTAGATTCAGCTTAGTTATTAGCAAAATGAAATACAAAGTAAATAAGCCCAGAGGTTAAAACGCATGATTAATGGTAGTTATTTGAACTAAGAACATACTCGTAAGTTTATGTAAGTAAATAAATATATATAAAACGTTTATAGAGCTCTGATATATTATATATTGTGAGAGGACTTCATTGGTACATGCTGCGGATTTTAATCTCCGAGACAGCTGTAAGGGCTTGGTCCAAGTTATAGAAATTTGGAGGCTGGTTTGCTGAAGCTGAGGAGCTGGCTCCACAAGTAATACCTAAGTGCATCAGGCACACCCGAGGTAGGAAGGGCCAGTTTCTCGAACAAAAATGATCGCAAAATTAATGTGACAAATTGTGTGCTTGACAATTTGTCACATTAATTATGCGATAATTTTCATTGGAGTAACTAGCACAATGTCCCGTTAAAAATGTAGCCGACCATAACCAGATGCGTTATGAGCTATTTTTAGGGTTCCGTACCCAAAGGGTAAAACGGGAACCCTATTACTAAGGCTCCGCCGTCTGTCTGTAGTAGTAGGAAAGTTTCTATATTTTTTCTAAATTTTAGGCGCGGTAGTTTCGGAGATAACGAAGGGTGAATTTTCATCTACTTTCGTAAATAATTTTGAAAGTATTTATTTTAAAATGATAAAAAAAAAATATCTAAAATCCTTACAAAGAGCGCTTTTATTTGATATATCGCACGGTACAGTTTGCAAAACTTTTTATTTTTATTATTTGCCCCCAAAAGTGACCCCCATGTTCAAAATTCATTTATTTAACTTATACGTCTGTATTTGGGTCATAGAAGTCCATATGTGTAAAAATAAGATTTAAATGTGGTATTTATAACGAATTTACTAAATAAAAATCATTAAAAATAACTATTTCCAAAATAAGTTGAAATTATTGACGTTTAAATTATGGATTTAGACTGCACCCGCATAGCAAAAGCTTGATTGGGGAAGGAGTAAGCTGTGCTGCGATTTAAAATTCTCCTCAAATCGTGACACGCAGTTTTCCGCTACCTCTAATGCCTCAAACAGCTCCACACGGACGCTCCTATGGCGAAAGTAGACGATAAATCTTACCATTGTCACAGGCAGATGGCGTTCGTGTCCAGGTTTTTACCGCTATAACTTTGTAACAAAGAGCGTCCGCTTTTTGTGCCACCTGTCTTTATGGACTGCTTCGGCTATTTTAGTTTTTGGTTTTAGTTTGGTTTCGGTGCATTTGGTGGGTTTAGTGACATAAATATTTTGTTCTATTGTTTTTAACAATAAATTATGCGTACGAGTATTGCATAAGCCAACTGGGTTAAACTATAATGTAAAGTTAGTTTTTTTGTTTATATTTAACTTCATTCATTCTTAATTAATTCATTCATTTGTTTTTAGAGTTCCGTACCAAAATGGTAATAAGGAACTCTTATGGAGAGACTAAGTCTGTCTGTCTGTCTGTCACACCTGGATATCTCAAGAACTACTAATGCTTTCAACTTGAAATTTAGAATAGTTTTAGATGACGTTTGCCCAACTATTTTGCAAACAAGAAATACATAAAAAAAAATACTTATATCTTTTTTGCAAAAGGGCCTTAAAAATTTGAAGTGGGGCTACTAGGGCACGTGGGGTAATAAATGAAAGATCGCTGTTTGCACATTCTCAAACATTTATTTTTTATTTTTTAGGCAGCATAGTTCCCGACTTACGATGACAAATGTAAAAAAAAATACCGTCCCCCCCTTATCTCCGAAGTTTGCATAGATAAAAATCTTAAATTATTCTATGTGATAGAAGTTTATGTAAAAATTACAGGAAAAATAATACGATGTCTCTAAATACCACAGTTTTTCAGATATCATCAACATCATATATACGAGTACGTACGGACCCTCGGTGCGCGAGTCCGACTCGCTTTTGACCGGTTTTTTTTTAATGAATAATTTTAGATTGAATGTATTTCTTGATTTTATCAATAATTTTTAATTTAATTTAATAGTATGATACAAGGTTGGTTGAAATAAATAAATAATAATAATTAATAGGACGATTTTTTTTGTCAGGTAGGCAGTCACTACATGTAAAATACTGCTATTCCGTTGCATCTGGTTAGACTGGAAGCTGACCCCAAAATAGTTGGGAGAAGGCGGGCAGATTATTAATTGGACGATTTTAGACCTTGTTGCATTGAAGATACAACATTTCAAACGTTGGTACGGACTTACTGATTTTCAGTTCCTATATAATCATGCCCAAAGTAATAAATTAAATAATTAAATCTTCCCAAGTAAGTACTTACGAGTATTTACCTCAAAGAAAAAAATAATAAATTAATAAGTGCATGTCGGACCACGCACAATGAAGGATTCCGTAGTTGGGATGAATTTATCCCAAAAACAAACTTAACATTGTAGTTGAAAAACATATTCTTCCATACATCGATATACGTCACGGTTAATTCTCCGACTGCAAATGTAAGTTTGTCGACCATTACTCGTTAAAGGTTCTTACAGACTCACGCGATATCGCGGGCGCGACAGCCAGCGACATAGAAATTGTGCTACTAGTGTCGCGTCGCGCCCGCGATATCGCACTGGTCTGTACAATGTACATGCCTTAACTTGTAAAACCTACTTAGATGTGATAGTTTTTTTTTTACTACTGCCATGATATATTTAAACATAATTATCCAAAAACAACTATTTAGCTGGAAAGGGGGGCACTTGACTATAACAAAAAATAACACTTTAAAGCTTAATATTACGCAAACGAATCTCTGAATCGTAACATGGTTTTCACAAACCCGCAATATTTTTGAGCGGCCTATCCAACGATATGCCACACCATGGGCCAACGAGAACAAAAATATCACCCCCACGTTACGTGTAGGTACAGGAGATACCATAAAATCATTTTTTTTAATTATTTTATTTTACCACTTTACTGGCGTGATTAACATGTATATCCATGCCAAATAACAGCTTTCTAGTACTAAGAGTCTCTGACCTAAGCCCGGGACAGACAGACATACAGACGGACATGGCGAAACTATAAGGGTTGTTGACCAAGGAACCTTAAAAACTATCTTCTATCTTCCAGACAGTTCCGATTTACGTACGTCCATTTAAATTAATCAGTAAAACTCTAATCTTGATCTTAAATAAGATAGTAATTAAGTATCGTATCAACGGGTGATCCAATTAGTAACTCTTTAAACTATATCCATCCCTTTCTGTCTTCTAAAAAGAGAAAAGGACGGAGCCATGGTCCTGGGGCACAAATGCCGGTAGCTTAAGTAATTAGAAGTCGTTTGAGTCGCCATATTGGGTTTAGTAAAGGTATAAATTAATTATTTTATCTCCGTCAGGCTATTATCTTAATTAATTTACAAAATATGTTATCTTTACGGTCAGGGTCGGATAGGCCTTTACTTTACGTTAAGGCGACGATAACCGACTTTAAAGGCTTTTACATACCAGCGCGACTTGTCGCGCGACGCGACACGGCACAAACGCCCCGCGTGTCGCGGGACGAGCGTTGCCTTTGTGCGCGACAAGTCGCCCCGGTATGTAGAAGCCTTTAATGATTTTATACTGAAGATCACGTCTAAACGAGTAGTGTTAATGATTTGAAAAAAATATATGTTAAATTTAAGCATTTTCTCAATAACTTAATATGTGAATAATTTGTAAAGTTATGTCTAACGCGGATAAAAAACTGAGAATGGCGCAAAATCTACCAAGCGTATTTTTCTGAAACCTTCACCAATTTAAAGATAATTTAATGATTGATCTTTTAATATACACGTTTTATTAAAATATCTTTTGTTTTGTCTATAATAAATGAATAATGCGTGAAATTGGGGACAGCGCTCCTTGATGGGCGAGTCCTATTACTGGCTGTACGTACGACGCGTTGCGTGAGCTCAGTACAGAACACGCAAGCTAACCACTCTAGGTCGCTGGCATATATCTCCGTCTTAAGGATGGTAATGTTCAAATCTCGATTTATTAACCACACGTCCGTCAGTTAGAAATCGCTGACACATCGTAGCTCTTTGATGTAAAGTTTCTGATAACGATAATATTTATTTTTTGTTTTTCCGAAAGCAGCCTTTCGATAGTCTTTATGATTCAGTAACTGAAGGGTGCCAAGCGGAAGCCTATTACTAAGCCTCCGCTGTCCGTCCGTCCGTCCGGGCTGTATCTCTTGAACCGTAATAGCTAGTGTTGGTATTTAGTCAGAAACAGGTAGACATTTTCACAGATTGTGTATTTCTATTGCCGCTATAACAACAAATAATAAAAATACAAGAAACGTGTTTTTCTCGGCGTTTTTTGCTCATATTAAGGCGACGATAACCGACTTTTAATGATTTTATACTGAAGATCACGTCTAAACGAGTAGTGTTAATGATTTGAAAAAAAAAATTGTTAAATTAGAGCATTTTCTTAATAACTTAATATACGAACATTTTAGATTACAACAGTTTATATTACATAGTGAAATTAATTTGTAAAGTTATGTCTTACGCGGATAAAAAACTGAGAATGGCGCAAACTCTACCAAGCGTATTTTTCTCGTTTTATTAAAATACCTTTTGTTTTGTGTAAAAAAAAAAGGTGGAACTTTCTACCTGCGTCTGTGTTTCCGAACGCATACAACCCTAATCTCTTCAAAGTTAGAGTGAACAGGCTTCTTCTGGGTAAGCTCACTCCATCGTCGACTTTGTCTCAGTCATTTCTGCCCTTTTTTTTTTTTTATTTGTTCATGGGGTGGAAAATCCTCATGGATGTCCTCCACCCTGGGGCGGGCGGAGGGGTCTGTCAGACTCTTACTGACTAAAAACCACCCCAGTGTTCCCACACTTGCACCGGGGATCTTGGGATCTGTTATTCCTTCCGCAATCCCCGCCTCTGCGGGCCACCTCAAGTCTGGGGGGGGGTGAGGTCTCTGACCCCCCCCCCCCCCGCGTCGTCTGATAGGGGCGCGCGTGGAACACTACGCGCCGCAACCTCGGGTCCAATGTGATAGGGGGCGGCGGACGTCCCCAAGTCCGCCGTCCCTGGACCCATTTATGGGGGCTGGAAGAGGGCGTTATCGGCCCTCCGCCGACGCCCGGTGCGCCTGCTGCGGGGCTGGGTGAGCGGACGAGATCTCCCGCTCCCTTTCCGCAGCCTCCTTCTGCGACACGACTGTTTCGCAGAAGGACACCACCGCGCCCCAGGACTCCTCACTGCCGGTCATCGACTCGACCACGGCTGGCAGCGATAGGTCACTGCCTACTCCTGAGATGAGGGCACGGCGTGGCTCCTCCCAAGTGGCACACTCTGCCAGCGTATGCCGCGCCGTGTCCTCCCGGCAAGTCATCTCTGCCCTAGGCTAAGGTCAAGAGCAAACCCATCCTAAATAAAAATAATAATAATAAATTAATAATGCGTCAAGTTGGGGACAGCGCTCCTTGATGGGCGAGTCCTATTACTGACTGAACGTACGACGCGTTACGTGAGCTACTGAGCTCACGCTCACTTGAGTGGTTAGCTTACGTGTTCTGTACTGACAGAAAACGCAAGCTAACCACTCAAGGTCACTGGCATATATCTGAGTCTTAATACGATACCCGGAATCCTTCGTATGAGAGTCCGACTTGCACTTGACTGGGTTTTTTTACTTCCATTATCCGTATATTTTTGTTTGATCGATTGCTTGTTGACACAAGTAATTTTATCATCATAATCATAATTTTGGCCTATTCTAAATATATCGTTCCTCTGTCAATTTACACAATAAGAATCGGTCCTAGGAAGAATTCCAAGTCCCAAATAAATAGCCGCGAATTTTCCTCAAAAGACCAGACAAAGGATCTACATGGTCCTCACACTCAGACCAACAAAAAAAGGAAGACGGCGCGCCGCGAACATCAAAAGTGAAGCCACAAAACCGTGTTCCTGCAAATAAATACACACGCTCACGCACACACCTACACTAAAACCATGCTCATCGCTCTTAGTACATCATGAGTCGTCGTATAGTTAACATTGATAAAAAAAATATAAATTATGCCTTCCTGTGTAGTGAATACTTGTAAAAGCAATAGCAAATCACTAAAAAAGTCTCACGGAATCACTTTTCACTTGTACTTGTACTTGAAATAACATAATTTTTATTAATTATGAATTTAAGGTTTCTTGGAACAAATCAACAACCAAAAGCAGTGACATAAAGTGCGAGGGTTGCCATAATAAGATTTAAAATTTTCCCATTCATAAAAGTGACAAATTTAATATGATTTCTTACTTCGAGTTATATTCAAGTTTAATTTTTTTATGTATTTAATATTTTATATTTCCAATTAATTCTGAACGAAAAAAGTAAATGGATAGTAGCTATAAGAAATAGAATTATCCAGAATGGCTGCCATCGAAAACCAGCGTGGTTTTCCGATCATTTTGATAATAACGACCTTCAACTAATCGTGGACTTCGCCGTGTGACCAAAAGCGGATATCCTAAAAAGGTACGTCCAATTTAAAAAAAATAGATTTCAGAAACACCATATTAAACACAGGCTGTATTTCACTTTATTCGATCCCAAGACACTGTCGCGGGCAGGTTAACTTACGGCTAAAGATATAGTAGAACTAAATATATGCTAATTTTAGCTCTTACACTTCCCACCCTCATACCCATACTCGCACACATAACACAATTATGAGCAATTTTGCCTTTTTCTCTGTCTAAAGCTCGTTCATTTATATACAGTTTTTGCTTTTTCTATAATTTAAAACTAACCTAATTATTTATATTTGTATTTTGAATTTTTCACATTCAATTGCAAATTAATGGATAATTCTAAGGCCCGTATTACAGAACCTCACTCAAAACTCAAGCATTACTTAAAACTCGTTTAAAGCCTTTTGATTGTTTGAAACTAGCTTTAAGTAATGCTTGAGTCTTGAGTGAGGTTCTGTAATACGAGCCTAAGAGGAAGATCGGAGTCGCCCAACACAACAATTCTTGCTTTAAAGGTGCACTTTATAAGTGTTAATTTTTACTTTTATTTTGTGATGTAAAAAAAAAGTGTTTTTCGGGATAGAGGTCCTTCTAAACAATTGGGGTACAATACCATACTTAACAATATCTTACTTGTACTGACTTGTACAATATTAGCCTACATAAAATGCATAAAATATAATTCCCCAAGTTATTGGGATTTTTTTTTACGAATGGCAACTCTTCGATACACACATAGATATAAAGGTGGCTTCACTTTTGATGTTCGCGGCGCGCCGTCTTACTTTTTTTGTTGGTCTGAGTCCTCACATGATCTGACCAAGATTATGTCTGGACTTTAAAATAGACTTTGACCCCTGAGTTTGTTTCGCCATTTCTTCTCAGGGGTAGTCAGATAAGAAATGTCGACTCCATCTAGCTTATTCTTTAATATTTTTTTAATATGACGTGTATAAGTGATTCCGATATCATATTAAAATTACACAATAAACAATTTCACTAAAATAAA
This sequence comes from Tiliacea aurago, assembly GCA_948098905.1. NCBI lineage: Eukaryota > Metazoa > Arthropoda > Insecta > Lepidoptera > Noctuidae > Tiliacea > Tiliacea aurago. The sequence continues at coordinate 25,529,341 of OX402581.1, read as the reverse complement.
AAATAGACCAAATAGATGAATTAAGTGTGATTCTGTGTGGTGCCGGACGTAAAGAATAGCACTCCCCTATTTCTTCCCGTGGGTGTCGTAAAAGGCGACTAAGGGACTTACTTGAGAATGGGCAGCAGCGGTCTCTATGCATTTTAACACCATACTGCGATCGCCAACCCGCCTGCCAAGCGTGGCGATTATGGCAAACCCCCCCCTTTGGGGAGGCCTATGTCCAGCAGTGGACGTCTTTCGGCTGAAATGATGATGATGGATTAAATAGGCTAAGTGTTTGAGAAATACTTATATAATAATAAATACTTCACTCCATTTCATTTCCAAACTACTCTTACAATGTAAGTCTGATCTAAAGAGTCCAAATAATATAATTCTGAAAATTATTTCAAGCTTCAACGTTACTTGTATATCCAGCCAGTGGTAAGTAACATTTTTACAATATACACAGAGCGTAAGGCGGGCGGGACCTAGTTCCCGTGAAAGCGTTAATGAACCCATTCAAAAGGTTCGCAACCCCACCTAGTTTCTCCCATTTATGTTATGAGAGAACTAACTATTTTTAATAATTATAATGTTGGGGATAAACTTACGGTTATTAGTACAGAAAAGTTTATATTATTATTGTTTACTATTAGAATAACAGCGGCCTAACACCATTTTTATGACTTGACGAATAATTGAGTTTTCATTATTATAATTAATGTAAGTTTATAGGGTTTATATACGAAATTGCCGTTTTGTACTGAAAATATCAAAAAAAGAATTCTAAGGTAAAATAAATGTCAAATTAAATTCGCTAGCAAAAGTCCACAGACGTGATTGATACAAACGAGATGAAACAGTTATCGTGTGAAAAGTTTCACAATGGAATCTCACGCCATGCAGGTTTCATTCAAATGGCCAGAGGGCCTAAAATGGACGCTTTGGAAGAATCATAATATGATCTGCGTACAATTCATATCCCGCAATTCATCTGATTGACAGTTTTGTATGGAGTTTCGTAAAATGGTCCACAAATTATAAATTGCTATATTGAAGTCTAATGTCAAATAGCAGCTGTCAAACAGATGAATTGCGGGAGGCCCCCTGTACGTTAAAACGGCATTTTAATATTTAAACCCCTCTTATGAATGTATTATACACATCAAATTTCGAAATAAATTCTCTAAATGATGGTGATAACCGCATCAAAATCCATTGCGCACAAAAACATAGACAGACACGCACAGCGTCTTTGTTTCATAAATATTCAATATTAGTTTTAGTTTATGCGAAACCCGAAACAAGTGTCTAGTATTTTTATGTAACGAATCTATGTACAAAATTTCAAAACTGTATCATGTAAAATCACAAAGTTATAAGGTTGTTAAGTTACCGGGTTGTCCGTACAAAAACATGCTAACGGCGCCCCCGCGCCTCCAGGGTCGTCTTGCGCTCATTTATAATAATTTGGCAGTAGTACGTAACCGTACGGCGATTGTATTGTAAGTAATTAAATGGTGATAACATTTTCCATCACACTAAAATATTTTTGGGATAAAAATATAACATGGTGTAAAAATTATTGAAATCGATTCAGTTCCATATTCTGAACAAACTATATTTTGCATTTACTAAAAATAATGTTGTATAAACGAGAACAGTTATCGTGTGAAAAGTTTCACACTGGAACCTCACGCCATGCAGGTTTAATTTTAATTCAAAGTGGCCAGTAGGTACGTTAAAACGGCAATTTCATATTTAAACCCCTGTTATTAATTTATTATAACTACTCATAAAATTTCGAGATAATTTCTCTAAATGATGGTGAAAACCGCATCAAAATCCATTGCTTATCTTAATCTTAATATAGTATACAACGTGTTTTTTTTGATATCCCATAACTCTAGGGTATGATTGAGGCCATATCAAAGAATCAACTGGCATATGAGTTATGTTCCAATCCTTCGTTATTTTTTTTTTCATTTTTCATACAAAATAATTCGGCAAAGTCACGATTATTAATGTAAAACACCCTTACGTGAAATATGACAACGTCGACAAGGTAGCTTTCCCTTCACTCGCTGCCGCCGGGAAGCCCCGATACCTACATATTTTATTTTACTATTTATTTTACTACATTACTGCGAAGTTTGGCAACCTCGCAAAAGTAAAGATTCGTCATACTGGTGACAATTTTTGACCTAATTTAATTATGATTGATGATATCTCCGAAACGATGCATTTTTGGACCAGCTATTCTAGGAGTTTTAGTATTATTTTTACCTACAGAATATAACTCTAGAGTTATGGGATATCAAAAAAAACAGGTTGTATAATTCTTCTGTACCTGTGTTTGTCACCTAACTCCTCCTAAACGGCTGGACTGATTTGGTTGAAATTGATTTATATTTCAATGGTTTGAAAATACATATAAAGCGGTTCGAAGTTCGCAGGGTCAGCTAGTAGTCTATAAAAACATAGAAAGGCACCAAAAGCGTCTTTGTTTCATAAATATACAACATTAGTGTTTGTTTATATAAACCCGAAAAGGGGTCATTGTACTCATCATTTAGAACAATTTTTTCTATGGGGACAACCTTGAAATCACGAAAAAAAAATCTGCTGTCCCCTACATTTGTGTTCACTTAAGACGCAGATATATGCCAGTGACCTTGAGTGGTTAGCTTGCGTGTTTTATACTGAGCTCTCGCAACGCGTCGTACGTTCAGCCAGTAATAGGACTCGCCCATCAAGGAGCGCTGTCCCCAATTTGACGCATTATTAATTTATTATACACAAACCAAAAGGTATGTTAATAAAACGCGTACGAGTATGCTAAAAGATCAATAGTAAAATTATCTTTAAATTGGTGAAGGTTTCAGAAAAATACGCTTGGTAGATTTTGCGCCATTCTCAGTTTTTTATCCGCGTACATACATATTAAGTTATTGAGAAAATGCTCTAATTTAACATATTTTTTTTTTTCAAATCATTAACACTACTCGTTTAGACGTGATCTTCAGTATCAAATCATTAAAAGTCGGTTATCGTCACTTTAAATCGACAAAATGTATGGAACAGCTGATTTTTATGGGATCCCTTCTTTTCGCATAATGTTCTTTGTCCTAATATACTTCGGCATAAGGATTTTGGCACAATTTGTTTTGGCATAATAATACTTCGGCATAATTTTTTTACACATACATTTTATGTTGGCATAATCATCTTAAAGACTAATTTGTTTTGGCATAAATTTGATTCGCATAACGTTAGTAGGCCTAATGACTATTAGCATAACGTTAGTAGGCCTAATGACTATTAGCATAACGTTAGTAGGCCTAATGACTATTAGCATAACGTTAGTAGGCCTAATGACTATTAGCATAACGTTAGTAGGCCTAATGACTATTAGCATAATAATATTTAGGCATACAATTAATATAAATAACAAAAACAATTTTCATGCAAATGATTTATTATACATAACATTATGTAACTTAAACGATTTTTCAATCGCGAGATAACTTTTACCTGAAGAATATATTAGATGTTATGACAGTTTTTGTATAAAAAAAATATGTCAATCAGTTAACTTCTATTATGAGAAATAAATATGGCGGTTATTCCTCAGATAGCAGTTAACTGATTGAAACAGTGGTCCTTAATTATGTATAAATATTTATTTTTAGCAATTGCTTGTAAATATGCTTGTTTAGAAGTATACTCATCTTTTTTACTTATAATTTTTTCAATTCTTTTGGTTTTGTCCGTGTATTTTTCTTTTTTTTTTGGTATAAGCGATGTTCCGACATCCAGTTTATCTAATTCAATGGTTTGATGTTTTATTTCTTGAACGATCTTTTTTGCCAAAAAATAGAATCCAGGATGGTGTTTTCCCACAAAATGTGCAAATCTATTGTGCCATGCCTCTGCATGATTTTGTGTCCTAGGTATATTTTCCTTTTCTAGTAGATACGCACTCCAGACTTTGGGTGGAAATGGTGGTGGCGAACTTGTAGTACCCCATACATAATTCTGATCAAACCAATTTGCTATAGTTTCTGTAACAATTAAATAATATTGTTGGTTAAAAATTTAATATGCTGTGCAACAAAAGTTAGTGACAGAACCGAATTGCTGCAAAACTGACTCCACGTAGTCTTGTTTGTCCTACCCCTAGAGTGTAATTTAAAATCACGTAGGCGCGTGGGGCCGCCGGAGACCCGCAGCGCCGAAGCCGTGACAGAAACCCTGCCTGCTGCATGCTTGCTTGCATGCTTGCTTGTTTGCTGCATGCTTACTTGCATGCTTGCTTGCATGCTGTATGCTTGCTTGCATGCTGTATGCTTGCTTGCTTCATGCTTCCTACTATTATATATTCCTAATATTGTATAAACGTGTATAGTGTCTAATATTCTAGGTGTTAATAATTATTTCATTGTTATACCTATAAAAATATGTTTTAATATCATTATGCGGAAATAAATTTATGCTTTAGGATATTATGCTTAAAAAAGTTATGCTTTAGAACTTTATGCTTAATAAATTTATGCCGTGTTATCCAGTAACTGCAGGGTTGTAGAGGTCAGATTCGCTCCGTGTAAAGTACTGGTAATCAGCTGCATCTGGTTAGACTGGAAGCCAACCCTGACATGGGAAAAGGTTAGGTTGATGATGATGCTAGTATTCCTTCACAAACTGACCTATTAGTTTAATTGAAATGGTCTCCCTCATTCTCTGTCATGGATCGCTTATCTGTTGTGGAAACATTTTAAATGCTAAGAGTAGGTTTCATGACCTAAGGAGGGGGAGGTAGGGGGGGGATTTCATGTTTTTAGTAGGGGGTTTTTTTTTTTTTGTGGTCCTGATTTTCCTTGTTTTTAACATGTTATTTAGTTGTCCCACACTAGGAATTACTCCTGTATCGTGGGTGCGTTTACAGACATTTAAATGCACATACACAAACAGCCAGACCCGGAACAACTACTTGTAGGTCATACAAATATTTGTTCCGTGCGGGAATCGAACGCAGCGCAGCAGTCAATCGCTTAACTAACTGCGCCAACCGTGCCGTCAAACAACGACAATGTATGCTGCAACGATCTTGCAATTCAAGCTGATAAGCCCTTATCTTGCAGTGTCGAATGAGGTAAATGAGGTTTTTGCTGCGATTTCAATAGTAAACCACATTTTACACGCGCTAACATGAAATTGATACAGTTTGTACAAAGTTTCGGGCTACTCTCCTTGAAGAATAGCTCAAATTCTACACGTGGATACAGTATCCTTGAAACTGTTACACCAAAATGTTCTTATTTTTTAGCAAAACTTTACTAAGACAACAGACAAATTAATTTATTCAAATTACCTACAAGAAACAACAAAACATGAACTAATTAATTTTCTAAAGATACTTTGTTTTAATAAGATATGGTAGAGTTTTAATAACATATCATTAGATTCTGTCTGATGTTCTTAGAAAAACATTAAAAGATTAGTTTTTAGAAAAACATCAAAAAGAGACGCCCCCGGGTGGGCTTGAACCACCAACCTTTCGGTTAACAGCCGAACGCGCTAGCCAATTGCGCCACGGAGGCGGTGTGAGCACGACCGAAATAGTCGTGTAATATCTATAGCAACAAAATAGGTAACTTATAGTAATCATGACGTCATCGCTGAGAGTCTTAAGGTTATCAACACGTGATTATGTGCGAAAACAAAAATGTGATAAGAAATCTTTGAACATTTATTAATTTTATTGAAACAAGTGTTGAATCGTAATGAATACAAATACAAGATTTATTACAATAGTCACAAATTGAAATTGCCACAATCATTCATAACTACATACATCTAGAACGTTTTTATTACATTAGATACTTATGTAATTTTATTATTTATTCATTTTATGAAATATCTTCCTCAACTCGAGCAAGTGGTGGCCCAGTGGTTACGGCTGCGACTTACGAGTTGTAGGTCATAGGTTCGAATCCTGAAAAGCGCTTTACTTTGTGTAAATTATTTCATCACCACTGCTCTCAAAACGTTGAAGGAAAACATCGTGAGGAAATGGGTGCTGGTTGGCTGTGTGATTCGCCGCTCGAAAGCTTGAGGAAGTGATGATGATGATGATGATGACGTCACGCTGAAGTAGTTGCACGAAGGCTGCGCTGACGTTCATACTCGGGTCACCAGTTTAGAGGTAGGTATGAGGAACAGGGTGTACAGTTCACTCATCCTCTATAGAAAAGGGAGGATCCTCCGACCAGACGGGTGTTGTGTCTGGTGGGCAACTGCCCGACGGTTAATGTTGGGATGTTGTATATACATAAATATGCTAGTCGCGCGGTAAACTCTGCTTGCGCGATGCAGGATTTTGCGTGATGTCAGTGTGACGCGTTGTTCGCATGTGGCGATGTTTATGCCGCGCTACACCGGCATATCCTAGAACCAAAAATACGAATATATGTGACATCTACCAACCCGCACTGGGTCCGTGGGGTAGATTACGAGCCACTCCCTCTTACTGAGACGAGGCCTGTGTCCCAGCAGGAACAGGCCTCGTCTCAGTATAGGCTAATATTATGAGCAAGTAGTGAGATTCTTTTCATTAAAATATGTTAGTTCATCTTGATCATTTCAGCCGAAAGACACTGCTGGACATAGGCCTCCCCCAATATGGGGGGGGGGTCGCCATAATTGCCACGCTTGGCAGGCAGGTTGGCGATCTCAGTATGGTGTTAAAATGGATAGGGAACGCTGCTGCCCATTCTTTAGTAAGTCCCTTAGTCGCCTGTTACGACCCCCATGGGAAGAAATAGGATGGTAATAATATTATAAAGAGGTAAAATATGTTTCTTTGTAAGTTTGTATGTTGTAGGGGCCAGGGGATAATCTTCGGAACTACTGATTTGATTCCGAAAATTCTTTCACTAATGTAAAGCGACAATATGTATACCCATGAGTGTCATAGGCTATAATTTAAAACAACAAAAGCTGCTGACAGCAGCTGTTTACAAAGTCTAATTAATTATTAAAATATGAACGATGGAGTGTCGCAACTACCCCTTAATTATAAAGTTTTAATGTGGGTACTAAAATTTAACACCGGTGCAGCTATTATGCATGTTATGTGTTTACCTACTTAAGGCTTGTACAGACTGGCACGATATCGCGGGCGCGACAAGGGTCGCGCTGCCTGTCGCGCCCGCGATATTGCACCAGGAGCTGTTTTACTACTATTGCCCTCCCATACCTATTAAGACGGAGATATATGCCAGTGACCTTGAGTTTTTAGCTTGTGTGTTCTGTACTGAGCTCACGAACAGCGTCGTCGTTCAGCCAGTAATAGGACTCGCCCATCAAGGAGCGCTGTCCCCAATTTGACGCATTATTAATTTATTATACACAAAACCAAAGGTATTTTAATAAAATACGTATACTAAGAATTAATAATTAAATTATATTTAAATTGGTGAAGTTTTAATTGGTTTCATAAAAATACGCTTGGTAGATTTTGCGCCATTCTCAGTTTTTTAACCGCGTTAGACATAAATTTACAAATTAATTTCACTATGTAATATAAACATAATCTAAAATATTTACATATTAAACTTTTTTACATACTCGTTTAGACGTGATCTTCTGTATAAAATCATTAGAAGTCCCTTATCGTCGCCTTAACACTGTAATTTGAAAACATTGTAAAAGCCAATAACTTATAAAAGAGTAACCGTGGAGTTCCTTGCCGGCTCTTCTCCATAGGAAACGACCAATTGGAACCGTGCACCTAGCTTCTGACGTTTCATAAGTGCCCATGTAGGTTTAAAATAAATAAAATATTTTGATTTGATTTTGATTCTACGATATTTAAGTTACCTATAATTAATTGAAATTATGTTTTTTGTTTTAATTATGGGAATCAATAATAAAATATATAATGATGTTATCCATGGCGTCCTTTGGTCATTCATCATTTCAGCCGAAAGACGCCCACTGCTGGACAATAGGCCTCCTCAGCTGTATTCCACCTGTCAGAGACTGGTGGTTGATACGACTGGTGCCTGAATAGGTTTATAGTTTATAAATTTTTTTTTTTTATTATCTTCGTGCCCTCATTCCAATTTCAGGGTCTGTGCAGCATGTCTTCTTTCTCTATACATCAACACTAGCCGTCTCGTCTGTGTTCATTTGTCAGATATATTCTATAATCATCTATATACCAGAATACCAGAATACCAGCGCTGCGACACTTATTTTTAAGTGCCACAGCATCATGCTGAGGATACGGGCCTTTTGGCCTCGTACAGGACTTTCTGTTTGTATTTTAATTTTTACTTTGTTTTAATTTTAGTTTTGTTCTTTATGTTTCTGTGTGTTTTCTCTTTTTAATTTGTGATCTGTGCGAGTCCCAATAAATGCTTCTTCTTTCTTTTCTTTCTTTCTTTATATATTTTTATTTATATTCAACATACGAAATTTTTTTTCTTTGGGACCAACATTGAAATCGCGAAAAAAAATCAGCTGTTCCCTACATTTGTGTTCACTTAAATCGACAAAATGTATGGAATAGCTGATTTTTTTTTCGTGATTTCAAGGTTGGTCCCATAGAAATAGTTGTTCAAAATGATGAGTACTATGACCCTTTTCGGGTTTAGTGTAAACAAAAACTAATGTTGTATAAAAAAAAAACAATGTTTGTTTGTTTGTCCTCTATGGACTCCGAAAGGGCTGGACCGATTTTGATTAAAAAAAAAAAAAAAAATTATTCAAGTATAAAGTAAAGTAAAATTATGATTTAGATTAATTACAACCAGGGAAAAATGTAATTCTAACTGTAATGTAGACCTGCCTGAACTAAGTTTATGAAAAACCTGTGTTTCAGGCCATCGATTTACATCAAACATTTAAAATGAAGACAACAATAGGTTTATTACTAAGTTAAATTAAAAAGGAGACATAATATTTTCAATGACTTAAAGAGTAACTCTTTGGGTATATTATTTTTAAAACTAGATTATGTAAGATAATATTATGTTTAAATAAATTAACAAATAATATTAAAGTAGATAAAGTAGACACTATTATTAATTAGCTAAAGGAATAGACTTATATTAGAGTAGGTCGAGAGAGCTATTATTTTAAAATTTCTAGTAGTTTTTCCGTGTCTGCGTAATTCAATTTTGACAAATATTCCTGTACTAGTAAGTTACACCTATTATAACTTAAACTATAAATCTTAAGCACTCTGTTAAACTTGTTATACAAGTAGGGCCCTAAAAATAAATAAAATCGATTAGTAAAAGCATGTTTAGTCTGAGAGTTAGCACATACCAAATCTTTTCTTCTCCTATCTGAAGGTACTGGGTTAAAGTAGAGTTCAGTGTGTTGGAACTTTGCTGAGTTTTTCTGCATAACCCCACAAAGGTTTAGGGGTAGGGTAGGGTAGGGTAGGACACCACTCGAATGAAGTCGCGCTGGGAAGCTAGCTGCTGGGTATCTAATATTATTAATGCGAAAGTGAGTTTTCACGCTAAAACGGCTGAACGGATTTGAATGAAATTTGGCACTTGGGTAGACCATGACCTGGGTAAGGACACAAGAAACTTTTATCTCGATATTCCCACGGAATCGAGACTTATGTGGGTGAATCCGCGGGACTTAGCTGGTATTCTATAATCTATAACCTTTGTCTGGTGGCGGCAGTACCTTAATATTTGGTATTTTTCCTTACCTTGATGGTATTTCTAAGCCTCAAAAGGAAAAAACGGAACCCTTTTAGGATCACTTCGTTGTCCGTCTGTCAGTCTGTCAAGACACTTTTTCTCAAGAACGCGTGGAGGTATCAAGTTGAAATTATATTATCATCATTATCAAGGTACGTGAGTCTATGGTCCCTTGAAGCACTAAAAAAATCAAACTTAATGACAAAACAAAAAAATATGGCGATTTATGCGACATATTTTACAAATCAAAACCTATAGGGTACTTCCCGTTGATTTAGAATTATGAAATTTGGCAAAAAGCAATGTCTCACAGCACAAGTAAAGGAAAAAGTCCGAAAATCTATCATTTGTAGTTTTATAACTTAAAAAAAAAATTTTGCAATGACAAACTTACATTTCCAGTTGGAAAATTGACCGTGGAGTATATCGATGTGTGGGAGAACATGTTTTTCAACTACAACGTTAAGTTTGTTTTTGGGATAAATTCATCTCAACTACGGAACCCTTTTTATAAGCAAGTTTTTTATAATGTTCCTCCACTTTGCGCTAAAAAATCTGCATCTCTGAATTCGCGGAATCACCACGATACGTCTTTAGATTAACGAACCCAATAATTAAACAATAAATCTTAAATGTCTCTCTATGAGTCAGTTAGCACTATTTTCACTATGCCTGATACAATCTGTATGTTCTCGGAACCATAAACGACCAATGACTGTCCAATTTATTTATTGCTTCGTGAATGAGCCTTTAAATCATCTGTGAGTAAGCACCTTGTAAAAGATTTGCTTTGGATTTTTTGTGATGGATTGGACCATGCAGGTCCTATGAGATTTTTATTGCAATTTCTAAACGAAGATGAATCTTTATTATGTTTTTCCGTTCTGAAATGCCGCAATGATAAGGTCACTCATGATTCAACCACTTGTAATTAAGACTCAGATATATGCCAGTGACCTTGAGTGGTTAGCTTGCGTGTTCTGTACTGAGCTCACGCAACGCGTCGTACGTTCAGCCAGTAATAGGACTCGCCTGTCAAGGAGCGCTGTCCCCAATTTGACGCATTATTAATTTATTATACACAAAACAAACGGTATTTTAATAAAACGCGTATACTAAAAAATCAATAACTAAATTATCTTTAAATTGGTGAAGACTTCAGAAAAATACGCTTGGTAGATTTTGCGCCATTCTCAGTTTTTTATCCGCGTTAGACATAAATTTACAAATTAATTTCACTATGTAATATAAACATAATCTAAAATATTCACATATTATATTATTGAGAAAATGCTTTAATTTAACATATATTTTTTTCAAATCATTAACACTACTCGTTTAGACGTGATCTTCACTGTAAAATCATAAAAAGTCGGTTATCGTCGCCTTAAGTAATAAACACTCATTAAACATCTGACTAAGATACATGAGGTATTTATACCGAAAATATTTTGCTGCCTGGCAGCAAAATTACGTTGAGCAATATTAGGTTGATCTTGCAATATTTTTTTTATGTTTTTATTTTTTTTCCTGTGTTCCTTTATCGATACTGAACCTACCCCTAAGCTATAGCACGCAATTTCTTTAACACCCTGTTTAACTGCTTCAAATCTGAAAATAAATAATTTTTGTTCATGACCATATAAGCTCTGTGGTGAGCTCTCATTCTTAAATCTGTAGAGAATTCCGTGGGTTAGTTATAATAACAAAAAATATCATCAAGCGTGTTTTTTGCCCGAAGGGTTAGGTTAGTCCCATGTTATACGGGGCGAGCTTATTGCCATGGAAAAACCCAATAGCAGCCTGACCTGGGAATTGAGCCTAGGATCTCATGTTTATTAGCAACTCTTGGGACTACTAGACCAACGATGCAGTAACTACATAACATAATCTCACGCCTTCTTCCCATGGGGGTAGGCAGAAACATAGAACGGCACATTTTTTTTTTAATGTGAAATTATCAAATAACTTCTCTCGCTCTGGCCGGAGCGGGAGGGCGTGTCAGACTTTTACTGACTAAAACCCACTGTGTTCCTTCAAATGCCTGTGTGCCAGGACCACGATATCCGTTTCGGACAGGCTCGTAACCCTGGCAGGATAGAATGGCACCTGCTACGCTGCTTACTTAATCCTTTTGCTTAGTTAATGTTCATACATCTGGTCATACATGTACGCCGTTTGCGAGTACTATGCACCTGACCTTTCTGAAGAACATTACCAATAAGGTATATTATTATTATATGTTCTTCTAGGGCATCCCCTCCCGGCATTTCCTCTCCCTCCCTTGTAAATAGCCTTTGGTTAGTCGCCTTTTACTCATCCTCTCAAATGATCTCATCTAAGCATGCCCTTTTCAATTATTAAGGCAGTCCTAACTAATATTATAAATGCGAAAGTAAGTTTGTTTGTTTGTTACCTTTTCACGCCTAAACTACTGAACCGATCTCATCCTGAAATTTTGTATAAATTTTGTCAGGTGTATACAAACGGACCTTTCATCCCGAAAAAAAGTACTGTTCCAGAGGAAATCAACAATAACGTTCTTATGATAATAGATGGCGCCACGTGTCTTTCGAATCATGATTGAATTATAGTAAGTTATAGAAACTTTAGTAGTGTGTTAAGCATTTTTTGCCGCCAAACGCCGAACAACAAGCAGAGTTCAACCCGAATTGATTGTCAAATTCTAAATTAACGCGAGCGAAGCCGCGGGCAAAAGCTAGTAATTAATAAAATAATAATATGTGTTTCCCTACACAAACTAATAAACTCATCCAAGGTAGGTTATCCAAACAGCTTCGATACCTTAAATAATAAGAAATACCTTCCAACATCCTTTAAATCTTCCAAAACAATAATTTCTAACTTTCTTATCCTCCTCGAAGCATTCTAAGTCCACTCCTTACCTGTGATTTGCGCAAATCATTCTCCCTTGATTTATTTGAAACACCCACGTTGATCGTTGATTCATATTTGTGTTTATTCAAGCTCTAAGAACTGACTGACTAGGCTGAAATGTTTTAATGCTCAGAAATAAGTAGGTATATATTAATGTGAAGTTCTTTGAAGGATTATAAATACAATATATGAAGAGAAAATAAAATAACATTTTGAATTTGCACGTACTGGGTCGCTTCCGCTTATAGATCATCGCGAATAACTATTCTTTATCGATTGTAAGACAAAAGCGGTTAACATTATGATATGATTTACCTATTATATGTAGAGTCAAATCCGCAGTTACAGTAAAGAACTAAACACATTTTAGCCATCGGGCCGTAAAGCCGATTACCGATCGAATTAAATCCCAATTTAAATTCTCCATTATCTTTAAAAAAAAGCTTTAAAAGTATTATAATAACTTCACTAAATCGAAATCAAATTATCGTGCAGCCCACCCTAAGTTCACTTTAACGATTAGTGCAGGGTCATTACACGCATTCTTTTTTTTAATTTATGTAAACGTTCAAAGTTGCTAGTCACATGTTAAAACTTATCAAACCTCATTTATAAACTTGAGCCCATCGATCATACCAATTCTTAGGTAAACCGCAAAAATATGTTCAAACAAATATTGCAAATTGAGCAAGAAGGTATGCAATCAAACTGGCTCCGAACTTGGATAGCTCCCAACTTGGCTGAGTTATAGTCAGCTTCCGTTGGTCCCCAATAAAGTAGTTGGAATCTCTCTCAAATCCGTTCACTCCAGACCTCTATGATTTTCCAGTTTTTGACGTTCCCATACAAGTTTATGAAGCTCTAACCTACGTAATGCATGAGGTGGATTTCAATTTGACTTGCAGTTACTTCTAGTTTTGGATGCTCTAAGTTCAGTTCAGATTACCATTTTAGATTCTGTGATGCGACGAGTATTCGTGGTATTAACCGTTGCAATTTAACAATAGTTAACTAAGGAAATAATCTTTATCTAAGGCTACATATTATTATGTGGCCGCCAGCTAAGCCTGAGGTCCTGGGTTAATTTTCCAGTTTGGGCAAAAAGTACGACGAAATAAGAACGTAAACGCAGTAGGTACTTAAATTTCAAATGCTCTTTCATTTGCAAACTTATTCAGTTTGATACAATGCTTGAAATTGTTGATCCCAACCATTTACTATATTCCAAAGACATTGTCATTTTTATATGTCAAATATGTTCAGTGTTACTCGATTTTCAAGATACTTTTAGAATTGCATCTGTCGCTTTAAGGGATCATTTGTTATGTCTTTTTATTTCATTACAAAAGAAAATTGTATACTTAACTTTAAATACGGTTTGAATATTAATATGGTATTTCGATTTAGGTCTCGTCTCCTATTTGTTTTTTGACAAAACAGCATCCATGAATTTTGTTTTGTACGGTAGGCCCGAACGTCAATGATAACGAAACCAGTACCCTCATTTTGTAACTTACTGTCGATTACAATCTGAATGATTTTGAAGTCAAAGGCACGTTTCGACGGCTGCGCTGCGTGTCGCGGGTTCGAATCCCGCACGGAACAAATGTTTGTATGACCTACAAGTAGTTGTTTCGGGTCTGGCTGTTTGTGTATGTGAATTTAAATGTTTGTAAACGCACCCACAATACAGGAGAAATTCCTAGTGTGGGGCAACGTTTTAAAAAAGGGCTAACTGCGTACTAAGCTAGGCCAGTTTAAGGTCAAAGGGCTAACTGCGTACTAAAACTCAAAGCAACATTTACAGACACTTTTGAACTGTCAAGAAGTCGGTCAGTTAGAAATATGAAGCTGGTTGCCATTTTCCAAAGCGTAATAGGTACCTATGGAGATTAAGGCCAGTTTAAGGCCAAAGGGCTAACTGCGTACTACGCTAGGCTAGTTTAAGGTCAAAGAGCTAACTGCGTACTACGCTAGGCTAGTTTAAGGTCAAAGGGCTAACTGCGTACTACGCTAGGCTAGTTTAAGGTCAAAGGGCTAACTGCGTACTACGCTAGGCCAGTTTCAGGTCAAAGGCTTACCAAGTACGTGCAGTCGATTGTAATCACAATTAATAAGGATAATTAGAGGCATATTTTAATTATTTTATTTTTGTATTGTTTTTTTTTTCTATTTGCTGTATTCTGGAAGCTTATAACATGTACGTCTTTTTTACATCATGCTTGCATTATAAATTCAACATTAAAGATTTAACATACAGTATATTTTTGTAAGAATATCATAGTGTCCGTGGAGTTTCTTGCCCGCTCATCTCCATAGGTCGGTCCCTACTACACTTTGGAATGGGCAACTAGCTTCATATTTCTAACTGACCGACTCCTTGACAGTTCAAAAGTGTGTAAATGATGCTTTGAGTTTATGTTGAGCTATTTGTCGATAGGTACACAATGTAAACACGGCTACACATCAAGCTATAGATTTCCAGTATAAGCTGATCTCGCATTGTGTAGGATTTCCGTACAATGAGAGGTCAGCGTATACTGGAAATGTATAGCTTAACGTGTAGTCGTGTGTACTGTTTTCAAAAACGATATTTGGACTTTGTTCCTGAAAATGTATGTTGTTGTTCGTCCTGTTTTTAATTATTGCATTTATTATTATATCTCTAAACAAGACAAGTACCTAGGTATTATTTTAAGAGTAACTTACTAACACAAGCTTACGACATGTTCGTAAAGAAAAAAAAAGAAAACTGTCGTATCTCACGAACCTACATTTCAAATCCTCAACCCATAACATTGACTCACCAAAGGCCACTATAATAACAAGGCATCCTTCACTCGATTAAGGCCATTCTTTCCTCAGACGTCCGATAGAATAAATATGAACAATAATAAAAAACCGGAAAAGTAAGAGTAGAACTCGCGTGGCGTGGTTCCGTATAATGAATATTTTACCTACCATCTTTTTTTATTCGAAGATAATTATTTATCCCAAAAAAAACGAAACATTGCACATACAAAACGTGTTCTCCCATACCTACATTCCAACTGCAAATGAAAATGTGTACGCACAATTTTAGAAATTTACCATGTTATTTTAACACCATAGACTTCCTCCGGTTTTTATAAGTAAAGAACTATTTTCTGTATTTTTTTCAATATTTCAGGCTCAGTACCGAGATAAGGGGGGAATGGTCAATTTTCATCAATTTTTAACCAACTTCATCTTAAATAACGTTACAAATATTTATTTTAAAATTATAAAAAAAAACATATTGGAGACCCTCACAGTAAGTTCTTTCATTTGATGTGTCACACGGTACAGTTTGTATTACTTCTTTTTTAATTTTCGAATTTGTACCCCTTATCTTACCCCCATTTTCAAAATTAATTTATTTACATTACACGTCGATTCTGCGTGGTGCCGGACGTAAAGAATAGCACCGCCCCATTTTTCCCGTGGGTGTCGTAAAAGGCGACTAAGGGACTTACTAGAGACTGGGCAGCAGCATTCTCTATGCATTTTATCACCATACTCCGATCGGCAACCCGCCTGCCAAGCGTGGCGATTATGGCAAACCACCCCTTTGGAGGAGGCCTATGTCCAGCAGTGGACGTCTTTTGGCTGTAATGATGATGAATGATGACATGTCCATGTTTGGGTCACAGAAATTCATATGTCCCAAATTTCAACATAATCGGTCTATTAGACTTGGAGCAGTTTTTCTGTGACAAACGGCCACACACGAGTGATCTTATAAGGATTCCGTTTTTTCCTTTTGAGGTACGGAACCCTAATAAAAAAGGGGAAATATATTACGGCCTCGTTTGAGGCCAATCCCGTTATGACAGGTGACGGGGCCTAAAGCCGAGAAACGGCCAGTCATCGCCAAATGATTATCGGCCTCTTTGGATGTCAGATCACTTTTCGTTATTGGCCGCTATTGAAAAAAGAATTTCTTTTTAACTTTTTTATTCTTTTAAGTGTATTTTTTGTAGGATTTTTGGTAAAGTTGGCAGGATTGTTTGTGATGTTGGTTAGAAAAGAAACAATTTGTTACGTAATGTGATGGCTTTTCCACAAAAATCACTGATCCAACAGTTATAGTGGCATTATCCCTAGCCTATTAAAACATCCCTAGCTTAAAAATATATCCATGAATACGAGTCTGGGGAAGAAAGATTATCCAGGGAAAATACTCGTAGAAAGGAATTTAAAAATAAAGTTGTACCTAATTTTAACATAGTCAAGCATTGCCCTCATTACCAAGCTATTGTTATGCTATTATATTTATGTCAACTAATATTTAAGAAACTTGGTTTGTTACCGTTACCTTCCTTTACGTTTACGAAATTTGTGTGTTTGTAATTAAAAATAAACAATTATTTAAGTCTGCAAATGATGTTAATCCTAGGAACAGACGAGATCCTCATAAACTAGTGTTGAATGATTTACCTAGACTAGCTAAGTACAATAATAACTGCCTAGCAATGTGTGTGCGCATTTATAACTAAATACCAAGACATTTCAAAACACTCAATACAAGATTATTTAAAATTAAGTTTTATAATTGGTTACTTGAATGTAGTTTTTATAGTTTAAAGGAGTTTTTAGATAAAAAAATGTAATGTTTAAAAATGCTGATGGTTGATGCCTTTTTCACCTACCTTTATAATATTGCATGCTATGTTTTTATCCTATTTTTATCCAAGCTAAACATGTTTGTGCCATATAAATTTGTATTTAACACCATTTTGTACCATGTTTTACGCAAATAAATATTTTGATTTGATTTGATTTGATACAAATATTTAAATACTGCCAGCGGATTTGAAAATGTTTAAATGCTCAAAGCATTTCTGTTAGACAAAAACTTGTACGAGTACTCAATGGACGAACTGTAATTTAATTATTGTTTTTTGTACGCATGCCTTTTTATGTTTTTATTTTTATTATTATTAATCCTGCATGATAATTTTAGAATTTATATGAATATTATTAATTAAGATGTCATCAAACACAATATAAATTGTTCCTGATAAATAAATATTTCCAATTATGCTGATGTCGGCTTTCAGTCCAATCGGATGCGGCTTAACACCACTATTTTACATGGCGCGACTGCCTATCTGACCTCCAAAACCCAGGTACTGGGTAACACGATACCCCTTTTACCTTACCCCACGAAACACTGGTTGTCAGACTTTGGACTTCTACTTGTAATACCTGTCAAAGATTTACGAATGACAGCCGGGATCAACTACTTAACTTGCTTTCCGGGTCTCGGTATGTAATCGATGATCACCCATCCATGGACCGACCTTGGCAAGCGTTGCTTAACCTTGAACATCGATCTGTGCAGATGTAATTATTTAGTTACGAGCCGTTACAGTGTTAAGGACATTAATTGTGATATTCTTGATATTTCCAAATTAGTTTCTACTATAAATCAAAACAAGTTCAAAATGAGTACAAAGCAAAACATTTTAGTTAATGATCATAACTGATTAAAACAAAATGATTACGCCTAATTAAAATCCGGTAGCCTTTCAAAATGTTCCTTTGTAAGCTCTTATTTACACCTCAAGAAAACGTTATTAAGGCACCTTGCTGGCTGCGATAAAACCTTTGTAGAACCCATTGTACTGCCGACCCCCTAAATCTTTAGAGGCGTAATAGAAAATATTGTTCGCAAAATTAAGTTATTCTCAGTTAAGGATAATGTTGGGAAGTTTTCGTTATGATATTAAAATTAATGATTTTTGTCGTCACGAAATTAAAAATTGCAGCCAGTTAGAATTGATAAGGGTTAACATTTTTTTTGTTATTTTAAAGTTTAGATGAAACTTGTAATAGTAGTTTGTAGTTAGTTTTTTTTTGTAAATATGAGTAAAAGTGGTTTTCGTACAATTTTGATGCAAATTTTATTCATTTCAGTTTTATGTTTGAGTTAAACTTTGGTACTTTGAGTCTCTATCTAGTCTCCGAGTATCTACGACTTAAAATTACGAACATTTTAAAACTCATTTACATGTTACAAACTTTTTTAATACATTTTTTTATACAATATCATGTGAAATCAGCTCAACTTAAAACAAAATTTTTAGTGGTGAGCATTTTATCAATAAATTCTAGTTTGGTTACAGAGTTACTAAGAACCACCGAAGAGGTTGGATAAGAGTGACACTGGATGCTGACAGTCACTCTAGCAGAGCTTCGCATCGATGGTTACGTGGCAGCTGTCTTCTGATGATGTCAGGGGAGCCGCTGTCGTACCACGTCCACGACGAACTGCTATATTCCGGCACAATCCGGATGATATTGAAGCTGCTGAATACAATGACAACTTCTAGTAAAGGCAACTAGCTTTTCTTTTTTTGTTCACGGGGTGGAAAATCCTCATGGATGGCCTCTGCCCTAGGGCGGGCGAAGGGGTCTGTCAGACTCTTACTGACTAAAAACCACCCCAGTGTTCCCCTCCCACACTTGCACCGGGGATCTTGGGATCTATTATTACTTCCGCAATCCCCGGCTGGTGCCGGCCCGCCTCTGCGCCCTCTGCCGACGCCCAGTGCGCCTGCTGCGGGACGGGTGAGCGGACGAGATCTCCCGCTCCCTTTCTGCAGCCTCCTTCTGCGACGCGACTGTTTCGCAGAAGGACACCACCGAAAGGCAACTAGCTAAACCAACCCCTCGACAGTTCAAAAAAGCCTGTAATTGGGTTAATTGAAATAAATGCTGTGAGTTTGAGTTTGGTTATCCTGCGCCGTTAAATTAATACTTACGTAACTAAAAATAAAATCTTTAAATAAGTAGTACCTAAGTAAGGTACCTAATAGCCTCGGTAATAAGTTAAAAGTACAATCCAATGTAAAAATTACTTATAAAAAAATATGAGTTCCTGAAAACTCAAACAATCAGACGACTAAACCATAGCTAAAAAGATTTCCTTCAATGAAAATTCAAAAGTAACATTTGAAGTATGCCAGTGAACTTGGGTCCTCCGTACGATTCGGTACGGATAGTTCGGACGATCCTTATTGGAAAACTTTTCGCTTTCCGATGTTATCCGAACGAATCAGATATAATAGTAATCGGTTCTCTTGAACGTACTTTGATTTTCATTCAATATTGCCTTAAAGTCATACCGCCTTATTACAAAACAAGGTTTATCTTCAGACCCAGGTTTAAAACATGGAGCCATTATTGAATTTCGAACTTTATTCCGACTATCGTAAGTTTCCTAAACACAAAACTGACAACTTAGTACCGAACTAAGTTTTCAGTTTTGTATATAGAACGGTATTTCAATCACAGTTACGTTCTTATTACAAAAACTGGGTCCATGGTTTAAGCCATGTCAAAATATAAATCTTGTTTTGTAATAAGGCGGTTAGAGTCCCTTAAAGTTGATGTTTCTGTTAGTTCTTAGAATCTCTTGATTTTTTTATTTGAGAACTTACTGAGCATGATAATAATTTTAAGGCTTCTACATACCAGCGCGACTTGTCGCGCGACGCGACACGGCACAAAGGTCCCGCGTGTCGCGGGACGAGCGGTGCCTTTGTGTCGCGTCGCGTCGCGTGACAAGTCGCCCCGGAATGTAGAAGCCTTAAGTCGGTAATATGTTTATGTGGTATTTTTAGTTCTGTTTTTATTTATTTTTAGTCGTGTGTTTTAGTTTTTTTTTTTGTAATCTTATCGTGTGTTTGATCCTTGTGTTGGTTGAAAATTCTATTCTAGTTTTCGATAGGGTTTTTCTGAAATGGTAACCAAAATGGTCCCTGGGTAGAATAGAGACAGAATTGGTCATGCTACGCGTGCTGAGCGGATATCGAAATAACATACCTAATATTATGATTTTTTCATGTCACTGGGTTTCTAGTAGTTAGAGAACCCATTGAATGGGTTATCATGCAACCCTTTCACTGGGTTTCAAGTATAAAACTCATTCAATGAGTTATCATGTAACCCTTTCAATGGGGTTCTATAAAGAACCCCATTGCAGGCTTAACTCTTAGCCGGAGTTGTACGGTCCTTGGTGTTAAGGCGGCTTCCCACGGACCCCGGTGCGAGATATTCCGGATGGACGTGGACCAGCCCCCATGGCCGACGACCACAGACAGCCACGCACCGCACACTAAGTACACTAAGTACTAATACTCTTCCATCGATACGACTCCGTCATTCGTTGAGTTGCACTAAACCAAAACTAGTTTAACGGAGACTTTAAATTCATGCCATCCCTTGCATTTTGTTGATGAATTGATGCTGTCATTTTCTTTTTGAAACAAAAAGAAAATGACAGCATCAATTTAATGTCTCCGTTAAACTAATGTTAGTTTCGTGCACCTCATCGTGTATGCGAAGCCATTTTCATTCCAAAATGCAAAGTTATAAAACTTTTTACAAAAAAAAAATAACCGACTTCCAAAAAAAAACACTTCATAGTGAAAAATAACCTTAATTTCGGAAGTCGGTGTCTTTGTATTTATTTTAGTTTTTTGCCACCGACTTCCGAAATTAAGGTTATTCCGCCCTGGGACGGGCGGACGGGTCGATCAGACCCTTACTGACTAGAAATCACCCCAATGTTCTCTTCCCACATTTGCACCCGGGGATCATGAGATTAAGTGCGACTTCTGCGATCCCCGGCATCGTTTAGATACCTAACTCAAGTTACTTAAATACTAGACTAGTGCCTAGACAATCCTAGATCAATATTCAATTAATTTATATCACCACATTTTCATAACACTGCTAGCTAACTGTCGTGTGTATTTGACTTTAATAGGTACCTATACAATTATTATATTTGCATAAATAATATAAACAATGAGTCTATAATAATAATATCATATATACATGTACTTACTTATTAAAAAGAAGGGGAAGAATCAAAGGGCATTAAAAAAATGGATGCTCTACGATTAGATTTATTGATCAATATAACTAATTTGACAAGTCTAACGAGTCGTACGTTAAATTGTTAACAAAGAAACGCAACATCATTGAACTATCATTGTTTATAAAGATATCGTTATTCTTATCGTTTATTTAGATCAAATATCATCAAGCTTGTTACGGACATTGGAACTTAAAATGCACCTGTTTTATCCAGCAGCTGATATATTTATATTATAATTATAAATCAAATTATTTTAGATTTTTCGGTTACACATTGTACTTTATTTAAGGCGACGATAACCGACTTTTAATGATTTTATACTGAAGATCACGTCTAAAAGAGTAGTTTTAATGATTAGAAAAAAAAAAATATGTTAAATTAGAGCATTTTCTCATTAACTTATTATGTGAATATTTTAGTTTATGTTTATATTACATAGTGAAATTAATTTGTAAAGTTATGTCTAACGCGGATAAAAAACTGAGAATGGCGCAAAATCTACCGAACGTATTTTCCTGAAACCTTAACCAATTTAAAGATAATTTAATTATGATCTTTTAGTATACGCGTTTTATTAAAATACCTTTTGTTTTATGTATAATAAATTCATAATGCGTCAAATTGGGGACAGCACTCCTTGATGGGCGAGTCCTATTACTGGCTGAACGTACGACGCGTTGCGTGAGCTCAGTACTGAACACGCATGCTAACCACTCAAGGTCACTGGCATATATCTGCGTCCTAACTAACCTATCGTTACTGACTATTTGTAATATGAAAATAAATCACGAACAAAACTTAACGAGGTTTTTTGAAACCTTAATGTAGCAATAGATTTTTTTTATGGAGAAACTGAAAACATTTCTGATTCACAATAACTACTGATATGTTAACTTAGGTGTATCTTGATGTTCTTTGTTATTTCAGGGTTGCATTATTAATGTTGACGGCCTCGTTGGTGTATGAGGTCCTGGGTTCGATTCCCGGTTCGGGCAAAGTGATAATGGGTTTTCCATCGGGAACATCTCAGTAGCAGCCCGGCCTCTGGATTGGAGCCCGGCTGATGGCAATAGGCTCGCCCCCTATTACATGTGACCTAAACATAACTAGCGAAATGTGAATGTACACCTCTGCCAGGTCTCTCTGTCTCTCAGGTATACCTCTGCCTAACCCTTAGGGGATACAGGAATGTTATGTTCTTGTTTATTATTAATGTTTCAAAACCATTAAAATAAATTCAAATAAATGTGACGTCGGCGCCTACTGCTTTAGTGACGTAATCTGCCCACCCCACAGCTAAATAGGGTAAAGATAAATGATATTAAAATGATGAAAGTCATTGTCGTGTGACATCTTGATGTGCCGAGACGGGCTGGGTTGACATTTTATTTTAATAGGGTTCCGTATGATTAATTTATTCGCGTCACGTCGCGTTCGTTTATAAATGAATATAGGTTTTCACATGAATAGGTACGTTTGAATAAGTACCTACGTCGCATCACATCACCCGCCCGCGCTAGTATCTACTTAATTTTCGCTTAGCATTCTTTCTGACATTTTTTTTTGCTCGGCTCCTATGGGTTGTAGCATCATGTTAAATAGCTCATATCCTTCCTCAAGAATTAGGCTATCAAATGCAAAAATAATTTTTCAAATCCGATTGGTATTTTCAGAGATAAGCGCGTTCAAACAAACGAACAAAGACAACAAAACTCTTCAGTTTTATTACTAGTTTATACAGTTTGTAACAAAAACCCTGTTGTTCCTTTTAGGGACGTATACATTAACCTACAAGCACAACATTGGTGGAATTATCATTTAAAAAAATTAAGCATTGGCTAGTCGAGAAGTCAAAATCAAAGAACTAAAGAGGTAAGAAATCAGTTAAACATTACAAATATGAATAATTAAATATTTATTTTCATTATTTTTGTTGAACAGTTTTTATAAATGACTTGCTTTATTACGTATGTATACCGATTCTTAAAACGTAGGTAGAAGGAACAACAGGGTTTTTGTAACATATTGTATAAGTATAGAAGATATTATAGATTCACCCCAATTACACTATCACATTTTTTTATTTTTTTTTAAAACGTTGCCCCACACTAGGAATTTCTCCTGTATTGTGGGTGCGTTTACATTACAAACATTTAAATTCACATACACAAACAGCCAGATCCGGAACAACTACTTGTAGGTCCACTGGGATTCGCTAACTGCGAGACTAAGCAGACGTGTTTTTTGTGTTGATTATAACGATATTGATTTAAGTAATTACGAATAATGTTATTGCAATAATTTGCGGAGTCAGTTTATTGTGTAAGTGTCGAGAGTGACTAACAAGTTTTTTCGTTGTGAAAGATGTACTAAATAGTTTATAGACAATCAACGTTTTCGGTGTTAGTATGTCTAACCCAGGAGATAGCCCCTTCGGCCGCAGTCAAATAGTACGACGAAGTCCCCCACCGACGCCATCGCCTGGCCATCAAAACCAGACAAGGGAACCAGAGCCGCCAGCCGCCACGGAGAACGAATTACCGACTGAAGTCGTCTCTACGACGGAGCTTCAGAGATGGCTTGGGTCCATCGACACAATTTTGACCGAAATTTGCTCAATTGTGGCGGAAGGAAAAATGAATTCCGACCAAAAACTCCGTGTCACCAATCTCTGTCGAAAAGTCAACCATGGGACGTCTCAGATGGCCGTGCTGTACCAATCCCTGAAGCAGAAGTCCATCCAGGCGCACACAACCATCCAACACCTTCAAGTGCAGCAGAATGTTGCGGCATCCCTTTGCCAATTCAAAGAAGTCGTGGAAACGAAGATGAGCCGAACTGAACCAGAAGGTACTTCCTACGCTAACATGGTGAAGACAGGCTCTGATAAATTTATTCGCCCAGCAAATCTCAGTTCGGTCGCTATATATCCCAGCGATAAAACCAAAATCAGTGACGACACCAAATCATTGGTACAAAAAATTATTTCGCCTGAGGAATTAAAACTCCATGTTCGTGGTCTAAGGAAAATTAGAAATGGAGGTGTCATCATTCGGACGGATAACAAAGACGACATTAATAAATTAAAAAGCTCACAAAAGCTGGTTGCCTCAAGCCTTACAGTTGAAGAACCATCCAAACGCCGTCCTAGGATTGCTGTCGTTGGTGTCCCGTAGCCCTAACTGAAAAAGAGGTATTTGATTGCATTTACGTCCAAAACTTGACAGATAAATTGCCGAACATTACTCGTGAGTCCTTTTTAGAAAGTATCAAATTGAGCCATAAGTCAGGAAAGAAAGATCGTCCGACTTGTAATTATATATTGGAAGTGCCTGCTAATATCAGGAAAATTATGATGGACCAAGGCCGAATTTTTATTAATTGGACATCATGTCCAGTGAGAGATTTCACTATTGTGACCAGGTGTTTTAACTGCCAGCAGTTCGGACACGCAGCCAAATTTTGCAGAGAAACGAACCCTACCTGCAACCTCTGTGGCGAAACAGGACACTCTTTCAAGGACTGCAATAATAAAGGGTCTCTGCCTCAATGTGCGACCTGTAAACGTTTTAAGAGGAAAGATGATCATCCTACTGGTGATGTAAATTGCCCAGCACGTAAATATGCAGAAGACAATTACATTAATTCCATTGACTATGAAGGCGCCTAGGAGCGCCACCGACTACCTTTTCAACTAAGCACATAGATAGTAGGTAAACTTCTACATATATTTTTACTTTTTATAATGACCAATCAGCTAATCTGTGATCTGGATGGGTTTTCCGTGTCTGAAGCTAAAATCTGTAATGTTGAGGAGTACAAAAACATAGTCTTTACTGGAGATAAAACATTGACCCTACTTACACAAAATATACGCAGTATAACTCGCAATATTAACGGTTTCCAAGTTTTGTTACAAAATCTTGATATAGGCTGCGACATTATCGTTCTAACAGAATGTTGGTTATCCAAACAAACGGCCATTATACCATCTCTCGATGGATATAATCTTCACAAAAGCGTTAGAACATTCAACCAGAATGATGGCATAGTGGTTTATATTAAAAATAATTTAAGAACATTAGTAGTCGAACCCCTTTTTCAAGACTGCAACTGCTTAGTAATTAAAATTATTCCTGATACAGTAATTATGGCTATTTATAGGCCTCCATCCCAAAGTATTGATGGGTTTTTGGATTCGCTTAACAGTAACTTAGGAACATTATCTTCGTTTAAAAATATCATAGTGATAGGTGATATCAACATAAACATTGCTGCTGAAAAAATCGATACTCATTCTCATAATTACCTCAATATCTGCTCATTTCATGGACTATTACTAGCTCATTATCACCCAACCCACCAGAGCGGCTCTTGTCTAGACCATATCCTTATAAAATCGAAATGTCCATCCAAAACATTGGTTACTAATTCATCACTAACCGATCATCAAGCTGTTTTACTAACATTACAAATATCCTCACCTAGAAATAATTGCATGCGCAGCTATACTAAACTCAATATGACGAGTCTCGAAACTGACTTACGCGGTATTAATTTTGACCCCGTTTACAATACACATGATCCAAATATTTCTATACAATATTTTGTCGATTTGTTACAATCTGCGATAAGGAAAAATACATTTACAAAAGTAATTCCTAGAAAGTATAGTAATATTAAACCATGGATTACACCAGGACTTGTTCGCTGTATCAGACATAGAGACAAACTTCACAAAAAATCAAAAAACGCTCCGGATAATGAACTATTGTCAATTACTTACAAACGATATAGGAATTTTTGTAATAATCTGTTGAAAAAGCTGAAAAACCAATATGATCAAAGTCAACTTCAGAATGCAGGTAAAAACAGTAAACTTATATGGAAATTCATAAAAACTAACACTTTTAGGTCAAAAAATCCCGAAACTCCGCTTGATCTTTTAGCTTCTGAGTTAATCCCTACCGAAGCAGCAAATAAAGCTAACAACTTCTTCATTAACGTAGGAAAAAACTTAGCAGAAAAAAACTTATTATCTAATAGATGTTTTTCCTTTCAAAGCCATACCATGACAAATGCAGCTCGAAACTCTTTTGTCTTATTAGATACTGATGTTAATGAGGTTGTAAGTATAATAGATGGATTAAAGGAAATGTGTGCCGTAGGATGTGACGACATACCTAATAGCATACTCAAAAGATTTAAATACGTCATTGCCCTTCCCTTGACTCACATTTTTCAGTTATGTTTAACAAAAGGAATATTTCCTAAATTGCTTAAAAAAGCCGTAGTCACCCCTGTGTTTAAAGCTGGAGACAAAAGTTGTTTAAATAATTACAGGCCAATTTCAATTTTAACAGGTCTCTCAAAGATTTTGGAAAAAATTATAAACAGTAGATTAGTAAACTATCTTGAAAGTAGTAAATTACTCTCTGAGCATCAATTTGGTTTTAGGCCTAAAAGATCAACAAGCCAAGCTGTTCACCATCTGATAAATTTTATAAGCATAAACTTGGATAACGGCATGCATACCATAGGCATATTTTTAGACCTTGCCAAGGCTTTTGACACAATTTCTTGTAATTTGCTCTTATACAAGCTGGAAATGCTGGGAATACGGGGAATACAATTGCAACTATTATCTGATTACCTCACCGACCGCCATCAGTGTGTAAAAATAGGTCAATACATGAGTTCTGAACTTAAAAATAGCTGTTATGGAATCCCACAAGGCAGTATTTTGGGTCCTACATTGTTTTTAGTCTATATAAATGACCTTTGCAATTTGACACTCCAAAAGGGTGTAATTATGTCATATGCGGATGACACTGCGCTACTGTTCACAGCTAAATCAATGGCCGAGGTCTTTGAGGTAGCACAGAATGGTTTTAATACTGTGTCTAGTTGGCTTCATAAAAATCTCTTAACTTTAAATACAGATAAAACCAACTACCTAATATTTGCAATGAGAAACACTAATCCAACGCTTACTAATCTAAACATTCAAGCGCATAACAATTGTAATTTACATTATGCTGACATTGCATGCACTTGTCCCACTTTAGCTCAAATATCTAGGCGTCGCGATTGACACAAACCTGAATTTCCGCAAACACATCGATTTATTATGCACCAGAGTGCGTAAACTAATATACATTTTTAAAAATGTTCGTAACATTGCCGACTTTAAATTAATTAGACAGGTTTATTTGGCGTTATGTCAATCTATTATCACCTACTGCATAACGTCCTGGGGTGGTGCCGCTAAATCAATTTTACTGCACCTAGAACGCGCCCAAAGAGCAGTTTTAAAGGTTGCTACTTTTCGTCCATTTAGATTTCCTACAGACCAGCTTTATATGGCATGTAAGGTGCTAACAGTACGTCAATTATTTGTTTTAAATGTAGTTTTATACCAACACACTGAACTCTACTTTAACCCAGTACCTTCAGATAGGAGAAGAAAAGATTTGGTATGTGCTAACTCTCAGACTAAACATGCTTTTACTAATCGATTTTATTTATTTTTAGGGCCCTACTCGTATAACAAGTTTAACAGAGTGCTTAAGATTTATAGTTTAAGTTATAATAGGTGTAACTTACTAATACAGGAATATTTGTCAAAATTGAATTACGCAGACACGGAAAAACTACTATAAATTTTAAAATAATAGCTCTCTCGACCTACTCTAATATAAGTCTATTCCTTTAGCTAATTAATAATAGTGTCTACTTTATCTACTTTAATATTATTTGTTAATTTATTTAAACATAATATTATCTTACATAATCTAGTTTTAAAAATAATATACCCAAAGAGTTACTCTTTAAGTCATTGAAAATATTATGTCTCCTTTTTAATTTAACTTAGTAATAAACCTATTGTTGTCTTCATTTTAAATGTCTGATGTAAATCGATGGCCTGAAACACAGGTTTTTCATAAACCTAGTTCAGGCAGGTCTACATTACAGTTAGAATTACATTTTTCCCTGGTTGTAATTAATTTAAATTATAATTTTACTTTGCTTTATACTTGAATAAATTTTTTTTTTTTTTTTTTATACAAATATTTGTTCCGTGCGGGAATCGAACCCGCGACACTCAGCGCAGCAGTCAATCGCTTAACTAACTGCGCCAACCGTGCCGACAAAAAATATATTTATCATAGAAATATGATTACATATCTGTCAAATTTTATGATCATAGTTAAATGATGCTGTTCTTCATTTTACATAAACTTATCCTATTAATATTATAAACGCGAAAGTTTGTAAGTATGGATGGATGGATGTTTGTTTGTTACTCTTTCACGTAAAAACGGCTGATTAACATATAGGCTACTTTTTATCCCTATATTCCCACGGGATCGAGACTCACGCGGGTAATCCGCGGGGCGCAGCTAGTGATCATATAAACGTCATACTTAAGCAAGATGGGTAATGATTTTTCAATTTTTTCCGTATTTTCCGTTGCTATGAGTGTAATTTTATTAATTGCATTAAAAAAGAAGATAAAAATGGTTAAAAGTTGTAAAAATACAAATTTTCCTCGTAAAGGTTTATTAATTTTTTCGTTGTTTCGATATTACAGTCGAAATTCATGCATTTTGACGAAATTTTTGAGGTTAGACGGATCTGGTCATATCGCTTGCTGTCAAACAGTAACTATAGATCATAGAAAATTTTAATCATAATTATGTAGTTATTATACCGTCATAGGTTCTTCATATAAAAATTACTCGTACATCTCCGATCATATTTCTATGATAGTCTAATATGGCTCTTAGAAAATAGTTTTACTTTGTTCATTAGTAGGTACAGTATTTCCCAAACGATTAACTCGATTAACTCTCATCCAAATATCTCTCAAAGTTCAATCAGCTGGTAATTTTATGTAGGCAAGGGATGTCGAAGATACGGTCTCGATTTTGATTCTGCCTCATCATTATGTTTTCATTAGAGGTCTGACCTCTTTGGTTCGGATATAAGATAAGATCTGATTTCTGGTGGTTTTTCGGCAAAATAATATTCACTTCGTGCCTAGGTGTTATTATAAGCAGACGATGCTTATAGCATTAAGAGTGAAGCCACACGATGCGATGCCGGTGCGTTGCGGTGCCTGAGCGGTGACGCTGCGTCAGCCTTTATACAAATCACAGTGACATGCCACACTGTGTTGCGACGACGTGTAAAGATGCAACGCACGCTCAACGGACAAGGAGACCAGAGAAAGGGCGGTACCACACGGGTGTTTTCTGTGCGTTGCGTTGGCGCTGCGTTGACTGAGCGGTGACGCTCCGTCGTTCTACATAAAAAACTGAACGACATGTCACACGATGCGTTAAAATAACGGACGGCGACGCAACGCATGCGCAACGCACAAGTAATATAGGGAGACGAGGTGGGGCTGCGTTAAAACGACGGACCAGCAGCGCAGTATTTAATAGCATATCTAAGGTGAGATAGCTGCGTTGACGCAGAGCCGACGCTGCTCGTGTGGCATTGACTGCGTTGAAATCATTGTTTTGCGACGACGCAGCGAAGCCGCAACACCCGTGTGGCATCTCTCAAACAAAGCGGGAAAGGATGTTGCGTGTTGCGGTGCGATGCCAAGCGTCGGAGCGGCATCGTAGCGCAGCTCAGTGTTGCTTGTACTAAAGAAAAGCACAGCGCTGCCGTTGCGTTGTTTTACATACAAATAACCAAAGTGTACACACGGTGCGCTGCGTCGTCGTAACGCACACATAAAGGACAGCAGCCCCCAAGACAAAGCGGGGGTGTACTCATTGCGACTTCGGAGTGGCAGCGCTCAGTTGATCGCCGCTGCGCCGACGGAACGCGTCGTAGTAACGCTACGATGGTGCAGCGCCTGTGTGGCCGGCTATGCGTCAAAATATTTGCGTGGCGACGACGGAATGCAACACAACACGCCGTGTGGACTGGCTCTCACTCTAAGTCCGCTCCCGTCCTGTTTTCTCTGTTGGCCTTTGTTCTCTTGTGAGTTTGAAGTACTCGTATTAAATAAATAAGCAAACAGGTCAAGATAAACCTGAGGCTTATAATAACCTCGACAATTTTTATTAGAAATAGCTATTGTAATAATACCTACGTGTAACAACCCTTTTCATTGTATTAATTAAATTTAATAACACTAATCTATCAACTATAACAGCCATCTATAGAACCCAAAAACATGCAAATTCCATTCCAACTATTAAAAAAATCATGCAAAGAATATAGCACCCTTTGTATTAAAAAATATTTCCATGTCATATCCTACATGACTTTTTAAACCCTCCAAAATGAGTTGTATTGGATCCCCTATAAGATAACAACAAGATTTCGTTACTGATAAGGTCTTATAACCCTACTGGACCCACTTAATTGACTCCGTGAGTAATCAAATTCTTTTAACTTGGTAGATAACTCCTTGATTGGAAGCTATATATGCATTTGTTTTTTGATTAAAATTATTTGAGTAGGGTGACGGGGGTGAAAACGTCCCTATTGTAGGTACCTACTTGATAATGGTTATGATTTTCATTTGTTTTAATTAAGAGCTTCGTTGGTCTAGTGGTGGCAAGCGCTAGAACTAAGCATGATGTCTTGGGTTTGATTCCCAGGTCGGGCAAAGTGTTATTGGGAATTACTCAGTAGCAGCCCGGGTTCTGGATTTGTGCCCGGTTGATGCGAATAGGCTCGCCCCTATTACACGGAATTTGAACATAACTGGCGAAATGTGGCTGTACTGTAGATATACCTCTGCCTAAGTAGAATAAGTCAGTAGTCTTCTAGCTAAGTAGTTTTGTCTAGTAGACATCATACGTCAACATCATCACACTGATGACACCACAAACGGCTTTTTTCAAAGCCACTTTTATTATACTTGCAAGACACTGTTTCAATCTATCAGTGCTTACACGTATAGTAAAGGTGAACTGAAGACATCTGCATACAGAAGACTGAAGCCAGGAAGTCAGTCACAGATTTTAAGTAACTGAACTTAGGACTACGTGCGCCACGTCCAGCCTAGGTAAGCATTTTTTTTGCTCCAGCTTACCTCTCACATAAAATCACCCTTCGCCACTGCTGCCTAACCCTTAGGCCAGAATTATAAAGAAACGGCGTAAGGTGAAGGCGCGGTGCAGGCATGATGCCGCTTCAAAACGTTTTCATACAAAATGTACGAAGGCTTCGTGAATTACACTCAAGCGGCGCGACGCGGCGCAGGCACACTGCTTTGTCGTCTGTGCCGCGTCGCTAGCAGTTGCGATTGGAGTGGTGCCGCCGGCGCGCCTGGAGCACGACTCTTGTTATACGATATGAGCAGTATTTAACAACACAAAAAAAAAATATTTGATTTGATCAAATTGATTGTTAAAAATATCAAAGATATTTTGCTAACCTTAATGTTATCATGAATGTTGCTTCTGAAGACCGTGTTTACTGTAGGAAAACGATCAGGATATTCATGTAATTTTTCCATTATTTTAAAATTGCTCTTCTGACAATTTCCACACAGGGTGCACCCAATATCTTCTGTGCCTCTACATATTAATAAGTTGGAGCAAAGCAAGCGCATCTTTGTCTTCTGAAGACGAAGACATGATACTCGTATCGCAACAAAGTCAACCTGTATAACCCCCAAAATGTATTGTTTTTTTTAATTTTTGTATGAAAATCTTAATGCGGTTCACAGAATACATCTACTTACCAAGTTTCAACAGTATAGTTCTTATAGTTTCGGAAAAAAGTGGGTGTGACATACGGACGGACAGGCAGACAGACAGACATGACGAATCTATAAGTGTTCCGTTTTTTGCCATTTGGCTACGGAACCCTAAAAATGAGTCGGTACTCAAAGGTATCACCAACACCGTATGTCAACTTCCCCAGAACATCTTATAATAAAACACCTTCCCCAGAACATCTTATAATAAAACACACTCTGCGAAGTGGTAAATAAACGACATCCCCATAGTTGCTAGGCCAAGCCACAATGTGACTTAAGCGCTTGATGCTGTATAATCCCCAATGAAAGCAGGCTTCCTACTCCGCCGCTCTTTATTTTATTTGAAACGGATTGCGCTGTAAATGTTGCAGCGGTATAAGCTGTGTTTCGTTTTGACGCAGAATATCCAGAACCAATACGGTTGATTTCTGAAGTTTATTTGAGATGAGTCCTTGGATGTTCTAAGACTTTTCTGAACTGGTTTTATTTGAATTTCTTTGTATAAGGAAAGTTTTTTGGAACGAAATGGGATGTAGCGATCGCCTTTTCGTATCAGCTGTTTTCACTACGAATCGGAGGAGCTCGTGGATAAGTAAACAGCCACAAGGGTTGGTCCGTGGATGCATGACCATCCCCAAAAAAAATCATCAAATTAACAATTTTTTTTATTTTTTCGTGTTTAGATATCGATACCCATCACGGCTGCGGAGTTTCGCTAGCTAATTTAATTTGACCCTGTATATTTTCAAAAAAATAATTTATGGGCAGAGGCATTAGAAAACACTCATTGCGTCAGTTATGTGTAAGTCCCATTTAAGGTGGCGACACAAACCCAGACTCAGGGCTGTTTGAGTATAGTTTTCATTGTTTTCGTTGGTACATTGGCTAGCTGACATAAAGCAAATACTTAATTTTATTTCATATTTTGTTTTTCGTAATGTTAATTACTTTGCATACTTTTTTATAGAAACAAGTTTACAGACACCTGTACTGCTGGGTAGTTTATTGCGCCACTTCGTCCCAGCTAAAGTACTACTAGGAAGTGGTGAAGGACGGGCGTTTTTGGAGGACTGTCTTATGTACTAGTACATGTACGTGTAAGCTACTTCCACAGCATTATGTCGTACGGCATTTTACTGTGGGGTCGGGCTGCTGACATTGAGTTCATCTATATTTTGCAAAAGAGAGCTGTCAGAGCAATTTATAATCTAAGTCACCGCGAATCTCTTAGGGAACTATTATACAAATATATATAAAACAAATTATATAATAATAATAACAAATTATATATAATATTAATATTTTTATAACAAATTATAAAAATATTAATATTATGACGGTACCTTGCCAATTCATTTATGAAAATATTATGTATGTAAGGAAAAATCTACATCTTTTTAATAAAATAAGTGATAGACATAATTTTAATACTAGAAATAAAGACAAAATAGATCAACCATTTTTCAGGTTATCTAAAGTACATACATCTTTTATGGGGTACTGTGTTAAATGTTACAACAAAATACCTTGTGATATATTGCAACTAAATGAAAGAAAATTTTAAACTCATATTAAAAGAACACTTTGTAAACAAGCATATTACAAATTAGAGAATTATGTACAAGATAAGAATGCTTGGAAACATGCTGGTCCTGCTCCATAGGACAATCTAGAGTCTAGACAAAATCAAACAGGTTGGTATTTTAATTGTATAATTTATTATTTTTATGACATTTATTTTAAATTCTGTGATTACCCTAACTCACACTGATATTATTGTTATTTTTTAAGAAATCGTATATATTTTTAAAATTTTTGTAAATATTTGAGCACCATGTTCTATCACATAATTAATTTATCTGTCATTGCTTCATTCTTAACTCTTTTTATTACCTATTGTGGTATAGTAATTTTATTCTAGGTGCATCGTTTTCACATACAATTATATAATTAATGTACCTATAAAAATATTGTACAAGATTTTAAAAGAGTACCGGTGGAGTTTCTTGCCTATTCTTCTCCATACGAAACTACATTTTGGAAGGGGCGACTAGAATCAATTCTATTTTTTTTGTAAATATTGACGTTCTAAAGTGCCTTTTATGTGCCTATTTGAAATAAACAATTTGACTTTGACTTTGACTTGACTTTGACTTTGTAATTTTGTTGTTTGAAAAGTGCCCCGACCCCGGGTGTGTCTCGACCTGGTTTAAATAAATGACTTTTGTTTTATTTTTAATTTTATATAGAAATTCCTGGACAAGCCCATGCAAGAAATAACGTGCAAGAAATAACGTGCAAGAAAGGACGTGCTAGAAAGTACGTGCAAGAAAGAACGTGCAAGAAATAACGTGCAAGAAAAGACTTGCAAGAAAGAACATGCAAGAAAGAACGTGCAAGAAAGAACATGCAAGAAGAACGTGTAAGAAAAACATGCAAGAAAGAACGTGCAAGAAAAGACATGCAAGAAACATGCAAGAAAGAACGTGCAAGAAGAACGTGCAAGAAAAACATGCAAGAAAGAACGTGCAAGAAGAAAGACATGCAAGAAAGAAGGTGCAAGAAATAACGTGCACGAAATAACGTGCAAGAAAGAACGTGCAAGAAAACATGCAAAAAAGAACATGCAAGAATTTACGTGCAAGAAAGAACATGCAAGAATTAACGTGCAAGAAATAACGCGCAAGAAAGAACGTGCAAGAAAGAACGTGCAAGAAAGAAGGTGTAAGAAAATGCATGGAAAAAAAAACATTGCAAGAAATAACGTGCAAGAAAAGACATGCAAGAAAGAACATGCAAGAAATAACGTGCAAGAAATAACGCGCAAGAACGAACGTGCAAGAAAAACATGCAAGAAAGAACGTGCAAGAAAATACATGCAAGAAATAACGTGCAAGAAAAGACATGCAAGAAAGAACATGCAAGAATTAACGTGCAAGAAATAACGCGCAAGAAAGAACGTGCAAGAAAAACATACAAGAAAGAACGTGCAAGAAAGAACGTGCAAGAAAGAACGTGTAAGAAAATGCATGCAAGAAAGAACATTGCAAGAAATAACGTGCAAGAAAAGACATGCAAGAAAGAACATGCAAGAATTAACGTGCAAGAAATAACGCGCAAGAAAGAACGTGCAAGAAAAACATGCAAGAAAGAACGTGCAAAAAATAACGCTCAAGAAAGAACGTGCAAGAAAGAACATGCAAGAAAAAAGGTGTAAGAAAATGCATGCAAGAAAGAACATTGCAAGAAATAACGTGCAAGAAAAGACATGCATGAAAGAACATGCAAGAAAGATCGTGCAAGAAAGAACGTGCAAGAAAGGACATGCAAGAAAGAACATGCAAGAAAGAACGTGCAACAAATAACGTGCAAGTAAGAACGTGCAAGAAAGAACGTGCAAGAAATAACATGCAAGAAATAACGTGCAACAAATAACGTGCAAGAAAAACGTGCAAGAAAAACATGCAACAAATAACGTGCAACAAATAACGTGCAAGAAAATGCATGCCAGAAAGAACGTGCAAGAAAAAACATGCAAGAAAGAACGTGCTAGAAAAGACATGCAAGAAATAACGTGCAAGATAAAAGGTGCAAGAAAAACGTGCAAGAAAGAACGTGCAAGAAATAACGTGCAAGAAAAACGTGCAAGAAAAACATGCAAGAAAGAACGTGCAACAAATAACGTGCAAGAAAGAACGTGCAAGAAAGAACATGCAAGAAATAACGTGCAAGAAAGAACGCGCAAGAAAGAATGTGCAAGAAAGAACGTGCAAGAAAGAACGTGCAAGAAAGAACATGCAAGAAAGACCATGCCAGAAATAACTTGCAAGAAAAAACTATACCTTACCTACACAAGGATTTGACGGAATCACCGATTGGCCGACACTGCTTCCAGAGATGCAGTTTTTTAAAGTCGTTAGTACCAAACCTTACAAACACGTTCCCATATTATGTGGTTGACTTTTGTCTTTTGTCGTTGACTTGTCTCACTAGCTGGGATAAAAAGTATTCTATTAGCTAATCCAGGCACGCCACAATTGGGGCGATAAGTCCCTCTTTGGGGAGTGGCTTTACAGGCGCCACAGCGTCCTCTTCTTCCGCCTAACGCAGGTTCTCACCGGACACAGTTGTTTCGGGAGGTTCCTGTTCAGGATAAGGCGGCAGAGATCACCCGGGTGTTACCACTGTGTGGATCACCCGGACGATACGGTAGAGCATACGGTGGAGGTCTGCTCAGCTTGGGCGGAGTACCACCGTGTCCTCGCGGAGGCGATCGGCGCGTCCGACCCTGGTTCCGCCCATGGTTTGGAGCGAGAGTGCATTCCGGCCGTCACCTCTTTCTGCGAAGCAGTAATGCTCGTGAACAAGGAGGCGGAACGCGTGAGGAAGAGGCTAAATTCGCGCCCTCACGCCACGACTCACCGCAGGAGACGCCCTGGGCGTCGGGAATCCCAGGTTGATCCCCGGCCACCCGTAGGCACGGGCTGTCTGACGGTGAGCAATGGGTACTTGCCGTCCGATAAGGACCAGGCCCGGCTCGACCGCGCGTTATGTTCCACGCGCGCTTCAAAGAGGTGTCAGCACAAACTGACGGGGCCCATTAGGGCCAATGCCTGCCAGGGTTGCGGGTTTGTCCGAAAGGGATATCGTGGTGCTGGCACACATGCAACTGAAGGAACACGGGTGGGTTTTATTCAGTAAAAGTCTGACACGCCCGCTTCGCCCAGAGCGGGAGAAGTTATTTGATAAATTCCCACAAAAAAAAAATAAAAAAAATGCTAGTGGTCGCGATGCAGCGATGGTGTGATTGTTCAACAAATAAATAATAATATCCAAATCCACAAACGCAGACTGTCACATTTATTATTCCATCTAAATTCACTGAAACCCGAAGCGATACTGATAATTACCTCAGTTAATTCAAAAGCCATAGATCTAAAAGCTTGCATTGAATGTACAAGGACTATCAAATGATGGAGGCTGCTCTCCATTGTGCCGAAATGTCTGCGCACTACATAGTTATTGCTCGTCAAAACCCACAATAGTGCTTGTGGAGCTACGGCCTTATTCTGGTTGCGTTTGTTTGTTGGGTGTTTAGTCATTTTTCCCTCTTTGGTCTCGTGGTCGCAGGCGTGGCTGCTGAGGTGTCTTGGGTTCAATTCCCAGGTCGGGCAAAGTGTTATTGGATTTTGCCATTAACTCCTGCGTAAGTACCTGGCTAATCTCCGTTGAGATTGCGCATCGTGACCGAAATCGGTCAGGAGGATGTAACTTGTGTTTTATTAACTAGTATATAAGAGTGCATTTTGAAATTAAATTAGAAAATATTTCTGTGTAGTGTACTAAAATATTGATTATGAATAGCAATAACCTAATTGTTAACACTAAATATTCCGTTTTTGGTGTAAAAAATCATTTGAAGCGTTTCCAAATGCTTTTTATATCAAAAGCTTTTACAACATCTAAGCCCATCTTTTAGCAGCATCATACAAAATCCTACAGCCATATAAAAATCTGTTAAAAAGTGTCACAAAGAAATTCAATTTCCCATCGATCAATCTTGCTTTTATGTTTAATCTTTATAATGTTTCGAAACTGTACAATTTTCCCATCAATTTACCAGAATATGGCTTCAGGTTTCTGTTTAGGATCTGGCCCATGTCCGGCGTGTTAGCCCGAGGCATCGCTTTTGCGGACAACGCTGTGTCGCCGGCGCTCATAATACAATACAGCTTAAAGGAATTTGTGTCGTCAATAACGATCGATAAAATGTTCGACGTTAACATCACGTTTTTAGGATTGTTTGGATTTAGAATATTTGATTTATTAGCTTTGGCTTGAATATATTTTGCATTGATCTGTGGGATGAGGTGAGTCTTAAAGGCAATGGCCTGAGCTTGGCTTTATAACATGGTGGTGTTATGTGACTCGCACAAAAGCCAAGAGCTTGCATGCAGCAGCAAGCTAAGGCATGGTTATAATAAAATAGTCAGCCAATTTATATCCCACTGCAGAGCCTCTTGTCAGCCAGGGACCGTACAACCTCGGATATGAGTTGCCGTTAAACTGGTGCTCGATAGCCCTCGACCGCCACTGAAGTTACCTTTATCGTGATGTAACTCTTTGAATGGATTTTTGCTTAAAACCCAGTAAAAGGGTAACCCAGTAAAATAACCCATACCATAAGGGTTTTTGATTAACCGCTTAGAAAAACCCTATCCGAAACCCGTTAAAGGGGTTAAAAAAAAGTATTTTTTCCTTCATTTAAAGTTTTTATTTTACTTTAATTCATGTTGGCATGGTGCTTGCACGGCGGTAATACAGGGAGGTTAAAATTCTGTAATTTTCAGCCTAGGACGCACCGTTTTCGAGATATTTTAATTTAATTTTTTTTTTTTGTTAAAAAATATACATCTATGATCATTACTGCATGTAATATAGAGTTCATTTTAGCTTGGCTACTTATCGAGCGGCTTGTAAGCCCCTGTTTACAAGCCGCTCAGTAAGTAGCCACATCGTATGGGCTTTTGATTAACTGCTTAGAAAAACCCAATCAAAACCCGGGTAACCAAGTTTGAATGGCTTATAAATTAAGCCGGTCAAAAAGTTTACCCATATCGTATGGGTTTTTAATTAACTGTTTAGAAAAACCCTATTGAAAACCCTTTCAATGGGTAACCAAAATGGTCCCTGGTTGTCACACACAGAAGGCACACGTGGATAACCACGTGTAGCGTAGGCATAATATTAAATATATCGTCGATATAACATCAGTCGTCCAGTAATCCTTCAACGCTCTTTCATTTCATTTGCCGACCCTTCTGATTTGAAAGAAAGAAAGAAAGAAAAATGCGTTTATTGGCATTACAGCAAAAAAATACACCTTAAAAACTATAAATAACACAGAAAACAATTAATTATAATGCCAAAAGGGCCTCAGCTCAGCATAATGTCAGATGACAACACAAGGTGTACCACCTGACGCTGATTTTCAGCTGCAACCCACGAGTGCCATACGCTAGAATAATAAACATATAGGGAAGTGTGTGTCCGT
This sequence comes from Tiliacea aurago, assembly GCA_948098905.1. Lineage (NCBI taxonomy): Eukaryota > Metazoa > Arthropoda > Insecta > Lepidoptera > Noctuidae > Tiliacea > Tiliacea aurago. The sequence goes on along the minus strand of OX402581.1, from coordinate 25,490,030 downwards.
TAATTAATTGAGAGTAAATTAAAGGTAATTAGGCAATAATATAATTAGTAATTAGACAATTAAGGCATAATATAAAAAAGCTCGAACAAAATAAAATAAAATGTTGTGACAAACATGTGTGTGAGTGTTGTGTTTAATTTAAAACTAAAATAAATACCCACTAACTGTGTATTAACTATATAAAAAAATTATAAATAGAAAGTACCTATCTTAAATGCAATTACGTGTGATTCCGTTGTTCTTCTAAACTATGGAACGGATTTTGATGCAGTTTTCATTACCGATTAAGACAATAATTGACTAATAAAAATTAAAAAATCATAAAATTGGTAAAATTTATAAAATTGGTAATATTTATAAAATTGGTAAAATTTATAAAATTGGTAAAATTGAATAAAAAATATTGTTTTTATATGGCAGATATGTCGGCGCGAACATTTTCAAAATCGCTTTGTTGCTTTAATAAAAATACTTTTAATTTCAATTTGAAAGTTGAGCAACTTTTACTATATTTTATGGGAGGAGGGATATTGTTCCAGCATTTAGTAGCTGCGTAGCGAAAACTGCCTCTAAAAGCCGCCGACTTATGCTGTGGGATGGAAAGCTGTTGAGAACATTTTCTTCCTTCACCGATTCTGTGTCTTCTTGTCCACGATAGTCTGTCATATAAGTAAGAAGGAAGGATTTCTAACACCATCAAAACCCTTATCGGCAAAGTGGTGACCCCGAATCGGCAAACACGCTTGCTCAAGACAGGTTGGTGATTTCATACATAAAATAACTATAACTCCAGGTATCCTCACGATGTCAGTAATGTTCAAGATAAACTCAGACCCCCCTTATTAAAAAACAAGGTTTATCTTCAGACCCAGGTTTAAAACATGGAGCCATTATTGAATTTCGAACTTTATTGATTATTTCGACTATGGTAAAGTTCCTAAACACAAAACTGGCAACATAGTACCAAACTAAGTGTTTAGTTTTGTACAAAGAACGGTATTTCAATCACAGTTACGTTCTTATTACAAAAACGGGCTCCATGGTTTAAGCCATGTCAAAATATAAATCTTGTTTTGTAATAAGACAGAGAAAGTACAATTAATGATGTGAAAAAGTCACATTGGTATGGCCCGGGTTTGAACCATAGTTATTAAAGAGTACGATGATATATATTTTGCTATGATAGGCCTACACCATTGAGGGGCTTGTGGCTAAGTAATAAACGCCATATGGGTCGATCGAACAGGTTAAGTTACGCTTGCCGTGGTCGGTCCGTGGATGGGTGACCGTCTTTACATACCAAGACCCCTTCGTGTCTCGGAAAGCACTTTAAGCGGTTGGTACCAACTGTCATTCATAGATCTTTGACAGTTGCAATACTCAATACTCAATACTTTTATTGCATTCCACATGTAGATTCTTAGGTGGTAAACTTATAATATTAGATCATATGGACCCTGTCGGGCACAGCAAAATAAGTGAGTTAGGAGAGAGGAAGCATTTTAAAGGTACTATTAATTAATAAAAACAAGTAAAATTTTAAGTTATGACTTTATATGTCTATCACTTAGATACTCGTTTATCGAGTAGTAGCTTTTATTTAGCAAAAATACTCGTTTTTTCAAAAATATGCTTATTAATGGACATTACATAGGGACTTGTAGAGTGCGGTTTTAATCGAGAACATGGTAAGTTTAGCCTAGATCGGTGTCTGAGTAGATAGCGTGTCTGAATGTCTTCACGTTTTGAATAAAATTCTTGATGTTTACGCACGAATTTGCACGTTTCTTAAATGTATATACAGGGAAGGGTTAAAATATTATGTTTTTTAAAGTAAGGTTTACAACTATCTGTTTGCTCAATGTTTACCAAGATTCTAACCAATTTCTTTTGCAGGGTGAAAAGTGTTTGTGCACCTGTGCTGTTGTTACGGGTTGTCCGAAGCCCGAAAGTCTGACAACCAGTCTTATCAAGGGGTATCGTGTTACCCAGTTACTGGGTTGTGGAGTTTAGATAGGCAGTCGCTCCATGTAAAATACTGATTTTCAACTGCATCTGGTTTGGCTGGACACCGACCCTAGCGTGTTGGGAAAAGGCTAGGCAGATGATGAGGCCTACAGCATCGTCAATAAACTAAAATGTAAAATTGCAACATTACATTACTGCAAATGTAAGTGTGCTGGTGCTTACGCTTATGTATGGAAGTGAATGTTGGGTGTGGCAAAAGAAGCATGAAAGTATTACAAATGCTGTGGAAATGCGATCCTTGCGAAGCATGTCTGGCGTGATTATGAATGATAGGCTGAAAAATTAGGTGATAAGGCAACAGTGCAGTTTAAAAGAGGATGTAGTGACAAAGATTGAAAAGAGTATGCTTAGATGGTTTGGTCATGTGGAGAGGATGAGTGAAAGGCGACTAACAAAAGGTATTTATAAAGCAGAGATGAGTGGAAACGCCGGGAGGGGACGCCCTAGAAGGACATAAATAGTGATCAAATTGGTGATGTTCTTCAGAAAGGTCAGGTGCGTAGTACTCGCAACTGGCGTGCGTGTATGACCAGATGTATGAACGTAGGCGAAGCAAAAGGAGTATGTAAGGAGCGTAGCAAGTGGCGTTCTATAGTTTCTGCTTACCCCCATGGGAAGACGGCGTGAGTTTATGTATGCACATTACTGCAAATGTGCTTATAATTATTATTGTGCTTATAATGTTATTGAATATATTACATTTATATTTATTACTATATTACAGTCGATGTTTACGAGGTGGTTATAATAATAATAATAAGATTCCTTATTTTCGCTCTTTTCGATTATGTTAAAAATATTTTTTCTTAAAGCTGTCTAAAACATCAGCTGTTGGTATCCTTTACCGATTAATTTAGAATCATTTATTCCAAATAGTTATTGTTGTTATCCATTTGCCTCTGTTCATTTCATAAATCATAATTTACAATATGACAGACAGATAATTTACTTTAGATTTCGCTTCCCAGTTTGGCGATAACAATTATTTCTAACTTTAGAAAAATACCTAAGAAACCATTTATCAAAAACGAAATCCGGAGAAAAGTGTTCTAAAACTTGAAATTAGAGTTACAGCTAAGAAAAAGTGAACTCGATGATTTCCGGGTAAACGACTTTGGAGCAACTGTGATTTTTTTGTTTGTCCGTTTGTGTATACCGGAAAATAGATTAAAATGGCCCCGAGCTGAAAGGAGCTGCGTTGTGAAGGCACGCAGATTAAAAACTGTGGAAAACTTGTATTTTTTTTACCAGAACAAAAGTACACAATCTGGTAGAGCGCCTTTTAGTTCTGAATCATAGGCTTCGTTTATCCTTTGAAACGTATAATGAGACTGCAGTTTTTGTTATTTCGGCTAAAGAGTTGTATTTGGTAAATTAAAAAACGTGGAAGAATTACGTTATGAGAAGCTTTATTGTGCGTAAACATTTTCAACAGTCTATGTTTTGTGGAATGAAAACATCAAACGTGTTCCAAGTTGAACGAAAAATGTACTGCTTTGAAGAATTTTGCTTCTCATTTCCACAAGCGAAAAACTTGCAGTCACGACCTCTTTTTCTGCATCACCATAAAAAAACCATCCAAGAAAAATCATTCAAAGTTTCTAACCCGTCGAGCATCGATTTCACACCATCGTAGTGATGCTACCAAATTGTCCACTAAGGTCAAACAGGCCATCGATTTCGCACCATCGCAGGGTTAACACGGGGTTAACCGAAACGCTACGTGGGAACGGGTTAACCGATCTTATTCTCACGACACTAAGGCTATGCATTCATTTGCATTAGACCGAGCAACAATAATATCGGCCGATCTCCACAGTAGGTACACTGTTTTAAGAGTTATTCAAATTAAGCAACGGTTTCTGGTTGGGCTCTAAAAGGATAGCTGGATCTGGAGCGAGGGGGTAATGAATTCGTGTCTGAGCTAGTGAAAGGACAATGTTTGATGTATAGGTCGCACATGCCAAGCCTAATATGTATCATTTAGTGATTCATAGTATTCAGCTTCGTTTTATTTTCATGTGTGTAAGAAAAATCGATAACTTTTTCTCTCAAATCATTTGCAAGATTCATGTAAAAGAACAAAGATGATGTCATGAAATTATAAAATGACACTTGTCAATTTCCGCTGTACCAATGTATGTACATATATAATATTGTAACCCACATATGCACGGGCGCGTTATTTAATGCGAATTTTTGACCGAGCTCTGGGCCTACAGTCACAATCTTGTCAAGCAATTTAGACCGTCTAGAGACCCCATTAGGACTTTGCGACCGAATTCGGTAGTAAAGCGATCACTATATATGTCAAGACTGTAGGCCCTGGAATGTCAACTCTCGGCGTCGAACCGAGCGTTGAGAATCCAACAGAGTGCATGCCTTTTTTTTGGGTGGAAAATCATCAAATAACTTCTCTCGCTCTGGGCGGAGCGGAAGGGCGTGTCAGACTTTTACTGACTAAAACCCACCCGTGAACCTTCCGTTGCCTGTGTGCCAGTATCACGATATCCCTTTCGGACAAACTCGCAACCCTCGCAGGCATTGGCCCTAACGGACCCCGTCAGTTGGTGCTGACATCTCTTTGAGGCGCGCGTGGAACACAACGCGCCGTTGACCCGGGCCTGGTCTTTATCGGACGGCGAGTGTGGGCTTGCTGATGGTGAGCGATGGGTACGCTCACCATCCACAAGCCCACGCCTGCGGTGGCCGGGAATTGGCCTACGACCCCCGACGCCTGGGTCGTCTCCTGCGGCAACTAGGGGCGTGAGAGCGCGAATTTTGCCTCTCCCTCACGCGTTCCGCCTCCTCCTTCTCAAGCATTACTGCTTCGCAGAAGGAGGCGACGGCTTCCCATGCACTCCAAACCATGGACTAAACCAGGGCCGGACGCGAGAGACCGCTGCCGCCGATCGCCCTCCACCGTCTGCTCCACCGTGTCCTTCGGGCGATCCACACAGTGGTGACACCCGGACGTTACCTCCCGTTTTATCCTGAACAGGAACAACCATGTCCGGTGAGGACCTTCGTCAGGCGGAAAGTGAGGACGCCGTGGCGCCTCTCTAGCCACTCCTCAAAGAGGGGACTTATTGCCACAATTGTAGCGTGCCCAGCACTGGGTTGTGACAATCGCACTCTCCATGCATGAAATCCCGCCGGACTCACGCCGCTAAGCCGAGCATTGAAAATCCAGTGCCGCGGCAAGAAACGTTGCGTTGAAAAGAGCGCCCGTGCGACGTAGGCTTACAGACTGGTAAAACATAGCACACGTTGGAACAAATTCGCCTATTTTATGTTATATTGCATAAATTACGAATTACATAAGTTAAATACTAGACATTAAATACTACTAGTGTTCGCCCACTGGTCATAATTCGACCTTTTTTTTTCTGGGTAGGAAATTATCAAATAACTTCTGCCGCTCTTGGCGGAGTGTGAGGGCGTGTCAGACTTTTACTGACTAAAACCCACCCATGTTCCTTCGTTTGCCTGTGCGCCAGGGCCACAATATCCCTTTCGGACAAACTCGCAACCCTGACAGCCTATTGGCCCTAATGGACCCCGTCAATTCGTGCTGACATCTCCTTGAGCCACGCGTGGAACAGAACGTGCCGTCGGCCCGGGCCTGGTCCTTATCGGACGATGAGCTACCCATCGCTCACCGTCCGCAGGCCCGCGCCTACGGTGGCCGGAAATCGGCTTGCGACTCCCGACGATCATAATTCGACCTAGAATCTATATAGTAGGTACCTACTAATTCCATGAGTACACAAATTCGATGCTATTATAAAGTACTTACTTATTCCAAGCTCAAGCAAACAGAAGTGATAACTTCTGTCACCTGTCTATCTTCAAGTCATAATATAATAATATATGTGTGTGTATAATAATACTCTATGTGTGTGTGCCAAACGCATGGTAGTGTGTGTAATGTTTATTTACTAAATTATTTTATTTTGAATGCATATTATATAAAAATATTAGCTTTCTACACTCCTCCTCCGTATGAACTTTAACTGTGGCAAATTTCATACTGCTCCGTCCGCGTAATTTTCTTAAAAATGGGTTCAAAGCTTTCATTTCACTTAATAATATAATGATTATGATTCTAATCCCCTGGATAATCTAGCTGCAAAATATAAAGTGCGCGGAAACTAAAGCAAGCACTTACTTTCCAGACTTTAGTAAAAGTACCCAAAAATTCACGGTTTTTTCCTTTCAACAAAATCCTCCATTACTTTCCATTCTTAATGTTAAAAAATCTAACTCGGCAACTGTCATCAGCAAGTGAACCGGGTCCGGGCCGACATTTGGTATTCATCCCGCGGGCACGGCCGTGTCACCTTGCCCAATAGTCTGGATGCGACAAAGAAAAGATTTATTGAGCACAGTCCTAGATGGGACAGCGATATCATGTGGGGAAAAATGTTTTATGAATTATAATTTTTGGCTGGGTATCTGTGGAGAACTCTTGCCTACTAATTAGTTAGAAAGAGAAGCTTAGGCCCACTTACCACACAAATCACTAAATGCGTCTCTGTCACCTTTAACCGATTGACAGAAACAGAGCGATGTCTTAAATACGTTTAGCGGTAAGCGTATTTAGTCATTTGTTGTGTAAGCACAAGCAGGCCTTAAATTATAGCAAAATCTCCTCACAATAGTCTTCAAATTAAAGCCAAAATCCTAGAAAAAACATTTCAAATCAAATTCAAAACAGATCATGAAAACCTTAAAATCAGATAAAGTTATTCAAACGATTAGAAATAAAATTAAAATCGAAACTCAAAAGGAAGTTTTTACCCAATGCCACACTCTCCCTTGGAATCTGTTTTCATCGCGGCTCTTGATAACTTTGCGCCCTCAGGGCCAGGACAGCCCTGCGAAGTTCTTACGAAATTATTTGAACAAGATTTCCTATCCGACTTTCTAAAGCGACCAAACTACTAAACAGACGTACACACAAAACTGGCTCCTAGGGACTTGGGAGTTAACGTTTTCCCCTGTGATGAGTTACAAGCGATTGATACAGACGATTTTTGTGTGAACAAGATTAAGAATAGAAATAAAAGTAGTGTTAGTAGGTTAAATTTCCAATGCTTACTGTTACGGTGAAATATGTGAGACAAATAAGAAATATGAAGTTGAGGTTGAGACTTTTGTTTCCTTTTACAGAATATGGTCCTTGCATAAAAAAATAAAACCAAGTGTTACTACCGTAGGAACGCAATTACGTAGCATAAGCCTATAATGTTCCCACTGCTGGGACACAGGCCTCCTCTCTTCGAGAGGGACTGGGCTGTAATCTACCACGCGGGCCCAGTGCGGGTTCGTAGATGTCAAATGTCTTTGAATTGTTGGTTCTAGGACATGCCGGTTTCCTCACGATGTTTTTCCTTCACCGTTTTGAAAGCAGTCTATCATCTCCATTTGTGTTGGCCAGTGAATTTAAATATTTTAAATTGACAGTGATTTAATGTGTTGTTTTTATTATATTCTACTTTTTAAGAGTCACTAACTTTACTCTTAGTAATTGTTTTTAATATCTAAGAGCATGCCAAAGTAATTAACAGCTAAACATACTCTTCACAATCCAACTAAAATATTCACAGCAAAAAATTTTAAGCTTTTCTTACACGAAAAGTATGACGACAATTTCAAATTATTTCACGTACAACTCGTTTATAAAATTTATTTGATTCAAGATTAAACTAAAGTGAGGGACGATATCATGTACTTGTACCTCATATTATATTACGTTGGACGTGTTGCTCTGGGAGATTGTCAAACGTGAGGTTTTTTGGTGCCGACGAGATTAAAGGGAGGAATCTTGATAGTGTAGACATAGTGGCTATAGATGCTGTTATGTGAAGGTGTTTTGCTATGTAGTTATAAAGACGTAGGTGCTGGGTGATTTAATCGTAATAGTACTCCTATCTACTCAGTTTTTCATTTACTATGTATAGTTTTATATTTTTCTTGATAATTATGATATATTTTTATTTTCGATTATAAATTACAGACTACATTGAAGCTATTTTTAACCGACTTACAAAAAAGAGGAGGTTCTCAATTCGGCGGTATGTTTTTTTTTTTTTGTATGTTTGTTACGCGATTAATCCAACAATTATGGACCGATTTTGAAAATTATTTTTTTTTGTTTGAAAGGGTATACTCCCAAGGTAGTCCCATTGCTACCAAATCAGAATTTGATGAGGGGATCCCATGGAAGTCGAGGGAAACCCTCAAATTTTATAGTCAAACCTATAGCGATTTGGGTATTTTTTATAGTAACTCGTGCATTTGCTCTCGGAAAGCATCATTTGGTGAAGTGGAACTGATGATAGAGACCACAGATGGCCACCGGAACAATATAATAATGAGTACCTATTTAACGGGTTGCGATTCGATTAGGTACTTCAATGTGGTTGCTAAGCAATTTATGCTCATCACTGTGCATATGGTGAGTAGCAGTTCTCCTGGTAAGAACCAGGAGAACTCCTCAACAATCAACGTCCCAGCATCGGGAAAAGCAATATTTTGTAAAAGGTGATGAGCAGTTAACATTAGGCTATTATAACTTAGATAAATTCAAAACTGACCCACTAAAATGTGAAAACTAAAAAAACTTTTTACAAAAAAATAATAACCGACTTCCAAAAACGAACACTACAAAGTGTGTGTAAGTTTTTTTAATATCATTATTTATCAGTATCACACTAACACGAAAGTTTTTTTGTGGTTGAGAGAAGCTTTTGGCTTAGAGTACCGCATAAATTATCACTTCTAGACTCGACCCAAATTCATAAATAAAAAAGTCGTTAAACGTAAACAACACTCATCTTAACTCATTACGAGTACTATTAATATATTCAATCTAATCATACAGAAACATTCTATGATCATTGAGGTTAGAAATCGTAATTTCCATACCTCTATTACAACCCAAAAATATATCATAACACCAATATACTACACCAATTACACACGCCCAAACATGGTTTGTTGAACATCTGATTATCGCTTAACCTTTCGATAACGTTGAGCATAAACAAAAAAGGACATACAAAAAACCTCAGTAACAAATTCATTACGGGCGCGACACGATACCAATTCCATTCACAGCTGGGCAATAACGAGGCTATTTACGTGCGTATATGTAAAAAGTCCCACCGTACGGTCCGGAGTCCCGCAGGGTTCTCTTCTCAGACCCCTGTTTTTTAATGTGAAAATATGGAGTAATGACACATAATAAAATTCCTTTTAGACCGGACACGGGCTCGTCGGTTTTATAAATTGGTCTAAAATTTTAAGCGTGCACTCCATTCTTTTTTATTGTATGTAATTTGTACGTTTTATTTAAGTGTGTTCTTGAATGAGTTGGAGTAGGTTTTTCTTCATTTTTAGAAACGACTGGTAATTAATGTTACGTGATTTTAAGTCGAGTTTCTTTGTATTTTTTGGAATGAAAATTGCTTTGCGATCCTTTTTAACCTTTAAACGCCAGGTCATAACAAAGTTAAAATGAAAATTTAGATAGTGGCAATATGTTGTAATTACAAAATTAATTGAGAAATAATGATGTTTTATGACACTAATGTAGCTTAAAATAATAAGTGATGGTGGTTATTAAAATTGATGCAACAATGGGTGGTTTCTCGAAACTAACCACGTAAAAAGATAAAAATATGAATGATGATCCCCTCCTTTGTCATGTATGCTCCCATGTGGTGTTAATTAGGCGTTGGACCTAAAAACACCGGTAGTATGCGTGTGTGCACTGATACTAGGAATACTGTTTCGTGCCAATAATGTATCGTAATGAGTTAGTTTTCATTTTCTATGTTATGTAGGTATATCGAAAAGATTATTCGCATGTAATTTGAGTGAATTCGCAAGGTTCTTGTTATTTATTTTATGGTATACTTATGTAGATTATTGTAGTACTTTATTGTGGGACAGATGAATTTTAACAGTTAATTATATTATTGTATAGTAATAGGTATGTTACAATATAAAGTTGCTAATAGTTTTCAATTGTAAATAATCTTATTATTATAAAGACAAGATAATTATAAGAGACTGCAGTATCGCATAAGGTGTTGAACCTGTAATGGTAGTTATAAGGAAAACAAAAAAAAATATAAACAATATTATAATTGAAACATTGTTATTTTTTTAATAACTAACAATTTATTTTGAAAACATGTAGAAAGTGATATCAAAAACGTTATAGCAAAAAGATTTTTATTATTGATATCAAATTCGTTGGTGTAATATTCAGGACAAAAGATTTCCAAGAGATTTATCGTACTTAAAATATCGTACTTAGATAAAATGTTTTAGTAAAAGAAAATATTGGTCACCGAAATAAAATAGTTTCGAAGAAAGTTTTGAAATAAATTAAGTGGCTGATATTTCGGTAAAAGCTTAAACATAATATAATTTATGCATGAAGAAAGGGCTATATGTATATTTATAAATAGAATTTTAAATAGTTTCTGAAAATAAAATATTTTATTTTAAGGTTTCTTGGCGTTCTTCATTTAATGAAGTGCAATGTCAGTTCTATAATTTAATGAAATGAGGTTAATTATGAAAATTAAATCATTCAATTAAAACCATAGTGAAAAACGTGTAGGTAAATTAGATTTTAATTTGAGGAGGTGAGAGTAAACGTCTTCCGTGGTATCAAAAAAAGAACTGAGTTTGATTTTAGTTTATCGAAATTTAAGTATACAAATTGAAAAGTTGGATACATAAGACGACAACGTTTTAATGTTTGTTATAATTATACCAATTAAGTAGGAAGTAATTGCAGGTTTCCTTTGCATCTGTCACTAAATTTTAAAGTTCTTTTAAATCAAATTGTCTCAACTCCACACTTTCTGTAGGCGACCATACTTGTCAAAATCTCAAATTAGATACCGACAAATAGTGGAGATACCCTGTCTTACTAATTAGAGCTGCAGTGTTGATTAACACGAATAATATTTAATGTACACTGTATAGTTTTTGACAAAGGGTTTCGTGTCTTTGTCTTTTATTTTATGAAGAAGATAGCTCAAATATGTATTTTCGTGAATATTTTGAAGGAGTTTTGGTAAATAGTTCATTACTGTGATAGTATTTGGAATGCATTGCGATTTAAATGATTGGTACAATAATATAAATTCTCTAATATAAATAAGTAAAATAATATAAATTCTCAAAGTGTAAGTTCTTAAGTTTGTTTTTTTTATTTGCGAAATGTGGCTGTATTGTACTATAAGATACACTGTGGGGAAAACAAGCGAAATAATATTGTGTCGTTATGTTTATTTAAAGGGATCTTCGTTTTATAAGTATTAATACGAGATTATATTGGATCTGACCCACTCTAATTGCGTAACATTCTATCAATCGCAATTTGAATTAAGGATATTGCTAATCCATTGCTTCTTTGAACAATCTGTCTGCTTAACTATGTAAATAACGCAATGAATGTTCTTGGATCGTCAAAATGATACCTATTGCTACTGTCAGCGCCGGATTAAGCAAGCGCGGGGCCCGCAGCAAGTTCTATTGGAGCCCATGATCTGCTGTGTTCTAATAGTGGGTAAAATAGTTAGGCTAAATAAAATCAATTTTGATGACTAAATTATAATAAAAATAATGTAGACTGTAGTGAAAGTCTTACAAATAAATAGGCAATTTCAACATTTTTAATCGAACCATTTCAGTTCTGCTACGCATCCACATTCCACACTGGGTAAGGGTGCTCGCACACGCCAGACTTTTTGTAGATCCGATTCAAATTCTATACATTTATACGAGCGACTATTTATAGAACTTATGCGTTTACCGTATGAAATCCTGTGTTTTATTTTAGCCAACGAAGTAATCAGTTACCGATTGTCTGACGTAGGTTGTCTTAATTGGAAAAGGTGTCCACGCCACGCCTCATTCTATTCTGTAAATGAGTAAGTACCTAAACTTTCAACATTCACACTGACGTTTAACTATTATAATTTGACAAATGATAAGTTTTATTCAAAAAATGACGCTCAGGCGGAGGTGGGCGGGCGGTTTTGGATACGTGGGGCCCCCTTATGCGTGGGGCCCGTAGCAATTGGTGCTCTTGCTACGTGGTTAATCCACTGGCGCTGGCACTGGCGGCTACTGTGTGTTACGCAATTATCCCGCAGATGTATGAATATAAACGGGAGTATGCAATGATCGTAGCAGGTTGCGTTCTGAACTTTCTGCCTACCTCTATGGGATGAAGGCGTGAGTTTATGAATGTAAATAATTAGATCTACAGTGAACACTATGCATGCACACGTTGCAGTATAAAACGGTCTTAAATCCGTCACATCACACTTCAGGGTCCAGTTAAAAAACCTAAAGAGCTAGTTGTAAAAGAGTAACCGTAGAGTTACTTGCCGGTTCTTCTCCATAGGAAACGACCAATTGGAATCGTGCACCTAGCTTCTGACGTTTCATATGTGCCCATGTAGTAAAATATTTTGATTTTGAGTTGGGCCTATTTGGCGCCGTGAGGCACCCTTTCCTGCTAATTTCTTACATCGCACTTTAAACTTGTTTTTTTTTTATTAGCATTATAAATAATGTTGTGTGTCTCACGGCGTCTTTTAGTCTATGCTACATAAATGTATTTTCTTTCTTTCTTTTCTTTCAACACTGGATGAAGCGTTAGTTTCGCTTCTCATATTGAAACAAAGAAAATGAGTTGCACTGACGGATTTTAGTGCAATACATAATTATACTTAAAAAAAATATTCAATTTGGTACCTAAGCTTAATATAGGAACACGGTTATTTATATTTTTTATTCTATCTATCCACCATTTTGTCACATAGCACTGACTTGAAATAAATCAAAGCTGTCTACAGCAGGAACCGCTTGTCACCCAAGTTATCTGTCTCAACCATTTTAATTAGCTGGCAAAGGGTTTACTACGCGAGGTCTTAATACGTTGACTGGACTGCTGTCTGCTTGTAAGTACGTGATTGATGATGTTGATGATACAGTCGTGTTGGAGGAATGTAATGTTGATGTAATTATAACATTCAGAACTATTAATGAAACTAGACAAAATCAATCTGGTTGCTATTTTAATTGTATTTTTATTATTTTTATGACATTTATTTTACATCTTGTGATTACCTTAACTCACACACTGATATTATTTTTTTTAGGAAAACGTTTTATTTATTTTTTATTGTACAATGTTTGTAAAGATGTGAGCACCATGTATCTATCACATAATTAATTTATCTGTCATTGGTTCATTATTAATTATTTTTACCTATTGTGGTACTTATAGTAATTTTATTCTAGGTGCATCGTCTTCACATATAATTATATAATTGATGTACATACAAAATATTGTAAAACATTTTAAAAGAGTAATGGTGGAGTTTCTTGCCCATTCTTCTCCATACGACGCTACCTTTTGGAAGGGGCGACTAGAATCAATAAATTCTATTTTCTTTGTAAATTTTGACGTTCAAAAGTGCCATAGCAAAGCAGTTAATAGAATAAGAAGCGAATACTTAATGAAGTAAATAATAATTATTGTCCTTAAAACTAAGTGTACACGATACGATGGCACATGTAACTGTTAAAATAAACAGGCTTAAGAAAAAGCACCTTTTTATTATAGTATGGATTCGAAAATACTGTGTTTTAACCAATGACGTATTATAAATAGACGCGTCATCCACGAACATTAGTGCACTTAAAAACAGCGTAACTCATGATTGTAGCTACATACTTGCATACAATCATACAGCGCGTGAAGAAAGGGAAATACCTATACCGATATCTGTTGTTAGAAAGAGATGAACATACATATTTAGTTACGTCACTAGCTGCTGCATGTTCTTTGGCGCGTACGTAATAATCATTATTATTATTGTAAATTTCAGGCAATTGCCTGGCATTTACTTTGCTGTTATTGAGCGCAGGTAACGCATCTAAAGGTTTTAACACCATAAAATATCCATATATTATTTAGAAGAAAATCGCTTTTAAATCTTGCGTAAGTGAACCTCATTTCACTATGCTCGTGTTTGTATTTTGTACACACAACTGATAAAAACCCACAACACTACAACATTATTTTTAGTATATGCGAAACCAGAATTAGATTGTTCAGATAAGGGCACTGAATCGATTTCAATAATGTTTACACCATGTTATATTTTATCCCAAAAATATTTAAGTGTGATGGAAAATGTTATCACCATTTAATTACTTACAATACAATCGCCGTATGGTTAGGTTAGCCAAATTATTATCAATGAGCGCAAGACGACCCTGGAGGCGCGGGGGTGCCGTTAGCATGTTTTTGTACGGACAACCCGGTAATATAACAACCTTAGATCTTTGTGATTTTTCATGATAAAGTTTTGAAATTATGTAAATAGATTCTTTACATAATAATACTAGACACGTTTGTCGGGTTTCGTATATACTAAAACTAATAGTGTATATGCCGAAAACGAAAAACATCGGTCCACGTTATCCATAAACTTAGCACATACTACATCAGCAGAATGGTTGACATAGTCGACATGAATGACAACCATAAAAAGGCTCAAAGATCTTCAAATCCTATTACACGTTAATCCCCAATAAAAGCGTCGTCAGCAATCTTTTCATAACATCTTTAAAGAGCGTAAAGTCATTAACATGGTCACAATGTATCTTTATGTGTAACAAGTTACAAAGTCACGGTGTTACCTTCAATGTTGTGTTGAGCGAACATGGAGTAGATAACAAGACAGAGATCAAGCTTCTAAAGAGCAAGCAAGGGAAAAGAGAGTGCACCTGTGTCTGCACACACACACTTGAGCACTTTAATATCTCTTGCCCGGAATGCTGGGCTCCGCTGAGATTAATCGCCAGGGTCTAAATTCTGTCTGGAGAAATATACAGGATGTTAAAGTAACTGCGTGCCATAGCTTAAGGGTAGGTTCAGTATCGATAAAGAACCCAGGGAAAAAAACAAACAAAAAACTTAATTAAACATAAAAAATAAATAATAATAAATTCTTTATAATTAATATAATATTATAAATAAAAATAAGTCTCTTCGTACTTTAACGGGCTTAGGACCGTCAAATAAAATAATTTTAATTCTAAACGATTGTTATTTTAAGTTAGTAGGTACTAAATTAGGTTGATCTTGCAATTTTTTTTGTTTTTAGTTTTGTTTTTTTTTTTCCTGGGTTCCTTTATCGATGCTAAACCTACCCTTAAGCTATGGCACGCAGTTACTTTAACACCCTGTATAAATATTATTGTTATTTCGTCTTTAACATATGGAAGGCGTAGAGGGGCCAAAGCTCGCAGAGGCCCGTTAGATGTTTTTGATGCAATCAGGCATATCCCGGTTCGCACTACGTAAGTGCACCCAAGGATAACCCCCGGTTGATGCAGGACTATTGCAGGTTATGGAAACAAAACATATTGGGCTATGGGTTTGGGTGGCTCTATTGGACTATGTCCCCTGCCTGATTAATGTTTTGTAATACACGGATAAAATGGTAAGAGGTGACTTGCGCACTCAATAATAGGCCCCCGGAAACGGTCGCCAGCACAAGGTGACGTGGCGACAAGGGGACAACACTTTTTGAGGTGCTTGAGGAGTGGAGAGGTATTTTAAAGCTATCAGAACAATCACAGAGCCCGGAAGATGGTTAAGATCTCTACCAGCACTTACTGGAATACTTCCTTCCTCCGAGCACGTATGCTCTTGCAAATCTCCACTCAAAGGTGGGAGCTCTATTTCTCGTCAGTGTTCACTACAGCCAGCCAATAAAGGCAAGCCAGAGATAAGGAACAAGACTTCTCCCGGGAGATAGGGTCCATGGAGTCGCTACTGTCCAACAGCTCGCCACATGTTGCACTCGGGTTTCTGTATCACTCTTGGTCTGGCTCCTTAGCCTAGACCTGTTCCGGCAATGTACATCTAGGATCATATATTTTATCCTATAAGAAATATACCGAAGCTTAAATAATATGACTCATGTGTCGATCATAGATAAATGATAGTGTGATATCCTCCTAATGTGCCATATTCACAGCCGAGGACTGGCCTCAGCGCGATTGTATGAACCTTCGTCTCTGTTCCTTTATCTACTGCGTGGTATGAAAACGTAAACCGCCCCTAGAGCTTTATGGTGGCAATAAAAAACTGTAACGACTGAGTATGTTGAATATATTCTGTTGTCTGTTGTGTGGTTGTAATGTTGAAGTCAGTATTGTACTAGAATGTATGCGGAATAGTAATGGTTGTAGAAGAACATAATGCGGCAAAGTTATGTTATAGGAAGAATATTGTTTATTCCAAATAGTCACATTACATTTGAGGAGTATATCTCCCATAAACGATGCAAAGATATTGATGGATGTAGCTTTCACAACGACATATTCGTTATATTACAAAAAAGAATTTAAAATACACAGAAAGGACCAATGTTAAACCAACGAATCAACTAACCAGCGCATATTAAATGGCCCTAATCGATCGTATGACACATTATAAATCATTCCATCGTTAGATTTGTAACAAATAAACAAATTTTTATTTTTTCTATTAATAAGCTCCTTGATTTCCATATCAATTTGAACTTCAACAAAAAATTAATCCAACTCGGTTCTCGACTCGATTCCTGTATCGATCTCTCTCATTATATTTTTTGTGCCACTAATGTGGGTTACAAATGATGGCGGCTGTTAAATAGGGTGTATTATCATACCTCTTCGGTTAACACGATATTGATAGTCTATGACTAACTATGGTGGATGATACCGGCAGTGCTATAGAGATGTTGTTACCGCATAATTTAAAACGGTTCATTTTAACCGGGTTTTATAACTTTGTAAATTATTTAAGCTGTCTTCTCCTATTACTACAACATGTGGAGGAGTTGTTCTAAAACATTCCCTAGAAGTAACTCGCTGTCTTGCGACATGGTATTTTCCAAGCCCCCTATAACTTAACTAGTCTCAACTATAGCGTCTCTCTGGTCATTGAAAACCCAGTCTTCTTTCGCGTCTTAATACTAACTAGTATAACCCAGTCTAAACTGAGACTCGAAACATAAAAACGGTATAATATTTTGGTTTTTTGAACTGCCAGTTACCATATTGTCCTAAGCCCATGATTGAAGCCAATCTTATTGGAGAACCTACAAAAACGTAATTGACCACGATTAGTCATTAACCAGTGAATCTACCAACATTAATCTCAAGCTTTTACGCATATCTACATTTTAAGAATGGGTATCCAACTCCTCTATCCACTCCACTGACAGTCAGTTCCACATTAAAAAGTCATCCCGCCGATGTGTCCGCGGCTTAATTTATACACAGATATGCATCTGGTAGTAGAGTGATGTGCCGTAAATAAGGCGCGGTGAACAACGGGGCGCCAGGAGCAAACCGAGCCCCCCTCTCAAATAGGAATGTTGAATTTATCTACTGAAGTCTAGTAGAATACGGCGAAAGGGATAAAAAGAAGCAAGTGAATGATCTAAAAGGTGACCTCGAAATCTTTGGGCATGTAGGTTTTCTGCAATAGATAAGCTTTTCTTATTATTTATTTATTTCTGTAACAATTTTAACATTGTATCGAAATTTTACAAATAATTATTGTAATTCTTTTAATATAAAAAAATTAAAGAATTACATTATAAATCATTTTAGAAAACAGTAACCAAATAAGAAATTAAAAATTATAATATTTGCAATTCCTTGTTATTATGTTAAATGTCAAAAAAATAATCTACAAATATTACCAAAACAAATAAACAAAAGATTCCACTATTTCATAATTATGTCAAAAATATAATCTAATGTCAATAAAAATACTGATGTTATAAATTTTAAGTCAAATAAAGCTTAGCTTCCTTTGATTAGCGATTAAATGTAGGTATGTCGTTACCCTTAACTACTCTAGTGTAGAACAGACTTTACCCTATAAAAAAACACGCTTTATATAAATTCTATAGATTTCACACTTGAGACAATGTTATTATCATTTCCTTTATCATCAATCATATTGGCTACCAGCTGATGTTATTGACTTCGATATGATATTATAATCATATTGAATTCAAAAACATCAGCTGTTGACGATAGATCTTCTATTAAAATTACGATTGTTAATACACGAGAAAATCAATTTCGTACTTTGCGTAACTACTACTTGTAGTGAATCCAAAAGCTGAAATGTTCGAAACAAAAAAGTTTTTCTAAAGGTGCTGATAAACTTGAGCATTTACTTGTAATGAGCATTTGTGCGAATGTTACATCACAGAAAAATACGACAAAATTTTAGCCAGCAGTCTATCGATCGTTCTGGCGAGCATTCTAGCGAGCATTGCTTTGAGCTTTTTGCCGAGCCAAGCTTCGGTCATCGTTCCGCGCCCCGCCGCTCTGCGACTTCCACTTCAAAAACGAAACAGATTAGTTTGCCACCATCCTCTATTTTTCTATTTCTTTTTTTTTACATAACCAATTAGTATAAATGCAGCACACGCGACCGTCAAGTGTGACATCTTCGTGAAGAATATTTTTTGACGAGCATCGACTAGAGCGTTCACTAGAATGCTCATGAAAATTTTCATAACAATGTTTGGCTCTATGCTTGGCTCGGCTCGTTGTTCAGTTCGACAAATATAAAACGGCGAATGCTCGATGTTCTGTTACAAGTGAATGCTCAAGTCAATCAGCACCTTAACAGATAGTGTGCTGCTGGGGAGTTTGTTGCGCCACTTCTTCCCAGCTAAAGCACTAGGAAGTAGTGAAGGGCGGGCGTTTTGGGGGACTGTCTTATGTAATTTTGACGTTCGAAAAATGCTAATTCTCAGCCTAGTTTGAATGAATAACTTTTAATTTTGAAAGCTAAATCAAATTATTTTAAGTAGACATGTTGAGTGATGGGTGTGATTCTCCCTCAATAAATTCTGTGCATGTTCAAAGCTTTATTGGTTAATTTCAGGATGTACTGTTAGGTTCATTTATCTGTATTTTAAAAATCGAATAAACTGACATAACGATTATTCAGAATGATGATATAAATGGCAACACCAAGCGGTGACGATTGACAAGTGGTCAAGGAAGGCTCGATCCAGCAATCGATTTGTTCACTTGGTTTTGGTTTTGGTTTTGGAGCGAGATAGGGGTCGGACAAACTAGAATAACTGTCGACAAAAATAATGGTTGTAGCCAATGACGTATTATAAATAGACGCGTCATACACGAACATTAGTGCACTCAAAAACGGCGTTAGCCATGAATTTAGCTACATACTTGCGTACAATCATGCAGTGCGCGAAGAAAAGGAAAGCCTTCCTATACCAATAATTGTTGTTAGAAAGAGATAAACATACATATTTAGGTACGTCACTGGCTGCTGCATGTTCATTGGCGCGTATGCGTCGGTCGCAGCAGTCAGAAAAATGGCTGACTGGCTGTACAAGTACAAAACAAAACAACGTTTTCTTATAATAAAAAAATACAATAAGTACTTATGCATGAAATGAGACGTTTTTCTGTACGGGACAGTAGTAGAGTAATTTATTATGTACATCGTGTATAGACACAGAAAGGCATTTTCTTCACAAATAATTGCTGAGAATTGCGAGTGATTGTGACGTGTAGCCGCGTCACTGGACGGCGCGCGACTAATTCCTCTTTGGGCAATTGCCTTACATTTACTTTGCCAATATTGAGCGCGGGTAACGCATCTAAAGGTAATACATCATTGGTTGTAGCTGGTTGACTGTAGTAGATTGTTGTTTGGAGGAATTAAAGAGTAATATTATCTACGCAAGGAGTTTTCTTACAATACTACGTCCTTTAGTTATGAATGACGTACATACTGAAGTTCGCTACCGTACGCTTCATCGTTCTATTCTCCACGATGCTCCACATTCTCATCCATTGAATCAGTCAAAAAAAGTTTAAACTACCCTCAAACTATACCGTGTACACATCGTATCGTATCGCTCCAGTTCGTTACCGTTCGTATAGTAAACTTGATAGCAATTAAAATTTTTACTCAACTCCCAGTACCCAAAGGTTTTTTTCACTACCATCGAATGCGTGGACAAATATAAAGCAATTGGTTGAAAAGCCATTCCGGTATGGAACAAGGGAGAGAGTATTTCGTTTCTGTTAAAACATTCGATTTTGTACGGCAAATGTGATTTTTTGTAAAAATTGCATGTGCACGGAATAATGGTATTATTGTTAAATTGATTTTGTGTTGTTACGTTCTTTTTAATTGTGTGTGTTTTCTGTTTTGTTGATTGTAGCGGAAATTATTTTGGACGGATATACAATCTGGCTCTGGATGTACGACATTAAATTAAAACGAGCACAGTACTAGTCCATCGAAACATTTTAAAACACGAAGATTAGTAGTTAATAGTAAATTTAAAAATTGCAATTTTCAAACAAAATAAATAGCAGAATCAACTGCATAAAAAGTTAACACTCTATAACTACGAAAAGTTACTGACCTTGCGCGGCGCGTGAGGCGCGCCTTACAATGTTTACCTATTATTACGGACTCAGATCTACATCATGTTGAAAAGTAACAAAATGGAAAATAATTTCCTGTGGCTAACGTATTCATTGGATTTGATTTATTCTTTGTATACGGGTAAAAAACAAGATACTCTTTACGTGCTTTATTGGAATGTCAATCGTCCTGTAACACCTTGTATAAAAAAAAATCGCTTGTTTGACATTCGATTTGATTATTAAAATCGCTTCATTAGCCTTGAATTTGTACTTTGTAGGTTTGAACATATTTGAAACAACTGCCCATATTTTAGATTTCTGTTCGTCTAATATTTAATTAGCCCACCACTTTCACTTAATTTTTTTCTTATTTTTCCGAGTGTGAATATCCAAGTATCTACGTAAACTTTAACCGATCCCATAGATGACTACACTGACATCATCCTTTCTTTTCCATTTCTTACCCTTCTTCCAAAGGTATTCAGCCACTCGATCCCAAAGAAATAACCTAAGAAAGACTACAAATTGAAACCTTACCTACATCCAACCACATTAGAAATTCAAAACACAATATAACTAAAGTCGTGGCCAACGACTCAATTAAACACAGTTGTCCCGAGTGCGTCCGCCCTAACCGCTGCCATTCGTCCGAAACGGATGGCTCCCTTGGGTCAGGATCTATTTGAGCACTGTGCGCTGCCCTTGTCATGAGATGGCTCTGATATCAACCCAAATATAGTTTGTGTATTTAGGTACCTAGGTGATTGATGCACGCGATGTGTTGTAGTTTTTTTTTAAATTAATTAATGGGTTTGGCCGTGCTTGTTTTGGTAGTTCTGGACCAACTGTGGGCTCAAATGGCACATAATTGGTGCCGTGAAACAGTGCGACGGGGTCGCGGCGGACCACGTAGGAGATGGCAGGACGAATTGGATAGGTTCCGGCAAAACTGGAAGGAGGACGCGCGGGCTCGCGAAGGATGGAAGGAGTGGAGGGAGGCCTTTGCCCAGCAGTGGGACAGCGTAGGCTAGAAAAAAAAATCGGTTTAGCAGCTTTTATGGTACGTGCGTGCGTGCTTTTTAAGAGCAGTGGTGGCCCAGTGGTAACGGCCCCAACTTACGCCCAAGAAGTTCGAACCCAGGCAGCCGTATTACTTTAATACTTTGTGTAAATTATTTCATCACTACTGCTCTCAAAACGGTGAAGGAAAACATGGTGAGGAAACCGGCATGTCCTAGAACCAAATATTCGAAGACATGTGTTATCTACACTCCCTCTAGGCCTCAAGTCTGCTATTACAATAGTGTCAGAATGGTCGATCATTGATTTAATAATTGTTGTTTTTGACATAAGTTTGGTAATCTACTACTCGTATTATAATGGCGTCATTATGACTTTACAATGGTCGGCCACTGACACTACATTTAAAGAAATTGCATTTATTGGTAATCTCGTACATAATGACAAATTAATGACATTTCTAATAATGGGCTTTATAATAATGGCAATACGAAAATGCCATTATAATAACACAATTCTATTACGAAAACATTGACCGACCAATGATCGACCAATACGAATTTAGCAGATTACGAACTTGTAGCAAAATGACAATGGAATCGTGTTGGAATGACTGAATTTATAAAAATAGCAGACTCGGGCCTCTGGAAGAGAGGAGGCTTGTGTCCCAGCAGTGGGAACATAAGGTTCGTTCAGACCAACGCGATATCCGCGCCCTGCCTGTCGCACCGGCGATATGGTGCCAGTCTGCGGGAACCTTTATTGTGTTTCGAAGGATTTTTTGGGTATTCAAATTTTATCTATGTGTAAGTAATAAATGCCAGTAATGGGTAACGATAATTAGGAATAATGGGCGCACCCTGCCGAGTCAGATGCGCTGACGACATTGAAAATCTTTGAAGAA
The DNA here is from genome assembly GCA_948098905.1 of Tiliacea aurago. NCBI lineage: Eukaryota > Metazoa > Arthropoda > Insecta > Lepidoptera > Noctuidae > Tiliacea > Tiliacea aurago. The sequence continues at coordinate 25,467,532 of OX402581.1, read as the reverse complement.
CGAGACAAGAATTACTCGTTTTACTTTGATGATGACATGTGCTAGCTCCGTGTGCTGCCGGACGTAAAGAATAGCACCACCCTATATCTTCCCGTGGGTGTCGTAAAAGGCGACTAAGGGACTTACTGGAGAATGGACAGCCGCGTTCTCTATGCATTTTAAAACACAACATATCGCCAACCCGCTGCCAAGCGTGGCAATTACGACAACCCCCCCAATTTTTGGGGGAGGCCTATGTCCAGCAGTGGACGTCTTTCGGCTGAACTGATGATGATGATGATGTGCTAGCTATGCTTAATTCCCATTTTGTTTTGTTAATATTATGTTCTATATCTACTACATATTATACAGGGTGTAAGGGACAGCCCTCCGCAAATTAACAGGGAGCATTCAGCTCCTTATTTTGAATCATATTCCACGGAAAATGTTCTCAGGAAAATTGAATTTTTTTTTTCGTAATTTGAGTTACTATTCCTTTATTTCAATGAAAATTACATTCTCTGTACGCAGTACTCCATTAATGTAAATAACACAGCTAACATAAAATAAAAACAGCAATGGGTTTTGAAATTCTCCAACAAACGACGCCTGAAATCAGCGAGCGCGGCCGTCCACCCCGCCGCGACAAATCGCGTTCACTGGATTCCCATAACGTTCCTGAAATAATTTCATGTACCGGCCATCTTATTAAGATATACTGAATTCACCCCATCCGTCTGCGGAGGGCTGTCCCTTACACCCTGTATTACTGATATCGTCAAGGATTTAGCACAAAGACTGACAGGGAGAGACGAGCGAATCTAACCTTAGGAGCGACTAGATTAATTTTTTAATTTTTCTTGTATACTTTAAAATCCAAAACTTTGACCCAAGAATATAAGGCACCATTTACTATAACTTATGTCTTCTCCAACAGTATTTGCAAAGTGTAATACACATGAATCTGTAGACAAAATCCACTTTTACCATAACCTCATAACCTGGTTTCCTAAAGGTCGCGAAGGATTGCTCCCAGGAGTGCCACTCTATTTACGCAAGGTCGGTTGCCCTCAGCACTGGTCGTGAGAACACTGACGTAAAGGCAAATAGTTTGTTGAATTTGTTGGTTATGATGAAACCTGGCGTGTAGCAGTTTGGTTTATTAAAAACTAGCCAGCAATTTCATCTGAGCGAGAGTTGTTCTAACATAAAATATATTCTATGTCACTTAGCAATAGTGTAGCTTTTTATTGGTGAAATAAGTTTTAAACTCGGATCAGTTCTTCTGAGACCTTTGATATATGCAATGATGACCTTTAGATGCGTTACCTGCGCTCATTAATGGCAAAGTAAATGCCAGGCAATTGCCTGACATTTACAATAATAATAATCATTATTACGTACGCGCCAATGAACATGCAGCAGCTAGTGAAGTAATTAAATATGTATATTCATCTCTTTCTAACAACAGATATCGGTATAGGTCTTTCCTTTTCTTCACGCACTGTATGATTGTATGTAGCTACAATCATGGCTTACGCTGTTTTTGAGTGCACTAATGTTCGTGTATGACGCGATTATTTATAATACGTCATTGGATATATTATTATGTATGTATATTACCTGGCATGTTTGGTCTCCTACACATTACCTGCCTACATAAGCTGGTAGTGGGTCGGAGGGCTGACGCACAGAATTTGTAGCTGTAATTTTGTGAACTGTGTAGTTTTCTTTTTACTATTTTAGTTGTCATCAATAATATTATTGTTGCTTGTCATGTTGTGCGATTACGCTTTGGGTGACAATTAGTTCAAAACCTATAACGTGATCCCACTGACATACTGTGATTGTTACCAGTTGTAGTTGCCTTGACAATAAATAGATGCAAACAAACAATGACTGAAAAGTTGTGTGGAAATAGGTTGTGATGATGTGATGTGGAGGAATGAGGGAAATGTCGTCAGGAAAGTTTTGAGTATGATTGTCGATGGCTATAAGAGTAGGGGAAGACCAAAGAAACGATGGATGGACTGTGAGAACGATGATATGGCTAGAATGGGGTGACTAACGAGATGACGAAGAGAAGTATGGAAGACAAAGACATATTGTGCAAAGCCCGAACAAATTGGGATATGTGAGTAACAAACAATGTTACTTCTTTAAAGTTATTGATTGTATAAATGATAAATGTAGTTAAATTTTTAAGTTAAGAAATAATAATAAAATTATATAATTGTCGGGATAGTGGACCTATCATCATCATCAGAAGTAACACTCAGATATGGTAATACAGAAATATATTTCAATCGAACAATCAGTTATTTTAAATCGAGAGCATATAGAAATTAAATAGAATTAATTAAATAACTAATAATGGTAGTGGCGGTCACATAGGGCAGTACTGACTGTCAGGGACAGTGGTCCATGCACCCACCGCAATAAGGATAGTACTAATTTGTCGGAGACAGCGTTCCATAACCAATAACCGGGCAGTACTGACTGTCGAGAGACAGTGGTCCGTGCACCAAGACGCATCCGTTCAAAATGCGTACCGACTCAACAGCGCAGCTCCTTATAATGGCGATCCGCTGGTGGGCGGTAACGTTACAATATTTCACTCAATTGACTTCAAGTCTTTTAAGTCAAATGACCGATAGAATAAATGATTTGTCTATGGTGCACGTTCCACTAGCGCCATCTAGTCGCCGCCTCTCGCAGCTGTTAAATAATATGGCTTCCTACATAATAAAAAAAAAAACATAAATCATGTAATATTAATATTTATTTGTAAATGAATGAATAATGTAAGAAATATTTCTATTATAGGTAGTAGATATTTGCACACCTGTTTAGGTAGGATATGGTTTAAATAACTTTTGTATGTATCACCTCATGTTTCCATATTCAAGCAAATAAATGATTTTATTTGATTTATAATAAGTTTAGACGATATTTTGACGTTCGAAAGTGTTGATTCTCAGCCTAGTTTAAATAAATGACTTTTGTTTTTTTGATTTTGATACAGAGATATTTAAAAAGTAATAGAGGAGTTTGTATCACTTGTAAAAGTAGCTGTCTCTGGCTGGATTGTTCTGGATAGTGTATTTTGTTATGTTAAAATGCATACCGTAAAATCCACTAACTTTGCACGAATTTCTAGGTTTTTGTGAATATTTTTGACATGAGTAGAAAAAGTAGTAAATTACTTATAAATAAAAAATGCAAATCAGAAGTTTTGCTCCTAGCAACAAAACTCTTAATTTATGAGAAATAGCTTTGACATGGCCAGGCAAAGTTAATGGTATTTCCTCTACTTTGCCTAGGCAATCAAATCGCAGTTATAATAAATGTTTCCAAATAAACAGATTTCGTATACATATAGGATTAGTATTCATACTCAACCATGTCATAGGTAAAGTCTAAAACTTTATTATTGTTTTTTTAAAAGGTAGGCAAAGTTGGGCAGACTTTTTGAACATTAAGTACTTAACAGGGGAATCATTTAGGGTTGTCAAACCGTATACGTCGCGTTAGAGTGAAAACCTCGGGAATGCAATATTGTTCATTTTTATTTTATTAAATTTTTTGAAAAAAGCCCCGCAACGCACGTAGCAATGTAGTTTCACACAAAAAAAGTTAAGTAGTTGAAAATTTGTATACAAATTCCACATTTTAAGACACCTATTTGAAGTAACGGCGCGGTTCTTTCTTTCTCCTGTAAAGTTACCTTTTTCGCATATACGAGGTTTTCACCCTAAGCCGACGAATATGAAACTGCGGGATTTCACTATTTTGCTTCCAAATTAAAAAGTGTCAAAAACAGATCAGAAACTGTCAACCCTGTAGCCTTGCCCAAGCAAAGTATGTCGATTTTTCATAAAAAGCGAGACACGATTGTTTTTCTTGATTTTACCAACTTAAACTTGTACAAGTGCAAACAGCAAAACATAGATGAAAGACACTATTTTTTATTTAATATGGTTAAATAAAAAATAGTCTTATGTCTGTAAACATTCACACAATGAAATTTTCAAGAGCAGGCAAAATTGAAATAAATTCTGGCCTTCACAAATCTTTCGCAACTTCCATGCTATGGCAAGGAACAACACAACACAACTCGCAGCAACACGTAAAAAATCGTACCAATATCGTATAATCGTATAAATGAAATTCTTTAACTAGAATAGGTAAATTCAAATCTATTTAGCCAAAGTAGAGCCAGTTAATAATAAAATAATAGCAGACTTACACTAATTCTTACAATTAGCAATAAAGGAAGGGTTTAATTAAAATTGCAGAAAATCTGAGGTATTATGACAGATTTAGATGATAAACTGATGACCAAACAAAATAGACATTGGACTATCAAAATAATAATCATATTGGAAGTACTCATTCTAAAAAGAAAAGTACTTACCAATACAACTCCTCTTGTCCATCACATTATTATTTAAACGAACAAAAAATGGTGTGAGTAATTATTGTTTGTAATTAATTATTACAAATTGCATTAATTTGATAAATCCCCGATGTGAGTTGACGTACTTTGTATACGCTTGTCATTTCATTACGAACCAATTATTGTATGAATATATGAAATTAATTAATTCTGATATTCGTTGCCATTTCGGTTTGGACAATTGATGAGATTCAGTTTTATGTCGTTGGTAAATGGTGCTCTTAATGAGTAAAATCAATTTAATTGGAATATTATAATTGCTATGGTTGTCTGTCTTTTTGTGGAGATTATATAAATGCTTAAGTGAGTTTGTTTTTTACGCTGCCGCTGTCACGCTAAAACGGCTGACCGGGTTTAGATGAAATTTTGTACAGTCACGAGCACCAATATGTATACACTCAACAACGTTTAAAAGCGATTTCCTCCAACTATTTAAATTTTATTTTACTACGAATATAGTATTCTGGAACCCCAACTATTATGAAATAGATCTTTTCTCAAAGTTGCAATCGTTATTCCACGAGTAAAGCGGTTTGAATTCCGCTAAGCGTTTACATACAGGGTGTAAGGGACAGCCCTCCGCAGACTGATGGGGTGAATTCAGTATATCGTACTAAGATGACCGGTACATGAAATTATTTCAGTAACTTTATGGGAATCAAATGATTTTACATTGAAATAAAGGAATAGTAACTGCAATTACGATTAAAAAAAATACAATTTTCCTGAGAAAATTTTCAGTGGAATATGATTCAAAATAAGGAGCTGAATGCACCCTGTTAATTTGCGGACGGCTGTCCCTTACACCCTGTATAAGTGCTCATGACTGTACATTGCTAGACCATAACCTGGAAAAGGACATAGGCTACTTTTTAACCTGGATCGCAGACATAGTCGCGGGCAACAGCTAGTATTATTATAAATATGAATGTTTATATGTTTAGATGTTTGTTACTCAATCACGCAAAAACGGGTTGAATGGATTTGGATGAAATTTGGCACACAGATAGTTTATAACCTGGATTAACACAGAGGATTATTTTTATCACGGTAGTACGTTCTCGTTCCGTGTGGTGCCGGACGTAAAGAATAGCACCATCCCATTTCTTCCCGTGGGTGGCGTAAAATGTGACTAAGGGACTTAGTAGAGAATGGGCAGCAGCGTTCTCTTTGCATTTTTAAAACCATACTGCGATTGCCAACCCGCCTGCCAAGCGCTGCGATTATGGCAAATCCCCCCTCTTTTTGGGGAAGGCCTATGTCCAGCAGTGGACGTCTTTCGACTGAAATGATGATGATGAGTACGTTCTCGTGGGATAATATCTGACCTCCACGTGAGCGAAGCTGCGGGCAAAAGCCACATAATGTTATTACAATAGACAATCGTATCTCTAAAAGCGACAGCTTCACCATGATGTTACTATTCAGCAAAAATACACTGAAAAAAATGCGAGCTAACTAAGATACATTTTCTCTTAGTTGGCATTAAAATGATTGGAATCATTATTTATTTATTTACTTTAGACAAGATAGCATATTTGCCAGAACAAACTCATTTGATCTATATCGACAATGTGACATGTACAGAATAATCACCGGTCTTAGTTACATCATATATGCTTTGTTTGATTTTACGTTTAGTTGATGGTAACCAGAAACTTGTTAGCATTATATAATTCTTAAACTGGCCAACATTTGAGTTAAATTAAATAACTACCCGTAATTAAACTAATTAATTACGACACGGAGACGGAGACGGAGACGGCACGGTTGGCGCAGTTAGTTAAGCGATTGGCTGCTGCGCTGCGTGTCGCGGGTTCGATTCCCGCACGGAACAAATATTTGTATGACCTACAATTAGTTGTTCCGGGTCTGGCTGTTTGTGTAAGTGAATTTAAATGTTTGTGCACCCACAATACAGGAGAAATTCCTATTGTGAGGCAACGTTAAAAAAAAAAAAAAAAAAGAAAGAATAACTTAGTTGACGGAACTATGATAATTTAACAAAGTTCTCCTAGCTTCAAAAGTCAAGATCTTGTTAGGCTCGTATGGAGTCAACATGCGTGATCACATTAAACAAGATTTTTGTTATAGCAAACACTTTTCCAGTGTATTCACCAAAAATATCACACAAAATAATTACAATTTTATAGCTACAATAATTTACTGTAAAACTGTAAATTACGCGGTACGGCAACACGTAAGTACAGGACTAGGAATATGAGCGAACACTTGTCTTGTGGACGTTTCGTGAATGTTAAATAGACGATATAAGGCTTCTACATACCGGGGCGACTTGTCGCGCGACGCGACGCGACACAAAGGCATCGCTAGTCCCACGACACGCGGGGCCTTTGTGCCATGTCGCGTCGCGCGACAAGTCGCCCCGGTATGTAGAAGCCTTTAGCCTTTCTTTCGCGACTATGTTTTAAATTGGTCGTAAGGTGCTCAGGAATTTTATTCTTTGCGTGGAAGAAGTGTCTGGTACGTGGTCGAGGATGGTTTTACAAAGCTTACGTGAAGTACAATTTTAGTAGCTAGATGGGACAGGCTGGTTCAAGCTGGCTAAACAGCCAGCAACAAAGATTACTCAATACTTTTATTGCATTCCACAAGTAGATATTCTAAGGTGGTAAACTAAAATTAGATCAAATGGACCCTGTCGGGCACAGCAAAATAAGTGAGTTAGGAGAGAGGAAGCATTTGTTAATTATACAAACATTACTTAGCAAAATAACTATATTAAAATAATGATGTAGGTATTTTGCAAGATATGCTAAATAATAGGTTTTATGTAAACAGGTTTAGAAATATAGATACTACGAGTATTAATTAATAAAAACAAGTAAAATTTAAAGTTATGACTTTATAAGTCTATCACTTAGATACTCATTTATCGAGTAGTAGCTTTTATTTAGCAAAAATAGTCTAAGTTTTTTTCAAAAATATGTTAATTTTCTCTTCTTTTTGATTACTGGAGGATATCTTTGGAGGAGGCTTTTAAAAGAAAGGGATCCGCGCATACTGCACTGCGCACTGCTGGACATAGGCCTCCCCCACGGGGTGGGGGGGGGAGTTGGCATGATCGCCATACTTGGCAGGCGGGTTGGCAACCGCAGCATGATGTTAAAATGCATAGAGAACGCTGCTGCCCATTCTCTAGTAAGTCCCTTATTCGCCTTTTACGACACCCACGGGAAGAAATAGGATGGTGCTATTCTTTACGTCAGGCACCACCCGAAATGGAGCCGCACAAACTACATAACAGGCCTATGTCTAGCAGTGGACGTCTTTCGGATTAAATGATGATTTATGAATACTACCAAGCGGTTAATTTTTGTTTAATTTGTTAATGTTTCGAAATGTTATCATAATTTAGTACCTAAATGTATTTTATACCTTAGTATGTATTTTAAATAAGTAATAAGTTCATGTAGTAGAAGCAAATTAACAAATCGAAGAAAGTTCGTGCAGACTGGCGCGACAGGCAGCGCAATGCTTGTCGCGCCCGCGATATCGCTCCAGTCCGCATGATCCTTTACACTTCATCTAACTTTCCACGGCGAGATTTTTAATGGACAGATCGGCTGGATTAAGTTAGTGGATATTAACAACACGCGCGGATTAAGCACGACTGTGATTAGTGCTTGTGACATCCTCACATAAAAAGCCTTTGCCTCACGCATTCCTCATCGTCATCATCATCAGCATATAGCAGTCTGGCAGCATGCTGGACATAGGCCTCTCCAATTGCAAGTAATTCAGCTCGATTCTCGGCAACTCTCATCTAGCTGCAAAAAACCTCCCCGCGAAGACCGTCGCTCCACCTAACCAGAGGGCGTCCTACCTTACGTTTGCCTATTCGCGGTCTCCACTCAAGAACACCCAGCCCGTCTCCAATTCCAGCCCATCCCCAATTTGTGATCCCCCAACGACGCCCTAAGCTGAGGTCCGTACCCCACAGGGGGTGCCCTTAGTGCGCAGTCGTTTAGTTTTAATATATATTTTACGCCCTGGCTGGAGGCTTTAAGCTCACACCTTAAGGCGGACACAGGCAAATCCGGTTAAGTAGTCACGGCCTCTCAAGGCCACCTACGAGATGCCATACATAAAAATAAAAAAAAACTCAAGAACACGTCTACACCAACGGTTACACAAACCTACAAGCTGTTATTTTTATCGTACTAACCTTCACAATACAAGCGGGATAAGGGTTAAACGCAATATAGGCGCCACACGCCACAATTGCAAATATGGCATACCTAAAAGAACCCTTTTCAGTCCCCTCTCGTATGACGTTATTATAGTCCTCAATTCTTTGTATTCCAGTCTGTCTCATAAAAATTTAAGACTAATTTAAAAAACAAACAGTGGCGACCCTTAGGAACAATGTGCACCCTATTTTCAAAAGGGGTTGATATTATTTCTGCCGGTCAATTTAAATTTTATATTAACCCTGATTAGATGGTATACTTGGCGATGTGTTAGAATTAATTGCCAAGGGATATTTTTATTATAAATTATGATAATGGATAGAGTGAATAAGCATTTATTTAGCACGCTTTGGAAGTTCTGAAAGGGTTATAATATCAGCTGGGAATTACTGCACTGATGAAAAGAATACAAGCTTTAAGAGCGTTTACGACTTACGGCAATTCATACAAACTTTCAAGCCCTTGTTTTTCGAAATGACTGAACCGATTTTAATAAAACTTCATACGCATAAGCAGGATACAAAGGTCTAAAAAGTTAGTAAAGAACATTTTTGAAAAATTGTGTTTCAGCCAAATTAGACCGATTTTAAATTTTCCATAGAAACAGAGATTTCCAGTTATCTGTTTATAAATAAGACATTTCGAAAATGTTCTTATCTAACTTTTTAGACCATTGTATCCTGCTTATATGCATATGAAGTTTCATTAAAATCGGTTACGTCATTTCGAAAATAAAGGGCTTGAAAGTTGCTATGAAATGCGGTACGTCGTAAACGTTCTTAAGCTGCAACCATTCCCGGTCGAAGGGCGTCAATTGCCGCCTCTGAATAATACGTTGTTCAGACAAAGGCAGTTGCGGTAGCGATGGCGGACAGTTTGACATATGTCAGATATGTCTGGCTGCACAAAAACGCACAATCGAACCCATAAGACCGCTATGCTATATATCCTTGATGACATTTAAGAGCAGTTGTAAACATCATTTATATTCTAATCAGCGTGCCAAACCTCCCAAATTGGGGGTAACTTTTTCCTCTATGCCAAATGAGTAGCTTTCAGTATTACAAAACCACCATCATTAATTTCTAAACTCAAAAAGAGCTACTACTACTGTCTGCTCACATGACAATTCCACTTGAAAAGGTTCAGCAACTCTTCTAAATAGCAACTGGAACAAAGAGACCAATGAGCAAAAACCATGTAATTGTGCCGCCTCGCCGTTGCAATTAAACTTTTTGTCTTTCCCGCTGTGACAATTGTCGCCCATCTTCAGTTGAATGATTAAAAAAGTTTCAAGCGCTGAAGAAAGTGTGGAACAATGTTTATGTTGGGTCTTTTTAAATCTAAGTTGCTAGTTGGGGAATTAACTCCTTTTTATACAGTTTGTGCAAGTGGAGTTTGATGATAATGAAGAAAAATGCTTAATAAGTTATTTTCTAATTTAAAAAGAATTATTCGATACCCATGCTTTTTCAAGAGTTTGTGCTTTTAAAGTTGCATAGAACTTAAGCAATTTATCAAGTATTTTTCAAGTAATTCAGTCTATCTTTGTCCACGCAGTGCTGGACATATGCCTCTCCCAGGTTGCCACAACATCCTGTCGTCCGCCTTACGCATCCAGACTGTCCCAGGGACCTTCTTAAGAGGCCGGATGGATGCGTAGTTCATACAAACGTAATACCAAAATAATTTGTAAATCCAACATATTCTTAAGGTAGTGTGTATTTATTCCGATTGGAATACAGAATATCTAGCTTCCTAAATATATATTTTTAATGGATACTGATTTTAACACTAGTTATGGGAAAGAGAAGAATTCTATAGAAATTCCTCATACCTACCTCGTCTTTATATCATAGTCCTTTCAAAATATATATTTGGGAACATAGATATTCTGTAATCCAATCGAAATAAATACACACTACCATAAGAATATGTTTGATTTACAAATTATTTTGGTATTACGTTTGTATGAACTCCGCATCCATCTTCGCCGGCCTCTTAATAGGTTATTTTCTAATTGATAAAGAATGTTCGATACCATGCTTTTTTAAGAGTTTGTGCTTTTAAAGTTGCATCGGACAGATGCAATTTATCAAGTAATCAGCCTATCGCAGTCCACGCACTGCTGGACATAGGCCTCTCCCAGGCTGCGCCACAACATCCTGTCGTCCGCCTTCCGCATCCAGTCTGTCCCAGGTACCTTCTTAAGGTCTTAATTTGATGTTGCTCAAATCAAGATAACATTCGATTTTCGTAATGGATGCATGTTATGCGTCTCTTTTGCGATCATCATCTTCATCATTTCAGCCGAAAGACGTCCACTGCGGGACATAGGCCTCCCCCAAGCACCTCCACTTCGACCAGTTCTGTGCTTCTCGCATCCAGCGGTTACCTGCAGCATTCACAAGGTCATCGGTCCACCTTGTAGGAGGCCTTCCAACGCTACGTCTTCCGGTACGCGGTCGCCACTCCAGAACCTTTCAGCCCCATCGACCATCAGTTCAGCGAGCAATGTGCTCTGCCCACTGCCATTTAAGCTTTCCAATTCTTCGGGCTATGTCGGTTACCTTGATTCGCCTGCAAATCTCTTCATTTCTGATTCGATCACGTAGGGAAACTCCAAGCATAGCCCTTTCCATTGCCCTTTGGGTGACTTTTAGCCTTCAGATAACGCCCATTGTGAGCGACCACGTTTCTGTACCATAGGTCATCACTGGCAACACGCACTGGTCAAAGACGTATGCGATAGCCAGGGATAATTAATTAGAGATTGAATGATTGATTTGAAAGATGTAATTTTGCAGCGAAACCTAAATGATCTAACTCTATGAGGACTCTTTGAACTAAATACTTTTAATTAAGTTAGATAAAATAGCCTTTATTAATAAGATAGGATAGATAAGTACGAAAATAGATAATTTAAATAGGTGCATTCACAATATACTTACGAATGTGTACCTACGGACTTTTTACAAAAAAAACCTAGTTCTTTATTAGAGGCTACGTCCTTACATTTAAAATTTCTTAGCAACGGTAGAATCCACTTTGAATGCTGAAAACACATTGAAGAAGAAATGGAGCGAGCTCCCAAGGAGTTACCTGGACCGTGACATAAATCAATATTTCAAGTTAATTTAAAATACAGCTAAAGGACCCGCACTGAATGGAAAGCTTACCCGTTTAATGTAGCGTTGACGTAAAAGCTTTGCTTTTTAACCGACAAAAAGGAAGAGTTTATATATTTGATTAGTTATTTTAAGTTAAGGAGGACTTGAAAGAGCTTTCTTGTCTTGTGGATCAGTTGCAAAACTGTTGTTGAAATCAGGATTAGATTTTTGAAAACCATGAATTATACTTTCTTGTCAAAAAACTTAGATTTTGAAACACATTGGTGTTTAACCAAAGCATTTCAAAATATGTATAAGTTTTTTTATTCTTACAGCACTATTATTTTGAACCAGTAGTTATCCGTGTGGTGCCGGTTTCTTCCCGTGGGTGTCGTAAAAGGCGACTAAGGGACTTACTACAGATTGGGCAGCAGCGTTCTCTTAAAATGCATTTTAACACTATACTGCGATCGCCAACCCGCCTGCCAAGTGTGGCGATTATGGCAACCCCGTTTTGGGGAAGGCCTATGTCCAGCAGTGGACGTCTTTGGGCTGAAATGATGATGATGATTATTTTGAACAAACCAAACCATTTTTTTTAAGTTTAAAAACGCAGCAAACTATGTATTATACTATTAATCATGTTTGTGCTGATACAAACTTTTTTTTTTAAATCACGAAATGTAAATAGTTGCTTCTATCTACTTAACACGTGAAGTCTCGACGTAATTCAATTTTATCATAGTGATATTACCTAAGTGTCACGACACCTCGACACTAGCTCTATTCACAGCACGTTCACCGTTTCTGTAACTTTTAGTTTTAACCATTTTTGAGTAAAAAAGAAAAGGTTTTAGTAAAAAAAAATTAAACCTTCTAAGCCAATGTGCTTTGATATACATAAATTAGAGATTCTGAAATAAAATTCTTGGATTCAGATGTTGCTAGATGGATCACTGTAATTTGTTAGTGTTAGCAAAAATATTGCAAACAACAGCTTTAATATATAATACTAACTTTTTTCCATTGATGTACTAAATAGGAAGATACGGCACTCTAACGTCACGTAAATATTAAAAATGGACTTTCTAGTCCATTGTTTACATTTTTTTTTTTTTTTCCTTATTAGTAAGAACCAAGTTCTTACTAGTTAATTGCAATCTAGCCTAAGAAGACTAATAAACAATTTAAATCTAACTTATTATGCTACGTTATAAATTATGTTAATGCTAAGAATAGTGTCCATAATTAGGTATGCACTTTTACACACGTTCGTAACACTTCCTTAGAGTCTGGTAAAATTGATAAAACACTTTGTTCATGTGTTATATAAATAGCACAACATTGTTACTATTATTGATTCACTTACACTACACTAATTCAAATGGTTTAGTTCTCTTTAGTCTACGCACTATGCCTGTGTTGTCTAACAGCTGGATTGCCTCAACATTCACGTGTCGATGGAGTCTGTGTTCGTGGGCTTCAGCAAATTTTTGTGTGATGGTGGTGACGAATTCCATGTCGAGGTCACGGTGGAGGTCATCGTTTCTTATGTACCAGGGTGCATTTACAGCAGCCCTGAGTACTTTATTTTGGAACTGTTGAATTATTTTGACGTTGGTTGGCTTAGTACAGCCCCAAAGTTGGATACCATACGTCCAAATTGGCATCAGAATATGCTTGTATATTATCAGCTTATTATGTATTGATAAACAGGATTTCCTTCCCAGTAACCAATGCAAACGTTTATAACGAATATCGAGTTCCTGTTTTTTCTTTTTGATATGGGCTTTCCAACGCAGCTTGGCGTCGAGAGTTATGCCAAGGTATTTGGCTGTATTAGCATAAGGTATTTGCATACCATTTATGTAGAGTGGGTGGTAGTCACTGTGTTTGTTTGTGAAGTTAATGTGAACTGATTTTGACTCATTCAGATTGATCTTCCACTTTTGTGTCCAGTCGTAAACTTTGTTCACAGCTAGTTGAACTTTCTCTACCGCTTCTCTGTGGCTTGATCCGGTGGCCATAATAGCAGTATCATCTGCAAAGGTCGCTATGGTGCTGTTTTCCAGCTCTGGGATGTCACAAGTGTATAACAAGTACAAAATTGGGCCAAGCACACTTCCTTGAGGCACCCCAGCTTTTATGGTTTTTAGCTCGGAATATGCGTCCTCTTGGCGTATTCTAAACATTCTTTTAGTTAAATACGACTCTAGGATATCTACAAATTCTGGTAGCATGCGTCTGAGCTTAAATATGAGACCCTCATGCCAAACTTTGTCAAAAGCTTGCGCGACGTCTAAGAACACGGTAGCACAGACTTCTTTATTTTCTAGCGTTTTTTCAATAACATTAGTTATTCTATGTACCTGGTCTAACGTTGAGTGTTTTTCTCTGAAGCCAAACTGGTGATCTGGAACTAGGTTTTTATCTTCTATTACTGGTTTTATCCGTTTTAATAACAGTTTTTCAAATAACTTTGATAGTACGGGTAACAGAGAAATGGGTCTGTATGATGATGCTTCGTGGGGAGGTTTCCCAGGCTTCGCAATCATAATGACTTCAGCAACCTTCCATGGCTCAGGTACATATTTTAAGATAAATGAAGCATTTATTAGTTTGGTCAGCTTTACTATGGCTTTGCGTGGGAGGCGTTTTAGAATTTCCCCTGTGATGAGGTCGTAACCGGGAGACTTTTTTGAGCTAATGTTGTTTTGAATTTCTCTCATTACTTCCTTAGGAGTCACAAGCTTGATTCTTTGGTTTTGTGATAAATTTACACTCTCATGTATTTCTACAGAGCTTTCGTTGGGTTGAAAGGTTTCTTCTAAATGTTGAGCAAATCGGAACGCCTTTTGGTCATTGCTTATTGCCCATTTTCCGTTGCTATCTCTGATGGGCGGTATTTGTATAATCTGCCTTTTTAGATTTCTCGTTGCTTTCCAAAGTGAGTAATCCGTTGATTTGTCATTGGTAAGCTGAAGAAGGTTGGTATTCAGAGATTCATCCTCAAATTGTAGAATTTTTCTCTTTAGTCGTTTAGTTAGGTTATTTAGTGTTGTTTTATGACGCGGGAACCTTGTTTGCTGCCACAACTTCCTTTGTTTTCTTTTCTCTGATAGTAAATCCACAATTTCTTTAGGATGGATAAATCCCTTATATTTGCGTTTTAGCTGAGGTGTATTGCTCCACGCACATTGTTGAATATTAATAATAAATTTGTTTACTTCTGAGTCAAGCTGATCTTGCGATTTTATCGGAGTTTTAAGGTCGATAATATTATCTAGATCAAGAGCAAAACTGTCCCAATCTGTGGACTTATTAACCAAGGTTAAGTGGCTTTCTTTTAATAGGATTTTTTGACTTAGCATTAGTATAATCGGAGAATGGTCAGAGTTCATAGTAAAACTTTCCTCCAAACTGATGTAATTGGTGGATATATTTTTGCAGATGAAAAAATCTATAAGATCCGGTATTTTCTGGTGGTCAGTGGGCCAGTATGTAGGTTTGCCTGTACTCATTACTTCACAATGTGTTTCTTTAACTGCACTTAAGAGCTGTCTTCCTTTAGTTGTAGTAAGTCTTGAACCCCAATGCGTATGCTTAGCATTAAAATCGCCGCCTAGGATAAATCGCTGGCCTAATAATTCAAAAAGATGTAAGTATCGCTCTTTTCTTATCATGTGCCTAGGAGGCGAGTATATGGCTGCAATGGACACTTGACAAAACTTAGTTTTAACAGATACTGCCACTGCTTGAATGTCTTCTTCTTCATATTTACACTGCACGTAGTGACTAATGTTTTCTTTAATTATAACCGCACTACCCCCCCTGGCAGAGTTGCTAGGGTGGAGGGAATTATATATCATGTATCCTCTAAATTTGATAAAAGATTGCTTTGTGAAATGCGTTTCGGAGATTAAACACACGTCTATATTTTCTGTATCTAGGACCGCCTGCAACTCATGCTGATGTTTGAGGAGTCCATTGGAGTTCCACGCCATTATTTTGAGTGTGTTATTCATTTTTGATTATTCAAGACAGCTGTTTTAGTGCTGGATTCTAGCTTCTCTAATCTCTTATCAAATGAGGTAATGCACTTCAAGATCTGGTTAATCTTATCCTCTAAGTTCAGAGGTTGAGATCCTTGTTTTGCAATTTGTGCGTAAGTACCAATGTTGGTTACTTGCATGGCTGGTTGTTTTGCAGTTGACTGGACACTTGCTTTCTGCGCCTGTTTACCAGGGTGTGTTATAGGAGGAAACTGTTGGGTATTAGGCACCGTAGGTTTCTTTTTTAAAACTTTATTTTTCATAATTTGCATCTGTTTGGCTACTTCACACCCTCTATAATTGGCAGGGTGAGGTAGGCCGCAGTGGATACATTTTGGTTTCTCTTGCGGAGATTTGGTACAATTGGCTGTAAGATGCTTGCCAGTGCATTTCACACACCTTGGCTCTTTTTGACAATATTTATGTGTATGCCCATAAGCTTGGCATCTCTTGCATTGGGGAATGAGTGCTGGATTTTTGAGTGGATGTATTTCAATTTTACACCCTAATATGTACTTAATGCCGTAGATTTTGTTGACATCTTCATCGTTATAAAATGATAAAACGAACATGTTGAGTGGTTCTTTGGTCTTCCAGCTCAATTTACTATCTACCTTTTCTATTTTTAGGCCTTGGGTTGTTAAATCTTCCTTAATTCGATCTGGTTGGCAAGAAGAGTGCAGTTTCTTTACCACAACTCTAATTGGTCTAGCCTGCTTGTTTTCGTATGAATGCCAGTGGTAGTCTTTTTCAGACAAGAACCTAGCAATTACTCTATATGAGTCTTCTGATTTGGCGTTAACCTTCACACAATCCCCATTCATCATTTTTGCTGTAAATGATTCCGCTGGTTGGCTTTCAATTAACGAATCGTAGAACGTTTGATAATTCTTGATTCCGTCTATTATGATTGGCGGTGGTAAGGGCACTTTTTTGACCGAAGTCACTTTCTCATTTTTTTGTTGATTGTCTTGTTGGGCGCTTCCGGGTTGTTGTTTTGGAGAGAGGGAGGTGTTAAGCTTCCTTTTCTTCCTGCTCTTGGCCCTAATCCACTCAGTCTCTTTAGCAAGGTCATCCTCGTCTGTACAGTATTCCACGTCGTTTTTTGTAGTCTGAGCAGGTTCTGTAGTCCCTTTTGTTTCTTTGATGCAGTTCAATTCTCCTTGAAGTCTCTGAACTTGTTCCTGCAGGGCATCAATTTGTACATTCAATTTACGTACCATGACTTGCAGGTTTTCTCTATCTGTTTTCTCTTGGAGATAACAGTCATATAACTGCCTTTCTAGGTCAGTTTTAATAGTAATAGACTTTTTTGTAGCCATTATTAAGTTGTAGGGCGAGTTTAACACCTATACAATAAGTTATTGTAAACACTTCATGATTTCCGCACTTGTAACTAGGTCATGACACTGACCCCGATATATTGACGTAGGTACACCGCGACGCGACGTTGTTGTGATCCGTCAGCAGAAAACTCTCGCGAAAGAGCTCGCGCGCGCGATCGTACGTCCGTGCACTATACTAGATAGACAACAACTGAACATTGTTTACATGTAGGTAAGTGTTTCTACACTTACATGTAAACACACCCACGCAACTACATTTCCCGATGTCGTGCGTCATGTGCGCGACAACCGAAAAAGAGAGACATATTTATTTAATTTTTTTTTTTTTTTTTTGTAGATTCTGTCATATTTTATTATGGAAATTTGTTAATGATTGTTTATTTTTATAAAATTTATTTAATGAGTTGTTTATTGTTTAAATTTATTTAGTTGCAATTTTATTTTGGGTTATTTCTATAAATTTTTGTTTGGCAATGGGTGTAATGAATTTATATATTATTTATATATTATATATTACGCGGGCTATACCTACACGGAACGAGATACCAATAATTGTCACTGTTACGTACCCATAACTGTTGTGCAAGCAAAATCGCGTTAGCAGCCGAATATTGGCCGAATGTTTACGATTATGAATGACTTATGACGGAGCAAACATTAAGTATTATTATAATTTTCAACAAATTAACATTTTTGGCTGTACTTACGAGTAAAAATTTATCCCGTGGGACTTGTTTTTGCTTTTTGCACTATCTGTGCACATCTTATAAACACAGGAAGGCATTGTTGCTGCTTATTTAGCCGAATACTGTAATTTTACGATGGAAGCGTCGTTCATACAAACGTAATACCAAAATAATTGGTAAATCAAAGATATTCTTAAGGTAGTGTGTCTTTTTTCCGATTTGAATACAGAATATCTAGGTTCCCAATTATATATTTTGAATGGACACTGATTTAAACAAGAGTTATGAGAAAAATAAGTTTTCTATATAAATTTTAAATTCCTCATATCTCGTCTTTATATCATTATCCTTTCAAAATATATATTTGGGAACATAGATATTCTGTAATCCAATGTAAATAAATACACACTAACTTAAGAATATGTTTGATTTACAAATTATTTTGGTATTACGTTTGTATGAACTACGTATCCATCGCCGGCCTCTTAATAGGTTATTTTCTAATTGATAAAGAATGATTCGATACCATGCTTCTTCAAGAGTTTGTGCTTTTAAAGTTGCATCAGACAGATGCAATTTATCAAGTAATCAGCCTATTGCAGTCCACGCAGTGCTGGACATAGGCCTCTCCCAGGCTACGCCACAACATCCTGTCGTCCGCCTACCGCATCCTGTCTGTCCGTGGCACCTTCTTAAGGTCTTAATTTGATGTTGCTCAAATCAAGATAACATTCGATTTTCGTAATGGATGCATGTTATGCGTCTCTTTTATAAGAATTATTTTGGTATTACGTTTGTATGAACTACGCATGCTACGCAAGCCCCTTAACGTGCTACACAAACGCCAGTTCGATTGTGACTAAGGTCGATTGTGTTCTTGCGCCTAATTAATGCGGTACACGTCGCGGAGCGCGTACCATATCTTCCCTTATTTTACATCAATGCTTTTTTCACTTTGTTTTGTTTATCAGAATTTCGGCAAAGCTTTGTAATTTTAAATTGAAACATTTTATATTACAACACAGAAACTCCTCAATCATGGGCTTGTCAAGTTATTATAATTAATCTTAAAATAAATGTCACATCACGGCTGTATTCAAACTCAAACTCAAAGCATTTATTTCAAATAAACCTATTACAGGCACTTTTGAATTGTCAAGGGGTCGGTCAGTCAGAGAGATGAAGCTAGTTGCCCATTCCAAAGCGTAGTAGGTTCCTAAGATGAATTCCCCGAAGAGGTGTACTTACCCATAGTTCACCTACATTTTGCCAGGTATGTGTAACTCCCTTGTATAATTTTTGTTAAAGGTCAAATAAATATACATAAAATGATTTTCCCACCTGAAACTAAAAAAAACTCAACTTAAAAAAAACGAGCGAACATTAACCCGCTACTGCAGCCTCGCTTTTTAATTTGTACTACGAATGTTAAAGCGTAGTTACGTTTCCCTCGCAAACGATACAAATAAAAAAGTACGGAGAGGAGCAATATACGTCTACGAGTAATTAAATTAATTAAAGTAGACGTGTCTGACGGACGCGTGTGTCCTCTTCTTGTTTAAAGACGTCATTTTATTTAATTGGTTGGGACTTTGTGACCTCCGACCGCGGGGGGTGGGTTTTAATACGTAATTGGTTGTCGCTGGAAGATTTTTATCTGCTAATGTAATTAGATTTAATGTTTGATACTATTTATGTTCGGTACCTTTATGTTGCTTTCGTTGTAGGGATATTATCGTGTGTCAGTTTTGTCCCGTGACAACCATGATTTTACAAAAACATTTTTTTTATACCGATAACAAAAATTAGTAATGATACCGATTTCATAAGTAGATTCCGTTTCATTATTTTTATTTAAATGCAACGTACTTTTTAAACAGCTCTCAGATCTTTCAGTTTATTAAACAGACTATTTTTTTAAATAACTTTATAAAACAAGGTTATATTATTTAATCACGACAACAAAGTAAATATGGGCCTCTCAATTTTTCTTAAATCAACAAAACCGCAGCAGATTGTCTCCAAGAGTTTATAAAGCAATTTAGTAAAATAAAACAGTCGTCCAACAAATGTTGGTACAATGGCTCATAATTTACAATTTCTGCTGTCCCCCTTATAATATTTCACGCTTCTCGAACAGGGTACAATTTGCGGTTTTAAATCATTCGTAACTGAACAGATGCGTTTGCGCACCTGTTGCAGTGAGAGGGTTAATAAGAATTGCAGAATGTGTTTAGCATTGTACAAATGTACTTATTAAAACAGAATTCACGTGATTTAAAAATATTAATTAATACCTTTATTTAGGTCAGGTACTTCTAAAACAAAAAAAAAACAGTAGTTTTTGTCAGATTTAAAATTATTTCCTTAATCAAGTCAGGACACATACTACCTTTTGAAGCTCGGCACTATGTAGACTACTACTTATAAAATTATATTTAATTACTTGCAATTATTTCTACTTTCATCAGTTAAGTACTTTGAAACTGTCAAATATTAATAAGTGTTTCCAAATTTAAATATTACTAAATATGAAATTTAAAGTGTGATTTGCCTCAAATGATTTTTGTATCAAATTAGTCATGAAGTTTAAAACTATCTCATTTGACAGTTACCGTAAAAGTACTAGTTTAACGGAACGGGATGGAAACATAATGTTTGGAGCGTCGCCTAGTTTATATAAGTCAGTTCTCTTCAAGCCTCGGAACCTAAAGTTTATTTTCAAGAAATCTAAAGTCTCTACTGATATTATATTGATTACTTAACGAATTAAATAGTTAATTTGTTATTGCTTTATACCAAGTTTGTATGTGGGTAAGAATATAATAAATACAGAAATATTCATACTGAAAAGGCGTTTCATTACATAACAGAATATAATTGTTGAAACATTTATAAAACAATCGATTAGCAATTTCATTTAAAATCCATTGAATTGTAAGTGTGACTGTGACTTGTAATGCATTACAGAACTAAACTTATTTACCTACATTTTTTTTCGCACACGGTAGTGTTTTTCTTGTTTTCTAACCCAATAACGTGCAGGTCAATTAAATACTTCTCTAAACTTACCCCCCTTTAGGAGTCCACAATACCTCAAATTGCTTCACAACATGATCCTGCGTTATATCGAAAATACTGCAGCATTAGGAGTTGAGGATTAATGTTATGTACTAGTTTGACAAATTTGACGAAAATACGATTCCATAAAATATTCTCTCCAGACTAATTTTTACAAAATTACCTCCAAACTGAACTATAAACCGCTAGTATTAAAAAAAATACTTCATATTAGACCATAAAACTTTGCATACTAACTGAACTAAATATATGGCAGATACGATGGTTTTCATTTTTTGAAATTATCATTATTTTCACCGTAAAAAGAAATTAATAAAACTATCGGCGCCTTGGAGATTTCTCCCTGCCGCCCTGTCGGTTGCTTGTGTGTCCGCGAGCAGAAATGTGCGCGACAGGTGACGCTGAGATACTATGGACTCTTAAAACATGGTTTCATCTCTTGCCACGACATTCCTACTAGTCTGGCATACGTATCCGATGTACCTCCACCCTAACTTTCAGCGCCCGCCATCTGTCGTTCGCAAAAAAACGTCACCGAGCGCTTTTAGGTTCACCGCCACCGTCTAATTTGCATGAATATTGGTCTCCTTTATAATCGGGTCTCTTTAAATGAGTTATTTTCGGTTTTTGTGGTCCAAATTACATCTTCTGTGGTCTGAAATCTGTTTTGTTCTGAAAGTTAAAATAAGATGTGGTTGTGTTCAATAAAGTGAGAGGGTAAGACTTTTGTTGTTATTGTTATTTTCATGTCATGTCATCTTTTTTATGAGAAGAAAAATATTCAGGAATAATAATTATGAGACTTTAATAATGTCATATTTTATTAGGGAAGAAAAGATTGACATAAATGTCCTTTGGAAATGATTTTGTGTTTTTTTAATTCTTATTATATAAAGTTCTCGGCTACTTGCGGCAACTCTGTTCTGTTGGCTGCAATTGACTACAGCTTACTAACAGGTGCTCAGAAGGACTCGTTCGTCTTACTTGGTAAAATGAAACTCATACAACATGTTGCTTTGTAATAGTGGTTTGTTTCAAAACACATATACAGTATGTAACAAACACCCTGTTGTCCCTTTTAGCTACATTTAACTACAAGCACAAAATTGGTGGAATTATAATTAAAAAAAAATAAGTATTGGCTAGTCGAGAAGTCAAAATCAAAGAATGAAAGAGGTTAGAAATCAGTTAAACATTACAAATGTTAATAATTAAATTTTTATTTTAATTAGTTTTGTTGAACAGTTTTTATAAATGACTTGCTTTATTACCTATTTAAACCGATTCTTAAAACGTAGGTAGAAGGAACAACAGGGTTTTTGTTACATATTGTATAGCGTACCAATGTTGAAGAGGTCTTGTCTTTACATTTCGCCTTGATTCAGTAAATATGGACCTAGTATGAAAATAAACGTACCGATATCCTTTTCTGTTATCATAATGTTCTGCTTCACTTTGCCAAGAACTTGTAGGAACTCTTAATTTTTTTCAGGTTATTTTTGTAGGTACCTAGAACATGAATTTCTAACACTAGGGCTGCTCTTGCTGGATACTGTTGCAACCGTTTAAAGTATTTTAATCTTGGATACGGTATCAAGAAGAGAGGTGGAGCGTAGCATATTTTTTGTATGAAATACTACTTCAAGTCGTCTGACGTTGTAAATTATATACTCAGACTTACAGTAACAAAAATGTGTTGATACAAATGTGATTTTTTAGGGTTCCGTACCCAAAGGGTAAAACGGGAACCCTATTAATAAGGCTCCGCCGTCTATCTGTCTGTCAGTCTGTCCGTCTTTTACCAGGCTGTATCTCATGAACCGTGATAGTTAGACAGTTGAAATTTTCACAGATGATGTATTTTTGTTGCCGCTATAACAACAAATACTAAAAAACAGAATAAAATAAATATTTAAGGGGGCTCCCATACAATAAACGTGATTTTTTTTGCCATTTTTATGGATAATGGTACGGAACCCTTCGTGCGCGAGTCCGACTCGCACTTGGCCGGTTTTTTAATAAAACCGTTTAAAGCTCCCTATATTCCTACAATTTATAACTAAACAGTGCACTATTTTACTAACTTATAACACCTACTCGCTAAACAATTGTACTTAGTGAATTTTTAGGTTTTGATCGTATTTCTCAGTACTCCCGTTGGACGAAGTATATTATTAGTACCACTGTAATTTAGAGATCATAAGGAACAAATGAACATGCGTTTCATTAATGTACGCCACAAGTTTTGGTGGGCCCAATCCCCGAACAAAAAAACCTATCTCCTTTAATTATTTTATATTGAGTCTCAGATAAAGAAATACGAGTGAGCCTTAGAGTAGTCACATATGATGTGTAATATCTGCCATCTCACCTTGGTAATAAGCAACTTAACAGCGACAAAAAGACCCCTTCTACTTACAATCTATACAGAGCTATTTTTAAAACGTCAATAACCTCTTAAGGTGTCATTGTACTCATCATTAGGAACAACTTTTACTATGGGTCCAAACCTGAAATCACGAAACAAAAATCAGCTGTTCCCTACATTTTAACGAATTATTCGAACATAAATGTAGGGAACAGCTGGTTTTTTTTCGCGATTTCAGTTTTGGTCCCATAGTAAAAGTTGTTCATAATGATGAGTAAAATGACCCTTTAAGAGGTTATTGACGTTTTAAAAATAACCCTGTATAGTACTTACGAATTCCATGAGAACACTAATTCTATGCTAATAAAAAGTACTTACTTATTCCAAGCTCAAGCTGTCACTAACTGTTACACACTTCCGTCCCTTTTTAACCGACTTCACAAAAAGGAGGAGGTTCTCAAGTCGTCTGTATTTTTTTTTTTTTTTTTAGTGTTTGTTACCTCTGAACTCCGTCGTTTATGAACCGATTTGGAAAATTATTTTTTTAATTGAAAGGATATACTTCCAGATTGGTCCCATTTTTTTCAAAATCCAGTTCTGATGTTGGGATCCATGAGTAATTGAGGGAAATCCTCAAATATTATAGTCATACCTATAGCAATTTTTATATTTTCATCAACAAGTCAATCATTTGCATTCAGAAAGTATAATTTGGTGAAGTGGAACAGATTAAGAAGGCCACAGATGGCCACCGGAACTTCTCACTGATACGTAATTCACGGGTGGCGATGAGATATCTGGATTAAGATAATTAAGCGAAGCAAATTTAAATAAATAGTTCTGATCAAAATGGTACCATCAAACTGATCTGATGATGAAGCCGGATGGTAGGCACTGGAACTCCGTTAAAAAACAATGTATCCTACCCGTGTTTGGTCTTATTGGAATTGTCATGAGATGCACTCTGGCTATAAATGATTTTTAACCGACTACAAAAAAGGAGGAGGTTCTCAATATATATATATATATCTAGCTATATGTACATATAAAAGGAAACCGTGACTGATTGGTCTATTAACACAGCTCAAACCACTGAACAGATTGGCCTGAAATTTGGCACGTAGACATCCGCTAAGAAGGGGTTTTTAGAAATTTGACCTTTAAGGGTGGAAAACGAAACGGGGGGTTTTGTTTGCATGAAAAATCTTATTCCTAGGGTTAATAAACTTGAAACTTGGACGAATACTTACGTAAGTAAATTATAAAGTTTATATTTTTTTGTTAATTTAACTTCATCGGATGGGATGTCAAAGCTTGTATAGAAGAATTTTAAGACGCGGTCCGATCAACTCGAAACTCAGTATTTATACTTAAGATCAAAAATTGAGTATAACTTGTATCAGGGTTTTTCAAAAATCTACCCATAACGGGGTAAAAAGGGGTAGTCAATTTTACAAGAGAGGATTTTACTACGTGGCTTAATTAACTCGAAAATTGGTATAACCTCTATGTCAAATAATGGAAAAGTCGCAAACCACTTTTAAAATTAACCTCTTTGGGGGTGTAAAGGGGCATGGATACAGTTTGTATGAAAAAAATCTTCTTTCGTTGATCTATTAACTTGAAACTTAGCCTGAATACTTCATCATCAGTCTCCTGCCCTAATCCCAATTTATTTGGGGTCGTCGTAACATGTCGAATTACACTATAGATTTAATACATACAAAAGGAAACAGTGACTGACTTACTGACTGATCTATCAACACAAAGCTCAAATCACTGAATTGATTGGGCTATTTGGCACACAGATAGTTATTATGACGTAGGTAACCGCTAAAACCAGATTTTTAAAGATTTAACCCCTTAAGGGGTGTAAAATAAAACTTCCTGTCTCTGTTGTTTTCATAGCAAGTAGTAGTATACGAACTGGTGTGGGGTAGATACCACTAAAAAGTGAAAAATAAAAAAACTTATTAACAAAAAAAACAACCGACTTCCAACAAAAACACTAAAAAGTGAAAAATAACTTAAATTTCGGAAGTCGGTGGCCATAAACGAAAATACAAAACCAAAGACACCGACTTCCGAAATTTAATTAAATATAATATTAAATGTGGGTGTACTACAGGTACACCTCTGCCCTACCCTTCGAGGAAACAAGGCGTTATGTTATGTTATGTGCTTCCGAAATTAAAGTTATTTTTCACTTTTTAGTGTTTTTGTTGGAAGTCGGTTGTTTTTTTTGTTAAAAAGTTTTTTTCACGAAATCACTCCCACAGAAAGCTGATTGATGTTAACAATAGAGAGAGAAAAGATCATACACATAAAACATTCACAGTGAGGTGAATTGATGTTAGTGAAAACTATCTTTCTCACCAAAACATAACTCCAAAAATAACTTAAACAGTCCAAATAGCTCACAGCCTTGTGACAGCGATCACCTACTTACCGAATACCCTAGCTTCCACAAAATCACATTTTATTCACTACACTAACGGTTCTCCTGAGCTCGATAATGTACGCCTAAGGTTGGGACGAGTCTCCCAGGACTTCGGATGACCATAAACTAGTACTGGTTGTGGGGGATTTGAAGTGGAGCTATTTATTGCGTACTGAGGCTAAAAAGTGTGTCAGTGTTCTTGGAGCTGTGAACGGTGCAACTTTGTAATGCTTTTACGGTTCCGTACCTCAAAAGGAAAAAACAACGGAACCCTTATTGTTTACCTCTGTCTGTCAAGAGCCTTTTTCTCAGGAACGCGTGGAGGTATCAAGTTGAAATTATCGAATTCGTAGGTGGAGAATCAAGCTTCTAAGTTACCCAAAAAAAAAACTTGCAACAGGCTTGGAACCGGTTAATTTTTATTACCGAAGATACAATTTTTTTTTTTGTTACAATTTGATATTAGCTTCAAAGATTGCTTCATTACATTCAATTCAGCATTGATTTTGTAACAAAATATTAAATAATTAACGAAATACTATATGTTCGAAAACCGTTTTAATAACGGTTAAGGTTACATCGTGAGCGTTTTAGTGTTGAGTTACTTAGTTTCTGTAAAGAACAAAACTGGTTATGTGCAGATATAGAAAGACTTGGACTGAATTCTGATACATATACATATGTTAGTGACGCTCATAATAATTGTCGTAGATGGCTTGACCATTGTGTAGTCACTAAGGCCGCGTGTCAAACTATTGTAAATGTTAAGATTATGTATGATGTTTTTTGGTCAGACCACTTACCCGTACAGCTGACATGCAACATAAAAGTGTTGCAGCCAAAAATTGTTGGCAATAAGGCATCATGTAACGAGATTAAGTGGGGGATTAGAGAAGCTAGCCAGATAAAAAAGTACCATAAGTTGTGTCATGAGAAGTTGAGAGAAGTGGACTTTCCGGTTGTTTTTCATGAATGTTGTGATAAAATGTGCCACAACCGGGAGCACAGACTGCATATAGATAAGTTGTATAAAACTGTTATTGACTTTTTAAGTGAGTCAGCAGCGGCGACTTGTTTGTGTCGGACTGAATTGAGGCGAAGGTATATCACGGGTTGGAACAAACATGTGAAAGAGGCCCATGCGGAGGCTCGACTGAGGTTTGATCTTTGGATGCAATATGGTAAACCCGGTGTGGGACCCATTTATAGCCAAATGCGTGACTCTCGAAAAGCTTTCAAGGCAAAGCTTAAGTGGTGTCAAAATAACCAGCAGCAAATTAAGATGGACATTATCGCTTCTCACCACTCGGCGAGGAATTTTGGAAGCTTTTGGAGAGAAACGAAAGGGTTGAATCCTGAGTCGAGTCTCCCTTCGAGTGTTGGGGGCAAAAGTGACTTGGTCGATATTGCTAACTTATTCCGACAGCGTTTCAAAATTGATCCACCTCTGGGTCCAGCAGACCAAACATCGAATATAAGCTATATTGACCTAAGTGTACGTTTCACTGCCCGTGACGTGTCTTCCGTCATCAAAAACATGTCCAGGGGTAAGTCACCTGGTCACGATAGTTTAAGTATTGAGCATCTGCAGAACGCAGGTGTTCATCTCACAAGGGTTCTTGCCTTACTATTCAACCTATGTGTCAGCCATTCTTATCTGCCGGCTGATCTAGTGAAAACAGTGGTGGTGCCCGTTCCTAAGAATAAGACCGGTGATATGTCTGATGTTAATAATTACAGACCGATATCCTTGGCAACGGTTACAGCGAAAATTTTTGATTGTTTACTTGACCGTTGTCTAGGTAAACAATTAAAAATTAACGACAGACAGTTTGGTTTTAGGGATGGGTTATCAACTGAGACTGCAATCATGACCCTTAAGAGTACAGTGCAATATTACACTGGGAGGAGGACACCTGTGTATGCATGCTTCCTGGATTTATCCAGTGCTTTCGACCTCGTCTCATATGACATCCTGTGGGAAAAGTTGTCTAATGAAGCTAACCTGCCGCCAGAAATAATTAATGTCCTAAAGTTCTGGTACGATAACCAACACAACGCTGTGAGATGGGCAGGCTCATACTCAGATGTGTACAGGTTAGAGTGCGGGGTGAGGCAGGGGGGTCTGACCTCCCCCAAGTTGTTTAACATCTATGTGAATAAGCTGATCGAGGAACTCAGCAGCACTGGCATCGGATGCACGATCGATGGTGTGTCTTTCAACAATATCAGTTATGCTGACGATATGGTGCTGCTGAGTCCGTCGATCAGTGCTCTTAGGAAGCTGTTAAATATATGTGAGTGCTATGCTGGAGCCCATGGACTAAGGTATAATGCCAAGAAAAGCGAGCTGTTAGTTTTTATGGCACAAAACAAGACCTATGAAGTTGTACCACCAGTCTCGCTCTGTGGTGCCACTCTAAACAGAGTAAAACAGTTCAAGTACCTTGGTCACTGGATTACAGAGGATGGCACTGATAACTGTGATATTGAGAGGGAGCGGAGGGCGTTGACCGTAAGATGCAACATGCTGGCCCGCAGATTTGCAAAGTGCGACAGCAATGTCAAGATTACTCTGTTTAGGGCTTATTGCCAGACCTTTTATACTTGCAGTCTGTGGACCAGATACACGCAAAAAACCTTTAATGCCCTGCGTGTGCAGTACAATAATGTTTTTCGGATACTGCTGTCGCTGCCTCGTTTCTGTAGCGCGTCAGGAATGTTCACAGTAGCGCGTACAGACGACTTCTTTGCGATCATTCGTAAAAGATCCGCTTCACTACTGCGTCGAATGCGGGGCAGTGACAACAGTCTTCTGAGTGTTATTGCTAGTAAGACTGAGGGCCACCTTATGGGGCACCTGTGCGCAGTGCATGTACTGTTGCCAGGTGTCTCCGTGAGATGGCGTAATTAATTATTATTAGTTAGTGTGTGTTTTAGTCTAATATACTAACATAGGTTAAGGAATACTAACACATTTATGGGTTCTACCTGAAATAAAGATAAATAATAATAATAATAATAATAGAAAATTAACCGGTTTCCGAGCCCCGTGGGCAGCAGCGTTTTCTATCCATTTTAACACCATACTGCGATCGCCAACCGGCCTGCCAAGGGTGGCGAATATGGCAACCCCTCCTTTTGGGGGACGCCTTTGACCAGCAGTGGATGTCTTTCGGCTGAAACGAATGATGAATAAATGATTTAAGGTTCATAAAAAGAGGCGCAATTATTAATACTTTTAGGAGCGAAAAATGGAAATTATATCTTAGGGGCTTGTGACTAAGTATTAACAGCCGCATGGTCGATCGATCAGGTTAAACTACACTTACCGCGGTTGGTCCGTGGATGGGTGACCATCTTTATATACTTTCGTGTCTCGAAAAGCACGTTAAGCCATTGGTCCCAGCTGTTATTTGTAGATCATTGACAGTTGTTACGGGTCGTCAGAAGCCCGAAAGTCTGACAACCAGTCTTACCATGGGGTATCGTGGTACCCAGTAATCGGGTTGTGGAGATCAGATAGGCAGTCGCTCCTTGTAAAATGCTGGTATTCAGCTGTACCCGGTTAGACTGGAAGCTGACCCCAACATCGTTGGGAGAAGGTTAGGCTATGATGATTAAATACATACCTTAAACGTAGAAGCATGAAAGTAGAATAAATGCTGTGGAAATGCGTTCCTTGCGAAGCATGTCTTTTTTTTTTTTGGGTTTGAAATCATCAAATAACTTCTCCCGCTTAGTGTCAGACTTTTACTGACTAAAACCCACCGTGTTCCTTCAAATGCCTGTGTGCCAGGGCCACGTTATCCCTTTCGGACAGACTCGTAACCCTGGCAGGCATTGGCCCTTTCGAACCCCGTCAATTGGTGCTGACGTCTCTTTAAGGCGCACGTGGATCACAATTCGCGCCGTCGACTCGGGCCTGGTCCTTATCGGACGGCGAGCTATCCGTCCGCAAGCCCGCGCCTGCGGTGGCCGGGAATCGGCCTGCGATTCCCGACGCTCGGGGCGTCTCCTGCAGCGACTAAGGGCGGAAGGGCGGGCACCCTCACGCGTTCCGCCTCCTCCTTCGCGAGCATTACTGTTTCGCAGAAGGAGGTGACGGCCTCCCATGCACTCTCGCTCCGAACCATGGCCTGAACCAGGACCGGACGCGAGGGATCGCCGCAGCCGATCGCCTCCGTGAGGACACGGTGGTGCTCCGCCCAAGCAGGGCAGACCTCCACCGTATGCTCCACCGTGTCCTCCGGGCGATCCACACAGTGGTGACACCCGGGCGTTTCCTCCCGCTTTATCCTGAACAGGAACCTCCCGAAACAACCGTGTCCGGTGAGGACCTGCGTCAGGCGGAAGGTGAGGACGCCGTGGCGCCTCTCTAGCCACTCCTCAAAGAGGGGACTTATCGCCACAATTGTGGCGTGCCCAGCACTGGGTTGCGACAATCGCACTCTCCATGTCGCCATGAGATCCTGCCGGAGCTCCGTCCGCTGTGCCGCGATTTCTTGCGGCAGCGGAGTTACGCCCCGGCGTTTCGCCTCTTCGCACCACACCCAAATGTGCGCGAGGACTTTCGCCTCCAGATCCATGTCTGGCGTGACTATGAATGATAGGCTGAAAAATGAGGTGATAAGGCAACGGTGCAGTTTACAAGAAGGTGCAGTTTAAAAGAAGATGTAGTGACAGAATTGAAAAGAGTATGCTTAGATGGTTTGGTCATGTGGAGAGGATGAGTGAAAGGCGACTAACAAAAGGTATTTATAAAGCAGAGGTGAGTGGAAACGCCGGGACGCCGCCTTAGAAGGACATATAGTACCAAATTGGTGACGTTCTTCAGAAAGGTCAGGTGCGTAGTACTCGCAACCGGCGCGCGAGTATGACTAGAAGTATGAACGTAGGCGAAGCAAAAGGAGTATGTAAGGAGCGTAGCAAGTGGCGTTCTATAGTTTCTGCCTACCCCCATGGGAAGAAGGCGTGAGTTTATATATGTGTAAACGTATCTAATTTTAATTGACCCCACTTTTCCCAAAATTACCCACTATTAATAGCCCTGAATAGCCCAATCTCTTTCATAGCCCTAAAATTTTACAAAGCAAAGGTTTATAGCCCGAACGTTTAGTGTTGCGGTAAATTTTATTTATTGTTTAATCATTATATTGCCCAGATTTGTGGTTTTATGGGGCCCTTATCGATTTTTATTGCTAAGTTTTACGATTTGATTTCAACTCTCGTTTTATTTGAAAAGGTGGAGATGAAGGGTGCAGTGGTTGATTTAGTTTCTTGACATTTATTTTATAGTTTTTACCACTCTCGCACCTGTCCTATCGCTGGCGATTAAGTAACGAGTTGGCGAGCAACGAGCAGCGAGTGCGCGACGGTGACGAGTGATTGCTCGCTGGCATACGTATGTACCAAGAATGAGTCTCTCAGCGAGTGTTTTGCCGGACATGCGAGCATCGCTGAGCGAGTGCTCTCTTTGATACCTTTCTTCGCTGCGACAAACGAGTACTCGCCAGCGCGACGGTGGGAACAGTCAGCGATCAACTACATTAAGGCAACGATAACCGACTTTTAATGATTTTATACTGAAGATCACGTCTAAACGAGTAGTGTTAATAATTTGAAAAAAATATATGTTAAATTAAAGCATTTTCTCAATAACTTAATATGTGAATATTTTAGATTACGTTTATATTACATAGTGAAATTAATTTGTAAAGTTATGTCTAACGCGGATAAAAAACTGAGAATGGCGCAAAATCTACGTATTTTTCAGAAATCTTCACCAATTTAAAGATAATTTAACTATTGATCTTTTAGTATACGCGTTTTATTTAAATACCTTTTGTTTTGTGTTAAATTAATAATGCGTCAAATTGGGGACAGCGCTCCTTGATGGGCGAGTCCTATTACTGGCTGAACGTACGACGCGTTGCGTGAGCTCAGTACAGAACACGCAAGCTAACCACTAGCGTTTAGACCTTACGGCATTTCATACAAACTTTCAAGCCCTTGTCTTTCGAAATTACTGAATGGATTTTAATTAAACTTCATACGCATAAGCAGGATACAAAGATCTAAAAACTTCTAAAATCTTATTTTAAAACAGATAACTGGAAATCTCAGAAAATTTAAAATTTGTCTGATTTGGCTGTTTCACTATTTTTCTAAAATGTTCTCAACTAACTTTTTAGACCTTTCCTTATATATCCTGCTTATGCGTATGAAGTTTCATTAAAATCGGTTCAATCATTTCGAAAAACAAGGCCTTGAAAGTTTGTATGAAATGCCGTAAGTCGTAAACGCTCTTAATTTTTTTTCACGTTTCTTGAGCGAAAACAGTTGATAGGTAGTCGCTTCCTTTTTGGCGGTGAGACAGTGCTGTAAGGTTTATACATTTGGTTATAGGCCGCAGTCTAACATCACGCCTGTATTCCTCGATAGGTTAAGCAGAGATATAAAGCACACCCGCATTTTGGCAGTTATGTTTAGGTCCCATACTATGTAATCAATAGGGCCGAGCCTATTTCCGTCACCCTTAGAACTTCGTAGGTTTCAAGCTTGAAACTGAAACAGACACAAACACTTTGCCCATAGTCACGCTGTTTTATTTTTTTTGGGTGGGAAATTATCAAATAACTTCTCTCTGGACGGAGTGGGAGGGAGGGCGTGTGACTTTTACTGACTAAAACCCACCCGTGTTCCTTCATTTGCCTGTGTGCCAGGGCCACGATATCCCTTTCGGACAAACTCGCAACCCTGGCAGGCATTGGCCATATTGGACCCCGTCAATTCGTGCTGACATCTCTTTGAGGTGCGCGTGGAACACAACGCGCCGTCGACCCGGGCCTGGTTCTTATCGAACGGCGAGCTACCCATCGCTCACCGTCCGCACGCGCCTACGGTGGCCGGAAATCGGCTTGCAACTCCCGACACCCGGGGCGTCTCCTACGGCGGGCCCATAGTCACGCTGCCGTGCCAACCATAGCATGTAATTTATTTTATTTATTTATTTATGTATACACACGTTGCTATATAAAACTGATTTACATCCGTCACCTCACACTTTCAGCTCCAGTTGAAAACAAGCGTCATTTTTGCTGAACTGGACCATTTTGGTGCAGCCGTGAGGCACACTTATTCTTAAGTTAGTGTGTATTTATTTCGATTGGATTACAGATACATGTAGATATATCTGTGTTCCCAAATACATATTTTGAAAGGACAATGATATAAAGACGAGATATGAGGAATTTAAATTTTCTATAGACAACTTTTTTTTCTCATAACTCTTGTTTAAATCAATGTCCATTCAAAATATATATTTTGGGAACCTAGATATTCTGTATTCCAATCTGATTATATACACATTACCTTAAGAATATGTTTGATTTACAAATTATTTTGGTATTACGTTCGTATGAACTACGCATCCATCTTAAATCGCACTTTACACTGTTTACTTGTTTTTTTTTTTATCTGCTGTGTATTATGTTGCGTGCTTTTTAGTTTGTGCTAAATAAATGTATTATCTTTCTTTATTTTTCTTTCTTTCCTGCATGTCTCCAAATGTGTTATTTTAATTATTACATTTTTATTATATTTTTAAAGAAAGAAAGAAAGAAAAAACATTTATTGGGACTCGCACAGAATCAAATCGAATCGAATCGGTTTCATCATTATAATCCAAAACATACCCTTGAATTTCATAAATTCTTTAACAAAATATCTACAAACAATACTGAGGACGCAATTTAAAAAATGCTAACATTAATCATTGGCTAATAATAACTTGCTGGCATTACACTGCGTAGCGGCGCGTAGACACGCCTATGGGAATTAGCCCTTAAGGATCGC
The DNA here is from genome assembly GCA_948098905.1 of Tiliacea aurago. Lineage (NCBI taxonomy): Eukaryota > Metazoa > Arthropoda > Insecta > Lepidoptera > Noctuidae > Tiliacea > Tiliacea aurago. The sequence goes on along the minus strand of OX402581.1, from coordinate 25,433,940 downwards.
CGCAAGACTTAAGAGGGAGACTACATTAATACGGCGAAGTTATTATTGTATTTATTTAACATAACATCACGCATCATAATAGCAGAGGTGTACCTATAGTACACCCACGTTTCGCCAGTCATGTTTAAGTCCCATGTAATAGGGGGCGAGCCTGTTGCCATCAACCGGACACAACTGAGAAATTCCTGATGGAAACCCCCAATAACACTCTGCCTGATCTGGGAATCGAACCCCGGACCGCGTGCTCGACAGTAGCGCTTGCAACCACCAGATCAACCAGGCGGTCACTCGGTCAGTAGTCAGTCGAGGTAATTAGTATTTATTTAAAAGAACAGAATATTACGTAAAAGGTGATGTTAATTTCAAAAGAAATCTCTTATAGCATACCTGCGCGTGCGATAGGAAAGTACCTAGATAAAATGATGTAGACCACTGTGTGTACGGTTAAAAGAGAAAAAAAAATACTTAACGTCAAAAAACAATTCGCTGATTTAAATAAAAACAAATGTTACCTTATCCTTTACCTTAACCTTACCAAAAAATCATAATTATATCAACATCATCATCATTTCAGCCGATAGACGTCTACTGCTGGACATAGGCCTCCCCCAAAGGGGGGTTTGCCTTAATCGCCACGCTTGTCAGGCGGGTTGGTGATCGCAGTGTGGTGTTAAAATGCATAGAGAACGCTGCTACCCATTCTCTAGTAATCCCTTAGTCGCCTTTTACGATTACCCACGGGAAGAAATAGGGCGGTGCTATTCTTTACGTCCTGCCGGACGTACAAATAACTGCCACGCAGACAAATAAATGATTATATTAGACAATTAAATAATTATTTATATATATTATAATCTTATTAAAAATAAATAAATACATACGCAACTATAACGAAGTGGAAAGATTCTTTTACTCTTCTTTTAAATTCTGTGACAGTTTGGCAGTCCCTAATGTCAGGCAATATTCTTAATTTTTCAAAATTTTTAAATTTCTGAGCATCTTTTACAACCAGGAATGCTGGCACACTACTGAAGTGGTAAACAGTTTACCTAAGTTATATCCAAAAGTAATGGGTCCGACACGTGTTGGTTAAATTAAGGGTATTTAATACTCTTCATCTCCTTCCTTCGTTTAGGTGATCATATAATTTGCCTACACATAAATACTATCAATCAAACTCAAAGCATTTACATTATATATTTTTTTTTATTATTTTTTTTTTTTTTTTTTTACTATTGACTGGTCCCGACATGTTACTGCGTCCATCGACGCAGCTGTACGTGTCACGATTACATCACACCACGAAGGTAGAGGAGGTCGTGGAGTACATCAGGATGAATACCAAGTTCACCTTGAGAGTCGAGAAGTTGGAGTCGCGCTCAATAAGATTAACTTCACATCTTTTGTGGTGCGGGTTCCGACTCATCATCAGGACACTTTCTTGAAGGAGGAATTTTGGCCGACGGGTGTCATGTATCGGCGTTTTTGCGGAAGGGTACATGACACCACGACTCAGCGTAATACGTCGCCGACCCAACGTAGTAACTAGATTTTGTAGTGATGTTTTTACCATGTATTAGTTTATTATTTTGTGTATTTTGTCTATGGGCCTTAGATACCTGAAAATAAATCTAAATGTATCTATCTATTTATTGAAAATTAACCAATCACAGGCACTTTTGAATTATCATGGGGTCGTTCGGTTAGATATATGATGATAGTTACCCCATTCTAAAGCGTCGTAAGTTCATATTGAGAAGAACGGGCAAGAAACTCCACGGACACTCAAAACAAAACATTGTTACAAAATATGAATAACATCATTCATATTGAAATTATACATGTGAGAATAATGTAGAAAGATGTGCACGTTGAAAGCCTCCGTAATAAAAATAAAAAATACAATTCAAAAATTAAAATAAGCCGCGGCAGCTAAGACAGGCAGGCAGGCGTGGCAGGGACTTACTAGAGAATGGGCAGCAGCGTTCTCTATGCATTTTAACACCATACTGCGATCGCCAACCCGCCTGCCAAGTGTGGCGATTATGGCAACCCTCCCCCCCCCCCCCTTTTGGAGGAGGCCTATGTCCAGCAGTGGACGTCTTTCGGCTGGAATTATGTTGATGATGAGCTAAGACATGACCAGTCCCAACTGACGGCGCCTGTTCACGAACATGACGAATGGATCAGCACCATTCAGGTCAACCATTTTGAAGGGAACTTAATCCAAAACACTAGCCACCACCAGTGAGACATTTGAGTGAGCATGACATACTCTCAGCCGCCAGGGCACATTAAGACATTACAGTGAGCATGACATACTCTCAGCCGCCAGGGCACATTAAAACATTACAGTGAGCATGACATACTCTCAGCCGCCAGGGCACATTGAGGCCCGTATTAATAGAGCGTTACTCAGTACTCAAGCACTACTTAGGACTAGTTTCAACCAATCAAATGGCTTGAATCTAGTCTTAAGTAATGCTTGAGTACTGACTAGCGCCCTATTAATACGGGCCTAAGAGCATGACATACTCTCAGCCGCCAGGGCAAATTCAAGTCAATGAAAGACGTACCCAGTAAATGGTAGCTTTACAGTAGTGCTCACACATGTGAGGACCTCATGGCTAAGTTATAACAGCCACACGGGTCGATTCATCAGGATAAGCAACGCTTACCTGGGTTGGTCCGTGGGTGGGTGACCATCTTTACATACCGAGACTCCTCCGTGCCTCGGAAACCACGTTAAACGTTGGTCCCGGCTGTCATTAGTGGATCTTTGACAGTCGTTAGAAGTACAAAAGTCTTACCAAGGGCTATCGTATTAATTACCCAGTTAGTGGCTTGTGGAGGTCAGATAGTCAGTCGCTCCATGTAAAATACTGGTATTCAATTGTATCCGGTTAGACTGGAAGCTGACCCCAACATCGTTGGGAAGAGGCTGGGCAGATTGATAGTGCTCACACGTGTGCTATGCAATTATACAATATACAAAGTATGTCATCGCGTACTTACCCTTAAAACACAACACTCTGTTCCACAATCAACCTTCTGTAACCGTCTATTAGGGCACACGAATTAGGGTAATTACACCAATAATTGTCCTTTAGCCCAGTGGGAGCGAACGACCGCAATTGACGGCTCTTTTGTTTTTTTGCTACATTCTCCACGATAATTTCTGATAATTGGGATGGGACAATAATTATACAGATACCCATAGTAATTGGTAAAATAATACGTTAGATTTTTTTGAAATTAATTGTATTTACGTTTCTCTGCGAATTCCTTAAGAACATGGAAAAATATAATTGTGTGTAAACAAAGAATTATGTGAATGAGATACCTTATTTATATATATCTCCATTAAAGTAATAATTACAAGAAAGCTGTATTGGTATCTTCCAATTGGATTACTTGGAATACAAAAATATAGCATGACACTTTGAAGACAGTCTGCATCCTGGCTTGAACCGGTGAAATATAACAAACGTCCACCCACACCATCTGGTTATCCTCCCGTACCTTGTAGGGTTGACGTTTGAAAGATCTTTGTATTCCTATGAATAAAGGACTAAAAGAACTTAGCTATTACTAAAATACGTTTATTGGAATAAATATGAAACAATTCACGTTTCATTTTAAAAGGCTTTTAAAAACTGTTCGTATGTAATTTTCATGTTAAAGACGCTATTACACAAGTAAAACATTATTTAGTTGGGTTTTTATAGCAGTATTTGCTATTTAACTTATTCATAGATAATATTGCAACGGGCAGTGGAATTTAATGTCTTCAAACTGTTCGTTGTAATTTATGTATTTATTTGATACTTACATGTACAAAGGTGAACTTAATGCCATAGACATTTTCTAACAGTCAATCTTTGGGTAATGCAGAGACAAACAGTGGTACAAGAATTGTGGTGTTTGTGTGTGTTGTGGAATAGTTGTAAGCAATTTGTCTGGCAAAACCATTATTTAATTATATCAGATACGCATAATTTCTGTAGGAATGTAAATTAGGTACGATAACATCGCAGATAAACAAACTGTTTATCTCTACAATAAACTAGACCACACACAACCACAATCGATCATCCGAAATGAGAACTCCGCCCGCAAAGACGAATCGCCGTTCATAATTCCAATTTCGAACGCTGATAAACACAAAATGGCCGCTCGTAACCGGCATTTATTAACCCTACCATCCCGTGTCCACCGTGATAAATACGGGGTGCTTCCCTTAACTTTTACCCGTGACTCATTATGGCATTTAAATAATTCGTGCCAGAGTTGGTTTTGATTTATGATACGGCTCCTGACATGGGTTTAATCTGTGCGTTCAACTTCTATGACAGTTGTGTGCGTGAGTTTATCTTGATCGCAAATGCGCTTGAAGGGTTGGTTTCTGTCGCGTGTTATGTGTATGTAGCCCTGTATTTAGTAAATTATGTTTTTCGAATAGAAGTACGTACATGTCTAACCCGTAAGGCGTACAAATTTATAAAATTTACAAAAAAAATACTGAGTTTAATTGCAAAATAAAAACTAAATTACTAAAGGCTCTTTTCATTCCAAGTACTTAATAGTCAGTAATAAATATTGTTAAGTCAGTAAAATAAATTAATTATAAAATGTCACAAAAAATAAAGATAAATAAAATGAAAAAAATATAAATAATGTCAAATCGTGCCATGCAAAAAGTCATTTAAATATTATAATAACACTTGTCTGTTAATAAATCTCGAATCATTTTTTAAACAAATTTACCGGCAATGCTTTATAAGACTGTGGTATTTTATTATACATTTTTGAAGAATGCAGAAGATTTCAAAGTGCATAATTGTTTTAGGGTTCTGTACCTCAAAAGGAAAAACAGAATCCTTATAGGATCACTCGTGTGTCTATATGTTTGACTGTCTGTCTTACTGTCTGTCTGTCCGTATGTCACAGCCATTTTCCTCCGAATCTACTGGACCGATTATGGTACACATATGAATTTCTGTGACCTAAACTGAGTGAATTTATCTCAAAAACAAACTTAACATTGTAGTTGAAAAACATGTTCTCCCATACATCAATATACACCACGGTCAATTTTCCAACTGGAAATTTAAGTTTGTAATCGCAAAAAAATATTTATTATGTGACTACAAATTAACGATTTTTGGACATTTTCCTTTACTTGTGCTGTGAAACCTTGCTTTTTGCCAAATTTCATAATTGTAGGTTAACGGGAAGTACCCTATAGGTTTTGATTTATTTGGGAGTAGCAAAATATGTCGCATAAATCACCGTATTTTTTCATGGCGTTGACTTAGAAGCTTGATTGTTTTAGGGCTCCAAGGAACCATAGACCTACATAAATAAAAATAAAATAAAAAGCCTTTTAATTCATGCATTAAATTTTTGTTTTTTTTTTTGTTTAACATTTTGTTTTTAACTTTTTAACATGTAGGTATTGTGTATTTTAATTGATTTCCAAAATAAATTGTTAAGTACATTAGTTATTTTTATAATTTCATAATAATTAATTAATAATTTCCATAACATCTTTTCATTTGTATTTAGTTTCTTAAAGTAGTTAAAAACTTAAAATATAATAACAATAGTTTTTAGTAGGTAATTATAACGTAGGTATAAATTAAATTTGAGTAATTGTAATAGGTATTTATAAAATTTTTGAAATAATAAAATTTAAAATAAATTACAATACAAATTGCATGCATGAACCCCTCAGGTAGTGAGGGTGAAGGCCTCCTCCAGAGAACACCAGTGATCTCGGTCTTTGGCTTCTGTGAGCCAGTTTTTGCCTGCGACAGGTGTGATGTCGTCTGCCCATCAAGTTACAGGCCTTCCTCTTTTCCGGGTGCCTGTAGGACCTGGCCATGACGTCATGCGAATTGTCCATCGATCGTCACTCATTCTCGCCATAGACCTACGGATTTGATATTAATTTCAACTTGATACCTCTACGCATTCCTGAGAAAAAGGGTCTTGGCAGACAGACAGAGAGACAAAGAAGTGCTCCTATACTATAAGGGTTCCGTTTTTTCCTTTTGAGGCACGGACACCCTAAAACACAGAGTATAGTTCTAAATTTATAGATTACAGGATAACCTATAAGAAGTCTATGGTCTTAAAATAATATAGTAAATCACTTAATATTGTGCTTACAAACTTAATTTGCAATTGTAATGTATGAGGGAACATGTTTTTAAACTACAATGTTAAGTTTGTTCTTGGGTTAAATTCATCCCAACTACGGAATCCTTCATTGGTTTTACTTGCAACAATTTTTAACTTCGTATTTGGGATGGTATTACTTTCAATAACCAGAAACAAATCCAGAAACTAACTATACACGAAGAGAAACAAAAGTCCAAAGCCAAGAGTCCCCAAAAAAGCACCTCTCTTCCATACTCCATAAGAACTTTGAAAATCGAGCACCAGCTCCCATTGCCGGCCGAAGTGCCGAACATAAGCACCCACCTCACGTGCCACAAGATGTGTGGCACACACCTAGCCCCCGCGACACTATTTTTACCTAACAGTTGGTAGTACATCGGTATGTCCTGAATCTATTCGCAACGGGCATGCGATCGTGCGCTATGGACAAAGAAACAGGTGGAGTGGATGCGGTATATTAATAGTACACTTTGTAAACAAGCTTAATACAAGTTAGAGGATTATATCCAGGATAGGAATGCTTGGAAACATGCTGGTCCAGCTCCATAGGACAATCTAAAGTCTAGACAAAATCAAACTGGTTGCTATTTTAATTGTATAATTTGTTATTTTTATGACATAGATTTTAAATTCTGTGATTACCTATACTCACACAAATATTATTTTAAAGTTTTTAGAAAAATATATACTTTTACAATGTTTGTAAATATATTATGTGAGCACCATGTATCTATCTCATAATTAAGTTATTTTTCATTGTTTAATTTTTAATTCTTTTTACCTAACAAGGTATAGTAATTTTTTTCTAGGTGCATCGTCTTCACATACGAGTATAAACATATAATTAATGTACTCAAACAAAATATTGTAAAACATTTTTAAAAGAGACGGTGGAGTTTCTTGCCCATTCTTCTCCATACGAAACTACCTTTTGGAAGGGGCAACTAGAATCAATTCTATTTTTTTTGTAAATTTTAACGTTCAATAGTGCCTCCTATGTGCCTACTTGAAATAAATAATTTGACTTTGACTTTGTATATTTTCAAGTACCGATTGTTCTGAAACTTTATTTGTACCGAGACAATGAAATTAAGGAGGCTAAGTAATAACATCCACACGGGTCGATCGATCAGGATAAGCTACGCTTGCTGCGGTTGGCCAATGATGGGTGACCATCTTTAAAACTCAAACTCAAACTCAAAGCATTTATTTCAAATAAACCTATTACAGGCACTTTTGAGTTGTCAAGGGGTCGGTCAGTCAGAGAGATGAAGCTAGTTGCCCATTCCAAAGCGTAGTAGGTTCCTATGGAGAAGAACGGGCAAGAAACTCCACGGACACTCTTTTAAATTAACATATGGTTACAAAATATTGGTTACATCATTTGTGTTGAAATTAAACATGTGAGAACAATGTAGAAAAACGGTGCACGTTAAAAGCGTCCGTAATAAAAATATAAAAACAAAAAACAATTAAAATAACTTAGTTAAAATAAGCCGTTAACATACCCAGTCCCCTCCGTACCTCGGAAATTAAGTTAATCCGTTGGTCTCGGCTGTTTTTATAGATTTTTGACAGTTGTTCCGGGTCGTCAGAAGCCCGAATGTCTGTGAAGCAGTTTTTTATAATTATCCTTAAAAAAGACGTCATGATTTTGAAATACAAAATGTATCTAGAGAAAATAATATTACACTTGCGTAAGTACTTAACTGTCTTCAACATGGAAAGAAAAAGATTCGATACATCTTATACTAAAGTTTCATTTTGCTTGTATGCGTGACTGTTTCAGAATATTCATGCAAATTAACATAAAAATAGGGATCCTCCTCTTAAGCTGCATCTGGTTAGACTGGAAGCTGACCCCAATATAGTTGGGAAAAGGCGGGCAGATGATGATACATACCTACCAAATTTGAAGCCTTTACAAGTTTTTTTTATGAAACGTTGCCCCTCTAGGAATTTCTGCTGTATTGTGGGTGCGTTTACAAACATTTAAACTCACATAAACAAACAACGAGAGCAGTGGTGGCCCAGTGGTAACGGCCCCGACTTACGAGTTGTAGGTCTTGGGTTCGAACCCAGGCAGGCGCTTTACTTTGTGTAAATTATTTAATCACCACTGCTCTCATAACGGTGAAGGAAAAACATCGTGAGGAAACCGGCATGTCCAAGAACCAAAAATTCGAAGACATGTGACATCTACCAACCCGCACTGGGCCCGCGTGGTAGATTACAGAGAGGAGGCCTGTGTCCCAGCAGTGGGAACATTATAGGCTGATTATGCTAAACAAACAACCAGACCCGGAACAACTACTTGTAGGTCATACAAATATTTGTTCCGTGCGGGAATCGAACCCGCGACACGCAGCGCAGCAGTCAATCGCTTAACCACTGCGCCAACCGTGTCAATTGTCATTTTTAAACCGAAGTTAATACTGCTTTACTCCTAGTTTATTAGTATAGGGTAAATGTGTTGTTCAAACTATTGCCAAAAATCTTCATACATCTGAAAACAACAACACATTGTCACCTCCACGGTTTCGGCGAGCAGTCGGTTGCACTGCAAAGGACTGCGGCAAGACGTGAGCGCCATGTCTATTGCACTTATTTACCCGATACTTCTCGATTCCGCTTCTCGATTATCGATGTTCGGCGAAAGTGGGCGTGGTGCAGCACTAAAGGTCAGTTTGTAGGTTATGTTTTGGTGGAATTACTGGTAGAATTGGACATCAATCGTCGCCGGACAGTTGCCTACCAGACACAACACCAGATAGACGCACCGAACTCCAGAGGAGAGGTACTGTCCACCTATTTATTTTCAACTAATCTTAACATCGTAAACCGCGGCTCGGAACCCACTTGGGTCACAGCGCGAGGACAAACGATCATAGATCTAACGCTCTCTACAGAAAACGCGACAAACTTTATCACAAACTGGCACGTGTCGGACGAGCCTTCTTGCTCAGACCATAGAAGAATCCGCTTCACACTAACAACCAACGTTAAAAAACCCATACCGAGACGAAATCCTCGGCGCACTAATGTGCCGGGATATAAGCGGCTCCTAGCCTCACTGCTAGCTAGGCACCTAACACTAACAAGCTTAACAGATCCTGTACAATTAGAATACACTGTCACAAAGCTATCAGAATACATAACCGAAGCCTACCATACATGCTGCATACTAAGGGCACCACAAACCAAGACAGAGAGAAACCCCTGGTGGACCGCCGAACTCAGTAAACTCAGAGATGCACTTCGTAAGCAATTCAACAGAGCCAAGAACACCAGACTCCCGGAGGACTGGGAGCTATACAAAGAAACCCAATATCTGTACAGGAAACAGATCAGGACTGCCAGGAGGACAGCTTGGCGGAAATTCTGTGAATCCATTGAGAAAAATAATGAAGCCGCAAGGGTAAGGAAGATCCTGTCAACTGACCAGGACCGAACTCTTGGCGCGCTGAAAAAACCCGACAACTCTTATACAATAACTGACCATGAAACCAGCAAGGTCCTTCTTGAGACTCACTTCCCGGACTGCAAACTCTTAGAGGACAGGACGTGGGAGGTTGTGCCAGAATGGACCCCTACGGATCAAGACTGGTCAAGAGCTCATAATATAGCAACAGAAGACCGTATAAAGTGGGCTATCAACACGTTTAAGCCATTTAAGTCCGCAGGGCTGGATGGCATCTTCCCAGCCCTGCTACAGTGGGGAATAGATTATCTGACACCGTGGCTGGTCGAGATCTATCGAGCGTGCATAGCCCTCAGACACATACCACTAGCATGGCGGGAAGTGAAAGTCATCTTCATACCCAAACCGGGCAAAACCGACTACACACAACCCAAGGCCTTTAGGCCTATCAGCCTTACATCCTTCCTACTAAAAACCCTGGAGAGACTCTGTGACAGACACATTCGAGACGGACCTCTTCGGGTAAAACCACTCCATAAACAACAGCATGCGTACTCCACGGGCAAATCAACAGAATCTGCGCTACACAGCGTGGTTTCTAAGATTGAATGCGCAGTGGACCACAAATGCTCATCACTGGCCGCCTTCATTGACATCGAGGGCGCCTTTGACAAAACCATGTTCAACAGCATCAACATGGCTCTAAACAGACATAACATTGACTCGACCCTGAGCGGCTGGATCACCAATATGCTCAAAATGAGAGCTGTACAAGTCACGGTAAATGACACTACAAGGGCCGTTGTGGCAAGGGTTGCCCACAAGGGGGCGTCCTCTCGCCGCTTCTGTGGAACCTGATTGTAGACAGCCTCATCAAAGCACTCAATGACAAAGGTTATTTTACCGTTGGCTAAGCCGACGACATAACCATAATAATAAATGGCACCCACGAGAACACCTTATGTAACCTAATGCGCCAAGCTTTGAAAATAGTAGAGGACTGGTGCAACAAACACCAACTGTCGGTGAATCCGACAAAAACCGAATTGATTCTCTTCACAAAAAAGAGGAAGTTGGCGACACTACAATTGCCACGACTCTTTGGAACTACCCTAAGCCTTTCAACTGAGACCAAATACCTGGGCATCTATTTAGACAAACAGCTGAACTGGGCAAAACACACCAACTACATCACCACAAAAGCCAGCATATCCCTATGGCAGTGCAAAAGACTGCTTGGAAGGAATTGGGGCATCTCTCCCAAGGTCACCCACTGGCTATACACCACAGTCATCCGACCAATTATCACATATGGCTCACTGGTCTGGTGGCCCAGGACGGACCTGAGTACAGCCCAAAAAGACCTCGACAAACTGCAGCGGTTTGCTTGTGTAGCAATAACTGGCAGTATGAGGACTGCACCCACTGCCGCACTACAAGTAATGCTAGGACTGCCACCCCTACACCTCATCGTGCGAGAGGAGGCAGCCCTGGCCGCCTTCAGGCTCCACATATCGGGAACCCTGAGCAAAGACTCTAGGGTCAAACACACACGCATAAAGGAGGAGGCAATCAAAAGACAACCGATGATGGCATCACCCTGCGACAAAGCCCCAAAACTACACTTCTTTCAGAAGCACTACAACGTTATACTTACAGAGGAACGGTGTGATCACTCAGGCCCGAAAGAGATAAGAGTATACACCGACGGATCAAAGACCAACTCCGGAACCGGAGTCGGAGTCTTCTCACACGATTTTAACATAAATATATCCAGCCCGCTTGGAATGTTCAACACCGTCTACCAGGCAGAATGTGTGGGCATTATACAAGCGGCTTACGCCATCGAAGCCAGGAAAGTTACGGACACCCGTATACGTATACTGTCCGACAGTGCCTCAGTGCTGCAATCCCTAGAGAAAAAATATATAACCTCCAGACTAACACTAGAATGTCACAATGCTCTGGAGCGGGTGACGGTGTACAACCGTAACAAAGTGACACTGCAATGGATAAAAGGACACAGCGGATCGCTGGGTAACGACGCAGCTGACGAACTGGCTAGGAGAGGATCCAGCGCGCCAGCCTGTGGACCCGAACCTATCGTACCCATCCCCTTTAACCAACTACGTAGGTGGCTACAGGAGTTCACCCATACACTAGCGGAGAACTGGTGGACCTCAGCACCGGGCTGCAGGCAATCCAGGGAAGCCATGCCATCCTTAGATGGCAGGCTAACCAGGCGTTTGCTACGCCTGGACAGGAACGGCCTGCGCCTGGTGACGGGGACTATAACGGGACACTGCTCACTGAACAAACATTTCCACACAATAGGTATAACGGACAGCCCTCTGTGCAGGGCTTGCATGGAGGCTGAAGAAACCGTTGCGCATGTGCTCTTTGACTGCACAGGCGTCACCCAGATCAGAACCGAAACCCTCGGGTCACCCAGATCTTTCACAGACGTCCTATGCAAACCAGGAGACCTAATCAGCTTCTGGAGGGAGGTAGCCCACCGTTCCAGGAGGTTGGAATAAACCACTGACGGCCGCCATGGCCCACGCACAATGGTCCACATGAAGGACTAAGTGCGGAAACCAAACCTTCTAACATAGAACACAACACCCGTCTGGTCGGAGGATTCTTCCTTTTCTATGAAGGAGTAGTGAACTTTACACCCTGTACCTCATGCTTCTATAGACTAATCAATATTTTGAGACTGGAAAATACAATCAAACAAAATACGACAATCTTGACTCTGATGGGCTGTCTTGATCGTTCGTAAAAGTTTTCTTCATTAAAGGGTTTAGGGTTTTCTTTTTCATTCCGATGAACCCAGCATAAAAAATCACAATAGACACTTGCGAAAATTATTTAAATTTTCCAGTACTTATTCGGTTTTTAACGCGTCGAAAGTTGTGGTAGTTTAAGCTTAACTAATAGAAAAAAACAGGTTTTCATTAACAGTAACAGATTTTAGTACGATCACTTTATTTTATTAATTTACAGGCTGCAGTAAGAAATTTTACTGCAATATGTTTCCAACTGCCCCATGGCGGTGTAAATTGGCTCATTAACTTCATGAGTTATTAAACGATCATGCCGTATGAAACATTTTTACTACCTTCATTTTATTGGCACTTCTATTCCTCTAGTGAATATTGGGGCTGCAATCCTAAAATATTAACAATAAAAATTACATAAAATGGCTTTAGGAAACACTATAGTCTTGAGTTAATCACCTCTCTAAAAGTAATATTCAATAGACTTTATTTTCATAGTGCGTAATTCAAAAAACTTTTCCACATAAAAGCAAGGTGGCACGGGGGTAATGCACAAAGTTTGTGTTTAAAAAAAATTGTTCACAAGCTGTGAACAGATAAATTTGCCTGACACACAAAACTTTGTGGGGAGCATTTAAAATTTTATTTCACCATAAACTTTATAACGCCGCCTAACCAAACAGAACTCTAAATAAATTTATAAATCAAACACCCGACCGACAATCGAACGGGTTTAAAAAAATAGAGTCCTCAGAAAAAATATTCGTGAAGCGGTTCGAACTGGTTTGTAACCCTCAAACGCTGGGCTTATTGAGATATCAAATAAAAAATCAGCAGTCTCGGGTGGCTAACAAGACCCCCTTCAACAATGCTCCTTGATTTAGCTCAAGTTTATTGTGCAACTTTATTTATACGTCTGTGTTCCCATACTAGACGCTATCCGATATTACCCTTCATACTTCCTTACAACCCAACTTAATACCACAACCAATCTAAATTCAACTCTTACGCTTCCAAAATACAGTCCACATTTCCTTGACTCTGTTACAAGACTTACGTCAAAATTTCGGAAAACTGAAATTTACCAACACATTTTATTAAGAATCGTGAATGTGTATGTCGGTTTGTGTGCGGTTTGATTGGAAATATGCTTATGGTTGTTTCGGTGGGCGGCCATTGGATTACGTCTGCAGCGGCTGATTGCAGTTGAACATCGTTTAAGGAGTCTCTTTGAGGAACGGGGAACGTTTGAGAGTTGAGGGGATCTAACGGTTTTACGATGTGGGTAATACGATTGCTTGATTGTTTTATTTATTTTATTTATCAATATTTTTATCAGATTGAGGATGTGGAAACCTGCATGCGTTAGAAATGTTAAGTGAATTTGGTGTAATGATATTTGAGTTCCCGTGAAGCCAAGGTTTTTTATTGTTTGTGTTCACAATATTAAAACACACCTCTGAGCCTATAAGCAGGAACGGAACTAGTGGTCAAATTTCTTAAGATAAAAAAAGTTCGATGTCAATTTAAGAGCATCTTAAATTGATATCGAACTTTTTTTTCAAGTTAGTTTGCTTGCTTTACTGAAACCGAAATTATTGCATTACCATTGCCATTTTGGGACTTATTTATTGTTTTTCGTTTAAAGTAATACTTTTATATTCAACAGTGTCTCAGTTGGATATCACCGTTAATCAATGGTGTTCGTCAATCAAAGTGAAACAGTGGGCGGCAGAACGAAATCAAATTAACTGCTTTTATGACATTTAAAAGCAACGGCTCGGTAAGGGTTATCGCGGGGCGATTTTTATCGTGTTTTTTATATTATTTATTGCAGATTTTTAAAGTATACTGGGTAATTCCTCGGTCTTACACTGAATATAACTTTCAGGCGTTTCAGGCGCTGTGCACTTAGCCTATTTTTTGAATAACTGAATATATGGTTAGCTTATTGACAATCAATGATCCAACATTACCTTCTTTCCTTTCTACTTAACTTCTGACATAAATTCCATATTACCTAGCTGCAGTGGTTTTGTATTTTTTTTTTATAATTTTCGGTCCTAGCAACCCAGTTCCACCAGGCGATTTTACCCAAACATATTTTATTTAAACCCATAGCCAGCCCTAAGCTCTACAAATTTTTGCAAACAACACTGGCTGTATCTGTGCTATATACTGTCACTAACAAAAGTGCTCACCGGCTCTGTGTCTATTATTAATTAAAAACCAAAAACGTTCCAGTTAAGCCCGCGAGTGTACCAAAATCGAATCAAAGGAGTAATTCGAATGGAATCGCTGAATGAATTGATCGAATCGGCGGTAGTGCAACACTGTTTACACGCAACCCATTTTAAACCTTAACTGACAGTGTTAAAGTTTAATTTCGATATGTTGTTTTGCAATGCGAATCCGAGAGTTGTTTAAAGAATGTTGAACTTTATGTGGTTGTGGTAGAGTATAGTTTGTTTCTTTGTGTTAGTTGTAAATTTTGATATAGCAAACGCAGTTACGTGTGTAAAAGATTCCTGCAGGATTGTCGTTCGATATAATTCAGTTAAGAGATGTTTTAGAGATGTGGATGTATTTTTTGATTGCCAAATATCTGTTCACTTTTATGTTTTGTTGTTCTATTTTGATTTTAGGCAGAACTGGATAGCCATATTCAATTCTACAGAGATTAATTGCTGTATTGAATTGGCCCACAAACTATAACATCTTGTATAGGGTTTGTCTAGCGTTGGTACAAAAAAAATAACGTTTTGCCTTCTAAAAATGGCGAAAAGAGAACATTTTCATTTAGTTTTCCTTTTCCAATCAATAATTTGTTGTTAGCTTATCAAGAAAATAATGAAACGCCTGTACCTTTATCAATCCATAACAAATACTTATTGTCCAAAAAATCCTTTTGTTTTTTTACCCAAACTTATCATGGTATGTGTTCAGTTTTCCATTGGTATTCATGAACAGCAAATCTGTGAAGATACGTTCAGAATCTTATTTCAGCTTCGGATTTTTGTATAAAAATCCGCGAGATCCGAGGAAATATTATGCGCATCTCTGTAGTTTTGTCTTTTTATTGTTTTTGGGGGAGATTGGTGTTACCCGAAAGTGGATACACTCTAGTGTAAATATGATAAAAATGTGTGAAAGAAATTGTCTATACTTTGAGCGTTGAACAAGTGTGAATCTTCTAGACGGATAGACATCAGAATTCTTGGTTATATTTATCTCGACTCACTGAAAATACTTTTTTATTTGTGAAACACCTCTTCACAATCTTTTCTCTAATTGCCAAGTAATGTCAAGAATGTAAAACCCTCCTCTATCATTAATAAACTTCAGTGACCAAGATCATGAAACATTAATTACGTAGCTCATAGCCTGATGGCGTCCTTATTCGTCCCAATCACTGGAAATTTCGAGAATTTTGGTGATGAGTATACTTAAGATTATTAAAGTTATTGAAAAGAGCCTTCGAAAGCCAATGTTACTTACATGATTTACTACCTAAGCCACAGAAAATTATGCTGCCTTCTTATTAGTGTAAATTATCGTAAAACATGTCGTTTTCGGAATCAGTTCTAACACATACATGTATATACAGCGTGTTACGGAAAGGGTATATACGTATCAAAGGCACGGATTCTTTTGATGATAATAAACTATATGGCAACATTTTTTTTATAATACCTACATAATTATAGAGTTAAGAAACATTTTAACAAATAAAAATCAAATGTTTCCAATTTAATTCTACACATCACTAGACCAAGTCGCGTGATCGGTACACGTTTTCGTAGTGCGGTGACACGTTTATTATTATTTAAATTTAATAAACTATAGAAATTAAAAAAAAAAAATTAAATAGTTTCAAAGTTTTTCTTTTTGAACTGAAATTTTGTACAGAGATTCTGAACCAGATGCACTCTTCAGCCTGTTTGTATGGATATACCCTTTCCGTAACACGCTGTATACAGAGTTATTTTTAAAAGGTCAGTAACCTCTTAAGGGGTCATTAATCTTTATATAATCTTTATTGACATAATTATGCATACATTTTTAGGGTTCCCTACCCAAAGGCTAAAACGGGAACCCTATTACTAAGGCTCCGCCGTCTGTCTGTCTGTCTGTCCATCTGTCACCAGGCTGTATCTCTTGAACCGTGATAGTTAGACAATTGAAATTGTCACAGATGATGTATTTCTGTTGCCGCTATAACAACAAATACAAAAAAAAAAACAGAATAAAATATATATTTAACGGGGCTCCCATACAACAAACGTGATTTTTTTGCCCGTGTTTGCTCTATATTCATAACGGCAACAGGTAAACGCTTGAAATATTCACATAATATTTAGTTATATATTCACTTTAAAAATAAATAATTAAATTATAATAAAACAAATATTTAAGGTGGGCTCCCATACAACAAACGTGATTTTTTGCCATTTTTATTGATAATGGTACGGAACCCTTCGTGCGCGAGTCCGACTCGCACTTGGCCGGTTTTTATGAATTCCCTAGCTCCTGCGCTAGTATACACTGTATTACAGGAGCTAGTGTCAAAGTAAAACTTGTTCATAATTATGAGTACAATGACCCCTTAATAGGTTATAAAAATAGCTCTGTATACATGTAGACATATATCCTGACTATAATTATACCCAGAACTTACCCCACAAACCGAATATCAAGTTTTAACGATAATACATATTAAAGTGCTGTGGAGTAGAAAATTCGCTCTGTACAGCTTGGTCTTACGATTAACATGGATCGCATTTTGAAACTAAGTTGCTTATCGCCAGTACAAGTTTATACAAGTTGTCAGCAACATCCCAGTTGGAACTTGTTTCGGTACCCACTTCGTTCAATTAACATTTAACAGATTAACTATATTAGATGGAGAGCTACGTATTTATACCACTATCTATATACCTCTATCCGACTACATTTCTTCTTCTTTGGGATTTTTCTTTCATTGGGATCCGACCCGGATATAACTCGGAGGTGAGGCGAGCATGAGATCAGCTCACCATAGCCTGCAAGACGCTCCGTGACATTATTGACGCACCTGACCTGGGGTCTACTGCGTACGAAGTATCGGCCGAATTCGATCGTTGCTTGAACTATGGCTGACTACGGCGAAAGAAAAAAAAAACCGGTCAAGAGCGAGTCGGTCTCGCGCACCGAGGGTTCCGTACGAATATATGATGTTGATGATTTCTGAAAAACTGTGCTATTTAGAGACATCGTTTTATTTTTCCTGTAATCTTTACAAAAGCTTCTATCATATAGAATAATTTCAGATTCTTATCTCTGCAAACTTCGGAGATAAGGGGGGGGGGGCGGTATTTTTTTTTAAATTTTTCATCAAAAGTCGGAAGCTATGTTGCCCAAAAATAAATGTTTGAGAATGTGCAAACAACGTTCTTTCATATGATACCCCAAATGCCCTAGTAGCCCTACTTCAAAATTTTAAGACCCTTTACAAAAAAAGATATTTTTTTTTTAATTTCTTTCTTGCTTGCAAAATAGTTGGGCAAACGTCATCTAAAACTATTCTAAATTTCAAGTTGATAGCATTAGTAGTTCTTGATATATCCAGGTGTGACAGACAGACAGACTTAGTCTCACCATAAGGGTTCCTTTTTACCATTTTGGTACGGAACCCTAAAAACGACAGTCAAAGAGATAAGCCAAAGTCAAAGATGTGACTTTAAGTCGGGTAAGGCTTCAAAGTCAAAAAAGGAAACATGGAAGTTAAAAAACGACCGAACATTCGGCCGATACTTCAGCTTAACGTTTTGGAGTAGAGCCCCGGCGTGCTGCGCTGGCTCGTTTTTTAGTCCCAGACAATTACTGCCGCGGCAGAAACCACAGGCTGTTTGCTGTGCCTCCATGTCGCACCGTTGCGCGTGCTAAGTCCCCAGTTCCTCGCACTCTGACCGCACTTAATGATCTCTTGGATTCTAATCCAACAAACGATCTGTTTGCGGATGAACGGATGAAGATTTTGTTGGCATGCCAGAAATACTGTGAGAGGGATTCATGAAAGTATTGTAATTTTTTTTATTGTTATATATTTCTACCTGTATAATTATATTTTATTTTCTATGAGTAGCATTGCAAGCCGTATTTAAGTTCGTTTTTATACTAGAAGCTGTATATTAAGGCTGTTTAATCGCTTATACAGTCCTTATAAGTAGAGAAGGGCCCATATTATACAGCTTTTTGCGTTAGTAGAGCTGTCTATAAGCTGTAGAAGCAATAGAGAATCTGTATAATAGCTGTATTAGAGCTGTTAAAAAAAACTAAACAAACTGTATAATAAAATTAAACAAACTATTTTGTGTAATATAAACGTACTGAATGGCGACATTATTACGAGTATTTATATAATATGTATTAGTATAAAAGATAATGTTGTACTTAGATATCTGATGGTGTTAATTGGTGAATTGAAAGTGCAGATTCAAATTTATTGTGAACCTGTCCATGTTTTCCGTCAAAATATTCACGCACGAGCAAAATAATTGAGCTGACATAAATAAAAATACCAAATACAGTAAGTAAATGTTTGTTTTTTAAGGTTAAAATAAAAAAAATAATAGATATGAGGACACAGTGATCATTATTCAAGCTGCATTATTAGGACTCTAGCTGTTGTAAAATATTCCTTTAATTATACTTTAAATTTTGTTTTTATACATTCGATAATGGTGACAATTTTCTAAACAGCATAAACGATATTTGGAAAGTGTTATAGTCTGAGTGGCTGTACTAAGTAAGTTAAGGATTATATTTTAAAGCTATAGGGTTTTTATCAGCTTTATAATACCTTTAATATTTTTATTACTTAGGCAGTATATCAGTTCTCTATACATAACTTATAATGCTTGACTTTCATCCCTTTCTCACTTTAACAATAACATTTTATTAAAAATGCACTTGTGACCAGACAGTATTATATAGGTGTCCTACACAAGTTTAATGTTTATGTAGACAGGTAAAAAAAAGTAGAAAAATTGTTCCAATTTAATTTAAATTAAAACTTAAGTTGCAATATTACTATTTAATTTACTCGAATATAGTTTTCGTTTGTGATATTTATCAGACACTTAAGCCAGTTGCGAGCTATCTCTTAAGACGCAGATATATGCCAGGCGTGTTCTGTACTGAAGTCACGCAACGCGTCGTACGTTCAGCCAGTAATAGGACTCGCCCATCAAGGAGCGATGTCCCCAATTTGATGCATTATTAATTTATTATACACAAAACAAAAGGTATTTTAATAAAACGCGTATACTAAAATATTAATAATTAAATTATCTTTAAATTGGTGAAGGATTCAGAAAAATACGCTAGGTAGATTTTGCGCTATTCTCAGTTTTTTATCCGCGTTAGACATAACGTATTGTCGGCACGGTTGGCGCAGTGGTTAAGCGATTGACTGCTGCGCTGCGTGTCGCGGGTTCGATTCCCGCACGGAACAAATATTTGTGTGACCTGCAAGTAGTTGTTCCGGGTCTGGCTGTTTGTGTATGTGAGTTTAAATGTTTGTAAACGCACCCACAATACAGGAGTAATTTCTAGAGTGGGGCAACGTTTAAAAAAAAAATAACTTTACAAATTAATTTCGCTATGTAATATAAACATAATCTAAAATATTCACATATTAAGTTATTGAGAAAATGCTCTAATTTAACATAATTATATATTTTTTCAAATCATTAACACTACTCGTTTAGACGTGATCTTCAGTATAAAATCATTCAAAGTCGGGTATCGTCCCCTTAAAGGTAGAGGTTGTAAGTATTCCCTGAAGAGATAGCCAGAGGTATAGTATAGTATATTTGCGGGGCTCAAGCGTGACTAAGTAACAGCCGCGCGGATCTATAGGCGCTTGCCAAAGCAGTCCATGGATGGGTATTTAGTATTAGTATTTATTTATTTCTAGATAGTTTTACAATTGTTTTACAAATTAAACCTAGGCTAGTTTTGAGTACAAAAGAATTAAGCATCTGTAGCCGAACTAGGCAAAACCTGTATTTCGGCTATCAGCGCCAATCCCCTCGGAACAATTTTACATTTATCATAGCCATTAACATGAATTTTTACAAAATAATTTTACAGTATTGTTATTTTATTATAATACTAGCTGCGCCCCGTGGTTTAACCCGCGTAAGTCTCGATCCCATGGGAATATCGGGATAAAAAGTAGCCTATGTCTTAATACAGGGTGTCAGCTACCTCCATACAAAATTTTATTAAAATTGGTTCAAGCGTTTGTGCGTGAAGAAGTAGTAATGGCAATTAATGCGATTTGAATTAATTTCATTAGCGTGTGAACTCTTGAGTCTTAGCGTGTTAATAGCTATTGCTATGATATTTGCTAATGACGATAATTGATAATAATGAAGTATGTCAATTTTGTTATTAAACGAATTAAAAATCGCGTCCGCGTTTAGTTTACTCGCCGATAATTAAATATATTTATAGCACACCACCCTACCGCGCTGCACGCGCATGCGCGATTGCTCGACGCTCTGACTATTTAGAAAAGTACATCGCTTCGCATTTCACAGAATTTCGCGACTACATTTAATTTGCTAACTGCTAAATGATCATTCACACGCTAACAATGAATTCGAATGTTAATTAATCCATCACTATGAAGAAGTATCAAACATACACACACACACACTCAAAAACTTTCGCCTTTATAATATTAGTGTAAAGTGTGATGATAGTGTGATGTGATGTAGAGTATGAATGCATGTCCTCTCATTGTGTGGAGTGAAGTGTGAGTGTGTGAGTTGATAGAGGGATAGAGGGTGTGTGGTGTGTGTAAGTGTGTGTAGTCTATGAGAAGTTAAATATTTGGAAGTATATGCGTGTGATCTGTGTGAGTTTTGTAAGTTTCAATCAAACAAGTTAATGCTAACGTGATCATTGTGCTATATGCAGTAGAATTTCAGTCTCTTCATAATCCCGTGACCGTTTTCTTAACACATCCCTTCTGTCCTGCAGCGGCGAGGTGTCAATTTTTGTATAAAAAAAGCCGAAGCGAAGCCGATTTTAACTTACTTTCTTATCAGTAAAGTAAAAATTATTTAATTCACTTAAAAATAAGTCTTTTCTTTACTGAATTTAACACCATCTATCGTCAAGTAGCAGAACCAAAAAGACGCATCACTACACAGATAAAATAAACTTTCTTGTTTGTTATTTCAACTCAAAGCTAATAAAATGGGCGTTTTTGCTGTTTGAATGTTATGGTGAATTAAATCCCCGTAGTGTAACTATATTTTTTGGCAATAGTAGACACTATTGACTGTGCCATTTTTCGATAGCGGTAGAATTGTTGATGTGAACTTCAGAAGGGAAGCCGGTAGGAATCGTGTTATATGGTGCTTTCGCCACTGCTGTCCTGCGTCTGATCTTACCCCGGTCATGTCGGATTGCCGTCCCATGGGAATATGAGAGAGAGGGAAGAGTGATTGCACCTGTCTGCGCATACACTTGTGTACTATAATTATCTCCTGTGTTGGTCAAAGTTAAAGTCAAATTATGTATTTCAAATAGGCACATAAAAGGCGTGAACGTCAACATTTTCAAAAATCCAGATAAATTAATTATGTAATAGATAATGGTTGTCCGTTTGGTGGTGGACGTAAAGAATAGCACCATCCCATTTCTTCCCGTGGGTGTTGTAAAAGGCGACTAAGGGACTTATTAGGGAGTGGGCAGCAGCGTGCTCTTTGCATTTTAACACCATACTGCGATCGCCAACCCGCCTGCCAAGCGTGGCGATTATGGCAAACCCCCCCCTTTGGGGGAGGCCTATGTCAAGCAGTGGAAGTCATTCGGCTGAGATGATGATGATGATGACATGGTGCTCGCATATTTACAAACATTGTAAAATTATAAATACGTTTTGCTAAAAAAAAATAAGTAATAATAGGTAAGTGTGTTAGTTAAGGTCATCACAGAATGTAAAATTGAAATATGAAAAATCTTATAAATAAAATTCTCGTATCACAATGTTAGTTACCATACTCCTCCGAAACGGCTTGACCGATTTTGATGAAATTTTATATGTATATTCAGTAGGTCTGAAAATCGGCTACTATCTATTTTCAATACCCGTAAGTGTTAAGGATGGCTTTCCCACGGGATCGAGACTTACGCGGGTGAAACCGCGGGGCGCAGCTAGTGTATATATAAAAATGTCATAAAAAAATGATTTTTTCTAGACTCTAGATTGTCCTTAAATTAAAAATTATTTATTGTGATAAATGGTGGTTCGCTTCCTACCTGACGGGGCGGAGGCAGAGAGTGGTTGTGAGAGGTTACGAATCAGTTTTGTATTCTTCCACTTTCGGAGTACCACAAGGATCGCACCTGGGACCGATCTTATTTCTTATATTTGTAAACGACATTGTTTCCACAGTACGACACAGCAAATGTTCCATGTTTGCAGATGATTTAAAACTGTACAAAGAAATTAAAACGGACTTGGACGTATCACTTCTTCAGAAGGATCTGGATGCGATACATGAATGGCTAAACATGATGACCCTTAACGTAAGTAAGTGTTATCACATGACGTTTACGCGTAACAAAAATATAGTACATTCGAATTATAGATTAAATGTAGTTTCACTGCAAAAGGCTGACACCATCCGTGATTTGGGAGTCCAGCTCGACAGTAAACTTTCGTTCATTAACCACATCGACCTAATCGTATCCAAAACGACAAAAATGGCAGGTTTTGTGAAGAGAATTTGCTCGGAGTTTCGATCTATACCGACCCTAAAACTTCTTTTCAGCGCGCTTGTTAGAAGTATACTGGATTACGCTTCTCCGGCATGGAATCCTACATATCGCGTCCATGTCAATAGGATAGAACGTATACAGAAGGCCTTCACCAGGTATCTGCGCTTCAGATGTTCTAGTTGCGGTCGAGACACTAGTTATCCTCAAAGACTAAACCATTTCAATATGATATCTCTGGAACAACGTAGAAGTCTCTCCGATCAGGTATTTCTTTTTAAAATAGTCCGTAATCGATCCGACGTTCCAGAGCTATTATCTGAATTAAATATCACTGTACCTAGGCGCACTATAACTAGATCTGTACGCAATACAGATATACTTGCTATGTCCTCATCAAGAACAAACCTTGGCCGCTGCGCCCCTATGAACCGATTTATGGCTAATTATAATTTAATCCACAATAGCAGCAACATTGACATCTTTGCCGACACTTTCTACCAATTTCGTAACAAACTTATGACCCCAACCATTCATGACATTTGATCACGTTTATTGCAGTCGTCCTATGTATAATAATCACACGAAAATTAAAATTATTATCTATTATTTAAGTAAGTAAATCTGATGTTGTATTTTATTTTAAATTGTCTTTAATTTGTCTTTATATTATATTGTCTTCCTATAGTAAAGTATCGGCAATATCTTGGATATTTATCCTAAATTATTACAAAATAAGATAAGTAGTTCATTTAATCACTTTTAATTAATTTTTATAATTGGTATGTGTTCTTTATCTATGTCTAAGCTTTGTACTTCTGTAAGTGACAAATTCACCATAATAATAGATATATAAGTTAATTTATGTATTAAGTAAATAGTGAATAAGTCGTTAGAGTACCTATATTTAAATAAATAAATAAAAATAAAATGTTTTAAAATAATCTTTCATATAATTGCAATCTATCACAAAGTATTTTGTTGTGACATTTAACACAGTACCCCATAAAAGATGTATGTACTTTAGATAATATAAATAAAAATGGTTTATCAATTCTATTTTATATTTGGATAAGGAGACTCCGTTGAGATTAGCCACCGTGACCAAAATTCTGTCTGTAGATGATTTTTTGCTGGGTTAAAGGACCATGCAGCTAATCCAAATCATGTATATAAAACACAGACTCCTGACTGATAAGAAATTCCTAAATCAAATCAAATCATTTATCAAATCATTTATTTCTTTGCAAACATGAGTAAAGTAAACATGTGATTTTTATAAAAAAAGTTCTCAATATGATAACGTCACATGGGCAATGGGCATGCAAATGTTTACAATTCCTAATAAAAAATCAAAATTAAAAAAGAAAAAAGAATAAATTAAACATATAAATCAAAAATGTCAGCGTGGTCAACAAAAAAAACAGGAATAAAAAATAAAATAAGACTATATAATGTCAAACACAAATAAAAAGTACATACATGAAACCAGGATCACAATAATATGTCAATTCAGAGAAATAGTAGATAGTAAATCATCATTAAGAATGTCGTCAACCGTGTATGATGTTTTCATAATTTAAATTTATTTTAGCTCCCTTTTAAATTTTAATGTAGTCATATTTTTTATAATATTAGGTATCTATTATATAAGAGTGGGGCAATCCAAAAAAACTTTTTACATTAGTGCGGTTTTACATTTTACTTGACATAATTGATTGATGTATTGAGTCCGTATTGGATTTTTCTTGACCTCTGATATTTTTTTAAATAGATGTGGGTTACATTTCACAAACAAAGCAGTTTCCATTATATACAACATTATTTTTAATATATGCGAAACCCGAAACACGTGTATAGTATTTTTATGTAAAGAATCTATGTACAAAATTTCAAAATCTGGGGGCACAGTAGTGCCCTCGCCAAGACGAGCCAAGCGAAGCGCAAGGGCACTACCTACCTTTTCTCGAAGTGTTTCGTCGTTTTTTTTAACCCTCATAGAGTTGGTTTCCGATGTACCAGATAGTTCATATTCTCAGGATATGATGTCAATAATAGACTTAAACATACAAAGTCTCAATTGATTAGCTCTAATACTTTAGATTTTATTGATACCTAAAATACACCGATTTCGTCACTGACACACTCACTGATACACTGATGATCATCAAAATGTTTGGCTACTTCCTGAAGTGCTAGAAATCTGAAACTGCTTTGGTAATTGCTGAAAATCAGCAGTGTTGACAGTAGGTTTGTCCGAAGTCACAGTATTTTTCTGAGCAATGACCTGTTCGTGCGCAGATACGACGCACGGTTTACGTGTTTGTGATAAAGTTATTTGTTTGTTTCAAAAGTAGTTATTTTTCCACTCGGCAATCAGCATTTTATTTTGATTGTTTGTTTGTTGTCATTTGCCAGTGTCGCAACACCACAGAGTATTACGCAGTTTAAATTGTTTTTGGTCCCTGGCCCTAACATCTAGCAATAGACAAGATTGTCGAACTTTTTATTGTTTGATTACGGGGCTTTTGGCTACTTTGTTTGTGTGCAATTTGTGTTGTTTCATTGTAACGTGCGTTTTGTTTGTGCAGAATAAACATTTTTTTCTTTCTTTGTATGTAATCTAAGTTTAATATACAACCAACAAAAAAAACATAAACTTATAACTTTCGCCCCCCATCCCCTAAAATGGGGGGGGTGGAAGTTTGTATGAGACTTCAAAATGTTAGGGTACTTCCTGAAGTGATAGAAAGCCGAAATTTGGTAAATAAACAAAGTTCAGTATACAAAAAAACACTACCGTGCCCCCAGATAAACTTATACCTTTCGCCCCCCATCCCCTAAAATGGGGGGGGGGTTGTAGTTTGAATGAGACTTTCACTAATTTTATGAATTAGGACATGAAAGTTTACACGGGACTGTAGACAGTAACTAAAAAACCTACCCAAAAAAAAGAAGAAAAAATTAAACACTAAAAAGACTGCCTAGCAACTTACAAAAAGAACTGAAATCCCTACCGTCTACTACCGTCGTGGAGGTGATGCGAATATTTAGTTTCTGAAGTAAGTAACGAAACAGCCAAGCCATACATTTTTACTGATATGTAGAATTTGTGAAGTTAGGGTCGGTAGAGTTAGGCCGTGTAGATTCCACTGCGGGTGGCGAGGGCCTACCGGTCGGTGGGCTTCTCGGCGGCGTGCGCTCTGGCCGGCACCCCTCCTTGGGAGCTCGAGGCGTGGGTGCTGACCAGAGTGTACGAATGGACGGCGCGGCGTAAGGCGCTCGGGGAGACCCCCGCCGCAGAAGAGCGGGAGGCCGTGCGGCAAGAGGCAAGGGACGCAATCGTCCATCACTGGACGGAGGACCTCGCCACTGCCGTTTTCGGCCGCCGAACTCTGGACGCGCTCGGGCCAGTCCTGAAGGATTGGCTCGAGCGGTCCCACGGTTTCCTCTCTTTCCGTCTGGTGCAGGTGTTGTCCGGCCATGGGTGTTTCGGATCGTACCTGCACCGGATCCAAAGGGAGGAGACCCCGTCGTGCCACGACTGTGGCGCGGCGGAGGACACGGCTCAGCACACCCTTGAGGTGTGCCCAGCCTGGTCCGAGCTGCGCCGCGGTCTGAGCGCAGCGGTCGGGCAGGACCTCTCGCTTCCCAGCGTCGTCAACTCGATGCTGGAGAGCGAGGGGGCCTGGACAGCGGTCGCCTCCTTCTGCGAGGACGTAATGTCGCATAAGGAGGACGCGGAGCGCGCGCGGGAGGACGACCCTCTCGCAGCGCCGCTCCGCAGGCGAAGACGGGGCATGAGAAGGCGATTGTACGATCGTCGTCTTATGCCCCCTGGTGGTGAACAGCGGGAGACGGGTGCGGGGGCGCCTTCTCCTGCATTGCACAGTTCACCATCCACGTTGGGCGGGAATGACAGAGCGCTCGCGGTCATTCCTGGGCCCCTCCCCGACGGGAGGGGCGTGTCGGGCCCGCCTGCGAGGCGGGCGGTCGTCAGCGGGGGACTGGATGTTATGGCTCTGCCGGATTCCCAGTCCTCCTCCTTGCAGACGAGGTAGGAGCGCCGCTGGGTCGTTTAGTGGGTATACCGGATTTTCCGGGGAGTCCCACATACCCCTCTCATCCCCCGATGGGGGGGCATGCGTAATGCATTTTTCCCAGCGTCAAAAAAAAAAAAAAAAGGCCGTGTAGATTCAGAAGCTTGGCTCTACATGAGATCTGATATCTTTTTCACAGGGCAAACCTTATGTGGTCGTCTTGGCAACATTTTACATGAAATGTTTTTGGTGGGATTGTATTATGAAAAATCACAAAGTTATAAGGTCGTTATGTTACCGGGTTGTCCGTACAAAAACATGGTAACGGCGCCCCCGCGCCTCCAGGGTCGTCTTGCGTTCATTGATAATAATTTGGCAGTAGGTACCTAATCGTATGGCGATTGTATTGTAAGTAATTAAATGGTGATAACACTTTTTCATCACACTTAAATATTTCTTGAAAAAAAAACATGGTGTAAAAATTATTGAAATTGATTCAGTTCCTTATTCTGAACAAACTATATTCAGGTTTCGCATATACTAAAAATAATATTGTATAAAGAAGGCAAAGTTAGAATTTTTAACGATTTAAATAGGGAACACAGCTAAAGGAAACGCCATCATACATTTTCCCTATCATTACTACAGTAAAGGCGTGACTCTCCCACAAAAGTGTTTCTAAATTCCGGGCTACCTAATCCCAAACTCGCTAAAATCTAGGGGTGGTCTCCCGTCCATTTTTTCCGGAACATATTTGGGCTATACAGCGTTAGTTGGATGTATGAATAGCGTGAAGATGTATTTCATGGAGCAGGAAACGAGGCATGTTCCTGCCACACCGTACCGCCCACAGGATTTAGTTTGTTCCGCCTAGGACTGTTAATAGAAAATTATAAAAAATAACATAACATAACATCACGCCTGTAACCCCCGAAGGATTAGGCAGAGGTGTACCTATAATACACCCACATTTCGCCAGTTATGATTAAGTCCCATGTAATAAGGGGCGAGCCTATTGCCATCAACTGGCAACAAATCCAGACTCCGGGCTGCTTCTGAGAAATGCTTAACGGAAAATCCCAATAACACTTTGCCCGACCTGGGAATCGAACCCAGGACCTCATGCTCAGCAGCGCTTGCCACCACTAGACCAACGAGGCAGTCTGAAAAATATTGTCGTAATTTTTATTATTAGAATGATGTTTGGATAGACATGGCAAAACTATTCAGATTATAAAATAAAAACACTTGCAACTGAAAATAATCTTTAGTTTTATTTAATTTACAAATTTTGGAACCAAGAACACATTTATAACGATTTTTACATACTAACTTATAGTAAATATCAGTCAGCCTCAGACATCGAAAAGAATTCATTTGATTGTTTTAAATAAATATTTAGAATTCATTTGATTGTTTTAAATAATAAATTAAGTAATCTATGTGTAATATGTTTTGAGAGTACATATTGATAAAATATTATCGAACAAAGAATATAGACAACCAAATTAATTCATAATTCGGTTAATCTACCAAATTAGAAGATATCAAAATAGTTGCACTTAATTGAGCAACAGTGAAACAGATTTTCCCGTAAACCTGAGAAAATGCATCTGGCTCAAATCCCCGAGCCATAAACGGACAACACCAAAGAATCTTGGTGAGGCAAGCTTTTAAATATTTCCCCGTCCTTGATTTATCGCTCGCCTTATAAAAGCCTCCCGCAGGGCGATATAGCCTTCCACGGCGAGCTTTTCGGCATTTTTTGCTTTAATAAAAATCGCGTCTTCAGTGTCTGCTACAGGAGAATTTTAATTTTTCTGTCTAATATTCATGTTGGAATATTTTCAGTTGGAATCGTCCAGTGTGAAATTAAGGAGGAACGACTATGACGGTTGTAAGTGGAAGATTTCATTTTGTAAGTGATTTAGTAAAATTGGTGCTTTGTTCTGAAATTATATCAAGCCATGAATTTGAGAAATTAATCACATCCATTATTATTCAGCGGCTGTTTTTCTAAAAAAGGTTGATATTAATATTTTTGTCCAAGTTTTAATCTAGACATCATCAGCATTTGCCTGCCTATTCCCAACTACGAGTATGCTGTCTATTAAATGTCTATTATCTGCTTTCAAATTACGATGTTTATTTTTTTTATTTTTACATACATCTTGACATAATCTCTTCATTATTTGACACTAAATACCTACAATTTTAATTTGAAATATTTATTAGTGACTTGTGGAATATTAATTCAGATTTGTTACAGTTGTAATGGCAATCTTGTATTTTTATTATTTTAGTCATATTTTATATAGATTATTTTTTAATGTGAGAACGTGTTAGGCTTAATAGACTGTAGCTTTGTAAAACATTATCTATTTTGTTAAGACGGAGATATATGCCAGTGACCTTGAGTGGTTAGCTTGCGTGTTCTGTACTGAGCTCACGCAACACGTCGTACGTTCAGCCAGTAATAGGACTCGCCAATCAAGGAGCGCTGTCCCCAATTTGATGCATTATTAATTTATTATACACAAACCAAAAGGTATTTTAATAAAACGCGTATACTAAAAGATCAATAATTCAATTACCTTTAAATTGGTGAAGGTTTTAGAAAAATACGCTTGGTAGATTTTGCGCCATTCTCGGTTTTTTATCCGCATTAGACTTAACTTTACAAATTAATTTCACTATGTAATATAAACATAATCTAAAATATTCACATATTAAATTATTGAGAAAATGCTATAATTTAACATATTTTTTTTTCAAATCATTAACACTACTCGTTTAGACGTGATCTTCAGTATAAAATCATTAAAAGTCAGTTATAATCGCCTTAAGTACTTGTTGACGGGCCTACACTGTCCTCCCATACCTATTAACACTGTAACTTGAAAACATTGTAAAAGCTCATTATTTTTAAAAGAGTAACCGTGGAGTTTCTTGCCGGCTCTTCTCCATAGGAAACGACCAATTGGAACCGTGCACCTAGCTTCTGACGTTTCATAAGTGCCCATGTAGGCTTATGTGAAATAAAATATTTTGATTTGATTTGATTTGGTTGGGGTTGGCTTACAGTCTAACCGGATGCAGCTGAATACCAGTATTTTACGTGAAATGAAATGAAATTTATTTATTTGCGAGAATATAGGTCCTTACATAATAACGTGGTAAAATAATTTTAGTCTCACTATATTCGACTTATCAGCCGTGCAAATATTTGTAGTAGGTACATGCATAATAATATCATGAAATTACATCAATGTCATTAGTCATTACATTAGTATACACATCATTTATCATAATAAAATATACATCTTGCATCGTTAATATTAATTAGGAACATTACAATAGAAAATATATTATACTATGTTAGTTTAATTTATATCTCACAGTTTAGACAATTCATCAATTTATTGATTTGATTTATAAATAATGTCATTATATAATAATTTAAATGACTTGAAGAATGAGTTCGTAAATTTATATAATTTTAAATCTGTCACAAAGCCAATTGTTTAAAGTTCTATTAAATTCTAAGCAGCGTGCAGCGATTTTACATGGAGCGATTTTACATGGAGCGACTGCCTATCTGACCTCCACAACCCAGTTACTGGGTAATACGATACCCTTAGCAAGACTGGTTGTCAGACTTTCGGGCTTCTGACGACCTGTAACAACTGTCAATGATCTAAAAATTACTACCTACGGCTTATCATGCTTTCCGAGGCACGGAGCGTCTTGGTATGTACAGATTGGTCACCCCTCCACGGACCAACCGCGGCAAGCGTAGCTTAACCTGATCGATTGACTTGTGCGGCCGTTATTACTTGGTCATAAGCCCCTCATCAATATAAGCAACCATGAGCCACTTTTATCTAGAATCATCCTCATACACAGCCTAACTTAACCCACTGTTGTACACACGGCTACACCTCAAGCTATACATTACCAGTATAAGCTGATCTCGCATTGTATAGGATTTCCGTACAATGAGAGCTCAGCGTATACTGGAAATGTATAGCTTAATGTGTAGCGGTGTGTACTTCAGCTCCAATTTTTGTGTCAAGGTAACGCTAGGGATTTTTATAATTTTCTCCTTTTTGCCACAACATTTGCCTTACCTAACATCAATTTGACGGCACGGTTGGCGCAGTGGTTAAGCGGTTGACTGTTACGCTGCGTGTCGCGGGTTCGATTCCCGCATGGAACAAATATTTGTATGACCTATAAGTAGTTGTTCCGGGTCTGCTTGTTTGTGTATGTGAGTTATCGCACCCATAATACAAGAGAAATCCCTAGTGTGAGACAATTAAAAAAATAAAAAACTATATCCATTTTACACTACCCAGTACATCCACCATACATCAATGAGTACCGTTAAAATAGACTAAGAGAGCACAGACAAAGAGTTGTCGCAATATAGCTGTCGTCTGTGAACGACCCTCGTCTTATGCTGCACTATTAATCACAGTCAGTATTAGGATTACTTGGAGTTTGAAAGTTTTGGATGTGGTAGATTTATTTGAAACTAATTTCTGCTCGTGACTTCTTCGCGTGAAATTTCTTGTTCCTAAGACCCATAGCGTCGCATCACATCGCCCGCCCATGCTTTTCCTTCAATTTCGCTTAGCTTTTAAAGACTTTTTTTTTTGTTGCTCGGCTCGTTAGGGTCGTTGTGTGATGTTAAATAGAATTTCTTAAAAATTGGGCTAGCAAATGCAAACATATTTTTAAAATCCGACACGTAGATAGTTTCAGAGATTAGCGCGTTCAGTCAAACAAACTGTTAAACTTTATTAAATTATTATTCATTTATTGAATACTTAAAGCACAAAAATGTACACAGGTGGACATACTACTAACTACTATATTATTATTAAATTCTTTATTAAAGTAACAAGGACTCAATGTGTTAGTAAACTTACGAACTATGTTAGTTTATTTTATTTCTATATACATTTATTTCATCCCGTGGGAGACGGCACTGCAGTGATTGACGTACAAGCAATCGAGCCTGCTAGCGATCATTTTCAGGATATTTTTGGAGCTGGCCCGCACTCTACGCAGCAGGGATGCACACCTCATTCGCATCGTTGCGTAAAAGCAGTTTATATGTGCGCCGTCCGCGAACATTCCTCTATACTTTGATGATGGAGATTTTAATAGTGACAGTAGGCTGGTCAGGCCACTCAAACAATTACAAACAGGTGAACGAAAATTGTTATTAACAAACAAAAAAAAGATTATCAAAAGCAGAAAACTGAAGCCACTTTTAACATTTTTCTTAGCCACACGCCCCTAAGCCTGCTTGCCTTGCCCCTGCCTTGTTCCTTTTATTTTCAACTACATCCATCAAGTACATCGTTTCATTGTACTGCGGTGTGCCAATTTTTTTTTTCTTTCAAAAAGGCAGTTGCAACTGTTGTGTGTCACGCTACTAACCCGAGTGGTCGCGACAAATAATGACCTGTTTGCGGAAACAGCAAAAAAAGCCTTTTCCTTCAGAAATCGCCAAAACAATGCGTCGAGTCATACAAACGTTAAACGGCCAATGCCACATCTACGCTTCAATTTTATTACTGACTCTAGGTCAAATACAAACTTAAGGGCACTTAAACACTTATTTAACTTACTTAGCACTTAGTGAATTACGAGTTGACTACACATTTATAGAAATCGAGACGTTTGTAGCTTGCCTAATCCTATTTTGGTTTACGACTAAATAATCGCGCGTGATGGCGTATGTGTGAAGTGTGTGTTAATTTGTTATTCTAAATAGATACTTTGGGGTTTCTATTTATGCTAAAATATCTACAACCCAGGCAACTTTGTGGTTTTCATGGCGACATGGAGAGTGCGATTGTCGCAACCCAGCACTGGGCACGCCACAATTGAGGCGATAAGTCCCCTCTTTGAGGAGTAGCAGAGGCGCCACGGCGTCCTCACCTTCCACCTGACGCAGATCCTCACCGGATACGGTTGTTTCGGGAGGTTCCTGTTCAGGATAAAGCGGGAGGAAACGCCCGGGTGTCACCACTGTGTGGATCGCCTGGAGGTCACGATAGAGCATACGGTGGAGGTGATCGGCGGCAGCGACCTCTCGCGTCCGGCCCTGGTTCAGGCCATGGTTCGGAGCGAGAGTGCATGGGAGGCTGTCACCTTCTTCCGCGAAGCGAAGGAGGAGGCAGAACGCGTGAAGGAGAGGCAAAGTTGGCACCCTCGCGCCCCTAGTCGCCGCAGGAGACGCCCCGGACGTCGGGAGTCGCAAGCCGATTTCCCGTACCGACCGTAGGCGCGGGCTTGCGGACGGTGAACGATGGGTAGCTCGCCGTCCAATAATGACCAGGCCCAGGTCGACGGCGCATTGTGTTCCACGCGCGCTTCAAAGAGATGTCAGCATTAACTGACGAGGTCCGTTAGGGCCAATGCCTGACAGGGTTGCGAGTTTGTCCAAAAGGGATATCGTGGCCCTGGTACACAGGCAATACGGGTGGGTTTTAGTCAGTAAAAGTCTGACACGGCCTCCCGCGCCGCCCAGAGCGGGAGAAGTTATTTGATAAATTCCCACCCAAAATAAAAAAATCCTGCCTAACAGGCATACAATAATTATGTATTGGCATTAAATTTAAAATTATTTTACATGTCAAATTTAGTTATTATAAATGACAAAATATAAAAAAAACAGTGAAATTAATACATGGTCAACAAATCAATCAATAATTCAAGAAATCTTGGATTGTGTAGTAAGAAGTTTAGATGACTTGTTGAATGTTGAGAGGATGGATAAAAAACTACTAACACAAGACAGATGTGAGTAGAACGCCCTAGAACATATCACCAATTAGTTTCATTGTAGATCCGTTTAAAAAAGTAATAATTATGACTATTGCGGTCCGTTTGGTGGACGATATTACTTTTTTTAAAGTAATAAACAAATTATTATGTAGCATAAGACAGCCTATAATGTTCCCACTGATGGGACACAGGCCTCCTCCCTTCGTGAGGGAGGGGGCTGTAATCTACCACGCAGGCCCAGTGCGGGTTGGTAATGAACTCAAATTACAGAGTAAGTAATGAAAACGTGAAATGAGATGTTCATCGGTCAGTCGAAATCGAAATTAATATCTTTAGATTCAGTTTTAGTTATAAATTTTACTGCTTACTAGGGTCTACACAAAATTCATAGGTTGGCAGTTTGGATGCGGACCGCGGTCCCATTTGGTGACCCCTGCCACAGGGCACACCAAATGGCCAAATTTGGTCACACAGTGACATTATTATGCCCCATGACCCTAGTTCTTATCAACTGGAATCTAAGCTGGCTGGCATACCTTAGGTTACCTTTATTGTCACCTACCTAATTGAAGTTAGGCTATATTTTTATGAATATAATATAATTCCATTCACAAATAGTGTGAATTCGGCCAGAAGGTGCTTAAGCCTCAAATTTTTCAAGTAACGGTAAGTTAACTTTTTTTTTCTCTCATAATATTTTCTCTATTATTTAATATAATTGCAAACCAAGTATTATTATGTATGTGTTATATACTTCTTACATTTTAAGGCGATGTGCTTTTTTTGCTCACACCATAAATTATTATTATAAGTCTATACGTGAGGATTTGTAATTGGATTTCTAGTGACTAATGTTTCGGTAAGCCCTCCATGTTCTAAATAAATAAATAAATAATGAATGGCCGCCACTGTTACAATTTAGATTTTTGTACCTCTAGTGGTAAAGAAACAAAAGCTCTGATGTAAGGAGGGTTGGTATCAGAACAGAAGGAAAGTACCAACTGCCTCAAACAATTTATATATATTTATAAAATATAGCCTAACTTAAATTAGGGAGGTGACAATAGCGGTAACCTAAGGTATGCCAGCCAGCTTAGATTCCATTTGATAAGAACTAGGGCCGTGGGGGGTTGGTGATAATTAGACATTATTGTGCCGCCCATTGTGTCTACTTCTATATTATTATATCAAAAAAAAATATGGTGTACATAATAAATAGTATTCTATTCTATTCTTAGTGGTGATATTCTTCAGAAAGGTCAGGTACCTACGTTGTATTTACTTGCAAACGGCGTGCGTGTATGACCAGAGGGGCAATTCTACTAATTTTAAGAACGTTCACAGTCTGATCTCAGTCTCAATCTGTCAAAAATACCTCTTATTTCCCTACATTTTGACAATTTTTTGACGTTTGTTTGTCGCCAAGATGAGATTGCGACTAGATTTTGAACGTTTTAAATTACGAGAATTGGCCTTCAGATCTATGAACGTAAATGAAGCAGAACTAATATGTACGGTGTCGCTGTCGTGCAGGTGGCGTTTGTAGTTTCTGCCTACCCCCATGGAAATAGGGCGTGAGTATGTATGGGTATAAGTGTGTCTACCACCCACAATCTTTTAATTATTTAGTTACTCACGGCAAACCATTAGGTTAGGAAGCTGGCAGTATCATCACAACGATAATGTTTTCCCATTATTTGTTTGGTTTGTTGGTATATTCGTGTATTTATATGGTCTTATATTTATGTATAATTAGGTATACATCGCGGCTGACCACGTAGGAGATGGCGGGACAAATTGGATAGGTTCCGGCAAAACTGGATCCTTCCAGTTTCCTCCTGGAGCCCTGGATCCTGGAGCCCGCGAAGGATGGAGGGAGTGGAGGGAGGCCTTTGCCCAGCAGTAGGACAGCGTAGGCTAGAGAAAAAAAAAGGTATATATATTATATTAAAGTTGTTTTAATAGGTAAATGTATGTATATCCTTATATTTAAATAAATATTTATTCCACAATTTTCGTTATTGGAACTACCACTGCTTGTCTCTGAATCACCCAAAGATTGACTGTTAGAAAATACCTATGGCATTAAGTCCGCCTCTGTACATTTGTGTACTTATAGTATTAAATAAAAATAAAAAAACAGTTCATTGGTCCATATACCCGAATCGCTTTAGCGTGGTAAAAGCGGTCACTGACCCATCTACATTTTCTAGCATTATTTATTTAAAAAACGGAAATAAAGTCCGTTACGGTCCTAAATCAATATCTGTTGTGATATTTAACATGTTCCAATAACGAATAATCACACATAGTTTATTGTTTGGGTTCCTACGGAGAAATATTAGAGAAAGGGCAATGACCGCTATTGCCACGCTAAAGCGATTTGGGTATAGTAAAATCTTACCTCGAAATATCGAAGACATGGGGGCTAGGATGTTACCTGGTTCTAAAATGATGTACTTACCTACAGAAATTGGATCATCGTCAACGTGTAGATTCTACCATTCAAAGACATTCTTACATATTTACATATTTGGACTATTCATCATCCGCCCAGCTTTTTCCCAACTTTGTTCGGGCCAGTTTCCAGTCTAACCAGATGCAGCTGAACACCAGTATGTTACATGGGGCGACGGCCTATCTGGCCTCCACAACCCAGTTACTGGGTATACGATGCCCTTTGGTAACACTGGTTGTCAGACTTTTGGGCTTCTGACAACCCGTAACGACTGTTAAAGATCTAGGAATGTCAGCCGGGACTTGTTGATTTATTTGATTTACTTATTTACAAAAATCAATCTTTAATCGATTCTGTAATAATCGATATAGCGTATGTTTTGTAATAATCGATACATCGTATATACTTTTTTTTTTAAAGAAATACGGAAGCCTACCACCATCATGTCACTTTACTTTCTTGTTTTGTAAGACGGACGTATAACCTTCCTAGGGATTTTAATTGGCTAATAATAATCTATTCAATAAAAAAAGCCATTAACTCGTTAAATTAAAGTTTAGAACCTAGATATCCAATAGGACTAACAGCTTAACTACGTTGAAGACAAGGAAGTTTGGCATTAATTCCTTCTGCACATGTGACTTCCCTGGTACCTCATTAACGGCAAAAATATGTAAATGTCTATTAACTGCTCCCAATTTATTATTTACATACTTCCTTGACATAATCGATGTTTTTTGATTTCAACAAGGCTCTAACTTTTATTATGTTAATCATATTTTATATAGTTTTTTTTTGTTAATGTGAGGACGTTGTAGGCTTAATATACTGTAGATCTGTAGACCATTTTCTATTTTGTTAAGTACCTGGTACTTTTGACGGGCCTACGCTGTCCTCTCATACTTTGAAAATATTGTAAAAGCCAATTTTTTTATTTTTTTATTGTAACCGTGGAGTTTCTTGCCGGCTCTTCTCCATAGGTAACGACCAATTGGAACCGTGCATCTAGCTTCTGACGTTTCATAAGTGCCCATGTAGGCTTATGTGAAATAAAAATATTTTTGATTATGATTTTTATTTTGATTTTAACGTGCTTTTCGAGACACTGAGGGGTCTTGGTATAAGATCCCTCATCCACGGACCGACCGCGGCAAGTGTAGCTTAACCTGATGTTATTACGTAGCCACGAGACCCTCCGAGACTACCTCTCGAGACTAGTACAACCATGCGGTATTGCATTTAAATTATATCGTGATGGTTCTTACAGTACATAATATGCTAAGTAAAAGTTTTTACCTATAGGGACTTGTTTTCTACCTCATTTTGTTTGCTAATCGTATTCAGGTTTCTACATCAATCCTTTCTTCTAGTCTATTTACGTCTAGTTTTATTTACGTCTATTTACGTCTTACCCACAACTTTCATGTACCTAAGTAAATACTATCTGAGTACATAAGTGTACTCATGTAGATATTATCAAGAAAGTGTGCAAATAAAGTATCTTGTTTCATGTTTCTTATTGTTTATACACAGGGTCAAATTAAATTAGCTAGCGAAACTCCGCAGATGTGTTGCTAAATACGATAAAACGAAAAAAAAATAAAAATAAGATATTTTTTTGGGTCCACGACTAGTTACTTGCAATATGAGTTTCAAAATCAGTATTTTCCTGTGTAAACATCACAGATGTGTAACTAATTCAAGTAACTTCACTGCCAGTGGTCATTGACCCCAAAAAAAATCTCTCTTTTTTTCGTTTTATCGTATTTAGATATTGATAGCCAACACGTCCACGGAGTTTCGCTAGCTAATTAAATTTGTCCCTGTATATGTCGGATCATCAGGATTTACTCCGTTAGATTCGGTCATCACGTGGGCAGAAAATGGGTTTCGTGCAATGAAAACACACGAAGAGCGATACACAGCGTTTATTAAAATCCCAAATTGACACAATCACTACAAATTACAATTACCATCACAATAACAAAGCACAACGAATCGAGTACAATTCCGCGACGTATTAACTCCGATGCGATCAGACATTGGAATGTCTTCCTCGCCATGGGCTCAAAACATCACGACTCTGTAGAAGCGCGCCAAAGGTGTGGGTAGATCACGTGATGTCGCCAGTAGTGGCGCGCTTGCGATCCGTTTCTTGTCCGTACTAATGACCGGATCCGACATATACATAGATATATATTTTTATACCTAGATACATATTTATTTATTAAAACTTTTAGCAGCCAAAAAGGTACAAAGGCGGATTTAATGCCTTCGGCATCCTCTACCAGTCAACCAAGGGTGGTGAAGAGATTTGATGGCAGGTGCTCTGTGGCACGCCATAATCACGGCGATAAGTCCCCTCTTTCAGGAATGGTTAGAGAGGCGCCACGGCGTCCTCACTTTTCGCCTGACGCAGGTCCTCACCGGACACGGTTTTTTCAGAAGGTTCCTGTTCCGAATAAGGCGGGAGGAAACGCCCGGGTGTTAGAACTGAGTGGATCGCCCGGGGGACACGGTGGAGCATACCGGTGGTATACCCGGCTTGGGCGGAGCACCACCACGCCGTGTCCTCGCGGAGGCGATCGGCAAGGGCGATCTCTCGCACCCGGCCCTGGTCCAGGCCATGGGACGGAGCGAGAGTGCATGGGAGGCGGGCGCCTCCATCTGCAAAGCAGTAATGCTCGCGAGGGAAAAGCAAATTTCCCGCCATCACGCCCCTAGTCGCCGCAGGACACGCCATGGGCGTCGGGAATCCCAGGCCAATTCCCGGCCACCATAGGCGTGGGCTTACGGACGGTGAGCAATTAGTAGCTCACCGTCCGATAAGGACCATGCCCGGGTCGGCGGCGCGTTGTGTTCTACGCGCGCCTCAAAGAGATGTCAGTAAAAACTGATGGGGTTCGTCAAAGCCGAAGCCTGCCACCATTGCGGGTTGACTACTGGAAAAAAACTAAGTACTTTAATGGTTTCAGAATAATTCTCCTTATTCGCGAAAAGAATTAGACGTTATAAAATAACAAATTAGTGCGCCTTCTGCTGCAAGCTAGATGCCAAATAATTTATAATAATTATAATTCTATCAGATTCATATTTTCCCTTTCAACGATAGTCAAAATTGCCTGCCGTAGCCGGGCGTGCTCCAGATTTCTATGTTTGTTACTGTGACTTTGGTACCTAAATTCTTCAATTGATGCCGTGCCCAAGTTATTTTGTCGCGTGTCATTGATGGCACGCGTGCCATTGGTTCGCCATCCCTCATCTAGGGCGTGCGCTCCCGCGCGGTGTTTCCACTCACATCTACCTTGTACAGACCTTATGTTAGTCGCCTTTCATGCACGTTACATAATATATTCTATTTGAAATAAGATTAGACATTTAAATAAACTTTTTGTACAGTCCGTTCAACCGATTTTGACTTCTATTGCGTTGGTGGCATGACAAATGGCAGCTGTAATAAACAGTTGGTATTGTAACTACGTTTTAGCTTTTAATGCCATCCATATACTTACGGAATAGAAGTCAAAATAGGTTGCACGGACTGTAAAAACAGTTTATTTAAATGTGTAATCTTATTTCAAATGGAGTATAGTTAGATACATTTTAGCTGCAAAGAGTACACTTTATCTATAGATTATCTCAACTAAAACGTGGATGACTTATTCGAAACAATTAAATCTACTAGGAACTACAAACCTATTAGTTATCCAAACAGTATTTAACATAGGATAATGTCACTTGGACCTATATGTCCCGTATTCAGGAAACCATGAGCAATACCCACATAGGTTTATTGTACCAAATAACGTACGTCGGCTAAGCCTGTTTACGGCATTGTTAAGGCGAGCCATTCACGATGCGACCGTGTCTTGTGGTCTAAGATCAACCGCATAATGGCGTCACCAGACAACATGTTCAGGCTGGTACAATTAGATAATCTGACACAACAGTGTAATGTAAGTACGAGAAGGTATTTGTGTGTTACGAAATCAAGGTATTAATATTAAATCTGTAGCTCTAGTAGGTAAATATTAATTAATTGGATCAACATTCGAGAAATCTATTTTGCAGTTTTTACGCAGCGATTTTTGGTAAGGGCAAAAGTTATGAGTTTCGCGTTTTTTTTTTAATAATAGGTACGTTAAATAATTAATATTAACAGAGACAACACGACAAACGAGATCCTGCAGAGAATGATCCGGTGGTCCTTGGTGAGAGTGAAGGCTTCTACAGACCGGCGCGACACGCGACGCGACACAAAAGCCCCGCGTGTCGCGCGACGAGCGGTGCCCTTGTGTCGCGTCGCGAGTCGCACCAGTCTGTAGAAGCCTTGACTCGGTGACTACATTATTTACTATACTCCATTTGAAATTAGATTAGATATTTAAATAAACCTTTTTTACAGTCCGTTCAATCGATTTTGACTTTTATTACGTTGGTGGCATGACCAATGGCAGCTGTTATTAACAGGTTGGTATTGTAACCACGTTTTTGCTTTTAATGCCATCGTTATGCGTACGGAATAGTAGTAGTAGAAAGTCAATATCGGTTGAACGGACTGTAAACCAGTTTATTTAAATGTCTAATCTTATTTCAAATGGAGTATAGGTTATTTTAAAATGTCATTTTAGTCGTGCAAATCAAAAATCAGAGTAGGTTTAGTTTATGATTAGTTGCGACTTTGAACGATGTCATCCATCATAATTTCAGCCGAAAGACGTCCACTGCTGGACATAGGCCTTCCCCAGAAGGAGGGGGGGAGGGAGTTGCCATAATAGTCGCCTTATACGACACCAACACGGGAAGAAATAGGACGGCACAGAAAGTACCTAAACGAATTTCCTCTAATTAAACCTCGTCGCATCACGAATAGGCTCTCGAGCTGAATATTTCATAAACCTTTGAATTTCTAAAGGCAAACTTTGATAGTAGCTTTGTATTTATGAAGGAGATAATGGAGACTTCGAGTGCTGTTAGTGCCGCCATGTGACTTTGTTCTGTGCATATTTG
Organism: Tiliacea aurago; assembly: GCA_948098905.1. NCBI lineage: Eukaryota > Metazoa > Arthropoda > Insecta > Lepidoptera > Noctuidae > Tiliacea > Tiliacea aurago. The sequence continues at coordinate 25,392,459 of OX402581.1, read as the reverse complement.
ATGCTAATGCTCATTTTCACACTAGTGACTCGCTTCCCCCTTTGAGAGTAACTTCAATTATGGTTATAATGACTGAGAATTAACTATGAAATGTGTGCTAGTAGTCCTTGTCCTTGTGTGCAACACATAAAAATGTATACAACATCAGTTTTAGTATATACGAAATCCGAAACACGTATCCAGTATTTTTATGAAAAGAATCTATGTACAAAATTTCAAAACTGTATCATGAAGTTATAAGGTTGTTATGTTACCGGGGTGTCCGTACAAAAACATGCTAACGGCGCCCCCGCGCCTCCAGGGTCGTCTTGCGCTCATTGATAATAATTAAAAAAAATGTTGCATACAATGTGTTACTGAATTAATGCACATTATGAAAGTAGTTGTTCAGAATCGTTTACTTACTGAAACGATTTCTGTAATTTTCAATATCTAGGTAATTTTTATCCCATAAATAATTTAAACTACGTAAATTACGGTCACAGTTTCGTTTTACAGTCAAAAAAACCAAGATGGACGAAGTGCCTGCTACCCTAGACCCATGGAGGCTGAAAATACGTAATGTAACTTAAGTAGCAGTGGGCAGGGCACATTGCTCGCAGAACTGATGGCCGAGCCGAGCCGAAAGGTTGTGGAGTGGCGACCGCGTACCGGAAGTCGTAGCGTTGGAAGGCCTCCTACAAGGTGGATCGATGACCTTGTGAAGGCTGCAGGTATCCGCTGAATGTGGGAAGCACAGAACTGGTCGAAGTGGAGGTGCTTGGGGGAGGCCTATGTCCAGCAGTGGACGTCTTTCGGCTGAAATGATGATGATGTTGAATTTTATTGTTCTTTTGACACACCCAACATTCACTTCCATACATAAGCGTAGGCACCAGCACACCATTATTGTGAACAGCCAGCCATTTTTGCCACTTGTTTTATGTATTATGATTATTATAACATAATATTCTAATATCGGGGTGTTTGGTGGAGGGCGTTAATTCCGGGACATTTTGTATATATTTTATATCTCGCCTGTTTCCCCGATAAGATATAGGCAGAGGTGTGTACTTACGTCTACAAATTCATTTCGCCAGTCATGTTAAATTCCCATGTAATAGGTGGCAAGACTATTGCCGTTAAATATACACACATCCAGACTTTGGACTGCTACGGGGAAATTTATGATAAATCCTGATAACACTACCCGACCTGGGTAACGAACCTAGGAACCAACATCCAGTATTCCTGTATGCAATTATTGAATGAAGAGTGCTAAGATACACACCGCGGAAAGAAAGAAAACAAAACAAAAAATTATGGAAACCATAAAATTTATAGCCATCCAAATGACGTCATAACTCTCATAATTTTCGGGAGTCGCACTTAAACAATTAAAACCGATATTGGATCGTAAATAACAATTCTTAAAGTCTATAATAAAATCGTTTTCGACCATAAAAATGTTTGAAGAAGTCGTGAAAAATTAAAATTGAATGATGTATGGGTTAATTAGTGGGTGGGGTTAGTTTATGTTCGTCTTTGAAGAGTCGGCTCTTCAAAGACGAACGGGCAGCGGGAGTGGGCCAAGTGTCCTGGGACAAAAGATAGATGTATAATCTATGCTGTGGTACTCAAAGTTTTGGTGGTGGCCCCTTGTATAGTTGTATATTATGTTTGAAGTTAAGAGGGGCTTGCGTTTTGTGTTGTGTTAAGGATTTCTAAATCAGATAAGTAAGTTTTCAAATCATTCAGTAACAACATAAATATCTAACTATTATGGATTTTAAGAAAGTTTGGGTAAGTCTACGAAATGTTTTATTATTTCTTTAATTTACTAACAACAAAAAAACTTTTGAACATGGGTCTTATTATCTATAAGGGGTCCCCGAAAAGATTCATCGCAATAGATCAATTGCTTGAAATAGACGATCAAAATGCGCATCAATGTGTATCAATTGCGTAAAAATGTAAGACTGCAATTGATCGATATCTATCAATTTAGACCATAAAATCCAACCTTTACTCCCAAAAACACAAATTTGAGAAACATAGGCCCACTAGACAAGGATAAATTGACGTCAAAACACTATGATGGAAAGGGACAGATGATAGCGGTGTCTCAGTGTTTATCGGTACTGACACGGCGTAGATTAGGCCTAAGGCAGACAGGAGCGAAGCTTAAATTAGATCACGTCCTATGTTATATGTAAACGGGGTAAGTAACGATAAAATATTACTTTATTTTCTGTTATATTTCGGTATTCGGGAAGAACGAGGATATGAGGTTGTGAAATGTTTACGTGTGGAATAATGTGTTTATTTTTTCATGGTTTTCGGGCGGATTTTGATTTGATGGGTGCTTTGTTTTCGTTAGGGGCTGTCTCTGTTATGTCTTTTGTTATGATATTATATTAAACAGATATGTTATACACTCACAAAACAACAGAAAAAAGTGTTCCGCGCTGCAGCGGCAGCACACAATACCCACTTTTCATTAATTTTACATTTCACTACAAGTATAATTTTTTATTTATTTTTTTATTTAGGATGGGTTTTCCTTAGTCTAGGTCAGAAGTGAAAGAAACAAAGTCGACGATGGAGTGAGCTAAACCAGAAGGAGCCTGAAAAAAAAAAAAAAGAAAGAGATGGCTTGATAAAAACAACAAGAAAAAAAGAGACAGCTAGTGTTGTTAATTGCGCGTGAATGTAAACAAGCATTATTCTGGCCACCAATCACCGAATGTTGGCATCACAAAGTAACAAATACGTCCCAATTAGGACTTTTTCTAGTCTTCACGATTGCGCGCTCACAACATATCTGTTTAATATAATATCATTGCTTTTGAGCCTATAATTAACCATGAGGCGGTCGTCTTACCAAAAAAAATACCAGAACCAAATACTTTAACGTTATTATTATAGCCTTTATTTATTCCTTAATAAAAATAAACATACCATACATAATAACATACATACATAATAACATACATAATGTGATACAAAAATAACATACATAATGTTGATACATTAACGTTACGTTCCAATTCGGCTATGCATCGCACGTCATTTTTACTGTCAAAAGTGTTAGTTCGTAGCTATTGTGACCGACCCAGTAAACAAGAAGCATGTCGAGCCTCTAGATTATGCCACATGGTTGACCCGTGCTAGCATTTAAGGTGGATCAAATCAACCAAATCAAAATATTTTATTTAACTTATACCTACATGTGTACTGATGAAACGTCAGAAGCTAGGTGCACGGTTCCAATTGGTCGCTCCCTATGGAGAAGAGCCGGCAAGAAAAATAATGGGCTTTTACAATGTTTTAAAATTACAGTGTTAATAGGTATGGGAGGACTGTGAAGGCCCGTCAACAGGTACCAGGTACTTCTCTTATGGAGCAGTTATTATAAATAACTAACTAAGTAATGTTTGTATCTCTATACAGCGTGTTACGGAAAGGGTATATACATATCAAAGGCACGGATCCTTTTGTTCATAAAAAACTACACGGCAACATTGTTTTAGTAGATACAAACATTAATTGGAAATCACACATTAAAAAGAAAAAATCAAAACTATCTAAATTTGCATACGCCCTTCGTGAAAAATACTAAAAATACTACTAACGTTAAAATTGCACTTGTGAAAGAAAGAAAGAAAAAAAAATGTTTTTTTTCAGAAACACGTGCATACTTAACTCGAGTAGGTAAACAAAATATATCTACATTTAATCACAAGCACAAAAATCTACTCAAACCTCAGTTGGTCCTGTAAAGGTTTTTGATCCTTATAAGAAACAGGATCGATTGGCATCAAAAAAAGAATTTTGTGACAAGTGCTCATTTATTTGTTGACCGTACATGTTTTTCAAAATCTGTGAACGCAGATCAAAATATCTCAAAAAGTTAAGGACCGGTTTCCCTATTAGCAACAACGGTTTAAGGCGACGATAACCGACTTTTAATGAGTTTATACTGAAGATCACGTCTAAACAACTAGTGTTAATGATATGAAAAAAATATAATTATGTTAAATTAGAGCATTTTATTAATAACTTATTATGTGAGTATTTTAGATTATGTTTATATTACATAATGAAATTAATTTGTAAAGTTATGTCTAACGCGGATAAAAAACTGAGAATGACGCAAAATCTACCAAGCGTATTTTTCTGAAACCTTCGCCAATTTAAAGATAATTTATTTATTAATCTTTTATTATACGCGTTTTATTAAAATACCTTTTTTTGTGTATAATAAATTAACAATGCGTCAAATTGGGTACAGCGCTCCTTGATGGGCAAGTCCTATTACTGGCTGAACTAACGACGCGTTGCGTGAGCTCAGTACAGAACACGCAAGCTAACCACTCAAGGTCACTGGCATAATATCTTAAGGTACCTGTCTTTACTGTCCCATCTCAAAAATCTAACCTGTGTGCCGATATACAGGTTAGATTTTTGAGATGGGACAGTAAAGACCCATCTCAAAAATTTCCAGTCTAAGATGCCGTAGAATATCAATATTTTAGACGAAGCACACAATTCAATTTAGTGCGAAATACCACTATCTTACAGTTAGACGGGTCGTTAGACTTTCAGGCTTCCGAGAGCCTTTAACGACTGCTATAGATATTCATGTCCAGGTACATTGATTTAACGTGCTCTTCGAGATAGAGGTTCCGGTTTACTTCATACATATTGAGCCTGAAAAGGAAGAACATCGTAAGCGACATGATGTAGGTATTTCACTTTTTCAATAAATAATTACATAAAATCAATAAAGTAATCAATAAAAAACCTCTCCTGTAAATTTTAATTTATGTCGCTTACGATATTCTTCCTTTTCAGGGTCGAATTATGAAGAATATTTATTCATGGTTAGTCGTCAGCAATAGAAATTTATTTAATGCTTCTAGACCCTAGCGGCTTAGGCTGTGCGCTATCCTGTCAGTGAAATTAATATTTTAATATAGTCCGCGTGCAAGTGCTAGTCACCGCCTGAGGTAAGTGAGCTGTAAGACGGGGGAGCAGACCTCCCTCGCCTTACTGCTCACATACCGTCTACTAGCCGGGACTGTACATTGTACAACCCCGGTTAAGAGTTAAGCCGTCTATAAAGTTACCTTGTAGCACCTTGAATGGGTTTTTGCTTGAAACCCAGTAAAAGGGTTACCCATATCGTATGGGTTTTTGATTAACCGCTTAGAAAAACTCTATCGAAAACCCTTTCAATGAGTAACCAAATGGTCCCTGCTACTAGCACATGTTTGTCAAAGGCCAAGCTAACTTAGTGTGCCAATCTTGTCAGTCACACCCTCCCCGTCTCACCGTTTACATACCTCAGGCGGTGACTAGCACTTGTGGGCGGACTATAAGAAGATACATCTGTTTTATAGTTTCAACTCAGATCTGCTCCCAGTTTAGCACTGCGCTTATTATTGAACACATGCGCTCTTTTTGATTTAAATTTTGTAATAGAAATAAAGAAAGAAAATACATTTATTTAGCACAGACCTTGACAGTGCCTTTTAGGCACACAACATAAAAAATAAAAAATAAAACAAGTAAAAAGTGTAAAGTGCGATGCAAGAAATAAGCAGGAAAGTGTGCGTTTCGGCTGCGCCAAAATGCACATTATTGCATTTCATTTCATTTCTTTCCATAAGACAATTAATACAGACAAGGATAAAATATCGGCCATCTTAAGTCACGTACGGGGGTTCGGTTCCGTATCGGGGGACAAATTGATGAAACATTGCTAGGATTACAATTGAGTAAATAAAAGTTGTCTCCTCCCTTAGCGCTTTAAAGTTTCTCACTTCACCCTCGTTTTGCCGTTGCGACGTGAGCAGAAGTCTAAGTGACTCGATGTCAAGTAGCCCTAGACTTCACAGTAAGGCGTGGCAGATTGGAGTCTTTTGTCAGGGTATTGTAACAGTTGATTAAGACAAACATTTAGGAAACGGTCGATATAGCCTGCTAATTGTTTAGGGTGACCGTCTCGTTGGTTTCGCGGGTACGGTTAGTCCTGGTGACCTCCAGGTCGGGAAAAGTATTATTGGGTTTTTCCAACATATCGCATTTTTTGTGTAGAAGACTATTGTCTAGATTTGTATCGATTAATGAAAATAGGCTCGCCCTGATTACCTACCTAGAACTTAAAAATAGCTAGCTAAATGTAAGTGTCCTACACAACTCTGCCTATCCCTTCGAAGAATGAAAAAACTCAGCCTATTGCAGTCCACTGCTGGACATAGGCCTCTCCCGGGCTGCGCCACAACACCCTGTCCTACGACTTCTGCATCCTTTCTGTGCCAGCCACCTTCTTAAGAGGAAATGCGGGCGGAGAGACTTTTAGAGTAAAAAGTCATAAATCGAGGTTCGGCTCTCGCCTATTTCCTCCTCCAATATTGGACCAATTTAAAAGATATTTCTTATACTGAATAAGAAGGATATATATACTGTGTCCCTATGTTTTCTTTTTTGATGATACATTATCTTTATAAGAGCTGGAACCCTCTGAAAATGCTCAAAATTGCCTGTTTACTCGTAGACCGCTGATAACAGAGGGCTATTGTACAAATTTGCCAACTATTAATAAAAAAAGAAAAACATAGGGACACAGTATATATCCTTCTTATTCAGTATAAGAAATATCTTTTAAATTGGTCCAATATTGGAGGAGGAAATAGGCGAGAGCCGAACCTCGATTTATGACTTTTTACTCTAAAAGTCTCTCCGCCCGCATTTCCTCTTAAGGTCGTCGGTCCATCTAGCTAGGGGGCGTCCCAAACTATGCTTGCCGATACGCGGTCTCCGCTCCAGGTCTCGTCTGCTCCACCGGCTATCGGTCTTTTGACAAACATGGCCAGCCCACTGCCACTTCAGTTTGCTTACTCTGCAAAATATCCTCGAGGAAAACAGGCGCGATATTAATTTAATCTGTGGTGGGAGAAGTAAGCAGTACACTTACCCTCTACATGCTGTATTCCACCATCAGTCTCAATAAATAAATTGCTAGGTCCAGCATGTGCATTTGACACCAGCTTTATATTCCACCAGCATTAAGGCTTCTACAGACCAGCGCGACTCGCGACGCGACACAAAGGCATCGCTCGTCGCGCGACACGCGGGGCCTTTGTGTCGCGTCGCGTGCCAGTATGTAGAAGCCTTTATGCAAAGATTGCAGGTGAGCAAAACGTTCAAGAAAGCTGCATTATACCTCCATTTTCATCTTAATTATAGTAGCAATCAGTCATATTAAATTCTCCTCAAGATGGCTACTAAGAAAAGTAATCTGTCATAAATTAAAGAAGCCATTTTAGCCTTGTAGCAAAATTTCCGAGTTACCCTTATCTAGAGCCTCGGGCATTTTGTGCTACTACTAAATTATGATATTTTACGATGCTTTGTGTTTTAAAGCCCTTGCGTTTTTAGTGGGTAGTTATCTAATTTTCAAAATTAGAAAGAAGTGTGATTTTCACACTTCTTTTGTCATTTTGCCGGACTTTATGAGAATACGAGTACTAAGGTTGTTGGTGAATGAGCTTTGCTGTCTAGGATGCATCGAATGCGAGGACCTATTATATAAAAAAAAGAAAAAATGTATTACTTATGCCAGATAAAGGTACATTCGAAAGTAATTTAAAAGATAATAATGAAAACTGGGTTTAAGGACTTCTTAGGGTTCCGTACCAAAATGGTAAAAAGGAACCCTTCTGGTGAGACTAACTCTGTTTGTCTGTCTGTCACACCTGGATATCTCACTACTAATGCTATCATTCTTACTTGAGCTAGCATTCATACTTGAGTAATAGGATTCAGAGCGTTGACGTCAATGGGAAAAGATCTCCCGGATCTATAGTAAGAATGGGAGTCCCACAGGGCTCAATTCTTGGTCCTTTCTTGATTCTTATTTATATTAATGACTTGCCTTACCTCATAAAGGATAATCATGATATAGTGTTGTTTGCAGATGACACTTCACTTTTGTTTAAACTTAAACGTCAGCAGCTGGTTACTGACGATGTAAATAGCGCGATCTCAAAAGTAGTTCACTGGTTTAATGTTAATAATTTACTTCTAAATGAAAAAAAAACCAAATGCATTAAGTTTACGCTACCTCACGTTAGGCAGGTGAAAACTAATGTGTTAATAAAGGGCGAAGAATTGAATCCTGAAGATAGCACAGTATTCTTGGGCTTGACTTTGGATGCTAAGCTTCAGTGGGGCCCACATGTAGATAAACTGTCAAAAAAGCTAAGCTCCGCAGCAAAATTGCTGTTAGAAAAATTCGTAATTTAACTGACATAGAGACAGCCCGTTTAGTGTACTTTAGCTATTTTTATAGTGTAATGTCGTACGGTATTCTGTTATGGGGAAATGCTGCCGACATTCAGACTATCTTTGTTTTGCAGAAAAGAGCTGTTCGATCAATTTATAAATTAAGTCCAAGACACTCTCTCAGAGAGAAATTTAAGGAGATTAATGTAATGACTGTGCCTTCTCAGTATATTTTTGAAAATCTATTATATGCCCATAAAAATATAAAATTATTTAAAAAATACAGTGATATCCATAATATAAATACTAGGAACAAACACAAATTTGTTGTACCTACAACAAGGCTCAAGAAAATAGGTGGCTCGTTTCGATGTCAATGTATACGCTTTTATAATAAACTTCCAAGCCACGTTCAAGATCTAAGCCTTAATAAATTCAAATCATTCATTAAACGTAAGTTGTGCCAGAAAGCCTTTTATACTGTTAAAGATTATATTGAGGACAAAAAGGCTTGGGATTGAGCTGCTCTAATTTTTGTACATATTGAGGTAGTTTATTTTTATTGTTTTTTTTTGTTTTTGCTAACTTTGTTATTTTATAAACCGTGACATTTAATTATTATTTTATACACAATGACAGGAATATTTACTTGTAAAGTATTATATTATTTTAATTATTGTGAATGTGAAGACTATGTGGGTTATTGCATAATATTTTTTTTCCCTATCTTTTATTCTCAGTTAGTGTTAATCATGGTCTGGCAGTTTGAGTCATATAAGTGGCCTACCCAAATGTCCTTTCTTTGGTATTGATCGTCGCATCGTTGAGCTCCTTAAATTCTGAGTAGAGCTGCACGATTACTGACAAATGCGTGCACTGACTGGTCAGGTCCACTCAACTTGTGTGGTTCTTTCCTCAAAAGACCATTTCAGACACCAATCTACATGGTCTTCACATGATCTGACCAAGATTATGTCTGGACTTTAAAAGAGACTATGACCTCTGAGTTTGTTTCGGCCTTTCTTCTCAGAGTAGTCAGATAGGAAACGCCGACCTCATCTAGTTTTTAAAATATGATTGACGTGTAAAAGTGTTTGTACAAACCTACTTACAGAAATAAAATCATTTATCATTTATCAACTTGTAATTTAGAATAGTTTTAGATGACGTTTGCCCAACTATTTTGCAAACAAGAAATAAAAAAAAAAAATATTTTTCGCAAAAGGGACTGAAAGGTCTTAAAAGTTTGAAGTGGGCTACTAGGGCATGTGGGGTATCATATGATAGAACGCTTTTTGCACATTCTAAAACTTTTTTTTTAGGCAGCATATTTTCTGATTTTTGACGAAAAATGTAAAAAAAAATACTTCCCCCCCCCTCTTATCTCCGAAATTTGCTTAGATAAAAATCTGAAATTATTCTATGTGATAGAAGTGTATGTAAAAATTACAGGAAAAATAAAACGATGCACAGTTTTTCAGAAATCATCCACATCCTATATACGTATGGAACCCTCGGTGCGCGAGTCCGACTCGCTCTTGACCGGTTTTTTTTCATTTGGAATTTCAGTAGCCGCGATCGACTTTGGATTCGGATACGATTGATACCTCGTGGGAATATCACATGAGACCTAAATATAACTGGCCAAATGTAGGTGGAACCATACACCTCTGCCTAGCCCTTAGCGAAATACAAGCGTGTGGGTACAAACCTAACTACCGTGAAGCACAACATCATTATATTAATACAATACCAGGCTAAAGTCCTCAGCAAGAAACTTGTACTTCGCATTTTACTCGCCCTGACAGATGACAGATTAGGAAGACATCGCCGGCGGCTACCTCATTGTCGACTGTCAGATGTTTTGCTGGGTTGAAGATACCGCGCCCTGTGATATGAAGGATGGATCTGTTTTGTTTAACGGTTAAAACTAAATGGTAAATTTTGTTCAAATTTAAATAAAACTAATTCAAGATTTCTTCGAATGACTATAATTATTCAATGGTATACTTTCAATGACCCCTAAAACTATTATAAAATTGGTGGTTATTTAAATTAAAAAAACCTGTTTTCATATTGATTGAAAGCACTAAGCTCCATCGAGGAGTGTGCAGGACTGTTATGCTGCAGTGAGTTGAGTAGTTTTATCTTGCAGATTTTCCTTGATAAAAAAAAAATCTACAAAACAAACCAGCTTTTACAGAAAAACACATTGTGCAAGCATCCTACTATATGAACAAACCACGAGATCCACTATCTCCTCCATCAATTCCATCCTTAAATAATACGTGAACCAATACAACGTCTCCTTATTTATTTCGTATCATTTTTCGTCACAGACGCAATAGACAGAAAATGTAAGAAATATCGCTTCTGCTCCATACAATATCTTATTCACATTCGTGTGTCATACGGGCTATTTCTCCGTGACATGTCTCTTACAGATTTATGTGTTTTCCTACGTGTTGACGTCGCTGTTTTTAAGTGTATCTGTTTGAGATATTTATGTAGAAATCAGGTTTTTCATAAGTGTTATTAGGTACTTGAATTGCATTTACAGGGTGGTAATTTTTAAACTAAGTGCCGAGAACTGGACCATTTTTGCTTGGACTCACATATAAAAAATATATATATATGTCGGATTCGCTCACTAGTACGACACGAAACGAATCGCAAGCGCGCCCTGGTGACATCACGTGATCTACCCACTCTTAAGCGCGCTTCTCCAGAGTCGTGATGTTTTGAGCCCATGGCGAGGAGGACATTCAGGGTCTGATTGCATCAGAGTTAAGACGTTGCGGAACTGTACTCGATTCGTTGTGCTCATTGATTATACGTTGTAGTGATTGTGTCTATTTGTGATTTCATTAAACGCTGTGTGTTTTTTGCACGATACCCAACTTCTGCCCACATGATGACCGAATCTAACGGAGTAAATCCTGACGATCCGACATAATATAATATATACAGTATGTAACAAAAATCCTGTTAGTCCGTCGACAAAAATTGTTCCTTTTAGGGACGTATACATTTAACTACAAGCACAACATTGGTGGAATTATAATTTAAAAAAATAAGTATTGGCTAGTCGAGAAGCCAAAATCAAAGAACGAAAAAGGTTAGAAATCAGTTAAACATTACAAATATTAATAATTAAAAATTTATTTTAATTATTTTTGTTGAATAGTTTTTATAGATGACTTGCTTTATTACGTATGTATACCGATTCTTAAAACGTAGCTAGAAGGAACAACAGGGTTTTTGTTACATATTGTATAATAAATAAATTATTATTATTACTATATATCAAATCACAACTGCAATAATTTTTAAAATTGTTTAAAACGGTTATTAAATGACAAGTTGACGTAGTGTGTCAATTTGATAAACAAGAGACAGAGTTCTGCATCCCCCTTCTGAAAATACAGGCGCTACGTTATGTTAAGTTATATTATATGTCATCATCATCATCATTTCAGCCGAAAGACGTCCACTGCTGGACATAGGCCTCCCCTAAAGGGGGGGTTTGCCATAATCGCCACGCTTGGCATATATTATAATATATGTATATGGAATTAAATAAATTATACTAACTAATAAAACACTCATAAGACTACTCAAACACAGTCTTAGAACTCGAAAAAATATATTAAAATGGTATTTCAAGCCAGTACTAAGATTTTCTCGTTCGTGTCGCTGCAAGCCGCACCAAATTTTGTAGGAGCCCCGAGCCACCAAAGGAAAGGGTATGAGACTAGGATCTCGAGACATATGAGACATGTCTCTGAAGAATTTAATATCTAACGTTGCCCGAACATACCGCGTATCGATTCAGTGAAATTTTAGCTGTACGAGCATTTTTGAAGTGTCTTAACAGAAGTTTTTGTTTTGCTTTTAGGTAATAAAAAACTAGGTGCTGCGGGAGAGGTGCATCAATAACACACTTCTTTGGAATTAAATAATACTTATAATAGTTTTACACTGAAAAAAACCGGTCAAGTGCGAGCCGGACTCGCGCACCGAGGGTTCCCTACGTATATATGATGTTGATGATTTCTGAAAAACTGTGGTATTTAGAGACATAGTTTTATTTTTCCTGTAATTCAATTCATTTATTCAATAACAATTTTCACATCGTGTCTGAATTTCTATAACTAAACATATTACATGCATGCAATCAATATTTAAATCATTATAATTATACAAAATCACATAAAAATAAAAAAATAAAAAACAAAAATAAAAAAATATAAAAGTAAATGTCATAATTCATAAGTCAATTCATAAAAATTAATTATTCATTTCAAATCAATAAAATTATGTTACTTCAACCTTTGTATTAATTTATAAGTCATCAATAGAATATAGACACTTATTTAACAAGAACCGTTTAAGCTTAGTCTGAAACCCACTTGTATAAACTAGACTTTTTAACTCTATCGGCAGTTTATTGAACATTTTTAATGACTTGTGGTAGGCGCTATGCTTTACCACGTTCAGGTGAGACACTTGCTTCATCTGGAGATCTTTTCTTCTTGTACTCTCCCTGTTTTGCCTTTCATCTTCAGTCTCATATTCAAAGATATATTTTGATAAGTAAGTAAGTAGGACCAAAATGTACAAGCTTGGGACTGTCAATATATTTAAGTCATTAAAATGTGGCTTGCATGATTCTAGCTGTTGAATTCTAGCTATGGTTCTGACTGCTCTTTTCTGAATTACAAAAGCTTTTTGAGTGTTGTAACCATAACTTCCTCCCCAGAAAAGTATGCTGTATCTCAGTTTCGACTCAACTAATGCGTAATAGACCATTTTTAAATGTTTTATGGTTACCTCGTTTCTTAGACTTCTTAGTACGTAGCACGCAGAGCTGATTGTTTTCTCTAGGTGTGTTAGCTCTTGTTTCCACTTTAACTGGCTATCAATGTGAACTCCCAGAAATTTAACCACTGGGACCACGTTCACTGTTTCTCCATTTATGACGCAGTTAATGTTATCTTTATTTCTGGAAGTAGAACGAAAAAGCATAACATTCGTTTTACTGGCATTTACTTTAAGACCGTTAACAGAAAACCAGCTGTGGAAGATATCTAAGGTTTGATTAACTATGGAATTAAGATCGCGTATATTGTCAGCCGAAACAACTGCGTTTGTATCGTCGGCAAACACCACAAGCTGGATAGATCCAGCAGCTTTTCTACTCATGTGTTGTATAAGGTCATTAACAAACGCGATAAAAAATATCGGACCCAGTATGGAGCCTTGTGGTACGCCAGTGTGCACAGGAGACAATGGAGACCTATATGTTTCTTCACTTGGATATTTTTTACCAGAAGAATTTGTCTGTGCTTTGATCTCCACGAACATATTCCTGTTGTTTAAATATGACGTGAGTAGTGCCAATACTTTGCCTCTGACACCGTAATGCTCAAGTTTTTCTAGCAGTAATTTATGATCCACCGTGTCAAATGCTGAACTTAAGTCTAAGAAAAGCCCAGCTACTTTCTTTTTGTCATCCAATCTGCTAACTACATCCTTAATTAGAGTCGATATTGCGTCTTGTGTCCCAACGTTTTTCTGATAACCAAATTGTCTTCTACTTAACACTCCATTTAGGTTAAAATGTCTGAGTAATCTAGTTTTAATTAGCTTTTCAAGAATTTTTGAGTGAATAGGTAGTAATGAAATTGGTCTGTACATCTTTGGGTCTGTTTTAGATCCTTTTTTGTGTACAGGTATTATTTTGGCTATCTTCAGTTGATCTGGAAAAATTCCTTCGTCAAAACACTTATTATAAAAAATGCTTAAAGGTTCCGCTAGTAAATCTATATTGTCTTTTATTACCGATATATTTATGTCATCATAGCCACAAGACTTTTTGTCGTCCATTTTTTTTACCATTTTGAATATCTCAAAGGGTGTGACAGGGTCTAGGACAACGTCATTGGTTACTCTTTTTGCACTTTTACGTAGAATATCCATAGCAGGCACTGTGCATGTAATAGTTGACGAATTAAAATTGAACTGCTGGGCAAAGGTATTCACAATATCTAATGGTTCTGAGATAATCTTATTATTTGATTTTAAAATAATTTTTGTATTGTTTTTGACACTCTTATTTCTATGTTTGTTTATAACTTTCCAAACATCTTTTGAGATGTTCGTTGATTTTGCTAATTCAGATTGTACTGTTAGCTTTTTGGCCATATTTATTACTTTCCTGTACAGAGCCATGTATTTTTGCCTATAATCAACCACAGTGTCATTTTGTCTATTCCCTTTGCCAGCGCATATAAATCGTTTCATTTTACTAGAAACCTTTACTCCCTTAGTGACCCAGCGTAGCTGCGTATTACGCGTTGAGTGTACCAGCAGTTTCCTTTTTCTAAAACAGCGTGTGAACATTTCTTCGAATTGCTTTAAAAATGAGTTTATTCCGAAATCACTCCAGTCTTGATTTAATAGTACATTCCTAAAGTTTCTTCTTGTATTTGCATTAAAAATCCGTTTGGTAATTTCAACACTACTGTTTTTTATCTTCCTACATAGTTCGTTACTTCTGAATACTGTACTGCAAAGTAATCCTGCATGTCCATCTGCCAAGCCATTGTGGTCAACATCGCAACTTATCACGCAATTGTCTGGCAAATTGGAGAAGACATTGTCTATACAAGATCGTGAGTCATTTCGAATAAATGTAGTCGAACTAATTAAAGGTTTTAAATTTTTGTAAAGATTAAAATTAATTTTAATCTTTACAAAAACTTCTAACACATGGAATAATTTCAGATTTTATCTATGCAAACTTCGGAGATAAGGTGGGGCTGCTTAAAAAAAAAATGAGTATGTGCAAACACCGCTCTTTCATATGATACCTCACATGCCCTAGTAGCCAAACTTCAAATTTTTAAGACCCCCTTCAGTCCCTTTTGCAAAAAAAATGTATTTTTATTATTTCTTTCTTGTTTGCAAAATAGTTGGGCAAACATCATCTAAAACTATTCTAAATTTCAAGTTGATAGCAATAGTAGTTCTTGAGATAACCAGGTGTGACAGACCGACAGACAGACAGACAGACTTAGTCTCACCATTAAGGGTTCCTTTTTACCATTTTGGTACGGTACCCTAAAAAGAGTGTTTCCTCGCATCTTGACTCCATACGAGCCTAACAAGATCTTGACTTCTGAAGCTAGGAGAACTTAGTTAAATTATCATAATTCCGTCTACTAAGTGAATAATTAGTTTAATCACGGGTAGTTATTTAATTTAACTCAAATGTTGGCCAGTTTAAGAATGATATAATACTAACAAGTTGCTTATTACCATCAACTGAAATTATTATTTGATATACAAAAGTGAAGAAGTAAAATCAAACATGGCATGTATGATGTAACAAAGACCGGTGATTATTCCGTACATGTCAAATTGTCAATATAAATAAAATTAATTTGTTCTTGCCAATATGCTATCTTGTTTATAGTAAATAAATAAATAATTATTCCAAATATTTTAATGCCAACTAAGAGAAAATGTATCTTACTTAGTTAGCTCGCATTTTTTTCAGTGTACATTTTCGTATAATAATATAATATCATAATAATATAATCTTTATTGACATAATTATGCATACATTTTTATAAATTCCCTAGCTCCTGCGCTAGTATACTGTATTACAGTTCATCATCATCATTTCAGCCGAAAGACGTCCACTGCTGGACATATGCCTCCCCCAAATAGGAGGGGGGGGACTTACCATAATCGCCACGCTTGGCAGGCGAGTTGGCGATCACAGTATGGTTTTAAAAATGCATAGAGAACGCTGCTGCCCATTCTCTAGTAAGTCCCTTAGTCGCCTTTTACGACACCCACGGGAAGAAATGGGATGGAGATATTCTTTACGTCCGTCACCAAACGGGAAAGTATTACAGTTACTGTGTTATAATATATCTCTCGAATCATCCCAATTATCCAATAAAATCATCAGAAATCATCCAATATCTATCTCGTGATCGAATCAGAAATGAAGAGATCCGCAGGCGAACCAAGGTAACCGACATAGCCCGAAGAATTGCCAAGCTTAAGTGGCAGTGGGCAGGGCACATTGCTCGCAGAACTGATGGCCGATGGGGCCGAAAGGTTCTGGAGTGGTGATCGCATACCGGAAGACTTGTTGGAAGGCCTCCTACAAGGTGGACCGATGACCTTGTGAAGGCCGCAGGTATCCGCTGGATGCGGGAAGCACAGAACTGGTCGAAGTGGCGGTGCTTGGGGGCGGCCTATGTCCAGCAGTGGACGTCTTTCGGCTGAAATGATGATGATGATGAATATATCTCTTGTCATACGATTTCAGCTCTACTGACCCTTACTGTTTTTCATATATTCTTCACAGAAATCAATGTCTATGTCGTATTTATGCCATCAACTTATAACAGGAGCAGTGGTGGCCCAGTGGTAACGGCCGCCACTTACGAGTGTAGGTCGTTAGTTCGAACCCAGGCAGACGCTTTACTTTGTGTAAATTATTTCATCACCACTGCTCTCAAAACGGTGAAGGAAAACATTGTGAGGAAACCGGCATGTCCTAGAAACAAAAAATGGAAGACATGTGACATCTACCAAACCCCACTGGGCCCGCGTGGTGGATTACGGGCCACTCCCTCTAACAGAGAGGATGCCTGTGTCCCAGCAGTGGGAACATTATAGGCTGATTATGGGTTGCATGCTAAAACCATGTCAGGCTATAGCCTCTACATTACCTGTGCTAATAACTAATAATGTACCTATACAAAATATTGTAAAACATTTTAAAAGAGTAACGGTGGAGTTTCTTGCCCATTCTTCTCTATACAAAACTACGTTTTGGAAGGGGTGACTAGAATCATTTTTTTTTTTTTGTAAACCACGTTCAAAAGTGCCTTAAACGTGGCTATTTGAAATAAATAATTTGACTTAACTTAGTTATCATCAAGGACTATTTAATTTATGAAATACTAGCTGCACCCCGCGGTTTCAAACGCAGAAGTCTCAATCCCGTGGGAATATCTGGATAAAAAGTATCGTATGTCCTTATTCTTGTTGTATCTAGATTAAGCGCTATATTTAATGTGAAAAAGTATGAAAAGTTTGATGAAATAAATAGATTTAACTTTCTTTTTTTTTATCCAGGTCGTGGTCTACCATGTGCCAAATTTGAACATAATTTATGACACGATGGATTAGCAATATACTTCAAAATCATTCAGATAGTGATTGATAGTGTGTTACGTAATTAGGATGCCGATGTGAAGAAAATAAGCCTGACTTATATACAAGATTATCAATTACTAGCTTTTGCCTGCGACTTCGCCCACGTGAAGGTCGGAAATTATCCCACGGGACCGTATTATCGGGATAAAAAGTATCCTATGTCCTAAACCAGATCATGGTCTACCCATGTGCTAAATTTCATCCAAACCGTTCAGCCGTTTTAGCCTGAAAAAATAAACAAAGAAGTAACAAACTCTTGAAAATAAAAAACTTTGAATTTAAAAATAAGTTTATTTCATAAATCTTATTTGGCTTAAATTGCCTGTCGAGGAGTGTCCATTTAGGCTTAGAAAATGCCTGTAGTTGAAGGCTCCTCTTCCCTTACATTATATACGTACGAGTACAAACAGGAATACAAAAAAAAACAAAGAAAAAATTAAAACAATTTTACGAGAGTGTGTTTGTGTGTGTATTTATAATATTAGTTAGGATTAGGATAAGTTAGGATTAGTATTATCATTAATTTATTCAATGAAATACTCCACAATAATGATGACACTAATCTTGAATGCGGGTTAGATGTGCTGATCGCATTGAGTTTTTCGAAAACTGTAATAATGAAACGCCTTCTGCTATACGATTATGAAAAAAAAAACCCCAAGTGCGTGTCGGACTACACACAGTGAAGGGTTCCGTAGTTAGGATAAATTTATCCCCGGAACGTTCTTCCATACATCGATATATGCCACGGTCAATTTTCCAACTACAAATGTAAGTTTGTAATGGCATTTTTTTAACGTGATAAAACTACAAATTAATGGTTCTCGGACTTTTTCCTTTACGTGCTATGAGACCTTGCTTCTTGCCTAATTTCATGATTGCAGGTCAACGGGAAGAGTACCATAAAGGTTTGATTTATCTGCGAGTATCAAAATAATTATGTAAAAATTGTGTAATAAATCACCGTATTTTTTATTGCGTTGACTTAATTAGAAGCTTGATTTTTTTTTGAGTTCCAAGAGATTGTAGACCTCCTACTTGATACCTCCACGCATTCCTGAGAAAAAGGGTCTTGACAGACTGACATACAGACGGACAACGAAATGATCCTATAAGGGTTCCGTTTTTCCATTTGAGGTACGGAACCCTAAAAACACAAAAAATAACCCCCTTTCCCCCCTAATAACCAAATCACTTAGCGACAAACCCACTTCCCAAAGGCCACCATTTCCTTTATTACTTTTTTTCCTACCAATTATTTCGAAAATCTAAACCACTTCAGACATGCAAATCCCTCTGTATGTAATAAATGGCTGGTTGTATTTTACTCGAGACGGTAGTCGTAAATCTGGTGGACCTTGATTGGAACCTCGAAGGTGCATTAGGATAAGACACCACACACATATGTTAGGAATCGACAAGGACGACTGATTAAAATCACCTGTTTTGTGGTTTGTGGGCTGTGAGATAAAAATACGTCGAAAAGGGAAGGTAACGTAACCGCGTTTCCGCCTACCAAAGTCTTAAGGCTCCTGCAGTCCGGCGCGACTTGTCGCGCGACGGGAAAATTTCCATGAAATTTTCATAGAAATTTAGCACCGGTGACGCATCGCGCAACACGTCACGCCGGTCTGTAAGAGCTTTTACAGTCAGGGAAATAATTATTTGTTAGGCATATTGTCACCCTACGTTATTCCCGTGTTATAGCTATTTTATAGATACAACTATCGAAGAATGACAGTAATTGTGGTTTGAATACAGGGAAATTAATATTTCAATTTTAAGTATATTTAGTAATTGTGATTTGAATAATTTTAGGTAAATTTAATAAGCTATAGAAATAATAAAAATATCAAACATTTTCAAAGGTATTCTTTTTAAGCTGAAAATTTGTACAGAGATTCTGAACCTGATGCACTCTTCACCCTGTTTGTATGGATATACCCTTTCCGTAACACGCTGTATAATAAAAAATGCCAAATAAGAGTTAAATTTTTGCAAATATTTTTTTGTAAACTATTAAATAAACTTAAAATTGGTAGTCACTTTGCTTAACAATTAATTTCCCAAACTTTGTTTTTATTTCTTGCGTGATGTCGTTCATGAAAAAAAAAATCTCGGCCAAATGCGTGTCGGGCCACGCATAATGAAGAGGTTGGGATGAATTTACCCCAAGAACAAACTTAATATTGTATATGAAAAACATGTTCTCATAATCATTAAAACTGCAAATGTCAGTTGGTCGGCTATTTCTTGTTAACTGTAAGCCTACTTAGACGGTTTTGTTTTTACTTCGCTATTGCCGTGAAAAACCCCCATGGCCCATACAGTTTAGAACAGTAGTTATTAAACTTTAGTATGTATGGAACAGCAGATTTTTTTTCAGATTAATTTTGAAACACGCAGGAGTGTGATGTAAGTGTATCCTTAAGTTTAATCCAACTGATTAGATGTTTAATTTAATACAAACAATCATAACACAAAAAGCAGCCAAGTGCGAGTAGACTCGCACATGTAGGGTTCCGTACCACTGTACGGACGCTGTGTCTCGCATTACACAGGTGGTCTGCACTCATCACAAAAATATAAAATCTTTCGAAGAAAAGCGACACGAAGCTATTATCAAATACGCAGAGAGACCTTGGCCCTCCTGCACGTGTACTTATTACATTGCAGGCCAACTTTACTGTTCCAGTTGCGACCAGGTGTTCGAAACGAAATTCGGTCTAACGACTCATCTAAGGGCAAATACAAGGTATTGATTTCCAAGGGTTGCCGTTATCGAAATCGATAAGGACTATATAATAATTATATACAATATTTTATCACAATTTTTTTTTTTTTATAAAACACGTTTCTTGTATGAGGACACCTTTAATTTTTAACTTGTTTTATTACTTGTTGTAATAGCGGCTATAGTAGTACACACTCGAATCTACCTATTACAGTTCAAAAGATGCAGCCCTGTGACAGACGAATGGACGGACCGACAGTTGAGCCTTAGTAACTGGGTCCCGTTGGCATCGTTTGAGACATAATTTCAGCCGAAAGACGTCCACTGCTGGACATAGGCCTCCCCCAAACGGGGGGGGGTGGGGGGTTGCCATAATCGCCACGCTTGGCAAGCGGGTTGGCGATCGCAGTATAGTGTTAAAATGCATAGAGAACGCTGCTGCCCATTCTCTAGTAAATAGTCTCTTAGTCACCACGGGAAGAAATGGGTTAGTGCTATTCTTTACGTCCGGCACCACACGGACATCGTTTAAGTAAGTAACCCAAAAATAAATAATAATAATACAATCCTAAAAACAATAATTTGGTTAACAATTTCCTCGAAATTATTTTATATTTTATTTATTTTATTTTTATTGAAAGGAACAGCAAACAGTTATATTATAAGAACTTACAACTAATTTAACATAAACAATTTAAATAATAATAGAACCCACAACGCTGTCCACAAGTAGACATAAAAGTAAAGTGGAACGATATAATCGCTAGGAGTTTCAGTCATTACACAACCAAGAACCGCTCGTACTGCTACTAAGCAGTACCAGCAGTTCCTAGCTGTGTAATGACTAATGAGCATTAATAAAGTTAAATAATTTGATAAAGGTTACATAATAATTATAAAAATATGACCTTATATGGTTTGATGATTTTCAGAGAGAACACAAACATTGGCTTTTGAATCTATTCATTGAACAATTGAAGATGTCATTATTTACAAAAGTGCTATTGTATGAGTCAACCATACGGTGGACTGGTGAGCGCTGGCCAGAATTAGTTCGACATGAGTTCACTGCAAAAAGAGTACCTTGTTGAACATAATAACCAATAATATCCCATTAAAATACAATCGAGCTGCGAAAACCCTCCATTAACTAGTTCAAGCGAGAATCCAACCTGATGTGTATCAGTTAGCAAAACTCTTTTCGGCGCCATTCTTTCTTTCTTTTGAACGGCTGGTGACAGGCCACTAATGGAACGATACTACGGATCCGTTCCGTACTTACGTTCAGAAATGAAATAGTGGGGCTCTTTAGTTTAGCCTTTTTTGTACTCCTTCGAAAGTAGTTTTTGTTTACTAGGATATTAGCTGGTATTTATTGGTGAATAATGAAATTGGTATTTGTTGTGGCGTATTTTATAGATAATATTTGTGTGTGACATGGTGACGTGCATTATCGAAAGCACAAAAAAAAACTCCAGCATTTTGTTTTTCTTGGTCGTCTTTTTTAATCCTTAATTATTTTTATTTTTTTATTTAAGCAATCATTAGGAATATAAGCTGGTAATATAACTATAATAATAATATAGCCAATATTTATTCATTCAACAGAACAGGGGGCTTAAAATGGACGTTTTGGCAGATTCATAATATGATCTGCGTACAATTCATAGCACGCAATTCATCAGTTTGACAGTTTTGTATGGAGTTTCGTAAAATGGTCCACAAAATAAGAATTGATTTATTGAAGTCTAATGTCAAATAGCAGCTCAGCTCTCTTTGTCTCTGTCACCTCTGCCCTAGACTAAGTTCAATAGCAAAACCATCCAAAATAAAAAAAAAATAAAAAAATTAGCTTTTGTAATGTTTTCAAATTACTGTGTTAATAGGGATGGGAGGACCGTGCAGGCCTGTCAACAAGTGCCAGGTACTTTGGTAAAATAGACAAGAATCTATATAAAATATCATTAAAATAATAAAAACATATCCAAACCAAATGCCAATAAAACAATAATCCCAAAATTGTGCCACTAACTAACAAGCAACACGTAGCGAAATGCAGGATAACTAGTTTGTTTACATATAATCATTCGGTTCAAATAAACCACGTTCAACAACACAACTTTACCGAATATGAACGGTTCAAACCAGTAAAAACTTTACCTGCTAGAAACCGGTAAAAAAAAAACCATCACTTTAGCACTTTTCATTTCTGCAATTTGCAACTGCAAGACCGTAGAGCCAGTCTATGCCCGCCCGCCCTACAGTGCGCACGTTGGGCGGGGACGTACTTAACGTAACGTGTAACGTGAACGTTTACGTTTTGATCGCAGTTTGAAGTTGACGAGTGTTGTGCTGTGTGTGAACTGATTGTGTGAAGATTTTGAATGTATGTACTTAAAACCTACTTGGATTTATTAAGTAGAGATTTGTTTTTTTTTTTTGTTTTATATGGGTTTTAGAATGTGCAGTATTTTGGTCAATCATTGGTCCAAAGTAAGATTTTATGGTTAGTAGCCGATCAATGCCAGTTACTGCCGAATGCCTGAGATAAAGTATGTTTGGAATGATAAAATAAAGTCTAAACAACATAATAAGCGATAGCAAAGTTTTGTAATATTTTTATTGACAATATCCCAGTGAATTTATCCCTAAAATATGCTTCAAGAAGAGTCATAAGCTGGTATGTTATTTATTAGTAGAATCAAGATGTTTGAGGCAACGATTGCAATCGAACACGTTTGCTGACCTAGCGATACAATACGGTCGCACTAAATGCGCCGTGAGCTCAGTGCATTACGGACAGCAATCGGGAAATGAAATGAAATGAAATGAAATCGTTTATTCTGTAAATAGGATATTAAAATCACTTTTACACGTCATATAAAAAATAAAAAAAATCTAGATGTAGCCGACATTTCCTATCTGACTACCCCTGAGAAGAAATGGCGAAACAAACTCAGGGGTCAAAGTCTCTTTTAAAGTCCAGACATAATCTTGGTCAGATCATGTGAGGACCATGTAGATCCGTGTCTGAAATGGTCTTTTGAGGAAAGAACCACGCAAATTTGAGCGGACCTGACCAATCAGTGTAAGTATTTGTCAGTAATCGTGCAGCTCAACTCAAAACTTAAGGAGCTCAACGACTCGACGAACAGTACCAAAAAAAGGACATTTGGGTAGGCCGCATAAAGCGCTCAAAATGTCAGACCATCATTAAAACTTAACTGAGAAAAGAAAGGAAAACATTTAAAGAAAAAAAAAATGACCCACAGGGTGCAGTCATTTCCATCATTTTCTTATTCTAGCGATAGCTTAGCCTAAACGATACCTTGTTAACTCTCTTACTAAGCAATAAACCTTTGAAGGTTATTTGAGTGTTTAACTTAGTAGCGTAGCGAATCCCACCAGGTACCACTTAGGTCGCGCCCCTACACAAGACTTTCATGAAGAAAATTGTTTCAGAGAGAATTATCTTGAACTGTATTCAGTTCAGATATCTTCCCACGCAAGGCGATGTCGAACACTTTGTGAAAATTGCTTTGAAACTTAAAAGAGTTCTAGTAGAACTTGCATTTATTTTCAAGAATCAATATTTTTGTAGTTTGTAATCAATTTAGCAGTTTTAATATACTCGTGATTTTCTGATAACTTTCAACTTCTCAAAGAAATAATTTGAGGAAAAAACTTTAAAAAAACCCATTACCCACTTATTCTGCACTAAAGCATCAAAAACAAATATAGGAGTAAACTCACCTCTCAATAGGCTCAGCCGAGAGATGAATTCTTATATAAAATCCACTCCACATGTTGACATTTATCATGACTCCGTAAATATTTTTAAATCCCAAATTTTAAGGTCCCAAAGCACGCAACCCATATAATATAATCTAAAGATTTGTTGTGTTAGTACGTAGGTATTTCTTGCAACCTTATTTCTTGTGTCATATAATCATATTGTACTTCTGTTTATATAGTTTGAAACCACATAATTTTTGTTTTTTATTTTTATAAGTTTTGTTTAATTTCGTTCTAACCTTAGTTTATCACTGTATTTGAGAATGCTGGTTAACCTGTTATTGGCAACTGTATAAGCTCATAACTGTTATCTACTTTTATTTGATATTTTGTATACAGAAGCTGTTGGTGTACCTTTATAAATAAATAAATAAAAAAAACTTGTCATTGATTGACCTTTCACCTGAAGATACAATCTATTTAGGTACTAATTAATGTTGGCTTTGTAAAATATACCTTCAAGATATAATAAACAAAATTCTTACAAATTTTTTCCCTCAGATTTTTCTTACATTCATTTTGAATATTTTTAGAAATTCCAAGTAGAGCCGCCAAGTATAGCTTGAACGCAATTTACTTTAACTACAGATGAATGCGTAAGTTACTCTTTGTATTCAGGGTTTCGAATACCTATACTTCTTGCTAAGTTTACCTCAAAGGTTTGTTTCCACACTACGGAGCCATTATCCGAAATTATTCATAAGAAGTTTTTTGAATAATGCAAAGAATCCACCGATCAATGTGCTGTTAAAAGGTTTTAATACGAAAAATAAACGTTTACAAAAAAACATTATACTGTCTGCATATATTTTGTTTTAAGCGGACCTTTTTGCTCTGGCTAACTTAGATAGCTCACTAAAAACAAAGGGGCCAGGAAAATATTAAAATTTTAATAACCCATCAAAGTTGGCACTCGTCTCAAAATTAAAACGCAAACCGTTTGATGTCAAACAAACTTGATTTTGTACTAATCAAAATTTCATTATTGTTAATTAGTTACTAATTGAGAGTGTTTACACAATCTGTCACTAGATGGCAGTGGCAATCAACGTTAGCATTTAATTTATTTGAATTTGATTAAATAGTACCGTGGATTGTTTGAGATTGTGTGTTTTTAACGACTTCAAAAAAAGGAGGTTAGGTATTTATTAAATATGTTATATTATGTATGAATGTGACTTCAAATATTCGAACATTCCTTGGGATTTTTTTTTCTCTTTAGGGCAGTTTTTATAAATGTACTAGCTTTTGCCAGTGGCTTCGCTCGCGAGGAGGTCGGAAAGTATCCCACGGGAACGTCCTACCGGGATAAAAATTATTATATTTCCTAACCTTCTGCCCGCGACTTCGTTCGCGAGGAACTCGTAAGACACCACAATAAACTTAAATAACAGCCACATTTTTATAAAACTTCCCTGTATTCTACGTTTGTAGTTTTGGTCTCAGCAGCCAAAATATAACAAAGAGAGCCAGGACTGTTGATGCGGGAGCCAGCGACGTACAGTTGACCATGTGAGACGCAGCTCGTCCTCAGGTCGACACCCGCAGCCTTCAGTAGCAATTTCGCATTGCTTGTGAAGTTTTTCGTTTTTAGCGAAGGAATTAACACCTGTGGCTCTGCATATACTACCTAACAGTGGCGACGGGTGATTTTATGAGAGAGGTAAGCCGGAGCAAAAAATATGCTTACCTATGATGTCACCTAGTGAACAATATTTTGGACTTTTGAGCCTGCAGGGCCCTATTTACATTCCTTTCCCCTACTTTATTGGTAAAACAAAGCTTTTGTAGGTCAAGCAAAGTTCAAAGCTTTCAGCCATACATTTCACCTTGATTTTAGTGGCGTGCGTATTTCAAGATTTGCAGGGTGGGAGTTTAGGATGCAAGAGCGGGCGAAGCAAGCTCGAAAGTATTAGCTACGGGCGGCTAGAAGAGTGATTGTATCAAGAAAATAAGGCAACCCCGCTGCTTACCAGCGGCGGCCTTAGGCATTGCGAGGCTCCGAGCGGCAGATCTTTGCGAGGCCCTTGTCGTTTGCGTAAAGTGTGATATTTCTGTTGATTAATTAGAAATATAAGGCCCACCCGCCCCGATATACAAAAAAAAAGAATTAAGAACTACTGACTGTCATAATTTCCTAAGGGAAGCCGACAGGAATCGGCTTATTAGCTAGCTGCGCCACTACTACCTAATGGCAAATACTGATACGCTGTTGCATTCTTACTAGTGACGAACAACTATCACTAAAATAATATATATGTATGACGGCACGGTCGGCGCAGTGGTTAAGCGATTGACTGCTGCGCTGCGCGTCGCGGTTTCGATTCCCGCACGGAACAAATATTTGTATGACCTACAAGTAGTTTTTCCGGGTGTGGCCGTTTGTGTATGTGAATTTAAATGTTTGTAAAAGCAACCACAATACAGGAGAAATTCCTAGTGTGGGGCAACGTTTAAAAAAAAAATATAACAGTCGATTGTAAACACACGGGATTTATAATTAGCAGTCACCTAACCATAGATATTAATTTTTATTATAACCATAGATGATAACTTAATGTTTTTGTGTACGTTCTACGAACTAACTTCTAGCACATAATCCTAAACATCAGATGAAGCCTTTAAAATACCGGTAATTAAGAAAATAGCGGGAAGTTAGTATCTACTACTTAGTCTTGGATAGTATTTTTTTTTTTCTAGCAAAACATGTATTTTTACGATGTTTGTAAATATGTGAGGACCATGTATCTATCTCATAATTAAGTTTATTTATTTATACCAACGAGAAATATTACAATTGATCAAGTTATTTTTCATTGCTTCATTTTTAATTCTTTTTACCTATTGTGGTATAGTAATTTTATTCTAGGTGCATCGTCTTCACATATAATCATATAATTAATGTACTTAAACAGAATATTGTGAAACATTTTTAAAAGAGTAACGGTGGAGTTTCTTGCCCATTCTTCTCCATAAGAAACTACCTTTTGGAAGGGCCAACTAGAATCAATTTTTTTTTTTTTAATTCTTGATATTCAAAAGTGCCTTTTATGTGCCAATTTGAAATAAATAATTTGACTTTGACTTAAGTTATGGAGATTCATTAAAATCGGTTCAGTCGGATCATTTCGAAAAACAAGGGCTTGAAAGTTTGTATGAAATACCGTACGTAAGTACGTCGTAAACGCTCTTAAACATTACTGGCTAATGTGGTGTATTGTATCCCATGGCCTTCCTTTTTAACAGACTAACCAGGCCGAACACCGAAAACCAGCCCAAAAAGGAGGAGGTTATATTCATCTGTATGTTTTATTCATATTAATGTATGTTCACAGATTTCTCCGTTAATTTTGAACAGATTTTGAAAATTCGGTATTTGTTTAAAAGGGTATGCTCTAAAGGTGGTCTCATTGGTACCAAGTCAGAATCTGATGAGGGACAATCTGACGATTTGCCATGGAAATCGAGAGAAATCCTACAATTTTATAGGCACTCTTATAGCGATTTGGGTACTTTTATGGTAACCCGTGCATTTGCTCTCGGAAAGTACCATTTACTGTAGTGAAACTAACGATGAAGACCACAGAAGGTCTCCGGAACTACTTAATCATAAGTATTTCATGGGTTGCGATTCGTTTTTAATATGTTTGCGAAGCAAGTTATGCTCGTCACAATGCATATGGTGAAGTGAAGCTGATGGTAACTTCAGCATCAGCACCAGTTCTCCTGGTTCTTACCAGGAGAACTCCTCAACAATTAACGTCCCTACATCGGGAAAAGCAGTATTTAGTAAACGGTGATGACCAGTTGACATTGGGCTATTGATAAATTACAAACTGGCCCACTAAAAATAAGAACCAGGAAAAAAATACAAAAAAAAGTATTTTACAGTGTAGTGTTTTTCTTTTTTGGATGTCGGTTCTTTTTTTTGTTAAGAAAAAATGTTTTTTTTTTTAAGTTAACTTACTTCAGAAATAAAACTGCCATACTTAATGCCTGCCATAGGTACTCAAATAACCCAATGACACACATCCTAGCTCAAACCAAGTTTGCACAAAATTGGCAGCACAAGTTAACAGCGGGGTTTATCAGATAACCTGCAGCTCTGTCTGTCCAGTAACCCAATTGCCAACGCCAATGTCCAATGATTGGCCCCAAGAGTCTCGTTCGCACTTCCACTGGCCATCCGAATTTCTGACACCGAGGAAAATGTTATGAGATTTTCATGGAAATTTCAACCTACATAGAAATATTATAAACGGAACGGATTAAAACAGTAGATTTATTGGATTAAATATTTTACAACTTTAGCTAAGTTGTAAAATATTTTTGAATGAATTTTATGTATAGCTTGTTTAGACTCCCAATTATTCTCAGTTAAAATAATAAACGTATTTTCTTTCTTTTTAGGGTTCCGTACCCAAAGGATAAAACGGGAACCCTATTACTAAGGCACCGCCGTCTGTCTGTCTGTTTGTCCGTCTGTCACCAGGCTGTATCTCGTGAACCGTGATAGTTAGACAGTTGACATGTTCACAGATGATGTATTTCTGTTGCCGCTAAACAACAAATACTAAAAAACATACTAAAATAAATATTTAAGGGGGCTTCCATACACCAAACGTGGTTTTTGTTCGTTTTTGCTCGATATTGATAACGGCAACAGGTAGACGCTTGAAAAATTCACAGAATCTTTAGTTATACTTTAAAAATAGATAATTAAATTAAAATAAAACAAATATTTAAGGGGGGCTCCCATACAACAAAAGTGATTTTTTTGTAGTTTTTATAGATAATGGTACAAGAAGATGGACAGTCGCTTCATATTTTTCCTCTATTTCTGGTCAAATAAAACACTTCTTCTACACACTGGCATTATAGACCATCCTCTCCTATTTCACGTGAGCAGTGGTGCAGTGGTAACGACCGCGACTTACCGAGTCGTAGGTCGTAGGTTCGAACCCAGACAGGCGCTTTTCTTTGTTCAAATAATTTCATCACCACTGCTCTCAAAACGGTGAAGGAAAATCGTGAGGAAACCGCGGCATGTTCTAGAACACAAATTTTGAAGACATGGGACATCCACCAATCCGCACTGGGCCCGCGTGGTAGATTACGGCCTACGCCTCTCTCACAGTCCCAGCAGTGGGAACATGATTATGCTATGTAAGGTCGTCGGTCCATCTAGCTGGGGGGCGTCCCACACTACGCTTGCCGATACGCGGTCTCCACTCCAGGACTCGTCTGCTCCACCGGCCATCGGCCCTTCGACAAGCATGGCCAGCCCACTACCATTTCAGCTTGGTTACTCTGCAGGCTATGTCGGTCACTCCGGTTATCTTCCGGATAACTTAATTTCTGATCTTATCCTTCAGAGAAACTCCGAGCATAGCCCGCTCCATAGCACGCTGAGTGACCTTAAATTTGTGGACCAGCCCGACTGTCAGTGTCCACGTTTCGGCACCGTATGTCATAACGGGCAGGACGCACTGGTTGAAGACCTTAGTCTTCAAACACTCAAAGGTGGCTGGGACAGACTGGATGCGGAAGGCGGAGGACAGGGTGTTGTG
Organism: Tiliacea aurago; assembly: GCA_948098905.1. Classification (NCBI taxonomy): domain Eukaryota; kingdom Metazoa; phylum Arthropoda; class Insecta; order Lepidoptera; family Noctuidae; genus Tiliacea; species Tiliacea aurago. Next base: position 25,362,843 of record OX402581.1, on the reverse strand, counting down.
GCGCAGCCTGGGAGAGGCCTATGTCCAGCAGTGGACTGCTATAGGCTGAGTTGATTGATTGATTGATGCTATGTAATGCTCTCCCATTTAATAGTAAAAACCTTCATACTGCTGTATACTTGCCATTTATTGATAAATAATCTTTATTATTTCCCTTTTTCAGAGTGTTGCTGCAGAGCGAAATATCACAGAGAGAGCAGTTTGGGTGTTGGTGAGTGTTTTATTATTCTATAGGTACATACCTTTTCATACCAACTATTCATGTATTTTTCATGGTAACTACGTCACAAGGATCCTTGTTTCATCCAGAAATAACATAAAAAATATAGTATGTAGTAAAAATCGTTTATTTCAAATTTATTATACGCAAAAATTATTTCTTGGAAGCATTGTTGGAAGCACACAAAAAGGTTTTTTCAAGGCTGTTTCTGACTTTCCACTAATTGATGTTAAAAATAAAATGGGTACAAACGACATTATTTTTACGTAAAAGTTATTGCGAGAAGCGACATCTCATTAAATAATATTATTTGTAAAATGGCGGTCAGAGCCATCGTTATGACAAACCAAATCTTCTTCCAAAGCGCTACGTATTGAGTTTCATCATTATTAATGTAAATAATTCTCTCCTATTGATCTAATTGGAAGTTCCTTGTAAAATAATGATAATGACTTTATCAGCAACTATATTTACTGAAACGTGCATTAAAATTCGAGCATTATTTTGACAACCTTCTTCGAGATAAATCGAAATTGCTGTACTGGCCAACTACGCGAGCAGCGGCCGCCAAAAGTTGTATGAAAAACAATTATGTCGTGTTTTAGCGGCCAAATAAATGACATAGTAAACTGATATTTATCGTGTAATTTAAAAATGGATCGATCTTTTACTCCGAAACATGGCAACCAAGGAGGTAACTTATCAAAAGTTTTATTTAAATTTCGAACTGGCTTGCGAATAGAAGCTGTTTATTGAAAAAAAAAAACAAATTAACACATTGGCGCGTGAAATAATATCGTTGATCGTCATTGAATCTGGATTTTTAAATAATTTACTAAGTTTGAATTTCCGCGCATTATTTGATAAAAGCACTACTATACAAGCCTTGGCCGCAACTAGGCATTGATGGAGATGGACTCACGTATGTGTGCTCAAGACCTCTTTTGCTGGCCGCTGCAGTAATGTAGGTACTATTTGGGGCCGCTTAACTTTTTAAAGATATTGCTAAGTTTTTGTATAATACTTTCTTGTCTACGTCACAAAATAGCCTCATTAAGAAAACTGATCTATAAGAAGACGGCCTCGTTGGTCTTGTGGTCGCAAGTGCTACTGCTGAGCATGAGGTCCTGGGTTCAAGTCCCAGATTAGGCAAAATTGTTTTTCCGTCTGGGATTTCTCAGTTGCAGCCCGGAGTCGGATCTGTGCCCGGTACATGGCAATAGGCTCGCCCTCTATTACATTGGACTTAAACATAATTGTCGAAATGTGGGTGTACTATATGTGCACCTCTGCCTAAGCTCGCGAAAGCTTACAGGCGTGATGTTATGTTAAGTTAATGTTTTATGAAAACCTTCCAAAAAAAAAATGGAAAGGTGATCATTTAAAAATCGAAGCACGTTATTGGCTTGTATCTGTAACCTATAAAAAAAATAAAAAAAACCGGCTAAGTGCGAGTCGGACTCGCATGAAGGGTTCCGTACCATTATCTATAAAAATGGCAAAAAATCACGTTTGTTGTATGGGAGCTAAATATTTATTTTATTCTGTTTTTTTTTTGTATTTTTGGTTATAGCGGCAACAAAAATACATCATCTGTGAAAATTTCAACCGTCTAACTATCACGGTTCATGAGATACAGCCTAGTGACAGACGGATGGACAGCGGAGCCTTAGTAATAGGGTTCCCATTTTACCCTTTGGGTACGGAACCCAAAAACCACCGACTTCCAAAAAAACACTAGAAGTGAAATAAAACTTTAATTTCGGAAGTCGGTGTCTTTGGTTTTGTATTTTCGTTTTTTGCCACCGACTTCCGAAATTAAAGTTAATTTTCAGTTTGTAGTGTTTTTTTGGAAGTCGGTTGTTTTTGTTTTGTATTTTTTTTTTTCACTTTTAGTTTCGGTACCTACCCTACACAAATTCAAATACCACTACCTGTTATGTAAATAACAGTGACAATAAGATATAACATCATCCACTTAAACTAGTGAGAAAAACTTTTGCTCATGGGAACAACAAACCAAAACGTCGACTTCTTGGCGGGAAAGTGAAGCGTCATGTTCAGCAGTTTGTTTAATTTTCCAAAATTTGTGTTTAGCCGAATATTAATGTGTAATAATGGTGGATTATTAACCATTAAGTGTTTGTGAACGTGCATTAGTGTAGGCAAATGAAACAAAACAGTGCAACTTCGCTTCAAGTTCTCTCAAGAAGTCCGCGTGAGGTCTCAGTAAAGTGCCACATCTTTACTGAAACTCAAGGGGAGTGGGTGGGGATATCATCATCATGCATTTATAATTCATTTCATCAATACTATACAAGAACTAAAACGTGACATTGGCTAAATGCACAAACCGTGCGAAGCCAGAAGGAAAAGAAAAAAAAAAAAAAAAAAATCAAAACGTCATCTGTGTATATATTTTATGTTTTTTTTTATTTTTTTCAAAAAGCGGTGAATCTTTTTCGAATACCTTTGAAGTATGACCTACCAAACAAAAAAATAATCATCATAATTGGCGGAGTAAACGCAACAAATACCAAAAAAAAAAAACTGTCGAATTGGGAACCTCCTCCTTTTTTTAAAGGTTACCCAATTCGAAGGAACAAACGGCAATATTCAGTATCACGTCACAGGATACATGCACCAGTTGTTGTCATGTACCGCCGAATTGGCACACCACGCCGTGTCACACGTCAAACGTGATGTACGAGCCGAATAAAATATAGGCAGAGGGCGTGACAGAAAAGATGACGTCATTCGTCAATGAACTGTCACTTTTTTGTGGCTTATACCCTAGTTGTTCCATTTTCGAAATTGTTTTTTAAACTGAATACTTTTTCGTTTTATTTTCGTAGTGTTCGTGTATTTTTTTTTATTGATGGTCTGGCAGATTGACGTTGATATTTTAAAAGTGTATGTCAGTGTGCTGTGTGTATGTATTTGTAAAAGTATTATAAATACATAAAAAATCGCAATTCACCCATTACCGAAAGGCAAAATCGACCTAAGACAAAGTTTTTAACAGCTGTGTTCGAAACATTTTTGATGTACATTTACCCTTAACCCGTCTCTACTACACGGGGTATAAATAACCCCAACCATAATAAAACGTTAAGCCGACGACTTTAATCACGGTGATAAAAATTTTACAGATATATTTACAGACTACGCGAGCCGTCGTCAAAATGGCCGTATGAAAAATTATTGTTCCTCATTAATAATTAGGGGAACAATTTTTATTACATAATTATAAGCATAAATTTGCCACTTTGCTCAGGTAAAGGCCTGTTTACTTTCTTTGTTACTGGTGTCTGCTTGCCTGCCTAACCTTTTCCGAATTACATAACTTGGCTCGGCTTCCATTATATATAAAACAAAATGTGTGTAATATTTTACTTACTTTCTTTTCAGTATACCTTTTAAACGCCATTTACAAGAAAATTAAATTGATTCTTGACTAGAGAATTAAAAAGCAAAAGTGCTTTTTAATGGCCTACTTGAAAAAAATCATTTTACTTTGACTTTGAATTGTGAAGTTGAATTTTCTATTACAAAACTAGCTATTAATTACGGTTCTAAAGATTCAACCGTGTGATAGACAGACAGACGGTTTGGTAATAGGGTCCCATTTTCACCCTTTGGGTACGAAACCACTAAAAACTAAATGAAACTGCAGCAAAGACACATCAATGCAAGAAATGGCAGAGTTCCCCCGAATCCCCAGACTTCCTCCTACGGCCCCGATACTGAACAGTAACTACCAAAGTACTGCAAGGGTTAATTTTATTACATTGCCCTAACTATAACCCTGTTCCCGTGTTAGTTAAACTTTATTCAATGTTTGTAATTGCTTTATCCCGTATTGAGGCTTGTATTTCTGTGTATCTGTTATCTGTTGGTATCGATTTCTTAATAAACGAACGTTTCTACGAAGAAAGTCAGGGGAAGGGAAATATTTACTCGTATGGTGTACATAATAAAGAGTTAGGAAAACATAAGAAGAAAATTCATTTATTTGCGATAAACATAACGCAAATAAAAAATACAAACACGAAAGAACAAGAATTATCATCATTTCGGCCGAAAGACGTCCACTGCTGGAGATAAGCCTCCCCAAGCACCGCCACTTCGGCCAGTTCTGTGCTTCCCACATCCAGCGGATTCCTGCGGCCTTCACAAGGTCATCGGTCCACCCTGTGGGAGGCTTTCCAACGCTACCCCTACTGGCACGCGGTCGCCTCTCAAGAACCTTTCGGCCTCATCGGCCATCTGTTCTGCGAGCAATGTGCCCTGCCCACTGCCACTTAGGTTTGGCAGTTCTTCAGTCTATGTCGGTTACCTTGGTTCTCTTGCAGATCTCTTCATTTCTCTTTATAATAAAGAGTATTCTATTCTATCGTTTTTTTACAGTTACAAGTTACATCATTTGTGTCAAACAAACACATTTGAATTTGTAGACCTAATAAGTGGGAAAATAAAGTAACTTGAAAGTATTTACCATCAAGGATCTATAATAGATGACCCGTCTATGGAAACATCTTTTTGTTTAAATCCAATTTTCAATCCAATCAGATATTATCTATGTGGCGAAATAATTTACTGTTGATGGAGCATAATCTCGTTGCAATAACAGAAACATTTCTTGATGAGTCGGTTGAAGACGCGGAACTAGCACCAGGAGACTGGAAACTTCTACGTCGTGACAGAGGCACGCCGTGTGGGGGGGTTCTACTCGCCGCGCGGTCGCCTGTTGTGTTGCGACGGCGCGCGGCGCCGCGAATTTGAAACAGACTGTGGTGAAGATCTATGGGCAAGTTTTGCGTGGTGTGGTCGTACTATTTACGTGTGTGCGGTTTACATTAAACCATGTGCTAAAGACGCGGACTATATGCGTTGGTTTTGTAAAGTCGAAAGTTTTGCATCTAACTTAAAAGGATCTGTTTTAATTTTAGGAGACCTAAATTTGAATAGTGCTTCTTTATCTATCGATAACTATTATTCTTACTTTTTATCTTTTTGTTGCCTGAATGAGAAGAATGTGGTGAGTAATTCGAATGGAGGTATGCTAGATGTGGTGTTGGTCCAAGAGAACGCTGGCACGATTAATACTTCTGTCGCTGTCACGGATGGCATAGTTAAACCTGACAATTACCACCCACCATTAGATATCGACATTAAAATTAAATCTACACGTACTTCTGATGTCATTGAACCAAGTAACATTGATACCAATAAAGACTGGAATTTCAAAAAATGTAACCGAGATAAGCTTTTTGATTTACTTTCAAAAAATTCATGGGAGAAGGTTGTACAGACTGACGATGTATATTTAGCTACAGAGTACTTTTATGAGTCAATTTATTCCATCTTTGATGCTTGTGTACCAAAGAAAAGACGCCCTAAAACCACAAGTAGGCGTTATCCGGTGTGGTTCACAAAAGACATAATTCAGGACACTAGACTTAAGCTCAAGTGGCATACTGCTTGGAAGCGCACTAAATGTACAGTAGCCCGTATGAATTTTTCAGATTTGAGAGCTAGCCTTAAAACACGGGTGGCACTTGCTTATGCATCATATACCAAAATGATTGAAAATAATCTAAGAGCCAATCCACGTGATTTCTGGCAACATATAGCCAGTTTACGCTCAAAAGGTGGTTTTGAGCCGAGTGTTACCTACAACGGCGAAAAATTTGCAGGTGTTCATGCGGCTGATGCCTTCGCTGATTTCTTTGTTAGCGTTTATCTTCCCGATGTTCCGCAACTTGATGTTGAAAAGGCTTCCCATTGTGATACTAATGTTAGCAGTAATTATGTAAATATATTTAAATTCACTCCTCAGGATGTCATGTCAGGAATAGGTAAACTCAAAGTTAGTAGTTCAATAGGGCCGGACAGCATTCCTCCAGAAATTTTGAAAACTTGTAAAAAACACTTTTGCTTGCCTCTATTTCATATTTTTAATCTATCATTAAAAACCGGAATATACCCACCACAATGGAAGATTTCAAGGGTCACTCCTATTCCCAAGAGTTTGAATAAAACATTAGTAGAAGAATTCCGTCCCATTGCCATTTTGTCATCACCAGCTAAAGTTTTTTAAAACATACTACATAACTATATTTATTTCCAAGTTGAAAAGTATCTGTGTAATGAACAACATGGTTTCAGAGCAAAAAGATCAGTAAATACTAACCTTCTTACCCTAATAGATTACATATCTAAACGATTAGACCGTGGGGGTCAGGTCGATGTCTTGTACTTTGACTTCCGGAAAGCGTTTGATAGGGTCAATAATGATATTCTGCTGGCAAAGCTATGTGCCATCGGATTTCCCCCAGGGCTGTTACAGCTCCTCGCTGACTATCTTCGCGATCGTCAGCAGTTTGTCAGACTGGGCCTTTATGAATCCCAGCCCTATCATACGCGTTCCGGAGTCAGTCAAGGATCAATTCTGGGACCGCTTCTCTTCTTGATAATGATTAATGATCTTCCTTCAGTTATTCATCACGCCAGAAGTTTATTATACGCAGATGATTTAAAACTCTTTTCCGAAATTAATTCTGAAGTCGATAGTCTGGCACTGCAGCGTGATATTGAGGCGATATTGGAGTGGGTTGTGAAGAACAAAATGGAATTTAATTCTTCCAAATGCTTCGTCATGAGTTTTACTCGAGCACGAAACCCTATCACCTTTACTTATAATATGAATGGTAGCGCTATTAATAGAACGAATCCGGAATGAAGGATCTAGGTGTCACATTTGATGACAAGCTAACGTTTCATGATCACATGGCAACGGTAGCAAATGATTCATTTAGGCGATTAGGTTTTGTTCTGCGCAATGCTAAAGATTTTAGCAACACCAGCGCTATTAAATCTATTTTTAATGTACTGGTTCGTACCAAACTGGAGTCCAGTGCATGCGTCTGGAACCCGCACGAAAAGAAGTACACTTTACTCTTAGAAAAGGTACAAAAGGCTTATCTTAGGTATCTATATAAACGTTTGAATGGATATTATCCTCTTATGTATCCCTCGAACTTTCTTTTTGGCTGTTTAGGTTATAACTCTCTCGAGGTTAGAAGAAAAAATTACCAAATTATTAATATGTGTAAGATCCTTCAAGGAAAAACAGATGCTCCTGAATTGCATGACGAACTGTCCCACCTTTTTTGCTCCGATGAACTATAACCGTAGCAGAAGGCACAGATTGTTCGCCGTGCCTTGGAGTCGAACCGTCGCTCGAGCCCAGTCTCCTGTCCCTCGCACGCTCTCTGCGCTCAACGCTCTCTTGGACGCTAAGCCTCACTGTGATGTGTTCGCGGATGAATGGAAGAAGATCTTGTCAACATGTCTGGAGTATTGTGAGATGAGCGTATGACTGTGGAGTAGCTGTATTCTTTTGTTTTTTTTTTTTTTGTACTAATATAGTGTGTTGTGTCTTTAACGAATGTAATTGGCCTTTGGCCGTTTTATGTTAAAGTAAAAATAAATAAAATAAATAAATATTAATAGACACGTAAATTCACGTAGGTATCCACGTCAAACAAAAGTGCAACACAACAACACGCAACATGTTTTGCAACTTTGTTTACCATGAATTCAAAGCTTAAATCAGTACAACTTAATCCGCAAAAGTTAATCCAAACACCAATTTACATAGCCACAGTAATCAAGTCGTCTACTTTATGAAAAAAATAATCTAAAAATAACTCTATTAAACCGTTATGAAAGCACGCTTCAATTACCGCTCTAGCATTCGCAGGGTTATCGAAAACACACTCGAATATCGACGTAATTTGTAAAGGTATAAGGTGTAATGTTGTGTGGGTGTTTACGTGTAAAAAGGGGTAAGTAATGAGTCACTTTAGTTTCAAATTGACTCCGGCGGGGAGCGCAATGGTAACGTTCCCCATTTGTTTTTAAAAATGAACGAAAATTTTGATTGGATTTTTTGATTAATTAGCTGAGAGGCGATGTTTTCATAAGAGGATACTGTGGTTGCAGTGTTAATTAATAAATTATTTTTTCAGGTGTACAAGTATTCGTCCATATACTATTACTTCATTAATACTTTTTATACATTTTTCAGAGTTTCAGTAGGTAGTTAATAATTAAAAGAGCGAAGGATTAATTGAACTAGAAGCGAGTCTTCATATGCCATGTGTTCTAGAATAGTAATAGATTGGGCCAAGTACAATTATTCTATTAAAATTAGAAACAATACGAAAACAATGTTTCATAGACAGTCTGTAGACCAATTTATTAAAACGCTTTTCTATCTAGCAAATGAGACAAGACTTCAAAAGTCATACGGAGCAGGAGCTCAGAAATAATACCAATCACCATTCTTAACACACCCAACAAACTTAATTATATTTACATCAACCCCATAATTACTTACGCTGCTAAACAAGCACCATGCACTCAAACCGCCCCATGTAGGATTCTAATTTCAAATTCAATCCTTCCATTAACAAACATATTTACAAAGAGCAACCACAACAAAAGAGGACCACTTACACGGACCTCACGGACCCCGTTCAACTTGTCGATTTAAAGGGTCCAAAAACCAGAATAATTTTCGGATAATCTACATAAGATAAAGTCCAATGTGAATGATAACGGAAAACGTCTATTTCCTATTAGAGGGAGGGACTCGGCCGCAAAATTTTGAAACGGACCAATTTGCATGTTAACACCGGACTCGACAATGCGATAATTGAATATTAGGGTACTCGGGTTTTCAATGTAATATATTCTCGTGTTCCGATCCGTCGTCTGTTTTAAATTTGTTCAGGGTTCTGTATATACGTGTAGGGAATGTAGGGATACCTCTCGGTGCCTCGGGCGGTGGAATACCGCTACAGTACGAGTACATTGCTAGTGATGAGGTTTCTACCGGAGTAGAAACACGCAAAATGGACCCAGTATTTTATACCTGAAACGGATTTTAGGTAAAAACCTGGATCCATTTTGCGAGTTACATTTTGTAAGTTCTTGTCTTGAATGGTTATAATATTTATTATTGCTAGCTGTTCCATTTTTTGTGTATGAAGTCTAAGAAGTATGAAGTCTTTTGTGTAAGAAGTCCATGTATGAAGACTCACTACTTAGTTTTCGCTTATGTTCTTCATACTCAAAACTTACAGACGAGCCGAAATAGGTAACTAAAATTTCTCTTGGAAATTAATTCCGATCGCTTTGCCCCGCTTGCACCTCAAATTACTAAATACGTTTAGCGCGAAACGAATTGAAATCATTGTTGTATTTCTGTCAATCGTTTGAAGATGACAGAGACAGAGATATGATTTAAATATGATTAGCTCTAAACGCATTTAGTGATTGGCTGATTATGCTTTAAGACTGAGATATATGCCAGTGGCCTTGAGTGGTTAGCTTGCGTGTTCTGTACTGAGCTCACGCAACGCGTCGTACGTTCAGCCAGTAATCTAACTCGCCCATCAAGGTGCGCTGTCCCCAATTTGACGCATTATTAATTTATTGTACACAAAACAAAAGGTATTTTAATAAAACGCGTTTATTAAAAGATCAATAATTAAATTATCTTCTAAATCGGTGAAGGTCTCAGAAAAATACGCTTGGTAGATTTTGCGAAATTCTCAGTTTTTTATCCGTGTTAGACATAACTTTACAAATTAATTTCACTATGTAATAATTATAAACATAATCTAAAATATTCACATATTAAGTTATTGAGAAAATGCTCTACTATAACATATATTTTTTTTCAAATCATTACCACTACTCGTTTAGACGTGATCTTCAGTATAAAATCATTAAAAGTCGGTTATTGTCGCCTTTAAGCAGATGTTAAACATAACATCAGATTCTTTAAAACGTTACATTTTGTTGAATTATTATCAAATAAAAGCAGATTAGCATGAATGGTAAACGCTAAACCCTGTATTCGTTCCAAATATTCCATTGGCCAAAACAATAATTATTCGTGTACAGTTTAGGCAACGTTTCTGTAATTCGATCATTGATGGTATTATTTGTCCTATTAGCATTTATACTGCTAATCTAACCGAAGATAATGACTGCGTTAGCTACACTTTATGGCTGCATAACGTTTTAAGCTAAGCTTTCGATACACTGTTTTTTTTTTCTTGAATTGACTATGGGTCTCATAGGGAAATTTGGTCAGCATGGCAGGTAGAACAACAGCCTAGGGCAGTTGACTAAACAAACAAACAATCTGTTGAAACACGAATACTCGAAAGACCTAGGCTACTGCTGGACACAGGCCTTCCCCAAAGGGGGGAGGGGTTGCCATAATCGCCACGCTTGGCAGGCGGATTGGCGATCGCAATATGTGTCTCTATGCAGTGTTAAAAAGCATAGAGAACGCTGCTGCCCATTCTCTAGTAAGTCCCTTAGTCGCCTCTTACGACACCTACGGGAAGAAATGGGTTGGTACTATTCTTTACGTCCGGCACCACACGGGACAGAATATAGGTAACGCTCTCTAAACAGGAAAACCCTCATTTCATTAGTTATGTTTACCCCCATGGATGTAATGAATGATGAACCTCTTGCCATCAACTAGATAAAAATCTTGACTTTGAGTTTTGTCCATGCTCTGCAGTCGGGCATAGGTTAAATAAGTCGTAACTCGTTACTTAAAAATCGTACGTAGAAAATTATTCTCCAAGAAAGCTTAAATTATTACTATATGTAAGATCCTTCACGGAAAAACAGAATTGCATGACGAACTGTGCCATCTTTTTGCTCCGATGAATTATAACCGTAGCAGGAGGTACAGATTGTTCGCCGTTCCTTGGAGTCGAACCGTCGCTCGAGCTCAGTCTCCTGTCCCTCGCACGCTCTCTGCGCTCAACGCTCTCTTGGACGCTAAGCCTCACTGTGATGTGTTCGCGGATGAATGGAAGAAGATCTTGTCAACATTTCTGGATTATTGTGAGATGAGCGTATGACTGTCGAGTAGCTGTATTGTTTTGTTTTTGTACTAATATAATGTGTTGTGTCTTTAACTAATGTAATTGGCCTTTGGCCGTTTTAAGAAAAAGGAAATAATAAAGATTGCAACAAAAAAAAAATACTTACCTTTCCAAATAATCTGCCATAATCAAAGTTAAAACAAGTAAACTCAAAATATACTTCTCTAAGTTGGGACGTGTCGAGGAATGTTCACAAGCTGCGCCCTGATTTATTGGCGTTCGCAGACTTTGAGGGGGGGACTTGTAGGGGAAACAGTGTAGCTGGAATTCATTATAAGAAAGTATTTTGGACCACGGATGTGTTCGAATGGAAGTGGGTAGACTGTCGATTGTTTTATGATCTTTGAAAAGTAAGTGCAGGGCAGGACTAGGTGGCAGTTTACAGTTCGTGCGCTCTTGGTTCAAAATCGTATGAAACTTCACCTTTCGGTTGTGCCTGTCGTGCTATTCTGTACAAAATCTCACAATAATTTTATTTATGGCAAAGAAGCCATAGAAGAATAACGATTAAATCTATTCGTAATACATCATTAAATAAAGGCATTAAGATAAAGTAGATAAACAGTTATTCTCCAGTTTGCAAATTTTAAGTGACTGTAATACCACTCCGGTTGTAGTGTTGGTTAGTGCCAGGTCAGGCCAGGCCAGGTCGAAATATTGATACCTAAAAATTGGTAGCAAAAACATACCTAACTGTTTATAACAAGCAAAACTAAATGAAAATGTAAGAAAATGCATCAGCGTTAAGTTTTATAATAACATCGTTAGTAAGTACGTACAAAGTAACAGATGATATCAACAGAGGAACTGTAACTAACATGCTCGTTAAAACTTCACAGTATTTTCAATACTAATAGTATTTTTCATTAAAAATTACAGTCTTTACAAGAATGTATTCTTGTTTCATCAATTCTATGTATGCTTTGTAGTTACGAGCACTTAATAAGTATGCTTAACCAACTTTCGCCGTCAAATTTCTTTCCTTTTTTAGGGTTCCGTACCCAAAGGGTAAAACGGAAACCCTATTACTAAGGCTCCGCCGGCGGTCTGTCTGTTTGTCAGTCTGTCTGTCTCTGTCTGTCCGTCTGTCACCAGGCTGTATCTCAAGAACCGTGATAGCTAGACAATTGAAATTTTCACAGATAATGTATTTCTATTGCCGCTATAACACCAAATACTAAAAAACAGAATAAAACAAATATTTAAGGGGGCTCCCATACAACAAACCTGATTTTTTGCTCGTTTTTGCTCTATATTGATAACGGCAACAGGTAGACGCTTGAAATATTCACAGAATATTTAACTATTTATTCACTTTAAAAATAAATTATTAAAATAAAACAAATATTTAAGGGGGGCTCCCATACAACAAACGTGATTTTTTTGCCATTTTTATAGATAATGGTACGGAACCCTACGTGCGCGAGTCCGGCTCGCACTTGGTCGATTTTTTAGGGTTCCATAGTCAACAAGGAACAATTATAGTTTTGCTATGTCCATGTGTCTGTCTGTTTGTACCCAGCTTAGCTCAGAGACTATAAGTACTAGAAAGCTGTAATTTGGCATGGACTTTATCTTTAATAAAATTGTTTAGGGTAACTCCCTTACTCGTAAAGTAGGGAAAAAGATTTTTTTTCTCGTCTATCTTTTGATGTGAGGTATCGTTGGACAGACCGTTTAAAAATATTGAAGGTTTGTGAATACCATTTTTAGATTCAGGGATCCGCTTGCGTAATATAAAGCTTTAAAGTGCAAATTTTTGTTCAGAGACAAGTGGTCCCCCCTCCTGCCAGGTAAATGGTTGTTTTTGGGTGTGTGAAAAAATTCATGGCAGTAGTACATAAATGAAATTAAAAGGAAAACTATCACAGCTAAGTAGGCTTTACAAGTTAACGAGTAATAGTCGACCAACTTACATTTGCAGTTGGAGAATCGATCGATACGTATTTCGATGTCAAGTCAAGGCAAAGGCACTTTCAAATGTCAAAATTTACAACAAAAAAAATTATTGATTCTAGTCGCCCCTTCTAAAAGGTATAGCTTTGTATGGACAAAAGATTGGGCAAGAAACTCCACCGTTACCCTTTTAAAATGTTTTACAATATTTTGTATAGGTACATTAATTATATAATTATATGTGAAGACGATGCACCTACAGGGTGTAAGGGACAGCCCTCCGCAAATTAACAGGGTGCATTCATCTCCTTATTTTGAATCATATTCCACTGAAAATTTTCTCAGGAAAATTGTAATTTTTTTTATCGTAATTTCAGTTACTATCCTTTATTTCAATGTAAAATCACATTCTCTGTACGCAGTACTCCATTAATGTAAATAACACAGCTAAAATAAATAAATCTGCAATGGATGTTGAAATTCTCTAACGAACGACGCCTGAAATCAGCGAGCGCAGCCGTCCACCCCGCCGCGACTTGGACGGTTCATTGGATTTCCATAACGTTCCTGAAATAATTTCATGTACCGGTCATCTTAGTACGATATACTGAATACACCCCCTCAGTCTGCGGAGGGCTGTCCCTTACACCCTGTATAATAAAATTACTATACCACAATAGGTAAAACAAATTAAGAATGAAGCAATGACAGATAAATTAATTATGTGATAGATATGTCGCAGGCAGGCGGGGTATGCTCGCCCCCTATTACATGGGACTTAAGCGTAACTGGCGAATTGTGGGTGTACTATAGGTACACCTCTGCATACCCCTTCGGGGATTACAAGCGTGATGTTATGTTATGTTATGTGTCGCAGGCAGACTGTATGACTCGTCATTATACGCTCAGTTTAAAAACGCTCGCAGTTATGAAATATGCCGAAGGTAAATTGGCAATTCGTGCAATTGTTATAATATCGACATCCAGGGCACCCCGACCAAATGGGTTAGGTTAGGTTAGAACTGTGACAAATGGATACAGGGACGGCGGACTTAGGGACGTCCGCCGCCCCCTGTCACACTGGACCCGAGGTGGCGGTGCGTAGTGTTCTACGCGCGCCCCTTTACAGACGTAGCGGGGGGTGATTATTAATATCTTATCTTATAATAAAGAGTATTCTAGTCTATTCTATTGTCCAAAATATTAATCACCACTGGTTTTTGACCCAACGTCGTCTGTAAGCGCTAGAAAAAAAAGAAGATATAATCCTCTAATTTGTAATATGCTTGTTGAGAAAATGTATTTTAATACTTAGGAATGTTTTAATTTGCATAAGTGTACTTTTAATATGATCTATGGGAGAACATGGTTTTGAACTACAATGTTAAGTTTTTGTTTTTGGGATAAATTCATCCCAACTACTACTACTAAAGGTTGTCTGTAAAAGATCGCTTTTAGCAATAAGACCGCCCATCGTGTCACCCTATGTAAAAATTCAACATTTATGTCTGGCATTTTATTGTGTAAGTACTCGTACATAATAAAGAGTATTCTATTCTATTCTATTTTCCAAAATATTAATCACCACTGTTTTCTGACCCAACGTCGTCTGTAAGCGCTAGAATAAAAAGATAATTGTTTATCCTGGTCAGATACACGCACAGCTTGTTTGAACGATGTTTTCAGAAGCTGCATGGTCCATCCTGAGACATTCAAAAACCTACTTCAAATAACAGGCATTTCTGATGTGGGTAGTCTGCCAGGGTGAAGTAGATTTGAGCAGGTCGTGTCTGTAGAATGCATCAGGACAGGTTGGCCAGGGTCGTCACATGGATACTTGAAGATGGTGTCGTCACCAAGGCCGGACTAGGAAGCGCTGGCGTGACAATTAGGATAAGACATTAAAGGGATTTCCTCCCATTTCTTCCCGTGTGTGTCATAAAAGGTGACTAAGGGACTTACTAGAGAATGGGCAGCAGCGTCTTCTATGCTTTTTAACACCATACTGCGATCGCCAACCCGCCTGCCAAGCGTAGCGATTATGGCAAACGGGGCCCTTTAGGGGAGGCCTATGTCCAGCAGTGGACGTCTTTCGGCTGAAATGATGATGATGATTAAAGAGACAGAGATATGGAATTCTTGCCCGGTAGTGAGACAATTTACTTACAGATGAACCTACTTTTATTAACCTATTTTTACTCTGACACAAAACAAACAAATAATAAATAAACATCCCTCCACATTCATATCGACTTTACTTAGTAAAGTGTATTCAAATGTTTCCCTGCAAACAAAGTGTTGCCAGTATTTCTCTGTCGCAAATACTGATGGGAAGTATTCGCGACCGCGTCTAGGAGATTTGTTTTGTAGCTATTGTCTGTGACTGTACCGCTGTGTAGGTATTCCTTAACTAGGTGCATGCGTTATGTACTCATCAGAGCTTTTTGTTATTTTACCCAACTATTAATGTAGTTAAGACGCAGATATATACCAGTGACCTTGAGTGGTTAGCTTGCGTGTTCTGTACTGAGCTCACGCAACGCGTCGTACGTTTAGCCAGTAATAGGACTCGCCCATCAAGGAGCGCTGTCCCCGAATAGACGCATTATTAATTTATTATACACAAAACAAAATGTATTTTAATAAAACGCGTATACTAAAAGATCAATAGTTAAATTGTCTTTAAAATTGTGAAGGTTTCAGAAAAATAAGCTTATAGATAGATATCGATTTAGGAAGTCAACCAACTTTATTTCTGTTTTCGTTCTTGAATCTGAAAATAACAGGAAGTAGGTTAATGACCGCTATAGACATGCTAAAATGCAATAACCATACACACGTCTAGTGTGTACCTCGTTGGTGTAGTGGACGCAAAAACCGATGTTGAGCATGAGGTCCTGAGTTCGATTCCCGCGTGGAGCAAAGTGCTATTATTGTGTTGAGCTGTGTGATTACTGACAAATGCTTGCACTGATTGAACAGGTCCACTCAAATTTGTGTGGTTCTTTCCTCAAAATACCATTTCAGACACGGATGTACATGGTACTCACATGATCTGACCAAGATTATGTGTGGACTTTAAAAGAGACTTTGACCCCTGAGTTTGTTTCGCCATTTCTTCTCGGTCCTCACATGATCTGACTAAGATTATGTGTGGACTTTAAAAGAGACTTTGACCCCTGAGTTTGTTTCGCCATTTCTTCTCGGTCCTCACATGATCTGACCAAGATTATGTGTGGACTTTAAAAGAGACTTTGACCCCTGAGTTTGCTTCGCCATTTCTTCTCAGGGAGTCAGATAGCAAATGTCGACTCCATGTAGCTTTTTTTTTTGATATTTTTGTTAATATGATGTGTAAAATTGTTTCCTATTCCTATTTCCAGACTAAAAGATTTCATTTCATTGTGTTTTTCCATCTGGAATTTGTCAGTAGCAGCCCGGAGTTTGGATTTGTACCCGGTTGATGGCACTAGGTTCGCCCCCTCGTTGGATACTATATTCATATAAACTCAAACTCAAAGCATTTATTTCAATTAAACCAATTACAGGCACTTTTGAATTGTCAAAGAGTCGGTCAGTTAGTCAGAAAGTTGAAGCTATTTGCCTATTCCAAAACGTAGATCTCTATGGAGAAGAATAGGCAAGAAACTCCAAAGACACTCTTTTAAATCAAGATATTACAAAATCCTGGGTACATTATTCTTGTCGCTTCTATATGTGAGAACAATGTAAAAATATAAATTATTTAAAAAACAATATAAAATATTACAAATAAGCCCTGGCAGATAGGAGAAGACCAGTCACAACTGACGGCGCCCGTTCACGAGCATGACGATATATAATAATAAATCATTTATTTGCATAAGACATGGTATACATACAGTGTTCAAATAAATTACAACACATGTCTCTAGCTAATATAAAACATAGCATGCAAAATTTCAAGGTTTCTGAAACAACCTTACATCATTTTTTATAACACTTCAATATTTTTAAGACAAAATATAACATGGTGTAAAAATTATTGAAATCGATTCAGTTCCTTATTCTAAACAAACTATACAGGTTTCGCATGTACCAAAAATAATGTAGTTTATGGGATTTAAATATAACTGGCGAATTGTGGGTGTACTATAGGTGCACATCTGCCTAAACCTTTGAGGAATACAATCGTGATGACAAACACATCCCCATACATTTCCTTTATCATGAAACATTTAAACAACCGTATCTATATATCTATAAATCGTACAGCAATATCTTCACATACATAAACTAGATAGAGGTGCGAAATCCTGGCACGTCCCTCTACCTGCTCTATGGTAGAGTATAAAAGTCAGTACGTAGAGGGGTCGACGCGCATAATTCTCTCTGGAAGACAAACTACCCCAGTTTAAGGGGAAGGTGCTGTTTTGGTTAACGGGAAAGTGTGGGAATTATTATGGGAAAAATGGTTTCGTGTGTTTGGATATTGTTTTTTGTTAAATTGTTTCAGTTTATATTGTACAGTGAATTTTGTTTCAATATTGGTTTATACACATAACATGTTTTTAGGGTTCCGTATCTCAAAATGAGAAAACGGAAGCCTTGTAGGGTCACTTCATTGTCCGTCTGTCTGTCAGTCTGTCAAGACCCTTTTTCTCAGGAACGCGTGGATGTATCAATTTGAAATTAATATCAAATACGTAAGTTAACGGCCTCACGAAGCTCTAAAAAAATAATGCTTCTAAGTCAACGCAATAAAACAATACGGCGATTTATGCGACATATTTTGATATTCGCAAATAAATCAAAACCTTTATGGTACTTCCCGTTGACCTACAATCATGAAATTTATCAAGAAGCAGCACAAGTAAAGGGAAAAGTCCGAAAATTGTTAATTTGTAGTTTTATCACATAAAAAAATATATTTTTGCGATTATAAGCTTACGTTTTCAGTAGTAAAATTGACCGTGGCCTATATCGATGTATGGGAGAACATGTTTTTCAACTACAACGTTAAGTCTGTTTTTGGGACAGATTCATCCCAACTACGGAACTCTTAATTATGCGTGGTCCGGCACGCACTTGGCCGGGTTTTTTTTTATTAAATTGAATTTAAAGGTCACAACAAGAAACTCGAACAAGTTGGAAATAAATTGGTGAGTTGTGAAACACGTGTATTCCCGTTGTCCCCGTACGCTGTGTCCCCGTCCTACGGGGACAGCGGTACTTCAATTAAATATTTAAAAATACTTCCCGTTGTCCCCGTGGTTTGGTTTTACATTCAAAAATATGTTTATGGGGTTGTGTGGTCACAGTTCTAACCTAACCTAACCTAGCTGTTTCGATTTAAAAAAGGTTTACTTCGTACGATAAGGGGATAACGGGAAATTTATTTAATCACTTACCGCTGTCCCCGTGACGGGGATATGGCAAACGGAGACAACGGGAATACACTGTAAAACATTACAAAATTATCTCAATAGATTGATCATTGGTCATCTTCATCATCTGCCCAGCATTTTCCCAACTATGTCGGGGTCAGCTTCCGGTCTAACTGGATACAGCTGAGTACCGGTATTATACATGGAGCGACTGCTTATCTGACCTCCACAACCCAGTTACTGGGTAACACGATACCCCTTGGTAAGACTGGTTGTCAGACTTTCAGGCTTCTGACAACCCGTAACAATTGCCAAAGATCTATAAATAACAGCCCTGACCAACAGCTTAACATGCTTTTCTAGGCACGCAAGGGTCATGGTATGTAAAGGTGGTCACCCATCCACAGACCAACCAAGGCACGATCGAACCGTGAAGCTGATAATACTTAGCCACAAGCCGCTCAATGATCATGAACATAAATCATAATCATAATCTTTATTTAACCAAAAGAATAACAACCAAACAACAAATTTTACACAAGAACTTATTTTTAGGAATCTAAAAGATTAGGTATCCAATTTCCGTTCATAGTGTACAATAATAAATTCACGGTTGTTACGAAACCGATTCACCCTGACCCCCGTACTAGTTATAAACTGTATTACGGTGGGAACATGAACAAAAATGATCATAATATAATCTGAATGTTTAGCCAAAGAAAGCTTGCCCTTAAATGAAGAATTTTACCACTTCTAAACTATTCCTTGATAAGGGACTGTGTAGGCTGATTAATTTCATTATACACACTCCAAACCCGTCAACAGATCGCTCTTAATATTAATTGAAGTTCTCCAGGATTCTTCAAGTTTCTCGAAACTTCTCCAAAGTTCTCCACAGTAATTAATAAAGCTTAATAGCATATTCAATCAACATCATCATCATCATCATCCCATAGCAGTCCACTGCTGGACATGGCCTCTCCAATTGCACGCCATTCAGCTAGATTCTCGGCAACTCTCATCCAGCTGCCACCAGCCACCCTGCGAATATCGTCGCTCCACCTAGCCTGAGGGCGTCCTACCTTACGTTTGCCAATTCGTGGTCTCCACTCAAGAACACGTCTACCCCAACGGTCATCGGTTCTACGGCTAATATGGCCGGCCCATTGCCACATCAGCTTGCTTATTCTGTGGGCTATGTCGACAACTCAAATTCCAGGCTATATTCAATAATAAAGCTTAAGACGGAGACATATGCCAGTGACCTTGAGTGGTTAGCTTGCGTGTTCTGTACTGAGCTCACGCAACGCGTCGTACGTTCAGCCAGTAATAGGACTCGCCCATCAAGGAGCGCTGTCCCCAATTTGACGCATTATTGATTTATTATACACAAAACAAAAGGTATTTCAATAAAACGCGTATACTAAAAGATCAATAATTAATTTATCTTTAAATTGGTGAAGGTTTCAGAAAAATACGCTTGGTAGATTTTGTGCCATTCTCAGTTTTTTATCCGCGTTAGACATAACTTTACAAATTAATTTCACTATGTAATATAAACATAATCTAAAAAATTCACATATTAAGTTATTAAGAAAATGCTCTAATTTATCATTTATTCTTTCAAATCATTAACACTACTCGTTTAGCCGTGATCTTCAGTATAAAATCATTAAAAGTCGGTTGTCGTCCTCTTAATACCATAATCCATTCCCACTGGTGGGACACAGGCATCTTCTCTTTGAGAGGGAGTGGGCTGTGAACCACCACGTGGGCCCAGTACAGGTTGGTGGATGTCACAAAAAATCTTCAATTTTTTGGTTCTAGGACATGCCGGTTTCCTCAAGAAGTTTTTCTTCACCGTGTTGAGAGCAGTGGCGATGAAATTATTTACACAAAACAAAACAACTGCCTTTGTTCGAACCCACGACCTACAAGTCGTAAGTCTGGCCGTTCCCACTGCTGGGCCACCACTGCTCCATTTATTACCCATCCATTCCTTCATTTCATTTCATTTTTAGGGTACCGTACCTCCAAAGGAAAAAACAGGATAAGGATAAGGACCCTTATAGCCTCACTTCGTTGTCCGTCTGTCTGTCTTCCTGTCTGTCTGTCTGTCTGTCTGTCAGTCTGTCAAGATCCTTTTTCTCAAGAACACGTGGAGGTATCAAGTTGAAATTAATATCCTACGGTCCCTTGGAGCTCTAAAAAATCAAGCTTCTAAGTCAACGCAATGAAAAAATACGGCGATTTATGCGACATATTTTGATACTCGCAAATAAATTAAAACCTATAAGGTACTTCCCGTTGACCTAGAATCATGAAATTTGGTAAGAAGCAAGGTCATACACGACTTCACGAAGGTCTTAGGGGACTAAGGGACTTACTAGAGAATGTGCAGCAGCGTTCATTATGCATTTTAACACCATACTTCGATCGCCAACCCGCCAGCCAAGCGTGGCGATTATAGCAAATCCCCCATTTGGGGGAGGCCTATGTCCAGCAGTGGACGTATTTCGGCTGAAATGATGATGATGAAAGTCTTACAGCACAGGTAAAAGAAAAAGTTAAAAGATCGTTAATTTGTAGTTTTATTATTTAAAAAAAACTTTTTTTTACGATTACAAACTTACATTTAAAAATTGACCGTGGTGTATATTGATTTATGGGAGAACATGTTTTTCAACTACAATGTTAAGTTTGTTTTTGGGATTAATTTTTCGTAAATCAAAATCATTTTTTTTTTTATTTCACATAAGCCTACATGGGCACTTATGAAACGACAGAAGGTAGGTGCACGGTTCCAATTGGTCGTTTCCTATGGAGAAGAGCCGGCAAGAAACTCCACAGTTACTCTTTTAAAAAAAAAAAAAAACCGTATATAAATAAATAAATTCCGTAACTACCTTCATTGTGCGTGGTCCGACACACACTTGGCCGGTGTTTTATCTATATTCCATCCATTGCTTCATTAATAAAGAAGGGGACGAAAATATTTTATCTTGGATACCTATCTAGGTATCCAAGATAAAATATTTTCGTCCCCTTCGTAATTAGTCGTGATATTTTTGGAAACTGTCGGTGATTAAATAAGACTTTTTTGACACAATTATTGCTTAATTGACTGATGCCACCGAAATTACTTTTATAGCAGCTTAATTAAGTATTTTCTTCTTACGAAAAGTTTTTCTAAGAATTAGATCTTTGAATTACTTGTTCATCGCACAAAAAAAACCAGTCAAGAGCGAGTCGGACTCGCGCACTAAGGGTTCCGTACGTATATATGATGTTGATGATTTCTAAAAAACTGGGCTATTTAGAGACATCGTTTTATTTTTGCTGTAATCTTTACATACACTTCTATCACATAGAATAATTTCAGATTTTTATCTATGCAAACTTCGCAGAAAGGGGGAACGGTATTTTTTTTACATTTTTCATCAAAAGTCGGAAACTATGCTGACTAAGAAAAAAGAAAAAAAATTGAGAATGAGCAAACAGCGTTCTTTCATATGATACCCCCACATGCCCTAGTAGCCCCACTTCAAATTTTTAAGACCCCCCTCTTCAGTCCCTTTTGGGATTTTTTTTTTTTTTATTTATATCTTGTTTGCAAAATAGTTGGGCAAACGTCATCTAAAACTATTCAAAATTTCAAGTTGATAGCATTAGTAGTTCTTGAGATATACAGGTGTGACAGACAGACAAACAGACTTAGTCTCACCATAAGGGTTCCTTTTTACTATTTTGGTACGGAACCCTAAAAATGTGTACGCGCTATATGTAATCTACACTCAAGGGACAGTTGTAAAGGTGTGTCCAAACATTGAGCGGCAGGAGCGCGGCAGCAACACGCGGCGTTCGCAGGACACATTTCTGCCGCGCTCTAGTTAGGACTAAACCGACGAACGTTTGCGCGGCAGTACTGCGCGGCACATCCGAGACACGCCGCGCACTTCAGTTGGCATCAGAACTAAAATGAAAGCGGTTGCGCGTGTCGTAGCTCTGCTTATTATTCGAAAATTGCGAAGAAGGAATAAGAAAAAACCTATTAAAATAAGAAAATGCTGGATGAAACCACTCTATCAGCGGAGGTTACAGAACTTTGAATCAATAAATTACGAAATTAATTACCGTTAATTAATTATTAATTACGTCTTTATGAACTTAGAAGACTTTTCATTTTAGATTTTAATTCCTTCGAAGATTTAAATTTTTGGCTATTTCATCCCATATATGTGTTCACGTTTGTTTTTATTATGGTATTCTTTTTGTCGAGGATCCCATAACACTTTAAAAGATCCATACATTTCAATCAAACGGATCACTGTTTCGTTGTCCATTTTTATACGCATCAGATATATACGTCCAAACACAACTACTGACGAATGTTCACTGCAAATGTTTGTGCGCGGCAGATCGACAGAAGCGTTCGCGCGCAGCAGTCGTCCAATCACAGCGCGGCAGGCCGCGCGCGGCAGCCGCGCTTAAATGCCGCGCTATGTTTGGACACACCTTAAGCCATATTTTGAATCCTTAAAGCTTCTAACATTGCCCTCATTATACATCTTTGAGGTGGCAGTGTTTGTTAAGACAAACCCACAGCTTTTCAAAATAAGAGCCCCAGCTGATCCACGGTTAAGAAAAAGGGATTCGAACGTTCTTTGTGTAGATCGCAGTAAAAGTGTTTATCGAATGGCTCCAATTATTTTCAATAAAATTCCACGACAGATAAAGAATCTTAATAATAATATGTTTCAAAAGAAACTGAAACAATTTTTAATTCATAAATGTTACTACTCCACAACTGAGTTGGTTTAGTCCATGTTCAACCACCTCGATCTTTACCCCTGACCATGTTGAACCCCTAAATGTTTCCATGTTCAACCCCTGGGGGGTTGAACATGGACTTTTATTTTTGAATGTCTTTAATCCACGTTCAACCCTCAATGGACAGTAAAACACAAAAGTTCTTCTCATCTACCCTGCATTTATTGCTATTAGCTACAGCTTATTTTTGGAATGCAAAGTGCTGCTGGTTCATGAGAGGGTAGTGTTGTCAGCAGCCTTGCATTAGTATTGTAGTGAAAAATATAAAAAGAATATTATTCGTACAAGATCTCAAAAGAGCAACGGAGAGAAGAATGGGAAAGAAACTCCACCGTTACTCTTCTAAAACTGTTTTATAATATTTTGTTTAAGTACATTAATTATAAGATTATATGTGAAGACGATGCACCTAGAATAAAATAAAATTACTATACCACAATAGGTAAAAATAATGAAAAATGAAGCAATGAAAAATAACTTAATAGATAGATAGAGATAGATACATGGTGCTCACATATTTACAAACATCGTAAAAGTATATATTTTCCTAAAAAAAATAAAAAATAAGTCAGTGTATGAGTCTAGGTAATCACAGAATGTAAAATCAATGTCAGAAAAATAACAAATTATACAATTAAAATAGCAACCATTCCTATTCTGGATATAATCCTGCTGGTTTACAAAGTGTGGGTACTTTTAATATGTGTTTTAAATTTTCTTTCATATAATTGCAATACTTATCATGAAGAACTTCTGGTGGCCATCTCTGGCCTTCCTCATCAGATCCGCTTCACCAAATGATATTTTCTGAATGCAAAGACCTGATTTTATACAAAAAATACCAAAATCGCTATATTTATGTCTTTAATATTAAAGGAGTTCCTTCAGGTCCTCATGAATTCCATCATCAAAATAAGGTTTTGATAAAATAGGACTAACTTGGGAACAAACTTAATGTAACACCGTTTGAATCATCTCAATCGGTTGTAAACATGATAATTCCCTAGTAGCATCATTCATCAATGTTTACCAAAATGCCATGTTTTTCTTTTACCCAACAGCTCGAAATACCTGCAAAAGATTAAGCTGAAAGAAAATAAATACACTTCTGCTTTCAGTATTACTTTAATGTCATTATTAGTTACATAACAACAAAGGGTTGAATATGGACAAAGAAAAGATGACCATTATATTGAAATCCATATTCAACCCCTGGGGGGTTGAACATGGAAACATTTAGGGGTTCAACATGGTCAGGGGTAAAGATTGAGGTGGTTGAACATGGACTAAACCACTGAGTTTATGGAGGACATTATTACATTTAGATTATTGTTTATTGATTATTATTTTGACATTGGTACTTATTGTGTGTTAGTACATATTATTATGGAATTGTGTGTTAGTGTGTAAGTAATTAAGTTATTTTAAATATGTGTCTGTTGTTTCGACACAACTAATTTTATTATTATTTGTATGCTCTCGAGTAAAATGTAGCGAACTAACCATTTTACTATAACAATCTATTATTGTATTGAATAAATTTGATTTGATTTGAGATTTTGTTATTATACAAAGTCTCAAAGATCCAATTCATGGAAAAACTTTCCCCGTTTGGTCTTATGTTCACAAGCGCGACCACCGAGCATGAGTTCCTGGGTTGAATACCCAGGTCGGGCAATAGATATTATTGGGTTTTTCCATTAGGACATTTTCAGTAGCAGTCCGCGTGTTTACATTTTTGTCCAGTTAATGGCAACAGGCTCTCCCTTTAAGGCCACGATAACCGACTTTTAATGATGTTATACTGAAGATCATGTCTACGGAGGCGATCAGCGGCGGCGATCTCTCGCGTCCGGCCCTGGTTCGGGCCATGGTTCGGAGCGAGAGTGCATGGGAGGCCGTCACCTCCTTCTGCGAAGTAGTAATGCTTGCGAAGGAGGAGGCGGAACGCGTGAGGCAGAGGCAAGGTTCGTGCCCTCGCGCCCCTAGTCACCGCAGGAGACGCCCCAGGCGTCGGGAGTCGCAAGCCGATTTCCGGCCACCGTAGGCGCGGGCTTGCGGACGGTGAGCGAAGGGTAGCTCACCGTCCGATAAGGACCAGGCCCGGGTCGACGGCGCGTCGTATTCCACGCGCGCCTCAAAGAGTTGTCAGCAGCAAATGACGGGGTCCGTTAGGGCCAATGCCTGCCAGGGTTGCGAGTTTGTCCGAAAGGGATATCGTGGCCCTGGCACACAGGCAAATGAAGGAATACGGGTGGGTTTTAGTCAGTAAAAGTCTGACACGCCCTCCCGCTCCGCCCAGAGCGGGAGAAGTTATCTGATAATTTCCCACCCAAAAAAAAAAAAAGAGATCGCGTCTAAACGAGTAGTGTTAATGAATTGAAAAAAAAATATGTTAAATTAGAGCATTTTCTCAATAATTTAATATGTGAATATTTAAGATTATGTTTAAAATACATTGTACGGGCAGTTTGTAATACATTGTACATACATAGTGACATTAATTTGTAAAGTTATGTCTAACGCGTATAAAAACCGAGAATGGCGCAAAATCTACCAAGCGTATTTTTCTGAAGCCTTCACCAATTTAAAGATAATTTAATTATTTTGATCTTTTAGTATACGCGTTTCATTAAAATACTTTTTGTTTTGTGTATAATAAATTAATAATGCGTCAAATTGGGGACAGCGCTCCTTGATGGGCGAGTCCTATTACTGGCTGAACGTACGACGCGTTGCGTGAGCTCAGTTCAGAACACGCAATCTAACCACTCAAGGTCACTGGGATATATCTCCGTCTGAATATGGGACTTAAAACTAGCGACAATAGTTCTTTTGTTATGATTACGTAGCAAGTCATTGTTCCTGAGTATAATTTTTATAAAAATAGGGTCTTTGATATATTTTATTACACCGTTTGGTCTATTGTTCACAAACGCGACTGCCAAGCATGTGGTCCTGGGTTCGATACCCTGGTCGGGAAAAGTATTATTGGGTTTTGCCATTACAAATTTCTCAGTAGCAGCCCGAAGTCTACATTTATAACCGGTTAATGCCAATCGAATCGCCCCCTTTTACAGAAAACTTAAACATAATAATGGTGTTTATTTATGTAAATTTCTTTAGGTACTTCAAAACATTTGGTAAGTTAGCACCTTTCGTCTGGAGTAGTTGGGTAAAAATATGACCTTAGTTGCCCATAAATAGGGATTATATTACTACACATAGACATAACACATAAACTCACGCCCTCTTCTCATGAGGGTAGGCAGAAACATCAAAACGCCTAGATCGTAGGATCGTAATTCTGACATACACTTTTTGCTTCCTTAACTTCCATATATCAGTACCCCAAGTGTAAGTTTGCACGAGAGTAAACGTAACTATTTCGTTTGCGTTAAAATTTGACCGATAGATCATAATGCTAACAGAATAAGAGTGAGAATAAAAATCTTAACGCAAACGCGCTAGTTACTCTCTTGCAAACTTACACTTGGAGTACAGATCATACACGCACGCGGGTTTCGTGTACTACGCACGTGACCTTTCTGAAGAACATCACCGATAAGGTCACTATAATGGGCCCATCAAGGCGTTTCCACTCACATCTGCCTTGTTAGTTGCCTTACATTCGTCCTCTCAACATGACCAAACCATCTAAGACAACTAATTTCAAATTTTGTCACTACGTGTTCTTTTAAACTGCAACGCAGCCATATCACATCACTTCATCGTTCACATCGAGTATTAGTA
The DNA here is from genome assembly GCA_948098905.1 of Tiliacea aurago. Lineage (NCBI taxonomy): Eukaryota > Metazoa > Arthropoda > Insecta > Lepidoptera > Noctuidae > Tiliacea > Tiliacea aurago. The sequence continues at coordinate 25,335,790 of OX402581.1, read as the reverse complement.
ATTCCGTCTTTACAACACAAGTCCATTCGGCTTTCTTCGTTCAGTATTCGGGGATCGTCGGCACTCATTTGCACTAATCCCGGGGGCGTACTACATCACTGCAAACTCTGCTGGACCCGCCACTCATTAACATTTAAATTAATTTATTTCATTTTAATATCAACGTTGTTTCCAAGTTAGATATTGCTCAACAGAATACTTTGTTCATTTGTTTTCCTTTCGTTGGAATGCAATAAAGAGTTTTCAATACAGTTGTTAAACATGGCGTACTTTCAGAGGCTATAATTATGATTCGAAAATTAAATTCTGTTGCATAGGCATCTTTCTGTTACGCGGTCGTGACTTTCAGTTGAGTTTTAAATTTATAAGTCAATTTAAAAAGTTTAGTAGAAAAGAGTTTTCATACATAGAATAAAATGGGATAGATTTTATACGAGGAAAGATGAATGAGTCCGGTACGTCTTAGCATTGAATTCTCAAAAGTCTTTTAAATGTTTCTTTAATATATTTAATTACCAGTTTAAATTTAATTATTTTCACATCAACATTTGTCAAACATCGAATAGACTGTATAGGCTGTTTTCGTTGTAAAAAAATATATGTCCAGTTGCAAAAACCGCGCCATTTTCTTCCATTAATTCTTTGATTTCTTTTTTACTATTTCCCAACAGTGTATTGAAAAACGTCGTGTGATTGATACACGGGTGTGTAGGTTATTGCAAAAGCCCGAGCCGAATCACAGTGTACTTTTTCTATCTGCACAGCATGTACTCGAAATTTCAGTATGATCTACTCGACCCAAGTGTATGGGGCTGTTGAAAAAAAAATCTGCGTTTACGATGTTGGTCTCAGAGAGAAATTTGTTCAGCTTGATTGTCTGTACACGCTGTATCATTTATATTTTGTTTGTATTGTTAATACGTTACATTGAATAGTATTGCAGTAATTTGTATGTATAAGTTGGATTAACAATTAAGTTTGCGTACTTTATATTTGTGCTACAGATTTTTCTGACATGGATAACCTGGTCTCTCTAGGCCAATGATGTATTACCTTTAAATGCGTTACCTGCGCTCAATAATGGCAAAGTAAATGCCAGGCAATTGCCTGACATTTACTATAATAATAATTATTATTACGTACGCGCCAATGAACATGCAGCAGCCTGCTAGTGACGTAACTATATATGTATGTTCATCTCTTTCTAACAACACACATCGGTATAGGTCTTTCCTTTTCTTCACGCGCTGTATGATTGTATGCAAGTATGTAGCTACAATCATGGCTTACGCTGTTTTTGAGTGCACTAATGTTCGTGTATGACGCGTCTATTTATAATACGTCACTGGTCTAGGCTATACCTGTAATAGTGTTGAATAGTGGCTAATAATAAGTAGCTCTGATGAATTGAGAAACTAAATTCATTGAATTTAACAGTTTGATTAATATATGAATTAATATCTCCATGAATACTACCAGCTTATGTGACGTTTCATTAAATATCGATTTAGGCGTAATATAAAAACCGGCCAAATGCGTGTCGGACCACGCACAATTAAGGGTTCCGTAGTTGGGTTAAATTTATCCTAAGAACAAACTTAACATTGTAGTTGAAAAACATGATACCCCATACATTCCAACTGCAAATGTGAGTTTGTAAGCACAATATTGAGTAATTTACCATGTTATTTTAAGATCACAGACAGAGGTTTTTCTGTAATCTATAAGTAAAAAACTATTTTCTGTATTTTTGTCAACATAATATAATATAAGCTCAGTATTTTCGTAGTTATGGGGGGGAATGGTAATTTTTCATCTATTTTCTTAAATTATTTGAAAAGTATTTATTTTAAAATTATATATGAAATCCTTAAAATAAGCTCTTTCATTTGATGTATCACACGGTACAGACAGCAAAACTTTTTTTTTTAATATTTAATTTGGCCCCCAAAAGTAGCCTCTTTATTCAACATTAATTTATCTACGTAACACGTCCATATTTGGGTCACAGAAAATCATATGTGTACCAAATTTCAACTAATCGGTCCAGTAGATTCGGAGCAAATCAACAGTCGGACAGACAGACAGACACACGAGTGATCCTATAAGGGTTCCTATTTTCCTTTTGAGGTACGGTACCCTAAAAAAACCAATCCCTTTCAACTCTGATTATTTTCCCAACACCGTATACGAATCCAGAGATTACCATCAAATTTGCAAATCTGACCTTATCAAATATACTTACGCACACAAGGACACCACAATCCGGAAAATTATTAGCAAAATTAAGATTTTTATCTTATATAATTTAAGGGCTAATGCTAATTCTGAGGAAGATACCAAAACTTTGGCGAATAATATGAATGAAATATAATAATTTAAGCTTCATTCGCCAATAAAAAAGGAAAAATAGGGCAATAGGACTTTGTTTTACTTGTTTTGACCCATAAAAAAAAAAAAACTTTTATTAGTAGGCATCGTAGGCCCATAGCGTGTTAGTTTACAAGTAACTTAAAAACGATGTTAGTAGTAACAAATTACGCACACAATACAATATTCTATTAAAACATTATCCCATTTAAACGTTTAAAACGTCAAAAAACTAAACAACGCAAAGCCAGGAAGGTTAATCAAGCCCCATGTCTGACATGTAGCTTGATAAACCTATCCATTGTAGGCCCTTCTAACCTATCAGAAAAAACCTGATGATCTTAATGAAAATAATAATATTTTGTGAGGGACCTGTGTCTAAGCAGTAGCCTATAGGGGCTCGTGACTCGCAGTCAGAAGCCCGAAAGTTTGACAACAGTTTTACCAAAGGGTATCAGTAACTGCGTTTTAGAGGTCAGAGTGGGTGACCATCTTTATACACCAGACATATATATTATATATATAGACCACTCCGTACCTCGGAAAGCATGTTAAGGGGACGATAACCGACTTTTAATGATTTTATACTGAAGATCACGTCTAAACGAGTAGTGTTAATGATTTGAAAAAAATATATGATAAATCAGAGCATTTTCTCAATAACTTAATATGTGAATATTTTAGATTATGTTTATATTACATAGTGAAATTAATTTGTAAAGTTATGTCTAACGCGGACAAAAAACTGAGAATGGCGCAAAATCTACCAAGCATATTTTTCTGAAACTTACACCAATTTAAATATAGTTTAATTATTGATCTTTTAGTACACGCGTTTTATTAAAATACCTTTCGTTTTGTGTATAATAAATTGATAATGCGTAAAATTGGGAACAGCGCTCTTTGATGGGCGAGTCCTATTACTGGCTGAACGTACGAGCGTTGCGTGAGCTCAGTACAGAACACGCAAACTAACCACTCAAGGTCACTGGCATATATCTGCGTCTTAAGCCGTTGGTCCCGGCTATAGATCTTTGAAAGTTGTTACGGGTCCTCAGAAGCCCCAAAGTCTGACAACCAGTCTTACCAAGGGGTATTGTGTTACCCAGTAACTGGGTTGTGGAGGTCAGGCAGGCAGTCGCTCCATGTAAAATGCAGTTAATCAGCTACATCCTGTTAGGCTGGAAGCCGATCCGAACATAGTTGGGAATAGGCCTGGCAGCTGATAACCTGTATCTAAGCAGCGGGCCTGTAGGTTCCAGCAGTAGTGATTAATCTTTAAAATAAGATTACGAGGCTGTAGATAATCTTTTACCAAATATTAATATTGGAGCTCACAGTAACTGAAATATTGTGTATGACAGTGAAATATTAATATTAAGAGCTTACGGACTCGGAAGTCATGTAGGCGAAATATTCGGGGACGGAGAGTATTAAAGGGTGCTTCTTGTAATTCCTTCTTTGATTAGTTGTCGTTAGATTATTTCTCATGTTAGTGTTCTTGGGAATATTGCTAAGGTTTTGAGTAAGTAGGTAATAATTACTTTTATGGTTTGGACCGAGTGTTAATAACTAAAAACATTTTCAATAGCCAATTATTTTGTTTAATATTTACCTTATGACAAGATACTTCAGTGTTTAAAACGTGCTAAAAATATATGTCCTACTTCCTTCATGTCATAACGATAAAAATTGTTATTTCAGTAAAAAGTTGAACTTTAAATAAAATACAAAGCAGTTGTCGAATAGATACGGTCTATACAAGACCAGTTAATTAGATCTCCGAAGTTCCTATTATAAAACGCATAGAATCACAAACAGAGATCTAATAACACTGGTGCCAACGAACTTCAAGATACCATCGTCTTTAGAATATGCAAACAATGAATACTCGAGAAACCCGTTCGATAAACTGAAACCTCTCCTGTTTAGAATACACTGCTGATTAAACAGAATCGTTCGAATAATAACTATAATAAAACGCGCAATGTATTTAAACTAGGTTGAATGAATGAACGAGATAATGATCAGTGATTATAAGTGGTGGAGGGTGCAATTGTAAATTTTAAATAATTGGACAATAGTGTGAAATGGCGTGTCGCAGCCACTAAAGGAAATCACGCGGTGATTTCATTACGGCTGAAGCATTATTTGGCCCATCGAGTTTTGTATAATGCGATGGTTTGAATAGTTTGTTAAATAACGAAGGCAGAGATATTATATTTTAGTGAATTTAAATTACCACTGAATTTACTGTTATTTTATTGCAATTTTCATGTAAATGCTTCCTAATTCTGGCGAATACCTTGTGAGCTCTAGCGAAGAATGAAGCACTGAATTCTAAAATTTTCTCAGTTGAGGTAATTTGGGTGAGGTTAATGGTCAAGTGGCAAGACCATCTGTCTCAGACTCAGAAGTCCCGGGCGTCGGGAATTGCAGGCCTACGAGTATTCCCGGCGACCGTAGGCGCAGGCTTACGAACGGTGAGCGATGCGTAGCTCGCCGTCCTGGGCACGCCACAATTGTGGCGATAAGTCCCCTCTTTGAGGAGTGGCTAGAGAGGCGCCACGGCGTCCTCACCTTCCGCCTGACGCAGGTCCTCACCGGACACGGTTGTTTCGGGAGGTTCCTGTTCAGGATAAAGCGGGAGGAAACGCCCGGGTGTCACCACTGTGTGGATCGCCCGGAGGACACGGTGGAGCATACGGTGGAGGTCTGCCCGGCTTGGGCGGAGCACCGCCGTGTCCTCACGGACGCTATCGGCGGCGGCGATCTCTCGCGTCCAGCCCTGGTTCAGGCCATGGTTCGGAGCGAGAGGGCATGGGAGGCCGTCACCTCCTTCTGCGAAGCAGTAATGCTCGCGAAGGAGGAGGCGGAACGCGTGAGGGTGAGGCAGGGTTCGCGCCCTAATGCTCTTAGCCGCCGCAGGAGACGCCCCGGGCGTCGGGAGTCGCAAGCTGATTTCCGGCCACCGTAGGCGCGGGCCTGCGGACGGTGAGCGATGGGTAGCTCGCCGTCCGATAAAGACCAGGCCCGGGTCGACGGCGCGTTGTGTTTCACGCGCGCCTCAAAGAGATGTCAGCACCAACTGTTCCGAAAGGGATATCGTGGCCCTGGCACACAGGCAACGGAAGGAACACGGGTGGGTTTTAGTCAGTAAAAGTCTGACACGCCCTTCCGCTCAGCCCAGAGCGGCAGAAGTTATTTGATAATTTCCCACCCAAAAAAAAAAAAAAAAGCTCGCCGTCCGATAAGGACCAGGCCCGGGTCGACAGCACGTTGTGTTCCACGCGTGCCTCAAAGAGATGCCAGCACCAATTGACGGGGTCCGAAAGGGCCAATGCCTGCCAGGGTTATGAGCCTGTCCGAAAGGGATATCGTGGCCCTGGCACACAGGCATTTGAAGGAACATGAGTGGGTTTTAGTCAGTAAAAGTCCGACACGCCCTCCTGCTCCGCCCAGAGCAGGAGATGTTATTTAATAATTTCCCACTCAAAAAATAAAATAAAAAATGAGGTCCCGGGTTCGTTTCCCAGCGTGGAAATTTTGTTTTTCCGGTTTGGTTGGTGGTAGGACTTGTGCTAAGTCCACCTGGCTAGCTACCACCTATCTAAGTTTGTCACCATAACAACAATGTTAACAGCATTGTTGTGTTTCGGCAGTTACAGGTAAGATAGCCAGTTCCTCTGTGGTTAAGGATTCCGGGTGAAACTCGCTTCCACCTTCGACCTTATCATCACATACCATCAGGTGAGAAGAATATCATGAGCTCTCCATTGTGGATAAAAAAAGATTAACATCTCTTTTTTTGGAATGGTAGGCCGTTACGTATCTCTCATCATTATGCACTAATGCAAGTGGTGTATAATACCCTCTTAGTTATAGCACTGTTCTGAACTGTTTCGCACTTTTACACTTAACCGGTTTTATTAATTATTGATGCCTTGCACTCCCAGCTTTATCACAGGTATGTTGCAAACAGATGCCTATGATAATTCTACGAGTAGCTCTCATACCCTTCAAAATGAAGACAGTAACGCTGCTTGGTGACAGATGTAGGTGTCGTTCTGAAACGATATACTGTTAAAATCACCATCTTCATCATTTCAGCCGGAAGACGTCCACTGCTGGACAAAGGCCTCCCCCAAAGGGGAGGGTTTGCCATAACGTATGATGTTAAAATGAATAGAGAACGCTGCTGCCCATTCTCTAATAAGTCCCTTAGTCGCCTCTTACGAGACCCACGGGAAGAAATAGGAAGGTGCTATTCCTTACGTCCGCCACCACACGGGATTTACGTCGGGTACCACACAGTATGGCTACGGTACGGCTTTTCCATTATCTAACTTTTATTTATAAAATGAACTTTAAGAAATCTCTAGCCAGCATCTTACTTCAATTTCTCAATCATTTAAGGCTGCAGCAAAGGTCATAAGCGGTACCTATCCACTTCATCTATTCGATCAAGAGATTCAATTGAATCCAGCATACAATTTGACTGTGTTGTGTTACGTAAACTTTTGAGATGACATAAGAATTTGTACAATAGAATATACATACGATGCCTTTTACTGATAGATTTGACAAACGTGTTATTTTGTAAATTTTGTGGGGATGAGAATATTATGTGATTGTTTGTTTGATTATAATTCAACTAGCAACTACTTTTTTACTTGCTTATAACCAGTTTTGTTGAAATCATCAGCTTCCTATTTTTTTTTCAGATGAGTATTACAATTACAAAACGCTCCTTGGTAATTGGCTGAGTTGACCGCTTCTCCATGGAAAAATCTACATCTTTTTAATAAAATAAGTGATAGACATAATTTTAATACTAGAAATAAAGACATAATAGATCACTACTGGGGTACTGTGTTACTGTGTTAAATGTTACAACAAAATACCTTGTGATATATTGCAACTAAATGAAAGAAAATTTAAAAATTCATATTAAAAGAACACTTTGTAAACAAGCATATTACAAATTAGAGGATTATATCCAAGATATGAATGCTTGGAAACATGCTGGTCCAGCTCCATAGGACAATCTAGAGTTTAGACAAAATCAAACAGGTTGCTATTTTAATTATATAATTACTGTACCTATAAAAAATATTGTACTCGTACAACATTTTAAAAGAGTAACGGTGGAGTTTCTTGCCCATTCTTCTCCATACGAAACTACCTTTTGGAAGGGGCGACTAGAATCAATTCTATTTTTTTGTAAATATTGACGCCGATTTGAAATTGAAAAAAAAAAAAATTGGATCCACCATCCCGCACAGTGCCCGCAGTCCCCACTCGAAGAGAAATGTCAGACATTTCTGACCCAGTAGTCCCACTGTGAACCATCATTCTCCTGGTTCCGTTATTTACGGAACATACTATCGTTCCAGTGTACGTATCGTTCATACTCAGTACATCGATTTTCCTATAGCGCAATTCCATGAGGGGCCTATAATTTGCTAGGGCGTAACACAAAGCCAATTGACCCACTTTTGAAAGTGCTACAAGGTACTTGCTGGTAATATTTCACGTTTTTACATACAAGTGGGACGTGAGGAGTACGACAAGTACCTACTTGCTTAGTTTTTTTTTTTCAGAGAAATAATGAAGCGTTATATTATGCTTGAGACACTCAATGAAGAAAGCAAAAATATGGGTCTCGAAGTGAACCGGAGTAAAACTAAAGTTGACGAACAACAATAACGCTAATTAAACTAATTTCTACCAAAGACTGCAAAAAGTTGGAACTAGACAGAAGAGTAAAGAACACATGGAGTAAGTCCTGGGCTATAAAATAAATCTTCTAGAACAAAAGCTATAGAGATCTGCTTGATGCTGTCTAAAATTCCTGCCAAACTAGGCCGTAACAAAAAAATCTACAAAAATTTAGAGTTTACCAGAGAGCAATAGAGAAAAGCTATACGGGCCTTAAATTAAGAGAAATCAGCTGAATACGACAAGAAACCAAGGCTAAAGACGTAATCAAACAAACACTAACAATAATGGAAATGGGCTGGACATTTACAAAGTTAGAGTTAGCGATGACAGATGGACCCAAACTTTGTATAACAAACTGGTATCCTATCAACAAAAAGCGAAGACAAGAAATCAGGCTTAATAGGAAAAAAATGGAACAGACTAGCTAGAGATAGAACAAGATGGAGACAGATAGAGGAGGCTTTTACCGCCCTAAGTAAGCGGTCCTTTTAATGGAATAACAAACTAAAATAACATTCGCAAAAAAAAAACTATTTCCTGTTGTGTGTTTATGGACTAACAATGATAAATAATTGCTTATAATTTCAATGTATAATTTAAAAAAAACCAGCTGTTCCCTACATTTATGTTCGAATAATTCGTTAAAATGTAGGGAACTGCTGATTTTTTTTTCGCGATTTCAGGTTTGGTCCCATAGTAAAAGTTGTTCATAATGATGAGTACAATGACCCCTTAAGAGGTTATTGACGATTTAAAAATAACCCTGTATAATCTTTCATCATGTTTTCAGAAGAAAATTTTTAAGACATAGCTTAGAATAACTAACACATACCTATCTTATATTGGATATATATATTAAGATAGGTATTCGTTATTGTGAATGTGTGTTATTTATATTCTATATAGGTACACCTCTACCTAACCCTTCGAGGAATACAGGAGTGGTGTTATGTGTCTGATATTTTACTACAATGAAGTCATCACGAAGCGTTCTAATACCTCAACAGACGAACGTCCTCAACCATGTCTCCTGACGCACTAAACCCGACCGATGACATTAATGACCATTGAGCCTACCCAGCCATGTCTTCTCATGTGACGGGTGACGCGCACTGACAGCTGCATTGGAAACCAGCTGGCGATTAGTCTGGGGAGCACGGACGTAAGGGCCATAATTGTGTGAGGTGAGTGTCTCGTTGTCGATAGGTGTGATTTGATTGGTCACAGTTTGCGATTTGAAAAAAGAATGAATTGATGGATGCCGTTGTAATAAACAAATAAGTAACTTGAAGTGTAACACAAAGGACCCGTCCCAATGTATGCAATGCTAACGATTAGGTGTGTGTCCTTCAACTTTCTTCATGTTCCATTTCACCAATCTGTACCCGGCATTTCGGTTAGTCATGAGTCAGTCAAGTATTGTATTAAAATCTAATCTAAATTTACCTAGTTTGATGGTACAACAGACGTAATCTGCCTATTCAATGCCCACTGCTGGGACTCAGGTCCTCTGTCTGTGGGATAGACTTGTAGCGGCATCAACATCGCCATATGCGAACTACGCGTCACACTGACGTCACGCAAAATCCTGCATCGCGCAAGCAGAGTTTTCGCGCAACTAGCATATATACAACATCCCGACGTCAACCGTCAGTCAGTTGCCCACCAGATACAACACCCGTCTTGACGGAGGATCCTCCCTTTTCTATAGAGTATGAGTGAACTTTACACCCTGTTCCTCATAACTCTAAAGACTAAGCCGTTAAAATAATCTTCCACGCTGGGCCGGTAAGAGCTGGTGGATGTTATAACATGTTTTCAAAGTTTTGGTTCTGAACCACAGCTTATTCAGCCTATAATTTTCCAACTGCTGAGGGATGATGCCTTGCAATCACTTGTTTATTTTTTGTTGCTTGGACCTGCTGATTTGCTCCACCGCTTTGCACAAAGTAACCCGATTTATCGTTTGACCTGCAAATGTCACTAAACAGCCATTATTTGTACCACATAATTAGCCTATAATGTTCCTACTGCTGGTACACAGGCCTGCTCTCTTCAAGAGGGAGTGGGCTGTAATCTACCACGCGGGCCCAGAGCAGGTTGGTAGATATCACATGTCTTCGAATGTTTGGTTCTAGGTCATGCCGGTTTCCTCCCGATGTTTTCCTTCACCGTTTTGAGAGCAGTGGTGATGAAATAATTTGCACAAAGTAAAGCGCCTGCGTGGGTTTCGAACCCAGGACCTACAACTCGTAAGTCGGGGCCGTAGCCTATGGGTCACCACTGCTGTGCCATTCTTCGTATTACAGTAATTTTCTAAAGTCAAATATTTCGATAACAACCATAGCCTGTAGGTATCGTGAAAGCTTGCCCGTAGATCAAACAGACATCGTGTAATCATTGCTCGTAGTAAATTATAGGTGCGGGTTCGAACCGGGTGCGCAATTTATTTCAAAGGCTATTGTTGTGTTTTTTATGTAAATAGTGCTATGTATATGCTTGTATTATATGGGACTTAAACATAACTGTCGAAAAAATTGCACATCGTCCTTAAGGCGACGATAACCGACTTTTAATGATTTTATACTGAAGATCACGATTAACGTCTAAACGAGTAGTGTTGATGATTTGAAAAAATATGTCAAATTAGAGCATTTTTTCAATAATTTAATATGTGTAATTTAGAGTATGTTTATATTACATGTGAAATTCATTTGCAAATTTATGTCTAACGCGGATAAAAAATTAAGAATGGCGCAAAATCTACCAAGCGTATTTTTCTGAAACCTTCACCAATTTAAAGATAATTTAGTTATTGATCTTTTAGTATACGCGTTATATTAAAATACCTTTTGTTTTGTGTATAATAAATTAATAATGCGTCAAATTGGGGACAGCGCTCCTTGATGTGCGAGTCCTATTACTGGCTGAACGTACGACGCGTTGAGTGAGCTCAGTACAGAACACCCAAGCTAACCACTCAAGATCACTGGCATATATCTGCGTCTTAAGAAGAAGATTGTCAACGTGGAAGGAGTGAGAAACGAAGCTCGACAAAGATGAATAAATTCAATACCAGCTAAGATAGTGATAAATATGATAAGCACCTTTAGGTTAATTTTTCTTTGCACCTTATTATTCTTATGGCTACGTCATTGTCAACATTTTTAATGAAATAGAAGTTCGAAATGTTAACTTGCACCCGCTACGTGGAACAACAAATTGTTTGAAAATTGTTCAATATTATAGCTGCTTGACCGTACAATACAATTAACTTACAAGTACACATGCAAACGTGAGCAGTGGTGGCCCAGTAGTAACGGCTGCGACTTACTAGTTGTAGGTCTTAGGTTCAAAACTTCGAACCCAGACAGGGAATTTTCTTTGTGTAAATTATTTCATCGCCACTGCATTCAAAACGGTGAAGGAAAACATCGCATCGTGAGGAAACCGCAGGTCCTAGAACCGAAAATACGAAGACATGTGCCATCTACCAACCCGCACTGGGCCCGCGTGGAGGATTACGGCTCGCTGTCTCACAGAGAGGAGGCCTGTGTCCCAGCGGTGGGGAGATTATAGGCTGATTATGATGCAAACATGAATGTTTATTATTGTGCATGAGGGAAATTTGTACAGTTATCCTAAACTTCTTGCTGCCTTGACACGATTGAGCTAGTGATAGGCTGGTGATATCTGTTTTACTCTACTGTTACCTGCACTGAAAACAATGCGAGATAACTAAGATATATTTCCTCTTAGTTGGCAATAAAATGTTTGGAATCATTATTTATTTATTTACTATAAACAAGATAGCATATTTGCCAGAACAAATTCATTTTATTTATATCGACAATGTGACATGTACAGAATAATCACCGGTCTTTGTTACATCATACATGCTTTGTCTGATTTTACTTTTTCACTTTTGTATATCAAATAATAATTTAAGTTGATGGTAACAAGCAACTTGTTAGCATTATAACATTCTTAAACTGGTCAAGATTTGAGTTAAATTAAATAAGTACCCGTAATTAAACTAATTAATTACTTAGCTGACGGAACTATAATAATTTAACAAAGTTCTCCTAGTTTCAGAAGTCAAGATCTTGTTAGGCTCGTATGGAGTTTTCTCGTATTGAATTTTTTGTTAAAGCAAACACTTTTTTTTTCAGTGTGTGTAAACGTGTTCTCAGAGCATTACTCCGTGAGTTTAGCAACGTTGTAAGGCACGCCGCGCGCCGCCGACTATACGATACAGGTGGGTTACTGGCTAGCGGTGCGCGGCGGGTGCGGTCCAAGTTACTAGATCAAAGCGATTGTTTTTTACAATAAATCGCTTTGAAAACTCACAAATCACAAAGATATGAGTTATGCTAGTGTAGCGGCACATCGGCACATGCGAACTACGCGTCACGCTGACTTCACGCAAAATCCTGTATCGCGCAAGCAGAGTTTACCGCGCGACTAGCATATATACAACATCCCGACATCAATCGTGGGGCAGTTGCCCACCAGACACAACACCCGTCTGGTCGGAAGATCCTCCCTTTTCTATAGAGGATGAGTGAACTTTACACCGTGTTCCTCACGCCTCTAAACTAGGTGCACACGCAGCGACTGAATTCTCACGTCCAAACAAAGATTTCGAAAAAAAGTCAGTCAAAATCTGTGTGTGGACGAGAAATTTTTAAATTACTAGCGAGTCGCTGCGTGTGTATCTATCATGACAGAGGTGACTTGGATGCTCTACAAAGCAGTATTTTTCCTAAAAGTCAATATGCCATATGTATATGGGCTGGTTATTGTCTATGGGCGTTTTTAGTGTCATGCAAATTTGCTACCGACCAAAGAGATCAAACGGGATGTCGTGGATGAGAGCATTTGTAATAATAATCTAGGCCCAATGTGTAGGCTTATACAATTACTCACATACTTTTTAATTAACCAAAAACACGTCATTAATTAAAATACAGTTTCTTTTTTTGCTTGAGAAAAATAAAAATTGTCTTTGAAAACTAGTGTCTGGACAAAAAATTAAAATAGGTATACAAAGTAAAGTAAATCCATAGTTTATGCAGTACCTACACAGGAAGGCAAGTTGCACTGGCATGAATCGACAATAGAAGCGGAAAGTAGCCGACCAGAGGTAGCAGTGGTACAAGATACTAGCTTACAGCGAGTAAAGATATTGATTTGTTTAGTACGGTTCTACGTTTCATACACTTGACGTCCTGTGAATGTAACCAACCTCCTTCCTGCTAGTGATGGATTAATTAACATTCGCATTCATTGTTAGCGTGTGAATGATCATTTAGCATTTAGCAAATTAAATGTAGTCGCGAAATTCTGTGAAATGCAAAGCGATGTACTTTTCTAAATAGTCAGAGCGTCGCGCAATCGCGCATGCGCGTGCAGCGCGGTAGCGTGGTGTGCTATAAATATATTTAATTATCGGCGAGTCGGCGAGTAAACTAAATGCGAACGCGATTTTTAATTCGTTTAATAACAAAATTGACATACTTCATTATCATCAATTATCGTCATTAGCAAATAGCATAGCAATAGCAATTAACACGCTAAGACTCCAGAGTTCACACGCTAATGAAATTAATTCGAAATCGCATTAATTGCCATTACTACTTCCTGCTACATATTCAGATCCTTTTCACATTATCTACCAACTATTCAATGAAATCACGAGCCAAAACACGGTCCTGTAAGTTGTCAAGGTACTGGATAGTTTGCAGATTGTCCAGCATCCTAATTGCGTTACTTGGGATCACAATCCGAGAATAGCTAATCCATTGCTTCATAAGTATGAAAAATTTGTCTGCTCAATAACGTAAATAACGCAATGGACGTGGGGAATTGTCAAAATGAAACCCATGGCGATCAATTATCATTTTACCTACTCATGGGTTACAGATTAGAGGATTATATCCAAGATACGAATGCTTGGAAGTCCAGCTCCATAGGCCAATCTAGAGTCTAGACAAATCAAGCTGGTTGCTATATTAATTACATAATTTATTATTTTTATGACATTTATTTTACATTCTGTGATTACCTTAACTCACACACTGATATTACTTTTCTTAGGAAAACGTATTTTTGAGAATCAACCAGCTTTCTAGTAAAAACAACCGTATTGAAATCGGTACATCGCGATGATGCCAGAAATATAGTATCACATACAGAGAAAAACAAAAGACAAATAAGAGAAACTTGTAAAACCCCTTAATTGGCGTTGAGGGTTTTTTACTTTTTATAATGCTCATTGGTCCTGATCTTGCCTGACCTTACCTCTATCTCGCCTGATGAAAAGCGATGGACTATTAAAACCCTTCATTTTGATACTCGACAGGCTTGATATTTTCCCTTTTGGAGCCAAAAAACCACCATTTTTATTTTTTTAAATTTTAATATATCAAGTGACACTCGCGCAATAAAGACGAATCTAACGACATATCATTCGTCAAAATCGGTTAAACCGTTTAGTAGTTACGAGGGAACATAGCGACGGACATACATACTGTCAGTCACATAACCCTCCTTTTTTGGCTTCGCCGTAAAAATAAACTCTGTTCTCTCCTACCTTGAACCAAATACCCAAGTAGCCCCCGGACTCAAAGATAACCATTTAGCAGTTGCAGTGAACCCGCCTATTTTTCCCCTAGACTCTCCATTGTTTTCTCGCTAAAATAATAACCCGGTAAAAATTGTTCGCGCATGCTTCGAGCACAGAAAACAAGGACTTTATGAAACGTATTATGAATTAAGCGAATGTTCTCTTAAAATTTAATGTGTGTTATTTATTTTAAGTTAGTGTTTCAGTTTTTGAAGCTTTATTTACGTACTTAACATTAAATTATTGTTTTGTTATTGGTTAATAACACCGTATTATAGCTGACTTTGGATAAATCAGTCATTAGGCCCTTTTCTCCGCAAAGCAATAAACGTAAAATCGTTTGGAAATGGACGGAATGATCTGTTTAAACCGTTTCTGTTAATTTTTTGAATATTACAGAGACTGAGGTGTTTTAAATACGTTTAATGTTAAAGGCATTTGATTAGTATTTTTATTTTGAAAGTACTCAAGTAGCTGCCGAAATAAAAAACCATGAAAAGAAAATGCGATCATCAGTCCATTTAACAGATTCAAATAAAGGATAACCATGAAAATCACCATGGTTCAATTCATGTTTTTTAGGCAGAACAGAAATTGTAACAGCTCTCGGACTTCGTTCTGGACATACGTTCTATAAGTTTGCATGTTTAATTAAAAAGTTCCTTCCCCCAACTACACGGAATGTGGTATAGTGGAAGACGTTCTTCAGATTATGGTAGAGTGTGCCCGGAACGAAGATCTCAGAGCTGAGTTATTAATACACTTTGGGTGGAAAGATGTAATAATAATCTAGCATCCCCCCTTGTCAGAAACAGCGAGGCTATTGTACCTATAAACTTGTACGGATTGGTATCTGTAGAAGATAGTTACTCATACGAGTAATATTATGAACTGTGTTATATATTATTTATAAAATGCTATATCGTATTATAAGAAAGCCTTACGGAGCGACTTAGTCTTGTTCATCAAGCTTCTTAAATAAAGATAGTAAAAAATAGACTAAATTGAAAACGATTAAAATGGTCCGATGATGGACCAGATAAAAAAAATATAAAGAATTCATCATCATCATCATTTCAGCCGAAAGACGTCCACTGCTGGACATAGGCCTCCCCCAAGCACCGCCACTTCGACCGGTTCTGTGCATCCCGCATCCAGCGGATACCTGCGGCCTTCACAAGCTCATCGGTCCACCTTGTAGGAGGCCTTCCAACACTACGTCTTCCGGTACGCGGTCGCCACTCCAGAACCTTTCGGCCCCATCGGCCATCAGTTCTGCGAGCAATGTGCCCTGCCCACTGCCACTTAAGCTTAGCAATTCTTCGGGCTATGTCGGTTACCTTGGTTCGCCTGCGGATCTCTTCATTTCTGATTCGATCACGTAGGGAAACTCCAAGCATAGCCCTCTCCATTGCCCTTTGGGTGACTTTTAGCCTTCTGATAAGGCCTATTGTGAGCGACCACGTTTCAGTGCCATAGGTCATCACTGGATTGACCTCTTAAACACTAAAGATAAAGAATTAGGGTTCTCTAAAAAAAAATGCATCTGAGGTTCTATTATAAAAACAAAAGACTAACCTCAGAATAATCTCGACGTCTCGCCGTGAACTTTGCAAAGCCAAGCATAATTCTAAGCGGGGCCATCGTAAGGCAAGGCGCACAATTGAAGTCAATAACTCTAACTACAACTTTGCCCAACTATCTTCAACTCCGAGCTCACAAAGCCAGCATCGAATACAGTACATTCTGTGTTCTAGTTCCTGAAACGATTTATTAGCCTAAGTATTCGTGATGTTTTCGCTTTTGTTACTGGTAATGGTGGTTTAAGAAGCAATTCTGGAACTTCCGACTTGAATTCTGATGTGAAAGCGATAAATTACGTCAGAATAGGGTTCTGAGTTTGATCCTTAAATCAGGCAGTGTTGAGTTTTGCCATTAGAAATTTCTCTGTACCAGTCCTAAGTCCGGATTCCCGAATCGGGAACAAATCCGGGCTTATAGGTTAACAACTAGTAGCTATTTATAGGCCTATAATAATCCACCGCTACGCAACCCACGTATTCCGTGAAAATTTTAAGTGGCTAGCTGTTATGTTTCTAAACATATACAGACAGATACACGGCTTAATCTTAATAATAGGGTCCTGTTGGCAGGCTTTGTTTGATGATAACTTGCTATTTAATCATTTACCATAAACTAATATCTGCTGAAAACTAAAAAAACTTTCTTATCCATTTTCAACCTGGCTTGGTCCATTCCTCGACTAAGTGTTGTAGTGACTAGTCCCCCAACAATTTAATAAAAGCATCTCAAGAGCAGTTGTTAAGAGATCTATGTTCCAAGTTAGGTTAGCCTCAGGAATATGTCGAAGTTTCTAGCACCTATCGGACACGGTTCGTGAACTACGAAGTGCGGAGTGGTTAGATAAAGGCTTTGATCAAATAAAACGAACAGGACTGCTCAGTTTTCTGCATTGGTTTAAGAGAAATTCTCTTCAGTGGGAAGAGGTAATGATTTTAGTATCATGGATTTATTGTTTTGTAGAGGGAACAACTACGAGGCGAAATTTTTTGTCCTTCAATATTAGGTTGTCACTCTCATCATAATTAGCCTAACAGCCATCATGCATTCTAAGGGTTTGTGCAGTCGAATTTTGAGTAGCAATATGAGAGAACCACGCGCCAACACGTGACACACGCACGCCGTTATGAACTTTAATTTAGATTTGATTTCAATCATTCACACCAAGCTTATTGCCCTGTAAAATCTTCTTATGGACCAGCTCTCAAATCTACCCAACTATTATTCCAAAAACCCACTAACTATTACAGAGAGTTCTGCCTAGATATAGGTCCAAAGACTTTGGCCTAACATCGTCGGCTGCTTTTGAAAGCGGGAGCACAACCTCTGTATTTAGTTATTTAAACTTAGGTAGTTCGGAGTTGGCGCGTCTGGTTTAGAGACGGTTATAGCTCTGTGTTCTCTATTCGTCTAGTTTGCTAAGTGTGGGTTTTTCCGCTGTTAAAATATGATTAGTCAAAATGCAAAAATATTACGCAATTTTCAAACACACTTCTTACCCGCAAAGCGAACGCATTTCAATCTTTCAAAGTACCATTTTCCTTCAAAATGTTGATAGTACCTATACTCCGTTTGAAATAAGATTAGTCTAACTTTTATTATTTGAATCATATTTTATATCGTTTTTTTGTTAATGTGAGGACGTTGTAGGCTTAATAGACTGTAGATCTGTAGACCATTTTCTATTTTGTTAAGTACCTGGTACTTTTGACGGGCCTACGCTGTCCTCTCATACTTTGAAAATATTGTTAAAGCCAATTTTTTTTTTAAAAGAGTTTTCGTGGAGTTTCTTGCCGGCTCTTCTCCATAGGAAACGACCAATTGGAACCGTGCACCTAGCTTCTGACGTTTCATAAGTGCCCATGTAGGCTTATGTGAAATAAAAATACTTTTGTTTTTTTATTTTTTATTTAAATTAACCTTTTTTACAGTCCGTTCAATCGATTTTGACTTCTATTGCGTTGGTGGCATGACCAATGACAGTTGTAATAAACAGTTGGTATTGTAACCATGTTTTTGATTTTAATGCCATCCTTAGGCCTACGGAATAGAAGTCAAAATCGGTTGAACGGACTGTAAACAAGTTTAATATCTAATCTCTAGTAAAATATCTAGTCTTATTTCAAATGGAGTATATAGAGAAATATCGAGAAAATAACCAGTTGCTAGTAATATAACATTAAGATGCTTAGCATTTTAGTTCCTTGACTGAACAAGTAGGTACCTGAGCATTAATATGTGGATCGAGCTGTAGAGACGTCACACAAGTATTAACAGTGATGATGTTCTAAAAAGCCAAATAAAATATATTTATCGCGATCTGCACCCAACAGCTGCTGACTACGTCAGTCCCGTCAGTGATCATAATTAGTATGTACTACGAGTACATAGATTTCGGTATATAGAAGTGGTACATTACATTGTACGAGTGGAAGCGACACAGGCGTTAAGATGAGAGATGACGGTGGCTGTGTCGTAATTCATACAGTCTCGATTTATGGCTAGTGTCGTGTGACGTATGTGGTTCTTGAAATATATGGTCCAAGGGTAGGCAGAGGTGCATGTGCAACACAATGTTAGTTTCTTGGTTTGCAAACATTTTCATACTGGTTGCAAATGATTTCATATAATAGTTGTCAATAAAAGCAGTTAAAAAAACTGACAGATTTCTTAATTATGTTAGTTTGACAAGTTGTCAGTGTTTTTTTCCGAAACACTGGGGGCCTTATTACAAAACAAGGATTATCTTCAGACCTAAGTTTAAACCATGGAGTCATTATTGAATTTAGAACTTTATTCCGTCTAAGGTAAAGTTCCTAGTACAAAACTGACAACTTAGTACCGAACTAAGTGTTCAGTTTTGTGTAAAGAACGGTATTTCAATCAGAGTTAAGGCTTCTACAGACCAGCGCGACTCGCGACGCGACACAAAGGCCCCGCGTGTCGCGCGGCCAGCGGTGCCTTTGTGTCGCGTCGCGAGTCGCGCCGGTCTGTAGAAGCCTTTACGTTCTCATTACAAAAACTAGCTCAATACTCAATCGTTTATTGCATTCCACAATGTGCTTTTGTGGTAAGTAAACATTAATTGTACCAATCGTGGTGTCGGGCGCAGCAAAATAAAAATTTGAAGGAAGAGGAAAAATTAAAGGTAAAATTTTATTAATTATTAATTAAATCTAAATTTCTATTATTAATTTATATTATTCTGTAAGTTCTATGGATTTTTCAATTAAATATTCATATAAACTGTAATAACATTTATTTAGTAATAATTTTTTGTTTTAAATTTATTAGTAAAAATAGCATTTTGTCCCCCTTTTCCCTAGCACAATGCAATGCTTTAGCTCCATGGTTTAAGCCATGTCAAAATATAAATCCTGTTTTGTAATAAGACGGTATAATGTTTTCTGGTCGTACTTGAAATAAAGTATCCGAATAGGGAAAATATGAACAATAACAAAACGAAATAAAAGGAATATATGAAATAGGTAATAAAAGATGACTGAGAAAATTCGAAGAAACAAGAACGAAATGTTAATATTTAAGCAAGTGTAGCGATTATTAAGAATGTAAACTTAAATTAGAGAGCGCGCGGCAGTTGACTTGGGTTCCAATTTAATTTTGAATATTTTATCTGGAGAATACTAAATAGATGGACAATGATGTACTACCACGGAAACAGATTCTTGAGAAGGTAGAAACACCCCGTAAATTCGTCGTGTTCTTTCTTTGCGTCATGTTTACCGCAAATAAACGTATTTTCTTTCTTTCTTTCTTTCGTGTTTTACTATGTTTGAAGTTATACAACATGTCCCAGAATTAACGAACAACCTCTTAAGGGGTCATTGTACGTACTCATCATTATGAACAACTTTTACTATGGGACCAAACCTGAAATCGCGAAAAAAAATTGCTGATTTTCTTTTCGCGATATAATGTGAGTACGTACAATGACCCCTTAAGAGGTTGTGCGTTAATTCTGGGACATGCATGTTGTATAGATTGTAAGTAGACGGGGTCGAACTTCGAGCAATGGGCGTCAGATGTTACACATCATAGCGACTACAGACAGCACGGCTCGCTTGATTTTTTTTGTCGCTTCCCACGAAGCACCTCGTCATGGCATCTCTGGCATATTGGTCTAGTAAATAGACGATTTCCTTTAACAAAATAATATTCACCAATCTGACAACCTATGGCTGTGTTTCCACCACCGCGAGCGATGAGCGAGGATGCTTAGCGAGGGATGTGCGTAAAACCAACCAATAATACCTAGCGAGGACACTTTTCTTAAAGATGAGTTTAGACCAAACGAAAGTCTTAATTCGAACAAAGCACTCTATTTGTCTTGATATTCTTGACATTTTAGTATGAATTGACCAACGAAAGAACACTGTCTCTATTCACAAAGATAATTTGGCACAGTGGGGATAGAATGAACATTCGCCCGTTAAGGCGACGATAACAGACTTTTAATGATTTTATACTGAAGATCACGTCTAAACGAGTATTGTTAATGATTCGAAAAATATATGTATAATAAATAAATAAAAAATAATTAGAGTATTTTCTCAATAACTTAATATGTGAATATTTTAGATTATGTTCATATTACACAGTGAAATTAATTTGTAAAGTTATATCTAACGTGGATAAAAAACTGAGAATGGCGCACAATCTACCAAGCGTATTTTTCTGAAACCTTCACCAATTTAATGATAATCTAAAATTATTGATCTTTTAGTATACGCGTTTTATTAAAATACCTTTTGGTTTGTGTATGATAAATTAATAATACGTCAAATTGGGGACAGCGCTCCTTGATGGGCGAGTCCTATTACTGGCTGAACGTACGACGCGTTCCGTGAGCTCAGTACAGAACACGCAAGCTAACCACTCAAGATCACTGGCATATATCTCCGTCTTAAGTATAAACCGACCTTAAGACTTACCAAATTAAATCTAAATCCAATTGACTTCAAAACACTGTAGATCCACAAACAGAGAAACTAATTCAAGTGCCGGATGACGTCAGTGGATAGTTTCGGCACAGACACACAAAGGCTGGTTGGGCAAACACGGAGATGCGACTAGTGTTGTTGCCGTTTGGGACGATTTCAGAAGAACTTAGACAACATGCTGATTGCTAGTCGAAGGGCTGTAACCGTTATTTCAGACAGTGCGTTAAATGTACAGTATTTTTTGCCGTTGTTCTTGGAATATCGTATTGATATCATCATCATTTCAGTTGAAAGACCTCCACTGCTGGACATAGAACACTATATGAAACGTATTATGAATTAAGCGAATGTTCTCTTGAAATTGAATGTGTGTTATTTATTTTAAGTTAGTGTTTCAGGTTTTGAAGTTTTTTTTACGTACGTAACATTACATTATTGTTTTGTTATTGTTTTTTTGTTATTAATTATTTGGTTTTTTTCTTGTTAATTATTGGTTTTCATTTCAACCGAAAGACAACATAGGCTTCCCTCAAACGGGGGGGAGGGGATAGAATAGAATGGATGGTGCTATTCTTTACGTCCGGCACCACGCGACATATATTATCTACTTCGATCTATAATAATATAATAAATAATCTACTTGTGGGATGTGGACTCAGCAATCATTGTGCCGATAGTTGTATCAGCCAATGGCTTAATTGCCAAGAGCTTCGACCAACACCTAAGGAGGCTCTCGTTGGGCAGCTGGATTAAGGGCCTGATTCAGAGAGCGGTACTTCTGGACACGGCTCGCATTGTCAGGAGGTTCCTCTCTCTGGAGCCCTGACCGCCGGTAGCTTGGACCTTGTTCCCGATACCGTTGGGCTACTATTTTTTATATTTTTAAATGTTTTTATTAATTTGCTTTATATCCTAATATTTAAAAATATAATTTATATGTATTTAAAGTGAAATAAAGGATAATAAATAATAAAGCCACCGCCGTATCTCTACGATGATGTCGTGATGGGGCTTGCGATTTGCAAGAGCAAACGTGCTCGGAGGAAGGAAGTATTCCAGTAAGTGTTGGTAGGGAACTTGACCATCTACCGGGGTCTGAGATTTTCTGATAGCCGTTAGATACCTCTCCACTCATCATATGCACATCAGGACATGTTGTCCCCTTGTCGCTACGACACTATGTGCTAGCGGTCTGTCAGACTATTACTGACTAAAAACCACCTCAGTGTTCCGTTCCCACAATTGCACCGAGGATCTTGGGATCTATTATTACTTCCGCAATCCCCGGCTAGTGCCGGCCCACCTCTGCCTCAAGTCTAGGGGGAGGGGGGGGGTGAGGTGTTTGACACCCCCCGCAACGTCTAAAAGGGGCGCGCGAGGAACACTACGCACCGCCACCTCGGGTCCAGTGTGATAGGGGGCGCGGACGTCCCCAAGTCCGCCGTCCCTGGACCAATTTAGGGGGCTGGAAGAGGGCATTGTCTGCCCTCCGCAAACGCCCAGTGCGCCTGCTGCGGGCCGGGTGAGCGGACGAGATCTCCCGCTCCCTTTCCACAGCCTCCTTCTGCGACACGACTGTTTCGGAGAAGGATACCACCGCGTCCCAGGACTCCTCGCTGCCGACCATCGACTTGACCACGGCCGGCAGCGATAGGTCCCTGCCTACTCCTGAGATGATGGCACGGCGCGGCTCCTCCCAAGCGGCAAGATCTGCCAGCGTATGCCACGCCGTGTCATCTTGCAATAGTCCTACGCCAACCGGGGGCTGTCCTGGGAAGCACTTGCATAGTGCGAAGAGGGATAAAAATCGGTTGGTGCCTCATTCTATTTAAAATTGTCTAAGCCTCTGCGAGTTGACTTCGGCCCAGCGTACGCCTTCCAAAGGACCGGGACCTCATGGTCCCGAGATATGTAAACAAATAAATATAATAATAATTTTAAAGAGAAAAGATTCGATTCTTTGTTTGTTTCTAATGGATAAACACAAATACTATTTAACTGATTTTAAAAATGATTTATATACACATACATATTATACAGGGTGGACATCGACGTGAATCCGGTTACCATGGATTCAGTACATCATTCTTGACCCCCCAGCGTTAAAATTTCTCGTTGGTAATTTAAAAAAAACCAGGTGTTTCCTACAGAAGTGCAATACCTACTCGGTCAAAATGTATGGAACAGCGAATTTTTTTTTAATAACCGATGAAAAATTTTAACGCAGGGGGGTCAAGAATGATGTACTGAATCCATGGTAAACGGATTCGCGTCGATGTCCCTTCCACCCTGTATTATATTATAATAACCTCTATAGTGCGTCTGTAGTGCGTCGGGGATGTTCGCGGATGCGCATGTAGATTGTTTCTACGCAACCATGCGCAAAAGGTGCGCTTCCATGGTGCGCAGGGTGTGGGGCAGCTCCAGCAGTATCCTAAGCATGATTTCAAGTCGTCTAGACTGTGTTCTCGTGGGTCACTGTTGTGCCATCTCCCATGGGTTGCCACAACGGTGATCCACTTCCATTTATTTATTTAAACTTCTCGCACACAATAAGGTACAAAAGCGGACTTAATGCCTTAGGCATTCTCTACCAGTCAACCAAGGGTGGTGAAGAGATAAGATGGCGGGTGCTCTGATGGAGAGAAAATAATAATATTAAAAAATATTAAATTCTAACCTATTTATATTACTATTAATAAAATAGGTGCTCAAGTACATAAATAGATTATAAACATATAATACATATACATACGTACATATATACTATAACATATCCCTATATTATATATATAAATATAATACATACAAATTCAAGGAAAGGAGGTAATTGAGATGACTCTACGCTATTTGTTTTGTAAAAAACTCTGCAATTTCCGCTTAAATGCATACTGACTAGTGGCCATCCTGATATCAAGAGGAAGCGCATTCCAGAGAAGAATGGACTGAATATGATAGGAAGAATGAACAAAGTCAGAAGTATGAGAAGGACAGAGTAGAAGAAGATCGTTGGAAGAACGCAGATTCTTAGCGTGTGAAGAACATAGATACTGGAAGTGAGACATAAGATAAGAAGGAGGGCTGGGAGAGTTGAGAAGGGAGAAAAGTGAGGTCAAAGCGTGCAAACTTCTTCTCTGGCGAATGGACATCCATTTGAGCTCAGTCCTGTAACTCGACACATGGTCATATTTTCTTAGATTAAATATGAACCGGATACCATTGTTGAGTAGTCTGTCGAGCTTATCCAGCAAAACCGCATTCAAGTCAAAGTAGCACACGTCACCATAGTCGATGATAGGGAAAATCAAAGTCTGCACAAGCATAGTCTTCGTCTTAGCGGGCAAAAAGTTTCTCAGACGATACAGGGATCGCAGAGTACCGTTGACCCTTTGACTAACACTAGAAACCTGGCGTTGCCAGCCCAGCGTTGTGTCAAGATGCAAACAGAGATCTTTCACTGTAGGAGTAATGGGTATGACGGTACCATTAAAAATAAGAGGAGGAAGAAAGCTAAGTGCCACCCTACCCATCATGCGCGAGCTTCCAATTACAACGGCTTTGACACTTTTTCCATTGGTTTGTTCTTGTGAAGTGTCAGTTCTTACTAATATAGTTGTAAGTCTTACTAATCATTTTTGAGTCTAAGATACTTGAATAAAGATAATCCTATTTTATTATATAAAGCTACATTATCAGCGAGTAACATGTAATGTATTTTATTTTCAGAAAAATGAGAGGCCCTACGAAAATTACAATAATGTTATCCAAGGTATCAAAAAATTGCCTATTCAAGTCATTATTTGGCGTGCGCTGCATAAACTACTGATGATACACATTGATGTATTAAATAGGAAGATAGGCCACTCTTTAACATCACGTCAATATTGAATGGACCCGATTTCATGCGTCATGTGCTCGACAACCGAAATAGAGAGACATATTACGCGGGCTATAGCGGGAACAAGATAGCAGCAATTGTCACTGTTACGTACCCATAACAACTCGGAAACAAACTAAAACTCAGGTATTCCCCACAAACCGAGAGTAATGTAGATCGATTGTGTTCTTTCCCCTAATTAATGCGGTCCACATAACTCAACTCAAACTCAAAGCATTTATTTCAAATAAACCAATTACAGGCACTTTTGAATTGTCAAGGGGGTCGGTCAGTTATAAAGATGAAGCTAGTTGTCCATTCCAAAGCTTAGTAGGTACCTATGGAGAAGAACGGGCAAGAAACTCCACGGACACTCTTTTAAATTAACATATGGTTACAAAATATTGGTTACATCATTAGTGTTGAAATTAAACATGTGAGAACGATGCAAAACGTCAAAGGCGTCCGTAACAAAAATATAAAAAAAAAACAATTCAAAACTTAAATT
This sequence comes from Tiliacea aurago, assembly GCA_948098905.1. NCBI lineage: Eukaryota > Metazoa > Arthropoda > Insecta > Lepidoptera > Noctuidae > Tiliacea > Tiliacea aurago. Next base: position 25,310,141 of record OX402581.1, on the reverse strand, counting down.
AAAATAAGCCAAGGCCGCTAAGAGATGACCAGTCCCTACTGATGGCGCCCGTTCACGAACATGACGCATGGATTAGCACCATTCAACTCAACCATTTTGAAGGGAGCTAAATGATCCAACACACCCGCCACCATCAGCGAGACATTACAGTGAGCATGACATACTCTCAGCCGCCAGGGCACATTCAAGTCAATGAAAGAAGTACTCAATAAATGGTAGCTTTATAGTAAGTACATAGTGCAATTATATAATACTAAGATATTGAATTTATACAAAGCAAAGATAGTTTTTGAAATCTTCAGCAGCTCCAACAGTATTTTCAAATGGTAATCAATTAGTTGAGGTTGTGGAGCTGGACCAGCATTGAGCCAAGCATTTTTATCAGCGATGTAATCCCCCAAATTACAGTATGCCTGCTTGCATAGTGTGCGTTTTATACAAGATTTGAATTTCGTCTCATTCAGTTGTATAGAGGAGCTTGTACCATATATTCCTATTTAATACTTACATCAATGTGTAAGTACTGTCTACTTAAAGCACGAATAAATAGATGGATAACACTATAATCACTTTTATTTCACAACTAATTATTAATTAATTACAATAAGACAGTATTTAACAATAGAGACGTTGTTTCTACGGCGAGCGCGAGTGAACTAACCCCCAGCCGCTTGCTCGGGGTTTTTAAAGACTTGGTATCCCCACCGAAGTCTTGTCAGCCGATGCGGGTAGCCGGTGATTCGTCGGCAATATTCCAACATCCGGTGCGACGCTTGACTCGCGATACTGGCGCTATCTATGTTTGGTCGCCGGAAACAGTGGCGCCAACAAATGATGATACATAAAATAATGTACTACATGTTTATAGTACTCATCATTACCCACAAAAAAGTCCGCGAGGCTTATACAGGGTTATAACCTCTTAAGGGTTCATTGTACTCATCATTATGAACAACTTTTACTATGGAACCAAACCTTAAATCGCGAAAAAAAAATCAGCTATTCCCTACATTTTAACGAATTATTCGAACATAAATGTAGGGAACAGCTGGTTTTTTTTCGCGATTTTAGTTTCGGTCTTATAGTAAAAATTGTTCATAATGATGAGTACAATGACCCCTTAAGAGGTTATTGACGTTTTAAAAATAACCCAGTATATCTAACTATTATAATAAAGTCACAATAACTGTATTTTGTTCAAATTAGTCAATCAAAACACGGGTAGAATCGAAAGATGATGACATTCGTATCATTATATTAATCCATAACCAACAAAATAGTTTCATAATCAAGGTTAACTATTAGTAAGTACGGCACGGTTGGCGCAGTAGTTAAGCGATTGACTGCTGCGCTGCGTGTCGCGGGTTTGATTCCCGCACGGAACCAATATTTGTATGACCTACAAGTAGTTGTTCTGGGTCTGGCTGTTTGTGTATGTGAGTTTAAATGTTTGTAAACGCACCCATAATACAGCAGAAATTTCTAGTCTGGGGCAACGTTTTAAAAAAAATTATATATTCGAATAGGGGTATAAAAATGCTAAAATTAAGAAAAATTTACCGGGATGTGAGCTAACAGCCCTACGCTTTACCTACACATTTTATTATTTGTAAACTAGAAACAATTGAATAGTAGTTTGTTATAAATAATAAAGTTTGTCATCATAGTATATTATAATAAATAAAAAGATCGCAACCATTCGTTTCGTTGAAAACTATCTTATAAACGGAGATGTAAAGTTCAACATGCTCTCGTGTTGAACTTCTAAGGCGAAAATACGAAATCCATGCGGATGAAGTCGCGGGCGAAGGACTAGTATGTACACGGCTACCATATCAAGCTAGAAATTTCCAGTATAAGCTTATCTCGCATTATATAGGATTTCTGTACAATGAGAGGCCAGCTTATACTGGAATTATTCGATATGTAGCCGTGTGTACATAATAAATAGAGATAAAATAAATTAGTGAGCAAAATTCCACAGATATGATGGGCACCTAGGTATAGGATATATAGGATATTAAAACACCATAAAAAAACTGATTTTCTAAACTCATATTTCAAGTAAGTAACTACAATGCTGGTCGAAGACCCCAAAAAAAAATAAAATCATTTGTTTCTAGGTATGGATACCATCATGTCGTCGGAGTTTTGCTAGCTAACTTAACTTGACCTTGTAGACTATCTCAAAGATCTAAAAGAGGTACTTTTAATATATTCCTTAAAAATTATAACCCTCTTTAGGCTCTCCTATAGTTTACGGCCATTTTATTGTGTTTTATAAAAGTAACTAGCTGCGCCCCGCAGTTTCACCCGCGTTAGTCTCAATCCCGTGGAAATAACTGGATAAAAAGTATTTTATGTCCTAATCCTGCTCATAGTCTACCCATGTGCCAAACTTCATCTAAATCTGTTCAGCCGTTTTAGCGTGAAAGCGTAACAAACAAATGAACTCACTTTCACATTTTTATAATGAGTAAATAAATAACCAAGTAAGGACTATTGACTTCTTCTTCCCTATTACGACCTATTAAGACTAGCAAAAAACTAAAGTAGACGTGGATAGATATTTGTCAAGCTCTCTGTAGTGTGTGTTTGGCTTTACTATAGGCGGAATACACATGTCAGTAACATGCCGTATCTATGTGAGACCGCAGGCCGCGTACCTGTATGCCTGTCACCCCCAGCCAGCCAATATTGTAACCTCAGCTTTAAATAATGTAAAAAATATTAGAAGCATTCACTAAAGCAGAAGATTTATTTACGTGGACAGTTTGTTTTTAGATTCTTTTAACATTACATGATAAAAAATTGACCATAGCAGATGGCTTTCTGTAGTACCCTATCCACCCCCTTGGGAGAAAGGCGTATATTTATGTAAGCAGTACCAGTCGACAGCGATGTGGATGAATTTTACGACGCCATAATATTTTTATTGTGAATAGTTTTAGTTAAAGCGCTGACAAGAAGCAAATGATAAAAGTAGGCTGGTCTTAAACAAAAAAATAGCGAAATCCATATAGTTTGTGGTAGCGGGAAAAATATATGTTTTTCTTGAACATATTTCTCAGAACTTGGTTGTTACCAAAACTCGTTTAGATAAAAAATCTCGATACAAATTAACGGTAAACTAACCCTTTACTTTGAGTTTCAATCCAAAATATCTGTATTAAATATCAACGCACGGTTGGTATTTAATTAATAACAAGAACATTTTATTTGTATGCAGAACTTGGTTGTTTTTTATTTTCCATTACTCAACTAATTTTTGAGTAAATAAATAATTGCTTCATATTTTGCAATAAATTACAAGCGTGGTGTCATCGCGCTTCTCTTTCTTTTGTATGCAGTCTGACAGTGACAGCGGTTTACCTGTTATCAGCGTCTTAAGTTAAGATATAATTTTGTTATTTTTATAAATTGATTCGGTATACGTTGTTGTATATGTACCCCCTGGGTAAAGGTAGTGTGTAGAATTTTATTGCAGATAAACAAGAAATCTACTTCATCTCTCGTATCAGCATACATTTTAGGAGAATAGCATAGCTTATACTATTATTGCTGTTGAATATATATATAAATTTCCAGTAACGGTGTGGTGGTGGCAATTATTACTAAAAAAAACTGTCCATGTAAGGGCAGCTTATAGTGATGTGCAGCGAACAATTGCACTGATCTCGAACACTTAAGGCTTCTACATACCGGGGCGACTTGTCGCGCGACGTGACGCGACACAAAGGCACCGCTCGTCCCGCGACACGCGGGGCCTTTGTGCCGTGTCGCGTCGCGCGACAAGTCGCGCTGGTATGTAGAAGGCTTTATTGTCGCCACATTTGGAAAACGTTTTGTACAAATCATCATTATTTCAGCCGAATGACGTCCACTGCTGGACACAGGCAGGTGGGGGGGTTGCCATAATCGCCACGCTTGGCAGGCGGGTTGGCGATCGCAGTATGGTGTTAAAATGCGTAGAGAATGCTGCTGCACATTCTCTAGTAAGTCCCTTAGTCGCTTTTTACGACAACCACGGGAAGAAAAAGGATGGTGCTATTCTTTACGTCCGGCACCACACGGAACACAAATATATTAATATATTGTACAAATTGTTTTATAAATTTCCGATAACAATTTTAATTAAATTCAATAAAAAATTCAAATCTTTCATGGTGAATACAGTACAATTAATACGACAGCGCAAGATGTTGTGGAATGAATTGATTAATTTGTTTCCATGCAAAAATTACAGGATATCCTATACAAAATATATAAAAAAGTACATGACATTTTGTTAGAAAATTACGTAGAAATTTTATAATAATAAAAGAGGACTAAGATGTTGTCTCTTTTATTTCTAGAAAATAATATTATTCCTACTATACAAGAAGATGGAAGCAATGTACGTACTTTTTCTGTCATCGTTTTTGAACTCGGACCGACCGACTCTTTAAACAGTTTATGTTTTGACCTTGAATATGATATGATACGTTTTTATGCTGACATCTTCAACTCAGTCATCAGCCTAACGCTCAGGATCCACAGGTTCCACCGTAGTATCAGAGTCACTTTTAGGTGTAGTGTTATCGCTAGGTTCCCCCGTAGTATCAGGGTCACTCTCAGGTGTAGTGTTATCGCCAGGTTCCCCTGTAGTATCAGGGTCACTTTTAGGTGTAGTGTTATCGCTAGGTTCCCCTGTAGTATTAGGGTCACTTTCAGGTGTAGTGTTATCGCCAGGTTCCCCTGTAGTATCAGTTTCAGACTCAGTCGCAGTATCAGGCTCAGTGTTAAGCTCAGTCTCAGTCTCGTCACTCTCACTGTCAGCCTTTCTAGTCGTAGCATTACCGCCAGTTGGAACATCTGTAGCATTTCCACTTTCTGTTGCTGGCGATGTTGAATAGACAGAAGTACTTTTATCATATTCACTAGTGCCATTGCCCATGTCTTCGTAATCCGTCATATTTCCTGTAATATCTTCTTCCATGGTACTGCTTTGGTGCCAGTCCTGCTCGGCAGCTCTTACTGTGAAAACGCATGTAGAAACGCATTCATACTCATCTTTAAACATATTAATGTTAGGGAGACAGCCACGCCAGATGCCAACTTCACATCTTGATCCTGTTTTCCAGTAGTATATGACTGGTTGAGGTGATTTTCCGCAGTCGTTCCAATTAAAGTTTGCGAAGCATTGTGGGGGTGGAACTGGAAAAGATATTGAAATCAATACATGATATAAAAACAAAAGTCCTGACTGACTCATCAACGCCCAGTTCAAACCGAGAGCTGATTTTTTTTACTGTGTTTCCTTTCATTATGTAGAACATTCGTTTTTGTTTACACTAAACCCGAAAATGGGTCATTGTACTTATCATTTTGAACAATTTTTTCTATGGGACCAACCTTGAAATAGCGAAAAAAAATCAGCTGTTCCATACATTTGTGTTCACTTAAATCGACAAAATGTAATAATTTAACAATAAAGGGAAGTCTTTATTGTTAAATTTAAAAGCATGCAGACAGGCGCGACGTGACAGCGCGACGCGACAGCGCGACGCGACGCGACAGCAAGACGCGACAGCGCGACGTGACAGCGCGACGCAACAGCGCGACGAGACAGTGCGACGCAACAGCGCGACGAGACACGAGTAGCACAATTTCTATGAAAACTTCATTGAAAGTGTCGCGCTGCCTGTTGCGCCCACGATATCATGCCAGTCTGCACCTATTTCCTCCGTATGGATAAGATTGTTTATAATAATAAGTTACTTATATAAATCTTGTTTCCATCTTTTTAAAAGTTCACTTTTTACGCAGTCGGGTTTTGTTCATTTTTTTATTTTCTTTTTTACAAATATGCTTGAACGTGCCCAATACGTTAATCTACAACATTATTTTTAGTTTATACGAAACCTGAATATAGTTTGTTCATAGTAAGGAACTGAATCGATTTCAATCATTTTTACACCATGTTATATTTTGTCCCAAAAATATTTAAGTGTGATAGAAAATGTTATCACCATTTAATTACTTACAATACAATCGCCATACGGTTAGGTACCTACTGCCAAATTATTATCAATGAGCGCAAGACGACCATGGAGGCGCGGGGGCGCCGTTAGCATGTTTTTGTACGGACAACCCGGTAACATAACAACCTTATAACTTTGTGATTTTTCATGATACAGTTTTGAAATTTTGTACATAGATTCTTTACATAAAAATACTAGACCCCCTTTTTTTCTTTTTTTGGGTGGGAAATTATCAAATAACTTCTCCCGCTCTGGGCTGAGCTGTCGTGTCAGACTTTTACTGACTAAAACCCACCCGTGTTCCTTCCGTTGCCTGTGTGCCGGGGCCACAATATCCCTTTCGGACAAACTCGCAACCCCGGCAGGCATTGGCCCTAACGGACCCCGTCAGTTGGTGCTGACATCTCTTTGAGGCGCGCGTGAAATCAGCTTGTGACTCCCGACGCCCGGGGCGTCTCCTGCGGCGGCTAAGGGTGTGAGGGCGCGAACCCTGCCTTACCCTCACGCGTTCCGCCTCCTCCTTCGCGAGCATTACTGCTTTGCAGAAGGAGGTGACGGCCTCCCATATACTCTCGCTCCGAACCATGGCCTGAACCAGGGCCGGACGCGAGAGATCGCTGCCGCCGATCGCCTCCGTGAGGACACGGCGGTGCTCCGCCCAAGCCGGGTAGACCTCCACCGTATGCTCCACCGTGTCCTCCGGGCGATCCACACAGTGGTGACACCCGGGCGTTTCCTCCCGCTTTATCCTGAACAGGAACCTCCCGAAACAACCGTGTCCGGTGAGGACCTGCGTCAGGCGGAAGGTGAGGACGCCGTGGCGCCTCTCTAGCCATTCCTCAAAGAGGGGACTTATCGCCACAACTGTGGCGTGCCCTGCGCTGGGTTGCGACAATCGCACTCTCCATGCCGCCATAAGATGCCGCCGGAGCTCCGTCCGCTGTGCCGCGATTTCTCGCGGCAGCGGAGTTTCACCCCGGCCTTTCGCCTTCTCGCGCCACTCTCAGATATGCGCGAGGACTTTTGCCTCCAGATCCCACGGCGGCAGTCCGGCAAGAAGGCTCGCCGCCTCACGGGAGACCGTGCGGTAACCCCGTACCAGCCTGATGGCCATGCCCCTTTGGGACGCGTTCAACCGCTGGGCTGGTCGCAGCCTCAGAGAACGCGCCCACACCGGTGCCCCGTAAAGGGCCATGGACCGCACGATCCCCGCGTAGAGCCTCCAGAAATACTAGACACCTGTTTCGGGTTTCGCATATACTAAAAATAATGTTGTATAAAAATTACAAAAACTTCATAGGGTTTTATCGGGAGGGTCAATGATGACGATCACACTTTTCTAAGAAAAAAATGTGTCTTATGCACGGAAAATAACAAATTGAAGTTCTTCTAACATAAAAGTGCTACTTACTCGTGCAAACCAATCCTATATAAGTTGCTATGCTTAGGATCGTCGCGAAAGCAGCCATCTCAACGTTTCGGTACGAAATAAGTACATTTTTGATTAAATAACACTTCGTTAAGATAAAGCGTTAATTGCTTTGCGCTCGAGTGAAAAATAATGTAAATTTTCGTATATTTGTAGTGTAATTTCCTATTGCATCATACTTTTTTGTCCCAATAATTATTTTCTTCATTCTTTGTCACATGGCTGGGAAATTTATTGTTTAGCAAAAGGACTATTTACTATCTTTAATTGTCAGTATAACCGAGTCACAACACTGTCAATTCTTGACAGTTGCCTAAAATGGGAAATTGACGTAGTGTGCCGATTCGATAAGCAATTCATTTCTCTGACTGTGTGGTATACGTCATTATTATTTCCTATTCAATAACATTTTTATACGTACGTACAATTAATTTATATTTACTTAATGATTTTAAAGCATGCTAATTTTAATAATGTGTTAAATTGTTGTGTCCGAATGGGTCCAAGTGAACTTTGTAACTATTTTATTAAGATCTTGTACACACATGAGACATGCAATAAAGATTTGAATTTAATTGAATTGAATTTTTCTTGATTTTTACGAGGTGACTTTTAAATTATTATCTGAACTTAAAACTCAACTCTCTGATCAATTCATAGAACTTGTTTACAACTGTTGTTTATAAATACCTATCCATATCTTAGAAAGGAAGATTAAAATTTCCATGTACATTGTTTCATAAGCAGAGGGTATCTGCAGCATCTGTCTTATGACAAGGGTTGAGGGACAGGGGCGCGTATGGATGCCATTGTCCTATTTTTTATATTAAATGTAAATTGTATCATAGCTCTAGTATTGGTTTTGCAGTCCTTTCTCAATGTTTCACCGAACGTTTTTCCAGTTTTAACAGTACCCTTAATAAAACAACAGCCTTACAGTAGTCCCATATGATGTGTAACATCTGACATCTCACCTTAGTAATACAATTATGCAACTGAGCAGCAATAGATATTAACCACAAAATTTAAAAACGCTAAATACTCAAATATTTATTCGAATAATTATTCATTACTAGTGGTCGCCCACTGGTCGAAATTAGACCTACTTACAATACTTACTAATTCCCATTATTTTCACCGTAAAAAGAAATAAACTAAAATATCGGTGCCCTGGAGTCTTCTTCCTGCCACCTTGTCTCGCTTACTCGCGTTACCGCCCGCGCCAGCTACTTGTGCGAGCGAGATAAAGAGTGAGGTGGCGCGGAGGTAGTATAGACCCTTAAGACGCAGATATATGCCAGTGACCTTGAGTGGTTAGCTTACATGTTCTGTACTGAGCTCACGCAACGTGTCGTACGTTCAGCCAGTAATAGGACTCGCCCATCAAGGAGCGCTGTCCCCAATTTGACGCATTATTAATTTATTATACACAAAACCAAAGATATTTTAATAAAACGCGTATACTAAAAGATAAATAATTAAATTATCTTTAAATTGGTTCAGAAAAATACGCTTGGTAGATTTTGCGTCATTCTCAGTTTTTTATCCGCGTTAGACATAACTTTACAAATTAATTTCACTATGTAATATAAACATAATCTAAAATATTTACATATTCAGTTACTGATAAAATGCTCTGATTTAACATATTTTTTTTTTCAAATCATTAACCCTATTCGTTTAGACGTGATAAAATCATTAAAAGTCGGTTATCGTCCTCTTAAGATATTCAATAACCAAAATAGTTTCTCCATATTAATTTCCGGTCGTTTAATATATAAATTCGGTGACAATATTGAATTCATAATTTTGACATGGCGGTGTATGAACATTCGCTCATAAAGCAACGTCTGTCTCCGACTTGTCTTTGTGCTGCTCTGTCAAAATTATTCCACCCATCTACTGGGGTGAAATAATTTCGGAAACTTAGTTATAGTACCTAACTGTTTGGGTAAGCATTTAAATCGCCTAGGTACAGTCATCACAGCGTACTGGAGTAGAAATCTTAAAAAAAAAAACAACCGACTTCCTAAAATACACTACAAAGTGAAAAATAACTTTAATTTCGGAATTCGATGTCTTTGGATCTGTATTTTAGATTGTTGCCACCGACTTCCGAAATTAACGTAATTTTTCACTTTGTAGTGTTTTTTAGGAAGTCTTTTTTTTTTAGATGTTATATGCACTGTGCGAGCATATAACCTCCTCCTTTTTGGAAGTCGGTTAAAAATAAACAATAATATTGTCATCGAATTTTTTAACTAATTTCCGGTGAAGTTGAAACTCACTCGTTACGTTGCATCCTACTAATATTATAATTATACGCGAAAGTTTGTAAGTATGGATGGATGGATGGATGTTTGTTACTCTTTCACTTAAAAACGGCTGAACCAATTTTGATAAAATTTTGTATCGAGATAGCTGATACCTTGGATTAACATATAGGCTACTTTTTATTACTGTATTCCCACGGAATCGAGACTTATGCGGGTGCAACCATGGGGCGCAGCTAGTATTGTTATAAATTCTGAATGTTTCGACCAAAGTGTGTTTCAGACGTTGATCGATAGTACTATTTACGCATTGACATATTCTATGCTTACTTTTCGATAACTCTTAAAACATACCTAATTCCATAGAGAATTTCGCCTACTTAAACCTAACCAACTGGGACCAATCCTAATTACACTATGTCCCAGAAACCTGAATTTAAAACGATACAATTCATAAAACCTCTTTTATATCTGTATGTCGTTGAAAAGAGGTAGGTACTTAACCCTTCTAACAGCTAATGGTTAGTGGCCAGCCCGAAGTGTTTCCGTCGACCTTTTATAGAAAGTTGCATGACAAAATGTGAAGGTTTAAGAGTGCTGGAGTTGTTAGGTAGTTGGCGCTTCATCAACTTATACAGTACTAGCGATACCCCGATATGCTTCGCATGGTTCACGACTTGACAAAGTATTGAGATTTCTTTTATTTTATGTAAGTTTATTTAATGAATTATACACATAAATATTCCGGAATTAATTCTTTAAATGATGGTGAAATCCGCATCAAAACCCGTTGCACAGTTTAGAAGATCATCGTGGTCACAGACAGACACGAAAAGCGAAGAATTTTTCAAATCTGACTGGTAGGTCCCAAAGACCAGCGCGTTCATACAAACAAACATAAAAACCGACTCTTCAGTTTTTTTTATTCAAATAATTTATTGTGGATCAAAGGTTCATAAGATATTGTGAAGGCGACGATAACCGACGAAGATCACGTCTAAACGAGTAGTGTTAATAATTTGAAAAAAATATATGTTAAATTAGAGCATTTTCTCAATAATTTAATATGTGAATATTTTAGATTATGTTTATATTACATACTGAAATTAATTTGTAAAGTTATGTCTAACGCGGATAAAAAACTGAGAATGGCGCAAAATCTACGAAGCGTATTTTTCTGAAACCTTCACCAATTTAAAGATACTTTAATTATTGATCTTTTAGTATACGCGTTTTATTAAAATACCTTTTGGTTTGTGTATAATAAATTAATAATGCGTCAAATTGGGGACAGCGCTCCTTGATGGGCGAGTCCTATTACTGGCTGAACGTACGTCGCGTTGCGTGAGCTCAGTACAGAACACGCAAGCTAACCACTCAAGGTCACTGGCATATATCTCCATCTTAAGTCTGCTATGTCCCGCCATTGAGGCATACAAAATTCATACCTATCATAAGTTCGGTATATAATAAAATACAAAACATCAAATTGTCATACAATACATTAAGATTAAATTAGTATAAATTATAATATTAGTGTAATGCATGACAATTTGATGTATTGTATTTTAAACTACCTATGTACCGAACAAGGGAGTGACTACCGAGATGACTAATTTTGAGAAGTATGGAAGTAAGGGACATGTGGCGCCGACCACAAATAAATTGTGATAAGGGGGGGAGAATGATGATGAATTATAATATTAGTAAGTCTTGTATAGTTTATTATTAGTATAGATATAAAGAGATAACCAACTACGAAATATTAAAAGTAAACAGCTGTCACATTTTGATCGTGTTTGTAGAAGGGACCATTTTGGTTACCCATTGAAAGGGTTTTCGATAGGGTTTTTCTAAAATGGTAACCAAAATGGTCCCTACGTAGAATAGAGATAGAATTGGTCATGCTACGCGTGCTGGGCGGATATCGAAATAACATAATATTATGATTTTTTCATGTTACTGGGTTTCAAGTAGGTATAGAACCCATTAAAATGGGTTATCATATAACCCTTTCACTGAGTTTCAAGTATAAAACCCATTCAATGGGTTATCATGTAACCCTTTCAATGGGTTTCTAGTATAAAACCCTTTCAATGGGTTACACCATGATAAAGGTAACCCATTGAATGGGTTACCCCTTCAAAAGGCTTTACTCTTAACCGGGGTTGTACGGTCCCTGGTTTGTAGGTGTTTTTTAGGGTTCCGTACCCAAAGGGTAAAACGGGAACCCTATTGCTAAGGCTCCGCCGTCTGTCTGTCTGTCACCAGGCTGTATATCATGAACCGTGGTAGTAAGACAGTTGAAATTTTCACAGATGATGTATTTTTTTTATCGCTATAACAACAAATACTAAAAAACAGAATAATATAAATATTTAAGGGGACTCCCGTACAACAAACGTGATTTTTTTTGCTTGTTTTTGCTCTATATTGATAACGGCAACAGGAAGACGATTGAAATATTCACAGAACATTTAGTTATATATTCACTTTAAAAATAAATAATTAAATTAAAATAAAACAAATATTTAAGGGGCTCCCATACAAAAAACGTGATTTTTATGCCATTTTTATAGATAATGGTATGGAACCCTTCGTGCGCGAGTCCGACTCGCATTTGGCCGGTTTTTAGGGTTCCGTACGAAAATGGTAAAAAGGAACCCTTATGATGAGACTGTCTATCTGTCTGTCTGTCACACCTAGATATCTCAAGAACTACTAATGCTATCAACTTGAAATTTAGAATACTTTTAGATATCATTTGCCCAACCATTTTGCAAACAAGAATCAAATTTAAAAAAAATATTTTTGCAAAACGGACTGAAAGGGGGTCTTAAAAATTTAAAGTAGGGCTACTAGGGCTTGTGGGGTATCATATGAAAGAACGCTGTTCGCACATTCTCAAACATATTTTAATTTTTTTTAGGTAGCATTCGTTCCGATTTTTTATTAAAAATGTAAAAAAAAATACCGTCCCCCCCCCCTTATCTCCGAAGTTTGCATAGATAAAAATCTGAAATTATTCTATGTGGTAGAAGTTTATGTAAAGATTACAGAAAAAATAAAACGATGTCTCTAAATAGCACAGTTTTTCAGAGATCATCAACATACGGAACCCTCGTGCGCGAGTCCGACACTCTCTTGACCGGTTTTTTTTACATATTTCTGATTTGGTCTCACAGTAAAAGTTGAAGCGTAAACTTATCTACTAACTTGACGATTATGGTTAGGTGCTTTCGATTCTCGAAAACCCAGCGGGTTCATTGCGTAACACAATGGCCTTTCATTTTGACAGCTGAACAACGTAAATAACGTAATGAATCATTCATCATCGTTTCAGCCGAATGACGTCCACTGCTGGACATAGGCCTCCCCCAAAGCCATAATCGCCACGCTTGGCAGGCGGGTTGGCGATCGCAGTATGGTGTTAAAATGCATAGAGAACGCTGCTGCCCACTCTCTAGTAAGTCCCTTAGTCGCCTTTTACGACACCCACGGGAAGAAATAGGGGAGTGCTATTCTTTAAGTCCAGCACCACACAGACACGTAATGAATGTCATTGCGTTATTTACGTTGTTGAGCAGACGAATTGTTTAATCATATTGATGCAATTTCCTTCAAAATCTTTTGGATTGTAAGTGGATTACTCAATTAGGGTTCATATATCATTTTGAATGGTAGAAACAGAATCCGAGTGAGGAAATGGATCGTCAATCAACCTGCCTGCCTTTTCCCAACTATAATGGGGTCGGCTTCCAGTCTAACTGGTTCCAGCTGAATACCAGTATCTTACATGGAGCGAATGCCTATCTGACCTCCACAACTCAGTTACTGGGTAACACGATACCCCTTGGTAAGACTGGTTGTCAGACTTTCGGGCTTCTGACGACCCGTAACAACTGTCAAAGATCCACGATTGACAGCCGGGACCAACGTCTTTACGTGCTTATCGAGGCACAGAGGAGTCTCGGTATGTAAAGATGGCCACCCATCCACGGATCAATCCCGGCAAGCGTTGCTTAACCTGATGGATCGACCCGTGTGGCTGTTAGTACGTAGCCACGAGTGAGGAAATTGGCTGTAAAGATAAGAAATAAATGGTTAATTTTCGTTCACTTTAGTTTGGTATTTCAATAATAGTTTCCAACTTTATTATAGCTTACGTGTTTGGTAGTTGTAGCCACATGGCAGTTGCTTACTGCTTATTTTTTGGGTTTCGTACCACAAAAGGAAAAACGGAACCGTTTTAGGATCATTCACGTGTCTGTCTGTCTGACACAGCCAATTTGCTCCGAATCTACTGGACCAATTAAGTTGAAAACATAGGAATTTCGGTGACCTAAATAAATTAATTTTGATTAAGGGGTGCACTTTTGAGAGGAAAAAAAGAAAATTAAAAAAAAGTTTTCAAAAGTGTTCCGTGTCACATAAAAAATTATATCAGGATTTAAAATATATTTTTTTATAATTTTAAAATGATTCGTTTTTAAGTTATTAAAGAAAATTTATCATTCATAAATACACCCTTATATCTGAAACTGCAGCTAAAATTCCTACCTACTTGCTAAGTAACGTTTAAAGATTTCGGCCTAAGAGTGCATGGTAAGCCCCAAAGACAGTCTTGCAATAAGACAAAATCCATAACCTATTTAAATATAATCAACATGATACGTCCAATAACCTCGTAAACAACTGCTTACGTCATAAATATTACATGGAACTATCTCCCTTGGCAACAAAGAGGTCCCGCGGGCTCTGCAAACAGAGTAACAAGTTATAAATAACGTTGTGCGATAGACATCTCGAGGAAACAACGCTGTCGATAAGCGTGTTTAGCGTCCACTACTTCCACTGTCGGATCCGTATCGTGAGACAAAAAAAAATGGAAAACTGGATATAGGCCAAAACTCTGGTGGTGCTCCAAGTTCACTAAACACGGTAAGTATCTATATAGGACTTTCCATGTTTAGTCAATTTATAAGGATATCAAACCTCTTTGAATATTCCAAGAGTTTTGATATCCTTATAGATTCTTCGTACCCTTATAAACTATTCAAATCTATAAGTATTTAATTAACCGACTTCTAAAAGAGGAGGAGGTTCGTATTTTTTTATGTGTATTTTTTTTTTTTTACGTTTGTTCGCGCATAACTCCGTCGCTTGCCAACCGATTTGAATAAATCTTTTTTTGTTGGAAAGGGTATACTCTCGAGGTGGTCCCATTGCCACCAAATGAAAATCTGATTAGGGAATCCCATGGAAATCGAGGAAAACCCTCTAATTTTATAGGCAAACCTATAGCGATTTTGGTATTTTTTTTTATAGTAACTTGTGCATTTGCTTTCGAAAAGCACCATTTAGTGAAGTGGAACTGATAATGGAGAGCACAGATGGCCACCGGAACAGTATAATAATAAGTATTTAACGGGTTGCGATTTAATTCGGAACTTTAATGTGGTTGCTAAGCAATTTATGCTCGTCACTATGCATATGGTGAGTGGCAGTTCTCCTGGTTCTTACCAGGAGAACTCCTCAACAATCAACATCACATCATCGGGAAAAGCAATATTTTGAAAAAGGAGACGAGTAGTTAACATAAGGCTATTGTAACTTAGATAAATTAAAAACTGACCCACTAAAAACTGAAAAAAAAAAAAAAATACAGATCCAAAGACACCGACTTCCAAAATTAAAGTTATTTTACTTTGCAGTGTTTTTTTTTGGAAAAATATTTTTTTTTTTTGTAAAAAGTTTTTTTAGATTGTGAGGTGTTATTTTCCTAATTTTCAGGTTGCCACCTCGTTTCCTTGCTGCTCGCACCATCGCACATTGCATAAACGGCGCATAAAAACGGATTTTTGATATTATCTTCATTCCGTCTCATTTCTACTAAACAACAAAAACACTTATTTCGTACGCTCATAATAGTAGAAAATAATAAAAAGATAAACAGTAAATTAGTCAACTACCCACAATTTCGTCGACATTCTTCGGCTTCCTTAGCTCTCAAAGCAATATATACGATCGCGAAACATTACCACTTTAATTTATGGCCTTAAAAGAAATCGTTGAAAAAGTGACTAAGTAACTAACCACTAGCTTTTATTTAAGTAACCATAAATCTCTACCACTGATAAATTAGGGTTAAGATATGTTTTATATATCGCGAAAGATTATTGTTGTCTGAGTCATTCATTAAAACTTTTTGGGTTCCGCACAAAACTTAGATCTGGCCATCCATGTGTCTGTCTACTCGGATTTGTTTCTCAGGAACGGCTATGGACAGTCTTTATCAGATATATTTTTTGTCTGTCAATGGTCTCTGTAGCCTCATGTTTCATGAGACTACAGAGACCATTGTATATCAAAGAGTAGACCGGGGGGCGCGATAATGGTAGGGAAGACGTGCCCTTGGGATATGGAAGGATTATTAGATCCTTCCATATGCATATCCATGCATCCTTGGAATAGTGGAGAGACGGGTGATATTTATCTATGGGAGGGGGGCATCTTATAATAGCGTCGCCGCCAGGTTGGCTCAGATCATCTCGGCGCTGTCTGTTTCACTGCTATGCTGTATTACACGTTGCTGATTCCAATGTCTTCGTCTGAAATCTCACTATTCGTTTCAGATTTCTTGTAAATCTTGCTAGCAGCGTTCTTGATCTTATCTCGGTCTTCAGCCGTGTCCATCCAAAAATTTATTTCCTTGTCGAGGTGTGTCATGTCCTGTTTTAGAAGAGATTTCTTTAGTAATAAGCACCACCTTTGTACAAATTTTTCTGATCCTTTCTGCTTGTCTGTTTATATGTGTGTGTGTACATAAACTGTTAAATAAAGTAATATATGCGATTCCAAATAAAATGCCACTTTACGTGAAGTCAAACACAACGATATTAAATTTTCATGGAAGTGTCGTTCACATTTCTACCGCACAGTGGGGTAAAGTTTCTACGAAATGGAAAAAGTAAAATAGAAAATTATGGTTTGTCAAATGGAAACGCCTCGAGCCCAATAATTACAGTTTGATGTCTGTTTTACCGTATCACAAGTTGAAATGTCCTGTTTTATTGTAATGCCTGTATTTCCGGTTTAAAGGTATGGCTCCACTGTAAGAAAAGTGTGGAAACCTTTTGTATTTTGTTCAGCTTTTCTCACCTTACCTTCTTTAGAAGTTTTCACTTAGGTCCATAACATGAAAAAAAATGCTTTATAATTACGCGCTGTTACCTACTTGTCAATCGTAATAAACTAAATAGGTAAAGCTTGTTCTAGATGGGCGGTCAAACTCACAATCTCTCGCTCGTTAGTCTATGCCTGAACCGGTGACATTACCATTGACTGATTATTAAAATAATAAAAATAATCAAATTAATAATCAATAATCTATTCTATATTTCATTTGAAATAATATTACAAACTTAAATAAACTATTTTACAGTCCGGTCAATCGAATTTGACTTCTATTCCATAGGCATAAGGATGGCATTAAAAGCAAAACAATAGCAACTGTAACGGCATAAAAATGGCAGCTGTACTGCCATTTTTATGCCGCCAACGCAATAGAATTCAAAATCGGTTAAACGGACTGTAAAAAAGGTTTATTTAAATGTCTAATCTTATTTCAAACGGAGTATAGGTAGTTAGAAGAAAAATTATATTGTGATTATTAAAATCTGAGTTTAGACAATAAAATTTAAAAAAATAGGGTAATAAATAGGGTAATTTAGCGGCATAGGTATATAAGTAGTAGCGGGGCCTGTGACTAAATAATAACAGCCACACGGCTTGATCGAAGGTTAAGTTACGCTTGCCGGGGTGGGGCCGTGGATGGGGGACCATTCATCCCTCCGTGCCTCGGAAAGCCCGTTAAGCCATTGGGGACCAAAATAAAGGCTGTAATTCGTGGATCTTTGACAGGCGTTACGGGTTGTCAGAAACCCGAGAGTCTGACAACCAATCTCACCAAGGGTTATCGTATTACCCAGTAACTGGGTTGTGGAGGTCAGATAGGCAGGCAGATGATGATGAGGTATCTAAGTCAAAGTCAAAGTCAAATTATTTATTTCAAATGGCACATAAATGGCACTTTTGAACGTCAAAATTTAGCTTCGCATGGAGAAGAATGGGCAAGAAACTCCACCGTTACTCTTTTAAAATGTTTTACAATATTTTGTATAGGGACATCAATTATATAATTATATATGAAGACGATGCTCCTAGAATACCGGTATGTGTCACCTTATGTAAAATTTAAACATTTATATCTGTAACTTTTATGGCGTACATAATAAAGAGTATTCTATTCTATTCTAGAATAAAATTACTATACCACAATAGGTAAAAAGAATTAATAATGAAGTAATAACAGGTAAATTAATTATGTGATAAATACATGGTGCTCACATATTAACAAACATTGTAAAATAAAAAAAACGTTTTCCTAAAAAAAACATATCAGTGTGTGAGTTAAGGTAATCACAGAATGTAAAATAAATGTCATAAAAATAATAAATTATACAATTGAAATAGCAACCAGTTTGATTTTGTCTAGACTCTAGATTGTCCTATGGAGCTGGACCAGCATGTTTCCAAGCATTCTTATCTTGGATACAAGCCTCTAATTTGTAATAAGCTTTTTTGCAAAGTGTACTTTTAATATGAGTTTAATAAGCAGGTCAAAACATAGGTTAATATTTTACAATGTCTATAAAATAATTCAACACGCATTTATTCATCTCTCTCACTGTAAACCTACCCTACTCGACTCGAAGTCGACTTTGTGATTAAGTTGTCCTGCCCGACAGATCAGTTAACCACATGTACGTACCATTCAAGCGACTTTTAATTCAAAATGACTGCCAAGTCAACATTTATTATACTGAGGACGGAAATATTATGAAGTGTGTGTGTACTTGATCACATTTCATGCAAAATTTATAAGCCTAAATAAACAAAAATGCCTCTATTTAAATCTTGTTTTTTCTATCATGAGTTCGAATAGAGGTACCTTTTTTCTGCTTAATTTCGGAGTAAACGAATAAAGGGGGAGGCCTATGTCCAGCAGTGGTCGTCTTTCGTCTGAAATGATGATGATGTAACGAATAAAAACCAAAAAAACGAGCAACGACGCCACTAATATGGCTGGATAACTTATTAACATACTCTGATTCCAAGGCGTACAGTGACGAGCACCATTAAGTATACACTCAGCAACTTTTAAAAGTGATTTCCTCCAACTGAATTTTAATTTACAACGAACATAACATTTTGGAACCCAAACTATTATGAAATAGATCTTTTCTCAAAGTTACAATCGTTATTCCACGAGAAAATCGGTTTTGAATTCTGCTTAGCGTTTACATATTAGTGCTCATGACTGTACATGTCAACGGAATGAAAAACGTTTATTACACGGTTTCATGCATTTTGGCATAACTAACAAGTCTATACAGACTTATATAATTATGCCAAAATGCATGACACCGTGTAACAAACGTTTAAAAAAAAAATCTGCAATTGTTTTCTATTCTAAACAGAATAGAAAACAATCACAGTTTTTTTTTGTTTAATTATCCTAGTGTTTTATTTCAAAGAAATTTTTCGACATTTTTTCATTTATCCAAAAAGATTTTGTATTTTTCCAAAAATGTTTTCACCATTTTATAGACCTTGCCGAGGTGCATCTTTTGAGACATCAACCATTCACGTAGCTCTAAAACTCACGACACCAGGCCGATGTCTCACTCTGAGGGAAATAGGGGAGCTATACGGAAGCGACCGCAAAAACATTTTTAATCATAAATGTACATAAAAGATCCAGAAAATATGAAATGTTGTCAATTGTTAAGATTTCACGACTTTATTACCGACTAACTGCATACCGCGGCTGCGCCCACGTGGATTTTTTTTAAATAAAAGTACTTCTTCTAACGTCACCTATCTGCAGTGAATGTCCAGTCAAAATCAGTCCAGCCATTTCGGAGATTACCAGAACAGACCAAATTTAAAAAAAAATGATTTTTTTGTTATATGTACCCATCGATCACTAATGAAGAAGTTCTTTACTAGTGATCGATCTATGTACACACGGCTACACATCAAGCTATACATTTCCAGTATAAGCTAATCTCGCTTGGTATAGGATTTCCGTACAGTGCGAGATCAGCGTAAACTGGAAATGTATAGCTTGATGTGTAGCCGTGTGTACCGTATAATATACTTTTTT
Source organism: Tiliacea aurago (assembly GCA_948098905.1). Classification (NCBI taxonomy): domain Eukaryota; kingdom Metazoa; phylum Arthropoda; class Insecta; order Lepidoptera; family Noctuidae; genus Tiliacea; species Tiliacea aurago. The sequence goes on along the minus strand of OX402581.1, from coordinate 25,290,185 downwards.
GTGCATTTGGTAAAACTTTGTTACTTTGACATTACAAACAAACAGATTAATTTTATTTATTTGTATAGATTTAAGAAGAAGCATGACAGTAGAATAAATGCTGTAGAAATGCGTTCCTTGCGAAGCATGTCTGGCGTGACTATGAATGATAAGCTGAAAAATGATGTGATAAGGCAACGGTGCAGTTTTAAAGAAGATGTAGTGACAACAAATTAAAAGAGTACGCTTAGATGGTTTGGTCATGTTGAGAGGATGAGTGAAAGGCGACTAACAAAAGGTATTTACAAAGCAGAGGTGAGTGGAAACGCCGGGAGGGGACGCCCAGGAGGACATACAGTGACCTAATTGGTGATGTTCTTCAGAAAGGTACACGCACGCCGGTTGCTAGTATTACGAACCTCGTAGTACTCGCAACCGGCATGCGTGTATAACCTGGGGGCTACTCCGAAACTCCGAACGTAAATCAAAGGTATCGGCCGAATGTTCGGCCGTTGCTTGACTACTATGTTAGCTATGGATAACTACGACGAAAGAAAAAACTACAATCAAAGAGATAAGCCAAAGTCAAAAATGTGACTTTAAGTCGGGTAAGGATTCATAGTCAAAAAAGGAAACTATGGAAGTTATAAAACGGCCGAACATTCGGCCGATACTTCGGATTAACGCTTCGGAGTAGTACAACCCCAGATGTATGAACGTAGGCGAAGCAAAAGGAGTATGTAAGAAGAGTAGCAGGTGGCTTTCTATAGTTTCTGCCTACCCCCAATGGGAAGGCGTGAGTTTATGTACATACATTATGACATGACATGAGTTTATGTATTTTTGACATTACAATAGACACTTCAATAGGTAGGTATTTGAATATAGTGATGTAACATTTTTTCTGCAAACATACCAAAATAAATATCAGAAATATCAACTAAGGCCTGTGCACACCACGTTTTATGAACGCGCCTTTGACGCGCGTTTTAGAAACGTGCTTCGACGGCGCGTTTTTATCCTACTGAACAGACAGATCGCGCACGTATCGCGTCTGTATCGCTACAAACGCGCGTCAACGGCGCCTTTAAAAAACGTAGTGTGCACAGGCCCTTAGGTTCCATACATAGAAATATTGTTTGTCACTTTCTTTTTGTCGTTATTAGACATTGTAGTTGAAACATTCACAAACTCGGTAACAACAAAACAATAGCTGAAGAGATTGTCTGCTTCTTCGGCTCTTCCGAGAGCCACACTTTTACAGGTATCTCTGAAAACTTGAGTTCCTCCTTTTGTTATAATTCGTGTAGTATTGCAATAGTTTGGATGTTTTAACGGTCATTGCATGCGGAACTTTGGCGGCTTTCTTTTGTTTTACACAGGAGATATCTTGAACAAATAGCTTGATATTTGCATAGGATAGAATTTTGCGGAAAAGTGTGGAATTTTTTCAATGTTTCGTTTCGTTTCGTTTGTGGGATTATATACGTGATGTCTACCAGCACTGTAAGTTTTCCTTGCAGTATACAACTTAATTCCTCAATTTGTTTCAGTGCTTTGAGAAATAAAAGGGTACACTGATGTGTAACTGGCCGGTCTCCGATATGGCAGCTTGAAACTTAACTGTCGGAAAATAAGAGATAGGTATATTTCCATACTATGTCTACGCCCTAAGGCTGTGTTCAGATAACCCGCACCGACCACGCGCACGCCCCGCACACGCGTTGGGCCCGCCTTGCACCGGGCGCGTGGTGTGTGCGGGTCGACTTCGATAAATGGAATTTGAGATCTATTAATGTGTCATCATAAGACTCAAATTATATGCTTACAACAATATTCAAAGCGAGCGGGGCGGGCCGTTTTGGTATTTTTTTTGGTATAATAATTTTTTGCCATAATTGTTTTTGGCATACAATTTATTGATGTTGACATAATTATCTTATTGAATAACTTGTTTTAGCATAATTTTAATTCGCATAATGTTACTTGGCGTAATGACTATTAGCATAATAGTGTTAAGGCATAAAAAATATGGTAATAACGGAAATCAATTTTAAGTAAGTGCAGTAGGGCGGCGGGGTAGTCCTTGGACCACCTCTAAGCAATATGTTTTACATACATATTTTCATTAGAGTTAATTATTATGAGTATTTGATAAGAATATAAAAATAATGTTTTAATGTCATTAATTATGCATAAATATATGTATGCTTTTGAATGTTATGCTTATACTTTATTATAATTGGAGAAATGTTGCTTAAAATAAATATCCGTAAGCTTTTCTGCGTAAATATAGTTAGATAAACAAAAGTATGCCATGTTATAATTATTATGTCTTAAAATTTTATGCAAATTGTAAAAACATTTATTTCAAGATAAAGAGTTAGTTACTATTGTCGATAAAACTTATAATTATGACAATGTGTAAATGAAAAACATCATATTAATTTACTGAGTTTTATAATTATCTCGCGTCAAGAAAAGTATCATACTTCACAATAACTAAAACAGTATTTAAACACCCATCGACACACTTTTCAGCTGCTGTTATCATTTTCTAATAGAACAATCAACAAAACAAAGCAAACACAGTATTTACAAAAAATCGTGAACAAGCAAAACATTTCTGTAAAAGCATACTGTTGTTTTTATAGCTGAACCGATTCGAATCGGTTTAATACGTGCACAGATTTTTGCGATAGCAAATGCTTCGTCAATAAATATAACTCAAAACATTTTTGATGACAAACTAAGGCATTAATATTATAGGTTTATGCCTTTTTGAAATTCTCTTCGACTTAACGAAATATAGAAATTTCTATAATAATTATATAATTTATAGAACGTATAGACAAGCATAAAGGCAAGCCGAAAAATGTAGCGTTAGAAGGCCTCCTACAAGGTGGACCGATGACCTTGTGAAGGCCGCAGGTATCCGCTGGATGCGGGAAGCACAGAACCGGTCGAAGTGGCGGTGCTTGGGGGAGGCCTATGTCCGACAGTGGACGTCTTTCGGCTGAAATGATGATGGTGACAGACAAACTTTAAGGCTCGTACAGACTGGCGCGATATCGCGGGCGTGACAGGCAGCGACATAGAAATTGTTGATGCTACTAGAGTCGTATCACGCCCGCGATATCACGCCAGTCTGCACGAGCCTTTATAAGACGTGAGAATAGACATGCTCCAATTGCATCCATTGACAGTAAGAGTAGTTCCTACTGTAGCTTGATTTCCTACGACGTATTTTATGTATGAAATAAGAAAAAGACAACAGTCAAACTCTTAAATATCTGCGGTGCTTGCCCACGAGCGATTTTTCCGGGGATTTTTGTGTGAATGTATTGCTTTCTGACAAAAATCGCCGAAAAAATCGCTCATGGGCGGACACCCTGCTCGTGCCGCGCGCGACGTGACACCGGCAGAAAAAAATCCATGAATTTTTGATAGAAATTGTGCTACGAGTGTCGCGTCGCGCGATATGTCGCACCGGTCCGTAAGAGCCTTTATAATAAAATCAAAATATAAACAAGCTGAGCAGAATAAGTCGAAACATTAAAAAACGCAATGACTTAAAAACGCCAACGTTTCCTCTTTGAGATTCCGGTAATTGTCATTTAATTACCAAGTGAGGGATGGAGGGGGAAATAAAAAAATAAAGCTTACAGCCTCTTAATGGCCACCAATTTTCCAGTCTGTGGTCCGGAAACTGTTTTAGTCTGAAACATTGTTTTAGCGGGCATTCGTTAAAAATTAAAATAATTTTATTTTTTCCACGCGGTTTTTTTTTTAACAACTGTGCTGCGAAAAGTATAAAAAAAGTTCTGTTTATTTTAGTTTTAGTTTAGCAATTTCTTTTGCTTTCGACTAACCAAAGCATTAGTTATTGAAGGCAAGTTTACATTCATTAAACTCATGTGAAGCTTTTGTCATCATAACCAACATAAATGTCACTAACTGTACTTAAGGGGACGATAACTGCACGTCTGGGAGTGGCGCGAGGAGGCGAAACGCCGGGGTGAAACTCCGCTACCGCGAGAAATCACGGTACAGCGGACAGAGCTCCGGCGGGATCTTATGGCGGCATGGAGAGTGCGATTGTCGCAACCCAGCGCTGGGCACGCCACAATTGTGGCGATAAGTCCCCTCTTTGAGGAGTGGCTAGAGAGGCGCCACGGCGTCCTCACCTTCCGCCTGACACAGGTCCTCACCGGACATGGTTGTTTTGGGAGGTTCCTGTTCAGGATAAAGCGGGAGGAAACGCCCGGGCACTGTGTGGATCGCCCGGAGAACACGGTGGAGCATACGGTGGAGGTCTGCCCAGCTTGGGCGGAGCACTGCCGTGTCCTCACGGAGGCGATCGGCAGCGGCGATCTCTCGCGTCCGGCCCTGGTTCAGGCCATGGTTCGGAGCGAGAGTGCATGGGAGGCCGTCACCTCCTTCTGCGAATTAGCAATGCTTGCGAAGGAGGAGGCGGAACGCGTGAGGGAGAGGCAAGGTTCGCGCCCTCGCGCCCCTAGTCGCCGCAGGAGACGCCCCGGGGGTCGGGAGTCGCAAGCCGATTTCCGGCCACCGTAGGCGTGGGCCTGCGGACGGTGAGCGATGGGTAGCTCACCGTCCGATAACGACCAGGCCCGGGTCGACGGCGCGTCGTATTCCACGCGCGCCTCAAAGAGTTGTCAGCACCAACTGACGGGGTCCGCTAGGGCCAATGCCTGCCAGGGTTGCGAGTTTGTCCGAAAGGGATATCGTGGCCTTGGCACACAGGCAAATGAAGGAATACGGGTGGGTTTTAGTTAGTAAAAGTCTGACACGCCCTCCCGCTCCGCCCAGAGCGGGAGAATTTATTTGATAATTTCCCACCAAAAAAAAAAAAAAAAAAAAAAAAAAAAAAAAAAAAAAAAACGGGTACGATAACTGACTTTTAATGATTTTATACTGATGATCACGTCTAAACGAGTAGTGTTGATGATTTGAAAAAAATATATGATAAATTAGAGCATTTTCTGATTAAAAAAATTAATATAATAATAATAAATATAAAGTAAAGTAAAGTAAAATTTTATTTGTTTAAACATGGTGTACATGATATATACATTGCATGCAAGATAATATGACATACAGAAAGTTCTAACATGTTCAGCCGCATATCGTGGCGTACAAATTGGTAGGAAGAGATGGTGCACAAACCGTGTTAATATTCATCAAAATTAAATTATAGAAATTATTAAATCATCATTATTAATTAAAGATTAAGTATCATTACAATTCAGCAAGCATATTTTTTAGATAAAATCAAATGTCAAAGTAGTCATTAAATATAATTAGTCATTAAAAAAAATATTAGTTACTATCATACAAAATTACAAACTACAGTTATTTCACAAAAATACAATATTTAACAATAACATGTCAATAAAATACAACATCGTCATCTCAAAATCGAAGAAAAATTGTCCTCTTTCATAAACTCTGGTATACTGTAATATGCTCTTTCAGTTAGTAAACTCTTCAATTTACTTTTAAGAGCAGATATATTTAAAGATCTCCATGATTTAGGCAATTTATTAAAGATGGCCGGACCCATGCAAAAGATGCTCTTACGCATAAGAGCGGTTTTAGCGCCTTGACCACAAAGTTTGAAGTTATCACGTCTATTTCTAGGGACAGCATCCGACAAAAGCTGAAATAAATGACTATTTGATTTAATGAACATCATATAATATATATAATATGTGAATATTTTAGGTTATGTTTATATTACATAGTGAAATAAATTTGTAAAGTTATGTCTAACGCGGAAAAAAAACTGAGAATGGCGCAAAATCTACGAAGCGTATTTTTTTGAAACCTTCACCAATTTAAAGATAATTTAATTATTGATCTTTTAGTATACGCGTTTTATTAAAATACCTTTTGTTTTGTGTATAATAAATTAATAATGCGTCAAATTGGATTGATGGGCGAGTCCTATTACTGGCTGAACGTACAACGCGTTGCGTGAGCACAGTACAGAACACGCAAGCTAACCACACAAGGTCACTGGCATATATCTGCGTCTTAACATCTCAGCAGTGTTATTCTGTAACCATCTCACCGTGAAAACTTAGATGAAGTGAGCGTGGAGTGAACTGTCAGTGTCATCCACCTGACGCTAGGGATGGACAAAGGATTACAATAGCAATCATAATCGAGATTTTGAACATAAACTCAATTTTGTTTTTTTACATTTAATTGAGTTTGACACTAATTCTGTTTTGCTATTTTATTTAAAATCCCCTAAATAGTAATGTTAAGACACATAAATACTAGCTTTGAAATAATATAAATTGATCAATAGAATTAGCTTATAAATATTATTAAAATCTCGATAATGATTGTAAAAATGTAATCCTTGGTCAGTCCCTAGCATCGAGTCCGCGTATCACTGGTCAGTTTCCCTCAGCCGTCAGTTTATTTAATTCGCCAGTTTCGTTGATTAGTCAGTTTCACTGATTGGTCAGTTTTACCGATTAGACAGTTGCGTTAACTCGACAATTTCCAGTGTTTGTCAGTTTTCTTCGATTCGTCAGTTTTATTCAATTCGTCAGCCAAAGTACAGTCGGCAGAAAACTGAACTGTGTCTGCTATTTTAAATATATATTAAGATCGATTTGATAATTTTCACCCATAATTAGGGAATATTATACAAACTCATTTTGTGAAATTGTCAAACTGACTTAAGTAATATATAATATATTTTTACGACTTAACGTTACGTATTGTATTCAGATTTCAGTTAAGTAATGTTAGAAGTTAAGTACACATTTTTATTCAATATTGGTTTATTAAATGTTATGTTAAAAATATAAACTGAAGTTTGATTTTAATAAGGCTGGTATTCCTTATAGCAAATTATATTATCCACATGTGTGTATTCAACATGTAAAAACTTTTTTCCTTAAGTGTACCAAACTGACGAATCGACGAAAACTGGCAAACACTGGAAAATGTCGAGTTAACGCAATTGTTTAATCGGTATAACTGACCAATCAGTGAAACTGACTAATCAACGAAACTGGCGAATTAAATAAACTGACGGCTGAGGGAAACTGACCAGAGATACGCGGACTCCTAGCATCAGTGGAATGACACTGACAGAATTCACTCCACGCAAGAATTCACGGTGAGATTTTCACAGAATCGACCTGCTGCTCCTCTCTCATCAATTTATCGGTGAAAACAAAATACGAAATCCAATCCAATCCAATTTCACATCTACCTAACAATCACATAAAACAATACTATGCTAAGATAATACAACTACCTAAGTATAACAATAAAGAACAAAAGTAATAAAGCTTCTCTTAAAATTAAAACATTTCAGTATTATATAGTTTGATGGCCCGTTTTGATGGCTCACAATCGGGTTGAATTGCGCAATAAAAATGAAACGATATTTAAAACTACGGCCTGTATATTATCTCAAGTTATAGGGTACATATTTTTGTGTTTTTCTTTTAATACACTAATGCTCGGTTCCTAAAAACAGAAACGAATCGTTTTGCTTACCAACAGTACCATTGTTAGGGTTCCGCACCTCAAAAGGAAAAAAATGGAACTCATATAGGATCACTTCGTTGTCGATCTGTCTGTCTGTCTGTCAGTCTGTCAAGACCCTTTTTCTCAGGAACGCGTAGAGGTATCAAGTTTAAATTAATATCTAATACCTAAGGTCTATGGTCGCTTCGAGCTCTAAAAAAATCAAGCTTCTAAGTCAACGCAATAAAAAATACGGCGATTTATGTGTATTTTGATATTCGCAAATAAATCAAAACCCATACCTGGGTGGGGGACCCAGGTATGGGTTTTAATTTATTTGCGAATATCAAAATACACGTAAATCGCCGGTAATAAGTTGTCAGTTTTGTGTTTAGGAACTTTACCATAGTCGGAATAAAGTTTGAAATTCAATAATGGCTCCATGTTTTAAACCTGGGTCTGAAGATAAACCTTGTTTTGTAATAAGGGGGATGAGGTCTTTGCTTCATTATTAGTATAGATACAAGAGTCTTTATTTTAAACAATAACGGTTCGTAAGGTATAGGAATCGGCCATTCCTAGGTAAGACTATGGTCTTACCTAGGAATGGCCGATTCCTATATCTTACATTTTTTCAGCTATAACCTATGCTATGGTATGCCATAGCATAGGTTATAGCTGAAAAAATGTATGAAAATCGGTTGACAAGGCACGAGCGACCAGGCATGCGATGTGGAGGAATGAGGACAATGTCGTGAGGAAAGTTTGAGTATGCATGTGCATATCAGTGGGGGAAGACCAGAAAAACGATGGATGAACTGTGTGGAAGATGATGCTAGGAAGGTTGTGACTACTGAGATGATGACTAGTAGGAAGAAGACATACTGCGCCAATCCTCATTAAATTGGAAGAAGAGAATGATGCTGATAAACGAAGATGGAATATAATACATTTATAAGCATTTTCAGGCCATTTGATGTGCAGGATAAGTTAGGGGGACTGTTAATAGGTGTTATGGTCGATGTGTATTCAATTGGAATAACAAGGACATAATAATATATAGGTAATACATGACATTTCCAAATCCCTCAAGGTCTTAAAATGCTAGTCAAATCTATCTGCTTATTTTAACCCTAACTCTGCGTCTGATGGGTCGAAACATAAATAATAATTGAAAATGTAAATCAGTGAACAGATGTTTGTGGCAGTTGCTTTGTTCATTTTTAACTTTGAGTTTATTTTAATTTTAGTCTTAATTGTGAGGCCGTCTAGCATTTAAATTGATTAAATGGTTTGGCAAACAGTTGTTCTAATATTGAAGTCAGTTTTCATTATTAATGAAAATCAAAATATGTCATTCAATATCTGCCTATATCCCAAATGACAACTGAAACAACAAATTTGTGCATTTTTAACTAGTGATACAACACTATTACCTGGTGGTAACGTTTAACTTTAAAATACCCACCGTACCACCAGGGGTACGGCCAGGGGTACGGTACGGTGTGTCTGCAGTTATCAATACTATAATCTTATGAATAAAAATTCTGATTATATAATCTTGGTTTAAATAACATAACTTACTATACATACACACATACATACATAAACTCACACCTTCTTCCCATGGGGGTAGGCAGAAACTATAGAACGCCGCCTGCTACGCTCCTTACATACTTCTTTTGCTTCGTTTACGTTCATACATTTGGTCATAGAAGCACGCGGTTGCTAGTACTACGCACCTGCCCTTTCAGAAGAACATCAACATCACGAATTAGGTCACTATATGTCCTCCTAGGGCGTCCCATGCCGGCTTTTTACATAATATAACGCCTGTAATCCCCCAAAGGTTAGGCAGAGGTGAACCTATAGTGAACCCACATTTCGCCATTGTTCGAGGCAACAATTGCAATCGAACACGTTTGCTGACCTAGCGATACAATACGGTCGAACTAAATGCGCCGTGAGCTCAGTGCATAACGGACAGCAACCGGGTGCAGTCATTTCCATCATTTTAGCTTAGCCTAAACGATACCTTGTTAACTCTCTATCTAAGCAACAAACCTTTGACGGTTATTTGAGTGTTTAACTTAGTATAGCGTAGCGAATCCCACCAGGTACCACTTAGGTCGCGCCCCTACGTAGGTTTAAGTCCCATGTAACAGGGAGCTACCCTTTTGCCATCAAACGGGCACAAATCTAATCTAATCTAAACCTAGTTTTAAATTGAGATTCAAGACAGCAATATTCAACTAAATAAAACTCGAAAAAGAATATACTTAAATCACAAATCGTTGTTTGTGAAATACACGTAAGAATGAAAACACGTACCTACTTCAAGTACCTACGCGTACGTGTGAAACAATATGGCGTCCTTTGTGACGTCAGAGACGAGCGCTTGAGCTAATGAGGGTAAGCAGACAAAGCAGTGTAACACAAAACTCGGCGAGTGTTTACAAAATGAGACACTTGTCTTGTAGTTTTTTAAAGGAAAATAGAGAAAAGTTTTAGAGTTTCAAAGTTTAATAACCTGTGATTTAACGAAAGAAGAAAGCCATTTAAATTGGCTAAAAGCTAAATATATGTATTTTAGATAAAAGCTAAGTTAGTCCAGGTAGTCTTTGAAAATGAATTAGTAGAACAACCAAACATAATTATATGCTTTGTTGGCATGAGAAAAGGCACTGAAAACCGAAACACAGGCATTGCCTAATTCGGTTGCAGTGGCTACATCCATTTTATTAGAAACTAATACTGCCAAACTAGTTTCTGTAAAATAATACAAAGTTTTTTAAGAAATAAAAATGTATTTATTAAAAAAAAAGCCTGGTTCTGAACGATGTGATTTAATTGCTTACATACCGTAAGTTGAAGCAACAATTAATGCTATTTCAATATTATTGTAAGCCACAGGCAAGAAACATGGATCGTGTAACCGGGGCTTAGCATAATCAGCCTATAATGTTCCCACTGCTGGGACACACACCTCCTCTCTTTGAGAGGGAGTGGGCCGTGATCCACCACGCGGGCCCAGTGCGGGTTCGTAGATGTCACATGTCTTCGAATTTATAGTTCTAGGACATGCCGGTTTCCTCACGATGTTTTCCTTCACTGTTTGAGATAATTATGTTAAAACAGAAGGCTAATTGCGTAACACACTATCAGTAGGAATCGGTTTCATTTGACAGTTCAACAACATTCATTGCGTTATTTACGTTGTTAAGAAGCAATGGATTAGCAATATACTTCAAAATCATTCAGATTCCGATTCAAAATGTGTTACGCAATTAGGGTACAGGACTACGAACTCCCAATTACATCCACAATAGTCCACACCTAGCAAAGCATTTTTTTATTGAATTTTTTGTCATCATCCAATTCAGCCTTTGTACGAGTAGTCCACCAGTGGCGAAGGGTGATTTTATGAGAAAGCTAAGCCGGAGCAAAAAAAATCGTTTTCTTTACAAAATAAACTCGTCATGACGTCGAAGAAATTGAACCCACGGCAAGCTGGACACGCGTACGAGTTATTTTAGAGCAAAATCTTTTATTGTTGCGATATAAAGACAATAATGTTATGTATTCGTTTTGTAATATTTTAATTTTACGGTGTATTAAATACCTATAGTGTGATGATATTATTTGGCATTATTAAACCATCAACATTTCGACTATGCCATTTTTCATTGAGAGAGTGGTTGTGTTCCGAATTTCCGAAGGGAAGCCGGTAGGAATCGTGTTATACGGTGCTTTTGCCCCTGTAGTCCACAGCCTGCTGGACAAAGGCCTCTTCCAAGTTGTGCACACTGGGATCACCCCCTTCTGCGTCCAGTCTTCATCTACTATCTCTATTAGATCGTCGGTGTTTTCTGTTTGGTTATCCTGCACGCTATGGTGACTGTCTTGTTAATTAATGAATAGGGTGGGTATTTAGTCACCCGCATTCATCAAAGGGTAATTTTATCCGTCCTACTAAATAACTTCTCCTACTAAATCTATGTAAGATTTGTCAAAAAAAAATACTTTTGATACATGCATCTTAAAATAGTCTGTCTACTGATGTATAGGAATTAGATTTTCATTTCACGATGGGTAATTTTTTTTTTTTTCTTTAAATATTTTACTTTTTAATTCTTTTCTCAGTTAGTTTTAATGATGGTCTGGCATTTTGAGCGCTTTATGCGGCCTACCCAAAGGTCCTTTCTTTGGTATTGTTCGTCGAGCCGTTGAGCTCCTTGTCTTGAGTTGAGCTGCACGATTACTGACAAATGCTTGCACTGATTGGACAGGTCCACTCAAATTGTGCGGCTCTTTCCTCAAAAGACCATTTCAGACACGGATCTATATGGTCCTCACATGATCTGACCAAGATTATATCTGGACTTTAAAAGAGACTTTGACCCCTGAGTTTGTTTCGCCATTTCGTCTCAGGGGTAATCAGGAAATGTCGGCTACATCTAGATTACATTTTTATTTTTTTATATGACGTGCAAAAGTGATTCTAATATCCTATTTACAGAATAAACGATTTCATTTAATTTCGATGCAAGTGGTTAAAGGCTCGTTCAGACTGGCGTGACACGATTCTGTGATGTATTAATTGTAGAACCATTTCAGAAAACGCGCAGTACAGGGAGTACTACGAACATAAATCCGATGTATCGGCCGAATGTTCACCCGTTGCTTGACTACGGTTAATTATGGCTGACTACGACGAAAGAAAAAAAACGACAGTCAAAGAGATAAGCCAAAGTCAAAACTGTGACTTTAAGTCGGGTAAGGATTCAAAGTCAAAAAACTAAACTACACTGAAAAAAAATTGTGTTTGCTTTAACAAAAATCTTGTTTAATGTGATCACGCATCTTGACTCCATACGAGCCTAACAAGATCTTGACTTCTGAAGCTAGGAGAACTTTGTTAAATTATCATAGTTCCGTCAACTAAGTAATGAATTAGTTTAATTACGGGTACTTAATTAATTTAACTCAAATGTCGGTCAGGTTAAGAATGATGTAATGCTAACAAGTTGCTTGTTACCATCAACTTAAATTATTATTTGTTATACAAAAGTGAAGAAGTAAAGTCAAACAAAGCATGTATGATGTAACAAAGACTGGTGATTATTCTGTACATGTCACATTATCGATAAATAAAATGAATTTGTTCTGCCAAATATAGTTCTTGTTGAGATCTTGTTTATAGTACTCGTAAATAAACAAATAATGATTCCAAATATTTTAATGCCAACTAAGAGAAAATGTATCTTAGTTAGCTCGCATTTTTTTCAGTGTATGGAAGTTATAAAATGGCCGGACATTCGGCCGATACCTACTTCGGAATAACGCTTCGGAGGAGACCCTCAGTACACACAGGAGCGACCAGTCGCGCTGTGACACAGAAATATAGGCTCTTGCTGACCGACGCAACTTTTCGCCGGACGCGACACCGGTAGAACAATATCTATAAAACTGAAGACGGTAGAAAACAAATAGACGCAAAAGCAGCAATTCACTCCGACTATTTCAGCATACATCGTTTCCTTATTGTGAGGGGGTTGGCCAGGGAGCTATGAATTAGCCATATGGATCTGATAAATCCAGCTCACAATGCAAGGCGTCCGTGACCAACTGGAAACGATAGGATTAACAATATGCAATAAACTGTACGAGGAATTGATTCAAATTATAGATTGTGGCATCTGTTCCGCTGTGGACTACGTGGTAGGATTAAGTTAGGTATGCTACATATTTTAAGCAGTCGGTCTGTCTGTGTGGTTGTTGAGTCATAATGATTATACCGTACAATTTAGCTCATCTTACTACTTAAAATTAAGTGGTAGTGCATATAAGGGGTAGGTAAAAAGAATACCTATAAATTCTTGTTTTTCTCACTTCAATGGATAGGACACTCCGCGAAACTGCTTGGGGAGCAGTGTGGAGTGTGTAAATTAAATTAAAATGAAATTCAATAATCATTTATTATTCAGGAAGTTATTCCCATATTACGGCTCTTACAGACTCACGCGATATCGCAGGCGCGACAAGTACCGGTGAAGAAATTGTGTTACTAGTATCGCGTCGCGCCCGCGATATCGCACCAGTCTGTACGAGCCTTTAAGCACTACAAATTACATAGAAATATACATAAGGATTCACTATACATTAAAGCATTACACATAAAAACCATTACAAAAAAAAAAAAAAAATTAAAAAACCGAGTGAAAAGTGCGAGTCGGACTCGCGCACGAAGGGTTATGTACCATTATCTATAAAAATTGCAAAAAAATCACGTTTGTTGAATGGGAGCTCCCCTTAAATATTGGTTTTATTTTAATTTAATTATTTATTTTTAAAGTGAATATATACCTAAAATTCTGTTAATATTTTGGTATATATTCACTTTAAAAGTAGTTGTTACTCAGGTAACATTTCAGACGCCTGCCAAATATTTAAAGTGACTGAAACAATGCCGTTGGTTAAAATATTGGTCATCTCGGAGCACCAACTGTTCTTCAATCATAGGTTTAGATCAGTTAGTACCAACTGAAAAGCGGGACTAAGGGAAAGGACATTTTTTTCGAACATTAATTATACTTAGATCAAGCGCTCATCAAACTGAACATTTTTTGAAATTATATAACATTCAATACATTTGATATTTCCTAATGTAGCATACATTTCAGATGATTTACAAAAAAATAAGCTCGAGGCTAGCTTTATTGGTCAAGAGCAAAAACGAGCAAAAAAAAAACATCTTGTTGTATGGGAGCCCCCTTTAATATTTATTTTATTTCTGTTTTTTAGGATTTGTTGTTATAGCGGCAACAGAAATACATCATCTGAAAATTTCAACTATCTAACTATCACGGTTCATGAGATACAGCCTGGTGACAGACGGACAGACAGACAGACGGCGGAGCCTTAGTAATAGGGTTCCCGTTTTACCCTTTGGGTACCGAACCCTCAAAAACATCATTTTTCACCGTTGTTTTGTAAAGTGCTTTACCAAGGAGCCAGACGCCTAAGTAAGGGTGCACCAGGCGTCTGGCTCACTTCTCCCAAGGATTTGGGTTGTCGAATATGGTGAGCTGTCTGTGTCCTTCTCCGTTAACTCACTCTTCACTCACTCTCTCTCACTCACGTAACTTAACGTTATTTACTTCCCTGAAAATAGACCACCTTTTTACGATCGCCAATCTATCTGTCATCATAGCAAATTGCTAAGTCCAGTAAGTATCAGGGGCGAAAGCACCGTATAACACGATTCCTACCGGCTTCCCTTCGGAAATTCGGAACACAACCACTCTATCGTCATTGAAAAATGGAATAGTCGAAATTTTTATGGTTTAATAATGCCAAATAATATCATCACACTATAGGTATTTAATACGCCGTAAAATTAAAATATTACAAAACGAATACATTACATTTTTTGTCTTTATATCCCAACAACAAAACATTTTGGTCTAAAATAACTCGTACGCGTGTCCGGCTTGCCGTGAGTTCAATTTCTTTGACGTCATGACGAGTTTATTTTGTATAGACAGTATATTTTTTTGCTCCAGCTTACCTTTCTCATAAAATCACCCTTCGCCACTGGTAAGTATGGCAATATCCTCTCTTGTGGTATGCAAGACGATTAGCTGATAGTGACATTAGTGCTCGTTTGGTTCTCGACAAGGAAAAATATCTATACATTAGGCAATCCATTCACGACACGATTAGAGTTAAACAATCTGTCGTCGGCAATCAACTGAGATGCAAATGCGTCACCGTTAGAAACTATTTTACAGGTGTTAAAATTTAATACAAACCTTATATTCATTAGGATAGTGCTGTTAATTCAATGAAGCTTAATTTTGTGACTGTAATCATAGCTTGGTTTTAGAATAAACAGAAAAGAAATTAAGTTCTCCTAAGATAAAATTCCAGCGTTCTTATATCAAACCACATACGGATTGAATTCGTATGTTTCAGAGTTGAATGCATGCAAATGTGTGTCTGTTCGTTTGTCCCTAGGGCGAATTAATAGTCGAGTCTTCATAGTGCATGCTTTGAAATAAGACTATCTGGATAGAAAATGTAAATTTCCCTAAGTTTATGCACCGCTGCGTAGGAACTGCCGCGGGCAAACGCTAGCTTGATTACGCTGTAAATTTTCTGAAGCCGTCAAGTATTTTGTAGAACTAAATTACTTACTATTCGTGATCTAATCCTGCCGACAAACTGTCACGCAGTTTGGCAGGTTTATAAAATGTATACAAATGTTTCGTCCAATTTTTTTTTATTGATATGCTGAGAAACAAAGCAAGGTTTTTTTTTAAATGTGTAAGGTGTAAAAGAGAACTTCAGTGAAAAGAAAGACATTACTTATTAAAAAACAATTATTGTAACGTCAAGCCTGTATTATCGTCTCTGAAATAAGGCTTGATTGTCAGAACCAAGGTTCCAGCCGTCGAACGATCGAACTAGAAGTCTTCTCCACCACACACGGTAAGGATTTTGGTCACAGACAGACAGATCTGAAGGTAGCACTAACCATGTAGCCTTTAGACGAATAGATCTTCAACCCGCGGCCCCCAGTCGTCTGTGACCCGCGGTGGCTTCCTTGGCGGCCCGGCAATAGCTTGGCAAAATTAAATTTATTTATTACTACTCATGTCTAGAAATTAAAACAAAATATACAGGTAATAAAAAAATATATATAAAAACAAATATACACTAACGCGCGAAAACAGTTTGAGAATTGCAACAAGCACTATTGGGGCAGTTATTGATAAATTAGCTTAGAGTAAATAAATAAATAAACATTTATTTCAGAAAACCATCCATATTTTAAAACACATATTTTAAAAACCATTAAGGCTTCTACATACCAGCGCGACTTGTCGCGCGACGCGACACGGCACAAAGGCCCCGCGTGTCGCGGGACGAGCGGTGCCTTTGTGTCGTGTCGCGTCGCGCGACAAGTCGCCCCGGTATGTAGAAGCCTTTACACATCAAAACACATAAAATGTCACACAATGGTAAACAATGTTTTGACATTGTTTACCATTGTGTGTGTTGTTGTTGTGTGTAAAATTTAATCAATGAGATGTTTGCATCTCATTGATTAAATTTTATTAGTATCATTTCCTGTTTCTAGCCTTGTAAAATTGTATAATAAATAACTGCAATTATTGCTGTTATTTACCTACTTACCTACTTATAAGTTTAAAACGGTAACGGTGGAGTTTTTTGCCCATTATTCTCCATACGAAGCTACCTTTTGGAAGGGGCGACTAGAATCAAATTCAATTTTATTTGTAAATTTTGACGTTCAAAGTGCCATTTATGTGCCTATTTGAAATAAATAATTTGACTTTGACTTCTTGTGTTGGGACCCACCCGCCGAACCAAAAACAACTTCAACTTGACTTCAAAAAGGTTGAAGACCCCTGATTTAGACAGAAAGCCGTTTTAGGTTATATGGATATTTAGGTCATATGGATATTTAGGTCATATTGATATTTAGGTCTTATGGATATTTCTTACATCGTCATTATCGTCCCCTGATCCCAATTTATTTGAGGTCAGCGCAAAATTTATTTTTCATCCATACTTACTTCTCTAATAGTCGTCGTCATGGATGTTTCGATCTATCAATATTAAAATAATACTGGTACATCTTTATGATTGCGCTGAGCACAAAGTGGTTCTACCAGTCCCGCCTCCGCAGGAAACAGGAGAGATCTGCTCTTCTTCTATTCGAAACTTGTTACACCTAGCACTACTTGCCAGTAATCACGCCCCAGGTTACGCTGTATATGATTAAATGCATACGGATATTTAATACCTAGTATTTCATCACAAAGATTAATCTTCTGATTCGACGCCAATTTCTAAAAAAGAATTAATGATTTGTCAGATTGATATAGTAATGAATCTGTAATTTATATGGTGTACATTATAAAGAGCTGGGGGCCTAAAATGGACGCTTTGGCAGAATCATAATAATGATCTGCGTACAATTCATACATCCACAATTCATCTGTTTGACAGCTGCTATTTGACATTAGACTTCTACTAGAGCAATTCATAATTTGTGGACCATTTTACGAAACTCCATACAAAACTGTCAAATAGATGAATTGCGGGATATTAATTGTACGCATAACATAATACGATTCTGCCATAGCGTCCATTTTAGGCCCCCAGGTATTCTATCTATGAATGACAAAACGAAGTAAATTTAAGACATTGGCGGCACGGATCCAAACTCTACAGGGTCAAATCAAGTTAGCTAGTAAAACTCCGCCGACGTGATGGGTAGGTATCGATATTTGTTTTTATTTTTATATCTTGTTTATTTTTATTTTAATGTAATTTGGAAATAAAATTGTAATGATTTCAATATAGATTTATAGCTATAGAAATTCAGACACGATGAATTGCATTGAATATTTAAACGAGAAAAAATTCAAATGAAAAAGATTTGTTGATTTTTTTTCTGGGGTCATCGACCGCTGTTAGTATTGTTACTAGAAGTATGTGTTGAGCAAAGCTGTTTGTTTTTATTTTATCGTGTTTAGTTATGAGACTGTCCACATAAAAATACTAATGAAATATTTTTTCTTTTTGTTTTATCATGTTTAACTCAACTCAACTCAAAACAAAAAATAAACCAATTACAGGCACTTTTGAACTGTCAAGGGGTCGGTCAGTCAGAAAGATGAAGCCAGTTCCTCATTCCAAAGCTTAGTTGGTAGGTACCTATGGAGAAGAACGGGCAAGAAACTCCACCGACAATCCTTTAAATTAACATATTATGTGGTTACAAAAATATTGATTACATCATTCATGTTGAAATTATACATGAGAGAACGGTGCAAAACGTCAAAAGCGTCCGTGATAAAAAGATTAAAAAAACAATTCAAAAATTAAATTAAATTAAAATAAGCCGTAAACCAAATACATTGAGAACATGTGTTTTTCAACTACAATGTTAAGTTTGTTTTAGGATAAATTCATCCTAACTACGGAACACTTCATTGTGCGTGGTCCGACACGCACTTGGCCGGTTTTTATTACCCTCCCCTACTCGTGCAGTCTCGTAGTCCCACCTAAAGACATACTGTACAAGTTTTATTCTAACTATAAAATTCACTGAGGAAACGGTAGCACGAGCGACAATAACGGAAGAACCATAGAACCGTACTATTGTGAGAATGAGTTAGAATCGAGCGAGAATAAGTGGGAATCGTGTGAGAATGGAGTGACGTATTTCAAGCTTCTATAAGTAGGTGTTATGTGCTTTAACTTTATTTACTTGTGGTGTATGTGTCAAATGATGTTGGAAATAGGCTCGCCCCCAATTTTTTTATTTTTTTTTATTTAGAATTTTATTTATTATGAACAATTTAGGTATAACTTAACAAAAGACACTATGATAGCTGCAAAATTAAAATACTGTGGCGCAGCTATCAACGCCCCACACAACATCATGGAAGACATTTGTTCCAGGCACACAGCTTTAAACATTTGTTCCAGATACACAGCTTTAAGCTGGTCATGGGACTTAAATGAAGAAGACTGGGTTAAATCTATGTCCTATGATGCAACTGAGCAACTTTTAGTTTCATAAATAAACCCTCATGCTAGCATCCTCTCATAATAGACTAATTGCACATCTTACTCACTCTCTCACACTCACTCACACACACTCTCGCCCTCACTTCCACTCTGCATCATTACATACAAACTTTTGAGTGAATTTGTCTTTTGTAATTGTTAATTTTATTATAAGACTTCCTAAAGCTGTGTCTGGAACAAATGTCTTCCATGTATGTTGTATGGGGCGTTGATAGCTGCGCCACAGTATTTTACTTTTGTAGCTATCTTCGTGTCTTTTGTTAAGTTATACCTAAAATTGTTCCTAATAAATAAATATACAAGGTGAAATGTGCTTGAACTATAGGTGCACCTCTGCCTAGCCCTTAGGGGTATACAGGCGTGATGTTTTGTGGTAAAAGATATGCACTAGTTTTCATCCGTCAGAGTGACACGCACAAATAAATTTCACCGGTAAAAACTTCAGATATAAACGTGCTTAGACTTAGAAATGTTCCTGTCTTTATCTTGCAGTTGTACTTGTGCGACAGTGATAGAAATAACGCTTTGCCAAAGTACGTTCTAACGTTTATAGATTGTGCGACAGTGATAGAAATAACGCTTTGCCAAAGTACGTTCTAACGTTTATAGATTGTGCTCATAAAGCACAGTATTTTTAACCAATAAACGTTTAAAATTACGCAAACTCGTAGTAACACTTCAGCAATACGTTAGAAATATCATCATTTCGCCTCTAAACTAGCTGTTAAGAGCTCCCCGCACCTGCAATACGGTCTCTCGTGAGAATACCGCTTGTACAAGTAAATTTAAGAACTTCTATCTATACCGCTACAGTTTTGGACTGAAATAAGTTCTTTATTGAGACCAGGGCGGTGTTATTTTCTGTATTTCCTGAAGATACTATTATTTTTATTTTGTATTTTTTGTCAAGTTGGTTTCTTTATGTAAGGGACCTAAATAAATTAAAACTAGCTTTTGCCCGCGGCTTCGCCCGCGTGGTGGTCGGAATTATCCCACGGGAACGTACTACCGAGACAAAAAATCCTGTGTCCTAACCCAAGTCTGTGTGCCAAATTTCATCCAAATCCGTTCAGCCATTTTAGCGTGAAAGCGTAACAAACTCACTTTCGCATTTATAATATTATATATTTATTTAACAATTTATGTACACACATAAACAGACAAGAAGAAAGGAACAAAAAATACGTATAAATTGGAATACATATTATAGATTAGGATTAAGGATACTATTAGCCGATTTACTGAAATGTAACTCTATCTGGGTCTAAAGATCGAGATAGAATCCACCGTTTATAAACGGTCATATTCGTCGTAAATGAAGTTCATAGTCTGTTATTAGGATAGTGCATCGTTGACGCACATTTGGCCAGTTAGGGTCGGGGTGTTGGGAGTTCCATGTGATAGGCGGCGCAAGCCTCATCATCATCATCATTTCAGCCGAAAAACGTCCACGGCTGGACATAGGCCTCCCCCAAGCACCTCCACTTCGACCGGTTCTGTGCTTCCCGCATCCAGCGGATACCCGCGGCCTTCACAAGGTCATCGGTCCACCATGTGGGAGGCCTTTCAACGCTAAGTCTTCCGGTACGCGGTCGCCACACCAGAACCTTTCGGCCCCAGCGGCCATTAGTTCTGCGAGCAATGTGCCCTGCCCACTGCCACTTAAGCTTGGCAATTCTTCGGGCTATGTCGGTTACCTTGGTTTGCCTGCGGATCTCTTCATTTCTGATTCGATCACGTAGAGTAACATAGTGGAACATAACATTGAACTCTCCTGTGTTGAGCTGGATAAGCATGTCATAGTGTGCGTTTACAGACCCCCAAATTATCAAAACTACTCGGTATTTGAGTCGGTAATGGAAGATGTTTTAGCAAAACTTGCAACAGGTAAAAAATCGCTTATTATCTGTGGTGACTTCAATATTAATATCTTAGAGAATAGTTCAAATAGCACTCGATTATTAAGTCTCTTTAAATCATTCAATTTGTCAAATGTGTTTACAGAACCAACACGCATAACTACAAGTTCTGCTACATGTATTGATAATGTTTTTTGTTGCTGCGAATACTTAGATAAAGCCATTGTAAATTATCTCCCTTCTGATCACAGCGGTCAATTCGTTGCTTTCAAGTCCATAACACCATTACAAAAAATTCAGATACAATCTAGACAATTAACACCCAGCAATCTAAATAGATTTAATAATAACTTAATTAGTAAGTTATTTATACCGGGCCATATCAAAAACAATGTAAATGAATTTTATGAGGAATTCTTTTCGGTAGTGTGCACCGAGTTCAATGATACTTTTAAAAAGAAAACAAAAACTATTTGCCCAAATTTTTTGTTCAGTGACTGGGCAACTAAGGGTATTAGTAAAAGTAGGGAAAAATTGTTTGAGCTTTATGGCCTTAAGCCTTATATTAACTCTGAAACTTTTAATAAATACGTTGCTACTTACTCTAAAATTTTTAAAAATACCTGCAAGGTAGCTAAAGCCTTGTACATTAGCAACAAGATTAAATCAGCCGATAATAAAATAAAGACGGTTTGGAGAATTATCAATGACGAAACTAACAGGAATAAAAAACATAATAATGATTTCACTCTAGAAACCTCACGTGGTCTCGTATGCACAAACAAAGAAGTTGCGCAAGAATTTGTAAATTTCTTTACCAATATCCCACTTAAAACTACTGAAACCATAAATTCCTCGCCCTCGCGTTCTATTGATTTATTAAGAGCAAACGTTTCATCCTGCGCGATTGAATTTAAATTCAAACATATAAACCCCGTAACAGTAATAAAAGCTTTCAAGCAAATCAAAATCAAATTAACAGAAGATCTATGGGGAATGTCTATTAAAGTTTGTACCTCCATTATTGAGACTATAGCGCCGTACTTGGCCTTACTATTTAATTTGTGTGTTGATCAAGGAGTCTTCCCGGATCTAATGAAATATAGTAAGGTAATACCACTTTTCAAATCCGGGGATAGTGAAGACACAAATAATTATAGACCCGTATCCGTGTTGCCGGTCTTCAGCAAGGTGTTTGAAAAGGTAATGCTTAATCAAATGCTCAATCATTTTAACACCAATAAAATCTTACACGATCAACAATATGGTTTCACCAAGGGACGTTGTACGACTGACGCCGGTGTCACCTTATTAAAACACATATTTGCGGCATGGGAAGAAGCTTAAGACGCCATAGGAATATTTTGTGACCTCTCCAAGGCATTTGATTGCGTCGACCACGAAACATTACTCTTGAAACTTGAGCATTACGGCCTTGGAAAACTTGCGCTCAGTTTAGTAAAATCTTATTTAAATGATAGACAGCAGCAAGTTCAAATAAATGGAGTCAATTCACTCGGCTTAAAAGTAAAAATGGGTGTACCTCAAGGCTCGATATTGGGTCCTTTCCTCTTTTTAGTATATATTAATGATCTACCCTATTTGTTAAAAACTCAACCACAAATGGTGTTATTTGCTGACGATACTTCCTTAATTTTTAAAATTAACAGACGTGCATTAAATCTTGACGACGTAAATAATGCCCTATTGCAGGTCCAAAATTGGTTCACTGCTAATAATTTAGTATTAAATGGGAAAAAAACTAAGTGCATAAGATTTTCGTTACCAAATGTCAAAAGTAGTAATTGTGAGATAATATTGAATCAAGAGAAACTAGTATTCGTCGATAAAACTGTTTTTCTGGGGATCACGCTCGACTCAAGGCTTCAATGGGGTCCTCATATAATATCCCTTGCAGGACGGCTAAGTTCGGCGGCTTATGCTGTGAGAAAAACCGTCAATTTACTGATGTAGATACCGCGAGGCTGGTCTATTTTAGTTACTTTCATAGTATTATGTCATACGGTATTTTACTATGGGGACGGGCTGCAGACATCGAGTCTATTTTTATTCTGCAGAAAAGAGCCATCAGAGCCATATATAATCTCCGCAGGCGCGATTCTCTTAGGGAAATGTTTAAGGATATTAACATCATGACGGTGCCTTGTCAATATATCTATGAAAACATCATGTACGTAAGAAAAAATTTATATCTTTTTAGTAAAAGAGGCGAAAGACATAATTATAGTACTAGAAGTAGGGATTTATTAGCTCAACCAGGTTTCAGACTGGCAAAAGTAGACTCGTCTTTCATGGGGTACTGTTTAAATTGTTTTATTATAATTCCTCCCCACATACTTCAACTGAATGAGACGAAATTCAAATCTTGTATAAAACGCACACTATGCAAGCAGGCATACTATAATTTGGGGGATTACATCGCTGATAAAAATGCTTGGCTCAATGCTGGTCCAGCTCCACAACCTCAACTAATTGATTAACATTTGAAAATACTGTTGGAGCTGCTGAAGATTTCAAAAACTATCTTTGCTTTGTATAAATTCAATCTCTTAGTATTATATAATTGCATAGCACATGTGTGAGCACTATGTACTTACTATAAAGCTACCATTTACTGAGTACTTCTTTCATTGACTTGAATGTGCCCTGGCGGCTGAGAGTATGTCATGCTCACTGTAATGTCTCGCTGATGGTGGCGGGTGTGTTGGATCATTTAGCTCCCTTCAAAATGGTTGAGTTGAATGGTGCTAATCCATGCGTCATGTTCGTGAACGGGCGCCATCAGTAGGGACTGGTCATCTCTTAGCGGCCTTGGCTTATTTTAATTTAAGTTTTGAATTGTTTTTTTTTTATATTTTTGTTACGGACGCCTTTGACGTTTTGCATCGTTCTCACATGTTTAATTTCAACACGAATGATGTAACCAATATTTTGTAACCATATGTTAATTTAAAAGAGTGTCCGTGGAGTTTCTTGCCCGTTCTTCTCCATAGGTACCTACTAAGCTTTGGAATGGGCAACTAGCTTCATCTTGATGACTGACCGACCCCCTTGACAATTCAAAAGTGCCTGTAATTGGTTTATTTGAAATAAATGCTTTGAGTTTGAGTTTGAGTTAGAGAAACTCCAAGCATAGCCCTCTCCATTGCCCTTTGGGTGAATTTTAGCTTTCTCATAAGGCCCATTGTGAGCGACCACGTTTCTGTACCATAAGTCATCACTGGCAACACGCACTGGTCAAAGACTTTCGTCTTGAGACACTGCGGTATGTGGGACGAGAAGATATTGCGTAGCTTCCCGAACGCTGCCCAGCTGAGTCGGATTCGACGATTGACCTCTTTCTCGAAGTTGGACCTACCTAGCTGGACAGTTTGTCCGAGGTAAACATACTCGTCCACAACTTCGAGCGCAAGCCTATTTCCATCCAATCCAGAGTCTGATCTTCTACTGAGAAATTTAAGTTTAAGATCAATAATAACACTTGGACCGACTCGCGGATCCCATGACCCCATACTCTGCGCACAATGAAAGGTTCCGTAGTTGGTATGAATTTAAATCCCAAGAACAAACAACATTGTCGTTGAAAAACTAGTTCGCCCATTTATTCCAACTGCAAATGTAAGTGTGTACACACAATATTTAGTGATTTACCATGTCATTTTGAGACCATACCTATACTTTTTACAGGTTTTCCTGTAATCTATTAGTATATACCTATTCTCTGTATTTTTTTTTAATTTTAGGCTCAGGAGTTTCGGAGATAAGTGTGGTAAGAATGGTCAATTTTCATCTATTTTAAAAAATTTAAAAAAAAAATAATTTAAAATCCTCATAAGTTCTTTCATTTGATGTCACACAATGTAGATTGCAAAAAAAATTTTTTTTATTTCTAAATTTTCCCCCAAAAGTGAACTCAACCCATATTTAAATTCATTTATTTACGTTATACGTTCATGTTTGGGTCACAGAAATTCATAAATGTGTCCCAAATTTCAACTTAATCGGTCCAGTAGAATCGGAGTAAATCGGCTATGATAGACGTACAGACAGACACACACACGACTGGCTTTATAAGAGTTCCGTTTTCACCTTTCAAAGTACGGGACACTATAAAAAGAGTAAAAATAATTTAACAGCCAACATCGACTATAACATACCTACCAATTTCAGCGGCGGCTAACGTACTTTGCCAAGTTTCAAATACGTACAAAAAGTGTAATTTGCGACCTGCCAAACCACAGTTACCATCGCCAGCAGCTGCCGCTTCTCCAGTTCTTTTGTGTAAATGTACCAGTGTATTAAACTTCTGTATTAAGTTCTGCACAACTTTCTGGAGTAATCGACACGCTGGAAATATAGTGAGGGGCTTGTATCGACGAAATACAATATGTCGTTTTGTGTTTT
This sequence comes from Tiliacea aurago, assembly GCA_948098905.1. Taxonomy (NCBI): domain Eukaryota; kingdom Metazoa; phylum Arthropoda; class Insecta; order Lepidoptera; family Noctuidae; genus Tiliacea; species Tiliacea aurago. The sequence goes on along the minus strand of OX402581.1, from coordinate 25,264,770 downwards.
CAGAGCAGCATTTTAATAGTTTGCAGTGTGATGGACGTAAAGAATAGCACCATCCTATTTCTTCCTGTGGGTGTTGTAAAAGGCGACTAAGGGACTTACTAGAGAATGGCCAGCAGCGCTCTCTATGCATTTTATAATAAACAAATTATAAAAAAAATTCGTGAAATATAATATATAATAAAAAAATATGTACATATAACTTGAAACCAACTATACAACATTAGTTTTTGTTTATACTAAACCTCTTAAGGGGTCATTGTATTCATCATTATGAACAACTTTTACTATGGGACCAAAGTTGAAATCGCGAAAAAAATATCAGCTGTTCCCTACATTTTGACGAGTTCAGCGAACTTAAATGTAGGGAACAGCTGATTTTTTTTTCGCGATTTCATGTTTGGTCCCATAGTAAAAGTTGTTCATAATGATGAATACAATGACCCCTTATGAGGTTTAGTATAAACTAAAACTAATGTTGTATAAATACTTATATAAAATATAAATACCATAAAAGAAAATGATACTATTTTAATGATTCAATTTTAATTTAATATTTTTACTATTATTATTTTTTTCTTAGCAAAAAGCGCCTTCATCCTCTCTCCTATAAAAAATTAACTTTGCTGTGCCCGACAGGGTCTATAATTGATTCTATGTTGTAACATACCAACTGTTTTATGTACACATTATGGAATGCAATAAAGTATTGAGTATTTTAACTCCATACTGCGATCGCCAACCCGACCAGTAATATCTTTGAACGGCCTATCCAACAATACCCTGCAAAAAGGGATAGACGAGAAAAATAACATCCCCACTTTACGTGCAAGGGCAAGGCAACGTACGATTTTTTTTTAAAGATTTTATATAATTATCTGCCCGCCTTTTCTCAACGATGTTGGGGTCGGCTTCCAGTCTAACCGGATGAAGTTGAATACCAGTATTTTACATGGAGCGACTGCTTATCTGACTTCTACAACCCAGTAACTGGGTAATACGATACCCCTTGGTAAGACTAGTTGTCAGGCTTTAATTATGAATTCCTATATAGTTTTCTTTATATCACAACCCCGCAAAGTATGCACGTGTCGAAAATTAAGACGAAGGCCAATAAATTTTGCTGCTTTCACGTTAATTAGCAATTACGTACCTATTAATGTTTTACGGTTATTGCTCACGCTTGTATATCGGGATTGCCCGCCTAGTTTCCATATAATAATTTAATTAGGTACACTTAAAACTGTCAAACGACTGAATTCCTTTTTTTTGCCACACTCCTTACCTTTTCGATATAGTCGCCGGCCGGCACGTAACTTGGCAAGAATCGTTACATGTTTCTTTCCTTTCTTTAACTTTCTTCTAAACAGAGACGTTTAAAAATAAGTTCTGGCAATAACCATAGAATAATGACAAGCAATAAAAGTGATAATTTTTTTGTTGCGCTAATTGTACATGCGTAAACTTACTCCCCTTAAACCTTGCCAAGTTACGTGCCGGTGACTATACCTTATCACAAACGCAATCCGTCTGATAAGACTTTATAAGCCGAAAACCATAAAAACCCTTTCTCAGAATAACTTTAAAGATATTATTGATTTGATTTGATTTTGAAAAGTCTTAATTAACGCGCCCACATCGGTGCCCCGTAAAGGGACATGGACCGCACGACCTCCGCGTAGAGCCTCCGACAGGAAGCGTTTGGACCCCCTAGATTGGGCAGGAGTTGCTTCAAAGCAGCCCCGGCCCACTCGTTGGGAACGAAACGTCGGAAGTGCTCCACGAAGTTCCACCGACTGTCGAGGACGAGTCCCAACATAACGTTTAAAGTACAATAAGATCTTTAACTACTAATTGTGTACAACCTTAGATGTAATCAGTTCTTATAAGGCGTCCTTAACTTTAAAAACTCTGTGCACTGAGTTCGCTATTCATATTCTACGTGGAGGATCTTGTCGCTAAGTATTTACAGCGGCACGGGTGGATCCATCAGGTTACGCTACGCTTGCCGGGGTTGATCCGTGGATGGGTGACTATCTTTACATACCGAGACTCAGCCGTGCCTCGGAAATCACGTTAAGACATTGGTCCCGGCTGTCACTCGTGGATCTTTGACAGTCGTTACGGGTCGTAAGAAGCCCGAAAGTCTGACAACCAATCTGACCAAAGGGTATCGTATTATTTATTTATTAAAACTTTATGCACAAGTAAAAAAATACACTGTACAAAGGCGGACTTAATGCCTGAAGCATTTTCTACCAGTCAACCTTAGGGTAATTCAGAGACAAAACATGGCAGATGCAACGTACGGGATAGATAGCTCGGAAATAACTATAAAATACAAGCATAAATAAATACAAATACATAGATAGGTACATATATACATAATATACCAAACAGTTGCATCCCGTTAGACTGGCAGCCGACCCCAACATCGTTGGGAAAAGGCAGATTGATTGATTCTATGAAGAATTACGATATGATTGTAACGTTATATTGACATAAAGAATTAGTAAAAAAGTAAATGAAAAACGGAAAAACGTTATCCTCGGGCACTTGTCTTAACCAAAATGCTTTTTGTTCGTCAAAGTGAAGGCCCCAGGTTCACCGGTAGTGGTATTAAATCCAGGATCTTGAAATCCGCTCAGCCAAGTATCTCAACCGTGCCGCAATGGCCAGTCATTAAACACTAAATTCCTTTCCAACTGTTGTGGCCATCATTTTGAGAAACAAAGACATTTTGGAGAGAGTATGATCGACCAGTGCAGCAAAGGAGAATTCTGTCTATTATCGTGGAAGAAGTATATAGGAAAACTTGATTGTCTTTAATTTGTCTAAAACTAAATTGTCTTTAATTTGTCTTTATATTATATTGTCTTCCTATAGTAAAGTACCGGCAATATCTTGGATATTTATCCTAAATTATTACAAAATACGATAAGTAGTTCATTTAATCACTTTTAATTAATTTTTATAATTGGTATGTGTTCTTTATCTATGTCTAAGCTGTGTACTTCTGTAAGTGACAAATTCACCATAATAATAGATGTATAAGTTAATTTATGTATTAAGTAAATAGTGAATAAGTCGTTGGAGTACCTATATTTAAATAAATAAATAAAACGAAGCTATTCTTATCAAATTATAATTAGTTCAATACGCGTCCTGCGAGAGTGTCTATCTAGCTAGTTTATCGTATTTTTAAGGATCCAACCTAAAAAGGAAAAACTGAACTTTTATAAGATCACCTTTTTGTCAGTCTGTCACAGAGTTTTTTTTTTTAAATAATATCATATGAGCCTACATTTAGTTCAGAGCAACTATGTTTCAGGGTTATTGTCAAAACTTTGTTATTACCTAATTTAACTAGTTATAATTGCACGAACGTGTTACTAGGCAAGCATACAAGAATTTTAACATACACTTTCCAACAGACCATTTTACAATACAACACAGAGTCGAAACAGTTTCTGAAATTGTCCCCTGAGTTCGCAACATGGGGCCCCTGTACGCAGGCCTGCCTGCCACAGAGGAGCCCTTTGAGCCGGTCTCTCGGATGCACTGAATACCCACTACCCACCTTGAGACTCCTTAAAACGCTCTAATAGCAAAGCTCTTAGTAATAAACTTTATGTAAAAGGCATTTCTGTACTGCTGCTGTTTTGCGAGCGAAAACTTCCGGTTGCTAAAATGTTATCGCATTAAAGTTACGGCTTTTTGAAAATTAAACAATCGTATGTTTGAGTTTGTTTTTTTGAGTGAAAAAGTTTTGCTCGGTATTTTGTTTTTGGTTTTTCGTTTCGTTACTTTGATTAGTTAAGCCGGGACTTACGATACATTTAAGAAGGTTGTTTAGCACTGGAAAAACTCATAACTCTCTTATTTTTAAACCCCGACGAAAAAGAGGGGTGTTATAAGTTTGTAGTGTGTATCTGTCTGTGGCATCATAGCTCCTGAATGGATGAACCAATTTAGTTTTTTTTGTTTTCTTTCCTATTAAGAAAATTCATGATAAGTGAATGAAAAGCTGCAGTTTTTGAAAATATGTTTTGTCTTTGAATGACAAATCGCCATCATGTTCATGACGGACTGGAAATAACTCAACAAATAAAACAACGAGAGCAAGCTGGCGCAGCAACATCATTTTCTGTTAAGACGCAGATATATGCCAGTGACCTTGAGTGGTTAGCTTGCGTGTTCTGTACTGAGCTCACGCAACGCGTCGTACTTTCAGCCAGTAATAAGAGCGCTGTCCCCAATTTAACGCATTATTAATTTATTATACACAAAAAAAAGGTATATGAATAAAACGCGTACCTATACTAATAGATCAATAACTAAATTATCTTTAAATTGGTGCAGGTTTTAGAAAAATACGCTTCGTAGATTTTGCGCCATTCTCATTTTTTTTTTCGCGTTAGACATAATTTTACAAATTAATTACACTATGTAATATAAACATAATCTAAAATATTCACATATTAAGTTATTGAGAACATGCTCTAATTTAACATATTATTATATATTTTTTTCAAATCATTTACACTACTCGTTTAGACGTGATCTTGAGTTTATAAACATGCAATTGTATACGTTTTAATGTAAAACATATTGGATTTATTAATAACTAGCTTTTGCCGCATGGAAAATATACTGACATACTACCGAGATAAAAAGTATCTTATGTCTTAACCCATGTGCCAAATTTCATCCAAATCCGTTCAACCGTTTTAACGTGAAAGCGTAATAAACTCACTTTCGCATTTATAATATAAGTTAGGATTCGATACTTTCTAAACAAGCTCTATGTAACACATAACTCACGGAACCTTACAAGCAAACAATATATTTCTCACGAAACACAGGATACTTCATTGTCACAGCTTCGACATGACGTATCACCGTGATATACAGCGAATTGAGTATTTTATAGTAACTGTTTGTGCCACCGTTATAAGACGTTTTATATACAGGGTGTTAAAGTAATGGCCTGCCATAGCTTACTTTTTTTTTATTTTAATTTTTTATTTTTTCCTGGGTTCCGTTATAGATACTGAACCTACCCCTAAGCTATGGAACGCAGTTTCTTTAAGATCCTGTAAATATACAACATGTCCCAGAATTAACGCACAAACTCTCTAGGGATCATTGTACTCATCATTATGAACAACTTGTACTACGGGACCAAACCTGAAAACGCGAAAAAAAAACAGCTGTTTCATACATCTATGTTCGAATAACTCGTAAAATTTTTGGGAGCAGCTGATTTTTTTTATAAATTTTAAATTTAAACGTAAATTTTGACGTTCAAAGGTGCCATTTATGTGACTATTTGATATAAATAAATTGATTTTGACTTTGATATTACCATGGGATCGAGACTTCTGCGGGTGAAACCGCGGAGCGCAGCTAGTTCTTTGACTTATTAGTGACAAATCTGTGAGTGGCCTTATCTACATTAGGTTCTAGAGGTTTGAAACCTGACAAGTGCCAATGTATATACCTCTGCCCAACACCCTTCGAGAAGAACAGGCGTGTATTTGGTGTTGTGTTAAGTAGTTACCAACTACCAATGTGTCTATTTCACTGTATCTACCTACTTTCTTTGTTTTCTCTTCTACATGAATCCCGGCCACATACAGACGGAATTTCGGAACGGAATTCCGTTTTAAAATATCGATTCGTAATTTCGAAGGCAGCAAATCCATACAAAATCAAGGATCTTTCACACAGTATTTCTCCGTTCGAAATTTTCTCTGATTCGAAATTCCGCATGGCAGTATGTGCGTTCGGCCAGTAACGGTGAGGATTTTTCTTTTTGAAGTGAAAAATTCTTTAGGCGCGTTGAGGACTTTTTGGGTGAACAAAAATCATGGAACTCGCGTCATCGTAACCGAAAGATTCGATACTATTCACAAGTTACTTAGTTTTCACTTCTGACGTGCAGTCCTACGGCTGACAGATTTTTTTGCAAGATATAGCAACAATGCAATCGCAATCAGAAAATCGTCATCAAAGTCCATATTCGCAGTCAGATCGTCTGGAATCAGTGCTTAGTGTCTTCCAACAGAAAATTGTTGTTTCGAACGGAAATAAACGTATGTGCGTGATGTATATACGGAATCTCGAATCGATATTTAGAAACGGAATTCCGTATGTATGTGGCCAGCCTAAAAACTAAAAATAGCCGAGTCTATAAGCAGTTTTGTAAGTAAAGAAATTGTAAGAAAACAACTACTGTTCCTGACGTCAGATAGGGTCACACACTACTCCGAAATCGTGGGCTTCCTCTGGCCCCTCACTCGCTCGCTGACACCTGCGAGCGTACACACACACATCGATCGTCTCAATAAAATTGTAATCTTACCCAAGAAATACAGTCACTAACTTCAAATCTTTTGTGGTGCGGGTTCCGACTCATAATCTAGACACTTTCTCGAAGGAGGATTTTTGGCCAACGGGTGTCGTGTATCGGCGTTTTCGTGGAAGGCTACATGACACCACGACTCGGCGTAATACGTCGCCGACCCAACGTAGTAACTAGATTTTGTAGTGATGTTTTTATTATGTATTAGTTTATTATTTTGTAGGATTATTTTGTGTATTCTGTCTATGGGTCTTAGATGCCTGAAAATAAATCTTTGAGTTCTTTATTTTTCTTCTCATTTCAGAGAGTTTTACAACCGTACCCACGAGCCAGAGCCAAGTGGGTAGGGGGAAATTTAAATTGAAAAGGTGGGTGATATTGTAGAAGAAGTCAGTATTATTATATCATCGAAATCAAGTAGTTTCATTAAATCAACGCCACCAGCAGCACACCTGGAGCTTGATACTCAAAAGCTACTAACCACTTTTTAATAAAAATCGTTCTTCTAAATATCCTTATTAATGTATCTGTAATATTAAAGTCTAAACTGTAATGAACACAGAATAATGTAGTTGCATTCAAAACAAAAGTCATGAAGATAAAGTAGAGACATCCAAGAACCGCCGTAAATAACTTAGCAGGCGCGTGAAAGTTTTTGAAAATAAATGCAAACAGCATTACGCAGGTTAGTAATGCCAACATTTTGATATTTTACAGACAGGTCCTGATAGAACAAAACATAAAAATCAATGTATTTTTATTTTAGAACTAACTGACGTTGTCCTGCCAATTTTAATCATTCATACAAAATTCCCATAAAATATGCACTTTTAGTTTTCCCGATTTTTACAATTTTCCCGACAACTTTTATCTGTAACTGTAACTGTTGTCTTCGTAACAACCTTTCTCGGACTACAACGAATATTTGAAAAACAAAAATTAGCCGAATTGGTCCAGCCGTTCTTGACTTTCAGCAACATTTAGCCAATTTTTTTTAAATTTATATGATTACGTGAAAAGTTACATTGGGTATTACATACTGATCGAAAATTATATCATAGCTGCAAGCTTTATTGTCAGTTAAGAAAATATCTCTTCACTTTTCACAGTTAGGTAGGTAATTAGGAGAAAATGTAGACTTAGTTATTCCTGTTTTACCTAATACGAGTATGTAGATAAATGTACAGTGGAATCTAGTTTTCCTAGGCATGATACATTAAATAAAAGCCAAAAAAATCAAGGAAGCCTTGCAGTAGTCACATATGATGTGTAACATCTGACATCTCACCTTGGTAACTAATTACCAAGGTGAGATGTCAGATGTTACACATCATATGTACACAACTGAGCAGTGACAGAAATTAACCTCAAAATTAAAAAATGCTAAATACTGAAATATTTATTCGAATTATTCATTACTAGTGGTCGCATACTGGTCGAGATTCGATCCCCTGTACTTAAAATATATACAGAGTTATTTTTAAAACGTCAATAACCTCTTAAGGGGTCATTGTGCTCATCATTATGAACAACTTTTACTATTGGACCAAAACTGAAATTGCGAACAAAAAAACCAGCTGTTCCCTACATTTATGTTCGAATAATTCGTTAAAATGTAGGGAACAGCTGATTTTTTTTTCGCGATTTCAGGTTTCGTCCCATAGTAAAAGTTATTCATAATGATAAGTACATTGACCCCTTAAGAGGTTATTGACGTTTTAAAAATAACCCTGTATAGTACTTACGAATTCCATGAGTACACCAATTCCATGCTAAAGTACTTACTAATTCCCAGCTATTAAAAAGTACCTACATAGTCCATGCTCAAGCTGTCACTTCGTGTTACATACTTCCGTCCCTTCTACACATAAAAAATAACCGCTTTTTTTCAAAAAAGGTTGGTCAGCAGTCACCTCTCACGGCTGCTACTCCATTCTGGTCTGTATAAAATATAATCATCTTAAAATAATATCTGAAAGTTGACCAAGCATGGTGACTCTAACTCCACCTCATCTTAACAAAAAGGACTCAGATAAACTTGTTAATTTATAGCTAAGAAACAAGTGGACGAAAAAAAAGTTGCTACAATGGACTGACGTTTGTTTTTCCTTTGTCATTTATTCATAAAATAAAATATAGGGCATTATTATATTGTGCGTTTGGTGCGAATTCTCTCAGTTGACGGCAAGAAATTATTAAGGATAGCTGACTCGACAAATGCTATCCTGGTGCCACTTTTACCAAGTTTTCAAATTTTCCAGTTTGTCTTTACGCAAAAACCATTTATTCGGACTATTACATAAATTTAATTAAAAAATATACCAAATCTACCGTTCTCACGTGATGCACTTTTTTTTTTGGGTGGGAAATCATCAAATAACTTCTCCCGCTCAGGGCGGAGCGGGAGGCAGTTTCAGACTTTTACTGACTAAAACCCACCGTGTTCCTTCAAATGCCTGTGTGCCAGGGCCACGATATCCCTTTCGGACAGACTCGTAACCCTGGCAGGCATTGGCCCTATCGGACCCCGTCAATTGGTGCTGACGTCTCTTTGAGGCGCGCGTGGAACACAACGCGCCGTCGACCCGGGCCTGGTCCGTCGACGCAAGCCCGCGCCTACGGTGGCCGGGAATCGGCCTGCGATTCCCGACGCGGGAATCCTCCTGCGGCGACTAAGGGTGGAAGGGCGGGCACTCTGCCTCACCCTCACGCGTTCCGCCTCCTCCTTCGCGAGCATTACTGTTTCGCAGAAGGAGGTGACGGCCTCCCATGCACTCTCGCTCCGTACCATGGCCTGAACCAGGGCCGGACGCGAGAGATCGCCGCCGCCGATCGCCTCCGTGAGGACACGGCGGTGCTCCGCCCAAGCAGGGCAGACCTCCACCGTATGCTCCACCGTGTCCTCCGGGCGATCCACACAGTGGTGACACCCGGGCGTTTCCTCCCGCTTTATCCTGAACAGGAACCTCCCGAAACAACCGTGTCCGGTGAGGACCTGCGTCAGGCGGAAGGTGAGGACGCCGTGGCACCTCTCTAGCCACTCCTCAAAGAGGGGATTTACCGCCGCAATTGTGGCGTGCCCTACGTGATGCGCTTAACAACGAAACTAACGAAGAGCATTTCATATATATTGACAGTAGCATTAAGATGGTCACAGTAAAGTAGTTATAGGAGAGTGTATGTTTTCTATCTACTAAAGCCTTTCCATACTCGGACCCCAGTCCATGCACCGTTTTAATTAAAGTAAACAGCTACCAAAATGTATAAAAAAAACAAATAAATACAAGTCTTTATCGTCATATTTATCTACATCCGATAAAAAATGCGTGTCACTCTAATTTTGAACACAACAAAAAGATGTGTTTTTTATGGAGCCACCCTTGTGACCCGTGGCAGGTAACGGTCGAACGATTTTGAATTAAAACGCGCTAATTTGTCCAACATTTGGGTACGGCCCGTTTTTTGTTACCTACGGATTGTTTGAAGGTAGGTTAATATTAGGGATGCTAATAGCTGTTTATTATTAATACGTGACTGATGTTTAAATTGGGTGCCTTAAGGCGCAGATATATGATTTTAGGGACTTTTAAATCTGTTAATACGCCTTCATTTAATGCAAGTAAGTTATGTAAAAAAAATATGTTAAACTAGAATGCATACACATCAATTATTTATGTGAATATTTAAGTATTGTAGTAAAATACTTTATGACATAAATTCGGGAAGTTATGTCTACCCAAAGCATATAAAAAGGTATTCCTTCCAAACTTCTTAAGATATTTTCATGTTTTTTTTGTATGAATAGGCTGTTTTATTATCTATAATTCTATGTATGATTTTATATGTTATTATATATTTTATATGTGATTTTTTTCAAATATTCACATTTTCTTTACTAAAAATAAATATTCCCTATGAAAGTTAATGGTGGCGCGGCGTGTGCGCGACGCGCATTTGTATGGCCAAAGTCAACGGCGATTATCTGCCTCTTAAGGAAACCCTATTTTTATTTTTGTGGATTTTACTAAAAGGTTTTTTTTACGTTTTAAACTTTGCGTTCAAGTGCTGCTTTTGATCGGTGCATTTATCTGGTTGTAACATTATTTATTTATTTATTAAAACTACGAGTATAAGCACAAGTTAAAAGAAAATACCGTACAAAGGCGGACTTAATGCCTGAGGCATTTACTACCAGTCAACCTTAGGGTGATGCAGAGAGGATACATGGCATGTGGAACACAAGGTATAAATAACACAATAATAATACTATAAATAATAAACTTTGTCAGGAGAAATAACGATCGGTAGAGGAGAAATAACGATCAGTACCCCAAGTGTAAGTTTGCAAGAGAGTAAACGTAACTATTTCGTTTGCGTTTAAATTTGACCGATGGATCATAATGCTAAGAATATAAGGGTGAGAATAAAAATCTTAACCCAAACGCGCTAGTTACGTTTACTGACTTGTTTCTGCCAATTTCTTACGTACGTGTTCACGCACCTTCACTTTAAAAGACAACCGACTACACAATACGTAATTCATACTAATAAAATGAACGGTTTGATCAACAAAAACGCAAGATAATTGAAAAATGTCTTGCATTATTATGATGGTAACTTCCGCAGGTGTGTATGTACCCATGCGTCGTCTTTGTACGAAATACCTGTAAGATTTGGGCTACGGAATGAGCGAGTTATTCATGTTTAACCACTACCGCTAATAATATATGTAATAGACATTTCGTGCTTTGATTGTACGCCTTTGAAGGATATGGATAGATACTATTAGGTAAGTACCGTGTGTTTATGAAATTGTCGAATTAAGTTATTAATTTAGCTATCCGAGCTATCCGATTTAGAGATCCACAGGAGAACTAAAATAACCGACAAAGTCCGAAAAACTGCCAAAGTGGCAGTGGGCAGAGCACGCAGAACAGATGGCCGATGGGTCCGAAAGGTTCTGGAATGGTGACCGCGTACCAGACGACGACGTAGCGTCGGAAGGCCTCGGGAACAAGCTAGGTAGACCGATGACCTTGTGAAGAGCGCAAGATTTCGCTGGATGCGGGAAGCACAGAAACGGCCGAAGTGGCGGTGCTTGCCTATGTCCAGCAGTGGAAGTCTTTCGGCTGAAATGATGACGCATTTAAATAGATAGAAGGGAAAGACCGGTCGTAGCCCAAAGGGAGAGGGTGCAACTGAAAGTAGCCTTAGTAGCCTTGCCCCTATTTCACTACTGCACCTGGGACTGAAATGAAATTTGGTAATTCTGTCAGTCCAATGTCTCACTTTTCTCTAGTTATTAAATATAACTGGAAAAAACTGAGAACCCCAACCAACCAACCAACCAACCCCAATCAACCGCCAACCAAAGAGACCATTTTTTTTAGACTATAACATGTTGTATGTTATGGCCCCAACCGAAAAGTGTGTCACTCACAGACGCAAAGCCTTTCTGCAAGATTACTTTCAGCGATATCAAGATACTGCGTACAAACAGCAAGGCCGTAGGGCTGCCTCTTTCACGCAATACTTTAAATTATTTGTTAGAAGGAACAGGAAAAGTAAAGTGATGAAAAACAATACATTAAAATATGAACCTTCAGATGACTTTTTTTACGATAACAACAACAAAATTGGTTTGTAAAATCATGTAAATTTACTAACATATTATGATCGTGTCGTATCTACATGCGACGATATACATTAAAAAAAAAACATAAGAACACTGGCTTATAGTATCTTGTCTATCAAACCTGATTTACACCTTGCGATTTTTTTTTTCTCTTGTCCTAGGATTCATCAATAGAATGAACCCTAAACTTATTACAATCTAGTCTTATAGCTAGACTAATAAGTAATTAAATTATAACCTAAACTACTAAATTGTCTTTACTAAAAATGTGTCCAATAGCACTTTTCTTATTGTCTCTATTAAGGCGAATACACTTCATTCTTGTGTTTGTTTGGCACTTTTGTACTTTACACTATTCACTAACACTAAACACTAACTCGAACGGTTTTGTTCTTTTTAGTCTTCTTACTATATTTGTGTGATCGAGAAGCTGGATTACCTTGACGTTCACATGCCGATGAAACCTCTTTTCGTGAGCTTCTGCAAATTTCTGGATCACTTTATCGATGAACTCAACTTTTAGATCCCGATGGAGGTCATCATTTCGTATGTACCAAGGTGCATTTCCCGTGCGATTTAACTGTCTGTGACATACCATAAGTTGAAGCAACAATAAAAATTGCGCCGTCTAAAAAGTGTTCGTTAAGAGTATAACGGCCCCGACCGACAACTTTTAGGTCGTGGGTTAGAAGGGTTTCTTTGTGTAAATAATTTCATCACCACAAGGAAAACACCGTGAGGAAACTGGCGGCATGTCCTAGAGCCAAAACAATCTAAGACATGTGAGATCTACCAACCCGCACTGGGCCCGCGAGGTGGATTGGTGCCCACTCCCTCTAGAAGAGAGGAGGCCTTTGTCCCAGCAGTGGGAACTTATGCTATAGGCTGATTATGAAACAGTGTTCAAACGATGCAAGTCATTTGTTGCTTTAATTTTATTTTAGGGCATGCACAGGCAACAAACTTGCTTCGTGTAAATGGGGTTTAAGTCTGCTATAATTGTTTGACATGCAGAGTAGACACAATTAATGAACTCAGCCTATCGGTGTCCCCTGCAGCTGGAGACCTTTCCCTGGGGAAAATCCTCCAGCCTGGCAACTGGTTGCGCGACGGGTTACCATCTTTCGCATCAAGTCTGTCCCAGGTCCCAGCACCTTTTACAAAGCATTAGCTCCGCAAAGTTGGTAGCCCTGAATCTAAGGCATATGATGAGTTATCTATAAGCAACCTAAGGGAAAAATGTAAGCGGCGTGGCTCATAAAGATTTTAGTGATATACGACAAAACGGAGGCAAACGTTTTTTACCTTATTGAACCCTATAGGCTGAAGGGGGACCAAAAATTCCGAATGACAGAATTTTATGTAATTCCAATTCAGTTTTCTGGAATTGAAATTGTACCTGCATAGCAATTCACAACCATTCGACAACTTGTCCTATCGAAAATGACACATTTTCAATAACTGATTTACCTTGCCCCCGACAGCATATAGCTATCGGAAGAATGGCGGTCGACTAATTGATTTAAACTAACAAAACTTAAGTGTTTTGGATTTGTGAACAGCCTTTAGAGGACTCCTTTGTTAACATTGTTTTATGCTCGATTCGGTACGGAAGCGTATCGAACGCTTGTGAATAGCTATGCTGGTGTCTCGAAATTGCACTTTGATTAGAATATCTTAAATATTAATTTAGTATCTTTAAAGCCACTAGCTCTTAAGTAACAGGTTTCCCTTAGTTTAGGAGGTAGGATCCCTATATTATAAGTCAACTTTTATAATTAATAACGGCCTGGGCACGACCTTGCCGCTATCAGCGGAACCCAAGCGCGGGGCGGCGTACGGCATGGGGCACGGCTTGAACCAACGGGCAAATGATTGAGATGCCATGACTCTAACAGACAGCGGGCGTCGGTGGATCGGTGGACTGAGAGACGCGCGGCGGTTTGACGATTACAATATTTTTGACAGTTTTGTAGCGGAAAATGAACTACAAAGCATAAATTATTTGAGTGTTTACTAGTGTGTTAGTGACATACTAGAGTGTTTTCCAGAATATGAAGGTAAATTTAATTAAATTGTTAATTTATAAAAGTACCTGTCAGGTACCTACTGATATGTTACTATAGTCCGATAGAAAAGTTGTCAAAAGAGATGTTATGTACTTAGATTGGATTATGAATAACTTTGTAAATAACAAAGTAATTTCTGTACTACCGCTAACGCTACTGAGCAGTACCTACGTGGCATGGACCCGCCGGCCGACATCGCGCTAAGCCTAAGTGTTTGGCAAGGTTCGCGCCCTCGCGCCCCTAGTCACCACAGGAGACGCCCCGGGCGTCGGGAGTCACAAGCCGATTTCCGGCCACTATAGGCGTGGGCTTGTGGATGGTGAGCGATGGGTAGCTCGCCGTCCGACAAGGACCAGGCGCGGGTCAACCGCGCTCTGTGTTCCACGCGCGCCTCAAAGAGATGTCAGCATCAACTGACGGGGTCGAATATGACCAATGCCTACCTGGGTTGCGAGTTTGTCCGAAAGGGATATCGTGGCCTTGGCACACAGGCAACGGAAGGAACACGGGTGGGTTTTAGTCAGTTAAAGTCTAACACTGCCGCTCTGGGCAGAGCGGGAGAAGTTATAAAAAAAAAACCGGCCAAGTGCATGTCGGACCACGCACAATGAAGGGTTACGTAGTTGGGATGAGTTTATCCCAAAAACAAACTTAACATTGTAGTTGAAAAACATGCTCTCCCATACATCGATATACGTTACGGTCAATTCTCCAACTGCAAATTTAAGTTGGTCGACTATTACTCGTTAACTTGTGAAGCCTACTTAGCTGTGATAGTTTTCCTTTTAATTTCGTTATATATACTATTGCCATGAATTTTTTCACATATCCAAAACCAACCATTTGGCTGGCAGGGGGGGGGGGGACACTTGACTCTAACAAAAAATTGCACTTTAAAGCTTAATATTACGCAAACGGATCCCTTAATTGAAAAATGGTTTTGGCAAACCCACAATATTTTTGAACGGCCTATCCAACGATACCCCACCCCATGGAATAGACGAGAAAAAAAAATATCATCCCCATTTCACGTGTAAGGGAGGTACCCTAAAAAAAAATGTTTTTCATAATTTTATTTTACCATTTTTTCGGCATGATTAATATGTATACCCATGCCAAATTACAGCTTTCTAGGACTAAGCGTCTCTGAGCTAAGCTGGGGACAGACGGACGGACGGACAGACAGACAGACAGACAGACAGACGGACATGGCGAAACTATAAGGGTTCCTTGTTTACTACGGAACCCTAAAAAAGGCCGTAGTGTTTCTACACATTATAACTAAACTTTTTTTCTCAATAAAGTACTTACCTTTTGTCTTTCTTGATTTAGTATGTGTAAGAATACTTATTTATTTGAAAGATAACCTATTATATTCTACCACTTACAGAGAAAAACCTTGTTTAGAAAAGCAATCACCCATTGCTGCACAAAACTTATAGAAAAACGCGCTCACTTTCGGCAACGTTCAACTACTAAGGTATTCCAAACTTCCTATAAGGCAAAGTGACATAATCCTTCCCAATAAACTAGGGTTGCCACAAGCAAAAACGTGTCGGAATATTGTTACTGCTAATAGAGGCTTCAAGGGCAACTCGTTAGGGGAGCACTGAAGGGTGTGGAAACGCACCTGAGCCCCTAAAGTGACTAGATTGAAAAAACAATGATCTGAGAGGGAGTTTTAGTATGTATAGGATCCAATATTTAAGGGAATTGTTACATTATTATGATAAACTAGCTTCTGCCCGTGTTTGCGTGAAAGTTCTTGTTCCCCGACCCACTGCGTCGCATTGCATCGTCCGCCCGCGCTATTACTTCGTTTTAGCTTAACGTTTTTTCTAACTTTTTTATTTTTGCTCTGCTCCTAAGGCTCTTAGCGTGATGTTAAACAGCCTAAGTATAATCTTCCCCAAGAATTGGGCTATCAAATGCAAAAACATGTTTTCAGATCCAACGGATAGTTCCAGAAATTAGCGCGTACAAACAAACAAACTCTTCAGACTTTATCAGTCTATCTAGTCAATATTTAATAAATAATCATGCAATAATTTACGTTTATAATTCAAATATCATAGTTTAGACAAATACTGACAGCTACAGGAATAACTAACTAAAACTGACCCACTTACAACTTAAACGAACATATTTACTAAATGAATAAATTGAATATTTGAAGAAGAAAAAAGTAGTCAAAAAATACAATTACTTGAAGTACCATAATAATATAAACACAAATAAGCGCTCTTGCTCCTCTCTCCTACTATGCTGTGCCCGACAGGGTCCATAATTGTGTCTTTAATTTTAAGCCTACCACCTGTTTTACTAACAATAAGGAATGCAATAAAGAATTGTGAATTGAATTGATATAGATTAAAATATAACTAGTAAGGTGTTAATTATAGGCCTTCCTGTAAATTACTGGTATCTGAATTTGGTTAGACTTTGTGCTGATCTCAACATAGTTGGGAAAGGCTAGTCAGATGATAATTAGGTGTAAATATTGTAATCTGGAGAACAAAAAATACACAATATTGTTTCAGCAACACGTTTCTATGCGGAAGAAAACATGGAATATATATATTTTTTTTTAATCTTTATTAGTATATAGAGAGTTTGATCAGAATGACCATGCCACCCTCATAGGAGCATTCTACATCTACTTATCTACGCTTAATACCTAGGAGTACAATTTTGAATAATTTTTTGGCTGTCCTAGACAAGGGAGCAGCCAAGATACTATTATACATGCCAACATTAATAGGATTCAAACCGTTTTCTATGACATAGATACTCCTCTCAAGCTCGTTCCGGATACATTCCGCTAAAATATGAGTGGTATCCTCTACCTTATCACACTCAGAACAATTGGGTAAATCCCTCTTTCTCATTAAGGCGCGGTGTTACCTCAATATTCACAAAAACTGGTTTCTTGGATAGTCGAGTATGACGTAACGCAATGAAAATATTCGACACCAAAAATACAGTGGAAAGAAAAGGGTTTATAGAAAATTTAATAGTATAGTAAAAAATAGAATAGTAAAATATAGTTTGATATTCCCAATAAAAAAATTTGAAGTTACTTCACAAAATAAACTTTGGCGTCGAATATCTCTGTATTTTCAGCGAAAACAACATTTATTTTTGTAAGATTCTAATTGCATTAGATTTGTTTTAAAACTTTAACCGGACAATTATTTAATATAATGTGTATATTCCAAATAATCTAAATAAAACCCGTAAAATAAATGCCCATTTGCAGCTTAGTCACATCGTCAACACAAACGTTTATTCAATTTTCAACCTTATTTGAAGCGGTTGTGTGAGTACAGTTCGAGCGTTTAAAATCGTGTCAGTCCGTGCCTTAAAAAGGCGAAGCTATTTAACGGAATATGTCCCGAACGAAGTCTGAAAGCAAACAGAATCTCATTTCTACTCATATCTGTACCCACAAACCATGGAATATTGCAGTGATGCTAGCAACATGCACCCTTGTTCGCACAACTTGAGAAACTGTTGCCCAGAGTGATTATCAGAATGGTGCTAGTGATCATCGTTCTGATCGCAATTCATTTAGGGTTGCACAACGCACCTTCTTCATCCATACTTCTCTATTGCCACATAGAATAGAATAGAATATAATACTCTTTATTATGTACACCATAGAAGTTACAGATATAAATGTTTAAATTTCACATAGTTATCATTATGTCTATATAGTCATCATCTTAGTAGTCACCTCCTTTCAAGCCGTATCATCTTTCACAGTTCACATCCATCGTTTTTTGGTCTTCCCTACTCTTATAATCACATTCATACTCAAAAATTTATTCACGACATTTTCCTCATTCCTCCGCATAACATGGCATGATTGGTGTAAGTGATCACGTGTCGATAACAGCTTTCGAAAATATATATCTACTAAAGGTTACACTCGCTCTGCAAGTGCACGTCCAAATATGGCTAATTAGCCAGAATTAGCCACATTTTCTTTGTCTTGTCTCTTTTTCGCTCCAGATAATTACGACATGCCGTCCTACTTTCACGTGTCATCTAATAGTGCAACATTGTGACGTTTTTGAAGATCGAATGTTGAGTAGGTAACCATCTACGTCAAACGTTGCCCCACACTAGGAATTTCTCCTGTACCGTGGGTGCGTTTACAAACATTCAAACTCACCACAAACAGCCAGACCCGGAACAACTACTACTACTAATACTTTTTAGTTATAATATACCACGCCATGTACCTAGTTCATTCCTTTATGAGTAAGCAAATAAGTAGGACAGCAACCTGTTAGTAGACGGACATCGTGCAGGTAGTTTATCTGATAACGGATTGGTTACTCGGGTGGCGATGCCTGACGAGACATACAACCACATATCCGAATTATTGTTACCTACTGCCCAGAGGTGGCAATACTCGAGTTTAACCACAATGTCATCTCATGGTAGGCTATGATGCAATTGACGTTGTGATATTAGACGTAAAGAGACTTTTCACTTTTGACATGAAGACTTCCAGAAGGCTTTCCAGAATAATAATCGCTTTCAAAGCGTTTCGTATTTCATTAATGGGTTTCAACACGATTGACATAAACTTTTTTGGTAGCTTATGCCAATCCAATACTTTTTGACTTCTACGTCATCGTTATAGGTGATACGATGTCACTTTGGCTTCCTGTTTTAAAAAGCTATCGGGATATACAGACCCCGGGGCATATTGAGTGTATTATCCCCTCGCATTGTTATCCCTTCCATTTTTATACGAATTTTCTCGTAAATAGCATTTCAATAAGAACCAAACAGCGACCCATAAAAGACTGCTGACACAACTTCGCTAGATTACTTTCCGCGACGAAAATTTAAAAGTTTAATGACGTCATTTTTCGTCACCCCGAGCCTGGTTTATCGGCTTATTAAAGCAAAATGCGGCTATTAAATAAATATCGCGCCATCTACGGTCGGCCAGGGTTGAGTGTGGGCCTGCCTTAATACCGTACCTACAGTATGATTATCATGGGGATGGTTTGTTGGTGAAAATGCGCATTTTTATGGTGTTTTCTTTTAGAAAGATCAAGGTTTTATGGTGCGACGATTTTAGTATGAAAGCGTGGTTTAAGAGAGTGGCATTCTGTAGTTTCCGCGGTTCATCGCGGATGTCTGTGTGGTGCCGGACTTTAAGAATAGCACCGCCCTTTTTCTTCCCGTGGGTGTCGTAAAAGGCGACTAAGGGACTTACTAGAGAATGGGCAGCAGCGTTCTCTATGCATTTTAACACCATGCTGCGATCGCCAACCCGCCTGCCAAGCGTGGCGATTATGGCAAACCCTCCCCCTTTTGGGGGAGGCCTATGTCCAGCAGTGGACGATATCCGGCTGAAATGATGATGAATGATGATTCAATTCAAATTCTAATTTATTTATTTAGCTAACACAAAGTTCTTAAATATGCGAGAAGTTTGGTATGAAATTCTCACTAACAGAAGAATACTTAGACATATTAAACAGCGGGTCCCAAGCTAGGTACAGCCTGTATCTCAGTGACCCAAACACTACACAGAGCTAATAATTTAATAGGTTCTGCTAGCGCATGATTGTTATTCATAAGTTCATTACAAAATTTTGAGAAAATGTACAGTAATGTCAATTCAGAGAAAATAAATAACATAGAATATACATACAGAGTGAGGGTATGTATTCTATCAGAGAGTGTGTATCTATTAACATGTGCTGCAAAGTAAGGTTTCTGTTTCTTCAAAAGTTCGGCCCAGCAACCATTACTTTAATTTAGTTTTGGCCTCAGAGTAGTTAATAATAATAAATAATAATAATAAAATTTATTCAAAATTCAAAATGGGTAAAATACAGTAAAAATCTAAGAAATAATGTAGGTATTACAAAGTATGATGCCTGTACTAGGATAAACCTGTATCACAGCTGGCATGAGTTCTTACAATTACTATTAGGACAACTAACTTCTTACCAATATTTAACATAAATCTCAAGTGTATGCTTTGTGTATGTATGTATTTATTGTATAATAATATGTTAATGGTACACCACTGACTACCTGCAGTATTGTCTCTCCTCTCCTGCTCCCTTTAATCCATCCAAAGGTTGTCTGTAAAAGATCGCTTTTAGCGACCGCCCATTGTGTCACCCTATGTAAAATTTAAACATTTATATCTGTAACTTTTATGGTGTACATAATAAAGAGTATTCTATTCTATTCTATTCTTAAGAATAGTGACATGTTAGTTAATTTATTATTTATAATTTACTTATAAGTAAACAAATCATTAAGTTCTTAAACATGTAGATAATTTCTATATTATTTACGGAAAATTGTTGATAGCACTTAATTACACGATTATGATTGCGACTGCAGTTTTATTATCTAGGTTGAAACAAATATTGCATAAATCACCTTCAAGGCTACATTACATTTTTGAAGAAATGAAATCGTTTATTCTGTAAATAGGATATTAAAATCACTTTTACACGTCATATAAAAAAAAAAAAATCTAGATGTAGCCGACATTTCCTATCTGACTACCCCTGAGAAGAAATGGCGAAACAAACTCAGGGGTCAAAGTCTCTTTTAAAGTCCAGACATAATCTTGGTCAGATCATGTGAGGACCATGTAGATCCGTGTCTGAACCTGTCCAATCAGTGTAAGCATTTGTCAGTAATCGTGCAGCTCAACTCAAAACTTAAGGAGCTCAACGACTCGACGAACAGTACCAAAAAAAGGACATTTGGGTAGGCCGCATAAAGCGCTCAAAATGTCAGACCATCATTAAAACTTAACTGAGAAAAGAAAGGAAAATATTTAAAGAAAAAAAAAAATTACCCACATAGTGCTCACATTCACAATAAATTAAAGCAGTAAATATAATACTTTTCAAAGTAAACATTCATGTAAAATTGTATACAATATTCTGCAATGTCAATATGTATATAAAATCATGCATAATAATTAAAATGTCAAGTTTTATCACAAGGCTAGCAGAGTGAGCAGCTCAATCCCAAGCTTTTTTGTCCTCTAAATAATCAGAAATCTTATAGTACCCTTTTTTACAAAGTTTAGTTTTAATACAGATTTTAAATCGTTTAATGGGTAAGTTCCGAATGTCAGTAGGAAGTTGGTTGTAAAAGCGTATACATTGACCCATGAACGAGTTGCCTACTCTGTGGAGGCGAGTGCGATGTACAGCAAGATTGTGTTTATTCCTGGTATTTAAACTATGAATATCGGACATTTTCTTAAAATTTGATTTATTTTTGTATACATATAATAGATTTTCAAGTATATATTGAGAGGCTACAGTCAGAATATCTATTTCTTTGAATATTTCACGAAGTGAATCTCTTGGACCTAGATTGTAAATGGCTCGAACAGCCCTTTTCTGTAAAATAAAGATATTATTAATGTCCGCACATGTTCCCCAGAGAAGGATCCCATACGACATAAGACTATGAAAATAACTAAAATAAACAATTCTGGCAGTATCTACATCAGTAATCTGTCTAATTTTTTTAACAGCATAGGCGGCCGAACTAACACTTCCTGACCATTTTTCTACGTGTGGGCCCCATTGTAATTTACCGTCAATAGTTATTCCAAGAAAAACTGTCGACTCAACAGGGTCCAACTCTATTCCATTAAGTTGAACATTAGTAGTTAGCTGCCTGACATTTGGCATTGAAAATTTAATGAGTTTAGTCTTTTTCTCGTTCAGGAGAAGATTATTTAAATTAAACCAATGGACAACTTTAGAGAGTGCATCGTTAACATGTTCAAAATTGACTAGCTGACGTTTGATTTTAAAAATGAGTGAAGTGTCATCTGCGAATAATACAATCTTATGATTATCCCTTATGTGAAAAGGTAAGTCATTTATATAAATTAGAAACAAGAATGGACCTAGAATTGAACCCTGCGGAACGCCCATAGTGACCGCAGATCCTGCAGATCTCTTGCCATTAACATCAACCCTCTGAATTCTGTTGGTCAGATAAGAAGTCAGAAGGTCGAGAGCACTGTCCCTCAAACCATAATGGTGCAGTTTTCTGATGAGTGTATCATGATGAACGCAATCGAAGGCCTTAGACAAGTCGCAGAAAATGCCAAGAGCAAGAGCAGAGAAAATGTCAAGAAGCAGTCGGCTAACGTGCTTAGACAGCGACAAATCGATGGTAAGTAGGACAGCCAAGTGGTCAGGTATTTTGTTGAGTCAGCAACAAGCGATATACTCGTAGAAGTCTGGTCTTGTGCATGACGCACTAGGTGCCCTCATAATCGATGGAGTTAATATATCGATATTCTGCTATTTCCCTAGCGGGACATTCAGCGTCTCCCGTTTTGTGATCACTACGCTTATTAAAGCGTGAGCAAGTTGCACATTTCGGAATGTCGGCTTTTTTCGCGCATTCGGACATCGAATGGCCTGCAGTTGTTTGGTACCTACAGTGAAACTTTTGTTTATAGCATTCAATACCCGTATGGGTGTATGGAAAATACACCCATACCAGTAGTGTACCTATAGTAGGTACATCCACATTTCATCAGTTATGATTACATAACATAACATCAAGACTGTTTTCTCCAAAGGGTAAGGCAGGGATTTATCTATAGAAAACCCACATTTCACCAGTTCTGTATTATGAGGCGAACCTATTTCCATCAACCGTGCACAATTCCAGACTCCGAACTGCTACTGAGAAATTTCAGATTAAGACGCTGACAACAGTAAATCGCAGTCACTGTCAGACTGCATACAAAAGAAAGAGAAGCGCGATGACACACGCTTGTAATTTATTGCAAAATATGAACCAATTATTTATTTACTCAAAAATGAGTTGAGTAATCGAAAATAAAAAACAACCAAGTTCTGCATACAAATAAGACGTTTTTGTTATTTATTAAATACCAACCGTACGTTGATATTTAATACAGATATTTTGGTTTGAAACTCAATGTAAAGGGTTAGTTTACCGTTAATATGTATCGAGATTTTTTTTCTAAACGTGTTTTGGTAACAACCAAGTTCTGCGAAATATGTTCAAGAATAACATATATTTTTTCCCGCTACCACAAACTATATAGATTTGGCAATTTTTTTGTTTAAGACAAGCCTACTTTTATCATTTGCCTCTTGTCAGCGCCTTAACTAGCGATAATATTCATAAATATAACTTAAACGTTGTCAGAGTAGCGTAACTTTTGCTACGAACATTTTTGTCTTAGGAACAATATTTTATAAAACAGGTATATTATCATGAAGCCCGTTCATCAATAGAAGAACAGCGTTCTAATCTTTTACTAAGTCTAGCACAATACGTAACAGTGTCCAATATGGCACACAAAGACTATTCATACAAGATTTATGTTCCATACATCATGCTAGCATCTAACACATATGTTGCTTATACGCATTTCACTATAGGTTGAATGATTTGACAGATTGTAAACAACAGTCAGGAGAGCAGTGGTGGCCTAGTGGACTTACGAGTTGTAGGCCGTATGTTCGAAACCACCCAGACAGTCGCTTTCAATCAATCAACTCAGCCTATCGCAGTCCACTGCTGGACATAGGCCTCTCCCAGGCTGCGCCACAACACCCTGTCCAGTCTGACCCAGCCATCTTCTTAAGGTCGTCAGTCCATCTAGCTGCGGGGCGTCCCACACTACGCTTGCCGATACGTGGTCTCCACTCCAGGACTCGTCTGCTCCATCGGCCATCGGGCCTTCGACAAACATGGCCAGCCCACTGCCACTTCAGTTTGCTTAGGTACTCTGCAAGCTATGTCGGTAACTCCGGTTCTTTTCCGGATAATTTCATTCCTGATTTTATCCTTCAAAGTGACTCCAAGCATAGCCCGCTCCATAGCGCGCTGGGTGACTTTGAATTTGTGGACCAGCCCGACTGTCAGTGTCCACGTTTCGGCACCGTATGTCATGACGGGCAGGACGCACTAGTTAAAGACCTTAGTCTTCAAACATTGCGGGATAGGCGACGAGAAGACTTGACGCAGTTTTCCAAATGCCGCCCAACCCAACTGGATCCTTCTGTCGGCTTCTTTCTCAAAGTTGTGTCTACCGTCACCGTACCTACAGTCGCTTTAAATTATTTCATCACCACTGCTCTCAAAATGGTGAAGGAAAACATCGTGAGGAAACCCACATGTCCTATAGAGAACCAAAAAATCGAAGACATTTATGTGACATCTACCAACATGCACTGGGCCCGCGTGGTAGATTACGGGCCACTCCCTCTCACAGAGAGGAGGCCTGTGTCCCAGCAGTGGGAACATTATAGGCTGATTATGTGAACAACAGTCACTAGGGAATAGGTACGTAATTCTAATTACATTTTTTTTATCATTTATGTACACACACTAAAATAGTCGAAGACCGAAAATAAAGCGAATGCACAAGTTTTGCACAAGAACTGCTTAAGGCTCGTGCAGACCGGCGCGAGTTGCCGCGTGACGCGACACCGGTAGACCATCATCATCATTTAAGCCGAAAGACGTCCACTGCTGGACATATGCGTCCCCAAAAAAAAAAAAGCGGGGGGATGTGCCATAATCGCCACGCTTGGCACTCGGGTTGGCGATCGCAGTATGGTTTTAAAAATGCATAGAGAACGCTGCTGCCCATTCTCTAGTAAGTCCCTTAGTCGCCTTTTACGACACCCACGGATGAATTTAACCAAAGAAACTTAGCGCTACCAGCTCATCTGGATCCCATTAAAGAGCTGTCAGTGTCATCTTTGTTGTGGAATATTGACACTGACAGCTTTTGAACGCGGTTGTGCTGATCGCGTTCATTGGTGTAATTCGCCCTAACTTATGCAATCAAGAATCTTAAAAAAACTTTTTGTGAAAAAAAAAATGACCGACTCCCAAAAAACACTACAAAGTGCAAAAAAACTTTAATTTCGGAAGTCGGTGTCTTTGGATCTGTATTTTAGTTTTTTGCCACCGACTTCCGAAATTAAAGTTATTTTTCACTTTGTAGTGTTTTTTTGGGAGTCGGTTTTTGTTTTTTACAAAAAGGTTTTTATTTTTCACTTTTAGT
Organism: Tiliacea aurago; assembly: GCA_948098905.1. Taxonomy (NCBI): domain Eukaryota; kingdom Metazoa; phylum Arthropoda; class Insecta; order Lepidoptera; family Noctuidae; genus Tiliacea; species Tiliacea aurago. The sequence goes on along the minus strand of OX402581.1, from coordinate 25,239,616 downwards.
GGGTCAGTTATTTAATTTATCTAAGTTACAATAGCCTAAAGTCAAATGCTCATTACCTTTTACAAAATATTGCTTTTCCCGATGCTGGGACGTTAATTGTTGAGGAGTTCTCCTGATAAGAACCAGGAGAACAAATTGCTTAGCAAACATATTAAAGTACCTAATCCAACCGCAACCCGTTAAATACTTATTATTATGTTCTTCCGGTGCCCATATGTGGTCTCCATCATCAGTTCCACTTCACTAAACGATGAATTTCGGGAGCAAATGCATGAGTTACTATAAAAAATACCCAAATGGCTATAGGTTTGCTCGAGGGTTTCCTTTGATTTCCATGAGACCCCCTCATCAGATTCGGATTTGGTGGCAATGGGACCACCTCGGGAGACCTCCACCTTTCAAACAAAAAGAATATTTTCAAAATCGATCTATAATGACGGAGATATCGGAGAACAAACATTAAAAAAAAACATACAGCCGAACATATAACCTCCTCCTATTTTTTAATATAGTTAATACACAGATAGTGGGTATTTATTTTAGTTTTACATTAAACACAACACTCACACAAATGTATGTCACAACATTTTATTTTATTTGATTTTTTCGAGCTTTTTTATATTATCACCTTTAATTTATTCTCTTCATTAATTAACGGACACACACTTCCCAATGTGTTTATTATTCTAGCGTATGGCACTCGTGGGTTGCAGCTGAAAATCAGCGTCAGGTGGTACACCTTGTGTTGTCATCTGATATTATGCTGAGCTGAGGCCCTTTTGGCATCATAATTAATTGTTTTCTGTGTTATTTATAGTTTTTAAGGTGTATTTTTTTGCTGTAATGCCAATAAACGCATTGTTCTTTCTTTCTTTCTTTTTTTTCTCCTCCTTGTTGGGAGTCGGTTAAAAAAATTTGTAGCATCTCATATTGTTATTGGCGCCGGAAGAGCAAGTAGTAAACAGTGTGCGTCCTATACCTCTGCCTACCCCTACTGGAGGCGCATTTCATCACCTTCATCTGCCCAGCCTTTTCCCAACTATGTTGGGGTCGGCTTTCAGTCTGACCGGATGCAGGCTGAATACCAGTATTTTACATGGAGCGACTGCCTATCTGACCTCCACAACCCAGTTACTGGGTAACATGATACCCCTTGGTAAGACTGGTTGTCAGACTTTCGGGCTTCTGACGACCCGTAACAACTTTGACGGCACGGTTGGCGCAGTGGTTAAGCGATTGACTGCTGCGCTGCGTGTCGCGGGTTCGATTCCCGCACGGAACAAATATTTGTATGACCTACAAGTAGTTGTTCCGGGTCTGGCTGTTTGTGTATGTGAGTTTAAATGTTTGTAAACGCACCTACAATACAGGAGAAATTCCTAGTGCAACGTTTCTAAAAAAGAAAAAGAAAACTGTCAAAGATCTACAAATAACAGCCGGGACCAACGGCTTAACGTGCTTTCCGAGGCAGGGCCGCATTTCCCTAAACAAAAATTATTTTAAACTCAACCTTCTTAGTCTAAACATCTACAAAATTGGAACACCAACTCTACATTCGCCACATTTCCCCACGAAACCACTGCCAGACTAACACACTTATATAATTAACGACACTTAGAAAACTAAGTTAAATGAACCAATTAGGCATTCAGGCGAGCGCTGACGAAGGTCGCGTTACTTGCGCATGAGGTTCCGCCGATTGTAAGGAAATTACCTATAAATCATTCCCTTGAATCGGGTCTGAGCTAGAGGATGTGACACAAGAGTAACGAGGCTCCTGGTATTATAAGTAGCTACATATTTTACAAGAATTGAAGATTTGATAATTAGCCTTGCTTCTTCTCTGAAGTAGCTCAACGACTCAACAGTACATAAAGTTATGTGTTTTATCCCGTGGGTGTCGTACAAGACGACTATGAATTAAAACACCATACTGCGATCGCCAACCCGTCTGCTAAGCGTGGCGATTATGGCAACCCCCCCCCCATCTCCCATTGGGGAAGGCCTGTGGACGTCTTTCGGCTGGAATGATGATGATGATGATGTGTTGATAAACACACATGGAATACAGCCTGTAGGAATGAAGAGGCAGAGGTTTGTAGAACCTTTAACCACCACCTCCACTGCCATTTGATGTTGATGTTATTCTCGTTGGTTTAAAATTATTCTACAAACTAGGCACAATAACATCTGCTATATTGATGGGGCTATATAGTTAGATTGGTTCCTTAAGAACAAATCTCTAATGGAACAAATTTATGTAACTTATGAATATGTATAATTAATTATTTTAATTTTGTAAATACATATTTGATAGGGTCGCGAACTCGCGGCTCATATTTTGTTCGAGATACAACCTGACACTTTACTGCAAATTCAAAAAACGTAAGAAAATTTTAATTTGGCGGACTACCCTGCCACTCCATCGTGGAAACACCTTTTCATTTTTTTTTTCCGGGGTGTACAATCCTCATGGATGTCCTCCAGGCAGGGACGAGTGGAGGGGTCTTTCAGACTCTTACGGACTAAAAACCACGCCGGGGTTATTCCCACACTTGCACCTCGTGGGATATTTTTTTTTTGTGTGTGGAAAATTATCAAATAACTTCTCCCGCTCTGGGCGTAGCGGGAGGGCGTGTCAGACTTTTACTGACTAAAACCCACCCGTGTTCCTTCCGTTGCCTGTGTGCCAGGGCTACGATATCCCTTTCGGACAAACTCACAACCCTAGCAGGACCTCTTGGGATCTTGGGATCTAGTGCGACTTGCGCGATCCCCGGATCACGGATCCAAAATAACGTAACTTAATAAAACTTTTCACAATTTAGAAGGGATCATTTTACCATACTCAATTAAAATACCCTGTTTTACATCCCAGGATATGGCTTATTAAAGCGTTAGATATTAACAATGTGCCTTCCAGATCATAAGGCTAAAGCATCGTTAGACCTCTGCCTACACACAGCACACAGGCAAATGAAGGAACACGGGTGGGTTTTAGTCAGTAAAAGTCTGACACGCCCAGAGCGGGAGAAATATTTGATAATTTCCCACCCAGAAAAAATGAAAAAAAAAAGACCTCTGCCTACCCCTTTATTATAATCACCGTCGTTATTTACTAATAGTGGATAGTATCTTCCGTAATAGATACATTATATGTATAGCTCTTCTTCACTATGGTGGAGGTGATGTGTTACCAAATTATACATACATAAACTCTCGCCGTCTTCCCATGGGGGTAGGCAGAAACTACAGAACGCCACCTGCTATATACGTTCCTCCTACTGCAGGAGGGCCTCTACTACCTTACACACTTCCTTTGCATGTTTTACGTTTATTGATACTCATATCATCATCTGGTCATATACGCACGCCGCCGCCGGCGAGTACTACGCACTTGTCCTTTCTGAAGAACATCACCCATACTACTGCTGCATTACTTGCTTTGCTTTTGTTGCTATATTTGTATTTCTTGTGCGTGTCCCGAAAAATATATTTTGCGTTCTTTCTTTCTTTCATAAAGTCACTATATGCCCTCCTAGGGCGTACTTCCACTACGATAAATAGTTTATTCCCGTTGTCCCCGTATGCCATATCCCCGTCACGGGGACAGCGGGACGTGATTAAATTTATTTCCCGTTGTCCACATAACGTACATTCTGCTAACGGGGACAAACCTTTTTTAAATCGAAACAGCTAGGTTAGATTAGGTTAGAGCTGTGACCACACAACGAAACCAGAAACATATTTTTGAATGTAAAACTAAACCACGGGGACAACGGGAAGTATTTTTAAATATTTAATTTGAAGTACCGGTGTCCTCGTAGGACGGACACGGCGTACGGGACAACGGGAATAAACGGATATAATATTATGTTGTGAATTATTTGTACTATACTTGCATAATGGCCAGCAAATCAGCCTATAATGGGGAACTGCTGGGACACAGGCCTTCTCTTTCTGTAAAAGGGAGTGAGCCGTAACCCACCACGCGGGACCAGTGCGGGTTGGTGGATGTCACATGTCTTCGATTTTTTTGGTTCTACGACATGTCGGTTTCCTCATGATGTTTGCCTTCACCGTTTTTGAGAGCAGTGGTGATGAAATAATTTACACAAAGTAACCCCCATAGTAATACCCCACCACCACAGTAACGCCTGTGTGTGTCCCCATAGTAATGACAGAGACATTTAGGGGTTCCACATGGTCAGGGGTAAAGATTGAGGTGGTTGAACATGGACTAAACCAAGTAGGCCTGCTTGGGTTCGAACCCACGAACTACAACTCGTAAGTCGCAGCCGTTACCACTGGGCCACGACTGCTCAACTACTACTATACTATCATCATCATCATTTCAGCCGAAAGACGCCCACTGCTGGACATAGGCCTCCCTCAAAGGAGGGCTACTATACTATACTTACATATAATTAATTTTATATAAATTAACTAAACAGCAAAAACATTGAAATATTAAAATGCAAATAAGTTTAAATCATACAATAAAATAAAATTACATAATAAATGAAAAATAAAGCATTCAGTGATTCAATGTCATAATTATGTATAATAAAATGTCATTATTAGATTATAATATCATTAAAATTAGTCAAATTTTTTTTCTGTTAAAAACTCTGTTATATTGTAGTATGTTTTATCTATTAAAAAATTACGCAGTCTACTTTTACATTGCACCGTATTTAAATCCTTCCAACTTCTTGGTAATTTATTGAAAATAGTTGGGGCCATGCAGTAAACACTCCTGCGCATCAATGTGGTTTAGCACGATACTTGACAGAGTTTGCTATTGTCACACCTATTCCTTGGGAATACATCAGCAAGGCGTTCAAAACGGTTTGGATTCTGCTTTACAAACATAGCTACTTCGAAAATATAAATACACGGAAGTTTCAAGACATTGTATTGCTATATATGATCGGAGGAATAAATATCGGATACATTAGGTATAACATTGTAATGAATAGGTATCTATTATTGTTAAACCCTTTCACCATAAACTTATCATCATCCCACTAACTATCACCGAATCCCCATTAACGAAACTGCCCCTAAAATGTGACGATGCATAATGAACGTGAGGTCGATCTGACCCCATAACCGTTCCATGCTTAATGACGGGTACAAATGACCGGCCAAGTATAAAACATTAAACTAATCTAAGGTCAGTTCAATATTGTCTTTTGTCAGACAAGTGAGGGAAATGCCGTGTTAGCATAAAATAATATTGTTCTGTAATAATAGCGTCTCTAATACCCGGTATTTGACAAACTAGTCACTATAAAATTGGCTAACTGCAAACACATAAAAAAAAAATCACCTCCTCCTTTTCGGAGGAGGTTCTCAAAGCGACTGTATATTTTTTTTAATGTTTGTTACGCGATTACTCCGCCAATTATGAATTGGTTTTGATGTTTTTTTTTTTTTTGAAAGGGTATGCTCTCGAGGTGGTCTCATTATCACCAAGTCTGAATCTGATGAAGGGATCCCATGGAAATCGAGGGAAAACCTCAAATTTTATAGGCACACCTATAGCGATTTGTATATTTTTATCGATTTAAGTATTTCACGGGTTGCGATTCGATTAGGTACTTGAATATGGTTGCTAATCAATTTATGCTCGTCACAAAGCATATGGCGAAGTCACCATCAGCTCCAGCTCTTCTGGTGAACTCCTCAACAATTAACGCCCCTGCAACGGGATAAGCAACATTTTTAAAAAGGTGTTGAGCAGTTGACATTAGGCTATTTATAACTTAATAGATAAATAACAAACTGGATCAGTTTGTTATTTATCGAAGTTACCTAAATAGCCTAAACTAAAAAGTGAAATAGTAGATTGTTATACAAGGGTCGAAAGGAATCAATTCCCATGCGACGTATTTAGACGCCCGAGCGCAGCGAGGGCGGCTATAGCCCACGTAGGAATTGGTGACTTTCACCCGTGTTAAATACTCTACTTTTCATTTCGAATTTAAGGAAAGTTAAAAATGGTCTAAAATATTTAATTTTCTTGTTTGCTCGCCACTTCATAAAATCATTGTATACATTTAAATATATTTCCATTGAAATTTCTGGTAAAAGATTTTCGATTACTGTATTTGCCTCGTCTTTAAACGAATCTGGGGTCAACATTTCAGAATCGCTTGAACTAATTTTTATTAAATAATCAAAAATATTAGTCTATGAATCCGAGATTTTGGTGCAGAGTTAATATTCCGCCAAACTATAAAGTATTTTTTTAAATATTTTAAACATGGAACACATCTTCACCGCCGGGGGCCATTCAGCTTAATAGGTATTTTTTTTAATTCACACTGGCTGTATACTCACAAGACCACAGCTTTTTATTTTTATTTTAATCGATTTTTTTAATTATGTAAAACTTTTCGAAACGACTACCTAACTAAATTTAGTTCTATTTTTAAAATTCATTCCCGCCCTATAGAGGGAAGCAATTACTATGAGTCTTTACCGCCCAAGGGTGTGGAGCAGCGTCTTCCACCCGGTACCCGGATCAAACAAACTATACTTTCCGAGTATATGAGAAATGAAAATACTTTTTCAATATCCTTCAAAAAAAATAATTTGAATTGAATGGATGGTACGCAATTAAGAGGAAATGCGGGCGGTCTTTTCTCACCTTAAAGCAATGATATTTTACAGTAAAATAAATATCGACTACTTGCATGTCCCTATGTTTTCCTTTTTGATGATACATTATCTTTATAAGCCTCTGAAAATGCTCAAAATTGCCTGTTTAGACCGCTGACAACAGAGGGATATTGTACAAATTTGCCAACTATTAATAAAAAAAAAAACATAGGGACACAGTATGTATCCTTCTTATTCAGTATAAGAAATATATTTTAAATTGGTCCAATATTGGAGGAGGAAATAAGCGAGAGCCGAACCTCGATTTATGACTTTTTACTCAGGCTATTCAGTCGGATCTCGTCTATTCGATCGGAAAAGTCTCTCCGCCCGCATTTCCTCTTAAGGTGCAGGTTTCCTCATGACTTTACTGTAAGTCAGTGGCTCCCAAAATGACAATATCACGCTTGTATTCCTCGTAAGGCTCTCCTTACGAGGAATACAAGCGTGATATTGTCTAAGTAAGTTGTAAGTATGTCTATGTCTATAAGACTACCTACACTGGGCAAACTTTGGTAAAAAAATATTTATTTTTATTAATTTTGTCACTCTTCAAAGTTAAAAAGGAAGGTCAAACTTCTAAAATTAAGAAACAAAACACGATTCGTGATCATTCAATGATGTCATATTGTTAAAATGAATGTCAATATCATTGTTCAACTTCCTTTGGCAATATTAGCATAGTTTTAAGGTAGGACTAGATTTTACGATAGTTTCTATTAGACGTACAAATAGACAGACCGATTGATTTCTTTATATAGATAAATAGGTGTTTTAATGGCATGTTTATAGGCATTGTTAGATGTTCGCCGATTGCTTCCGTGTATGTTGTGAATTTGTAACGTATTGTTTAATTTTATTCATTAATTTAGTCAAATGGACTGCCATTTGGCAATATTATTGAAAAAATTGAATAAAAAAAAAAAACTATATTTCTAATTTGGTAGCTCTAAGATTTCCGTGAGCTGAACCATAAATAATTTCAAATTTAATAATAATATATTTGGTCTAAAAAAAGTAGATTTAAGCAAATTTATTTAATTTAATAAACATTTATACACTCCCGGACACCTGAATCGACCTACCCTGCATATTTTTGCTCGAAGGAATTTTTATATAATGGCAGTACAAAGAAAAGAAAAATATCTGGTTTTGAAGTCACTATCATTTCCGTTTGTCATTGTTCCCAATAAGAAAACCGAATACTAAGAACAAAACAGTTTAATTGCAATAAGTCGTCTTTTCACGTTTCGTAGGGGAAAAATTAACGTGCAATCTTTGCAGAAAACAATGATTCCCATAAAAGAAACGTTATTTAGTAACTTGTTTACCTCCAAGAGGATTTAAGACGGTCGTCATGCAGTTTGGCATAGAATGAATGCCACTATGACGTGCTGTGGAATGCATGCTTTCAAGATGGCAGTTTTCAGCTCCTGCAAAGTTTCTGGAGCTGTTTGGTTAGCTCAACCACGCCCCTTCAGCTCATCTCACAAGTGTTTTATTGGATTAATATCAGGGCTTCTTGCTGGCCATTCCATTACTGCGATACTAACGTCACGCAGATATTCTCGATCAATTCTTGCAGTGTGTAACCTTGCATCTGCATGCATAGAAATTAAATCATGGCACATGGCATTGGCGAATTTATCGGTCGCTATTTAGTGGTGGCAACCGTGGTTCCGTCACAACCGCAAGGCCAGTTTTTTATTCGGTAGAAAGTAGAAAACCCACCGCCATAACACACCTTCCCATCGACGCAACATTGTTAAAAACGTTCTCCCTGGATTTGGTAGACTTTCCTACGTCCATCATTGCCGAACCTGTCATGATTTTCAAATATGAATAAGATTCTATAGTGGATTTAAAAAATACTTAATATTTAATGTGTGAAAGAATGCGACTTGCCTCAAATGATTTTTGTATCAGTGTTGTCATAAAGCTTAAAAGTATCTCATTTGACAGTTATTTTAAAAAGTACGGGTGTTATAAAGGGAACGGAATGGAAACATGACGTTTGGGGTGTCACTTGATTGTTAGGTTATTTGGTTTATTCCAAAAATCCCCACCCACAAATCCCCACTGGTGGGGATTGTTACTTTTTTTTCCAAAAATCCCCACTGGTTAAATAAACTCAGCCTAGTGGGGATTTTTGGAAAAATAAGTAACTATCCCCACCAGGTGTTGTTGTTTCTAAATAATTAAAACAAAAAATGCGTTAATCAATACCTACGATAAGTAACTAATTATGTCAATATTATAATAACCAACTTCCATTATAAATTGTTTGCATTGAAACGAAACTCAATTGACTAGATTCAAACAAAAATTATTTAAACATTATAGGATCACGTAAATCGCGGTTGAGAATTTATCTCATTCTTTCTAAAAAAAATGGCACTGTAATGCTGCCACGCATTAACTCTAGTTGAGCATCTAAGATGAACTGGTCTTTTTCTTTGCTTCTTTGTGATCGCGGTTTCCGACGGTGACTTTCGTTAGCACTTCTTTCATAAAACAAAGCGTCTTCATGCAAAAAATGTAGGAGTTTCAGTAAACTTGGTCTTTTTTTCGATATAGCTGCATTACGTTTATTATGCCACCCTTCCAAAATGTTTGTCGTTCTGTGCCTCTCTCCGTAAACACATAATACTTTAATGAAATCTTCTTTTATCCATTGGCTTAACATATACTGGCAAAAACTGTCACTGTTTTGATTGTCTGGGCTTTGGCTGGCAACATAGAACCAGCCTTCAATTCGACAGCATATAATTCGGCAGCAGCATCGTACAATGATTCAGGTTTTCAGTTGAGTGAGTCACAATTTCCTCTTTTTTTGTTTATCCACCGAAATAAAACGGCACCAGTTAAAAAAAATTGAAGTCAGGAACCTCGCAGAAGTTACAGTTCCTCTAAAATTTAAATCATTGCTCATAGCAGATTTTAATGATTATAAAACTCGCATATTATTATTAGCTACCAAAAACGCTCGTAGTCGCATGAAAACGATAAACGTTTTTTTTGGAAATAGGACATTCAAAAGGAATTGAATTAAAATCGACATTCAAATCCATTTTATCAACTTTATACAGTACATGGTAATCTCGGTAGCAGTTTACTGAAACTCCTACATTTTTTGCATGAAGACGCTTTGTTTTATGAAAGAAGTGCTAATGAAAGTCACCGTCGGAACCCGCGATCACAAAGAAGCAAAGAAAAAGATCAGTTCATCTTAGATGCTCAACTAGAGTTAATGCGTGGCAGCATTACAGTGCCATTTTTTTTGGAAAGAATGAGATAAATTCTCAACCACGATTTACGTGATCCTATAATGTTTAAATATTTTTTGTTTGAATCTAGTCAATTGAGTTTCGTTTCAATGCAAACAATTTATAATGGAAGTTGGTTATTATAATATTGACATAATTAGTTACTTATCGTAGGTATTGATTAACGCATTTTTTGTTTTATTTATTTACAAACAACAACACCTGGTGGGGATAGTTACTCATTTTTCCAAAAATCCCCACTAGGCTGAGTTTATTTAACCAGTGGGGATTTTTGGAAAAAAAAGTAACAATCCCCACCAGTGGGGATTTGTAGGTGGGGATTTCTGGAATAAATCGGTTATTTCTCATGGAGTTCGGAACCTAAAGATTGTCTTCAAGATGTCTAAAGCCTATACTGATTATTATATTGAGTACCTAATTAAATAGTTCGTTAAATATTGCTGTGTACCAAGTGTATGTGTTCAAGAGGTTATATACAGAAATGTTCGTAATGAAAAGGTATTTCATTTCAAACCATACATTATTTAAAAAAGCATAAAATCTTGACTATCCTAACTTATATAAATGCGAAAGTGAGTTTGTTTGTTACGCTTTCATGCTAAAACGGCTGAACGGGTTTGTATGAAATTTGGTACATGGGTAAACAATGACCTGGAGCAGGACATAGGCTACTTTTCATCCTAGATCGCATACGAAGTTGCGAGCAACTAGTAATTTATAAACATAAAAATGCACGGTGACTCGATTTAGGAGTCCCGCAGCGTAGTATCAGATATCAATTTACACAATGCAGCTAAACAAAGCCTCCGTAAGCCTAAATACTTTTAATGCTGACCACAAATAAATTTCAGCCTTAACATATAAGATTTAAGGATCAATATCAAATCTAAAACGCATTAATTTACGAACAAAAATATGCAACTTTATTTCTGAAGTCGGTAAACTGTCACCACCTACACAATGGACCTTATAATTGAATGCATAAAGAACTTACTTCTAATACTGTTTGCATTTTAACAGCAAATATAAGGGGGTAATTACAACAGGTGCGTCCGTGACCGAGGCACAATATGTAAAATGATTCTCTTTTTTCGCGCGAAGTAAAGGTATTTTTATCCGACGATAAAAGGAGGAGGTTCTCACATGCCGTCGCTTAATTAACAAGGAGAAAGTTTTTGCCATAATTATATTAAAATTTTGCAGTTACGTACGTGCTCTTTAATATAGTATTTCGTTAAATTAAAAAATTAACGTCTATGTATGTCGGATCATCAGGATTTTACTCAGTTAGAGTCAGACATCATGTGGGCAGAAGTTGGGTTTCGTGCAATGAAAACACACTGGGTGCGATACACAGCGTTTATTAAAATCTTAAATTGACACAATCACTACACATTTTAACGTCCCTATTAACCGAGCATAACGAATCGGGTACAGTTCCGCGAGACCAGACACTGAATCTTGAATGTCCTCCTCGCCATCGGCTCAAAACATCACGACTCTATAGAAGCGCGCCAGAGGTGTGGGTAGATCACGCGATGTCACCGGTGGCGGGCTTGATTCGTTACCTACTTGTCCGTACTAATGACCGGCTCCGACATGTATTATGTCGAGAAGCTCGTGGCTAAATAGTAACAATCGCACGAGTCGATCCATCAGGTTAAGCTACGCTTGCCGGGGTTGGTCCGTGGATGTGACCATCTTTACAAATCGAGACTCCTCCATGCCTCGGAAAGCACGTTAAGCCATTAGTCCCGGCTGTCATTCGTGGATCTTTGACAGTCGTTAAGGGTCGTCAGAAGCCCGGAAGTCTAACAACCAGTCTTACCAAGGGGTATCGTGTTACCCAGTTACTGGTTTGTGGAGGTCAGATAGGCAGTCGCTCCATGTAAAATACTGGTATTCTGCTGCATCCGGTTAGACTGGAAGCTGACCACGACGTAGTTGGGAAAAGGCTGTACTCCATTTGAAATAAGATTAGACATTTAAATAAACTTGTTTACAGTCCGTTCAACCGATTTTGACTTCTATTCCGTAGGCATAAGGATAGCATTAAAAGCAAAAACGTGGTTACAAAACCAACTGTTTATTACAGCTCTTATTGGTCATGCCACCAACGAAATAGAATTCAAAATCGGTTGAACGGACTGTAAAAGAGTTTTATTTAAATGTCTAATCTTATTTCAAACGGAGTATAGGTAGAATGATTGGCGTACGGTGGACACATCAACCCTACTTCACCCTTTGCCGAATCGCCGCGCCGTGACATTCCAACATACTTCATATCACACCTCAAAAATTCGACCTCAAAATTCAGATCGTCCTCTCTTGGGAACGCAAGACGACCCGGTACCCTATCAAAACCGTACGTGTTCCCGTACGGGGCCAGACAGCCCGTAACAAATAGCTTCTCTGTGACTGTTGCCCGCTGTAAAATATTATGGCGTATGACGGGTTGGAGTAATGCTGATCTGGGAATCAGAAAAATACCTGAGTTACTGGGTGAAAGACCTTGAAACAACCGCATTCATAGGTAATCTTTACCTATGAAAAAGTTAGCATGTCGATTTCGATGTCCGATAAGGACCAGGCCCGGGCCGACGGCGCGTTGTATTCCACGCGCGCCTCAAAGAGTTGTCAGCAGCAACTGACGGGGTCCGTTAGGGCCAATGCCTGCCAGGGTTGCGAGTTTGTCCGAAAGGGATATCGTGGCCCTGGCACACAGGCAAATGAAGGAATACGGGTGGGTTTTAGTCAGTAAAAGTCTGACACGCCCTCCCGCTCCGCCCAGAGCGGGAGAAGTTATTTGATAATTTCCCACCCAAAAAAAAAAAAAAAAAAAAAGCATGTCGATTTGTTTGTTTTGATGTCATTCCATCTAGATTTTAAATGACAAAACTCTCCAGCGCGTTCTTCTATGTATTTTTTGTACGTAATCAATATAATACGACGGCAAAAAGGCCCACAGTTGTCGCTACTTGCGTCGTAGTTGTCGCTACTTGCTACTTTGCCGTTGTTTAGAAAAAGATAAAATTAAAAAAATATTATTATTTGCTGTTGCCCGCCATTTCGTGGGTCCTCACCACTCAACCCGCTTATACTCGACCCGAAGAATAATACCAGATGTTTTAAGTACTACCAATTCAGTGTCATTTGTACAGTCAGGCAAAGTTAACTTATATACATAGAATATTTAATATTTTGTTATGACTTATGACACATATTTTTTCCTGGTAGTCAGTGATTTCGTTTCAAAGATGTAGAAAAAGTAGAGATGGACTCGCGCATCGAGGTTTCCGTACGTATGTATATGATGTAGATGATTTCTGAAAAACCGTGCTTTTTAGAGACATCGTTTTATTTTTCCTGTCATCTTTACATAAACTTCTATCACATAGAATAATTTCAGATTTTTATCTATGAAAACTTCGGAGATAAGGGGGGGGGGGGGGGTGGTATTTTTTTTACATTTTTCATCTAACGTCGGAAACTATGCTACCTAAAAAAAAAATGTTTGAGAATGTGCAAACAGCATTCTTTCATATGATACCCCACATGCCCCCTAGTAGCCCCCCACTTCAAATTTTTAAGACCCCCTTCAGTCTCTTTTGCAAAAAAAAAAATATTTTTTTATTTCTCTCTTGGTTGCAAATAGTTGGGTAAACGTCATCTAAAACTATTCTAAATTTCAAGATGATAGCTTTAATAGTTCTTGAGATATCCAGGTGTGAAAGACAGACAGACTTACAGACAGACTTAGTCTCACCATAAGGGTTCCTTTTTACCATTTTGGTACGGAACCCTAAAAAGGATAAGTAAGGCCAATACGGGTAAGTGTAGCTATGGGGTAAGTGTAACTGCCCTTTGTATTACGAAAACTAATTAAGTTTTTGATGCAAGCGTCATCTGTTGGTATGAGTAAAAAACGTATTGATTTACTTATTTCTATTCTAGATGTCGTAGTCAAGCACTTTTATAGTTGTCGCCATTTTTAAACATAATATGACATTTTTTAATACGTGACGCAATGTGCAAGGGGTAATTCATGAATGAAAATTTCGGTGATCTCGTCAAATCCGTGGATTTTGCATATGTAAGTTATTTTTATATATGTTATTCTAACAATTTTATTTGTATTGTTGAAAGTAAAAGTTTTACGTAAGTTTAAAATATAAAACCCAAAAACCCTGAGCCTGGGAAAGTGTGTCTACTATACACAGTAGTCTCATACATTTATTTATGACTAATTATTATTACCTACTTAGAGGTGCCTACCTACCTGAAGATTTTTTAGTTGGGATAATCTCTGGAACTACTGAATTGAATTGCTGACGATTTGTCGCTGAAGGTTAGTGGGGTGTACTGCGTCTATGTTAGATTGTGTTTATTGTAGGTATTCATTATTTTATTTTTTATTTTAGACTTTAAAGATGGTTCGTAATTACGTTCGTAAAGGAACTATCCCTCACTGGACTAAAATAAAATTAGATGAAGCTGTGGAGGAGGTGAAATGTGGCAGATTGTCCGGTTATGTAGCTTTTTGAATTAGATAATATATTTTGTACTCTAAGCACCAATATGTATTTTGTTTCCAATGACAAGAATAACCTATAAAAAATGTTTAAAGCTCCTGGTAAGACACACTTACCCCTTATCATTTTTATTTAAAAATAACCATATCAAGCGATGTAAGTAATTTGATATGCATAGTTAGCACGGAATTAGCAGCTTTTATTTAAAAAACAAATGTCTATCAAGGGTTTATTATGTAGTCACACTTGCCTCGTTTTGCTGGGGAAGTGTGTATGACGTAGTACTTTTATTTTGGGCCTTAAAAACCGACACATTATGATTCAAATTGTACAAACCACATTGTTTTCTGGCCATTATGAACCTTATTACATTTTGCTTTAGGAGATAGTTGTAAATTCAACCTTAAACGTTTTGATTTTTATGTTCAAAGTAAACTTTGTGAAAAGTATGACACAGTTACCCGTATTGACATTATTTAAATTTTAGCGTTAGCGTTAAATCGACACTTTTCTGTTTGACTGTACATCGACGTATTACTCTTCGGGCCGAGTCTGAGCGGGTTGAGTGGGCGCGGACCCGATTTCGTCTGCAATCCAGTGGGTCTACTCTGAAGATAAATTCGAAGTATCGTCCGAATGTTTGGCCGTTTCATGACTACGGCTGACTATGGCTGGCTATGGCGAAAAAAAAAAATACGACCGTCACAGAGATAAGTCGAAGTCAAAAACGTGACTTGAAGTCAGGTATATAAGGATTCAAAGTCAGTTAAGGAAACTTTGGAAGTCAAGAAAGGGCCGATTATTCGACCGATACTTCGTATTATCGCTTCGGAGTAGGCCCCAGGACGATATAGTACATTTTGATACAAGTGGAGAATGTTTGTTATTGCATTCGTGGTGGAATTATTCAAATTTCCACGTGTATCAAACGACGTTTTTCAATACACTTTTGAAGAAAAAAATAAAGTAGGTAACGAAAAATATTTTTTTTGTCATGAATTATTAGGAAACTATGATTTAATTTCCTTTTTTTTCCGCGCTTTGATTTCGCAAGGTTGAAGGAGAAGCAAAGGTATAAAGCCGATAAGCAGCCTAATATGAAAAATAGAAAATTCAAATATTTTTGAGTTTAGAACACAAATAAATGTTAATTTGTTCATAAACGTTTTTTTTATTGTAATAATCATGGTATTCTATTTATAAACATTATTTAAATATTCCAAAAATATTAACGCCGTAAAGATGCATCTTTGCCGAGATTAAAAAAAAAATCACCTCCAAATAGAGAATACCGTCTCTGACGCGAGACGGTGTGAATAGAGGCATTGAACCAATTTGGTCTAAGTATAGGTATTTAAGTTATCTGTGGCAATTTTTATTTCCACACACAAGTTGGAAAATAAAAAATCGCACGCGTGTGAAATACATTGCATTGTGAACCTAATCGTAGTGCGATATGACACAGTTTTCGAGGAAGTGTATTGAAAAGTATCTTATGTCCTTCTCCAGGTCATGGTTTACCCATGTTACAAATATCATCCAAATCCGTTCAGCCATTTAAGCGTGAAAGAGTAATGGCTCCCGCAGACAGGCGCGATGCGACACTAATAGCACAGTTTCTATGAAGACTTCATGAAAAGTTTCGCGCTGGCTTTCGTGCCCGCAATATTGCGCCAGTATGCATGAGCCTTAACAAAAAAAATAACAAACATACTCACTTTCGCATTTGTAATATTACTCTAGCTGCACCCCGCGGTTTCACACGCGTAAGTCTTGATACCGTAGGAATATCGGGATAAAAGTATACTATGTTCTAACCCAGGTAATGGTCTACCCATGTGCCAAATTTCATCTATTTCCGTTCAGCCGTTTTAGGGTGAAAGCATAACACACAACACGAATACGAGGTTTGAATAAGAGGCTTTAGGCTACTTTCTACGTGTGTATTATTTATCTTATTTTTCTTGTAATGTGCGTTTTGTTTGTGCATAATAAACAATTGTTCTTTCTTTATTCAAACAAACAAACTCATTTTCGCATTTATAATATTAGTAGAAATGAGTTCACAATGGGTCTTATCAGAAGGCTAAAAGTCATCCAAAGGGCAATGGAGAGGGCTATGCTTGGAGTTTTCTACGTGATCGAATCAGAAATGAAGAGATCCGCAGGCGAACTAAGGTAACCGACATAGCCCGAAGAATTGCCAAGCTTAAGTGGCAGTGGGCAGGGCACATTGCTCGCAGAACTGATGGCCGATGGGGCCGAAAGGTTCTGGAGTGGCGACCAAGTACCGAAAGACGTAGCTTTGGAAGGCCTCCTACATGGTGGACAGATGACTTTGTGAAGGCCGCAGGTATCCGCTGGATGCGGGAAGCACAGAACCGGTCGATGTGGCGGTGCTTGGGGGAGGCCAGTGACGCCCTGGATAGGAGGGTTCGTACGCTGCTGACTGCATATCGAATGCATCACCCACGGTCCTCGGTAATGAGACTGTATATCCCACGAAAGTGTGGAGGTCGAGGCTTTTTAAACCCTCCACAATCGCGAGATATGCAGTCTCAGGGAATATTTCCTAGAAGCCGACGTGCGGATGCATCGAGATGTGGTCGTGGTGGACAAGGGCATCACCCCGCTCTCCTTGGCTACTGAGAACTGGCGCAAACCTGTAGTGCTTGACATTAATGATCGCAGGGAGGTATGGCAAAGTAAAGAGGTCTAGCAGTGGACGTCTTTTGGATGAAATGATGAAGAATGAGTTAGGATTTAAATCTTCAAATCAAATCGGGACCACAGTCATTCTGGTTGTGTGCTCGTATGGCGGCAATTCTTTCACAGAAAAACGATTGGCATTTTGATTGTGTTACGCAATTAGGTTACAGGTTAAATATTACTAAAACGAAGTCAGTTTTCTTAACATGAGTTAGTTTCGGGACCTCGTCTAGACAAGTTTTTATACTCTATTAATTAGTTGAAGAAAAACACATTACTGTTAATTGTAGGTACGTGTTTGGAGCTTCAACTGTGTGAAAGATCAACAGCGAAAGTCTTAAGCCGGGTCCGCTGTGCCATGTTTTCGTGTTATAAAAACACCTAACATCGTTACCTAACCGATTTGGATAATTTGCGCCTCCTGATCGGTTAGGTACCGATGTTAGATATTTTTATAACACGAAAACATGGCGCAGTGGACCCGGATTTACAAAAGCTACAACGTTCTGATGTGAGTAAGGGCTACGCCCGCGGCTTCGCCCGCGTGGCATTTTCTAAACATATAAACCTTCCTTCCTCTTGGATTACTTTATGTATTTAAAATAACCGCATCAAAACCCGTTTAAAGGTCTAAGCATACAGACAGCGGGAAGCCATTTTGTTTTATACTACGTAGTGATTAATTAGTTGATGAAAAACACATTACTGTTAAATGTAGGTACGTGTTGTGTTGCGAAAATCTTAAGTCGGGTCCGCTGGGTCATGTTTTAGTGTTATACTCGTAAAAATACTTAAAATCGTTACCTAATCGATTTGGCGAATTGGCGCCCCCAGATTGGTTAGGTAATGTAAGATGTTTTAATAAATGTATGAAAACTGTGTGAAATGTATGAAATGTACATGTATGAAAAATGAATGAAAACATGGCGCAGCGGACCCGGCTTTACAAAAGCTACAAGGCTGTGGTGTGAATGTGGGCTGTACGTAAATAGATGGGTAGATATTTTTATTTTATTTTATTTAATAAGGGATAATAAATAACTACAACATATAAAATACATAAGGTTAACAAAACTTTCAGCAGTAATGTTGCAGTCCACTGCATTATCCGCAGATAAGACATATTTAAAGATCAGTCGTTGCCAGTTGCCACTAGATAGCTACAAAACCAAATCAGATCAGAAACAATTTCATTTAAGTACTTAAATTGTGCAATAAATAAATAATAATAATAAGATTATTAGGTACCATTAAGATAAAAAAAGCCTAAGGAATTATATATTAGATACATAAGCTTCGCTTGAACTGTTTTGTATTTTATTTAGACTTAAGGCTTCTACACACCGACGCGACTTGTCGCGCGACGCGACACGACACAAAGGCCCCGCGTGTCTCGCGACGAGCGGTGCCTTTGAGTCACGTCGCGTCGCGCGACAAGGCGCGCCGGTATGTAGAAGCCTTTATGTACATACTTACTATATCTATACAATATGTAACAAAAACCCTGTTGTTCCTTCTACTTACGGTTTAAGAATCGGTATACATACGTAATAAAGCAAGTCATTTATAAAAACTGTTCAACAAAAATAATTAAAATAAATATTTAATTATTAATATTTGTAATGTTTAACTGATTTCTAACCTCTTTAATTCTTTTATTTTGACTTCTCGACTAGCCAATGCTTAATTTTTTTAAATTATAATTCCACCAATGTTGTGCTTGTAGGTAAAACGTCCCTAAAAGGAACAACAGGGTTTTTGTTACATACTGTATATATTCAAATAAAGTTGTTAGTTACACCATTT
Source organism: Tiliacea aurago (assembly GCA_948098905.1). Lineage (NCBI taxonomy): Eukaryota > Metazoa > Arthropoda > Insecta > Lepidoptera > Noctuidae > Tiliacea > Tiliacea aurago. The sequence continues at coordinate 25,220,613 of OX402581.1, read as the reverse complement.
ATAACTCAAGAACGGCTGGACCAATTTGGCTGAAAATTGGTGGGGAGGTAGCTTAGAACCAGCAGACGGACATAGGATACTATTTATCTTCTTTTTTTTTACTTCTTTTTTTCATACTTTTACTAGGGTAGGTAGGTAGAGTACTAGTAGGTAGGTAGGGTAGGCAGGTAGGATAGGTAGATAGCGTAGGGTATACTATACCTCGCTACCCGTGCGAAGCCGGGCCGGGTAAAGCTAGTATTTTATAAATGAAACTATGGTCTTCAGTTTCATGGATGGCTTGAACTTCGTAAGGCAAACAAACAACAACAACAACAACCTATTGTTAATTTAGTTAAGTTTATCTTTAAGTGAAACAGCTGTAATTTGTTCTTTGAGAAATAAATCTCTTTAAACTGAAATAAATTTTTCGAGCATGCAAATATAGGTCACATCATAAGACACATTACAGGGTTTATTCAAAGATGTTCCCATAGTTTAAATAATATCTATTAGCCGATCACTCTAACCAGCACAGCCAAATTTTATTCAAGCCAAAACCCTCACTATACAGGGTGTAAGGGACAGCCCTCCGCAAATTAACAGGGTGCATTAAGCTTATTATTTTGAATCATATTCCACTGAAAATTTTCTCAGGAAAATTGTATTTTTTTTTAATCGTAATTTCAGTTACTATTCCTTTATTTCAATGTAAAATCACATTCTCTGTACGCAGTACTCCATTAATGTAGATAACACAGCTAAAATAAATAAATCTGCAATGGATGTTGAAATTCTCTAGCGAACGACGCCTGAAATCAGCGAGCGCGGCCGTCCACCCCACCGCGACAAATCAGGTTCATTGGATTCCCATAACGTTCTTGAAATAATTTCATGTACCGGTCATCTTAGTACGATATACTGAATTCACCCCATCAGTCTGCGGAGGGCTGTTCCTTACACCCTGTATTTTGCACACCCATCCATCAAGCTACATATTATCTAACTCCAATATCAAAGCATCGCCCGCTATGTAACGTGCAACGTGCAACGCGCAGCGCTCGCTACAATTTATTGGCAATGTAAACACGTTGCAGATTAAATTCCGAAATATATAACTTTCAATCAACGTCTCACGACTCACGTGCTCCCATCAGGCTGAACTTTAAAAATTTTGAAATATTACTCAGCTCTGCGAATTGGGAGGTGGCTCGAGGTATAGGAAATCGCGGAGAGGAAGAAAGAAAGTGCAACTTTTTGTTGTTTGCTTGAATTGGTCTGCTTGTCCCGGACTTTTTAACCGACTTTAAAAAAGAGGAGGTTCTATATTCATGTATGAAAATGTTATCTTTTTAGAACTTTGTATCCTGTTTATGCGTATGAAGTTTCATTAAAATCGGTTCAGTCAAAAACGGTCGAAAAACAAGGGCTTGAAAGTTTGTATGAAATGCCGTACGTCGTAAACGTTCTTAAGGCGCTGACAAGAGGCAAACGATAAAAGTAGGCATGTCTTAAACAAAAAAAATGCCAAATCTATATAGTTTGTGGAAGCGGTTATAACTTATATGTTTTTCTCGAACATATTTCTCAGAACTTGGTTGTTACCAAAACACGTATAGAAAAAAAATCTCGGTACTAAAATTAACGGTAAATTAAACCTTTACTTTGAGTTTCAATCCAAAATATCGGGTTAAATATCAACGTACGGTTGATATTTCATTAATAACAAAAACGTTTTATTTGTATGCAGAACTTGGTTGTTTTTTACTTTCGATTACTCAACTCATTTTTGAGGAAATAAATAATTGCTTCATATTTTGCAATAAATTACATGCGTTGTGTCATCGCGTTCTCTTTCTTTTGTATGCAGTCTGACAGTGACAGCGGTTTACCTCTTGGCAGCGTCTTAATATATCAGCTATTCCAATTTACTGCATTTTGAGGAGCTATTCTGCTCATCACGCCAAAGATTCTCATCAGATCTTCACCAAATTTATATGAGACCAACTTGAAGTTACCACCTTTAAAATAAAAAAGAACCATTGAAATCGGATCGCATAAGGCGGAGATATATTACAGTACTTTTTGCCCCTTTATGGAGGAAGTACCCCTCCAATCAAAAATCCCCGACGATAGAAAATAAAAACTATTAAAGGCGAAAAACCTGTGTACCAAGTTTCGCCTAGATCGGTTGTAAAATACAGCATGTAAAGGAGTACCAACAAACTGACAGAGGAAAGCAAAAGCTAGACTTGAAGCAGACGCTTTGCTCGCTTCGCTTGCTCGGTCAATAAATAATACTGCAATGTGAAATACTATCGGTATCGGGCTGTTTCTCTCTTACACCTTCCGCCAAACCGTAAACCCGTTGGGGGGAATCTCTCATATCGGTCCGTAGCATCGATGGACTCGGATCATCCCGGGTTTTACGAGCGTCCGAAGTAGGATATAGAACGAAAAAACCCGAAAATATTCCGGAATAATATCGGGAAATACGAGCCGTAACCGATGAATTAAACCCGCGGAGGTACGGACGTCGAAAGTGGAAGTTTTTAACTTGGTTTTGCTTATGTTCATTTGGTCAGAGGTGAAACTAGGTAAACCGTAAAATGTGCTTGATTAAAGCATTGTAGGTAAGCTTAAAGAACAATTATTGATATCTGTATAGCGTAAGGTCTAAACAGAGATGATATTAGACCAGTCTGACTTGTTGTGTACAAACACGGCTACACATCAAGCTCCAGATTATGCTGACCTCTCATTTCAGCCGAAAGACGTCCACTGCTGCACATAGGCCTTCCCCAAAGGAGGGGTTTGTCATAACCGCCACGCTTGGCACGCGGGTAGCGATCGCAGTATGGTGTTAAAATTTATAAAGAACGCTGCTACCCATTCTCTAGTACGTCCTTTAGTCGCCTTTGACGATACCCACGGGAAGAAATAGGGTGGTGCTATTCTTTACTTCCAGCACCACAAATACAACTCATTGCTGACCTCTCATTGTACGGAAATTCTTTACAATGCGAGATCAACCTAAACTGGATATGTATAGCTTGATGTGTAGCCGTGTGTACACTTCGGTAATTTTTAGGGTTCCGTACTCAAAGAGTGCCCACGGGACCCTATATTTAACTACGCTGTCCGTCCATCCGTCCGTCTGTCACAGGGCTGAATCTTTTGAACTGTAATAGGAAGATACTTGAAATTTCCGGAGTGTGTATTACTATAGCCGCTATAATATCAACATTTATAATAAAGTTAAAAATTAATGAGGGTCCCTCATACTAGAAACGCGTTTTTTTCGGCTTTTTTACCCGACTGCCAAGGAAGGGTTATGTTTTTAGAAAATATTGTCAAATATTGTGCAGAACCCTTCGTGTGCGAGTCCGACTCAAACTTGGCGTCTTTTTTTACTTATTATTATTGTTCCGTGTGGTGCCGGACGTAAAGAACAGCACCACCCTATTTCCCGTGGGTGTCGTAAAAGGCGACTACGGGACTTACTAGAGAATGGGCAGCAGCGTTCTCTATGAATGAATAAGAAATACTTTGAAATAATAAATAATGATGTAGTTTACAAAAACCAAATTAGTAACAGTTCTTAAAAGTCAGCCACGTTTGCATTCACAATATTTATGTGGCCATGACGAAATCTTTTCAATAACCCTTTTCTGCACTTACGGCCTCACTAAGAATCTTTATTTCTTTTCCAGGTACAAACAGCATAACAGTCATCCGCTCCACATTAAGGTCAGCAAAAAAGGTCAGAAATGCAAATTCTTGTTTTTATGACTTCTTCAAAAGATTTTGGACACAAAAAGATATTTTGCACGCATTATGTCAGTTTTGTTTACGACGGCAATATCGTCATGTCATTAATGTCATTGGGAAGTTGTTGGTTGGTGTGGCTAAATAATAACAGCCGAAAGAGTCAATCGATTAGGTTAAGCTACGCTTGCCGCGGTTGGTCCGTGGATGGGTGACCATCTTTACATACCAAGACCCCTCCGTGCCTCGGTAAGCATGTTAAGCCGTTGGTCCTGGCTGTCATTTGTAGATCTTTGACAGTGGCTACGGGTCGTCAGAAGCCTGAAAGTCTGACAACCAGTCTTACCAAGGGGTATCGTGTTACCCAGTAACTGGGTTGTGGAGATCAGATAGGCAGTCGCTCCATGTAAAATACTGGTATTCATCTGCATCCGGTCAGACTGTAAGCTTATCCCAACTTAATCGGGAAAAGGCGGGCAGATGGCCTTTATTTGATTTTTTTAAATTTTGTTTTGATTTTTATTTTGATTTTTTTATTTTATACTTATAATTTACTAAAGAATGGGCAGCAGCGTTCTCTATGCATTTTTAAAACCATTCTGCGATCGCCAACCCGCCTGCCAAGCGTGGCGATTATGGCAATTCCCCCCTTTTTTGGGGCAGGCCTATATCCAGCAGTGGACGTCTCTCGGCTGAAATGATGATTTTATTTTTAATGTTGTTGTTTTTTTTTTATTATTGGATTTTGATTTTAGCTATCTATGTATCTTATATAATTTTTGCTGTGCCCTGACAACGGATCTTAGCTGTAAGCATCTTTTTTACCTTGTGGAACGCAAATAAATGAATATACATGAATATGATGTGGAAGTAGTAAGTTGACCATTTACATACAGTGTCTGGATTTTAGTGTTCATGGGAATAGAAGTTTATCTATGTTATTTTTGGCTTACGTCAACATTTTTAAGATGCATTTTCTTATAATAATGCTATCATGATAATCAATTTAGCCTATTACGTAATTATGAAAAGATTTTATTTGGAAATTATGCCTATTATTGCCTTCTAGCTTTTGCGCCCAGCTTTGCCCGCGTGGATGTCTGAAAATATGCCACGGAAACGTACTACTGGGATTAAAAGTACGCTATGTAATAATCCAGGTTATAAACTATCTGTGTGCCAAATTTCATCCAAATCCTTTCAGCCGTTTTTGCGTTAATCCGGAACATACATCCAGACAAAAAATCGAAAAACTAAGTATATTTTCGGCATCGACTCGTTCGCACACCTCTTAGCAACTATGTACGTCTTTTTTAGGGTTCCGTACCCAAAGGGTAAAACGGGAACCCTATTACTAAGGCTCCGCCGTCTGTCTGTCTGTCTGTCCGTCTGTCACCAGGATATATCTCATGAACCGTGATAGTTAGACAGTTGAAATTATCACAGATGTTGTATTTCTGTTGCCGCTATAACAACAAATACTAAAAAACAAAATAAAACAAATATTAAGGGGGGCTCCCATACAACAAACGTGATTTTTTGCCATTTTTATAGATAATGGTACGGAACCCTTCGTGCGCGAGTCTGACTCGCACTTGGCCGATCTTTTTTCACTGTAGGTACAAGTTTTGACTTCGTTATATTCGATTTTGATTTTTATTATATGCATAGTAATAATTATAATGTACAAAATACATATTTATAGATAGAAGCAATAATATTATATAGGCATTATTGCAGTCAATTGATTTTTACAAAAGGTTTTTAGTAAAAACCTGTCTATTCGCTTAGACAACGCGAAGTAGTTACAGAGTGGTCGAAATAGATTCCTTAAAACGGTCTCGCCGTTTTAAGGAATCTATTTCGACCACTCTTATTCATAAAAAATCTTCAACCCATTTTCGCGCAGTACCTCTAGAGATACTGGACAGAATAAAAACCGTTCCATTTTCATTATTCCCGCAACAAACAACGTTATTCAGATAAACAATTTCATTGCGAAATGTTCAGTTTTTCCGGTTGAGCGTCATTTTTTACCGAGAGCCTACAATATTCGCGCTTTTTCATACAAACGTAATAGCAATTCAATTCGGCTCACGATAAAACTTCGCTTTAAGTTGCATAAAAATCGAGTTTTGGCTTTTATGTCCCCGGGTCGGTGTAATTGGGGCAATGTTGCGCAGTTTTGAGTTTATTTTTTTTTATAGCAGGTATGTCAGTACCTACCGGATTGCGAAATACAATTAATAACCCTTTTATGCCTGCTGCAGATTTAGCACGAAAACCGTAGGGAAGCGTTTTTTCGTCAGAAAAGTAGACAAAAACTGGCCAAGTGCGTGTCATACCACGCACAATGAAGGGTTCCGTAGTTGGGATGAATTTATCCCAAGAACAAACATAACATTGTAGTTGAAAAACATGATCCCCATACATTCCAACTGCAAATGTAAGTTTGTACGCACAATATTGAGTGATTTACCATGTTATTTTAAGATCACAGACTTCTTATAAGTTTTCTGTAATCTATAAGTAATGAACTATTTTCTGTATTTTTATCAATATTTTAGGCTCAGTAGTCTTGGAAATAAGGGGGGAATGGTAATTTTTCATCTATTTTCTTAAATAATTTCAAAAGTATTAATATAACTTATATAATTTTAAAATTATAAAAAAATTTACATGAAATACTTAAAACAAAGCCTTTCATATGATATGTAACACGGTACAGTCAGTAAAACATTTTTTTTAATTTTTAATTTTTTCCAAAATTAATTTATTTACGTAACACGTCCGTGTTTGGGTCACATATTTTCATATCTGTACTAAATTTCAACTTAATCGGTATAGTAGATTCGGAGCAACTCAGCTGTGACAGACGGACAGACAGACAGACACACGAGTGATCCTATAAGGGTTCCTTTTTTCCTTTTGAGGTACGGAAACCTAAAAATGACGTTACCGTGTAGACATTTGACAGCTTTCTACCGAGAAGGGTATATTGACAAGCGATTTCTAGTTTACAGGAGTGTATAAATAGAAAGCGTCCTGCTAAGCCTGCTAGTGGGCTGGGCGAGTAGTTATTGTAGTCCTCCAGGCGTATTGTTGTCGTTGTGCAATGATTTGTTATAAAAGTTGACGGCACGGTTGGCGCAGTGCTTAAACGATTGATTTGTGTATGTGAATTTAAATGTTTGTAAACGCACCCACAACACAGGAGTAATTCCTAGTGTGGGGCAACGTTTAAAAAAAAGTGCCCATCGATTTTGTAATTGAAGTGCTCAACGCTTATGTCCTGAAGTTGACGTTTATTCAATTTTCAAACACACTGATCAATGTTCTCACTTTGAATTAAATAAGGTAACACACCTTTATATGCCTTAGTTCCGTTGAGATAGAAAAATCTGCTAAATTCATAATGGTCGATCATTGGTCGGTCAATGTTCTCGTAATAGAATTGTGTTATTATTATAATGGCATTGTCGTATTGCCATTATTATAAAACCCATTAGTAGAAATGTCATTCATTTGTCATTATGTACGAGATTACCAATAAATGCAATTTCTTTCAATGTAGTGTCAGTGGCCGACCATTGGAAAGTCATAATGACGCCATTATAATAGTAGATTACCAAACTCGTCAAAATCAACAATTATGAAATCAATGATCGACCATTCTGACACTATTGTAATTGCAAACTTGAGGCCCAGGCGTATTGTTGTCGTTATGCAATGATTTGTTATAAAAGTGCTCAGTGATTTTGTAATTGAAGTGCTCAACGCTTATGTCCTGAAGTTGACGTTTATTTATTTTTCAAACTTACTGATCAATGTTCTCACTTTGAATAAAATAAGGTTATAGAATAGAATAGAATAGAATACTCTTTATTATGTACACCATAATAATGATAATGTGATGTAATGTGTGTATATGCCTTAGTTCCGTTGAGATATAAAAAAATTGATTAGTCAGACATACCTATTACACGCAAAAATTTGCTGAAACACAGAATATGTAGTACTAGCTATAAAATTAACCCATGTCCTTCTCCAGGTCACGGTCTACCCAGAAAATTGTAAGGAGCTACCTCCATACAAAATTTTATCAAAATTGGTCCAACTGTTTGAGCGTGAAGAAGTAACTTTCGCTTATATAATATTAGTGTGATGTGAAAATTTTCCAACTATAAAGCCAGGACAATAAATTGTTTATCAAATTGACTTCCAACATAAATTGCCCGTATATTCAAATCACAACCGTCATTATTTTACAGTTTTAAGGCTTCTACATACAGACGCGACACAAAGGCACCGCTCGTCGCGCGTCATGTGTCGCGTCGCGTCGACACGCGGCCGCCAGTATGTAGAAGCCTTTATGAAATGGCTATAATAGGTAATTATGGCAAATTGACAAAGTGTGGCAATTTGATAAACAATAAATTAGGGAACTGTACCTACTCATGAATAACTATAAAGGCTCTTACAGACTGGTGTGATATCGCGGGCGCGACAGGCACCGACAAAGAAATTGTGCTACTAGTGTCGCGTCGCGCCCGCGATATCGCACCAGTCTGTACGAGCCTTAATAGAAACGCTAGGTGTAGTCCAATAACTAAGGATACACGGTGAGGTATGAGCGGTAGAAGTTCGGTACCCCGCCCATAGTGCAGCGAATATGAACACATTCCTTTGTGTTAGCCGCCAACAAGCCGATATATGAGTAGGGGAACTCCCAAGACTTGTTGAGATGTTGTTTGGCTGTCTTAACGGATTCCTATTACTTACTAACGGTTATTGGCAATTCTTATTTGGTTCTTGGCGCATGGGAAGTACCCCTTTGATGTATTGTATAACGTGTAACTTTAAAATATTTACTGCTCCATCATACATTTATTCCTTAGTCAAAGATGTTCATAATGATGAGTAAAATGACCCCTTTTCAGGTCCAACACCATTTAAATGATCTGATACAAGCGCGACAGTAACATTCGTTAGAATAGTTTTCAGTTACCTACCTTAAACCTGGTCCAGACCAGACCAACTAAAAAAATACCTACCTTTAATTCTTTCCTAATGTTACGGTTATTAATGATACGTTTGGTTATCTTTCATTATTTCATTTGCAAACATTACGGCTAGTTCGACACGTTTGCATATGTCACCGTAAGATTGTGTGAACCGTAAGTTCACAATCCATCGCCATCGCCATCAAAGGTAAAAGTTTGGTGAGTTTAGAATTAAGATAACCCCTCTGTATTGGAATTTCTTTAAATAAATAAATAAAAATAATCTTTATGTATTATTTCCGTTCGATTATAAACTGTTGAAAAATTGTGAACTGGGTGAAATGGGATAAATGGGAACTGTGATAAACCGCGCGCGAGCCGAGTGAGCGAAGCGAGCGGTGTCGCGACAGCTGCGGCCGGTGAGCGCACGAACTTACAAGTTGCTTGCAGCTAGGCAGGCTATTTAGTATTAGCGCAAGGTGCGTAATTACGTCGCAAGCAAGTTTGATACAACAAATTGTCGGTTTCCCATGGATAATTATAAACTATCGCGAAATAATGCGTGAAATTGTAAATGGTTTGTTGCAGTTCACATTTTTTCGACATTTTATAATCTAACCGAAATAATACTGATAGATTATGAACTAACAAAGTTCATAATTATACGGTGACATATACATATTAAGCCGGGACTTCCCTAAGAGGACATATAGTGACCTACTTGGTGATGTTCTTCAGAAAGGTCAGGTGCGTAGTACCTACTCGCAACAAACGTGCGTACACAGGGTTATTTTTAAAACGTCAAGAACATCTTAAGGGGTCATTGTACTCATCATTATGAACAACTTTTATTACCACTATTATTTTAGGACCAAAACTGAACTCGCGAAAAAAAACCAGCTGTTCCCATTTATGTTCGAATAATTTGTTAAAATGTAGGGAACAGCTGATTTGTTTTCGCGATTTCAGGTTTGGGCTCTTATTAAAAGTTGTTCATAATGATGAGTGCAATGACCCCTTAAGAGGTTATTGACGTTTTAAAAATAACCCTGTATAGGATATAGAACGTAGGCGAAGCAAAAGGAGTATGTAAGGAGCGTAGCAGGTGGCGTTCTATAGTTTCTGCCTACCCCCATGGGAAGAAGGCGTGAGTTTATGTATGTATGTATGTATACATTTATAAAGAAACCGGCCATTTAATAATCGATGTTGTCTCGTGTAGTCTTCTTCAACGGGACCGCTGCAGGTAGGCTTATGAAATATAGCACTTCCGATCACTTTATAATAAACATGAGAAAATAAACAAATCGTCATAATATTATTTTGTTACCGGAGAATCCTCCAAATCTACGAGACTACGTCAAAATAATATTTGTCAACCGATCGTAAAACGGAAACAGACCAACCTTATTGCCTGCAAACAAGGTCTAAATTACCACAAATAATCAAATAACAACACTGTGCAACTGTGTCGAGCAATTGACACCTCAAAAGCCCATGGGATTCGGTCATGCAAGAAACCAGCGTAACTTTGCGGCCGCCAAACTGATCAATGACACTTATGTCAGGGTGACAAGGTTGATATCTCAACGGGTTTTGTGTTAGTAGTGTCATGTGTATGTTGGTCGGTATCTTCATGAATTTAACTTTGACAAGTTAAGGCTCCTCAGTTGATACATGGAGTGGGTTCATAAGTAGAGCTGACCCACTTAGCTAGGAATGCCGGTGGGAAATTTTAGTGTTTAAAGTAGGAAGCAAGATATTCGTACTGTGTGTCTGACTTGGCTGAAGACACTGCGAATTCATGGAAACATAAATAAGTCTAGGTATTAATGATTAACGTATTCGCCGTAACAAATTCACTTCTAATAATACAGTACATTGCATGTAAGTACAATAACTGATTCAGGGACGGAAAATTGAATTTAAATCAGTTGAGGCAAAAAACTAGACCAGATACAAAAAAAAACCTTGGTTTATACAGGTACAAACCATAAAGGCTTCTACATACCGGCGCGACTAGTCGCGCGACGCGACACGACACAAAGGCACCGCTCGTCCTGCGACACGCGAGGCCTTTGTGCCGTGTGGCGTCGCGCGACAAGTCGCGCCGGTATGTAGAAGCCTTAAAGCCCCATTTACACGATGCAAGGTTCTTACCTGTGGCATACTACACAATTGAAGCAACAAAAACCGGCAAGTGCGTGATGGACCACGCACATTGAAGGGTTGCGTAGTTGGGATGAATTTCTTTCAAGAACCATCATTGTCTATCATCATCAACAATCATTCATATTTTTCAACATTGTAGTTGAAAAATATGTTTTCCCATAAATTCCAACTGCAAAATGTAAGTTATTATTTATTTAAAAAAAAACGTTGCCCCACACTAGGAATTTCTCCTGTATTGTGGGTGCGTTTACAAACATTTAAATTCACATACACAAACAGCCAGACCCGGAACAACTACGAATTAAGTTGGTCGAGTATTACTCTAAACTTTATCCCCCTTATTCCAAAACAAGGTTTATCTTCAGACCCAGGTTTAAAACATGGAGCCATTATTGAATTTCGAACTTTATTCCGACTATGGTAAAGTTCCTAAACACAAAACTGACAACTGACTACCGAACCAAGTTTTCAGTTTTGTATAAAGAACGGTATTTCAATCACTGTTACGTTCTTAATACAAAAACTGGATCCATGGTTTAAGCCATGTCAAAATATAAATCTTGTTTTGTAATAAGGCGGAAAATGTTAACTTTTAAAGCCTACTTAGCTGCAAAGGCTCGTACAGACTGGTGCAAATCGCGGGCGCGACGCGATACTAGTAGCACAATTTCTTGGTCGGCGCCTGTCGCGCCCGCGATATTGCGTGAGTCTGTAAGAGCCTTTACAGTTTTCCTTTTTACTTCGTTACATATTCTACTGCCATGATTTGTTTCACATTATATCCAAAAACAACCGTTTAGCTGGCTTGACTCTAACAAAAAATTGCAATTTATAGCTTGATATTACGCAAACGGATCCCTGAATCGAAAAATGGTTTTCACAGATCCCAATATATTTGAACGGCCTACGATACCCCACACCATGGGATTAACGGTAAAAAATCCTACAACATCTTTTTTCAAGGTTTTATTCTATTACTTTGTTGGCGTGATTAATATGTATATTCATGCCAAATTACAGCTTTCTAGTACTAAGAGTCTCAGAGCTAAGCCACGGACAGACAGACGGATAAGACGAAACTATAAGGGTTCCTTGGTTCTTACGGAACCCTAAAAATACTTGCATAATCCTATGCGCTGTTTAAACGGTGCAACTTTTATTGTTGCTTCAACTAATACATAATGTAATTATAGTATGCGACAGTGAAATCGCATCGTGTAAATAATGCTTGACATACCATTATTTGCAGTCTGACATACAATATGATTATAGGACGAAACAAAAGAAATCCCACTTTTATCAAAGAGTTAAAACTAAAAGAAATAAAACGTAAGAAAGAAAAATAAGTTTATTTTGTCAAGGACACACACGTGCATCCGGAACGAGGTGATCCGGCAGAGAACCAAAGTTGTCGACATAGCCCACAGAATAAGCAAGCTGAAGAGGCAATGGGTCGGCCATATTAGCCGTAGAACCGATGACTGATGGGGTAGACGTGTTCTTGAGTGAAGACCGCGAATCGGCAAACGTAAGGTAGGACGCCCTCAGGCTAGGTGGAGCGACGATCTTCGCAGGGTGGTTGGTGGCAGCTGGATGAGAGTTGCCGAGAATCGAGCTGAATGGTGTTCAATTAAAGAGGCCTATGTCCAGCAGTGGGCTGCTATGGGCTGATGATGACACTCGTGCATATAAAAAGGTAATTTACTTGAATAAGTAGCAGAAAACAAAACAAAATAGACCTACATAAATAATCACGAGCACAAAACAGAAATTGTCGGCAGCTGCTGACTGCATCATGGTTTCACTGGTCACCCGAAAACGACGTACGGAAACCAAGTCATGTTTAATAATTTGTACATAAGTAGGTAACAAAATAAAATAAAAAGTACGTAGAATATAATACAAATATACAACCAATTTTATGAATAAATATGGTAAAAACTAATATTGCTTACCAACATAATATTGAATATTAATCCCATAAACACTCAACTTCCCTACCTTTTAAAACACCTGTCCTGCAGCTAAAACCGTCCAATAAGCGCGCTCGGTAGTTTCCTTGAAAAACTTAAATTGCCTGCTAGTTGCTTTTATCTTTGGAAAAACGTACGTTAAAGCCGGCTCCGATCAGCAACGATGCAGTCGTTCAAGTTGCTCGTAGTATTTGCAGAATTAGATAAACTTGTTGATTCGTCAGTTCGATTTTTTAGAACGAAAACTTCAGTTGATGGCAGAATTACCTACGCTCCGAATACACCTGTGCCCAAGCCTTAGAAGGATACAGGCGTGATTTTATGTTATGTGTGTTAAGGCAGAAGTAAAATTCCATCAAAGATTGCTCAGTACGAGTCTGGGCTATTTTTGTGCCCGGCCAATGGCAATAGACTCGCCCCCTATTAACTAATTTGGAAATAATTATGTTGTGTACCTACTGTAGATTCTCCTCTGCCTATCCCTTCGGGAAAAACCCATTTCGTCTTATTTTTTATTCTTATTTATTTAGGGACTTTTATAATCGCAATGCGTATGACAGTCCCATCATACCCTGACTATACAGGGTGTTAAAGTAACTGCGTGCCATAGTTTAGGGGTAGGTTCAGTATCGATAAAGGAAACCAGGAAAAATAACAAAAACTAAAAAACAAACAAAAAATTTAATCAAACATAAAAAAATATAAAAATAAGCCTTTTTGTACTTTAACGGGCTTAGGACCGTCAAACAAAAAAAAAATTATTCTAAACGATTGCTATTTTAAGTTAGTAGATACTAAATTAGGTTGATCTTGCAATTTATTTTTTTGTGTTTTGTTTTTATTTTTCCTGGGTTCCTTTATCAATACTGAACCTACCCTTAAGCTATGGTACGCAGTTACTTTACCACCCTGCATAATAAAAAATACACGCTGTTACGGATTAAATTCGGGCCATGAACCTGAACAGACTCCTATGATTTACGGCCGATTTCTCAAAAGAAACAAAAAAAAATTGACTCGAGAAAGAGCTTGACCTTAATTTTTTATAAGCATGACGATTTCATTGAAGTCACTAGGTATTTAAGAATAAAGTCATACGTTTCAATTTCACAGAGCATTAACGACACATTTCAATACCGCCTGCGACTCGTTCAAAGAGAATTCAGTAAAGTACGTGAAAGTATTCAAATTAAAGCGATTCCCAATTAAATCTCCGGCTAGACTACAAAAGAATTCCTTTCAGTTAATTCACCATACAATTAAAACACATAACAAGCCATAATATAGCGCAGAACTGAAATTAATGAAATATGAAAACGCTGATTGCGGTTGGAACATATTTAAATCGATTCTCCCGTAATAATTCGCGCTGCTGATATAAATCCGATGTGCCATTTAACTAGAGACCGCACTTGTTTGAGATTTCAATTAATATTGTTTACCAATGCTGTTTGTGTATAGAAATTATGTGTTTATTCAGTGTGTCGTTCATGCCTAGATACTTAACGGCCATGTCACCGCTTGCCGATATTAACTGTTTCGCTAAGAACCAATTTAAAAAAAAACGAGAAAAACTTTTTACAAAAAAAAATACCACAAAGTGAAAAATAACTTTAATTTCGGAGGTTAATGCCGGTAAAATTTGAGGATTCCCCTCGATTGCCATGGGATGTCCTCATCAGATTCCGACTTGGTGACAATGGGACCACCTCGAGAGCGTACCCTTAAAAAACATAAAAAAGATATAAATATATAAAAATGTAACTGTATTACTGAATAAATGAAAATGAAATGAAATTAATGAACAAAAAAAAAGAAATAATTTTCAAAATCGGTCCACAATTGATGGAGAAACCGGTGAACTTGCCTAAAAAAAAACATACAGACGAACATAATACAACCACCTCTTTTTTGGAAGTCGGTTAAAAATGGGCATACAGCAATAGCAGGAGAGCTCTTTATGAAGTGCTTAGTCCAGAAAAGTAGGTACTTCGACCATAACTACCATACTTCTGCTGAATCGAAAAATGGTTTTCACAGACCCCAATATTTTTGCGGCCTACGATACACACCATGGGATTGACGTTAAAAAATCCTACAATATTTTTTTTTTCAAGGTTTTATTCTACTACTTTGTTGGTGTGATTAATATGTATACCCTTGCCTTATTACAGCTGTCTAGTACTAAGTGTCTCTGAGCTACGCCGCGGACAGGCAGACGGATATAAATAATAATAAATAAATATTTTATTTCTCTCCACAAAGGCGCCTTAAAAATATGAATAATATATCCTCCAATAATTCCTTTGTGGGAGACTGGTATCTGCACTAGGAAACCCTGTCACACAGATTACCAGCCCCCCCCCCCCCAAAACAGCGTTTGAGTATTATAAATTATAACTTAAAGATAATATTAACAAAATATTTTATCCTGTGGTAGAAGAATTCAAAATAAAGGAAAAATAAAAAATAAATGATACAAAATTAAAAGTTATTGTTGAAGATTGTGGGTGTAGTGCGGTGTGGTGTGGTGTGGATATGGTGTAGTGTAGTGCAGTGTATTGTGCGGCTTGGTGCGGTGTGATATGGCGAAACTATAAGGGTTCCTTGTTGACCAGGAACCATAAAAACGTTCAAAATATAGTCGCGCAATCTCATCTAATCGACGATCAATGTCAAAAACTTGTCAAAAATGTACGAATATTAGCAGTATTTATGACAGATTGGAATATTCTTAAAATACGAGAATTCCCCGTTTGATGGGCCGCCATAGGCTTGTTTGGTATTGAATAACATAAAAGAACGTTGTTTTATCTACAACGACAACACATAACTATATCACATATCTACCAAACACAACTTCCGTAGGTACCCAGGTTCATTGCCTAAACCTCACACGTACTCCGTCTGACCCTGCCCGGTATATCTGGCAAACTTGGCGCTGTTCGGTTATGACAAGCGAATTTATATCCTTCGCTATTTTATATGGACTTATTTCGAGTTTCAAATAGTCTTGAAGTTTGTACGAATAGTGAGTTATTGGGGTTCGACGTGGTTTGGGAGAGTTGAAGGTTTATTGTTGGTGGATTAGTGTTATTTTGAGCTAATTTTTGGAAGTTTAAGAGATCAAGGTTAGCTTGTTGGTGCTGTCAAAATATGGCGAGAGTATGGAAGAAGGATATGTATTTGTTTTTTTAATGGTTCCGTACCTCAAAAGGAAAAAACGGAACACTTTTACGCTCACTTCGTTGTTCGTCTGTCTGACAAGACCCTTTTCTACAGGAACGCGTGGAGGTATAAAGTTGAAATTAATATCAAATACGTAGGTCTTTGGTCTCTTGAAGCTCTAAAAAATCAAGCTTCTAAGTAAAATATACGCAATAAAAATACGGTCATTTAAGGGACATATTTTTATAATCACAAATAGATCAAAACCTAGGTACTTTCCGTTGATCTAGAATCAGGAAATTTGGCAAGAAGCAAGGTCTCTAAGCACAAGTGTAAAGGAAAAAATCCGAAAATCGTTAATTTTTAGTTACATCACATTTTCTTTGCTATTACATTCTTACATTTGCAATTGGAGAAATTGACCGTAACGTATATCGATGGAAGAACTTGATTTGTCAATTTCTTTCAATTCAATTCGTCATCTTCCCTTCATTTTGTGTGATCTGACACGCTCTTGGCCGGTTTTTTTTTTATCTTAGCCTACGAGGTACACCTAATTGCCTTTTTTTCCTTGTTTTAATACATGTATTAGGAATAGTTTAACATACACAATCAACCGTGACTTCAATTTCTACGCAATATCAAATCAAAGTCAAGATTAACGTTGTTTGCAATCACAGCGGCTATTTATATTTTTTTTTAGTTATTCGTTACAAAATGTGATTACTGTTCTCTGTACTGTGCTGAGACTGAGATAATTTTAGCTCCAATTATATAATTATAGGCCTATAACTAATTTATTGAAATACTGAGCTATAATTTTGGACGTCAAATTAACGGCAAAAAATAATCACGCTCATTTTAGCCCTTACATAACTTTATACAACGCAATTAAATTAGTTTAATTACTAATTTAGAAAGTGGGAAAATCTCTATTATTTAATCATTCTGGATCTAGCACCAATTCAGTAATTTATATAATACTTTTTTTTTTTAAGTTAGAATTAAAATATTATTTACATAAATAACAACTTATAACTAATTAATTTATAAAAATAACAAAATTATATACTAACTAAACTAAAACTATAAAACATTAAAATATAGCGTCGAAAAATTCCTCCGCATCGCTGTCGACTGGTAATGTACCCAAGAGACTGGCGGCATTGCCACGATGTATGGCAATGCTTAACCTCTGGCCAAGGTAAAAGCTAGCCCTTGGGTCACGGGAAGTGTCAACCAGCCGTTTGGAGATATCTTTGAACAAATCATGAGCACTCGGACCACGGCCCGAGGGTTTCAACCCCAAACGGCTCGAAAATATAATTACCGATAAGGTAGAAGATACTTTCGTCGCTTGAGATTTTCCGCAGACGCAGCAGCAGCGCCAGCACAGCACGCGGAGTCAGGAATAATACTTGGGTACCTAATTAAAGTTCGGACAATGTAATGTATGTTTAATTTTAAGACAACACTGTTTATGCTTAATATACTTACTGCTGTTTGTTTTCCCAAATGTAATAAATAAATGTAGGTACTGTAGTGTGAGGGACGTGCTACACTACGAGTATTTAATGATAGTCCTTTTGGAATAAATAGATTATATTTTATCTTTTATTATTCAATACACTTTCGTTTTAGAGCTAATTTAAGTCTGTCTCTCTGACAACCCATCATTTCAAATCTATATTCAGATTTAAATATTTATTTTAATTAAGCTGCCAGTGCCAACTAGCGGTTAGGATGATGGCATTATCGTAGAACCTCTACAGTACCTATTTAAAAAAAATATGAGTTATGCTCAAATTCAAAATAAATTAGGTATAGCTCAAAATATCAACAAAATCACACATAAGTCTTACGAAGACCGTTCAAATTGAAACCAAATCTCGGAAACACGCACTCGACTGCAGACCGAAATTCTAAAAAAAGCAACATCGTATATGCATATAAGTTTATAAATTCAATCGCGAATCCAAAGCCAGACGATCATGCAGGTGCTCTAGGAAATGAAAAGCAAACTGCGGTGCACATCTCATTATCACTAGCTAATCCAGCAGACGAGATTGTAAAATATTCATTTATTCGAGGCACAGATCTCACAGAAATAGATACGTCAGAATTGAATTTGAAGATGATCGATTTTGAAGTTTCAATCAGATAGTTTTGGCTAATCGATTACAAGTTGCATTCGAGTAGGACGGAGGTAGGAAAGTTGAATTTGCATGTTGGGAATGCTCTTGGATTGAATTTTCTCATTTTCTGGTGACACTGAAGATGCACTCATCATTTATTTGATTAGACAGTATTCATGGACGGTGTTATTATGTTGTGAAAACAAACAAAGGCATAACTAAAAATTGTTTTCTGGCCAAAGAAACACAGCTTCCTTCTCTTAAAATAATGTAATGCCTACCTTCTTGAACATCATAATATACTACTTAAGTTCCAACGGCTATTAATGCTGTGAGTAGGTACTTATAACATTCTCACTGAAATCCTCGACAAAGACTTCAAGACTGGAGCGCTCGATAGCGCATAAACTTTAATTACAATTTCACCGCAATTAATACAAGTGCGATTCAATAATAGAAACTTCCCATGTTGCTTCCAAACTCCCTCTGCAATTTATAAATCTTTGGTAAATTCAACTTCTTGGGTCTGGGAACTCTAGGAATACTGGGAACTGGAAATATCCCATTCGCCCCCGACTCGATTGTATTGCTAATGAAGATGTGATTCTCCCAACGTTTTATGCACAAATTGAAAATGTTCAGAATCGCTTACTCGGAACTCGATTAGTAAGATTAATTGAACTGGATAATTCAATTTGTCTGGACCTTTTTATGAAAATTTCAAGATCTTATGATTCGATTATAATACGTTTGCATTAATTATAATTTATTTTCTTAATAACATTATTCGCCATGATGGAGTAAATGTGTGAATGTTGTAAATTTAGAAACCAAGTGGATGATAGGTACAAGATGACAGTCCACCGCTTACGATTCCAAAGGTGAATACTTCCTGGTTCCAAGCTGGACTTAGAAAATAATACCATTTACTACACGCCGGAAAATATAAACAGTTACATAACAGCACTATCAATCTAGGTTTAAAACAAGAAATCGTAGCTCACGACTATCAAGTATTCCCTGGGGCGACCGACGGAATTAGTTTCGATGTTGCATAAATCTCATAGTTTTCTGTCTAGCAGTTTTCGAGATGTGGTGTCGTGATGAACAAATGCGCGACTTCAAGGGACGATGCAGGGCGTTATTGGGGCTTCACGATCGCCGCGGGCGTGAACGAAAGATGGGAAACGGTTTCCATTGTGTTAGGATAAAATATAGGGATCAAAAGAAAACAGGTGTTTCTTGAGATCATTTAAAAGCAAGCACCAGATAATTTCACGTCATTATTCTCTAAGGTGTAAGAAGAACAGTGTACCCAAATTTTGTTTTTAATGTTGTGTTAAACTGTTTATTTATTTTTTGTGTCATAGTTTGTGTTATCATCTCAATGAATACTTTTTCTTTCTTTAGTCCCGTGTAATAGAGGACAAGCCCATTAAAGTAATACGTAAGAAAAAATCATAGCGAACTGGGCAAAAAAGTGACAGCATCAATTACTTCCACATGCGAAAAAAGAGAGCGCCATATTGCGCTGGAACCAAAATAAAACAACGTAAGAGCGCCAAACCAAATAAAAATCGTTTAAAAATAAATTAAGTTATTAAATGTATCAAAAATATTTTCAGTCTGAGTTTTCAATTACCTTTAATACGCACATTTTGAATGCAATTATGCAATGAAATTACTTAGGCTTACAGAAAAAAATTGTAGCTGCAATAAATATTATTAAAATATAAAGTAAAGAGTAGAGGTCTTTTCGAAATTAAATTCTATGGAGGAAATTTAATTAAATTTAAGTTACGAAAAAGTCCCCAATTTATTAAATTTTTCTGTTTGCCTTGGGCGTCGGGAATCCCAGGCCGATTCCTGGCCACCGAAGGCGCGGGCTTGCGGACGGTGAGCAATGGGCAGCTCGCTGTCCGATAAGGACCAGGCCCGGGTCGACGGCGCGTTGTGTTCCACGCGCGCCTCAAAGAGATGTCAGCACAAACTGATGGGATCCATTAGGGCCGATGCCAGGGTCGTGGGTTTGTCCGAAAGGGATACCGTGGCCCTGGCACACAGGCAACTGAAGGAACACGGGTGGGTTTTAGTCAGTAAAAGTCTGCCCTCCCGCTCCGCCCAGAGCGAGAGAAGTTATTTGGTAAATTCCCAACCAAACAACGAAAAAAAAGCATGCTGGTTTCCTCACGACGTTTTCCTTCACAGGTTTTTAAGCAAGTGACAATTTTATTATACAATACGCACATGAATCCGAAAAGTGGGAGGCCAGGGGGTGTACTCCGAAGCGTTAAAACGAAGTATCAGCCGATTGTTCGGCCGTTTTATATCTTCCATAGTTTCCTTTTTATGGTTCCGTAATAAACAAGGAACCCTTATAGTTTCGTCATGTCCGTCTGTCTGTCTGTCCGTCCGTCCGTCTGTCCCCGGCTTAGCTCAGAGACGCTTAGTCCTAGAAAGGTGAAATTTAACATGGGTATACATATTAAACATGCCGAAAAATCCGTCAAACAAAACCATAAAAACAATTTTTTTTAGGGTACCTCTTTTACACGTGAAATGGGGATGATATTTTTTTTTTCTCGTCTATTCCATGGTGTGGGGTATCGTTGGATAGGCCGTTTAAAAATATTGTGGGTTTGTTACAAACATTTTTCAATTAAGGGATCCGTTTGCGTAATATTAAGCTTTAAAGTGCTATTTTTTGTTAGAGTCAAGTGTCCCCCCCCCCCCTGCCAGCTAAATGGTTGGTTTTGGATAAGTGAAAAAATTCATGGCAATAGTATATATAACGAAATTAAAAGGAAAACTATCACAGCTAAGTAGGCTTTACAAGTTAACGAGTAATAGTCGACCAACTTAAATTTGCAGTTGGAGAATTGACCGTAACGTATATCGATGTATGGGAGAGCATGTTTTTCAACTACAATGTTAAGTTTGTTTTTGGGATAAATTCATCCCAACTACGGAACCCTTCATTGTGTGTGGACCGACATGCATTTGGCCGGTTTTTTGACTTTGAATCCTCACCCGACTTAAAGTCACATTTGTGACTTTGGCTTCGCTCTTTGACTGTCGTTTTTTTTTTCTTTCACCATAGTCAGCTATAGTTAGCCGTAGTAAACCAACGGCCGAACATTCGGCCGATACTTCGGTTTAACGCTTCGGAATAGACCCCCAGAGCCTTGGGTTCGAACTCGAGACCTGTGAATTGGTAGTCCGACGATCACACCACCAGGCTATCACTGCTATTCCTGTCTGTCTATTCTGTCAAAATCTCACCGTGAACACTCAGGTGATATGAGCTGTCATTCCATTGATGCTAGAGATTGACACTAAGTATTGATGATCACTTCAAGCTCACTTCACCCTAGTTTTCCACGGTGAGATATTTACAGAATAGCACTACTGTACATTCATACCTGTGTGATTGTATCTTTCTAAAACTCATTCGTCGCCCGGAAAATACCGTCCGTCATTGGACACACTCCCTACCCATAGTGGGTAGCGTCACATCGCATTGTCGCCGGCGGCGGCAGAACCCGCGTCCTGGGGCCGGCACGCCTGCCCTATGCAAATATGCGACCCCTAAATTGATGATAATCCTACCCGAACAATATTGTGACCTTTCGCTTTTGATGTGGGGAAAAACCCAAGTTAGGTCATTTTGATATCTAAATAAGATTGTGTCTGGATATTTTAAGGGCACTTTCAAAAGGTAACCGTTTTGTTGCGATTAGATACTTGATATTTTATTGCTTTCATAATAATAGTATAATTGTGGTGTGTATTTGAAGCTTTGGCTACTAACATAACTCTTAAGCAAGTACTTATACCTACTAACAAAAATATGGATCACTTGTGTCTGATATAAATAAATAGATTAAATTAAATAATATTTAAGGCGCGCACGCGACGGTTTGACGCCATTCTGATAGAACAATTTCCAAGAAAATTTTCGTAGAAAATGTTCTACTACAATCGCATCTAACTTTTCAGATACTATACTCAATTTGAAATAAGATTAGACATTTTAATAAACCTTTTTTACAGTCCGTTCAACCGATTTTGACTTCTATTGCGTTGGTAGCATGACAAATGGCAGCGGTAATAAACAGTTGGTATTGTAACCACGTTTTTTGTTTTAATTTCATCCTTATGCCCACGGAATAGAAGTCAAAATCGGTTGAAGGACTGTAAAACAGTTTATTTAAATTTCTAATCTTATTGCAAATTGAGTACCTATAGGTAGATTTAAGTTGGTACATAACACAAGGTCAAATTAAATAATCTAGCCAAACCCCACAGACGTGATGAGTATAGTTATCTAAACAAGATAACAAAAAAGTAAACAATTTGGTGTTTTTTTTAGTTTTACTTGAAGTATGAGTTTAGAAAAGTAATATCATTTTATATATCGATACCCATCACGAATCTGGAGTTTCACTAGCTTAATTTGACCCTGTGTATTGTAATTTCTTCACCTGAAGCTTAGATTAAAAGACTGGACATTTTAAGTTAGCGTAGAATAGATAATAAACTAAGCTTAACTAAAATGTCCTATCTTTTATAATAACATCGTGAACACACCACCCAAGGAGTCTTGTGATCTTGTCGACAAAGACGACATGTACGAGTATGTATACATAGCTAGATACATAGGTACACGTCATGTCTAATATGCCCATGTTCAAGTCATGATACTGTGTTTAGTTCGACTACAGTTTCTATATTGAAGATTTTACTATAAGTACCTCGTTAGGTATCTTGTTAACATCGTGAACTAAGTTTCAAATTTTGGACTTGAGATTGTGGGTAGTCCCATTTACCCCAAACGTATTGAAGATCTTTTTCTTTCAAATACGTAGTAATGTTATCATTAATCAATACGAAACCGATCACAAAGGACGTAGTTTTTGCTGCAGAAATGTTATATGAAATCTCATGGTTGCACAGTTTTTCATGACGCTTGTCCCTATTAAGAATGTCGGAACTGCAAATATACAACTTTTCAAGAAAGTGGTTTAAAGTTTGTCTTGTTGTGGACATTTGAGTTAAAATCGACTTATTTCGTTTGGTAAATCTGTAATTATATAAGCAAGATTTTTTATATATTGGTTATCAAAGATCTTTGTATTTACCTAATAATGTAAAAAAGTGAAAATACGCCAAAATGTAGTTCCGAAATTCATAATAGGGACATGCGATTATTGAATGCACTGTTTTTTATTTTTTAAATGTTCCAAGTAAAAGTGCAAATTTCACCTTTATTAACTGCACAATTAATAATTGTAAGTTTTAAATGTTTGAGGAGATGATGAATTAAACTTTGCTAACTTGAGTTTTTATTTTGAGTAGGTATATCACGGTTCGCAGAATGGTAGTTGAAAGAGAAGTAGATTACGCACCTTGCGAAAGTGAGTTATTAATGCACTCGTGGCGCACTCGTGCATTAATAACTCACTTTGCGCTCGATGCAACAATCTACTATTTATTGCTAATGAAAGGCTGATAAAACAAATGAGGTAGAGTACGATTGTACGAATCATCAATGAAAATAATCACATTTAGTAATACCCATTACCCATACCCATTACGGATCCCTGTATCGAAAAATGGTTTTCACAGACCCGCAATATTTTTGAACGGCCTATCCAGCGATACCCCACGCCATGGGATAGATGAGAAAAAAAATACCATCCCCACTTTACGTCCAAGGGAACCCTACAATTTGTTGTTTTTCGAGATTTTATTCTTCCATGCACGTTGAGTATACAGGGTGTTAAAGTAACTGCGTGCCATAGCGTAGGGGTAGGTTCAGTATCGATAAAGGAACCCAGGAAAAAAAAAAAAAAAGTCTCTTCGTACTTTAACGGGCTTAGGACCGTCAAATAAAATAATGTTATTTCTAAACGATTGCTATTTTAAGTTAGTAGGTACTAAATTAGGTTGATCTTGCATAATTTATTTGTGTTTTCATTTTAGTTTTTATTTTTTTGAATTTATTTTTTATTTTTTCTGGGTTCCGTTATCGATACTGAACCTACCCTTAAGCTATGGCACGCAGTTACTTTAACATCCCGTATACGTACTATACTACAGTTTTCTAGTACTAAGCGTCTCTGAGCTAAGCCCACAGACAGACAGATAGACAGATCGACAGGCAGACAGACAGACATCCGTAAAAAGAAAACCCACAATTTTATTAAGAAAAAACTTTAAACGCCTATTTAAGTTAATGCAAAGCCGTAACCTTCTTTAGAGTTTAGAGCCTTTCAAACAGCTTACAATGTAAAGTATATCTTGCACATACCTTCATAAAAGCTAAAATGTAATTTATGTAGCGGTAATAACTCAACTATGTAAGTGATGTTAACTTGAAGACGAAAGTTTTGTAATGTTTAAGGCGTAAGAAATGTCATTCATGATAATTATCATAATCAGCCTATAATGTTCCTCCCACTGCTGGGACCCAGGCCTCCTCTCTTCGAGAGGGAGTGGGCTGTAATCTACCACGCGGGCCCAGTACGGGTTTTGTAGATGTCACAGTCATGTCTTGACGAATTTTTGGTTCTAGGACGCATGTAGGTACTAGAACCAAAAATTCGCGTTTTATTATTTTAACATTATGAGCGTGAAGGTGTTATAGCATATGTGCTACAAAACTTACACGTACATTTTTAAGGAATTCTAATAAAAAAAAAAACATCTAATCCTCACTTCTACAAGAAAGCATTCCTCTTAAATAATTGCGTTTTAAAATCCTCAACACGGCAGTGTAAACTCGTGCTAAACCGGATTACCTCACTATTAAAACTTCTAATAATATGAACTGAAGTAGTGTACAACGAAAGTTTCCTAAAGAGATTGATTAGAACAATGTGCTCTTTATTTCTTGGCGCAGGCTTAAAGTGTATTGGTTTAAAGTTTACAACAGTACTTAACTGTTATGTTAAGAGTTTTGATATAATTCATACAGTGCCTACTGCTGTGTGGATTTAATATTCTGTTGATACATCAGGCAGGGGAGTAACACACTACAATACAACCTCTTTGCTCTAAATCCATCCGGTACAGCAACAATTTTTAAATTAACATAATTACGAAAATAATACAATTATTTTTGATTAAAATATTATGAAACATTATATTTCAATTACAGTTTAAATTACCAATTTTAGCATATTGCGACAATTGATCGTCGTTGGGACTTGCCAAATTACTGTTTACTGCAGACATCATTATTGTTTGTTTTAATAAATCCCAATTAGCTACATACTGGCCTCGACCTCGATAGACATTTACCTTTACCATAAAACCTGAAATCGATATATAAATTAGAGATTAATTAATTAATTATTCTAATTTTGAAAACGGTGTTTCAAAGAATCACCCACCTATAGCTAAATTGTCATCATAATCTTGTTATCAAGAGTATCCACAGCTACACCAGGGTCTTCTCCAATGAACAATGGTAATGGATGTTCTATCATAAGATATCCTACCCTATTCGATCCTAGAATTATCATCCTTTGAAAATTTGGTATTATTTTCTGCCATTCCGGGTGCATTCTGAGAATTTTAAGGTTGCTCATTCAAAATATGTAAACTTGGTGATGAGTAAATCCATTAGACAGTATAAAATTCCAAGCCAGTTTCCAATCCATTGCTGTATTTATAATTCACATAATGGTATAAATGCGTTCTACATACGAGTATATCCTTATATTTCCCATCTCGATTTCCAATTCATTGTCAATAATTTTCTAGCCAACTAAACTTTCTAAGCAGAAACGATTCAATGGTATAACTAATATTACAAGAAATGTAAATGTATTACAGACTGCTCCCACAATCTGTTCCGAGCTCAACCGTTTCAGACGAGAAAGATGCTCAATGATTCATACAAAATGTATGAAGGGAAGCCACGCGATTTTTCCATTTCAATCCGACCCGGTTTCGAACGGGGCGAGTAGTGGCCATGTGTAAATTTCTTTCCCGTATGCTCGGTTTTAGGCGAAAACTTTCTGAGATTAACAATTTTGCTGAAGTTCTACAAACATGTGATCAGCATGGTCTTCGTTATTAGACTACAACTATGAATGGAAAACGTGTAGTCCAGGTTCAATAATTTGAGCAAATGATGCAGAAGCGCATCACACTGAATCATCATCATCTTCCTGCAATCCTGCCCATGTTAGGGTGCGTCGGTGTAATATGCCAATGCGGGTAAGATGCCACAACTTCTTATTTTCAAATCCTGAGGTACATTGGCGCATTTTTTGCTCCATTCAATTTTCTGTCAACGGGGATCGAACGGTGCCGTGATTTTAAAACCTTTTTTTTATTATAATTTTAAGGTAAGCACTGAAAATACATGTTATTTATTTTTATAAAATTTATGTTATTTAGAATGCCGATCACACATTTCTTGCTAATATTAGTCGATAGATGGTTGATGTTCATCACGCTAACATTCACTTCCTTCTCATTCATAACATTCCTCACACAATTCATCCATTTTTTCTTTGGCTTTCCTCTGTCTCTCCATCCATCAAAATTTATATTCATCACACTGTGACTGCGTAACCTAAAACTTTTTATCATCATTATTATCATTAGCAGCCTTGCTAATTTCACCCGCTGCTCAGTCCCTCCCACCCTTTTGTGCCCTGCTTCCCTGGTTTGTGCAAGTTTCAGGTTTTAACCGCGATCTTCTAAATGTTAAACATAATAACTTCTCATAATCTGATGCAAATTAAAGACGACAAAGCTACCAACATTTTTCTCATGAAGTTCTATAGCTTCTGCTCAACTTTCGCGAAACGTATCTAATTAAGCTTTCTGAATTCCATATTTCTTATCTCTAGCCAATCAAATCGTCAGAAATAAATCAGTCACTTCAATTTAATCTCTTACTAGATAATACCTTTTGTCATTTAAATAATTTTGTCTGGTCAATCGGCAAATCAATGCCATTTTTTTCAAGCCCTCAGGTAGCAATTTTTTGTTCGACGACAATTCTATCTTTTGTCATCCCGGTCTATGCCAGTTTTATAACACCCTTTGAATTAGTCGAAAGAATATCAGCAGATATGTTATCAGGGTATTAGGGGATGGCTTTAACACTGTTCGTTTTTATGTTAAGGAAGGTGTAAATGTCTAAACACGGTTTTCTTTTGTTGGTTGTAAAAGTTTGACGAAAGTGATTAGAATTCTATTGGTAAGTATAGTTGATAAATTTGAAATATTTATCTGATTTAATTCAAATTACATAATATAATTTTATTTGTATTCAAAAGTGATTATTTATTAAGAGTGCTTTGTATCTTACTTAGTCCTTACTGTTCTACTGAGGCCTAATTTCCCATGTTAACCTAAATCTCGAGAACTAACACTTATGTGGTACTGGTAATAATCTTGGCATAATTATTATTATCTTTTCATGTATGTATGCTATCAGGTACTTACTTAATATATTTTTCAACATATTTGTTCAAAATATGCATTTACGAAGCCTGTATACATTGTTCGAAAGTTAAAAATTACGCACCATACAACGGAACGATCGGTAAATAGATACTCTCACCTAAGTACATGTTTTACCGCCCCCTTCGTTGTATAGCGCCGTGCGTATCCTTTACGGTTTTTTTAAATTACCATAAAAGTTATATAAGAACTCCATGAAGGAGTTCCAAATTACGAGAATAAATAAGCTGAATGATCGAAACATTCGTCTACTCGTTTGTAAAAACAAATTTACCGCACTAATATCACAAATAACTACTCTCTATTATTCGTTAACATTAAGACCACCACCATCTACGAGTATTATTCAACACCAATTATTACAGGAGAAAAAATAAAGAAAAGAAAGAAAATACGTTTATACAAAGAAAAGAAAAAGCAGAAAGAGCAGCTTCTTCATCGATGATAATACCGTCATAGATTACTTAATCAACAAATAGATTTTTAAATCACTTAATTCCATTTAGACTGAGTTTCCCGTCTACAAACCGGAACACGCACAACAGATAAGTGCCACTAATTAAACAAGAAGGGGGCACGTGTAAACTTCCTGATAACAGCACATCCTTATCAATAGCTAAGTTCTTAAATTAAAGTCTATTTTGTACACGTGTTCCTTTGTGGTAGGAAGAGGATGAGGCTAAAAGGCACCATTGTCCCATACAGGTAGATAGGTAAGGAAGCCTGCTTGTTCGAACTTCTAATACCTTTTTTTGTTGCTTAGAAACGGTACGGCAGCATTTCGTAGGATTCGTGTTTGGGAATTCCCGACTTTGATTTAGAATTCTGGGATGTGGATTATTTTGATAGGATTATAATAATGGATTTATGATATCTAATCTGACTTGTTGAAATTAGAAATGCTACTGATATACAAATGGGTCTGCTAATGTGGATATTATTTATGCATGGGTATGCATAATCAAATTGTAAGCACTAAGTTGAATTAAATTAAAATTAATTTATTACAGATAACATATTATGTTAGTATTACAAAAACAACTTATATTCTAGTGTTAGTAGTAGATATAGGTACGTATAAAATAAAATAAAATACAATAAAGCACACTCCACGCAGAGGACGACCAGACAAGAAAACATGTTTCCTACCTGAGCAACCTACGGATAAAATGCCGAATATTTGGAGTATAGCTCTCCGCCACAGCTCTCAGGATATAGTTGCGACTACCTCGCACTCTGCTCAGCAGCGACGCGGTTTTATTTACGAATTGAACGCCATCTTGAACGCCATCTGTGTGGGTCTCATCAAACATTTCCAAAGCGCTGCAGAAACGGGACAGTCACAACAACATCCTGATTTAACCGATGATGATTTCCTTAATTATCATAGTGGACAATGTTACGTGCAAATTATTTGAAGACAAATTTTACACTAAAGCTTTATGACTGAATTATGTTAGGCTATGATATGGATCAAAAACATTGATGTTGATCTGAGAACCCAAAAAAAAACAATGCCCTATTAGTTATAGACAAAGGCAGGCTACAATGGTGTTAAAAATTAAAATATATAAGTTTACAACCCAAAATCTGAATGTTATCGTTGTTTATGGCTGCAGCCGTAGATAATACTCGTAAAAAGCAGTTATTTTTGGCAACAGTTAAAAATGTGGGAGATTTCGTTCATGTTTCTTTCTGAGAATGTCCATTTGCACATTTTCATCATGCTTCCAGTTATAGATGCCAAGCCATAGATCATTTTAATATAGATAAAGTTTTATTTTTGTACCTCAGTTAATAAAAATTGTCAATTTCTAAGGGTAGAGTAAAGATGATACTTCATTTAAAGAATCCACTCAAAACAATGACTTTCCGCCAATATCTAGGTAGATAATCTAAGTGTAAATATTGTGCTGTACAGGTCTACAGCATAATATTCCTACTTAGAATATACCAATCATTTAAAAAGAAAGCCTGACATTACCCCCATATAAATTGAAGTATGAAAGGAATGACGTAATCACACAAGATGGCGCCCTACATAGCGATAATGAGAGCATTCAAGCACTGCCTCCATTAAAGTCACATTCTTGCTACAACAGAAAACTTGTGTATGTATTTACTCTTATTTGTACGAATGTTTTGAAATAAGATGATCTCTTAAAAGAAGCCAGGTTTATTTTGTTCGGTTCTAATGGCCCAAATGCGGATACTATAGTATTTGCGTGTTTTTTATTATGTTCCAATTATAGCCCCTGTAACGCGAACCTGTTTCGAACTGCTCCCGCCACAATCCACTAGTCCAATAAGGGTGCAGCTTCTAGAATGTTCTAGAAGCTGTTTAAGAAACAGACGACACGAACCCTTCTTTTGACATTCGTTGTCTGACGTCCGTCAACTGGGCTGTGCACCGAAAAAAAGATTCTTTATGATACAATTTACGAAACCTCGATCTTCGCCTTGAACCCTATTGATACATACCTATACTGGAAACAAAGCACTATCTATGTTGGACTATGTTACTGGAAATAAAGCACTCACAGTAGGTATATAATATGTGTGTATGTTAAACTCTTTGAAATGACAATAAATATATTATATTAATCATAATTATAAATCTTTATTTATCTCAACATCATATTACAGGCACTAGTTAATAAAATGTACAATCTCAAATAGAGAAAGGTGTCTGAGGTAGGAGGGTCCTGAGTTACAGATCACCTGGCTCTCATAGATAGGACATGTTAATTTACAAAAACAGTTATAGTCAAGGTACTATAGGAATAATAAAAGTTTGAAATTGCAATGAAGTATAAGCAGTGTGAATATATTAGATTATGTTTATATTACAAAGTGAAATTAATTTGTAAAGTTATGTCTAACGCGGATAAAAAACTGAGAATGCCGCAAAATCTACCTAGCGTATTTTTCTGAAACCTTCACCAATTTAAAGATAATTTAATTATTGATCTTTTAGTATACGCGTTTTATTAAAATACCTCTTGTTTGTGTACTCGTAGTCAGTTAAAAATGTACATAATGTTTTTGATTATCATGAAATTGAGGGAAATTGCATATTATATTGTCTGTTATCTAATTTGACTTATACATAATTATCATCTGTTTGTGAGAGTTTGTTTGAGTTTACAAAATTCAGAACATAAAATAAAAAAAATATAAAATCAAAGAATTTATACATAACTAGCTGCACCCCGCAGTTTCACCCGCGTAAGTGGGGGTATAAAAAATAGATAGTAGCCGATTCTCAGACCTACTGAATATACATATAAAATTTCATAAGAATCGGTCAAGCCGTTTCGGAGGAGTATGGTAACTAACATTGTAACACGAGAATTTTATATATAAGATAAATTCTTAAGGCAATGCTTCTATTCTATTCTACCTGTAAATGCTTGCCTAATGACACGCCCAATCAAGACTTACTACACTAACACTCAGTTGCAGAAACGATCTTTAAATTTTAAAGACTACATTAAACACTAATGTAGCATTAAATCATTGCACAAAACCATTTTTTATTTTATTTTAATGCTCCATTAAATTTAACTAATGAAATGTCAAACCTAATGAAACCGGCCATTTTAAACACTTTTACGTTGCACGTAACTTCATTAGCGCCCATTAGCAAGTGGTGAACTTTAAGTTTGACATTTCAGATTTTTTAATTTTAATGGGCCGAAAAGCATCCATTAAGAGCAACATTAGTGTTTTCTACGGTACTTGAATGCATTTCTGTAATTGAAAGATGTGTTTAACCAGTCTTTCATAATTATCTGATTCTTATTTAGTAGATTTACCTCGCCGTCGAATCCCAGACCGAGTGAATTCATTTTTAAAACATGATGGAAAAGAGTTTCGTGTAAGGTATAGAATTTCCAAGGAGGCAGTTCTTCAAATTTGTAACGTATTTGATTAAGATTTAGAACCAGTGACGCAAAGAAATAAATCCATTAATGGCCTGACACAGCTTATAATATGTTTGAGATTTTTCGCCACTGGATCTTTCCAGCAAGTAGGTATTGGGTGATTTAATAAACATAAATAAATCAAAAGTTTGTCGGAAACAGGTTGGGTCGGGTTGTTTGTCAGTTTGTTTATACAAAAAGTATCCCGTGAGCTAGCAAAATTAAGCCACCTCTATATTAAAATGCCAGACCGGACGGAACTACGTAGAGTTGCAGAAGGTTTTTATGAAATTGATGGATTTCCACGTGTGGCAGGAGCTCTAGACTGCACACATGTTAAAATTATTAGATTAAGGGGGATGCGCTAAGGTAGCCCGCAAAATTCAAATTTTATTACGGTTTTTGCAATTTGCAGGTCAAGTATCACGATCTAACTATGATTCGCGGCCATAACCAATATGGCTTTACAGAATTATAATCATTAGAATATGAATCAGAAGTATAAAAATTGCAAAAAACGTTGGTAAATTTGAATTTCGCGGGCTACCTTAGCGCATCCCCCTTAAACCAGATTATTTAAACTACATTAAACCACAGAGTACACTGAATACACATAAATCAACTACATTTACTTTATTTTATGCTAAAATTGTGGTGTACTTGTACGTACGGATAATAACAGAACGCAAATGTTCACTCTTTTCGTTCAATATGGTAATTTGTTCCTGGCAATATTGTTTAAAGTCTTCTTTAACTAAAGTGGCATTAAAAATGTCTAATGCTATCTAAAATTTGTTTGTGCAACTTCATTAAAGTAATGAATTCATTAGCGATAATGTTGCTTTATGTAATGAAGTGTTAATGGTGAGCTTTCTGCAACTGAGTGTCAAAGACAAAAACTATAATCTATTGTTGCACGACTACTGAGGGTTTAACGCGCATTGACAATAGAATGAAGTAGGTTACACTATTTTGAGCATAGAAAATAGCCTTTCTTCTTTAATATTGGCAGAGACAATAACATTTTTTTTTCTTCGTGTCGCTGGCACGACAGTTTTTCAGATCTTGGTGGCCCAAAACTTCGCCACTTCCACGGCGTCGTTGGCGGCAGCGCAGCGTTTGACATCCAGCCCCAAGTGGGAAGATGAAACCCCAACCTGGTTAAGTGGGGCTGCCGCGATGGAACGGCAACAGGGATGTGGAGCTACGTCGCAAACTGTGCTCCACCTGTTACCCTGCTCTCTGTGTCCCGAAACATGCACTCAAATAATATACAGGGTGTTTGGTGCATCGTGTGCCAAATTAAAATGGTCGACTGAAGGGGTCATCCGCTAGCCTTTCAGACCCCTTAACACCCCTCATGCTCTGTGGATTTTTTTTTATCGACTTTTTATTGTTTTCCAAAAAAAAGACCCAAATTTTACATTCAAATACAGATTTAAAAAAAAATATAAGGCGTAGACTCTGAATTTTAATTTTATTCCGATGTGTATTGTTTAAGAATACTTTTAAATACAAAATTAGTGATATTAGTCACCTAGTTTTTTTTTTAATTCACTCGCAAAGGTAAAACTTAAATTAAAGCTGTACATGTTACAGCTATTTATAAGGCTACAAAAAAAAAACCAAAAGCGACCGGGATCTTCCAACTCCCTCATTAATTCTCCAGTCTATCTTCTTTCTACTGATGTGCCACATGCCATAAAAGTATTTTAACAACTTTGTGAATTCGCTAGAATTGTGAATCAAGTCACATAAAACTACATTCCAAATTCTAATGAAAAAATATTTATTGCGGAACTGTTACTTGAGAAAGAGGTAAAATTTGTTTTCTCACTCTTTCACAGTAAAATCTATCTTCTATCTCTTTCTTGCATACCTTAAATCGGTTTGAACAAATCGCGCCGCCCGACCCGCCATTTTTTTAGTCGAGACATGACTGCCTCTGCTACCTAACGTGTGTGCTAGTTCACCATACTCCGCGATTCTTTTATTACTTTGTTATCGTTAAGTTTTGCTGGTTCTTGTTACATTTGTTTAATTTTTGTTGTTATTGTTAAACTTTGAGTTTTTTGTTATTGCAATGGCGACATTCTCTAACGAAGAATATGCGGACATCATGATGGCTTACGGAGCCGCTAATGGCGTCGCTCGTGCAGCGCAACGACTTTACCAGGAACGCTTTCCTGGTAGACGATTACCTGGCCGCAGAGTCTTCCAAGACACATACCGACGCATACGCGAGACTGGCAGTGTTACTTTTAATGAACCAAGGGGCCATATTGTGCGACATAATGTTGAAGTAGACGAGAGAATACTGGCACTTTTTGAGGAAGACCCTACAAGAAGCATTAGAAATGTGGCATCACATCTTGATATTTCAATATGGAAAGTGTGGAAAGTACTTCGTCAAAACAAAAAGCATCCATTCCACTACACTCCGGTGCAAGGTACGTAATTTTAAACTAACTTTAAACCCGTGCAAGCTTTGTTTGACCTTGCCTTTGTTTAGCAGGTAATGGGTATGGTATGGCGTCACTTCCAGGTAGTGAATCTATTAGCACGAACAGCGGGTCCTTTCTTGTGCAATTACTTATTGCCCAAGAGAAATTTAAAAGAGTTTTTTGTTTGTTGCAGGTCTTGAGGGTGGCGACTTTGAGAGACGAGTGGCTTTTTGTCGGTTTCTTTTACACACGGATGTGGATGATCCTGATTTTTTAAAAAGAATACTGTGGACGGATGAATCCAAATTTACCAAGGATGGGATCCTCAATTTACACAATTTGCACCACTGGACAACGAAAACGCAAAACCCACGTGTTAAAAGACAGAAATCTTCTCAAAGAAGGTTAAGTGTAAACGTTTGGGCAGGAGTGATTGGGAATCAGGTAATTGGACCGCATTACCTGCCCGATAATCTCAATGGCGAAGACTACCTGGAATTCCTACAAAATGACCTGCCCGAATTAGTGACCGATGTGCCCGTATTTAATGAACGTGTGCCCATTGTATTTCAAAATGACGGCTGTCCCGCGCATTGGCGATTGACTGTGAGGGAATATCTCGACAATGTGTTCCCCAATGCATGGATTGGACGCGATGGCCCTATTCCATGGCCGCCACGTTCCCCAGATCTAACTCCGTTAGACTTTTATGTCTGGGGACGTGCCAAAGAGTTGGTATATGCCACGGAGGTTCCAACTAGGGAGGTATTAGTTCAACGCATAGAAGCGGCATTCAATACTATTAAGGAGGAAATACGACTTCGTACAACAACTGTTGAAATACGAAACAGGTGTCGGGCCTGCATTCGCAACAGAGGCCAACAATTTGAGCAAGATTTGTAACAATGATTAAATAAATGTTAAAAATGCAATTTTGTTTTTTTATTTCAAGTAAATCCCACGAAAGATACAGATATGAGACACGAATTTACCTAACCATAAGAATGAGATAGCAGATTTATAGGTTTGACAGGTATCATTTAAGAGATTTTTTTTTAAATCATAATTTTGAATATTAGCCTTAGGTGACTCGATTCACAATTCTAGCGAATTCACAAAGTTGTTAAAATACTTTTATGGCATGTGGCACATCATTAGAAAGAGGATAGACTGGAGAATTAATGAGGGAGTTGGAAGATCCCGGTCGCTTTTAATTTTTTTTTGTAGCCTTATAAACAGCTGTAACATGTACAGCTTTAATTTAAGTTTTACCTTTGCGAGTGAATTAAAAAAGAACTAGGTGACTAATATCACTAATTTTGTATTTAAAAGTATTCTTAAACAATACACATCGAAATAAAAATAAAATTCAGAGTCTACGCCTTATTTTTTTTTTTAAATCTGTATTTGAATGTAAAATTAGGGTCTTTTTTTTGGAAAGCAATAAAAAGTCGATAAAAAAAAATCCACAGAGCATGAGGGGTGTTAAAGGGTCTAAAAGGCTAGCGGATGACTCCTTCAGTCGACCATTTCAATTTGGCACACGATGCACCAAACAGCCTGTATAATAAATAATTATAGTAGTATCTCATTCTTTGAAATTAGTTGTATTGTAAGCCCAAGTTCTGCAAGGGTGATTTTTTCCCGTGGCATTTTTTTTTCAACGTACTGTTTCAGTTTTAGCCCCTAGAAAATCCAATACTGTGTTTTTTCGAACCACTGCACTGAGTTGCACTCTGTTGGATTCTCAACGTTCGGCTTAACAAAGAGAGTTAAAAATCTAGTGCGCGTGCTGCCGCAATATTTTTACGTCCGTGCGTACGTGAGCTTAGTCTCAAAGTCTCAACCTCAAGAAATACAATTAGGAAATAGACAAAATTACTGTTTTCATATTTTTTTCATCAGCAACATCACTGACAACTTTTAAGCCTATTCGATAATTGTTTCCATTCAACCCAGGGCCTCAAGTCTGCTATTACAATAGTGTCAGAATGGTCGATCATTGATTTCATAATTGTTGATTTTGACAAGTTTAGTAATCTACTATTATAATGGCGTCATTATGACCTTCCAATGGTCGGCCACTACATTGGAAGAAATTGCATTTATTGGTAATCTCGTACATAATAAAAAGAAAGAAGAAAGAAAGAAAAATGGTTTATTCTGCACAAACAAGACACACTTTACAAAAAAAAAATAAAAATTGACAAAATACACACTCTAATACAAAGTAGCCAAATTGAAATCATATTTTAAGACTGATGTTTATATAATAACCAGAAATAAGAATAAGAAACAAAAATAAAAAAATAAAAGCCTATTATTCAAAACCTTAAAAGTTTGACAATGTTGTCAATTGCTTGATGTCAGTGTCATGTGTCAGGGCTAATAAAACGGGGGTTGTATAATGACAAATGAATGACAATTCTACTAATGAGTTTTATAATAATGGCAATACGACAATGCCATTATTATAACACAATTCTATTGCGAGAACAATGACCGACCAATGATCGACCATTATGAATTTAGCAGATTACGAACTTTTAGCAAAATGACAATGGCATGACAATGGGATCGTGTTGGAAAGACTGAATTTATAAAGATAACAGACTTGGGACCCAGGATACTGGATCTTCGTCAATCAGCCGCAGAAAAATATTCTCTCCCGACACAGCAAACTACTAAATTATGTATGTTAAGATACCACATCGCATGAATAACCTAAACACGACTATTTGCATAGTAATACATATGTGCCTACTAGGAATACACACGGACTCATTACTCATACATAATTATTATCTATGTGTCAGTTTGTGTATACCTGTTTTTATGTAAATGGCCCTGATGCTTGTCAGTACGTATCGTTTAATCATTTCCTTTAGCCAGAAGAGATTTTAGTGACTGAATTGCAAAACGCAGTGTAGGATTCTTCAGGTCAGGTGGAGTGACCAACTTGGATAGAAAGAAAAGAAAGAATTAGAAACATAAAAAACAAAAACAATAAAAACAAAGTAAAATAAAAACAAAGATATATTATCTAAATATATACTAAATATCAAAGAGATATATAGTATACAGGGTGTTAAAGAAACTGCGTGCCATAGCTTAGCTGAGGGTAGGTTCAGTCGCTCGCTCTGCTAGCCTTGTGATAAAACTGGAAAACTTGACATTTTAATTATTATGCATGATTTTATATACATATTGACATTGCAGAATATTGTTGTATACGAAAAGTATTGTATTTACTGCTTTAATTTATTGTGAATGTGAGCACTATGTGGGTAATTTTTTTCTCTTTAACTGTTTTCCTTTCTTTTCTTTTCTCAGTTAAGTTTTAATGATGGTCTGACATTTTGAGCGCTCTACGCGGCCTACCCAAATGTCCTTTTTTTGGTACTGTTCGTCGAGTCGTTGAGCTCCTTAAGTTTTGAGTTGAGCTGCACGATTACTGACAAATGCTTACACTGATTGGACAGGTCCGCTCAAACTTGCGTGGTTCTTTCCTCAAAAGACCATTTCAGACACGGATCTACATGGTCCTCACATGATCTGATTCCTCTGAACCTCAAGATTATGTCTGGACTTTAAAAGAGACTTTGACCCCTGAGTTTGTTTCGCCATTTCTTCTCAGGGGTAGTCAGATAGGAAATGTCGGCTACATCTAGATTTTGTTTTTTATATGACGTGTAAAAGTGATTTTAATATCCTATTTTCAGAAGAAACGATTTCATTTCATTTCTTTTCAGTAAAGATAAAGGAACCCACCAAAAAAAAAAAAAATTAAACAAAAAGAATAGATATTGCAAGATCAACCTAATTTAGTACTTACCTACTAACTTAAAATCGCAATAGTTTAGAATTAAAATTATTTTATTTGACAGTCCTAAGCCCGTTAAAGTACGAAGACTTAATTTCTTTTTTGGTTATTTATATTTTTGTTGTTTTTTTAAAGTTCCGTACCAAAATGGTAAAAAGGAATCCTTATGGTGAGACTAAGTCTGTCTATCTGTCTGTCACACCTGGTTAACTCAAGAACTACTATTGCTATCAACTTGAAATTTAGAATAGTTTTAGATGACGTTTGCCCAACTATTTTGCAAACAAGAAATATATTTAAAAAAATATACCTTTTTTGTAAAAGGGACTGAAAGGGAGTCTTAAAAATTTGATGTGGGGCTACTAGTTCTCAAACATTTTTTTTCTTTTTTTAGGCAGCATAGTTTCCGACTTTTGATGAAAAATGTAAAAAATAATACCGTCCCCCCCCCTCTTATCTCCGAAGTTTGCAGAGATAAAAATCTGAAATTATTCTATATGATAGAAGCTTATGTAAAGATTACAAGGAAAAATAAAAAGATATCTCTAAATAGCACAGTTTTTCAGAAATCATCAAACATCATATATTCGTACGGAACCCTCGGTGCGCGAGTCCGACTCGCTCTTGACCATTTTTTTTCCTGGGTTCCTTTATCGATACTGAACCTACCCCTAAGCTATGGCACGCAATTTCTTTAACACCCTGTATATTTAGAAAGAGGATAGAGATGGATGAAAGTTGCCAAGGATCGATTTAGAGGCCAATGTCCAGTAGTCTCTCCGATCTTACGATAAAGAGAAACGGACAATTAAATAGAGAGATAAGTATTTCGTCGTGCATCTGATACTGACCTACCGAGGGACAAAGTGATATCCCAAAGCAAAGATGATTATAACAGAATGTTAATCAAATCAAATCAAAAGTCATTTATTCAAACTAGGCTGAGAATCAGCACTTTTCGAACGTCAAAATTACATGAGACAGTCCCCCAAAAACGCCCACCCTTCACCACTTCCTAGTGCTTTAGCTGGGAAGAAGAAGTGGCGCAACAAACTCCCCAGCAGCACAGCTGTCTGTTCATTTAAAAACTTGAATCTATACAATAATAGATTGACCCAGAACTTTAAAGTAGATCCACAATGGTAGCCAGCGAAATTCAAATGTTGTGTCATAAAAGGCGACTAAGGGACTTACTAGAGAATGGGCAGCGTTCTCTATGCATTTTAACACCATACTGCGATCGTCAACCCGCCTGCCAAGCGTGGCGATTATGGCAACCCCCCCCCCCCCCCCACCCCTTTAGGGGAGGCCTATGTCCAGCAGTGGACTTATTTCGGCTGAAATAATGATGATGATGATTTACATTTTACAGAATTATAATCATTAGAATCATTAATACATCTCTCTAAGTCAGATTTGTTCCATAAGACTTTTCCATAAGAGATTTGTAACATACAATAACGTCTAAACGTAGTGTTCTGACTTCGTGAAAAAATCATATGCCAAAGAACTACCTCTAAACTTCCCTATCAGACCACAAAATGAATAGCTCTGAAGAAAAACAACATAAATCATAGCCTTCGGTACTTTACACTACACTTCGGTACTTTCCACTAGAGGTAGGTACCGATAACCAGTTTAATGAACAATTCCGCATTGTTCTGGTTGCAAGTTTGTTTGTTCGTTAGTTAGTGCTTTGTGCAATCGGGGTAGGTAGGAACTCTGGTTCATTATCATGATTACAGAATGTCAACGTTTATGAAGGGCTGAAGAGAGGTAGTGTTGGAAAAGCTACTATGCCAGGTGGAAAATCATGTAATGGTAGGTAGTTACTAATGGGGTCGGCGCAATATGTTTGTTCCCTCCTGTACCTGTGAGCCATCATCATTGACTACCTTTTTAAACGACTTCCAAAAAGGAGGAGGTTCTCAATTCGGCTGTATGTTTTTTTTTTTTTGTATGTTTGTTACGCGATTACTCCGTCAATTATGAACCGATTTTTAAAATTCTTTTTTTGTTTGAAAGGGTATACTCCCGAGGTGGTCCCATTGGCACCAAATCAGAATCTGATGAGGGAATCCTATGGAAATCGAGGGAAACCCTCAAATTTTATATGCAAACTTATAGCGATTTGGGTATTTTTTATAGTAACTCGTGCATTTTCTCTCGGAAAGCACCATTTGGTGAAGTGGAACTAATGATGGAGACCACAGATGGCCACCGGAACAATATAATAATGAGTACCTATTTAACGGGTTGCGATTAAGCAATTTATGCTCGTCACTATGCGTTAATGGTGATTGGCAGTTCTCCTGGTTCTTACCAGGAGAACTCCTCAACAATCAACGTCCCAGCATCGGGAAAAGCAATATTTTATAAAAGGTGATGAGCAGTTAACATAAGGCTATTGTAACTTAGATAAATTCAAAACTGACCCACTAAAAAGTGAAAAATAAAAAACTTTTTACAAAAAAATAGTAACCGACTACCAAAAATAACACTACAAAGTGAAAAATAACTTTAATTTCGGAAGTCGGTGTCTTTGGATCTGTATTTGAGTTTTTTGCCACCGACTTCCGAAATTAAAGTCATTTTTCACTTTGTAGTGTTATTTTTGGTAGTCGGTTACTATTTTTTTGTAAAAAGTTTTTTTCCATAATTATCATCCCTCACACACTCCTTAAAATTTTTCTATGTTCTCTTAGTTTATCTGTTAAAATAGAAATTATTATTAACGTGTATGTAATTCTTTGCAGAAAAAACATTTCAGTCATAGCCCCATTTATATATTTTCAATATTGAATAACCTAGAGACTGATCAATATGGAATATTTAATTCATCCCATAATAAGTAGAATATGTAATATATATAAATAACAAAAGGTATTTATAAAGCAGGGGTGAGTGGAAACGCCGGGAGGGGACGCCCTAGAAGGACATATAGTGACCAAATTGGTGATGTTCTTCAGAAAGGTCAGGTGCGTAGTACTCGCAACCGGCGCGCGTGTATGACTAGATGTATGAACGTAGGCGAAGCAAAAGGAGTATGTAAGGAGAGTAGTAAGGTGGCGTTCTACGAGTATAGTTTCTTCCTACCCCCATGGGAAGAAGGCGTAAGTTTATGAATGTGTATGTATACATTTTGAAGCAAAATGTCACGTTTGAACTCAATAACAACGTCAATATTATCAAAATCGCACAGAATCTGCAAACATTCTTACCTAAAACCTCTCAAATATAACAGACTAGTAGACAACTTAACAGCAACAACAGAAGGAGTCTCGGACACCTAATCTCAGAGAGAGATCAACAAGCAATTCATCATTTCACGATCTTTTATAACAATATCGGAACGAAGCGAGTTTCCTACAGCCATACTTAAAAAAATACAAATAATAGACGCAAAATCGCGGCGGCCTAATGGATTCCCCGGTTGAGATTCCATGTTTTATTTTCGCATTTTTGCTATAGTTATCGTGAAATGGGTTTCGTGTTTTTATAAAACATGGTGGTCGAATATTTAAAGCACTGAGAAAACTGACGCTATACCTAGGCTCGTATTTATAGAGCGCTACTCGGTACTCAAGCATTACTTAAAACTAGATTCAAGCCATTGGATTGGTGGAAACTAGTCCTAAGGGGACGATAACCGACTTTTAATGATTTTATACTGAAGATCACGTCTAAACGTAGTGTTAATGATTTAAAAAAAATTAAATTATAAATTAGAGCATTTTCTCAATAACTTAATATGTGAATATTTTAGATTATGTTTATATTACATAGTGAAATTAATTTATAAAGTTATGTCTAACGCGGTTAAAAACTGAAAAAGGCGCAAAATCTACCGAGCGTATTTTTCTGAAACCTTCACCAATTTAAAGATAATTTAATTATCAATCTTTTAGTATACGCGTTTTATTAAAATAACTTTTGTTTTGTGTATAATAAATCAATAATGCGTCAAATTGGGGACAGCGCTCCTTCATGGGCGAGTCCTATTACTGGCTGAACGTACGACGCTTTGCGTGAGCTTAGTGTAGAACACGCAAGCTAACCATTCAAGGTCACTGGCATATATCTGCGTCTTAAGTAATGTTTGAGTACTGAGTAACGCTCTATAAATACGGGGCATAGTATGCTAAAAAGTTCAGGATTACTTTCTTTCCTATGTTACGTTGGTAGTAGAATATGCCGATTCCCGATGGGATTCTACGAACACACAACCCTGGTAGTAAAGATCCGGAAGAGCTACCTTCGCTGTACTTAGGTCATCCAAGACCAACCGCCAAAGATGAGAATAGAGTTGTAGGAAAAACATCACCTGCCACCACGCAACTTCGTCCAGCTACAGGAGACTTGCCACCCGGACGTGACCTACAGTGGCCTATATGGAAAACGATCAATCGCGGCGAAAAAGCTGACCCGAGTAGGCCGCTGCAAACACAATCTAGCGAAATGGGGGAATAGTATTATTACGCGTCATGTCCGTGAACGGGCGCCGTCAGTTGAGACTGGTAATTTCTTAAGTGCAGGGCTTATTTTTGATCATATATTATGTTTTCTTTTTTTTTACATTGTTCTCACATATAGAACAACAACAAGCAACAGCAACAAGAATAATATTCCCAGGATTTTGTAATATCTTGATTTAAAGGAACATAACTTGCGAAATGTGGGTGTAATATAGGTACACCTCTACCCAACCCTTCGAGGAAACAAGGCGTGATATTATGTTTGTTGATATTTAAAAGAGTGCTCTTGGAGTTTCTTGCTCATTCTTCTCCATGTAGTTCTACTTTTTAGCTTAAATTTTCTGACTAACTGACCGACTCTTTGACAATTCAAAAGTGTCTGATGGTTTGAGTTTGAGTTTATTGACCCAACCGATACCCTGGGCGAATACAGTGGTCCTGACTAAACCGTGTTTCGTATGTTGGAGTGTCGAAAGTATCCATACCTACACCTGCACTTCTGGGTCCAACTCATCGAACATAACAACATATATTCACTCCTCTTGCTCAAAAAGTCCGTCATTTTATCGTACCAGCAATAGCATATCTTCCTTTAGGGAAAACGTTTTTTTTTCTCGAATTACAAATTGAACTGGTGACCGTAATTTATTTTACAACAGTGAAAATGTCATCATGTAGTGAGAATGGAAACCCGTAAATTTGCAGATGGAAGGGAAAGGAAAAGAAATAATTCTCAATCTCTTGCCGTATTGTCTGTGTATTGGATTATTTTATTTTCTCGCAATCGCAGTGAAAAGTATAGTGTAACACACGGCGCTAAAAACCCATTATAACTCGGTCGGGAGTAAAACTACCTCGTATATAATGGGTAATTTTAGCCCCTTGTATAACAATATACTGTTTACTTTGCCATCGACTCAAAAGGAAGAATAAGTAGGATAATAGTATAAGAAACAATACGTGTATTGTTGCCGTGAAGATTTAAAAAACACTTAACCCACAGAAGGATTACGGCTAAAGCATCAACCATTCTCCGAAATAAGTACTTGACAAATCTAAGCACTGAGTAAAAGAAAAATAAAAACCCAAAAGAAAACAAGACAATCTGTCGAATTCCAAAAGCACAATTGACAAACTACACAAGTAACAAGAAATAATAAAAGAAGTAGCTAAAACAAAACTAAGTAGCTTTTTACAATTTCAACTCACTGCATACGAGTAGAAGGCGTAGTGGGCACTGAGTAAAGAAGGAGGAGGAATTAAAAAATAAATTAAAAAACACAATCTGCGTTTCTAAGATAAGTGTCAGCATTTAAAAGCTGCTGCAATATGCAATAAATCGTATATTTTTATAGCTTCCGCTCTTTTCCACGTATTAAATAACATCTACTTACAACATATTATGTATGAGCAACCAACGATAACATATTACCTTTCAAAGTAATTGGTTCTACCTCAATAAAAACACCTTATAATATTTCTACGACACGTACATAAAGGAATATACTCTTTTCTCTAATTATTTCAGACCCTTTTTTTTTTTTTTTTTTGGTGGGAAATCATCAAATAACTTCTCCCGCTCTGGGCGGAGCGAGAGGGAGTGTCAGACTTTTACTGACTAAAACCCACCGTGTTCCTTCAGATGCCTGTGTGCCAGAGTCACGATATCCCTTTCGGACAGGCTCGTAACCCTGGCAGGCATTGGCCCTTTCGGACCCCGTCAATTGGTGCTGACGTCTCTTTGAGGCGCGCGTGGAACACAACGCGCCGTCGACCCGGGCCTGGTCCTTATCGGACGGCGAGCTACCCATCGCTCACCGTCCGCAAGCCCGCGCCTACGGTGGCCGGGAATCGGCCTGCGATTCCCGACGCCCAGGGCGTCTCCTGCGGCGACTTAGGGCGGAAGGGCGGGCACCCTGCCTCACCCTCATGCGCTCCGCCTCCTCCTTCGCGAGCATTACTGTTTCGCAGAAGGAGGTGACGGCCTCCCATGCACTCTCGCTCCGAACCATGGCCTGAACCAGGGCCGGACGCGAGAGATCGTCGCCGCCGATCGCCTCCGTGAGGACACGGCGGTGCTCCGCCCAAGCAGGGCAGACCTCCACCGTATGCTCCACCGTGTCCTCCGGGCGATCCACACAGTGGTGACACCCGGGCGTTTCCTCCCGCTTTATCCTGAACAGGAACCTCCCGAAACAACCGTGTCCGGTGAGGACCTGCGTCAGGCGGAAGGTGAGGACGCCGTGGCGCCTCTCTAGCCACTCCTCAAAGAGGGGACTTACCGCCGCAATTGTGGCGTGCCCAGCACTGGGTTGCGACAATCG
The DNA here is from genome assembly GCA_948098905.1 of Tiliacea aurago. Taxonomy (NCBI): domain Eukaryota; kingdom Metazoa; phylum Arthropoda; class Insecta; order Lepidoptera; family Noctuidae; genus Tiliacea; species Tiliacea aurago. The sequence continues at coordinate 25,175,934 of OX402581.1, read as the reverse complement.
CACTTTCCATGTCGCCATGAGATCCTGCCGGAGCTCCGTCCGCTGTGCCGCGATTTGTTGCGGCAGCGGAGTTTCACCCCGGCGTTTCGCCTCTTCGCGCCACACCCACATGTGCGCGAGGACTTTCGCCTCCAGATCCCATGGCGGCAGTCCGGCAAGGAGGCTCGCCGCCTCACGGGAGACCGTGCGGTAACCCCGTACCAGCCTGATGGCCATGACCCTTTGGGACGCGTTCAACCGCTGGGCTGGTCGCAGCCTCAGTGAACGCGCCCACACCGGTGCCCCGTAAAGGGCCATGGACCGCACGATCCCCGCGTAGAGCCTCCGGCAGGAGGCGTTTGGACCCCCCAGATTGGGCAGGAGCCGCTTCAAGGCAGCCCCGGCCCGCTCCAGTCTGGGAGCCAAACGTCGGAAGTGCTCGACGAAGTTCCACCGGCTGTCGAGGACGAGTCCCAGGTACTTCATCGTCACCTCGACGCCGATGTGAACCCCTCCCGCCGTTATCTGGGAACCCGACAGTGGCGCGTTCCGAGGACCATAAAAACACATGGCCTCGGACTTGTGCAATGCCACCTCGAGTCCCAATTGCCGGATCCTATCGACGATTGTCGCAACCCCACGTTCCGCCAGTTCGGCCGCCGCCTGATGTGAGCTCCCCTGTGCCAGGACCAGCGTGTCGTCAGCGTAGCAGACTACGCTGACGCCACTGGGGAGGTCAGCGCGCAGCACCCAGTCGTACCCGATGTCCCACAGATGCGGCCCCAGAACCGATCCCTGTGGGACACCGCACGACATCTCTCGCCGGTTCCACTCTCCTTGGTGACCGGGGTAGATGACGGCCCTGTCCGTCAAATAGGCCTCGACCACGCGACAGAGGTAGGTCGGCATCCGGTGATACCGAAGTGCCTCCCTGATGCAGCTCCAGGGCAGGGTGTTAAACGCATTGGCGATGTCAAGAGACACCGCCAAGACGACCCCACCCCGGGCCACAGCATCCCCCGTCGTGAGGGCTCGAACGCGCATGATGGCATCCACCGTAGAGCGCCCCTTGCGGAAACCAAACTGGCTCTCCGCCAAATCCGGCCCCACCCGTACCAGCCGCCCGACAAGGCGGTCTGCAATGACTCTTTCAAAGAGCTTGCCCACCTCGTCGAGCAGCACGATGGGCCGGTAAGCGGACGGAGAGTCCGCTGGGCGCCCCGGCTTCTTAATGAGGACCAGTTTCCCCGTCTTCCAACGAAGTGGGAACTGGCCCCTCTCCATGCATGCGCTTAGGAGCCCCCTTAGTCGAGGCCCGAGAGCCTCTGAGGCCAGAACCCAGGCTTTTCCAGGCAAGCCGTCGGGTCCTGGGGCGGTATTCTTGGCATTCAGGCTTCGTACCGCCACTCTCAAATCTACCTCGGTCACCTCCGAAGCATCGTCGTCGTCGTCGGCGGTGTGGTCCGCATTGGGCACCGCAGGAGGCGGAGCCATGGGCGGGGGAGTATGTTCCCCTCGCGAAGGGAACAGAGCGCTCACCACGTCCTCCACGAGCTGGGGCCGGAGACTCTGCGTCAGCGGGGGAGCCCATGGGCGGAGTTTATCCCGCACCATATTATAGGGGCGTCCCCACGGGTCTCCGTCGATGATCTCCAGCGACTGCTCGCGGGAGAGACCTCTGGCCCGCTGGATCTCCTCTTGGAGGGCGTTCTTCGCCGCTCTGTAACCCTCGTACAGCTCCGCCTGAATGGCTACCGTATCCGGAGGGCGGATACGGAGCCTGCGGTGCCTGGCATACCGGCGTCGCGCAGCAACGCACGCCTCGCGTAAAGCGGTCAGCTCGCGCGACCACCAGCACACCTGGCGCCGGGCACGTCCGGGCTGGACCCGGGGCATTGCCACGTCACAGATGTTGGACATGGCCTCCCGGAACCACTCCGCCTCGTCGTTGATGTCGGCAGGCCTGTCCGATGATGACACCCAGGCCTGCACGATCGAGGCTTCCAGGAGGAGCTCCCGGTCCAGCTGCTTCAGCGCCCACCGCGGACCACTCGGGGCCTGTCGGACCGGCGCGCTCGAGGTCGGGGCGGAGACGTCAAACCGGATGTACCGGTGATCGGAGTATGTCTCCACCCTCTCCATGACGCGCCAGTCGATGACACGCGGCTACAGAGCGGGGCTGGCGAACGAGATGTCCACCACAGATTCACCCCGCATCCGCACACACGTGCGGACAGAACCCCGGTTTAGGACGACCAGGCCTGTCTCCAGAGCCCAGTCCTCCACCATCCTGCCCCGTGTGTCCGTATACCGGGAACCCCAAGCCACGTTTTTGGCATTGAAGTCCCCGAGGACGAACACGGGGAGGGGATGGTACCCGACGACGACGACTCTCAGCTCCCGAAGGGAGTTGTGGAACTCGGCGAGAGTTCGGTTCGGGGAGAAGTATACTCCTACCACGACAATCTCCCCGAACCGTGCTGCTACGCAACCCTGTCCCCTCTTGACGGCCTCGAGGGACAGGGTACCGGCGGCGGCCGACGAAATTAGGGTCACTGAGCCGCTCAGGTCCTCCACCCAGTCATCCCTGGGCGGAACATAGTACGGCTCAGCGACCACGGCGATGTTAATCGACCACTGCGCCATGCTCTGGAGCAACAGATCCTGAGCGGCGGCGCAGTGGTTGATGTTCGCCTGGAGGAGGCGTAATGGGGCCATTTATTGGCAATCCATTTGAGCTTCCTCCCGGGCCCCCTGAGATGGCCCTGCCGCGGTGTTAGCGGCGGTGACGACGGTAGAGGCGGCAACGGCGGCTGCAATGGTGGCGGCTGCGGCGGTGACGACGGTTGTTGAGGGCTTGCCCCTTCCCTTGGGTTTGGGGGGGGGAGCGCAGGCCTTACCTCCAGCCCGGTGATCGGCCGGCTTGCCAGCCGCCGCACATGCAAAACAGTGCGGCGTGGCATCACAAGAGGCGGCCTTGTGACCGGGCTGACCACAGCGGAAGCAGTGGTCGCTGCGGTCCACCTCTGAGGTGCAGCATACTCCCACGTGGTGACCCACCCGGCAGCGGAAACACCTCAGAGGTCTGGGTTCCAGCAGTTTCACCTGCGCGGATACCCAGCCCACCCGGAGCCTTCGGCCCTCCCCGGCTATTTTTTGGGCCACCGACACGGGGCAGCTCACCGTTATGGTTTGCATGCCCGTGGTGTCAGGACGGATGGTGCCTGCCCGCACCTGCTCGGCAGAGCACCCCCCAGTCCTAGCCACGGCGGCCACAACGTCGTCCGCCGTCACGCAGTCGTCCAGGCCCAGGATGCGCATTTCAGCGGACTTAGTTGGTCTGGAAACTCGGACCTCCTCCGCATCGAGGGACGCCCTAAGTCTTTCGGCCAGGGCGTCAGCGGTCGGGCCGCTGGCCGCACCGGGGATCTCGAGCATCCGGGCCCCCGTTGCCGTCACCTTCATTCTGAAGCCCTCGGTGACACCGATCTCCTCGAGGTTGACCGCCTTCCACGCCTTGGTGAGCACTTCGCGGTACGACACGCCCCTCTTTTCCGCTTCCGGCTGTAGTGTTATCACTACGGCTGCGGACTTCGGGGCGCGGAGCCTACCTGCGGCGCTACGCTTCTTGCGTTGCTGCCGCCTCTCCTTCTTTTTGGCCGCCCTAGCTGCCTTTCCCGCCTTCCTGCTCTCCCCAGCTACCTGCCATTCGGCATCGGCCGTAGAGGAATTTGGGGGCGGAGGCGGGGGCGACCCTCCTGCCGCGACGGCGGGGACCTTCACCTTCTGCGCAGCCGTCCCACCCTTCTTGGGCTTGGGCGGCGCCTCTTTCGCCGGAGGCGCGGGTTTGGCCGCGGCCTTGGCCGCAGGCTTAGCCGCAGGCTTAGCTGCAGGCTTAGCCGCGGGCGTGACCGAGGCAGCCACTGTGGCGGCAAAAGTGGCCGGCCTGCTCGCCGCTAGCGGTGGGCGAAGGACAATTCCCTCCAGTACAGAGAACCGGCTGCTGAGTGCAGCCAGCTCCTGCCGCACCAGGGTCAGAACCCGGTCCTCCGCCGGCAAGGGCAGGCCTTGCCCATGCTGCGCTCCCCCCTGGGGCACCTCCCGGGGTCCAGCTCCTCGGAGCTGGGCCAGGTCCGCTCGGAGCTCCTCATTCTCCTTTCGGAGAAGCTCCATGGCGGCTGTCAAGCGGCCAAACTCGTCTGACGAAGGCCCGGCTTGAAGGGCTTTCGCTGCCGTCAAAATGGAGGCCGTGGCAGTGGGTACGATCTTGTCCTTGGAGGACTGTATCCTCTTCAAGGCCACACCCCTGATCGCGGCTACCACGACCTCCTCGAAGCTACTGGCCGCTCCCTTCACCTTGGAGCTGCCAGCGGCTTCCGGCTCACCACCCGAGGACTCGGAGAGGGCCGCCTTGCGGCTGGTCTCTCCGAGTTGAACCTCCTGTTCCATCGGTTCTTGGGTGGTGAGCCCTCTGCCTACCCCCCGTTTCCGAGCTCCGCCCCGGCTGCTGATTTTTTTGCGAGCCGTGTTTGGTCCATCTTCAGAGGACGACCCCTGGCCGTCCCCTGGTTTAGAGCGCTTGAAGAATTTACTCTTCCCTGCAGCCCCCTCATCAACGCGCGCCAGGCTCTTAAAAGAGCCCTTCGCGCCCTTCGCGCCAGATGCGGCGTCGGACTCCGACTCCGCATCACTCCACTCCTCTCCTACGTCTTCTGGTTTTTGGTTTTTTTGTGTTTCATTTTCCATTCTTATTCCCACGAGTGTGGGGGATCTAAAAAGTCATTCCTAGGGTTACCCCCTGTGCCTAGGTAAGTGTGACATTTGTAACCCAACCCAGGGATTCCACTGGTCCCTGGCTGGGGGTGCGCTAACGACTGATGCGCCACCTATAACTACAAGTTACAGATGACACTACCCGCGCACCAAAACTTGGTATTAGAGGAATTTTTTATAGAGGTTTACATCCTCGCGATCCGGGCGACCAAGCCAAGATCCTCGTCCCGTTCCGAGTCACAAAACATGACCGTGATCTCTTTCCGGATTACGATTTCGACGCTGCTAGCTCGTTGGCAGGGTGAGTGCACAACGAGCACCGCCCCAGCTTCTCCTAAATGGAGAAACGTCCTCCTGTTTTGGCCGATATTGGGCCCGTCCTTCGCGGACTATCCCGTCCCCGACTAACCTAACTTACCCTAACCTAATTATATGTGCATTTTTATTCTAACTCTAAACTTATAATATTTAACCTATCTTAATTATATTTACATAATATATATACAATATATATAAATATCTATCCTAACTTAACCTAACCAGTGGGCTCATCCACCGCGGACTGTACCGTCCGCCTTCCCACTCTGGGTCCGCTCGACCTCCCTCTGTTAACAGAGGGGGGAGTGGACGACCGCCGATTGGCCTCACGAGACCCAAGAGCCCTAGGCTCTCCCCCCCACGCAGAAATCCGCCGCAGTCAATACCCTCTCCGACATGGAGAGACTATTGGCCGCGCCCAGGGTGCACCGGCCCGACGACTGCTCTTTCCCCCGAACGTGTTCGCAAGGAACGAGCAGCAGTCAGGCACACGAGGAGGTTTTCTGCACGCACCCCAATTATTTCAGACCCTGATTTCACGAATAAGAACGATAACACAGCTTAGTGGCAAAATAAAGCAAATCGAAATTCCACGATAAATCCATTTCGCACGCAAAAGAATTCGAGAGAGCTTTAAAATGTAAAAGAACCTAACAACGTTCAGTCAGATCGAATAAAATGAAATCTATAAAACTTTAGGATATCCTCTCAATGGTAATTGTCTTGAAGGCATCTCGCAGCCATCTCGCTGGCACGTCCTTGAAGTTGAGTGTCCTGTACAAAGGACGACAAATTAATAGCATACTAAAGATGCACTGGAACTTAGTCCAATCCTTTCTTAAACTTCGAATGAGCGAAATGTACTATTGAAATAAATTTTCACAAGGGAACCAAGAACAGAATGAAATTGTGCGATTCTCTTTTTTGAGAATAAAACTGGTGTCTCGTTGCTCTTTTGTGGAGACTACACACGGCAGCTTAGTATGGCGGACATAAAGCTCTGGTCAGTGGTAATTGAAAACTTTATTACCTTGTTTAGTCATCAGTTTACTCGGCCTATCAATTTGCTACTGGACATAATAGATTCCTAAAAAGGGAGGTAATGGCATAGTCATTTTACCAAGGAATTGGTTTAGCGTTCGCAGACCCCGTCTTAGCACTTAGGGGTATTTGAGCTGGGCCGTAAAATAACCATTCCGTCAACTATCTCGTAACTTTACACTGGTATTCACTTTCGTTGTCTACTTTATGTAGATGTCAGAACTTCTATTATCACTGCAGTAGATAAGCACTTCTGCAGTAGCAATGCAAAATCGTATAGCGATAATAAAAAGTACTTTTCTGGCAAAGAAAATCCTGAAAACTGACTAAGTAATTCGCGAAGACAAAGATCAACAGCGTTCGCTTGTTTGCCATTGCGAATCTAACTGCAGACCGCGATGAATATGGAAATATAAAGAGCAAGCATGAATTGGGAAGTCAATATTTACTCTTTTATTTTTACAGCCTGTAACGTTGATAACAAAGAATGTTGCTGCGGCCGTTAGGTAGGTATAGTGAACTGCTACAATATTTTACGCATATTAGTCGCACATGTTATATATACATTTTCTCGTTACGCTGCATACTCTAACAATTATTACTAGAGTACTGGCACCGTGCCACGAAAATTATTGAGTAGTTTGTGTTTAAAATTAATTTATTATGTTCTCTGTACCTTTGCTGAGAATACGCAAAGTTATACAAGGGAGTACAAACAAAAGGCCCGTTTCACAGTCGATAAGTACGTACCTCTACCTTATACATATTCAATAATGAATAAAAAAGACTTGAGTAGTATGAAATTATCCGGTAGATATGGTGAAACATGACATATGAAGTTAGAGCTAGTACAGTTAATTTACCGTTTATATACCGGTAATATGACATCATTCCGACAATTTTAAAATTTTACTTAGATGAAGAGTATTAATTAAATAAACCCTGGTATCGAGAAGGCCCTTATTTCGATTTTAAAGCAACATCGATATAGGTTTTTCTTTTGAACATAAAGATTTAACAGTAAGTATGCTAAAGAGATCGTTAAATGTTCATCGTTCTGGTTCACCGAACGTTCAGCCGGTATATCTCATGCATAATAGCGGTTTTCTCATCTCGATATTCATCTGCCTTTCCTTTTATATCAGCGTTCTGTTTCGATTTTACGAGTTCCGTCCGAGAGCCGCGCGGCGTCAATGAGCGGGATGTAAACCGCTCGGATATCCATCAAAAATTAGCGCCGGGCAATATTGTACTTTATGTCGAAGCAACAGAGATTGTTATGATAAATTGAGGTGAAGTTAGAAGTTGGTCGATCGACAATAAGTCTTGTTTTGGCATTAAACCGCGATTTTGACTCAAAAGGGTCGCTGAATGGTTGGTTCCCTTTGATTTTGACATCCGGTGCACGTGAACGATTATTCTTTCGTAGCCTTCAAATAGCAATAAAAATATTGAATTTTCAAACGCAGGGAGCGAGATTAATATCGTCTGGGTTATTGTCTTGAAGGGTCTTTCGATTTATAGAACGTTTATTTTTTGTTTTTGTATGACATAATGTGTTCGTTTGTTTGCTTCCGAAGATTAATCGTGTTTCAAACGAGGAAGCTATTTCGGTTTTAATTGCTTATTTACGTATCAAGTTTGTTTAAATGAAGCTATTAACTACTGTGTAATTGGAATACAAATTGATTTACAGAAAAGTTTTACCATTCCCAGCGAGTATCTGAGTTAACGAGAATTTTCAACGGTAAACGGCATACAATTCATACAGCGAGCATCAATCATTTACCACGATGGTCAATTATAAATACATAGTAATCAATGATGTATAATGGCTGAAATATTATAATTTCCACATAAGATCTGGGTGTTAAATTAAAACATGCTCCATACATCAACCATGAGACTTCGTGCAAGAATATCTAATACATGATGAAGATGATGAAAAGGATAGAAATTATGATTGTGACCCTAGAAATTCTTAAAATTCAAAACATTCAGCAGCAATGGTACAAAACACTCACTTATAAATATTTGCAGAAAACACCAGAACAATCAACACAAATTATTCCACAGAAACGAAAGCATTTGGTATAACAAATCAATTGGCATATCTGTATGGGGCCAAAGATTTACCTGCAACAAATAATCTAGCTGCAAGCTAAACTAAGAACAACGGTCGGAAACACAATGCTAAGGTCCAAACAGTAACAATTGGTTAGATTTATATCAGATCGTCACGCCTATGCCTGGAGTCACAAAACTTACTGCCAAGTGAACTATAGTGCACTCACAGTTCACTGGCTTCTGTACCCCAAGTGTAAATTTGCAAGAGAGTAAACTTAACTATTTCGTTTGCGTTAAAATTTGACCGATAGATCATAATGCTAAGAGTATAAGAGTGAGAATAAAAATCTTAACGCAAACGCGCTAGTTACGTTTACTCACTTGCAAACTTACACTCGGGGTACAGAAAATGATTCAAGTATGTTACTATTTATCAGGCCCAGATCTGTTTCTGGACCAGGTATTTTGAACTGAATAGCCTTTCGTCCAATGTATCTTACCGCCAAACTATTAACGGAAGCTAGTTTGTCCACACCATCATTTAATTGTACAGTAGTGTAAAAAAACGTACTTTACCATCTTTTGGTGCTTGTACACCAGTGGAAATTATTACAAACAACTTAAAAAAGAGTCTCTGTTGGGCCGTTTTTTTATCAGCACGAGCGTTTAATCTGTTGAAATTTCCAAATTCTGGGAATGTTAAACACCCACATTCCAAAATTTCGCTTTCACCTGCTAAAGAAAAACAACATAATAATTAGCATAACAAATCGATCACCGCTTCGTTCCTAAATACATTTTTTGTTGCAACAAATGATTTAGGAGTAATCGAAAAAGTAAAAACAATACAACTTCTTTAGCTCGGAGCAAAAGTAAAAGCAATCGAACTAGCCTCAGAAGAAATTGAAAGAGAAAGTATATTACACGAGCGAACAGAAATTGTTCTCTTTGATTAAAATACTTTTACAGTAACAGTGAGCGAAGACTCCTTATCAATCGGAACGAGTATGTAAAAAAAGATGGCTGAAAACCGATTGAGTTCTATTGGAAGTCGGCTTCAAATGCAATTGTTCCGTGGTAGAAAAATGTAGTACTTACTGAATTGATTTTAAACGGTTTTATGATAACGAGTGCGATCCTTAGCGTAAATCTCAATATTATAAGAGATACTTTACTAAAATCACTATCAAAATGTAGGCGTATATATTCATCATCTACAAAGTTCGTCAGTGATTCATCTGTTATCTTCCTAACCAATGTAAATCTCCAGACATACTTTAGTTTGATTCATACATCCCGATATTACTCAAACACACTCATTACAAAACATTAACTCCGCAAGCTTATAATTAGCAATACGATATTTCGTAAGTAATTCATGCCACAAGATCAACCCACTTGTAATTTAAAGAGCAACATTAAAAGATTAATTTACTTTAATTCGTATGAAATCCAACTTGATTGATTTCATACGAATTAGAAAACAGACAGACATAAAGAAATTAACGGATAAAGTTTAACCAGTGACACGGACTTACGCTTAATGATAACCAAAACCGCTGTCCTAGATACGTCACTGGCTTTCTGAATCAACTTATTTATTACAAACAGGCGCTTGGTCAATCAGCAAGTGGTTATTGTAAAAAAATATGAACGCAAATATCGCTTTTATGTTTTGGACTGTAGAGGTTATTTTCTGTTACGTTTATATTGACGACATCATGATCTGTGGAGGCACACAAAAGCATCTTTCAAATGTAGCATGATTATTGATCTTTATCTCGGTATACGGGGCCCAACAATTCGACATGCATTATTTATGCTCGAAGGGAGACCGTTTATTGAAATAGTACAACACAAATGTAAGTATGACGCTTTCCTCGCTATCGCCACTGATCTAAACATTTCCGTAATGTCCCATTAAAATGTTCTGAACTACGATGCGGGCATTGGTTATGTAGGCAAATTGTTCTTTGTTTAAGAATGCTTGATTTTCAATTTTATAATGTAACCTCTTTTTTATTGAATTGTTTTATGGGTTTAACAGTAAAAGTTTAAAAAAAATCGTATTCCGAGAATGTGACTTTTATCGGGCAGGTTATTATAAAAACTATCGTTATTATTATAATATTTTGTTCTATTTTACAAGTTATCAACCACATTTCCAAAAGTTATTTCCTAGAAAAAAGGTCGGACCATTTTTTGTGAAGAAAGAGCCTTTGGTCGTTCAAAAATATTTATGAATGTTTAAAAAGTATATCAAAAACATCTATATCATTGCCAATCAAACGGAATGGAGCCATTGAGCCGTCTTCTTTCTTTTTCTTCCGCATTGGATTCACCTAAGGGTAGGTAGAAGTTTAAAATTAAAGAATCAACTAACAAGGGAAAAGGACTTTTAAAAGATGTGTAGGAAGGAAAAGTATTAATGGCAATGTACTCTTACTTTGCCATAAATACTTTTCAATGCTCAATGGTCAGTCTAAGAATGGCACAATCCCAAAATTATATTAATGATTTACTTTCTGCTATTATGACGCCTTATTTTAATTTGTTAATAAATAGTTTTAGTTTAGTTAGTATATAATTTTGTTATTTTTATAAATTAATTAGTTATAAGTTGTTACTTATGTACATAATATTTTATTTCTAACTAAATAAATATAGTTTGTATCAGTTCCTTTCTGCTATTCATGTTTTAGATTAAAATACAAACGCCTTATTTTGAACACTCTCAAGAGATTCCATAACATATCGAACCGTTTGTTTTAAGAGCACTCAAGTAAAGACAACACGGACTACATCAGTTGCATAACATCTTACACAAAATGTATGGGTCAGCTCAGAAAAATGGGTCACGTCATGCTCGCTACGATAAAAATGCTCACAAAATATATACCATCGCAGTCTTCGAATTTAATAGTGTAACTTCATAAGACTTACATATTGATATCATGTTAAGCTGTACTTAGCGGAAGATCTGGACGAAAAGTAATATCCATGTTGGACGGACAAATCCGTATGTATTAATTTAATGTTTTTGCTAATTCTAGGAGAGTAGGACGGATGGTATTCCTACTGCTGTAATTAGAGGCACATGAGACATATACACTTTGTCTCTGAGGTGGTAACGCATCTGCAATGCTTGATGTTGCACTTCTCCGTAGATGGCGGTGTCACTAACCATAACATGAGCAGTCTACTTGTTTGCCACCCAATCACATAAAAACAGATATATCAGAAAACCCAATTATTAAGGATGACTCATCATACGAAACGATCTCTCAAAAATAAAGCCGTCCCCGCCAAAATTTCACACAGAAACTGTTGTAAAAGAACAAATCGCTCCAAGTTGTGTGTTTGGCATAATAATTCCATCGAACGATAACCTGGGGATTCGTAGTGCCGCGAAAAATGAACGTTTTTATGGTGAACGCGAATTAACTTGTTACGGATATAGGGCATGTGAGATCTGATACAGATTGTTATGATATATTTTTGATGGTACGTATAAAAGTTAACATAATGGTCTATGCTGATACAGCGCTCTCTTTTATCGCGTCTTTGGTGGATGACGTTGTTAGTTTGAATGTTTTGCCATTCACTGTTATGGTTTCTCTGTCATGAAACAACAAAGGTTTATAATTGGTTCTTTTGAAAGCGACCTTTATTATTCTTTTTTTAGATATCATCAAACGAATGAACATTGTCATTCACTGTAACATTACGTTTCTTATTTGCTTTTTGTTCTGGTGTGGTCGCTTGAATTGCAATTCATGAATTGTCGACGTCTTACTCATAGTTGAGAACTCAAAATATGCCAGCACTATCTTCATCTCAGCTTCACTGAATATTCATATCAAAATTACTAGTTCTATAGCTATTAAAGCTTGCACTCGCGCAGTTTGAGATTAACTCTGGATAGTAAACCGGAGCAAAAACCTGATTCGGTCGTTATTATGCGAATTCTGCTTACATTCTTAGTTAAATCTGCGTTTAATATCATTCATTTAATATTATCACGTTTTGAGTGAATCAGATGCTGGAAAGTTATTAGTGACTCATCCAAACTCATCAAAAATGTAGAAAGAAGTGCATTAGTAAATAATAACACGACTCTTCCAAAAATTTGTAGCGGCGTTTCATTATTGTTTTTAGATGACTGAAAAGAAACAAAAATGCGCACGAAGAGCAACAGCGTTAATTTCATAATAATAATTTTTGCCTTGAATGATTTTCGCCGCGAGTATCAGCAATCTCTTTCGTATTAGCAGAATTGCGAGTTATATTATTTACTTTTCTCTTTAGCTTTAGTGTGAAATTATTTATACAAGCAACATAATGTGTACATAGCACCTACACAATCCGAGTCGTATTTGATTTGCGCGGAAGCCAATCCTCGATACAGGGATTTGTAGTTTGAAGCGATTACTGACCAAAGGATCCCTTTGGCCTTATAAAAAAACAAAAAAATATTTCATCAAAAAATCCAGCCACGATTTCTGTTATGTCGAAAAGCAAATGTGTTGTGTTTGTAAATATAATATGACGTGAACAACAATGGCGGCCAATAAATCACTCACGGTGCTGTGGACACAATCGCGATCGGAAGATGCCGGAACTACACTGATGAATTCCAAACCTCACCACTGCCATGCCATTGTTGGAGGTTGGGAAAATATTACAGTCTACACGAGGTGTCTGGATCATACAAATTTTAGTACCGCAGTGTGTGGTGGTGTTGTTATTGTATATGGGAGAACTGGAACCAAATGGATAGATATAGTAATATAGCACGGACATGGTGAATTTCAAGAGCATCCGACACGAATATCAAAAATGAAGTAAACAGACTCCATAACTTTGTGAAACTAATAGCATAGAGAAAAGAGAGGGAGGTTTTAAACACCGTTCAAAATATGAGTTTCCAGCTATGGCGCACTTGGTTCTAGAATTACCCATTCATTTGTAACTTGTCTTATTTAGCATCACGGTCGTCGATCTCTCAGTATCCTTTGAGTTAATAATGCATAATTCCATTAAAGTGATCTACCTATTGATTAATGTACAGTTCACGATTAACAAATTATTTAATTTATACTTTACGATTAGCATAATCAGCCGCACTCGAAATAATAAACAGGACTTAGGCACATAGCGTATTGTCAACTGAAATCCCCTATGGAACTCATTTGAACTACTATTTCAGCTTCGTGGTTCAGCATCGTTGAACCTGAAATTCATTTCACGGTCGATGCATGATACAAACAATAGGGTAGGTACCTAAGTTCACCCTGACCTAACCTAATATAAATGTAACCAACCTGACCAAATTCACACAAGGAGTTTATGAATTTCAATTTTAGTCTGGACCAGTGTGTCAATAGTACCCACCTGATTGCTATTGGTTACATTATAAGTAATGGTTAATTCTTTGAATTCTGTTGTTCTTCTCATCGAATAAACGCAAAGATATTAATGTAGGTAGACTCACTTTTATTCATGTTTTAATCACGTATTTATTTCGGGTTTCCCCGTCTACCTTTTAATTCAAAGGGAGCTCTTCACCATGTTTATCATGCGACAAAGTTGCGAGTGGAACAGAGCGATTTTGATTGTTTGTTTTTACGAGTATGGTGTCTGCTTCCAGTTCTTCATTACCTACCTACCTTGACAATTTCAATCCTAATATACTTTCTTCCATCCTTCGCCATTTTTTTTTTCTATCTAAAATTCTAAACCATCTTCATTTAGGTAACCAGTCTGCATTAGCCCATTCCATATCATCCGTAATTCCAGCGTTGTGGTCCAACAGAGATGAATCTGTAAGCCATTTCACGCTCGGTGACAAATTGCCACTGTACCTTTTATTGAAACGTGCATAATAAAAATTGGTTGAGTGCGCCCGCTCGCAATCTTGATGTGGACATATCCGGTGGACAAAAAAGTTTTGGGGACAATGGAGGAAGGATGGATGTAATAAATTAATCATAAAATATGGACAAAAGTTTATTGATGGGGGCTAAATGTGTATTGTTGACCAACAGAGTAGGTTTGACGATGGGTAATATTTTTCGTTATAAAAGCATTACAGCGTGTTTGTAAACTTGGTTACCACAAGGAAAGCGCGCTTCGCTTCGTAAAATAAAAATACTGTATTATCTGTGTAGCATAATCAATCCTATAATATTCCCACTGCTGGGACACAGTGGGCATTATCTGTGTGCGAGTAGAAAACTCGATGTGCCATTAACATCCGAGTGGAATTTTAATTTTACTCATTCTTTTCAATTAGGCATCTACTAAGTATGTACAATTTTGTATAAAATATGTATCAATTTTTTATTTAACCGTAACATCATTCCAATCTTAAACATTTTCAAAGTTCTTCGACACACCAAAGTGAACAAAAGACTTCAAGAAAATAAAAATACAAAAATACGATCACTAAAAAAGGTGAGCAAGAATAACAAGCGATCATTTCTCACTTTCGTATCATGATACTACTTTACACGACCATACATCAAAACGACGTACTTACAAATATTGATAAATGAATCGTGAAAAATAAATAACGGCTCACTTGGTCAAGTTGATTCAAGACAAGAGTTTCACTGATATTGTATGAAAATTATCGTATTTATGATGTTTACTTGTTTTGGCAATTGGTATTTAATGGGTGCTCATTTGTTTCATATCATATGGTAAGGAAGATGCAGTAGAAATTCTTTGGGAAACTCAAGTCAAAATTACTTGTTCACAATTTATTTTGGAGTCATCATGTTGTTTTTGGTGATTTACATTTTGTTCTTCTTATTTATCCCTCTAGTTTGTTCCTACCGTTAATTTTATTTTCTATTCTTTCTCCAATTTTATTTTCTCTTATTTGTGAAATTCATCTCGTAGCAAGGAATAATCACCAAACCGTCCGTTTTATCAGTACGATATGACCTAGTACCCATTCCGCTTGCAGTACCTACTGCTTACCCCAAAATCTTACGTAGTCCGTGATCATAAAACCAGACCGACCGTAAAATATGGCTTCGGGTAAATATCGTTCGTATCTCAACATTCAGTGTAAAATTACAATTTTCAGACGAAATCTACTTTGATACTCTTGCAGAAAATAAGCTGATTGTAATCAAATAAGAACTAGAAATAAATACACCGATAACTTAAATAATATTATTTTGTTTTGCAACTTCTACAAAACTGTACAACTCTATTGCCACAACGGTTGGGTTTCAAATTGTTGTTAATACATAATACCAACACAAGTTGTAAGCTTTCATCAACTGCAGTTTTAAATAAATACTGCTTTGATGTCATCCCGCCATCGCCATTAGAACATAACAAAGAGTCCCTTCAAATAGTCATTGGTCTTGCCGACAGCAGGTAAGAAGACACCCAAGTCGGCAAACCAGTTAAATTCGAACTTCCCCAATCGTTTGCCGCTGGTCTATACTTAAGTACAGAAACAGGACCGATTTCAATGCAAAATAAAACCAAAAACAGCAGCAGCGTGATTAATAACACTTATTTCGGGCTACGAGAGGGTTTGCCAGGATCACGCCGCCGCACAGTGGGCTGAAAATCGGCTTTCATAGACATTCGATTTTTTTTTCGAATTGGTCAAATTTTTTGATTGGAATTGTTTAAAACAATCATGACCTTGAGGTATAATTGGTATGACGTCATAGAACATAGTGGAAGATAGACTTTTGATTTTTTTTCAAAATACTTGTATGGGAATTATCATAAAATCTTCAATATCTCAGCTATCGCATATTTGCGCAAAAGAATTCTTTCACACAAAAAATCTCCTATTTTTTTGCCAATTTTTGATATATTTCACTTTTATGGCAGAGGTGCGATGAAAAAGAAAAAAAATAAAAATAATTTTATTATTTTTATTTCTTCATTTATAACGATTATAAATGAATTTAATTACGCATTAGAATAATATAACAAAGAATATATAGCACAATAGTCTAGGCCATCGTGAGCCGCTTTTTTAGTCATTGATTTTTATACTACCTAGCAGAAAAACAGCATCTTATACGTAAAAAAACAATTCTTAAATTGTTGACAACAAATACTCGACTTTATCGGAAGCCTGACCCTTTTAGCCTATAACAATTACCGAGAATTATTGCTAATAGGTACCTACCTATTAACTAATAGGTAGGTGATCACTGATCACCTAATTTAAGTTTTATTATGACAATGAAGGGTTTTTAGGCTAATTACTAATCGTTCTCCAGAGGAACTTACAGAATCACTGTGCAGGTGCCTAATGAGTTATAATCATTAGGGTTAATTTAGTTCTGTACAGATATCTCACAGGTATTTAAAGTGCAGTATTGGGAACAATTATTCAGTTCACATTGATTTCCCCTTGTGTTAACAGTGAAATTGTGCTTGCAAAAAATGGAGAGTTTATCTACTTACCTAGATTTCTTCATGATTTTGAAGAATTCGGGGAAGTACAGTGACAGCCTTGCACTATATAATGCTGTAGTTTCTCGTTTGAACTTAAATCTCTCCGATGAAGATAATTTAACATATTTCTCTCTTTAAAATTATCTAAGTGGCAATATATAACATTGAGAGAAACAGCCATACGTGAAGGCGTAAAAGATTTGTATCCATCTTATTACAAAGTTCAACAGGCGAAATTACAATGTTATCCTTCCAAACAAACAATAACAGTGACGGATTCATCAGCAAAAATTTCTCTTCAAGGATTATTAGATTTAACAGTCAAAAGAATCTTCGACAGTTTACCTGAGTGCGTAGAACAGAAACAGTTAATATTAATATCGAAATGGGGATTTGACGGTGCGTCTAGCCAGAGCAGATATAAACAGACAATGGACAGTGAAAATGATGATTCTAGTGTCTTCATGACATCATTAGTTCCATTGAAACTAATCAATGGCAGTGACACCATATGGAAAAACCCGAAACCCTGTTCTTCATCATTTTGTCGTCCCGTGCGATTTAGCTTCATGAAAGAAAGCAAACTGGTTGTCAATGAGCATTTAGACAGTATGAAAGAAGAAATAAAAGCGTTGAGACCGACAGATAGTGGCAGCAACAAGGTCACCCATGACCGTGACCATGATCGATGGCAAGGTCTGCACTTACATCTCTGAAGCCAAAGCCAGCTCAGTTTGCTATTTATGTTTGGCAAAACCTTCAGAGATGAACAATTTAACGGAAGTGTTAAAAAGGCCTGTTTCTGAGAATTTATACGAATTTGGGCTGTCTTCGTTACATGCACGCATCAATTGCATGGAATGCCTTTTAAATATTTCTTACAGACAAGATCTTAAAAAATGGATGGCAAAAGGGGAAGAAGATAAAGCTATTCTGCAGGCAAGGAAAAAAACAATCCAAGACGGTTTCAAGCGGGAACTGAACCTGATCATAGGTGTGGTTAAACAAGGCTCAGGAACAACCAACGATGGAAATACAGCACGGAGATTTTTTGAATTTCCGGAAAAAACCGCAGCCATTACGGGTCTGGATGAGAATTTGATTCGGAGATTTGCTGTTATTTTACAGGCTATTACATCAGAAGAAAATATATATATTGAAAAATTTAAAGAGTACTGCCTAAAGACAGCAGAGAGGTATTTGGCACTTTATAACTGGTATTACATGTCGTCAACTGTGCACAAGTTACTTGTACATGGGGCAGATATTATAGCTTGTAATGCAGTAGTACCAATTGGGTGTCTTTCAGAAGAAGCATCAGAGGCTCGTAATAAGGACTTTCGAAGATTTAGATGTCATCATTCAAGAAAAAAGAGCAGACAATGTTCTAATGAAGACATTCTAAACATGCTTCTTCTCACTTCAGACCCTCTCATTTCTTCAGTTAGACCAATTATGGATGTAAAGAACAGGAAAGCTCTCTTCGCTGAAACTCGGGATCTTTTGGATAACCTGCAAGAACCCGATGTCGAATTTTGCGATATAAATCAATTAGATTCCGAATCTGAATCAGAATCAGAATGTAGTGATTGTGACTAACAGTAGGTTAAGATGTTTTTGTTTATTTACTAACTTTTTATTAGTTTTACTTTTGTTAGTATTAATTTAGAGCATGTCTGTAAATAATCAATTAAATTTTATTTTTAGAATGTATTTAGATTTAGGTACTATTTTTGTTCTATTTTTTTTTATATAAAACTATTTAAAATTTAAATGTAAGTCATATTTGTAGTTGTATATTATATGTTTAACTGTTATTATACCCTAATGATAATAACCCATTAGGCACAGTGATTCTGTAAGTTCCTCTGGAGAACGATTAGTAATTAGCCTAAAAACCCTTCATTGTCATAATAAAACTTAAATTAGGTGATCAGTGATCACCTACCTATTAGTTAATAGGTAGGTACCTATTAGCAATAATTCTCGGTAATTGTTATAGGCTAAAAGGGTCAGGCTTCCGATAAAGTCGAGTATTTGTTGTCAACAATTTAAGAATAGTTTTTTTACGTATAAGATGCTGTTTTTCTGCTAGGTAGTTTAAAAATCAATTATTAAAAAAGCGGCTCACGATGGCCTAGACTATTTTGCTATATATTCTTTGTTATATTATTCTAATGCGTAATACAATTCATTTATAATCGTTATAAATGAAGAAATAAAAATAATAAAATTATTTTTAATTTTTTTCTTTTTCATCGCACCTCTGCCATAAAAGTGAAATATATCAAAAATTAGCAAAAAAATAGGAGATTTTTTGTGTGAAAGAATTCTTTTGCGCAAATATGCGATAGCTGAGATATTGAAGATTTTATGATAATTCCCATACAAGTATTTTGAAAAAAAATCAAAAGTCTATCTTCCACTATATTCTATGACGTCATACCAATTATACCTCAAGGTCATAATTGTTTTAAACAATTCCAATCAAAAAATTTGACCAATTCGAAAAAAAAATCGAATGTCTATGAAAGCCGATTTTCAGCCCACTGTGCGCCGGTTCGACTCGGATGCGCCCTATGCGTTCGCTCTAGCTAGACGGCCATTCGTTCATCGCTCGTCTCCCGTACTACAGTACGTACGTACCATTCCCTCAGTCGGTCGACCGCCTGCGTCGCGAGCGGACGTATTGCGCACTACGAATTCCTCTTCACACGTAATCGTCGTAATAACCAACAAAAAATAAAATAAACTGTGACTGGTCTGTGTTCACGTAACGTTCCCTCGTAAAGGGAAATACGGCTTTAGCTAACTGGATACACGTCGGTTATACAACGTTTATTGTTTTTAGTTGGCAAGTGCAAAATGTGATGTTATGTGTGCTCAACGAGCGTACCGTCCAGTGTAACGTTGCCTCAAAGTGAACTACATGGATGTAATGTGCTTTTAAAATTGGAAACTCATAATCTCCGTACTTCGCAACCGGATTTTTTAATTGAGGTTGGTAAAAACATTCAAGCAACACTATTACTTACACACCGCTATGTTCAGATAAGATTATAGTGTTTGTGCAAAGAGTGACTAAAAAAGTCAAGGTGAGGTATACAAACACGAATTCGTTCTAAAATCGAATGTACATTTTGGTAAATATCAGCGCGAATCAACGGAGCCGAATACAGTAATAAGATTAGACCGGTTCTGAGAACATTCAAACTCATAGAGCAAATAAGCTGGACGATGAATACGATGATACAAATGATTTCGGAGAAATGAGGAAATGTAAAAATTGCTTTGGGCAAACTGAATGAAATGATGTTAAAAGACAACAAAGAAAAATCTTGCAAAGAAGTGATATCGCGCTCCAATTCGCAAATGAAGGTCAATTGCATCGCGGACTGCTCATCGAAATGGTCAATAAGAATTGCAATATGAAATAAATAACGATCCTACGTTCTGATTTCCATCGATTTGGCTCAGGCCCAACCATTGGAGGGCTGATAGCACTTCTAGACTCCCATGCTTAAGAGATTGCTAATGATAAAATCACCATAATTATTGCATCGTCAAGAATTCCAAATTGTTAAGCTTCCTCTTTCGTATTTTGGGAACGCGTATTAATTACATTCTCTTTTATCTCAAGTAATTTAAATTGTTGGCCATTTCACTTTACGAAGAAAATAAGATTTTTGACAAAGATAAACCTGAATTTATTTATTGTTTCTTCTTTTTAGAGAGCAATATCGTTAGCAACGGGATTACTTTTGTCGATGCTTGATACCGTAGCATTTATCTCATCAGTTTTATATCTCTGTTCTACTAGCTTAGTTACAATATAATTTTCTGTTTATTTAAACATTCAATCTCCATCAGTATTTATGAAACGTTTAGTCAATCATAGAATAATATTTCTGTCATCGAAGTATCGACGCGTGGAGCGTATTTGATAAAACAAACAATCGGGACCGTTTCTTTAAAAGAGTTTATCTGTGTGGACGTTTAGTAGAAAATATTGTGTAAACACATTTGTAATAGTACACCGGTTTGTTCGTATGTTTGTTTATCATACTGTTTCTTAGAACGCAGTGTCAATGTGACCGGGCGGCGTATTCATTAACTGAAACGCGATAAATGTAAACATGCCAACACTTGCGCAATTGTAATCATAGGCCTCGTTTGAGACGGGATTATAAATGTGTGTATTGTGGTGTGTTATGTTATGAATAATGTATTTCAATGCTGTTTGATATCTGAAGAAAATATCAAGACGAATAGCTTTAGCAAGTACCTACCTACAATATAAAACTGTATTATTACGTTCAATTGGTTTTTATTGCACTTCTCTGGAAAATCGATGATCTCAAGACAACACTCACTTTTATACAGTAGGTACCTACCTACCTAGTGGGAAAATATAAATTTTCGTGTTTTATTCTTTTATTAAATCGAGTTTTTTTTATTATAAAACGTCGTTTTGCATGACTTCCTGACTTTGCGAGTGATATTAGATTTCGTTTCGAAATGGCGAGTAGAATTATTTCCTAAAAATTAAGAAGCCCTCGCCCCTCACTACGAAACAAAGGTAGGTAGATATCAAAAAAAAAAGTCACACATCCTCCTTAAAAAGTTCTACCATTAGCATTGTACCTAGTAGGCATGAGTTTAATCAAATAATCATCATTCCTTGCTCAAAGTGCTCATAAGGATTTAAGAGCAAAACCATGAGTTTTGGTTTTTAAGAGGCTAAAATTTTCGGTCTTCGAATTTTCATTTGCTCTTAAATTCTTAATCCATTTTTATAATCCAAAAAGTTTCTCTCAACGGGGATTAGAAAAGGGTTGTGAATTAATATTCGAATTTCTTAGTAAAAATACTTTGATATTTTGAAACCTCATTGTGATCAACGTCAGCAGTATTACGGATTTATTTAGCGGGATTTGACTTTTTCTCTTAATTTCAACGCCAGGATAATTAAGATTTGATTGGGTTTTGTATAAAGCTCTTCTTAAGCTGGCCTTTAGAATATTTCAATAACAAAAAGCAGCAGAACATATATAAACAAAAAATTATCTCCATTCTAATGTTGCTAACATAAATTAGTTACTTATAAGCTTTATTATTATTACCCCAATTAACATTTTGTATATAGCAATGAACAACAAGAACACAAAAGCAATATAGATACCTACGCAGGCTACGCAGAGAGATATATATATACAAATCAACCTAGATTCTAGAGTCTAGTCTTCGGTGACCCAAATACAATTATACAATTACCTCGTTTGTGCATTTGCAGAATCCATTCAATTTCTAGTTGGAGGTCAAACAAACTAATGGTAACTTTGATTCAGTTCTGTTTTAATACACGATAGTTAGATACGCTTTAAATGATCGCGTATGAATTCTCTTACCTACTGTACGCCCACATTCCTCCAACGGCATGCAGTCACATGAAATAGTTGCCAACACTACTTATTGACATTCACAAGGATTTCAAAGTCCGGTATGAAATTACCGAACATTTGGTTATTGTGAAATCCAATAATACTGCCATACCTGGAATTGAAAACAAGGACACAATTGGAGAAAACAAGAGCGGGATAAACAGATGAATTTCCATCTAGCTAATGGATCCTGCTGAAGTCTATTTGAACAAAAGGTTCGAGGATATGTGAGTGGATAAAGAAACTAAAATATACGCAGATGTATCAAATCTTACGAATTCTAATATTTTAATTATTGTG
The DNA here is from genome assembly GCA_948098905.1 of Tiliacea aurago. Taxonomy (NCBI): domain Eukaryota; kingdom Metazoa; phylum Arthropoda; class Insecta; order Lepidoptera; family Noctuidae; genus Tiliacea; species Tiliacea aurago. The sequence continues at coordinate 25,153,573 of OX402581.1, read as the reverse complement.
AAAAAACAAACAAAAGCTGTGTATTTGCAATTTTGATTTTTTTAACTGACAGTTTGACTTTTATAAAATAGTATCGTCACAAGTAATCCCGATAGGTACCCAGTAATAACTGGTATGATATTATTTCCTAGAAAATATGACGCGATCCGTGGGAGTTCAAAAAGCAAATTTTACAAAGCCCTACGAAGTACATTTTATATTATATATCTATCTAAGTATTGCCAAACTTACTCTTATAAGTACTTATCTACATACATTTTAATGAATAACCAATTATATTTAAAAAGCTTTACTATTTATAGCCAACACCTTTTCAGTTTTGCAGAAAACTGAATCATCATTATTATCAAGTGTCTTATTCAGAGTTGAGTCAGTTTTACCAAACACATAATTTTTCGCAAAACATTGTGACTGGTATCAATCAAATAGGAGGTCGATTAATGCTAATTTTAGATTCCTATGGAAACTTGTATGTGCCTCATATATACCTCATCATCATAAGCCCATAGCACGCCATTCAGCTCGACTCTCAGCAACTTGCATCCAGCTGCTACCAGCCACCCTGCGAAGATCGTCGCTCTTAGCCTAAGGGCGTCCTACCTTACGTTGGCCGATTCGCGGTCCACGATCATCGGATCTACGGCTATTATGGCCGGCCTATTGCCATGCCACTTCAGCTTGCTTATTCTGTTAGCTATGTCGACAACTTTGGTTCTCTGCCGGATCTCCTCGTTCCGGATTCACCAAGAAAGATGATCCGTGCAAATGATATTCTCGTTCATATTTTATTTTGGCAAATATTATTTTGAAACCATACAAAATTATATTCAAGTACCGATAACAAAACCAAATATACTCGATATTTAAACTTGTGTGGGTTTGAGTTCGAATATCAGCAATTATTTTGGCTTTACGAATGATAAAGTTTGTTTTAGAGATGATTTCTGCTAGATCTATAGAATAAAACCTTGTTTAAATGAAACTGTTGGGATTTACACTTACTAAGCGCCGGAAACTGTCATTTATTAATAGTTGGCTGAGAATCAGCACTTTTTAACGTGAAAATTCAGTCCCCGAAAACGCCCACCCTTCACTTCTTTCTAATGCTTTTTATGGGAAGAAGTGGCGTATAAAACTCCCCAACAGCACAGCTGTCTGTTAAAAGATTTATTTAGATTTAGTCCAGTGTTAGTAAAAACGGGTATGACTTTCGAATTTACTATACCTACGTGTGTTGATAAAGGTTATTTTTCATGTCTGTCATAAACATAAAAAACCGGCCAAGTGCGTGTCGGACCACGCATAATGAAGGGTTCCGTTGTTGGGACAAATTTATCCCAAAAACAAACTTAATAATGTAGTTGAAAAACATGTTCTTCCATACATCGATATACGCCACGGTCAATTTTACGACTCAAAATGTTTTTTTTTTATAGTGATAAATTATCGATTTTCGGACTTTTTCCTTTACTTGTGAGTTGTGCTATGAGACCTTGGCTTCATGTCAAATTTCATAATTCTAGGTCACAGGGAATTACCCTATAGGTTTTAACTAATTTGCGAGTATCCAAATATGTCGCATAAATCGCCGTATTGTTTTACTGCGTTGAGTTTTTTTAGAGCTCCAAGGGACCATAGACCTACCTATTTCATATTAATTTCAACTTGATACCTCCACGCGTTCCTGAGATCAAGGGTCTTGACAGACTGACAGACGGACAACGAAGTGATCTTTTAAGGGTTCCGTTTTTTCCTCTTGAGGTACGGAACCCTAAAAATTACTAAAGACTTGAACATCCGTTGTTCAAGGTTGTGTTCCATCTTCTCATTAATATGCGAGACATGTACCTCCTGCACAGATTACACAACGTCTTCATTACTGTTATTATTTTATTTCACATGTTTTTTATGTTCAATTACTTGAAACAATCTTGTAATTGTCTTTTATTCCTCTCATATTTTATTTGGGACTAGCTTCCGCCCGCAGCTTTAAAATATATCTAGCTGTGCCCCCGGTTTTGCTTAGCGTTCTTTTAGACTTTTTACTTTCGCTCTGTTCCTAAATTTCAGTGGTCGTGACGTGATGTCACATAGTCTTAAGGCTTCTACATACTGGCGCGTCTTGTCGCGCGACGCGACACCGGTAAAACAATTTCCTTGAATTTTTCATAGAAATTGTTCTACCGGTGTCGTGTCGCGTGACATGTCGCGCCAGTATGTAGAAGCCTTTATAACCTTCCTAGAGAATTGGGCTATCAAATGCAAAAAGGATTTTTCAAATCCAATTGGGAGTTCTAGAGATTAGTGCGTTCAAAAAACCATCAAACTCTTTAACGTTATTATGTACAACATTATTGTTAGTATATAATGCGAAACCCGAAACGCGTGTCTGATATTTTTATGTAAAGAATCTATGTACACACGGCTACACATCAAGCTATACATTTCCAGTATAAACTGATCTCGCTTGGTATAGGATTTCCGTACAGTGCCAGATCAGCGTAAACTGGAAATGTATAGCTTGATGTGTAGCCGTGTGTACAAAATTTCAAAACTGTATCATGAAAAATCACAAAGTTATAAAGTCGTTATGTTACCGGGTTGTCCGTACAAAAACATGCTAACGGCGCCGCCGCGCCTTCCGGGTCGTCTTGCGTTCATTGATAATAATTTGGCAGTAGGTACCTACCTAATCGTACGGCCATTGTATTGTAAGTAATTAAATGGTGATAACATTTTCCATCACACTTAAATATTTTTGGGGCAAAATTTAACATGATTAACATAATATCCATTTTTTTTTAAATTATTGAAATCGATTCAAATTCAAATCATTTATCAACAGATAATAAAATCCAATTTGTTACTAATTACATTCAGTATCAGCATAGATTCAGTTCCTTATTCTGAACAAACTATATTCAGGTTTGGCATATAATATACTAAAAATAATGTTGTATATATTAAGTAACTAGCTGGTGCCCGCAGCTTCGCCCACGTGGCAGAATAAAAATAAAAGTAGCCGAAGTTACTCCTTATAATATCAGCCATCATCCCGTCAAAATCAGTCTAGCCGTTTCGGAGATTCGCCGGAAGAAACAGACAGACAGACAAAACACTTAAAACTGTATTTTTTGTTATTAGTACCGTGTAATCATAATCATTTATTTGTCAGAATATGGTACATTTTATGGTCTTAAGATTAGAATGAATGGTATCATTCTGCCATGTGTGGCGTGCAAATATTAGTTACATACAATTATTAGGTTAAAATTACAATTTGAGGTGTGTCAGTTGAAAATAATTATCATACACACAATTTATTTAGGATATCAAAGTCAAAGTACAATTTAATGTCAGAGTATCAAAGAGTTAGATGTCAAAGTTTAAAAGATTACAATTCAATTAGGATGTCAAACTATCATTCAAATAGTCGTTTAAATTATAATAACATTTATTACAAAGGAAGTCTTTAAGTTTACTTTTAAATCCATTTAAATTTAGCTCTCTGATTGATTTAGGAACTTTGTTATAAACTTGCGGGGTTATGCAGAATATGCTTTTCCACATTAAGGCCGTTTTGGCTCTCCGTCCGCGTAACATATCATTCCGCCTGTTACGTTTAAAGGCTTCTACATACCAGCGCGACTTGTCGCGCGAAGCGACACGGCACAAAGGCCCCGCGTGTCGCGGGACGGGCGGTGCCTTTGTGTCGCGTCGCGTCGCGCGACAAGTCGCCTCGGTATGTAGAAGCCTTAACAGTATCTGATAGATGGGGAAACAGGTGTGCATTTAACTAAACAAATGTATATGTATGTTTTCATACGCATGTAATATAAAGCCAATATTTTGACCTTACAAACAGACACTTCGATTTTATTTATTTGTGTAGACTGCGCCCCGCAGTATCACCCGCGTATTTGTCGATTCCGTAGGAATATCGGGATAAAAAGTAGCCTATATGTTAATCCAGGGAGTCAGCTACCTCCATACAAAATTTTATTAATATTGGTCCAGCCATTTGAGCGTGAAGAAGTAACAGACACACACACTCACAAACTTTCGCCTTTATAATATTAGTGTGATCTTTAATATGTGATGGTTTATCGTCGGTATAATGTGAATAATCCTATTTCAACAGATTTTAATCTAAAGTCTGTCGGTAAAATCATACTATTCAAATAATTATATTTATAAATCCTTGGAGCCTAAATAATTCGTTAGAGATAATTTTAGGAACGATTTAAACATGAAAAAGTTACGTCGTAAAGAAACCGCTGATTTTGCTAAACCTAATCCCCCATATTACAAAACAAGGTTTATCTTCAGACCTAGGTTTAAAACATGGAGCCATTATTGAATTTCGATCTTTATTCCGACTATGGTAAAATTCTTAAACACAAAACTGACAACTTAGTACCGAACTAAATTTTCACTTCACTTTTTTTTTTTTTTCTCTTTAATAATTTAAGGGGGTTTTTATCCACACGGATATGCCAACCCCATAGACTTTTGTTTTAAAGAACGGTATTTCAATCACTTATTACAAAAACTGGCTCCATGGTTTAAACCATGTCAAAATATAAATCTTGTTTTGTAATAAGGCGGAATAGGTTCCAACTTGGAATAATTACTCTTAAGACTGTAACTATTATTACACAATATAAACTAAGTAGATAAGATTTAAAACTGCCGCTCTATCCATTAATAAGACAATGACTCAAGTCTTTGAGTGCACTCCGCATTAATTTGACTCGTATCAAAGTTACTTACTAAAATGTTTATGTTACTTTTAAGTTTAAAGTTGACTTAAACAGACGCTGACTTAACAAGATTCTCTGATGAAATCGCAAGTTTTTATTCCATTTACAGTTTCCATTCATCCAAGCTCTAAACTTAACTTAAACATTTTAGAGTTAAGGCTTCTACATAGCAGCGCGACTTGTCGCGCGACGTGACACGGCACAAAGGCCCCGCGTGTCGCGGGACGGGCGGTGCCTTTGCGTCGCGTCGCGCGACAAGTCGCCCCGGTATGTAGAAGCCTTTAATCAGATTCTGAGTATTTTCTGATTGTATATGGGCAAAATCTGATTGACTTCAACAAATTAATGTTTTTGCGTATGTTACAAAATAAAGCAAATGTATGACCAATCATTGCTCTAAGATAAGCTGTTGAGCTGCCATCAGTCTGTCACCGAGGCAGGTCATGTCAGGTCAATGTAAATAAAATGTAAGTCCAATTTTTTGCTTATTGACCGAGCCAGCGAAGCGTCTCTGCTTCAAGAATGTTGCTTTCCTATGTCAGTTAGTTGGTAGTCCTCTACAGGTCGCATTTTTTTTTTTAATTTAGGATGGGTTTGCTCTTGACCTTAGTCTAGGGCAGAGGTGACAGAGACAAAGACGATGGAGTGAGCTTACCCAGAAGAAGCCTGTTCACTCTAACTTTGAAGAGATTAGGCTTGTATGCATTCGGATGTAGAGAGTTCCACTCTTTTGCTGTGCGCACTTTTCAAAACACCACCGATCTGGACGAAACTTGGTATACAGGTTTTACGAAGTTTTTTTTTTGTCGTAGGGGATTTTTGATTGGAGGGGTACATCCTCCAAAAAAGGGCTACTGGATATCTCCGCCTTAAGGCTTCTACAGACCAGCGCGCCTCGCGACGCGACACAAAGGCACCGCTCGTCGCGTTTTTTTTTTTTGGTGAAGATCTGATAAGGATCTTCGGCGTGATGAGCAGAATAGCTCCTCAAAATACAGTAAATTGCTCACTTTTAGATTTCTGCCAGTGGAATCAGCCGTTTAACTACTAGGTAGGGATTGATGGAGCACCTGGGACCACCTTCTCATCACAAAACTAGGCTCCAGCGTTACCTCTGCCAATAAAAACCTATAAGTATCTTTTTCTAGCTGACCTAAAACCTCCTAATTTTTCTTTATTGCAACAACAATTGTTGCAAAAAAGTTTATGCTCGCGAGGTCTGCTGTTCGCAGAACTACTCGTTTAAGGCGACGATAACAGACTTTTAATGATTTTATACTGAAGATCACGTCTAAACGAGTATTGTTAATGATTCGAAAAATATATGTATAATAAATAAATAAAAAATAATTAGAGCATTTTCTCAATAACTTAATATGTGAATATTTTAGATTATGTTCATATTACACAGTGAAATTAATTTGTAAAGTTATGTCTAACGTGGATAAAAAACTGAGAATGGCGCACAATCTACCAAGCGTATTTTTCTGAAACCTTCACCAATTTAATGATAATCTAAAATAATTATTGATCTTTTAGTATACGCGTTTTATTAAAATACCTTTTGGTTTGTGTATAATAAATTAATAATGCGTCAAATTGGGGACAGCGCTCCTTGATGGGCGAGTCCTATTACTGGCTGAACGTACGACGCGTTGCGTGAGCTCAGTACAGAACACGCAAGCTAACCACTCAAGGTCACTGGCATATACCTCCGTCTTAATAATGAATCACTGTTGCTATTCTAATAACGGCCAATTGACACGGTTCTATTTAAACTCCCGCTAATCCCCTACCAAGCCTGATCCTTTAAACATAATTGTTATCTATAACAACCTCAACGCTTATACTGGAACTTATAACATTCTCATATTGTGAGACCAAGGCTGTGCCTATTTAAGTTTTAATGTCATAAGTCACAACCATTTCGTAGGTCTTAACTCTCACGTGTGGTTGAATTAGCACATTTCGTCTTTCAAGCTTTACACGTTATAAGTGCCTAATTACGGAGAACTGTATAAATTATAACTTGGTTAAGATTTTAACGTTTGTTGTTGAATAGGAAATGGTATTGCAGAATCATACATCGTCTTCTAAGGAGAAAACAAAAACCATGTTTAAGTCAAAGAGATGACTGATGAAAATTATGATATTTAAAAGATATTATGTTGACTTTAAAAGACGTTTTAAAGCAAAGTAAAGAATGTAGTAAGTAACATTGAAAACGTTAACCTAAACTTTAAAAATACGTTCAGATAACCAAAAATAGATGCATTTTGTAAACAATCCACGTATTTTTAACTCACCGATTCAAAACAGAGCAACAGAAGACGATGACATTGAACAGATGAAGCGCGGAAGGAGCCGAAAGCAACTTCCAAACTCTGCAGCATCCTTAGGGATCTAAGATGAAATATTACTCAATCGGACCTCAGTGGATCTAACATAATTGAGTTTGAAGTTGAAATACATGTGCTTGGATCGTGAAATATGCTTGGAAATCTTTGGAAGATTATTGTCAGTGCAAATATGTTAGACAGTGTCGGTTAGAACCTATGCTCTTCACACCGCCACATTAGAATAGAATACTCTTTATTATGAACACCATTATAATTACAGATATATGTTATAATATGTTGCAATTTTATACATATAGGGTGACACAATGGGCGGTCATATTGGAGATAATTAAAAGGGTAAAGCAGGTCCGGTCTATCTGATATGTTTTGGCGACTTAAAGAAGGACTTAATTACAGGCATATGAAAGAAAGAAAGAAAAGAAAGAAACAATTTAAGTGGCTATTTGTAATGTCAAAATAATAGCTTTTTACTAAATGCATATGAAAGTATATACGGTACTTATAACAAAAAAACATTTATAATCGTGTCTCAAAATCAAAATATTTTATGTCACATGAGCCTACATGGGGCACTTATGAAACGTCACAAGCGCGCACGGTTCCAATTTTGGTCGTTTTCTATATGAGAAGAGCCGGCAAGAAACTCCACGGTTACTCTTTTAAAAAGTCTGTCTGGTGTTTGTTCCGGCTAATCTCCGAAATGGCTGGACCAATTTTGATGGGACTATCACTGGTAGATAGCTGATTTTATAAGGAGTAACTAAGGCTACTTTTATTTTAGAATAATCGACGCGGCCGAAGCCGCGGGTAGCAGCTAGTTTTAAAAAAACAACTATTTTTGAAAGCTTTTTGTTCGTTTAGCTAATTAAGGTCCTAAAGAAATCCTAAGTCGGACAAAAAGTATTTATCGGTTAAAGTGTAAAAATGCTCATTCCATATTTTATCATAGCCTGCGAATTAGATTTTCTAAGCATTGTCAATTTATCACATTGGATTAAATAGTGTTACTGACTATACATGCTCTGCACGTTAAGACGGAGATATATGCCAGTGACCTTGAGTGGTTAGCTTGCGTGTTCTGTACTGAGCTCACGCAACGCGTCGTACGTTCAGCCAGTAATAGGACTCGCCCATCAAGGAGCGCTGTCCCTAATTTGACGCATTATTAATTTATTATACACAAACCAAAAGTAATTTTAATAAAACGCATATACTAAAAGATCTATAATTAAATTATCTTTAAATTGGTGAAGGTTTCAGAAAAATACGCTTGGTAGATTTTGCACCATTCTCAGTTTTTTATCCGCGTTAGACATAACTTTAAAAATTAATTTCACTATGTAATATAAATATGATCTAAAATATTCACATACTAAGTTATTGAGAAAATGCTCTAATTTAACATATTTTTTTTTTCAATTCATTAACACTACTCGTTGAGACGTGATCTTCAGTATAAAATCATAGCGTTACTGACTATACATGCTCTGCACGTTGGTCCCGGATGTCATTCGTGGATCTTTGACAGTCGTTACGGGGCGTCAGAAGCCCGAAAGTCTGACAACCAGTCTTACCATTGGGTATCGTGTTACCCAGTTACTGGGTTGTGGAGGTCAGATAGCCAGTCGCTCCATGTAAAATACTGGTGTTCACCTGCATCTGGTTGGACTGGAAGCCGACCCCAACATGGGTCGGCAAGGGCTGGGCAGATTGTTTACTGACTATACATGCTCTATGCTTATTGACTATGCATCCACAAACAGCACAAACGGACTATGCATGCACATTGCAAGTTTTTCGTTAACTTCTTGGCGGGAAAGTGAAGCGTCATGTACGGCAGTTTGTTTAATTTTCCAAAATTTGTGTTTAGCCGAATATTAATGTGTAATAATGGTGGATTATTAACCATTAAGTGTTTGTGAACGTGCATTAGTGTGGGCAAATGAAACAAAGCAGTGCAACTTCGCTTCGGGTTCTCTCAAGAAGTCCGCGTGAGGTCTCAGTAAGGTGCCACATCTTTACTGAAACTCAAGGGGAGTGGGCGGGGATATCATCATCATGCATTTATAATTCATTTCATCAATACTATACAAGAACTAAAACGTGACATTGGCTAAATGCACAAACCGTGCGAAGCCAGGAGGAAAGAAAAAAAAAAAGAAAAAAAGTTTTTCCATTTTAGGGTTCCGTACCCAAAGGGTAAAACGAGAACCTTATTACTAAGGCTCCGCCGTCTGTCTGTCTGTCCGTCTGTCACCAGGCTGTATCTCATGAACCGTGATAGCTAAACAGTTGAAATTTTCACAGATGATGTATTTCTGTTGCCGCTATAACAACAAATACTAAAAACAGAATAAAATAAATATTTAAGGGGGCTCCCATACAACAAACGTGATTTTTTTGCTCGTTTTTGCTCTATATTGATAATAGCAACAGGTAGACGCTTGAAATATTCACAGAATATTTAGTTAAATATTCACTTTAAAAATAAATAATTAAATTAAAATGAAACAAATATTTAAGGGGGGCCCATACAACAAACGTGTTTTTTTGCCATTTTTATAGATAATGGTACGGAACACTTCGTGCGCGAGTCCGACTCGCACTTGGCCGGTTTTTATACTTTAATCAAGTCGAGAATATAAGAGCTATGCTGTATTTTTTAACGACGCTGTGTTTTTACATTTACATTTAAAATTAAATACATGCTTTATAAGCCCTTATTCATTCCCCCACTTATTAGAACCGACGGTTTCTCCTCCATCTATTATTAGCTTCATTACAGCAATAACGTGGCTATAAAAAATTAACGAGCGAATATGAACATGTTTCTCACAGTGCGCGATAGGTTAGGATCATACTATTAAATTGATATTTGAATGATAGAAAATTGTATCGATATTTAAAATAAAGATGGTTATTAATATTTTCTCAAACATGCTTGGATATTCGAGCATTATTTTGACAACCTCCTTAGAGATAAATCGAAATGCTGTACTGGTCAAATACATGCGACCGCCGGCCGGCAATGTCCATTGCTGTCATGTTTAGCGGCCTAATAAATTACTCATATCTGTCGTGTAATTTAAAAATGGAACGAACTTTTTACGTCGACACATAGCAACCAAGGAAGTAGCTTATCAAAATTTTATTTGATATTGGCTTGCAAATAGAGCAGGCTGTTTAAAGCAAAAAAGAAACAAATGAAAATATTGGCGCGTGAAAATTATCGTAGGTATAGTTCGTCATTGAATCTGGAATTTATAAATAATTTACTTTGAATTTCCGCGCATTATTTGAAAAAAGCACTTTATAAGCCTTGGCTGCAACTAGGATTGATGGACTCACTTATGAGTGCCTCGGCTTCGCCTCGGCCCACGTTTTCACGTTCGTCCATCAACGCCCATGTTGCAGGCCGCTGCAGTAATGAACTATTGTTTTTATTGAAATAGTCACTTACGTCACAGTTCAGCTACGTACATTGCGTTATTTACGTTGTCGAGAAGACGAATTTTTCAAACCTATGAAGCGATGGATGTCAAAATGAAAGGGATTGCGATCGATTGCCATTTTATGTTTGTTACGCAATTACCCCGCCGGTTTCCGAAGTATTCTTAATCAGAGTAAGTCTATTCGATAGCGTTAATGGCACGATATCTTAACACAAAGCGTTTTCGCAAATACCTCGCAGTTTTCCTTGGTTACATCGTCGAATCAACATCTATTTAGAGTCTCAGAAACCGGGAATTAATAAGTGCCGATAAATAGTAGAAGCAATACAAAATTATAGGTCAAAAGATCACAGATGACAATCGAGAGTTTTGTCGATCGTCAAATTAATGTTTGAGGCTTAACAAACTTGACAGCTCACTTTGATGGTAAACATTTATTTAAATATGCTTATGAAGGCCAGTATTGGTCAACTGTTACTTATGCAAATTATTATGAAGCCTCGAAAGAATTTGGTTATTCATTATGAATTAATTATAGAGGCTAACATTGAAATAGATTTTTTGTTGACTTTTTGTGTAAATTTTATAGATGGTTTTAGTATTTTTGTTGAATTAATTTAAAATGTGTATTCTTTAGAGAAAAATAGCCTGAATGATTTTATTAATGGGTCGTAAAAAACTGAATAGTGTATTATTATTTTAATTTATAGATCATACAGTTGTCTGTTGAGCTGTTTATTGAAATGACAAAAGACATTAATTTTGTTAATGATTCTTCAAGGCTCGTACAGACTAGTGCGATATCGCGGGCGTGATGTGACACTAGTAGCACAATTTCTATGTCGCTGCCTGTCGCCCCGCGATATTGCGTGAGTCTGTAAGAGCCTTTAAAGCAAGTTTTACGATTTTAATTGAAACTTTTAAAAACTTTTTGTGACTTCAATTCTCAATTCAATTCAATTCTCAATTCTTTATTGCATTCCGTATGTATTAATAGATGGTATAAAAAAGTAAAAGATCAATATGGACCCTGTCGGGCACAGCAAACATTAGGAGAGAGGAAGAGGGCTAAGTAACAATAAAATTCAAGCAATTCATTATTATTATAAATTATTAATATGTGTTTAGTTGGGTGCATAATTATGTGTAGCAATTTGAAGTAGAACATTTTGTCGGATTATCGCGTATTTTGACAAAACACTATCAGCTATCCTAATTTATGAGAAACAAATAACCAAAGGTGGATTCATTATCTCAGTATTTTCAAGTGGCTCCTACAAACTTATGATGAGACATTCTCTGACAGAGATACCGCAGTGTGTGTAGAGGCAAGATGCGGTAACGTTAAGATTTCGAATATTTAATCAATATCTCTGAGAAGATATTAACCGAACATAATACGGTACTCCTAGAATATTTTGGAGACAAGATCCTCATCATGTCTCCAAAATATTCTAGGAGTACCGATTTTGATGTCGACTATCTACAGGGTTATTTTTAAAACGTCAATAACCTTTTAAGAGGTCATTGTACTCATCATTATGAACAACTTTTACTATGGGACCAAACCTGAAATCGCGAAAAAAAATCAGCTGTTCCCTACATTTTAACGATTTATTCGAACATAAATGTAGGGAACAGCTGGTTTTTTTTCGCGTTTTCTGTTTTGGTCTCATAGTAAAAGTTGTTCATAATGATGAGTACAATGACCCCTTAAGAGGTTATTGACGTTTTAAAAATAACCCTGTATAGTTAGCTCCCTAGCTAACTATAGATAGTCGACATCAAAATCGCTTTATCACTTATCTATGAATGGCACTTGAACATCATAAACCAGCAAGGTTTATTTTTTGTCTATGACATAACATAACATAACATCACGCCTGTATTCCCTGAAAGGTTAGGAAGAGGTGTACCTACCTATAGTACACCCACATTTCGCCAGTTATATTTAAGTCCCATGTAATAGGGGGTGGGCCTAATTGCCATTAACCGGACACAAATCCAGAGTTCGGGCAGCTACTGAGAAATTCCAGATGGAAAACTCAAAAATAACACTATGCCCGACCCGGGAATAGAACTCAAGACCTCATGCTCATCAGTACGCTTGTGATCACCAGACCAACGAGCCAGTCAAATAGATTATTTGTCTATGTGACCGATACATAGTTTCAACCTTAGTGCATTTCGATTTAGCGGAAGTTGTTGTCAAACGCAACACGCACTTGGCCGGTTTTTTTTTTAAATTTCGAACTTATTGGACATAGTTAATGTTCTAAATACAAAACTGATTTTAAACTTGAGTCTAAGCGGAATAGGATACCAAATATTTATATATAAATTAATAATAAAAATAATAATAACAAATAATGTTGATTATTATTATATATTTTTTATGATTGTTTTTTGTAGTGTCTTGTTTTGCAGATTAAAATTTTTTTCTTTGTTTCTTTCTTTTTTTTTTGTTAAATACGAAAACTGACTTGAAGGGTTAAACTTTGATCAAAATAGATCTTATTTTTGTATTATAAATGAGACGGAGTATATTTTGATCGAAGTTCATAGGTACAATATTAAACAAAATCAGTGACATAATATTTTGCCACATTCCATTCCATTGCTAGTAGTGTAATATATGGTTTCCCAGCTGCCATACTAAGACCCGTATTACTGAACCTCACTCAAAACTCAAGCATTACTTAAAACTCGTTTAAAGCCATTTGATTGGTTGAAACTAGTTTTAAGTAATGCTTGAGTCCTGAGTACGGTTCTGTAACACGGCCCTAAATGCTATTCGTGATTGCAATCTTGGAACTTAATACAATGTTTGATAAGCAATGCCCTAAGTGCCATTAACGCCCTCGGTGTCGCTTTCAACTGTTTACCCTGGGAATGGAAAGCACGAGCGATATGAACTAAATATGTGACTAGCAGCATCGAAATACGCGAAAAAATACGAAATTGAGATTGTATTATTAACGTGAAAAATAATTATTTAAAGGTGTAAAATAATAAAATCAAAAATCAAAAAACCCAAGTGCGTAAAAATGAGTAAACTTTAAAAAGATGGAAACAAAATGATCTATATCTATATCCCTATAACCATCTCATGCAGTCGGAGGCAATAGGTCTTTATTGTTAAATTTAAGGGCCCCTTTTCCGAAATTTACGTATCTAGATCGAGTTGTTTTCAGAGAAATCACCATATTTAAATTCTTAAAAAAATATATAGTACAGATACATGTTTGATCTAGTGACTTTTTTGGTTAAAAACACGATATTTAACATTTTGCTTAATAAAAAAAAATCAGAAGTAAAGTCGATTTTGAAAGTATTTTAAGTTGTATGAGACTTGGGGGAACGCAATTTTTATGAAAATTTAACATTTCATTTACTAATCGAGTTTGACAGGGATATTATTGGATAGATTTGTAATATGGCACTTATCTTTTTTAATATTAAATAAATAAGTGAAAAACGGCTCGCGCGCACCGTGCCAGTGCTATAGTGCTATCGCGACTGCTCCTGTGCAACGTGAGCGCACGCTGTCTCATGCCTAAACTTTCGGGAAAAGGGGCCCTTAAGAAGATGCCTCCGCATCAGTTGGGTTTTTTGATTTTTGTTATATACTTTTTTTATTTTACACTTTTACTATTGAAGACCTACTCAATGATACCCCACTCACATCGGTCGTCGACGTAAGGCTTTTACAGACTCACGCAATATCGCGGGCGCGACAGGCGCCAACATAGAAATTGTGCTACTCTAGTGTCGCGTCGCGCTAGCGATATCGCACCAGTCTGTTTCAGCAGTTTCTCAGTTTTTTTTCCTTTTACACAATATGGCGTCTGGTTATTGCCATATTGAATTTTGATTATTGTCATGTTTTTAGTGACACTCACAAGATTTATACAAATCGATTGACGTAAGAATCATCAAAATCGGCCGACGCGTTTGGTCTCTAGAGCGCCACTAAGGAACAAACATACATACATACATGCTGATAAACACATTACCCTCTTTTGCGTCACGCAGTCGGGTAAAAACACACTAAAGCAAGTAATTATCATCATTTTATTACAGAATCATTTTCATTTCATAAATGATTAGAAATACTTGTGAAATTCTACTTTGTCTTATTTGACTAGGGATAAAGGTAAAACAGACGGTGGATGAATATTTCGAAAACAAACGTTACAAAAAAAATACATATGTTTTCATTGAACGCGTATGTGATCAACTGATGAATGATCAATAAAAAAATGTGTACCGATCATAATTTAAATACAGGAAACGGTCACAAAAAAAAACAAAACCATGGGTACGGAACCGTGTAACATACGGCTAACTTTACCTAATGTTTTTTTAACAATCGTTAAAATTTAAAAACAAAAAAAACATTTTATTTCAAATTTTATTGATGCTAACCGTCTAACGGCAGGTGCGCAAGAAAAACATTAAAACCACAACAGAGACTTCAAATTGAGCGTCATGACGATCATAGACCATACTTTTTCTTTTTTTTCTTCGTGCTCGGTTTTTTATAGGTTTTTTGTATTAACACGTGTTAGGTGAGGGTAAACATTGGCGGCCATGGGTTTCAACTTTAAAGGTGTTTCCAAACACAGCTGACGGTAACAGCGGCTTGAAATATACGAGCGACTGTTTGAAATAATGTGAATGCTCTTAGCGTGTTTAACTTGCTTTTTAAGGATTTTTGGAAGATAAAGTAGAGAAGCGGCTTTGGTTGTAGGAAAGGCTTTCATTTCATGTTAAACAGATACCAATGCATTCAGTGCGTAGTGATGCAACGAATAGTACTTTTACGAATACGAATATCAAACCTACTATTCGGCGGATAAGAGAATAATTTTTATTAATAAAAAACTCATATATTTATTCGTTTTGTTGATAAAACACAACATCTGTAGATTCGTTTTTCAGTCTTAATATTCCCAGCCGTTGAAAAAAGCCTCTCCGAGGCGAATGTACACGGTTTCAATGAAAAATATTCTTGGGCGAATTTTTTCAGCCTTGGGAAATGTATATCGTCTCGCCAGAAGGCCAATGGATCAGCAGACGGCCGAAAATTTGGAAGCTTCAGATTAGCATCAATCTTGTTTTTAATTTGCGTATTTCCCGTAAAAAAGTGATTATTATTTAAAATATTCGTGATTATTATTATCGCCGAATACGAATATTCGGTAGATAAACTTGTCTAATATTCGGCGAATACGAATTATCGTATTCGTTGCATCACTAATTCAGAGATATTATCGTTCTTCTATAAACTAAATATTGTTTAGTATTAAACTCAAACATTTTTTTTTTGTTTACTTGGCCAACGTTAAGGTTGGCCAAGTAAGCAAAAAAAAAAATTCTGTAAAAGAAAAATGAAATATAAAAAATTATGATCATACTAACGCAGGTAAATCATATAAAAACACCGATATACTGAATTTATCTCAGTTTATGAACACTTTCCAATCCCAAAATGTCGCTCCGAACGAACGGCCCCGTTGCTTGCGTCATCCATTACCTCTGAACACTCCCTAATCTATTTCATGCTCAATTTATTACTTACCGATACACGACGGTAGCCTAACAAACAAATTAACAGTCCGTAACTAAACACACGTAACAAAATTATAAAAAAAAACATAATATTACATTGTAAAACATTATTGAATCATTTTCAACGCTTCATTTGCTGTTACGCGCGCTTTTTCAACAATAATGGCGGCCAGACAGCTGTCATGGCGGTGTCAGTTCTAAATTTAAAATAAACATTTGTTTTTATGAGAAGTTTTATGAGTTGGTTGGGTTAGGTTAGGTTTTAATGTTTAGTTTTCTTAAATGTCGTTCTGAATTTGAATCGTAAAGAACTTTTAGGAAGTGTGTGTTCGTAAAATAGTCCCATTTTTTCTTCTATCAAGTCATTTTTAATACATAGGACGATCATGGATGGATTTAACAGATTAGCTACTCAATACAAGCTTTTACTTGCCATTCTGCCAACTTTTTACAGTCCAATCCTCTAGAGACAACACGATAAACCTGCAAAAACTCAAATCATGATCACTACAAAAGCTTTTGAAATCCCTTCAGCTTTCTTTAGCGACACGCATACATTTTACACATCACTCAAATAGCACTAAAGACGTCTTTTCTCTAGGGCCGTTCGAAGCCTATCTGAGGGATTCGGGGCTTCAACTGTCATTCTGTCGAGGATACGGCTTTGGAAACCACGTAAGTCTGGATTAAGTAAGACTGACGTTTTGTTATTATACAACATTGTTTGTTTTTTTATTGTTTATTGAACAGAAGCCAATAATAACCAAGATCTTCAAACTTGAACAGGTTATCAGTTCCACTATTTGTTTTTTTTTGTTTACCTTGTTACACCCGTAGGGCGTAGAAGAATGAGGGGATTTGAATGCCGATTAAAAAAGGATAATTATTCATAAATTTAACGGTATCCTACAAAAAACACGTACAGACGGCTAGACATCAAGCTAAACATTCCAATTTAAGCTGATCTTTCATTGTACGGAAATCCTACACAATGCGAGATCAGCTTATACTGGAAATGTATAGCTTGATGTGTAGCCGTGTGTGCCTTCTGTGGGTATAGAGTATACCTACCGGTATAGCAAATATCACAAAAGTAATAGGAATCGAGACGCATAAGTTAATATAAGTTTCGATAAAAATAATTATATTAAGTATGTTTTTATTTATTGGAATCAGTTCTATTTTTCTTGTAAATTTTGACGTTCAAAAGGGTCGTTTTTTGGGACTAATTGAAATAAATTTCAAGACTGATTAAATAACTATGCACTTCCACTTGTTTACATAAAACACCCCATTTCCACAACAATCTTCAAACCAACTTTCTAAATACATTTACCAACTTAACGATTCACATCCTTGCTTCCAATCAATGGCACAAAGAGACCCGTTAAATGTCACACCTCAATCATGTCTTCATGCCAAACACACCTGCAGGATACATCCGTCTCTCTCATTGCCATAGTGTGTGACAGAGAGGGGCGGTGTTAAGAGTAATGTCACATGAAGACGCTAATTCACAGAACTGATTGATGCAAATATCGGTTATTAGATACCAAAGTACCTGTGTTAGGTAATCTTGATGTTGGGTGTTAGATTGTAAATGCATTGGAAATTGCTTCGGCTAAGTAACATGTTAACATTTTGAAAATGAATTATCTATGTAATTATGTCAATAGAGATTAATAAATCAAGTCCACAGTTCGTGGACACCATTTGCTTTGACACGTTAGTAAAATTATTGACAAATTCTAGCGTTAACATCAATATTAATTGAGTTGGTTTGCCTGCACACACAGTGCCTAAAACACAGAAACATGTTCGTTCATTACTACAGTTCATTTACTGTATGATTTGCTTTACTTCACTTTACATAATGCCATCCTTTCATATACCTATAATTAACATTAATCAACAGCGTATCACATTTCCAACTCAACTCAAACAAAACACACCATAAAATTTTTCAGTCCCCATAACTTATAAAGGAAAGAACGGCAACACACTTCCAAGTTCCAATACGCATATTACCCAACGTTCCCACACAAACAAAAATACTTGAGAAAACTCTTCAACTCCATGTGTGAAGGAACAGGGAGCAAAAGTAGGCACTAATCGAAGTCGGTCCATGCAAATATCGGGCACACGTTGCGACAACTTATCAATATGGTGCGCGTGACCTGGATTATAAAAGAAAATGGCGGAAAAAATGGCGCGTGTCGAGGTGTGACCTTGCTGGAAATGATGGGAGTTTTGGGATTGTTTTATTTGTGACCATTGACATGAGAGAGACAAGTAGTGTCATGAACGATTTTATAATTGCAGAATGTCATGAGCCTGCAAATTTTAATTTTTTGGAAATATTTTGTAAACTTTCTGCAGCAGATATTGGAGAATTTATAAAACACCTTTCGTGGTAGAGCCCGAATATCATAAATATTTCATATTACTTGTTTGATATTTGAATCATATTTAATAAACTGAGAGACAGAATCCTACTGACTCTCCATTTATTAAAATCGATCTC
Organism: Tiliacea aurago; assembly: GCA_948098905.1. Classification (NCBI taxonomy): domain Eukaryota; kingdom Metazoa; phylum Arthropoda; class Insecta; order Lepidoptera; family Noctuidae; genus Tiliacea; species Tiliacea aurago. Next base: position 25,134,900 of record OX402581.1, on the reverse strand, counting down.
ATTTTATACATACGCGTATTCCTTAATATATAGAATTATACCTAGATACCACTCACAACGCACATAACAAAAACAAATTAACTGTATTATTCATTGAGTAATAATCTAAGAATTAAAAGACCGAATGGAATGAGGACAAGATTTGCATAAGGACCGCATGACATTAAAATTCATTACAATAAGTTCCTTAAGTTCATTCACTAGGACACGAAGTAATTACATTCATTCATGAATGAAAGAACATGTTCTTTTTCCTCTGTTTTTCCTGCATTTTATAGACGACAAGCTGAGATGGTTATTTTATACCATATTGTAGGATTTGTAGGGAATAAGGATAATAAAATGATGTTTTATGTAGGATTTTAGGATACCAATCCTAGAAATTGTTTTCTTGCGTGTGAAGCGGAAAACTCATGCTGTGTTGAATTATTGAATGAAAATGCCGTTGATAATAAATCACGTCATTTCTTCATTGGTGTAGTGACTTTGGTGTAGTGCTTTTTATTAATTTAATACGTACCTAGTCAGAAACCCGAAATCGGATGAAAATAACTTAGTAGAACTTTAAACAATGGTTTGAAGAAGTTGGTTTTCCATCTTGAAATAAGTAGGTACCTAGTTGGAAAATAGAATGACAATAGACGAGTTAATAAACTTACTTTTAGCAACTTTGAAAGCTACAATAAACTTACTTATACTTTTAATATTATTTTATACTTTTTTTTACCCCATTTATAAGTACTAATATTATAAAGAGGTAACATTTGTGAGTTTATGTTGTATTGGTAGGAAATAATCTTCTGAACTTCGAAAATTCTTTCAATAATGGGAAACTACTTTCTAATGAGAAATAATTATATTATACAAGAAATAATTTCGGAAGCCGGTGGCAAAAAACTTACAAACAGATCCAAAGACACCGACTTCCGAAATTAAAGTTATTTTTCACACTGTAGTGTTTTTTTTGGAAGTCGGTTCTTTTTTTTTGTTTTAATTTTTAATTTATCTAAGTTACAAAAGTCTAATGACTGCTCATCACCTTTTTACAAAATATTGTTTTTCCCGATGCTGGGACGGTAATTGTTGAGGAGTTTCCCTGGTAGGAACCAGTGGAATTTAAGCTAATGGTGAGTGCACCACACTTCATATTGATTTATTTATTTTTTTAAGCAGAATTTAAGCTAATGGTGAGTGCACCACACTTCATATTGATTTATTTAATTTTTTAAGCACACAAATGTACAGAGGCGGACTTAATGCCATAGGCATTTTCTACCAGTCAACCTTTGGGCGATGCAGAGACAAACAGTGAGCAGCGATGCAGAGAATAGAGGAATAAATATTATTTAAATATAAAGATATACATATACATACCTACCTATTAAAAACTATAAATATAATAATATATACACCTAATTATATTATATATAAATCTAGGCACAAATAAATATACACAAATATATTAAAACAAATAAGACAAACAATGGGAAAACGTTACCGTTGTGATGATACTGCCAGCTTCTTGCGAATGTGCTCGCGAACTTTAACTTTAAAGGTTGGTTGCCATCCTGATTTCCTAGGGGACCGCATTCATTAAGTATTGTGATGAGCATAAATTGCTCAGCAACCATATTAAAGTACCTAGTCGAATCGCATCCCGTGAAATGCTCATTATTAAGTAGTTCCCGTGGCCATCTGTGCTCTTCATCATCAGTTCCACTTCCGCAAATGGTGCTTTGCGAGAGCAAATGCACCAGTTACTAAAAATACCCAAATCACTATCGGTGTGCCTATTGAATTTGAGGATTTCCCTCGATTTCTATGGGATCCCCCCATCAGATTCTGACTTGGTGACAATGGGACCACCTCAAGAGAATACCTTCAAACAAAAATAAATAAATCGGTTAGCAATTGACGGAGAAATCGGTGAACACACATTAAAAAAAAATTACTTAAATAACAGAATTAAAAAATTGAGAGAAAAAGAATAGAATAGAAGAAGAGAAAAATAGAGAGAATTTAGTAATTGTATGATCCAACGTTGATTGAAATAAATAAATAATAATAACCTCCTTTTTTGGAAGTCGGTGTACGAGTATAACCTCCTCCTTTTTGGAAGTCGCTGAAAAATGCCTAGAACTCTCTCATATAATAAACTCACTGGTACCTATAATATTATTCGATCGATATCTCCCCAAATAGATATAAGTTACGTAAGTCGCTGGCTTCCAAACCTTCATAACTCGACAATGATGTATAAAAATATCTATTGGCTCGAAAGTGTCGAATCTCCCCCAACTGGAGCTTATAATTTCAATCGAGTATTGGAAAAGGATATGACTGGGAGGCTCAGAAGCCGTATTTACTCGCCATTTCTCGATATTCAAGTAATGTTGACAGTAAAAGGATTAAACGCTCCTTTTCCACTGATGGGTGAAGGTTTATTTCGTTTTACGGCTGATATGTTCGTAAATAGACGTAACCATTTACTGTCCTCACATGTGATGGAAAAAACCCCTTATTTTTTTCCCATGGCACGTCAAAGGCTAAAGAAGTAGGTATTTGTTTGTTGAAAAGGCATTTTTTTTATTCTGCTACGGAATTAACTAGAATCCGAAAAAGACTTGAAGTTAGATCAATGATAAAACAGCTGTAGTTTCCAAAAAAGTTACGGAAAGACCAAAAATAATGAAAGAATTAGAATCAGAACTTTATTTGCTATGAATCAGGTATAAAATTTTGTACATAAATTAATGAGATGTACCCTCAATATTATTCATCATCATTTCAGCCGAAAGACGTTCACTGCTGGACATAGGCCTCTCCCAAAAAGGGGCCCCCAAACGTGGCGATTATAGCAAATTCCCCGATTTGCTATAATCGCCACGTTTGGCAGGCGGGTTGGCGATCGCAGAATTATTTTAATGCACATAGAACGCTGCTGCCCATTCTCTAGTAAGTCCCTTAGTCGCCTTTTACGACACCCACGGGAAGAAATGGGATGGTGCTATTCTTTACGTCCGGCACCAAACGGAACTGTAACCTTCAGTATTATTACATAAATTAAAATATTAACACAAAATAATGTCATTAAAACAAAACAGAAATTAAAGTGAAATAAATAATTTATAATATTATAGTCAGGTAAATAAGTCTTACATGGTCAAATTATAACAATCACAATCTGGATAAACTCATATCATTTAGAAAGTCTTTCCTTGAGTAATAACAGTTGCCTAAACGTAGTGCAGTTACCTTAGATTTAAAAATGTTTGTATACAGAACAATCCTTAAAACCATGAGGTGCGCGACAGGCGACTAAATAAAGTCAAGAAGTACAAAACAATACATCAAAACGTTATCCACGTATATCCGTCAGTATAATTAATAAGTGCGATAACTGTCGAATAATAATTAGCTTCCTAATTACTTTTAATAAAACAGCTCTTAATTAATATTCCATTCGTATAATTAGCTCCCATAATCTAAGAAAGAGAGAAACGCATTAGAACTGTCAACCTTTTATCTTTTCTTTTTCTTTTAAGTCGGTTGACAGATTTGGGTAATGACGGTAGTTGAAAACCTTTTTCGACTTCTAATGATTACATTTTTCTAAGTTATTAATGAGCTTCTACGAGTAATTAAGTTTATTTAATAATAACAGGACTAATAAGTGTGAGCTGATATATTTTTGATTTAGTTAGATGTATTTCTGTATGTATATTTATTTATTTATGCACACACATAAACAGACAAAAAGAAAGGAACAGAAAAATACGTACAAAGGCGATGCTTATTTCTAAAGAAATCTCTTGCAGCATACCTGCGATAGGAAAGCAGACAAAGAGATGTAGGACAAATGTGTAGACAATGTTTGTAAGAGTAGCAGTATATAGTGTATTTGATATATTTTATATATAATATATTTGAGAGGTAAATGAAAATAGCTTAGGATACCTTCATTTTATTTGTAGCTTTTCTGAGACACAGTACCGGATCTAATATACTGATTTGAAAGCCATTGCAATCAAAGATTTAAATCGTTAGATTTGCTCTCACCGTACTAAGCCGCGCGAAAAAGTGTCCACACTGAGAAGAGTGAGCTCACACAATAAAAAACCGGTCAAGAGCGAGTCGGACTCGCGCACCGAGGGTTCCGTAAGTATATGTTAGTTATGTTGATGATTTCTGAAAACTGCTATTTAGAGACATAGTTTTATTTTTCCTGTAATCTTAACATAAACTTCTATCACATAGAATAATTTCAGATTTTTATCTATGCAAACTTCGGAGATAAGTGGGGGGGACGGTATTTTTATTTATATTTTTCATCAAAACTCGGAAACTATGCTGCCTAAAAAAAATGTTTGAGAATGTGCAAACAGCGCTCTTTCTTATGATACCCCCCACATGCCCTAGTATCCCCACTTAAATTTTTTAAGACCCCCTTTTAGTCCCTTTTGCAAAAAAGATGTTATTTTTATTTATTTCTTGTTTGCTTACTAGCCGTCGATACGTCATCTAAAACTATTCTTAATTTCAGGTTGATAGCATTAGTAGTTCTTGAGATATCCAGGTGTGACAGGCAGACAGACTTACGGCCGAACCCAATAACTTATTTTCAGCTAAAGACAGATCGCTATTGATGATATACAGTATAATTATATCTATGCTCGGATGGCGCCTCACAATCATTGATAAAGGCTATCTATCTAACGAAACCAATAAGTAGGTTTCTCTACCTCGCCCTCCCGTGCGTTCCATTACAACCACCATCACTTTAAAAAACAACATGTGTAATTAATAATTGTCTTATAATAAAACTTCTTTGTTTCTTACTTCTAAATAAGTTACTGGATTAAGATATAATTCTGTAGAGCCATATTTGTTATGGCCGCGAACCTGTTACTGACCCGCAAATTGCAAAAAACGAACTAAAATTTGAATTTCGCGAGCTACCTAAGCGCATTAATGTTTTTTTTTTTTAAACTTAAATTTATGTTGGAATAGTGCTTGCACGGGGGGTGCTAGTAAGGGGGGGGGGGGGGTTAAATTTCTGTTATTTTTTGCCTAGGTCGCACCGTTTTCGAGATATTTGAATTTCAATTTTTTTTTTATTACTTTAATTAAAAAAAACACATGATCATTATTGTAAGTACTAAAGAGTTCATTTTAGCTTGGCTACTTTACGTTTATCCCTGCAATTCGGGGAATAGCCAAATCTGCCATCAGTAGTACTGTCCTGTCAAACAAATCGTATATTGGGACGGCATACTTTTGGCATTTTCATACAAAGAGATATCTGTTGTAGGCGATACACCCTCCCATCAGTAGATAGCGTGGGCCGGTATGATTCCTAGATTATTGGGACGTTAAAACCATAGATAGATATATTTTTATATCTCCAGTAGGCTGAAACTGGTGATATATAAGTTATTGGGTTCGGCCGTTAGTCTCACTGTAAGGGTTCCATTTTACCATTTTGGTACGGAACCCTAAAAATGGCATTTTGATGACTATAGTCAAGTCTCTGCGACATTGTTTTAGGGGTGTAAGAACGAAACAGAAGCGCGACCATCTTTTGACAGCGGTACAGTCCGAATCGACGATTTCAATCTTAGATCACTACGCACAAAATCGATTCTAATGGATCGTTTATAATAAAAACATGATTAACAATAATAATAAATTACCTCTTTTAAGACGCAGATATATGCCAGTGACCTTGAGTGGTTAGCTTGCGTGTCCTGCACTGAGCTTACGCAATGCGTCGTACGTTCAGCCAGTAATAGGACTCGCCCATCAAGTAGCGCTGTTCCCAATTTGACGCATTATTAATTTATTACAGACAAAACAAAAGGTATTTTAATAAAACGCGTATACTAATAGATCAATAATTAAATTATCTTTAAATTGGTGAAGGTTTCAGAAAAATACGCTTCGTAGATTTTCCGCCATTCTCAGTTTTTTGTCCGCGTTAGACAAAACTTTACAAATTAATTTCAATATGTAATTTAAAAATAATCTAAAATATTAACATATAAACTTATTGAGAAAATGCTCTAATTTAACATATTTTTTTTTTAAATCATTAACGCTACTTGTTTAGACGTGATCTTCAGTATAAAATCATTAAAAGTCGGCGGCAATCGTCGCCTTAAGACCTCAAACCAGATTTTACAATCGACTCAACTAACCTTTCCTTTACAAGTGACATTAGCTTACTGACAACTAAAACAATTACTTACTCGATCGTGTGCCCAAAGATTTAAATTTATAGACACAAAACCACTATTTAAACTGTCATCCGAAACAGACTCGCACCAGCTGACAGCATGATGAATGCGTGCGATAGCTCCCAAAATATAATTAACATAATTATTTCTATAGTTTTATTACTGGCGCAATTAAATTTTAATTATAACTGGTTCTATCTCCGATTCGTTAGTCCGAGTTGGGTAATAAGTCATAAAGGCTTTTCCGGTGGGAGTTTGCGGCTGCCATGTTCCCAGTTCGAGTGAGGTTTTATGGTGGGTTATGGCGAAAGACTCCGGGATTAATGTATATAGAGCAACAGCAGTAAAAACATGTCTTTTTTATGGAAATGTTTGGAGAGCGTCAAAAGAAACACAACTACAAAACAACGTTGGTGAAGGCAAGTGATTCAGACAATCAGTTCATTGGATATTCAAAAAAATACCGGCCAAGCGCAAGTCGGGCTCGCTTACGAGGCGTTCCGAGGGTGTATTAAGATCGAGTAAAAAACACATTGCGTGTAAGGGCCCCTTGAATTATTCACTTTATTAAATTTTTATTATTCGTACACAATCTGTGAAAATTTCAACTGTCTACCTTATACTGTTCATGAGACACACGCTGACAGACAGACGGACGGACGGACAGCGAAGGCTTAGAAATAGGGTTCCGTTTGGCACCCTCTGGCTACGGAATTCTAAAAAGGAGACGAGCCATCGACGAAGTTGATATATTTACGCCACTTGAGGTTCTCCGCTGCAGCAGCAGCTCAGCTCGCCGAGCTAGCTTTACAAGTGCTTGATATCTACATAATCTTACATATATTAACATCCATCCCATCAAAGCCTTTTTTAAACGAAAAGCTCGACAATGAAGATTAAATTAGCCAGTAACTTGACGATTCTTCATTTCGCCGAAAGACGTCTGCTGGACATAGGCCTCCCCCAAAGGAGAGGTTTGCCATAATCGCCACGCTTGGCAGGCGGGTTGGCGATCGCAGTATGGTGTTAAAATGTATAGAGAACGCTGCTGCCCATTCTCTAGTAATTAGTCCCTTAGTCGCCTTTTACGACAGCCACGGGAAGAAATGGGTTACTGCTATTCTTTACGTCCGGCACCACACGGACGATTACATTATTCTCTATTCCCCATCTTTAGCTTTCCACGGAAAATTTTATTCCCCAACTCAGTATGAAAATTAATTTGAAAGTATCCAACTATCTTTTAATCACAAAGTTGAAAGTCACTTCCAATAAAACGACGATTCTGATGAAGATTAATTACTGAAGAAATTTTAACATCGATTTTAGGAGCTTTAATAATTACAGGTTTAATGAAATTAAGGATTCTGTGGACCTTAGCTTAGTCAAGATTATGGGGCAGATTTTCAAATCAAATTGGCTATTCTTTAGGCGCCTCGCAAATCCGTAATCTTTAGCGATGTTTCATTTAGGAATTTGAAGTTTATTTATTTAGGATCTCCAACAAAAGATGAACACAATACATGACACATAAATAATTACCAACTAAGATATCAAAGGTAAAATATTAATAGTCAAATTTGGAACAGTTTATAAAATCTTACATTTACAGATACTTCAATTAAATCTATTATTTTTCATTCATTATTTAATCTATCAATGATTTCGCGCGTCCTCTTTAATTCCTGTGTCACTTTTTGTTCGGTGAACCTGAACGCGTGGTCGCGCCGACAGAGGACGCTTTCCAGTTTCCGAACAAAAGTGACATATGATCGCGACGATCGCGTATTCGCGCGTCGATCGCTTTTAAACCAGAAGCGGCCAGTCTCTTTTAAAATTCCTAAAGTAAAAACTTACTTGATGATACTCGTACGTGCATACTGTGCTTGTATAGTAGTATATTGCAAAAAGGCATTTTAACATATAGAACGAAGTATTGTACTTATTTTATTTTGTTTATTTTTACCTCATTTAATGCTGCACCGGTTTGACGTCATCACGTCAACGCCGGCTGTCGCTGAAAACCAGCGGTAGGGCTCTGTCTCGCATAGGGTCGCAGCATTATGCTGAGCGATGGTCGTTTTGCGTGAATGTGACGCATATTTTCCCTCAACTTGTTCTTTCGTGTTTGTGTTTTTTTTTCTTTGCGTTATGTTTACCGCAAATAAACATATTTTCTTTCTTTCTTTTTTCTTTTATTTTGCTTGTTAGTTTTAATGACAGTTTTAGTAACTGATGAAATACTTCAAGTGCTTTTAAATTAAGTAAGTAACAAAAAAAATATCTTTCCCATTTCGCCGACAATTTTATTCTTCATCTTCTTTCAGTACAAAATGTATCGTAAAAAGTGTCCCTACTCGACTTGCCATCCTCTGAAGCTATGAACCTTCCTCTGTACCAAATCCAAAAGTCATTCACACCGGTTGAAATCTTAATCATCCGCATTCAACATTTCCGATTGTATTATAAAATAATTATTTAGTAGCGGGATTTCGGGAAAGATAAAAGTTGATTATGATATGCCGTCTGATAACTTTTAATTAAGTTTACACCCAGTACCCGAATAATGTTTATTCATTTCAACAATTAATTATTACGTAACGTTAAAAGCTTTGAAAGCTTCTGTTTTTACATTAGTGTTAATTTTTGATATGGGCCTCTCTATATCTATATTGAATTCTTTTACATTTTTCGATCTATTAAGTCGGGGAATTTAATTTCAATTTGATATCTTTTGAAAACGTTTTATTCGATAAATGAAATTAGGTCATAATCATTGGAATTGTTTCACTTTGCATATACTGCAGCTACAATCTATATTTCGTTTAGGTGGCATGCATATGTTGTAAAGGCTCCCGCAGACCGGCGTGACGCGACACTAGTAGCACAATTTCTATGAAAACATCATGGAAAGTGTCGCGCTGCGTGTTTCATTGCCTGTCGTGGCCGCGATATCGCGCCAGTTTGCACGAGCCTTAAGAAGTATAGAAGAATAGAAGTGTGTGGAAGTATAATGTACCTATATTAAATAAAAACAAGATAATCCAATCTTTACATTATATTTTAATATTAAATTCACTTAACCAAATCCTAATCGGTAAAAAAACATGGCCTCATCAAACAGTCAATTCAAAAAACGTTCGAAATCCGTTAAGAAAACAAAACATTCCATTCCAAATTCAAAAAGGAGTGAACAAAGAGCTGTCACTCAAACGTAGAATGGACACGCCCAGGGAAGGTTCAATCAGAGGCCTCTTACTTCGTAATTACTCATGATTCTTGGTCAGTTCCGGCGTAATGACAGGGTACGATTTGATGATGCATTCTCTAAGGTCATAGAATAAAAAGAGATGACGTAAGTGTATGATTAGGATGATAGTATTCATTACTTTTTAATTTAGTTCGGTCATCGTCGGCGTTTCTTCATATCATGGCGGAAGAAAACGAAGCATTCCGAGCTTAATGTACTTTAGATAGTTTATAATATTCTCTTTAAGTACGCTTCTCTTACTTTTCTCATAATTAAACACTCGCTTTCCTAGGAGCTAATTATTTTTTCAAAAACGTCTTTTTGGTATTAACTGAGTTACTTCAACTTACATTCAATCTTGAGAAATGCAGTTTTCTTGTTGACTCGAGAAAGTACTCGCGTATTTGTTGTTTTTTAGGGTTCCGTACCAAAATGGTAAAAAGGAACCCTTATGGTGAGACTAAGTCTGTCTGTCTGTCTGTCTGTCACATCTCGATATCTCAAGAACTACTGATGCTATTAACTTGAAATTTAGAATGGTTTTAGATGATGTTTGCCCAACTATTTTGCAAACAAGAAAGAAATTAAAAAAAAAATATTTTTTGCAAAAGGGACTGAAAGGGGGTCTTAAAAATTTTAAGTAGGGCTACTAGGGCATGTGGGGTATCATATGAAAGAACGCTGTTTGCACATTCCCAAACATTTTTTATTTTTATTTTAGGCAGCATAGTTTCCGACTTTTGATGAAAAATGTAAAAAAAAATACCGTTCCCCCCGTTATCTCCGAAGTTTAGATAGATAAAAATCTGAAATTATTCTATGTGATGGAAGTGTACTTATGTAAAGATTACAGGAAAAATAAAACGATGTCTCTAAATAGCACAGTTTTTCAGAAATCATCAACATCATATATACGTACCGGAACCCTCGGTGCGCGAGTCCGATTCGCTCTTGACCGGTTTTTTTTTATAAGTCGTACAGTACTGTAGTGAAGTCCATTAAAACTTGATATTGAAAATTAAAAGCGAAAACTGGATTCAAAGGCACGAAACTACTAATAACGTTAATTGGCTTACTTCAATGAATACAGAATTAACCTCACTACATAAACGGCAATGATTCAGTGCTAAATTTAGCACCTCTACGCTCTTGATCTATGCGTCAGCGGAGGAAGCGATAATTCGTAGGTAGTAGGTATACTGCGCTCGCAATTAAATTTCCAAACATGTAAACAAATAATTATTTGTTTAGGGAAAAACAACTTTAATTAACCAACATAAAGTTCAGTTTGCGCTACAACTGCAAACATTTTTATAACTTTTCAAAAGTAGGTACTGAACTGGTATAGTTCGTTTTTTAATCTCAAAGACTAATTTGACATTTCAAATCATTGCTCTTCGGTTTTTTTTTTCAATTTGGAGTGTAACATTTGCACTTGTCAAATTATCTGGGATTAAATAACGGATTTTAGTCATTCTTTAACCGACAAAATTTTATGCCGACATAAAGTTGATATTCGTTTGAGCGGTAATAACAACCATTGGAAATAAGGATTTGAATGGATTGTAGGTACATACAAATGTATAATCTGTGTTAATCGCGGTGTGAGCGGTACAATGCCGGCCGCGGCAGGGAACAACGCGTCGCGATTGAATATTTAATTGAATGTAGAACGCACATGGCGAGGTGAACGACCAATACAAGTTGCTTGACCGATGAGTGGTGGGTGATGATAAGATAAGGTATATTTAGTTGGGAACTTGGGACACTCCCCCACGGATGAAAAGATTGGGTCACTATTTTCCGATATTAGGTACAAGGTAGTGTACTGTAAGTATCTAAATACCTATAACTTAAAAAGAGCTAAATTACGCGATTCGTTAAATAATTATGAATAAGTATTTACCTTCTTCGGTCACTCAGCGTGCTATGGAACGGGCTATGCTCGGAGTTCCTCTGAAGGATAAGATCAGAAATGAAGTTATCCGGAAGAGAACTGGAGTTACCGACATAGCCTGCAGAAAAAACAAGCTGAAGTGGCAATTGGCTGGCCATGTTTGTCGAAGCATCGATGGCCGGTAGAGCAGACGAGTCCTGGAGTGGAGACCGCGTATCCGCAAAAGTAGTGTGGGACGCCCCCCAGCTAGATGGGCCGACGGTCTTAAAAAGGTGGCTGGGTCAGACTGGATGCGGAAGGCGGAGGACAGGGTGTTGTGGCGCAGCCTGGGAGAGCCTATGTCCAGCAGTGGACTGCTATAGGCCGAGTTGATTTATTTACCTTCTTCTTGGTCGCGTACTTCATTACTGAAGGACGTGTCCCTGAAAGGTCTTCGTGACTTTATGTATAATGTTCTTCCATTTCGTTCGCTCCTCTCTGGGTGGTCGTAACAGAGTCCTGGTTACTGTGAAGGGTTATGGCGGACAGAATCTAGCAAACACTGGTTTTTAAGGTTTTATAGTCTTATTACACATGCGTTACAATGACTAGAAGCACACACAAAGATGGCGTTACAACAATATAGGTTAGAACAAGCGATCTGTCAAATAGACAGTGATTAGGATGTCACATGACAGATGACAGTGACATTTATTAACAGTTACATGGTCTGCCCAGCGGTCAGGTGACCGTCAGCGCGGTCTTTTCCATCTACCTTGCCCATAACCACCAACTTTTCAAAGTTATCTGATTCCCGACGGGTAGTACTTACCTACCTAACGAAATGTTGCCATTGTAAATATTATATAAATATATATTATAAACTTAATTATCTAAGTAGTTTGTATTTATTTTGTTCCTTTTTTATAATCTCACTGTATGCTGCACCGGTCGACGTCATCACGTCAACGCCGGCGCTGTCGCTGAAAACCAGTGCTGGGGCTCTGTCTCACATAGGGTCGCAGCATTATGCTGAGCGGTGGCCGTTTTGCGTGGATGTGACGCATATTATCGGGCTTGTTCTTTTTGTTTTTGTGTTTTTTCTTTGCGTCATATTTACCGTAAAAAAACGTATTTTCTTTCTTTCTTTTCTTCTCTAACCAATTTAAAAAATGTGACGGTAAGTTCCTAATATTTACTTAAATCATTTCAACGTTACATTAACGTCATCCAAATTAAACTTCTTTAGAAATTTAATTATTTATTTACAAATTGTTACAGCAAACATTTAATTTTATAATATTAACTGTGAGGGGCACGATATGATTTGGAGCTGAGAGGACCTTAAAACTATCACGCCAGCAATTTAAATTCAATAAACAAATTCAATTTATAGGCACCCCAGTACTGCACATCAAGATCGTTATGTAAATTATCGTAATTCGTACGTCATTATTAACCCTCCCGTGCGCGAGCGGTCTCGGAGACCCATTGCAATATTCGACGCAGAATCTGTCACAGTGACATAGACGCGTCAGCTGCTCCGACACAATACTGCGATCCAATTTTAATGTACATCTGCCGCAAATCTCAAAGCTTATAGAATAATCGCAATTTTGCAGACTTGCTATTTGATTGTGTTTTGATTTTTAGTTAAAATATTTGGTGTTGGTAATGTCAGATTTTTATTTGGAAATTAAATATGTTTAGTTTTAAAATACATTCTTCGTACTAATATAATATTATAATTTTGCAAAAGACACTGTCTGTCTATTAGCTTTTCACGCCTTAAACGCAGAACGAATTTCGATAAAATTTGCCACACAGGTAGACCACGACCAGAATACTTTCTATCCAGGTACTACACATCAAGCTATACATTTCCAGTATAAGCTGATCTCGCATTGTGTAAGATTTCCGTACAATGAGAGGTCCGCGTATACTAGAAATGTATAGCTTGATGTGTAGCCGTGTGTACGTTCGCGTTGGATAATTTTCAAAGCTAGTATGTCTTAATTTTAAAACCGAACATGATAAAAATTTCAAATTAGATTACTTAATAAAAATAAAATGACTACTTACACGAAAAAAAACCTTTGGCTTTGTGAAATATAAGATGTTCGTTTGAAGCCAATTTTTGTTTCAGTACAACAAGGAAAATAACAAAAGGATTCCCAATAAAAAATAGGACGGTCTAATTTATTTTCGTTACGTTACTGATAAAACAAAGGTTCTGTTAATTGGGAGACCATGTTTTTCTAAATAAACATGAAGCGTTTTAGCGTGGAGGGTTGCCAAAACGGATTTTAATTTCATCCAAAAAAAGCACAGTAAAAATAATCAAACGAAAATCCAGACTTTTTAAGGCCAGCGCTTTGAATTAACGAACGCCGGAGTAAAGAAAAAACAACACCATAGATGGACGAAATAGATTAGATACTTCTCTTGCAGGTAAATTATTAAGACGGACCACGGCACAGCGAATAATTTCAATAAATGCAAAGTTACGAAAGTCACCCTATTCATGTCATTCATGTCAAGTAGAAGCACTACCGGAAAATCACCTTTTTAATATTTAAAAATGTCTTTCATCCATTATGACTTTCTATTATGCCTCAAACCGCTATCGCACCCCTGGGCCAAGGCCTACTGTCCTATCACGCCGGGTGTCCCAAAAATGGCGACGAAATCTAATGCGCGTGAATAATTTTGTGACACAAATGCAACCGTTGTTGACTTTACTCTCCCCATTATTACTTTTTACGGTTTAACAAGCTCGTATTTTTACTTATCTCGTTGTGTGAATTGTTATTATACATTTTTTCTACAAAGGGTGACAACCCTAGTTTAGTTTATATGCGTTAGATAGGGATAGGGCTGATGGTATTGTGGTCGCCTATATCAACGACGTATATTGTGACGCTTTTAAACGCAAAACTTTTTTATTACATGACTTTTTACAACTCTGTGTAGTTTTTATGAGTTTGATGAGCGATGTCGGCCCGAAAATTTAGAGGCGATCGTCACGATCTTAATATCCGTGAAAGTTTTGACGAGCGCTAAAAAGATGTGTACAATATTTCTCTATCGCGAACCGCACAACATTTTTTTGTAAATAACGCTATCTGTTTCTATCTCCCGGAGCGATTCATTTTAAAACGCATGATTTTGCAGAATTTGTTTTGCTTATTTGCATTACAGCACAATAATTACGAACAAATTGACATTACAGCACAATTACAAACGAATTGACATTGCAGCATGATTAAAATAACGCTAACATTATATATTTGCATTTAAAATTAGATCGACACAAATGTACTTTACCACTTTGCCTGAAAACTAAACGCAACACGAATCCTATTAAAAATAAATCAACATTAATTATAAGCCAGCATTGGGACAGGGACCGGCCGCGGCAGAGCAGTTATACAAAAACAATTATAACTAAACAGACTAGAACTACAACAGCTGACAACACACAGCCAATCCGATCAACCCGTACGATGCAGCCTAAACAGAAAACAATAGAGCGACCTTTCAATAATAGAACATCGGATATGAACACGATACCAATTACCTACGAGTATGTTACGTCGATAGATACTGGAAATTTCAAATTGATATCGAATTATATTAAAAGTTTATTCGGTTTTGTGCTCGGAGTTTGATTGTGATTTTTGTTGGCGCTGATATCGAATAATTGGTATCGATTTTCGTAATGTTATCAACACTGAAGTAAATGTTATTCATTTGTTGATACCATCGGATGATAAGAACAGAAATTTGTTTTATTGTACTTTTGATATGTACTATGTAGTTTTGGTAATAGTTAATTAAGTAAGTGCCTAATACAAAATACTTTGAGTTAGGTATAATAATAGGCGTAGTAGCTAAATATTTGTCGTAAAAGTAAAGTCAATGTATGTCAAAATAGGATGCCATAAAAACATCGCCCTATTACTAAAGCCAAAAACATCGCTCTAGTAGCTTTCAATACGAGCGGCAGTCACAAAATTCACGGAATTTTCATCGTACGACAAACTGTCAGAATTGCTAACGTGAAAGCAATATTCGTTCGGTTTTTTTAAGCACTGTAACGGAACTATTAACCAAAGCACAAAGCGTCGGTTCGAGTGACCACGTTTTAACAACAATTTCACCGTACAAAGACCAATTACGATACCTCGGGTCGATCAAACGGGTATCGGTGAAAAACGGGTATCGTTTCGACCGGCGACCAGCGGAAGGGTTGGTCCATTTGAGAGAATTTCTACCGAGTGATCGATGTATTCGCGGAAATTCTGTGAACATAAATAGCAGATTATTGATGATTCCGTTTGATATGGTCAAGTATATATTTGGAGAATGAATTGGATTTATATTTGTAATTTATTTGTTAGCGTTACGTAAGTCAAAGCAAGATTACGACGCGGCGTGCGACGTGTGTGTGTGTAATGTGAATGTGTTATATTTATGGTATTGTGTGTTTATTAAGTTATCTTTGTGTGTATTTATTGAAAGTTGTATGTGGATTTATATCTGGACAGTAAGGTTTTAATTTCAAAGCAATTTGATGACACGGAGTCGAACGTGTTTTACCTAGAAATGTGTTAAATACGTTGACTCTAAAATACTGATATTGTTATATCAAAAGTAGTTACTATTATCTAAATACGTATCTCATAAAACAAGCAAAGTACCAATTATTTAATAAATAAAAACACCACAAAAAAACTAAAACTCAACATAAAATTGAGTACGAAAAACATCTCCTACAATATTGTATTATATTATATTTTTACTAACAAATATCACTCGAATTGTGAAATCAAAGACATTCGCCAGGTACTTGTGAGGGGGGTAGTACCTACTCAACTTATTATTAGATATTCACGAAATATTCCGATCACGAAACTGTACTCCAGGAGAATAAATTTAATTTATTCTACTCCACCCGTTACCGTTTTTCATAACTTGATATAATATAAAGAATTCCAATTTTATCGCCGAAATTGTTATTTTCTACATATTAGCGTGTAATGTTATTTTATCACCTTTTCTCCCTTTATTTAGTACCTGTAATAACACTTATTTACGAAATATCGGGTGTTAATAATGTACGTAAAACATTCTGGAAAACGTGATCTGATTTTGATCTAAAACGCTTGTTGACTTCAAAGAACAGCCTGGTTGACTGGCAATCAAAGGAGGCTGGCTTATTCAATAGTATTTTGTCTTTCATTAAACTATAGATTAATAATTTTCCGAGTCAAACAACTAGGTACCTAAAACTTGTGTTATGTAGGTAAGTCTATATTGACCCGTAGTTTTAGAGCGGTGTTTTCACTTTATGACGCAGATATATGCCAGTGACCTTGGGTGGTTAGCTTGCGTGTTCTGTACTGAGCTCACGCAACGCGTCGTACGTTCAGCCAGTAATAGGACTCGCCCATCAAGGAGGCGCGTCCCCAATTTGACGCATTATTAATTTATTATACACAAAACAAAAGGTATTTTAATAAAACGCGTATACTAAAAGATCAATAATTAAATTATCTTTAAATTGGTGAAGGTTGCAGAAAATTACGCGTGGTAGATATTGCGCCATTCTCAGTTTTTATCCGTGTTAGATATAACTTTACAAATTAATTTCACTATGTAATATAAACATAATCTAAAATATTCACATATTAAGTTATTTAGAATATGCTCTAATTTAACATATTTTTTTTTTCAAATCAATAACACTACTCGTTTAGACGTGATCTTCAGTATGAAATCATTTAAAGTCGGTTATCTTCGCCTTAAGAACACCCTTCCCGGACCGTCTATCATCAACGCGAGCATGGTCGAAAAGCTTGTTGTTTCATCCAGCGCAAGTGAGAACTACTAACAAGCAAGTGAGAACGCGATAACATTGAACGAAAAATAGTATGCGGAAATTTCATAAAACTTGTTACGGGAAATACGTGTTTTTGAGTAAGCCTTACATGTTTGTGAAATAAATGTTTGTCATTTAGAATCTGCATAATATGTGCGAGGTTTCTATGAACATGTTTTCTTTACTTTTACAATTTATGAGTACATTATGAACGGCCAAAGTTCAGGTGAAATGTGTGGAAAAAAAAGCAGATTTTTGCAGGCAGATAGATACCTATAATGCACAAGATAAATATTAGTTAAAAAAATTCAAAGAAAGATGTGTTACAACGCCATAATCAAGTACGAACGTTTGTATGAAAAGTGTAACGGGTTGGCCACTCTTAAAAAAACACAACTTGATTCAAATAATAAACCCGACACCTATATACAAAAAGAATATCTCTAAAAAGCAGCAATTGAAGTGGAAATTCCAGTACGTGAGGAAATAAAAATAAAATGAAGAGGGAACGCCGACTGTTTATCATCTGGCATAAGTTGCAACAACATTTTACGGTAGGAGCGCTTTCTTCCGAGATGTTTGCAATCTCTCACAAGTTTTGCTGTGGTTCTATTTTTAAATCCAACGTGTTTTGTGTCTATGGTAAGTATAGTTCGTGCAAAAATAAGTTTCGTATAAGTTTTAAACAAAAATATTACTGATGGATGACTAATTTAAGTGATGAGTTGATGACACGAATAGAATATTAATTTAACCATAAACCACTTATCATGCTTAACATTTACTAAAAATAAATTCTTATTAAGATGAAAATATCAAACGAAATCAATGGTTGGACAAAACATTTGGTCTTTCTGGAGTAAAAATAAAATGGCATGAAATGATTTCATCGTCGTCTTGATCATTTATTGTGTGACTCATACTAAGTTATTACTATAATTAATATTTCTATTAAACAGAACATCTACATAGATAACCTTTACTTGATACATAGGAAAGTTAACACAACACTCTTGAACTTGATGGCCCCAATTTCCACGATACAAATTAATGAAGTAAATAAATTATAACAGATTGCAACTGACACATATTCCACGTCCAATATACATCTAATATCACATTTGTCACTCGATCCATTTGTCGTAAATAACAAGGAATAACTACTTAATTTATATCAAGTCATAAACTAGATAAGTCACTACAATTTAATTTATAAATAAATAATATGCGTGTGCCTCTCTGTCTTCCTTACGAATCGTTCTATGGATAAGAAAGAGCAGCCTATTGTTTTCTCCTCTGGGTTTTTAGAAACGAATTATAGAAACATTGGTTACCAGGGACACAAACAAATTCTGAAAAAAAATCAAAAATCTCAGTACTGTAGTAGTAAACTGAGGGCCTATTCCTATATGGCTATGCACATTCGCTTTTTAATTATTATAGTCTCAAGTTGTCAAAAACTTCTAAATTATATAAATTTATGACATGGATTGTCGCTGAGTTGACATTGTGACTTGAATGAACGTTTTTTAAGTACAAGTACGTATTTGCTTTGTACCCAGCGTGTACTTTTGACATAACTCATACGGCCTCTATGTTAGTTATAACATTATAACTCTGTGAAAATAACTGCAAGAATCTCAACTCATCTCTAATTATTAGAGCGGCCATCTGTCGACTGCTATGCATGTTCGATATTGAGGGGCGCCGATTGTTATTGTGAATCGAGTTTATTTGATTTACGATTTTTTGTTATTGTTCGTTCTTGCGCGTGAAGGGTAAGCTGAGCGTTAAATGAGAATAGGAGTGTCAATTAATAAAATAAAATAAACTTTGTTTTTGGCGAAAATATTGTAAGATATATTAAGATTTCTTTAATTCGGTATAAACTAAACCAAATAATTTCGAAAAAATACCAACAATCCTTCACCAAGAAACCTTCACAAAAATTCCATTCTAAAAAATCCGGAAGGACTCATAACGGCGCAAATTCCTAATAACACCCAACATCAATTCAGTAACGTGCGGATAAACCCAGTTAAAACTGGATCTAACTAGTTATTGGAGGATGTCGAACATTTTACGTGTACCAATAACGTGTTGCGATGTGCATGTGACATAAGCCGTGTTCGCCTAAATTGGACACTATGCCAACATCAGGCTTCGGATTGGTGATAAAAATTGAGTAACGTTGGACCCTTATGAAGTTTAAATAAAGAACATTGTTGTTTTAATCTATTTTAGCCGGTTCTTCTTTCATAGAGAAGACGAGACCAACCAAAAGCCAAGTTGTTTAAATTCACAGTTCCAATGTAAAAATCTGTATTAACCCTTAACTCTTACTCTCCACTTTAACATGAAGCTCAATTAACCAGTCACGTTACTATCGTAATCACTTTTCTCTTGAAATATTTACGTTCCTCGATTTAAACAACTTACCCAACTTCCATCAGGGACCATTTTGGTTACCTATTGAAAGGGTTTTCGATAGGGTTTTTCTAAGCGGTTAAACAAAAACCCATACGATAAGGGTGTAACCCTTATGATCGGCTTAAATTAAATTTTGGTAAGCCATTGAAAGTGTTTTCGATAAAAACCCATACGGTGTGGGTAACCCTTTTGAACGGCTTATTTAAGCCATTCAAAATTACCCACACCGTATGGGATTTTTCTAAAATGGTAACCAAAATGGTCCCTGGGTAGAATAGAGATAGAATTGGTCCTGCTACGCGTGCTGGGCGGATATCGAAATACCATAATATTATGATTTTTTCATGTTACTGGGTTTCAAGTATAAAACCCTTTCAATGGGTTTCTAGTATAAAACACATTCAATGGGTTTCTAGTATAAAACCCTTTCAATGGGTTACACCATGATAAAGGTAACCCATTGAATGGGTTACTCCTTCGAAAGGCTTAACCCTTAACCGGGGTTGTACGGTCTCTGACTTCCATTGACAACGTGATTGACCCTACATATTTTATAAGACTCACAAAAGCCTTGACAAAAGCTACAGTATACTTGATCTAACAAATTTAGCCAAACATAACAACTATGAAGAATAAAATAAACAGTTTCCTTGAAAAGATTTATATGCACAGTACTTTCTGCGCGCGTTTCATGTATACAATGCAGCACAAAGCCGCCTGTAAAGCAGTATTATCGGCATTTTATAGAGAATGCATTGCCTTTGAGCACGACTAGGACCAGGTTTTATTTAAAGTAACTTAGTTGTTAAATTCGTCGCTTTTTGACGCCGAAACTGACGACTTTTGTGTCGTTTTGTGAGCTTATAATGGAGTTAGTATAGTTTTGTTTGATAGGAGTTTGTTCGAAGAGTTTGCAGTTAAATGATTTAAGTAGCTATTTTGTTTGACACTGAAAGATTTCACTTTTGGTCCAAGTCTCCTTTTCATATTTTTATTAAGGCGACGATAACTGACTTTTAATGATTTTATACTGAAGATCACGTCTAAACGAGTAGTGATAATGATTTGAAAAAAATATATGTTAAATTAGAGCATTTTCTCAATAAATTAATATGTGTTTTACATAGTGAAATTAATTTGTAAAGTTATGTCTAATGCGTATAAAAAACTGAGAATGGCGCAAAATCTACCTAGCGAATTTTTCTGAAACCTTCACCAATTTAATGATAATTTAATTATTGATCTATTAGTATACGCGTTTTATTAAAATACTCTTTGTTTTGTGTATAATAAATTAATAATGCGTCAAATGGGGACAGCGCTCCTTGATGGGCGAGTCCTATTACTTTTTTTTTTTTTTGTTCACGGGGTGGAAAATCCTCATGGATGTCCTCCGCCCTGGGGCGGGCGGAGGGGTCTGTCAGACTCTTACTGACTAAAAACCACCCCAGTGTTCCCCTCCCACACTTGCACCGGGGATCTTGGGATCTGTTATTCCTTCCGCAATCCCCGGCTAGTGCCGGCCCGCCTCTGCGGGCCACCTCAAGTCAGGGGGGGGGTGAGGTGTCTGACCCCCCCCCTGTCTGACCCCTCCCCGCCGCGATTCCTATTACTGGCTGAACGTACGACGCGTTGCGTGAGCTCAGTACAGAACACGCAAGCTAACTACTCAAGGTCACTGGCATATATCTCCGTCTTAATCTGATACTTGCCTCTGCTATTCTGGGCCATTGCTAGTAAAGAATTAGCTTCAGAAATTCCGACTACAAAAAAAAATGCCTTGAAAAACGTGACTCATTCTCCCATAGGGCAGGAAATCAGAACTCTGCTGCTGTTAAATGTATGTTTCATCTATTGCAACATCAAAATGATAATATTTAAATAAAAGTAATCTAATGACGCATCACTATCGCTTCATCGAAGCACGCACTATACGTACGACAATATTTAACGGTCATATCTAACTGGCACAAATCGTAGACGTCGTCGACCGATATGTTCCGATAACGGCCGATAACTGACGATATCGGTGGGCATACAATGAGTGTCAGTGTTGCGAAAGTTTACGTTACTAAAAGTACTCTATTATCTACTGGTACTTCGAAAAGCTTGATTGATATGATAAGCTTTTTTGGAATTGTGCCGTTAGTGAGCATTTGTCAATAAGAATTTAATTCCCTTGAAATGTGTCATCATTAGCCCTTAAATTCAACTGTTGCTGTTGATTTGGGCAGCTGCTACTGAGGATGACGGAAAATATATCAAATGAAATGAAATGAAATCGTTTATTCTGTAAATAGGATACTAGAATCACTTTTACGTCATATACAACCTGTTTTTTTTGATATCCCATAACTCTAGGGTTATATTCTGTAGGTAAAAATAATACTAAAACTCCTAGAATAGGTGGTCCAAAAATGCATCGTTTCGGAGATATCATCAATCATAATTAAATTAGGTCAAAAATTGTCACCAGTATGACGAATCTTTACTTTTGCGAGGTTGCCAAACTTCGCAGTAGTGTAGTAAAATAAATAGTAAAATAAAATATGTAGGTATGTTGGTATCGGGGCTTCCCGGCGGCAGCTAGTGAAGGGAAAGCTACCTTGTCGACATGTAATATTTCACGTAAGGGTGTTTTACATTAATAATCGTGACTTTGCCGAATTATTTTGTATGAAAAATGAAAAAAAAAAATAACGAAGGATTGGACCATAACTCATGCCAGTTGATTCTTTGATATGGCCTCAATCATACCCTAGAGTTATGGGATATAAAAAAAAACACGTTGTATATAATATTTTTTTTTAAATAATCTAGATGTAGCCGACATTTCCTATCTGACTAATCCTGAGAAGAAATGGCGAAACACACTCAGGGGTCAAAGTCTCTTTTAAAGTCCAGACATAATCTTGGTCAGATCATTTGAGGACCATGTAGATCCGTGGCTGAAATGGTCTTTTGAGGAAAGAACCACACAAACGTATGTGGACCTGTCCAATCAGTGCAAGCATTTGTCAGTAATCGTGCAGCTCAACTCAAGACTTAAGACAAATAGGCATACTAACACTAACCTTATTCAATACTAAAAGCTTTCCAGTCTATCCTATTTCTACGAAATTCCAAAAATAAACGGATTTGGTCAAAGTACTAAAGTTCTCCGCAACTTTAATTCCCAAAACACATCTTCATTTACCTATCAAATTCAAAATAGTATCTTTACATTCAAACAAAACAGACTCGAAACAAAACAGACATTCTGACGACACTTAATTCTCGAAAAATCTCTCTTTTATTAAAATGATAAGGTGAATGAATACACTTGGGGCCGTATTATAATAGTTAATGGTATTATCTTTGGGACGCGCAGGGAATCACAATAAGCAATTAAGAACGTGAGAATAACAAAATAACAAGGTACAGAATGCTAAAGGCTCTTACAGACTCACGCGATATCGCGTGCGTGACAGGCAGTGACATAGAAATTGTGCTACTAGTGTCGCGTCGCGCCCGCGATATCGCACCATTCTGTACGAGCCTTTACTCCTAACTTGTGATAAGAGATTCAGAATTTTCGGCACGGAAAGATAAAGATATTTTTATTTTTGTAAAACATGAGTAAGTACAATACATGGTGCATTGTGGATGGAATAAAAAATAAATAAAAAAGAGCTACATTTTTTGCCAGTTAAAGCGTACAAAAAAATACAGAACTTATTTTTAACATGCATATAGTAACTACATTATCAATACATCGCACCTCCGCTCAAATAGTGTCGTAAGTCAAATATTCAGTCATTAGTATGACACTAATTGAGATAAGTTTTTGAAGTTTTCTGAAACGAGAAAATAATTGTTCCAATAAAAGAGTTTTCAAATTTTTTGAGTTGTGACACTATTTGAGCGGAGTTGCGACATCAGTTTAGAAACAGCTTAAATAACATAAAACAGTTCATTAACCATTAGTAGACTAGGAAAAATGTCGCAATTTACTTAACTTCGTTCATTTAGTAGCTGTTTCAGAGGTGTTGGGAGCTTATTATAATTTTTTTGGGGCCAAACAGAATATGATTTTATGCATCAAAGCCGTGCTTGATCTTGTTTATACATAACTCATCCTTAACCCGACGACTACGAATGCTAGCGTCCGATTGTTTGCTAAACAAAAAAAAATAGTTATCTAGGAAAATGGTAGGTATTCTTGTTTTCTGTGAATCTGATGGTTCGGTGAACTCTAAATTAAGTTCAGCGCTAGTTTAGCAGTAAGGTAGTGTAATTTCCACGAATTATCAATATTCTATCAAGTTTAGGTTAGGTGGGTACTCTTGGTACCGGTTACTGGTTTGTGTTATCAAACTCTAGCATTATTTCAGGTGATTCCTAAGTTTCCAACTTCAAATTCTCATTTCAGAAACCAAGTTGTTGGGTATTTGCTCCTGACATCAGTCTGTATAGTTGTATACCGACATAATTTACAATAGTAATTTCGCTGAGCAATGGGAGCATTATGTTATTTCGATACTAATATCCGAGCTTCCGTGTGGTGCCGGACGTAAAGTCAAAGTCAAATTGCTTATTTCAAATAGGCCCATAAAAGGCACTTTTGAACGTCAATATTTACAAAAAATTTAATTGATTCTAGTCGCCCCTTCCAAAAGGTAGTTTCGTATGGAGAAGAATGGGCAAGAAACTCCACCGTTACTCTTTTAAAATCTTGTACAATATTTTATATATGTACATTAATTATATAATTATATGTGAAGACGATGCACCTAGAATAAAATTACTATACCACAATAGGTAATAAAAATAGTTAAGAATGAAGCAATGACAGATAAATTAATTATGTGATAGATACATGGTACTCAAATATTTACAAAAATAGTAAAAAAAAAAAATTGTAAAAGAATCCTCCCATTTCTTCCCGTGGGTGTCGTAAAAGGCGATTAAGGGACTTACTAGAGAATGGGCAGCAGCGTTCTCTATGCATTTTAACACCATATTGCGATCGCCAACCCACCTGCCAAGCGTGGCGATTATGGCAAACCCCCCCTTTGGGGGAGGCCTATGTCCATCAGTGGACGTCTTTCGGCTGGAATAATGATGATGATGAATATCCGAGCATCCGGCGAATGCTCATTTTCTTGGCTTTAGAGTCTTTGACGATCACAGGAGGTTTTTGATGATTCATTATCAAGTTCGTTTATTTACTGAGTTGCCGTCAATCGAACAGTCTTCAGCTGAAGCGCACGAAATTCAAATTTCCTTACGTTTTTTTGCAAATCATTGGACTCATTAAAGGCTTCTACATAGAAACTGGCGCGACACGCGACACGACACGCGACGCGACACACGATGCGACACAAAGGCCCGCGTGTCGCGCGACGAGCGGTGCCTATGTGTCGCGTCGCGAGTTGCGGTCTGTAGATGCCTTAATACATTTCTCTAAGTTAGATTAGTTCCATTGAGTTACTTTTTCATGAAATCATGACATTAGGGAACAAATCGAACTTAGAGAGATGTATTCATGATTCTAATGATTTATTTTTTAACCGGCCAAGTGCGCGTCGGACCACACACAATGAAGGGTTCCGTAGTTGGGATGAACTTATCCCAGGAAAAAACTTAACATTGTTGTTGAAAAACATGTTCCCTCATACGTTCCAACTGCAAAAGAAAATTGTACGCACAATATTCACAGATAAACCATGTTATTTTAAGACCATAGACTTCTTATTGTTTTTCTGTAATCTATAAGTATAGAACTATTAATTTTTTCAACATTTTAGGCTTAGGAGTTTCGGAGATGAGGGGATGGTCAAATTTCATCAATTTTCTTTAAGAACTTCATAACGAATTATTTTAAAATTAAAAAAAAGTATAATTATTGAAATCCTCATAACAAGTCCTTTCATTTGATACGTCACACGGCACCTACAGATTAGTATAACTTTTTTTTCATATTTCTAGTTTTTCCCCCAATAGTGAACCCCATATCCAAAAATCCATTTATTTACTTTACACATTCGTGTTTGGGTCACAGAGATTCATATGAGCACCAAATTTCAACTTAATCGGTCCAGTAGATTCGGAGCAAATCAGCTGTGACAGACGGACAGACAGACACGAGTGATCCTATAACGGTTCCGTTTTTTTAATTTTGAGTTACGGAATCCAAAAAAAGCCATTTTATTATTGAGCTTTTCAATCTCTTTATAAAAATCTCTGAAAGCATTCCTAACTCCTTCCTCAATCATAATAAAACTTCCCAACGTTATGTTTCAGTGCTTTCAAAACAAATTCTAAACAAAGCAGCTAGTATAGGAGAAGTTCTTTTTATTTGTGCATCCGATTCACACGGAGCCGTATCCGAGTTACTCCTAACGCCTGGCTAATGTAAACCTGCTTTATCTGGACTACCGATAGCACTGAGTCTACTTACCTTTTGTAAGATGTGTGTCTGTATTTATTATCTAGGTTTGAGTAAATGTGTCAGTTTTTTTGCCTTGTTGTGTTGTGTGGAAATGTTTTTAGGGTTCCGTACCCAAAGGGTAAAACGGGAACCCTATTACTAAGGCTCCGCCGTCTGTCTGTCTGTCTGACCAGGCTGTATCTCATGAACCGTGATAGTTAGACAGTTGAAAAGATGATGTATTTCTGTTGCCGCTATAACAACAAATACTAAAAAACAGAATAAAATAAATATTTAAGGGGGCTCCCATACAACAAACGTGATTTTTTTGCTCGTTTTTGCTCTAATGTTGATAATAGCAACAGGTAGACGCATGAAATATTTAGTTGTATATTCACTTTAAACATAAATAATTAAATTAAAATAAAACAAATATTTAAGGGGCAAAAATATCACTTTTTTTGTATGGGAGCCCCATTCAAAAAACGTGATTTTTTTGCCATTTTTATAGATAATGGTACGGAACCCTTCGTGCGCGAGTCCGACTCGCACTTGGCCAGTTTTTTGAATCTCTTCTTTTAGTATCGTACGAAACTATTTTGATAATAGCCGCGAAAAAGTTGAAAAAAAAATGAGCGTGCCTTTCAATAGTCGCTTAAATGATGTGTAACATCTGACATCTCACCTTGGTAATAAGCTACTGAGGCAGCGACAGAAATTAACCTCAAAATGAAAACTGGTCGAAATTAGACCCCCTACGTACAATCTATACAGGGTGTTAAAGTAACTGCGTGCCATAGCTTAGTTCAGTATCGATGTTCAGTTATTATTTTTCCTGGGTTTCTACCCAGGAAAAATAATAACAAAATACAAAAATGAAAACACAAAAAAAATATTGCAAGATCAACCTAATTTAGTACAGTACTAACTTCAAATAGCTATCGTTTAGAATTAAAATTATTTTATTTGACGGTCCTAAGCCCGTTAAAGTACGAAGAGACTTATTTTTTTTATGTGTAATTTTTTTCTCCTGGGTTCCTTTATGGATACTGAACCTACCCCTAAGCTATAGCATGCAGTTACTGTAACACCCTGTACAGTACTTACTAATTCCATGTGTACACTAATCTCATAATCTCATGCTATTATAAAGTACTTACTAATTGGCCAAATGTGGGTGTACTATTTGTACACCTCTGCCTAACCCTTTGGGGATTACAGGCGTGATGTTATGTTATGTTACTAATTCCATGCTATTGAAAAATACTTACGTATTCCATGCAAAAGCTATTAATTCCTGTTACACACTTCCGTCCTTTTTCACGAAATCACTCCCCAGAAAGCGTTAGGAAGAAAGATGAAAGAAAGATGTTACCTACTCATAATAAAAAGGTTGAATGGTGGACAGACTGGATGTGGAAGGTAGAGGCCAGGGTGTTGTGGCGCAGCCTGGGAGAAGCCTATGTCCAGCAGTAGATTAGGACTGCGATAGGCTGAGTTGAACGTTGGAGCCTATCACCAAGATGATAGAAGAGCTGAGTTGCTGACGATTACTAAAACTGACTGAACGTGACATATATAGTTTTGATCCTCAAGCCTTGATCGATCAAATCGAAAGATTTAAGATTTTTATTTATTGAAGAAAAAATGCTTGAACAATCAAATACTTACAAACAACACTTAATTTAACGATTGCAAGATAACTAAGTAAACTATTGTTTCTTTCTTCCAATAGTTAAGAAATGTGTAAGAATTATTATTATACCATACAATTGTAATATGAATGCCCAATCATGATATTATGTTAATTGTAATTTCATTTTATTTCCTCAAATTTCGTCATTAATTTAATCTATTTTATTTTTATCCTGTATAAACCAAGTTACATGTGTATGCTGTGGTCTCCTGTAATTGAAGGAGCACACGTACTAGAACCTTTATTGTTATTGTGATTTATATTGTAGGTATATATGTGTATCCTTTGTTGGAGATCCTAAAAAAAAAAATAATAGATACAATAATAGCGAATTACAATTATATAACCAATAGTGCTTTATTCGGCAAGCGTAGTGAGACGCCCCCCAGCTAGATGGACCGACGACCTTAAAAAGGTGGCTGGGTCAGACTGGATGCGGAAGGCGGAGGACAGGGTGTTGTGGCGCAGCCTGGGAGAGGCCTATGTCCAACAGTGGACTGCTATAGGATGAGTTGATTGGTTGATTGAACCAATAGTACTTTAATAGAAAGATTCAAATCATCCGGTATGATACCAAGCTAGTCCTAAGAGCTAGCTATAGGTATCATACCGGTTGATACATCATATTGTTTCGGTTTCCTCAGAGTAATAATGTGGAATGTCGATAGTATCCCTGTGCGATGCTTTCTACAAGTTCCATTGTATAAATTAGTCATGAATGTTACTTCAAATATTTAAACATCAAAATAAAAAGTGTAAAAATTCAATCCACTCTAGCGCCTATAATATTCTTAGAACTATCATTATTATCAAATTATCATAGTTTATATGAAATAAACACCGAAACACATTACCCCCTCTGTCGCAGTCGGGTTTCTTCGGCTATCATCGTAATCAAAACCCGATATGTTTCATAACACGTTAAAAATGGCCGTTTAACGCAGCATCAAATAAAAATGTGCGTTATTATAGATAATAAGTTGTAATTTATAACTTAAACGTGTGTATGGAGAAATAATGGACAGGTATGAGTGGCAGATAGTTATTACATAAGGTTGTCACTCTTAGAAATCTTATACGATAAAACTTAATTCCGAAAAATCTTATACGATAAAATGTAATTCCGAAAAATCTTATACGATAAAACATAATTCCGAAAAAAAAATACAGATTTTAAAATAAGTAGGTAAGTATTGCTGTTAACCCGTTCTATTACGGAGGTTCGTTCTAAACCTTTCCATCTAAGAACGTTTTTTTAAGGGGGCGATAACTGACTTTTAATGATTTTATACTGAAGATCACGTCTAAACGAGTAGTGTTAATGATTTGAAAAAAATATATGATAAATTAGAGCATTTTCTCAATAATTTAATATGTGAATATTTTAGATTATGTTAATATTACATAAAGAAATTAATTTGTAAAGTTATGTCTAACGCGGATAAAAAACTGAGAATGGCGCAATATCTACCAAGCGTTTTTTTTTTAAATCTTCACCAATTTAAAGATAATTTAATTATTGATCTTTTAGTATACGCGTTTTATTAAAATACCTTTTGTTTTGTGTATAATAAATTAATAATGCGTCAAATTAGGGACAGCGCGATTCCTATTACTGGGTGAACGTACGACGCGTTGCGTGAGCTCAGTACAGAACACTCAAGGTCACTGGCATATATCTCCGTCTTAAGTGAAAACTTCTTTAGGCGCGTTGAGCACTTTTTGTGTGAACAAAAATCATGGATCCTAGCGTCATCTTCACCGAACGTTTTCCATACGTATACTGTTTTCAATTCTATCGGCAATCCCCAAAGACTGCCCCGCATGTTTATTATTCTTGGATGATTAAAGTTGAAAATGATTTGGGCAGGATTCCTATGAAACTTCCTCTGAAAATCTTCTCTAAAGACATTTTGACAGCAAACGCTCGACTTCTAGTAGAGACTGGCGCTGTTTAACCGTTCTTCAGAATCCTATTAACGATAAATCGACAGAAAACCACTAACCACTGATTAAAACCCAAACTATTTCAATAAAACTGTCAAATTAAACCATTGTTTAAACTGTCAGCCCTACAAGAATAGAGAGGTGACACCTATTGCCTTAGCGCAGTGAAATTTCTCCAATTAGTGTGTTTCCAATCAAATTAATAGCCCATAGAGGTTACAATGAATACACGGTGTCCGGTTTTCGACCATAAATTAGATTTTACCGTGAATGTTGTTAGATGACTACTAATACCACGCTTTGTAAAGACATTGTATGGGGATATTTGTCAAGATAAGATGGTTTACTGTTGCGACATGGCGTGTGTGAAGGTAAAATTAAATGTTCTTGAATACAATGAAATATAATAGGTGCTACCAAACAAAATAAAATAGGAATGAGCGACGTGTGTTCCTACCGCTCAAGGTGATATCGACAGAACATCTAGTGTAGATAATATTTGCAAGTAAATTGACAAACACGAAGATTCTTAAAAGGGTAGAATACCTTAACATAAATATAAAGTTAAGGTAAAAGCTAACAGGGTTTTTTTTTTTTGTGAGTTGGATATTATCAAATAACTTCTCTTGCTCTGGGGGGAGCGGGAGGGCGTGTCAGACTTTTACTGAGTAAAACCCACCCGTGTTCCTGCCGTTGCCTGTGTGCCAGGGCCATGGTATCCCTTTCGGACAAATCCGCGACCATGGCAGGCATCGGCCCTAACGGACCCCGTCAGTTTGTGCTGACATCTCTTTGAGGTGCGCGTAGGACACAACGAGCCGTCGACCAGAGCCTGGTCCTTATCGGACGGCGAACTAACCCTTGCTCACCCAAGCCCGCGCATACGGTGGCCGGGAATCGGACTGGGATTTCCGACGCCCAGGTTGTCTCCTGCTGCGACTGGGGGCGTAAGGGCGCGAAATTTTCTTCTCCCTCACGCGTTCTCCTCCTTCGTGAGCATTACTGCTTCGCAGAAGGAGGTGACTGCCTCCCATGCACTCTCCCGTAAATTTCGTGGGGTACTACAGCGTATCCCCCTTAAAAAATTTCATTTAGATTCTAATGACCATTTAAATCTTTAATAGAAAAACGTACAAACGATATAAATTTTCCACCATCATTTCTCCATAAAAGATAGTCCGACTTTTATTCACATATAACCTCAAAAATCAGTATGTAGGTATAATTATGTAAATCCTATGACAATAGAAGATAACAGCTCATTCATTAAACCATTTATAAACCTATTCACGTCTTCCATAAGCCGACACTACCGACTTCTCGATAAAAAGTCACAATTTATATCCAAAAGTAATTTGGGAACCGTGTTAAAAGGGAAAGCTCAGAGGCATGTTATAGTCACAGTAGAAAATAATAAACAGTATCTCAACTGGGCTACTTCGTTCAATTGCGCAGTTCACTGTGAGATGTAGAGCTCCCCTAAGTTGCGCCACAACATGTGGTTCTCTGCCAGCATCAAAGTCAAAGTCAAATGGTTTATTTGAAATAGGCCCTTAAAAGGCACTTTTGAACGTCAATATTTACAAAAAATAGAATTGATTCTAGTTGCCCCTTCCAAAAGGTAGTTTCGTATGGAGAAGAATGTGCAAGAAACTCCACCGTTACTCTTTTAAAGACTTGTACAATATTTTATATAGGTACATTAATTATATAATTATATGTGAAGACGATGCACCTAGAATAAAATTACCATACCACAATAGGTAATAAAAAGAGTTAAGAATGAAGCAATGACAGATAAATTAATTATGTGCTTGATACATGGTACTCTACATATTTACAAAAATTAAAAAAAAGTATATACGGTTTCCTAAAAAATAACAATATCAGTGTGAGTAGCAAGTATAAGTATCAAGGCAATCACAGAATTTAAAATAAATGTCATAAAAATAATAAATTAAACAATTAATAAATTAAACATCGGGCCTTTCAGCATGAATTCTAAATCTATATCTTGCCAATTCGCGATTTCTTCTCAAGAACATGTCTGCTCCAACAACTACCGGTCCATCGCCACTTCAGCCGTTATGCCCACCGAATAAAGACATTGTGAAACGTTCATAGGTCGTAGATATAGCTTATTCGTTATTGTTCTACTGTTAATATATAAGTACTGTGTCATAGTGCCGTGTATGTCAATGGGTTGGAGTCAGTCATGATGAGCATGGCATAGAGATATAGGGGATTAAGGTGATACAATGGTTTATGGTTGATAAGTAATGGGTTTTTGATTAGACAGTTTTGTAAATGGCATATTAGTTGAGGATTAAGTTGGTTTTGAAGTGGTTGTTGGACTCTTTCGCCTAGCTGGTGAATTATGGGTGTCTTTCAGCTAAACGATGATGAAAAATAGATAGTCAAACACCTCCAAATCATCGATTATTGTTAACTGTTGTAATACCATGAATGTTTTGAATTGGGATAAGCAGTCCATGATCTCAGACTTATACTTGAATGCTGATTGATGCAACCAACAAAGTATAATAATTGTGTCTTTTATATGTATTCCACTTTCTACGTTAATAACGTAAACCTGAAGAACTGACAGATATCTCTCTCAAAAACTCATTAAAACCTAGCTCACATTTTAAAGTCTTCAAGATCAACAAAGAGACAAATAAACAAAACATTCTTCAGTTTGTGACGTCACATCACAGTAAATAGTTGTAAGAAATAAGTTAAAAGCAGGATTGAAATTTCGAGTAGGTAACTACGAAGTTGGTGGGAACGGTTAAAGTAACACATCACGAAATATTCATACAAGGAAGGAACATCTTAAGATTCCGAGTATGCAAATATTACTTTGCCAACGTTTGGGGTGTGGTTCAAAGTAGAAGAGGGGACCGATTTGAGGGAAATATTTGAATGTATACTAGTCTCTTGGTTAATGCAGGGTAATGCAGAAATTTTCCTAATGAGCATAAGGAACTGTTGCTGGACAGTGATATTTCATTAACGATGATAATATGTCGAGAAATCCAGCTCACTAACTTGATAAAGTTGTTTTCTTGACTTATGTTAATTTAAAAGAGTGTCCGTGGAGTTTCTTGCCCGTTCTTCTCCATAGGTAGGTACCTAGTAGCCTAGCTAGTTGCCTATTCCAAAGCTTAGTAGGTACTAAGCTTTGGAATGGGCAACTAGCTTCATCTTTATGACTGACCGACCCCTTGACAATTCAAAAGTGCCTGTAATTGGTTTATTTGAAATAAATGCTTTGAGTTTGAGTTGAGTTGAGTTTGAGTTTGATGAACTTTTCGGTTCGGTATACAAGTAAATATTACACTTTCTCAATTCGTTTTGGGTCAAACTTATTAGATTAAACTATACAATGTAAAACAAATACTGAGCAAGCCTAGGCACACTATCAATCACAATCAGAATGGTTTTGAAGGATAATGCTAATCCATTGGGTTCATACATTGATGTATTAAATAGGAAGATAGGCCACTCTCTAACATCACGGTAAACACACCCACACAACTACATTTCCCGATATCGTGCGTCATGTGCTCGAAAACCGAAATAGAGAGACATTAAGCGGGCTATAGTGGGAACGAGATAGCAATAATTGTCACTGTTACGTACACAAACGCCAGTTCGATTGTGTCCTTTTCCCCTAATTTATGCGGTCCACGTCGAGGAGCGCGTACCAAATCTTCCCTTATTTTACATCAATGGGTTCATATGTATGAAAAATTTGTCTGCTCAACAACGCGAAAGCGAGTTGTAGAACTC
The DNA here is from genome assembly GCA_948098905.1 of Tiliacea aurago. Classification (NCBI taxonomy): domain Eukaryota; kingdom Metazoa; phylum Arthropoda; class Insecta; order Lepidoptera; family Noctuidae; genus Tiliacea; species Tiliacea aurago. The sequence goes on along the minus strand of OX402581.1, from coordinate 25,101,374 downwards.
TCAAAATAAAACCCATTGCTACTGTGTGATACGCAATTACTCTGCAGGGCAAGATTCAAAATTAATAAGCTCATCACCCGCTTCAGCTTATAAACTATCCAGCAACGCGGCTATGCCTTCCACCAGTATATATGTATATACAGCAAGAACTCCGACTGCGTTTAGTGCGGTGACAATGCCAAGTCGTTATTACAAATTATTGCACTTTTTACTTATGCTACCATACGGTTTTATATTTTGAGGTGTCGCGATTCATTGCACTTGAAAGTAATGCTATTAAAACCTTCTGTATCCATCATCAGATCGACTTTCAGACACCATCGATACATCTTCAAACTTGTAGTGGAGACATCCTCTCTCTGTGTCTCTTTCATGACTAAATCCACGACTTTCTTTATGAAAGTAATGGCTTCTACACACAGGCGCGGCGCGACTCGCGACGCGACTTAAAGGCACCGCTCGTCGCGCGCCACGCGGGGCCTTTGTGTCGCACCGGTTAGTAGAAGCCTTTAAAGGCTTCTACATACCAGCGCGACATGTCGCGCGACGCGACACGGCACAAAGGCCCCGCGTGTCGCGGGACGAGAGGTGCCTTTGTGTCGCGTCGCGTCGCGCGACAAGTCGCCCCGGTATGTAGAAGCCTTAAAGCCAAGCAGTTAGTTATGAGCAGTGGTGGCCCAGTGGTAACGGCCCCGACTTACTAATTGTAGGTCGAGGGTTAGAACACAGGCAGGCGCTTGTGACTTTGTGTAAATTATTTCATCACCACTATTATGTAAAAAGTCATTACGCCAAGTAAAATTATGCAAATTAAAATTATGGCAAAACAAATTATCCAACAAAACAATTATGCCAACATCAACTGTATGCCAAAATCAATTAAGGCAAAAAAGAATATGCCAAAACAGTTACACGTAAGTATGCCAAAACATATTCGTAAAAAAAAATAATAAAAAAAAAACAAAATCCCGACTGCAAAAACATGAACTGAAAAGATGGCGTTCGGGTTTTTTGTTTTTTTTTATAAACTTTTTTTTTAATACTTTTTAGTTAGGATTATAAGACGGTAAATTAGGTTATATAATCATTTATAATCGGGTGTAAAGATGGCAGACGGATTTTTTGTTTTTTTTTATAAACAATTTTTTTAATACTTTTTAGTTAGGATTATAAGACGGTAAATTAGGGTATATACTCACTCCAAAAGTTCAGGATATTTCTTTTATCATTTCTAATTTAAATTACTTTTAAACATATATTATTATTATAATAAGTATATATTTTTGTAACCACCTTTTAAAACCCTTCATTTTGATACCCTATACTCGATAGGCTTGGGAGATTTTTTTTAGTGCTGGGTATGTGAGTTGAGTCCAGAAGGTGGCCACGCTAATCAGTGAAGTTTTTAGGTCCTCAGAAGTGCAGGTATACTATGGTTACTTTGAACTAATTCATCGCCTTTGTAATCTAAAGAAATTGCCCACAGCCCTATCTTTAAGATGTCTGGAAATCGATACGCTATGGGTCTTAAGAGCTGAAATTCAACACGTTTGAACTGTGCTGAACCCACTGACTTGTGGTACACGTATTCAGCTGAGTTCAAGTGGATAACGAGAGTCTTAGCACCTACCCAATAAACTTCACTCCACACAAAACCTAGTGAAAATTAAATATACTGCTGTATTGGATCTACCACGGGAAGAATGGGATGCCCTGGGTTCTTCCCGTGGGTGTCGTAAAAGGCGACTAAGGGGCTTACTAGAGAATGGGCAGCAGCGTTCTTTATGCATTTTTAAAACCATACTGTGATCGCCAACCCGCCTGCCAAGCGTGGCGATTATGGCAAATCCCCCCCTTTTTGTGGGAGGCATATGTCCAGCAGTGGACGTATTTCGGCTGAAATGATGAAGATGATGATTAGATCTACCCGTAGAGCTTCTTTGAAACTTGCTTATAAGGGCCTATTAAATGAGATATTCTAGTGTAGTAATTTATGTGTAAATGATTTAGACAAAAAAATATTTAAGACCCTCACAAAAAGCCCTTTCATTTGATATGTCACACGGTACAGATTGCAAAACTTCTTTTCGTCCTAATTAGCCCCCCTAAAGTGACCCTCATATTCAAAATTCATTTATTTACGTTACACCATCGTGTTTGGGTCACAAAAATTCATGTGTACAAAATTCAACTTAAGGCGACGATAACCGACTTTTAATTTTTTTCTTCTATTTTACTTTCTTTCTAAAATCTACCAAGCGTATTTTCTTGAAACCTTCACCAATTTAAAGATAATTTAATTATTGATCTTTTAGTATACGCGTTTTATTAAAATACCTTTTGTCTTGTGTATAATAAATTAATAATGCGTCTTTTTTGGGTATTGGCTTAATTGGGTACAGCGAACAACAACGCCTTGATGGGCGAGTCCTAGTACTGGCTGAACGTACGACGCGTTGCGTGAGCTCAGTATAGAACACGCAAGTTAACCACTCAAGGTCACTGGCATATATCTCCGTCTTTAATGAGATATTCTAGTGTAGTAACTTATGTCTAAATGATTTATACAAAAAAATAGTTAAGACCCTCACAAAAAGCCGTTTCATTTGATGTCACATGGTACAGTTTGCAAAATTTCTTTTTGTCCTAATTTGCCCCCCAAAAGTGACTCATATTCAAAATGCATTTATTTACGTTACACGTTCGTGTTTGGGTCACAAAAATTCATGTATACCAAATTCAACTTAATCGGTCCAGTAGATGTCAGACGGACACACAGACACACGAGTGATCCTATGAGGGTTCCGTTTTTCCCTTTGAGGTACGAAACCCTAAGAAATACATAAACAATAAACGTAATTTCTTTCTTTTTTTTTTGCTTTATAGTAGTTTTGCCGTGAAACGTAATTTATAAAGATAGACTGGGTTGATTTCGCATTTACGTTATAATAAAAGTCAAATCACTGTCCATTCTAAGATTGGCTGAAGAGATCGCAGGAAGTGATATGGCCGCCCATTGTATATTATGTAGTGTTTGATTTATTTTTTTGTTACGTAGTTTTGTGATGTAGGTACAATAAAGTATACAGGGTTATTTTTAAAACATCAATAATCTCTTAAGGGGTCATTGTACTCATCATTATGAACAACTTCTACTATTGGACCAAAAATGATATCGTGAAAAAAAAATCAGCTGTTCCCATTTATGTTCGAATAATTCGTTAAAATGTAGGGAACAGCAGATTTTTTTTTCGCGATTTCAGGTTTGGTCCCATAGTAAAAGTTGTTCATAATGATGAGTACAATGACCCCTTAAGAGGTTATTGACGTTTTAAAAATAACCCTGTATATAAATAAATAAAAGTCTGTCCTTAGGAAAGAAGGTACAGCTGATCAACGTAGCACGCTAGGCAATAGTAGATAGGTGACAATGATAGCCAAAAGGCTAATATTCCATAATCTTCTTTCATATCCATAGCTTGCTTTTACAATATTTACAATAAAACCATGATTCATCATCATTTCAGCCGAAAGACGTCCACTGCAGCTAGACATAGGCCTCCCCCATTTGGGGGGGGGGGTATAAACGCCACGCTTGGCAGGCGGGTTGGCGATCGCAGTATGGAGTTAAAATGCATAGACAATGCTGCTGCCCATACTCTAGTAAGCCCCTTAGTCGCGACACCCACGGGAAGAAATAGGATGGTGGTATTCTTTACGTCCACACGGAACACATACAATACAACGCAGACACTCAAAGCCCATACAAAAAACAACAGCCACATAAAATTACCATAGCCGTTTCTAATCTCAAAACAACCCAGAAAAACGAAGCGTATAGGTGTTTAATACCGTCCATAGTCGTTCTTATATCTATAGCCCATGGGTCATAAGGCATGGTAGAATGAAGCTATAAAGGGTCTGTGGTAGCGAAACGGTAGATGCATGCGGTTTATGATGATTGCACGTCAAGAAACAATGGCCTCTTATTGTTTATAGAGGACTGGGTAGCAGGGTTAGAGGGACTGGATGTGGCGGTAGGGCTTTTGTGTGTGCGTACTTGGACTGTTATTTTTAATAATGTTAGCTAGTGTGCACTGAGGTTATCAGGAATAGTCAGGAATATTCATTATAAATTTTTAAGAGCAATTAGAAATTTAAACAATTTCTGGAACTAAACCTTAGGCCCAAGCAATCCCTGCCAGGGTTGCGAGTTTGTCCGAAAGGGATATCGTGACCCTGGCACACAGGCACGGGTGGGTTTTAGTCAGTAAAAGTCTGACACGCCCTCCCGCTCAGCCCAGAGCGGGAGGCCGTTAGAAGTTATTTGATAATTTCCCAACCAAAAAAAAAAGGAAAAGCATACGCAATCAATGATTTGAGTTTTGAAATAACTTGTGCATGCTTTGGAATTGTCGTATTCAAACGTTACTATTTCATAGATTGTTATTAAATCTCGAAAAAAAAAACTCAAAATTCAAAGCATTCATTTCAATTAAACCAATTACAAGCACTTTTGAATTGTCAAGAGTTGGTCAGTTAGTCAGAAAGTTGAAGCTATTTGCCCATTCCAAAACGTAGATCTCTATGGAGAAGAACAGGCAAGGCACTCCAAGGACACTCTTTTAAATCAAGATATTACAAAATCCTGGGTACATTATTCTTGTCGATTCTATATGTGAGAACAATGTAAAAAAAAACGATTTAAAAATAATTCAAAATATAATATAAGATTAAAAGATTACAAATAAGCCCTGGCAGTTAAGAGATGAATCGTCTTATAAACAATGAAACATCACAAATGCAAGAATATCCTATTATCATTATCATCATTTCAGCCGAAACACGTCCACTGCTGGACATAGACCACACCCAAGCGTCGCCACTGAAATAAAAATAAAAACGAAAAGCAATGGGTTGCCCACTAAGGAGAAATCTTAAAACAGATCCTAATCAATAATCTTAGAAACACGGAACATAAAACAACACGATATCGATTTAGCAAAATCGTAACGTTTTCACTAATCATACATCAAGACGAATACAGTTTCACCATAATAGTAAGTCGAGAGTAATCTCCAGCCATTATCTGAATCCCTTTTTGATAAAACGTGGAGATACATACTCTTCGCCATTTAAGAAATGGGCCTCAAATGCTAGCGAAAGTTTTATGTCAAAAGGATAAGATCAGCTGAGAAACGTTACGAATTGAACTGAGTTTTTATTATCTTTGAAATAGCACATAATTGTTTTATAGAAAGTTAGTATACTTACTTAACTTAATTATTTGAAAGTGTTACGTAATATTTACTTCGGGTGATAGCTAACTAAATATCTCTTCATTTTCCGACGATATTTAGGTATTTTGCGACTAGTTTAGCACCGTCTGAAAAACAAAGTTTATCGCCTTAAATGACTAAATAATATTACTTAATAATATGAAAAAAGTAACTGCGTCTACTCATTAACAATAATGAACCACTTTTTAGCTTTAAATCAATGAAAATAATTAACCATTCTTAAATTCATTGACTTGAAAAATATATTGGTCCTGTGATCCGCACAAAGACCACCCAATACCCAATTTTTGAACCAATCATTTAAAGGCTTCTACATACCAGCGCGACTTGTCGCGCGATGCGACACGGCCAAAGGCCCCGCGTGTCGCGGGACGATCGGTGCCTTTGTGTCGCGTCGCGTCGCGCGACAAGTCGCCCGGATATGTAGAAGCCTTTAATTGTTCCAAATTTAATTTTCTGTCGGCTGCCATTTCCATTCAGCCAGTATCTCGGGCGATACTTTCGTGTTATTCTCGATATCATTGGGCCACATCGGCATGTACGTCACGTCTTAACCCTCGCTCGCTAACGACGCAGGTTTATCAACTACGCTGGACACAGAAAGAGTTACTCGTGAGGGTTAAATGTGGAGGTAAAAAGTTGCAAAATGTTTGTAGTGTTGCGGTTTTCCTTGGTAAAAGGGTAGGTAGAAGTGTAAGTAGATCCATAGTGGGATGATTATGTCAATGATAACGAACGCTAGTCGCTCGTAGTCTATATTATCATAGGAACTAAAATACAACTGTTTTTAGGGTTCCGTACCAAAATGGTAAAAAGAAACCCTTATGGTGACACTAAGTCTGTCTGTCACACCTGGATATCTCATTAACTACTAAAATAAATGCAGTAACATTTCTAACGCATGCAGTAAACCAAAATTTTCAGCTTAACACGTTCAACGCTGCGTCGGACAATGGTGGTTGACACCCCATTTTCATCTGGAGCCAGACAAAAATTACAATTTTTTCAAAATTTCGTCAGTGTGTTTTATGAGTTTAGGGGATATATTTGACGTCATAAAACATGTTTTAAAAACAAGCCAGTTCCCTCCACCACGATATAAACGCAGTCACACAAAAAACAGAAACAATTCGTATTTTTTCATTCGCAACACGAACCGCACGACCATCTTTTATTGACTAGTGGCGTAACCCGACGCCACACGTCTACGCGAATCTCCACGGAGCGTATGAAATCTGCGGCGTAGAATGTAATATTACACTTTGGCAATGATGTGATATACGGAGACGCCCCAAGTCCCAGCGGTGTCAATTGTACCTACATTCATGTGCAACTGAATAAAAATGGAACGCACGATTGAAGGGGAGATTACAGAAAGGAAAGTTGTATTATATTTTTGGTATTGTAAAGACATGTCACATCACCCTTTATCATAACTTTAATTGAGTTATATGTGAGCTAAATAAGTGCTTAGATCACTGATTATTAGATGAAACAACTTTATACGAATATTATAACAATATAATAACTTTTAAACAATATATTAACAACAAAGGTTATAAGTAATTAAAATATGAAGCGACTGCTTCTTACAACGGTCTCAGAAAAACTCCCCACATATCGTTTTAATACAACAATGGTCGCTGCTCTTGTTTAGTTCCCATGCTGAATTTTGACTCTATCTTATCCATGTTTACGTCGGCTCGGAAACAGCAGCGCACGCACCTCGTCTCGCCATGAGACACCATGCCGCTTCGGTGATGGAGTGACATTAACTTTGTAAAGAGAGTGCTGCAATCGCCAACATATATTATACTAACTTTTGCCCGCGGCATCGCCCGCGTGGATTACGGAATTTATCCCACGGGAACGTACTACCGGGATAAAAAATATCCTATGTACCCAGGTCTTGGCCTATCCGTATACTTATTATCCAAATCGATTCAGCCGTTAAAGCGTGAAAACTAATAGACAGACAGATAAAAAATGCCAATAATCTTCTTTTTTTATTAAACAGGTTTTTATAATTCTAAATGTCTATCTTAAAAATAATAATATGTCATTTTAATACTATCACCATTCATTTCAAATACTCTAGCGCCGCCGCCATTGACATCTACATAATTAGCTAGCTAATTATTATTATTTTTAAGATGGTGAACCGATTTTAATTTAGTAAATAAATACAAAAATAAAATATGACCACAAGATACGAACTCTATATTTCCAATTATTTTTATCTATCAAGGGTGCTATCACAGAAAAAACGTTTTTCGTCAATTTCTTATCTAATTGTGAGAAAGCGTGAAATAATCGAAACAATAAGTCTGTGTAACTATAAAAGTACAGTTTTCGTGGTGATAAACCATTCGTGTCAGTCTCAGCACCCGTTAATAGTTTCATCAGTTTTGTGCCCTCGAAAATATAGCTTATTTCACCGTTGATTTACGCCGTTATTTTACTTTTAAATACACAATTATTATTTTTTCGAGCAAGGTAACATAGTCACCTTAGTTATTAAATAGTTTTTGTTTGAATTTGGATTACATATTCGTAGATAAAAAAATTTTGGTGGTATGAGGAACAGGGTGTAAAGTTCACTCATCCTCCATAGAAAAGGGAGGATCCTCCGACTAGACGGGTGTTGTGTCTGGTGGGCAACTGCCCGACGGTTGATGTCGGGACGTTGTATATATGCTAGTCGCGCGGTAAACTCTAATTGCGCGATGCAGGGTTTTGCGTGACGTCACTGTGACGCGTAGTTCGTATGTGGCGATGTTGATGCCGCTACATCACTCCCCTCCGGAGACCGGAGGTCGATAGTGGGCTGAGTCGTGTATCTTGCGATACTTGCCAGTGCCAGTAGAGGGTTCCAGTGAGTCGGAACCTGGTGCCGCATAGTTCTCGGTGAGTCAGAACTGTCTGCGGTGATTCCCCAGTGAGTCGGGGTGGCGCTGCGTTATACTCCAGTGCGTCGGATGTAGTACAGCGCGCCGGGTTGTGGCTGGCTGCTGGCGTCGACCAGGAGAGGCATGTTCTCTGCTTGTGGACCGGCCGAAAGTGCAGTGTGCTGTGCCAAGGTTGCTGATGAGGCTGTGGGTGATGACCAGGAATGCGCGTCCGCTGCATGCTGGTGGTCAGGATACCCGTTGAAGCCGTGGGTGCTGGCTGGCTGTGTGACTCGCTGCTCGAAAGCTTGAGGAAGTGATGATGATGATGATGATGATGATGATGATGATGATGACGTCACGCTGAAGTAGTTGCACGAAGGCTGCGCTGACGTTCATACTCGGGGTCACCAGTTTGGTGGGTATGAGGAACAGGGTGTAAAGTTCACTCATCCTCCATAGAAAAGGGAGGATCCTCCGACCAGACGGGTGTTGTGTCTGGTGGGCAACTGCCCGACGGTTGATGTCGGGACGTTGTATATATGCTAGTCGCGCGGTAAACTCTAATTGCGCGATGCAGGGTTTTGCGTGACGTCACTGTGACGCGTAGTTCGTATGTGGCGATGTTGATGCCGCTACAAATTAAATTTTGGACGAAAAATGATCAGTAACTCTCTGTTTTACAGAATTATTTATGGTGTATTACTGTATGAAATTAAATAAATTGGTTAAAGGGCTCCCAAGTATAAGATACCGTAGTACCATGGACATTTTTATAATTTTTTTATATTCTGTTATCTTCGGTGTAACAAAGCATCAAAAGATACCCAAAAGTAAAATTTTATGAAACATCCTTTGCAGAGACAAGGTTTTTACTGATTTATGTAAACAAATTGAAATATTTATTTAAAGCGCTCCCAAGATAAATAATCAAACTTGCTTGGGCATATTTTATTTTTTATTTTTTGGCTATATCTAAACCATAATCACACATCAAAACTCGAGTAAAACGCTCAAATTCAAGAAAAATTGTGATGGGCTCTTAAAAAGAGGTATTTACACAAAAATTTCAATAATCATGTGAATTTTAAAATCATCCCCATTTTACACCCTTGGGGGACGATTTTACAAAAACGCTGAAACCCGATTTTTTTTTATTTCTTATCAGAATATAAATTGAATTTTCACATCCCTAACTTAAGAAATGCTAACTTCCCCATACAAACTTTCATCCCCTATATAACCCCCTTTAGGATTATTTTTGAGACAAGGCTATTGCCTTAGTCCTTCCCTAGGATGCCATCTATCCCCTTGCCAAGTTTTATCGAAATCTGATTAGTGGTTTAGGCGTGAAAAGGTAACATACATACAGACAGGTAGACAGACAAACAGAGTTACTATCGAATTTATAATATAAGTATGGATTAGTAGAGAATACCTATTATTTTAGCCATTATTTGTGAAATAAAAGTAGTCGACATTATACAGCCTTTGACATCAATATAACCGTTTATATCGACAAGGAAAGCTTTGTTTTTTGGGGGAAAATAAACAAGAGCAGGTCGATGATATGATAAGACAGCCTAATTTATTATCTAATCTTTTCGCAAGATTAACGCAAAGATATGACAATGTTATGAAGCGTTGTTGGTTGACAGGACCTTTATGCAACCTCGTTTCACAAAATTGTGCAACTTGTAGGTTTTTACAATTTTCTATTTAACTGTGCTTGAAGTAGTAAAGTTGGTACAGTGTAACGCTGTCTATTAAAAATTATCTTACTTATTTTGCACTTGTAAAATAAGTGCCTTTAAGTTGGTCCCTTCCTCGTGGTCTTACTTAGTAGTCAAACTGATTTGACCACGAGGAATTTTAACATTCTTCGTGGTCAAACTGTAAATAAATAACCTCTTTGAACATACTGTATACGATGTAGTCTTATTGTACAGGGAAAAATAAAAATAAAATGATAATTGTATTTCTGTGTATCTTGTATTATTTTCCTGTCTTGTTTGCATTTGCATTTTCATGTTCAAATAATTTGGGACTTTTCTGCACTTAGTGAATTTATCAAATATGGACATAAAATACATAAAGCGTAAAAGAGGAACGGTATTGTTATTCAGTGGACGGCAGTACTATAAATTGCGGACGTACAAAAATGGATCCACTTTCTGGACTTGCAGTCGTCTTAAAAAAGAAAAGTGTCGGGGGTCTATTACTCTGAAGGTAAAAAAATTACACAATCTTTAAGTGTTGTTTCACGAGTTGCGTTTGCCTTATGCGAAGTGTAGCTAGAGAGCTGATGATGAATTAGGGGAGAAGTCTTATTTTACTTGTAATTATAATTAACAGATTTTACCTACAAAAAAAGTAGTAACTAAACTACCCCAATGCTCCCCTGAATTTATTTAACACTGTTTTTTTTCTCTTTTTAGGTTGGCAATATAGAGAAATGTACTAATCACTTATGTGCCGCTGATAACTACTGCCGCTGATACTTTTTAAATAAATTACGTTAAACAAAACTTTTGGCTATAACTGTACAATTTTATTTCAAGACTATCACACAGGGTGTATTTTTTTAATAAATTTGATAGTTTGACCACGAAGAATGTTAAAATTCCTCGTGGTCAAATCAGTTTGACTACTAAGTTAGACCACGAGGAAAGCATATTTAAGTTAGCTAGCTGTATGAGGATGATGTTCCAAAATTATATTTAAATCATATATGAGGACGGATGCGTAGTTCATACAAACGTAATACCAAAATAATACCGTAATACCAAAAAAAATTAACGGCCTCGGCCTCTTAATAGTAAGAATCCCTCAGCATAGCATAGCTGTGGGTCTCCCTTAGCACAGCATAATGCTGAGTGGAAGCCTTCTTGTCACAGTCACGACGTGCAGTTGCCGACTTTTGGGCTCGTATTTAGATCTATTTTGTTTTTTTGTTTACCTACTCGAGTTAATGTCTTTTTGAGTAAAACAGGACATGACATACAAGGATATTAATTTTGGATGGACATGGCTGAAGACCAAGATAAGACCAAGAAAGTAGCGAGATTTACAAGAAATCTGAAACGCAAAGTGAGATCTCAGACGAAGACTTTGGAATCAGCAACGTGTAATACAGCATAGCAGTGACACAGACAAGAGCCGAGAGGCCCTGAGCGAGCCTGATGGCGACGATATTAAAAGATGCCCCCCTCCCATAGATAAATATCACCCGTCTCTCCACTATTCCAATGCTTGCTCAAGGATGCATATCCGGTTGGCTCTATTAATCCTTCCATATCCCATGGGTACGTCTTCCCTACCATTAACGCGCCCCCCGGTCTACTCTCTGTTATACAATGGTCTCTGTAGTCCCATGAACCATGAGGCTTCAGGGGCCAGGGTGAATCTTTGGGTTCATTCGAGCAATCCTTCCATATCCCATGGGTACGTCTTCCCTACCATTAACGCGCCCCCCGGTCTACTCTCTGTTATACAATGGTCTCTGTAGTCCCATGAACCATGAGGCTTCAGGGGCCAGGGTGAATCTTTGGGTTCACTCGAACAATCGAGTCTGCAATCTACAACCACGCTGGGATCGGTGTACATCATTCATTCATTCATTTGAGTTAATTATTTATTTAACAGTTTATGTACATACCTATAAACAGACAAGAAAAAAGGAACAGAAAAATTCGTACAAAGTTGATGCTTATTTCTAAAGAAATCTCTTCCAGCATACCTGCGACAAGGAAAGTAGACGAAGAGATGTAGACAATTATCTTTTTGAAAGCACGTGTTTCTGTGACAAATAAACTTATTTGTCTTTCTTTCTTTATGATGTACACCATATAAATTAACAGATATTAATGTAGCAATTTTACACAGGGTGGCACATTGGGCGGTCTTATCGCTAAAAGCGATATTTTAAAGACAACCTTTCGATAGATGAAAACTGATCCAAATACGTTTCGGACCACGCACAATGAAGGGTTCCGTAGTTGGGATGCCTTCATTCCAAGAACACTTGTAGTTGAAAAACATGTTCCCACATTCATTGCAACTGCAAATGTAAGTTTGTAAAAAGAAAAAAAACAGCATTTATTGGGATTCGCACAGATCACAAATACGTACAATATTGAAAGATTTAGCATGCTATTTTAAGACCATAGACTTAAATAACTATTTTCTGTATTTTTTTCAAAAGTTAAGGCTCGGTATATTCAGGGAATATATAAAGAAATTATGAATGTTCTTAAATAATTGTAAAAGTATTTGTTCCAAAATTATAACAAAAATCTGAAACCCTTACAACAAGCCCTTTCATTTGATATGTCACACGGTATTCAAAATTCATTTTTATACAAAATTCATTCACATACATGACGTATGAACCAATTTTCAACTTAATCGTTCCAGTAGATTCGGAGCACATTGGTTGTGCTGTGACAGACAGCCAGACAAACACGACTGATCCTATAAGGGTTCCATTTGAGATACGGAACCCTAAAAATGAGTAAGGAATTAGTTTAGCTCAGTCGCGTCGTCGCCTCTATTTCCTCAAACTAATCTACATGCACTCAGGACCACATGAAAGCTGCGCTCGGTTCGCTTCTCTCGTCCCTTCTGACATATTCCGAACTATGTCTTTATTATAACTGGGAAGTAGTGAAACTATTCCGTATTATCCTAGCGACAAGTTGGAGTCCACAGTCTACTTAGTTATAATAATACTGCTTGTCTTCAAGCCAGAACAAGGGACTTCAGAGAATTATGTTGTTGCTTTAGTTTGCTATCAGAAGGAATAGGAGTTATGTACGTAGAATAGAATAGAATACTCTTTATTATGTACACCATAAAGGCTTCTACATATCGGGGCGACTTGTCGCGCGACGCGACACGACACAAAGGCACCGCTCGTCCCGCGACACGCGGAGCCTTTGTGCCGTGTCGCGTCGCGCGACAAGCCGCGCTGGTATGTAGAAGCCTTTAAAGTTACAGATATAAAAATGTTTACATTTTACATAGGGTGACAAAATGGGCGGTCTTATCTCTAAAAGCGATCTTTTACAGACAACCTTTGGATGGATTAAAGGGAGCAGGAGAGACAATACTGCAGGTAGTCAGTGGTGTACCATTAACATATACAATAAATACATACATACACAAAGCATACATTTATCTAATAAATATATACAATAATACACATTAAACAAGAGCAGGGAACTGTATTATGTAATGGAACTGTTTTTAGGGTTTATCTTATACTTACCTCCTATGTATGTATACCTGCTCGAAGGGGCTTGTGGCTAAGTAAAAACAGCCGCATGGGTCGATCAAACAAGTTAAGCTACGCTTTCCGCGGCCGATCGATGGATGGGTGACCTTTTTTACATACAAAGACCCCTCCGTGCCTCGGAAAGCACGTGAAGCTGTTGGTCCCGGGTGTCATCAGTCGTTACGGGGCGTCAGAAGCCCGAAAGTTTGACAACTAGTCTTACCAAGGGGTATCGTGTTACCCAGTAACTGGGTTGTGGAGGTCAGATCACAGGCATCTTCTGGTAAGCTCACTCCATCGTCCACTTTGTCTCTGTCACCTCTGCCCTAGAACTCAAACTCAAACTCAAAGCATTTATTTCAATTAAACCAATTACAGGCACTTTTGAATAGTCAAAGAGTCGGTCAGTTAGTCAGAAAGTTGAAACTATTTGCCCATTCATAGACTAAGGTCAAAAGCAAACCCGCCTAAAAAAAAAAAAACTTTAGGTGTTTAATTATCTATTTTTCATCATCATTTCGCTGAAAGACACCCATAATTCACCAGCTAGGCGAACGACTCCAACAACCACTTCAAAACCAACTTAATCCTCAACTAATATGCCATTTACAAAACTGTCTAAATCAAAAACCCATTACTTATCAACCATAAACCATTGTCCAACCTTAATCCCCTATACCTCTATGCCATGCTCATCATGACTGACTCCAACCCATTGACATACACGGCACTATGACACAGTACTTATATATTAAGAGTAGAACAATAACGAATAAGCTATATCTATGACCTATGAGTTTTTCACAATGTCTTTATTCGGTGGGCATATAAAAAAAAAGATAGGCAGTCGCTCCATGTAAAAAACTGGTATTCAGCTGTATCCGGTCAGACTGCAAGCCGACCAACATAGTCTGGAAAGGCAGATGATGATAAATTATGATGACCTTATGGAAACCAGATGTACATGTACAACTAAGAATTATATTTCGAGTACAAAATCTATTTCGACTATGTATACATGGTGTTAAAGTAACTGCGTGCCATAGCTTAGGAGTAGGTTCAGTATCGATAAAGGAACACAGGAAATAAAAAATTAACATAAAAAAGAAATAAAAATAAGTCTCTTCGTACTTTAAAAGGCTTAGAATCGTCAAGTAAAATAATTTTAATTTTAAACGATTGCTATTTTAAGTTAGTAGGTACTAAATTAGGTTGAACTTGCAATATTTTTTTTGTGTTTTCATTTTTGTTTTTTTATTTTTCCTGGGTTCCTTTATCAATACTGAACCTACGCTTAAGCTATGGCACGCATTTACTTTAACACCCTGTATTGATGCACATACATAAATCCATCACATTGTTATTTCTTGACCGCCGATAGTACTTGATCACAAAACGAATGTAAACGTTTAAATTTTTTGCTAAATTCGCTTGGATAAACAAAACTAAACTGCATCACGTCTGCACTTATTTCGTGTTTACTCTATGCAAACAACGAGAGCTGAGTGTGGCCGGTATCGGCGCCAGTATGTCCCTGCTGACGCCCCGTATCGTATTACTTGAAGCGAGGTGACGCTTATGCCTCGGTTTGCACGCATCTGTGATGGTTTGTAAACGAATTTCTGTAAAATGATATTTGGTGTGGTGAACACAATGGAATGACGCTTGTAGTCACAGTGTACGAACATTTTGGAAGTTTAAAATGCCGCGGACTTACGGACCACGTTTTAAAAAGTGGCTTTTAGAGGGAACGCAACAATTCTTGGGTTGTCTATCGCAGTAGCCGGTGCCAATTTTTAAAAGACAAAGTGCTTAGATAGTTGTTGCCAAACAGCTGGGACTTTAAATAGACTAGTAAACTAGATCTAGACTTAGGATTTGGGCTATGAATCAAAGTAAACCTTAATCCCAAAACTCGTTCCTGAAATCAAAGTTAATAACGAGTGAGTATGTATTACCATTAAACAGCGTTGTATTTACGGCGTTTTCACCCGAAACTACATTCACCAACAAATCATGAATTACAGGATTCATTTCAATATATCAGAGTCCAAAAACGGGTCCAATTTCGCTACCAATCACCAGTAACAATTTACCTATCTCGTGTCCCAGGCTAAACGGCTCTCCAATAAAACATAGCCGGTACTAAATCTGCCACAAAGTACCACTGTTTATTCGCTCAAACTGAATAGAGTACAGTTCCGTTTCAAAAGTTCAGCGGGCCTTTCTGAGAGTCTTTCGCGTAAATGGGGGCCTATTTTTAGTTGCAAGTTCTTTCTTTAGTACACCAAGAAGAGGCCGTCTTATAGTCGTGGACTTTGAGCTTTGTTCCTTTCTTAGGTCAAGCAAGACGTATGAAAATAATTCTGTCAGAAAAAAAAAACAGATATTTATAAATGTAGGTACCTATTGGACCTGGCGCGAATAATATGGCGATATAATTAAGCCTTTAATAAGTCCAGGATTGCAAACTGAATAATAATTATTTCTGATTTTTATCTGTAACTTTTATGGTGTACATAATAAAGAGTATTCTATTCTATTCTATGAATTCTTGCATATTTCATAACATTGGAATTTAAAATACAAATATTCTTAAGGCAGATTTTTCAATAGTCAGTAATTTTTATCTGAAGAATAAATATGGCAGATTGACATATTTTCCATACAGAAGCTGTCAAACCGCAATATTAATTCCTCAGATAAAAGTTATCTGACTATTAAAAAATCAACCTTTATTTGAATAAAATCTAATAGTTATAATTTTTAGTTGAGAGCGGTTGTACCCAGCAAGTCTGCTGACCCTTTGAGAACCACTGGCGAGACGATCATGTTGTGCGTGGTTTAATTTTATGTTATAATTTTAAAGCGTGTACGTTTTTATGGCCTCATTTAAATTCTGATCAAGTCAATATTTTTTTAGAAGTGATAACAATGTTAAATTTTATGATGCTACTGGTCAAGTTCACAATAATGAAGCAAATATTATATTTACCGCAAATCTCATATTATTTTACTAATTTTCCTCAAAAATTACGTTCGATAATTTTGGAATACTCGTAAAAACTGTTTTGTATGCATGATAATTGATAAGACAAAGTAGGTTTAAAAAGTTTATTCGCGATAACATAGCTCATTAAAATCTAAACACTATCTATGTTATAATATGTAAATATATCTTGTTTGAAATAAATCACCAATAATATCTTAAACATGATGACACAGCCACCCATACTATCCTACTTTTATATTATTATAAACGCGAAAGTTTGTAAGTATGGATGGATGGATGGATGGATGGATGTTTGTTACTTCTTCACGCTCAAACGGCTGGACCGATTTTGATAAAATTTTGTATGGAGGTAGCTGACACCCTGGATTAAGACATGGCTACTTTGTATTCCGATTTTCTCACGGGATCAAGACTTACGCGGGTGGAACCGCAGGGCGCAGCTAGTAATATTATAAATGCTTATGTGAGTTTGTTTGTTACGCTTTCACGCTAAAAAGGCTGAACGGAAATGGATAAAATTTGGCACATCGGTAGACCATGACCTGGCTTAGGATATGGAATACTTTTTATCCCGATATTTACACGGGATAGAGACTAAAGACTTCTACAGACCGGCGCGACACAAAGGCCCCGCGTGTCGCGAGACGAACGGTGCCTTTGTGTCGCGTCGCGAGTCGCGCCGGTCTGTAGAAGCCTTTATGCTGGTGAAACCACGGGGCGCTGCTAGTTACCTATACTTTCGCAAAAAAAAAATGGTAGCTCTGATAGCAGTCAAATCAGAGCTTATCTTAACAATAGTTCGGGATAACCCTAAGTTGAAGAAGTGTACAAAAGGCATTTTCGCTCTCTCTCACCGCTCATACCATCCAATATTTCGACCCCGCGCACGCGAGTGCCTGAAAGCCTCTCTTTGCACGAACGAGGAGGGCTACATAACTTTTTTTTTTTTATAAAGAAATGGGTTTGAATAGAAAATCCACTTATTTTGCCCTAAGTAAAGTCTGAACATCGACTAATGTATGAATGTCTGTCGCTTGCAGGTACGTCCTTCGAGAATGTTCGTAAGTACTTGTTGATACTTTTTGTATGTCGATGTTTTGTAAGTACTTGCAGTTTTTTTTTAATTTACTTTGTTGTGTATTGCTTGTAAAGGACGTGTTAGCTGTAAAGGCTCCCGCAGACAGACGCGACGCGACGTTCGACAAAACGACACTTAGCACAATTTCTATGAAAGTTCACGGAAAGTGTCGCGCTGCGCGTCTCGCTGCCTGTCGCGCCCGTGATATCGCGCCAGTCTGCACGAGCCTTAACTCTTCTTCTCTTTTTAATAGTTATGTTTTTTATCTGAACGATACAGATCGCGTTTAACTTTTAAAGTATCCACGTTTTCTATCAAGCAAGTACTACTCCATTTGAAATAAGATTAGAAATTTAAATAAACTTTTATACAGTCTGTTCAACCGATTTTGACTTCTATTCCGTAGGCATAAGGATGGCATTAAAAGCAAAAACGTGGTTGGACCAACTGTTTATTACATCTGCCATTTGTCATTCTACCAACGCAATAGAAGTCAAAATCGGTTGAACGGACTGTATAAAAGTTTATTTAAATTTCTAATCTTATTTCAAATGGAGTATAAGTGGCATGCAAATTACACAACACACAAAACATCACGCCTTATTTACCTGAAGGGTTAGGCAGAGGTGTATACACTTCTCACAAATTACACTTTTACAAAAAATTTAACGATATTTTTGTAACAAGTTGTACGATACTCTCTGGCAACAGAAAAGCACTCAGCTTCCTCCACCATATTCTGAGCACATATAACTAGAGGATAACATACTATGCTTGTACGTCGTACACTAGACTTCTTAGCCACAAGCCGGCTCCATTTAGCGAATTCGAGTTTCACTCCCTACATCGGATAAGCTGCCACAGCATGAGTTACTGCAGTATAGCAGCAGTTTCTGAAACCCAGTGTCTTGTACGAGTATGCAGTCTTTATTAATATTGGTCTTCTGTTGACAACATTTCACTAATCGTTTGGAACTTTTAAACAACAGACTGATTTGCGCCTCAGCGCGGTTCCTACCTACTCCCTGCCAGGGTTGCAGGCAACGGAAGGAACACGGGTGGGTTTTAGTCAGTAAAAGTGAGGTATTCCACTAGAGAACTGATTTCAACAGCACTTGTCCAAACCGCACCTGAGCACTTCCACTAACCGTCTGACACGCCCCAGCTCAGCCCAGAGCGGGAGAAGTTGTTTGATAATTTCCCACCCAAAAAAAAAAAGGGGGATCTGCTCCGAAGCTTCTACAAACCGGCGCGACACGCGACGCGACACAAAGGCCCCGCGTGTCGCGCGACGAGCGGTGCCTTTGTGTCGCGTCGCGTCGCGCGACAAGTCGCCCCGGTATGTAGAAGCCTTTAATCTGAAGTATCGGCCGAACGAGCCGTTTTATAGCCTCCAGTTTCCTTTTTTGACTTTGAATCCTTACCCAGCTTATAGTCACATTTTGACTTTGGCTTAGGTATCTCCGGTATCTCTTTGACTGGCGTTTTTTTTTCTTTTGCCGTATTCAGCCATAGTTAGCCGTAGACAACCAACGGCCGAACATTCGGCCGATACTTCGGATTTATGTTCGGAGTAGACCCCAGTAAATGCTCTATAAGTAGATATAATTAGACAGCATTGATTCAATTGGATTAACAATACTAAAATGTTTAATTTCCTACAAGAATTGTGATTTACTTTGTGTAAATTATTTCATCACCACTGCTCTCAAAACGGTGAAGGAAAACATCGTGAGGAAAACGGCATGTCCTAGAACCAAAAACTCGAAGACATGTGACATCCACCAACCCGCACAGGGCCCGCGTGGTAGATTACTGCCCACTTCCTCTCACCGAGAGGAGACCTGGGCCCAAAGTCTGCTATTTTTATAAATTCAGTCATTCCAACATGATCCCATTGTCATTTTGCTAAAAGTTCAAAATCTGCTAAATTCATAGGTAATGGTCGATCATTGGTCGGTCAATATTCTCGTAATAGAATTGTGTTACTTATAAAGGCTTCTACATACCGGGGCGACTTGTCGCGCGACGCGACGCCACACAAAGGCACCGCTAGTCCCGCGATGCGCGGGGCCTTTGTGCCGTGTCGCGTCGCGCGACAAGTCGCGCTGGTATGTAGAAGCCTTAATGGCATTGTCGTATTGCAATTATTATAAAACCCATTGGTAGAAATGTCATTCATTTGTCAAATGCAATTTCTTTCAATGTAGTGTCAGTGGCCGACCATTGGAAAGTCACATTGACGCCATTATAATAGTAAAGTAAAGTAAAATTTTATTTGTTTAAACATGGTGTACATGATATATACATTGCATGCAAGATAATATGAAATACAGAAAGTTCAAACATGTTCAGCCGCATATCGTGGCGTACAAATTGGTAGGGAGAGATGGTGCACAAACCGTGATAATATTCATCAAAATTAAATTATAGAAATTATAAAATCATCATTATTAATTAAAGATTAAGAATCAGAATGTATCATTACCAAAGTTGTCAAAATCAACAATTATGATAACAATGATCGACCATTCTGACACTATTGTAATAACAGACTTGAGGCCCTGTGTCCCAGCAGTGAGAACATTATATAGGTTGATTATGTATTGTGATCTGCACAATTCCGTTGATCCACCCAACTAAGCTATCTAAATATATTTATAATAGAAGTGGGTTCAAGTCAAAATTCCACCAGGGTTAATTAAATTCTAGGTCGTAATACCTTTGCTTTGTACCTGTTGGATCATAGCCACTTATTTTAGTATAGATATGTATAAGCTCTTTTGCCCAATCCACCTGATATAATATAACCCCTTGATCCACCTACGTCCCCAGAAAGGGATAGATGTAGGCCTTTTCTTAGCCAGGACTTACGTTAGTAATTGACTTTCCCTCTTACACTATTAAATTTGACTGTTTAACTACTCGTATTTAACTTTTCATCCCAAACCAACTGAATTAGTACAATTCAAATTAAATGTAATCGCTGCAAAATCCAATCCAATTTCTCAGAACAACCAAAGTCGGATTAGTGTTAACTGTTTAAAGGTTTATTGTAATCCAATTGAATAGTGAAACGTTGAATTCTAGTCTAGAAATAAACTTTTACACATATATGTAAGATTCCTTAATCGTAGTACAGAAGGACCAATTTCTGTCACATATTGGTCCTTCGGTCCTCAGTTGTTTGATCAGAAGTTATTGTAAAAGGTGGCTTCACGTCGGGTAAGTGAAGCATCATGTTTAGGAGTTTTGTTTTATTTTCTAAATTTGTGTTTAGCCGAATATTATTGTGTAATAATGGTGGATTAATAACCATTAAGTGTTCGTGAACGTGCATTGGTGTACACAAATGAAACAATACAGTGTACCTAAAGTCACTTCAATTTCTCATAAGAAGTCCGCGTGAGGTCTCAGTAAAGTGCTACATCTTTAACTCAAGGGGAGCGGGCGGGCGGGGATATCATCTATCATGCATTGAATTATAATTCAATTAATCATTATTTAAACAAACTTTGTACTTGTTACCTAATTTTACTTGTCACTGGCTAAATGTGCAAACCGCACGAAGCCGTAACAAAATAAAATAAAAATGTATTACAGAAGGACCAATTTCTGTCACATTTTGGTCCTTCGGTCCTCACTTCTTTGAACAAGTTAGAAGTTATTATAAAAGATGGCACAAAATCGAGTCACGCAATCCGTTTAATTTCATCTAAGCTTGCGTCATTTGGTACAGCTGTAGGATCGATGGAACAGACAGATGCTTTATATTTCAAAGTAAGAGAATCGTTGGATGTACCTAGTTGGTCCAATTTAGCCTGTCTTGTAATGCCTTTGCCTTACAATGCCTTAAGCGGCTTAAGCAAATGAAGTTACAGAACCGTTTCTTGTACTACAAGTCCGTAACTATTCAGGAATACTGAAAGCAAACGGACGTCTTCTAATTAGAAGTTATATCTACCTAATGTTAATTAGGCTAATGCACCATTGATATCACTACGGGAAACATGAAGAGATTGTATTGCATAGATATCTCCTGATAAAATCCAAGATAATGAATAGACTGAATGAAAACACGTAACTTGAGACCTAATCAGCAACAGATGACAGATAGAACAGACAAGAATGATGGCCGTTACTTTAATTGGAAAACCTGTCTAAATGCTAAAAGCCACATCAATTTTAAATTCAAGCCAAAAAGACTACCCTATCAAATAAATCCCCAAAAATCTTGATATTCCATTTAAATAAAAAATTACGTGGAACAGACTTTCATCACTGTCACCCCCCCTCCACCCCCCTCTGAACGTAACCTCTCACAAGTGGTGTCATCAGTCACCATCCATCACTGCGAGGAAATTATATTGAAGATTAATAAGCTATTAAAGATGGCGCTTCCAGTCGTGACTTGTGACCTCTTTGGTTTTGGAATGGCAATCAGTAAGACCTGTGACGAGTTTTGATGGGTTCATTTGTTTTATGGACTGTGTGACATAATGTGACATTTGTATAGTACCTTAATTGGATAGTACTTAAAAGGACTATCATGTGGTACCTGTACTATAATTAACAATTAAGTGTCGTCTTGTTGGCAACAAACTATATTATTTCAAGGTTGAAATCCGTTTTAAAGTTGCGTCCCTATTCACCCCTGCATGTCTATTCACCCTGTTTTACGGTAACTAATTTGAATAGTCAACAATCTTTCTTCTTAGAGTAGATATTTGCTCTGATTTCAAAAAGTAGATTTTTTAAAGCGAAATACCTACTTGATTAAAAAACCAGCTGAACACAAAAATGTGGCATTTAAAACTTTGCCCAACAACCCGTTTAACCGGAATAAAACGTAACGTAGCATAATTTCCGGCCAAAAAAATCCACACACTAATTGCCGGATTTGCTTTTAAACTTTAAACAAATCCTACGCAACGTAAACCGAACTTTCACAATTCAACTTTGGCATTAAATATACAAAACTCCCGTTTAATTTCCACAAAGGAAATTGCACCTTAAGTTGGAAGTAATAAGATTGATTTGTACTGAAAAGGTAGGTTTGCTGAATGAAACTCTTGTTTTGACAACTCATTATTGGTATGTTCCTAATTGGGCAGTTCGTTTCGTACTCGGCTATCGGCTTGATACGACCGAATTCGGTACGCACTCCGACTGTTTGTGTTTGCCAAAGATATTTTCGCGTTTGTACAGCTGATTGCGTGCGATGAGGTCACCCCGCGAATCCAAATTGGATGATGTTAAATTCGATTTTAAACCTAGCCGAATTTGGGCGAAAGAAAATATTCAATGAATTATTCGTAACCACTTTGTTCGCTAAGCTGCTTTGTTTATCTCGTTATTTCTGTGATTCAATCATTAATTAAAGACGAGATATTTATTTCAAACCGCACCAAAATCACATTAGATATACAATAGAACCCAAACATGAATGTATCCCAAAATAAACTAAAGAGCTGCAATTTCAATTTCATTTCGGAAAATCACACGAATTAATTCACATCACAATACCGTATTCCATCCGACATTCCACTTATTTACTTCTACGTTACGTATTAAAATTTTACCCAAAAACAACAATGGGTGCCTAAAATAAATCGCGTACCCTTGACTGCCTCACGCGGGAGCCGCTTAATTTTGTCAAACAGACCTCTACATTTTGACGTGTACATACGGGACGCGCGTAGAATAACGAATTGTGACGTTCGCTGAATAACTGATTAGGAACAAACCGCACCTGTTGTTACTTTTATTGTACGCGCTCTTTTTTGTTCATTAAATGTTTGTATTGTAACATCTGGTGTGATTTGAGTTGGTGACATTGTAAGAGGAGACAAAAAGAGAGAGAGAAGAATATAAAAGTTTTGAGCGATGATACATCAGCGGGGCGAGCACGGCCTACTGTGACATGACTTGAGACACATTTTATCACAGTTTGAGCGATAAAACTGTTTTGTCATAAAATGCTAGTACAAATTGACATGACATAATATATCATGTCTTGTCTTTTTTTACGTTTTAAACGACCAACATTTTGATGAAACATCAATACGCACTAGAAGTCATGTAGCTTTGTGAAAGAAAGAATTGATAGAAGTCAAATCTGTCTTAGAAAGTTTACTAAGTCGTGTTGTGAAATAAACAGAATGTGAAGGACCAGTTAATCCTCACGAACTAACTCACAAAAATGACTATAGAAAGTGAATTCTAAAATGTTAATTCCAAAACAATAATAGATCCATTACTATCAAAATGGCAAATTAATCAAAAGGCAAAACTTTAGTATTATTAACCGACTTCAAAAAAGGAGGAGGTTCTCAATTCGACTATATGTTTTTTTGTTTGTTACGCGATTACTCCGCCAATTATGAATTAATTTTGATGATTCTTTTTTTGTTTGGTAGGTCATACTTCAGAGGTGGCCCCATAATTTTTTTATTGACTTTGATTCAGTGCTTATTGAAAAAATCAACTAAAATTAAAAATATATACACTGACGTTGTGGTTCCCTTCAGCAAAAGATTTTCTCACTAGTTTATTATGTGGATAATGTTATAACTTCCTATCACTGTTATTTACATAGCGGTTAGTGTTTTAGTTAGTAATTCGAATTTACCGCAACTAAAAAATTAAAACTAAATACTTTTTACAAAACAAAAACAATAGACTTTTCAGTGGCAAAACGAAAATACAAAACCAAAGACACCGACTTCCGAAATAAAAGTTATTTTTGATTTGGTAGTGTTTTTTTTGGAAGTCGGTTGGGTTTTACATCATCAAAACGATATCACAGGCCGAACGCACGAAGCACAAAACAATAGTAAACGATGCGAACCAAGTTTCGCAAACAATTTATTCCACACATAACCATTCCGAAAATTATGTAAATCTCCACGACTAACAAATGGATGTAAACATTGAAAATGTTGACGGCAATAATTGCGACACGATTATTCAATTTGACGTTTTGCAATCAGCGGGCACAAACGAGCAAACACTCGTAATCAAACATGCCCGAATCGATTATCAACTCGATTCAATTCGTCCGATAACGCGGATGTCCGATTCGATACGAATTTATATCGTTCAGTCGTGTAATGATTGAATTTTATGATCGATTCCGTTTGTATCGATATGCGATGTTTAGATAGTTGATACGATGCCAATCTGTTGGTAAAATGCATGATTGGTATTAGTTACATTGTCACTACATCAGCTAACCTCAACAGTTTGATCGAAATACTGAATGATTGCTATGCTAAGTAACAAAGTCCAAAGAAAAACCAAATATTTATTATTTACACAGTTTCAAGTTTATCTAAACTTCCGAAAATTTACTAACTCCAAGTAGATTACCCATTTCCTTTACACAAAATACTTTAAACAACCAACAAGAGAATCAAACTTCCAAAGCGAAATTAATGTCGAACATTAGAATAATAAATGCTACTCGCAGGATTTAGAGCAAAGTCGGCGTAACGAAAAGCATATAATATAACTTATATATAAAGCAGATAGTAAAACAAGTTTCACTATTAATCCCGGGAGTGTGGCTGTAGTGATGTGCAACGGTACGGGACTGCGGATGCAAAGACCAAGTTTTGAAGTGTTCCGAGATGTTCCAGTTTGAATATAGCTGTGAATAAGAATTAGTGAGGGAACTGCTTTTAATGTTTGACAAGTGTTTCTGTTAATGTTTTATTTAAAGCTTGGTAAATATCTCTCGTTTGGGAATTATATATTAAAACAAACACGGTGTCCTTAGTGTTTATTAAAACAACTTTTACGGTTTTGTCACATAATTCTTTGTTTTAGTTATTAAAACAAAGAATTATGTGACAATCGTCTTCTCGACAAAAATGTTTGAATCATAGACAAAAGATCTCTGATAAACTCAAATTTTCATAACGGATAATAATTCTTCTAGCGTCGACATTCATATAAAAATATAGTTGAAGACATTTTAGTGATTATTATATTAAATATTCACGACATAACATAGTTTAATATAGTCTCTAACGGCAGCTACATCACTAAAATGCGAGTCTATTCCCTCGAGCCTCGTAACTTACTCTCCTTTTATGACACTATAGAATATTTTAAGTGCATTAAAGCGTCCGAAATGTAACAGGGGCTTAGAGGCGGCGAAGAAGAGACTCCAAATTGATGATATAGATTATAGGTTGACAGCCTTAGACGATGCTAGATATCTTTAAAGCAAGGAGATGGAAATTGAATCATATATTTTGTCTGTAACCGTTTGCAAGCGGCAATTCGATTGTGACAGTCGAGTTCTATTTGATCTTGTATCGAACTTGTACGTTATGTTGTCAAATTCTTCGTTACTGTTTAGTTACTGTTAGCCTGTATCATCTTGACTTCCAGTGCTTGCGAGCCGAGCTGGACAAAACAAAAAAAATGTTCGGTTTAAATTAAAACCATCTAACTGCTTAGTTACCTAACTACTGATTTCAGAAATAATACAGATTTTGGAGACTCATTAGTAGTGAATGTGACAATGAGTGAAATAACGAACAAAAAAATTAACAAAAGCAAACAAAGATATTTAGCTTTCTTATCACGAAGCACAAGAAAATATGGCAAAGATATTTTACATCAAAGAAACATAACTCCCCCCACACATTAAAATTCAAATACCAACGCCAAACATTTAGCGTTTCACGTTATACCAAAATACATTTTCTAAGGAGCAAGGAGAACCTAAATGATCCCCCTATTGTGCGGAACACAAATCGTCGATGCAGATTACAAAGGACCCTAGGGAGTGAACAGTCGCTCCGAGGAAAGCCCTCCGATCTCATTGTGATGAGCTCTTTGTCTTATTGGATAAGGTTCAAGTGATGAATGACAGCGAAGGTATCACAGTAAACGATCCTTTTATTGAGGAAAAAGAAACGTTAGAATATGTTGATGACAAACATAAAGACGTTCAATTACTTTAAAAGGCTGAGGATGGATTAGCCGTCGAAGATGTAGGAATTAGGTCGGTTGCTCTTTTTTTGGACAAATGTTACGGAATTGACGGTGGCAGTATTGTATTTGTCTGACTTGCCGTTTCATTTACTCGTCCGCACGGTTTCTCCTATTTTTATGTTATTACTTTAAAATCTTGCTGTTTTGTTAAATCGTCATTCATTAAGCTCCATTTATATGGTGCAAGTTTATTGCCAGTGGCATACCATAAAATTGAAGCAACAATTGAGTGGCACCGTCTAAACAACACGTCCAATTGTTGCACGATACGTGAAAATTAGTTGTCGTCCAAAACGGGTATAGGTGTAAACAGCACGTAAAATTAAAATGCACGTGCAATAAAATCGCATTCAATTACTCTACAAGTACGAACAAATGAAACAAATTTAAAAAATCTTGAGAAGAAAAAATAAAATTTTAATGAAATATTTGGCAGCGCAATTATGGACAGTACTTGAATAAAGTCTACAAGGCGTGCAACTCTGTGTTAAGACGAGGCAAAACATGCATGCAATAATCGCCTTGCAATAAAATTGCCTTGGTGTAAGTCGCATGCAATTTTATTGAACGGTAAAACCTGCATTTAATTATTGTATGCTATTTTATGGAAATCGCACGCGTGTTGTACTTGCATGCAATTTTTGAAAGGCAATAATTGAACGAGCTTTATGGCATGGGATTATTGCTCTTGAACATTCCAGAAACTTGTACTGTATAAATGGGGTCTTACTAACCTTGTGTTAGTTACTTAATTAACCCCGTCAAAATACTAGTTTTAAAGTAAACCCAACTCAAAGTAAAGCTGCTGAAAATTTTAGAAAAACTTCGTAATCTTCAGAATCCCAGCTCGAAAGTTTCAAGCTGAGACTAACATTATCCTAAACCGCTTTATCTCATTGTTTGATTTATAGTTAGCAACTTTACAGAGCGTTTCAGTTGCTGAACAAATTGAATCCACCCAAGTTTCAGAGAACATTAGCTATAACATCCGATGCATTGTTTTTTGTATTTTTTGCTTTCTGAAATATTGGCATTCGAGGGGAACGTTGTTAACCT
Source organism: Tiliacea aurago (assembly GCA_948098905.1). Lineage (NCBI taxonomy): Eukaryota > Metazoa > Arthropoda > Insecta > Lepidoptera > Noctuidae > Tiliacea > Tiliacea aurago. Next base: position 25,073,755 of record OX402581.1, on the reverse strand, counting down.
AGAACTACTTTCTAGATAAAATGTTAAATTTATACTGCAAAGTATTTACAGCCAAAAGTTTTAGATATTTTTATTACTCTTTCTTTTACTGCGTTCTTAAAGTTTTAGTAACTATGCCGAAAACCATTTCGTTCCTTTATTCTGCCAAATCTTTGTTATGTAAATCAGTCGTGTTTAGGGACCTTTAACGAGAAAGTAAAAATAAGATATCCACTAATTTGGTCTTCTCTTTTGATTTCATTTACACGAGTTTTGTCATATTTACAAAGAGGGCTATTATTTTGATTCGTTAGGCTACTAGGATTTAAATATCTTCTTGTAATGTGTTAGCGTCAGTAGGTTTGGATAAAAATAAAACCGAAATTTTTAGATTCTTGTAGGATTCAAAAGCTCTAATTAAAGTCTTAATTAAATACCAAAATTCATTGTTGTGGAATTGTGGAAACTTGCTGTAATTACTGAACTATTAGACTATGAAAACATTTGTGGAAGTTACTTTACGTAACAATGCTGTTTATTCCTGTTTGATATTTTATTGTTATTTCCACCTAAACAATTTTCTATTTATAACACTTGTTGGAATTTCTGTAACGTTTCTGACGATCGTCGGTGACCCAGAAAGGCAAGCTCGGTGCACCTATTCCTAATGTTCAAAGATGCAGATGACCTGATAGAAGGTTGTTGGAATAAAACTGTATCTAGCTAGCCTGATGCGTTCGTCAATAGTATATTACATTCATTTTGATAGAGAATATAAAGAATCAGTTGAAGATGCTGATACTAAAACGCGATATAACCATAACGTTGGAGAGATGAAATAGGGCATTACATAGGGATGAATTAAAAAAGAGGGCCACTTGCACGTATTAAAAAGATCTATAAATTTCTGTACATTTTTGGAAGTTGAAGAGACTGAATGATGTTTTAAATACGTTTAACGGTAAACGCATTTAATTATTAGTGGTGCAAGCGGATGTAAAGGCTTCTACAACCGGCGCGACTCGCAATGCGACACAAAAGCACCGCTCGTCGCGCGACACGCAGGGCCTTTGTGTCGCGCCGGTGTGTAGAAGCTTTAACAGTTCGGATTGCTTAGAAGAGGTTGTATTTCTATTTAGCACCTTCAATAAGTAAGTACAAACCTGCCATTCTTTGAAAGTACAAATAATTTACGAAAAACGTTAGGTAAGTTATCCCAATCCTAACTGTATCTACATAATAAAGAGTATTCTATTCTATATATTATCATCTTACCTAATATTATACATTGAGTTTGCTTATTGATTAGGCTTTCACGCTAAAACGGCTGATCAGATTTGAATGAAATTTGGCACATGGCTAGACCATAACCTGGGTTAGGACATATAATACTTTTTATCCCGGTAGTATGATCCCGTGGGAGAATTTCCGACCTCCACGCGGGCGAAGCCGCAGCCAAAAGCTAGTAAATTATAATATATTCTCAGAATACGAAATTGCGGTTACCTAGTTAAACCAACTTCCTTTGCAAGACGGATACGTCTCATTCTCAGGGACAAATTAACACACACGATCGTTTTAATAGGATAATATCATGCTTCATACAGTGCAAGCTTTATTGAATGACTGCCCACTTAATTGTGGACTTGCTTTGTCACTCTGGTGTTAAGCTTTAATTCTATAACATGATACGGGAAATTTATTTTTAAATACTTAATTACATAGCAATTGGGGCTTCGTGGGACGAGCCACGTATAATTTGAGGTTTCATTTTGTAAAGAATTTAGAAAAATGTGCCGTTTTCTTTCCGTTTAGGAGGAAAAGTAACTAAAGACAGAATTGATATTGTTATTGGTAGTGTCAATGGGATTTACGACCAATATTTCTTTAGATATGATTTTTAATTCTGCATAGTATTTTCGGAGATATGTATGATTCTGTTAAGATGTGGCTCTATAGCTTGATTTTATTCTTTTTAGGGTTCCGTAACTCAAAAGGAAAAACAAACCCCTTATAAAGGAAAGGAAAACTATCACAGCTACGTTGCCCCACGCTAGGAATTTCTCTTGTATTGTGGGTGCGTTTACAAACATTTAAATTCACATACACAAACAGCCATACTCGGAACAACTAGTTGTAGGTCATACAAATATTTGTTCCGTGCGGGAATCGAACCCGCGACACTCAGCGCAGCAGTCAATCGCTTAACTAACTGCGCCAACCGTGCCGTCGAGTCGTATAGGTCACGTCACTTGTGTGTCTGTCCATCTGTCTGTTCGTCTGTCACAGCCGATTTGCTCCGAATCTACTGGACCGATTAAGATGAAATTTGGTACACATAAAAAATTCTGTCAACACGGACGTGTAACGTAAATAAATAATTTTTTAATATAAGGGTCACTTTTGGTGGGCAAATAAAAAAAAAATGTTGCAAACTGTACCGTGTGACACATCAAATGAAAGGGATTGTTGTGCGGGCTTCCTTGCTTACGGTACTGTAGCAAATAAACATTTTTCTTTCTTTATTATTCTAATTTTTATTTTGTATAATACTTTGGTAACCAGTCCAATAAAAAAATGTGACAACGCTCTTTAAAAATCAATTGCATTTTCTTCAAAAGCTTCCATCCATGGTAGGTCTATATGAAACTTTAAAGTACCAAACACCAATTTATTTTCGCCAGACGGAGGTACACTTCTGCGGAAAAGCTTTTCTGCTCAGAAAAATGTTGAAAAATTTCTCAACGTTGTATTCTTACTTCAGCCAGTCTTTGTAAATAATTCATAGGTATTGCTCGCACGACCACAATGGGGTATATTTTAGAATTAATAGTATATATTATATAAGCGAAGCAAAGTACAAATATGTACTTTCAGTTTGCAATAACGCAGGTATTGCGAAATAATGAATCATTGTCCAAAAAATTATGAGCTTTTTATTTTTTGTATGTATACAACGTGTTTTTTTGATATCCCATAACTCTAGGGTATGATTGAAGCCATATCAAAGAATCAACTGGCATATGAGTTATGTTCCAATCCTTCGTTATTTTTTTTTTTTCATTTTTTATACAAAATAATTCGGCAAAGTCACGATTATTAATGTAAAACACCCTTACGTGAAATATGACAACGTCGCATTTTCTTTCGTCCCTTCACTAGCTGCGGCCGGGAAGCCCCGATACCAACATACCTACATATTTTATTTTACTATTTATTTTACTACACTACTGCGAAGTTTGGCAACCTCGTAAAAGTAAAGATTCGTCATACTGGTGACAATTTTTGACCAAATTTAATTATGATTGATGATATCTCCGAAACGATGCATTTTTGGACCACCTATTCTAGGAGTTTTAGTATTATTTTTACCTACAGAATATAACCCTAGAGTTATGGGATATCAAATAAAACAGGTTGTATTTTTTACTTATAGCTTGTTAGCTGAGAGTGGTGCATTTATAGTTATAACTAGAGGGTTTTCGTAATCTTCATCAACTATTGTTTATTCTCCAGCTTCCTTTTTGGGTTCCGTAGTAAACAAGGAACCCTTTTAGTTTCGCAATGTCCATCTGTCTGTGGGGGGGGCTCAGCTCAGTGATTATTAGTACCAGAAAGAAGTAATTTTGCATGGGTCACGCCGACAGTGGTAAAATAAATCATGTTTTTTTCATTTTGTTTTTGGGTACCTTCCTTGCAAGTAAAGTGGGGATGATATTTTTTATCTCGTCTATTTTATGGTGTGGGATATCTTTGGATAGGCCGTTCAAAAATATTGCGAGTCTGTGGAAACTATTTTTCGATTCAGGGATCCGTTCGCGTAATGTTAACCTTTAAAGTGCTAATTTTTGTTAAAGTCAAGTGCCCAGCCAGCTAAATGGTTCTTTTTGGGTATGCGAAAAAATTAATGGCAATAGTATAATTATAAACTACATAAAAAAAAACTATGACAACTACGTAGACCTTACAAGTTAACGAGTAATAATCGACCAACGTGTCAAGTTTGTTTTTGGGATAAACACGTCCCAATTACGGAACCCTTCATTGTGCGCTGTCCGATACGCACTTGGTCGTTTTTTTCTAATATCTACCTACCACTATCTCTGTCCTATAAACTATTCCGTACTCTTTTATATACTTCACTGTAGATATCATCAACATAATAAAACTATCCATAAATGGAATCCCAAACACAGACCTCGACAAACCAATGACTCTGATTTCATAAACATTTACTACTCAATAAACCTAACCGCTTCGTTCAATAAACTGACACGATTAACCACAGACGAAGCCGTAAACGGCACTAGTGTAGTTAGACGTTGGAAACTAATAAAAGTTGACGTGTCTAACCATCTGAAAGATCATCACATGTGCGACAAATGAACGGACATTTTTTATTTACTCGTCGTAAAGGTCATTGAACGCAAATGTTAGATATTGAACAAAGCATTGAGAGAACTTGTAGTTTTTTAGGGTTCCGTACCAAAATAGTAAAAAGGAACCCTTATGGTGAGACCAAGTCTGTCTGTCTGTCTGTCACACCTGGTTATCCCAAGAACTACTAATGCTATCATCAACTTGAAATTTAGAATAGTTTTAGATGACGTATGCCCGATTATTGCAAACAAGAAAGAAACTAAAAAAAAATATATCTTTTTTGCAAAAAGGTCTGAAAGGGGGGGTCTTAAAAATTTGAAGTGGGGCTACTAGGGCATGTGGGGTATCATACGAAAGAACGCTGTTTGCGCATTCTCAAACTTTGTTTTTTAGGCATCGTACTTTCCGACTTTTGATGAAAATGTAAAAAACAATACCGGTCCCCCCATTATCTCCGAAGTTTTCATAGATAAAAATCTGAAATTATTCTATGTGATAGAAGTTTATGTAAATATTACAGGAAAAATAAAACGATGTCTCTAAATAGCACAGTTTTTCAGAAATCATCAACATCATATACGTACGGAACCCGGTTTGACCGGTTTTTTTTTTGTCATGAAGAGGTAATCAATTAGAAGGTGAAAACATTACCTTGAGTAATAATTGGAGATATTAATCATTTGCATTAACAGCTCGTTGATCCAGTGACCGTGATTTCCGATCGAGAGTAGGTATTCGAGAGGCCTTGGGTGGATCAACTGAATTGTCATCGATCATAATAAGATGGAATTTAAATTGAAATCGATTGCCATCGATCATATTTGGAATTTGTGTTTGGAAATTGGCAACCAGCTTTGTCCTAACACAGGATCTTATTTAATAATGAGCAGACTTATAACTTCATCTTTGCAAATTAAAGCAGTAGTAGCTACCTTCCCAAAATCTACATCCAAAATAGATGGATATTTAATATCATTTCAAGTTTAACTTTATCCATTTCTCTCTCAGTTCTCACCAGATTATCATCGTCCACTTGATCTCGAATGTCGTAATAAGGTAATTTCGAGTTGTGTCCGTTAAAAAAGGAATAAATCTCTAATGTGCTGTGAACACGACTTTGAGGTTTTGAGATGACGGTGACACAATGACGAAATGTCAAAGATGACGGTTTTGTCACTTAGAAAGTTACCGCAGCTTTGTATGAAGCTTAATTATATAATGTTTTTTGTATCGTGTATTTGTGTTTAGTTAAATTGGGTTGATACGTTTAAATTGTGAGTAAGAAACATAATTTTTTTAAATTATACCTAATTATATCTTTAATTATATTATTATCTTTTTCTCATAATTTTCTGTTCGTTCGTCCAGTTGGCGTTCGTTTTATAAGCTGAGCCATTTATATTCTAATACTAATTTGAGTCCCTACAACACTATCGTTATAAAGAAAGAAAGAAAGAAAAATGCGTTTATTGGCATTACTGCAAAAAATACACCATAAAACTATAAATAACACAAAACAATTATTATAATGCCAAAAGGGCCTCAGCTCAGCATTATCTATTGTTATTATTTTCTATTGCTACTATCAATTACTACAAGTCTTATGAGTGTATATTACCTTAACATACACTTCCAATCATGTATTAATTCTTTCCACTAAACAATGTGGCTTGAACCAAGATTAAGTGTGCATTGTTCCATTCGAATTTGAATTCCCTATCTACTAGAACACCAATCAACGTCGTAACAATTCGGCTATTGTCACTTCCAACTATCAATTCAAGCGTTTAGCGCCACGAAGCGTGTAAACGCCTTATAACAACGTGACGCGAACAAAAGCGTTATTTAATGCCATTATAATGCCCTTGTGAGAGTGTGGGTGATGATGGTATCACATGGTGACAAGTGGACGAGTCTTAACCCTCCCACCATTTATCTGTTATGTTGCTTCGTAGTTGTAATTGTCTGATACATTTTAGAGGCTATCTGTAACGATGGATAGGATTTTGAACGGTCGGGTCGGTTCTGTTCCTGCGAAAGCGAGTTCCCATAACCCAACCCATTGAAGGGGTTTGCGATTAAATTTTTCTAAGCGGTTAAACAAAAACCCATATGATAAGGGTAACCCTTATGACCGGCTTAAATTAAATTTTGGTAACCCATTGAAAGGGTTTTCGATAAAAATCCATGCGGTGTGGGTAACCCTTTTGAACGGCTTAATTTAAGCCATTCAAAATTACCCACACCGTATGGGTTTTTGATTAACTGCTGTAACCAAAATGGTCTCTGGGTAGAATAGAGATAGAATTGGTCATGCTACGCGTGCTGGGTGGATATCAAAATAACATAATATTATGATTTTTTCATGTTACTGGGTTTTAAGTAGGTTTAGAACCCATTGAAATGGGTTATCATGTAACCCTTTCAATGGGTTTCTAGTATAAAACCCTTTCAATGGGTTACACTATGATAAAGGTAACCCATTGAATGGGTTACCCCTTCGAAAGGCTTAACCATTAACCGGGGTTGTACGGTCCCTAGACCAAACACTGGATATTTTCGTGTAATAATACTAATGTTTGAGGTGGGTAACTACTTTATTTATGCATGGTGATGCCTGCGGATTAATTTTTATGTTATTTAATAATATTTATTCTTATAATTGGTTGTATAGGCATTATATTCTAAGTACTGTTTATTTAATTTTGTTACCTACTTACTTATGTACAGACGCCAGCACATCAAGCTACTACAATCTGTTAAATTTATTTAAAAGATTTTCAACTTTATCGCTAAAGCATAAGGTTCAAGGTTGATTGGGAAAATTTGACAGTTTCACCGTATTTTTCGGGTGATCATTGAAAATCAGCGCTGTGCTGTGGGTCCCCCATAGCACAGCATCATGCTGAGTGCAAGCCTTCTTGTCGCAGTCATGACGTGCAGCTTCCGACTATTTATTTGTTTGTGATCGCGATTATAATAAGTACTTAGATCTGTTTTGTGTAATGTTTACCTTCGAGTTTATTACATAATTATTATGTTTTCGTACGCACGTTTTTCTGTGACAAATAAAGTTATTTTTCTTTCTTTCTTTTCTCTTCCTGTTACTAAATATCACAAAATGATGTTAGACGGTGCAGTTTAAAAGAAGATGTAGTGATAAGAATTGAAAAGAGTACCTATGCTTATATTATATGGTTTGGTCCTGTTGAGACAATGAATGAAACTAACCAAAGCTAAACTAACAAAAGGTAACAAACAAAGCAGAGGTGAGTGGAAACGCCAGGAGGGAACGCCCTAGGAGGACATAATTATAGTGGCTTAATTGGTGATGTTCTTCAGAAAGATCAGGTGCGTAGTACTCGCAACCAGCGTGCGTGCATGACCAGATGTATGAACGTAATCGAAGCAAAAGGAGTATGTAAGGAGCGTAGCAGGTAGTGTTCAATAGTTTCTGCCTACCCCCATGGGAAGAAGGCGTGAGTTTATGTATGTATGTTATACCTATATCCTGGAATATGAAATTGTTATCGGATTAAGCTATGTAAATAATATCTACTTATGTAGGGATATAAAATAACAACATTAACTGATTACTTCCCCCAAAATCCGTCTCCATCAAATAAAATCAAAACTCAGCCTACACAAATTCTCAAATTCATTTCACTCGAACGAATAACCCCCGCTTTTTCGGTTCAAAAACGCGAGGTAGGCCGATAAACCCCTTTAAAGCATTCGGAAAGCGAAAATCGTAGTTGAAACCAAATATTCAGTGTAAAATCTTTAAAGGTTTTAATTAAACTAAGTGGTAGGAGCGAAGGGAGACCGACATCAATCTATTTAATGTGCGAGATACCTGTTCGGTGCTAATACGATGTATCCGTCCACCACACCATTCATTACGGGGCTAACGAGAGTTTCGGAACGATATTTCGGAGTCGGAACGTCGATAAAACGCAAACTAGTTGCAATTGTCGGTTTGCACTTTGGCACCGCGATGTTTACCGTGTTACGCGCCAATGGTAATCGTCAACAGTGCAATTGGCATGCCAAGTTGTTCTGCATATACAGAAGTTTTAATAGTTATGAGCGATGAAAATGTTTTTTCATGTCCGTAAAAGCAACCTATTTTTAGAAATAATACATGGATTCTATGAAGCATGATCACGGTTCATGATAGGTAGTAGTTATAGGTAGTAGTTCTCCTGAAGTGTTGATGCTATAGGAGAGGGAATCTATTCTTACGTATTTTATTTTTTATAGCTAAGTACGTATTGACCTGCAATTTTAATTTCAACAAGGTTCTAACTTTTATTATTTTTTCATATTTTTTAATGTTTTTTTGTTAATGTGAGGACGTTGTAGGCGTAATAGACTTAATAGACATAAATTGACGAGCCTACGCTGTCCTCTCATACCTGTTATTTGAAAACATTGTAAAACCCATTTTTTTAAAAGAGTGACCGTGGAGTTTCTTGCCGGCTCTTCTCCATAGGAAACGACCAATTGGAACCGTGCACCTAGCTTCTTACGTTTCATAAGTGCCCATGTAGGCTTATGTGAAATAAAAATATTTTTGATTTGATTTGATTTGAACCACATAGTTAGTTCATAAACATACACACACAATATACTTCATAAATTCATTTATTGAGCATTCATAAATGAAGGGAACATAATTTCTCTACCTTAATCAACATTTCAACCATATTCCGCTTTTCCGTCTAAAACTTCAAGTGGGATAATGATAAATGCAAATCGTAAATATGAACAAGCGCTAAAGCTTTAAGTGCTTCATAATTAATGAATTCGTTCGAGCAACTCTTATGATTAGCACGTACTTGCATACTAATTGCATTGCCCAAAGCGCCGAGACCCCGACTAAGATAGACTTTCCCGATCCTATCGCTAATGACATTCCCCATTGCCGCTTTTGTTACAGCACCGTCGAATTAAACACAACATGTAACGCAACGTAGTATAAATAAATATAAATTCAAAGAGGTAACCCCCTAAATAGGGCGGTCAATGCGCCCTCACGCTCTCTCAAGACGTTACCCGCCAGATTTGAAAAGTGTCGCCTCCGGTTTCCTTCGTTAAATTAAGTAGACTTTTTAAGTTGGCCGCATGAATTTTAAATTGGATTAAGCCCCAGGCCGATCGTGACGGCGCAAAGAGTATGAATGATGACTTAAAATATACGTACATTGTATGAAATGTATATCAAATACTGACCAAATTATATTGACCCTTGAGGGCTTTGATTAACTTTGAAGGTTGGTTTTGGGTATCCTGGTCGTTAGATAGTTACACAATCGTTATAAATTTGAAGCAATGTATATTTTCCGGTGATATAATTGTACGTTTGTGTGTGGGGTCCCGTTAGGCGCATCGCTGCAACGGTACGTCCATTATAAACGGATTTCCTGGGTTCAATTCTCAGGCAAGTGTGGAATTTTTAGCGCTCTGGTAGACTGGCGACTGCTTTTTGTTTAGTGGGAGATGCGAATTGAATTTGAGATAATATCGTATTGCTATGTTGAGCTATTAGAGTGGTTGATTTCTTGCTGCTAAGCCAATCGATCTGTCTTTGATGTTGAGTTGTTAAATGGGAAGCTTGTTCTTGTGGATTATCTACTAAAGCCGCTGCTACGTGATCGGAAGCCGCTGAGATACCTTATAGATCATGATATCTCCTCAAGAGATGTAGGTAGGTAGGTTCTCTACGTTACATGTAGAACAAAATAGAAGAGCATTTATTATTACAAGACAATCAATACAATAAAAGAAACAAAGAGAAAATATAACATCGAAAATTCGAAACAAACAAGGAAGGAAACAAATTAGAACTAATTAATAATAATTACTGAACAAGTTTTGGTTTTGCATGTGTCATCGTATAGCAACCATAACAATCTGCCTAGCCTTTTCCAGTATTTTACATGGAGCGACAGCCTATCTGACCTCCAACAAAAACAACCCAGTAACTGGGAAATAAGATCCCTTGGAAATATAGAGATACCCGTTGAAGCCGTGGGTGCTGGCTGGCTGTGTGACTCGCCGCTCGAAAGCTTGAGGAAGTGATCACGACGAGGTCACCAGTATAGAGGTATGAGGAACAGGGTGTAAGGTTCACTCATACTCCATAGAAAAGGGAAGATCCTCCGACCAGATGGGTGTTGTGTCTGGTGGGCTATACTGCCCGACGATTGATGTCGGGATGTTGTATACAACATTAGTTTTTGTTTATACTAAACCTCTTAAGGGGTCATTGTATTCATTATTATGAACAACTTTTACTATGGGACCAAAGTTGAAATCGCGAAAAAAATATCAGCTGTTCCCTACATTTTGACGAGTTCAGCGAACTTAAATGTAGGGAACAGCTGATTTTTTTTTCGCGACAAGGTTGGTCCCATAGTAAAAGTTGTTTATAATGATGAGTACAATGACCCCTTAAGAGGTTTAGTATAAACAAAAACTAATGTTGTATATGCTAGTCGCGCGGTACACTCTGCTTGCGCGATGCAGGATTTTGCGTGACGTCAGTGTGACTCATAGTTCGCATGTGGCGATGTTGATTAGACATGGGCGAAATAACTCACTGAAAAAAAAAAAGAGCGATTAGCTCTAAAGAGCTATATCACTCTTCTAGCTCACTAGCTCTTCTATAGCTCAGTGTCACAGACGCCGACTGTTAGCTCATTTGACTCAAGCCGCACGGGCGTTGAATGAGACGGCTCGGCTCGCTCAATAGTCGCTCTTTGGAAGTTTGGACTCTTTGTTACTCACTAGCTCTTCTATATCTCAGTGACTTATTGTCAAATTCTGAGTGAGCTAAATGAGCTAGTGAGCTACTTACCGAGTGAGTGAGTGAGTGACAGCAACGTAAATTGTAAAGAGCTAGCTCTTTTCTATCACTCGCTCACGAGCTAACCATGTCTAATGTTGATGCCGCCACAGTAAAAGCATGGAGGCGTCTCAGTGTGTAAAGATGGTCACCCATCCATGGACCAACCCCGGCAAGCGTAGCTTAACCTGATGGATCGACCCGTGTCTTTATTATTATTACTTAGCCACAAGCTCCTCAAATAACGTATAACAATAATATATAGCAACAATAACGCAACAAAAATGGCCTAAACAAAGTGACAATAGATTCACCTACGTCATCAGTGCTGGTTGATGGCAAACATGGGAAAACGTAAAGGTTCCCGGAATGACCTCAAATACAAAGAGCTGTTCTACTTCGGAACATTGTACCTAGGAGCATAAAAATAGGTATCTATCTCTATAATACTTTATACAACATACTTTTAACCCCACAAACTTCACCAATGAAATGGAATAGGAGCTAAAAATTCGCTCTAGTGGCTCGAACTCAGTTTGGATAAGTTCCAAATTGTGTGACAATGATGCAGTTAGAGCGCTGTCAAAAATGGCTCGAGTTTAATAAAAATGTCGAGTCAAAGCTCTGGGGTTAGTTTATGATGAACATTGATGTTATTGTTTGCAATGTCGATTGTTGGTTTCAATAAAGTCTGTTTTTTGATTCTTCAATTGGCATATTTAAAGTAGGTATTTTACCCAGAAACTCCTTTTAAAGATGGTTATTAACTATTTAACAAAATATTTCATTAGAATCGAAACAAAAATAAAATTTAAACAATATTGGCTCTTAGCTATTATAATATGAAATGCTAAAAAGCAGCTTTATCATTTGTGTCAATTTAGATGATGTGTAAGAAGCAGTGCTTGTCGACTTTTTAACCGATTTCTAAAAAGGAGAAGGTTATGTCTCTGACAGTTCTTTCTTAAATTTACCTGTGCGTTCAGTACTTTTAAAGAGTACACAGTCAATAAATTCACTCCAAAACTTTGTTTAGACCTGTTAGTACTTGCCACGTGTACCAAGTATCGGGGTCAAAATATGCACCAGCAGTAACAGGTTAGTGCCCTACAAATGCCAGGTTGACCCGTTCTACCCCTGTTGACATTTATACCGCGAAGGGACCGTCAGGTACCAAGCTCTATAATTAAATGAGGGGTTAACATGAATATTAATACTACCATTGGTGTCACTTGGGACAATTCTTTTTGTGTTGACTCGGCCTATGTGAAACATTTCATTATTATGTCAACTTGTAAAGACAACTCGGCAGCTAAACAGAATTGAAATTATATTTTCTTTCTTTCTTGAAATTTTTATGAGCACCATGGTTGACAGGAAAATTCGTAGTATTGAGCTAACACATACAACACACAGTACTTGTGATAAAAGTAAAATTTCTTAAAAAATAAAGAATTAATAAAAAGTGCGAAAGACAGAGAGAGTTATATCTTTCTTCTCTCTCATGTAACGAAATGTCCCTAAGCGTAACGCGTCCTTGAAATTTAATTCTCAATTCTCGTCTAATTATTGAATCGCTGCCTAACAAATTTCACCTCAAAAATAAATACATTCCCTGGTCCTGTCATTTAGCTCGTATATAACAGACCTTTATCCAGCCTGTTGGGTGCATCAGAATAATTGAATCTTTTTTATCTACTGAAACAGTCACATCACTACGTACTATCTACTGCCACGATATTGGTAAAAGTCAGTGGTGAAGGGCGAAAAGTGCCTCATTAGAAGCCAGTACAATTTTTTTTGCAGAATTTGAAATTATATAACCACAAAAATATAAACTTTAAGACGTTCTGAAAAGTCTTTGTTACAGTACCTCTGAAAGTAGCAGTGACAGCTTAAGACTTAACTGCATATAGTGAAGTTTGAGACTGCGACGGTAAATGTACGAATAGCTATGAGTACATGTGGTCAAAAGCGGTTAAGGCTACACGGGCAACTTACTTGCTAAATTCTCGGCAATTCTGGCTAAATAGCACACACGACAATATTAACCAATTTACCGCAACGAGCGCCTCCAAGATTGAGGCAACTCTCAAGAATTGTGCAATTTGAGTCGTTCGTGTATACCTTAAGTGTGTTCACCACAGATTGGCATACTATAGCTACTCGTATAGTTACATAATCGTCTCCAATGATACATGAAACAAACCACGATAGCGCTCATATCGCCTAATTCGCTCCATTAAGACCCGTATCACAGATTAAGCGCATCCGCACCGATGTCTTTGTGGAACGATTGTAGCAATACAGATGCTCATCGCTCATGGAAGGAAGCAATTAACTGTTTTGTTGATGGTGGTGAAAATAACAGCGATAAATGGTACAGAAAACTGGAGAAAATAATGGAAACTTCACTGTAGGCAATATGACAACGGACATGGTTGTTTCGGGAGGTTCCTGTTCAGGATAAAGCGGGAGGAAACGCCCGGGTGTCACCACTGTGTGGATCGCCCGGAGGACACGGTGGAGCATACGGTGAAGGTCTGCCCAGCTTGGGCGGAGCACCGCCGTGTCCTAACGGAGGCGATCGGCGGCGGCGATCTCTCGCGTCCGGCCCTGGTTCAGGCCATGGTTCGGAGCGAGAGTGCATGGGAGGCCGTCACCTCCTTCTGCGAAGCAGTAATGCTTGCGAAGGAGGAGGCGGAACGCGTGAGGGAGAGGCAAAGTTCGCGCCCTCGCGCCCCTAGTCGCCGCAGGAGACGCCCCGGGCGTCGGGAGTCGCAAGCCGATTTCCGGCCACCGTAGGCGCGGGCCTGCGGACGGTGAGCGATGGGTAGCTCACCGTCCGATAAGGACCAGGCCCGGGTCGACGGCGCGTCGTATTCCACGCGCGCTTCAAAGAGTTGTCAGCACCAACTGACGGGGTCCGATAGGGCCAATGCCTGCCAGGGTTGCGAGTTTGTCCGAAAGGGATATCGTGGCCCGGGCACACAGGCAAATGAAGGAATACGGGTGGGTTTTAGTCAGTAAAAGTTTGACACGCCCTCCCGCTCAGCCCAGAGCGGTAGAAGTTATTTGATAATTTCCCACCAAAAAAAAAAAAAATTAGAATTATACAAAATACTACCACGACAAATTGAAAACACCAATTTGAATAGTCAAGGGGTTGACCTGTTGACGAAGTTGGGTAATATAATCGTCAATAAATTCGTTGGTCGCGGCAGTCATTTGTAGATCTTTGACAAGTCGTTACGGGGGAGTTAAGAGCCCAAAAGTGACAACCAGTCTTACCAAGGGGTATCGTATTACCCAGTAACTGGGTTGTGGAGGTCAGATAGGCAGTCGCTTCATGTAAAATACTGGGATTCCGCTGCATCTGGTTAGACTGGAAGCCGACCCCAACGTGGTTGGGAAAAGGTAGTCTAAATCTCATGCTATAACTAGAAAACAGTTTTTAGGATTTAATACTTTTAAAATAGTCCACCTCGTAATTGTTTTACCACCATAATGTTGAATGCCACTTTGTGTATAGATCGGAATGCTGGGCCGTGAAGAAGACGGATGAAAAAATATTGCATCCAGCGGATATAAGAATGTTGAGATGACTGTGTCGAGTGACGAAAATGGAGAAAGTAAGAAATGAGTACCTATACAGGGTCACTTTTAAAACGTCAATAACCTCTTAAGGGGTCATTGTACTCATCATTATGAACAACTTTTACTATGGGACCAAGACTGAAATCGCGAAAAAAAAATCAGCTGTTCCCTACATTTTTACGAATTATTCGAACATAAATGTAGGGAACAGTTGGGTTTTTTTTTCGCGATTTCAGGTTTGGTCCCATAGTAAAAGTTGTTTATAATGATGAGTACAATGACCCCTTAAGAGGTTATTGACGTTTTAAAAATAACCCTGTATAAGGGAAAATTTTAAAGTGGCGCCAGTGACAGAAAAGTTGAAACAGTTGAAAGGAATTCGTTGGGCTTGGTATGGGCATGTGGTGAAGAGGGAGGAAACGCATGTGACTAAAAGAAACATGAATATAAATGTTGATGAATGGAGAGGGAGAGGGAGGCCAAAGAAAAGCTATATGGTTTGTGTGAGGAATGATATGAATGAGAAGGGAGTGAATGATAGCGTGATGGTTGACAGGGGGGAGTGGAAAGAGAGAACGTGTTGCGCCGACCACAAGTAAAATGGAACAGGGGCAGGAAGATGATGATGAAGGTTGAATGCCACTTGCACGTCATAAAACAACAAGGTCTATTTTTGGATTAAGACATTGGAACATAACTTCATTAAGGCTGAAACTAACAGTGACCAATGTCACTGTTAGTTTCAACCTTATTGAAGTTTCAATTTACTGGAAGTATACTCGCTTTTCTTATTGAGTCCTGGAGTGGAGACCGCGTATCGGCAAGCGTAGTGTGGGACGCCCCCCAGCTAGATAGACCGACGACCTTAAAAAGGTGGCTGGGACAGACTGGATGCGGAAGGCGGAGGACAGGGTGTTGTAGCGCTGCCTGGGAGAGGCTTATGTCCAACAGTGGACTGCTATAGGCTGAGTTGATTGATTGATACTTGCTTTTGTTTAGAAAATCAGCACAGAATTAAGTGGTTGACAAGGGTACAATGCTTAAAGCAGCAAACTTAGGAAAGCAGTTAGATGCTAAAAGTACCAAACTTAGCAGGAGTCGTGTTTGTGGTGTTAAACGTAATTAAACCATAAGTCAAAACAAGTATTTCTATTTACAAGTTCAAGCATGAATTAACACCAGAACTCTGCCTACGTAGTTAGCATAGCGTGAAGATGAACCACCTAGTTCGCATAAAGTTAGTCCATTCAGAGTTCCCGTCACCCGTAGTTGTATTAAAACATAACTGAACTAACTTCTGTATTAATGTTTTAGTATAATTAAAACTAGTTGGGTTAGTATGCTAGGATGGACTTTTGTGGCCGTAAGGCCGCCCTATCTGTACTAAAAGAGGTGAGGTCAGAGAAATCAGAAAGAGAAGTTAGTTTGCTAAATGAAACGTCCCAAAAAGACTATAATTCAAGTAGACATAAGCAGAAAATGGTTGTAGTCGACAACTTGGGAAATTCCTATGTCCAGAAATGATTTGTCATGAATAGGAGAAAGTCTTTACAGTACTTATCAGTGTTTGAAATACACTTATTTGAAAAGATGGTTGAAAAACGATGATCAGATATATTAACCTTCTTCTGCTTCTTTCTCGTGTCGCTAGCACGATAGTTATTCATATTTTGTTGACCCAAAAACTTTCCGCGGAGTTATCACAGATTCACAGCACGGCACAGAGGGCAGAATAGGATGTGGATGATACAGCTCCACATCCTGCTGCTGTTCCAGTAAGGTAGCAACACTTTACGAAGTTCGATTTACACCTTCCCACTTGGGTTCGGAGACGATTCGATTAGCCTACTTATAAACCTTCTCGCAAACTCAACTAGAAAATCTAAAAAGAAGAAAAATAAAATGAAACCTAAGTAAGCGTGTTAATGGTTCTAGAAAAAACTAAATTAAAACAACAGAATTCTAAGCTTTGTACAGAGGATAAGAAAATGTCCCGGGAGCACGATATCTACACCACGCTCCAATTGGAAGAAGAGTAAGCAGGGGCGATTAAATTAAATGGTTACGAGGGTGTTAAGAAAATGTACAGCGAGTAAATAGCTAAGAGTAAAAAAGAAAACTAGAAAAAGTATCGTTTCAGAACAGACAAAAAATCTAGTTTGCAGGAGAAACTGTCGAAAGTGGGGTCTGGTGTTGGATTTCCAATTGATACCAACGAACAGGACGAATACATTATATGTTTACAGAAACATAGGGTATACAGTCGTAGACAAATAACTTAATAAGTACTGAAAACAGCCTGTATTTACTGAGAATAAGATTGATATTCCAACAGCAATATCTCATGAACTCAATTATTCAGCCATTGGAGAGCATGTGTAGTGTGTTACTAAACTTATTTGCTCCGCCACGTTTTGTTCTGACCTTGAGACTGTCCAACTTCGTTATACTACTAGTTTCATGAAATATTTTTTATGACCGTTGGGAGTTAAGACTACTATCAGCATTATTCATAGTCTGATATAAACGAACACGTGACCAAAGATGGAGGGAGTTAGTATAATTTGACTTAGAATTTACTTTTATTTTTTGGACCAGAGTCCCTAGCGTTAGTTTAAGTCGAACTGGATTGTGTTTAAAAATTAAAAGCTTACTTCGGAAACCTCCCACCAAAAATCTTAAAATGTTAATTCCGAATTGCCAATCAAGCGTCCTGTACAAAATGTGTACGGGATCCCGAATAAATACCCAAATCCCGGCGGCCCCGGGATCGGACACGGGACTAATGTCGCGGGCAGCCGGACAAATAGAGCGCTGGATTAGCGACGCCCTGATTAACTAAGCCTGATGTCAGCCCGTTTTGTTATGCACCCCCAGTACTTTCAAGAGATTGAACATTATTTTCCTGCGTATGTCCGTTATTGTGTCATCAAAATGACGACACGCCTACGTAATAGGAACGATTTAAGGAAAATAACAAAACGCTGGTTAGGTAGCACTCGTGCATTGACCTTTGTAAAATATCCTGAATGTTAATCCCGAACTGAAGCGCCACAACAAAGTTGCCGATCCCGGATGGATCCCCAATCCCGTGGGGCGGACCGGACACGGGAGTAATGTCGTGGGCAGCCGGACAAATAGGTTGTTGGATTAGCAACGCCTTGATTAACCAAGCTATGTCAGCCTGTTTTGTTATGCACCCCTGGTATTTCGCGAGATTGCATGTTTTTCTATTTCTCTAATTAAGGCTGTTGTTTTCGTATATGAGGCTATACGGACCTCTATGGTGAGGGAGAGGCGATGCCAAGCCAAAAGCGTAAATATTGATAAGTTTGACATTTAAGCAAAAGTCATTTGGGTTATTTTTTGCTCAACAGTCCTGACTTTTCACTCTTCTTCTTCTCGATTGTTCCAAACAGTCCCGAGAGTTTTGAGACGTACGAATGTTAATACGATAAGTTTACTCGGTTGAACAAGTGCACTATTAACTGTTCAAAGACTGAGAAGTGTACTTTATTCCCTAACTACAAAATTATTAATAAAACAACTTCCAACCTGAGCATTATCACTTTCACCAACAAAGTAGAATCTCGCTTGTTCACCTGGTGGTTTATTGCATAATATGGGGTATAAGTAAGTGGCGCGCGCGACCCTGCATAATGCTGCATAATGCTGTCCGCAATGCATTAAAATTCGTTGGCTCAAGTACTGTCACGCGATGCTTCCGTAATTAACGCATGCGACGCGTGTGGTCTGAGGTTTGTGAAAAATTAACTTTTATTTTAGAATGAAAAAAGGTTTTTCAGAAAAAAAAAATGTTTTGTGGGCGATCTTTTATTGATTCAAATGCAGACCAAGGAAAAGGTGAATAGATGCCTAGGAAGGAAACAAATATGGCAGCACAATACTGAGATGTTTAGAAGAAAAGACGTACTGTTTCAACCTCAAACGTCGCAGAGTTCTGGTCGAGACTTAAAATATATCTATCTATGTATAGATAGATAGATGGATACAAGTCATGTGCCTAATGGGATTCCCATCAGCAAAAATTACGATCTTCCATACAAACTTTCATCCCTTCTTTAAGGGCCTTAGCACACCTCCGACGCGAAAACAATTATGCGAAACCGCTAAACGAATTCCGCTGCGAAACATTACAACATTATGTCGTGATTCGAGTAGCGGAGCGTCATGCGAGTCAGTTGAATTGTAGCAATCGGAGCAAAATGTCGTTGTTTTCAGAGTCAGAGGAGGAAGAAATATTATTGTGGTTATTTAACTTTGAAAAGGCGTAGAACTTGGGCACGAGATTATTGAAAAAAGGAAGTAAGTTAGGAGAAAACCGATTATGTAAAGAACTATAGTCTCATAAATCTACTTCGGAGCTCTTGGATTAGTTTTTCCGTAAAATCAACATCCATGTTACAAAAAAATATTAGTTTGCTTTATAAACTTGTCGACTGCTACACTGGTACGTACAAAACAAACGCGGCACCGCAACAAAATAGCGGGCTGAGCGCGAAAGTGTAACCGGCTTCCGAGCAGATCGGTGAAATCCTGCGGGAAAGGGATGGAATCATAATCAAATCTGTACGTTAGAACACGCAGTTTCGCTTCTGTTTCGCTTGTCGTGCAAAGGTTAAGTGATGGCGGAACTATTGCGGTTTCGCGGCGGAGGTGTGATACCTGCCTGAGGGGATTAATTTTCAAAAATACTTCCGTCATTCTCACTTTCTTTAGATAAGGAACTTTATTTCATATTTAGTAAGAGGTGAAATTCATCAATACGACGAAGAACCTCGAATAAATTGGGCTAAAGCTGAAGAATGATGACTGTTCAAATTGCAACATGCACCGCGAAATGGGAATGTTCTAGAAAACATTAATCACACTTTATTACCTACTCATTCATACCTACCACTAAATATGTTCTACACGTACAGTACGAAGATATATTACTAACATAAACAAAGCCTCAGCTAATTACAAAATCGTGTGCAACATACAACTTCGTTCTACGACATTCCATGCCCTCTATAGCTTAGCAACTCGAATGATATCATCTTAACTAGTATTTTAAATGCGAAAGTGAGTTTGTTTGTTACGCTTTCACGCTAAAATGGCTAAACGAATTTTGATGAAATTTGGCGCATGGGTAGACCATGACCTGCATGTCGATTCTGTAAAAATCTCACCGTGAATTCTTGCGTGGAGTGAGCTGTCAGTGTCATTCCACAGATGCTAGGGATTGACTAAGGATTACATTTACAATCATAATCGAGATTGTAGTAATATTTGTATGCTAATTCTATTGATAATTATATATTTTTACAAAGCTAGGGTTTTTTAAATAAAATAGCAAAACAGAAATTTAGTCAAACCCAACTTAATGTAAAAAAAAATAAATTGAATTTCTGTTCAAAATCTCGATTATGATTGTAAATTTAATCGTTGGTCCATCCCTAGCATCACGTAGGATGCCACTGACAGTTCACTTCATCTAAGTTTTCACGGTGAGATGGTTACAGAATAGCACTGCTGGAGAAGGACATAGGCTACATTTTACCCTGGATCGCAGACGAAATGGCGGGCTATAGTTAGTATAGGTATATAATAATATTTTAAATGCAAAAGTGTGTTTGTTACGCTTTCTCTAGAATGATCATGATCTAGAAATGTATCCTATGTTCTCATGGACATAGGATACTTTTTATCCCGGTAGTTCGTTCCCATGGGTTAATTTCCGACCTCATACTTTTTATCCCGGTAGTTCGTTCCCATGGGTTAATTTCCGACCTCCACGCGGACTAAGCCGCGGGCAAAAGCCTATAGCCATGAATAGTCATAATAATGATATCATTAATTTATCTCCGAGTCAACACTTCAACTGCGCTTTGTCACCACCTTATTGAGAAACATATAAAGGCTCGTACAGAGGGGTGCGATATCACGGGCGCAACAGGCACCGACAAAGAAGTGTCGCGTCGCGCCCGCGATATCACACCAGTCTGTACGAGCCTTTATACTTATTTATTTTGTTGTCGGGTGATACAACGCACGCATTAAAGTGTTAATGCACGCATTAAAAAGTTAATGCGTTCATTGAAGTTTATAATGCGTTCACACGTGCACAATGTGGTGGAAAAAATTAATCATTTAGATTATATTTTCTCTGGTGTTATTGTAAAGGGATTTTATTCAATAATAGTAGGTAATATGATTTGTTAGAGGTGAGGTGAATCGTGTAAAGGCTCGCACAGACTGGTGCGATATATCGGGCGCGACGCAACACTAGTAGCACGATTTCTTTGTCGCGCCCGCGTTACCGCGCGAGTCTGTACGAGCCTTTACCCAGTAACTGGGTTGTGGAGGTCAGATAGGCACAAGGAGCGACTCCATGTAAAAGTACTAGTATTCAGCTACATCTGGGAAGACTGGAAACCGACCCCATAGTTGGAAAGTCAGAAGTTGGGAGTTGGCCAGTCAGATTATGATAGATAGATATTTATGAGATTTTTTTTTATTTAGGATGGGTTTGCTCTTGACCTTAGTCTAGGGCAGAGGTGACAGAGACAAAGTCGACGATGGAGTGAGCTGACCCAGAAGATGTCTGTTTACTCTAACTTTGAAGAGATTAGGGTTGTATGCGTTCGGAAACACAGACGCAGGGCCCCAAGTCTACTATTTTTATAAATTCAGTCATTCCAACACGATCCCATTATAATTTTGCTAAAAGTTCGTAATCTGCTAAATTTATAATGGTCGATCATTGGTCGGTCAATGTTCTCGTAATAGAATTGTTTTATTATAATGGCATTGTCGTATTGCCATTATTAAAAAAACCATTAGTAGAAATGTCATTCATTTGTCATTATGTACGATATTACCAATAAATGCAATTTCTTTCAATGTAGTGTCAATGGGCGACCATTGGTAAGTCATAATGACGCCAATATAATAGTAGATTACCAAACTTGTCAAAATCAACAATTATGAAATCAATGATCGACCTGACCTGATCGATTCTGACACTCATTCACTCTGATTCTGAGGGCCCAGGTAGAGAGTTCCACTCTTATGCTGTGCGCATAAGACATTTGGAAACACTTAGCGCGAATTGGTGGAATAGCAACAAGGAAGGGATGTTAACCAGCAGTGCGTCTAGATGTCCGATAATAGAAGGGGACCGGTGGAATGAGGTCGTGGAGTTCTTGGGCACACTCACCGAAGTACAATCTGTAGAAGACCGACAAGCAGCCAATCTTGCGGCGAAGGGCCAAGCTGTGAAGATTGAATTGTTTTGGTATGAACTGAAAATTGTTAAAAACCACAATTATGAAGAGCACTGCTGGGTGTACGGATAATGTGGAAATAACAAAACGTACCTATTTAATAGATATTAATTATCATTGTAATTAACATAGCCATGTTGTCTAGCTTGCAGGCATTTTGCACATGTTACTCTAGTTCCACATTGTTAATAGTAAAATATTAATGACATGTTATTAACATTAAACATTGTAACAGAGTTAATTTTATCATGTGACTGCAACTGTTCTTACATTTTAATTAGGTAGGTACGTACGGCTACACATCAAGCTATAAATTTCCAGTATACGCTGACCTCTCATTGTACAGAAATCCTATACAATGCGAGATCAGCTTATACTGGAAATGTATAGCTTGATGTGTAGCCGTGTGTACAACAGGCTGAGGAGTTGAGTTTCGAAAGATCTTTTCCACGTCCACAACTAAAGACGCTGACCACAGCTAAACCGCGGTCACTGTCAGATTGCATACAAAAGAAAGAGAAGCGCGATGACACAACGCTTGTAATGTACTTATTGCAAAATATAAAGCAATTATCTATTTATTCAATAATGAGTTGAGTAATCTAAAATAAAAATCAACTAATTTCTGCATACAAATAAGACGTTATTTTTTTATTCTTATTTATTTAGGGACTTTTATAATTTAAAAAAATGGTGGTATTTAATTAATAACAAGACGTTCTTGTTATTAATTAAATAACAACCGTACATTGATATTTAATACAGTTATTTTAAATTGAAACTCAAAGTAAAAGTAGATTACCGTTAATTTGCATCGAGTTTTTTTTTTTCTAAATGCGTTTTGGTAACAAACAAGTTTTGAGAAATATGTTTAAGAATAACATATACAGGGTGTCAAAGTAACTGCGGGCCATAACTTAAGGGTAGGTTCAGTATCGATAAAGGAACCCAGGAAAAAAAAAAAAATTAAACATTAAAAAAAAAAGTTTTTTTGTACTTTAACGGGCTTAGGACCGTCAAATAAATTAATTATAATTCTAAACGATTGCTATTTTAAGTTAGTAGGTAAAAATTTTGAACTTGCAATATTTTATTATTTCCTGGGTTCCTTTATCGATACTGAACCTATCCTTAAGCTATGGCATGCAGTTAATTTAACACCCTGTATATTTTTTCCGCTACCACAAACTATAGCCGCCTTATTACAAAACAAGATTTATATTTTGACATGGCTTAAACCATGGAGCCAGTTTTTGTAATAAGAACGTAACAGTGATTGAAATACCGTTCTTTATACAAAACTGAAAACTTGGTGCGGTACTAAGTTGTCAGTTTTGTGTTTAGGAACTGTACCATAGTCGGAATAAAGTTCGAAATTCAATAATGGCTCCATGTTTTAAATCTGGGTCTGAAGATAAACCTTGTTTTGTAATAAGGGGGTATAAGTTTGGTTTTTTTTTTGTTTAAGACAAGCCTACTTTTATCATTTGCCTCTTGTCAGCCTTAGGGTGAATCCGCAGCGGTAGCCCGTGAAATCCAATTTTTTTTACGTTTTTTGCAATTTACAGGTCATTGTCCGGTTGTCTTGGTCAAAATATGATACGTGACCGTACGCGTACTTACAGAATTATAATCATTAGAATTATTATTAAATCGCAAGTTAGATTTTTTCCCCAATGTCATGATTTCATGAAAAAGTCATTCAATGCTATTCTAAAAAGTTAAGGCGGAGATTTCTGAAGATGGACATGTGTTTTTTTGAAGCAGTGTAGCTCTTAAACCGTAACTAATTTTTCCAAAACAAAAACAGTATGATATTTTCAAGTCTTTTGTGCATACGGTGATGGAACTCAAAAAATAATTAAACATAATACATCAACAAAATCTTCAAAGACAACTCTTAATTATTTTAAAAAGCAATATATCCCTTCGTTAACAGTTATAATTATAATTAAAAATATACCATAAAATTATAAATGCCAAACTGCATCTGGTGATGGTTTTTTTTTTATTAATTAGTTAATATCTAATTTTATACGATTTTATTTGCATTTTACGCCATATGTTGTGTCATCGCCCATCTCTTTCTTTTGTATGCAATCTGACAGTGACAGCGGTTTACCTGTTGTGTCTTAAATTTAAAATTTAAAAAACCCCCGACACAACCAAAAACCTCCCTAATTCTGAACAAACTATAATTATATTCAGGTTTCGCATACCTATACTAAAAATAATGTTGTATATTATAGAACAGCCGGTGTATTCTACATAAATCTCACGGTGAAACCTTGGTGATGTGAGCTGTAAAGGCTTCTACAGACTGGTGCGATATCGCGGGCGCGACAAGAGTCGCGCTGCCTGTCGCGCCCGCGATGTCGCTCCAGTTTGTAGGAGCCTTAATTCCACCTTGTGCTAGGGATGACACTATTATCAGCTTACTTCATTTGAGTTTTCACGGAGGTATTTTAACCCCCGACGAAAAAGAGGAGTGTTTAAAGATTAGTCCCCCTGCCGCGACAACCGACGCTTGGATCAAAATATTACCTACAACTTATATTGAACTTAAAGAAGAACCTTGTTACTGAATCGGTTTCAATAATTTCTACACCATATTAGATTTTGTCCCAAAAATATTTAAGTGTGATGGAAATGTTATCACCATTTAATTACTTACAATACAATCGCCGTACGGTTAGGTACCAACTGCCAAATTATTATCAATGAGCGCAAGACGACCCTGGAGGCGCGGGGGCGGCGTTAGCATGTTTTTGTACGGACAACCCGGTAAAATAACAACCTTATAACTTGATTGTTGAGTGATTTTTTATGATACAGTTTTGAAATTTTGTATTGATTCTTTACATAAAAATACTAAACACCTGTTTCGGGTTTCGCATAATATACTAAAACTAATATTGTATAAAGAGTTTCTCGTAAAACAACATACAATTGGACTATTCATTTCGGCTTCTTATTTGATCAACATTATTTTGTTTTTGCTAATCAGTCCTTTCAAGGCGTTCCTGCTTACCTTTTTACCTACAACACAATAACGTGATTAATAGCAATCTTTTGTCTTCCGAGCGTAGGTAGAACATACTTAGGACCACCATTCAGTAGGTCTCTACAGAAGTTTCACAAGACACAAATTCAAAGAACGGACAAATGAAAACATCGTTTGAGAAAGTGTAGAAGTATTCAAAACTTAGTTCGACCCTTTTATTTCATCAAAAAATTGTGTATGTCAGCTCCGACGCACGACTGGAGTTTACTCCTTGAAAGGTGCGCACGGTACGTTTGCGCAGAAAAACTTAACGCTGTTGAGCTAACGCTTGTATTAATTTCACTCTTCATGCAATTTCCATACCGTGAGGCATAAATATACGAAAATCGATTCTTAGAGCCTGTGCACACCACGTTTATTAAACGCGCCGTTGACGCGCGTTTTAGAAACGTGCGTCGACGGCGCGCTTTTATCCTTCAGAACAGACTGACTCGCGTGCGTATCGCGTCTGTATCGCTACAAACGCGCGTCAACGGCGCGTTTAAAAAACGTAGTGTGCACAGGCCCTTGTCTGTGTGGTGCCGGACGTAAAGAATAGCATTACCCTATTTCTTCCCGTGGGTGTCGTAAAAGGCGACTAAGGGACTTACTAGAGAATGGGCAGCAGCGTTCTCTATACAATTTAACACCATACTGCGATCGCCAACCCGCCTGCCAAGCGTAGCGATTATGGCAAACCCCCCCTTTGGGGGAGGCCTATGTCCAGCAGTGGACGTCTTTCGGCTGAAATGATGATGATGATGACAGGCCCTTAGGGAGTAAACTTCAAAAAGCTAAATAACATAAATCTCAAATGAAGCAGACTCTGTCCTAGCTTATTATTAGGTAGAAGCATCATACTGCGTGATTTTGAGCAATTAATTTTTATTACGGTCATCGATGATTTTGCCAAAAGTGGTCCCAGGAGACCCTGGACCCTAGTTTTTTTCAGCCTATGAACCCCTAGGGAGTAAACTTCAAAAAGCTAAATAACATAAATCTCAAATGAAGCAGACTCTGTCATAGCTTATTATTAGGTAGAAGCATCATACTGCGTGCTTTTGAGCAATCAATTATTATTACGGTCATCGATGATTTTGCCAAAAGTGGTGCCAGGAGACCCTGGACCCTAGTTTTTTTTCAGCCTATGAACCCCTAGGGAGTAAACTTCAAAAAGCTAAATAACATAAATCTCAAATGAAGCAGACTCTGTCATAGCTTATTATTAGGTAGAAGCATCATACTGCGTGCTTTTGAGCAATCAATTATTATTACGATCATCGATGATTATGCCAAAAGTGGTCCCAGGAGACCCTGGACCCTAGTTTTTTTTTTTTTGTACTGCTAAAAAAAACAAAAAAACTAAAAACTAGCTACTGTCATGTTAATTAGTTATGAGCCAGTATTTTTGCAAGCGCAAGAATTCGTTGTTTGGATTGGTCCTTCTGACTTGATTTTCAGTAGCACACTTAGAACTGCCTGTATAGATACCTACTGCATTGTTTACTTCGGAGCCGATGATGTCACCCGACGCATAGACAAATAGTATTGTAGACCGACTTGATTCATACTTAACGAAGATTTATGTGGTTTTGAAGAGCATTGCAAGGAATTTATAATGTAGAATATGATATTTTTCTGTTGATGAGAAACAAATACGACCTCATTCTAACGTTTTGCACTCACCCGTTGTTATAAAATCGGGAAACTGATAATTGATTTGTGCAACATTTTAATATTGACGTTTGTATCTTTTGGTTTAGCAATCTGTGTTTTAATCTGTGGATAAAGGACTTGATAATATTACTTTATCTTTATGTTTTCATTATCTTTGTTGATTTCCAATTTTTTTTTCTTTAGCCTACGCTGTCCCATTGCTGGGCAAAGGCCTCCCTCCACTCCTTCCATATTTGGCCTCCTTCCTTCCTCAGGGCACCAATTCTGTGCCATTTGCGGCAGACATGTCCTGCCCAGTCCCACTTAAGTTGGACAGCCTTTTGAGCCACGTCAGCTATCTTTGTTTTGGAGCGCAGTATTGTGTTTCGAACACGATCAGTTAATTTAACGCCTAGTATACTGCCCTTCATTGCTCGTTGGCAGACCTTGAGTTTGGACTTCTGGATGTTAGTCAAAGACCAAGTCTGTGCACCATAGGTTAAGACGGGAAGAATACACATGTCCATGAACCTGCGTTTCAGTGCCATAGGTAACTCACCCTTGAATAGTTCCTTTATGGACCAGTAGCTCTTCCAGGCGTTTTCCAAATGTGAAATTAATTTTGTTTAGATACTAACAATACATTTTTCATTGTTACAGATTTAGCGGGGATGACAGTAGCTCTAATTAGAGAATTTTCTTGGTGAGTATTCTAATGTAATCTTAATTACGATCAGTTTTATAACGAAACTATTTAAAGGTAATTTACAAGGCAAATGTGAGTGGAATCGCTGGGATGCCCTAGAAGGATATATAATATTAGTTTTAGTACACGTGTCTCGTATTTTTATGTAAATAATCTATGTACAAAATTTCAAAACTGTATCATGAAAAATCACAAAGTTATTAGGTTGTTATGTTACCGGGTTGTCCGTACAAAAACACGATAACGCCTCCAGGGTCGTCTTGCGCTCATTGATAATAATTTGGCAGCAGGTACCTAACCGTACGGCGATTGTATTTTAAGTAATTAAATGGTGATAACATTTTCCATCACACTTAAATAATTTTGGGACAAAATATAGATGGTGTAAAAATTGTTGAAATCGATTCAGTTCCTTATTCTGAACAAACTATATTCAGGTTTCGCATATACTAAAAATAATGTTGTAGATTGACCTAATTGGTGATGTTCTTCAGAAAGGACAGGTGCTTAGTACTCGCAACCGACGTGCGTGTATGACCAGATGTATGAACGTAAGCGAAGGAGGAACGAAGAAGTAACAAAAGGCGTATGTAAGGATCGTAGCAAGTGGCGTTCTGTGTTTTCTGCCTACCCCCATCGAAAGAAGGCGTGAGTTTATGTATATACAGGGTCAAATTAAATTAGGTAGCGAAACTCCACAGACTTGCTGGGTACCCCATATTAAAACACGAAAAAATATAAATGAAAAAGATTTGATGGAGTTTTCGGGGTCAACGACCGCTTGTTTGTTGTTACTGGAAGTATAGAAAGTCTGTTTATTTTTATTTTATCTTGTTAATTAATCGATACCCAGCACGTCTGTGAAGTTTACACAAAAATACATCTTTTAAACTGATATTTCAAGTGACTAAACTACCGGCGGTTAATGACCCCAAAAAAAACTCATCAAAAGTATTTATTTTTGTTTTATCATGTTTAGATATCGATACTCATCACGTCTGTGGAGTTTCGCTAGCTAATTTAATTTGACCCTGTATACCGACGACTATCTTAGATAGTGAAGCATTTAGTTCAGAAAGATCGATCCTAGCTCAGAGAAGAGATGCAACAAACCAATTAGTTATCAAGAAGACTGTGTAAATGTGTGTCAAAATCGTTGCAACACACTAAGTTCAAGTAAGCAGACAAGCAACTAGGTCACAAGATAAAGAACCCTATTGCACAGAAAACGTTCCACTTTACCCCCTATTTAAAACTAGAACGCCTATAATAGGGTAATAGGGTGCATAATCTTTACAAAATCTCGTACGGTGCACATAAAACGATAGTCGAGACATTTCTCGTTATCTCGCGTTCGTTCGACGCAAACGATTCGGAAAATCGAACGGAGCCGGCCCGTGTCGACTTCCATTACCGGTATTAGAGTGTCGAACGTTCCTCGCGATCGCTATCGACTGCGCGCGATAGCCCCCATTTCGATCGCGTCGATCGCGGTATTTATGCGAAGATTGACGCGCGTCTGATGTGATTTGAATGTTCAAATCCTGAGGAGGAATTTTTTTATGAAGATATTTTTTTATGAAAAAAAAAAGAAGATTATTAAGGGAAGGTCTTTAAAAATAGGTAGCTAGAGCTGACGTCAATGGTTTTAACCGCGAATAATTTAATGTAATTGGTTGTCAATGAATCAGTATTTCTAGAAGTGTTTTACTGTGTGGTACCTACATAATAATTATGTTGGTACGCAGTTTAGAATTACATAATCCAAGCGTAATTCTCTACTCAATTTAAATGTGAAAAATATACTTTGTAAATACAATTTTCATTTTCCGTCATAACGTTTCCAGGCCTTTGATGAATTAGCTTTTACTTTTACTATACCAGCCAAAAATATTTGACAAAATCTGATAAAAATAAGACTACATTTCATTTTACAGATATAAACAAAATTACAGTTATGTACACTTCGGCAGATAACTCAATAATTTCTGGACGACATATCACAGGGGAAAAAAAGTCCCCCCCTGTCCGGAAACATTTCTCGATGCACAACGAATTGTGTAAGGGTAACGATGGTAGATTCTACGATACCAGCGTAAACACCCTCAAACTTGTTAAACAGGGGGATTCATATCGCTTCAGAGGAGACAATAGGAAATACTGAATTTGGTATTACGCTTCCTGTCCCCTGGGAATTCGAAATCCGAATACAGATTCCATTCTGCAATGTCAAAAAGTTTCCGGAATTATTCCGGTCGGATAGTTTTTATTTTCGTCGGTAATGTTTTTGTGATCGGTGTATAGTGATTTTATTGTCCGTGACCAATGACATTGTAAGTAAAAAAAAAAGACGTAGGTTACCTACTCAACATTCGATCTTTAAAAACGGCACAATGTGTTTCTATTAGATGACACGTGTGAGTAGGACGGCATGTCGTAATTATCGGGAGCGAAAAAGAGACAAAACAAATAAAATGTGGCTAATTAGCCATATTTTGACATGCCACTTGCGGACCGTGTATAACCTACCTACCTCTTTTTACTTATAATATCATTGTCCTTGACAACATAATGATACAGGACAAGAGAAAAAAAAATAGGTATTTTTTTTACTTCTGTACCTAATTTATTATTGATCGCCATTGATTCTACATTGGCTTCTAATTTCTAGGTTTAATGTGACGAGTATATTTTTCTCACCTTCATCTTCTACAGTTCAAGAGAACAGCTTATGACATAAAGACTTATAAAATATAATTCGGCCACTAACATAAAACAAATGAATCAACATTCACCAAGTATTTCCGCTGACCACATAGTTTTTCACCTAAGCGTAATTTTGCTTAAGTTCATTTTACTGAATAACCAACCATGACCAAACATTAGTAGGTAAGACTAACGTGAATATTCGCCACAAATACCTCGTAATTTAGGTCGAGAGATAAACGGACAGAATAAACAGAGAAACACTGATGCCCGTTTGCATTAACATTAGGCGACATCTAAACGAATGACTAATTAAAAACGCGTGTTAGATTTTCAACGCTCGCCTCATCGCCGAGAGTTCAAATCCAACTGTGCAATAATA
Organism: Tiliacea aurago; assembly: GCA_948098905.1. Taxonomy (NCBI): domain Eukaryota; kingdom Metazoa; phylum Arthropoda; class Insecta; order Lepidoptera; family Noctuidae; genus Tiliacea; species Tiliacea aurago. Next base: position 25,043,164 of record OX402581.1, on the reverse strand, counting down.
TTTAGGTTTTATAGAATACGAAAATTTAGAAGCTCTAAATGCATTTAAAATGACTACACAGTTTCGGGGTTGTTTCCTCGCCTGTATGTGAGTGACATTAACAACATTGACTAAAGGCTACCCTTGTCGTCCATCTATCCCTGTACGGTTTTTATTACATAAGTTATTTATTTACGCCCAAAGATGAGTTAAAATTAGTGAAAGATTCGACGCTCACAGCTTCCAAACTAATATTTTTTTCCAAATCTGCTTCCATACAGGGCTAGTTAATGACAAGACAAATTGATATAATTTTTATTTTTGAACGTACACCGTCAAACAGACGGGTAATTACCATAACTACGTTTGTATGGAAGAATGACCGGCTAGTGTACACGTATAAATACATAGTATAAACGTGATTTTTTCAAATTATTATAGATTAGTGAACCTTATTAGAGATACCTACACTATGCCCAAAGGTTGAGTATCCACCGCTGTCAATTTCTCACACACCCAAACCAGGGGTACGAAACCTTTCCACAGCTATAGTTATCGAACAATAGTAGTATTGTCTTGTCTATCCGGATTCAATCACTCCGGGCCCTTTGTTTAGCCACTCGATGACAAATTCGGATAGCTCGTGACATCGAGCTTTTTAATATTTATGGTATGGGATTGTTTACCTGCCCTGTTTTGTTAGGTAGGATGTAAAGTTTTGAACTATTTATTTGCAGTCAGTGATGGAAAGTATGGTGAGTATGCATTGGATTATGTCAAATATTTGTAGTGTTGTTGTTATTTAATGGTGCTACTACCAAATTGACTGGAAAGTCGGGGATGTTAGCAATAATATATTGGTCCATCTTCTAGTGCTTCTGAACAAAGCCTTTGACTGTAGTAATTAGATGTTACTCTGTGGACATTCCCTTTGTCATACGGCAGCTAGAATGGACCAAGTTGAAATAGCTGTTATCCTGATGGCTTCTTCTTAAATCATGCACAACAGCTATTAATTCCAATAAGTTAGAATTTTGGATTATTTATTTAATTTTCATAAATGTTTAATATCAAAATCATCATTGTGCAAATTGCATCATTATAAAAATATTGTTCCTTGAGCCGTACATTTCAAATAAACAGACAATGCACAATATCAATAAAAAGCATATTTATTTTCAAATGCTGCGGTCGCGTATCAAAATATTTTTCATGTATAGGTAGGTAGTGTCTTGTTAATCAATTATTTTGTTAGGTATAAATAAACCAATTATATTTATGAAAGACAATGTGAACTGTTGATGCAATCTGATTTTATTCGGGTAAAAAACAAAACGTCTTAATAAGCTCTATATCTGCAATGAAACGCGAAACTCTTTTTATAAACGTCAAATTGACGTTTGACATTCCGAATCGAGAACTTGACTGAACAAAAACTCGTATTCGATGTCTCGTTACGTGTTAAAGAGAATTTATTACGCAATCCCTGTCCATTGAACGCGAGTTTCTTCGCGCGAAGTTTACATGAATTTAAAAATGGCATTTTGTGTTTCGAAAAAATAATCGATCATTATTCGATTCTCGATTCACTCATGGACATTTTACTGAATAAGTACGACAGGTGTCGTTTAAAATCGAATGTGCCACTTGAGGATTTGTAATCGTTAATTATTTTGGGTAACTACTGAGTACGTTATGTTAATTGAATTAATATACAGTGTTGTCGAAACGTATCACGCAATATGTCGTCACCGAAAGAAGTATGATGACAGGGTAGGTACCGTACCTTCGAGTCGAGCTAATATTTTGTAAGGCAAATTCAGTTGCCAGGGAACCGAAATAAGCTGCTGTATGTGGCGATAACCCTATAATTTCTTCCCCTGTCCAATGTGAGGGTAAATTAAAGTTATAATACCAGGGTAGCTAAAGCTTGTCTTTGGTAACTCTATACTTTATTTGCTTAATTATACCTGCAGCTACTTAGGTCTGTTATTAAAATAATTTCGACTCTCAAACATACCTAAGCCCGTAATTATCCATTTCAAATAAAATACAAAATGTATTAAAAGCTTTCGCACCTTGTCTTCAGTATAAAACACGCACTACAGTTTCAAATTTAATTAGCTAGCGAAACTCCGCAGACTTGATGGTTATCGATATCTAAACATGATATAAAAAATAAAAAAAAAATATGAGTTTTTTTTTTGATGAGTCACTTTAAATATCAGCAAAAAAACATTTTTATTGTGAATACTTCACAAAAGTGTTGGGTATCGATAACTAACACGATAAAATAAAAATAAACAGATTTTCTCAACTCATACATCCAGTAACAGCACTAACAGGAGTCGTTGACCCTAAAAGAAAATTAAAACTTTAATTTTATTTTTCTCTTAGATGTCGATATCTACCCATCACGCCTGCAGAATTTCGCTAGCTTATTTAATTTGAGCCTGTATATTTTACAAAAGCTAACAATGCTGCTTAGACTGTTTAAAATAAAAACAAACAAAACAGCCGCCATCTTTGTCCATAAATTAAACTAATCTGACAGTGGGCTGATCAGTCAGTGTCAGAATTACGTCGCCATTGCGCCTGCGCCTCGCGTGCCAACTATCATCGCTTGCGATCACCGGCCTATCGCACGCGAGCCTCCCCTGTGAAATGTTCCTTTTATATTTTATTTTATATCCTTCGGGTTTACAAGCAGGTCACACGGAGGAACTGGATTTTTTACATTTTACTAAAGGAAATTATGGGCATTCCTGTTTTTTGTAACCGCAACCAATTGTTCAAGAGTTAGCGTCGGTTTATGAGTAATAAAGGTACTAGTCATGTAAATTACTCATACTCGCAAATTAGATAAAAAAATAATAGGTACCTTTAAATAAAATGATTCACGCTGTATGGCGTTTATGTAACTTATTATTATTATATATTTTTTAATTTTTTTATGTAACCTATGTCATACTCCTTCGTTTTCGCCATTAGATACGCATTATTCTTATAAAATGCACAGCTACAATTCTTATTTCACAATTCTATGTCTAACAATTCTTATGTCTAAGCAGACTTAGAAATAAGTGCTTCTCAATCTTGTTCCACTTTGTAAAAGCATATTCAAAGAAAATGCAGGTCGCCCCATAAACTGGAAGCCCAACAAACATTTTACTGCAAATACTTTGAACTTTTTATTTTGCAAATTCCTTCCAGCAAGTTCAAACAAGTGAATTACTTTAGTAAAATAGTACGTTTCACTCACCCCACTTTACGCTTGCATCGCGTACCCGCCAATTTTTGTTGGAGTCCCCCTACTTTGAAAACTCGAAGGATTATTTTTACTTTGAAAAGTCGAAGGGCCAAATCCTTCGACTTTCTTTGTGTGGATAGTGAGTTAACAAAACAAGTACATCCTGTAAAATAAATGATTATTTTTACTTTGAAAAGTCGAAGGGCCAAATCCTTCGACTTTCTTTGTGTGGATAGTGAGTTAACAAAACAAGTACATCCTGTAAAATAAATGATTATTTTTACTTTGAAAAGTCGAAGGGCCAAATCCTTCGACTTTCTTTGTGTGGATAATGAGTTAACAAAACAAGTACATCCTGTCAAATAAATGACTATTTTATATTAATCAAAAAATTCTGCTGATGAATAATTCAGTATTATGTTTGTGACTGACAATTGTTTTACTATTTTATTGTTTGTTTGATAAAAGCTGCACAAACGAATGTGTTAAATGGTTATTCAATTAGCATACATTTTGTATACAGTACGTTTTAACCTTAATAAAACAATTCGACAATTAACACTACCCAAATAAAGGTACAATTAGAATTGATTGCCCACTACCTATTATGCATTAACTACTACACCACGCATAAATAACTTGAAAAAAGGCTCGCTATCATTTGATTGTATGGGAAATAATAAGCTGTTTTATTTAAAGACACACAATAATACTATCGTGCAGAATGTTTCTATTCGTCTCATATGAAGAAAGCCTACCCCTTTTCCGAAATAAAATTCCAATATATCCCAAAAACTCATGGTTAGGGTGAATTAAGAAGTCAAGTCACGCGCTTCCAACTTCTTTCGGTGTTCGTATCACCCTCGCCTAGTTACTTCTGAAGGGGCACTGTTGCTACCCGTAAGATCCATGCCTAATACATTGTTGCTCGTGAGTGAAAACTTTTTTGTATCACAAAAAATAAACGGCGAGAGATATCGAAAAATACGTTTCGTTTTTATGGTCGGGTTGGTTTCCGGCATGAATTGCGTGAAAACTGTGTGTCGGCTGTTCATCAACCTGTATAAGTTTTGTGGGTCAAGGGATTGAGTTGGGTTTCTATGGGGTTTAGGGCAAGCCCTGTCACTCATGCCGGTTGTGGTTTAACCTGACCTCCGACGGTAAATCGGAAATAGTAAAAATCGCGTTTGGTCCAACTTAAATGAAAATACACCCTGTACAATTGTTTTTAGAAGATTTGGTAGAACTTCTTTTCTCTATAAAATTATCTTTAAAAAACGATTCTTATGCCACTCATCGCATTGACATTTCAATAGTAATTTCACCTTTTATTGGACTGAACTTTTATTACTGTTATCTCTTAAAAAGCTTCTTACTATTTGCGTTTAGAAGGCTTTATTTAATTAAATATCCCGTAAAGTCTAATACATTCCCGGCTTATTTACTTTTAATGTTCAATACCTACTGTAATATGTATTCAGATAGAATTCTACGTTGATGTGGAAGTTCTATAACCTAACTGTCAAATTTTCTCATTCGATTTTGAATTATTTGTGCTTTTAGTCTATACTAAAAGCACAAATAATTTGTGTACATTCAAGGCTAAATCAAAAGCCCACAAAGTAAATAATAGGTACCAGTATACCAACACCACAATAATATTATAGGTAGCATTTGAAAACCAATAACCACAAATCGAAACGCGCACCAATCAGAGACAAAACAATTCTTGCAGAGATGTTGTAAACCCAATAATGATTTATGGTACTTTTGGTTTTGAACTACCTGAAAGTTAATTGAATGAGCTTTTTCAAGAAGGAGAAGAAAGCCTTAAATCAACTCCTATCGAGGACAAGGAGGTACGTAATGATAGTTATGGCGCAGATATATGATTTTAGTGACTTTTAAATCTGTTATTACGCCTTCATGCATTATGCTATTAAGCATTATGCAAGTAAGATATGCAAAAAATGTATGTTAAACTAGAACGCATACACATCAATTCTATATGTAAATATTTAAGTATTGTAGTAAAACACTTTATGAAATAAATTCAGGAAGTAATGTCTACCCAAACCATAAAAAACGATATTACTTCCAAACTAGTTAAGATATGTTCTTGATTTTTAGGGTTCCGTAGTAAACAAGGAACCCTTATAGTTTCGCCATGTCCGTCTGTCTGTCTGTCTGTCTGTCTGTCTGTCTGTCTGTCTGTCTGTCTGTCCGTCCGTCCGTCTGTCGCCAGCTTAGCTCAGAGACGCTTAGTCCTAGAAAACTGTAATTTGGCATGGGTATACATATTAATTATGCCAAAAAAATGGTAAAATAAAATTATGAAAAACATTTTTTTTTAGGGTACCTCTCTTACACGTGAAATGGGGATGATATTTTTTTTTCTCGTCTATTCCATGGTGTGGGGTATCGTTGGATAGGCCGTTCAAAAATATTGTGGGTTTGGGAAAACCATTTTTCAATTAAGGGATCCGTTTGGGTAATATTAAGCTTTAAAGTGCTAGTTTTTGTTAGAGTCAAGTGTCCCCCCCCCCCTGCCAGCTAAATGGTTGGTTTTGGATATATGAAAAAATTCATGGCAATAGTATATATAACGAAATTAAAAGGAAAACTATCACAGCTAAGTAGGCTTCACAAGTTAACGAGTAATAGTCGACCAACTTAAATTTGCAGTTGGAGAATTGACCGTAACGTATATCGATGTATGGGAGAGCATGTTTTTCAACTACAATGTTAAGTTTGTTTTTGGGATAAATTCATCCCAACCACGGAACCCTTCATTGTGCGTGGTCCGACATGCACTTGGCCGGTTTTTTTTGTATGAATAGGCTGTACTTATCTATAATTATATCTGTGATTTTTTTTTAATATTCATAATATTTTCGTTTCTAAAAATAAATATTCCCTATGAAAATTAATGGTGGCGCGGCGTAAGCGCGACGCGCATTTGTATGGCCAAGGTCAACGACGATTATCTGCCTCTTGAGGAGAAAACGCAGCTGTAGTCCACGAAATTCACATTTTATTACGTTTTTAGCAATATGCAGGTCATTGTCAGGTTGTATCTTGATCAAAATATGCATCGCGACTATAACAGATATGTATTTACAGAATTATAATCATTAGAATCATCATACATCTCCCTAAGTTAGATTTGTCGCATTGAATTACTTTTTCATGACATTGTCCCGAACAAATGAAAAAAGTTAGATAACATTTTCGAAAAATTGTGTTACAGCCAAATTAGACGGATTTTAAATTTTCCATAGAAACAGAGATTTCCAGTTATCTGTTTTTAAATAAGACATTTCGAAAATGTTCTCTACTAACTTTTTAGACCTTTGTATCCTGCTTATGCGTTTGAAGTTTAATTAAAATCGGTTCAGTCATTTCGAAAACAAGGGCTTGAAAGTTTGTATGAAATGCCGTACGTCGTAAACGCTCTTAAGGCGACGATAACCGACTTTTAATGATTTTATACTGAAGATCATGTCTAAACAAGTAGTGTTAATGATTTGAAAAAAATATATGTTAAATTAGAGCATTTTCTCAATAATTTAGTATGTGAATATTTTAGATCATATTTATATTACATAGTGAAATTAATTTGTCAAGTTATGCCTAACTTGGTTAAAAAACTGAGAATGGCGCAAAATCTACCAAGCGTATTTTTCTGAAACTTTCACCAATTTAAATATAATTTAATTATTGATCTTTTAATATACGCGTTTTATTAAAATACTTTTTGTTTTGTGTATAATAAATTAACAATGCGTCAAATTGGGGACAGCGCTTCTTGATGGGCGAGTCCTATTACTGGCTGAACGTACGACGCGTCGCGTGAGCTCAGTACAGAACACGCAAGCTAACCACTCAAGGTCACTGGCATATATCTGCGTCTTAAAATCAACTATTGATGAGGCGGAGGTAATGATAGTTAAATTATTAAATTAGAAGGTTGAAATTGACTTTACTTTTACAAAACTGCCTCGACTGCTTTGTTGGTCTAATGGTGTCAAGCGCTACTACAGAGCATGAGGTCCTGGGTTCGATTTCAAGGTAGGGCAAAGTGTTATTGGGTTTTTCCTTCTGGAATTTCTCCGGAGCAGTCCAGAGTTTGGCTTTGTGCCCGGTTGATGGCAATAGGCTCGCCCCCTATTTCATGGGACTTGCGCATAACTGGCGAAACGTGGGTGTACTATAGGTACACCACTTCGGGGATTATAGGCGTGAAATTATGTTGTTATATTAAATGGAGTTCATACTTTAAAAAAAAAGTCATAACGATAAAGAACTTTACTCGTTTTTTATATGTGAGAAAATACTTTTATAAATTACTTTGAATGAAAGAAAATCCATCCAAACGTTTTCTTTTTTGTAGAAGTTCACTCAGTTATATTACGATAGTTTGCCAAGCAAGCCAGGCACGCCATATTTATTACAATATCTTTGATTAATAACAATCGCCTTTCGAGGACGCTCATTACAGAACCAATGACACGTAGGAAACGCCAAGAGCAATAAGGCAGAAGACCTATTATGATTAATATGTTAGCGCCGACATGTGCTCTCCGCGATTCACTAATGAAGAATGCCCCCCCACTCCGCGCTGTCGCCTGCTTATATACCTCCCCACCCGCGACCCGTGTGATTGATGACGTAGCCACAACGTCACAGCTATCCTGCGGCCTATACGAGTGATGTGGGTGCGAGCATTTATTTAATAACAGCTGTTGTGTAAATGTATAAAAGATAATCGTTTTCGGGTCAGTAAGGGAAATATTAATATAGAATCTCTTACTGTGTTGCTTATTTTAGCAGGATTTATTTGTAATATTAGACGTCTTCTTGCTATTTATTAATGTTCTCATTAATCTTCTAAAAATGGAAGAAAAGCGAAATTAAAAAATGTTAAACTACGCTTCTTCATTAACAGAAACATTTTTTTAATCCCCTTCATCCGTTTTTTCGGAAATGAGACTTGGAACAGCATCAAATGGAAAATAATTGTTTTTCTCCCCTTGTAAATTGCTTTAGACGCACGGCAGGTAATCTCTATCAATCAAATGAGAAAGTAATTAGGAGCGGAAATAAAAGAATTAACAGCGAACTACAAATTAGAAGAAACTTACTTTTGCCTGCGGTTTAGCTCGCGTTCAGTTTTTGCCTCTCGGGAACACTACTTTTTTCTAGATGAAAGGTACCCTATGTCCTGATATGTAACCCTGACAACGTGTATGCAAAATTTCATGATGACCGGTTGAGTAGTTAAAACGCTGACAACAGGTAAACCGCACTGTTAGACTGCATACAAAAGAAAGAGAAGCACGATGACACAACGCTTATAATTTATTGCAAAATACGATCCAAAATAGTAATCGAAAATAAAAAACAACCAAGTTGTTTTTTATTTTCGATTACTCAATTCGATTCTGTTGTTATTAATTAAATACCAAATACGTATATATAACATTTAAAACATATATTTTGGATTGAAACTCAAAGCCAAGGATTAGTTCAGCCAATGTTTGCCTGAAATGATTTTATTATTCGTTTATTTAATTTAAAAGATAGTCCCCCTTATTCCAAAACAAGGTTTATCTTAAGACCCAGGATTAAAACATGGAGCCATAATTGAATTTCGAACTTTATTCCGACTATGGTAAAGATCCTAAACACAAAACTGACAACTAAGTTTTCAGTTTTGTCTAAAGAACGGTATTTCAATCACTGTTACGTTCTTATTACAAAAACTGGCTCCATGGTTTAACCATGTCAAAATATAAATCTTGTTTTGTAATAAAGGCGGTTTATGTCACACTTACAACCCATCATTATTAATAACTAGGTTTGGCTTCGCCCTTGGGAAGTCGGCAATTATTATCCCAGAGGAACAAACTACCGGAATAAAAATAATATCCTATGTCCGAACTTAGGTCATGGCCAATCCGTGTATGCCTTTCATCCTAATCTGTTCAGCCATTAAGTCATGAAACGGTAACAAATAGGCAGACAAATAATAAATTCAAATAATCTTTTTTACACATAAAACTGATTAAAAAATATATAGGTATATATAGATTTTAATAATATAAAAAATACATACAATATATTGGTTTGTGGTGCTACTGGGGCATAAGTGTCTAACTTAAAAATAATAATTATTAATATTAATAAGATTACCATTCATTTGAAATACTCTGGCGCCGCTATTGACCATGTAAATGTATGGCTACGTGTTAGCTAAGTTATTTTGATGACGTAAATTGTAATAACTTGTGACCGAAAGGACCGATTTAAACTAAATAAAGACTGAATGTTCTCATGCTACGGGACCATGACTATATTTCCTGTAATCTGTAAATCTCTTAAAAAGAAGTGCACCAAATATCAATAATTACATGTGAATTTTAAAATCATCCCCTATTTAACCCCCTTGGGGGATGATTTTACAGAGACACGTAATTCTTTATTTCTATACAAACGCTTAAATTTTAATTTTCATATGCCTAACTTAAGAAATGCTGGGTTTCCCATACAAACTTTCATCACCTTTATACATATAGGATTATTTTTAAAACAAAAAGTAGCCTATGTCGTTCCCCAGGATGACATCTATCTCCTTGGCAAATTTTATCGAAATCCCTTCAGTGGTTAAGGCGTAGTAACATACCTACAGACACACAGAGTTACTTTCGAATTTATAAAGTATTTATACAACCTGTTTTTTTTTATATACCATAACTCTAGGGTTATATTCTGTAGGTAAAAATAATACTAAAACTCCTAGAATAGGTGGTCCAAAAATGCATGGTTTCGGAGATATCATCAATCATAATTAAATTAGGTCAAAAATTGTCACCAGTATGACGAATCTTTACTTTTGCGAGGTTGCCAAACTTCGCAGTAGTGTAGTAAAATAAATAGTAAAATAAAATATGTAGGTATGTTGGTATCGGGGCTTCCCGGCGGCAGCTAGTGAAGGGAAAGCTTCCTTGTCGACGTTGTCATATTTCACGTAAGGGTGTTTTACATTAATAATCGTGACTTTGCCGAATTATTTTGTATGAAAAATGAAAAAAAATAAAATAAAGAAGGACCGGAACATAACTCATATGCCAGTTGATTCTTTGATATGGCCTCAATCCCTAGAGTTATGGGATATCAAAAAAAACACGTTGTATATTATTAGTTTGGATAATAGGTAATTATCTACTGACCGAACAGGTAACATTATTTACCAACAGAAAATGGATGAACAGGTGTTAATTAAGAACACCTCTGCCAAAACAACAGCCCGGAATTACTGGCCAATTTTCTTTTCACAAGCTGTCATTTCAAATTAAAGACGGAACTGTTCCAAACAATACTACCAACCAAACAAAAATCAAACTCCAACTCCAACACTAAATTCCAATGCTGCCAACGTTAGCAACAAAAGGACGCACCTTAACCATCCGAACGCGACTGTCGCTTTGATTAATAAGTGCTGTTGACATTTTAATTAACCCTGCTAAAAGTCGAGCCATGCTTTGTTTCAGCTGAATAGGGACGCGAAATGCCCCCGAGGATACACTACGTGTGTGAAAAGGCTTTTATTTTACGCAACGCTCGATAATTTTGTGGTGTTCCGGTGTTTAGGTTTTCTCGTGAACTTTGGTGAGATTAGGCTACATGAAATCAAAAATCAAAATATTTTATTTCACATAAACCTACATGGGCACTTATGAAACGTCAGAAGCTGCACGGTTCCAATTGGTCGTTTCCAATAGCGATGAGCCGGCAAGAAACTCCACGGTTACTCTTTTTTAAAAAATAATTGGCTTTTACAGTGTTTTCAAATTACAGCGTTAAGAATCAGATATATGCCAGTGACCTTGAGTGGTTAGCTTGCCTGTTCTGTACTGAGCTCACGCAACGCGTCGTATGTTCAGCCAGTAATAGAACTCGCCCATCGAGGAGTGCTGTCCCCATTTTGACGCATTATTAATTTATTATACACAAAACAAAAGGTATTTAAAAAACTCGTATTTTAAAAGATCAATAATTAAATTATCTTCAAATTGGTGGAGGTTTCAGAAAAATACGCTTGGTAGATTTTGCGCCATTCTCAGTTTTTTATCCGCGTTAGACATAACTTTACAAATTAATTTCACTATGTAATACATAATCTAAAATATTCACATATTACGTTATTGAGAAAATGGTCTAATTATTTTTTTTATTTTTTCAAATCATTAAAGGCTTCTACATACCGGGGCGACTTGTCGCGCGACGCGACGCGACACAAAGGCACCGCTAGTCCCGCGGCACGCGGGGCCTTTGTGCCGTGTCGCGCTGGTATGTAGAAGCCTTTACATTACTCGTTTAGACGTGATCTTCAGTATAAAATCATTAAAAGTCCGTCAACAACTCAACAAGTATCAGGTACTTAACAAAATAGAAAATGGTCTACAAATCTACAGTATAGTAATTAAGCTAAGTTAAGTTAAGTACAACGATTCACAAAATATTTAAAAAAAATACTTATATTTAAAATATTATTAAAACAATAAAAATAAAAACCCTTGTTGAAATTAAATTGTAGGTAGGTAGGTACCTATAATTATAATATCAAATGTTATGAGATACTTTAGGCACAAAATAGTCTGTAAATCAAATATTAATGGTCTATAAAACTTTGGCATACCTATTGCAATTTCAGATCGATTAAAGTCGATTTGACATTTGTTGCGTACACAATCGATAAATAGATCGCTTTGAAAAAAAATTGTTGGACAAACGTAATCTAAAACTATTCTAAATTTCAAGTTGATGGCATTAGTAGTTCTTGAGATATCCAGGTGTGACAGACAGACAGACAGACAGACTTAGTCTCACCATAAGGGAACCCTTTTTTTTTTTTTTGGGTGGGAAATTATCAAATAACTTCTGAGGGCGTGTCAGACTTTTACTGACTAAAACCCACCCGTATTCCTTCATTTGCCTGTGTGCCAGGGCCACGATATCCCTTTCGGACAAACTCGCAACCCTGGCAGGCATTGGCCCTATCGGACCCCGTCAGTTGGTGCTGACAACTCTTTGAGGCGCGCGTGGAATACGACGCGCCGTCGACTCGGGCCTGGTCCTTATCGGATGGTGAGCTACCCATCGCTCACCGTCCGCAGGCCCGCGCCTACGGTGGCCGGAAATCGGCTTGCGACTCCCGACGCCCGGGGCGTCTCCTGCGGCGACTAGGGGCGTGAGGGCGCGAACCTTGCCTCACCCTCACGCGTTCCGCCTCCTCCTTCGCAACCCTAATAAATGACCAAGTTAGTTGAATAATCCCCAATCGATTGCCTATACAGGATGTAAGAGTAGCATAATATCACAAAGCCGCATGCAGTAGAAACGTGGAAAGTCCATTTCAAATCTGTGGTCAGTTGGCCACCTCATTAGAATAGAAATTAGAAATCATTCTCATTTCTAGCCCTTTGTTTATAACCTAAACATTTATCATTTGTTGGATAGATTTAACTCACTAAAAAACATGGTTAGTTAGCCAATCAGATGAGCACAGCGTGCCTAGATTAGCCAATAGGATGTCTGGTTCGTCACGGTGCTTCAAACGAGTTCGAAAAGTTATAAGTACAAATCAAAGCGTTTCCTTACACAAAATGACTCCTAATGTATGCATGTAATAGAGTATGTTTTATTTTTATAAAATATATCATTGTAGTAATTAACATTTAAAAATAACATGTTAAACATAAAAGGAACGGCTCGCCGGCATACAGATAAACCCTGTGAGGTTTTCGTTGTGTGGCTATAAACAAATTGTAAAATAGGCTAAGTGTTTTAGAAAAAAAACAAAATACAAACAAATAAATAAATAAATAATTATTCGCAATGATTACTCACTATTTCGTTTCATACTAAGTATAATTGACTATCCCAACTTGTTGGAGGTAGAGGCACCGCAATATTTTTTCTTTTATTAAAAAATAATTTTCCATAATAAGCATTCTAGAAAAGTTAATTTAAACTCGAAAGCTTACTTCATAATAAACCCACAATTATAACAAAAAAGGTCTACTTTTAATAACGCACGACCAACAATGTAAGCAAAGTAGAAAGTTAATTTTGCGCCGAGAAAAATATCGCAGGACAAACATGGCGGCTTGCAGCGCTGCAGCGGCTGCATAGTGTAGCACGCACACGATTTTACAGTAATTTACATTTTTACGAGCCGGACGCTTGTATTTTTTTTTGCGATGAAACAAAGGAATCGCTGGCCACAGTCCGCAGGCCAGACTTAACAGACTTTATTAAATCTCGATTGTATCCAGTTTATTTTTAAGGGTCTAAGCTGTTTTTGATCATTTTGTAACCGAACTTTGAATATTTTGCTCTTGTTTTGTATAAAGTTGCCTGCGTAAATATTTCATCTGCTTTTCAGAAAATCATTGAACAATGTGTATAAACACTTCATTTTGTTTCCACTCCACGTCGAAATCATAAAAAAGTCCGTCTATAAAATAAATAAAATGCCTTTCTCATACACAGCTGTTTTACTTTATCCAATTTCGTTGTTTATTGTTGAGAAAATGTTCCAGTATCAAATAAATATGTCAATGTCAGTGCCAAAATGGTCTATACTAAATAAAATTACCTTTATTGCTAAAAGGTTTTTCAATTTCAGTGTTACTTCTCGGAGCACAAAAGTTTTCGAGGTTATCATTCGACATTTTTATCGAGATAGCTCTAATTCCCATTTGCTTTGTAACACTAACTGGCTTTATAATGATTCGCATACTTATTTAACAAGTAATTTGAACTTAAACTGCTCGTATATAGAGTTGAAACTCCTGTCGAATCTATCGGAATAGATCTTGCCAGCCCGCATTGCAATTTAATGACAACTCAGATCGAGTCAGACGGCAAAAAATTGTCGTGTCTGCGGTGATGTCATATTAGATTTATAACAGAAATACGTCATAGACATTTTAGACCGATCGATGAACAAACAAATTAGGTGTTTACTCTACCATGGGAAATAAATTTCTATGCTTATTTTCGTCGAATACCTACACTAAATGATTTATTTCGTCTAGCAATTAAATACTATTATACGCTCAACCGATTAACGTCGTAACATAATAGGAAAAAAGTTCAATATCATAAAATATGGAGGCCTATTATATAATAAAGCAACACGAACGCCTATAAACAAAACTAAACGAGACAAAGTCACATAACTCAAAATGAATTGTGGTCATTTAACACGCGAACGGATCGCAAACTATTCGAATACTAAGCTATAACAGATAGCAAGATCGAATCGATGTTCAATTCGATCGCAATCACTAGGGAACAACACTAATCCAATGACATCATCGCCAGGTGGGCGGCTCTAGACAATTTAAATTTGAAAATGGAAGCGTTTGTTCCGATGTTTTTTAAATTCGATTGTCTGGCTTCCTTTTTCGAAGTGGCAATAAAAAGTTTATTTCGTCAACGTTTTAAGAATTTTTATTCAAGAATCTGATTTAGTTAAAATGTTTTAATTTGAATACAGCTGCCGATGTCGTTAATTTTTATTGTGTATTAAAATTCTATTATAATGTTCGAATGACAATAAAATCTTGAGCATTATCATAAGTTCCAGATTTGACCGGTTCTAATTTAATTTTATGCGGGATTTCGAAGTCTTTAATAATACGACCCCGGAAACATAGAAATGGAAACTTTGCCAAGATTATACTTACTTGGTAAATGAATGAGCAATTGATTGTTTTAATCATCACCGCCTGACCCGCCCGGCTTCACCCACTGCTGAGAATAGGCCACTCTTTTCTTGTGCTAATCACCACGCTCCTGTGCCAGCCTCACCCATGTTCAATCCAGGGACCATTTTGGTTACCCATTGAAAGGGTTTTCGATAGGGTTTTTCTAAAATAGTAACCAAAATGGTCCCTGGGTAGAATAAAGATAGAATTGGTCATGCTACGCGTGCTGGGCGGATATCGAAATAATATAATATTATGATTTTTTCATGTTACTGGGTTTCAAGTAGGTATAGAACCCATTCAATGGGTCATCATGTAACCCTTTCAATGGGTTCTTAGTATACAACCCTTTCAATGGGTTACATCGTGATAAAGGTAACCCATCGAAGGCTTAACTCTTAACCGGGGTTGTACGGTCCCTGGTTCAGCATTGGTAACAATGACGTACGCCCATCCCGCCCCCGGACGACCGACACTTCGTCTTCATCTTCTTGGACGCCAGTCGGCTACTGCCTTACTCCACCTGTCATCACTTCGCCTTGTCAGGTGCCCTGCCCAACTCCATTTGAGTTCCATAACTAGTTGTTATTATTTTAATCACTAAAGAAAGATTTATAAGGAAAATTAAATGCTACTTATCTTGCAAGACGACCACACCTTTAAAAAAAAAACTGGCTCCATACATCAAAGATTCGACATTCAAAATTCAAATCAAACAAAACACGCGCCAAAAATTCCTCCTCTATGACTCACTAACTGCTAAACTCGTTATAAATCTCACAGCAATTGGCTTGAAACTTACTACCAGCATTACAATTCTCAGTTTATGCGTTATATTTCTAAGAAGAACGTGTGCAGTTCGCTTAATGGTACAAACAAAGGTGCATTGCCTATCGGGTCACGTTGCACTCGGAGTAAACGTTAAGAGGATGACGTCATAGGAACGGTTGGTATGTACTTGTGCTTGGGTATGTGTACGTGAAAATATAGTGTTTAGAGACTTGAATACTGCTTCCATTTTCGTTTTTCTCGGCATTTCTGGAACTGAACGAATGTAAAGTCCACGATGGATCGATCCAAAATGGTCTTAATCTAACACACTGCTGTATACTCCAGTAGGTTTATATTTAGTTTCTATGAGTAATCAAGCTAGGGAGGAGCTCGTGGCTACGTAATAACAGCCCCACGTGTCGACCCATCAGGTTAAGCTATGCAAGGGTTGGTCCATGGATGGGTGACCATCTTTACATACCGAGACTCCTCCGTGTCTCGGAAAGCACGTTATGCCGTTGGTCCGGCTGTTGTTCGTGGGTCTTTGACAGTCGTTAGGGGTCGTCAGAAGCCCGAAAGTCTGACAACCAGTCTTCCCAAGGGGTATCGTATTACCTAGTCCTGGGTTGTGGAGGTCAGATAGGTAAAATATTGGTATTCAGCTGCATCGGGCTAGACTGGAAGCTAACCCTGAGTTGGGAAAAGGATAGGCAGATTGATTGAGTAATCAAGCCATACATATACAGCCTATAATGTTCCCACTGCTGGGACACAGGCCTCCTCTTTCTGTGGGAGGGAGTGGGCTGTAATCCACCACGCGGGCCTAGTGCGGGTTGGTAGATGTCATATGTCATCGATTTTTTGGTTCTAGGTCATGCCGGTTTCCTCACGATTTTTTCCTTCACCGTTTTGAGAGCAGTGGTGATGAAATTATTTACACCAAGTATAGCGCCTGTCTGGGTTCGAACCCATGACCTACTACTCGTAAGTCGAGGCCGTTACCACTGGCCCACCACTGCTCTCTCTCAACTAGCCATAGTTAAATTAAATGACATGTAGGATATAAAATGTAATGTAAATGTGTGTGTGTGGATGTAAATGTGTAAGTTATAAATGTTTGTTTTGTTTTGTTTTGCAGTGCTCTTACAGGGTGCATGTTTGAAACTTTTATTTTTATTCCAACCTCTGTAGGTACAACATGTTTGCAATAAACTGATTTGATTTGATTAAACTTCTAAATCTAAGTGCCACAATTATGGAACCAACTTGGCTTGCTTTAGAAAATACAAGTTTAGAGGTATGAGGTGGGTGTAAAGTTCTCTCATCTTCTATAGAAAACCAGACGGGTGTTGTGTCTGGTGGGCAACTGCCCGACGGTTGATTTCGGGATGTTGTTCAGATGCTAGTTGCGCGGTAAACTCTGCTTGCGCGATGCAGGATTAGTCGTGCGTGACGTCAGTGTGACGCGTAGTTCGCATATGGCGATGTTGATGGCGCTACACAAGAATAAGTGAATCAACCAAGAGATCTCGAAAAACTCTGTGTAAATTCTCTTCCTTTCCCCCCAATCTCCCCAATCCCCATACTTTTTTGGTGTCAGTTAAAAAGAGGATTTTACCCCTCTTTAATTCCTCGCCTGTACACCATCGTTAGGATGACCCATATCCAGCTGCAACCACAGCACAAAAAGAACCATCAGAATCCAAAGAATTCTTCATTAAATCCCTTATGTTTTATTCTGTGATCAACATGTAAATTGAAGCATGTATATCCTCTTAATCAGCTCCATATTCATGAGTTTTCCGTATACATTTATGTAAGCATGGTGCACGCCATTTTTTCCCTAACAAGGCGAGGAAAACTCAGAGCGATTTAGCTTGTAGAATGTTTGTCTGTTTGGCAGGTTGTATTAACTTAAATAGCATTATATAAGTTGTTTTTTTTCCTGTCAATGTTAATATTTTCTGTAATAACATTCCAATAGAAGATCGAGGGATTAGGCCATTAAAGGATTACTCAATTCAAAAAATTCTTAACAACTTTTACTTAAGAAAATCCGCGTTTTCTAAGTTCTGAATCTATAAGAAAGTTCTAGAGTCGACATTCAAAATGATCTCCAAATACAGTAGGTACCATTTTTCTTTTCTATGTTTTAGAAACAGTATTAAACTGGAAAGGAAGACCGTTTAGCTTCAGCCAAACTAGAGTCCTAAACTCTAGTTTGGCTGAAGCTAAACGGTTGACAATGTAAGGTGCACCCTGGACAATCAGCATCATTACGCCCTTGCTGACTGACTAATATTCTAATATACGTCGACATGAACTGTTCTTATAAAATTTGGAGGTATTTCACTCAGAGCACTGATTTCAACAGCACTTGTCCGAATCGCACCTGAGCATTTCCACTAACAGCACCGAAACAAAATTTTGATCAGTTCGGTTCGGTGGAAAAAAAGGTTTTATAAAAAATGTAACAAAACAGACAAGGCAGTTCTGAACTCACCAATAAAATCTTGACCGTTCTATTACTTTAACTTTACCGTCCTCCTTCGGTCTCCGAAACATTATGTTGTATGAAACCAATAGTAAATTACCTATATTCAGTTTCCTGCACAACTATCTTGTTGCTACGTCTTTCGCTTGCTTCCTTCCTTCTTCAATGCCTCACATAGGAATCCGTGGTCTAAGTTATAAGTTGAAAGGAGTAATGCATTTAGTCGAAGCAATTTTTGAGGATTTTGCGTACCTTAACGTGGGATTAGCATTTTATCGATAAGTCTGAGAGCAATGTGAACATAGGCCATATACCAATCTGAATATAGGCCATAGACCAGTCTGAACATAAGCCATAGACCAATCTGAACATAGGCGTTAGACCAATCTGAACATAGGCTAAAGATACATTTTTTTACATAGCTTAGGCTGGAAAGCGCGAGATGGTTGGTGAGAAAACATTCGTTATCACCACACTTGGTAAAAGGAATGGTGATCGTAATGTTACTGTAGTAACGTTTTATCAATGTATTTGTATAGGCTTTGGTTATTATTGTGACCTTCCAAACGCAGTAGACATTATTATAATGGGCTTATGCATCAAGTCTCGCAGGTAAGTTATCAGCTACCTAAGCTATTTTCGTTAGTAATTATCAGCAATATTTAATAAATTATTCTTGGAAACACTGCGTCAGAGATTATGCATTCAAGCACCGTTTAAAATTACACAGTCATTATACGTACAATTATTGCAGCTATGTGCCCCATAAAACGTTTCATATATTATAGTCATTAAAACTGTTCACAGCTTAGAATAATGGGCGACGCAGCACATGACCCCAATTCTAGCACATTTTCAAAAGAAAATACATAATGTGGATTATGCCACTTCAGCCGCTGACAGCCAAAATATCTCTTCCACAATGCACCATAAACACAATAAAGGGTGGTATTATCAAAATAACAATGAGGAAAATTCTCCACATTTTTAATTATCCAGAACGCATAGCTGTATAAATCTTCCGAAAGCGCCCGCTAACGCAACCGCTCGTAAATTAAACGCTCACAAAGATTGTCCTAGAAAAGTCCGAAATAACGCGATTAAGCGAATGAAAGGGCCGAAATGAACAAAGCAAATGTGATTACCGCGTTGCCAGCTAAAAGAAATAGGTAATATTTCTTTTGTGGATTTGCTGGTAGCTGTATTTTTTTTAATTCGCCCTCTGGCTATCCATTTTCCTTTATCCTATTCCTTTATTCATTGATAGCCGCAGACAATAGCGGTTTAAATCAAAATGGCCGATGGAAATTTAGAAACACAGTTTTCGTTAAGATACCTCTATACAGTTGATTCAATTTAATTTGTGAGAAAATGGATGCTCCGTAATCCCGGTTAAAAATAATCCTCTAACATAAGCCATGGTTATTAAAATATACTTCTAAGCGGCAACATTATACGTCATCATCTTACCTGTCTACCCTTTACCCAGCTATTTTGGAGTCAGCTTCCAGTGGAGTACAAGTTTTTTTACATGGAGCGACTGCCTATCTGACCTCCAACATTATACGTATCAGAAATAATATGGACGTTTCTGGGAAGCAGTCACATCATACCTCCACAAATTGACCACCAATCTACCTAACAAGATTATGATTATATCCCCAAAAGACTGTTGATTGTCACAAACCAAGGGTTCAACGTACCGTGAGGTGCCGGACGTAAAGAATAGCATCATCCTATTTCTTCTTGAGACTAAGGGACTTACTAGAGAATGGGCAGCAGCGTTCGCTATGCATTTTGACTCCATACTGCGATCGCCAACCCGCCTGCAGAGCGTGGCGATTATGGCAACCCCCCCTCCCCCCCTTTGGGGAGGCCTATGTCTAGCAGTGGACGTCTTGCGGCTAAAATGATGAAATGAAATGAAATCGTTTATTCTGTAAATAGGATATTATAATCACTTTTAAAAGTCATAAAAAAAATAAAAAAAATAATCTAGATGTAGCCGACATTTCCTATCTGACTACCCCTGAGAAGAAATGGCGAAACAAACTCAGGGGTCTTTTAAAGTCAAAAGAAGGGTTCCACATCCAATGCAGCAATGGACAGTTACTGAAAAAATTACGTAGAATAATAAAATAAGTTTATTTCATTTATCTTATTTGGCTTACATTGCATGTCGAGGAGTCTCCATTTAAGAATAAAAAATGCCTGTAGACGAAGACTCAAAAGAGTAGAATATACAGTAGAATTAACTAACAGGACAGTAAAAACTTCGCAGTACTTAAGCACTAGGTCCAAGGCACATAAAAGAAGAAACCTAGACTGTAAAACACGCCCAAGTTGTGAAACTTTCATTACTACTAAAGAATGACAATCCAACGAAGGACTTCAGTAAAACCATCAATGAAAGGGGTTTTAAACGAAGTTCTCAAAACGAGTAAAATTTTTGATTGCGTCGCTGATGAATGAAATATGATTACTGTTCGTGTTACAAATTCTAAACTTCAATAATGGTTGATTATACTGGAGTGCGTAATCCCGGGGAGGGTTTGAAGTCCCCTGAATAATATTTTATTGAAGGAAAATCAATATTGTATTTGCAAAGCAATTGAAATTATTAAGATTATGCGGCGCTCGAGTTAGATTTTAATGGATTCTTAGGGACCTCGAATCAGTTTAGTGTTCACAGATCGTTTATCATTCCATTGCAGACTTAGTAGTCCCCTAATTAATGCATCAAACAACGTGTCGCATGGACCATAATAGTAAAATGATGTTTTTCCCGAGGTAACTTTAGTCTATCACCTGCTTCAACGATTAAAGTGCTAGTGATCTTGCACAAACTCTACGAGTAGTGTACATTTCCAGAATTGTCAAATTGTGAATTGTTTTGTCATTGTCATTTGTTGAATTGTGTTTGTCTTTGAAGATTTGTCTCTGTCACCTTTGCCCTAGACTAAGGTCAAGAGCAAACCCATCCCAAATAACAAAAAATTGTATAAACCACTTCTACAGTTTCTTAGACAACTTAAAACTAAGATAGAACTCCGCCACTATAAAAGCAAATCCCAATACAACTTAACGTAACATTTTCTCCCATTCTACCCACTACTCATCTTAACCAACCATGAACTAATATGACAAAGCCTCAAACTACGTTCGTTACAGCCGACGAGACGACGACGCGACGTGCCACTGGGAACTGACAAATTGTCGTCTGCCAAGTTGACAGCGCCCCTCGCGGATATTGCCGTAACTGAAGCAAACATGGGGGAAAAGTTTATATTTAATCTGAGACTTGGGAGTGTCACAAAAAGCGCAATCCAACTTCGGCTTGGCTCGTCGCTTTTGTTTTTAAAATGGCGCTTGTCTCGGATTGGCATTGGAAAAATAAGTGTTTCTGTAAAAGGGAGAGTTTTGTGAAGCACGTAATCCGAATATTGGCAAAAAACATAGAATTCCTATATACCGAGCAGACAAAAAGGTTTAAAAATGATGATGACATCTATAAGTTGTTGAAATGTGCAGTCTTACAAAGATATGTTCGACCATAACTCTAGTCGAGGCCATTTATTTTTTACCCCGTTTCATTATTCATAACAAAGACCAGGATAATTAACGAGCTGCCCTAACTTTCCAACAGCGATACACCGCTCCCCGGCAAAAATAGCCAACTAAACTGAAGAACTAACTCAAAACCATGTCGAAGGCTTCCACGGCTGCGCTAATTATTTTTAATCGTCACCAACTTTGCATATCTCCAGCGTTTTTGTCCCAGATAGGGTTAAACGCCGAACTAAGCCACTCTGGCGACCGAACCATATCGCTAAATTCTAAATTGTCTTCTAAGGGCCCAAACGACAGTGGAAGGGGAATGACGGCTGATAGTACAGGCCCCGCTAGCCTGATATTGAAATTTGCATAAAATGAGGTTCTCTACATAGCTTGAAAATGTAAAGTAAATAAGACAAGTTTTATTAAGAGTTCCAGAGATAAGTAATTGTACGACAGACTGCGAGGTTGTTAGAACGTTGGAGTTGGTCGAAGCATGAAATTCGGGATTTTCTAGAATATACGGAATGTAATTTAACTGGCAATATTGTAAATCTTTGCCGCTAAGCTCTTGCCTTTTAAAAGCAGGTTCTCAATATTTCACGTCGTTGAATACAAAACAGATTTTAATCATGGATGTTTACTATGTGAAACCGTTTATTGTGACCCGTTTTGTTGGAATATCTGGAGTCTCCATTTTAGTGTTACTGACCAAACCCAAATACCACCAAAATAAAGTAATACAAACCCAGACGACAATTAATTTATTTTCAGTTGATAAAATAACCGTAAAAACATGAAAGAGAAACGAAAAATAATTGTACAGAAAAAAAGAGTGCTCGCTATATTCCGAAATCTTCAAAAACAATCTCGTAACGTAATAAGCGAGGCAGGGACTACGATAAATTCATTACAGCACTCCTCGCAAAAATATTATTCTCGGCCACATCTGGACACGCTAATGTTAATATAATTGTATGTATAACTATAATAATATGTGCCGTAATTGCATGTATAACTTAGGGAGATAAGGCCTTTCGGAGTTACGGCAGGCATGAGTTATGTTAGTTGTTATAACTACTGTTAGCATGAAATGTTGTTACATTTTCGGTAATATTGTTATTGTCAGTCTGAGTTTCATTAGGTCTTGGATAGACCTTGATGCTTGTTATATCAAACTCCTATTGTAACTTCTAGATATTGTTAAGGATATTATTGTGTTAGCAAAAACAATTAATGTTGATGCTAACTTGCTAACACAAGAATTAAATCTGAAAAAGACTGACGAGAAAACATTTCTGAAAAGCGTTCCAGTAGCCTACATTTTAAAACGAGCAACTTTGATTCCAAACAACTCAAGCAAGACGCAGAATCAACATCACCCCAAACAACAGGACTTCATCACACGAAACTCGAGCAAAAAGAACGTGACTGACTCAACACAGGCCAATCAGCATGCGAGTAATTAAAACTTCAGCAGAACTAGTGGAGGGAAACTCGCGCCACCTCCGAATGCATAAACTTATACTAATTAGTGAGGAATTCTTTCACAGTAACGCCCCGCCAAGATTTGGAACTTTGTACCAACTTCCACGGCCCGAGTGTCTCAGCTTTTAATTGGGAATCTTCAGGAATTCGCTTTGTCATGGAATTCTCTCCGAACAAACTGTGACTCTGTTGATAATTCGTAAGTTTTCCTTCTCGTTGAACGATGGTAAACAGTTCTAATTCGGTATAACGGAAACTCGTAAAACGCTAAGTTAATGTTACGGATACTTCGGCCTAAGCTTCGCAAATAACATGACACGTGCCAAAAAAGTCTTCCACTTTACGACCTGCTTCGGGACCCAACAGCAAAATAACAGAAAATTGGCACATTCACAAAGTCTGTTTATTATACTCGGAATATGTCGTAACGAACATGTATTCGGAACTATGTGTTCAAGACCTATATTGGGAACGGAACGCGTTTACGTGGAAATGATACGCAAAGGAAAAGCACACAAGACGAAGTTACGGCACGGAGCCGGCGCGAGGCAGGCGCGTTAATTAAGCAAGAATTTACTGTATTCAAACGCAAACTTTAAGTCAAACCCGCCAAACTTGGGCACCGAATTTGTTTTCGCGTGTACGTACGTATCTTCGTTAACTTAACGAGTGGAAACTTATTACGTATGTTTGACTGGGGACGCATTAGTACTGCGGTGCCGCTACACACTCCTAATCCAGCCAATGTTCGAATTTCAACTAATTTCTAGACGCGTAAGGCACCCGAATTCGACCCAATTATAAAGCCGGGTCGACTCAAATTTGGACCAATTAGATGAGCCAACGAGCTGTGTCGCACTCGGGAGCAGTTTTGTCGGCAATATAATTTATTAGGGCGGCTCAAAGTCGAAGGCTTTAACCCTTAAAGACTCGAGTCAAATTTGATTACGGACGTTTTAAACGTGTCCCCTCGGCCGCACTCGAAGTTTTAAACGAATAGTCTGAGTTACCGGCCGGGCGGACACAATGATTGAGATAAAATGCACGACGCCGTGTAGGTCTGCTCTGGCTACACAAATGGTCCTTTTTGGCATACCAGTCGCTCCACGGCGTGATGCTGTTAATCTCGTATCGAGAGTGAGACAAACGAGTTTAATATAAACGGAGCGAGTTGATGTGAATTGTCAAATCATTTGTATCAATTTCCACCCTGATATTGTCATATCCGTTTCCTGAAGGGTGCGTCAGTTAAGAAAGTTTATGTCACTGGGAATGTTTCTGACATGACTGACACACAAATGAGCTGCTTTGAACCATAAGCAAGGAATGCTCTAAGGAAAATATCCTCGCTAAAAGAATATTAAAACAGTACTTTAATCTCCTTAAAAATAATACAGTTTTCACATTTACATTTTTATTTACGTTTGTAACGGATAGAAACAAAATATTGCTTTAAAAATTCTCCCTAAAAGACATTCTTTGTTATCAATTCAGTTCTTTCTGTGTACAAAAGTACACAGAAAGAATTTAATTGATAACAAAGAATGTCTTTTGTCTTGATTATTTTCCTAGAGGCTGCAGATAGTCACTGGAACAAGGGAACTTGATCGTTAATTTAAACTGAACTAGAAACTACATTGGATTCCTTTAAAACTTGTCTTAAATCCACCTTTATGATGTCTATACATGAATATGGTAATGCGGCGCTTTCACAAATGTTCTTCTATAAAGCTTGTTTTACAAGTAGAATTTTCGTACTATATTTTTTACTAACTCTTTTTTGTATTTATTTTTCATGTAATAACTCTCTCTCTGTATTTTTTCTACTCATCAATCTAAGACCTCTACTCGAGTACCTACTCGTCCCCTCTAACGGTCATCGGTCCTTCGACGTGCAGACAGTAAACTACCACTTCAGCTTTCTTCAGTCCTACAAGAACATCCCAACATATCTTATAACATGCACTACACAAAATAAACAACTTACTCCACGACAGAAATATCCAAAAGTTACTAAAAATAATAATAAAAAGAAGACATTTAACCCCCCCACTGAACAAGCCCCTACGAAGTTCGGGAAGGACATCAAAAAGGCCAAAAAACCCTCAGACTCAATAGTCTTACCTTCCCGAAGTCGCCGAGGGCCAATTAAACGTTTTGAAATTGATTCAACGAAATTCACGGGTCTTTGTAAACGTTCTATTGACATTAGGCATCGCTCGATCGCCGTTTGATGTCACGTCTTCAGCCCAAAATGGTGTTTTATTTTCGTGTTTTTCCTCGTGATTTTCTATCTTGGAGTCATTATTAAAGGCAACAAACAAATGAGCGTATAAACAGTATCTGTTAAATAAGTTGTTTTTGTCTTACAATTGAGTAAAATTGCTTTTGTATCATGATTTGAGGGTAGAAAAATGTTGAATGTATAATTTTCCTTGTACAAGCTAATGAAGTGTTGGGCTAAAAACTATAAAACATGCTGATGCCAATACATCTAAGGAGGTATTTACTGTAAAATCACTTCGTATTCATTATACCAGGAAAATATTCTGAAGCCTAAAATGAAAAGTGAAGGTTTTCCTTACCATGAATTTATTTAGCCTAGACATATAAGTACACTAATAACCCAACTCCCCAACTTTCGTGCCACATCACTTTTAAACTACGATTAATTAAAGAACTGTATGTAACACTGAAGTAATAAATCATTAAAATTACTCTGAAACCGTCTGATTAATCAATTAATCACTTGGGATTGGTCGTTCGTAGACTCAGCGATAGGGCCTGAAAGACCCGCCGTGCGCAGCGGAAGGCTTGATTTATGAGAAAATAATGTTCCCCTAGGAAATTTAAAGTGTTAACTAAAACTTAAATTGTTTCGCGAATTTCATATTAATTTGATTCGTGGCAGCCGTTGAGTTCGAGTGGCTTGTGTGAGCTAAGTTCCGTCCAACTTCGTGTTAGTTTACACAGCAATTAGGTAAGAGCTTCAAAATAAATTTTAATAAGGTACAGGAGGTTTGTTTGCTTATTTTGAACGTAAACAAGGTGAACTTGAGTAAGTAGAAAAGTTTTGAGCAATTAATAATGATACGCGAGATCTTGATAACGCCGAAGTCGGTGGAGAAACCATAAATTCCAATAAGTTTGGAAATATAATATGTCTATTTATATAGACAGTTAAAAACAAGTAGATAAAAATGATAACACTATTCAGATGTACGTTGGTGAGAAATTGGGAGAAGCTATTTACACGATCACCACGCTTATCAAATTGACTGGTGATCACAGTAAGATGTAATAAGTTCACTAGAAGCATCCTCATGGAGTAACTACCCATCATTTAGACACTTGCCTTTAAAAAGACGATATGGTCTGTAAACCACACGTCACCACGGATAGAGATTAACAATATAAATATCACATTTGATGCATTCAACAATCACTCTAAAAGCCTCCTAGAGAAACATAATAGAATATATAAACAACATCTGAAAGTTCTATTTCAGCTGATCATAAAACAAGCCAAGGTCGCATTTGATGTCATGGCCGACAGTACTCCGCGTCCAGCAGTTACTGTTTTATTGCACATAAACCTAATACACTAAACAACCATAAAGGGAAGCAAGCTAGCATTAATCCTGTGGGAGCAAATTATTTAGAAATATTGAATACAAGGAAAATGTTGAGTGTTTTAATGTTTCTGGCTGAGTGAGCACTTGAAACATTTCTAGTTAGGTTCCCGATAGTTACTGATAGTTGGCGGTTAAATATTACTACTTGTAATACATGCTAAGAGGGAAGGACAAATGGGACGAAATAGTTACTCAGTGGTACCCAATAAATGGCCAAAGGAGAGAGGCGTCACTTTGTTTGTCCGATTAAAAGGCTAATAAAAAATAAAACAATTACTACTCGTTCATATATGTCGCTTAAGGCGCAGATATATGTTTTTAGTGACTTAAATCTGTTATTACGCCTTTATATAATGCAAATAAGTTATGCTAAAAATGATTGTTAAAACTAGAACGCATACACATCACTTATAATGAATATTTAAGTATTGTAGTGAAATACTTTATGAAATAAATTCAGAAAGTAATGTCTATCCAAAGCACTATGCATTGTAACACCATACTGCGATCGCCAACCCGCCTCCCAGGCGTGGCGATTATGGCCCCCAACATTGGGGGAGGCCTCTGAACCTTGATAATTTATATCCATACATATTATATATTTAGATCTCTTTTCGTGTTTGTCTGTGTGATCGCGTTGTTCTTCTGAACTGCGCAATGGATTTTAATGCAGTAGTAACCATAATTTGGAGAATTTAATTCTCCAAAAGATTATAAATATAGATCTATTGTATATGAGTCATTATTGTTAAAGTTACATATAACAAGGTGTGAAGCATGTGCGGGTCGCTTGTTTTCCTATAATTGAACCTACATTTTCTGTGACACTAACAGGCAGAAACACAGACAAAAATAAACCATTAGGTGCTGACACACATATCTTTGGCATACATTTAAAGGCTTGTCCAAATGTAGGTCTGTGTAATAAACAAGTCGATCCTCTGTTAGGTACAGAGTGAACTTCTTCCATTGAAGACGAGACGCGAGTACATTAAACAAGAGATGTTCTCAAAGAATCGCTACAAATCACAATAACTGCGCAGCTATTGTCATTATGTCTTTTATGAGTTGTGTCACCACATGCTTGGAGTTTGTAGGATGCGACCCACTTTGGGATATATTTTAGTTTTTTTATCATTTATTTTATCTTTGATACCAATATTGGCATTTTTTTTTGTATTCATCTATAAAATTAGGGTTTAAAAAAACTTACTTGTATAACACTTTAATTATTCTTGTTCTTGCCACTTTCATGTCTGTTTATTGAGAGCTTTTGACAATATACGAGATATAACAGGAACTAAGTGCTTGTAGGAAATAAGACAAGTTCTCGGTATTTTATGAACAAATTTAATACATTTCACTGATCGTAGCGATGTTTACAAACACAACTTTCGAGAAATAGCGCTAAATCGAGTAAAAGTTATTTTGAGAACACTCCATCAAGTCGCGGATATCCTGCAGATCGTTCGGAGCACCATAAAGGACCTGCCTCACAACATAGCTTGTTTAGTGCCCATAATTTATCAATATAGCCTATTATCCCATACTTGCGGTGACTCGCAGAGTATGGCCAGTTAACGCTCTAGAAATATATAGGTCAAAAGTTCCTCGCTGACTCCATTGTTATCCCGTATTTTTCCTCTTTTAAATTCGCTGAGACGCCCATTTAATTATTCTGAGCATGACTCGGATAGCGTCTAAATATTTGATGTGGAAGTATTTTCTTTTGTATCAGTATTTGGTTCTTGTCCAAGAATTAAAATACTTATTTTTCTTTTCTAAGAAATGTTGCTTGAACCGAAATTATAATAATGAGATTTGAAACGGAAACATTAATAAATGTTGTAGCTTATTGCTGCTTGAACTATTGAACATTCTACAAATGTTTTGATGATTTGTAGATTATGAATATCTTTTTCATAAACATATCGGATTTACAATTCATAAAACCTCGGTTATTAAATTTTGACACTATCTCTTTAAATAGCTTCTTCGCTGTTTCAATTTGTACACCAAAAAGGTAAACATGTGTACGTTATACTACTTGTGGAGTCTCTCCTTCGAACTGTTATTGTTACAACTTCAACTCAAACAGCAATTGTCTCAGAAATAACGCTCGTTCCCTGATCGGATTACCATTAAGACAATTTGGCCATCTTTCTGCATGTTGAAGTTGTACACAGAACAGAATTTTCCTAGAAGTGTTCCCATCATAATTGGATGTTGACAGAACCCGATATCGTATTCGACGGGAATCTAAAAACCTTCGAGTCTACCGTACCAATATTGTTATTTTTTGCTTCTTCGCCAATTGCTCCATATATAACGAGATAGTACGAAGCGTCATGTTTTTTCGCCAAAACTTTTCCCTTATATTCTTTATTTATGGGGGAATCTAATAATACGATCGGTGACGTCACACCTTAGATAACATTATCGGTTTCTCAGCGTACCTATTTGCTCCTGTTTTCTTTAACTGCGCGTTACAAATTGGGTACGAGGCAGCTACATCTGGGTTATATGGACTACTGTCCAATTACTCGATATTCGATACACTATGTGTTCTACAAAAAGGAATGAGATTTTTTTTGTTGACCTTCTATTTGTTTTCTCCGATAACTGGCGAATACTGTATATTTTCTTTTACATTATCTTAAATTAGCATATATCTTGCCTTTTTTGTTTCGGACGTCACAGTACAACGAAACTTTGTTTAATATACGTGTAAGCAGAAGTTTAGAAACTGACATAAAGTTAGAACCGCTTGAAGCCATTTATAATAAACGCTTTTAATATAACTATAGCACATATATCTTCGTAGTATGGTAATACAAGTTTATGGTACTTGTAAACGAGCGACTAGGAACTTGTAACTTGTCCTTGCGATATTGTGTCTATCAACTCGATACATTGTTCAAGTAATCGATTCTATCGGTTTGTGCCGTGTTTGCTTGCTATAGACCAACATAAAGCGTGTTGAAACAAGAACTATGGCTACATATAGCATGTTGTCAATGTTTTTCGGTATACCTACGACTGGATATAGGCTTCTCTTTATAGATTCCTATGTTCAGGCTACAGTTTTCCCCGACTTTGTTTTAATCTTCTGTCTATTCGTAAACAATCCCAACATCGCATAAATCAGTTTGACGATGAATCATCCGATGGCTAATGCATAAACAGCTATCATTCATCAATTACAGTATTAACCCCGTAATCCAACATAATCCGGACCAGCTTATCGTCGTTTAAACCATAATAATTTGCAATAAAACCATTTGAAACATTTTTATCAAATTACATTTGGCCAAAATTATTTTACGCACGGTGTTTGCGAGTGTCAAATCATATAAATTTATGTTGGATTTGTTCCCCGCAACACCTGCGCGTAGGGCGTCCCGGTTAATCCTTATCACCGGGATAATTCCCTTTTGTGAACGCGATTATGGTACGTTGTGTAATTCCCATAATTCATGCGTCTAGCTTTATTATAAAAGGCGAAATTAGGTAATGTTTTAAATTGGGGTAGTTATGTAGTGGATTATATAATCTACTAAATAGTAGATTATATTATTTATATTTCCCGCGTGTAAAGTAATATGGTTGGTGTTAAATGTTTACTCTCTCGAGGAAATTGTAAAAGAGACGGGAAATGGGTTACAACGATGTTGGTTGATATTATGCTTACAAGCCGTAATGCACTATCGCAATTTATATGTCGTCTGTCGTTATTTTATATGCTACAATGTCCTGTTTGAGTATCAATTGGTACTTTATTACGACTGTCTGTAAAGAAAATAAGTAATATATCATTTTTCATTGCGTTGTTTTCATATTTATTTCATAAGTTTGTATTGTATACAGGGTCAAATTAAATTATCTAGAGAAACTCCGCAGACGTTATGGGTATCGATATCTAAAGATGATCAAATAAAAAATAAATTAATATGATGACTTTTTTTTTGGGGTCTTCAACCGCAGATAGTGTAAAAATCTGGTACCTGATACCTCACAGACGTGATGAGTACCGATATCTCAACATGATAAAACAACTCATATTTAAAGTAATGACATCAAAAGCGGTCCGCTGACCCAAAAAAAAATCATCAAATCTTTTTTCATTTTATTTTGTCGTGTTTAGATATCGATACCCATCACTTATGCGGAGTTTCGCAAGCTAATTTAATTTGACCCTGTATATATTTTCTAGTCTTATTAATCCCAAAAATTCCTAAATCTCAACCAACTGGGTTCTCAACAAAGCCCAATTTCAAAGAAAATCTTTTTATCTCCAACCACCTATCTTAAACGGTGCCTACTTATAAATATCATGAAGCAAGCACTACAAATGGCCGACCCAAGTGGCTCAGGACTATCACGACTAAGCAGGTCTCAATTATTGTCGCCCCTCCTGGCAGACAAGCGATATAATCCGCTTACCACGACCGACGCGAAACATTAAGCGATAATTATTAATAGCGGCCTGTAATAACTGGATGACCTTGTTTGTTGAGCGGCTTTTCATGGGTATGTTGTAATGCAAAATGAGGAAAATTTTAATAGGAACGAAAACGAAAAAAACGATTTATACAAAAAACAACCCTCTAAAAATTAGACACTGAAATTCCAGGTCAACATTTTATTACAAAAAATTTAATATGTACGGAAACTCTGTAGATATAGGATTTCTAACACCCTTAGAACATGATTTAAAACCAGGTATTCAATTTATTATGATAAAATTGTTCGGAATAAGCGTAAAAAGTAATAAAATATCCGCTTTTAGGTACATCGTTAACATTCAAAGGCTAACGACATTGTATTAACGAAGATAGAATATTTTGCTTTCAGGGTCGGTTCACATCTGACGGAAGATGCGTCGCGTATTATCGGTCGCGTAACGCCAGAACAGACAACTATATGAGAAAAAATTCTACCTTTCACACTTAACTGATGATGCGTTAGTGCGTCGAGCGTACAGCGTCTGTTCCGTTTCCGTCAACGCATTGTCGGCCTAATCGGAATAAATTTTGAAGGATACTCTCTTAAAATTGCGTATAGACAATGAAATTGGCCAGTTGATATTATTTTAGTATCTAAAGGATGCACCCAATGTCGTCGTTTCCTTTTTCGATCTTGTTTTAAAACCTCCCAAATAGCTATTATTTCGATGGGCTTCATTTTAAAATTAATTATCACACAACACTACCGCTCTATAGATGCCGAATGCAGAAACTGAATAGACGCGTAATAATGTGGCAAAACGAAGTTACGCCCGACGCATCTTCCGTCAGTTATGAAAACACCCTATTTGACCGAATAGACGCGACCGATGATACGTTCGACGCATCTTCCGTCAGATGTGAACCGACCCTATGTCTCTAGGTACTATTTTAAGGGATGATAAATTGAATAAAACCTACTAGCTAATGAAATAATACAATTATGTCGACTTGGCATTGCGACACAGACATTTATCAAGGTTGTCTAGGCACACAGTTATTAGAGAAGTATTAAAGACATTGCTCATTAATAAACTTGAATAATTAGCAATCTAACTAATCAAGTTTATTATTTTACCACATACAAACTCCAATCTCTCTCTCAAACTCCGACACAAAACCTAATCATTGCTTATACCCGATTTCATTCTTACTTAACAACCTCAAAACCAAATATACTTACCGCACCCCCAAATAACAAACACACAAATGGAATGTCGAAAAAAATATTTGGAGTCTGTAATAACGGCACCCTTCTTTAATGAAATGGGAAGAAAAATCCCGCCGAATACCTTGTCACCCTGATGAAGCGCGTCAACACAGATTAGTGGAGCGACGTCCTCGTTCACTAATGTCACCGGCTGTGCTTTTTTTGTTTTAATAAGAAAAATCTGTTTTCGAGCATCAGAATTATGGATGTGGTTAATTTAGAGTAACTGCAGCGGATGTTTTATTAAAATTCTTTATGAGCAAGAGTGATGCAAAATTCACCAGTCTGGTGAATTTTGCATCACTCTTGCTCATAAAGAATTTAGTAGGAAATGGTAGATGTTTAGAATAAATAAATAACTATTCAGTTTATTAGTCGTCCACAAAATAAAAAAAACCGGCCAAGTGCGAGTCGGACTTGCGCACGAAGGGTTCCGAACTTTGGTTATCTATAAAAATGGCAAAAAAAATCACGTTTTTTGTATGGGAGCGATGAGGGAGAAATATTTGTTTTATTTTAATTTAATTATTTATTTTTAAAGTGAATATATAACTAAATATTCTGTGAATATTTCAAGCGTCTACCTGTTGCCATTATCAATATAGAGCAAAAACGAGGAAAAAAATCACGTTTGTTGTATGGGAGCCCTCTTAAATATTTATTTTATTCTGTTTTTTAGCATTTGTTGTTATAGCGGCAACAGAAACATCATCTGTGAAAATTTCAACTGTCTAACTATCACGGTTCATGAGATACAGCTTGGTGACAGATGGACAGACAAACAGACGGAGGAGCCTTAGTAATAGAGTTCCCGTTTTACCCTTTGGGTACGGAACCCTAAAAAACAAGCCAAACGAAACTACAGTATCGGTGCCTTTTCTGATATGATAAAGTGTTATGATTAGGTGCCATTTAACACTTGGAGGGGCACTAACCGCCCATTGGCGTAATAACAATAAAACTTCTATTTTGTTTAATTTCAACCGATTAAACCGAGTTAGGTTAGGTTAGTACCGTATTAAGGCTCCCGCAGACAGGCGCGACGTGACACTAGTAGCACAAGTTCGTGGAAAAGGTCGCGCTCCGCGTCGCGCTGCCTGTCCCGCCCGCGATATCGTGCCGGTCTGCACGAACCTTTATACTAAATAAGTCCCCTTTTTAATTAAATACCAGTTTGAACTCAAAAATTTCTCAAAAAACATTTCGAACATCTTCAGTAGGTACTCTTTACTCAGTTACTACTCGATTCGTTCTGTAACAGATTATATTTTTTACCAACTTTCGTTCGTTCCAATTAAATCTTTCACGGACTGTACCGTGTGATGGTAGACAAACTAAAACCCTCACGGGAATCAAAGCAAACAGTGAGAACCCTGACGAGATGATATTTTTTGGCCGAAACTGATTGAAATTAAATGAAAATACAAAGATTCCTACCATTTAGCTTAGCAATTTGACTCAGTCAAAGGTCAAGAAGATTTACCTGTCGACTTAACTCTGTTTATGTTACTGAAATTTAATATCGTATCAAATATTATCAAAGCAATGTAAAGAAAAATATTTACAGAAAATCTTGGAAACAGAACTTTGATACTAAATCAAAATAAAGCCATTCCTGCTTCGACATCACCAATTCAAATATTTATATCTTTACTATCCTCATTTCCTATTCCGAGACCTGTTGTGGATCTGATTTATAGGACAGCTATCCAATAAAGATCTAGAAAACCTCCTTTTGTTTCGAAATCCCAAGAATAAAATAGACGTATTCGGGCACCTAATTCCGCTTACGATTACAAACAAGGCTAATAAATATATTTCGCAGAATTAAAGCTCAAAATTCTCAAATCAGTTCCGTGACAGATTCGATTCGCACACCGCCTTAACATGCAAAACGAACTCGATCTTTACAGAATACTATATTCGCTGCCTTTGCACGATTCCAAGTTTTATTCCTGCCAACTTGTTCCCCGGGCTTGTTTTTAGATAAAATTCGAAATAGATGCAATCTCTCTCTTGTATCAAGACACAGAATCGAAAAATCTTTCAAATACCTGGAGCCGAAAGCAGAATGATTGCTATCTCTATACAGTTTTAGTGAGGGCTTATTTTCGATTGTCTCGGCAAATGTAGAGGTATTTTGAAATGTCATTTTGAGAATGTCAATAAAGAAATTGGGAGTTTGCGTTGTTATGTTTATTGAAGATGTTTAGGATGTCAGAAGGTGGCTGGATGGTTTATTAATTTTATTATTCCGTGATTAAATCCTCATTTAATATTAGAAGGTAAGGCCCTCGCATCGTTGAAATTCTTAACGACATTAAAGGTTAATTTGTTATTGTAACCTTCAACATTTTAAAGCTGCATGTCTACTGAAGTATCTGATATATTAAACACTGTTTACCCTTCAATGGAATAGTTTAGACGCTGACAACAGGTAAACCGCTGTCACTGTCAGACTGCATACAAAAGAGCAGCGCGATGACACAATGTTTGTAATTTATTGTAAAATACGAAGTAATTATTTATTTACTCAAAAATTAGTTAGTAATCGAAAATAAAAAACGAAGGGTTTCTTGTTGACTAAGGAACCCTAAAAACAACCAATTTCTGCATACAAATAAGACGTTCTTGTTATTAATTAAGTACCAACCGTACGTTTATATTTAATACAGATATTTTGGATTGAAACTCAAAGTAAAGGGTTAGTTTACCGTTAATTTGTATCAATATTTTTTTTCTAAACGTGTTTTGGTAACCACCAAGTACCTACTCAGAAATATGTTCAAGAATACCATATATTTTTTCCGCTACCACAAACTATATAGATTTGGCCATTCTTTTGTTTAAGACTAGCCTACTTTTATCGTTTGCATCTTGTCAGCGCCTTAATAACTTAAGACAAATACGTGACAAAACATTTCTACTGCAGCCTGCACTTTCTCATTATCCCAACCTATAACCTCAATTACCATTAAATCATACCTACCAATCAAACCGTACTCAAGCGAAGCGTATTGCAAGCCGTTATCACAAGTACTTTCCATAATCGCAGCACACCATACATTTCCATGGGTTATAATGAGCCTATCACTTGCTCATTACCACACCATAAAACATAATTGCAGTTCTGCGGTCCCGTTAGGCGACCTGCGCGTGCGCTGCGAACTAACGTTAATTATAGAGCGGAGCTGTCACTGCGCTAGAAGGAATAGACGCTCCTTATTAGCGTGGAGACAGGAAGGTCGTCGATTTGTTGACAAAAGTCGGCTTAAGACGCTGGCTGTAAATTAGCAGGATTTATGTCTGTGATACTTTTGCTTAATAGATCAGTGTTTGCTAAATTGAAATTGATAGTCCTCCTGTTTTATACCGTCGTTTGGTTGAAATTTGTGTAAACGATTGGTAAAAATCAGGGACCGTACAACCCCGGTTAAGGGTTAAGCCTTTCGAAGGGGTAACCCATTCAATGGGTTACCTTTATCATGGTGTAACCCATTGAAAGGGTTACATGATAACCCATTGAAAGGGTTTTATACTTGAAACCCAGTGAAAGGGTTACCTGATAACCCATTTCAATGGGTGCTATACCTACTTGAAACCCAGTAACATGAAAAAATCATAATATTATGTTATTTCGATATCCGCCCAGCACGCGTAGCAGGACCAATTCTATCTTTATTCTACCCAGGGACCATTTTGGTTACCATTTTAGAAAAACCCATATGGTGTGGGTAATTTTGAATGGCTTAAATTAAGCCGTTCAAAAGGGTTACCTTACCACACCGTATGGGTTTTTATCGAA
The DNA here is from genome assembly GCA_948098905.1 of Tiliacea aurago. Taxonomy (NCBI): domain Eukaryota; kingdom Metazoa; phylum Arthropoda; class Insecta; order Lepidoptera; family Noctuidae; genus Tiliacea; species Tiliacea aurago. Next base: position 25,006,692 of record OX402581.1, on the reverse strand, counting down.
AACCCTTTCAATGGGTTACCAAAATTTAATTTAAGCCGTTCATAAGGGTTACCTTTATCGTATGGGTTTTTGTTTAACCGCTTAGAAAAACCCTATCAAAAACCCTTTCAATGGGTAACCAAAATGGTTCCCTAGTAAAAATAATATGATGAAAGCCATTTTCTAATTTTTTTTATTCGTTTTTGCACAATATGCTAAGCGACCTCAGCGTCATTCAGAAGTACTTCTTCCTCAGAACAGAAACTTTCCCACTTACATATTCAATTTTCATCCAATAAAATCCAGTTCAACCAGCCATTCAATAAAATCCATTACGATTGATTAAAAAATAATTTATTCCGAACATTAAGTCATTGATAGCGTATAATTTTAATTACAAGCAGACCAACATGGCGGCTCCTGTCATCTGCATTCGAGCTTTACGGAAACGTCAGTCACGGCTCAGACGTACTCATCAATGGATGCGGTTGCTTTTATGTACGGACGCCGTTTATACGCGTTGTATGTAGATGATACCTATGCTGATGATTAGTTTTGCTGAACAGGATTGAAGATTGAATAGGATTCGCGTAAATATTTGATGTATTTATGTTATAAATAACAAATAAAGTATATTTATTTTTGATTATACGCAAACCATAATTGAAAACAAAATCTTGATAGAGGTAATAAACTAACTTTTTATGTCAATATGATCTTCGTTGATAAAAATAACTATTTATGTCAATATACTATTAAAAAAATTATCATAGTTTTTATTATTATTACTATTGTATTTTTGGTTTTGTAATTATATTTGTTTGATTTATATATATTGTATAAATGTTTAATCTATTAAGTATAAAAATATGTATTAGGTAAGTATGTTGAAACTGTTGTACTTTCAGTCACTTGTCCCTAAAGGTTCATTAGAAAACCAGCGTCAGACAGCATCTGTCTGGCATTAATGCTGAAATGAACCTTTTTGGCGCAGCCGTGAGGCACATATCATTGTTGTTAAAACATTATTTTCACTGTTTTTTTATTGTTTGTATTTTGTGTTTCGTGAACTGTGTCTAAATAAACTTTATTCTTTCTTTCTTTATTTTTCTTATATAGAAATGTCCTTAAACTGAAGGATGTTATGGTGACACTAGTTGAATGAACTTAGATTTAAGTTTTTGAATTAATACTTCGTTTCAAAGTTTTATCATTAACAAATCAGACATGAAAATAATTAAACCTATACCTATTTCATGGATTCTACTTTTTGACTAATTAATTTCTGACATCATAATTTACAAAAAATATGGCCATCTTTTGCCGCATTTACATACTATAATTCATATTATGATAATACCAATCAACCCGTAAACCCAATGACCATAAAAAATAACATCAACATGCTCATAATGAGCATACCTACATCAATAAAATCGACCTCATTCCCAAGTCCGTACAAAATTAAAAATCAGTTTATTAAAATAAAAGCTTGAGACTTAAGAAACAAGTTATGTGGCATGCCAGTTCGCATGAATGGAGTTATATTTAAGCGTGCAATGTAGGAAAAAGGGAGAAAGAAAAAACCAGTATGGCGGCATAATTTAGTGGTAAAGCAATGGATTGCCGCCAGGTGGCCGCCGCTGCGTCTGCGCATACAACCGGTTCGCTCGTGAAACAAGTTGTAAAAAAACAGCGGCTGAGAAAAAGAAATAAAACGATTTTCTTTTTTTTTGCTTCTGGTTTTGGCACGTAAAGAGTTTGCGTTGAGAATACTAAAGCGGCTATTAGTGTGTGTGGGAGCGGAGAGCGTTGTCGGTTAGAGCGAACTTGCTGGCTCACAGGTTTGCACGATGCTCACTTCCCCCGTAAGCATAAGCATAAGCATAATCAGCCTATAATGTTCCCACTGCTGGGACACAGGCCTCCTCTCTTCGAGAGGGAATGGGCTGTAATCCACCACGCGGGCCCAGTGCGGGTTGGTAGATGTCACATGTCTTCGAATTGTTGGTTCTAGGACATGCCGGTTTCCTCACGATGTTTTCCTTCACGGTTTTGAGAGCAGTGGTGATGAAATTATTTACACAAAGTAAAGCGCCTGCCTGGGTTTGAACCCACGACCTATGACTCGTAAGTCGGGGCCGTTACCACTGGGCCACCACTGCTCACTGGGCCACCACTGCTCCACTTCCCCCGTAAAGACAACGCTATTTCGATCCTATTGTACGTCTTTTTACACGAGTAGTCTGTGGGCTAGATATACGCAAAGATCGTACAACGCTCTCCGCGTTCAGTATACTAACGCGTTTAGGATGCTGGTGGGGCTGCCCCGCTTCTGTAGTGCGTCGGGGATGTTCGCGGATGCGCATGTAGATTGTTTCTACGCAACCATGCGCAAAATGTGCGCTTCCATGGTGCGCAGGGTGTGGGGCAACTCCAGCAGTATCCTAAGCATGATTTCAAGTCGCCTAGACTGTGTTCTCGTGGGTCGCTGTTGTGCCATCCCACATGGGTTGCCACAACGGTGATCCACTTCCATTTGTTTGTTCTTGTGAAGTGTCAGTTCTTACTAATATAGTTGTAAGTCTTACTTATCATTTTTGAGTCCAAGGTACTTGAATAATGATAATTCTATTATATTCTATTCTATGTGAAGGTGTCCTTTTATAAGTCGTGTCTTGTATCTTGCATTAAAATGAAGTTTACCACAAAATAGCCTAAGTTTGGCACTAAAGACGGCGACGAGATGACAGTGTAACCGAATCCTTTTGCTTGCTAGTACCTAACAAAGTTTAAAGTACCGGTCAACTTAATTAGTTTTGATCATTTGAGTTTATACCAACTTATAGTATGGATAGGTAATTTGCAACTAATTAACGGTGTAAAAATCATCTTGAAAAAGTCTGAGGCACCCAGTTAGATACGGTGGAGATCTTTATCTGATTGAGGTTCTTAAAGTGGTACAAAAAATACGTATTATTAAAATAATATCATAGAAAAAGGAGCTATTCACAAGCGTTCGATATACGCTTCCGTACCGAATCGAGCATATATCAATGTTATCAAAGGAGTCCTCTAAAGGCTGTTCACAAATCCAAAATACTTAAGTTTTGTCAATTAGACGACCGCCATTCTTCCGACAGCTATCTGCTGTCGGAGCAAGTTAAATTATTTAGTTAGTTAAATCAGTTATTGAAAATGTGTAATTTTCGATACGACAACTTGTCGAATGTTTGTGAATTGCTATGCAGGTGCCTAGACGCGAGGCTACCACTTAGGGCCTGTGCACACCACGTTTATACATAGATATATAGATACAGACGCAAAGACGCAATAGGCACGCGAGTCAGACGCAGCCTGTAGACCTTCTGTAGGATAAAAACGAGCCGTCGATGCACATTTCAAAAACGCGCGTCAACGGCGCGTTTAAAAAACGTGGTGTGCACAGGCCCTTAGTAGCAAGAACTCCACTAGAAGAATAAAGACAAGCCACAATCATCGTCCATTCTTTCAATTTTCATTTTCTTTTTTTTTTATTTCATTTTATAACTAACCTGGTACCCCATTAACGGCAAAACTATGTATAAATGTATATTAACTGCTGTTTATTTTTAATATTTTATGAATGTGAAACCATTGTAGGCTTAATAGACTGTAGATTTGTACACCATTTTCTATTTTGTTAAGTACCTGGTACTTGTTGACGGGCCTACACTGTCCTCCCCATACCTATTAACACTGTAATTTGAAAACATTGTAAAAGCCAATTATTTTTAAAAGAGTAACCGTGGAATTTCGTGCCGGCTCTTCTCCATAAAACGACCAATTGGAACCGTGCACCTAGCTTCTGACGTTTCATAAGTGCCCAACTGCCCATGTAGGTTTATGTGAAATAAAATATTTAGATTTGAACATTTTCAAAGTTCGGATGCTATTGTCGCTGTTGTCTATGACTTGTACCACACAACTATGTCAACTTGTCAGTAAGTAAAGATCAAGATAAAGCGAGATGATTTGTGGATCCCACTCTGAGCTACGTGTATCTTTTGATTAACGCACACCGAGTTTTAAACACGCATCTATTCATATTTTACTTTAGTAGTTATTTTAATAATATTTATTGTTTATTTCGCTTCGATAAGTAATGGTCTTTTGTGATGTTTAAATTGGTACTCGTTTCTGTACTTGTATTGTTGTGGAATTAAAATCATAAGGGAGTGGTTTAAGGCGTGGATGAAAAGGTAAAACATCGCTTCTTTTGTACATTTTTGAATGGCTGTCTTGAATGCGAGTGAATCTATGTACTAGCTAGCGTACAATAATTCTATAGCAGAAAGATGTATTAGGATCAATAGCGCTGCGGTATTTATTTTTTAAATATCGCGGCATTATGCTGAGATGGGGACCTTTTTGGCATCGCACAAGTTTTGATTGTTTTTATTGTTTAAGTTAGTTTTAAATGCTATATTTGTATTTCTTGTGCGTGTCCCGAATAAAATATTTTTCTTTCTTTTCTTTCTTTCTAATAAGTATCCTAAAAACACTGTTATCGTGGCACGTAAGACTGGCAGATGGTTCTTAAGCATTATGGGAAAATGCTTAGGAGGATTATGTAGGATGTATCAGATGTATGTCAAATTCAAATACATGTTTTCTCCTCACAAACAGTGACATGATAAATATTTAAAACAAGCTTAAAACCTACACGACAAAGTTTGTGAGAGACTGGGGTCTGCACTAGGAAAATATGTATTGCAGATAACCAGGGTCCCACCAGACGGAGTGTAAACATAATTAGTTATACAGTAAAAGTGAATGAGCTGCGCATAAAATATAAACCAAATGATAAAAACCAAATGAAAGTGTGGTGCCGGACGTAAAGAATAGTATCATCCCATTTCTTCCCGTGGGTGTCGTAAAAGGCGACTAAGGGACTTACTAGAGAATGAGCAGCAGCGTTTTCTATACATTTTAACAGCATACTGTGATCGCCAACCCGCCTGCCAAGCGTGGCGATTGTGGCAACCCCCCCCCCCCCCTTTTAGGGGAGGCCTATGTCCAGCAGTGGACGTCTTTCGGCTGGGATGATGATGAAATAAAAGTGAGAAAACTATAAAGCACAACAATAGAGAAGTGGAAAAATGCGTGAAATATGATGACTGGGCAAATTAGTGGGACAGACTATTTTGGATGAGTAAGTAATTCCTCAGTTGCTTCAGTATGCATGTTAAAGGCATTATGCGATGTTAAATCCAATAACTTTCAGTAGAAAGTATGTGTAGAAAGGAAGCATGGTTATGGCTTCTTACCGCTGTAGCCGCTTAGAAGCTACTCGTGAAGAATTTTCTTTGCCTGAGAGAAAATATTACATTTTTACATAACCAGGTATATTTTGGTTTATAACAAAGTATAGGTGTCGTAGGTATCTATGGTAAGTATTGTAATTATTGAAATTATAATTTTTGTTCTTAAATCAGCGGTCCTTTGATTTACGTCCATATATTATGTAGATTTATCATCATCATTTCAGCCGAAAGACGTCCACTGCTGGACATAGGCCTCCCCAAAGGGGGGTTTGCCATAATCACGTTTGTCAGGCGGGTTGGCGATCGCAGTATGAAAATGCATGGAGAACGCTGCTGCCCATTCTCTAGGCGACTAAGGGACTTACCCTTAGTCGCCTTTTACGACACCCACGGGAAGAAATAGAGCGGTGCTATTCTTTACTATCGGCACCACTCGGAACATTATGTAGATTATAATAGGTATTTTTTACGAATTACCGATATAATATACAACAAATAAAAAAATATTATGTTATAATCATATACAATGTCTGCGTGGTGCCGGACGTAAAAAATAGCTTAAAAGATTTTTAAGCTTCGCCCCATTTCTTCCCGTGGGTGTCGTAAAAGGCGACTAAGGGACTTAATAGAGAATGGGCAGCAGCGTTCTCTATGCATTTTAACACTATACTGCGATCGCCAACTCGCCTGCCAAGCGTGGCAATTATGGCAAACCCTCCCTTTGGGGGAGGCCTATGTCCAGCAGTGTACGTCTTTCGGCTATAATCATATACACTGAATTTTTATTATTATGTAAAAAACATTGTTTATTTATTAAATTAGTTATACTGATTGTAGGAGAAAATTGTGGTCACAATAAAAATCTACCCACGCACACAGTCGCACACGTTTAAGGTTCTAGCGTAGTTGTACTTTGTCCGTTTTGGTTTATTTTGACTGTACAGTGGAAATATGACTGTAATTTACGTAGTTTTTTTCTCTAGCCTACGCTGTCCCACTATTGGGCAAAGGCCTCCCTCCACTCTTTCCATCCTTCGCGAGCCCGCGCGTCCTCCTTCCAGCTTTGCCGGAACCTATCCAATTCGTCCCGCCATCTCCTACGTGCCCGTCGCACTGTTTCAAGGCACCAATTCTGTGCCATTTAATTATGTTTGGAATCAAAAATTTCCTATATTAAAAAATACAGAAATCGATTCAGTAAACGATTCTGAACTAACTACTTTAATCAATCAACAATCTATTTCAATTTTTTCAATAACAATTTACATTGTGTCTGAATGTTTACAAATTATACCTACGCAAATAATTAAAATAATGACAAGTTAAACACAGAATTAAAATCACACACACAATCTCATTTACATTAATATCATTTACATTCACAAAAGTTCAAAATATAAAACAACTCAGCCTATAGTAGTCCACTGCTGGACATAGGCCTCTCCCAGGCTGCGCCACAACACCCTGTCCTCCGCCTTCCGCATCCAGTCTGTCCCAGTCACCTTATCCATTACTTTCAGAATGTGCATTAATTCAGTTACACATTGTACCTATATGATGGTAGCAGATTGTGGCATTATTATTCAAAAAATTTCGTAAGCATCACCTTCGCCTATTTAACACATAAATATTATTAATAATTTAAGCTCCTATAACTCATTACAACCATTAAATCTCTGATTCATTAAAATACCATAAAACATGTCACAATTAAATTCTAAACCTTCAATATTTCGACGTGGAGTCGTAAAATAATAATCAATTAAAACAAAATGACGACGAGTCAATAAATAAGATATTATGTGATGCAAGGTGTTTCAAAAACTGTGGAGAACTATGACGATGGCTTTCTCATGGTGTGGCTTCCCTTTTGAGGTCATATTTTGTTTTTAAATTATGGTTATTGTATGCGGATTGTATATCTTAGTTTTTGTGCGTTAAATAAAGCGCTAGTTATAAAAACACGATATAATAAAACCCACTAAAACCTTTTGATACATGATCAAATCAAAATCAAATATATTCATTTCGGATTCAAAAGATATCCATAGGTGTTAGTAACAATAAACTTAGCCTAGTATTAGTACAGTTACATGATATTGCCAAACAATGTTGTATCTCTTCTTACCTAGGTAGCAGCTTAGGTAATACATTTTTCTTAATTTTTACCAAGCAAACTCAAACCATTTACTTCAATTAAACCAATTACAGGTACTTTTGAATTGTCAAAGAATCGGTCAGTTAGTCAGAAAGTTGAAGCTATTTGCCCATTCCAAAACGTAGATCTCTATGGAGAAGAACAGGCAAGAAACTCCAAGGACACTCTTTTAAATCAAGATATTACAAAATCCTGGGTACATTATTCTTGTCGCTTTTATATGTGAGAACAATGTAAAAAAATAAATTATTTAAAAACAATACAAAATATAAAAGATTACAAATAAGCCCTGGCAGATAGATGACCAGTCACAACTGACGGCGCCCGTTCACGAACATGACGCGTGGATCAGCACCATCCAGCTCAACCATTTTGCAGGGAACCGAACTATCCAACACACGCGCTACCATCAGCGAGACATTTAAGTGAGCATGACATACTCTTAACTGCCAAACTGCCAAAAAGAAGATAATGAGGTGCTTCAGAAAGGACAGTTGCGGAGTACTCGCGACCGGTGTGCGTGTATAACCAGGAGGAGTGTATAAGGATCGTAAAAGGTGGCGTTCTGTAGTATCTGCCTACCCCCATGAGAAGAAGGCGTGAGTTAATGTATTTGTGTATAAAAAGCCACTACTTTACTTCCAAACAGTTTTGGCTTGAGCAAAGGTGCTAGCATTCCTCGACCAAATCTTCACCGTACACAGCCTAAACCTCTTTTAAACTATGCCAAAATACCTAGGAAACTCCAAAAGTATTCACAAACAAGCGATAGTCACGACATGTCACCTAAAAATACTCGTTTACCCAACATAACTATACCCTCGACCACATTATCACCAATTCTGGAATATTTCCTCAAACGAGAGCTCCTCGACTATTTTGTGCGTACGGACTCACGCAACTTACTAATTACGGCCCATCATTTGTAGCCTAAACTCCTGGAGCACGACAAACTTCCACTAAATACTGAGAGGTTTAGGGTGCGGTCATAGAGGAAAATGAGCGAGAAAGAATGAGCTTAAGAGGGTTTGTGATAGGTCGTTTGTGTGCCTACGGTCTGCTAGATAAGTTTTAGTATTCAATGTCATTTTAGATGTGCAGACCATATTCAGATAATCAATGTTAAATTAATTACAACCCATTACGTATATCCATTATTAATCCAGCCTTCTCCATGTTTCACTACACGCAAAGCTCCACCTTCTTTTAAGAACCCTATTCAAAATTGATTATTTTTAAACAGTCAGCGTATATTTAAAGCGATGTCTTCAACTTGCTAGGGGATGACCCCAATAATTGTCGTATCAGAATTAAATAGTTTCCATCCACTGCACCAAATTCCATTCAACATAACGACACATTAACTACCCCTTTCAATTAAAACGTAGCGATGTGAGAGAGTCATTTCTCGCTTCGCTCCGTTCCGCTCCGTTTTAGCTTCGATATTCAGTAAGGACCGCAGGGCAGGCGACCCTTTGTTGCGTGAGAAACAAAACTTCGTTCTATTCGCAAGAATGTGCGGTCGGACCGACGCGGTTAATGTTCTGTACCTAACTTCGGACCGTTTGGTACTTAGATCATTGTATGTACTTAAAACTGTTTTATATAATCATGCCTGGGGATTTAGACAAGGAGCTGAAGGTGAAGTCTTGGCTTTTATTACAAGGGACATAAACATAACTGTCGGAATGTGAGTGAACTATTCGTACACCTCTTCCTATCCCTTCGGAAATTACAAGCGTGATGTTATGTACCTTTGTATGAAGTCTTGTTGTGACAGATGATTTCCAGGAAACTACATTTGAGCATACGTAACAAGCAAAAGTTAAGGAGTATTTCTTCGTGAATACAATATTGATCATTGCTATTTCTGAACCATGTCACAGTCAGAGGCTTTTATTTTTTCTCTTCTGGGTGGGAAATTATCAAATAACTTCTCCCGCTCTGGGCGGAGCGGCAGGGCGTGTCAGACTTTTACTGACTAAAACCCACCCGTGTTCCTTCATTTTCCTGTGTGCCAGGGCCACGACATCCCTTTCGGACAAACTCGCAACACTGGCAGGCATTCTGGCACTGACGGACCCCGTCAGTTGGTGCTGACACCCCTTTCAGGCGCGCGTGGAACACAACGTGTCTTCGACCCGGGCCTGGCCCTGCAGTTTCGACATAGATACCGATCGCTTTACGACCGAATTCGGAATCTTATATAAATATGTCTTGTTGTGACAAATGATTTCCCGGACATTTGAGCGTATGTAATAGGTAAGCAAAAGTTAAGGAGTATTGCTTCGTTAATACAATATTCAACATCGCTATTTAGGAACCATGTCACAGTCAGAGGCTGGGATTACTATTATTTCTGAATCAACGTATAAATAGTTTTTTTTTCTTTTTCTAGCCTACGCTGTCCTACTCCTTAGCAAAGGCCTCCCTCCATCTTTCGCGAGCCCGCGCGTCCTCCTACCAGTTTTGATGGAACCTATCCAGTTCGTCCCGCCATCTCTTACTCTGCCGCGACCCCATCTCACTGTCTCAGGGCACCAATTCTGTGCAATTTGGGCTCACAGTTTGTCCGGCATGTGGCAAACATGTCCTGCCCGTTTCCATTTAAGTTAGGCAGCCTTTTGAGCCCCGTCAGCTATCTTTGCTTTGGAGCGCAGTATTGTGTTTGTAACACGATCCGTTGATTTAATGCCTAGTATACTGCGCTCCTACAAGGTGGACCGATGACCTTGTGAAGGCCGCAGGTATCCGCTGGATGCGGGAAGCACAGAACCGGTCGAAGTGGCGGTGCTTGGGGGAGGGAGGCCTATGTCCAGCAGTGGACGTCTTTCGGCTAAAATGATGATGTTGATGATACTGCACTCGATTGCTCGTTGGCAAACCTTGAGTTTGGACTTCTAGATGTTCGTCAAATACCAAGTCTGTGTACTGGACATAGAGCTACTTCAATTGAGTCCAATTTGCACTACAAAGTCGTCTTTTTGACTCTCCATACTTCTCTGTCTAGGCGCAGTTTCCATAATCATTAGATTTTTATTTTAGGGAAAATGAACCCAAACCAAATCAACCAATCAATCATCATCATCTGCCTTTTCCCAAATATGTTATGGTCGGCTTGCAATCTGACCGGATGCAGCTGAATACCAGTATTTTAAATGTTAATCACGTCTCAAATCCCGCCTTGTCGCCTACCCAGTCAAACGAGAGCCATTACTTATGCAAAAAAAGAGTTAAAATTAGAAAAAAAAAATCAGAAGTATCAGGCCGATTTTTCGGTCGTTTCCTGTCTACGGCTAACTACTCGTATGGCTGACTAGGGCGAAAAACAAAACGGCTGTCAAAGAGAGTCATAAATGTGACTCGAAGTTAGGTAAGGACAAGGAAACTTTGGAAGTCAAGAAACAGCCGAATGTTCGGCCGATACTTCGTAATATCGCTTCCGAGTAGATTCCCTGGTACAGGAATGATTTTTAAACACTTTTACCGGAAGCATTGTGTCGTCTTAAATATTTCCGATCCAAACAAAATAACAGACCACCAACCGAACTCGACACGACTTATTCGTTCTCGGTATATGTACAAGAATAATGAGATTAACGAATGCAATCCCCGGATTAAATTTATTATGCGTGAAAGAACGGGGGAAGAATACTAATCTCCCAGGGTAGCTCAGGGATGGCAAACCTTATGGCACGCGCCAGAGTCTACACGGAATTGGCAGGGGTCATAAATCACGCCTTGCGGTTCACTGAAACATAGGAATCTCTCAAAATGTAAATGGCGCAGTCAAATCAAAAGTCCAGCGATCCATCTTTATCGGTTAGTTATCTGGTCTGGATATTTAAGTTGGCTTGTTGTATGTTCATTCTACAATACCGATTATTTACCTACATAATTATTCAATAATTTATTTGAAGTCACTGGCAAAAAAACCATACAGAAAGAAAGAAGAAAGAAAAGAAAGAAAATACGTATATTTGCGGTAAACATGACGCAAAAAAGAACATCAACACAAAAATAAGAAAAGGTTGGGGGAAACATGCGTCGCATCCACGCAAAACGGCTATCGCTCAGCAATATACTGCGACCCTATGCAAGACAGAGCCCCAGCGCTGGTTTTTAGCGACAGCCGGCGCCGACGTATGACGTCGTACGGTGCAGCAAACAATTAATAAGACGCTGTGCCGGTACATCATAGATAAAGAAAAATAATATAATTTAAATAAGTGGTAGAATAAACTAAACATAAATATTAATAAAAATAGACATACATGCTATGAGAATATCATCCTCCTCTACAGCTATCCCGAGTGTACCGTCGGACGTGAGTAGTTTGAAATTACCGTCTCAAAAAACTCTCACTTGAACCAATTAAAACAAAGCTATGAAACAATTCAGTTGAAAACTGCACCTCTTGTGTAGGTATAATAAATTAAAAACATAGTAGGTACCTATTTGAATAATTTCAGAAACAAATTCAGTGAGGATATCGATGAAACAATAGTGCCAATTTTGCCAATAAGTACAAAGAATTTCGTTATTTAAAACCAGCCTCTTTCCAACGGTACTTAAAAAGGGTTATTGTAAATTCGCCACAAAGTAAATTCGTCACATTTTTGTACACTCCATACATTGAAAGTGTATTCGCCACTTGCATTAAAAATATGTGTAAATTCGTCACAACCACAAGTCTTCATTTTAGGTACGTACATCATTTTTGCATAAAATACTGGTACCAAGCAAAGTTATTGGTTTTTAAATAAATAAATAACGTTTTTATTCTACTTACTGTTATATTTTTCTTCTGCCTGTGCGGAAATAAACTATTTGAGGAATCTACAATAATCAAAATTACATCCTACCACCACCATTCACCACCCATCCATACCATCCATTATTCGGAATACTGTGACGAATTTAATTCATGAAATAGAACTGTGGCAAATTTACACATACTGTTTTCCGTGGCGAACTTACTTTGTGGCGAATGTACAATAAACCCCTTAAAAATAATTTTATCCGTCGGTACCTACATTGTGAACCCACAAAATATTTATTGAAAAGCTGTGCGTAAGTAAGGTTTGGCGTCCCTGCAGCAAGGCGACGAACCCGCCAAAGCTGGTGGCTCTTTGTACTGAATTCCGCTTGAATTACGAGTACCCTCTCCAAAGTATTACTTACTGCTCACGCTATTTCTACTTAGGGGTTGGGCAGGACTTCAAACAGTAGCAACATATTGGGAAATCACTTGTCTTCGTCTTTGGAGAAAACAAGAACAATTCGAAATTACTTGCAGTTTTGTCATGTTGGCTGGAAAGTGTGAAAATTTAACATTTTTGGTGGATTGAGGTCTACCTTACAATAATTATGAGAACGAAGGGTTTGTTAAACTGTCCTCTACACAATGAGTTTTATGTTAAATCATTTCCCCTTGTCAATACCTGCCAATTTAACCTCTCGGTGAGTTGCACGAAACCAACATTAGTTTAACGGAGAATTTAAATTGGTGCTGTCAATTTCTTTTTGATACAAAATGTAAGATGGCATGAATTTAAAGTCTCCGTCTGTGGATTATTACATCAATACAATTTAAAGTTACTTAATTATATTTTGTAAAAGAGAATGAATAATTGGGATGCCTCGATACGCCTTTTTGCCGATACGATACCGATACCGATACTCTTATAAATATATCGGCGATACCGATACCGATACGCTTATTGAATTAAAAAATCAGTATCGGTATCGGTATCTGATGCATCCCTAGTAAATAATAGTACCATTCTATGTAATATTGCGAACACGTACCGACTGTTTGCACCATGACTACATAATTTGTGTACATTCGACACAGTACGACATTGTGTTGTAAATCAATTTGTATAGTCCTTGAATAATTTTGTTTAAATAAGTGTTAGTCCATAATCCATTAGCGCCACCTCACTCTTTATCTAGCTCGCACATATGCGAGCAAGCGAGACAGGGTGGCAGGGAGAAGGCCCCAAGGTGCCGATAGGTTAGGTAATTTCTTTTTACGGTGAAAATAATAACAACATAACATAACGTCACGCCTTGTTTCCCCGAAGGGTTGGGCAGAGGTGTACCTACCTGTAGTACACCCACATTTCGCCAGTTACGCTTAAGTCCCATGTAATAGGGGGTGAGCCTATTGCCATCAACCGGGCACAAATCCAAACTCTTGGCTGAGAAATTCCATATAGAAAAACCCAATATCACTTTGCCCGACCTGGGAATCGAACCCAGGACCTCATGCTCAGCAGTAGCGCTTGCAACTACTAGACCAACGAGGCAAAATCGCGACGAGGTGAAATCGCGGATAAAAAATCAGCTGTTCCCTACATTTATGTTCAAATTAATCGTCAAAATGTAGGGATCAGCTTTTTTTTTTGTGACTTTTGATTTGGTACCATAGTAAAAGTTGGTCATTATGATGAGTACAATGACCCCTTAAGACGCAGATATATGCCAGTGACCTTGAATGGTTAGCTTGCGTATTCTGTACTGAGCTCACGCAACGCGTCGTACGTTCAGCCAGTAATAGGACTCGCCCATCAAGGAGCGCTGTCCCCAGTTTGACCCATTATTAATTTATTATACACAAAACAAAAGGTATTTTAATAAAACGCGTATACTAAAAGATCAATAATTAAATTATCTTTAAATTGGTGAAGGTTGTAGAAAAATAGGCTTGGTAGATTTGGCGCCTTAATCGCGTTAGACATAACTTTACAAATTAATTTCACTATGTAATATAAACATAATCTAAAATATAAACATATTAAGTTATTGAGAAAATGCTCTTATTTAACATATATTTTTTTCAAATCATTAACACTACTCGTTTAGCCGTGATCTTCAGTATAAAATCATTAAAAGTCGGTTATCGTCGCCTTAAGAGGTTGTGCGTTAATTCCGAGGCATGTTGTATATATGACTACACTATTACACGTTGATAGTAGCCGGTCAAAGCCACTAAGTACAGAGTGAAGCGCTATCGCTAAAATTATACAGCTAGCTCCTATACTGACCGCTGCTGACCGCATTTTAGTGCTCCTAGCCTACATTCACACGACTACAATCCTATACAATAGGTAGAGTAAGTAGCTAGTAAGGTTTCAATGGACTACCATCGGCCATTGCTGGCCTTAGCCTTTACACAATGGCCTGCCATACATAATCGTGTAGTAGAAGCAATAATACATCTTTGTCGTAGAGCTCATTGTGCAGGAGCTCGCCCCGGGAAGTACCTACGCTACCGCCATACTTATTTTTAACGCCAAGCAACTTTGCTGTACCTATTTCTTTTTGAACTGTATTAGTTGCTGTTATTACAGGCGCGTTTTCAGCCTTGTCCCTTTTTTTTTTGGGTGGGTAATTATCAAATAACTTCTCCCGCTCTGCGCGGAGCGGTAGGGCGGGTCAGACTTTTACTGACTAAAACCCACCCGTGTTCCTTCAGTTGCCTGTGTGCCAGGGCCACGATAGGGGTTTCGGACAAACTCGCAACCCTGGCAGGCATTGGCCCTACCAGACCCCGTCAGTTGGTGCTGACACCTCTTTGAGGCGCGCGTGGAACACAACGTGCCGTCGACTCGGGCCTGGCCCTGCAGTTTCGACATAGATACCGATCGCTTTACGACTGAATTCGGTCGCAAAGTCCTAATAAGGTCTTTAGACGGTCAAAATTGCTTGACAAGATTGTGATGTTTTCGTGTCAAGTAATTTTGACTGTCTAGGGACCCATTAGAACTGCGACCGAATTCGGTCATAAAGCGATCGCTATCTATGTCAAGACTGCAGGCCCTGGTCCTTATCGGACGGCGAGCTACGGTGGCCGGGAATCGGCCTGTGACACCCGACGCCCAGGGCGTCTCCTGCGGCGACTAGGGGCGTGAGGGCGCGAATTTTGCCTCTCCCTCACGCGTCCCTGGTTTGGCAACCACGTAAAATGCCTCTGGTATTGTGGAAATGGATAGGCTACGCGATATCATCATCTGCCCAGCCTTTTCCCAACTATCTTGGGGTCAGCGTCCAGTCTAGCCAAATACAGCTGTATACCTACCAGTGCCACATTGAGCGACTGCTTATCTGACCTCCAAAAGCCAGTAACTAGGTAACACGATACCCCTTGATAAGACTGGTTGTCAGACATCCGGCCGGGCTTCTGACAACCTGAAAAAGATTTACTAGCGTCATCATTCATTCATCATTTCAACTGAAAGACGTCCACTGCTGGACATAGGCCTCCCCCAAGGGGGGGGGGGTTGCCATAATCGCCACGCTTGGCAGGCGGGTTGGCAATCGCAGTAGGGTGATAAAATTGCATAGAGAACGCTGCTGCCCATTCTCTAGTAATTAGTCCCTTAGTCGCCTTTTACGACACCCACGGGAAGAAATGGGTTAGTGTTATTCTTTACGTCCGGCACCACGCGGAAAAATAATAATTAGTAAAAAAAGGGGACAAATTTTTGTCGGACTCGCACACGAAGGGTTCCGCACAATATTTTCCAAAAACATGTAAGTTTATGTCTACTAGCGTAACTATTCAGTAATATAGAATCAGAAAGCCGCATAAAAGCGAAAAGCAGGCTACTCGATTTAAAAAAATATATTGCAAAATATCTCATTCATTGATTCGAACATAAATAAATCCTACTTTATATATACACCGGAGTTTATTTTCTCCAAAAACACAAACCTTTTAACCCGCCGCTTTATCCGCTTTTCACAAATTGAATCTCATCACCGTGCCCAAGCATGTCACACATAATTAGATGACTTGCATCTATCATTCACTTTGAACCGTTCATCCCTAACCAAAGGGTTGCCAGTTGCCGTTAACCTCAAGCTCATTAGCGAAAACCAAAATAAAGCGTGCAATATAAAAGAATGAGTTGGCAACTTTGACAGCCCTATTCATCACGGTGTTGTATATACCAAGCTAGGGTTGTACGCGCACAAATGTACGCAAATTGAACTTTTCGCACTTAGGCCTGAATGGGATTTTGTCGATACTGAAAAAGTGGGGGTGTTATAGGTCGTAATAGGTGTTTGAGTGGTTCGGGAATATAGCTCTTTTGTAGGTATTTGTTGGCGTATATAATAGAAGGGGAATATAGAGTTCACATGATAATACATCACATAACAACTGTAGGTAGTGCTTTCGAAAATGATGATTGAAAGGGTGAAAGAGCACCATTTCATTTGTTTTTTCCTTGAATTGTAACATATATCAAAGGAATGGCCTTATCTTCAATTATGGAGTACCAATCCTTTTGTAGGAATTTCGTGCAAAATAAATAGACTGACATATAAAAAGAATACAAAATAATACAAGCAAACAATATACCTGGAATTCATCAGTATTCAAAACCAAAGGCATTTCTTATGTGCAGTAAATACTTCGAGTAGAATAAAATTTATTTACAAATTTACAATTTACACAAAGGAGTTAGGTTAGTACTATGACAATGTTGTTTTTTAAAATATAACATATAATAGATCACTGATTATTACCTCCGGCACCCAAGCTAAGATTAAACTTGTGTTATGGGTCCCAGGGCTCTCTCTATGAATAAAATGTTCCAATTTATACAAACTAGTACAGAGTTGCGTTGGATTAGTAGTAGCTATCGTTTGAGTACAAAAATAAAATAAAGTTATTAAATTAAAGAAAAATAAATAAAAATAAACAAAAAATTTATAGCCTCTTACAGTGTGAATTTGGGTGTGTAAGTGTATGTGTCTTGTGTGGGTGTGTGGTGTATGATTGAGTTGTCTAAAATAAGCAGGAACTTTTAAAAAAGCTTTCTGAGCAACTTTTCTATCGCCTCGTAAGTAAGAGTCGTGAGCCATTGACTCACTTTCCTTTTACATTCGAATTTATTTAATCGATAAATATTGCATTTTTTTATTTATTTCATGTGTGTTGCAATACTCAAAAGAGTTCTATAACGTTCTACATGACCGACATATTTTGGTCTTCTATAACTACGAACTATGTCTGCGCAAAATGGTATTGAGCACAAAGAGCTGTCCAACAGTCATAACATTGCAGTCTTTATAACATTGTTTGGTGCTATACCGGAAATGTTTCGATGTGTTTAAATTTGTGTTTGTAATATTAATGTGTTACTAACTAGCTATTTCTTGTTATTTCCAGATCTTTGCAGCAGATTGAAATGAGACGAAGAACAGACCAACGGATATGCGAGGTAATTAATTTTGTATCTATTTTAGTCGCGCGTCTGTATCTAAATGTGTTTTTGACTTAGATTAGTAAGTTAAACTTCACAGGTGCTGCTTAATCACGATAAAATTATCTTCTTATTTTAAGATATTTTACAATTTTAGATTATACTTTAAATACCTATAGTTTCTTTGATACGAACGAATTATAAACTGTATAGTCGAACTCGTTATTACTTTATCACCCTTTTTTTTTGGGGTGGGAAATTATCAAATAACTACTCCCGCTCTGGGTGGAGCGGGAGTAGTTATTTTATTGAAGGCGTGTCAGACTTTTACGGACTAAAACCCACCCGTGTTCCTTCAGTTGCCTGTGTGCCAGGGCCACGATATCCCTTTCGGACAACCCTGGCAGGCATTGGTCCTATCGGACCCCGTCAGTTGGTGCTGACATCTCTTTGAGGCGCGCGTGGAACACAACGCGCCGTCGACCCGGGCCTGGTCCTTATCGGACGGCGAGCTACCCATCGATCACCGTCCGCAAGCCCGCGCCTACGGTGGCCGGGAATCAGCCTGCGACTACCGACGCCCGTGGCGTCTCCCGCGGCGACTAGGCGCGCGAGGGCGCGAACCTTGCCTCTCCCTCACGCGTTCCGCCTCTCTAAGGTTGACTCTCACTTGCAAGTCATAAAACAACAAGGTCTATTTAATTTTGTATATGAGAGAATTCGATAATTTCAACCTTAGTGAAGTTTCAATTTACTGGGAATTGTCAACGTTGTAAATTACGAGATCAACTATACTCCAATAACAATATGACAATATACACATAGAAATATAAAAAACAACTTCTTTCTTATATCTATGCACATACACAACGTATCTGGCATTAATAGACACCAGTTTCTATAATTTTGAAATCCTTTAGTGTTGGCAATATTTGCAAATTCTAGAAACAATGTTAAAACGCCGGAAGAGGGGCTTGTGGCTAAGTAATATCAGCCGCACGGGTCGATTGATCAGGTTAAATACGCTTGCCGCGGTTGGCCCGTGAATGGGTGACCGTCTTTACATACCAACACCCCTCCGTGCCTCGGCAAACACGTTAAGCTGTTCGTCCCGGCTGTCATTCGTAGATCTTTGACAGTCGTTACGGGTCGTCAGAAGCACGAAAGTCTGACAACCAGTCTTACTACGGGGTATCCCCTTACCCAGTAACTGGGTTAGGGAGGTCAGATAGGCAGTCGCTCCCTGTAAAATGACTGGAAGCCGACCCCAATAAAGTTGGGAAGAGGCTGTGGGCAGATTGGTTTGTCAAATGAAAAACAACGTTAAGGGGATTTAAAATTACAATTTCGGGTTTAAGTATTAAAATAATCAAATCAAAGCACTGAATTTGTAAGTAGCACTACAACAAACTTAGCCACGATTTGTTTTTCATTTGACAATTGAAGTTAATTTTTAAGACACAGATATATGCCAGTGACCTTGAGTTGTTAGTTTGCGTGTTCTGTACTGAGCTCACGCAACGCGTCGTACGTTCAGCCAGTAATAGGACTGGCCCATCAAAGAGCTCTGTCCCCAATTTGACGCATTATTAATTTATTAAACACAAAACAAATGGTATTTTAATAAAACGCGTATACTAAAAGATCAATAATTAAATTATTTTTAAATTGGTGAAGGTTTCAGAAAAATACGCTTGGTAGATTTTGCGCCATTCTCAGTTTTTTATCCGCGATAGACATAACTTTACAAATTAATTTCACTATGTAATATAAATATATTCTAAGATATTCACATGTTAAGTTATTGAGAAAATGCTCTAATTTAACATATTTTTTTTTTTAATCATTAACATCACTCGTTTAGACGTGATCTTCAGTATAAAATCATTAAAAGTCTGTTATCGTCGCCTTAAGTTAAAACTTCTACTCGTACATACAGATGTACCTATAAGTTACTAATATCCTTTAGTAAGTGATTGCGTAAGAATTCCTGAACAGGGTTTGTTTACAACTTTATGAGATACTTTTCAAACAAGCTATATGTAAATATACTTGGGACTTATTTGTTTAACGGAGCTAAATTAGGACCTAAGGGGGCTAGAACATCCCTCAACGCCTTTTTCATTACTTTCCGTTGCTACCCAGCGGGGAAACAAGGGCTTAATAGAGTTATAGTTTGTATTAAAACTCGAATACCGACCCTCTGTGGACTAAAATTGGTTAACATGACGGGCGCAACCCCCTGGTGTGCTTAGCAATGCGGTTAAGGAACTTTTAATTCAGGTTATTAACAGACACTAAGTCAATTAAGTATGCTTATAAAATGATGCATTAATTCTCCGCCAAAAAAGGTATTTTTGTCTCTGCAAGGAATAAGTCCATGTGGTGCCGGACGTAAAGAATAGCACTACCCTATTTCTTCCAGTGGGTGTCGTAAAAGCGACTAAGGAAAGAAAGAAAAGAAAGAGAGAAAGAAAATACGTTTATTTGCGGTAAACATGACGCAACGAAAGAATATAAAAACAAAAATAAGAAAAGGTTAGGGGAAACATGCGTCACATCCACGCAAAACGGCTATCGCTCAGCATTTTACTGCGACCCTATGCAAGACAGAGCCCAAGCGCTGGTTTCAGCGACAGCCGGCGCCGACGTAATGACGTCGTACGATGCAGCAAACAATCAATAGGACGCTGTGCCGGTACATCATAGATAAAGTAAAATAATATAATTTTAATAAGCGGTAGAATAAACTAAACAGAAATAATTAATAAAAATAGACATTGATGAAGGGACTTACTTCCTGTGGGTGTCGTAAAAGGCGACTAAGGGATTTACTAGAGAATGGGCAGCAGCGTTCTCTATGCATTTTAATCCCATACTGCGATCGCCAACCCGCCTGCCAAGCGTGGCGATTATGGCATTGGGGAGGCCTATGTCCAGCAGTGGACGTCTTTCGGCTAAAATGATGATGATGAAGGAATAAGAAATTGAAAAGCCGCAGGAGCCAACAAATGAGAGATAGTGACTTCGATCCTCGCTTGTTGCAAAAAAACAAAAAACAACTCTCTCTATTGTCCTGCACTCAGACAATCGACATTACATTTTGTCTGTTTTAGGAGTAAGCTAGTAAAAGCATCTAGTACAAATCCACTAGTACAATTAAAATAATGAAATTATAGTAATATCTACCGGCTGACTCAATAAATTTATTTTTATAGAATAGAATACTCTTTATTATGTACACCATAAAAGTTACAGATATAAATGTTTAAATTTTACATAGGGTGACACAATGGGCGGTTTTATCGCTAAAAACGATATTTTACAGACAACCTTTGGATGGATTAAAGGGAGCAGGAGAGACAATACTGCAGGTAGTCAGTGGTGTACCATTAACATATACAATAAATACATACATACACAAAGCATACACTCATCTACCCTGGCTGGAGGCCTTATATAATTTATTATGGCACTACAGGAAAGCCCGCAGCCAACAACCTGCTAGGTTCATCATCATCATCTATTCAGCCAAAAGACGGCTACTGTTGGACATAGGCCTCCCACAATTCGGGGGTTGGCATAATCGTCACGCTTGGCAAGTGGGTTGGCGATCGTAGAACGCTGCTGCCCATTCTCTAATAAGTCCCTTAGTAACCTTTTACGACACCCACGGGATGAAATAGGATGGTGCTATTCTTTATGTCCGACACCACACGGAACCTCCTAGGTTGACATGCGAGAATCCATAAAAACAGCTGACTCAATAATCGTAATGTGTTCCCATTTATTCAACGATTCCACATCTTCGCCAACCCTATTCCAAGGCCATTCCATTTTAAACAAACCACTTACTACTATAGAAAAATGTACTTCAGAAACCATAACATATGAATAAAAACTGTCGGACTGTCCGTTCATTGATAAAAATCCTTTCCTAGAACACTCGGCATAATGTTATTCCAAATATATTCTGTAGCTTCTTCTTGCTTGAATAGAATCACCATTTATACCTCGAGGTGTGTTTAAACTGACCCTTTTCGTAAAATAAAGTGTTTCCCGTATAAAACCATTGCCAACATAAATGTGTTCGTATGAATTACTGTTATAAATATAAATTGTATCGTTATCTGGCCAGTGTTTTTGTATATTCGGTTTTTTCGAGCCATATTTTTTCAATTGGAAAATTCAATTGGTTTTGTTTAGAAGAATGGGTCTTTCGAATAGTTCGTTGAATGAAACGTTGATACAATATTTGATAGCGTTGGATTTCAATAATTTTGTTGGAATTTTTGCTCCGAATAAATACGCTGGTACCTGGTCTACTTATTCTTGGATTTATTATATATATTTATTTACTTATTATTTATTTTAGCAGATAATAAGACCTACTCATTCTTGGAAATGATTTAGATATTCAAAAACACTATAACAGTCTCCTTCGGAATGTTTGTACATGTTCGTTAAAAATAATAAACCGGTACCTACCTACCTATTCTTTGATATTGAAAAAAATATCCATGAGCATGCTACCTCTTTGATGCTTACAAAAATATTATATTTCCATCATTTTCCAAATCCCCAGACAACCATTTGGAAAGCACGAATCATCTTATGAGACCATGTTACAAAAGTCTTATTACAGTTTCAAACCAGTTGTTATGAGTTGCAATAAGTACCTACTAATAAAATATCAAATATCTGCACGCACGACTCCTACCAAAACCGATGGGGAACCAGCATGCAAGGTGAAAGGTCGCCATGGAATACATTAGCGGTCGCCATGGCAGAAAAACTACACAGAAGTTCCATGTATGTACCTATGGTTAAAAATAAATTACGCAAAATTTAAAAGTAAACATGCAATCACTTTTTAAAGGTACTTTAAAACTTCAATAAAATTCCGCTACCTTAAAGGAATCCTTTAAGGTAGCGGAATTTTATTGAAGTTTTATCTATGAAAACTTCATGGAAATTGTTCTACCAGAATCTCGTCGCTCCTTTTATTTATAGATTTAACAATGACAAAACCAGTCATTGGGTATTCCTGCCAGGGTTACGAGTCTGTCCGAAAGGGATATCGTGGCCCTGGCACACAGGCATTTGAAGGAACACGGTGGGTTTAGTCAGTAAAAGTCTGACACTCCGTCCCGTTCCGCCAAGAGCGGGAGAAGTTATTCGATAATTTCCCACCCAAAAAAAAAAAAAAAGGTGGGTATTATTGTAAGTAGCTGTAGAGCATTTGTAGATGACTATGGTTTTCGATTAGGTAGGCGCATACAAGGGTTGACTTTGAGTACAATCTCTTTGAAAAAAACATGTCTAGCATTTTGATGAGTGGATTTTTAAAGATAGCACGTGGTGTTCTGTAGTTTTTGGGAATAAGGCATGAGTACCGACTTCAAAAAAGGAGGTTATCAATTCGATACGTATATAAATGTAATATTATTGGAACTGCAAGTAATAGCCGGTTAAGTAGTCACGGCCTCTCGAGGCCGACTACGAGATGCCATACATGATTCATTTCTCATGCATTTCTCCAAAACTATAAATCGGATTGCGACCAAATTTTTTTTTTTTTGCTTACATTTACTTAACTTAGGGAACAGTGCAAGTATCATCAAAATCAGTTTTCTAGTTTGCAAGTTACGTGTAAGTGTGACGGCCTGGCTTATTGATACGAGCTATGGGTGTGCCAAAGGGAAAAAAAACGTCTCAAACCTTGGTCAAATTTTAGTGCCTGTAAGAAAAATCAAAATATTAACTACTTATTACAAAAAAATATGCCAGTTTTTGCTTAAAACTAAAAATTACGAAATATAAAAGTAATTTAAAAAATATATAAGAAATTTATTTCTTTTGTACTTACCTACTTTTTGTTGGTTAATTTCGTGTATAGAAAAATATTATTTCATAATTATGAGTTAATTTATTTTTGAAGTCGATTAAATTTTTTCTGATGACTTTTTTTTGTTTGTATGTTCCAATTCCAAATAGTTTTGAGTAAGTTGTAGAGTATATTGAAATGGTATATTTTGGGTTGTTCTTCTTTATCGTTACTTATTCGATGGTAGCATATTAGCATAAGAGTTGGGGCTGCAACGTGCGTGCGCGCAGAGCGGCGCATTGGACGCGGGCACGCGCGTGTAGTGGCAGTATGACTTGAGAGAGATTTGTGGGACAGTTCAGATATTGTATTGTTGTTTATTTTTATATTTTGATTCTCACGGTAGATCAAAACACGCCTTTACAAAAACCATTCCCAAGTTTTTATGGTAGAAACTTTTAGATGAATGTTTTAATAACCGATTAAGACATAAGACACAAGGAAGACTTTAGACATCTCTATAATCAAGTTGGTGCTATTATAGTATGTGATAAAGGCTCCCGCAGATAGTCGAGACACGACAGTATGACGCGACTCAAGTAGAACAATTTCGATGAAAACTTCATAGAAATTGTTCTTTCAGAATCACGTCGCACCGTCGCGTCGCGCCTGACTGCTCAGTCTTAAGACTAGAAAATAATATTCTTTACTTCATTTTTACCAGAAGAGCTAGTATTTAAAAAAAATATGATTTGTCAGTCATCAGCAAGGTTAACCGCGAGATTGTTACTCCCTCTAAAAAGAACACAACATGGCCATGTAGTGTAGGACTTTTCCGTTACATAAAAATAAAATTACATAATATCCTTATTCCCTTCATAACTCCTGGTTACACTACTAGAGGCGCTAATCTGTGCTGCGCCTGCGCAGTATGCGAGCCTCGTCGCGCGCGCAGCCGCTCGGAATGCAAGATGACCGATTACGTTTTTTGCTACATAATACAATGCTGCCACAGTGGCTTTTATGTCGAGACGGAAGGCTTATTAAGTAATGCTGATAATTTAATATTGTTTTTGTTTGCTCTGGCTGTAGGTGAGTATCTATTAGGAAATACTACATCCTGCTCAACTCGATTATACTAACTCAACATGTGGAGTTGTTCACTGACGGACCAAAAATATATTTGCGGCTAACGTCCACCTCACACATTGTCATACAATTTAACCGATGATTTCGTTGTAGCTAGGCTAATATGTATAGCTATTCACAACCATACAGCAGGCTATATAGTACTGAAAATTACACATTTTCGGTTACCTGGTTTGCCTTACCACCGACAAAAATAGTGGTCATCTGTTTGATTAAAAAAATCAAAATTTTCGAGTTTGGGATTTATGAACAGCGTTTAGAGGACCGTCTGTTTGGTGCCGGACGTAAATAATAGCTCCATCCCATTTCTTCCTGTGGGTGTCGTAAAAGGCGACTAAGGGATTTACTAGAGAATGGGCAGCAGCGTTCTCTATGCATTTTAACACCATACTGCGATCACCAACCCGCCTGCCAAGGGTGGCGATTATGGCAAACCCCCCTTTAGGGGAGGCCTATGTCCAGCAGTAGACGTCTTTCGGCTGAAATTATAATGTTTAGAGGACTGCTTCAATAACATTGATTGATGTTCGTTTCGGCACGGAAGCGTATCGAATGGTTGTGAATAGCTTTGCTGTATTCATTATAAGTTAGTAACATGAATAACACAATGAATGATGTTGGATTGTCAAATTGAACATGCTTACTAGTGATATGCGAGCTTCGTTAAAAACTTTAGTTAGTTAGACAGATTGCATAGAAACGGTACCGCACAAGTACGTTAAAGCTCAGGGCAACCTGAAGCGAGGGCTCGCACCGATTGTGTTAACTAACTTTTATGTATGTGTAGAAACTATGATTCCCAGTCATTAAGACGCAGATATATGCCAGTGACCTTGAATGGTTAGCTTGGGTGTTCTGTACTGAGCTCATGCAACGCGTCGTACGTTCAGCCAGTAATAAGACTCCCATCAAGGAGCGCTGTCCCCAATTTCACGCATTATTAATTTATTATACACAAAACAAAAGGTATTTTAATAAAGCGCGTATACTAAAAGATCAATAATTAAATTATCTTTAAATTAGTGAAGGTTTCAGAAAAATACGCTTGGTAGATTTTGCGCCATTCTCGGTTTTTTATCCGCATTACACATAACTTTACAAATTAATTTCACTATGTAATATAAACATTATCTAAAATATTGACATATTAAGTTAATTAGAAAATGCTCTAATTTAACATATATTTTTTTTCAAATCATTAACACTTACTCGTTTAGACGTGATCTTCAGTATAAAATCATTAAAAGTCGGTTATCGTCCCCATACGGCGAAAGCTTCAGGGTAGCCCGCGACATTCAAAGTTTCTTACGTTTTTTGCAATTTGCAGGTCAGTAATAGGTTATATGTTGATCTAAATATGATTCCCGGCCGTAACAAATATGGCTTTACAGAATTATACAATATTAGTTTTAGTATACCTATATGCGAAACCCGAAACACGTGTCTAGTATTTTTATGTAAAGAATCTACGTACTTACAAAATTTCAAAACTGTATCATGAAAAATCACAAAGTTATAAGGTTGTCATGTTACCGGGTTGTCCGTACAAAAACATTCTAACGGCGCCCCGCGCCTCCAGGGTCGTCTTGCGCTCATTGATAATAATTTGGCAGTAGGTACCTAACCGTACGGCGATTGTTTTGTAAATAAATGGTGATCACATTTCACTTAAATATTTTTGGGACAAAATAAAACATGGTGTAAAAATTATTGAAATCGATTCAGTTCCTTATTCTGAACAAACTATATTCAGGTTTCGCATAAACTAAAAATAATGTTGTACAATCATTAGAATCAGCAATACAATTCACTCCTGAATTGTTATAATTTAATTTACTTAATGGCCCAAGCCTAATAATTGTATGTTTGTACGCCAAATGGCAAAACATAGAGAAACTTTATATTAAGACTTGTAACATCTTGCACATTGTTGTAACCTATGTTTACAAATAAAGATTATTGATTGATTGATTGACAACTAACTCTCTTCATAGAACCCTATTGAATGACTATCTAGAATCAGCAATACAACTCTCTAAGTTCATAAAATCCTATTGAATTACTATTTCATGAAATAGTCATTCAATAGGATTCTACGAAGAGAGTTAGTTGTATTGCTAATTTTAATGATTATTATTCAGTAAAGCCAATTTATTTACGACCGCGAATCAGATTTAGATCAACATACAACCTGACACAGACCTGCAAATTGCGAAAAAATTAAGAAAATTTGAATTTGGCGGGCTACCTTAGCGAATCCCCCTTAAAACCGACTCGCGCAGTCGCGTTCCGCATCCCTCTGGCTCGATTTAGTCCGACACTCCGACCAGAACATTGTATTGTTGAAACGTAACTTCTGCTGACGACGATAACCCACTTTTAATGATTTTATACTGAAGATCACGTCTAAACGAGTAGTGTTCATGATTTGAAAAAAATATATGTTAAATAAGAGCATTTTTTCAATAATTTATTAAGTGAATACTTTTGATTATGTTTATATTACATAGTGAAATTAATTTGTAAATTTATGTCTAAAGCGGATAAAAAACTGAGAATGGCGCAAAATCTACCAAGCGTA
This sequence comes from Tiliacea aurago, assembly GCA_948098905.1. Lineage (NCBI taxonomy): Eukaryota > Metazoa > Arthropoda > Insecta > Lepidoptera > Noctuidae > Tiliacea > Tiliacea aurago. The sequence continues at coordinate 24,979,472 of OX402581.1, read as the reverse complement.
TTTTTCTGAAACCTTCACCAATTTAAAGATAATGTAATTATTGATCTTTTGGTATACGCGTTTTATTAAAATACCTTTTGTTTTGTGTATAATAAATTAATAATGCCTCAAATTGGGGTCAGCGCTCCTTGATGGGCGACTCCTATTACTGGCTGAACGTACGACGCGTTGCGTGAGCTCAGTACAGAACACGCAAGCTAACTACTTAAGGTCACAGGCATATATCTCCGTCTTAAACCTTGAAAGCTCACAATCACATTAACTTATTACATAAACGTGCAAAATTGATTTCTCCAGAATGTTTTACTTGACATGAAAAATTAAAACAGACCAAATGAAATGATTTTTTATTCGCCCGACATAAATAATAAAACGTAGGTCTGATACTTATTGCTTATAAAGGTCAAGCTGAAACGCTGGAGAAATTGTTTTCTTTCAGTAAGCAAGAGTATAATGCCTTAGTTTCATAATCGTATATTATTCTCTTTATGTTCCGTTATTTATTATTTTCTGGGAATTGTTGGATTTTGATGAAATCTTTTATGTTCATAAAGAAAATAGGTACTCTGCACAAAGGATAATAATTTCATGGAAATGAAGATGACAGAAACAGATGCAGGCGTTCTAACATTTATTTGTTCTGGATATTATACAGTCGTTTCTTTTGAGGGGCTCATGGCTAAGTAATAACAGCCGCACGAGTCGATCGATCAGGTTAAGCTACACTTGCCGCGGTTGGTCCGTGGATGGGAGACCATCTTTACACACCAAGACCCCTCCGTATCTCGGAAAGCACGTTTAAGCCGTTGCTCCCGGCTGTCATTCGTGGATCTTTGACAGTCCTTACGGGTCGTCAGAAGCCCGAAAGTCTGTCAACCAGTCTTACCAAGGGGTATCGTATTACCCAGTAACTGGGTTGTGGAGGTCAGAATAGGCAGTCGCTTCATGAAAAATACTGGTATTTAGCTGCATCCGGTTAAGCCGACCCCAGCATAGTTGGGAAACTAGGCAGATAAAAAAATATGCTTCTTTTTAACCGACTTCCAAAAAGGAGGAGGTTCTCAATTCGGCTGTATGTTTTTTTTTTTTTGTATGTTAGTTACGCGATTACTCCGTCAATTTATGAACCGATTTTGAAAATTCTTTTTTTGTTTGAAAGGTTATACTCCCAAGGTGGTCCCATTGCCACCAAATCAGAATCTGATGAGGGGATCCCATGGAAATCGAGGGAAACCCTCAAATTTTATATGCAAACCTATAGCGATTTGGGTATTTTTTAATGTAACTCGTGCATTTGCTCTCGGAAAGCACCATTTGGTGAAGTGGAACTGATGATGGAGACCACAGATGGCCACCGGAACAATATAATAATGAGTACCTATTTAACGGGTTGCGATTAAGCAATTTATGCTCGTCACTATGCATATGGTGAGTGGCAGTTCTCCTGGTTCTTCCCAGGAGAACTCCTTAACAATCAACGTTCCAGCAGGTGGCAAAAAACTCAAACACAGATCTAAAGACACCGACTTCCGAAATTAAAGTTATTTTTCACTTTGTAGTGTTATTTTTGGTAGTCGGTTATTATTTTTTTGTAAAAAGTTTTTTAGTTGATGATACAGTCTTTTCTTTTCTACCGACTGATAACAAACGATGGTTGTCTTCAGCTGATAAGCTTCTAGATCTCCAGTGGAACGAACTGTTTCCCATCCTGTGCTATGTCCCAAGGGAAATCACTATACAAGGTCAAATTAAATTCTAGCGAGTCTTCACAGTACTTCACAGTGATAGGTATCGATATCTTATAAACTCGATAGAGTTAAATAAATATTTGATGATTTTTTATTTGGGCTCAACGAACTCTTGTCTGTGTTCTCTTTGTCTTAGAATAGAATAGAATACTCTTAATTATGTACACCATCAAAGTTACAGTTAGCGATAAGACCGCCCATTGTGTCACCCTATGTAAAATTTCATCATTTATATCTGTAACTTTTATGGTGTATATTAGATATAAATTAAACCGTATATCCTAACACAAGCATCTATTTTGCTTAAAATGGCATTCCTAAAAGTAAAAATGTTACTAATTGAAATAAACATTTCATTATTTCGTGATAGCAGTATTTTATTGAAAGACATAAAAGTAATCAACAACCGTAACCAACCGACACGCAATACACGCCTCCGCCGTAATTCCCGGAAATCATAGGCGCCGGGACTAGCTGGTCAAGGTGGTAAAAAAAATTGTTTTTATATCTCAAAAAATGCCGATGTTGTATGCGTTTTAAAGTCTATTGTAGACAGAGACAGCACTGCAGTCAGCTGCGATCTGACGTTCACAACACAGGAACGCCATAGTGCCTTCGCGCTATTCAGTACAATGATCGTTTTGCGTGACAAGGATAGTAGAGTAATTTCAAAAGCGTGTAACTTCTCCATTTTTCCACCGATTTTATTTATTTTTTCACAAATCGTCTTTTTTAGTAACACCTATAAAAATAACCGTTAATTCATGTAAATGATATTGTTGCCGTAATCACCATCCAGTCCCCCATGTCATCAAAAATAAACAAAGCAGACCCCCTTTGGCGCTTACGTAATACTTGAATGGCCCTATGCCGTTGTTGTTCTTGCCACAGCTGGCTTTGCTTCATCTCTCTCACTCATACCTGTGACGACAGTCCCTTTCTAAAATTCCAATTACTCTTGATATCCATGTCCGGACATGGATATCAATACTTCTGTATTCGACCGCCTTCCACCAAAAAAAATACATGTTTTGTAAATAAACTAGAGAATTCTGCCCACCTCTCTTCCGCGCTAGCGTGAGGGTAAACAATTGTGGCCAGGAGCGAGCCGCATACGTGACGTGTACAGTCGATACACCTGTGTAAAGTTGCATTTATTTATGCGCCACGATGCGACCATTCTTGTGGGTTTGGTGTGTGGTCTAAATAAGAGTACTAGTGAGTGTAATAAATAGTATCTATAGGAAAACTAAATGTTCATGTTATGACATTATGAAGACCAGCGGCATAGGCAATAGAATTTAGAGGAATTCAGTTACGCGACTTGCGAAGTTTGATCCATTACCCGAAATGAATTTCGATTAGCAGTCGCATGGAACTTCGCGGTGGATGAGACGGAACTATTTTTATTGAATGAAGTGATATGATTTATATGTCGCTGCGTAACACACATAAAATGGCAATCGATCGCAATGCCCTTCTGACGTCCATTGCCTCATTGGTTTGAAGCATTCGTCTGCTTAATAATGTCAATAATGCAATGAACGTGTCTGAATTGTCAGAATATAAGGCAATGCAATCGATTGCCATTTAACGTGTGTTACGAAACTACCCCGCAGATTAAGACTTTAAATTATATGTAGTTTAACTTTGAAGCTTGATAAATATGTATCTCCCCCTTTTTAACTTCTTGATAAACTGCTTTATTTGCATTGACATTTTATTCTAATCTGTTGCAGTATTGTAAAATTTTATTTTATGTAATACTAGCTGACCCGTGCCCACTTCCTTGGGTGAAAAACTACTTTTTGTGACTTAAATATAAAAGTTAGACATATGCTGTCGCTGACTTTTTTGTAGGCATTATCAAGTTATACAACTTTTCTCTAGAACTCCATCATATATCTCTCATCGTTTTTTCTCGGACATACTTTGCAAATCCGACTACCACGAAAAAGTCATTTCATTTTTCGGATTAATATATAGATTAATATACAGTATGTAACAAAAACCCTGTTGTTCCTTTTAGGGACGTATACATTAACCTTCAAGCACAACATTGGTGGAATTATAATTTAAAAAAATTAAGTATTGGCTAGTCGAGAAATCAAAATAAAAGAATGAAAGAGGTAAGAAATCAGTTAAACATTATAAATATTAATAATTAAATGTTTATTTTAATTATCTTTGTTGAACAGTTTTTATAAATAACTTGCTTTAATACGTATGTATACCGATTCTTAAAACGTAGGTAGAAGGAACAACAGGGTTTTTGTTACATATTGTATTGCCGTATAGCCTATGACACTCACAAATAATGTGGCTTTCTATGGGTATTTTTTTTTTCAATATCGATTCAGAGATTAACCTACAACCTCACAAACTCACGAACTTTACCTCTTTATATAATTAGTATAAATGGGTTTTGCCTGAATTGAATGAATGTTATGTATTTGTGTCGTTATCATATTATTATCTGAAACATTAAAATGATCTTATTTTTGAACAAAGATTGTTTCCTGAGGGAAAAATATTCATAAATATTTCAAATCGCTACAGTTCATCCCTTACGCCGTGGTGCACACTCCATCTACAGTGTACTATCTCAGCATTGCTTAGCATAACACAGAGTGCACACTAGCGACCTTTCACGTGGTGGGAATCGGCGCAAGCGCAGTCTATTTGGATATTTGCGCACGAAAGTGCGGACCCGGCTTTATTCCGGTGTTAATATTTCATGAACAGAAAATTTTAATTTAAAATTCAACAGTGTGTGGTCGTCGGACTCTCTTTGTTCTCCTTTGTGTATTGTTTCTATGTTTGTTTATGGTATAACAGGATTCCTGCAATTATCATACTTGAATAAAAGGCTCCCGCAGACAGGCGCGACGCGACACTAGTAAGTAGCACAGTTTCTATGAAAACTTCATGGAAAGTGTCGCGCAGCCTGTCGTGCCAGTCTGAATGAGCCTTAATGCTTACAGAAAGTGCCAAGGTGATATTTTTTGCCAAACAAACTATTTTAGTCACGCTGAAACGAATTTTAATCTTGATTAAATACGTTTAAGTTGAAACATTATTTAACAAAGTCTCACTCAATCAGTTAGTTAAATTAAACTCGAATGCAAGCCATTAATATTGACTAAACATTCAAACAGCCGTGAGATTGGTGTCCATTTTTATTTATTACTCGACACACGAACGCACATCGACACTAATAGTTTTCTATAATTGAGATTCAAATTGAGTTTCCCACGACTAGCGAGCGAATCGATCGACAAATATATCGAGAGGTTGATTAATCGAATCAATATTTAGGCGGCACTATGGGCCGTAGTGATGTACGCAATGCGCATGTTACCTCGTGACTATCCGATATGAGCTAAAAGTTCAGTATTATTAAATATGCAACTGAATTTTCCGTTATATTTGAATTGTTAGTTTACATCTATTGTGAACCGACGAAAATAGAATTAAACATTTTGAAATGTGTTACTGAAAACAGTGAGTTAAATCTGCATTGTAACATTTGTCAAATATTCATTTAAACATTAAAATAATCGCATTAATAAACATAATTTACTGGTAGAAATATTTGAACACGTAGTTATTTAAGTTGCCACAATAGAGCAATCTAAAACAAGCATTAATTATTACAGTTATTAACTAAATAAATGAAGCCTCACAATGGAATTGGATTAAGTTTTGTAATAGAGTTCACAACTTTATCTTTATAACAGATTTATTAAACATCCATTTAAGTTAAACAAACTAAAAGTATTTATACATTTTCTTTTCTGCATAATTGCAATTTTATTACAGACTATTAACTTTACAACAAATTCATGACCTATTTGAAGAATCTATCATTTAAAACCAACTTTTAATGAACTTTCGCTATTTAACACAAATTTATTTTTAATAATCTTTTGCAAATGTATCTCTAATGTAAGTCCACTTTGAAAGTCACACTAATGGACCCAACCTCCTTTGTTAACCACTCCTTTTGATCTTTTTCCAATTTAAATAACAATTTACTTGCAAAAAAAAAAAAAATCGTGAAATAAAAATCAGCTGTTCCCTACATTAAATTTTGTACTTAAATCGACAAAATGTATGGAACAGCTGATTTTTATTTCAAGATTGGTCCCATAGAAAAAATTGTTCAAAATTATGAGTACAATGACCCCTTTTCGGGTTTAGTATAAACAAAAACTAATATGTTAATTCTGTAAAAAAACATTTACCTTAATATTGCTGTCGAGTACTCAAAGGAAAGTCACCTAAACGGAAACCTCTTTAACTGTAATTCGTCCATAAAATATCAACACTTCACTATCGATACTTCATAAAGGTTTAATCGACATGTAGCATCACTACTGCTCAATAATGTGATAACACAAATAGTGCGGCGCCATTAATCTTGCGTGGTGTATAAGAATTTACTGTGTTGGCACTTAGGGAGCTGTAGGCTAGAATTTATAGCCTAGACTCAAACTATGTAGTTGGTTTAAGCAAATGATACGAAAACTGGTAAAGTTATTCTGTGTACTTAATTAAAAATGGATTAGAAATAAATTATGGGTTATTGTACATTCCCCACAAAGTAAATTCGTCACATTTATATACACTCCATACATTAAAAGTGTATTCGCCACTTGCATTAAAAATATGTGTAAATTGGTCACAACCAGAAGTCTTCATTTTAGTTACGTACATAGTTTTTGCATAAAATACTGGTACCAAGCAAATTATTGGTTCTTAAATAAATAAATAACGTTTTTTTTCTATTTAGTGTTTGATTTTTCTGCTGTCAGTGCGGAAATAAACAATTTGACGAATTTACAATAATCAAAATTAATAGAACTGTGGCAAATTTACACATACTTTTTTCCGTGGCGAACTTACTTTGTGGCGAATGTACAATAACCCAAATAGAAGTACAGATTCGAGACCCGTTTGCTTTGTATTTATTACATTCAATGGAGTTTACACAGAGAAGTCATTAAAAATGCATTTTTTGAGATACAGAATTTAAGATACCTATAGATAGGTACATACTCAAGTACATATACGGCGTTCGGTAATCAGTTTAATTTATGCACTATTTATTTCATTCACAGGTTGATTCAAATAGTGACATCATAAAAAAATGCCTCATGCCCAGGGTATTCGAAAATACCCCATGTATGTTCCGAGATTCTTGATAGTTTTCGAGCTATAATATTTTTTTTAAACTTCTTGATAATTTTATGGGAACTGCTGTATTGACTTGCTGACGGACCATAGAGTTTTCATTAACGCTCATAACTTGTTGATGGCCGGACGAATCCCTGGTCGAAATCAACGTCGCGAAGGAGTACCCAGAGTTGATTGTTGTGAGATTTTTTTTATCTGACATCACTATTTGGAGCACCTGTATACAGGGTGTTAAAGTATCTGCGTGCCATAGCTTAGGGGTAGGTTCAGTATCGATAAAGGAACCCAGGAAAAATAAATAAAAAAACATAGACCATTTTTTTTAGTAAACATAAAAAATAAATAAAAATAAGTCTATTAGTACTTTAACGGCCTTAGGACCGTCAAATAAAATAATTTTAATTCTAAACGATTGCTATTTTAAGTTAGTAGGTACTAAATTAGGTTGATCTTGCAATATTTTTTTTGTTTTCATTTTTTTTTTTTTTCTGGGTTCCTTTATCGATACTGAACCTACCCTTAAGCTATGGCATGCAGTTACTTTAACATCCTGTATAGAGATGCGCAATAGCTACTGAAACATTGGCAAATCCCATAGTCGGCCCATCACTACTATTTAGTTCGTTTGAAAAACACACTTCCTTAATTTCGATGTTGGGATTAATTTGATAGTTTCAAGATACTCCTACGCATTAGTATTGGCAGTGTTTTCAATTATTGACGTATTGTTGTGTCCACATCGTATATGTAGCTACTTCTATCTTGATTTACCGTTAACCGACAATGCACCCAATATTCTGCGATGCGATGTCTATCCGATTATACGCCAAAATATCACAAACCCGACCACCCATCTCGTAACAAACCCACTGGCAACCCACGCAAACAATCAAGCACTCTCATTAAGAACTTAATACCATACAATAGTGCCAGTGTTGGTATCTGCAACGAAATAGATCTTCATTCTTGCATAACACTGCAAAGGTTAGTGCACACTGTCGTCGGTAGAAATTCGCACATCGATACAATTTTTTCTTTTATTTACCAGCATGGCTGCAGTAGTCCTGAAATGGTATTGCGAGTAATAAATTCACATTCATATGGTATGTGTCTAACCTATTTATACCTCATCTAGTTTTTAAAATATGATTGACGCGCAAAGTGTTTGTACAAACCTACTTAGAGAAATAAAATCATTAATAATTATGATGTCAATTTCTCTTTTTAGAAGCAGGAAGATTATTTTAGAATGTGTAAGTACATTCATAGAAGAGGACTTATAGAAAGTAAGCAGAGCAACTGATATTTCTGTGCTAGATTTATATGGCTATACGGGGTAAACGCACCCAAATAATTGAGGCAAATATATTCTAGATATACTGAACGCTACTCCGTCAAATTTTCCGCCAAGGCTTAGGTAAAAAAAAACCTGAAAAAATAAAAAGCCTGCAACTAAAAAGTTCAAAAGAAGCTCACTTTTTAAGCAGTCCAGTCTGAGGCAGCTGGTGGCAGTTTTAACGGCATCAGACTAAATAATCCCACACACAAAGATACATATACAATATTAGTTTTAGTGTATGCGAAACCCGAAACACGTGGCTAGTATTTTTATGTAAAGAATCTATGTACACAATTTCAAAACTGTATCATGAAAAATCACAAAGTTATAAGGTTGTTATGTTACCGGGTTGTAAGTACAAAAACATGCCAACGGCGCCCCTGCGCCTCCAAGGTCGTCTTGCGCTCATTGATAATAATTTGGCAGTAGGTACCTAACCGTACGGCGATTATATTGTAAGTAATTAAATGGTGATAACATTTTCCATCACTCTTAAATATTTTTGGGACAGAATATAACGTGGTGTAAAAATGATTGAAATCGATTCAGTTCCTTAAGTCTTCTACAGACCGGCGCGACACAAAGGCCCCGCGTGTCGCGCGATGAGTGGTGCCTTTGTGTCGCTTGGCAAGTCGCGCTGGTCTGTAGAAGCCTTTATTGTGAACAAACTATATTCAGGTTTCGCATATACTAAAAATAATGTTGTATACGATACAGAGCAACCAAACTAATAACCGTAGTTCTTAGAACCAATCACCAATGCAAACTAACCCTTAGAATATTCGTCGCATAAAACAATGCGTTCACCGACAAACAGACGCGCGCCGCAATGCATACTGTCGTATCGAGGTGGGCGTTAAGGTCGCGCCGACTCCCACGCACCCATCATATTATATAGAATAGTGAAATTGCATTCGAAATGCTGCATTATTTTAGTACCGAACTCGTTCTGAACTATTGTTTTGTAGGTTAAACTTTCGTTGTTTATTTTATGTAGGTACGTAAATAAGTTTTGGAGAAAGATTTTATAGAGAGGTATTATTTGAGGGGGTTGATTTTTTAGCTAAACACATGAACGAGAGGATGTCTCAAAATAAGAAGCAATATTCGCCTTTTTAGGGTTCCGTGCCCAAAGGGTTAAAGGCTTCTACATACTGGTGCGACACGCGACGCCACACAAAGGCCCCGCGTGTCTCGCGACGAGCGGTGCCTTTGTGTCGCGTCGCGAGTCGCGCTGGTCTGTAGAAGCCTTAAAACGGGAGCCCTATTACTAAGGCTCCGCCGTCTGTCTGTCCGTCTGTCACCAGGCTGTATCTCATGAACCGTGATAATTAGACAGTTGAAATTTTCACAGATGATGTATATCTGTTGCCGCTATAACAACAAATTTTCCATACAAGATACGTGATTTTTTGCTCGTTTTTGCTCGATATTGATAACGGCAACAGGTAGACGCTTGAAATATTCACAGAATCTATAGTTATATATTCACTTTAAAAATAAATAATTAATTAAAATAAAACAAATATTTAAGGGGGCTCCGATACAACAAACATATTTTTTTTCCGTCGTTATAGATAATGGTACGGAACCCTTCGTCCGCGATTCCGACTCGCACTTGGCCGGTTTTTTATATCAAAACACTGAAAATTCGAATTATTGACTGAAAATTAAAGCTTTAAAGAAAAGTCATACGCAGATAATTGGATAATTAGACCTGAGACAGATCCTTGTTAAGATAAAGCTTTTCTCCTAGCCCCAAGATTAAAAGATTACGACAGTAAGGTGATCAGTAGCATCCTCCTTATAATATCAAATTAAGTTCACTGATTCGTTTGCAAACCGTAGTAAGTATGGCAAAATTCCCTTTTGTACCGTTAATTGTAGCCCCCAAGTTTTTTTTTATTTTTATTTTTTTTAAAACGTTGTCCGACACTAGGAGTTACTCCTGTATTGTGGGTGCGTTTACAAACATTTAAACTCACATACACAAACAAGTTCACTGCTAAAAGATCATATAATTTAACAAGAACCTTTCAAACTTTCAACCCTGTACTAAATACCATACTTAAAACCGATAACCAATACAAGGAAAGTATCAACCCGAGTGCATAATCGTGCTTTTAAAACCATTCGCACACACATACCTCTGAATTAAAGACATACGCGAACAGCTACAGTTCTGTAGGCAAGTGTACCCGCGACCTACTTTCAGCGAATCGATTGAGCACTCGATAATGGGTCGTTTAAGCACAATGTGGAAAATTAACTGAAAACTTCATTATGCGTAGGCAACGTAGTATTATGCGACATGGAGTTTTTTTTTTCATTGCACATGTAGCACAATGGAATGAGCTTTTCCAAGTGAATGAACGAATGAATTGATTATTTAAATATTTAATTATTCATGCAATCAGTCAACAGGGTTTAGTAGGTGTTAGCAGAATTTAAAATTGATTGAGATCCTGGCTTGCAAGCTTCTTATTGACAGTTTTAAATAAAAGTGCACTGCTGGATATTGGTAAAATGACTTTTGCAATAAACAATACAATATTATTGACTGACGTATTTATGAACGTAGTAAGTTTTCTCATGAAAAAGCAAGTTTTTACTGTTGAAAATCTGCTAACTGCCTAAACCACTAGAGAGATTAATTCTCAAATGATTCTGGAAATTCCCCATGAAATCAAACATCGTCACATAGGTTCGTTGTACACATAGGTACTTCTAGAGACTTCCATACATCGTGTTCGCCTGATATTAACGATGTAAGAAGCAAATATAATTTTTCTTGTTCGCTATTTTCATGTTAGAAATACATTCATTCACTATATTAGTCGGCTACATCGAGGAAACGAGTAAAAATCACGTACATACACAGAATAATAGTACGTGTCGCCACGTTCGCTGCGGCGACAACACTGGCTTTATTTTACGTCACAAAGTTGATGTTACATCGGTAAATACGTCGTTGTTACTTTAGAAACATTTTGAATACAGGGGATAAATATATTAAAAGACACTACAGGTATTCTAGAATAAACGTATGGAGAACAAGAGAAAAAGGTAAAAAGCTCAGAATAAAATGTAACCCCTGCCGTGCTAAACACAGGCCAATTACACCCAAACGAAAAATACCGCAACATCTTAAAAAGCTACATTTAAACATTTAAAAACACGAGTTCCAATTTCAAAAACAAATCCTGCGATTCCCGTACGAGCGTTTGCACTGCGAGTGCAATAGACAGCACTACACGAAAATAAACCCAGCATGTAAAACGGAACGGGCGCGTTTCGTCGCGCGGCAAAACGCGGCTCGGCCCGGAACGCGATTATTGCAGCTCCAATGGCGCGATTAACCCTCCGCTAGCGTGCTTTTGTCGTCTAAAACGTACTTTTTATACCAACTTAATAGCTTCGGCAACGTTCTCGACAACGATCGTGGCCCACTTTACAATATTATAAAAGTCTTTATACCAAACTTTAAAACGGCTACAGAAAAACGTAGTAATAGATATAGTTAATGACAAAAAGTCACCGAGCCACGGCTCGTTGCGGTTTCGTTCAACTGTTCCAAATCCAATTGCACCATTAACCCGTAACTGCCGCGGCAAAACACGGGCACCGCAATAAAATCAATGGGACACTTACACCCCCTATTTTCATTCAAATAAATTCGCTCTATAGGCTCAAGTTCGCGGATAAACTAGATATAACCGGTATTAATCGAGTTCGGAGACTGCCGATAGTTATGGATATATATGGCCAATTTCTGGGATGATTTGTTTTAGAATAAAAGCTTATTGTCTGCGACTGCGAAGCTTTCATTAATAATAATTTATTTAATCATTCAAATAACAATGTTAAAATTAAATAGTATCATACAGATGATACTATTTAATGTATGTGTGTGTATTCTATGTATTGTGTGTGTGTTGTTTTGTGTACTTAAAGAGGTACAGTTGACTTATGCTAGTTAACAAAACAGGTAGGTGTTGCAACAAGCACCCTTACTAAGTTATGAAATAAGTTATATTATGGGCAGTGGTACAAGCCCATACATACTTCAGTTTCAGTTTCACAAAAGAATTATAGACAGAACAAGTGTTTAAAAAAAACAAAAGTTAACACAAAACCATGATTGCAGAATTCAGAAATTACAATTTATTTATTTGACATTTGGATTATTCGTGTTTGTGTGTATGTGCGTGTGTGGGGGTGTGTGTGTGCGTGTGTGGGGGCGTGTGTGTGTGCTTTATGTTCTGGGTGGAAGCGTTTAGGGTGAGTTATTATCAGAGAAAAGCAAGCGTTCTGTATCCAGGTAGTTATTTGTAATTAGAAAGTTTGTCACTGATTTCTTGAGCGACGAAAGAGTACAATGTCAATTTCTTATTTATCGATGGTATTAAATTATTTGGGAGTAGTGCTTGACAAAAACTATACAAGGCTTTGCATGTAATACATCATCTCTTGTACATAGCAAGGTCTAGCATGCTGCTGGCTTGGCGCCATATTTTTCATGTTTTCTGGAGTTCCATTGTGTGTGATCGAAAACCCTGTTGCTTTTATAGGCGGTGAATCTGAAAATCTAGGTATATTGCCAAATCATGTTATGCATCTTGCAAGATATATTTCACAGCGCTGGAAATTGCTTTTCGAGAGAAATTTATTTTCTGCTTGTTCGGGTTTGAATGATTGCCTCTGAGGACTATGACGTAGCATAAGTAGTTACGAATTGAACTACTTTGGTTTATTCATGTTTTTCATTGTAGTCTCAAAGAAGATTATTATATAAATGCTTAGTCATGATTTTCGTCTTTCGCCTTTAATGTATTCTGACACATCATTGCTGTTTTTTTCAGCCAATTTAAGAAGGCTGACTTTGAGCGTGCTTGTAGCACGCTCAAAGTCTTCTTAAATTGGCTTTCAAATTATTTATTTCAGGTAGGTACATAAAAGGCACTTTTGAACGTCAAAATGTACAAAAATAAAATTGATTCTAGTCGCCCCTTCCAAAAGGCAGTTTCGTCCGTACGAAACTGAAATTTGGAAGGGGCGACTGTTAACGGTGGAGTTTCTTGCCCATTCTTCTCCGTAGAAGAATGGGCAAGAAACTCCACCGTTACTCTTTTTAAATGTTTTACAATATTTTGTAATGTACCTTTACAAAATATTGTAAAACATTTAAAAAGAGTAACGGTGGAGTTTAATTATATAATTATATGTGAAGACGATGCACCTATACTCCGTTTGAAATAAGATTAGACATTTAAATAAACCTTTTTTACAGTCCGTTCAATCGGTTTTGACTTCTATTACGTTGGTGGCATGACCAATGACAGCGGTAATAAACAGTTGGTATTGTAACCACGTTTTTGCTTTTAATGCCATCCTTATGCCTATGGAATAGAAGCCAAAATCGGTTGAACGAACTGTAAACAAGTTTATTTAAATCTCTAATCTTATTTCAAATGGAGTATAGAATAAAATTACTCAACTGAAATACTATAATCAACACAGTTCTATCCAACGAAAATTCTGTACGGAACCCTCCCAAACACACACAAGCACTTAGTCCTCAACATTCGAGACACGAAAGCACGGAAACGACTACCCACTTTATTGGTACATGCTGTCTTGAACACAACTTGTTTATAGTAAGACTAGGCGCGCCCCGTGGCGCCGCCTCGGATTCCTTTACTGCTCATTGTAAAACTGTGCTAAGATTTAGTTGGTACGTTTGCGTTTGTAGCTGGGGAAATAGATAAAGCATGGTGCTACGGTTAGATTTAACTTCTAAGGTTGGAAGAGTTAAATAAGATAGATAACAATAACTCTGGCTAGAAAGCAGGGACCGTACAACCCCGGCTAAGAGTTAAGCTTTTCATAGGGATAACCCATTCAATGGGTTACCTTTATCATGATGTAACCCATTGAAAGGGTTTTATACTAGAAACCCATTGAAAGGGTTACATGATAACCCATTGAATGGGTTCTATACCTACTTGAAACCCAGTAACATGAAAAAGTCATAATATAATATTATTTCGATATCCGCCCAGCACGCGTAGCTTGACCAATTCTATCTCTATTCTACCCAGGGACCATTTTGGTTACCATTTTAGAAAAACCCTTTTTCTAATCAGTTAATTAAAAATCAATACGGTGTGGGTAATTTTGAATGGCTTAAATTAAGCCGTTCAAAAGGGTTACCCACACCGTATGGGTTTTTATCGAAAACCCTTTCAATGGGTTACCAAAATTTAATTTAAGCCGTTCATAAGGGTTACCCAAATCGTATGGGTTTTTGTTTAACCGCTTAGAAAAACCCTATCGAAAACCCTTTCAATGGGTAACCAAAATGGCCCCTGCTAGAAAGAAGATACCATATCTATTAAAATAAGAAGGGGAGTTTTTAATCCCGTTATAGCTGCTGAAGTTTAAGTTTTTACAGCACAACCCAACTTTTTAGCAAACACGCAATGTATTGCTACTCCAGGAGAAATGAAATAATCCAAGTCATTCCTTGTAGACATAGTTCTAAGAAGGTCCAGAACAATAAATTGCTTAAATCGAAACAAAAGTAGCCAACAATATACATTAAAACGTCACAAACAAACAAGACAACAAACCCAATAGGTCAGCAGCCAGGAAAAGATCTCAGCTAAGATAATATTTTAATGGTTCATTAAACAGCTCTGTCCAGCTTCCTAAATCTCTAGAAAGCCGACATTTGCGTGCCTGTATTATTTATTAGGAAAACATCGAGTTTCGCATGATGGACGGAAACCTGAAGTGTGCGGTGGAAAATGTTTATATAGCGGATCATGTTTCTTCGTTGGATGTGAAATATGGTGGCTTTTCTTGGTATGAAGATGTGGAGATTAGGTAGATTATGATGATATTATAAGAAGCCTGTCAACAATATTATTTGTATTCATACACACATACATAAAGAAGCCGACAGAAGGATCCGGTTGGGTTGGGCAGCGTTTGGAAAACTTCGTCAAGTCTTCTCGTCGCCAATCCCGCAGTGTTTGAAGACTAAGGTCTTCAACCAGTGCGTCCTGCCCGTTATGACATACGGTGCCGAGACGTGGACACTGACAGTCGGGCTGGTCCACAAATTCAAGGTCGCTCAGCGTGCTATGGAGCGGGCTATGCTCGGAGTTTCTCTAACTAAAGGATAAGATCAGAAATGAAGTTATCCGGAAGAGAACCGGAGTTACCGACATAGCCTGCAGAGTAAGCAAGCTGAAGTGGCAGTGGGCTGGCCATGTTTGTCGAAGGACCGATGGCCGGTGGAGCAGATGAGTCCTGGAGTGGAGACCACGTATCGGAAAGCGTAGTGTGGGACGCCCCCTAGCTAGATGGACCGACGACCTTAAAAAGGTGGCTGGGACAGACTGGATGCGGAAGGCGGAGGACAGGGTGTTGTGACGCAGCCTGAGAGAGGCCTATGTCCAGCAGTGGACTGCTATAGGCTGAGTTGATTAACACATACATAAACTCATGCCTTCTTCCCATGGGGGTAGGCAGAAACTATATAACGCCATCTGCTACGCTCCTGACATACTCCTTAGTTTACGTCATACACGCGCGCCGGTTGCGAGTACAACGCACCTGACCTTTCTGAAGAACATCACCAATTAGGTCACTATACGTCCTTCTAGGACGTTCCCCGCGTTTCCACTCGTATCTGCCTCGTAATTACTTTTTGTTTGTTTATTTTTTTCATCATCATCATCATAATTTCAGCCGAAAGACTTTCAGTGCTGGACATAAGCCTCCCCCAAAGGGAAGGTTTGCCATAATCGCCACGCTTGGCAAGCGTGTTAACGATCGCACTATGGTGTTAAAATGCATAGAGAACGCTGCTGCCCATTCTCTAGTAAGTCCCTTAGTCGCCTTTTACGACACCCACGGGAAGAAATAGGGTGATACTATTCTTTACGTCCGGCACCACACAGACACATTTTTTTCATATCAACCATAAATGCTTCAATGAAGGATGGAGATTCCTTCCACGTTCATAATTTATTGTAAGTAAATCATGATTGGGTCAACACTATGGTCATGATTTTAGATGTACCTACCTATATTTATATTCTTATGCGGAAGAATATTGAAACCAAAGATTTTTTTACTATCCTAACTAATAATTAATATAAATGCGAAAGTGAGAATAGAATAGAATACTCTTTATTATAATTATAAAAATTACATATATATATGTCGGATCGTCAGGATTTACTCAGTTAGATTCGGACATCATGTGGGCAGAAGTTGGGTTTCGTGCAATGAAAAAACACTGGGTGCGGTACACAGTGTTTATTGAAATCACAAATTGACACAATCACTACAAATTATAATCACCACAAAAACTAAGCACAACGATCTAGTACAGTTCCGCGACGTCTTAACTCCGATGCGATCAGACCCTGAATCTTGAATGTCCTCCTCGCCCATCGACTCAAAACATCACGACTCTGTAGAAGCCCGCTAGAGGTGTGCGTAGATCACGTGATGTCGCCAGTAGTAGCGTGCTTGCGATCCGTACTAATGGCCGGATCCGACATATAAATGTAGTGAGTTTGTTTGTTACGCTTTCACGCTAAAACGGCTAAACAAATTTGGATGAAATTTGGCACATAGGTAGACCATGACCTGGACAAGGATATAGGATACTTTTTATCCCGTTATTCTCACGGGATCGAGACTTATGCGGGTAAAACTGCGGGGCTCAGCAATAAATTTTATAAAGCAACCATGTGTCATGTATTAATTATATTTATTTCCCTTTTTCAGGTAAGTCTAATGTTCCACACAACGGTAATGTAATACCAGCCAGACCGAGTAAGTACAGTATAAATATAAACACACAATTCCACATTGTACCAATGCATCACTCGGGAATGAAAAACATAGTAATTGGCTAGTAGGTCAACTTACTGCTTAGCATATTTATGACCTCCACGCATTTCCATCTCCCCCCTTCTTTATTTCCTCCACCAAATACGCAACAAATTTAATCAAAACAAACATGTCATCTGTGTTGTTTATTCGATACAGAAGAAACGAAACAGATGACAATCGAAACAGTATATCCATAAAACCACTCAGACGCTTCACTTTCAGTTCATTTTTGCCTTCCATTCGGCATCTTTTACTCGAAGTGAAACGTTTGTAAACAAATTTATCAAGATTAAAAATTTTGTGTATTAGTTAGCCAATCCAACGAGGTTGGATTCCGGTACTCTGCGTCTTTCGCTATCCTAACGATGATGATTGAAAAATTAAGTGAAAGGAGTGGATGAGCGTTTATTCCTATATTATATCGTCGGTGTCTTTAAAAAAAAATACCTTCTCTGTTACTCGACTGAACCATTCACTCGATTGAAGCGTCTGATATCGGCTTCAGAGAAATCCATCTCCATCTTCAATTTGATACAACCCTAAAACGCATTTCTAAGCAAACGAGCAATTACGAAAGCGACTCTTGCGCATACATTTTATTAGTAGTGTTGTTCGTACGTGCATTTACATAATCAGATGTTTTCATCGCAGCGGTTGGGTTAACTATTACGACTAGGTACTGCAAATGACATGTTGGCTTTTGTTCCGCGTTTGAAAAGACTGGGTTCCGTACGGTTTTCTTGTTGTAGCTTCTTTAGTATGAGCATATTTTATTGTAATATCGTTGCCGTCGGTTCTATAAGGTTTTAGTCGAGATCGTTATTGTTGTCGCAATTTTTCATTGCTAGTCATACCGACCAGTGACTGCACTAGGCTAATAGACTAGATTTGTAGATCATTTTCTATTTTTAGTACCTGGTAACTGTAGTCAGGCCTACACTGTCCCCTTATACCTATTTACACTGCAATTTGAAAACATTGTTTAAACCAATTATTTTTAAAAGAGTAATTAACCGTGGAGTTCTTGCGGGCTCTTCTCCATAGGAAACGACCAATTGGAACCGTGCACCTAACTTCTGACGTTTCAGTGCCCATGTATTATGTGAAATAAAATAATTTGATTTGGTTTGATAGTGTTTGGAAATAGCCAAATAAGAATAATAAAAATTAAATACAAAACACAACAACACAATTATAATTTGCCAAGTTACTTAAGCAGTTCTTTTTAAGGAGTTTGTAAACGATGTTCTTAGGAAAATGGTGAGATTGTTGGGGAAAAGCAGATGAGTGATTAGGTATATTTTAAAAGATGTAATTCATAAGATAAGATAATTGTTAGTAACTTTATAGGCTCAGTTAGTGAAATTAAAGTGCCCGCACTAATAAACAAAAATTGTAAATTGTGTTCTGTTCCCACAGACAAACCGTGAAAACGGTTTTACGGGGCAAAGTCCTTATGTAAAGTTTTTTTGTAAACGTATTTAATAAATAAATAATAATAAGAGTAAACTACGTTGTACGTTTTTGAGTGGACATTATACGTCGGTTGTACCGTATTTTTTTCCTCTACCACCATATTACCACAGGCCAATTTTCGCTCACCAAGCAAAAAAAATATTACAAGCCATTATTATTCCACTAACCTTACCTAAGCCTCTGACCGCTACCACAATTCCTTTTGCTTGTTAGCAGATCTCTATTCCTCCAATAAATCCGATTATTTTCCTAATCAGGCCTTCGGATGGCACCGAACAAAATCACAGACCATCTACCTCGATGCAAATGTGGCCATACCACGAATGCTCCGTGGAAGCGAATGGAACCATGCCAAGCGTTATAAATATTTGATTTTATGTTACAGACTATTTGATTTCATTTGATTTGAGATTCACTCAAAGACTACGAATTTCGCTAGTTAAGATTGCCTTTTGTGTTAGTGCCAAATTAGTTTGAAAGCGGGGTTGTGACTGTTGGGAAAGATTTTCGCGTTATGCTTGATCGCGCGTTGTTTGCAGCTCTTATGCAATTTGGTGCCACGTGCACAAATATCGTTTGAACTAGATTCGAGATCTGTGTAAGATTAAACAAGGCATCGTTGTCGCTTTTATCGGCTATTCGCACAACGCGTCTATGTTAGGAATATTATAGCAGTTATCGTTAGCTTGTCTGTCGCCTACGGGGACTAGTAGTGATTTATCTTGGTTTCTACGGCTAAATGTTGTTCAATAAGACTCTATTTACTGTGTGGTACTGATATTGCTCCATTATCGATACTTGTCCTCTGTATTATTGAATGTGGAACTTACAAGAATTTCTCTGTAATGATTTAGACTGTGTTCTTCGTCTCTTCTTCAATCAAATTAACCTGTTCTATATTGCATAAAATAGTATCATCACCATCATTGGCAGCCCTGTTACACTCACTGCTGAGTTGGTATGTGCGAGTATCATCCATGTCTTTCCCGCGATCTTCTGAAGCTCTTGATCTGCCAACGCTCCTTTTACCGAAAACAGTACTTAAATGGATTAAAAAATGAATACACCATTTATATCGATAGCACTTACGGCGACGATAACCGACTTTTAATGATTTTATACTGAAGATCACGTCTAAACGAGTAGTGCATATACTCAATAACTTAATATGTGAATATTTTAGATTATGTTTATATTACATAGTGAAATTAATTTGTAAAGTTGTTTCTAACGCGGATAAAAAACTGAGAATGGCGCAAAATCTACCAAGCGTATTTTTCTGAGACCTTCACCAATTTAAAGATAATTTAATTATTGATCTTTTAGTATACGCGTTTTATTAAAATACCTTTTGTTTTGTGTATAATAAATTAATAATGCGTCAAAATGGGGACTGCGCTCCTAGATGGGCGAGTCCTATTACTAGCTGAACGTACGTCGCGATGTGTGAGCTCAGTACAGAACACGCAAGCTAACCACTCAAGGTCACTGGCATCTATCTGAGTTTTAATCGACCGCCATTACACTCGATGAACAACTATTTCTGGATAACGATGATGATGATTTCTTTCTCTATATTGGCCAATAAAGTTTGGTGCTTTTCCGTTTTCCAGTCCAACTCGTTGGGCCAACGACTGTCCCACGCCGTTTGGACCCAAATGAGTTTAGAAATCGCCCAAGTTCTGCGGGTTGATTATTTCGAAATGGAATAAAATGACCCAAATAAAAATGTATGTTATTGCAAATATGGAAAGAGGTTGGTACTTGAGATGTTTTTGCTCAGACACCCGATCGATTTTTTGGATAAACGAATTTGGTTTGGTCAAGGGTAAAGCGTTTATTAAATTATTATTTTATGGTTTTCAGTCAAGGTGATCATCAATGCTTGCCCTTATTGGTAAATAATCTGTATCGTCAGGACTATTTGAGTGACCCTCATTTCATTGACTTTGTTTAAAGAGCTAAGGAAATATTTGTGATACAAATAAGAAAAAAACGATTGACTTCGGGAAAACGCAATATATGTAAAAACGAAGAGACATGTAGACTTACTAAATGTCTCTCAAGTGTCATTACTCGTAGCCAAGTTCTGAAAACAGCAAAAAAAAAAACTTTAATACAAAACACACAAAGGCCGATGTAAATTATCTACACTACTTTAATATTAATTACTCTTATTACTTTAATTATTATATTTCTGTTATTTTGATTTTTAAGTACGAGGCTTCTAGCTACTTTGTGTGTATTTTGTGTTTTTTTTTTTATAAAGCACGCTTTGGTTGTGCAGAGTAAAACATTTTTATTTCTAGTGTTTTCATGCGTTATCGTCAGTTTAGCTAGAGCAGAAACAAAATTTTAGTTTCAATTACAAAACCTTGGGTAATGTAGTCTCCAATGAAGAAAGTAGGTAGTCGAAATCGAATTCTTACGCTGCTTGATCAAAAAGAGTACGCAGAAATCGGAAACTTATACATATCTACAAACACTCGGACTTTGTAGTTTTATATCCAGTGTCGCCATGACATCTCGGCAGTTTGAAAAATTGCGAAATTCCTAACAATATATCGAAAATAGTGAGGTGATACTATAAACAACAATATCGATACAAACTTTGAACGGTGTTGGTGTTGTATACTTGCGAATGTGTCATTATTTGCAATGTGTCCATTAGTTTAATCTTTTTTAGATGGCGCATTTAGATACATACTCGAACTTTTTAGCTTTTGATGATAACGTAACCCTACGTTATTTTACGACGTCTCGCATTATCTTTCTCAACTTTAGTACGTCTGACGAGAATCCCAATAACTTTCTAAACGTAAAATGTGAGGGAGACGTTGCTTTAAGTCGCAGATTTCGCAAACGAACCGTGCAAGAATTGTGAATTTATCGACTAAATTTATCGACTAGTTAGTACGTGGGCATCACTATCAGTGAAGGTCGCGTTGATTTATAGTGACGTGCAACATGAGTTATCGATACCAGTGTCTCGATTCGATCGGCTGACAGGTTTTGTTTGAATCTTTGAATATTTTATCGTTTTATTTACTGTCGCTTTAAATTCTGAATATAATTTTGCTATGTGGTCCTGCCACACGTGGTTTCGTTGAATATTTATAAATTAATATATTCCTAAAAGGGAATTATTAATCACTCGTGAAGATTTATTCGTTAATAATAAATAATTTCTGAACAAAGTTAAAGCTGCGTTAAGAATACTGTGATAGGTATTTAGATTAAAATTCATTACTAAGATATACTTTATTGTGTTCTCTGTTCTTCTCCTTTCCAATTTAGCTATCAACGACCAAAGCAGCATCCAAAACAAATCAATTAAAAATAACAGTCCAAAGATCGCCAAATAAAAAGCGTCTTAGACACACAAAATAAGTGGCTACTATCCTCAAACGTCGGTAACCCAAGTCAAGACGGGATTTATGGATTAGTCTGCTAACCAACCATTATACCCCACTTAGTCGGGGGCCGGCAGAGAAGGGGCTTATTCCACGTCTTGCACAATAGCTTTGAGAACCCAGCTTTTAAGATTAGTGGCAAAGCACAGACTTTATCATCGGTAACCGTGTTTTGAGATGCCTTGGCTCTTGACTTTCGCCTGTTATATGCTCTTAATTAAATTTTACTAAGCCAATGATCGCTGCTTACGCTGCGCGGGAGATAAGGATGAAGAGTCTCATGTAATCCAGTTCAATTTATTAATCAGCATTTATTTAGTTAATTATCTATATTGGCTTTTTAGGGACATCACTAAATTCGCAAAGTAGGTACTGGCCAAATAAAAACCGGTCAAGAGCCAGTCGGACTCGCGCACCGAGGGTTCCGTACGATATGGTGTTGATGATTTCTGAAAAAATGTGCTATTTAGGCATCATTTTATTTTTCTGTAATCTTTACATAAACTTCTATCACATAGAATAATTTCAGATTTTTATCCATGCAAACTTCGGAGATAAGGGGGAGGAATGGTATTTCTTTTAATTTTTCATCAAAAGTTATGCTGCCTAAAAATATGTTTTGAAAATGTGCAAACAGCGCTCTTTCATATGATACCCCACATGCCTTAGTAGCCCCACTTCAAATTTTTAAGACCCTTTCAGTCCCTTTTGCAAAAAAGATATATTTTTTTTAATTTCATTCTTGTTTGCAAAATAGTTGGGCAAACGTCATCTAAAACTATTCTACAAGTTGATAGCATTAGTAGTTCTTGAGATAGCCAGGTGTGACAGACAGACTTAGTCTCACCATTAGGGTTCCTTTTTACCATTTTTGGTACGAAACCCTAAAACCAAGACATAGTTCTGTCAACAGTGACGTGAGATCAGTTTCGTGAACATGTGTGCACTTAGTAATTGTCCGGTGAGGTGTAGTTTGGTTGTAAATGTGTGCGTGTGAGCGTGTATGCACAAAGCGAGGTGTAGTTTTGGCATGCTTCAATGTATTGATTGCAGCGCGTGTTGTCTTGGTTTTTTATTTGGTCTGAGGTACTGGGTCTTTCCGTCTTTTTTGAAAAATCTCATCGTAAAAAAAATCAAGGACCATTTTGGTTACCCATTGAAAAGGTTTTCGATCGGGTTTTTCTAAGCGGTTAAACAAAAACCCATACGTTATGGGTAACCGTATCCCGTATGGTAGAGATTGAATTCGTCGTGTGGACGTTGACAAAATTTCTGTTTTGCTATTTAATTAAAAAACCCCTTAAATAGTAGGTAATGTTAAGACAGCTGGGGCGTTTTTTGCGCCACTTCTTCTTCCCAGCTAAAGCACTAGGAAGTGGTGAAGGGTGGGCGTTTTTGGGGACTGTCTCATGTAATTTTTGACGTTCGAAAAGTGCTGATTCTCAGCCTAGTTTGAATAAATGACTTTTGATTTTGATTTTGACACATAAATACTAGCTTTGAAATAATATAAAATGATCAATAGAATTAGCATAAAAATATTATTGAGATCTCGATTATGATTGTAAATGTAATCCTTGGTCAATCCCTAGCATCAGTGGAATGACACTGACAGCTCACTCCACGCAAGAATTCATGGTGAGATTTTTACAGAATCAACATACGTTATTGGATTAACACTATTGACAGCTCACTTTAACTAAGTTTTCACGGTGACATTTTACAGAAAACACCGGCCAAGTGCATGTCTGACCACGCACAATGAAGGGATCCGTAGTTGGGCTGAATTTATCTCCAGAACAAACTTAACATTGTAGTGTTAAGTTTGTTACACAAGTTTGTACATTCCACCTGCAAATGTAAGTTTGTACGCACAATATTGAGAGATTTACCATGTTATTTTAAGACCATAGGCTTCTTATAGGTTGTTCTTTAATCTATCTAAGTAAAGAACTATTTTCTGTACATTTTTTTTTTTCATATCTTTAGGCTCAGTAGTTTTGGAGATAAGGAAGGAAATAGTCAATTTTCATCTATTTTCTTAAGTAAATTTAAAATTATTTATTTTGAGCAAAATCAGCTGTGACAACATACGGAGAAGACAGACACACGAGTGATTCTATAAGGGTTCCGTTTTTCCCATTTGAGGTACGGAACCCTAAAAACGCTTATTTTTCTCTTACATCCGAAGACCCAATAATGACATTTTGAAATCTTAAAGTCTACTTTCTAATGAAAAATAAACATGCCGTTGTAAACCGTTTCCTAACCTTTATACCAAGTTATTGTCTTGTAGGCCGAACTTTAATACATTTACCACGCAACATGATACATTCTGCTTTATCAAGCAGGTGTCCGCCTGTACCCCGAACATGACATATCACATATTACAAAGGTAAACTAAACACGTGTAAATTGTTCACATTACTCAGACCTACGTGATCTTTGTAGTTCCTTAGAACACTACATGTGAGGCGCATTTACACGAAGAGAGTTTATCGACGAGAATGTCTATAAATAAATATATAAATACATTTCAGAAAAAACACTTAGTAGCCTTTTTTCTTTTTTTTTTGGGTTGGGAAATTATTAAATAACTTCTCCCGCTCTGGGCTGAGCGGGAAGGCGTGTCAGACTTTTACTGACTAAAACCCACCCGTGTTCCTTCCGTTGCCTGTGTGCCGGGGCCACGATATCCCTTTCGGACAAACTCGCAACCCTGGCAGCCATAGGCCCTAACGGACCCCGTCAGTTGGTGCTGACATCTCTTTGAGGCGTGCGTGAAACACCGACCCGGGCTTGGTCCTTATCGGACGGCGAGCTACCTATCGCTCACCGTCCGCAGGCCCGCGCCTACGGTGGCCGGAAATCAGCTTGCGACTCCCGACGCCCGGGGCGTCTCCTGCGGCGGCTAAGGGCGTGAGGGCGCGAACCCTGCCTCACCCTCACGCGTTCCGCCTCCTCCTTCGCGAGCATTACTGCTTCACAGAAGGAGGGTTCACAAAAACAAATGTTCAAATAAAAACCGCCCAAATGCGAGTCGGACTCGCGCGCGAAGGGTTCCGTACCATTATCTATAAAAACGCGGGGGTTGCATTTTTATCTTTTCATAATTAATCGAATACTTAAATAGTTCAGTATTTAGCTTTTTTTAATTTTGAGGTTAATTTCTGTCCCTGTTCAGTTGCTTATACCAAGGTCAGATGTCAGATGTGAGGCTCAGTTTTTTATTTTTTTTTCACGAATGCTTGCAGTTTTCAAACGCAAGGTGCGTCTCTATTTTCGGTATGCGAGTACGAGAATCGTATCTAATATCTACGTGCTGCTTACACGAGTCAACTTTTTCATCATCATTATCATTGCAGCCGAAAGACGTCCACTGATGGACATAGGCCTCCCCCAAAGGGGGGGTTTGCCATAATCGCCACGCTTGGCAGGCGGGTTGGCGATCGCAGTATGGTGTTAAAATGTATAGAGAACGCTGCTGCCCATTCTCTAGACTTCTCTAGTCAACTTTTTATCTTGCGATAAACACCTGTTCGAGGCGAGAAACTCACCTCGTGTAAATGAGCCTTAATGTTAGTAATAAGTTGTTCTACATAAATAACGGTCTGGTACCATGTTATCTGTTGAACGTGCTTAGCTGAATTAAGAATTTGCACTAGAAATGTTAGCCGGGAATGAACGATGCCGTTTGTTTCGGAGTGACTGCGGGCAAAATGGAATACACCTAATTATTTTGTGTTTATTTACATCATCCAGAGTCGTGTTGGAATAATGAGATGAAAATGTTGATGCTTTTACAAAAAAAAAAATGCAGCTCGTCTGAATTTAGCTTTGATGATTCTCGCTAAGTTTTATTATATTTGAGAGCTTGTCAAAAACATGAGTGTTATCTTAAAGAGAATCAAATAAAGATTCAATTATGTATATTCGTATTAAATTCCACAAAATTTCAGAACATAAAGCTTCAATAAAACAAGCTTTTCATTTCATGGAACTACTAAAAATCGCTTAAATTAGATAAAAAGTGAACTCTTTTGCATAA
Organism: Tiliacea aurago; assembly: GCA_948098905.1. Lineage (NCBI taxonomy): Eukaryota > Metazoa > Arthropoda > Insecta > Lepidoptera > Noctuidae > Tiliacea > Tiliacea aurago. The sequence goes on along the minus strand of OX402581.1, from coordinate 24,953,333 downwards.
AATACGCCGTAAATTCATCTTATCTTGAGTAGAAATTCTTTATTAAGTTGACATCAAGTAAAATATCGTAAAATAGATAATAGAGCTGCACTATAAATAAAGATTTTTCTAAAATTCCAACACTTCGAATACGAATTGCCTCACAATCTCCCACAATCGTTCATTCCTTGGTGACGTTCATTCCTTAGTGACGTCATGACGTGTGAATGAATGACGTGAACGAAATTTATCGACAGCTTATCTCTTGTGGGTCGTATAAATAATATATCGATGTAATAGTGGGTTTAAAGCTTCCAATATGGTTTTTTGATATAACTTCGTTTTTTTAATATATTTTCTTCTAAGGTTATAATCTTACTTTCTCTTTAAGATGTATTGCTGGAGAGGTATTGTTTATAATTCCAATGAAAAGCTACATAGTATAAATGAAGAAATAAGCCTTTACGCAATTAAAACTAATTCCAGCTATTAATTTTAAACTTATGATATTTTCGAAACTAAAGCTAATTTTCTCGACGAAGACATTACATATCAACATAATTTCTAAATGGCATATTAAATCATCATTCGAAGATTCGACCATAAAAGAAAAGGTCATCAATTCCAAATTTTTCTAACAAATTAAACTATTAACTTGTACTAAGCCGGCGACATCTCGTCCGCCCACTACACTCATAAATGACATTAACTATTCACGTTCATCCTCGGACACAACAATCGTAATATATTCTCCAACGAATATATTATATCTTCATTAGGTTTTATTGTGTTACCGACTCATTAGTATAATTTATTGTACCGACCAGTTCTACCGCCATCTACTTTCGCTGTTAACCCATCAACTTCTAAAATTTTTTTATTTCTTCTTGCAAGCTTTGTGTTCGTTCATTGCTTTATTGTTAGACTACAAATGGAATATGTTACAGACAAGAAATATGGAAATGAACAAACAAATGTCGTGTTCGCTACAGGCAGAATAAAATGTACAATATTTTTGACATATTTTTCTTCGTGTTTTTTTTTTACTTTCTGCTACAGTTTTTATTAGGGTTCCGTACCCAAAGGGTAAAACGGGAACCCTATTACTAAGGCTCCGCCGTCTGTCTGTCTGTCTGTCTGTCCATCTGTCACCAGGCTGTATCTCATGAACCGTGATAGTTAGACAGTTAAAATTTTCACAGATGATGTATTTCTGTTGCCGCTATAACCACAAATACTAAAAAACAGAATAACATAAATATTTAAGGGGGCTCCCATACAACAAACGTGATGTTTTTTTGCTCGTTTTTGCTCTATATTGATAACGGCAACAGGTAGACGCTTGAAATGTTCACAGAATATTTAGTTATATATTCACTTTAAAAATAAATAATTAAATTAAAATAAAACAAATATTTAAGGGGGGTTCCCATACAACAAAAGTGATTTTTTTGCCATTTTCATAGATAATGGTACGGAACTCTTCGTGCGCGAGTAAGACTCGCACTTGGCCGGTTTTTTGTAATTAATTTGGGTCGAACGTGACATGAATTTAGTTTTGTTTGGCGTTTATAAAGTACTTAAACTACTTCTATTTGACTTGCCATAACCAAAGCACGGTGATACAGCACAAAGCCGGTATTTAGCTCCCAATGAAAGAATCATCAAAAACGGTCGAACGCTTTTCGAGATTTCCACAAGCAAACTCTCGACGAGATAAGGAAATATTTGACTAAAAGGTTCTTGTCGACGATGAAAATAATCTGTATATTTTCTTATAATAAAACAACCTCAAGTACGGGCGAACCGAAAAAACACATTAAGAACATTCTAGCGATTGAATAGATCAATAAAAAGGAGACGGAGAAAGAAAAAATATTATGCAAAGGAAAAACTCGGTGAAATAAAGTGAAGTGAGACGCGCGAGTGAATACACCCCAGTCGGAAATGTTCAGTTATTTTGATTTATATCTGGCGTGCACTTGCGATTAGGAGACTGGGGATATAAATCGTGTTCGTGTTAGGAACCGAATTTCCCCGAAACAAAATTTACATTTTTTACATTTACATTTTTTACATTTACATTTTTTACATTTACATTTTTACATTTTTACATTTTTTTTTTGTTTTTTTTTTAAGTTGGATTAATTGACATCGCTGATTGTGAATACATTTACACGCCATGTTATGGCAGGTATTCCAGCAAGTAATAATAACGTGTTTCCTCTCCATTTGATGATTTAATCTCGTACAAATTCCAGTTATTACTTTATGAAAAATGCAAATTTTTAGCCATTAACCTAATAGCTTTGTTTGAGAATGGTACATCTGAGCGCTGAATATTTAACGAGTAAAAATTCTTGCGATTTATAGTCGCGTACATGCGAGAGTGTCGGCTATCAGATCGCACAGTCCCGGGCGAGTTTTCACGTGCCCTGACAATTTTAATATAATAATATTCTCCTTACATCTCACTCGCAATATTAAACTGGAGGCCCGCCATCTTGGGCACGGTTTTTATTCAAATTACGATAATGCTTTGTGGCTTTTATAATGAGTTGGCTCTAGTTAGTTATTTTTATGAATTACAGCGTCTTTAGAGGTAAATGGTGGGTTGATATTACAGGTTAAACAATATTATTACATTAATTAAGCTTGTTTAACCTATAACAAAAACTTTTAATTAACAAAAGTAATATAAAAACAGTGAAACTCATGAAAACGAAAAGCTTTTTAGGGTTCCGTACCAAAATGGTAAAAAGGAACCCTTATGGCGAGACTAAGTCTGTCTGTCTGTCACACCTGGATATCTCAAGAACTACTAACGCTATCAACTTGAAATTTAGAATAGTTTTAGATGACGTTTGCCCAACTATTTTTCAAACAAGAAAGAAATAAAAAAATATACCTTTTTTGCAAAAGGGACTGAAAGGGGGTCTTATAAAAGTGGGGTTACTAAGGCATGTGGTTTGCATAAATACAAATATGAAATTATTCTACGTAATAGAAGTGTATGTAAAGATTACAGGAAAAATAAAACGATGTCTCTAAATAGCAGTTTTTCAGAAATCATCAACATCATATACCTATACGTACGGAACCCTCGGTGCGCGAGTCCGACTCGCTCTTGACCCTTTTTTTATAAAAGGACGCCAGCAACACTCCAAACAAAAAAGTAAATTTCGTTCAAAAATTATGTGTATTCAAGCATTGCAAATATTGCAATGTTATTATTACAGTTTCCTCTCTTCGCTAAAACTAAGCAAATAGCACGGGATAATACTGTTGCTTCCGTTTCCGGAATTTTTAATTTACGCGCCGATACGATGCTCCAATATCCGGCCATCGTGCACCGAATCGGGTGATGCTAGTAGACTTTTATTTAAAAAATCGTACCATTTTTTACGATATCCATAAAACAAAGCATTGATTATTTGCCCCTCTCTCCTTCACAAAATTGCGAATTCACTAAGAATAAACAATAATTTACAGTCAGGGAAATTCATTGTTTAACATATTGACACACGTTAGTTTTACTTGCCTCGTTGATGATGAATGACGGTTGTGGTTTCAATATACGAACATTTTAAGTTGACAGTTAATTTGTTTAACAATACCTTTCCTCGACTGTACTTACATGAAAATATAGAGTTAGTTAGACAGTGACTAACAATTTATTACTTTAAAGAAAGCCACAATGTATAGGTAAGTACGAGCTAAGGGAAATCATATTGTGTCAAACAATATTAACTATTTATTGCAATGTTGCAAAAAGCGTTGAAAACCCATTCAGGGGTCATAAAAAGCTTAGGGGCTCACGAAAGTAGTAAAATTCAAAGAGAAGTCATATACAATGTGGCAAGTACATAATGTATGGGCACAATCTTTAGAATAAGCTGTGTAAGGTACAAAGTTGCAGGTTTGAAAGAGTCTGTTAACTGTTAAGGCTAACAAAAAAAAAACATGCGGGGCAGTCTTTGGGGACTGCCGATAGAAGTGAAAACAGTAGTCAACATTATTTTTTGTTTATACTAAACCTCTTAAGGGGTCATTGTATTCATCATTATGAACAACTTTTACTATGGGACCAACCAAAGCTGATTTTTTTTTCGCGATTTAAAGGGTGGTCCCATAGTAAAAGTTGTTCATAATGATGAGTACAATGACCCCTTAAGAGGTTTAGTGTAAACAAAAACTAATGTTGTATATAGCTCATGGAAAGCGTTCGGTGACGATGACGCGAGTTCCATGATTTTTGTTCACACAAAAAGTGCTCAATGCATCTAAAGAAACGCCTTTTCCTTCAAAAATGTAAGACGTTACGTAACGATTAATATAAGTAGTGACTAAAGAAAAGTATTTCCCAATAATGCTGATTATTCTTTGTGGTAAAAATTTATTTTTAATTTTAAAAATATCTATGTGATGATTATAGTGATTCTATTGATATTCTTTGTCTGTTTTAAGGGTTATTTTAAGCACTACGCGGCTCCTCTTTACTTTATTTCTGAAATGGCTATAACTATAGATATTAATATTATTATATTATTGTCCGTTTGGTGCCGGACGTAAAGAATAGCACCATCCCATTTCTTCCCGTGGGTGTCATAAAAGGCGACTAAGGGCCTCGGACTCGAGAATGGGCAGCAACGTTATCTATGCATTTTAACCCCATACTGCGATCTCCAAACCGCCTGCCAAACGTTGTTTTAGGGGAGGCCTATGTCCGTCCAGCAGTGGACGTCTTTCGGCTGAAATGATGATGATGAATAATATTATAACGAGGTTAAATTTTTTGGTAAGACTGGAACTGTCAGTCGGATTTGAAAAAACCTTTTTGCATCTGTAAGCCCAATTCTTGAGGACAGTTATAGGCTGTTAAACATCACGCTACGACCCATAGCAGCCGAGCAAAAAGAAAATAGCCAGAAATAACGTTTAGCGAAAATGAATTAATGCGGAGATTTCTGAAAATTGTCAAAAATGTGTTTTTTTAAGCAGTGTGAAAAAAAAAAACAAAAAAACTTAAACCGTAAATATTTTTTCCAAAACAAAAACAGTATGATATTTTAAAGTCTTTTGTGCATACGGTGATGGAACTCAAAACATAATTTAATACATAAAAAAAAACAACTGTTAATTATTTTTAAAAGCAGTTTATCCCTTTGTTAACAGATATAATTATAATTAAAAGTATATCATAAAATTGCAAATGCCAAACTGCATCCGATGATGGGTGCTATCTGACAGTGACAGCGGTTTACCTGTTGGGTGCGGGCAGGCGATGCAAAACGACGCAGTGGATCGGGGTGCAAGAAATTTCACGAGGACAAAGTCGCGAGCAGAAGCTAGTACTTCATATTTGTACCAATGACCCCATTTCATCTCCAGACTATCAAAATCAAAATATTTTATTTCACATAAACCTACATGGGCACTCATGAAACGTCAGAAGCTAGGTGCACGGTTCCAATTGGTCGTTTTCTATGGAGAAGAGCCAGCAAGAAACAACACGGTTACTCTTTTAAAAATAATTGGCTTTTACAGTGTTAATAGGTATGGGAGGACAGTGTAGGCCTGTCAACAAGTACCAGGTACTTAACGAAATAGAAAATGGTCTACAAATCTACGGTCTATTAAACCTAGAACGTTATCACATTCAAAACAATTTAGAAAAAAAATTGGTATATAAGTAGGTACCTATACTTATAAAATATCATTAAAATAAAGAAATAACAATCACTGTCCATTCCAAGGTTGCCTGGAAGAGATCACAGAATGTGAAGTGCATTGTATGTTTTTGTAGAGTACCTACATAGAAATAGGCCATTGCAGGTCGAGTATGAGTTTTACGAGACAGTCAATTGCCATTTCCGCCGAGGCATTTATAGTGCTTTTCTCAAAAGAATGCAGGGAAAGTAAATTATTTATAAATTCCTGATTCCATGACGAACAACGATAATTTTTCACGCGCCAATGTGTTCATATGTTTTTTTTTTTCATTAAACAGCTTTCTATTTGCAAGCCAGTTCGAAATTTTAATAAAACCTTTGATGAGTTTCCTTGGTTGCCATATTTTGGAGTAAAAGATCTTGAAGAAGGTTGTCAAAATAATGCTCGAATTTCCAAGCATGTTTGAGAAAAGAGTATTTAATAACCCCAGCTTGCCGTTTCATCCAACATTGCTGGAGCGTTGTAATGTTCCAAATTCAAAAAACGCTCCTGCAATGGATTTGATTTTCTTTGACTGTAAATTCGATACTTCGCGTGTTCTTTTTTCGAAAATAATGACAATGCGGGCCCTCATTTGACGCGTGTGTTGGCTTTATTGTACAACCTTTGTTTGAGCCATGCGTATATACCCTCAGATATGCTGAGAACAGTTGTAGTGCCCATAGCTAAGAATAAAACTGGACTATTGACTGATAGGGATAACTATAGACCTATTTCACTGGCTACGGTTGTGTCTAAGGTACTGGACAGCGTGCTTAATGCGCAATTAAATAGACATGTTCAATTGCATGACAACTAGTTTGGGTTTCGACCAGGGTTGTCTACCGATAGTGCTATATTGGGCTTTAAGCATGCTGTGGAGTACTACACACGCCGTAGCACTCCGGTTTACGCTTGTTTCCTCGACCTGTCGAGTGCTTTTGATCTGGTTTCGTATGACACTCTCTGGAAAAAGCTTAATGATGCGAAGCTACCACCTGAAATAATAAATATTTTTAAATTTTGGTACGGGAACCAGGTCAATAGTGTGAGGTGGGACGGGGCATGCTCGAGTCCATATGGTCTTGAGTCAGGTGTGAGGCAGGGGGGTCTGACTTCTCCTACACTCTTCAACCTCTACATGGACCAGTTGATTGGGGAACTGAGTAGCACCAGAGTCGGATGTTATATTGATGGCATATGTGTCAACAACATTAGCTGTGCAGATGACATGGTGCTGCTCAGTGCCTCAGTCTGTGGCCTGAGGAAACTGGTGAGTGTGTGTGAGAGGTACGCCAGTGCTCATGGCCTCTTGTATAATGTGAGAAAGAGTGTTGTGATGGTGTTTGGGGCTGGTGGAAAATGTCCAGAAACGGTACCTTCAGTAATGATGAATGGTGTGCCGTTGTCAAGAGTGCACTCATTCAAGTACCTTGGGCATATTTTAACCACTAGCCTTAAGGACTATGACGATATTGAGAGAGCGGAGGGCGCTGTCGGTTAGAGCGAATATGATTGCCCGCAGGTTTAAGCGTGCTTCTACGGAGGTTAAAAAAACACTTTTTAGAGCCTTTTCCTCATCATTTTACACCTGTGGCCTGTGGGTACATTTTACGCAAAGATCGTACAGTGCCCTTCGCGTGCAGTACAATAATGCTTTCAGGGTGTTGATGGGGCTGCCTCGCTTCTGTAGCGCATCAGGGATGTTTGCGGATTTGCGTGTTGATTGCTTTTATGCATTAATGCGTAAAAGATGTGCGTCCTTGGTGCGCAGGGTGCGAGCTAGTTCCAACAGCATCCTGGGAGTTATTGCTGACAGGCTGGACTGCTCCATAGTTGCTCCAGTATTTCAGCTGGAATGCTGAAGCAGTGAATAAGTTGTTGTGTGTGTTTTGTAATTGTTATTGTAATTGTATCACTAACATAGTTGTAAGTTTATTTTATTGTTACTAATACTGTATGAGTCTCATGGGTTACTCCCAATAAAGAATTTTAATTAATTAATTAATATTTCCATGCATGTTTGAGAAAATATATTTTTTGTAATATGTCTTCTGGTGTACAATTAAAGTATATAATCCATACTAATATGTCTCTCTGACTGTTACCTTTTCACGCCGAAACCTCTGAACCGATCATTATAAAATTTGACATATATACGTATGTAGCCTGGGTCCTGGAGCAGGTCATAGGTTTAGTTCCACTACCTACAATATTATGGACCAAATATGTCTGAAATAAAAAGTTTTTTTTTTTTTTTATAGGAATCATTCATTCTGGATCACAGACAAAGCCGCGGGCAAGAGCTATAAATAAATGGCGACTTATGGTCTCTAGAGTAGATGATCCCATGATAACTACCGTATGATGTTATCAATACAATGGACTCTGCTTCCCACGTAAAGTCATAGGGTCAATATTTATAAATATCACACAATACATTTGGAAATATAGCAATAAAGTGCATCATTCATTTGAAGAATCAAGATGAATTGTCTGATGTATTGTGGTCTCCTGGGATCGATATCTGGCTCGAGCCATGTGTGGTTGGATTGTTCTATGAATATGGTTAATAGCAGTCGAAAGCCGTATACGCACGAATGAACAAAACATGATGAATACAAACATCGAACACCGAACATTAGGTTCGTACGTGTTGACGTAAATTAGCGAAGCGAACACGAACACCATACACCGTGTCACACAGAACAATGAAGTTGGATCGCTGCGAACATTTTTGACGAACAGAGTGTTTGATGTTCGTTAGTGGTACGCACATGCGAACAAAGTGTGCATCCATCCCTTAATGGTACAGTAGGGCGCATGTAAGTGGTAATATTTCCACCTTGAACTGACCTACCGTATTACGGAGTTCCAATAGAATAAGAGGCCAGCTTATACTGGTTTTGTTATCAATAACGTGCGGTCGACTATACTTAATAACATTACCGTTAATAATTTAATTTATTCACCAAAATAAGAACACGTATTACAAAATGTAATAATAACAATATACACTAAATAATGGCTTAAAGTTTGTAATATACAAAGTTTGGGACTATCTGCATCTGAACTAGGTGGTAAACCTGTACCTCGAATTACATTTGATCCCCATAAATAAATTGTGAACAATTAGTAGCCCTGTATAACGGCCATAGCCAACAAACGGGCTCTCGTATCGAGCTATCAATACAAACTTCTTCACAAATTCCATTCTCGATAACCCTAGCCAATAATGTTTTCGTTCGACTAGAAATTTTATGCATAGTATACACATCAGCTGAATTCGATGTCGAATGCAGACTACTGCATATTCGGGCTATGTTCGCGCACTTGACGGCTTGTAAGCGAAATAGCATAATGGAGGAATCAGCCGGGGGCGACGTGGTAGGATAAACTCGAACAGCTCGATGTGGAGAATATTCGTGTGTGTTGGAAAAGGGGGGAGGTATAGATAGAATTCGGTTTGCAGGATGATTTGTAACTGGGAATGATGAAAGCCGCTGTCAGATGAGTACAAATTGGAATGTGGCGTTAGGCAAGGTGGCTACAATTGTGGCGATAAGTCCCCTCTTTGAGGAGTGGCTGGAGAGGCGCCACGGCGTCCTCACCTTCCGCCTGACGCAGGTCCTCACCGGACACGGTTGTTTCGGGAGGTTCCTGTTCAGGATAAAGAGGGAGGAAACGCCCGGGTGTCACCACTGTGTGGATCGCCCGGAGGACACGGTGGAGCATACGGTGGAGATCTGCCCGGCTTGGGCGAAGCACCGCCGTGTCCTCACGGAGGCGATCGGCGGCGACGATCTCTCGCGTCCAGCACTGGTTCAGGCCATGGTTCGGAGCGAGAGTGCATGGGAGGCCGTCACCTCCTTTTGCGAAGCAGTGATGCTCGCGAAGGAGGAGGCGGAACGCGTGAGGGAGAGGCAAGGTTCGCGCCCTCGCGCCTCTAGTCGCCGCAGGAGACGCCCCGGGCGTCGGGAGTTGCAAGCCGATTTCCGGCCACCGAAGGCGCGGGCTTGCGGACGGCGAGCGATGGGTAGCTCGCCGTCCGATAAGGACCAGGCCCGGGTCGACGGCGCGTTGTGTTCCACGCGCGCCTCAAAGAGATGTCAGCACCAACTGACGGGGTCCGTCAGGACCAATGCCTGCCAGGGTTGCGAGTTTGTCCGAAAGGGATATCGTGGCCCTGGCACACAGGCAAATGAAGGAACACGGGTGGGTTTTAGTCAGTAATAGTCTGACACGCCCTCCCGCTCTGCCCAGAGCGGGAGAAGTTATTTGATAATTTCCCACCCAAAAAAAAAAAAAAAAAAGGCAAGGTGGTTTAAGCTCACCTCTATAGTTTAACATTTATGTTGACCAGCTTGTCGAGCGGCTCAATAGCACACATGGCGGCTGCCACTTGTCTTAACAATATTAGTTATGCAGATGATATGGTGCTGCTGAGCCCCTCCATAAGCGGGCTGAGGAAACTTTTGTCTATTTGTGAGAAGTACGCGGAGGCTCATGGGTTACAATATAACTCTAATAAGAGTGGCAAAATCAGGCAAACAACAGCCTACCCATCCATGTGCCTCTTGTATTTCTCAATGGAATAGCCGTAAAACAGGTTCAAGCGTTGAAATATCTGGGTCACATTGTGACAGGTGACCTCAGGGACGATGAGGATATTGAGCGGGAGCGCAGGGTTCTGGCAGTGAAAGCTACTATGCTCACACGCAGGTTCGCACGATCCACGAGAGAAGTGAAGGTTACGTTATTGAAAGCTTATTGCCAGTCCTTCTACTCATGCGGCCTGTGGGTGAGATATACCCAGCGAGCCTACAGAGCCTTGCGCACTCAGCACAATAATGTGCTCAGAATGTTGTTGCGTCTGCCGTGGTGGTGCACCGCGTCTGGGATGTTTGCTGAAGCGCGCACTGATGGTTTCCAGGCCATCATGCGCAAAAAAGCAGCTTCCCTGCTGGCCCGTATACGGGGTAGCAACAACGGCATTCTGAACGCAATAGCTGTACATTTTGACTGTCCCTTTCAGAAGCAGTGGGTTATGTCTTTTCTTGTATTAGCTTAAAGTTTATAAGGGTATATGCCACCCGAAATAAAGTTTGTATTTATTTAAAGCGTGTATTACTAACAAGAGTGTCAAATCGCGATTGAATCATTAAATCATAAATAATATTATAAATTATGTGGCCGTGACATGCCGGACGTAAAGAATAGCACCATCCTATTTCTTCCTGTGGGTGTAAAAGGCGACTAAGGGACTTACTAGAGAATGGGCAGCAGCGTTCTCTATGCATTTTAACACCATGCTGCGATCGCCAACCCGCCTGCCAAGCGTGGCGATTATCATCGAAATCATCATCATTTCCCATACCTATTAATTCTTCGTTCATCTTCAAAGCATAATCAATCAAGTAATTAATTAATCTTGCAGTGTTTGTAATGTTGGCGATTATTAATACGATTAATAAAATATGGTCTAACAAGGCTTGAATATTTCCGGTCATGATCTGCTAAATATTATAGCAATTCACTTCCTTCCATTTTAGACAAACATAACTCATGTGTGTGTGTTGCAATATTGCGTCTCCAAAGCCAACTCAGACTGAGCTGAATGCCCGGTCTATTTTCAGGAGTAAAACGAGTAAAACGAGCAGTAATAAACTATGACAACCATAAATCAAATGCACCGGTCTGCTCTCGTCACCCACCGTTACGTTGTACAAAGAAATAAGTTCAGACTATGTTTAGAAGTGGTACTGTAAGAGAGAGTGTGTTTATGATAATATTGCTACTTACGTATCTTCCTCTCTCGTAAAACCGCGATAATAGTTCGAACTGTGGATACAACATTAGCCAGTCAGAATGGTTCGTAGAGCAGCTGACAACCCTTGGTGCATCGACTTAAATTTTGCCATTTTTAGGCTTTAGGTATATTCCCAAGTGATAATTCATCAAGCATTTTTTTTTCGTTTTCCATTTTTATTTATTTAACCAATTATTCATACACCGGGAACAGAAAAATACGTACAAAGGTGATGTATATTTCTAAAGAAATCTCTTCCGGCATACCTGCGATAGGAAAGCAGATAATAAATAGAAGAGATGCAACCACCGTGTGTAAGAGTAGAAGAGAAAAAAAACATAAAAAAATACAATATACTCATTTAAATATAAACATACAACATGAGCAACATAGCTAAAGTATTAGGTACCTAATGGAATATCAATGGACACCATTCAATTTGAGAGTTTAGAGAAAAGTGATATTCAGAGACAAATTCTGGGTTTTCAAAAATACATAAAAATTGGGTTTTCTCGAATCCCATGAATTTTTGCACAGGCTTTATAGGTGCTTAATTGTTGCAAATGGCTCACACTATCACGTCCTGAAAGGAATACGTCAAATTACAAGCCTCCTGTATAATTTTTATAAGCTTTTCATCGCACGATTGCGGTGTTTCCAAAATTACCCAGAATTGTAAAAATTAAAGATTGATCACCAAAAAACTATCGCAATTTACAGCCAGGCAACAATAACCCATAAATCAAGATTATAGTTTCAGTTATTTTGCCTCCGTTTGAACTGTTTTTCGAATGCGAGCACCGAAAAATCTAAACCTATATTGGGATACGGTGAAATCTTGCACATAGAAACGTATGTTAGGTGTGTCAGTAGCATTAGAGCTGTGATATTTATAGCTCGGTATCGAACCTGCGCTAATCCGGAACGCGCCGGATTGCATACGCATTGGAGCATTGGGTGACAAACTGCTGCGGCACTGCTGATTGCTCCGTCGATTTGAGAGTATTCGTAAGAAACGACCAGTGTTTAGCTGGTTTTTGGTCTGAAACATTCTGAAAGCCTGCCTTTTGAGGAAACTGGAATCAATTAGTCAGTTTAGAGGTAAGACGTATGCAATTCTTCATTAATAGTCTAGAAAAAGTAAAGCCATTCACATCAGCATCTTAGACTTAGCCTATTTTCACACGAGGTGACGGCAGCTCAACCTAAACTGGTTGTCAATGGGCGTTGCCATCTGCGATGCAACTGATTCTCTCACATGGCGCAACTTAAATTGTATCAATTTTAGTCATTTCATCATTCATTCAGACACCGTTCACCGTGCACACGTCTCACAGAATTGATCTAATGGAGTCAAACGATGCAGAGGAAATAGTCTTTTATTTTTATTACAAGACACGCGATAACGCGCACATTTTAAGAAAATAAGCTATGGCAACGACCGAGCGACCTGAGGATCTACTCCGAAGTATCGGCCTAATGATCGGCCGTTTCTTGACTTCCAAAGTTTCGTTTTTGACTTTGAGTCCTGACCCGATTTAAAGTCACATTTTTGACTTTGACTCTCTCTTTTGACTGTCGTATTTTTTGTTTTTTATTTGCCGTAGTTAGCCTTAATCAGCCGTAGTCAGGAAACGGCCGAATATTCGGCTGATACCTCGGATTTGTCTTCGGAGTAGACCCGGGCTCTGCCAGTCGCGCGTGACTGGTTGCGTCGCCGTTGAAAACTAGTTTTTGACAAGTTGCGTCGATTTATTCCAGAAATCCCCACCGACAAATCCCTACTGGTGGGGATTGTTATTTTTTTTTCCAGAAATCCCCACTGGTTTTATAAACTCAGCCTAGTGGGGATTTTTGGAAAAATAAGTAACAATGCCCACGTGTTTTTATTAGGCTGAGTTTATTTAACCGGTGGGGATTTTTGGAAAAAAAAATAACAATCCCCACCAGTGGGGATTTGTCGATGGGGATTTCTGGAATAAATCGTTGCGTCGTGTGAGAAACGCCATAGAAATGTATGTGCCAACGCGATAGGTTGCGTCTGAAACTGGGTTTATTTCGGTATCATCGTGTGAGAATGGCCTTACAAGAGGCACGAATAAAGTCAGACGGTAAAAATCCTTCCACACCCTTTCTTGGGTAACAAAAATTGGTTTACCAGTCTTGGTAATGCACCAACAGAGTAGTTGACAACAGAGTAGATCTTCTGACCTTAACATAAAACCTTAGTTACAACAGTATAGTTTTACTCACAATAACCCACCATTATAACCCAACCAGATACCAGAAATCCGTCAATCGGCACAGCCGCGTAAAGATGTCGCCGGCCATTACCGCGCTTTGTGCCCTCTCCTTTGTTCCATGCCAATTATTAGTCGTAAGTTCCCACCACCGCACCTTCAGCGGCTTCAGCACTCGACTAGCGCTATTATCGCTTAATAGATTATGGCTCAGCTCCGCTCAGCTCGCCGCTTTGTCTCTGGAATGGCAACATAACCAGAGAATTTCGGTGGTATAAATAATTTTAGTTTCGCGGTTAAGGTGGCGTTTCCAAAGTTAAAGTTTAGGGATTAAAGTTTACCTTAAAAGATCTAGTTGTGAGCTAGTTTGAATAGAATTAGTATGGAATCTGTTGTAGATCTTTAGTTAATTAAAACTTAATTTTAGTTACATGAAGTTGGAAGATTTACGTGCGAACACCTAAGACCCATATTACTACTTTAAATGAAGCTTTAAGTTTACATATTAATAATCCTATAAAATACCCACGAATTAAAGTAATTCTGAAGAATTGGATTAAAGGCTTCTACATACCAGCGCGACTTGTCGCGCGACGCGACACGGCACAAAGGCCCCGCGTGTCGCCGGACGAGCGGTGCCTTTGTGTCGTGTCGCGTCGCGCGACAAGTCGCCCTGGTATGTAGAAGCCTTAAGGAATAACTGTCAGAACACGAATTGGACAACACAGGAAAACAACATAAAGCCACAATTACTATTCCCCCACTATCAAAAAAAGAACGTCACGAACAATCTACAAAAGCAAGGTACAATTAAATATCACCTCTGGCAACACAAAAATACTGAAGTATCAAAATTCCACAATAGCACATGGCAACACCGAGATCATTTTTCACCGTCGCGTCGGAAGGAACGTGTTTGTGTGGACTGACGGCTCCAAAATATAAATCAGACATAATGGTATCCGTACAAAGCGCTTTTGAGTTCACACTTGCCGGTTTTTGGGGTTCCATGGGAGGAAAAACTCATTTGTAATTGTCAACATTATGATTATTGTTTACTGTAAACATTTTATAAGACGTCGTCCTCTTTTTTAAGCAAAATCTCATGTGTTCAGCATTATTACCAACAATCAAACTCTTACTTTCAAAAGTCTTCTGCGTTTTTATCAAAGGGTTTTTACAGACTCCTATTTAGTCATCAATACTTGTAGTAAGACGTCAAATACTTGATCAGTACCCCGAGTGTACGTTTGCAAGTAAGTAAACGTAACTAGCCCGTTTGTGTTAAGATTTTTATACTCTTAGCATTATGATCTATATGTTAAATTTTAACGCAAACGAAATAGTTACGTTTACTCTCTTGCAAACTTACACTTGGGGTACAGAGCATTATTGAAGCCTTTTCTCCTCAACAATTCCTCGTCTTTTCAACTCGAGAAAACTATTATCGGTGTCTGAGATGACAAGTGTGTCAAGTATGTCCGGAGTGCTTCTCCACTCCGAATCCACCATACCCCTGGCCATACCCCTGAGGGTAGGATGGGACTAAACCATACCACCATAGAGATGTACCACCTTCATAAACTCCTTGCACAAGTTGATAAACTGTTCTTCAAATGACATTTAAATGCAAATTCTTTTGTATTTTTTTCCAACATTGTCATTATATCGTCGAAGTCTTGATGAATTAAATTAAGGTACAATCCAAATAAACGCGAAATATTTTAAGTGAATAATTACATCGAAATGGCCTCAGAAGAACTAGGAGTATGGAAGAAATGGACTGTTGCGCTGACCCCAAATAAATTGGGATTAGGGGCAAATTAATGATGAGGATGTCCATTATCATGTCCAATGACGGATTAACCATGTAGCAAGACTAACAATTGCTATACGGGCTCCGCGCAAAAGCCCCGCGTATCCATTCGCGTGGTATATTGAATTTATTTTATGTCACAAAAACGTGAAACTGACTAAGACCAAGTGGTGGTGGTGGCTAAGTGGTACATTGAATAACTTTTTCATGAAATCATGACATTTGGGAACAAATCTAACTTAGAGAGATGTATTAATGATTCTAATGATAATAATTCTATAATAATCATATCTGATAAAGTCGCGAATCATATTTTGATCAAGGTACAACGTGACACTGACCTGCAAATCACAAAAAATTTAAGAAAATTTGAATTTCGCGGGCTACATCAAACTCATAGCAGATCAAGGGGCCCTCTATAGAATTTGCTACGGGCCCCGAGCTTGCTTAATCCGGCACTGATCATGTCTACGGTACATTTCCTGTATAAATCCTTACCAACTAAATACTACCTTTAACTTTATCGGTAAACGTATCTTTATAGTCTAGGTTCAACATTCCTAAACGTCGAAACTCTCGTACCGTCGCAATTTCATAGTCATCACACAAATTGTGTTGCACCCCGATATTTCAGACTGCGTGTATGCAATTCGGACGTCAGATTTTTGCGATCTATTTCGCAATAACAGCGGCGATATATTGGTACGTGCGTAGGCTTTGCACATAGTAGATAGTAGGTACATATGTGGTCTCTTTTGCAACCGTAGTTTTGTGTAAGGTTTTTTAACTCTGAAAAGAAACAAAGCAAGACAGAAATAAAAATTTAAAGAAAGATTTTAAAATGCCAAAAATTCTGTTGAAATGAAAGAGGTAACAGGTTTTTTTATATATTTAGTATATGAAAATGTGTCTGAAATCATCATTCATCAATCAGCCATTGCTCAGCACCATGAAAATCATCACAGTTGTGATTTTCAGTGAAGACTCCAAGACTCATAAAGAAAATAACTAAGCAAAGACACTTAATTTACTCTGTTAAAGATTTCTAAGTAACGTTCAACGTCTAGGATACAATATCTTAGATTTCTACAAGATTGTTAGCTACGGAACCTTTCAGTAAAACTCACTTCCGAAAGCTTTCATTGTCTCTAACAGCGAGTGCACTAATTACACGGTGGATATTTTTCTCGACCTTGTCCCTCTAATGAACGAATGGACAAATGAACGAGTGAACGGAATGTTTAGCCGTGTTTATTTAGAAACTCTTTGTTCAAATCAAATACAGTTAGCCCTGAATGAATGGCAATGTCGTTCTTTCTCGTTGGAAATAAACGTGAAATATGAACTGGTTTTTGAATGTTTTGTTGTTTATAATGGTAGCGTTTTAGCGAGTTATAAAAAGAAGTTGATGGTTTTAAATGACAGTATGAAAAGGATAATGTATCCTATTGTACATGTGTCTTATGTTTGTGTAGTTGTAGTAGCTGTAAAGAATGAACTGCATCCTTGGCATAGTTACTGGTTCTTTTTCTAAGCCAGCTCTTTCAGCTTTTTTTCTAAGTCTCATGTCTGTTGATTGTTATATTGTGTACGGTCTTCATAATAATGCCTGTCACAACATTAAATAGAGGGAAATGAAATGATTGTATGTTTACAGTATTTTTGGGTTAGAAAAGTTTCAACAGTATGCCTGAAATTCATTGCCCCATTGCACAAACACGGAACAAACTTTTTACTCAATTGACTTTTCCAGCCAGCGAAAAATAACAGATACACCAGATTTCACCGTCCACAAACCCGCACAGAATAATTGTTAAAAAATAAATAAAAATCCGCATATTCCACTGATAAAGCACTATCTAACCTATCTATGTCGCCATTATTAAAATTCCCGTGTCCGTCAAAGTACAACGCTATTTATCTATTGAAAGCGGTATAAAAGCCACATACACGTCCGCGTGCTCATGTGTCCACATGTTGCGCAAAAAGTACGAAAAAAGTGCAAAAAGGTGTCGACACGTTCGCGGGACAGGCCCGCCCGTGAAATATGGCCACCCCGGACACTCCCGAATGGATACCCTGTAATTTATTTATAACCGTGTATATACTGTTAATGGATATATTTTTTAATGATTTTAATACAGGGTTAGGGTGACATGATTATACGAGCAATAAACGGACAATTTGATTTGGATGGGTTTTCGTACAAATTAGATTTCGTTTAAAGGATTAATTTTGACGTTTTCTGGGCCCGGGACCTTTATTTCGGTTCAAGAGTGTAATATGACGAACGTGAAAAATACTTTTTTTGTTTTGATCTAGTTTACGTGATACATTCTCTAAGGGTTTACAACATTAAGGGGACGATAACCGACTTTTAATGATTTTATACTGAAGATCACGTCTAAACGAGTAGTGTTAATGATTTGAAAAAAATATATGTTAAATTAAAACATTTTCTTAATAACTTAATATGTGAATATTTTTGATAATGTTTATATTACTTAATGAAATTAATTTGTAAAGTTATGTCTAACGCGTATAAAAAACTGAGAATGGCGCTAAATCTACCACGCGTATTTTTCTGAAACCTTCACCAATTTAAAGATAATTGAACTATAGATCTTTTAGTATACGCGTTTTATTAAAATACGTTTTTTTTTTTTGTGTTTAATAAATTAATAATACGTCAAATTGGGGACAGCGCTCCTTGATGGGCGAGTCCTATTACTGGCTGAACGTACGACGCGTTGCGTGAGCTCAGTATAGAACACGCAAGCTACCCACTCAAGGTCACTGGCATATATCTGTGTCTTAATGGGAACTATCGGCCTATATCACTAATTTCTATAATATCTAAAATATTTGATACAAGGAACTAAATTCATTTATAGAAAGACATAATATTATAAGCGAGGAACAGAAAGGATTTAGAAAAGGTAAAACTATTGATATGGCCATATATTTGCGTCTTAATACGTTCGTACCGATATTAAAGTACTTAAAGTCAGTCCACATTGAATCTTCAACCTTCTTCAGCTTCAACATTAAGTTTATTGACGTGTTTGTGTAAATAAAACATTACACAAATAATCACAAACGCCTATTTTCTCGAAAAAAATCCCTTTACTTCCACTACGTTCACTTATTTTAACGGTAAAAGGCTCACGTTTTGTTTATACACCGTGTATTTTTCGTCGAACAAAAAATTTGCTC
Source organism: Tiliacea aurago (assembly GCA_948098905.1). NCBI lineage: Eukaryota > Metazoa > Arthropoda > Insecta > Lepidoptera > Noctuidae > Tiliacea > Tiliacea aurago. Next base: position 24,934,561 of record OX402581.1, on the reverse strand, counting down.
TTTCAAATAAAGGAACATTTCTTTCTATTTTTCCCCGAATTTCTATATTGTACGTTTTCCCGCTGCGAAACGTAAGTTAATAAATTACTTTCACATGTTACAACGTCTCAACAAAGCCCAGGTGTTACAGTTTCAGGCCATTGGCCTGACAAAGCAGCCTTTCCTTTCTGTACAGTTTCTTTACTCCATTGACAAATTCCACCCCTGATTGGGAAAGGGTTGATGGTAGAAAGCCCGTCTGTTACGTTATTGTGTTGAATTTTTCCTTTTTAGAACGAAGTTTCGCGATCGAAATATAGGAGGATTTTCGTAATTTCTCCAATGAAAAACTATTGCAGTTTATTTTCCTTAATTCATGGTTAGTGTTGTAAATATGTACTGTTGTAAATATGTTCTGTTGTAACCATTCTCGATACAAACTATGTTTAGAAACATGCACGTGTATTCGCCTACACACTAAAACGTGTCGTGTTTGCTTTTATGTGAATGCTTTTTAGGGTTCCGTACCAAAATGGTAAAAAGGAACCCTTATGGTGAGACTAAGTCTGTCTGTCACACCTGGATATCTCTAGAACTACAAATGCTATCAACTTGAAATTTAGAATAGTTTTAGATGACGTTTGCCCAACTATTATATTTTGCAAACAAGAAAGAAATTAAAAAAAAAATACCTTTTTTGCAAAAGGGTCTTGAAAATTTTAAGTGGGGCTACTAGTGCATGTGGGGGGGTATCACATGAAAGAACGTTGTTTGCACATTCTCAAACATTTATTTTTTAATTTTGGTAGCATAGTTTCCGACTATTGATGAAAAATGTAAAAAAATACCGTTCCCCCCTTATCTCCGAAGTTTGCATAGATAAAAAATCTGAAATTATTCTATGTGATAGAAGTTTATGTAAAGATTACAGGAAAAATAAAACGATGTCTCTAAATAGCACAGTTTTTCAGAAATCATCAACATATATACATCCGGAACCCTCTTGACCGGTTTTTTGTAACTGAAAGTAGCTTCAGCTCACATTTTACTTTAGTAGAATATTCTTATATTACAGCATCAATTTTGTAATATGTAGGTACGAGTATGTGTTTCAAAGTCTGCATTATTATTCACTAGAAATAAAGAAGTAGGATACAGTGCCAAGCTATCACTAAATACTTATATTTGCCAAAATGATGCATACCAAGATCTTCTTCCTAAGCGGGTCGATGGCAATCTAAATGGACTCGGCCCAGAACTTGGCCACGTGTTTGGTTTCATCACTAGCGTTCATCAGTTCCTGTAACGTGCAGCTGACAGGACACGCAGGACATGATACTAAGTGTCCCATCGTTTGTCGAACAGCACCACATTTACAGTCTAAAGCGGTGTAGTCTATGAATCTCCACCTGAACAGGTTTTCCTTGCTTCGGCCAAACTGTGTCCGGAGTTTGTTTAAGACGCAGATATATGCCAGTGACCTTGAGTGGTTAGCTTGCGTGTTCTGTACTGAACTCACGCAACGCGTCGTACGTTCAGCCAGTAATAGGACTCGCCCATCAAGGAGCGCTGTCCCCAATTTGACGCATCATTATTTTATTATACACAAAACAAAAGGTATTTAATAAATCGCGTATACTAAAAGATCAATAATTAAATTATCTTTAAATTGGTGCAGCTTTCAGAAAAATACGCGCGGTAGATTTTGCGCTATTCTCAGTTTTTTTTATCCGCGTTAGACATAACTTTACAAATTATTTTACATACATACATAAACTCACGCCTTCTTCCCATGGGGGTAGGCAGAAACTAGAACGCCACTTGCTACGCTCCTTACATACTCCTTTTGCTTCGCCTACGTTCATACATCTAGTCATACACGCACGCCGGTTGCGAGTACTACGCACCTGACCTTTCTGAAGAACATCACCAATTAGGTCACTATATGTCCTTCTAGGGCGTCCCCTCCCGGCGTTCAAACTAATTAATCAAATTAATTATTAATTGTTTCAAATTAATTTCACTATGTAATACGAGTATAAACAAAATCAAAAATATTCACATATTAACTTATTGAGAAAATGCTCTAATTTAACATATATTTTTTCAAATCATTAACACTACTCGTTTAGACGTGATCTTCATTATAAAATCACTAAAATTCGGTTATCGTCGCCTTAAAGACATACGAGTATATATACTCCATTTGAAATGAGATTATACATTTAAATAAACCTTTTTTACAGTCCCTTCAACCGATTTTGACTTCTATTGCGTTAGTAGCATGACAAATGGCAGATGTAATAAACAGTCGGTATTGTAACCACGTTTTTGCTGTTAATGTCATCCTTATGCTTACGGAATAGAAGTCAAAATCGGTTGAACGGACTGTAAAAAAGTTTATTTAAATATCTAATCTTATTTCAAGTATAGATGATTATAGGAGTATAGATGATTTTGATTGCAAACTTTACTTATGATTTTCTTTTGTTGTTGTTACAGAGCACAGACTCCAGTCTACACAACTGCAACGACATATGTAATCACATGCCAACGGTAAGTCTTAATACCTACTTAGTAAGATATTAAAAACGACAATTTGGTAGATCATCTTCCAAATTATCTTACCTTCATAATCTCTTTAGCTCAGCTCTGTCTAAGCACGCGTAGTTGTAGACAGATGGCTTTTTGTTTTACGACCTTCGAGAAAGGTTCACATTTTCTACCGAGGCCTTCGCATAAAACTAGGATGTCCAATATCTCGCCATCTGCCGTCCGATGATCCCCAAAATATCACTCAAAGAGCAGGAATTACGGGCTCTACTTTGCTTTATTCGCGTCAAGTGCGAAGGGGACAGTTTTCATAAAGGTCCCGCCGATGCAGAATGCGTAAGAATAAAATTCCAACTTTACGACTTATACGGAATGTATCGGAATCCCCTTTCTTACCCCCCGTACCCTCTACCTCGAAATCCTAGCGAACTAATTACGCGAGACGATTTCGCCTCGAACGGGACGCAAAAAACATTCTGGGTTTTATTTTTGTATCTGAACAAATTTGTCAATTACTTTTGAAGAGGGTCTGTTCCGCTTTGAAGACTAAAGAGAAATACATAAATTAGAGGAGTTCCCTTTTGTTTCTTTATATCAAAAGGACAAAAGTTTTAAAATCTTGTTTAGATTCATTTTTGTGTGGGTTTTTTTCTTTCGGTTACGCTAAAATTGCTATTTGGCTTTTTGTTGTGCTGTAAATCGTAGAGGCTTATTTTTTAATCCCCCTCCCCGGCCGCGTCGAGTATGCGCTGATTCATCTCGGTGACCTCACCTCGGCGGCCTCACCTCGGACCGCAAATAATAAAACGTCTAAAACAAAGAGAATAAAAGAAAGTCCCGAATAATATTTACGCGGGCGCTGTCCGACGGAAACAGAATGTTGGACTTAAATTTTCGGGGTTTTTCCCGGTTTTTCGGACAAACTTTGGGGACTTTTCCTTCCTGACTTTGTAACGAGAGTTTCGGACCACGATTTTAAGTTCACGCCGCGGTTTCCTGTTGTCTTTTGTTTGAATTTATGTATTATAATAACCCCGGTAGGATATTATGAGCAAGGTAAACTGATTTGCAAACATTCTCTTTTGTTGTTATTTCGGTAATGGCCGCCCGGAGTTCGCGCATTTCCATTTGGCGTAACGATCAAACTTGTCGGAATTAAAAAATATCGTTACCATTTCGTTTCAATTCGCTCGGGGAATTCTTTGAAAAACTCTGCAGAGGACTGAATTCGTGCTATTACTAATGTTACCCCACCTTCACTGTACAATACCCACTTAGTGCTATTGAATAATTCATTGTATCGGCAGCCAACAATAGGCAAAACAAACAAACAAGCAGAGAAAGCCTTCGGCACTGTGGCATGTTTGTTTCGGCACTCTGCTTCCCTCCCCCCTCGGTGCATGTTACCTCTTCCGCTTTTAGAGGGCGCATCTGGAATACGCTTTTAACGACAAATTCATGAGACCCCCAGATATGTTGGCGTGATAATAAATATGAGCTTAGTGTTTCATCCATAATTCAGTTGAGAACATTCATGAATGCAGCTGAATGTTATGTTGGCTTTAATTTTTAATTTATTTCAGTTTATTAAAGTGAAAAGTGGCAAAACTAAGTGCACGGACTTCGCCTTGGAACAGTGTTTGAGAAGTTTTGTGAATAATGAATGAATGAATAACATTATAAGACGGTGTTTGAGTGTTAATAAGGAAAGACGGGACGCGTTTCGTGACATGTACTTAATATAAAATTGGGTCGAGCCATCAGTCACGGAAGTGGCATGCACTTACATGTAAATAAATACGTTGAAAGTTGAAGTTAACCATAATATTATATGTTGCAATGAACATGTTTTAAAGCATATAAAAGTGGTGGATGAGGCTGAAATACAAAAGCTTGGCGCATAAACAAACATACCTACTAACAGCACCCTTCAATAGAATTGACTCAGACTGGTAATCCGAGAGATGTGAGCATACAATACGGCGAGGACACAAGTACAGCGAGTACACGACTGAGACTCGGCTAAAAGCAGCTGTTTGCAAATAAATAGCTGCTTTTAAAAGCAATAGTTTTTCTCGTTGTTGCAAGAAGGTTTTAAGTGATCGATGTATCTTGTGTTGTTTCATTTGTTGTTTAATATAATGGACTGTTGACGGTTTTCTGTATACTCTAAGTGCTTTGATATTATGTTGAAATGAGTTAAACGGAGCTGCGTCAATTGACATTATTTTGCTGATTATCGCTGTCACTGTTTTTTTCAGAAATGTCTTTTTTCAGAGTTGACCAACTCTGAAAAAAGACAATTTTGTCTTTAACACTAAGGGATCATTTTACTAAAGTCACATTGCTTTCATCCGTGGAATAAATATTCATTTAATTTTAATAATTATATTTTAATAATTTTAATTATCGTTTAAGGAAATATTATGTCAAAAAATCTAAAATATCAAATAAATTTTGATTTTTGACAGTTAGGTACAAAAGTTTGTTCGAATTTACCTGACGTTGCTGAGTTTGACGGCATGGTTGGCGCAGTGAAAAGAAAGAAAAAAAGAAAGAAAAATGCGTTTATTGGCATTACAGCAAAAAAATACACCTTAAAAACTATAAATAACAGAAAACAATGGTTAAGCGATTGATTGCTGCGCTGCGTGTCGCGGGTTCGATTCCCGCACGGAACAAATATTTGTATGACCTACAAGTAGTTGTTCCGGGTTTGGCTGTTTGTGTATGTGAGTTTATTAAATGTTTGTATACGCACCCACAGTCCCACAACCCACAATACAGGAGAAATTCGTAGTTTGGGGCAACGTTTAAAAAAATAAAATAAAAAAAAAACCAACCACGCGACTGTACGATGTTATTCTCGTGGATGCATTGAGTAGGAGTATTACTTCACGATAATTGGAGTACGAAGTCAGTTCGGTGACATCGACTCAAAAACGGAATGGCCTAATACAAGAAAAAAACCTTAACGCTGTAGGCAGCGCGATAGTTTGCATGAAGTTTTGTTTCGCGTCGCGCTGGTCTGTGGGAGCCTTAAGATGGATAGCCTATTTCTTTAATGTCCTATACAGAGATAATCCACCATCACTTCTATAAAAGTTACGAGCAAATGCAATTCAACCAATAAAAGCACAGTTTTTTCACCCAAACAGATAAATTACAGTCACATATCAATTACAGTAACATCAGAGTACATTTTTACTGAACGTTTTCATTCACCGGATAGCTGTCCCGTGAGATAAGTTTAATTACAATCTGGTCATAAATTAACGGAACAAATTGCTGGACGATACTATCTCGCTTTATCTTAACATTTTTGTTAACCCGTCACAGTGGTTCATATATCAACGAGATACCAACCCCTGTTTGGTTAAGGGATTTCGGGTTCTGTACGGTTTAAATTGAAAAACAGGATGTAATTATAAAACCACAAGGGTTGGTAGGTATTTTAATTTACTTTTTTGTCTCTGTTAAAAGTGCACGGTGTATAATTTTATGGCCGTAGCCGGCTGGGTCCAAAAACACAATTTTTAAACACGTAACCGAATTTCGAGCAACTATGCAAGAGCATTTATTTCAAAGTGGCTACTGACAATGAGTTACGATAAGACTGAAGATTTACTACATGTATCAATCGCTTAACCTTTAAGTAGTTAATAAATTCATTTATTTATAATTACATTTACACAGACTTAAATACACTCAAGTTATCACCATATTTTATCTCTTTCTCAATACATACACAAACACATTCCCTCACATAGGTACTTTAACAGACACATCATAACATAAATTTTCTAGTAGTAAGTAGTTTTTCTTAATAATAATATACTGTGCTCGTCATACAACTACTGTTATATGTTCAAATTATAGGCGAGGACGCTGGCACACTAAACACAAGTTAAATCTTACTCTGGGTGCCAGAGTTCATCGAAAACACTTTATTTTAATTGTTACGCTGCATAGTGTTTAGCTAAGTGTTTATGTACAATGGAACACAATATTTTTTTTTTTTTAATGGTCTAATTACAGGCACTTTTGAATTGTCTAAAGGCCGGTCAGTCAGAAAGATGAAGCTAGTTGCCCATTCCAAAGTGAAGTAGGTAACTATGGAGAAGAACGGGCAAGAAAGTCCACGGACACTCTTTTAAATCAAAATATTGTTAAATACAAAATACAAAAACAACATCAAAGTATTGGTTACAAATCATTCATGTTGAAATTATACATGTGAGAACAATGTAGGTCGTACACGTTAAAAGCGTCCGTATAAAAAGATAAAATCAAAAAAATATATAAAAAAATTATAATAAGTTATAATAAGCCCCTACTGAAGGCGCCCGCTCACGAACATGACGCATGGATCAGCATGCTTAGAACTGCCAATTGAGGTATAAAAGTTGTCTATGGACAATTCAAATCAAATCAAATCAAAATCAAAAATATTTTTATTTCAAATAACATGGACACTTATGAAATGTCAAAAGCTAAGTGCACGGTTCCAATTGGTCGTTTCCTATGGAAAAGAGCCGGCAAGAAACTCCACGGTTACTGTTTAAAAAAAAATGGCTTTTATAATGTTTTGAAATTGAGGACAGCGTAGGCCCGTCAAAAGTACCAGGTAATTAACAAAATAGAAAATGGTCTACAGTCGTAAGCTTACAACGTCCTCACATTAACAAAAAAAACAATATCAAATATGATTAAAATAATTGGACAATGATACACTAACAATACACATTGTTTTATCAAAACTAATAATCATAACATCAGTGCACAAGAGACGCTAATCAAGATATTTTATTCGAAGTTACAAATAATTAGACATTCTTTGTAACGCTGATCAAAATATCCATTTCTCAAAGCTACGGAGCCCAAAAGAAACTCAACGCAAACTCGTGCTTGACTTTACAAGCCTGGAGTCACATAACTTTGAAAAATCGTTAGTCATTCATTACGTTTATCACCCCGGCCTAAATTAAGTCGAGAGATAGGAGAGCCCCTAATTCTAAAAGTCACGGATACTTTCCAAACAGGTATCGATCACCTAGCTAGGCCCCACACTTTTGGTTCCCGAGGCTTGACTTTTTTATCAAAGCGTCTTTGAGTCGATTTATTGGTCGAGTTTGTAACGAAATTGTACCTAATTTTAAGGCTAAGTAAGTTAGTCAAATAAATTAGCCTAGTTAAGTTTTTGTAGACTGTGACTAATGTTTACTTCTTTATCTACATGCATGCAGAACGCACTCCAATGTGAAGAAACATAAATCTGTTATCATCATACCTCGCTTCAAAAACTCAGCGAAAATCGCGGAAAAAAAGTCCAAAATATAAAAGAGGAACCGATTCGTCTGTCTCAAATTATCCATAAAAGCGATATCGAGTCACCCTCATGTTGTCCCCTTCGGAGGTCGTAACTAACGAACGAATGGCTTTCAAATGAGGGCCGGGAGCTAAGACACGGTCTACCGTGAGGGGCCGCACATCTGTCAGACCCTCCCTTCAAACGGCTACTTTAATACAACTCTTCGGCCCTTCTAACCGCCTGGTAGCTCGCAGAGTGCGCGCCAAACGTGTAACCTTTGACCTCGCTGTTTAAATCTCTGCATGATTTTTAAGTACGATACGGTGCGGTTAGCTGGAAAAGAATAGCTTCATTATATGTGATCCTGGTAGGAAACTCTCATTACTTTTAAAAAAAAAACGATAATTGCGAGTGCAAAAAAAATATTAGAATTTCGATAAGCATTATTCCGATTCGTTTCTTGGAAACAAAATTATTTTCAGAATGTTGTCCGTAACAAGAATTTGTATTTAAAATTATTCACTGTTTGATATTTCAATAAATTCGAAGTGTAAAATAGATTTCCAGGCAGGCAAATATTTCGACAAAATAAGAAATATTGAATCCAGCGTTATGACAAATGAGGCGTGAATTTCATTCTCATCTGGTTTTCGTGGAAAAACTTACGGCATGTAAACTGCAAAAATATTATGATGATTAAAAAATAACATGTGGATTTTAAAATCTCGAAATCAGTTGAAATCCTATTGAATTTAATAATCTAGTTTGGGCAAGCAATACAACAGCAATCTTGTTTTTGTTTGTTTAGGATTATTTAAACAAAAAAAGTAATGTATTTTCAACGATTCAAATCAGCACCCAAAACTAATATATAAAACCAAACAACAATAAGTAATATTATTTTCAGTAACAGAAACTTCTGCTAAACTTTCGATATAAATACAAAATAATATTACCTATATGAGGAGTTGAAAAACTAACCTAAAAAAGTCCGACCTTCTAGCCTATAGTCCTAGAGCGATAGCGTCTAGCCACTAGCCACCATCTTGCGCCAGACTTACTAACTTGTGATATTATATAATACGTTATTTATTGCGACTAATATAACTTACACAACTAATACGTACATAAACATATAAATTAAGTTATTTCAGTAACGAGTATAACGCTTATTAACTTATAGCAGTTTCAAGCTTCCTCACAATTACAATGGAACACTATTGATTTATTTCTATGGCAACATTGCCAACTATCTTTTTTTTTTCATTTTTTTTTTCCTTCTGGCTTTGCACGGTTTGTGCATTTAGCCAATGTCAAGTTTTAGTTCTTGTATAATATTGATGAAATGAATTATAAATGCATGATGATGATATCCCCGCCCACTCCCCTTGAGTTTCAGTAAAGATGTGGCACTTACTGAGTCCTCACGCGGACTTCTTGAGAGAACTTGAAGCGAAGTTGCACTGTTTTGTTTCATTTGCCTACACTAATGCACGTTCACAAACACTTAATGGTTAATAATCCACCATTATTGCACATTAATATTCGGCTAAACACAAATTTTGGAAAATTAAACAAACTGCTTGAACATGACGCTTCACTTTCCCGCCAAGAAGTCTCCAACTATCTTTGTTGCAAAAAACTGTTATCTACACATTCCCTTTTTACGAAGTGAGTTTTGAAAACGCCTGATTATCCCTTCGACTCATTTCTATTCCTCAACGCTATAAATAAATTTTTTTTATATGGCAACAAAAACCAACCGTTCTTTAGTTTCGTCCTTATCTTTACTCCTACGATCACCCAGTATCGATAAAATCAAGAAAGAATATCCATTATTATTTCCTGGACACCCTTTTTGCGCACTTTTTTGGGAAAAAAAAGCTTCCCTATGAGCGTAAATTATATGTTTATAACATTCACATTATCTCGCACAAAGGGTCGCGATCCTGGGGTGTGCGGCCGCTGCCCCACTCTCCCCTGACGTTAATTCTCGCCCGTATTTGTGCACTCCCGTATTGGTTTAGATTCTTTGCTCTTTGAAGAGAGAGGGACAAGTAGTTACTGTAGGAGTTGAATTTATTTCTTTAAAGCGCGGAGTTTTTATTTGTTTATGTCAAATGTCACGCTTGGAACTGTAGAGTGGGCAGAGTTTGTGAAAACAACAGCTGTGCATACACAACACGGTACCATGTCCAGCTTAAGAACTTTGAGGTTTCAAAAGTAAGAAGTTATTTAGTCGCGGGAAAAGGCGGGTGTAAATGAAACAAAATGTAATACACATCATAGAAATCAAAGACTGTTTAATTCCTAAATACGTTTTGATTAGTTTCCAAGTTATTCTCAACATTTTTTTTTGTATCAGAATCTTAATACAATTAGGATTCAGATGTGTTTAGTCATGAACTCATGAGATCATAAGATCACTCGAAAGCACTAAGAAAATGTTCTCTAAGCCCAAACCTACTAGCCCAAAACTTTTGCAATATAACCATCTCATAATGTTCTTCCAAAAGTTTATAATAATCAGAGAATGTTACATAATACGTGTCTGTATCACGAGTTCTCGACAAAATAGTACTACAAACTTAAATGGGAATTTCACAAAACTTATAACAATATGGCAACACATAATTTACTCGTCACAAACTCACAACATGGCAAACTTCACATCCTATACAGCCTCACACAATTAAAATTAAAAAAAAAACTATTCAGCCTGTGGAAAAAAAACAGAAAACCGTTTGATGTAGACATAATTTAAATAAAAAACCACAACTAACAGAGCGGGCTAATTATAATTTAATCAGTAGTTTACACAGACAGGGTCTTTGATCGGGGTGTTATTGTAATACCACGTGCAGTGAACACACGTGCCGGGCGCGTATTGTAAACACCGGTTACACGATAAATAACTGATTGGCGTAGTGCGTCGCGCATAATCGAATTATGAATCGAGTTTTTTTTTTTTTGTGGCCGATTGGGATGTAATTGGCGAGATTAAAAATAAAAGTGCGTAGACAAAATTTGAGAGTTTTATGAGTATTTGTTGTATATTTTGTTAACTTTTGGTCAAAGTTTCAAGGAAGAAGTGTTGAGTGTTATCAGTTAATGTCCCTGTACAATTTAAATGTAAGTACTTACGATATTTTTTTATAAATAAGTAATGATTAGGTACTTGAGCTATACGTGGGTGATAATCGTTCTTAAATTATAGCATTAGTACAGATGCAATATAGTATTATTCAGGGATAGACGATCCCTTGCAGCGTTAAAACAATAAATAAAATCTACAAGCCAATATTGTGAAAACTCCAAAAACATTATGCGAATCCCTATCTGGCAACACTGACCGATTAATCGAATAAAGCATCCAAACTTTGCAACTGGCTGAATGTCTGTCAAAGCAATACAAAAAAAAGTAAAAAAAAATGGACGCGCATAGAAATGAAGCGAAAAATTCCAAAAATGCCAAGTTCTCGCTCGTTACACGAAAGGTTTTTTATCGATGGCATCGGTGATTGCTTTTGAATATTTTACCGACCAAACGTATTATGTATTCACGTCATAAGCAAAGTAAATATTTGATGGGTATCTATCTTACAGAGTTATTAATATTATTGTTTGTGCGATGAGACTTCGGCAAATACTGCTTGTATTTTGTTAGTGTTAATATTGCAAGTAACTTTGGTGGGAGGTCGAAAAGTGCGAGCAAAAGTCACCTTACCAATTATACACGAACCATTAGTTTTCTAATCACTGTCCCATTAGGTACTTTCATGAGCTTTTTTCCTTGAATTTATTTTCATTGCTTGTAGAATTTTGAAATACGAATTCAGATTTTCAACGTTTGGATACACGCTAGAATGAAGCAGAATATGCTCATTAAAACTCCATTCAGTCTAATGTTGCAGTTGTATCCAAACGTACATATACGGAGAGTGCAGGAAGTTATCAAAATGTAATTAGAGAATATACAATACATCTGTTAAGCCATATAGGATGATATCGTATAAGCATCTCCGAAGTGTGTCTCGGCTCATTGTGTACAGCAACTATTATTAAATTAATAAATAATAATGTATCATTATTGCATAATAATCGGTTGAGATAGGTTTTATTACGATTAGTCACATTCAGGCACAAAATAGCTGCAACAAAACTCTTCCGGATTTAAAAATACTTGGCTCTATTTATAACCTATTCCAAAATTGTTTAAGTTTCAACTTAAAGAAAACTAATACAAATCGGTAACAATGATGAGTTTTCTAGCTTACAAAAACCGACTTTATCGCTATTGTCAAAACCGCAAAATTTAGAACAGATTGTCTGTTTTAAATAACCGTCATTTCCTATGAAATATTCACGAAATATCGTGAGGTGACTGTTCACAATCTTTTTGTAAATCGTATCGGGGTTATGCGGTTAATATAATGTTAATGAATTCCGTTTCCGATGTTAATTTTGGGTCGATCCGTATTAAAGTAGGTACTTTAAATTTTATCGCTGAGCTTAGTTACATTATTTAAAAAGTCCACTTGGACTTTTTAAATAATGTAACTAAGCTTATTTGAAAATAGTTCGGTTAATAATTTTGAAATGATACTAGGTACCTACTGGCTTAATTTTCCTGTAAGTTTCGTCATACTTTAATTTCACGCAATATCCCTCTTTCATTCAATGAAACCGAATAAGTTTTTTAATGTCACTGTTTACAGAACACACCCCCATTCAGCCACTCGCTATTCCACAGATTAAACTGTCAATTTTAGACTTGTATTTCTCTTTTTTTTCATCTAAGGAACCCTTCGTTGCGAGTAAACGGCCCGTAATTTAGGGTTCCACAGCTGCCGCGTGTGTAATGTTGATTGTATTGCGGGAGTACTTGCGTTGTAATCGAACACTTTACCCTTTTCATGTGGATTAGACGAATATATGAATTTTATTTACCATAAAAAAGCTGTTTGATTGCTCATTTACTTTTTGTGAGATTTAAACAAGAAGGAGGAGAAGGAGGTTAGTTAAAAATACTTTTTGCTCTCGGCTCTCAATGGTCTCACCTAATAAGTCTGTACTTATTGGGTGAGACCATTGAGAGTCGAGAGCAAAAAGTATTTTTTGATAATTCAACTAACCGATTATAAAGGTTTCTACATACCGGGGCGGGGCACAAAGGCACCGCTCGTCCCGCGACACGCGGGGCCTTTGTGCCGTGTCGCGTCGCGCGACAAGTCGCGCTTGTATGTAGAAGCCTTAAGACACACTTCATTTTAAACAGCAACAAAATAAGCTAGCCTAGGATACTGCGCGACGTAGCCTTAAACGAGCGTTACTCTTTACCATTTACATTTTTAAACTCTAACGATACCTGCCACGATAAATTCCTTGAGGCGTCCCTTTATTTTTGTTTAGACAATCGGGAGTAGCAATTAGCACGGGACCTGCCGCGGGACTTTCGTTACATTAATCCCGGACATAAATTGCGGCCGGAAATAAATTAAGTCGCGACTTAAACCGAGCACTTAGCGCCGGAATTAACCGACGCTTAATTGAAACTAGACGAGTAGAAAAAAGCCTCAGTGTTGCAGCTGATAAGCGAACCGGTAATCCTCTTCTAAACAAAGGATTTAACTTTAGTTTCCTACCTCAGGCTAGAAATAAAATATTGAACTGTGTTGTTTTTAACTCTGATTACAAGTTCTGGCGTAATCTCCGGGTTGTTTTTTAAGATGGAAATCTTTTGCAGTAAAAGTTGTAAAGATTTGTTTCTTTAATCCGACGGATGCTAAGGGTTGATGAAATTATTTCTTAAGGTTTTGCCGTCCACAAATCTTTTAATAGGAAACATTGTTGTTTATATTTGACGTAAACACAAATGTTTTAATCAAAGCTGTGAAGGAATTACTTAGTATTTGATTTTACTTGACTAACATTTTTGTATTAATTTACTCATAGAAAATATTTCAGAAAACAGAATTTCCTACATTATGTTTAATTTCCTAGACGTAAAGTGATGTCGAATCCTACAACATATATTAGGGTAAATATTTGCGTTTACCCCATTTCCTGTTACTATTTTCATTTAATTTAAACAGTGTAGATAGTGTCAATATTTGTGATTCGGTCGATATTAAGCAAAATATTTGTGAAACAGCTGCCGGTTGGTCACGTGGCTTTTAATACTAACCGTTTCGCACAATAATGGCATCAATTTCACAGAATTCCCCCATGGCCCACGGAACCCAAGAGACCCTAAATGAATATTCTATAGGATCAATACCGCCTGACAAAGTCACCGCGTGTGGAACTATTGTGACTACATCCGCCATGTTAGTTTTCACACGATGCGTCAACACTATTGTTAATACTTTTGTAGCAAATAGTAAAAGAAAATTAATGTTGGAAATACGTAGTTCACATATATTATTAATGATCGCGCCTTTTATGAAAGGGATATTGTTAATCCCGACCAAATCTTTATTATGGAAGCGCAATAGAGAAGTTGTATAAATATCCGACATACATTTTGCTGGCATATTATGTAATAGTTATTATAAGTAGGTACGTATTAACGTTGTTTCTCTATAATAACAACGTTGTTATCTCAGATGGACATGGCGGCCTACTTTTTATGTTTGTTAAACATTGCCCATTGCCGGGAGATTTCATAAGGTAGGTAGGTACGGGTTAAAAAATGTTAATAGTTTTGATGGATGATGTATGATTTGTTTCTACGCAGACTGTTTAAAACTAATGTATTTTATTATACAGGACTTCAAAACGCCAATTTTTTTTCATAACATTGTTTATATCACAATCCGAAGGATTTTGAAGGAAAATTTTAATGCATTGCTTCTTAGGTTTTAAAAGTCTGCTTGACATTGTATCGATGTATGCTCAAATACGTCAAAAACGCAATTAATGTAGTCGAATTTTCAAAATGAGAGGCATTGCTATTGTTTTAAGCAACCCTGCAGGTTTCATAAAAAAAACCCCTGATACATAAAAACCAAGATTTTTAAAATTTAATTTATTTATTTATATCAGACACAAGTGATCCATATTTTTGTTAGTATACATAGGAATTATGTTAGTGACCAAAGCTTCAAATGCACACTTAGACCTACTATTATAACTAAAATTAAATAACAGAAGTACATACTCACTTAAATAAAATTCTTAAATTCATTAAAATGTTTAATAATTAATTTTGAAAGCTATAGATCAATCGCGAAGTTCCCTAACTCTTTAGACAACCAGACAGGAGACCAGGCCCAGAGGAATAGCAACAACTCAAGGGCGAGGGGTCTTTTAAACAATGGTAGTATTTTCCTTAAGGTCACTGGTTCCGGCAGATGTAGAGGGGATCGGTATTCCCCCGGCGCCGACGGTCATGTGTACGAGTAGGTTGTAAATGTAGATATTTACAATGGAATGCATGTACTATTGTTAGCAAAAAAAGAAGAGCTCGTAGGTATATAATACAGCTGCACAGGTCGATCCACCTACGGTTGCCGGGGTTGGTCTGTGGATGGGTGACCATCTTTACATACCAAGACTCCTCCGTGTATCGGAAAGCACGTTAAGCCAGTCCTGGCTGTCATTCCCGGATCTTTGACAGTCGTTACGGGTCGTCAGAAGCTTGAAAGTCTGACAACCAGTCTTACCAATGGGTATCGTATTACCCAGTAACTGGGTTGTGGAGGTCAGATAGGCAGTCGCTCCTTGTAAAATACTGGTATTGAGCTACATCCGGTTAGACTGGAAGCTGCCCCAACACAGTTGGGAAAGGCGGGCAGATTGATTGGTTAGCAAAAAAATCGCTGAATAAAATATCCTTTGCAGAACACCCAAACCCAGTCTTTCAGTGAAAAGCTATGGATGAAAACCGCTGTAAACTCATGAATCTTACTGATCTAGTGAGCAGATTATTTTTAGTTAGGTACTTTAAGACGCAGATATATGCCAGTGACCTTGAGTGGTTAGCTTGCAAGCGTGTTCTGTACTGAGCTCACGCAACGCGTCGTACGTTAAGCCAGTAATAGGACTCGCCCGTTAAGGAGCGCTGTCCCCAATTTGACGCATTTTTAATTTATTATACACAAACCAAAAGGTATATTAATAAAACGCGTATACTAAAAGATCAATAATTAAATTATCTTTAAATTGGTGAAGGTTTCAGAAATATACACTTGGTAGATTTTGCGCCATTCTCAGTTTTTTATCCGCGTTAGACATAACTTTATAAATTTATTTCACTATGTAATATAAACATAATTTAAAATATTCACATATTAAGTTATTAAGAAAATGCTCTTATTTAACATATATTTTTTTCAAATCATTAACACTACTCGTTTAGACGTGATCTTCAGGATAAAATCATTAAAAGTCGGTTATCGTCGCCTTAATATTATTAAGGTCAGTTTCTCAGTGAAGTGAAAGTTGATGGAAGTTGAAGAGAGTTATGTAGCTTCTTTTTCTATCTTTTCGGAATCACTTCTTACTATAGTCCGCGCGCAACAGATAGTCACCGCCTTTTTTTTTGTAACGGTGTGGACATCCTCATGGATGTCCTCCGCCCCGGGGTGAACTTCTACTGACTAAAACCACCCCGTGTTCGATCGCACACTTACATCGGAGGCTACGGGGGCACATAAGCACTCTTCAACGCAGCCCCCGACTGGTGCCGGCCCACCTTTGCGAGCCCCGTCTGGTCAAGCGGGGGGAGTGAGGTGTTTGACTCCCCCCGCGACGTCTAAGAGGGGCGCGCGTGGCACATTACGCGCCACCACCTCGGGTCTTGTATAATTGGGGGCGGCGGACTTTTCCGAGTTCGCCGCCTCTGGACCCATTTAGGGGGGCCGGAATAGGGCATTATTTGCCCTCTGCCGTCGCCTGGTGCGCCTGCTGCGGGCTCGGAGATCACTCGAAATCTCCCAGTCCCTTTCCGCTGCCTCCTTTGCGACATGACATTTTCGAAGAAGGAGATCACCGCGTCCCAGGACGTAGCTAGTCACCGCCTGATGTATGTGAACGGTGAGACAGGTATGGGCCCCTATTAAGACGATTGGCAGACTGAGTTAGCTTCACCTCGACCCGTCTCAAATACCTCAAGCGGTGATTAGCAGTTGCGCGCAGACTATAAGAAGTTAGAAGTACTAACATAAAACTTGGCATCACATAAGATAGATTGAACCGGTCGAAGTGGTGGTGGCTTATGTCCAGCAGTGGACGGTTTTTTGGCTGAAATGATGATGATAATAGATTGTGGAAGGTAACATAGGTACAAGCTCTTCCTAAAAGTTACTCTCATAATACTTCCCTGAAACTATAGATCCGTTTCAAATGTCTCAGTAAACGCTCCTCATGTTCGTGATAGTTTAAGCTTCCTCGCTCCGGGTTGCATTATCCTCCTGCTTCATTATTCTTTCCCGACATTTTCCGCATGTCGCCACCAGATATCCGTACAGAACGTCTGCTAAAACAGCACAACAAACAATACAGGACTCAGGCAAAGCGCACTTCGCTCGGCATCGGTTGTTTCGCACATAGCCCGGGCAAAATGCGTTCCCGATGTCTGCCCGGGACATCGGCCGTTTAACTTAATTGTCGCCTAGCATTATCTTATCGGGAGCAAAGGGTTTATTTATTTTTATGTCGTCGACGTATCGCGGAAGAGGTCCAGCCTTTATCCCGAAATTGTCGTTTTTATGGTTACTGCCTTTTTATTTTGGCTTTATATATTTTTTTATAATATTAATATGATACTGCCTCGTTCATTACTGCCTCCCTTTTGTAGTAGTTGAAAATAAGTTTTCCATTTTTAAAGGTCAGTTCAAATTAACACGCTAGAATGGATTCGGAGAAAACCCTGAATTATTAACAACAAAAGTGCTTAAAACCTAAAATTGCGTCAGATTATAAATATGAACTACAAAAGAAGAAGAGTAACCACCTACGCAATGAAAATGTTGAGTCTATTATGTAGACTATAATAAAATAGTTTAATTAACTCATGGAAATATGAATGCGTAAGTAGTTAAAACAAATTCTGATAACGCCTCTATCACACTAAACTAAATTTATATTACCTAAAACAACTCAACCGAAAAATAAATTAATTACTACAAATTCTCCAACATAACTTCGTTGGCTAATTCACACATTTTCTAAAGGATAAACAGGTTAAAATGTGAAACAATTGTAAATTAAAATTACAACATGTTTTATAGCAGTAACTAGAGCTCGGCTAGCCGGCAGTGCGTGAAGCGATGCTGACTGTTCACTGCAAGCGAAGCGAATATTTATTGCACAGCTATAAAATATGTCACACAGTATAGTCGGTGTAAATTAAATTGAGTAGGTTATGATGTCAGGTTATTTAGGTTATGTTTTACGCGCTTGTTTAATCAAATAGGGCTGTTTTCTAGACTAAATCGTAGTGTGGACAAGGCTTCTTTGTTTTCTTCTGATGTATATTCAGTACCTACAACCGTTTGTTTTTGTTTGCAAATATTTTTTTTAATAAAAAAAAAATTATACATTTCTTGGCGTAGTACGTTATATAGAATAGCAATTGAAGTAATCCGCAGTTTTACACCTTTTACATTATTTTCAATATTCACATACAAGTGCTGGCGCCAAACCACTCAGCGCTGCCGCTAGTTTCCCCCCAATACTGATGACCCATTGCAACATTTAAACTCAAAGCTTGAAGTGATTTTAAATCTACCTCGTATTGTATCATTAAGAAGAAATGCAGGCGGAGAGACTTTTAGAGTAAAAAGACATAAATCGAGGTTCAGCTCTCGCCTATTTCCTCCTCCAATATTGGACCAATTTAAAAGATATTTCTTATACTGAATAAGAAGGATATATACTTTGTCCCTATGTTTTTCTTTTTTTATTAATAGTTGGCAAATTTGTACAGTAGCCCTCTGTTGTCAGCGGTCTAAACAGGCAATATTGAGCATTTTCAGAGGGTTCCAGTTGTTATAAAGATAATGTATCATCAAAAAGGAAAACATAGGGACACAGTATATATCCTTCTTATTCAGTATAAGAAATATCTTTTAAATTGGTCCAATACGAGTATTGGAGGAGGAAATAGGCGAGAGCCGAACCTCGATTTATGACTTTTTACTCAAAAAGTCTCTCCGCCCGCATTTCCTCTTAATTCATTCGTTCCAACGAAAAACACATAAACATTCATAAAACTAAAACTCGCACAGGAAAACAAACTTTACAAAATAGGGTGGACGTACCCGTCGTCGGCGCCGCTATATTTATTATCCGATTATTACCACAAAACGCTTTCACATTACAGTGCCCCTCGGACGTGTTATTGCACAGTCCGGCAGCAGGGGCGCTCACCCTACCGCGTCATGTGAGACGTGAATAAATTCAATTAAAACCTAGTTGCCAGTTCGTTATTCGAATATTTTCGATGTGATTAAAAAAGTGAAGTTCTAAATCCTGAATTTTCGGTCTAGTGAAATTGAGTCGTGGTTAATCGGATTTTTTCTATGTCAAGTTGTAAATTTGGCATGATATTTTGCAAATAAATTGTAATCACTATAAATAAAAGACTATACAAATTTTCACAAATATACAACGTGTTTTTTTATATCCCATAACTCTAGGGTATGATTGAGGCCATATCAAAGAATCAACTGGCTTAATTATGAGTTATATTCCAATCCTTCGTTATTTTTTTTTTTCATTTTTCATACAAAATAATTCGGCAAAGTCACGATTATTAATGTAAAACACCCTTACGTGAAATATGACAACGTCGACAAGGTAGCTTTCCCTTCACTAGCTGCCGCCGGGAAGCCCCGATACTAACATACCTACATATTTTATTTTACTATTTATTTTATTACACTACTGCGAAGTTTGGCAACCTCGCAAAAGTAAAGATTCGTCATACTGGTGACAATTTTTGACCTAATTTAATTATGATTGATGATATCTCCGAAACGATGCATTTTTGGACCACCTATTCTAGGAGTTTTAGTATTATTTTTACCTACAGAATATAACCCTAGAGTTATGGGATATCAAAAAAAACAGGTTGTATATATTGCTAGTTGCTACACACTATGTAAATAAACCGTATCAGTAGGTATTTTGCATAATAACATGAAAAAATGAGCCGTCACTGGATGCCTGCAAGATGTGAAACATCGAATATATTTACACACTACTACATATAGACTGTATAGTGTCGACACATCGCCACGGCATGCGTCGCCCCGCTAGCAATTAGTTTTACGTGCGGCTATAGATGTTTCACATCAAAAAGTTGTCCATTCGATATCGTATAATAAAAACAAAAACTTAATACTCGCTAATAAACGCCAGACAACAACATACTATTATATTCATAAATATTCATTCATTCATTCAATACAGACTAAACGTCAAAATATTTCACAATTCCGCCGTCACTTTGTAAGCGAGAATAAAAGCGATGTTTACCTCAATTCCCAAAGACTCGGAAATAAATTCAATCATAGAAGTAACGTTGATGAAACGTAACGTCGATTCAATTCCATAATGGCGGACAATTTGACTCCTCCCGACCCACGTTTTCTGTCAGAATTTCGCCAAAAATGACGTAACAAAATGTAACTACAAACGTCTTGTCATGACGGTTGATTCGAATAACGTATTTTCGTTTCCTCTTTTCTTCCACTCAAAAGGGAAGTCTGAACTGAATTAATATCAGTTGTTTATGAAATGTCGACGGGAACAGACGTCTTAATGATCAGCGTTTGTCAGGATAATGGTTTTTGGACGACAAAGTGGTTTTGTCATGGGTTGTTAATTAATAATGTAAATATACAGGAAAATAGACGAAACATTTTAGAAATTCTCCATTATAGAGTTTCTCGATTTAAAAAACGTTTAAACTCAATTACATCTCTGGCCTATGAAGACTTAGCTTGAGTAAATTGGCACACTTAGTTAAGATCAAAGTGTGACCACATTTTTATTTAATCCAGTTCAATTATCAAAATAGATTACTTTGATGATCTTTTAATTGAAATATCTTCTCAAAATTTGAGTGGAATTGCGATTGCAATTCGTCTATAATTCACGAAGAATTGAACTAAGACTGTCAGCCAAATTAGTAGTTTAATTAAAAGCTCGTAATTCAAAACGACATGGTTTTTTTTTCAAATCCATATTTAACTCCAACGAATCATCAAAATAAGCCTTACTTTAAATATTAATTATGTGAATTTATTATATTCTATTCTTCACACTGGTTTTCTGCTTAGAGTAGACCATCGTAACTTCGCAGTTACCAATCCATCTTCAGCTGTAGAGGATTCAGGCAAATTAATGATAATACCCATTTCTGGGATCTGGCAAAATGTCCTTAGGCCCGCTTGTACCACAAATCATTAAATGCGTTTAGCGCTAAACACAATAATCCAAAACATATCTCTAGTCTCTGTCATCTTTAAACAATTCATTAGAATTCTTAAAAAATGATTCAGCGCTAAAATAATTTAGTGATTTGTGACTCAGACTTTACAATTTCTCTTCCGCGAAATCAATATCTCTAGACTGAATTTAGATTCTAAACTAACAAACCCCTTCCCAACGTTTTCCAGGGTCATAAAGAAGCCATGGCTCATGGCTTTCCATCGCGGAGTGGTTTACAATTAGCTAAGAATACGCCGCGACGCCGCCGCCGCTCGGCCAAACGATGTGCGCGGAATGGCGAACTGGAGCGTTATTCTGTAATTTATTAGTGTTGGCTATAGATTTTAGCTATATTTAGTTTTAGTCGAGTTTATTGTTAGTGGAGATGACTTGTTTATTGAGCTAACTAGTTAACAGCAAGTTAGAAAGACGCCAAACGCGAGCCTATTCAATTTAAAAAGAAAATAAGCAAATAATACCTACGTATAAATAAAGGAATGTATTTATAATCATAATTAAATTTAAGTAAAGATCAACGTCTGCATAACCATGTGTTTTGATGTTTAAACGTATCTTAACTTTAAGCAACGTGTATCTTACCTGGTATGGCTACATAGGTTATCAAAATCAATTTCGCAATCTTAAGGCCTATTCACATATAAGTGATATCGCTGTTGCGCTCGGTAGCGATACTCGTCCAAACTGACTAACCGGGGGCTGCAGCCTCGACATAGATAGCAATCGCTTTACGACTGAATTCGGTCGCAAAGTCATAATGGGGTCTCTAGACGGTCAAAATTGCTTGACAAGATTATGATTTTATCGAGCTGTCAAGCAATCTTGACTGTGTAGGTACCCCATTAGGATTTTGCAACCGAATTCGGTCGTAAAGCGATCGCTATCTATGTCGAGACTGCAGGCCCTGAAGGCGGACAGGGCCTAGACAAAGTAACATTCGATTAGCGATGACGCTAGTAGAAAAGCCAAAAAATATATGGGGTTGATCTATGCTATCGAAATGTCACGCAATCATAAGGCAACGAATAGAAACTAGCTAGACAATGTTATCATAATTCGATTCAATGAAACGAATCGACAGCGTCGAACGATAACTTCCATAGAGATAGCATAGCCAAGTGGCACTTTTTGACAAGCGTTATCGCTAGTTTTCGATTTGTATGAAGGAATTCGTAACGAAAACTAGCGATAACGCTTGTCAAAAAGTGAAATAACGATAGCGATTGTAGAAATAGAATCGCTCCGAAGCGAATGCCATTTGTCTAGGACTCTAGGCCCTTAGTATCGCTACCGAACGTGACAGTGATATCGCTTGTATCTGAATAGGCTTTTAGACTGACTCATGTTTCAATACTAGCCTGGAATGTAAAGTCTAATAATCAGGAATTTACATACGGCTCCCACTGCGATAAAATGCCCAATAATTATAGTTCGATAGAAATGCACGCACTTGAAATTTTCTTTTACAACTCTCCATAAACGCTACAGACTGCAGTGAAGTTGTTTCTATAATTACCGCTTGTCTTACACCAAGAACTTACAAGACAGTAATATATGGGCAATTAATTTTACAACGGTAGCAATCAGTATGTTTTATTGCGACAAGACCGATTCAAGATGGCGGCTTGAAACTTGTCTGACGTCTGACAGTCAACAATTTTTATTAGCGCAATGACAGCTACATTAATTTCTTAATTACAAGTAATATGTTGAATTCTTATGTTAATTTGTTCATTAGTTGCCTCTTTAGTTGTGAACTAATTGTATTTTTATGTGTTTTATTGAAGGAATGACGAAATTTTTAATTGCTGTGTCGCCGCTCTTTTGGTCGCATACATCATTTTTATAGATTTTACGTAATACACGTTTTAAAGGGCATGCGGACAGGCGCGACGCGACACAATTTCTATGAAAACTTCATGGAAAGTGTCGCGATGCCTGTCGCGTCCGCGTTATCGCTCCAGTCTGCACGGGCTTTAACGAAAACTATAATTCTCCGAATGTTGACATTATACAAATTGGACTAAAGAATTCTTTATTTCTGAACGTCAATCGAATTAACTAAGTCTACTTCACGTTCTCTACATCTTTCTAGTCATATTCTTGAAATAAACGTATTTTTCAGTAAAAAAATATATAATTGTTGCTACAGATAGAAGTTTCAAACCTATTCCCCTAATTTTTTGTTCCATTGGCTATATGGTAAGCAAAGAGACGGCTTGCATTCAGCCTAAAAACGGAAAAAAAAACTTTTTTACAAATCACTGCACGTACAAAGCAGAACTTTTTACGAATCTTATTCATCGTGGATCTTTTGGAAAATATTCGGGTTCCGAATTTAGGAATATCAGAATAGGGGCCATCCGGCCGACTTGGCACCTTCGTTAGCCGGGCTTCGGAGCCGTCTTAAGGGGATAGGTACGACCAGTCGGGAGAAAAATACAGATACCGATGAACTGTACCCTGTAGTGTCTGGGATTATTTCTTAGGATTTTTCAGTTTCGGATATCGTATCTAATGTTGTGATGATGGTGAAGGGTTTCAGATAAGCTTGTAAAATATTTTATAATTTAGGTATTTTAAAGCTTTAGTCAACTTTTTTACTTTTTATGAATATATTATAGACCGCTGCTACCGTTATCATACCTATTGAAAGGGTTTTTTTAATTCGAATAATCTGCATTGAAAATGTAAAATTGTGAATATCGAAGTTCATCTTTCGGCGACATCAAATTCTTCCGCTTATTAAAATTTTTTTTTTAAGAAAACGCACACTTCAATGTAAACCCCACTCATTCAGCCATTGTGTTCAAGATTTCAAAAATCGAAATGAGCGCTCGAAACTCGAACGCGTTCGGAACTTACATCAAAAGTCCATTTCGGGCGATACGTCTTGGAACCGACCAACTATCGAGATTCGAACGTCTCCACCTTTTGAAATTCAACGATATTTTAATGGCCACTATCGGGCTGGGTCGATTGATTTCTTCTTTTCCTTTTTTTTTTCAAGTTCCGCTCCTGAGCTTTGACATAGCCCGATATTGCTTCGAAGCCCGACTTTTTATTTACGGTTCAAATGGTAAATAGACTTCAGTGTTTACACCAAAAGGTTTTGATTTTTAACTAAGAGTTTATTTAACTTATTGATTGAACTTTCAATGATGTTTTCCGCTTTACGCTTTGATTAAGATTTACAGAGAAAGTTAATTAATACCTGAAGCTTATTAACTGTTCTCACAGCATTCATTGAAACAGCTTACGAAGCCAACAATGTTATCTTGACCGACATCGTTCGTTAATAATTCATAGACGTTAGAGCTTCTTCACACGTACCACAGCTACACCACGTTGCAACGACAAAATGCTGTCAAGCAGTGGTTACGTGTGAATAGTTTCGCTGCAGCTTTTTGTAGTTGCGTTGGGGTACCGACAAAATGTCGATGTGGTTGCGTTGGCGCCAGTAGTTGCGATGCGGTTACGTGGTGTGCAGACACAGTTCGACTCCGGTTTTCCTTGACCTCGTTGTGTTTGCGATGTGGTCGGCCACTAGTTCGCAGTGTCGCTGGTGGTTGAGTTGTGGTTGCGGTCGATAACAACTGCAAAATGTGGTACGTGTGAATAGTCCTATTCATTTTGAATACGAAATATACGCCCGGCCACGTGGTGTGCTTGAGGTGTGGTTGTGGTCGTGGTGTGGTTGTGGTACGTGTGAAGAAGCCCTTACTCCGTACTCGATCCTTTGAGTCTTATCCCTTGGAATCGGTTTACTGTAGTCTACAATAACAAAATTGAATAACAAACACCATCATTGCCAAACAAGCATATATCCTCACAGATCAATCCAAGCGATTTTGGCCCTAAAACCAATACGTTTTGGATGACTTTCGCGTGGACAAATCGTAGTTGTTAACAATGTCATTTCGAGTACGTTATGTTAGTATACCACTCTGCGCCGCAATGAATTTCAGCTTCAAAATGATTTGTTATAGCAATACAAATATATTTACTACCGACCAATTTAAATAGACCTGGTGTAACATAAATAGTTAATATAACTGTGTGTCAATATTAATTTGTCGTGTTTACATAATATTTGTTTAAGTTAGGACTGATTGGGAAGCGGTGGCTTTTAAATAATGTTATTGTTGCGTCATAAAGCTTGTTTAATATCGCTTTCCGAGTCTCTGAACACGGTTTTATAGAGAACTGAAACGAGTAAGGTATTGGAAATGTTTATTTTATAACAAAAAATAACGGAGGAAGAAAATATACAGAATAAAGGCTCTTACAGACTTACGCGATATCGCGGGCGTGACAGGCAGTGACATAGAAATTGTGCTACTAGTGTCGCGTCATGCCCCCGATATCGCACCAGTCTGTACGAGCCTTAACGGTATCAACATCATCTTTGTTTCTTTTATTTAATAGTGGTTTCAAAGTCAAATTATTTATTTCAAATAGGAATAAAAGGCACTTTTGAACGTCAAAATTTACAAAAAAATTGAATTAATTCTAGTCGCCCCTTCCAAAAGGTAGTTTCGTATGGAGAAGAATGGGCAAGAAACTCCACAATTACTCTTTTTAAAAATGTTTTAAGTACAATATTTCGTTTAAGTACATTAATTATATAAATATATGTGAAGACGATACCTCGTCTCATAAATACCGCATTAGGTTAAAATAATTAAAAATGAAGCAATGACATATAATTTAATTGTGAGATAGGTTTCCACTGTACCGTAGGTTTAAAAAACAAACAATTTTATTTTTATTCTTTCAAAAGTCCCTCCTCGTTGGTCCAGTGGTCGCAAACGCTACTACAGAACATGAGGTCCTGGGTTCGATTCCCAGGTCGGGCAAAGTGTTATTGGGTTTTTCCCTCTGGAATTTATCAGTAGCAGCCCGGAGTCTGGATTCGTGCCCGGTTGATGGCAATAGGCTCGCCCCCTATTACATGGGACTTAAATATAACTGACAAATGTGGGTGTAC
Organism: Tiliacea aurago; assembly: GCA_948098905.1. NCBI lineage: Eukaryota > Metazoa > Arthropoda > Insecta > Lepidoptera > Noctuidae > Tiliacea > Tiliacea aurago. The sequence continues at coordinate 24,908,267 of OX402581.1, read as the reverse complement.
TATAGATAGGTACACCTCTGCCTGACCCTTCAAGGATTACAGTCGTGATGTTATGTTATGTTTCGAAAGTCCCTGTAGGTGAGTAAATGAAATAAATGATTTTTCTTAGACTAAAGATGACCCTTTTTAGGGTTCCGTAGTAAACAAGGAACCCTTATAGTTTCGCCATGTCCGTCTGTCTGTCTGTCTGTCTGTCCGTCCGTCCGTCTGTCCCCAGCTTAGCTCAGAGACGCTTAGTCCTAGAAAGCTGTAATTTGGCATGGGTATACATATTAATCATGCCAAAAAAATGGTAAAATAAAATTATGAAAAACATTTTTTTTTAGGGTACCTCCCTTACACGTGAAATGGGGATGATTTTTTTTTTCTCGTCTATTCCATAGTGTGGGGTATCGTTGGATAGGGCGTTCAAAAATATTGAGGGTTTGTCAAAACCATTTTTCAATTCAGCGATCCGTTTGCGTAATATTAAGCTTTAAAGTGCTATTTTTTGTTAGAGTCAAGTGTCCCTCCCCCCTGCCAGCTAAATGGTTGGTTTTGGATATGTGAAAAAATTCATGGCAATAGTATATATAACGAAATTAAAAGGAAAACTATCACAGCTAAGTAGGCTTCACAAGTTAACGAGTAATAGTCGACCAACTTAAATTTGCAGTTGGAGAATTGACCGTAACGTATATCGATGTATGGGAGAGCATGTTTTTCAACTACAATGTTAAGTTTGTTTTTGGGATAAATTCATCCCAACTACGGAACCCTTCATTGTGCGTGGTCCGACATGCACTTGGCCGGTTTTTCTGCCTTGGGGCTGGACAAACAGAAAAGACGTAAGACAAGGACGCGTCGCAGACGCGGCGCTTTTCAATAGTTTTTCATACAAAATGTATAGAAGCGTTGCGACACAAAATAAACAGAAAAGACAGGGCGCGGACGAGACGCGGTCACAGGCACATACGTCTGCGACGCGACCTCGTCTTACGTATTTTCTGTGTGTCCCGCCCCCTACAACTGCTCTACCTAACCACCACTCAATCAACTCAGCCTATAGCAGTCTGTGCTGGACATAGGCCTCTCCCAGGCTGCGCCACAACACCCTGTCCTCCGCCTTCCGCATCCAGTCTGTCTGCGCCACCTTTTTAAGGTCGTCGGTCCATCTAGCTGGGGGGCGTCCCACACTACGCTTGCCAATACGCGGTCTCCACTCCAGGACTCGTCTGCTCCACCGGCCATCGGTCCTTCGACAAACATGGCCAGCCCACTGCCGCTTCAGCTTGCTTACTCTGCGGGCTATGTCGGTAACACCGGTTCTCTTCCGGATAACTTCAGCTTCACTTAGCACGCTGAGTGACCATGAATTTGTGGTCCAGCCCGACTAACCGAACTACTATGGCTTGTGTATTCGCTATAAACCTTAATTCTATAGTAGTTGGCCATAGATATTTCGATATCGTCGGCTTATATTAAATCCAAAATGCGAAATGCTCTATTAGAATGGTGTTGTTCATATAATATGGGCCCCGCGGACTATTAGCTGTCATTAGCAGGGTACCTGCCGTAATTTGTTAATTGAACTGACAATGCAAACAATACACTCGTCCTATCCCAAATTCAATGGAGCTGGGTAGAGTTAGTGGGGTTTTTTGCTGTCCGAAAATTGTATTTGGGTTGAAATCGGCTTAATGGTAAGGTATTTTAGTTTTAATAATGATATCTCTTTATCACAAGAAAAATAAAACTTTATCCTGAAATATCTGGAAAAATATATTATGTAAATATGGTGGAATAAATTCACTTAGATGTATCGAAGTTATATAGTTAAGAGTTTATTCCACCATATTTACATAATATTTTTTTTTTTTATAATTTTATTTTTCTTGTGCTATAGACTAGAGATATCATTATTAAAACTAAAATACCTTATATACATATATATACATGCATGAACCCTGAAAACATTCACTCCTTTTTTCAGGCAGTCGTATATAAAATAGTATGATATTATGTATTTTTAAAACCCCTTTTTTGAAAATAGTAAAAATGTGACTAAACGACTTTTTGTACCACGAGGACGAAGGCTTGACAGGTTTCAAACTTGTAACAGTATTACTAAAATATTAAAACAGTTTCATCCAACCCATTTTATCAGTAAGTACATAAAAATAACACCATGAAACCGCTGTACAAACATCTAAGCGCTCCTCAATCGCACTACATCAATATTTACCGTGGCAACACTAACATCATCCTCTATGCAAATGTTCTCGAGTCCTCCATAAACAAAGGTATTGTCGACAGAGATTAACTTTCCGTTAATGACACCGTTACATGCACCCTCCAGACCCGAGCAAACCCGAGTCTATCCGAATATAACCGAGAACAGCCGAGTCTAGCCGACTCCTTCGTATATTTGCTAACATAAGGAGTGCGTATCCAGACTGTTTGGATTAGAGCCTGTACTCGTAAAGTAGGATGTTAATATTAGAAAGTTTGTAGTATGCTGTTAATTAAACTAAGTGTCTCAACGCTAAAATTAATCTAAAACCTTAAACAAACTGTATGCCAAATAAAAAAGTGCCTTTAAAGCCAGTGATATAAATAAGAAACAAAAAAATATCAAACAAAAATGTTTAAACAGAAGCTACAGTTCCGAATTCAAACAAGCCAATTGGTCTTAAAAAACAGCTACCAAAAACACATTTGAACATCGAACAAAACAAAACTCAATAAGCACAGGCGCCATTGATCATTCGGTAACGCACGGAACAGTTTACGAAAGTTTCCAATTTTCGCTAACAACCCGCGAAGAGACTGGCCGGTTAGTTCATTATTTTCCAAATTTGTACGTGAGGGTTTCCTTTTCTGTTTCGTAACTTGATGTATGATTAAAGTTTTTGTCCTTGGCTCGTTTTCTCTTTTTCTGTAGTGTAATTTGGCGCGAAATTCTCGTTCGAGCACAGATTAAAAATAATCTACTACGCAGGTTAAGTGAGTTCAAGAAGTTTTATTATCTGTGAAATTGTGGGGCGTGTTCTGATTTTGTAGATTATGTTACATCAATTTTATTAAGCTTTCGGATGATTATTTTAATAACCAAAATAATTATATTTGTTCGCGAATTGGATTACTGCTCATGTTGAACATATTATCGCTAATTTAACGGTTGAATGAGCTTAATAGAGACAAATTGTCGCTCTTTAATTACAGATTAATAATATGCTATTTATTTCAGGAGTTTAAAATAACATAGGGAAAAGCACGTTTATTCAGCAACTTTTAAAGCATTCCATTCAAAATTCATGGCACAGTTCAGCTTTAATTTTCTAAACAAAAGGAAAGCTCCTTCGCAAGTAAAATTCGTCGCGTAATCAACCGAACCCCTTCCAGTCAACATTTACCTGTCCTTTCTCTTAATATTTTAATATTCCAGTACATTAATAACAATTAACGCTCTCTCGCCTTCAATAATTCAATCTTTGCCTTCGGAGTCAAGTTAGAGAGAATTAAAACATTTCCACCATTGCCCTCGGGGAGTTTAAAGGGAAAATTTTGAAGGCGTTATGAAAATTGACGTTATCTATTTTTGTATTTACTTTAAATTAATTTCGCTGGGAAACTGGGTCGGGAATAAGTTCTCTTTGACTATGCATATTGTAGTAACTAAATGGCATTGTGTTTTATGCTGTAACAGTGTAACTAAAGTGGTATGGGTTTTTAAATATCGATAGCAATTTGGTATTGAAGACTTTTAACATTTCAAAATACATAGCAAATATTAAACAACATTTCTGAATAAATTTCAAAATATAAACTTAACAAAAACAATTTTTTGAACTGAAATCCGATCCACACACATCACATATCGAAAAAAAAAACAACAGCGTAGTTAGTTGTATACAGTAAAGGCGCAGTATTAAATTAGGTAGCACTTTAGTGCTCTTGTGTTCAGCTCTTGACGCCTATGCTCGTAAACTAATGTTATTCGGCGTATAACGCGCCTTGGGAGACCTCCAGGCAGCTTCACGGCTTCGGGTATAAATTTTTCATGAACCAAGGACGGCCGAGTGATTGAAAAAAGCCTTCCGCGATATTGGTACTCATTGACGGGGCGTTGCGATCTGAGTCAACCAAGATGGAATTGGTTTTTGATGTTTGCAAGTTGAAATGCAATGGGCATTTTATCGTGATATCAGTTTGGGCTGGCATTTCATTTTTCAATTGGTTTTTTTGTGAATTGTTTATCGCCTTAATAACACAAATGTTAACTAAAATTGTGGGTTTCTGTGAAAATAATCAAATTCAAATGAAAAACAGCACGTTTTTTATTTAGATTTTGTACAGTTGTCTTTATTTAATTATTCCGAGTCTTAATAACTTTTGACTGGTCCGTAATTAATTGCTTTTTGTAACAAGCCAAACAATTTAGCACTATACTCCGTTTGAAATAAGATTAGACAATTAAATAAACCTTCTTTACAGTCCGTTCAACTGATTTTGACTTCTATTGCGTTGGTGGCATGACAAATGGCAGCTGTAATAAACAGTTGGTATTGTAACTACGTTTTTGCTTTTAATGCCATACTTATGCCTAAGGAATAGAACTCAAAATTGGTTGAACGGACTGTAAACAAGTTTATTTAAATGTCTAATCTTATTTCAAATGGAGCATAGGTAGGTAGGAACATTAATTGGTCTTCAGAACCAACGCTTAACTTTATACTTACAAAAATCACTAATACCGGCCCACCACTCTACCACGTCCACCGTTAATTCGCCATCATTAACTATGTCCTTTCACGTATTTTCAATTAAAATTCCTGTGACAAAGTCTCTCAAGGTATAATTCTCAGCATATTAAGGCAATCTTGGCTGAGGATGGGCCAACCCGCCCTGTATCGCCGCCAGCCATCAGCATAATTGATAGTCGAGGAAAGGGGGATGGGAGGAACCCATCCTCCCAAGGTTAAGCAACCTGTGTTATCTCTGATGAAATGGTGACGCGTCCGTGAGATGCCGAGAATTCTTGTATTAAGGGGACGATAACTGACTTTTAATGATTTTATACTAAAGATCACGTCTAAACGAGTAGTTTTAATGATTTGAAAAAAATATATGATAAATTAGAGCATTTTCTCAATAACTTACTATGTGAATATTTTAGATTATGTTTATATTACATAGTGAAATTAATTTGTAAAGTTATGTCTAACTCGGATAAAAAACTGAGAATGGCGCAAAACCTACCATGCGTATTTTTGTGAAACCTTCACCAATTTAAAGCTGCTGCTAAAACTAATTTCGATAACACACATAAAACTTACATTACAATATTATTATTATACTTAGGTACGCATCATGCTTCCAAAATAATTTAAAAACTCCTCGTACACAAGAGCGATTAATTAAAACAAGTCTTAGGAGACTTAAAAACTCTTCTTAGTAAAACACAAAAATATTAAATTTTGTTTCTGATTAACAATGCAGATGCTTTCAGAAAGTTTGATGTTTGTTTTAATTTTATTCCACTTAGGCACTAGGTACAACGTCTGAAATAATTCAATTTAAATTTTCCACAAACAGGACAGCGTGAAATTGCTTTAATCTTTACTACGTAGTGTTTTGTCAATTTTGTGGAATTGTTGTCATTTTACTCATTTATAAAGTATGTCGCGTATCGGCAAGCGTAGTGTGGGACGCCCCTCACCTAGATGGACCGATGACCTTAAAAAGGTGGCTGGGGCAGACTGGATGCGGAAGGCGAAGAACAGGGTGTTGTGGCGCAGCCTGGGAGAGGCCTATGTCCAGCAGTGGACTGCTATAGGCTGAGTTGATTGATAAAGTATGTCTCGGAACTTCAGGGATAAAATCTAAGGACCAAGTACAGTACCAATTTGAAGCAAAATTTCTGACAGCACGCGGATGTTGTCATAGCAGATAAGCTACAGTTAGCTCCTACACGCAATAACCCATTTAGGCAACATCCACTGATATCATCAACACATTAACAGACTTCATAGCGTGTCCAACACGATTACCCATCGAGTTAGCAGCCAAAACCAATAAAACATCAGAAACAGCATCAGCAACCACAATGTGCGCTACATAATTTCCATTAGCATTTAGTTATGAATCAATTTCGCTTTCCAACCCACGGGGGTTGGAGGTGTCCGGCTGTCCGGGGGTGTCGGCGTCCGGACTCCAACTGTCCGATTGAATAATCAATCAACAAAATGCAAATAAGGCTGGCAACAGGCGTTGGACTGCGGTCCTGTTTTTGGGCCCATCTTCAACCAAGATATTGTTTTGCAGATTCCGTTTATCTTGCGATTAAGTTTCCGTTTGTTCTGCGTGTTTGAGAAGTTTGCCTTTCCTGGCTATGATAGTTTTGGAGTTTGTATTTCTGAGTTTTGCGGAAGATTGAATGTTATTTTGGGATTTGAGTCTGGTGGTATTGGCAATTCTGACGATATACGAGTATTATAATACTTATTGTTGTACCTTAATGTTCATTTAGACAAGGCTCAATTGCGTTATCCGGAATAGATAAGTTTATGTAAAAATAGGTCTGCGGTCAAGTACATTTTCAGTTTTATGTTTAAGTAAGTTTATTTTTAATATTTCTCAATGTTTGTTGAGGTTTATTGGAAGGTCAATTTAGTCTAATCAATATTGACCTTAACAATTAGTTTTTCTTAAAAATAATCACGATTACCAAATATAATAAAACAAATAAATAAGATTCTTTCCCAGAATATCAGATTATTTCACAAAAACCAATATCATTCCGCCATCTCATCACAAAACGCTTTTACCGTTTAAAGGAGTCATCCAATATAATTTTCTAGGAAAAAAAATAACACTGAAATAATTTCATCCCATTTAAGTTTCAGTTCGAATAAAATTCAGGAGCTTATTACAATCTGTAATCTTATCAGGAGCAAAGCCATCCTACCATTTAGGATTTCAGTAAAGCCTATTTTGTGGAAACGGAAAAATCTGGCGCAATTACCGTCCGCCATGAGACAAGCATTTTGTGAGAATAAACCTATTAGAGTGGAGAACAAAGCGGCTGGATATTGGAACTTCGAGATGGGAGAGTGATTGAGAGATTCATACAAAGGCCTGTTATTGAACTAGATATTCAATGCTGGAATTTAAGCTTTCAATCAAAGTTGTACCTACTAAGAAGAGAAATATTTGATAAAGTTCAATATTTAGATATTTCCACATATCTATCTACATGCGTGTCCGTTTGATGCCGGACGTAAAGAATAGCTCCATCCCATTTCTTCCTGTGGGTGTCGTAAAAGGCGACTAAGGGACTTACTAGAGAATGGGCAGCAGCGTTCTCTATGCATTTTAACAACATACTGCGATCACCAACCCGCCTGCCAAGCGTGGCGATTATAACAAACCCCCCCTAGGGGAGGCCTATGTCCAGTAGTGGATGTCTTTTGGCTGAAATGATAATGATGATCTACATGCGATCACGCTTATTTCCTTCCGGGGTAGACAGAAATACAGATTTGCTTCTTTTCTTCTTTTATGTCAAGCAATAATTTTATTTAGATACATAACACTTCTCAGCTAAAACAATAAAGGCAACTTTTAAACTTTGAACCCAAGATTAGAAAATTCCTTTATTTCGGTCCTGATATACGCAAACCGTAACCTCATAGCCTATAGCAAGATTACCACGTTAACAAGTGTTAAAGAGTCTATTGTTAAGGTCTTAAAGGCGAGTATTGTTTAAAGTTCACTTAAAATCGGGCCGCTTATAATATCTTAAGCCGACACCTGGGATTTAATCGTACTGCTACTCTTTGTGTTGTACTCAATTGTTTCTTAGTAAGGACTTTTTCCGATCGGCGTTCTAATTTTGAAATGAGAAAAGAGATTCTCCAAATGATAATGGTACTTTAGAGGCTGAGTGTAGTGACATATCAATCTGTACATTTTGATTTATTTTCGTTGGATCCCATTTTTGAATCCCATTTTTTAGGTATTAACGATGGGGTTTGCTATTTCCATTGAATCACATGTTATAACAACATGTTTACTTTCCAGAAGAAAAGTGATTTACCTTTATCAAACACTAGCTTCTGCTCGCGACTTCGTCCGCGTCAAATTTATTACCACCCGACCCACCTCGTCGCATCGCATCGCCTGCCCCCGCACTACTACTACGTTTTCGCTTAGCGTTCTTTCCGACTTTTTTTTTAATCTTTTGTTTTTTTTACCCTTTTTTTTCTCTAAATTACGGCCGTTGTTCTTGCATAGAAAACTCTATAAGTATTAAGTATGCAGTTGATAGTTGATCGTAATGGCGTTAACTAAAGGCTCAACAGGCAGACGCGATGAGACTGCGTGACTGTGACGTGACTCTAATAGAACAATTTCTATAAAAACTTCATGGAAATTGTTGTTGTTGCCTTCACTTCCAATATAAATGTGGGTATTTAGATGATTATCGATTATAATAAAGAATAACCTATGCATATCATAAAGAACGTCAAATAATACCAAATTAAAATAATCCTTTAATTTCTTTACTATTATTACAGCCTAAACAATAGACTATTGAATATTAGAGTCCTCCTAGAATTATATATAATAGCAATCCGGGTAGTTGACCGCAAGACCATCCACCTAATATATCCACCAATCAATAATCCATTACCTTATAATAACATTTGCTTCGACAATCGAGAACGAGCATTACCTATGTAAGTCCACAGTAGAACCCAACGTACGTTTACCCGCTGTCGAAGTATGATGAATGGCTCTCGATAAGGTAAAGTATTAAGTGTAGTAAGCGCTGTGCACTGCGTGTGGTCCTCATAAACGTTTAGCAGTCATACTCATAACTGTTGCTGTTAAGCCAAGCTGTATGTTTTACGGTTGCAGATTTACGACAGTAAGGGACTGTAAAGGTAGATGAATATTGCCCAGGTATAGTGCAGCTCAAGTAACTTTTGTGAGAAAAATACTTAAAATAAATTAAGAAGAGTTTCCTTATTAGACAGAACAGTCTACCTTTGCCTTTAGTTAAAACAATAAAATCTGAGCAAATGAGGACCTTTCCAGAACGTTTATTGATATGGTACGTATCAGTGATTTGATTCAAAACATACTCGTATTAATTAACATTTGCTCCTCACTGAACTTTTACAATTTGATTTTCTCAATTGAACCTTAGATCCGGAGATACGCCAATACATAATTTAATTAAGGCGAGATAACGATACTCGGAATAAAAGACATTGTTTTAAAAAAAGGCAGTCATGGAGATTGCCGACGGAAGTAAAAACTTAAAAACTTGGAAAAAAATATATACAGCGTGCCGCTACAGAGTGGTGACATTAATTTAGCACACGTATACAGTTTTGCCTTTACGTTTTATGAAAATATTTTAACTAAACTAATTTTTTTTTTTTTTAATTTATTTACAATTTTCTGAAATAGTATCTTGGTGCAACCTGACTTAAAGAACTGAAGCACAGAGGTAATTAGCCGGGTTCATGGATCATAACATCGAATCAATGAAATTAAAACAAATAACGTGCAAGGAGTAGGCGAATTGAAGGAAAGAGAGAGCTTTTTTTTTTCAATTTATAATTATTTATTTTAATATACTTAATACACAACAAAAAAATTACATAAAATATTTAAAATAAAGTTTTTTTTTATGATTACTGGCCACTAGCCCTACCAGGGTGTCAAATTAATGTAGCCACTGTAGCGGCACGCTGTATATGCTTATACATGTACCTACACACGTCGCCAGTCTGGCGCAACACGTCACAATAGCATGTCAGTGACGCGTACCCATAAGTTTTTTCCCCTACCAAAATTCACTCCACGGGCTTATAGAAATTTTACTTCAAATAGAAAAATTGCTTAGCCTTTTTTGTCCCTCTGTGTACCTGTACATCCACCAACAAAAACCTAACCCCAAAATGCACTACCACGTTTCAAAATCCCATTAAATACGTAAATCACGACTCTTCAATCCGACCTTATCGCCAATTGTCCCAAATGTGGGTCAAAGCTATGCACAGCGACATGTGAGTTATCGCGAGACTCCGTAATGGCGTCGTTTGCGTGTTTTAATGCCCAAGTTCCACCATAACATAAGAATATGATGGAAACTTCTCGAATGTAGGTGAATGACGGGCAATACATTCGCGATATGTAGATGAGAGCAAGTATGTGACGTCAGTAAAGTTTTAAGGGTTGTTTTAACTTGACAGTCGAGTTATTGTCCTATTGAGTGTATTTCTGCTGGAAGAGTGAAACAATGTAGGTGCCAAATGTTAAAAATGTATTTAATTTAATGCCAAACCTTTTGGCGTGGGATTATAATATACAACCTTCATCGTAGTTTTGTCAATAAATTATTATATTAGTTAGTTAATTCGTCATTTAATTTAGTACCTAGTGTGAATAGTTAGTTATATTGTATACAACATTATTTTTAGTATATGCGAAACCTGAATATAGTTTGTTCAGAATAAGGAACTGAATCAACTTCAATCATTTTTACACCATGTTTTTTTTGTCCCAAAAATATTATATTTAAGTGTGATGAAAAATGTTATCACCATTTAATTACTTACAATACAAGCGCCGTACGGTAAGGTAGCTACTGCCAAATTATTATCAATGAGCGCAAGACAACCCTGGAGGCGCGGGGGCGCCGTTAGCATGTTTTTGTACAGACAACCCGGTAACATAACGACCTTATAACTTTGTGATTTTAAATGATACAGTTTTGAAATTTTGTACATAGATTCTTTACATAAAAATACTAGACACGTGTTTCGGGTTTCGCATATATTAAAAATAATGTTGTATAAGCATTTTAATGTAAATAAAACAATTATCTCAGATTCTTATATTAGTTAAAACGGAATTAGAGTAGCGAGATTACAACCGGAATAGAATTTAGGATATGTCTTTTGGTAGAAAATCCACCTACACAAAAATAACTTAATCAAATCGCGAGCCATAAATAAAATCACAATCTGTCCTCAAGGACGAACTCAAAACGCGGAAAGAAAAGAAAAATTAATAAAAGCATAATACTAACAAAATATGTCAGGATCAGAAGTCCATAATTCAGTTGTGGGACGTCGGCCGGAAACGGTGTAACCGCCGGGTCCGGTTGCTTTCAGTTCACTCGTTCGACAACGTCTTAGGGTTCAATTGGGGGTTTGGCGATAACCTTTTAGGGCTAAAGGTTGCATTTGGTGTGGCAATGGTTTTATTATCCTAAAATAAATTACCCTTGGGAATTATTTCATTACTAGCTGCGCCCCGCGGTTTCACCCGTGTAAGTGTCGATCCCGTGGGCATAAAGGGATAAAAAGTTGCCTATATGTTAATCCAGGGTGTCAGCTACCTCGATACAAAATTTTATCCTTTAAAATTGGTCCAGCCGTTTTTACGTGAAAGAGTAACAAACATCCATCCATCCATACTTACAAACTTTCGCGTTTATAATATTAGTAGGAGTAGGATTTTCAGTAGTTTGCTACAATTGTTTGGTAGTCTTCAAGTCACAAGTGGGTAGGTTACTTCAGTAATTGAGAATCACTTAAAAACAGGTGAGTCGTATCGTGATCCTATAAAAATTACACAAGTCATATTCACAATATCTCCAAATTCGTAGTAGGACAAATATTTGTGGCCTTACAAATATAATTAATACAGGAATTTGTTTTGACATTCAGGATATTTTTGCATGCGATTTGTATATTTAACAGTACACGGGGAAAATCCTTGTATGAAACGCGTTTATTTGTTTACCTATATCATTCTCAGAATAAAAACGTAACACCTTAATAACAATAAAACATCCATCGCTCATCCAAAAAACATCCACATAATCACCACGCTCCAATTTCTTATCCACATCCTCACAAGTGAAAATAAATATACGGAACACTGAATTATTTATGACAGTATACGCTTTCGATACTTTTTTCTAAGATGGCCGCCACGGAACCGGATGTCCCCGGCGAATCGTTCCGGAGGCGTTACGGCGACTATATAAATTACATGTTTCGATACATCAGAGAATTTGAAAAGTAAGAAAAATGTTTTTTTTTCGGGATGAAAGTATCAAGTGCGGGCTCAGACGGAGCTTTACAAGTGGAGGTGAATTCTTGAGTTATTTTATTGATGTGAACTTGAAAATAAGCCCCCATTTCTGATAAAATGTTTGCGCAAAATTAATCTAGGTTTAGAGAGGCCTTTGTTAAAGATATTTTGACTTCAAACGGTTTTCCAGTTGAATGAACATAAAATTAATAGAATGGTTTTAATAACACATTTTTTTCTAAAAGTTGATTTTAATAAGTTGATGGCAAGGTGATTGGATTATTTATAAACCGTCTAACGCAAAAAGATTAATAAGGTACCTACTTATGCAACCGGACCAACACAAAATGAAATTCATAGATGACAGTCAAAGCCTCCATGATTGGCGACCTACTAAACAACCACGACAGACATAATCGATCCTCATAAAGCTCTTACCCAGGAAAAGCAGCCTAAGTTTACTTATTAGACACGCATATTAAGACGCAGATATATGCCAGTGACCTTGAGTGGTTAGCTTGCGTGTTCTGTACTGAGCTCATACAACGCGTCATACGTTCAGCCAGTAATAGGACTCGCCCATCAAGGAGCGCTGTCCCCAATTTGACGCATTATTAATGTATTATACACAAAAGAAAAGGTATTTTACTCGTAATAAAACGCGTACACTAAAAGATCAATAGTTAAATTATCTTTAAATTGGTTAAGGTTTCAGAAAAATACGCTTGGTAGATTTTGTGCCATTCTCAGTTTTTTATCCGCGTTAGACATAACTTTACAAATTAATTTCACTATGTAATATAATCATAATCTAAAATATTCACATATTAAGTTCTTGAGAAAATGCTCTAATTTATCATATATTTAATATAAATCATTAACATTACTCGTTTAGACGTGATCTTCAGTATAAAATCATTAAAAGTCGGTTATCGTCCCCTTAAATGACACAACAAACATTAAAATCCCATATATTCTTGCCACCACAACAAAACTTTTCTAAACCTCCCTTTACCATACAATACTTAACGCATCTACTGAAAAGGCTCGCATTAAATATCTACCAGAACATTTTTCGCGACACCGACCGCGGCAAGCCAGGCTCCCATTATTTATGGCTCGCACCTGCGCACTACACTTCTTTCTGACACCTCTCGACGGTGTCTAGAGCGCTCTAGCTGTCGGCGACACCGCGTTATTAACGGCCGCTGTGTCTGTTGCCGAATATCTCTTGTTTATGTGGGATTTCGTTGGTTTCTATTAGTCAAAGGAAAATTATGTTTTTTTTTTTCATGTTGCCTATTAATTTTTATCAAATATGTATATTTGGAGTTAATTTTATGTTATCTACAAAGGTTTAAAAAGTCTGAATGTCACTTCCAAAAAAAGTTCTCTGGCTTTGCTGTCAAAGGATATTTTAATTGCGCATCGAAGTAAAGACCTCTTTTTTAACCTTATGCGTATTTGATTTAGGTAAGAGTGCCTGAGGGCTGAGCCTGAAAAAATCTTTTACAAAAAAAATGTTTGTGTTATTGTCAGTGTGCAAAAACCATTATTTTTATGCTGCATGACTGCTCCTAGGCATTTTATTACAACGTAAATTGTGAGAAAATAATAAAACATATTTGCATCGTATGTGACCACAATGCTTTCTTCGTTGTGGTTTAGAGGCGGGCCTCAACGTGCATTGTTCTTTTGTTACGTTACGCTCAATAGTAACACATTATTACTTCAATTATTGGTGAGCATCATGCTTATTTATTTTCAAAGACATGCACAACACATGTTGCCACAAACTGCGGTATAACGGTTGCGAAATTAAAATAATTAAAGGACCGCATCAGATTTTTTGAAGTAAAACTTCTTTATGCACGCTTGACTTGGGGAGTAAGCTGGTGAATGCATGACGAGAGCGTTACGGAAGTACAATTAGTATTAATATTGAAGTAAAACTTCTTTACGCACGCTTGACTTGGGGAGTAATCTGGTGAATGCTTGACGAGAGCGTTACGGAAGTGACGAGAGCGTTACGGAAATATAATTAGTATTAATATTGAAGTAAAACTTCTTTACGCACGCTTGACTTGGGGAGTAATCTGGTGAATGCTTGACGAGAGCGTTACGGAAGTGACGAGAGCGTTACGGAAGTATAATTAGTATTAATATTGAAGTAAAACTTCTTTACGCACGCTTGACTTGGGGAGTAAGCTGGTGAATGCGTGACGAGAGCGTTACGGAAAGAGGCTACGGAAGTTGTTTAAATATTAAACATGGAACACACCGCGTCACCACTGCGGGCCGTCGCGCTTAATAGGTATTGTTGTAAATTTTTGAAGTAAAACTTTTTTTACTAGCGAACGGTGATTTCTGTTTTACTTCAGACGTGTGGTCTAAAGCACACTCGTTAGGGTTCCGTAGTAAACAAGGAACCCTTATAGTTTCGCCATTTTGGTCTGTCTGTCTGTCTATCTGTCTGTCTGTCTGTCCGTCCGTCCGTCTGTCCCCGGCTTAGCTCAGAGACGCTAAGTCCTAGAAAGCTGTAATTTGGCATGGGTGTACATATTAATCACGTCGAGTAAATCGTGAAATTAAACCATGAAAAACATTTTTTTTAGGGTACCTCCCTTGCACGTAAAACAGGGATGATATTTTTTTTTTCTCATCTAATACATGGTGTGGGGTATCGTTGGATAGGCCGTTCAAAAATATTGTGGGTCTGTGAAAGCCATTTTTGAATTCTGAGATACGTTTGCGTAATATTAAGCTTTAAAGTGCTATTTTTTGTTAGAGTCAAGTGTCCCCCCCCCCCCCTGCCAGCTAAATGGTTGGTTTTGGAAATGTGGAAAAATTCATGGCAGTAGTATATATGAAATTAAAAGGAACACTATCACAGCTAAGTAGGGTTTACAAGTTCACGAGTAATCGTCGACCAACTTAAATTTGCAGTTGAAGAATTGACCGTAACGTATATAGATGTATGGGAGAGCATGTTTTTCAACTACAATGTTAAGTTTGTTTTTGGGATGAATTCATCCTAACTACGGAACCCTTCATTGTGCGTGGTCCGACACGTACTTGGCCGGTTTTTTTTTATCATTGTCATTGCTAAGTTCCGCGCTATTCATTTACGAGGCACTGACAAGACATTGACAGATTTATAAAGACTATTATCGACCTCTACAAAACATTTAGGCAATATAAATATAAGTACTTCAAAGTATCACAGTCGTTTTTGTGCCCCCTATTACCAATTAGGTAAAATCATCACGTTTCGCAAACTAATTCAGTAATAAATCACTGGGCTACGTAAACGGTTTCTAATAAGTGCGGTCTACCAGCCTGCTATTAGTCGTGCCAACAGGTGCAACACTTCATCATAATTAATTTGATTCCGTTTGTGGACCGCACCGCATACATATGCAACGGCTTTTGGGTCAGCTTTTATAAGTTATTTAAGCAAATATTCAATAATTAATTTAGGTATGTCAGCTATCGGTTCGCTTATTAGTCTGTGGCAGGGTCCGACTTAATTTAGTACACGGTGGCAAATTTTGTAGCGTAGATTTAGCCGAGCCGAGCCGTAATTAATAATTACGGAATAGCTTTCCTAAATATATAAGGACATATTAAAATAAATGCCTGCATGGAAAATAGTGTCATAAAAATAGATTTTCAGTGTAGAACTCAAAACTCTTTGGAATGTAAAACATATTTTATCATACATACTCGTACACTAATTTAATAAGCCAAATTCAAACTTTTCAACTGTTTCCACAGTTTTAAAATTGTTTGAAACATGTACATTGTACGCGGTTTGTCGAAAATGGCTTGTTCCACTTAAACTTTGCTTTTGATATCACGTCATTATTCAATAGAGGCTTAGGCAGGATTCCATGTCAATTTAAGACATGAAAATTAACCTTTTGACGTTGGTATTAAGTAGGCAGGAACAAAGCAACAATTCGTACAGCACAGAATGTAGTCAGTTATTGCTGTAATAAAAAAAAAAAATATATATATATTTAGATTGTTTTTATTTGTCGCAAGTTGGCACCCCATAGCATTCTCCTTTTCCTCCTAATATTACCTATGACCAAAGATAAACAACTGACCCCCAAAGATACTACTCTACTTTAACGCATACATTTTCTACATCACCATATCCCTTATTGGTCTAGTAGTCACAAGCGCGAGGTCCGGGGTTCGATTACCAGGTCGGGCAAAGTGTTATTGGGGTTTTCTACCGGTTTTTTCTCAGTAGCAGCCCGGAGTATGGATTCGTGCTCGGTTGATGGCAATAGGTTTGCCCACTATTACATGGGACTTCAACTTAAGGAGACGATAACCGACTTAATGATTTTAAACTGAAGATCACGTCTAAACGAGTAGTGTTAATGATTTGAAAAAAATATATGACAAATTAGAGCATTTTCTCAATAACTTAATATGTGAATATTTTAGATTATGTTTATATTACATAGTGAAATTAATTTGTAAAGTTATGTCTAACGCGGATAAAAAACTGAGAATGGCGCAAAATCTACTATGCGTATTTTTCTGCAACCTCCACCAATTTAAAGATAATTTAATTATTGATCTTCTAGTATACGCGTTTTATTAAAATATATTTTGTTTTGTGTATAATAAATAGGGACAGCGCTCCTTGATGGGCGAGTCCTATTACTGGCTGAACGTACGACGCGTTGCGTGAGCTCAGTACAGAACACGCAAGCTAACCACTCAAGGTCACTGGCATATATCTGCGTCTTAACTGGCGAAACGTGGGTGTACTATAGGTACAACTCTGCCTTAACCTTAGGGAATTACAGGTGTGATGTCTTGCTATGTTATGTTATAAGCTAAAACTTTTCTCGAAAGTCCCGAAAAATATTTACCTCGTAAAGTATCAAAACGAGGACAAGTATTGTATAAAAAAATATGTGTTAGAAGTATGGGGACATGGGAGCATGTGAGCCATAACAGAATTTCCACTAACCTAATAAAGAGAAAACACTATTGATTGATGACAACACAACAAACACTTTCCGCCTTATTACAAAACAAGATTTATATTTTGACATGGCTTAAACCATGCAGCCAGTTTTTGTAATAAGAACGTAACAGTGATTGAAATACCGTTCTTGATACAAAACTGAAAACTTAGTTCGGTACTAAGTTGTCAGTTTTGTGTTTAGGAACTTTACCATAGTCGGAATAAAGTTCGAAATTCAATTATGGCTCCATGTTTTAATCCTGGGTCTTAAGATAAACCTTGTTTTGTTTGGGTTTGAGAGTGTAACTGGGACAAAACATGATGAAAAAGTCAAGTTCTCAGAGTAGAAACATAACATAAGTTGTTGACTACATTCTTGATCCACGGTTTCAATGAGAATGTTTTTAGGGTTCCGTACCTCTAAAGAAAAAAATAGAACCCTAATAGGATCACAAACTAGGAAATAAATTACTTTTGAATAAGGAGTTTTAGAATAAATTACCTATCTCTGAAACTACTGAGCCTAAAATATTTAAAACTGATAAAATTGAAGCAAAACAACAGGTATTCAGACAAAATAATTTTAAATAGCCATTTCAACGCTCCATTAACAATTGAACACTTGACTAGTATATCATATTTTCATCATTATATGGCCTAACCGTGTTGCTAACCAAAAAGTACTTATTACATTGACCTCTTCTAACAAAAACAATACAGAAAATAGTTCTTTACATAAAGATTACAGTAAAACCTATAAGAAGTCTGTGGTCTTAAAATAACATAGTCAATCTCTCAAGATTTTGCGTACAAACTGACATTTGCAGTTGGAATGTATGAGGGAACGTGTTTTCAACTACAATGTTAAGTTTGTTCTTGGGATTAATTCATTCCAACTACGGAACCCTTCATTGTGCGTGGTCCGACACGCACTTGGCCGGTTTTGTTTTAAACTTAATTCATTAAAATTGTCTATCATCAATGTTCAGGTTTGAGTTACAGGGAGCTTAAATTGCCTGATCATAAGTAAGCTTCCGAACACCTGCAGGCACCTGTTATTGTTCAAAGCCAAAGTCAAATTGTTTATTTCAAATAGGCACATATAAGCTACTTTTGAACGTCAATATTTACAAAAAAATAGAATTGATTCTAGTCGCCCCTTCCAAAAGGTAGTTTCGTATGGAGAAGAATGGGCAAGAAACTCATTTTTTCATTATCATTATACAATTATATCTTTCTTTTCTTTCTTCTTTTTTTTAAAAAACGTTGCCCCACACTAGGAATTTCTCCTGTATTGTGTTTTGTCACCATATTAATTAGTAACTCTGGGTACATTGAATTTGCCAGCATCCATAGATCGTGTGTTATGGTTGTTATTACATGAGTTAGGTTACATGGTGCTCATATATTTTCAAACATTGTAAAAAAAAAAAAATACGTTCGTAAGCAAATGCCTGTCCAGTCTCCATATACAGTAATCGGCTTACGTATTATAAAACCTCTTAACTACAAATTTTAAATTACTTAGATTCTTATAAAATAATACAATATTTATTACAACAACTAAGTAGTCAAATAAAAGCCCTCTTCCTCTCTCCTACTTTTTGCTGTGCCCGATAGGGTCCACAATGATCATATTTGTAAAACCTACCACCTAAGTTCACATGTGGAAGCAATAAATATATTGAGTATTGAGTAACTCTCACGAATCAACTACATCAGGAGCAAAAACAAGTATTAAGCTCTCAGAATTTCCAGTCTACCAGCCCCCGATCACACACTACTTATTTACGTCCACAAAATAAAAACATAACCATACATAGCCGGGTGTACCCTAAGACCCGGGTGTGTATCCTATGACCCTCAACAAACATCAACCCGCACGCGACGCTCAAATATTTGACCTGCTATTATTGACCTCACACCTTGTGTTCTCCGCCTATATACATTATTGAGGGACCAAGTTACAGGTAGAAGCGGGCTTCGGGGAAGTCTTAATAGTTTATTTCGATAAATGATAAATGATTTATTTCTGTAAGTGGTTTGTACAAACACTTTTATACGTCAATCATATTTTTTTTTAACTAGATGAGGTCGGCGTTTCCTATCTAACTACTCTGAGCAGAAAGGCCGCAACAAACTCAGAGGTCACAGTCTCTTTTAAATTCCGGACATGATCTTTGTCAGATCATGTGAAGACCTTGTAGATTGGTGCCTGGAATGATATTTTGATGAAAGAACCACACATATTGAGGAGACCTGTCCAGTCAGTTCACGCATTTGTCAGTAGTCATGCAGCTCAACTCAGAACTTAAGGAGCTCAACGATTCAACAAACAATACCAGAGAAAGGACATTTGGGGCATGATAAAAACTAAGTGAGAAAAAATAACAAAAATAAACAATGACCCACATAGTCTTCACATTTACAATAATTAAAACAATAATACTTTACAAAGTAAATATTCATGTGATATTCTAAATAGGTACTGTTTGTTATCCAAGGCTTCTACCGATATCAAACAGTTTAGGAAACTAATAAAAGTCGGTAGCTACTATCATTATGATGTGGGTCCTGGGACCAAAGACCAGTTTTTATTGTTATTCACATAATGGACCTATACTTTTTCCTTTTATCCATCTGATGATTTTAGGCAATATTATTGCTCTAGCCAGAGAAGTAATATAATAAACCTAAAATAATCTTACCAACCGTTTTCGCCACGAACAAAAAAATATAGGGAAAATTTGGATACCCCTAATACCTACAGGTACCATTTAACTGTATGTTACGGTGAGTAACAGGGCCATTTGAGAAGAAATCAAAGCCCTCCAATCCGCTCACCCCTCATGTCCGTTCACAAGAGTTACGTCCTTCGATGGAAGTTAGTGTCGAAGTTGGAAGGTGCCGATGATTTCTTGTTTGTAAGCCAATGTAAACCGGGAGCTACCTGTCGCTTGTTAGTTCTGTGAGGGCTAACCTTTTTGAGGTATTGGATTGTTATTGCGATATAAATGATTTGGTTCGGGATGTTAAAAAAGTATTTAAGCCCCAAAAAAGATTGATGTAGCTCCGTCGAAAACTGAAAACTTGCCATTAAAGAAAAGATGATCGGTAAATCTAGAGAAATAAATACGTGTTTACTCAGATTATTTATTTCTAACTTACTTACCGATAACTTATATAATAATATATTTTTTAATTCGGACTATACATACAAGTACACACAATCCATAAAGTAACAATGAATTAAAAACTATGTTAGTAAACTTTTACAAACTAATGACGACGTAGCCCCCCACACACTTTGGCACGTGCCTCCGTACCCAGTGCCTTACGAAGGGACGGTCCACTTTGTCTAATAATGTTTTTAGGATGTTGTTGGAGCTTCCGCGCAACCTATACATTATTGACGCTGTTCTTTTCCTCATAATGGCATGAAAATCGTCAACACGAGCTTACATTTATACCTACGATTTACGAAACGTGTATCATCCTCACCCATCCAGTGATTAATCTTTAAAAAAAGCTTTCTAACTACAGAAGTCTTTGAAATTGCTCAACAAAAAGAAAACAATTACAATTCATTTTCATTCAGCCACTCTCAACTTCCCGAAGAATGCTAAGTAAATCTCAATCAAAAACACCTACATTTAGTTAAAAGCTTAACATTAGCAAGTACTACCACTGCTACTTAAGTCGAACTTAGTCACACGTTTCTATTAAGTCGCACTTACAAAAACTTAACCCGTAATCCGAGAGTCTGTACCGTAAAACTCCAAACTTTATACGTTACGTTTTACGACAGAGAAAGGGTTTTATGTAGCTACTATTTTATTGGTTTAGTACTTAAAAACCTACGCTTAAATGTAATTACCGGTGTTTAATTAGTAGTGTGATTATCTAGATATACTATAGGTAATAATATTATAAAGAGGTAAAATTAGTTTGTAAGTTTGTATGTAGGGGGTAATCTCTGGAACTATCAGTCGGATTTGAAAAAATCTTTTTGCATTGGATAGCCCAATTTTTGAGGAAGGTTACTATCAACATCACGCTACGACCCTTAGGAGCCGAGCAAAATGAAAAAGGCAGAATGACCGCTAAGCGAAAACTAACTAATAGCCGGGCGGGCAATGCAATGCGACGCAGTGGGTCGGGGGACAAGCAATTGCACTTGGACGAAGTCATGGGCAGAAGCTAGTAAGACAGATAATAATAAAACACAAGAGGGGGAATAAAATTAAATCGAAGCGGTCAATTAAAAATAAAACGAATGTAAAAAGGTTTTATAAAATCTGGTGTCTGTTCTTTTGTTTTGTTTCAGTCCTGTTTTTTGTTTGTTTATTCAATTTAAAACTAAAAGAAACATTTGCAGCAGAGAAAACGTTTTCAACAGATTTACTGAGACGAGCATTTATGGTAAAATTATTTATTAGCTAATACTTTAATTATTGCACGTCTAATGAATGAATGACGTATAAACACATTTATCTAGAGTCTAGCTAATCAAAATTTTGTTCTAAATAAATTACTAGAAATTACTAAATTTCCACTTTCACCAACAATGTTTAGATGACTTATTTAAACTATTCAATATAACCACAGTAGTTAGTCAATCTCAATACCTAGCATGGCTAAGACAAGTATAAAAAACACATAAAGTTGCAATTTGTTCGTAAATAGTCCGTCGCGCTCGGCTGCTTGCAGCGTATTGTGCGATTATGCGATGAAGTGCACGGATTAATAATGAGTCAATGTGTTGGAACATGGAAGTTTGGCATCGTTATTTTTTTTTTTAAAACAGGTTTTTTATTCGACTTGTTTCGAAGGATTTATTTTTACTTAGATATTAACAAGGTCCTGATGTGTCCTTCTCATTTATTTATTAGTGTCTTTTTTGTTTTGTTTTTTTACAGTTTTCACTATAATCACACTATATTATTTTATATCTGACACAAATTTATTTTATTTATTTATTTATGTATGCAGTATAAAACTGATTCACATCCGTCACCTCATACTTCAGGTCCAGTTGAAAACCAGCGTCAGGCACTAGTTGTCTGGCATTTATGCTGAACTGGGCCTTTTTGGCGCAGCCGTGAGGCACACTTACCCGCTAATTTCTTACATCGCACTTTACACTATTTACTTGTTTTTTATTTTTTATTTTTACATGCTGTACTTATGTTATATTGTGTGCCTTAGTCTGTGCTGAATAAATGTATTTTCTTTCTTTTTTCTTTCTTTCTAGACATAAAGGCAAAACTGTTTTCAAAATGTACCAAAAAAGATTGACGACCTTTCACTGAGAATGCAATATCATCTTATTACCAACTGAAAAGGCTACATTAAATGTTACCAAAGGCAGTTATAGTAGCCAAAAGCAGTAATAAACGTTATCCAAATCACGCTTATTACTCGTAAACTAAATTATTATGATTTATATACTACAAAACAATAGAATACAAGAGATTAAACAGAATCCAAACTAGGTTTACTGGCAAGCGGTTAGTTTTGATTAAATTATTTCCACGGAGCTTATATTTCTTCCAGTCTATAGCAGAATTTACGATATTGCCAGGGCACACAATCAAATCGATTATTATTGGTAAAATTATGGTCAAGTATTTATAGACTGTAACGGTATCGGTATTATTATGGTCAATTTAATGAACACTGGGTATGAATTACTGAAATACCGGATGTATTTTGCGGTTAATTTAGCTTCGAAGCAATTATAAATAGACTTGGGCTTTTTTATTTACCTTTAAAATTAATTACATGGGACTTAAACATAACTGGTAAAATGGGAAAACTGGCGTGTTATGAGTTAAAATTAATTACTGTGAAAACAGATTGTTGAAGTTCAATTATACATAAAGATAACTTCCTAAAAGGTTTCAAAAGCGTAGGCATCACAATGCTCGTAGCTCAGTGAGAGCTACGCCGTAGCTTGACGCGTAGCGCTACGTGACGCGTCGTAGTGCATATCGCTATCAGAGAATCTTCTCTCTTAGAGCCATATTAGACTATCATAGAAATATGATCAGAGATGTACGAGTCATTTTTATATGAAGAACCTGTGACGATATAATATCTACTTAATATGATTCAAATTGTCTATGATCATAGTTAAGGGATCATATTTGACAGCAAGCGTAGAAATATGATCATATCCGTCTAACCTCAAAAATGGCGTCAAAATGCAAGGATTTCGACTGGAATATCGAAACAACAAAAATATTAATAAACCTACGAGGAAAACGAGTATTTTCTTTATTTTCTTTTTTAATAGAATTTGTAAAATTGCACTCATAGCAACGGAAATCACGGCTCAATCGTTATCCATCTTGATTAAGTATGACGTTTATATGATCATAAGTGTAATATGTAAAAATGAAGAACAGCATCATTTAACTATGATCATAGAATTTGATAGATATGAAATCATATTTGTATGATAAATATATGATAGTGTGTGTAATTGGGGCCTTAGTCCGTCAACGAAGATACGGACCGATCCGAAAGTAGTTGATCCGTGAAAACAAGTGTCATATAAAATTTTTCAGATGGGAAAATACATATCGGGAGTTTGGACAGTTGTCAAATCGTATTGTCTTCATTCTTAGTTCAAAGTCTAATGATTTATTTCAAAAGGCACTTCTGAACGTCAAAATTTACAAAAATAGAATTGGTTCTAGTCGCCCCTTCTAAAAGGTAGCTTCGTATGGAGAAGAATGGGCTAGAAACTCCACCGTTACTCTTTTAAAACGTTTTAAAATATTTTGTATAGGTAAATCAATAATATAATTATATGTGAAGACGAAGCACCTAGAATAAAATTACTATAGCACAACAGGTAAACAGGTAAAAAGAATTAATAATGAAACAATGACAGATAAATTAATTATGTGATAGATATTATACATGGCGCTCACATATTTGCAAACATTGTAAAAATATACGTTTTCCTAAAAAAAAAAAAGTAATAGGTCAGTTTTAGTAGGTCAGTGTGTGAGTTAAGGTAATCACAGAATGTAAAATAAATGTCATAAAAATAATAAATTATACAATAAAAATAGCAACCAGTTTGATTTTGCTTAGTCGGACCCCGAACTACGAACGTAAGTGATACGGAGTAGAAACGCCCGTAACTTCGGTCGAAACTACGGTTTTCGTGTTTAGGGACTAGACCCCCAGTTTGTGTTTCGAGCGTACTATCCCAGGTTGAACAAAGTGACAATTATTTCTAAAAGAAAATTCTCGGTAGCAGCATGGACAAACCGCAGTTAATTAGAGCACAGTATCAAAGTTCTGCAAAACCATGTCAAGCACAGAACGGTCACTGTAAATACACCTATATTCCATAAAATGAAACACTTGCAAACTATTTTACCATTCTTACGCAAAAGGATAAAAAGAGTACCCAAAGATGTTGTTTTAAAAGCCACGCCATCCGCCGTCCCAAGGTCGTCTTTCTCCCATTTCCCTCCGCATATTCTTAATTTACGAGCTCAGTTACCATAAGAACTCACTCGAAAGCCGTAAAAACCGTCAGTATCAACAAAATACGTTTCTGTCCATTAAACTGGGCCATTTGCGAGCGATCGTCGTCAATGCGTATGTGACGCTATAAAAAAAGTTGAGATATTTTTTTTGTGATGGCTACTATGGTTACTTCACTGCGTTTTTCCGGATAGATTAACGAACACTTTGTTGATTATGCCTTTTGAATTTAATTTGGATTGTTTGTTGAATAATTTGAGATGAATTTAAATGAAATCTTTTGTTCTGTAAATAGGATATCGGAATCACTTTTACACGTCAGATTAAAAAATTAAACAATAAGCTAGATGCAGTCGACATTTCCTATCTGGCTACACCTGAGAAGAAATGGCGAAATAAACTCAGGGGTCAAAGTCTATTTTAAAGTCCAGACATAATCTTGGTCACATCATGTGAGGACCATGTAGATCCATGTCTGAAATGGTCTTTTGAGGAAAAAACCACACCGAGTGGACCTGTGCAATCAGTGCAAGCATTTGTCAGTAATCATGCAGCTCAACGATTACTGACAAATGCTTGCACTGATTGCACTGAGGAACTCGTGGCTAAGTAAAAACAGCCACATAGGTCAATCCATCAGGTTAAGCTACGCTTGCCGGGGTTGGTCCGTGGATGGGTGACTATCTTTACATACCGAGACTCCTCCGTGCCTCGGAAAGCACGCTAAGCCGTTGTTCCGGCTGTCATTCCTGGATCTTTGACAGTCGTTACGGGCCATCAGAAGCCCGAAAGTCTGACAACCAGTCTTACCAAGGTTTATCGTATTACCCAGTTACTGGGTTGTGGAGGTCAGATAGGCAGTCGCTCCATGTAAAATACTGGTATTCTGCTGCATCTTAGTAAGACTGGAAGCCGACCCCAAAATGGTTGGGAAAAGGCGGGCAGATTTATATATTTTTTGTTGAATAATTTAATTGTTCGTCATTGCACCAATGACGTATAATAAATAGACGCGTCATACACGAACATTTGTGCACTCAAAAACAGCGTAAGCCATGATTGTAGCTACATACTTGCGTACAATCATACAGGGCGTGAAGAAAAGGAAAGACCTATACCGATACCTGTTGTTAAAAAGAGATGAACATACATATTTAGTTACGTCACTAGCTGCTGCATTTTCATTGGCGCGTACGTAATAATAATAATTATTATTGTAAATGTCAGGCAATTGCCTGGCATTTACTTTGCCATTATTGAGCGCAGGTTACGCATCTAAAGGTAATACATCATTGCATTGCACTCTATAAGCATAAAGGATTGAAATAGGCCAAAAATTCAGATAAAACCAAACAAAAAAAACCGTTTCATATGTTCCTATGTAGTTCGAACAGCATAAATACAGAAGTGGCCATCAATCAATTAGGGCCAATAACAATCAATTGTCTATTATTATTGATGTGAAAAATCTATAGGCGCACGTAAAACCGATTGCTGGCGGGGCGACGAATGCCGCGTGGCGATTCGCCGCTCATTCCGCGCGCGCGACTCTGACCTTTTTCGATGTTTGTTTGATTTCGATGTTTCACATCTGCCAGGCGTCCCGTGACGGCTCCCAATTTTTATTGTCCATTGAAATAACAAACAACCTGCGGGGCGAGCACGGCCTACTGTGACATGACTTGAGTCACACATTTTATCACAGTTTGAGCGATAAAACCGTTTTGTCTTAAAGTGCTAGTACAAATTGACAAGACATAATTTATCATGTCTTGTCACAAACGTCTTGGGCATGCCTATGCTCGGCCAGCTGCAATACTTCACTTCACACGGTCTCTAAATACTGGATCAAATTAAATTTAGCTAGCGAGACTTCAAAGACTTTATGGGTCTCAATATCTAAAGCGATAAAAAAAATACGATTTTGTTTTTCTTTACTTACACAATTTACACGTCTGATCCGACAGACGTTGTCTTGAGTTCATAATTTTTTTTTACCGTTTTTGATCTTTCCATTAAAATCTAATTCGGACTACGAGTATTTACAAACATTTTAAAATTGCCAAATCGGGTTCTCAAGCGTTTCATGTGGTGCCGGACGTAAAGAATAGCACCATCCTATTTCTTCCCGTGGGTGTCGTAAAAGGCGACTAAGGGGCTGACTAGAGAATGGGCTGCAGCGTTCTCTATGCGTTTTAACACCATACTGCGATCGCCAACCCGCAGGCGCCAAGCGTGGCGATTATGGCAACCCCCCTTCCTTTTGGAGGAGGCCTATGTCCAGCAGTGGACGTCTTTCGGCTGAAATGATGATGATGTTCTCAAGTGATGCGCTTACCAACGAACAGCATTTAATTTTAACCGACTTCCAAAAATAAGGCTATGTCGTGTCTGTATGATTTTTTTTATGTATGTTCTCCGATTTCTGTGATTTCGTCGTCAATTGTGGACTAATTTTTTATTTATACAACATTAGCTTTTGTTTACACTAAACCCGAAAAGGGGTCATTGTACACATCATTTTGAACAACTTTTTCTATGGGACCAACCTTGAAATTACGAAAATGAAAATCAGCTGTTCCATACATTTTGTCGATTTAAGTGAACACAAATGTATGGAACAGCTGATTTTTTTTAGATAGGTAGATAGATTAGGTATCGATACCGTTCATATCATTCAGGTCCCTTACTAAACTCACATCAGTATCACATACTGCACAAAAGCTCCCTAGTAAGAGTTATAAGGATAGAGTTTAGTACCCTCAGATGACGAGCTTCGATCGTCACACGATATCGTCAGGGGAGGTGCCTTTAATGAAGCCGATGCCAGCCATAAGCTCAGCTTTTAGGATATCAACCCTTTATATCTAAAACTAAACAGTAGGTACCTAATTTCATACCCGGTTTCTGAATTGAGAATTTGAAGTTGAGAACTTGTCCACCTTTACTTTAGCATTGTTTAAGGCGACGATAACCGACTTTTAATGATTTTATACTGAAGATCACGTCTAAACGAGTAGTGTTAATGATTTGTAAAAAATATATGTTAAATTAGAGCATTTTCTCAATAACTTAATATGTGAATATTTTAGATTATGTTTATATTACATAGTGAAATTAATTTGTAAAATGTATGTCTAACGCGGATAAAAAACTGAGAATGGCGCAAAATCTAACTAGCGTATTTTTCTGAAACCTTCACCAATTTAAAGATAATTTAACTATTGATCTTTTAGTATACGCGTTTTATTAAAATACCTTTTTTTTTGGGTATAATAAATTAATAATGCGTCAAATTGGGGATAGCGCTCCTTGATGGGCGAGTCCTATTACTGGCTGAACGTACGACGTGTTGCGTGAGCTCAGTACAGAACACGCAAGCTAACCACTCAAGGTCACTGGCATATATCTGCCTCTTAAGGTGAATCCGCAGCAGTAGCACGTGAAATACAAATTTTCTTAAGTTTTTTTGCAATTTGCAGGTCTGTTTTAGGTTGGATCTTGATCAAAATATGATTCGCGACTTTATCAAATATGTATTTAGAGAATACTAGCTGCGCCCAGCGTGGAAATATCGGAATAAAAAGTAGCCTATAACTTAATCCAGGATGTTAGCTACCTCCATACAAAATTTTATCAAAATTGGTCCTGCTGTTTGAGCGTGAAGAAGTAACAGACACACACACACTCACAAACTTTCGCCTTTATAATATTAGTGTGATATTAATTAGAGTCATTAATACATCTCTCTAGGCTAAATTTGTTCTTGGGGAACAAATCTAGCCTGTCATGTCATGATTTTATGAAAAAGTCATTCAATGGTACAAACCTAACTTAGAGAGATGTTTCAATGATTATAATTCTGTAAATACATATCTGTTATAGTCACGAATCACATTTTGATTGTGATACAACCTGACACTGACCTGCAAATTGCAAAAAACGTAAGCAAATTTGAATTTCGCAATTTCTTCTATGTAGCCCACGAAATTCCAAAATTGCTTACGTTTTTGGCAAAGAAATTTTAAATTTCGCGGGCTTTTACCTTAAATAATGCTAAGTAGTCATGGAAGACAACGAAACGATCGTAGTCTTGGTATTATTGATCGAAGTTCGTAGTGGAACTATTATGTCCGCGAAGATAGACAAAAGGTCCATTTTCCGCTGTCTTATTCACTGAAAGATGCTATAAGTTCTATTACTCACGTTATGCATTAGATGGCGAATAGGCACATGCGATCCATAATTTAATTTGCATGTACCTACTTAATAGATAATGTATTTTTTTTGGTTGTAGATAAAACTGATGCTAACAATTGCTATTATATTACTTACTCATTAGTATAGTATCATTATTACAAACATTATGGCAACATCCATAGCACTACACTGCACTACTACGAGTACCATCATGCATCCATTTCAAATCGTGTTTCCAATTGACGTTATTTCCACTAAACAAATAAGAACTAGTTAGAGAAACAAATAAGATATAGTGTGTAGTCGATGCTGTGGTTACCTGTAATTGAGTGTGCATTACAGGATAATGTATATTAGACAAGTTTTTATTATTGTAAAAGAAAATTGTAATGTATCTCGTTGGTAACTCTTAAATAAATAAATAAATAAACTAAATTCTAATGTAATAAAGTTGATTTTAGAAAGTGTATTGAAACAGTCATAAAATTTATTGAAATTGTAGCGCAAAATAAAATGATACCTATTCAAGTTATTAAAAAAATAATATCTTTGTCTTTGTTTCTTATTTCGACATGTTTAAAAACTAAATTGCGAACGCACAATAGATAGTACAACTCATAGTAGTTCCTAGAATCATTTAATCATCATTAGATACACAGGAATTGCGTTTCAGGCTAAAAAAAGCTTGAAAAAAATTATGTAGTATTCAAAATTTCAAACTCCATATTCAGGGACACGTTTCGAAGAAATTCTTGGTAGTTGACAGACTGTATTTATGTAGCCTGTATCCTATTTACTCGAACAACGCTTAGACAGAGGATTATAGGTCACATAAATCGTGCTGATGTTTCAGTGATGGTCCCACAGATAGTGTAGAAATACTGCGCATCATAGGGAACGATGGTTATACTGGCATAAATTATTGTCTCGCATAATTTGTTTAGGCTGTGGTAGTTGATAAGCGAGTTGTAGTAATTTAATATAACTGTTTACGATTATTTTTCAATAAATTTATGTAAAGGCTTCTACATACCAGCGCGACTTGTTGCGCGACGCAACACGGGACAAAGGCCCCGCGTGTCTCGGGACGAGCGGTGCCTTTGTGTCGCGTCGCGTCGCGCGACAAGTCGCCTCGGTATGTAGAAGCCTTTATTGTAAGTTTGCCAAATAATAAAAGCCAAAAGATAAAAAGTTTTTACAAAAAAAAAACAACCGACGTGTTTAAAAAAAAAAAAACAAAGTGAAAATTAACTTTAATTTCGGAAACCGGTGCTTTTGGATCTGTATTTTAGTTTTGTGCCACTGATTTCCGAAATTAAAGCTATTTTTCACTTTGTAGCATTTGTTTTTGGAAAAAGTTTTTTATTTTTCACTTTTTAGTGGTTTAGTTCGTAATTTATCTAAGCTACAATAGCCTAATGTCAACTACGCATCACCTATTACAAAACATTGCTTTTCCCGATGCAGGGGCCTTAACCAGGAGAACTGGAGCTGATGGTCACTTCACCATACACATTATGAAAAAAAAAATACAAATAACTTTAAAAAAATTGCTACTTCATTTGTATTCAATCTTCGGACCTAAGTGTTCTCCTTCGTGATATTACTTCTACATCAAATCTTCTAACCAGTTCTATTCATAACGCCATTCCCTTATTAGACTCATAAAGAACCACGTAACCAATATCTAGTAAAACTTAATCTCTCCTTTATATTATTAGAAAAGTAAATCCTAGAAAAAATGGCCGAACTCCAAGCCTACGTCCAAAAGTAAATCAAGAGTGTCCAAAGTTTCAACGGAATCCTATCAAGATTTATACGGCGACTAGATCCCATATCTATCCCAACGGATATCACTCCGATCGCTTAATGAAACTTAAGAGAATACTTTGCCAGTAATCCAATATGGCGAATGGCTACGACGAAGCCCCGGGATTTATTCCCCACTCGATACCAATCGCGATACCGACCCGCCTCCTACCATACGTAATTTAAGTTCCCGAATGCGGACTTATTCCGGTATCAGAAAGAAATTATAAGGGAATCCCGGTGTGCGGACAGAGCCGTTGTCACCCTACTTCGTGTAATGGCCTTTTAACGTAATGGCTGCTTTAGTGCTGCGAGGTTTTGGACGAAATATAGCTCATGTGTTCAGTTGGTCTTTCGCCGTATTTGAGCTTTTATCTTCTAGACGTAGCTCTCAATTTAAGAATGCGAGCAATTTATAACAAAAGCTTTTACAAATTTTCTTCGTACAACACTATTACCTTTAACTTTTGTTTTTTTTTATTGTTACAGAAGTACAGACACATTAATTTATTTTCACTCTTACAAACGTAACGATAAGAAAACAATGACGTATAAATAGACGCGTCATAGTACATTAGTGCACTCAAAAACAGCGTAAGCCATGAATGTAGCTACATACTTGCGTACAATCATACAGTGCGCGAAGAAAAGGAAAGACCTATACCGATAACTCGTTAGAAAGAGATGAACATACATATTTAGTTACGTCACTAGATGCTGCATGTTCAATGGCGCGTACGCGTCGGTCGCAGACGACATGAAAAATGGCTGACTGGCTGTACAAGTACAAAACAAAACAACGTTTTCATAATAATAATTAAAAAAAAAAGTATTTATGCATGAAATGGGACGTTTTTCTGTACTCCCACAGTAGTAGTGTAATTTGTACATCGTGTATAGACACGGGAAGGCATTTTCTTCACAAATAATTGCGGAGAATTGTGAGTGATTGTGACGTGTAGCCGCGTCACTGGATGGCGCGCGACTAATTTCAAGTCGGGCAGTTACCTTGCTGTTACTTTGCCATTATTGAGCGCGGGTAACGCATCTAAAGGTAACGCACGCACGCATCATTGTAAGAAGGCTCGTAATTAAACTGTCACTTACACCAAATTGAAAACACTCTCTCTTATTGCATAAAAGTATCGCACTGTATCTTAGCGCAATACGAATAAATGGATCCCGCATTTTGATCTACAAATATACATTTACTTCTCGTTATATACGATCTTTTGTGGCGAACCCGACAGTTGTCCCGCTAAGAAATGCAGCGGGCGACGAAGAAAAGATGACGGATTTCCCCGAACTCCTCCGAACTCGAACGAACTCCACCGTTTCAATACAAAGAGCTCTTATCTTTCACGATTCGTTTCGTTACATTTTAATGTGTATATTTTGTGTTGGAGGATGTTTATTGCACAATTTTGAATTGTACTCGTTTCTGAATACAATGGGTAATATAGAGCATTTTAGAAGAACATACATACTTACGTTGATAGATTACTTGCCAATATAAATTAAGGTCTAATGATGTACTTAATGGACTTAAAATCATGATTTGAATTAAACATTACACAGCTTCAAGGCTTGTCCAGATTGGCACGATATCGCGGGTGCGACGTTACTCTAGTAGCACAATTTCTTTGTCGGTGTCTGTCACGCCCGCGATATCGCACCAGTCCGTACGAGCCTTTATGGTAAGGTTTTCCGAGAAACTGAAGGCTCAAACAGAGTACATTATTTTACTGCTGGCAGTTGTACTCACCTACGACCTTAAAGGCCCCTGGCTGTAAGTACTGAGAAGGTTTGAAGATGATTTTACAAAGCTTTTAGAGAACTCAACGTTATCAAAGACGTAATAAAATCTTAATTATTATTATGAAAGGTATTCTTCAACCCCAACGCGTATCTTTGACTGGTTTAATATACGATCTTTATATGAGAAGTCTACTTAATATTTATTAAACTTTATGTGTAACATTTGGTACTCATTAGCCCAAAGACAACTCCTTTGGGTGAGGGATTTTTGTGTCAGATAATTTTCAGAATACGCCTTCTGGGTTTTTAAAATAAGATTTCGTTTGAAAATCGCATGAAGGAAATTAGTCGTGAACTTACCAAGTACAGCCAATACCCCACTTATGGGGTGCATATTAGGCCTTATCTTTTGCAGGTCATTATCTTACTACTTAAAGCCTGCACTATCCCATTGCCGGGTTTATGCATTCCTCCTTTACATCCTTTACCACACCAAACAAAAAATGGCCAGAAATGGGTACCTTTCGGCCAATTTTGATATCTTTGTGACGTCATTCTTTTCCCCAGAAAGTCCAGGTAAACTTAACAATTCCTCTTACAATCTTGAATACTCAACTCCTATCCAATAATAATATTTAAACAAATGAACCAGCTATACCACGGGGTGGTTTCCGCCCGCTCCAAGCATCCATTAATCTAAGTCGGAACGTTGCACAGATGCCGCATCTTGCAGGAGAGCAAAGACCTCTGGACCATTTGATATCTTTTATACCACGTTATATTATGCTGTCCGATGTTATGAATGAGATAGAATCGTAAAACTTCGTATTTGTGAGGTTGTTTCTGATTTTATGGAGCTATGTGAAAATATGTTTAACTGTAAATTAAAGGAATATTCTGAAGTCAGACAAATTTTTGAACAAAGGTGTCATAATAATGTGCTTTTTTTTTGGGTAGGAAATTATCAAATAACTTCTCCCGCTCTGGGCGGAGCGGGAGGGCGTGTCAGATTTTTTCTGACTAAAACCCACCCGTATGCCTTCATTTGCCTGTGTGCCAGGGCCACGATATCCCTTTCGGACAAACTCGCAACCCTGGCAGGCATTGGCCCTATCGGACCCCGTCTGTTGGTGCTGACAACTCTTTCAGGCCCGCGTGGAATACGACGCGCCGTCGACCCGGGCCTGGTCCTTATCGGACGGTGAGCTACCCATCGCTCACCGTCCTCAGGTCAGGTCCGCGCCTAGGGTGGCCGGAAATCGGCTTGCGACTCCCGACGCCCGGGGCGTCTCCTGTGGCGACTAGGGGCGCGATGGACGCGAACCTTGCATCTCCCTCACGCGTTCTGCCTCCTCCTTAGCATTACTGCTTCGCAGAAGGAGGTATTATTATACTTAGATAGGAAAATAATCTTTTATTAGAGGAAATCTCAAAAAAGTTCTGAAAGAAAAGTCGACCTGTTAACCTAACTTGGGAAGCAACTTCGCACTTTTCTGATACTCGCGACACTTACGACCACTAAACCGATAAGGCGATTACATTCCTAGAACTTTCATCCAATATACAAGGCCATACGAAACAAATCAAATCATAGAATAATATAAACCCCACAATTCCTCTTATAACGTCTAAGCTATTCAACCGATTAGGAAGGCAATTTTCTTTCACGAATCGGGAATTATGTGCAATCAATCGAACAAAAGGAATGGACGAAGTTATTCCGCAAATGTCCCGCGATTTATCACTGCGATAAATTTGTTTTGTCCACCATTGTTTAGATAGTGGACCAGTGAAGGGCTTGATGACTTTCGAGTGGGCTTCGAGTTGCAATCAACGCATCTTGTTGTTGTTGATTTTGTCCGATGAAAGGAGGTTTGTGTTTTGTTTTTCGTCACTCAGTGATTTGGTACTGGTTGGTTTCTGATTGGGCCACGTTATTAGCTTTGAATTAAGAACTATTTATTTCTAAACACATTATGAAGTTGGTATCTTATTGGTCCGGGTTTATTTGCTAACCACTTGGGGGATAACTCTTAATCATAATAATATGCATGAACCAAAATACCATTGCAATATTTAAACAATTTTGTTGCATAAAGCCAATTGTGTATTGCATCAATAACACAAAATATCCGACTACATATTTGCCAAATTAAGCATACCTAGGTAGGTTATAGAACTATCGAGAGACAAACAAACAATTTTAAACATTCACATATAATATGCAGGTTTGTTTTAATGACACGTATTTTAAAGTCAATATTTTGCAAATTAAGTTTAATATTGTAACGGTACAAGTTACAAGCGATTAGCGTTTACATTTTAAAGACATTTTTGGTTATCTGAAGTCTGGGGATCCATATCATGTCTTTAAAAACTGTGTTGTTACTTGTCTCCTGTATTTACCTTCGGTAGATTTAGATCAGGAATCCTTTCGGACAACGCGTTTCAAAATGTATTTAAAAGCTTTGCAAGGAGGATTTCCATCCAAGAATCTCAAAGATCTTCTAAAATGAGATGGGAGCCTGGTCCTTTTGGCTACCGCTTTAAGCCTATGAGCTTAGTGGTATGGCACAACAGGGGGTTTCTCCGTGGTCGCATTATGAATGCAGATAACCAACAATAGGTGTATAAATGTTGTTAGGGGTGAAAGCCAGGTCTAATGAATATTTGTTGCTTTTGTGTGTAAGAAGGAACCCGGTGTTTTGAAAGGCTTAAGTAGGGGACGTGGGTCTAACACGCCTTGTTACCTTTTACAAAGAAACAAAGCAATTAATTAATATTTATATTATTCCTGATACCGAACTATCCGGACTTAAACAAAACCCTACTTCTTTTGCATTACATCTCAGACGGTTAGAAAATGTGGATGAAATCTAGAATAGAAAACCCATAATTAAAAAAAAAAATGGTTGCCAAAAAACTTTTATTTTTACCACCAAAAATTAAATCGAAGAGCACTTTCATCACTCTTGGCGTTCCTAACTTAACCCCATCGATGTTCAAACCTGTGTTTGTTAGTAAAATTCATTCAACACCACCATAGCTAATTGTGAGTGTATCATTTTGTAGTCATTCGCACTGGAACATAATTTATTATATTGAAACGAGTTTCATTAGTCCACACTGGGTTTATGAAATATTAACAACTGAATAATTAAGCTTTTAGCTTTCGAACCGGCTGGCGTAATGTCAATGTAATATTTGGTTATGATTGATTTTGGAACGTTTTATTTTTAGGTTGGCAGGATTGGTTTAAAATGGTGAATAGGTATTTTTGAAACGAAGTTCGAAGTTCTTTGCAAGAGAGCGATGAGAGAGAGAGAGCTAGAGTGAAAAAAATTTAACATATTGACCGTCACGACACTTTTGCTAATAAAGAAAGAAAGAAAAATTGTTTATTCTGCACAAACAAAACGCACATTACAATAAAATAGATAACATAAATTCCACACAAACAAAGTAGCCAAAAGCCTCTTTTTTTTTTGCCCATTTCTAGATGTCAGGGCCAGGGACCAAAGACAATTTAAATTGCGTAATTATTACTCTGTGTTGCGACACTAGCAAATGACAAGATGACAACTGACAAACAAGCAATCAAAACAAAAACAAAATGCTGATAAGTATTATGTATTTCTTTTCTTCGTTTTTTTTTTTTTCATTTAGTTACTTACTCTCAAACGTTCTTAATTTATTTAATCGTGCCTGTACATAAACGGAGAACTATATATTTAAATTGTTAACCTATGATACTTACAAATAAATAATATTATATTCTATTCGTAATATTCAGCGAAGGGAACAACATTCCAACCGGGTGCCCCGGACTCCTCTGGAGTTTTTATTTATTATGGATTCAACGTTTATTTTAATCAATTACAATGATTTTTGAAGCTCGTAATTATTAAATAAAGCCTGTCAGCTCCAGATAAATGTGAAAAAAGGACAGATATTCGCTACTTTGACAGCCAATCAAGTACTCGAAAGTTCAGTAAACTAATTAAATACTAAGACAAAATTATTTCAAGCCAAAACTGAAGGTATTCCGTTACAATCCCGCCAAAATTGTACCGTTCTCTTCAGCTATTATTCTCTTCATCCAAATATATAATAAGGATTAATTAACTCAATGCCATCTACGTTGAAACAGTCTCTCAGTAATTAGTTTCAGTAAAGTTAAGTAATAGTAATTCACCGTAACTACACGTGTGAGTGCCCCTGAATTCCCGAAACAAATGAGATTTGAGCCAGGGCTTAAGTTTCATCTGGGTTTAGTACCAACGTCGATCGATGGGCTGGAGCAGGTATTCTCATTTGGTCCTATGTAACGGAAGCGAATTTGTTCAAAAATTTAATTGTGCTACAGGTATGCTTTGTTGGAATATTCTGTATTCTAATGCTACGGTTCTTACCATTATGAAGTACTTACATCAAATCACAGATTACGTAGTTCTCGTCAAATGTGAAGCACACAACACATAAACTCCTAACGGAGATGTGAAGTTTCTAACTTTTTAAATGTTGCCACTACATAAAGCGTAAAACGTTTAAGGAGGATGATATTCTCACAGCATGTGTGTCTATTTTTAATATTTCTGTTTAGTTTATTCTACAACCTATTTTTTTTTTTTTTTTTATGTATGATGTACCGGCACAGCGTCCTATTCATTGTTTGCTGCACCGTACGACGTCATTACGTCAGCGCCGGCTGTCACTGAAAACCAGCGCTGGGGCTCTGTCTTGCATAGGGTCGCTGTATAATGCTGAGCGATAGCCGTTTTGCGTGGATGAGACGCATGTTTCCCCCCAACCTTTTCTTTTTTGCGTCATGTTTACCACAAATAAACGTATTTTCTTTTCTTTTTTCTTTCTTTCATTGTTATGTATGTATGTATGTAACTATTCTATTTATTTATATTTTTTTTCTTTTTAATCACACTAATAAATACTTTGACTTTATTATAGTAATTTTATTCTAGGCTCATCTTCTTCACATATAATTAATGTACCTATACAAAATGTTGTCAAAATTTTTAAAAGAGTAACGGTGGAGTTTCTTGCCCCTTCTTCTCCATACGAAACTACCATTTTGAAGGGGCGACTAGAATCAATTCTTCTCTTTGTTTGGCGGTCAGAAATGCCTTCTATGTGCCTATTTGAAATAAATAATTTTACTTTGTCTTTGTACAACAGAGAGCGCGAGAAGTTCACGCTATCGCAACAATGTAGCGGCATAAAGGCTAAGATTTTTAGGGTTGCGTACCCAAAGGGTAAAACGGGACCCTATTACTAAGACTCCGCTGTTCGTCCGTGTGTCTGTCCGTCTGTCACCAGGCTGTATCTCAATAAAACCGTGATAGTTAGACAGTTGAAATTATCACAGATGATGTATTTCTGTTGCCGCTTCATAAAAAACAGAATAAAATAAATATTTAAGAGGGCTCCATTGCCCTTTTTATAGATAATGGTACGGAACCCTTCGTGCGCGAGTCCGACTCGCACTTGGCCGGTTTTTTATTATGACAATTTATGAGGAACCTTATTTATTTCAGTACTAAATCTGGAATTTTACTCAAGAGGTATGAGTAGGAACCTATTATTATACGTAACTACTTTTATAATTATGGATAATCCATACTTTCTGACTTAATATTACAAATCAGAAACTTACTCGGTCTGTCTGTCTGGTACCTTTTCACTTCTTAATGACTGAACGGATTTGGATGTTTGGCACACGGATATACTTTTTATCCCGGTAGTACAGTTAGTGACCTGCATTACCTGACCCCTCTTACAAAGAACAATAATGGGAGAGGGT
This sequence comes from Tiliacea aurago, assembly GCA_948098905.1. Classification (NCBI taxonomy): domain Eukaryota; kingdom Metazoa; phylum Arthropoda; class Insecta; order Lepidoptera; family Noctuidae; genus Tiliacea; species Tiliacea aurago. The sequence continues at coordinate 24,870,078 of OX402581.1, read as the reverse complement.
CAGGGGGCAGGACAATGACTGTACGTTCCTCTGGAATAATTCCCGACCTCGATGCGGGTGATGCCGCAGGCTGAAGCTAAGTTATTAACAAAGCTTCCAAAGCCCTTAGAGCATTTTAAGTATCACAGCACTCAAAACAAGAAATTAAATTAAGTGAATAATAATTTAATTTAATCTAGTTTCAAGTAATTAATTTATAAATAAACTCTCATGCTAGCATTCTCTCATAATAGACTAATTGTACATCTTACTCACTCACACTCACAAACACTCTCGCCCTCACTTCCACTCTACGTCATTACCTACAAACTTTTGAGTGAATTTCTCTTTTGTAATTGTTAATTTTATTATTAGACTTCCAAATGTCTTCCATGTACGAGTATGTTGTATGGGGCGTTGATAGCTGCGCCACAGTATTTTACTTTTGTAGCTATCTTCGTTTCTTTTGTTAAGTTTTACCTAAATTGTTCCTAATAAATAAAAATTATAATGCACCTTCCTATGAATCTCTTTGAAGTTACTCGTATGTACTTTGTAAAGTAAAGTCAAATCGCCGGAGGTGTACATTTTATGGAACTCAGTCTTATTTTGAACTAGCTTTTGCCAGCAGCTTCGCCCGCGTGTTTGTATTTTCCCACGGGTACCTATTACCGGGATAACAAGTATCTTAGGTCTTAAACCAGATTATAAACTATCTGTGTGCTAAATTTCATCCAAATCCTTTGAGCCGTTTTTGCGTGATTGAGTAAGAAACATTTAAACATACAAAATAATATTACATACAATGTATATACAACATGTCCCGGAATTTACGCACAACCTCTTAAGGGGTCATTGTACTCATCATTATGAACAACTTTTACTATGGGACCAAACCTGAAATGGCGAAAAAAAACAGCTGTTCCTTACATTTTCACGAGTCATTCGAACATAACATGATATGACATGGTTGTACTCGTATTACCTGCTATCTCTTATCTTTTGTGACTACCTAGCTACTAATACTATCTGACTAAAGACTGTTTGTAATTAATTTATTGTATTGTATTGTGTTTTTATAATTTTTACTAAATTTATGTTATGTATGTACGAGTACCTACTTACTAATTAATGTAACTCAACAGCAAACCAACATTATGTTTTGCAGTGCCCTGACAGGGTTCATGTACTAAAGCCGACAGTAATTTATTGTAACTTATTGTAAAATGTGTGATGTGCATGAGAGCAAATAAATAAATAAATAACTGTAGGGAACACCTGATTTTTTTTCGCGATTTCAGGTTTGTCTCATAGTAAAAGTTGTTCATAATGATGACTACAATGACCCCTAAGAGGTTGTGCGTTAATTCCGGGACATGTTGTATATATATTATATTATATAGTAGGATTACTTCTCGTAAGATAGAGCTTAGCTCTGTGTGTCGCTTTTGTATTATTATTATTTAGTACTCACATAATTAAATACTAAGAGGCTGAATACCTACCTACTTGGAAATGATTAACAAATGCTTGCGTGTACCTGGTTTTAAAACCCTGAAGACTAAGGATAATACAATTAATTTCCGCACGTAAAGTTCAAACAATGTACACAATCTAACTGCCTAATAAAAAAACACTATTGTAACGGTATATTAATATTTATGAACTAAACTATAAACAATACAATGTTACAAAATAATTGCATAACGCGTGTGCAACAAACATAAACGTTTACAAGAATAGAGTCCCGCTTCCGGAAAAATGAATATTATTACAATTTCATTTCGCATAAACCGCTTCGTGAACACGATTCCTTATTCATAGGAAAATGATCTTATTACCCCCGTGTTAAAGCTTAAACTAAAACGCGTTTATAAGGAGCATGTAAACTACAACGTGTGCATTTACAAAGGCCGATAAAGCAGTTTATACTTTTTGTTCGCGATCACGACACCGGTAACGACTTCCCTTGCAAACGCGAAGCGAAAATGCAACGAATCCGAAATACGCGCGAATACCGACGGCGACGCGTCGCTTAGCAAAACCTTTGTACAGACACGAGCAAAAGGCACATCGATTGTTCCAATAAAAACGGAAATATTGCCGGCGTGTGAAAAATGAATATTTTTCCAACTGAACGTCCCCAGTGTTAGTTGTGAGAATTCTGACGCTCGAAATTTACCTCGCAATTTATAGTCGTAAAACAATAGCGTTTCGAACAAAATCGGCCGAGCAGATTGTCGAAACGTTCGTAAACTCGTTTAAATCGGTGGTATGTCCGCCGAACGGTCGGACAGTTTTCCGTGAAAAATTACCGCCGAACGGCGGCTAAGCGGTGCTTTTAGCCTAGTTTCGCAACGAGCGAAGTCACGGCACGACCTGGCGATTTCCTCGGACCACGCCGCCGTTCAATTTACCGGAACGCATCTGCCAACTAAATAGGTTGCTCCGTGCGCTCCGGAACGTCTTAACTCCTAATAAACGCTGCCGTAAACGGGTTCGCTATTCAAAAGTTGAACGCCGATTAAAACAGAATTAAGAAATAGAACGTCGAACGCAATTCAATATTGGATTCGTTGATCAAAGAGTACTAATTGTACAGAGAGGGCACTACAATTGGAGTGGTTTTATTGCCGGTGGGGCGAGTGGAAGGCGAGCAATTTGGCGGTCTGACCGCAAGAGCCGCGCATGTTTATTAGAGACAAAGAGCCCGCCGCGTCGGTCCCCGATTTGCATAACGGTCTGTGTCGTAATTAGAAACCATCTCGGACGTCCCTCCTTTGTCCCGTCAAGTCTGGAGGGGACAACGTCAAACGCCTTCTATTTAGCCGCTCACAGGATAAGCCGTATAATCGTACTGAATTAAAATAAAATGTGCATCGTGTTGCTCGGGTACGGTGACACTAAACTCTTGAGAGGGCTGTAATTATCGTAATAAAACATTTATGCCTGAAGCTTGAGACATTGTTGAACAAGATAATTTTCGTTTTACTTAATGAATGACATATGGTAACATTTTCAGTATATTATTACCTCAGTCGGTATAAAACGTAATGAAGCTGCTCGTTTGAGAATTTCAACATAACAAACCATCTAACTTAGTGCCAGTAAAGCAACACACACACGTCACACAAAAGTTCACAAAACGTTCCGTCTACTAAAATCTAATTTAAAACAGACAGACAGGTAATGAAAATTTTAATAAACGCACCACAAATGTTGCCTACAATTTTCGCGTCAGCGCTAACATGAAAAATTAGCCCCACAAAACATGCGTAGCTTAAGAAAAGGGTAATTTATTACTTACATCGTTCATTACTCAAACATATATTTACCTATACGATGAAAAATCGTTTAAAGAAATTGCTTACGTACCAAGTTGGTACAATAAATCGTGTGCTTCTTACAAGCACACAACAGAGGCGAGGAGGGCATAACTCATTAACTGGAGGCGCGTTTACGAGGTCCGCTATATCGCGGGCCGCGCCGGGATAATGACGCTAAACCGATATCCTTATTTACTGCAAATTGCGTCGGCTCTTACATCTAGGCCGATATGGTATTGGGGCTCTGCTACAAATATCTTGTTACGTTACTTGATTAGTTTTGTTTCATGGTTAAATTGAAAGTTGTGGGGCATAATGTCAGTGTTTTATGGGAAGCGAGTGTCTTAAAGAGCGGGTACACCGCCCAATAAAAGTCATAGTTTTAATGAAACGCTAGCTGCGAGCGCGTTTAAACAACTCTTTAATATTTCACAATTGACTACTAATTACCTATATGAATGATTAAAATTAAATTTGCTTCATTGCCAAATATTAGTTTATTATAATATAATACACTCAAACATCCATCCAGTCCTATTCTAAATCATAATCAACGCTGTAGTTAGTAATTATACAGACATTCATTTAATAAATTAATTCTAAGCTGTTAAACACACACGTATTGCCAATATTATCCCTCGCAATACAACCGTGAAATTTCCGAAACTCCCAAGTTGAATACAGACAAGCAAATCATCCGTGAAGTGAGTTTGCAAAGGGCACGCGTCCGAACGCAGCGAGCTTCGTAAACGCGTTTACAAACGTCAAATGCACAATGCGGCTATTGTTGTAGATTGATTTCAAACAAAAATAGATGTTTTTTTTATGGAACGCTTTATTTTAAGTGGCAATTATTCGCAACTGAAGATATAATAAGTGTTGCAAGGAATAATAAAACGCAAGGCCCCATCCCTTGCACTTGAATGGAATTCTTAATTAAGTTTAATTTTAATATCCGTTTGTTAATTGGTTCGTTTTAGAAGTAATGAAATACGGACCTGAATTGCTTCTTTATTTCTTTAGCTGCGTTTTATGTTATATTGTTTAAAGCTGTGGACAAAAGAAATGAACGCAGTAATTAGTTTAACCACTTTGAATAGCGCATACAATTTTTGTTGTAGGGTGGCAAATAGGCGACGGGGGCTTGTGGCTAAGTAATAATAGCCGCAGGTGTCGAACGATCGGGTTAAGCAATGCTTGCCGTGGTTGGTCCGTGGATGGGTGACCATCTTTACATACCAAGAATCCTCCGTGCCTTGGAAAGCACGTTAAGCTGTTGGTCCGGCTGTCATTCGTAGATCTTTAACACTCGTTACGGGTGGTCAGAAGCCAACCAGTAATTCTAAGGGATATCGTGTTACCCAGTAACACATTGTTCAAAGTAGGTTTTTGAAAGCCAAGCATTTCCGTTGTTTTCGCACTTATGCATCTTATAGTGATCTTCTGAATAGGTATAAGCTACATAATCTTAAAGCCAGACGTATTATTTTAGAGACAATGTTTTTATTTCATATAATTATGTAATAACGCAAGTGATTGTATGGATATCGCTCATAAGATTAGCTACGTACTACCTAGAACAACCTTAAGCCGTGGGGTGCGCGCACGGCCTGTATACGCAGTATCTTCTAGTCGTACGTCGTCTTACTGGTCAATATAACAATCTCTTCCAGAATATTGACATCTTCTCTTTCCCAAATGAAAAATTTAGAGGCCTTGTTCGTGGATATTGCTCCGTAATATTTTTAACTCTTAGTCTTATATCTTTAGAATTTCTTGTTTCTCTTTTTTATTTGCATGCCTTTTTAGTGTTTTAACATTAACAGAATAATTTAATTGTGTACCTAATTGGAAGCGCACATCGCATTAGTTTTACAAGATGTTTTTTTATAATAATATGTGGAAAATGTCGCGGGTTATACATTTACTCACTCTACAGCTCAAATTGTATGTAATAATTATGTAACTGTTTATTTTCCCAAATAAATAAAATAACACTGGGTTGTGGAGGTCAGATAGGCAGTCGCTCCATATAAAATATAGGTATTCAGCTGCATCCGGTCAGACTGGAATCTGACCCCATCCTAGTTAAGGGCTAGGTAGATTGATTATTTTCTCGATTTCTAACAATATTTTTTTCATTGTTACAGGCAACTACAACGAAAGAGCGTTCACCTAACACCCACAACCCAACGGTAAGTCGAACAAGAACTAATCCAATCAATAAAGTCATTAAAGTTATCAGTTCGCTAATTATACACGGTAATGAGTTATCTGTCACACGAGAATCAAATTACCATGGATACTCAATTGCCTTGTCACAAAGTTGCAATTTTTCGCGTTTTGAGAGGGACTGTTTTGTAGAGGATATCTGCGCGTTGATTGGTACAGCTGTTCAATTATGGTACTTATTCACTTTTAACGACATAGCACAATGGTGAGGACGTTGAACTAACGTGCAAGAAGTATTGGATTAGAAGTAAGTAGGCGGAACCCCAACCGTTGCACTATCGGCGAACGTTCGGAGTCTTTGTTCAACTGGACCCACTCGAAATGAACCCGCGGGATCACTCATCCCCATCACATTTTGAAAAATCGACTGGACCCACTGCCCACTGTTAAACAATAGATGTTTTTTTAAAGTTTGAATGTGGGTCCAGTTAACCAATAAAAATAGAGAAAACAAATTATGTGGTCAAGTGGACCCGCGGGTCCAGTAGAGAGTGGGTCCATCTGGCCGAAGACTCAACGTTCAAATAAATCAATTAGTCAAATAAATTTACGAGATTTTTGATCACTTTATGACATTGATGAAATGAGATTGCAACTAGATTTTTTTTTTTTATTGCGGTGTTTGTATTCTGTTATCTGTTTTTAGCAGTTGATAATCTGCAATCAACAATATGCTATAAATTATTAAAAATTCAGTCAAAACACTTAGGAAATGAATCAGTCCTGTATGTACCTATGAACATACTACCTTTACATAACCTCGTATTTCTAATAATTACTTTACCCACAAATTACGATAAAATAAAACTTTTATTGAAACACTAGCTTTTGCCCGCGGCTTCGCTAGCGTTAATTTGGAATTAGACAATCAATTCGGGTTGTACTCTGCTTGTTGTTTGGCGTTTGGCGGCAAAAAACTCTTAACACCCTAATAAAGTTTCCATAATAATTAATAAATGATAAAAATTCAATCATGATTCGAAAGACACGTGGCGCCGTCTAATATCATAAGAAAGTTATTGTCGTTTTCCTCGGGAACAGTACTTTTTTCGGGATTAAAGGTACCCTATATCCGTTTCTGTACACCTGACAACGTATATGCAAAATTTCAGGATGATCGGTTCAGTGGTTTAGGCGTGAAAAGGTAACAAACAAACAAACATACTTTCGCATTTATAATATTAAAGTTAGGATTCTCGTACGCTCTAAATTTTAACTACAAAGTAAGTTGGTTATGTTACTTTATAGGTTTACAGTTCACCACGTCTGTAGAGTTAACAATGATGTCCGTAATAATAAATTTACTACTGTTCTTTACTTAAAGGCTTCTACATACTGGCCCGACACAAAGGCCCCGCGTGTCGCGCGACGAGCGGTGCCTTTGTGACGCGTCGCGAGTCGCGCTGGTCTGTAGAAGCCTTTACTACGACGGCGCAGCAAGTAGCACCGCCCCATTTTATTACGAAGTTACTGCAATCACTCAAAAGGTCGGATAAGAGTGACACTGGCTGGTGACAATCACTAGCTGAGCGGCTGTCTTCTAATGACAAAAGAGGATGTCAGGGGAGCCGCTGTCGTACCACATCCACGACGAACTGCTTTATTCTGGCACAACCCCGATGATATATCTATATTTTTTTAAACGTTGCCCCACACTAGGAATTAGCAATATATATTACTAGCTGCGCCCCGCGGTTTCACCCGCGTAAGTCTCGATCCCGTGGGAATATCGGGATAAAAAGCAGCCTATGCCTTAATCCGCCAGCTTCCAGCTTGTCAGCTTCCTCCATACAAAATTTTATCATAATTGGTCCAGCTGTTTGAGCGTGAAGAAGTAACAAACACACACACACACACACGCTGTGTGCGTGTGTGTGTGTGTTTGTTACTTCTTCTCTCTCACAAACTTTCGCCTTTATAATAGTAGTGTGATGATAGTGTGATTAGTGTGATAGTGTGATAGTGTGATGTGATAATTGGGTTATTATTATCTCAAACTCAAACTCAAAGCATTTATTTCAATTAAACCATTGACAGGCACTTTTGAATTGTCAAGAAATCGGTCAGTTACAAATATGAAGCTAGTTGCCCATTCCAAATAGTAGGTTCCTATGGAGAAGAACGGGCAAGAAACTCCACGGACACTCTTTTAAATCAAAATATTGATACAAAATATTGGTTACATCATTCATATTGAAGTTAAACATGTGAGAACGATGCAATACGTCAAAAGCGTTATAGCGTTATATTGAAGCTACTGAACCACTAATACGATGAACACTTCTGGTATAGGCTATCCTGCGCCGCTAACTACAATAAACTTATAGAAGCCTCAGACGAAATATACAAGACGGAAGTGTTAGGTGCTTTGCATTACTGCCGCACGTTTGAGGTAGGGTTGCCACGGCACTATAGAATCTAGTTTTTTTTTTATAAAATAAAATAAATAAATATTTAACAATTATCTTTACTAAAATTCAAACAATATAGGAATCGAGTCAAATTACGTAGACTAAAATGGGCACTGGCCCAATTTAGCTAGGCACCGTCTAACATAAACTGAAAATATTAGTGATAAACTTTGATGTGACCAAAGACATTAAATTATTTACTAGTATCTATCTTAAATCTCTTTGGATGTGACAAAACATGAACATCATGAAAGTTAAATGGAAAAATTTGATAGAAACTGATTTAAAAAAAAAAACAATACAGCGAAAGGAATTAGCCCTTTGGTTATTATACTATTACCTACTCCTAGACAATAGTTTGATTTGACGACACGTTTTTTTTTTTTTTTTGGTGTGGTAAATTATCAAATAACTTCTCCCGCTCTGGGCTGAGCGGGAGGGCGTGTCAGACTTTTACTGACTAAAACCCACCCGTGTTCCTTCCGTTGCCTGTGTGCCAGGGCCACGATATCCCTTTCGGACAAACTCGCAACCCTGGCAGGTTGACGACACGGTTGGCGCGATTGACTGCTGTGCTGCGTGTCGCGCGGGTTCGATTCCCGCACGGAACAAATATTTGTATGACCTACAAGTAGTTATTCCGGGTCTGGCTGTTTGTGTTTGTGAGTTTAAATGTTTGTAAATGCACCCACAATACAGGAGAAACTCCTAGTGTGGGGCAACGTTTAAAAAAAAAAATTGTAGGTAACCTTTGTGTTCTACGATCTTTATATATTTTTCTCTATTATGTGTTGCGTGCACATAAATAAATAAGCTTACATCGACAGCAGTACATACCTTACTAGGAGCAAACGTCAAGCAGTAGGCTTCCCATAATCTGCGGCACCCGACACTAAATGGATAGAAAATATAGTATCTCAGCATCTCGCTAAATCCCACAAAAATATAATATTCATTTAACAAGAATCAAGAAGGTCACCTTACCAGTACCCAAGTCTCAGTAGATTCTGTCGCTTAATTACTCCATGTCTTATCGTATATTAAACCGCATACTGTGACGTCGCACACTAATAATTAGATTTAGATAATAATATAATTCACTGAAACAGATACTGTTTCATTAATGTAATTATAATCGTTATTAATGTCGAGTTATCTTATATTAGGTATCGAGATTTTGTACTAGCTTTGATGTTGCTTCTGATAATGAATAGTTTATTACCTACTGATGATCTATGAATATTATAATGTATTGATAATAATTAAACGACTATGATTAATATTTATTACACAAATAAACACAACAGCTTATTTAAAACTCATCATTATGAACAACTTTTACTATGGGACCAAAACTGAAATCACGAAAAAAAAATCAGCTGTTCCCTACATTTTAACGAATTATTCGAACATAATTATTGTAACAGCTGATTTTTTTTTTCGCGATTTCAGTTTTGGTCCCATAGTAAAAGTTGTTCATAATGATGAGTACAATGACCCCTTAAGAGGTTATTGACGTTTTAAAAATAACCCTGCATAGCTATCTATTCAAAACAAACATTGCTTTGATGTATTTGCAAAGGTATTATGTAGGTAATGAATAAAGAAACTCGAGTTTTATTTTAACGATTCTAAACCATCGCAGAAAGGTCTAGTTGTATGCAGGGACCATTTTGGTTACCCATTAAAAGGGTTTTCGATAGGGTTTTTCTAAGCGGTTAAACAAAAACCCATACGATATGGGTAACCCTTATGAACGACTTAAATTATTTTTTGGTAACCCATTGAAAGGGTTTTTGATAAAAAGTCATACGGTGTGGGTAACCCTTTTGAACGGCTTAGTTTAAGCCATTCAAAATTACCCACACCGCATGGGTTTTTTTTAAATAGTAACCAAAATGGTCCCTGGGTAGAATAAACATAGAATTGGTCATGCTACGCGTGCTGGGCGGATATCGAAATAACATAATATTATGATTTTTTTCATGTTACTGGGTTTCTAGTAGCTATAGAACCTATTGAATGGGTTATCATATAACCCTTTCGCTGGGATTCAAGTATCAAACCCATTGAATGGGTTATGATGTAACCCTTTCAATGGGTTTCTAGTATAAAACCCTTTCAATGGGTTACATCATGATAATTTAAGTTAAAAAAATTATGTAGGTGCATAAATTTAAGTAAGTGCATACATTCTTGTTTACTGGATGGATCTTTCCCTAATAGTCTGAAAATTGCAAAAGTTACACCGATACATAAAGGTGGCAGTAAATCAAATGTTGAAAACTACCGTCCTATTTCTGTACTCCCTATTATCTCGAAAGTCTTTGAAAAAGTTTTATATGTCCGATTACATAAGTACTTAGTCTCTATAAATTTCCTTACCGATAAACAGTATGGTTTTCGGCCAAAATCGAACACCTTATCAGCTACAGTCGATCTCGTCACTAAAATTAAAACTAGCATAGATCGGAAACAACTGGCCTTGGGTCTGTTTATTGATCTAAAGAAAGCCTTCGACACAGTAAGTCATGAACTGCTTTTGCTAGGCGATTGGGATTACTGGAGCAGCATATAAAATCTTCAAATCATACCTGATGGATAGATTTCAAGTGGTAAAAATCGATGATTGTCAAAGTGGCCCCCAATTGATTACATGTGGAGTTCCCCAAGGCTCTATCCTGGGCCCATTGTTGTTTTTAATATATATAAATAATATTACAGATATAGGACTACGAGGTGATTTATCACTTGATTGGTGATTTTTTTTTATGCTGATGATACAAGTCTGTTCTATTTTGGTAATAACATTGATACTCTTATGGAACAGGCACAAGATGACTTACATAGATTGTTTAATTGGTTCCAGTGCAATTTACTGACAGTTAATACTAATAAAACAAAGTACACAATATTTGCTGCTAAAAATAAAAAAATACAAACACGACACACCCTTAACATAAATGGTAAAATTCTAGAAAAATCTAAAGCAGAAAAATACCTTGGACTTATACTGGATAGCGACTTGTCGTGGAAAGCACATATCGAGAAAATAAGAAATAAAATCTCTGCCTTAACAGGCGCACTGCGCAGCATTGTTCGTTGTCTCCCACCACAAGTTTGCTATATGATTTATAACTCCATGGTGAAACCTCATTTGGACTACCTAATTGAAGTGTATGGCTGTACTTATAAATCCAACCTACAAATCTTGCAAACAGCTCAAAATAAAATTATTAAAGTTCTTTTTAAATACAACTACCGAACACCTACACTAAAACTTTACAATGACACAAAGCTCATGAATATTTCACAGATCTATAGGTATAATACTTGTATACTTGTACATAAAATTCTAAACAAAAACATACACACACAAATAACTCTTACAAAACAATCACAAATAAAAAACAGATACAGAACTAGACAAGCAAATGACATAACCTTGCGGGCGCCTAGAACAAACTATGGCAGGAGTACTATTTTGTATGAAGGAGCACAGCTTTACAACAAATTGCCTCGGAATGTAAAAGATCAAAAATCCATGAATACATTCAAAAAATCTATATAGAAACACATTTTAGCGGATTTAAAATTTTAAGCTATCTATCTTCGAGTACTGTACTAATCTAAACTATTTTTGTTGTGTAACCGTCGCGTCGCCTAATGTCTTTTAATTAGAAATAAGTTTTTTCTCATACAAGTGAATGTAATTCTTTTTGAGAAATAAAGTTCTTAAACCATAAAGGTAACCCATTGAATGGGTTACCCCTTCGAAAGGCTTAACTCTTAACCGGGGTAATACGGTCCCTGGTTGTATGACTCTACACCAGTGTTACCACATAACAAAAAATACAATATACCTGAAGTGTTAAAAAGTTTAATTAATTCCAAAACCACCCCGGTTCTCTGTTCCAAGTAAAGGAAGAATGCGAATAAGTAGCAATATTCCTGAATCACACGTTCTCTAATTCAGTTGCGGCTGTGTTTCAGAATCGATTGCGCTTTGAAGAGCCACTCTTTAGCTCTTTTGTTCTAATTGTGGAGCGAGGACACCGCTCTAACCAACTTTGATGCTTTTTTGTTCCGTGTCCTCATTTTGAATAAGAATGAAGTGTTTTAAAAGTGATCGGGAATCGGAATGTTCGCTCCGTTGTCTATGGCAATTGTGAGATTTTATTTTAAAAAGAATTTCTTATATAGCAACTCTGTTCAAAATTAGAATATTAAATTCGTTTTATAACCTTTAGTGAATTCTGCTCTAATAAAACTTATGCGGCAAGCCTTGCCGCATAAGTTCCCACCCATGCGAACAAATGAAATATTACAGTGTTAAAAGTCATCCGCCCACACAATCTAATTAAAATAAATGACTCATCGTGCACTCTGTAATTTCCAAACTTTTTGAGTGCAAAGTTACGGGGTTGTTCCTCACGACAAAAACTTTGCCTAGCCGTATAAAAAGACCCTCATGCATATTTTTCAAAGTAACTTAATGCAAATGTGAAAAACTTATTACCGATAGCAAACACCGAATTTCCATCGGTACCTAACCTACTTATGATTTACAACATTTGTTTTTAAGAAACTCAAGTTTGTTACATAAAACTTTTAAGATGTAGCCTCATCATGCCATATTGAAGTTTTGTCGAGAGTTGCCATCTCTCATAATTAGCGCGCGTAAACTTCATTTTCTCGGGACCGTTGGGCGCCATATTTCTTTTTTGTTTGCAATTTAATTTAATTAGGTACATTTGAATTAATAATTTTAATTCTTGAACTACATCGCTATATTTTTTTTAAACGGACTAGCTTGGGTCTGTCAGTGTGGTTAGATTCAATATTTGTAAGAAAACACTTTTGAAGCTAAGCTTTTTAAAATGTAATTTGTAAGCTGTCAAGTCAAAGTATCTGTTTGAAGTTGAAATAGGATTAAGTTAGTGACAAATTAATGGAATAATTTGTTGCTACAGGAACGAAGAAGAGAAAATGGTTGGCAAAATCTATTGTTGGGCTCGTTCATTTCCGCTCCAAAATATCACGTGGCATTGATTGAGGTGCGTTCGGAAGCAAACATTCATCAACGGCGCGATAATTAGCAATGGCTGCGTTCCGAACACGTACGCCCCCCAAAATTCGATTCGGCAATGGTTAATCAGCACCCGAACGCCAGTAATAGGTACCTAATGCGACAACTAATTTCCCGAAAGAAGTGCTCTACCTTCACAGGTCTTTATTGTGGCCACTCGCGATTCTTGTCACGATCTCGTGTGTACTCAGCCCTCCCCCCGCCACACTTCACCCCGCTCCCCGCATCCACGGTGTGCAGTCATCAAGCCCGAAAACTTGCGAATTAATACGTGCTTAGATTCCTTGCAAAGGAGACGTGGATAAGAGATTGTTATACAACTTGTCTGCAAGCTCCAAATGAAATCTGTTAATTTCCGAACGACTATCCCGCCCTTTTTGCGTTTCCCAGAAGGATGTTGGAGTTTCCGAATTGTAAGTTTAAACCGTTGATACAAAAGCTTGTAAGTTATTCGGCTAATTACTTGGGTAAGTTCGTAAAGGCAACTCAACCTCTGTAACATGTAAGGAAAAAGTTTCCTCGTTCATTTAATATGTATGATAGTTACTTAACTTTGTCTTCTGCGTAGTGTGAACATTTTCTCTACATTAGTCAGGTTCACACTTTCATAATTAAGTTTACCGAAGAAAAATTACCACTTTGTTACACGGAAGAAGCTCCACATTTTAGTATTGAGTTAGCTTTTTGTAGAATGAATATGAAAATGAATGTCAGGATTTTCTCATAACCACGGTTAGTCGTGTTCAACGCATAAGTAATACAGACAAATGGTATCTACATTGTTCTAACCTAATTCCGTCCAAACACGCTATTCTGGTGCAAATTTTAGTAGTTTGTGAGTACTAACTAGTCAATTTCGAGATAGAAACGCCATAATAGCGTGTATATATCATCGTAGCCCGCACTAATTTCAGGGCACTCGAAATGCGAGCAATTTCGCGATCCCTGCGACTGGGCCCCAAGCGACCTCGCCCCTTGCTAACTTAGTGCCACTTGTCTGCGCCTCTCCGGGTGCCACAGGGTCCCAGGGCTGCACACCGATCCCGTTCGAAGCCTTGGTTTTGTGGCGGAATTCTATTAATTGAAACTATTGTTGTTAAGATACGGAACTAGAACGAATAAGAAACAGAGAATCCTTAAGTGGCTGGAAATGATAAATCGCAAAGTAACATGTCCTTTAAGTACTGGGGGCTTGTGGCTAAGTGAAGCTACGCTTGCCGCGGTAGTTCCGTGGATGGATGACCATATTTATATACCGAGACCCCCCCGTGTCTCGGAAAGCACGTTAAGCTTTTGGTCCCTGCTGTCATTCGTGGATCTTTGACAGTCGTTACGGGTCGTCAGAAGCCCGAAAGTCTGACAACCAGTCTTACCAACAATAACTGGATTGTGGAGGTCAAATAGGCAGTTGGTCTATGTAAAATACTGGTATTCTGCTGCATCTGATTAGACTGGAACAGCTTCCAGCCTAATCAGAACCCCAACATAGAAAGCTGGGCAGATGATGATTATAAATTATATATGTTATACCCTATTTAAATGTTAAAGCCCTATGTTAAAGCTTTTAAAACTCTGAATTCTGGTTTGATTGCAGACCCAATTATGAAAGACCCAAACTGAAACGGCGACTCCAATTTCATATTTGGCCCAGTTATCGGACATGATATCTAATGGCAGGCATTATGAGGGTGTCATTATACTACATTATACGAAGGATCCTCGTTCTAAGTAAAAGGACCATTCACTTGGGAGACAAACACTAAACAGTCATTAAAATCTAGGGCTCCACTTACTCAAGCCTAAATCACGACCAACCCTAACCCTAAGTCAAGCGTCGGCACTGTTCGGACCCTCTCGTCGGTGCTCGGGCGCTCTCGGTATTATTCGGGAACTAAACAGAACCTATCAGAACTAATTGGCGGCAGAACGTAGCGAGCCCGCAGATTGGGACTTCATAAGATTAGCAATGCTCTTGGGAGTACTTCCAGTACAAAATTGAAGACCTCGCTGATGTATTTTAAGGTTTTAATAGATAGATGTATGAGAAAATGTTTATGAGCGTCGCAAAAGAAACATACCTGTTAGGTAGTTAAAGTTCTAAGATGAAATAATAATATACATAACTGCCAAACAAATAATAAGCATGCGAAAGTATCATCTATTTATCAAAGTCAAACATTCATATTTCTTGAACACGCTTTCAAAGTGTTATCAAAGCCTGGTGAAAGTCCCGTAAGCGTACATCGTACTTACAAAAGAAATTGCGATACATCGACATTTAACAAATGATACAGGGCCCTCGAGCCGCCCTCGGAAAATCCCTTCACAATTGTCGATCCCGCCTCACATTGGCTAATCCGTTATCAGTAAAAGTAAATTCAACTCGCACATCAATAACCATTTTGACAGTTAAGCCGCCATTTTTCATTTGGCGCGCAACGTTCAAAAGTGGAATCCAAGCGAAAATCGCGCAGTCAGAGGTCGCGTTCGAAACAAAAAAGCTTCCTTGTACCGAGGGCGCGCAAACATCGAAACTGCATCGAGAATCCCCTTTTAAACCCCTTATATTGCAGCTTTAATCTCACTGTGGAAACTTTTCGCCGTAACTAACGCAGCGATGGAATGGGAGGTGGAATTTCGCTCTTCTAACGTTGGAACTAGGGCGGTACTGTAGATCAACTTCCGAGCCATTTATTCACAAATCGAGTTATTGCACCTCTCGCAGATCGCTTTACATAGGTCATTTGTGGAAATTACACGTCGCCGCAACTTTGCGTATTCAGTTCAAGATTAATGAATAAGCTGGTAGCTACCTTTTTTTTGAAAGATTAATGCAATATTTCCGTGAAAGACGCTCACCTTTTCTTAATTTCCTCCTTCAAAGCGGTGCATAAGCCTTAATTTATGATATAGCGTGGCGAAGATAAATTCGTTCCCGTTTATCATGGCGGAGCTTTAATAAACAGAGCTTTACGGTTATGCAGTTTCACGTTTATTCACATCAAAATGTCGTAATATATTTTGAATTTAAACCCTTGTACCATTAGGGCGTCTGTTTGCAGAATTCCACAAAGGCAAATCTAGTTATAAGTGTAACGCCGCGCGTCCAAACACTGTTATCCGTTTATTTCGCTACGTACTGTTGCCGCATATCGCAAATTAAATAACGTGTTTCGACTATGAATAATAGCCGGGCCCGGCCTCAGAACGCGCCCCTTAACATGTTACAATTTGAAATTTAAAATAACAACAATTTTATTGTTTATGGTCGAGAACGCACGAGTACTTTCAAATTTGGAACTTGCGTACATTTGTTATACATTTTATGGCATCAGTGATGTTGCCAATGTTACGAAAATGTCTGCGCGTTTCTGTGAATTATTTTTAGATCTGACATTAGGGCATTAAAGATAGACCGAAAGGAATATACCACTATATTACTCTAGAGTAAAAACAATGTCTTGTACTGCAGTGGAACCTCAATTAATAAACTTCAAACTTTGCTCAAAGTGGGCCACTACAAACAAGAGCAAAACCTTTAAAGAAAACTGAGCGACAACGCAATTAACGAGCAGCTTGTCATCATAAGAGAAAACAAGCTACAATAACAAAAAAACATCAGCTTATTCACCGCTACATACATAAAAGGCCAGTTTCAACTCGATTTTCGCATATCATACCTGAGCCGTAGCTTCATAAGCTTTTTTTTCTTTTTTTTTTTTTGCTTCTGGCTTCGCACGGTTTGTGCATTTAGCCAATGTCAAGTTTTAGTTCTTGTTTAAAATATTGATGAAATGAATTATAAATGCATGATGATGATATCCCCGCCCACTCCCCTTGAGTTTCAGTAAAGATGTGGCACTTTACTGAGACCTCACGCGGACTTCTTGAGAGAACTTGAAGCGAAGTTGCACTGTTTTGTTTCATTTGCCTACACTAATGCACGTTCACAAACACTTAATGGTTAATAATCCACTATTATTACACATTAATATTCGGCTAAACACAAATTTTGGAAAATTAAACAAACTGTTGAACATGACGCTTCACTTTCCCGCCAAGAAGTCCTTCATAAGCTTTATTAAAATTCCCGTCGCAGGGCGGGGTCCGATTCTCGAATATCGTGCGGCAGCCTTATTATATTCGATTCCGCAACGCACGCGAACGTTTTGACGTACTAATTGCAGGCGGGGTTGTTAGATACGGCGTCATGGCATGCCGTCGGGTGTAAAGGGGGCTTATTATGAGAACACGGCAACCTTCTATTTTAAAGGGAATAAGGACTTAAGGGGCAAATATTTCGGGACATTGTTGTGTGAGGAATGTAAGTAACAATGTTGTGAGTTTTAGGCACGATGTCGCGTTAATTTGTAAGTCTGATGCTGTAATGTGTACCTTTGGAATATGCATGTATACCTTATTATGTATACGCGTGTGTTTTGTTTGAGAAAGGTGTTGAGGTATGATATATTATCGAGTAATGTTTGTATTTACACTGTTTTACACTTTTGTGAGCAATTCAAGGCGAGGTTGACATTGTTATAGCCTTAAGTCACGCGTAGCAGTGACAAATATTGCCCTGTCTCTCGTCTAAAATGACAAACAAAATGGTGAATTATAAACCATGCGACATTTTTAACTTGTCGAGCACTCGAGTAATATACGTTCTCCTTTGTAATCTCCTAATATATCTTACGCTACGCTAACAAGCCACTAAAACAACATACCCAGCCACCTAAAACTATGCTTCAAAACCGTAATTAAAAAGAAAAACCGGTATCAGGAAATGCAAATAATGAAGCTAAATCGTAATTGCATCAATCCTTTGCACTAATAAATACGACAGCTAGAACACGTTAGCAGCAATATCCTCTTGACATTATTTATTCGTATCCGTACTTCTCGTCGCCATGCTTATTCAGTTCGTTTGCAACCGGTGCACGCGAATGGCGCGAATTTTTACGATTATTTTAAATTTCGAACGTAAAACTCGAACGTCCAACGCGAACGCTTGGAACGACTTCGCTTTAATAGGCTGTAAGAAATTGCGCTCGAGTTTACTAAATAGGTTTTATTAACTCTTTTTTGTGCTTTTAAAGTAAAACATATAACCTGAACTTTTCTGTGGAAGTTCATACATTTAAGAATAGCTCCAAGGCTGTATTTCCTACCACTAAAGTTTTACATTAAAATCCGGTTAAACAAACAAACTTTCTCATTTTAAATATTAATTTACAGTGGAAACTTTTAAACCCTCAAGTCACTGTTAAGTGTTTGAGTAAGTAGTCTTTCCCAACGAGACCTAAAATTAATAAACTTTCGTTGACTTTTACAACTTGGACGCCGAAGACGGATAACGACAGACTTATATTTTACTTTTTCGTACAGTACTAGAGCAGCGTGAAGAACGTACCATGTTCATATTTCATTCTATATTAAAATTTTCTGACGTCACACCAGTTTCTAACATAAAAAACCGTGTATGGCAACCCTTTGCTTATTATTTTTATTTACTTATTCAGCCTGTGCGATATATAATTCATTTTCATTAAAACCTACTTGCTTGCGTGACGTCTCAACTACTTTTTTTTTAATGTTCGTAAATAAAAAAGGTCGGACCACATTCGTTCTACTTGGAACACGCAAGGGACGTAATGTTTCCTTTTTTTTCAACCCCGATGCTATCTCTGTAAACAAAAACTATTCTTTATTTATATCATTGTTGTTTATTAATTTCGTTATTAATTTTAAGGGAAATTTAACCTTTGATAATGTTATGGACAGATGGTATCGTTTTTAATTTAATATTGATAACAAAATGCGGTTTTTGTCTGACGATGAAAAAACAAGGGGGCGTTCGAAAAAATATGTGGCCTAGGGAAAGCAAGCTACCTAGAATGGCATTCAGTTAATGAAAAAACTGTAGTTTTTCTAATATATTGGTTTATATTAAACATATGAAAAATAACAAAGGTTATAAACTTATATATATATAGATTTAGATTAACTAAAACAAGCAAGTCATTTCTTGTAAACAGTATCCGCTTTTATAACAAGTTGCCACAATCGGTTACAGAACTTAGTGATGAAAAATTAAATAAGCACATTAAACGTGCCCTTATCAAAAAAGCATATTATAAGATTAAGGATTGGACGGACGTTGAAGACAAGGAAGTTTGGCATTAATTCCTTCTGCACATGTGGCTTCCCTGGTACCTCATTTACGGCAAAACTATGTAAATGTCTATTAAGTGCTCCCAAATTACGAAGTTATTTTTTAATTTTGGGATATCCTGTTAAGATAGACGTGTTGTGAAATAAAATAAATAAAATTTAATTTTATCTTTTTTTTACAAACTTCACTGACATAATGTTTTTCTTATTTGACATCATTATACCTACAATTTAAATTTCAACAAGGTTCTAACTTTTATTATTTTAATCATATTTTATATTGTTTTTTTTTTTGGCAATGTGAGGACGTTGTAGGCTTAATAGACTGTAGATCTGTAGACCATTTTCTATTTTGTTAAGTACCTGGTACTTTTGACAGGCCTACGCTGTCCTCTCATACCTATTAACACTGTAATTTGAAAACATTGTAAAAGCCAATTTTATTTTGTTTAAAAGAGTGACCGTGGAGTTTCTTGCCGGCTCTTCTCCATAGGAAACGACCAATTGGAACCGTGCACCTAGCTTCTGACGTTTCATAAGTGCCCATGTAGGCTTATGTGAAATAAAAATATTTTTGATTTTGATTTGATTTTGAAACACCGCGCGTAAGGTCACGTGACATGTTAGTATGCACCGTTTTAATCAAGATATTGAGGTGAGCACCATTACCCGGTGAAAGCCATTCCCCCTGATTACCCTACGTTAATCATTAGATTGGTGGATATTTTGGTAAACTGCCAACTATTTAAAGTTCACAACACGAAATAAAAAAATAAAACCACTTGCACAACAATAAACCGTATAATTTACTTCCCATTCAGCTAAAAATAACCATTTATACTCATCAAATTATTACGGAATAATTTATTCGCGCCATTACCCGAACACAAAATGGCGGACCATATTCATATGAGGCGTGATTTGCAACATTGGCTCTGATTATACCATCAACATCGTGACAGCTGTTCTATCAATCATTTTCTATCAGCTCTCATGGAATCAATTACGAACAGCAACTGTTGCACAACCACTGTCCCACAAAATATAATTGGTTTAATTTGACGAACAAATCATGTGTCATTTTAGTATGTCACATTCCGATTTGTTGTTATTAGAAAATTCTATTCAATGATAATCAATATTATGTGTATAGACTAGAGCCAAATCAAATCAGAGGATTATCATAAGAAAATATTTCATTCATAGAATCACTTGGATGGTGTTAAGTAAAATAATAAACTTTTTGTGCTTTTTAATAAGTTCAGTTAAACCCAATAAATCTTTTATTAATCTTAATTAAGCTATTCCAAATACCTACTAAAAAAAAATATGGTATTTCCAACTACGATAGAGCAATCAGCTGGCAAAGTAATGACCATAAAGGTGTCACTACCTACACATTAAATATTTTAATTAACTTTTCAAATGCATCTCATCTCTAGCATTAAAACTTTTCAACCTGCACCATAAACACTATCATCATCATTATGAGGCAAGGCTACGTCATTAGTGGCCAGTATAATTTGACATATCATGATATGTCAAATTATACTGGCCACCACGGCGCCACTTGCAAAGGCAAATGTCAACCTTACGTCAAATTCACTAAATTCAAATTTAGTTCCATAATCCGCCGCTCTGCCAAGAAATACTGGCCACGCTGTATATGACGTGAAATCTAACAAGGAATACGTGTTTTATCGCGCACATAGATCAAACTAATGACCTCTGCCTGCGGATGACCGCGTTCCTTATATTGCGACATTTCGACGCTCGTAACCGATGGCCGATGGCTGATAATAAATGCAAGTTTTATAAGGGCTTTTATCGCAACGGAACGGAATTTATGCGTTCACAGCGGTTTAACTGTTCCCACGGCGATGCTTTATCGCAACGAATGCTTTTTTAATTTGCCCATAAAGTATTTGCTTTGATGATACTTTCAATTAATATTTTTATGGGTTTTAAATATTTTGATGGCGAGGTTCATACATTTCCTCTAAAGCACGAATATGTTTTTCGAATATTAAAGTTTGATGTGAATTAATAACCGATAAGATACTTTCAGATTTAGCAAATTCAACCTCATTTAACAGTTCAGTAAATTTGCATTGCCACAGAGCGCAACTGATGCTCCATATTCAAACACCAACTAGAGAAGCACCATAATCAATCATGCCATCGATACTCGACTAAAGTTATCCGATTACACACATAGTGCATAAACCACGAACCGAAATTGTGTTCAGTAAAACAGAGCTATGTCTGTGTTGCGCTTCAGTACGAACTACGGAAGCAGGCAGTGCATTTGGCCGCGAATTTAGGAAAGTTATTCGGCGAACGCGGCGCGGCGGCCGGCCGGGGCCGGTCACTCGCGTAGTCGCGTATTGTTCCCGACGCGCCGTCCGCATCGCCTACTGAACTCGGTTCCGTTCCGTGCCACATAAAGAACCCCCTTTATTGCTCGCTGCTCGTGTGTGTGTTATCTATGCGTACTAAACCCTGAGCAAGAAAACTAATTCGAACATAAAGATCGTGGCGTTTTTGCTCGGAGTGCGGAGCGAAATTTTCATTTTGTTTCTGTAGGTAATAGGTGGGGAGTACCTAATAAGCGGCGGTTGTTTATGTTCAATGAACTATCAGATGAAGTGTTCATTGTTTGAACAACGATTCATGTTTAGAGAAATAGAGACGTTAGCATAGTTCACTAGTAACGATAATCCACACCTACCGTTAGGTTGTTTCTCCAACAGCGCAAAGAACATTTAAGCTAGACCCCTGTTTTCAGGTGCTCTAAAGGCAGTTAAAATAAGCATAAAGTTGTTAAACCCCCGGCAGCCGGACGCGGCGGCCATTCCGCGCGAATCTTGTTGAATTATTTGTACAAAATGGCCGCAACTGACCGTCACTTACGCTTTGTCCTGCAAACCGTCCAGAAGCACGGTGTGTGAACATTATGGCGATATAAAACCGCTAATTGTTCTCGTTAAATGCACGCTTTTTCGCAATAAAAATTCTCATATAACAGAGAAAATAAACCAGAACTATAGCTGAACATTAAACTGCGGACGTAATTTAATTCGCAATAATTTCATTTGTTATAATTTCCCTCCGTAATCGTATTTAGCACTTACACCGGTATTCAGTAATAACAGTATTATTTGTTACTACAACGCTCGGAAATCGTAATTAGATGATTACAAGCACGACGTCGAATTAAAGCTTTAGTGAAGCGATTAATCCAAATTATCAACACCGGTAGTGGGAACATATTTTGAGGGAAATATTTCGATGTAACGCTTTGCTCTACATCTCTTTATTCGATGTTTTAACATCTCAAGATAAAGCCTAATTAAAAACAACAAGCGGCGCGCCGGCAACAGATTAATTGTAACGGTGTGGAGGCGCGGCCGTAACAAATATAATAAATTAACTCCACGTATCGTAATCGATCGTGTGTAGCATCGAGATGTTGACTTTTCAATTAAGTAGACTGCCGATCTTGTGCCGACAACCGTACGATTAATCAATCGTGGTCGGACGAATCGGGTCCGCCCGTACCATGGGACGCGCCGAAATTATCACGAATTAATGGACCCCCCCGGTCTGGATAGGGAACTCTGGTCACTCATGTTTTATTTAGTTGTCTCGCACTGGAATAGAAATAGCCAGGGGACGGACCTCGTTTACCTATTAAAGCAGTATTGATTTGTCGCCAGCACAATGTTTACTGGACGCTGCTCTGTTTTTCTTTACTAAGTCCGATTCCGGGAAATGTACCTAAAAGTAGCTGTCACAACATTAATGAATAAAAAAAAACCTTTTTGTAAACACAAGAGAGAGTTTTTAATAACTGCTTAATGAGCAACGAAAACTTACTGCCTAACCGGAAGATTTTAAGGGAAACTGCGACAAGTTTCCCTTAAAATCTTTCGTTAAGGGGACGATAACCAACTTTTAATGATATTATACTGAATATCACGTCTAAACGAGTAGTGTTAATGATGTGAAAAAATATATTATATTATATTTATATAACATAGTGAAATTAATTTGTAAAGTTATGTCTAACGCCGATAAAAAACTGAGAATAGCGCAAAATCTACCAAGCGTATTTTTCTGAAACCTTCACCAATTTAAAGATAATTTAATTATTGATCTTTTGAGTATACGCGTTTTATTAAAATACCTTTTGCTTTGTGTATAATAAATTAATAATGCGTCAAATTGGGGACAGCGCTCCAAGACGGGCGAGTCCTATTACTGGCTGAACGTACGAGGCGTTGCGTGAGCTCAGTACAGAACACGGAAGCTAACTACTCAAGGTCACTGGCATATATCTGCGTCTTAAGGTGAATCTGCAGCTGTAACCCACGAAATTCAAAATTTCTTACATTTTTTGCAATTTCCAGCTCAGTGTCCGGTTGTATCTTGATCAAAATATGATTCGCGACAATAACAGAATGTATTTACAGAATTATAATCATAAGATTAATTGATACATCTCTCTAAGTTAGATTTGTTCCCCAATGACATGGTTTCATGACAAAGTCATTCAATGGAACAAATCTAACTTAGAGAGATGTATGAAATGATTCCAATGATTTTAATTCTGTAAATACATATCTGTTATAGTCGTGAATCATATTTTGATCAAGATACAATCGGACATTGACCTGCAAATTGCAAAAAAAGTAAGAAAATTTTTATTTCGCGGGCGACTGCTGCGGATTTCCATTAATTTCAATAGTTAGTTACCATCCTTATCATTAGTCGATTTTGACTTCATTATTCATTTCATAAATATTTTTTTTTCTTTTTTAATTAGTCAATTAATTAGTTCTATTGTATTTTAATAATCTAACTTTTTTTTTTATAATCTATCTGTGTAATGTACTCTAGCGGCATTTTTTGCCTAATCATAATTTTTGTTAACATGCGGATAATGTAGTGGGCTGCAATATTGTGACTACTTATGAGCCTATATTATTGTTATTTGTAAACATTTTAAATTGTAGCTGTTACATCATTTCAGCCGAAAGACGTTCACTGCTGGACATAAGCCTCCCCCAATAAGGGGGGGAATTTGCCATAACCGCCAAGCTTGGCAGGCGGGTTGGCGATCGCAGTATGGTGTTGAAATGCATAGAGAACGCTGCTGCCCATTCTCTAGTAAGTCCCTTAGTCGCCTTTTAGGACACCCACGGGAAGAAATGGGATGGTGCTATTCTTTACGTCCGGCACCAAACGGAGCAGTTGTTTATTGTCCCATAATAAATAAAATAAAATAAAAATACATCCGAGTAATTCGATACTAATATCGAGTTGAGTCGATATTCAAATAGTGAGTTTAGTACTCGTAGTTCTCGCTACCGTCCCTATCTATCGCGCTGAACATTTCGACTCGATAGGTACCTACCCAATAGTCTATGCACGAAGTAATTACTTTTAACATCAATCTTGGCCTCGTTTCGTTTGTGTTACGATTAAAAGAACAATATTGTATTGGACGCTTTTAAATTCTACTTCAATGAAATTCGCTAATTTATTCAAACATTTGAGTTGATTGTTTTGTTAAACAGAATAAATAAGTTGATTATGAGTGTACAAGGAGAGATGTTCGTAGCAGAGATTAAGTTTTTTTCTTCGTATAATTGTCGATTAGTTTCATGTCGATTGGTTTATTTGAAATCCATTGTAGCAGAAGATAAATTCATCTAGATAGCAATTTTATAGTGCTGTGAGATGTGAGTAAATACTTAACTCTTAATTTAGGCTGTGCTTTATCTCAAAATGACGTCACTATAAAATATTTAAAAAATAACCGGCCAAGTGCGTGTCGGACTACGTACAATGAAGGGTTCCGTAGTTCGGATGAATTTATCCCAAGAACAAACTTAACACTGGAGTTGAAAAACACGTTCCCTCATACATTCTAACTACAAATGTAAGTTTGTGCGCACAATATTGAGGAATTTACGATGTTATTTTAAGAGCACAGACTTCTTATAGGTTTACCTGTAATGTATAAGTAAAGAACTACTTTCTGCATTTTTTATAAATTTTTGGCTTAGTAGGTTCGGAGATATGGGGAATGGTCAATTTTCATCTATTTTCTTAATTAACTTTAAAAGTATTTTATTTAAAATTATAAAAAATAGTATCTGTAATAAAAACCATGATAATTTTATTATTGAAACCTTAATTAAAATATACATGCTAACAGTAAAATATATATAGTATGTACAAGTTTAAAATAAAACAGAATAAAATAATAAAGGGGGGGGGGGAAGCTCATTGGTTATCAAAAAATTCGTCCGCATCGCTGTCAATGGGAAAGGTGCCCAAAAGGCTGGCAGCATTGCCGCGTTGGATGGCAATGCTGATTCTTTGGGCTAAAAATAGACCAGCCCTCTGGTCGCATGAAGAGTCGACCAACCGCTTGGCGATGTCCTGAAAAACTCGATGAGCACTCGGACCCCAAGGCCCTAGCGTTTCAACCCCAAACGGCTCAAACATATAACTCCCAATAAGGTTGTTATATTTGCGCCGTTTGAGGTTTTCTGCTCCTGTAGCTGCCGCCCCGGCACAGCCCGTCGTGCTAGGAAGATGGGATGGCGCGAGGGTGTCGACACAGGTTGCATCCCACACCAAAGGCCTACCCAACTTCCACGGCATTATGGTCATTCCGTCTGGCCTCTTCCCATCGTCGCGCGCCAAGCCATTGGGTTCTAAAACAGCTGGCACCCCGGCGGTGACAAGAGCCCGACGGATGATGTCGTTAATGCTAGCATGACGTGCCATCCGACCAGCGCTCTTGCTACAAGATAGGCCGTGGTGTCCTAGGCAGTCGACTTCTTCACCGCATTGACAGCGATGTGGAGCCCCGCAAGGAGCGCCCAGACGCAAACACGTAGCGAGCCGGAATGTGATGTCACCCAGCATGGTGCCAATGTTGGGTGACGGTAGTGCCTGAAGCCAGAGGCCTGACTCCCATTCACCCACAGCCAGCAGGCGGGCACGCTCGGCAGTATTGGTGGACGTATTAATAAGTTTATTCCGTACCAACCTGCAGAGCGGCTCATCCCACTGTCTCTGGGAAGATGGGTTCTCGGGCTGAACCGTATCCGGGCAAGCCACTTTCCAGGCGTTCATAGCATCGGTCAAACACGGCACTTCAGAGTCAACCTGAGAAAAGGCTAAAATTCTTTTGATTAACTTTTCAGTGCTGTGGACCGAGGACAGGAACGCCGGTAGGCTTACACTAGAAATTTTGCGGACGCCGAGCCCACCAAAACGAATGGGTAGTGTTGCTTGCAGCCACGCTCGGTCGTCTAATGCCACATTTAAAATGGAAGTAAGAGTACTTCGAATAATAAGATCAATTTTGTCTAAAAGGTGTGGCTGCTTCCATAAAGAGGAAGAGCGGAGAAAATACATAAAATTTGGACCGAAACAACAATATCTGATAAGGGTGAATGCCGAGTGTAAATTAATTTTAGAAAGTCTATCCGAAATATCGATGAAATGTTTAATTTTTTCCTCGATGAATGGTGAAAAACAGTCCTCTAAAATTGGGGAGCCTAGGAGGTGCAGTGAACTATTTTCCAAAACTTTGATATCTGTAATTCTTACAACAAGCCCTTTCATTTGATATGTCACACGGTACAATTTGCAAAACTTGTTTTAAATATTTTTTTAAGTTACCCCCCAAAACAGACCCCATATTCAAAACTCATTTATTTCCGTTACACGTCCGTATTCGGGTCACAGAAATTCATATGTGTACCAATTCCAACCCGATTAGGTCCAGTAGATTCGGAGAAAATTGGCTGGCAGACAGATAGATGGGTGATCCTATACGGGTTCCGTTTTTTCCATTTGAGGTACGGAACTAAAAACACAACCTTAACTTATCGATTCTCATCTTAACTCATCGAAAGTCATGTCTCTTAGTCCCCTTACCCCCAACCTCAACAACTCGTACCCTTACCCCTACTCGTACCCATCTATAACCAACATTATACATATGATTTGGGACTACCAGTTTAATAGTTGCGGTCGCCGTCGGATTGTCGGTCGAATCGCACGACAGTTTGCGGCACCGGGGCCCCAATTAGATTAAATCTAGATGCATACAAACCTAGCCATTACAGTAACGGATCGGAACAATGACGGAGTTTCGACAAACTAATTGTTTCGATAGTTATTCGGAAGTAATAAACTTGGGTACGCTGTTCGGTGGTATTCTAGATATGGAATACATAGTTATAAATTACGGACAAATTGATGTTGATAAGTTGTGTGCTGGGCCAAAGAAGTATAGAATGTAAAACTTAACTGTTAACTTTGAACTTTTTTAGGGTTCCGTACCTCAAAAGGAAAAAAGGAACCCATACAGGATCACTCGTGTGTCTTTCTGTCTGTCTGTCCGTCTGTCACAGCTGATTTGCTCCGAATCTACTGGACCGATTAAGTTGAAATTTGGTACACATATGAACTTCTGTGACCCGAACACGGACGTGTTACGTAAGTTAATTAATTTTGAATTTGGAGGTCACTTTTGGGGGCAAATTAAAATAAAAAAAAAGCTTTGTTGACTGTACCGTGTGACATATCAAATGCAAGGGCTTGTTTTAAGGATTTCATACATCTTTTTTTTATATTTTTAAAATACATACTTTAGAAATTATTTAAGAAAATAGATGAAAAATTACCATTCCCCCCCCCCCCACTATCTCGGAAACTACTGAGCCTAATTTTTTTATAAAAATACAGAAAATAGTTCTTTACTTATAGATTACAGGAAAACCTATAAGAAGTCTGTTGTTATCTTAAAATGACATGGTAAATCACTCAATATTGTGCGTACAAACTTACATTCGCAGTTGGAATGTATGGGGATCATGTTTTTCAACTACAACGTTAAGTTTGTTCTTGGGATAAATTCATCCCAACTACGGAACCCTTCACTGTGCGTGGTCCAACACGCACTTGGCCGGGTTTTTTTATGGTGTACATAATAAAGATTATTCTATTCTTCCGAGATAACTATGCTAAAACTTAGGCTGTTTTCAAAAGCTAGGGGTTTTTTAAGACTGCGGTGGCCGCCACTTTCCCCTTTAAATGTTGACCTCATTGGTCTAGTGGTCGCAAGCGCTACTGATGAGCATGAGGTGCTGGGTTCGATTCCCAGGTCGGGCAGTGTTACTGGAATTTTTCAGTAGCAGTCCGATGTCTGGATTTGTGCCCAGTTGATGGCAATAGGCTCGACCCCTATTACATGGGACTCAAATATAACTGGCAAAATGTGGGTGTACTATAGGTGCACCTCTGCCATACCCTTCGGGGAGTACAGGCGTGATGTTATGTTATGTTTATGAAAGCAAGTTGGTGTATTTTCTTAGAGCCTTTTTTGACACCGTAAAGTCAAACTCCGCTGTCATCATTTTCATGACGGCCGTTATGTGGCGGCCACCGCTGTCGTAGGAAACCAAAGCTTAAGGGGCAGGTAGCATGCGTAGTTCATACAAACGTAATACCAAAATAATTTGTAAATGAAACATATTTCTAAGGTAGTGTGTATTTATTTCGATTGGATTACAAAATATCTATGTTCCCAAATATATATTTTGATAGGTCAGGGATATAAAGACGAGATATGAGGAATTTAAAATGTATATAGAAAACTTATTTTTCTCATAACTCTTGTTTAAATCAGTGTCTATTCAAAATACATGTTTGGGAACCTAGATATTCTGTATTCCAATCGGAATAAAGACACACTACCTTAAGAATATGGTTGATTTACAAATTATTTTGTTATTACGTTTGTATGAACTACGCATCCATCGCCTCATAAAAAAACCCATTTTATCAAACAAACAAAAGAAAAAAAAATTGAAGATGCGTAGCAAAACTACTAACTTTCGTAGCGGACTGTCATGTGTGCTACGAGCGTAGCCGGCGTCGTCAATCATCACGACGGCTACGCCGTAGCAACAATGCAATTCTTTTATTGTCTTCGTACATTGTTTGTAGCGTGTAGCTTGAACTAAGAGTTATAGTAATGTCTTAGACACACCCCAGCTGCAGCCATGGGAAAAATGACCACGAGGGTGGGAGTCAGCAGCGACCACCTGTGTTCGTGTAACATCTTACTTAGCTGACATCATCAATCTACTACTAGTCAAGTGTGGCGTTTTCCCCCTTGTCGGCCATTGATAGAAAGCTATAAGGAAGAGCTATGTTGTAAAAAATTTGTAAAATCAAAAGCCACCTAAGAAAGAATATAAAGAATGTTTATTTTTTTATTTTATAAAGTTTTGTTTTATTTGGATTTTGTTTTAAATAAAAGAAAAACCTGATGTTTAAAACAATTTTCTTTTATTTTAAACTGCAGACATAAAGACTACGAGAAGGAGATAAGTGACTGCAAAACCCATAACGACATGTGTGCTAACACAACAGCTGTTAAACTTCCTCTTCGTTGTATCGATGATTCCATTTATTTGACCTAAATAAGGTTCGGCCTGAATTTGGCCACTTCGATAGCGAGGTCTAATAGTGGTGTTATTGTAATAAAGTTCCGTAAAATCAAATATAAGGTCGTACTTCATCAATGAAATAATTCATAAACAAATTTATGTGAGATCGGGAACTATTACCTGATTACTCTATTACCTGCTGCATCCTGCTGATTTGAACCCTACCCTTTTTAATGATAACAACATCAATGCGGTACTAACGCTACTTTTAAGGGCTTACAAGAAAATGATCTAAATAGGCTTGTCTTAATAAAAAAAAAACTGCCGAATCTACATAGTTTGTGATAGCGGAAAAAATATATGTTATTGTTGAAGATATTTCTCAGAACTTGGTTGTTAACAAAAACGTTTATAAAAAAAAAACTTGATACAAATTAACGGTAAACTAACCTTTTACTTTGAGTTGCAAACCAAAATATCTCTATTAAATATCAACGTACGGTTGGTATTTAATTAATAACAAGAACGTCTTATTTGTATGCTGAACTTGGTTGTTTTTAGGGTTCCGTACCCAAAGGGTAAAACGGGAACCCTATTACTAAGGCTCCGCCGTCTGTCTGTCTGTCTGTTTGTTTGTCTGTCTGTCTGTCCGTCTGTCCGTCTGTCACCAGGCTGTATCTCATGAACCGTGATAGCTAGACAGTTGAAATTTTCACAGATGATGTATTTCTGTTGCCGCTATAAAAAAAAAAAAAATAATATTGTAACTACAGTATTCCGCACAATTTTCGTGACTAGAACTGAATTGTTCAATCTCAGTATTGACTATTGATGTAATCAAGTAAAAATTGACGAATAAATTTAATTATAATAATATTGAGACATTACATGTGTACGTATGAATAATTTACTTACTTAGTAAGAAAAACTAGGAACGTATTAATTTAATTATTATAATTTGTAATAACTAAAACGATTTAATAATCTCAATAATTTCAATTTCAATCATTTCAATAATTGCAATCTATTTATTTTGGCAAAACTAAATACTTAAAATCTTAAAATTTTAAGTAATGATTACTAAAATACATAATGCTTATGTAAGTAAGTAAGTAAGTAATTATTTATTTGTATAACATGTAGTCACTATGGGTGAAATGTGTATATATATTGTATGTACAAATGCCTGAAATAAAATGTTTTTTTTTTATTACAACAAATACTAAAAAATAGAATAAAATAAATATTTAAGGGGGCTCCCATACAACAAACGTGATTTTTTAGCTCGTTTTTGCTCTATATTGATAACGTCAACAGGTAGACGCTTGAAATATTCACAGAATTTGTAAATATATATTGACATTAAAGATAAATAATGAAATTAAAATAAAACAAATATTTAAGGGGGGCTCCCATACAACAAACGTGTTTTTTTGCCATTTTTATAGATAATGGTACGGAACTCTTCGTGCGCGAGTCCGACTCGCACTTGGCCGGTTTTTTTTATTTTCGATTACTCAACTCATTTTTGAGTAAATAAATAATTGCTGCATAATTTGCAATAAATTACAAGCGTTTTGTCATCACGCTTCTCTTTCTTTTGTATGCAGTCTGACAGTGGCCGCGCTTGATGTCAGCGTCTTAATGGGTTACCTCTCGTTTCTTTCTATCTTTCTATTCAAGGCTTACTGCCAAACATTTTACACCAGCAGCCTTTGGGCTAATCATACCCAAAAAGCCAACAATGATCTGCGAATACAATATAATAATACATTTAGGGTGCTGTTGAGGCTTCCACCCTATTGTAGTGCGTCAGGTATGTTCGCTGATGCGCACACTGACGACTATTTTGCAATAATGCGTAAGAAGGTGGCGTCGGTGACACGCAGAGTGGGAGGAAGCAACAACAGTATCTTGAGGATGTTTGCTAAAAGGCTGGATGGCCTACCATGGGTAGGTTTATCAAGCTTCATGTATTACATGGGGCTTGATGAAACTATCTGTGGTCGATTTACTATCACCTTTGTTCTAAGTTTAAACTAACACCGCCTTATTACAAAACAAGGCCTATATTTTGACATGGCTTAAACCATGGAGCCAGTTTTTGTAATAAGGACGTAACGGTGATTGAAATACCGTTCATTATTCAAAACTAAAAACTTAGTTCGGTACTAAGTTGTCAGTTTTGTGTTTAGGAACTTTACCATAGCCGGAATAAAGTTCGTAATTCAATAATGGCTCCATGTTTTAAACCTGGGTTTGAAGATAAACCTTGTTTTGTAATACGGGTAATCCGGATATAGTTTATAAGATAATTTAGACACTAACACAATGTGGGCCTATGTAGTCTGAGTTTTATTTTTATTAATTATTATTATTTCTCCATTTTGTCAGCTTATAATCTGCGAAGCGCGAAGATACGCTTTGTTTAAACACTAATTTGGAAGTGCTTTAAAAAATCGTTCATCAGTGATGGATGTGTAAACTGTTATTTTGTGTCTCTCTCTCAAGTTTTATAACATAACAGGACGGTAGTATGTCCCTAAGGGGTAGGCAGAGGAATTTGATACAACCACATATCGCCAGTTATACTTAACTAGCTGCTGCCCGCGGGTACACCCGTGTAGCTTTTTCAAAAAAAAAGAAAATAAGCCTTAGTTACTCCTTATAATATTAGCTACCTGCCAGTGAAAGTCCCGTCAAAATCGGTCCAGCCGTTTCGGAGATTAGCCGGAACAAACAGACAGACAGACAACATTTAAAAAAAATATTATTTTGCTATATGTTTAAATTTTGACATTACAGACACACACTTCAATTTTATCTATTTGTATAGACTTTTCCTAGATACGCATTTTCGAGCCCTTCATACTTAATTAATTGATCGGCGGTATTTCTCTTACTTACATAATATCAGTAATTTTCTCAGTGATCATTCCTTGCCATATTTCTCTGCACGATTTCTTTCATCCTCAACACTTAATACTTATCACGTTTCCTCTGCATACCATTCGGGTAATTTTAATTAATAAAATAAAATCTGCAATGTACGTAAGTAGATAAAAAATGCACAAGTTTTAAGCAGTAAAATAACCATGCATACGACCAACCTCATTCGCTATCACATTCAGACTCGAAAGAATATAAAAATAAATATGTTTATCACTCCAATCGTAAAGAGAATGCTTAAATGATAACCATCTACATGCAGAACTATCAGTGAACCGTTGATGATTACCTACAAGTTTTATTAGCCACACATTTGATTTTTATTAAACTATAAACTCACAAATATGACAGTCTCAGATTGTGTACACAAAAATTAACATATCAGAATATAAACGCAGCCTCATTATGTTTAAAAACTTGGATAACCACAATCAAATCGCTAAAATCTTGAATCTTATAACGAAAATGTTCCACAAATTCCATCTTGCTAATATGTTCTCAGCGCGCCGACGTAATTTAAAAGTATTAGAACCTTGGGAACTTTTACACGTTAAGATTTTTTAATATTCTTAACCTAAATTTACATTTGCACTCTAAAATAAACCTTATCTTCTTTAGAATAGAGTTGTTCAACTGTGTATATGCAAAGTGCATTCCGTTCGAGTCGGTACATAATCGGATAGAGGCTATAAATCGTCCCGGACGGTCCTACTTGTGTTTTGGTGTTCAGAATTTGTTCACACAGCATTATTCATTATCAAATGTGAATCTAAACAATTATTGCGCTTCCGACGTGTTTGTATGTGATTACTATCTGTGTTTTATTAATACTTTTGGGAAAAATAAATGGAGAATGCTTTATGGATTTAGAAAATGTTTAAGGTTTTAAAAACATTGCTGCACGTGGAAAATAGATTTGAATGTCTCGCTGCATTCTCTTTTGCATACATTATTTAGATTATTTACATAACATAATCAGCCTATATTGTTCCCACTGCTGGAACACAGGCCTCCTCTCTTTGAGAGGGAACATTATTTAGTTTTTACTTAATAAAAGGTTGTATTTTATCAAAACCTGCAAATGTCTACAGCTTTGTTAGGAGGAAATGAAAAACCATGAATAACGTTGAGGAAGTTCATTCTAGTATAAAATTATAATTGTGAAAGTAACTCTGTCCATCTTAGTAGTAACTCTAGTAACTCTTTTCACTCTTTAACGGCTGATCTGATTCGGATGGAACTTGGTACACCGTTGGACTATGACCTGGTTAGAACATAGGAAACTTTTTATCCCGGTAGTACGCTCCCATGGGCCAATCTCCGACCACCACGCGGGCGTAGCAGCGGGGAAATCCAGTAAAAATTTAAAATCTATATTAAGTGACTTCTCGCAAGCTGTAATCATAACTTATACATAAACAATCGCTCTATTAAAATCTGCAATACTCGATAACTTTGGACCCAACTACATAAAACTATGCCGTCTATTAATTTCAATTTCAATACAATCCCAATAAACAGTAGTGAATAAATATCCCTTGTCCCAAACGGGGAGACAAATGGCCGTTTCGGACCATAGACTGTATCTACTAGCAATTGGCCTTAGCGAGGGTCAACAAATACCAGATCCCGGGACCCATGAATAACGTGAACTAGTTGCATGGATCATTTTTCTGTTGTGGGATAAGTTAAGTTAAAGTTATATTGTTTTTTTTTTGTCAATGTGAGGACCGTGCACCTAGCTTCTGAAGTTCTGACGTTTCATAAGTGCCCATGTAGGCTTATGTGAAATAAAAATATTTTTGATTTGATTTGAAGTAGAGAGCTAGGAATATTGATACAAAATATTTTTAAGGAAAAATAAAAAGGGTCAAAAGGCACTTACAAAAGTTAAAACAGGATTAAGAAAAGAAAATTGGAAACAAAAAGGAAAATAAACAAAGAACATTAATTTTGTAATTTAAAAGGTTAGAGGAAAACAAAAGATCCTTTCAAAAAAGTGTTCTGTAATAAGTAGGTACGCGCACTAAATATATAGGAACTATAAACTTGTTTTATAATTAGCAAAAAGCTACAGACCTACTCCAATCCATAGATCTACCAAACTACAATATTAACCTCCATAACAACGCAAATTGTTAATAGGGAATGTTTATCATCCACGCCCAACAAAAATACAGACGGCCCTTATCGAGGGACGACAAATGGTCCTAGGAGCCGCCATGAATTACACCAACTACTGACATTTGTCACACCATCACGTCATAACCGCGGCTCTGACCTTACAGCCTTCAAAACGTGACATATTAGGCCATTGAAAATGGGCGCGCCGCCATCTTTTAATTCGGGTAGAGGTGTGAATTTTGTTAAGTGATTTTGGCGCGATGAATGAGTTTTTATAAAGAATTGGGTTGGAACTATTCAGGTGTTACTTACTTTTGAAAAGGTGTAATATTGGTCGTCGACTGCTGGACATCGGCCTCCCCTAAAGGGGGGGTTTGCTTGCCATAATCGCCACGCTTGACAGCCGGGTTGGCGATCGCAGTATGGTGTTAAAATGCATAAAGAACACTGCTGCCCATTCTCTAGTAAGTCCCTTAGTCGCCTTTTATGACACCCGCGGGAAGAAATACTACTTGCTACTGCTTGCTTGCTTGCTTTTTTACTTGTTTTTTTTATTTATTTTTATTTTTACATTCTGTACTTATGTTATATTGTGTGCCTTAGTCTGTGCTAAATAAATGTATTTTCTTTCTTTCGGTGCTATTCTTTACGTCCGGCACCAAACTATTAATATTGGTAATAATATTTAATTGTAGGACTTAGTTATCAAAATCGCTTTATATTAGTAAGAAAATGTTTGGTCCTTCAACTCGAAATTATAACCGAATCATCCAAAGACGAAACTTATACCAAAATTTACACAGTTTAATTGCGTCGTGTCCACCATTGTATACATGTGAGGACCCCTAGTAAATCTCCGGCTATCCTATTAAGATAATAATCAGCAATTCGCAAACATCGACCGCGGAACCCCCATAACTAATCCCAAAGGATTTAAATCGTACATTTTTGGTAGGATTAATTAGAATTCCTCTGGCACAGTTTGTGATACGGGATTATCCTGTACCGCTAAACGTTGTCATAACCGTTAGCCAGGGTCTCTGTTCTCCTTTATGTGTAATTTCCAGACCCCATATCTGTGTCGGCCTAGGAAATTATGCTCCACTCACTGTAATATGGGATTAAACAGTTTAGAATAGGAAATTCGTATGAAATAAAATAATATGTTGTACCCTTGTAGGTTACGTTTGGGACTAGTGTTTATAGAATAAGCAATATGTGGGTAAATATTTCTTGATAGTACCTACATTACGTACTAACATTTTCTTCATGAAGCTACTCATTATTCCTGAGAGGTTAAGCACAGGCATTACTCTGAAGCACTATGTTTTAATAACCTGTTATACGATGGAATATAATTATGACTTCTCTCCATTTACTACAAATAATACATCCTTGACTAGCTTAAGGCGACTAAAACCGACTTTTAATGATTTTATACTGAAGATCACGTCTAAACGAGTAGTGTTAATGATTTGAATAAAATATATGTTAAATAAGAGCATTTTTTCAATAACTTAAAATGTGAATATTTAATATAATTAGAATATTTAGAATAATAAATAAATAATAATAATAATAAAAGTTTATTTCAATAATTGTTTACAATGATACACATGTATATAGGCTATACTAGTTTCCTGTTACAAATTAATTAGACATCTGTAGCCAAACTAGGCAGAAGCCTGTATTTCGGCTATCAGCGCCAAACCCCTCAAATAATTATTTACATTTAAAAATAGCCATCAAGTAGTTATGCTAACATTATTTAGATATAAAAAAGTGATTCGATACAATAAAATAATATAATCATTAAAAGCATTAATATCAGAACTTGTTAAAATTAAAAACAAAGTAACATCTGAATATGTTCCACTTCCATGTAAGGGCCGTTTCGTATGGAAGAAGAAAGTTAATTGAATACTAATAGCAAACAAATGAAATATGACGTGAAATTAACAGAGAGGGTTACAAGAAATTCTACAATAACTCCCTAAAGTTTCACCCTCTGCTAATATATTCATGAGACAATAATCGTTATCGTCCACAATGCGCACTTGAGTGAACTTGGGAGTTACAATCAAAACTTGTCTACGTATAGAGATGGGACGATAGGGAAACATTAAGTTATTAGTCGATTAATGCCTTCGATAACAATTAACACTCAATTTATGGAAGGTGAACTACGTATAACACATAGCTAATGATACTGCGGAAAATTTAATATAGTTTGTTCCGGTATTTTTACTGTCGTCTCCGAATATCTTTACGGTCATGCATATTCAAGCTTTAACACACGCAGCGCTCATAAAATAAACAGCAATAAACCTAACCGAGACGATTTTACTACTTAATAGCATTGCTATTCGTTGAGCTGACTCGGCTAAGTAATCAGCTTGTATATGGTCGAGTTCTCGGTAATCGAATACGCCGATAGACTGAGTACATCACTACTAAGTCCTAGGGCGTTCTAAGTGCCTCGGGACAGCACTTGGAGCGTGATGAGAATCGCAGCCACTGAAGGATTTAGGGGATAATGTGTATGAAATACAATGCCTGATAAAGTTCTCCGCGGCTTGTACGACATGATACATTTTGCCCCGCAGCGATAGTTCGCCCGGCGAACCCGATTGTGTACCGAATTGATTTTCGAGTTCTGAGAACAGTAAAGCAATTTATATCCAGTTACGTGATATCAATCTG
This sequence comes from Tiliacea aurago, assembly GCA_948098905.1. Lineage (NCBI taxonomy): Eukaryota > Metazoa > Arthropoda > Insecta > Lepidoptera > Noctuidae > Tiliacea > Tiliacea aurago. Next base: position 24,832,604 of record OX402581.1, on the reverse strand, counting down.
AATTTGAATGTTATTCTACCGTATTTGATTAACGTTCATCGGAGCCACCTAATAGAAAACTTAATTAATAAAATTGGAGAGCAAACATTCCTCTCAAGGCTTTATTCGGCTGTTTACTTTTCACTTTTAGTGGCACAAAAACAAACACAACTAAACCACATTACCGCTCGTTTCCAAGCTTCGCAACACGAACAAAGTTTGTAACAAGCAGGAAAACATTCGGAGTATCAACGAAGTTAAACTCGTTAAAAATACTTGCTGACAACTGAGTCGGCTGTATGCCATCTGCTAACTAACTTCGATGAGAATTGCAGTTCGATTCGCCTTCGGAAGTGCATCGAGGGATGCGCGTTTTATCGGCGTGGCCAGGCGGTGCAGTTCCCCTCCGAACTCCTCCTAACTCCTCTTATTTATTCCTCATATTCCCGCGAAGTGCGCTGGAGGATTATTGGCCTGTTATCGGAAGTGGATAAATTACTTTATTACTCGCTCGCGGGGAACCCTTTCGGCGCTGTAAATGGGAGCATCGAAGCTATTTTCACGGCGGAATAACGCTCGTTCCGCTTATAAAAGGATTCATTTTTTAAATCGATAGGTATTATTTTGCGTGTGAATAATCGTCCGGCGTTATGGAAAAATGAATGTGTCGCACCAGCGCCCTTCCCGCTCGGTCGGCTACGATATTTTCGGTCAAGTTTTTTTCTATCGCGCCCAACTCAATATTGTGACAAAGTACTATCTAAGTGCATTTATATTTAGGACCATGTTTCTTTAAACAGCGATATGATCTGTCTTGAATATAAATCCGCCTACTACTTACTTAGCTCATAAATTCGTACAGAATACTAATTACATATTTAATATTTACATTAATTTTAATATATCATCTCCCAATCTTATCTTTGGTCAGTCCCATTGCCTTTGGCTAAAAACGGAATCATGCTAATTTCGAAAATGGACTACCCTTCAATTAATTATTAAGGAACTGAAAACCCTTTTAACCCCGTTTCGTACGAAACGTAACGGCGGAATGGGTGCGGTCATTTATCTTTAGAAGTGTTTGGGTATTAGTGGGGGTGGGGGCAGCATTCATTACGTGACTTTATACGTTTATACTAGGTAATGTCATTAATCGAATAGAGTGATAGCCACTAGTTTTGTGAAATTAATGCTATGGCAACACTGCGACTTCTACGTCAAACTTAATAATGTTATTTTTGACAGCGAAATTGGCGGGAACTGAAAATAAACCCTTGTTTAATCTGCAATTACGTATTATACGCTGTAGCATCTCGGAATGGTTTTATTTGCATTGCCATCAAAACGTAACCGCGCTATACAAGTGGGTGCTTCAATATTCAACAAACAGGCTTGCTTGTTGTTGTGTTAATCCCGCCGGATTATCCCACTTACTTGGAGTTTGATCAATTTAAACACCGTCACTGAAGCCTTTTAATAATCTCTTTGTTTACGTTTAATTCCGAGCTTCGGGTCTTAATTCTAATGTGAGTAATGTTGCTTGATTGAAATTATTATGCTTACAGTTCAGTGTACCTACATGAATGATGGGATGGATAACTTTAATATTAATTAGTACTACACGTGCTTAAGATAATAACTAAATAGCTTTTGTTTCTGTTACCAATTCTTATTGCCCAGTGCCGTTATTTACATACCAGAAATTCTCCAGCGAAACGCAAAATTAATGTTTTATAAAAATTAAATTTTCATGTGACCCAAATAGTTACAAAGTGTACTTAACTACATTCTGTTTATTAGCGAAACTATCCTAACAATTTAACAATTCATGTAACAAGAAAAACTAGTGGCCTCAGCATAATAATGTTCCCAGTTTACACCCCAAACATTTTTAACGGCCGCCATTTTCCTACCACGGGTCCGCTACACACTACAAAATATAGTCGTTAGCATAATGCTGTTTCTGACTCTTTAATTACGAAACTATGTGGTATGTAGAAATAGCGAATGTTACAAAGAAAGCTTATAATAGCTTGTGAACTTTCTAGTCGTAAACCGTTGGTTATTATGTTAAACCTCTTTTCTGTCAGCAATAGTAACAATGCTGGAGAGAACGTAGCTTTTTAATTTCGGATTGTTTATACTTCCCTCTCGTTCGAAAATGGAACGCGAACGGGATTTTTAAATATTAATTTAACATGATAGTCACTTATTGTTCGTAGTCAGTTTGTATGTAAATTGAACCAATAAAATAAAATGGAAGAGTATCAAACTGACACTAGGATCTGTGCCATAAAACTAACTTTTGCATTCCAGTTCACGGTGTTCGTTAACTATAAAACGAGCAAGCAATTTACTCTCAAGCAAGAAGCGTTCGATTCGGATCAGAAGTGGCCGTTGCTCATTTTACCTGTCGAACGTCTAAATTTATGGTTTCATTAATAATTGAACCCTGCGATAGTGAATAAATTTCAGTAGTTTTAACTTAAATTCCATTGTGCATAAATAACCACGTTCAATGGGCCGATGTCACAACTTGTCGGACAATAAATTACTGACAGATGAAATGTGCCGCCAGCCCTCTCCGTTAATAATAAACAGGGTTTTCAACAAAAATAACCTTTTAGATTTATAATTGAAACGGATTAAACGGTGATACTTGTCCAATTACTGTGATTTTATGACTATTCTTCTATTTTCGGCTGTCTGTAGGTGTGTTCTGATTAACGGCCTGTCAAAACATGATGTATATCTTTAACAATGGTATAGTAATGTCTTAATTAAGATATTTATCAATGCCAGCGTCTGTTACTAACAAATCAACGATACTTAGCAACAGAACGATTGTAATTAAAAATATCATTCATTAGCGAAGTCTTGTAGTTTTGATTTATTAATGTTGTTTATATAAAGTCAAAGTCAAATTATTTATTTTAAATAGGCACATAAAAAGCACTTTTGAACGTAAAAATTTACAAAAAATATTGAAATTATTCTAGTCGCCCCTTCCAAAAGGTAATTTCGTATGGAGAAGAATGGACAAGAAAATCCACCGTTGCTCTTTTAAAATGTTTTACAATATTTTGTATAGGTAGATACGTTAATTATATAATTATAATTGTGAAGACGATGCACCTAGAATAAAATTACCATACAATAGGTAAAAAGAATTAAAAATGAAGCAATGACTGATAAATTAATTATGTGATAGATACAAGGTGCTCACATATTTTCAAACATTGTAAAAATATGCACTTTAAAAAAAAAGTAATGTCAGTGTGTGAGTTAATATATTATATAGCTATAGATAGGAACCTTTAGAAACATTTACATTATAAGCAATTAAAATTAGAAAGTCGTAATTTGTTTAAAAAAATGAAAGAGACGTTTGTATTTCAGACCTAGAGTTAATAAACGGGATCTCACATAAAATCCAGAACACCAACTACAGAGATTCAATATTTGATTCACCCTTATCCGACTGAAAACATTTAATAAGCTTTTGCGACGACCAGGTTCAAACCTCCAGGCCAAAGCACCCGTAGTTCCTACTCCCATACCAACTTTAAACGTGAACGGATAAGATCTTATTTCATTAACATAAACAGCGCTTTGTTTAATCCTTGCTCGCCTGGATGTGAGACACCGATTTGTCTTTGTTTCTTTCTATTAAATTCAACAGAAAACCACCAAGCGGCATTTTGTTTTTACCATATTCAAGATGGCAACATTGTAGCGCTCCACAACCGCCATTACCAAATGAAATATTGTGAAATCGGAATGAATGTTTACGTCATCTCATGTTTTTAAAAGAATAAATATTTACTGTATTTTAATTTTCGTATTGTGGGTTTTATTCTGTGAAAATTACGATTTATACGAGAGTGGCTTTATTTTATACAAGAGGTATTATAAACTGAATTATTTTGCATATTCTTATTACTGACTTCGTATTGAATCCTTTACTTTTTGACCAGAAACTGGTCATTGGAAGACGTCAAGACCTAAGACGTATCGCCTAAATAATAAGCGTTTATTGGTATCAGAGCACATATTGCGTTCTCGTTGGTATTAGACGGAGCTACCCTTAATGGGCGCTAATCCATCTCAGTCATGTGCACTTCCAGTTCCTCGGGACGTGAAGGAACGTTCGGTCATTCTGAACGGCAGATATTTCATACTAGGTATATGGGAAAAAATCTATCCAACAAATAAATGTGTTTGAGACCCAAGTGAAACCATTTTCGCATAGGTAACAGCGAAATGAATTTTACAAAAATAATCATATTTACTCAACAACTTCGAGGCAATTTATTTAGAGAAATAAAGTGATATGTTTATCTGTAGGTATTTTGGTTTTTATTAAAGTCTTAATTATTGTAATCAACATTAACAAATTTTAAAACGAAACCAAAAAGAGCGTAAGGAGTCCGGATTTGAATTTAAAAAGAAAGTTAGCACAGAAAACAAATATAATAAGTAGAATTCGGAATTCGAATATTCCATGTGATTACGTTCCGTTTAACATGGAGGCGCGTTAAGCCCGACTCATTCAAGATCACTCGACATAATTAACGCCTACATTGAGTTATTTACACACCCGCATGTGGCGGCGGAAACGACGAGAACGATTGACGTGCCTAATTCTTAAATTATTTACAGAATCTATCCGAGAAATCCGATAAAACTCGACTGATACGGAAAGAAATGGAACTACTGCTAGACACAATCGATTGTTAATGTTTTGAATTATTTATGAAACATGCAGTTGTCTTTGTAAAGGAAGTCAAAATTGCCATTAAAAAGAAACCGGCAATTTTACGCTTATATGCGAGGCCAGCTATCCGGCACGCCCGATCCGCCATATTTATTTTCTTGTTTATGGCTTTTAATCAAGTGACACTTCCGTGACTGCAACACTTACCCGTGGAAGCACGGAACCCGCTTTAGTTTGTCAATTTTATTATAATTTTAACTTATCGTTCGCTAGTAATTTTATTTATATTTCCATGCATACACGTAACTGACGAAATATTTGATTTCGTTTTAACAACATAATTTTAATTCTGCTACAGGTATTCCAGTAATATGCTTATTGTTTATTTTGATGTTGTTATTTTTGTTACATAAACTGTTTTTAATTTTTTAAGTCAATTACATTTTACCGACACAAGTCAACCGAATGGTTAACATACGATAATACGTAAGTGATTGATGCAAAAGCTACATTTTCTTATGAAAAACTAGGATAGGCGTCACCTCATCGATCAGAGCTTGCCGGTTGACATCCAACAACTACTTAATGTACTTATTGCACGTGATCGATCACCCCCAGACGACACCCGAATCCATTAAACCATGTCTAATTGATCGCCGTAGGAATTGAAAACGGCAAAAAGTAGCCGGGTAGTCCGGTACCCGGATATAACCGGGTACCCGGGTCCCCGAACGACGGAGTCTAAAGTATTTGGGGTGCAACTATGCTGGAAGTCGTCGGTGAGGGTGGACGGAATAGCTTTGGTGAATTTTAGGAAATTCCAGCTGGAAATTGTTTAAATACATGGGAATAATACTCAGTAGCGTTTTTGTAGTGCAACGAAAAATATCTAAAGATACTTGCAGTGCACTAAAGATGAATTTAATCGCTTCGAAGCGGCTTTCATGATACAATAAAACATTGTAGGTAAACTTGCCAGCTTCATTTTATCATCAACAATTTTATTTTTTATTAACAGAACAATACGTACTGATTGGCAGAACAGAGCAGGTCCCTGCCAACTTTTAACAGCCCTTTCATTCTCTCTTATCGAGCGTTTGCCGATAATTTACGACATATTATGCTGTGGAGTGTGGATAAAGCGCAGTTTTAAACGGTTTATAATGGTGTATAAAACTGCTAAGTTTATAAATCCTAACTAATATTATAAATTCGAAAGTGAGTTTGTTTGTTTGTTTTTTTTTTTTGGGTGGGAAATTATCAAATAACTTCTCCCGCTCTGGGCGGAGCGGGAGGGCGTGTCAGACTTTTACTGACTAAAACCCACCCGTATTCCTTCATTTGCCTGTGTGCCAGGGCCACGATATCCCTTTCGGATAAACTCGCAACCCTGGCAGGATTGGCCCTAGCGGACCCCGTCAGTTGGTGCTGACAACTCTTTGAGGCGCGTGTGGAATACGACGCGCCGTCGACCCGGGCTTGGTCGTTATCGGATGGTGAGCTACCCATCGCTCACCGTCCTCAGGCCCGCGCCTACGGTGACCGGAAATCGGCTTGCGACTCCCGACGCCCGGGGCGTCTCCTGCGGCGACTAGGGGCGCGAGGGTGCGAACCTTGCCTCTCCCTCACGCGTTCCGCCTCCTCCTTCGCAAGCATTACTAATTCGCAGAAGGAGGTGACGGCCTCCCATGCACTCTCGCTCCGAACCATGGCCTGAACCAGGGCCGGACGCGAGAGATCGCCGCCGCCGATCGCCTCCGTGAGGACACGGCGGTGCTTCGCCCAAGCTGGGCAGACCTCCACCGTAAGCTCCACCGTGTCCTCCGGGCGATCCACACAGTGGTGACACCCGGGCGTTTCCTCCCGCTTTATCCTGAACAGGAACCTCCCAAAGCAACCATGTCCGGTGAGGACCTGTGTCAGGTGGAAGGTGAGGACGCCGTGGCGCCTCTCTAGCCACTCCTCAAAGAGGGGACTTATCGCCACAATTGTGGAGTGCCCAGTACGTGCCCTAAGCACAGTACAAAGATCTAAACTAAAACCCCCTTATTACAAAACAAGGTTTATCTTCAGACCCAGGTTTAAACCATGGAGCCATTAGAATGTCGAACTTATTCCGTCTATGGTAAAGTTCCTAATACAAAACTGACAACTTAGTACCGAACGAAATTTTCAGTTTTGTATAAAGAACGGTATTTCAATCACAGTTACGTTCTTATTACAAAAACTGGCTGCATGGTTTAAGTCATGTCAAAATATAAATCTTGTTTTGTAATAAGGGGGAAAGAGTCAATGTATAAAATTAAAATTTTAATTGAATTAATAATTATTATAATAATTAAATTAAACTTTACCCTACTTCCGTCAAAGTTGATTCTGAAAAAGCTTTCAGTTTTACACTTTTTTGAAAATAACGTTGTCGGTATATTATTTTATATTATTTATTAGGGAAAACAAACAGTTACACGTTACATTTTATGGGAAGAAATAGAAAAACATACGGCCATTTGTGTAACCAACAACACTTTCCACGGAATACACATAAAAACTATGCTATTAAAACTAAAACCTACAAACTACAACAATTCAAGTTAAGAAATATTTTTTTGCTAAATAGTAAAACAAAAGTAAACTATTATAATATTACATACTATGTACTAAGTATATTGGAGTCGGTAACGGAGAGCACGCACGTGGATCGCAGCGCGGCATACCACAGATTGTCGGCACGCCACCCTGACCCGTCGTATGTGCACATGAAGCTATGTACCTCTATACTTAGGTATAGTCCAGACCAGTACTATACAATATTATTTTAAGTATATATGCGAAACCCGAAACACGTGTCTAGTATGTTTATGTAAAGATTCTATGTACAAAATTTCAAAACTGTATCAAGAAAAATCACGAAGTTATAAGGTTTTTAATGTTACTGGGGTGTCCGTGCAAAAACATGCTAACGGTGCCCGCGCCTCCAAGGTCGTCTTGCGCTTATTGATAATAATTTGGCAGTAGATACCTAACCGTACGGCGATTGTATTGTAAGTAATTAAATGGTGATAACATTTTCCATCACACTTAAATATTTTTGGGACCAAATGTAACATAGTGTAAAATTTATTGAAATCGGTTCAGTTCCTTATTCTGAACAAACTAAAATATGTTCAGGTTTCGCATATACTAAAAATAATGTTGTATATACCTACATTTTAAGTATATACTTCGGTATATTTCGAAGAAAGGATTGCTTAACCGCTTGAATAATGCGCGGTGGACCTCAAAATGGCGGGCGTCGAAACTCGATACTTGGCCACTGAATTTGTACCTAAAAATATTATTAGAAAAACTTGATACTTGGGCATTGAGTTTGTACTTATTGTTACTGTTATTAGACCTTTTTTTGTAAATCTAAATCTTGGCTATTGGTTCAAGCCAGTAAACTTGGTGTAGCTGAATGATACCTGTAAAAAATAGGGACTGGTTTACTAAACTGTTTTTATTTTGCCACTGATTTTTTGCAAACCATCGGATTTGTAGAAGAACTCACGTTAGGGTTTCTAAACCTTGCTTTATTTATTTATTTTTAATCTTTTTTTTTATCTTTATTTGTTAAAAATTACCAACTAAATGCATACAGAGCACTAATCTGGTACAAAACGATCCAACCGCATCCCTTGAACTCACCGTGGATAGATAATCAGCGGTTGAACAGATGTGATACTGTTATCGCACTGAGACTTCGTTCCGGACACATCCCTTGTAATAAATTCCTATACCTAATGGCAAAATCAACATCGAATAAGTGTAATTTTTGTATTCATTCCGTTGATGATGTTCATCACATATTAACCGAGTGTGTCCGCAACGAGGAATTTAGGAATAGCTTAGATTGTAGCCCTTTATTTGTGAATAAAAAAAAATGAAAAAATAAACTCACAACCTTTGTCATAATTATAAATGAGGTGGAGTCAGTTAGTCTTGGGGACCCTTAAAAAAAGAGGGGGAGGCCAGACCCTCAATAAATCCTTTAACCCCAATCACCACAAAAGGACTATTTCTTGAAGCACCCTGTATCCTCCAGGTATTGGTAGCTCACAATAGCGGGTGATTGCTCCGTGCGCCTGCATAAATCATGCTGTATATTGTGTGGTTTAAACCATAAGACCTTTCTCTCTTATAGGAAAATTAACGAGAATAACCTACGGGATGAAAATAGAGGAAAGAAACTAGAACAGATACGTACCCTCATTATGTGAGAAAGTAAGTTACTAACACTCAGTTGCAGAAACGATCTTTAAATTTTAAAGACTACATTAAACACTAATGTAGCATTAAATCATTGCACAAAACCATTTTTTATTTTATTTTAATGCTCCATTAAATTTAACTAATGAAATGTCAAACCTAATGAAACCGGCCATTTTAAACACTTTTACGTTGCACGTAACTTCATTAGCGCCCATTAGCAGGTGGTGAACTTTAAGTTTGACATTTCAGATTTTTTAATTTTAATGGGCCGAAAAGCATCCATTAAGAGCAACATTAGTGTTTTCTACGGTACTTGAATGCATTTCTGTAATTGAAAGATGTCTTTAACCAGTCTTTCGTCATTATCTGATTCTTATTTAGTAGATTTACCTCGCCGTCGAATCCCAGACCGAGTGAATTCATTTTTAAAACATGATGGAAAAGAGTTTCGTGTAAAGTATAGAATTTCCAAGGAGGCAGTTCTTCAAATTTGTAACCTATTTGATTAAGATTTAGAACCAGTGACGCAAAGAAATAAATCCATTAATGGCCTGACACAGCTTTTAATATGTTTGAGATTTTTCGCCACTGGATCTTTCCAGCAAGTAGGTATTGGGTGATTTAATAAACATAAATAAATCAACAGTTTGTCGGAAACAGGTTGGGTCGGGTTGTTTGTCAGTTTGTTTATACAAAAAGTATCCCGTGAGCTAGCAAAATTAAGCCACCTCTATATTAAAATGCCAGACCGGACGGAACTACGTAGAGTTACAGAAGGTTTTTATGAAATTGATGGATTTCCACGTGTGGCCGGAGCTCTAGACTGCACACATGTTAAAATTATTAGATTAAGGGGGATGCGCTAAAGTAGCCCGCAAAATTCAAATTTTATTACGTTTTTTGCAATTTGCAGGTCAGTAACACGTATGTTGATCTAATTATGATTCGCGGCCATAACCAATATGGCTTTACAGAATTATAATCATTAGAATATGAATCAGAAGTATAAAAATTGCAAAAAACGTTGGTAAATTTGAATTTCGCGGGCTACCTTAGCGCATCCCCCTTTAAACCAGATTATTTAAACTACATTAAACCACAGAGTACACTGAATACACATAAATCAACTACATTTACTTTATTTTATTCTAAAATTGTGGTGTACTTGTACGTACGGATAATAACAGAACGCAAATGTTCACTCTTTTCGTTCAATATGGTAATTTGTTCCTGGCAATATTGTTTAAAGTCTTCTTTAACTAAAGTGGCATTAAAAATGTCTAATGCTATCTAAAATTGGTTTGTGCAACTTCATTAAAGTAATGAATTCATTAGCGATAATGTTGCTTTATGTAATGAAGTGTTAATGGTGAGCTTTCTGCAACTGAGTGTTATTTAACTTAAAATATTCATAACTTTAATTAAACGTTGCGAGCTTACCTTTTAACAGAGTAGGTGCAGCTGTTAAATATGGCTGTTGTAAAAACTTTATACCTATCTATACCAGGGACCATTTTGGTTACCCATTGAAAGGGTTTTCGATAGGGTTTTTCTAAGCGGTTAAACAAAAACCCATACGATAAGGAAAACCCTTATGAACGGCTTAAATTCAATTTTGGTAACCCATTGAAAGGGTTTTCAATAACAACCCATACGGTGTGAGTAACCCTTTTAAACGGCTTAATTTAAGCCATTCAAAATTACCCACACCGTATGGGTTTTTCTAAAATGGTAACCAAAATGGTCCCTGGGTAGAATAGAGATAGAATTGGTCCTGCTACGCGTGCTGGGCGGATATCGTGATAACATAATATTATGATCTTTTCATGTTACTGGATTTCAAGTAAGTATAGAACCCATTGAAAAGGGTTATCATGTAACCCTTTCACTGGGTTTCATGTTTAAAACCCATTCAATGGGTTATCATGTAACCCTTTCAATGGGTTTCTAGTATAAAACCCTTTCAATGGGTTTCACCATGATAAAGGTAACCCATTGAATGGGTTACCCCTTCGAAAGGCTTAACCCTTAACCGGGGTTGTACGGTCCCTGATCTATACATTTTACATAACATACTACTATACATAATCAACCTATAAATTTTCCCACTGCTGGGACACAAGCCTCCTCTGTGTGAGAGGGAGCGAGCCGTCATCTACCACGCGGGCCCAGTGCGGGTTGGTAGATGTCACATGTCTTCGAATTTTTGGTTCTAGGACGTGCCGGTTTCCTCACGATGTTTTCCTTCACCGTTTTGAGAGCAGTTGATGATGAAATAATTTACACAAAGTAATGCGCCTGGCTGGGTTCGAACCTACGACCTACAACTCGTAAGTCGCGGTCGTTACCACTGGGCCACCACTGCTCTTTAAATAGGTATTACGAGTATAAATTACACTAATATTATAAAGGCGAAAGTTTGTGAGTGAGTGTTTTTGTTACTTCTTCACGCTCAAACGGCTGGACCAATTGTGATAAAATTTTGTATGGAGGTAGCTGACATCCTGGATTAACATATAGGCTACTTTTTATACCGATATTTCTACGAGATCGAGTCTAGATAATAATCCTAACTAATATTATAAATGCAAAAGTAAGTTTGTTTATTTGGTTTAGTTGTTTGTTAAGCTTTGACGCTAAATCTGCTGAACGTATTTGGATGAAATTTGGCACATCGGTAAACCATGACCTGAATTAAGACATAGGATACTTTTATCCCGATAGTATGTACCCGTTGGATAATTTCCGACCTCCACACGGGCGAAGCCGCGGGCAAAAGCTAGTAAATAACAAGTTTATTAATTTTCTTTCACAATGGTTTTGTAGCACTTAACAATTTTGAACTATAAAAAATCACATTGTGAGAGCTGGTACCTGAATAGAATTTAGAAAAAACTGTATTACAGGTCCTGGCCCCAGTTACGGCCCAACCCAATAACTTATTTTCAGTTGTCGCTTATATCTATGCTCGGATGGCGTCTCACAATCATTGATAAATGCTATCTATCTAACGAAAACAAGTAAGTAGGTTTCTCTACTTCGCTCTCCCGTGCGTTCCATTACAACCAACATCACTTTAAAAAACAACATGTGTAATTAGGGTTATATTAAAACTTCTTTGTTTCTTACTTCTAAATAAGTTACTGGATTAGGATATAATTCAGTTATTGCCGCGAATCAAAATACAACCTGTTACTGACCTGCAAATTGCAAAAACGTAATAAAATTAGAATTTCGCGAGCTACCTTAGCGCAGTAATGTTGGTTTTTTTTTTTACCTAAATTCATGTTGGAATGGTGTCTTGCATGGGGGGTGTTTGTAAGGGGGGGGGTTAAATTTCTGTTATTTTTTGCCTAGGGCGCACCGTTTTCGAGATATTTGAATTTCAATTTTTTTTTATTACTTTATATATAAAAAAACATCTATGATCATTATTGCAAGTACTAAAGAGTTCATTTTAACTTGGCTACTTTACGTTAATCCCTGCAATTCGGGGGATAGCCAAATCTGCCATCTGTAGTACTGGGATGGGTAGTATTGGGACGCATACTTTGGCATTTTCATACAAATAGATATCTGTTGTAGGCGATACACCCTCCCATCAGTAGATAGCGTGGGCCGGTAGATTAAGAGATTATTGGGACGTTAAAACCATCGATAGATATATTTTTATATCTCCAGTAGGCCGAAACTGGTGATATATAGGTTATTGGGTTCGGCCGTTAGTAGCATCATACAAATGAACAGGCAGGTAACCTGTATTTCTACTAAACAATTGACGTCGCTTTTCGTGTCAATCAGTGTGACCGCGTTATTCTTCTAAACTACAAAACGGATTTTGATTCGGTTTTCATCATCATTTAGAGAATTTATTCCAGAAGGTTTCTTTATTCAACGTGCCGCTTTTGTGGCGACATTAATTTAATACACCTATACGGTTTCGCGTTTTCTTTTTATGAAGATATTTAAATTTTATTAAACGTTATTATTTATTGATTTGTTAACAATTTTCTTAAATAGCATTTTGGAGCAACCTGTAGGTACTTAAAGAACAGTAGCGCAGAGGTCATTTGCCGGGGATCGGATCATAACATCGCATCAATGAAATTAAAACGAATAACCTACAGAGAAATTTATCTTATGATATTTTTTTATGATTACTAGCCACTAGCCCTACCCGTGTGTTAAAATAATGTCGCGATTGTAGGGGCACGTTGTATCCAAATAATTAATAATAATAATGAGTAATTATAATTAATTAATATTAAACTTACATAGAGCCACATACAGCTTACATGCAGCTTACCGCATTTGTACAGTATTTTTTTTTACTTGTGCATAAGTTTTTAATAAATAATAATTAAATAAATAATAGAGGTTTTTAAAACTTGAAAAAGACATCGAGATATCATAACTGGATGTCTTTTTCAAGTCTTAAAAACCGCGCAGCAGGGGCGGAGCGTTAGTATAAGATAACATAATTATTATGTTGTGTTACTACAATGTTTGTTACTTTGCAGCTTAACTAGACGGTATTATGACTAACTGACATGCGGTTAGGAATGTTTATATTAGTTGAGTGAAATTTAATTAAACTTAACACAAACTTATACCGCACACACATACATGTTAGCTCTATACCGGATGACTTATTTACCGTCTTGAAAAATAGGGTATATTAGGTGAACGGAGTAGAAACCTATTGCATTTTTTTTTACGTAATAAGAACTGGATCTACTTATCAATAAATAATACACATTTGAAGTTTTTTTTTTTTTATCGTTCTAGTATGAAAATGATAAATGATTTATTTTCTGTAAGTAGGTTTGTACTAAACACTTTTACACGTCAAACATATTAAAAAAAACAACAAAAAAACTAGATGAGGTCGGCGTTTCGTAACTGACTACTCTGAGAAGAAAGGCCGAAACAAACTCAGAGGTCACAGTCTCTTTTAAAGTCCAGACATAATCTTGGTCAAATCATGTGAAGACCATGTAGATTGGTGTCTGAAATGATCTTTTGATGAAAGAATCACACAGATTGAGGGGACCTGTCCAGTCAGTGCACGCATTTGTCAGTAGTCGTGCAGCTCAACTCAGAACTTGAGGAGCTCAACGATTCAACGAACAATACCAAAGAAAGGACACTTGGGTAGAAAAGTTTACTTCAAATGTAAGTAGCTAGTATGCTAACTAGTATTTATTGATAAATCAATTTCTTACTACGCCATAAAAAAAAACAAAGACTAGGCTTCTACTCCGTTCACCCTATTTTTTTCAAGACGGTAAAAAAGTCATCCGGTATATGTGGACGTCCAAGCAAAAAAGGTTCAGTAGTGGGGTATTGAGTTAAGTCTAGATTCGGTTTCTAGAAAAGCCAATTGATTATTAGGATTAAGAAAAATATAAAAAAACTGGCATATTTTTTTTTAATTTGGCATTTTTTTTGAATGTGTTGAAACTGAAAAAGCTTGATTTCACAAAAACTATATGAACTTGTAGATATTGAGCATTAATTAATAATCAATTAAAATCGCGAAATGCACCCAACTTTACAAAACTGCGTATAATTCGGAAACTAAATGCCGAGAACCCTTTTTGCTTGGACGGTCCAAATATTATTATTATAAACATGACCATGGAAATAAACAGAATATAAACAACCGTGTATATTCTGCCTGTCTAAGGTTACCTACCTATATCATACTATTTATAACTACTTACCCTTAATCAATCAACTTTGTGACCTTAGGCGGAAAAACACTGTTTTCGATTGTAATCCGTACATTTTGTCTGTTTATTTTGTGGCTGTTCTAATTAAATAAATTATAGTTTTAAATTACCTAACCCGTTTGACATAATTATAACAAAAGAGATAACGCCCGAAGGATGGAAATAAAAAGCATCTAACCTGCCATAAACAATTTCACCAGTAACTAGCCAGGGGTGATCAACCATTCTTTTCGAAAGCAACTATTTTCTCTACCACTCCTGTATTTTACGTCAAATCATAATTCACCTCAGATTGCCTCTAAGAAATCTTAGATAATGTGTTACCAAGTTCTAGCCTCGTTTTAGTCATTTATTTCACTCGCTCCTTGTTCAAAGATCGTAATTGTACCTCTATTATACCTTTGTTCAATTCAGAAGGTGCTTTTAAAGTTATTCTCAGAAAATATTAACTTAATATTAATTATTCCCTGAGGTAATTGAATTTGACTTTCGCAGATGTCTGTTTTATTTAAAATCTCAGTTTCGTTAATTTAGTAAATTCGCAGGAAGTGAATTTTGGGTAAGTCGAACATTTTCATAATTATTTTTCATCCGATAAAGTATTTAAATTTTTTACGATGTTTAACGGGAAGCCCTTTTTGTTTTGGGTGGGAAATTATCAAATAACTTCTCCCGCTCTGGGCGGAGCGGGAAGGCGTGTGAGACTTATAAAGAATAAAATTTACCCGTGTTCCTTCAGTTGTCTGCGTGCCAGGGCCACGATATCGCTTTCGGACAAACTCGCAACCCTGGCAGGAATTGGCCCTTATGGGCCCCATCAGTTGGTGCTGACATCTCTTTGAGACGCGCGTGGAACACAACGTGCCGTCCACCCGGGCCTGGTCCTTATCGGACGGCGAGCTACCCATCGCTCACCGTCCGCAAGCCCGCGCCTACGGTAGCCGGGAATCGGCCTGCGACTCCCGACTCCCGGGGCGTTACCGCGGTGACTAGGGAGTAATGGGAAACCCTGGCATTCGATAACGGATTAAGCATCACGTTCCACAGGTCTACATTTTACGTTTGATGGGTTATAACAGCCACACAGGTTAATTGAAAGTTAAGCTACGATTGCCGCGGTCGGTTCATGGATGGGTGACCATCCATTACATATCGAGACTCCTCCGTGCCTCCAAAAGCAGGTTAAGCCGTTTGTCCCGCTTGACATTCGTAGATCTTTGATAGTCGTTACGGGTAGTCAGAAACCCAGAAGTCTGACAACCAGTCTTACCAAAGGGTATCGTGTACCCAGTAACTGGGTTGTGGAGATCAGATAGGCAGTCGCTCCATGTAAGATACTGGTACTCAGCTGCATCCGGTTAGACTGGAAACTGACCCTAACATGGGTTGGGGAAAAGCTGGGCAGATTGATTTTGAGTCATTACGATGAAGTTCACGACTACTAATAAGTACAATCCTCTTGTTGGATCAAGAAATAAAGAAAGAAAATTTGTTTATTCTGCACAAACAAGACACACTTTACAAAAATAAAATAAAAATTAAACATAAACATTTTATTTCTCTTCCATAAGGAAGAGAAATAAAATGTTTATGTTTGTGCCAAATTGCAATCATATTTTAAGACTATGATGTTTATATAATAACCAGAAATAGAAATAAGAAAAAAAAAATTGCTAAAAGCCTAGTATTCAAAACCTTAAAAATTTGACAATGTTGTCAATTGCTTGATGTCAGTGTCAGGGCTTGTCAAGGCAGGCCAAAGACAATAGTTGCGATTTCGGTATTGGTAAATTATAGTAAATTATATATATATATAAAAACTGACATACATTATTTAAATAAAAAGGGATCTGGGGCAGTGTGCAATAAATGCCATAAAGAGATACAGGGAATACCGCAGCGATTATAAGACCATTTTAAATCGCGAAGCACATACAATTCTAAGTAATCCGTGAAATTTTATGAAAAAAATCAAGTTTGATTTAAATCATGATTTTTATTTAAAAAAATCACTTGATTTAAATCATTGATGTAAACCATGATTTAAATCAATGAACTGGTTGTGATAATTGCAATGCGCATAAAATACCAGTTAATCAATTTCACCAAAATAAGTACTATCAATCCCAAATTAGGTAATTCACCAGCGAGTTTATCATTCAAAATTTATCTCGCTTTTCTGAATAAAATTTGAAAGCTCAGTCCAACTTATCTATCGACTCAAAATTTTATAAAATACCGTCTTATACGAAACAATAAAAAAAACCTACGATCAAGCTGTACCCGAAAACATGTCATTATCACACGCTTATACCGCGACACGGCCCGAGGTATTGTCTCGGAAATATATTACATGCTAATGTCCACTTAATTTAGATCACCCGGGAACCACAAAAAAAATATATAAAGTAGATCCACACTCTAAGGAGTCCGTAGTTTAATGTAAACTTTTAACCTTGTGTCCTAACGAAGCGACTGTCGCGCGAATAATACGTGATTGATTGATCGCGCGAGTACGTCTTAGTGCCAATTGCACCAATCAAACTGAACGCGATCAGCACATCTAAACCGAGTTCAAGAGCTGTCAGTGTCAATATTACAAAGAAAATAATGACAGTGACAGCTCTTAAACGTAGTTTACGTGCTGATCGCGTTCAGTTTTCGTTGGTAAAATCCGCCCTTAGTCTTACAAACGAGCGCTTAGTACTTTCGGTTAGGACACGGCCTAAGTATTTTTGAATTTCGAAGTTGCCTGCTGCATTAAGAAAGTCTTTCTAAATGACTATTTGTTCATTACGCATCTGGGCCCAAACAACTTGTCAAGCCATTGTCGATCTCGTGTGTAGACAAATGAGCCTATTGGAACTATCTACTTTGTGCCCGATAGACTGTTGCGCAAGTGCGCGGGTGGTCCGGCCACCCAGCCACATCACAGTTATCGATAACGCACCACACTAGCCCACTAAAATGCGTTACATGTCGATTTTATCGACCGCTTTAATTATAATAGGTGGCCGCCGCCTCTATTTATCGATGACCAAGAAATATGAGATAGTGTGACAAGGAAGCTTAATGTACCACAGATAACCTCTGCGGCGATTTATTTTGACGTTTGCTTTTATTGTCTATGCTACGACGATCTTTGATAGTCGATAGCGACCGAGTTAAGCCGCGCAAGGCTTTAATGCACCATTCAATTTTTATCTGTCGTTCATTCAATTTTATGAAAGTACCTACCTACGAGGTTCTTTTTTCAAGCTACATGTTTAATCCTTACTACAAAGAACTTAGAGCGCCACAGTAGCCAGGAATGTCCACTCTTCAAGTGGGCAATTCATGTTCAGTATTTCAAATTTAAAGGAACTCCACCGTAGCGGCAATTCCATAACCCAATTACTATTGATATCAAATATATGCAAAAAATATAATACACTTCCCGTAATTAATGAAAAACATCAACACACTGATAAACACGGCAGGGTGTTGCGTCAGACCATTTTCCAATTTACCCCTTGTATAATGTTGATTGGTGAGAACCTTCAACATAAATGTAATCGGCTTTTAATTACCGGGCCCAAACAAATCCGCATGGCGAGCCGGCCGCCGACCGTAGCGCCGGCACGGCCCCGGCAATGTTGGCATCCGACGTATCGACTATTTAGAAACGGTTCCCGTGATTCGATGCGCGCGAATCCCTCGCGGTATTTCCTTACGAAGTATCTTAATTGCGGCTAATTGCAAGAAAAGCCCTCCCATTAGAGCCCTCTTCGCAAAGAGTAAACGAATTAACAGACACGTAGCTCGCTAACAAAGAGGCGGTAAATTCGTTTTAAAACACCCCGGTTCAGGTGCGAAAAAGCCAGCTCTAAGTAGAATAGATTAAAGTATGCTAAAGCAAACAAGGCGAGATTTTCCTGCGATAAAATCGTAAAGTTCCATTTTGTGCTGTACGGTAATAATAAAAAAATGTTTGTTTCATAAAAAAAACAGTGACCATAGCTTTATATTTGAACAGTTTGGAACGTTCCAACATTCAAATTTGGAATTGAGCTGCGTTTTGTTCTTCGTCGCACGTATTACAAAGTGGCCCGTTAATGTTACGGTTAATTGACCGACTCATTAGTGGCAGACAGTGGCGGAAGGCGGCATCTCTTCTGAACTATACTTAGCGCTGCATTGGGCCAGCGTGACCTTTAACTCGACGGCACACGGCTGAATATTCTGTAAAAACATTTTCCTAATACTGAGAAGTGTTTAGAATCGTGCGAACTGCATTCGGTTTCCGCTCTCGTAAGTTCAATACCACTACGACTGCACTTAGGGCTACCGTGTTTTTATTGAAATTATATTGAATAGAATTCTTTTGATTCAACACTTCTTTGAAATAATAATTATTGTCTTTATCGTTAAAAGTGTATTATTTTGTTTTCAACAGTAATTAATTGACACAAGAACAGAAGACACTTCAACTTAAAAACTTAGCGATAAAAGCTCGCCTCACACTCCTAGCAAAAAAAACTATACCATAACTTCCAATTATTAATTATATCATTACGCCTACATAGAACCCTAATTGCCGTTAGCAGGTGAGGATATTAAACGCGATATAATCTCAGCCGACACTAACGCCATCTATAGAGCACAATGATACAAGTGCACCTATGAATGATGATGATACAAGTGCACCTATATAGGGTCCTATAGACATTCGAACATTAAATCGAACGCACTCGACAATTATCGGCTAGGACTTCTTGGCGGGAAAGTGAAGCGTCATGTTCAGCAGTTTGTTTAATTTTCCAAAATTAGTGTTTAGCCGAATATTAATGTGTAATAATGGTGGATTATTAACCATTAAGTGTTTGTGAACGTGCATTAGTGTAGGCAAATGAAACAAAACAGTGCAACTTCGCTTCAAGTTCTCTCAAGAAGTCCGCGTGAGGACTCAGTAAAGTGCCACATCTTTACTGAAACTCAAGGGGAGTGGGCGGGGATATCATCATCATGCATTTATAATTCATTTCATCAATATTTTAAACAAGAACTAAAACTTGACATTGGCTTAAAAAACTTCGCACAAACCGTGCGAAGCCAGAAGGAACAAAAAAAAAAAAATTATCGGCTAATATACGAGTAGTAGGTACACGTTATAGGCAGGATTGCTAATGCAATTTTGCTAATTAATCTATGGATAAACCGCGGTTTTCTGCGGACGATAATGTTGGTGCAATACGAGATTGTCAATGATGATTATGTGGACTGATAAACTATACTGCTTAGGATTTTGAAACCCTACCTTTGCCTGTTTTTTGATGGATACAATCGAACAGAGCTTTATGTTATTTGATCTTCTTCATACTTTGATTGAAGACAAAAAACGTTGGTCTAGTGGTCGCAAGCGCCCCTGCTGAGCATGAGGTCTTGGGTTCGTTTCCCAGGTCGGGCAAAGTGTTATTGTGATTTTTCATTAGGGATTTCTCAATGGCACCACGGAATCTGGATTTATGCCCGGTTGTTGGCAATAGGCGCGCCCCCTATTACATGGGACTTAAACATAACTGGCGAAATGTGGGTGTGGGTACTATAGGTACAGGTCTGCCTAACCCTTGGGACATTACAGGCGTGATGTTATGTGTAGATCCAAAAAAATGCATTATGTTGATACGAAAGCTTTGCAACGGATGTTGGATTTCGAATCATTTGATTTCATATAATTTATACCAACCACATGTTTAAATTGTATTTATTTTTCTCTTTTCAGGTAAGTCCAAACTTCCACACAACAGTAATGTCACACTGAGAGCACGACCGAGTAAGTACGGTATAATCTAATTTCTTAAGAACACGACTTGACAAATGAGGGATGTCGGAAGTCGTAAACCTTTTAGGTGTAAATTTGAAGTCGTAAGACTCGTGTGTAGAGCGAACACAGCGAATTAATGTGCATTCTTAGCCTTCCATTGCTATAATATTAAGACGAAAAGTAATTCTTAAGATTGAGGCTTGTAGCTTTCGGTCTATAATTTCATTTAAGATTAGCTTTCTGTAAAACTTACAACACAAACTTACTAAGGCCCGTATTACAGAATTTCCTCTCAATATTCAAGCATTACTTAAGGCGACGATAACCGACTTTTAATGATTTTATACTGAAGATCACGTCTAAACGAGTAGCGTTAATGATTTGAAAAAAACATATGTTAAATTAGAGCATTTTTTCAATAACGTAATATGTGAATATTTTAGATTATGTTTATATTACACAGTGAAACTAATTTGTAAAGTTATGTCTAACGTGGATAAAAAACTGGGAATGGTGCAAAAACTACCAAGCGTTTTTTTCTGAAACCTTCACCAATTTAAAGTTGTACGCGTTTTATTAAAATACCTTTTGTTTTGTGTATAATAAATTAATAATGCATCAAATTGGGGACAGCGCTCCTTGATGGGCGAGTCCTATTACTGGCTGAACGTACAACGCGTTGCGTGAGCTCAGTACAGAACACGCAAGCTAACCATTCAAGATCACTGGCATGTATATGCGTCTTAAAACTAGATTCAAGTCATTTGATTGGTTGAAACTAGTTTTAAGTAATGCTTGAGTATTGAGTGACGTTCTATAATACAGGACTAAGAGGGCTACAGCATTTTGTGGCCATATTATCTGATCTTATAACCTAATTTCATAAACAAAACTAGCAAACACACAACAATAGCATCTCCCACAATAATCCAGACATAACAAAACCACTATATCCTCGACATAAAAACAACAAAACATCCAGAAACTTTTTGTAAGATTTTCAACCTTTTCAACAAAAGGTACTAAACCTTTTTCATTACCTTCAAGTTGAAACGCGGCCATCTTTCATCCGCTGTCTTGAAGATGTGATACGACCGACGCGACACGACATTAAAACTTTTGGAAGCGGCTCGTGGAACTAAGAAAGTTTTTCTTTATATTTACATAATTTTCGTGGCAAGAGTTGTGGGGATAAATGTTTATTTAGCTAGTTATTTTTGAGAGTGTTGCTGGCTGAGTTCCGAGACGATTACGCAGTCTCAATTTTCTTTGGAAGTATGGCCCCACTTAGCCCCAAGCCCAAGATTTACCTAATTCTGCGGTATTCATTACCGCAGCAGTAATCCTTCCTATACTACTAATCCCTCATAAAATTGAACTGTTAGCTGTTCTCTTCCATTAGCCCCAACTATTTAGCTCACGAATAAACATTAACAGCTCCATTCTAAAACAGACTCATTAGTTAGAAACCCAGTAATGACCCATAAAGCGTACACGAGGTGGCTTCGCAGTACGCAAACATATTTATATATACGTTTAATACCTGTCTGCCCTTAACGCACTCATTAAAGTCATTCCCCACATCAATTAACACGTACTTATGATCTCATTCACTTCCAGTATGTCTACTAAAATCCGCGACACAACTCGTTAAACTGAATTAAAAGCGCGAAAATGTCAAAGTTGGCGATGGTTTGATGAATTGCCGGTTATGGTTCACTAATACCCTCCTGTTTGACTTTTGACTCGTTATAACTTTTATAATGTATGTTGTGTTATTAGAATATCATGTATGTTTGCGTATAATAAAAACCGGTCCAGAGCGAGTCGGACTCGCGCACCGTGGGTTCCGTACGTATATAATGATGTTGATGATTTCTGAAAAACTGTGCTATTTAACGACATCGTTTTATTTTTCCTGTAATCTTTACATAAACTTCTATCACATAGAATAATTTCAAACTTCGGAGATAAGGGGGGCGAACGGTATTTTTTTTTACATTTTTTCAATCAAAAGTCGGAAACTATGCTGCCTAAAAAAAATGTTAAGAATGTGCAAACAGCGCTCTTTCATATGATACCCCACATCACATGCGCTAATAGCCCTACTTCAAATTTTTGAGAACTTTCAGTCCCATTTGCAAAACAGATGTTTTTTTAAATTTCTTTCTTGTTTGTAAAATAGTTGGGCAAACGTCATCTAAAACTGTTATAAATTTCAAGTTGATAGCATTAGTAGTTCTTGAGATATCCAGGTGTGACAGACAGACAGACAGAATTAGTCTCACCATAAGGGTCCCTTTTTACCATTTTGGTACGGAACCCTAAAAAAAAACTGGTGGGGGTCGTGTTTATTTTTATTTTTGTTTCACACGAAAATTGTGTGACGAATTCCTATCATTTTCGAACCATCTAGTTAGAAACTCTTTGGGAGCCGTCCACAATAGCACAAAACCGTGCAGTGCAAAACATGAAACATGCTACACAAAAAGGAGAATATTGGAGCCATGACAACCGAGCTTTGCACAAGCATAATTTATATTGTAATCTATCAAACAAATATTCACATGTTTGCCATTGTTGGCTTCCAAGAGATACGATAATCTATTCTTAGTCTCCAGCCACCTCTATACAGCACACGACATAATGTGTAAAGCCCTTTATTACCGGACTGACAGGTCCACGTTAATGTTCGAATGAATTTAAATTGGTAATTATTAATAACGAACTTTGTGTCTGCCGTTAAAATTATCTGAAATCCATTTAGCTCGCTCTGATTTCAACTAGAACTGCGGGTTTTTGTGAAAAGAATAAATTCTGTTTGGGGAATACTGTGAAAGCTTTTTACGTAAAAATGTTGGCTTGGCATAAAGTTTTATTTATTATGTATGTGTTCATTATTTTAATTCGTTAGTATTTACCGTACTGACTGAACCGGACCTACCGACCGAACTGTAATTTTCCGATAAACCAAAATATGATGATAAAAAGTTACACCCAAAATAGCCAAATAGATATTTTTGGGTGCGCGACACATAATGTATACACTCAAATGAATAAACATGCAAACTGGCCTAACCCTTCACTCAAAATATAACCTTATTATACATCAAAAGTGACCCAAAGACTAGGGTCACATCACACAAGTAGAGATAATTAATTCCTGCTATGCGCTTGCGTCGCATGCATGAATATTAAATGTAGAGAAAGATAAAATGCTAATGTCTGCAATATATATACATATTTATCCCGCGGCAGCGGTGAGTTAGAGAGAGATAACGCCCGATAGTGAATCAGATTAGCTCGGCTTTATGCTGTGTTTGCATCTGTAGTATGGATTATTGTTATTTTTATTACATACACGGCGAATAATTTACTTTGGAATACCTAAGTGTGTCGGTTTATGAAATTGTTGTGTCAGCTCGGGGATTATTTTATCTTTTACTAAATCAAATGTCATTCATTCAAACTAAGCTAAGAATCAGCACTTTCAAAATTACAAAAGAAATCCCCCAAAACGCCCGCCCTTCATCACTTCCTAGCTGGGAAGAAGTGGCGCAACAAGCTCCCCAACAGCACAGCTGTCTGTTCAGTTAGAAAAAAGACAAATATGAAACTTAGATACAGAGTTATTTCAATCATACTCGGGTATATTTTAAAAAAAAAAGTAGAGAACCAAAGTTGGGGTTTCCACGTTACTGCAGTGCATCAGGGATGTTTGCCAAAGCACATACTGATGGTTTCAGTACCATCCTGCGAAAAAGGATTGCGTCCATGATGCGCAGAGTGCGTGAGAGCGTCAACGACATTCTGAAGGTAATCAGTGATAAGCCATGTGACGTGTTGTGAGTGCAACAAGTATTTGAATTAAAATATTGAGTTGCATTTGTTACTAACATAGCATAAGTTTTGTGTATTACCTACTAACATTATATGGATCAAGGATCGAGATATCTCACAAAATAAGCAAAATGAAGTAGCAATGGGCTGGCCATATTAGCCACCGAACCGATGACCGTTGAGGTAGACGTAATCTTGAGTGGAGACCGCGAATCTGCAAACGTAAGGCAGGACGACCTCAGGCTAGGTGGGGCAGCTGGATTAGAGTTGCCGAGAATCAAGCTGAATAGCAAATGGAGAGGCTTATTTATGTTTAGCAGTGGACTGCTATAGGCTGCTGTTGAAGATGATGATGATTTTCATAGTGAATTAAATGCACTGATTTATATGCCACTGCGCATCAACTTTTATAAAAATCTTAAAGCACTCTTTGATAACAGAAAAGGCGGGAATGTCTTCGCATGTTCATGATTCTCTGATATTTATAGACAAGACGACAATAACAGATAGGCAAACAATAAACTATCTCGAAAACGGTTGTTTGTATTCAATTACGACGTAAATATTCAAATAGGATTCCAAGTTACAATTTCACTCAATTTATGTGTTTTAGCTTAAGATGTAATCGAGAATAACTCCCAAAACTCTTAGTACTTGAAAATCTGTTAGAAATAACTTGTAATCTCGCAAATTTTACTAATGAAGTGTACCTGATCTTATAGACTTGAGCGAATTATTTTTCGCACCTTCTGTAATAGATTGACCTAAGTTGAATTTAGAGATTTCATGATTAGTTTCATTCATGTTTTTGATTTATGGAATTGTTTAAATGTGATTGTTTTAAAGTATCTCCACAACAGGCTGGGCCCTAATCTTTTAGTACTAATACACCCGTGCCCACTCCTACGCGAAATACTAGCGTGATGTTATGTTCTCATCAGCCAATACACCAGAGAGAAAGAAGTTTATAGAGATGCTTCTTACAATATTTCAGCTGATAATGTTTATCGTAGGTAATGCAAATATATGCAAACATTAAAATGGAGCAGATTAACAAATTAATCCGTATTTACTCTCGGCCTATTTGTATCTATAAGCGGCGTAAGGGTTTCCAACCATTTGGGAATGTTTTAAAACAAAAAGGGTGATTATTTACTTCGAGTTCTCGCTCTTTTAGATTAATGGTGTGAGCAGTATTTTGTTTACTGATGGATTGAACATCGTCTGATGGGCAATTTAATCGTATACACACTATACACAGCGTTTATATCTAAATAAATAAAAATGAAATGCTGTTCGTTGCGCAGCGCATCACTTCAACACGGCTGAACCGAATTGGCTATAAGTATTTTGTTTTTATGAAATGTAATGTTCTTAATAGTCTATATTAGATTTTATGGAATGAAAAATTTAAATTGTTTCCCGGAAAATATTCAAATTTTGGATATACTTCAGTATAGTCGACACCGGCTTTGCTTGGCATATAACATATAATTTAATATAATATATTTTTTTGTATGTATTATTGAAATTTGAACAGGATGACCTGTGTCAAGTCAGCTAGTTCTAAATTAAATAAACAAGCAAAACGAAAAAGCTGTATTGGAATCAACACGAATATAGCCATAAATAATAAAGAATAGCAAACTGACAACCTTATTGTTTATCTTATGATCACTTTCTGATATCCACAAGACTCATGCATCACGCCTATTTTCCCTGAAGGTATAAGCAGAGGTATATACAATCTGGCTCTGGATGTACGACATTAAATTAAAACGAGCACAGTACTAGTCCATCGAAACATTTTAAAACACGAAGATTAGTAGTTAATGGAAAATTTTTAAATTGCTATTTTCAAACAAAATAAAAATAGCAGAATCAACTGCATAAAAAGTAAACACTCTATATCTACGAAAAGTGACTGACCTTGCGCGGCGCGTTAGACGTGCCTTACAATGTTTACCTATTATTACGGACTCAGATCTACATCATGTTGAAAAATAACAAAATGGAAAATAATTTCCTGTGGCTAAAGTATTCATTGGATTTGATTTATTTTTTGTATACGGGTAAAAAACAAGATACTCTTTACGTGGTTTATAGGAATGTCAATCGTCCTGTAACACCTTGTATATGCCCATACCCAAATTTCACCAGTTATTACCCGGGCACAAATACAGATTCCAGGCTCATCATCATCTGCCCGCCTTTTCCCAACTACGTTGGGGTCGGCTTCCAGTCTTACTAAGATGCAGCTGAATACCAGTATTTTACATGGAGCGACTGCCTATCTGACTTCCACAACCCAGTTACTGGGTAACGCGATACCCCTTGGTAAGACTGGTTGTCAGACTTTCGGGCTTCTGACGACCCGTAACAACTGACAAAGATACAGTACTGGGGCTCTTTATCGCATAGGGTCGCAGCATTATGCTGAGCGATGGCCGTTTTGCGTGGATGTGACTTATATTTTCTCCCAACTTGTTCTTTTTTGTGTTTGTGTTCTTTCTTTGCGTTATATTTACCGCGAATAAATGCATTTTCTTTCTTTCATTTTTCAAGAACCCCTACCACACCATAATAGGTAGCTACCATCCATAGAGCTCCAGACACAGTCCCAACACAGCCGATCACAACTAAATCAATACTAATTTTAAAACCGCACCCCTGAGAGATATAGCAAAATATCCTTCTAAATTTAAGCGGCAAATACCGCGTACAATAGCCCGGCTTTGTCTTTGCGGTATTAACCCATTAATAACATTAACAATGCGGTACACCAGCGGCGTGGTAATTGAACGCCGGTCCATCTGTTATCTTACCGTGGCCTAATGAAATTGTCTGTGAACGATAATTAATTATGCTAAGACCGGATTTGGTTGTCCAGACACGGTTTTTGAAAAAAAAAACGAAATTTTTATAGGAAATTCTTAAATATTAGAGTTTGTCCCCAGTTAGGACCTGTGCACACCACGTTTTTTAAACGCGCCGTTGACGCGCGTTAGGAGCGATACAGACGCAGCCGGTAGTCCTTCTTTAAGATAAAAGCGCGCCGTCGACGCACGTTTCCAAAACGCACGTCAACGGCGCGATTAAAAAACGTGGTGTGCACAGGCCCTAAATGGCAATAGACTCGCCCCCTATTTCATAGGACTCATATATAGCTAGTGAAAAGTTGTTAATACATCTCAGCCTAACCCTTCGAGGATTACAGTCGTGATATTGTGTATAATAATGTGTGCAGATTCTCAACTTGTAACTTTTGTTTTGAGTTCCTTCATTACTTTCAGTTGTTTGTCATTGGAAAATAAATTTTCATATTCATTAATCTCTCTACAAATATTTCTTGTGTGCAAATGTGAAAAATATTGGTTCAATCGACAAAGTGATTAAAGTTTGCTTGTACATTGTAAACCCAGTGTCAATATTTGTCTCAATTGAAAGGATCAATGGCTCTGCATCCCGCACTTTCGTAAAACAAACATCAATTGGCTCTCAGCCTCAGTCAAGTGCAAATGGAACCGACGTGCCGTGCCGTGCCGTGCCGTGGAAGCCGTGTCGACGGCGCGTTGTGTTCCACGCGCGCCTTAAAGAGATGTCACCATAAACTGACGGGTCCGTTAAGGCCAATGCCTGCCAGGGTTTCGAGTTTGTCCGAAAGGGACATCGTGGCCCTGGTACACAGGCAACGGAAGGAACACGGGTGGGTTTAAGTCAATAAAAGTCACACACGCCTGGAGTTCCGCCCAGAGCGGGAGAAGTTATTTGATAATTTCCCACCCAAAAAAAAGGCTTGTTTAAGAACATAATAAGACACTGAACGAATACAACTCAAATGTTTTGATTACATTCGCGATGCTAATCAAGGTTCGTACGAAGATATTATGTAATGGGACCGTCTCACGTATGCTCAAACGTTGACCTAATTGCGTTAGGCGACAGGAGCCCATCTCGGCCCATTTAATAAAGCCTCCCAAATAAAAAGTAGAGGAGACACATACGGCGACGTAGAAAATGTTATTTTGCACATTTCCCTCAAACGCACAATGCTCAGCGTAATCCCGAAGATTGGGGTACACATTCGCAACAATACATTTTCCAAATTGTCTTCTTGAAGACGCAATAATTTAAAAAGGCGTAGCGTTGGGAGTCCAACTTGTGATTTCACTTTCGCGTAACGCGGGTAACGCGGCCCGAGGTGCCAATTCGTGTTTTTATTTACGTTCCAACTCAGTTTGTTAATGACGATGATGTATTGCGACCATTTCTTACGCAATCTCTGCGTAAAATTAAAAAGCTTCCCCAGGGAGCTATTCCTGGTCCTGTAGTGAATAATTTTCGCGAGGGGATTCGTGTGATTCGTAATTGTCGGTAGTTACCATCTATCACTGTATAGTACACAGTTACATGCAGGGACAGGTCCCGGCAGACCTCGCCTGCATAAAGCTGACAGCCACACTATAGAGGATGTATTAAATCAGCCAACGTGGAAAAGATTTAATCGGAATGCTTTCTCACTACGAGGACCGCTAAGGAAACGATGGTTTAGCAAAGTAGTTATTCGTTTATGCAGCTTGCAATGTTGGTGGAAGTGCTTACATTACCGGGAACCGCTACCAGGGAGTGCTATATTCTCTTCGCTAAAACACAGACGCATCAGTATTTTTTTTTGTACAGTGTTTAAAATATATGTTTGTATATGTTTCAATTTACACATGAAAACATTATGACAGATGACAGCCACATTTTTGCTTGTATTAGTAGTGTGATAGCTGCATTACTGTAATTGGTGTAACACCGTTTACTTTAATGAAAAATCCAAGTTTCATTCAAAGAGATATTCAAGTAAATTGCATATGAAGAGCAACACAAACTAATTGTTTGCTCAGACGTCTAAACGAAGTCGCAGCGAGATTGCATTTGCGAAATGGGAACAAAGTTATAGCGAGTCCCCCGAAACAACTACATCTACTCGGCCTTAATCCAATAAAAATAAAGATGAAATTCGCTTGTCTTCTTATTTCCACCTTCACCAGTTGTTCCGACCACCTCTGATTTCCCAAAGGGCTGTATTTTAAAAAACCACCTCAACGTTAAAAAGGTAAAAATATTGTACTTGTGAATTTTTGATTCAAGTTTCCTTGTTTCTGTGCAGAGGTTTCTTGATTTTTCGTCGCCAAGGGATCATTAATGCGAGCCCTCGGGGTTTAGGGCACTAGAAACTTGTGGAGACGTGTGGGGTGAGCCTAATCAGCAAGGGTTGTGACGGAGGGTTGAGCAAACAAGGGAAACTTAGGACGACTAGTTTTGTTTCTACAAAAGCTTTCGAGGGCTGGAATTTTTCTTTGCGGAATATAATGACTTTGTAGGCGTCTGTATGCGTTGAAGACAAGAGGGTAACTGCTTTAGGTACTTCAATATTAAAATATATAACGGCGCAGGATATCCTTTACCAGAAGTGACCGTCGTATTAGTGGTTCAGCAGCTTCAATATCATCAGGTTCTGCCGGAATATAGCAGTTCGTCATGGACGTGGTACGACAGCGGCTATCATAGTCTTCTGTCACCAGAAGACAGCCGCCACGCAACCGTGCATCACCATGCGTCGATGCGACGAGTACTACTAAACTTACAGCAAACATACTAGCAGAGCGTCGCGTCGCATCACAGATAATGCGACGCGACGCTCTGCTAGAATGACTTCATAGAACATATACAGGGTTATTTCTAAAACGTCAATAACCTCTTAAGGGGTTATCGTACTCATCATTATGAACAACTTTTACTATGGGACCAAACATGAAATCGCGAAAAAATTATCAGCCGTTCCCTACATTTTAACGAATTATTCGAACATAAATGTAGGGAACAGCTGGTTTTTTTTTCGCGATTTCAGTTTTGGTCCCGTACTAAGAGTTGGTCATAATGATGAGTACAATTACCCCTTAAGAGGTTATTGACGTTTTGAAAATAACTCTGTATACTCAAGAGAAAAATAAATGTCTGTCATCAGCCAGTACCACTCTTACCCAACCTTTTCGGTGATTCCAGTAATTTCGAAACGAAACGGGGTGGCGCCACTTGCTGCGCCGACATATTTGATCGGTTCCTGACAAGTAGTTTTTTAAATAAAACAAGGTAATCCATTACACTTTACAATTAAAGCCTCCCAAACGTATAACAAATCTTCCTTTATAGCTTGTTTTCATTTCTAAAACTGGGTTGTTTTGTTGCATAAAATACCAGCACAATACGTAGCTCATAGTACAGCAATATGTATATGAAATTGAGCGTAAAACACACAAAAATGTGAAACAGTATTGGCCCACTTTGCTGTTTTCCTACACTGTGTAAATCACGGAGTAATATCAGCGCGCGCTGTGCAGCGATTTATTCGCGAATATACTTTGATAGTTAATACAATATCATTGTATTAATATTGTTGACAAAAGCTTCGTTTGTATTAACAGACGCAGTTGTAAATTGGCAAGCAATTGGCAGATGTGCTGTTATGTAGTCTGAAGTGAGCAGATTTTGATTGTTGAAGTGTTGAAGCGTTTTTTGGTACGAGCAAAACTTTTGGGGTCGCGTCACTGACATGCCAATGTGTCATGTTGCGCCAGACTGACGACGCGCAGGCAGTGGCCTGTGTACAGGTATAACCAACCATATACAACATGTCCTAGAATTAATGCACGACCTCTTAAGGGGTCATTGTACTCATCATTATGAACTACTGAACAGTTGATTATATTTTTGCGATTTCGGGGCAAAATTTAGGGAACCCATTTTGACCAACCCACATTTTGACGAGTTATTCGAACATAAATGTAGGGGAACAGCAAATTTTTTTTTCGCGAATTTAGGTTTTGTCCCTTATAAAAGGTGTTCATAATGATGCGTACAGTGACCCGTTAAGAGGTTGTGCGTTAATTCTGGGACATGTTGTATACTCGACTGTATCATGTGCTGTTCAAAGTTTTAAGTTTTCACTTCTGTCGGCAGTCCTATTTTTTAAGACTACCTATTTTAAGATTGTCAATTTATTACGTTTTTTTTTAATAATAAGTTTAATTTATTGGTCTGTACCAATAAATTAGGTGATTATTAGACTGAAATTATGCTGGTGATGAAGTTAACCCGATACGACAAAGGGTTATAAAGTTTTCATATAAATTGATCTAGTAGAGTCGCTTCGCGCCTATCTGCGGGCGACTTTAACTCGAAGCGTTGCTTAAAAACAATTGTAATGTTTCTAATGTGCCGCTCATTGTGTCAACACTACCTACCCTTACCTACCAGTTATTTTATTCCCACACCTAAGTTCAATCAAAGAATCAAAAAAAGAAAAAAATCAATTAATCTGATAATAAAATTGATTCCTGCAATAATATCTACAACTGCTTTGCCTCGACATTTGCATTGCTCATCTAATATTACATGTAGCCTATAGAGTTTCCTGTAAACTTCATTAACTCTGGTGTGAAAGGTAATTGATTCAATCGCTTGGTGTTTTGATTTCTTGGAACCTATCTAATTCTAAATATTTGATTATTTCCCCGTACTGTGTGTACCGACGTTTACATTTAAACCCAAGCCAGTTTAACAAGGTGCGATCAAAACAATTACCTGGACTTGCTTGTATTGAAATGAATTCGCAAGGATTTAATTTACAATAGTAATGTTCGAGAAACTTGATACCCACTAAACACGGGCTATAAAAGTGAGTTGCCGTGTCGTAAACAGTTACTGGGCAGTGGAGGTGCAACGTGCAAGTCTGGACACAATAAACACTGTGCCGTTGTTGGAATACGACTCACACAGCGCCCATAGTGTCGATATGGCCAACAATAACAGCCCTCGTAAAATTTGATTAACCCGTTGCACGCCGCACTAAAATATTGATGTATAATATTGACACTAATTGATTGATTTTGACTAATTGTGTGAAACTAGTTTGAATAACGTAAGCACGCTATTACTAGTTCGTGACGTTGTTATATCTGGCAATAAAATTGGGTTACGTAACTGATGTCTAAATATAACGTAGTAGGTACTATTAATAAATGTGCAACAAATGTTGTACATAATTTGTGAATTTATAAAATACTGCGTGTATTTTGTATTTTTTTGCATTATGATCTGTCAAATTACATAACAATTGGCTCGTGGTTTAGGCGTGAAACGGGAACAGACAAAGAGACAGAGTTACTAAGGAATAAGAGTATCGATCAGTATCATGTACATTTATTATGATAACAATAACATCCTATTTACATAGTATCACTCTATATTAACTTATCACAATTAATTATACAATCCTCAACGTCAGCACAGAGCAAAGAAATCTGTACTCATGTGACGTCAGTGTATTTAATAAAAATCTTCCGCACATGCAAAGCCACGCGTAAATCAATTGTTAAAACGTGCAGCAAAGGATCTATTTCTAATTTCTAGCAAGGTTTCCTCGGGCACATAATATTTTCCATACAGATCTGATAATAAAAGCAAAACAAAGACAGCAGCTGGGGATTTTCTCACCAACGCGGCAACGTAAGAATTGAATGTGGTAAAATGTAAGTTTATTTTAAAGGTAAGGATTTTTAAACTAGCTACGAAACTATACAGGGTCAACTACAAATTAGCTAGCGAAACTCCACACGCACACCACAAAATCAAAATATTTTATTTCACATAAGCCTACATGGGCACTTATGAAACGTCAGAAGCTAGGTGCACGGTTCCAATTGGTCGTTTCCTATGGTGAAGAGCCGGCAAGAAACTCCACGGTTACTCATTTAAATAATTGGCTTTTACAATGTTTTCAAATTACAGTGTTAATGGGTATGAAAGGACAGGCCAGTCAAAAGTACCAGTCTTAACTAAATAGAAAATAGTCTACAAATAGACCACATTACCAAAATAAAAAAAAAATATATAATATATTACTAAAATAATAAGACGAAGACTGTTTGCCCAGCAGTGGGACAATTTACAACATGACCAAATAGTGTTCAATATGCCTTGACCAAATAGTGCCCAATATGCCTTGACCAATTGTGCCCAATATGCCTTGACC
The DNA here is from genome assembly GCA_948098905.1 of Tiliacea aurago. NCBI lineage: Eukaryota > Metazoa > Arthropoda > Insecta > Lepidoptera > Noctuidae > Tiliacea > Tiliacea aurago. The sequence goes on along the minus strand of OX402581.1, from coordinate 24,799,200 downwards.
AAATAGTGCCCAATATGCCTTGACCAAATAGTACCCAATATGCCTTGACCAAATAGTGCCCAATATGCCTTGACCAAATAGGGCCTAATATGCCTTGACCAAATAGTACCCAATATGCCTTGACCAAATAGTGCCCAATATACCTTGACCAAATAGTGCCCAATATGCCTTGACCAAATAGGGCCCAATATGCCTTGACCAAATAGTGCCCAATATACCTTGACCAAATAGCGCCCAATATGCCTTGACCAAATAGTGCCCAATATGCCTTGACCAAATAGTGCCCAATATGCCTTGACCAAATAGTACCCAATATGCCTTGACCAAATAGTGCCCAATATACCTTGACCAAATAGTGTCCAATATGCCTTGACCAAATAGGGCCCAATATGCCTTGACCAAATAGTACCCAATATGCCTTGACCAAATAGTGCCCAATATACCTTGACCAAATAGTGCCCAATATGCCTTGACCAAATAGTGCCCATTATGCGGCTGTAATTGTATGATTCAACTCCAATGTTCCAAACTTAAAAACATAACAATAGTAAAATTTAATTCTTCCAAATTCAGATTTATCTACAGTTTTTAATGGACGCGACACGTCATAAATTAATTGTCCTTTTCCATTACCACCACTTACACAATTCTATAAATTTTAATTAAAATAAAACGTCAACAAAAACCCGTCGTCTGTCAAAAATATATAAAAAATATAGCTGGTACGACATTACCCTGCATTTAACGGTGGGTTGTTACTACAGCTAGCTGTGCAGGCTTGGTATTAAAAGCTTTTAGCTTCCGCATGTAGCTAACGAGTTATAGTCAGTGATTTAGATGCTTCCTACACGTTTTATGGGTAATATCGTTTATAGGAAGCCTGGTTTTATGCACATGACTAGGCAATGGGGGAAACAACGGTTATTAGATGGAACACGGTCGGTTCCATCGTGAGTTTGCTTCAAAGACTTAAGGATTTATATACTGTTTTTATGTCTATCTATCTAGTTATTTCTTCTTCTTCTGCTCTCTTATTGAAAATATACATATATCTTCTCAAGCCATGATAAAAAACCGGCCAAGTGCGTGTCGGACCCCAAACAATGAAGGGTCCCGTAGTTGGAATGAATTTATCCAAAAACCAACTTAACATTGTAGTTGAACAACATATTCTCCCATACATCGATCTATGTCATGGTCAATTCTCCAACTGCCTAACCTAACCGCAAATGTCAGTTTGTTATCGTATAAAAAGATTGTTGTATGTGATATAACTACAAATTAATGATTTTCGGACTTTTTCCTTTACTTGTGCTGTGAGACCCTGTTTCTTGACAAATTTCATGATTCGAGGTCAACGGGAAGTACCCTATAGATTTTAATTTATTTGCCTAAATTCGCGTATTTTTTATTGCGTTGACTTAGAAGCTAGATTTTTATCGAGCCCCAAAGGACCGTAGACCTACGTATTTGATAATAGCTTTTGCTCGCGGCTTCGCTCGCGTTAATTTAGAATTTGACAATCATTTCGGGTTGTACTACGCTTGTCCCATAATATAATTCAATAATGATTCGAAAGACACTTAGCGCCGTCTATTATCCTAAGAACGTTATTGTTGTTTTCCTCGAGAACAGTACCTTTTTTCGGGACGAAAGGTTCCGTTTCTTTACACCTGACAACGTATATGCAAAATTTCAGGATGATTGGTTCAGTGGTTTAGGCGTGAAAAGGTAACAAAGAAACAAACAAACTTACTTTAGCATTTATAATATTAGTTGGGAAGTTAGGATTAATTTCCTAAGAAAAAACCTGATATCTCCATGTGTTCCTTAGAAAAAGGGTCATAACAGACTGACAGACAGACAGACGGGGCGTCGGGAATCGCAGGCCGATTACCGGCCACCGTAGGCGCGGGCTTGCGGACGGTGAGCGATGGGTAGCTCGCCGTCCGATAAGGACCAGGCCCGGGTCGACGGCGCGTTGTGTTCCACGCGCGCCTCAAAGAGACGTTAGCACCAATTGACGGGGTCCGAAAGGGCCAATGCCTGCCAGGGCTACGAGCTTGTCCGAAAGGGATATCGTGGCCCTGGCACACAGGCATTTGAAGGAACACGGTGGGTTTTAGTCAGTAAAATTCTGACACTCCCTCCCGCTCCCAGAGCGGGAGAAGTTATTTGATGATTTCCCAGAAATCATCAAATTATTCATCAATTCAATTATTCATCATTTATTTGATGAAGACCCAAAAAAAAAGAGACAGATGGACAGACACAAACGGAAAACGAAGTGATTCCTATAAAGGTTCCGTGTTTTCCTTTTGAGGTACGGTATAGACAGTCAACAAGGTGGTAGAGACACTGACCAATTACAGAAGTACCTACATTTAACTATCGAAACTCGAATCAAAAGTCAATCTGCCCGCCTTTTCCTAACAATGTTGGGGTCAGCTTCCAGTCTAAACAAATGCAGCTGAAAACCGGTATTCTACATAGAGCGACTGCCTATCTGACCTCCACCAGTCCTCCATCCAGTAACTGGATAATACGATACCCCTTGGTAAGACTGACGACAAGCTCGAATCAACTCAGCCTATAGCAGTCCACTGCTGGACATAAGCCTCTCCCAGGCTGCGCCACAACACCCTGTCCTCCGCCTTCCACATCCAGTCTGTCCTAGCCACCTTTTTAAGGTCGTCGGTCCATCCAGCTGGGGGGCGTCCCACACTACGCTTGCCGATACGCGGTCTCCACTCCAGGACTCGTCTGCTCCACCGGCCATCGGTCCTTCGACAAACATGGCCAGCCCACTGCCACTTCAGCTTGCTTACTCTGCAGGCTATGTCGGTAACTCTGGTTCTCTTCCGGATAACTTCATTTCTGATCTTATCCTTCAGAGAAACTCCGAGCTTAGCCCGCTCCATAGCACAAACTCGAATACTACAAACACAAACTCGAATACTAGGTTGTTAATGCAATCTAGGAGGTGATATTAATAAACACACTTTCACAGCCATCTAAAGTATAACGAAAGTATCTACCAGATTCTGATTGAAGACGCTATTATAAGCCTCTTAAAAGGACCAACTATAATGTATACTTCTTAGACCTATTACCAAAAATAGGTCTGTAGGACCAACTTCCCCAACACGCGACACAAAAGCTCATTCTAGAACTTATTTCCGCGACTTTTCGACCCCAAAGCGTTCTTTATTAATGCCCTTTGCCCAAATATCGGCCATTAGGCCAGTCTGACGCTAGTCTCGGCCGGGATATGCGGTGATTTATCACAATTATAGGGATTTCGGACCCGCGGGACCGACGCTGAATATGACCGTGCGTAGCTCATTGTACCACACTAGTGAGTAGTGACATATTTGGGACAATCGATTTTTGTAGGAAACAATATTAAGCTTGATTAAGAAACATTACTATACAAATTACCGACACCTGTTTTTGTACCTCTATATTAATCCAACTAGCTGTTGTCCGCGACTTCGTCCGCGTGGAAGAAACGCTACACACTATGGCACTCGGCAACAGTGCAGCTTTCTATTGTAGCGGCATCAACATCGCCACAAGCGAACGACCCGTCACACTGACGTCACCCAAAATCCTGCATCGCGCAAGCAGAGTTTACCGCGCGACTAGCATGTATACAACATCCCGACATCAACCGTCGGGCAGTTGCCCACCAGACACAACATCCGTCTGGTCGGAGGATCATCCCTATTCTATATAGGATGAGTGAACTTTACACCCCATACCTCATACCTCTAAACTATCATCATTTCAGCCGAAAGACGTCCACTGCTGGACATAGACCTTGACCAAAGGGCAGGGGTTGCCATAATCGCTACGCTAGGCAGGTGGGTTGGCGATCGCTGTATGGTGTTAAAATGCATAGAGAACGCTGTTACCTATTCTCTAGTAAGTCCCTTAGTCGCCTTTTACGACACCCACGGGATGAAATAGGGTGGTGCTATTCTTTACGTACGGGACCACACGGGACAGGTTTCTATCAGTGAAATAATTTTTGTAATTAGATCAGTAGGTACATAAGTACTTCCAGAAAAAAAAAATCGTGTTATCCAATAAAACCGGGCAAGTGCGAGTCGGACTCGCGCACGAAAGGTTCCGTACCCTTATCTATAAAAACGGCAAAAAAATCACATTTCTTTTAATTTTTTTTAAATACCTTTTGTTTTGTGTATAATAAATTAATAATGCGTCAAATTGGGGACAACGCTCCTTCATGGGCGAGTCCTATTACTGGCTGAACGTACGACGCGTTGCGTGAGCTCAGTACAGAACACGCAAGCTAACCACTCAAGGTCACTGGCATATATCTGGGTCTTAATAGCAATTCTTGACGAAGGCTGTAGGCTATACATCACACAAACACTGTTAGGAGTCCAGCAAAACGAAAAAAAGTCATAAAGAACCCTAAGCGGAAACGAAGTAATAGCGCGGGCAGGCGATGCAATGCGATGCGACGGAATGGGTCAGGAAAACAAAAAAAATCACGCAAACGAAGTCACGGGTAGAAGCTAGTAAGTAATAGATATTAGTTTACATATTATGGTCACTTAAATTTAAACTAGAAAAAGAAACAAATTAACTGACCTCGCCTCTAATTAACAGATTTCTCTTAAAGTAATATTTTAGCAAAATACTCTGCAGGTAAATATTAAAATATCAAAGCAAAATAAAACACAATACGAGTATCTGGGACATGCTGTAATTTAGGAGACTGACAGAGCGATTTAAATACTTACTTACATATAATTATGTTGCTCAATTATAAATACATGACATAAGAGAGGTTGTTTTTTCACTTGGGCAAAAGTTATTCTTTTATATATAATGATAAAATCGTACCGAAGTCAAAACTGTACAGTGAATATTTTTGACGAAATGTTTGTTTGTCTGAACGTATAGAAAGAAAAAAAAAAGAAAGAAAGAAAATACGTTTATTTGCGGTAAACATAACGCGAAGAAAAAAAAACACAAACACGAAAGAACAAGTTGAGGGAAAATATGCGTCACATTCACGCAAAACGGCCACCGCTCAGCATAATGCTGCGACCCTATGCAAGACAGAGCCCCAGCGCTGCTTATCAGCGACAGCCGGCGTTGACGTGATGACGTCAAACTGGTGCAGCATTAAATGAGGTAAAAATAAACAAAAAAGAAATAAAATAAATACAATACGTATGTTCCAACATAACGAATTTTTGAATTATACTGTATTTATACTGTATTTCAATTTTTTATTTATTTAGATTTACCAACGTTTGTATACAGAAATTACAGACTACAGAAATTACAGGATGCAACATAACATAGAGAACTAAATGTAACAAACAATTATAGGTAAACACAGCATTTTCCTATAATCACCTACTAGGTGAACAATCATATATTACAGAAGCCAACTGTTATTTGTATAAAACAAAACAAAAAGAGGTACAGCCGTCTCCTAACTTAAAAATTAACAAAAAATTTAGAAAAAGTATAAAATAACGCACTATAATTATTATAACCTGCAAGACAAATAATCAAGAAGTTTATGTCGGAACCGACCAAGTGAGTCCTTATATACATCTACGAAATCACTGCACTCGTTCATGAGCCTACACATTCTTGGCAGTGGGGAATTTGCTCCGTACACGGTTCTTCGGCGCGGGGGATAGAAAGGGGTGATACAAATGCGGGGATATCTAGCAGGGACCCTGTAATTAATCCTACTCAGGAACTTAGGACAGTCTATCATATTATTCAACATTTTATACATGAATAGACAATCCGACAATTCTCTTCGACTAGACAAGGAAGTCATGCCAAATTCCGTCAATTTATCCGAGTAAGATGCCTTTTTCTTTACTCTGCTGGAACTATACACCATGTGCCACATGAACCGTTTTTGAATCCTTTCCAGTCGAAGTGAATGTGTCGCATAATGTGGCCTCCATACCACGCTGCAATAGTCCAAAGTACTCCTAACCAAGCTGTTAAACAACACTATTTTGGGCCTGCTTTTGCGAATTGTAGAAGAATTTAACTACTTGTCATTTTAAATTCAATGTAAACTGTGTAAATTTTAATTTTCTTCTGATCATATATTTCTATTTTAATTTTTATTATTGATTATACAAGTGCTGTGCACACTTATAAGTGCCAAATTCACCGCAAAGCTGTTGATATAGAATATACTTAATGTAATGATTTAGTGAATAAGTCGTTGGTGTGTCAATAAATAAATAAAATAAAATAACGCAAGTACTATAGGATAGATTCTGTTCTTTTGAATAGATATTTCCATTCAGTCTGGTCAGTCTGTGGGCTATAAATGATCAAGCTATTATGAATGCTACATAATATGTACCTAATGATATTCATTCCTTAATAAATATATTTCAACACGAATGTGGATCATATTTTGTTTCTTTCTTCTTATCCTTCTTGCAATGCTGAAAAGCGCTTTTGAAATTATATCTTTGAATCAATAGTTAAGCAACATTTTCTAATTAGTAAATTAAACGTACTTGAATCTGGTTTGAATGTTGTTGGTGAAAGTTGAATCTTGATCCATGAGCTCATTTGCAAGCGTGCACTACGACTTTTTATTTAAACTGAATCCGCAGATGTAGCCCGAAAATTCAATTTTTCTTACGGTTTTTGCTATTTTCAGATCAGTGTCAGGTTGTATCTTGATGGAGACGCCCCGGGCTGAGGGAGTCGCAAGCCGATATCCGGCCACCGTATAGGCGCGGGCCTGCGGACGGTGAGCGATGGGTAGCTCGCCGTCCGATAAGGACCAGGCCCGGGTCGTCGGCGCGTTATGACACGCCGACTGACGGGGTCCGTTAGGGCCAATGCCTGCCAGGGTTGCGAGTTTGTCCGAAAGGGATATCGTGGCCCTGGCACACAGGCAACGGAAGGAACACGGGTGGGTTTTAGTCAGTAAAAGTCTGACACGCCCTCCCGCTCCGCCCAGGGCGGGAAAAGTTATTTGATAATTTCCCACCCCGAAAAAACAAAAAAATAAAGATTGTATCTTGATCAAAATATGATTCGCAACTATAACAGATATGTATTTACAGAATTATAATCATTGGAATCATTAATACATCTCTCTAAGTTAGATTTGTTTCATTGAATTATTTTTTTTTCTGAAATCATAAGCATAACATTCACCAATACGTTGCATTTCTGCGACAAAATAATCGCGCGATAAAAAGTCGTATTGCGCGCTCGCCTTTATATGTGGTTCAGTTTTATGTGTTACAAAAGACATGTAAATCATCGTGTTCACCAAAAAGTTCGTAACAACACACAAATACCTTTTTACTCAGTTTCCATAGACTATGTTCTGTTTTTTATCAAGCAGAGTCAAAGGGGCGCGACCTTACTTACTTCGCAATCACTTAAGGACCCGTCCAGGGTTCAAAAGGGATTGTTAAAGATAAAGTTCTTACGTGTGTGTTGTTCAAAATAACTTTAATATTATTACTCTTGTATTTGAGTTCAATGTGACTGGCGTGAAGTGAAAGTTTTTAGATTTAAGATGATTTTTTTTTGTCTCTTTGTTGGTTTAAAGTGAAACTTCTAAGGCGGCGATATCATCATTTCAGTCGAAAGACGTCCACTGCTGGACATACGCCTCCGCCAAACAGGTTTGCCATAATCGCCACGCTTGGCAGGTGGGTTGGCGATCGCAGTATGGTGTTAAAATGCATAGAGAATGCTGCTGCCCATTCTCTAGTAATAAGTCCCTTAAGCAGAGTTTACCGCGCGACTAGCATGTATACAACATCCCGACATTAACCGTCGGGCAGTTGCCCACCAGACACAACATCCGTCTGGTCGGAGGATCATCCCTATTCTATAGAGGATGAGTGAACTTTACACCCTGTTCCTCATACCTCTAAACTATCATCATTTCAGCCGAAAGATGTCCACTGCTGGACTGAATCGCTACGCTAGGCAGGCGGGTTGGCGATCGCAGTATGGTGTTAAAATGCATAGAGAACGCTGCTGCCTATTCTCTAGTAAGTCCCTTAGTCGCCTTTTACGACACCCACGAGAAGAAATAGGGTGGTGCTATTCTTTACGTCCGGCACCACACGGCCGCAATGTGCAATGTATGAGGCTAAATTAAGCTGAAAAGTTAAGTTCCAGGAAATCAGGATGGCAACCAACCGATTATCCTTGAAAGTTAAAGTTCGCGAGCACATTCGCAATAAGCTGGCAGTATCAATGTTTTCCCATTGTTTGTCTTAATTGTTTTAATATATTTATTTATATTTATTTTTGCATAGATTTACATATATGTATAATTAGGTGTATATATTATATTTATAGTTTTAATTGGTATATATTTATTTTTAAATAGGTAATATTTATTCCTCAATTCTCGCTATTGCACCTACCACTGCTTGTCTCTGCATCACCCAAAGATTGACTGGTAGAAAATGCCTATGGCATTAAGTCCGCCTCTGTACATTTGTGTGCTTATAGTATTAAACAAATAAGTTCGAATCTTTCCCGAGCAATAAGAACAATAATTCATAGGTACAAACGAAGCGAGCAGAAGCTAGTTACATATAAAAAAAGGTTAGGTATGGCACGTTTACCACCAATTAAAGCCTTTAACAACTTTCTCCAAATTCATATTCTAGTCGCATCGTCTCTCTAATTAGAGCCTTCAAAACGTAATCCTGAAAGAAGCCTATCAAATCAAAGTTGGTAACTTTCAGAATCAACTTATGAGAATCCCCGCACAAGATTGTAGAGATAAATCAATCTTAAGGTGAATCCACAGCTGCTGCCCGCGAAATTCAATTTTTCTTAGGTATTTTGCTATTTGCAGGTCAGTGTCAGGTTTCCTCCGTTTGGTGCCGGACGTAAAGAATAGCACCATCCCATTTCTTGCCGTGGGTGTCGTAAAAGTCGACTAAGGGACTTACTAGAGAATGGGCAGCAGCGATCGCCAACCCGCCTGCCAAGCGTGGGGATTATGGCAACCCTCCCAAATAGGGAGGCCTATGGTTCAGGTTCTCCCAGTACATCCCAACTGTAAATGTAACTTTGTACCCACAATATTGGGAGATTTACCATGTTATTTTAATACCATAGACTTTGTATAGGTTTTTCCTGTAATTTTTTTTTACTTAATCTATAAGTAAAGAACTATTTTCTGTATTTTTTTTCAACATTTTAGGCTCAGTAGTTTCGGAGATAATGGTAAATTTTTAGCTATTTTCTTAATTGATTTTTAACTAATTATTTGAAAATTATTAATAAAATATAATATTTGAGACCTTCACAACAAGCCCTTTCATTTGATATAACATATGATACAGTTTGCAATTTTTTTTTTTAATTTTCCATTTTGTCCCCCAAAAGTGACCCCCCAAATAAAAAAAATATTTATTCACGTTTTGCGTCCGTGTTTGGGGCATAGAAATTCATATCTGTACCAAGTTTCAACTTAATCGTTCCGGAAAAATTCGGAGCAAATCGGCCGTGAGAGACGGACACCATAAGGGTTCCGTTTTTTTTCCCTTTGAGGTACGGAACCCTAAAAATATGTTACACAGGCTTCTTCTTATATCTGCTTATATCCTGTGGTTTAACTCTTGAAAACAAAAGCTTACTCAACGGATCAGCACAACTAATAGATCATATTAAAACTTTGTTTATTAAAACCAACTTTACGAACTAATTATTTCTTATATACTAAATTAAACAAGACATTATATTATAATCCAAGAAGACCGAATTGATTTCAGCGAAAACTTTGTACAGTCAAAAGTAAATACTGATTTAATCAACAAAACATTCCAAAAATTTGACTTTAGTCCAATTTTCTGCTTGTTGATATTGTTAATTAACTCCTTTCTTAGTTATCAATTTGACCGGATTCTGCGTTTCCCCTCTAGGCCATACTTTATTCCAAATTGGTAAAAAAACAACCCCATTAGAAGGAAAAATAAAACCTTTATTTTATTTTTTTTATCACTGAAATGTCTTGAAATATTGTTGGTATAATTATAATGAAACTTTTCCTGGTTTATCGCACATTAGTACATACATATGAATTTTCTCATTTAGCCATTGTAAAGTAAAATTAGGTAACAAGTACAAAGTTTGTCTAAATAATGATGAAATTAGTTTTATTCAATGTATATTATGATAGATGATATCCCCGCCCGCCCGTTCCCCTTACTGAGACCTTACGCGAACTTTTTGAGAGTACTTGAAGTGATGTTGCACTGTTTTGTTTCATTTATCTACAGCTACACTAATGCACGTTCACGCACACTTATAATAATAATCCACCATTATTACACATTAATATTCGGCTTAACACAGATTTTAGAAAATAAAACAAATCCGCTAAACATGACGCTTTGCTTCCCGCCAAGGACCCTCACGACTTCACGAGCCTATTTATACATAGAAGGCATCGCGAATTTCCCGCGCGTTTCGCTGTCAAGTTTCAAACATGGAACAAGGCGGCCATATCGCGATATCGCGACGCGTTGCGTGTTAAAGTTCCAAAACAATAGTGTATCTGAGTTCACGCACCAACTTTCTACTATTCAGCCGCTAAAAGCCTTTTGTTCTTAACAAAAAGCCTCTGTAACTCATGCAGTAACACTTGAGACTGACTCATGGTACAAGTGGAAATATATTAAGGTACTTTGTAATTTTTAAATTTAATATTGGCCCGTTTTTTTACAAGTACCTACCTCACTTGAAGTTTCCAAATAATAATGCAATCGACTGTGAAATCTCTGTTTAAGCTAAAGTTTCTATATGCTCTAGAAATGTAGAAAACTATTTAGTATTTATTGATATCGTGCAATATTCAGCCATCGAAGATTTGAACTGTCAGACGTAGGTATCCGAAATTATATTTCTCAGACCTCCATTTATATTCACAGTCGACGCAAATATACCAAGAATGTCTGAATACACCAATCACATCACATATCGCGGCCCATTCACTTAAATGGAACATCAAGACGCCTTCAAATTTCCCTGAAATAGTGGGTAATAGCTATAACTGAATCGCTCGTGGCTTGGGCCCAGCGTTTCTGCTGGGGGCAATTTCACCCCTTATCTTCAGGAACCTTAGCGCGTGACGCGAGGTTATTTACGCGCCCGGCGCCGCCCCTAATCCCCTATTTATTCCCGGAGATGTATCTGAAAATTAGGGATCACGTCTAGGGAGGGATCCCGGGGCTGGTTAATTTGCGGGATTCAGGGATCGTGGTGTTGCGTCGCGGAGACAACGCTTCGTAATGATTATGATACTGATACGTTGTGAGACACTGATTGCGACTGCAGGCTTTAGCTTTTGTATTGTCGTTTGTTATAATAATAATACAAATAATACAATGACGGAAAGAACGGGAATAGTTACACTTATGCGGCTCTAAATATGCGTTTGGTTGTCGATTGGCATCAGAAAGCTGATCTTTAAGACACACAGTCCACACAATTGTTACATAGAAAGCGTTAGTAGGATTGTTAGTAGTTTTAAGAAATTACTAACAACTTTTTATTTTTGTGTGTACCTACCACACAAAAATAAAAAGTTGTTAGTAATTTGTTAGTAAACAAGACAATTTACACAATAATTTACTTAGTCTATTTCATAATAATTATCTGTGTGTTCTAAGAAAACAGTTAGGTACAACTGTTTTCATTCCCAACACCTATTTGAATTCTTACATGATTAATTTCGCGAGCTGTAATTTACTTTCTGCCAAATATATCGTTGATTATTTTCACTCTGATTGAAAGAAGACATATCAATTTATTTTCAATCAAGCACTAATAACAGATTATTGTGAACGTGGCTTGAAATATGAATTACCTATCGCAGGTCCTTCACAAAAATAGGTACGAAATGCTATCTTAGAAATCTATATAAACTTCTCCTACATCAATACAAGCCCATATAAAATTCGCAATTCGTCTGGCAGTGCGCAGTTAAACCCGCGTTAACCTCTTCAAATAGCACCATTCGGGCCGACCCCCTTAGAATACACTATAACACACACATTGCCTCGAATGGGCGTTTTAAAACACTTTTCCGTGTGTTTAGGTCTCCACCAATCTCACTTTAATGTCTACGGCCCTGGAATGAGACAAGGAAATAGAGTAGTCATTGGACCTGAGGTGTTTTTTTTTATCGATATTCGAATAAAGAGGGTTTTTTGAATGAAAATTTCTTTAGGCACGTTGAGCGATTTTTGGTAGGGGGAAAACTTACAGGTTCGCGTCACCGACAAACTAAAAAAAAAACAATAATCATTTATTTGCATAAATAAGGTACAGGAGGTTGGTAAAACGTACAAAATTGTTCTCTTATTCTATACCTTTAATTTCGGCGTGCAAATACAAAATAAAGCAACATATTTTATTTAAATTATATAGTCATTAAACAGATAATCCCATTAAAAACATTGTATTATTGAATTAAATAAATGTCAATTTATCAATGAAAAAATAATAGAAATAAAAATAATCATAATCATGTCAATAATATGAGATTGCCCACACTAATATAATAACAATAATAATTTAAAATAACCGTGCAGTTTACAAAACTTACAATTTATAATCTAAAAATTCATGCACACTATAAAAGCATTTTTCAATTAAAAACCTCGTCAAATTATTTTTAAATCTAGACATGCCCACGCCGACATGCTGCAGCAGCAGTAAGTGAAGTTACATTGCGCACGTGAAAAGTTTAATTTGTTTATACTGTGCATTGTTCGTCGTGTGTGCATCGTTCCATTTGGTGCCGGACGTAAAGCACCATCCCATTTCTTCCCGTGGGTGTCGTAAAAGGCGAAGGGGACTTACTAGAGAATGGGCAGCAGCGTTCTCTATGCATTTTTTTAAACCATACTGCGATCGCCAACCCGCCTGCCAAGCGTGGCGATTATGGTAAGTCCCCTACCTTTTTGGGGGAGGCCTATGTCCAGCAGTGCACGTCTTTTGGGTGAAATGACGATGTTGATGATGACTGTGCATTGTTTATATTTTGTTTTAGATACTTAATTATTATTTTATTGAAGTGAAAACTTCTTTAGGTGAATTGAGCGATGAGTTTTTATTTTTGACGACAAAGCCCAGACCCTAATTGCGTAACACAGTTTGAATCCGAATCGGAATGATTTTGAAATATATTGCTAATCCATTGCTTCATATGTTCGAAAAAATTGTCTGCTCAACAACTTAAATAACGCAATGAATGTTGTTGAACTGACAAATTGAAACCGATTCCTACTGATAGTGTGTTACGCAATTAGCCCGCAGGACTGCTTTTTTTTTGGTGGGAAATTATCAAATAACTTCTTCCGCTCTGGGCGGAGCGGGAAAAAAAAAAAAAAATAAGCCCATGACTACCTAGGTTTTTTTTTTAATGGCATCTTGGCTGATGACGTCTTTTCTGCTAGAGAGGAGACTAACTAATATCATCTCAAAACGAATGTGCAAGTCAACCTGTTTGATGCATCTACTCGATCACTCTTTCCCTAACCAAACTTATGAGAGAGTTTGGTTTAAATCATTTTTATTCTGTAAAATTCCCAAACTACTAAAATCATTAGTGAAAACATGTATAAACATGCGATATTTTTTCTGTTATTAATGATTAATCGTTTTTTTACTCACTTCCTTATTTCAGGATTACACGTCGAAATACATGATTCTGTATTTTTTTTAAATTAAAATAGCTAAGTACCGGCTATATCGTTGACAGTTAAAACTATTCACTCATTCCTTATGCACAAAGCGTGGGCATCATTTATAACAAGCTCTATGCAATATTACAACTATTTAGCAAATCGAATAAACATAATTTTGGAAATTTCACTCGTATTAAAATACCTAATTGAATTCAATTGTGAACATTCAATAGGTAAGCTTTTATTTGAATCATTGTGTTTCGGCTGACTTGTAATTATCCTGAAATTATAAAATCATAGCCTAAATCCAGCAGTTCTCACATTCTAACATTAATTGCAGAAAATGTTAGTTTCACTAACTTATTTTCAAAACTGAACTGAAATTTGGAACTTATTATTGATATAATTTATTGCATTAACAACGCCCAAACTTACCTGAAACACACATCAATACCATTCTGATAATTAAATTTCGACCTTCCTCAATCGAATAACTCGGATACGCGGCACATAATCACTCGGCGCACCTCTATCCCATCTGGAAGACGTGACGAGAAACCCACTATACGTCTTTAACGAAACCTTTGAGGGGCAACGGAGGGATTTTCAATTTTGTATGCGAATCTCAAATGTCCTTGAGACGCGATGAGATTATCTTAGTTTAGTTAGAAATACTTTATAGTAGATGAGGAGCTCTTGGCTTATATTAGGCTTATAATACTAATTTGTGCTAATATTCTGTTTAACTGTAGTAGTTTTAGTGAATTGGATTGGAGGGAGGTTGGAATACCTTAGGTAGGTACCCTACTCGTTTGTGTAATTTTATCAAGATTTTAAATGAATATTTGCGAAGAATATTATTGACACATGCTTTTCATCGTGTAAACGTATACAACATGTCCCAGAATTAACGCACAACTTCTTAAGGGGTCATTGTACTCATCATTATGAACAAGTTTAACTATGGGACCAAACCAGAAATCGTGAAAAAAAAATCAGCTGTTCCCAACATTTATGTTCAAATAACTCGTCAAAATGTAGGGAACAGCTGATTTTTTTTTCACGATTTCTGGTTTGGTCCCATAGTTAAACTTGTTCATAATGATGAGTACAATGACCCCTTAAGAGGTTGTGCGTTAATTCTGGGACATGTTGTATACATATTCAGCCTATAATGTTCCCACTGCTGGGACATAGGCCTGCTCTCTGTGAGAGGGAGTGGGCTGTAATCCACCACGCGGGCCCAGCGCGGGTTGATAGATGTCACATGTCTTTGAACTTTTGGTTCTAGGACATTCCGGTTTCCTCACGATGTTTTCCTTCACCGTTTTGAGCATATACTTGCTAATTGTTTCAAATGACACTATTCTTCAATATTTTAGACTCATATTCACATGTACCTACAGTCTGTAGCGGCATCAACATCGCCACATGCGAACTACGCGTCACACTGACGTCACGCAAAATCCTGCATCGCGCAAGCAGAGTTTACCGCGCGACTAGAATATATACAACATCCCGACATCAACCGTCGGGCAGTTGCCCACCAGACACGACACCGTCTGGTCGGAGGATCCTCCCTTTTCTATAGAGGATGAGATAACTGTACACCCTATTCCTCATCATCATCATCATCATTATCATCATCATCATCATTTCAGCTAAAAGACGTCCACTGCTGGACATAGTCCTCCCCTAAAGGGGGGTTTGCCATAATCGCCACGCTTGGCAGGCGGGTTGGCGATCGCAGTATAGTGTTAAAATGCATAGAGAACGCTGCTGCCCATTCTCTAGTAAGTCCCTTAGTCGCCTTTTACGACACACACGGGAAGAAATGGGACCCTGTTCCTCATACCTCTAAAAGTCTATAAAGTAACTCGATATAACGATTAAATCATAATATCACAACTATTGCACTGCAGCAGATAAGTCTGCTACAGTTCAGTTCAAGAAGTGAACTTTTGCGATGGCTTGATAGGTCAAAGCATCGAGAAAGTTCACTTACTTCAGTTATTTACTCGACTTTGTTGTTTTAAAACTCATCACGTCGGCATTACCGTTTCCGGAATATAACTTCCGTTTCATTGAGAAAGTTTCATGTTTAACCCGATTGGTAATAGTTTTGAAGAAAAAAAAACCGGCCAAGGGCGTGTAGAGCCACGAACAATGAAGGGTTCCGTAGTGGATATTAATTTGTCCTAATAACAAACTTAACATTGTAGTTATACATTCCAAATGCAAATGTAAGTTTTTACGCACAATATTGAGAGATTTACCATGTTTTTTTTTAAGATCATAGACTTCTTAAATAGGTTTTCCTGTAATCAATAAGTAACAATCTATTTTCTGTATTTTTTTTTTAATTTTAGGCTCAGTAGTTTTGGATACAAGGGTGGTCAATTTTCATCTATTTTCTTAAATAATTTTAAAAGAATTTATTTTAAAATTATAAAAAAATATATCTGAAATCCTTACACTAAGCCCTTTTATGTAATGTCACACGGTACAATTTGCTTAACATGTTTTTTCGTTTTTCTAATTTTCCCTCAAAAGTGACATATTCAAAATTCATTTACGTTACACGTGTACGTGTTTGGATCACAATCGGCTGTGACAGACGGACAGACACACGAGTGATCCTAAAAGTGTTCGGTTTTTCCCTTTTGAGGTACTGCCCCTAAAGAAAAGATGTGTGATAGTAATATTAATTTATTTCATAGAAAAGAGGTACAGTCTGTTTCAAATTAGGATGACAACTTAGGAATACTTTACATCTGAGATGAGTAGATAACAATACAATTTTACGATTTGATGTCCTAGCTTGGTTACTTAGTAGCCTGTATTAACGACAGTCAGCCTCATTTCCCGAAAAATAGGACACAAGTATTTAATATATATATAATATATAAAAAAGATGTGTAAAGCGATTTTGCCGAAAATTCTTTATAATCAATTGAAAAATGCGAAAAAACCCATATACCTAGTGACTTATAAACATGTGTACCTGTACCAGCGTGAAATACCGAACATAATCTTAAGATAATGTACTGCAAAACCGAGGAAAGTGAGAACTGCAACCTCACTCCAGAAATTCTACCTATGACCATATTCGAGGCGTAAATGCCAAATAAATCATATTTACTCATTTTGTGCAACAATCAAAAGAATAATTTATATATATATATTAATGGGGGGGGGTGCCATAATCGCCACGCTTGGCAGGCGGGTTGGCGATCGCAGTATGGTGTTAAAATGCATAAAGAACGCTGCTGCCCATTCTCTAGTAAGTCCCTTAGTCGACTTTTACGACAGCCATTGGAATAAATAGGATAGTGCTATTTTTACGTCTGGCACTACACGGACCAATAACACAACAAACACTTTTAAACGTCAATCATGTTTAAAAACTAGTTGAGGTCGGCTGACTACTCTGAGAAGAAAGGTCGAAACAAACTCACGAGGTCTCTTTTAAAATCCAGACAATATCTTGGTCAGGTCACGTGAGGACCATGCAGATTGGTGTCTGAAATGGTCTTTTGAGGAAAGAACCACACAGATTGAGTGGGCCTGACCAGTCAGTGCAAGCATTTGTCAGTAATCGTGGACAGTACCGTCTTTCCAATAAGGGCACACGGGGCCCGTGCCCAGGGCCCCCAGCCTCACGGGGGCCTCGGAAGGCCGATTCAACGCTTGCACTCAATAGCGCATTTTTCTTTCAATTTTTTTAGATAATGCAAACCTGCAGCATTTTATTTAATAACATACTTACCTAAGTTAACAGTAAATAACATGTATTTGATTTGTACCGATTACCCATAATGAATATAATATAAATACATAACAGAAAAGTGGTTTTTTTTTGTCAGTCACTTGTGGCCCCAAATTGTTGTGTGCCCAAGGGCCCCAGCCTGGCCTGAGACGGCCTTGATCGTGGAGCTCAACTCAGCATCGTGTAGCTAAACTTATCAACATGTACGGACGCCAGCACATCAAGGTACTACAATCTGTCAAATTTATTTAATAGATTTTCTACTTTATCCCTACAGCATAAGGTTCTAGGTTGATTGGGACAATTTGACAGTTTAGGGTAGCTAGACCTGCTGGCGTCTCTACATGATCCAGATAGGTAGGTATATCCACGGAGTAAAAACAAAGGGTATATCTATGTGTTTTCAAACTGGCCGGAACAAAAGTCGTGGTCAATATTTAACTTGCTCTGCCCTCAACAAAACGAACTAAAGTTTCCGCTAAAGCGCTTTTATTGTATCTACTTTGTTTATTATACAATAAAACAGTGCGTGAAATATTTTAAAATAAAGAATAGTGCCAGGCATTTGCAGTATTGTTGATGACATCTTTCCTCGCCCTTTTCTGTGGGAGTGTTTCCGTGAAAAGGGACGGAAGTGTGTAACAGCATTGAATAAGTAAGTATTTTTTAATTACATGGAATTAGTAAGTACTTTATAATAGCATGTAATTAGTGTATCCATGCAATTAGTAAGTACTATGCAGGGTTATTTTTAAAACGTCAATAACCTGAAATCGCGGAAAAAAAACCAGCTGTTCCCTACATTTATGTTTGAATAATTCGTTAAAATGTAGGGAACAACTGATTTTTTTTTCGCGATTTCAGTTTTGGTCCCATAGTAAAAGTTGTTCATAATGATGAGTACAATGACCCCTTAAGAGGCTATTGACGTTTTAAAAATAACCGTGTATAGATTGTAGAGGGGGTCGAATTTCGATAAGTGGGCGACCACTGGTAATTATAATGATTCGAATAAATATTTCATTATTTAGCTTTTTTTTAATTTTGAGGTTAATTTCACTGCTCAGTTGCTTATTACCACCAATGTGAGATGTCAGATGTTACACATTGTATGCGACTACTGTAAGGCTCGCTCGTTTTTAGGGTTCCGTATCTCATAAGGAAAAAACGGAACACCTATAGAAACACTTCGCTGACCGTCTGTCTGTCAGTCTGTCAGGACCCTTTTTCTCAGGAACGCGTGGAGGTCATCAAGTTGAAATTAATATCAAATACGTAGGTCTACGGTCCTCGTATACGTTACGTTACGGTATACGTTACGTTACGGTATACGTTACGTTACGGTATACGTAAGTCAACGCAATAAAAAAATACGGCGATTTATGCGACATATTTTGATACTCGCTAATAAATCAAAACCGGGTACTTCCCGTTGACCTAAAATCATGAAATTTGGTAAGAAGCAAGGTCTCACAGCACAAATAAAGGAAAAAGTCTGAAGTTAATTTGTAGTTTTATAACAATTTTTTTTTGCAATTACAATCTTACATTTGCAGTTGGAAAATTTACCGTGGCGTATATCGATGTATGAGAGAACATGTTTATCAACTACAATGTTTAGTTGGTTTTTGGGATTAATTCCTCCCAACTACGGAATCTTTCATTGTGCGTGGCCCGACAGTCCCGACACGCAATTGGCCGGGTTTTTTTTGTTAGTGTTAATTGTTTAAATTGGCATAAGACATACATACCTTACGAAAAAGTTAAATAAATAAAACATAAATAAAAATATTTGCCATAAAAATACAATCAATCAAATCATAATCAAAAATATTTTTATTTCACATAAGCCTACATGGGCAAGCTAGGTGCACGGTTCCAATTGGTCGTTTCCTATGGAGAAGAGCCGGCAAGAAACTCCACGGTTACTCTTTTAAATAAAATTGGCTTTTACAATGTTTTCAAATTACAGTGTTAATAGGTATGAGAGGTCAGCGTAGGCCCGTCAAAATTACCAGGAACTTAACAAAATAGAAAATGGTCTACAGATCTAGTCTATTAAGCCTACAACGTCCTCACATTAACAATTACAGATGGGAACCTACGTGATTCATTATGAAATAGTGAACATACATAGTTGCATAATGAACACGTCTATTTATACAGGGTGTTTGGTGCATCGTGTGCCAAATTAAAATGGTCGACTGAAGGGGTCATCCGCTAGCCTTTCAGACCCCTTAACACCCCTCATGCTCTGTGGATTTTTTTTTATCGACTTTTTATTGTTTTCCAAAAAAAAGACCCAAATTTTACATTCAAATACAGATTTGAAAAACAATATAAGGCGTGGACTCTAAATTTTAATTTTATTTCGATGTGTATTGTTTAAGAATACTTTTAAATACAAAATTAGTGATATTAGTCACCTAGTTTTTTTTTTAATTCACTCGCAAAGGTAAAACTTAAATTAAAGCTGTACCAAAACCAAAAGCGACCGGGATCTTCCAACTCCCTCATTAATTTTCCAGTCTATCCTCTTTCTAATGATGTGCCACATGCCATAAAAGTATTTTAACAACTTTGTGAATTCGCTATAATTGTGAATCAAGTCACATAAAACTACATTCCTAATTCTAATGAAAAAATATTTATTGCGGAACTGTTACTTGAGAAAGAGGTAAAATTTGTTTTCTCACTCTTTCACAGTAAAATCTATCTTCTATCTCTTTCTTGCATACCTTAAATCGGTTTGAACAAATCGCGCCGCCCGACCCGCCATTTTTTTAGTCGAGACATGACTGCCTCTGCTACCTAACGTGTGTGCTAGTTCACCATACTCCGCGATTCTTTTATTACTTTGTTATCGTTAAGTTTTGCTGGTTCTTGTTACATTTGTTTAATTGTTGTTGTTATTAACAATAACAACAACAATTAAACAAATGTAAAAAAACATTCAATACTATTAAGGAGGAAATACGACTTCGTACAACAACTGTTGAAATACGACACAGGTGTCGGGCCTGCATTCGCAACAGAGTCCAACAATTTGAGCAAGATTTGTAACAATGATTAAATAAATGTTAAAAATGCAATTTTGTTTTTTATTTCAAGTAAATCCCACGAAAGATACAGATATGAGACACGAATTTACCTAACCATAAGAATGAGATAGCAGATTTATAGGTTTGGCAGGTATCATTTAAGATATTTTTTTTTAAATCATAATTTTGAATATTAGCCTTAGGTGACTCGATTCACAATTCTAGCGAATTCACAAAGTTGTTAAAATACTTTTATGGCATGTGGCACATCATTAGAAAGAGGATAGACTGGAGAATTAATGAGGGAGTTGGAAGACCCCGGTCGCTTTTGATTTTTTTTTTGTAGCCTTATAAACAGCTGTAACATGTACAGCTTTAATTTAAGTTTTACCTTTGCGAGTGAATTAAAAAAGAACTAGGTGACTAATATCACTAATTTTGTATTTAAAAGTATTCTTAAACAATACACATCGAAATAAAAATAAAATTCAGAGTCTACGCCTTATATTTTTTTTTAAATCTGTATTTGAATGTAAAATTTGGGTCTTTTTTTTGGAAAACAATAAAAAGTCGATAAAAAAAATCCACAGAGCATGAGGGGTGTTAAAGGGTCTAAAAGGCTAGCGGATGACTCCTTCAGTCGACCATTTCAATTTGGCACACGATGCACCAAACACCCTGTATAACTATTTAACTTAGGCATAAACAATAATATTCAGAAATTATACAGTAAGTATTGTTAAGCTAAACACTCATAATTGAATTCTATCATTAATCTATTTATGGCCCCATTAATGTTTCTACAATAATAAAACAAACAAAATCGAATATGTACTAAACAAATCGGATTAATATGGAAGCAAATGTTACTAATCATATTATATTAATACGTTATAAACAGTCGGAAACACTGCAGAGCCTGGCGTCATGCCAAATGAAACCGTGATAATGAAATGAGATGTCATATTTTATCCAAGTTAAAAACGTCCGAATTTTCATTAGCGATCCTACCTACTTTTTTGAAAATAAAAGTCCACTTTACTTAATTTTGAATTGGTCGTGACAAATTAAATTGAATGCAATTCAAATTAGTCTCATTCCCAATTCAATTCTATTTCTAAACTGATCCATTTCAATGCTATAATAAAAAGGAGACAACCCTTTCAGTGAAGAACTCTTCCAAAGTATCCAGGAGGGTCGCAGGGCAATGGACACCCTCGACAAAGACCCTCGGAGGTCACATACCTCCTCTAAAAGGCTTTTTGTAAACACTGTCTCCTTTCCGATAGAAAACGAGTTTACTTTATCTAACAATATCTTCTCAGAAAGGGGTAAACCACCCTTCTTTTTTGCAGAAATCACTACTTTAAATGTATACAATCGTGTCGTACGGTTTTATTTGCGAATCGAATCGAACGGAATGTGAGAGCTAGTTTTTTTTTACGAAATAACTTTATCTGTGTTGTAAACTGTATGCTGTTTACATTTATGAGTTGATATGGGAATGTTCAAGAATTGGGCAGAGTTGATTATCCCAGACTACTAAACAAAACGTTCAATATGGTTGTTTATTCATTGTGCGCAAAAAAACTACGAAAAGTCTAGAGTTCTAGACACTTGCGACACGACTCTATAGAACAATTTTTATGATAATTTCATGGAAATTGTTCTATCAGAATCGCGTCGCGGTCGTACCGTCGCGTCGCGGTCGTCTGCGGGAGCCTTTATGATCAACAGGACCATGCAACTAAATCTAATGCGGCAAATTAAAATGAAAAGTCTCAGAATTAGTCATTTTATTGCGATGACGTGCTTAATAGGAAAAATATCAGCGGCCAACGAATACTATACAAAATTAACAATGCTGCATCACTATAAAAAGCTCAAAGCGACTAAAAAAGTGTTATTATTTTCGACAAATCAAAAATATTTTTATTACACATAAGCCTACATGGGCACTTATGAAACGTCAGAAGCTAGGTGCACGGTTCCAATTAGTCGTTTCCTATGGAGTAGAACCGGCAAGAAACTCCACGGTTACTCTTTAAAAAAAAACTGGCTTTTACAATGTTTTCAAATTACAGTGTTAATAAGTATGAAAGGACAGCGTAGGCCCGTCAAAAGTACCAGGTAAGTACTCAACAAAATAGAAAACGGTCTACAGATCTACAGTCCCTTAAGCCTACAACGTCCTCACATTAACAAAAAAAACAATACAATATGATTAAAATAATAAAAGTTAGAACCTTGTTGAAATTAAAATTGTAAAAAAATCATCGTTGTTTGCAAACATTCTGTAAACATTTTGTGACGCTTAGGACTTAGGGAGACAGTTCACTGGTTAATACAAACACCACCAAGCGCAGCCAGCCTGTGGCATGTAATCCTACGTCCTGACTCTCCTTGACGTACTCAGGATTGGGCTGATTGGCCAACAAAGCGTAACTGCAGATGTTACAGTGTATCGAAGGAGCAAGGATACATTATTTAGGTACGATGTTTGTTTTTCGTCCGTGTTGAAAATGCTGAAACTACTAGAAAAAGAAAAGAAAGAAAAATAATTTTAATTGTCACAGAAAAAAACGTGCGTACGAAAACATAATTATGTAATAAACTCGAAGGTTACACAAAACAGATTTAAGTACTATCATAAACAAACAAATAGTCGGAAGCTGCACGTCATGACTGTGACAAGAAGGCTTGCACTCAGCATGGTGCTATACTATGGGGGACCCACAGCACAGCGCTGATTTTCAGTGGTCACCCGAACTACATGTACAAGGCAAACGCGAAAAAAAAATCAGGTGTTCCCTACATTTTAACGAATTATTCGAACATAAATGTAGGGAACAGCTGGTTTTTTTTTTTTTCGTGATTTCAGTTTTCGTCCCATTGTAAAAGTTGATCATATTGATGAGTACAATGACCCCTTAAGAGGTTATTGACGTTTTAAAAATAACCCTGTATAGAACAACTGTGGATTGAGTATATTCGCACCATTTGTCACAAAAACAATTTCATAACACTGGGCTATAATGTTAAAAAGGTACCACAAGCAATTTAAAAAATGCAGCTCCTAATTTTCCGCTTACCTAGAACCCATAACGCTTTTATCGCAAACGGCCATAACTCAGCCCAAACAGCTTTAATAAAGCTCTCACTGAAAACACTAGCTAAGCCATTTCCTAAGTAGAAGTACCAACAAAAGTCTTCCAACAAACATTTTTAAACCAGCACAGTCATTACCGACCATTTTGTTTTGCATTTCACAAATACGTAGTTTAAATTGGAGCCGCTGGTGACACAGCAAATTACTTTTTAGAGGAAATTTCGCGTACTCACTGTTGTAACGAGCGTTTGGTGGTCGCGGCCGCAAACAACCGAACCTACGAACCAACCAAAAGTTTAACTTACGGACTTGTTCGTTCCCGAATTGCGTAATAGTTTGTCCGTGAGTCGAGGCCTCGAGGGGCGACCTACGCCGCGTCAGCCCTAGCTGTGTCCTTAGGTTCAACGACGCGACGGCGACGAGGCGTACTGAGCGCAATAACTGCATGCCAGTGTCGGCTGCGTAATTATATAGTATTATCTGGCTGGACAGATGTACGTAGAGGTAGGTGCGTGGTGTGGATTTCCTGATTATACAGCAATGGGCAATGGATTGGAAGAGCGGGTTTGAGATACTTAGTATTGATAGCCTTTGGCTTAGCTCAATGGTACGTACTCTCGTGATGTTATTTTTACTCTTAAAGCTTATCCAAACACTCAGAAAAGCACTACTTATAAGTTAGCTTGGCTTTCTCTGAGAAAGAATTAAACTGATCCACCTATAGAAAGTTTTGCGGTTTTTTTTTAAGTTATGCTGTTTTTAGGGTTCCGTAGTAAACAAGGAACCCTTATAGTTTCGCCATGTCCGTCTGTCTGTCTGTCTGTCTGCCTGTCTGTCTATCTGTCTGTCTGTCTGTCTGTCCGTCCGTCCGTCTGTCGCCAGCTTAGCTCAGAGACGCTTAGTCCTAGAAAGCTGTAATTTGGCATGGGTATACATATTAATCATGCTAAAAAAATGGTAAAATAAAATTATGAAAAACATTTTTTTTTAGGGTACCTCCCTTACACGTGAAATGGGGATGATATTTGTTTCTCTCGTCTATTCCATGGTGTGGGGTATCGTTGGATAGGCCGTTCAAAAATATTGTGGGTTTGGGAAAACCATTTTTCAATTAAGGGATCCGTTTGCGTAATATTAAGCTTTAAAGTGCTAGTTTTTGTCAGAGTCAAGTGTCCCCCCCCCCTGCCAGCTAAATGGTTGGTTTTGGATATGTGGAAAAATTCATGGCAATAGTATATATAACGAAATTAAAAGGAAAACTATCACAGCTAAGTAGGCTTCACAAGTTAACGAGTAATAGTCGACCAACTTAAATTTGCAGTTGGAGAATTGACCGTAACGTATATCGATGTATGGGAGAGCATGTTTTTCAACTACAATGTTAAGTTTGTTTTTGGGATAAATTCATCCCAACCACGGAACCCTTCATTGTGCGTGGTCCGACATGCACTTGGCCGGTTTTATTTTATTTCCATAAACAATACCTATTAGTAGCGAAGCCATAATTTTTGTTAGAGGTAAGCCGAAGAAAAAATTGTTCAGTTCTCATGAACTCTAGATATAAAGTCAAAATTAATTAACTCAAAATTTTTGTACTTCCTTTATTTTTTAAAAAATTACGCCAGCTATGGTATTAGTTGTTCAGTGAAAAAACATTGGCAGTTTTTGGAATATTTTTAATCTTATACTTATGATGTTAACTGGTATTAAATGTTTGTAATGCGATGTGATACACACAGGTGTAAGAAGACCCCTGCCAGGGCTGCGACTGTTGCGAGTTTGTCCGAAAGGGATATCGTGGCTCTGGCACATAGGCATCTGAAGGAACACGGGTGGGTTTTAGTCAGAAGAAGTCTGACACGCCCTCCTGCTTCGCCCAGAGCGGGAGAAGTTATTTGATAATTTACCACCCAAAAAAAAAAAGTTGTAACAAGACTGGCTGGGTGTTCCGAAGGGATGCCAATAGGAATCGGGTTGTATGGAGGCTGCGCCTCTGATACCTATATAGGTTCCAAGGAGTTTCGCATCGTAATGTGAAACTCCTTGGAACCTCCTTGGAAGAATAAATAAGCTAAATGATCGAACCCATTTGGAAGGGCTTTTGGCTCAATACGTTTATCTCGCTTTATTATTAATGAGAAAATGAAACGAAAGTTGTAGTACTAATTTTCACCACGCACACGTGGCGCCATTTGCAAATTCGCGCCATTTTCATACTAGAAACGTCAAAGATTGTTGCGACTTTCTGGCTGATATTCATAAACAAAATAATAATATGAGTTCAAGCGAGGAATCTGATATTAATATGGAATCTACTCCACCTGATATCTTGAATGAGGCGCAAATTACAGAAAATGTTCTCTTGCCGTCACAATCGCGAGAGCGCTATTTAATGATTTACCTACAATTATTTTATACCATGGAAGACTCGAAGAAGTACTCATTCATTCTCTGAATGTTTTGATGGGTTGTTTTATTACCTATTGTACTGTTTTCTCGCAAATGTGTTGAAAACGTTGAATGACACACGTGCGGAAATTGGTTTTTACAAACTCGTGACTATGGTAAGCCCTCGATTTCGTCTTGGGCTTTACAAATTCTTTTTGTTTACAAAGTTGTCTACTCGTTTATAAAAACCAACTTACCACACTAGTATCATAAATAACTATTTCCGATAACCCCTCGCATGAACACGCAACTTTATCAAAACAAAGACAAACGACAAACAAATTAAAGAACAAAACACAATCAATAGAACAACTAGAACATAAATTAAATCGCCTAATCACATGTCCACATCAAAGCTTGCCCTATTAATAAATAATAATTACTTGCACAATAGAAAGACAGAAGTTTATCGTACGATTCGCAGAATGACTGGAAAACCAGCTAACTATAAAATTGCCCTGAGAAACGTCAGGTTAAAAAGTGAATGACTGAATAAAGACTACCGATTAGCCGGCCTGGTTATGGGAACTGGTGACTGCGTTTAATGAAATTGTTATAATCATAATCGTAGGCCTACTGGGAACGGCCATGTGGGGAGGCCGGCCACTGGTTTATGCGGGGGAGTGAAGAATTGGGGCCAGGAGACGGGCGGATACAATTTCGCAATTTGCACTACATAATCCAATCTATGCGATGATAAGGCTTTGCGGTTGTAGTCACGGGTCCATCCTTATCGTCATCGTTAAAACCTAAGTTTTCTAAAGTTTCTTTGCTTTTGTGACATTATAGTCTCTAATGACGTTTTTACTTAATTAAGCTGATTTACTGCTCTTCAATTTGTGTCTTTGTATTTTGGACAGTCAGAGAGTGCATAATGGATTAGGTTTTATGCGGTTGCTTTTGTGACAATACAGCGTGCCGCTTTAATGGCGACAATAATTTAACACACGTATACGGTATCGCGTTTTCGTTTATGTAGATAATAGCTTTTGCCTGCGGCTTCGCTCGCGTTCATTTAGAATTTGACAATCAATTCGGGTTGTACACTGCTTGTTGTTTGGCGTTTGGCGGCAAAAAACTCATAACACACTAAAAGTTTCTATAATAATATAATTCAATCACGATTCGAAAGACACGTGGCGCCATCTATTATCATATGAACGTTATTGTGTTTTCCTCGGGAACAGTACTTTTTTTCGGGATAAAAGGTACCCTATATCCGTTTCTGTACACCTGACAACGTATATGCAAAATTTCAGGATGACCGGTTCAGTGGTTTAGGCGTTCGGTTTAGGCGTGAAAAGGTAACAAACAAACAAACAAACTTATTTATTTATAATATTAGTTAGGATTTTAATTTCTCTAAACGTTAATACTTACTGATATATTTTAAATTTTCTAAAATAGCATCTTAGAGCAACCCGTACTTAAAGAACTTTAGCGCAGAAGTCGTTTGCCGGAGTCACGGACCTCAATCAAACTAAAACCAATAACGTGCAAACTGTAGGCGAATTGAAAGAAAGGGAGAGCCCTATGTCGGCGAGCGTTTGAAAATATTAATTTTTCATTTTGGGAATTATTTTATCTTATAATTTTTAAGATTACTGGCAACTAGACCTACCCGTGTGTTAAATTAATTTCGTCATTGTAGCGGCACGTTTATAGTCTCGTCTCTGACGTTTTTAATTAACTTTACTTAATCAAGCTATTATATATATTTTGGACAGTCAGGGAGAGCTTAATGGATTATATTTCTTGTCATACAAATTCATAATATTAGGTATATATTATCTATTGACTGCTTGGGCTAAGAGGAATGCAATTGCAAATTACAAATCTACTTCATCGAAATCGCGCCCGCTACCGCTTATCCCAACCCGCCAACTTCCAAGCCACCCAACCTCTCTATAATAAGCCCATTCCATTTTAACGTATCCAACATGGAAATTATAGAGAGTGCGACGAATCCCAGTGTATTTGCTTCTCAAATATGGCATCTACGTACTCGTGGGTAATTTGCACGGGCGAAATTATCGTGAGGAACCCTTCGTTCCCCTTCGACCCTGTGGTAGACGATAGGCATTCGTGACAAGTGATAGACAGTAAGGTCTATAATTGATAGTCTAGAATGGTTTGTGCGAAAATTGGTGCGGATTTCTTTGTTAAAGAGGCCTTTATTATTGTAACTGATCATGCTAAACTGATTTGTTATTGTGTATGGTGTTATCATCGATATCATAATCAGTCTATAAGGTTCCCACTGCTGGGACGCAGGCCCATCAAGGCCCAGGCAATGTTTTATGATCGATATGATATTCAATGCTCTTATTTCCAGATTTAGATGCACATAGAACAAGGGGCAAGAAACTCCATGGACACTATATCATGATAACTATACAATATGTAACAAAAACCCTGTTGTTCCTTCTACCTACGTTTTAGGAATCGGTATACATACGTAATAAAGCAAGTCTTTTATAAAAACTGTTCAACAAAAATAATTAAAATAAATATTTAATTATTAATATTTGTAATGTTTAACTGATTACCAACCTCTTTAATTCTTTGATTTTGACTTCTCCACTAGCCAATGCTTATTTTTTTTTAATTATAATTCCACCAATGTTGTGCTTGTAGGTTAATGTATACGTCCCTAAAAGGAACAACAGGGGTTTTGTTACATACTGTATAACGTGCTTTTCCAGTAACTTCTTAGCTAATACAAAAGCTTCCCGGTAATGAAACCCTTATTTCTATTCTGTTCAGTTTTCATCATATTTTACTTGTAATAGTTTATTAATGAGTCTTTTGTCATTGTTCACAGATGTCTCCTCTCCGAGCCGGAAGACGGCTAGCTGCCTTTATCACGTCGAATGCTTTCCTGGTAAGTATTTATATATATCTTTTCCTATATAAATAAAATACAAAAAGAAAGAGACATCGTTGATGATGAAGAGATCAGAACAACTTCCAACCTAAATATTTGACATCAAATAATAAGATCTCCTCTCTCTAAGCAATTATCTTTTGAAACGAGAAAAAAATCCGATGAATTCTTTGACAGTAGGAGACATAATAATATCTAGACAGATAAAAGTAAATGACAAAAGAAAATGTGTGTATAGAATAACTACAGATTAATAGGAACATTTTCTTCACAAATGCCTTATTAATTTATAGTCCCGGAGCCTATTCCACTTGTGTTCCCTTTGTATAATTATAATTAATGTTCGCAACTAACTCAACTGATTTATGTAGATATACCGTCTAGACACTGGATCTAGATTAACATGCGTGACAATGACTGGATTAATTAACCGCTCGAAGTTTGAATCAAAGCCACAATAATCGAGAATTCCAGACTATTCAATAAGGGACAATTATTCAAAGAAATTAGACCGAGCTCAAGTGGCTTCCCATCGGCCAAAGTATGTCTTCGCCGGAATTCTCATATTACCTTGTTTCAGCTCTACAGTATTCTGTTCAATCCTACAACCCCCTCTTATCTTAATGAACGTTTCAAGTTCCCTCATGACACACATAATAGATACCTGAGGTCATCGGAAAACTTGAGACTAGAGATGCCGCCGATGCATTCCACCAGTTTCTAAGATAAATCTTTTACAGTTCAAGTAGTACGTACGGTTATGGAATGGCTTGCCCGTTTCGATAGGCGTGCTCAATCTTTGTCCATTTTTAGGGTTCCGTACCCAAAGGGTAAAACGGGAACCCTATTACTAAGGCTCCGCCGTCTGTCTGTCTGTCTGTCCGTCTGTCTGTATATCGGTCTGTCTGTCTGTCTGTCCGTCTGTCTGTCCGTCTGTCACCAGGCTGTATCTCATGAACCGTGATAGCCAGACAGTTGAAACTTACACAGATGATGTATTTCTGTTGCCGCTATAACAACAAATACTAAAAAACAGAATAAAATAAATATTTAAGGGGGCTCCCATACAACAAACTTGATTTTTTTGCTCGTTTCTGCTCTATAATGATAACGGCAACAGGTAGACGCTTGAAATTTTCACAGAATATTTAGTTGTACTCGTATATTCACTTTAAAAATAAATGATTAAATTAAAATAAAACAAATATTTAAGGGGGGCTCCCATACAACAAACATGATTTTTTGCTATTTTTATAGATAATGTTACGGAACCCTTCGTGCGTGAGTCCGACTCGCACTTGGCCAGTTTTTTAAATTAGGTATGTTAAAAACCATAGAAATATCTTTCTTATATCTATGGTAAAAACATACTATCTCTCTACTTAAATTTTTTTTTTTCGTTCTTTGCACTTGTTTCGTTATTATTATTGAATATATTTATACATAATGTAACAAATCCTGTTGTTCCTTTTAGGGACGTATATAACCTACAAGCACAACATTGGTGGAATTATCATTTAAAAAAATTAAGAATTGGCTAGTCGAGAAGTCAAAATCAAAGAACTAAAGAGGTAATAAATCAGTTAAATATTAAAAATATTAATAATTAAATATTTATTTTAATAATTAAATATTTATTTTAATAATTAAATATTTATTTTAATTATTTTTGTTGAACAGTTTTTATAAATGACTTGCTTTATTACGTATTTATACCGATTCTTAAAACGTAGGTAGAAGGAACAACAGGGTCTTTGTTACATATTGTCTATATAAGTTTAAGTTTTTTTTTTTTTTTAAACTTTGCCCCGCACTAGGAATTTCTCCTGTATCGTGGGTGCGTTTACAAACATTTAAACTCACATACACAAACAGCCAGACCCGGAACAACTACTTGTAGGTCATACAAATATTTGTTCCGTGCGGGAATCGAACCCGCGACACGCAGCGCAGCAGTCAATCGCTTAACCACTGCGCCAACCGTGAAGTCCAATATTTGTTATGTATGTATTTATGTACCTATTGTATATATGTAAACAGTATGCCACAGACTACCTGCAGTACTGTCTCTCCTTCCCCCTTAATCTATCCAAAGGTTTTCAAGATAGCTTTTAGAGACAAGACCGCTCATTGTGTCACCCTACGTAAAATTTCTACATTTATATCCGTAATTTGTGGTCTACAGAATAAAGAGTATTCCATTCTATTCGACCATAAAATTAGTACATAAATGAGCCGGACATGCCGTAAGAATGGACGATACCAGAGCACCCAAACGTTTTACCTCTTGAGGCTAAGCTAAGCTAAGCTCAGATAGTTGGATGGCGTCGACATGATTTAAAAACATTTAGAGTGAGGAATAGGAAAGAAAAAGCGGGAAATAGGTCTCTATGCAGAAATATACTTGACCAGACTAAGGGGCAACTTCAGTGGTAAAGCCTTAGATGATGGTGATAATTCCCAAAAATTCAATAACTCAAAAATACATTCGACTCTGAGCTCGTTACGGACAAAACTATACATAGTGGGTACACAGTATCGTCGCTTTACCAATTACGGGTCGCGTAATAAATCTCGATGAAAATATTGATAACGCTGTGACGCATCGTGCAATGAATTACGCGCGTAAACAACGTGTATGTAATTTATACCGTTTATGTAATTAATTCAGTTATGGTGTATTTGCGCGGATTGGGGCGTGACGTCGAGGAAGACCTCAGGCTCTGTGGCAATCGAATCAGGGTTCAGACGGGCGATATTATCTAGCTTACTGCTGTAGCTATTAGCTATTATGAAGATATGCTGGTTTGCACTGGCAGTAAGGTCAATTGAACATAAATATGCTTGAACAGTTTGCAAACGAAACTCACTGACACACTTCAGTGAAAACCGGCCAAGTGCGTGTCTGACCACGCACAATGAAGGGTTCCGTAGTTGGGATGAATTTATCCCAAAAACAAATTTATCATTGTAGTTGAAGAACATGTTCCCCCATTCATCGATATAAACCACGGTCAATTTTCCTACTGAAAATATAAGTTTTTAATCGCATAAAAGTATTTTTTAGGTGATAAAACTACAAATTAACAATTTTCGGACTTTTTAGGGTTCCGTAGTAAATAAGGAACCCTTATAGTTTCGCCATGTCCGTCTGTCTGTCTGTCTGTCTCTCTGTCCGTCCGTCCGTCTGTCCGGGGCTTAGCTCTGAGACGCTAAGTCCTAGAAAGCTGTAATTTGGCATGGGTGTACCTACATATTAATCACGCCGAGAAAAGGCTTCTACATACCGGGGCGACTTGTCGCGCGACGCGACACGACACAAAGGCACCGCTCGTCCCGCGACACGCGGGGCCGTTGTGCCGTGTCGCGTCGCGCGACAAGTCGCGCTGGTAGTAGAAGCCTAAAGTCGTATTGGATAGGCCGTCCAAAAATATTGTGGGTCTGTGAAAAACATTTTTCAATTCTGAGATCCGTTTGCGTAATATTAAGCTTTAAAGTGCTATTTTTTGTTAGAGTCAAGTGTTCCCCCGCCCTGCCAGCTAAATGGATGGTTTTGGATATGTGAAAACATTCATGGCAGTAGTATATATAATGAAATTAAAAGGAAAACTATCACAGCTAAGTAGGGTTCACAAGTTAACGAGTAATCGTCGACCAACTTAAATTTGCAGTTGAAGAATTGACCGTAACGTATATAGATGTATGGGAGAGCATGTTTTTCAACTACAATGTTAAGTTTGTTTTTGGGATGAATTAATCCTAACTACGGAACCCTTCATTGTGCGTGGTCCGACACGTACTTGGCCGGTTTTTTTCTTTACTTGTGCTGTGAGACCTTGCTTCTTTCCAAATTTCATGATTATAGGTCAACGGGAAATACACTATAGGTTTTGATTTATTTGCGAGTATCAAAATATGTCGCATAAATCGTTGTATTTGTTAAGTAAAGTTTGTTTAAGGGATGAATTAATCCTAACTACGGAACCCTTCATTGTGCGTGGTCCGACACGTACTTGGCCGGTTTTTTTCTTTACTTGTGCTGTGAGACCTTGCTTCTTTCCAAATTTCATGATTATAGGTCAACGGGAAATACACTATAGGTTTTGATTTATTTGCGAGTATCAAAATATGTCGCATAAATCGTTGTATTTGTTTATTGCGTTGACTTAGAAGCTTGATTTATTTAGAGCTCCGAGGGACCGTTATCTTACGTATTTGATATTAATTTCAACTTGATACCTTCACGCGTTCCTGAGAAAAAGGGGCTTGACAGACTTACAGACAGACAGACAGGCAGACATAGACAGACAGACGGACAACGAAGTGATCCTATAAGGATTCCGTTTACTTCCTTTTGAGGTACGGAACCCTAGAAAAGGATGTTTTGAAACAGGATATATACACCAATTTTCCTCCCCCAACTAAAATAGAGACACAAACAGTTCTAAACGCGGCCATCTCTAGCAAATTATTATTTGCCTATTAGTGCGCGGACAATTAACATTCCGGTTGAAACGAAGCGCGGCGGACGGCGACTGCCCGTCGCTCCAGTGCGTCGTCCTGCAATCTGCATAATGCGCGACACTCATTTACCGACCGTTTGTGAGCGACAAATGAAGCGAGCGCAACTGAAAATGTGTTAAAACGACCAACACAACCGGAGCCATGTCTTTGAAAACCGCTGCAGGTAGCCAAGTGTCAACCGCGACTGGTTATTTCTGCGCGGCCGAAACGCAAATATTCGCAAAACTGTGGCATGTCTAATAGCGCGTGAACCCAGTGATTGTTCGCTTGGGATGCCGTCCGTTTATTTATTTTACGTATCGATGCGTTCTTTGTGGAACGCTTGTTCGAATTTCATATAATGGAACTTTTGGAAATGAAGCGTGCTTCACAGATATTGTGTAAAAGGAAATTATCGTTGAATATGACATCGTGTTACCGCAATGAGGTTTTGTACAACGGATTTACGTAACAGCGGTTAAGTAGCCAGTGTAGCCAGGTATCGCTAACTGGGTTTGGGTTTTACCAGCAAACGATAATAATGCTAAGTGCCAGTACATCGGTTGAACCACGACCAACTATATTTATTTCAACTATTTATTAGAGGCTTTTGTGGACAGGATATTAATTCAGATTTTTTACTAGTACCTACATTATTGCAAAGGCCGCAAAATAGGCAATTGCAAGTCGAGTATGAGTTTCACTAATACGAGACAGGCAATTGCCATTTCTGCCGAGGCATTTATAGTGCTTTTCTCAAAAGAATGCAGGGAAAGTAAATTATTTATAAATTCTAGATTCAATGACGAACAACGATAATTTTTCACGTGCCAATGTGTTCATTTGTTTTTTTTTTTAATATACAGCTTTCTATTTGCAAGCAAGTTCAAATTTAAATAAAACCTTTGATTTATCTCGAAGAAGGTTGTTAAAATAATGCTCGAATTTCCAAGCATGTTTGAGAAAAGAGTATTTAATAACCCCAGCACGCCGTTTCATACAACATTGCTGGAGCGTTGTAATGTTCCAAATTCAAAAAACGCTCCTGTAATGGATTAGATTTTCTTTGACCGTAAATCCGATACTTCGCGTGTTCTTTTTTCGAAAATAATGACAATATTTCCATGCATGTTTGAGAAAATTGGTTTTTAGTTTTAATAACATAATAATATTTTATACAAGGTGTTACAGGACGATTGACATTCCTATAAACCACGTAAAGAGTATCTTGTTTTTAACCCGTATACAAAAAATAAATCAAATCCAATGAATACTTTAGCCACAGGAAATTATTTTCCATTTTGTTATTTTTCAACATGATGTAGATCTGGGTCCGTAATAATAGGTAAACATTGTAAGGCGCGCCTCACGCGCCGCGCAAGGTCAGTCACTTTTTGTAGATATAGAGTGTTTACTTTTTATGCAGTTGATTCTGCTATTTATTTTGTTTGAAAATTGCAATTTTTAAATTTTCCATTAACTACTAATCTTCGTGTTTTAAAATGTTTCGATGGGATAGTACTGTGCTCGTTTTAATTTAGTCCATCCAGAGCCAGATTGTATAATATTATTTTCTATTTTGTTAAATACCCGGTACTTGTTGACGAGCCTACACTGTCCTCCCCATATCTATTAACACTGTACTTAGAAAACATTGTAAAAGCCAAATATTATTAAAAGAGTAACCGTGGAGTTTCTTGCCGGCTCTTCTCCATAGGAAACAACCAATTGGAACCGTGCACCTAGCTTCTGGCGCTTCTTAAGGTTTAGGTGAAATAAAATATTTTGATTGATGTGACAGTGCCAGTCTACCCAATACAGCAATACCGTTAAAAACTATGGCCCTATATGCAGTAAAAATACAATTTTGGTAATTGGTGTAGATAGAGAATTCAATTCGAGCTGAAAAAAAACGCTACAAAATAAAAGTGCTGCTTTTGATTCAAAAACCATAGAAGTAATACTTAAAGGCTTCTACATACCGGGGCGACTTGTCGCGCGACGCGACGCGACACAAAGGCACCGCTAGTCCCGCGAAGCGCGGGGCCTTTGTGCCGTGTCGCGTCGCGCGACAGGTCGCGCTGGTATGTAGAAGCCTTAAGTCAAAAACACTATCAAACATAACGACTTAAACAGACCATCATCAGAAGCTATCTCTAAAACAATGGATAAATAATATAAGAGGCTAAAGAGACAAGACAAGAGGCTATAAAGACAAGACAAGAGGCTAAAGAGACAAGTCAACATAATTATAATAGATATAATATGGATATACAATGTACGAATGTTTGTTTTCCCAAATAAAATAAGACAAGAGGCTAATGCAAAGCTCAGCTTAGGTCTCGTGGACTGGTCAGTTATATCTCTCGTACTCCACCATAACATCAGAGACTCATCATCTTCCAGCCCGTCCCATGTTACTTGGGGTCGGCGCAACTCGTTTTCTTCATCCATCAAAGCCTTTACTAGCAATATTACAATGAATAGTTATAATAATCCAATAATTATTAACAAAGACAAGACAATACATCAAATACGCTTTGTAACGCTGTACCAGACCAAATTCTACTTACAAGCAATATTACAATCAAATTAAATCGTAATTATACCTACTGGCTTCAATTATGAATAAACCATTTGTAATAAAGCCTTTAACACCCAAATAGATTCTGTTTAGTTACTACCCAATCGGCTTACGTATTATAGGTTGTTAGTTTCAAATCGAGCACGCTACATAACTTTATAGAATTAGAACTTGGTTTTAAGAACTGCAAGCCACATCATTCATCATCATTTCAGCCGAAAAACGTCCACTGCTGAACATAGGCCTCCCCCAAATGGGGGGAAGGGGGGGTGCCATAATCGCCACTCATGGCAGGTGGGTAGCGATCTCAGTATGGTGTTAAAATCTAGTACGTCCCTCAGCGCACACAGAGAGGAATAATCCCCGCGCGGTCTCGGGTATTTTCTTTACGGATAGCGTATGCTTATCTTCGAGGACGTGCGAGCATTTTTTGTCAGGTTCAAGCATTTATGCACTTTATTGTAATCATTTTAAAGTTTATTTTCAAGTGCGTTAATAAAATCCTCTCCGCTGCGCTCCGTTCTGTCTGCGCTGAGCCTAGTTGCATTTTACGACACCCATGGGAAGAAATAGGATGGTGCTATTCTTTACGTCAGGCAACTTTTAATGCCATCCTTATGCCTACGGAATAGAAGTCAAAATCGGTTGAACGGACTGTAAAAAAGGTTTATTTTTTCTAATTTTATTTCAAATGGAGTATAATTCATGGTTATTGCCTAGAAAATTATATCTTCTCAGTATGATACCTATGTGATATTTAAGGATGGTGGATGACAAATAGTTATTTGCTCCCCCAGCAGTAGGGAGCTGCCTTCGTTACTGCTATAGGATTAACTTGAGTATCTTGGCTGTCTTAAAAGGAAGCTTACTTTCATGCCATCACCTCAACCTAATTAAAGTAATTATTTTCTTTCTTGTTTATTTCCTTTTCATTACATACACGTGCGTTCACTTGGTATTTCTATATTGAAACGTATATATCTATAAACAACTAGCTGCTGACCGCGGCATCGCCCCGCGTGCCTTTTTCTAAAATAAAGTAGCCAATTTACTCCCTAGACCTAACGTCAGCTATCTGCCAGTGAAAGTCCCGTCAAAATCGATCCAGCCGTTTCGGAGATTAGCTGGGACAAACAGACAGGCCAATTTTTGTTTTTTAACAAAAATACTATTTTTAAATTTTACTACAAAAGCACTACTTACTACGCGCGTACTTATTTATAAAAGTACCTTATACACTTTCACATGCTGTTAGTAAAAAGCTGTCAGACACTTCAATTTTATTTATTTGTATCTATGGATGGATATAGAATATTAACGTGTTCCACCATATTACCTACTACCTGTGTTAGCAATAGAGTACACGCCATATTAATTAATAGATGATTGGTTTAGGTAGCTCAC
The DNA here is from genome assembly GCA_948098905.1 of Tiliacea aurago. Lineage (NCBI taxonomy): Eukaryota > Metazoa > Arthropoda > Insecta > Lepidoptera > Noctuidae > Tiliacea > Tiliacea aurago. Next base: position 24,761,740 of record OX402581.1, on the reverse strand, counting down.
CCCGTGTATAGAGGAGAGACATAACTTATGTATGTGGGAGTATATAAGCTTTGTGGGCCCAGTAATTGAGTTTAGTTAAAGTTTTTGATGAAGGAGTATTAATAATTTGATTATAAGTAATCAAGGAGGTGGTGAAAGCTTCTAATGAATTCTTTTGACATGTCTGCCTCCGAGGTGATCGAATTTTGTTTTCTAATTTTGAAATCTTGTCACGTTGATATTTAAGTGGTGAGTGTGTACCCTAAGTATTGGCTGTATATAATAAGGTATTACCTTTAAAAACTACGATTCAAGACTCGTGCAGACTGTAGCGACAGACAGCGCGACACTTTCCATGATGTTTTCATAGAACTTGTGCTACAAGTGTCTCGTCGCGCTATCGCGTCGCGCCTGTCTGTGGGAGGCTTTAAGATTTTGAAAGCAAATAAAATTTCATCATCATTATCAGCCGAAAGATGTCCACTGCTGGACATAGGCCTCCCCTAAAAGCCGTTTGCCACGCTTGGCAGGCGTGTTGGCGATCGCAGTATGGTGTTAAAATGCATAGAGAACGCTGCTGCCCATTCTCTAGTACGTCCCTTAGTCGCCTTTTACGACACCCACGGGATGAAATAGGATGGTGCTATTCTTTACGTCCGGCACCACATAATTATGTCACTTTAAATTTAATAATAGCTATGAAGGCAATTATATTATATTAAACAGATATGTTGTGAGCGCGCAATCGTGAAGGATCGAAAACGTCCTAATTGGGACGTATTTGTTAGTCTGTGATGCCAACGTTCGGTGATTGGTGACCAGAATAATGTTTATTTACATTCACGCGCAATTGACAACACTAGCTCTCTTTTTTTTTTCTTGTTGTTTTTATCAAGCCATCATTTTTACTTGTAGTGAATTGTAAAATATTAATGAAAAGTTGCCGCTGCTGCGCGGAACACTTTTTTAGGTTGTTTTGTGAGTGTATAACATATCTGTTTAATATAATATCATTGTATGTAGGTATGTCATTTAACAAAATACCAAAATGCATGTTAACAAAGATACCTACTTAGTTAGGAAATTTAATATTTTTTAGATAGATAGTTCTTCTTAGCGTATCAATGTCAAGAAGTTCATATATCATGTAGGGCCTAAAATACAGCTACGCGAACTGCACTCACTGACGCAGTCATAAGGTCATCAAGTGCACAGGTACCTAACCTGGCATGCGGCCTAATGGAGGTGGAGAGAAGTGGCAACACTGCCCGAGTGAAATGTCAAACTTTTGTTCCGTATTTAAAAATTAATTTTATTTAGTAATTAAGTAAAATTTAGCTGTAATAATATAAAGGTGCGCCAAATTATTTTTTAAGTATTTTATTTATTTGGGACATGCTTATGGACATACAAAAAGTAAAAAGGAGCATTTAAAACTAAAAAAAATTTACATGTTTATTCGAACAAAATACAAAAAAAAAACACGGACGTGTAACGTAAATAAATGAATTTTGAACAAGAAGGTCACTTTTGGGGGGCAAATTAGAAAATTAAAAAAAAAAGTTTTGCGAACTGTACCGTGCTTGCGACATATCAAATGAAAGGGCTTGTGGTAAGGATTTCAGATATATTTTTTTTATCATTTTAAAATTAATACTTTAAAATTATTTATGAAAATAGATGAAAATTTACCATTACCCCCCCCCCCCCCCCCCTATCTCCGAAACTACTGAGCCTGATTTTTTTTAATACAGAAAATAGTTTTTACTTATAGATTACAGGAAAAGCTATGAGAAGTCTATGATCTTAAAAAAAACATAGTAAATCTCTCAATATTGTACGTACAAACTTAAATTTGCAGTTGGAATGTATGAGGGAACTGTTTTACAACTACAAGGTTAAGTTTGTGCGACGCTAAAAAGGCTCCTATCTCAGCATAATGCTTCGATATTTAAAAAACAAATACCACACCCACAGCGCTGGTATTCTGAATACTTAGGGCCCTTCACAGGCCCTTTGAAATGAATGTCAAAAACGTCATCTACGACTCAATCTCAAATCAAATCTCTGGATGTGAAAACTTGCAACCATTATTTTGATTGACTAACTTTCTATCACAGTTTGGCCAGATATAAACGAAGTCGCAGTATAAGATAAAGCACGTTTCTCTTAAAGGTGCCAATTCACTTTTACTTTGAACTTTGAAGTCAAGACTGCAATCTACATTTGCATTTAGAGATGAAATCTCTATACTTCAGGAGACGCTTGGCTAAGTTTATCTAATCTTAGCTAACTACGAAAAAAAAAAATTACAACATGAAAAAAATAAATAAAAAAGACACTTAAGTCAAGTAATAATAGCCGCACGGATCGATCGATCAAGTTAAGCTACGCTTGCCGCGGTTGGTCCGTGGATGGGTGACCATCTTTACATACCATGAACCCTCCAGGCCTCGGAAAGCATAATAAGCTGTTGTTCGCAGGAGTCATTCGTGGATCTTTGACAGTCGTTACGGATCGTCAGAAGCCCGAAAGTCTGACAACCAGTCTTACTAAGGGGTATCGCATTACCCAGTAACTGGGTTGTGGAGGTCAGATAGGCAGTCGCTCCATGTAAAATACTGGTATTCAACTGCATCCGGTCAGACTGGAAGCTGACCCCAACAAAGTTGGGAAAAGGCGGGCAGATGATGATCTTTATACTTCTTTTAAAATACCCACAAGCAATATTCTAGATCCAGATGTGAGCCCACTTCGCACGGACGTAAAAATATCGCGGCGGGATTTTATTGCGCACTGGATTTTCAACTCTCCGTGTTGAGCCGAGCGTTGAGAATCCAATAAAGTGCATCCTAGCACGTCGAAAAGAGACACTGTTCCATTTTCAACTTTCGCTCTCGGCGCCAAGCAGAATATTAAAGATCCAGTGTGCGAAAAAAATTGCCGCCGGAAAAAATCGCCCGCGCCCTGAGCTAATTCAAATAAAAAGCTTATACATCATCAGCCTATAATGTTCCCACTGCTGGGACACAGGCCTCCTCTCTGTGAGAGGGAGTGGGCCGTAGCCCGTAATTTTGGTTACCCATTGAAAGGGTTTTTTCTAAGTGGTTAAACAAAAACCCATACGGTGTGGGTAATTTTGAATGGCTTAAATTAAGCCGTTCAAAAGGGTTATCATGTAACCCGTTCAATGGGTTTCTAGTATAAAACCCTTTTGACGACACGGTTGGCGCAGTGGTTAAGCTGTTGACTGCTGCGCTGCGTGTCGTGGGTTCGATTCCCGCACGGAACAAATATTTGTATGACCTACAAGTAGTTGTTCCGGGTCTGGCTGTTTGTATATGTGAGTTTATATGTTTGTAAACGCACCCACAATACAGGAGAAATTCATAGTGTGGGGAAACGTTAAAAAAAAAATGGGTTACATCATGATAAAGGTAACCCATTGAATGGGTTACCCCTTCGAAAGGCTTAACTTTTAACCGGGGTTGTACGGTCCCTGGTTCGAACCCACGTCCTACAACACGGAAGTCGGGGCCGTTACTACTGGACCACCACCGCTCCATAGCTCCCCCACCCATAAAATCGGCGCCATATTACACAATTTATCTCGGTCTTTATTTAGCTGTGAATTAACGGAGGAAATAAAGAAAATTCCTGTCTCTATCAATCATTTAACTCGGCCTACCATAGGCCATTGCAGAACATAGTAAACGTAGCCCTAAATTTAGTCTCAACACTAATTTCATGATAAATGATAAATGATTTATTTAGTAGGTATGAGTTATAAGTAGGTTTGTACAAACACTTTTACACGTCAAACATATTAAAAAAAAACAAAAAAAAACTAGATGAGGTCGGCGTTTCGTAACTGACTACTCTGAGAAGAAAGGCCGAAACAAACTCAGAGGTCACAGTCTCTTTTAAAGTCCAGACATAATCTTGGTCAAATCATGTGAAGTCATAAAAAATTTGGTTTACACTTAATTATAATTTTCATGTTTTTAAAATATAACACCTCTTTTCAAGATACAAATTTTCGGTGTGACCTTATTCCACGATTTAATATTCAGTCGTAGGCCGTTACGTCTTCATAAGTCGCATTTTTAATCAACACACCCTCAGAACTCGCTAATTTGAATAACGGACAGCGCAAAAGGGTTGTTTTAGGGTACCGCACTAATAATTGTGAGAATGGTCGCCGTAATAGCTTGTGCTAAGGTTGGGTCAAGAATTGGGTTTGGTCTCGGTACCGGTATCGATGGAGGTCAGTCTAATTTGAACTTGGGTGCCGATGTGTCAGAGATAATTTAGTTGGTAATTATTTAGTATAAACTTAGTTTAGCTATTTGATTTATTGTAGTTCGATTTTAACTTGTGATAAATTTATATGTCCTCCCCTGTCCTAATTTATTTATAACACCTAATAAACTTCACGAATTCCTCTCCTTTCTTTATCTTTCTTCTAAACAGACATGTTTAAAATAAATGATAGCAATAAATAACCATAGAATAATGACAAACCATAAAAGTGACCATATTTTTGTTGCATAATGTACTATGCGCGAACTTACCCCCACTACCCCAAGCCAAAACCTTGCCAAGTTACGTGCCGGCGGCGTATTGTAGGTGTAGTGTAGGTACGTATTTGTAAGTTATCAAAAACGATCACCAAATCAATACCGTTTTGTGTCTCAGCACCTAGGTATACGAGTTCGCACAACTCCGAAACTAAACCCGATACCGATAGCGAATCCCATCACTACGATACTTTTTTACTGGGACATTAGCATTTTAAACGGCATGTGTTATTGCTCTCAAATTGTTGCGGATCTATTAGTGAGCCGGCCACGGATGCGCAGGATTAAGCTGTTTAGCTAATAGCCCGAGGGCCGCTGAATGAGCGCTGTAAAGCCTATTTCTCGTTACTTTTATGATGTAATAGAATCTTATGGGTATTTTTTACTGAACTGACCGTCTACGATGCCAGTGGTTGAGACTTTTCAAATACATAAAAAGTTAGGAGTGGGAAGATTTTTTGTTTTCATTTGAGGTAAAAGAAGAGGTAGAGACTGTTGCGTATTTTCGTGAAAAATATTACGCAAGTCTCACACTAGCTAATATTCAACAAATTTCGCAGCTCTGAAAAGAAAACCGCACAATTTTTTCCAAAACCTAAATTCAGCGGCCAAAACGCTTCATAAACACACCCACTACCAATTTACACCACTCTATAATTAAAACCGTTAGTACACGACTACAGGTCTACGGGCCCGCAATTCCGCGCGGGCGCACACTTCGCCGCAATTTTTCCATCAACGGGTGGCCACCACAATTATGCGATTTGCATACCTATCGCCGCCGCCACTCGACGCGACGCGTTTTTGTGCGCCTACCCTGCCTACCCGCACCGCCCTTTCAGTGTACACCGGCTGAAATAATTTGTAACTACATGAAGGGAAGTGTACTCTACAAAGAGAGGCATTTTTGCATATTTGTCGCTGGGGAGAAAAGTTACAGGCAGTTTTAGGCCTTGACTATGAAATATACTGCTCTGTTAGACTGTTAACATTCCTGTAGATGGCCAATAAGGCTTATTTGTTCAATACGGTGCTAAACTCAGACTAAAATAAAACGACAAAGCCAATTAGATGCCTATTTGCCGCGCAACTTGTACAAGTCACGAAAGCAGGTCAACGGGTCCCGGAGATCTTACGAAGAAATACATTTTATACAGCTTCAGAAACTGTTTTACTTTAATCCCCAAGCTAACATTGTTCTAAAAATAACTATTGTGAACCAAACTGGAACAGCAAAACATATAAGACCAAGCTGAAACCATTAAAAGGCATCATTATACGTCGCTATCTGCAAAAAATTCAAATTTCCGGTGAGCATAGTGCAAAACGGTTCAAAACACAACACGTCGGAGCACGGGTTTATTGGATTTTAGCGGAAATTTCACTCGCACACGGGACGACACGAGTAAAACAGCCCTGACACTGTTTGCGAATCACCTCCGCATATCGAATTTTGATTCCTGATTTGTATCGGAACAACCACCGACCCCATAAATAGGACGGCACGCGGGATGCGCAAATGGAATGCAAAACGCTGTGGATGCTACCGGCCCGACACAAATTTTCGGAACAAAAATACTACTACAATCGGCAGATTTTTCGTGCACACAGCACACACCATCCGCCAAATTGTTTTCGCGTATCTACATATCGTAACAAACAATATTGCATGTAGGTAGTTATGTCGGACTCTCTAAAGTTTTGATAAAAGTTATTCTTCAAGTCCGCGCGGCCCTCACTGCAATAACCGATCCTCGGAGGAGCAACGCAAACACTCGAAACTTGCTCGATGCTATCTTGGATGTCCAATTGAGTTTTCATCCTGTGCCGCTCCTCCATATAATGCTAATAAACCCACTTAGCCGACAAACTACTGGCAGCTTTGTCTTTTAAAGTAAGGACTGTAAGGAGATTGTCGGCGTTGCATCTATCAGCAATCTCGTTGTAACAAAATTAAACTCGACTTTGTAATTCTACAGTCGAATCTCGACTACACTCAGATCTCCTTGCTAATTGTTGGAACGAGGAAACGTAATAAAAGTGCTAGTCTTTGAAGCAAAGAAGCGCTCGGAGCCAGCGCCTCCAAGGAGCGCATTTTAATAAATTAAAACTGCGCAAAATTCCCTTTTCAATATCATTTTATTTTCCTTTTTACGCCGGGTCCGGAGCTCGCTCGCCTTACATTGATTCCATTTTACTGAAAGACCATCAATCTACCTACTTACTTCAGCGTATTAAAAACATACCGTATATTTTCAAAGAGCGTATCTTACCTACCTATGTGGTATAGTAATTGAAATCATTCGGATTCACTTCCACGTTAGTGGACAAACGGCCGACCTAACGTTTGCGGTCCAGTTCACGCTTAACGAAATGTTGCTGCCGGAATTGAGATAGCATTTGGCCGTACGTTTAGAGACTGTATAGGTACACAGATGTGATACAACTATGCTATTTACTAAATATATTCATTGAAAGCCTAGATTCGGCTCCAAGACCGACTGCATATTCAGTTTCTGTTTAGTGGCAATCGATAAATCGGGTTTGTTGGAATGCTTTTGAAACTGGAGTCCCAACCGTTTCGTGGGCACAGGTTGAATTTAAACAAAGAGCTCGCACTAATGACTTTCTTCTCTAAATTCCAGGTGCTGTTGATATCGCTGGAGCTTCTTGCATCGCGGAGCGGAGCAGCGGCGCTAGCTAACTGCCCGGGCGGCTGCAACTGCAACGACGAGACCCTCGTGGTGGTGTGCGAAGAGAGCCGCCTCGACGTCCTGCCCATCGCGCTCAACCCCTCCATACAGCGGCTCATCATTCGCAACAACAAGATTAAGACTATCGACAGCTCGATGCAGTTCTACGCCGAGCTGCAGCACCTAGACCTTTCCCAGAACCACCTCGTCAACATACCGACGAAAAGTTTCGCATATCAACGCAAACTTCAAGAACTACATCTTAATCACAATAAGCTTTCCTCAGTGACAAACACAACTTTCCAAGGACTTAATCAATTAACCGTTTTGAATTTAAAACGAAACTTCTTGGAGGAACTAACAAACGGAGTTTTCACCACCTTGCCAAGATTAGAAGAACTGAACTTAGGCCAAAACAGAATATCAAGGATCGAGCCCAGAGCTTTCGCTGGCTTATCGGCTCTGAGGATCTTGTATTTGGATGATAACCAACTAAGTTCAGTGCCGACGACTTCCTTCAGCCTCTTGGGTAGCCTCGCAGAGCTACACGTGGGCTTGAACGCGTTTTCCTTCCTGCCAGATGATGCCTTTGCTGGTCTCAATAGACTGACGGTATTAGATCTAAACGGAGCAGGACTCTCCAATATTAGTGAATACGCATTCAGAGGTCTTCCAGGATTAAGAAGTCTTAATCTCTTTGGAAATAGATTACTCACAGTACCCACAATACAGCTGTCTGGTCTTACAAGATTAGAAGATTTGTACATCGGACAAAATGAATTCCTGACACTAGAGAGCCATTCATTCAAGGGCTTGAAAAACCTCAAATTCTTAGATATCACTGGTGCTACACAGCTGGAGAGAATTGAGAAGGGAGCGTTCGAAGATAACATCAATTTGGAAACAATTGTTTTGGCAAATAACAAAAAATTGGCAATCCTGGAAGACTGCACACTATTGGGCTTACCGAAATTGAAGCATGTTTCTCTGAGAGATAACGCCATTGTCACAATAAGTGAAACCGTGTTTATTGGCAAGGAGTTAAAGCAGCTAGATCTGACCGATAATCCTATCTTCTGTGACTGTCAACTATTATGGCTCCAACAGTTGCTGTATGATAAGAGTAACTTCACTCAATTACATTGTGCGAGTCCCGAGCACTTGAAAGACAAACCTCTAAGAAACCTGAACGCTGAAGACTTGGGCTGTGTTCTTCACGATACACGACAGCAGACCATAATATGTATCGTAGTAGTCGCATGCGTAGCAACCATTGCAACATTAGTGTTAATATTGTATAGGTATCGCAAGAGCATGCAGGAGAAGCTGAAAGACTACAAGTGGAACAAGGGGCGCAAGAACCTCGAGTACCACAAGCCTATCTCCACGGAGGAGGACTGCATAGTGCGCGGCATCCACCCGTCGCAGTACCCCGCGCCACCGCACACGCCCGGCCTTAGGCCTATTCCTGTGACGGAACTGTAGCTAGAGCTTTACGCCTCCCCGAGCGTTTTCTTCATGTCAGGCGGCCAGCAGGGCTCCGCGCGGCGGCCGCAGCGCTCGGGGGGCGGCGGCACGCTGCCCGCCAACGGCTTCACGTACATAGGTGGCGACACGCGCCCGCACCAGCCGCTCACGCTCAATAATGGCGCACCGGCTCATCACCTCAACAATGGCTCTTTGCGCTCACTACCAGATAAAAAGAAAAACCGCAACGGTGTCGTGTGTCACCCGGAGAACTTCCAGCGCAACCTCGACACGCGCTACTCGAGGAAACAGGAGAACGGTTACATGCGCAACTCGGAAACCATCATCGGTTTCCCGCGCAACGATCGGGAGTACGAGCGCGAGCACTCGGAGTACAGCGAGCCCGAGTACTCCATCATCCCGGAGGGCGGCTACGGCCGGCCGCTGGACGAGTACCCGCGCGCCTGCGCACACTCCAACACGTTCAACTGTTGAGCCGCGCGCGCACGTGAACTATCTCAATCGTTTGTGATCTTGTAATTCTAGCAATAAATCTTCATTCCATTAAGTTTTCTATGGACGGAGTCATTCGTGACGGACGTAGTGCTCTAGAGCGGTTAGTGACATTAGTATTTCGGGTCCGGTGTACGTTCGACCAGTGAGGACTATCCTGTATCGTATTCGTTTTAAAAGAGTACCTTATTTGTAAATTATAAATTTAAGTAGTGATGGATCTATTTTTCAATGGGACGATGGGGGCTCGGGGCGTGTGTAAGTGAGACTTCGCACGAGACAACGGTACAATGTACAACTAGTCGCAGCAGGGGCGAGGGGGGGCAGAGCCCGCGTCGGGCCCGCCGGGGAGCCCCCTCTATGATGTACATCATAAAACATTGTGATTTGTAATTTTTTTCTACCAGTGCGGTGGATTTTGTATTTGATTTTGTACAAAAAACCATTCCATATGATATCTTTTTAATGTCTAATATTTTATTTATAAATGAATAAAGTAAGTGTGCGTTAAATAAGACACCAATATGAAAAATATTAGAATTAATGAATGTAAATATATTTATACTATATTGAGATATTTATAAAATTTAATACAATCTTGTTCTTCTAAAAATTATCATAAAATTATTTCGGGATATTGTATTGTTTGCTTTAATGACTGATATCCTAATTACGAGATTTCTTATGTCTGTCACTACCTACCTATAATTAAATACTTACTTACACTACATTCTTATTGTGTAAGAACGAAAGCACCCATTATTTCTAATATGAACACATCTTCGAACACTTTTATGCTCAATCCTAATATTGTATGTAATAATTTATTAAGATTGAAGTTAACGAAGAAACACGATGTCTTATTATTGTCATTAAAATGTACCTCTATGTTAATTATTATCGTTCTGTTACCTATTTGTTTAAATGTCCCCATTATGGATGCTGCGTGTGATCTATTCAGAAACATAATGCTAAATGATTAAAGGCTGTAGTTAACTGATGGGTTCTCAATTACCGACACGATGCATACAAATTAACTTGGCCCGTAATAATTCGTTTAATTGCAATCAGTTATAAGCATCGTTCTATTAACGTGTCCCGCCCAATTCATACAAATAACCGTGTAAGCGCCAAGCACGCTTTTTATGAACCAATTTAGTGTCTGTATTACAGAGTTAGATTCCCACAGTAATTTTCTGAATAGATTATACCATTTACAGTATGTGCCTCTGACGACTACAAATGAATATTTTCTGTAAACCTTTCTTTTTATTATAATTTAACTCAACAAATTTTCTTGCCATATTCCAATAAGGCATGATGGTAATATAACATAGGTATTTGATAATCACTTTTATTTTGTAGAAAAAGTTTAATATGTAAAATTAAAGTTATGATAAATTATTATAAAAGCGTCAGTTTTATTGCAGTTATGCTACAAGTTACAGAACTGTAACATTTAGAATTGTGATAAGAGCAAGCTTTTATAATAAACGAGGTTAATTAAGTCGCTAGATACCTTCTTAGTGCCATTTTTGTGTCTTCTTGGATTATGGTCGTTTTTTACTCCAGTTTTATATACCCACACGACATACTTACCTGAATTTTGGTGTTATTGAGTTATTGTAAATATGGAGAAATTAAAGACTAAGCAATTTAAGGCATGTGTTAGTGCCTAGTGAATGCCTAAAAAAGTATACAAGAAAAATGATGAATACATATGAAAACATTGTGATTAGAGTACTCACGACATTGTAATAGAAATCATCGGTCATCTCTGTACTTTATTGTAGTTATTACCTACATACAAACTCGATAAATATAACATACCTCAAATTTAATTGTGTTTTATTCATGGCAACCTCTAAAAACACGAAATAAGATTGTGAATTTTTTTATTAGAACGCCAGAACACCGGCCTAAAATGGACGCTTTGGCAGAATCATAATATGATCTGCGTACAATTCATACATCCCGCAATTCATCTTCATTGTTTGACAGCTGCTATTTGACATTAGACTTCATTTAGAGCAATTCATACTTTGTGGACCATTTTACGAAAGTCCATACAAAATATTGTCAAACAGATGAATTGCGGGATATGAATTGTACGCAGATATTATGATTCTGCCAAAGCGTCCATTTTAGGGCCCCAGACTGTTAAGTTCCTGGGTTCGATTCCTAGGTAAAGGGTTGAAACTAGTCGCTCTTACGAATTCCACCTGCCCGGCCCTACAGGAAAAAAATTATAAATTCTACTAACGCCATTTCAGAATAGAACACAACAAAGCAACCTGTACGGTTCGTAAACTTGTTGAAACATTGCGGAGTCGTTGTTGTTCAGGTTGAAGCGCGTAGAGAAAAGATCACTTAGTTCCCGTTAGGTTTATTATATAGAAATTGTGTTTACAAGTAAAACTGTTGACGATTCCTTTCTCTAATGTTTAGTCACCGCGTAGCAGTAATCGCACTCCCTGAATTATTGTAAGTAATTCATGTACTAGTTATATTAACAAAATGACGCACTTCTGGTACAACAAGCCACTGCGTCAGCAAAACATAATAATTATACATGCTTTTTCTTGGCATTAAGGCCTGAAACTGCGTTAAGCGGGCACCCGCGCGGTTTCCTACAAAAGTGCTCCGTTGCGGGGACCCGCGCGGGCGTCCGTCACGGGGAGGCGCGCCCCGCACCCATGCAACGGGGCCCGCCTCCGCGCGACGGAACCCGTCGCGGGGGCACGCGCGGTGTCCGCCAGCGGACCGGTAACATGATTCATGTAAAAGAGGCATTCTGAGAATACATTTTTATCGTAGGTGATTATGTACTTAGATTGAGAGTTCAATATGGAAAAACCGGCTAAGTGCGAGTCGGACTCGCGCACGAATGGTTCCGTACCATTATCTATAAAAATGGCAAAAAAAATCACCTTTATTGTATGGGAGCTCCCTTAATTATATGTTCTATTTTAATTTAATTATTTATTTCTAAAGTGAATATTATTTATCTAAATATCCTGTGAATATTTCAAGCGTCTACCTGTTGCCGTTTTCAATATTATATGAAGAGCAAAAACGAGCAAAAAAATCACGTTTGTTGTATGGGAGCCCCCTTAATTTTTTTATTTTATTCTGGTTTTTAGTATGTGTTGCTATAGCGGCAACAGAAATACATCATGTGTGAAAATTTCATCTGTCTAACTATCACGGATCATGAGATACCTGGTGACAGGCGGACAGACAGACAGACAGACTGAAGGTAAATTGAACTAGCGACACTGCGTAAATAATTTCAAGTGCAAGCAAGTCATTTCTTGTAAACAGTATCCGCTTTTATAACAAGTTGCCACAATCGGTTACTGAACTTAGTGATGGAAAATTCAAAACGCACATTAAACGTGCCCTTATCAAAAAAGGATATTAAAAGATTAAGGACTACGTTGAAGATAAGGAAGTTTGGCATTAAGTCCTTCTGTACATGTGGCTTCCCTGGTACCTCATTAACGGCAAAACTATGTAAATGTCTATTAACAGCTCCTAAATTACGAAGTTATTTTTTAATTTAATTTTATCTTGTTTTACAAACTTCACTGACATAATGTTTTTGTTATTTGACATTATTATGCCTACAATTTATATTTCAACAAGGTTCTAACTTTTATTATTTTAATAATATTTTATATTGTTTTTTTGTCAATGCGAGGACGTTGTAGGGTTAATAGACTGTAGATCTGTAGACCATTTTCTATTTTGTTAAGTACCTGGTACTTTTGACGGGCCTACGCTGTCCTCTCATACATATTTACACTGTAATTTGAAAACATTGTAAAAGCCAAGTTTATTTTTTTTAAAGAGTGACCGTGGAGTTTCTTGCCGGCTCTTCTCCATAGGAAACGACCAATTGGAACCGTGCACCTAGCTTTTAACGTTTCATAAGTGCCCATGTAGGCTTATGTGAAATAAAAATATTTTTGATTTGATTTGATTTGATAAAATAATCCGGTCTCCGCGACGGGTACCCGCGACGGGGACCGTCGCGTTCCCACGGAGCCCACCCGCGTAGACACGCGACGGTTGCCCGTCGCGGGCGCCCGCTTAACGCAGTTTCAGGCCTAAAAGTGTTAAGTTTATGACTACAAAGTACTACAAAAGTACAAACCTCTTTGGTCTGGAGATCGATGTAAAAAATGGTCGAACCAAATACTGGCAGCATTGCGGTCCCAAAGTAGTACTCAATTTGTTAACAGCGCCATCTGTATACAATTTCTCACACTCGATGCTAATTATTTTCATGTTCATAATTGAGGATAGATGGCGCTTGTACAGCAAATGTTGCGCGAAACTTCAATACTGAGATTCGCCACACGAAAAAAAAATTTATTTTTTACATAGGTCGTCTAGTTCTCAGATATTTGTGAAAAACTCAAAAAGGGGATTTCAAGTTATCCATTTATGGATGCAACTTACCATTAAACTTGTATGAATTCATAGAGGACAACATTTTTTCAAGTAAACGGTTTAAAGATTCTTGATCATATAGATTTGAAAATAGAAAGGGAAATACGCTTGCGAGAATATTGTCACTTCAAGAAAAAGTGGATCCACTGAGACCAACCCAAAAGATCTAAATAACCCAGCATCCTTGATTCCAAAGCCTGTGTAAAATGTTTGTAATCATCAAATTATTAGCGACGTGGCTGCAAAGTTGAAGTTAGCCACATCAATTTACGTCGATTGTACGAAGAACTGTAAAAACTTCAAACTGACCAGGGCAGGGTCAGTGAACTGAAGCATCCTCGTAGTTCAGCAATATCTCATAGGACATCGACCTTCACCATGCGTCAAGGCCTAGTTGCTTAATTATTATTATTAATCAAACAGTGGTAATATAAAACGAAAGACAAAGGAATTGTTCATTAATTTATTTATTTATAGTATGCAACATTTTGTTATTAACATTACAAAATTGTTCAGCCTTGTGATGGGAGAAGCCGGTTTTTCAGCCGATGCGCAGATTGACATGATTTTGTAAATAAATAAAAAAGATATGAGTTTTAGGCGCCTGTGACAGAAGTGGAATAATATGAGTCGTTTTCACTTATGTGTTACACTTAAAACTTCTCCTCTTCAAGACCGTGTTTGAAGAACATCATGACGGGGATCTGTGTGCCATCAATATCTCTGTACTCCATCATGGCGACCATGCCATCGCAGTCCATGGATTCTCCAGTGAAGAACTGGAGCTCCTTAAACCTGCCAAGGACGTCTTTCATGACTTTGTTCATGTTGGTCTTGAAAATGTTGACCTGGTCAGGTGCCTTCTCTTCCAATTGTGCAACTAATCTGGAATTAGATAAGTTTACTTGTTAGAAACAATAAATTAGTACACATTTTCGTTTCTTTGGGGTGAAATAAGATTATTATAGTTGTCAACAAATCAAAGACCCATTTTGACATTTAACTTGAATTGATTTATCGTGAGTATCGAGACAGACAACTTTAGCACAAAAATTTGTAATAACTGTGATAGCTAAAAGGTCACATTATTAGAAAAATTAGGTGTCAGCCCCATTTCATGAACAATCATTACAGAATGAATGTTTTTTCACTAAGGTTATATGCTTTTGCATCAATCACTCCATAGGAAGATATTGAGGATCAACCAGTGGTATTAGAGTAGACGATGCACCAGAATTAGTGAATACATAACATACAAATAAATAGGTAAGAGAAATATGTAGGTGAGGTTTGAGGCAAGTTTGTGTGCACTTGTAAAAATGCTGAATCAATAAAATGGCAATTGAAATAGTATGCAAAATATAAATTTGTGCTGTCATTGTCAAGCATAAACTAAAGACAGGAGAAACGAGTTTCATGCAAATAAAATGTATTATCGCACTTTTTAAGGCGTGTAACAAGATAAACAAATTGTGCATACAAGGAAAATGCACTTTGTTCTAAAACAGAATGGAGAAAATCAAGTCTTATAAGATTTTATTAAAAATGATGATCTTTCTTAGTAGACCATGACAATTACTTGAATACATTTAGAAGCACACTAAAATCTGCATTATCTGTTTTGATCTCTTATAGAAATGTGAGAATATTTGTAAAATACAGCTAGAGTATAAGGCAGTGTTTTGTTTTGCACAAGCATTGCTTCAAATGCCAGCAGTTACAATTATCCACATCCTGCTTGAACCTTTGACATATTAATTTGCTGATATTATTGTCAGCGAATTACTAATTCCTAAGCTTATGTTTAGAAAAGATAGAAATCCCAGTTTGCATAATTAATCCATGTAACTTGAGTGTTTCCATCAACATTCCTTTAAACTTTTTTAGTTAAACCAATACTGCACACACAAAACAGTTGAAATCATCTTGAACTTAACCTACACTGATATGCTGTTATCACAACTAGGCATGCCAAAATATAGATAACAAACTTGATCACATAAATATTGATCATGCCATACTTCACAAGCAGTCCACATGTACAGAAAATGTATCTATTTTTTTTTTAATAAAGATAGCCTTTGATTTCAAAGAAAATTTGACAGAAATAAAAAATTGTTCTGGCTGAATAAGGCCAATATGTTCTAGAAAAATCAAGTTTTGAAATAAGTTAAAGAACCAAGAATTGAATGATTTCCAAATACCAAAATCAAAGAGCACACAACTACAGTACATAACTACATGAATATAATACAACATACTATTTGATGTTACACTGTGTACCATTTTTATGATCAAGTGACTCACAATCAATGTATTTCTT
This sequence comes from Tiliacea aurago, assembly GCA_948098905.1. Taxonomy (NCBI): domain Eukaryota; kingdom Metazoa; phylum Arthropoda; class Insecta; order Lepidoptera; family Noctuidae; genus Tiliacea; species Tiliacea aurago. The sequence goes on along the minus strand of OX402581.1, from coordinate 24,745,727 downwards.
TAGTGCAAAAATATCACATGGCCTGACTAGCCATGCCATGTGATATTTTCCTATAACTAGAGTATTTCATGATTGATATGATTATTGATTGACATGATTCCATGTATCTAGAGCTAGCTCTAGATACATGGAATCCTGACCAACTGAATGGCAACACGGTGTGCAGCACATACACGATTGGCTGCATCCAGCGGGCAGCTGCCAACTAGCAATTTGAATTGAGTATAAAATCTAGTGACACACCATGAAATTCAATGACAGCATATTGTTTGCAATTAAGAATAGCTGTAGAAATACAAGCAATATTCCTTGCTTGCACCCACCATTACCACAAAGACTTGCCTTCAAACCTCTAGCACATATCAATGAATGCACCATTGACTAAACTTTATCACAATTCTAAGCAATAATCACTGAGACACTCACTTTTTCATGTAGTCTTTGAGGTATAATGTGTAGGATTTCTTGTCACCGAAAGCGAATGTTTCGACAAGCCTATGGTTCAGAACTATGTCAACACCACTTTCAACTGCAGAATCTGTGCCTTCGTCAGCCTCCTCGGCCGAGGGGTTGAAGCCTTCGATTTTAATATCGCCCTGTGCTCTCGACACCAGTCTGCCGGTCACTTCGTAAATTACTTCATCGACCAGTTTCATTTTGTAGGAGTCTGAGAACATCTCATCACCTGAAATAAATAAACCACTACATGAAATCCATGATCACGCCTTTCTTGCTTCATGAAATGTAGATGTGGCAATAAATTTTGCAAAGTTGATGATGGGTCATCATCACATCACTGCTCGACGAAATGTCAAAATCACTGTTATCAAAGATACGGATTGTAAATGAAATATCAACATATATTTTATAAGAGAAACATAATAAACTCAATTACCCGTAATAATATCTTTATAGATCCTCATTTTGATGGATTATAGGCGATTAAAAATAATAAAAACCGAAACAACGGCTTCTTGCCCCAAGAACTAAACCGGAAAGGGCTTTGAAAAGAAAAGAAGGAAGTGCTTAGTGTTGCCAATATATACCTGAAGACTATACAAAACATTAAAACTAAATAAAATTTGTCGAGGATAACATAAAATTAAAACAAAGAATGCAACAAAAAAAAATTACCAACGATATTAGTGTTCTCAAATGAATATCTAAAATAAATATTTTTTAAATGTTCTCTAAGTTTTCTCTGTTAGCAACAGAAACGTTGTGGAAAAACTAAACGCGTAGAAACGTCATTCAGCTTTTGTTGGAGAAGTGCAGGAAATAGGTGGCGCTTTTAGTTCATGAAAAGATGGAAGTAGTTCTTTACAATTCTAATGTTTGTCGATTATGTGGGGAAGAAAATGATAATGGAAATTTATTATATTCGTGTGAAGAAAATAGTCAAAACTTAAGTGAAGTAATTAACACATATTTGCCAATCAAGGTATACCAGTTTTATATATTGTGATTTGTATTGACTTCAATCAATATGAAATTAAAATGGCTGACTTTATGTACAAATTAACATTTTCCAACTTATTTCTGTAATGTTTTACGATAATAAACAAGAATATCAGATAATGAAATTGTAAAAAAAATATTACATAATTCGAATCTTGGAGTTTAAAACTCGTATTTATTGAAGGACGTTTTCGGATTGTCAAATGTCAGAATTTATTTTATTTTAATCCATAGTAGAGCTCGCGCCAAGTTTGTTTTCTTTGTAGTTTCTGTAGAGAATTACTAGTACAACTAAGCTTCTAAAAAAAATATATGCGCCAACTCTAATATTGGTGTAATTTTAGGTTGCTGATGATGGGCAACTGCCTCGAACCATCTGTCCAGGATGCACCATACAGCTGGAAGCCACCGTAGAATTCCTTACACTGATTATAAACGGACAAGTAAGTAGATTTCCTACATCATTTCACACTTATAACCTGCCACCTGTAGTCCTGTACACTGTAGGTAGGTGAACATTTTTCAGTGACCAATAGTTTTAAGGAAAGAGAATAAGTATTACATACAAGTCATAAAATAAATTTTTATTCCAGAAAGTAATTCGTGAACTTCATCTGAGAGAGAAAGAATACAAGAGAACTGTATTCAATCCCCCCACGGAACAGGAAATCATAACAGATAAGATAATTTATGAAGGTAAGACTTGACAATTTTGACAAAGCACAGTCTGTAGTTACTCTGGAATCTTGTTAGTAACACAGAATGACTGTCAATTCAAACTTTAAATATTAAAACTTAAATTTATAGGTGAACTATTAAAATCTTTCATGCAGCTGTTCCACTAATATATAAAGTTGGAGCAGATTCACTCTGGTACCTAATGCAAAGGCTGATCATTTTTGTAAAAAATTCCAGTTAATACCAGCGATGGAGTGTACCAAGTGGAACACCCAATTTCCTTACAAGTGGCTGGTCTCGAAAAGCCAAAACGCAAGAGAGGCAGGCCTCCTAAAAAACCCAAAACTCCTGAGGAGTTAGCCAAGGAAGCTGCTGCAAAGGAGCAGGTTACTGTAAAGCGTCCTAAAAAGCATGAAAGAGAAGATGAGCCAACTGGAAAACGGAGGAGGAAAACTCCAACTAGGTTTAGAGAAGCTGTTCAGGTAATAAAAATCGTTTTTATATTGAAAGGTACAATGTAAATAGAAGTTAACACCAATAATTATCATTATGCTTTCTAGGGTAAAGAGCTTGAGAGGATATTCAAAGAAGAAGGAGTAACTGATGGAGATGAGAGTGAGCCCGACGTGAAGATAGAACAGCATCTAGACTTGAAGCCACCTGTGCCTAAAGAACCGGAAGTTATCGGTCACCTAGAGGATTCTGGAGAACTTGTGGTAGTTGTCAAGGGCAAAGGCCGCGGGAGACCTAAAGGTCAGTATGTCCTAGGATGATGTGATTTGATTATGATACCACTGTAAATTGAAGACCTTAAACTGTGTATATTGGTTATGCTGGCGGCAACAAACCTGTTAAATTTGATTTATTTCTGTGAAAGCACATGGGACGTGTCATAATTCACCCAAAAATCTAAATGCAATAGATATGGTCAAACTATGTGCACGAGAATTTCCTAAAACTATCTAGATAAACGTACCCAAGTTGCAACATCCTGATCCGTGGGATATCAGAGCTATGGGCTGTCAAAGTATGCAAAGAATTCATTTTTTGATTTTCACAGCTGTGGTGCCAAAATAGTCATGCTGTCGATTGTATTATGTACCAACAACGCCATAGATGGTATTAACCTTATTACACTAAGAATAATATCGATATACAGTTATGTGCTGGGTTTGGCGCCATTTATACGTTTTGTTCCTATTGAATTTCGTCTCTTTTACCTTTGATCTTTTATTTAGTAGGTATGTATGAGAGTAGATAAATTAGTGTATGAAACTGCACATAACTATACTCCATCGGTTTAGGTAATTAAATAAAGGTAAATAAAAAAACCATGTGACGTGGTTAACCGACGGAGTATAGGTATTAAAACGCTTGAGTGATACTATTAAAACACAACACAACAGCTGTGAAAATCCCAAGTCAAAAAATTAATTCTTTGCATACTTTGACAGCCCATAGCTCCGATGTCCCACGGATTAGGATGTTGCAACTTGGGTAAGTTTATTTAGATAGTTCTAGGGAATTCTTGTGCACACAGTTTGACCGCATCAATTACGTTTCGATTTTGGGTTTTTGGTCCATGCATTTTGGACCATGTCCTTTACGTTATGAATTGGTAAAATACATCTCATTACAAACACTCATTCAGTATAGCAGTTCATTTGAATAAATCTAACAACCAACATTCATTGGTTCATTGTATAATGTAATAAGACATAATCTAGCCACTAAACAATCCTATCCTAACACATTCCAGGTCCAATGACACCAACCCGCAAAGAATGCGCTATTTGCGGCATGGAGTTTACCTGCACTGGCCGATACATGTCACACGTGGCCCAACATGGCCCAGTCCTGTACCAGTGTGGGCAGTGCTCCGAGACCTTCACCACACGGTTACACTTCAACAACCATCAGAAGGAGCTGGGGCATACTGGGCAGAATATTATACCATGCAAGAAGAATGTTGAGAGAATTAGGGCTAAGGTAGGCTTAACTTAGAACTTACTTATTTTTTACATGCTAACATGCTGCATTGGTTCCTTTTTTATAAACAATGTATCTTGTTTACGTAATTCTGTAACTGTGGTTTCATGTTTCATCTGTCTTCACAAACACGCGTGATCGTGAATAAGTTGTACGCCATTTACATGAATTAAAAAATTTAGAAAAAATTATCTTTTGTTTAACAACATTGTATATACACATAGGTATAACGCTCATAAATTGCACATCATCTGGCTGCTGTCAAAGTAAATCGTGTTCGCGATGTTGACAAACATGCGTCCTCATACGTCATGCGTGTTTTGCGCGAACTCCAATTAATTTACCAAACATTGTTGTTTCAGAAAAGTGACAGACCAAGAACTGAAACAATAGTAATACAAGATGACCCTCAACAGCAAAAGACGAAGTCTGATACTGTACAAATATTAGAAAATGTGATATTACCTCATACTATAGCAACCTCCTTGCCGGATTTGAATCCTCAGCCAATAGTTATTGACAATGGAGTGAATGGGTCAGAGTTTCTGAAGGTTGGCCCTGCCATTGAGATTACCTCTAGTCCTAGTGTTGAAAGTGATGTTAAAATTGTTGGTGAGTATAGATTATATTTGATACATTTTTCACTAATTTTGGATTCTTACAAGTCAAATATACAAGTGAAGCCAGCTGGGCGATAATTATCGTCGAAATATATCTAGCAGAAATGCAATAGTGGTGATTTTGCTAGTCAACAATAACATTGAGATTTTCTGTAAGACTTAAAATATTTCTTCATTTTCCAGATTCAACCACAGACACCACTGCGACAGAGAAGTCTGATGACGTAGAACTAGTAGAAACAACTCCGTCCGGTAAACCGAGACTGAAGTGTAACCATTGCGACAAGACTTTCAGTAGTAAACAGAGCAAATCTTTGCATATCAAGGTAATTAGGGAAGATTATGGCACTTGTTCAGAAATCAACTTTACAGCATCCATCCATCCTTTGCAGATACCAACCTGAATGACAGTTTCCCCTAACCTTAATGGTCAGAAATATCTCCTGTGATTTTTAATGCCAGTGAGTAGCAAACAATATGTTAAAAACTTCCACAAACTTGATTATGGTACTTGTTCAGAAATTAATTTTACAACATCCATCCATCCTTTGCAGATACCACCCTGAATTACAGTTTCCCCTATTCTTAATGGGGAGAAGTATCTTCTGTCATTTTTAATGCCAGTGAGTGGCAAACAATATGTTAAAAACTTCCACAAACTTCTTAGTACAGCTTGATTCAAACTTGAAACGCTGCGCAGTACCGCACCCCTCACCCCCGCTGACACGTGAATTTGTTACGGCACAGCGACTCGCCTCATGTTCCGAGCCACCATAAAGTTTGAATCGGGCTGTACCAATTGTAGCGAAAAATCTCTCCGCTAGCACACAAACGGGAACTTAGGGCCCCGCCGCGCGAGTAGAGATTAAAAATTTAAAAAAAATCTTTCACTACTTATAAAACGTATAATTTTGAACTTAATAAAATAAAACAATATAGTATAAAATTTAAAAAGAAGACTAAAGAAAATGTGAAGTACAAAAATTGTTGAGTTGAAGGTTTAGTTTAGTGTAAATTTTATTAGTTTTTAAGAAATCTTAAATCTGCTATTTAAATCAATAATGAAGTACTCATGGAAAATCGAAATTGATTGCAATAACCTACTATTTCGCACGATAAAATAAACATACTTTAAAAAAAATGTTTTTAAGCTTTCTTAAAACATAAAAACGATCAGTGCGGTGTAACAACACATTTTTTCTACTAAGCGAGTGATTATATGCTTGGAACCTAAAACCATATAACTTCAACGGCAACGAATTCCTAGTTTCAAAATTTGACAATGATTCTGTCCCAATTCTAGAAAAAGCGCCATCTAGTTAAATTGTGGGGTACCGCTACGGCGGCGGCACTACGTTATCGCATTCAAAATCATCATCATATTGACTAATTGCCAGACATAACTTAACTTAAGAACATTTCGATAGAGGGCAGCAGCTGTGTGCAAACAATTGTAAAACTCAAAGAAGAGATGCATAATTTCGACACTTGCAATCAAGAGCATTTGGCTTTATAGTGTAACACGGTGGGTCTGTTGATGTGAACGGGCAGCCCTGAGCTCAAATACAATTACCTAATATAAATTTTTGGATTTTCATTCAAAATGAACTTTCATGAGAATATTACGTTTCGTAGGAGACGTACAAGTTCAGATCCTAACACGCAAATTGAACAATCGTCTCGTTCCATAGCGGACAGCGATAGCATGACAAGTTTACCTGACATATCTACAGATGAAACGTACAACGAACACATAAACAATCTCAAACAACAAATCAGTAAATTGACGCTTGAACTAAGAAGCGCACATCAAGAGATTGAAATACTATCTTTAGAAAACTCAAATCTTAAGCATTCCAATGAAAAGTTAGTTACAGAGAATGAACTCTATAAAAAAGTTACCCTTAGCCCCAGGACAAAATCAAGAATTTTCACACCACTAAGACTCCATTAAAAATCCAGGAGAAGGCGAAGACGCCCAAGACTTCAAACCAAAATATGAATAATAAACAAACGCAAACCACACCTAAATCACAAGACTCTTTTTGTGCAATCCAAGGAACAAACTTAGAAAACCAGGAAAAGTTACAAAAACTGGAAAAACAACAACAAAGTAAAATCTGCATAATTAGCAACAACAAGAGCAACAATATTTTACATGTTACTGAAGAAACTCTTCAAAGATATTCCAATAAATGCCACTACTTAATGACTAACGGCAGTACAGAGCTGTTATTTGAAGGTTTACAATCAAAACTACAATCGTTCACTATGAATGATTTTTGCATCATCTTCATTGGCGAAGGAGATTTCCGAACGACGCGTGACTATTTCGACAAGATATTTTTCATCAGAGAGTCACTACGCTCAATCAAACACACAAATATCATCATCTGTTCTCCTACATTCAAATACAACAGCGGATCGTTGATATATAACTGGCGTGTAGAAAATTTCAACAATCTACTCTACATGGACATATTAACTCACGAGCATGCGTACTTCCTTGATTCCAATAGAAACCTTATGAAATCTTATGACTATAAAATGTTTCACAGAGGAACTGGATCCATAAACAATTTTGGGATGGTAACAATTTTTAAAGACGTTTTAAATTACATTCAAGATATTGTTCAATCAAATATGACTACCGAAGACACTTGTATTAATAATATCAACTTAGAGAATAATGAAAGTGATCAGTTTTTTCTTTGTAAATAGTATGCACATAATGCACCAAAATATAGCTGGCTTAATAAATAAAACTGATATTCTAACTATATATATTCAGGAACTTTCAAAAAAGCAAACTGAAATTGATATATTATGTATCACGGAACATTTTATCATGAATGGCCAAGAAAAATTGTTATTTATTCCAAATTATAAACTAGCGGCATGCTATGCTCGCTCAACTAAACGAGGCGGTGCGTGCATCCTTGTAAAAAATAACATTATTTATAAAGAACTAAAAAACATTGCTGTACGATCTCTATCAGGCATTATCGAATGTTGCGGTATTGAATTACCGCTGCATAAAATAATTATTATTTTTATATACCGCCCTCCTAAAGCGTGTAATCTTAATTCATTTTACGAAAGTCTAGATAAAATATTAAAAGAAATATGCTCTAAGCCTCAAACAAAAATAATACTATGCGGGGATTTTAATATTGACGTTCTCAAAAGAAACAAAACTACGCTAGATTTTGAATACTTTTTACTGAACTACAATCTTAAATTAGCAATAAATCAACCTACTCGACCCAGCAGCAAAACCTGCTTAGACAATTTTGCCCACAATTTTAAACAAAAATGTAGTAATGATGTTATTGATTATGGCTTATCTGATCACACTGCACAAATATTAAAAATAAAAGTTAATAAAACGTATAAACTAAACTATTGGCGTATTAAGCAGCGTGAAATATCAAAACAAAATTTATTTAAATTTGGAAATTACCTCAAACAATTGACATTCTCACAAATATATGACAAGACAGATCCAAATGAAGCATATGATGAATTTATAGAATTATTTAGATTATTATACGATTTATGTTTTCCCGTTAAATTAATTACCATAAAATGCAAAAAACAGACTAAATGGATTTCGAGGGGAATACGTATACTATGTAGTAAGAAACAAAGAGATTTGCTTTGGAAATATCGATTAAAACCAACAAGTGTGAATAAAGCTGCTTTTAAATCGTACTCGTGCCGATTAAAGAAAATAATCAAACTAACACAAAAATCTCAAAATAACCACTTAATACAAAATTCCAGCAATAAATCCAAAGCAGCATGGCGCTTAATAAACAATACAAAAACAATTCCTGAGCCAATACTACAAATACAAATCTCTGGTAACATTATTAAACACCCAAAAGAAATAGCTACGGCGTTTAACGATTTCTTTATTGACCAAATTTCCAGTGGATCCACTTCAACATTACATAAAACTAACTAACTACCCTTAACTCATAGCAACAATTCCCTTTTCATGCCACCAGTTGTCCCACAAGATATAATACGAATAATAAAATCCCTTCGCAGCACAAACAGCACGGGGTACGATGAAATTAGAACTAACGTAATAAAATCAGTATGTAGCGTCATAGCAACACCACTCTGCCACATAACTAACTTATGTCTTAGCACTGGTATCTTTCCCAAAGGCCTCAAAACCACCATCATAAAGCCACTCCATAAAAAGGATTGTAAAGAACAAATGCAAAATTATAGACCCATTGCCTTGATACCTGTTTTGATACCTGTTAAAAGGTGATTTATGAAATACTTAATTCATATTTGACCAAATTTAATATATTATGTGACGAACAAATGGGATTCCGTAAAAATAGAAGCATCAATATGGCAATATATAATCTTATCAATCATATAACTACTAATGTTGACAATAAAACACCAATAAGTGCCCTATTTACTGATATGACTAAAGCGTTTGACTATGTAGATCATAAGACTCTAATTGATAAACTAAACGCTTACGGTATAAGGGGAAATGCTCTGGAACTATTAAAATCTTATTTAAGTGACCGAAATCAATGTACAGAAATAACTAGAGTCAATTTAAATACGAAACGGGAAATAAAATACCTATCAAACTGTAGGAAACTTCACTATGGGGTACCACAGGGCAGTGTGCCACCATTATTTCTTATATACATTAATGACTTGCCACGACAAATAGAGCATCCAATGGTCCTCTTCGCTGATGACAGTACAGCAATAATTAAATGTTCCAATAATCAGAGTTATGAAGAAGATGTAAATAACACCCTTAAAAATATTATTGATTGGCTTGACAGAAATAACTTGGTTATTAATATACAAAAAACTAAGTTATTGCATTTCTACCAAAGGTTAAAACCCAACCATTTAAATGTTGCATATAACGGACAAAGTGTAGAAGAGGTAAAACTAACAAGATTTCTTGGCATTCTTGTTGATAGCCAACTTACGTGGAGGATGCAGGCAGACAACATATGTGCGAGATTAAGTAAATCTGCTTATGCTCTTTTCATCTTGGCAAAGAAAGTTAATATACAAACAGTACTTATAGCATACCATGGCATTGTTTCCTCAGTATTGAGATTTGGCATAGTTTTTTGGGGCAACTGTGCTGAAAGAGAAACTATATTTAAAACACAAAAAAGATGTTTACGATGTATGGTAGGCCTAAGAACTACTGATAGCTGTGTGCCTGTTTTCAAATCATTAAAAATCTTGACTTTTCCATACCTATATATATTTGAAGTAGCAGTGTTTGTTAAATGTAACATGAACCTGTTTCCTGCGATAACAGATATTAGAAAACGGACCAACCAACTTAGATCTCAATACAAAACCATGTTGTGTACTAGTAAACATAAAACAGCACTAGCAAGGAAAAGTATTTTAGGCATGAGTCCGGTTATTTACAATAAAATTCCTGATAGCATTAAGAATGAAAATTTGCACAACTTTAAAGGAAAATTAAAGAATTTTTTAATAGAAAATGCTATTATTCAATCACCGATTATTTGAATGACATGCCGTTATAAAATTCCTGACATTTCACAAATAACAATTGATCTTCCTTATTGACATTTAATTTTAATTTATGACATCATTCACTTTCTTTAACATTCTTTAATTGCTGACAATTTTCATTTTATTACAATAACTGCGGACATGTTTCATATTTTATTTTTTTCCATTATGTACACATAATTTATCTGATTGACATTGTTCTGTGTGATTTAATTATATTTGCATGTAATGCTATTTTTGTACGCCCTAGAGGCAAAACATAGCGCCCTCAATAGATTACCATATAACAACCTATAATTGTACCTATGTTTTACAATAAATAAATGAATTTGAATTTGAAAAAATTTGAATTTGAAATCGAATCATTTAAAAAAATAAATAGCCCAAAATACAAAAAGAGTTTGAATGCGTAACGCGAAAAGAAGTTTTAATGCAGGAATTATACTGCACAATGTAAACTAGGAGTAATTTCCTTTATCCTTGTGTTACAGGCGACACATCAAGGTGAACGTCCATACGTGTGTGGTGAGTGCGGCGCGCGGTTCGCGTACCCGCGCTCACTCGCGTTACACGCTGTATCGCATCGACGACGCGCCGGCAATTCTAAAGGCTACGCCTGTGATCTGTGTGGGAAGGTAATTTTCTTGAATTTATTACTATTTTTAGAACCAATATTTTTGTAGCGCACGAACGCAAGGCCGACGATTTTTATGACATTGTATAAAATAAAGCTTATAAAGATAAAGAAAGCTGCCAGCAAGATCTCCAAGAACTCTGAAACGGATAGTGCGATCTCAGACGAAGATCTTGGAATCAGCAACGTGTAATACAGCATAGCGACACAGACAAGAACCGAGAGAACGTGAGCTAACCTGGCGGCGAAGCTACTAAAAGATGCCCCTCCCATAGATAAATATCACCCGTCTCTCCACAATTCCAATGCTTACTTTAGGATGCATATCCGGCAGGCTCTAATAATCCTTCCATATCCCAAGGGCACGTCTTCCCGACCATTATCGCGCCCCCCGGTCTACTCTCTGATATACAATGGTCTCTGTAGTCTCATGAAACATGAGGTTTCAGAGGCTAGTGTGAATCTTTGGGTTCATTCGAGCAATCGAGTCTGGTACAACCACGCTGGGGTCGGTGCATTTCATTCATTCATTGTATAAAATAAAGCTTATAAAGTGCAATGGAGATCGCACGAGAGAGATCATTCGATGACCCCTGAAAACGCTCGAGAACGAGTGATCATCGTGCGATATATGTATTGTGCAAGTCACTTTCTGTGAATTGCATAATTCGATGTTGCATGTCTGCATCGATTTAAATTTAAATTTTGCACTCTATGCCACTTCCAATAAAGTGTATTATTTAATTGCATTAGTAAATATTCTGCTTTACGCTTGTCTTTAGTCTACTAATTTTATGTTTTATATCTGCACTCTTGATTTCCATGTCAAGTTCGGTTCAAACCAAAAAGTCTCTTCATCATCATCGTTTCAGCGGAAAGACGTCCACTGCTGGACATAGGCCTCCCCCAAAGGGGGGGTTTGCCATAATCGCCACGCTTGGCAGGCGGATTGGCGATCGCAGTATGGTGTTAAAATGCATAGTGAACGTTGGTGCCCATTCTCTAGTAACTTTTCCCTTAGTCGCCTTTTACGACACCCAGGGGAAGGACTTACATTCAACATTTTCTTTACTTTATTATTGTTTTACCTTTCAGGTGCTAAACCATCCATCGTCGGTAGTATACCACAAAGAAGCAGAGCACGCGGGCCAACGATATGTGTGCAACAAATGCGGCAAGTCGTTCAAACATAAACAGCTGCTGCAACGACACCAGCTCGTACACTCGCAAGACAGGCCTTATAATTGTAAGGTAAGCTCGCTTTCTCTGATGAGGCTGAAAACACTATTTACAAAGAATTGCATATTGAAGCCCTGATGACAAGTTGCTATAGTGAAGTCTACCTTCATTGTCAGTGTAAGACTTTCTCCCAACTCAAAGCATTTATTTCAAATAAACCTTTAACAGGCACTTTTGAATTGTCAAGGGGTCAGTCAGTCAGAGAGATGAAGCTAGTTGCCTGTTCCAAAGCGTAGGAGGTTCATATGGAGAAGAACGGGCAAAAAACTCCACGGACACTCTTTTAAATCCAAATATTGTTACATAGTATTGGTTACATCATTTGTGTTGAAATTATACATGTGAGAACAATGTAGAAAGACGTGCACGTTAAAAGCGTCCGTAATAAAAACAAACAAAATACCTAAGTTAAAATAAGCCGTGGCAGCTAAGAAATGGCCAGTCCCTACTGACGGCGCCCGTTTACGAACATGACGCATGGATCAGCATCATTTAGCTCAACCATTTTGACACCCCCCCCCCCCCCGTGACGTCTGAAAGGGGCGCGCGTGGAACACTACGCGCCGCCACCTCGGGTCCAGTGTGATAGGGGGCGGCGGACGTCCCCAAGTCCGACGTCCCTGTACCCATTTAGGGGGGCCGGAAGAGGGCGTTGTCAGCCCTCTGCCGACGCCCAGTGCGCCTGCTGCGGGCCGGGTAAGCGAAAGAGATCTCCCGCAGCCTCCTTCAGCGACATGACTGTTTTGCAGAAGGATACCACCACGTCCCACAAATGTCAGTCTGGAACAACGGTTTAACGTGCCCTCCGAGACATGGAGAGGTATCGATATGTAATGGATGGTCACCCATCCACGAACCGACCGCGGCAAGAGTAGCTTAACCTTCGATTAACCCGTGCGGCTCTTACTAGTTAACCACGAGCCCCTTATAAGTGAAAAAAAAAACAAAATCTAAATGTTTGTAAATGTTCAATGCACAGTTATGCAGCGCATCATTCAAGACGAAGGCGAACCTGCTGAACCACTCGCTGCTCCACACCGGCGTCAAGAAGTTCTCGTGTGAGATATGCAAGCACAAGTTCGCGCACAAGACTAGTCTCACGCTGCATATGAGGTGGCATACTGGTAAGACGCTTAAATATTTTTTTATCACAACTATTCAAAAAGAGCTAGTTTATTCTTCGTAAACAGGGACTAAAATAACTTTTTCTTTCAACTACGTAGTAATGTTATCAATAATCACTACAAAACCAATCACAAAGGACGTATTTTTTGCTTGGAACCAAAACAGTGCAGAAATGTTAATTGAAATCTCATGGTTGCACAGTTTTCATGAATGCAGTTTTTTTTATTTAGATATAAATTTACCACAGAGGTTTAAGTTTTCCATTAATTTTAATATAAAATGTCTGCATTAGAACAAAAAGAGAATATGCCAAACTGTCTATTTATTCTTTAGTTACAAAGTTATCTAATAATTGAAAACCGCCCGTTAGTAAAATGTTTAGTGGCAAACTAACAAATAAAATGCACATTATAGTACAAACATGCATTTTATTCTTTACTTTGGATACGTCATTATGAGTAAAATCTCACGTGAACTGTGATTTGTTTGCAGAAACTACGTTAAAATAACTACATTCTCGAATTTCAGGTCAAAAGCCCTACACCTGCAACGTTTGCGGCAAGAGCTTCAGTCAGAAAGGCAACCTGTCCGAGCATGAGCGGATCCACACCGGAGAAAAGCCCTTCCAATGTTCTCTGTGTCCGCGCAAGTTTACCACGTCCAGCCAACATCGGTTGCATGCGAGGCGACACAACTCTGATAGACCGTTCACTTGCGCGCATTGTGGGAAGAGGTATGAATATTACTGTGATAATAGACCATATTCATTTAGTAAACGACGTCTTAAGAGGTCTATTACATTTCGACCGTGATTTTTGCGTTAAATGGCCATCTTTGGCGTTCTTATTCTGAGATACTGAAAGACTTCCGACAACTTTTACCTATTAAGTGGTGGAGAATAGTTATTATAGTTGTCACAAAATAATAGGCCCGTTTTGACGTTTAACTTGAATCGATTTATCGTGAGTATCGAGTACCGAGTCGTATCGAGTATCGACTAGTTACGTCGCATAGTCAATCGCGACGTAACTAGTGAAATAACCATACTACTCGGTACTCGATACTCACGATAAATCGATTCAAGTTAAACCTCAAAACGGACCTATTATTTTGTGACAACTATATCTATTTGTAAAACGCCAAAATTCCGAAGCAAATTTTTCATAAAACGCGCGACGGCACTTTTTCGAGTTCGTGGATTGAACTACTGGACATTGCAAACGAAATACAGGGTGGATTTTTGAGATGGGGCAGTAAGGGCAGCTACCTTAACCGTTGTATCTACAGGAAAACGGTTTTAAGAGACTGTCCTTAAATTTTTGAGAAATTTTTGAAAAAAATGTACAGTCAGCAGGAAAATGTGCATTTTTCACAAAAACTTTTTTTATGCCATTTTACATATAAAAAATAACAAAAAATTTATAAAACTTTTAATAAACCTAATTACAAATTCAAATTGCTGCATAATGCGATGGGTCAGTTAGCCTAATCTTTTAGAACGCAATTTTGTTATTTTTAAGGGTTTGACTTGGTAAATATTTTTTTAATGTAGATTTATGAGGTCAGTATTTCCTATCAGACTATAACAGTTACTGAGAAGAAATCCCGAGATAAATCTGATCAATCTTTTTGTTGGGCTATCGATTTTAGCCGACCTAAAATACTAAATGAAGTGAAGTTGAAGCTGTGCTGAAGTGGCAATGGGCTGGCCATGTTTGTCGAAGGGCTGGTGGAGCAGACGAGTCCTGGAGTGGAGATCGCGTATCGGCAAGCGTAGTGTGGGACGCCCCCCAGCTAGATGGACGACCTTAAAAAGGTGGCGCAGACAGACTGGACGCGGAAGGCGGAGGACAGGGTGTTGTGGCGCAGCCTGGGAGAGGCCTATGTCCAGCAGTGGACTGCGATAGGCTGAGTTGATTGATTGAAAATACAAAATCGAGCAAGTCCTGTTGCTAGGTCAACGTATCTAGCCTGTATCAGTCGGGTCATTGTGTAATATACACAAAATGTCAATCGACCGCAATGCCGTTCATATTGACAGTTTAGCCACGTTCATTGCGTTATTTACGATGCAGAGCAGACGAATTTTGCAAACCTATCCTAACCTAAATTTTCTTCTATTTCTATTTTTAAAGGTTTTGGCTCCATCGATAACGTTCGATGATTTTGCTAATGTCAAGGTATGAGAAAGTAATGATCGTAAACTGTTACACAACTATTGATCAGTGTTTGTAGTGACATCCCTGGATCCCCATGCTAAAAAAACCGGTCAAGAGCGAGTCGGACTCGCGCACCGAGGGTTCCGTACGTATATATGATGTTCATGATTTCTGAAAAACTGTGCTATTTATAGACATCGTTTTATTTTTCCTGTAATCTTTACATAAACTTCTATCACATAGAATAATTTCAGATTTTTATCTATGTAAACTTCGGAGATAAGGGGAGGGGGGGGGGGTATTTTTTTTTACATTTTGCGTTAAAAGTCGGAAACTATGCTTCCTAAAAAAAATTGAGAATGTGCAAACAGCGCTCTTGCATATGATACCCCCACATGCCTTAGTAGCCCCACTTCAAATTTTTAACACCCCCTTCCAGTCCCTTTTGCAAAAAAGATATATTTTTTTAATTTCTTTCTTGTTTGCAATAGTTGGGCAAACGTCATCTAAAACTAATCTAAATGTCAAGTTGATAGCATTAGTAGTTCTTGAGATATCCAGGTGTAAAACAGACAGACAGACTAACGGCTGAACCCAATAACCTATATATCACCAGTTTTGGCCTACTGGAGATATAAAAATATATCTATCGATGGTTTTAACGTCCCAATCACCACGCTATCTACTGATGGGAGGGTGTATCGCCTACAACAGATATCTCTTTGTATGAAAATGCCCAAGTATGCGTCCCAATATACGATTTGTTTGACAGGACAGTACTACAGATGGCAGATTTGGCTATTCCCCGAATTGCAGGGATAAACGTAAAGTAGCCACGCTAAAATGAACTCTTTAGTACTTGCAATGATCATAGATGTTTTTTTTATTTAAAGTAATATAAAAAAATTGAAATTCAAATATCTCGAAAACGGTGCGCCCTAGGCAAAAAATAACAGAAATTTAAGCCCCCCTCTTACTGCCACCCCCCCCCCCCCCCCGTGCAAGCACCATGCCAACATGAATTTATTACGTTTTTTGCAATTTGCAGGTCAGTAGCAGGTTGTATTTTGATTCGCGGCCATAACAAATATGGCTCTACAGAATTATATCTTAATCCAGTAACTTATTTAGAAGTAAGAAACAAAGAAGTTTTAATATAACCCTAATTACACATGTTGTTTTTTAAAGTGATGTTGGTTGCAATGGAACGCACGGGAGGGCGAAGTAGAGAAACCTACTTATTGTTTTCGTTAGATAGATAGCCTTTATCCATGATTGTGAGACGCCATTCGAGGATAGATATAATTATACTGTCTATCATCAATAGCGATCTGTCTTTAACTGAAAATAAGTTATTGGGTTCGGCCGTTAGTCTCACCATAAGGGTTCCTTTTTACCATTTTGTTACGGAACCCTAAAAAGGACAAAACATTTTTGGTTAGTACATGTAAAACGTCACAAAATAAATGTTAGAACATTCAGTAGGTATTTAATAAATAAATAGACAATAATATAAAATTCATTAGCATTAATAAAATCCAGTTATAGACTGGATTTTGGCTAATGAATTTATAAATGATTTTAACTACAGGGCATGGGCTTAACATGGGATTAATATTTAAGGAAATGTTAATTGGTCGGGGAACATCAGAAGGTAGTCGTAAAGGGGAGTGGTTAAACGAGGACAGGAAAAAAATAAGTGGTCCAGAGTTCCCTCTTCCAGACCGCATTCACACAAGGAAGAGTCCTTCACGCGTATTTTGGCCAAAAAAAACTGATGTGCAAACGAATCCATAATTAGAATCCAATCCGGAGTCTAATTATGACAGAGGTGGCTATTTTATTAGAAAATTTTTGTTTGCTGAACCAACATTTAGATAGAATGAATGGTTGGATAGAGCCATAAACTCGAAATTGAAAGAAAGATTCCTTCAATATTCGAGTTTTTTGTCCAATTATTTATCTCGGGTTTAACAAGACAGCTCAGATCTCGGGGATAACAAGACTGATGAGATTCGATCCCATTCCGAGTAGCCAGCGTGGCAATCGAATCCGCATTATCAACAACTCCACACACACTATGCTTAAGTAGTGGCATCTATACAGGAGTTGTTTTATCTTTAGGATAAGGGGAAAATAATGACGAAAGCGAACAGGCGATTTTATTAAATCCTGTAGGCAGCTAAGAGAATCCGAGAAAATAAGGCTTTTGTTGAATCTATGTGATTCAATTTAAGAGACTGCTTCCAAAAGAGCTATTGGATATATTCCCCTGAGTAAATAGTGCCAAAAGCAGGACTACGAAAATTAAGAATTAAAAATATCTTTATTGTGGGCATATGTTTGTTCCAAGGTCTTAACAATAAATTAAAGTTCCAATATGTCCTGCCTAATATACAATAATTATGTATTGGCATTCAATTTAAAACTATTTTACATGTCAAATTTAGTTATTATAAATGTAAAAACATCAAAATTAATACATGGTAACAAATCAATCAATAATTCAAGAAATCTTGGATTGTGTAGTATGCTTTAACAAATTAAAAAGAATAATTTTGTATTTTGGGATCCACACAGCTGATCCGACATTACTATTATCGGACAACTTCGAAGCATCTGTAAATATCGTCAGCCAATCGTGACAGTAGGAATTTCCTTTAAGACCCCCGGAATTTGATTGACCGTGTGTTACGCAATCAGGGCGCTGGTCGCTGTGCCAGCCAGCCTCGTGCGCGCGGTATGCAGTGTGTGTGCGCAGGTTCGTGTCGCGCGGCTCGTGGGCGGCGCACGTGCGGCGCGAGGGCGGCGGCCGCACGCACCGCTGCGGCGACTGCGGCCGCACGTTCGCCGAGCGCTGGCCGCTGCTCAAGCACCTGCGCAAGCACTCGGGCGAGCGGCCCTTCCGCTGCCCGCACTGTCCCCGCGCCTTCGCCGACTGCTCCAACCTCAATAAGCATAAGAAGGTATGTAATAACTTGTATAATGCATTGACTGCCCCCTTGGTCTAGAGGTCGCAAACGCGCCAGCGGAGCTTTAGGTCTGGAGTTCAATTCCGAGGTCGAGGCGAGCCCGGAATCTGGATTTGTGCCCAGTCAAAGAGCAATACCAAAATAAATTAGGGACTTTTTCGTAACCATTTATTTCACTAATTACAGAATATCACACTATTACGTTATTACATAGTACATTAATACTCTGACTGAAGGAAAACGCAATTGGTTCAATTTCCTCAACAGAATTTAATTCCGAAAAGACCTTTTTATTTTTTTTTCTGTAATTCCAAAATCGTAAGTAATGCAAAATAGCATTCAAAATGTGCATATTAGGTACTTAATTGAAAACTCTGATACATAGCTTAATTTGTTTTAAAACAATTTTTATTTTGGTTCCAGCGCAGTATTTGACTCTGTCACTTTCTTATTGTTTAGCCCAGTTTGCTATGATTTATTTTTTACGTATCACCTTTTAAGATAGATTCTATAGAGAGGCCATCAAAATCAAAAGTCATTTATTCAAACTAGGCTGAGAATCAGCACTTTTCGAACGTGAAAATTACATGAGACAGTCCCCCAAAAACGCCCACCCTTCACCACTTCCTAGTGCTTTAGCTGGGAAGAAGAAGTGGCGCAACAAACTCCCCAGCAGCACAGCTGTCTGTCATCAGAAGTAACGTCATAGAAAAAATTGTGGTCCCATGTCTCAGTGACGCCATCTAGCGTAATATAGCAAAATTCAATAAAAGCTAAGTTTGACACGTTACACTTTTACCGACACCAACCTTTGTTTACGAACCGTCAAATAGTTTGAAAAATCTAAGAAAATTATTTATTTTATCTAAGGTTTCGGTTGACCTTGAACGAGTGTTTCGAGCTCAGAAAAAATGCGTACGCTCAATATGTGGAGCGCACCCACTGGACAGCTGTTGTGTGCCACTATTTAAAAAACTTAAAATACTGCCACTTCCAGCACTATACATTTTTGAAATTTGTATCTTTGTACACCTACACAGACATGAACTTGACTTGTGTATAATGATGTTGTATCCAGACAGACCCAGCCGCAAAGTGCATAAGCTTACATGTTCCTAGGCGTAGAATTAAATGGTTTTCTAATAATGTCTACTGCATGTCCATTGCTGTTTATAACAAATTACCTGAAGGCCAATTCTCGTAATTTAAAACGTTCAAAATCTAGTCGCAATCTCGTCTTGGCGACAAACAAACGTCAAAAAATTGTCAAAATGTAGGGAAATAAGAGGTATTTTTGACAGATTGAGACTGAGATCAGACTGTGAACGTTCTTAAAATTAGTAGAATTGCCCCTCTGATGGCTTCAAAACTCTCAGCCTCAGAACATTTAAATGTAAATTATTTAACTTTCTATTAAGCAAATGTTACTACTCGACTGAACATTGTATGAATGAAAAATGTACCTAAATACTTAGGTCATACTGAAAGTTTCTAGATTCTGATAAATAAGACCAGATATTAGACTTATGATACATTTATTGTTTTTCAAAGTATATAAATTTAATTTCCTTCCCTCACAATTTATAGATTTTTGAATTCGCTGGAACCATTGTAAAAAGCAGTTGGGCCAGTCTTCCTTAGGGACCTAGTGCTCGTAAAACGTGTGCCTCTAAGTTTGGCTTTAATTTTATGAAACAAAAAGAAGTCGTAAGGTGCGAGGTCTGGGCAGTTCAATATTTGCCTTAAATACACTTCCGTTTCCTTAGCGGGATGTGAGGACACGTTATCGTGGTGAAAGCGGACATTGCTTTGAGGACGCTTTTCGCGAACTTTTTCTAAGACTGGGGAAACAAGTGTTGACATACCAATCTACGGTCACTATCCTTTGGTCTTCAAGCGACACTGTTGTGTAATGATTTATTGAAAAAAGAAGCATCCATTTGCTTACCAATACTTTTCTTAACTTTCGTCGGCTAATCCTCAAGAAGAAAGACGTATTCTGCCGACTGGCTTTTTCTTTCCAGTTCAAAGCAGTACACCCAGGTTTCGTCACCTGTCACGATATTATAGACAACCAATGACTGTCGTCCATTAAACTTTTTTATCATTTTACGGCACCACTCGACACGCAGGTCTCGGACTCGGTTCCGATCTTCCGTTAAATCATGCGGTATCCATCGAGTGCAAAGCTTCCGAACCTTCAGATGCACATGCATGTTTTGCATTTGGCTCATTCCAATGCCTGATACAGTACGAATTTGCTGACAAGTAATTATTTTGTCAGTTTCAATCAGTTGTCGTACAGTATCAATATTGGATTCTGTAACCGCCGTCGCCGGCCGACCTTCACGTACATCGTCATAGAGATGATCACGTCCTCGTCTAAATTGTCTGAACCACGAATACACAGAGCTGCGACATGGGGCTTCATGCCAATAGAAGTCTCTGGCAACTCTCTTGTTGATTTAAGTCACAGCGAAAATCGTAAAAAATCATTAAGCGAAAATTTTCGAGAGTTAAATTCTTTGTAATAGCGACACACCATTTTCTAAAAGACGCCACAATGAAAAAACAAATGATAGTCTCGCAAATTAAAAAGTAACTTAAATGGTCCCAGATAGTTCCATTTTCGAATTCCGCAACTGCTTTTTTATTTTTTTTTATTGTAAGTGGCCAATTCCAGAAAATTTCAGTATGCCCCACGTATTTGACATGATTGCCTCTAAATCATTTTTATCTCCTTGACCTCATTGCATTTTGACATATAAATGTAGGGAACAGCTGTTTTTTTTTTCGCGATTTCCGTTTTAGTCCCATAGTAAAGTTGCTCATAATTATGAGTACAATGTCCCCTTAAGAGGTTATTGACGTTTTAAAAATAACCCTGTATAATTAATCTGTTTTACAACTATTGTTCAATTTATTTAAATTATTTGTAATTCTAATTCTAATGATTAATAATTTAATTTTAATGTATTAATGACCCATACTTTTACAAACAATATTTTTACGCCGGAAACGGCATAATATTATGATCGTAATACATAATGCACATAACAACTTGTACAATATTCTGACAAATAAATGCATTCTATTCCATTCTGAATAAATTAAAAAATATGAACGAAAATAAACCGCGGATAAGTCTAGTCGTTTTATCGTAAGAGATTTGCAATACCATATTGCATGATTAGGCATATACTTCGAAAATAATTTTCTTTTGGTGGACTCGAATGCGACTTGTCATGCAAGGCGTACAAACTAGCCTGAGCTACTTTTGCCCACTAGGACAAATGTATTGGATTACGATTTTGTTTGCTTTGTCCCGTCTATTGTTAAGTACATAATTTAATGTATTTGTGTCTGGTTAATAGCTATAGGCTCGCCCCCATATTACATCCGAAGTACTGCAGGGTGTTATTTACACCTCTGCCTATCCCTTTGAGGGATGCAGGTGTGACGTTATGTAATAAAACTTATAATATTACTACATTTCCAAAACTCTTTGCACATACATATTAATAATCGTGTATTCCAGTGTAACTTGCACCCCAATATTTAACACAATCGTTTTCTCTCCACAGCAAGTCCACAAACAGATCAGTTTACTGGCGACCGCGAACCAACCCGCTCATACACCCATTCCTCTGAAGATAGAAGAACCAGTCTCCCCTCTGATACCGTTGCAGGAACAGACTGTTTCCCTCCCGGAGACATCTCCCGTCAAGTTAGTAGAGGAAGCGACGCAAGATGAGTTGGAAGAGAGAGTTATATACGTAACGTATGATGTGGATAATGCTGAATCGCCTGCCTTCCATATATTGGACCCTGAACAGGTGAGCGAAAAACTCATAAACATGACGCATTTTGTAACCATCAAAGGCATAGTTAAAAAACCGGTCAAGAGCGAGTCGGACTCGCGCACCGAGGGTTCCGTACGAATATATGATGTTGATGGTTTCTGAAAAACTGTGCTATGCAGAAACATCGTTTTATTTTTCCTGTAATCTTTACATAAGTTTCTGTCATATAGAATAATTTCAGATTTTTATTTCTTCAAACTTCGGAGATAAGGGGGGGAAAACGGTATTTTTTTTACATTTTTCATTAAGTCGGAATCTACGATGAATAAAAAAAAAAAATTGAGAATGTGCAAACAGCGATCTTTCATAATGATACCCCACATGCCCTAGTAGCCCCACTTCAAAATTTTAAGTTTCAGTCCTTTTTGCAAAAATATTTTTTTTTTAATTTCTTTCTTCATCATCAACTAAAACTATTCTAAATTTCAAGTTGATAGCATTAGCAGTTCTTGAGATATCCAGGTGTGACAGACAGACAGACTTAGTCTCACCATAAGGGTTCCTTTTTACCATTTTGGTACGGAACCCTAAAAAAGGTTGTTTGATTGAATTACATCGTAAATTAGTTACTTCGCAGGTTATAAACAACAGCTTCGCAGTAAGGGCTGTTTTAATATCTTGATTATCTATAACACTTACAACCTCAAGGGTATTTGTTATACTTTAGCATTTAAACTTGTTTTCGTACGGGTTATACCGATGATGCTCCGAGAATCGCGCCTCTCCTATTTGTATGCCATTTTAGCCTCGATTTATTTTCAAATATAAGATAACAATAGCTCTAACAGAGTTGAATAATAAAAATACTCTTTCCAATTCCAGGCAGCAACTCTAGAAGACAATAAGGTGCTAACAACATGCGAGCTATATTCGGGCCCTTCCCTCCTCGTCCCGCAGCCCGAATACGAGCAACTCGAGCTAGAACACGAGCAATTAGAGCTGGAACATGAGCAACTCGAGCAGGAAGAACTGGAGCAGCTGCCTGAAGAGCTTGTGTTGGAAGGACATGACCAAAATATGCCTGTAAGTTACATTAGATGCTGCTTACTACACATTAATATCAGTTTAGCTTATTGCTATCAACTGCTGATTATTTTCATTACCAATTCAAATACTTATACCTAACATTTCTCAGTATCAGAATAGTTATCCATTTATTAAGGCAATAATGTTTCTAAGGTACATTAAAGGAAATAATTAATTGCAATACGTCAATGTATATGTTTCTAGGTCACGGATGAGCAGGGTAATCCACTACACTTCACCATGCAGGATGGCACACGACTCGCCATCACTTCAGCCGATGGAAAGTCTTTACAAGTAAGTTAAGGCGATATCAATGATGTTCATTAAAAAGCAATAATATTTGGAATGCGAACGATGATATTTATTACGTTTAATGTTGTTCCAGGTGATAACACATGATGGTCAAACCATACCTGTTGAGATTAACGGATACGCAGATGAGGAGGTAAATGTTCTTTTTAACTAAAGCATTCTTAGATAAATCGTCAATATTGACCAGAGTAACCGCAGGTGACTGCTAAAAATCTATGTCTTCAATCCTTGACGAATCGAATACAGTATTATATCATAAAGTTGATACCTCTTTCTAAAGGCATGAGGAACAGGGTGTAAAGTTCACTCATCCTCTATAGAAAAGGGAGGATCCTCCGACCAGACGGGTGTTGTGTCTGGTGGGCAACTGCCCGACGATTGATGTCGGGATGTTGTATATATGCAGTCGCGGGGTAAACTCTGCTTGCGCGATGCAGGATTTTTCGTGACGTCAGTGTGACGCGTAGTTTGTATGTGGCGATGTTGATGCCGCTTCACCTCTATGTCGTTGATGGATTGTCGAATCCGCTGTTTTACAAAACAGCTCCACCTTGTAAAGCAGCTGAACGACGTTTACCGGTTTTTCATTATTACTGAAGATTATATAGACTAAAGCTCATATGTATATATGTCGCAGGTTTTTCATGAAATTAGGTTTTTGATGAAAAACCGGAAGATGACACATTTTAAACTCAATTTCGTCATAAACCTGTAACAATCCAGACTAGTTCATGTTTATTGTTAGTTTGGGTTTATGATAAAGTTCTTTTCAAAACACGGGTTTGTTTTGTTTTATGAGTATGGCAAATAAAACAATCCATCATCATTTGCAACTTAGTAGAAAGAAAACAATTATTTATTCATCAAAATTTTAGATCCATGATCCAATCAATATTCTCCTCCTTCAATCCAATTATGAAATGAAATGTTTCAATTTCACGTACCTATATTAATCTGATTTTGATAAGCCGCAAAAATTAAATTTCGTAACTATTAAATACGACTAAACCGAGTCAAAATGAAAAAAGAACAAAAATGAAATAAAGAAATGTTTACCACGTGATTGCTTTTTTATTTTGCTAGTATGCTTCATTTATTATGACAGTTTGTTGACTTGTGACATCTAGAGTTGCATAAAACATTATTTTTTTTGCATGCACATCGATTAGTCTTGCAGCGCAGTTTAGATTTTTCGCACGAGCTTTTTCTTAAAACCTTGGCCTCCAAATAAAGACATCTTTTAAGCAATTTCACGCAAACTCAGTTCATTAGTCGATACAGGTTCGTTAAAGGCAGTAGTTGATATTTGAATAGAGTTTCGAGGCAGCCAGTCTTTTAGAACCCCAGCTGAAGTACCAATTTTGAATAAATCGTTCTTCTTATCAATTACCTTTCCTATAATGCTACTTGCATCCAGTGGCCCTCTATCTATTTTCGGCACATCAACTAAAATTGTAGCACCCTTTCTACTTAATTTCAAATGATGATGGATTGTTCTATTTATTTAATTTAAATTGATTTATTTGTCATAAAACAAAGCAAACCCGTGATTTTGACAAGAATTTTATCATAAAACCAAACTAGTTCAGGTTTTTGATCAACAACCTGAACTAGTCTGGATTGTTACAGGCTTATGTCGAAATTGAGTTTAAAATGTGTCATCTTCCGGTTTTTCATCAAAAACCTAATTTCATGAAAAACCTGCGACATATATATGTATCTGTATCAGTGAATAATAAAAGGAGTTAACAGCAAGTCATTTCAATCAAGCTATCAGCGATTACTCGTATATAGTCCACCGAAAAAAATTCAAGAAGTAAACAGACATAAAAAAATAACCAAGTAATTTCCTTTGTTTCCAGGAGGTGGATAATCCCGACACAATAGTTCACCAGCTGAACTTACAGAAGAGCGTCGACTCCAACGCGTCGTCGCCTGTAACTCACTACTTCACCATTGTTTAAATAATGTATTGTTTACAACGCGCTGTATTCGTTTGTATAGAAGAAATAGTTACCATAATAATATAATTAAGCTAAGCACCATGATTTTATGGCAATGTTTTGATAATTTTGTTGCGAGTTGCTGATGACTCGCAACTGCTAGGTACACGACCACGGCTACTCTGAGGGCCAAATATAGTGGTTGCAATCGTCTTAATTAAAATAAGTATTTATTTAATTTTGTATTGAATTAAAATACTAACCTTTAGAGATTTTTAATGTTGTGTGATTCTTCGCGTATTTCTTCTACGTGATCTTGAATTTAGTTTCTCAAACAATGCTTGTAATTTATCAGGATCAATTAGTATCTTGTTAAATTATACTTCTGTCTGTATGTCTGCCTGTCTAAATCACAAGCACTGTCCAAAATATATTTTAAATTTAACTAACCTCTATTAAAAATAATATTTATAATTTATTGATATAAGTTTCTAACTTCCTATTTTGTCGCAATGTTGATTGATGGATCTCTTATTAGATATTATTAATTGTAATTATAATTATTTAATTAACTAATGGGAATACACCGCTTTTATGTTTTCGGAAATGCCGTCGCCATTGTAACACTAGTACAATAAATAATTTAGTCACAATTTTTTGGCCAATAGTTTTAGACAGTATTATTGTAATTCAATTTATTAAAATGATAATTGTTATGTAAATATGAATTAAAGTTAATTTTATATGATTATAAATATAGTTTTTTTTATAATACAAATTTTGATATGAAAGAAAAAGGAGTAAAAGTTAAGTAAAAATCGTTTATTTCAACATTAAAATTACAATATTGAGTTAACGTTGGTCCCAAACTAGGCACAGCCTGTATCTAGGGCACCATTTTATAAAAAAACATTTTGGTTATCTATACTCTTAATATTATAAAGAGAAAGTTTGTGAGGTTGTAGGGGTATCTCTGGATCTACTGAACCGATTTTGAAAATTCTTTCACTAATGGGAAGCTAACGCACTCGCGACCGATAAACTGGAATCACTTCATCGCGCGTTGCTCAAGACAATTTCTTTGCAATGAGCTGTGGATTGTGGTATATCGCCTGAAAGGTAATTTTGTTAGCTTTCAAGTGGTATCTAAAAGAAAAGTGTCTAGCTAAATTTAGAGAATAATTGCAATAGGTCGAAGTTGTGGACGTCTAAATGAAATGAATAGGAAGTATTATTAAAAGATAATTTTTTTATTTACAATTCAATTCTCAATTCTTTATTGCATTCCTTATGTATTAATACGAGTAGATGGTATAAAAAAGTAAAAGATCAATATGGACCCTGTCGGGCACAGCAAACATTAGGAGAGAGGAAGAGGGCTAAGTAACAATAAAATTCAAGCAATTCATTATTATTATAAATTATTAATATGTGATTAGTTGGGTGCATAATTATGTGTAGGTGTATATATATATATATATATTATTAGGTTTGTAAGTATATTAGTTATTTTTGTTTATCTATTGCTAATAATGTAGGTAATTTTTATGACATTATTATTATTAGTTTCATTTATTACTTAAACATACATATTGATTATATTTTTAAATATTTTTTATAAAAAACATTAAAAAAGAAAAACATTTAAAAATACAAAAAACAGTAGTCCATCGGCATCAGGAACAAGGTCCAAGCTGCCGGTGGTTAGGGCTCTAGAGAGAGGAACCTCCTCACTATGCGTGCCGTGTCGAGGAGTACTGCTTTCTGAATCAAGCCCTTGACCCAGCCGCGTAATGAGAGCCTCCTGAGGTGTTGGTCGAGGCTCTTCGCTATTAGGCCATTGACCGTAATGATTATCGGTACAATGATTGCAGAGTCCACATCCCACATGTCGACAACCTCGTGTGCTAAGTCAAGATACTTTATCTTTTTATCATTCTCAGCTTTCACGAGATTCTCGTCATGAGGGACAGCGATATCAACAATCATTGCACGGCGCTCTCGTCGATCTATCACCACAATATCAGGTTTATTGGCTACAATAGTCCTGTCAGTGATGATAGATCGATCCCAGTACAATGTGGCATGCCCATTCTCGAGAACTGGGTCGGGCACATACCTGTAGTATGGTACTTCGATTTCCACAAGGTTGTACTGCAAGGCAAGTTGCTGGTGGATAATCCTAGCCACTAGATTGTGTCTGTGCAAGTACTCACCGTTAGCAAGACGAGAACAACCGGAAACAATATGTCGGATTGATTCACCGGGACGGTGGCATGCCCGACAGATGTCAACCGTACCGTCCTTAACAATGTATTTCCGATAATTATTCGTCATAATAACTTCATCCATAATTGCACAGACAAAACCTTCGGTTTCCCCGAAGAGGTCGCCGAAACGTAGCCAGGATACAGACGCCAAAAAGTCTACATCAGGCCCATGGAGGGCCCGGAAAAAGCGTCCGTGAAGCTCTTTGCCTTGCCATACTTCCTGACGATCGTTGGTATCAAGTACTGCAGGTTTGCGCCAGTTCTCTTTCGCCAAGGAGAGTGGGGTAAGGCCCTTGTCCACTGCGACCACATCTCGATGCATCTCCACGTCAGTTTGAAGAAAATATTCTCTGAGACTGCAAATCTCGCGGTTGTGGAGGGTTTTAGCATTTAAGAAGCCGCGACCCCCACACTTCCGCGAGAGGTACAGTCTCATTACTGATGACCGTGGGTGATGCATCCGATATGCCGTCAGCAATGTACGGACCTTCCTATCCAGAGCGTCAAGTTCCGTCTGAGTCCATTTGAGTATGCCGAAAGAATACATTAAAACCGGCATGACCCAACCGTTGAAGGCACGCACCTTGTTTCCGCCTGATAAAAGACTATTTAACACTTTATTCAGGCGGCCAAAGAAGCGCTCCCTCAACGATTGCTTCATATCGGCAGTATTGATGCCTAATGCTTCCGACATACCCAAATACTTGTAGGTTTCGGTTGAAGAGAGGGATCTAAGGTGTATGGAATCCGAGAGTTGGATTCCCACGGATTCCGTAATCCCCCCTCTCTTTACATGCATGACCGCACATTTGTCCACACCAAATTCCATCCTGATGGCGCTACTGAACGTTTCTGTTACTCTCAGTAGCTCCATCAGTCGCAAATTGTTGGGGGCAAAGAGTTTCAAGTCATCCATGTAAAGGAGGTGAGATATCACCTGACCACCTCTTTTCAACCGATAGCCTAGACCTGAATCCTCTAGCAATGTGCTAAGAGGATTCAAGGCTAAGCAAAACCAAAGTGGACTCAAACTATCGCCCTGAAATATTCCCCGCTCAATCCTGATCGGTTCATCGGTCCCCTGGATCCGTCGACATCCTGGATAGAGAAGGACCGTCCTCCATTGCCTCATACACGACATCAAGAAGGTGCGTAGAGTTGCGTCTATCTTGTACAACTCTAGCACCCTAATGAGCCATGTATGTGGCACCGAGTCATAGGCCTTCTTATAATCTATCCAACATGTCGACAAATCCTTACGGGATCTACGAACCTGTTGGCTTATGGCCATGTCTATAAGGAGTAGCTCCTTAGTACCACGGGACCTATTCTTACATCCATTCTGAGACACAGACATAATTGAGTTACAATCAATGTGATGTGCAATTTTAGCTCTAAGAATGGATGTAAGGACTTTATAGACCGTTGGCAAACATGTGATTGGTCTATAGTTTTTAGGTTCCGCAGTACTACCTGATTTATGGAGCAGGTGGGTAACTCCTGTCGTAAAGAACAGTGGAAGCGACCCAGTCTCTAAAGATGATTGGAATTGCGAGGCTAAACAGGCGTGTGACATTTGTAGCCATTTAATCCAAAAATTGTGCAGTCCGTCCGGTCCTGGAGATTTCCAGTTAGGCAACGGACGGACTGCACGGGCCACATCCAGAGGACTAATTGTAATAGCCTCCATGTCTGGTATTGAATCACACGTCTGTTCAACAACTCGCATCCAATCACCTTCAGTGTGACTAACGGGCACCGACCAAATGCTTCGCCAAAAAGCACTCATGGCTTCTTTATCCGGCAGACGTACGTCAGTCACACCTTGAGTGGGAATGGGCCGCTCCCATGCTCTGTATACCCACCTTTCATCGCTCTGGAACATGCGGTTCTGAGTGTACCGATCCACTCTTCGCTTATACCGACGGATACGGTTTGCCCATGCATAAACTTTCTGCTTCAGGAAGTCGATGCGCTCTGTGACACGGGATACATATTCTAGAGGACTAATACTAGTTCCCGAGAACGCCCGCCTCACAAAGCGCATCACCCTTGGGCGTGTATTGCCCTCCCTGAAGCAGATAAGCTTCCCGATGAGTACCCTGGCCTCATTAATACGACGCTCAATCCTGCACTGCCAGGCTGGTGCGGCGGGTTTCGGTTGTACAGCTTGGTCAGTATTTGGAAATTTGACACGAGCTATACGACATGCCGCAACAGCCGTACAATACAAGATTGAGTGTGTATCGCAAAGGTCTGCGCTACTTTCAATGAAATTTGGTAACTGCGCATCCAGGGCACACACCAGTGCTCTGTTTTTTTTATTCATGGGCAAACGTGGTAGCCGTGGTCTAAGGTCAGGTAATGTGAACCGGTACTCACGGATTGCATCCTCCAGTACGCTCCTTAATTCCACATTGCATAGGTTATCTGCAGATATAGCTCTGGTGTCCTCCTCCACAGCATGCTGATTTTCCCGCAGTGGAACTTCAGCAGGCGCATGCACGACATTCTGGGATGGGGGAGGGTTACTAGCAGAGCTACTCTGCATTTCCGAGCGTAGCCGATCAAGTGTAGCGTCATCCAATCTATGATTGTGTTGAATGACGCGCACTTGATCCGACAATCGTTGGGCCGTGACGTAGATGGCTGGTTCAAGTACCTGAAACAGAGAGAGCATCCGACCCCGGTACGCTGTAAGATTAATTCCTCCCTCTGTAGCCCCATAATATGCGCGCATCACATTTTCATTCATGGACTGGGTCCATCGTATGCGCGACACATTTCCACCGGCAGCGGGGACCCTGTTCGGGGCCTGATTGCCTCGAGGTCCCAAGCTCGCTGGTGGCCGGCCTCTCCCCTGCCGACGTACAGGTGTTGGCGACGTCGGCGGGGAAAAATACTCATCGCTCGAGCTCGACGCAACTACCACGGCCGGTGTCGTCACAGCGCTCACGGTGGGGCTGGGTACCGGCGGCGGCGAGGCGGAGCTGAGCGAAGAGTCCGGAGGTGGTGGGCGTGCTCGTCGTTTAGCTGCTCTCGTCAACATTTTTCCGTTTTCTTAATCCTTGTTTTATCGGAGGTGACATGACAGATGTCACCTCGGCAGTTTTTGATGAAAGTCTAGATAATGGTTCATTTTGCTATTTTTTCATGTTGTGGTTATTTTGGGGGTGAAGGTAGAGTGAAGGTAGTGTAGAGTTCCAAATAAAATAAAATAAACTGCGTCTAAAATTAAAAGAACTGAAAATAATATGAAAACGAAATTTGTGACTTTCGTTACGTTATTATTAGTTATTATTATTAGAAGTATGTTCATTATTATTTATGTATTCATATTTTTATTTATGTAATTTACCCCTTAATAAACCCCCCCCCCTGGCCTAAACGGTTTTTCATTGACCGAATGAGTTTCCTGATGGAATCCCGTGGGATTTCCTGCCACTCTTCGACTAAAGCAATTTTCAGGTATTTTATTGACGCCGGAGCTGGACATCTTACTCGTATCCGCCTTTTCAGCTCGTCCCATATATGTTCCAATCGGATTTAAGTCAGGGCTGAGGGCATGGCCAGTCTAGTGTGGGAATCACGACTTCTACAAGGTACTGTCTAGTCACTGCCGCGGTGTGGCCGCGGGCATTATCGTGCATTAGCAGGAAATCTTCGCCAATAAACCCGGCGTAGGCGAGCACATGGCCTAGCAGAATGTCGTTGATGTATCTTTCTGCGGTTAGCCCCTCTCCCCGACCTCCACCAGGTACGAATATCTACTCCCTTTTTGCTTCAATAGATATCCGCCCACATCATACAGGACCCACCCCCGTATGCCACTGTTTCCGCAAAACAGCATTGAGCGAATCCCCCGGTCTCCTATAGACTCTCTGTCGATGGTCGCTATCATGCAGGCACATCCTGGGTTCGTGCGAGAACAGGACTCGCCTCCATTGCTCGATATCCCAATCCAAGTGATCGCGAGCAAACTGAAGCCTGGCTTGTCGGTGGGCTGGAGACAATTTAGGTCATGTGGCTGGCCTTTTCGGGGTCAAGTTCGCTTCTTGAGTCTTCGTCTCACTGTCAGTTGTAGTTTTCGGAGAGAAGAGGTGACAATAAATATACATCGCTGTCGTCCAGATCCTGGGCTCCGGACTAAGTTTCCAGACTCCCTGAACCTCTTGTATACCTTCGAGCCACAAGACTGGCTCAAATGAAGCTGTCGAGCGATAGTACGCTGAGACAATCCTTGGTGAATTTGAGCGGCTTCCATTTTCTTTTCGGTGGTTTCCATTTTCTTTTAGCTTCAGTACCTATTCCCAGTGACTGGACTGATGATCAAGTGACAATAAATATACATCACTGTCGTCCAGATCCTGGTCGCCGGACTAAGTTTCCAGTCTCCCTGAACTTAAACTGGCATTTAAATCAGTTCTTTTCGAAATATTTAATTGAATTTTAGATATAAACATAAAACTGTAAACATGTACCCTCTTATTACAAAACATGGTTTATCTTCAGGCCCAGGTTTAAAACATGGAGTCATTATTGAATTTCGAACTTTATTCCGACTATGGTAAGGTTCCTAAACACAAAAGTGACAACTTAGTACCGAACTAAGTTTTCAGTTTTGTATAAAGAACGGTATTTCAATCACAGTTACGTTTTTATTACAAAAACTGACTCCATGGTTTAAGCCATGTCATAATATAAATCTTGTTTTGTAATAATGCGGATTCAGTTTACACACCCCAAGAAGTGCTGCCTCTCTATATAGAGTCTGTGTCAGTGACTCATTCAGTAGAGTAACGGGTTTGAATAGCATGAAATGCCATCCATGTAAATTGCGAATAAAGTCGGGCCCAGCAGACTACCCTGCAGTACACCAAAAGAAACACTTAAATCATCGCTCATCAGATTTTCGACTCATAACACAGTGCCGGCGATCAGTTAGGTAGCTGCGGAACCAGTTCAAGTCAATTAGATTATTTTATTTAAAAAAAACTTAATTTTTTTTTGTTACCTGTTTTTGCATCATTCTCTGTACAAATAAGGTTGCTGCTGTCAGAGGTAAAATTATGTTTTTTTATTCCGACCAACGAGAGAATGCGTTTCTGAAACCTGTCAGTTGTGCAAGATTAGGAACGAATAAAGTTCAAACTCGTAAAACACATCCGTTTGTATGTCAAGAACGCGTTCACTCGGCGGCCGCACTGTGCAAGGACTGCAAAGTGACGGCACACAGGGAGAAATAGAAAAAAAAAAAGACAAGTGTTACGCCGACCCCAAAAAACATGAGACAGAGCAGCAAGATGAAGATACTGTAGGAATTTCATCAAAGTTAGCGCCGTCACTTGTGTTACAAATTATTTTTTGTTTTTGGAAATAAAACAACCAATTAATATGAAATTCAATATTATTTCGTTATGGTTTTAAGTAATACAATATATTTGCATACCATATACTATCGGTAGTATATTATTGATGACCAATCATTAAACAATGAAAAATGATATTCATCAATTCTCCTTTAACATTCGTTTAATAAATAGCTGTATACAAAAAAAACAATTATTTACAGGATAAGGCAGTAATTACCACGTAAAATGTGCCTCGTCTTACTTTTAGCTATACAAGCAGTAAAAAAATGGGAATTTAATTAACATTGAATGGGGTCAGTTAAAACAAATCTTAGCTCCAGTCAACTTGAACATAATCACTAACGAGTTAAATATTACAACGAATAAGCGACATTATTAGTTTGTGAACTTGTTACTTTATGTGTGAGGGAGGAGACAGTTCTACTAAAACAAAATTAATGTATCTAAATTATCGTCCGTAATCTGACATTTGGCTGTTCTATTTTTGAGACAATTTAATCAATTTGGAACGTATCGACCATCTCACT
This sequence comes from Tiliacea aurago, assembly GCA_948098905.1. Lineage (NCBI taxonomy): Eukaryota > Metazoa > Arthropoda > Insecta > Lepidoptera > Noctuidae > Tiliacea > Tiliacea aurago. The sequence continues at coordinate 24,711,984 of OX402581.1, read as the reverse complement.
AATACATATGGCAAACTTTGCGAATATACACTGAGTAACACATCTGGAACTAACGCAGCATACATACGTTACGCGGAAGCGATCCGCCGACGCGCGTACTGACACGGGCACAGTGGACAGTCGGCCGCCGCTACTAGCTCGACACGGAAACTAATTACAACACAAACACGCGTCCGCGATACATCACTTACGAATACAGAACCGATTGAAGCAAACATAACAAACTCGATTCGAGCCGACAACCTTCCTAACTGTACAATATGACACAGGCACCGCTGGGCCGCGCTCGTCCGACCTCGCGATTACCTACAATTGATTCCTATGACTCGAGACTGATTACAGCTGACGGGCGAGGCCGGACGAGGCGGCCGGTACAGAACACATCGGTCGACAGCACACCTTTACACAAGCAAAATTAACATAATTTTCATGTTCAATAAAACAGCTTCCGCCGAGGAAAACGCACTAACCGACTTTTTAAAATACAATGTAATGGACACTGGCACTATTGCCCTACCATAGCGTTTAACTGAAGAGTAAAAAGGCTTGACTCGACTGCCGCCGGCGACTAGATAATGGATTCTTTAAAATTTAGTGTGACGTCTATATGACAAGCGCCATGTCCTTCTTGCTGGGCAACTGCACCTTCTTGCCCTGCCACAGCGAGTTGTGTATCGTGAACGCGTCGATCGTCACCGTCAGGTGCTTCGTGTGCACTTGCGAGAAGCATTTGCTGCCCGAGTTGTATCTGGAAATAAGCACAAAATCACCGTGAGTTGCATTATTCACGAGTAAAAACTTTTTTTTAAATAATATTTTAATGGAGTGGTTGCTGGGACCTTTTTGCCAAGTCTTTATTTAGTTACAAAACTTGTTTAATATTGATGAAATGAATTATATTCAATGCATGATGATGATATCCCCGCCCGCTCCCCTTGAGTTTCAGTAAAGATGTGGCACTTTACTGAGACCTCACGCGGACTTCTTGAGAGAACTTGAAGTAATGTTGCACTGTTTTGTTTCATTTGCCTACACTAATACACGTTCACGAACACTTAATGGTTAATAATCCACCATTATTACACATTAATATTCGGCTAAACACAAATTTTAGAAAATAAAACAAAACTTCTAAACATGTCACTTCACTTTCCCGCCAAGAATCCCGAGTAAAAACTTGCGTAGCTAGGGGGTGGGTCCGCACCGGGTGGCAGCCAACCGTGAAAAAAAAAAACTATCCAAACTAAATAATTTAAATAAAGGTTAAAATCACGGCAGTAGTATTAACGAAGTTAAAAGGAAAACGAGTGATAGTTGACCATCTTACATTTGCAGTTGGAATGTATGGGAGAACGTGTTTTTAACTACAATGTTAACTTTGTTCTTGAGATAAATTCATCCGAACTACGGAACCCTTCATTGTGTGTGGTTGGACATGCACTTGGCTGGTTTTTATGTTTTGTAAATTAAATTTCTGTACCAACTTCTTCTTTCTACTTCAGACGCCAAACGATCCTTGTACAGTTCGCGTCAAATAACTTTGCCGCTCTGAAGTAGGCTATATATATAATAAAACAGCAGCGCGCATGCGAAGCTAGCAGAGCAAATGCATTGTATTTCTGTCTCAGTCGCTCGTATACGTCCGATGCGTGCTTGTGTTTCGCTCGCACAGTGCGGTAGGCTGTTGATACCAAAAGTGTTACGCGTTGACATTGTTTTTAGTTTGCTGTTTTTTGTTATTTCTTATTGTGTTTGTTATGGTTGTCTTTGCCTTGTTATTGTTACTGGTTGAGTTTTGTGAAAGAAATGCCGAAACGGAACACTATTTTACGCCGTCAGGCGAGACAAGTAATTCATAATGGTAAGTGAACACTTTTACGCGATGGTATCTGCGCGGTCGTTCGGAAAGCCTAGCTTCAGAGCGGCAAAGTTATTTGACGCGAACTGTAGCACTCTAAGCACTACGCACACAATTTCAATGTCAACATGAACTTACTTGAAGAACTTATCGAACATCCTATCATTAACGTGTTTGGGTCCCGTTCCATACAGCTTCGTGACCTGTTCAGTGTCGGGACAGTAGCTGTACAGCGCTCTAAACTGGCAGCCAGCGTCGCGGAACAGTACGAGGAAGTGTTTGCTCTCGGAGCGCGCTATCTCTTCCAGTACGCGACGTTTTGCTTCCGCGTTGACCGCGCCAGGGAACACGCAGTACTCCACCGCGTTTAGCATTATGCCGCGATTTGACTTCGAAGACGGCTGTTTGTAGAGCCGCGGACCTGTAGATTTTGAGAGGTTAATATTTGTGGTACAATATTAATAATTTAACTCTACATTTTATAAGCCTATTGATGTAGGTATGTGTAATTATCAAAAGAATAAAAATATCAATTCAGTCTTTCAAGGTCTAGAAATTTAGATGCATCTGTATAATCATAGTTCTACTGCTGATTTATGGTGCGATATTAATTCTAAACTAGTGTACAACTAATTGTTGTTCTCATAATTATGCTTGCGAAGATGGTTATTTTCAAATACCTATCAATGTAACGCATTTCAATTATAACTAAAGCTATTAGTACACGTAAATCTGAAAGTAACTTCTCTCAGCTATGTTTATTTACAGCTAAATTAGTACAAAACGATTTAAAACTGCACAGTGAATGCACAAAGTTAAGTGCCGTGATTATTATGTGTTAATTTCAAGTCTGGTGTGAAAGCAAGTTCGAAGCGAGACACAATGCAGGTTCGTTAGATCAAATACTGTTCGCAAAACCATGCCTTATAGTAAGATGATTGACAGTTGGCATGACATCGCTGAAATACGGTGTTTCTTCAAATTCTTTAGTGATTATTGTGTCGATCGTTCATAATACTGTGACGACCTTTCTACAATACGTGTTGGTGGCAGACTAGCTACCTAGTAATTGTATAAGGACCTTTGCGTCGACTTCTATCGGAGCTTCCTATGTAAACAAATAATTTGCTGTAGTAAGTGCTATTGGGTTAATTAATTGTGATTCAGTAATAAATAAATATGATTTATATAAAACTTGTGAATTGTATAAGTTTAGTTTGTCGTTCTGAGTTAGTGCTTCGTTTGTTTGTGCATTTATTTGGGTCATTTGTTGTCGACTTTAAAGTAATTAATATTATAATTAATTTCTATTCCGATTGTCTCATTCTCAAATCAATAAATTTTATAGAAATCCAATTAAATGTAAACTAATTCATATCTGCATTGGTGATGCCGAAACAATATTATTTTCAAATCAAAATTCTATTCAAATCCTCGTTTTCAATTGATGTTATTCAATATAAATTTTTTGCTAAATTAATTTCAGAAAGTCATTCAGAATTAATACACTCAATTTTAGATTCTGAATTCAATTTTAATATTATTGAAAATGCCATAAAATTATTCAGGACTTAAATTTTAAGACTAATTAAACTAAAGGCAATAAAGTAATATTTCATAAATCACAAAAAATCGCAGTTCATATTCGTTAAATGCTCACCTGAGTAGTCCATGATGGAGGAGTGCGTGGAGGAGACGTCGGAGGTGTCGTCGCTGGGGTGGTGTCGGCGCTTACCGATGGCGCCGGGCAGCGAGCCGGGCCCCGAGGCGGGCCCCGAGGCGGGCCCCGAGGCGGGCCCCGAGGCGGGCGAGCCCAGCGGGCCGGCCCGCGCGCGCACGCCGGGCGACGCGGCGCGGCGCGGCGGCGTGGCGCGGCCCAGCCCCGAGTCTGGCACACGCCGCACAACGTTACTCATCGCACTTACGAGCTCCCGACCCACACCAGCACCCACATGTATGTTATACCATGACCTAAGCTATCGTTTTAGCGTTGTTACTAATTTTGTTATAAGCTACCCTGTATCCGTCCAAGTAGCCCCGAGCGAGATACCTCTTTATTCAGCTACTTTTCATCATTCTCTTGCCCTTAACATAATTTATTTATTATAATTATTATTATTTATTCAGCTACTTTTATAATGTCTAACAACTAACCAATTTATTGTCACAAAAATACTACCTAAGCCATTTTATTTTATTAATTTATGACTAACAATACTACTATAGAAGTATAAATCCTTCTATAATTTGGCACAAGTTGATTTAATATTCCAAAAGTACCCATCATCATTGACTAGAATATTTAATTATATCACAGAACTACCTAATTTACCAAAATATTACTAATCCTCCAGTTAGCTTATAAATTAAAAGTTTTTATAGACTAGCATAAAATTAAAATTAGTACTTAGAGAAAATTATTCTGTCATTATTTATACTCCTTCCTCTAATTAAAGATTTTGATTTACTAAGCGTAAAATACTGAACGTGTCAAATCTACGTATATAGGGTGTTTTCTACTGCCGCTAAGCAAAACTAAAAAGGCAAAACTAAACAAAAGAAGCGACATTTTGTATTTTACGCATAAATACAACATGATAAACATATAGATACGAATTTTGAAATAAGTAAACTATTCTGTCTAAAGATGTAAACACTTACAACCGTAGATATGTTATTACAATATACTGGGTGTACATTATTGTCCAAAAAAGATTTAAAACTGAACTGAAAACTAAAATGAATAAAAATGATAATGTAATATGCTGATATCAGACTTCCTTCGAAAAATAAATGTGACTTTTCAGCAAGAATTCTCCAGTATTACATACATAAACTCATGCCTTCTTTAGTAATACAAATGTAACATACAATCTCTTTGCTGTAAAAGTATTAAGTTTAGTTCAGAATCAAATGTAAAATAACTACATTCAAGCCTATTTTAGTATGAACACACACCATGTATCATCATAACTATTTTCTATCACAAGATAAGTAGCAATCCAAGAGGTCTCATCTAAACCTATCTAAAAATGAACTTGGATTATTTCATGTAATAGTTTTTTTAACTCATGGTAAAAATAAATAACATGCATTATACGTTTTTCTTACCTTGTCAGTTTACCCAACTTACAGATAAATACTGAAATTAATAGTATTAGCTTGGTATTAAATAATTTCTTAGTCACTTTGAAAGAATAAAATTCAGTAGTAGTCAAGATTTAAGTATATTGAAGAAGGGAGATATTGTAGAAAATCTTAGGACAGATTTAATTGTTAATCATTATAATTAACCACGTTTTCCCTCGATATATTATTTATTGACGTTTAATATTAAAACAAGGTTGTAAAGTGTTTAACCAACGAATAAAGACGATGTCACACCAACACCAAGATATAAAATAAATATAAAGCATGCGGTAACTCGGACCGAGTTACCCGACCATAACCGAATAAGCCTCTATACACGATGGGCGATGATGGAATCACTTCAACAACAAAAATATAAATGACTAAAAATATATATGATATTACTCTGATGTATTTAAGATCTCATCGCCTTAGTGCCAATTTCACCAATCAAACTTAACGCGATCAGCACATCTAAACCGAGTTCAAGAGCTGTCAGTGTCAATATTACAAAGAAAACAATGACACTGACAGCTCTTAAACGTGGTTTAGGTGCTGATCGCGTTCAGTTTCATTGGTGAAATTGGCACTTAGTCGATGGGCTAAAAGTTATGAGATTATAACAAATATTGATGATGAAGTGTGTCCATAGCATGCCATTGTGTACAGGGGTCGTAAATATAATAATTATTATGTATTACTTATATATCGCCGATGACCCAAATGAAATAAATGTGCACAAGACGAAAGAACGCAGACGGACGCGGCGCAATGTGGCGTGGTATTGTGAGTTCTATGTCTGTAGAGGACGACTGATTTTTATATAACAGGGTTCATAATAACAGCAGCTTTTAATTTTAGTATAAAAATGTGAATTTAAAATAAAAAAATCTGATTATATTGATGATTTTACTATACTTACTCAATACTTGTATTGCATTCCACATGTAGATATTCTAATCATCATTATTTATTATTTTCATATCGTAATTTTCCAATTTAATTCATGTTTGAACTACGAAAGTATAAATCAAGGCCTCTCAACCCGCGGGCCACTAAGTGGCCCCTCAACGCATTTGAATTCCCTCGCATAAAGCTATTAGCTGGCGACAGTCTTTTGAGATGAGATTTCAGGACTTCAAACCAGGTCTAAAAATTTTGATTTTGTTTCATATGGACCCATTCTCAATTAGCCAACAATAAAACATATTTACAGACTTGATTTTATTTTCCACTTCAGATTTGTCGCCAAATACTGATACGTTGTTAGCTTAAAAACCTCTTCAAAGGTATCATTGAAGTTTTATGTTAGATAATTCAAACTATGATTAACTTAAAATTTTGTTTAATTTGAATAGCTAGGTATCTACCAAGTTGTGTTTACTAGATGGCCCGCCAGCTTCAAAATTGGTTGGGCAGCCTTGGTATAGATGTTGGGTGTCGAGCCACTGTACGGACACAGAACGTTCCCACAGCGCACATCGCGCGCGCCGGCCGCGCGAGCAACAGAAAGTAAACCCAACGCACCACAAGCGACGGCAACAATATAGACCGCCTGTACCAACGTGAGTCAAGCCTTTATCTCGTGTTTACAAACTCCTCTTACCGCACAAATTCATAAGAGAGCTTGACTTCCGTCCCGCCTTAAAGTTACTCTGGTAACTCGTATATTTAGACCTTCCACGGGAAGACTGAGGTTCCTCATTCACGCGCTCTGAAATGTTTCCTATACATGTCATCTCGCAATTCTCATGCAATGCGAACTCCATTCTGTTATGTCATATGCAGCAGTCGATGTATTGCGACGCGGACGCGCCACGTCAAGCATGCATCGTCACACAAGCGAGCTTCGATCTCTTTACACAATATGGCAAACAAAATTAATGCTATACCGCGATAATAAAAATTGTATCACATCACTTTATGTATTTACAGATTCGGGAACCAATTTAGTAAATGCGCGGAAGGTCTAGAGGGCGTATCGAAAAATTTGGAAAAAAAGCTTTTATGAAAATATTGTACCACTCAAATTGAAATTACAACTACAAAATAAAAATGGCCAAAAGGTATGAAGCATAAATTTTGCAGTTTGGAGTGGTGTCTATAATCTATGCGATGCTGAAATCATACACATATAAAATAAATCGATTATAAATATAAATAATTCAAATCGAAGCGTTCTACTAAAACCAAAATGAAAAGAAGCGCCTTCATACACACTATGGAATATCTGGTCGTGTAGACGACCTCACTGTCGGGAGTTTAATTGTATTTCAAGCAGAAATTATCGGGATATAGCTGTTTGTGATACAACTTCGAAATATTATAGAAACAGCTTTTATTACGATGACATGAAAGTTTCTTGTCACCCTGCGGCACAGTTCCAAGTTTGATAATATTTTGGAGTGGTCCAGCTTAGCTATTCACAAACATTCGATACCGTACGCTTCCGTGCCGAATCGAACATTAATCCATGTTACCAAAGGAGTCTTTTTAACGCTGTTCACAAATCCGAAGCCCGACTTTTTTACAGTTTTAACCCAATAAGCGACTGCTATTCTTCCGACAGCTACGTGCAGTCGGGGACTAGGCAAATCAAGTAACCGAAAATGTATCATTTTCGATTCGGAAGACTGTCGAATGTTTGTGAATAGCTATGCTGGTCAAATTTTCATGTCCTCGATACAACAAACATTGATGGAGTACTATGATTTGTTTTGATACCAATTCTTTTTAAATAGTTACCTCAAATTGACTCGTTTATGTGACAACGTTTAATCGCACAATCATTCCTTCACTCATACTCAATATCAAAACAAATCACGTAAAATACAAAATGCACCGATCCATTCACAAATAACGACGCTAACCAACAAATAATTTCATATTGGTTTGCTTCTGTGACGTCACATCATTATTCATAAACGTGATCGGCTAGCGAAGCGAACGCCTAGTGTTAGTGTGGCGAGCGAGCGAGAGGGAGCTAGTTCCCTGCAAGTAGCGTGGCGCGTGCGACAGAGACAGACTCACCTCGCGACGTCTTGCACGAACCCCTCCGACCAAGCGGCCCGCTCGATGCACTGCCCGGCGACATTCCCCCGCGCTCTTCTACAGGTGATTCTGAAGATAGATCCCAAGATATTTAGTATAAATTACATTATTTTACAGTGTTAAAAATGTGTCTGTTAATTAGTGAAAAATTAAGGAAACAATAATCAAAGCTTACGTTTACAATCATGCTTCAAAAACTGTATACTGTTAAAGCATAACAATAAAGTAAAAGCGTTAAGCGCTCCGAAGTGCTTGTTGGAACCACCGACTCTAATATTTTGTTTTGTTATTTTCACATCAATGTTTGAAAATGGCCCTATTTATGGGCGACTGACAACTCGCCAAACCTTCGTTTGGATAATCGTGAAAATTGTCTTGGGCTATCGCATTGTCTCTTTATAATCATAATGACACAGTGACAAGTTGGTAGAGATAAAACGTTCTAAAAATGAACGCTTTTCTACTAAACGTGATTATTTCAATGTGTGAGAGGAAATATTTATTGCAAGACTTTACTGTAAACCTGGACTCGTCGCCGCACTTACGAGGTCAACTAATCGTGCGATCAGTCCAGGTACTAGCATTGTACGGCGGGGAGTGTGTGTTTTGTATGGAACGACACGTTCGCTCTGTCGCGCGTTCATGTCATTTATACACTAGTTGGCCGACAAATCCGGCTGTTTGGCGTTTGGGCAAGTCGGGTAGGTACCCTTTGCGGTCCCACTTTCTCTTTTCGCCGGTGACTGAGCAACCAATGACAAAGACCAATTGTGTATTGCGTCTATACACCTTTGCATGTGAGCGTACCCGCTGTGGAGGGGCGTTCATTTTTAGAATGGTTTTATTTATATACGTAAGGTCTAAACTTGTCTGTGTGGTGCCGAACGTAAAGAATAGCGTTCTCTATGCATTTTAACACCATACTGCGATCGCCAACCCGTCTGCCAAGCGTGGCGATTATGGCAAACCCCCCCTTTGGTGGAGGCCTATGTCCAGCAGTGGACGTCTTTCGGCTGAAATGAATGAAGGTCTAAACTTGTGATGAAGACCGATGTGCCAAAATTTACCCTTATCAAGGAGTTTGTTGTGCCAAAATTGTTCCCACTATTGAAGATCTATCAAGATCGTTGCGCAGAAATTTACGTAAACTCAAGGCCGTAAATATGTCGTCGCTAGTTCCAACACTTTTTGATCATGCAGCATATAACCGCTCCTTACCTCTGTAGAGGCCGGCCCGCTCCGCCAGGCTGTCCTGCGAGCCGCGGTAGTAGTCGCGCCGCATGGTGCCGCCCGCTACACAACACAACGTCACAACGTCAAGCGAGCGAGCTGCGCTATGCTGAAGCTTTGTTAGTGACTTGCAAATGTTCGATGTAGTCTCTTTGGTTATTTCGGGATTATTAGGGCTTTAAATCTGGCTTCTTATACCCACTTCAGAATGTCCAATAAGTATTATGATTATTGTTAGTTCTTAGTCCAATTTAGTTAAAAGCGTTTTGTATTTAACGTCTGGAGTATGCCAAAATATGATACTACAAAATATCGCAGTGCGCAGGCCTTATCTTTTCAATCAATAGATAAAGAGTATACTGCTTTGTCCTTTATAATGCGCACAGCAAAGTAGTGGAACTCTCTACCTGCGTCTGTGTTTCCGAACGCATACAACCCTAAACTCTTCAAAGTTAGAGTAAACAGGCATCTTCTGGGTAAGCTCACTCCATCGTCGACTTTGTCTCTGTTACCTCTGCCCTAGATTATGGTCAAGAGCAAACCCATCCCAAATAAAAAAAAGATCAAACGGGATCAAACGCTTTTTATATGATATTATTACGCATAATGTAAATCTAAACGAAATAGGCGATCAATATTTACTTGGACTTGTTTTGAGATTACATCATAACTTGATAAATAAAATTACTTCCACGAAATATTTACATTTGGTAACACTCAGCATAACACATCTCATATAACAACATAAAAAGTGGCAGCATGCCAGATGGCAAATTAATATTGTAAAAAGGGGAAAGCTGACATTTAGTGCGGCTTCAAAAAGTTAAGGGAAATTAGCAAAAAGTTTGTGTTCAGTTCAGTATTTTTGTTGAAATTAATAAAAACTTTAATAGAGTTAATTAGTAATTAGATTTAGTATTCCTTTAAATATTATCTAAACCATACGGAATATATCGTATTTTCATATCAAATTAATTAGAAAAAAACAATATAAAAATGTCAAGTGTAAAATGTAAAAAAAAAAACAAAAAGGAAACGCGTGTCGTCACTGCTAAGCGTGCTTAACGCTGAACTATGTAAAGGGCAGTGCACAACAAACATCGTGCGTCACACAAGTTCAGCACCCAGGTGTTAATATGACACGTAGAGTTTTAGAGAAAGACAGAGACAACAGTCTATGAATACAAAAAATAGTACAAAAGGCCGGCTTTATACAACGAGCTCACACAGACACACGCACACATAGATGCGTACGTTAGGCTATCTCCAACTACGTAAAGGGCTTCTTGGCGGGAAAGTGAAGCGTCATGTTCAGCAGTTTGTTTAATTTTCCAAAATTTGTGTTTAGCCGAATATTAATGTGTAATAATGGTGGATTATTAACCATTAAGTGTTTGTGAACGTGCATTAGTGTAGGCAAATGAAACAAAACAGTGCAACTTCGCTTCAAGTTCTCTCAAGAAGTCCGCGTGAGGACTCAGTAAAGTGCCACATCTTTACTGAAACTCAAGGGGAGTGGGCGGGGATATCATCATCATGCATTTATAATTCATTTCATCAATATTTTAAACAAGAACTAAAACTTGACATTGGCTAAATGCACAAACCGTGCGAAGCCAGAAGGAAAAAAAAAAAAAAAAAAAAAACTACGTAAAAAAAATGACAGTCGGAAGTACGCTCGCATTCGCTGTGCGTAAACGCGATTCTATCTGTGCGTGCGTTCGCCCGTTGTATGGAGCTGATCCTCCGTACTTCTCTATTTTAACTTTATCTCAAACTCGACGTATCATACTAAGTTCCGCGTACCGCTAGTGAGTTTCAAATACCTGTAAGGTTGGTAGACGAAGGCTGTTTGGTAGCCAACATGCCTTCGGCGGCGTGCAGCGCGGAGCTGTCGACGTGGATGGTCTTGGGCCGCGCGCGCGCGCCCGCCGCCGCCTTGCTGCGCAGGCGCGCGCCGCCGGCCGCGGGCGGCGCGGGCCCGCCGCGGTTCAGGCTCTCCAGGAACTCGGACTTGTCTAAGTGTTTGCCCTGGAAAGTTGGGTGGCGAGATTTTTAGTATGGGTTAATAAAACTATAGAACCGTTTTTAGGGTTCCGTACCAAAATGGTAAAAAGGAACCCTTATGGTGAGACTAAGTCTGTCTGTCACACTTGGATATCTCAAGAACTACTAATGCTATCAACTTGAAATTTAGAATCGTTTTAGATGACGTTTGCCCAACTATTTTACAAACAAAAAATAAAAATATTTTTGCAAAAGGGACTCAAAGGGAGACCCCCTTTTGAGTCCCTTTTGCAAAAATATTAATAATTTGAAGTGGGGCTACTAGGACATGTGGGGGTATCATACGAAAGAGCGCTGTTTGCACATTCTCAAACATTTTTTTTTTATGCAGCACAGTTTCCGACTTTTGAGGAAAAATTAAAAAAAAAATACATAATAAGATTTTTATCTATGCAAACTTCGGAGATAAGGGGGAACGCCCCCTTATCTCCGAAGTTTGCATAGATAAAAATCTGAAATTATTCTATGTGATAGAAGTATGTACCATCGCGTTAGTTCACGGTAGACCACTTTTCGCCCTTATTACTATGGGAATAAGGGCGAAAACTGGTCGTCGACCGGAAACTAACGCGATGGTATATAGATTACATGAAAAATAAAACGATGTCGCTAAATAGCCCAGTTTTTCAGAAATCATCAACATCATATATACGTATAACCCTCGGTGCGCGAGTTCGACTCGCTCTTGACCAGTTTTTTAAGTACATTTTACAATTTGACACCATGTTGCGGCGCGACACGCGACTACTATGTGACTACTATGTGATATGTATCCGTAATCCATTTTCTATGAAATCGCATACGACTCCACACAGGCAGTATGGGACTCAAGAACGAATTGTAGTGTTGTGCAGTCGGAATTCAACATGCCACGCATTCAGACGCGCCAATGTGGGAGAGTCTTTAGGACTTCAAAGTTAAATTAGTACTGTAAAAAAGATCGGCCATTTATTCAAATCAAATTCTAAAATTCTACACTTGAATATGTTACCTCTCTCTCAGCCTCCTCAATAGCCTTCTTCAACTTATACTGGTGCAGTATGGCTTCCCTCCGTCGTGACTGTTCCTCCTTCCGCGCGAGCTTCACCTCCTGCGCGGCGTCCTCCCGCGCCCGCCGCGCGGCGACGGCGGCTTCGGCTCGCGCTCGGGCCTCGTCGGCGCGCTGCCGTCGTTGGAGCGAGAGGAGCATAATGCGCTCTTTCTTACGCTCCATTTCTTCCGCTGAGTTCTGGAAATGGAAGGTGAGGGTATAAGTTTGCATACATCATCATAGCCTTAAAAATTGATTGTCATATAAACAAATCGATAGATTTTCGTATATCAAACAATTCCATTTTGAATTTATGTAACTCAGAACTCAACGACACATATTCCAGGCGGACCGAATGACACAATTATTGTTCTGCCAATATGCGATCGTGCGTCTTCGGACATCGTGGAATTAAATGTGGACAGACTGCATCGCGGTACCTATGAAAAAATCATGCAATAGTAATACAACTTACTATTTATTTAATACATAGAGCACGCCGATCTAGTCTCAATTAATTGCATTAGTGAAGCAGAAAAAGAGTTATGAAGTATATTAACATTTAAAACGAGGCATAATGAAACAGTTCGTAACTCACCGGGTCAGGATTCAACTCGCCGATGAGTAACGCGGCGGGTTCCGCGTTGTTGGCGCGTTGGGGTCGCTCTCTAGGTGGCGTTTCTCTGCGCTCCGAAGAAACGTCATTAGATCTCATCGCTTGCTCCAACCCTGTACTCCTGTGGACCACGAACTCGTCCTCTCTCGAAGGCTGCAGCCGCTCGTTCCACGTGTTCTCAGGACTTCGCTCAGGACTTATGTCAGTGGAACGATCCTTCTTCGGCGAGCCTCGTTTCGCCCGCAAAGGAGGCTTCGGCCGCTTCGGCGCTTCGTTATCGAAAGAAATATAGAACCCTTTCTCGTTCTGTTCACTGACGTCTTCCTGATCGAGCTGTTGAAACGAGTTCCTGCTGAGAGAGGGGCGCGTGGGGGAGGGGATGCGGTAGGTGCGCGTGCCCGACGATATGTTCAGTCTATTGATGCCCTGCCGGAGGGCGTCGTCTTCCGCGTTGCCGATGAAGGAGATGTTCTGAGGTTCCATGTCGTCAGGCGGCTGTGCCTGGACTGGCGTGTGTGTGGGTGTGTGTGTGAGTACGTGTGAAGGTGTGTGTGTGGGAGCCTGCAACTGCTGCAAGCTGACAGGTTCAGGTCTCCGCTGCACCTCGGGTAGGGACCCCTGTCGCTGCGGGGTCTTGGCTCGCCTCTGTGGGCTTGCGGCCAATGGCGGCGACTGGGACACGTACTGGTTGGGGTTTATCACAGTGTAGCTTAAATGGTTTTGTGGTTCTCGAATGTTCTCGGTTCCGTTCTGGTACCGGTCGTTGTTATAGTGCACTTGGAAGGGTTGCGGCTGCTGGTTGGTTCGGTCGTGAAGGACGAAGCCTTGAGGTTGCCAGTTCCTCTCGGGTGGAGGTTGGGGTGAAGGTGACTTCCACGTTCTTTGTGTAGGCTCCGGCGTGGAAGGGCCGAACTGTTGGACTTGTTGATGCTGTTGGTGATTCTGTTGATGTTGCTGATGCAACTGGAATGATACAATAGATTGGTGAGAAAAAAAGTACATGCATAAGACCAACCAATTTTGTACATTTATGCAACCAACACCTCGGTGCATCGTGACGATTTGCTGTAAGCTTGCGACCTCACTCTTCATTTACACGATAAACCAAACTGCTTTAATTCATTGTTTGCATTTTCTTACTAAGATCAAAGACAAAAAAAACAACTACAATCTAGAAGGAAATATTTTTTTGCATGGTTGTTACCAGTACCTGATTTATGATATAATGAACCAGGAATAAAATTATACAATATGTAACAAAAACCCTGTTGTTTCTCTACCTACGTTTTAAGAATCGGTATACATACGTAATAAAGCAAGTCATTTATAAAAACTGTTCAACAAAAATAATTAAAATAAATATTTAAATATTAAAATTTGTAATGTGAAACTGATTTCTTACCTCTTTAGTTCTTTGATTTTGACTTCTCGACTAGCCAATTCTTAATTTTTTTGAATTATAATTCCACAAATCTTGTGCTTGTAGGTTAATGTATACGTCCCTAAAAGGATCAACAGGGTTTTTGTTACATACTGTATATATGGAGCCCATAAGTCTACATTAAAATTAAGGTTTCACATTTTAGAATATCATTCCATCTCACTTTTAATATTACAACACTACAACTATCTACATCAATAAAACGATCAGAACGTGCAACCGACCTGCCACCCTCGCAATTCAGTCTCTTGTTGTTGTTGGGCATGTTGCGCCCACGTTCTTCGCGGCGGCGGTGCGGCATCGTGCAGATAAAACTGCTGCCGCCCATAGTCCTCTATGTCCCTATACTGATTGTTGTACTGCGGATACTGTTGCTGCTGCTGTTGTTGTTGTTGTTGTTGGTCGTAGTTATAGAACTGTTGTTGTTGTTGGAGTTGCTGGATTTGGTGTTGTTGCGGTATGTGCGGCGTGGAGCCGAAGCTGGCGAGACCGGGGCGGGACACATTGTGCTGTGAGCTGAATTGGCTGTGCTGCAATGTTAGGCGGGAGTCAGCGATGTGTTGGCGAGAGGTGCGTTTCACAATTTCTCGGCTTTATTATTATACATGACTAGTTAGGATGCGGATGGTACAAAAAAACATTTTTATGTGACTTTTGTCTATCAGACAACAGAAACTATAAGCATGTTAAATCGATTACTTCTTTAGTATGCAATTTATAGTACTTTTCAGTCAGACATTTAATGCCTTGCAGAAACATCGTATACTAATCATGCCACTAATCATCGTTATGCTAATCATTTTCAATAAAAGATGTTAACGGACCTCATATATGTTTTTATTCAAATTGAAAGGTCTCTTTCCTATTTTATTTAAATTATAAGGTATTGTTTATAAGCTGTTTAAAAATGAACCCAACAAACTTTAAGGAGTGCTTTGGACCATAGAGAACTTAACTATCGGACCCACTTTGAAATCGCAAAAAAAAAAAAACCAGCTGTTCCATAGTCAAAGTCAAATTATTTATTTCAAATAGGCACATAAAAGGCACTTTTGAACATCAAAATATGCAATAAAATAGAATTGATTCTAGTTGCCCCTTCCAAAATGTAGTTTCGTATGGAGAAGAATGGGCAAGAAACTCCACCATTACTCTTTTAAAAATATATACATACAGTTTAGAACAGTAGGTATAAACTTTAGTATGGAACAGCAATTTTTTTTTCTGCAATTTCAAAGTTGGTTCCATAGTAAAAGTTATTCAGTTCGATAGTATAAAGCACTCCTTAAAGTTTGTCAGGTTCGTTTTTAAACACATTTTATAGAACGATACAGAGAATTGTGAAACATAGCCTCAATAAATATGTATAATGCATGTGAGTGTGTGATTACATATTGTGGGATGAAGCGCTGAAACTTGATCAATTAATTACAAATCAAACCTCAGTTTAATTTCACTCAGTTATTTAGGTTAGCTGTGCTGTACTTTTATAAATTCATTTATATTTAAAAGTTTAATTATTATATTTTATAACTTGTTTCAAATATTAATTAGTGTGTTGGGCTAAGATTATTGTTCACTATCAATGAATTACACGAAGCTGTGTGAATGAAAATACAAGTTCGATGCAACACGTAAACAAAAAGTTTTCTAAATTCAAAACAATGTCCGTTCTTTATAATATTATCCCCGATTCCACACGTTGGACCAAACCTTCGCGCCAACGTATGGAACCGGAATAGCACAAATGTATACGCGAACAAAACATAATATTCTCCCAAATGCAACGTTGTCGAACTTGTCATTTCCAACACAAAACACTCGAAAAGGGCGCATACCATACATTTGTACATAAAACTTACCAATTGTGGAATGTTGGGTTGATACTGTTGTTGTTGTTGATAAGGCGACTGCGGTAGTTGTTGAATTGGCTGCTGCGGCTGCATTTGTTGTTGAAGCTGCTGTATTTGCGGCTGCTGAAGCTGCAATGGCGGCTGCTGAAGCTGTAGTGGTGGCTGCTGAAGCTGTAGTGGTGGCTGCTGAAGCTGCAGTGGTGGCTGCTGAAGCTGCGGTTGTTGAAACAACTGCTTAGCCTGCTGCTGTTGTTGTTGTTGCTGCAACTGCGTCTGCTGGCTGGCGAGCCGCGCGATGTCACTCTGTATGTCCTGCAGGCTGGAGTTCATTCTGTAAGTGACGTGCAGTCACATGGTATTGGATTTTAAGCCAATATTATGTTGATTGTGGTGGTGTGATTAGTTTTGAATTGATGATGGTCGAAATGACTGTGTTTATGCGCTATGTATGTTTCGACTAAGACGAGGAGATAGCCAGAGTAACAGTTGATTATACAGTGTGAGTCTTCATAATGTGCACACATCGAAATGAGGGACTACGCTTAATTTTATCGACGGAAAAAATATTAAATATTTATTTTTTACAAAAAAGGGTCTCTACCTGCTAAAGTTAAGTACGTAGCCGGGTGCAAAGCCGCAAAAGGGTGCAATTAACAGTTGATAGGAAACGTTGTGATTGAGTTATAAACATGGTATTTTTACTTTTAGAAAGCTGATACGATGGAAAGTAATTTAAAGTAATAAAAAAGGGTAGGTAATCGGGACTTTTATTGAGATATTTTAGAATTATTATAAAAATGTATGAAAAAATATCAGATGTTTGTTATAAATCACCATAATATTCAATTGAGGGCGAGTTTTTTCTTTAGTTTTTGTATTATGAAGACGCTCTATTATTTCCAGTCCTTGCTGAGTTTGTTTCATCGTGATAGATCGTTTAGTTTAAAAGTTATACCGATTTGTTTACATAGGGGTCACAGCAGCAAACAAAAACTTAAAAAAATGCATAAACATTGAATTGTTTTTTTAGATTTTTTTAAATATTTTTATTGTCGATAAAATTAAGCTAAGTTTCCCTCATTTCGATATGTGCACATTATCAAGACTCACACTGTATATGATTAAAATTACTATTATAATTTTACTTATTTTCCTTTCGTTAAAATGAAGAAGGCGCATACCAAACTCCATATACATCGGTTTCGATTTTTTTATCCTGGCTCATAGAAGAAAAAGTCTATCAATACAATGAACAGCAATTTATTTCAGCAAAGACATGTTACCAATATCTTCAGAAGTGTGTCTACTTACTTGGCAATAGATTGCTGGTACTGTTCCAAAACTGCGGTGTCCACTGAATCTCGCTGGCTCGGCGGATCCACCACCATTTCCTAAACACGACACACTCGTTTATAAGCATCTAGCTTGGACTATATCTCGTTTTGATCAACTCATTGATCGCTCAAAACAAATACTCAATTTCATATACACGGTGTAAGGGACATCGACGCGCAACCTGTTTCATACAAAAGTGCGGTCAAAATGTATGGAACAGCAGATATTTTGAAAGTTTGTATAAAATGCCGTACGTCGTAAACGCTCTTAACAGGTTGGGCGTCAACGGCTCTCTGCATATTTGGGTGTTTCTTTTGACCAAGGGGCTAAAATGGACGCTTTGGCAGAATCATAAGATCTGCGTACAATTCATACACCCCGCAATTCATCTATTTGACAGACTATTTGACATTAGACTTCATTAAAGTAATTCATAATTTGTGGAATCTCGATACAAAACGGTCAAACACATGAATTGCGGGATATGAATTATACCCAGATCATATTACGATTCTGCCAAAGCGTCCATTTTAGGCCCCCTGAGAGATCGACATTAAAGAAGTGTTTTTTAATCAAAACGTAATATTATTATATTTTAACTTAGCATAGACCTTTCATAATAATTTTGTTTCCAGCTTTTAACATATAGATAGCTGGCGTACGCAAACTGCGTATCACATCTTCTTGACCGATCTGCATGCAATTTAATCACAAACTCATGCCAATTAATATTTCTCATTCGTGATCAGTTAATTTTGAAATTATCCCTTTACCAGTTAATTAACAATATTATTACTATCCTAATCAATGGTCGATGCAACGAATTCGAGAGCTGTCTTTTTAGTTTTTAAAACGTAAGGTGTTACTGATGAGGGAAAGGGATTTTTGAAGTTATTAATTAAGTTTTTTGAGTGATCAAGGTATTCATCGTCGCTCCCACACTTGAACATGGTAATTTGATTAAGAACATGGACTAGCCACAGAGATAACAATCCCACACAAAATAGCAGATGTGATCATTTTCAAACATAAGGTGATCAGTGAAACTTTTACACAATTTACACCCAAGACTAACAAACACAAACGCAAAGTGCAACAATCTGTTGCTGTAACTAAACCTGTATCGTTGCATCACCCATACCGACGTTACATTACCTGTTGCACCGGCAGGTCTTGCTTAGGCTCGTCGTCAGCCGGAGTGCGCGCACCCTTGCCCTGCAACACGCGCGTGCAACCGACACCGTAACACAAACGTAGCGCAACACTGTTGCGTGTCATGACATGCTACTGCATGCTGAGTGTTGGTTGGGATATATCGGGGAATGACGATAAGGATGAAATTACTGTGTAAACTACTTTTCAAAAAGAGAAATATTGTAACAGAGGCCACATCGCGAGCTGAACTAACTTATTTACAATATTGAATCGTAGTGCATTTGTTTATAAAGCGCATATTCAACTGGCCAGATAAATTATGAGACAGCATAGCTTATGCTGGTCACTGGAACCTGCGCTTTAACCTAATGCATTATAGTTTAATATTGCAAAAGAAAAGCTAAACTAAGTTACAGTCCGATTCAAACTTTATGGCGGCTCGGAACATAAGGCGAGTTGCTGCGCAGTAACAAATTCACGAGACAGCGTGGGTGAGGGGTGCGTAGCACACTTCAGAACCACCATCAGGTTTGAATCGAACCGTACCTTAGATCGTGGTGTTGTGTGCCTGCATTTTATTAGGTTCACAACTAAAAAACTCCGTAGGAGAGTAAAAAATATGCGTTGTTAAATTCATAGAAATGACAAAGTACGGCACTCGGCACTCATAAACAAAAATAATTTTGGGATATACACCAACCAACGGAGTCATGCTTACAAATAAGTGTAATGTATGGGTCTCCTGCAAATTAATGTGCTTCTCCAAAACGTGAGTCAAATGTACCGTGAGGTGGACTGACTGGGATGTCTGATATCATAAATAGGAATCAATTTCATTACCTTCTGTAGTACTAAGATTGAATATAGAAAAATATGATTGCGCTGCAAAATATTCATGAGTTCGATATAATAATGATCTTAGAAAAAAGCGGCATATTAAACTTTTCTAGGCTTCAAAGTGGCTACCGTTTTTTAAGCATTTATTATCAAAATTACAAATTGATAAGGCGAAGTTTAAATGAGTTAACGTAAACTGATACTTAGAGTACTTTTATAAATTCAAAATTTAAATGGTTCAATGTTATGTATCGATAAGCCGTGTAAGCGTGTATCGAACTAAAATCTGTACAAAATAACAATAAGGGAAAAGAAGTGATTGTAAAAAAAGTAATAATCAAAAAGGTCTAAACTAATCGGAAAGGGCTCAACTCTTGAACCGGCCACTCACCAAATTGGCCAACTGGTATTGCAATAATGTATCCTAATGAAATAGAAAAAAATATAATTTATATATCCATTGGAAATATTAACAAACAAATTGAGAGGAGAACATAATATTAGTAACATTGTGCTGTATTTGAACGCATTTTATAAAACAATATTGATTGAAAATTCGTTTTATAAAATACGTTTAATAGTGTGTGTACTCTGTTAACGGAAACATTTACTTAAATAACAGATATCCGAATTTATTATTTCACTACTTTAATTAATAGTTATTAGATCTAGTTTATTGTCATAATTAGTTTTAACTATGTGAAACTATTGAATATACTAACACAATAATATACACTCTGATCAACCCCCCCCACCCCATTTTCAGACAATTTAAATGTTCAATATTAAATCTATCTACCAAGTATAGTCACTCACACTCAAACTAATAAAATCCAACTCGGCTCTGAAGTGCGAATGGCGTAAAGACAACAAAAAACGCCAACTCCACATAAATACATATTTTTTAAGACATTACATTACATTTAACGCCTTCTACCCCACAAACAGATTCCATTTTCAGGGCACCAAATTCTCATCAGGTTAAGTTTCACAGTTTCACTCATTGGGTTAAAGCCTAATAAACTCTGGATCTTTCAAACAGATACGAAAACTACGGCATTGAATGAAACAATGTGAACTTGCTCACACTAGCTCGCACGTAACGCCATGAAATATCCTGCGATCAAGACAAAGTACTCTTTAATACTACAACAACAGTCGGTAACGCAACGCAACGCATAATGTAACGCAGACGGATTACAATCTCAAGGTATGAAATAAGGTATCCATTTTCCATGTATTTGGGTTTCATATTTTTCAGTTGTATTGCAAAATATCATAGCGTCTTTAGGTCCTGACCGGTGACGTTTAGGGTCCACCCTGATGAGAATTCGACACCTTCAAACCGCACCAAACACCCACACACTCCCAACCCAACTCACCCTAGTAACTGCCTGTAGGAAAGCCTGCTGTCCCAACTGCTGTCTCTGTCTATTCACAGCCATTTCCATACGTCGCTTCTCTTGCTCTATGCGTCGCCGTTTCTCTTCTAGCTTTAGTCTTATGTTGTTCAGTTGTGCGGCCATTTGTCCCCCGCTTGAAGTGTTTGATTCGTCTGTGAGGTCTTCGCCATCTGTAATTTGGAGGGTGTAAGTGAGTGGGGTGTGTTTGATGGGAAATGTTCGAGAGATTTTGCTTGGGTATATCGGATGTATGCTTAGATGTACCGTGTTTTTACCCGACTGCTTCAGAAGGAGGGTTATTGATGGTTGGAAATAGGTTTGCTATATTTATGTGGCGATTTGATTCTGTAAGATGAATTTCGAAGACTCGATTAGTTCTTTCTGTTCTCACGCTGGAGTAACGTTCTGTGGGGCTAAGAAATACTATTATAAAACTTATTTCTGAAACTAGCTTCTGCCCGCGACTTCGTTCGCGTGGAAGTCGTAAGACACCACAATATACAAATTAATAACAGCCACATTTTTATAAAAAACTGCCTCCTTGGTCTATTGGTCGCAAGCGCTACTGTTGGGAATGAGGTCCTGGGTTCGATTCCCGGGTCAGGCAAAGTGATATTGGGTTGTCCGTCTGGAATTTCTCAGTTTAAAGTCCGAAGTCTGAATTTGTGCCCGGTTAGTGGCAATAGCCTCGCCCCCTGTTACATGGGAACTAAACATAACTGGCGAAATTAAATGTGGGTGTACTATAGGTAGGTACACCTCTGCCTAACCCTTTGGGGAATACAGACGTAATGCTATGTTATTTTTATAAAATATAAATACATACATAAACTCACGCCTACTTCCCATGGGGGTAGGCAGAAATAATCCGACATTTTTAGTTACGGTTCACCTAATGTATCACTGTATACCTATATTCTCTCACAGTCTGTCTACACTAGCGTTTACGCCAGGAAATCATATGGATGAAAAGGGCGGAGCTTATATCCCAAACTGCCATTCTGTAGTTTGGGAAATATAAAAAGTCATAAAAATACACATTTCTAAAGTCCTGTAAAACTTACGGACACGGAACCACTTTAATGAATAAATACGCTGTGAAAAGATCGTCGGCTGATTATTAGCACTACTAACTGGGATGATTTTCTTGCTGCATGAACTGTTGTTGCCACGTAGTGGTATTGGCGGGCGGCGTCGCGAACGTCGTGCTCTTGCGCCGCTCGCTCGGCTCCGTGCACAACTGCGACTGAACACCTGCACATCAACCGACAACCGTCACTTACTACACCTGACCACTCGGAATTCATTGGCATCCTTATAGAGGGTGAAAATACACAGTAATACCAACTTTTACAAACAGGTTAAATATTATATTTACGCTTCTTTTGAGCTCCTCCTTGCACTGGGTTAAAGACTAACTCTGAAATGCTGAAAAGATTATCTGGGTGCCTAAAATGGACGCTTTGGCAGAATCATAATAATTATTGCGTACAATTCATACATCCCGCAATTCATCTGCAGCTGCTATTTGACATTAGACTGCACTACAGCAATATTCATAATTTGTGGACCATTTTACGAAACTCCATTCAAAACTGTCAAACAGATGAATTGCGGGATGTATGAATTGTACGCAGATCATATTATGATTCTGCCAAAGGGTCCATTTTAGGCCCCCTGCTGTTTGTCACAGTAAGCAGGATTTACCCAATCAAACAGCGTTTTTCAGAGAAGCTTTCATAGTAAATGTTATTTGTATTATAAATACTTTCAGCCCCTAGAAGGATGCTAACGAGATCGAAGTCAGCCGTAGACGTATGTTGTAGGACATAAACTAACTAATACTGGTCACAAATTTAGAATTTGGAATATGGGAATATGTGGTCCTTTAACGACAGACTGTAGAATACTAAATAAGTGCTGTTATTAATGTTTTACCGAATACAGTGTGCCGTTAAACTCAAGCGCAATCAAGGCGAACATTCAAAGCGTCACGATATGGCCGTTTCAATTAAGTGCCGCAGAAGCGAAGTCACAGGCTAAGGAATGGGAGAACAAGTTTGTTAACCTGCTGGCAATGCGGTAAACTACTTTACACTCAATTATTTTATTCTGTAACAAGAATGTTTTCCCATCCATTGTTCCCAACAAACCTGGCTGGTCACCATTACTCCTGATTTTATTGAGATCAGCGAAGCTAGTTTTGGTCGCGTCGCCGTCGGTCGAATCCTTATCATTTAGGAAGAACCCGCCATCGCCTCCCCCTTTACATGAAAACCCGAAGCTCTCTTGTCTTTCTCTTAAAGTTATAGTATCACTGCTCAACTGCCGTCGTATGGGGAAGTAAGGTTCAGGTTCTGTGGTTTGAGGTTGTGAGTTCTGTCGCTCGACTTTTTGTCGGTCTTCCTTTTCGGAGCCATTTTGGAAGTCGCCGTGGAAGAATTGTATTGAGCCGCGGATATCTTGGCGGGAGGTGCGGAGAGGAGGGTTGTAGTCTGCAGGACCTGCGGAGCAAATGGAAGCAATATTCATTTTTACAAAATGAACAATTACAATTTTAAGTACAAAGCAATATTTTCAAATGTCCAATTTTATGGAAAGCGTGAGGCTGCTACCTTGATTGATTGATAACCTAATTCGAAAGTTAGATTAGCAACAAAACTTGCAGAAGTTGACTTTCACAAGAAATTCTTACTTAGAAAACTTGCGGAAGTGAGCTTACCGCCATGGCTCGGAAACCGGTTAATTTTCTATGTAACCTTAACCGTTATTAAAAAGGTTTTTGAACATATTTCGGTAATTATTTAATATTTTGTTACAAAATCAGTGCTGAACTCAATGTGATGAAGCAATCTTTGAAGCTAATATCCATTTTATCAAACATAATTTGTATCTTCGGAAATAAAAAATAACCGGTTTCAAGCCCTGCTTACCGCAATTGTTTACACGGTAAGACTTGCTTGCGGAAGTAAACTTCTGCAAGTTTTGTTCCTAATCGAAACTTCATAATTTCATCATCATTTCAGCCGAAAGACGTCCACTGCTGGACACAGGCCTCCCCCAAAGGGGGGTTGCCATAATCGCCACGCTTGGCGCCTGCGGTTTGGAGGTCATGTGCTCCCCTACGCCGGGTTTATTGATAATGCCCGCTGCCACACCGCTGCAGTGACTAGACAGTACCATAATATGTAAATCGGGATTGGCGATCTTAGTATGGTGTTAAAATCCATAAAGAACGCTGCTGCCCATTCTCTAGTAAGTCCCTTAGTCGCCTTTTACGACATCCACGGGAAGAAATGGAAAATCTAAACTTCGCTTTAATGTACATTGGGTTATAATTTTTTTTTAATAAAATCATCTATGGTGCAGCATCTGCTTGGCATTGGCCTGCTCTACACCGTGCCATTCATCCTAATCCTGTGTTAGGCGTAACTTATCTGGTGCGCCTAAAAGGAATCATTTCATCTCTCGCAACGCGTCAGGGTGAGCCTAATGTACCGATTGCTGGCGGGGCGACGCATGCCGCGTGGCGATTCACCTCTCACTCCGCGCGCGCGGTCCCCCCGCTACGCGACCTTTTTTTTGATGTTTGTTTGTTTGATTTCGATGTTTCACATCTGCCAGGCGTCCCGTGACGGCTCACAATTTTTTAAGTATCTGCACTTGTAAAGACTTTTTTGATATGGAATCACATCAGAAACTGGGCATCCTAAATAGGGTAAAGCGATACTTCACGCCTGGACAGCTTTAACCCTTTACAAAGCGCAGGTCCGATCCTGCATGGAGTATTGTAGCCACCTTTGGGATGGCTCAGCAAAATACCAACTTGCCGCGCTTGAATCGGTGGAACGCAGAGCTAAGAGGCTCATTGGCGACGTAAAACTGGTGGAGGCCAATCTTCACAGCTTGGCCCATCGCCGCAAGGTTGCCTGCTTGTCGGTCTTCTACAGATTGTACTTCGGTGAGGGTGCCCAAGAACTCCACGACCTCATTCCACCGGCCGCCTTCTATTATCGGACATCTAGACGCACTGCAGGTTACCATCCCTTCCTGGTTGCTATTCCACCAATTCGCATTAAGCGTTTCCAAATGACCTTTATAATGCGCACAGCAAAAGAGTGGAATTCTCTGCCTGTGTCTGTGTTTCCGAACGCATACAACCCTAATCTCTTCAAAGTTAGAGTAAAGAGGCATCTTCTGGGTAAGCTCACTCCATCGTCGACTTTGTCTGTGTCACCTCTGCCCTACACTAAGGTCAAGAGCAAACCCATCCTAAATAAAATATAAAAAACACCAACAACCATCCCAAACTCACCAGAAGGCGCCGAGATCTTCCTAACATTCGCCACCGTAGCTAGTTCCTTCTCGGGGTTTCGGCCAGCGAAGTGCAGCCTGTCCTGGGAGCCTCCGAAGTTCTCCACAGTGAGCTGCGAGTCGTCGCTGATGGACGAGCGGCGCGAGCGACGCCCGGCGAACGACGCGTCGCGCGTGTCCATCCAGTTGGATGGTCGGCCAGCCGCAGTCGTGTTCAATTCTACGGCAAGAGAAAAATGTTGTGAGAAAACTAATATCATACAACATTCCTTTTTTTTTTATACTAAACCCGAAAAGGGGTCATTGTACTCATACTTTGAACAATTTTTTCTATAGGACCAACCGTGACGACGCGAAAAAAAAATCAGCTGTTCCCTACATTTGTGTTCACTTAAATCGACACCTGGTTTTTATTTCGCGATTTCAAGGTTGGTCCCATAGAAAAAAAAACAAAATGATGGGTACAATTACCCCTTTTCGGGTTTAGTGTAAACAAAAACTAGTCATGCGAAAGTGAGTTTGTTTGTTTGTTACGCTTTCACGCTAAAACGGCCGAGCGGATTTGGATGAAATTTGGCACTCAGAAACCTGGATCAATACAGAATAGTTTTTATCCCGGTAATACGTTCCCGTGGGATAATTTCTGAACCCCACGCGGGCGATGCCGCGGGCAAAAGCGAGTAATACTTACATCAATTATATTTGATGGTGGGCTACCTACTATTTATATATATTTTTTAAGTTTCTTATTTATTCATATCTATAAAAAATAAATGAATTTTATAATTATGGATTTACAATGAAATAAACAGAATAATAAATTATATTATTATTTTCAGCCACAGCAAAATTGCAAAAGCATTCTCTTTGTTTCTGAATAGAAGTGTGCTAAAAGACAAATTAGCAAATATGTTTAGACACCACGCCTGAAATGTCTTAAATTAAGAGGCAGGCAGGGAGAAGACTCCAAGGCACCGATAGTTTAGTTTATTTATTTTTACGGTGAAAATAAAACTAATTAAAAAAAAATAACGTAAGACCTGCTTTATATTAGTTCAGTTAATATGCAGTTTCATTATCTAATTTGAAGTATTTTTTTAATACCAGCTGTTTATTGTTCAGCTTGGAGGTAACTTTTTTGTATCAAGATTTTTTTTATGTAATCGTGTTTTCGTCAGACATAGTACTTAACATTAATCCTCAACTTTACCATATATTTATTTTAAAATTAATGCTGCAGTATTTTCGACATAACGGAGGAAAGCCATTTGAGGTAATATAGGCTCTTATGATTCACATAGATTACAGATTTTGGCCGAAGTCTAAGATTTTTTTTTTATAGTCAATACTATTTATGTTATGATGAGGTTGCGATAATCCATAGTTGCAGACATTCTGAAAGGCTGACAAATATCAAAAGTAGCTAGTAAGTATACCATTTTCATCATCCCTCCTTGCCATAGCGGCGAGAGTAGTGACATGTCTCGGCCTGTGCACGACAAAGTCGTCTCGAGCCGGACTGGCCGACCGTCGCTCTGGTGTGGAACTAGACGAGCGACACGCCATGCGCGACCGATTGCTCAGCGACGATGGTGAGCGGGGAACTGTGTAGATAAGGGTCATGTTAGTATTGTATATTTTTGAAGAACGGTGCAATCAGGCTTGAAAAGATTTATTCCAAAATATGGTCACAACACAACAAACGATAGTAATAAAGTATTTTTGGAAGATATTTAAATAATCATTATAATTCCAAAACCGTATTTTAGTAATAAAGAGGTTGGTCTTTTTAAACCTGATCGTGAAAAATAACAACAAATACATTCAGCATTCAAGAAAAAAATAAACATCTACTTTAAAAATCACACAACACCTACAAATCATAAAAAACAATAACTTACTTCACCAACAATCTATGCAAAAAAAAAAAAACATTTTTAACTTACCCATTCCTTTTAGAGCACGCAGTTTTATTAGTATAGCTAATCGGCCAATAGCATCAAGCTGATCAAGTCTTACTCATAAACAAAACCATAGGGCCTTAAAAGGCAGCAACGTGAATTTTATCTATGACCAACGCCCTAACTTGGCGTGGCCACTACGAAACTAACTAAAATGTTGATAAAAGTTTTTGTCTTCTAGTAATACTCTATTCTACAGTACCCTGTCGTAATTAAAACAGTCGAGTTTAAGAACATATTAAAGTAATATTTCCAAGTCTTTTTAATGCCCAGATAAGTACTGGAAGTAAATTGTTTTTGTAAAACTTGATAGCCTACGTCTACTGTGCTGGCATCACTACGTCATAGCTGGGAGCCGTGAGGACATAACGTCATTGACTCCAAAGTGCCTCAAGAAAGCATTAAAGAAACCCATGCAAAAGCGCTAGTTCCGAAGCCCATCAAACCATGTAAAAAGTGTTTTATGTAAGTTAATATAAAGCTCAATATTAAGTGAACGTGAAATAAATATAACTCACATTTAGAGGTACACCCTATAACACAAATAGACATTCCAATGTAATACATTTATTACGATATTTTTTTGACACACAGACACACACACACACACAAACGAAAGAAAAACAACAACTAAACGCATTTGACACTATGTTTTTTTTTTTTTGTGGGGAAGGCGAGTGCTCACTAACTTTCTAGATAGCTGTGATGACTTATTGTGAGAAGAACTCTTTGTAGGTGTAAGAAGAATTAATAGATGCAGTTTCGTATTTATATATGTACACACTAATATGTTTTTAATAACACCGTTATATTTATAAAATTTGCACGTTTTGATAACAATGAGTTGTACGTGATTTTGGTCCTGTAACAGTTCCCAAAATAGGTTTTGCATCAAGATAATTCAGAATCAATAATCAAACACGCGTAGTTAATGAAGGTTATTTAAAAAAAAACCCAAATAATGACGTGTGAGAAGAAAATACCATATTTGAAAAAACAACAGTTTGAAAACAATTGAAATCAGGGTGTCTACCACCATTTCAATGTGGGAAAGAGATGGAGCTATACAGGGTGTATAACTTCATCTCTTTCCACACTGAAGTAAGATTAAAATAATACTGCTGGTGGTGGTAGGCTCCTTTAAAACAATTGGATGACGTTTCAATGAACCGTGACACCTAGAAAGTGTTGCGCAGCCTTCCCCTGTAGTGAGAAGCAGGCGAGCCCCGGTGACGTCACCGACAGCGACAGTGGGCAGTAGGTACCTGCGAAGGGCGGCAGCGTGGCGTCGTCGTGGCCGGCGCGCAGCTGCGGGATGGGCACCGGCGCGGGCGGCGGCAGGCTGCGCTTGTGGCGCACGCCGTGCGCGTTGCCGCCGCCCGCCCCGCCCGCGCCCCCCGCGCCCGCCTGCCCGGCTGCGGACACCACACCGGCTCAGCACGCGCGCACTATCACCCTGTCTTGACTACGCACACCGGGTGTGACGACAAACACCCAACGATATGTTCCGACAACACAATACTTCGTGCCACCTCATGAGATATTGATATGCATCCGATAAATAAATTTGTGCGTCGCGCTCGTGTACTTATACATCCCATTATAATGCATGTATGCGAAGCGGTATATGCTCCGAATTGCAAAAGCAAGACAGGGTGACAAACATTAGGAACGGAATTTCATTCAGCGAAGCGTTCATTCGTTTTTATACTAATTCAAACTTACCTCACACACGCATGTAACGATATAATAAAATAAAGTGTATTTTACACGTAATTTAATAATAAATACATCAATATTCAAATAAAAATATTGACAATTTGGTCTTTGTAATAGTAACCCCAAATGTGCCTTAAATTTAGTATTGCCAGTAAACGAAATTAAAGCATTATTAAACCATTTTTCCGTGTAGGTTTAAATTTTTTATTTCTAAAATTAGTAGGCAAAGAATCTTTGATATTATGACCACATACTCCCATTACTATTTAGCATGCAATACGGAGGGTATAATTTGGATCAACGGGATTGGGTTTTGTCTCATAACTCACCACTTCCGGGGTATTTAACAGATTTGACCGGATGAACTTCTAGCATATTGAAGAGATCGGCGAGCATTGCTACTAAATTTTGACGCATGGACCTGAAAACAAGCAACCATAAAATCAATAAGTGCGGCTCTCCCCACCTTTTTCTAACAGCGCCGTCTTCTAAGTTGAAACCACCAAAATCTTATTAGAAAAACAAAACAAGATCGCTAGCACCAACAAGTCTCACAAATCTAACCAATCATACCAATCATACCAACCCTCTCATATAGGTAACATCCTCAGGCATCATATGGAACACATTATGTGGCAGGGCCGTCCTACAGAACTCGTGGACCAGCATAAGATTATGTAGACAGTCTTGTATGGACGCCATGCGGCCCACGCGCACGGCCGTCCGAGGTATCGCGTCCGGACAATAAAAGGAGATCAACGCCGCTAGCGCAGTGCCGTCGCAGATTTCTTGGAGACTTTTCAACATCGGAACGTGCGATGATGTGTCCTCCTAGAACGTAGAAAGGTTTTTTATGTTAATGGCAGTTTACCCCAAAAAAGTTTTTAGAAATAAAAGTTCAACTTTTAACGTTGCTTGGTAGGATTCTGGATGAATTCCAAGAACATTGGGATGTTTTAGACTTGCGAGTTCTGCTCGAGATCAATAAAATCATGCCATCTTCAATCGACCCACTGTGCTTGTGTAAAGCTTATATTAACTCAAACTGTGACTATGTTACATCCAGGGATTTGCACTGAATTTTAAATGCAACCAGGGTCTTAATTTGCCGTCACTGGCAAATGCATAATGCGTTAATCCAAGAATGGGTCAAATGGATGGGAGACTATAGGTTTCACTGGCAAACCCACTGGCAGACGTCCTCTGCTGGACATAGACCTCCCCCAAAGGGAGGGTTTGCCATAATCGCCACGTTTGCCAGGTAGGACTAAACACCTACCTCGGCCTTATTAAGCGCAGCACAGGCGGCGTTGATCCAGCATAGTAGCCCATCCTCGTGCGGCGCGCCGGGCGTGTTGCTGAGCGGTGGGACGCCCGCGCCGAACCGCTGCGCCGCCGCCGCCACGCGGTCCGGCGTCACGACCTCACGCGCGTATAGCACCATCAGTGCTTCTATCACAGCCATGTGACCGCTCTGGAATGATAATGAAGATTTTGTTTAGAATAAGGATCATACATTTTTTTTTCATATCTCATCGGCAGCAAGTATATTATGTTGCTGGGTACAAATTGGTAAAACGTATCATGAAATGTAATTTAACACACGTTGAAGCAAATTTGACTAGTTGTTGTTACAGTTCATAAATTAGGATGGCTCATTTGGTTTAATATAATAGCTCGTATCATGGGAGAGAGCCTGTCAGTAAGGTGATAGCGGGGCTGACTGCCAAGAGTGCGCCAGGGGTACAATTGGCTAAGTATGGCTAGTCCTTGAGATTACTTCAATGCTCCTTATTCATGAAAAAAAGATTATTATGGAGGTATATTCATGATGATAAAGTTTATATTCATTAAAAAAAGGCTAAATGGTCAGATTAGGAAATCAAAACATCATATAGAAGTATAGACATAGATGCATGAGAAACAGGGTGTAAAGTTCACTCATCCTCCATAGAAAAAGGAAGATCTTCCGACCAGACGGGTGTTGTGTCTGGTCGGCAACTGCCCGACGATTGATGACGTCGGGACGTTGTAAATATGCTAGCCGCGCGGTAAACTCTGCTTGCGCGATGCAGGATGCGTGACGTCAGTGTGATGCGTAGTACGCATGTGGTGATGTATATGCCGCCACAATAACATAGTGTTACCTGACGTGGGAATAGAGCATAAACACAATTCCTCAAAGATGTCAAAAGAATCTTTGATGTATCAAGTAAACAAAAATAACATCCACCTGTTTAATCACTACATAGTATAAAACAAAGTCGCTTCCCGCTTCCTGTTCTGTCCCTATGTATGCTTAGATCTTTAAAACTCCGCAACGGATTTTGATGCGGTTTTTTTTAATAGATAGAGTGATTCGAGAGGATGGTTTATATGTTTAGAAAAGCCATGCGGGCGAAGCCGCGGGCAGCAGCTAGTACTTCCATAAAATAAGAACAAGAATTTATGAAACAACAATATTATCATGTACTACAGATTTTAATCAGTAGCACAAATTGTAGCATAAACTAACGATACTCGTAAATTAACAATACCATAATATTGTGCATAATGAACAAATATCACTTTGTTCCGTATGACTTAGCTGATCGTTTTAGAATATGTTTACATTTCATTTGCTAACGTCAGTTGCTTGACCAAGTTTCCACTTGTTTATCAACACCAGCATTCATGGACGAGAAAATAATGGATTACGTGTCATTTGTGTTTTCTCCCTCAAGGAACACGACGTGCACAATTGAGTGACTATAACCTGTATAAATGCTATGACAATAGATGACGTAATGCGTTTAATTCCAGATAGAAACTGTTTATCATTCTCCACGATATCTGTTGGATTAACATTCCCTAGAACGATGTTTATTTTTGTGATCAATGCTTAATGCCACGTGAGGACTGATAGCATCGATGGCTTGGTTTCTCGTTCACACTGTGCAAAGCACTTGCAAAATCTAATCTTATCTTAGGAGTTTTAATTGGCTGACAGATTAGCTTCGAACACTTCATTCACACTCTGAACGCTGGATTGCGGAAACGAATTGAATGTGTTACAATGTTTTAGGGCTCCGTACCTCAAAAGGAAAAAAACGGAACCTTTATAGGATCACTCGTGTGTCTGTCTGTCCGTCTGTCACAGCCGATTTGCTCCGAATCTACTAGACCGATTAAGTTGAAATTTGGTACACATGAATTTCTGTGACCCAAACACGGACCGTGTAACGCAAATAAATTAATTTTGAATCTGAGGGTCACTTTTGGGCGGCAAATTAGAAAATTTTATAAAAAAAAGTTTTGCTGTTGGAATTTAGTATGGGAGAACATGTTTTTCAACTACAATGTTAAGAGCGTTTAAACCTTACGGGATTTCATACAAACTTTCAAGCCCTTGTTTTACGAAATGACTAAACCGATTTTAATGAAACTTCATACGCATAAGCAGGATACAAAGGTCTAAAAAGTTAGTAAAGAACATTTTCGAAAAATAGTGTTACAGCCAAATTAGACCAATTTTCAAATTGCCATAGAAACAGAGATTTCCAGTTATCTGTTTTTAAATAAGACATATTTTAGAAAAACAAGGGCTTGTAAGTTTGTATGAAATGCTGTAAGTTGTAAACGCTCTTAAGTTTGTTCTTGGGATAAATTATATTGGAAAAAAAAACATGGTAGATAACATATTCGTTGTACGAAACCTCACCACGCGAGTTCAACTTGCAGTTGTATACTTGTCTGAGGGCTATTGACAATCTTACTGTATCAGGTATGCAGAAAACAAACACCGAAACATTTACATGCAATGATAACTCATCATAATACTTGCATGATATCTATAAATATTTTCATACTACTTGCATTGATAAGATAAGAGTTGTCTTATCGTCGGATTTTTTTACAGTTTCTCATATTTAAATATTGAACCAGATTTTAAGATCTCAGAATGTAATATCAAACTACAGGTTCACGTGCAAAGCACAATGTGAGAGTCAAGCAGTCTGTTATACATTATTAGATTTCCAAACCGATATTCAGTGACTACAACTTAAGAGCCAACTAGTCGCGGGCTCGAACTCACTGGCGGGCGCGGCCAAAAAGTACGCTGTCTCACCTAGCATCGTGTCCGACAGAGATAGCACCAGTGATGAGCAGTTAGAAGCTATTCTAAACGCATAACGTCTAGTCGCACGCACACAAACACAGTGCACGACGATTCATACTAAACCGCGCGCGTAAAAATATACGAAAACTCCTTTGGAAGGTGGGGTTTTATGAAAAAACTACTGCATAAATCAATTACGAATAAAGTTTATTATAATCTTCGACAATTGAGCTTTGTCGGAACGAGCTTTGTTTTTGAGATTTTATACATCTTTTATTACTTATTTACGCCCAAAGTTGCGTTAAAATTAGCAGTAAAAACGAATCGTTGGCTCATAACTTTTTAATGCCTTTGTTTTTTACTATTCTGCTTCTGCACAGACAAAATTAATAATAAGACAAAACGATATCATGTTTTACTTTAGATGTACAATGTGTAACAGTGGAGTAAAACCCCCCCGAAATTTGTATGGAAAAAGTATCGACTAGTTGCGCCTTAATGATCTACATAGCCCACAGGTCAGGCATTTGCCATTTAGTTCTTGTCTGCGAAATAATGGACCTTATTGGCTATGGTATGCACTAGGTGTCGAAGCAAAGTCCGTATTAATGCATAAGTAATGACTGGTAGCCGATCCGTTATAGACGACGCTTAGTAATCTGTGTACTTCACTAGACCAGCTCAGTCTGTTACTACATATACGTGCTAGGAATTCCAATCAAGATAACTGATATATTCTGTGTTTTCCTTTCATTTACGCTATTCGACTTACGGGTACATACCACGATAACGGGTGGTATGTACTAACTACTGATGAGTGGGTGGTACGTATAATAATAGAAGGTATAATAACATTTAAATCAGAATGCTCAAAGTACTAACAACCGACAATAGGTTTTCAATTGTTTCTGCATGGCATTCAATCACACTATTGTTCATGGTACTGGAATCAACAAATCATTATTCCAGGAGTCTTGACTTTTTCCCAATAACAGTATCTAGACGTCTAGACTTCCATCTTGAATTCAACTCATATAATTGCATACCATACATAATGTGCTAAGATGTTGTAAAGTTTTTTACACAATTAGTAGTAGTAGTGCAGATCAGTACTTCCAGAGATTCCCTCTTACAAACAAACAATCTTTATATCTCTTTATAATATTAGATAAGAAGAATGCGGACCTTCGAAACATTATTCTACGACAAAGATGTGAAGAGAAGAATCCTTCAACAACTTCATAAGATACGTACCATTTTGAGAGGATTAGTTTGTATGAGCACAGTTTCGGTGAGCGCGCAGTCGGGCGGGTCAGGCACATGCACGCCCTTCCTCGCGAAGGTCTGGAGTATGTTCCAGTGGTTCAGACTGTGGTAGTTGGGGTCGGAGTACATGTTGGCGAGCGCTAGGCAGTACAGCTCGGCGTTCGCCAGACCGCCAACTATAGGCGGCTTGAGGTGTTCTTGGTCCTGGAATTGAAAAATGTATGTGGTTAGGTAAAGTTTCGACAAGTTTTGTATATTCTTCAAATAATGTATATTCTTAGGAATTTGTAAAGAACAAAGTACAAGTTGTGGTTATGACACAGGCGATATGGTTCCAGACCACACAGTCTCATAAACGGGCACCTCAAAACCTGTCTACCATAAAATCTGCAGGGTTTAAAAGTGATATTTGCGCCATAAATAGAAGTATTTAATAAAGAATACAAGTAGAAGAAATAAAGAACGAAAAACGCGTGTATTTATAGGAGGTTAAAGCATAGGATAAACCAGGCTTAACGAACCAGTTTGTCAATCTTGCGCAAATCATTGAGACTTAGTAAAGGGTTTTTCAACAAGAACTTTGTTTTTTAAAACAAAATAAAACAAACAATTTAGATGAAAATTATTTATTTTTTTATTGTAGAAAGAGTGAGGTTTGGCAATTATGAATGAAAAATTATATCGGACATGTCCACCACGACCACTCTCACAGATGTCGATTTTTTCATCAAAGACTGCAATCACTTTTTGGCAATATGGCGGGTCTATTTCGTTAATCGCATCACGGGTTTTGAGTTTTAAGGCTGCAATCGATTCTAGTGGCTCCGTATACTCTATCTTTAACATAGCCCCACCTATAATAATCCAGTGGAGTTAAATCACACGATCGGATGAAATTATGCGATCGGGAAATTTGGTTTGCAATAAATTCATGATGAAAGAATCGACATCTGTGAGCGTGGTCGTGGTGGACATGTCCGATATCATTTTTCATTCATAATTGCCAAACCTTACTCTTTCTATTACAATAAAAATTTGAATCATTTTCATCTAAATTGTTTGTTTTATTTTGTTTTAAAAAACAAAGTTCTTGTTGAAAAACCCTATAAAAAGCCTATTGGAGACTGGTAATCCTATTCTTACACCTTTGATTTATAACCTATATGAAGTCAATAAAAATCCAGCAGACATCTCAATACGCTTGCAAAAGAGACAAAATGCAACAGAAGCCATTGATGCAACTGAATTGCAAAACGACCGAATAAAACCATAAACGCAACAGTTCACACGATGGGCTCTAAACCCACTCTACGATAGGCTAAACTTAGGCGTTGGTTTAGTAATAATACTGTCATTTAAGTTCCAGCTCTAAACGAGAACTAGGTCTTGGCACACAGATAACTACGTAACTTTGAAACTTTACGTAACTTTCCCTGGCGCTGAAGATATGCTTCTGGAACTAGCCCTTTTTAACTGTCTACTGTCTACATTTGGCTAGTTAGAAACTAATTAAAAAAATCAAACTCAAACTCAAAACATTTATTTCAATTAAATCTATTACAGGCACTTTTGAATTGTCAAAGAGTCGGTTAGTTAGTCAGAAAGTTGAAGCTATTTGCCCATTCCAAAACGTAGATCTCTATGGAGAAGAATAGGCAAGAAACTCCAAGGACACTCTTTTAAATCAACATATTACAAAATCCTGGGCACATTATTCTTGTTGCGTGTTGTTCTATATGTGAGAACAATGTAAAAAATAAATTGTTTATTTTAAAAAAACAATACAAAATATAAGATTAAAAGATTACAAATAAGCCCTGGCAGTTAAGAGAAGACCAGTCTTAACTGACGGCGCCCGTTCACGAACATGACTTATGATGAATGATTATAAATCTAAGGAGTTATTACTAGCCTAACAATTATTCTTGTTTTTATTAAATAACTAGCTTTTGACCGCGACTTAGCCGCGTGGAGTTCGGAAATTATCCCACGGAAACGTACCAGTGGAGCCAGTGGTGGCCACAGAGTACATTGTATATAGGGGGATAGAGACGTCACTCGAACATTTCATGGCGCCCTCTACGAACAAGTAAAAACAACAATCAATGATGTATAAAGGTTATCCGTATAGCCCTTGTATAGCCAGCTTCAAATCTGCTGTAGACCCTGGACTATTTTCTTTCCTCTTACTTAAGTGGTAGTGGTAGTTACTAAAAATAAAACATTAAATACAATGTCAAATACTTTATTTCAATCTTTTTTTACAATATGTCGTACCTACAAAGAACCATTATTACTTTTACAAACACACAATAGTAACAGTATAATTATGTGCACTTACGAGTGCTTTTGCAGCACACAACACTTGCTCGCGTTCATGTTCACACAACCGATTCACAAACAAGTAAACAGTCCAGATATTCGTGCAAGAGTCAATCAGATAGAGCGATGTCGTCGGTATCCAATACTTTTCCAGGTCAATGTTTAGAAGCAGAATCATCAATGTTCATACAAGCCACGAATTAATCGAAGCGCATCAATTCACTCGGAAAGAGAAAAACGGACACCGGAATATTTTTTTTTTTTTTAACAAATATGACATTTAACGCACAGAACATATATCTCTAGGAGCCACAGAGTACATTTGTATATAGGGTAGGAACATTAACGCGGGTTGCGTTCCTTTTTTTCTACTTTAACAGTCTAAAAAATCGTGTTACGTTATTGGATGATTTTATCCATTTATACAAACGTTGTGTATTAACACAATTAATTTAAAAGGTGTCTCCACTCTTTAAATATTTTTATTTGTAAGAAAAAATTGTTATTATTTTAAGAAAATCTAAACAAAATCATCAATAAGTCATTTTAACTTTTGATATTACTATACGACTAAATTAAAAATCTGTTGAATTAAGTAGTGTACCTCCAAAATCAGAAGCCTGGCATACATATACTGGCTGGTTATAATTCCCTTACTTTTGTTCTAAGCTATACCACCGTGGTGGTGGCCCAGTGGTCACGGGCCCGACTTACCGAGTTGTAGGTCGGTAGTTCGAACCCAGGCAGGCGATTTACTTTGTGTAAACAATTTCATCACCACTGCTCTCAAAACGGTGAAGGAAAGGAAAACATCGTGAGGAAACCGGCATGTCCCAGCACCAAAAATTTCGAAGGCATGTGAAATCTACCAACCAGCACTGGGTCTGAGTGGTAGATTACAGCCCTGGAAATTCCTGTGCCCCAGCAGTGCGAACAATATAGGCTGATTATGCTAAACGTACTACCGGGTTATAAGTATCCTATGTGATCTGTTAAATCCAAGTTTAAAACTATAAATGTGTGCCAAACATCCAAAAGGAATAATACGTTGTGATTGTAATAGTATCGTGAATTCATGCAAGCCTAGTACTTTTTGTTAGGTGACTGCTCACAATGTGTCCTGAAGAGAATACTGTCTTGTATGCATGCAACCATGAACAGATAAAAGAGGTGTTATCTGTTCTGTGCACGCAACGTACTATCGACATAAAAAGTATAAGGACATAGGGTGTCCTAATCCTAACTCAGGTCATGCATGGTCTACCCATGTGCCAAATTACATCCAAATCCGTTCAGCCGTTTTAGCGTGATAGCGTAACAATCAAATAAAAAAACTCACTTTCGCATTTATAAGCCCCTTCATAATCTCGGTCTTGTCTGGTGGAAAGCGATAGATGAGGTCTACGGTGGAACGATCATGTTCAGAAGATGCCTGTTCACTCCTGCTGTTCGTTGTTTAAATATTTGAAAGATATAAGGGTTTACCAGGGTTGATAAAACTCATATTATTTTTGTTTACGACAGATTTTTTTAAATTAAAAAAAAATCCATTAAATCGTGATTTTTTTATATTTTTCTTTTTTTCCCTCTAAAATGATCTAACATTGATAAGTCTCTAAGAAAAACTTGTAAACCGTGAATTTTTATAAAAAAATCAAGTTTGATTTAAATCATGATTTTTATTTAAAAAAATCGCTTGATTTAAATCTCGATTAATTTAAATCAAATGATTTAAATCTCGATTCCCTTTGTTTTACCCTAATAAAGACCAATTTGACAATAATTCATGTATGGGTCAGTCAGGGGTCAGTTCAAAACGTTTCCCAAGAATTCAAATAATTTCGGACGGTCTTAAACAAAATCCTCGCTACGACGGGGGGGTCGTCACAGTCACACATGAATTCTAATAAAACATTCGCAATGCACACAATGTTGGGAGCGCTGATGAGCCCTGAATCTAGATCAATGTTAGGTCACGTCCTATTTTTAACGGAGCGAGCTACTTAGCAGTACTTTAGTTCAGTGCTTATAAGTATCTTCCCGATAGAAATAGCCAGCCAGATAGTGTTTAATGAATATGGTGTTTAAAGTGCGAATGAGGTTAAAAACTGAAAGCTCGTAATAGGTGGCAGCACAGTTGTCCGTCTACAAACCGCCATTGTTTTGTTTATGTTTATTTTTGGGTCGAGCACTAATTAAACGAAAACTAGATAAATATGTATGCGACTTGGAGTGTACCCTGTGTACCGCTATTAAAAGACGAGCTAAGGACAGGGGAAGCGTCCTTAGTACCTACCATTTGGTTCGTTGGCTTTAAGTCCCTTTTTTGTTGAAGACTAGCGGCGTACGACAGAAATAATCTGATCAGCGGTGAAAACCAACTCGACGATGATCTTCCTGACAGAAAAACTTCAAAGATGTTAATTCTAGCACTGATTTGATATGATAATACAAAACACACATACATCTTTACTATAATTTACATAATATCACATCACAAGTGCCTCTAGGTAAAGCAAACAGAGTTAGTTCTCTTGGGAGCATCAATCACCTGTATACGAATTTTTCCCATGAGTCTTCAGGGTTCAAAAGGATAGCACATAGTCTCGACGAAATATCGGGTTTCCGTTATTTTTTTTCGAGAGCTTTCTTCGACAGTTTTCGTCTTTTAACATCTTTGGCAAATACATGGGGGTATTTTTGCAGTCAACAGCTGCGTAACGGGGACAGTGGCAGTTTTTATCCTCATTGACGGAGATTTATTGGGGAAAGCGTGCAAAGCCGGTTTTTCGGTTTTTGGCAAAAACCGGAAACCAAGCAAAACTTACCGATTTTTGAAAACCGGTCTTGAAAGACAAAACCGGAGTTACCTCCGGTTTTCGATGAGGACATCGTGACAGTAACAACCGACGGTGCGAGTGTGATGGTGAAGATGGGAAGATACATTAAAGGCCATCACCAGGTTTGTCTCGCCCACGGCATCCACCTGGCGGTGATCGATACCCTGTATAAAACAAGTAAAGAACCCGAACAGTATGCAGCAGCTATTCAGGCATCCCCTACATCCACAGCACAACTCTGACTCAGAAAGTGATAGTGACGACGATCGAGCAGAAGAAGATCTCAGTGGAAGTCTAGAAATCGATACCCCAGCCGTTCCAGCAAATCCAGAATTATACAGGGAGACAATTACAAAAGTTCTAAAATTGGTAAAGTCTATAAGGAAATCTCCAGTAAAAGCTGATGCATTGCGGGAACACAAAAAAGACATACAATTGCAACTATATTGTTGCACGCGATAGTCCAGCATGTCCGATATGATCGCAGTCCATAAAGCACTGATAGATTGGAAATCTGAGATATCTTTTTCTGAAGACGAAATTCAAACTCTGTCTGAAATTCACAACAGCTTCAATGTTGTCAAACTCGCTGTTCTATACTTGTGCCGACGTGATGCTACTCTTCACACAGCTGACACAACATTAAAATTCATGATCAGGAAACTTGATGAACAAACAGTGTTTTGAGCTTCAAACTAGCTATGAACTTGAGAAGTCGTATCAAGCAAAGGCGTCTCCTGTTAGCAGGTGTCTTGCACTATTTGCACGATTGGGAAGAATTCTCCACACAAGATGATGATGATACGCTTCTCAAACCCAATGGTGCTGACATAATTTTATTATCTGATACTATTACAAACTTATTGCAGCAGCTAAAATATAAGCCCAAGGACTGTGATACCATCCCCGTAGTTCTCTCCGAGCGGTACGTGCCATCATTATCGTCATCATTTGACGCAACTTCAGTTGGAACTGATGAGCTAACTCTTCAAGAGCAGCTTGATAAGGAATTGGATAATTGCAGGAAAACCCCCAAGAATCGGTCTGATTTCGACCTTGCAGGGTTTGTCAAGGTAGAGCAAGCCATGTATGAAAGCGGAGGACATCGGGGTGTGTATCTCACAGAAGCTTACGACTATTTGATGTGTGTAGTGTACTACAAACAGTGTTGAGACTGAGAGGGCCTTTTCGAGTGCTGGGTACTTTTGCACTTCTATTCTTAAGAACACTTTATCAAGAACAGCGGTCTCTTGGAAAAAAATATTATTGTTTATTTAAATTAGTATACGGTACGCAGTTGATTTGATCTTGTTTTATAGTCAAATATGAATCCTTTAATAATATTGTTCTTGTTAGTAGTTCGTAATTAAAGAGCTCAAGATTCAAGAAATTGAGACGTATAGTAATTGTGGTTGTGTTTAGTGTCTTAAAATGATGAATTGTGTCTTGTATGTTTAAAATATATTTTCTTGATAACAGAATTGTTAGGTAATCTTTATATTATTTTAAGTTCATGTTATCCAAACTATGAATGTGGTTGGTATTGGTTGGCATAAATGGTTGATTAAAAAGAGGTATATCATACAATTTGTTTTATTTGTAGATTTTGTGGGTATCTAAGAATATTGCTTTCTTGTTAAAATTCTACTATATAAACAAAATAAAATTGTTGCCGAAACCGGGGCTAACACC
The DNA here is from genome assembly GCA_948098905.1 of Tiliacea aurago. Taxonomy (NCBI): domain Eukaryota; kingdom Metazoa; phylum Arthropoda; class Insecta; order Lepidoptera; family Noctuidae; genus Tiliacea; species Tiliacea aurago. Next base: position 24,670,766 of record OX402581.1, on the reverse strand, counting down.
GGTTTTCGGTTTCGGGCCCTCAAAACCGGAATTCAAAACCGGTTTTGCACGCCCTAATTGGGGAGATCATGGCCATGACAAAATATCGTATAAGTACCTACTTACTTACTTTTAAAGCAAAAGTGTTATACTGAATTGACACTGTCATGTTATTTTTGCGCCATAAAATGCGAATGTCAAGGACAAAAATAGTACCATTTAGTGACATCATTTGTGAACAACAATATCGTAAGAAAAACGTGAACTTCGCATTATTTTAATGAATATTCTCAATGTCAAGATCGCTTGTATAAAACATGGTCTTAAATAATTGTGTATGTTTATTCATAATACAGTTATGGATTTGCAAATTACAATAAATCTTCATAATAGACCTCCTGAAGAATTTATTAATAAATATAAGTAATTTAAGGTGTGTAAATGCGTCACAGAATGGGGTGAACACATTAACCTTGGAAGGACAGGTGCGGCTAGAACAGACGATGCTATTATGCCATCATTTGTAAATAACACCCCCCCTAACACATAGGCACTTTCATAAACTACGCACCTGACATTTGCTACAAAACCGGTAGGTACTGAAAGTAAAGCTTTTAAAAGAGACATGAGCTTTCAACCTCTGCAAATTAGTCTTTAAAAAAATCTGCCTAAGTATATTTAATCTCCAATTTTAAAAATAATCCAATCCAGAGGTCAGTGACTTTCAACATTTAAATATTGATTACTAAACGAGATAATTACATCAGAAACGGAATATTAAGTAGCGACACTGTCAACAATCCTAGATTCGGCAACGCGGCTTAGTCCAGTAGATTAGGCAAACTAGTAACGACCAAAAACTGGTTTTATTGCAAAATCGTAGTATTACAACATAAAATTACCATCTCATTGACCATGAAGCGCTGACAAACGAAACGTGTGAAATATGGCCGGCCAATACTGGCCTCGATAGCTCTCACTTTTAATCTCGATTCTTAATAATCCCGTGTCCATAAACACGCATTCAATGCAATTACATGCAGTGAATGGGTTTGTTTATGACCACCACGGTCTTGGTTTTTATGACAGACATTTGACAGAATGTTTGGCTACCAATATTGTGCAAACTCGATAAATGGCCAATCCAGACTGTTTCATGAATGACTCGCAAATGTCTGAGTAATTCTAAAAGCTTGTCGAAAAGAGAAATTTTATTCTATTCAGAATATTGCTTAGTGTAACACAATATCTTATTTGAGCAAGTCACTTTGAGTAAATATTGTATCAGACTACAGTCGATTTTCAACAAAATTCTCGCCCACTAAAACTACATTTGGAGCCTATAAATTATTCAGATAAGACTAGGGGATCCTTGACCTGAACTCCAGAAGGGCAATATAAAAAAGTTAGGAATAGAGTAGCACACCTTATTCAAAACAGATTTATTGATGCTGTAAAAACCACACCGATTTATGGTGTCCCAAGCTAACTGATGACCCAAACCAAAGTCATAAAACTGATTCTATTCGAAACAATGATATTATATTAAACAGATAATATATGTTGTAAGCGCGCAATCGTGAAGACTCGAAAACGTCATAATTGGGACGTATTGACTTCAGCCTGCAACACGCATCGCGATGAGTAATACGCTTAGTTGAAGCAGCTATAAAATTAAAAAAATGCCATCGTGTGTATTTAGAAAGTGTATCAATTATGATACCAAAGTTAGTAAAACACAAGGGATCTCATACCACATGTAAGTACGCAATATACTTCGATTAATTAATATATTTCAATTATTTTCCTAATTTTCTCATATTTGCAGGTTAGAAAAAAGAAATAAATGGGAATACATTTTTTTGTCGTGCGTGAGGACGACAAGGACGCATGCACTCTTGTTTTTTGGTTTTGTTCTTTTTTTTTTGTTTCTATGAGTGTGTTTTATTTAATTTGTGATCTGTGCGAGTCCCAATAAATGTTTTTTCTTTCTTTCTTTATTCACAATTTGTTAGTCTGTGATGGCAACATTCGGTGATGGGTGGCCAGAATAATGTTTGTTTACATTCACGCGCAATTGACAACATTAGCTCTCTTTTTTTGTTTTTATCAAGCCATCTCTTTTCTATCATTTTTACTTGTAGTGAAATGTAAAATGAATGAAAAGTGGGTGTGTGTGCTGCCGCTGCTGCGCGGAACACTTTTTTCGGTTGTTTTGTGAGTGTATAACATATCTGTTTAATATAATATCATTAATTCGAAATATGAAGGTACAGAAAAGCTGTTCCATCATATTTTGTCGTCACCTAACTCTAAAGCTTCTTAGAGTCTAATTAAGTTTGTGTTGTTACGGTCTACATTATAAGTTCCGATGGGACTGGCATATACAATTGTATAAAAGTCCCCTAATAATAAATAAAGAGAAAAAAAAAAAGCTGCGCACTTCAACTCAAACTCAAACTCAAAGCATTTATTTCAATTAAACCATTGACAGGCACTTTTGAATTGTCAAGAAGTCGGTCAGTTACAAATATGAAGCTAGTTGCCCATTCCAAATAGTAGGTTCCTATGGAGAAGAACGGGCAAGAAACTCCACGGACACTCTTTTAAATTAAAATATTGGTACAAAATATTGGTTACATCATTCATAATATTGAAGTTAAACATGTGAGAACGATGCAATACGTCAAAAGCGTCCGTGATAAAAAGATAACAATTCAAAACTAAAATAATTAAAAATAAGCCGTGGCAGCTAAGAGATGACCAGTGCCAACTGACAGCGCCCGTTCACGAACATGACGCATGGATCAGCACCATTCAGCTCAACCATTTTGAAGGGAGCTAAATGATCCAACACACACGCCACCATCAGCGAGACATCTGAGTGAGCATGACATACTCTCAGCCGCCAGGGTACATTTAAGTCAATGAAAGACATAATTACCCGGTAAATGGTAGCTCTATTGTACATAATACTCACGCCACCATCAGCGAGACATCTGAGTGAGCATGACATACTCTCAGCCGCCAGGGTACATTTAAGTCAATGAAAGACATAATTACCCGGTAAATGGTAGCTCTATTGTACATAATACTCACACCTGTGATATGCAATTATATAATACAAAGGAGATTCGAGTTTATACAATGAAAAGATAGTCTTCCAATCTTCATCAGCTCCAACAGTATTTTCAAATGTTAATAAATTAGTTGTGGTTGTGGAGCTGGACCAGCATTGAGCCAAGCATTTCTATCAGCGATGTAATCCCCCAACCTATAATATGCCTGCTTGCATAGTGTGCGTGCGCAACGCATTTGTAACTGAAAGTGTGTAGCCAAATCAATACGTAGACTTTGTAACTTGCGTTGAACTTCAAATTACTGAGGGAGGCTAACAAGGAAAGTTCCACATAAAGGACTATCTACAGTTTCTTAACAATCCCCAGGCGGCAAATATTGAACTGTACGGACAGCAAATCTCATTACTCAAGATTTACCCTTTGCACGTATCGCCGCCGCCACGTTGAAAGAAAACAATTCTTTACAATAGATTCTATTGCGACGAATCGCAAAACAGTCGGCAAACTTTATTTTAGGAATTTCGTCAACGAATGTAATTTATGTTATTGTTGGGCAGGTCATCGCACGTTCGAATGACTGTAGGTAATTATAATACACTAATAGATGTTGGTGCAGACGAAAAACGACGCATAAGTGCAGCCAGACTGGGACAATTTAATGTCGACACTTGGAAAAGTATTTGAGAAAACATTGGAAAAGTATCTGCAATAAAAGTAGATGGTCCGAACAAATATTATAAAAAGTGACACGACAGTCACAGACAACAACTTTCAGTTGTAATACCTAAATATATATACATACGTCATCATCATTCACAATTTCAGCCGAAAGACGTCCACTGCTGGACATAAACCACCCCCAAAGGGAGGGGGGTTGCCACAATCACCATGCTTGGCAGGCGGGTTGGCGAGCGCAGTATAGTGTTAAAATGCATAAAGAACGCTGCTGCCCATTCTCTGGTAAGTCCAGGTTTGCCTATAAAATTTGAGGGTTTCCCTCGATTTCCATGGGATTCTGATTTGGTGGCAATGGGACCACCTAGGGAGTATACCCTTCCAAAGAAAAAAATAATTTTCAATATCGGTCCATAATTGACAGAGAAATCGGTGAACATACAGCCGAACATATAACCTCCTCCTTTTTGGAAGTCGGTTAAAAAGTGACATGACTGGAGTCACAGACCAACACGCAACTTTCAGTTGTAATACCTAAATAAATATACATACATCATCATCATTCATAATTTCAGCCGAAAAACGTCCACTGCTGGAGATAAACCACCCCCAACGGGAAGAGGGGTGGTTGCCATAATCGCCATGCTTGGCAGGCGGGTTGGCGATCGCAGTATGGTGTTAAAATGCACAGAGAACGCTGCTGCCCATTCTCTAGTAAGTCCCTCAGTCGCCTTTTACGACACCCACGGGAAGAAATGGGAGGGTGCTATTCTTTACGTCCGGCACCACACGGACCAATACTAATATACATACTTATACAGGGTCAAATTAAATTAGCTAGCAAAACTATATAAACACGATAAAATATAAATACAAAAGTTTTTTTTTGTAAGTAATGACAGCTGGTAGTGTTGTTACTTAGAGTAGGAGTTGAGAAAATCCGTTTTATTTCTGTTTTGTCGTGTTAAGGTATCGATACCAATCACGTCTGTGAAGTTTTCACTAAAAATAAAAGTTTTTTTAAACTGATATTTCAAGTACTTAACTAAAATAACTGCGGTCGATGACTCCACAAAAAAAAATCATCAACTTCATTTCTTTTTCGTTTTATCATGTTTAGATATCGATACCCAACACGTCTGCGGAGCTTTGCTAGCTATTTTTATTTGACCCTGTATAGATAGAATCGGTGTTTTCAGCAAGTTAAAGAGCAATCTCAAAACAAAGAGCTCCTGAAACCACTGGAACGTTAGTTGTATTGATTGTGACGTACAGAATGGCCATTAGGTAATAATAAATCGAAATAAATTGATTAAAGGTCTATGTGGGCGATATCCTCTGAACAATATTTAGTTGCGTGAGTTTACTGCTTTATTATACGGGATTTATTAATCAAAATAGCCTGTAGGACAGCACAAACACTGCCTACATTAATCAATATCTCATCATGATCATGATTCACAGAACGCTTAATTTCATTGGGTTTGTATAACCTACTAGCTGAGCCGACAGACACGGCACTTTCCAAATTTCAATTCCCATAGAAAAAAGCACTTACAGTTTTTCCGGTTTTTTGAATATGAAATGTTTTCGGGAAACTATTTTTTTTTAATTTTTCATTCCTTGAGAACCTAATTCTATTACGAACATTTAAAAACCAAAATTAGACAAATCAGTATCAGCCATTCTCAAGGGATGCGCTTACTAACGAACATCATTTCATACATAGACTGGCTGCTGACCGCGGCTTCAACCACGAGGATTTTTCTAAAATAAAAGTACTAATCTGCCAGTGAAAGTCCCGTCAAAATCGATCCAGTCGTTTCGGAGATTAGCCGGAACAAACTGACAGACAGACAAAAAATGTACAAATTGATTTTTTTGTTGTTATATGTTTATATTTTCATATGCATACACACTTCAATTTTATTTATTTGTATATATAGATTACCAGTATGTATAGATTGTCCGTTTAATGCCGGACGTAAAGTGTCCGTTTGGTGCCGGACGTAAAGAATAGCATCCCGTTTCTTCCCGTGGGTGTCGTAAAAGGCAACTAATGGACATACTAGAGAATGGGCAACAGCGTTCTCTATGCATTTTAACACCATACTGCGATCGCCAACCCGCCTGATAAGCGTGGCGATTATGGCAACCCCCCCCCCCTTAGGGGAGGCCTATGTCCAGCAGTGGACGTTCTTTCAGCTGAAATGATGATGATGATAGATTACCAAAAGTTGGACGGAGTATCAAGCTTTGCCAGAGACGTTTATTGCATTGCAATAATTACCATAGGTCCTTAATCGACCTGATGACCAACAAGACTGTGAACCTCCTGGAGTGCTGCAATTGCTGCAATAAAATATAAATTATTTTTTTCTTGTTTTCATAGCGCCAACATTAAAAAAATTTACTGTTAAAAAAATATCATACTTAATCCGAAAAGGAAAGAATTTCTACTGTAATAATTAATAGTTTAAAAAACACTAGAAAAACACGCTTTTATAAATGCACGTAAAAACGAAACGTGCAAACAAGACTATGATACGATATTCCATCATGGAATGCCAGTGCCTATCTTCCGGCTTCATCATCAGACCTTGAAACCTAATCGTGGTCAAACTTCATTACAAGACTTTTCTAAGAAATCGAAAACAGCTATGATACGATTTTCCATCATGAAGTTCCAGTTCATATCTTCCGGCTCCATCATCAGATCAGTTCGACAGTACCATATTATTGTATTGTCATCAGAACTACATACAGCTGCCAATTTTCATTACGCTACGACTCTTGGAAGATGGTTAAATTAGTTAGCTTAGATTCCATTACATAGTTACATACAGGTCGACCTTATAAAAGCGTGTTAAAAATGCGCTCCTCTGTATGATTTCGTAGAACAACAGTTATATCGGGATCCATACACTATTTGAATCAAGTGCTCTCAACTAATTAACTTATCTTCGGATCGGATCGTTCACACGCTCGTGAGAACGACGCTGGGCATCGTGCCATCTACCGAAAGAAACTTCACTGACTTTTTGCCTTTGTTAGCTGTTGAGCTATAGTTTCGCCCGATGATAGTAAAAGAGAACTCTTATTGAACTCGTAAGTAATGTACGAGTATTACTCTGATATCATCGCCATTCATTATTTCAGCTGAAAGACGTCCACTGCTGGACATAGGCCTCCCCCAAAGGGGTGTTTGCCATAATCGCCACGCTTGGCAGGCGGGTTGGCGATCGCAGTATGGTGTTAAAATCAGGGACCATTTTGGTTACCCATTGAAAGGGTTTTCGATAGGGGTTTTCTAAGCGGTTAAACAAAAACCCATACGATATGGGTAACCCTTATGTACGGCTTAAATAAAATTTTGGTAACCCATTGAAAGGGTTTTCGATAAAAACCTATACGGTGTGGGTACCCTTTTGAACGGCTTAATTTAAGCCATTCAAAATTACCCACACCGTCTGGGTTTATGATTAACTGCTTAGAAAAACCCTATCGAAAACCCTTTCGTTTGAAAGGGTTTTCGATAGGGTTTTTCTAAAATGGTCCCTGGGTAGAATAGACATAGAATTGGTCATGCTACGCGTGCTGGGCGGATATCGAAATAACATAATATTATGATTTTTTCATGTTAAGTACTGGGTTTCAAGTAGGTATAGAACCCATTCAATGTAACCCTTTCACTGGGTTTCAAGTATAAAACCCATTCAATGGGTTATCATGTAACCCTTTCAATGGGTTTTTAGTATAAAACCCTTTCAATGGTTTACATCACGATAAAGGTAACCCATTGAATGGGTAACCCCCTTCAAAAGGCTTAACTCTTAACCGGGGTTGTGTTGTGTTGAACGCTGCTGCCCATTCTCTAGTAAGTCCCTTAGTCGCCTTTTACGACACCCACGGGAAGAAATGGGGTGGTGCTATTGTTTACGTCCGGCACCACACGGACTCTGATATCAAGTTGTGTATTACGTAAGTACAAGGAAAATATTCGCAGAAAGTTTGCGTAAGAAGAGCGTGAAACATAATGGAAGCTGTAATTCATTTCCACGGATGGCATATCGGATTGTACGATCAATTCGCGAGACAGTCCAAAGGTTGAGACACAATCGCACGATTTTAACATCGTCGTGCATTCGAGCAAAGTCGATTTCGAATTGAATCTTCTTTCTCCAAACTAATCTTAGTTTACCTTTATGAATACTTAAGTGGAATCTCAAGCGTAATTTCAATTAGAAAAACAGATTCTAATTGAAATTACGCTTGAGATTCACAGAGCGAGAGCGCTCACATTTTTATGACACGTTTGTAAAAAAACTTTTTAACAAAAAAAAACAACAGACTTCAAAACAAAAACACTACAAAGGAAAAAAAAGCTTTAAATTCGGAAGTCGGTGTCTTTGGATCTGTATTTTAGGTTTTTGCCACCGAAATCCGAAATTAAAGTAATTTTTCACTTCGTAGTGTTTTTTTTTTGTTTCTGTAAAATATTTTTTTCACTTTTTAGTTATGGTACCTACCCTTCACCAACTCGTATGTATACCACTACTTGGTATGTAAACAACAATGACAGAAAGTAGGTATTATAACATTATCAAGATACACAAAGTGGATTAAGTAAATACGAAGCTAACTCAAAAACTACGCAAGCAAAGTTAATTAAATTTATATGGGACCACCACCACACAACCTTCCTCCAACAAATGAAAATTCAAAATCGGTCAACAATTGACAAAAAATCAATGAACATAAAAAAAAAATTCATACAAACGAATATTATAACCCACTCCTTTTTTTGAAGTCTATTAGTAGATTCAATTTTCATTTTACAAAAGAGGGCAATCCACGCGATCTATGGAATAGTAGTATCCTCGTGAGTCCCTTAGAAACAAATTCAAAGAAATTGATGTACTAACTCTGCCTTCTCTTTATATCTTAGAAAGTATTTTATATGTTCGCAAAAACTTAGGAATTTTCAAAATAAGAGGTGATTTCCATAATTTATATACACGTAGTAAACATGAAATTGTGATACCCAAATTTAGATTAACTAAAACAAGCAAGTCATTCCTTGTAAACAGTATCCGCTTTTATAACAAGTTACCACAATCGGTTACAGAACTTAGTGATGGAAAATTCAAAACGCACATTAAACGTGCCCTTATCAAAAAAGCATATTATAAGATTAAGGACTACGTTGAAGTTAAGGAAGTTTGGCATTAATTCCTTCTGTACATGTGGCTTCCCTGGTACCTCATTAACGGCAAAACTATGTAAATGTCTATTAACAGCTCCCAAATTACGAAGTTATTTTTTAATTTATTTTTATCTTTTTTTACAAACTTCACTGACATAATGTTTTTCTCATTTGACATTATTATACCTACAATTTAAACTTCAACAAGGTTCTAACTTTTATTATTTTAATCATATTTTATATTGTTTTTTTTTTGTCAATGTGAGGACGTTGTAGGCTTATTAGACTGTAGATCTGTAGACCATTTTCTATTTTGTTATACCTGGTACTTTTGACGGGCCTACGCTGTCCTCTCATACCTATTAACACTGTAATTTGAAAACATTGTAAAAGACATTTTTTTTTTTTTAAAGAGTGACCGTGGAGTTTCTTACCGGCTCTTCTCCATAGGAAACGACCAATTGGAACCGTGCATCTAGCTTCTGACGTTTCATAAGTGCCCATGTAGGCTTATGTGAAATAAAAATAGTTTTGATTGATTGATTGTTTGTTAAAAAATAAACTTTAATAACACGACCATAAATCTGATGAAAACCAATCATAGCGAGTTCAGAAGCCCTCGCAATGATAAGAGTCGCATGCAAAGCAAAATAACTAGTATGAACAGTTATTAGCACTCACTTTCAAAGAGCAGCACTATTCACAGCGTCTCATTAACGCGAAACATGTGAGTACCCCTGATTAGCAATTCCGATGAAATTCTAACCTGACGTGCACATAATTAAGTGGCTCGGCACGACAAAAAGATGCATTGAGACGGCGACAAGTCGACAGCGTCTGGCTGCAGACGTGGGTCAAGGAGAAAGGCGTCAAAGCCGGCGACAAAATACCACTATTTAATATGTAATTCGCACATTTTCTACAATTCAGTCAGCATTCCAGACGTAGATAACGTCTGGAATTTTGATGTAGGCGGAAACTGTTAGCCTCTCGTTGTGGTGATAACTACAACTCCAGTAATGGGTTTTCTACCTATTAGCGTCAAGATATTGCAACTTATTTATATTGCCATAATTTACCTTTATTTTACGTAATTATGGTTCAGAGCAAGAACCAATAAAAGACACCAAGTATGGGTACAGTAACCATTATTTAAGTTAAACCGCTTTACAAGCTTAAATTATTCAAACATCTTATTTGGGTCTTGTAAAGGCATAATGGTATCATTACATTTAAACGCTTAAACCTGGGAATGAATCATATAAAATCTCATTATGCTTCAATAAGCCTGGTACTCACGATGCTGAATCAAACTGATACAACTCAGTAATGGCATTGACTCATTCATTCATCGAAAACTAACTTACCAGCCTTTAGAGACAAAAAACGTGTGAATTTGTCTATGGACATGTTGGTCAACAGACACACCTGCCTCGTTAGGCACAGTATTGGTAATGATTACATAATATTTATTTTTATCATTAGTTTGACACCTAAAGAGACAGATGTATGCTGATAGACAAAATGGGATAATGTGCGTAACATTATACAATCTATAAAATGTCTCTAAATCTCCTTTTCTACTTGTAATCAATACTGAGAATATTTGGAATATGGTTCTTACATAACCGTTAATGAAGTTATTATGAAACTAATTTGAACTTCCTAACTTATAACTTTGAAATTGGGCTAACAGAAAATAATTATTCAGAAAGTATCTGTTCTGAAGGTTTGTATTAAACTAAAGTTTTCAACACAAAAGCTATCCGTTCTACTTTGACGAACATCCTAAGAAAACACTGAAGCGTGGCAACCTGGAATCAAAACCTAGTCCACCGTTTAACAATCACATACAGTTACTATGAGGTCGCCGACACGAAAACAATAACTATTGAAAGACAATATTTGTTCTCATATTAACGAAAATTTAAGCCCCGTTTCAGTCCCTTTTGCAAAAAAGATATTTTTTTTTTAATTTCTTTCATGTTTGCAAAATAGTTGGACAAACGTCATCTAAAACTATTCTAAATTTCAAGTTGATAGCATTAGTACTTAGTTCTTGAGATATGACGGTGTGACGGACAGACAGACAGATTTAGTCTCACCATAAGGGTTCCTTTTTACAATTTTGGTACGGATCCCTAAAAATAATAAGTATTAATTAACTACAGCAGGCTTAGCATGACGCGTTCTATTTCTACTCTACTGTAGAATAGAAATCGCTTGTCTACCGAAAATGTTCTACTGTCTACACGGAAACGTCATTTTTGTCTACTCTTCCGTCGACAAAACGCTTCTCTACGGTTCTCAAGCTAAGCCTGCAGGTCATAATACATTACTAAATTGGATAAGTACTAAAATAAATCCGGAAAAACATCATCTAAGTGTAACAAAACCAGCTGAGTCAGCAGTCACCGGCGAAAAGAACAAAAGATCGGCAGTTTCCCAAAGGCGGAAACGACGTAGCCTATTTTTAAAGCGCCGCGACAATTTTACCTTTTGCCTCTTTTGGAACAGATGCACATTCCAAATTCGACTCTATGTCCTTGACTATCGGAAATTACCTCGTTAGAAGATCACTTCCCGAAAAGTAAAAATATCCTGGTACAACAGCCAGACGAATGTGCGTTCATTAGGGAATATTTTCGACATGGAAATCGGTTAGAAACAATTTAGATGAGCCAGAACACCGCGACTTATAACATTTCAAAGGGGCATTACAGTTATTTATAAGGATTGAAATCGGTTTGTCGGAGTACAGAATACAAAACAAGGAAATAATCCCTGCGATTATTTAATCCATGTAAAACTGGATAGTGATTTTGTTGCGGTGGTCATTTTATGACTTTAGGAAATAGAATTTATTGTTATAGTCATCTTTATTGGTCGATACTAAACGTAGGCTTCAAGAAATAGTTGGTGTTCGCTTTTTGCCGATGGCTGGATATCGACCCCTGAAACAAAGCAATATCATCCAAGTAACCTTTCTTTATGGTTCAACCAACTCAACAACGTCTACGAATAATTGGTTCAACCAACTCAACAATGTCAAGTCAAAAAAAAAAACCGGCCAAGTGCGTGTCAGACCACGCACAGTTTAGGGTTCCGTAGTTGGGATGAAATTATCCCAAGAACAAACATTATAGTTGAAAAACCTGTTACCAATACATTCCAACTGCAAATGTAAGTTTGTACGCATAATATTGAGTGATTTACCATGTTATTTTAAAACCATAGACTTCTTAATTCTTATAGGTTTTCCTGGAATCTGTAAGTATAGAACTATAATTTTTTTTTCAAAATTTTTGCCTCCAGAGTTGCGGAGATCACCTAAGGCCCTTCCTTAGGTAATCTCCGCAACTCCGGAGCCTAAAATTTAAAACGGTAAATTTTCATCTATTTTCTTTATCTAAACTAATTATTTTAAAATTATAAAATTATTTGAAATCCTCTTAGTTTTATGATAATAATTCTCTTTAATTTCGGAAGTCGGTGTCTTTTGGTTTAGTATTTCCGTTTTTTGCCACCAACTTCCGAAATTAAAGTTATTTTTTCATGTTGTAGTGGTTTTTTTGAAGTCGGATGTTTTTTTTTTCACTTTTTGCTTGTGGTGACCCCCCCCCCCCCTCCAATTTTGAATACCACAGCTACCTAAATAACAGTGACAGGAAGTTATTATAACGTCATCCACATAAACTAACTGAAAACGAATTACTAAAATCGAATATAATAATCGAATAGAAACATACATAACGAACATAGAACCTCCTCCTTTTTTGAAGTCGGTTATAAATTTTCAAAAGGAAGATCCGACGAAGCAGAATACGCATTAATCCCAGATACACCCACGCATTCAATGAACAGTTATCTAACTTAAGTATTAGCAAACAATAGTTAATTCAGATGATAGAATTAAATTATTGCTATTACACATTACTCTAATGAAGCATGACTCGATTGAGATGGTAATCTGATTTCATTTTTCCTTTGGACTTACGCGAATTAGCTTTTACGGATTTTTTAAAGTGATTGAATATGTAAGTAAGGTATCCTCCGATCCAATATCATCCAAAACTTTATCTGGTGAAATTTTTTAACTGCTCTAGATTCTACTTAAAGATAGTTATGTTTACTACGCGAGATTATGGAAGGGTCGTATACAATGTAAATTGGAAATCTGTGAGCCAAACCCAGGAGAACTTTAGTTTGCAGTGTTCTCATGACCTAAGTACAGATATATCTGATCCAAACATGTGGTCCTTGAACTCGTTCGCAACAACAATCGTTAATGGACATCCGCTGTACACCAATCATAAATGAACTGGCTTCTTAGAAATCTTCGGAGAAAGGCTAACAAAACAAATCATGATCTCGACGGCTATTTGATTCTCTCGTTTTGGAACACGTGGAGTCGTGGACAGCTAAAATAATTGCTTGTACGAATATTTTTGATAAATGTTTGGAAAATAAGAGAACTGGAATTAACTGGATATCAATTTACAGAGTACTGTTGGTAATCAAGCCTAGTAAATTAAAATTTCAAAGGGATTACGTAAGCAAGATAACGGTGAGGACACTAAATCCTAGATATCATCTTAATTTACAGTCTGGTTCAGACAGTCTTAACTCTCGAAGGTTATGAATACCTAGCAAAGTATTTAATTTTTTGTCTGAGAATAAGGAGTATTTCCAATCTTCCAACAAAAGAGTTCCAAGATAAGTTATATGGTTATACCATAGACTGCAAAATCACAATTTCATTCCGTAGCTTCAAGACATTTTTGTTTACGAATCACTTGAGAACTTAAAGAACAGCGTATCACCTTACATCTCTATTAAGATTCCGTTTCGTTCTCATCACAGCCATTGTGTTACACGAAAACAAACCACCACTGGTTCAAATAAACTCATAAGTACGTAATTACTAGGGACACTCCTCTAAACACATTTTGTTCACTGCTGAAAGCTCGCGTGACACTAGTTACCAACCCCAAGCAACAGTGGCGGGATGGTTGCGATCAATATTGTACCATGTTCATGCTGAACTTTTAATTCAAGGGCAAACTTTTCGAGCTGGCAGCTGATAAAAATGGATTACGTATGAAGGGTAAATCGAAATTCCCGATCGATTAGGCATTAGACATGTGGCTGGCTTGGCATTGATTTTATTTCGTGGGAGAACTGCTTTCTTTATGGTCGTTTCCGAGGTTATGGGGATTTCGGGGTCGACAACGACGGTCTTAACTTTACTCGACGAACTGTTCTTAAAATCTTCATGCTTATTTCCATAGTGTTAATATTAATTTATCGAAATAAAAACAAATATTGAATGTAGAAACATCAACATTACATAACCACCATAATAATATGGCGGCGCATTAATCTGATAAAACCGGTCATATTTTGACCAGAACTTTAATTTGCACAATAAGGAAATTGAATTTATTATGGAATCGAGATTGGAAAATCAGCAAAAAGTAAATCTGGTAATTTTACATCGTTCAAAAAATCTGCACGATTTAAGGCAATGCCAGACATGAATTCAGAAATAAATAAACAATTAAATGAAATACAGAAAATCTCGGAGCAGCAGGCTGAAAAATAAAAAGGGGTCGCGATGAAAGGTCAATCCTGAAGGCGGTCTGTGGAGATCTACCGCAGTAGGCAATTTATTTTATATTAGTTGATAGAAGACTACGAGCAGGGAAACTAATCTCCTTTATGTAACAGTTTCAATTTGCTGTCCGAAGGCGAATGCACTTTTATTAAAAGCAATTCGATGTTGAAGTGAAGTATTCCAAAATAAATGGTCTCATAGTTCGTAACGGTACAGACAGAAGTGGCAGAATTTAAACGATTGTGTAATGTAATGAGACACTGCATTAGCAATAACAGTTGTGAAATATGAACCCTGTCTCCATTTGGGACAATATCCGTGATCTAATCAAATGCAAGGCAGACGTGAGTACCGCCAGTATAAATAATTCGAACCATAAAACTGTATAAACATACAGACTTCGAATGTGTTTATTATCTTTAGTCAATGATGAGCGAGGAAAGATATAAGCAAAAGGTATATTAACTGTTTACAACAGTAGAAGCATCTATTAAAACCGAGTGTAGTTGTATACAAACGGATACGAGTACAAATGTGGTGGAAATTCAAGTTGAGAAATGTCTGAACATTGACCGTGTTTGGGGGCAACGTTCTTTTATCTGCTTCAAAGGATCTAATGTTTGTGGTTGCAGTTAATATATTTCAAGAGATAACAGCAACATTTCACGTTAACGTCGAACGCCAGGCTTTTTCATAGTTTCGTATATTCGTCATGCTTTCTAGGGGTAAATATTGTCTTACTGATATAGGATAGGAACCCATGCCGTGGTAGTTGATAGTGCTGGTGTTAGTTTCAAAATACCTGTAAGTATAGGTTTGAATAACCTCGTTACGGAAGAGATTACGGGGTTAGAGGGCGACGCTCCATGTTAACTACGTGAAGGAAATGGGCAGTAACTGACTAGCGTATTGCTGACCCAAAACTAGGTTCAGCATTTTAGCAAATGCTTTACGATGTTTGGGATAATACGTAAGGACAGCTTTGTAGCTCGTTCGGAAATAACTGATCATTTCCTCGAAAACACAAAACCTTTGGCGAGGTTATAAATGCTGACCCTGTGACATTTAGACGACAAATATGACTCGAACATTAATCCGACGCATATCATATTTGAAACGGAATAAACGATCCGTAAATAAACTAGTTTCAATAGTGACCGCGAAGGGACAAACAGAAAAGTTGGCGAACAAAAAGTTACGTCTAGCTAGAGTCTAGACTGTTACAAAAGAGGGAATCCAGCACTAATCAAAATCAGATTTTTTTTAATAATACTTAATTTTTGCTCATCATAAACAGCGGGCTAATTGCGTAACATTCATTGCGTTATTTACGTTGTTGAGCAGACAGTTTTTTCTAACATATGAAGCAATGGATTAGCAATATACTTCAAAATCATTCTGATGGTGATTCAAACTGTGTTACGCAATTAGGGTTCTAGGCTGGATTACTTTCTGTGACAAATACCTTTCTATGATTAAACTGAATAGTGATTGACGACTGTACCGCCGTACCTTGGCAGCACGTTAAGCCGTTGGTCCCGACTGTCTTCCATCTTTGACAGTTGTTACGGGTAGTCAGAAGGCCAAAAGTCTGACAACCCAGTCTTACCAAGGGGTATCGTTTTACCCAGTAACTGGGATGTGGAGGTCAGATAGGCAGTCGCTCCATGTAAAATACTGGTATTCAGCTGTATCCGGTTAGACTTAAGACGTAGATATATGCCAGTGACCTTGAGTGGTTAGCTTGCGTGTTCTGTACTGAGCTCACGCAACGCGTCGTACGTTGAGCCAGTAATAGGACTCGCCCACGAAGGAGCGCTGTCCCCAATTTGACGCATTATTAATTTATTATACACAAAACAAAAGGTATTTTAATAAAACGCGTATACTAAAAGATCAATAATTAAATTATCTTTAAATTGGTGAAGGTTTCAGAAAAATACGCTTGGTAGATTTTGCGCCATTCACAGTTTTTTATCCGCGTTAGACATAACTTTACAAATTAATTTCACTATGTAATATAAACATAATCTAATATATTCACATATTAAGTTATTGAGAAAATGCTCTAATTTAACATATATTTTTTTTCAAATCATTAACACTAGTCGTTTGTCGTGATGTTCAGTATAAAATCATCGGTTATCATCGCCATAAAGCCGACCCCAACATAATTAGGAAAAGGCTAGGTAAGATTGAACAGAGCTTGATTAGTTTCTGTGTCATCTACCTTTATATGATTAAACTGAATATTTTTTTTTAAGTAAGAAAGTAAAAAAATTGATTGACAAAAAAAAAAAAATATTGATTGACGATTGTAGTTTAAGACTATCGACTCCTTTCACATTTCCTTTTTGGGTTCTGTTGCTAGCAGAAAGAAACCCTAATGTAGTTACGTCATGTCTAAAGTGTGTACGTTACACGAAACGCTAACGCAATTTGTTTGTCTAACTATGATTACTGCTCAAATTCAGGGTAATCATTGTTGACAAAAACGCAAAGGGAACCTTTTGTACAGATTACAATAGATTTTTTTTCTGTATTCGCTGTTTTTACTAGGTCGGTTCAAAATATCATTAGTTTAATGAAATATACAAGAAACTATTGTAGTTTCAGGAAGATAAGAAAGATGAAATAAAACAGATTGAAAATCTAAAACACACAATGACAGTTTTATATCTGAAAATTAAAACAGAAAAAGTGCTGCTAAACTGAATTGGATCGACACTCGACAGGTGTATGGTTTGACATTTTGGACACCTGGGCGTGAGAAATCAAGGAGAAAATCCAATTGTCTCGAAATTCAGAAACAATAGGCTTTATTTCAAGTCAAGGACAATGTAAGGCTATAATGAAACCTCAAGTGATATTATTCGGCATTCTTTTCAGACATGCTTGACAATGTATATGGAAAATACAGCAGATGAAGAACATATAATTATAAAAATAAGTTACCTCATGATCCCTGTAAAAGGGCTCCTGAAGGTTATCCGGGACCCTGTTGTTGAACGCCTTCGTTAACAGCCATTTGATTGACGCCCGCTGCTTCGACTGAAACAATACAAATCAACATTTATTTCCATGTCATCCAAATACCAATAAAAACCGGCAAAGTGCGTGTTGGACCACGCACAATGAAGGGTTCCGTAGTTGGGATGAATTTATCTCAAAAACAAACTTAACATTGTAGTTGAAAAACATGTTCTCCATACATCGATACTTATACGCCACGGTCAATTTTCCAATTAGAAATGTAAGTTTGTAATTGCATTTTTTTTTTCAAGTGATATAATTACAAATTGCAGATTTTCGGATATTTTCCTTTACTTGTGCTGTGAGACCTTGCTTCTTGCCATATTTCATGATTCTAGGTCAACGGGAAGTACCCTATAGGTTTTAATTTGTTTGCGATTATCAAAATATGTCGCATAAATCGCCATATTTTTTTGTTGCGTTGACTTGGAAGCTTTATTTTTTTAGAGGTTCAAGGGACCATAGACCTACGTATTTGATATTAATTTAAACTTGATACCTCCACGCGTTCCTGAGAAAAAGGGTCTTGACAGACAGACAGACGGACAATTTCATCGTTCCGTATTTCCTTTTGAGGTACGGAACCCTAAAAATGAGTAAGTTCTACTTTCTACACGAAGTCCAGTTCCAGAGCCGAACAGTGGTATTTTTCTCGATAGTGTTTTGAACTGCAGTCATTAAAACTTGGCTCTCATAAACTTTAATAGCTCCTTCACCAAGCCAAGGCTCTGAGCGGCTTGACCCAAATCCAGTTCCTATTGATCATTTGGCTACTTCCCATTTGGTAAACTTCCCATTTCGTAAACCTCAAACTGTACCTACTAAAAAGTTGCGTTTGGTAAACATTATACATTTCATACATTTAGTCCCATTTCGAAAACATTTCAATATTTTTTTGTGTTATATCCCATTTGGTAAACTTTCAGATGAAATGGGTACAGTCAAGTAAAAAAAGAAAAACGAAACTAATGATAACATTGTCATTTATTTTGTTAAATATTTTTAATCACAGGTACAATAGTCGGATTATGTGTACGTATGCCATTTACACATATTGATATTTAAAAACAGAAATAAAAAGTGGGGTGTACAAATAACTTTCAAAAAATTTAAGAAAAATCACAGTTCGATTTGACTATTTCGATGACAAGTTTTATTTTTTTAATAACATAAGTCAATCTAGATGCGAAATCAACTTATATAAAAAAACAATAATCACAGATTTGGTACTATCTTTTTATGTTAATGTACATTAACATAAAAAAATACATACGAAATCAACTACTTATAAAATATAAAAATAAACAGTCACTGATTTGGTACGTTAACGTAAAAAAATACATACTAAATGAACTATAAAATATAAAAACAATAATAATCACAGATTTGGTACAATAACATAAAAAATACATGCAAAATCAACTTTTAAATATAAAAACAAATAATAATCACAGATTTGGTACATTAACATTAAAAATTACACACAAAATCAACTATAAAATATAATCACAGATTTGGAATATTAACATAAAAAATTTACTACCTACACTACAAAGTTAAAAATCAATAAATAAATTATAAAGTGATACAAGCAATTCTTGATAATTCGTTCAAACAATTTTCCAATGATATTTTTCCACTTTTGTAATCGCCGAGAATATTGTTAATTCGTATATCATTTTGGATAGATTTTTTTCTTCGTTTTGATATACTTTCTCCATTATTATAAAAGCTGTAAAAAATTGTTATGATTAATTAAAGTAATAATGTATAATTTTTATCATATGTGTCGCCTAAAAATACAGGTCATTGAAACAAAAATATGTACCTTTTCAGAAGATTTTCATAATGTTTAATATTGCCTGATATCGTTTCGAAAAATAAAAGAATTGATGGCCTTTTTCCAATTTCACTATTGAAACTCCAATTCCAAGATTCCATGAGGTTTGTAGTGCGGTGTCTTTGTGCGTAGCAGCACCAAATATTCATCATATCTTCATTTTCCAACCACTGATCCACAAAGTAATCATTGAATTCAGTTATAGCTTTTTCTTCAAAACTGTAACAGAATTAATTCGTTGAAGATTATGATACGAAAAACCATATATTACCTAGTTTCTAACGCATAAAAATGGCTGTAGAAAATGGCGGTAGAAGAAATATCCAGAACTAAACGCGTTCATTTCAATACTGCAAAATTAATTTACCTTTGACTCATAACGTATAGCCATCCATCGTTTATGTCTTCTTTTGGTAAATGTGCCAGAGCCATACATAGTTTGACGTGATAGTGAGATTCTTCATGTTGTAATAAGCCAAGAGATTTTGCCTTTCTTAATAGCGCTCTGCCAAAGTGAACAAAACACCCCTTAACAATTATGTTTGGAAATGTCTTTTTAATTGCATTTATTGGAGCTTTTTCGAAATCCAAGGTAATAATATCGGCTGTCCACTCTGGTAAATGAAATTTTAGTTTGTAAAACAGTCTTTCATATGTAGTTTCTTCTTTGTTTGTCAACACTGCATAAAAAAATGGTACAATATTTGTCCCAGTTTCTGTACTTCCTATGTCTCCGTGTACAACGTATAGTTGAAGAAACGGCTTTGCACAACATTTGAACGTTCCGTCCGCAAAGTAGTGACGGACGTCATTTAAATGTGCAATTGCACTCTTTGAACCAAACACAATCATTCTATTTTCACCGTCAATCTCATCAAACAATAAATTGTCTTTAAAACGGTCAGGAATCACGATTTCTGTAGAGTTAGAGTGCTGAGATTTTGTGATTCCTAGTTGTCTATTTCTGTGTCTATACAAACTGCTTTTAACTTTGTCAAAATTTGGTAATTCTTTAATAATTTCATAACCATTATCTTTCAGCTTTTTAGTACATTTCCTGTATGTAGCTGGAATCGGCTTCAGATCTTCACATATAGTTTGTTTACATTTTTCGATGGCTACTTTCACTTCATTTTTTTCAAAATTCGGAATACAAGAACTGCAGTGAGCATTTTCTCTTAATACATGGCTTCGATTTGAATTCAAAGTTACACTTGCTGAACATCCATCTTTTCTATTAACACAGCGCCACCAACTTGAGTCCTTATTATTTTTCTGTTTATAATATTGATGCCCAGCGCGTAATAAAATTTCACCGCCTCGTGTACTATTAATAATTTTTAAATTCACTGCACCACTAGAAGATCCCTCACCCGACATTGCAACGACCTTGCACTATGCATAAAACGAGTGAACTGATAAGTTAAACCCGGTAATAGATATAATTTACGTATACTTACTTATGTCTATCTCATTCACACCTTTTGTTTAAAACGATGGTAAGGACAATAAATCCCTACCTGAGAACCCGCTCGGTGCTTCTTTTGCGGGAAAAGCACGTGGTATTTTTAGTAGCATCGTGGTATTTTTACAGACTTTAATACGTTTTTTTTACTTCTTCTTGATCAGCCATTCTTTTTGATGGTCGAGATACTATCTCAAGACTGAAGCATTTAAAAATATATACATCTCTAATTTAATACTAATTTGACACTGACTGTACCGTACAAAAATAACAATACTAACAAAGTTTACCAAATGGGATTAAATGTATGAAGTAACGAAATGTTTACCAAACGCAACTTTTTAGTAGGTACAGTTTGAGGTTTACGAAATGGGAAGTTTACCAAATGGGAAGTAGCCGATCATTTCAACCTCGGTACGACATACAAAATAATAAACCAGTACAACGATGACAAACAACTCATATATCTTAGGTCGTCATCTATCGTAAACGAGGTAATAATTGCAAATAGCAGTTCTATTGAGCCAGTTGTCGGCTGTCGATTGCCACAATTATTGTCAACCGTCAACCACTGCCGCGATATGGCAACGTCCGCTTATTGTGATCGCATTGATCAATAAGTGGAACCGAGTGGTCCTTGTCCTAATTTGAGTACTGCACTATCATCACTCACTACTTGCTAATATGATAGCAGATGGATTGATTGATTGATTGTAGAGAAGTCCAATTGAATTGACTCTTTGGCGTAAACGATAACACAAATACGTCGACACATGTATGTTACTGGCTGCATTAAGAAAATGTTAAGTGACATTCAGTTGCTGTTTCTCTCGTTGCAATTACTGTGAAATAATGTTTAGTACACTTTACATTTGAATCATAACGACAAAGCTTCATAAAGTACGAAGTTCGTTCATACGTTTTACGTAGCTTGAATAACTTGCCAAACGCGCCTTAAGCAGTTAAATATCATTACTTCATACTCCTGATAATAAAACTTACATCACGAGACAACATAATAAAAATGATGTCATAAAATGTGACCGCGAGGAGCATAATCCATGTAGGTATGTGAATATTAAATTACAATGTCAAAGTGAGATGGATAGATCAGAATTATCAAATAAAGCTGTTAGTAAGTGCCAGTGGCGAAGGCTGATTTTCTGAGACAGTTAAGCCGGAGCAAAAAAACGATTTTCTATATAAAATAAGCTCGTCATGACGTCGATTTTGTATAGAAATTTAACTCACGGCAAGCCTGACGCGCCAACGAGTTCTTTTAGAGGAAAATGTTTTGTTGTTGGGATAAAAACACTAAAAACGTAATGTTTTAATTTTATGGTGTATTAAATACCTACAGTGTGATTATATTATTTGGCATGATTAAACACTACTGACTATGGCATTTTTCAATGACCGTAGAATGGTTGTGTTCCGAATTTCCAAAGGGAATCCGGTAGGAATCGAGTTATATGGTGCTTTCGCCACTGGTAAGTGCATAGATGTCGAGAACCCAATCGCATCTCCGTATCATCAAATTCGTCTCAGTTATTAATTTACTGTAAACTAATAGTTAAAACATGTAAACGCATCACGATGCTGAGAAATCCGTTGTGATGTAGAATTTTAATAACACGTACGGTAAAGCCACACGGCACGGTGAAACGTTTCGAGGATTTCAGATTTATATCTAGAAATTGTAGCGATGCTACAGTGTTAGACATGCTTTGCAAATGAAAGGCAATAACGTTGTGAGGTCTGTCACAAGAATATCAGTAACCAACTTAAAATTTTACTATAGCGATCAAAGCGTTGCATCAAAATCAAAACCCCTTCCGAACAAGCCCGGAATCACAAACAAAAATAAAGCTACGTTCAAAGCGGAAACATTATAAGAAAATGTGTCTGAAACATTGGAGAGAGACGGAGCAAAAAATGAACAAGATTGAGCTTATTATCAATAACAGTATCAGAACGTCGACAAATCATAAAGCTGAAAGGCCGGGAGCGTGCCGGCGCATGCGGCCACGGTTAAAAATAGTCTACTGCACGGAGACACTCCCAAATAGGAAGCTACTTGGACGGGCTCGATCAAGAATGTCACAGTAAACAACTGTTGTATCAAAGATTAAAACCACGCATAAAGGGTTCCGTACTTGGGCTGAATTTATCACAAAAATATACTTAATTGTTGTTGAAATACATGTTCTTCCATACGTCGCGGTTAATTCTCCAACTGCAAATGTGAGTTGGTCGACTATTACTCGTTAACTTGTAAAGCCTATTAACTGTGATAGTTTTCCTTTTAATTTGGTTATAAAATATGTATACACTACTGCCATGAATTTTTCCACATACCCAAAAGCAACCATTTAGCTGGTAGGGGGCACACCTGACTCTAACAAAAATTTAAATTAAATAAGTTGAAATAAAAATCAACTGTTCCATACATTTTGTCGATTTAAGTGAACACAAATGTAGGGAACAGCTGAATTTTTTTCGCGATTTCTAGTTTGGTCCCATAGAAAAATTGTTCAAAATGATGAGTACAATGACCCCTTTTCGGGTTTAGTATTAACAAAAACTAATGTTGTATATTATGATGTTGATGATTTCTGAAAAACTGTACTATTTAGAGACATTGTTTTATTTTTCCTGTAATCTTTACATAAACTTCTATCACATAGAATAATTTCAGATTTTTATCTATGCAAACTTCGGAGATAAGGGGGGGGGGGGGGCGGTATTTTTTTTACATTTTTCAACAAAAGTCGGAAACTATGCTGCCTAAAAAAACAAAAAATGTTTGAGAATGTGCAAACAGCGCTCTTTCATATGATATCCCACATGCCCTAGTAGCCCCACTTCAAAATTTTAAGACCCCCTTTCAGTCCGTTTTGCAAAAAAGTTTTTTTTTTTTAATTTCTTTCTTGTTTGGAAAATAGTTGGGCAAACGACATCTAAAACTATTCTAAATTTCAAGTTATATAGCATTAGTAGTTCTTGAGATATCTAGGTGTGACAGACAGACAGACAGTCAGACAGACAGACAAACAGACAGACAGACTTAGTCTCACCATAAGGGTTCCTTTTTACCATTTTGGTACGGAACCTTAAAAATAACAAGACTTGTTTACCACTTTGTCGGCGTGATTAATATGTATATCCATGCCAAATCACAGCTTTCTAGTACTAAGTCTGAGCTAAGAGTCTCTGAGCTAAGCCGGTCACAAACAGACAGACGGACATGCCGAAACTATAAGGGTTCCTTGTTGACTACGGAACCCTAAAAAGGAAACTAATATTTGTATGATATTGCTATATTTTTTAGAAACTTGATTAATCTAGAACGTTGGCGGTAAAGGCTCTTACAGACTCACGCGATATCGCGGGCGCTACAGGAACCGACAAAGAAATTGTGCTACTAGTGTCGCGTCGCGCCCGCGATATCGCACCTGTCTGTACGAGCCTTAATACATGTTGAAAGTTAAATGAACAGCTGTCAACCAAAGCAATAGACTGATGATTGGTGTTAACAATAATTAATTTAACAAATTCTAGAATAAATTACTTATTCTGAATAAAATTAATGTTAAATGAGATTAAAAAAAACAAATCAACATGACTTATCTCTTAAAAACAGAAAGATACAGTGTTATTAGAATATCGTTCATAAATTATTGATTGGCATTGAATCCAACTGACTGTGTCTCTTTTGCGTTGGTGTAAATATTTACTCTCCGAATAAACGAGGGAAGTCCGTAACTGAAAGTACCCCAAATGTAAGTTTGCAAGAGAGTAAACGTAACTATTTCGTTTGCAAAATTTGACCGATAGATCATAATGCTAAGAATATAAGGGTGAGAATAAAAATCTTGTGTGTGTTGTAGGTCGTGGGTGCTTTACTTTGTGTACATTATTTCATCACCACTGCTCTTAAACCGGTGAAGGAAAACCTCGTGAGGAAACCGGGATGTCCATGTTTAATTCAAAAACTTGTGAGATCTACGAAACCCGCATTGACCCCGCGTGGTGGATTACGGCCCACTCCCTCTGAGGAGAGAGGAGGCCTGTGTCCCAGCAGTGGGAACATTATACGCTGAATTATGCTTAACAAAGAAATACGACTTCTTTAATAAAGCGCAAATTAGTACCACTGCTTATTTTGGAGACAAGACGAATATTAGGCAAGGCTTTAGATTTTCTGCGATGATTATTAAAACATTCCAGTTGTAGAGTCAACTTTTAACGAAATACCGAGCTCCCAAGAAGGGGCTTGTAAAAATACTAAACCAGTTATTTTTATTGCACTAAAAAATAAGGTAAATACACATACCAGACTTAAACAAACCGTAATGGCCGCCTACACCTGTAGCTGATAATATCCCAGGAGACTATCGTCGGGTCGTTTATCTTGTTCCAATGCAATATTAAATCAATCTTGTGAATATTTTAGCTAAGCCGAACAAAGGCTTGGGTCAGCAATTATTTCAAAGGAGTCCTAGCTTAAACTTAATTACATGAATTTAATTTACGAGCTACAATAGGCTTGATTGTATGTTTATCGTCTATGCGTTAAACATAATCTAGAAACAGGATACATACGTTCGTTTTTGCAGGCGGTAAAGTAACAATCCATCTAGTTGATTACTCTGCAAATCTTTCAGATCAGTATTTTTTTGCTTTTTATTGTAGCCGTAAATTCAAGCCGTTGTTGCTAACTTGCTACACAGCTCCGACGGCATCAACTCCACAGCTTATGTTTATTAAGGCTTCTACATACCAGCGCGACTTGTCGCGCGACGCGACACGGCACAAAGGCCCCGCGTGTCGCGGGACGAGCGGTGCCTTTGTGTCGCGTCGCGTCGCGCGACAAGTCGCCCCGGTATGTAGAAGCCTTTATACGATAAAGTCAATGTTTAATTGCATCGGTGTGTGCGTTCGAAATAACTTTTTCAGGTTCTTCTTTATTTTTCCAGCTTATTAAAAGAGGCGCCAATATGGCGTACCTAGACCTACACGGCTGGTGACAAGTACGTACACGGAGTGGAAACCTATAAACTGGTCTGAATGTAAATATTTTGATGTCAATTAGATATCAGCCGATCCTTAAGATTATGTATGTAAAATGTAAATATAATTCACTAGCGAATTAATTAACATTGTTTCAAGAACCCCACCGTCGAAAATATTTATGTAAATCGTCGCCAGTAAGAACAAGATCGTGAAGCATGTGCATAATCTTTAATACAGTACATTTATATTTATCCTTTGTAATCTACTTAAAATGAATAAGTTCATATCCATCAATCATCTCTTCACGGTACATTAAACTCAAATTGCTTTTCATCTTGAATTAATAAAACAAACGTATATTTACTGGAGATGGGAGAACAGCATTCAACAAGTGTATAGTCTTTGGCCAGACACTCAGCCAGCCAGATAGAAGCGAATTGAATTCAATTCTAAGCGCTCGAGTTCACACATTTAAAAAACATAAACACAGTCGGAGCAAACTCATTCAATTTGCAAGCGTAAGGAGCGTTTCGCTCGTAAAGAGTCGACTATTAAGTACTTTCATACACCACGCTATAACATATAGCAAGTGGAGCGGGCAGGCCACTCTCTACACTCAATTCTTGGTGGTTAGTTGGTGTGCAATTAGCGAAGTCGCCGCTGAACATATATTTCACTCTCTCCAGTTTTAGGCGCTTCGTCTTAGGAACGGCGGCGGCGCCGGCGTGGTCAGCGTCGGCTCATTAGTGCCATCAGCATCGCTAACGGAAGAATGCACTTCCTGAGTGGTTGTCAACTGTAACCATCACAGATTTGCATCGAAGCAGCTCAGCTCAAGCGGAACTCAAAGACTAGACAGGTCGACGGCACATCATCGATGCTTTCACGAGCAGATGGCTTGCTTGCTTCATGAATTATTACGCGATCGTTTAAAGTACAGACACGCAGTAGCAAATAGTGATTTCAAAGGAAACCTGTTTTGAATGCATGCCCTCAATGCCTTTATCCTTCACACGGATTAAATTATTTCGTCGGAGTTGGACCAACTGCACTTGTGCTGCACTCGCTGGACCCGTTGAACAAAGGGCAATGGAACATACTTGTAATAGTATATTTTCCTTTTGTGTATAACCAGTATGAGGAGACATATATACATAGATAATGACGCATTCGGACGACATAAGATCTAAACACGCAATTTTCCAATGAATGATTCTTTGGAAATAACTGCTGTTGCCAACCAACATGCAACGCATTAAAAAGCGAGTAAATTCAAGGAAGTTGCCAAAGCACCAGGTTTGATAAGAAAATGGGTAAATAACAAGATAGAATCTACGAAACAGGGTGAAGGTTCGTTGCAAAACAATCGTGAACAGTTACCCGAGTCGATTATCGTCGGAGCCCCGCAGGCCGCAGCAGTCGATGCGTGGAAACTGGAAAGGTGCGTTGGCACCTGCAGCCCACGCAATCCGCTGAGGTCGTGCGCCCACGCAGCCCCCACACAAGCTCGCCAGTACTTAACTTATGGCTCTGCAGCCATAAGCTCTCTTCTCTACCATGAGTGCGAGGGAGATGACTAAACGATTACAATTATGACACTTCTATGATTGATCAAACTAGCTTACACCAAATATGTATTTAGGCTGTTTGCTAATATTAGCAAGCTTAAAGTGGTTCGATGATAAGAACCCATATCTTAATGAGTTATTGATTTTGAACGAGCAAATCAACGATTACTTTCTCAAGTCATTACACGTTAATTATGAGTAAAAACACCAATAAGAAAGATACGGCATTAAATATACAAAAATAGAATGCCATAGAGCAAAAGTTATGGTTCCATCACCATATCACGAAAAGGAAATTCTTAAATAGCTAGCATAAAGGCTCGTACAGACTCGCGCGATATCGCTGGCGCTCAATGACTATATAGTGGTTTAATTCTCTTTGCTGGCGCTACTGGCAGCGCCAAAGAAATTGTGCTACTATAGTGACGCGTCGCGCCCGCGATATCGCACCAGTCTGTACGAACATCACAACACATCGCGTGCCTAGTAATTACATCAACTAGTGTACTTCAGCAGGCATTGCATTCTGTAATCCGCATGTTTTGACATTTTAATAGGTCAGCCTGTCTCGACAAACGATATCGTATACTAGGCCCTGCATCTGCTGGCAACGGCTGCTATCCGAGATCGAGCTCTTTGTTTTATGAACATTGTATAGCTTTTTACATTCAACCTAAATAGTCACTTGCTAAAGCCAGCTTCCTCAGTACAGTTGTTAACCGAAACACAAAAGATATAAGGTCAGACATCAGATACAAGGCGACAATTCGAGGAAGGAACATCGCGAACTCAAAACGCCTAGCTCACGAATATACACCAGAAATACGTTTTATTAAATATACAAAGTCAATATACTCGACAAGTTTGACGAGATGTGATTCATGGGTGACCAAATATGGGAGACAACTCCGACGAGCGGCGCTGAGAAAAGAATTCTTGTCCCTAAGAACTTATGCATCAATACATATTCATCAGAAGCTACTAACATGGTCAAACGGTCGAGTTAATTCAATCCACCTGAAAGGAATTTTGCAAGGCTCCTATTAAGCACGATTAGATTTCCGTAATTGGTATGTAGGAAACAAATAACTGGAATCACGAAGTCTATGTCGAGATGAGATGAACCTCGAGGTTCGAGATACTTACTCGTACGAAAGTATAAAAGAACTTTAACACCGAAGGAATACAATAGACAATTGAAACGTGACCTGCATATTCGTACAGAAACATTAAAACGCCAACGAATTTAAAATTCACGATGTCTCACTCCGCCCTCAAGTAGCAGGAAGCAGGAAGCTTTAAGAATTTGTACATAATTAATTTCATTTGTGTGTGTGAAACTGAACGGTCTATGGCACAGATACGGGCACTGTCATACTGGACTGGAGGCAATCGTAGCATTACTGAGGTTTAGCTGCTAGCGGAACTAATGGAACACACAATTAGTTTTGCGGTGCAGGAAATAAGAAATGATTTGCCCTGCTCTGCGTCACTTCGATTCACCTGACCGATGCGATGGTTACTCAGACTATTTCTGGTTAAAATGAACGTTTTGGCAAAAAAAACAACAATAATAGTTGATGATAGCCTTGATTCTGTTACTGGTGCATAAATAGTAATCGTTTATAATGTTTTATTAGGTCTATGAAGTAATAGGACTACCGTATCTGAATTTACTCTGCAGGATGTTGAATACGGAAATAAAAGGGTAAGTTACTTGACCCCGAGGGTGCCAAAACCGAGGGAAATGAGAAAGCTGAAGTCGGAAAGCTAACTCCAGCCTTACACATTTTTCACCAAGCAGACTCCGACAGTCGATTGAATTTGTTTAGAAATCATCAAAACTAAACAGCGGAAAACTGCCATTATGGCCACTGAGCGCAGAAATGTCAACCGATCAGTGATGCGATGAAGTCATAACTAGTAAGAACTATAAATATATCAGGCCCACGCAGCCTCGAATAAACATTAAGTTTATTGTAGAGCAAATTGCTGTAGGCGCTTGTTGACGAGAAGAATAAGAAACATTTTGGGAAAAAACATACCAAAACCTGAGACTAAAGACTCATGGCAGGCAAAAATAGAATCGAAGTTAAGAGACAAGTACATTTTTTACAGCCACCCAAACAATTGGGTATGTAAAGTAAAAATTAACCTATGCCGATTCCAAAACCATTTCGAGATTTTAAGCTTCTAAGACTTATTTTTCTATTAATAGGTCTTAAAATTACAAGATCGTATTTATTTTCACAAAAATACTTAAAATCACTTGACTTTTATTTGACCTCTAAATGACGTCACAAAGCAGCCTGAATTGGAAACTTTCAGTGCCTCTTGTAATTAAGTTATTCTTTATGTGTCAAGTGTCATGCCAACGTCAAATTTACATGAAGCACTTATTATTATTCTATTCAGATATGTAAATAGTGTAGTTCATCACCAGCGGCGGACAGTACAAGTCGAATCACATCGATGTATCGCCTCAGGAAAACTTAACATACGTTAAAATGATCTTCACAATAAAACAGTCGCCGCCCAGACTTGTACTAAACATTTAAAAATTAAATAAGTGTTAAACGTGGCAAAGATCCTAAGCTATTCAGCTACTAGTGACGTCAGTACGAACAATACTTTAAAATCATATATAAAAACTACAGCTTGTAAAAACAAAAAGATGAAATTATGTGTTTCAAATACTCTTATCATTAAAATAAAAATATAAAAAACATACCTGAAAAATACTTTACATACCTAATTATATCATATTCGACAATTACACAGATGACTGTCTCTGGTACATTGGTACGGATGAAAATTTGTGTGATCAGCCACATGCGAACGATGTT
The DNA here is from genome assembly GCA_948098905.1 of Tiliacea aurago. Taxonomy (NCBI): domain Eukaryota; kingdom Metazoa; phylum Arthropoda; class Insecta; order Lepidoptera; family Noctuidae; genus Tiliacea; species Tiliacea aurago. Next base: position 24,640,441 of record OX402581.1, on the reverse strand, counting down.
AATGAAAATTACAGTGGCCTCAGTGCCTACGCTGATATTAACGTAGCACTGTCAAGGCCCATTGTGAATGCTACTATGGAAGTGGGAGGAAGTTACCGTTCATGCTGATTCAAAATAAAATAATCTTCACACAAGTTCCTCTAAAGATTGAAACCAACGACAAAGAATCGCTTATCGCAAGTTAAAATATTTGCGTGTCTATCGTCATTGTTGTCAACGATTACAAATGCTGTGTTTAAGGGGAAATCGTCATATCCGATAAGTTATCGCACGGTATAATCCAGTACACTCTCCTGATGTTATATGTCTTGATAACGACGAGAATTATTTTATTTTTTACTCTGGAACTAGACTTTGCTAAAGATATTTTGATTTATATATCTCCAAGTCCCAAGTCCTTACGTATGACCCAGTTGGATGGTGCAGAAGCGAGATATCTCGGTGAAAGTCGGAAATGTGGCGCCTATATGCAAAGGGAGCAACCAACGACGACTAATATAAACATTTCGTAACCATCACTATTATGAGTACAAAACGGCGGACGATCGATATGACCGTCGGCTCATTCGGCTATTTATTAGACGTTACTTCACGTTACATAGCCCATTACGACACTGCTCGACCAAAATATTGATAAAATTATTACTCGTGTCGAAAGTAGTTTTATGTGAGCAGGAAAAGTTGCGAAAGCGATACTAGTTGATGTCTCCGATATGTGAGAGACCATTTTTCGCGTTAGGTTCAATTCTGTTAAGGTAAATAAGTCTGTAGGTGGCATCAGCATTCCACGCACGAAATCTTTGATCACAATGTTGGTAGAGTACACGAATATTAAATAAATAGTAGATACTAGTGAACAATGGTAGGCGTCGTCTGTGCCGAGCCGCCGACATCTGGCCAAACGGCCCAGAGAGCTTTTTACCGCATAACTTCACCACACGCGACGTCACAAATGCGTGGCCTAAAATTGTTATAGTATTATTATTTTTTTGTTTTACATGCGATTTTCGGGTGTGTAATTAATAATATTGCGCTATAATTGTTATATTGTAAAACACGACATGCATGGCCTAAATATTATTAGCACACACATAAAAGTCATGCCTGGATCATGGAAACAAATTATTACTTGAATAGCGCAAAATAAAGTATAGCAGAAACAAATATTTCGGAAGCAATTAGTCATACCAATACAGGAGAAAAAATTGTTTCATGATGATATGAAGATCTCTGCAAAAAAACTTAGTAGGTGTAGAGACTATACTAATCGAAACAACAAATAAAACGTTTATATGTTCAAGGTTTCAAGACCAAATAAAAGTTAGATATCTTCATTAGAATACGAAGCGTGGAGGTATAAAAAGATCATCGAAGTAGTGTTGGGTGCAAATGTTATGGGCGATAAATCAAGACCTGTTTTCCCAGGATGTGTGAATGCACATCTGCGGAAAACACCCGGATCATGGTCGATTTCTATACGGAAATCAAAATTCTTTGGAATAGACTTATTAGAAAATGTGCCAGCTACGTTATTCTGAATTTGAATATCTAAGACGAAAACGATTTCATTCATTCAGAAACAACAATACAGAAGAAGTCCCATTTTGGGAAAGAAAACATTAGCCAAGTAAACAAACCCAATTTTATGAAACAATAAAATAATATGCGGTATTTTAACAACAATTAAATTATTTGTATAAGAAATCCATTACTTAGTGGAAAGTTTAATGTCGATTCCGTGATTCTCGATAGCATCTCAACAGATCTCAAACAAGCACAATTCGATTCGGTACTCAACGTAACACCATAAAAACGTTTTTATGGCGAGTTTTTGGCCAAGTTCAAGAGTTCTTATGGACCAAAAAAAAACATCGTGACGAAATGTCTTGACAGTTGAAGCCGAAATTTCAAGTTCTTAGAGAATTCTCCGGGTCTATTGCTAGACGTAGCAGGTAAACAGATAGGTGACTAGACCGTATTAACATACACATGTTAAGTGAATAACTGTAAAGACGACTTAGTTAATAACCTGAGAATCCTGTCTGTAACTTTCATAACAGCAACATAGTAAATGACGAAACTGCATCCGAACTACCAGAGGCCAGTTACTTATGCATGCAAGCCTCGTTTTCGAGATTTCCCACGGATGTTGCGGCGCACAATACTGGCAGTTTGCACGACATTACCACTTGTCATGGAATCCGGCCCACTGAAGGAATTGCACAAGAATCCCTCGCATCTCCAACCAAGATGCGTGAAATGCGCTTTCTCGGAATACTATTGGGACCATGCCGTTTGATGTTTTTAGAACTCTGGAAGCACTAAACAATTTCCCGCCGACTCGACTACCAGTTTATCGTTTCCCGAGTGTTTTGTGTGTTGCGTTTGATTCTCCATTGATTTAATATTCATTCATACATCAGACAGGTAACTAAAATTTTCGGTTACAAAACAGAGATCATTGCCAAAGCCATTTCAGCAATAAATTCCTAGGATAAATTAAGTAATACAGGTAAAATTATCTTAAATCTAAGCCTGGTAATATATTACACTCGACTAGAGATGATTGCTTCAAATCACTCACCGCTATTATAAGCACATTAGAAACATAAACGAAGATCGGTCATGAGTTCATGACGAAGCATTTAAAAGCCTTGATCTTGAAAAAAGAGCGCCTTTGTACATTTTTCTGAGACCGCAAGATTTCCTGCTCAACAAGCACAAGTCATAAATGGTAAAACAGTTACTCAATCTGTATAATACGAGATATTTGTTTTTTATTCCATCAGCCGTGAAAACATTCCTAAAAATGTAGAATTTAAAAAATGTGCACCAGCGCAGACAGGAAAAAATATCGTTCATTGGCATAGCAATTTGGAAAGATACGACAATTGTATCCACAATACTTTCGCAAATTGTCTAAAAATAGAAATAAGACTGTTGATAAGACTCGTCACAAATCTCTAAAGAAATGCGGGTGTTGAAATGAAAAGAGTTATCTTTTGTTCAAGGATGGTCAATCGATTCAAAAGTTTTCTCCAGCTCAACATTTTTGAGATATTACCTACTAGCAAAACAAATGTAAAATTTAACTAATGAAGTTTAAAGCTATTTTTAAACTTGACAAAATCAGCAGAATTTGAAGTAACATCGCATAAAACTTTTGACGCCTAATTGTTCATTTCCACAATCTTCGTCGCAAGCAACTTTCAAGTGCATGAAATTGGAGTAACAACCAAATTCGTATGCAAAATGTCAGATGTTAGCGATAACAAGATAAAAAGAGACAGTGAAACACGATAACACATCTCGTCAGGAGAGTTGCTTAGTTTTGGAGAAAGTGATGTTGTAACCTTGAAGCATCCATCACATTACATGATTCCTTGTCTTGATTTTCTACTAGTCATGCTACTTATTTTAACATACGTGGGGCCTAATACGAGGAAGAAATAGTTTCGAGTCTCATGGTTATCAAAATCAATGCCTGTTGGCATCTTTGAATTCAAGGAAAGTAATATAGAGTTAAGTTCGAAGTTCGCCAGAATAACACTGCCTGAGGTGTTGACTGAGGCAAATTTTCTCAGTACCTTTAGTACGTACTACTAACACGTAAAAATGCGGGCCCAACAGTCAAAACAGGCCTATGCTAATCCTTGACAATTGCCGCATTTGACAAAGATCTCTGTCAAAGCAGTTAGTAATCAAGTACGTGAAAATGCTCAAACACTGCACTTTAGACAGGAGTCATTATACTCAGAACAGCTTTGTCACACGGTTATTGTGCTACAACTCGTATGTTTTGAATTTGTATAACCGATTGAGTACTTAAAGAGCTTTGTTCGTGAATGGCGTCGGTTCCATTCAGTACATACATCGCTCTCAAACATTCGATTGTCAGCATGTGATTTGTACAAACACGTTACCTTCCGGGAGTCAATTTCACTTTTCGCAATGACATCATGTTTGTTACCATTACCAATATCGTTGACCAATATCGACACGGCCGACCAAGCATTTGTACCAAAAATAATATATAGATTTCAATTAGTGTCGCTATTAAGAGAAGGAAATTGGAATTAATTGATTTCGAAATAATGTTTGAGTTGGGAATGCAACTCTACATAAGAGACGGTAAGGACTATATTGAATCAAAACAATACTGAGATAGACTGAATTAAGATTAGATACTGATTATAGCCAAGTAAGAGCAATAAAGAATGGAGGCTTTATGATTAAAATAATGCATAGGTAGGTAATGACAGGTTGCTAACTCATCGTCTATCGTATCGCAGTAATTCACTTCCTTCCACGGAGAGATGGGCAGGTAATTACATTTTATGTTTTATAAGAAATGAGAATAACATGAAAAGTCAGCGTATCTGACCAAACATCACATGTATAAGAAGTAGTTTTCTTTTAAGTGAGTAACGTTTGAAAGAGCAGAGGATATGGAGAATTTAAATAGTATTTGACCAACTGCCTGTTCTGCTTCTTCTTTTTAACAAGAACCTTTGGTTGTTTAAGGCACCTTTTAGTGACTTCTCAATCAGAAACGAATGAAAAACAAACGAGGTTGAGAGCAGAGATATATTATTTTTAATCATGGAACAAAATGCATCCCACCCAAAATGAGTAAGTTCCGGAGTCCGGAATAAAAAAGAGACATTACTAAAACACAACTGTTAATACATACTTAAACACCACAATAACAGAGAACCATACTAAACTTAGCGAGCTGCTAAAATAAGAAGACTTGAAAATTTACCTTGCAATATTCCCACAATAATGAAGCATTGAGAGGATTAGCTGCAGCGCAAAACACATGTAGGCAATATTAAGTTCATAACAGATATGATTTGAACAGGCAATTTCTTCACTGGCATGTAATATAAAGCTCAACTACATGAAAGTAACCGCGCGAAACATTCCTCATAGCTTTCTCTGACCATCATAGCGAATGGGCCTCAATACCTGTACTGATGTTGACACGTAACCGCATTCCGGGTTAAGTAATAACTAATTACTTTTTATTATTAAATACGTAATGAAAATAGAATTTGGGAGTTGATTAATTTTATTGTGTGCAGGCACAAGCATAAATTTTATTATTGTTTTTGGATATGTGTTATAGGCTGACCAACGAAAGCTGTCCAAGTAAAAAAAACCGGCAATTTAAAAAATTAATAGCTGTGAACCCTTGCTATACACTCTAAAAATATGAAATATTAATGCAAGTATCGCAAAATATTTCTTGAATAATAATTAGTATCAACACCGTTTATGGAGTGACATAGCATATTTTTAAATTCCCTTTTTTTTTCTTGGACTACTTTCGTTGGTCAGACTCTAGTGAAAGAATGATGAGAATTGCATTATATATGGTGTGTCTTGTCATTATCTGGGCAGAAAGCCCAAGAGTAGGTAAGGTAATGAGATAAAGCTCTATATCAACTTTCAAATCCACGCAACTGATAGGGTTATAGCGGACATAATAAACGAGATATAAATTATAACCAATATGGAAATGGAAACAGGACAAACGACGCAACAGATGGCGTAACTCAAGGATACCAAGCCGTCACAGGCAAAAATAATGTTTCCCTGACGGTTTGTTTGGCACCGATGATTAATGTTTGTATTGCCTATTTTAAATACTCTACTGTTGTTAGTACTAACAATTAACGGCTTTACGACAAATGTCATTACATAAAAGGACGCATTTAATTAGTCAGTAAATTTAAAGATAGGTCTGCAACAAGTGCTACGGTGTTGCTTAGAGCCACAGTTAGACTCGGTCGAAAATTCTGTAAAACATACCTGATAAAAAGAAATCAGAGATTTCACAACTAAATTAAAATTTCCCCTCATAACACTTAAGTAGTGAGTGTGACGAGTTTAATTAATATTTTCTTTGACACCGCGATTGTTAGACGTTGCTGCATACGTGCTATAATTATGAAGAAATTCTTAAGCAGACTAATCTGGGAATGAATCTTCACAGCGAACCGTACACTTGCTATAAGAGCATTTCTAATCTTTGATCGACGTCCGCCTTCGATTGTGACTGCTTAAGATTTATTTCGTCCATTCATTTCACTTTGATCATTTTTGAAAGTATTAGTTTCATTAAAGGCGTGGGTAATAAGTTTTGTTTGTAGAGCTTCCATCTTGCGTAATGTTTATAGCTATAGTCGCCTGAGTTACTTCACCGTGCTAACCTACTTAAATCGAAAGCCGAACAAACTATAAAGACTTTTTGGTGTGTTTGCATGAGCAAACAACTGGGTGTCCCCATGCGCAATGCCGCACTTAGAAACATAGTAGCAACAAAAGGTTATCAAGGACTGTTCAATCAAGAATGCATCAAGCAATTAAGATGAGAATGTGGGCTAGTTGGAGATAAAGGAATTTAACAAATTACAACCTTCCGGACAAGGCGACACAAACGATAACATTGCAAAATCCAGTCGTGTGGATGTGTCTACGTAAGGCAACCGTAACAAGGTCCTCACCATATAAGAGGGTCGTGGGCGGAAGTATGCACCAAGAGGTGGCACCACAATGTTGTGTTGTGTCGCAACATGTCCGGCTGCCTCTGCTGGAACTAACTGTGCCAAATACTAGCAACTGCTAGGTATAAAATATAGAAACATGGAATTCAACCGTAGAATGTATCAAAAATTAAGTGGCATTTTATGTTCCAACAAACTTGTTTTCCCAAGATATTCGTTCTGGCTGCGAGAATTTTTTTCGTGATCTCTCGATAACTTTAATTAGATTCTTAGGGCAAACTTGTCGACCTCGGCAAAATGAGCATTCCAACCACTACTTCCACGATGTGGACAACTAGTTTATGTGCAACAGATAAATCGATTCATTCTCATTACTTTAGCGTGAAATAAATCTTTTTCATAATTTCTCGATGCGGATATTTATGGATCAGTTTCATTGGCAATTTTACGTTACGTTCCTCTTAAAATGTAACGCGAAAGTCTGACATCAACATCAATAGCTTATTCAAATTTGTTTTATCGGAGTTTAAAAAACTAGCGGGTGGGAAAGGAAACCACGTCGAACAATCGCGGTGAATTACTAGGTACTCTCCATTTCCATTGACAGTGTATTATTATCACGGCGATCGCATTGGATTTGTGGCGATTTCTCTACGCACCCATGCGGGCTAATACAAGAAAGTGCAAAGGAGGAAGGAAGGATTAAATGGTTACAAACAGTTACGGAGAACCTACAAACTCGCCAATGAAATGTGTATTTTTCCAGTATTGCGAGTCTTCAATTGTAGCCTAGAGTCATTTAATAAGTGGAACGTTTATGCCAATTTGAGTGGACACAATTCATATTAATTCCGGTAAGGTAAAAAGCGGGTAAGCACTGTCTGATTTGGGTCGGTAACCACAGAGTGAGTGATGCGCTCCTTTCGCGGATGGTGAGCAACGAGCCGTGATCCGCTAGAGATACAGCCACGGTCTGTTGGTCTTACCTTGGCCGTATCCATCCCGTAAACCCCAACAGATCAGGGTGACATCATCATCGAAAAGTATTGTTCTAATGGTCCATGTGAGGCCAAGGCCGGATTTTCGATCGATGTTAATATTACAGCGGAGTAATAAAAAGGAAAGTAAGGTTGATGACCCCAGAGAGGACGGTTACCGTCAGTAGACTGATGGATTTGTCGGGATTCTTTTTTTAGCTGCCATAATGCGGTGTGCCGAACTCAGCCGAACCAGTTTCAAGATTTTGGTAATACTGCGCGCAGCGTCGAACTCAAGCAATACAGTCAGAAACGGTCTAGTAATAATACAGATTTCGTTATCCACTCACGAACACAAGAGTAGGTATTTTTTGCTCAAGTCTGGTAATTTTAATATGCACGTATACATTCTAATGGGACTTGTAGACCGAAACTTTCTAGCATTTTAATGTTTTTTTCAAAAATTGCAGACATTTGAATGTACTTACATTAAGTTGTTCACAATTTAATTTGAAGTGATCGGCAGATACTTACAAACTATTTGCATAAAGTGCCATGGAAACTTCTGGCATTGATATCAATCATACTATCAAAGAAGACGCATTATCGCCTACTGATTCAACTAACTAGTAATACATGAAATGCATACCTCAGTCAACGATTATCGTATCGCAAACAAACTTATCAATGGCAACGATTCATCGCGCGGATTGTGGTACCTATTACAGTCACACCTCAATAAAGTATAACGCATCAACAAGTCATTAACGTCGGCATTCCAAACGCATAACGTTATCATTCATCGTTATGTTTAACTGTTCCTAACAACTGAGATCTTACCGAGACGGCAACGGAGTTGCTAGGTCCGACCCCTGCTTCGGCAACAGAGTGCTGTCCCTCGGGCACACTAAGAAAACGGCGGAGGGTGCCATATCCTGACGCTGATGCCACCATGGCTACCATAGTTAATTCACAATCACAGCACAGTAACCACTGGTTCTCCTTGTGACATCACTCGCGGGCGTGTTCGATAAGTTCGCGGTAAACGCGCGCACGGCGACCTGCGCGCGCGACGCGATTCAACTGCGCGCCCAGCTCAATGGAGAACCCGCGCCCCCTACCACGATACCATCAGGCAACAAGTTTGGACGAACTTAGATAAGCGTGTCAGTTTTGTTTGCACTTCCGTCGTTACTTTTCGGGGTTTTTGAAAGAGTTCCTTGTACGGACTTTTTTAGGGTTCCGTACCTCAAGAGGAAGAAAGGAACCCCTAAAGGATCACTCGTGTGTCTGTCTTTCCGTCTGTCACAGCTGATTTTCTCCGAATCTACTGGACCGATTAAATTTAAATTTGGTACACATATGAACTTCTGTGACCCAAAGACGGGTGTTACGTAAATAAATTAATTTTTAATATGGAGGTCACTTTGGGGGGGCAAATTAGAAAATAAAAAAATAAGTTTTGCTGACTGTACCGTGTGACATATCAAATGAAAGGGCTTGTTTTAAAGATTTTTTTTTTTGTAATTTTAAAATATTTATGTTTTTTATACTTTTGAAATTAATTAAGAAAATAGATGAAAAATTACCATACCCCCTCCTTTTATCTCCGAAACTACTGAGCCTAAAATTTTGATAAAAATAAAGAAAATAGTTCTTTACTTATAGATTACAGGAAAACCTATAAGAAGTCTGTGATCTTAAAATAACATGTTAAATCACTCAATATTGTGCGTACAAACTTACATTTGCAGTTGGAATGTATGGGGATCATGTTTTCCAACTACAATGTTAAGTTTGTTCTTGGGATAAATTCATCCCAACTACGGAACCCTTCATTGTGCGTGGTCCGACACGCACATGGCCGGTTTTTTCTTTTTGTTTATCTGCTAAGCAAAGGAATACAAATAGGTTGAATGCTTTTACAAGGTTTTACAACTTCTATATTATCTTATCCGTGCAAAGGATTTAGCTGTGGTGGTGTGACTGAGTATTAGTTAAGTTGAACATTTCAGTGATTATGTTCATAACAGATCATATCAGCACTCAAGCAACAATTTTGACTAATAATGTGACATACATTTTAAATATTGACCAATGTGTACACAGACTGTTTACATATTCTCAATAAGCAACATAAAATATTTCAACATCTTCCATACTCAGACCAAATAAAAAACCAAGACATAGCGCTGCGAACAATACAGTGAAGCAGGCCATAACTACTCCTCGCTCTGTGCATACACGCTCACACGCACACATTTAGAACAAAACTACACCTCACCGGATTCTCACTAAGTGCACACATGTTTACGAAACCGGCCTCATGTCACGGTTGACAGCGCTTATATGGTCTGAGCTACTATAATTTTGTAGGAACTTACGTGCAAGTAAAAAAACCATTATAGATGATTATGATGACAAAGATATTATTTCTCCTTGTTTTGTGACATAAATTCCTGGGCCTTAAACCACAAAACTTAAAAGCCTACAATTCTACAAAATTGTGAAATTGTAGAAGAAATTTTGTATCACAGAAATTTCAATTATTGTGTGATACATTTACAATTTACATATTTGTAAAGTTTTTCCATTACAATTATGAGGCTTGTGAGTTTTGTGGTACAGACACTTGTAAGATTTAATTAATAAATTGTAGTTATAAAATTTTGTGGTATAGGGTCCTGGTCCATCCAAGCTGAGCAGATTCACGTTTTGGTAAGTGTGGTCCTAGGGGGTTCTCATACTTCCCTGGACCATCATTAACAATCAGGTATTTTCCTTGATACATTGCAGATATTCAGGTAATTATATTGCAAAAAATACCATAACAGGTAAATGCCCGATAATTTTATTTTTGTTGATAAAAAAAAAACACCTTAAATAATGTATATGTTTAGAAAAGATATTGACCTCACACACAGTGCAACTTAGTGAATATTGCATGAATGAGGACTTAGCACACAATATACAATGTGACACATTTTTTCTTTGCTTATTGGCAATGCATAAAACTGAGTCAACTACTGTCTGCTGTATTATTGAAGATTTAAGGACTGTTTAATTACAGGACACATACAAAATTGGATGACAATATTAGGTAACTTAGGCCCTCAATACTCAAGCATTAAGTACTTAAACTAGTTTAAAACCATAGACATAACTGGCAAAATATGGGTGTACTATTATAGGTACACCTCTGCCTTACCCTTTGGGAAAATTTAAAGCCATTTGATTGGTTGGAACTAGTTTTCAGTAATGCTACAGTCTTGAGTGAAATTCTGTAATACAGGCGTCAGTATAAAATATTTTAGACTAGCTGCGCCCCAAGGTTTCACCAGCGTAAGTCTAGATCCCGTGGAAATATAAGGATAAAAGTAGCCTATATGTTAATCCAGGGTGTCAGCTACCTCGATACAAAATTTTATCAAAATTGGTCCAGCTATTTTTACGTGAAAGAGTAACAAACATCCATCCATCCATCCACACTTACAAACTTTCGCGTTTATAATATTAGTAGGATTTAATTATATTTTCATAGCTGGCACTTATTCAGAGACGTTGGAATGGGCTGATATAGAATACAATAACCCAGCAGGCGCATGACGCTTTCTATTTCTACTCTACTGGAGAATAGAAATTGCTTGCCTACATTTCTCAGTAGAAAACTGTCAACTGTCACAGAAACGTCATTTTTGTCTTCTCTTCTGTCGACAAAACGCTTCTTTCTCTACAGTTCACGTGCCCTCTGCTGCTAAAAATATTTGAAAATTAATTCATAAAACATGCAACCTGTTTTAGAGATTAAGTTAAATATTTTATTTAAATACTATACTCCGTTTGAAATAAGATTTGACATTTAAATAAACCTTTTTTACAGTTTGTTCAATCGGGTTTGACTTCTATTGTGTTGGTGGGATGACCAATGACAACTGTAATAAACAGTTGGTATTGTAACCACGTTTTTGCTTTTAATGCCATCCTTATGCCAACGGAATAGAAGTCAAAATCGGTTGAATGTACTGTAAACAAGTTTATTTAAATATCTAATCTTATTTCAAATGGAGTATAGCTGTATCCAGTTAGATTGGAAGCTGACCCTAACATAGTTGGTAAAAAGGCTAGGTAGGTGACGATTGTTAGACAAACACAGGTTATTACAGATTGTTAGACAAACACCAGTTAGATTGGAAGCTGACCCTAAAATAGTTGGTAAAAAGGCTAGGTAGGTGACAATTATTAGACAAACACAGGTATCCAAATGAAACCTAACAACTCCTTCAATATTACTAGTAAGTACTTGGAATGAAATAGTAATCTTGAATCAGTGACTTCTATGAGTCACAAGCTAAGGTTAATTACTCATTAAATTAAATAAAGTTTAATAAAAACATTTACAAATAATATTAACTGTTAAGTAATTAAACAAATTCATAGTATAAATATACCTATGTATTCACAATAGTATGATAAATCATTTAATCAATATCAACTAAAGAAACTGCAAATGTAAGTTTGTGCACACAAGACATTTACCATGTTGTTTTAAAACCATAGACTTCGTATAGGTTTTCCTGTAATAGGTATTCCTTAGTAAAGAACTAATTCCATTTTTGTGCAGTTGCAGAGATAAGGGTGCAAAATGGTTAATTTTCATCTATTTTCTTAAATAACTTTAAAGGTATTCTTTTGAATTATTTATTTATTTATGTACTCCAACCACATATTCAGTAATAACATATTACATAAAAGAACTTATATCTAATAGTATGGTGAAATTGTCACTTAAAGAAGTACACAGCTTAAACGTAGATGAAAAATACATACCAATTTTGACATGACACACGGTACAGTTTGCAATGCTTTTTTTTTTATATTTTCTAATTTGTAAAAGCGACCCCCACATTCAAAATGCATTTATTTACATTACACATCTGTGTTTGGGTCATAGAAATTCATAGAGCATAGTAAAACACTAATATTAGAACTATGTGTACCAAATTTCAACTTAATTGGTCCAGTATATTCGGAGCAAATTGGCTGTAACAGACACACGAGTGATCCTATAAGGGTTCCGTTTTTTCCTTTTGAGGTATAGAACCCTAATTAGTATGAAAGTACAATCCAGTTTATATTGTAGAACATTAAAACACTAATAAAATTCGTTTTATAACATTATTACAGGTTTGATCATATAGTTTCTTTAAGTTCTTTATAATTGGAATGTATGACTTTATGAGACAACTCATTCTAAAACATTACTTTCAGTTCAGCAATTAAGTAAACTTTCTACAATAAAGGCAGATTTTTACTTAAATAAATATTCAAGAACATTCTAAAGATTGTAAGACTATGGCATATAAAAAGAGCAAGACAAAGACAGACACATGATTGTGTGACATGACAAATAAGGCTCATAACAATGTTCTAATGCCAATAATTTATTCACTTGGTGTGGGCAGCCACCTCCAGTGCCCACTACTTGCCTTGATATGTTTTTATATCATTGAAACCATGAAGTTTAATTAAAATTAAACATTTGAATCATTGTGTACAGTAATTTACTCAAAAATATCTTCGGAAAATAAATTCAACTCCAAAACATATATGTTCAAAGTACATGTTTTACTAGAGAACACACTGCAGTTGGCACATTCCAATGCAAATTTCACAAGCACCAAGGCGATATGAGTAAGCCAAAGGTGAAATTATTAAAAACCGGCAATTATCCGAGTAGGACTCACCTGTTTTGTGTCCACACAGTCACTGGCCTCCATGTTGGCATGTGATCTCTCCTGCCGCTCCATGACTTAGGAAACATCAGAATCTCTTATACCATTTACAAGGCGTTATAAAAGCACACAATAGAATACTAAACATAACAATCGCGATGGGCTCAACAATTTTTAACGAAACAATGTCAGCGATTGCACTTAACACGTACTGCACTTTAGGTCCGTTACACCGATTCGATCGTAATTTATCAAGCGCAGTCACTGTTTAAAACACATTTTAATCTTTTCAACATAATCACAAAGCTTCAGACTTGTTTTTTTTTACTAATAAACGAAAAATACAGTTGATCACCATCTTAAAATTTTCACACATTCCGTCATCGAGGCCGACTGACGGTCGCTGCCCTAAGGGAAGTTTCAGTAAACGCATACTAACTTTAATATGTCACTGAAACATTGCGTGTAGTTGAAATTGTAATGTTAAAAGTGTAGAAACTATGAGTGATATCAAACTTCATAAAGTTACATTCAAGCAATATACTGTTTAATTGGTTTGATTCCTTAGTTTAGTATGACAGGAGTTCGAAGAAACAAATACATAATCAATTAAATGTCCGTGAAATGGAACTTCTGCAAAGGAGTTTATACTGCCATCTATCGCGTTCCGTATACATTCATTGGGTCATTTGAATTTTGAAAATACCGGTTCTTTGCGTTTTGATAAGGTTTGATTTCAAATTCACGTTTCTTTTACAAAATCACTCTATTCTTGACATCCAATTGATAAATGAATTAAACGGCTAATTGATTGGTTATCCCTTATCCCAGTTATAAGTATCTAAGATCATTATTATCTTACTACAAAGAACACACATTTTGTTTTCTGCTATCAAAACCTCCGAACAAGCTAGTTATTAACTACGACAAATAAAAAAAGGAACACGACTAGGAGTAACTAAACGTATACTAGGATCACTTGACAAGGGAGGGAGAGCTTATTTGACAATCAGTAAGTATTTTTGATTGAGGTTATGTTTGATATTAAATAAATAAAGTTGTTGTCTTCATTTCGACTATGCCGCGAGATAAAAGTCGGTATCGAGACAGGCGAAGTTCTTCATACAGTTCCGAGTCGTCTTACGATAAAAAGAGATCCAAAAGCAAGCACAAACGTAGATCAAGGTCCCGAGATCGATCGGAGTCAAGTAGCCAAAAAAGAAAACGTTCTAGTTCCCGATCCAAGCATAAAAGAAGGAGTTATACTAGAAGTCTGTCTAGGGATAGGTACGAGTCGAAGTCTAGAAGGCGATCATCTTCGAGGACCCGGTCGAAGCGAGATCGATCGCGCTCACTGTCGAGTTCTCGGAGTAAATCCAAATACAGCAAGAAGAAATACAAAAGGTCGCGTTCTTCTAGTAGCCGAAGTGGATCCTTCGATATAGGCAAGTACACTTTTCATGGTTTAATTGAATCTGGATCAGTGTCAGTGCAGGTAGGATAGTATTAATGTATGTGAACTGCTCAGACTACTTTGATTACACATTGTATAACTCTCGTTTCCCATATTACAGAACGCCTCTCCCATACAAAGAAAGTAAACCTAGATGACACTGAAACTAAATTGGAGAGAGCAATCAAAGCTGCTGCAGCTGCAGGATTGACTATGACCAAGATACCTACCTATGAATATAAGGAGGTTGAAATCAAGGAAGATATGCCCACAATTCATGACAGGAACCTGTTAGCAGAGTTGAACAGTGACTCATTTGTGCCAAAAGCCTTCACATCTTCAAGGAATAAGAAACAGTCGCAGAATATTGTGATAGATTTGAATTCCCAGACTGTAACTGTACCAGACTCTGATATAAAGATCCCGAGTGATGACTCTATAATTAATTTTGAAGTAAGTGAATTATAGAAATTGTAATACAATACTGAATTATTTTGCAAGTTATAGTAGTAAGATTTAGTTAGAGAAGCTTAAATCGTAGATTTAATGTGTTTCACTCATACTTACAATATTTTATGCAGAAGGTTGCCTTTGTTACTTGCAGACTTGAAAGTAACCTCATGATAGCTTGTGTGTTTATCCTATCTCTTTGTTTTTCTACTAGTTACCTAGTACAGTAGACCCCCGGTAATCCAACATGTCTATTATTGTGTTGTTTAATTAACTAAATTTGACATACATAATGAAGTATGATTTGTACTTCAGAGTATAACATGTAGAATCTTATCATTGGATCTGTAATTTGTTGGATTACAAGGTACTCTTTTGTAAAAAAAAAAACCAGACTATAGGTCTTAGGCAGTACTCTATAATCCGAGAAATTCAATAGTTCAACACTGCCTTTTAAAACGTTTGTCAGATTACCCGTCCACTGTACTAGTTGATTAAGGGGCCGGCGTAGCATGCGTAGTTCATACAAACGTAATACCAAAATAATTTGTTAATCAAACATATTTTTAAGATAGTGTGTATTTATTTCGATTGGATTACAGAATATCTATGTTCCCAAATATATATTTTGAAAGGACAATGATATAAAGACTAGATATGAGGAATATAAAATTTCTATAGAAAACTTATTTTTCGGAATAAAGACCTTCAGAATATTTTTGATTTAAAAATTATTTTGGTATTACGTTTGTATGAACTATGCGTCCATCTCCGGCCTCTTAAGACTTCAATCCTTTATTAGTTTGCAGTAGTGGTGTTTTATTTGTTTTAAAGTCTTAATTTGGTTTTGCAGGAAATACCATGTGAAGCAGAGTTAAAGGAAATGTGGATACAAAAGCTCTATCACTACAGAAAGAAGATGATTAGAGGGGAATTATAAGTAAAGAAAGAAAGAATAAGAATTCAGATCAAGACAAGATTGGGTTCCAAATGTGAATGAATAAACTATTGCTGTTTATTTTAACTTTATATTATAAATACAATAATATTCCCACAGATATTGTTTTTCATATCCTAGAACATATGTTTTACAGTGTGCATAATTTCAAGGCATTGCATCAGTGTGAATGGACCAATACTGATGGATGGTTCATAACCATCCCATTGGTTGTAAGATGCTAGGAACACAACCATTCTTTTATAGTCCTGACTTCAGGATCAAAACTGACCCTTGTGCAGCAAGGATTAGAATTGATTATTACAAACTATGATTTTTATTCTAACACTTTATTAGGAATATTCTGATAAAACTTCACATTTCAATAACATGTAACAGGAGTGCTGCAGATCTGTCTGTTACACCAACTATCCCAGTAGAATCAATAAAAACAAGTAACAACCTAAAGTACTTTTATTGAACACATTAACATAACCGGCAGCCGCAACTCACAATTTCAAATGCTTTATATCTACTAAGTCGTCTATATTTACAGTGACGCAATGGCTCACAGCCCTTAGTCCCTGGTGGTCGCTTTCACATGTTGTTCCTCTCTCGCTGAATACGACTGCTGTATGTCCGTGATACCAGGTTCCACGCATCCATATATCTGTCCATGCACATCGCGATACATTTTTGTTCTGAATTGTCTAGGGCTGTTCCCGGTTTATTGATGCACTTTTTGAAACATTTCTCCGACATTTTCGTCAGTAATTCTTGAGCGTTCGCGATGGCAATTTGCTGTTTCACCTGATCCATCAATTCATCTTTTTGTGCGCCAGAGAGCGAACCCGTGGACAAGGTATCCATTGTAGAAACAGCTTAGGTTTTATTCAGATGATACAATTTACAGAATTTTGTGATATTAAGACAGTATAACCTCAAATTTCTAAGTGACAGCAAGTGGAGTGGAGACAAGAGACTTGATTGAAGAGAAGACGACCCACAGACTAATTATAGATTTAGATGACCGAAAAGATTAGAGTAATGTTGCTACATCATGAAAATATTACTCCACGACAAAACCAAACAGAACAATTTATACAAAGAGGAAATGCATTATTATTTTTGTAAATAAAATATACTATATGATAAAGTAATAAAAGAGGAAACTATCGTAAAAATTGAATTTGGATATAAATTACAGTCCCGGGTGTTGCCGGACGTTAAAAATAGCACCATCCCATTTCTTCCCGTGGGTGTCGTAAAAGGTGACTCAAGGGACTTACTAGAGAATGGGCAGCAGCGTTCTCTATGGTTTTTTTAACACCATACTCTCAGAACCATATTACTCCTAGCGGATACCATACTGCGATCGCCACCCCGACCTTTTTAGCTAAGTAGGGTTTACAAGTTAACGAGTGATAGTCGACCAACTTACATTTGCAGTTGAAGAATTGACCGTAACGTATATCGATATATGGGAGAGCATGTTTTTCAACTACAATGTTAAACTTTTTTCTTGGGATAAATTCATCCTAACTACGGAACCCTTCATTGCGCGTGGTCTGACACGCACTTGGCCAGTTTTTTTTTTGGGGGTTTACCTGATTATAATTAATATGTGTTCCTATGTCCAGCAGTGGATATCTTTCGGCTGAAATGATTAATGATGATAAGTTACAACGTAGGTATTTTACAAGAAAATGTCAAATATAAAAACCGTTTTTATGATTTATTTACCTTTATTTAGCTACCTAAACCAATGGAGTATAGATCAGAAATAGCCGTCGGAAGAATAGTGGTCATCTAAGTCAAAAACACAAAATTACTTATGAATATAATACATTCATAGTTTATTGTCTTTTCTACCACAGCTGCTTTTTTACCAGTGGTAGACGCTTCCCCTGTCCTTATTTCGTCTTTTAATAGTGGTACACTCCAAGTCGCATACTTAGTTATCTAGTTTTCGTTTAATTGTGATCGACACAAAACTAAACATACAAAACAAAATAATGGCGGTTTGTAGACGACGGACAACTGTGCTGCCACCTATCATATATATTAGTCTATGCCACCTATGACGAGCTTACAGTTTTTACCTCCAATAGTTGTTTTTCTGTTGAAGACTGGAAGCGTACGGCAGAAATAACCTGATCAGAGTTGAATACCAAATCGAGGATGATCTTTCTGACTGCAAAACTTAAGAGATGTTAATTCTAGCACTGATCTAATGTGATAATACTCACACACATACACCTTTACTATTATTTACATTATAACACATCACAAGTGCCTGTTGGTAAAGCAAACAGACTTATTTCTCTTAGGAGCATCACCTGGATACGAATTTCTCCCCTAAAAGTCTTCAGGTTTCAAAAGGTTAAACTTCTTTAGAAAAAATGTATGAATAGTGACAGCTACCTGTCAAATTCTTAGACGTCGGGTAGTAGCGACATCTGAAGTGAGCAAGTGGCAGTTTTTATCCTCATTGGTTTATAAACTGTCAACATTTTCGGGTTTTGGATTTGTGAACAGCCTAAAGAGGACTCCTTCGACAATACCTATTTATTGATGTTTGATTCGGAAAGGCAGTTTATCGAATGGTTGTGAATAGCTATGCAGACCAACTTACAGCCTTGTAATTGCATTTATTAGTTATATTTTACAGTTTTATTATAGTTTATGCCAAAAACAAAACCCTTTTACTCTAAACTGACTCACCCCGACTACAAGGAGCATTATCGTACATGAGTAGAAATTCTTGACCCATTTGCATTCTGTGTGGGACAATAACAGGCTCTACTACCTCCTCGTAGTATTTTTGTGCAGTCATACCACCGTGGATCAAAACGCGCTAGGTTCGTCCGTCAAGACGAATTCTTGATCACACCATGATTGTCCCGCCTTGGTATGAGTGGACCTCCTGAGGGTGCCGTAGACGCCTAACTCTCCCTGGAGTTCTCCGAACGCATATGCTTCGTGAATCTTGATGGAAGTTATAAAATGGCCGAACATTCGGACGATGCTTCGTATTAACGCTTCGGAGTAGGCCCCCTGTATTGCGATAACGCGACCACCACTTTGATATCACGTTTCGGCTGGTGTGTAGGGCCTCAGCAACGACGCGTTCATTAGCACCATTTTGTAACATGCCCACGGCTCGTAACATTTCATCTCGACTCAAATGACGACGTGACATAACTCTTAGAGCTCACACGACACGTTAAATTAAAAAAAGAAAAACAATCTAATCCCTTTTCTTTAATTATTATTAATAAAACAATTTTAATTTTCCGCATCGTAACGAGTTAATAACAATTTTGCCGCCGTATTTTGTTTTTTCTTTTGTTTTTAGGGTTCCGTAGTAAACAAGGAACCCTTATAGTTTCGACATGTCCGTCTGTCTGTCTGTCTGTCCGTCCATCCGTCTGTCCCCGGCTTAGCTCAGAGACGCTTAGTGCTAGAAAATTGTAATTTAGCATGGGTATAATACATATTAATCACGCCAAAAAAGTCGTAAAATAAAACCATGAAATCATTTTTTTTTTGGTACCTCCCTTGCCCGTAAAACGGGTATGATTTTTTTTTTCTCGTCTAATATAGGTATGGTGTGGAGTATCGTTGGATAGGCCGTTTAAAAATATTGTGGGTCCGTAAAAGCCATTTCAATTGTGAGATCCGTTTGCGTATTAAGCTTTAAAGTGCCATTTTTTGTTAGAGTCAAGTGTCCCCCCCGACCCCTGCCAGCTAAATGGTTGGTTTTGGATAAATGAAAAAATTCATGGCAGTAGTTTAAATAACGAAATTAAAAGGAAAAATATCACAGCTAAGTAGGGTTTACAAGTTAACGAGTGATAGTCGACCAACTTACATTTGCAGTTGAAGACTGAATTGACCGTAACGTATATCGATGTATGGGAGAGCATGTTTTTCAACTACAATGTTAAGTTTGTTTTTGGGATAAATTCATTGTAACTACGGAACCCTTCAATGTGTCCGACACGCACTTGGCCGTTTTTTTTATTTACATTTTTAAATTTTGAAAATAGAATCAATCTTTAAAGTTTATAAGGAAACTATCCCGGTACTTTGATGCAAGAGCTCGTCTTTTGCCTGTGTTGACTAAAGTCCATTTCACGAAAGAAGTCCCGCGGAAATAAGTGGAACTAATTATTATTATACGCTAAGTTAGTAACATTCCTAAAATAACCCATGCCTGCAGCGCCACGTCTGCGAGACTTCTTTCGTGAAATGGACTTTACACATGGACATTTTCTCCATTAGTTATGGTATATTTCTATTATGTGGCAATTCCAAATAAAAATCAAAAATTATTGTCTATACATTTAGAGCCGCCCCGAGCGCATAGATTTTACGGTATTTTTAACGAAATTCCCAGGCCTCAGATTTTGACAGCTGTGTTGACAGCACCAACACCAAAGAGGACAGCACAGAGTTCCTACTTATAGTGTATTATCTATGGCACAGAGCCCAACAGAGACAGAGCCACACACTAGCACTCAGTTTTGATTTGATAGCGCATTTTGTAAACAAAAAATCACAGAACATTTGAATTTCGTGTAGATAAATACTCAAATATTTCGTGAGAATATATTGAGATGAGATGAGATAGACAAAATTGGAGATCGGTAATCTAACAGAAATGGAATATGAAGAAAATTTAGCTTCTTCATTAACACACGATGAGCTACTGGAAGTCACTCAGTCATCACTTGCGACATTACTGAGTAAAGATTCCTTACTAAAGGACCTCCCAAAAGATATTATTACTGAAGAAGTTTTATCTCAGGTAAATAATATGTTACTGCATTTAATTGGGCGGGGAACATCAGAAGGGAGTATGTCGTAAAGAGGAGTGGTTAAACGAGGACAGGAAAAAAAACAAGTGCTCTAGGGTTTTCCGCCCAATTAACATTCCTTTCCTATTATCTTTAGCCCATACCCCTGCAGTTAAAATCCTTTATAAATTCATTAGCATTAATAAAATCCAGTTATAGTTGATATTTTCTATTTATTTATTATAGACCTACTGAATGTTCTAACATTTATTTTGTGACGTTTTACATGTTCTAACCAAAAATGTTTTGTCCTTTTTTTAGCATGGGGATCCATGGATGTCACCACTACAAACACTGATTAATAGTTATAGCAATTTATAGTTTACTTTCTCATACCTCGACATTGGCAAAATCATCGAACGTCATTGATGGAGGCAGAACCTTCAAAAAAATTGTATTGAATTACTGCATTTATAAAATACGTTTGTAAACGTGTACCAACTGGCAGCATCCACAATAAATATTTCCCTATTTTGTATGTAGGCCGAGTACAGAGGGTCATCTTTAGCCAAAGAAATTAAATATACTTATGATCTTAAATCTCGTTGTCTTTAGCCCTAGCAGCAGCAGGGTTTCTCTCAGTGGCGGTGTTATTGCATATCAACAATTTGGGGCATTTTGCTTAATTTTACATCACCCTCATATAAACAAATAAATGAGAAATGAAGCAAAATGTAGTGTAAAAACATTATTAGAAGGGTTTCAATAATACAAAATATTAATTTCAGATAGCAGTGGAACATGGTCAGTCAATCACAATTTTTGTATCAAGGGATAGTGAACCAACATTAAAAGTTATTGTAAGTCATGAATGTGGTTTTCTTCATTATCTATTATTTAGAACTACTAATTTGTATGTTTGTAGTATTTAGCTGTGTATCAGTATAACTTTCAGAACTCTATAAGTAGTGAAAAAAATAATAATAATTGCCTTACTATTGTTATGACCACAAGAAAAACCACCTAATGTATGTATGTTCAGAAACTATTAATCAAAATTATGTCTTTACAGGTTACTCAAAATGCAACAGTAAAAAATCTCAAGAAAGCAATAGAGAGGCATTTTGAATTGTTCCAAAAGCGAGCCGGCATCACAACTAAGATATCATGGAAGTATATCTGGAGGACTTACAGTTTGAACTTTGACAGTATTGCCTTAAATGATGATAATGCCCCCATCCAAGATTATGGAGTTACAAATAAAGTTACACTAACATTCAAGAAAAAGAAAGGAAAGAGGAAATAATGTGTAAAAGCATTTATTTATATTCTGGAATATTCAACTATAAGGATAGCAACTAAGAACCCACAATTACTTACATAGCTACATGATAAGTTATACTTTCTTCTAGTAACCTAATGAAACTTTCAAGATAAAAAAACAAAAATATTATGTATTCTTTAAATGTGGTAATGTTATTCTATTAATTATATCATCACTAGATGTGACACTTCGTAAATACGAACATGTCATTTTCCAGGAGAGACAAAAAACTGTTTTGATAATTATAAAGGCATGCTTTTGGCAATTATATTGAATGTGAGATGTCACTAAAAGTCATTTTTTAAGGGAATTAAACCCCCCTGTACATACAAGGTATCAATCACCAGAAAGATGGAAAATTGCATGATGGACAATTTTGCATTAAAATTGAATAAAATAAAATATAAATTTAATAATAATTGCAGTTACGAGGCGTCACATCTATAGCGACGATATCTCAATACACAATATATTTATCTAAACTAAAAATAAAACTGAAGAGTTTGTTTGCTTGATCGCGCTAATCTCTGGAACTACCAGTCAGATTTAAACAATACATTTTTGCATTTGATAGACCAATTCTTGAGGATTACTATAGGCAATTATTATGACACAAGGACCCTTAGAAGCCGAGCAACAAAAAAAAACAAGTCTGAAGAATGTTATAGTAATAGCGAGGGCAGGCAATGCAATGCGACAGGGTGGGTCATTGAACAAGAAATATTACGCGGACGAAGTCGCGGGCTTGAGCTAGCTAGTAATTAATAAAAATGCACATCATCTTTATCCTTCTCCTGTCCTTATTTTTTTTTGGGGTTGGTACAACGCTTCCATACTTTCATATTGTCATTTCAGTAGTCACATAATATGTGCAAACACATGTTTCCATTACAAACATATTCTAATTTTACTCATAGTTATCATAATAGACACTCAACTAATATTTAAAAACTGTGTAGTTAATTAATTCATAAACATCAAAGAGTAACAAGAAATAAAGTACTGGTGTATTTCTATCCTTATAAAATACCATTCACAGTTTCACTATCAATATCCAATATTATAAAAGGTCTTTATTACTTAATTAGCTAACGAAGTTCCAAAAACATGTGAGGTATCAATACTATAGTTGTCAAAAAATAATAGGCCCGTTTTGACATTTAACTTGAATCGATTTAACGTGAGTATCGAGTCGTATGGTTACTTCACTAGATATGTCGCGATTGCCCAACGCGACGTGACAACATTAACAAGAAAAATAAAAAAATAAGTGCTTTTCTTTTTTGAGGTAACAATCGCAGGTAGTGTTACTTGAAGTATGAGTTTACAAAACTATGCTCCATTGGTTTAGGTAATTAAATAAAGGTAAACAAATCGTAAAAAGATTTTTATACAGGAAAAGTTTTTATCCACTGCGCAAATTTTGACAAATTAAACTTAAACGAATTTTATTAAATTAAACATATATTTTTTATTTTGATACGTCTTAGTACAAAAAACAAAAAATATCGTTAACGAAAGATGTTTATTTTAAAAGTGGTTGTATGGCTACCCGGCGGCGCGCGGCAAAGCGTAACGCTCTAAAGTACCTACCTATCAGCTGTGCGCTCGCTCGATTCGCCGGCGTAGGTATTTACGTGGGTTACAATGTACTGATCGCTAATTTTATCAGGTTCGAACTAGACTTTTTTATGTTTAGACCGTGACCTGAAGTTATTTGCAGAGTAATTCCAAATTTTCCTTCATTCCTACTTTAACGGGCTTGGGATGGCTTCTTCGATTTCGATCGCCAGTCGGGGTCTGCCAGACCCTCGTGCATGATTCGGGTTCTGAACTGTCCGTGATCAAGCAGCCTTTGAGTGGCCGCTAAAATAGTCCTTTCATTAGGGACCGCGGGGTTAAGGATTCCATGGGCTCGCATTCGAGGTATGCTCTCCGTCGCATACATTCGGCGAGCTGCCGCTGCTGCTGTTTTGCTTGAATTTTATTGTTACTTTAGCCCTCTTCCTCTCTCCAAATGTATGCAGTGCCCGACAGGGTCCATATTGATCTTTTACTTTTTTAATACCATCTATTAATACATATGGAATGCAATAAAGAATTGAGAATTGAGCTGCTCGCAAACTTTCACCACTCAGTACATACACTCGCACCATCTCGGTTACTGAAGTCCGACATCGTGACCGGTAGGTACAAGCACGACACACGTGCAGCGCGGCGCTTGCGCGGGAAGCGATTAGACGCGACGTCACACGACAGCGCGTGCGATGAGTGAACTGTGGGCCGGCGCGCCCTGCCGCCCGGGAGCCGTGCAACACCGCCGCTTGCGCCGGCCGCTGCGCGCGCCCATTGATATTATTACGAATAGATTGTGTCCATATTTTGCTGATTTAAAGTAGGATAAAAAATTTAAAAAAAGTATTGAATAAATAATGGAAATGTGTTCTATGACTGATATTGAACCACCAAAAAAAATTTGCGCACTGGTTAAAAACTTTTCCTGTATGAGACTTTCTTGTTTTTGTAACTTCGACAAAATTTTTAGATTTTTACGATAGTTTCCTCTTTTATTAATGTATGTTAAACTTTATCATTTATTCTTAAACTACTCTCGGTTGATGCAACTGCTTGAGCACAAATTTTTAATTCGATTTATTTTATTACTATAATATTTTGTAATCTGTCTATTGTAAAGAGCCCAAAAAGACAGGTTTAGATATCGACCCAACATGTCCGTGAAGTTAACATTAAAAAAAACAGATTTTTAAAATTATATTACAAGTAACTACACTACTGGCTGTTGTTGACAAAAAAAAAAGACCAATACGTTTTGATGTTTGGTTTTATCATGTTATCCATCACGTCTGTGGAGTCTATATTAACCTGACCCTGCAGATGTTGCATAATATTATGAGCATGCAACAACTTTACCCTAGTTTACCTAATAGCTGCAGCCTGATAGACTATTTCTACTGCAGCCATATAGACTATTTGTGCATCTATGTATTACACTACCAGTCCGAACATTATCACTGCAATTCCTTCTCTGTGATAAACTTTCACACACATCCCTGAATAAAATAATAAGTATCTTTATTTCTAAAGCTGTTCGAAGTCGGGCTGCGGCGGGGGCTCCTGTGGCAGAGGCTCGAAGTCTCCGAGGCTGTAGTGGGGCTCCTCGTGGCGTGGCGTGGCGAGCGGACGGTCGTACGTGTCCTTGAGTAGCTCTTGATCATGCTGGGGGGGAATAGTATAGAAGATTATTAGTGGATTTGTTAAGCCCGGTATCTGAATTGAGAATGTTTAGTTGAGAACTTGTCAAAATCTAGCATTACTTAAACTCCGTTTGAAATAAGATTAGACATTTAAATAAACCTTTTTTACAGTTTGTTCAACCGATTTTGACTTCTATTGCGTTGGTGGCATGACATAGGGCAGCTAAAATAAACAGTTGGTATTGTAACTACGTTTTTGCTTTTAATGCCATCCTTATGCCTAAGGAATAGAACTCAAAATTGGTTGAACGGACTGTAAACAAGTTTATTTAAATGTCTAATCTTATTTCAAATGGAGTATAGGAGCGTTTACACCTTACGGCATTTCATATAAACTTTCAAGACCTTGTTTTTCGTAATGACTGAACCGATTTTAATGAAACTTCATACGCATAAGCAGGATACAAACCGAAATGTCTTATTTAAAAACAGATAACTGGAAATCTCTGTTTCTATGATATAAATTTAAAATCAGTCTAATTTGGCTGTAACACTATTTTTCGAAAATGTTCTTTACTAACTTTTTAGACCTTTATATCCTGCTTATGTGTATGAAGTTTCATTAAAATCGGCTCAGTCATTTCGAAAAACAAGGGCTTGAAAGTTTTTATGAAATGCTGTTAGGCGTAAACGCTCATAAGGTGAAAACCCGTGAAAAAAAGTAAGGAATTTTGAATTTCGCGTGCTACCTTGAAGTAATCCAATTCTTAATTCAGAAACAGGGTGTAAGGTATTTAAGTAGGCAACATCTAAGGCCCGTATTTATAGAACTTTACTCAGTACTCAAGCATTACTTAAGACTAAATTCAACCTATCCATTGGCTTGAATCTAGTCTTAAGTAATGCTTGAGTACTGAGAAAAGTTCTATAAATACGGGCCTAAGTACTCAAGCATTACTTGATTATTATTAGATTCAAGCCATTGGATTGGTTGAATTTAGTCTTAAGTAATGCTTGAATACTGAGTGACGTTCTGTAATACGGGCCTTAATGTAATGCATTGTTTACTCATAAGTAAAATATAATCTAAGATATATTGGATAATTATTATGTATGTAATATATTGTATACAGGGTGGCATCCCACATTGACGCACAACCTGTTACCATGGACTCAGTACATTAGCTTGGACGCTCCTGCGTTGAAATGGATCGTCGGTTAAAAACAACTTGCTGTTTCCTACAAAAGTGCAGTACCTACGCGGCCAAAATGTATGGAACAGTTAGTATATTTTTTATTAACAGACGAAAAATGTCAACGCAGTTGGGACCAGAATCATGTAAACAGGCTGAGCATTGATGTCCCTGTCTATGTTTAGAAAAGAAAGAAAAAAGAAAAATAGTTTATTCTGCACAAACAAAACGCACATTTCAACAAATCTACACAATTATAATACACACATACAAAGTAGCCAAAACCCTCGTATCCAATACACAATATTTTTGTTTATGAAATGAAATTTGTGCTGATAATAAAATAGTAAGCATCTTGTTTTTCGTTATTTCTATTCATGAGATACAACCCAGAGATAGGTAAGGGACTGTATTTGTAAAGCACATCATCATATATTGCCTACTTAATCCACATGCAAATAGTCACTTGTTCTTAAATAAATTAAAAAAAAATACTATTAAAATGGTCTAATAATTATTTGCGGATAATAAGAACGAAAACCAAAAAATCTTGAACAATAAGGTCTTGAATAGCATATTTTAAGAATTCTAAAAGCTCCGCGCCACAACACAACGCATTACAAAAATCCTCCTTCATCACTTTTGTACATTTTCTGTGGAGCTTGGCTTAGAGGTTCTTTAGTGATTCTTGGCGGGAAAGTGAAGCGTCATGTTCAGCAGTTTTGTTTTATTTTCTTAAATTTGTGTTTAGCTGAATATTAATGTGTAATAATGGTGGATTATTAACCATTAAGTGTTTGTGAACGTGCATTAGTGTAGGCAAATGAAACAAAACAGTGCAACATCGATTCAAGTTCTCTCAAGAAATCCGAGTGAGGTCTCAGTAAAGTGCCACATCTTTACTGAAACCGGGGAGCGGGCGGGGATATCATCATCATGCATTGAATATAATTTCATCAATATTTAAACAAGTTTTGTAACTAAATAAAGACTTGGCTAAAAGGTCCCAGCAACCATGCCATTCAAATATTACAAAAAAAAAAAGTTTCTCAAGTGAGTACATACCTGGTCGGGCTGCAGCACGGAGGGCGGCGCCAGGTCGTCCAGTGACAGCTGCGTGTTCAGCACCGACGGAGGCGCGTAGTCCGACATCGTGGTGTCTACCGGCTGTGTCACAAATGTACTAAGTTATCAATTTGGTTTTATTATTGTTATTAGGTTAATTTCATGGGTGGGATTGGCGTGAGACTAAAGTTGCATTAGTCTCAATATTTTGTTTCTGTTTTAATCATGGTCTGGCAGTTTCAGTAATTTATGCGGCCTACCGAAATGTCTTCGGTATTGTTCGTCGAATCGTTATGATTCATGATTACTGATAAATGCGTGTACTGACTGGACAGGTCCACTCAATCTGTGTGGTTATTTCCTCAAAAGACCATTTCAGACACCAATCTACATGGCCTTCACATGATCTGACTAAGATTATGTCTGGACTTTAAAAGAGACTGTGACTTCTGAGTTTGTTTCGGCCTTTCTTCTCAGAGTAGTCAGATAGGAAACGCTGAACTCAACAAAACAAGGTTTATCTTCATACACAAGTTTAAACCATGGAGCCGTTATTGAATTACGAACTATATTCCGTCTATGGTAAAGTTCCTAATACAAATCTGACAACAGTACCGAACTAAGTTTTCAGTTTTGTATAAAGAACGGGTATTTCAATCACAGTTTGGTTCTTATTACAAAAACTGGCTCCATGGTTTAAGCCATGTCAAAATATAAATCTTGTTTTGTAATAAGACTGATTTAGTTTTTAAAATATGATGTGATTGACGTATAAAAGTGTTTGTACGAACCTTTACAGGTTCAAATCAAATGATTTAATTTCATTTGATCAAATTTTGGGTGTATCAAATGCCCCAAAACTGTAAACTAATAGAACGTGTTACGGGAGTTTCCTTCTATAATATACTGTTATTCAACTGTTTAATGTCTTGGGCTTTGTGTGTAAGTTTGTATTTTGTTGCGGATGTTTGTGATTGTGTTTTTTAATACGGACCATTATTGTCTATTTTTTTTTTATTACTCACCGTATCAACAGCCGGTGGAGTTTCCTCAACAGGCTTGCCGAGTGTGACAACGGGCAAGTCTTCACCGGAACCGATAGTGTTGGCGCGAGCTTCTTCCTCCGAGGCGTAAGCAGACTTGTGGTCGCACAACATCAAGTGAGTCAGCATGTCAGTTCCTGCGGATTTTGAATAAGGTTTTATGCATGTGAGTATTATGTGACTTACAAATTATGTACATACGGCTACACATCAAGCTATACATTTCCAGTAAAACCTGATCTCGGATTGTATAGGATATCCGTACAATGAGAGGTCAGCGTATACTGGAAATGTATAGATCAAGCTAGCGGTGGAGCCGTGTGTACATGATTTTAAAGCCATCAGTAGGGACTGGTCATTTCTTAGCTGCCACGGCTTATTTTAACTTAAGTATTTTAATTGCTTTTTATATTTTTATTACGGACGCTTTTAACGTGCACGTCTTTCTACATTGTTCTCACATGTATAATTTCAACATAAATGATGTAACCAATACTATGTAACAATATTTTGATTTAAAAGAGTGTCCGTGGAGTTTCTTGCCCGTTCTTACTACGCTTTGGAATGGCAACTAGCTTCATCTCTCTGACTGACCGACCCCTTGACAATTCAAAAGTGCCTGTAATAGGTTTATTTGAAATAAATGCTTTGAGTTTGAAGCTTAGTTTAAATTTAGTTTCCTAAGAAATTGCTGCCGCTTTATTACGACTGCAACATGATGTAAATCTGTGGACATACAACTGACGTTACCGTGTCTCAAAATAATCGACGAAACCACACGAACGTATTACCATGGACACCGTAAACTGCAGTCAGTTTGTGACGACACCACTGTTCTGGAGAACCTTGTCTTTACCTGCTGCGAATCCTCATCATCATTTGAACCGAAAGACGTCCATTGCTGGACTTAGGTCTCCCACAATCGTCGTCACATCGACCGGTCCTGTGCTTCTCGCATCCAGCGGATTCCGGCAGTGATGTTTTTTCCTTTTAAGGGTTCTGTACCTCAAGAGGCAAAAACGGAACCCTTATACGATCACTTCGTTGTCTGTCTGTCTGTCAGTCTGTCAAGACCCTTTTTCTCAGGAACGCGTGTAGGTATCAAGTTGAGATTAATATCAAATACGTAAGTCCATGGTCCCTTGGAGCTCTAAAAAAATCAAGCTTCTAAGTCAACGCAATAAAAAATACGGCGATATATGCGACATTATTGCGACATATTTCGGTACTCGCAAACAAATCAAAACCTACAGGGTACTTCCCGTTGACCTAGAATCATGAAATTTGGCAAGAAGCAAGGTCTCACAGCACAAGTATAGGAAAAAGTCATAAAATTGTAAATTTATCACATAAAAAAAATGTTTTTTGCGATTACAAACTTATATTTTCAGTTGGAGAATTGACTATGACGTATATCGATGCATGGGAGAACATGTTTTTCAACTACAATGTTAAGTTTGTTTTTAGGATAAATTTATCCTAACTTCGGAACCCTTTATTGTGCGTGGTCCAACACGCACCTGGCCGGTTTTTTTTTTAATTTCCATGCATTACATACCGACAGTAGTGTGGTAGCCACACACACAATGCGAGCGGTAGGGCGCGTCCCGCGGAGCATCCTCTAAGGAGTGCGGGCCGGCGCAGTACCCGTTGTGGCGCAACATGGCGCGGTAGCACGATGTGCCGTACGAACATTTCGTGCAGCGGGTTGTGCCTCTGAAAGTTAAACGCAATCATTAAGAGCGTTTACGACTTACTGCATTTCATACAAATTTTCAGGCCCTTGTTTTTCGAAATGACTGAACCGATATTAATGAAACTTCATAAGCATAAGCAGGATACAAAGGTTTAAAAAGTTAGTTAAGAACATTTTCGAAAAAAAGGGGTAAATACAGCCAAATTGGACCGATTTTAAATTTTCCATAGAAACAGAGATTTCCAGTCTGTTTTTAAATAAGACATTTCGAAAATAACTAACTTTTTAGACCTTTGCATCCTGCTTATGCGTATGAAGTTTCATTAAAATCGGTTCAGTCTTTTCGAAAAAACAAGGGCTGAAAGTTTGTATGAAATACCGTACGTCGTAAACGCTCTTAATAGTGACAAGTTTTTTTTGTGATGTATGTAATCTTTCCTCTTGCTGTCCGTGGGAGTGATTTCGTGAAAAGAGACGGAAGTGTGTAACAAGAAGTGACAACTTGAGCATGGAATAAGTTAGACTTTTTAATAGCATGGAATTAGTAAGTACTGTATAGATTGTGAATAGAGGGGGTTGAATTCCGACCATTGGGCGACCACTAGTAATGAATTATTATTCGAACAAATATTTCTCTTTCCCTTCTACTCACATTATAACGTACGCCGATGATACTGTTCTACTGTCCGGCGGTCTCGACAGGGAAACAGCTAGGGAGGCCGCTCTGAAAGTTCCTTGACCCAAGTTATGATTTGGTTGAGCAGTAATAGCTTAACCTTGAATGTCAGCAAAACGAACTTTATAACCTTTGGTTCCAGACCTTCTCTCCTTCCATCGGACCTCTCACTACAAATCAAAGCCCATGTTTGTGACGAGCGTGACAGAATAAATCTCTGTTCATGCCAGACTGTGACGAGAGTGTCCTCCGTCAAGTATCTCGTCCTTTACCTTGATTCCAGTCTCAGCTGGAAGACCCACATTGAATCTCTGTCTGCGCGCACAAGAAAACTCATTTACGTGTTCAAAAAGTTGAGATCTTCTGCACACAAAGATATCCTAATAATGGTATACACCGCTCTATGTGAATCAATACTAAGTTACTGTATCGTTGCGTGAGGTGGTGCAGCCAAAACAATCCTCATACCAGCTGAAAGAGCCCAACGTGCAGTAATCAAAGTCCTATTAAGCAAACCATTTAGGTATCCCACTCAGCAAGTTTATTCAGACTTTAAAGTACCGACAGTCCGCCAAATGTATATGCTTTGCGCTATCACACGGACACATAAAATGACCCCCCTCAATAAATGCAAAAACCCTACGCTCAGAAGAAGACCCAAACCCGTTTGTCCCAAAGTTTGTACAAATACCACCTTTGCACGTTATTTAAGTACATTACTCTACAATAAACTGCACAACACATTAAATATCCATTGTTTGAACAAATTCCAATGCAAACAAAAAATAAAGGAGTATCTACTCACTCTAGATTATGAAGATACGGAAGAATTACTCAAACCATAACTTAAACAAATTAGGCACCCACTCACACATACACATCTTCACTCACTCACACATATCTACACTCACGCATACACAGTTATACTCACACCAACAACAAATATTAATACATACCTACTCCCTTTTCCTTATTATTAATTCATTTAATACCCCCTTTACTTTCTTCCCCCCGTTTCTTATCCACACAATTACTTGTATTAGGCTAGTTTAAATTCCTTTTTTTTTTTTTAAAGTGCACTTTGCTAATTTGTAAGTAACTTATAGATCCATATTGGACGGATGGATGACCCCTGTAACACAGGTTTTTCCTAGCATGGGGGTCATTGATCGTTTATTTTGTACCACGCTATTTCCATGCTTAAATTAAGTGTCACCTGTCTATATGTACTTTTATGTCAAATAAAAAATGTATTATTTATTATTATTATTTCAGTGTTTAGCTTTTTTAAAATTTTGAGTTTAATTTCTGTTGCTGCTGTTTCTTATTACAAAGGTGAGACGTCAGCAGGCTTATCACGATCACCGTAGAGAAGCGATTTGTCGACGGAAGAGTAGACAAAAATGACGTTTTCGTGTAGACAGTAGAACATTTTCGGTAGACAAGCGATTTCTATCTACAGTAGAGTAGAAATAGAACGCGTCATGCTAAGCCTGCAGATGTTACACATCTTAAGACGCAGATATATGCCAGTGACCTTGAGTGGTTAGCTTGCGTGTTCTGTACTCAGCTCACGCAACGCGTCGCACGTTCAGCCAGTAATAGGACTCGCCCATCAAGGAGCGCTGTCCCCAATTTGACGCATTATTAATTTATTATACACAAAACAAAATGTATTTTCATAAAACGCGTATACTAAAAGATCAATAATTAAATTATATTTAAATTGGTGAAGGTTTCAGAAAAATATGCCTAGTAGATTTGGCGCCATTCTCAGTTTTTTATCCGCGTTAGACATAACTTTACAAATTAATTTCACTATGTAATATAAACATAATCTAACA
Organism: Tiliacea aurago; assembly: GCA_948098905.1. Lineage (NCBI taxonomy): Eukaryota > Metazoa > Arthropoda > Insecta > Lepidoptera > Noctuidae > Tiliacea > Tiliacea aurago. The sequence continues at coordinate 24,607,522 of OX402581.1, read as the reverse complement.
TATTCACATATTAAGTTATTGAAAAAATGCTCTAATTTAACATATATTTTTTTCAAATCATTAACACTACTCCTTTAGACGTGATCTTCAGTATAAAAGTCTGTTATCGTCCCCTTAAGCAACTACTGTAAAGCTCGCTCGGTTTTTTAAGTTTTCTTCTTATCGATTAGATGGTACTTTTTAAATTAGTTGTGCCCAGTAGGTGGACACGTTAAGGTTATACTTACAAGTAATGTTTTTCCCTATCCAGCGGTGTGTCACATTCTCTGCAGAGCATGCCATCGGGCAGCATTAGGGTCAAATTTTCAAACGTTTCAGCGATTGTGTGATTAGCAGAGTCCTTTACTGGTGGACGTGCTTTGTTCTATAACAAAAAGTTATATTAACATAAAGCACATAACATCACGCCTTTATTCCCCGAAGGCTTAAGCAGAGGTGTACCTATACAGGGTGGATTTTTGAGATGGGACAGTTATCGATGGTAAAAAATGTAAGTCAAGTCTCATTTCCTACGAAATGTATGGAAAAAGTTTTTTGCGATTTATGACTTTTCTAGTACTCAAAGCTTAGTTGGTCCGATAAAGGTTTTTGATCCTTCTAAGAAACAGGATCAATTGGCACAAAAAAAAGTTTTTGTAAAAATTGCCCATTTTCCTGCTGATTGTACATTTTTTTCAAAATCTGTGAACGCAGATCCTCAAAAAGTTAAGGACAGTCTCCCCGACCTGCCGGCTTTCCTGTAGCTACAACGGTTAAGGCCGCTGCCCTTACTGCCCCATCTCTAAAATCCACCCAGTATACAGGAAAAGTTTTTAACCAGTGCGCAAATTTTTTTTGTTGGTTCAATATCAGTAACAGAACACATTTCCAGTATTTATTCAATACTTTTTTTTTTTTTATCCTACTTTAAATCAGCAAAATATGGACACAATCTATTCGTAATAATATCAATGGGCGCGCGCAGCGGCCGGCGCAAGCGGCGGTGTTGCACGGCTCCCGGGCGGCAGGGCGCGCCGGCCCACAGTTCACTCATCGCACGCGCTGTCGTGTGACGTCGCGTCTAATCGCTTCCCGCGCAAGCGCCGCGCTGCACGTGTGTCGTGCTTGTACCTACCGGTCACAATGTCGGACTTCAGTAACCGAGATGGTGCGAGTGTATGTACTGAGTGGTGAAAGTTTGCGAGCAGCTCGCAGAATGTATGCGACGGAGAGCATACCTCGAATGCGAGCCCATGGAATCCTTAACCCCGCGGTCCCTAATGAAAGGACCATTTTAGCGGCCACTCAAAGGCTGCTTGATCACGGACAGTTCAGAACCCCGAATCATGCACGAGGGTCTGGCAGACCCCGACTGGCGATCGAAATCGAAGAAGCCATCCTAAGCCCATTAAAGTATGAAGAAAAAATTGGAATACTCTTCAAATAACTTCAGGTCACGGCCTAAACATAAAAAAGTCTAGTTCGAACCTGATAAAATTAGCGATCAGTACATTGTAACCCACGTAAATACCTACGCCGGCGAATCGAGCGAGCGCACAGCTGATAGGTAGGTACTTTCGCGCGTTCCGCTTCGCCGCGCGCCGCCGGGTAGCCATACAACCACTTTTAAAGAAAACATCTTTCGTTAACGATATTTTTTGTTTTTTGTACTAAGACGTATCAAAATAAAAAATATATGTTTAATAAAACTCGTTTAAGTTTAATTTGTCAAAATTTGCGCAGTGGATAAAAACTTTTCCTGTATAGTACACCAACATTTCGCCAGTTATATTTAAGTCTCAAGTAATAGGGGGCGAGCCTATTGCCACCAACTGGGCACAAACCAGATTCCGGATTGCTACTGAGAAATTCTGTCCGTGTGATGCCGGACGTAAAGAATAGCACCACCCTATTTTTTCCCGTGGGTGTCGTAAAAAGCGAATAAGGGACTGACAAGAGAAAGGGCAGCAGCGTTCTCTATGCATTTTAACACAATACTGCGATCGCCAACCCGCCTGCTAAGCGTGGCGATTATGGCAAACTTCCGCTTTTGGGGGAGTCCTATGTCCAGCAGTGGACGCCTGTCGGCCGAAATTACCGAGAAATTCCAGATGGAAACACCAAATAACATTTTGCTTGACTCGGGAATCGAACCTCATGCTCAAGACCAACGAGGTCAAAAACAGCCAGATTAACAAAAATGTGACATTTTGTGTCTATTTCACGTTGTCTGGATAATCACTAATTACCAGACAAATTAAAAAAGGAACATTCTTTGAAAGAAATTATCAACCAAATAATTTAACCGGAACTAATCAAGAGGTTGTGGTAAACCAGGCCATGAATAAAATTTTACTTACTTTAGGTTTGGTAATCAAATGCTCTTCAGAACAGAGTGGAGTTGCACCTTCCACCGTGATGTGGTCACGTACTTGATGTTCTTTCAGTTGGCCTGAAATAAACGAATATTTATTTAACTTATTCCGAGAGGTTACAAAACCAATTAGCTGCAATGAAAACGGAACTTTCCGTAAAGACAATATGGTTTCTTTTCTAAAAGCATGTTTCTTCTTAAGACCCTAATTTGAAAATAAACCTAATGACCCTAAATCGTAAGAAGTTGGCAGAATCATCCCAGCGCTGATCGTTTTATCCTCCACCAATCGTTATTTCTCCTGACACTTTTTTATTTTGTTTAAAAGTATGTATGTATCTATGCATATATTGTTGTTTTTCGAGGTATCTATCCCCTATGTCGCACCTACCATGTTTTGTCTCTGCATCACCCTAAGGTTGACTGGTAGAAAATTCCTCAGGAATTAAGTCCGCCTTTGGACAGTACTTGTGCATAAAGTTTTAATAAATAAATAAAAATAAAATAAAATGCAGTTAGAAGATTAAAAAAAAAACAAAAATTATACAATGTTGCAATATTTTTGTTTTTTGTATCAAGAAAATTTCAATGTATTATGTTTTCTTTTTTCATGAGGCTATGCCATATAGTCAAAAACATACACTAAAATGTGAAAACCCCTATCCATTATACTAACAAAAGGTACACGATACAGATATACAAGCACATTTTTTTCAATATGTCACCTTAAATTAAAGTAGTTAAAGAAAGAGACTCTTTGTAACTCACCAAGATGCACGAACTTGAGCACGCATCTGTTGCATCGTACTTCCATCTCCCTATCCTGGTGCTGTTTTAAGTGTTCCAGATATAACACCACGTTAGCTGTCAGCTCATGGCCGTCAGCGTACACCTTTATAACCTGAAAACAATATGATTTTTAAATTATTTACTTTTAATCACAATACTTACACTGAATTTTTACTATTTTATAAAACATTGTTTATTTATTGAAATAGTAAAACAAAACTTATAAATACATTATACAATATAACAGTAAAATGTTTGTATTTTGTACAAGTATATGAAGAAAAAAAAGTTTCTAGACAGGAGTTGTGATAATTCATGCTATCTCGGTTTACTAAATTGAGTTTGTTACAAATAAAGACCTGCCACCCTTCATTTAGAATTCCTTGAAATTATTTCATCAAAATATTCAAGGTTTTTCTTCCAAACAATTAGAAATTGAACTATTTTTAGAAAAAACCATGTTTGAAATTATTTGTTTAACAGAACATTGGTTGAAAGATTATGAAATGCTAATTAATTATGTTAATTATAGTGTGGGCAGTTGTTTTAACCGCAAATCTATGCTGCGTGGGGGTTCACTAATCTTAGTTAAAACTTCTATTAAATCTCAGTGTACGACTAAACGCCGACAGACACTACGCCGACAGACTGAACACCGACAAGACTTTACTTCGACGGGACTCTTCGCCGACAGGACACTTCGCCGACAGGACTCTTCGCCGACAGGGCTCATCAGCGACGCAGCGACGCGATTACACGATCAACAGTATGGTTTCACCAAGGGACGTTGTACGACTGACGCCGGTGTCACCTTATTAAAACACATATTTGCGGCATGGGAAGAAGCCCAAGACGCCATAGGAATATTTTGTGACCTCTCCAAGGCATTTGATTGCGTCGACCACGGAGCATTACTCTTGAAACTTGAGCATTACGGCCTTGGAAAACTTGCGCTCAGTTTAGTAAAATCTTATTTAAATGATAGACAGCAGCAAGTTCAAATAAATGGAGTCAATTCACTCGGCTTAAAAGTAAAAATGGCTGTACCTCAAGGCTCGATATTGGGTCCTTTCCTCTTTTTAGTATATATTAATGATCTACCCTATTTGTTAAAAACTCAACCACAAATGGTGTTATTTGCTGACGATACTTCCTTAATTTTTAAAATTAACAGACGTGCATTAAATCTTGACGACGTAAATAATGCCTTTTGCAGGTCCAAAATTGGTTCACTGCTAATAATTTAGTATTAAATGGGAAAAAAACTAAGTGCATAAGATTTTCGTTACCAAATGTCAAAAGTAGTAATTCTGAGATAATTTGAATCAAGAGAAACTAGAATTCGTCGATAAAATAGTTTTTCTGGGGATCACGCTCGACTCAAGGCTTCAATGGGGTCCTCATATAACATCCCTTACAGGACGGCTAAGTTCGGCGGCTTATGCTGTGAGAAAAATCCGTCAATTTACTGATGTAGATACCGCGAGGCTGGTCTATTTTAGTTACTTTCATAGTATTATGTCATACGGTATTTTACTATGGGGACGGGCTGCAGACATCGAGTCTATTTTTATTCTGCAGAAAAGAGCCATCAGAGCCATATATAATCTCCGCAGGCGCGATTCTCTTAGGGAAATGTTTAAGGATATTAACATCATGACGGTGCCTTGTCACAATATATCTATGAAAACATCATGTACGTAAGAAAAAATTTACATCTTTTTAGTAAAAGAGGCGAAAGACATAATTGTACTAGAAGTAGGGATTTATTAGCTCAACCAGGTTTCAGACTGGCAAAAGTAGACTCGTCTTTCATGGGGTACTGTTTAAAATGTTATAATATAATTCCTCCCCACATACTTCAACTGAATGAGACGAAATTCAAATCTTGTATAAAACGCACACTATGCAAGCAGGCATACTATAATTTGGGGGATTACATCGCTGATAAAAATGCTTGGCTCAATGCTGGTCCAGCTCCACAACCTCAACTAATTGATTAACATTTGGAAATACTGTTGGAGCTGCTGAAGATTTTAAAAACTATCTTTGCTTTGTATAAATTCAATCTCTTAGTATTATATAATTGCATAGCACATGTGTGAGCACTATGTACTTACTATAAAGCTACCATTTACTGAGTACTTCTTTCATTGACTTGAATGTGCCCTGGCGGCTGAGAGTATGTCATGCTCACTGTAATGTCTCGCTGATGGTGGCGGGTGTGTTGGATCATTTAGCTCCCTTCAAAATGGTTGAGTTGAATGGTGCTAATCCATGCGTCATGTTCGTGAACGGGCGCCATCAGTAGGGACTGGTCATCTCGTAGCGGCCTTGGCTTATTTTAATTTAAGTTTTGAATTGTTTTTTTTTAATATTTTTGTTACGGACGCCTTTGACGTTTTGCATCGTTCTCACATGTTTAATTTCAACACGAATGATGTAACCAATATTTTGTAACCATATGTTAATTTAAAAGAGTGTCCGTGGAGTTTCTTGCCCGTTCTTCTCCATAGGTACCTACTAAGCTTTGGAATGGGCAACTAGCTTCATCTTCATGATTGACCGACCCCCTTGACAATTCAAAAGTGCCTGTAATTGGTTTATTTGAAATAAATGCTTTGAGTTTGAGTTTATCATTGTAAACTATACCTTTAGACAGTAAGGACAGAACGCAGTATCGCCTGTTCAGTGAGTTATCCCATAATGATGCGTCTAGTTATTATCATTGTAAACTATACCGTAACACGATCAACGCCGCGTCGACGATGGTGGTTGACACCCCACTTTCATCTGGAGCCAGACAAAAATTACTATTTTTTCCAAATTTCATCAGTGTGTTTTATGAGTTTAGGGGATATATTTGACGTCATAAAACATGTTTTAATTGTCACAAGGAACATTTTATACCTATTTTAAGTGTTAATAAGCGATACCCACCATTGACCGACACGGCCTCAACGCAAGGAATACCGGGAATCTGTTACAGGGGGCCACGCGGGCGCGATGTAGCCCACCTGAATGCACCTTTTTGATGTCCCGAATGTTTTAATAAAATACATTAAACTTTGTCAATTTATCTTTTTCTGTACCTCATTTTTAGAATAAGCTTTTTTATGTGCGTCTAAATTGTTTTATTTGTAATAGCCCAATATTAAAATGAATCTACAGAACCGATTTTAAGACAGTGCGGACAGAACACAGTATCGTCTTTTTTTTTTGGGTGGGAAATTATCAAATATTTCTCCCGCTCGGGCGGAGCGGGAGGGCGTGTCAGACTTTTAAAGACTAAAACCCACCCGTGTTCCTTCAGATCCCTGTGTGCCAGGGCCACGATATCCCTTTCGGACAAACTCGCAACCCTGGCAGGCATTGGCCCTAACGGACCCCGTCAGTTTGTGCTGACATCTCCTTGAGGCGCGCGTGGAACACAACGCGCCGTCGACCCGGGCCTGGTCCTTGTGGGACGGCGAGCTACCCATCGCTCAACGTCCGCAGGCCCGCGCCTACGGTGGCCGGGAATCGGCTTGCGACTCACGACGCGCGGGGCGTCTCCTGCGGCGACTAGGGGCATGAGGGCGCGAACCCTGCCTCTCCCTCACGCGTTCTGCCTCGCCTGTACTGAGAGTTGTTCTATAATGATGCGTCTTATTATTATCAATGTAAACTATACCTTAAGACAGTAAGGACAAAACACAGTATCGCCTGTGCGATGAGTGGTCCTATAATGGTCAGCTGCAGCCCGGTGAGAGGACACGCGGTAGTCGCACGCATCGCACGCGTAGGGCAGCTCTAACGGTGCGTGCGTTTTCTGCATGTGGGAGGCTAGAGTTAGCACGGCGGCGAAGCGGACCTGTGGGGTAAAAATTGTTCGAGTTAAGAGTGATATATTTAAAGTTCATGTAATAAAAAAAAATGATTTAATTTGACGAAAGTAAAACATGCAAAACCTGCTATCCAAGTCTTTGCTACACGAAGTGTGCAATAATTGTCAGTTGGGACTGGTCATCTCTTAGCTGCCACGGCTTATTTTTAATTATTTTAGTTTTGAATTGTTTTTTTTTTGTTTTTTATCTTTTCATTACGGACGCTTCTGACGTATTGCATCGTTCTCACATGTTTAACTTCAATATGAATGATGTAATCAATATTTTGTATCAATATTTTAATTTAAAAGAGTGTCCGTGGAGTTTCTTGCCCGTTCTTCTCCATAGGAACCTACTATTTGGAATGGGCAACTAGCTTCATATTTGTAACTGACCGACTTCTTGACAATTCAAAAGTGCCTGTCAATGGTTTAATTGAAATAAATGCTTTCCGCATTATTACAAAACAAGATTTATATTTTGACATGGCATAAACCATGGAGCCAGTTTTTGTACTAAGAACGTAACAGTGATTGAAATACCGTTCTTTTTTCAAAACTGAAAACTTTTTTCGGTACTAAATTGTCAGTTTTGTGTTTAGGAATTTTACTATAGTCGGAATAAAGTTCGAAATTCAATAATAGCTCCATGTTTTAAACCTGGGTCTGAAGATAAACCTTGTTTTGTAATAAGGTGGTTTGAGTTTGAGTTTTGAAATTCTGTGTAGACGAGGCTACAACACAAACAGTTGGCAAACAGGGCCCATGTGATAGAAATGGGATGACGAGACAGCAGCGCATCTGCTACTATACTGCCCAGTGGTCGCCACATACAGGGCAAAGTACTTCGGTAACCCAGGTAACCTCTGTGAGATTGTCAGTAACACCAAGGCGTTGCTGGCGTTCCTTGAGGAGCGGGGGTGGATCGATTAATCGATTTTCCCACCCGTACGCAAAATACGCGCTTATTGACGTGGAGTTGCGGACACCAGCCCGTATTACCTATTAGAAATGGAAATCGTGAGAAGAAGGAAAGAAAATTGCTGATGTATTACCGATCTTAGTATTGAAGTTCCTCATGTAATGTCTGTTTATTCGCGACATATCATCATTCCACTGTCAGTCCACTGCTGGACATAGGCCTCCCCCAAAAAGAGGGGTTGCCATAATCTCCACACTTGGCAGGCGGGTTGGCGATCACAGTAGGGTGTTAAAATGCATAGAGAACGCTGCTGCCCATTCTCTAGTATGTCCCTTAGTCGCCTTTTACGACACACAGGGGAAGAAATAGGATGTTGCTATTCTTTACGTCCGGCACCACGCGACACATAACATCCAAACCAAAGTGCAGCAATGCTAATTAGCAACATACCATTTTGATCGTCCATCTAAAACTGCTTAAATAACTTGGTAAATACTAACTCACCTCACAAATCAAACAAGCATAAGTGAACAGCTCCGGCGACTTAGTATCAGCCGGATGGTTGTGCTTGAGATGTGTTTCGAGCTCGTCCGTTGTCGGGAAGCGCGCGAGGCAGTACGTGCATTGTGACGGGTCCGAACCGTCCGCGGCCGGAGATACGGCGTGGCCGTAGAGGTGGGTCATTAGGGAGATGTTCTCGTTGAATTCTTCGTGACAAACTGGGCACTGTCGATGAGAAAAACAAATTAATTGATATTGATACTGTACGTAAGAGGAGTCCTTTTTTGACACTTCGTCCCGTATTACAGAACTTCACTCGATACTCAAGCATTACTTACAACCAATCAAATGGCTTAAATCTAGTTTTACGACGCAGATATATGCCAGTGACCTTGAGTGGTTAGCTTGCGTGTTCTGTACTGAGCTCACGCAACGCGTCGTACGTTCAGCCAGTAATAAGACTCGCCCTTTAAGGAGCGCTGACCCCAATTTGACGCATTATTAATTTATTATACACAATACAAAAGGTATTTTAATAAAACGCGTATACTAAAAGATTAATAAGTAAATTATCTTTAAATTGGTGAAGGTTTCAGAAAAATACGCTTGGTAGATTTTGCGCCATTCTCAGTTTTTTATCTGCGTTAGACATAACCTTACAAATTAATTTCATTAAGTAATATAAACTTAATCTAAAATATTCACATATTAAGCTATTGAGAAAATGCTCTAATTTATCATAATTATATTTTTTTCAAATCGTTTAGACGTGATCTTCAGTATAAAATCATAAAAAGTCGGTTATCGTCGCCTTAAGTAATGCTTGAGTTTTGAGTGGCGTTCTATAATACGGGCCTCAGACTCTCATTCAGTTCGCTGTGCGTGGTTTATTTATTTTGATACTAGAAAAATAATTAAGGCTCATTTTCACGAGATGCTCGAGCGTTGAGAGGTGCGAAATTTCCAATTTTCCAGACTCGTATAAAGAAAGAAAGAAGAAAGAAAATACATTTATTTAGCACAGACTAAAGGCGCACAATATAATATAAGTACAGCAGGTAAAAATAAAAAAAACAAGTGTAAAGTGCGTGTGATATGTGACTCGCCTAACGGTTATGGAATTTAAATTTTTACACTTAGCAGCATAGTTTACACGTGGAGAGTTTCTCGATTCGGATAACTGATAAGAAAATATTGATAAACAAAAAATGAATAAAAAGTCGTATTTCCACTTGTCTCGAGTTTTTGTTTCTCGGATGAGACGGCACTCTTAAGGTGATTATCGCAATAATGTGTTTAAACTCAACGAGGAATTCGAATCGAATACTGAGGGTCTAAGAGTAAGAAAACTATAGAGGTTCGGGTAGCGTGGCCAGATGAGACAGCAAATTATATAAATATCCATAAATGTATATAGGACCCAATGATAATATAAACCTAAGCCTTTAACCTGGGTTTTAAAACAAAAACAAATCAGCAAATTGATGTAGAAAAGTTCCAATATAAACTTCACAATTTCACAAAAACGCCATGAAAGTACAGCTACATATGTCGCTGACCTTGAAAAAACTGACACGCACTGAGAGACGGAAATAGTATAGCGTTTTCCTTACGTATAATTACTTAATACTATATCCCTTTCTTGTGAGAATGAAATGGAGCTACCCGCCGTCTATACATTTCTTTGTCTAAGCTGGCGGCCTAGACAAAGTAACATTCGATTAGCGATGACGCTAGTAGAAAAACCACAAAAAGTACGGCTTTGACATAAGCTATCGAAATGGCACGTGATCGTAAGTCAACGAATAGCGATTAGCTAGACAATGTTATCATCATTCGATTCCATGAAACGAATCGACAGCGTCGAACGATAACTTCTATAGATATGCGTAGCCAAGTGACAATTTTTGTCAAGCGTTATCGCAAGTTTTGATTCGTATGAAGGAATTCGAATCGAAAACTAGCGATAACGCTTGTCAAATTTTTTAATAACGATTGTAATAATAGAATAGCTACGAAGCGAATGCCATTTGTCTAGGCCCTCTGGTACCTAATCGGTTTACGTTCAGCAGTAGAATGAATAAATATCCGCACAAAAAAATCTGCTAAAGGTTACAACCGATTGCAATATAAACAAGAAAAAAAAACAACAGTAGGATTATTATAATTAACTCTGATGAAGGAACTTACCTCAACAGCTATAGCAGTCTTTGTAAAGTCTCCATTCCCGCCGATCTGCCCGAAGTAATACCTCTCCATAGACACAGTTTCTTCAGGCCGTACCTCCTTCTTGATATTCTTCAAAGGGATGTCATCCAAGTCGTCATCTACGTACGACTTCGCCTTGTTTCCGCGACGACTTCGAGCTGTGGTGGGCTCGGGGATGGTTTTCTCTTTTGGTTTGTCTTTTTCTTCTTTTATTTTAGTTTTCCGGCTGAGGGCGAGAGGTATCTGTTGGAGATAATTAAATAATGTAAGTGGGTAGTGATTTATTATCGGTTTATTAAACAACAACTTTAGCTATATAAAAAAAAAATCCGCCGAACTAAGAATCTCCTCCTTTTTTTTAAGTCGGTTTATAAGAACACATTTTAGCGCGCTGCAATATCGCCCTTGTTAGCGCGTATCCATGCGCTAACAAGGGCGATATTGCAGCGCGCTAAAAATACCGTCTGAGTTCGGACACATATTTTTTTAAACGTTGTTGTACAAGTTCTTTCCAGGGATCGGTCGCAATTACACCAAGCTATGACAAAACTGTGGGGAAGTTGGTAAAAATCTGTATTCAATCTTTAATCCTACCACAAAACAAAATCATGTTTTTAGGGTTCCGTACCAATATGGTAAAAAGGACCCTTATGGTGAGACTAAGTCTGTCTGTCACACCTGGTTATCTCAAGAACTATTAATGCTATCAACTTGAAATTTAGAATAGTTTTAGATGACGTTTGCCCAACTATTTTGCACACAAGAAAGAAATTTAAAAAAAATATATCTTTTTTTGCAAAAGGGACTGAATTTTTAAGACCCCCTGGTCTTAAAAATTTCAAGTGGGGCTACTAGGGCATGTAAGGTATCATATGAAAGAGCGCTGTTTGCACATTCTCACACATTTTTTTTTAAGCAGCATAGTTTTCGACTTTTGATGAAAAATGTAAAAAAAAATACCGTTCCCCCCCTTATCTCCAAAATTTGCATAGATAAAAATCTGAAATTATTTGATGTGATAGAAGTTTATGTAAAGATTACAGGAAAAATAAAACGATCTCTAAATAGCACAGTTTTTCAGATATCATCAACATCATATATGCGTACGGAACCCTCGGTGCGCGAGTCCGACTCGCTCTTGACCGTTTTTTTTTAAGTATGGCGATTTAACACTTTACAGGGTACATAGATCCGGGTCCTGGAAAGGGATCCAAAGCTCAATGTTGCATTAACAGTATAGTATTACCGACCCAGATAACGTGGTAGGTCTCCAATGAGATGGACAGACGCAAGCGGGTCACACGTCCAGATACGTCATAACGATCACTACCTTAAGGGTGCACCGACTAGGAAGAAGATTACTGACCTCCTCATCATCGTCTTCAACGTAGGTGGTCTTCTCCTTCTTCCTCTTCTTGGGCGGCGGTGAAGGCGACGGCTCCTTCTTCTTGCGCCCGCGCTTACCACGGCCTGTTTCTGGCTCTATGGCTGGCGGCTCCTCTACCTTGTCGCGTTTCTAGATTTAAAATGTAACAATTTTAGTGATGAAGTTGGACATGATGACGCTCATGCAGTTCCGGTTTTGACCAGGCTACGGCATACTAATAAACGTCATTTCTAAATACGTCATGTAATTCAATCATAATTCGTAGTTCGTACAGATTACGTGTGATTCGGGCTATACGAAAACCGATGTTGTCTGTGATGTGAGCTGATGTCTTTTATTTATTATATGTGATGTTTTTTTTATAGTAATTAATCATTCAATCAAAATTCATTTATTCAGACTACGCTGAGAATCAGCAGTTTTCGAACGCCGAAATTACATAAGACACCACTTCCTAGTGCTTTAGCTGGGAAGTCTTCTTCCCAGCTAAAGCACTAGGAACTGGCGCAACAAACTTCCCAGCAGCACAGCTGTCTGTTCAGAAATCTATTTACTGCCAAATATCATGTTTTACGATTATTTGTTTTTATTTCCAATAGTCAAAACCAGAATCAATAGCTGATAGAAATACAACAGATGATACTATAGTAAAAAACTACTGCATTCTGCACTCCAAGTGCAAAATTATAAAAAAAAATAGTAAAAGATGCTAGAAATTTTTCAATTTTTTTTATCATTCCTTGCGTAATTTTTATACTTATTAAGGGAATATTTTTTTTTTTTTAAATAGGGCTCTATTCCCGTTCACATTGAATACGAGGGCTGCACTAAAAGTATCGGGAATGGAATATTTCCACTGTTCCTGTCATATTAAACTGTTTTTAATTGAAAACTCCTTGGTTTTAAAAATCGAATACCATTTATTTATTTAAAAAAATATTCTCGGTCTTGTCACAAGGTTTTGTCCAACGACCATACAGCCCGTAGACGCCTAATGCTTGATCTAATGCACCAAAACGATTCTGTCAACTAGCTGAGGAATGAGGAAGCGGGGCACTGCGTTCTGATTGGCCCTACCAAGGTCATTATGTCTCACTAGAGATGGGACAGGTTTAAATAAAACACGAAGGTATCGATATTTTTGTTAAATAATTGTACATTAGAAAATGTTTATAACCTATAGACAAATATCTTCAGTAAAATGCCGTGAACATTACACTATGTGTTGATGGGAACTAGGTCTCTCGCTTGGTTGCAATAATCCATTTATTTTTTAAATCAAAGTTTTGTGGGTACCTAAAATCAATTATAATATCTCTATTGTAATTAGTGATTTAAATGATCATCATATAAATAGTAGGTATAGGTTTTTGCTTTATCGAATAATTCGTATCGTATGATTTGGTGTATCACTAGTTATGTTTACCAAATAATAGAGGAAAAGAGATAGCTAAAAAATTACATTCAGAAGAAAGGGACGCAAACATAAAAGACATCAACGAGAGTCCCTGCACCTTTTTTCACCTACAAGTATGACCAGTATAAGATGAACTCCGATAAATAATATCAGAAAATAATTCTAATTATGATTATGTAACTATTAACTTACCGATTAAATATTATGCTATCTTTCCAGAAAATCGAAGTTTGGCTATTGTTACCACACCAACGTATTGTGCAAGGGGCCATTATAATATTTATTTTCACAATTTTTTATTGACTGACGCGGAAGTGTTTACGGCTCACAGAAGTGGTCGAATCTGAATCGAAATTGTTGAGTGGTGATCTGTATCAGATCTATAAGTCTGATGTGTTGACAGACATCGGTCGCCTGTTATTAGGCGTCTATGGGATATATGGTCGTTGGTTTTGTCAAACTTGTTTAGTCGTTGAGAAAATGGAATTGACTCGAGAAAATTCAAGAGCGATGATTTATTATGACTTTCGAAGTGGTTTAACACAAAAACAGTGTGTTGACCGGATGATTTCTGCATTTGGTGATGAAGCCCCATCCAAAACCACAATTTATCGCTGGTTTGCTGAATTTCAACGTGGACGTGTCAAGCTCAGTGATGATCCCCGTCAAGGTCGTCCAAAAACTGCAGTCACCCAAGAAAACGTTGATGCTGTGCGTAAGCTGATTGAGGAAGATCGACATGTGACATACCGCGAAATTCAGGCAACTTTAGACATTGGCATGAGTCAAATACAAATAATCTTGCATGAACAATTAGGTGTAAAAAAGTTGTTTTCCCGATGGATACCGCATTCGCTCTGTGAAGAGCAAAAAGCGGCTCGCGTTACTTGGTGCGTCAGAACTCTCGAAAGATTCCACGCAGGATCCTCAAATGCTGTATACAACATTGTATCAGGTGACGAATCCTGGATATACGCGTACGAACCCGAAACAAAAAACCAGTCACGAGTTTGGGTGTTCGAAAATGAGTTAAAGCCAACAAAAATTGTTCGTTCACGGAGTGTTGCAAAAAAAATGGTGGCCACGTTTGTCTCCAAAACCGGCCATGTTACGACTATTCCTCTTGAGGGACAAAGAACGGTTAATGCAGAATGGTATGCTAGCATTTGTTTGCCACAGGTCGTTTCTGAACTCCGTAAAGAGAACTGCAACCGCCGCATCATCCTCCATCACGACAATGCGAGTTCTCACACCGCGCACAGAACAAAAGAGTTTTTAGAGCAATAAAACATAGAATTATTAGACCATCCGCCGTACAGCCCCGACCTAAGCCCTAATGATTTCTATACTTTCCCTAAAATAAAGAATAAATTGCGTGGACAGAGATTTTCATCACCTGAAGAAGCTGTGGACGCCTACGAAACGGCCATTTTGGAGACCCCAACTTCCGAATGGAATGGTTGCTTCAATGATTGGTTCCATCGTATGGAAAAATGTGTCAAATTTCGCGGAGAATACTTCGAAAAGCAATAAATACATTTTTAAATAGTAATGTTGTGTCACTTCCTTGATTCCCGAAATTTTCAGTGCCGCCCTCGTAGTAGTCGAATATCCAAAAATCATCTAAACAAAATACCGATAATGTAGTAGAACTCTAACCTTGCCGCCGGTAGGATACTTCCAGTTCTTGAACGGATTCGCAGCGATCTTGTTGAGGCGTACAGTGATGGGGTCCTTGGACTCCATCTTGCATTGTTCGGAGATGTGGATCACTATGTTATCGAATGCTTGGCCCGGAGTTATGCCGTACCTGGAGGGGTGAATTGCAAATAATATAATAGTAAGGTTCTTTTCTTTATTTTTTGTATTTTTTTTTATTTAATTATCATATAAACAAAGAACACAGGATTAAATAATAGATAGCAATCAAAAACCACTAAGGTTTAAACTTATGCTATCGTGAGTCTATCTCATTATCAAACTATACAATTAATAAAATCTTTAGGTCATTAAGTGGTTACAATCATTCCTTTAAAATACTTAAGTAATATTGCCTAAGTTTACATTTTATTTTTTTTAGTTTTATTATTTTTTAGTTTGTATTTTTAGGTGTAATACATTTATTTATTTCTGAGGGTAGACTGTGCTCTTGACCTTAGTCTAGGGCAGAGGTGACAGAGACAAAGTCGACGATGGAGTGAGCTTACCCAGAAGAAGCCTGTTCACTCTAACTTTGAAGACATTAGGGTTGTATGCGTTCGGAAACACAGACGCAGGTAGAGAGTTCCACTCTTTTGCAGTGCGCGTTATAAAAGATATTTGGAAACGCTTAGTGCGAATTGGTGGAATAGCAACCAGGAAGGGATGGTAACCTGCAGTGAGTCTAGATGTCCGATAATAGAAGGGGGCCGGTGGAATGAGGTCGTGGAGTTCTTGGGCACACTCACCGAAGTACAATCTGTAGAAGACCGACAAGCAGGCAACCTTGCGGCGATGGGCCAAGCTGTGAAGATTGGCATCCACCAGTTTTACGTAGCCAATGAGCCTCTTAGCTCTGCGTTCCACCGAGTCAAGCGCGGCAAGTTGGTATTTTATGATTGAGACAGATATAATTTCTTTGTACAAACAAAGAAATTCCCCTACAAAGGAGGAGGGAGGGGGAGAGGGAGGGATCATCTCCTACAAAGGAGATGATCCCTTACAGAATTACAGGGTGCATTGACCTAACTAATTTGATGTCCTATTAAAGTCCTATGGAAACTATAAATTGTACAGACGCCTTCAGGCCCAGCTACCCGAAACTGTCAAATTTCCCAATCAACCTTGAACCTTATGCTGTAAGGATAAAGTTGAAAAACTATTAAAGAAATTTGACAGATTGTAGTAGCTTGATGTGCTGGCGTATGTACAATTGTACATGTATGTAAATACTAATCCTAACTTATCCTAACTAATATTATAAATGCGAAAGTGAGTTTGTTTGTTGCACGCTTTCATGTCTAAACTACCCAACCGATCATCATGAAATTTTTCATACACATTGTCAGGGGTACAGAAAAGGACATAGGTTACCTTTCATCCAGATAAAAGTACAGTTCCCGAGGGATAGAAAAATTATTGACATAACCTCCTCCTTTTTAGAAGTCGGTTAAAAATTATCATTAACGCGACGCGGACAAACACTCAGTTGCAGAAAGCTCACCATTAACACTTCATTACATAAAGCAGCATTACCGCTAATGAGATCATTACTTTAATGAAGTTGCACAAACAAATTTTAGATGGCATTAGACATTTTTAATGCCACTTTAGTTAAAGAAGACTTTAAACAATATTGCCAGGAACAAATTACCATATTGAACGAAAAGAGTGAACATTTGCGTTCTGTTATTATCCGTACGTACAAGTACACCACAATTTTAGCATAAAATAAAGTAAATGTAGTTCCCGACCCAACCTGTTTCCGACAAACTGTTGATTTATTTATGTTTATTAAATCACCCAATACTTGCTGGAAAGATCCAGTGGCGAAAAATCTCAAACATATTAAAAGCTGTGTCAGGCCATTAATGGATTTATTGTTTGCGTCACTGGTTCTAAATCTTAATCAAGTAGGTTACAAATTTGAAGAACTGCCTCCTTGGAAATTCTATACCTTACAAGAAACTCTTCTCCATCATGTTTTAAAAATAAATTCACTCGGTCTGGGATTCGACGGCGAGGTAAACCTACTAAATAAGAATCAGATAATGACGAAAGACTGGTTAAAGTGCATTCAAGTACCGTAGAAAACACTAATGTTGCTCTTTAATGGATGCTTTTCGGCCCATTAAAATTAAAAAATCTGAAATGTCAAACTTAAAGTTCACCACCTGCTAATGGGCGCTAATGAAGTTACGTGCAACGTAAAAGTGTTTAAAATGGCTGGTTTCTTTAGGTTTGGCATTTCATTAGTTAAATTTAATGGAACATTAAAATAAAATAAAAAATGGTTTCGTGCAATGATTTAATGCTACATTAGTGTTTAATGTAGTCTTTAAAATTTAAAGATCGTTTCTGCAACTGAGTGTATGGCTAGTAAACAAATAAATAATAGACGAATATTTCAATGACCTTCTTTTCTCTACATTTTTTAATAGGTACTTTTGTTGAAGGCACTGTGAAGATTTTTGTATTGTTTTCTTTAGTATCGTAAACCAACTATTGCCAGATACAAAAGAAATTGCATACGCGTAAACTAAGACGGGACATGCATACTTATGTATTGTCTTTTGCTTGCAAGCTTTTACCATAATCAAAGAGATTTAACATAGTTATTATAGTGAGGCCATCAGAAGTAATATCATAGAAAAATTGTGATCCCATATCTCAGTGACGCCATCTAGCGTAATATAGCAAAATTCAATAAAAGCTAAGTTTGACACGTTACACTTTTACCGACACCAACCTTTGATTACGAACCGTCAAATAGTTTGAAACATCTAAGAAAATTATTTACTTTATCAAAATTCTGGGTAAATGACAAAATATTAACGAAAATACACCGTGGATAAGTCTAGTCGTTTTATCATTATAAAACATAGATTTGCAATACCATATTGCATAATTAGGCATAAACTTCGAAAATAATTTTCTTTTGGTGGACACGAATGCGATTTGACATGCAGGCGTACCACTCTAGACTGAGCGACTTTTGCCCACTAGGACAAATGTATCGGATTACGATTTTGTTCTATGTCCTGTCTATTGTTAAGTAAATAATTTAATGTGCCCATAATGCTCTTTAGTAAATAAAAATACTGAAAAATCGTACCTCTCTCTCCAAACCAGTTCATCCAAGAACTGCTGTATAATCTGCCTGGAAAGCAACGACAAGGTATTCTGGAACATTCTGGGCACAATCCGCCTCAAATACTCCATGATATTGGCATTGCTATTTCTTGCAGTCGAGGCGTCGGTATGGGCAGAAGCTTGATGGACGTTCTTAAAGCCCATGGAAAGTAGGGTACCCTTGTCTACAGTTAAATCAGTGAGGATTACTGATGAGGGGTGCACCCAGGCAGTAAGAGGTTCGAGGATCTTTTGGAAGCGCTTCTTGTAGTTCTTTTCATGTTCTGCTAAAGGTTCCACGGCGCGGAGACGGATCTAAAAATTTAAATTATGTTTTGTAGCAGATACAGTGATATCGTAAGACGACTAATAATTCGACGAGTCAAAAATATGATTGAGTGTCATAGAATATTTTATGAGAAAATATTTTTTTTTTAGTTAGTTATTATAAAATCAAAGTTGTAAGAGCTATTTATTTATTTGGGATCAGCAACAAAGTATACACACATTCAATAAAAATAACAACAATATGAAAGGTTCTTTTACGTATGCTCCTTGAATTACAGGGACCACAGGATGTATAACTAGGTGAAACAGTATAAAAATAATTAAGCTTGTAATAAAAATAGAGAAAATAAATATTGAAATTAGAAGAAAAAAAAAAAAACATTTCATTAGTTTGTTAGTTCATAAGACTGAGCATTAATAATACAATAGTTAAATTATAATAATAAATTATTCCACATTTGTTGACTATTGCAGGCTTGACTTGAAGGGCAGTTACATATTACTTACTTAGTTACGGTGCGGTGGTTAAATTATTTTTGTGTTTTAAAATGGAAGGTGAATGAAGTTTATGTCCAGGTTAAAATGGGGAGAGTGATGTCAGGGTTAAAACGCTTTGACAATTCATTACATTGCCGACAGAATCTATTTATACTACTCGTACCTAGGAATAAGGCACCTATTGTGCTGGAAATGTTTCAAATTCTTTTCAAAATGGTTTTGAAATCTAGCACAATATTGAAGAAGCAGTGAAGAAGTATTAGTAGACGAGTACTAAAAATCAATTATATTAAATAAAATCTTTTCCAACTCACCAATTTCTCAACAGGATCCAGCACCCCCAGCACTTCGACCTTCACCTGCCTCTGCGTGCCATCATGACTTGTAGTACCCAATGATATGACTCCAACCTCCACTTTCTTTCCAGACCCACCCAGTAAGCCCATATGCTGATGTATGGCTGATGTACAAATAGCTCTTAACCAAGTAAATAGTCCCTTTACATAGAGATTATCAACTTTAACCCATTGTACAACGTTTTGAACGTTAGTTTGGCAAGCCCAGTGGTATACTAATTTGAGGAGAACGCTTGGGGGAAAGGTAGCTCCTTCGAAGATTGAGCTGGAGTAGACTGAGACGAATCGTGTGGGACAGCACTCGGATATCCACACATAGCCGCCTGAGTATGGGAACTTTGATACATCGGAGTACATGCCTGAAATAAAGGAGTGCGTAAGAATCGGTCACGGAGCAAATATTTAGTCCGGAATTCACGTTAATTGTTTTTTCACGTTTTAATTCACGTTTATATTGCGTGCCGTCGTGAGAGCCTTATGTCTTACTGTAGAACTGCTATGGTTTGATTTATAATCATGGGCATGGGGCATATTATGAATTGTAATCGCAAGAAATAACCGGAAGGTAGATTTTTTGATACCTGATACGGAATTAGTTTCCCACCGAAAATCCGGAGCACATGACGACATGTTCAAGATATATTATGCGTGGCTGTTATATATAAAGCCTTCATTGTGTGTTTAGAGAGTTAAGTCAAATACTTGATATTGTGTTGATATATTATTTGATTTCCGGCCTGTACGAAGTTTGAAGATGTCCATCTTCGTATACTGTACATTTAAACTTCGTACATTGGGATGAAATGCAGAGGTAGTGTAAAATAATGTTTAGTTGTGTTTAGTAAGTCGATATGTAATGAGGAGGGTGGCATAATTTGTCTAGATTTAAACCATATTTAAACAAAGAACAAAAAAAAATACTTCAGTAGGCTTTGATTACTTTCAAAGTATTTTTTTGTGTGTATAGAACAGGGATGCACAGACTTATTGAGACCATGGGCCGCTTGGGCAAATGATGATCAAATCGCGGGCCACCAGAAAAAATTAAAAACATAAAAATAGCCAGTAGCCTGTATAGAATTGTTTGAATTGTCTGTGATTAAGACCGCGGGATTTCATAAAGTTTACAGTCGAAACCACCACTTTCATTAACATTTTCAAATCAAACTTTTTTTTAACAGAGGGCTTCTTGGTGTGTTATGAATATGCAGTGAAACTGCATAAGGTCGCATGAGGTCACATGAGTACGCATCATGCACCGCACATTGAACGCACTTAGTAACGCGCGCGATTCAAATTTATATTATTTGTAAACCTCAGCAATATTTTTCCTTCAAAATGTACGAGGGAATATTTTTGCTGGCGGGCCACTGGCATAGTGCCGAGGGCCGCATGCGGCCCGCGGCCCGCGGTCTGTGCATCCCTGGTCTAGATAGTGCCGCGCTGCCAAATAACTAAAACAAACAGGCCAACTGTGTTATGCTGGTGTGCGTGTCAGTTACGTCTTACGCTCGCGCTACGTCATTGTGTTATTGTAGTGTGCGTGCAATTTGAGGCCAACAGTTGGACGCAATTTTTTTCGACGTGTTCACAGCTTTGATTGTCAATCTAGACCAGGGTTTCTTTAAGTGGGGTCCACGGATCCCTTAGGGGTCCGTAGCATGTGTATCAGGGGTCCGCAGTTATTAGGAAATTGTGTAGTAAACTCAGCATTTCTCGGCCAAGCCACGACGTCACGGATTGTGTTTTTTTAATCAAAATTCAAAAGTAGGATTGTTTTCTTTTCCTAAAATATTCTTTGACCTAGGGGTCCGTGGAATTGTTTAAATTGTGAAAGTGGTCCGTGACTGCAAAAAGTTTAAGAAATCCTGATCTAGACATATTTATATCTTTGTCAGTAGGCTATCCACTATAAACAATCACTCACCAAGTTTAAGCTTATTCCCGGCATGTATAACGCAAAACTGTTCTGACCGGACGAGCCCCTGCTGGATGAGCCACTCGGTGAATTTCATAGGTGTGTGCATCAGCACCGACTTCACTTTGCTGTCCAATGTGGACCGGTCTGAAGGTGGGCCCGAGTCCTTCGAGCGAAGGTATGGACGGGCTACTACCACCAGTGAAGGGAATGTTTTGCCTATAAGAGAGAGTGTTTTAAATATTATCAATTAAGTGAAAATGCTCGCTTGATCCTCTTTTGGAGAGGCCTATGTCCAGCAGTGGACGTAACGTCTTTCGGCTGAAATGATGATGATGCATAAGCATAATCAGCCTATAATGTTCCCACTGCCTCCTCTCTTCCAGAGGGACTGGGCTGTAATCTACCACGCGGGCCCAGTGCGGGTTGGTAGATGTCACATGTCTTTGAATTGTTGGTTCTAGGACATGCCGGTTTCCTCACGATGTTTTCCTTCACCGTTTTGAGAGCAGTGGTGATGAAATTATTTACACAAAGTAAAGCGACTGCCTGGGTTCGAACCTACGAAAATGGATAGGTAAATATAGGCGAACTGTCGAAAGATTTGTGGACAATGAAATAAAAAAAAAGTGGTTTCCAAACTCTGGAATCAATACTAATATGCAACAAAATATAACTTATAACTTCAACTGCAGTTTATGAAACACACACAAGAGTTATATAATTTGGACAATCATATTTTTTTTACAAATGTGTATTGTGTATGTTTATCATAATTCAGAAACTCTGTCTGCGATAAAGGTCTGATATTGAGTAGTTTAAATATAGTTGGAAAATGGACTTACCTTGCAACTTATTAAAGGAGACCTCTCGTGAATCAGCAACGTTCTTATTGCCATCATCTTTAGTGAGGTCTACAATGGCGGTGGTCTTAGTCGCGCTGCCGGTGAGCAAGCCACCGATAGCCGTGGCTTCTGACGGACGCACGTTTGTAACCACACTATGGACATCTGTGGAAGTTGGTTAAAATGATAGTGCAGTTAAGTATAGGAGACAAATTATATCAGTAATGGGCAATGGAATTAAAGACTACCAGTCGGATTTGAAAAATTATTTTGGGATGGTTACATAACTGTACAATCCTTAGGAGCCGAGTAAAAAGAAAAAAAGTCAGAAAATACGTTAATCGAATACGAAGTACTAGCGCAGCTGGTGGATGTGTCGAAATATATAATTAAGATTATGATAATACATTTTCATTTTAAAGGGGTTTACGGCGTGTTGGAATTCACGCGAACGAATGCACCGGAGAAGTGCTAGTCAATTTATAAAACTTAAGGGGACGATAACCGACTTTTAATGATTTTATACTGAAGATCACGTCTAAACGAGTAGTGTTAAGGGTGCTATCACAAAAAAAAACCGTTTTTCGTCAATTTCTTATCTAATTGTGAGAAAGCGTGAAATAATCGAAACAATAAGTCTGTGTAACTATAAAAGTACAGTTTTCGTGGTGATAAACCATTCGTGTCAGTCTCAGCACCCGTTAATAGTTTCATCACTTTTGCGCTCTCGAAAATATAGCTTATTTCGCCGTTGATTTACGCCGTTATAGTTTCATCACTTTTGCGCTCTCGAAAATATAGCTTATTTCGCCGTTGATTTACGCCGTTATTTTACTTTTAAATAGACTATTTTATTTTTTTTCGAGCAAGGTAACATAGTTAACTTAGTTATTAAATAGTTTTTGTTCGAATTTGGATTTTATATTCGTAGATAAAAAATAAAACTTCGGATGAAAAATGGTCAGTAACTCTCTGTTTTACAGAATTATTTTTGGTGAATTACTGTACGAAATATAATAAATTGATTAAAGCGCTCCCAAGTATAAAATACAGTAGTACCATGGACATTTTTATAATTTCTTAAATTACGTTATCTTCGGTGTAAAAAAGCATCAAAGATACCCAAACGTAAAATTTTATGAAACATCCTTTGCAGAGACAAGGTTTTTACTGATTTATGTAAAGAAATATTTATTTAAAGCGCTCCCAAGATAAATAATTAAACTTGCTTGGGCATATTTAATTTTTTATTTTATGGCTATATCTAAACCATAATCACACATCAAAACTCGAGTAAAACGTGCAAATTCAAGAAAAATTGTGATAGCCCTCTTAATGATTTGAAAAAAAAAAACCGGCCAAGTGCGAGTCGGACTCGCGCACGAAGGGTTCCGTACCATTATCTATAAAAATGGCAAAAAAAATACATTTGTTGTATGGGAGCCCTTTAGTATATGTTGTTATAGCGGCAAGAGAAATACATCGTCTGTGAAAATTTCAACTGTCTATCTCGGTTCATGAGATACAGCCTGGTGACCGATGGACAGACAGACAGCGGAGCCTTAGTAATAGGGTTCCCATTTTACCCTTTGGTTACGGAACCCTAAAAAAACAAAAGGATTTAGAATATTTTTGTAGTAAACAACAAGTATTTCAATACTTACTGGAAGGTGCCAGAGTCTTGTCCTTAGTCTTGGTATTTTCTTTTTCTACTTCTTTAATTTCCTTCTTATTCTCTTTAGTCTTTTCTTTATCCTTCTTCTTTTTTTTTTGTTTAACTTCAGGAGACCGGTTCCTATCAGGGGATGGTGAGTAGTCACGGTCATCTTCTGTGGTGCTGCGAAGTTTCTTTGGACGACCTAGAAGAAGGCGCTTAAAGGTTTACACAATGTGGAATAGAATTAATGCACATCATGAAAGTAGTTTGTTCAGAATCGTTTGCTGAAATGATTTCTGTAATTTTTATTTATTTATTTTTAATAGGTATGGGTAATTTTTAATAGATATAGGTATTTTTTTATCCCAAAAATAATTAAAACTACGTTAATTACAGTCGCACTTCCACTATACAGTCAAAACAAACCAAAATGGACGAAATACCTACTACTGTAGACCCTTAAACGTGTGTGTGCATAGATTTTTAATGTGACCACTAATTTAATAAATAAACAATGTTTTACACATAATACATATACTTAGTTAAAATTCAGTGTATGTATATGGAATGACATAATATTCTAATTGGGGTGTTTGGTGGTGTGCGTTAATTCCAGGACATGTTGTAGATAATATGGTAAACCTCTGCGGGCCGAGCATGGGCTGCCCAAGACGTTTATGACAATACATGATAAATTATGTCATGTCAATTTGTACTAGCATTTTATGACAAAACAGTTTTATCGCTCAAACTGTGATAAAATGTGTGACCCAAATCATGTCACAGTAGGCCGTGCTCACCCCCTGGCCAAGCCTTTGTAGTTTATAAATATTAGGCTATGTAAACATTATTGTGCAACAATCAGTTAAGGCTCGTACAGACTAGCATGATATCGCGGGCGCGATGCGAAATTAAAGTAACCGTCATGAGAAGCTATAAATACATAAAATTGCAAATTATACAACTATCAACTTTAAACTCAAGAAATCTAAGTTGATTTATGAATGAAGAAATTATCGCTAAACGTCATAAAATAATTTTAGTTGCAATGGAAACTGAACCATACGCAATTTCAGTTAAAGTTTTAAATCCCAAAGTATGAAATTTACAATTTCTATGCCGCTGGCTGTCGCGCCCGCGATATCGCACCAGTCTGTACGAGCTTTATCTCATCAAGCAAAACCCTACTAGAAGTAATATATTTGTTGTTGTTTCGAGTGGAACTTTCTTATATATAGTTGTGCGTTTGTAGGACATTTGTTGGGTTAACTAAAAAGTAAAAACAATGTTTTACATACCTCTCTTTCCAGGTTTCTCCTTTGAAATAGACAGTGAGCGAGATCTAGATCGAATGATCTCAGCACTTTGCCTTTCCAAATCTTTCAGCACTGGTTGTCTGTAAATTAAATGTTAAGGTTGGGAAACCTGACCATGTGAATGTAGGGGACATAAATAGCTAAGCAGCCATGTATGCTTCAGCCCTGCTGCAATAGAATATTAGCATAGAAAAGTCCACCATAATGATTTTACACTTCTTCATACAAGCTGTTGGCTGAGCTTGCTTTCAATGAAAATAAAATATCATTGTAACTAAAGTTGTTTACAATATAATAAAATAAAAATTAACTTCATCTGAAAACACAGGTGACAGAAAGAACATAACAATTGCTAGGCAACAACTAAAAAAGGCTACTCAGAGGAAAGTAATTTATCAGGTACTCTTAG
Source organism: Tiliacea aurago (assembly GCA_948098905.1). Classification (NCBI taxonomy): domain Eukaryota; kingdom Metazoa; phylum Arthropoda; class Insecta; order Lepidoptera; family Noctuidae; genus Tiliacea; species Tiliacea aurago. Next base: position 24,581,963 of record OX402581.1, on the reverse strand, counting down.
AGCATAGTTCATTAAAAGTTAAAACCTTCATGGTATAACACAAACTTCCTACTGTACAAATAGGTAATTGCTTATTATGTTCTTCCTGAGAAGTCTGAATTTATGACTTAAAGGGCTATTAGATTGACTAGACTTCAGCTAAGTAGCTGAACCAAATGCAATTCTCTTTTTTTCTTTCTCCTTTTTAAAAAAAACTTTGCCCCTCACTAGGAATTTCTCCTGTATTGTGGGTGTGTTTACAAACATTTAAAGTCACATACACAAACAGCCAAACCCGGAACAACTACTTGTAGGTCATACAAATATTTTTTCCGTGCGGGAATCGAACCTGCAACACGCAGCGCAGCAGTCAATCGCTAAACCAATGCACCAACGGTGTCGTCAATTATTATTACAGGACATGAACCAAACCCTCTAACATAGAACATACAGGACATGAATAATTCATCATGATCTTCGAGGCCCTTCTCTTTAATATCTTCACACAATACTTCCATCTATTTTTTTCCTTCCTCTCCCTTTCCACCCATAACAAGAATAATTCATATAAATAATAAGCAAAATCACTCCATAACTTACTTCCCAAGCAACTGATAAGCTGTAAACTGGTCTCCATTGTACACAATCTGTCCACCAGTATCCTTGACCATATCATCGAGCTTGTTCTGAATACTCTTGTACTCATTGTCAGCATTCTTATAGGCTTGGAGTTGGATTTCCGACAGTTCCTCTTCCCAACACTCCAGCTCCAGCGTTGGCACATCAGGACCGAAGTATGAACGCTTGTATAGGTCGGCTTCTATAATCTCAGCTTGAGGAGGTACCACAGGTGCCACTTCCTAAATATGTAAACAAAATACGGATAAGATAGTGCAGTTAGATGGTTTGATTAACGCTGTTGCCATTGTTTGTATAAGACCACTGACCGAGGTTTGGCTTTGTAGAAGAGATAGGGGCAGAGCTATGAAGAAATGTAAATGAAGCCGAAGTGACCCTGGCATACACGCATGTAAACAATAGATAATACTATAGGAACTTTACCTCAGTATCGGTTTTAGGCTTTTTCAGCTTCATTATGAAAAGTTTTTAACAGTCTGCATGAAAAGTTTCTTGATTTGTAGTTTATTTCGCTGAAAATAACAAAATATTGATCGAATGGAATGAAGCAGCAAACGCCAAGGGAAATGACAGGCCATAGACCACAGAGCATGTAACTTCCATAAAGTTATAATATCAAATAGGTTCGTTGACACTTGACCATAGACTACTTATTGCACTTGACTGTTTGATTGAACACACAGAAGATCATTGACTTTTCGTATTCGGTTACGGTAAAGGATTTCAGACGATTTTACCAGTAAAAGAGAACAAATACACTGATTAACGAATCCCAGTCCACTTTGTCTCTTGTATTTTACAGTTGGTATATTAGCCTCTTGCAACTCGAGTAAAAGCAAAAATTGAAAACACAGTTGTGTTACGAGAATACCAGTCTAGTGAAAACCGGTACTCGTATAACCGTAACAAAAAAAAAAGAGGAACGCCCTCTAAATTATAACACAAAAAAATGACAGTGGAACAAATAAGCTAATTTGTGATGAAATTGTTTTACCGAGTGAAAAATAGTTGAAACGGGTTTATACAGCTTTGGAAAACATGGAAGCCGTTCCAAAATTACCCATGATAAGTTTTGAGCTGAAGGTGACCCACGAGAACACGCATTTCGGACCAAAATTGAAACAGGTAAGTAGGTCTCTTAATCTCTGATAAAGTAACTTTCAGAATTTCTTTGTCACATCTTTACGTTGTATATTTTTTTTCTAGTACATTGCGGAAGCTTATAGAGAGGATCCAGACAGCTACAGCAATGAGATACATCAGTTGGAAGGTTTGCGGTCGACGGCCGTTCGACCTACTATTGATTCTGTAGGGTTGAGTGCCCTAATCAGATATTTTTGTCAGCTGCGGTCGCTGCAAAGCCGATTCCCGATGGCCAAAGGTCAACCTGCTGCATGTTCTTTCAGCTGGTAAATCTAATTAACATTTACACTACTCTAATCCCTATTGATTTTTCTTTTATTGTTTGAATGAATCATGATAGTAGGTATCAAGTTGTTTACAATACGTCTACATGATGTTTATATTAACATTGTCTGCTTAAGAGTTGAAAAACTTTTGTTTTGAGAATGAGACTATTTTGTAAAGTTCTTTGATTGATGTTTAGCTAATTATGAAAGGCTTGATTAAAGATAAATTGCATTTTAAGGAAAAAGATAGAAGCTATAAAATGATGATTCAACTGGCTAATAAAATTACTAACATAAATATTTGTTACAAATGAAAGCCAACTGACTGCAGTTTTCGTTTTTTTCCACTTCTAGGAAAGACTTGTATGCAAACATGAACAGAAGTCTAGCAGACTTAAGGTTTGAAATGGCGAGCATCCTGTACAATGTAGGAGCACTTCTCACTCAGCTTGCAGCTTCGGAACCACGAAACACAGCGGACAGCCTCAAGGCAGCTTGCACGCAGTTCCAACAGGCTGCATGGGTGTTCCAGTATTTACGAGAACAGTTGCCGCAACCATCTGGAGTAGATGTGTGTCCAGAAATAATGAGGATGATGCAGGAGATTTGTTTTGCACAGGCCCAGGAGTGTATCCTTGATAAAAGTATTCAGGACACTAGGAAGCCTAGTGTTGTTGGTAAGTTCATATTATTCATATGCCATTTAAAAACTTCAAAACTGTGCAACCATTGCATGTGCACATATTTCACCTCCTAATTCCTATTTATTTACTGTTGTGCTGAGAAATAATTGTGGAATAATCCAAATTTTGTTTTACTGTTACATACATAACAAAGTACTTGACAACTCTTTAATAAAGTTTACAGTAATGAATTTATGATTATGATTAAAACAAGGAACAGAGGTGCCTGAAAAGCATTTGGCAATAAAACGTTTTTGTAAATTAATTTAATAATCTTTTTCCTTGACAGGTGCCGTAGCCACTCAAGTGATGTACTTCTACAAGAACTCGCTGGCTCTGCTGGGCCCGTCCTCAGGAATTGATGTAGTGCATGAGATAATCGGCACAAAACTGTACAACTACTGGCATAGATATCTCTTGTTCAAGTTTTCCTATGTTGGCTGTGTTGTTTGTTTGTACCAAGGTATGTTACAAGGTAGTTTTGGCAAGATATGTTGGATTTGTTATAAAGAATGTATCAACCATTGATCATTGCAAATTGAGTAGCAACGGTAAAAACCAACAGACAAAAGGTTTTATAAAAATAATATCCTCTTTCAAATCATGCCTTATAAACAATTTGTCACACACCCTTTTACATGGGATTTCAAAGATTGAATTCACAGACTGTCATTGTGAAGTTTTTTTTTTTTTTAAAGACAAATAATAGGCAAATTAAAAGCCCGCATATCTACAATGAATGACGCAGTTGTCGCAGTTGAAGATCATTGATCTCATGACACATTTTAACAGCTACTACTTGATTATACTTCCATACTTAATTTGTTGTGGTGATGTTCATTTATTATGTTGTTGAAACAATATTTATGATTTTAGATATTGACAGCTGGTCTGTCTGATATATTATTTCATGCAAAATTATGATGTGTTCATTGTTCAAGATATTGTGATTACCACATTGAGTCTGTCATTGGTGATTTAAAAATATCTGAGATGTTCCCAGGGAAAAAGACTTTACCAATCAGGTGGGGTAGTAATAGTGGGTGGTGTGGAAACCTTTGCTCAGCAGTGGCAAAAAATGGCTTAAATTGATAATTATTTCATCGTTCGAAGATGTGACATCTAGATCTACCAACCCGCACTGGGCCCGCGTGGTAAATTACAGCCCACTCCCTCTCACAGAGAGGAGGCCTGTGTCCCAGCAATGGGAACATTATAAGCTGATTATGTATACTTTTAAGCGCAACTGTAACGAGAATGCGCGATTACGCGATCGATTACCTGAATAATGACGTTCATAGTGTTCATACGCGACTTGATTGATCACGCGAGTATGTCATATTCATATACGGACGCGATGATAGCGTCCTCGCGCGATCTTTACTTTCTGTTAGGACACGGCCTGAGACTACATAATATCAGGGACCGTATAGCACCGGTTAAGGGTTAAGCCTTTCGAAGGGTTTAACCCATTCAATGGGTTACCTTTATCATGGTGTAACCCATTGAAAGGGTTGTATACTTGAAACCCAGTGAAAGGGTTACATGATAACCCATTTCAATGGGTTCTAAACCTACTTTAAACCCAGTAACATGAAAAAATCATAATATTATGTTATTTCGATATCCGCCCAGCACGCGTAGCAGGACCAACTCTATCTCTATTCTACCCAGGGACCATTTTGGTTACCATTTTAGAAAAACCCTATGGAAAACCCTTTCAATGAAAAGGGTTTTCGATAGGGTTTTTCTAAGCAGTTTATCAAAAACCCATACGGTGTGGGTTATTTTGAATGGCTTAAACTAAGCCGTTCAAATGGGTTACCCATATCGTATGGGTTTTTATCGAAAACCCTTTCAATGGGTTACCAAAATTTAATTTAAGCCGTTCATAAAGGTTACCTTTATCGTATGGGTTTTTGTTTAACCACTTAGAAAAACCCTTTCAATGGGTAACCAAAATGGTCCCTGCATAATATACCTACAGTAGGTTCATTTTTATTTCCCACAGGCATGCACGCAGAAGAACAACAAAAGATGGGTGAGCGCGTCGCTTTCTACCAGCAAGCTGTTGAAAAGCTAGCCGATGCGAGGAAGCTAGCAAAATACATTGAACCCACACAAATAACTCAAGAAGCACTCACATTTACCAACGACGTGGTCGAAGGGAAGCGGAAAGCTGCGAAGAACGAAAATGAGTTCATTTATCATGAGGAGGTGCCTGAAAAGGACCTGCTTTCAGATATGAAACCTGTTTGTCTGGTCAAGGCTTTGACTATTAATTTTAATGATCCCGAGGTGAGTACGGCTACCATATAAAGTACCATAGTTTATAGTTCCCTTTTTTGGACCCCACCAGAATCAAATAATTTTTAGGGTTCCGTAGTCTACAAGGGAAACCTTTTCTAAAGGGAAGTTTGTCTGGTCAAGGCTTTGACTATTAATTTTAATGATCCTGAGGAGAGTACGGCTACCATATAAAGTACGATAGTTTATAGTTCCCTTTTTTGGACCCACCAGAATCAAATCATTTTTAGGGTTCCGTAGTCTACAAGGGAAACCTTTTCTAAAGGGAAGTTTGTCTGATCAAGGCTTTGACTATTAATTTTAATGATCCTGAGGAGAGTACGGCTACCATATAAAGTACGATAGTTTATAGTTCCCTTTTTTGGACCCACCAGAATCAAATCATTTTTAGGGTTCCGTAGTCTACAAGGGAAACCTTTTCTAAAGGGAAGTTTGTCTGGTCAAGGCTTTGTTTATTAATTTTAATGATCCCGAGGTGAGTACGGCTACCATATAAAGTACCATAGTTTATAGTTCCCTTTTTTGGACCCACCAGAATAAAATAATTTTTAGGGTTCCGTAGTCTACAAGAGAAACCTTTTCTAAAGGGAAGTTAGGAACCCTTATAGTTTCGCCATGTCCGTATGTCTGTCCGCGGCTTAGCTTGAGAATCTCTTAGTACAAAAAAGCTGTAATTTGGCATGGGTGTATATATTAATGACGCCGACAAAGTGGCAAAATAAAACCTTGAACGTAAAGTAAGGATAATTTTTTTTTCGCGTCTCCCATTTTGTGGGGTATCATTGAATAGGCCATTTAAAAATATTGCGAGTCTCTCAATACCATTTTTCGATTCAGGTATCCGTTTGCGTAATATTAAGCTTTAAAGTGTGTTTTTGTTAAAAGTCAAGTGTGGGGGCCACTTGACTCTAACAAAAATTAGCACTTTGCCACACCCATGTTTTGGGATATGTGAAAATATTCACGGCAGTAGTTTATATAACGAAGTTAAAAGGAACATTATCACAGCTAAGCAGGCTTTACAAGTTAATGAGTCAGAATAGTCAACCAATTTACTTTTGCAGTTGGAACTCTTTGAAAGTATGGGAGAACAACTACAATGTTAAGTTTGTTCTTCGGATAAATTAACCCCGACTACGGAACTCTTCATTGTGCGTGGTCCGACACGCACTTGGCCGGGTTTTTCGATAGTGAAATATTTCTAAAAAATACTTTAAAAAATTCTATAAATACTTTTTTACGTGCATTTTCCTATTAGTAACAATATATTGTTACAGGATTCTGAGTATTACACCTCTAGGAAACAGATCAATAACTAGTTTGACATTATTGATTAATTTTGATTTAATTAGAGATTCTGCTAGTGACTGTGACACAATAAATATTAAATCAATTATTGTAGTTGTTTATATCAGGTTTTATTTTTGGTGTACTGTCAGTAACTTAAACAACATTCCTGTAAGGTAAACTACATCTTCAATTTTCGTGTCAGCGCGAGCCATTAGACAATAGACATAACCGTAATCAAAAGATTTACCGGCGTGGCGAAAGTGGCTCTTTATTCGGTAATTTTTTGCCTTGGAATATTGAACACTGTATTTTAATCTTGTATCCCCTCCAGGTGTCAGGTACCGACGTTTTCTCCCGACTGGTCCCGATGATGGCGCACGAGGCGTCCTCTGTCTACTCGGAGGAGAAGGCCCAGATGCTGCGCAACATCGTCACTATGGTGGAGGCTAAGAATACAGAGTTGACAGAATTCATGTCGTCTTTGCAACTGGACCAGTTGGATGTCATTGAGTCTGTTCAGAAGTAAGTAGAATTTGTTCAGTTTGTTTAGCTCTGCTGTTATTGTGTTTGTTCTTAGGGATTCCTACTTTTTCTTCGTTCCCCCTAAAGCGATTGGTTCTGAGAAGGACCGTCGCTGGCGGCACTAATGGGAATAAAAACTGCCACTTGCTCACTTCAGATGTCGCTACTGTCACTAGTCCAAGAATTTGACAGCTAGCTGTCACTATCCATACATTATTTGTAAATAAGCGACATCTTTTACGCATAATTAATTAATATGTCCTGTTGCGCAGCTGTTGACGGCAAAAATACGGGGAGCCATGTATTTTCCAAAAATGTTAAAAGACGAAAACTGTGGGAGAAAGCTCTCCGTAAAAAAATATTGGGAACCCGATATTTCGTCGAGACAAGTGCTATCCTTTTTAAACCTGAAGACTTATGGGAGAAATATGTATACAGGTGATGCTACCAAGAGAACTAAGTCAGTTTTTAGGATCCCGTACCTCGAAAAAAAACAGAACCCTTGTAGGACACTCTTGTGTCTGTCTTTGTCATGTCGTCCGTCATAGCCGATTTGCTCCGAATCTACTGATTGATTTTTAATTTTTAATATCTGTGACCCCAAACACGAAAGTGTAAATAAAATTGAATATGGGGTTCACATTTGGGGGAAAAATTGGAATATTAAAAAAAGTTTAGCAAACTGTACTGTGTGACATATCAGATGATCTTATCTCCCTGTTTATTTGTGATCGACACAACAGTGAACACATACACAACAACGGCGGTTTGTGGACGGACTGCCACCTATAACGAGTTTTCAGTTTTTAACACCATTAAAGCTGGATTTCTGAACAGCAAAGCTTTGTAGATTCTCATCTCTTAAAAGTCTAAACAAGTTATCCTGACAGAATAACAATATTATAATGTCTTTCTGACTTTCAGAGTACCTCAAGAGATAGTGGACAGATGCGCCGCAATGAATGCCAAAGCCGAGATCATACAGACGTTGGTCGACTCTATGAATAATCTCGCTGAAATCATCAGCGACGTGGAGGAATCTTTGGGCGAGATCAAAGAAATAATACAGGTACGGTACAAACCTTTTATTATTTGTTTTCATATAGCATTTGTATAAAGAAAGGGGTTACCAGCAAATAGGTTGGTGATCGCAGTATTACCATATGTTATTGGCGGATTGAGAGCATATATGTAAAGGGAACTCGGGGTTTTCTATGGCTACGCCTTCTTTTATGTCCTCAGTAAAGATACCTAGCGAAAGGCCATGACCACATGAAAAATTGTCTTGGTAAAATTGCGGCAATAGTCTCTTTAGACCGAATGTGCGAAGCGTCTGCTTCAGGTCGCAAAATTTGCTTTCCTCTGTCAGTTTGTTGCTACTCCTATAAAGGTTGTATTTTACAACCGATCTAGACAAAACATGGTGTACAGGTTTTACGACGTTGTAGTTTTTTTTGGCGTCGGTAATTTTTGATTGGAGGGGTACTTCCTTCAAAAAGGGGCCACTGGATATCTCGCCTCAGTTAATTGCTGAATTTTAGATTTCTGCCAGTACAATCAGCCCTTTAACTACTAGGTATGGATTGATAGAGCACCTGAGACCACCTTCTCATAACAAAACTAGGCTGCAGCGTTACCTCTGTCAATTAAAACCTATTAGTTATTTTTTCTAGCTGGCCTACAAATTTTTACTTATAATTTTTGTTTACTATGTTTTTAAAACAAATACATAGTACATTTAATTGTTGCAAAAAAGTTTGTGCTCGTTAGGTGTACTGTTCGCAGAACTATTAGTATATATTACATATCTTCTTATTATTACACATACCTTCTAAACCTATAATCATTTCGATATTTCCAGGAAGAGACGTCAAAAGAAAAAGAATACCAAAAGGTGATGGGACCCCGTCCCCCCTCAATCGTCCAAACAGAACTGTCCCGTGAGTACCACAAGTATCAAGAAGCTCATATGAGAACCAACGAGAGCAACCAAGTACTACACAAGGCTATGACACTACACATCGCCAACCTTAGGCTCTTAGCACAACCCTTAGATGTGCTGGAGTGCAAGATACCCAGCATTGATAACATTGGTGAGTGATTGATTGATTGATTTATTTATACAAGATGTCCCAGGATTAACGCACAACCTCTTAAGGGGTCATTGTACTCATCATTATGAACAACTTTTCCTATGGGACCAAACCCGAAATTGCGAAAAAATTATCTGCTGTTCCCTACATTTTTATGAGACATGAGATTGAGAACAAATGTAGGGAAACCCTGATTTTTTTTTCGCGGTTTCAGGTTTGGTCCCATAGTAGATGCATGTTTTAAAAAAAATAGTTTATAAGGACGCCTGGTGGCTGTAGCAAGGTGCCTGTTTGATAGGAAAGGAAGGGAGAGAAGTGTATGTCGACCAAACAACCAATTATTGCAATTTCTTTCTTAATTTCAATACTAATTGAGTTCAAAATGGCGACTGATAGAACCTGACTGCCAATCACATGACTGCAAAATCCAGTGCTACCAATCTCGTCACGCGTCAAGTTATAGCGAACGCACAGTATATGGAAACACTGCGTAGATCAGTTTGCTAGGGCGTACAATGTCAATATTAAATTATTATTTTTCTGTCTACAGTCGGTCTGGACCGCGAAACTATGTCAGAAATGCGTCGCGTAGTCGGCAAAGTACGTGAGATGCAAACCCAACGTGATTCATTGATACAACAACTGAGAGAAGCTGTAACAAGCGATGATATCACAGCACAGCTGTTAGCAAGGAATAATGAGCCTAAAGAGGAGATATTTAAACAAGAGCTGAAGAAACATAACCCTCAGGTCAGTAACTCAATATATTATTGATGTATAATATCTTTACTCTCTCTCGTGGGAGTGATTTCGTGGAAAGGGACGGAAATGTGTAACAGGAAGTGACAGCTTGAGCATGGAATATGTTAGTACTTTTGAATAGCATTAGGAATTAGTAAGTACTATACTACAGACTGTTTTTTTTTTTTACTTGTGTCGCAAAGAAAAGCAGATGATTTTCAGATGAATTTGAATATAAAAAAAAAACTTTTTATAATAAAAACAACCGACTTCAAAAAAAAACACTACAAGGTGAAAAATAACCTTAAGTTGTGAAGTCGGTGTCTTTGGATCTATTTTAGTTTTTTGCCACCGACTTCCGAAATTAAGATTATTTTTCACTTTGTAGTGTTTTTTTTTGGAAAAAGTTTTTTTATTTTTCACCTTTTAGTGGGTCTAGCCTAATGTTAACTGCTCATCACCTTTTACAAAATATTACTTTTCCCGATGCAGGGGCGTTAATAGTTGAGGAGTTCTCCTGGTAAGAACCAGGAGAACTGGAACTAATGGTGACTTCACCATATGCATTGTGACGAGCATAAATTACTTAGCAACCATATTAAAGTGTCTAATCGAATCGCAACAGTAAAATACTTATTATGAAGTAGTTCTGGTGGCCATCTGTGGTCTTCATCATCAGTTTCACCAAATGGTGCTTTTCGAGTGCAAATCCAAGAGTCTGAAATCGATATAGGTGTGCCTATAAAATTTGAGGATTGCCCTCGATTTCCATGAGATCCCCTCATCAGATTCTGACTTGGTGACAATGGGACCACCTCGGGAGCATACCCTTTCAAACAAAAAAAAATAATTTACAAAATTGGTCCACAATTGACAGAGTAATCGGTGAGAAACATAAAAAAAAAACATACAGCCGAACATATAACCTCCTCCTTTTTGGAAGTCCGTTAAAAATAACAAAAATCACGCCTGTATTCCCCGAAGGGTTAGGCAGCGGTGTACCTATTGTACACCTATCTTTCGCCAGTTATGTGTAAGTCCCATGTAATAGGTGGCTAGCCTATTGTCATCAACCATGCACATTGCACAACTGAAAAGTTCCAGATGGAAAACCCAATAACACTTTCCCTGACCCGGGAAACCAACCCAGGACCTCATGCTCAGCAGTCACATTGAATATATTACACTTTATAATGAATGCCATAAAGTACAAAGTCGTACGAACATCGACGCATCCAGTTATCAGCTCCTCTGTCATCCTCAAACGCTTGTGCAGGCAGGATTGCACTTTATGACATTGACAATAAAGTTTATTGTTAAAACTATCAGTGAAGTGTCTATAGAAAATATTCCCTCAAAAACTTTCTCCTCTATTTTCCATTGATTATATTTTATTTATTACATGTGTGACTTTTATAATTCATATTACTTTCTTAGTTTATCTTGGACATCATTGACATAATGTAAGAAGGAAAACATCGTTAGGAAACCTGGACTTATAATTAATATAAGTCTGAATTGCCAACCCGTCTTGAGCAAGTGTGGTGATCGATGCTCGTGCCTTCACGGCCGTCTTAGGGCAGGCTGGGGCCCTTGGCCACACAACAATAAGCGCCACCTTTGGAAAAAAAAAGTGACTGACAAAAATACATTCATATACAAATCTATCTAAGAAAGACTAAACAACCACAGCAACACATTAGCTAAAGATCTACTTCAAGACAAAGACCACATAAAACGCCTTAAAAGCAGCCGATTGTAGATAACAAGGGAAAAAACAAAAAAAAAATGTACAAATCAAATACATGGTATTAAATGTTTTTAGAAATAGAACTTAGGTAGGCACGTTATTAAATAAAATGCTGTAGGTATGATTAAACCCAAAAATAGAAAATAAAAAAGCGCTATTAATTATAATGCTTTATTATCAGGCAACTAAGGCCCATAGATAAAATACACAAATATATCTTACAAAATAATAAACTATTACATAATAAAACAAAAAACATTAACTAAGAAGTACGTGGGGTCGGCGACGTATTGCGCTGAGTCGAGGTGTCATGTAACCTTCCGCGGAAACGCCGATACACGACATCCTTCGGCCAAAATTCTGCCTTCATGAAGGTCTCCAGGTGAAGAGTCGGAACGCGCACCACAAAAGATTTAAAGTTAATTTTGTGGCGCGACTCCAACTTCTCGACTCTTAAGGTGAACTTGGTTTTAACCATTATGTACTCCACGATCTATCTAGCTATTCTGTGCAAGCGTTGAATTGGCCTCCCTGGGCCCTCGTGAGGTCGGGGGCCCTGGGCACGGGCCTTCTCTGTATGAGAAGAGGTCTTTGCCCTGCAGTGAGAGAATAATAAGCTGGTATTATTATTATTACAACATATTTGTTCTCAAAAAATTGTAATTGTTTTAGATACAAATAATCGAGGCGAATCTTGCAGCTCAAGAGAATATCATCAACAAGTTAACTGCAGTGTACGCGTCCTACGGTGACTCGAGACGTTTGCTGTCAGATGTACTGAGGAAACGGGAGGGACTTATAAATGGTATGGAATGGAATATGTATATAGAGTTGAATTTCAATTGTTGTTGGAATTTTCGCTTTTCTGCCATTTGTGGATCCTTGCATAACTCAATCAGAATATATTTGAAAATATGCTTGAATTCTAATGTCCCTTGGACTAACAAGTTTTTCCGTGTTTGTTTTCGTTTACCGCTATGCCATCCGGGTGGCATAGTCTATACTATACTAATATTATAAAGAGGAAAATTTTGTGAGTTTGTAAGGTTGTAGGCGATAATCTTCGGAACTACTGATTCTATTTGGAAAATTCTTTCACTAATGAGAAGCTACAGTATTGCCGAGTGTCATAGGATATATTTTATGTTAAGAAATTTCACGCGAACGAAGTTAGTAATTTATAAACTTGATCAGACTATTCCCTATCAACTCAAAAGTTATGTCAGGCCCTAATACTACTCGAACAGAGTACTATTATAGGGGCCTGCTGTTTCTTATTTTGATGCCTTGTTTTATTGGGTGCCCACCTATGAAATTGGCGTTTTTTTCTCACAAATAGAGAACCTCGTTCTTCTATGATTTAAAATATTCACATCAATTGCTTGGTATTATATCGAATAATGACCATCATAGTCTGGGATGTTTGCTGAAGCAACTATGATTTAAAATATTCATCAATTGCTTGGTATTATATCGAATAATGACCATATTATATCGAATAATGATCATCATAGTCTGGGATGTTTGCTGAAGCAACTATGATTTAAAGTATTCATCCATTGCTTGGTATTATATCGAATAATGACCATCATAGTCTGGGATGTTTGATGAAGCGCGCACTGATGGTTTCCAGGCCATCATGCGCAAAAAAGCAGCTTCCCTGCTGGTCCGTATACGGGGTAGCAACAACGGCATTCTGAACGCAATAGCTGCACGATTCGACTGTCCTTTTCAGAAGCAGTGGGTCATGTCTTGTGTGGGTGTAGCGAGTCATAGCAAATAAAAATGTATTAGGTTAAAGTTTATATGGGTCTATGCCACCCGAAATCAAGTGTTTTATTATTATTCCTTTATTTCATTAAATATACATATAAATTATATTTTTAAATATTAGAATATAAACAAAATATAAAAACATTTAAAAATATAAAAAATAGTAGCCCACCGGTATCAGGAACAAGGTCCAAGCTACCGGCGGTCAGGGCTCCAGAGAGAGGAACCTCCTAACAATGCGAGCCGTGTCCAGAAGTACCGCTCTCTGAATCAGGCCCTTAATCCAGCTGCCCAACGAGAGCCTCTTTAGGTGTTGGTCGAGGCTCTTGGCAATTAAGCCATTGGCTGATACAACTATCGGCACAATGATTGCTGAGTCCACATCCCACATGTCGACAACCTCGCGAGCCAAGTCAAGATACTTGATTATTATTATTATTATAGACAACTGCCGATAGTAAGAAAGCCTTACTACTTATAGTTTTTTAAACATAAAAAATGACTCCTCATTTTGTTAGCAGAAATTACCACTATTTGTTTTAACTTAGCCAAAACTTATTTATGTCGCTTAATCTAACTGGCATATTACGATAGCTTAGTTTTTAAACATTATTGCATAAAAGTTTTAAAACATTAGTGTTCATGGTTGTTATATAAATTAAGAACATGTTAGTATGAAAAATGCAACTTCTTTAAAATTCTCCATACAAAACGCTGATTTCATAGGTACCTATTATATTGCTACCTCAATAAAAGTTTTCGTCTCTTCCAGCCCTCATAACATCCTATGACACATACGAGGAACTGCTGGGCAAGTCACAGAAAGGCCAGGAATTTTACAAGAAGCTATCGCACAACGTGTCTCAACTACTGGCTCGCCTGCGATCTACATGTCAAGTCCAAGAGGAGGAGAGGGCTCAGCTGTTGAACAAACACACTGGCAAAGGTATGATGGAGAGGGATTAGATGGGTCCAGGTAGTATTAGAGAGAGAGTGGACTGTGTAATATAAAATATGGTTTATTTCGTGGTTTTTATGGTTATTAACGGACGCGGATTGCAAACTCCTACATATTAAATATTAGGTTGGGGAAAAAGTCTTTTCGCAATATAGTATGTATGAACTTGTAATAAAATCTCTTTGGCCATACTATTTGTATCTGGCTGGTTTTGGTATCATTGAAAGTTTAAATTTTAAAGAACATAATTCCAAATTCAAATTAGGAAAATGTGTGATTTTCATCTGTTTTTCGTACTGTCAAGATGAGTGAATCTAATGAAGAAATTCGAAACATTTTAAAATTTTACTACAAAAAAGGTAAAAATACAACGCAAGCCGCGAAAAAAATTTGCGGTGTTTATGGACCTAGTGCAGTGTCTGTGAGAGTAGCACAAATTTGGTTTAAGCGTTATCAATCCGGAAATTTTGATGTCAAAGATGCACGTCCCTCTGGTCGCCCTATTACGGATAAAATGGATGCCATTTTTGAAAAAGTGGAGCATATCAGTCGTTACGACGTAGCTGAAGAACTGGGAATTGACCACAAAACAGTTTTGGCACATTTGAAAAAAACTGGGTACACAAAAAAGCTCGATATTTGGGTACCTCACGAGCTCACTGAAAGAAACCTAATGAACCGTGTACTCATTTGTGATTCTTTATTACGACGTAATGAAACCGAACCATTTTTGAAGAAGCTGATAACTGGTGATGAAAAGCGGATCACGTACGACAAGAACGTGCGAAAAAGGTCGTGGTCAAAGGCCGGTCAGGCTTCACAGACTGTGGCGAAACCCGGGTTAACTCGCAACAAGGTGATGCTGTGTGTGTGGTGGGATTGGAAGGGTATTATTCATTATGAGCTGTTACCACCAGGCAGGACCATCGATTCTGAACTCTACTGCGAACAACTGATGAGATTAAAGCAAGAAGTTGAGAGAAAGCGGCCGGAATTAATCAACAGAAGGGGTGTGGTTTTTCATCATGATAACGCTAGACCTCACACATCTTTAGCCACTCAGCAAAAATTAAGATAGTTTGGCTGGGAGGTGTTAATGCATCCGCCGTATAGTCCTGACCTTGCACCTTCAGATTTCCACCTGTTTCGGTCTCTGCAGAATTGTTTAGGCAGTGTCAGATTAACATCACGAGAGGACTGCCAAAACCACTTGTCGTCGCGGTATTTTGATCAGAAGTCCCAAAATTTCTATAGCAATGGGATCATGTCCCTACCTACAAGATGGCAAAAAGTTATCGAACAAAATGGTACCTAAATACTTTAGTTAAATGTAAATAAACTATATTAAATTTTTTTTTGAATTTTCTTAAAAAATGCGAAGATACTTTTTCCCCAACTATTATTATTCCATCTATGATTGGAGCATTTTGAACAAGCTATGTGCACAAATAGGTGCTACGTTATGACATACGGTAGAGGGTTGCGACCAATCCATAACGACTATAGTTTGGGTGGGGAAGTAATTACTCGTGTCACCAACATAAAGGACTTGGGAGTGACTTTCGGCTGCTGGGAAAGCCGATCTTAACAGTAATATTTACATAAATTAGGAAAAATATTTTTTGATCAGCCAGGGCCTGCAGTCTCGACATAGATAACGATCGCTTTTCGACCGAATTCGGTCGCAAAGTCCTAATGGGGTCTCTAGACGGAAAATTACTTGACACGATTGTGATTTTTTCGTGTTTGTCAAGCAATTTTGACTGTCTGAATTCGGTCGTATAGCGATCGCTATCTATGTCGAGACTGCAGGGCCTGGGGTAATTTTTGGCGAAGGCGAAGGAATCTTTCAGGCTTTTGGAATTTGTTTTGCGAACTGCTCGTGACTTTCGCATTCCAAATGTTATTAGGCTGTTGTACACCACTCTGGTACAGAGCCAACTCGAGTCTAGTGCCTGTGTTTGGCACCCTTATAATACATAAAATAAAATAAAAATAGCCTTTCTTTCGTCTGACCTCTGTACATACACAAATTCTTATAAACTAATCAGCTACCAGGTCAGGTTGTCTTGCGACATAGGCCTCCTCTATCTCCTTCCACTTATTCCTATCCAGAGCTGTTCTTCGCCAACCTTTTGGCAGATCATCCTCCCACCTTTTCATCTGTCTTTCTCTACGTCTTTTTCCATTCCTTGTGTACCATTCTGACTTTTTTGGTCCATTTTTCAGTCCAGTAAAAAAAAAAAACATGGCACCCTTTTACCGCGACCCAAATACTGATGCTAGAAAAGGTGCAGAAAACTGTGCTAAGATGCCTCTTCCAAAGGTTTTTCCCTATATGTACCCTTTTTTTTTTGGGTGGGAAATTATCAAATAACTTCTCCCGCTCTGGGCTGAGCGGGAGGGCGTGTCAGACTTTTACTGACTAAAACACACCCGTGTTCCTTCCATTGCCTGTGTCCCAGGGCCACGATATCCCTTTCGGACAAACTCGCAACCCTGGCAGGCATTGGCCCTAACGGACCTCTCTGAGGCGTCTCTTTGAGGCGCGCGTGTTTGATACAACGCGCCGTCGACCCGGGCCTGGTCCTTGTCGGACGGCGAGCTACCCATCGCTCACCGACCGCAGACCCGCGCCTACGCCACAATTGCGGCGGTAAGTCCCCTCTTTGACGAGTGGCTAGAGAGGCGCCACGGCGTCCTCACCTTCCGCCTGACGCAGGTCCTCACCGGGCACGGTTGTTTCGGGAGGTTCCTGTTCAGGATAAAGCGGGAGGAAACGCCCGGGTGTCACCACTGTGTGGATCTCCCGGAGGACACGGTGGAGCATACGGTGGAGGTCTGCCCTGCTTGGGCGGAGCACCGCCGTGTCCTTACGGAGGCGATCGGCGGCGACGATCTCTCGCGTCCGGCCCTGGTTCAGGCCATGGTTCGGAGCGAGAGTGCATGGGAGGCCGTCACCTCCTTCTGCGAAACAGTAATGCTCGCGAAGGAGGAGGCGGAACGCATGAGGGTTAGGCAGGGGGTGCCCGCTCTTCCGCCCTTAGTCGCCGCAGGCGACGCCCTGGTCGTCGGGAATCGCAGGCCGATTCCCGGCCACCGTAGGCGCGGGCTTGCGGACGGTGAGCGATGGGTAGCTCGCTGTCCGATAAGGACCAGGCCCGGGTCGACGGCGCGTTGTGTTCCACGCGCGCCTCAAAGAGACGTCAGCACCAATTGACGGGGTCCGAAAGGGCCAATGCCTGCCAGGGTTACGAGTCTGTCCGAAAGGGATATCGTGGCTCTGGCACACAGGCATTTGAAGGAACACGGTGGGTTTTAGACAGTAAAAGTCTGACACTCCCTCTCGCTCCGCCCACAGCGGGAGAAGTTATTTGATGATTTCCCACCCAAAAAAAAAAAAAAGACCCGCGCCTGCGGTGGCCGGAAATCAGCTTGCGACTCCCGACGCTCGGGGCGTCTCCTGCGGCGACTAAGGGCGTGAGGGCGCGAACCCTGCCTCACCCTTATGCGTTCCGCCTCCTCCTTCGCGAACATTACTGCTTCGCAGAAGGAGGTGACGGCCTCCCGCTCCGAACCATGGCCTGAACTAGGGCCGCACGCGAGAGATCGCTGCCGCCGATCGCCTCCGTGAGGATACGGTGGTGCTCCACCCAAGCCGGGCAGACCTCCACAGTATGCTCCATCGTGTCCTCCGGGCGATCCACATAGTGCTGACACCCGGTCGTTTCCTGACGCTTTATCCTGAACAGGAACCTCCCGAAACAATTCAAAACGAAACAATTCAAACCGAAGAAAACGTTTCAAATCAAAATATCTGTATTAAATATCAATGTACGGTTGATATTTAATTAATAACAAGAACGTTTTATTTGTATGCAGTACTTGGCTGTTTCTTATTTTCGATTACTCAACTTATTTAGAGTGAAAGATAATTCCTTAATTTTGTGCAATAAAGTAAAGCGTTGTGTCATCGCGCTTCTCTTTCTTTTGTAAGGCGGTTTGTCTGTTGTCAGCGTCTTAAGCATATAAATATGAACTACAGTAAAGAGCCGACTAGTCGGTACTTCTGTTATAAAAACATACCTAAACTCAACAGCATCAACTCCCACGCCCACCCCGTCGCCCAGCCCGGCGGGCCGGCCTGCGGACGCGGCCAGCTCGGCCAGCCACGCGGCCGCGGCCCTCGCAGCCGCGGGCGGCTCGAGGAAACTGAAGGACTACTTGCCTTATATGAAGAATAGGAACAGTCGGAGTGTTACGCCGCAAGGTAATCATTCATTATTCACTTACTACAATTATAAACGGCAATAACCCAACGGCTAAACGCTTTGGAATATATATCTTGTTACCATTAGATACGTACGAATTTACGTTGATAAACTTAAAATACGATTCCGCGCCATCCAACGTTAAGTGGTGGGATTAACTCGTTGCAGTATAGATGACGTATTTTTAGTTGTTAGATGGATCAATGCTAGTAGTAATTATTGAACGTGATCTTGTGAGTATGACGCTCTGCCATAAAATAGGCAGCCAGCCTCGCTACTAGCAAATCATATTTTCCCCCAACTTGTTATAAGAATAAGAATAATTTTATTTAGCAAAAAGAAGAAATACTTTGCATGTTACTTTAATATGATATTACATTTGTGCATGTTATTTTTTTGATGTTTGTCTATTTTCTTTGCGTCATGTTAACCGCAAGTAAATTTATTTTCTTTCTTCCTTTTTAAATCTTGATAAACTTTTTACTAAGGCATGAGTTAGCTGGATAAACAAGTATTTAAAAAAAAGACAAAAACAAAAAAACAACCGACTTCCAAAAAAACTTTTTTTATTAGTGAAAAATAACTTTAATTTCGGAAGTCGGTGTCTTTTGATATGAGTTTTAGTTTTTTTTGGACTTCTCTCTCTCGACTCGGGTCTTAAAGTATTTTTTTACTTTGTAGTGTTTTTTTGAAGTCGGTTGTTATTTTTTTTGTAAAAAGTTTTTTAATTTTCACCTTTTAGTGGGTCAGTTTGTAATTTATCTAAGTTACAATAACCAAATGTCAACTGCTCAGCACCTTTTACAAAATATTACTTTTCCCGAAGCAGGGACGTTAATTGTTGTGAAGTTCTCCTGGTAAGAACCAGGAGAACTGCCACTCACTAAGCATTGCGATCATATTAAAGTACCTAATCGAATCGCAACCCGTTAAATACTTCTTATTAAGTAGTTCCGGTGGCCATCTGTGGTCTTCATAATCAGTTCCACTATCCGAGAGCAAATGCACGAGTTACTATAAAAAATACCCAAATCGCTATAGGTGTGCCTATAAAATTTGAGGATTTTCCTCGGTTTCCATGGGATTCCCTCATCAGACTCTGACTTGGAAAAAATAAATAATAATTGGGACCACCTCAGGACCATACCCTTTCAATAAAAAAAATAATAATTGTGACCACCTCTGGACCATACCCTTTCAATAAAAAAAATAAATAATTGGGACCACCTCGGGACCATACCCTTTCAATAAAAAAAATAATAATTGGGACCACCTCGGGACCACACCCTTTCAAAAAAAAAAAAAATAATTGTGACCACCTCTGGACCATACCCTTTCAAAAAAAAAAAATTATAATTGGGACCACCTCGGGACCATACCCTTTCAATAAAAAAAATAATAATTGTGTCCACCTCGGGACCATACCCTTTCAATAAAAAAAATAATAATTGGGACCACTTCGGGACCATACCCTTTCGATAAAAAAAATCGGTCCAAAATTGACAGAGAAATTGATGAAAATACATACAAAAAAAAAAAACCAAACAAACATACAGACCAACTGTATTTCTCGGAATAAAAGCCCTTGTTTGTTTTTTTTTGTCAGTTAATTTATTTTTAGCTAGAATATAAGATACAATATGCTATATTGATCTCCGTGTGTATACTACATAATGGCATTGTTAAACCATTATTTATCTACGACTAATACTTTATTGCAGCTCCCGTGGACCACGTTCCTCTGGACTCGTACTATCCTGAAAGCATTTATCCTACTTCCATACGACCGACACCGGTTGGCTCTGAAGGTATGTCAAAACAATTTATTTATTTACTTCACATTTAATTCCTCAACTTTCAGCCACAAACTAACGTGGTGATTTCATTTTTAGGGTTACGTACCTCTTAAGGAAAAAACGGAACCCTGATAGGATCACTCGTGTGTCTGTCTGGCTGTCTGTCTGTCTGTCTCAGCCGATTTACTCCGAATCTACTGGACCGATTAAGTTGAAACTCTGTACACATATGAATTTCTGTGATCCAAACACGGACGAATAACGTAAATAAATTAATTTTGATTATGGGGGTAACTTATGGGGGCAAATAAGAAAAAAAAAAAGTTTTTTAATTGGTACCATGTGACTTATCAAATGAAAGGGCTTGATGGAATTTCTGATATATTTTTTTAATAATTTTAAAATAAATACTTATAAAGTTAATTAAGAAAATCGATGAAAATTTACCATTTCCCTCCTTAACTCCAAAACTACTGAGTTCTTTACTTATAGATTACAGGAAAACCTTTAAGAAGTCTATGGTCTTAAAATAACATTGTAAATCACTCAATATTGTGCGTACAAACGTACATTTGCAGTTGGAATGAATGAGGGAACATGTCTTTCAACTACAATGTTAAGTTTGTTTTTGGGATAAATTCATCCCAACAAGTTAATAACTTGGCCGGTTTTAATGGAATATTAGCTGTTGCCCGCGGCTTCGCCCGCGTGGAAGTCGGAAACTAACTCTCGGGAACCGGGATAAAAGTATCCTGTATCTTAACCCAGAAGGTCTACTCTGAACATAAATGCGAAGTATCGGCGCTTAACTACGGCTAACTATGGCTGAGTACGGCGAAAGAAAAACAAAACCACATTCAAAGAGATAAGCCAAAGTCAAAAATGTAACTTTAAGTCGGGTAAGGATTCAAAGTCAAAAAAAGAAAATATGGAAGTTATAAAACGGCCGAATATTCGGCCGATACTTCGGATTAAGGATTCGGAGTAGCCCCCCTGGTCATGGTCTACCCATATACCAAATTTCATTTTAGCGTGAAAGCGTAACAAACAAACTTACTTTCGCATTTATAATATTAGTTATAAAAATCCAATGTAAACAGTACTACAACCAAAAAACTCAAGCAAAAATATTTGTTGCAGCAACCGATGTAAACCAAATGCAGTTACCGGACGGCGTAATGCCTCCTCTACAAGCCGTACCGAGTCCGTACGACCGGTACATGTACGGGCCGGATGCCGACTCTTACGGCATTCCCTCAAACTACTTGTTCCCCGCGACGAGCAAACCGTACGACAAATCGTCACATGAAGATATGAACTACGGATACTCTACTTACACACCGCCGCAGTTCTCAGCAAATACTTCCGAACAACAAATATATTCGAATCCCTACTATTCGAATTCTTATGGCACGCAACACAATGCTACTGCAGTCACAAATTCACAGAGCTTTTCTACAAATATCAACGTGAATCCCAATCAGACTTACGAACCGTATATTAACCAGATGGGCCCAATACCCGAGGCTTCGTTATCCACCGCTTCCGCTTACAATGCCGCCAACCAAACGGACGTGAGCGCGCATTTCGCCCAAATGCAGGTGTCGGTAACGAAAGCGGAAGAATATGGTGCTGATTATTCGCAGACGTTCTACAGTGTTCAGTACCCCAATGTGTCGACCCCTGGGTCGGCCGCTTATACAAGTGCGCCGCAGAATTCTAACACGAGTTTGGCACCGTCGCAAGTTCATTCAGATTATACCTCGTTGAACTATCCCTACATCAGTAGCGAATCGACGCAGTACAATCAGCAACTACCGACCTATACCTCAGCTGATCCTGCGTACAGCTACCCAACTACATTCGCATCAACATCTCAAGGGTATACCTACTCTAACGCTATAACGTCGACGACTTCAACCATTAATAATTCAGGCAATCTTCCGTACTCGTATTCTTCGGAAGTCGATTCTAACTACAATCCAGGTTTAGCACAATTTGACTTTGATAAGCCTATAAAATCACATACTACAGGTGAAGCGTTATCCAACGTACCCTTCCAACCATCGTACCAAAACTACAGCACGAATGTACCGGGCTATTCGAACCAGCCCGAGAGTTATAACCCGACCAGCACATACGGTTACACCGACCAAACAAACACAAGCTACGCACAGTCCTACCAAAATCATCCGGGTTATAACTTCAACTCTTCAACGGGGACGTATGAATACAATTTTGGTTCCCAGAATTCGTATACAGGGTATGATAATACTGTGCCAGAGAATGTGAACTATCAGCAAACGGACAAAGACCCGAATTGGCCTCAGCATGCTATTTATACGAATGCGGGGAACATAGGGACTTGTGAGACAGTTCAGTCGCCTACTGATAACTCTCAGATAGTGCCACAAATGCCAGCAGACCAGCCAATCAACACCCAGATATACTATAACAATAGTTACGGGTACCCGAATGTGACGTCACCAACCAACGAAGTACCAGCCGCCCCTCAGCCTACCAATAACTACCAACCGGAAGCCAACACAAACCAGGCAAGCTACATACAAAACGTGCAGTCCCCACAAGAACAAGTCTCGTTTAATAACAGCCAAGGTAAGCGCTTATAAATAACTTGTACCAAAAATATTGTAATTATTTGTTAATAAACGGATTTAAACTAAAAAAGGCATTTCATTCGACATTGCAGTGACGGCACCGAAAGAGGTAATTGAGCCAAAGGTAGAAAATAATTCTGAGGTAGATAATCAAACGCCTACAGCTGTAGAGCGAAATATACCAGAAAAACCAGTTCCAACCGAAGTTAAGCCTGAGCAGGAGGTCAAGTCCGAGTTGACTGCGTTCGACTTGCTATCGGAAATCGACTTTTCTGTAGAAATGCCACCGCTAAAGCCCGAAATTAAAGTGCCGCAAATATCTGAAAGTGCCATTCGGAAGCCGGTGGCACCTAAAGTGGAGCCAGTGAAGAAAGTACCCGTAAAAGAAGAGGTTATTGAAAGACCTGCCAAGAGAGATTTGTTCTCTGACCCGAGTTTGTTGAACCAGTTTACTCAGGAAGTAAAGAATTTGCAGAAGTTTACTGATTCTTTGACGAACAAAACTCCTAGTGGCTTGACGGTTTTGGACGCTAAATGGAAGACCTTTCAAGACTTTCAGGTAATATGTCTTCATTCATTTGGTTTAAGGGGGATGCTCTAAGGTAGCCCGCGAAATTCAATTTTTTTACGTTTTTTGCAATTTGCAATGCAGTAACAGGTTGTATGTTGATCTAAATATGATTTGCGGCCGTAAAAAATATGGCTTTATAGACAAGGTTTATCTTCAGACCCGGGTTTAAAACATGGAGCCATTATTGAATTTCGAACTTTATTCCGACTATGGTAAAGTACATAAACACAAAACTGACAACTTAGTACCGAACTAAGTTTTCAGTTTTGAAAAAAGAACGGTATTTCAATCACTGTTACGTTCTTATTACAAAAACTGGCTCCATGGTTTATGCCATGTCAAAATATAAATCTTGTTTTTTATTAAGGCGGAAAAAGTTCATAGAATCCTATTAAATTAAATAGAATAGAATACTCTTTATTATGTACACCATAAAAGTTGCAGATATAAATGTTTAAATTTTACATAGGATGACACAATGGGCGGTCAATAATTGTTTATTTATTTTACAGTTTTTGGAAAACTTACAGCTAAACACTTTGCACGAAAATAAGGCCAATTAAAAGTTTTAGGATTCTACGAAGAGAGTTAGTTGTATTGCCGATTCTAACGATTATAATTCTGTAAAGTCATGTTTTGTACGACCGCGAATCATATTTTAATCAACATACAACCTGACACAGACCTTCAAATTGCATTTGCTGGGGCTCTGCCTTGCATAGGGTCGCAGTATAATGCTGAGTGATAGCCGTTTTGCGTGGATGTGACGCATGTTTCCCCCAACCTTTTCTTATTTTTGTGTTTATGTTCTTTGTTGCGTCATGTTTGTCGCAAATAAACGTATTTTCTTTCTTTTCTTTTTTCTTCTTTCTTTCAAAAAACTTAAGAAAATTTGAATTTCGCGGGCTACCTTAGCGCATGATTCCCCTTAAATGATAGCTCATTGGGACCAGCTTTTGTGGGTGTTATTTTGCTTCGCATTTATTTTGTTTGAATTTGAGTACTTGCGAGTTATTTTGAGTTCCTTAAAAAAACCGGTACAACTGGCTAGTGATGATTACTATTATTGTCTTCCCCCGTAAAAATCGACTCCACTAGAATCTTAATAATTTAACATTATATTAATTCTTAACAACGGGGCTCGTGGCTAGATGATAACAGCCGTACGGTTTAATCGCAGGTAAGGTAAGGTACGCTTGCCGCGATTGGTTCATGGATGGGTAAAAATCCATAACATATCCTGATCCCTCCGTGCCTCGGTAAGCCGTTGGTCCCGGCTGTCATTCGTAGATCTTTAACAGTCTTTACAGGTAGAGGTTCAGAAGGTCAGAAGCCCGTAAGTCTGACAACCAGTCTTACTAAGAGGTATCGTGTTTCCCAGTAACTGGGTTGTGGAGGTCAGATAGGCAATCGCTCCATGTAAAATACTGGTATTCTGCTGCATCCGGTCAGACTGGAAGCCAACCCGAACATAGTTGGGAAAAGGCGGGCAGATTTATTGATATAAATTATTAACAACGTTTATATTCAAGGGCGCTTTCATCCCCGAAAATATTGATGAGAAACAGTGCTAATTATTTATCCCATAGAGCTAATTAGTTACCCCTTCTAAAAATATTCATATGCATGGGTGGCTCCCCAACCTATTTTAAAAACAAGGTAATAACTCATAAACCTTCACTTTTAGACGAAGCAGAACATGACGAGGTCCAAGACGATTGCGATGCAGCACACACACGGCAACATAGTGACTGAAGTAGTGCCTTTTGATGACTCGAGACTCACCCTTAAGTCTGATCCTGACGCGTTTATCAACGCCTCTTATTATAAGGTAAGAAAGTATTGCGATGCAGCACATACACGGCAACATAGTGACTGAAGTAGTGCCTTTTGATGACCCGAGACTCACCCTTAAGTCTGATCCTGACGCGTTTATCAACGCCTCTTATTATAAGTAAAGAAAGTAATGCGATGCAGCACACACACGGCAACATAGTGACTGAAGTAGCGCCTTTTGGTGACTCGAGACTAACAAGGTCACTCTAGTTTACTGGGCAAAAGTTAGTTTGTTCTATAATCGTGTTATCTCTTTGTTACAGCAACTAGCGCCATGGTGCATTCCACTTGTGATATCTAAGAATCCTAGCGAGCCTGCATACAACGTGTTCTGGAAAGCAGTGTTAGAGAATAAAATTAGCTGTATTGTTTGTTTGTTAAGTGAAATCGAGGTAAGTACCAGTTTTGTTTATCATCAAAATGTATTTAAACATAATTTATTAATTTTCACTTGCTATAGTTTGAAGCAGTGTTTATTTGTTTTTTTTAATCAAATGAACATGTCGGGATAGGTTCAGACATCAGAAGTAATACTCAGATATGGCAATACAGAAATATATTTCAATCGAACAATCAGTTATTTTAAATCGAGAGAATATAGAAATTAAATAGAATTAATTAAATAACTAATAATGGTAGTGGCGGTCACATAGGGCAGTACTGACTGTCAGGGACAGTGGTCCATGCACCCACCGCAATAAGGATAGTACTAATTTGTCGGAGACAGCGTTCCATATCCAATAACCGGGCAGTACTGACTGTCGAGAGACAGCGGTCCTTGCACCAAGACGCATCCGTTCAAAATGCGTACCGACTCAATAGCGCACCTCATTATAAAGGCGATCCGCTAGTGGGGGGTAACGTTACAATATTTCACTCAATTGACTTCAAGTCTTTTAAGTCAAACATCCGATAGAATGAATGATTTGTCTATGGTGCACGTTCCACTAGCGCCATCTAGTCGCCGCCTCTCTCGCAGCTGTTAAATAATATGGCTTCCGACAAACACTTTCAATAGTGTCAACAAACATTCCAATAGTGTTTTTAAAGAAATTGTTATAATTATATCGTTCTATTTATCGGTAAAATGAACCGTCATAGTCACTGTCCTAATAGAACGGGATTACGCGACCATAGCGCGTATATTAATTATGAATTAGGACACCTATTATTTATATAATAAAAAAAAACAATAATACGACTGCGTAAAAAGTAAACGAAAAAAGTGAACTTTAAAAAAGATGGAAACAAGATTAACCTCATGCAGTCGGAAGCAATGGGACTTTATTGTTAAATTTAAGAAGATACCTCCGACTGCATGAGATTAATCTTGTTTCCATCTTTTTTAAAGTTCAGTTTTTAGTTCACTTTTTACGCAGACAGTTATTTTTTTTATTTTACACTTTTTAGTTAGGATTATAACACGGTAAATTAGATTATTTACTCACTTATAATCGGGTGATAACGGCCTCTTACTCACTCCAATAGTTCGGGATAGTTTTTTTTTTTTATCATTTCTCATTTAAATTACTTTTAAACCTATAATTTGTATATATTTTTGTAATAAGTATTGCCTCTAACCCTTAAGTTTTGATTCTCCCATCTGTTATCTCTAACGTATAACAAAAACTTGTTCCCACAGATGCAAGGTAAAACCTACTGGCCAACAGCTAAAGGCCAGTCCTTAGACCTGTCAGATGGATTGAAAGTTCTACTAGACGATGTGATATGCACCGTGCATTGGACTGAAAGGAAACTGACGGTGGCTAGCGGCAAGACCGTGTTGAGTGTCACGCATTACCAGATCAACGTGTTTCCTGCCAAGTAAGTACAAGTAACATGTACTGTGTAGTCAGTAGAATAAAATTCTGTTAGGACTTGAAATTAAACTATGAATACTTTATAATAATTATAATACAGGGTGTAGAAAGACACATCACAAAGCCGTCAACTACGCATACTGTACATCTAACTAAGTAGCTTTGCGCGAAAATTATTGCTGAAATCGATTTTGATTTTTAGGGATTAAAAAATTGCAATTTTTATTGCGCGCAATGTAACGCGAACTCAGGCAAACGGACTCAGTGCTGTTGTGTGAGCTAAGCTCCGCCTTTTCATTCTACGCGGTACGCGTAGGTTCTTGTCGAATACTCGCGGCTTTGAACGAAATTAATGTAAAAAAATCGAAAATTCGGGTAATGTTTGCTTGGAAAAAAGTTTTAAATAACACTTGGAGTTCGTTTCGTAAAAAAAAAAAAAAAATAGGCGAGTTTGGCCTTCAATATCTCCAGAACCAGTGGATTCCCAGGTATGTTCTAGTGGAAAAAAACTATCCAAATAATGGGTACAATATGTAGCTTTCGGCTTCGGAAAGGGTCTTTTTACACCCGATATACGAGGGCTGCACTAAAAGTATCGGGAATGGAATATTTCCACTGTTCCTGTCATATTAAAATCTTTTTAATTGAAAACTCCTTGGTTTTAAAAATCGAATACCATTTATTAATTTAAAAAAAGATTCTCGGTCTTGTCACAAGGTTTTGTCAAACTTGTTTAGTCGTTGAGAAAATGGAATTGACTCGAGTAAATTCAAGAGCGATGATTTATTATGACTTTCGAAGTGGTTTAACACAAAAACAGTGTGTTGACCGGATGATTTCTGCATTTGGTGATGAAGCCCCATCCAAAACCACAATTTATCGCTGGTTTGCTGAATTTCAACGTGGACGTGTCAAGCTCAGTGATGATCCCCGTCAAGGTCGTCCAAAAACTGCAGTCACCCAAGAAAACGTTGATGCTGTGCGTAAGCTGATTGAGGAAGATCGACATGTGACATACCGCGAAATTCAGGCAACTTTAGACATTGGCATGAGTCAAATACAAATAATCTTGCATGAACAATTAGGTGTAAAAAAGTTGTTTTCCCAATGGATTTCGCATTCGCTCTGTGAAGAGCAAAAAGCGGCTCGCGTTACTTGGTGGGTCAGAACTCTCGAAAGATTCCACGCAGGATCCTCAAATGCTGTATACAACATTGTATCAGGTGACGAATCCTGGATATACGCGTACGAACCCGAAACAAAACACCAGTCACGAGTTTGGGTGTTCGAAAATGAGTTAAAGCCAACAAAAATTGTTCGTTCACGGAGTGTTGCAAAAAAAATGGTGGCCACGTTTGTCTCCAAAACCGGCCATGTTACGACTATTCCTCTTGAGGGACAAAGAACGGTTAATGCAGAATGGTATGCTAGCATTTGTTTGCCACAGGTCGTTTCTGAACTCCGTAAAGAGAACTGCAGAACAAAGAGTTTTTAGAGCAAGAAAACATAGAATTATTAGACCATTCGCCGTACAGCCCCGACCTAAGCCCTAGTGATTTCTATACTTTCCCTAAAATAAAGAATAAATTGCGTGGACAGAGATTTTCATCACCTGAAGAAGCTGTAGACGCCTACAAAAAGGCCATTTTGGAGATCCCAACTTCCGAATGGAATGGTTGCTTCAATGATTGGTTCCATCGTATAGAAAAATGTGTCAAATTTCGCGGAGAATACTTCGAAAAGCAATAAATACATTTTTAAATAGTAATGTTGTGTCACTTCCTTGATTCCCGAAATTTTCAGTGCCGCCCTCGTATTATTATGCTATGAATGTTTTATGAAAACATACATAACACGATCAGTCTACTAGGAGACGATTTATTTATGAATCTTTTCTTCACAGCACCTCCTAAAAATGAAAAGACATAAAAGAGTTCTAAACATTAACGCTGACCATGATATCGAAACTCTTTTAGAATCAATACAATTTAATAACGAGTCACAGGCTCAACCATCAAAACATTTTTTTTTATTTAATTTTTTTTGGAAAACTTACAGCTAAACACATTTACACGATTGAGAGTAACAAAACTTAAAAAAAAAACGACTGACTTCCAAAAAAAATATAGGTGTGCCTATAAAATTTGAGGATTTCCATAGGATCCCCTCATCAGATAGACTTGGTGGCAATGGGATCACCTCGGGAGCATACGCTTTCAAACAAAAAACAAAATCGGTCTACAATTGACGGAGCAGTAGGTGAACAAACATAAAAAAAAAATAAAAAAAAGCCAACGTACAGCCGACCATATAACCTCCTCCTTTTTGGAAGTCGGTTAAAAATAAGTCCAGTAAACAGTTTTCACAGATAGAAGTCAGCAGTTTTATAAACAAAAATATTTTAGAAGATAGACAGTGTTTTGAGTAAAAACAGTTAGGTATCATTAGTAAA
This sequence comes from Tiliacea aurago, assembly GCA_948098905.1. Lineage (NCBI taxonomy): Eukaryota > Metazoa > Arthropoda > Insecta > Lepidoptera > Noctuidae > Tiliacea > Tiliacea aurago. The sequence goes on along the minus strand of OX402581.1, from coordinate 24,552,455 downwards.
ATTGCGTGTATACAGGACCTTACCGTTATAAAGGCAGTTCTGCACTTAAGTACTATCATTACTTAGCTAATGCATTTATTGTACCATATACTTTAGGGAGTAAAGAAATCGAGTAGCTTTTAAGACAGTTATTTTCATTTGAATAATGGTCATTGCAAATTGAATCTGGCATTTTGATAGTGGATAAAAATTTAATTTTTATGAAGTTTCGTTTGAGTGGTGCCATCAAATTAAGAGACGCATTTAGGAGGCGACTTTTCGTTTTGATGTCATGAAGCAGTAAAAAATGTAATCATAATTGACGGGATCTGCGCTTGTATAGATAGTAGCGATGTGTATAATACCCGGCACGTGAGGAAAATGTGTGAACCTCTCTCTCTTGCCCCTACAGTAATATACGAAACGTAACTCTCTCTCTTTCTATCTTCACTAACTTGGCCGTTTATTTTCCCAAATAAAATAAAATAAAAATTATAACTCCCTCTCAACTTTCGTTCGCTCGCTTCCGTAAAGAGCGTTACGGAAGCGAGCGAACGAAAGTTGAGAGGGAGTTATAAGTTTTATTTCGTCACGTATTCACCAGTTTACTCCCCAAGTCAAGCGTGCGTAAAGAAGTTTTACTTCAAAAACACAACAATTGTCTAAAACGAGATAATAAAAATTAACTTTATTAAAACAAATACAAAATAACAAAAATAAACTATTTTAAAATCTAAAACGTAAGTCACTAAAATTGCACGAAAGTGTATAGTAGCCGAATGACACGTGACAGTCCAATAGACGACGTGCATCGACTGATGAACCAATCGCGTGCAGCTCGGCGCACCCCCGGCTACTTCATTCCGCCAAAGAGACCGAAAAATTAACTACTGCGCAGGTGTCAGTTTGTGCTCACGACTCGTGCCGGTTACTATACTGTTTTCTAAAAATACAAACAAATAAACATCACTATGACAATCACGTCACGTTAGTGCCAATCATTAATCAATCACATTAAGACAGGAGTTTATTCTTAGGACTGCCTTATTAATTTAGTCAAACAACAGGGCCTACAAAATGTAATGTTTATTTATTCGAATAAGGCACACTTGTTTCTGCATCATCTTTGTTTTTTAATTTTCTCCCGGAAGATCAAGTAGTCACAAAAGGTCCTTAAGAAAGTGGGATCTAGGCGTACTAACGGCCGAACCCAATAACTTATTTTCAGTGAAAGACAGATCGCTATTGATGGTAGACAGTATAATTACATCTATCCTCGGATGGCGTCTCACAATCATTGATAAAGGCTATCTATCTAACGAAAACAATAAGTAAGTTTCTCTACTTCGCCCTCCCGTGCGTTCCATTACAACCAACATCACTTTAAAAAACAACATGTGTAATTAGGGTTATATTAAAACTTCTTTGTTTCTTACTTCTAAATAAGGATATAATTCTGTGGAGCCATATTTGTTATGGCCGCGAATCAAAATACAACCTGTTACTGACCTGCAAATTGCAAAAAAGTAATAAAATTTGAATTTCGCGGGCTACCTTAGCACATTAATGTTGTTTTTTTTTTTAACTTAAATTCATGTTGGCATGGTGCTTGTACGGGGGGTGTCAATAACGGGGGGGGGGGGTTTAAATTTCTGTTATTTTTTGCCTAGGGTGCACCATTTTCGGGATATTTGAATTTAACTTTTTTTTTATTACTTTAAATAAAAAAAACATCTATGATCGTTATTGCAAGTACTAAAGAGTTCATTTTAGCTTGGCTACTTTACGTTTATCCCTGCAATTCGGGGAATAGCCAAATCTACCATCTGTAGTACTGTCCTGTCAACCAAATCGTATATTAGGACACATACTTTGGCATTTTCATACAATTAGCTATCTGTTGTAGGCGATACACCCTCCCATCAGTAGATAGCGTGGGCTGGTAAGATTCCATAATCTCATAGATTATTGGGACGTTAAAACCATCGATAGATATATTTTTCTATCTCCAGTAGGCCGAAACTGGTGATATATAGGTTATTGGGTTCGGCCGTTAATTGATAAGCAATATTACACATGAAGGTCATTTTAACATGGACAGAAAGTACAGAGTCAGACCACTGCGATCGATAATTACTTTTCATGCTTCGTGCACTTTCATACATCGATTTTCCTCTATTTCTATAAGAACGTCTTTCCACAGGATCGTCTGCTCCCCACTGGTGCTTCTCGCAGACAAGATTCTCAGCCAAACATACGATAATAAGCTGAGCAACCAGCTGTGCGGTGCATGGGTGCAATGCTCGGCAGGAGCGGGGCGAAGCTCCGTGCTCGCCTTGCTGCTGATGCTCATGTGCCAAGTGCGAGCGGGACAACTGGCGCTCTGTGGTGAGTTTTGTTTAATAAGCTGAGCAATCAGCTGTGTGGTGCGTGGGTGCAATGCTCGGCGGGGGCGGGGCGAAGCTCCGTCGCCTTGCTGCTGATGCTCATGTGCCAAGTGCGAGAGGGACAACTGGCGCTGTGTGGTGAGTGTTGTATAATAAGCTGAGCAACTAGCTGTGCGGTGCGTGGGTGCAATGCTCGGCGGGGGCGAGGCGAAGCTCCGTGCTCGCCTTGCTGCTGATGCTCATGTGCCAAGTGCGAGCGGGAGAACTGGCGCTCTGTGGTGAGTGTTGTATAATAAGCTGAGCAACTAGCTGTGCCTCCTTATTTTGTTCTTAATTCGGTTATTACCAGGTTTTGTATGTACACATAGTTATGGAACAGGGAGGTCTTCTGTTACAGGTTTCTCTATACTTATAAGAAGGCCCAATTTATTTGTTAATATTAAATAAATTTATTTTTATAAACAATGATGCCCCTCAGATGGATAACAGAAACACTCGGGCACAAAACGATTGACTGATGACCTCTTTTCGTAATTGCGTTAAGCGGATATGGGTCTTCCCAGGAAATATGAATGACGCTTAGGGCACAGTCAGAAATTGGGACTTTCCAACCAACCAGTCATACGATAATCTTGTCAATGCTAACAAGGGGTAATTGTCCACAGATATGTTAGATACGGGGTGCCTCAACTTATACACTCATAGAAGCAATGTTTTGGAAGACACCAAATATTTAGCGGATGCCTACAGAACTGCTCTGTTTTACGTCCAAGGAATATTATGTTCCGGTAAGTTTATTGCTGAATAAAAACTATTAGTACTTTTTTCTCGAATATTTTTTTTTTTTTTTTGCGGTAATTTCCTTAAAGGCTGGTAAACTTGTACAGGTCATGTATTTATTATTCATTAACATAAAATGGTTGTCGGCCATTTACATTAGTTTAACAGGGGTCTGGTAGAATCGATCTCCACCATTAAACCCCTTCTGTGGCAGACTTTTTCCGAAATATCCCTTGCATGGGATCAATGGTTCTTCTTTATATATCTATAAATACATACAATAAATCAATTTGACTTAAGCCTAGCTTTTTGTACCGGTTCTTAACCGAATTCTGTCGTATCAATTAATTACTTCTGTTGTAAACAAACAGTAAAATCAGTTTTGGCCTATTTTAGTGCCCAACCCTAATTTAATCTCATGTAATCTGATTTCTGTACCTTCACTTAAGCTGTTTGACGCACGAGATAACATAATACCTGATCAGATTACACATCTATGCACCATGTTTTACACGTAAATACTGCAAGCTACTGCAAAAAATTCAGTATTTTAATATCATTGGCAGTAATTAATTTTTATGATTCATTGATATCAAAGGTTTATGTGATAACGACTCATGATTAACAGAATATACATTTTATTAGTTTCCCAGTTTATATCAGTTGGCTATACATTATATTCAACATGTAAATAATGATTTATTGAACAAGTGGTGGTATATTGATCGCCAAAGCAAAATATTCTCGGAGAATAAATGATTGCTTGACAGAGAAAAGCGATAGCCCAAAATAAGTAATGGGATGGTCCTGGAATGCATGAAGACTTATTTTATTTATTTATTAAAACTTTATGTACAAGTAAACAAATTCTGTAGCCGGACTTAATGCCTAAGAAATTGTCTACCAGTCAAACTTAGGGTGACGTGGAGACAAAACATAGTAACATAGGGGATAAATAGCTTCAGTTAGATTTTTACGGCCGAACCCTATATTCAGTGAAAGACAGACCGCTATTGATGATAGACAGTGTAATTCTATCTATCCTTGGATGGCGTCTCACAATCATTGATAAAGGCTATCTATCTAACGAAAACAATAAGTAGGTTCCTCTACTTCGCCCTCCCGTGCGTTCCGTTACAACCAACATCACTTTAAAAACAACATGTGTAATTAGTCTTATTACAAAACTTCTTTGTTTCTTACTTCTAAATAAGCTAATGGATTAAGATATAATTCTGTAGAGCCATATTACAACCTGTTACTGACCTGTAAATTGCAAAAAACGTAATAAAAGAATTTCGCGGGCTAATGTTGCTTTTTTTTTGTTACTTAAATTCATGTTGGCATGGTGCTTGCACGGAGGGTAGCACAAAGAGGCGCCCCCCTTGTCCCCCTTTAGAGGAGAGAGGGTTAAATTTGTTATTTTTTTGCCTAGGACGCACCGTTTTCGAGCTATTTCAATTTCAATTTTTTTTTATTACTTAAAAAAAAAATCATCTATTATCATTATTGCATGTACTAAAGAGTTAATTTTAGCGTGGCTACTTTACGTTTATCCCTGCAATTCGGGGAATAGACCAATCTGTCATCTTTAGTACTGTCCTGTCAAACAAATCGTATATTGGGACGCATACTTTGGCATTTTCATACAAATAGCTATCCGTAGTAGGCGATACACCCTCCCATCAGTAGATAGCGTAGGCCGGTAAGATTCCATAATGTCTCATAAATTATTGGTATGTTAAAACCATCGATAGATAGATTTTTCTGTCTCCAGTATGCCAAAACTGGTGATAGATAGGTTATTGGGTTCGGCTGTTAGTTTAGTTAATCCTGAAAAAAGAAGTAGGTATAAAGTTATACAAAAACCTCCGTATCTGGGAAGCCCAAACAGATATCCTTTAAAGTAGTTTTTACCATTTTCAAAACTCTTTTTATCTCCATCCAAAAGGTACAACAATGTTCAACGGCGAGGCAGTGTCCCTACCATCAGGCGCGGCAGTTCTTCCCCCAGTAACTCCAACCCCGACCAACCCTGCTGCAACCGCCGGACAAAAACCCACCAAATTCTCCCGTGAATCCTTCGAGGAAATGAAACAGTCTCCAGGGTTAAAGAGTGGAGACATGAAGGATCCCCTCAATTTCCTCGACCCTCTGTGGAGTCTGAAGAAGAAGTGAGGTTTATCATTCGTTCAATCGTTCGTTCGTGAATGATGTTTGTTGTTTGATGACGTCAGTGAACGCAGCGGTACTCAACCCTCGGCCCGGTTTTATGTATTTCGGATCTCACGTTAAAGAGTATTACTTAGCATAAAGTAGACGATGGAAGAAAAGTTTGCCTGTATTGTTGCGGCCCCAGGAAATAGTAGGTTGAGTATCGCTGATGTAGATAGAGCATGCTGAAATTGGATAAAATTATGTTCGTGATTTTCTTCGCCTCTCACACACGAAGTGCCGAATATGTATTTAAAGGTTTTAGGTAGTTACTTAATCATTGTTAGTGTATAATTATGTTTGTCGTTTACCATTCTAAATTGTAAAGGTATTCTGACGAGCGATATTTTAGTTTTCGATACGTATTCAGTTTTAGGAATGAGGTAACGTATTAAATCATATACTTTATCGATATAATAGGTTCTAAAATATAAATTTAATTATTCCATAAATTACACGTATTCTTAATTTATTTATAATAACATGTAGATAGATTTATAACTCGCTCTTAGTTTGATATTAGCATAATTCAATTATCACAAAGCGTATCACAAATTAGTATGAGTGAAACGTCGATAACGTGTCTAAATCAAGAGATTTTTAATTCGGTTGGCTTTAGTATTATATCACTATTTTGTTAATCATCGATAAATTTGTAAGTATGTGATTTTGCGAAAATACCAACTAAATAAAATAATGAAAAAGGTTGGGTATTTCGCAAATTGACTGCCGTGATTTTGCGGAATATCCAGAAAGTATTATGCGGTTTAACTAGGATAGAATTTGTATTTTGTACGTATTTAAATTTTGTGCTAAATGTAATGTTTTTCTATATTTCAAACTAAATTGCTAATACTTACGATAAAAATAAATAAAATACGAAAAAAAAAACTAAGATAAAAGCACATAGATTGCTGACTCGAGCTTTATCCCGCGTCCTAATCAAAAGTATTGTTCGCGCGAATACGTGACTGTCGGGTTTTGAAAACGGGACGGCGCCCTCTGTCGACGCGACCACGCGTTCGGGTTCACAGAAAAATATAACACGACGATCGCATACTCGCGCTTCGTGCGAGCACGCGAGCGACGCGAGTGTTTGTATGTATTTTGGCGTTCAAACGTGACTTGATTGATTGGGCTACTATTGGTATTCCTACAAAAGAGTGCGACGATCGCTTTTGGTTAGGACGCGGGTTTAGGGTTTCCAGGTGCAAAATTTTCCAATAAATTGTGGCAATGTTTGTGTCGTACTGTTAGGCCCGGTTTCTAAGACAAATAATCTGTCACACATTTTTGATGCGCGTTTGTTGTCATGGTAACCGGAGTCATGGTAAAATTGTTTATTTTCTTGCCTTTGTAATTTGGTAACCCTGTTAGCTCAACATTGCATAGATATAATAATCAATTTTATTTTATTGGGACATCACTAACATGTTATGAATTTATGATACAGCATATTGCAATTAAGTAGTTGGTTATTCGAAGAACTGATTTGTTTGTTTATAATTTAATCGTATACAGCCTTTTTTTTTTTTTTTTTTTGGGTGGGAAATTATCAAATAACTTCTCCCGCTCTGGGCTGAGCGGGAGGGCGTGTCAGACTTTTACTGACTAAAACCCACCCGTGTTCCTTCCTTTGCCTGTGTGCCGGGGCCACGATATCCCTTTCGGACAAACTCGCAACCCCGGCAGGCATTGGCCCTAACGGACCCCGTCAGTTGGTGCTGACATCTCTTTGAGGCGCGCGTGAAACACAACGCGCCGTCGACCCGGGCCTGGTCCTTATCGGACGGCGAGCTACCCATCGCTCGCCGTCCGCAGGCCCGCGCCTACGGTGGCCGGGAATCAGCTTGCGACTCCCGACGCCCGGGGCGTCTCCTGCGGCGGCTAAGAGCGTGAGGGCGCGAACCCTGCCTCACCCTCACGCGTTCCGCCTCCTCCTTCGCGAGCATTACTGCTTCGCAGAAGGAGGTGACGGCCTCCCATGTACTCTCGCTCCGAACCATGGCCTGAACCAGGGCCGGACGAGAGATCGCTGCCGCCGATCGCCTCCGTGAGGACACGGCGGTGCTCCGCCCAAGCCGGGCAGACCTCCACCGTATGCTCCACCGTTCCCTCCTCCCGGGCGTTTCCTCCCGCTTTATCCTGAACAGGAACCTCCCGAAACAACCGTGTCCGGTGAGGACCTGCGTCAGGCGGAAGGTGAGGACGCCGTGGCGCCTCTCTAGCCACTCCTCAAAGAGGGGACTTATCGCCACAATTGTGGCGTGCCCAGCGCTGGGTTGTGACAATCGCACTCTCCATGCCGCCATGAGATCCCGCCGGAGCTCCGTCCGCTGTGCCACGATTTCTCGCGGCAGATCGTATACAGCCTGAAGTGATCGATTTTGAAAATATTACAGTTTTTGCACTACTGTAAATGAAAGTAATTTTAGTGATGAAGGTTTTTAAACGTTTTTTGTGTAGTTTTTATTTGAAGGAAATGTATTTGTGGGTGCGTGGCATAGACTAGAAGGACTATCGCCAAATCAAAAAGTTATGATAGTTTGGAAGCATGAAATGAAAAAATCTAATGCATAACGTCCTCCTTTTTAAGTTGCAAATAGCAAAATTCTGTTTTGTTGGCGTAAGTTAGAGATGGAGTCCGTTTTCAACATTTAATTATTTTGTTTTTCAAAAACTATTTTCACATTTTTCCTTTAATAAGACACGCATCCACAGTTAGTAAAGCTCACTTTAGATGGCAAGCGCATGCTACACGTTTTTGCTGAAGAGTATTCGTAGTTTAACGAAAAATACTATAATACATAAAAAATGCGCGGGCGCCTGCCATCTGAACTCAGCCTTAGCGTATTATACATTCAACTAAGGTGCAGCGCAGACGACAGACTTTTTGAGCTAATAAAATGTAATCATATAACATTTTGGTGCCGTAGATTCCTTCGCGCAAAAAGTCTGTCGTCTGCACTGCACTTAATTGTTCAGTTATGCAATGAAAAGTAGATATTAATTTAATTACATTCCTTGTATAATTTAATTTTTAACTATAAAATTATTGTATCAATATTATTCAAAATACCTAACGCACGCATTTTGGGCTACAGATGTATTTAATAGTTCTAGACAATGTTGTTGCAGGCAAGTTCTGTGTGCATTGACCGGAAAATATCAACATTGTCTATTTGAGGTGCGATAGTTACTTACTGAAAAGCAGCTAAATTGTTTATGGTATGATCATTATACACTAATTCTAGTTACATATTTGAATTTTCATACATTTTAATAACAGTTGATTTTGTATTATTAATATTATAACGTGTAACGAATATTGATGAATTTTATATGTGTAATTACTGATATTCATAGCATACTCAAATAAAATAGATTGGACTGAATTCTTGTTTTATTACTAACAACTCATTTACCTATCTTCGAATTGTGATATAATCGCTTAGCTCATAATTATCTTATCTAGGATTCCGATTTGCGAAGCCGACGGATATTAGCTACTCACTGAGCTGATCCCTGAGTTCCCTGAGAGTACTTGCGTGATTGGTAAGAAAATCCTGAAGGAAAACTTGAGGAAACTAGGAAGTGGTTCCGCGGCAGGGCGCATCTTAGCGCGGAGGCTGCGGGCCGCGCGCCGGCAGTCCGCGCCGCGCTGTCGACGCCGCACCACGTGTCACGTGTAGCACAGACCGAACCGCGCACGCGCGAACGCGATCGCGACGCACCAAAACATTACAAAAAAAAAATTCACGCCACCCACTTGCCAACGAAAAGTGACAGTGACGTTTCGGGGAGCACGGTGACAATAACACGCCTATTAGTTTACAAAAATTATTTATGTAGTGAGAAATTTTCAGTGGTACGATCAACTGGTGAATTTTATGCGATCGATAGTTGTCGCAGTGGTTGTTTTGTTGGTTACGAGGATGGATGGAAGCCCGGCGGGGTAGGCGTGATGATGCGCAAGGAGAACGCCGGTGCGCCCGGCGGGACAGAGTTCTCGCTGGATGCGTCTGACTGCATCACGCTGCAACAGATCCTGCAGGCTTTCAACTCGACCATCAGCGAGGAACACGCCTGGGCGCTGTTCTACCAGGCGGCCCGCGCCTTCCAGAAATGCCTCACTGACGGACCCACCTGTTACTTGGTGACGGAGCCCAGGCATGTGCTACTGCATAAGGACGGTACCGTACATCCCAGCACGCTGACGCATCCAGGAGGTCAGTACTACATCTATGTTTTTCATACTTCAATTGACCCTGATGTGAACTCGGATACTTTATAATTTTATAACAAAATTTTTGATGCCTAAAACGTTGTTTATCGGACACGGGTTTATCACCAAACTAAATAGTGAAATGAATAGTAACGTACCCACGGGCTATCATTGTGAAGCAGTCAGCAATTTCACCTAATCACGTTTTATCAGGGAGGAAATCTTTGGCAAATTAGCGACCTTGCGTTATCAGTGAAGTTGCAACAGCAGCGTGGAGCACCTATTGTTTCTAATTAGTGCTTGTAATTATTTAAATCAGTCCGTTTTGTGATTACATATGTCTTATCAAGTTCACTAACACAACTCATTACTGATAAAAATGCTGAACAAAACTCATTATTACTAGCCACATTATATTTTTTTTGCGGAACGATAAAAAATGACCAGTCCATATCAGCAATGATATTGTTTAATACAGTCCACATCATTTGTGTAAGCATTGATAGTCATCCTACTATCTCAAAATTGCAAATTATTTCCTCTACTTTCCTTCACGACGTACGATCAGGCTCATAAATGGCAACAGAAAGCGTCTTTATTCCGGACCTGTAAGGGTTGTTTTCGTATTTACTACTGACGCTGGTTGACCATACCTATACCCGGAAAGATCGGCGTCCGATACTCAATATTGTAGCATGCTAATAATCATGCGCAGGATATTTAAGATAGCAGAACCTCCCATAAAGCCTCCATGAACGCTATCTAAACATTCTTAGTCCGTATCAATGCATTCATCTATATTTTACGAAGAACTTTAAGAAGATAAGTAGTGCATAAAACGTCTTGGAATTTCTATACGTGAAGAAACTTATTGATTGAATTAGCTTCGGACAGCGATTACATTGAGCAGAATAGTCGTGTTATCTTCATTACTATTATAACGTATGAATGGAAGGAATACAGCGTGTAAACCTTCCCTTGATAGAAGTTTGTTGGCATTAGACGGGCTGGAAACCTGTTTCTGATAAGCAAGATAATACCTATGATTGATAATCTAGACTTCTATTCTATTTTCTGGACCTACCTCGTCGCTAGCTATGTGATAGGTTTATTGTACGACTCACAACGCTTCAGCGTTTGAGAGTGCTCTACTCTCGATATTTCGCCTTGTCAAAATTTTCCAACATATTCTCAATTATACATGGAATTCATATTAGCAGGGAAGTATTAAAAACTAGAGACTGGACATTATAAGATTAATATATTTTTAGATAGATACTCGTATACCTTGATATAAAACAAAAAATTTAATTAAAATATTACGTGTGCTTTCCGTTGGGAAGTGTGTCTGTTTGTCGTCACAATTCACGTGTCACACACAAAGGATTAATCTAAATCTTCTTCTAAAAGTTTTCTTTCATCCTTCAGATGGGCCCTTTTGATTTTCGTTATTAAACTCATAACCGTTCAAAAGATATTTAACAAAAATCGATGAATTTTCATAGATTTTTTTCCGTAAAATTATTATTTTTTATCGTCAACATGTTTCTGTCTGTGAGGCGTGCATTTTTGGATTTTCCAATTTTTTTATTTGCACTTAAAGCTGAACCTGACTGAGAATGCGACATTTTTGCTTCCATTAATCATCGTTCTCTTCCGGTGTCCACTGCTGGCTATAATATGTTGTTCCCGAATTGCCCCAAAACACTCGTTACTTGGTCTACTGCCGCCTATTTAACAATAATTTCTGACTCACTGAATTTCGAAAAGACTGCAGTCATGATGTTATTTTTAATCCTGAAATATGCAGTTCCTTCGGTATACCATCAGACTGCGTGAGCGAAATCAGCCTACCTGAATACATTTCAAGTAAATAGTTTTACAAGAACTTTACTGCCAAACTCGTATATATGTCAGTCATTGCTCCACTTCTTATTGGCACGACCACGATATTCATATGAGAATACGGAGAATCTAAGTTTTAAAATAATTAACCCGTAAAAAATGTAGGTAAGATTTATATTAAAATTGTTTATTGGTCAGGCTAGATTGTAATAAATTATTAAGAAGCTGGTTATTATTAATAAAGGATAAAAAATGGGGATACGTACAATGTTCAAATGAATAACTTGACAAAACTACTCTGTATCGGTTTGCGTTTACTCATTTTACGTTCGTTTTACGAACCTTCCCACGATTCACGTTAACGTTCTTGTAATTATTTTTGTAACGTAGGTCCTCCCCATATTACGGCTGTTTTTATGTTCTTAGGTATTTTTATTTACTTACTTACTTCTGAAGTTTGACCTGGTTACCTTGAACAGACCTTATCTTGGGGTATCGTAACTATCAAGATAGGTAGCTACATGAAAACACTGATTAGTTTTGTAACTATCTTTTGTGTGACAAATGTGATGATACTTACCGAAAATTTGTGTTTGTTACATCTTAAGCCCTAAACTACCGATCCAATTTTAAACAAATTGGGCACAAAGCGTAAACAAGCCTCGGAAAAGAATATAGGATACTTTTAAACGGGATATATGAAGTTATTTTCCCTAGTAATTCATAAAAGACACATTAGACCGGAAGGTCATGGGTTCATACTAAGAACCGCTGAGGTGTAAAATCGACTAGTTGAGAGCTAACAGGATTAGTAATGCGTCGTCTTGCCATGCGTTACTAACAGGTTTCATTCAAAACGTTAGTAGTATAAGTATCGTGGTGCGATCGTAGAAATATCCGTATCGTGCTCTGCCTGGCCATTTCACGATACCCCGCCGACATTCCATGATTTGACCACCTAACATCCGCCCTATGGTTCAACCCGCGTTCGACGATTTGCCCAGTGATCCTTGGGCATATCGACCCAGATACGCGTAAATAACATAACCGTCTTTGCTGCCGCGCAGTCGGGTAATAATTCCTATTCGACATATTCCTACTTGAATAATTCCTATATTAGGGTCCTAAAAATACTAAATAGCCAAGTAACTGCGACCAACTTTGATGTAGCGCTCGCTGGCCGCTACCGCGTACCCGCTCGCTTCGCTCGCTCGGCTCGCGCGCGGTTAATCACAGTTCTATCCTAACCTAACCCATTTGGTCGGGGTGTCACTAGCGGCGTGAAATGCTACTACTTTGCGATAAGCCTAGTGGTCAGTTGGGAATATCAATAAATAGGTTGCTTTCGTTGATCCGCCAGACTTTTGATTAGGCATCTTAATATTAATATACCCGGCCAAATCATGATGTCAATGGGCGTATCGTGAAATGACTAGGTAGATCACGATATGGGCATTTCTACGATCGGACCAAGACATAATTATGCAAGTTTAACTTCGCGTTGACATAGATATATTTGGTGACTTTTAAACTGTATTATAGGAACTTTGTTGATGTACTCAACAAAGTCCGAGAATCCACATAATATATTCACTTCCTACATACCTATTATACTTTCCTGAAAGTGTAAGTATCTATCTTCATATTCAATACGCTAGCTAGAACAGCTGTATCGAATAACAAATGCCTAATCAAAATCTATTGAAAACGAGTCCACTGTCCACATATATCGTGTGACCCGGGTAACATTTCATGTAACGCCTTCACACAAATAGTCGGTTCCAGTGATTGCTGGGTATCAAGTGACAATTTCCATGTATCTAGAATTGTAGGCCGAATAGCGCATAGGCACTGCACCTTATCGGACCATATGCGTTTTAGCTGGGAGGTCTTCTGCCCGCCCAAGACATTGTCAGAATCTATGAGAACGTTTTTTGAATTATGAGGTGACTATTTGGTCACTATTATATCCGTAAATGGCCCCTTTGGTGCTGGTCGTCCCGAAAGAATAATGCCAAGCTTGGCAAACTAATCGGTGGTCACTTCATGTTACAAGCACCACACCAATGAGGCGGCTACTTCTATTCCTGGCATAATCTCTTTAAGTGACCTTTTACGACATTTAGAAAAAGAGGGTGGTCTATTTACTGCTACAAACGTGTCTCGCTGAAAAAAGAAACTGCAAAGCAGACCTTGAAAACGAGATGGGAAAACGCTAACAAATCCGCACAATATTTTCCAGACGACCTTTTCAGAACAAAACAGCTTCGTGCTGTATTATAGTCGTATTAATCATTCGCAGTTGGCCATAACCCTCGGTTGCAAGTGTTGCCACACATAAAACATCAGGCTGCAGGTTGAGAGCCACTGGAGCGGCCCGACAAAACCCGACACTTCCCGAAGTGCCCGACACCAATCATTGCTGACAGCGCTCATAAATTGTATTGCATTGCAATTTAAGCGATTTTGCATGCATGTTTCTATTAGGCTTTTTACCGCTGACCCATATTCGTCGAATGCTCGCTAACAAGCCTGGCTTTATACGCTATAAGTAACAAGTTTTTCGAACTCGAGATGTCAATCGATTTATTTATTTTAGTTGATTTTGTATTGCACAATCTGGTAATCGATTTTCCGACGTTAATTTAGATTGTTTGCGTTGTAGGTTAAGGAGTCAATTGAACCATTATATCGTGAATTGTCTCAATTTTCGACCTTATTGTTGTAAATGTGTAAAACTGTCGTCAATAATATTAATGTTGGTCATTACAGGAACCCATTGTAAGTAGTTGGGCTCTGTTGCCCTTGAGACTCTAACTTTTGCATCTGTAATATTATGTAATTTTGTATCGTCCACAACCATAGACAAAGAAAACAGTTAAGTCAATGAGAAATGCACTTCTGAATTTAAAAATAGATACAAGGTACAAATGAATACAACAGCTGTTACATCGCATCTACCCACAGAACGTTTTCTTGAGAACTTGATACTTATGCTTTAGTTTCATATTCTTTCAGTTCGAAGTCTAAACAGCGGGACTTATTATGCAAGTGGCTACACTATACCTACTATACTACTCCACCCTAATTTGATTGCTTATTGGTTTTATTTCCTAGTAATTGGACTAAGGGACTTACTAGAGAATGGGCAGCAGCGTCCTCTATGCATTTTAACACCATACTGCGATCGCCAACCCGCCTGCCAAGCGTGGCAATTATGGCAAACCCCCCCTTTAGGGGAGGCCTAGATCCAGCTGTGGACGTCTTTCGGCTGAAATTATGAATTGCCTGTAGGTAATACCTAAACCCGTGATTTTGTGGTGATTGAAAACTGGTTTCCACTTTTTGTCATCGACCTAATTTTGCGTGAAGCCTAAAAAATCTCCTGAATCACTAACTTGATTAGTCTGTACTATGTGGACAAAAAATTTTACTACAGTACGTTCAAGATTAGGCAATATGTCTGGTGTTTAAAGTGCTAACTGCTGAGTAGATGACAACCGTTTCAATGGCTGACATCGGGCGTCGCGCGTCCAGGCTAGTTTCTAAAACAATAGCGTTGTTTGTATTGATCGCTGCTTCGTCACGCGAATGTCAAGTAATTATTTAAAGGATCATTAATTAAATTGAATACGTTTTAAGCTTGGTTTCAACGATTTGTATATTGATGAAGGCATAGAAAAAAGGAAAGGGTAAAGGGTAGGTATAGATGAAAGTAGCATCGATTGACAAAAATAATCTTGTCCTCTAGCTAGATGACAGCAAATTGGGAATAAGTATTAACTACCTATTTGAGTTTCAATTTATTTTGTCTTCAAATTTATCTTCATCTGGCTGGGAGTCCAACATGATTCTTCAAGCTTACAATGTCGTTCTCCACAAAGTAAAAGTACAGAAAAAAATATTTAATAAGTTTCTGTAGCAACAAACTTAGGTACTCGCTTCCACTGTGACTTTTAATAGTCTTTAATTCTTTTATGCGGTTTTTAAACTCCTTGCCTCCCTACTTTTACATCTAGTGCAAGAAGAAACTCAGTTATCTGTACTTCCGGAATATAATCTTCATAATAAATCAATTAAGTATTACAATAACACGATTCAGTAGCTCGGGTGATGCTCACGCGATCTTATGTTAAACAGCATGGCATTCATTTTACAATACTTACTGTGTGACAGCGATGCTCAAACTTTTCCCGCAACGTCCGCAACGCTCCATTGCGGGCTTTGTGTCGCAGCGAAGTTTTAACATAAACTCCACTTTTCTTTTAAATTATTTCGTTTTATGTATTTAGGGAACGCGTGCTAAGGCTTAACGTGATATTTGGGGCAATTGAAGATTATCCATTTTATATGAGTCGAGGGAATTTAAGTAGGTAATTGGAAATGAATGTTTGGAAAACAGGTGTTTGGTATTAGGTTGGTTTTGATATGAATAAAGTTGATTAACTTTTAAATGTTTGCGTAGGTAAATCTATAAATTTTTCGGGGTGTGTTTGGGGATGGGGGTGTTTGCTGTCACTCACCCACGTTGTCCAGGAAGACAGTCTAGCTGCTTAAGCACGCACGAACGAAATTATCATTGAACTTACAAACTACATAACTTACTTCTAACAGTTGACCACCGCTGTACAACGTACAGTCAAGTGCAGTGTATCGTTAGTTTTTGCCAGCGGTATTCATGAGCTCGTATTGTTCTGTCAGAAGAACGTTTCACCCCACACGCGTGAGAAACAGGTCTCGGTCCCGGAAGGTCTCGAGCTACGATCAATCGAGACTTTTTACACGGCGTGTCAGAGAAATTACATATGTACAGTCGAACGAGCTATTTGGTATACAGGGGGTCTACTCCGAACATAAATCCAAAGTATCGGCCGAATGTTCGGCCGTTGCTTGACTACGGCTAACTATGGCTGACTACGACGAATGAAAAAAAAAACGACTGTCAAAGAGATAAGCCAAAGTCAAAAATGTGACTTTAAGTCGGGTAAGGATTCAAAGTCAAAAAAGGAAACTATGAAAGTTATAAAACGGCCGAACATTCGGCCGATACTTCGGATTAACGCAGTAGACTCCAGGTATCTAACTTATAAGTGCAACTTCTTTTAAACAATGTTGTGTGTGTGCTGAGTATGCCATACATAATTAAGTTTAAAAGCATTTATGCTAAAAATAAATATTGAAAATAATATTAAGCTTAACAAAGCCGAGAGTCCTAGAACCTATCCCAGTCCTTGTGATAATTTTAATGTATTTTCCTGGTGTACAATAAAGTATATATAAATATATTTTTTGTAATGGACCATACCTGGGAACCTTCTGGTTACGGAGATATTAAAAGTCAAAGTTCCATTTTTTTTTCATGAAAACAAGTCTTAAATGTTGTAAAATTGTAACTTAACTTTGAATAAACCGACAACTCCTAGGTACCGTTACATGCACCCTTAGTCACAATGTTTTGTGTACCTTACATTGCGCGCTGCCGTATACAACGATTTTTCACATCAAAATTAAAAGTTGTTTTCCAGCAATAATTATGCTCAATATTACTTAGTTAATTTATGTACTACTTACGTAGATAGCGGATAAGTGATGGGTCTTTTTACACCCTGTATACGGTGTATACCAAATAGCTTGTTCGACTGTACATCTCTTTGTGCTGTTAGGTTTCTTGAACTGCTGTAATTAAAGGGGTGTGCAATTCTGCCAATTGATAATGATAATGCCAATTGATCGGATGTGGTTTGAATGGACTGTTTTAATGGGCATGTGAATTTTGATAGGTGATTCAGCCGATCTATTCTGAAAAAATCTCACCGTGTAAACGTAGGTGAAGTGAGCTTGAAGTGAGTAGTTAATAGTGTCAATCCCTCATTGACAGTTCACTCCACGCTCACTTCACCTACGTTTTCACGGTGAGATGGTTACAGAATAGCACTGCAGGTCGTTATTGACCAGTTGAATAAAACGTCGGAATCAATAATTTTGCTATTAAGAGCGATAACAGTGTCTTACGTATATTTTTTGTATTTAAAATAATACTCTGATCCGATTTGAACACGTCAAGGCATTATAATCGAACTATTTACATAATAAAAGGCTCGTGCAGATTGGCGCGATACCGCGGGTGTGACAGCGTGACGCATGTCGCGCCCGCGATATCGCGCCAGCCTGCACAAGCCTTAAGGCTATCCCTTTTTATAATTTTTCAAGTTAATTCAAAACTTTCACACACACAAAAAATGTAACCCTCAAACGGCTACAGTGGGTCACTAAGACCCTTTCAATGTCGCTTATGAGTCTTATGACACCAAAAATAAACCGGATTATTGTTTAATACTGGGATAATATTTTACGGCCGCATAAGTGTATTGTAACGATTTCTATTTTATTAGTAGCAGTTCGTACTGTGGACTACATTTTTCTTCTTGAAACCGGCAATTTCTGTTATTTATTAGTATACGGCAATAGGTAATCATTATAACCTTAAAATTGAAGATGGAATGTGTTAAAAATTGTAACAAATGTAAGAAAAATGTCTTGATTTATTAAAAGTTGATTGAACGAACTGCTTGATTAGCAAAGTTTACATTTTTTTCTCGATAAGTAGGTATGTATGCTAATTTATTTGGATTGATCGGTGATAAGTGGCTATTATAGCCTGCAGCGACATTTTTGGGTTACAAATACCGATACAGTAATTGCAAATATTTCCATTTAGAATGCAACTGGTTGGTAGCCTGTGCTTGTTCCCTTTGTTGTGTATCTATAGCCACTTGATTAGTATTGATACTATCATCATCAATATATTAAGACGCAGATATACGCCAGTGACCTGGAGTGGTAAGCTTGCGTGTTCTGTACTGAGCTCACGCAACGCGTCCTACGTTCAGCCAGTAATAGGGCTCGCAATGAAGGAGTCCCCAGTCCCCAATTTGACGCATTATTAATTTATTATACACAAAACAAAAGGTATTTTAATAAAACTAATATATTAAAAGATCAATAATTAAATTATCTTTAAATTGGTGAAGGTTTCAGAAAAATAATACGCTTGGTAGATTTTGCGCTATTCTCAATTTTTATCCGCGTTAGACATAACTTTACAAATTAATTTCACTATGTAATATAAACATAATCTAAAATATTCACATTATCAAGTTATTGAGAGAATGCTCTAATTTATCATATATCTTTTCAAATCATTAACATTACTCGTTTAGACGTGATCTTCAGTAGGTATAAATTCATTAAAAGTCGGTTATCGTCCCCTTAATAGGTGAAGCAAAAACTTTGTACTTAGGTACCCCTTTTTTACGAAAATGGCGCGGACGAAAAAGTATTAAATTTGGCATAGTTAAAGTTTATATGGAGTAGGAGTGTAAAAAGCTAATCTTTTTATATTAAAGCTATGCATTAGAATTAAACTAAATTAATAAAAAAAAATGTACACACATTATTAAGCGTTTGACACACACAATATTACCAGGGCCTCATGACTTGTAGATAGATTACTTTTCATTGTTCTGACGGTTAGATAGGTGAAAGAAGTGACAGATTGAGCTGTAATTAGTAAGTACTTTATAATAGCATGGAATTAGTAAGTACTATATACATTGTAAGTAGAGGGTCGAATTCGAACGGTGGGTGACCTAGTATTAATTAAACGGTTTAAGAATGTGTGTTTCACATCGAGATCATGTCATGATTTTCGTTCAAATTAATGTTTTTCTCTTGTCGATTTGAAGTAATAACTAAACCAAATTTAAAATTCCGGTTTCGGCCCTAAATCAATTAAAAAGAAGGTCTATAGCCAATGATAGCCACAACTGAATACCATTCGCAATTTATTTCACAATCATAAAATTAATTTCTTGTCGCCAATAAATTATAGGATTCCATATCAGCAAAAAACATCCCGGTTTCTTTGACGTTCCCTACAAAAATCAACATTGGAATCCTTTTTGTGAGTTCAATAAACAGAACTGCCTTCCACGGAATGGCTTCCGAACAATAAAAAAAACTTACAATGGAAACAAATGTGGCTATTCCAAACCTTAACACCTTGAAATACAGTAAAAAGTAATAAAGAAAATTGGTTCAAATAGTCACGCAAAAAAGTACAGAAGAAAACTAAAAATAGCTCGGAACGTAGAGTGCGTTATACGGCGCACTAAACTGCCTGCAGAATCTTGAGATAAGCAATAAAATCGAAAGAAAATTTGTAATTACAAGCCTGTAATAAACTTGGTGCAACTTTGAGTTTAACCCTTAGGGTATGTAATTTGCGTAGCCTTTTAGTATTTATTTCTGCATACAACGTTGCGGCTAAAATTGCGCGCACAAAATAAATATCTACGTCAACATGGCGTTGAATTGTTGATAGTCGCTGAACGAACGGTTGGTTTTGATGAGTCTGCAAATATTCTTGGAAAGTGTATTAGTAATTGTAGGGAATTTTATATGATTTGTTGGAAAATTACCTTTAATTTTTTAATATAAGTAGGTACCTACACTGTTTTTTTTCGGGATTAAGAGCGTTTACGACGTACGGCAATTCATACAAACTTGTAAGCCCGTGTTTTTCGAAATGACTGAACTGATTTTAATGCAACTTCATACGCTTATGCAGGATACAAAGGTCTAAAAAGTTAGTTAGAATATTTTTGAAAAATGTACACAGTGTGTTACAGCCAAATTAGACCGATTTTAAATTTCCCATAGACACAGATATTTCCAGTTATCTGTTTTTAAATAAGACATTTCGAAAATGTTCTTAATATTAGTTGGAAATCATCAATAATACAAAAGTATAGGGTCATGCTTCTATTGCTTTTTAAAACCGTTTGCCATTATTGATCTGTTGCCCATATTGTAGTGATCGACAGTAAAGATCTATCATAAAGATACCAGCTAATTTTAGTAGGCCAATAACATCTGCACTGCGATGAATACTCGGAATTGCAGATATCGATCGTAACATCACAAATTAGCCTAGGTTAGGTTTTCCAGTAGGTATCGATTCAAGGCTTCAAAATCGTTTATGTTGCAGTGTTGCTCCACTTTAACTCTTCATTTCTCCAATGAAGGTTGATTAAAAAGCTCTCAATCAATACTAGAAAGTCAACAGGGTACCGTCCATTGTAATAAAATTCATGTTTGCTGGTGTCCACTGGCTTCAACAATGTGATCGTGGTCGCACGACTTCGTGACCCGACCACACCCGACCTCAGCCGAACTGAGAGGATGACACCGCCATCTATTGTGAAAAGATAGACAATTTCTTGCCATTGAAAAACTTTTTGCACTTCACAAATTCTGAGGGATTTTGAATAGCAGATTTGATACCTCGGTATTTTTTAGGTATTTTTAGTAATTTTGTAATAGTAGGTTATGAGAGCAGCTATATACTAAAACGTGCTATAGATGAGCAGACAGATCTGCTCTGGACCCTTGAAATGATTTGGCAGTTTAATAGTTTACACCAGTAGTTTTAGTTGACGTGAAAATGAAAATGGAAAAACTTTGTTAATATTTCGAGTTTAGATTCGGTAAATCATTGGTGGAAACAACTGTTTAGACACCAAGCCGTGTCTAAGTCTGGCCAATATTAATTAATAACCTTAGTTGCCATAATTATGCTACTCACCGCCAATTAAAGTAAATAAACAGCTCAGCTAAAACCAAAATATTATTTTGTATGAAAAGATACATTATTTTGCTAACTGACGTTCAAATAATGTAGTTTGTACGTTAATGAAACAATGGCTGAACGCCTGGAGGATCAATTGTTTGAACAGCTTTTGTTTCCACTCAAATAATAGCTTACCTACAGGTACTTTTTGTGATGGTACCTACTTGGTACTTATGTGTTGGTACCTATATACTTATGTATTACAATTAGCGAGTGCTTACGTTTGCGAGCGTACTTAAATTGATATTTTATGTAGGAAAATGGTAATGTAACTTGAATCATTGATGAATTCCGTGTTTATGTTGCGAATAAAAAAATGAGTAAAGAATTCTACACATTTAGAAACACAACTATTCAAACGCTTACTAAACATTTTAATAGATACCTGTCATTTTGTAATTTTCTAAAGTTTTCTAATACGGAAAACTTTTAACTAGCGTTATTGACTAAACTTTACTTTTACTTGCCTAAGATTAAATTACTTATTAGTCCTACTGATTTGACTGAAACTATGAATAGGCCCAATTAAGAGAGTCCTTTGTAACAAAGTTATTATAATGTCTATATTCCGCCAATAACAAAAAATCAATTTTCCTCGACTGACTTCCGTAGAAAAGATATGTCACGTTATTACGTACTTTCCGATTCTTAGATAAACTTAGGTAATCTAGTAGGAATATTGGTTTCTTATACGCTTATCTAAGTAGTTTGCGTTCAGAGAAACTAGCTTGTTGACAAACAATTCGATCATAATAGACTACGGAGTTGTCACATAGGTAACATTTATGTTTACTCATCATCATCATTTCAGTCGAAAAGACGTCCCCTGCTGACATAGGCCTCCCCTAAAGGCGGGGTTTGCCATAATCGCCACGGTTGGCGATCGCAGTATCGCAGTTAAAATGCATAGAGAACGCTGCTGCCCACTCTCTAGTAAGTCCCTTACTACCAGTTAACAATATGAGTCTACACAGCATTTTACGAGAATGTGACGTAGTT
Source organism: Tiliacea aurago (assembly GCA_948098905.1). NCBI lineage: Eukaryota > Metazoa > Arthropoda > Insecta > Lepidoptera > Noctuidae > Tiliacea > Tiliacea aurago. Next base: position 24,530,335 of record OX402581.1, on the reverse strand, counting down.
TTTCAGAAGGTACCTACAGAATAAAGAACGCTAAATGAACACCCTCGGTTTCTGAAAACTTTATGATGATTTTGATTTTGAGGGATGCGCCAAAGACGTTCGCGACATTATAATTTTAGATGATTCTTATCATTTTAATTCTCTAAATAAATATATGTGTTATGGTCGCGAATCATATTTAAAACAACATTTATAACCTGATACTGACCTACAAGTTGCAAAAAACGTAAGAAAATTTGATTTTCACCTGGCTACCCTGGCGGTTCCCTGACTAGTCGACAAACTGTGAAAAAATCTAAATATCCAATGTGATTGGTTGACCAAAATAACAGCAACCAATAAGCATGTAGACTTAACAGATTAAATTTAATAGGCTGTCACGCTTTTAACTTCGTTTCTTCAGAGTAGGTACTAATTTGTTTCCTAAGCTTTGATAATAAACTGCAAGTTGTATCTAAGATGGGGTGTCGACGTCCTTGCAAAACCAAGGTCGATCGATACGCGGCCAGCACGTCACGGCTCATGCCGCCATTTTAGAACATGACGTCACTCTTCTGTAAATAAACGCCTTTCAGGTACGTTATGTTATGGGAATAGTATTAGTAGTAGGTATTTATAGTAGGAGAGCTTTTACGATTGAAATACATTGTCTTTTCGATCTGGAATATACTTACTACGTCTACGAAGTCGTATGTTTTGTAAGTTCACGGTGCCTAATTGGCAAGATGCCAATGAGGTAGTACCGGTGAAACTTTATGTTTTGCGGTGATGAAGAAAATACATGGAAAGAAATAGGTACAAGGGAGTAAAAGTGGGTGCTTATGGCCACACGATAGAAATGAAAACTGATGACTGGAGCCGATTATATACGCGATTCAGCGTCAGCGTCCGACTGGAGCCGAGTATACCTTTTTTTTTGTTCACGGGGTGGAAAATCCTCATGGATGTCTTCCGCCCTGGGGCGGGCGGAGGGGTCTGTAGACTCTTACTGACTAAAAACCACCCCAATGTTCCCCTCCCACACTTGCACCGGGGATCTTGGGATCTGTTATTCCTTCCGCAATCCCCGGCTAGTGCCGGCCCGCCTCTGCGGGCCACCTCAAGTCTGGTGAGGTGTCTGACCCCCCCGCGACGTCTGCTAGGGGCGCGCGTGGAACACTACGCGCCGCCACCTCGGGTCCAATGTGATAGGGGGCGGCGGACGTCCCCAAGTCCGCCGTCCCTGGACCCATTTATGGGGGCTTGAAGAGGGCGTTATCGGCCCTCCGCCGACGCCCGGTGCGCCTGCTGCGGGCCGGGTGAGCGGACCGAACCGAGCGTGACGGTTCAGTTTCGTTCACTGTTCAGAAAGAGCGCAAAGTACGCATAAAGAAGTTTTCACTTCAAAAAGATGGCTATATTGGTACCTAAGTCTTAAGATACGTTAAAGAAGTGTTGTATTGTAAAAGGTAGTTCTGATTGTTGGAATTATAGAATCCCAACTTGTAAACTAATTAATATTTACCTACGACCTCAAAGTTTAGAAGTTTTTAATCATTGCAAAACTTGTTCTTACTCCTCAGTAAGATCCTTGATAATTCGAAAAATGTGTTCAACAGTTTAGCATCTGCATATTCTGTTCACCTGAACGTTTACCTACTTATAAACTTAAAGTCACCATACTTAGTGCCACGTAGGCGGCGCGGCGGCGCTCACACATTCCCTGTCAATTGGATTACTAACTGCTCACTCACTTTTAAGGGCAAAGATACACTTTTCTCCCACTCGATTAATTTCCTTACCAATATATTGCTTGCTAACAGAACAATGCCTTGTGTGTGAGTTTTCTTACATGAATGAGCCCAAAATTTGATTCCAGCATTTTACCATAACTGCTCAAATTAATGCTATTTAATAGCTAGTTTCTGGCTGCTTCAGTTTGACGAACAATTTCGTTCGATTATCTGAACACTTCCGAAAGTCTATTTTTACCTAAGGCTTATCTATTATCTTAGTATATTATATATCTATAGTATATGCGACCTCTTGAAATCTTGACACAAGAAGTATATTCACGTAACAAAATAAACCACAGATCAAAAGACAAGTTTTTCTGCATCCTCCATAAATTATAACTCCCCAGTAATGTGCATAGCTCCTGAGTTGAAGGCACGCGTCCAACACTCCGACCGGTTGCCATCGCGTCGCGCACAATTACGCGATCGATCAGAATCCTTCCTTATTTGCTGGCACATCCCTAGAGGTACCATAAACGCGGTGAAAGCTATTTGTACTTGATAATTAATTATCGTCCAACATGATGGAGTTTTTGTTAAGGGAAAAACTTTATCAGTGGTGCTGTAAAATACCGTCGGAAGATAAGATGTTTCTTCGTATTCTCTCATCAGATCTGATTTAATAAGTAATTCCTAGGAATTTTTATTGGCATTTGTTTAGTTACGCTCTTGATTAATGAAGAAGATACCTGTTTTCATAATGAAATTAGTAATTTGCTTCTTCTTCTTTTGACGTCTTGGGCCTAACCTTTGGGTGACACACACCAATGGTTTTCCTTTTCTTTCAGACTATATTCTTGGTTATCATTCGAATTCTATTTACTGGACTAGGAATTTCCACCAAGTGATAATTCCATTATCACATCTTTGCTACGTATTAGACGAGGATATACTTTACAGGACATACGTCTCTTCAACACTTGTTTCTGGCTTAATAATGGCTTTCTTTCCGCATGCCACAAGACCGCTTCTGTTCTTTTTCGTAACACCTCCAATTATGCCGTAACTTTTTTGGTACAGCACCCGTCAAATTATCAATTGTGGAGGATGATCTATCAACTTTCTAAAGTAATAGCCTTATGTTTGTGTAAGTGCTATTATCTGGTGGATAACAAGCGACCTTTGATTTGGATAAACGTCTCAGATTATCTGGTATGCGTCACAGTCATGTAATGCCTAGCTTGCCCGATATCATTTGTGTTATTGGAGTTGTCATGTTTTTTACCTATATGAATTTTGTGATTGATGTTAAACTAGTTTGTCTTTATCCAGCGTTTAACTATCACTATATTTGTTGTTATTGTAAAGGAAAGTCATTGGTGATAAGTATTACCTATGTACCTTAATCAATTTAACCTATAACAATTCACTACTGGATATCAGCTCCGCCCGATTTGCATAACAATGTCTGATTTATGCGCCATGTCTCAAATTCTTCAACTTATTTCGCGTTGTGTAGTGTTATATAGTGCCAAGATTGTCCGAAGATTGAGGTTTTCTTATTTGGCACAACTTTTTATCTTTTACGTCGTTCATCAGCCGGAAACTGGCCACTGCTGGACATAATCCTAGCTCATAATGTGCTATAAAAAGTGGTCGAGGGTGGATATTGCGATAATTATGGTATTATTTCCGCTCCGCAGATTATTAAAAAACCGGCCAAGTGCGTGTCAGACCACGCACAATGAAGAGTTCTGTAGTTGGGATGAATTTATCCCAAAAACATACTTAACATTGTAGTTGAAATCATGTTCTCCCAAACATCAATATACTCGTACACCACGGTCAATTTTCCAACTGGAAATGTACTCGTAAGTTTGTAATTGCAAAAAATATTTTTTATGTGACAAAAACACAGATTATAGATTTTCGGTCGTTTTCCTTTACTTGTGTTGTGAGACCCAGCTTCTTGCCAAATTTCATGATTCTAGGTCAACGGGAAGTACTCTATAAGTTATGATTTGTTGGCGAGTATCAAAATATTATTTATTTATTTAAACTTCTCACACACAATATTGTACAAAGGCGGACTTAATGCCTAAAAAATAAAATAATGCTTAATGTTTAAAATATGTCGCATAAATCGCCATATTTTTTTATTGCGTTTACTTGGAAGCTTGATTATTTAGAGCTATAAGGGACCATAGACCTATTTGATATTAATTTCAACTTGATACCGCCACGCGTTCCCGAGAAAAAGGGTTTTGACAGACTCACAGACAGACGGATAATGAAGTGATCCTATAAGGGTTCCTTTTTTTCGTTTTGAGGCACGGAACCTTAAAAAATAAAAAGTTTTAATCTTCTTCTGACTCCTGACGTTGCCAGTGATCAACGTTTCTAAAAATAAAAAACAAAAAAATACTGTCCATGCCAACCTCAAATATATTTTCTCCCACAAACCATCAGTTTCACAGAATTGTTTTCGGTTTTGGGAACCGAGGGTTACCGAAATTCAATAGTCAATTTAAAAGGTAGCATATATTTTTGAACCTGTCTGTTTTTTTACCACATTTTAACCACGTTGTCCACATATGCCTTCAATATCAGTCATCAGTCATGTGATCATAATTATGTGTGCATTAATTGTGCCATGTGGTGCCGGACGTAAAGAATAGCACCATCCAAATTCTTCCCATGGGTGTCGTAAAAGACGACTAAGGGACTTACTAGAGAACGGCATTTTAACACCATACTGCGATCGCCAACCCACCTTCCTAACGGGGCGATTATGGCAAACCCCCCTTTGGGGAGGCCTATGTCCAGCAGTGGACGTCTTTCGGCTGAAATGATGATGATGATGTTTGTTCGTTTACCACATTTTTACCACGTTGTCCACATGTGCCTTCAATACCTATCAGTCATCTGTCATGTGATCTCCCCTGTATAGTATTTTGATCTCACAAAGCGACGCGCGCTGTACTTGTGGTTACCAAAGTCGAAGTCAATTTTTTTATTTCAAATAGGCACATAATAGGCATTTTTGAACGTCAAAATCTACAAAAAAAATTGAATTGATTCTAATCGCCCCTTCCAAAAGGTAGCTTCGTATGAAGAAGAATGGGCAAGTAACTCCACCCTAAACCCTAACTCTTTTAAATGTTTTAAAATATTTTATGACGACACGATTGGCGCAGTGTTTAAGCGATTGACTGCTGCGCTGCGTGTCGCGGGTTCGATTCCCGCACGAAACAAATATTTGTATGACCTACAAGTTGTTCCAGGTCTGGCTGTTTGTGTATGTGAGTTTATATGTTTGTAAACGCACCCGCAATATGGGAGAAATTCCTAGTGTGGGGCAACGTTTAAAAAAAAATATATATAAATATATAGGTACATTAATTATATAATTATATGTAAAGAAGATGCACCTAGAGTAAAATGACTATACCACAATAGGTAAACAGGATTAAGAATGAAGCAATGACATATAAATTAATTATGTGATAGATACATGGTGCTCACATATTCACAAACATTATAAAAAAAATACGTTTTCCTAACAAAATTAATATCAGTGTGTGAGTTAAGGTAATCAGAATCACAGAATGTAAAATAAATGTCATAAAAATAATAAAATATACAATTTACATAGCAATCAGTTTGATTTTGTCTAGAGACACTACCAAGTGTACAAACACGCTGTGAAGTGTGTGTGTGGATGTGTGTGCATGTCTATGTGTGTGTTATGTGCTGACGCTTCTCTTCTTCATGCACACATTCACAGCGTGTTTCTACACTTGGTTACCACAAGTAAAGCGTGCGTCGCTTCGTGAGATAAAAATACGACATAAAGTCATGACATAAAATGTCTATAAATACCTACACATTAAGAGGAGGCTCCCTATTTTTATGTTAATTTGCATGAATATTCTGAAACAGTAACACATAAAATCAAAATGAAACTTTAGTACCGTATATGATTTATTGGATCTTTAACTTTCCATGTTGAAGACAGTTAAGTAATTGTAATATTTTCGCTCGATACATTTTTTATTCGAAAATCATGTCTTTTCAAATATATAAAAAGGCAAGATTGTTACAAGGCGTCTAAAATAAATATTCACAGCATGAAAATATAGTTAATTATCCAGCCACCAGATAATTTTTCTCTAGGTCTATTATTACTTTAGTTATAAACGAAATAAGAATTGAGACTTACGCTATTTAGTTTCGTGCTCTAACACGATCAAAGAGCGCACGCGATATTCACCTGTATTACTGATGTGTTAGCGTTTAGCACATAACGGAGTGGCGGGGAGCATGGGGCAGAGCTTGCGTGGAAATTTGATTTACACTGCCTGGTCTTAATGACTTGTCACATTACATGTATTGAAATCATTGTGAAATGTGCTGTATAGCAATTAAAATAGATGCCACATATCTTTAGCTCGTTAAATATTTTTGTTATCATTAATATGTGTAGGTATTTACAGACTGGATTCCATAGGTCGTAAGTACAACATGCAGTGGTGACTCGATCCCCTTGAACCCTTTTGAACTCGTGTCCACAACCATATGATTCAAATGCCTGGATTAACAGGCTACAGGCATGTACTTGAAATCGTTCATTCGATCATCTTAGCTTAGAGTGGTCCACTTTTGGACTTGAGTTTTACATACCTTTCTATTCTGTGACTTTACCTAATCCTTGCCAATTTGGTTGTTAGACTTTCCCATTTTGATGCTTTTCAAAGGCTAGGGACAATATACTTGATCGATAGCACTACTTAAATGCTTAATAAGATTTTCTTTTCTCTAAATTGACTTTTGCAATTTTGGTCTTAATTTTGTTTTTACTGCTCTTCCGCTAAACCGAGAGTCTTGTACAGACTCTGCCCGAAATTAATTCCTTTTATATTTTCGATGTCATAGACGTGTTCAATATCTCTATGTTCATCAGACAATACACTCCAAGCTTTAATCTCCATACAGTTATAGTGTTCTGTTATTTTAATTGACTTGCGATCTTCCGGTCCAATCCGAATGGTTTGATAGTGGGAAACAATAAACTTAACGGTGGTCTGTAATTGAAGTTCAAGGTCCGTGAAATGTACGCCAGCTGTAACGTTTACATAATACGTTACGTTTTCTGTTTTGAGTCACTTTCATCCGTTTAGTTGAGTGTTAAGATTGTAACGGTGTATTTTCTGCGTATTTAAAGTCACAGGTGACAAAAAACCGACGTTTGTATGGATTTTGTTCAATCTGCAAAGGGACATCTAAATCTGGATATTTACAGAATATTAGTGGGCGTCGACGGATTAATTAGAGTTTGGGTCAGCTCTTCCGAACCCAATAAATTTTTCTGCAGGCAGGGTTAAATTGATGTCCCATAAATTTAATTAGATACCAGAGTACGGTCAAGCCTAAAGAGAAGAGTTCTATTAGATCTGTTTATCCAAGTCAAAAATTATTCTATTATTTACTTAATTTCTAACCGTTGTGTGATGATCAGAACCTGAATCTGTTGATTTCTTCATACTCCATAGTTTGTCGGTTTCTATAGTGCTCGTTTCTCATGCCTTTACATCACAAATCAATTCAGCTCACAAATTAAAGACACCGTTATTACGTATTCAGCTTATATACATCATCTCTCATAATCTACGATTCGCTGCTGCATTGCACTACGTTTGCTTCAATTTCAATTTTGACAGCTTACATATTGCGTGCACCTGTGATGCAGCTTCAAAGATTAAGATATGTTTAGATACGTATTAACTCCTGCAAGATTAGTTTCCTATTGGGTCAAAGACATTTGTGTTTCTTATCCTGATGGGATTTTAAGAGAAAAGCTTCAACTACATTTTGGAAAGATGCCAAGTTCCATCAACTTTAATATCTGTTATACCACTAAAAGCTGACTTAGGCTATATAGTAAGACACATTTGATGTCTGTTTCTTTTATTCCCATATTATCATAAATCATGAGAATTTACATGAATAATCATAATTTCTGAATTGTTTCCTAGCTTACAGCTTGTTGGTAAAAGGCCAATAATTTCTAAGATTATTGTCTTTATATTCTAATTAGTCGCACAGTTCCTAGGGATTCCACGGCGTGCTACAAAGCAGGCCTCCGCGGTTGATGTTAAGATAACATTCTCAGTTAAATAATGAATGAACAATAGATTCTCACATTTTAATAAGCCAATCCTTTTCTGGCGTATATACTCTAGGGAAATCCGACTTCAGCTAACGAATGCAATCATAATTTTTGAATGTGCTCTGTAAGTGGTTTACTTTGATTAATAGAACGTTGCTAAATGATGAATGAAAGCTTTACTAATATATATTAACCTACTGAGTTTTAAGTTTTAATAACTAACACCGAAAAGCGTTATAGTTTCAATTTCTTTTGAATAGGCACGTTCCATTGATGTGAAAAAGGGTCCCATTCATATATCACGTCTGGCCAAAGAGGCCGTATTCTGTGGCCGATCCTCACACAGGTACTACAACATTTACCATCTTAACTCTTAAGCAACACCCATTATTTTACCATGCTCATCAATATATTAAGTAATCCAAAGATGCACTCCCAACATGCCATCGAATTAAAAATTATGCCCTGCACATTGAGAAATTCAGTGCGTCGAACCGGAACTTTATGTTACGAAACTATGTTTATACCGTGTAATGATGCATTTATAAATTGATGAGCCGGCCTTTCTCGATCGTCGAATTAAAATGAGTGATGTTTCGAATGATAACAATGACATATTTATGGACGGTCTTCTGTGGAAATACGAACGAGAGTTTCCCATTGCGTGAATGCCGAATACTGATGGCACTTTGTTTTAAATTCTTTTCTGTTGCACCATACTGGGTCAGTAATAAAATATCAAGGATCTAACCTCTGTGTGAGGAGTATCGAAATTTGCAATACCTTCAAAAGATGTAGTGTTATAAGTAAAGTAAGATCAATTTCCTCATCAACAAACTCTAACAAATTATTATCAACTTTACAACATCTTGTCCGTTGGAGATACTTTCAAAGCCGCTAAACTTCGTCTCACGAACATTGTTCCATCCAGAAACTTTATAAAACTTTACTGAACCAATATTTATTACCATAGCACTTATTTGTTCAACTTTTTTTGATTGGGAAAGCCTATTGTAGCCTCGGGTGTCGTCGGTTACCAGGGAACCTGTTTTAAAATCTCTGTTGTAGATAATATATAATGAAATTGTGAGTTTCGAAAGAGTTTGCTGCCTAGATACGCTCCCGATCCTTTGTGTGGGAACCAATCGTAACTAGTGAGGGATTTCTTAAATCGGATTCATCCGAGGAAGTATTTTTCGTACTAGTGGTTTCGTCTTGTAGATGGTCTATTCCTTCTCTGCGATTTCCTCTCTAGAAGTTAGTCTTGTCTTAGTCTGAAACTTGTTCTTAAGCTGTAGATACTGTTGATACTGCGTCTTATGGACACAGTTTGGTACTAAATTGATTCCCTTCGTTTGTTCTTTATTATTTTGCTAATTAGTGGTCGGTGTGTTAACTACTTCAATGTTTTTAATGTAGTACAAGGTTAAGTTATTTATCTCAAGCTTTTATCTTGCATCAAAATTATCTTCATCAAAATTAGCATCGTTATCTTGATTCCATAATCATCTTAAACTATCCTGTCTTCTTATAAAAGCACAGTCATTAAAATAAAACATTTACCATGTTTCCACATTCAATTAATTCTCATTCAAAACGGTTGTTTAATTAATAAATGTTCAATCATTAATTACCTCAGCTGTTTACCTAATAGTCGATGATATGACTGTGTTAATTATTTGATTACTTCAATTATTTTCATTTGACTCTTCATTACTTTGAACATTAGTCGGTAAGTAACTGCCCATCACTAGTACTTAATAGTCAAGCGGCCTGTGGTCTTCACTGTGTAACTCTTTTATTTTCGAGTAACTTGATGTAACGAGCTTCTATCGTGGGAAACTCGATGATAGGTGCAAATTTCTACCAGCGCAAATCGTACTGATGCTAGATAAGAAAAAAAAGTGCAGTTTAACCATCCTAAATGGTGCTCGCTCTTTGTTTCTTCAAGATCCAAATCACCGTACAGAATACGTTTCATTTCCTTTTACGTAACAATATCTTTTATTTATTCTCTTTTATAATGCATGCAAATTCGGAGCTATCGATTTTGTGAATCAAATGTAATGAGAGTCATTGTGGTTGTTTAAACTGTTCTGTGTCTGTGAGAAAAGTTTTGGTAACAGGTTTTGTATTGTGTTGTATAGACAGATAAGTATTGTCATTGCTTTCGCGAAGTTTGAACATACAGTCGGCAACTTTAATATTTGACTCATCGGCGGCCTTTTGTGGAGTTTAATTTCCCTACATAGCTGTTTATGAAATGTTATTAGATGCCAAATGACTAATTACTTAAACTCCTTTTTTTAACTTATCTAAGTGGTTGTCCCTTAGGAATCTAAACTTCATGAGATATGAGACAGCCGTTGGAAAAATATCTGCCTTAAAATTAGTCTCAGCCAGTTCAAAGTTTTACGTACACGCCTTCAGCTGTCAGTCGTGGCGTCATTCACTTTGCATATCCAAAATTTGACACAACCCAGTGGGCGCCGGTTTGTGACCGTTTTATGGTTTTGCTTCCTTTATCGTCCTGTTCTATTGTCCAAAGATAAAATCTAAGCGACAAAAGATTTTATATTTACCAAATACGTGGCGCTTGTAAACGTCCGCTATTATAGGGGGCTCTAATTGTTCCGGTAAATGGTTAAACTAAATGGTAGAGGTTATAATAGAATTGAGTGTTTGGAATAGGCTATAAATACGTTTTCGTCTATAGAATTTCCTTTCCTTTGTTACGTGTTAGTGATCTAGCTTTAATGCTATGCTTGCTCAATGTCTATGTTTGCCCATTCCACATGTTGTTATGGTGATCCATACACTTTAATCCAATTTAATGGTAGCTGTAAAATTTTCATAGCTTGTCTATATATACTCCATTTATTATACCAATAAAGTTACTTCACTATTATATGTCTTCTATAGCTGTTCTAAAAGCTCGTATTGATTGCTACAGTTTAGGAGTATTTTTATTTCTTCTGATAAAAGATTGATTGACAGTTTGTTCTCACAAAAACTTAGGCTGGCAAAGAGTTGGGTCTTTAACTTGATTCAGTGACTTCTACCACGGTTCATCGGGTCCAAGCAAACAATTAGACACGCCAACTATATTTACGTTTTTTGCGGAAAAATATATAGTAGTCATCATCATGGCTTGCTTTTATTTCTGTTTTTTTTTACTGCTTGCATGACCGACTCTCGTATCGACCGAAAGGCTGGTGTCATTCTTCGCTATTCCTATAGATCCACTGGCTGGTGCAAAGGATATCCCGTCTCGTTTTATAAATGTTTTAAGATTAATATATAAAGTATATATCAGGCGGATATTTGAGAAGTATAAAATTATAATTGAGTTCTGTAGAAATTTGAGAAAACTTGGCTAAATGACCATGTAAAAATAAAAGTCAACAATTTAACGATGAAAGAAGTTAGCCGTAGGTATCTATATGCAATGGAGAAAATAAGTCCGTTAATAAAAGTACAAAAGCCATTTTAGGGTAGACCGTTTCTCAAGCGTTAAGAGACGAGACGACACGAAACATAATATTAATTTTATAACGACTAATGTGGTCGTACATTTCATAAAACGTGCAACAACGCAGAAAGTCCATGTAATAACAACATTTATATTATTTATCTAGTTTATTTCCGTCGCGTGTGATACTTATATCATTATCGCGATTGATTTTCACGTTGCTTTTATCTTCGAACGTCATCACTCTCAGATTTATACAATCCTTTTCAATAGACTGTCTGACATGTTTTTATCGATGAGTTTAAGCTGTACGATATGGAGATACTTTTAAATTAATGAAAAATACCAAAGTTTTAAAAATAAACTTTCTGGAATTTACATCCGGTGGTGAAATCCGGTGGCAACGAATTTACTACGTTTTTATAGAAGATACTGACAGATGTGGACAGGAAATTTGTATCAAATAATGTAGTCGTTATTTTAAAATAAGAACCACTCAAAATGTAGGTACTCACTGCTCAGATATTTTTTATCTTTAACACAAGGACGTACATAAAAGTTGGCCTTAGATATAAACAAAGTGTAACCTCTTACACTTGAGACTGATAAACTTGGATAAGAAACCATTATCAAGGATATTTGCGAACACAGCAAATGAATGGAAAATGGGAAAACGAGTAATGACCTAATTTAAATTGATGGGAAACAGATGTTCGATTACTTGGTAAAACAATTTGATGGTAAGATTGTTAAAATTGTACATCAATTCTTAATTTATGATTAGAGGCCGCCACTAGGTTATCAATCAGAGTATCCGATTTGACAAGATTTTAATCGATGATACTACCGTTTACCATAATATGGTATCAAGGTTTCATTTGATCTGATTATCACAAAGATCATTTTAGTGGTCACTGATTCTTTAATCAGATAGGCATATTACGTCTTCACGCTGTCTCCAAACGACAAAATGCAATGCTCTATCCAAAGGAAATAAGAATAAACAATCTTGCCAAATCTGTCAATTAAGTAAACAATGCATGCAAATATAATAGAAACACCCAAACTAAATGTGTCGCAATATCGACGTACGCGCACCGTTTCAAATCCAAGGCCGCAGTGAGCTGTCAAACGTCATTGAATTATGATGTATGTATACATGTCAAGGACAAATGATTGTATGCACCACCTACGAGAATGTGCATGCATACATTACGGTGAAGCTGGGCTCGAAGGAAAGTAAGAGAGTATGAGTCATCCTAAAGTCTGATGATATAGGGACAAGGATTTGTGCATCCGGTTGTCCGATTCACAGCACGAAAACCTCTAGGAGATAACGATATCGTGCTTGTAAGTATTCTTGTTTCAGCACTATCCCACATACTCGTAGTTAGTTTTAATACGTACTAAAGTCAGTTTCGTCATCTACATACAAAAGTACAATGAAAGTGACTCCTCGCTCCAAATTCTCCCCAAACAATAAACTCAGACGCAACATTTTTATCCTGTCACATGTTACTCAACCAAACAAGCCATATTACGAGTTCAACAACACACCTAATCACGACAATAAGGCTGACAATGCAAATTGTGTCTAATAATAGCGCCTAATCGCAGACACATGATTCAAACAGTCACAATAGGTCCTTTCTCCTAACTAGAGCGTAGGTGTACCAACGGCCTTGGGGACCACACTCAGTGGGCGGGTGGTTGACATTTTGATATGTTGCATACTTGCGAACATATTGTGATGGCCCATCGGGGTACATTAGACACGCTGTCAGCATTTCCCGGGTTATAGCTACAGCCCGCCTACAGGGCAGATAATGGAATGTAATTTTTCTTATTGCCTAATCTTTTGTTGCTGATTCTTTAAGCTGATCGTCTTCGCAATGGGTCTGTCTAACGGTTACGTGTTTTCAGTAATAGGGTTGTTTAACTTACGCAACTAGATCGGAGCAAACTTTTGTGTGACGATGTTTGACCTAATTATTCGATCGGTTCGTTCCTCGATGATATGGCACGTTTTGTACTTGTTGTCTTCTGTTCTTCACTTCATAAATGAAGCATTTGTGAATATCAGAATCAACACGACATTTAAAAATGTTTAGGGCATAAGGTTTATTTTTACTTATTGTAGCTGCAGTCAGGTCAGCCTTGCAGAACTGCAGTCATGCAAATTAGTGGCACGTGAAGGCAATTAAATAACCATTTCCTGCTACTTAACTTACGAATAACTTTTTCTATCGTTTTTCTTCGCGTGAAATTTCGTTTTACTTCGAAACATTTGGAGTGAAGCCAGCACAGTTCCACGGTTAATCTTACTACTCGACTCTTGTCCTTGGCTTAATTCCACGGTACGTATTCGGTTCTCGTTTCCTAAATTACCTTATTGAAAAATGCGGGGTTGCTGTTTGCATATTCTGAAAATCGATTTTAGTTAATTAGGTATTTCGCAAGGTTCCCAAGCTTAGGTATTCTAGAAATATTGGCTCTTGTCTAGAATAATAACCAAAGTGTACACCAAAATTCTGACACGATTTTCGCATCCACTTTTGCACACATTCTTTAAATTTAAACGCTTGGAAAATTTCTTCGGCCTATATCAAAAATCGATTCATATGAAAGTCTTGTTTTTGTCCGGCCTACACAAAAAACCCCATATTTTCCGTTTATCATAAGCACTTTAAGATTTGTGAATAAATGCCTATTTCTAAATCCAAAGGGACAGTTTACACGTGATTGAGATAGTCATAAATAAATTGTACATGATAATCCGTTGTATCACGCTGTGTGATAATGACTTCCGTCCTCCTCAGATTAATCGCCATCATTAGTTACATTTTACTTAATTTTCGTTTTCCGTGCGTCTTCATTATGAAAATTATAATACTTTTTTAAATTTATCTTCGTTTTCCCATTCTCGTAATTTTCTGTCATTAATATCTAAATTATAAATCGCATCTAATTTGCGTCGGTGAGTTTTCTTTTTTTCAAGTAGTAAGTAACAACGGTTAAAGATAGGCCAATTGCTTAGAGGATATTGTAGCAATTTTTCAAGTTTCTCATTACCTACCGAAATTGATGGTCTCTCAAAGCGTTTACAAAGATCAATAACACTGGTGTACGTGACCGCGGCGCTTTGGTAACCGAACACAACGAAGCGTAAGACCGAGCGGCAACCAACGACGGATGGTAATGGTAAGGTAACAGAATACTTACTATAACCGGGAGGACGGAGGAAAATGCGAATTTCTGAAGAATCTGACTCATTCATGAATATATCGAATCGTGATCTTTGGTATTTAGAATGCTTAGGCCGCTTAAACAAGAAAAAAAGTAATAAAAGCAGACTGTGGGTCTTTTTTTCCTTCTTTGGATTTCGATGCAGCTCGCGTACTGACCTAATGCTGAGAATTCAATCTGGGGGCGAATATTAGGCGAAAAGTGACGTGCCATGCGGTTTTGTATAATGTGTGCACTAACTGTAAACTGTCACCTGCTCTGACAATGATTATAGTGGGGCCCTAGGTATAACTTGTTGTCCCACATTATGCAGTAAGACATCATTACATTTTGATCTATGAGACCTGGGCGCAATTACATAAGTAAGACAACACAAGTCGTGTCGTATGAAACTAAAACGAATTTTACCAACACTATCCACTGCATTGGCGTTGGCAACCGTTTAGCAACACAATCCCGTAAAGTATCCAGAAACGATACAACTGATGAAGACTCTTAACGACCGTCAATTTTATTTTCCCCCAATACCACTAAAACACGTTCGAAGACTAGACAGAAAAATATAAACAAAGCAGAATACAAGAAGCAGTCACATAGATCTTTGATGTACACGATTGGCGGTGGCGGCGTCACAAGAAATCGAACACAACGAAGCGTACAACCGCTGGAGTCGACGGGTTAGTAATGTGATACGAGAAACCGCAAGGACGGGACGGCGGAAAATGCGCATCTCTCAAGCATTATAATTTAATAAAAATAGACAATACTAAGGCGGTATATTTGCTATTCGCAGTCAGGTTTAACACGTTTACAGAATGCTTTGAACCTCCAGTTCGAAATATAATTTTCATCACCTTAGCTTCTATCTATAATAATATCCATTTAATTATAATAATAGTCGGTGTATCAATTTGTACTCTTCATTATCGAGTCCCAATTTTTACATCTTCTCCTACGTCACTTTCACCTTCTCTATTATTTCATAAACATTTACTTCTAAAAATATATTCATTACACTATGAAATTGTTTGGACTCCTGTCACCCTGAGCTCAGTCCAAAAAACAAATAACAATACCACACTGCATTAATACTTCGGAGATCATTAATCATTAGAAATATAAACATGTCCGACCTGACGTTGTTTAATTTATCAACACTTAATTACTTACCACAACTTGCGATAAGCTTCACCTTTTTCCAGTAACATCTTCTTTGGTGTCGCAAAAAATACAATAACAATAGGCTCTTCGAAATTTCCAATCAAATGATTCTGCGAAAATTATTCGCTATGTCATTCATTAAAATGTCAATGTCAAAAGCCAACGTCTGGTCAACTGGAGATAAACGTGTACCTGTACATAACAAACTATATCTGCGGTTTGAGTAAGATGCGATGACATTTGATCAGAATGGGGTTTGTCTCTTAATTGATGCAGCAAATTCAACCAATTTTCCACTTAATCTTCAAATACCAACACCAGAGTTATCGGCTAATGTTGCTTGCGGTCAGAAATAGTAATATCTACTTTGTATTGTCTTGAGCATCCTTTAAAATACTCTTTGAACAAAGTGAACGTTTTCTTAAAACCCTTCCGTTCATTTGAGCTGTTTACTTTATTTTATAGTATATTAGTAAAATATGACCTGCAGGTTTAGCACAAGAACCGTTGAGAAGCGGTTTTCGACGGAAGAGTAGACAAAAATAACGTTTATGTATCGACAGTTGACAGTTTTTCTACCGAGAAGGGTAGATAACCGATTTATATTCTACAGTAGAGAAGAAATAGAAAGCATGAAGCTTTCTATTTCTTCTCTACTGCGCCTACAGATGTATGAACGTAAACGAAGCAAAAGAAGTATGTAAGGATCGGAGCAAGTGGCGTTCCATAGTTTCTGGGAAGAGAAGAAGTTCATGGGAAGAAGAAGGCGTGACTTTATGTGTGTGTATGTAGTAAATAATATTCGCCTTGTTTAAACAAATTGTCGTTGATTTGCTACTTAAGGCCTTGAAGGGTTAGCACTGAACATTCCAGTCAGCTTTGTGTTGTATAACGTTTTCGTAACTCTGTTATCTAATTTGCACCTTGCAGTCACTGTTTCAGATGGTGGATATCTTTTAGCGATAAAAATATAATGAATGATAAAGCGACGCTGGTGTTTACAAAATAATGACGTTCTTGTCGTGTCGTTAGGTGTGTTGTATACTTTTTCCTCTTTCAGTGTTTGTTTAGCTTCAACGTCTCCGTTTACATCTTTGTTTTCTTTTCCGCGTTTAGTGATGATTAAGGCTAATTTTATCATGTCAGTTATAGTCCTTTCTCTTTTTAACATCCTTATCTCGGTTTAGGTTATTTTGTTTTTTTTTGCGACCAACGTCCGCTTTAGCTGTTCTGTTAACGAACTTAAGTGATTTCGATTTGTTAAACGGATAATTGTCAATTCCAAGATCACTCAGTTATCCAGTAGTTTAACGATCGTCTGAGTATTTACTAAGTGACACATCTCCAACATAATTTCTCTCTAAGGTCATATCAATATATCTGGACTTTTCTACTGTTTCATGGGCTGTTGAGTCATTGATAAACAGCTGACCATTCTTCCGTAAAAATTCAAGTTCAATATTCAAAATCAATGTCACGTGGATCGTTTATTTTTTTTCCATCCGGCGTCCGGCGACCGTTACGTCATTGAAGCCGCGAAGGTAATCCGACGGACAGCCACCCGTGTCGCCCGCCCGACTTGTTCCCTCTTGCGTAACATTTACTTTACTCCCCTACAACTCTGCAACTAAATAGGTTCATTAAAATTAAAAGGGTACCAAATACTAGGGACCACTGTTACGTCTGCAGCGGCTATTTCTAACAATTCTCAGTTCATTACGGTACTATTGACAAGTCTTTAAGTTATCTTTTTCTTTTATCTGAGAAATTCTCTCTTTATAAAGAACCATCGGAGTGTTAATCAATGTTCTGTTATCTACTTTATCTGTGACCAGGTAGCGTTCATATCAGTTGCCGGGCGGCTTTTTGTCTTGTCAGAAATCGACCGTGAAAATTGATGGTGTCATGTTTTAAGACATAGAATAGTAAAAAGGTCTATGTCATTCGAGGTATTTGATGCTATAAAATATCAATAGATAAAAGTGGTCGCCACTTTGATTGATCGACGTTCTGATTTGATAGGTTTTTACTAGGGATTGACGCAAAATGTTTTTGTTACATATTTCGCAGTAGTTGGTTTACATAATGCGAAGAATAAATAAACTGGCTTATTTTTAATTTTAAATGAATGTGAAATTCGTCAGGATTGACGTGTTATTGACGTCAGCCTAGGTCCTCAAATGTGCAAATGAGTCCTGTTGTGATCAGCACAATGAGTATCAAACACTCTTCACCAAATATACATAATTTTGTCGCTAAACTTGACACCCATAGGATCGTATACTCATCTGGAACAGCAGTTGAATATTAATTTACCTGTCATTAACGTCAAAATTTCAACGCCCGAATGTGTCCAAAACGGCATAAAAAATTTAGGTAAAATTTCTCTTTCGGACCAACTTACAGGTTTAAATAATAACTAATTTACGACCAGCACCAACAATTATCAGCAGAAATAATTCTCGTTCCACTTGTCTTACTTTCTTCGCATCGAGTAACGGTGCTTGAGCTTTGTCTCAAGCTTCAAGGCTGAGGTGGCCCTTACCACGACATCACAGAAAGTGCAGAAGAGCTATCAATCAAAACCGAAGATAGGTCGAAGAAAGCAGTCTGTATCCACTTGTATATTTTAAGTCTCATTCGTGATATAGAAGAAACGGTGATTCTTTTTTCAATTAGAGATGTTTCTTCAGCATTTAACGCCAGCTTCCTTCTTAACGTGGTCCCAAACACTTTGGTCTTTGCGATATTTCTATGTCTGAACTTATTTTTTTAAGTACATCTTGCGAATGGAGTAGACTTTCTGTTTCTTCTAATGTAGCTGACTGGCTGGTAACAAACTGTAACGGTTTGATTCGTTTGTAGATGAGTTTTTAATTCTTCAGTCACTGTTTGAGCTTTAGTAGTGTTATGGTTGGTGATTCGGTTCAGATTTCATGTTTTATGCAAGATGCCAAGGTTAGTAAGAAAGCAGCAGAATTCTATGTCTATGCAAAATGAGTAGTCATTATTTCAAGCAGTATAAATTAAGAATCATGCTAATTCAAGTCATAAATATTCTGGACGAAATACATTTTAAAGAGTAAAGATATCAAAGTAAAAAAAATATCATAACATTTATTAAGACATCATATAAACAGGCGCCCACATTAGTCATCATTATCAACACTACGATTCTCATCGGGCATTCTCTTTTACCTCGTCTCTATAAAGCTGTCAAATAATTGAGTCCATCTGATGACAGGTGGTAATTATAAAACACCCGTTGCTTTATAATATTCGTCTTTTTTCAATGTCAATGTTGGTTTTACCGCTTCGTGACAGCTGTTCGCGTGCTAAGACATTCTTGTTTCGATCTGTTTAGTTTACTTCGTTCAAGTTAAAGCAACTAGACTCAGCCTGTTTTAGAAATAGACTTCTTGGTCCGAGATCAAGATGTCTGTTAAATGTTTATCATTGATATTCTCGTTTCACATAATGCATAACACCTTTCACTACGTTTTATATTGTCATACCTATAACATTGAAATTGATTCTGCTAACATTTTACGTCTTCACCTACTTTGCGAAACTTTCGTGCGGATGACCGAAACGAAAAGGTAATTTCACTTATTACTTATAATACATTTTCACTTCAATTTAAATAACTAACCTAACATTATCTCTCTAATTACGATATTTTGTTAGCCGCCCACATATCGACGTTTTACCAATAAGGCTCTCACGTTTTCATCGTGAAACCTCCACTTGACACTGTTCGCGACAGTCGGACGTTAATCTACTAAATTCAAAAGTACTTCTTTCGGTTCGACTGTATCGTTGGTAATAATGTTTTCAAATTAGCCGTTTCATACTGCAGATTTATCGAACGGCTCGCGTGAGGTTCGACAGAAATGTTGTCCAGTTCTGTCTCCGCTGGTGTCCTAAATACCAATTATGAGGTAAAATTTATAGCGTCGACTGCAGCTCGATTGTCATATATCACGAAGGTGCTGCGTTGGATTTTACTTTTGTAATTATCCGTCGCGTGTTCTGATTTTTTTGGAGTTCCCATTTCTAGTGAACCTACACGATATTCTTTTTGTATAGGCATAATTTTGCTTCAAATTTGTGTTAAATGACTCTTTGTGAAATAAATTAATTTTGTGCTAGATCGTTAATTTAAAGTTTTGACATTTACTAATGTTTCCATTAGTATATGCCAAGCTTACTGTACTGTATACCACAAAACCCCATGGGTCTGGTAACAATCAAATTACTGCTAATAGCTTTAATACTTTATGTCGCTGTTCTGGGATAGGCTGCTGTCAAGGTCTAGCGGTTAACGACCTTATTTATTAGCATTGTATTTATTACTCTCTCTCTTGTTTACTTGATTGGGAGGAAGTAGAATTCTCATTTATTGTCGCTTCACTCCTTTGTGGACAATTACGACTACTGGTCATAAGATCTTCAATAAGATTCTTGAGCCTTTTTAACATAAGTAGTATCGTTCACATTTAACACTGCCGCACTGAAATAATGTTTCAAAATAACAGTTAGCAGCATAATCAACACCTGTGACATATTATGATATATCGTCGTCATTTCCATGCTGCAAAAGAACGATATTATAGTTCCTGACCCTTTCTGGATCAGAAGCGTGACGATAGAGTATACATTTATCATAATTTTCTCATCCCTTGCTTATAAGTACACATCTAGTACTCTTTTTCTTCACCTCAACACACTAACCACATTCATCATTTTCCCTTTCTGACTGATTCCGCGAACCCCACCATTAAATGGTTTAATGTAAGTAGAGTAACCCCATGGTACCACGGTGTCCCGTGGTGCGTGACGCCCATGTCCTGCGAATGTTCCCATGGGACGCAGGTGCCATTGTTATAAACTTCTTTTGAATTATTTATGGGATCATTGTTAGCCTTTTATGGTCAGATGATGTTGTAAATTACTTTTAGGAGGTTTCTCGAACAGGAACTTAAAGGCTTTTTATGTTTTTTCCTTTATTTTCTTGTAAAGTAGTTCAAGGATCAATGTAGATTAGGTGAGACTAAAAGCTTTGGCTTTGTTTTATGAAAAAATAATAAGATAGAAGGCACCGGAAGGATATTGGTTCCCACGGAAATTGTGTTTGTGTGCGCTTTCTGGTTGGTATGCCAACTGGAAGTGGGGGAAGCCGAAGGAAAGAGTAATACAGTTTCTAAACGATCAATATCAGGTAAATGTTTCTAACCTCAGTTTATTCATGGAATTTTCTGATGTTCATTCACTTCTACAATCTTTAGATTATCTCTAATCTTTTCCACGGTTTCGTATAATCTAACCGTTACTAATAGTTCCTCGTTTTCTATAATTGGTACTTAGTTGGAAACGAACGCTACTAAACATTGGAAATCAGCAAGACATTTAATTACATTCATTACTTTCAGCATCTTTACGATTCTCGTGTATACGCCAAGTTCGTGTTACCGTATCTACAGTTCTGTTTAGCCCAACAAATTAGCGAAATTACTCTCTTCGCAGATAAACTTTACGCTTTAAACCTACCAAGTTGGTTACAGCATCTATAGTTACAATAACAAACTAATAGTGAGCTCTATGATCTTGGATCTAAGGTAGGGTTTTCAGTGGTGTTAAGTTTGTTGTTCGTAGATGTAATTTTGTTTTGTTGTGTACACGTTTCACGGATTACCATCTGTTTACTTTCATGCTCTTGCAATTGTTAGTCCAGGTCATGTCATAGCATTGCGCGGAGATCAATACGGAGATCCAGTGAATGCTCAGGGCTGTTGGCGGTCATCAGTTAGCGTTCTTACTAATTGTACCCTGTATAATTACTTATGAATGACTGCGTTTCAGAATATGTGAGATCTTATACTCGGGAAGTTTTACTGCAGTACTATGCATTTTTGGTAAATGACAAATCTTTTAATGTCTTTGAGAAACAAAGGGAAATAATGTTTCTAAGTTCTTTGTTCTTATGAAATTACTTGCGAAATTAAAGAATAAAATATTTTCTTTTCCCTGTGTTTAGCTTCTACAAAGATTAATTGTAGTTCTTTGTAAGTTATTGAGCAATTTCAGATCCAGGATTATGAAAATAATCATAATAAAGCTACAGTAAAATTTCTTTATGATCATAATTATTCTGAACATTAGTTACTTAGTTATTTCTTTTCGTGTCCCGTTCTGGCTTTTGAACAGTTAGGAATATAAATGGATTATTGTTTATCAAATTGACGCTACGTCACTTTTTTGTATAATAGCCATTTTATGCCTACAACTGTTAAATGTGATTTGAATATTACGCGCAATAATTCAAGTTGGTTGTTAATTTGCTAAACTAAATGTATTAATTTACCTGACTTTACGTTAATACCTGGAAGCAGAGATACATTATGATTTTCTACGAAAGTACTATGCAGTTCTAATAAATAAATAAATTGAAATTTACTAACCATTGAAAACACTTTCATGACAACAATCCTAGATAATATAGCGTCAACATGATTTACTATGTATGCAGTGTGGTTAAACAACACAAAGTTATTCTAAGTTTTCTCAAGTAAATTAGATTTTCTAATTTCTTCACACTTAAGTGTTGGTGTAATTTCTCCATGTTTAAGTCTTTTCCCTTATTTGTTGCCTTCGTCTAATGTGGTTTTAGTTAAATGTTTCGTTATAGGGTAGGGTGTAGCTTCATCGTAGATTACCTCTACGTGTATGTCACTCTACGGAAAGATCGTAAAAATAGAAATAAAATAAATGGTCTCATTTTCAATACAATTTTAGATATAACTTTATCACTGTGTTTATAGTGACACTTAAATATACATGGCTACTAAAATATTTAAAAGTGTAATTTTGTGGATTGGGTTTTACGTTAGCAGAATTATTACCTCTAGCTAGATCCTTGATAATCTTTATTACGAACGGTAGAATTCTAAAAAAAATATCTGTGTCTTGATGAGCTAATGGTTATGCGTGGATCCATAAAATTAGTGGTGCCACTTGATAACCAGCGAATTTGATTTTCTTTAATAATGTTGACTCAATTTCACCTTAAACCCTTTGAAAAAGTACACTCACTACCATTGAAGAAAAGGCTAATTAAGTTCGCCTCTCATTCTTATTTGTGACACCCTTTCTATTTCAAGACATTCGCCAACTTATCAACCATTGTCTCCTTTTATTTCCATCACCGATTTCATCTTCTCGATAACCAGTCATTTACACCGCAGTATGAAAGCAGTGTTCATTGAGAGTGCCGCAAATGGCTAGTTGCTCCGTCTAGCGAATTACCAGCCATCTTTAACCATTCACGACCATTGTTACTAAGTACACTGCTTGGACTCTTTGGACTCATCTCGCCTTAAATTATGACCTTCGTTGAAAACCGTTCCGGTTTAATGGGTGAAATTTTTGCCTTCATAAGATTGATTGTGTTACTGTTACTTTCTTCTGT
Organism: Tiliacea aurago; assembly: GCA_948098905.1. NCBI lineage: Eukaryota > Metazoa > Arthropoda > Insecta > Lepidoptera > Noctuidae > Tiliacea > Tiliacea aurago. Next base: position 24,507,104 of record OX402581.1, on the reverse strand, counting down.
ATTGTCTTGCGTTCGGTTCTGTTTGAAGTACTGCAATGACAATCATTTTTGTAAAATAAGTACTCGATTTTCTCTTTAAAGTGAAAAGGAGGGTAATTAATGTTTTCGGGTGTGTTTGTTTCCTTTCACCCTATCTACTTCGTATAAAATATACACATACTAAAATGCTTGTGAAGATACACAGACGACAGCCTTAATTTAGCTAGGTCAAACATAACCACAGAATGGTTTCACGTTTTTTACTTAAATGTGTGCTTTTTCCTACTTTTAGCTCGAATTTCTGTCTGCTATTTTGTTTTGCTCTGAAACAGCGAACGTTGGGATCTAATCTAGCGTACAGTAAATCCGATATAACAGTTCTCTCATCGAGTTGCGTGTACGAAACAGTTTGTATTTCAACTAATGGTTGTCAAGCACGGAAGCGGCCGATCGTGGACCTTTAACCTCTTGGCAAATTATTGGTATAAATAATAAAATTACGACTTTCTAAACAGTTATTAAGATTCACTTAGCACGGTTTTGGACAATGTGATGTAAAGGTAGGTTAGTGGAGTCTCGTTGTTTGGTGTCGTGACGCGAACGCGCGCTTTTTTGCGCGTTCAATCTCACTTTCACGTCATGTCCTTATTAGTCGGATATTGTTCAAAATTTCGATTTCGTTCGGATGCCGCGGGCAGCCGGGTCCGATTATGTTCTAAAATCGGAACAGTTATAGTTTCTTTGTGCCTCGTTGCGGTTGAATGCTTGTAAACCTAGTCTTCTAACACGCGATGGTCGCGTTTTTCTTCTTCTTTTAGCTAGTGGAAGCCTGAGATTCTCTCCAGTGCATTAACCCTTTCTTAAGTAGATGCAGATTAGTTTGCGTTGCTAGATATTTTTCTTTTTTTATTCAGAACTAGCTGCTGCCCGCGGCTTCGCCCAACCTTCCTCTTGAATCACTCCTTCTATTAAAAAAACCGCATCAAAATCCGTTGCGGAGTTTTAAAGATCTAAGCATACATAGGTACAGACAGGAAGCGGGAAGCGACTTTGTTTTATACTATGTAGTGATGGGCGAATACCAAAACTATGTCAAGTCAAATAAAAACAAATAAGGAAGTTGGAATAAAAATAAGGTAGATGCAGAGATTAAGCGAGAGTTGTAAACTATCAAAATGTCGTCGTCACTAGAAACGAAGATGACAATGAATTGTATTATCTTTGCTAAAATAATAAGGAAACCGTCAACGTAACAATCTTGACCCTGACGACGTGCGATAATTTGCAAAGATTTTTATCTTTTCAGCATTGTATTATTATTTCGCAATATTGTAATAATTAATTTGACTGCACCCTCCTTTACATTTAGAATGAGAATGAATCTAGGTATATAGCCTTTTTTATTAATACAAGTTTTTGTTTATACAATATGTATGTTTAGGTTAAGGTATTTTTCTAGAGGTATTCCACTCAGAGCACTGATTTCAACAGCACTTGTCCGGACCGCACCTGAGCACTTCCACTAACCGCACTGAAACAAAATTTGAATAAGTGCGATTCGGTGGAACAGTTTATTAATTATGGGTCTGTGTCGCCTGAAATAAATTGTATAATAATAATATGCAATATGTCCCAGAATTAACGCACAGCCACATTCTATTCAATCATTACGAACAACTTTTACTATGGGACCAAACCTGAAATCACGAATAAAAAATCAGCTATTCCCTACATTTATGTTCGAATAACTCGTCAAAATGTAGGGAACAGCAGATTTTTTTTTCGTGAATTCAGGTTTGGTCCCATAGTAAAAGTTGTTCATAATGATGAGTACAATGGCCCCTTAAGAAGTTGTGCGTTAATTCTGGGACATGTTGTATAGGCTGCTATATGTAGGTACCTAGATTGGACGCACCTCGAGCATTCAGCACCTCTATAACTGTCCTTTCCTCTACCTTCTGCTCTTTATACACGAAACAAGAAGAACTAAGGCCAAGTTCAGATAAGCGTTTCCCGCTGTCCATTAATCGTAGCAAAGCAAAACGTATTTCCCAGATTTTAAGCGCACTGAATGTGTGCAAATTCTCATATTAACTTTGCCAAGCTTCCCGCTCCATTTATGACGTCGTAAAACTTAAGGAGACGGTCAAGTTGAAAGGCAAGTCGGCTTGCTCCTCTCTGCGGTGTAATCTCATGAACCATTAAGTTTTAGCGGCGATTTGCATCCCACGCATTTGTAAGAACACAGTATTTTGCGCACCTATTTTTACTTTCCCATGGAATGACAAGAATAGCATCTCGCTTTGTATGTAGTTGAGCCGTGTCTTTTTCTCCTTATACCTCGAAGGCGAAGTCGGGAATTGAAGTAGTTTAATTTCCCATCATCAGCTTTCAGCAGGCCATAACTGGACATCAGCGGCGGCTTTAGCCATTACGAGGCTCCGGGCTGCAGGTCTTTGCAAGAAACCCTTCTGTAAAGTATGTTAATTGAAAGTAGTAATTTCTGATGATTAATAAGAAATGAAATTAATAAACAAATAAATTAAGAGGTTTAAAATTTAAGTTAATATTTATTTTGACCCCAAACTTATTTTATTGTTTTAACTGCTGGACATAGGCCTCCTCCAAAGTGGGGGAGGGGTGGCCATAATCGCCACGCTTGGCAGGCGGGTTGGCGATCGCAGTATGGTGTTAAAATGCATAGAGAATGCTGCTGCCCATTCTCTAGTAAGTCCCTTAGTCGCCTTTTACGACGCCCACGGGAAGAAATAGGATTGTGCTATTCTTTACGTCCGGCACCACACGGATCTGAGTAATATTGTTGGCGCAGTCAGTTAAGCGATTGACTGCTGCGCTGCGTGTCGCGGGTTCGATTCCCGCACGGAACAAATATTTGTATGACCTACAAGTAGTTGTTCCGGGTCTGGCTGTTTGTGTATGTGAATTTAAATGTTTGTAAACGCACGTCGTTGCGTCGTGCTTTTACAAATGTTTGTAAAAGCACGTAAGATCGTCGCCATATCTAGCCTACCCTGACCAGTGACCATACTATTTTTCTATTTTGTTTTTTGTACGTTTTTCCTAAAAAGAAGGTGTACAGGCCCTAATCATCGGCGCCGCGTCGTCGGTCAGCCAGGAAGCGCCCGCGCACGATCACCCAGGGCGTTTGTTTTTCGTGACCCATTGTAGATCTTATTATTGCTTCACTAAATGAAATTACGTGCCGCTTAACCTTTAGTGTATCGAATGAACTTTTATAATCAGTTCGACCAGTGTTGCAAAAGTTTTGCTTATTGGAGGTGTAAGATGATGCTTTTTTATTTGAAAATTTTTTGATTAGGCGATTTTACATTAAGACAGGGCCATAAATCAATTTTACTTTGCACGTGCTTTGGTTGAGCATGATTAATCATTGAGCCTATCACTGTCATCAAATATGAATGCAAAATAGAGATGGCCTATACTCCGTTTGAAATAAGATTAGACATTTAAATAAACCTTTTTTACAGTCCGTTCAACCGATTTTGACTTCTATTGCGTTCATTGGTAGCATGACATATGGCAGCTTTAATAAACAGTTGGTATTGTAACTACGTTTTTGCTTTTAATGCCATCCTTATGCCTTTTTTTTTTTTGTTGGGTGGGAAATTATCAAATAACTTCTCCCGCGCTTCCGCCGCTCGGGTGCTTGCAGAAAACCTCCACGTATGCCATCCTTATGCCTAAGGAATAGAACTCAACATTGGTTGAACGGACTGTAAACAAGTTTATTTAAATGTCTAATCTTATTTCAAACGGAGTATAAGTGTCGTAAGGAATTCAGAACAAAGGATATCTTTCCTGCCTATTGTCACGTGTGTTTCATCATTGTAAACGTGCAAACCAAAAAGGACCAAGTCACGAAGAAAAGTTTCAGTAGCGCATGTTTAATTTTTAGTCTTTCTCTAAGTAGTAATCTGATATAGATAACATTACCTCAGAACTTGCTTTACTTTTATGGTAAACACGGAACCCTGATGAAACATGACTCTCGCACTTGACTATCTCTATCTATATCACTGAATTTAAAATGTGAATTACTCGTTTCACTAGCGGAACTCAGCGATATCGTGGAAATCGCAAGCGCATTTTCTTCAAGCGTCGTTTTAGCGGCTTTCCTAGAGATCGGGAGAAAGCATTTTGCCTTGCGGCCTATTTCTATCCATATCTCTGTCACATTACAAATTAACTTTCAAAGCTTCTGCTTCGACATGTGATCAGTCAGACGTTGATAACCACTCATTGACTGACGCTGAGAAAATGTGGAAAAAGTTGTTATACAGCCTAGTAGCTTGGTCTACTCATTTGTAAAAAAAAATCTAGAAGGGGGAAATCTATGAAGTTTCATAAAACTTAATCGTGAAAGCCGAGGTAAGAGTTTTAGCTGTAAGCTTTCGCCCTATATTTTACCTTGATAAATTATAACACACGATATCTAGATCCGGTACAAGATGAAATGTGGGGCACACAAATATTTCCTTCAATGTGGAGAATGAAATCGTTGCTACCTTCAATATTCGCTGTACGAGTCCCTACTTCATTTCCAACATTGACAAATGTGTTCATGTTTTCTCAAATATTTTCGTGTGACAGTGAGATAAGCGGACACTGACATCTGTTGATAATATCTGCATGTTTTGTACTGCACTGATGAAATCACATGTCTCTTTTTATCTTAACCATCTGTTGTTTTGTTTGGCCTTAGGATCTTCAGCAGAGCGATGGTAAATATTAGTTGGATGATTTACAGTATTTACTTAAACACTGATAGAAAATCTTGATTACCGAATTTAGAAGGTTGTACGAACTTCTGAACAATTATACACAACCAAAGCCAACCAACTAAATCGAGCTATTATTTAAAGCAAATTTGCTATTTCTTTAACAAAGTAAAAATTAAATAGAATGATAAATACGAAAGGTATAGTGAAGATATTTCTAGAACCAACATGATGCAACCTTATATCGATAAAGAAAGTCATAAGAAATGAGATTAGTATTTTGCAAGACAGCAAATAAGTACTCCAAAGCATTGCCGTCATCAAAATAGACTCAACAAGATTCTGAAGTGAAAGAATTACTTACATAAGTATGCTCAAGTACAAGTGCAGACACAGTAGTAAACACGGAGCAGTTATTAAATGATAGGAATCAGACGATATCTCGATAACTGGATAACTTTTACAGTTTTCAAGTAAACACTGTCGTGAATGATGGAAATAAAGTTTACGATCGATTGTTCTAAGATAATCAATCGTTATCTGATCGTTTCCACCATTTTGATGTTATAATCTAATTTGAAATTAGTAGTTGCGTTGTCAGTAGTTTTGAAACATATAATTTTATTATGGCTCCTAGTTTTATAGTACTTTACTACTTTATTATCATTATTGCTGTCATCAACCTGTCATTCTGCTTCTAGTGTTCCGAGCCCATTGTCTAGAGCACTTGTATGGACAATTGGACATACTCGTTGTGCACTTGCGATTCGTCATCCGTGAGAGGTATATGACTAGTTTTGGGTTCCATTTCGAGTGACTCGGCTGTGGGATGATTATGCGTCATTAGGGAACTGAGGTTTCTTTTATCTCCTATTTTGAAACCCATTAAAAGATATGAAACTACTTTTTCGTCAACAGACTACGCGTGTAAAAAACTTACATGACTTACGTAACTTGGGTAATGGATGATTATCCCCTTCGTGACTTAATATTATTTCACATGAAAGCAAGTATTATTTAACGTTCAAGGTCGCTTGACTTGCCATTAGCACTTACAAAGGGAAGCCTATAAAGCTTGACGACAAAAAATGCCGTAATGATTACATTAGCGTCAGCAATGTTACCCCATGTAACAAAGGTTACTTCATATTTCACATAACAACAGTTTCCGGCACGCATAGTAGCCACACGAAACCGTTTATTATTTAAATCACCTTTTATTAATATAATACCCTTATTCTTAAACGTATTCCTGATTCAACAGTTTAATTAATTTATTGGAGCCTGATTTTGTTGCTTGTCCAAAAACTTTGTTCATTTCATTTCATTCCATCCAAAGAGAGAAATGTTCTGTAGCTTTGATGTGGCTGTTGAGAAATTGTCTGGATTTGCGTCATTAGAGGCCTTGCTGCCTCAATTAACATGTTGACAGTCGATGTCACCGAAGTGTTACTGATAGTTGAAAAAATCAATAAATCCCATTAATGCAGGGTCGTACCGACGGCCTTGAGCTGTGCTACTATCAGCCAAACAAACTGCTCTACTATACTTATCTTATCACCATCAACCGTGCATTCAGGTCAAGTGATGAAACGCCCTGCTTCGTTTGTGTGTCTCCTATACCGATTAATTTCAGATTTACGAACTCAAAACTCAAAGCATTTATTTCAAACTAGCTTATGCCCTTCGCTCGCGTTAATTTAGAATTAGACAATCAATTCGGGTTGTACTCTGCTTCTACTAATATAATTCAATCACGATTCGAAAGACACGTGGTGCCATCTATTATCCTAAGAACATTGTTGTAGTTTTCCTCGGGAACAGTACTTTTTTTTCGGGATGAAAGGTACCCTATGTCCGTTTCTGTACACCTGACAACGTATATACAAATTTTCAGGATGATTGGTTCAGTGGTTTAGGCGTGAAAAGGTAACAAACAAACTTACTTTCGCATTTATAATATTAGTTAGAATAAACCAATCACAGGTACTTTGGAATTTTCAAGACCTCAGTCAGTCAGTCAAAAAGATGAAGCTAGTTGCCCATTCCAAAGCGTAGTAGGTTCATATGGAGAAGAACGGGCAAGGACACACTTATTAATACTCTTTTAGGGATTATGTCTGTGTCATTGTTGACCCAAATAGTTTCGAAGAGAAATCTCTTTAAGAATGCTTGAGGCAGGTTAATTAAACTCGTGAATATTCATGTTCTTACTTTTAAGGGGTGAACGTAAAAGCTTTACTATCTAGACAGAATCTTAATCATTAAGTCTTGTAAACAATGTCGGTTTCCACACTTTCATATTCATGGAGACGGTTTCAGTTCTGAAGCTTCTGTAAAGAACTTAATTTCTGAAGTGAAATAGAGCTTAGTGCAGAGACCTACATAGACTGATAAACATAAAACAGTTGACATACTAGAATATTAACTAAGAAAATTCGTCGTCACAGATTTATCCAGACGGTGCCTAAATCTTAGCCCGTTATCGGCACTATTATGCAATGACATAACTGTAGAGTAATCACGAGTACTTCTGGGTAAGTTTCACGTGCCGATAATATTTCCTTAAAACAATGATGTGTTTGAATTCGCAACTTTGTTTTGGTAAACTCGCCTACGTCTCAGCTACGTTGCCTTCGTCTAGCCGAAACGGGACAAATGGTCTTGTCCAATTATTGTTTGGACTGCTAAAATGTTGTACAAAACATTTTGAATGTGGGTTTGTTTATTGAAATGTTCGTAATTTTGAGGTGTTTTTCGAATTACTTGACATTTTGCGCTTACCACTTGAAGATTTCGTACACTTCTTTGATGGTCGTTGTCATTGGATAATGGTGTAGTCTATTCATTTTAAATCATACATTCAATAAATATAAGATTGTTTGTATCAACTAAATATCAGCCAACATCTCAAATATTCTGTGGTATTTATTTGCGTTTGACTTTTAAGCGTGATATTTACTTTATTGGACGTGATAACTTTCAATTTCTCTCTTACGACTTCTGATTGAACATAATTACTTTGGCATTAGATCTTCTTTATCTTTACTCAGATCAAAATAGCTACTACCAAGACTAATTCGATAAAATCTTGATTGCGGTTTGCCATTAACATGTGAAAGAAATTGCTTGAATTCATTTACGGAAGCAATTTCAAAATGAAATAACATTCACGTATGAAAAAATTATGTAACTTTTTACTTTAGTTTGTAAATAAAAGTAATTATTAAGTAGCTTCCGTATTAGGTCTTCAGCGTAGAGCTTTCTCATTTCAGATCAATTTATGTATAGTTCTAACGACTTATATTATTCACTGGAAATATTTTATCTCTATTTAACTACTCGTTCTTATTTTGTTCTGTACTATGGCTACAGTGTACGTGTCTTCTACAATTTATAGTATTATGAAATTCATTCAATTCCTCGGTCCATTTAAAAATAATAACAGACATGAATTGACTGATATCATTTTATATGTAGTTAATGTCACACCAAGATATTGCAGCACTACAGCCAAATGCAAACATTAGTATGACTCTGAGAAATGATAACGTATCTCATAAACAAATGAAATGCATAAGACAACTGTTTGATTTAGAGCACCACAAGATAATGAACCACACGCCAACAGAGTATGAATTTTTTACATACAATATGCACAAAATTATGCCAATGATGTCACAAAAATATTTAGTGTTTGAATAACATAGTTTGAAGATCTGTACTCACGGCAATTCATTGTTTACCGTTCTCGATTTTAAGTGTGTACTTTAGGAAGTGACACAGAAACGGTTGTGAATAAAATTTTATAGATTCACAAGAGATCATCCGGAAATGTTGCTTGTAAGAATAGACCAGTTACAAACAAGAGAAAGGACTCCAGGTAGCGTAGTTTTAGTTTAGTTTCTAATGGAAAATGGATATATTTAATAATGAAAATCTGCATATAATGATCATATTTACGCTTTCTACCTCCAGGGAAGTAAAGCTTTGAGCCAGCTTTAAACCTAGGAAATTATATATCCAGAATATGTTTCGGACTACATTGTGTTGGTGTTAATGTTTAAACAGGGCAAAAGTGTTGACAAGCTCCTAATCTTTGAACCATGAACAGTTTCCTAACTAGATACCTGCACGTAGTAAGTGATATATAGCTGAATATATATTTTAATTGTGTATTAGAGACATTAAACAATGCAGACGCAAAAAACGAAGTTACCTATAAGTGAGATGTGTCAAGTCATCCTAATTACTTGTCAATCAGTGGATGTTTACATCGCTAATCAATTCACAAAAAAATACATGATGAATGTAACAGGAACTATGAACAAAGATACGCAAAGTTTTTGCCAGTAATTACAATTTAGTGAAGGATTAATATAAGGCAAGGTGTTCTAGAATTTGGACGAACAGTGGGCGAATATTGAAGCTTGGTAAATAAAAATCGGATTGTGAAACCAAAGCCTACTTTGTTAGACAAAGCAATGCCGTCGCATTCGCTAATATGTGGGCTGAAAGCCAACGATAACACTCATTCTCTGAATTGACTGGTTCATGATAAAATTTGATATGTGATATATGGGCGTTGCAGATTTGGTAAATGATGTCATTATCATATCAGCACTAACCGAAGCCAAAGTTGGAAACATCAGGGCCAGTATCCAGTAACGAATCGCGATTTAACGTTCAAATTGTTGGTTTATCACAATTTGTATTATTGAAAGGCTTAAAGCAAGAACGAGCGATTGTCACTTCAATAATTTGCTCAAGGAAGTGCAATGTCTTTATTTGATGAGCGTAGGCGAGTGTCATTACACTTCCTAATAACATTTACATAATATTGTCAACGAAGGTCAGTGTCTTGCTTGTTATCTACCTACACTATAACTATCATTATTACAACCCTCCTCAAGGTTATGTGTGTTTACTAATAAAGAATTACTTAAGTTCACTTCTTCTTTTGTTGAGACCTCTCATGAGTTAGCTCTCATTACATCTGCTAGAATAAAGAATTTAAAAAAATGTTTGTCTGGAACATCATTTACACCAGTCTAGTACCTAACTAGTGTGTATGGGAAAGGGTGCTTCTGCCACAGGCATATCATATAATTTAAATCTACTGCTGTAGTTAAGGACTGTGTTCTCCAATTATCTTTTTAAGATTCTCAAATATTTGGCTGCCTTCTAAAGCTAAACCGTCTACATTTCCAATAGCCATTGTTTCTTAAATTTCCTCTTAAGCTGTCTTATTCTTAAACGTCAATAGCAATTTGATATTGTACCTCTCTCAACAACCACAACCGATGAAAAAAACGTTAATTCAAAGTTAAACGTCCGCAAACTCATTACATTTTACGTGTAGCTATCCCCGTCTGTCGGTCTGTCGGTCCTCGTTGGAGCATAAATTGATTATATTCATCATTAGGAGCGTTCCGTACGTGATAGCTAGGCATCTTACGTGACACCATTTGGCTTTTTGCTTGCCGCCCTGTGTTTGACACTGGTTTTCAGATAAAATGAGAATTTGATACATGTAGGATTTTTTGGTTGCTTTTTGTTAAACGTAGTCGTCTCGGTTGGATAGTGTTGACGTAAATGATGTTCATTGTTAGTTATATAGTAAATTTAGAATGATGATCATCTTCAGAATGTTGTATTGTGATAATTAAAAAATTTATATCTCTTTCTTAGCAATTTTGATGCGATGCCAGGCGCTGCATTTCAAATGAATATATTGTTTTTGAATTAGAAGTAACCTGATCAACTTGAACAACCTGAATTTATTCAACCCGTTTGAATTCAACACCTGTGCGTATCCAACACCTTGTTTCAATTCTCAAGACTTATGTAAATTAAGCTTCAACTTGTTACAAAATTAGACACGATATAACGAGGCGTTGAACTACTCCTACAATTTGATGAAACGGTGATCTAAACGCGAATATTTTTTGCATAATCAAGGGAATCAGATCGTGGAACGAGGCCCATTCGGTAGAACCTCTTTAATCTTTGAGTCTCCACCACATATTTGTCGTCGCCACTTAAAGTGTACAGTTCGCAAATTGTCGATTCAGAGAATTGCGGCTATATTTAGTTCAAGTTTAAAGTTGTCCAACTGCATCGGCAAGTTGGTTATATAAAAGCGTAATGTGTTATAATGTTATGCCAGGATGGGTTTGTCACGAGCTCGTGGGGGTGAATGTACTGCGCAAATATGTTCGCTCCGTTAAAATAAATCTTTGTACGTTTCATTATTTTTCATTACTATATGCCCCGTTCGAGCTACGGTTATTGCAGACATTGTTTCTATTTCGCCAACAATTATTTTCCTATTAGTGAACCACCCAGGCAATACTTACTGCATGTAGACTATAATAGAAATGGCAAAAGTTGTAAATTTGCATTACAATTAGATCAGTAGTTTTCAAGATGATAGCACACAAACGGCCCAATGGAAAGATGATTGATTATAAACGTTATTGAAAATCTTTCTTCAACATAAGTAATATCAATACAGCATCACTTTGAAGTGTGAAAGAAGAATGTGATAGAATAGTAATAAACGTTTAAGTTATCTATAGGATAGCGGCGTCTTTATATTCATCAAAGTTAATCCAAAGATAACGGTCGAACTTAATGAACTCTGAAGTCATTATTATATTTAGATGAAGTGATAGGTGAATTGTAATGATGTTGTTCGCGTATGCGCAATTGCGCATGCGTGAACATGTGAAATATTTTATGATAGAGAGAAGTACCATAGTGCTTATATTTGGCATATTTTAGAGATTTAGTGAAAATGTTAAAGAGGCTGATGAGAGATCATCATCAGTATTTTGTACCGTTCTTTCTCTGAGCTGGCGGTTTAAGAAACAAAATTTTCCAAACCAAATTTGCTACTACTGCAAATATAAATGTAACATTCGGAAAGTCTAGTGCTCTTCCAGAGATGGCCCTAACAAAGCTTACACAGACAATTAATTTTGTAGATAACTACAAACGAGTAATCTTGCGCGTGTAAGCCAATTCATCCAGATTGGTTCTGAAATTAAGGGTACCTGTTGACGCTGCGAAGAGTATTTACGTAACTAACGGTCTAAAGATTGCCATCTTACCTTCAAGTTGTATGGAAAAGTATTTCAAGTTGCTACCGTTCGGAATTCTGCCCGTCATTGTAAGGGAAACGGCTCTATACAGACTTCGGAGCTTTCTGTGAACCAGTTCTCATAACCCAGATGTATTAGCGGTATAGTATCGATGTTTTTAAAGCCCAGATACTGGTTTGTTCCCAAGGAATCCGCCATCCCGTAGTGGTATTGTAAAATGTGATTAGGTGTTTTGTCAAATGGATCTTACGACACTGCGATCTGATTGGAATGAGTCGTGGTAATGGCGAAATAAACGATAATATTTCATATTAATGTTTACATTCATTGGATAGTTATTCAGCTGGTTTATACAGCGTGTTACGGAAAGGGTATATCCATACAAATAGGGTGAAGAGTGCATCTGGTTCAGAAGCTCTGTACATAATTTCAGCTCAAAAAGAATAACTTTGAAAATGTTTGTTTGTTTTTTTTATTTCTTAAAATGACCTTTTAATGACCCTCGTAGTGCGGTGACAGCACTACGAGGGTCATTATCTATTATTTTTGTCTGGGGGCCTAGTACACACACATACCTGCCACACTCTGCGACACGGTGCCGCACTGATACGCGGCGGCACGGGCGGCACGACTGGCGGCGGGATCAAACGAATGGATTAAAGTCTTCTACAGACCGGCGCGACACGCGACGCGACACAAAGGCCCCGCGTGTCACGCGACGAGCGGTGCCTTGGTGTCGCGTCGGTCTGTAGAAGCCTTAAAACGTGTACCGATCAGCTGACTTGGTCTAGTGATGTGTAGAATTCAATTGGAAACATTTGATTTTTATTAGTTAAATGTTTCTTAAATTTATAATTATGTAGGTATTATTAAAAGAATTTTGCCATGTAGCATGTAGTTCGTTATCACCAAAAGAATCCGTGCCTTTGATATGTTTATACCATTTCCGTAACACGCTGTATAATTAATGGCACAGTACTGGGCATTTAGGTAGGACTGGGTGCCTATAGTCTGTTCCAAAACTATCTCATAAAGTGAAAGCAAACCCTGTTGTCAAATGAAAAACATTTTTCAACCCGCGAAAATCAAATTTTCTTAATTTTTTTTAATTTGCAGGACAGTAACAGGTTGTATGTTGGTCTAAGTATGATTCGCGGCCGTAAAAAATATGGCTTTACAGAATTATTATCATTAAAATCAGCAATACAACCCTCTAAGTTCGTAGAATCCTATTGAATGACTATTTTATGAAACAATCTTTCAATAGGATTCTACGAAGAGAGTTAGTTGTATTGCTGATTCTAATCAACATACAACCTGTTACTGACCTGAAAATTGCAAAAAGCGTAAGAAAATTTGAATATAGCAGGCAACCTTAGCGCATCCCCCTTAAGGTGATTTAGAATTTCGGGTTTATTTATTCAAATAATCAAATGAACGCACTCAAACTGTAAGTGGCACTAGAAATTGGCGTCCACATGTACGTTTTCTGATCCATTTGTTTTTGAGTACATTTTCATTAAATACTTTAATAAGAATTAGTCCATACACTATAATGTCTTGAATAATTTTCACCCGTTACGAATTTAACTAAACGTTCGATGCGTGACCGGTCTCCATAAAATGAAAGGTCAATAGCATCAGTACTGGGTTCGGTGGAGTACCATGTTGCGAATGTAATTTTCTCGTATTAGGGAACATTTTTATCTGGTGTGGTATAATTTTATAGGTTGTAATAGTTTGTTATATTACTTTATCTTGTCTTTGAGTTCACCAATCAGATTGGATTGTGTTTTTGCCATGATTGGTTAAGTTATCTTAAGGCTTCATGAAATTAATTGAGAAGCTCTTTCCTAATTGATTTCTACATATCTACTTTATAATTTCTCTGGACAATATTCATCATAATGATTTCAGCCGAAAGACATCCACAGCTGGACATAGGCCTCCCCCAACAACCCCTTGTCCTCCCTGGATAATATTAGAATTCTATTTATCTGGACTACTAATACTTAATTGGTTGTTTCACGATACTTTGGTTCTTCAAATTCTTTGGATCGTAACACAATGGAGCATGACGGAAAAAGCTTCACGCTTGATACAACATAAAAGTTGAATGGATGTGATAAGGTTTAATTTAGTACCTATTTCTTTGGTTACCTGCAAGTCCTGCAACATGGTCATCCATGGTAGTTCCAGCTTAGTCTTCTGAAACCTACAGCCGTGCGTCAGTCTGCAGTCTGTGGCAAACATAACCTTACTGAATGGAGTCGCCACAATGAAGTAAAATATTTGTATACTTTTTTGTATTGCAATACAAATAATTCGCGCATTCACCTGTTCACAAAGCTAGCCTGACGTGCTTCTCGTTAGTAATGGCTCGTAAAATGGAACGTACCGCAACTGCTCTTAGATACGCCAATAGAAGTGAAGTGCGGTGATAAAGAGACTGTATTTGTCTGGCTCAGGCGCTCATCTTCAGAATTACTGAGCCGTTTTTGAAGTAACTCTGAATGTTTGAAGTTTAAATAAATAAATTCTGTTTTATTCTCATTGGACGCTTCTTGCAAGTAACTGGCTTTATGTTTTTTTTTGTCATCGTGCTGGCTTGCTTCCCCTTCACTAAAAAAATATTTTACATAGGTGCCGTTCGGGGACTGAAAATAATATTAATAAGCTATTCCACCAGATCGTACTTATCAAAATTATGTTTCAGTGCGGTTAGTGGAAGTGCTCAGGTGCGGTTCGGGCAAGTGCTGTTGAAATCAGTGCTCTGAGTGGAATACCTCTTATTTTAGACCGGTGACAGGGGGAAATAGTCGATCAAATGTCTAGCTTTGAGTCGCCCATCATCAGTTCGCTAGCTGGCTTGCCGTGCTCTTCTTAACTTTGTACCATCTCATTGACTTCATTCTTTATGGCTTGTTTAAAAAACCAGTTAATAAGAAACCCACAGTTACGAGCGAGCGTAAAAATTCAGTTAGGTAGATGGGCGGACAGGAAGTGACGTGAAAATTGTCTGAAACCGGGTCGAGCCGGGTCGTTTCGCTAGTGCTGCATGCATTGATTGTGTTATGTGTGCACCGTGAAATTGTCGCTAGGTCGCCGAGGTCGACGACCGGCTGACATACGGTGATTCAACGAGTTGACTTTTGACTTCTTTTTTTAGTGGAGGGATTTAGTGGGGATTCTCTCGTAAATTTAGACTGGTTGAAGTATGAGTAGTTTTTGTTTTCGCGAATTTTCAGTGTGAATGCAAAGCAGATAATTGACGCACTTATTTAATTTTAACGGAAAGCTTAAAGACTAACAGCAGCATTAGATCCTTTTTTTTTGGGTGGGAAATTGTCAAATTATTTCTCCCGCTCTGGGCTAAGCGGGACGGCGGCGTGTCAGACTTTTACTGACTAAAACCCACCCGTATTCCTTCCGTTGCCTGTGTGCCAGGGCCACGATATCCCTTTCGGACAAACTCGCAACCCTGGCAGAATACAACCACCCTGAGCTGTTGCTAGCCGCTAGAAATTAAAAACATTTATGCTAGGCTTGAATCGAAGACACAAAACACAGTGTTCAAAAACATTTGAAAATTCCAAATATTTTCTAATAATAAACGAACGGCGAGCTACCTACCCATCGCTCACCGTCCGAAGGCCCGCGCCTACGGTGGCCGGAAATCAGCTTGTGACTCCCGACGCCCGGGGCGTCTCCTGCGGCGACTAAGGCCGTGAGGAGCATTAGATCCTAAGGAGAGAATTAAAAAAAATATAATTACTGCAGTTGGATATCAACATACCTATAACTATTTTATCACTCTATTTACTTAAGAACTAATATAGTATATTAAGTAGGTACTTCTAACACGTAGTGTGGACCAAGTTGTCCTTTTTGAATAAATATAAATATTGTAGACCTACATATTTATAAATTATCTGCATTTTGTATATTCAAGGTACCGTTCGCATATGCTTCGTTAGATAGATCACTCAAGATCTAAGCACAGGTGAACTCTCTCCGAAACTATGGAACTATGGCAGTTAATAGAGCGTCATCTTGTCATGGTATGTGGGGATGTAATGCAACATACCTTATTATAGTAGGTATTTAGGGCATAACGTTGAGCGAACTAAGTGATTCTAAGTTAAAAGTTGATGAGTCATGTTCGCGATTGGTTTAAGGCTTCTACATACCGGGGCGACTTGTCGCGCGACGCGACACGACACAAAGGCACCGCTCGTTCCGCGACACGCGGGGCCTTTGTGCCGTGTCGCGTCGCGCGACAAGTCGCGCTGGTATGTTGAAGCCTTTACTCTTCAGTGCAAAAAAACATGGCGCACTTTTTGCAAAGAAGGGAAGATTTTGATGGTAATTAAGTCTTTGCAAGTTTGTTGTTTTATGGAGAATGACAAAGTAAAATATGAACTGTATTAAATGGATGACAAGATTTCATGAATGACTTATGCAGTCTCGTGTCTTGTCAGTATTAATCATCATCATCATCATTCCAGCCGAAAGACGTCCACTGCTGGACATAGGCCTCCCCCAATACAGGGGGGGTTGCCATAATCGCCACGCTTGGCAGGCGGGTTGGCGATCGCAATACGGTGTTAAAATGCATAGAGAACGCTGCTGCCCATTCTCTAGTAAGTCCCTTAGTCGCCTTTTACGACACCCACGGGAAGAAAAATGGGAGGGTGCTATTCTTTACGTCCGTCAACACACGGACAAACATACACGGTCAGTATTAATAGAATAATAAAGTTGCTATAAAGCTTTTAGATAAGATTAACTATGAGTACTATGACCAACCCGTACTGGGCCCGCGTGGTAGATTACAGCCCATTTCCTCTCGAAGAGAGTAGAGCTGTGTCCCAGCAGTGGGAACAATATACTGATTATGACTATGACCATGTTATTATGAAACATGTTAAGGCTCGTACACACTGGTGCGACATAGCGGTCGCGAAAAGGGTTGCGCTGCCTGTCGCGGCCGCGATATCGCCCCAGTGTGCACGAGGCTTTATGAAGGCTTTCCCAAAATCGATTTAAAAATGAAGTGGAAAAGAACATTTTGGGGTCATCGTTTGATTATTTCAAGCCAATCTCAATGACATTACATCTAATTGCATTTCATCAGTAGCAGCAACATCATACCGAGTTTTTGTTTAGTAACAAAGATTAAACTTATTATTTCATTGTTACAGATGACAGCAGCAGAGAGGAGGTTGCTTCTGAGCAACAGGTATGACGAGTTATTATACTTTTTAATTGGAGCTTACTTTGCGGTGTTATCTTAGCGGTCTGTTCTCAGTGTTCACACAGTGTCGCTAGATGGCTAATTATTCTGTACTAGATGACGCTGAGGTGAAGTTGAGTGTCAGTTTAGAATTAAATATACTAGCGACCCGTAAGATTAATATTAATACTCATAAATCTTCCGAAATAAATTCTCTAAATGTTGGTGAAAACCGCATTAAAATTTGTTCTGGTAGGGTGAGTTTATTGATACTTAATAATATTGCCCTGCATTTTAAACGTATCCTTAAGACGCTGACAACAGATAAACCACAGTCACTTTCAGACTGCATACAAAAGAAAGAGAAGCGCGATGACACAACGCTTGTAATTTATTGCAAAATATGAAGCAATTATTTATTTAGGTACTTAAAAATGAGTTGAGTAATCGAAAATAAAAAAACTACCAAGTTCTGCATACAAATAAGACGTTCATGTTACTAATTAAATACCAACCGTAATACAGAACATTAATCGGATAATACATCCATCCATTTAATACAGATATGTTGGATTGAAACTCAAAGTAAAGGGTTAGTTTATCGTTAATATGTATCGAGATATTTTTACTAAACGTCTTTCGGTAACAACCAAGTTCTGAGAAATATGTTCAAGAATAACATATATTGCTACCACAAACTATATAGATTTGGCAATTTTTTTGTTTAAGACAAGCCTACTTTTATCATTTGCCTCTTGTCAGTGCCTTAATATTATTAATCTTAAACAATAGTTCGCAATTTTACAGTAGTTCAAGATTGTATTAATTCAGTTTAACTGTAGTAGTCTCTAAAATCACACTTAAAATAGGAATATTATAGCACAAGTGGCATTTAAAATTATTATGCCAATTAAGTAACTGTTACCGAATATAATAATTGTTTTATAGTGTGACACACTCTAATTAATCGAGTGCTTATAACAGATTGATTAGATACTGTTCAGTTAAATTTACAACTCTGTAATCTTTAACCCAATTCTTGCACTATCTCTTGTTATCAATGACTGAATTTTTTAAAGACTATTTCATAAATGGAGTAATAATTATGTGTACCAAACCAATAAAATATTATGCACAATGAAATCGAAATAATTTGTGTTTTTATCACAATTTCCGCTGTTTTTATGAGTCAAAGGATATAGTAGATAATCTGCGTCCAGTACAGACGATTAAGGGGCCGGGTAGCCTGCGTAGTTCATACGAACGTAATACCAAAATAATCTGTAAATCAAACATGTTCTTAAGGTAGTGTGTATTTATTTCGATTGGATTACAGAATATCTATGTTCCCAAATATATATTTTGAAAGGACAATGATAATAAAGACGAGATATGAGGAATTTAAAATTTCTATAGAAAACTTATTTTTCTCATAACTCTTGTTTAAATCAGTGTCTATTTAAATATATATTTGGGAACCTAGATATTCTGTATTCCAATTGGAATAAATACACACTACCTTAAGAATATGTTTGATTTACAAATTATTTTGGTATTACGTTTGTATGAAATAAGCATCCATCGCCGGCCTCTTAAGCAGTGGGATGGCATGTGTCACATTAAATTGTTTTGATTCGCGCATTATTAAATAGCAACTCACAACCGGACTCACTATAAATTTCTTATCGGCTTGGCGGGAAAGTGAAGCGTCATGTTCAGCAGTTTGTTTAATTTTCCAAAATTTGTGTTTAGCCGAATATTAATGTGTAATAATGGTGGATTATTAACCATTAAGTGTTTGTGAACGTGCATTAGTGTAGGCAAATTAAACAAAACAGTGCAACTTCGCTTCAAGTTCTCTCAAGAAGTCCGCGTGAGGACTCAGTAAAGTGCCACATCTTTACTGAAACTCAAGGGGAGTGGGCGGGGATATCATCATCATGCATTTATAATTCATTTCATCAATATTATACAAGAACTAAAACTTGACATTGGCTAAATGCACAAACCGTGCGAAGCCAGAAGGAAAAAAAAAAAAAAAAAACTCACAACCGGTCAACTTCTCTGAATACACTTGGTTTCCTTCAACCTTGACATTGGCAGAATCATAGATAAAACGATTAAGTCATTAATTTAAAATTGGAATTGGAAATAGCAACTCCTTTATGATGATACAAAAGGATAAATATTAAATTCAAACCTATTTAACATTGATCGTTACTCAATTCTAGATTTACACATAAGTTTGTGATTAAGACAAAGTGCGCCCCATGGTTTCACCCGCATATCTCTCGATCCCATGGGAATATCGGGATAAAAAGTATTCTTTGTCCTAACCCAGGTCATGGTCTACCTATGTACCAAAATTTATCCAAATCTGTTCAGCCGTTTTAGCGTGAAAGCGTAACAAACAAATAAACAAACACTCAGTTTCGCATTTATGATACACGTACGAGTATACTCGTATAAACAAGAATCTACAATTATGCATACATCAGGTTCAATACTCCCATTTCCATGTTTTTAATTCTACAAGTAACCTCACTTTGATATACTTCAAGACCCCTAAATAATTCACCTTATTTCTCGTAATAAATTCAAGAGTAAGTTACCATACGCCGTTCTATTCCCCCATTCATCCTGCAACAGTCAGGTAGGGGACCACCGTGATCAGGGTTACCCCACACGATGTTGTCCTAGTCCCCATTTGTAAACTTGTCTGTACAACGGTTAACCTGTATTGTGTTTGGACGTATATATCGATTTAGGGTTATCTGGGTGAATATCGATTTTCAAGATCTATTGATAGTATTTGTTGCGTGAATGTTGTATGTAACTGTATCACTGGGTGTCTGGTACAAGACTTTAAACTTGTATGACGTGTGCAATCGAAAATAAAAAAGAAAATAATGTACTGTCGTAGATATAGGGAAATAGTACATTTTGATACATGTGTAGAATGTTTGTTATTGCATTCGAGGCGGAATTAACACCCGAGTCGTAGGCGAGGTTGATTTTGAGCCGAGAACTGCAATAACAAAGGTCCACGTGTATCAAACGACGTTTTTCAATACACTTTTGAAGAAATAAAATAAAATACAGAAGAATATTTTTGTCATGAAATAATAGAAAACTATGATTTAATTTTCTTTTTTTTATGCGCTTTGCTTTCGCCAGGTTGAAGGAGAAGCAAAGGTATAAAGCCGATAAACAGCCTAATATGAAAAATAGAGAAAATTCAAATATTTTTGAGTTTACGAGTAGAACACAAATAAATGTTAATTTGTTCACAAACGTTTTTTTATTGTAATAATCATGATATTCTATTTATAAACATTATTTAAATATTCCAAAAATATGAACGCCGCCGCCGTAAAGCCGCATCTTTGCCGAGATTAAAAAAAAAACCACCTCCGAATAGAGAGGATCGTCTCTGACGCGAGACGGTGTGAATAGAGGCATTGAACCAATTTGGACTAAGTATAGGTATAAGTTATCTGTGGCAATTTTTATTCCGGCACACGTATTGGAAAATAAAAAATCGCACGCGTGTGAAATACATTGCATTGTGAACCGAATCGTAGTGCGATATGAACCAGTTTTTGAGGAAGTGTATTGAATAGTAATTTTACTATCTATTGAAGGGGCTTATGTAATAACGGCCGCACGGGTGGATCGATCAGGTTAAGCTACTCTTGCCGCGGTTGGTCCGTGGATGGGTGACCATCTTTACATACCACTCAGTGCATCGGAAAGCACGTTAAGCCGTTGGTCCCGGCTGTCATTTGTAAATCTTTGACAGTTGTTACGGGTCGTCAGAAACCCGAAAGTCTGATAACCAGTCTTACCAAGGGGTATCGTGTTACCCAGTAACTGGGTTGAGGAGGTCAGATAGGCAGTCGCTCCATGTAAAATACTGGTTTCAGCTGAATCTGGTTAGACTGGAAGCCGACCCCAACATATCTTGGAAAACGTTAGGCAGATGATGATTTACTAAAGAAAAGTGGGAAGATTTCTTGTTTCTAACTATACTCCGTTTGAAATAAGATTAGACATTCAAATAAACCTTTTTTACAGTTCGTTCAATCGATTTTGACTTCTATTGCGTTGGTGGCATGACCAATGACAGCTGTAATAAACAGTTGGTATTGAAACCACGGGTTTGCTTTCAATGCCATCCTTATGCCTACTGAATAGAAGTAAAAATCGGTTGAACGGACTATAAACAAGTTTATTTAAATGAATCAATCAACTCAGCCTATAGCAGTCCACAGCTGGACATAGGCCTCTCCCAGGCTGCGCCACAACACCTTGTCCTCCGCCTTCCGCATCCAGTCTGCCCCAGCCAGCTTTTTAAGGTCATCGGTCCATCTAGCTGGGGGGCGTCCTACACTACGCTTGCCGATACGCGGTCTCCACTCCAGGACTAGTCTGCTCCACCGGCCATTGGTCCTTCGACAAACAAGGCCAGCCCACTGCCACTTCAGCTTGCTTACTCTGCAGGCTATGTCGGTAACTCCGGAAGAGCATAGCCCGCTCCATAGCACGCTGAGTGACCTTATTTAAATGTCTAATCTTATTTCAAATGGAGTATAGGTCTCTGCGAGGGTGACTTTCGTGAAGCAAAAACACACATAAAACCCCTTTCATAGTAAAAGCGACGCTCACATAAGAAGCTGGATTGAAGGAAGTAAATAAAGGTCAAATTTCTTAAATACCTTTTTAAATAGATATGTTTTTTACATATTATCATACTAATATTTTATGTCATATTGCTATATTCAATAACTACACTTAGATATGTAATTTAGTTATTTTTTTTTTGTACAACTTCTTTCTGCATGCGGAGTTTGCCTGTAAGTGATTGTTGCACTGTTGCATACACACTTTCGCATGTTACCTTTAGCACGTATCCTGTGTAAACAGTTGTTGGTGAACCAATAAAATAAATAAATACCTACTATCAGGATAACGTAGTGACAATATGGGATTAAAGGAAGTAGGTATTCTTACGATGATAACACAGCGACAATATCTTAACAGTTCCGAGAAGAAAGTTGCTTGTATTCTAAGTCAGAAACGTTCATATATGAATTAAATGAATACATTCATAATTTTGCACTCAATTGTAACGTTACTCAAGGACGCGTATCGTACATAATTTTGCACGTAATTGTAAAGCGTGTGCGCAACGTTAAACGTATGAATGAAAACGTTCCACGTTTGAATTGTGCACGCTTGCGTACAGTTCCGAATTTATTATTATACGATTAACATAATTATTTCTGGGCTGTTAATTTTCACGCAAGTGTAAATGTAACTGTCTTAAATTTTAAAGGGTTTATTAAATATAGTTATAAATGTAGGGATGTCCCGTTTTAGTTTTGAAGAGCAATGGAGTTTTACTGTTCAAATAATCGTGAACAGTAATGTATAATTTTTTTTCTTTTTTAGCCGTTTTGATTGCTTTTATTTGGAACTAAAATTCATACATTGTAGCTGATTAGGTACCTCTCGATAGAATTTCCAAAGCAAACAGTTGCATATAGTTTACTCTTACGTGCAAATTAACACACCACAAAACTAACAGTACCTACCTCCCGTCTTCCGCTCAAAGCTATAAAGGTTGCACTAACAAGTGGCAAGACTAGCTACTGTAGTACAGAGCGAGCACGATGCACGACAGTTCCATCTGTCGGCAGCCCCCAACATCAATCAACATGACAGATGCACTGAAACTAGGCCTGAGAAATCCGCTCTGGTATATGAAATGTTTATTTGGATACTAACTTTTATGGGAAGGTTCGTCCACTTTTTCTGATGTAGCCTATGGGATACATTATGTATGAGCTCAGTTATCCCGTACGTTATTGCTGGCCGCATATGGGTCGGTAATTCGTGCATTATGTATACTGCGGGAACTGTATGATTCGTGGCGTTGTTTTTTGGTAGTGAAATAATATGTTAGAAGGATTACTAGTTATACTTGGGGCAAACGCTACTGCTGAGCAAGAAGTCCTGGGTTCGATTCACAGATCGGCTAAAGTGTTATTGGGTTTTCCCATCAAGATTTTTTTTTAGTTGTACCCATTTAATGCCAATAGGCTCGCCCCCTATTACATGAAGCTGGCGAAATGTGGATATACTATGTAGGTACTCTGCCTAACTGTTCGGGAATTACAGTCGTGACGTTATGTTATGGATTATGTACAGACGGCTACACATCAAGCTATACATTTCCAGTTTATGCTGATCTCGCATTGTGTAGGATTTCCGTACAATGAGAGGTCAGCGTATACTAGAAATGTATAGCTTGATGTGTAGCCGTGTGTACCAGAGAGGAGGAAAGTCAATCTGATAGGGTGCCTCTAAGGACCACTTTTAATTAGAATTCCATAGCAACTTTGCCCAGCAGATCGAGTGACGAATTGGTGACAGCAGGTATTTTAACAAGACCAACCCAAGCTCCTGAAATAAGTAGGTATTGACATTTAATCTATAACCTATGGCATATTAACATTCTGCAATACTGTAGGTATTAATTAACACACACTGTAGCCGATCTCATTAATTTATGTACAATATCATATAAATATCTGTACCTATATTCATAGCAAATAATGTTCTGATTCTAATTCTAAAGTGAGATGAAGTGTCTCAGCACATTCGTTTTGAAACTAAACCAGACAAATACCTACGTATTGGTATCAATACGTAGAAGAATGGTATCATTCTTAGAAGTAATAAGCACTAACATACGAAGAATTTATCGTTACTTTATATAACACTATTCAATCGGGACCAGTTCTCAAGGATACTAGCGATCTGGGTTCAATCACTTTGCTCGCGGTGAATGAAATACAATCCGACCGAAAATAGTAGCACAATACTTCATAACACTAATAATGAAGATAAAACACGTTTGAAATTGGTAAGGTTATACAGGAACCGGGGCTAGTGCTGCCCAACTACTTTTTGCGATAAGAATCAATAGCAGCGAAAGTGATTCGATCGTCGTTATCGATCTCGGGGTGAAGCTGTAATCTTTCGCTGTCGAGCGTTTGTGGCAAAAGTATCGAGAAATATTTAACTCAGTTGATTTTGTGAAGGGATTTAAATCTTGTAGGTACTTAAATATTATGAATTGGAAAGTTTGCTGTAAAAGCTGAGAATCGAAAAAGATCGATTGGAAATATATTCTCGATTCCGAAACATATAACTGAGATATTGCTGTCGAAGGTAGGCGATGATTTACAGAAAAACAATCACGTGAAAAAAATATATATTTAATTATCTAAAAGGCTATGCCATAGGTAGCTTAGTTTATAAGTACAAACTAAATTTAAAAGCATATATTATCTATCCAATGATCAACGATGTTTAACAACATTTTGCTAACGAAACAAAATGCCACCACGCTCATGAACTCTCCGTATTTCCGCTAATTACCTTAATTAATATATTGCCTCAATGCTTGTCATGATAAATCATTATTTTCTTGTCCATTCCCATTAACTCAATTATAATTAGAAGCTTTTAGTAATATTTAATACTTCCTCGGAACGTTTTAATTTTAAATATCGCATTTAATTTCGTTGATGCTGTGACTGTGAGCAAGCTCATTCAATTCCTACTCGACTACGACGCTGCAAAGGAACGGTTATGAGCCCTAAACTATTAACGAGATGTTTTATTCCTTGCATAGTCCAATGCACTCAGAATATGCTTTAAGGCTTTTTAATTTGCAAGGAAAGTGTTCTTAGAACATATAAACTTAAAACACTAACATTTTTCTATTTCCAGTGTGCCATATTATTATCGGTTTACTATATTTAGCTGCATTCCTGATCATAAAAGAACTCTTCCTATAACCGTGTAGAGAACTGAAATTTTCAGTTCAGTAATTTAAAATTGCAGCTGCAGCAAGAACTCATAAAAAGTATATCACGAGTACTTTGCGAATTTATATAAGTACGCGAATTTATGATATTAAATTTATTGTATATTATATTTGCGAATTTATATTTCAGAAAGTCGAATTACGGCTCACAATAAGGCTTTCAAAAAACTACTATACTATAATAATAAATAGAGTAATACTAATATAAATATAATTATTTTAAAATCTTTTTTATGAAATATTTAAAAACTAGCTGTTGCCCGCGACTTTGCTCTGTAGCCTATGTCCTTACCTAGGTCCTTACCTACCTACCTTAACTTTGATGAAATTTGGCACACAGATAGACCATGAGGTCTATCTGTGTGCCAAATTTCATCAAAGTCCGTTGAGCTACAAACAAACAAAATCACTATCGCATTTACAATATTATTTAGGATGTAATTGATGAAGAGGAAAACGTCTTCATTAAAGGTAAGCTGAAATAAAACTGTTTGGTGCTTCCAAGACAATTTAGCACATTGCTGGTCTTTAAAAATGTCTACGGAAAACTCTCAAGGGACCACAAAAGGTTTCACGGAATTTTTCCCTTTTACTGCAAACAGGGACTGTTGGCACCAATCATTTAGCACCAGGCAGTTGGCCGGTCTCGTTATTTTTAATAAAAAAACCATATTTGTTTAAAATACAGTTTAGCATGTTGAATAGTGTTAAAAGTAATTCCAGACTGCTTCGGTGCACAGTTGAATGGTTATTTAAATTGTGTTAACAGTAAACATGCCTGTATATGCAGGTTCATGTAGTTTTTGTAGCGTCTTTTAAGCGACTTAATTCGTCATCTTTGTTTAATTTTGAAGCATGTATAAAAATAACAGAAAATAATTGGATTGTTTACTTCAACATGATGTAATGTCAGCCAATTATAAATTAGATGTAGAGCCTGTGTTGCCCTAAGGGGAAACATTTACAAGTACCGAATACTTGTAAATGTTTCCCCTTAGGGCAACACAGGCTTTCGCTGTCGAGCGTTTGTGGCAAAAGTATCGAGAAATATTTAACTCAGTTGATTTTTTGAAGGGATTTAAATCTTGTAGGTACTTAAATATTATGAATTGGAAAGTTTGCTGTAAAAGCTGAGAATCGAAAAAGATCGATTGGAAATATATTCTCGATTCCGAAACATATAACTGAGATATTGCTGTCGAAGGTAGGCGATGATTTACAGAAAAACAATCACGTGAAAAAAATATATATTTAATTATCTAAAAGGCTATGCCATAGGTAGCTTAGTTTATAAGTACAAACTAAATTTAAAAGCATATATTATCTATCCAATGATCAACGATGTTTAACAACATTTTGCTAACGAAACAAAATGCCACCACGCTCATGAACTCTCATAAAATAAATCATTATTTTCTTGTCCATTCCCATTAACTCAATTATAATTAGAAGCTTTTAGTAATATTTAATACTTCCAAGTATTCGGTCTTTAGACATCAGTCTGGAACAGGCGAAATTCTTTCGTACACTTTTTGTAATAACAAACTTTCGCTCAACATTACGTTCAATACATCGTTTCGGACGTGTGCTATCATTGCCGTATCATTACCCAGAACCTTCCACAGAAGAGTTTTATAACATCGCCACATATCTACCGTTATTATTCATCAGTTAAGCTCTTAGTGTGGAAATTATCGGAGGCATAGCAAATGAGTAAGTTCATAGATTAGTGTTCGAACCTGTCCGCGACTGGTTTACGCATTAGCTTTGACATAGAAGCCTTATTAACTGAATAAATACGTTGCCTCTGTTACGAGTTATTACCGACACTTAAAATGTTATTATGCATATCTTATTAATGCGCTATCGCAGCGTCGTTGATTGATTACCGTACATTGATTATTAGCGAAGTGGTGATTAATTTTAACTCTGACACTTCTTTACTAGTTTCCTGTTGCTACGTTAACGTTAATAGTAATTGTAGGTCTCACAATTTCTATTTCTTTATTGAGGAAATCATTATCTTTAGTACATTTATTTTATACAACATGTTCGACTTCTATTTACCTAATCATTATACCTATAAATTCTAGTCATAAAATATGTGCATGACAATTTTATTTATTTATTTATTTTACAGTTTATGTACACACATATATACAGACAAGAAAAAAAAAAAAAAAAGAACAGAAAAATACGTACAAAGGTGATGCTTATTTCTAAAGAAATCTCTTCCAGCATACCTGCGACAAGGAAAGTAGACGAAGAGATGTAGACAACGTGTGTAAGATTAAAAGAGAAAACATAATACATAAAATCAAAATAAAAAACCCGATAGTCCGATCATTTGTTTTCTCCATATTGATTTTAATGCTTGCTATAACTTCAGCGCCTTCTTCTTACTTTATACTTAATGTGCAGTATGGATTCGTTTCTTCGAATTCGGTTCTTCTGTTCCTTTTTACTAATGTTACTTATCATGAATTGAATAATTTTCGAGACCATCTCAAATCGTCTAAATCCAACTTCCCTAAGATACCTTTTATAGAGCTCTGTCTGGCTCATTAACTGTACTTTAACGTTGTTTTTGTACAATAAATGTAATAATTATGTCCACGTTATGATCATATTTGTTTTTTTATTTGACATTGCGATTAATGGGGCGTACAGATGAGGTAATATTATCAACGTGTTTCCGCTGATGTTTCCTGGTAACAATTGCTACCGGATCAGCAATGTGCTCGGTTGGTTTAAAAATACCATGGATCTTAAAATTTTCGGTGCTATCGGGAATATAATGTTCAATTCTATTTTATTTTATTTTCAATTTGCCATTCAACGTGGTAATGTAGCCAGTCTTCTGGGCACATTTCCGGATGACAGCGATGCGGACGAGTATTTCGATGCGTAGGTGTCCTTTTGTTTTTGTTTGTATATTTAGTCTTTTAATTTAGTACCTAGTGTAAATAGTTAGTTGCGTCATCTATTGTATACAATAATTTTTGTTCTTCAGTTATTATAAATAAACAAAGTCTATTTTACTTTTCTAACATGCCAAATATTCCAATACTTCGAATTTGTGTTATCATTTCTGATATCTACAGGTTCGTTTTGCAAGCTGAACTAAATTTTATAAAACAAAATGGAATGCGTGACTGAAATAACAAAAAATGTATATTGAAGTTCATTATTTTCTCATCAACTCTTAATTTTTTTTGTAGGTAGTAGGTACTCATTAACTCATCTTTACTTGTAAAAACCTTTATGCTCGGACCAAAACAAACGTTATACGTGTTTTGGGAGTCAGTTAATTATTTGACATACTTCGCATTGTACTGTTTAATGTCATAATTTGTAAGATCATCGTCATCGTTCAGCAAATTATTAAACTCTAAGTCGTAGTTGGATATTACACAGATTATTGTTCCCCACGGCTCACTTTGCTGACCCCAATGAGGTCTAAACGGCTTGAAGTTATTTATTCGAGCTAATACGACACTTGCATGATATGTTGAATTACGTTCATCTTTAACAAGATCTAACTCTGGTTTGTTAGTTATATCATCAAGTAAATATACGTCTAGTTTCAGAACTGTCGGATATCCATTAGTGGGGCGGAAACTAAGTGTGTCGTGCCTTTCTTCCTGCGTCGCATTGTAACCCACTGAGGGAAACATTTCAGCTTTTACTGACACTTCTCTCTTTATGTTGTGCTGTATGTTTACATACATAACAGTTATAATAAGTGCTAATAGAGCATTGGTGTTTTTAGTATCAAGATATTTTTCATAGTTGAATAAATCGGCTTAGTAGGTTGCTTCATCGATCTGCTCTACCATTTGCATAATATGATTAGTAGACCAAGCAAACATTCCAACCAAAACAGACATTTAGAATTCTACAACTTCTTTAGTATAGCCAAGTTATATCGACATACTTCCTCTAAATACCGTTTGATCTCTTGCCTAATTATTATGTTAAAACCAGCGATCCACATAATAATGCCTTAGCATATAATTAGTATATATAAATAGTAATCAAAATTATATAAAAATATCTTAGCTAAGATTAAATAAAAATTCTGACGCCAAATGTGAGTTAATTAATATCACCGAATTCTTGTACATAATTAACATTAGAACACAAGATTTGAGCTTTGGACAGTTATGGTAATAAACGAATGATCAGATAAACCTGTTGAACAGCTCAGCTTTTTGATTTTAGGCCAAATCGCGTTAATCAAAACGTGGACAATATAAACGCTGAGGAATCTGTGACTGAGGTCTGATATTGAAGGTCACAAAAGCGGTATCTTGCTGTTTAATTTGGAATTGTGCTAGATTTTGTATGGACTAATCGGAGGAGCAACTTATCCAACAATTTAAACTAATAATTAGCTTAGTCCGCGTAAAACTTTATGAGCTCTCGGAAGTTGCATGCGAGTGGCCTTAAAGTATATTAATAGCTAATAAAGTAATAACACATTAAATAGAAATAAAATTAGTACCTATATGCCTATATAGGGTACTCTAAAAATGTTATTTTATGTTATGTTAAGTTATGTTATGTAATTAGCTATTAACAGGCACCAAAATAATTAGCTAGTAATATACATTATATCTCTAGCTCATAAATTTTTCGCGTATTGTAGTCCTGTCACTAAGGTATTTCAAACTGATTCTATCAACCATGCAGCTACCAAATACCGGAAAGAAACAAGACGAACCTTGAAATCACGAAATAAAAATCAGCTGTTCCATACATTTTGTCGATTTAAGTGAACACAAATGTAGGGAACAGCTGATTTTTTTTCACGATTTCAAGGTTGGTCCCATAGAAAAAAATGTTCAAAATGATGAGTACAATGACCCCTTTTCGGGTTTAGTATAAACAAAAACTAATGTTGTATAGCTCATAAATTTTTCGCGTATTGTAGTCCTGTTACTAAGGTATTGCAAAGTGATTCTATCGAACCATGCAGCTACCAAATACCAGGAAGAACATGACAACCCACGAAATTCACGCAAAACTGTACAAAAAATACTCGTAGACTCTTCGCGTACAAAAGGACCATTTTTTGCTCCACTTTAATAAAACAAAACAAAAAACAGCATTTATCTAATGTAAATCTAATGTAAACTGATAAGCCTAGGCTAGTAATTTTTATTTAACTAATAGGTAGTTACGAATAGCCTCGAGGTTTGCCGGTTTAAACTTGACACAATTTCAGAGCTTTTAACGCAAACGCTATCGTAAACATAATGGTATCGTGCCTGACGAGTTTTTTTAATGAAAGCACAGTAATGGAGACGAAAACTTGAAATGTTGTTGAACTATTTCTCTGCACATTACTACTTTCAAAGGATTAACAAATTAAGTATGTACGATAATTATGCTTTCAATACTTAAACTGAAATTAAATACTTGGTTATTTATAGGATCAATAATTGAATAGGTTTTCTTTTCCCGATAATGTGCCGTTACTTGGACTGAAATAACGTTACATTTGAATTGGTTTTGTTGAGTTTCATAATTTCTTAAGAAATCATAACACATTTGTACTAAGAATTAACTGCCATTGTAAATAAAGTAATTATTCGTTGAAAATCTATGATTGTGTAATACTTAGGCATCACTTTTCACTACTAGTCATACATGTTGTTTTCTAAGTAACTATTATATGAGTTATAAAGAACAAGGTGTTGTGTCTGGTGGGCAACTGCCCGACGGTTGATGTCAGGATGTTGTATTTAAGCTAATTGCACGGTAAACTCTGCTTGCGCGATGCAGGATTTTGCGTCACGTCAGTGTGACGCGTAGTTCGCATGTGTATGACGTGTAACATCGATGTTGCGTTTAATGTCGTGTATGTAACATGACATTAAACGCAACATCGATGTTCATAGCACCTATAAAATATTCCCAATGGCATTTTAATAACAGCCAGCAATCACCTCAATAAAAAAACACATTTATTAATTTATTTACTTTCCAAGAACCTGTAATCGGCAGCCATCTATGCAAGCAACAGATTATCAAGTCCCGATATCGTTTGATAAGCTTGCAGTAAACATAGTGGTGTTTGAACCACCGTTAGCCGTTGATAGGAACTTCTAATGATTTGCAGGCTTCGTAAGCACAGTTAGATTGTTCCCATCGCCATTGCCACGGTGGGGTTGGATCACCTGCAGGCAATCAGCGGCTCTTCGTAATAACCTGATAAGTTATTGCTTCTGTTCACGTAATTATAGGCTTCATACTCCAAAGTAATTGATGGGATGAGAATTTTAGCGCCAAAATTGGGTCTCGATATCAAGTTTGGATGCCCGTGAAATTGTGTAAAGAATTAGCGTGAAATTAACATGAAATGTTGGTATGCGAGCAGTTATGAACTGGATGCATTAAATTAATGGGGCATCGTCATAATATTCAACTTCATTGATTGGTTAGTTACGTTGTTAAACTTGGTTTTAGTATTTAGTCAGACAGCCAAAATAGTGAGCTATGCTGAATGAGCTGAACAATGTTATAATCATGAGAAAAAAACTGCTGTTTATTGTTATGTTTTCTTGAAGCTCACAAATACATAAAATATAATATTTCTCCACAAACGATTAAATTAGATGTAGTACATTTAAATCCAGCCATTAGAATTGCTAAGCTCCAGACGTGCGCATTGAGGCCTAGCAATGTGTTAATAGAACATTTCCCAGCATGACCACTTGTAATGAATATGATATATAAAATATCCGCTCAGGAGTTATTATTATCAGTCCTGTCACGCTCAGTTATTCTGACGTTGACTTTATTATCTGGAGCACTGATTTCAGCATCGTTAAATTTTGCATCAGTTACTTTGAATTTGCCTCTATCAAGATTTGCTGCAGTTGGATTTTGTGCCCTAATATTGTTTACTCTAAAGATTGCTGACACTTCTCTATATGTATCGCTAAACTTGTCATGATTCGTACTATTAGTATTGTTAGAATTTGGTATAACGTTCTCAACATCACTCCCACGGTAGGCGCTGTTATTATTGTCCGTTGGGTCCCCTGAGACAATTCTTGACCTTGTTCTAAATTTTCATGTGATACGATTTGAATTGAGATCATTTAGTGTAGTTGGTTTTTAGTCTTGGTTTTTAATCGTATTCATTTTGTTCGAATGGTCTTTTCATATTTGTCCGACTTCTTCTTTTAGGCATCAGCAACAGTGATTAATTTCATTGCATTTATGCCTTATGTGATTTTGAAAAAATAATATCATGTTGTTCGAAGTCTGTATATTGTGCCATACAGTTCCATCACCCTCAATTTTCTATCAAACACTTCTTAAATTTACGACTATTTGTTCAATTATCTAAAGTCCATTATCAAGATATCTGATTTTAATAGTTTTACCGCCGGCTTCCGTTTACCTCATTATTGGCATATCTGATGCTCTATAAACATTTTACGAAGCTGCATAACTTAAGACTTGATTGCTTAGATTTAAGACGCAGATTAGCGCTAATGCTGCCACGCCGCGTTGCTCGTGGCTTTCATATGCTAATTAAAATGTCTGTTTTCAAGTAACAGCAGCGTGGTAATTGCGTCACACACTATATATCAATGGGTTTAATTTTGACAGTTCAAAAACATTCATTGCGTTATTAACGTAGTTGAGCAGACAAATTTTTCGAACACACGAAGCAATGGATTAGCAATATCCTTCAAGATCAGGGTGGGTCTTTATAAAAGCATTTTTAAATTGTCGGGCATTTGGAACGTTTTCCAAGTGTCTTTCCACTTAGCTGGACGGATCTTCATTGTATTCATTAAAGTTTATAATTACGAAGAGGTATTATGCGCATTACAGTAGGTTTATTTATTTACATTTAACAAAGAAGTAACAAAAGACTCAAATGTTTAGTAACAATATTTCTTAATAACTGTGTTAGTAAACTTAACCTACACGCTTAACCTAACACTCCCCACATAGTTAAAAGAACCCCTGCTACAAGCTTATCGACATTATAATATGTTAGTAACTGACTTAGACTTTTGAAATCATTTAAATTAATCTTCTTCAATCTAATTATTATTATTGCATGTTTTCAAATCATTAGATATAAGTACTTATTAAAATGATATAACAAATTATTCGTATACCAATTATATTGGTAGAACATAGAGACCACAAGTTAAAAAGGTAAAGTTTGATTAGATTTTTTTTTTTTAAGCTTAACACCGATGTGGAAAGCATGCAGCAGCGATTCACATACAAGCAGTCCAGCCTGCTCGCGACTGCTGTATATGTTGGTTTAGTTTTACTTACATCATCATCAACTAAACTTTTTTATCAATCATCGATCCAAAAGCGCAAGCACCCAGCCATAGTAAAGCCCACTGAGTTCGCCTCTAGATCGAGAGCGCTGAACTTTCGCGGGTGATAAAAAGCGAACGGCTAGCCTTGACCGTGCTTGCGCCCGCGCACCGTAGCTCATTCGACCGCGAAGCCGCGCGCCGCCGTAGCAACGAACTTATTATGCTAATTAATTGATACGTATTAATAAGTTTTGTCGGATTTTCACGTGTTAAGAATTGATTATATTATAGATTATTTTGGGGTTTTGGGAAGTTAGATTAGTAAAGAATGTATATGATTTCTTCCCACGCGAATACGGAAGGCTTTAAGTTTGATGAATATTTGTGTTAATGATGGTTTAAATATGGTTAACGTAAATTGAGCATATTGATCTGTTGTACGTGCAGTGTACCAATATCTTTGGTACACTGCACGTGTACAAAAGATATTGTACGTTGACTGTTCGCAATCAATGGGGTTACGAGATGCAATTTTTTTTGTTTCTTTTATGTAATGTGAGTTATAGCTCCCGTTTCGATATCAAATATAAAAAGATTTTTACTTATAAATGCATAGCGGTAAGTTCTCACCCGTGTTCATTAGGTCACTCTAGCTTACTCGCAGAAAGTGAAGAATGTATAAAAAACACGCCAAAAGGATTGAAAATCTAGAGTCACGACCTAATTAACTTTGAGTGTATTTTAACATTCTTTACAAAGTAAAGGTAGATGAAGTTGGTATTAAATAAAATTATCGATAAAGAGTGAAAGGGCAATGTGGGTGTACGATGATTTTCCCATCTCGGTTGCGTTCAGTCCATTAATGAAATAGTTATTTTTAACTACAAAGGTAGCTCAATATGGAAAACCTTTTCATAAGCTTGAGGAAAAAAGATTCCAAAATGTTATTACCGAAGTTATTTTGGTATTTACGGAAAACGTGAGGTGTGGGAGTAATTTATTGTAAATACATTTTTTAAACGAACATTATGAAAGATTGCACAGAGTTATGGAAAATCTGTGATATCTTAAAGTAGGTACCTATATCTTCGCTGCCGGCCGTGGTCGAGTCGAGTTGTCGGCAGCGAGGAGTCCTGGGACGCGGTGGTATCCTTCTGCGAAACAGTTGTGTCGCAGAAGGTGTCTGCGGGAGATCTCGTCCGCTCACCCGGCCCGCAGCAGGCGCACTGGGCGTCGGCGGAGGGCAGACAATGCCCTCTTTCAGCCCCCCTAAATGGCACACTGGACCCGAGGTGGCAGCGCGTAGTGTTCCACGCGCGCCCCTTTCAGGCGTCGCGGGGGGGGGGTCAAACACCTCACCCCCCCCACCCCAGACTTGAGGTGGCCCGTAGAGGCGGGCCGGGGGCACTAGCCGGAGATTGTGGAAGTAATAACAGATAAAGATCCCCGGTACAAGTGTGGGAAGGGAACACTGGGGTCGTTTTTAGTCAGTAAGAGTCTGACAGACCCCTCCGCCCGCCCCAGGGCGGAGGACATCCATGAGGATTTTTCACCCCGTGAACAAAAAAAAGGTACAGGACCTATATCTTCCGTTGTGAAGTCACAGGCTACCTAATTAATGACAACTGTCTCAATAAATTATAAAATTAAAGTGACAGTTTTAGATTGACGGTCGTATTTGCCAGTAATCGAAATACCTTATTTTTTTAAAATATTGTTTTATTAACCTCTATTGTCCCACTACTGGGCAAAGGTCTCCCCCACAGCTTTTCACTCTTCCTTGTATCTCCCTTAAACGCCTGTAAGTCATTATGCCAGAGTTTCCTCGGCTTCCCTCCGCTACAACGACGCCCGTCTTCTGGGTCCAACTGCGTGGCGACTCTGGCCCATCTGACCCGATCCATCCTACATTTACATGGCCTGCCCAATCCCACTTTAGCCTAGCAGCCTTGTTGCCCACATCGGTGATTTCGAAATATCTTATAGTAAGAATAAAATAATTTGGATGTTTTATCTCTTTAAAAATGTCCTGTAATCGAACTTAATAAACGTGGGAGGACCAGTGTCAAGTTCTGGTTTTGCACATCCTGATAATGGGAATTCACTGCGAGTCAGAAATAAATTGTAACATGTTTAGGTATGAATTGAATAAACATATTAAAATGAAATTGATGAATGTTAAATTTAAATGCATTGTGACAATTAGTACTGTTATGACCAAGGAACAAGGAAAATAAAAAATTGGACAATTTAAATGATTGATTATAAGAAATTTGTTTAAGTATGACTGATATTAAAGTTATAAAAGTTAAAAATCATTGATTCCGTAATAATAATTGTACCTAAGATATTTGCACGCCATGAGAAATGGCAGACATGTCGTGAGCCACTGTTATTAAGATCTTGCATGCATGCATTATTTTATTTTAATTTTGTATGTACATACATTACAGTACCTATACCAATGTTTAAGCAAATAAAATTTCTATCTTTCTTTCTATGATTGGAGATAATTTGATAATAGTTTATTGGCTTGCTTGTAAGGTCAGTTTGTCATGTTCTTCAGTAGTATATATATTGTGTGTAGTAGTATATATGTAAAGAGATGAAGTGCCTTTGATTCGAAAAGGTGTAGTCATTAAAGTCATACGTCCTTAAGTATCGAATACTGGCTTAATATTACAAATGTTCTACATACGTAGATATAAACTTCTGTTGGCAGTGGGTTATTTACAAATTAAGTTACTTTGATGGTTAAATATCTGTTGTCTTTTTTTTACTACTGATTTATACTAAGCTGATTGCACTTCTTATGTTTTTGGTCCTTACGTACGGTTGCCTCTCGTTTCACATTTTTCAGGGACGTAACACTCACAAAATCTGAAGTGGAAACTGTTACAATGGTTGCCATTAAGGCGACGATAACCGACTTTTAATGATTTTATACTGAAGATCACGTCTAAACGAGTAGTGTTAATGATTTGAAAAAAATATATGTTAAATTAGAGCATTTTCTCAATAGTTCAATAAGTGAATATTTTAGATTATGTGTATACTAGCTGACCCGTACCCACTTCGTTGGGCGGTAAACATTTTACCGTCTTTATGGCCTTATGTTATGACAATCACAAAATAATAACGTGGCTTTCAATGGGTAAAAGATTTTTAAAATCGGTTCAGTAGATCCAGAGATTACCCCTACAACCTCACAAACTATAAAATATTAATATAAGTAGATGAAGCAACGGGTTAGCAATATCCTTAAAAAAAAATGACTCGCATTCCGTTTGCTCACTATAGGCAAGCGACTTCTCGACAAAATCAATAGCAGTGAATTGGGACTGGGATTGTGAATTCAACTGCACATTTACCGCTGAGTCGGTGACGGTCGGAGATTCTTCAATTTTGCCGGCGTGAGGGGTCAAAAGATATTTTTAGAGTTCCGTACCCAAAGGGTAAAACGGGAACCCTATTACTAAGGCCGCCGTTTGTCCGTCTGTCACCAGGCTGTATCTCATGAACCGTGATAGTTAGACAGTTGAAATTTTCACAGATGATGTATTTCTGTTGCCGGTATAACAACTAATACTAAAAAACAGAATAAAAATAATATTTAAGGGGGCTACCCATACAACAAACGTGATTTTTTTGCTCGTTTTTGCTAGATATTGATAACGGCAACAGGTAGACGCTTGAAATATTCACAGAATATTAAGTTATATATTCACTTTAAAAATAAATGATTAAATTAAAATAAACCAAATATTTAAGGGGGGCCCCCACACAACATACGTGATTTTTTTGCCATTTTTATAGATAATGGTACGGAACCCTTCGTGGGCGAGTCCGACTCGCACTTGGCCGGTTTTTTTATTATTTAAATTAGCCAACGGAGTTAAAACATCAAAATGACCTTCAATAAAGTTTCCTGAGAATCGGATTATTTTGACTCCCTGCCGTGCTTCCCCAAAACCTGCAATAAAAATACCATCCTGAAACACCTGGAACTCAAATGAGAATAGTTCTGCCGCTGCCATTTTTTTTTTTTGGGTGGTAGCTTATCTAATAACTTCTCCCGCTCTGGCCGGAGCGGGGAGGGCGTGTCAGACTGTAACTGACTAAAACCCACCCGTGTTCCTTCAAATGCCTGTGTGCCAGGGCCACGATATCCCTTTCGGACAGGCTCGTAACCCTGGCAGACATTAGCCCTTTCGGACCCCGTCAATTGGTGCTGACATCTCTTCGAGGCGCGCTTGGAACACAACGCGCCGTCGACCCGAGCCTGGTCCTTATCGGACGGCGAGCTACCCATCGCTCACCGTCCGCAAGCCCGCGCCCACGGTGGCCGGGAATCGGCCTGCGATGCCCGACGCCCGGGGCGTCTCCTGCGGTGACTAAGGGCGTGGGGGCGCGAACCCTGCCTCACCCTCACGCGTCCCGCCTCCTCCTTCGCATGCATTACTGCTTTGCAAAAGGAGGTGACAGCCTCCCGTGCACTCTCGCTCCGAACCATGGCCTGAACCAGGGCCAGATGCGAGAGATCGCTGCCGCCGATCGCCTCCGTGAGGACATGGCGGTGTGCCGCCCAAGCAGGGCAGATCTCAACCGTATGCTCCACCGTGTCCTCCGGGCGATCCACACAGTGGTGACACCCAGGCGTTTCCTCCCGCTTTATTCTGAATAGGAACCTCTCGAAAAAACCGTGTCCGGTGAGGAAGTGCGTCAGGCGGAAGGTGAGGAAGCCGTGGCTCTAGCCACTCCTCATAGAGGGGACTTATCGCCACAATTGTGGCATGCAAATTCTTTGCCAAATAGTAAATATCCCTGGCGATAGCGCATGCTTATTTTCATCTCTCACCTATTTGGTGAACAGTAACGTGGCCATGTCATTGTCTTCTCAAATTCGAGATTGTGCTCCACGTGTCTAAAAACTGGGAAATATTCCAACCTTTCACCCAGGATCGGTCAGGAGGAGCTGTTTATGGTTCAAAGCGTGAATACGTCGCTGAAATGTCTTGTAATGGCACCTACGGAACCACCTGTGAACTCATGGCAGCGGGAGAACTATTCCCATTTGAGTTCCAGGTGTTTCAAGATGGTATTTCTATTGCTGGTTTTGGGGACGCACAACAGGGAGTAAAAATAATCTGATTCTCAGGAAATTTCAATAAAGGTCATTTTGATGCGTGTCAGACTTTTACTGACTAAAACCCACCCGTGTTCCTTCAAATGCCTGTGTGTGCCAGGGCCACGATATCACTTTCGGACAGGCTCATAACGCTGGCAGGCATTGGCCCTTTCGGACCCCGTCAGTTGGTGCTGACATCCATTTAAAATGGGAATAGTTCTCCCGCCTTTTTCCAACCCTTACAACACCAGCCTAAACCAAAGATACTAAGCAATAAAATTAAAATACGAACGTAGGTATTCAAGGACACTTTTTCTAGTAAGAACGACTAATACTAAAAACTATTATAGTAATACCATAGTGTGAAATACCTACACAATAAGTAATTCGCAAAGAAATAGAAATAACGAAATTCCAACCCGGCAATAGGTAAAAACACATTTATTATCCTCCAATTTAAAATTAGGAAGCGAAACAAACCAAAACGAAAACCAAACAATGACGATGAAAAATATTTAAAAGCAAATTAGTAGTAAATAAATAAATAGTAAGTAATAACAAAATATCGCAGAACAGAAATTTCGGTAACTATAGCTTGAACGTGTATCGCTTAGGTTTGTATTCTGTGATTGATACATGACTTCGTTTTTTGATACGATCGGCTTGCAAGCCGCGATTAAGGTTAAACATTGTGAAGTTTTCCCCTTGGCATTCTCGACTTTAATGCTAGAAGTGCAACGTTCAAATTACCTGAATACCAATTAGAACCTCATTTCATTATCTTTTAGCAGATGCCTGCATACTGAAAAATACTGGCCACCTAGAACTGGCATAAAAACTTTAGAACGTTATCACGCCTGCACCGAAACATACTGGCCACCTAGAAAAAAAACTAAATATAAACCTCAAGAAACTTCCAAAAATTCTTATTTCAATGTAAAATATGCATTAACGCGTTGTCGTAAAATTCAATTTAGATCTTTATCGGCCTCCGAATTCTAATTTCAATGTAAAGTATGCAATAACTCGTTGCCGTAAGATTCAATTTGGATCTTAACTGCATTTGGTACATTTTTCATACAAACATTAAAAACCCTTATTTTCGCCCATAAGTGCCGAATTTCGTAAAATCCTTTCTTAGTGAGCACCTAGAAGTCGAAAGGAACAATCAGGCCAACATTCATGTCTCTAACTTTAAAAACATAGGAGTTTCATACAAACTTTGACAGCCCTTTTCAACCGCTTAAGGTGCGAATTTATAAAAATCCTTTCTTAGTGCGCGCCTGCACCCCATAGAGAGTGCTTGTGCCAAATTTTAGACCTCACGGCCCAGTAGTTTCCGAGATTTCGTGATGAGTGGTCAGTGAGTGGACTTCTCTTTTATATATATAGATTACATAGTGAAATTAATTTGTAAAGTTATGTCAAACGCGGATAAAAAACTGAGAATGGCGCAAAATTTACCAAGCGTATTTTTCTGGAACCTTCACCAATTTAAAGATAATTTAATTATTGATCTTTTAGTATACGCGTTTATATACAATACCTTTTGTTTTGTGTATAATAAATTAATAATGCGTCAAATTGGGGACAGCGCTCCTTGATGGGCGAATCCTATTACTGGCTGAACGTACGACGCGTTGCGTGAGCTCAGTACAGAACACGCAAGCTAACTACTTAAGATCACTGGCATATATCTGGGTCTTAAAACAATGTGCAATTTGAATGAATGATGTTCAGCGTATAGTTTATAAATTCAATTTTGCATTATAATACTGTGACGCATAAAAGTTTTCACTTTCGGTTTAGATTTAGCGAACAAGTGAACGTTCATAAATAAGTAGGTTTCAGTAAAAGTATTGTATATTATAAGTATTTAAATTTCACCTGTCCTTTTGAACAATGAAGTTTCTAACATTATTGCTGCACTAGAAATTGTTCGCTGCATCGACTGTATTGAAATATATTCGAAGAAAGAATTACCGATAGTAGTAGGTATTAAGTCGAAAATGGTGCCTGAAAATATTATTGTCACGGAAATTAGACTTTCTTTATCGCTTCTTTTCCCCCAATTTGATATTTTTAGTTATTCAGCCAGTAATTTTGATCCTATAGACTCAGGCCCGTATTGATAGAACGTTACTCAGTAATCAAGCATTTACTTAAAACTAAATTCAACCAATCTAATGGCTTGAATCTAGTCTTAAATAATGCTTGAGTACTGAGTAACGTTCTATAAATACGGGCCTTAGTGTCGAAAGAATAGAGTTACTTTTAGGTCTAAAGAATTAAGAAAATGTCTACGAGGGAACCCCCTTGGAGGATATTCGATGTCCATGATAATCAGGCATAACTATTAGATTTTTGAAGGGTGTATTTTTAAAAGACAAAGATACGAGTAGATTCATATCCTTTATATAATACATAATATTCTGACCAGTGATTACCGATTACACGGGAATGGCGCGTGCGACCCCGCGGCTCGACGCGCGTCGGCGCAGGCGCAACGATTTGCACGCCACCAGAGTACGAGCACAATGCGCGGCCGATGACTTTGAATGGTGATTACTATTGACGCGATTCTATTTGTAAGCAGGTTTTAATTTTGTTGATTATGTTTATCAACAGTCCTGGGAGCTTTCAAGTTTTAGAAATGTTTAATTTTTAAGTTTATCGGTTCTATTACTTCTTACATATTATTTTTATGGTAATGAGAAAAGTAGATTACGTAGAAACAATTATTAAAAATAAAAACCGGCCAAGTACGAGTCGGACTCGCGCACGAAGGGTTCCGTACCATTATCTATAAAAACGGCAAAGAAATCACGTTTGTTGTATGGGAGCCCCTTAAATATTTATGTTATTCTGTTTTTTTGTTGTTAAAGCAAACACACAGCAACATCATCAGTGAAAATCTCAACTGTCTAACTATCACGGTAAATGAGATACAGCCTGGTGACAGACGGACAGACAGATAGACGGACGGACAGCGGTGCCTTAGTAATAGGGTTCCCGTTTTAGCCTTTGGGTACGGAACCATAACAAGCACGTATTGTTAAAAAATTATTAAATAGCAAAGCCAGTGTGATAACACTTTTACAATAAGTTTATGTTATCCCTTGTAGTGCTTTCAAAATCAGATTACATGATATTATCAATTTATTCTCTTCGTGCACGATAATGCATGATATACTCGTATCTAATCATTTCAAACAACTGTGTTCCGTAGCGTGATTGTTACAGCCCACTATCACAAAGTAAAGTTTACATTGTAATAGTACACACCGCTGCACATCAAGCTATAAATTTTCAGTATAAGCTGGCTTCTTATTGTACGAAAATCCTATGCAATGCGAGATCAGCCTAAACTGGATATGTATAGCTTGATGTGTAGCCGTGTGCACCACAGAACAGTGATCAAATGGAGTGACAACGGATAAAACTAGGAAAATTGCCACAAGCCACGATTTCACTTAAATAAGTCTCAATAATTACAATGTTGATCAATTGATTTTCCTTTAATCGAGCCTGTGTGCCTTTACTCGAGCCTATATGCCTTTGTTTAATGACCGATGTGCCTGCGCATGTAATTCCCTCGCGCCACTGACACGGTGAACCTAGGTGACCGCCGGCCACACTGCGGTATGGTCGAAGGCCATTATGGAATAAGAAAAGAAGATCAACTTAAAACAAAAGACGGTGTAGAAGCGTGTAGCTGTTGATGCCAATAATCCTGCAGGGGCCTGAGATGACCTATTCTCCTATTCTGTAAGAAAGGTAGAAAGAAAATAAATGTATACGACGCAACTTAAGACGGAGATATATGCCAGTGACCTTGAGTAGTTAGCTTGCCTGTTCTGTACTGAGGTCACGCAATGCGTCGTACGTTCAGCCAGTAATAGGACTCGCCCATCAAGGAGCGCTGTCCCCAGTATGACGCATTATTAATTTATTCTACACAAACCAAAAGGTATTTTAATAAAACGCGTATACTAAAAGATCAATAATTAAATTATCTTTAAATTGGTGAAGGTTTCAGAAAAATAGGCTCGGTAGATTTTGCGCCATTCTCAGTTTTTCATCCGCGTTAGATATAACTTTACAAATTAATTTCACTATGTAATATAAACATAATCTAAAATATTCACATATTTAGTTATTGAGAAAATGCTCTAATTTAACATATATTTTTTTTCAAATCATTAACACTACTCGTTTAGACGTGATCTTCAGTATGAAATCATTAAAAGCCGGT
Organism: Tiliacea aurago; assembly: GCA_948098905.1. Classification (NCBI taxonomy): domain Eukaryota; kingdom Metazoa; phylum Arthropoda; class Insecta; order Lepidoptera; family Noctuidae; genus Tiliacea; species Tiliacea aurago. The sequence continues at coordinate 24,464,434 of OX402581.1, read as the reverse complement.
TATCGTCGCATTAAGTCAATAGTCCTAATCCAGCTTTGATAGAATGCATCGTAGGCAATCCCACGTGGTTATCATTGAATCTAGACTAACGAATTACTTACACGAGGCAAAGCGAGGCTTTTAGCGATAAGACCGCCCATTATGTCACCCTATGTAAAATTTCTACATTTATATCTGTAAATCTTATGATGTACATAATAAAATATTCTATTCTAAAGCACGAAAATTTTCCTTTACGAAAAATAACTCACGCTGATCATCAGTCCTTTTGAACTGACCTTAGGGCAATGTTCTTTTACGTTGATTCATAATCCTCCCCCATCTCGTGTTATTCTCTTCATTCCTATGGGCTGTAATATTCATAGTAGCGTTCTTATAAATAGGCTTGTGTTCCAAGATGATAATATGAACAAGCCTTCTGTCAGTTATTATCTTGTGTAGACCAACATGAGCCGGTGTTGCCGGTCTTCCGGATGCGGTGCAATTGTTCCTAATAGACTTCTCTATATTTGGCGTTTGATTAAACAGTTTAAGTTGCACTGGAACTATTTACAATTCCATTTGTTTATTTGTTGTCGCCTGAATGCCTCTTTCTGCATCAACCAAGCCTTATTCCAAAGTGCCTCATCATCAACTCAGTCTATTGTTTTTGTTTTCAATATACACTTCCTAAGCAGGCATAAATGTGTTTAATTCGAATTGTATCTCTCAATCAATCAACTCAGCCTATCGCAGTCCACTGTTGGACATAGGCCTCCAGGCTGCGCCACAACACCCTGTCCTCCGCCTTCCGCATCCAGTCTGACCCAGCCATCTTCTTAAGGTCGTCGGTCCATCTAGCTGGGCCATCCCCCCTGGCTGGGGCATCTGGCTGGGCTGGGGGCTAATTGTATCTCTACTGGTACTGAATATAAACTATCATGAAAGTTCTTTATATCACTGAAACATATGGCATATTTAATGGTTTCATATTATTATTATATTTTATAATGCTGGTTCATGTTGAGTACAATATCATAGTATTATCTTGAATAGCAAAATGCTAATGTTATTTATATTGTTTCAGGTAATTTTAGTTCCATTTACTCCTACTTCAACAACATTATTATCGGTCAGATAAGTATAAACAATTGGGTTTATGAGATCACTTTTACTCATTATGCGAACTTAATATTGACATTCATTTTCCAACTATTAAATTCCAGTTTCAATCTGAAATTTCCACCAGAACACGGACTTAAACGATTAAAAGTAGGTAAAGAAATAAAATTCCCTGTCGGTTATACAATAAAAGAGAAATTCTTCTAAGTAGCAAGGTTTCCTTACAGCGCCATAAATAAAGGAAACAAAGAATTGGACTTATAAAATGCAAGTCCGTGACGACCGTTTTCCATTCCTGCAATCATCCCTCTTATCTCACGTTTAGCAACCGTTAGGGTTCCCCGGTTGCCACTGCCATCGCGATCGAGTGGTTTTATCAATAACTATAAATTGGATACCATAAAAGATGACCGTCGGGCTTCAATTAAGGTTTATTCATGTTTCTAATGCTTATTACACATAAAACGTAATGAAAGTTATTTTGAAAGAACACGCTGTTCGATCAAAGATGTATTTATTTTTTAATAGCGTGTTTTTGTGTTGTAGTACGTTTTAGTACTTAATGTCGTTTAATGTGGATTGCATGTTTGTGGTAATTATTTTTATTATTATGTCGTTCAAGAGCTAAGGGTTATCTTAATCGGAAGACAATTTGAACGTGTGAAACAAGAGACGGGTAAATAATTGGCAAATGCGTTTCACTCCTAGAATACTGAAACACAATATTAATAAATTGTAAACCTTTCTTAAATGTTTTCCCAATTTCCGTTCAATTTATCGTTATTTATATTTTAAATTCAGAAGCAATTATACCGAGATTAGAAACAGGTGTCGTTTCCCAAGAAGCGTAAAATTAATCAAGACCTAATAAAAACTTGTAGCTATACATTTTCCTACTAATCGAGCCATTTCCCACAAGTTAGTCTTCCCTTCATGTTATAAACCCTGTACCATTATTTATCGTTCAAATATTGCTAATTAAATACTGAATGCGTCCTCATTTCACACCGTAACTGGTGAGGCTCGTGTCAGGGTTATTGCTCGGATTGGGGCCGGCAAGATTACTTCGTTAACGGTGTGCGCCGCGCCCTGCCACTGTATGTATGTCGATTTACTACCTGCCGACTCACTAATTAATAAGTTACGTGAATATTTGATAATGGCTTTATTATGTTTGGAAAAGTTAACAATAAAGGGCCAAGTATGTCCAAATATTTTGGCCGCCCAAGTCGTCCGTGTAAACTTGGCAAACTTTGCTAATTGGCTTCATAAAACATACATTTGAGAAGTACGATGTTGGATAGCTATTCCGAATCTTATTTAAATACAAAGGTACGCTAAAACTCAAAACATTTCAAAGACAGAAAGATTTGTAATTATGTAAATGGATAGATACCCTTTAATTAGCACTTAAAATTCAAATAAACATGTAGTAAAACATGATGCCATAAAACTAGTTTAATTTGATAAAACCATGAATTACAGCACATAATTACATACATAAAAGTTCCGTGTGGTGCCGGACGTAAAGAATAGCACCATCCTATTTCTTCCCGTGGGTGTCGTGAAAGGTGACTAAGGGACTTACTAGAGAATGGGTGGCAGCATTCTCTATGCATTAACACCATACTGCGATCGACAACCCGCCTGCTGAGTGGCGATTATGGCAACACCCCCTTTTTGAGGAAGGCCTCCTCAAAAAGGGGGTGCTGTCCAGCATTGGACGTCTTTCGGCTGATATGATGATGATGATAAATTACAGTAACCTTTAAAACCATGACACTATATCTTAACAAACATGAATTCCTTAATTTCTGTCCTAAATAAAAGCATGATTGGTTTCTTGTTTTCCGAGACATTCAATCAGAAATTATGTTACTAATTTGAATTCAAATGGGCCGTTTTAAAACGATCAAGTAACTTAAACCAAGTCTAACGTGTTTAATGATGTCATTCCATTTGTATTTATTCATTAGTATATGGCAATGATCTTTTCTTTTTTTTTTTTTTTCTCTTTATTTATTAGGGACTTGGAACCTATAACAAGTCATGTCAGCCCCATCATTTCCTTAACAAGTTACTTACAAAATTTTCTTAATACTATTGAATATAAACTTATAAATTAGCTTAGCTTTATTGCTTGCAGGGTAAGCCAGAATACATTGGAATTTACCTAAATGTAATGCACTCAATTTTAATTTTTTACATAAATGTTGTCGTTCAAAATCATTGCGAATACAATATATAAGGAAGTGTTGGACATCTTCTGGTTTATCACAAGCAGTACAGTTAGGTGAAAGGGATTTTTTCATTAGAAAGGTAAATTTTTTAAGTGGTACATGTCCAGATCGTATTCTAAAAGCTATTTTAAGTAATCGCCTACCCAGTTTAACGTCGGTAAACCACGGTATCCGAGGAGGCTCACATTGCATAGTTTTGTACCATATTCCTTTTTCTCGAGATCTGATGTCAAAATGTTCTTTCCACTTTTGTTGCCATATTGTCTTGTACCGTGAAAAATATTCTGAGTAATCAGGAATTATGAATACCTCACTTCCGTCTGTACAAGATCTTTTAGCCAAAATGTCAGCCTCCTCATTACCTCTCAAGCCAACATGTGAAGGGATCCACTGCAATCTCAGAGTTACATCATTAGGCATGGTATAAATTTTATCAAGAATAACATAAGCTAACGCTGTCCCTCTGCAACCAGAGGCGGAGCGAGCTATGTGTTCTAAAGCGCTTTTGCTATCCGAAAAAATTACAACATTTTTAGATTTTAAACAACAATTTTTCAAAAAACATATGGCCTCTGAGATCGCAAATAGCTCGGCGCACATAATGTTTACTCCAGAAGAAATTTTAAAGCCCTCACTTACTCCTAAACTATTACTAACATAGGCGGCCCCAATACCATCTTTAGTCTTAGAACCATCTGTAAACACTTTTTGCCATCCTGCATATTTAATATCTAATTCATCTAGTACATTATTTAACAGTAAACTATAATTATACGAATCCTTGGACGCTTTAACGCAATCCAAATTGCTTAAAATTACTTCACCAATTTTTATTTTAGAAGTCCATATATCCAAATTAAACATCACTAGAGGGGAAGAGGCAAATACTTTCTCGTGTTTAATCTCTGTGCATACAAAAGGTAATAGTGGTTTCTTTTTCTTTTGCCAGTATCTATTATCACATAGGGTTTGGAGTTCCTCTAATAAAATTATGGTGGGATTATTAGAAAAAGAGCGAGCTTTAAAACAATATTTATAGGCAATATGTTGCCTTCTCAAAAACAATGGCGATATGCAGATCTCACACTCCATTACGTGTATAGGAGTTGTTTTTATAAATCCGCCAATAATTCTAAGGGATTGATTTTGGAGCAAGTTTAATTTCGAAATATGACTTTCGGCACTATTATCATATAAAAAAGATGCGTAATCCATCCTAATTCCATCCTATATCCATCCTAAATCCATAATTTATTTCTTCGCCAAACTGTCAATCTTTAGTTCCGGAGATAGGTATATTTTATCGAATGTTTCAACAAAATTTCATATTGTGTTAAGTGGTTGATTTTCAATTTAGGTATCACTCTTATAACTCGTCATTGTGAAGAGAACTCTTCAAAAATAGTTACAAGTCAGTGATCTTATATGACAATTTCCGAATGGTAAAAGCTTTGCTTTTATGGAAATTGTAGAAATTTTCTTATTTGCAAGAAACTCAATCATACTTTTGCCTACTCACGATATCACATATGGAAATTCCCGCTTTTCCTTCTGTACCCTTCAAACCCTTTTCAACGACTCACCCACTTATTTTTTTTTTAGTTTCCTCTATCTTCCATCTAAATTCATTGAGTGCCACCTAAAGTACTAGTATCTTCATACAAGTTTACTGTTTCAAGTATACATTTATGTAACTGTAAGAAGTACCCCAAGGTACCATCTTCGGTCCACGTTTAACACTCGTGATCAAAGATGGCTCCTACTTGCGGGTTAGCTAGTCGCGTGGCGGTGACGAGGGTAACCACAATATTAACACCAGTGATACAGATCGAGTGATATCTTGACCACAACGCTTCCTTGTTACTTCTCTTTATTGATATGTTTGTGTTCCGGGGTCGAATGATTCATCATATGAATCTTATACAATTTTGTTTGACTTCATTCTTATTTTTGAAAAAAAACCATCTTCAACACGAATGTTGGAAAAGGGTTATTGCAAAAATAAACTGGGATTACAGACGGATGCTGTATATTTATCTTTCTTGGAATTCAAACAAATAAGATTGGGTCGTAAATATTGAATATGTTTCTAAAAATACCCCTAAGTGGTTATACACACGAGCGCTGCAGTTACCTGTGTGTCGCTCGTGTGTATGAGCACTAAAATTACTACCCACTCGAGTGTATTAAGAATTCTCAATAAGTTTGCACCGAGATGCAAATTATAACAATTTCTCACGAAGCGCACAAAAACTGGTTGTATTTGCGCAAAGTAATTAGGATTGAGAACACTTTTGCTTTTATTACAGGCTGTAAGGTGTAAATAAAATACTCGCGGTTCAGTTTTATTCTTTTGATATTTCGTTGGAAGCAAGTGTAATTTCTATGACCATGTGGTGTGAGAATAAGACGAAATAATAGACTTGGCAATTTTCATTTTCTAACCGAGTTATTACGTTCAAAATTGTATTGCGCTAGTTTTGAATTAGTTCGGAGTCTGCTACCGAAGAGCATGAATTATATTTAATAGTCTATGTGCCGTTGCCATCGATTATTGATGGAGATCGTGAGTGGAAAATTGGCAGCGAATCCAAACCTAGGATTAGCAAGCCTGTTTTCAATCAAGCTTCGGGTAGTTTGTTTCGAAATGTTTATTTCAAGGAATTTTAATTTAACGTTAGATTATATTTAAGTCTTCACAAAATCACAACCTACTTGACAGTTCTTGACAGCAACTTGGTTGTCACACTTATCTTGACCATCGTCACCCAAACCGTTGGTTTAACACTATAACCGACTTTTTCTGTATCATCTTCATTTATAATTCCAAGTTGTTCCACATACGAAGGGAACAGGTTTTCATTCGACGGTTTACGTCGACTGCGTTTCAACTATGATTTGTGTGCGCGGTTTTTTACTTGAAAAACGAATCAACGCGACCGGTTGAGGCCATTGATATATCGGTGATCTTGGATTATGTAAAGGCAGGATAGTCCGTAGGTATTATAATTATGCTATTGAATGTGATATAGAAAAAATATTAATATTATCACATTATAGTAAATATCAATGTTTCCAAAATAAGATCATTTTCATTCAAGCAATAATTCTAATGAGTGATAATATTTCAAATGATACTTTATGGTTTTCGAATTCAATACTACTAGATATTCTCAGAACTCTATTATTTAAAATGATCCAAAACAGCATGCCTAATTCAATTAACTAGCATGTCAACAGCTAATCCTCATCAGTATGATCTAAGATAGCATTCAGATTATCGACGATTGAACGAAAAACCAGTTTGGACGACCGTTAAACTTATCTGATCGGCTTTTAACGTATGCCTGATAAGTCTAACCGTTTAATACGATACCAGTTTTCGCGTGTATACGATAATAGATCAATATTTGCATTGTTATACTTCACTTCATTCAACGAGTAGTATATTTAATCTTTTGTCAACGGCAAAGTAACTGTTGCTATTTTTGAGTAATTAACGTTATTTAACTTGAATTGTTTGGCTTTCGTGTCATGATGATTTTGGGAACAATAGGTTTTTAGGGAAATGTGTTTTTGAGTATGTGATTTTTGTTTAATGTTTACTGATCGTTTGGTGGTAGTAGAAGAGTTTTGCTGTTATTTATGCTTTCAATTCGTTGGAACTGGTGACTGGTTTCTATCAAATTGCGGTGATTTCTGAGAGTATTTTGATGTGGTAATGAACTGACTAAATGAAGATATTTCTTTGACTGTTACGACTTGTAATTCTAGAGAACATGATGTTTAGAAAAAACAAAGACATGGAATACCTTTACAAATGGAAAGTGTTTATTGAAGACTAACAAGTCATCAACACAAACAATAGATCACCTTATAGAAATTTTCCCAAAGACCACACAAATGTAGCTCGTTGGCCACAAGGGGTTGTCCCGGAGGTTAACTAAAGTTTAACCATCCATCGATCGTTAGCTTTCCATTACTTTGCATTCTAAAGGTTGTTACTTTCGAATGCGTTTGTTGTGTGTGTGTGTGTGTGTGTGTGATGGTATCGCTCTGTTATCGCTTCGGACGACTATCTTCGCCCCTTTGTGTGTTTATCAGTACATCAACGTGTGGGAAGTTCATGTTACGTTAGATTTGTCTTGGCGGTAGTGACTGTTGTGTGTTGGAACTATCTGTTTGTTGTCCTCTTGTTATGTCTAGCATCTGATTGTTGATTTTTGTTTTTAAATTCAAAGAGATTTAATTTCAACTCTTTATGTTTGCAAATGAAGATGATTCAGTTATGAGTAATTTGTATTCCGTTGAAATGTACAGTGTTGCACATTTTAAACATTTTATGAACATTCGGAAATCCTATAGTCTGCAATTGTATATGATTATATTATTATGCTTAATTACATACATACTTAATAAAATTATGAAATATTGCGTTACTGTATTAAACCAGGAGCTTGCATGAACATTAAAGAGCTCAAGCTTGTTACACATCATTATCATAGGAAGCTTTACGACTAGCATGGGGATATTTATGGGGTAATATCTCTGCTTCGTCTGTTATTACTGCTCACGGACCCCGTACATTGATATTTTCTCAAATAACTCATGTGTTCACCGTTAAACCAACAGCAGGACATGGGAAAATTATCACGTTTGTAAGATAGAATTATGACTGGCTGTAGAACTTTATTTGCCTGATCGCCTTTACGATGTGTAGTTGTAAAATAGTAATAGTTTAAACTAACGTTGAAAAATGTACAGCAGAATTGAATTATGTCCAGTGACATTTATGAGAGTTCCAGTGAAAATACGGCCAGCTCATGGAATTTCTCAGGTGTCGTAAACGTGACTGAAGGATAAAACTAACTGTAGCAGCATTCACCTGTCAATTAGTGATGTTATACTGCCATCACAGGTTTGCACGCTGAGATGTTGAAAATATTTTCTCCGGATCAAAAACACGGTCTATCGCTAATCAAAGTTGGATTACAGCATTGAACTGTCATGTTCCCAAAGCAAAAACTGCTTCAATGATATTACAGAAATTATGGCCCATCTGACGTTTCTGACCATGATAAATAGTAACCGTAAACTCTTTTAACTTTTGACACGGGGGCGTCAAGAGCATCAAATCGATGATTTTGATATTATACAAGTTTACAGAGATTCAATAAAAAATAACATGCCGTTTTATTCATTTTGAACAGGATAAAATAAAATTAATATGGCTTTTATGGACAAAACGTTTTTAAAAACTTTAACATTAGATAATGGATTAATCTACATAAACGAGACACATTTTATAACTGTCATCTCAATTAAGCCTTTGTGTAAGTAATTTATGAGCGATATAAATTCATTTGGCAAAGGTGAACATTTTAGAGCTAATATAGCAAATCTGGCCCGCTATTTTTGCATCAAAGCACTGAACACCATTTTAGCTAATTCTAATTTATTAGCCATATAACAATAGAATATCGCTTGACTGAGTCTATCATTTTCTTTACTTGGCGCCAATTAGGCACTTCAAGATAATTATATCTTCAAAAATACTGCTATAGAAACAAGTGGCTAGCATCTTCCACAACCAGCCTAGAACATCACAATAATAAAACCTCTATGGAGTCTTGTAACTACCATGTTATACCAGCAGCTGATATCCAAGCCATCAAGAAATTCTTCGTACACTGTTAAATAATACTGGCACTACGTAATTCCTACAGGTTTGTTCTATAACATACCATAAAATTAAAGATCGCATTCCATCGGCAGTAATGACTATGACTGTTTTTGCGACAAACGCTGCAGGTGGCACGGGGAATGGCGGCCAACGTTCGTGGTGAGAGCACCTGCCATGATAAATAAAGTTCTGACTTGGTCTATATTTAGTAGGCGGTTGTCTTCTGCCCTTTATTGTTTGGGAAATGGATAAAAATGGTACCGTTATAGTTTCGGCACATCTTTTCTCATTCATAGCTTCTTCATTCCATTTCTTTATCTTCATAACTCAGCCTAGGGAGTGTAGCTTTAATATAGTTGCTTGATTAAAAATAATATCTTTGTCCCGACTTGGAAAACAACTTTTCTCTTATAAAATTGCCAAAATCTTTTGTGTATTATTTGTAGCACCTTTGTGTGCTTATTTTATTACAGCCTGAATATTACCAACTGACAATCCAAATGACAATAATTAATTAATTAATTATTGTCATTTGGAATTTAATTCGACACTATCATATCCGCTGTTACAAGTAGTTCTATTTATACTATTTTCCTTACTGCAACGTGCTTCTCATTTAATTTTGCATCAGTCATTCATAATGCCGCCTCTCAAATGCCACTGTGTCAATATTATGTTGTGTTTGGAATCCAATTAATGAATGGCCGTGTTGCCCGTGTGTTGATTTGTTCTGGGCAGGGTTGTTTGTTCTAAAATAATTAATGAGTTGAATGAGAAGACTATTGGGTTTGAAGACAGGTATTAAGATAGGAAAGGAATTTTTGACCAGTTTGACGGAAGTTCGTAAGAATAATATGCATCGGTATACTTATCATAAGAATGTAATTACGTAGTTCTTAAGTTACTTATCAACACCGTTGTTATAACATATTTCGTTCCATTGAATAAAACATCCGGTCTAGCATCCTTCATTATGAAAGTAAATTCCTTCCCATCCGGCTGAGCCAATCGTCTATATTTAGCGTCTTTAGTAGAATTCCGATGCCTCAACCCTATCCCGGTACTTTCCTTCCGTGCGGTTCAAGAATGTCAATTAACAATTACAAACAGTCGCAGTGATCGGCACGGGCGCACGCTCTTAACTATCATTACGGAGAATACCGTATGTCTGTCTCTTTGTTACTGCTTTTACGTCTTTGTTGCGGTTTTTATGTGTTTCATGTGGATTTGCAGGCATTATTGATTTAGATAAGTGAGTATGGGACTGTACTCTTTAAGAACGGGACACCGGGAGCAATCGTGGAGTCTATTTTTTTCTCATGTGACTGGAAAACGCTTTAACTAAAAAATACTAATATAATCAAATAGTAAATAACTTTAAACTGAACTAATGTGGTAAAAGCCCAAAATGTGGTTAACATTTGTGTAGTTATTTTAGGTAACAATGAGTTGAACAATGAACGTCATCTCTCTTCGTTTTACATTGACCACAGCAACCATGCTCAAAGGATTTAAATGAAAAACCATCGTATCCTTCTTTATAAACAGACAAAGTCGGGCCCCACTTCTTGTATCAAAGATAATGAGGTTTCATGAATACCCATACGGAGTTTAGCGTCGAGCATTCTGTTTGAATGCGACGTTCACGTATATAAATAGGAGCTGATTAGTTCGTTTAATTGGAAAACGTTGATGCTAAACGGAGACAAGACAGATAATTATAAAGCATCTGCTTTTTGCTTACTCTGTTTTAAGGCTTGAAGGTAGGGTTGGCTAGACAATTATTAATTGTCAATTTTTGTTCTCATTCTAAACCATCCTAAGAAAACTTTTGGTACTATTTTGAGATGATGACGTCCCAACCTTTTCTTTCTTCCATTGTGATTGATCTATAACCTCTACAACATAACATCGCCTGTATCCTGAAGGGTTATGCAGTGTTCCTATTATAGTATAATACACCTATCATTTCACCAATTATGTTTAAGTTTCAAGTAATAGGGCGAGTCTATTGCTATCCACCGGGCACAAATCCACACTTCGAGGTGCTACTGAGAAATCCAAAAATACTATGTCCGACCTTTTTTTTTGGGGTCGGAAATTATCAAATAACTTCTCCCGCTCTGGGCGGAGCGAGAGGGCGTGTCAGACTTTTACTGACTAAAACCCACCCGTGTTCCTTCCGTTGCCTGTGTGCCAGAGCCACGATATCCCTTTCGGACAAACTCGCAACCCTGGCCGCAACATCGACCGACCTGGGTATCGAACCAAAGATCTCGAAACTACATGCTGCTTAAAAGGTTTTTCTAACCAATACTATAAGTACCCATTTGGGAAATCGTATTCATTAGACATTTTCTATGTTGAAAATAGATTGCGGCCTTATCATCCATCAGCGGCGAGGTGTCAATTTTTGTATGAGAGAAGCCGCAGCGAAGCCGATTTTAACTTAATTATCAATAAACATTACATAAATAAATAAATAAATTAATTAATTAATTCATTTACTTAAAAGTAAGTCTTCCCTTTACTGAACTTAACACCATCTATCGTCAAGTAGCAGAACTAAAAAGACATCACTACACAGACAAAACTTTCTTGTTTGTTATTTCAATTCAAAGCTAATAAAATAGGCGTGTTTGCTGTTTGAATGTTATGGTGAATTAAATACCCGTAGTGTAACTATATTTTTTGGAAATAGTAGACACTATTGACTGTGCCATTTTTCAATTGCGGTACAATTGTTGATGCGAACTTCCGAAGGGAAGCCGGTAGGAATCGTGTTATATGGTGCTTTCGCCACTGTCATCCATAAGTTAAGTTTATAATACGTTACCATTCGTACAAAGTCTTACCTTTAACTAGAAAACTTATGGAGACACTGTGAAATGCTTTCAATAACGGTATTTAGCGCACTCGAGTACCGAGGAAAGTGCTCGAGTACTTCCTACCCTCATCTAGTACCCACTTGTTGGTTTAACGGCTGTTTATTGCATTCTTGATTATGTCCCATTAGTGTTACTGATTTCAAAGAATGTGTTCGAGGCTCGGTAATTTTTTTTTGTAGGAATTTCCGAGCCTTTATGGATCAGTCTTTGTTATTCATTGTATATTGGGACTTTCCATAGTTCTGTATTTTAATATTAAGAGGCTGAATGCGTAGTTCATACAAACGTAATACCAAAATAATTTGTAAATCAAACATATTCTTAAGGTAGTGTGTCTTTATTCCGATTGGAATACAGAATATCTAGGTTCCCAAATATACACTGATTTAAACAAGAGTTATGAGAAAAATTAGTTTTCTATTGAAATTTTAAATTCCTCATATCTCGTCTTTATATCATTGTCCTTTCAAAATATATATTTGGGAACATAGATATTTTGTAATCCAATCGAAATAAATACACACTATATCTTAAGAATATGTTTGATTTACAAATTATTACGTTTGTATGAACTACGCATGCTACGCCGGCCCCTTAAGTCAAACTAAAAACATTTATTTCAATTAAACCTATTACAGGCAATTAAGTATCATTGTTATCATTAAAATATTTGTTTTCGTTGGTGTCAATAATTTAGCATTGAACACCATATTTGTTTGTATCCCTACGATCATTCAAAATCTTACCCTAATTTCTAAAGATTATTCTATTCTCAATGGATACGGATTTCACGTCTCAAGTATCAGCACGCCATCCAATATTATCTCCAGAAATGAACTGATGTTTGCTTTTTATATCAGTCTCCTCATATTTATCCAAATTCATATCTTACCACGATTTCTCGCTCTCAACCTCACTTATATCTAGACAAAACACGAATATAATTAATAATCACGTTTGCTCCTAACACCAGGAGTGCAGCTAGAAATAAACTTTGTAGCACCAGTCTGGTCTTAATTCCAGCAATTGTACTAATCGTTTAGAAACCTAGAGAGGGCGTTAACTGATCGTAAATAACCAATAAACATTGCTTTTAACATTGACGCTTGTAAACGTCGGTTATTATTGATATTAGGAGTTTCATTTTGACTAATATAAAGGTATAGTCACCCACTTTCCTATATTTTGTAAAATAATAGATTATTAGTTGCAGAATAAGTTGTAACTTGTAACTGGTACGTTGGGGTTAGTTGAGGTGTAATTTGGTCTAACATGTTGGTCAGTTGGTCTTGTAGCTTCTTGCACGTTAGATGATAGTGAGTCATGATTGGATTTCTAAGGTTTTCGGTGAGATTATTTTCTTTAATCGATTTAAATTTTTTCGTTTACATCAAGCTTGTTCTTTATAATTAACACCAATGAACTGATGGTGTCCAATTTCCATATTTTCTTTAATATTTTTATAGGGTATTTGTGGTTGCTTCTTTATGTCTTTTTACTTTCCTACATTTAGATCATTTTTAAAAAAAATTACAATAACAACTCTCGTAATATTTTCATTGCATGCCCGAAGTTATTTTTTCTGTTAGAATGTCTTACTTCTCAAAATTAAGATCTTTACGAGGTTTATAATTTATCTCCGTATTTTAATACACGTAAATTATTCATGTTCGCATCGCTATCAATATTCGGCGGTAGGTCACCGACCGTTATTCGTCAGTAGCTTACCCACTACTACTGGTTTTTTACATATTCTCACACAAATGTCACTACTTATTTAATTTAATTTAATGATATCGCGACAGAGTTAAAAGTTTCTCAAAATCACGGATGAAAATATATCGCCAATATTGCGATAATCTAAAAAACGGAAACATTGTTTTTATAGACGATAAAATAAATTCCATTGAATAAATCCGATTCATAAGAAACCGTTACGTATTTTATTTTTATTGAAACCGTAAAACTGAAACTGTCGGCTGAATGTCGAGATCGGAATAGTTTCAATTATCTGAGGAATATTGGAATTTTTGATATTGAAAGAATACAGTTAGGATAAAAGATCTTATTGTTTTTTGCCTCTATTAGACTAGTTAAATTAAATTCTGGGAAAATATATTCTACTTCAGCAATCAAAAATATAGCTGGCGGAAATACTTCTAGGAAATAAAACGTTAAATAACAGTAGTTTCTCTTGTAGTTCCAATCTTACCCTATTAATTATCCGTTAACTTAAATAAGAAACACGTGTTGGAATCCTATTTATATTATTTAGTTCCAATTCGTTCCGGAATGCGGATTTCCCACGAGATCGATTCCGTTTTTATATTCGCCGAACACTGGGACTATTAAATTATTCAAGCTTTAAATGGATTAAATAAAAATTCGACGTTACATAATAAATAAAAACCGCCGATTTTTTTTTAAGAGTCGTCTTGCGTCAGCCATTACTAGGTAATCGGATTATTCTAATTTATGCAAGATTAAATAATACCTTTGGTTATTTTTATTGGTGAGCGATAATTATCTATGTGTAAGTTACCACAACACTTTCTTGTAGCCATGGACAGTGGAAGTGTAGTAGGGGCCGCGGTAATGCGCTCGCGCATGATATGAGATGAGAATTTATGGCATAATTTAGTCAATAATGTGTGTCACCCAGTCAACGGTGCTGAGATGTATTGTACGTAAAAATGTGAAAGAAAGTAGTATTTTTGTTGTTGAATCTTTACCTCGATAAATTATTATGCCATGTAGGTCCATATGGCAAAGTAATTTATCGCGAAATTAAGAAAACCTTTCTACGTAATTAAAATTTTGATCATTTTTTGTTTGTTTACTTAAATAGAATGTTATCATGAGCCGTTCAAATTGAACTTTGGGTTCCAAAATGCCGCTACATCCACTTAAAACCCAAATAAACACCAATGACAAAGATCTATAAACTGAATTAAAAACAGTGGAATGCATCAGCTGTTTATGTTCTTTGAAGTTGTAAAAGTCAAGTGAGGTAATTGTGTTATAATCATTGTATACAGCATACCTATTAATTACAGCAGCGTTCTTGCCATATCTTCGCGCATGCGCCAGCGCCGGCTGCAGGCAGTTTTAATGTAGATACTTTGTATTAAACGACCACCTACTTACTTAGATACAACTTTTTTTTTTTTTATAAAATAAATTTATTGTCACACACAAGTTAGGAAACATTTGTAAGCAGGAACAATATTAATTGAAGGAGTGCATAAGTAGAAATAGCCGTGGGCCCCAAACTAGGCACAGCCTGTATCTTGGTGGCCCAATATAATATAGATAGAAAAGGCAGATTGATTTAATGATTATTCAGCGTGACACAGCACAGCAAGACACAAGTAATAATTAATTATGAAAATATGAATTAATATCATTCAGAAATCAAAATAAAATAATAGTAACAATAATAAAAAATAAAAAAAATATATTTAAAAAAAAACAAAGAAGTTATTATTTATGTATAGTAAACATGTTGGCATTATTAATTGGAAGGGTGGAAGAGTAGCGTGTGTGTGTGTGGGGGGGGGGGTGTGTGTGTGTTAGAACGTTTAAGACAGGTGCCGGGAACTGTGTTGACTATTTGAGTGTCATTTTGACTATGAGAGTAACGTTTGAGTGCTAGTTACTTCAAGGGGCACAAGAGATCTTCTGTTTCATCATAGGTCAGGTCCTGAAGCCATGTCTTTATAGCAATCTTGTTGTAACCGCTGAATAACATGATGACATATTTAATATTGTTCTTGGTACTTTTGATGGCCTACGCTGTCCTCTCATACCTATTAACACTGTAATTTGAAAACATTGTAAAAGCCAATTTTATTTTTTTAAAAGAGTGACCGTGGAGTTTCTTGCCGGCTCTTCTCCATAGGAAACGACCAATTGGAACCGTGCACCTAGCTTCTGACGTTTCATAAGTGCCCATGTAAGCTTATTTGAAATAAAAATATTTTTGATTTGATTTTGATTTTGGTTAAATATAAAATTATAATTTTTACGATGTCATCAGGATTAGTTTATTAACTTTAATTAAAGATGCATACATTGTCAGTTTGTTTTGTTGCTCAATGACCTAAAAACAACGAGATATTCTTATAACAAAAAAATAATGAATGAAGCAAGTCTCATTAAGAAAGCTCATAACAAAAGACGATCTCATGATTACCCTTAATGGTAAGGAGTTCCAAAACGTCCCACAAATCCCCATAGCGCAACGACTAGCTTAATAATTCAACAAAAAATGTTTCAACTAAAATTCCTCTTAAACTACCCATATCAAATTAAATTATACGTATTCCATACAAATTAAGGCGTGGGAATGTAGTTTTTTTGCGAGCAGCCGTGACCGCGATTAGAAGGCTTTATGATACAAAAAATTTAACTAATTATGTAGCTTCGCACTTCCATTTTTTCATTAATTTTGTTAAAAGTGTACATGGTTATTATTTCTGTGACCATAGTTTTTACTATGAATAAAGGCTTCTACATACCGGGGCGACTTGTCGTGCGACGCGACGCGACACAAAGGCACCGCTCGTCCCGCGACACGCGGGGCCTTTGTGCCGTGTCGCGTAGCGCGACAAGTTGCGCTGGTATGTAGAAGCCTTAAATACCTATACTCCATTTGAAATAAGATTAGACATTTAAATAAACCTTTTTACAGTCCGTTTAACCGATTTTGGCTTCTATTGCGTTGGTGGCATGACAAATGGCAGCTGTAATAAACAGTTGGTATTGTAACCACCTTTTTGCTTTTAATGCCATCCTTATACCTACGGAATAGAAGTCATAATCGGTTGAAAAGTCTGTAAAAAAGTTTATTTAAAATTCTAATCTTATTTCAAATGGAGTATAGATAGAATGCAAACTTTGAAAATAACACATGTAAGTTGGTAATATCTCACTTACGTTAAAATATAAAATAATCAGTTACTGAATTTCAATCTCCACTGAAAATATAAATCCAAGCAGTATAATTTTAAATTTAATATCACCGTACTTAAGCATTCGTTTCAGTAAACCGGCCAAGTGCATGTTGGACCAGGCACAGTGAACGGTTCCGCAGTTGGGATGAATTTATCCCAAGAATAAACTTAACATTGTAGTTGAAAAACATGTTCTCCCATACATTCCAACTGCCAATGTAATTTGGTCGAGTATTATTCGTTAACTTGTTAACAGCTAAGTAGGCTTACTTAGCTGTGATAGTTTTATATAACTATTTTCTGTAATTTTTTCAAAATTTTTGGCTCAGAAGTCTTGGTGTCAATTTTCATCGACTTCTTAATTAACTTTAAAACTATTTATTTTAAAATTATAAAAAAATATATACTTCAGGTCTTACCATAAGCCCTTTCATTTGATATATCACACGGTAAAAATGTGCAATACTTTTATTTTAAATATTCTTTTTTTGCTCCCAAAAGTGTGTACGTGTGTATGTGTGTACGTACATAAATGAATTTTGAATATGGGGGATATTCAAAATTCATTTATGTACGTAATACGACCATGTTTGGGTCACAGAAATTAATATGTGTACCAAATTGCAACTTATTCGGTCCATTAGATTCGGAGCAAATTGGCTGTGACAGATGGACAAACAGACACACGAGTGATCCTAAAAATACTAAATCGACAATAGGTAATTGCAAATTATGAAGTACTTACATAACTTATTGTTTTGTTGTGCATCATGGGAAAAATGGGACTTCCGACTTCCTTCCCGACCTTACCTTTTTACTTTTATCGAAATAGGTAAACGCTCGAAGAGCTGATAACCTAATAACATAAGCAGGATCTTACAGGTTCGTCCGATGACAGCGGCTGTCGCTCCAAAATTAATGGGAAGCGTAGAAATTATCGCGCTTGGGCCTGCGCAGCATATTATGCTCGTTCGTTACGCTCCACGAGATTCTTGATTGGCGGTTTTAGCATAATGCTATACGATTTTAAATATAGTTGTCAAACAAACTGGAACATGAGATTAACGTCTGTGGTGTGCAATTATTGCTTCAAGATCTAGGCGCCGATGTTTTATGATCTTCATTAGTGAGTAGGTACTATGTTTAGTTCAGTTTCCGCACGATATTTATCGAAGTCAGTTTTTGTCGAGATTTTAAGTGGTCCTTTGAATCGCGGTCATATTTGTCTGGTCTTTTTGGATAATCACGCGGAGGACGCCAAAGATAGAAAGGAGATTTAAAAAAAAGAACGTACCTAGTAGTTGCCAGTAATATTTATTTTCTTTACCGTTCAGGAAGTGTCAATTCATAAATTAAAAGTAAAAGTAAAACTTCCGTACAAAAATACCAAAAAATATGACCCCTAAAGTAGGCTTTGTGTGTTTGCCCCCAATTCTTGCAATCGTCACCTACACTATCGGTAGTCATCGATGAACCGACAAGTAGCGGGTGCCCAATACTGAACAGGTTCTCGGCAACCTGCTCAACCACTCACTGCGGTTGATTCACAAAACGTTTTGTTTTGTGGGCCGAAGATCTGAGAAAGGATGAAGATATGACATCACCGCGAGTAGTTCTAATGTAAATTGTTGATACTTGCCATGTGATAGATACTGTCGAATGGATTACTCTATTAGTAACATTACTGATAATTTAGGGCATTTTTTTTTATTAAAACGTAATCTGTAAGTTAATAAATATATAATTATTTAACTGAAAGGGCTCGGGGAAGTACTAACACCATACTTTTTTCTGCCAACAAACAGCTTTGGAGTAACGTATTTTGTGGGCTACGGGTGCCGGGAAATTACAATTTAAGCAATTAGGGATGTAAAGTATTTTTCAGGTATGTTTTTATGTTTTTATTTTAATGATAAGAGTATTTGAAACACATAATTTCATCTTTTTGTTTTTACAAGCTGTAGTTATTTTTATATATTTTTTAAAGTATTGTTCGTACTGACGTCACTAGTAGCTGAATAGCTTAGGATCTTTGCCACGTTTAACACTTATTTAAAACCAAAATTCAGTAAAGTCAAACTGTCAAATTTGACAATTAATTTGTTTTTATTTCATATTTTAGCGATTTCCGTAATTTAGTTTAAAGTTATTGCATATTAATAAAATGAATGAATTCAAAGACTACTTCTGCTAAGTTCTTCATACCGTCAAGTATAAACACCACAACAAGCAGCTGACACAAATTGATTGTTAGTAAAAGAAACCTTAAAAAGGAAATGGTGCGAGGAATTAAATGTTTAGTTCAAGTCTGGGCGGCGACTGTTTTATTGTGAAGATCATTTTAACGTAAGTTAAGTTTTCCTGAGGCGATACATCGATGTGATTCGACTTTTACTGTCCGCCGCTGGTGAAAAACTACACTATTTACGTATCTGAATAGAATAATAATAAGTGCTTCATGTAAATTTGGCGTTGGCATGACACTTGACACATAAAGAATAACTTAATTACAAGAGGCACTGAAAATTTCCAATTCAGGCTGCTTTGTGACGTCATTTAGAGGTCAAATAAAAGTCATGTGATTTTAAGTATTTTTGTGAAAATAAATACGATCTTGAAATTTTAAGACCTATTAATAGAAAAATAAGTCTTAGAAGCTTAAAATCTCGAAATGGTTTGGGAATCAGCATAGGAGAATTTTTACTTTACATACCCAATTACATTTAAACTTTGTACCTAAGGTCCACAGCATATTTAAGTATAGTATTTAGTAGTTTAGGTGTTTAAGTATCGTTTTTCATTAATCCATAATAGACCGTGTCACGTCACCCTTTCTTAAATCTGACAAACTTTTGAATGAATGATCTTTGCTTACGCATCTAACGGTTCCTAAATATGTTTGTGGTGACAATTTGAAACGTGTTAAAGTCATTTATCAAATCAATTGTTTTTTGCCTGTAATGAGGTTTTAGTAAGTCACAATCATACATCATGCTTATGATCTCTAATGACAGAGTCATAATACAATGAATACTAAAGACATTATTGAAATCACGTTTGGCACGGATGAACTTAAAAAGGTGTACAAGTTTATTATTTGGGTTATTAGTACATCGGGTACATTTGCTAACTTTCAGAATGTTAAAGAACAGAGAAACATTGTAAATTTTTAGGGTTGCGTAGTAAACAAGGAACCCTTATAGTTTCCACCATGTCCGTCTGTCTGTCTGTCCGTGGCTTAGCTCAAAGAATCTTAGTACTAGAAAGCTGTAATTTGGGTAGGTATACATTAATCACGTCGACAAAGTATCAAAACAAAATTTTGGAAAAGAAAAAATTAGGGTACCTCCCTACAATTTTTTTTTAAATTTTAGGGTACCTCCGTTCCACGTAAAGCGTGGGTGATATTTTTTTCTCGTCTAACCCATTGTGTGGGTATCGTTGGATAGGCCGTTCAAAAATATTCAGGGATCCGTTTCCGTGGCTTTAAAGTGCAAATTCTTGTTAGGGTCAAGTGTCAAAAACAACCATTTCGCTGGCATGGCTGGGGGCCCGCCAGCCAAATGGTTGTTTTTGAATATGTGAAAAAATGCATGGCATGCAATGCATGGTATACAACATGTCCCGGAATTAACGCACAACCTCTTAGGGGGTCATTGTACTCATCATTATGAACAACTTTTACTATGAGACCAAACCTGAAATCGGGAAAAAAAATCAGCTGTTCCCTACATTTATGTTCGAATAAAGGCTTCTACATACCAGCGCGACGCGACGCGACACAAAGGAACCGCTCGTCCGCTCTTAACTCGTGGAAATGTAAGGAACAGCTGATTTTTTTTTTCGCGTTTTCAGGTTTGGTCCCGTAGTAAAAGTTGTTCATAATGATGAATAAAATGACCCCATATGAGGTTGTGCATTAATTCCGGGACATTTTGTATATAAATAAGTTAAAAGGAAAACTATTACAACTAAGTAGGCTTTACAAGCTAATGAGTAATAGTAGACTAGTTAGTCTACTATTACTCATTAACTTGTAAAGCCTACTTGCAGTTTTCATAGTGTTTCCTACTAAAAAAGGACCACTATATGATTCGCAGTGTCATGGAAAGTGCCATTACAAGATACGACGATAAAAATGTTACTGTGGCGAAAGTAAATGTTCTTTGGGTATTGATATAAAAAAAAAGTCTCTACCAATGATTGTTTTATTATTATTCAAGTACGACGCCAGTGACCTTGAGTGGTTAGCTTTTGTGTTCTGTACTGAGCTCACGCAACGCGTCGTACGTTCAGCCAGTAATAGGACTCGCCCATCAAGGAGCGCTGTCCCCAATTTGACGCATTATTAATTTATTATACACAAAAAAAATGTATTTTAATAAAAGGCGTATACTAAAAGATCAATAATTAAATTATCTTTAAATTGGTGAAGGTTTCAGGAAAATACGCTTGGTAGATTTTGCGCCATTCTCAGCTTTTTATCCGCGTTAGACATAACTTTACAAACTAATTTCACTATGTATTAAAAACATAATCTAAAATATTCACATATTAAGTTATTGAGAAAATGCTCTAATTTAACATATATTTTTTTCAAATCATTAACACTACTCGTTAGACGTGATGAAAATGATTAAAAGTCGGTTGTCGTCGCCTTAATGTGACATTGCGATATCATTTTTATCGGACACTTACACATCTAGCCTCTTTCCGCTATAATTATAAATATGTGTTAATGATTCGATAACGTCTTTTCAGTTCTATTTATAACTTGCAATATTTTTTAAATACTTTTTATTTTTGCTTCACCGGTCACCGGTATCAGGTATAGCTTTACGTAACGGAGACTATAAGGAAAACGAAAAAGCACCTACAAATCCGAAATTCTCAATAAAAAAATCGTTGGAACAAATAAGGACGCGGCAATTGCATGTTAAGCGCCTCTTGCGAGATTACTTTCCATATTTATTGTGAGTTTGGTACTCTCACCGGCAGAATCTGCGATGTGGGTCATTATGTCGCGTTTCTGCGTTCAATTTTGCTAAAGACCTTGGTATATTGGCGAGGAAACTCGTTAATAATATCAACTGTGTGTACTGCTGAATATATATGACTTCCTAAAGGATAAAAAAAATAAAAATGAAAAAGTGTTTATTCAGATTATTAATATAAATACACAACCGTTAATTCTGCCAAACTGCACAGCAGTTTGTTGGCAGACGTAGCTCCTTTTTATTGTAACTAAAGTTCACACCACTTATAACACACACACACACTAAACACACACAACACACACCCAACTAATACACACACACTCTACATACACACTCTCTCACACTTAACTAATATTATAAATGCATGAGTTTTTTTTGTTTGTTTGTTACGATTTTACGCTAAAACGGCTGAACGGATTTGGATAAAATTTGGCACATGGGTTAGGAGGACATAGGATACTTTTTATCTTGGTAGTACGTTCCCGTGGGATATTTTACGACCTCCATGCGGGCGAAGCTGCGGTCAAAAGCTGGTATTATTTACATAATATTATATACAGGTAGTGTTTATTGGTGATAGTAGAAACAAAAGAGGACACGAAAATCGAAAACGATGGGGATTAATAAACCGCAAGCCCAGAAATGTGTTAGTTGATTCATTTTGGTGCTTTCTTGGCTACCTGATCAATCTGAAACATCATTGGCTGATAAATTAACAAACGAATACAATATAATAGCGCGTTCAGGGTGCTGGTAGGGCTACCACGATGTTGTAGTGCGTCTGCGATATTTGCGCACGCGCACACAGACGGCTTTCACACTGTGCTACGGCGCCGCATGGCTTCGCTGATGTTCCGCACGCGTGGGAGCGCAACCACCATCCTGAGCTTGCTCAGCCACAAGCTGGACAGCCCCCTTCTGGGGCACTGGGTTCAAGCACAAGTGCGTGTGCCCGGGACCCCAGAGGGCAGCTAATATTTAAATTAATTTTTAAATGTAACATAGTCTTAAGTCTAAAAATATTATGGACCAAATATGTGTGAAATAAAAAGTTTTTTTTTATTTAATTCTGACAATAGTGTTTTGAACCTCGCATCTCTACTGCACTAGCGTGCTGCAATGACAACTCAATTACTTTGACGCATGCCTGTCACAGAAAAGAGGCTTGAGTTCCACAGAGTAGGTATATAGTAAGAGTAGTGCAGTCTAGTAAGTAGTAGTGGCTTGAGTTCTGAGTTAAGCTGCAGACTACTGACAAATGCGTGCACGGACTGGACAGCCTGGCCAGGTCCACTCAATCTGTGTGGTTCTTTGATCAAAAGACCATTTCAGACGGGACTTCACAATCATGATCTTACCAAGTTTATGTCTCGACTTTAAGACGCTGACAAGAGTCAAATGATAAAAGTAGGCTTAATTGACAAATCTATATAGTTTGTGGTAGCGGAAAAAATATATGTTATTCATATTTATTAGAACTTGGTTGCTACCAAAACACGTTTAAAAAAAACGTCTCGATACAAATTAACGGTAAACTAACCCTTAACTTTGAGTTTCAATCCAAAATATCTGTATTAAATATCAACGTACGGTTGGTATTTAATTAATAACAAGAACTTCTTATTTGTATGCAGAACTTGGTTGTTTTTTATTTTCGATTACTCGACTCATTTTTGAGTAAATAAATAATTGCTTCATATTTTTCAATAAATAATAATAATTATGAGCGTTGTACCATCGCGCTTCTCTTTATTTTGTATGCAGTCTGACAATGACAGCGGTTTACCTGTTGACAGCTTCTTAAAAGATACTGTGATCTCTGAGTTTGTTTCTGCCTTTTTTCTCTCAGAGTAGTCAGATAGGAAACGCCGATCTCGTCATGAAAAAATATGATTGACGTGTAAAGTGTTTGTACAAACCTACTTACAGAAATAAAATCATTTATTTCTGTAAGCTACATAATATGCAGAATAAGATCCCGGGAATATCCCTCACTATAAAATAAACAAGTGTTACAAATGAAATGCATGGAAACAATGGCAAAGTAACTGCTAATAAAGCCATTTAATCGATTTTCCCATTAATGGCGATGGTGTACTAATTGTAAAGTGTTAGAAGGTGTCTTGAAATGTCGTTAAAGTTTGATTGATGATGATTTGCAAACCGATAATGTAGTTGGTGGTTGCTACCCTGCGGAAGCTGTAAGCTACTGGTAACGTGTTAGAGAAACTTCAGAGTTAATTAACGCTGCTGCTGCTTTCGTTTAGAACTTTAGAAGATCAGCTATGCTATTGGTAAAAACCGGCCAAGTGCGTGTCGGACTACGCACAATGAAGATCATTTCTTAGCTGCCGCGGCTTGTTTTACTAAGGTATTTTAATTGTTTTTTGTTTTTCATATTTTTATTACGGACGCTTTTAACGTGCACGTCTTTCTACATTGTTCTCACATGTATAATTTCAACATAAATGATGTAACCAATACTATGTAACACTATTTTGATTTAAAAGAGTGTCCGTGCAGTTTCTTGCCCGTTCTTCTCCATAGAAACCTACTACGCTTTGGAATGGGCAACTAGCTTCATCGCTCTGACTGACCGACCCCTTGACAATTCAAAAGAGCCTGTAATAGGTTTATTTGAAATAAATGCTTTGAGTTTGAGTTTGAAGGGTTCCGTAGTCGAGATTAATTTATCCTAAGAACAAATGTAACATTGTTGTTGAAAAACATGTTCATATATTCCAACTGCAAATGTAAGTTTGTACGCACAATATTGCGAGATTTACCATGTTTTAAGATCATAGACTTTAGGTTTGCTGATGGAATTTATAAGTAAAGTAAAGAACTATTTTCTGGATTTTTTTCAAAATTTTAAGCTCAGTAGTTTCTGAGATAAGGGGAGTGAATGGTCAATTTTCTCCTCTAATCTTAAAATATTTTAAAACTATTTATTTTAAAATTAAAAAAATATATATTTGAGACCCCTCACAACAAACCCTTTCATTTGATATGTCACAAGGTACAGTTTACAAAAAAAATATTTTTCAATGGGCCCCCCAAAAGTGACTCTTATTTTCAAAATTCTTTTATTTAAACTAAATTAATTGCATTTACATTTTCTCATTGTGAAATGTACCAAAAATCACACTAATAAATGAATTTTGAATTTTTTTAAAAATAATGTTAAACGTCTGTGTGTTTGGTTCACAGAAATTAATATGTGTACCAAGTTCCAACTTAATCGGTCCACTAGAATCGGAGCAAATAGGCTGTGATAGACGGACAGACAGACACAAGTGATCCTATAAGGGTTCCGTTTTTTTCCTTTTGAGGTACGGAACCCTAAAAAGGTTCTGTATTGAAGCCATCGACTGTGAAAGATAAGAAAACTTTGGAAAGTGAACTGTACCCTAAGATTGAAATGTCGATAAGTTTTTTACTGTTAATTAGCTTTCGCCTTTTCATTTATAAGTCTTATTTCACGATGTAATTAACGTTGATATGTTTTATCATCGAATAAGTTACGATAGTTGTAATTGTATCGATCAATCAATCGGTTTATCGGGATCGATTAAAATAGCCCTAGTATCAGGTGTTCAATATATACGTTCGCTTAATTTGTTTATTCATGGATCGATTTTAAAAGAATAATTATGTAATAAACTGAGTGTCTGCAATATCTCCTGACATAATTAAGTATATTTTATTTTTGTATTGTTTTTTTTTGTATGTTTAAGTGACTAGTGACTACTGTAGATCCAATAAGAGGGTTATGAGTTTGATACATGAGATCTTAAAGTCATTAGTTCCTCACCACTAATTTTATTATTTTTGGCGCTTACGTCCGAACTTAATAAATAACTAGTAGGACGTCTAATTTATTTTTTATTGTTCTTTGCACTTGTTTCATGATTATTATTGAATATATTTATAAATATAAGTTTAATGTGTTATGTCATGTATTTATTGTGTACAGGGTGACCCAGAAATCAACGTGAAGCCGGAAACGGGTGATAGGCCAAATCGTGACAGTTATCAGAAAAATATATAAAAAAATCATGATCATGTACTTTTCAAATTATAAGTATCAAACAATGTATCGGAAAAACTGACACCCTATGATGATCTTTCGAGTCCTGTGACTACAAATATTAACTTTGCAGGACTGGACAGGACTTGGCCTATCACCCATTTCCGGATTGACGTTGATTTCTGGGACAACCTGTATATGTAAATAGTACACCACAGACTACCTGCAGTATTGTCTTTTCTTCCCCCTTAATCCATCCAAAGGTTGCCTTTTAGCGATAAGACCGCCCATTGTGTCACCCTAAGTAAAATTTAAACACTTATAAGACTTTTCTGTTTTCTGTGTTTACGTTTTCACACAGAAACACAGAAAACAGATGCCCTTTCTATCACAACTACTACGAAGTATGAATAGTTTCCGCAACAAATAAATAATGATAATTTCGCGCACATGTTTAATGATAGTCTGATTGACACATAATATGAGTCATTCTAACAACTTTGTCACACAATCGGTGTCAATACTCTTCCGTGCGCTCGCGCATTGACGAATAACTACCACGGTTTTATTTCTCATAACATTAACAGACTAGAAAAAAGTTAACTTGAAAAATATAATTCTAACTTATATCGTCTATTTTTCACATAATTTTCGTTAGTTTTGTTATTCTATTAGTATAAAATTGTCTTTCTTGAGGGAAAGCGTGTCACTAGAAACGCTTTCCGTCAAATTGTTCAAAATATAAATAGCTTATGAATTATGTAAAACGAGTTTCATTCTCATGAGGAGCTCGTGGCTACAAACAGCCGCACGAGCACGGGTCGATCCATCAGGTTAAGCTATGCTTGCCGGGGTTGGTCCGTGGATGGGTGAAAATATTTACATACCTGTAGAGACTCCGCCGTACCTGTAGAGACTCTGCCGTGAAAGCACGTTAAGCTGTTGGTCCCGGCTGTCATTCGTGGGACTTTGACAGTTATTACGGGTCGTCAGAAGTCCGAAAGTCAGACAACCAGTCTTACCAAGGGGCTTCGTATTACCCAGTTACTGGGTTTTGGAGGTCAGACAGGCAGTCGCTCCATGTCAAAACG
Source organism: Tiliacea aurago (assembly GCA_948098905.1). Classification (NCBI taxonomy): domain Eukaryota; kingdom Metazoa; phylum Arthropoda; class Insecta; order Lepidoptera; family Noctuidae; genus Tiliacea; species Tiliacea aurago. Next base: position 24,437,449 of record OX402581.1, on the reverse strand, counting down.
TAGTTGGGAAAATGCTAGGCCGATTGATTGAGTCTCATTCCCATGAACCACTTCATAGGCACTTGTATAAACCACGTGTTATAATTCCTAGAAAAATATTATCTTTATTGCTTTCACGTGAAAAGCGCATGCGTTTTCCTGTCGTAGTACGGTCAGCAGTCACAATTCGGTGCGTCCCCAGACCTTGCACATTTCCTCTGCTTTGTCACGCGATGCGTAGGTACTGCCAATGGTAGTGTTTTGCATACGCTGCAGACCGAGGTATGCTATCACACCCCACATACTAATACAGGTACGAATGTATATCCATAAGTTCAGTTTCAGTTTCAGTTTTAGTTGGTTTCTTGATTTTTTTATAAATTATTTATTTATCCTAGGATTTCCTACTGCTAAGGGCAAAGGCGTCCCTCAACCGCGCTCCAGGCGCCCAGGAACTTTTTTCTTGATCTAAAATTATTTTGTTTTGTCATGTGGCATTACTATTTCACTCCTTTAGGTAAAACAGCAACATGAATTTGATATAGGAATAAGAAATAATGTAGATAAGAATGCAAAAATCTTTTATTGTTATCGAATGCTATGTTTGCGGATGTAACCTTCGCGACGCATCTTCTAAATGCGCAGAAATTTGTTTAAAAATTAACCCGACCAACTAAAGGAGTACTTTAGACCATCGAACTGAATAACTTTTACTATAGGACCAACTTTAAAATCGCGAAAAAATAAATCTGCTGTTCCATACTAAAGTTCATACCTACTGTCCTAAACTGTATGGGACAATTGTTGTTTTTTTTCCGATTTCAAAGTTGGTCCCATAGTAAAAGTTATTCAGTTCGATGGTCTAAAGCACTCCTTAAAGTTTCTTGGGTTCATTTTTAAGCTCCTTATAATTCTATGGAAAGTACTTACAAACATATACCCACCACATTCACTGATTGTTACTAATCAAAGAATGACTGAGCACAATAAAACAACTCGTTGCACTGACATTGAAACAAGTGAAATTCTGAACCTCCTCACGATGTGTCAATAACTATTCGTATACTGATACAAAACCACAGTTCACAGAGTATGAACATACAGAAGTCTCACGGGGAACCAATCAGATGTCCATCGATATAATATATGTAGAACCGTGTACGGCTGGTGCAATTAGTGACTGCAGTAATTACAATTTTAATTCAAGGATAGAGAACCTTTGGTTTGTCTGCTTCCTCGAACAATGCATGTGTTAGTTGAGGGCTTCATTTTCTATGACATAGATCATTGAAAATTTCCTGGAACTTAAAACTTGCACATATGCCTAAGTTTGCCTCCCAGACCTTTCCAACCCTCAACACAAAATGGAGAGTTCGAAGTCACCGTACTATTTGGCAAGCCGTATGTTGACCACAAAGCCTCTTTTTGATCGAGATTTGGCTCGTGGTCCTTCTGTACTATCTTACTCTGTTACAAGTCTGTCCATCGCATGAAAGCGAACTCAATCACTTTCATCTCAGCTTTTTTTGAACCACGTAATGAACGACACAAAAAGATATTTTGCATCTATATGGTACATCTTTTTTTGCTGTCAAATAAATTTGGGCACCTTGAAAAAGTTTTGGTAAGGTGTGTGGTGTACGGAAAGCTATATTTTATATAAACAACAGGTTTCATCTGCCCTTGTTCTGTGATTAGCTTTGAGTATATCTGCTGTGTGCTGTTTTATCCATAGCACAATAATATTTCATTCTTTTGTGAAACCTGGAAAATATTTTGGCACTAAAACATTGCCTTGATGACACTGCATGGAAATAACTCTTATGTCAACTCAAGTTTAAGTGACGTTCCACTTTTAGTTATTTTTTGTTTTTTGTGAAATATGAACCCATGACCAAAAATCTATCAAAGCAGAAGCCATACATGCTTGCTCCCATATAGCAACGAACTATCTCATCACCATCTTCCACTGGACAACCGACCTAATACACAACCAGTTTTCACTTCGACTTGTTGTCCGTACTCCATTAATCAGCGCGATGAACAAAAACATTCATTTTATTAAACACCTATACATCAATTTATTAACAAAATTGCTCTTACTTTGTTTTAAATCGTATTAATGCTCAATTTACTGTGATTGCCCATTGTTAAGAGTATATAAAGCTATTCTCCTGATGTGATTAATACTCTGTTGTGGTTATGTTCTTCCGGACCAAATTTTCCAATTTGTAGCTATTATGTCAGTGTTATCAATTGTCCCTTTTGTAACGTGATGTAATATTAATGAGGAATAATAGTAACGAAAGTGAAGGCTTTAATGTGTAGTGTATTGATCTCATTAGTGATTGCATTGTGAGGTTTTTGAACTGTTGCCATTTCGATACTTTTAGATTTCGTTATTCTTTTGTTAAACTATCACATTGGTCCTTCGAGCCGAGACGGTCGACAAATGTGTTAAGTATCACCATGCCTCTTTAACCATATTGAACTATTACCAACTATTACTATTAGGTTTTTGAACTTTTACCATTTCGATACTTTTAGAGGACGTTATGCTTTTCTACAACTATCACATTGGTCCTTCGAGCCGAGACGGTCGACAAATGTGTTAAGTATCGCCATGCCTCTTTAACCATATTGAGTCCTAGGAAAATCCTTGAATACTGTCTAAGCTCTGCGAACAGTAGACCTAGTGACCACATTTTTTGCACCAATTAAATTTACCATGTTTTTGTTTTTAAAACATGGTTAAGTTAAATTATGAGTTAAGTAGGCCAGCTAGATAAAAAATAATAATAGGTTTTAATTGGCAGAGGTAATGCTGCAGCCTAGTTTTGTGATGAGAAGGTGGTCCTAGGTGCTCCATCAATCCCTACCTAGTGGTTAAAGGGCTGTTTCCACTGGTAGAAATCTAAAAGTGAGCAATTTACAGCATTTTGAGGAGCTATTCTGCTCATCACGCCGAAGATCCTCATCAGAACTTCACCAAATTTCTAAGAGACACGTTAAAAGTTACTACCTATCAAATAAAAAATAACCATCGAGATTGGATCTCATAAGGTGGAGATACCCAGTCGCTCCCTTTTTGCCCGTTTTTGGGGGAAGTACCCCGTCCAATCAAAAATCCTCGACGACAAAAAAAAGATATAAAGTCGTAAAACCTGTATACCAAGTTTCATCCAGATTAGTTGTAAAATACGACCTGTAGAGGAACAAACTGACAAAGGAAAACATTTACGATTTGAAGCAGAGACGCTTCGCTCGCTTGGTCAACCAGTCAAATGTCAAATCTCACTAAGGACTATAGCCAGCCAAATCTAGAGTCACTCAACCAAATTCACAAACATCACTTCTTTCTACAAAAAAGTCGTGCCACATGAAAGTTTCGAACCCGCGTGTTGTTATTTTCAAATATTTATAAAAACTCAAATCGTTTTGAAAGTTCAACATTTATTTAGTAAATGCTACAATTTCACCGGTAGGTAAGTTAACATTACTTTCGATTGTTTGGTGTATTATTGGGCAATTTGGTCTTTACACACGCGAAAATTTTGTTCACTACACTACCGACTTAAGAGCGTTTACGACTTACAGCATTTCATACAAACTTCCAAGCCCTTGTTTTTCGAAATGATTTTCGACCACCAACCACTTTTAATGAAACTTCATACGCTTAAGCAGGATACAAAGGTCTAAAAAGTTAGTAAAGAACATTTTCGAAAAATAGTGTTACAGCCAAATTAGACCGATTTTAAATTTTCAGAGAGATTTCAATTACATTAGTTAAAGACACAACACACTATATTAGTACAAAAAAAAAACAAAAGAATACAGCTACTCGACAGTCATACGCTCATCTCACAATACTCCAGACATCTTGACAAGATCTTCTTCCATTCATCCGCAAACACATCAGTGAGGCTTAGCGTCCAAGAGAGCGTTGAGCGCAGAGAGCGTGCGAGGGACAGGAGACTGGGCTCGAGCGACGGTTCGACTCCAAGGCACGGCGAACAATCTGTGCCTCCTGCTACGGTTATAGTTCATCGGAGCAAAAAGATGGGACAGTTCGTCATGCAATTCAGGAGCATCTGTTTTTCCTTGAAGGATCTTACACATATTAATAATTTGGTAATTTTTTCTTCTAACCTCGAGAGAGTTATAACCTAAATAGCCTAAAAGAAAGTTCGAAGGATACATAAAAGGATAATATCCATTCAAACGTTTATATACATACCTAAGATAAGCCTTTTGTACCTTTTCTAAGAGTAAAGTGTACTTCTTTTCGTTTTCGTGCGGGTTCCAGACGCATGCCTCCAGACTCCGCATGACTCCAGTTTGGTACGAACCAGTACATTAAAAATAGATTTAATAGCGCTGGTGTTGCTAAAATCTTTAGCATTGCGCAGAACGAAACCTAATCGCCTAAATTAATCTTTTGCTACCGTTGCCATGTGATCATGATGTTTCATTTAAATCGGTTCAGTCATTTCGAAAAACAAGGGCTTGAAAGTTTGTATGAAATGCCGTACGTCGTAAACGCTCATAAGTGATAAAATTATTTACTACCTCTCTCCAAAAGAAATTGTTGTTTACTTTGAGTTTCTTATTTGCTTACTCTTTATTGGAGTTCGAGTTATAATAATAAACATAAGGTTCAAATTGCAATAACAAACAAGACTTCTTGAAATGGGTTAACTATAATACACTAGTTTTGCCTTAGATGGAGGTGGACCGAAGAAGAATAGATTTTTATACTAGTAACGTAAATTGTGACCTTACAGGTATGGTAAATTCATTTGCTAGGTATGAAACCCATGGTCTTGTTAAATTTATTAATGAACTAGCTTATGCCCGCGGCTTTGCCCGCGTGGATGGGAAGTACCCTGTGTTAATCCAGGTTAAAGACTTCGTTCACATTTTCGCTCTTTTAAAACTACTCACACGCCACCTATTACAATCCGGTAACTGAGGGTCAAATTACTAATATTGTTATTGACAGCGGTAAGACTATTTATTTTTTGAGTTTATACTAAACTACCTCTTTATATACTACATTAGAGGTTCTGCCCTCAGCTAACACAACCAGGCTGCTAGATGAGCTCACTCTCGAGCAGGCCACGTAAAACTGGCCGTGCTGAAGTAGTCCCCTTTACGAGTAATATCAATTCCCGCTGTTTTCAGTGACTGACCCGGCGACTTATTAATCGTCATTGCGAAACATACCTTAAGGGGGAACTGCAGCCTTTTAAATTCGCCTGGGTACTCAGACGGTATTAGTGGAAAGAACAATGGCAAACTCCCAAACAAATTGTTGACATTTTTTTTTGCGTCTGCCGATGAAAAATAGTATAATATGTAAAAGTACAGAGTTTGAATTCCTGAACAGTTTTGTCTTCAGTTATACGTTTATAGGAATTCAGGAATTAAAGATATTCTAGTTTGAAGTTTAAGAATTTAGAGGTTATATCTTGTCAACAACAAACCCTAACCGAAAAATAAATATAGATCACTAGTAACTAGACTTAAAATATCATTGATAGAAATGCATTTTTACAGCAAAATAAACTACGGACTACGTTTATAGAATTATAAGTCTATCTGACCGCGACATGCGTAGGTCTGCCACACAGCCTACATGCAACGCGGTGACTTAAGTAAATAAATTTAAATATTCCTTAGTAAAGTTATTGTTCTTTGAATTACTAAAGTGGTGATGGCGAAACTCGGGCTGAGCGATAACGGGTTTCCCATACAAGCATTCATCCCCATTTTTACCCTCTTATGGGAAGATTTTTCAAAAACGCTGATACATGTAATTTATTAATTACCAACCAAAAGGCTAAATACCAATTTTCATGGTTTAAACTACAAAATTAATGGATTTCCCATACAAACTTTCACCCCCTATTTTACCCAGTTAGTGGACTATTTTCAAAAAATGCTGAAATACGAGGTTTTTATTTTTTAACCAGAACTCTAAATAACATTTTTTCATGGTTTAACTTTAAACTACAAAAATTACGATTTTCTGTACAAACTTTAATTATAATAATATTTTACTCCCTTAGAGGTTCAATTTCGAAAAAGCCTTCCTTATTCCTTGTCTAGATTATGTAGAAAACTTCGGTACAATATTTCAGCTTTCTAGGTCCAAGGGTTTGGAGCCTGGTTGATAAGTCAGTTAGTGTGTCAGGACTTTTCTTTTTATTTATAAAAAAATAATAGATAGAAGATATATTTAATTTCTCTCATTGACATTAAAACATAATTTATCTTATCTATGCTGACTTATATACAAAAGGCACAAGAAAAACCACGGTGAATGACGAAATTGATTAACCTTTGCAATTGCTCGTCAAAAATAAACTATCAAAGAAAATGACATTCGGCGTATCTTTGTCATTCTTCCTCTAAAGTTCATTCACTAGTCTACCATAGCAATGCGATATCACATAATTGTACGCAAACCGAATCTTATTACAGCACTCGAAAGTTTTTAATTATCGCTTCCAATCCCATTTAATAAACTAACACCAACTTATCTTTACTGTCCTTCAAATATTTTATCTCCACCTTCTTGTACAACATTCTGTTTCGTAACGGCAAATATAAGTTGGTAATCAAATGCTTTATTAACGCCAATGAAAGCATAATACGTAACGTTACGAATTCGCATCGAGAGTACAACTTTCTTCGTACTATTGTAGCTACGAGATAATTAATACAGTCCAGCCTCCAGGCCAGTCGGGATACTTGTCGATAGAATCTCACTTGCTTTCATCTTCTATTGTGCTAACATTGGGCGCCTTTGTGTCTAGGTTTCACTATCATTTGGATATATCCAAGTTATGCAGCATAAATGTCATATGACAGCATTATGATAATAGTATTTTCAATAGTGCAGTTAACTAAATCGATAATCCTTCGATTTCACTTCCTTTGTCATTTAAGAAGACTGTAATGTTCTAAGGCTAGTCGGGCGATAAGTCGAAGGTATGGGCATCTTAACAACAAATGCTTTCAATAGCTGATTGTACAAAACAACTCACAGCAACGATTGAATTTCATTCTTGGCAATTGTTCTGCCTGGAAATACAAGTTTACTACGAAATTAATTAAGGGGTGAGACACATTGCTCACAAAATACATGATATTGATATTTCAAGCAAAACTGTTCCTAGTAACAAACCGAAAAATAGCCCGAACGGCAACAAAGACAATTACGAAGAAAAAAAGTTTAATTAGCCAAATATAGCCAGCAATTACAAAAGCAAAAATATCAACTCAATTAATACCTTGCTCGATGTAGTCGTAAAAATGTCATACATATATGGCAAGACATACATTAAGTAGTCGAATAGACAACAATAATAGTGTCGATTATAATCGGACACAAAGCGAACATTAGAATGAAGACAATCCTATCTGTTCATGTCCACCCACGTGCACTCTTACGCATTATGTGGCGGAAATTCCGACATCTGAAGCTCATAACTTCTCACTGTTTTGGAAAAAGCAAGAGTGCATCGGACAGCAGTTTAAGGTGTACACTTTCGGACCTAATAAATGGTCTTAGAATTTAGTTCAGTAGTATACGAGTGCCGGATATATGCAGTTCACAGCAGCCACAGCCCACCGCACCTCCACCGCAGCGGCAGCTTTGCAGTCTGAAGCCTTATTGGATTGACTCAGGAGCTGAAGGAAATTGGCGACCAAATCAAAATCATGATATAATTATCCAATATTGAATCTCTCAAGCTTATCGTTTATGACCCTTCTTTTCCCAATAAACCTATTACAACTAATTCAATATTCGTATTACCCAACGTTGTGTGAAAACGGTGCAATTTTCGCGTAACTCATATAAAAGTAGAAAGGCGTTGGCACGCGATAGAGCCATCTTTTACCTAATTCATCAATTTACCTTGTAACAGCAGCATCATTTTGTGTCATTGTGGTTTCGTAAATAACTGACGAAGATGAAGATGAATTAGCGGAACATATGGATTGAACTTTTAAAGTAGGAAGTACTCCATTATGGTCAGTTGCTTAAGTTTTTGTCTGAAATGTTATACATTGATATCTACTGCTCGAAATTTGCTTCTGCGAAAGGATTAACTTGCGTAGTTTAACGATCAATTTTGTTAAGCAAACCAAAATCAGTATTGGGGTTGCCGGAAGCACTGCTGGTCGGTCTGTACTGATTTGCGTTGGATGTATTGCTCATCCAGCTGATATTCTAGTCTCTTCGACTCCTAAGTGAACGGCATAGTAACTACAGGCGTGCTCCCTTTTTTGGGAATTGCCATATCCAGCATTTGACTGCTATGTTTGGCTGATGATGACGATATAACAGTAATAGTTATAAAACAAACAAATTATTTTAACTTCATTGCCTCCAATTATAGCATCTGACAAATTCACATGTAAGTGGGCCACACGATACCATATCGGTCCAGTTGTTCCTCCCACAATGAAACTCAGATGATTTTCACCACATAATACTAAGGTTAGAAATCAAAAGTCCACTTTCGCTATCGATTCGGTGTTAATTAATACAAAATAAAGCAGTCTCCAGCCAATTGGACAATAGAAATGTATATGTATATTGAATTTTAATTTGGCTTGATGAGTTTTGAAAGCGATTTCATGATCGTTTACTTTATTGTCTTGTTTCACATTTTATATCTCTATGTCTTTTAATCAGCCTATGCCTATTTTGATATTGTTTGAATTTAACCATCTCGTCGGATAAGACTGATATTATGCAATGTGGGAATCATCATCATCGGCCTATTATATAGCAGTCCACTACTGGACATAACCCTCACAAAACACGTGTAGAACTGATTATTTTATTAAAACCTGTAGTTTAGATTTGTTTTATTTACATACGAATAGGCTCCGTTAGTGTCCATTGTCCCTGTTCAGACGTTTCAGCGAATGTCAACGAAGATCTAAGACCGATAATCTTACAAAAGTTTATATACTGAAAAGTCTTTAAATTCTATACCCTTGTCAGACCTTGAACTGTATCTATTCTACAATCATGCATAAACAAATTGCAATATTTTATTTTGACTTAATAAACCTGTCATCATTGTATTACAATATGTGAAATCATGTAAATAAATATACTCCGAACAAAACCACAGCCGAACATAATATTAGCAATGAAATTTTAAATGATAACGCCGTACTCGTAGTGCATAATGCAGACTCTCAGGTTCATTATTATTAGTGGTTTTATAGCTTCGTTGAAGATTTATGTGATAAGAAAGTGTTCAAAGGAAGCTATATCTAAGCTATTACTTAATTGAATCAAGAACATGGTGTCTCTTTTCTGATATACATGTGGTTTATTAAATCTAATTTCCATATCAAATAATTTAGTGTTTTTAGATTTATTTGTAGACTTTCTTATGTTTATAGGAACTAATTAATTAAGTTGCTGTCTGTGAAACTTATAGCTCTAAATCAGGTTATTAGGAGTTGAAGCTTTTACTTTTTATAACAAGGAAATCATTAATTGGATAGGTTCCGTGGGAAGCATTATTAGTTTTAAACTATAATTTAATAGATATGCCAATGCAGACGAGATTAAATTTTATTTTAAGTAGGAAGTTAAGTTAATTTTAACTTGCGTCTAAAATTAATTCAAAATTTGGCATGATAAAAGTCCATATATTCTCCGTAAGACAGCTGTAGTCACTGGAACAGTATCTAACCCAGTGCATTTAAGCGGAAAAACAAACAATGTCTCCCATTGTTGTCATATCTGCTAGTATACCTTACAAAATCGTCTCGGACACATCAACGGGTGTCTTCGATTGACCCTTTATGTCATGGATCCGAATTGTTTGCACAACGGCCGCATTATTCGCTGTTTGGTATTGCAAAAACATTGCACTGATATTTTTGTTCTCTTCGAACATTGTGTGTTTTGTTACGACATCGGATTCTGTTTTAAAGATGTCATCATAAGTAGGTTTTTGGTTATTGCAGTTTTGATCCAGATGAGTTTGTGTCAGTAGGACGATTGGGTTATTTCGCAACTTCCTTATGTCAAGTATCTTAACTTTGTGCTGTCCATTAAAATTGGCATGAAATCCAGTAGAGCGCTCTTTAATAACTTTCTACCATCCGCCATATAAAGGCTCTTAGGCTCTCTCTTCTCTCTCTCTCTCTTTGACTTTCATAGTCTCTACTATACTATTCAGATCACAAACACACACACACACGCATTTTTTTTAATGTACTATAAAAAAAAACACTTTTGATAAAATGATTATCTAAAATCCAAAAGTTTTCCATCATCATATTTTATAACATAACATAATCACGCCTTGTTTCTCCAAAGGGTTAGGCAGAAATGTACCTTATAATACACCCACATTTTGCTAGTCATGTTTAAGTCCCATGTAATAGGGAGCGAGCCTATTGCCATCAACCAGGCAGAAATCCAGACTCTGGGCTGCTACTGACAAATATCTGATAGAAAAACCAATAACACTTTGCCTGACCTGGGAATCGAACCCAGGACGTCATGCTGTAGCGCTTGCGACCACTAGATCAGTGAGGCAGACTTTAACATAATATGGTTATTATCTAAAATTGTATCGTTTTCCATCATCATCATAATAAATATACATCTAATATCAATAATGTCAACATGCACGATCCACATTTAGCTCCACTTTGTTTTGACATACCTTCATTTAATAACATGTGTAGGCCATTATGCGTCCATTGTTTGGTCGCTGTCACTCAGCCGTGACTGGTGCTTCCTTCCGTCCTGAAGGGTGTAGCTGTAATTTAATTATGTGCGTTTGACATGTTATTTTTACTCTTGGTAAATGTACTTTGTATTGTTTGTTGACGATCTGTTATGATTAATGGCTCTTTAATGATCTCTTATTTATCACAAGCAAGTAATCTTTGCCTATTTTATCCTTAATTTAGGATCATCAATAATACTTAATTCCATCAGTTAGTTGCAAACTGCTTTTTTTACTGTTTTGATTCCGATCTAAGTTTGTTTTATATTTGCATGAGTAGTCTTGGCCCGGGTTAGGTCCTGGAAAATTAATTGCAGTAATACTTGTAGTGTACGATCTACTTTATGAGGTCCACATTGTATGTTAGCTCATTTCAATAGCTGTTGGTTCTTCATCTCGTAATAATGCTTCAACATCATTTGCATTTTATCTACCGTCATGCTGTGCTCCTCAGATTCCTTCCATTCAATTTCAAGCAAGTGCGCATAGATTACAATGTTCACCATAATTACTTTTATCTCACTTTTTGTAACGATTACAAACAAAATCACTGAGAAAGTAATTCGTGAAAGCGTATTTGCATCGCAATTATGACGTTGGAATTCAAAAAGTTTCCAGGGAAAGACGAAAGATTGACGTTTCGATAAGAGAGTACTTAGTGAGAATTAATATTATGATCTCACCTTTCCCTTATACATTGTTGCACAACAGTGTCCGTGAGAAGTTAAATAATGAGACATTGTGGATTTGTGGCAGTCACTGCTCTAAGCGCAGAATATTTTGGAGTTGGTTCAGTGGAATGTTTGTCTAAGAGATCTTCTTCAATTTAGATGGAAATGGGGCTTAAAGCTTTTACCGTGTAACAGTATCACTAAATCTCTTAGATTTTAATTGGTTTGAGAGCAGCATCCTCTAATTGCATCGGTTCAGATAATGCTTTATTGTTATTAGTAATCATTTCTCAAGCGTGACGATTATCCTATTATTGCGTGATACTGTTGTTCTTTATGTTTGAAATTATTTAATTCAGCCCTTATTATATTAATTATGTTGCTCTCATTCTTCATGTTATGAGACGCTTACGAGTTTACGACACAGTTAGTATATTTCTTTCATAAAAATAACAGAGTTCATCAATTTCTAATTAAACTACCAACTTGTGTATTGAAATAGGTGCTGCATGCACTGTTTTCAGCGTGCGCGCTTTGTATACTAACAAAAGATATAATATGATATTGAATAACAATGATAGTTTGCATTTAGTTGCGTCATTGGCGCCGTCGTGGTTTGACAATTGAGCTTACGTGACAATTCTATTAGGTATACTGAATAAATGCATAAGTTTTCCATTAGGTACGCTTAATTTTGTTATTATTTGTTGGTGAAGTAACAGTCAACATTCATTCTACATCTCACATTACGACTATGTGAAAAGAATTCTAACACCTCTTAAATACTTACCTCATGTATTTCCTTCTGCAAAATCGAGACCAAAACATTATTATTATTATTTTATTATTTATTTAAATTACAATTATAATACCTTTACAGACTCATCCAAGGCGATGTTATGATTTATACAAATTTATACAAAATAATTTACCAGTAAGGAAAATTACACACAATTAAATTACATTTTATTTTAAACATGACAACGTTTATACTACACCTCTTTCAATCATTATTTGTGCCATTTCAATGAATCTCGATGAACATGGATGGTAACAGATGTCACTATGACGATACCAAGCTGCGAGTGCGACTAAACTAGAAAAACACACCAACTAATTTCTGCACTCTGCGAACTATTTTACTAACCTAAAAAAAATAATTTCGTGACTTTCACACGACACAAACTGAATTTACTCTCGTATCACACGTCAGAGGCACAGACAATGCCGTCATATTCCCATACGCATCGTGAAAGCTATTCAATTACCGGGGTGTCGTGGTGCCAGCGATGTGAAGCCCGATGGTACTCGCTGGAATGGAGTTCTTTGATATTGCAAACTGTTTTGCGTCCCTGGGCGGGATTTGAGGTTATATAAGACTGAGGGTGAGTGTTTTTAGATTGTTTATGTATGGCAAAACATAATATCAATATGAGATTTATTATCTTTGTAACGATTACATTGAATACTTATAAATTACAATAAATTAACTATTTACTTATTTAATGACTTAACTATTACTTATTCTGTGCTATTACATTGAATACGAAATAGTACATTTTGATACAAGTGGAGAATGTTTGTTATTGCATTCGAGGCGGATTTAACACCCGAGCCGTAGGCGAGGTTGTTTTTGAGCCGAGAACTGCAATAACAAATGTCCACGTGTATCAAACGACGTTTTTCAATACACTTTTGAAGAAATAAAATTAAATAACGAAAAATATTTTTGTCATGAATTATTAGGAAACTACAATGAAACTGACTGATTTAATTTGATTTTTTTTGCGCGCTACACCTTCGCAGGTTAAATGAGAGGCAAAGGTATAATGCCGATAAACAGCCTAATATGAAAAATAGAAAATACAAATATTTTTGAGTTTAGAACACAAATAAATGTTAATTTGTTCATAAACGTTTTTTTTTGTAATAATCATGGTATTCTATTTAAAAACATTAATATTCCAAAAATATTAACGCCGTAAAGACACAACTTTGCCGAGATTAAAAAAAAAATTAACCTCCGAATAGAGAGAACCGTCTCTGGCGCGAGACGGTGTGATTAAAGGCATTGAACCAATTTGTACCAAGTATAGGTATAAGTTATCTGTGGCAATTTTTATTTCCGCACACGTGTTGGAAAATAAAAAATCGCACGCGTGTGAAATACATTGCATTGTGAACCTAATCGTACTGCGATATGAACCAGTTTTCGAGGAAGTGTATTGAAAATATTATACTAAAATCAAAAAATACATTATCCTAACAAGAAAAGGCCGAAAGCCAAGAATATAAGAGATGAACCAAGAGGCCTCATCTTGAACACCGTTGTCAAACTGTTGTTGTTGCTAATGTATTACTTTTTTCTATAATGTACCTACAAGTCGTGTCCCTGTTTTGGGCCATCAGTGTAGACTGAAGAAGTAGAACACCCAACTTTATAGGCCAGGGACAGGCAAAAGTAGGTTGATTATATAAGACAAACATAATCGATACAGGGATATCTTGATTTGTGGTTATATGATTAGATTTCGAACTTGAACTTGACACGGTCATTAACCTAGTTCAATTAAAATATCCAACAATGGAAGAAAATCAATGTGCAATATCCTAAGCAATACCTCGTTAAGAATTCTTTCAGATGGCTCCGTATCTAAGCATCCATTGTTTTTCTCTTAAACCTTGATTTTCTAAACGAAAATGTGTTGATAAGAGAAATTGTATTGATAGTGTGAAATAGAAAAACTAACTCCATTAACTTCAGCTATTGTATTTCTATATTTGTGTAAACAGTTGCGTTTGTGTGATAATTTGAGACCGTTACGTCTGTTGCGGTCACGTGTCGCATCATATACTATTTTAGATGTCTGTTATATAACTTGTGGAAGTCTGAAGTATTATTTTAGTTACATTGTTTGTTTAAATTGTTATTGAGCTCGTTGCTGCGGTATCACCCCATCACAAACCCCACTGCAGCCTGACGTCGCGTCGGCTAAATTCTGTCTTATTATACACCAAATGATCTTTTATGTTCTTTAATAAACCTTTTTAGCAGTGTCTGAGTATACAATATCTTCCAAAACGGCTTACCTTCAGCACGTTCTTATCCGTTAATGCTGGCACAAATCGTTAGCTGCTTTTATTATCTTTGCTATCAGAGATTCCTATTCAATCCTTCTCATTTTTATATCTTAATTTCCATGTGCATATAATCTTAATCATCAGTGAAACTTTTTGTACCTCCAGAAACAATGACAAGGAACAAATTCCTAAACAAATACGAACTTTTTCGACGTAACGTAACTTCCAACAAATATTTCTAACTTCAACAAAAAATTAAAAGGTTATTGAACCGAAATTCCAATTTAGTAAAACCCCGTTGATAACAAAAACAGTGACAAAAGAAAAAACAAAACAAACATAAATATACAAACCGGCGGAGTGTAGATGGCGTTAAATTGTTTTTAACGGTAGTGTTAGTACAAGTAGAAGAAGATTCTGTGTTCTTAATAACGTAAGTGGTAAGTGGTAAAAATTGTGAACGAGTTAAATCAATAACGTGACATTTTAGGAAATTGGTAGGTTCGTATGAGAAAATGTATATATCTCCTCGAAAAGAAGTAAATAATTAATAGAGACTTGAGAGATTCGAGGATAGATTTATATATCAAGTTAAGAAAAATAAGAGAGATAAATATAAATTTTAATGGCTGGCCTTAGAAAAGATGGATGGATTATGTGAGGAATTATAGGAAAGAGAAGGGAGTGAATGATAGCGTGACGGTTGACAGGGGAGAATGGAAGAAGAAAACGTGTTGCTCCGACCACAAGTAACTTGGGACAAGGGCAGGAAGATGATGATGATGATGATGAAAAATAAAACAATAAATAAAAAGGAGAAGTACCTATAGTTATAATTATAAGTTATAACTTATAGTTTATTTCATTTTCTCAAACATACTTGGAATTTCGAGCATTATTTTGACAACCTTCTTCGAGATAAATTGAAAATGCTGTACTGGTCAAATACATGCGAACAGGCGGCCGGCAATTTAAGTATGAAAATCCATATCAGAATCTGTCGTGTTTAGCGGCCGAATAAATTAATTAATTAATTACTATGAAAACTCATAACTGTCGTGTAATTTATAAATGTAACGAACTTTTTACGTCGACACATGGCAACCAAGGAGGGTAGCTTATCAAACATTTTATTTAAAATTTCGAACTGGCTTGCAAATAGAGCTGTTTCAAGTAAAAAAAGAAACAAATTAACATACTGGCGCGTGAAAAATTATCGTTGTTCGTCATTGAATCTGGAATTTATAAATAATTTACTTAGTTTGAATTTCCGCGCATAGTTTGAGAAAAGCACTATACGAGTAGCTGTACTATTACCATAAATGTAAATGGTACAATTACAACGAACTACTCGTATGTACACTAGGTAATAAATTTAATGATTAACTTATGGTTGCATCTGGTCCTTAAAAATGTCTTCTAACTACTGGAAATTGAAAGAAAGCTTTGCCAGCAGTACCATAATAACCCCCAACAAATTGACAATTTGCATGCTCATTTCAGAAGTCATAACCTCATCTCTAAACGCCGTACGCGTATGCAAATTGCGAACGGATACAGCAACAGTGTTACGTAACGCGCTACAAATAGATCGCGTGTTGACAGCGGGTGACATTCCTGCGCCTGCGCTGCACGCATAACGTGCTGTAGTTACCAGTGTCAGGCGCTAACCTAGTCAAGTGAGGCATTATCTTTGTGGTGGGATGTAAGGTAGAGGAGGTAGCGGGTTTGGAAAAGTGTTAGTCCTAGCAACGTACGGATTGCTTTAATAAAACAAAAAAATAAAATCGAAATTGTTTGTTTGCGCCTTTAAAAAAGATAAAGATATACAACATTAGTTTTTGTCTATACTAAACCCGAAAAGGGGTCATTGTACTCATCATTTTGAACCATTTTTTCTATGGGGCCAATCTTGAAATCGCGAAAAAAAAAAATCAGCTGTTCCCTACATTTGTGTTCACTTAAATCGACAAAATGTCCATACATTTTGTCGATTTAAGTGAATGCAAATGCAAAAACAGCTGATTTTTTTATTTCGCGATTTCAAGGTTGGTCCCATAGAAAAAAATGTTTAAATTGTATGAGTACAATGACCCCTTTACGGGTTTTGTATAAACAAAAACTGATGTTGTATATTATATTTTACAATCAAAGTAAAGTATTGACAAGGTGACGCAGCGTCAATCATAATTTTGAGAAGAGCTTTATTTATTTATTGGCCTATCT
Source organism: Tiliacea aurago (assembly GCA_948098905.1). Taxonomy (NCBI): domain Eukaryota; kingdom Metazoa; phylum Arthropoda; class Insecta; order Lepidoptera; family Noctuidae; genus Tiliacea; species Tiliacea aurago. Next base: position 24,420,711 of record OX402581.1, on the reverse strand, counting down.
AAAATCGTTACAACGTCATGCTTAGCATTCACGGAAAGTGATGTTCCAGGTTATTTCACTTTCTATGGAAAATTATACACTAACAAGTCACAATAGGTACATCATTTGTCTTACGCATATAGGATATATAGCAAACGAGGTTATATAAATATAACGGGTCTTATCTGTCCCAGCAGTGGGAATATGAAGTTGGCTGATTATGTTGGATCTTATCTATATAGCTTAAGTCACAGTCCAAGCTCTTAATTCATCGAGTTAAACAAGGGCGCCGTGGCTTAGTTGGTTAAAGCGCCTGTCTAGTAAACAGGAGATCACGAGTTCGAATCTCGTCGGGGCCTACACGAAGTAGTGTACTTTTTGTATGTCAAAGAAAATTAGCTGGGTTAATATTTGAGTTTCTCGACATGTTTATGAATAAAGTATCTATAGCTAAATCGATTAATTAGTTACATGGAAATTATCTTACAAATAGTACTTTACCTATTCATGACAAAGCTTCTAACTTCTACCAGTTTCAAAGTTTAGTTTTACATCAGGAAGACTAGTTAGCGAGCGACACAAGACGCAGATCTGCATCCATTCTGCCGTCATTTATTTGCATAGTCACTTTCTATTTCCGCTAGATGGCGCTATTCAGACTACCTGTTGCGTAAGGAGGCTGTATAGTTAAGTTTACACGACTTATCTATTGTTTTTTGTAAACAATGCTACCTATAATTTACTTACTGTTTCTAATTTGCATGCTGAATTTCTGTGTGAAATGAAAGGAAAAGTGGGTCTTATTTTAGTGAGTACGAGTAGACTTGAGTCTGATGTAATAAGAGATTTGTGTACAATTTTGCTGTGAACAGTCTGCTAACATTAAATGACAAAATGTTACAACCGATAAATTGTTTGAATGTGGAAACAAAATGTTAAATTAACTCATCAACTTATGAGAGTTATAACTCAGTCAATTGGTAACTTTGTTTTAGAATTTATGTACAGCTGAAACAACCCCTCTTGAATTAATGACAAGCTAATAATAGATTTAATTAAAATTAACAACATTATCTATCCTTCACTAAAAGCTCCATTATATTGCGTGTCGCATCAAACTATACTTATTTAATTTTAGAACTGTACAATAATAACGATATATTTCAGTCCTGATTTATGTCAATATTTCTCCTTCAATCATCCTGTTGTATTAAACATTAGCTTCCTCAGGGTTGTCACCACTCAACAAGAGGTACGGACAGCTGTGAGTTATGTTCTCTTGAATATTTAGCAGTTGACTGGGAGATATTGAGGTTTTGTGGTGCTGGCACACTATATTGTGATTTTTGCGAAATACAAAGAAATGCAGATTGAATTTCCAATTCGGTATGTAAAGTAAAAATCTACCTATGGCCGATTCCAAAACCATTTCGAGATTTTAAGCTTCTAAGACTTATTTTTCTATTAATAGGTCTTAAAATTACAAGATCGTATTTATTTTCACAAAAATACTTAAAATCACTTGACTTTTATTTGACCTCTAATTGACGTCACAAAGCAGCCTGAATTGGAAATTTCAGTGCCTCTTGTAATTAAATAGTTCTTTATGTGTCAAGTGTCATGCCAACGTCAAATTTACATGAAGCACTTATTATTATTCTATTCAGATACGTAAATAGTGTAGTTTTTCACCAGCGGCGGACACTACAAGTCAAATCACATCGATGTATCGCCTCAGGAAAACTTAACTTACGTTAAAATGATCTTCACAATAAAACAGTCGCCGCCCAGACTTGTACTAAACATTTACTTCCTCGCACCATTTCCTTTTTAAGGTTTCTTTTACTAACAATCAATTTGCGTCGGCTATTTGTTGTGGTGTTTATACTTGACGGTATGAAGAACTTAGCAGAAGTAGTCTTTGAATCCATTAATTTTATTAATATGCCATAACTTTAAACTAAAGTACGGAAATCGCTAAAGTATGAAATGTAAACAAATTAATTGTCAAATTTGACCGTTTGACTTTACTGAATTTTGGTTTTAAATAAGTGTTGAACGTGGCAAATATCCTAAGCTATTCAGCTACTAGTGACGTCAGTACGAACAATACTTTAAAAAAATATATAAAAATAACTACAGCTTGTAAAAACAAAAAAATGAAATTATGTGTTTCAAATACACTTATCATTAAAATAAAAATATAAAAAACATACCTGAAAAATACTTTACATACCTAATTGTTTCTATTTGTTTTTAATTCGACAGGCAAAGGAAAGATATCGGGGAATGGGGATCGACTTACATTGTCATGTGGTGATCTCGATATCTCGTTCCATTTTTAAACTTTTGAGTCGTTTTGCATATCTAATGTTGCATCTGCATATCTTATGTTTTTTTCCCGTAGCTGATACTTGTATTTTCTTCTTGTTCTTTATTCCCTACGCGACAATTTGTGTTATTTACTTTTATATGTAATTATGAGGATAATTTTATCTGCCCTTTCATTATTGACATTAAACGCAAGAGGTATTTGTCGATGAAAGTGACTAATTCCAACGAACAATAGGCGAAAGTCTTTGCCTACAGAATGCTAGACATCTTAATTAAAATTCTCATTTCGAACGTGCATATTCAAAGTTTATTAATTACTATTCGCCATTGCAATGTTGTGTTGTTCTTATAATTAATGGTTAATCATTATGTTGGTAGCTGCACGGTGTCGGTAGCCATGACTGACAAGACATTCAATATTCAATGTAGCCTTTCTTAAGAAAAACATAATTCCCTGTCTTTCAAGTTCTTTTAAAATATGTACGTGTTTTCTAAAAGTAAAACAAACATAAGATATTATGGCCTTCTTAAGAATATTCTCCGTTTGCGTCAGTCCTTTGTAATGTAAATGTTTCATCTGATGTATTCATGTAGATGACTGTCGGCGAAACAGAAGCGTCGATGTAAGTTACGGGCTTGTAAATTATGATGATGAGTGCTTTTGTATGGAAAGTTTTGTAATGTACACAAAAGCTGTTTTATGAAGCATGGTTGTGCTTATTAGAATGTACTCGGTGGTGTCTGCGAAGGTATTAATTAAGTGTAGGTAATGATCTTTTTAATGGAGACATAAAATGTGTAGATATGACTTCAATTTCAGCACTTGGTACATTAACGCTGGAATTTGATTCCTCAATACTTAAGCCATCAAATTGAGTAGCTGTTACGAAATCAGAACGTGTTACCTCCTATATTATATATTCCTTGTCGTGATTTAGTTTTGTGTCTATCAAAGCCCATGTTTCCCGTCAATCCTGCATACAATTTACCATTTAAACCATCAGTGGTTTGCTCTTAATTCAGCTAATACAATATAAAGTGCGGCCGCAGCCCGTCGTCCATGTGCGTTAATTAATTTGATTTGTCGCTTGTCTCCGCTCAGATTGCGCGCCCAAAACAATGTGTACATGGTGTTTCGGAACTGTTGCGGTTAAAAGGTTCTCGTGGCTGGTGGCGTGAATGAGGGAAATTAGATGTCATAGATCTGTTAGACTTTGTGGATGGCTTATGTAAGTATAAACTGTCAGAGTCATTTTTGTGTCCCGAGAAGTCGTAAGAAGCAACAAAAAGATTACGTACAGTAAATATAAATACAAGTCGCTCCATGTAAAATACTGCATCCGGTTAGACTAGAAGCTGACCCCAACATAATTGAGAAAAGGCGGGCAGTTTGATTTAAATATAAATACAAGGTCAAATTAAATTTGCACACGCCACAATCGTGGCGATAAGTCTCCTCTTTGAGGAGTGGCTAGAGAGGCGCCACGGCGTCCTCATTTTCCGCCTGGCGCAGGGCCGGATACGGTTGTTTTGGGAGGTTCCTCTTCAGGATAAGGCGGGAGGAAACGCCCGGGTTTTACCACTGTGTGGATCGCCTGGAGGACACGGTGGAGCATACGGTGGAGGTTTGCCCAAATTGAGCGGAGCACCGCCGTGTCCTCGTGGAGGCGATCGGCGGCGGCGATCTCTTGCGTCCGGCCCTGGTTCAGGCCATGGTTCTGAGCAAGAGTGCATGGGAGGCCGTCACCTCTTTATGCGAAACAGTAATGCTTGCGAAGGAGGAGGCGGATCGCGTGAGGGAGAGGCAAAATTTATGCCCGCACGAGACGCCCTGGGTGTCGGGAGTCGCAAGCTGATTCTCGACCACCGTAGGCGTGGGCTTGCGGACGGTGAGCGATGGGTAGCTCGCCGTTCGATAAGGACCAGGGTCTACTCCGAACATAAATCCGAAGTTTCGGCCGAATGTTCGGCGTTGCTGGACGAAGTCTAACAACGGCTGATTACGGCAAAATAAAAAAAAAACGACAGTCAAAGACATAAGCCAAAGCCAAAAATGTGACTTTAATTCGGGTAAGGATTTAAAGTCAAAAAAGACTTAAAATTATCACCCTGTGTTTTACAACGAGCGTATATGCAACAATTGAATGTCACTCTCGACTAATTTAATCGAATTGCCCTACACCTAAGTACCAAATAACAGCGTAGGTGACATACTTACGGATATATTTATCAGTTGTAGGTACACATAACAACATAATATCACGCCTGTATTCTCCAAAGGGTTTGGCAGAGGTGTGACATTTATGTATACAATATGTCCCAGAATTAACGCACAACCTCTTAAGGGGTCATTGTACTCATAATTATGAACAACTTTTACTATGGTACCAACCCTGAAATCGCGGAAAAAAATCAGCTGTTCCCTACATTTACGTTCGAATAACTCGTCAAAATGTCTGATTTAAAAACAGCTAATTTTTTTTCGCGATTTCAGGTTTGGTTCCATAGTAAAAGTTGCTCATAATGATGAGTACAATGACCCCTTAAGAGGTTGTGCGTCAATTCTGGGACATGTTGTATATGTGTGGTACAGTAATTGTTGTAGTTACATTTATGGGATTTTAAATATCACACATACTTTATTTCTTACAAATTGCTTAACTGTAAGGCCCTTTGTACACGGCACGGTTTCATTAATACGGTACGGCGTATAAACCGTGCCGTAGAAAAACCGTATCTGTCATCAAGCTAGCATAATGATTCATTAATTCATACAACACTGACGCAGCTAAAACAAAACGCTAAATGCAGACAAGACACTAAGGGTTTTTGCAGCCAGGCGCGACGCGACAGCGCGAAGCGACTCTAGTAAAACAATTTCTATGAAGACTTCATATAAAATGCTCTACTAGAGTCGCGCCTGTTTGCCCGCCTGCTCATTAGCAGAGGACATTATAGGCAGTAAGTAGGCAGAGCAATACATAGCGCAGTTCCATGAATATAATTTGAATTGTGGACTTTGCCATCAGTCACTTCATTGGAACGGTTAGTAAGTTATCGCTTTTTTGCAAACCTAACATTTCTTATCCATCTACTAAACCAACTATCTATCTTCCTCAAAAAAACCTTCTTCATAAAATCATTAGAGGCTTGTCTCATTTATCAGCGTCCTTGCAGACGCGTCAACCCGCGTTATCGGTTTGCGTTTACCTTCCACGTGAAGACTCACGAGGCTTCCTTCCGGAACTATAGGGAACAAGTGATAACCTTCTGTAAGGACTTATTATAGTTTGTGGCATGTGGGTAGAACAATACTTAGATAATGGTACATTTTAGTATGGAAAGAAGAAAGAAGTAACAAAATACGTTTATTTGCGGTAAACATGACGCAACAAAAAACATAAACACAAAAATAAGAAAAGGTTGGGGGAAACATGCGTCACATCCACGCAAAACGGCTTTCGCTCAGTATTATACTGCGACCCTATCTATGCAAGACAGAGCCCCAGCGCTGGTTTTCAGCGACAGCCGGCGCCGACGTAAAACGTCGTACGGTGCAGTAAACCATTAATAGGATCATAGATAAAGAAAAATAATATAATAATAAAAATAAGCGGTAGAATAAACTAAACAGAAATATTAATAAAAATAGACATACATGAAGAAAGAAAGAAGTAATTGTGGAGCAGCTATTAAAGGCAGCAATTTAATAGGAACAACAATGAATACAAAACTAGGATATGCTGTAGATATTTGCAAGTCGTATTTTTGTGTTCAAATACCAGTTACATTTCGGAATCCGCTTCGGTCCTTTGATCTGTGTTTCCGTAGTTTTAAATTGGGTACAATCGGATTTGATTGAACCAACTAACGTCAATCTAGGTTATACGCCTAGGTCTTTCGTAACTCCTTTTGTTATATGGCTATGTGTACACAAACCCGCTGTTAGGTATTAATACTGAAGCCCTTAGCTTTTATGCCGACCTTCTCTATTTCGTTCTTCCTTGATCTAACTTAACCAGCCTTTTAATGTTATACAAATTTAATGCAGCTCCCACAATAAACCAATTTTCACACATCAAGCCTATAAATATCTAATAACTTAACCCTTAACTGCGCGGACTTTCTCTCCGCGCCGTATAAGGGTCACAAAGACCGCGTGTTTCCTTGTAAGACAGTGACCGAGTGAACTTCGGTTAACTAGACAGTGAAGGGTTATCGCGGGCCGGTCATCGCGCGATTGGGTACTTTCGGTATTAGAATACGAGATTGCCAGTGTTGGGACAAGTAATTCGGTTTTTGAGGGTTAAGAGTTGCCGTTGTGGTGAATTTAATGACTTCGCAACGGTTTGCCGGATATCTTTGCCGTCTTAAGAATTCGGATATCGGTATTCTGTAGTAAGGTTATGGGGGTCAGGTGGCGATGGCGGTTCAGTGTTAAATACTGGAATTTGCCGCGTTTGGTTAGACTGGATGTAGGCCCTCAGATAAATAGGAAAGGGCTAGGTGGTAATTATAGATGGTTCATATTGTTTAGGTTGATTTCGTTGCAGCATAGAAACAGAATAGCAATTTCTTCCCAATTCAAAGATAGCATTGTTTTAGATACATGAGAAATTCCTAGTATGGGGCAACGTTTAAAAAAAAAAAAACTGAAATCTGTTATCTTTGTTAATCTCGACATTTCTATTTTATTTCTATTAAGTAACTCCTAGGCAATGCTAACACTTGTCATTTTCTAGGAATTGTCTTTAGCAAAAATCTGTTATGCCTAAAAACTAGCAGTGCACTCATAAATTGATCCACATCTCACGGTTTACCATGATTTTGGGCACAACTGCCTTCGTAAGATTTTCCAGGCCGCACCACATACATTTTCCAGCGGCAATATCTAACGAGAGCAGTGGTGGCCCAGTGGTAACGGTCGCGACTTTCGAGTTGTAGGTCATAGGTTCGAACCCTGACAGGCGCTTTAACTTGTATAAATTATTTCATCACCACTGCTCTCAAAACGGTGAAGGAAAACATAGTAAGGAAACGGGCATGTTCTAGAACAAAAAATTCAAAGACGTGACATCGATCAACTCGTATTAGGTCCGCGTGGTGGATTACGGCCCACTCCCTCTCACTGAGTGGAGGCCTGTGTCCCAGCAGTGGGGACATAATAGGCTGATTATGCTTATGCTAACATCCAACGCTTGCTGCACATAAAATTAAATATTGCAAAAAAATAACCATCTTTTACGCCGATCTCATACAATCTCAAGAAGCACTGACATCATAAAGACAGAAACTATTACCAACATTCACATAACACTAGTTTTCCCACAATCTGTGCGAATGATTGATGCGCTGTCAAATCAGCGCGTATATTATGTCTAATAAATAAGTGTGGATTATACGATATGCGCTGGAGGTCTGATGTTAGATATTGTTTTTGCTGACGTTATTATTGCATCGGTTATGGGAAGTGAGGCCTAGGAGAACTGCTATTAAAGAACGACGTGGGACTGTAAAAGCGTATAGTATTTAAAATACCAAATTAAAAGCTTATGTACGTAGAGTTGCTTATGACTGGACGGAAATGAAATAAACTATGAGGAATAGAATAGAATAGAGGTCATAATTGGAACTCTGATGGTAATAGTTTTAATGTAATTTAGATATCTGACCGAATATCAACGTATCATCCCGTAGTTGAAGAGCCAACAAAAAAATATAAAAAACAAGCGCATACTTTTGAAATTATTTAAGTACTTCCTAAAATACCGTAATCTTAATACTTATCATGGTGAAAATGTGGATTCCATTTCTTGCTTGTACCAATTTCTTACCATAATGACCAATTTCCTCAAATACTATCAGTAATCTGCCATCGCCCATAACATCCGCTGCTCTAATAGACACAACTTCTATACTGTTAAGTGTTGCAACAAAAAGCTTCACTGCATCAAAATACTACGCATCACCATCTAAATATTCAGCATCCGGTCTCCTAATTGATTCCGCAGTTATTAGTTTCACTTCATTGAATATCGCTTTGTTCAATATACTAAGTGCTTGTTCATCTAGTTCGTGTATATAGTTTTGTTTTTCTTCAGAATTAACATCGTAAATGAGTTTATTTTTTGTTGTTTTCTCTTCAAGATAACGTTTTTAGTTTACTTAATTGTTTGAAGTGTTATTTATTACAATTGGTAGAGTTATTCAGCCGGAAAAGTTCGTTATTTACAATTTCAACCATATGTTCTTGTCCTCTTTTAAAAGTAGCATCCATATTAGTTCTTTTCAAAAAGCCTTTACCTAAATAGATTCCAATCTCTCCTTGCATAGAATTTTACTAATCACCGTACTAAGGACTTTCATTGTTTACCGGTCATACATCAATCGTTACAGTTGCGTGCGTTTGCGCAACTCCGATCATATTGCTCGCGATTTGCATACAATAGGCGCGATAAGCGATGTTCCGGAGTTTGGCTGATCCGAAATAGTTACGTACTAGAGTAGGGTGTTATTTGAAATTATAAGATAATCTGTAATTGGCTGTTTCGCGATTATGCCCGTAGATATGATTAGGAAGATATGATCGGTTTCGGAGCTACATTCCGTGAACATAATTGATTATTTCCTATGTATGCCTTTTAAAGCAAATTTCACCGTTATGCTCCGCAAAGAATCTGTTTTCAGTGCTGTACATATTTAGAGCATCTAGTAAAAGTAGATTATAAAATTTGTTTCACAGCCCAAAATAGTACCAACTAGAGGGCCTACGCCTTTACACAATTCATAATTACCTTAATGCTAATGAATAGCCTCACAACGGAACTAATCTATCCATTCTATTGTTACACCAGTTTACTAATTAATTAGTACTTCGAAAGGCAACCTCATGGGAGAGCTCTAGGTGGAATCACCTACGATTAAACACAGAATAGGAAATTGCAAAAGGTTTACTTCTTTGCGTGAAAGGAACTCAGGCATGATATTGCCTTTTTTTTTTTTTTTTGGGTGGGAAATTATCAAATAACTTCTCCCGCTCTGGGCAGAGCGGGAGGGCGTGTCAGACTCTTACTGACTAAAACCCACCCGTGTTCCTTCATTTGCCTGTGTGCCAGGGCCACGATATCCCTTTCGGACAAACTCGCAACCCTGGCAGGCATTGGTCCTGACGGACCCCGTCAGTTGGTGCTGACATCTCTTTGAGGCGCGCGTGGAACACAACGCGCCGTCGACCCGGGCCTGGTCCTTATCGGACGGCGAGCTACCCATCGCTCGCCGTCCGCAAGCCCGCACCTACGGTGGCCGGAAATCGGCTTGCAACTCCCGACGCCCGGGGCGTCTCCTGCGGCGACTAGAGGCGCGAGGGCGCGAACCTTGCCTCTCCCTCACGCGTTCCGCCTCCTCCTTCGCGAGCATTACTGCTTCGCAGAAGGAGGTGACGGCCTCCCATGCACTCTCGCTCCGAACCATGGCCTGAACCAGTGCTGGACGCGAGAGATCGTCGCCGCCGATCACCTCCGTGAGGACACGGCGGTGCTCCGCCCAAGCCGGGCAGATCTCCACCGTATGCTCCACCGTGTCCTCCGGGCGATCCACACAGTGGTGACACCCGGGCGTTTCCTCCCGCTTTATCCTGAACAGGAACCTCCCGAAACAACCGTGTCCGGTGAGGACCTGCGTCAGGCGGAAGGTGAGGACGCCGTGGCGCCTCTCCAGCCACTCCTCAAAGAGGGGACTTATCGCCACAATTGTAGCGTGCCCAGCGCTAGGTTGCGACAATCGCACTCTCCATGCCGCCATGAGATCTCGCCGGAGTTCCGTCCGCTGTACCGTGATTTCTCGCGGCAGCGGAGTTTCACCCCGGCGTTTCGCCTCCTCGCGCCACTCCCAGATGTGCGCGAGGACTTTTGCCTCCAGATCCCACGGCGGCAGTCCGGCTAGGAGGCTCGCCGCCTCACGGGAGACCGTGCGGTAACCCCGTACCAGCCTGATGGCCATGACCCTTTGGGACGCGTTCAACCGCTGGGCTGGTCGCAGCCTCAAAGAACGCGCCCACACCGGTGCCCCGTAAAGGGCCATGGACCGCACGATCCCCGCGTAGAGCCTCCGGCAGGAGGCATTTGGGCCCCCTAGATTGGGCAGAAGCCGCTTCAAAGCAGCCCCAGCCCTCTCCAGTCTGGGAGCCAAACGTCGGAAGTGCTCCACGAAGTTCCACCGGCTATCGAGGACGAGTCCCAAGTACTTCATCGTCGACTCGACACCGATGTGAACTCCTCCCGCCGTTATCTGGGAACTCGACAGTGGCGCGTTCCGAGGACCATAAAAACACATGGCCTCGGACTTGTGCAAGGCCACCTCGAGTCCCAATTGCCGGATCCTATCGACGATTGTCACAACCCCACGTGCCGCCAGTTCGGCCGCCGCCTCATGCGACCTCCCCTGCGCCAGGACCAGCGTGTCGTCAGCGTAGCAGACTACGCTGACGCCGCTAGGGAGGTCGGCGCGCAGCACCCAGTCGTAGCCGATGTCCCACAGATGCGGCCCCAGGACCGATCCCTGTGGGACACCGCACGACATCTCTCGCCGGTTCCACTCTCCTTGGTGACCAGGGTAGATGACGGCCCTGTCCGTCAGGTAGGCCTCGACCACGCGACAGAGGTAGGTCGGCATCCGGTGGTACTGAAATGCCTCCCTAATGCAACTCCAGGGCAGGGTATTGAAGGCATTGGCGATGTCAAGAGACACCGCCAAGACGACCCCACCCCGGGCCACAGCATCCCCCGTCGTGAGGGCTCGAACGCGCATGATGGCATCCACCGTAGAACGCCCCTTGCGGAAACCAAATTGGCTCTCCGCCAAATTCGGCCCCACCCGCAGGCATGATATTGCCTGACACTATGAATTCGAAGATTTAACGATTTTTCTTAGAAAATTGGTTTCTGTAGGCAGTCTGTGCAAAGTTACAAATTATCTCACATACATAAATTGAAAGCATGTTGTTGACTTAGTCCTTTCTTGTGGCTAGGTTTGAGGAGTTGGGTATAAATAAGAACTCTTTGGTTAGTTCTACTTTTTAATTCTATGACATTAAATTTTCTTAGGAGTGGTCCTTCTTTACGAACTATAAACCTTCCCTCCATCATTAATCTTGTTTCCAAACATCGGTTTAATGGAGTGTGTAGTTGCATGTACGGGAGCGGTTGCATTCAGATGAGTTGAGCAACACATGGCCAACAATGGACCGGGTGCTGGCGATACGGTCGGTGCGTACGATAGTTACGGTGGATGCCAGCTTTGTGGATCACTTCTAGTGTTGAAACGGATGATAGATCAAGGATCTGTTTGTTTGGAAGAACAAAAGCTTAAAGTTTTTAGAGATATTCACAAAGGAGAACACTATTAAAAGTATTTTCTACCTGGTCTTGTGTTCGAACTCCATCAACGGTAAAGTCTTTGTTTGTGATCAGATCATGGTAGCATTTGTTGACGAAAACTGTCAAGTAGGAATCGATTAGAACAAGCATGAGCATTCATATCCTAGGCTAGTCAATGCATATCACTGCACCAAACAAGTATTTTTACTAACGGTTGCTTTTTCAAGTAGCAGAATAGCTCAATCAAAAAAAAAATTTGGCTTTCCTGGGGATTGCCGGCAGATGTGTTAACAACGCGTCTAAATAAGTTTTCACTTCAATGATTATCCAAAACGCAATTAAAACAATGCACAGTATACACAAATTAAACTTTTCACGTGGTAATTTTAACTTCACTTACTGGTACTACAGCATGTCGGCGCGGGCATGTCAGTAACGCAAACCCATAAGTTTGTCCCTACCAAAAATAGCTCAACGCGCCTACAGAAGTTTTAATTTCAATAAAACTCGTAGTTGTCTGGAGACGCGTCCTAATTCGCTTCAGTTCACATTTTACATGTTTCAACTAAGTCGAGTTTAGTGTCACGCCATACGAGATTAGAGACAATAACAGTAGTGTAGGTAATGACATCAAATTACTTCTTTCGCAGAAAAACACTATTTTTAATGATAGTAGGGCGCCCAAACCTTTGGGTTTCTTTTTGTCGTTATTATCTGCGTTCATGTTTACATTATTATTCCTGTCTTTTTCTTCGGGCGAATTGAAAATTGTGCATAAGTAATTATTGTTATACTTACATTTGACATTTTGCCACATGTATACATTTTTCTAAAGACTTCGTAAGTTTTCACTGTCAGCCTTCTTCGAAGTATTTTAACCTGATCAACATGATCGAATGATTCATTCAATATTGATTATCCTAGTATTCCTGCCAATATTAACTAACAGTATATAATTCCCTTTGTTATAGTTGGTGGTGAACTTGGCGCTGGTGATCTACCATGCGTTGGACTACACGCATTCAGAGGACGAGGAGCGGCTCATATCGCCCGACCTCGAGGGACTTATCACTGAGATGACGGCGTGTGATACTACAGGTAAGAATATTGTTGTAAGGAAGAAATGGATGAACTAAAAACTAAAAGACGACCATTCAAAGAGTATGTTGCATGACAGAATTTAGTGTTAATCCTATTCATCATGAGAGTAGCCTTTTCCCAACTTTGTAGGGGTCAGCTTCCAGTCAGCTCGTATTCAGCTAAACACCAGTATTTTACATGAACCATGGAGGTTTTTATTTGATCCATTTGGTGCCGGACATAAAGAATAGCACCATCCCATTTCTTCCCGTGGGTGTCGTAAAAGGCGACTAAGGGACTTACTAGGGAATGGGCAGCAGTGTTCTCTATGCATTTGAACACCATACTGCGATCGCCAACCCGCCTGCCAAGCGTGGCGATTATGGCAAACGCCCCCTTTAGGGGAGGCCTGTGTCCAGCAGTGGACGTCTTTCGGCTAATGAAATGAAATCGTTTATTCTGTAAATAGGATATTAAAATCACTTTTACACGTCATAGGAAAAATTTAAAAAATAATCTAGATGTAGCCGACATTTCCTATCTGACTACCCCTGAGAAGAAATGGCGAAACAAACTCAGGGGTCAAAGTCTCTTTTAAAGTCCAGACATAATCTTGGTCAGATCATGTGAGGACCATGTAGATCCGTGTCTGAAATGGTCTTTTGAGGAAAGAACCACGCAAATTTGAGCGGACCTGTCCAATCAGTGTAAGCATTTGTCAGTAATCGTGCAGCTCAACTCAAAACTTAAGGAGCTCAACGACTCGACGAACAGTACCAAAAAAAGGACATTTGGGTAGGCCGCATAAAGCGCTCAAAATGTAAGACCATCATTAAAACTTAACTGAGAAAAGAAAGGAAAACATTTAAAGAAAAAAAAACAAAATGACCCACATAGTGCTCACATTCACAATAAATTAAAGTAGTAAATATAATACTTTTCAAAGTAAACATTCATGTAAAATTGTATACAATATTCTGCAATGTCAATATGTATATAAAATCATGCATAATAATTAAAATGTCAAGTTTTATCACAAGGCTAGCAGAGCGAGCAGCTCAATCCCAAGCTTTTTTGTCCTCTAAATAATCAGAAATCTTATAGTACCCTTTTTTACAAAGTTTAGTTTTAATACAGATTTTAAATCGTTTAATGGGTAAGTTCCGAATGTCAGTAGGAAGTTGGTTGTAAAAGCGTATACATTGACCCATGAACGAGTTGCCTACTCTGTGGAGGCGAGTGCGATGTACAGCAAGATTGTGTTTATTCCTGGTATTTAAACTATGAATATCGGACATTTTCTTAAAATTTGATTTATTTTTGTGTACATATAATAGATTTTCAAGTATATATTGAGAGGCTACAGTCAGAATATCTATTTCTTTGAATATTTCACGAAGTGAATCTCTTGGACCTAGATTGTAAATGGCTCGAACAGCCCTTTTCTGTAAAATAAAGATATTATTAATGTCCGCACATGTTCCCCAGAGAAGGATCCCATACGACATAAGACTATGAAAATAACTAAAATAAACAATTCTGGCAGTATCTACATCAGTAATCTGTCTAATTTTTTTAACAGCATAGGCGGCCGAACTAAGCCTTCCTGACAATTTTTCTACGTGTGGGCCCCATTGTAATTTACCGTCAATAGTTATTACAAGAAAAACTGTCGACTCAACAGGGTCCAACTCTATTCCATTAAGTTGAACATTAGTAGTTAGCTGCCTGACATTTGGCATTGAAAATTTAATGAGTTTAGTCTTTTTCTCGTTCAGGAGAAGATTATTTACATTAAACCAATGGACAACTTTAGAGAGTGCATCGTTAACATGTTCAAAATTGACTAGCTGACGTTTGATTTTAAAAATGAGTGAAGTGTCATCTGCGAATAATACAATCTTATGATTATCCCTTATGTGAAAAGGTAAGTCATTTATATAAATTAGAAACAAGAATGGACCTAGAATTGAACCCTGCGGAACGCCCATAGTGACCGCAGATCCTGCAGATCTCTTGCCATTAACATCAACCCTCTGAATTCTGTTGTTCAGATAAGAAGTCAGAAGGTCGAGAGCACTGTCCCTCAAACCATAATGGTGCAGTTTTCTGATGAGTGTATCATGATGAACGCAATCGAAGGCCTTAGACAAGTCGCAGAAAATGCCAAGAGCATCCCGCGACTCCTCCCAGGCCTCGAATATGCTCTTCAGTAATTCCACGCCCGCGTCTGTAGTTGAACGACCCTTAGTAAATCCAAACTGTTTCAGATGTAGTAGATTATGTTTATTAAAATGTCCTAACATTTGTTTCAAAATTAATTTTTCAAAGATTTTGCTCAATGTAGGTAATATCGAAATAGGCCGAAAATTCGTAGGATCAGTTGTGCTGCCAGATTTGAACAGAGGAATCACTTTGCTAAGTTTCATCAGATCAGGAAATACACCAGATGCAATACAAGAATTAAAAACAATTGCTAAAAAGGGTGAAATAACATTAATTATTGAAGACATGGTATGTACTGATAACCCCCAAAGGTCCGCAGTTTTTTTTATATCAAGGTCTTTAAAAGATTCTATAATGTCTTTAGGGGTAACGACCGTGAATTTAAGGTGTTTATCACATTCTGGTACACATTCTTTTAATATTGAGTAAGCAGAAGTGGAGGACGACGATGACAGAGTTTTGGTTGTTAAAATAGGAATATTAGTGAAAAAAAATTCAAACTTAGTTGCCACCTCCATGTCTGCCTTAATATCTACATCATTGATTTTTAGATGGAAGTCACGATTCCCTACTGTCGTTCTTTCCATTTCTGAATTAATAATATTCCACGTTGTTTTAATTTTATTTCCAGAAGATTTTATTTTATTTTTAATGTGTATGGCTTTTGCCGAGGAACAGGCTCTCTTAAAAGTTTTAGAATATTTTTTAACAAATTCTTTAAAAGTTTCATCATGGTTATATGTTTTTTCATCATACAATTCATATAACCTCTGTCTACTTTTGTAAATACCTGGTGTTGCCCAATCACTAAATATTACGTGGTCACAAACAGGCAATGTTTTTGAGGTGAACACCTTCCTAAATTCACAATTAATGAGATTAAATAGTAAAGTATATGCTTGATCTGGGTCGGTGTGATAAGGCAAACCCGGTAGTTTTTCCATTAAATTATTTTTTAATTGTTCTAAGCGACTTTTGTTTACAGGAATATAACTCACTAGTTTTCTTTGAGCTCTGACTATTTTCCGAGGGAAAGTTACTAACTGGCCACAGTGATCAGAGTACAACTCGTTTATAATTAAATGGCTAGAAGGTCTTAAGTTTGTAAAAATATTGTCAATACAGGTAGCGCTAGTGGCAGTTATTCTAGTTGGCTCAAAGAATGTATTGTACAAATTATATGACTTTAATAAGGTTATAAATTTATTTACTGTAGCAGATTTTTCCAGTATATTAATGTTGAAATCTCCACAGACAACAACTGTTTTATTCTAAGTCTTTAATAATACTTCTTCCATATATTACTTAAAAATATCATATGAAGCACATGGGGGCCTGTATATGCTCATTACAATGAACTGCTCAAGCTCAATGCAAGCTATTTCAATAACTCGCTCAACAGAGAGGCTCACAATATCCTTACGTTCTTTAAATTTCATATTGTTACGAACAATTATTAAAGAGCCACAGCGTATCATATTAACTCTGCTGAATGAGCTGGCAACCTGGTGGTTGTTAAAGCTGAACATGAACTGGTGGACTTTTAACCAATGTTCAGTTACACATAAGATATCGATATAACTACAGTTCATGAGCAGCTCTAGTTCTAATTCCTTACCTATCACACCCTGTATATTTTGATGAACAATTTTTAAAGTATTATTATTATAATTACATTTATTTAAATTACTACAATTTAATGGGTGTGATAATAAAGAAGTTTGTGTAACATTTTTTAAGCAAGAGGTTTCCTCTGTTGTCCTAATTTATAATTTAAATGATAATCAATGTCATTAGTCGTTGCCAAATTATTGGCAGAATTATTTAAAAAGTCATTGCATTGCTCAAAAGAAGCAAGTTGTTTAGCCAAATTTTTGGCTGAAATAGAAAAAAAATATGATAGCGACACAGCTATCTGTCGTTTATAATAGTTAGAAAGATAGTACATATCAATATTATATCTATCTTTTGTCAAATACAAATTGTTACCTACATAATTGTTAATATCCACTAGATGGAATAAATTATTGTTAAATGTCAAATTATGCAATGTCAAATTAATTTCAAATCTTATGTTATTTTCTTCCTGTGGCAAACTGTTACTTTAAGGGAATGTAAACAATAAAATTTTTCTTAAACTAAGATTACTCAATGTTCTATAATATTGGAGCAATTCTCCTTTGTTCACATTTCCCCTATTTCCCATAAAAATTAATAATGTTGTTTCCTGTCTAAAGTTACATTTAATAATTTCTTTCATAATATCAAATAAAGAACAACCAGGCATGCAGTAATTTATTATTGAGTGTCCCGGGTATTCATCTGTCAGCAAGTGGCCTAAGTCCTTGCCAATCTCATCACAAAATAATACAATATCATTATTTACAATTTGTTTACATTGTTTAATGGAGTTATTAGTAAAAGGAATTTTCAAATCAACACAAGGCAGCGGTAAGGTGGTATGGCATGTTGCCAATGAATGGTCTGGTGTAGGTACATCGGATGGTGTTTGACAAAGCTCACAGTTGTTTGTTTGTGAATTTACCAGCACATTCATTGCCAGGCTGAAATGATGATGCTGACATGGAGCAACTGCTTATCTGACCTCCACAACCCAGTTACTGGGTAATACGATACCCCTTGGTAAGACTGGTTGTCAGGCTTCTGACGTCCCGTAACGACTGTTAAAGATCCACGAATGACTGCCAGAACCAACGGACTAACCTAAGGTTAATCCAAGTATTGTTCAGAATTTCAGTACTTATTATTTAGATTCATCGTTTGACCGTATTATCTATATATATAAAATTCAAAGTCCTGACTGACTGACTGACTGACTGACTGATATATCAACGCACAGCCTAAACCGCTGGTCCTAGAGACATGAAATTTTGAGGGTGTGTTCTTTGTAAAGAGTAGGTATCCACTAAGAAAGGGTTTTTTGAAATTCCACCCCTAAGTGGGTGAAATAGGGGACGGAAATTTATATGAAAGTCCGTCAGTTTTGAAGTTAGGATCTTCAAATTTTGGGTATAGGCTGACGATTGAAAATTAATTTATACGTGTCTCAGCGTTTTTGATAATTCCACCCCCGAAGGGTTAAAAAGGGGGATGATGTTTTGTATGGAAATTCCTTAATTTTCGAAGTAACATCTCAAAATTTATTATCTAGGCTTATAGTTGGAAGCTAACGCAACGGTGTTGTTAGAATTTGAACCCTTAAGGGGTGAAAAAGGGGATAACATTTTATTTTTAATGAAAGTCCTTTTTACTTCTTTTCTTTTTCACTAATATTTCGGCTTATTGTTGGAAACTATAGGCATCCGCTAAGAAGGGATTTTTCGAAATTCAACCTTTAAGGGGTGAACAAGGGGGGCATCTTATTCCTTGAGTTAATAAACCTGAAACTTGGCACGAATACTAACCTAAGTAAATTATAAAGTGTTACATTTTATTTTTTTATTAAACTACTCCTTAATGGGGGATTTGCGGATGACAAAGTTTGTATGGAAGAATTTTAACGCGCGGTCCGATTAACTCGAAACTCAGTATTTATACTGTAAGCCAAAAATAAATAACATGATTTATCAGTTTTTTGAAAACCCCCTTTTTATGAGTGGGAAATTATCAAATAACTTCTCCCGCTCTGGGCGGAGCGGGAGGGCGTGTCAGACTTTTACTGACTAAAACCCACCCGTGTTCCTTCCGTTGCATGTGTGCCAGGGCCACGATATCCCTTTCGGACAAATTCGCAACCCTGGCAGGCATTGGTCCTAACAGACCCCGTCAGTTAGTGCTTTTTTTTTTTTTGAGTTGGAAATCATCAAATAACTTCTCCCGCTCTGGGCGGAGCGGGAGGGAGTGTCAGACTTTTACTGACTAAAACCCACCGTGTTCCTTCAAATGCCTGTGTGCCAGGGCCACGATATACCTTTCGGACAGACTCGTAACCCTGGCAGGCATTGGCCCTTACGGACCCCGTCAATTGGTGCTGACGTCTCTTTGAGGCGCGCGTGGAACACAACGCGCCGTCGACCCGGGCCTGGTCCTTATCGGACGGCGAGCTACCCATCGCTCACCGTCCGCAAGCCCGCGCCTACGGTGGCCGGGAATCGCCTGCAATTCCCGACGCCCAGGGCGTCTCCTGCGGCGACTAAGGGCGGAAGGGCGGGCACCCTGCCTCACCCTCATGCGTTCCGCCTCCTCCTTCGCCAGCATTACTGTTTCGCAGAAGGAGGTGACGGCCTCCCATGCACTCTCGCTCCGAACCATGGCCTGAACCAGGGCCGGACGCGAGAGATCGTCGCCGCCGATCGCCTCCGGGAGGACACGGCGGTGCTCCGCTTAAGCAGGGCAGACCTCCACCGTATGCTCCACCGTGTCCTCCGGGCGATCCACACAGTGGTGACACCCGGGCGTTTCCTCCCGCTTTATCCTGAACAGGAACCTCCCGAAAAAACCGTGTCCGGTGAGGACCTGCGTCAGGCGGAAGGTCAGGACGCCGTGGCGCCTCTCTAGCCACTCCTCAAAGAGGGGACTTACCGCCGCAATTGTGGCGTGCCCACCGTCAGTTAGTGCTGACATCTCTTTGAGGCGCGCGTGAAACACAACGCGCCGTCGACTCGGGCCTGGTCCTTATCAGACGGCGAGCTACCCATCGCTCACCATCCGCAAGCCCGTGCCTGCGGTGGCCGAAAGACGGCTAGCGACTCCCGATGCCCGGGGTTTCTCCTGCGGCGACTAGGGGTGCGAGGGCGCGAACCTTGCCTCTCCTTCACGCGTTCTGCCTCCTCCTTCGCGAGCATTACTGCTTCACAGAAGGAGGTGACGGCCTTCCATGCACTCTCGCTCCGAACCATGGCCTGAACCAGGGCCGGACGCGAGAGATCGTCGCCGCCGATCGCCTCCGGGAGGACACGGCGGTGCTCCGCCCAAGCAGGGCAGACCTCCACCGTATGCTCCACCGTGTCCTCCGGGCGATCCACACAGTGGTGACACCCGGGCGTTTCCTCCCGCTTTATCCTGAACAGGAAAAAACCGTGTCCGGTGAGGACCTGCGTCAGGCGGAAGGTGAGGACGCCGTGGCGCCTCTCTAGCCACTCCTCAAAGAGGGGACTTACCGCCGCAATTGTGGCATGCCCACCGTCAGTTAGTGCTGACATCTCTTTGAGGCGCGCGTGGAACACAACGCGCCGTCGACCCGGGCCTGGTCCTTATCAGACGGCGAGCTACCCATCGCTCACCATCCGCAAGCCCGTGCCTGCGGTGGCCGAAAGACGGCTAGCGACTCCCGATGCCCGGGGTTTCTCCTGCGGCGACTAGGGGTGCGAGGGCGCGAACCTTGCCTCTCCCTCACGCGTTCTGCCTCCTCCTTCGCGAGCATTACTGCTTCACAGAAGGAGGTAATGGCCTCCCACGCACTCTCACTCCAAACCATAGCCTGAACCAGGGCCGGACGCGAGAGATTGCCGCCGCCGATAGCCTCAGTGAGGACAAGGCGGTGCTCCAACCAAGCCGGGCAGACCTCCACCGTGTCCTCCAGGCGATCCACACAGTGGTGACACCCGGGCGTTTCCTCCCGCTTTATTCTGAACAGGAACCTCCCGAAACAACCGTGTCCGGTGAGGACCTGCATCAGGTGGAAGGTTAGGACGCCGTGGCGCCTCTCTGGCCACTCCTCAAAGAGGGGGGGGGACTTAAAGAATCTTATTTCTTTTGATATATTATAAACTTGAAATTTGGCCCGAGTACTTATTTACATAACATTACGCCTGCAATCCCCAAAGGGGTAGGTAGAGGCGTACCTTTAGTACACCCACATTTCGACCGTTTTGTTTAAATCCCATGTAATAGGGGGCGAGCCTATTGCCATCAACAGGGCATGAATCCAGACTTCGGGCTGCTACTGAGAAATTTCTAATGGAAAATCCAATAACACTTTGCCCGACCTGGGAATCAAACCCATCCCTCATGCTCTGCAGTCGCGCCTGTGACCACTAGACTAACGAGGCAGTCATTATAACAAAGTTTGTCATAACTTTTGCGTTTTTCAAAACTACCTCTCAAAAGGATTTTAGGGAGTGTTATAGTTTGTATTTAAGAGTCTTAACGCGCGGTCCGATTAACTCGAAAGTCAGAGCTCATACTTTTGACAGAAAAGAAAATATGAGTTTTCGAGAATCGGAAAAAGGGGTACATAGTTTTCGGGAGAATTTTAATGCGTACCTTGAATTACTCAAAAGTTGGTATACATCAATTATTATTTAAGAACATAAACGTAGAAAAAATAAACAATACAAAATTTCTTACAAACAGACTTAGACATGAAATGGAGATAATATTAAACAAGTACCTATGTACAAAACGAAGTTGGTATTTATATGCTATCTATATCCTCCAAATCAAACTGCACTCCTATCTGCTTACCACGCTTACGTTGGTTCCAACTAAGATATGGTACTTATAATGTTTTGGGGGAATGCTGCTGATAGAGAAGCTGTTTTTTTTTCGACATCCACGCGGGCGAAACCGCGGGCGAAAGCTAGTTGCAATTATAAATTTGAATGGGCTTCTGTAGTTCGGACAGACTGTGAGATTTAAGGAAGTTCAGCTTGAACGAGATAAAGAAAAAAAAGAAAAATGCGTTTATTGGCATTACAGCAAAAAATACACCTTAAAAACTATAAATATTAGAAAACAATTACTATAATGCCAAGAGGGCCTCTGCTCAGCATAATATCAGATGACAACACAAGGTGTACTACCTGACGCTGATTTTAGCTGCAACCCACGAGTGCAATACGCTAGAATAACCCAGAGAGATCTAGGTAATCGAGAGCAATGTGTACAGTTAAGCTTCATTTTACCACAAAATTTCGTAAGTATCTCGTTTCGGTTGCACCCGGAACACTTGGACTCCTAACAATCTCTTAGCAATCCTCTGTGTCTCAACAGCCCCATTACGATCAATTACCTATCAGTCATTTTCTGACCACACTCAATTACATGACCGCAATATTATTATCCATTTACTACCAATAAATAGTTTTCTTACTAGGTCCACGGTGTTCCCTACAAAGGGCGTCCGCCTTTCTTTACTGGCTTAAATGGCAACTTGGTATCCAGATGGACAGTAGTATCTTCTTAGGGCGAATTTCACCAATGAAACTGAACGAGATCAGCACATCTAAACCGAGTTCAAGAGCTGTCAGTGTCAATATTACAAAGATTTTTTATTTACTTTTTTAAACGTTGCCCCACACTAGTAATTTCTCCTGTATTGTGGGTGCGTTTACAAACATTTAAACTCACATACACAAACAACCAGACCCGGAACAACTACTTGTAGGTCATACAAATATTTGTTCCGTGCGGGTATCGAACCCGCGACACGCAGCGCAGCAGTCAATCGCTTAACCACTGCGCCAACCGTGCCGCCAAAATAATGACACTGACATCTCTTAAACATGGTCTAAGTGTTGATCGCGTTCAGTTTCATTGGTGGAATTGGCACTTACGAAGTTAATAGGGACAAACAGCGATCAGCATTCCTTTTATTTAGCAGATTTGGTTCATCTTTCGGGTTTCTTGAAACCTTGGAAATCGAAACCGCAGCAGTATATTTGTGGACGATTACGATAATAATAATAAATCATTTATTTTGGACCAAACACTTGTACACATTTTATAAACCTGCCAAACTGCGTGACAGTTTGTCGGCAGGATTAGCGCTCGTCTTAAAATATTTGGTTTAAACAATAAAATAGTATACTTATTCATCTAAGAAGGTAGATACAGGTAGTTTTTAACTGGTTCAGTGACCGATTAATTACTGCCACATGTTGCGACCATTTCATTCAGCAGTTCAGCCTTTAATTTATTCCCCACTGTTCGCCTGCTAATTACACCATTATCCCTTCTCAACCAGTCGATACTATACTACAGAACATTCTATTATCAGTATCATCATCCCGTTTGGTAAGTGTTAAAGACTTTTTGTGTTCATATTAAGTACTTAGCGGCCAATTTTAAGACCCACGTTTAGCTATATAATAAACCTAACCTAACCTTCGATATGACAAACACCAATATTCTATTTACTCTCCTACTTACAGCAATCCATCTCACTTGTTACTAAGTATTGATACAATACTCAGAACTTTCACCCTGTTGACCTTTAAAGCATCGCGTGTATACGTGATGATCGCTAACGATACTTGAACGACTGTTTGTTTGATCATATTTGCATTATTTATGAGTTATTTGCTAATCTTGTTAGTGTTAACTAAGCTTTGTTGGCGTAAGAACTAAGGGCTCTGCGAAGCTCACCGTGAAAATTTAGTAAAGTGCGTTTGAAGTACGTCAATAGTGTGGATCCCTGGTATCAGGTTGAAACACAACACACTTCAAGCTTACAGCTTTACAGAATAGACAGGGTGGTATAAAACATTATGGAGATGATTAGATGCCCCATCCATGGTTGCCCCAACCAATAACCAACCAACCATATCTTCTGATTCTTATTTTAGCCCTATTA
Source organism: Tiliacea aurago (assembly GCA_948098905.1). Classification (NCBI taxonomy): domain Eukaryota; kingdom Metazoa; phylum Arthropoda; class Insecta; order Lepidoptera; family Noctuidae; genus Tiliacea; species Tiliacea aurago. Next base: position 24,397,182 of record OX402581.1, on the reverse strand, counting down.
TTGTACATAGTTCCTTTGACTTTTCCCTTAAAGATCATATTTTATGACTGAAGTTACATGCAAAACGTAAAAGGGTCTCTGTTCAATCAAATCAAATCAAAAGTCATTTATTCAAACTAGGCTGAGTATCAGCACTTTTCGAACGTCAAAAATTACATGAGACAGTCCCCTAAAAACGCCCACCCTTCACCACTTCCTAGTGCTTTAGCTGGAAAGAATTGGCGCAAACTCCCCAGCAGCACCTGTTAAGGGTCAATGATCTCTAAATAAGCACTTTGATCCCAAGCGGCCTCCACCTTACCATCAATATTCATTGATGCGAATGAATCCGAAATTCTAAATAATCCATGAAGGAGTATTTAGAATTTCGAATTTACCATGGAAATATAATATTAAACGCATGAATCTTCATCATTTACAATTCGATTTTAATAAACGTTACAGTTTTCTTTATAAATGATTGAAAAGTCCCCGCTGAGCTATTATTACGTACGTGCGTGCGAACAATGTTGGCCCAAGATAATATGCCGTTCTGTTATATTTGTCAAATGTTGAACGACCAACAGCGCCAATATTTTAGAAGATTATATCCATTGCTTATCTCACACAAAGTGGATTCTTCAAAGTAGTTGGTAATGGAGAAATGGATATTAATATTGGCAACCGATGCCAATGTATGAAAACATGGTTATATCTGTCTAATGATCATGTGAATTTGGACACCGATGATTGATGTTTGCGTATTTTCCCTTTCATTTCTCCCTTGAATGTTTTTGCTCGGAATGTGACCTCGATTAGTGTGAGTATGCTGACTATTAGTTTGATATAAAAACAAACATAACATCACGCCTGTAATCCCCGAAGGGTTAGGCAGAGGTGTACCTATAGTAGATAAAGTAAGGTAAATTGCGAAAAAAAAAATCTGCTGTTTCCTACATTTATGTTCGAATAACTCGTCAAAATGTAAGGAACAGCAGATCTTTTTCGCGATTTTTGGTTTAGTCCCATAGTAAAAGTTGTTCATAATGATGAATACTATGGCCCGTTAAGAGGTTGTGCTATATTACAGCTACTATTTGTTGCGCTATATACAGGCTTTACGACGATTACGCGTTAACTTAAGACGTAATAGTCGACCAACTTACATTACAACTTACAACTGCAGTTGGAATGTATGGGAGAATATATGTTTCAACTATACAATGTTAAGTTTGTTCTTTTTTATCTAATTAGACACTTTGTATCTATTAAAATAATATTTACGTAATATATACGCTAACAAACTTAAAATAATAATTTGTACATGTATACAAAAAAAAAGGAGGGGACAGAATCATAGGGCATCAAAAAATTCGTCCGCATCGCTGTCAACAGGAAAAGTGCCCAAAAGGCTGGCAGCATTGCCACGTTGTATGGCGATGCTAATTGTTAGGCCGAAAAATAGACCAGCCCGCTGGTCACGTGAAGAGTCCACCAACCGCTTGGCAATATGTTGAAAAACCAAGTGGGCACTCGCACCCCATGGCCCTAGTGTTTCAACCCCAAACGGCTCGAACATATAACTCCCAATAAGATTGGAATATTTTCGCCGTTTGAGTTTGTTCTAGGGATAAATTCATCCCAACTACGGAGCCCTTCATTGTGCGTGGTCCGACACGTACTTCGCCAGTTTTATTCCTGTTTTGGGTTCACTTTATTCAAAGTCAAATTATTTATTTCAAATAGGCACATAAAAGGCACTTTTGAACGTCAAGAAATACAAAAAAAAAAAAAATAGAATTCTAGTTGCCCCTATTGCTATGCTATTAAGCACAGTTCAGTTTTTGTTACAATAGTACATGAACTTGTATTTAGTACTGACAAAATAAAGCTAGCAATTGGATTGGCAGGTACTTTAAGGTGGGCTTGTGTACCCTCATAGCTTATTGTAAGTTAAAGGATGTCAAAGGCTCTTGGGTATTCGCTAGGAAATTGCCACTACATACTAAATTTGCTGCTATTGGTTTCCTACATGTAACCTTCATGTAAATTTTAAAACCACAACCAAACAACAAAGTTTCGTTGTTTGCGAACAAGCGAATAACGAGCTTTGTCATGTTAGTTGGCAGAGTCAATATGAATTCTGTCTATTTGTAAGGTTTTTTATTTTATTTTTATTTGTATCTGCTGTTGTATTGCAATCATGGCAATTGTATTGTATTAACTATTGTTTGCGTTTTTAGTTGCATCTGACGGTTAGTATTTGTGTAGGGTTTTATCAACTTTACTTTCAGAATGTGCCTAGTATTTAATACAGATTGAGGGATTCTCAATCATTTAAATCCTTGGGAATCTCTGTCCGTAAAATATTATGATGATGATGATTGATTGTCTTCTGGATCACCTTTTCCAACTTCATCATCCGTCTTCACTAGATCTTCGTCACACCGTAAACACTACTATCACATCGATCAAATACCATAATTTACTTACTCGTACACACACTTACAATTAGCACTAAACTAAACAAAGCGCCATTAACTGTTACACGCCATAGAATATGTTGCCATGGGAATACCTTCATCCATAATACCATCATAGTATGGGAACTTGGGAACGTCTTCAGTACCAGATATTAATATTGCCATGTTATTGTTCACATCGAGGTCAGATTTAATTAACTTTTTGTTTGTCATTTACATCGTGCGTGTAGTGTAGGAATGTTGATGCTTTATTTAAGGTCTGCTAGTTTCTGTTTTTGACGTTATGTCGTTGATTGCTGAGAAGACAATCAGTCTGCGGCTAGAGCTTCTAAGTTTTAGCTAGTCTGTAATCATTTACAGACTTAGGAGTGCTGGGTAAGATAGTGGGAAAAATGATAGATATCTCAAAAAAAAAAATATATATAAAGAATATCATGATGATTTGTCGACAATTGAAAACGGAATATAGATTGTTGCACCGAGCACAAAGTGAGTTATTAATGCACGAGTGATAATCATGTTGGTCACGAAATTAGCACGAGTGCATTAATTACTCACTTTAGCATGGTGCGTAATCTATATTTCTTTCAACTACCAATCTCCCTACCGTGATAAAATATACATATTCAAAATAAAAACTCAAGTTAATGAAAACAATTTGTTTCACCAAGTCGGTTTTATTCAGCCGATTTTTATTTTTAGCCAGTATTTTTGTGATCTAATGCATACATTTTATATTAAACCTAATGGGAGACATTAAACTTCTGTGGGAAATTTATATATTGTAGGGTCAAATTAAATTAGCTAGCGAAACTCCGCAGACGTGATGGGTATCGATAACTAAACACGAAAAAATTAAATTTAAAAAGATTTGATGATTTCGTTTTTTTACTGTAAGTAACAAAAATTTCCAGCGGTCTGAGTTGAGAAAATCTGTTTTTACCTTATCGCGTTTAGTAATCGATACCCATTACGTCTGTGAAATTTACACAAAAAAAAACCTGATACTTCAAGTGACTACACTACAGACGGGAGATGACCCAAAAAAAGAAACTCATCAAATTCATTTCTTTTTAGGGTTCCGTAGCCAAAGGGTAAAACGGGAACCCTATTACTAAGGCTCCGCCGTCTGTCTGTCTGTCTGTCCGCCTGTCCGTCTGTCACCAGGCTGTATCTCATGAACCGTGTTAGCTTAACAGTTGAAATTTTCACAGATGATGTATTTCTGTTGCTGCTATAACAACAAATACTAAAAAATAGAATAAAAAAAATATTTAAGGGGGCTCCCATGTAACAAACTTTATTTTTTTGCTCGTTTTTGCTCTATATTGATAACGGCAAGAGGTAGACGCTTAAAATATTTACAGACTATGTAGATATACATATTGACTTTAAAAATAAATAATAAAATTAAAATAAAACAAATATTTAAGGGGGGCCCCCTCCCACACAACAAACGTGTTTTTTTGCCATTTTTATAGATAATGGTACGGAACCCTTCGTGCGCGAGTCCGACTCGCACTTGGCCGGTTTTTTGTTTAATCCTGTTTAGTTATCGATACCCATCACGTCTGCGGAGTTGCGCCAGCTAATTTAATTTGGCCCTGTATGAATAAAAAATAAAAACAGTGCAGAAATGTTGTATGAAATTTCATATATCATTTCTTCACTGTTTTGGTTCTAAGCAAAAAATAAGTGCTTTGTGATCGGTTTTGTAGTGATTAATGATAACATTACTACGTAGTTCAAAGAAAATATATTTAAACTATGGAAATTGTTAAACAGACGCAGTCCGTAGGTACATCTACTTAAGAATTTTGACTCATATTTGGGAAGAGCAGTTATGGCAACTAGCCTAGACCAAATTCAATACAGCAGCACAGAATACACGCATCAAACAAAGAGTAGTAAAATGAATCAATATGAGAACTTCTGTCCAATGACACAATAGTAATGAATTTCTTTTATTACTATATTCTCATTGCATTCCAGTCCACGAACGGTGTTACTTCCGGCCATTCTCAATGTTGGTTTATCTGAATTGTATCCACCGAAATACTGACACTGTTCACAAGTAATTAGATAAAAGTTTATTTAAATAATTCCCTTTTACTTGCTCTTTGTAAGTGGTTTAAAGTTTTAATAGCAGTTTTTTGGGGCGAGATAAAACTGTTGAAGGATTAAGATTATAATCGTTTTAGTTTAAGTTGTAAGGTTAGATTAAAAGAACTCGGCTAAGTGTGAGAATGATAATAATAAGCGTTTACTTGCAGCGTCTTCTTCTCATTTCGATATATATTCCATTTCTGACTTAATATAATCTTGTACATCTATGTACATCATGATATGCAATCAACTCATCGTGGTTCGCACGCCCCATTTCATTATACGTAGATATCGTCGTGTTCTACAAGATTGGGTATTAATTCTCACTTTCTATAACATGGTCGTGTCCACCTTATGCATGCTTCTATCTTAGCCAGACAGGCTGTCTACACGATGACATTTGGGCCGCACCACGACTGTGTTATCAGGGATTCAGGGACCTTTGCTCTCGCACCGGCTCGGGTCGCCTCCCATCGCGTTAGTTCACAATGCAATGTTACAATTCGTTCCGGCTGTCTTTCACCTCCCTATTCAACTCTCTCGGACCCACTCAATCTAAATTAACTTGTCATATTTTCTGCTTTTACTTCGCGAAGGCAGTTTTTGCACCAACATCGAGCCGACACAGTCTTGATTCATAATCGAGTTGTAATTTCTCCGACTACGTATTTACAGCTTCCTGCAATGTTTCCTATGTGTATAGGCAAAGATGAATTTATCGCCTTTTAATAGCTCACACAGGAAAGTGTACCGTTCTGTATTGCCCATAATTTTATGCCAATCAAATTGTAAACACCTGGCTGGAGTTGCAATGTCAACAGTTTGTTGTTTATGAATAAGAAAATCGTGCTGTGAGACAACGCGGCTCAGATAATTTGTGAGTGGCTCGGAGGGAATGAACACACTTGTTTCGATCGTAATCGAGAATCGATCGTGTTGTATCGAGCGCTTGATTGTCCGATACAACAGGGCCAAATAAATCTTACAAATGATTTTGATCATGAAGTTCACGGCCGTCTGTTTTTGACTTGTAACTGTTTATTTGTTACAAGTGGGCGATCAAATGGAATCGCATCGAAAGTATCGATCGGATCGAGAGATGCAAGATGTAAATACCGGTCAGTGGGTCGCATTGGACAGGTGAATATGTCGAGAACACAATGGATGATGTGACTGCTGGGCCATTGTTCGGAAACATCCAACTATTTTAGCGGCGGAATGTTTGGACGATGACATTATCTTTATTGATCTGACGTGTTCGATGCTGCCTGCGCTGATTCGAGGTCGTCGGGCTAGTACGAGCGCATTTTCTTCTTATCAATATTTTAGAACACTTTCCTTTTAAGTATTACGAGCAAATACAATGCTCTGATCTATCGTCTTATTGATTTGATCAGCGGGCTATAAAACTAAGGTATTTTAATCTTGTTAATAACAATGTTGTTCAACCAAATATACCTTGACAGAACATCAGACGAATTAAGGCAGGAACAGACTGGTGTGATGTCGCGGCCGCGTCGCAATTCTAGTAGCACAATTTCTATGTCGCGCCCGCGATATCGCTTGAGTCTGTAAGAGCCTTTATGAGAGTCAATTTTATAACAATAACAACAACAACAAAAAAACCCAAACAAAAATAATTTATAATTCATTACAAATGAGTAGGTTGACCAAAAGCGCAGCCCTAATGCGGGACAATACGTCACCGCGACCACAAGGCCACGAGAAAGAAAGTTTAATTTATCTTTAACTTTTATATGCAGATCTAGGGAACAATGTTCACGTTTTTCTCACGGCTTCGGCGGTTTTGTATGGTATGATTCTTTTATGGACGTAAAAGGTTAACGTTATCTTTAGTAATGATTTGATGGTTCTACGGTTTTGGAGATGCGCTTGGTGATTTTTGAATCATAACTGTATTGTTTTTTTGTAGTGATTTTCATCTAAATGTAGGTACCTATACATAGAAATCGGAAGTTCTATACAATCCGTTTATACAGGTTGAAAAATTTAATCCATACTTTGATTCTTTTGACTGCCTCATTGGTCTAGTGGCCGCAAGCGCTATTGCTGAGCATGAGGTCCTGGGTTCGATTCCCAGGTCGGGCAAAGTGTTATTGGGTTTTTCCATACGGAATTTCTCAGTAGTAGCCCGGAGTCTGTATTTGTGCCCGGTTGATGGCAATAGGCTCGCCCCTATTACATGGGAATTAATCATAACTGGCGAAACGTGGTTGTACTACCGGTGTCTGCCTAACCCGGGGATTACAGGCGTGAAGGTATGTATGTTATATTGATTTTATCCTACGCTATAATTCTTTTCCGTAATTTATACGTCACTATTATTTCATTCCTAGAATTTTCCGCAGTTATATAGCTAACCTCTAAAACCTATCTAGTATTAAAATCCCTGGAATGTTATCTCATCTTATCTAACTTTCTATGAACAAGCGCATTTTCACAATGAAGAAGATAATGAACCAATTTGTTCGAGCACATCTGTCTCATAAAACAATATGAATGGGAAAAGAATGAATGAAATTACCGTATTCTACGACGATTGTACTATTCTTCCAATTCGGAACTAGTGGACTTGGCATACATAATACCGTATCGCATGTAATAGACAGTTTTGCATCAGCAACGGCTACATTACTCATCCGAAGATATTGCTCGCACCAATTTTTTTTGAACAAGATAAACTTTTGGCGATTTCGCGGTACATTCTACACGGTCCGTTATTTTGTTTACTTGTGAAGATTTACACAATTTATTTTGAACTTTATGATTTTTGAAAGAAAGTTGTAAATCGTTTGGTCTGGTAGCCGGTTATTTGTTAGATATAATGTGAAGAAGTTGTAGATATTTAATTGCTTACCGTATAAGATGGGTATTCTAAGTTTTATGTGATCACCTTTTGATTTAGAAAAGGAACATTGATTGAATATCTGTCTGTTTGCGCTTCCTATTTAAGGCTTCTACATACCGGGGCGACTTGTCGCGCGACGCGACGCGACACAAAGGCACCGCTCGTCCCGCGACACGCGGGGCCTTTGTGCCGTGTCGCGTCGCGCGACAAGTCGCGCTGGTATGTAGAAGCCTTTATTCGATGCCCTCTTTGCGATTGAAGAGAGATTCAAGAGACATTTATGTGAGATTGATTGAAAATATACGAATAGCTACTTCGATAAGAAATCCTGTTTTACCACGTCAGCGAGATAGTGATTCAAAACTGTGCATTTCATTTTCACTTCCACCATGGTTATCCTTTATTCCGAACTCGTGCACTGAAACTTTCATGAAATTAATTAACTATTCTGTGACGGGCGTTGTTAGTTGATGATGGCTCTCTCATAAACTTTGTTGATACAAGCTAATTATCGTCATTTACCTACAGTGCAGTCTAGTGCTAAAGTCAAAGTCAAAATTATTTATTTCAAATAGGCACATAAAGGCACTTTTGGAAGTAGTATCTAAAGAACGTAGAACGTATAGAATTAATTCTAGTCGCCCCTTCCAAAAGGTAGTTTCGTATGGAGAAGAATGGGCAAGAAAGTCCACCGTTACTCTTTTAAAATATTTCACATTATTTTGTGTAGATACATTAAGGCGACGATACCCGACTTTTAATGATTTTATACTGAAGATCACGTCTAAACGAGTAATGATTTGAAAATAATATATGCTAAATTAGAACATTTTCTCAATAACTTGATATGTGAATATTTTAGATTATGTTCATATTACATAGTGAAATTAATTTGTAAAGTTATGGCTAACGCGGATAAAAAACTGAGAATGGTGCAAAATCTACCAAGCGTAATATTCTGAAACCTACATCAATTTAAAGATAATTTAATTATTGATCTTTTAGAATACGCGTTTTATTAAAATACCTTTTGGTTTGTGTATAATAAATTAATAATGCGTCAAATTGGGGACAGCACTCCTTGATGGGCGAGTCCTATTACTGGCTGAACGTACGACGCGTTACGTGAGCTCAGTACAGAACACGCAAGCTAACCACTCAAGGTCACTGGCATATATTTCCGTCTTAAATCGTTTTGTGTAGATACATAGGCTACTCCAATAGCAATCTACAAGTTCAAATTTAGTTAGCTAGCGAAACTCCGCAGCTGTGATGGGTACCGATATCTAAACACGATGAAACAAAAATATATTAATTTGATGATTTTTTTTGTGGGGTCATCGACCGCAGTTATTGTAGTCACTTGAAATATTTTTAATATTTTATTAGGTACTTTACAGAAGTGATTGCTCTGAGTGGAATACCTCGGTATTAATACCTAAACACGATAAAACAACAGAAAACAGATTTTCTGAAAACAGATTTTCTGAAAATCTGTTTCTTTGAAAAACCCGCTTCTTCATTTCAACAATTTCTTGATTCCCAATAGCTTCTAGTTCAATTTATTTTAATATTTAAACATCGTCCAAACGTTTTTCGGGTTCCCGTATCGCATCACATATTTACTGTTGACAAGTTAACCACTGGCTATCATATCGTTTGTATCATTAACCTCTGACCGTACACAACTTTTAACTAATCCGTAACTCTAAACCGTCCGAGCTTCCTTCAAAGATAATGCTTCTTTTTTTTTTTTGAGGGAGTGTCAGGCTTTTACTGACTAAAACCCACCGTGTTCCTTCAAATGCCTGTGTGCCAGGGCCACGATATCCCTTTCGGACAGACTCGTAACCCTGGCAGGGTGACATTTCACAACACTATTATTTAGATTACATTATCGATATCATGTAACCCCTTCAATGGGTTTCTAGTATAAAACCCTTTCAATGGGTTACACCATGATAAAGGTAACCCATTGAATGGGTTACCCCTTCGAAAGGCTTAACCCTTAACCGGGGTTGTACGGTCCCTGGTTTAGATATCGATACCCATCACATCTGCAGAGTTTCGCTAAGCTAATTTAATTTGACCCAGAGGGCCTAGACAAAGTAACATTCGATTAGCGATGACACTACTAGCGTCATCGCTAATCGAATGTATGAATGAAAAGCCAAAAAATGTACGGGGTTGACATAAGCTATAGAAATGTCACGTGATCACAGGTCAACGAATAGAAATTAGCTAGACGAATGTTATCATCATTCAAATCCATGAAACGAATCGACTGCGTCGAACGATGACTTCCTTAGAGATGCGTAGACAAGTGGCACTTTGACAAGCGTTGTCGCCTGCCAATCGAACTTCGTTATCATTGAAGCGATAGCGATTGTAGAAATAGAATCGCTCCAAAGCGAATGTCATTTGCCTAGGTCCTCTGTATATCATCCACCTGCTACCAACCATCATGGTAAAATCTTCCTCTACTTTCCCAATTTGCAGTCTCCACCCAAGAACACAAAATTCCTTATAGCTTAAGCTAATTAAGGGGCCGGCATAGCATGCGTAGTTCATACAAACGTAATACCAAAATAATTTGTAAATCAAACATATTGTTAAGGTAGTGTGTATTTATTTCGATTGGATTACACAATATCTATGTTCCCAAATATATATTTTGAAAGGACAATGATATAACACCTACACATACATTCACACACACATACTCATACAATCACACTTCCAAAACACTCATGCACACTCAACAGCACATACACACTCATGCACACGCTCACACAAGTTCACATAATTATAATTTGTCTTTTTACTGTATTTTTTGTTTTTTTGTACTGTTTTTTATTGTTTTGAGTAAGTACTTACTGTTGTGAAGGAGCAGAGTCCTCTAATACTGGCATTGCTTAAATGAAGACTCCAAACCCAAAATTGTTTATGTATAATTTTTGGGACACAATAAACGTAATTATTATTATATAAAGACGAGATATGAGGAATTTAAAATTTCTATAGAAAACTTATTTTTCTCATAACTCTTGTTTAAATCAGTGTCCATTCATAATATATATTTGGGAACCTAGATATTCTGTATTTCAATCGGAATAAAGACATACTACTTTAATAATATGTTTGATTTACAAATTATTTTGGTATTACTTTTGTATGAACTACGCATCCATCGCCGGTCTCTTGAGTAAAAGCATTTCCCCATATACGTTCAAAGTGATATAAAATTACTGTTTCTCTGTACAAATTGTTTGTTCAATGAATTGGTATATATTGAACCATATAATATGAGTACGCCTTGCATGGCCATTGGAAACGTTTTATTGGAAAATAATGTGCCGTAGTTAACATTGAGGACATTTTTGTTAGGAGACTACCAGTTGTGCGTAGCTTTGCTTGGGTATTTTCATATTGTTTTAAATATTCGTAAGAATAAAACAAATTTGGGTATCTGAAGGTTTATTTAATGTAATCTGTTGTCGAATCTCATGGTTACTTATTATTATTTGCTATTGTAATTTTGGTAAACTAAGTAATGAGCCGACAAATGATCTGATACTCGTACCTATAAATTGTTCAGGTTTTCAAAAACATGCGATGAATCTTGTATTAATTTGTGCTCACACCTCGTTCGATAAGTTTGGTTAAGCAAATATTTTCGATAAGTAGGCCAAATTCAATATAAACCCTTCCTTGCGTCGAAGAGTCTACAAGCACTTTATAATCAGAACGTCAATAACTAATTAATTATAAGCCAATCCGATAATATAGAAACCCTATTCCCATATTACCATGGAGATAGCGTAACATTTAATCTATTTTCCCATAAATCACGTGGATATTAGCACAATGGATGGTTCCGCGATGCAACACCATCGATCATTATGTGGTGCGCTCGATTGCTGTCCATGTAATTGATCTCCGCCTATCTAGTGTTGCTATCTTTCTTTGGCTTGGTCTCCTGAATTTTGTGTTATTCTTTCTTTGACCTTAATTGCCAAAACAATAGCTTAATCCATAGATTATATTGATATTATATTATAATAAATTGATAATCTGGAACTTGAATATCTTAGAATTATACTTGTTTCGTTTTAATATGAGCAATGATTTGGTCTGCAATGATTTGGTCTGTTGTAGTGTGTGTTGGCCATTCTTCTAGATAGACTATAAAAATAATACCTATTTAAAGCAATTCGATCGATGCTATTTAAGATATAACATGTTTCTATAAAATATAGTTCAAATATATAGCTTCAATTTCGTTTACATTCAGTTTATATTTTCTATCTTATTCCCAGAACTAATTTTCTAAAGAATTTTTTGACGTCACCACAATTTCTACTCTTGTGTTTTTCCTTCCATATTTCTCAGAACTAAGAAAATAACAATAGCTGACAGGGAAATGTACTTAGAATGCATATTTTATTAAGAGTTGGGAGTTTATTATTTCTTCTGTTTCTTCAGGATTGGTAGTTTTAAAGTAAAGTCTCGATTGGATTCAAAAATTTTTTGGGGGTTTATTTTATTTCCTTCATCAAAATCTTCGTCTTTATGCTTCCTAAAAGATGTTTCGTGTGTGGTTTCGGTCCGTTTAAGCCCGGCGTTGCCGATTCGGCAACAGTGTGCCCAAACCGTAAAGCCCCGGTGTTGCCGATTCGGCAACAGTGACTCATGCTACTGTAGGCTCAAATTACTCTTGAATATAACGTTTAGTATTGTTTGTGGCGATTTTAGTCGATTGTCTGGTAGATATTCTCAAAAACGTGAGTCGGTGGGGCTTGACGGTGGGGACAACTGACTCACCGGTGAGTCGGCCGGCCTTAACCGGTTAAAAATATCATACGTTTCACCTGGACAAACTCACAGGTTTACTCATACATTCTCCCTTTCAAAGCTTAGCCCTGTCCTTTGTGTCCAAGTGTCTATATTTTCTCCCTGGCCTATCAGATTCTCACTCGCAAATATAATGGTTCTATTTGTCCATTTTGAGCCGAGCGTTGTGCCTATGTTCAATGTTATCGCGCTGTATGTATTATTTATAAGCAGGATTAGGAAGTGTTTAGGCTTTCTGAGCTGCTGTGAAAGTTTGGTCTTGTATGATTTCAGTTTGTTTTGTACCTGTTGGAGATTAGGCCTTAATAGTGCAAACAGTATGTACTTATATTAATTTATCATTATTCGTTCAATTGTAATTTTTGTAATTAATATACTTACAGTTAATCCCAGGTTTGAGATGTCCACTATAATTGTCACATACATTGTAGAGATGATTATAATAACTTTCATTCTAGAAGGAAAATAAGTGATCAGAAGGTGATATCGTGGTATGTATAAAGCATTTTAGTGCCCTTTTACGACACCCAAAGCAAAAGGGGGATAGGCGGTAAGCTATTTATAACTTAGAAAAGTCGTTTTCCCGCAGTTATACTATCGAAACTAAAAATTTTTGACGCGCTTTCTCCGTACCTCTTTGACCTTATATAACATTAACATACTCGTAAATACTTCATGAAACAGTCGTTTTACTCGCTTATCCTAACAGTGACTAACTAAATTGTACTATTAAACAATAACATAAAACAACGCACGTCTGCGCCGCCGGGCCCGTCGCGAGTCGCCGCCGTCGTAAAGTTGAAGTGCGTCCCGTTTCGAATGTGCGAATTTATGGTCACCCTATGCCTTGGGTACCGTTATTGCGTTTAGGACTTACACACACTGTACTTTTCTCTCTCAGCTGACTTGACAAACCTTTTCTAAGACGGACTCAATGGAAGGTTCGAGGAAGAGGAGGAGGGTAGGAAGGAGTCGAATAAATGTGCAAATAGGCAGAACAGGGAGATGGTTAGAACAGGGAGGATAAACAGAACAATAATTATGGATAAGGTCAAATAACGTAACGTTACCAATAAGTGGAAACCGCCAAAGAGGGAAACTTGAAATTCTAATAATAATTTGTCAAAAAATCTTGACAGGGGGAATGAATGGAACTGTAGACATAAACTTCGAAGATTTTAGCTCTATCAAAGCTGACGAAGAAGTGACGGACACGTGAGGTTAAAAGAAAGGAAGAAAGAGAAAATAAATCCCGTAAGTGTAGATAACACCTTACTAAACGAAGAGCTTAAGGTAAATCCCGTAAGTGTAGATAACACCTTACTAAACGAACAGCTTAAGATGTAACCCAGTCATAAACGACATTTGATTGGAGGTATGGCCTTGCACATTGTATACCGCCTCTTTTTATTAGTATCCTAGTCTATAGTTTAGGATTCGATGATAAAAACTTCACATAACCCCGATGGAATATCCTGGATCAAACATTATACACCACAAATATTTTGACAAGTTTTCATTGGATTCATACTGTGGATGTGGTTTCTATGAACAACTACTAAACTTATAGTAGTCCATTGCTGGACATAATATCAAGCAATAACTGTAAAGGTAGGAAACGCCTACAGTAACATTTGTAACTCGCAAGTCAACCTGCTTCTAAATACAGAAATTGATATAGTAACATGTTCAAAGAATTATTGAACCTTGTAAGCGGTTCATTTGTTTCCTAACTCTTAGAACTGGGGAAGATGTTAAAAATAACTTTGAACACAGTGGGGAAGTTAAGCCAATTACAGACAACAAAGAAATTCGGGTTCTCTTGAACTGTGAATTGTTTTGGGACTTTTTGAGAAAACTTGATTTGAGCAGAACAAATAACAATTTAAAGGAGGGCAAATTCGAATAAAGTGTTTTCTGTATTTGTTTTGGATTCTTTTATTTGATTATTTTGTCGTTATTGGAAAGGACATACTATAGTCTGGATATTCTAGTTCAGTCGATCGTATCCAATAAGGATTGCTTACTTCGGCAAGTAATTCCAAAGAAACATTTGTATTCTTTAAGACATCCAGAATTTTCTCAATAAACGATTACTTTTCCCCGAAGCTATAAAAACTGATTTCCCAGATATCCCTCCGAAGATTCTACCCATACTCGGTATTCCGGAGAATAACAGTACAAGACAAGTAAAATCCAGGTTTCGACCAATTACAGTCCTTATATTGCTTCGTATTCTGCCGGTGACCCAAACTGCTGGCTTGAACCCATGTTCGGAGGAGAAAGTTAGTTCACAATATTATAAATTGTTATTAATAGTCCCCATGGTATGGGTCGCTTTGTTTGGCCTGTTGATAGATTATTATGGTGAGGTTTTTGGTTCTATCGGAATATTTAAATGGGATGATAGCAAATTACCCAATCTTATCTATTTCCAAAGCTTTGTTTAGATTTAAACCAAAACATCATGAAAATAATTATAAATTCTTGACCGGTACAGAAGTTGAGGACCGATCCATCGCAATTGCAAAAGGGTTCACCAGTAAGAGCCGTACTATTTCAAAGTATTAGACTACCTTCTTCGTTGTATTTACTGTTTCAAGAGCTTGAGAAGTGATACTAAACTTTTCGCGCGTTACCGTGGGAGTCAACATCATTAATTTCGATCAGCATGTAGTTTGTCACTTGAAAGTTTGCAAATCTGTAAAGTTTCCACCCACCATGTGGTTATCTAACCAACGGGAGCGTAAAAGGAAAATTGAATCGGTGCGGTTTCCTCCGAGACTGGTTCCTATTCATCATGGTTGCGAGCTGCCGTGATATTTCCGTCTTCCAACTTTGCATAATGTACGTATTCAAAAGTTCAAGGATGTTATGTAAAAGGGTTTCTAAATGTAAAGAAGTTGGTGCTCATCTTAAGTATGTATATTATGCTCAGTGTGATGGAGCTGTTGTTTTGAAAGCAGCGATTGAATTCTATTGCATCAACGTTGGTGCAATGTTACTGGCATTAGTTTTTAAATAAATTGAACTTGCAGTAAAATCTGGAAAATAGGTTCAGTTAAAACGACGGGTTTAGAAGCATTTCAATATCTAGCACGAAGCACGAAACTTTCTCAACTATAACTTTAATTGAGCACAGTATACTGTAAGTACGAACGCACTTCCTTTCGATTATAGCAGGATAGGTGCTCACATCTTACATCAAAAAGATATATACATTTACCATACGCCAGGAAGAAAACAAACTGCCGCTGCGTACAGAACATAGTGCCTTCAAGATAAGCCGCCATACGCAGCCCTGAGAAACAAGGCTTATCTGCAACAAAACGCATAAACCGTTAACAGTCTGTATCTCCCACGATACACGCAAGTTTGTCGATTACAACCAACTATTACATGGAAACTATTACATGCTGATGTTTCCGACTGCTGCGACTGCTTTTTGTTTGCCGTTCGTTTAATTTATTTCTGTTCTCAGAAAGAAAACGTTTGCTGTTCCGACTCTGGTAATGTCAAATGGGAAAACTAATTTTAATTTACTAAGGCTTTTACTTAGCCGTTCGAAGTAGTCATGCTCAACAATGAATGCACACTTGATTGGATAAAAGCGGACCCTTTCAATATACCAGGAAATGAAGAAAATTGAATGAACTCTGCAATGTTCTAATTCAGTAGCTTATGAAATTGCGAATCACTTCACAAATAATATATTCATATTACCGACGTGCTAGGGATTCATAACACAATACAGTAATAAGCTCAAGCTCACTATGTCGTCATAATTGGCGCCGAGCGCTCTCGAGCGAATAAATCTACGCATAGTTATCCACGCTCCTAGACGTCTGACGCTTGCGTAACGAATTTGCGTCTATGTATTACTTTTAGCTCACTCTGACTCATGACACCCTGGTATTAGCATGTCGTCTTTGTGAATTCGACTTAATAGCGTCATAATTTGCGCATTGTTGACGCGTTGGTGAATAAAGATGAATTAGACAGGATAGGCTGTAGGCAGATCATTCAATTCATCCTTGATGATATGGAAATTACATTTCTATCATTCAATGCGAGCTTTCAAACATTTAACTTTGCGCGAGTTGATTCGTGCATAAAAGCTCCATCTGAATTCAATGTTTTACTATCAAAGCTACTAAAGTCACTAGCAATTAATCTCACTACATAGCCTTGGGGAAATTCTAGCTTTCTTTGGTCGTCCGTCGTCTGTTCACGTTCATGAGCTATATCAACATAAAATATGAGCTATAAACAAAGGAATATGTTAAAACAGATTCTGGAGGAGCTATAACGTTTGTCATTGACAACGTTAATTTGACTGTAAGTTGCAGAAAGTGTTACTTATGGTACCATTACTCCATTGATCACTTTATTATGCCATCTATTAGTTACCTACTGATACTTTGAATTTTGTTATGTAAAATCTCTCCGCACTTATTAGCATAGGCTCAGCTTTTAGCGCTTGCGTTTGGCAGAAATTATTGAAGTAATAAAGTAGTTTGAAAGTGTTTATTAATGGTTAATAAGGAAGTCGAAGTCGTTTCTGTTAGGAATGTTCGTGGTAATGTTAGAAAGTGAATGCTTGAATATGTTTATAATAGATCAGATAATATAGACGTGAATACTAGTAATGTGTGGAATGAGAGATATAAACATACCTATTGGAAGTCATGATGTTATTAGCTTGTAAGATGTAGTCGTGAATCAATGCATAACGAACGTCTACTTGGCTTGTTATCTACATATTTCGCCGGTCTTTTCCTTGAACTAGCAGTATATATCGAAGCCCATACTTAGGATTTCAAATTTGTCCTATTATTCTGTATGTACACATCTCTAAAAACACATTTGGATCGTCAGTTTTTTCCCCAGCAATCTTGTTAGCGAAATCTGTGATGATGGATTGCAAGCTAACAAAGCAATCAGTAGATAACTTTGTCAAAATCACAAAATATATTTGACTGTTTTCGATCTCAAAGCATCGAAGTAGAAAATAAACAAGGTTCTCTTCTGACGAATGGTACGTCCTGTTATTGACATCAATCAAGTTATTTAGAAGTCGACTATCGTGATTACCACTTATGGCTTACCATTGTTTCGTTTATTGTCGACTGAATAAAAATAATAAAGTTTATAACAGCTCTATAGATTCAAAACTCAAAATTCAAAGCATTTATTTCAAATACACCAATTACAGGCACTTTTGAATTGTCAAGAGGTCGGTCAGTCATAAAGATGAAACTGGTTGATTTCCTGACTTAGGGGTCTTCTACACTTGAAAGGAAAAAAATAATAAAGTTTATCAGCGCTATAGATTTCCTGACTTCGGGGTCTTCCACATTTGAAAGGAGCATGTGTAATGTAGCCCCACTTTTAAAATATCTTACCATACGAATTTATATTCGTATGGTAAGATATTAATATTCATACAATATATTGGAACTTGCTTTTGCCCGCGGCTTCGCCCCTCAGAAGCTCTCTCGATTTCGTGAAAAGGGACGGAAGTGTGTAACAGGAAGTGACACCTTGGCCATGGAATAAGTTGGTACTTTTTAATAGCATGGAATTAGTAAGTACTTTATAAGCATGGAATTAGTGTAGTCATGGAATTAGTAAGTATTATATAGATTGTAAGTAGAGGGGGTCGAATTCCGGCCAATGGGCGACCACTAGTAATTAATAATTATTCGAATAAATATTTCAGTATTTAGCTTTTCTACATTTTGGGGTTAATTTCTGTCGCTGCTCAGTTGCTTATTACCAAGGTGTGATGTCAGATGTTACACATCATATGCGACTACTGTAACTCTCTCGTTTTTTTGTAAGGAATTTCGATCAAAATTTAATTCATGTGTTCAAAAATTTATGTTGGTAACTAATTCACTTTAATCGCATCATACGCGACTACTGTAAGGCTCGATCTAATCCTTACGAAATTTTATCGAAATCCGTTCAGTGGTTTAGGCATGAAAAAGTAACATACAGACAGACAAACACACGGACAGACTCGCTTTCGAATTTATAATATTAAAGTACGGATGACAGAAATAGTTAAATGTCTAAAATACAACGTCGAATTGTCACATACAATAGTTAATTATGTTCGATAATGAACACAAAAGGAAGTGAATCTATAATGAGTTTCCCTATAGGTTACAGGTTTCTAGCTTACGTAGGCATTTCTGTTTCCATGTAATAATGTAATGTTTAACAATCTATTCACTCAGAAAGACTAAGAACCTGACTGAAAACAAGATTAGAAGACATAATTATAGTACTAAAAGTAGGGATCTATTAGCTCAACCAGGTTTCAGACTGGCAAAAGTATATTCATCTTGCATGGGGTACTGTTTAAAATGTTATAATAAAATCCCTCCCCTCATACTTCAACTGAATGAGACGAAATTCAAATCTTGTATAAAACGCACACTATGCAAGCAGGTATATTATAGGTTGGGGGATTACATCGCTGATAGAAATGTTTGGCTCAATCCTGGTCCAGCTCCACAGCCACAACTAACTTATTAGCATTTGAAAATACTATTGGAGCTGATGAAGACTGTAAGACTACCTTTTCATTGTATAAACTCAATCTCCTTTGTATTATATAATTGCATATCACAGGTGTGAGTACTATGTACAATAGAGCTACCATTTACCGGGTAATATGTCTTTCATTGACTTGAATGTGCCCTGGCGGCTGAGAGTATGTCATGCTCACTCAGATGTCTCGCTGATGGTGGCGTGTGTGTTGGATCATTTAGCTCCCTTCAAAATGGTTGAGCTAAATGGTGCTGATCCATGCGTCATATTCGTGAACGGGCGCTATCAGTTGGGACTGGTCATCTCTTAGCTGCCACGGCTTATTTTGAATTATATTAGTTTTGAATTGTTTTTTTTTGTATTTTATCTTTTTATCACGGACGCTTCTGACGTATTGCATCGTTCTCACATGTTTAACTTCAATATGACCAATATTTTGTATCAATATTTAAAATTTAAAAGAGTGTCCGTGGGGTTTCTTGCCCGTTCTTCTTCATCGGAACCTACTATTTTTTTTTGGAATGGGCAACTAGCTTCATATTTGTAACTGACCGACTTCTTGACAATTCAAAAGTGCCTGTCAAAGGTTTAATTGAAATAAATGTTTTGAGTTTGAGTTTTGAGAAGAGCAATGGAAGACTGATGTTTCTGGAAATAAATGTTTCAGAAACATTTATTTCAATCCATTAAATTTTCAATTAAAAAAAACCAGTCCTTTATCGGGATTTATTTTCTGTAACATGCCTTTCAAGTAAAAATGAGTAACTTTTAGAAAAAATAAAAAAAGATGTATTAAATTTTTATTTCAATTGTGTTTGGGACTTCTCCGGCCACTGTATAGAAAACAGAATTTCAACTCTCGCTAGACGCTACATAAAACCGCGTACCGTACAGTGTATAAACCCCTTTACAAAAATTTGTTATCCAAAGATATGTTTACGAAAAACGTAGTAAACTGTCGGGAGCCATTGTCTGTTTGATGGATGGTTCACATCAATTTTGTTACTTTTAGTTCTTTGCTTCTATTCGTCGAGAAACAACCATAATGGTTTAATTTTGGAGTTTATTTTTTGTTATGTCATGTGATAATTAGTCGGCTGACGATGAACGCTGATCGATTTTAGTTGGTAACGCTTTTTTAATTGTGTTTATTTGTGCTTTCAACGGACTCGTTTGTAATATCGCCGGGGCGGGGTAGGTAAAAGTAAAAGGCTGATTAGTTTAAAATTAGATTTTAGGTTTTCCTTGATTTTAATACCGCATATATACAACATTATTTTTAGTTTATGCGAAACCTGAATATAGTTTGTTCAGAATAAGGAACTGAATCGATTTCAATAATTTTTACACCATGTTATATTTTGTCCCAAAAATATTTAAGTGTGATGGAAAATGTTATCACCATTTAATTACTTACAATACGTTGGCCGTACGGTTAGGTACCTATTGCCAAACTTTTATCAATGAGCGCAAGACGACCCTGGAGGCGCGGGGGCGCCATTAGTATGTTTTTGTACGGTCAACCCGGTAACATAACAACTAAACTTTGTGATTTTTCATGATACAGTTTTAAAATTTTGTACATTTATTCTTTACATAAAAATACTAGACACGTGTTTCCGGTTTCGCATATACTAAAAATTATGTTTTTTATATTTTTCATTTTAATATTTAGACAGTAATAGTTCTCTCCACGCGCAAACACGTAAATTAATAAGTCAACATCCGGAAGCCACTGTTATTTTTTTTAAATTAACAGCATTCATAATTTTATTTATTTATTTAATACTATAAGCACACAATTAATGTTACGGAGGCGGACTTAGTGCCACAGGCATTTTCTACCAGTCAACCTTTGGATGGTGTACTAGACAAACAGTGGTAGGTGCAATAACGAAAATTGTGGAATAAATATTTACTAAAATATAGGTTTAATACCTATTAAAAAGTATGTATACAATAATTAATTCATGTCATATTTATGCCAATTATTTCCTCAACGTAGCCTATAGCAGTCCACTGCTGGACATAGGCTTCTCCCAGGCTGCGCCACAACACCCAGTCCTCCGCCGTCCGCACAGAACAAAAAAAATGTTTTTTCTGTTGTGGCCGTCCGCATCCAGTCTGTCTGCGCCACTTTTTTAAGGTCATCGGTCCATCTAGCTGGGGGGCGTCCCACACTACGCTTGCCAATACGCGGTGTAAATATTTCCTGAATACCTCTAAACTAAACTAACTATAACTAACCTATCAATAATTCATAACAATTATAAAAGTTCTACTAAAAGTTTATCATATAAAATGGAGTTCTCATGTCACAGTAAGAAGTTATCATGTATCAGTATATCAGAGACTTTTAACGAGTGCTTTCGTTACCCGCCTACGAGTTACTCAATTAAAATTATATTATCTATAAAAATCGTGATACCTACACTATAATAGCACTTACCGTTAGGGTCATCACTTACATGTTTTTTTTTTAATCTGGTCGTGACATTATTTTAATATTTTCTTCTCCGGGGATCGCGGAAGTCGCACTTGATTCCATGATGTGATCCCAGCGCTGTGCTATGGGGGACCCACAGCACAGCGCTGATTTTCAGTGGTCACCCGAAAAATACGTACGGAACCCAAGTCAGGTTTGATGAGTTGTACATAAGTAAAAAGGTAAAACAAAATAAAATAAAATAAACAGTACTTAGAATATAACCAACAACCAATACAACCCATTATAAGAATAAATATTATTAATTATCATAAAAAATAATCCGCAGGCATCACCATGCATAAATAAAGTAAGTATCCACCTAATACAATAATATTATTACACGAAAATATCCAGTGTTGTGACTGTTGTTACGAGTAATCAGATGCCCAAAAGTCTAACAACCTGTCATATCTAGGGGTATCGTGTTATCTACTACTTAACTGGGTTAGCTAGGCAGTTGCTCGATCTAAAATACTGGTATTCAGCTGCCTCCATTTAGACTGGAAGCCGACCCAGTTGGAAAAAGGCAGGCAGATTGATATTTCGCCAAGTCTCGTTTAAGAACCCAAAAACAAAATAATTAGGTACGCATTACTTACGCTTTTCAATGGCCTGGAACCCTGATTATGGAAATTTGGAATCCCGTCAATTCGTAGCTAGAAAGGTTTCATAATGTAGGGTAGGTTGCTATGGAATCAAATAAATATAATCCTGACTCAAAAGAGAAGAAGTTGTGTGTTCGGATCACCCCATGTCCAAAATACCGTTCCAAGAAAAAGTTCTTGTATGTGTAGCAAAAGATACCATGTTCAGTTAGAGCTGTAAACAAGAATATCGTTTGCTAAACAAAAACAAGACGAGAAACTTAACCTTTTTAAACAGTTTTTTTTCCACAATTAATACGAGTATGGTAACCCTACATACTAAGAACTAAACTAATAGCTGACCATTGACACATAATCCGCGTCCAATGTCAAGAGTCAAGCGCCTGCCCGGGCGGTCGGTCAGCGGCGACTTAAAGCTTGCGAATGTGCGCTTACGCAACCGAGTTGACGCGTTGACGTTGTCGATGCAGTGTCGATTATTGATATCGGTTCGATATTGACAAGTCGTGATGACTTATTAATAGTCTGGGACCACACGTGGCGTCTAGATGGATTGGGTAGTACGTTTTGTTTGAATATAAGAGCAATTTGGGTGCGTAGATATAATGAAAGCCTTTTGCATTTTGACGATGATCATGACGGTCGTTCCATAAAAGCTCCAAAAGTGATCAAGCTTTAAGGCTCGTACAGACTGGTGCGATATCGCGGGCGCGACGCGACACTATCACAATTTCTGGCCCGCGATATCGCGTGTGTCTGAAAGAGCCTTTAAGTTTCGTCATGTTTAGAATAAAGAATTTCTGTACTCTCTTTACGCAAATTCCAAAATGACGCGGATTTAATAAGAGAAACTATTCCGCTTCGTAACTGAATATTCTGCTTAAACTTTGATGTCAATATTGTCCTTTGGTTTCAAAGCGTGTCATCAGTAGGTACTTAGTTGTTGTAGTATATTGAAACTCTCACTTTGGTATTTACGAGTAGTAGGAGCAAGGGATCTACTATCAAGGATATAGGAACTACATTTTATCTTGGTTCCCGAACTGATAGATAGTAATTTAATAATGATTGTTGGTAAAAATATTACTGGCTACTGTCAGCCTGTATCGTCCCAATGCTGGGCAAAGGCCTCTCACCTCTTCCAGTTCTTTCGAGCCAGAGCTAACGTGGACCATTGGTCGTTTTTTTTTATAGATTCAAGTTTTTAAATGAACAGACAGCTGTGCTGCTGGGGAGTTTGTTGCGCCACTTCTTCTTCCCAGCTAAAGTACTAGGAAGTGGTGAAGGGTGGGCGTTTTTTGGGGACTGTCTCATGTAATTTTGACGTTCGAAAAGTGCTGGTTTGAATAAATGACTTTTGATTTTGATTTGTTTCTTTTGTCCAGCTAAGTCTCGCCATCTTTCACGGTGTCTGCCGCGACACCATCAATCTGTGTCGGGAAATATTATCGTATCAAATAATTATATGGTCTTCTTTCTCTTTCCAGATGATGACGAGGAATGCGGCGCCCTATCCGAGGGTTCCGAGACTTCGGAGTGTGGCCGTGCAGACACAGATGACGAGGGCATCGAGCGGGACTCCGAGCCTGCGCCCAGGAGACGGCGCCGGTGCAGACGGTTTATGCTCAAGGATATCGTTGAGGTAAGGAATACTTATAGAAGATTATGTAGGTGCCCATAAAAACGGTGCGTCGTCGCAACGCAAAAACTTCAAAGCAGAACTGTTCGGTTGAATTCGCCAATTTTTGCAATGCGACGTCGCAACGCTTTTATGCGTCAACACGCAGTATTAATACTTAGGGCCAACGCCATAAGTATTAATATTTACTGCTGTAATTTTAGAGTTACCGAAGATGAAGAACTATTTGACTGCTTTTTCCCATAACTTTGTGAATATGAGGGCAGTCAGTACGCAATATTGCCGAAGGCTTTCTTTAAGTAATGCTTTGATTTCTACAGCTGTTTAGGTAAGTATGTTACCTATGAATTGTGTGAGATTCAGTTGAAGAGAATCTGTCTTTTTGCCCATTGGTTTATTAAGCACGTCGTTGTAACATCTATGGGTATCATCTCCAACATCCAGAATATCACAAGTATCTTTCATTATACTAGATTTTCAGAACTCCCTAAAGTAACTTAAAATTTTCATATATACGTGAAATACAGTCTCTTAACGAAACGAACTAATTACGTTGGCTCGAACAATTACCGTGACCCGAGCGAGACGGTACTACGTGGTCTTTGCATCTTGGCTCCCTTAATTTGATGAAAATGGGAGTCATCGAATTAGTTACTGACATGAAGATGATACTATTTAGACTAGTAGTTCTGCGAATAGTAGACCTCGCGAGCACAAACTTTTTTGCAACAATTAATATACCACTAAAATTATTTGATTTAGATAGGAGACAATAGATTGCAAAGCTGCACTTCGTTCGGAGCCAATCCCTGCATTTGCTGCAGGCATATCCTATAATACCTATCGCCAGATAGTAAGTATAGGTCAACATCGAAATTGTCCGTAGCGTACAGACGTGTACCGGACTAGCTTTGGTTAGATTATTTTAATAAAATAAAGCCTCAAATTACAGAAATATCGACCCTAATTCAAATCTATAAAGACGAAAACTACTTGGCATGTTAGCTAATGAACATTGTTCACGCACCGAGTTACTGAAGCACAAACAAGCTTACAGGCAGAAGTCAGGACGGAAAAATCTGCCTATTGTCGAATACCAGACGGATCAAACTCGTGTCAATGTGATGAAAGCCCTAAAAACATTTAATAAAAATAACAAGGATGACAAACTTAACTCCAAAATTCTACAAGTTCCAGGTGAGAAACAACCGGTTTTTGTCTCAGAATCTTTAACTCCCTCCGCTCCAAAACTACACTACTTAGCTAGAGAAGTTCAAAGAAACCATGGCTTTAAATACTGTTGGGTAGCTAATGGCCGAGTCTTTCTAAACAAAGGAGATGAACTACGAAGTCCATCAATTTACGCGATTCGACTCTCTCTGTTTGCAAAAAAACATAAATAAATATCTCATCGAAATGAACTATATTAACACAGAAAAGCTATTAACATCCATATCATAAATAGATTTACAAAAATACATACACATTCTTATTCCATGCAAATACATCACTCACACGCCACATCATCACATCTACACACGCATTCACTAACCTATATCTCACACACACAGATCAGTTCTTCTTCATGTTTATAATCTCCTTTTTTTATTATTTTGTTGAATTAGTTATTATTGACACACCTTTTATTTTTATCTTGTTATTTTTGTTGTTGTAAGTCCATAACCGTCTCATAAGATCTAAACTTTTTTTTTCTTCTCTTTGTCTGAAATTTTTGCATATACTTTTAATATTTTTTAGTTACCCTCGTTATTATTGTCATCAAATCATCGAATGTTCAAAAATACCCACTTAGTATCTGTATTCTTATAGCCATATTCATAATTCAGTGTTTT
This sequence comes from Tiliacea aurago, assembly GCA_948098905.1. Classification (NCBI taxonomy): domain Eukaryota; kingdom Metazoa; phylum Arthropoda; class Insecta; order Lepidoptera; family Noctuidae; genus Tiliacea; species Tiliacea aurago. Next base: position 24,371,745 of record OX402581.1, on the reverse strand, counting down.
ATTTAGCAGTCTAATGCAAATCATCGTTTTAATTGTGTGGAAGTGTGTGTGTTTGTGAACGAGGAAGACCGACCTGCCGTGATACAGTTTTCACTAGTACGGAGGTTGGTGTGAATTAAACTCAAACAACTGCAGAAACACTGGTATTTAGGTATTAGACATAAGTAATGTAATTTATTTTTGTACTAGTAGACACAAATCACAGGGTTGTTGGGGTTTGTGTGGAAGGTTTGTTCTTTTATTTTATCAATAAACTTTTTACTTTACTTTTACTTTTTCGAAATTACTTCCGAACCATTTGGCGAGCGACAACGACAGCACGATCTAGTAGTGCACAGTAGCGCTATCTAGTGACCTTATTGTAAAACTAACATTAATATTGGTTTTAAATCCTTGTTTTAGAGAATTCTGAAAATTATTTTCTAGTTCTTTTTTTTGTTTTGTGATGAGAAGGTGGTCGCAGGTGCTCCATCAATCCCTACCTAGTAATTAAAGGGCCGATTCCATTGGTAGAAATTTAAAAGTGACCAATTTACTGCTTTTTGAGGAGCTATTCTGCTCATCCCGCCGAAGATCCTTATCAGATCTTCACCAAATTTCTATGAGACCAACTTACAGCTACTACCTTTCAAATAAAAAAAGAACCATCGAAATTGGATCTCATAAGGCGGAGATATCCAGTAGGCCCCTTTTTGCCCCTTTTTTGGAGGAAGTACCTACCCCCCTCCAATCAAAAATCCCCGTGCACAAAAACATTCTATAAAGTCGTACAACCTGTATAGCAAGTTTCGTTCAGTTCGGTTGTAAAATACGACCTTTAAAGGAGTACCAACAAACTGACAGGAAAGCAAATTTTGCCAGACTTGAAGCAGAGACGCTTCGCTCGCTCAGTCAACAAAAGACACTTTATTGCTTTCAAGAAGTTTTTTGGTTTTGGTATATTCATAGCTTCGATAATTTCGTGATCGACCGATAGAAGTTTATCGTTATCGATAACCGGAAATATTTTCTGAAACAGTTTTCCTCTAAGTAAATATTTCTGTTCACTTGTCGATCTAATATCAACCACTTTTAAAGATTTCAATCCTGATTAAATTACGACAGAGGTCCAAAACCCCAGTCAGACTATCCCGACCTTATCTTTATCTTTTTAGGGTTCCGTACCAAAATTTTAAAAAGGAACCCTTATGGTGAGACTAAGTCTGTCTGTCTGTCTGTCACACCTGGATATCTCAAGAACTACTAATGCTATCAACTTGAAATTTAGAACAGTTTTAGATGACGTTTGCCCAATTATTTTCCAAACAAGAAAGAAATTAAAAAAACATATTATGCCTTTTTTAGAAAAGGGACTGAAAGGGACTAATAGAGAGATATGTGGGGTATCATAAGAAAGAACGCTATTTGCACATTCTCAAACATTTGTTTTTTAGGCAGTATAGTTTCCGACTTTTGATGAAAAATTAAAATAAATACCACCCCCCCCCCCTTATCTCCGAAGTTTGCAGAGATAAAAATCTGAAATTATTCTATAAGATAGAAGCCTAAGTAAAGATTACAGGAAAAATAAAACTATGCCTCTAAATAGTACAGTTTTTCAGAAATCATCAACATCATATATACGTACGGAACCCTCGGTGCGCGAGTCCGACTCGCTCTTGACCGTTTTTTTTAATTTAAGACTAGTTCACACTATCAACTTTCTCTTAGATATCAAACCTTATCGAAGCATTTAATAAGGCTTGGTGTTCATTTACTGTCGAATGGTGACAATGCTCTGAATAACATGTTACTGGTTTATTTAGATCGGATGAAGGACGGTACACAAGTTTGATAGAGACGGTTGATCAGATAAATCATGCGTATAATAGAGATTTTCTAGAGATAATTCCAATGAAGGAACCATGGATTATTTATAAAGGCGTTTGATATTAAATCGGATGAAATATTTTAGCTTTCAAACATACGTCAAATGATGAAAGTGGGAAAATCATTTAATGGTGTTTAAATTAAGTAGGGCCAGAGAAATCTGATAAAAAATGCATCACATAAAAATATTTGACAACAATATGAATACCTGTCTATAAAAACAATTCAACAAAATAAAGAAAAAAAATAAAAACCCGGAAGTCTCATCCTAATACAAGTCATAAACTCATAACATAATGGTGTCCTTAAGATCCCTTCCCAGGACATAATCACAAAGGACCAAAAAAGTTCCCTTTCTTTCCATTGTCCCTTATCATGGCCCCTACCACTTATGATGTTGCATCACGTATAAGGTGCCCGATGTCATCTGCTTTCTCCGGCACGTATTAGGAAGTTATTAGTGGATAACATGACGTTATGGGGCTCTGATGGACTTGTTAAGTGAATCCGAAAGAGTTAAGGTGTCAGCTCATTCGTGCGGTCGTGGGAAGACGGAGATTTGTTGTAGAGAGCATTGGTTTTTATTATATGTGAGGACGAATTATTAAGCTTTTGAATGTTTGCGGTGAAGCCTTTTTGTAACAATAAACTGCGATAGTTTACTATTATGTTGGTAATACGGAGCATTCCTCTTTCACTGTGCGCTGTAAGGTCTTATTTTACTCTTGTTAGGGTTTAACCCTTATAAACCTTCTTTTTTTTTTGTTTCGGTGTGGAAATCCTTATGGATGTCCTCCGCCCTGGGGTAGACGGAGGGGTCTGTCAGACTTCTACTGACTAAAACCACCCCGTGTTCGCACATTTGCACCGGAGGCTATGGGGTCACTAAAGCACTCTTCAACACAGCTCCCGACTGGTGCCGGCCCGCCTCTGCGGGCCCCGTCAGGAACCCTTATTAACCTTTCTTTTTTTTTTTTGTTCACGGGGTGGTAAATCCTCATGGATGTCCTCCGCCCTGGGGTGGGCGGAGGGGTCTGTCAGACTCTTACTGTCTAAAAACCACCCCAGTGTTCCCCTCCCACACTTGCACAGGGGATCTTGGGATCTGTTATTACTTCCGCAATCCCCGGCTAGTGCCGGCCCGCCTCTGCGGGCCACCTCAAGTCTGGGGGGGGGGTGAGGTGTCTGACCCCCCTCGCGACGTCTGATAGGGGCGCGCGTGGAACAGTTCGCGCCGCCACCTCGGGTCCAATGTGATAGGGGGCGGCGGACGTTCCCAAGTCCGCCGTCCCTGGACCCATTTATGGGGGCTGGAAGAGGGCGTTATCGGCCCTCCGCCGACGCCCGGTGCGCCTGCTGCGGGCCGGGTGAGCGGACGAGATCTGCCGATCCCTTTCCGCAGCCTCCTTCTGCGACACGACTGTTTCGCAGAAGGACACCACCGCGTCCCAGGACTCCTCACTGCCGGCCATCGACTCGACCACGGCCGGCAGCGATAGGCCTACTCCTGAGATGAGGGCACGGCGTGGCTCCTCCCAAACCCTTATTAACCTAACCTAACGTCGCTGTGCGTCTGTCTGTTTGTCAGTCTGTCAAGGCTCAAGACCCTTTTTCTCCGTAACGCGTGGAGGTATCAAGTTGAAATTTACATCAAATACGTAGTAAGTCTACGGTCCCTTGGTGCTCTATAAAATCAAGCTTCTAAGTCAATGCAACAAAAAAATACGGCCAATAAATTATGCAACATATTTTGATATTCGCAAATAAATATAAACCGGGTATAGGGTACTTCCCGTTGACCTAGAACCATGGAATTTGGCAAGAAGCAAGGTCTCATAGCAACAGGTTAAGGAAAAGTTCGAAAAATGTTAATTTGTAGTTTTATCACATAATAAAAAAAAAACGATTACAAATTTACATTTGCAGTTGGAAAGTTGACCATGGCATATATCGATGTATGGGAGAACATGTTTTTCAACTATCATGTTCAGTTTGTTTTTGGAATAAATCATCCCAACTACAGAATCCTTCACTGTGCGTGATCCGACACGCACTTGGTCGGTTTTTTTTCTTAAAAACTGAGTCAATATAATCTATTCTTTTCATGATTCTCTTTTGACTCTCAAACATTTACCAGATGAGCATTCTCTTTCCTTCTTCAGTTTTCTTTTGACACATTTACATTACAAGTCTTTGGAATTCAGTCGCAAGCAAATGTTCATTTCTAGGCCTTCATAGAAATGTTACGCCCCAGTCCGTCGAGACCCTTAAGACTTATAATTTTTATGTAATAAGATAAGTGTTGATCTCAGATTTCTATGCGTTTGTTTTACGACCATCTTTATATCCACAGTAGAAGTTGTCATTAAGCCGGTAATTAGCCGGTGTAATGGCTTTCCGAAAGATATCGATGGCTTGTTATGAAATCGTATTATAATATCATCGAGTAAGTGAGTAACGAACATAAATTCTAATGGTGGTTGCATCATGTGCATGTTTGTTTTGAGAATCTTCGATTTGAAGTGCTTTGGTAACTTTGTATGTTTATATATATATAATAAGTATTTAATATACTTTAGGAGCAGTAGTGGCCCAGTGGTAACGGCCTCGACTTACGAGTGGCACTTTACTGAATGAATGAATGAAATGCACCGACCCCAGCATGGTTGAACCAGACTCGATTGCTCGAATGAACCCAAAGATTCACCCTAGTCCCTGAAGCCTCAGGTTTCATGGGACTACAGATACCATTGTGTATCAAAGAGTAGACCGGGGGGCGCGATAATGGTAGGGAAGACGTGCCCATGGGATATGGTAGGATTATTAGAGCCTGCCGGATATGCATCCTAAAGTAAGCATTGGAATTGTGGAGAGACGGGTGATATTTATCTATGGGAGGGGCATCTTTTAATAGCTTCGCCACCAGGTTGGCTCCGGTCCTCTCTGTTCTCGACTGTGTCACTGCTATGCTGTATTACACGTTGCTGGTTCCAGGGTCTTGAGTGGTGAATCTTTTAGCGGGGTTAAACTGCTTCCTCGATGCTTTTCTATGTCACTGCTATGGTGTGTTACACGTTGAAGTTGCCAATGTCTTCATCCAAGGTTTCTGGTTTTTTTTGGTGTAGTATTAAGTCGCAGTTAAGAGAATTCAATGCAATTCAGTCCCACTTGTAAATCCCGAACCTAATACAAAAAATCTAAAAGGAATTGTATTACGCCGCCGCTTCCTCTCACAGAGAGGAGTACTGTGTGCCAGCTTTATAGGCTGATTATGCTATACTTTAGGTTTCGTCTTGATCTTGGTAATGATTTTTTTCGATGCAGCACAGGTTTTACGAGAATATCTCTATTTTATCGTGACATGATCTTGGTAATGATTTTTTTCGATACAGCACAGGTTTCAAGAGAATATCTCTATTTTATCGTGACAAAAACATTTGCCAGTTTGTATGTAACTGAAAGTTTTTATGGTACCTTATTCAAAGTTGTGAATAAACTTGTGACAAGTCCATGAGAGAATGCTTAAAAACACTTACTTATAAAAGAATTTCAATCTCATATCCACATAAAGAGAAAACCTTAACAACATGGAATGCGCAACAAATTCATTGAAATAGTTATGGAAACCAGTAACTGATGATTCTTATGACAATTGTGTAAAATGGAAAGTTAAAATGCAACGTTACGGGCTATAAATTACAATAAGTTACAAACGAATGATATGCTTTGCGATACTGTAATCAAATCTTGCGAAAAAGTGGTGGAAGATATGTTGGAGGTATGTATTATAAAGCTGATGAACAGCCGCACGGGTTGATCTTCAAGGTTAAGCAACGGTTGCCGAGGTCAGTCCGTGGACCGATCCACGGACCGACCTCGGCAACCGTTGCTTACGGCGACCATCCATTATATACCGAGACCCCTCCGTGGCTCGAAATTCAAATTTTCTTACGTTTTTTGCGATTTGCAGATTAGGTTAAAAGGACAATGCCAGAAACTCTATAGAGCTTTGACCCATCAAATAAAAGTTGGTTTACAACCATGTCGAATGAAGCAGTCTACTGTTGCTTTATTAGGGATAACTAAAAATATGTTTAAATGTCTTTAGACCTTGCGGTTTCTGTTTAACTCTAAGAACAATTATGACATTTAGGTTAGATACCTTAAGATTAGGTTAAGTGCAGTTATAATAAGTTATTAATGGATCACTGTCTTCAGATTGAATGAACAGAATGTCCACATCCAAGACAAACGTGTGTGTGACCTAGATCTCTTTCAGCATTCACATTTCCATTTCTACAAAGCTGGTATAGCCGCAAGAAGCACTCTTGATAGATTACGGCTACTGGTGGAAGCTGTAAGGTAAAAAAATAATAATAATGGTTCAAATAAACAAGTTCATTATTATGTAAGGTCACCACCTTCCACACATAACCCATAAAACATAAGCTTGACTATTTTGCATTTAGGTACCAGTTATTCAAGATACTTTTAGTTAAGTATACTTACTATTCATTCATAATTAGTTGCATTTGTAGGTTACAAGCCAAGCAAAACCGCAGTTAGTACAATCATTATTATTTTGGATTTTTCGTTATGGTCAAATACAATAACCTAGTATCTACATACCTTTTTTTTTTTTTTTTTGTTCACGGGGTGGTAAATCCTCATGGATGTCCTCCGCCCTGGGGCGGGCGGAGGGGTCTGTCAGACTCTTACTGTCTAAAAACCACCCCAGTGTTCCCCTCCCACACTTGCACCGGGGATCTTGGGATCTGTTATTCCTTCCGCAATCCCCGGCTAGTGCCGGCCCGCCTCTGCGGGCCACCTCAAGTCTGGGGGGGGGTGAGGTGTCTGACCCCCCCCCCCCCCCCCGCGACGTCTGTTAGGGGCGCGCGTGGAACACTACGCGCCGCCACCTCGGGTCCAATGTGATAGGGGGCGGCGGACGTCCCCAAGTTCACCGTCCCTGGACCCATTTATGGGGGCTGGAAGAGGGCGTTATCGGCCCTCCGCCGACGCCCGGTGCGCCTGCTGCGGGCCGGGTGAGCGGACGAGATCTCCCGCTCCCTTTCCGCAGCCTCCTTCTGCGACACGACTGTTTCGCAGAAGGACACCACCGCGTCCCAGGACTCCTCGCTGCTGGCCATCGACTCGACCACGGCCGGCAGCGATAGGTCACTGCCTACTCCTGAGATGAGGGCACGGCGTGGCTCCTCCCAAGCGGCACACTCTGCCAGCGTATGCCGCGCCGTGTCCTCCCGGCAGTCAACGCAGTGGTGACACCGGGCGTCCGGCTCCCTGTTTATGCGACACAGGTACTTCCCGAAGCAACCATGCCCCGAGAGCACCTGCGTCACCCGAAACGACAGGGAGCCGTGCCTCCTCCCGAGCCAGGGTTCGAGCACTGGCCGGACCGCCTTGATGGTGGCGAGGCCGGCGGTAGGGCGTGAAAGCCTGTCCCGCCATTCCGCCACCAGGGCTGGATTTTTCGTTATGGTCAAATACGATCAATAAATAACCTAGTATCTACATACCTGTTGCAACGATTTCCATGTTGCGAGAAGAGTTTGCAGTGCCGATATGAGTTTACAAAATCTGTAAGCATCTTGTCGACGCACAAGTGACAATATATGCACCTCAACATCGTTAAACAAGTCGGAAGCAATGATCAGAATCCGAGGCAAGCAGCACAAGTCGGTGAGTAGGCAAAATCGAGTCCGTATAAAAAAGCAAAAATTGTTGTGAAAATAAAACAGTATTATGATCACGGAGAGATTATGGAGCGTCAAAAACAAACTGTCTTCAAACAGAACAGAGCGAATGAAAATGAATTACTTTTAGGGGTGAGGCGTATTTATCGTAACAGATAGAAATAACAGATATTAAAAAATAACAAATATCCGTTGTTCCTACCAAAGGTCTGTTATTTTAAGTAGTAGATCATTTCAAAGACAGATTGTCACCACGGCACGTAGCCATTAAAACAGCCCCCATACGGACTGTTACCGTTTACCATAAACACTCACAAATGAAGGAATATAGCAAAGTTATTAAAGTTTTTTTTATAAATTAACTTAATTCTATAAAGAGGAAGAATAGAAAAAGACAAATAAGATATTCAATAGAAATTTAAATACGTATTTATCGTCCGTACAAAAATAACAGGCTGTTATTTAATAACAGTAATTTGGATCTGTTATTTTAGTGTAACGGTAACAGTGATAACAGATATCGTGTTTAACCTGTTACAACCCATCTCTAATTAATTTTTATTTATTTATTTGACATCGTCAATGACGTTTCGTTACACGTAATGACCTAGTAACGCTCAAATGCGAAAGAATGATTAGAACATAGTATCATTCATAACTATTATATAAATATATATTAATGCGTATAATAAAAAAAAGTAACTGCGTGCCATAGCGTAAGGGTACGTTCAGTATCGATAAAGGATCCCAGGAAAAATAAAAAAAAAATCTAATAAAAAACAAACAAAAAATTTAATTAAACATAAAATTAAAATAAGTCTCTTCGTACTATATCGGGCTTAGGCCCGTCAAATAAAATAATTTTAATTCTAAACGATTGCTATTTAAAAAAAAAATGAAAACAATAAAAATATTGCAAGATCAACCTAATTTAGTACGTACTAACTTAAAATAGCAATCATTTAGAAATAAAATTATTTTATTTGACGGTCCTAAGCCCGCTAAAGTACGAAGAGACTTATTTTAATTTTATGTTTAATGAAAAAATTTGTTGAGGTCTTTTATTTGATTTTTTTTTATTTTTCCTGGGTTCCTTTATCGATACTGAACCTACCCGTAAGCTATGGCACGCAGTTACTTTAACACTCTGTACCTGCGATTATAGTATTAACTCTTCGTGTCCTTAGTTTACGGTATAATAGAAACGTTCAGCTGAAATCGTTGTTTTGTTTCAATGAAGTAATCACTGAAATTAGATTGGCTTCATTAATGTCAAAACTCGTTGATTATTCTGCATTTCACGTGTAAATTGAAGCTGTTACGCGATAATTGATCTATTCATAAATTAGCACAGTGTGTCGAGTACACTAATTGTTGTTAAATCACGCGTTAAATATACTTGCATCAGTTTTAACGAAGTGTGGATGTAACACGAGAAAAAAATACACGGTGTGGCGGAATTAATCGCCTGATTACTGTTCACTTTACGCAAAAAAGTAAACATTGTTTCGTGTTGGAGGTCGTTTTTGTACTTCGAGCCAAACCTACTACCACATACCTACTTCTTAATTATTAACAGAATAAATTAAGCGTGACTTAAGAGGAGGCGGCGACAGTGGGCATTTTACAGGCTGATTATATTATGACAAAGAGAATATACCAAGTCTTCATTAAGGCTTCTACATACTGGCGCGACATGTCGCGCGACGCGACACCGGTAGAACAATTTGTGAGTTGTTGAATTAGTGAGATGATGTGTGTGATGAGATGCGTATGTAGTAGAAGCCTTTAAAGTGAGTAGTTACCAACATACATTTTTGAACACGAATTAAATTTTGACATTTGACCTTGGTAATAAGCAACTGAGCAGCGGCAGAAATTAACCTCAAAATGTACAAAATAACTATATACTGCAATATTTATTCAAATAATAATAATTCAATACTAGTGGTCGCCCGTTGGTCGAAATTCGACCCCCTATACTTACAATCTATATAATACTTACTAATTCCATGAGTGCACTAATTCTATGCTATTATAAAGTACTTACTAATTCCATGCTATTAAAAAGTATTTATTCTATGCTCAAGCTGTTACTTCCTGTTACACACTTCCGTCCCTTTTCACGAAATCACTCCCACAGATATTACAGATCAAAAAATATATGAAGAAAAGTAAGAACTCTTTTTATGTATATTTAATATATAATAACTTCTTAATTTTCTGCTCAATAGGGTTTCTCGTATGAATCCTGAATTGCTCGGTATTACGTAATAAAGTAGTGTCCGGATATGTACTTGATACTGATTTATTTATAATGGTATGGACGTGTGGCGTTCTGCCAAACCTTGCCAGTATTTCCCCTATACCCATCCTTTTTGGAGAATGAAGGCGGAAATTCTGTTGTATTCCGTGTTGTGTTTGTTGATTTTTTTAATTTTATTAAGAGGCTGACAACAGCTAAAGCGTGTCACTGTAGGACTGCATAATTATAAATAAATGAGATATGGGATGACACAACGCTGGTAATTTATTGCAAAATATGTAGCAAAATCTATTGATTGGACAAAAAATAATTAAAGATGTTGCTTGTAGAATAATCTGATAAAAAAATTTAATGATTGCATTTATATGGTTTTTAATCGTTAAAATAATTTTTAGAGGTATATTCGTGATTTTTTTCTATCGTATCAAATTAGTTGTTTTCAATACACTATTTAACTAGCATATATCCTGAATCTTTTCTTTTCTGATTTTGTTTACTGCAGTGGATCATATAATTTTAGGCGTTATAAAACTTGCGTTTAGCTCCTGCACCCTATTATCGTAACACAGTTTGAATCACAATTTGAAAGATTTTAATTTATTTATAATTTTATATAGATAAAATATAATTTAAAAAAACATCGATTATGTCAAGGAAGTATGTAAAAAATAAATAACATAAACACGGCACTATACCATGAAATCTCAAAATTCTTTCCTTAGTACTCACTTTCGTTACTAAGGAAATCTTGTGATAAACTTTATACGTATAGACCCAGCGCTTAGGTGGTGCATTGTCTGTGAATGAATTGATAAATTTAATTTTTATTATGTAGATTTCGTTTGGTTCAGGACGTAAAGAATAGCACCATTTCATTTCTTCCCATGGGCGTCGTAAAAGGCGTCAAAGGGACTTACTAGAGAATGGGCAGCGTTCACTATGCATTTTTAAAACCATACTGCGATCGCCAACCCGCCTATGCCATATGGCAAATCCCTCCCTTTTTGGGGGAGGCCTAAGTCCAGCAGTAGACGTCTTTCGACTGAAATGACGGTGAAATAATGTAGATAGTAGTTGAAAATGAAAATATTCACTGTTTTTATTTTACTACGAGTATCATTGGAAAAAGAAACAGTGCTGGACAAAACAACTTTCCTAACAACAGCAAAACAATGTATTTTTCTTGTGTTATTTAAATATCTTCCAATGTGTGTTACGCATGAATAATGTCGGTACAAATAGGTAAGAACGAATTCGTCAAATACTTGTGTTTTGCAAAAGAAAACTTGTAGTCAGCTGGATTTTCCTCACACACAAGTATTTAATCGAAATCCTCAATGAATCAAATGAACGTTCCCACTATTGTTAATTTTATTCATTCATAGTATTTATCGTGTGAATGGAACTCCAATGTTGGAGTTGTATTTCCGGAATAAGCTGATATTTTAACCCTTTGTACATTGAAAATGCAGACAGTACAAAGTACAGAGAACGGTGTCCATCGCTTTTTTCATATTTAAAAAACTTTTTACAAAAAAAAACCGTCTTCCAAAAAAATCACTACAAAGTAAATAATAACGTCTGAATAACCGACCATATTAAAGAAGTAGTTCCGGTGGCCATCTGTGGTCTTCATCATCAGTTCCACTTCACCAAATGCAGTGCTTTCTTTTACTATAAAATACCCAAATCGCTATAGGTGTGCCTATCAAATTTGAGGAATTCCCTCGATTTTCATGGGATTGCCTCATCAGAATCTGACTTGGTGTCAATGGGACCACCTAGAGAGTAATAATATCTACATAATTATAAAGTTAAGAAACATTTAACTAATAAAAATCAAATGTTTCCAATTGAATTCTACACATCACTAGACCAAGTCAGGTGATCGGTACACGTTTTAAGGCTTCTACGTACCGTCACGACTTGTCGCGTCGGTATGTAGAAGCCTTTAATCCATTCGTTTGATCACGCCGCCAATCGTGCCGCCCGCGCCGCGCGACCGTGCGGCGCCGTGTCGCAGAGCTGTGGCAGGTGTGTGTGTGTACTAGGCGCACAGACACAGATAATGGATAATAACCCTCGTAGTGCGGTGACACGTTTGTTATGATTTAAATTTAATAAACTCTTGAAATAAAAAATATATCAAACATTTTATAAGTTATTCTTTTTGAGCTGAAATTTTACACAGATTCTGAACCAGATGCACTCTTCACCCTGTTTGTATGGATATACTCTTTCCGTAACACGTTGTATGTAAGGATCGTAGCAGGTGGCGGTCTGTAGTTTCTGCCTACCCCTATGGGAAGAAGACGTGAGTTTATGTATGTGTGTGTGTGTGTGTAATTTCCCTAACTGTACACTCTTGATCTTGCGAAGCTCAATCTCCCAGGAAAATCTATTGTTGTACTGATTTTTACCAGAAATCTCTATAAAATTAATTAGCATACCTAATAAATAAAGATCCTTCGGCTTAAAAGACACGTGAGCACTTGAATAGGAAGTAGGGCCGCGTAATTTCCTCTTTTCTTCGGCTATGAAGGCAGGCTGCGAGTAGGATCGGGTAAAGTGGGTCACGGGGCCGTGTAGGACTCATCAATAATAAATGTTTGCTGCACACTTTCATTCATTTGCTGTTTTAGTGAGTCCTGGTGGTAGTTAATGGGTTGATTTATTCGGTGGTGGCTTTTTAGGGTTCCGTACCCAAAGGGTGCCAACAGGACCCCTAGTACTAAGGCTCCGCTATCCGTCCGTCGGTCACAGGGCTGTATCTTGTGAACGGTAATAGGTAGAGACTTGAAATTTTCACAGAGTGTGTACTATTATGGCCGCTATGATAATAAATGATAAAAATATGTTGTGCTAAATATTGTACGGTGGTACAGAACCCTTCGTGTGCGAGTCTGACGCGCACTTAGAACCCTTCGTGTGCGAGTTTGACGCGCAGTTACAACCCTTCGCGTGCGAGTCTGACGCACACTTAGAACCCTTCGTGTGCGAGTCTGACGCGCACATAAAACCCTTCGTGTGCGAGTCTGACGCGGACTTAGAACTCTTCGTGAGCGAGTCTGACGCGCAATTAGAACCCTTCATGTGCGAGTCTGACGCGCACTTAGAACCCTTCGTGTGCGAGTTTGACGCGCACTTAGAACCCTTCGTGTGAGAGTCCGAATCACACTAGGTCGTTTTTATATATTTTTATTTAAAAAAACTGATGAAAAGAGGAGGTTTTCAATTCCAAATTTCCCTTGATGATTCTACAGTGGTAAACTGATGACACACAAAATATAGGTTGTACTTCCCGTGTGTCACCTAATTTGTGGTTCTCAACTTTCATACAGCCTTCAAGTAGTTTGTCCGAAATAATAACATTGTCTCTAATTTAAATTATTTTACACGATTTTAAGAAAAAACGTTATTGGCCACATTAAAGACGTCTTTTTTTTATTAAGGATGGGTTTGCTCTTGACCTTAGTCTAGGGCAGAGATGACAGAGACAAAGTTGACGATGGAGTGAGCTTACCCAGAAGAAACCTGTTCACTTTAACTCTGAAGAGATTAGGGTTGTATGCGTTCGGAAACACAGACGCAGGCAGAGAGTCCCACTCTTTTGCTGTGCGCATTATAAAAGACATTTGGAAACGCTTAGTGCGAATTGGTAGAATACCAACAAGGGAGGGATGGTAACCTGCAGTGCGTCTAGATGTCCGATAATAGAAGAGGACCGGTGGAATTCTCTCTAAATGTCTAGAAAATTAAAAACATTTTTTTTTTAACGTTGCCCCACACTAGGAATTTCTCCTGTATCGTGGGTGCGTTTACAAACATTTAAACTCACATACACAAACAGCCAGACGCGGAACAACTCCTTGTAGGTCATACAAATATTTGTTCCGTGCGGGAATCGAACCCGCGACACGCAGCGCAGCAGTCAATCGCTTAACCACTGCGCCAACCGTGCCGACCAAAGATAAGCAAATTATAATTGCAGTTAATTGGTTGAATTCAGATTTTTTGATAACCGATTATGCATTTCACGCCTGTAATTCCTGAAGGATTAGGCAGAGGTGTATAACTATAGTACACCCACGTTTCGCCAGTTATGTTTAAGTCCCATGTAATAGGGGGCGAGCCTATTGCCATCAACCGGGCCCAAATCCAGACTACATGCTGCTGCTGAGAAATTCCTGATGGAAATATCCAATACCATTTTTCCCGACCTGGGAATCGAACTCATGGTCAACAGTAGCGGTTGCGACCACTAGTCCATCAAGGCAATCTTTTACAAAAGCTTTTTAATCTCAACAACGACATCTTCATTGGTCCATTCAGTGTCATCCTCCACAACATCCACCAAATACCAATCTTGCTTCCTTATGAAATTCATAGTCTCCAACATTCGATCAGATAATTCATATTCAGAGGCTCCAAGCCATAACTCACTGTTTATTCAAGATTTATAGATTAGAGGTGGCATTAAGATAATGATAGTGATGTGGGTGTCTGTCGAGTTGTCGGCCGCTCGTTATATCTTGTCTTTAATTCGGTGTGCGGACAAAGGCGTCTTGCGAAAGTGGTCGTGTTTGCCCCCGCTGCCCCTTACATAGCGCCCTTGACATGTTGAATCATATTGGCAGACAAAGGACGGTAGCTATAGGGGTGCTACGCACGTGTACGGGTACGCACATTCGATTCGGCAGTATTTGTTGAATAACAAAGTCCCGCCGAAGCTATAACTACACATATTTGGCTTTCATACGACTTGTGCCGATCGGTCTTTGATCGTATTCTGTTCGGCATTTACCCTCGCTGAATCATACATGGTTTGGGTGATATAGATTTTGCCGGTCGGCTGTGCCGTATCATGACGAGTCGAGCCGAACAATTCTGTAGCAAGGCACCCCTTAGGTTGGTAGCTTCTAAAGTTGGTACCTCCTCTTTTTTAATTTGGAAGCACTTAGCTGAAGAGCGTAATGGAGGGTGCTAAAGATGGATTTGATTTGGTGTGATGTCTCGAGTGTTTATTGTTGATTCAAGTTTATAGGAAACGTTTTTTTATGCTTTTCTATACCGATTATTATAAGGGGCCATATCATAATAGAATCAGATTAAGGACATATTAAAATGTTTTACAAAATAAACTGTTCCTGACTTCTATAGCACAAAGCAGTCCTATGGGCTCGACACATGCCGCCAGTTTGTAAGTCAAATGTTTGCAAGTCATTTCAGTCTTTGGTCTTTCATTAGCCTCGTGAACGAATATATTTCCTATATTCCCAGTCGCCCCCGCGGGGATTGTCACCGGAGGTAAATGGGAATAAAAATTCCCAGTCGCCACCGGCGGTGACTGGGAAGTCATTGCCCCCACAGTCAGTTTCGCTGTACATTGCTTTCTCCATCGTAGAGAATAATAGGATGAGGCAACTTATCCTAAACCTGCCTCTAATCTCTAAAAAAAAGACAAAGTGCATTGAAATATTTTTTTATTTTGATATTTAATGACAAGAGTACAATGATTACCTAAGTCAGCAAGAAGTCTGCGACTTGATGAACTTACTGTCGTTTCGGTGTTTTTACAGCATTTTCATCAAGACACAGATCGGCAACACGCTCTGCATTGTTCTCTCTCTTTGTTACTTCACCAGTTTCTGTTTAATACCCCCACAATATTCACAAGTCCAAGGTCATTTTATAACCCACTCCACATTTTATGCGTATACCTACGTTATAGTGCGTATAATGTTGCCATGTGCAATTCCAAATTGCGTACGAAAGCCATTATGTGTCCGTTTTAATGGACAAATTGGCAACTATAAAACATGTGATAATTAACAGTGATTTGCAAAGTTAATGGACTTTCGAATGTTCAATTTAATTGCTGCTTCGATACTTGTATGCAAAGTTGGAGAAGTATTATTCCGACATACGGATCACTGGCGAAATGGGTAATAAATAATGAAAAAAACGTGATGTTGTGTGTGTACAACGTTCTACTCGTTTAGAGTATCGATAGGGCTTACAACTAACTAACAAGATACCCAGTTACATAGTCTTCATTAAGGCTTCTACAGACCAGCACGACTAGCGACGCGACACAAAGGCACCGCTCGTCGCGCGACACGCGGGGCCTTTGTGTCGTGTCGCGTGTCGCGCCAGTATGTAGAAGCCTTTACAGTGAAGGCCCTTCCAAGACTACTAAAACTCGGCTTTCGCCGCTGCCCTTTTTAACTGACCATAAGGGTGCCCGCCCACGGACGTTTTTTTGTAGCTGAACTAATCGCTGGCGATTTCTCAGCGATTATCGCCAGCGACTTTTTGAGCGACTCAACGCACACGTGCGATATTTTGTCGCTGGCTGTCGAAGGATGTGCTCGTCATGGATTAACAGAGATCGATGTTCAATCAAAAAATGAATTTCTTTCTTAGAAGAATAGTGTTCATCCGAAATCATAAGTTAAAAAAGTACAAACGCTTGAATTCTATTAACAATTAGAATGACCTACAACTTTAGTATAAATACATAAGTTTTAGTATAATAACATTAAACTGTTATATTAACTCATCTTAGTATCTACCTAGGTAGGTATGTATTTACCTCTCTATCACTTTCACACCTAAACCGTATAGGTACTTACAAAAAAATATTACGTAAGTAGGTGCTTATCTAAGTAAACAAAACTTATAATTATATCGATATCCATCGGTGAGCAATGACGCAACGTCCTTCCCTAGCAAAGAGTACGCGGGCGATTGTCGCTGAGCCGTGTGCGTTAGCTAGTACATTTCCATACGTTCCATTTGTCAGCGATAATCGCTACGCCCGAAATACAGCGATTTTGTTAGCCAGCGACTTTTAGTAGCTCGTGGGCGTTACAACATTGAATCATTACATTTTCGTGATATTATCATTACATTAAGTGTTAGATTTTCGGCGACTCAAAAATCGCTCAGCGATAAACGTCCGTGTGCGGGCACCCTTATGATTAAACAAACTGTTGTTCAAACTAAAAGTTGGGATACAAAGGCAGTCCAAATTGTAGGAAAGGAAAGAGTTCAAACTCCTGAAATAAACCTCCTTTAACAAGCTTTTTACCGTGAAGACGATCATATATGCAAAGACATCGGTATTTAACGCCTGGCAACAATGTTCACACGATTCAACTTGCAAATATAAATGGCGGAGTGGACCCCGACGTCCATTCAGAACAGGCACATGTGAATGTGCGTTCATTATCTACGAGCAGCGAGTTGCAACAGTTATGCTAACTAATGTCTGTTCACGTAGGTTGTGATGGCATTCCTGGTAGTTACCGTTTAGGGTTATAATATTTTGTATGAGGACTGAGTAGGTAGGTGTTTCTGCAAGCATTTGGCAAAATACATTTTAGTGGCAACATTATGGAATATTGGTAAACTAACTCCTCAGGACATGATTAAAAACCTAGCCCTAAAAAAATATGAAATTACAAAAAGCTATGTTTCCGCCCGGGATCGAACCGGGGGCCTTCTGCGTGTTAGGCAGATGTGATAACCGCTACACCACGGAAACTTGGAATCAGATGCTTTAATTTTCGACTGGTCTACGCTCAGTGATATTATGTAAAGAATGCGAAAAACGTAACTTTTTGTAAAATGTGGGCGTCCAAGCAAAAAGGGTCCAGTAGTGGGGTATTGAGTTAAGACTTGATTCGGTATCTAGAATATTCAATTGATAACAAAGATTAAAAAAATATTCAAAAACTGGCACATTTTTTTATCAGACATTAATTGTACTTAGTTGAAACTCTGATTTGAGAAAAAACATTTATAAATTAGACATCGACCACTGGTACCTTTTTACTAAACTTTTCTCTTAAAATTTCTGGTACTTAGAAACATCATATTGTTTATAAAGTCGTTTACTATATGAATTTGTAGATCATTAAGCATAAATTAATAATCAATTTAAATCGCGGAATGTAATTTTTTGGGTTATTCCCAAAGTACTCCATTCTTTTGTTCTAAAAAGATAAGAATCTCATACATTAATTCCCGAGTTACTCCAAGGAATTATTATTATTTAAAAATACTTATTATTGTGTTCCCATTCTGCTCCATAGGTATCTGGAATTATTATCAAAGTAATCCACCGATTATTCGTTATCAATTCTCAAACTGCTCCATCTACTTAATTACCTACTTACCTATAAAATACATATATATTTCATTACAGTCAGTCACAAAAATTCTTAAAAGAGTCGTCTTAAATTAGCTTTTTGATTAAAATGGAGTGGAGTACTTTGAGAACATTTTAATATTATCATGGAGTAGAATGAAACCTAATTAAAAATATTATATTTTTCATGGAGTAGTTTGGGAACTCTTTTTGGAGTACTTTGGGAATAACCCAATTTTTTCACCCAACTTTGCAAAACTGCGTGTGCGTATATCTCGGAAACTAAATGCCGACAACTGGACCCTTTTTGCTTGGACGCACACAAATGAGATTTATTATGTGACAATGCTATAATATTAAAACTAGAGAAATAAATGAATCCTGATTCTGGTTTGACCGTGGGACGCGAGACAAAAAATCAATCAATCTACCCAGCCTTTTCCCAACTATGTTCAGGTCAGCTTCCAGTCTAACTTGATGCAGCTGAATACCTACCAGTATTTTTCATGGAACGACTGCCTGTCTGACGTCCACGATACTTACCCCTTGGTAAGACTGGTTGACAGACTTTCGGACTTTTAACCTTTTTTATTTTTTATTAGCACTGTGCACAAAAAAAATATCAGGAGTCTACTGCGGATCCGGTTACAAAAAACGAACCCGAATCTCTTCCAGCCGACCTAAGAGAAGCTAAAGGCTTCTACATACCGGGGCGACTTGTCGCGCGACGCGACAAATCGCGCTGGTATGTAGAAGCCTTAACACAAGGGATGTGAAAGGTCAGACGACAGCTCGAACAGTGGGCGCCATCCGATAACGCATATGCACATTTTTTACAAGTGAATTTCATACCGCAAGGTTGGCCACCGCTGGCTGGTCAGAAGGTGGGGTGAAGTAGCTATGCCGCGCTGCTAGATGTCTCGATCTCGAGCCGATGTTCCCGTAGCGTACAGTAATTATATAGTTCTAACTTCTAATCTGCTCCGGTATGTTAGTTTGGCGGTGAAGTGTTTTATAATAAACGATCTCTACCTAACCACATATAAGTTCCAATATCATTTTGTGCAAGCTAAAAATAAAATTTTGCCTAAGTATGTAACCCTAGTTGGGTAAAAAGAAAACGTCTTTCATCTAGTTTGACCTAGTTACATTCAGTTTGAAGTAGTTTTTTTCAGCCATAGACATTTGGCTCAATACCTTTTATCTACATAATTTCATCAGCTTTCAAGGGATAACATACTACTATTACTTCTGTTTCTTATGACTCAGTGATGCCTACAAATAATCATTTCTTCTTCCCCAGCGCTGTGTTTGGCACTGTGGCGGTAGCGGTCGTTGCGCCCGCGAGGCCGCTGCAGCGCACTATCGCGCTGTCTGCCGAGCCCTCGTCGCTGAAGCGCTGGAACTGGCGTCCTTCCTCGCCAGAGTCAGGGTCGGAGGAGCCAGGGACATGGGCGCCGCAGAGGACACCGCCAAGCATCTCGACACGCTACGGTTTTCAGACTGGGTGGGTATTTTGAAGGTAGGACGAAGGAGGACATAAAGTGACTAAAAAGTAGGTGTTTGATGTTGAATGAATGAGGACTGGTAGGGAGAAATAGCATAAAGTCGTCGCTCGTTGTCAAATATCTACATGGATATTCAGTAGATAGGACATCCATGAGGACTTCCACACGCTAAAGAAAACAGAGTCTAAGGTTATGCCTGATGGAGGCTTTATACAGTACCTAACTAACTTTAAGCTTGAGGGAAAAGGGGAAAGTGGACATGTACGAGAAATATCTTAAGGTTGAGAATTTCAGAATTTTGGTACAGAGGAAGTTTTGCTATTGCCCAGAAACATGAAACTCCCAACCTTGCTACATAACTGCTAACTTGAGGTAATATGTTTCGAAGCATGACTTAGTTTTATATGATATGGCTATTTTGGAAATCAGTCTTCTTCTTCTTTCTTTTTCGAGTGATTAGTGACGAGTTTTTTATGCCACCCATGGGCCCAAGTCAGAGGTCCATGGGCGGCTTCACATTTCATTTCATTTCATTTCATTTATTTGCATACCATAATGTGTTTTTAAGATGTTATATAAGGCTTAAAGCTAAAGTACAGTTATGGACCCTGTTAGGGCACAGCAACATAGTAATAACTTACAATTAAAATTAACGAAAAAAAATAATACATTATAACATTTTGAAAATAACAATTATTATAAATGTATGTGAACTTATAAATTATTAATAATAGATATGGTTATTTAGATAATGTCAATGTTAGTGTTAATCATACTATTAAATTTAAATTAACTAAACTTAAATAGAAAAGATTAAAGTTAAAAATTAGAATAGTAAAAGTAAAAATAATGTTAAAAACAAAATCAGTCATGTTACATAGTTATTATTATAGGTAAGGATATTTTTATTTTTAAATCATAGTTTATCATTTATGTATTCATTTATATTATAGTAGTTTTTGCATAATAGAAATTGCTTTAATTTATTGATGAAAGTATTATATTTATTTATGTTCCTAATTTGTTCCGGTAGCTTATTATATAATTTTATTGACATTACATAAGTACTTGAGGAATGCATTTTTAGTCGTGATGTTGGAATGTTTAGTCTGTTTTTGTGTCTTAGTATAATTTTTGTTTGTATGTCTTCTCTTTTTATATAGAATTCCGGGTATTTCCGTACAAATTTACAAGTTTCAAAAATATAAAGGCAGGGTAAGGTTAAAATTTTCAGTTCTTGGAAGTGAGGTTTACAACTATCAGTATCATCTATGTTAACTAAAGTCCTGATAAGTTTTTTCTGAAGGGTAAATAATATGGGCGCGTCTGTACTATTACCCCATAAGATGATACCATATTTGAGCCATGCATAGGCATACGCGTAATACGTGACTAACGCAGTTTTTAGGTCTGTTGTTTTTT
Source organism: Tiliacea aurago (assembly GCA_948098905.1). Taxonomy (NCBI): domain Eukaryota; kingdom Metazoa; phylum Arthropoda; class Insecta; order Lepidoptera; family Noctuidae; genus Tiliacea; species Tiliacea aurago. The sequence continues at coordinate 24,350,811 of OX402581.1, read as the reverse complement.
TGATTTCACGGAGGGCATACGAAAATGTGGACAGCTTCGTTCTTAATTTTTGATTGTGCGACTTCCAATTTACGTGCGAGTCTATGTCTACACCTAATAAAGTGAACTTACTAACTACTTCTAGTTTGGAGTCTTGGAAGCTAAAATTTATATCTATTGGTGTTTTTTGGCGGGGATGAAACGTCATTATTTTGGTCTTAGTAAAGTTTATTTCAAGATTATGTTCTGCCATCCAGTTTGTTGTAGCGCTAAGTATGGAATTCAATTTATTATTTACGCTAAGGTGGGAGTCACATGAGGCAATTATTGATATATCGTCCGCAAACAAGACACAAGGCTCATTTATTTGATTTGGGAGGTCGTTTATGTACACAAGGAATAGGAAACATGCCGTCGAGAAATATCTCTCAGGCATGCCGGTTTCCTCAGGATGTTTTCCTTTACTGTTTTTAAGCAAGTGATAATTATACAATTAGAATCGAAGGCATGATGTACTTATTACTACAATAAATTAAAATAGTAATTTTATCATCAGATATGGTTTCAGCGAACAATTCTATGACACACTTCTAAGTCTTCACGCATTATGTCGGTACTTTTACGGTAGGCTTAAAGTCATAACCCTTCTTCTGGGTTAGTTGGACAAAAATAGGGACCACCAACATAGAGCAAGTAGGTACCTTAAACCTCATTAGGTACTATCGCCTTCAAGTTCTCAAAGAAACACATGCAGATTGTAACGCGTTGCCCAATGTACCTCGCGATGCATTATTAATGTCCCGAGCTATTCTCAAGTAATTCGCGTTAGGCTCAGTATTGGACAGAAAGTGGCGCGATTAGCGGAAATGATGACAAAATATAAAAACCGGTCAAGAGCGAGTCGGACTCGCGCACCGAGGGTTCCGTACGTTTAAATAATGTTGATGATTTCTGAAAAACTGTGCTATTTAGAGACATCGTTTTATTTTTCCTGTAATCTTTACATACACTTCTGTCACATATAATAATTTCAGATTTTTATCTACGCAAACTTCGGAGATAAGTGGGGGGAACGGTATTTTTTTTTACATTTTTCTTCAAAAGTCGGAACCATGCTGCCAAAAAAAAAATGTTTGAGAATGAGCAAACAGTGTTCTTTCATATGATACCCCACATGCCCTAGTAGCCCCCACTTCAAATTTTAAGACCCTTTTTCGGTTCCTTTTGCAAAAAAGACATTAAAAAAAAATACATGTTTGCAAAATAGTTGGGCAAACGTCATCTAAAACTATACTAAATTTCAAGTTGATAGCATTAGTAGTTCTTGAGATATCCAGGTGTGACAGACAGACAGACTTAGTCTCACCATAAGGGGGTCCCTTTTTACCATTTTGGTACGGAATACTGCAATATAAGAATGCACCATTACATTGATCTCAGTCTCATTTCAGTTTCAGTAAAATTTAGACACTGAAAGTGCTGATGCAAAAGTTGGTTCTGGTTATTACCGTGTAGTTCCGTGATTGATTGAATGACAGACACCGCACAGCTTCAGATGAAAACATGTTTCGTTTAAATATTCTAAAGACTAAACTGATGAATGACGTGGACGAAGCAGAAGGAGTACATAATATGTATCTATGTTACAGTCATAGTAGGACGTTGTCGTTCTGTAGTTTCTGTGTGGGAAAAGGTGGCCACTCTCTAACATCACGTAAATATTAAATGGACCCCATGTCGTGCGTCATGTGCTCGACAACCGAAATAGATAGACATATTACGCGGACTATAGCGGGAACGAGATCGCAATAATTGTCACTGTTACGTACCCATAACCACTCGCAAACAAACTACGATTCGGGTATTCCCCGCAAACCGGGAGTAATGTAGGTCGATTGTGTCCTTTCCCCTAATTTATTCGGTCCACATTGAGGAGCGCGTACCATATCGTCCTATTTAATAAATCAATGGGTATAAAACGTTATCTTTATTAGAAGCGAAACCTGAATATAGTTTGTTCAGAATAAGGAACTGAATCGATTTCAATAATTTTTACACCATGTTATATTTTGTCCCAAAAATATTAAGTGTGATAGAAAATGTTAGCACCATTTCATCATCATCATTTCAGCCGAAACACGTCCACTGCTAGACATAGGCCTCCCCAAAAAGGGGGGGAGATTTGCCATAATCGCCACGCTTGGCAGGCGGGTTGGCGATCGCAGTATGGTTTTAAAAATGCATAGATAACGCTGCTGTCCATTCTCTAGTAAGTCCCTTAGTAGCCTTTTACGACACCCATGGGAAGAAATGGGATGGTGCTATTCTTTACGTCCGGCACCTAACGGAACCGTCATCACCATTGAATTACTTACAATACAATCGCCGTACGGTTAGGTACCTACTGCCAAATTATTATCAATGAGCGCAAGACGACCCTGGAGGCGCGGGGGCGCCGCCGTTAGCATGTTTTTGTACGGACAACCCGGTAACATAACAACCTTATGCCTTTGTGATTTTTCATGATACAGTTTTGAATTTTTGTACATAGATTCTTTACATTCAAATACTAGACACGTGTTTCGGGTTACGCATATACTAAAACTAATATTGTATAAAGGCGCCAATATATTATAGGTATATTCTATAGAGCTGCAACTAAGAAAGGATGTTTTCATGAGTCTACCCCTGAGCGGGTTAAGGCGACGATAACCGACTTTTAATCATTTTATACTGAAGATCACGTCTAAACGAGTAGTTTTAATGATTTGAAAAAAAAATATGTTAAATTAGAGCATTTTCTCAATAACTTAATATATGAATATTTTAGATTATGTTTATATTACATAGTAAAATTAATTTGTAAAGTTATGTCTAACGCGGATAAAAACTGATAATGGCGCAAAATCTACGAAGCGTATTTTTCTGAAAGCTTCACCAATTTAAAGATAATTTAATTATTGATCTTTTAATACAGGCGTTTTTTTTAAATACCTTTTGTTTTTCGTATAATAAATTAATAATGTGTCAAATAGGGGACAGCGCACCTTGATAGACGAGTCCTATTACTGGCTGGACGTACGACGCGTTGCGTGAGCTCAGTACAGAACACGCAAGCTAACCACTCAAGGTCACTGGCATATATCTGCGTCTTAAACCGGGTTTTGTAATTTGTAAGCAAAATAAGTCGAGGGATAAGCTGGTCTATACAATGACCCTTAGCACGCTAAACGCACCGCTCTTACAAAAACGCAGCCTTATCCTACGCGTAAATATTTATGGCACTCAGGTCCAGTAATGAGAATTCCTGTACATAATGTATGCAAGGTATTTATGCCTACTTTTTAGCGGCTGTCTCTGGCTGTATGAAAACTGCGAGTTGTTGAAACGTGAAAGCTCATCTTGTGAGTTTGTTAAGGCGATGATAACCGACTTTTAATGATTTTATACTGAAGATCACGTCTAAACGAGTAGTGTTAATGATTTAAAAAAAAAAAGTTAAATTAGAGCATTTTTTCAATTATTTAATATGTGAATATTTTCGATTATGTTTATATTACATAGTGAAATTAATTTGTAAAGTTATGTCTAACGCGGATAAAAAACTGAGAATGGCGCGTATTTTTCTGAAACCTTCACCAATTTAAAGATAATTTAATTATTGATCTTTTAGTATACGCGTTTTTTTTAAATACCTTTTGTTTTGTGTACTATAAATTAATAATGCGTCAAATCAGCGCTCCTTGATGGGCGAGTCCTATTACTGGCTGAACGTACGACGCGTTGCGTGAGCTCAGTACAGAACACGCAAGCTAACCACTCAAGGTCACTGGCATATATCTCCGTCGTAATGAAGTAGTTTAGTCATGGTGTCGATGTCGGTTTAAGAATTCATAAGCATAATAATCAACCTTATAATATTTTCACTGCTGGGACATAGGCCTCCGCTATGTGAGATGGAGTGGGCATAATCCACCACGCGGGCCCAGTGCGGGTTGGTAAACATGTCTTAGAATTTGTGGTTCTAGGACGTGCTGGTATCCTCACGATGATTTATAAGAATTGATTAAGAATACTTATGAGTGAATTATTAGAATAACTACTCGTAGCTTATGCCCGCGGCTTGCGTTAATTTAGAATTTGACAATCAATTCGGGTTGGACACTGCTTGTTGTTTAGCGTTTGGCGGCAAAATACTCTTAACACACTATTCTGTTTTAATACAATCCAATCATAATTCGAAAGACACGTAGGGCCATCTATTATCATATAAAAGTTATTGTTGTTTTCCTCGGGAACAGTACTTTTTTTGGGATGAAAGGTACCCTAAGTCCGTTTCTGTACACCTGACAACGAATTTGCAAAATTTCAGGATGATCGGTTCAGTAGCTTAGGCGTGAAGAGGTAACAATAAAAAAACAAACAAACTTACTTTCGCATTTAATAATATAAGTTAGGATTGCTATTTTAAATAAGTTATTGATAGAGAGTTATGTAGGTACTTTATCCGTTTCTAGGCTTTATCCAGAACCTACTAGGAGTGTCGTTATCATTCTGTTCTGTTATCATTCTGATGATTGGAACAGAGAAATTGATGTGTCCTTCTGATCTTTCAGGATAAGAAATATCAGTTCAAAAAGTTAATTAAGTTCATTCATTCATACAGATAACAATTTCTTTAAGCAGAATCTGCCATCTATTAAAGCTATCTTCGAAATCTTTGAGTCCTCCTTTTTGTAACTGAATACCTACTACCTTCGTTTTATCATATTTGTAACACGGTGTTATTTTCAATTGTAGTCGAACCGAAGGATATGGAGAGCATTACAAGTACGTAGATTGAAAAATTGATGGTGTAGTTAAATTATCGCTTTTAGTCATTTGTAAATACAAAGAAATATTAATGCTGAAGGTTTATCCAAAGGCAGATAACTTGGAATGCATGCTTAATAGATGTCACAAAGTTCAACATCCTTCTGGAATGTAATTGTATTGTCATTAATTGATCATTAGTCACATTCAGACTTTATTTAAATGCCGTAGGTTATAATTTAACATTTTACGTGTCAAGGCTTCCCTACAAGCGTATAATAATCTTAATAACTGACGAATTTCGAGTTAATTAGTCAATAAATTTTTGTACCTACCTATCTTAAAATTAAACCCCAGCGGGCCGAGCACGGGCGTGTCAAGACGTTTGTGACAAGGCATGATAAATTATGTCATGTCAATTTGTACTAGCATTTTATGACAAAACAGTTTTATCGCTTAAACTGTGATAAAATGTGTGACTCAAGTCATGTCACAGTAGGCCGTGCTCGCTCCGCGGCTTAGTTAAAGTTATATCTAATTATATACCCAGAGGTAAATCCTCCATTGCTTCAAAATTAATTTAAGCTTTTTGCTGCTACCTGCGAAGTCTTGACGTAAATGCCTGCAAGAAATCTTATAGCAAGAGTACTGCGCAAAACTAATTGCTGTTACAAATATTTCAGGCGCGGTTTTGGATGCAAGTCATCGGTGAATTACGGATGGGTGTCAAATTAAAGAAAGTTAACTATTCAAGGACACCAATAGAGTACGAGTTAACGCCGTACGAAATATTAATGGATGACATTAGATCCAGGAGGTACACGCTGCGGAAAGTAGACGGCGCGATACCTCCAAGGTAAGAATAGTTGTTTTAAATTTTAAAATAATAAGTCACATTCCTGCAATATTGATGTTTGTTACTCTGTATGGAACAGTTGCATGAAAAAAAATATTGAATGAAAAAATAGTACAGTCGACTACAAAGCGAGTTACAAATACATGTACCCATTGAAAGAAGTGTACATACTTCGTTACAAATAACTATACACATAGTAATAAAGATTATTATGTGTTCACTCAATGTGCCAAATTTATGAATACAGCAAGAAGGACACTGTAATGTGTACGCTCTGAAACGAATTAACGTTTCAGAGCGTACACATTACAGTGTCCTTCTTGCTGTATACATAAATTTGGCACATTTAATTGAAATATAAATCTGTCATATACCATGTAAAGACAGAAAGAAAGAAAAATAATTTTATGTCTACAAGTACCTATTTGTAACAAACAATGGCAACATCATCAAAGGATATATATTTTTGTAACTTACAAATGTATACATCTCTTTGTAGTCGACTGTACCTACTTCTAATCAAAATCCTCACTGCTAATTATTGATGTGTCATAAAAAATGCTTTTAAAGCGAGTTATGTGCGCGAGTGAACGATTGCTAAGTGTAAAACTTTTATGAAAATTGTTTAACATATTTTTTTGTTTACAGTGTGAAGAAAGACGCTCATGCAATGATTCTCGATTTTATCAGAAGTAGACCCCCACTTAAAAAGGTAAGTAACTTAATTAATTGATATAAACATTTCCCCATTAAGACGCTGACAACAGGTAAACCGCTGTCACCGTCAGACTGCTTACAAAAGAAAGAGAAGCGCGATGACACAACCTAGCTTCTGACGCTAGTTCACCTAGCTTCTGACGTTTCATAAGTGCCCATGTAGGCTTATGTGAAATAAAAAAAAAATTGATTTTGATTTTGACAACGCTTGTAATTTATTGCAAAATATGAAGCAATTATTTATTTACTCAAAAATGAGTTGAGTAATCGAAAATAAAAAACCACCAAGTTCTGCATACAAATAAGACGTTCTTGTTATTAATTAAATACAAACCGTACGTTAATATTTAATACAGATATTTTGGATTGAAACTCAGAGTAAAGGGTTAGTTTACCGTTAATTTGTATCGAGATTTTTTTTCTAAACTTATTTTGGTAACAACGAAGGAGAAATATGTCAAGAATAACATTTATTTGTTCTGCTACCACAAACTATATAGATTTGGCAATTTTTTTGTTGAAGACAAGCCTACTTATAACATTTGCCTCTTGTCAGCGCCTTAATACTAGGGACAGAACTTAATTTCACAAAATCATCTTAACTTTAACGCGTTCTTCTCCAGATTTTACCTTTACACGTTTCTTACTAGGTACCTATAATTTCAAAACCTTGCACTATATGAAAGTAAAAATAAGAACATTCTATTTTCTTCTGAGTCTAATTATTATTTTATTTACGAACTTAGGCATCAGACCGCAAGTTGCCGCCACCTCGTCGGGAGGTAACGCCTCGAGAAAAGCTTCTTGCCTCCATTCAAGTTGGCAGGCAACTGCGACCCACCCCTTACTCAAGGCGATTATGTAAGTACTTTTGATTTTCACATTTTTCTTTTATTTGGGCACATTTGATAGGGGGCATGTTTCAGGTGCCAAAGACGGTTTTATATTCCCATTTATGCGTGTCCACGTTTTGTACTCAAAGCAATTTGAATAAGAATGATAGCAAGACTGAAATCGTATGAATACTACAATATGTATATGCATTCCTTTTTAGTATTTTTAATATTTGATAAGACAAAGACATTTATTCGTCGGATATGGTAGGTACAGAGCTGGATAATTTGGGTTGTGTTCAAGACACATCCACCGCTACAAGCAGCATACGAATATTTAAATATTGCACATAGGCATAAAACCTAACTTATATACTACTTTTACTCTATTTTACAATACAAAACACTTAAGAATATAGACATAAAGATACTTAAAAACTCTATTAAACAATATAAAAAACACAACAATAACAACATTTGTATTACAAAACCTAAATAAATCAAATTTTTATTACTCTTAAATTCAAGGAATTCTTTTACTGTGTAAAAATTATTTTGAAGAAGCCATGTTTTTAAACTTTTTTTGTAGAAATGAAATGGTAATTCTCTTATTCGTTTTGGAATATGGTTGTACATTTTTATGGACATAAGGTAGCTGTTTCTGTAGTGGAGAGTGCTGTTACAAAATTGTTTTTTTAATTTTTATGTATCATCGACATCATCGACACAACACTAATTTCTCTTTTTAATTAAATGTCACAGTATTTTATTTTATTTATAATGTAATTTAATGCCTGCTTTCCCCATTTTATCCCTTTTTGGTCCTAATACAGCAACTTGTTACAGATACTCCCCTCATCGAATCCTATTCCCAAAGAAGATGCAAATTGAGAACCTTGACCCCCTTTTATAGACTTGCTGGCGTAATATTAATGTCTATAATTGTCTATTGTTTAATGTGGGTATGTCACGTTAATAAAATTATAAATATCCTTAACTTTCCACTAATTAATCATGTTTTTATGACGTACTTTTTAAAATAATGATTACTGCTACCTACATTGTTATTAAGTGCCTTGTTAAAATATTGTGAGCAACGTATAACTTGCTACTTATGTCTATTGCAAACGCTAAGGCGGTACCCAGTCAAAACAAAAGGTGATTGGTGGTCTCACCTTTTTTATTTTTTTTATCTATTTACAATATTTTATACTTATCATTTATAACGTTTTTTTTTTATAGTTATGTATTTTTCAAGTATCAAATAAAGAATCTTATTTTTTCAATCATACCGAATAATTTGCTAATCAATTTCGTTTTGTGTCACCCAGATTTGGAAGTGAACATCTACAAGTTCAACAATAAAAATTTGGGGTTGCTCATCATGATTTATTTGTTTAGTTGCATGCAGAATTGTAAATAGATATAAGAAATAAGTGTTTAATTTATAGCAGCCTTTCCTTCAGTAACAATACAAGATATAGTTTATTTTCTATCCACATTGCACAATGTGGGGAAGTAAAGTACTTACGTATAAGATGCCGTACATCTTATACGTAAGTACTTTATGCTCTAGTTTCATAACAGATCGGTACACAATGGTGTGATTAAAGGCTTTGTAGCACTCTTGTCTTGATAGAATAGAACATGACTTTTTGTTTGATAAACGAGCTAATGATTAAACGGGTGATAAAATATCCTGCCAGGGTTGCGAGTTTGTCTGAAAGGGATATCGTGGCCCTGGCACACAGGCAACGGAAAAACATGTATGGGTTTTAGTCAGATATAGACAACTAGCTGCGCCCCGCGGTTTAACCCGCGTAAGTCTCGATATCGTGGGAATATCGGGATATGAAGTATACTCGTATGTTAATCCAGGGTGTCAGCTACCACCATACAAAATATTATCAAAATTGGTCCAAAAAAGCTTTCAAAATAAAACCATGCAAAAAAAAAAACAATGAGCGAGCCTTACAGTAGTCGCATTATGATGTGTAACATCTGACATCTCACCTTGGTAATAAGCAACTGAGCAGCAACAGAAATTAACCTCAAAATATAAAAAAGCTAAATACTGAAATATTTATTCGAATAATTATAAGTGATTGCCCCCTGCAACTGGTCGAAATTCGACCTGTACTTACGTAGTACTTGCTAACTGCATGCTATTATAAAGTACTTATTTATTCCATGCTCGACCTGTCACTTCCTGTTACACACTTCCGTCCCTTGCCACGAAATCACTCCCACAGAAAGCGAGCGGAAAGAAAGACGTTACACATCAAAAAACAGTCTGTACTTACGTTCTGTGACAAAATCGTTACAGCATTTTAATTAAAACAAAAAAAAAACTTTATTGCATACCACATGGTCCATAAAAACAATAAAAGAAATACATAATACAAAAAAAAAATTACAAACCAACATATTATTATACTTACGCCTTTCTTAATTTTTAACATTTACGCTTGTAGGTCTTTTAACCACCGCTTGGTCTTACATCCTATCAGCGAGGTCCATAACTATACTGTTTCTACACGTACCAACCGGGGGGGGGGGGGGTTCTTCTTTGAATGGCGTTGAACGCGTTCACCCACTCCATCGAATTAAAACCATTCACGTCATTGGAGATAAGAAAATGACCCTGAACGCATTCAAAATTTTGGACAAAACCCCATTCATCTTATGTAATCCTGGTATCTGAACTACATCAGCAGATAGCTGTGTGCTCGGAATTCTCATTACAACTGCAATTTGTACATAGTTGGAATATATAAAACATAATTACATAACGACTTTCTGACATTTCTTAATGCAGTAGGTTTATGTGAAATAAAATAATTTGATTTGATTGTCTCGTTGGCTTAGTGGTTACAAGCGCGACAGCTGAGCGTGAGGTTCTGGGTTCGATTTCCAGGTCATGTAAAGGGATATTGGGTTTCCTTTCGTGAATTTCTCAGTAGCAGCCCAGACCTGGTGTATGGCAATAGACTCGACCACTATTACGTGGGTCAAGAACAGAGGACTTCCTTACATTTTTTTTCGGAATATTTATTATTTATAAGTATATTAATGTTGTTTTTTTTTACTTAAATTCATGTTGGCATGGTGCTTGCACGGGAGTGACACACGGGGGGTTAAATTTCTGTATTTTTTTGCCTAGTACGCACCATTTTAGAGAAATTTGAATTTCAAGAAATTGTCTTCCCCTGTGTCAACCCCGTGCAAGCACCATGCCAACATGAATTTTAGTGAAAAATTGTGAGCCGTCACGGGTCGCCTGGCAGATGTGAAACATCGAAATCAAAAAAACAAACATCGAAAAAAGGTCAGGGTCTCGTAGCGGGGGAACCGCGCGCGCGGAGTGTGCGGTGAATCGCCACGCGGCATAGATGTTTCACATCAAATATTCCGAAAAAAAAATGTCGTAAGGAAGTCTCCACTTGTTTTGACTTTGTTCTTAGAACTTCAGGTATATTAGCTCTACTATTCCGATCACTGGTCATAACACACCTGCACAAATGTGGGTGTACCTACTAAACGCTTCTGGATACCCCTTTGGTGGATGCAGGCGCGATGTTATGATAAGTTACATAATGACTCCCTCATTCCTTGTATCGTTTGTTTAAAGTTTTGTTAAGGCGACGATAACCGACTTTTAATGATTTTATACTGAAGATCACGTCTAAACGAGTAGTGTTAATGATTTGAAAAAAATATATGTTAAATTAGAGCATTTTCGCAATAACTTAATATGTGAATATTTTAGATTATGTTTAAGTATATTACATAGTGAAATTAATTTGTAAAGAAGTTTTGAAAGTTATGTCTAATGCGGATAAAAAACTGAGAATGGCGTAAAATCTACCAAGCGTATTTTTCTGAAACTTTCACAAATTTAAAGGTAATTTAATTATTGATCTTTTAGTATACGCGTTTTATTAAAATACATTTTGTTTTTTGTATAATCAATTTATAATGCGTCAAATTGGGAACAGCGCTCCTTGATGGGCGAGTCCTATTACTGGCTGAATAGCCAGTAATAGGCCGACGCTTTGCTTGAGCTCAGTAAGAACACGCAAGCTAACCACTCAAGGTCACTGGCATATATCTGCGTCTTAAGTAGAAAGGACAAGTTGTTTTGCGTATTAATTAGGTGTAATTATTGTAATAAGAGAAAATATCAGTCAGTGTATGTTAGCCTAGCTTGGCATTAGGCCATAAATTGTGAAAGGCTATCGAAGGAAATTAGTTTGAAAGCATGGGATTTCTAACTCAAGCGAGTAGGTAAAATATTCAATATTAATCATTTTCCATGGAAATCTAATACGATGGTTGATGCTTAGCTGGAACTTGAAACTTTCATCTACGGGCAGAAGCAAATTAAAAGTAGAATCACGGTGTTTTAGTCCGTAGGAGTCCAAAATAGGCTTCCATTTTCCTGTAAACGAAGGAAATCCATACGGAAATTCCCGACGAAATAAAATACTGATACGTTTTACGGAATGATTGCTTTGCTCACCTGGAAATACATGCCAGAACGAAGTATGTAACTGAATGTTTTATCATCATCATCAGCCTCCCCCAAAGGCTTAGGTTAGTTGCCATAATCGCCACGCTAGGCAGGTGGGTCGGCGATCGTAGTATGGTGTTAAAAGCCATAGAGAGCGCTGCTGCCCATTCTCTAGTAAGTCCCTTAGTCGCTTTTTAAGATACCGGACGGGATGAAATGGAACTGAATGTTTGGTAGAAGCTCAAAAATGCGTGCTCTTGAGATTCAGCCTTTTAATGACTTCGACGTGATGAAAAATCTCCTAGATATCTTACATAGTTTATTTATTGTACATTGAGATCTTATATTAAACATTGGTTCACATATACTAGGTACCATATTGCTGGTGTAGAAATATGAAATAGTTGTTTTGTTTATGTTCGAATATTGTCACGACTGCCATAAATGCATTTATTATTAATACTCGTAATAGCAGCTTTCCTCCCAGTTTTAAAATAAATTACATAATAAGTAAAAATAGTAGTAACAACTATATACAATATTAGTTTTATTATATGCGAAACCCGAAACACGTGTCTAGTATTTTTAACCGACTTTCAAAAAGGAGGAGGTTATATGTTCGGCTGTATGTTTTTTTTTTTTAATGTTTGTTCACCGATATCTCTGTCAATTATAGCCCGATGGTGATAACATTTTCCATCACACTTAAATATTTTTTGGACAAAATATAACATGGTGTAAAAATTATTGAAATCGGTTCAGTTCCTTATTCTGAACAAACTATATTCAGGTTTCGCTTAAACTTACAAAAAAGAATGTTGTATACTTCCAAGTCGATTGGAGAGAGTCCGGCGGAAAATAGAAGGACTATACATAATTTATTCAAACGTCATAACAACTCACTATTCCCTGGTTCCTGTCACGAATCACAGACCGAGAAGGTCCAATAATTACTGGAAAAGCCACCGAATATTTTTTCTAGCCCACTTCACACTTTCTGCAGAAGTTGGCCTATAAAAATAAGCTTCTCTATCTCCATTTGATTTTAAATCATATGGTAAAGGCGTAAGGTGCAATTTGCTGCTACAAGGGTAGGCGCCTGCCTGTCTCTGGCGTAAGATAATCTAGACGTCTAGGTCACTGGGAACTCGAATATCGACCTGGATACTGATAGTTACGTAATGGATACCCAGCTTTATGTAACCGGGTTTCTATTTCAAATATGGGTTATATGAGCATGATCACGAAGTTTATAGCTAATAACTGACATCGAAAAGTAGGTAAATATGTATACGAAGATTCTTATGGAAATTGGTCATTGTGATCAGATTTTGTGATCATCTTAAGGAAATGTAAAAAAAGTGCAGTGAAAATGACTTAGATATGTATACTTATTAGTTATTATAATAATAGGTATTTCAATTAAGCTAATGAATTTATTAGTAACTAATGTTATATATAATTGTTATAAAACAATGATCAACCATCTCAATTGTTATAAATTGGTCTCTCAATTTCGTCTACATAATGTGGTTAAAATGAAAAAGTATGCCGCGTTTTCTCGTTCACAATGAGTTGCATCTAGTTTGCAGCAAAATGAATAAGTCTTGTGTTGCATAAAACTGGTCGCTATATTGGTCTGAGGTTCGATAACTTTAGCATTAAAACTGACAAATTACTTTTAGGAAACATAACTGAAATTATTTACTATGAATAGTTCTATTGAAAACAGCAATTTTACCTTTTCTACTGTTACTGTTACTGTTTATGTTTGTTTTCTTTGGTAGGAAATGCTAAAGATAACACTTGAATAACAGAATATGTTCTAACCTACTCAGCCTAAACCTTACAAACAAAATTTCCCAGAAACAATAGAAAATGCCATTAGCAAATCAAACACTTAGTCACAAACAAGAGGATTAGTTACAATACAGATGGAAATCCCAAAAGATTGAGAGCCGCTTGCTCAACGCAAAGCATACAGCCTACAGTTGGTAGGTACCACAGTCTGCGTCGGATTACGTAGACGTGCGGTTGTGTGTTCTCGTTCTTATTTAAAAAAATAAATATGGCTCTCTAATGTCAGATTCTACCGGTACATTTAAAAATCGAATGTTTAAATTCGAAGTAGGAAGGGAGGCGTAATTGGATTAAAGTTTCTATAAGGCTTCAGTCAACCCTAGTGAGGTTACTTCACTAACAGGATTTTGTGTTATATCAGTGTGTTCGTATCAGTATTTACTGGGAATCAGTGCGAGTGGTGTGTTTTGTTCCTACATTCACTTTAGGGTCGAAAAATAATCTCGAAATCAAGTGACTTTATCTCAATTTTTAAGTTTTTGTGATCAAACTGAAGATGGGAGTGTGTATTACGAGTACTCTTGCTATGGATATCACCCGTAAGTACCTCCACTTTATCTAAGAACAGAATTTATGTCAACATCGTTAGTTAGAAAACTGAAATCTGGCTTGCATTCTAAATACATTGCACCAATTAAGCATTTTTGTCGCCATTGTAAACACAACGCTTCCGCTACCAAATATAGAACTCAATTTCGCGTGTGTTTGCAAATTTTTATTATATTTGCCAAGGTGCTAATATTATGACATGTTTGCAAGAATTCGTCATCAAAAATCTTGGTAAACGTCATCGAGACCCCGTTTTGTGAACTTGGTAATAAACTTGGACAACATTGCTGGCTTCAATTTAAGGTTCTTTCACATAAGGCAATTTCGGACATCCATTAAATTTTTAATAACAACTTTGATACGCGTCTTGGAAATAAATGGACCATTACGCTTCAAAGCGTGGTTAAGTGTATAGAAGGCTTTACACTGGAACCAGTATAGCTTGAAATTCTTAACATTTAATGGGACTCGTTATGGCCAGACCATTTTTTCTAAGACACGTCTTGCTTTGAACTTGACTTGTTAGTTCATGTGTTCTAGGTATTAGCAGCTCTAATGTGTTACCTAGTAAAGGTAATGATATGAAGACTGCTGATACCATTTTGAATACTGGAAGAGAATCTGAATGCAAAACTCTGGCTACAAGTTTAATCGATATTGTAGTCTAGTAATATTCATGTTATAATTATAAATGTTTTAGTTAATCGTTAAGCTATCGAACACAGTAAACTTACGACACAAAGTAAAAGACGAAAAGACCTTGGCATTCTGCTGGGAAGATTTTTGAGGCCATGTTTGTTACCTAAGCACAGTCGTCTGAAAATGTATATTCAAGCAACATTAAAGTCAAAGCACAGTATACAGTAATAAATCGTTCGTTATATATAGGGCAACTGTACATAAAACGTGATTCGTAACTGATTGATGTCTTCACGACTCGAGATTATTTAGTAGCATAAGTACCAATTTTATTATTTTATCAATTCATTGAGCACATACCTCAATGTGTTAACTTTGACGCCTTTTTAAGACATTTGGCAGTTGTTAGAGATGTAATGTAGTTGTTAATTACGGCATCATTACAGCATTTTAAGATTAGATGCACCAATAGGTTACTTATATGAGCAAAAGAAGAGAATGTTCTTATGTTTCCTTCTATTGAATGAACATTTTTAATCTTATCTATCATCTTTACATGAACTCTAAAATCTTTGTTATCAATTTGTGATATCAGAATCTCGTAAAGCATTTTGGCCGTCTGGAGATCCCATTAGGACTTTGCGACTGAATTCGGTCGTAAAGCGATCGCTATTTATGTCGAGACTGCAGCGCCAGGGCTCTTAAGAGAGGAACCTCCGCAATAACCGTGCCGTGTTCAAGAATACTGCTTTCTGAATCAAGCCCTTGACCCAGCCGCGCCATGAAAGCCTCCTGAGGTCTTGGTCGAGGCTCTCCGCTATTAGGCCATTAACTGTAACGAATAATTATTATCAGTACAATGATTACAGAGTCCACGTCCCATATTTAGACAATCTCGTTTTTTTTTTCTTTCTTAGATTTCATGGGATTCTCGTCATGATATATTATTTCCACGTTCGTTCTGCTGAATTATAGCCAATATTATAATAAGTTGTATTATAACAATAAACTGTTAGTACCAGCGGGCCGAGCACGGGCTGCCCAAGATGTTTGTGACAACACATGATAAATTATGTCATGTCAATTTGTACTAGCATTTTATGACAAAACAGTTTTATCGCTCAAACTGTGATAAAATGTGTGACTCAAGTCATGTCACAGTAGGCCGTGCTCGCCCCGCTGCATAGTTCTATTAGTCACAGTGTGATTTTCATTATTCATTTTTATAAGTTTTACTTACTTATCCAAGATTATTTTTAAACGCTTGAAATCAACTGGTCTTGGGTCATTTCGTTCGCGTCTAATGCTCAGTTTCGTCAGAAAAGTGAGATCAAATCGTTTCGTCAAACTTTCCTTAGTCAGCTAGAGTGTTTCACTTTGCTTCGCCTGCGGTTATCAATGACCACATTTTTCATTCGTTTTGATTGGGAAATCGATGCTTATCGAGAATTAATAAAAGTAATTGATGAAGAGAAATCGAGGAAACGTTTTCTTTTAAAGATTAATTTTTTGAAACTGTATCGCTTGGTAATTGGGTTGTGGAGATCGGTGGGCAGTAACTCCGAATATACATAGAACTAATATTTTATTTTGATATTGTTTTTTTTTTTTTGGACAGCACGGTTGGCGCAGTTAGTTAAGCGATTGACTGCTGCGCTGCGTGTCGCGGGTTCGATTCCCGCACGGAACAAATATTTGTATGACCGACAAGTAGTTGTTCCGGGTCTGGCAGTTTGTGTATGTGAAAACACAACAACCCACAATACAGGAGTAATTCCTAGTGTGGGGCAACGTTTTTTAAGGAAAAAAAGAAAAAAAGAAAGAAAAGATCTATTTTTGTGACTTCAAAATTTAGTACTTATTTTCGGTTTTAAAAGACCTTCCTCCTTGCTACATGCTTCAGGATCGCTTGGTTGAAAAAATATTATTAAACACGCAATCCTTTAAAAATTTTTAATAGTTAACAAATCAAGTTAATAGTTTTGTTAATTTAAAAGTCACGGAAATTATTAAAGTTGTTTATAACTGAAACATGTACCGACATTAGATTTATAATGATAATGACCGTACCAATTTTCAACAAATAAGCAATTTATATCTCTACAATCGCAGACTCCCAAAATCGTCTCTGGACCTCGACGATTCTCCAAATGTTAATGATGATTTGTCAATAATTTATTTGGGTAAAGCAAGTGGACTGAACTTCTCCAAAGACAAAAGAGCCTGAATTAGGTACTAATGAGCTTGTCTTATACGAGTTTTAATTGGGTCTTTTAAAATAAAACTACTTACAAAAATGTTGATCGCTCATAATCGCTTGCAACTTCACGAACATAACTTCAGCTATTGAGAAAAATATTCACTCTGCCATTATCTACAGTCTAGTCGAGAAACTCGGTTACAGCAAGCAAAGGGTCATAAAAGTAATGACTTATTTCTTAATGGTATACCGCAGCTATTGATTTATTCATTGTACTGATGTAACCTCTGTCGATGTACCAAGAACAATACAGGGTTGCCACGCATCTGTTTCTGATGTTCCAAAAAGGTGAATGAACTGTGCAAAACGTCATCCGTTTGACATTGTGTAATGATTTCTTTGACTTATTTAAATGTACCAACTTGTTTATGCAAAGTTACTTAAATATTTGCCATTATTGGTGCGTTGACCGTGTCGTTGTCTAGTGGCGGCAAGCGTGATTGATGAGCGTGGGATCCAGTATTGGTTTCCTGGGTTGTGACGTTATTGAATTTTTCCATAAGAAAATTCTCAATAGCAATCCGGAGTCTGAATTTGTGCCTGGTTAATGGCTATAGTCTCGCCTCGATAGTCCATGGAGCATGTATATGGTGCTTAACTTAACTGGTTAAATATGGGCGTACTTTAATACGTACCTACTTGCCCGTTAAATCATTTGAATATTTGTTCACGTTTTAATAAGAATGTTGTGCATGCCTTTATGTGATGTATTTACACAGTATTGAAGACTCGTCATTACACACTGTTACTATCCTTGTAAACATGTCGTTGGTGTGCCTTGCTCAATAAATAAATGATATGTTACTGGTCCATGGCTCCAGTCTATAGCTTTTTTCGCCTTTACCTGCAACCTAACAATGACAGCTACAGTGATTCCACCTATCCAACCAGAATTCACTTTTGTTCACTGACAACCCTAACACAATAGCACAGACGGACACCTAACACATAATGTCGTGTGACCAATTTGGTGCATCATGCAATAATCGTAATTATCTGTAATTTATACCGAAACCGATTGGCCCATCGATTTTTATATAATTGATACTATGTAGTCCTACATTCACCGGTTGACCGATTTATGTTAGAGGAGAAAAAAAACTTGTATACCTTTCCCTCAAGTGATGTTACATAAGCGTATTTGGACTTGTACTGAACAGACTGCGATTATGTTAATGTGTGACTGTCTCTTTGGTGTAGTAAAGTGTTTGCAACCGCGATTGGTGAGCAAAAGGTACGGGTTAAGGCTCGGCCGAGGTCGGGCAGTGTTATCGGGTTTTCTCTTAGGAATTTCTCAGAGCAGCCCGGCTCGGTCTCGATTTGTGCCTGGTCCATGGCAACAGACTCGCCCTCTTTAAAATTTAAACAGAACTGGCGATAAATGGATGTGTTCCTAACACCCCTCCCGGGAAAACAAGGAATTTGTCATGTTGTGCTTGTGATAACATTTGTCGTCTATTTATTGATTGATGTAGTGTGTTTTGTCAATATTTGTATGAAGAATGAGGCAGATATTTACAGTGTAAATATTGACGTAGTCTGTTGGAGATAGTAAAACGTATAGATTTTTGTCTGCTAGTTGAGAATTTGTAGTTGTGTGTTTGTGAGTTGTATCAGCGTCCTCTTGTAACCTTCCACGGGTTGTGGACGTAAAAGACCTTGGAGATGCTATGGAATGATGGAAACCACGACATCTACTAGTTGTTTGCTAAAGATTTGAAAAAAAGACTACTACTCGTACCTAGCCTGATGAGGTTAATGAACTTATTAATCAAGGTACATCTTTATCTGTTACTTAGTTAGAACATGAGAAAATAATTTATTCAGTTGTCATTTAGAAACTATTTACTTTACAAAAACTACTATAATTCATAAATAGGTACAATGTTTAATTACTAATATTAACGTCATCACGCGACCTGATTGGAAATTTTACGAAGGTAAATAAAGAAATAGTGAGGAAATTAATTCTATGAATTAAAGGCTGCGGCATGCGACTGCCATCAATGCAATTATGATGATAACTGGTTGTTCTTCAAAATACGTGTTTTATATCCAGTATTAATATCTACTTGCATCACTCATCTGTTTGAGGAAATCGGTAAGAGTATTACCGTCATGCCATCAACAACAATGACGATGGGGTTCCGAAATTCCTGGATGATTGTTCTTGGGAAGGTTCATATGTTCGTGTGAGGCAAACGCGAAAGTAGGGCAAGCTGTTGGCACATAAACTTGTTAGACGTGTATAATAATAAATTCTAAAAATAAAGACCACCAACACCACAAAGATAAAAAACATTGAGTAATGAGTCCACAATGTTATTATTTTCTTTCGAGATGAACATCCTTAAGCCAATCTCCCATCAGCAATCAAAATACAAAGCGGCCACTTATCTAAATTTGCTTTTGACCTTGAAAGCACACACGGAGATCTGGCCTATCATACGGAAACTAACGAGGCCAGCCGATTCAGTTTTTGCAACTTCGGCCACCTTCGGGCAGCTTCTGACCTACTACATGACAGCTTAGCCGATTTTTTTTGTTGTTGTAATGGGTCGTGACTGCAGACCGCCTTTCCCGCGTCTTCTTACGAAACAAGACAGACAGATGCATTTTAGTGGTCCAATTGATAGATTGTGAACGTGAGATTGTATGAAAACAAGTCACGGGGCATAAGATGTAGCTTTTGCAATACTTTATATACATACCTAGATCGCGAAGGATTTTTCTTGTTTGCAGCTCTCCTTTCCTTGTACTCTTAAGGTAATTGTCGGTAATTATGCAGTGGCAGATAGGTCGGAAGTAATTCTGATAGATGTTTATTATTTATATAAATTTTAATGCAAAATTGTCAGGTAATTGAACCCTCCGTTGCGAAACATTTGGCAAAAACATAAGAATAATTGATTGCTTAAAATTATATTTTATTCATATTTTACTACATAGAGCCTTGAAACGCCAATTCAGCAACATTGTGAAGCCAATTGTGTAAATAGTAAAATATAATATTTCTCGCCTCAGTCCTGGTTTGGAGAATTCAACAACTGAATTCTTAAATAAAAGTATGCAGTATGAATATAATTATTATCTATGAGGCAAAAACAAGGCTATACGCTTATTATGTATACGAAACCACGTATTACAAAAGTTTTGAAGTTTGGAAAACAATACACCGATATTGAACTATCACAGACAAGATTGATGATTCCCTAGCGTGATTTTCTTACTAATGATTGTAGAAACTCGAATAGATGGGCAAGTTATGAAACTAGTGTATTATATTATCAGGGTCGCTGCTGAGGTCTTAAAGAACAGAAAGTTTCGGGTCAAGGAGAGAAGGCTTGGAATTCTGCCAACCGCAGTGATTGGGAAGCGACTGTCTTAACTCGGAAGATAAAATAAGTTGCTTCTCGTAATTGTATAGTATTTTTTTCTTATATAGTCGTATATTCTTGTGAGTAACGGTCTCCCTGTTACTCACAAGAATATATGGCTGCAGCTGTATTTTTCTGATTTCATAAATAATTATCTTTTGATTAAGGTTATTTTTTGCATCTCCGTTTTCGTAAATTCTTTGTTACTCTTGATATAAATTGTCTTGGTAAAGAGACACCATGTTCTTTGCAATGGATATTACGTTAACGTAAAGATTTTTCCCCAGATTAAATTGTTTTAGAAGCAAAAGGTATGGTCCTTTGTTCGCTTAATTGAGTTGTTACCCAAGACTTAAGAACGCAATTTGCTCGAGATCCAAATTAAGTTTCCAGTTGCGCCGTGATTTCGTTCCTAAGTTGGTGCTAATTGTCGTTATTAACTTTTATTTTTGAACTGCTAAGTGGTTTTGTTTCTTTTCCCTTGGTTTAGTTTGGAACAGTTGCATCAATGGACGTAACAATTACGGATGGGTTGAGCAAAAAGTAGAATACGACTTTTTAACAACACCAAAATATGTGCATTGACTGAGAGGTAGAGAAAATTCCAAAAAAACTTAGGTTCAATGAGTATGTAATTAAATTGATAAAGGAAAAGAAATGTTACCAAAATACCTGAAAAGCAAGAAAGTGGAACCTGGTAAGAACAAAAAGAATAGTTACAAATATTCTACATTCGGAATATGTGAATTATCAGTAATAGTAAAACTGTAATAGCATACAGTATAGCCTAAAAACCCATTAATTTTTTTAATTAACCGGTTGCCTGTCACAGTTTTAATGACCCTATCAGGTGCACTCCCTGATTAAATAGCTCTATTGTGATATTAATTGCATTCCTTTACGTCACAACAATTATCTGTTGGAGGCATCTAACCTATTTAGATAGCAAGAGCTTTATTAATATCAATTGAATTGTTAATTGACATGACTTTATCGTTTACTATTTGAGATGTTCCAATTTTGAACCCACAGGTTTCAAAGATAGTTTTAAAACCTCGAACGACCTTTTTTATTCTTCTTCCTGGTGTTCTGCTTTATTATCAACACCATCATCATTCAGACGAAAGACGTCCAGTGCTGGACATTGGTCTCCACCTTGTAAGAAAAGATTCAAAAATCTTAGTTTTTTTGATATTATATCTTCTTTAATCCTGATGTTCTGCTTTATCATCATCATTAACATTCAGCAAAAAGGCTTCCACTGCTGGACATTGGCCTTCACCTTGCAAGAAAAGATTAAAAACTCTTAGCTTTGAGATTATATAAATCTTCTTAAATCCTGATATATATTCTCCATTATCAATATTATCCTCATTCAGCCGAAAAGCACCGCCACATCAACTAGTCCTGTGCTTATCAAATCCATTTTCTGCTTGAATAAAGATTAATCTTTCTTTCTTGGATTTGGAGCAAGCTGTTTTGTAATGTGCACAACATTGCAAAACAGCATGCTATATGGCAATGTATTGCCAGCTGCATTTACGATGCAATTATACGATAAGATTATGATACTCGGTTGATACTCCTTTGTTTTTAATCTAGTTAACTATTGTATTGATATATAACGTATTGTGTTGGCGAATAGCTACAACACATATAACGCATTGTTTAGTGTATTGTGTAGCTATACATTGGTGCAATATTGTGGAACAAAGGTTAAAGATAATTGAATAAATCCTTGTATGGCTGCCTCTATGAAGGTTGGAGATACTTTTGAATTTATAGAACATGATGGCAACGCAAGAATCAAGTTGCCGTTGGGAATTGCAACTGCTAAAGCAACGTTGTATGCTCGGTTTTCGATTTTTGCAAATTTGTGGAAATTCCCTCATTCAATTGTCATAGGACAAGCAGTAGACAACGATACAAGTGTTCACCTTCCGCATCCAGTCTGTCCCTCCTTCTGGTTGTTGGTCCATCTGCCGGGAAGACGTGTGTTGTTTACGTCTCGTATTGAATCTTGGCCCCTTGGGGCTTTAGATAGTGATAAGAAAAAGTATACCTCATCTCGAATAATAAAGACATTCCTGAGTTCCGCATTTAACGGAATAAAGTGTAACAGTAACCGTTTAGCACATTTTCGTGCGCCAGCGCATCTGACCGTTATTCCTCTCACAATCGGGTGGCATTGCGTCATCCTAACGTTACCTCTTTGTTGGCTTTGATCACTTTTCGGTATTTCCGAAGATAATCGAAGAATGTATCGAGTTTTTGCTGATGTAAGGTCTTGTGCAAGCTCTTCAATTGATATGCAACCGTATCAAATACTTGTTTGAAAGTCGTTTTTGAATTGAATGAAAATTACAGTTAGTTCAAGAGCATACTGCGAAATTATGTTTCCAACAAATCCCAAGTTCTCACTCAGTGTTAACATACTGGATAAGGTAAAAACTTTTTGATGTGTGGACCAGCCGATGGATTTTTGTTAGTAATTTTTTGGAGAACGATGAAATAAGGAATCTTTATGTGTGGTCATTTTGAATAGATGTCATACCCATGTGACTCATCGTTAGTGATATTCATAGCATTCACTTAAGTTAATTAATGCTTTGACGTTTAGAATCTTGATGAAACATTGAGATAGTAACTCAGTAAGTAACGTTAATAAATTACTCAAGTTTAAAATAAATGAAATCTCTATCTCTCGAATCCCAGTAGTTAGACACATTGTTAGTTTAAGATTAGCGAAATGATTGCGATTGAAATTAACTTGGTTATCACGTTATATCGCGTGTTTGTGAAGATAATAATTTAATAACCGGCCGGTTTTCTATGATGTGATTATGAGGTTTCTAGTGAATTGTATTCTGAATCGTTATCTACGTATTCAAGCTTGTTATTTTTTGCGAGGTCAGCAGCATTCAAACTGGCTGCATTGTTATTGTTTGTATTTGCAACCGTTGTGTCTATTTCTTTTAATGCTTCTGTAGGATGAATGTCAGATATTATATGGAAATTGTATATTTAAACCTGAAAGAGATATTTAATACAGAATGGTAGGTTGCTCAATAAATCGTGATATAACGGAAATGATGATGTGCGAATGCACGGAGCTATTATCTGATGATTTTAACACTGTCACGATTTTGTTTCCGTCACTTGTAAGCTGTAATGTTTATTTCGTGACGATACATTGGCAGATGCTTTATTGCCTTCACAGCTGTAGCCTTGCCCAGAAATAAAATTCCATTTTATTTATTTTTATGTAGGAATGCTCGTGGATATTGTAGTTCCTAGGAGGAAAGGAATCCTATTGGGGCTATACGGAGGGCGAGGTCAGACTCCTGATTTGAATCTGACGACAATTTATCTTCAACCATAAGCAAAGAGCTTAGGTATCCCTATGGCTCTTATATCCCCATTGATGCGCTTTTTAGGAACTGCATGAGCATTCAAAATCGCTGTAAAATTAAAAGCTCTTGAATCTTGAGGGATTGTTTTGATCACCAGCACATTTGGCAGACAAATTGGTAACAGTGGAATGTTGATTGCATTGTCCAAACAGGGGAAATTCCTTGCCTAAACTATTGTAGCCACTTTCTTCTAAAACCGTTGATTTAGCTTGAACAATCTGAAATGGTAGAAAGTGTGGTAATTGCTACCAACTAGAACACTCAAATAAAATGTATAAATGTTTGTGTGTCATCGTGATCATGACCATGACATGTGGCAGGAAACGCTTTTTGATATCAAATATCCGTGTATTAATTCACGTAGGTATTTGGGATTATTGCTGCTTAGATAGATAGATTTATTTAGAGTCTGTTACAAAAAATGATTTAACAATTTAGGGAAAAATCGTATAGAGAGTAACATCATAATTGCATCTGGCGTCCTAGCTAGGTTACATGGTAACCTGTATCAAAGTTCGCCAGCCCAGGTTCCCAAAGGAGTAGATACAAACAATTAAATAGAGACTGCTTAGGACTTTAAGGTGAAAACATATTTTAACTACTTAGTGTGTGAAGTGTTAGTATGTATGTATGTTTTGTGATGAGGTGTGGTGTGGTGTGTATGGGTGTTATGATGTAGGTGTGGTGTGTGTGTCTAAACGGAAGGGAAAGAGGTTGAGTTTGGATACGGAGTGTTAGAGAACTCAGTACAATTGGGAAGTAAGCAAAAAAATAAAGCCTAAGATAAAGCTGCGGTTCACAGTAGCCTATAGTTAAATTCAGAAAAGTCAATTAGGAAAACTGGATCAAATAGTCTTAATTGCCACCGCTGAACACGCAGTTATCAATGCTCGTCCCTTTTCGTTTGGGAAGAAACCTTCGTCGTTGTAATGGTACCTTTATTATCGAACAGGTGTTATTTTAAATGGTGTCAGTCATTCATTTCGGCATCCTTCAATCAACTCAGCCTACCGCAGTCCACTGCTGGACATAGGCCTCTCCCAGGCTGCGCCACATCACCCTGTCCTCCGCCTTCCGCATCCAGTCTGACCCAGCTATATTCTTAAGGTCGTCGGCCCATCTAGCTGGGGGGCGTCCCACACTACGCTTGCCGATACGCGGCATCCTTAATACTAGCTAAATACAGTGTTCCTTAATTAACATTTAAGATTGATTAATAAACAACCTGCTAGAGGCTTCCAATCTTCAACTTTCATTGTAATTCAATACATAATAACATTTTAAATGTAAAAAAAATATTTCTTATAACTGCAACAGACACAAACAAAGAACTTGTATTCAAAAGCTTCATTTATTCGCAATCAAAACTCAACCTATTGGTATGAATGCCATTCCTAGGCTATCCTGCTCAAAAAACATTAAACTTCCAACTTTATCACCATATTCGTAAAGTGTAAATTGTAATGACAAATTAATGGTCACGATTGCCAAGATTGGTCAGTAAATGCCAGGTATGACAAGGCTAGCCACCGCTCTCACGGAAATTATAATTATAAATGTTACAATAAGTTTATTAAGTCAGTCATATTGTGAAAGGGCTAACTTGCATTACGTTGACGTTGATATAACCTTAGGAAACTCTATTGTTAGAAAATATAGTTTGTTCGCACGTTTTATTATGTAGGAATGTATTGCATTTTAATTAGAATTTAATAGGTTTTCTAATATAGGTATCGTAATTAATTGTAGAGGTTAATATTTTGATTTTTATTTGGGTTTAGGCCATCCAGAAAAAGGTTAACAAGAATGTTACAAAAAAATCGATAAGACACATAAAAATGCTAGGATTTAAATAATGTTTCCATTGAAGTTTATTCTGTTGACTGTATGTATTATATTTTAATAAAAAAATACTACAAAACTAATCTAAATTCTTAAACAAAATTAATATAAATGAATAAAAGTTGCTATTTCGAAATGAGGCCAGCGACGCACTCGACCAGCAATATGAGAAATATTATTTAAAGATTCATAAGGTATTCAAGTGTCTTTTAAATACTATAAAAGTAACAAATCAGTGAGTTACAATATAATGAAAAATAAACTACAGTCTGGCATTTAATACGTTCTAGTATTTTGTATCATACATTTTATTTTTAAATGCTAAGGACAAAATGTTCGAATAGCCTTGTCCCAACAAAGTTGGGGTCAGCTTCCAGTCTAACCGGATGCATCTGTTTACCAGTATTTTACATAGAGCGACTGCCTATCTGACCTCAACCCAGATACTGGGTAACACTATACCTCTTTGTAAGACTGGTTGTCAGACTTATTGGGCTTCTGACGACCCATAACGACTATGTAAGATCTATGAATGACAGCCGAGACCAACGGCTTAACGTGCTTTCCGAGGCACGGAGGCGTCTCGATATGTAATGGATGGTCTCCCATCCATGAACCGACGGCGGCTAGCGTAGCTTAACCTTCGATCTATCCATGCGGGTGTTATTAATTAGCCACTAGTTCCCGAGGACAAAATGTCTGCGAGAATATAAATTCCCAGTCTCCAGTATCAAAGACTCAAACAGCCTTATTACAAAACAAGGTTTATCTTTAGACCCATTTTTTAATTACGATCCTTTTTACGCCTGTGATAAAGTTCTTAATACAAAGTTGACAACTAAGGCGTCCCCCACATTATAATAGGCGGGCGCCTTCCTCGGGCGTGTGAGCGACTCGAGCGCCGCGTGCGCGCCGCGTGCACTCTCCACACACGCCGCAGGGCAGCAAAACGCGACGCTCCACGCCTAAGGAACGCGCACGCCTAATGTGGGGTGACGGGGTCAGCCTTAGACTCGGGTTTAAAATCAGTTTTTGTATTAAGAACTTTATCACCAACGGAATCAGGTTCGAAATTCAAAAATGACACGATGGTTTAAACTTGGGTCTAAAAATAAACATTTTTTTTGTATTTCGAAACTTATTTCGTCAGAGCTATATAGTACTTAATACAAAGTTGACAACTTAGATTCGGATTTAAAATCCGTTGTTGTATTAAGAACTTTATCTCAGACGGGATCAGGTTCGAAATTAAAAAATGATACGATGGTTTAAACTTGTCTAAAGGTAAACCTTGTTTTGTAATAAGGCCGAAAGGCTCTATACAGGTAATATTACTAACAAGGTACTGTGGAAACCTATATTATATAAATATGTGTAAGGAAATGCGAACAACCGTGTGTTATTATTATGGATCATGCTATATCCTGTGCCTTTTTAGGGTTCCGTACCAAAATGGTAAAAAGGAACCCTTATGGTGAGACTAAGTCTGTCTGTCTGTCTGTCTGTCACACCTGAATATCTCGAGAACTACTAATGCTATCAACTTGAAATTTAGAATAGTTTTAGATGACGTTCTTAAATATTTGAAGTGGGGCTACTAGGGCATGTGGGGTATCATATGAAAGAACGCTGTTTGCACATTCTCGAACATTTTTTAATTTTTTTTAGGCAGCACAGTTTCCGACTTATGATGAAAAATGTAAAAAACAATACCGTCCCCCCCCCCCTTATCTCCGAAGTTTGCATAGATAAAAATCTGAAATTATTCTATGTAATATAAGTTTATGTAAAGATTACATGAAAAATAAAACGACGTCTCTAAATAGCACAGTTTTTCAGAAATCATCAACATCATATATACGTACGGAACCCTCGGTGCGCGAGTCCGACTCGCTCGTGACCGGTATTTTTTTTATGGGTGGGAAATTATCAAATAACTTCTCCCACTCTGGGCGAAGTGGGAGGGCGTGTCAGACTTTTACTGACTAAAACCCACCCGTGTTTCTTCAGATGCCTGTGTACCAGGGCCACGATACGCTTTCGGACAAACTCGCAACCCTGGCAGACATTGACCCTAACGAGCCCCGTAAGTTTGTGCTGACATCTCTTTGAGACGCGCGTGAACACAACGCGCCGTCGACCCGGGCCTGTTCCTTATCGGACGGTGAGCTACCCATCACTCACCGTCCGCAAGCCCGCGTCTACGGTGGCCGGGAATCGGCCTGCGACTCCCGACGCCCAGATGACTTTAGATTACGCTTTGGTTATCTTAATTCTACTAAGTTATAACATAACATCACGCCTTCTTTCCCCGAAGGGTTAGGCAGAGGTGTACCTAAAGAACACTCACATTTCGTCAGTTGTTTAAGTCCCATGTCATAGGGAGTGAGCCTATTGCCAAGGCAAGGCAACTGCTATTACTAAGTAATAGATCTTCGTAAAATATTGGCAAAAACCTATGTCAAATTCTTTTCTGGGTATGTACTTGCATTATCAGAATATATGTAGTACCTAATATTTCCACTGTCGGGACTTCTGCTTGCTCTCTATAACCGAGTGTAGTTCTTGCATACATTTCCAGTATTGGAGGTTTAGCAATAAGAAGATAATTAGCTGAAAACATTGTAAATATGACTACCGCTTAAATAATATATGTTTTGTTCCACTAGCTGTCGTATCTACAATATTCCGGAAGACGTTTAAGGAAGTTACATGTAAAGCTCATGTTTTCTTCTGAGATTATTAAATTATATGAACACTGTTACATGGTGTACATAGGTACATGTAATAAGTCCTAAGAATATTGTTCTTCATACTCTGAAGTCTGAACAGAGAGGAGAGGTTGCATACCATTTTGCAATTACCCAGTACATTACCTTTTTCTTGTGTAATCAAATGTAACCCACCTACTCGTAGCTTAGTCTTCCGCATAGATATGAAGAGATTTTCCCATAAAACTAAGATATAATTGAGAATAGAACAATGAGGTCGCTTATTTAAATAAGCTGGTGAATTTGTTAACTAGACTCGTTGTTACAAATGTGTAGATCGTTTATATATACGTAAATTTGATAAAAAGTGAAATTAGAACTTGTTAATTAAGTTTTATAACTTTTATCTTTTAGCACAAACTTCCGAGCCTGTGTGAAAGACTTTATCAAACTTAAAAATGATAAAGTTTGTTTTTCCTAAAGTGTAAAAGCGTAGTGTATAAATCATGATTTCGTTATTTTCTCGCTAAGCGAGTCTCACTGTTGTAATGTTTTAATGAAAATTATTTGCATTACGGAATTTCTCTAGCGTCTGCTTTTAAATATGTAAATAGGGATGTTAATACCTCAAAGTTTGTTTAAATTTGGTATATAAAGCTTAACATACTTTGTCCCAGTATTTTCTTTATTATGAATTTTGTAACAAAGAAGAGGAGAGATGAAAAAATATAAAATATCACTTACCTGGCAAAAAATATGATGCACTAAATTGCAGACACGAAAAAAGCATCGTCCACACAGACTTGTCTCGAAATTCTTAATGCGTCAATCGACCTGACCCTGATCTCGGAAAGCAGACATATTGCATACTTATCTAGGTCATCAAAATCAATGTAAGTACCTACCTGTTATTTATAAACAAGTTTTTTACCTGATGTAATCAGTAAGATGATCGATGCTTGTCTGTCTGGTCGCTTCCTTAACTTTAAAAAGAATAACTGTTAGCTCCATGTTCCATGCAACAACATAATTAATATTCAAACAGGTTTCATAGAATCGGAATATACATATATCTGAATACAATTTGCATTAAAATCACTTAGCTGTCATATTTTATGTACCAGATACATTTAATTATAAAGTTTGGGTTTGAAATCTGCATTGGTAATGTTTGCATAGACTGTACAATATTGTACATCCTAACTTTAATATAATACTATAAAATTATATACAACATGTCCCAGAATTAACGCACAACCTCTTAAGGGGTCATTGTACTCATCATTATGAACAACTTTTCTTTTGGGACCAAAACTGAAATCGTGAAAAAAAAAAATCTGCTGTTCCCTACATTTATGTTCGAATAACTCGTCAAAATGTAGGGAACAGCAGATTTTTTTTTATTTATATGTATACTGTTTTCACTTCTATCGGCAGTCCCAAAGACTGCTTCGCATGTTATTTTACTACTGTGTTAACTGACGAAAGGCGCCATAACTATGTAAAATTCTTTCAGTCATTTTACTACTGTCTTAACTGACGAATGGCACCACAACTATGTACAATCTATTCAGTCATTTTACTACTGTCTTAACTGACGAAAGGCGCCACAACTATGTACAATCCTTTCAGTAATTTTACTACTGTCTTAACTGACGAAAGGCGCCACAACTATGTACAATCCTTTCAGTCATTTTACTACTATCTTAACTGGCGAAAGCGCCACAACTATGTACAATCCTTTCAGTCAATTTACTACTGTCTTAACTGAAGAAAGGCGCCACAACTATGTACCTACAATCCTTCATTTTACTACTGTCTTAACTGACGAAAGGCGCCACAACTATGAACAATCCTTTCAGTCATTTTACGAAAGGCGCTACAACTATGTACAAGCCTGTTATTCATTTTATCTCAGACACGAATCTAAGCAGCAACCTACCAGCAACCTTAATGCAATGTTAATAAAGATCAATGTGATTTTGACTGTGATGCATAATCAGAGATTAAAAACACATAACTAGACAAGGTATCTCTCCTCATCATAAATTCCACCTCCGTTTTAACTGAATATCAGTATTACCAGTGCGGTCACTCTATGGTTTTAGTCAAAAGTCTATGGGAGTCTGTCACATTGCCCTTCCTCAGACTCGACAAGTATATTTATAAGAAAACTGGGTAATTTTCCTCTTTTCCTTACGTACATCGAATAGCAAAAATAACTCTAATAAGCGTGGGTAGATTGCAGAGGCGGCTACAACTTGTAAATTGAAAGATTCATATTTACAAAAAAAATGTTGATATAAAGAACAACAGTACTGAACAACATCGTGGGTGTTAATAAGTAGTTCAAAACATCGAGAGTTGGCAATTATTATTATTATTATTGTCTATCTAAAATAACTGTTTTACTAACGGTGCTAAATTAACTTGGCTGGGCTCAATATACTGTATCCTGCGCAAGTACCTACTTAAGTAGGTAGGTAGTTAGTAATAGAAAATCTGTAAAAACCATAACACTCCTTTTTTTTGGAAGTAGGTATGTACTATCTGAAGGTATTCAAGTTTTATTTATAACTTTGGAGAGGGAGATAAACGCGAATGTTAATTTAACTGCAATGCAACGTGGAAATTAATATCCGGGTAATTCGATTAAACGTAGGAAATTCAATCGGTTTTAGGTCTCTGGTAAATTGATGCTATTGCGATATTTAATGTCGTTAGAGCTTAAAAATAAATAGTGTGGATGGTATGTTTATACATACCATCCACACACACACACAGACCTTAGCGCCTGTTTTCTCCGAAGGGGTAGGTGTACGGTGTACCTATTTGGTACATCTCTCACCTCTAAGAGCTGGTGCACCTATTTGGTACACCTCTCACCTCTAAAATAACTGTCGAAATGTGGGTGGCCCAAGTCCTATGTAACAGGGGGTGAGCCAATTGACAACAACAGGGACAAATCCGCACTTGGCACACCTCTATATCTGAAATAACCTCTATTAATGGAACCCTCTATAAATGAGACAGATATTTATTTATACACTGGGTAAGTGGAATACCTCTTTAAGTTAGAAAAATTTACAGGTCCCTTAAGGCTGTACAGACCGGCGCGACACGCGACGCGACACAAAGGCCCCGCGTGTCGCGCGACGAGCGGTGCTTTGAGTCGCGTCGCGAGTCGCGCTGGTCTGTAGAAGCCTTTAACGTCCCAGTTATCCAGGTTTCACTGTAAATGACTTTTGATTTTGTGTTCTCATGCATTTCATACCATGGAGTACCTACTCAAAACAATAATAAAAAGTAGCTAGACAAAAACTTTATCTAAGAAACCTTGTTAAAGCTAGAGAAAAAGGTGGGAGTTCTTTTCAAGGAAGAGCAAAACTCAAAGTTCCAAAATCACCAGAGAGAGAGTGAGCGTGAGAGTTGCCTGTACCCCAAGGGTATGTTTGCAAGAGAGTAAACGTAACTATTTCGTTTGCGTTAAAATTTGATCGATAGATCATAATGCTAAGAATATAAGGGTGAGAATAAAAATCTTAACGCAAACGCGTTAGTTACGTTTACTCACTTGCAAACTTCAATTCTCAATTCTTTATTGCAGTCCATATGTATTAACTAGCTGACCCGTGCCCACTCCGTTGGGCGGTAAACATTTTCACTCTATGACACTCACAAATAACGTGGCTTTCTATGGGTAAAAGAATACCTACCCTACCTGCCTAACCTACCTACCTACCTACCCTACCTACCTACCTACCCTACCTACCTACCCTACCTACCTACCTACCTACCTACCCTACCTACCTACCTACCTACCCTACCTACCTACCTATCCTACCTACCTACCCTACCTACCTACCCTACCTACCCTACCTACCTACCTACCTACCCTACCTACCTACCCTACTTACCTACCCTACCTACCTACTATCTCTCAAGTTGGATCGAACTGCACATGGTGTGCGAATTTTATTATAATCGGTTAAGTGGTTTAGGAGTCCATTGAGGACAAACATTGTGACACGAGATTTATATATATTAAGATAGATGGTATAAAAAAGTAAAAGATCAACATGGGCCCTGTCGGGCACAGCAAAAACTAACACTTGGGGTACAGATTGTAAAGGATGTCGTAACCGTTTCCGGCACAAGGAGAAGTCCAGTTGTCCGACAAGAATTTATTTCTCAACACGTACAATAATATAGGTCCAACTCTCGCCAACTTTTCCCAGAAGGGGAACTGAGGTCCTCTAAACCAAAAATGAGACAATTTGTCTAAGTGTAACTATTCGAATTAGGATGTAGCCCATGAATGAACCACTGGTTCAGTCATACAAAATATAAATATTCTAACGGAACAGCAGCACTCAAGTTTCTCTTCAAAGTTAGAGTTAACAGGCATCTTCTGGGTAAGCTCACTCCATCGTCGACTTTGTCTCTGTCACCTCTGCCCTAGACTAAGGTCAAGAGCAAACCCTTGCTAACAAGGCTTATATAACAACTTGTATTCTTGTAAAACCAACCCTTTTCTTAATAAAAAAGGGTAACACATGTAATTCTCCCGGAGCAAGGCGACCTTCTTAAGTTCTCCTTAACCTTAGAAGTGTTTACAGTAATACCCACGCAAACATCTTGATTTAAACTTGAACTTCCAATGAAATGTATGTACGTGGGTTAAATCGCCTGAAGTAATAGGAAAGTTTCTGCGTTACATATACATACGATATATTTAATTTATCAAAATATGCTCTTTATATAATACTGCTATAAAGGTTAAACCTACACGTGCTTTGAGAAAATATTAATTTACGTTTGAATCTCACGTTTAATGAAATGCTGCGGAAAATTCAAAGGTCATCTCCGGATTTGAAAATAACCATTTAATTAAACATCCACAAGGTTATTTCATTTATTTTCACCTGGAGCTTTCAATTTCATTATAAATTTCATGAAGCGCAGGTATTTCCTGAAAATTATTGGTAAAACAAAGTTACCCTTGTGCTAAAGAAAAGTTACATTTGTTGTCCTGGTCTAGGTCTACTTATTAACTCTTGAACTACTTACTAGCCAAATCCTTTTCGGTAGCCCAAATTGAGTAACTCGGTCTATTGAATCGAAGATGCTGATACAACGGGGAATAGTAATCC
This sequence comes from Tiliacea aurago, assembly GCA_948098905.1. Taxonomy (NCBI): domain Eukaryota; kingdom Metazoa; phylum Arthropoda; class Insecta; order Lepidoptera; family Noctuidae; genus Tiliacea; species Tiliacea aurago. Next base: position 24,317,297 of record OX402581.1, on the reverse strand, counting down.
CGGAGCGAAATAATGTTTTTGTCTTAAAATCTGAAAAAAATATTGATAAACTCATCCCCCCTTATTACAAAACAAGGTTTATATTCAGACCCAGCTTTAAAACATGGAGCCATTATTGAATTTCGAACTTTATTCCGACTATGGTACATTTCCTAAACACAAAACTGACAACTTAGTACCGAACTAAGTTTTCAGTTTTGAATAAAGAACGGTATTTCAATCACTGTTACGTTCTTATTACAAAAACTGGCTGCATGGTTTAAGCCATGTCAAATATAAATCTTGTTTTGTAATAAGGCGGATCAAGTGTAAATTCCAAAGGTTTTGTCATCAAAGAAAAACCGTTTGGTTTCTTTAGAGAAGCATTTTAATCAAATATATGTGAATGATAAGTTAAACGTTTTCTTGGGAATAGTTTTAAGTAGGTACGTACTTCTGACTGCTGTAAACATTTTATATAAAGAATCAACCTAATGAAACAACATAAAAAGTACCTATAACAGATCTTTTGCTGATTGCAATTAGTAAAAAACCGGCCAAGTGCATGTCGGACCACGCACAATGAAGGGTTCCGTAGTTGGGATGAATTTATCCCAAAAACAAACTTAACATTGTAGTTGAAAAACATGCTCTCCCATACATCGATATACGTTACGGTCAATTCTCCAACTGCAAATTTAAGTTGGTCGACTATTACTCGTTAACTTGTGAAGCCTACTTAGCTGTGATAGTTTTCCTTTTAATTTCGTTATATATACTATTGCCATGAATTTTTTCACATATCCAAAACCAACCATTTAGCTGGCAGGGGGGGGGGACTTGACTCTAACAAAAAATAGCAATTTAAAGCTTCATATTACGCAAACGGATCCCTTAATTGAAAAATGGTTTTGCCAAACCCATAATATTTTTGAACGGCCTATCCAACGATACCCCACACCATGGAATAGACGAGAAAAAAAAATATCATCCCCATTTCACGTGTAAGGGAGGTACCCTAAAAAAATATGTTTTTCATAATTTTATTTTACCATTTTTTCGGCATGATTAATATGTATACCCATGCCAAATTACAGCTTTCTAGGACTAAGTGTCTCTGAGCTAAGCTGGGGACAGACGGACGGACGGACAGACAGACAGACAGACAGACAGACAGACGGACATGGCGAAACTATAAGGGTTTCTTGTTTACTACGGAACCCTAAAAGGCAGCTTTTTTCTACTAATTGGCAATCATACCATGAAAAATTCACAGTATTGGACGATAATTTTTCAATTTCCAAATTGGTAAAGAAAAAAAATCCAATTTGGAATGCTCTAAAGAAGCCTGCATTGTTCGATATGTCCAATTTTCAGTATTGAAAACGGCTTTGAAAAGGTCATAGCGTTGAATACAACCAAATCTTCCGTTTTCAAACATGTTATTCATGCAAGCTCTACGGAATAATTTTAAAGCTTCTGCACGTGCCTTATCATATAGTTTGTACACTCAAAGCTCACTATGACCCCTCTAAGTTGTTGCGGTCACTTTACAAAGAAATCTTATTTATGTTGGAATATTGTATATTAAGCTATGTTTTTCCAATCAACTCGCACTGGGCCCGCGTGGTGGATTATATCCCACTCCCTTTACAGAGTGGAGGCCTGTGTCCCAGCCATGGGAATGTTATAGGCTGATTGTGCTCATGCTAATATTTTACCAATCTGGACATCGGCTGATGATTTTCATCTAGTGACAAGTATTTTGTATTTTTGACACTGGATAAAATCGTAGGTACCTGTGTCATTGTACTAGTTCATCATTATTAGAACTCGGATAAATATGTAAACACATATCTTTTATTTGAATAATTTGCATTAATTATTTGGTTTTCTACATCAATTATGATGGTTTGAGCTGGAAAATGAGGTTTTTAGAATCCATATTTATTTTACCATATTTTAGGGTTAAGACCATATTTTTAGAATTTAATCACATTATTCCATATTTTCTATCTTTAGTACTTAAACTAGTAAAAAATGCATAATTTTTGCTTTCATAGCACCGCGGGATTACGTGGTCGTTGCGCAGCAAACATGAATGTAGGTAAACTCGTCAGTCGTGCGCTATTTTACGTGAAAATTTGAAGAAACATAAATTGTTGTATACTGCAACAACTCGAATAAAGAGGCAGACTACATTTCAGCAAGTAATTTAATTTCGTTGATTTTTTTTTATATTTTTTCAAACAATTATATTAGAATAAAGTGTTTTATGTTTGGTATTAGTTGTCTTTTTAGTCCAAATTTTTCCATATTTCCGTTTTTTAGATCCATATTCTATGTACATATTTTGGGATTTGTAGCTCATATTTATCCGAGCCTTAATTATCACCATTTCATCCGAAAGACGTCCACTGCTGGACATAGGCCTTCCCCGATCGTCGCCATATACGTACATCATCGTTACACTGTACTAGTTACTAAAACTGTCTCGAAAAGACCTCTTTTCATACTCTCCATCGACGTCATCATTTATTCCTTTTCGTCTCCATTCCTGTTATTACCGTCTTATCCATCTACGTCACTAACATTACCATGCGTACAGCCTTATTTATCTTTCAACTCTTATTCAGACTACATTCCTGCAAACGTACACCGCCCCTCAAGGCTCCCGTCACACGCCGTTCAAGGCCGACTATTGTCCTAATGATCACTTATCTCGGCTATCTGCTCGACATTGCACGATGCTGTTGCAAGCCTTAACAGATCATTCAGTATTTCAACATCGATTTATCTGCACGATTTTGGGATTATAGCGTCTGAAAATGTAGCGGTGGGTTATTATAATAGGTTTATAATAACTGATTTAAATTGAATAAATATCTGACTGTTGTCCACGCCTTCGCTCGCATGCAAACTAATATATTTAAATTTATTTTCGAAAAAATACCTCTAAGGTAAGAATAAGAATAATTTATTTGTTACAAAACATACAGACATTTAAATATTAAGGTGATACACTTTATACACTTTCTTCTATGATCAGATATTGAACATCTGTGTCCGGACACAGGATTCTCTTGGATAAAGGTTCGAAATACAAAAACTGACACGAATATACTAGAACTCGTTTTGTAATGAGACGGTTCGTATAATTTCTGTCTTCAGTGGTTTAAGCTGTGCATTATTGCCAGTGACGAAAAAGTTTTACATCATACCTGATCTACACCATTACCAATTAGACCCCGCAGAAATGCCGACGGAACATAAGACGACCAAACGACCTATAAAAGTTTCCAAGAGAAACTTGGATGCCCCAAAAGGAAACAGCTATAGGTCTAACCTGGAATGCCATTTAAAAGTTATAACAGTCCCAATTCGACCAATACTTAACACCTTAACGGTAGGTGCAGTTCCGAAACAAATATAATTTTTGAAAATATCTTTTCATTTCTCATACTCGGAAAGTAGTGTTTGTTTGATCGAAGTAGAGGGTGGAAGACGCTGCTTCCCACCCTTGGGCGGGCAAGACTCATAGTAATAGCTTCCCTCCCTAGGGCGGGAATGAATTTTAAAAATAGAACTAAACTTGGTTAGGTTGTCGGCTAAAATGCTGCGGTCTTGTGAGTGTATAAACAGCCAGTGTGTATTAAAAAAAAAAAACCTATTAAGCGGAACGGGGCCCGCTGCGGTGGCGCGGTGTTTTCCATGTTTAAAATTTAAAAAAGACTATATAATTTGGCGGGATACTAACTCTGTAAGAATTCGACGCTGCAAGTCAGAGGGGACTTGCAGCGTCGAATTCTTATTCAGTAACCAGTAGCGCCCTAAGCCGAGGTTCGAGTCCCATTATGGGGCGCCCCTAGGCCTGCTACTTAAAATCCTATATATATACACTAACCCGGCGAGAGGCCCCTCAGGCCCCGCCAAAGTCCGGTGCAGCAGCAAAGGCACTCCGGAGCCACCTGCAAAAACGTCCGTATAAAAAAAAAAAAAAAAACTGTAAGCTGCACCGAAATTAAAAATCTCGATTTTAAAGACTAATATTGGATTAATTAATAAAAATGAGTTCAAGCGATTCTGAAATGTTGACCCCAGATTCGGTTAAAGACGAGGCAAATACAGTAATCTAAAATATTTTGCCAGAAATTTCAAAGGAAATATATTTGAATGCATACAATGATTTTATGATATTTTAGAAAAACTTATTTTTTTTACTTTCCTTATAATCGAAATGAAAAGTAGAGTGTTTAACACGGGTGAAAGTCACCAATTCCTACTCGGACTATAGCCGGCTATAATAGTCTAAATACCTCGTATGGGAATTGATTCCTTTCGACCCTCGTATAAAGGCTTCTACATACCGGGGCGACTTGTCGCGCGACGCGACGCGACACAAAGGCACCGCCCGTCCCGCGACACGCGGGGCCTTTGTGCCGTGTCGCGTCGCGCGACAAGTCGCGCTGGTATGTAGAAGCCTTAACAATCTACTATTGTAATGTTTTTATGGTCTTGTATTTTGACACACCTACGTTCTTGTCGCAATCAGACCATTTAGACTTACAACAAGATTATTACACTCGTAATGCGTCTACAGTTGTAAGATTTAAGACTGTCTTTATGTGTTTGAGACAAGTTCTATGTGTAGTAAGAGCAATCTAGAATCAAAAGCTCTCAGGAATGTGACTTAGCACGTACATTGGATAAGCGCAAGATAGAGACGCGTACAGTCATGAGCACTAATATGTAAACACCTAGCAAAATTCAAAATCGATTTTCTCGTGGAATAACGATTGCAACTTTGAGAAAAGATCTATTTCATAATAGTTTGGGTTTCAAATAACTATGTATTCGTAGTAAAACAAAATTACAATCAATATAGGTACATGGAGGAAATCACTTTTAAAAGATGCTGAGTCTATACATATTGGTGCTCGTGACATGTACAGTCACGAGCACCAATATGTATAGATATGTCGACGTTAAAGCATGTGCTAAGTAACGTTTATAGATCGCGGGTTAGAGAACATTTAGTATGCCAGGCAGCATTGACCAAGGCTACGAATTTAAATAAATAACAAATCATAATTGGCTTTACCTTTATCTAATTTAACTTTGACGTTATGCATGTTAATAATAAATCGTCTGTTTCCAACAAATCCTCTTAACAAACCACGTTGTTAGGGATACAATTAATTTTGTAAAGCTCAAGTTCTACTACAAAGGACCTAGGTAACTTTGACCTTTGCCGTCAGAAGTGCGTCAGTAATATTAATTATTCCCAAAAAAAGCCACATCTTTTTATACATTACGAAACTGCGAAGGTCTCCTCTTGAAAATAAACAAATCTCAACTCACAGACTGTGATCATTACTCAAAAACTTACGACAAACATTTCTCTTTGGTATTCATCTCCGCTTTTGTATGGCACCGCTATTGTTTTCCCCCAACACTCCTTGCGATGGTAGTGGTGTGAATTATTCGCGTCGGAGTAGCTAGAACGAGGTGGCATTTTAAATAAAGAACCCCGCAAGGGCTGCGGGTACTGCGCATGCGTTAACTCGAGCAACCCTCACGTTTCCAATATGGCGCCGACCGCCACAAGTTAAGCACGCGTTCGCTATTTACAATATTCTAATTAGAGATTTCATCTATGACTTAAAAAATACAATAGAATTGATTTAAATCTACAGTGTGTTTAGTTTTAGAAAATAAAAATGTTTTGGTGAAATACTGTTGTGGTGTTGTTAGTGACGCATCGCGATCAGATGTGTTTGATCAACGTTAAAAGTGTAGTAGGTCGTTTACGGTAGTTCAGCGTTGTTGTGTCGTGCCAATGCGTCAATTAATGTAGCCAATTTCCTTACATTTTATATAATTAGCTTAGTTAAAGGAAGACCAAAGATTATTAATATAGACCGAAATTTATCCCTATCTAAGTAAATCGTGAGAGTTAAATTGATTTAAAAGTTATAAAATATATTATAAAGAAAAAAAGTACATTATTCCCGCGCTTAAAATCGCGTGTTTCAAAAAAACAAAAGATTCCAATTTCAAAATTTTCGCGGGTTTTCCACCAAGTGACCAACATCAGTCAAGCTGCGTCGCTCGAAGGTATCGCCCGCGGCTTTGCTGCTGGGTACAAGGCCGGTCTCTGGACTGGTCGAGCCAGTCAGGAGTCCTGAGGAACCAGCATTGGACGTCGCTCAAGACAAAGCTTACTGGGGCAGCGTCACTACAGCTATGACAAGTAGTTATCATTTTTAAATTTAGAATCATACTGCAATTTTATTTTTGACTACCCCACTTTTCGAGGTTTATTATGCGTGAAAGCGTGCAAAGGGGATACTTACCAAATTTATGTAGGCCATGACTGTACCTAACAGCTGATGAACAGATGACCTACATATGGCGCTATACAACATCATCATTCATCATTTATTTTATTAGCCTCTCCACTTGCCCGTAACTTCTCCATTTCGTAGTTAGTGTATTTTGCCGACTGGGGTTCGGCACGAGTTTTTTGGCTCGCCAAAATGTTAGTGTCCATTAGGAGCTGCTGCCATCAATTATCTTTAGTTTGAAGTTCGACCTAACTTGACCATTTTAGCCAGAAACCATATCAACGATTTTAAGCTTCTACATAATACTAGCATTCTTTTTTAGGGTTCCGTACCTCAAAAGGATAAAAAGGAACCCTTGTAGGATCACTAGGGTGTCTGTCTGTCCATCTGTCACAGCTGATTTGCTCCGAATCTACTGAACCGATTAAGTTGAAATTTGGTACACATATGAACTTCTGTGACCCAAACACGGACGTGTTACGTAAATAAAGTAATTTTGAATATGGAGGTCACTTTTGGGGGGCAAATTAGAAAATTAAAAATAAAACTTTTGCTGACGTGACAAAAGTGAACATAACATAACCGTGTGACATATCAAAAGAAAGGGCTTATTTTAAGGATAATTTTTCTATTTACCATTCTTTAATAAAACGTCAGACATTATGGTTTTAGCCTTCCATATAAAGGAAATTGCGACTACTCACTTAAAATGTGCATTTGTTAGTTTTTTATGTGAAATCCGCACTGTGGCACTGACTCATGCAGTCATACGTTCCCTGGCAATTGCTATGAAAACTTATTATAAACGCATCCTTTTTGCTGGGTTGTTCCATACAGTAAGTTGAACGCATTTGAATACAATTCGAAATTGGATTTTGAAGCTATTCATGAAAACAGATGCTATAGCGAAGCGATACCTATTTTTAGGGTTCCGTACCCAAAGGGTAAAACGGGAACCCTATTACTAAGGCTCCGCCGTCTGTCTGTCTGTCCGTCTGTCACCAGGCTTACAGGCTGTATCTGATGAACCGTGATAGTTAGACAGTTGAAATTTTCACAGATGATGTATTTCTGTTGCCGCTATAACAACAAATACAAAAAAACAGAATAAAATATTTTTTTAAGGGGGCTCCCCATACAATACACGCGATTTTATTGCTCGTTTTTGCTCTATATTGATAACGGCAACAGGTAGACGCTTAAAATATTCACAGAATATTTAGTCATATATTAATATTAAAAATAAATAATTAAATTAAAATAAAACAAATATTTAAGGGGGGCTCCCATACAACAAACGTGATTTTTTGCCACTTTTATAAAGAATGGTACGGAACCCTTCGTGCGCGAGTCCGACTCGCACTCGGCCGGTTTTTTATTTATACTAGTGGTCACCCACTGGTCGAAATTTAACCCCCTCTACTTACAATCTATAAAAAGAAGATAAGCCTCATCTCTATAAACATAAAGGTATCTAACAAGGTTTGTCCGCAATAGTAACTGAAGTTCAACAATATGGTCACAGTCCCATTTCCCGTTCATCTTACATCATTAATTTATACCTCATTTGTTGGTTGACTAGTTAATTAAGTTATGAATTTAACAGTTCACGCTTTTAATTCGTCACGAAGTAAACAGTTTCCGATTTTCTTGAGAAATATCCGAAATACTTATAATAAATTCATGAAAACATAATTTGGGTGCTTCTTTCTGTAACGCCAAACATTTTGGAAACAAATTAACAAATCTGCCCTAGGATGTTGTATTTTTTTATAACTGTTCTAAAGAGATACGTATTAAAAAGAATAATTTCTTCGTAGTAGGTACAGTACCGAGATACCTCCTTATTTTCAGATGAAAAACTCGTGATAGGAAACTTAAATGTTTTGCGATATTTTCTTTGTGAACTTTTCGTACACTGAACGCTTTTCAATTTTCAAGACTTTAATAATTAGGTGCCTACAACAGACTACTAAAATCATTAAATGTTTCAGGAACCATTTTGGTTACCTATTGAAAGGGTTTTCTATAAGCGGTTAAACAAAAACTCATACAATATGGGTAACCCTTACGAACGGCTTCAGTTAAATTTTGGTAACCCATTGAAAGAGTTTTCGATAAAAACATTAATATATGGTGTGGGTAACCCTTTTGAACGGCTTAGTTTAAGCCATTCTTTAGAAAAACCCTATCGAAAACCTTTTCCATTGAAAGGGTTTTCGATAGGGTTTTTCTAAAATGGTAACCAAAATGGTGCCTGGGTAGAATAGAGATAGAATTGGTCATGCTACGCGTGCTGGGCGGATATCGAAATAACATAATATTATGATTTTTTCATGTTACTCGGTTTCAAGTAGGTATAGAACCCATTGAATAGGTTATCATGTAACCCTTTCACTGGGTTTCAAGTATAAAACCCATTCAATGGGTTATCATGTAACCTTTTCAATGGGTTTCTAGTATAAAACCCTTTCAATGGGTTACATCACGATAAAGGTAACCCTTTGAATGGGTTACCCCTTCGAAAGGCTTAACTCTTAACCGGGGTTGTACGGTCCCTGATATTAATACGTAAAGCGTAAACTTTGTAGCTACCCTTTTTACGAAAATGACGAGGACGGAGTAGTATGAAATTTGGCACAGTTAAATTAAATTTTCTATGGAGGCGGAGTGCAAAAAGTTAATATTTAAAAAAAATAAGTTAATATTTTGAAATAAATTTAACAATGCAACAGTTTCCTCTACAAAGAAGTTAGCTTGAACACTTTTGTAATTTTAAGTTTACCGTGGAAATGTTTTCGAGCTGGCAACCCTATCTACCAACCCCTTTATTATTTATGCACAATTAAAGCCTCAACTCTACCTTTGCACGTGGCTTATTTGGGGAAAAATAAAATTATGAATTCAGTTCCCATGGCCAATTATCCGGCCACATAAGTAGCAAGATTAGGAGCGGTAAACGGTAATCAATTTAGCGTGAATTTTAACTAAGACGGACGCAACACTTTTAGAGGCAATGAAACCGGACGTGACGAAGATCGGATGCGCAAGTACGGATGGTGAATTGCGTTATGAGATCGATAAATCGACAATTGATTTTTTCTCGAACCTAACACATTAAAATCGAAATCAGTTGCTTTTATTAGATAACAACTCAACCGTAGAACCATATTTTTCACTCAATTATCCTTCTTCAAAATAGAATGACATTAGGCAGAATAAGTGCGTAAATCCCTCACTTTTAAGACAAAAATGACAAAATTTTGACTGTTTAATTCAAAATAAATCTTCACATTTACATAACTATAAATAAACATATAACAGTTAAAACTGGTACAATAAAATATCAATTCCAAAATCTATTTTATTCATGATGCTTTGACTCGAATCAATTGAATTATCGATTTTATGAAAAATATTGTTACCCCTTTGGTCCCTACACAGGTGCCCGCCGCTAATATCAGGTGCATTGTCAATGAAATAACACTCCAAACTTAAAATTCAATAACATCACGACTGTTTTCCCCGAAGGGTTATGTAGAGGTGCATCTAAAGTACACCCACTTTTCGCCAGTTATGTTTAAATCCCATGTCATCAACCGGGCACCAAAATCCTGTTTCAGCGGTCGAATTTCGGGAAATCCTGCACAAACCTGCTACGGTCCTTTGTAACCTGCTCCTATTAGCATCCTGAAAACTATAGCTGTTAGGTTGGACAGTCCCTTAATGGGACATTGGATACGCCTACATGCCGCTGTGGCATAGTAATGAATAGTTTGTGTTGTTTTTCTTATAGATGTAAGTATTAACACTAGTTTCTAAGTCGTGTGTATACTAACCAAATGGGCTGTGTTTCCTATGTCCAAAATAATTGTAAAAAAAATACATGCGGGGCAGTCGTTGGGGACTGCCGATAGAAGTGAAAACTAAGTAACTTTGCTCATGGAAAGCGGTCGGTGACAATGACGCGAGTTCCATGATTTTTGTTCACCCAAAAAGTGCTCAAAGCGCCTAAAGAAGACAACAATTTAAAAAAAAAACTTTTTTTGTATATTCGATATCTAAAGTACTCCATCACAGAGGGAAGTAGCCTCCTATGTTACATTGTAAACGTATACTTTAAAGCCGGATATTGGCCATCAAACCAGCCAGCAGTACTCAACTTGTTCCCTTTACGTAAAATGTCAAGGTTCGCGCGCATTTGCGTCACTCATCCCGCCATTTTGTATTAACAGCTGAAGCCTTGATAATGAAATGCGTATTTCAATAAAATCTAGCTTTATTACATGCCTTTAGGTATATCCTAGGTGTTAATTAAGTACCGCTAGGTTAATGCCAATTCGTGTGTTAATATGATTTTAACATGGGTAATAATTTGGTAACACACACACAATATAGCATCACGCATGTAATCCCCCAAGGGTTAGGCAGGCGTGTAGGGTGTACCTATAGTACAGCTACATTTCGCCAGTTAAGTATTCAAAAATAATTTTTTAAATCCGACTTCCAGAGATTACCCCCCTTTTATTTTTTTTGGGTGGGAAATTATCAAATAACTTCTTCCACTCTGGGCGGAGTGGGAGGGGGCGTGTCAGACTTTTACTGACTAAAGCCCACCACTGTTCATTAAGATGCTGTGGGCCAGGGCCACGATTTATTTATTAGTTATTTATTTTATTTATAGTTAATCAAAACGGTACAACACAAAAAAAAAATCTGCTGTTCTCTACATTTATGCTCTCATAACTCGTCAAAATGTAGGGAACAGCTGATTTTTTTTCGCGGGTTTGATCCCACAGTAAAAGTCCCACCCCTTAAGTGGTTGTGCGTTATTGATGTTACATCTTGTATATTTGTATGTATATCTTACGTTTACTTTCTCTGTTTCAACTTGGAACAAATGCCTCCTTTGTGATACAACTAATGAATTAACACAAAACTCCGCTTCACCCACGCTTGCGGTCAGTTACAAAATGCAGTTAAACTTTTAATACCCTTAACGGCTAGTTAAGTAACAGACAACCGGTTAATTGCCACCGCAGTATCCAGTTTGAGATTGTAGTTATCGCTTTACGCTATGCGGCGCAATTGCTTTTAGTTAACATCAATCAATGTTGCCGCCATACGGTTAACTTTATCAGTTTAGTATCGTGTAGTTTAGTAATATCGTTGAGATCAATTTATGTAAATTGGTTTCCGGTTTCCGTTTTAGTGTGTAAATAGCTTGTTCCGTGCAATTATTACCACGATTTAGTTCTTAAACTCCAATAAGCCTGTCTAGAGGTCTGTCAGATGCAGATATATTGTTTTTATTTTTCACAAAACCATCAACTCCTTCTGTCACAGTATGTAGGTATACCAGAATACACATACCTGTATTATTCCTAGTCCGTTTCGTGCCGGGAGTTCGTTTCGTGCCGGACGTAAAGAATAGCACCATCTCATTTCTTCCCGTGGGTGTCGTAAAAGGTGACTAAGGGATTTACTAGAGAATGGGCAGCAGCGTTCTCTATGCATTTTAACACCATACTGCAATCGCCAATCCGCCTGCCAAGCATGGCGATTATGGTAAACCCCCCTTTTCACCCCCTTTGATGTCTTTCGGCTGAAATTATGATGATATTAGTCCTTACAACTTGCCCCATACCATTATACACTTCGGAAATTGTAGTGAAAAGCTGGCTTAAACAGTCACACGCAATGCTTACAAACCGATAAATAATCGCATGCACAAAGTATCAGTAAACTTTTATTTCCGATTCTTACGACACATCTTCTTACCCATCCCCATACCCATTAAAAAAGAAGTGTTGCAACTTCAAAAGAAAAATATTATTTTGGTATTGTTTTCCAATAACTCCTTCAAGTTTCCGGCTAAAGTGTCCAAATAAATACGTGCACAGAAAAAAATGGTAAAAAGAATGATTAATTATACGAAATTGACAGTGACTGATCTGATTGTCTTAAATTTTACGCTTTTCCGATAATCTTTTGTCAAGGTATTCGAGTTTACTTATCTTTTTGTATGCACTTGTTTTTTATGACAAATAAACAATTTTTCTTTCTTTTTGTCAGTGTTCGTAGGCCAATATTAAAAGTCAAATGTTTTAAGGTGATTATTCTAAAAAGTGACTGTACAGAATATTATACTGAATCGCTACTTGCTCCTAAATCCCCCAAAAAAGGTTACAGTTGTTTTGTCATAAAAACCTCGCTTCGTACGCTTTTGATGGGCCATGATGAGCCACGCGGTTCGTTGCTGTTACATCTGATTTAATCTCACACAGCAGTCGCGATAATACCCTGTTTTTGTGACTCTTGTAAGTGGAAAACGTGCCTCAACAAAACTGCAACATTTGTGGTGCTTGGAAGGTTTAACCACGGCTCGGATTCAAGGTTGGTTTCTGTGCTAATAGTTTAAGCTCGTAGAATTCACTATGTTATTCTAGTTGGATGTTTTATTTCGATTTTTAGTAAATATATAACAAGAAAAGAATAAACATGTACATTTTTTGGTCTAACTATTTACTACACAACTAACTGATTGCAGAAGATACTACGTTAATTGACTAAATAAATTAACAAACAAAACCAAAAGGACACTTAGGCGTCGAATATACTCCATCGTCCGCATCGTTGTCATCCGGAAACGTGTCCAGAAGACTGGCAGCATTGCCACGTTAAATGGCAATGCTAATTCTTTGGCTAAAGACGAGCTCTAGTAAAACAGGAGAAGAGAATAGAAAAAGCATACGCCAGAAAGTATTTTTACGGCAGCTTCCGGGAAACCCTTAAAAATCTGTTCATAAAAGTCTCTTCTGTCATCTTTAATTTTACTTACGAGTGAATGTGAAAGTAAACTAAATTCGTACGTGTATACATCAAGCAATATAATTATATTTGCTTGGTAGAAACATACAAATAGAGCAATGCTACACATCGTTAGCCACGCAGTGGGGCGAAACTAACAATTTTGAGGCGTCTTTTGTTTTTTTTCCTGCTCAGTTACCTTTCTCGGTCATGAATAGGGTTTTAAAAGATATGAAAATTAGCTTTAATGAAATGGTAGGACTGAAATCAGAACTGTTGAAAATTATTAGGCTGTTTTACAGTTCCTAGGCACATTTTCCAGTTCAATGACTTATAACTTAAATTGCCTTTTAAACACAGCAGTTTGCATTTATAAGGCGTGCGATGAAAAGCTTTTAACTTATATTTTTCCATGCAATATGAAAAATTTATAGATAGTTACTCCAGAATTTAACCCGTTTCCGCTGAACTGAATTAAAACCTTTAAACTTTCAAGCAAATAAAACTCACATCCAACCAAATTGCAGTATCGACCTCCCAGTTTCTGCGAAGCCAGCAATTTACATAATAATACATATTTTATTTCCACATACACTCAAAATAATTTATGACGAAACATAAAATGCAAGTGCTGGCCGAAAAGAATCCGCCATTTTGTTTTCGTCATTGGAAATTTATGGTTAAGCCGTGTTGCAGTACGAACGTGATATTGAGTTCGCAGCCTATGTAGGTAGGTAGCACAGGTAGCTAGGTACCCGTGAGAAGTAATTACGACAGTTCATCAGGTGCGAGGTGTGCTAATGGCTTGTACTTGATTGAGACGAAAGGTCCGAGGTAAAAGCCAATACTGTGTGTTTACGACTAAGACTGCGGGTTTAGGAAAATAAAGTTAAGTGTTTTGTAGGAGTAAGATCCGTTGTCTCCGTTTCGGTATCAACCCATTCGAAACCAATCATCACCAACCAGGTTAGGTTAGTTACGTTACGTTTAAAAAAAAGCAACCGGTCTAGAGCGAGTCGGACTCGCTCACCGAGGGTTCCGTACGAATATATGATGTTGATGATTTCCGAAAAACTGTGCTATTTAGAGACATCGTTTTATTACACGACTGTTTCCTGTAGTCTTTACATAAACTTCTATTCTATCACATAGAATAATTTTAGATTTTTATCTCTGCAAACTTCGAAGATAAGGGAGGGAAGATATATTCTTTTTAAATTTTTCATTGCAAAGCCGAAAATAAAATGTTTGAGAATTTGCAAACAGCGATCTTTCATATGATTCCCCACATGCCCTAGTACCCCATTTCAAATTTTTAAGACCCCCTTTCAGTCCCTTTTACAAAAAATTTTTTTTTTTTTCTTGTGTACATAATAGTTGGGCAAACGTCGTCTAAAACTATTTTAAATTTCAAGTTGATAGCATTAGTAGTTCTTGAGATATCCAGGTGTGCCAGACAGACAGACAGACTTAGTCTCACCATAAGGGTTCCTTTTTACCATTTTGATACGGAACCCTAAAAACAAAACAAAAAAGCAAAAGCTTTTTTAAGCTAGCCCAGTCTTCGTTTTATAACCCATCACTTTCAGATTGACTTGTTTCCACGATATTGTACCACTAACTAACAATCCGCACAATATTGCATTAGAATGAGAGCAGTGGTAACGGCCCTGCATGTCGATTCTGTAAAAATCTCACCGTGAATTCTTGCGTGGAGTGAGCTGTCAGTGTCATTCCACTGATGCTAGGGATTGACCAAGGATTACATTTGCAATCATAATTGAGAATAGAATAATATTTTTATGCTAATTCTATTGATAACTTTATATTATTTCAAAGCTAGTATTTATGTGTCTTAACATTAATATTTAAGGGGTTCTTAAATAAAATAGCAAAACAGAAATTTAGTCAATTTAATGTAAAAAAAACAAAATCGAGTTTCCGTTCAAAATCTCGATTACGATTGTAATTATAATCCTTGGTCCATCCCTAGCATCACGTAGGATGACACTGACAGTTCACTCCACGTTCACTTCATCTAAGTTTTCACGGTGAGATGGTTACAGAATAGCAGTGCTGACTTACGAGTTGTAAGGTCGTGGGTTCAAACCCAGGCAGGCGCTTCACTTTGTGTAAATCATTTCATCACTATTCTTCTCAAAACGGTAAAGGAAAACATCGTGAGGAAAACAGCCTATCCTAGAACCAAAAATTCAAAGACATGTGACATTTACCAACCCGCATTGGGCTCGGGCCGCGTGGTAGATTTAAATCCCACTCCCTCTCGAAGAGAGGAGGCCTGTGTCCCAGCCCTCCCAGCAGTGGGAACATTATAGGCTGATTATATTGCATTAGAATAAAATTAAAACCTTCCAACTGCAATCAGTAACGTAAACTACGTTACTGATTGCAGTTGGAACTGGACTGTATTGTTTACAACTCCTAACAACATTTTAAGAATGAAACTACGCATTACACGGTTGCTTTTTATTGGGTGTAACACGCAGAAATATAAGACAGCTGCGGTGGTTGCATAACCAACCCTCAAACGCGAACGGGTCGTAAAGACCATGCGAAAATTATACCGAAAATATTATGAAGAAAGTTTCATTTGAAATTGGAACAGGTTGATGTTTTTTTTGTTTTATTTTGAGGATTTATTGAGACTACGAAATGTGTGAGGTTTGTAGATTATTGGGGGCGTGTTGCCAGCTCGACTTTGTGACCAAAAAATCAGAAAACTAGCGCTAATTTTACAATAACTTAAACATACCTGGTTTTATAAAAACACTCACAAGTAAAGGCTCATTTTCATTGGTCGATAATGCTCGTATGCGGGGTGCGGGAGATTTCTGTAAAGCATGCTCTACGGCCCGTATTCGGGGAGCCGTTTTCATTAGTCGATAGGGAACGATTGCGGTATGCTAAGAACCTGCTCCGCACGTTTCGCAGTTGCTTTGAAGGCTCATTTTAATTGGTTATTTTCATTGGGTGTGAATCTCTTAGACAGTTTGTAGCATTAAATTGTTGTTGCTTTTTTTTTAAAATATGCAATTTAATTTTTTACATTGTTCTCACATTATAGAAGCAACAAGAATAATGTACCCAGGATTTTGTAATATCTTGATTTAAAAGAGTGTCCTTGGAGTTTCTTGCCTGTTCTTCTCCATAGAGATCTACGTTTTGGAATGGGCAAATAGCTGCAACTTTCTGACTAACTAAACCTATTACAGGCACTTTTGAATTGTCAAAGAGTCGGTCCGCTTTGACAATTCAAAAGTGCCTGTAATAGGTTTAATTGAAATAAATGTTTTGAGTTTGAGTTTGACTTATCGACTAATGAAATTGAGCCATTACTCAAACTGGAAACATAATTATTAATTAACTTGCTTAAAAACAACCTTGGCGCATAAAAATACACATTACTATAATATAAACCCACGGTTATACGGTTTTATCGCCATAATACACAGCTGGTGTGCGGTTATGAACCATTTTTTCGTGTCACCGATAAAGGGTCGTTACTTAACTGGGTTACATTACGTAAACCGCGAGTTTGCGGGTTGATTAAACAATTATAGTAAGATTTTTTGTGGAGGTGTAACGTGTCTTTATGGGAGTATTTTGTATGGAGTTAATTTAATTGGTAAACTGAATGTAAATACGTAATATGATTATGGTGCATTTCACTTTTTATCGGTGTATATACTTAAATTCACTCGTAGAGAACTGGTTGTGTGACTTGTGGTTGGTTAAATCCTTGATTCATCAAGTAAGAGTTGTTATTATTATAATTATTCATAATACCATTGATATGTACCTATTCATTCATACCATATATTCATAACTATTTTGACTGGCTTAAGAGGCCGGCGATGGATGCGTAGTTCATACAAACGTAATAGGTACCAAAATAATTTGTAAATCAAACATATTCTTAAAGTAGTGCGTCTTAATTCCGACTGGGATACAGAATATCTCAGGTTCCCAAATATATATTTTGAATGGACACTGATTTAAACAAGAGTTATGAGAAAAATAAGTTTTCTATAGGAATTTTAAATTCCTCATATATTTTCATTATCAAGTCTTTATATCATTGTACTTTCAAAATATATATTTGGGAACATAGATATTCTGTAATTCAATCGAAATAAATGCACCATACCTTAAGAATATATTTGATTTACAAATTATTTTGGTATTACGTTTGTATGAACTACGCATGCTACGCCGCGCCGCGCCGGCCCCTTAACATTGGATAGTCTACGAAAGTGTTTTCAACAAACTTAAAAATGATAAAGATAACTTATAAATTACATTCTCATAACCTTGTCCGTTGTCTGGAGATAATAAGTATGTTGATAATTATAAGGTATAGCGATAGCGGGATGATAATCATTTAAAAGGTTAAAGGCTTCTACATACCAGGGCGACTTGTCGCGCGACGCGACACGGCACAAAGGCCCCGCGTGTCGCGGGACGAGCGGTGCCTTTGTGTCGCGTCACGTCGCGCGACAAGTCGCCCCGGTATGTAGAAGCCATAAATCTGTAACTATCTGCACAATATTCAAGCCATTTGGCTTATCTTTTTACAATTTGCGGTAAACTATAAAAGAATACGAACATGATGCAATATTGCTCAACCGCCATTGCAAATAGCGTGATAGTTTATAGCCTACAGACTGACTAGACTGTAAATATATTATATCCAGTAGTATTTGCGTGATGCTGGAACAAAAGTCTGAATCATGTATCAAACAAACAGACAACAATTCTAATAACTATATTGTTTTGCCATTAGAATCGTTCCCTGACCTCGTAAAAGTAACTTTTTTTCAAAAATATTCTATCTACAGTTTTGACTTCGCTACGATTTTATTATATGTACTTATAGATTTTTTTAGTACTTATTGCGTCCTAAAGCGAAGATCATATCTATCTGGATCTGTAGCTCCTCACTAAGCTCTCGAAATTATATTTAGATCCCTGAGGATTAAGCGCTGTATGAATATAATCCTGGCAGATTGTTTGCTTGGTATATAGCTACACATTTTATCCTAAGGCAATGAGTTTCTTTATTTGTAAGAAAACATTATCTGTCTATGGCGGATTTTACTCCATCAATTCGGCTTCATTTTGATCCAAAACTTGGGTCAGATTTAAGATAAACTGATCAAATTGTGTAATGCGTAGATTGATAAATGGATCATCTAGATTGATGGATTTTTAAATTGATGACCGTTTGTCTTTTGTCTGTTTTCATTAGATTAGGACCTAAGTTACATTATAAGTAAAAAATCTTGGCACAGAGATTGGCAGCCGTGTTCCAACCTGTGTTGAGTTTATGCCTCCTCGTTTTTGTGTCAGTTTCCTGTTCTGTGCGAGATCTTGTCAATGTCTAAGATTTCAAAATATTTGGTAAAATATTAAGTCCCTACATCGAATAAAAAAATACGTTACATACTTATTCGTCCGGCTACATGATAGGTACATTCGTCGCTGTCATGTCCTAGTTTCCTATAATTAATCTTACATCTAACACTGTTTTTGCCACGAGTTGAAAAATCACCCTTCACCCGTCCATCCATACATCTTCGCAATCCGTCTTCTCAGAGTTATCGGAGCTTTTCAATTTAGGACTGGCTTTTTCAGTAACAGCCTTTATTTTCCGTAGCGTTTTGTTTATTGAAAACAAGTGAGTGTGAACTGTAGAGTTTTGGCGAGCGAATTCAATATGGCGGCCGACGATCCAACATGGTGGAATTGTCGTGCATTTGATTTCATTGAGATGAGGATTGTAAATGTTTTCATGTATTTTGTTTTGAACTTTACGACACGGGCAGGGTTATTGTATGATTTTATACTGAATAGAATTTTCACAATGTTGTCGTTTATACTGAATGTAAAAGGTACCTAGTTTTCTGACTTTGTTTTTTAACTTTGTAGCACGGTGTTATTGTAGGGTATCTTGTTGTGGTGAATAGGAAAAACAGTTTGAAATAATATCATTTTAAAATACCGATTGTTCAAGCATTGTTTCATTTTACGCAATGGAGCCATTCTTTGTTATTTAGGTACTTTGCATACTAAAATGGTCTTGAAGCTAATTTATACTTAATATTCAAATTTATTTATTTTAACTTACACACAGCTCTTAACCAAACGAGTAATAAAATAAAATAATGTATTTATCACTACATAGTATAAAACAAAGTCGCTTCCCGCTTCTTGTCTGTCCCTATGTATGTTTAGTTCTTTAAATCTACGCAACGGATTTTGATGTGGTTTTTTTAATATATAGACTGATTCAAGAGGAAGGTTTTCATGTTTAGAAAAAGCCACGCGGGCGAAGTCGCGGGCAGCAGTTAGTTTAAATTATAAATTAAAGTCACTTTTCGTGTCTGTCTGTGATCGCGTTTTTTTTCTAAACTGCGCATCGGATTTTGATGCGGTTTTCACAATCATTTAGAGAATTTATTAAGGTTTATGTGTTTAACAACTTAGTATTAGACTGAGGTACCTATAATAAAAAAATCTCCATGTTTTATCTAGTTGCAAAGACCGCGCGATAGCGGTGCGAATCGCTAGTTATGTTATGTATGCGCCATTTTTGATTTGATTGATCAGGGGGTCTAAAATGGACGCTTTGGCAGAATCTGATATGATCTGCGTACAATTCATATCCCGCAATTCATCTGTTTAACAGTTTTTTATGGAGTTTCGTAAAATGGTCCACAAATGAGGAATTGCTATACTGAAGTCTAATGTCAAATAGCAGCTATCAAACAGATGAACTGCGAGTTGTATGAATTGTACGCAGATCATAATATGATTCTGCCAAAGCGTCCATTTTAGGCCTCCAGAAGTGCCATAAAGAGCATTCCAAAATTTTTGTTCTGCTCTTCTAACATAATTTTCTTTTGTTACAGCTACAAGTGGTACCGGCAGCGGTCCAGGTGGGGGTGACTCAAGGCGCGGCGGTGACGTCACGCCGCACGCGCAACCGCAGAGGCGGCTTATCAAAGTGGACTTTGATAATCTAGAGGTAATTTGTCACTTTCCTTTAGTTTGGTGTAATTTGTGTGTCTAGATGTCGATCACAGGTGAAAGTAATTAATGTTAGGTTGGTACAGTCGGTGAGCAAAGAGTTACAAGAAAATATAAAATGGATATACAAGTTTGGCAAGGTTAAAATGATAAAAATTTGACACAAAACACTTAGTAAATAAAGTTACTAGAATCTTGAATATCACGGATTCACGCTAAAAGTTTCCATACGCCGATTGCCAACTTTGAATTAGTTTCTTAAGACGCAGATATATGCCAGTGACCTTGAGTGGTTGGCTTGCGTGTTCTGTACTGAGCTCACGCAACGCGTCGTACGTTCAGCCAGTAATAGGACTCGCCCATCAAGGAGCACTGTCCCCAATTTGACGCATTATTAATTTATTATACACAAACCAAAAGGTATTTTAATAAAACGCGTATACTAAGAGATCAGCAATTAAATTATCTTTAAATTGGTGAAGGTTTCAGAAAAATGCGCTTGGTAGATTTTGCGCCATTCTCAGTTTTTTTATCCGCGTTAAACATAACTTTACAAATTTATTTTTAATAATTACACTATGTAATATAAACATAATCAAAAATATTCACATAATAAGTTATTGAGAAAATGCTCTAATTTATCATATATTTTTTCAAATCATTAACACTACTCGTTTAGACGTGATCTTCAGTATAAAATTATTAAAGTCGGTTATCGTCGCCTTAATACGCGAAGCTTTATTGCGTTTCAACTAAGAACAGAGCACTGACAATTAATTTATTTTACAACTAAAGTTTAGCTCTTAGTCATAATGGGAGCAAGAGCCTCCTCACATGAACAAGTATATAGGTACCTAGAATATAACACGCGGGAACATTTCGCTGTTCTTGGCACTACGCCACACGGCCGAATAATTTCTGATATCTAGATTACGGTAGAACTATACCCCAGTGGTTTGGGTCACTGGCCAGATAAAAGAAATGCCGAGAAAAACTTTGCAGCCACGATTTTTTCCTGGTATTTCCTGTAGTTTATTGTGTTAGAAACTGGTATAAGAAACTGCAGTTTTAAGTGCAGTTCTTAGTTTTTGCTTTAAATATATTCTCAAATAAACTTGAGGATTGGTTTGCTAGGTTTCTCGGCTCTATTTTAAGTGCTTTTGAATCAATTGAATGCATAATTTAATTCCTCTCTGCCCCAATTTATTTGCATACTGACAGATAACTTTGTTAGAACAATTTCATGCCAATTTTAGCTTGAATTCACAACTAGATCTTCAATTTCAGTTGCTCACAATAATCTTTTAGCGAATCAAACGTTTTTAGGGTTCCGTAGCCAAATGGCAAAAACGGAACCCTTATAGATTCGTCATGTCTGTCTGTCTGTCCGTCCGTATGTCACAGCCAGTTTTTTACGAAACTATAAGAACTATTGTTAAAACTTGGTAAGTAGATGTATTTTGTGAACCGTATTGAGGTTTCTAATAGTTTTTTTTTTCTAAACTGAATAGTTTGCGCGAGAGACACTTCCAAAGTGGTAAATATGTCCCCCCCCTGTAACTTCTAAAATAAGAGAATGATAAAACTAAAAAAAATTATATGATGTACATACCACGTAAACTTCCACGGAAAATTGGTTTAAACGAGATCTAGTAAGTAGTTTTTTTTAATACGACATAAATCGTAAACAGCAATTTAGCTTAGATAAAAATTACGGAACCCTTCGTGCTCGAGTCCGACTCGCACTTGGGCCGGTTTTTTTAAATATTAACAACCTCGGATCCTAATAAGCATGAAATTGAAACCGAATTTTGGACTATATCTGACAAAAAACCGGTTGAGTGCGTGTCGGACCACGCACAATGAAGGGTTCCGTAGTGGGATTAATTTATCCTAAGAATAAATTTAACATTGTAATTGAAAAATATATTCCATCATACATTCCAACTGCAAATGTAAGTTTTTACGCACAATATTGAGAGATTTACCATGTTATTTTAAGACTTCTTATTAGTTTTCCTGTAAAGTAAAGAACTATTTTCTGTATTTTATTTTTTATTTTTGGCTCAATAGTTTCGGAGATAAGGAATGGTCAATTTCCATCTATTTTCTTAAATAATTTAAAAAATATTTATTTTAAAATGATAAAAAAATATATATCTGAAATTTACAATAAGCCATTTCATTATAAGTACCTATGTCACTCGGTACAGCTTGAAACACTTTTTTTTTGAATTTTCTAATTTGCCCCCAAATATTCAAAATTCCATAAAGGCTTCTACAAACTGGCGCGACTTGTCGCGCGACGCGACACTGGTAGAACAATTTCCTTGAAACGTTTTCGGTTTCCTTGTAGAAATTGTTCTACCGGTGTCGCGTCGCGCGACAAGTCGTGCCAGTATGTAGAAGCCTATTCAAAATTCATTTATTGACGTTACATCATGTCCGTGTTTGGGTCACATAAATTCATAAATGTGTACCAAATTTCAACTCAATCGGTCCAGTAGATTCGGAGCAAATCGCCTTTGACAGACGGACAGTCAGACAGACACACGAGTGATCCTATAACGGTCCCGTTTTTCCTTTTGAGGTACGGAACCTTAAAAACAGTGAAGGCTCAAACTATCAGTGACACGTTATGTTAGCAAAAAATAAATGAGAATCGTAACTTCGAGTCCATTTTATGGGTAGGTTTTTTTATGGTAGGTAGATATCTATAGTAAGTATATTATTAAGTCTATAATATGAGGCAGTTGAATTCAGTTGAAATTCGTTGGCGCGTGAAATGAGTTCTGTATCTTTGTAATTTTGCTGTAGCAGTATCATTGTAACTACAAACTTGAGTCGAAACAAGATGGAAGACAAGTTAATTCTGTGTACACTAATTAGAGAACAAGAAATAAATGTTTGTTAAGGAATAATTAAACCGTGTTTAGTGTTTTCATTTTGTGAACACGTTTGTACTTTGTTAGATTAAACACGACGTACGACATGCTATTACACAGTAACACATAATCAACAAATTCATTCATTCAATAAAGGTATAAAGGCTGTTACAGACTCACGCAATATTGCGGGCAAAACAGGCAATGACATAGAAATTGTGCTACTAGTGTCACGTCGCGCCCGCGATATTGCACCAGGAAGCCTACTCCGAAGCGTTATGAACTATCGGAAGAATGTTCGGCCGTTTTATAACTTCCATAGTTTCCTTTTTAGGGTTCCGTACCAAAATGGTAAAAAGGAACCCTTATGGTGAGACTAAGTCTGTCTGTCTGTCACCTGGATATCTCAAGAACTACTAATGCTATCAACTTGAAATTTAGAATAGTTTTAGATGACGTTTGCCCGACTATTATGCAAACAAGAAAGAAATTTAAAAAAATATATTTTTTGCAAAAGGGACTGAAAGGGGGTCTTCAAAATGGGAAGTGGCTACTAGGGCATGTGGGGTATCATATGAAAGAACGCTGTTTGCACATTCTCAAACCTTTATTTTTTATTTTTTAGGCGGCATAGTTTCCGACTTATGATGAAAAATGTAAAAACAAATACCGTCCCCCCCCCTTATCTCCGAAGTTTGCATAGATAAAAATTCTATGGGATAAAGGTTTATGTAAAGATTACAGGAAAAATAAAACGATGCCTCAAATAGCACACTTTTTAAGAAATCATCAACATCATATATACGTACGGAACCCTCGGTGCTTGAGTCCGACTCGCTCTTGACCGATTTTTTTGACTTTGAATCCTTAATGACTTAAAGTCACATTGTTGACTTTGGCTTATCTCTTTGACTGTCGGTTTTTTTTTTTCGTCGTAGTCTGACATAGTTATCCCTAGCCAAGCAATGGCCGAACATTCGGCCCTTACTTCAGATTTATGTTCGAAGTAGACTCCCAGTCTGCACGAGCCTTTACGCTCGGTTAGTTATAGGAATCGGTTCGATAAACCATCCGTTCTGGAGCCGCAGGAACCGAAAATATGCCCACTGAAAAAGTTACTTGAATTATTGTTCACTGACACCTTTTAGTTGCCGAAGGAACAAAGAAATTAAATCAATAAAACGCCCCGTGTGCCCACTTACAGGCAGTAGTCGTATATTTGGGTCACGGGCGAAACCATATACCTATTGTCTTTATAAATCCCATAGAGATTCCAAAAGAGACTGCGCCACACTTTCTTATGGGTGCCTTATGAAAGCGACACGCGGTCTCTTTTACATTACTACCTGCGGAGGTTTAGCCCTATGAAAGAAAGAAAGAAAGAAAAATAATTTTATGAAATGAGGTATGTTTCCAAAATTACTTTTATAAGAGTAAAGACTCGTGCAGACAGGCGCGACGCGACACCAGTAGAACAAAGGGTGAAATCTTTACGGTGCGACGCCGCTGCGGCGTAACAACGTTACAGCCACAACGTCCGTGTGAACGCCAATGTCGCAAAATCTTTACGGTGCGGAGCCGCAACGCATCGTGTGGACAGGCCCTTAGTTGGTGTGCTTTTCTTAAAGGCTTCTACATACCGGGGCGACTTATCGCGCGACGCGACGCGACACAAAGGCACCGCCCGTCCCGCGACAGACGGGCGGTGCCTTTGTGTCGCGTCGCGTCGCGCGACTAGTCGCGCTGGTATGTAGAAAAAACCTTTAGGCTTTCCTAGAGAACGTTTTTTGACACCGTGAAGTCAAATCAAATCAAATATTTATTTATTGCATAAAAGGTATTTGTAGTACTTACGTACTCGTACATATTACGAGTTTGATAATTAAGTAAGCGTAGTACGAGTAGTAAAACTAACGATATCTGTAGGGGTGAACTACTGTTCTCCTAGCTAGGTAGCAGAGCAACCTGTATTAAGGAGAGACAGTTTGCCTCCCTCGATAAAGATCTTAAAAATAGTGCTACGTGTTGATCAAGTCATTAGTTAAATTACATACATTATTTTCGATGTTGTTAACTAGAATAATACTAATAAATTTAATACTGTAATTGGTTACAAATTCGGAGAAAAAAAAATAAGTATAAAATAAAACTCCGCTGTCATCATTTCCATGACAGCCGTCACTGCAGCTGTTATGTGGCGGCCAGTACTGTTCTAGGAATCCGTAGCTTAACTGTAGAGTTTTTCGCAGGCCGTATGTGAATAACACTATTATTTAAACTCAAATGCAGAAGAAACGAGTTCCATTACTTATTTCAGGCAACATACCTAAAATAGTTACATCATCTAAAAACTAACCGACTTAAAATAATAATATATATATAAGATATACACTAACAGACTTAAAATAATAATATATGTAAATGTATATAAAAAAAGGAGGGGTCCCCCTCCTTTTTTCAAGAATCATAGGGCATCAAAAAATTCGTCCGCATCGCAGTCAACAGGAAAAGTGCCCAAAAGGCTGGCAGCATTTCCATTGTTCCATTACTGTCTATTTTTACTTCACCCTAGATTAATCTCCTGCATGCATCACTCATATTGAACAGTGGTGGCTCAGTGGTAACAGTATCGACTTACGAGTAGTAGTTCGTGGGTTTAAACCCAAACAGGCGCACTGCTTTCAAAACGGTGAAAGAAAACATCTTGAGGAAACCGGCATGTTTGAGAACTAAAAATTCGAAGACATGTGACATCTGCCAACCCGCACTGGGCCCCCGTGGTGGATTACGGCCCACTCCCTCTCACAGAAAGAGGAGGCCTGTCCCAGCAGTGGGAACATTATAGGCTGAATAGGCATGTATGCATCATTCGTAGCGGTTTATCGGCAGAAAGTCCACACTGCACACAAGAAAAGGGTCCTTTCATCGCCGTTGTTCTCGATAACATGTTCCTCGAACAATGCGTGCTTAAGGCTTATGCAAGCGCTTGCAACTTCGGATCTTACGCCCATAGCCACTTAAATGTGTCAACGGTCGCAACAAAGACATGCCTTTGCCTAGCCGTTTGTCACAAGTACGAACAACGTTAGCTGAACGATAGTCAACGTTATATTTATGGTGTTTCAAAATTAAGCCAACAAACTTCCCTTTCTTTACCCTTCACTTTAGACCATTGAACTGAATAAATTTTACTATGAGACCATCTTTGAAATCTCAAAAAAAAAGAACAGCTATCCCATACAGTATAGAACAGTAGGTATTAAACTTTTTTCACTATTTAAAATTTGGTCCCATAGCTGCCAATGGAAATTGGTAGCTAAAAACTTGAGGCATGTCTACATTACCTACCACGTAGAAGGTAGCGGTAGGGGCTGGACATAACAACAAGCAATTTTTCACATTAGCTCTGGATTAAAGCAACTTTAAGCTTTACTGCACTCACAGTATACAGGGCTTATAAAACTTGACTATCGAAAAATAAAATACTATCGATAACTATAAATATTAGGGTACAGTAGAGGTGGTAACCTTAATAGCTTTATCAACGCAACCTGAATGCAAAACTGCAATTCAATCTAGGAAGAACCATTATATTCATGCTAGGATTGCAGCGATCGAAGGTTGCAGCATTTTCGTGACGTAAAACATGTGACGATCCAAATTGCAACAGTACAATGCCAAGAGGAATATCGTGAGCACTGACTGCATGCTATTTATCTGACTCTAAAATCGTCACGATGTCTACCACAATAAAACAGAGACGTCGACAATGCAATTGAAGATATATTGGGCCTTGCTAAGTATGACCTTTACTATTTGTCTTTTAATTGACTTTTTAATAGCTAGATTGGCTAACTGAGCTTACTTGGAGCCGATTACTGCATGGAACAATAGTCTGGATGATGTTGAGGTAGTTGTTACGGTTTGGGTGTTAAGACAGTAAACCCAACAACAAGAGAAAAACCAGCTAAGTGTCAGAGAAAAATAAAAAAAGGACGCAGGCTCTCATAAGTAGGTAGCACTTATCCATTTCCTCTATCCATCTTTGCGTCAGACACCATGTTTTTATTTTATCCCATCATGCATGAAGAGTAAGTACCTAAGCTCATGCAAATCATATACAAGTATATGTGGCTTTCCATTTCTATGAAAAAAATCATCTCAGTCATATTACTTTTGATATACTACTCATTAAAGTGTTCGCCACACAGACGTAGCAACAAACATAAACGGCATATTCGTGAAAAGTTTTTTATTTATTTAGCTAAGCGACCTGCACTACGGCTGCAAGACAGGCCGTGGTGTCCGAAGCTGTTGACAACTTCGCCACAGTGACAGCGATGAGGAGAACAACAAGGAGCTCCTAGTCGGAGGGAAGCAGCGAGGCGGAAAGTAGTGTCGTCGAACAAAGTACCTATGTTCGACGACGGTAGTGCATGAAGCCACAGACCCGACTCCCATTTACCCACAGCCAGCAAGCGCGCACGCTCCGCAGTAGTAGCAGAGGTGTCAAGTAAATTGTTCTGTACTACTCTGCAGAGCTGCTCATCCCACCGTCTCTTGGAAGATGGATTGTCGGGTGGATCTGAATTCGGGCAAGCGAGTCTCCAGGCATCCATAGCCTCGGAAAACCACGGCACATCAAAATCGATCAGTGTGGAGGCTAGGATTTTCCTGATTAATTTCTCAGTGCCGTGGGCCGAGGATATGAAAGCCGGTAAACTAATACTTGAAATTTTTCGTGAAATGAATAAAAAATACTAAGTATACTAGCACGTATTTTGGTCAACCGATCAATTCAAAAGTGAATTTTAATGATGGCAATGAAAATGGTGATACCACTAATACACCGTTTTATTCTAATGATGGTTCTTAAGATTTGGGAATATGATAATGCTGTTTAAGGCAATATGGAAGACATGAATGAATGCTCTGCAGATGTTTAGATCAAGTAAAGTACAGACAGAAGAGACAAGTTGGATAACCAACCTAGGTAGTTAGTAAGCATACCGCGAAAAAGGAGACTGGCAGTAAATTAACTAATAAAGGATTCATAAACCTGGGTTCGGGTTGAGAGAATAACGAATGATACGTGAAAAGAGTACATTTTGATCTAGCTTTGATGTCACACACAGTTTCATTTCATAGTACTCGTAAAATGTGTGTGTGGTGTATGTAAAATTTCAACATTTGTAACTGTAATTTTCACGGTGTACATAATAAAGAGTATTCTATTCTATTCTACGTCTGTCAATATCCGCTGTCTCCACGCTAATTATCGCCTAACTGTACTAGAAATTGTATCCTTAAAACGTGTACACTTGTGCAAACTAGTCTCACAAGGCTTCTGTGCCCTACTTCGGGGCATAACGGGACTTTCAACCATAACTTGTAAAGCTTTAGATCGCTTTTCGTGAAGCCAAGGAAACTGCTCTGAATAGTCTTAAAGTCGGCTTTGAATTTTAGATAAGTTCATCATAAGTTTTGAATGACATTTTATGCTTATCTTAACGCCCTCTAGTCCAGTTAAATTTTGAGTATGATCTAAAAGCAACTGTTAAGTTACTAAGTGGATTTGCTGGTACTGATTGTTTCATGCTATCATTAGCTTCTTGGTTAAGGTCTTAGATTTCTAAGTCCAGTTCAAGTCTATAGTTTCCTTTAAAATATATCACGCACTAACTCACTGATCAAGAAATATCTGGCAGAACTAAAAATTCTATACAATAAAGATGTTTACTATATTTCTCTAGGCTTATACATCGTGTATAGGTTGCAAGCTAAACAAAGAATGTTCGAAATCCCAGTGCTAAAGAAGAAGAACCCTGGGTCAGGCCCAGGTTTCTTCTTCTTTAGCACTGGGATTTCAGATCTTTTTCTGCGAACTACATTATGAGCAAAATCTAGTAGCAGAAGTTAAATGGATCAAAAAGAATATTTAATTTTGAACCATGTGGAGACAAGTCTAGGTTCCCAAAAACGTTTTTAAATAAAAATTTTCAAAAGAATAACTGAATACGCATCGCTTTTAGCACATCGAACATCAAAATGAATAAAAAAGTCCTATTTTAATCAAATCAGCGCCTGATAGTACAGAGAAGTTTGGCAACGTTCCATTGCATTAGATTATCGTTCAAATTGAATTTAATGTGTGTACACGACGAGGCTTCTGGCTACATTATGTTATGTATGTACATAATAATTTGCTTAATGAACGGTGCCTGCTCCATTATTCAATTTGAATGTCAAAGGTAATGCTGGAATTACGTTTGTGTTGAATCTGACGCTACCTTTACATACCTTATTTTTTACACTGTGTGTCTGTGTCACAGGACTCACAGGTAAAAGGGCTGGTTAATTTTAATACTCTGTTGTGCTTGTGTGGGGAATGGAGGCTTTTTGTTCTACATCGTGGTATAGAAAGCTTGGATTAGATGTTGTATTTATAGCTATATAGAGATTCCCTTTGAGAGATTATTACAAGGTCAGGTTATGTCTTTGACCTGGTGTTCTTCTTCATTTATTTTTTCACGCCTAATGAAACAGGGCTTATAAGTTGTCTGTCTCATAAGATACAGGTTTACCTAGTTTAAGAGACAGGTTGATAAACTTGTGTACAGATTTTAACATAGAACCAGATTTATACAATGTAAACTATTTTATAATGAATCCCATCTGTATTTTTATGGCAAATAAAATTATCAATTAATGATAGGCAAGTACCTAAAGCGGCGCGTTCCATTTTTTTTTAATTATGATGCAGCATATACAATTAGGCATCCATTGTTGGTGCTAGCAGGGTTAAATATAGCCTTTAGATAGGAGCTTACACTGGTGCTACTTATATTTTAAGGCGCTTGCATTGTAACAGTTCAGATTCGAGCATCACATCAGTGAGTGAGGAATGCTGAAAAACGAATCTTGGATTTCATTACATTAGAGGCGAATACTCCCGATAAGGGAGCGCCTTTATACAGACGAGACTATAATTATAAAAATATCCGATATACCTATATTCCTTTTCACCATACCGGGGACAGCGACCCAGACTAATTTTCTTTTCATTCGCGAGCTAGCTGAGGACTGAAAATATTCAATAAACACATACCTACTATCACTGTCTACTGGTAGTTTTCCATTTACCATCTAGTTACTAAAGGGCTGTGAGACAATAGACATGTACACCTTTAGCGACATATATACAAGTATATCAACTCATCGCAGTTCCGAGTTCCGACGGCCCATAATCGAGTTTATATCTCGATGGGTAATACCTGTTACTCTGTCGTAACTTGCATTCACATTATGCAATGTATCGGATGCATCGGAGCATGCCCTCTGACATTATTCGCTTTCTTTCTCAATAAAGGTTGTGTCGTCAGTTTGTGTATTGTTATGTTGCTTCCTTCCAACTAGCTTCATATTTGTAACTGACCGACTTCTTGACAATTCAAAAGTGCCTGTAAATGGTTTAATTGAAATAAATGCTTTGAGTTTTTTGATTTTGAGTTTCAGTTCCCTTTATTTACAATCCAAATAAGCACAGGTCAAAACAAACCGTGTTTTCGTTTTGATATAATATTTTCTGGTTTTACCTCTTGTAAAATAATATTTTCTACCACATATACATAGCTCAGTACCTACTTGCTAATATCTAGCCAAAGAATATTATTTAAAAAAACTGGCCAAGTGCGAGTCGGACTCGCGCACGAAGCGTTCCGTACAAGGTAAATTGCGGTTTACGATTTATGACGTATTAAAAAAAAACTACATACTAGATCTCGTTCAAACCAATTTTCGGTGGAAGTTTACATGGTAATGTACATCATATATTTTTTTAGTTCTATCATTCTCTTATTTTAGAAGTGACACACATTTTACCACTTTGGAAGTGTCTCTAGAAAAAAAATATATTAGAAACCTCAATATCATTTACAAAGACCTATCCATAGATACCTCACACGTATGGGTTTGATGAAAAAAAAAATGTCGAGTTTCAGTTCTAAGTATGGAAGAACCCCCAAAATTTATTGTTTTCTTTCTATTTTTGTATGAAAATCTTTATGCGGTTCACAGAATACATCTACTTACCAAGTTTCAACAGTACAGTTCTTATAGTTTCGGAAAAAAGTGGCTGTGATATGTCACAGCCACAACGGACGGACAGACAGACAGACATGACGAATCCATAAGGGTTCCGTTTTTTGCCATTTGGCTACGGAACCCTAAAAATACTAATCGGAAAGTAGTTCTATTGTTCTCCGTCAAAAATCTTATGTTCGAATCCGTAGCAAACAGGTGGATACATTTAAATATTAGTGTTAAACTATTGATCTTATAGGTAAAAAGATGCGATGGGACCCTAACATTTAGTATGCATTAGTTTTCTGCTAAAGTTTTCGTTTATGAAAACTCTTGTCCCCGTGGGTTCTTCCTTGATGCCTGTGGGCGTAGAGAGCGGCATTTAGCTGTCGTTCACACTGTTATCAAGTTGACGATAAATGGCGTCGTTTCCACCCTTATCCCGTTGACATAACGATGTCTTCCGCGACGATTATAGTAAGGATGCCTCAGGGAGTTATGCTTGGTTTATGAGTAAATGCATCCGTTTTAGAAATCTTGTACTTTACCATGTTTTTTCAAGAATTTGTTGTTACTTTTTGCAATGGCGATTGGACTTGCAGCATAATATTCTCAAATTGCCTCAATCTTGTAGGGAAGGGATTTTAGGATTTTCTAAATCAACACTTTTTGATCATACTCGATCATTTTATGCTGAAATGACAACAGGGTACAGCTTCATTCACGACAGTAACATCCTCAACAGCATACTTATGTTTGAATTTCAAAACTTGGCCGTTTCATAACCCATTTTGGTCCTTTAGTCTATGAGAAAATCAAGTTTATGCTGATGAAGTAATACTTAGATACATAGTCTTAGTCTTGCTTAGAATGGATTTGTGCCCGGTTGATGGCAATAGGCTTGCCCCCTGTTATATGGGATTGAAACATAACTGGCGAAATTTAGGTACACCACTGCCTAACTCTTCGGGGAATACACGCGTGATGTTACATTATTGCATGTCAAAGTATTTGACTTACAAATCCTCTAGATGGACACCAGCGAAAGAACTGACGCATTATTGATCATTCAATCTAAGTGCTTGAATAACAAAGCTACTGAGAGAATTGTTACTAAAGCATGTAAATTATTCGCTAAGGTCGCCGGAAGGTTAATACTATTCATAGATTTCTTACAGTATTGAAGTATTCTGATCGGTTCTCTATGTATAATAAATTTTGCTACTTCAAGTGTGCAATGGGATGCTATGGCGATTTATTTAAAAGAAAATTCTTGATGGTTCATCTTCTCGGATATTATTTTTATCCTGTACGATTCTAACCAAGCATATTATACAATCTATATGTGCACATGCTTGTCATGAAACAGAACTCGGTCCAGTCAAAATTGGCAGCAGAGTAAAAATGTACAGTTACGCAAGCTCGGTGATTACCTATGTCAATGCAACTGGCTTGCCAACTGGTGTTGTCATGCAGACGCCTATCTATATCAAGAAAACAATTTGTTAAAATTTTTGTCTGTCTGTCTGTTTGTTCCGGGCTAATCTCCGAAACGGCTGGACAAATCTTGGTGGGACTTTCACAGACAGATAGCTGATATAAATCGAATTTGAATTCAAACAAATAGAATATGATCCCACTGTCCGCCCTTGAATATTTTGTAATCCAAAATAACTAAAACCGGTTTTCAAGTTGATTTTTCACTTTACATAATTTATATATTTACGATAGAATAACTTGATGTTAATCACCTGTTGATTCGTATCTAATTGTGTTATTCACACTTATGGAAAACATTCTTGAGAACACGTCAATGGAACCTTGTTGTTTTTTTCGTATCTTAATTCTCTTTAAAATTGTAATAAGGAAGAACAGTTTTTGGTAATTCGAAATATTATTAACAGCCGAAAAGCATTTTGTAATCCTTCCTCAATTAGTTTTTGCCGATTATCAAAGCCCAAAAGAGGGTAATGTTTTATATCTGAATGTTATTAACCCTTCCTTTTCTTTCTAGGACGATGAAGACGAGGATGACACAGAAACTTGTACTAGTCCAGAAGTACTGGCGCCCCAACCCTTCCCAAGGCATACGGCTCCACAGCAGCAAACACCCAAACCTTGGAAGAGGACCGGTAAGCAACATTCAACTTTAACTGAATAGAAATGGGTTAAATTTTTGAAGTGTGTGTGCCAAGTTCAGTGAGTCCCAATAATACCGGTCATAAAATGAGCAAGAATTTAAAATTCGTCTTAAGCACTTTTTTCTAATTGCACTCCTTGGCAATGACTTTGTGATTGATATTGGTGACGTCACGCAGAGGATATGCCTCCACGAGCTCCGCCGCGCACGCGCATCTCCCACGACGAGTACCACCAGTTCTGCGACGAAACCCTCGAATGTATGACAGCATGTGTTTCAAGCATGTCAACTTTACCACGCTTTTTCCTTTGCAAATATTCGTTTGCTTTGCAAAATCACCTTTCATTGTTTTTTCAGTTCAGTGGTTCTGCAGTGGACAGTAACGAATCGAATACTGCGATTTTCTGACGTCCGTTTTCGTCTTTTACTTTAAGTGCCCTTTTGTTTATCAGATTTATTAGCTCATCTTTACATGTTTTATTGTTGTCATTAACTTTACTGTAATCAGAGTTAGTATTCTGTTTCATTAGAATTTCGATGTGGACTGTAAAAATTTAGCATCATCTAGCATTTAAGATAGATTTAGTTCACGTAACCATGTACTATGTAACTCGACTAAATTCACTTTTCGAAGGTTTTTGATTTCTTTATACACATTTTTTTACTAATTTTGTAACCACTATTATCATTGTAATACTTATTGTTGTTAGACGTTTAAATAAATGTTAGTTCCTTCCCCTTACGACAGCCGTTTTCTTTTTACTCCTTTAAGTTCTTCTCTGTCTCTCTTGTATTAGTTGAACGTCTTGAAAGTGCTTTCGGTATTAACTTTTCTAATTTAAGAAACTTTATTGAAATTTTCTATAGTAAATTTAAGAGCATAAATTGACGAAATATCCTCATTACCATTTATTACTTAATACAACTTAGCCACAATCTTTAATGGTCCCTCTATCCGCAGCATACGATCTGGCGACGCAGTGTCCGTCGCGGCGGGCGTCCATGCGACGTCACACCGTTACACACGCTGTCTGCCCACCCACCGATGGAGCTCATTCGTTGCCACATTCACGGTAAATCTTAGATGACCGTCAAAATGGTCCTTGGAGACTCTTTAAATTACCTATAGTACTATATCCCAAAGAGTGGAAGCACGGACTAATAAAGTGTCAAGATTATTCATAGCATAATCAGCCTATAACATTCCCACTACTGGGACACAGGCCTCCTCATATGATGATTCATAGGCCTTTGTTATACCAGTACCTACTTATCTTATTTTTAAACATCGCATTGATAGGCAATCAATGCCTGACATCCTCCTCTGTAATATGCATATTAAGGATAAATGACAAGGTTCTTGATATCTTGATTTTGAGTTTTTCCTGCCCGAGTGCCCTCATATCATGCGACTGTATTTACCCACATTGTTTTATACCTATCTGGGTAAACAGAATTGGATTCAGAAGAGGCACTGTTTTCTGTTATGTTTCAAACTTCTTTAGATTCTGTTTAAGATGTCAATACACGTGCTAAAACACAGTTGCTGTTTGTCTGGTATGAAAAATAAAACGCCGTGTTAGAAAGTTGCCACTTGAGGTCTAATGTCAGGAGGTCAAGATTCAATATTTCTAGGTTTCGACAGTAAGGCCGTTGTTTTTAAGCTTTATCTGTTTGATACACAATGTCGATAAATGATAAATGATTTTATTTCTGTAAGTAGGTTTGTACAAACACTTTTACACGTCAATCATATTTTAAAAACTAGATGAGGTCGGCGTTTCCTATCTGACTACTCTGAGAAGAAAGGCCGAAACAAACTCAGAGGTCACAGTCTCTTTTAAAGTCTAGACATAATCTTGGTCAGATCATGTGAAGACCATGTAGATTGGTGTCTGAAAGGGTCTTTTGAGGAAAGAACCACACAGGTTGAGTGGACCTGACCAGTCAGTGCACGCATTTGTCAGTAATCGTGCAGCTCTACTCAGAATTTAAGGAGCTCAACGATGCGACGATCAATACCAAAGAAAGGACATATAATCGTTGACGAGAATTTGTACATTAATGTGATGTTTAGCATTTTAATATTATAAAACAAATTACCCGTTTTGTCTGACATATCTACTGCATTGATGACCTGTCTTACCTGTGTTTTATTTGTGTGTTTCTTATTTTATATCTAAACAGCCATTTCCTCCACAGGCCTGGATCTCGAGCGTCATGCGCCGGCGCAGCTTCTCTTGCGAGTAGTGACGCGGACGCACAACTCGGAGAACTATCCTGGTCGCGATCTAGTTTGCAGGACGAGCTCATCAAGTCGGTTAGTGGCAGCCCCAACAATGGCTCGCATGTGAGTAGAATGTAGCTTATAAGGTGGAGGAGATTGGAACTTTGGGGGAGCAATTGGTCTGGAAAGACTGAAAAGGTACTTTGGAAGAAGCTAGTCCTTTTTGGGAATATAGACTGATAATAAAATTGTTGCATCACAATGTTTGAAAACACCGAATCAGCGCTTATCAATCATAACACTCTTTCGATTTAGGTAAGCATTTGATGCCGGACTGCGTCGTCGGCGCCGCCGCGCGCCGTACCGGTGCCGGAGTCGTACTGCGCACGGACGGTTGATTTTTCCATACAATTAACACGTTCCGTGCGCAGCAGTGATCGGAATAGTAGATAATACCTAAAGTTCTAAGAACAAAGTCAAAAAAAGTGGAGATTTCCTTACATCAAATTTTTTCCGAATAAGTATTTATTATATTGTTTTTTTTTTTTCAAATTTCATAAAATAGAAATTCATCATTATCTCGAAAACGGTGCGTCCTAGGCAAAAAATACAGAAATTTAACCCCCTGTGTCACTCACGTGCAAGCACCATGCCAACATGAATTTAATAAAAATAAAAAATATAAGTACCTACCGGTACCCAGCCCCAGCAGGCAGCAGGTGGCTGGCAGTGCCAGTACCTGTCTGTAGTAGTAATTATGATAAATATTCCGAAAACAATTTTTTGTCGTAAGGAAGTCTCCACTTTGTCTCTGTTCTTTTTCGAACTTTAGGTATTTTAGCTCACCTTTTCCGATCACTTTTGATCAATTTTGAGCCTATCTAAAAAGTGGTGCATTTATTAAATGTATGAGTTTGAGTACCTATTTCTAAAAGTGTGCTTAACAAAAATTAAACAATAGATCGTATTCTATTGATTCGGAACCGACTACGATTACCTATTGGCAAAATCTCGCAGAAAATTGCTTGGTGTGTCCATAGAGAATTGCCAGATGTAGAGCTAGACTCTAGTAAACGCTATTTTGTTGCACATAATGCATGTAAAACACTGTGACTAAATGTTAGCGGTTTTTGAAATAGTACACAATTTGGAATTTATTCTGTGCATGGATTTTGGTAGCTTTAGTTGTGAATAAAGCTTTGTGACTTTAGTATAAAAAGGTTTTTTGACGTTCATTGACTCATAAACCATTGTATTGAAAACATTTGCGGCAGCTACTTTGAGAATTACATGTTTAGGGGAGTGAAGGAGCAGGGTGTAAAGTTCACTCATACTCTATAGGAAAGGGAGGATCCTTCGACCAGACGGGTGTTTTGTATGGTGGGCAACTGCCCTACGGCTGATGTCGGGATGTTGTATGATAGTCGCGCGGTAAACTCTGCTTGCGCGATGCAGGATTTAAGGCGTAAGTGTGACGCGTAGTTCGCATGTGGCGATATTGATGCCGCTACACATACTCGTCCATTGATGATAATTGTAAAATTTACCAGGAAGCAAAACACCGAAATCTTCATAAATAAAAAAGTATCTACTAGAAATATTACCCGTTTGTAGATAATAATTTATTAAAAAAACAACAAATATTTCTAATTTGTAATTCTATATTCAAGTCTCTATTTACATCGCATTACATAAATAGTTACCTATCTACCTATAGTAATGTTTTCATAAGAAAACACATCTCACAATAAAAAAATCCGATCAATAAGTATTAAATTACTGTAGCCATTGTGTTTCGTGTAAATAAAGTAATTGTTACTTTCCAACAAAGACATTATTTTCAAAGGTGGGTCATTGTTAAACATTTAACTACTCTATCTACTTTCCCAAACAAATAATTATTATAATTCTTTCATCATAATTATGCCTTTGTATTTTAAAGTCTCCAAGAACTGTCAAAAATATTTCAGAGTATTTGAAATATCTTTTTATTTTTCAGAAACAGTGGCAAGAGGCCATTATGTCTGACGACCGGTTGTCTCTGACTCTGGAAGAGATTGTCCACATCAGGTCTGTGCTGACGAAGGCCGAGCTAGAAGTACTGCCCGTTGAGGGTAGGGTTAAGGAAGACGTTGAAAAGAGAAGAGTGAGTATTTTGTTATGGTTTTTAAAGTAATAAAATGTATGGTATATGGTATGATATGCGCAGGAGTAGCTGGGGAGCAGTGGTGGCCCAGTGCTAACGGCCGCAAATTCCGAGGTGTACGTCATAGGTTCGAACCCAGCCAGGAGCTTTACTTTGTGTAAATTATTTCATCACCACTGCTCTCAAATCGGTGAAGGAAACCGGCATGTCCTAGAACCAAAACTTCGAAGACATGTGACATCTACCAACCCGCACTGTGCCCGTGTTGTGGATTACAGCCCACTCACTCTCACCGAAAGCTGGCCTATGTCCTAGCCGTTGGAACATTATAGACTGTATCCCCCTTATTACAAAACAAGGTTTATCTTCAGACCCAGGTTGACATGGAGCCATTATTGAATTTCGAACTTTATTCCGACTATGGTAAAGTTCCTAAACACAAAACTGTCAACTTAGTACCGAACGAAGTTTTCAGTTTTGTATAAAGAACGGTATTTCAATCACAGTTACGTTCTTATTACAAAAACTGGCTGCATGGTTTAAGCCATGTCAAAATATAAATCTTGTTTTGTAATAAGGCGTATTATGTTTATGCGCGAGTGTCACTTTAATCCTGAAATAGGTACAGTCGCATTCAAACTAAAGTATAAGGTCCGACGCCCATTGGCGGCACGGCATGGGAAGGTATTTTTAAGCAACGAATAAAAATATAACTTAGTAGTATGGAAATAAAGTTAAAATTTCAATGTTAAGCATAAGCATACCGCGGTATTGTTTTTGTACTTACGACGTTAACATTGAAATTTTAACTTTATTTTCATATTATTAAGTTATATTTTTATTCGTCGCCTAAAAATACCTTGCCATGCCGTGCCGCCAATGGGCACCGGGCCTAATGGATTTATAACTTTAGATTTTGAAGTCAGTTGAAGTAGCCGGTTCAATTGTTCTCCCAGGATGCACTAGTTAGATTTTGAAGTCAGTTGAAGTAGCCGGTTCAATTGTTCTCCCAGGATGCACTAGTTAGATTTTGAAGTCAGTTGAAGTAGCCGGTTCAATTGTTCTCCCAGGATGCACTAGTTAGATTTTGAAGTCAGTTGAAGTAGCCGGTTCAATTGTTCTCCCAGGATGCACTAGTTAGATTTTGAAGTCAGTTGAAGTAGCCGGTTCAATTGTTCTCCCAGGATGCACTAGTTAGGTTTTGAAGTCAGTTGAAGTAGCCGGTTCAATTGTTCTCCCAGGATGCACTAGTTAGATTTTGAAGTCAGTTGAAGTAGCCGGTTCAATTGTTCTCCCAGGATGCACTAGTTAGATTTTGAAGTCAGTTGAAGTAGCCGGTTCAATTGTTCTCCCAGGATGCACTAGTTAGGTTTTGAAGTCAGTTGAAGTAGCCGGTTCAATTGTTCTCCCAGGATGCACTAGTTAGATTTTGAAGTCAGTTGAAGTAGCCGGTTCAATTGTTCTCCCAGGATGCACTAGTTAGATTTTGAAGTCAGTTGAAGTAGCCGGTTCAATTGTTCTCCCAGGATGCACTAGTTAGATTTTGAAGTCAGTTGAAGTAGCCGGTTCAATTGTTCTCCCAGGATGCACTAGTTAGATTTTGAAGTCAGTTGAAGTAGCCGGTTCAATTGTTCTCCCAGGATGCACTAGTTAGATTTTGAAGTCAGTTGAAGTAGCCGGTTCAATTGTTCTCCCAGGATGCACTAGTTAGATTATTGTTTTTTTTTTGCCCCAATTAATGTATTTTGTACAATATTAATATTTTCCTTGTTATTTTTCAGGTATGCTTCTTGTGTTTGAAGACCAGATTCGGCATTTTTGGTCCTTGGGGCCAGAAGTGCAAACTTTGTAAAAAGACTGTCTGTCAAAAGTGTTGTTCAAAGGTGAGTTTTACGAATATTTTCATTAGATAAAACATCAAGTAAAGTGAGGAAGTCAGGGATTTCAAAGATTTTGTTAACTGGAATCTGAAATACGAAATTTAACATAAACCGCCTCATTACAAAACAAGGTCTATATTTTGACATCGCAAACCACGGAGCCAAAAAACTGAAAACTTATTTCGGTACTAAGTTGTCAGTTTTGTGTTTAAGAAGTTTACCATAGCCGGAATAAAGTTTGAAATTCAATAATGGCTCCATGTTTTAAACCTGGGTCTGAAGATAAACCTTGTTCTGTATGTACTATAAGGGGGGTGGGGCCTTATTACAAAACAAGGTTTATCTTCAAACCCAACTTTAAACGATGGAAGCATTATTGAATTACGAACTTCATTCCGTCTATGGTAAAGTTCCTAATACAAAGCTGACAACTTAGTACCGAACTAAGTTTTCAGTTTTGTATAAAGAACGGTATTTCAATCACAGTTACGTTCTTATTACAAAAAACTAGCTCTATGGTTTAAGCCATGTCAAAATATAAATCTTGTTTTGTACTCGTACTAAGACGGACAATGTTATTTTGGTAAAGAAACTAGTAATTCAATATTTATTTGCGTAAAACATGGTATAAAATGGTGTTAAATAGGTACAAATTTATATGGCACAAACATGTTTAGCTAAAAACATAGCATACAAAATCACGGACGGCACGGTTGGCGCAGTGGTTAAGCGATTGACTGCTGCGCTGCGTGTCGCGGGTTCGATTCCCGCACGGAGCAAATATTTGTATGACCTACAAGTAGTTATTCCGGGTCTGGCTGTTTGTGTATGTGAGTTTAAATGTTTGTAAATGCACCCACAATACAGGAGAAATTCCTAGTGTGGGGCAACGTCTTAAAAAAAAAAAAAAATTAAGTTAGATGAAGAAGGCATCAACCATCACCATTTTTGAAACGTCATAATTTTTTATCTAAAAACTCAAAGGAGTTTTTAGATAAAAAATGAGGAATGATGAATGTAGTTTTTATAGTTTATAGATACTATAAAAACTAAATTCAAGTAACCATTTATAAAACTTAATTTGTAATAATCTTGTAGGTATTTAACGTTTGTGAAATGCCTTGGTATTTTGTTATAAGTGCGCACACACATTCATTAATTTCATTAAGCTATTTACATACTTGTAAAGTTATTCCATGGAAAATGAAAAACAGCATAGATCTTGCAATGTGTAGATACCTACGTCTCTTCCTTTGTGTATCTATTTTCTTCGTCTTCTCAAAACGAAATTTTGTGACAGATGCGTATCCCGACGGAGCACTTCGCGCACGTGCCGGTGGTGCTGCTGAGCCCGTCGCTGCTGCCCTCCCCGGAGGACGAGGCGCACTCCTCCTTCCCCAGAAGCCTCATGT
Organism: Tiliacea aurago; assembly: GCA_948098905.1. Lineage (NCBI taxonomy): Eukaryota > Metazoa > Arthropoda > Insecta > Lepidoptera > Noctuidae > Tiliacea > Tiliacea aurago. Next base: position 24,276,339 of record OX402581.1, on the reverse strand, counting down.
CCAGGCTCGTGTCTCCTGAGTACTCGGTAAGTTACATTATATTATATTTAAGACGCCAACAACAGGTAAACCGCAGTCACTGTCAGATTGGATACAAAAGAAAGAGATGCACGACACAACGTATGGCGTAAAAATGCAAATAAAACCGTATAAAATTAGATATTAACTAGGTAATTAATACAAATTAATTAATTAATTAATCCATCACCGGATGCAGTATGAGATTTGCAAGTTTATGGTATACTTTTAATTATAATAACTGTTAACGAAGGGATAAACTGCTTTTAAAAATTAGTTAAGAGTTGTCTTTGAAGATTTTTTTGATGTAGGTATTAAATTATGTTTAATTATGTTTTGAGTTCCATCACCGTATACACAAAAGAGTTGAAAATATCATACTGTTTTTGTTTTGGAAAAATTATTTACGGTTTAAGAGATAAACTGCTTTAAAAAACCACATTTTTGAACATCTCAACCCACACAAATTACCTCAAGTTTATACGAAATAGGTGTCAGAATGCGTGATTAATATTAATATCGGTCAACAGAACCTTATCATACGAGTATATCTACACATTCTAATGGCTTGAATACCACGATTAAAACCCCCGTTGGGACTTTTGCTTCTAATAGTTATAACCACTGATAGGAAATATTCACGGGAGTGGATATTACACCTAAGTACACACAATAGGTTTTTATTATAGTCTCGTGTCCTACACGATACAGAAAACCCTATCTACATCTGCTGAAAAATCCGCAGGAATTAGGCCTGCTCAAGCATGACCCTTTAGAACCCTGGATTAGTATGCCACTGATAACAGTGGCATACTAACGGCCGAACCCAATAACTTATTTTCAGTTAAAGACAGATCGCTATTGATGATAGACAGTATAATTATATCTATGCTCGGATGGCGTCTCACAATCATTGATAAAGGCTATCTATCTAACGAAAACAATAAGTAGGTTTCTCTACTTCACCCTCCCGTGCGTTCCATTACAACCAACATATTACAACTTCTTTGTTTCTTACTTCTAAATAAGTTACTGGATTAAGATATAATTCTGTAGAGCCATATTTGTTATGGCCGCGAATCAAAATACAACCTGTTACTGACCTACAAATTGCAAAAAACGTAATAAAAATTGAATTTCGCGGGCTACCTTAGCGCATTAATGTTATTTTTTTTTTTACTTAAATTCATGTTGGAATGGTGCTTGCACGGGGAGTGTCAGTAAGGGGCGGGTTGAATTTCTGTTATGTTTTGCTTAGGGCGCACCGTTTTCGAGATATTTGAATTTCAATTTTTTTTTATTACTTTCAATAAAAAAAAACATCTATGATCATTATTGCAAGTACTAAAGAGTTCATTTTAGCTTGGCTACTTACGTTTATCCCTGCAATTCGGGGAATAGCCAAATCTGCCATCTGTAGTACTGTCCTGTCAAACAAATCGTATATTGGGACGCATACTTGGGCATTTTCATACAAAGAGATATCTGTTGTAGGCAATACACCCTCCCATCAGTAGATAGCGTGGTGATTGGGACGTTAAAACCATCGATAGATATATTTTTATATCTCCAGTAGGCCGAAACTGGTGATATATAGGTTATTGGGTTTGGCCGTAAGAGTACCTATTCCAGTAATGTCATGTAGCTAGTTCTAAAATTCTTCTTACTTTTCTGCCACTGACTGGTTCAAAAAGAGAGTTCCCAAAGTATTTATTTATTTATAGGGGAACCAACAGCTATAAAATTTATAGATAACAATGTAAGTAGTGAATGTGAGTGTGTGATTTGAGTGTAGTGGTGTGTGTGTTAAGTAGTAAGAGTGATTCTTCAAATTATAGACAAAAAGGTTACTTTTTAAAATGGTTATTTTCTCAAACGTAGTTTTATCTACTACCTAATAAAGCTTCTACTACCTTATTTATCTACTACCTTAAAGATATATTATTATACTCAAACGGCTAAACGAAGTAATAGCAGCTGCTCTGGTCGATCAATCAGGTTAAGCTACGCTTGCCGCGGTTGGTGGTGATGGGTGATCATCTTAAAATACCAAGACCCCTCCGTGCCTCAGAAAGCACGTTAAGCCGTTGGTCCCGTGTACGGTGTACGTACATGGTTTTAAAATATGTATTTTGATGCAATAAGTTAATTATTAGGCTCGCGTAATTGCACTTTGATCGCGACCTACATTTGGGAGCGCATCGACATACGGCGGAGCCTAGATGATGCATTTTTGTTTAAATTAGTGTTCAATTAGACGTGGTTTGAGTCCGACCACTTGCATTTTTATTTAAATTCATACCCGTTGAGCATTCATTGACATACATTGACATATTTTAATGTTTGGTTAACACACCGAACATCCCGCCTGTTATTTGTTACGAGTGGTCACTAGCCCGAAAGTCTGACAACCAATCTTACCAAGGGGTATTGTGTTGTGGAGGTCAGATAGGCAGTCGCTCCATGTAAAATACCTACTGGTTTTCAGCTGCATACGGTTATACTGGGAGCCAATCCTAATATAGTTGGGCAAACGCTAGGCAGATGACCCATCACTTCAATTCAAACATTATTTTGTCATAGGTATGTTATTTATGATATATGTTGTTTTTTTTTTTTTTATAGTTAATCAAAATGGTACAACACCAATTACATTAAATAACATAGAAGCACAAAAAATATTAATATTAACATATTTTGTATAAATGTTATACAGATTCAATTTAATTTAATTTAATTTTGCAATATTAAAACTAACATGGAACAGTAGACTCCCTTGCATACTTTCTCTCACAGAACACCAGACATATACGCATAATTTTTCTCCATTCATCCGCAAACACATCACATTCAGGGTTGGCAGCCAGAAGGGCGTTGAGCATCTTCAAAGTACGACACACTGGGGATTCAGCTCTGGCGATAGTTTTGGATGAAGGCTGCGCAAACAGATTGTGCCGGCGGCTCGGACGGTGTCCGATGTATTTGTCGGGCACAAATAGTCGGCAGAAGTAATGATATATACATATATGTCATGTTTGGATGGATAGCACCTACTAAGGTACCTATGATTACATAGGTAATCATACCTTAGTAGGTGCTATCCATCCATATCTACCTACGGATAGCTGTAGCTAGAGAGCTACAGCTACTTTGATTGATAATCCTACAAACTATGACCAAACTCCGGAAGTACAAAACCTATCAATACTCATACACTGCGATTACATTTTCCATAACACGATCAGCGATGAGTGATAGATAACGCCGCACGGTTCACCGCAGATTGTACCGACACGGCCGTCAAAAGACGATCATTGTCAATCATCTAGTTTATGACGTCATTTAACGTTTTCCGTTATATACCGCAAATACATCGTGCTAACTTGGTTCCGTTGTCTCCCTACCTACGTACTTACTTTAGGTAAGTTAATGTAAGCTTACAATTAATGTATGAGATGTTAAAATATCCTGCAGAGTTAGCATGACGCTTGCTTGTCTAGGTACCGAAAATGTTCTATTTTCTACACGGAAATGTAATTTTTGGCTACTTTTACGTCGACAAAATGCTTCTCTACGGATTTCGTGCTAAGCTTGCTGCAGGCTTAGCATGGCGTTTTCGATCTCTACTCTACTGTAGAATAGACATCGCTTGTCTACACTTCTCGTTATCTCTTCTTCGCTAGCACGAGGTCACACCTAGACTCGGGTTTCTTCGTAGACAGTGACTTGTCCATAGCAACGGGGTATTCGCTAGTGGTGTGTATTACTACCCAATTTTACAGTATTTTTGAGTTTCGTTCTCAAACAAATAAATTAAGCAAAGTGTTTTTAATTAATGTTTATTCAATAACAAAACGTAAACGGTCTATTTAAAATTATACATTTTGATTTGTGTCATAAAAGTTAAAGCTACCAAGTTTTAAAAATCATTTGTTTTTATTGCGTATAATTTACAGCCATTATTTGAATAGAGCGCCATAACTATACTATTTTAATTGCGTCACGCAAAAAATAGGTAAGTATCCATTAAGGCTACCGCAGACTGGCGGGTCACGCCGTCACGTCGCGCCTGTCTACGGGAGCCTTTATGTTTTAACTAGGTACTTACATTGTTATTTATTGTTGTTTATCGATATTTTATGTAAGTAATTATTAGTATAAGCTCCATATAAAACTGAGTCTATGAGATGTAGTCAGTGAGATAAATGTTCAATGAATTTTGACTCTTCAGATTTTTATATTCCCTGTGAATGTATTTAGTAGATCAAAGTTGAGGGACAACATAGTGTAAAAATTGTAGGATCTTTTGTTTTTCTTATTTTATTGTTGATAGGTACCTACCGAAAATGTATTATTTACAGAAGTTTTGGGCGACTGGTCTTGGCCGAGTTCCCTATCTCCTTGCTTATTCTATAATTCTACAGGAACTCACTTCCCGTGTGTGTGTGTGTAGATCAAAGGCTAAACAAGCAAAGGAAGCTGTCTTCCCATCTTCGCTGAAGTTTTTCTAAAAACTTAAATAATACCGGTGATTTGAACCCAACAATGTTAAAGCAACAAAGCACCGCCTAAAATTACTCGAAAAAACAACTACCAAATCCTTGTCTAGGTCCTTCTATAAGTAGACTATATCGGAAGAATGTTTTCTATCCCAAACTGTCAAAATCGGAGAAAGATTGTACGTCGTGCTCGACGTTGTAGACAGTTGCCTAGGGTAGAGAAGACAAGTCTCTTCACATTTGATTTTGTAATCGCCGTGCTACAGACAGTAGAAAACTTTCTGTTGTCTACACTGAAACGTCATTTTTGTCTATTCTTCCGTCGACAAAACGCGTAGAGAGGGTTCTCGTGCTAAGCCTGCTGGAGTATCTGATGGTATAGTTTTTATTGTTGTTATCTTTTTAGACTAGTTGGCTCTTGGTCTTTTTCGACTACATTTTTTAATATATATAAAAATGGCTTTATGTTTAGTTTTAACAAACGGACAGCTCTGGAAATGGTTTGTTTAAGGGTTAATCGTTTTTAGGGTTCCGTACCAAGATGGTAAAAAGGAACCCTTATGGTGAGACTAAGTCCGTCTGTCTGACTGTCTGTCACACGTGGATATCTCAAGAACTACTAATGCTATCAACTTGAAATTTAGAATAGTTTTAGACGACGTTTGGCTAATTATTTTGCAAACAAGAAACAAATTTAAAAAATATATCTATAGATATATGCATAGTTTTTCAGAAATCATCAACATCATATTATATATACGTACGGAACCCTCGGTGAGCGAGTCCGACTCGCTCTAGACCGGTTTTTTTTAAACACAATTAATGTTCTTCCTACCGTCCTCTTTCGTCTTCCAGTTTCACCAGCCTATGAACATTACCCAATACTTAAACTAACAAATGACCGATCAACCCTGTCCACAGAGCATGGTCGAGAACAGCGTGGGCAGTGCGCCCAGCAGCCCCGCAGCCACGCGGCGCGGTGCGAGCGGGCCCGCGGCCGGCGCGGCCGCCGCGGCGCACAGCGCGCCCGGCTCGCGCGGCGGCTCGGCGCTGGGCTTCTCCGACCAGCTGTCCGTGCCGCCGCACACCATGTCGCGCAGTGTGGACGGCCCGCAGGCCATGTCGCTTGTTAATACGCCGCCTTCGACCTTAGATCGCAGGTATGTACCTACCTATCTTTAATTTCTGTAGGTCTCCTTAGGTACTGAGCCAGTGGTGCAGTCCCCAAAGGGTGCCTTGCACAACCTGCTATACTGGCTAAAAGGTCGTGTGAGCTGTGGTTACCTGTAATTGAGTGTGAATTACAGGATAATGTATACTTATTAGACAAGTTTTTATTATTGTAAAAGATAATTGTAATGTATCTTGTTGATAATCCTTAAATATATAAACAGAACCCTAAAGCAGCTAAAGCCTTTTCCACTCATCACCCAACCTTCTTCACTCATAAAGCCATAACCCAACTTTTTCTACTTAAGAGGCCGGAGATGGATGCGTAGTTCATACAAACGTAATACCAAAATAATTTGTAAATAAAACATATTCTTAAGGTAGTGTGTCTTTATTCCTATTGGAATACAGAATATCTAGGTTCCCAAATATATATTTGGAATGGACACTGATTTAAACAAGAGTTATGAGAAAAATAAATTTTCTATAGAAATTTTAAATTCCTCATATCTCGTCTTTATATCATTGTCCTTTCAATCTTCAACCCCATTTCATACTCCAACCTTTCCAATCAACTGCAAACTATTCTACTTCATCATCAGCATCAGCAGTTCACTGCTGGACATAGGCATCTCCAACCGCAAGTCATTTTAATTCGATCCTCGGCTGGTCTCAGCCAGCTACTAACGGCCAGCATGCGAATTTCGGTTTCAGACTCAGATATATGCTAGTGACCTTGAGCTTAGGCTTGAGGTTAGCTTGCGTGGTCTACCCCAAGTGTAAGTTTGCAAGAGAGTAACCGTAACTACGTCGTTTGCGTTAAAATTTGACCGATAGATCATAGTCCAAGTCGGGCAAAGCGTTATTGGGGTTTTCTATTACTTATGAACTTCTCAGTAGCAGCCTGGAGTCGAGGCTTGTGCCCGGTTGATGGCAATAGGCTCGCCCCCTATTACATGGTAATTAAACATAACTGGCGAAATGTGGGTGTACTATAGGTATCTACACCTCTGCATAACCCTTATATTTCAATTTTTCTTTATGTATTATGTACCGGTACAGCCACCTATTAATTGCTTGCTGCACCGTACGACGTCATTACGTCAGCGCCGGCTGTCGCTGAAAACCAGCGCTGGGGCTCTGTCTTGCATAGGATCGCAGTATAATGCTGAGCGATAGCCGTTTTGCGTGGATGTGACGCATGTTTCCCGCAACCTTTTATTATTTTTGTGTTGATGTTCTTTTTTGCGTCATGTTTACCGCAAATGAACGTACTTATTTTCTTTCTTCTTTTTCTTTCCTTCGAGATATGTTTATGTGTTATTCACAAATTATTTTCTCCATTCCAGAGCGAGGTACGGTCGCAGCACGACGGGCGTCACAGCGGCGGAGCGTCTCCGCGGCGTGCAGATGGCGGTCTGTCACGACTGTAAGGCGATGGTCCTACAGATCATCAAGTCTTCCCGCGCCTCCCGCTCCGCCTCCCGCGACCGCGCGCTGCGGCACCTCACCCTAGACCTGGCCCCGGTGTACACGGCCGACTGTTAGTGCACACGACATGCAGGCAAACGGTAGCTGTGAGTGCTACCCTATTGCGATGGCCGGTCATGAGTGCATTTACCTTAAAAGCCAGCTACGAGTGCTGCTACCCCAGAGTGCGTGCTTTCATCAGAGGTATTGGTGTATTTAACAAAAAGTGAATCAAATTAGTCTTGCACTCACTGGTTGAAAATAATCGATTTTACAGAATTTTTACAATAGTGATCGGTTCAAAGTGAATCTAAAAACTTACAAATAGTGCACTCATAAGACAATTCTGGCTGAATGTTAGTCACATCACAGTGTAACCGTGTTATTGGTGCATTCACCAAAGGATGGCTGTTTAGCGCGTTCACCATACAGTTTCGGCTGTTTTCCGATGGTCAGTCGGTGATCACCCAGTGGAGATACCAAAGTTGAGCTGAACGTATTTCTGCTGCGACGCAACATAGAACAAATTGGAAGGACCGTCAAATACCTTCGCCTTATATAAAGCTTACAAACTAATTGTATAGTATGTTATTTTTCCCTTATTTACTATGTTATTTTATTTGTTCATTACCTCACTAACATTGGAATCAATTATTATGATATGTTATATTTTTAATAGAAGTATTATTATGAATCTGTCAATACCGGTTGGTCAAATTTTTTTGTTAGCCCTACTAACCCAATAATCTCTTTATTTTATTTTCATTTTTTTATTATTTAATAGAGCAGGTTTTCTATGAATTCCCAGTTCATTTACCCATATTATGTATTTTGAAAATTAATTATCCTATTCTGTACTTCATCCTAGATCATATGAAATATTAACATTAGTTTCCATCATGTAAATACTCAATGACATTAAAAAATAAATATTATCTAATAAAATATCAATAATAATATTTATCAGGGATTGGTCTTTATTGACATTCCAAATAAATTTATCGAATTTGACATATATTTATTGAAATCGTCACTAAAGGTTCAAAAATCGAGCTTCCAAGGTTGTGTAGTGTCTATGTTGATTCGCGTGAGGACCATACATTTTGTTTACACAAAATGAACTTTGACAATACTCTATGACCTTTGACAGACATTACTACCACTATTTTTCTTTATCGCACAAAATCATAATTATTAAAGTCATTAAATTATTAAAAATATTTATCCTACATTTTCAGAGATACTCATAGTACTTATACTGAATAAAAAAAATAATGTTATATTCCAGAAGTTTACTAAATAAATATTTTGTGACTTAATAATAGATATATTTTTCTCCAAATGATAGAATGTTTTACCTAATATGTCTACAATTTCGATGTGAAATTAAAAGTAATTGTGTGTTCAAAAATATTAAAATACACTATGAATGTTGTTGTCTAATACGAAATTATATTGTATAAATGTTATGATATGAAAATCTCGTAGAATCTGTGTTATCAACCAAACAGTTTTGAAGCATGAGATCGTTTGTAACGTCAAATTGTAGAAAAAGTTCTTTATTCTTATCTTTAACTGTTTTATATATTTTTTTGTAAAGCAGAAACGTGTAAACTTCCTGTAAAATGTCAAAATCCTGTTCTTGCGCAAAATTTTCTACAGATTGACGTCAAGATATCGCACTCCTGTAGCCCCTGACTCAATTTCCAAGAATAAAGTCGGATTCACACGAATGATTGATTATGAAGTACCTACTCATTTGACATTTATGTCTACAGTAAACTGTTTACAATTTATTTAGATATTTTCTTAAACTATGTGAATTGGATAATTTTATAGACACTGATGTAAAATCTGTAAGGAGATCCGACATGAAATTGATTGCTTTAAAATATTTATTATTTGTGACATTCAGAGCAATTGTGTTTTCAATAAGTTAAGTTTCCTGTGCCATACGAATCGAGATGAATAATTTTATCAGTGACGAATAATTGCATGTGCGTTAAATCGCAAGCATGTCACGACAATGTATGAAAACGTGCCTACCTATGAGTACAGATCAACCATGTTTCGTTTTATGTTACTATTTTTTCACTTAAGTTTTTGGGTCATTACACAAAAAACACAAAACAACAAAAAAAACTTAAATATTTGATTTTCTTTAGAACCGGTTGCGTGCTTTTGATAAAACTGTTTTTTTTAAGAAGGATTTATATAATATTTTTTTTTTTTTATAAAGAAGTTATTTTCCCAGTTCTTCAGTAATTCGTGATATAAAAATTACGTTTGACAGTTCAGTCGACAGTATGCAACCAGCTTATTAAGTCTGATTGTTTGTATGAAATGTATGATTGTGTCAACGTTGGTTATTTCATTCATATTCATACAAGTCAAGATCTCTAATGCGGCAGTAGTAAACTAGTAATGCAATTAAAACGGTTTTTAAACCATTTTTAGTTTCTAAATCTCACCTATTTGTGAAGATGAGAACTGCTTTTTTATGGATCTAAAGCACTGTAATAATTCTATAAAGCGACTGCCTGCAATAAAATCGTGTGAACTAAGCCTTAGTGGTCGTCCATTAAACACGTGTTTAGTTTTAGCAACTTTTTAACCCCCCTCCTGGTATTATGTGGTGAGGTTTTAGACTAACCCCCGCCCCCCTACCAAAAATCCCGTGTATTTTAATATGTACAAAATATGTTTAAAAAAATCAGAATATTTTCTAATTTATACCTGTATTAAAAGTCGACGAGTCAAGTTAAAAATCGCGCGTTCAACGATAAAATTAATACACGTGATAGCTCACTACATCCCCCTTGTGATTTCGTGATTTTTTCTAAACCCCATCCCCCACTTTCAAGCCTCACGTGATTAATTGACGATCCGTTTATACGGCTGATGGAGTGTAGTTTCTACTGCCGAAGTTACAGTCTTGGCTTTAAGTTTATTTAGAATTAACTAAATTATTTCGCGAATTATACCCACTATCTACTTAGTACCTACTCCTTTGTAAATATAGACATCTAGAGTAAAACTACAGTAGCGGTTCAAAAAAAAACGGTAGAACTATTTGCAATGTAATTAATCATCGTAATTATTAAAAACTGGGTTTTTCCCTTAACTCTTACATTCCCTCCGTTAATTTAGTTATTTTTAAGTTAAAAATATTAACAACTGATACAATGTTTTTTTATTGCTGTAGGTAATTTACTAAAAAATGGCCTAAAATTATTGTTTGACATTTTTGGCACTATAATGATTTTTCATTGCGTCAGTAGATTTTTGTTTACAATAATACTAATCTACTTTTCAAAATTTATTTAAAAAATTAATAATTTAAATTATATCTTGTACATTAAAAGCCCAGTTAATATAACTTGTAAATGTGTAATTTAGTAGTCGGTTAGATGTTACTTAGATTGTAACTGTTTAAAGAACCTAAGTACTTATGTAAGTGGAAATAATCGATGATGAAAACAAAACCATACCTACTTAAATAAACATGAATACAAATCGTTGAAAACGTGATTTTATTTGAACAATTCTAAGTACCTACCTGGATTTCAAAGTCCTTAATAACCCAAAACGATTACGACTTTATTTCTCGAACGAAAAGTATCGCAAATCAAAGAGATAGATACGTACGTAGAGAGGCTATCTATGCGATGAAATATCATAGAATAACTGTGACGCCATTTCTCAGTGACACCATCTAATTTTGTTGACCTTACGCAATTTGGTTTGGAGCCGCTGGGAACAATTTTCAAATTTTTTTAACTCTTGGGAATCAATGTATGGAGAGAAATTGTTTGGAGAACAATAGATTTGTAGCTCCTGGGACTAAGCCCATATAAATAAGCCGAAGTTAGGTCCAGTCGTTTCACCATAACGAGATTTGCATTATATATAATGTGTAATGGTAATGCGGAAATGCCCATACCTATCTTCTTAGAAAATATTTTTATTTTGTGCCACAGGAATGCGACTTGACCAGTGTGACCATCTTAAAATTAACGATACTGCCTTAGTTTGGTTTGAAACCTGCCAAATCCTGCCAGACTCGAGAGAAAATTGCCAAGTTTGTTTAGCGTTGTAAACAGTAGGTAGGTAGTAAAAAAAAACACTTCGTTATACCTACATACAATGATATTAATTTAAACAGATATGTTATACACTCACAAAATAACCGAAGGGTGTGCCGCGCAGCAGCGGCAGCACACCCCCACTTTTCATTTATTTTACATTTCATTACAAGTAAAATACGTCTGAGTCTCCACGATTGCGCGCTCACAAAATATCTGTTTAATATAATATCATTGCCTACATATCATATTTTTATTATTAATTAGGTCAAATGTAAATTAAACATTGCAATTAGCCTTATAGTCTTGATTTTCTAACGTCCACTGCTGGACATAGGCCTCCCCCAACAGGGGGGGGGGGGGGTGCCATAATCGCCACGCATGGCAGGGGAATGCTGCTGCCTATTCTCTAGTAAGTACCTCAGTCGCCTTTTACGACATCCCCGGGAAGAAATAGGATGGTGCTATTCTTTATGTCCGGCACCACACGGAACCTGTCCACGGAATATGTCTTTATACATGGTTTTATTCATACGATTTAACATAGCAATCCCTTTGCGAAATTAGCAATATTTATATATTTTTTTATAGGTAAGTATATTTCGCATTTTTCCAATAGCACCCCAACAATGATTTACACTCTCGTAGAGCAGGATTCGAACTAGGTAGGTACTACTGCTACCACCAGATTCTAACAAATCACTTAGGTAGGACTTACTTTTTTGTCAAGTTTTAATTGTCGGTACTCATTATCAATTTCCTGAATTTGTTTCTCATCGGCAAGATTAGATTTTTTATCTATAGTAAGTATTTGATATAGTAGTATCTACATTCTTTATACACAACGTGTTGAGGACACAAGAACTGTAACTCTTTGAACAGTGTATTTAATGGCAAGCGTGTTTTTAATTGACTTGAAAGTTCAATAAAAAATGATTGCATATTTTCGAGAATTTTTTGTAAGTATTACATTATTTAAAGTGATGTCTTCTGTTATGCGAGTAATTTCCCTGCTGACATTAACACCTAGGCACATCCCTTTACGAGGTAAAAAGTTAACGGTAGATCTAGGATCTAAACTAAATCCGTCTTATTACAAAACAAGATTTATATTTTGACATGGCTTAAACCATGGAGCCAGTTTTTGTAATAAGAACGTAACTGTGATTGAAATACCGTTCTTTATACAAAACTGAAAACTTAGTTCGGTACTAAGTTGTCAGTTTTGTATTAGGAACTTTACTATAGACGGAATAAAGTTCGAAATTCAGTAATGGCTCCATGGCTTAGACCTGGGTCTGAAGATAAACCTTGTTTTGTAATAAGACGGAGTGGGTCCGTGTTCATAATGTAATTTATTTTTCATGTAGGAACATATTAAAGACATGAACATTTCAGAGACATCCTTAAAAACCATGTGTGCATTTGCGTAGTCTCTTTGAAATATACCTAACATTTAATTTGTTATAACTATTGGCAAAAGATAAACTAGTTTTGGAACACATTACATTTTTCATATAAAAATTGGGAGGAAATGTTTTTGTCAAGCAAATAATGGTCTTCAAAATAAATTTTAAGTGGATCCCACTGCTCAGAAATCCTATTAACGCACGCGTGTGACAACCAACGTACCTATGTCGTAGTGCTGTAATATGTTACACTTACAAATTCTTGAAACTCTGATACTTAATTCCTCTTACTACAACAGTCTTTACTAGCGTGACAGCGCTGTCAGTTAGACAGCGCTGTAGAATGGCAGACACACTTGATAAAAAGCAATGTGGATGGACATCCCTAATTTTAGCAACAATTCCACCATGCTCACCAAACATGACATTCGTGGTAGACATCAGCACCAAAACCAATGGCATCTATAATATTTAGATTTACATTATCTAATGCCTTGACAGAGCGTCAAACAAGTTTTGAGCGGATTCTCCTTTTAAATCAACCATGGTCAAAAATTTAGTTTTCAATGCTGATGGTTTTACAGAGTAGTAGGTAGGTACTTGGTTTCGATGAAAAGCATTTTATTTGACGAAACATCTGTACTTTCTTCTAAGTATTAATATGGGTTAAAAGATTCGGCCATGATCTCAAATCTGCGTGCATTTCCTGCCGCTGCATGAAACACTATTGATTTGTAAAGGACATTTTATGTTATTGCAGCTGCTTTTGTTCTTTTACATGAGAAGGATTTTGTCATCTCTGGGTTTCTAAAATTTTAATTGCAAAGTTTATAGAATTATAATCATAAAAACCATCAATACAACTCTCTAAGTTCACATTACCCTATTGAATGACTATTTCATGAAATCATGATATTTGAGGCCAATTCTTACTTAAGACGGAGGACCAGTGACCTTGAGTGGTTAGCTTGCGTGTTCTGTACTGAGGTCACGCAACGCGTCGTAGATACGTTCAGCCAGTAATAGGACTCGCCCATCAAGGAGCGCTATCCCCAATTCGACGCATTATTAATTTATTATACACAAACCAAAAGGTATTTTAATAAAACGCGTATACTAAAAGATCAATAATTAAATTATCTTTAAATTGGTGAAGATTTCAGAAAAAATACGCTTGGTAGATTTTGCGCCATTCTCAGTTTTTTATCCGCGTTAGACATAACTTTACAAATTAATTTCACTATGTAATATAAACATAATCTAAAATATTCACATATTAAGTTATTGGGAAAATGCTTTTATAAGTACTCACATACCTATACTTTTTTCAAATAATTAACACTACCTACTCGTTTAGAACGTGATCTTCAGTATAAAATCATTGAAACTCGGTTATCGTCGCCTTAAGGAGTTGTATTGCTGATTCTAATGATTATAATTCTGTAAAGCCATACTTGTTACGGGAAAAATCAACAGAGGCACTCCTGCAAATCGCAAAAAACGTAAGATTTTTTTTAAGTAGGTGCTTGTTTCAATTTTTTTTTAATTTAGGTACCTACCTTAGCGCATCCCCCTTTGCGTTCGAGAAATTAAAGTAGCCGTAAGGCGGCCGTGATATCGGTGCATTTGCTGCGGACCAGAAGAGAGGTTGTAGCTGCTATCCCTTTTCGCCATCCCTTACGGCTGCGGGAACGAAAAGAAACGCAAGTTACATTGGCATTTGAACTTTATCATGAGATATTAGTTCCAAAATTTAATATCTACTTATATTAGATTAGCTGACCCGAACGACGTTGTGCTGTCCAAATTTCAATAAATTTGACAAAACACCCATAGGAAAAAGACGTTCAGTTGTTCCCGAATAAAAAAAAAAAGTATTTCTTTTCGTAAGAAAATAATTCGTAGGTACTATTACGAACAATTTAGAACAAAAACCGGCCATGTGCGTGCCGGACCACGCACAATGAAGGGTTCCGTAGTTGGGATGAATTTTATCCCAAGAACAAACGAACGAACATTGTAGGTACTTAGTTGAAAAACATGATCGCCCATAAATTCCATCTACAAATGTAGGTAAGTTTGTACGCATATTAACAGATTTAATTAACATGTTATTTGAATACCATAGACTTTTTATAGGTTTTCCTGTAACCTGCAATGTAAACTATATTGTATAATCCTATTTTCTGCCTATTTTGAAAATTTTCGGATCTGTAGTATCGGAGATATGGGGGGAATGGCTAATTTTAATGTATTTTCTTTAATACCTTTAAAACTAATTATTTAAAAATTATAAAAAAATGTACCCGAGACCTTCAAGTACATTTTTTTTAATTACCCCACCGTAAGCCCTTTTATTTGATAGGCATGTCACACGGTACAGTGTGCAAACTTTTTAGTGACCCCCATAATCAAATTCATTTATTTACGTAACACGTCCGTTATGTCACAGAAATTGATATGTGTAGGTAACTACCAAATTTCAACTTAATCGGTCCATTCAATTCGGAGCTTTTCTGGGACAGACGGACACACGAGTAATCTTATAAGGGTTCAGTTTTTTTCCTTTTTTAGTCAAATTGTTCCAGGTATCAGGTTTAAGGTTTAAAAAAAAAACAAATAAAAACACCGATATAACTGCAATCACATTTATTGATTGATTAGATGACGCCTATTGATTCTGAATCTTTATACTTATATAAATTAATTGTCTAATAAATAACGTCGTTTAGCCTACAACTAGCAGACCTTCGTCAACAAAGTTATGGGGGGGAACTTCCAGGTTAAGTGGGGCAGGGCCCTTGCGGATGCGGCCGGATGCGTCGTAGTGGGAGCCATGGCAGGGGCAGTAGTAGCCCCCGAAGTCCCCAGCGTTGGCGACGGGCACGCAGCCCAGGTGCGTGCACACCCCGATGACGACCAGCCACTTGGGGTTCTGCGTGCGTTGGTTGTCGTGCTGCGGGTCGCGCAGACTGTCCACGGCAACCCCCTGCTCGACTGAAATCTCGTTTTCGGTTCTGTGAATTTGTAAGAAAAAATATTACCAACTGTATGTCCAGGTGTATGAACGTAAATGAAGCAAAAGGAATTTGTAAGGATCATAGCAAGTGGCGTTCTGTACTTTCTGCCGACACTCATGGGAAAACGGCGTAAGCTTATACAACATGTCCCAGAATTAACGCACAACCTGTTAAGGGGTCATTGTACTCATCATTATGAACAAATTTTACTATGGGACCAAACCTGAAAAAAAAAATCAGCTGTTCCCTACATTTTGACGAGTTAATCGAACATAAATATAAGGAACAGCTGATTTTTTTTTCGTGATTTCAGGTTTGTCCCATAGTAAAAGTTGTTCATAATGATTAGTACAATGACCCCTTAAGAGGTTGTGCGTTAATTCTGGGACATGTTGTCTATGTATGTCTGTTTGTTTGTTTGTAGAATAGAATAATCATGTACCATGAACAACTACGCTGTTCACCTGTGATCAATAAATAAAAGTAGTATATCACCATAATCGGGAGGATATTCTAGTTAGGTTAGGTATGATTGAAGAGCAAAATTGTTGTTTTCTCTATAAAGATTTCTATTGTAACGTCGTATTGTTCATTATTATATTAATCTGAATGGAGCCCACACGTGTTTGCACTATAAAACTGTATATTAATAGTCAAAACAAACAATATAGTATTGCAACAGAATGTAATTTTTTAAATAGCTATTGTTATTAATATCCCATGGCGTGAAAAATGCTGTGAACGTCACTCATGCATGACATTGATCACACCTAAAGTAACCGTCATGAGAAGCTATAAATACATAAAATTGCAAATTATACAACTATCAACTTTAAACTCAAGATATCTAAGTTGATTTATGAATGAAGAAATTATCGCTAAACGTCATAAAATAATTTTAGTTGCAATGGAAACTGAACCATACGCAATTTCAGTTAAAGTTTTAAATCCCAAAGTATGAAATTTATTTCGTCTCATGGCGTTGACTTTATTTATTAAATGCGTCGTTAGTTATTAGTAGGTAACAGAAGCTACTTTGTGATGAATTGGCAAGAAAGTGAATAAATTCCTACGTACCTACAAAGTACATACCATCTTCATCAATTTAAGTGGTACAGGTTTATAGGTTACTACAATTAGTTTGCACATATAGAGGAATTTCATCAATAATCTGGCCTCAAGAGAAGCAATTAATATTTATTTAGAAAAAAAACAATTTAAAAATTAAAATAAGCCGTGGCAGCTAAGACATGACCAGTCCCTACTGACGGCCCCCGTTCACGAACATGACGATCAGCGAGACATCTGAGTGAGCATGACATACTCTCAGCTGCCAGGGCTCATTCAAGTCAATGACAGACGTACCCAGTAAATGGTATCTTTATAGTAGGTACATAGTGCTCACGCTTTCACACATAGCTGCACCCTTCAGTATCTACCTATCGTAGCGTCCTTGTGTTGTGCAAGTACAGATAAAGTCAAGGAAATGAATTGTTTATCAAACTGACTACCAACATAAATTTTATTGTGCATGTATCCAAATCACAACTGTCATTATTTTTCGAAAATGTAAGTCATTACTATACCCCTACAAATTGACGTTGTGTCAATTTGATAAACAATTAATTTCCCTGACTATACGAACCTATGGTATAGGTTGCTGACTGCTGGACAGATAGATCCCTTTCACAACATTACCATCAACTTCCTGCCCTTAATCAATTTATTTAAGATCACAAAAAATTTAAATGAATAAAAAACATAACATCCTACTTTTTGGAAGTCGGTTAAAAAAGAAACTAATCAAACTGACCTGTGACGGATGAACAGTGGCTTACCACGCCACTTGAAAGTAACAGACTTTCCTTCAGGGATGTCTGATAGCTTGATCTCAATCTTGGCCAGAGCCAAGACGTCGGCAGCGGCGGCCATTGATGACACGAAGTGCGTCACCAGGGACTTGGCAGCGTAGGCGCCCGCGACACCACCGGCTGGAAATTGTATGGTTAAAGATGTTAGAAAACGACACAATAAAACTCATGAAAATGGCTGTTCAGCATTAGCCAGGCAGAACCATCTCCCAGCTTTGTTTGATAAGAAATGGGGATCAATGGTTTAAACTGTGTATGAATGCATTATTTGTTTACCCCAATGAGTGTGTGTACCTGATCAACGAAGGCGACCAAATGCTAAACCAATACTAAAGATCAATAAATAACTAAAGGATTACATTATTCTATTATTTTATAAGTACTGCATAAACGAATAAATTTGGTAAACTCTGCCAAACACACGGACACAGAATTGTTGAAAATTACATTATAAAACCTAATACTGTTTATCCATATTCATTCAAATGATCTATAATAGCACCTAGCCTAGCTATAATAGTAAGTACCTATTTTTTTTTTTATTGTTATTGTTTATCCACCCAACTTTATTAATCTGGGATTTTGGCAGTCTGCCTCAACTGAGAATAATAACTCACATGCCAGCAGTATGAGCAGGTAACTGAAAATTTGTTTGGGTTGAGTCAATTCCTATTTTATTGAATAAACAAACACGTGCGATATGACAAACACACAATAAAGTATATTTATGTATAGGTCTTTCTATCTATCTGAGGAAAACTGACTTAGAAAACATTAGTCATCTCAATGCACCTATTCAATGTTGGCAAACTTCTTTTTCTCAAATATCCTAGGATAACTAAGGGCAACAAGGTCTACTGTAACAAATAATAAAAAATTGAGCCGTCACAGGACGACTGGCAGATGTGAAACATCGCACTACAGACACATTTTCAGTTCAGATATTCATCTATATGGAAAGCACGTTAAGGGGCCGGCGTTGCATGCGTAGTTCATACAAACATAATACCAAAATAATTTGTAAATCAAACATATTCTTAGGGTAGTGTCTATTTATTTCAATTGGATTACAGAATATCTATGTTCCCAAATATATATATATTTTGAAAGGACAATGTTATAAAGACGAGTTATGAAGAATTTAAAATTTCTACAGAAAACTTATTTTTCTCATAACTGTTGTTTTAAATCAGTGTCCATACAAAAAATATATTTGGGAACCTAGATATTCTGTATTCCAATTGGAATAAAGACATACTACGTTAAGAATATGTTTGATTTACAAATTATTTTGTACGAACTACGCATCCATCGCCGGCCTCTTACACCTTTTGAAGCAAAACATTTAAATCACATTTTCCTTAACAAAACAATGGTGTATTTTATAATGAGTGTTAAATGATTTAAGTTTTTCATAAATTTATTATGCACTAGGTCTTGGCCACGACTTTGTCTGCGATCCAGGATGAATATATGCCTATATCCTCCTGGTCCCAGGCTACCTATCTATCAAAATTCATAACAATTCGTTCTGCCGTTTTAGCGTGAAAGCATAACAAATAAATGCAATTTCACATTTTATGATATTAGTTAGAATTGCCTATCATTAACAAAATAGGGGAATGCCTGTTTTAGTAACAGTCTGTTTTACTATGTCCAGACAGCCAATATCTACTACTAGAACTTAAGTAAAAATGAAACACAATTTGCTTGAGATTATCTCGTGAGATTTAGTTACAGAATGTAATAAGTCCATTGTAATTATTGATAACATATTACTTTATTTATGCTTGGATGCAGTTTCTTAAACTAAGCATTTATTTGATTTTTACAGTAAATTATTATGAAAATTAAAGCCAAGCCATTGTTTTCTTGACATTTACATGCTACCTATGTTCATAGCTTTGCCAATGTATCAATATGGTAAGTAGTACACGGTTTATGTTTTGTTTACATAAGACATAGAATATTGTGTTTTGTAGATGCACTGGGGCACTATCATTTGCCATAACATGGTGAAGATACGTAAACAATGTTATTACGTCAACGTCAGGTAAATCTTAGTTGAAAATTTTCATGGACTAACCTCCAGCGATAAGATAAGTGAAGGACTGGCGTCCATCAACGCTCTCGGTATTCTTCGCGGTAGGGTCCTGGGTCTCCTTGCGACGGTACGCCGCGAAATCAGGGTAGCCGATGTCAGTATGCGCGAAGCGAACATGAATTGGACCTAGAATTGAAAAGGTGTTATGTAACACGATTTTTCGTCGCAATTTAAGTAAATTTTTAAACCAAATCACAAAATAACAGCGAAAATAACTCACCACGGCCGCTTACTTTAGCCTTTATACCCTGGATAGGCAAGGATCCATGCAAAGACTGCACAGTCGAGGTTTTTGGCAAGGGGTGCACCAACACCTTTTCGGTCGATACGGGCCCGACCACCAAGGGCTTTAGCCCATTGGAAACCACCGATGAACTTGCCTTAAAGTAAGGAGCCAAATGCCCAGCCCTTGTGACCGAAGTCATTTTGTATCACAGCAGAAATACGCAATAAAATTGCTTTAATATTTTCGCTGAGCGAAGTGCTCGATTGAAGAAATGTCAAATTTGGTGTTGCCCGTTGTAAATTTTGATACGGATGATGTCACGGTAGTTCTAACGACAGAACTTCTTCACATTTTATGCATTTAACAAATATTTTGCTAAGTGATACCCTTTGACATAAATAATGGGGTTGGGTCTTATAACAAGTCGCCTGAATTTGAGGAGTCTGTCACTTGACTGTGGGGGGTTTAGGGGGTATAAATCTCAAAGGCCCCCAGCATGCAATGTTAGCTGCCGGAGCTGCGTCGAAATATTTTTTTTTTTTTCCTTCTGGCTTCGCACGGTTTGTGCATTTAGCCAATGTCACGTTTTAGTTCTTGTATAGTATTGATGAAATGAATTATAAATGCATGATGATGATATCCCCGCCCACTCCCCTTGAGTTTCAGTAAAGATGTGGCACTTTACTGAGACCTCACGCGGACTTCTTGAGAGAACTTGAAGCGAAGTTGCACTGTTTTGTTTCATTTGCCTACACTAATGCACGTTCACAAACACTTAATGGTTAATAATCCATCATTATTATACATTAATATTCGGCTAAACACAAATTTTGGAAAATTAAACAAACTGCTGAACATGACGCTTCACTTTCCCGCCAAGAAGCGTCGAAATATTTAAAATTATTTGACGACTCTACCCTTTCCCCCAACCCCCGCCCCCCGACTTGATTTAAGACCTTACCCATTAGAATCATACTCAAAAACAGTGTTTGTATTGCAAATATTTATGTTAAACATGAGATTGATGCCTGTTTCCATAAAAACTTGTATGTTAACAAAATCTAAATTAGAACACTCATTTATTTTAACCATGCTTAAAATAATGGTAAGCGTCAGTATGGAACTTCATTACAAGTAGTGATTGGTCGACTTCAGATTTTCAATGACAGCTCATTGTTTTTGTGTCTTGGTAACATTTGGTTATGGATACGTTCACTGAATTATAGACTTGTAATCTATTTTTTTACAAAGGAATTAGTTTGATGTCAAAAATGCCTTTTGAAAATGTACCTATTTATAATTAAAACTTATAAAGTAAGTTACTATCTCGGGTGTGCAAATTGTCCGTGTGGTTCCGGACGTAAAGAATTTTGCCACCCTATTTCTTTACTAGAGAATGGGCAGCAGCATTCTCTATGCATTTTGACACCACACTGCGATCGCCTGCCAAGCGTGGCGATTATGGTAAACCTTTTGGAAAGGCCTAAGCTGTGTCCAGCAGTGGACCTCTTTCGGCTGAAATGATGATGATGATGATTTAAGTTGTTATCAGTGGAATATATTTATGTACGTATTTACGTATCTATCAGTGGAATATATTTAGGTACGTATTTACGTATATATCAGTGGAATATATTTAGGTACGTATTTACGTATTTAACAGTGGAATATATATATGTACGTATTTACGTATCTATCAGTGGAATATATTTAGGTACGTATTTACGTTGTAAAATACGTCAAGATCCTAACTAATTATTACTAAATATGATAGAATAAAATGAACGCTAGGTAAGTGGGTACACGCTGCAGAATTGTCTAGGCCTTTTTGTCGAATACAATATTTAATTGTTACAACCATTGAGTTATAATGTACACACGGCTACACATCAAGCTATACATTACCAGTATAAGCTGATCTCGCATTGTATAGGATTTCCGTACAGTGCGAGATCAGCGTTAACTGGAAATGTATAGCTTGATGTGTAGCCGTGTGTACGTACGTAGTACCTACATTATACCTCAATGGTTACAAGTTGTACTTGGTTATAAGTAAAGTTGTACTACAACTATTAGTGCACTAACAGTTCGATACCTCATAAATAAACACTTTATTTTATGCACTGGCTGTTATTGTAATTATCTTGATGTAAGCGAGCCATGTTCTGTGAAGCGAGCTCACATCAAGAGTATTTCTCTTGATGTGAGCCCGCTTACATCAATTAATTATTGCTTTAGATTGGAATAACCAAGAAAATGATTCAATAATTCTATTGACATTATTCTGCGAAGGCGAGCATGATTCTGCGAAGCAGTAATGCTCGCGAAGGAGGAGGCGGAACGCGTGAGGGTGAGGCAGGGTTCGCGCCCTCTCGGCCTTAGGAGCCGCAGGAGACGCCCCGGGCGTCGGGAGTCGCAAGCTGATTTCCGGCCACCGTAGGCGCGGGCCTGCGGACGGTGAGCGATGGGTAGCTCGCCGTCCGATAAGGCCCGGGTCGACGGCGCGTTGTGTTTCACACGCGCCTCAAAGAGATGTCAGCACCAACTGACGGGGTCCGTTAGGGTCAATGCCTGCCAGGGTTGCGAGTTGGTCCGAAAGGGATATCGTGGCCCTGGCACACAGGCAACGGAAGGAACACGGGTGGGTTTTAGTCAGTAAAAGTCTGACACGCCCTTTAAAAAAAAAGGCTCTTTTGATTTTAATTGTTAGTCAAAATAATGGAGATGTAGGTAGCACATACATAATTATGTAGGTAGCTATTGAGATTCTGTTGCACTGAACCTCATCCGTGAAAGTCGCGAGTAGATAATAAATTGACAAACTTACCGGCTTAGCCTTGGATTGCAAATAAATATTCATTGATCACCGAAATTTGCATTAATATTGGCATTCAGTTCGAGCCCACAACCAGTTCGGCTCTTGAATAAAATATGATTAGTAATAACGAGAATCTTATCACTCAAAGCCTTCTAGGCCTAATGTTACATCATTTTTAGGGTTCTGTAGTCAAGAAGGAACCGTTATAGTTTCACCATGTCCGTCTGTCTGTCTGTCCCCAGCTTAGCTCAGAGATTCTTAGTACTAGAAAGCTGTAATTTGGTTTATGTACTTATTAACCACGCCACCAAAGTGGTAAAGTACAATCTTGGAAAATAATAGATTTTAGGTTAGAAGTAGGTACCTGTTACACGTACAGTAGTGATGATATTTATTTTTTCTCGTCTATTCCATGATGAGGGGTATCGTTGGATAGGCCGTTCAAACATATTGAGGGTCTGTAAAGACCTATGGTAAAGACCATTTTTCGATTCAGGGATCCGTTTGCGTAATATTAGGCTATGAAGTGCAAATAAATACATTCTATTCTATTCTAAATTTTTGTTAGTCAAGGGTCCGCGCCCCCCTACCAGCTAAACGGTTGATTTTGGATATACATATGAAAAAAATCATGGCAGTAGTACACTTAACGAAATTAAAACGAAAACTATCACAGCTATGTAGGCTTTACGAGTTAGCGAGTAATACTCGACCAACTTACATTTGCTCGTGGTACAGTTTTATACTAGTACGAGAGGCTATGGCGAATCAGTCCAAAGACAACCAATCCATTATTTTATTCCACCATTTTACATTCTCTAACTGTTCACCTGCCTAAGTTGCCTATTGTTAAAATAATTCATGAATAAAGAAAGATTTATTATTATTATTTGCAGTTGGAGATTTTTTTTTTTTTTATACGTTACCCCACACTAGGAATTTCTCCTGTATTGTGGGTGCATTTACAAACATTTAAATTCACATACACAAACAGCCAGACCCGAAACAACTACTTGTAAGGTCATACAAATATTTGTTCCGTGCGGGAATCGAACCCGCGACACGCAGCGCAGCAGTCAATCGCTTAACTAACTGCGCCCACCACCGTGCCGGCAATTGACCGTGACTTAAATCCTTAAGTTTTTGATAAATAGAGAGATAAATTCATTCCAACTACGGAACCCATCATTTTGCGTAGTCCAACACGCTCTTGGCCAGTTTTTAAAATTCATAATACTTAGGTACCTACCGTAGGTCAGAACTGTTAAGCAGTGAGAAATTTTTGCCAGTGACCGACCTCTGTATGAAACCTATATGACCTTTAAAATCCGGTATTTAGTACATAAATTATTCAGAGAATCATGAATGCGTGCGGTTACCGGCACAGGCTCGGATTTCTGTAGCTGTGTTATAAATGAGCTTCAGAAATCAATTATTGGGCAGATGCTTTTTCCTGCAGGTAGGTACCTACATAATAAATAGCAATCACCTCACCAGGGGGCCTAAAATGGACGCTTTGGCAGAATCATATAATATTTTGGTAGTAAATGCCAGGCAATTGCCTGACATTTACAATAATAATAATTATTATTACGTACGCGCCAATGAACATGCAGCAGCTAGTGACGTAACTAAATATGTATGTTCATCTCTTTTCAGCAGATATCGGTATAGGTCATTCCTTTTCTTCACGCGCTGTATGATTGTATGCAAGTATGTAGCTACAATCATGGCTTACGCTGTTTTTGAGTGCACTAATGTTCGTGTATGATGCGTCTATTTATAATACGTCATTGATCTGCGTACAATTCATAACCCGCAATTCGATTTATTCCTTTTTCGGCATATTCCTTTTTGGACACATTCCGTTTTCGGCATATTCTTGTCTCGGCACATTTTAGTAAATAAATTATACTATGAAATACTTGTGACTTTGCTTGCGTAATAAAATAAAAAATATTTATTAGTAAAATATTAAATTTCAGAATAATGATGCTTTGTTGTACCTATATAATGATTTATGCCGAAAACAGAATGTGCCAAAACAAGAATATGCCGAAAACGGAATATGTCCAAAAAGGAATGTGCCGAAAAAGGCAAACAAATTCATTGCGGATTGATTCCGCAATGAATCTGTTTGACAGCTGCTATTTGACATTAGACTTCAATACAGCAATTCAAATTTGTGGACCATTTTACGAATCTCCATACAAAACTCTCAAACAGATGAAATACCTATATTAATTGTACGCAGATCATGTTATGAATTGTCAGTTTGTGAACATTTTATGAATTTTATTGTGATTCTTATTATTAACGTATTATGATTCAGCCAAAGCGTCCATTTTACGCCCCCTGACTACTGTAACGGTCTAGGTTTCAAGTCCTATTTTCCTTCATCGTTAGTCATCCCATCTCTTGTTAAGCTAGTAGTTATGTACACACGGCTACACATCAAGCTATACATTTCCAGTATCAGCTGACCTCTCACTGTACGGAAATCTTATACAATGCGAGATCAGCTTATACTGGAAATGTATAGCTTGATGTGTAGCCGTGTGTACATATTAACCATAGATAGGTAATTTCATCATTTTTAAACTCGAAACCTAGTGCTCAAGAAACGGGTCCACAATGCGCCGCAGAATTTTGAGCCGACTTTATGAGCACCAACATTCTTTGCTGAATTTAACGTTTGTTTTCCGGACCCAGTGGCGTATTTACCCTAAGGCCAAGAGAGCCATGGTTCAGGGCAGCAGAATGCGAAGGGCGGCCCAAGACGTCCCTTGCAGTCTGCCTGATTTTCTTGATTCAAACACTACTTATCTTTTAGCCCTAACTTCTAATCAGTATGAATGGTCAAAAAAAACCTACTTAGGGCGGGGTGCTAACATTTTTGAGCTCGTTTCGCTCTCTTTTTGCATCCTACAATCTTTTAATTATTCTAAAGCTTTCAGTGGCGAAAGTACTGTTTAACACGATTTCCGAAGGGAAGCCCTCCCTTCGGAAATTCGTAAAATCGTAACACAACCACTCTATCGTTATTTAAAAATGGCACACAGTCAGTAGTGTTTAATAATGACAAATAATATAATAATCACATTGTAGGTATTTAATACACCACACAATTAAAACATTACAAAACGCCTACATTAAATTTTTTGTCTTTTTATCCCAACAACAAAACATTTTGCTCTATAATAACCCAGTGAAAATCGACGTCATGGCTAGTTTTTTTTCATAGAAAAGATTATTTTTTGCTCCGGCTAACTCTCTCATAAAATCACCCTTCGCCACTGAAACCTTTTATTCATTGCATAAGTCGACAAAGTAAGTTCAATATAATTTGTATGATTAGTAAAAAAATTAACCTCCGAGGCGGGGTGCTAAAATTTTCGAGCTCGCTTTGTTCGCTTCGCTCGCGAATTGCCTCATTTTGCGACTTTTTCATTGGTAAATTTAAGCATACTGATGCATATTTTGTGTGTATACATATTAGTAATCTGTGGTATGAACGGTACACATTTCTAGATTATGGGCGTAACTCCTTTGAGTGGAGCTGGGCTGTGATTGGCTCATGGCTGCTACACAGTTGCGGTGTGTTCCGACGTAACTAAATGCTGTTCACTCGTATCGATAGATGTTATCGATGATGTGATTTAAAAATATATAATAGGTTTTTCAGGTTTCCGAACCTCTCGACCGATGTGTCTTGATTAGTGAAACCCCTCTACGAAACCCCCAAAAAGTGTTATTTTTGCTCTATCTCGCTTCCTTCACAAGATATAGCGGGTTTTGTGTTTTTTTTGAGGAATCTTGGTACAAAATTTTTATTTTGCAATTGAAACATCGTTTTATCGATAACATTGTTTTATTGATACGACAGTACAGCATGTATAAATGTCAAAGCAACTGTCAACTGTCACCTGTCAACGGGGTTGACGTTAAGGGTGAGCACTCTATCAGACTTTATCCGGTTTAACAGGCAAGTCCCTGAGAGGTTAAAACCGACCGCTGTGAGCGATTATGTTCTAACTCGGAATGCAGCCTGGATGACGCCAATAACCCGGCCAAATTTTGTTGCCCGCTTTTGTAAAGCAACAATATTAACATGTCGCTATTTTATCTGGTAGTATTATTCCATCGATATTTTCGAAATAATATTTTTCTTAAATACGCTATATTGTTTCATCGTGATAAGCAATTTATAACGCGTTCTTACTTCCTAATTGTTTTTAACCTATTAAGTTATATATCATTTGTTTTGAAACAGAAAAGTACCGTAAATGTTACTTACTTGTGTATTGTTTTTTGGTGATTATCACTTAAAAATGGTATTCAGTTGTGAAGTGTGCGCTGAAAATGTGTCTTTGATAGAAGTTAAGTGCAATAACTTTTCTCAATTATCGTATAATGATAAGATTCAAGTTGTGTCTAAAGGTAGGTGTGTAAGGTGTGTACCCGAATTACGAGAATTAATCCAATAAAAAAAATCGTGAGTTGAACCTTGAATAATGTGGTGAGTTCTTGTATTTATAATTTTACAGGCTTATTTTTAAATATTATAAATAAATAAATGTGACTACTTTGAGGGCCATCATAATTATGTAGAGCGACGTTGCGTTTTTTTTTTCCGCTGTCAGTATTTCGTGGCCTACCCTGCACGCCTATGAGGAATGGTCAAAAGAAAACCTAACCTATCCGAGGCGGGTTGATAACATTTCCTAGCTCGCTAAACTCGCTCTTGAATCCTAAAGCCTGTCGAAAAAGTGGCTTCAATAACACATGTATGAATGGTAAAAACAAAATATAAGTAATCTATCCGAGCTGCTATTTTCGAGTTCATTTCGCTCGTGCTCACATATTTTTTTTTTGTAAAATTACGGGGTGGCAAACCGTATTGGCCCGGGGCGCCAAATCTTAAAATACGTCATTGTCTGAACCCGGTGATGTATCATTGCTCCTGAAATGTTGGTCCTTCTACCTAATGCTTGCGGAAAAAGAGGGGTTGGCTTTTATGTGGGAATCCACACGAAATGTCCTTATACCATCCCTTCAAAATCAAAATCCGGAGCGCGACACGGCCCGGATGCGTCCGGACGTGATCGTATCGCGTCGCCTCATTTGATACGATTTCTATTCAGTCAGCGATCGCCGCGTGATTTGTTTTCTGTACTAATGCAGTGTTTATTATTTCCTTTTTTGTAAACTAGTGGAGGCGAAATTACTGAAATACCGAATGTAGAGGTACCTACGGTGAAAATAAAATACCTAGTAACATGCTGTAGCAAAAATGAGAAATTCGTTTTCAACAGGTTCATGCTTTATATTTAAAAAAAATTAAAAAATTAAGACTTAGGTAACTACCTAATCGCAGGCGCGACAGGCAGCGACAAAGAAATTGTGCTACTCGTGTCACGTGGCGCCCCCGTCATCGCGTCAGTCTGCACGAGCCTTAATGCATCTTCTTCACGTAAAATTCTACGTATACATAACACCAAATTCATGTTTTTTTTATTAATGGTCAAAAAAAATATATCGCTGAGTTAATAAATATGCTAAAAACCACAGAAGCCTAATGAAGCCTTATATTATGAACCTATACAAAATATTGTAAAACATTTTAAAAGAGTAACGGTGGAGTTTCTTGCCCATTCTCCATATGAAACTACCTTTTGAAAGGGGGCGACTACAATCAATTCTTTTTTTTTTATAAATTTTGACGTTCTATTGTTCTAGATAAAGTCAAATTTGTTATTTCAAATAACTAAATAATTTGACTTTGAAAACCTTTTTTTGTAAGTATATCGGTAGGTACATAGGTACCTTTTTTCTGCAGGAACTATCTCATCAACAGTCAGGTAAGTACATAGCCTAGATACCTCTCGAAATTATATATAGACGATTGTGTGACGTTGAATTACATTAACAGGCACAAAAACGACGGAATTAATATCTACTAAATTTTCATAGAAAAACCAAGGGACCAAAATAATTATTTTAATCGTACAAAATAGATCTCCTTTTACCCCAATACATTAATAACGCAAATGAATAAAAGATGGCGCTGTATGCAAAGAAACCTGTACAGGCTGCAAACAAAATATTTTTAATAAAACCTTTAATTGAATTAATTAAGTTTCAGATGGCCATCGGGAGGTAGGTACTCTGGCGACCTCGAGATCCCAAGGCGTTATATTTGATAGGTATTTGTCGGAGGACTGCGGCTTACGCTTTGGATCACAACTGTGATAACTGTGTTATTCATACTATGTAATTAAACTCCATTTGAAATAAGATTATAAATAAAAAAAAACCTTTTTTGCAGTCTGTTAACCGATTACAGCCTCTATTGCGTTGGTGGCATGACAAATGGCAGCTGTAATAAATAGTTGTATGTGTAAATAATTGTAACCACGTTTTTGCTTTTAATGCCATCCTTATGCCTACGGAATAGACGTCAAAATCGGTTGAACGGACTGTATAAAAGGTTTATTTAAACTAATCTTATTTCAAATGGAATTTGGTCAGTTTGGTATATGTTTACAGGTGTTTACAAGACCTATATTTATTTTAGGGCTTGTAGAATAAGTAAGAGAAAGGTTTTATTGTACACTGAAATAAATTACCTAAACTAGGACGAGTTCTGTAGTACCTACCTAAGTATTAGACTTAGGTAAATACCTATGCTTTACACGTACGTACAACTTATTAACATTTTCTTACATAAGACAGGAAATTAATACGATTATTTGAAAAATAGACAGTAACTTTGATTGATAACTAAAACTCAACAAATACCTAATTGAATTATATATTATACAGCTAATATTTACAGAAATTACAGGCATGTATTTTATGAGCCTATACGAGGCAACCCTGCTAGGCAGCGGTACAAATATTTTCATGGCCATTGCTGCGCTTTGTTCGGCTGTCCGCGAGCACCGCACCCACGTACACACGCACAAATTGTCTATGTGTGCCTCTAGCAGTTACAGTAGGGTTGGTGCAAGGAGATGCTGAAATGGAACACTTTCCTGGGGGAAGGGATGGTTATTTTAGGATTAGAAAATATTGTTTTTATACGTATACTCCGTTTGAAATCAGATTAGACATTTAAATAAACCTTTTTTTACAGTCCATTCAACCGTGTTCTTCTATTGCGTTGGTGGCATGACAAATGGCAGCTGTAATAAACAGTTGGTATTGTAACTACGTTTTTGCTTTTAATGTCATCCTTATGCCTACGTAATAGAAGTCAGAATCGGTTGAACGGACTGTAATCTTATTTCAAAATATGGATTCATTTACATATAGTTCGTCTACATTTTTCTTCTTCTGTGTGTACAAAAATTATCAAAATACTACTGTGTGGTTCTAATCTGCACACACAATTCAACAAAAGCGAAACACATAACATTAAATTCAATACAATCTCGCAGAACATACCTAACACCATTCCTCTGAAACGCGACACATTTCGCTGAAATGTGCTTATGTGCACTAAAACGTACAATGAGCCATTAAACCGCAGGTGGCAAGTGCCAACCCTCACTCACACATGCACAGCGATCCTTGAAGACGTCACACTCAATAAGTACCTATTGTGTGAGTGTGTGTGAGTTGCGTGCGCCACGTAGATTGCTCTACGTCCGCTTGTTTTGCATAGATTTATGTACTTCTGTTACCTTTTCTTTCAAATAGTAGAACTAGCATTTTTAATGCTTCACTTGATGTTAAATTGACCTACACCAATGTTTTACCAGTTGTTCCATGACATACATTAGTTTTATAATTAGTATTACCGACCTACAAAATATTTTATCTAATCGTCAAAAACAAAGTTTAGGTAATACCACAACGATTTCCTTTATCAATTTAATACCGTTGAGAACCTATTTGATGAAACTGTGCGTAGTAGGTAGGTATGGCCGTATGAGAAAAAATACTATGTTGGCTATTAATAATTATGCATGCTTTTAAATTTTACGATAGCAGTTTCAATTTTTTTTCTAACTATGTATTTACCACTATGAGCCTACAGGATAACGAACAGAATCAAAGTAATGGTTTTACGATTCAAATCAATACCAATAACCTTGAACTTAAATCTGTAGGCAGAAAATAATGAAATCTACTATCTATAAAACGCATTGTGGCGAACGTAACGCACCACATTTTGGTTTCTGTTGGCAACACCAACAGAAGGTTCTAGGATTCAAGCTTGTCAAATACATGTAACCAGAGACAGAACTTTTTCCCACCTTTATTTGTGTCATTTGAATTGGAAAAACCATAATTTTCCGGGATTGATATTTCGCCCGTGTTGTGAGTACCTAGTTCATGTGTAATCAAAGCAACGCAATAAACTATAAGAAGAACGAGTCAGTGTTACATTATTACCGAACCTCCGACCCGTCAACATAATTTAAATAAATTACGTGGTTTTTAGAATAACCACATTGTTAGTCGACCTCATAGAAATTTATGATTATTGTATAAACGTATCATTTTAATGGCTTTGATGACCTCACATGCATTTGACTGTTTCCGCAATGCTGACATTACTTTGTCACGCACATTTTTTAACGCAAGGCTTGGCAACATTTTGCTCGTAATTCGGGGAGTAAATCAGAGATGGCGCTGCGCGTTTAATTTAGAAGTTCGCATAGTTTCGTAGATGCGTTTCGTTGAATAGTGTAGTTGTATAACAGATAAACAGCGGCGATGCGCGGGGCACTCTTGGGAGGGACGGCCCAATTCGATGCGCGCTACCCATTACACAATGAATTTATTGCCGCATACGGCTGACACATAAAGCGTGCATGTCATGTGCGCCATGCCGCTTGAATATTTGAGCAATTAGCGACCACAATCGTGTAACGCAAGCGCGCTGAGACGTTATTGTATTAATGCTATGATTTTATAATGGAAAATCTCGGTGCACGCCATCAAAACTCTATCTATACCTATTTAATATGGGATACTTTACCTACTGGTATTGTGAAATACAGTGGCTGTTTTATTCTACCGTACAGCAAAGGTCTCTTATTTTACAAAGAAGGAACTCGCACTGATCATCACACTTGCTCGCTGTATGTTAGCGATTTCAGACCTTTTTCTTTTTCTTAAAATACTCACGTAAAAATGTAGTAAGTAGGTAGGTCCCTTTCCTTACATAAAAGCAAAGGTCTCTTATTTTACAGAGTAGGAACTCGCATTGACCATCACACTTGCTCGCTGTATGTTGGCGATTTCAGAACATTTTCTTTTTCTTAAAATACACACGTAAAAATGTAGTAAGTAGGTAGGTCCCTTTCCCTAGATAAAAGCAAATGTCTCTTATTTTACAGAGAAGGAACTTGCATTGATCATCACACTTGCTCGCTGTATGTGAGCGATTTCAGACCTTTTTCTTTTTCTTAAAATACTCACGTAAAAATGTAGTAAGTAGGTAGGTCCCTTTCCCTAGATAAAAGCAAAGGTCTCTTATTTTACAGAGAAGGAACTTGCATTGATCATCACACTTGCTCGCTGTATGTTAGCGATTTCAGACCTTTTTCTTTTTCTTAAAATACACACGTAAAAATGTAGTAAGTCCCCTTCTTGCCTAACTCCCTATTTATCGATGTTTTTATTAATTACATTTCGGTACTTACCTATTTATCAGTAAGCTGACACTTCTCTAGAAACATTACAAGAAACTGCATTAGGTGCTAATAACTTGAATGGTACTTTGGTCTAATTGCAGCTAATTAGGGCCATTTGTGCCATTGCCTACTTCTCACGTTACAATCAGCTGTAGGTACCTATATAACAATAAAAACAAGAGAGTAGATACCTACCTACCTATACTACTTTTACAATAAAAACAGCTCGAAAACATAATAAAATTAGTTCTGATTGAGTAGGAGTTTGTAACTACATTTAAAACTGAAGACGGCTTGTAAAGAATTCTTCCCGAGGTCGTTTCGCATTAAGCCGAAGTTAAATGGGTATAGGTAGTTACATACTCACATTACTTCACACATAAACTGCACTGATTTGTAGGTACTTTTTACGGTAGTCGGGTACTTATTACTAAGATCTTTTTTTTAAATAATATAAATGCGAAAGTGAGTTTGTTTGTTACGCTTTCACGATAAAATGGCTAAACTGATTTCGATGAAATTTGGCACATGGGTAGACCATGACGACATAATTATGCATCTTTTCTTCCTGGATCGCAGACGAAGTCACGGGCAACAGCAAGTCTTCCTTAAAATAAAGTCTAAGCGCGACATAATTATATTTTACAGTTCAATCTGTAGTGAAGAGTAAGTATAACTAATTTTATGAACACTAGATACAGCACTTCATTTAAAGGTAAAACATATATATCATTATACGAATCATTTAGTACTTTTCGCAGTTGTTGGCTCTCTTGCATTGCATTATTATTATCGTATAATTAATAGTAAACGTCATATAATGATGGTCCTAATGAGCGCATAAACTAATCCGTTTAACCTTGCGAACTCTGCGTGTACCTAATGGTCTGTCTTTTAACTACCTACCATGTTTTTAATATTTACTCATAATGATTAAGTTTTCATTCTAAAATAAAATAATGTATCAGTTTATTATAAAAAAACAAGGCAAGCTCTGTCCGACATTGTAACTAATTACTACTGAATGGAATCGGAATGCACTCGAACCAACAATATCTGTCTATTTCTACATTTGATAGCAATTTGAAGAGCCCTTAAAAAATAGACCAGACAGTTATCATCCCGTTTGGCGACCATCCAAATTGACCGGTAATTTTGTGTAATTTGGCAAGTTTTCTTTTGAACACGACACCTGTCGGCACGAATTCTGTCTCTGAAGTTCAAACTTTCGGTACGGAAGGGTTTTACGGGTAATGTCCTCGTATGTTATGTTTATTTTATTATTATGCTGATATATCAAAGAAAGGTTTTTCGAAAGATCAGATGTAAAGTCACAATAATAATGATGTTGGAAACTTTATGTTGAGGGGTTGGCTCATTAGCTAGTGGCACTATGAAAAAGACTGTTGAAGACAGGTTTTTGATGACATCGTGTGATTTCACTTGTCAGTGATCCAGCACCCTAATTGCGTAACACAGTTTGAATCCGAATCGGAATGATTTTGAAGTATATTGCTAATCCATTGCTTCATATATTAGAAAAAATAGCCTGCTCAACAACTTAAATAACGCAATGAAAGTTGTTGAACTGTCAAATTGAAACACCGATTCCTACTGATAGTGTGTTACGCAATTAGCCTGCTGGTCCAGTTGAAAACCAGCGTCAGGCACTAGTTGTCTGGCATTTTCCTGAATTGGACCTTTTTGGCGCAGTCGTGAGGGACACATTCCTGCAAATTTCTTAAATTTTTTACACTTTTTATTTGTTTTGTTTTCTTTTTTTTTTACTTGTGGTATGTTACGTAATAATATGTTGTGTTGTGTGCCTTTTAGTCTGTGCTAAATAAATGTATTTTCTTTCTTTCTGAAAAACCCTTTTTCTTCTTTCTTGAGTGCATGCTAGATGGTACTTTTTAGATTAGTTGGGCCCAGTAAGTAGGTATAGTAGGCCGTAGGGCCCAGTAGCCACTTTATTCATCATTTCTGCCGATAGACGTCCACTGCTGGACATAGGTCTCCCCCAACATTGGGGGGGGGGGGGGGGATTGCCATAATCGCCACGCTTGGCAGGCGGGTTGGCGATCGCAGTATGGTGTTAGAATGCAAAGGGAACGCTGCTGCTCATTCTCTAGTAAGTCCCTTAGTCGCCTTTTACGATACCACGGGAAGAAATAGGGCGGTGCGGTGCTATTCTTTACGTCCGGCACCACACAGACAAACGCCCCAACTAATCTAATAAAAAAAAAAAAAAAACTGACAAAACACATACATGAACAGTCCATAGGTATTTTAGGGATGGGTTAGTTACAGAAAGTACTTATAGTCTATATTAGTAATAAGAATCATCAACTGGAAAAGACGAACAAGCATTTTAGATAAATCTGCTACATACATATACCAACAAGAATCTAGTTTTTACAATGATAAACTGTTGACAAAACCAGTAAAAAACATGAAGCGTACATTAATAATAATTAATTAAGTGTTTAAAATTAAATAACTACACTATTAACTAATCTATATATAAATGTACACGTAGTTGTAAAACATATCGATATTACGTAGATATTTGGGCCTCTTTATATGAATAACAATCTTAATATTCACGTGGCCAATTCACGTGACCATGGCAGCGCTAACGCATTTAATGTTGACGTAGGTTCTTCTACTTATATATCTACAAGGTTTTTGGAAGTAGTGTGAGTTTATACACACGGCTACACATCAAGATACACATTTCCAGTATACGCTGACCTCTTGTTGTACGGAAAGCCTACACACTGCAAGATCAGCTTATACTAGACATTTGTAGCTTGATTAATCCAGTTACATTTTACTTTTCTTGATCATGGGAACAGTGTTTGTTGTTAAAGATACGGAAATACATTTTTATTTATAACTTCTTTCAACAAACAAATTTTGGCCTGCTGATAAACTAACAAGGAAACTGTTGAAAAATCCCGAAAAAGATGGGCCATATTAACTTCTTTATCAAGTCCTGATAAAGGGTTAGGTAATCCTTTAGTCCTTGGAGATTGATGACTTAAAATACCACATACATAAAATGACAAAGACACATAAAAAAAATATATCGCTTATGTCCTTAAATACATACTCAACATACAAATATAATTTTATTTACATAACATCTACCGTTAGTATTCAACCAGTGATTACCAATTCACGTCGGAGGGCAAGGGCGCGTTCAATGCTGTTTCAATTCAATACTGCTATTATATAACTACTCATATCCGTATTGACATTTGTTTTAATGTTATTATAATGTAGCTAATATCTACGTTTAAAAGACGGTGTGATCATTAAAACTATGAATAAATCTGCCTACCCTTTTCCCAATTATGCTGGGGTCGGCTTCCAGTCTAACCAGATGTAGGTAAATACCAGTATTCAAACTCAAACTCAAACTCAAAGCATTTATTTCAATTAAACCATTGACAGGCACTTTTGAATTGTCAAGAAGTCGGTCAGTTACAAATATGAAGCTAATTGCCCATTCCAAATAGTAGGTTCCTATGGAGAAGAACGGGCAAGAAACTCCACGAACACTCTTTTAAATTAAAATATTGATACAAAATATTGGTTACATCATTCATATTGAAGTTAAACATGTGAGAACGATGCAATACGTCAGAAGCGTCCGTGATAAAAAGATAATTCAAAACTAAAATAATTAAAAATAAGCCGTGGCAGCTAAGAGATTACCAGACCCAACTAACAGCGCCCGTTCACGAACATGACGCATGGATCAGCACCATTCAGCTCAACCATTTTGAAGGGAGCTAAATGATCCAACACACATCAGCGAGACATCTGAGTGAGCATGACATACTCTCAGCCGCCAGGGCACATTTAAGTCAATGAAAGACATAATTACCCGGTAAATGGTAGCTCTATTGTACCTAGTATTTTACATGGAGCGACAGCCTATCTGACCTCCATATTACCGGAACTGGGTAATACGATACCTCTTGGTGGTTGACTGGTTGTCAGACTTTCGGGATTGTGACCTAACGACTATCAAAGATCCACGAATGACAGCCGAGACCAACGGCTTAATGTACTTTCCGAGGCACGGAGGAGTCTCATGATGATCACTCATCATCTTATAACTAAGTAGCTGTTGCCTACGATTTTTCTAGCAATCATTGGAACTACTTCATTGGCAGCAGAGGTACAGGGATTATTTACGGTAAGGTTAATGTTTAATCCAGCACAATCTCTGTGTGCATCAAAATCCGTTTAAGGCGACGATAACCGACTTTTAATGATTTTATACTGAAGATCACGTCTAAAAGAGTGGTGTTTATGATTTGAAAAAAATATATGTTAAATTAGAGCATTTTTTCAATAACTTATTATGTGAATATTTTAGATTATGTTTATATTACATAGTGAAATTAATTTGTAAAGTTATGTCTAACGCGAATAAAAAACTGAGAATGGCGCAAAATCTACCAAGCGTATTTTTCTGAAATCTTCACCAATTTAAAGAGAATTTAATTATTGATCTTTTAGTGTACGTGTTTTATTAAAATACCTTTTGGTTTGTGTATAATAAATTAATAATGCGTCAAATTGGGGACATCGCTCCTTGAGGGGCGAGTCCTATTACTGGCTGAACGTACGACGCGACGACTCAAGGTCACTGGCATATATCTCTGTCTTAACTGTTATGCGTTATCTTAATATATAATTCTTCTGTACGTGTGTTTGTCACGTAACTCCTCCTAAACGGCTGGATCGATTTGGTTGAAATTTTGTATTTATATTTCAACGGGTTCCTGGATGGTTTTAAAAAAACAATTGGACCCGGTAGGTGGCGCTTATGTTGGTATGAGGCGGTACGAAGTTCGCCGGGTCAGCTAGTTGAACTATAAATATCTGGACATCATCAGTAGGTAGGTGGGTAGTTTTTATTTGAAATTTAATTAATTGTCAGGGGAATATTGTATTGATTTATCCTCTCTAGCTATAATTTCTATATTTTTTATTTGATATTGTTAAATAAATGCAACTGATGCTAACATTTGTGCGCTTAATGGCAAAGCATGTAGAACTGACGAAAATGTAAACTGTGTATCTGTAACCTATGTTTACAAATAAATAATCTGAATCAGAAACGTTTACATTACAATGTTAGTGGGATTACTTCACTGTACCTGGGCCCCAAGTCTGCTATTTTTATAAATTCGGTCATTCCAACACGATCCTATTGTCTTTTTGCTAAAAGTTCGTAATCTGCTAAATACATAACGGGCGATCATTGGTCGGTCAATGTTCTCGTAATAGAATTGTGTTACTTATACTCGTAATGGCATTGTCGTATTGCCATTATTATAAAACCCATTAGTAGAATTGTCATTATGTACGAGATTACCAATAAATGCAATTTCTTTCAATGTAGTGTCAGTGGCCGACCATTGGAAAGTCATAACGACGCCATTATAATTAAACTTGACAAAATCAATAATTATGAAATCAATGATCGACCATTCTGACACTATAGCAGACTTGAGGCCCCTTTAAATATGAGACCCTGGAAAACTGGAGTCATCATGAACATCATCATCATAGCCATTTTCCGCCGTAAGTTAGGATCAGCTATTCTAAATTGATTACTTGGAGCTGTCTTCAACCTTTAAGAGTGGATTTCCAATCTGACCCTAATTATGTGCATACTAAAACAGAATTGTAGACGAAGCGATTTCTATCTAATCTACACAACTTCATTTATTATCATAGGTATGTGTTTCTAGTTAAAAGCGTTATCGTCTTCTTATCACTTGTTCCTAGCTGATAAACCAATCGGTCAGATTGCTCAATTTATCAGGATATTGTACTACGTAATACGATTTCTTAGTATAATCTGTTAATCATGTTTTATTAAATAGGCATAATATTATTTAGAATGACACACAATGTCTAGACATGTTGTATGGAGCAGAATGTTGGGCCACAAAAGGGTTGAATGAAAGGCAATTGCATGTAGCTGAGATGAGAATGCTAAGAGGGATGTGGATGTGGTGTGGCACGAATGGATAGAGTAAGAAATGAGTACTTATGAGGAAGTCTGAAAGTGGCACCGGTTACTGAAAAGTTGTGCGGAAATTGGTTGTAATAGTATGGGCATGTGATGCGGAGGAATGAGGAAATGTCGTGAGGAAAGTTATGTGTATGGATGTCGATGGCTATAAAAGTAGGGGAAGACCAAAGAAACGATGGATGGACTGTGTGAAAGATGATATAGCTAGAGACTACCGAGATGACAACTAATATAGTAATGTGTAATTAGGTATATTTATTATATTTAAAGTTTTTAATAGGTATATGTATGTATATCCATAAATTTAAATAAATATTTATTCCACAATGTTCGTTATTGCACCTACCACTGCTTGTCTCTGCATCACCCAAAGGTTGACTGGTAGAAAATGCCTATGGCATAATTCCGCCTCTGTACATTTTTTTGTGCTTAAAGTGTTAAATAAATAAATATAGTTATATACTACTAATAAAGATATAGTACTAATATAGATACATACTTCTCGTATGGAAGAAAGGGACATGTTGCGCCGCCGCGCCGACCCCAAATAAATTGGGATAAGGGCAGGAGAATGATAAATTATCTTAGATTGCTAATATTTTTCACCAATGTTTGAGTTTTTTTCATATTAAACATACTAGATAGCCTACGGCTCCTTTCGCGGAGAATTCTACTTAGAAAACCTAGCCACTCAAAATAAAGATGAATTATAAAACCCAGAAAACGCGTAAAGAAATCAGACAGGCGCGACGCTATATTGCGACGCGATCTTAGTAGCACAATTTTCATAAGGTTTTTATAGAAATTGTTCTACTAGATATTCTGTTGTCTCGGTATTCTGTTGTGGGGAAGTGCCGCCGATATTCAGACAATTTTTGTTTACCTCGGATGAAGACATTGTCAACAACAACGTGAAACACAGCATAGCTGTGACATAGAAAAGCGCCGAGAAAGCAGTTTAGTCCCGCCAAAAGATTCACCATTCAAGATCCGGCAAAGCTGGACCTGAATGCAACCTGGTGGCGACGTCATCAAAAGACTCATGGATAATATCACCCGTCTCTCCACTATTCCAATGCATGCTCAAGGATGCATATCCGGCTGGCTCTAATAATCCTTCCATATCCTAAGGGCACGTCTTCCCTACCATTACCGCGCCCCCCGGTCGCCTATCCACCATCCTTCCACTCTTTTGCTGTGCGCATTATAAAAGACATTTGGAAACGCTTAGTGCGAATTGGTGGAATAGCAACCAGGAAGGGATGGTAACCTGCAGTGCGTCTAGATGTCCGATACTAGAAGGGGGCCGGTGGATTGAGGTCGTGGAGTTCTTGGGCACACTCACCGAAGTTCAATCTGTAGAAGACCGACAAGCAGGCAACCTTGCGGCGATGGGCCAAGCTGTGAAGATTGGCATCCACCAGTTTTACGTCGCCAATCAGCCTCTCAGCTCTGCGTTCCACCTAATCAAGCGCGGCAAGTTGGTATTTTGCTGAGCCATCCCAAAGGTAGCTACAATACTCCATGCAGGATCGGACCTCTGTGCTTTGTTAAGGGTCTAAAGCTGTCCAGGCGTAAAGTATCGCTTCACCCTATTTAGGATGCTCAGTTTCTTGGCCGCAGTTTGGGCTTTGTACTCGATGGTGGGGCCGAAGTTGAGACTAGATGGAGTTGGACAATTGACTGTGACGTATATCGATGTATGGGAGAACATGTTTTTCAACTACAATGTTAAGTTTGTTTTTGGGATAGATTCATCCCAACTACGGAACCCTTCATTGTACGTGGTCCGACACGCACTTCGACGGTTTAAAAAAAATATGATTGACGTGAAGTGTACACAGAAATAAAATCCTGAAAAAAATAAGGGGACCTAATGCGAGTACTTATCTAAAGTCTTATCCTAACTTATTATTATAATTAGATTTTGAAACTTATTACAAACTAGCTGACCCGGCGAACTTCGTACCGCCTTATACCTACAGAAGCGCCACCTACCGGGTCCAATTGTTTTTTAAAACCATCCAGGAACCCGTTGAAATATAAATACAAAATTTCAACCAAATCGATCCAGCCGTTTAGGAGTTACGTGACAAACACACGTACCTACAGAAGAATTATATACAGGGTGTTTGGTGCATCGTGTGCCAAATTGAAATGGTCGACTGAAGGAGTCATCCGCTAGCCTTTTAGACCCTTTAACACCCCTCATGCTCTGTGGATTTTTTTTTATCGACTTTTTATTGTTTTCCAAAAAAAAGACCCAAATTTTACATTCAAATACAGATTTAAAAAAAAATATAAGCGTAGACTCTGAATTTTATTTTTATTTCGATGTGTATTGTTTAAGAATACTTTTAAATACAAAATTAGTGATATTAGTCACCTAGTTCTTTTTTAATTCACTCGCAAAGGTAAAACTTAAATTAAAGCTGTACATGTTACAGCTGTTTATAAGGCTACAAAAAAAAAACCAAAAGCGACCGGGATCTTCCAACTCCCTCATTAATTCTCCAGTCTATCCTCTTTCTAATTATGTGCCACATGCCATAAAAGTATTTTAACAACTTTGTGAATTCGCTAGAATTGTGAATCAAGTCACATAAAACTACATTCCAAATTCTAATGAAAAAATATTTATTGCGGAACTGTTACTTGAGAAAGAGGTAAAATTTGTTTTCTCACTCTTTCACAGTAAAATCTATCTTCTATCTCTTTCTTGCATACCTTAAATCGGTTTGAACAAATCGCGCCGCCCGACCCGCCATTTTTTTAGTCGAGATATGACTGCCTCTGCTACCTAACGTGTGTGCTAGTTCACCATACTCCGCGATTCTTTTATTACTTTGTTATCGTTAAGTTTTGCTGGTTCTTGTTACATTTGTTTAATTTTTGTTGTTCTAGTACTACCTCCCAATACTATCTTCCAGTACTAGCTTCCAGTACTTGCTCCCAGTACTAGCTTCCAGTACTATCTTCCAGTACTATCTTCCAGTACAAGCTTCCAGTACTATCTTCCAGTTCTATCTTCCAGGGCTACCTTCCAGTACTAGCTCCCAATACTATCTTCCAATACTATCTTCCAGTACTATCTTCCAGCACTATCTTCCAGCACTATCTTCCAGTTATAACTTTTAGTACTATCTTCCAGTGCTATCTTCCAGTACTAGCTCCCAGTGCTATCTTCCAGTACTAGCTCCCAGTACTAGCTTCCAGTACTAGCTTCCAGTACTATCTTCCAGTACTATCGTCCAGTAATAGCTCACAATACTATCTTCCAGCACTATCTTCCAGTTATAACTTCCAGTACTATCTTCCAGTGCTATCTTCCAGTACTATCTTCCAGTGCTATCTTCCGGTACTAGCTCCCAGTACTAGCTTCCAGTACTATCTTCCAGTACTATATTCCAGTGCTATCTTCCAGTACTATCTTCCAGTGCTATCTTCCAGTACTAGCTCCCAGTACTAGCTTCCAGTACTTGCTCCCAGTACTAGCTTCCAGTACTTGCTCCCAGTACTAGCTTCCAGTACTAACTTCCAGTACTAACTTCCAGTACTATCTTCCAGTACTATCTTCCAGTACTAACTTCCAGTACTATATTCCAGTGCTAGCTCCCAATACTATCTTCCAGTACTATCTTCCAGTACTAACTTCCAGTACTACCTTCCAGTACTAGCTCCCAGTACTATATTCCAGTGCTATCTTCCAGTACTATCTTCCAGTGCTATCTTCCAGTACTATCTTCCAGTGCTATCTTCCAGTGCTATCTTCGAGTACTATCTTCCAGTACTAGCTCCCAATACTATCTTCCAGCACTATCTTCCAGTTATAACTTCCAGTACTATCTTCCAGTGCTATCTTCCAGTACTAGCTCCCAGTACTAGCTTCCAGTACTTGCTCCCAGTACTAGCTTCCAGTACTAACTTCCAGTACTATATTCCAGCACTATCGTCCAGCACTATCTTCCAGTTCTATCTTCCAGCACTATCTTCCAGTTCTATCTTCCAGCACTATCTTCCAGTTCTATCTTCCAGTGCTACCTTCCAGTGCTACCTTCCAGTACTAGCTCCCAATACTATCTTCCAGTACTATCTTCCAGTACTAACTTCCAGTACTATATTCCAGTGCTAGCTCCCAATACTATCTTCCAGTACTATCTTCCAGTACTATCTTCCAGTACTAACTTCCAGTACTATATTCCAGTACTAGCTCCCAGTACTATCTTCCAGCACTATCTTCCAGCACTATCTTCCAGTTATAACTTCCAGTACTATCTTCCAGTGCTATCTTCCAGTACTAGCTCCCAGTACTAGCTTCCAGTACTATCTTCCAGTACTATCTTCCAGTACTATCGTCCAGTAATAGCTCTCAATACTATCTTCCAGCACTATCTTCCAGTTCTATCTTCCAGTGCTCTTCTTCTTCTCCTTCTATCTTGCAGTGAATCCAATATTAAATATTTAAATTTTGAACAAAATTTACGAAACTTTGAAGACCTTGTAGCATAAAAGTTGGTTTAGAAACTGAAGGAGTAATTGAATGTAACAAATTGACCAAAAGACTGTTACTAGATACACCATAAAGTTTTAGTATAAATCTTTCTTTTAAGTAATTAAATCGAATGCTTAATGGTGAAAAATTAGTGATATTAGTCACCTAGTTCTTTTTTAATTCACTCGCAAAGGTAAAACTTAAATTAAAGCTGTACATGTTACAGCTGTTTATAAGGCTACAAAAAAAATCAAAAGCGACCGGGATCTTCCAACTCCCTCATTAATTCTCCAGTCTATCCTCTTTCTAATGATGTGCCACATGCCATAAAAGTATTTTAACAACTTTGTGAATTCGCTAGAATTGTGAATCGAGTCACCTAAGGCTAATATTCAAAATTATGATTTAAAAAAAAATCTCTTAAATGATACCTGTCAAACCTATAAATCTGCTATCTCATTCTTATGGTTAGGTAAATTCGTGTCTCATATCTGTATCTTTCGTGGGATTTACTTGAAATAAAAAAACAAAATTGCATTTTTAACATTTATTTAATCATTGATACAAATCTTGCTCAAATTGTTGGCCTCTGTTGCATGCAAGCCTGACACCTGTTTCGTATTTCAACAGTTGTTGTACGAAGTCGTATTTCCTCCTTAATAGTATTGAATGCCGCTTCTATGCGTTGGACTAATACCTCCCTAGTTGGAACCTCCGTGGCATATACCAACTCTTTGGCACGTCCCCAGACATAAAAGTCCAACGGAGTTAGATCTGGGGAACGTGGCGGCCATGGAATAGGGCCATCGCGTCCAATCCATGCATTGGGGAACACATTGTCGAGATATTCCCTCACAGTCAATCGCCAATGCGCGGAACAGCCGTCATTTTGAAATACAATGGGCACACGTTCATTAAATACGGGCACATCGGTCACTAATTCGGGCAGGTCATTTTGTAGGAATTCCAGGTAGTCTTCGCCATTGAGATTATCGGGCAGGTAATGCGGTCCAATTACCTGATTCCCAATCACTCCTGCCCAAACGTTTACACTAAACCTTCTTTGAGAAGATTTCTGTCTTTTAACACGTGGGTTTTGCGTTTTCGTTGTCCAGTGGTGCAAATTGTGTAAATTGAGGATCCCATCCTTGGTAAATTTGGATTCATCCGTCCACAGTATTCTTTTTAAAAAATCAGGATCATCCACATCCGTGTGTAAAAGAAACCGACAAAAAGCCACTCGTCTCTCAAAGTCGCCACCCTCAAGACCTGCAACAAACACACCCTCAAGCTCTTTTAAATTTCTCTTGGGCAATAAGTAATTGCACAAGAAAGGACCCGTTGTTCGTGCTAATAGATTCACTACCTGGAAGTGACGCCATACCATACCCATTACCTGCTAAACAAAGGCAAGGTCAAACAAAGCTTGCACGGGTTTAAAGTTAGTTTAAAATTACGTACCTTGCACCGGAGTGTAGTGGAATGGATGCTTTTTGTTTTGACGAAGTACTTTCCACACTTTCCATATTGAAATATCAAGATGTGATGCCACATTTCTAATGCTTCTTGTAGGGTCTTCCTCAAAAAGTGCCAGTATTCTCTCGTCTACTTCAACATTATGTCGCACAATATGGCCCCTTGGTTCATTAAAAGTAACACTGCCAGTCTCGCGTATGCGTCGGTATGTGTCTTGGAAGACTCTGCGGCCAGGTA
This sequence comes from Tiliacea aurago, assembly GCA_948098905.1. Lineage (NCBI taxonomy): Eukaryota > Metazoa > Arthropoda > Insecta > Lepidoptera > Noctuidae > Tiliacea > Tiliacea aurago. The sequence continues at coordinate 24,231,730 of OX402581.1, read as the reverse complement.
ATCGTCTACCAGGAAAGCGTTCCTGGTAAAGTCGTTGCGCTGCACGAGCGACGCCATTAGCGGCTCCGTAAGCCATCATGATGTCCGCATATTCTTCGTTAGAGAATGTCGCCATTGCAATAACAAAAAACTCAAAGTTTAACAATAACAACAAAAATTAAACAAATGTAACAAGAACCAGCAAAACTTAACGATAACAAAGTAATAAAAGAATCGCGGAGTATGGTGAACTAGCACACACGTTAGGTAGCAGAGGCAGTCATGTCTCGACTAAAAAAATGGCGGGTCGGGCGGCGCGATTTGTTCAAACCGATTTAAGGTATGCAAGAAAGAGATAGAAGATAGATTTTACTGTGAAAGAGTGAGAAAACAAATTTTACCTCTTTCTCAAGTAACAGTTCCGCAATAAATATTTTTTCATTAGAATTTGGAATGTAGTTTTATGTGACTTGATTCACAATTCTAGCGAATTCACAAAGTTGTTAAAATACTTTTATGGCATGTGGCACATCATTAGAAAGAGGATAGACTGGAGAATTAATGAGGGAGTTGGAAGATCCCGGTCGCTTTTGGTTTTTTTTTTTGTAGCCTTATAAATAGCTGTAACATGTACAGCTTTAATTTAAGTTTTACCTTTGCGAGTGAATTTAAAAAAAAACTAGGTGACTAATATCACTAATTTTGTATTTAAAAGTATTCTTAAACAATACACATCGAAATAAAATTAAAATTCAGAGTCTACGCCTTATATTTTTTTTTTTAAATCTGTATTTGAATGTAAAATTTGGGTCTTTTTTTGGAAAACAATAAAAAGTCGATAAAAAAAAAATCCACAGAGCATGAGGGGTGTTAAGGGGTCTGAAAGGCTAGCGGATGACCCCTTCAGTCGACCATTTTAATTTGGCACACGATGCACCAAACACCCTGTATATTAAGATAATGCATTATTTGTGAATTCACTCAGCGAACAACAGACTAGGTCCGTGTCACCAGCTAGAAGGTTGAGAGTGCGGAGTGCGCGCGTCAGTGGCGCCTCACTTAAAAGATTGGACCTCGCGCGCGGCTCCGCCAGCAGCCGTGGCTGTCATCGTCGCCACGCGTACCTGTCCGGGACACACAAACCTATGTGCCCTAAAATGTCCACATTATGTACCTTCCCTCTAAGTACTTTGAATATGTACGAACATGTACTCATATGTATTAAACATGTACGCGGGCGAAGCAGCTGGCAAAAGCTAGTTTAATAATATTTAAAAGGGTGTTGACATAATAATATAGAGAATGCATGCAATTATTTGTCTATAGCACTATGTAACAAAATTCAAATGCAAATTCAAATTCTTTTTATTAAACTTACACATAGTTCACAAACAATTATGCATGACATTTTAACCAACAGAAAAATTAGATATCATTTAACAGCGGGTCCCAAACTCGGCACTGCCTGTATCTTGGTGACCCAAACAGCACCCACACAAAGTTAATAATTTAATTAGTTCTGCTAGCGCAAGATTGTTAATGATAATTTAATGAAATTTACAAAAAAGTCAGTAATAAAAAGAAGAACCATAATACTGTAAGAATAACTGTTGCTTCTGCTTTTTAGTTAGTTCGTTAAAATCTTTCCCTATATCCTTGCCTATCGGTCTAACTTACCTATCACAGTATCACCGAAACTAAGCAATCACAAAAGAACTAACGTTGTTAGAACTTTCTAACTACTAAGTCCTGGTAATAAAGCTCCCCCAAAAATCGATCACATTTGCACATGAAATAATAATGGCGAATGAAACCGGTTTGTGTTCTAAAGGAGGGTAGGATAAATACGTCCAAAGCTTGGACCTCCTTTGTGAGATGTCTTCGTTGAGGAACAATTGACGTGAGTACGCGTTTTTAGGGTTCCGTACCAAAATGGTAATAAAAAGGGACCCTTATGGTGAGACTTAAAGTCTGTCTGTCTGTCACACCTGGATATCTCAAGAACTACTAATGCCATCAACTTGAAATTTAGAATAGTTTTAGATGACGTTTGCCCAACTATTTTGCAAAAAAGAAATAAATTTTAAAAATATATCTTTTTTGCAAAAGGGACTGAAAGAGGGTCTTAAAAATTTTAAGTGGGGCTACTAGGGCATGTGGCGTATCATATGAAAGAACTCTATTTGCACATTTTCAATCATTTTTTTTTGGCAGCATAGTCTCCGAGTTTTGATGAAAAATGTAAAAAAAAATACCGCCCGCCCCTTATCTCCGAAGTTTGAATAGATAAAAATCTGAAATTATTCTATGTGATAGAAGTTTATGTAAAGATTACAGGAAAAATAAAACTATGTCTCTAAATAGCACAGTTTTTCAGAAATCATCAACATCATATAATACGTAGGGAACCCTCGGTGTGTGAGTCCGACTCGCTTTTGACCGGTTTTTGTTATTTTTATGTGAAACATCTATAGCCGCACGTAAAACCGATTGCTCGCGGGGCGACGCATGCCGCGTGGCGGCCCCTCGCCACTATTCAGTATGTAGTAGTGTGTAAATAAAGTCGATGTTTCACATCTGGCAGGCGTCCCGTGACGGCTAACTTTTTTTTGTGTTTCTATATGCTGTAGGTACTATGGACGCATTTTTTTACCCGACTACGGCGAAGCAAAAAGGATGATTTTGTTATATCGTCCTTCAATTTAGTTATACAATTTAACACTAAAGATGTAACAATATTTTTGTAACATTATAATTTAAAAGAGTGTCGATGGAGTTTCTTGCCCGTTCTTCTCCATGTACCTATTACGCTTTGGAATAGGCAACTAGCTTCATATTTCTAAAGGCTTCTACATACCAGCGCGACCTGTCGCGCGACGCGACACGGCACAAAGGCCCCGCGTTTCGCGGGACGAGCGGTGCCTTTGTGTCGCGTCGCGTCGCGCGACAAGTCGCCCCGGTATGTAGAAGCCTTAACTGACCGACTCCTTGTCAATTCAAAAGTTCTTGTAAATGTTTTGAGTTTGAGTTACGGAGTTCCAAGTTAGGATTCAGATGGGAATGTTTTGGACTGCGTTTTTTGTGAACAAAGACCCGCACGAGCACCTACCTATCTATACTATATTATCTGTGACTCTATATATCATCATCACACTAATATTATATTATATTATTATTATCACAGTAATTAATATTATAAAAGCGAAAGTTTGTGGGTGGGTGTGTGTGTGTATGTTTGTTACTTATTCACGCTCAAACGGCTGGACCAATTTTGATAAAATTTTGTATGAAGGTAGCCGACACCCTGGATTAAGACATACGGTACTTTTTATCCGGATATTCCCACGGGATCGAGATTTACGCGGGTGAAACCGCGGGGCGCAGCTAGTTAATATTATAAAGAGGTAAAGTTTGTGAGATTGTAGGGGGTAGGTAATCTACGGAACTACTGAACCGATTTTGAAAATTCTCTCAGTAAGTAATGGTAAGCTACAGTATTGCTGATTGTTATAGGATATATTTTATGTAATACCAAGAAATTTTACGCGTGAAATTGTGGGTAGAAGCTAGTCTACAATATAATTAATTTCGCAGCAACGTTTATTAATAATAGATTTTGTTTTTAAGGATAAAGATTATGTTAATAACGACACATGTCAACTAAACTAAATTGGCTATGGTTGCGGTTTTTTTTTTTTTTTTTTTTTCCTTCTGGCTTCGCACGGTTTGTGCATTTAGCCAATGTCATGTTTTAGTTCTTGTATAGTATTGATGAAATGATTTATAAATGCATGATGATGATATCCCCGCCCACTCCCCTTGAGTTTCAGTAAAGATGTGGCACTTTACTGAGACCTCACGCGGACTTCTTGAGAGAACTTGAAGCGAAGATGCACTGTTTTGTTTCATTTGCCTACACTAATGCACGTTCACAAACACTTAATGGTTAATAATCCACCATTATTACACATTAATATTCGGCTAAACACAAATTTTGGAAAATTAAACAAACTGCTGAACATGACGCTTCTCTTTCCCGCCAAGAAGTCCAATCTATGGTTGCGGTTATCAACAATGACGTAGGTATCAAAAGACAAATTTTAAACAACTATGGGCAATGATATTATATTAAACAGATATGTTATTCACTCACAAAACAACCGAAAAAAGTGTTCCGCGCAGTAGCGGCACTTTTTATTCATTTTACAATTCACTACAAGTAAAAATGATAGAAAAGAGAATTAATATAATATCATTGACTATGGGTAAATTGTTTTTGTATGCTAGGACCAAAAATAACTAAAAAAAATTCAGTTTGTTATTTAATACTTTTTGATATAAGGCTTCTACATACCGGGGCAACTTGTCGCGCGACGCGACGCGACACAAAGGCACCGCTCGTCCCGCGACACGCGGGTCTTTGTGCCGTGTCGCGTCGCGCGACAAGTCGCGCTGGTATGTAGAAGCCTTTAGTTTGATAAATAACAAAAGAAAAAAAAGAGTGGAGAAAGGTAAGAGAGTATTCTATTCTATTCTATAACATAAAATCACGCCTATAATCCCCGAAGGGTTAGGCAGAGGTAAATCAAAAACCACAAATAATCCAATAAACTATTCATGCATGCCCATATTTAATCTGCCTATAGTATTTGTATGATATAAATTGCATGCCTACAAGTTAATTTTAGTTTACCTCTAGAAATTTTCCTCTGAAACCATCAAAAGTTAAAATGCAATTGCGTTCAATGTTATTTCAGAGCAAAAACGGCACGTGTAATGATTCATTGATAAGCTCATAGCTAAGTTTAGTTGCACTGAGGTCGTTGCCATTTGGTTGATCACTTCCTCTGCAAATGTATGTAGGTATAAACTTCAGTTAAATGCATGCCTTTTTTCCTGCAATGAGTCAGACAGTGGCTTTAAAATTAATAAAATATTCCATGAGTTTTACAAAACAGTTCAAAGCTTATTCTTGATTCACCATTACTCAATTCAGCGGGATTAATAAAAAAAAAAAACAACTAACTTAAGTCATTTTTCACTTTGTAGTGTTTTTTTTTGTAAACAAGTTTTTATTTACTTTTAAATTTTTTTTTTGTCTCATCTGCACTAATTATTTTCGAATCCCTACTATGTAAACAACAGTGAGTGACAAGAAGTTTTACAACGGGATTAAATCGTAGCAGCTAACTGAACAACTACCAAAGCAAACTTAATAAAATGCTGGGACCATCGCGCGAGCTTCTTCTAGCAAATGTAAAAATAACTTTAATCAGTCAACAATTAATGAAAATATCGATGAACATACATAAAAAAATACATACTAACGAACATAGAACCTCCTTCTTTTTTAAGACGGTTAAAAAAATCTAACTTGCAAGACCTCCTTCACTGGATTACGAAACCCACGCTTCCCCCTCAAACCTAATTGAATGGAATTTTATTAACATTAAAAAAAAATAAAGTGAACCGCACCCTTTTTATGTCAAAGTCAAATGTAAAAGAGGAAAAAAATGCATTGTAACCGTGAACCCTTTGCAAGAAAACTTACAACTGCAGGCTTTCCCAACTCTTTCAAAGTCAAGGAAAAAAAATTGTTGCAAAACGTTAGGGCTGCCCCCTCTCCGTTTTGCAACTTTATTCTTTTGACACGTGCATTTTTGTCCTCGTGATTGTTTTCAAAACATCTGGAAAGTTTTCTCTCTTTCGTGTAATATTTCAAACAAAGTTATGAAACGTGCAGGTGACCTGCACGTTTCATAACTTTGTTGCAAAACTCGTTTTCATTAAACTTTTTCAGATGATTATGCAATAGAGTCAAATGAATTAACTCACCCTACTTATTGGGCATGAACATGGATAAGACAAAGGTGATGTCGAATGCCAACAAAGTTATGAAACGTGCAGGTCACCTGCACGTTTCATAACTTTGTTGCAAAACTCGTTTTCATTAAACTTTTTCAGATGATTATGCAATAGAGTCAAATGAATTAGCTCACCCTACTTATTGGGCATGAACATGGATAAGACAAAGGTCATGTCGAATGCCCATGTAATACCCACTCTCATGAAGATCGGAGACGCTACACTCGAAGTTGTGGACGAGTATGTTTACCTCGGACAAACTGTCCAGGTCCAACTTCGAGAAAGAGGTCAATCGTCGAATCCGACTCGGCTGGGCAGCGTTCGGGAAGCTACGCAATATCTTCTCACATACCGCAGGGTCTCAAGACGAAAGTCTTTGATCAGTGCGTGTTGCCAGTGATGACCTATGGTACAGAAACGTAGTCGCTCACAATGGGCCTTATCAGAAGGCTAAAAGTCACCCAAAGGGCAATGGAGAGGGCTATGCTTGGAGTTTCCCTACGTGATCGAATCAGAAATGAAGAGATCCGCAGACGAACCAAGGTAACCGACATAGCCCGAAGAATTGCCAAGCTTAAGTGGCATTGGGCAGGGCACATTGCTCGCAGAACTGATGGCCGATGGGGCCGAAAGGTTCTGGAGTGGCGACCGCGTACCAGAAGACGTAGGGTTGGAAGGCCTCCCACAAGATGGACCGATGACCTTGTGAAGGCTGCAGGTATCCGCTGGATGCGGGAAGCATAGAACCGGTCGAAGTGGAGGTGCTTGGGGGAGGCCTTTGTCCCGCAGTGGACGTCTTTCGGCTGAAATGATGATGAATGATGATGACTTATTGGGCCTCACAATATTTATTGGCATAGCATAATCAGCCTAAAATGTTCCCACTTCTGAGACACAGTTCTCCGCTCGGTGAGAGGGAGTGGGCCGTAATCCACCACGCAGGCCCAATGCGGGTTGGTGGATGTCACATGTCTTCGAATTTTAGGTTCTAGGACATGCTGGTTTCCTCACGATGTTTTCCTTCACCGTTTTGAGAGCAGTGGTGGTGGTGATGTTTTATTTTTAATATTATACTGATATTTTATTTTATTTTGATTTTTTTAAATTTTATTTTGATTTTAGCTATGTATGTAGATATAATTTTTGCTCTGCCCGGGGTGAGGACGGCCTACTGTGACACGACTTGAGTCACACATTTTATCACAGTTTGAGCGATAAAACTGTTTTATCATAAAATGCTAGTACAAATTGACATGACATAATTTATCATGTCTTGACACACAAACGTCTTGGCACGCCCGTGCTCGGCCTGCTGACAGGGTCTACAACGGATCTTAGCTGTAAGCCTTTTGTTAACATCTTTTTTAGGGTTCCGTAGTAAACAAGGAACCCTTACAGTTTCGCCATGTCCGTCTGTCTGTCTGTCTGTCTGTCCGTCCGTCCGTCTGTCGCCAGCTTAGCTCAGAGACGCTTAGTCCTAGAAAGCTGTAATTTGGCATGAGTATACATATTAATCATGCCAAAAAAATGGTAAAATAAAATTATGAAAAACATTTTTTTTTAGGGTACCTCCCTTACACGTGAAATGGGGATGATATTTTTTTTTCTCGTCTATTCCATGGTGTGGGGTATCATTGGATAGGCCGTTTAAAAATATTGTGGGTTTGGGAAAACCATTTTTCAATTAAGGGATCCGTTTGCGTAATATTAAGCTTTAAAGTGCTATTTTTTGTTAGAGTCAAGTGTCCCCCCCCCTGCCAGCTAAATGGTTGGTTTTGGATATGTGAAAAAAATCATGGCAATAGTATATATAACGAAATTAAAAGGAAAACTATCACAGCTAAGTAGGCTTCACAAGTTAACGAGTAATAGTCGACCAACTTAAATTTGCAGTTGGAGAATGGACCGTTACGTATATCGATGTATGGGAGAGCATGTTTTTCAACTACAATGTTAAGTTTGTTTTTGGGATAAATTCATCCCAACCACGGAACCCTTCATTATGCGTGGTCTTGGCACATGCACTTGGCCGGTTTTTTTTACCTTATCGAATGCATTTTTTTATGTTTGTTCACCGATATCTCCGTCAATTATGGACCGATTTTGAAAATATTTTTTTTGTTTGAAAGGGTATGCTTCCGAGGTGGTCCCATTGCCACCAAATCAGAATCCGATGAGAGGATCTCATGGAAAAAAGTGTTTTTTATACTACCCAGTATCATAGATACACGCGGAAACTACCTATAAGACTGGTTGTAATCACAGATTAAGTTATCACCCTTCCCTTTGCTTTGTGTTAATTTTGTACGCAACGAAATGAACCTTAAAACATACTTTATTTCGATTTATTCCAATAACTAATACCACTGGTATTTGTTTCAACTGATAAAACTATTTTCTATTCGGAACGGGTACCATTGTTTAAACTAATACCAAAACAAGTTCAAAGGTATAAGGTACAGTCAGTAAAAATGGTTTGTATGTAATTATAAGACATTTAATTGAAAAATAAATCAGTTAAATCATCAAAATACATAAAAATAATCAGAATTACTAGTTTTGACTGAGCTGACTGTACCAAATTCAAGTTGTTAGTATTCGTTCGCACTTTACATTTATTTTTTTAAAGAATGGTATCCGTTCGGAATAGAAAATAAATATGAGTTGAAACAAATACCAGGGGTATTAGTTGTTGGTATTAAGAACGGAATAAGTCTTTATTTCCTAGGAAAAGACTCGTGTCGCATCACCATGTAAAATAAAGCTAGGCATTTAACGATCAGAGATAATTAGAAACCGTTATGCCAACTGTAAAACCAGAATACTAAGATGAATGATTAATCTTTTATAAGGTCATTTTTAGAAAATCTTGCTTCGGGCTCGTGGTTAAGCTACGCTTGCCGCGGTTGGTTCGCAGATGGGTGACCATTCATTACATCGGCTGTCCCATTTCAAAACCTAGTAAGGGACATTTTTTTCGTACATCATTTTAATGCATAATGTTACTAAACTGGTCCAGGTTAGCAAGATTATGCAATAAAACGAAGTACGAAAAAAAGTGTCCCTTACTAGGTTTTGAAATGGGACAGCCGACATATCGAGACCCTCCATGCCTCGGAAAGCACGTTAAGCAACGACTTACCGGGACCCAAAAGTCTGCCAACCACCCAAGTATTAAAATGTAGTTCTGTAAGTATGCTAGGACCATGTATTTTTTAAGTTATACTATTGTTATTTTATACTATTGCCATGAATTTTTTCACACATCCAAAACCAACCATTTAGCTGGCAGGGGGGGGGGGACACTTGACTCTAACAAAAAATAGCACTTTAAAGCTTAATATTACGCAAACGGATCCCTTAATTGAAAAATGGTTTTGCAAAACCCACAATATTTTTGAACGGCCTATCCAACGATACCCCACACCATGGAATAGACGAGAAAAAAAAATATCATCCCCATTTCACGTGTAAGGGAGGTACCCTAAAAAAAAATGTTTTTCATAATTTTATTTTACCATTTTTTTGGCATGATTAATATGTATACTCATGCCAAATTACAGCTTTCTAGGACTAAGCGTCTCTGAGCTAAGCTGGCGACAGACGGACGGACGGACAGACAGACAGACAGACAGACGGACATGGCGAAACTATAAGGGTTCCTTGTTTACTACGGAACCCTAAAAAAGAAGTTTAGCTGACTGTACCATGTGACATATCTAATGAAAGGGCTTGTTTAAAGGATCTTATTATTTGAGAAAATAGATGAAAAATTACCATCCCCCCCCCTTATCTCCGAAACTACTGAGCCTAAAATTTTGATAATAATACAGAAAATAGTTCTTTACTTATAGATTACAGGAAAACCTATAAGAAGTCTGTAATCTTAAAATAACATGGTGAATCACTGAATATTGTGCGTACAAACTTACATTTGCAGTTGGAATGTATGCGGATCATGTTTTTCAACTACAATGTTAAGTTTGTTTTTAGGATAAATTCATCCTAACTACGGAACCCTTCATTGTGCGTGGTCCGACACGCACTTGGCCGGTTTTTATAAACTAAATATCTTATTTGGCACTGTTTTATCAGAAAAGTAAGCAGAAAATACATCCTGAAAGTTTGGAACAAAAGACACACGTTGAAAGATTAGGACAAAAAATACGCATACGTATTAGCTGGGCAGACTACAAGCGACCAAGCATAGTAAACAATGCTATACTCCGTTTGAAATAAGATAAGACATTCAAATAAACCTTTTTTACAGTTCGTTCAATCGATTTTGACTTCTATTGCGTTGGTGGCATGACCAATGACAGCTGTAATAAACAGTTGGTATTTTAAGCACGTTTTTGCGTTCAATGCCATCCTTATGCCTACGGAATAGAAGTCAAAATCGGTTGAACGGACTGTAAACAAGTTTATTTAAATGTCTAATCTTATTTGGAATGGAGTATAGGTCTTTCTCAGTATGAGAAGAGCGTTTCTTCGGCAGAGGGAAAATTCTAATAATTATTATCTTTGAATTGGTTAATAAGATTGCGTAAAACTAGCATGATTTCAACATGGTTGATTTACACGAGTTTAAAGCAAACAAGCAAGCATTTTTTTTTTTTTTTAAACGTTGCCCCACACTAGTAATTTCTCCTGTATTGTGGGTGCGTTCACAAACATTTAAACTCACATACACAAACAGCCAGACCCGGAACAACTACTTGTAGGTCATACAAATATTTGTTCCGTGTGGGAATCGAACCCGCGGCACGTAGCGCAGCAGTCAATCGCTTAACCACTGCACCAACCGTGCCGTCGCATTGCATGATTTATGCAATAATGTAAAATAATTTTGTTCACTCACTTGAACAAAATCTCGAACAAATCACTCACTCTTTCACTGCTGGGTTAAGGTGTCCTCTTTTTTACCCTATTTTAAACCTATAGGTACCTCTTTTGTCTTTCATACGAATCCTGCAAAAGAAAATCCACGCACACAATCCGAACGCATAGTCCCAAGATTTGGGGCCCTCATGAGACCGGTCTCAGAACTGGTTGTATGGCCTTCGGATCGCGGAAGGTTTTCTACTGCGGCTCCGCGACTGATGCGATGAGAATGGGTTCAAACTACATTTCATAACTGGTATGTTATTGGCAAAATGGCCGACCTGATATAAATATTGATATTTTAGTCAGTTTTTGTTTTATTAAATTATTTGCGTTTATTTTATATTTAATATTTACAAGGATGTTTGTGTGTGGTTCGGTTTTGCATTTTAAATGTGCAAATACTGTTTAATTGGATGACGAGGCAGGTAGTTAGTATGCAAAATTGTTCGAATAGGAATAAAATATACATACTATTTATTGTCTTCACCTTTTTTGTTAAAAAATACAATGTCATTCAGAATAATCAAGGACTTCCTGCAACAAAAGATTTGGCGACGATAAATAAGTTGTTAATAATCAGTTACGAGTCTTACGACTGAGGCAGGACCAAAAAAGCTGACACTCTTATCTCCTTTTTATAATAATAAAAAAGGGGACACCTTACCCCAGCAATGAAAGAAAGAAAAATATTATAGTTGGGACACGCACAAGAAATACAAAAATAGCATTTCAAAGTAAAATACTTACAAAAAAAAAACAACCAAGGCGTGTGCGATGGCAAAAAGGGTCCTCATCATTTCAGCTGAAATACATCCACTGCTGAACTTAGGCCTCCCCCAAAGGAGGGGTTTGCCATAATCACCACGCTTGGCAGGCGGGTTAGCGATCGCAGTATGGTGTTAAAATGCGTAGAGAACGCTGCTGCCCATTCTCTAGTAAGTCCCTTAGTCGCTTTTTGAAGAAATGGGGTGGTGCTTCTTATTGGGAGAATCCTATCTTAGCATAATGCTGCGATATTTAAAAAATAAATAGCGCAGCGCTGGTATCCTGATAGGCTCGGCAGTGGAATAATAGTTGTAAAATAATAGATTCGTCTCGATTAGGTAATCAGCAGGATAGTAGTGGGGGGCCTAAGGTACATACGCCGTACACTTCATTTATAACATCGTCACTGGTAAATGATAAATGATTTTATTTCTGTAAGTAGGTTTGTACAAACACCTTTACACGTCAATCATATTTTAAACACTAGATGAGGTCGGCGTTTCCTATCTGACTACTCTGAGAAGAAAGGCCGAAACAAACTCAGAGGTCGCAGTCTCTTTTAAAGTCCAGACATAATCTTGGTCTGATCATGTGAAGGCCATGCAGATTGGTATCTGAAATGGTCTTTTGATGAAAGAGCCACACAGATTGAGTGGACCCGTCCAGTCAGTGCACGCATTTGTCAGTAATCGTTCGCTCAGAACTTAAGGAGCTCAACGAACAATACCAAAGAAAGGATATTTGTGTAGGCCGCATAAATTACTCAAATTGCCAAACCATGATAAAAACTGAGACAAAAAAAAAAGTTGGAAGCACCTTAGCCAGAACACCTGGGCAAAATGACATTCTATGAGTGTTAACGATGATCGAAAAGGCAAAAATGTATGGAATTGACATAAGCAACAAAAAAAGCTTATGACAATCCCGTTGAGAGTAGTTAAGGGGGATACGCTAAGGTAGCCCGCGAAATTCAAATTTACTTACATTTTTTTGCAATTTGCAGGTCAGTAACAGGTGGTACGTTGATCTAAATAGGATCCGCGGACGTAAAAAATATGGCTTTACATAATTATTATCATTAGAATTAGCAATACAACTATCTAAGTTCATTCCTATTACTATATACAACAGGATTCTACGAAGAGATTCAGTTCTATTGCTGATTCTAATGAAATTTTCTGTAAGCCCATATTTGTTACGTCCGCAAATCATATTTTGATCAATATTCAACCTGTTACTACTGAACTGTAAATTGCAAAAAACGTAAGAACATTTGAATTTCACGGGCTACCCTTCGCCTTTAGCCGCGTTGACACAATCAAAGTAGGCTTGAACAAAGTAGATTTGACGACTACTTGGATGATTTTTTGATAGTAGCAATACTGATCAAAGTGCACTTGGATGACGGCGTCCAACCAAAGTGAACTAGGATAGCGTTCAACTTTTCAAAAGCATGTCAAATCTACTTTGTATAAAAGCGTACTTTGATTGTGTCAACGCGGCTTAAGGCGAAGGCATCAGGGGAGCCCGCGAAATTAAATTTTTCTCCGATTCGTTGTAGAAATAAAAAAAAAACGCTTTGAAGGCGATTGCCACTTGTTTTCACACACAGCGATTTTCAATTGACACACTAGACCTATAGTTGCATTAAAGGAGCTTTCACCAGTTATATTTTTGTAATGATATTTCATATAGTGGTCACATATTAATGTAGCCTCAATAGTTTTTGAATAAACTCATTAGCATTAGTGAACATCTGCTTTGCACATTTGTAACAACGTTTCCTGTTTCAATAATACACAATGATTAATTACCAAATAAAGCCATTAAGAATTTGAATACAATGCATGTAAGGTCGGCTTGTTTTTATTACTTTACTTGGCTGTAATTGAAAATAATTAAAATTGTCGTAATTTGTAACATGATAATCATACTGGTTTTTGAACCTAACAGGATCGTTGTACTTCAATAGGTACAGTTAACTCCATTATTAATGTTTATAATAAATAAAGAGTTGAATTTTGCGTGACAAAAATGAATACATGACTAAATAAATAATAGTTTTTATTTAATCAGTTTGAATTTAACTTTATGTGAAAATGGGTATGGTAAGCATTCCCATTGCAAGGTACCATCATCGGCTTATCTAATATGTTTGAAAAACACCTTTGTTATAACCAAAAGAAGAATCTATGGGTTGGCTACGCCAACATTTATTAGTAACCAAATCGATAATGTTAACCAAACACTATAATTCTAATCTGTATACGAACCTAGATGTCTTGCAGAGACTGTCTTCTATTCTTAATTACCTTAAATTTTCATTTTATTTAATTAAACTGCATTTATTACGAAGATTGCAAATATTTTTTGCACGTATGCAATTTCGTAGCACCGCTACGCCTCGTAGACATGTCGTAGCTGCATTACTACGCGGTGCATCGCTGCACGTAGCGCATCTCGTAGACGTCTACAGAATGCGTTTCGTAGCGATCGAATGCTACAAATTCTTCACATTTTATGCTTTAGCACGTTAAATGCTTTGCTAATTCGGTTATTTGATACTTTACCCAGTAATTTAACACTTCATTTTCACATTCAAATGACTAAAAATTGTACGCCTAACCTAGCAAAATTATATTCAACGTTAATTGCGTATAATGAAGCTGTATATTACGCATGCGTGAACGTCGTGACATAAGATGCGCGTGAGAACGCTCCCGGCTAACGAACTCGCGTCGCTGGTTTATTTTCATTCCTATGTTTTGGCCAGTGCGATAGCGCAGTTGACGAAGACGAAAGAAATGGTGGATAAGGATTGTTGCAAAAAACTGACAGAGGAAACCAAGGAATAACCAACCGACTAATGAACCATGTTTTATTACAGGTTAAGGAGTAACCTGATATAATACATGGTTCCTTAATATTAATAATAATAAATTAAAGATAAGATAAAGATGTGTTTATTTGCTTAAACATGTGTACACATGCAAGAATAAAAATGCATGCAGGATAACAATAAATAAGATAAAGGTTCAGACATGTTTGCCACGTACTATGGCGCGCAAATATTTGGTAATAATTAATTTCAATACAGTAATTTAACGTCAAACAATAATGAATTATTAAAATGTCTAAAAAACTAATAATATATAAATAATAATGCATATTTAAACAACTATGCCAGAAATTCATTAATAGTATAGTATGCTTTGTTAGTTAGAAATGTCTTAAGCTGTTTTTTCAACTGTGCATTATTAAGCTCCCTCCAACTTTTGGATAATTGATAATAAATAGTGGGAGCCACGCAGAAAACACAGGATTTTTGATTGGAGAGGTACTTCCTCCAGAAAGGGGCAAAAAGTGGGGTACTGGATATCTCCGACTTATGCGATCTGATTTTGATTTTGTTATTTTAAAGATAGTAACTTTAAGTCAGTTTCATAAAAATTTAGTGAAGATCTTTCACGATGTCTAGTGTTTGGGAACTAGTTTATTTAACAGACAGTAAAAAGTAAACAAAAAATACTTCTTTCTACGTTCTATGTACTCAAGATCCATTTTAAAATTCGGCCTTCAAACGAAATCAAAATATATACAGATATTTTTTTTTTTGGTCAGGCGACACATATTTGTTTAGGGGAACCCCGTGAAGAGTGGTCTCTAATTAAATAGTTTTATTCATAATTACAATATCTTCTCGGGGGTTTCCTGCCAAATTGGAACCGTGCACCTAGCTTCTGACGTTTCATAAGTGCCCATGTAGGCTTATGTGAAATAAAAATATTTTTGATTTTTCATTTTAAAGACTTGTTAAAAACTTTCCTGCTGTTATAAGGAAAATATTATGCACCATAATGCCTAGTTTAAGATTATTTGTCAATTTCCTACACATTATTCGTTTTATTATGTTAAATTATTTCGGAAAGCATGCATCTAGTTTATGTTTCATTGTCAATACCATTTAATAATAACTTTTCCTTGTGCATTTTATTTATTACAGTAAAAAAATAGTTACAATCTTTGTATTTTTAAATTAAATTAATATTATACAAACGTTATTAGGTAAAAATATAATTATGAATTTAAACTATTACTTAACATCATTGTAATCAGAGTTGTGACAAATAAACACATTGTCCTACTTTTAGATTAAATATGAGTGAAAACTGGAATATTAGAAAATATTCAAATACTTTTAATATAATTTTCCCTAGATTTCTAACAACAAATCTACGTACGTACGAACGTATTTGTTACCAACAGAACAAGAAACAGACTAAAATAATTAAGTCGTAACCAAACACCTAAAGCACTAAGTATTACATAAGACAGTCACAAAGCCTGACAGAATGCCTCCATTACACACAAATCTCTCCTGACCGATCTCTGAATATCTAAGACAATGGCAAGACCTCGATCCCTATTAAAGTAAATAGGTACAGGTCGTAAACACATCTAACAACATGTAGGGCACCTTAGATACTTGATATCACGATAACGACTTAGGTACGACACATCAACCTTGATAGTACATACCCATTGTTCCAATAATAATACTTATCCAACCTTTGTTTAATCTAAAACGCTGCCAAAATAGTACACACTCAGACGTGTACTGAACACATGTTGTATAGAACCACAGTCTAAAATATTTTTTCTGCTAATCCTTTTCAAATGTAAGAGCAAAGGAAGTGTTCTTTGTTACTTTTTTTGCCTGTGACGCTGTGACAGCGTCATTTTTAAACGATGACTAGATCCGAATGGACAAAGAAATAGACATGCAATTTGACAGTTGAGTGAACTTGGAGATTTTTTTATGGGCTATCCATTTCCTATGAGTTATTTGATTGTGCTAGATTTTTAGACCTGTCCTGACTATTTTGACCTACTTGTGGAGGAGAACTAATTTGTTAGCAGTTCGACAAATGGAATGCTTTTAAGAGTCTATAATACCTCAGCGCCACCTCCCTCTTTATCTCGCTCGCACACTACTGCTGGCGGTCACGCGAGCAAGCGAGACAGCGTGGCAGGGAGAAGACTCCAAGGCACCGATAGTTTAGTTTATTTCTTTTTACGGTGAAAATAATGGTAATTAAAAAAAAATAACATAAGACCTGCTTTAGGTATAGTTAGTTCAGTTAATATGCAAAGTTACATTATCTAATTTGAAGTATTTTTTTAATACCAGCGGTTTATTGTTCGGTTTGGAGGTAACTTTGGATTTTTTTTCTATCATGAAAATTTTATGGAATCGTGTTTTCGTCAAACATAGTACTTAACATTAGTCCTCAACTTTACCATTATATATTTATTTCAAAATTAATGCTGCAGTATTTTTGACATAACGGAGGATCACGCTAAGCTATTTGAGGTAAGGTTAGGCTCTTTTTTTTTTTTTTTTTTTTTATTTATTTAAAGGGCTTTGTCGCTTAGCGACCACATCACCCAGTGCAGAAAAACACAAAAATGTTGATAATTATGATCTACCTTATAACTAACTTGTACAAAAACTACGAAAAAGCCTACCCCGTAATCCCTCTGCTGGATGTTGCTGATGATGAGAGCATCTACTTCCTTACTAGCCATCTGCAGGGTAATTGCGTATAAACACTAACAATTGCAATGACTTTATTTTGACAATTCGACAACATTAATTGCGGTATTTAATTTATTGAAGAGACGAATTTTTCAAACTTAAGAAACAATGGGCTAGGAATTTCTTTCAAAATCCTTCGGATTGTGTTACGCAATTGGAGTGCTGGTGTACTTACCAGCAGTTTGTTTTTTTTCAGCTTTTAGATTTAAAAAAACCTATTCAGTGTGAGAAAGGAGGTTCCCAGCAAAAGATTGCTGGGAACCGCATAGTATGAAAACACAACACTGAGTAACACTTTTTTTTAAACAAATTGCATAGTGATTTAAAACAGACAGTGTTCGTGAAGCACTCGTGTCCGTAGGCATGTCTGATTCATGGCCGTCATATTTCAAGGCTTACACTGCGGTTATTCAAAAAATCTGGAACGTTTTGTTGGTTTATTAACTTTGTTTTATTTAATGCCTGGTTTTGAATAGAATTAAATGTTGGATTTGAAGGAGGTTATGTAAGTGAAACTTTGATAAGGTTTGTCGACAAGAAAGAAAGAAAGAAAATACGTTTATTTGCGGTAACATGACGCAAAGAAGGAACATAAATACAAAAATAACAAGTAGGGGGAAAATATGCGTCACATCCACGCAAAACGGCCACCGCTCAGCATAATGCTGCGACCCTATGCGAGACAGAGCCCCAGCGCTGGATAAGCTATTTCGACTATTCATTGTTCGATAAATGATAGATTTCTGTAAATTGGCTGTAAAAACACTTTTACACGGCAAAAGAAATATATATTTTTGTACACCCCCTTTGAAATAATATACATGAAAATAAAAAAAAATTATATCAATTTATTATAAGTAAGTACCATTACTATTTATTTTTTTAAACTTTTTTACAGTCCGTTCAACCGATTTTGACTTCTATTACGTAGGTGGCATGACAAATGGCGGCCGTAATAAACAGTTGGTATTGCAACCAAGTTTTGGCTTTCAATGGCATCCTTATGCGTACGGAATAGAAGTCAAAATCGTTTGAACGGACTGTAAAAAAGTTTATTTAAATTTCTAATCTTATTGCAAACGGAGTATTGGTGAGGTCAGTGTTTCCTAAACGACAACTCTGATAAGAGACAGCGTAACAAACTCAGATGTCAGAGTATTTTTGTAAGTTCAGACATTATCTTGGTCAGACTATGTGAAGACCATGCGAGTTCAGAGGTGGACTTAAATAAGTGATGATTTGATTAGATAAAGGATGAGCTTGTGAAGACTAAATTGGTCGAGACGTAGCTCCTGGGTCCTACTCAATGACGACCTTTAGATGCGTTACCTGTGCTCAATAATGGCAAAGTAAATGCCAGGCTATTGCCTGACATTTACAATAATAATAATTATTATTACGTACGCGCGAATGAACATGCAGCAGCTAGTGACGTAACTAAATATGTATGTTCATCTCTTTCTAACAACAGATATCGGTATAGGTCTTTCCTTTTCTTCACGCGCTGTATGATTGTATGCAAGTATGTAGCTACAATCATGGCTTACGCTGTTTTTGAGTGCAATAATGTTCGTTTATGACGCGTCTATTTATAATACGTCATAGGTTCTACTACGCTAGAAAAATTGGACGGAAAATTCAAGGCCTTAATTTTTCCAATCAAATGTTTGTTCAAGGTTTGGTTTGGGATTTTGTAATATCTTGATTTAAAAGAGTGTCCTTGCAGTTTCTTGCCTATTCGTCACTATCTCAGATCTACGTTTTGGAATGGGCAAATAGCTTCAACTTTCTGATTAATTGACCAATTCAAAAGTGCCTGTAATTGGTTTAATTGAAATAAATGCTTTGAGTTTGAGTTTGAAGTATTTGTGCATATGCGATTAATGAAAAAAAAAATAAGGAATGTTTATTCACAGACAAAATTTTTAATAAAATAATAATTCATAATTACTTTTAAAATTGGGAAGTAGTTTGTTGGCAGATTTATTATATAGCCCCCATAATAGTACTTATTTTGTAATCACAATTGTTGTGCCATTCCTGAGTTTGTCTCACAAGCAAATAGACTTTTTCCTATAATGTGCAAGGAGTTTTAACATACAGAAAATAGATGAATTCATAGTGCTGCGTCAATATATGAGCTATTAAATATATAATTATTTATCCTTTGTTCATACATACAAGACTTACTTAATTAAGGGGACGATACGCGACTTTTAATGATTTTAACCTGAAGCTCACGTCTAAACGAGTAGCTTTGATGATTTGAAAAAAATATATGATAAATTAGAGCATTTTCTCAATAACTTAATATCTGAATATTTTAGATAATGTTATTATTACATAGTGAAATTAATTTGTAAAGTTATGTGTACCGCGGATAAAAAACTGAGAATGGCGCAAAATCTACCAAGCGTATTTTTCTGAAACCTTCACCAATTTAAAGATAATTTAATTATTGATTTTCAGTATACGCGTTTTATTAAAATACCTTTTGTTTTGTTTATAATAAATTAATAATTCGTCAAATTGGGGACAGCGCTCCTTGATGGGCGAGTCCTATTACTGGCTGAACGTACGACGCGTTGCGTGAGCTCAGTACAGAACACGCAAGCTAACCACTCAAGGTCACTGGCATATATCTGCGTCTTAAACAAAAAATATTAAAATTAACACCAGACAAGATTGTTACATTTCTAATTTTAGTATGCTGTTATTTATCTACCTACGCGTTCTGTGCCTCAGACAACACATAGCGACTTGTGAGTTTGTGACTTCCTTTTGTCTATAAAAATAAACTGCCAACTCGTTGAAATTTAAAAAATTATATCGACAAAGTACCTAATGATATCTGTGTCACAAATAAACTCTTCAAGCAAGTAGGTACATACGGCTACACATCAAGCTATACATTTCCAGCATACACTGCCCTCTCATTGTACGGAAATCCTAAGCAATGCGAGATCAGCTTATACTGGAAATGTATAGCTTGATGTGGAGCCGTGTGTACCAACAATCGAAGTGAAAATATTAACGAAAACGTACTTACTACCAAAACTCAACACGAGCCACGAACCTTATAATTTCTTTTATCGATTTATCGAAAATATACGTAAGAACTTGGTACAACGTGACGTTGTACCCAAATTATAGTACGCCTTTATAAGCCAAAGTTTTTTTGGTGCCCCGCCCCCTAGCGGACAACACGTGGGCCAACATATATGCAGAGGTCAATCAACCCCACATTATTATTGACAGCACTAGAACTTGCAGGGGACATACCAGCACACATTTAATTAATAATGACGATTTTTCGATGCTAGAATTCTGTTTTACACCCATGACCAATTTATTTTGAGCTCCCTCGCCTCTTCGATTTGTTTGACTCTCGGGTGTTCTAAGAGGGTTTTGTATAGTATGTAGGTGTCATGTTATGCTGGCCGCGTGGTGAAGCAACGCACTCTGTTGCTAAGGGCTTCGTTCACGCATAATTGGCCCCCAGCCGGTCGCAGGCTTACGTCATCGCAATGTGCGATCAGAATGTATAGAACGCCTCGCACCGATGCTATGAGAAGCCGAGAAGCAAGTTTTAAACAAACGTTAATAGTAAATAGAAACTTTCATGATTTTGTGTTAACTATAGAGCAGTTACTACAGTCCCTAATTGTATTTCTATAGTATCTTGCCCATTTTCATTTACACTAGGCGACATGTAAATGTAATGCCTAAATCTCATTGCAGTCGCTTGTATTTAGGCATTTCATTTAAGACGGATGCCAGTGACCTTGAGTGGTTAGCTTGCGTGTTCTGTACTGAGCTCACACAACGCGTCGTACGTTCAGCCAGTAATAGGACTCGCCCATCAAGGAGCGCTGTCCCCAATTTGACGCATTATTAATTTATTATACACAAACCAAAAGGTATTTTAATAAAACGCGTATACTAAAAGATCAATAATTAAATTATCTTTAAATTGGTGAAGGTTTCAGAAAAATACGCTTGGTAGATTTTGCGCCATTCTCAGTTTTTAATCCGCGTTAGACATAACTTTACAAATTAATTTCACTATGTAATATAAACATAATTTAATATATTCACATATTAAGTTATTGAGAAATTGCTCTAATTTAACATACATTTTTTTCAAATCATTAACACTACTCGTTTAGACGTAATCTTCAGTATAAAATCATTAAAAGTCGCTTATCCGCATCGCCTTAAGAGTCGGCTAGTGTTTGTGAAAACAGATGGCAGTATAGTTTATTGCTTATCTATGTGTGAGAAAAGATAACTCCAAAACTACTGAACTTATTCAATTTGAGATAAGATTTTTTTTTCGGCAAAAATATTTGAAAACTAATAATACCTACTGTCGAATATACATTACATTGAATTTTAATACGTATATAATATTTAAGGTAAATAGGTAAGTAAGTACTTCATATTAGTTATAAAAGTTACTTAGCTAGTTAATTTCGAAACATAATTACATTATTTATTTTGGGAAAAAACGCATTTCGAAAGTATTTAAATATCAAACTACTTATAGCTTTATTTTATAAGAAAAGCAACTATATTTTGATATTTAAGTACAGTACTTCTGGTAGCTACAAGATATAATAGGCATTACTGACGTACTTACGCCGTAGATATACTCGTAGTCAAAGTCAACGTCAGTCATTTATTTTCAGTAAATGCGGTACAAAAGATGGTAGGTATATAAATATTAATTATTTTATGTCACCGTAAGATTGTGAGCACCGTTAGTTTATAATCTATCTACTTAGCGAGATTATAAACGATCTAAAAATTGTGAACTGATACAATATAACGCATTCATATTCGGTAGTTTATTATCTATCAATGTCAAATCGTCAAATTGTGAACGAACCTGCACTTATCGGGTTCATAATGTCTCAGATTGTATCACCCATGAACATTGATTGTGTTTGTGTCTTAGGACTTGGTGGTAGCCGTAACTACGCCAGGACACCTTCAACCAAATGGATTAGGTTAAATCAGAATTGAGACCAACTGCGCTTCTTCCAAATTGGTCTCAATTGCTTGGCTATTTAGTATTAGCACAAGGTGCGTTCGGCGCATGCAAGTATGATACCAGTTCACAATTTGTCGGTTTGCCATGGATAAATTATAATCTATCGAAAAAGAATGCGTTAAATTGTAAATGGTTGCTTACAGTTCACAATTTTTCGGTAGTATATCATCTCGAGCGACTAAGGGACTTACTAGCGAGTGGGCAGCAGCGTTATCTATGCATTTTTAAAACCATACTGCGATCGCCAATTCACCTGCCAAGCGTGGCGACTATGGAAAATCGCCCCCCTTTTTGGGGGAGGCCTATGTCCAGCAGTGGACGTCTTTCGGCTGAAATTATGAATAACGTGGCTACTGGGCCCTACGGCCTACTATAAATAATTACTGGGCCCAACTAATCTAAAAAGTACCATCTAGCATGCACTGCAAGAAAGAAGAAAGAGGGTTTTACAGAAAGAAAGAAAATACATTTATTTAGCACAGACTAAAAGGAACACAACATATTATTACGTAACATACCACAAGAAAAAAAAGAAGAAAACAAAACAAATAAACAGTGTAAAAAATTTAAGAATTTTGCAGGAATGTGTCAATCGGTAATCTATCTAGGATGATGATGATATAATCTCGCTAGATAGATTATAAACTATCGATGTTCATAATCATACGGTGACAGATACAGTAAAGGCTTCTACAGACCAGCGCGACTCGCGACGCGACACAAAGACACCGCTAGTCGCGACACGCGGGGCCTTTGTGTCGCGTCGCGTGTCGCGCCAGTATGTAGAAGCCTTAATATCTATAACTACTACTAACTGACACAAAGAACTTCACACGATAGAACGCACGAATACATCAGAGAGTCAGAGGTTGCACTGCGTTGTTAAGTACTGCAACCATAAAAAATACGTTATCCAGCACGCTCCCTGATAATATGATTATGATGCGAGGATATCCCTCGTTTTATTTAACTTTTTTTAAAAGCTCATAATAAAAAAAAAATATGATAAAACTGTTCTCAAATATTTAAAATAACGAAACGCTCGATATAGATTAACCATAACTTATTCTTATAGCTACCTATATTTCCCTTGATGCAAGAAAAATAAATAAACCCTCCCTCCCCCACCCCCGGAGGTTTATAGACTGGTTACGCTCACGTCGTTTGTAGAACACAAACAAGCGCCGTTCATAAATACGTAACTATCAATCTAATGGGAACGCAGGCTTAGGGTTGGTTCTACGAGTCATTATACACGTAGAAAGTCTATGCCATCACCGGTCGCCTCATCTGCAGCCGGCCCTGACACAGACAAGGCCGACGTTAAGTCCTTTATCCAACGAGACACTGCATAAAGACGAGCCCCAATTTGTCCCCCAAACTTCACCGACGATTACGACTTTGAAGTCCGCGCTAATGATTTGAAGACCAACTTTAATCATCCCACCTACCAGCCGAACAAAGGGCACTTCAAAACTAACCCTACCAAAGAACATTTTTAGATAAAGCTACATTCGTCAGCTCGAACCGGGCATAATTTAAAACCTTAATAAAGCTCAGTGCCCACACTCAAATTGTTGTAGAGGCTTTCAATTTGCTTCATAATTGGCACCGTTCGGATAGGCAGATGATGTTTAAGTGCTTTTAATGTTTGGCGCTCGCAATATTATGTCGGGGATATCTGGCCGGTCCCGGCGGAGCACGAGCCGGATTAGGCCGCCGGTGGGGTTGCAGCTCTCAGCTCACCTTGGAGAGTAATTATAATGATCGGCGCCGGAACCCTAGTCTGGGACGGGAGTCTTCCTGAAGAGGCGTGCCGGGCGCGGGTGGCGCACCGAGGTACGCCCACGCGGCGTGCCCCCCGCGCCCCCGCGCCTGTCGCGCTCCCCCCCGCGCCCCCGTCCGCTCGTGCGATCGGCCCGTCCGCACCCCCACCCCACGCACCGTAATAACCCAATTTGTAAGAACCCCCCATTTTCAAGGACGGCCGTCGGTCTTTATGGCGGCGGCGACGGCGGCGTTGATTCCCGACCTTGTTTATTTCAGTTTCTTTTTGTTTAGGAACTGGCTGAACTTATTTTTGTACGTCTGTACCCGGCCGGGTCTCGCTTGTTTTTGTAGTGACCGATGGTGATTTTTGATACGTCGATCACAAAGGATGCCACGGCTACCTTTGTGTACCTGTCCGTGGTGCTCTATATCAATTATGTAGTTCTCTTCAAAGGCGAAATACTGAATTTCTATTCCTTTAACCGTGACACGATAAGTAATTGGTTGTATTTTGTTTGAATGTCGATCACCAGCCCGTGAATTTGTTCGTTACGCTGGGTAAATACGAAGTTTGGGGTTGGTTTTAATGTGAGCATTTGTGTAAAACTGACCAATTGGTCCAGTCGTTTCTCTGACGCTCGATACTGCTTCTCGGAGCCAGGGTTATGTAAGATGTAAAAACCGGCTTTACATGCAGACATGTAAGGCCGGGGTAGCCTCATTTGTTTAAGCCGTTCTAAAGTTCAAGGTCGTCCAAGGCACCCTTATCAAAACCCGTCCTTTTGGTCCGTCTAGACGGCTTCACACCTCCAACCCTTTGGGGGACCAGTTCAATTACGGATTGTATTTTTTTCTCGGACAGTTAACCGCGATTATTGTTCCTACAATTTCAGGGTCTACAGAAAAGTCGTTGACTCCGGCGAGTTCCGAAAATTTCTTCCGTAGAATATTGTTTGGAATAAACTTCACAAAGTTTATTAGAAAATATAATATTATTAAACGTTCGTAATTTGTTCCTCTCTGAAATTTATTTTAACTAAACATCGTCGTTAATTAAAATGCCCTTTGCGTTTTGATTGGATTTTATGAGGTCTCATTAGTTACGTTACGTAGTCTTCGGAGATATTAAACATTTTCCTTATTTTTTTGGTAATTATCTGTTTGGTGACACGAAGCGTGGTGTATTGATTACACGTGATTCGTCGTGCAACATCGAAGCTGCTGTACAGGAAAATTAATTAAAGGGTCTTCACCAAGGCCGTACATAATGTAACATCCTTATGCGCATGCGATTTGTAGGGTTATTTTCGATCGATAAGTTCAATTAAATAGTTTATTTTAACACAGACTTTCATTGATGCAAGCCATCGAAAAGAACAATGATATAGTTATTGTTACAGTTATTGACTACCATTCAAAGAAAAATCTTTTCAGTGATGAAAACAGTGAACAGTTGAACATGCACTAATGTCCAATATTTGGGGGTATGGGGGATCCAAGAAAGGGTAAAAGAACGGTTGTTA
This sequence comes from Tiliacea aurago, assembly GCA_948098905.1. Classification (NCBI taxonomy): domain Eukaryota; kingdom Metazoa; phylum Arthropoda; class Insecta; order Lepidoptera; family Noctuidae; genus Tiliacea; species Tiliacea aurago. The sequence goes on along the minus strand of OX402581.1, from coordinate 24,206,286 downwards.
GGGATATTGTCAAGATAAAAACGCAAGGAAGACCGGTCAATGAATACAGGATGTTGCTGCTGAACAAACAGGAAGACGATGCTGTCCATATTCTTGACAAATCAAAGCTACTCTGGCATTTAACCGTCAATATTCCATCATATGTCTGTGCACGTTTCCTATAAGAAGGGGATATACACCCTGAATGATATAAGACGGTGAAAGATCGATAATTCATATCACAACGCACGTAATCAATAGTAGAACATTTTTTTTTTTAAACGTTGCCCCACACTAGGGATTTCTCCTGTATTGTGGGTGCGTTTACAAACATTTAAACTCACATACACAAACAGCCAGACCCAGAACAACTACTTGTAGGACATACACATATTTGTTCTGTGCGGGAATCGAACCCGCGACACGCAGTGCAGCAGTCAATCGCTTAACCACTGCGCCAACCATGTGAAATACCAGACAATGGTACTAGTAGTACAATTTTAGTACTGCACATCTGATTAAGACCTTCTCGATAGGCTTAGTACTGAAAATCTTGAGGAAATGTTTAAATACATAGTTCCGAAAAAAAAAAAAATATAGAAGCTATACGAGATCAACATTTCATACTATTTAATTAAACTCATAAAACGTTCACATGCCAATTTCATTTTGATACAAATTTAATTATTCGCAAAGTTTGCACAGTTTTAATTTGAATGGGTACTATTGGTTACGTTAGGGTACATACACGAATGTTTGTTCACCATTAATATACGAGAATCATGTCAAGAGAAATAGGTTTTGTTGGAATAAAATGCTGCTTTAAGATATATGTATTTACAGAATTATAATCAGTATAGAATCATTAATACATAGTCTCTAAGTTAGATATGTTCAATTGCAAGACTTTTTCATGAAATCAAGACATTAGGGAACAAATCTAACTTACAGAGATGTGTTAATGATTCTAATGATTATAATTCTGTAAATTATACATAAATCTGATATAGACGTGAATCATATTTTAACCAAGATACAACCTGACACTGACCTGTAAATAGCAAAAAACCGGCCAAGTGCGAGTCGGACTCGCGCACAAAGGTACGTCTATAAAAATGGCAAAAAATCACGTTTGTTGTATGGGGGCCCCCTTAAATATTTGTTTTATTTTAATTTAATTATTTAGTTTTAAAGTGATTATACAACTAAATATTCTGTGAATATTTCAAGCGTCTACCTGTTGCCGTTATCAATATAAAGCAAAAACGAGCAAAAAAAATCACGTTTGTTGTATGGAAGCCCCCTTAAATATTTATTTTATTCTGTTTTTTAGTATTTGTTGTTATAGCGGCAACCGAAATACATCATGTTGTCGTGACAGACGGACAGACAGACGGCGGAGCCTTATTAATAGGGTTCCCGTTTAACCCTTTGGGTACGGAACCCTAAAAACGTAAGAAAATTTTAATTTCGGAGACTCAGCTGCGGATTTACCTTAATCAGAATTATGGAAAGTCCACATGTGGAAATGGAGGACCTTGTGAAAACTTTTCAACTTTTTATCATTGTTGTGTTCGAGTTCAAAAGGTTACACAAAGGCAACGTACACAAAGACTTCAAGTCTTAACGTCCCTTTTTTGCCGCATTGTGTTCCACTGTTGGGCAAATGAAATTCAAATTCTGTACCTAGATTTGAAAGTAAGGAATTAGAATTTCCTTTGCGAGTTGGGTAACTGGTGGCACACTTGTTGGAGAGTGGGTACTCTCCATCAAGTGTGCCACCAGCATGTCAATCAATTCCTCCTTTTGCATTTTTCCATTTGTCTAGCAGCAAACAAGGATATATTGGGACACTTACTATCGTCTGCGCGTTACAGGATCTGATGGACGCTACTGACAGTGCCAAACTCATAGTCAAATTTTGGCCAGACCCTATTTAAAGTGAAAGCGTAACAAGCAAACAAACCCACATTCGCATGTTTATTTTTGTTTTCTTTTTATTAATATTATATCTATATATAGTAATATTATAATATTAGTGATAGGATAAACCAACAACAGGCACTTTTGAATTGTCAAGGGGCCGGTTAGTCAGAAAGATAAATCCAGTTGCCCATTTCAAAGCGTAGTAAGATCCTATGGAGATGAACGGGCAAGAAACTCCACGGACACTCTTTTAATTTCTCAATTAATTATTTCGTTTATTTCGTTCATTAATTGCTAATAGCTACCTAGTATTAATTTGACTGTCTTGTCATACCCCTTCATAACATCTTGCTTAATTATCTCAAAGCATAGGAATGTTACAATTAAGTCACTAGGGAGTAAAGTAAGTTACTACTGCCTGCCTGGCACACAGTACACGATTATTAAATTACTGCCTGTGTTTGATTTGGGTCTAGTCCCGGTCTGTGGTTTAGACCTACTTAGGAATTGTATGTAAGTTCATTCCTGGTGGGATAAACTGAGAATAATGTGTTCCATTTTTTGATAAATGAGATTTTATGTTGTACATACAAATACAGTGCTCTCTCAATGCTTGAAGGCTTCCGCAGACAGGCGCGATACGACGACGGTGCGACACGATTCTGGTAGAAAAAAATTCCATGAAGTTTTCATCGAAATTGTTCTACTAGAGTCGCATTGGCTTGAAACCGCTTAATTTTTATTTCCGAAGATACAAACTATTTTTGATACAGTCATTGATGTATTAAATAGGAAGATAGGCCACTCTCTAACATCAGGTAAATATTAAATGGACCCGATGTCGTGCGCCATGTGCTCGACAACCGAAATAGATAGACATATTACGCGGGCTATAGCGGGAACGAGATCGCAATAATTGTCACTGTTACGTACCCATAGCAACTCGCAAACAAACTACGATTCGGGTATTCCCCGCAAACCGGGAGTAATGTAGGTCGATTGTGTCCTTTCCCCTAATTTATGCGGTCCACATCGAGGAGCGCGTACCATATCTTTCTATTTAATACATCAATGGATTCAGTTAATATTAGCTTCAAAGATAGCTTCATCACAGTAAGTTCAGCATTGATTTTGTAACAAAATATTAAATAATTAACGAAATACGTTCGAAACCCTATATAATAACGGTTAAGGTTACATAGAAAATTAACCGGTTTCCGAGCCCTGGTCTGTGGGAGCCTTCATCATTTGTAGATCTTTGACAGTCTTTAAGTCGTTAGTCGGTAGTCAAAAGCTCGAAAGTCTGACAATCATTCTTACGAAGGGGTATCGTGTTACTCGTGACTGGGTCTGGGGCCCAAGTCTGCTATTTTTATAAATTCAGTCATTCCAACACGCTCCCATTGTCATTTTGCTAAAACTTCGTAATCTGCTAAATTCTTAATGGTCGATCATTGGTCGGTCAATGTTCTCGTAATAGAATTGTATTATTATAATGGCATTGTCGTATTGCCATTATTATAAAACCCATTATTAGAAATGTCATTCTTTTGTCATTATGTACGAGATTAGCAATAAATGCAATTTCTTTCAATGCAGTGGCCGATCATTGGAAAGTCATAATGACGCCATTATAATAGTAGGTTACCAAACTTGTCAAAATCAACAATGAAATCAATGATCGACGATTCTGACACTATTGTGATAGCAGACTTGAGGCCAGGATAGCCAGTCGTTCTATGTAAAATAATGGTATTAAGAATCTGCATCCGGTAAGAATGGAAGCCAGTCCCAACACACCACGGGAAAAGGCAGATGCTGATACAAATACTGATAGACTGAACTTTTTGGTGCAGGGCTGAATATTTATTGGGTGAAATGGAATTATTGTGGATAGTAATAACGCCAAAAAGAAATAAATGCTTAGCCTACAAAAACGGCAACTTTTCAGAACCGAAGACGAAGCTTTCACACCAAACAAAAAGGAAAATTCTTCAAAAAGGATAAGCTCATTGGCTTTAGACAACACAATGGGCACGTGTTAAGGTTCGTAATCTAGCTCTTTAACGAGGATACGCTAAAGTAGCCCTAGAAAATCAAATTTTCTTAATTCTTGTACTGACCTGCAAATCAGGTTGTATCTTGATCAAGAGATATAATATACAGAAATATAATCCTAACTAATATTATAAATGCGAAAGTAAGTTTGTTTGTTTGTTTGTTACCTTTTCACGCATAAACCACTGAACCGATCATCTTGAAATGTTGCATATACGTTGTCAGGTGTACAGAGACGGAAATAGGGTACCTTTCATCCCGAAAAAAAAGGACTCTGTTCCCGAGGAAAATAATAATAATGTTCTTATGATAATAGATGGCGCCACGTGTCTTTCGAATCATTATTGAATTATATTATGGGACAAGCAGAGTACAACCCGAAATGATAGTCGAATTCTAAATTAACGCGAGCGAAGCCGCTAGCAAAAGCTGGTCATTACTACATCTCTCTAAGTTACATTTGTTCCATTTAATGATTTTTTTATTAAATCGTGACAATGGGGAACAAATCTAACTTAGAGATATGTAGTAATGATTATAATTCTGTTATTACATATCTGTTTTAGTCGCGAATCATATTTGAATTTCACGGGCTACAGCTGCAGATTCACCTTAACCCATTGACCTATAAACCTTGCCATACCTACAAAATTAGCGTGACTACCTACAAAAATCGAGTACTTAAAATGGCTGCCGTATATAGGATTGTTACTGCAAGTGCGAGAGAGAAAGCAAGCAACCGTTTGACAGCACATTGCCGAGTTTTGTACCACAAAACTTGGCATTAAACATGGCGACCGGTCACGCTATACAGATTTTGACGTCACACAAAAGTCTTGCCAAATTTAGTCCTTGACAAACATTGATTTATTTTATTTATTAAAACTTTATGAACAAGTAAAAAATACACTGTACAAAGGCGGACTTAATGCCTGAGACATTTTCTACCAGTCAACCTTAGGGTGATGCAGAGTCAAAACATGGCAGGTGCAACGTACGGGGTAAATAGCTCGGAAATAACTATAAAATACAAGCGTATATAAATACAAATACATAGATAGATAGATAGATACATAATATACCAAAATAAACTTTGTCAGGAAAAATAATGACAAGTAGCGAAGAAAACGACTCCAGCAAATCACCGTTGAGAACTTGAGATGTTTTGGCCAACTTCTGACGAATATGTTTACGTGCCTTCACTTTAAATTCAGATATCTCTTTTTTCTTAAGTAGCTTTTGATGAGTTAGAAAGAAACAAAACGCTTTTTGACATGAATGTGTCGATATGATAGATATTTGTATACTTAACTATTCTTCCTATAGTAGAATATGCCCTCTCCATAGTATTCCTACCTCAATGCCTTAACCAGACAAAAGCCAGACACCGCGTACCAGTTTGGTTGACGATTGAAGAATCTCTTTCACTTCACGTTTGCATCTCACAAGGCATAGTCAGGTCAAGGCATTGTGTACCAAAATAATCATTTTACCGTTGCATGACTTAAAGAAAATGCGTCATCAACAACTCTGTAATTAAAATATATTTCATTAACAACGTAGTTATTAAAGGGGTGAATACAAAAGTCATAATAATATATACAACCGTAGGCCATTCTACGATAACATCTGAAAGAGTCGAATGACTCACGATTGTACTCAAATAACCTTAGACTATTATGCACGAATAAATATTGTTGTCTTGCATGCATCTTGCGGAACACGCGTGTTTGTAATGTCTTATCCTAATATGTGAGGCATCGACTGAAATAAAACTGCTAGTTTGTATTACACGCCTAGATGAACCTTTTGATGATCTACGAGTAAGTTTTTCCGTTTCTTCAAATTTCTTAGGCAAATTATAGATCGTTGGGATATCATGCAAATTTGTGGTGAAGTCTAAAAACTATAATTCTGGTCCTTTACCTTATTCTTTAAGATGATTCAGTATCATGCCTTTGCTGAAATTGCATCTTAACTCCAAGAGTACGTACTATCAATGATATTTTAATTATTATGCAGTGCTGGATTACCTAAAATAATAGATAAATAGAGGATTTAATTATTAATGGAAGTAGAATTTGAACTTCAAGAACACCTTACCCGCCTTTTCGTAGGTACTTACAATATTTACAGTGAGAATTGGTTACCCGATCAACACTCGAATGCAGAAAAGTCGCTTTGAAATGTCTTTCAGCCCGCGCATCAACCATTCAGAGTTAAAGTCGAAATATCAGCATTCTTTTATGATACATCTCTCCATTATGTTTATGCTTGGCTGCAATATCTGGCCGTGTCAATGCCAAGATCACGCACTCGTCCCACAATGTTTTATTCATAACCATACGATATTGTGCACGAATTACCAAGAATTTCGTAAAAAATGTAACTGTCTCTTAAAATACGAATGATAGAACTATATTAACAATTCATGATGAAATTTAGCCTCTTAGGACCAAAAGCGCGGGCCGATTCTATCGATCGATTTTCCAAGGAAAGCCGCACCTTGCTGTATGTCCGTGGACAGGCGACTTTTTCAGTTTCCTGCATTAAGATGGCCAGTGCCATTAGACTGCACGTGAAACCATTGTTGATCACGATTGTCATTATGATTTTGACAAATAAACAAACAATCCTTACGAGTAGTTAGTTGTCAGCAACCCAAAAACTTGTTTATTATTCTTGTTTTATTTTGTTTGAGCTCTTTTATATTATCACCTTTAATTTATTCTCTTAATTAATTAACGGACACACACTTCTTTATGTGTTTATTATTCTAGCGTATGGCTTTCGTGGGTTGCAGCTGAAAATCAGCATCAGGTGGTACACCTTGTGTTGTCATCTGACATTATGCTGCGCTGAGGCCCTTTTGGCATTATATTTTTTTTTTTCAGTTATATATAGAGTTTAAGGTGTAGTTTTTGCTGTAATGCCAATAAACGCATTTTTCTTTCTTTCTTTTCTTTATTAGGTTATTACTATTTTCAGACTGTCTTTGATTCTGGTCGGTTATCTGCCGCATCCGAATGAACTAGAATGGCGATCTAAATGTCACTCCTGGGAAAGGTTTGATATGGACGCTTGCATTATTTGGTTGCCGCTTTATAAAAGTATATACAGTATTCGTGTGGACCTAATTAATGGAGGCGTCTGTCTCCTAACTAGGCGTCACTCACATTCTTGTATAGCCGACACCGGAGGAATGGGTGATGAAGACGAATTTGGTAACTAATTCCGTCATTTAATGTCCCAACGTTGCGCGGAAAACAGATTTGCCAACCTATTTTTCTTAGATCCTGGAAATTAAATTAAACGCAGACATAAATTTAGGACGTCGAGAAAAATATCTTCGAAATGACTTTGTTCCTAGCTAGTCAGTTTGATAAATCATGCCAGCTTTAGTCATCGCTTTGAAGCGAGAAAAAATTAGCGCGGGCATTTAAGTTTTCAAAGGTCAAAGGTACCTACTTGCGTTCAGTTAGGTTCTGCGATTGTAACTAGAGCATTTTGTCAAATACAGCACCATCAGGCTTTAGGCTACTGGGCTCGGGGTGGGGCCTAAGGCTGGTGTGGGTTGGGGGCGGCCTGTCGCGCCAGTTTCACCCCCAGAGCGGCGCATAGACTGAAATGTGCCGCCGATAAAGCAGCCGCCAAAAACATGAACTTATTTTTTTTTGGTTTGTAGGGTTGGGGGCTACGTCGCATTTTATGTCGCTGTTTGTCGTTCTAGATATTTGAACGGTTCCGCAGTTTTTTGGGGTAGTGTTGTGATGTTATCTTTATTCTTATTTTTAGGTTTTTTTTATAGCTGAAGTGAGGTGAACATTTTTCGTGATTTGTCGTTGAATCTTATAATTATTACCTAAATACCTGTGCATTATTTTATTGGTACCTACTGAATTACTTGAAATTTCTTTAAATTTGAAAGACAACATTTTCATTCACTCGAAATAATGCTTACTTACCTATTTGTTGTCATGCAAAATTCAATAACATTACATTCCACTGTCACAAAAAAGATGAAAAAAAGAAATCAACTTTTTCGCAAACCCTTCAATGTTCGCCTCCCCGACATGATAAAGCAAAAACGTCAAAAGATTTATTGCTCCAAAAAACTAGGTTTTAATAAAAAGAAAATTCAAAGGCCTACACATCGTATGCAGGGCGGAATAACTTATAAGAGGCATAAGCGTTGAAAATTGAGGCCGCCAAGTCTGATATTGAAGGAAACTGACTCGAGACACGCACTGAAACTCACGCCAGTCCAGTTTTGTTCCTATTATGGCACCCAAAACGATCCCAATACAGACTATAACATACACAAGAGCAGCACCCATAGCGCGTTTAGTATGGTAGAACGAAAATTGGACTCAAACCCAGCCGTCAATGTATGCGTAACTTTTCATAATGTCGTGCTAACTGAACTTTATTGCGTACATGTACAATAATCTGATATTGCCCGCTTCTGCATTACGAGCGATAATATATTCTACGATGAAGCAGTAAGGGTGAGAACCGCGTGAATGTAATATTCAAAGATTGTTATAGGGCTTCCTAGGAGCCGTTGTGGAGGTTTCATCGACGCGCGACGCCTAGATATAGGCTTTGAGGTTTTGTAACACGCGAATAATAACTTCTGTTATAAATAATACGACGTTCTTATTAGTTATAGGTAGGATGTACAGTCATGAGCACTAATATGTAAACGCTTAGCAGAATTCAAAACCGATTTTCTCGTGGAATAACGATTGCAACTTTGAGAAAAGATCAATTTCATAATATTTTGGGTTACAAAATACTATGTTCGTAGTAAAATAATCTTTCAATCAATATAGTTGGAGGAAATCACATATAAAAGTTGTTGAGTGTATACATATTGGTGCTCGTGACTGTACCCTTGTACGATAGGTACCTACTTTAAAATTCAAATCATTTATTATTATTATTATAAAACAGATTCAAGTTTTATATGCGAACGTCTGAGTCGGAGTTTGTTGCGCCACTTCTTCTTCCCAGCTAAAGCACTAGGAAGTGGTGAAGGGTGGGCGTTTTTGGGGGACTGTCTCATGTAATTTTTGACTTTCGAAAAGTGCTGATTTTCAGCCTAGTTTGAATAACAGACTTGATTTTTTTTTTTTTTAAAGGAATTCAACTACGCAGCTATTTTTTAAGTATTTAGTCATTTTATCAACTAAGATTAATATTGTGAATATGTAAATTGCTGCAATACAAAACAATAAATTCTCCAAAATTCTGAAAAAAAAAAAAGTTTGCTGAGTAAAGTCTGCCATAATACCTATTAATTATATTACGCTCAAATTGAAATAAAACACTCAATAAACGAATCGTTTTGCTAAAAGAACGTATAACACCCACAGGCAGAAAAATGCACCGCAAGAAAAATAGCCGGCGACCTTGAAATAAGAAACAAAAAAAAAACATCTAGTATACATTAGCGGAAAACGCGTTGTTTAGAACGTCGACAGAAACGCTGGCGAGCGCAAATTGATAGTGACAAGTGACACTTAGTAGCTACGGACAGAAGGACTAATTGGATGAACTCACGAAATTCAAATTTTCGCGCAAGATGGCGGATGAAGAAAATTTTTCATGAGGAAAAGCTGCTTCAAAAGTATTTGCATGACTTTTTAAGCAGTAGCAATAAGTTAGACCTCAAAGCATCTGTGACACAAAAAAATTACGAAAGACAGAGGACAGTGCGAAATAAATAATTAAAATAAGACAATTTCTCATTTTTCTTAAATCCTAGTGATATGATATGATAATGACCATTGGTCGAGGAGTCCCTACTGATGAAGCTTCCTCATATCCATGCTCAAACTAACAAACAAGGGGATAAAACTGCTAAAGTCACAAATCAGGTGCTGGGTCGAAAAGATTGCGTCAATAGGTCACATAAAGGCTTCTACAGACCAGCGCGACTCGTGACGTGACACAAAGGCACCGCTCGTCGTGCGACACGCCGGGCCTTTGTGTCGCGTCGCGTGTTGCGCCAGTATGTAGAAGCCTTTAATAGGAAAGAGGAATAATTCCGAATCTTTGCCTACATTTTCATGAAGACAGGGGGCACAGTGAAGATGGATGCGCAAAGGTAGCCCACAAAATGCAAAAATTTCTTACGTTTTTTGAAATTGCAAGTCAGTTTCAGGTTAAATCTTGATCAAAATATGATTCGTGATCTTAACAAAAGAATTATAATCATGAATTCATCTAGTAACTCAATATCTGACACTGACAAGGACTCCGAAGCGTTAATCCGAAGTATCGGCCGAATGTTCGGCTATTTTATAACTTCCAAAGTTTCCTTATTTGACTTTGAATCCTTACCCGACTTCAAGTCACATTTTTGACTTTGGCTTATCTCTTTGACAGTCGTTTTTTTTTTCTTTCGTTGTAGTTTGCCATAGTCGGCCGAACATTCAGCCGATACTTCGGATTTATGTTCGGAGTAGACGCCCTGCAAATTGCAAAAAAAGTAAGAAAGTTTGAATTTCGCGAGCTACCTTTGCGGATCTACATCACTTCCATCAGTACTTTACATATCGATTCGCTTTCCCAATTAACCACTACCGCAGTATACCTATTGATTAGAGTATCTTATTGTCTTTCTTTACATAAACCTTCTGAGCCATCTTATTTTGTGCTTGCAAGTAGACGGGGCTATTGCCCTCCCCATACCATTGCAAGGCTAACCAGGGCCGCACTCGACGCGCGCCGGGTTCGGTAGCCATGGCGATCGCTCGCGAGGGCTCGTTGCGATAGTGACACCCCTACCACCCTCACCCCGCGTCGCTTATTATGGGCTCTTTTCAATTCGCCTTCAATGGCGGCTAAATCTTTACCTGAAGGCCACCGAATGATGTCAGGTACAGCAGCTCTGGATCTGAGCTCTGATTCCGCGATATTTTTAGGGTGTTCGTACTGCGTGGGATGTGTTTTGTTTAATATGATATTATGAATAAATATTCATATTGATGTAATGGGCGTAATTGGTTTTTTATGTTAGAAAAGTATTTTTGAGAGAGCAAAGTAGAAAAAAGTGGTCTTTAGGTTCGGAATTAGAACATTCATTTGGACTAAGTTAAAGCAACTTACTAGCTTCACAGAATAATCTCCCTACCTATGTACACTCGCCAGCACATGAAGCACATCACATCACAGTTAAATTTCTCCAAAAGATTTAAAACCTTAAGATGTTCATGGTTAAGTTCAAAATCAAATGAGAAAATTTTACAATTTGTGTTAACTTGTTCTGCTGGCGACTGTACTTATAAAAAAATATGTAATGTTACATTATTTTTAGTGTTCCGTACCTCAAAAGGAAGAAACGGAACCCTTATAGGATCACCCGTGTGTCTGTCTGTCCGTTTGTCACAGTCAATTTACTCCGAATCTACTGAACCGATTAAGTTGAATTTTGGTACACATGAACTTCTGTGACCCCAACACGGATGTTTAACGTAAATAAATGAATTTAGAAGGAATATGACGGTCACTTTTGGGGACAAATTAGAAAAAAAAAAAAAGTTTTGCATATTGTGCCGTGAGACATGTCAAATGAAAGGGCTTGTTGTAAGCATTTCAGTTTTATTTATAATTGTTAAAAAAAAAAAACTCGTAAAGTTATTTAAGTAAATATATGAAAAATAACTAGTCTGTCTGCCTTTTATCCCCGAAACTACTGAGCTTAAATTAAAAAAAAAAACGAATATAAGTATTTCTTAACTCATAGATTACAGAAAAACCTCTAAGAAGTCTATGGTCTTAAAACAACATGGTAAATCTCTCAATATTGTGCGTACAAACTTAAATTCGCAGTTGGAATGTATCAGGGAACATGTTATTCAACTACAATCTTTGTTTTTAAGATAAATTCATCCCAACTACGGAACCCTTCAATATGCGTGGTCCGACATGCACTTGGCCGGTTTTTTCTATTAATTAACGCGAAGAACTTATTTGCTGGGAAATATTAACAGTAATAAAAAAAAACTAAAATCAGCGAATCTCTAAGAACTAATTAAAATGCTATTGTAATAATTTTTATCTTTATGATTAAATATAAATAATCTAAAAACTCGTAACAATTTTTCATTTTATTTCTATTGAAGCATTAACTAGTCTACCTATTATTTTGGTAGCAGCCGAAGATAGATCGATATGGATAGTAGATATAGGCAGTGTAGCTGATATAGATAATAATATCAGCCGGAAGAGTTTTAGCAAACAACTGCTACCAAGGTCGCTAGATACGGTCACTAGTCAATAGGGCTGTTACAATTTATTATTTTTCAGACGCACTTGCATTATTCGTTTCTTTTTTCCAGTGAATTGGGCGTTGGCAATTATAAACACTGAGAAAGCTACTCAAAAATAGTGCTTTACATAAGGGACGATAAAACAACAAAAAAAATCTAATCTGGGCAAAAAAATTAGGGAAACATAAAAAAAAAATATATATATAAAAAATTGTTTATTTTCTATTTTTAATACGCAAAATCACCTTGCTCTAAAGAAATGCGGTAGGTTAACAAGTATTGAAATAATATTTTACAATTCGGTTATTATCATAGATCTATAAATAAATGGGGGGTAATGTGGGTGTACTGTAGGTACAGCTCTTCCTAACCCTTCGGGGATTACATATTAATTTGAAGAATATCTAAGATCAGTATTTAATTAGGCAGTTAGATTTATCATTAAAATAATATATTTTCTCACGTGCATAAATAAATTAAAGTTTAGATTGATTTTGTGTTTAATTTATTAGCTCTATGAGCGTCAGAGTTGCACCCTAACTAAAACGTACAATAATATGATTAAAAAAATAGGAAAAATGTTATTAAAAAAATGGAATGGATTTACCATGGTTTCCAAATAACTATAACAAGAAGATAGGTAAATTACTGTCAGCCAAAACATAATTACTAACACATTTTCATGGTTGTTGTGCTGATTCTCATCCTCACTGTCAAAATGTTGAGTATTCCGAATCGTTTTCGCAAAAGGATCTGAAAGGGGGTCTTAAAAATTTGAAGTGGGGCTACTAGGGCATGTGGGGTATCATATGAAAGAACGTGTTTGCACTTTCTCAAACATTTTTTTTTAGGCAGCACAGTTTCCGACTTTTGATGAAAAATGTAAAAAAATACCGTTACCCCCGTTATCTCCGAAATTTGCATAGATCAAAATCTGAAATTATTCTATGTGATAAAAGTTTATGTAAAGATTACAGGAAAAATAAAACTATGTCTCTAAATAGTACAGTTTTTTAGAAATCATAAACATCATATACCTATACGTACGGAACCTTCGGTGCGCGAGTCCGACTCGCTCTTGACCGGTTTTTTTTTGTTTCAGATCACACAGTTTCAGAAAAAAACAACAAACTATAAAAACAATATTTCACGAAAAGAAAACCACCAATAAATTGATAGCAATATATCCCAAACAATTCAAGTGCTTCCCTGTACTAGAAGAACAGTGTATGCCAAGTCACAGCTTGCTATTTGTGCGCGCCGGGCCTCTGAACTGCGTACCACCGTCTCCGCAAGAGGGGGGCTCCTCTGTGTAGCTAATAGTGCAATCTAATAGTATCACGTACCTACTGATCTAGTCTATTGAACTATTTATTGAGATTTGTGTCATGATGAAATGTTTAGGAATCTTCTTCAAAGTAAAAGTCAAAGTCAAATTGTTTATTTCAAATAGGCCCATATAAGGCACTTTTGAACGTCAATATTTACAAAAAAAAATCGTATGGAGAAGAATGGACAAGAAACTCCACCGTTACTCTTTTAAAAACTTATACAATATTTTATATTTTTATAGGTACATTAATTATATAATTATACGTGAAGACGATGCACCTAGAATAAAATTACTATACCAAAATAGGTAATAAAAAGAGTTAAGAAAAGAATGAAGCAAAAAAAAAATTGACAGACTGGCTTAAATCTAGGTCCTATGATGCAACTGAGCAACTTTTAGTATCATAAATAAACCCTCATGCTAGCATCCTCTCATAATAGACTAATTGCACATCTTACTCACTCTCACACACTCACATACACTCACAAACACTCTCGCCCTCACTTCCACTCTACATCATTACATACAAACTTTTGAGTGAATTTGTTTTTTCTAATTGTTAATTTTATTATAAGACTTCCTAAAGCTGTGTCTGGAACAAATGTCTTCCATGTATGTTGTATGGGGCGTTGATAGCTGCGCCACAGTATTTTACTTTTGTAGCTATCTTCGTGTTTTTTGTTAAGTTATACCTAAAATTGTTCCTAATAAATAAATTTTAATTTTTAATTTAATTTTGTAATGACAGATAAATTAATTATGTGATAGATACATGGTACTCACATATTTACAAAAATTGTAAAAAACAAAAAATATAAAAATATACGTTTAGTTTCCTAAAAATAACACTATCAATGTGAGTTAAGGTAATCACAAAATTTAAAATAAATGTCATAAAAATAATAAATTAAACAATTAAAAAAGCAGCCTATTTGATTTTGTCTTTTTCTCTAGTATTAGAGAAAAAGACAAAATCAAATAGCAGCTTTAGGGGGTGGCGAGCAGGGTGGTTACCCTGCTCGCCACCCCCTAAAACCTTCACTGGGCCTCGCTCTTGCACGCCTCGTGCAAAACCCGGGTAGAAAAAAATTGACATATAAAACTTTACGATAACAAAATTAACTATTAGAAATTTCAAAATAAAGTAACTTCATTAGTGAATAGTTATATTTTTTTATTTTACTGCAAAACATAAGGAGCCTGTGGCTAAGTAATAACTGCTGCAAGGGTCGATCGATCAGGTTGAGCTACGTTTTCCGCGGTTGGTCCGTGGATGGGTGACCATCTTTTCATACCAAGATTCCGCCCTCGGAAAGCACGTTAAGCCGTTGGTCCTGACTGTCATTTTGTAGATCTTTGACAGTTGTTACGGGTCGTCAGAAGCCCAAAAGTCTGACAACCAGTCTTACCAATGGATATCGTGTTACCCAGTAACTGGGTTGTGGAGGTCAGATAGGCAGTCGCTCCATGTAAAGTACTGGTATTCTGCTGCATCCGGTTAGACTGGAAGCCAACCCCATCATAGTTGGGAAGGCTACTAGACAGATGATGACTGTAAAACATAAGTAATTTAAAAACTTACTAGGCAGATGATGACTGTAAAACATAAGTAAGTTAAAAAGTTACTAGGCAGATGATGACTGTAAAACATTAATTTAAAAAGTTACTAGGCAGATGATGACTGTAAAACATTAATTTAAAAAGTTACTAGGCAGATGATGACTGTAAAACATAAGTAATTTAAAAATTCATTACAATATGACGTAGTAATTGTTTCAGACAGATTCTAATTTCTAATTAGAATTTGAACTGTATGCAGTCTAGTGCAATGAGGCTCACGCACACTTGGGCGAGTCATTTAACCATCGCACATTACAGGCAGGCCACATCGCATCGCATAACATCGGCCGCACAAATATACCCCTGTGGAGCGATCCGTCAGTAAATTGAGTTGCGTGCGGCCCATTTTATTTCTCATCAATCATCAGAAATACCTACTTTCAATTCACATACTTTATCCAAGGGCCTCGCAAAAATCTGCCGCGATGGTAAAGAGCGTTTACGACTTACGGCATTTCATACAAACTTTCAAGCCCTTGTTTCTCAAAATGGCTGAACCGATTTTATTGAAACTTCATACGCATAATAAGCAGGATAGAAAGGTATAAAAAGTTAAGAACATTTTCGAAATTTAATGTTACAGCCAAATCAGATCGATTTTAAAATTTCCATAGAAACACATTGGCTGTAACACATTATATATTCGAAAATGTTCTTAACTAACTTTTTAGACCTTTGTATCTTGCTTATGTGTATGAAGTTTCATTAAAATCAGTTCAGTGCTTAAAAGAAAAAAATATATATATACGTTCCACGTCTTTCGGCTGAAATGATGAATCCAGAAAAACGACGGCTTGAAAGTTTGTATGAAATGCCGTACGTCGTAAACGCTTTTAAGGCCGCCGCTGAGTCCTATTAGTAGTACGGACTGTATGTGTTCATGCCGTGGTTAAAATATTAGTCAATCAGCCTGTCAGCAAAGACCCAAAGCAAAACTGAATCTGTGGCGAGACAGTGTGTCCTTACCTCGTTCCACCTGCTGAACTTCTCTCACTTGGACACGAGTTGCCTTGACTAACCTGGAAATCTTTCAGACTCCGGACCCAGGGTGGCCAAAGCAAGGAAAACCTGCTCAGTTGGAGATTCATAGACCACACCGCGCTGGAGTGTAAATATGGTGCTATTCCACAAACGAAAGGACACTTGTATAGGAAGTGGTGAGGGGTGGGCTTTTTGGGGGACTGTCTCATATAAATTTTGACGTTCGAAAAGTGCTGATTCTCAGTCTAGTTTGAATAAATGACTTTTGATTTTATTAAATTAAATTAATAATTCTATTTTAAACTATTCTCTTTTATTAATTTTTTTTTATTAATTCATTCAGACATGATACTGAAAATCAAGTTAATGCTTGCTGTACTTGCTGTATTGTATTATTGTAAATTTAAACTTTTTTTATTAGCATGTAAATCTTTTATAATAGCATGTCTAATGATTTTATTAGGTATTCTTAATTTTAATTATATACTCAGAGCAAGTGTACTCGATAATGTGTGAGCTGTGGTTACCTGTAATTGAGTGTGCATCATTCGAAAGATCAAAATCAAAATAAAAAAATCAAAATATTTTATTGCACTTATGAAACGTCAGAAGCTAGGTGCACGGTTCCAATTGGTCGTTTCCTATGGAGAAGAGCCGGCAAGAAACTCCACGGTTAATGTTTTAAAAATAATGGTCTTTTGCAATGTTTTCAAGTTACAGTGATAATAGGTATGGGAGGACAGTGTAGGCCCGAAAACAAGTACCAATGATAAGGTCATCAGTGATAAGCCGTGTTGCACCATTATGGCGCATTGCGTGCATGTACATGTGCATGTGCGCGGTGCGTCGAATGAGTGCAACAGGTATATGCATGAAAAATTTGAGTTCCATTTGTTACTAACATAGAAGTATTGAATATTACTAACATTATATGGATCGAGGTCCGTAAAAATATTTTCATTTTATTTTATTACAGGTTAATGTATATTAGATTAGCGATCGCTACAGACGGATTGGTGATTTCAGAATAAAGGCTTCTACAGACCGGCGCGACACACGACGCGACACAAAGGCCCCGCGAGTCGCGCCGGTCTGTAGAAGCCTTTATTCTGAAATCACCAATCCGTCTTTAGCAAGGCGTGGTGATTAATGCTCGTGCCTTCTTCTTGTGGACAGGATATTAATTCTAATTACAACTGTATGTAATTATCATCATCATTTCAGCCGAAAGACGTCCACTGCTGGACATAGGCCCTAGGGAGGGTTTGCCATAATCGCCACGCTTGGCAGGCGGGTTGGCGATCGCAGTATGGTGTTAAAATTCATAGAGAACGCTGCTGCCCATTCTCTAGTAAGTTGTAATGGCAATCATGTAATTTGTTTTAATGAGGTTTTTATTTTTATTATTTTAATAATATTTTTATAGATTCTTTTATATTTTGTGAATTTGAGCACGTTGTAGGCTTAATAGATGTAGATTTGTAGACTATTTTCTATTTTGGTAAGTACCTGGTACTTGTTGACAAGCCTACAGTGCTGTCGTCTTCCCATACCTATTAACATTGTAATTTGAAAACATTGTAAAAACCAATTATTTTTATCTTCTAAAAATAATTAGTAACGTGTAGCTTCTTGCCGGCTCTTCTCAATAGGAAACTACCAATTAGAACCGTGCACCTAGCTGCTGACGTTTCATAAGTGCCCATATAGGTATAAGGCTTCTACAGACGGGCGCAACACGCAACGCGACACAAATGCCCCGCGTGTCGCGCGACGAGCGGTGCCTTGGTGTCGCGTCGCGAGTCGCGCCGCAATAAATATTTTTATTTTTATTTTCTCTGTTTAAATGGAGGCTTTTGTCCTGCAGTTTCGACAGTTACAGGCTGGTAGGTACGAGTATGTGCTGGTAGGCACCTTTGTGTTTCCCATGGAGGCTCTTTGAATGTACACAATGTGTGTGAGTTTAAGTCATACTCACGTAGGTAGTCTAACCCTGATGATGTGGTTGTCAAATACTCGCATACAAAAATAAAGTTACGGTATTATCCCGATAGGTATAAGCAGCGGTTTTCTAATTTTGTGTTAGGTAGGTAATAATTCAGTACAATATTTAAATATTATACATAACTTTACTTTCCATTTTACCTTGTGGGGAATTCCATCATAATTGGTTTGGAGAATTTACAGATGTTTGGATAGGTCTGCAAGGCATACGTACCTAGTTACGTAGGTACACGGAAAGTTCGAGGAAGATCAAACGGATCTTCCTCTTCCTCCGAAATCTGCATAAAATAAGTAATTAAAATATATACGTGGGGCATATTGAAAGTTTCTGGAATTGGCAACTTACAATAAAAAAAAAAAAATGCAGTTACGGAATTCGAAAATGGAACTCTCTGGAAACATGTTACTTTTTTGCATATACTTTGAAAAACAATAAATGTATCATAAGTCTAATATCTGGTCTTATTTATCAGAATCCAGAAACTTTCAGAATGACCTAAGTATATACTCAGTAGTGAGTGGCGCTAGGCTACCAATGATGATGATCACAATACTCATCAAAGCACCTAATCACTAATAAAATTTAAGAAGGAACAGTCCCAACACTAGTCGCGTAAATGATTAATTCGTTCAACTTTGATGTTGTCAATTGAAGGAACTATTGATCGGAAGATAATTAAGGCAGTGTTGAATGTTGAATTGATAGGTTTAACATGTTAATGTAGGATATTTACATTTTACTGTGTAAACTTATCCTAATCTCCTTGAAAACGCGTTATTGCTGTATAATCTATCTATCTATGAAATTTTTTTAAATTGCAGATTTAAAACTGAATCTATTCGATTCATTTTTAAATCTGCGATTTTCAAAATTGATTAGAACTTTATATGTAGGATTGTAGGTGCCTGTGTTCGGTTTGAAGCCTTCAATGCTAATACAGCTAAAAGCGTTTAACATAGCTTTAATATCATCATAATTTCAGCAGAAAGACGTCAACTGCTGGAAATAGGCCTTCCCCCAAGCACCTCCACTTTGAACTGTTCTGTTCTTTTCGCATCCAAAGGATTCCTGCGACTTTCACCAGGTTATCGGTCCAACTTGTGGGAGGCCTTCCAACATTGCTCTGGAAGTCAATCGTGGTCGTATCGGAAGACGATACGTCTTCCGATACGCAGTCGTCACTCCAGAACCTTTCGGGCCCATCGGCCATCTGTTCTGCGAGCAATGTACCCTGCCCACTGCCACTTAAGTTTGGTATTACTTCGGGCTTACCTTGGTTCTCCTACGGAGTTTTAATACTTTCAATATTTTCGGTAAAATATTGTTTGCAGCTTTTATTGTTCTTCTTTGCTATTAATTTTGTCATAGTTATAATAACTATGCTCTGTGAATTGTCTGCTAAAGCTTCCATACTTTTGTGCCTATAGATTGCCAACGTGAATTCCAAATAAAACCTTCAGTAAATACAATGTTAATAGACACAACCAAGAATACTGTGTTTCCACTTCGTCGTATGAAACCTATTTATTATTTTAAATTACATATTTTTTTTTTTTTAGGTTGGCTTTGCTCTTGACCTTAGTCTAGGGCAGAGGTGACAGAGACAAAGTCAACGATGGAGTGAGCTTACCCAGAAGAAGCCTGTTTACTCTAACTTTGAAGAGATTAGGGTTGTATGCGTTCGGAAACACAGACGCAGGCAAACAGTTCCACTCTTTTGCTGTGCGCATTATAAAAGACATTTGGAAACGCTTAGTGCGAATTGGTGGAATAGCAACCAGGAAGGGGTGGTAACCTGCAGTGCGTCTAGATGTCCGATAATAGAAGGGGCCCGGTGGAATGAGGTCGAATTATACATATATTAGTGATTTTTATTAGTATATTATTAGTATATTTATTTTAGTAAGTACGTAGGTATGTATGTAAGTATACTCTCTTATTGTATGTTTTAAATGTATTGGTGAATTGTTTTTGGTGTTGTATGTATTCTGTTTTCTCTTCTACTCTTACACACGGTGTCTTCACCTCTTTTTATCTACTTTCCTATAGCAGGTATGCTGGAAGAGATTTCTTTAGAAATTAGCATCACCTTTGTACCTACGTATTTTTACATTCCTTTTTTCTTGTCTGTTTTTATGTGTATACATAAATGGTTTAATAAATTAAAAATAAATATAGTAACCAATATTATCTCAATTATAATCTTCGTCATGTTCCTTCATTCTCTACCCTTGCCCGATTAGAGTTTCTCCAATTAGTCCTAATCTCCTACATCTAAATCTATTTACTAAGCTCAACAATACTACCTTTTGCAGGAGCATGACAGTTAGAAAACCCATTCATGAATACTTATCATCAAGGAGAACACACTCTTAGTATACGCTACGCGACATAAGCTATTATTGCTCCAGCAGATTACAGGGCACGTGCGTTGGTACAGCGGTAATGTTGGGGGACGATTTTTAAGAAGGTAACGGTTAATTTGTTGTATTAAACAATAATTGATTGAAGAAGTAAGAAGTCTGCGAGTAGTAAATAAAAGTAGTGGGCAGGCACATTGCTCGTAGAACAGATGGCCGTAAGGTTCTGGAGTGGCGACCGCGTACCGGAAGACGTATCGTAGGAAGGCCTTCCACAAGCTGGACCGATGACTTGGTGAAGACCGTCGGAATCAGCTACATGCGAAAAGCGCAGAACCAGTCGAAGTGGCGGGGCTTGGGGTAGGCATATGTCCAGCAGTGTATTTGCGAAATGATGATGATGATGATAGCTATTTGACTCCAAAAAATAAATGAGGAATTGGTTACATCTACGATTCATGACATGTAGTCATGATTAATAATAAAAATAAAGAAAGCACCGATCAACATGTGACGTCATTTCAAAGAGCGTATTATCAATGCCTAATTAAGTTTTAAAGTATGCGAAGGCGATATTTATCGTGAATTCCAAGAATTTTATTCAAGAAACATACTGTACAGGTTTACAACTGTATAAATTATGATTGGGTCTTGAATTAATTCCGCTATATTTGCCTTTTTTTCGCCTTTATGCTTTTTAACTTTACTTTATTCAGCTGCGTGGCGAATTGAATGTTGATTTTTAGAGTGGCTTGTTGCATGTTGTTGAAGTGAGTTTCTGGTATCATATAGAAGAGCTACTGCCATTTTATCCCTGCCTAGTCCTTTTCCCTAAATTTGTCGGTATTATCTCATGTGTATTAGTGCTACGTGCTACTTACCATGGATGAAGCGCTGTCCTAGACGTTCTCTTACACACGGTAGTTATTTCTAGGTAACCTGAACTTATTTAGGAATTATAAGTTAGAGACGTAAGTTAGTTTAGCTTGGTTTTTGTTAAGATTCATTAATAATTTGTTATGGAAAATCATGCCTATGAATATGTCGCAGATGGATTGTCGAATCCGCTGTTTTACAAAACAGCTTCATTATGTAAAACGGCTGTACAAACGTTCAACTGGTTTGTTATTGCGTTACGTTCAATAAAACTGATACCCATGTTTATACGTAATGAATAATGGCATATCTGAGTCACAAAAAGCGTTTGGTGTGTTTTCTAACGCCGAATCGGTCTCAGTAACTAATCTAGGGCACCCTGAGCAATTGGTTTAGGTTAGGTTAGAACTGTGACCAACCGCGCGCGAGCTGAGCGAGCAAAGCGGTGATCGCTACTCCAAATTGGTCGCAGTTACTCGGCTATTTAGTATTTTGAGGACTGACTTTCAGAAAACTCTGATAAATTAATATTAAAATCTTTATTTCACTGAAGTACATACAAATTATATTTTTAAATATTAGAATATACAAAAAAATAATATATAAACCTTTACAAATATAAAAAAATAGTAGCCTACCGGTATCGGGAACAGGGTCCAAGCTACCGGCGGTCAGGGCTCCAGAGAGAGGAACCTCCTAACAATGCGAGCCGTGTCCAGAAGTACCGCTCTCTGAATCAGGCCCTTAATCCAGCTGCATAATAAAATTAATCCCTTAATCCATATTAAAATTATTATTAATATCACAGTTTTCACTTGAGTTAAGGTAATTTTCACTCATGTTACTAGTTTTATTTATTTCTGTTTCGGACGCCATTATTGTTATCATGACACACAGAGTCACATAACCTCTAATCGTTGACCAGCTGCTGCATTGACAAATGCAAAACGTTTATGCAATTCTGCGTTGTAATGTTCAGTAATTATGAAAAATCGCGTCGTTCAGTTGTTTTACATAACCGAGCTGTTTTGTAAAACAACTAGCGGCTATGTAAAACAGCGGATTCGACAACCCATCTGCGACATATTATAAATAATTTTCAGGTTTGGTCCCATAGTAAAAGTTGTTCATAATGATGAGTACAATGACACCATAAGAAAAAAATATATTTTTTTTCTTCTTTAAATAACATTTATTAACTATAACTTTAAAATTAAAAAAAATAATTACGATGTAGGACAGTGTTGATTTGTGGGAGACTGGTGCCTAAACTTAGCCGTGACTTGTGTATTTCAGGACTCCCCCTAGAGGCAAAAATATCATCAAAAACATTATTATAGAAAATGCTGGACGCATTCACAAAATTTGACAAAAATTAGCAGTTTTTCGGTACATTTTGCGGCAACATTGAACTAAACTAAATGTAACTAATAATTGCCACAGATAGACTACTCCTTCATCTCAAATAGTAGCAATTTTTTATTCGAAAATGTTGGTTCTTAATATTTAAAAAAAAATCCGTTGTCTCTTCACACAAAATTGACGATATCGTGTTGAATTTAGGAACATTTTTCTTCAATATACATAAATTTAGTTTAAAAAAATATTATGTGTAAGCATATATGTTCAACTCAAAAAGGTAGCGAAAAAGAACTATCAAAATGTTATAAATAGTCTCAGAAAATAAAGTTGAAAAAAACTATACTTTTTTTAAAAACACTCGGTAATTTTTTGTTTCCTATTATTTAACATAACTTATCAAGAATTTTAAAAATCACACACAGGGCTTCAGCTATCCGTGTGATAAAATCAAAATTTTATTTTATGATTCTACGATATCTTCATTAAGTAAATCAACGGCGAAATAAGCTATATTTTCGAGAGCGCAAAAAGGATGAAACGATTAACAGATGCTGAGACTGACACGAATGGTCTATCACCACGAAAACTGTACTTTTATAGTTACACAGACTTAATGTTTCAATTATTTCAAGCTTTTTCACAATTAGATAAGAAATTGACGAAAAACTTTTTTTTTGTGTTAGCACCCTTAACGAAAGTTATATTACATACACGCGCACACACGTTTTATTACATTTTAAGAGGTTGTGCGTTAATTCTGGTAAATGTTGTATAACAAAATGTACGGCTTTTTTGCAATAGAAAAATTTATTTAAGATCATATAATATTTTCATTTAGTAACGGTTTATCTTTAAAGGTGCGAATTATAATTATTTAGTTTTTATGTGAATGTTACGTATCGTCGATTTTGCGTTCTATGTTGCTTGCTCGTATAGGTAGATTTATTATGCAGTTTTGTTTTTATTTCGTAGCACTTTGAGGTGAATATCCTTCCAAAGACTGCGCAATTTAGTTAGGTATTAAAATATTCTTACTTGAATGCGCAGTTTTTCACAACTACGCAGATAACTATTATAAACCAAAACTAGATTAAAACGTGTTAATTAAACATAAATCTCATCGCATCTCGCCCTCAATATTTAGGTAGTTGTATTACGTGTGTATATTACCTGATTCCCGATTCCCTTTAAATTTACGCGGCGGTGGGATGGCCCTGTGATTTCGGGGCAAAGGGATGGTTACTATAGAAACGACGAGACTTACCAAGTCTCGAATTTAACACGGAATTATTGATTACGCGAATCAAAATGTTCAAACTGAGAATGTGGCATCCATCTTGTTAGTTATCATACACTATTTGAAAACCGAGTGTATTTGAAACATTCGAATTTTGAATTGACTATGCGTTTTTTTTTAGAAAAGCCTTTAGTTTCAAGCATTCCAACTTCTTTTGTTTAATCATATCTTTGTTCTAAAAGTCATAAAATCATAGGGCATTTTTTACAATGTTTTTTCGAAAACTTTATTAGGGAAAAATATAGCTTCCAGATTAAATAGAAAATGACGTGTGGCTAATGTTGGTTCAAGTTTTTTTTTTCAATCTAAAGCTGCTTCTGAACGATTTTGATTGCGCTCTCTTTGTTACGGAGTTCTGCTATTCCAACACTCGCTTTCAATGGAATTCTATGTGCTATAATAACCTCGAATGACTTAAACTTCTTTGTTAGACGGTCTAAAGTCTAATCTAATCTAAATATTTCTGAATATAATGAGGTTGTAGAATCCGAGTTGCATAGCAAAAAAGCATTTTTTGCACTTTTAGTTGCAATGCAAATAAAAACAAAAACGATGTTTGGGTTTACATTTTCAGAGTAAGTAGGTAGGTAAGGTTTTTTGAAGGATATGGTAGGTTGGTATGTTGGTTGTCAGACTTTCAGGCTTTTGTCTTTTAATTTATTTATTTATTAGACCAAAGGCCAATTACATTAGTTAAGGACACAACACATTATATTAGTACAAAAACAAAAGAATACAGCTACTCGACAGTCATACGCTCATCTCACAATACTCCAGACATGTTGACAATATCTTCGTCCATCCATCCGCGAACACATCACAGTGAGGCTTAGCGTCCAAGAGAGCGTTGAGCGCAGAGAGTGTGCGAGGGACAGGAGACTGGGCTCGAACGACGGTTCGACTCCAAGGCACGGCGAACAATCTGTGCCTCCTGCTACGGTTATAGTTCATCGGACATCGGCAGTTCGTCACGCAATTTAGGAGCATCTGTTTTTTCTTGAAGGATCTTACACATATTAATAATTTGGTCATTTTTTCTTCTAGCCTCGAGAGAAAAATTACAAAAAACAATTACTTATAAAAAAAAGAAAACAGAAAACTGCTATGGTTTAGTGGCGCCATAATTATAAGGTGATAAAAAAAAATACTATAATAAATAGATAGATATACAAAAAAATACACAGTCGTTTATTAGATTTTTATGAATAATAATTCATTGAGAAAGTCCGTAGTGTATTACTTTAGATAATAAAAAAAAAATATTCCTGTTCGATAATTTTTTCGACCAATTTCCCTGCCTGCCACATACGCCAATCTATAAACACAGACACACGGACGTCCAGGAAAGATCATTTTTAACGTTATTATTTACTATGTTAAACAAAATAATTGTTATTGAATTATATTTTATGTGTCTGACAAATTATTTGACTTGATATTAGTACACTCATATTAACCTGTAAGTGCGATATAAATAAAAAAAAACGATTTCAGTTTCGAGAAAACTTCTTTTTGTTTAAATTTAGAGAGTAGAGCACAACCTCAACGCTTCGCTTATGAGGCGTGCAATAAATGTTTAAATTTTACATAGGGTGACACAATGGGCGGTCTTAAAGTATGGTTACACAATATTCTTCTAATTAAAGCTTGACTTAGTTAAATACGCAATAAACCTGCGTTGACTACTTACTGACCTTGTCGATTTTAATAAACTTATTTTTAGAACTCTTTGTTCTAATGCTATGAATAAATAAATAACGTTCTTCCGGACTTTTAATAGCTAATTATTATAGGCTTCTGTTGAATCAAGTTAACATATATAATTTGGTAATTTTATTCGGTGACGTTATGTTTTAAAGCTGATACAGTTGCGTTATTTTGTATGACATTTATTAGTAACGTTAAAATGATTTGGGTCACTGGGTTGTGGACGTCTGATAGGCATTCACTCCATGTAAAATATTGGCATTCAGCTACATCCGGTAACACTGGAAGCCGACCCCAACATAGTTGGGAAAAGGTTAGGCAGATGATGATGATGATGATAAAATTTTTACAAAACTAACAATTAAAACTACTTACCTATAATATACTCCATTTGAAATAAGATTAGAAATTCAAATAAGCGTTTTTTACAGTCCGTTCAACCGAGTTTGACTTCTATTGCTAAAATCAATAAAATAATTAACTTATATCCAATGACTACGAAAGACTGCAAAAACGCAATAAGTAGTTCAATGGCTAAAACTGAAGACCTATGATGACATTGAATTATTGCTGCAAGCATCGTCAATATGAGTTGAAAAGACACATACACACATACATACACACACACACACTCACATGCACACACACACACACGAACGCACGCACACATACACACACACATACTATTTTAGGATATATCTCTAAGTTTTTATTTTTCTTTTTATTTAGTTATAGTTCAAGTCCTGTCTTGTTTAATTTGGGATTTTACTTGTTTCTTTTTTTATTATTTTGTTTTTCTTTTTGTTGTTTAAATTCTATTTTCATCGTGTACACCACTTTTACCAATTAATTATTTTGTCATTGGAGAGCGGGATCCTAGCACAGGTATATCTTTTACTTAAAAGGAGGTCCCTATGTAAGTTTTACTGTAAAAGTTGTACAAGTTTCTGAAATAAACCTTTTTTTTAATTTTTTCTTTTATTGCGTTGGTGGCATGACAAATGGCAGCTGTAATAAACAGTTGGTATTGTAACCACGTTTTTGCTTTTAATGCAATCCTTATGCCTACGGAATAGAAGTCAAAATCGGTTGAACGGACGGTCAAAAGGTTTATTTAAATTTCTAATCTTATTTCAAATGGAGAAAATGCTAATATTAAAATAAGCTGGACTCCTTGAACGAAGACTGGTCCTTGGAAACTCGGGACAGATAGACGTCGAAGAAGAGTAGAGAGGCCTTTGCTCAGCAGTAGGACAACAATCAATGGCTAGTAAAAAACCGGCCAAGTGCGTGTCGAACCACGAACAATGAAGGGTTCCGTAGTTGGGATGAATTTATCCCGAAAACAAACTTAAATTTGTAGTTGAAATCATGTTCTCCCATACATCGATATACGCCACGGTCAATTCTCCAAATGAAAACGTTAGTTTAAAAAAAAAACATTTTTTGTATGTTAAAACTACAAAGTAATGATTTTTCCTTTAGTTGTGCTGTGAGGCCTTGCTTCTTGCTAAATTTCATGGTTCTAGGTCAACGGGAAGTACCCTAGGTTTTGGTTTATTTGCGAGTATCAAAATATGTCTCATTTATAGCCGTATTTTTTTATTGCGTTGAGTTTAGAAGCTTGATTTTTTTGGACCGTAGACTTTAGTATTTGGTATTAATTTCAACTGATACCTACACGCGTTTCTGAGAAAAAGTGTCTTGACAGACAGACAGACAGACAAACGGGCAACGAAGTGATCCTATATAGGTTCCGTTTTTCCTTTTGAGGTACGTAACCCTTAAAAATATAATAAACCAGATCAATTGCCATGAGCTACGAGTGTCGCAATTTACTGCTGTACCAAGCTGTAGATACTCTCCCTTTTCATTAATAAACAAAAAAAAGAGGACAAAACTGGGTAACCAATACTGCACTGAAGTTATGTGAGAGGCACTGTTTCCGACATGGATACCGAAGATGGAACGATATGGAAAAGCAACCAAGGAAAGCTGTCACAATAAGGGAGATAGAGATGGTTCGAAGCAAAAAAACAAAATGTAAATATTATTCTATGTTGATCCAGGCGCGACGGAATATTTTGTAATGTTTAGTTTAGGTATTTGCCATATCGCGAAAGTTGTAAAGGCTTCTACAACAATTTCTATGAAAAAATGTTCTACCGGTGCACGGTGTCGCGTCGCACGACAAGTAGCGCCAGTATGTAGAAGCCTTAACGGATTATCTTGATTCAGTTGGTTTGATGTAGCCTTTTTGTCAGTAGGTTGTTGTCTGTAGGTTCGTGAACGAGCGCCGTCAGTAGGGTTAAATTATTTTAATAGTTTTTTTTTTGTTTTATGTTTTTATATTACGGACGCTTTTAGCGTGCACGTCTTTCTACATTGTTCTCACATGTATACTTTCAACATAAATGATGTAATCAATACTTTGTAACAATATTTTAATTTTAAAGAGTGTCCGTGGAGTTTCTTGCCCGTTCTTCTCCATAGGAACCTACTACGCTTTGGAATGGGAAACTAGCTTCATCTTTATGACTGACCGGCCCCTTGACGATTCAAAAGAGCCTGTAATTGGTTTATTTGAAACTAGCTGCGCCCCGCGGTTTCACCCGCGTAAGTCTCGATCCCGTGGGAATATCGGTATAAAAAGTAACCTATGTCTTAATCCAGGGTGTCAGCTACCTCTATACAAAATTTTATCAAAATTGGTCCAGCCGTTTGAGTGTGAAGAAGTAACAAACATACACACACACACTCACAAACTTTCGCCTTTATAATATTAGGGTGATATTATTAGTGTGATAAATGGGTTGAGTTTGAGGTACTTAATTTGCATTCAATTACTTACATTGTTTAATAAAAAAAAATTAAAAAAAAACCGTCCAGTTTTGTGGGAAAATTATTGGAATCACCGAAAAGGTAATATCACTCCAACCAGTGTCACTCAATAAGTTTGACACTGGCTGGTGACAGCTAGCAGTGCGTTGCCGCGTCGCGTCGATGGTTACGTGGCAGCTGTTTCTGATGACAGATGATATGGGAGCCACTGTCGAACCACGTGTTTGTATCCAAACATAATACGATTTTAAGTTTATTTTGTTTTATTTATGTCGGCTACATTTAAAGGTGTTTTTTACTGGCAAAATTATAGATATAGATTTCTCGCTCTTTCTCTCAATCAAAAAGATGGTCGTATGGCGTTGACTAACTAAAATTTGGATACCTGGCTCTCACCAATGAGGCTCGGGTTCGATTCCCGGTATCGAAACCTTTATGTTCGTGGTAGAAACACAAATAATAATCGCGACGACTTTTTATAGGTTTTCCTGTAATCTAAAAAAACTACTGACTGTATTTTTTTTTAATTTTAGGCTCAGTAGTTTCGGTGATAACGGACAGACAGACACACGAGTGATCCTATAAGGGTTCTGTTTTTTTCTTTTTGAGGTACGGAATCCTAAAAAACTTAGGTCTCGTACAGACTGGTGCGATATCGCGGGCATGACAAGGGTCGCTCTACCTGTCGCGCCCGCGTTATCGAGCCAGTCTGAACATAAACAAACGGAAATCTAGGCCACCTCGTCGCAAACCTTTTTACATCCACGTGCCAATTTTTCCAAACAAGAATTTAATATGGCCATGACGTGCCAATAATCAATCTAGAGTTTGACAGGAAAAAACTAAGTACTTAAATAGTTTTAGAATAATTCTCTTTATTCACAAATATAATTAGACGTTTGCTATTATTCAGATTTCAGACATCCTAACATTTACCGTTTTATATTTACTTATATGAAAGAATAAATTAGTGCGACTTATGCTGCAAGCTAGATGCCAAATAACAGGTTCAGGTTTTCCCTTGAATTTCCGCGGCAACGATAGTCGAAATTAGCTGTCGAGGAGTCAGGAGGCTCCAGATTTCTATGTTTGTTACTTAGGTCCCTAAATTTTTCAATATTGATGCCGTGCCCAAATTATTTTGTCAAAATAATTGCCTTTGGTTTGCCATCCCTGGTCAAGGGTCGCGAGCACTACTGCCGGGCATTGGAGTTTTCCACTTGGAATTTCTAGTAGCAGCCTGGATCTGGATTTGTGCCCGGTTGATGACAATAGGCTCGCCCCCTATTACATGGAGCTTAAATATAACTGGCGAATGTACTACAGGTACACCTCTGCCTAACCCTTCGGGGAAACAAGGCGTGTTGGTATGTTATGCTAACGACAATGTAACTCCAAACAAGCATCTCGGCCTATTGTTTTGAATGGGTACTCTTAAAAAAAAAAAATCATACGTTGAGCGGTAAAATCCAAGATGGCGGCAAACGTAAATGATACAATCTTTGCTTTAGAAGTTAGATGTTGACCTTTTAAGCATACATGGCCGTGACCATGAATGCTGAATCGACTCCATTACGTAATCTATGCGCTCATCTTTCCTTAAACTATAAATCAGGCTAAATGAAACTCTAGTTTCTTTTATGAAAGGTTGAATTTCCCTTGTTAGGGTTGTGTACAAATTTGACATACCAGTAACTTGTTGCATTGCTGTTTAGGGTTAACTCTAGTTCCTTATTGACATTTTTAGTGTTATCATAACAATTTACTTAGTCACTATGAGTTATTTTTGCCTTTATGCGTAGAATTGGGCGGCTTTGTTTTTCCAAAATTAATCCTGTGCCATTGTATAGGTAACTATTCTGAGGATTAGGGAAAAATTGTCTCAATAAACTCAGTAGTTAATTCACACATTTTTTAACCGACTTCCAAAAAGTAGGAGGTTAAATGTTCGGCTGTTTTTTTTTTTTTTGTTTATTTTGTTCACCGATTGCTCCGTCAATTGTGGACCGATTTTGGTAATAATTTTTTTGTTTGAAAGTGTATGCTCCCGAGGTGGTCCCATTGTCACCAAATCAGAATCTGATGAGGGGATCCCATGGCAATCGAGGGCAATCCTCAAATTATATAGGCACACCTATATCGATTTTAGTATTTTTTATAGTAACTCATACATTTGCACTCGGGAAGCACCATTTGGTGAAGTGGAACTGATGATGAAGATCACAGATAGCCACCGGAACTACTTAATAATAAGTAATATATTTCACTGTTGCGATTCGATTAGACACTTTAATATGTTTGCAAAGCAATTTATGCTCGTTACAATGCATATGGTGAAGTCACCATCAGTTCCAGTTCTCCTGGATCTTACCAGGAGAACTCCTCAACTATTAACGCCCCTGCATCGGGAAAAGCAATATTTTGTAAAAGGTAATGAGCAGTTGACATTAGGCGATTGTAACTTAGATAAATTGCAAACTGGCCCACTAAAAAGTAAAATAAAAACTTTTTACAAAAAAAAAAACATCCGACTTCCAAAAAAAAACACTACAAAGTGAAAAATAACCTTAAATTCGGAAGTCGGTGGCAAAAAACTACATTAGATCCAAAGACACCGACTTCCAAAATTAAGGTTATTTTTCACTTTGTAGTGTTTTTTTTTGGAAGTTGGATGTTTTTTTTTTTGTAAAAAGTTTTTTTTTGTCATAACCTAGTGGACGTGCTCTTATTATGATTTAGCTATTTGCTTATATTACTCTCATTCACGCTATTGCAAATTTTATTAAACCTGCAACGAAATCTATTTTTGCTAACCTTGCAATAATGGTTTTGGTTTTGCTAGTTACCTAAAGGCTTCTACAAACCAGCGCAACACGCGACGCGACACAAAGGCCCTGCGTGTCGCGCGACGAGTGGTGCCTTTGTGTCGCGTCGCGAGTCGCGCCAGTATGTAGAAGCCTGAATACGCCATTGATCCATTTACATAGGTTTCCTAAATAACTTCAGCACTCGATATTTACAGGAAAAATCAAAGA
This sequence comes from Tiliacea aurago, assembly GCA_948098905.1. NCBI lineage: Eukaryota > Metazoa > Arthropoda > Insecta > Lepidoptera > Noctuidae > Tiliacea > Tiliacea aurago. The sequence goes on along the minus strand of OX402581.1, from coordinate 24,174,627 downwards.
GATAAAATATACAGAATTTGTTAGATGTAAAAGCTAGATTTATCTCCTTGACTGATGATAAGACGAGGTGGTAATGTAGTGTGGGCTAAGATTAATTAACGGAGCCTACTATACAAAAAGTATGTGTTAAGGTAATGGGATAACGTAGGCAAGGTTACCTTATATAAATACCTACTAGATTTTAACTGGATTTACCTGAAGCCAAAGCATAATTATTATTATTAAAAGGCTGCAAATTACTAATTTTCCATGGTTCCGTGTGGTGCCTTAAAGAGTAGTAGGTGGACTTAAAGAATAGCACCATCCTATTTCTTCCCGTGGGTGTCGTAAACCTGCCAGGGTTGCGAGGATGTCCGAAAGAAATATCAAGGGGGGGGGGGGGGGTAAGGGGGTTTGGGAGGTTTATGTTTTCCTAAGCACGTGTTTCTGTGACGAATAAAATTATTTTTCTTCCTTCTTTCTTTCTATATCGTGGCACTGGCACACAGGCATCTGAAGGAACACGACCTCCCGCTCCGCACATAGCGGGAGAGGTGATTAAATAATTTCCCACCCAAAAAAAAAAATGGGTGTCGTAAAAGGCGACGGGAAAAGGGAAGGAAGTGACAGCTTGAGCATGGAATAAGTAAATTAAGTACTTTTTAATAGCATAGAATGACTAAGTATTTCATAATTGCATGGAATTAGTGTACTCATGGAATTAGTAAGTATTATATATAGATTGTGGTCTGTGTGGTGCCGGACGTAAAGAATAGCACTCCCCTATTTCTTCCCGTGGGTGTCGTAAAAGGCGACTAAGGGACTTACTAGAGAATGGGCAGCAGCGTTCTATATGCCTTTTAACACCATACTGCGATCGCCAACCCGCCTGCCAAGCGTGGCGATTATGGCAACACCGACATTAATAATATCTTTGTTTTACAGAAAAGGGCTGTTCGAGCCATTTACAATCTAGGTCCAAGAGATTCCCCAAGGGAAGAAGTTCGCCGCCTCTACGCAGGCGTCGTGCGATCGATGGTTCTTTACGGGGCGCCAGTTTGGTCAAACAGACTGTCGGGCGTCCGACGCTGCAGAAATAAAATCAACAGCCTGCAGCGGAAAATGGCTATTCGTATCGCGGATCCCCTTCATGTGCTGATGGTGATCACTGGGGTGGTTTTAGTGAGGTAAGAATCCCACACTCCCTGGTCTTTTTCCCCAAAGTCCAGGTGCCTTTTGAAGGTTTCCCCCCGAAAACAAAAAAAAAAAAAAGGTCCAAGAGATTCACTTCGTGAAATATTCAAAGAAATATATATTCTGACTGTAGCCTCTCAATATATACTTGAAAATCTATTATATGTACACAAAAATAAATCAAATTTTAAGAAAATGTCCGATATTCATAGTTTAAATACCAGGAATAAACACAATCTTGCTGTACATCGCACTCGCCTCGCCTCGCCGCGTTGGTTGTATACGCTTTTACAACCAACTTCCTACTGACATTCGGAACTTACCCATTAAACGATTTAAAATCTGTATTAAAACTAAACTTTGTAAAAAAGGGTACTATAAGATTTCTGATTATTTAGAGGACAAAAAAGCTTGGAATTGAGCTACTCGCTCTGCTAGCCTTGTGATAAAACTGTGAGAAAACTTGACATTTTAATTATTATGCATGATTTTATATATACATATTGACATTGCAGAATATTGTATACAATTTTACGTGAATGTTTACTTTGAAAAGTATTATATTTACTGCTTTAATTTATTGTGAATGTGAGCACTATGTGGGTCATTTTTTTTTTCTTTAAATGTTTCCTTTCTTTTTTTTTCTCAGTTAAGTTTTAATGATGGTCTGACATTTTGAGCGCTTTATGCGGCCTACCCAAATGTCCTTTTTTTGGTACTGTTCGTCGAGTCGTTGAGCTCCTTAAGTTTTGAGTTGAGCTGCACGATTACTGACAAATGCTTACACTGATTGGACAGGTCCGCTCAAATTTGCGTGGTTCTTTCCTCAAAAGACCATTTCAGACACGGATCTACATGGTCCTCACATGATCTGACCAAGATTATGTCTGGACTTTAAAAGAGACTTTGACCCCTGAGTTTGTTTCGCCATTTCTTCTCAGGGGTAGTCAGATAGGAAATGTCGGCTACATCTAGATTAAATTTTTTTATATGACGTGTAAAAGTGATTTTAATATCCTATTTACAGAATAAACGATTTCATTTCATTTCATTTCAAACTGGACTGCCCTTCGCTAACTTTCAGTTTCATCTGTAGATAAATGTTTGCTATGATTCTCGATGTTTGATGTACAGATAGGTGGTTTAGGCAGTGTTTCTAGGGTTCCGTACCTCAAAACGAAAAAAACAAAACCTTTATAGGATCACTCGTGTGTCTGTCTGTCTGTCCGTCTGTCAGCCGATTTGCTCCGAATCTACAGGACTGATGTTGAAATTTGGTACACATATGAATTTTTGTGACCCAAATATGGACATGTAACGTAAATAAATGAATTTTGAATATGAGGGTCACATTTGGGGCGAAAAATAGAAAAAGTAAGTTTTGCTTACTGTACCGTGTGATATATCAAAGAGCAAGAAAATTAAAAAGGTTGATATGAGGGTCTCAAATATATATTTTTTATAATTTAAAATAAAATAGAATTTAATAGGAAAATAGATGAAAATTTACCATTTCCCTTACCTCTGAAACTACTGAACATGCAATTTTGAAAAAAATACAGAAAATAGTTCTTTACTTATAGACCCATTAGATAAGTCTATGGTGTTAAAATAATGTTGATAAATCACTCAATATTGTGCGTAGGTATAAACTTAAATTTGCAGTTCGAATGTATGGGAGAACATGTTTTTAACTACAGTGTTAAGTTTGTTCTTGAAATAAAAAACATGGTAGATAACATAATTTGATTGTACGGAACCCTCACCACGCGAGATCAACTTGTTTTACAAAATTACCTACGTCTTCGTAAGAGGGATGTAACTTACCTACTAATTAACACCAATAAATTGGGGTTGTCAAACGTTGTTGTTATGTTTTGAGGCAAACCTATGCTTCAGCATCTACGAGTAATATATTTCTCTCTCTCTCTCTCTGTCTAGCCTATTCCTCTGTCTTTGTTGGGGTCGTCTTCCTGTTCAACCAGATGCGCTGCATACCACTATGATACATGGAGTGACTGCCTATCTGACGTCCACAACCCAGCTACTGGTACACGATACCCCTTGGTAAGACTAGTTCTCAAACTTTCGGGCGTCTGACGACCCGTAACGACTGTCAAAGATCCAGGAATGAGAGCCCGGACCAACGGTTTAACATGTTTTCCAAGGCACGGAGGAGTCTCGGTGTGGAAAGATGGTCACCCATCCAAGGTGCAACTCTGGTGGAGCGGTAAGCGTACTTTAACCTGATGGATTGACCCGTACGGCTGTTATTAATTATAGCCACGAGGTACTTACTACTGTTTCGATAGGTACTCCCTTTCTTCTCCTAAAATTGTTTGTCCGAAAATCATTATTCATAACACGTTTGCTATAAACTTCAGTAACCATAATGTTCAAAAAATCTAAATTTTGTTTTATATAATTATCTTTACTCCTAAAACTATTCTGTCATAATATCGAGTACTATAATAACTGAATCTCCTAATTTTGCATGAAATAAAGTCATATGTCCTAAGTATTGTATTATATAATGTGTATTATTCCGAATGTTCGATGGTAAAATTGTTTGCTGCATTTGCTAAAAATTAGGTTTCAGTATCAGAAACGAATCCTGTAAATCCGACTCCACGTAGTCTTGTATGCCCTACCCCTAGAGTGTAATTTAGAATCGCGAAGGCGCGGAGGAGGGAGGCGGCCCGCGAGTTGACGAGCAGGTGATTGTAACGCTTGCCGCCGTGGCTGAGGCTGGCCGGCAAGGCCGGCCAGCAAGACGAAACTGCGGTGGTGAGCGTTAAACCATCTGCGACGATAAGCTCGCGTGGAACCGCCAGGGCCCCGCAGCGTCGGAGCCGTGACAGAAACCATGCCTGCTGCATGTTGCATGCTTGCTTGCATGCTCGCTTGCATGCTGCATGCTTGGTTGCTTGCTCACTTGCTTGCTGCATGCTTGCTTTCTTGCTCATTGCATGCATGGTGTAGGCTTGTTTGCATGCTTACAGGGAAATAAAAAACCCTATGTTCAAAAATTTTATTAGGTTATTAAACATTAAATAATTTGAATTTAGAACTTATAACTTTTATTGAAAACGGTTTTATGTCTTTTGTATATTATTGATTGTAATATTTATGACAAACAAATTTAAGGGCATTTATCGTATTTAGGGATTTCAATTTTATGGCATGTGATATTATTTGACATTAAGTTCGGGCAAGTTATCATTTGGACAAATGATGATTAGGAGAAAAAAAATTATGGCACTTTAGATTATGGATAAAAAAGTTAGGGAACAGAATAGAGAACCGTTTCGATACCTCTTAGTAGGACTGGTTCTCAGAATTTAGGGTCTTCAGGTCATATTTAATAAACATAAAATACTTTTCTTTCAACTACGTAGTAATTTTATCATTAACCACTACAAAACCAATCACGAAGCACGTATTTTTTGCTTAGAACCAAAACAGTGCAGAAATGTTGTATGAAATCTCATTGTTGCACTGTTTGTCAGTTCAACAATCACATTTCATACATCATTTCTGCACTGTTTTTATTATTTTTTATTTAGATATAAATTTACCACAGAGGTTTAATGTCTCCCATTAAGTTTAATATAAAATGTATGCATTAAATCAAAAAGATACTGACTGAAAATATAAATCGGCTGAATAAAACCGACTTGGTGAAAAACTTTGTTTTCATTATCTTGAGTTTTTATTTTGAGTAGGTATATTTTATCACGGTAGGTAGATTGGTAGTTGAAAGAAAAGTAGATTACGCACCTTGCTAAAGTGAGTAATTAATGCACTCGTGCTAATTTAGTGCCCTCACTTGCGCTCGGGCACCAACATAACACTCGTGCATTCATAACTCACTTTGCGCTCGGTGCAACTATCTACTATTTCACACACAGATTGTGTTTAAATGTTGAAATTGAATTGTCCGGTTAGCATACAAAAAGAGAAAGCGTCCGAATACGACCAGATCGGGTTTTCTAGGAAAGTGGCGTGTGCCTGAAGCCTTCGTGCGTGCATGAAGGGGACTCCGAAGTTGAAGGCGAGTATAGCAACACGACTCCAGATGTGACGACCTTATTGTTCCTGTGGTTGCTGAGCATGAGGTCCTGGGTTCGATTCTCAGGTCGGGCAAAGTGTTATTAAGTTTTACAATCAGGATTTTTTCAGTAGCAGCTTGGTGTCTGGATTCTTGCCAGGTTTATGGCAATAGGCTCACCCCTTATTACATGGGACTTAAACATAACTGGCGGAATGTGGATGTACTATATGTAGGGGGTACACCTCTGCCTACTAAGGGGATTACAGGCGTCATGATAAGTTAGATGTGACCTTTGGATGGTGGGATCTTCTGTTGTTTGCTTTGGTTGCTTGTAGGCTTAATAGACTGTAGATCTGTAGACCATTTTCTATTTTGTTAAGTACTTGGTACTTTTGACGGGCCTCTCATAATTATTAACACTGTAATTTGAAAACATTGTAAAAGCCAATTTTTTTTAAAAGAGTAACCGTGGAGTTTCTTTCCGGCTCTTCTCCATAGGAAACGACCAATTGTAACCGTGCACCTAGCTTCTGACGTTTCATAAGTGCCCATGTAGGCTTATGTGAAATAAAAATATTTTTGATTTTGATTTTTTTTTTGTTTATTCTTGTGAGCAGACTTTAGGATGCTAGTGAACTTTTTTGCTTGTTTTTTTTAAATTCCAATTTTAATACGCTCACGTTTTAACATTGTCTTACCTGAATGCGATGTACATGATGGTGCACGATTTTAAAAAGTAACCTTATCATTGGTCACTTGAATTCTCCGGAGTCTATATAGTACTGAATGACTTTTTTACCGTCTCGAAAAAAAAAATGGGTATTATACCCATTTTTTGTGTGTGTTGTCAGTGATCGGAGTAGAAAATGCCATACCAAGTTAAAAAAAAAAATGTATTTGTAACCATGCGCGACTTGCGTATGATTTGAAATTCGATATTTTTTATCAACTTATAGGTATTTTTTTATCAAAATTTTTAATTTTTTTTTCTTATTTGTAAAGTTTACTTGAAATTTGTAGCGTTTTTTGATGATGGATCAATTTTTTTCCAAGCTGTGGAAACAAGAAAAAAAAATAAGTATGCCATAAGCTTCTACTCTGTTCACATAATATAGCCATTTTTTTTCGAGACGGTAAAAAAAGTCATCCTATAAAGACCACTTTCGTCAAGGAATACCACTGCGATATGAACTGCCACTTGGTGATAATCTACTCTACTATTTCACACAAAGATTGTGTTTAAATGTTGAAATTGAATTGTTCGGTTAGCATACAAAAAGAGAAAAGCGTCCGAATACGGATCCAGATCCATTTTCCCCACAGCCATTTGTTTTCGAGACGGTAAAAAAAGTCATCCTATAAAGACCACAAATTTCGTCAAGGAATACCACTGCGATATGAACTGCCACTTGGTGATAAGGACATGAACGTGTTCCCGCAAAGTTTTATGCTACATTTTATTTTTGGATCAATTCCTAATTAAGAACTTCTATTTATCTTACTTTGTTGTCTGTCTAATGTCTGTCAGAATCAACTCCTTTGATCCGATCTTTGCGTAGTCTTTTAGGTTAGCTGTCAGTAATTTTTTTAATAATTCTTTTGTTTTCTATCTCTTGTGCCCCAAATAAGCAAGATTAAACGCAAGGGCTGTGTTAAAATCTGTTCAGTTATAGTTTATTTCGGTTGAGAATGGAGTGGCCATTCGGTTGTAAGATCTGTTGACCCCCTGGAGACTGTTAATGAGCATGTAGAAGGTGGCGCCAGATATATTATTTAGTTACTGTTGATTGTACGGAAACTTGGCTTGTGAAGGGGTTGTTAAATGAATGGGTACGTGGCAGTTAGGGATGATGGTAAAAGATTTATTTTCTTTTATTATCGACGTTTGTTAATGTATATGTTACCGGCCAAACCCGATTTCAGGACAAACTAGTTTAGCCTAGGCTAAACTAGTTCTTCCTATACGCGATAGGATTAACTAGTATAGCCTAGGCTAAACTAGTTTGTCCTAAGCCCGATAGGATAAACCAGTTTAGCCTAGGTCGAATCGGTTTATCCTAGTTAGAATTTACATGCTTTAGGATAAACTGGTACGTCCTAGTCTGAACTAGCATGCAGCAGGCATGTTTTCTGTCACGGCTCCGGCGCTGCAGGGCTCCAGCGGTCCCATGCGAGCTTATCGTCACAGATGTGTTTCACGCTCACCACCGAGGCTTCGGCTTCGGCTAACCTAACCTAACACTCTAGGGGTAGGGCAGACAAGACTACGTGGAGTCGGTTTTGCTGCGATTCGTTTCGGTCACGCCGCTCCCGCAGCACGCTTAATCAGATTTCAGATTAGAACGTATCAGTTTATCCTAAAGCATGTAAATTCAACTAGGATAAACCGATTCGACCTAGGCTAAACTGGTTTATCCTATCGGTAACAGGATGAACGAGTTTGGCCTAGGCTATACTGGTTTGTCCTATCGCGTGTAGGGAGAACTGGTTTGGCCTAGGCGAAACTAGTTCACCCTGATATTGGGTTTGGCCGGTAACATATATAACCCTTCCGATTAAGGCGGAGATTTCTGAAAATGGTCAAAAATGTGTTTTTTTAAAGCAGTGAATCTCTTAAACCGTAAATATTTTTTCTAAAACAAAAACAGTGTGATATTTTCAAGTCTTTTGTGCATACGGTGATGGAACTCAAAACATAATTTAATACATTAAAAAAAAAATCAAATACAACTCTTAATTATTTTTAAAAGCAGTTTATCCCTTCGTTAACAGTTATAATTTATAATTAAAAGTATACCATAAAATTGCAAATGCCAAACTGCATCCGGTGATGGATTAATTTGTTATTAATTAGTTAATATCAATTTTTTACGATTTTATTTGCATTTTTACGCCATACGTTGTGTCATCGCGCATCTCTTTCTTTTGTATGCAATCTGACAGTGACACCGGTTTACCTGTTGTCGGCGTCTTAACAAAACTGTTCATATCTTAAATAAAATAGATAATGAATGACTTATCTGGCCCTCTCTAAAGAATCAGAACGAAGTTTTACTGAAACTTTAAACACTGAAAAACGATAGTGTTAATTTAACTTCCCAGTCACGGTCGGAAAGACACAAGAATCGGGCAGTAGTTCACAAAAGGCAAATAACATAATCCGCAAACATTAAATTTTTTAAGCACTTTTGGCCATGATTATGGGTTACGCAAAACCAATAGGTACTTTACGCCACTACAAAATTACAGGTGTTACTTAATAACATCACGACTAAAACCAACTATTTACTATTGCTGAATGTAAAAAAAAACAGCCAAGTGCGAGTCGGACTCGCGCATGAAGGGTTCCGTACCATTATCTATAAAAATGGCAAAAAAATCACGTTTATTGTATGGGAGCCCCCTTAAATATTTGTTTTATTTTAATTTAATTATTTATGTTTAAAGTAAATATATATCTAAATATTCTGTGAAGCGTCTACCTGTTGCCGTTATCAATATAGATAAAAAACGAGCAAAAAAATCACGTTTGTTGTATAGGAGCCCCCTTAAATATTTATTTTATTCTGTTTTTTTTGTATTTGTTATTATAGCGGCAACAGAAATACATCATCTGTGAAAATTTCAACTGTCTGACTGTCACGGTTCATGAGATACAGCCTGGTGACAGAAGGACAGACAGACTGACAGACAGACAGACGGCGGAGCCTTAGTAATGAAGTTCCCGTTTTACCCTTTGGTCCGACACGCACTTCGCAGTTTTTAGGGTTCCGCCCTAAAAACTGCAAAGTACGTGTCTCAGCCCATGAGTGAAGGGTTCCGTAGTTGGGATGAATGAAAAATACTTTACACATGCGAAGTATTGACATTATATTTCTCGTAATTTCTCTACTCATTGTTTAGCGGTTCATAGAACATACCTTCCAAAAGAGAATGGGCACAGAACTGTTGGCTTATGCCCTGAACCCCGTAGCCATAACATATTATATATACCAATGGAAAGTGTTTTTTAAGTAGAACCTTTGCTACTAACAAGACGTTTGCCAATTGTTAGTCAGTTCGGAGTTAATGACCAAAATAAGTTGGGCACCCAAATTAAGGAATTCTCAGCGCCCAATAGCCAGAACATGATAAATCAATGGAAAGAGCTATTCAAGGAGAACCTTTGCTACTAACACGACTATTGCTAATTGTTAGTCAGTTCGGAGTTAATGACCTGAATAGGTCACAAATTGGCACCGCTACAAGATACACAACAATGGAACGAGCTTTTCAAGGAGAACCTTTACTACTAACACGACTTTTGCCAATTATTAGTCAGTTCAGAGTTAATGACCTAAATAGGTTACAACTTGGGCACCGTATGTAAGGAGTTTTTGGCGCCCAATAGGCAGAAGATATAAATCAATGGAAAGAGCTTTTCAAGGAGAACCTTTGCTACTAACACGACTATTGCTAATTGTTAGTCAGTTCGGAGTTAATGACCTCAATAGGTCACAAATTGGGCACCGCTATAAGATACACAACAATGGAAAGAGCTTTTCAAGGAGAACTTTTATTACTAACACGACTTTTGCCAATTATTAGTCAGTTCGGAGTTAATGACCTAAATAGGTTACAACTTGGGCACCGTAGTTAAGGAATTCTTAGCGCCCAATAACCAGAATATATACACCAATCGAAAGAACTTTTCAAGGAGAACCTTTGCTTCTAACACGACGTTTGTCAATTGTTAGTCAATTCGGAGTTAATGACCTAAATAGGTTACAACTAGGGCACCGTACTTAAGGAATTCTTGGCGCCCAATAGCTACAAGATATTCAACACCAATGCTACTAGCTGCTGCTAGCTTTTCAAGGAGAAAATTTGCTTCTATTGCGACGTTTGTCAATTGTTAGTCAATTCGGAGTTAATGACCTATATAGGTGACTACTTGGGCACAACGCATAGTGCTTTTTAAGAGAAACATTTGTTACGAAAACTAATTTGAATGGGATGGCAATTCGACAATCACAACAAATCGTATTCCCATTATCAGGTTGCGTTCAATAATATGCGATGTTTATGTCATCGTTGTTAGCAGAGGGCAAATAATGCACTGTGGAGACAGGCAGCTCAAGACCCAAACCTACCAGATGAACATTAAGAAGAACCTGAAGTTCATTAGAGTATTCTATTCTATTCATTCGTTTTATGTACCCGATCACCTAACACATCTAGCCAGCCATCTAGCATCTATTTTTTTGTTTTAGACCGAGGACTCCGAGACAGCGTAGGAGATTTAGAATGGTGTGGGTTTGGGGTACATATAATACCACCTACAAAAGATAGAGCTGAAACAACTGACAACGGCTCAAGCGAACAAATCTCGTTTAGTTACAATTTGTCGGTGGGTCGTTGAAATTGTAAGCCGTCTCGTCGCTTTGAGCGCGACTTTAAACTGCTGCGCCAGGATTATTTTAACAAATGGGTCAATTTTAACGGTCCGGTGAACATCGAATTTATATGTAACAAATTCTCTTTGGTTATAACTAGACGGCGAAATTCAAAGGAATGAGGAGACAATGTATTCTAGATTTTAGCACTTAGATTGTATGTGCTAATATTTAGATTGTCTACTTACCTACCTTAATTGTGTTGAAAGTGAAGTCTTTAAAGGTTTTTACGAGCAAATTGATTCTACATATGTATGTTACGTACATTATTATTCTAGGTCACATTGTAGGTCAACGAATAAAACAATGTGTCAGTAAAGTAGTAATCGTGGCCCTTAATCTACTCAAATTTCTTTTGTCTAATTAATAATGTTAATTTTTTACATTGGATTTTTAAATTTTCGCAATTTTCAGCTCGATGTATTGAGTACTTCGATTAAGAGTTCTATTTCTAACAAAAAAATATATATATTGTTAAATATAGAAAAACAACCTTCAGAACCTATTTCATAAATTAAATATCAAGAATACAAATAAAATTCACAATAATATATTTAAAGTACAAAAACTTGAATAAAAAAACGTTACAACATGAGTTTGACGTAGTTTTTTTACTGACACCTGCTACAATTTGCATGTTTTAAAACTTGTTTTTACGCCACGATGTTCCTGAACGCTATTTTACAATACGATAGCGGAAAGACAATGACAGTTTTAAATTAAAACTGTAGCGAAGTTAAAACTGCACATTATATATATTTGAAAAAAAAAGCAATTGCTACGAGGTCTGGGATCGATTCTAATGCCGAAAATGTAGTTTTTTAAATGTAATTCTTGTCTATTTGTCTGAATGTATGTTCCAGCAACACACAAATTCTAACGGATAGTTTCTTTTAAAATTTTGCAAGATATTCCCTATAAGTCTGGTCAGTCTGTAGGCTATACATTATGTAACAAAAACCCTGTTGTTCCTTTTAGGGACGTATACATTTACCTACAAGCACAACATTGGTGGAATTATAATTTAAAAAAAATAAGTATTGGCTAGTCGAGAAGCCAAAATCAAAGAATGAAAGAGGTTAGACATCAGTTAAACATTACAAAAATTAAATATTAATAATTAAAAATGTATTTTAATTATTTTTGTTGATGACGGCTGGTTCCAGACGGCGCGGGAGAAGAGTACCTGGAAATACTTGGGAGGTCTATGCACAAAAGGGCGACAGCATAGGCCTGAAAAAAATATTGCTATTATTAAAAGTAGGTAAAACTACTGGAGGCCCCTATGCGCAGGAGTGGAATAAAAATAAACTTTTAATAGCTTCGTGCACTTTTATTAGATTTAAAAGACTAGCGTAAGGTAAAACATGACTGTGATCCTTTCAGCAAGTCGAGCACTGGCGTGTCAAGACGTTTGTGACAAGATATGATAAATTATGCCATGTCCAAAATGACAATAACATGAAAAGTTCAATTCTTGACCCAGTACTACGTACTTAGCTGGAATTTACTGGTATTGTTTACGAACAGGTACGAATGTTTAATTAGGGCTGACCTTACGATCAAATTATCTTAATGGGCAACCGACTAGGAAGTTTCGGTACTTACGGTGATTATTCAAAGAAGTGGAAGTGATCATTTAAAACATTTGAATGTGCTTTAAAATGTAATGCTTTGTTTTGATGACTTTCTGGTTTTTACGCAGCAGTTTATCTTTTGTTTAATTGCCTCATGGTGTAGGAAAACCTATTCTTATAGTGTTATAATTAAATATCCTCTTCTGAACCAGCCTATTTGGCGCGAAAATGGGTGTGCGCCACGAACGAACTGAATCAGTCGGACTGAATCATACCGCTTGGCGAATCCCGCATAATTGACATCGGCCTCATCGGCCTCATTAAGGCCGCTCGGCGAAAGAGAGGTTATGTGACAGAGGATTTCCCAACCACAAACACCATTACGAGATAAAAATGTCATGCATGACTATTAATTAATTTGTGTTCAGTTAATTATTTAGGAAAAAACAAAGAGTATGATGTGTCAGAAATATAGTAAGTAGGTACAGACGCCAGCACATCAAGCTACTACAATCTGTCAAATATATTTAAGAGATTTTCAACTTTATCCCTACAGAATAAGGTTCAAGGTTGGTTGGGAAAAATTGTCAGTTTCGGGTAGCTTGACCCGCTGGCGTCTGTACCTAAATAGTGCAAAAATAACAACGACGCAAAATAAAATTAACAGCTGCCTAGCCTTTTCCCAACTATCCGTACGTATCGGCATCAGCGGCACCAGCCGGGAATCGCGGAAGTCGCACCTATACTTGTCACTCTAAGATGGGTCTCGATCAGGGACCGTACAGCCCCGGTTAAGGGGTAACCCATTCAATGGGTTACCTTTATCATGGTGTAACGCATTGAAAGGGTTTTAAACTAGAAACCCATTGAAAGGGTTACATGATAACCCATTGAATGGGTTTTATACTTGAAACCCAGTGAAAGGGTTACATGATAAGCCATTTCAATGGGTTCTATACCTACTTGAAACCCAGTAACATGAAAAAATCATAATATTATGTTATTCCGATATCCGCCCAGCACGCGTAGCATGACCAGTTCTATCTATATTCTACACAGGGACCATTTTGGTTACCATTTTAGAAAAACCCTATCGAAAACCCTTTCAATGGAAAGGGTTTTCGATAGGGTTTTTCTAAGCAGTTAAGTAATCAAAAACCCATACGGTGTGGGTAATTTTAAATGGCTTATATTAAGTCGTTCGAATGGTCCCCGGTGCAAGTGTGGAAAGGAACACCGGGGTGGTTTTTAGTCAGTCTCTCCGCCAGCCCCAGGGCGGAGGACATCCATGAGAATTTTCCACCCGGGAACAAATAAAGAAAGGTTTGTCAGTCATCCGCACATGTGTGTGTATACCCGGGTGGCTGTTCTTCCATGTGCATTCAAAAATAATAATAAATCAACCCACACTTACGCCACTCTGCTTCACACTCGATACACTTAATATTATGCAATTTGTTCGTTGTTTTGTTGCTCGATGACGTACCTCAACGTGCGAGCTAGTTCACGGCCATGATCAAGTTCACACAATGTTTCATACATATGGCTTAGTAGTCTTGGTACCAATTCTTCGTGTGTGGGTCGGTTTATTTTTTCGTTTTTATCGCTTGCAACACTTCGATGTGGTAGTCATGCGTTAGCTGCATGAGTTAGTTGGTGATTAAAGATCAAATGAGTCATGATAATTTGTTGCTATAGTGATTAAACCTAGAGGTAGCTATTTTATGTTTTATTTTGCCTTATCCTTTCCTTCTAATTCTTTCGTCTTCGTTTTTGTCATGAACTCATGAAACACCCATTATGAAGGAGCTCTGCTAAAAACGGAAAAAATACGGTGGATTAAGGCTAGAATTGCACTACTACAACTAAGGGACTAGTGACTATATGGGACTATAATTACTAGAGAATGGGCAGTAGCGTTTTCTATGCATTTTAATACCATACTGCGATCGCCAACCCGCCTGCCAAGCGTGGCGATTATGGCAAAACCCCCTCTTTTTTGGGGGAGGCCTATGTCCAGGAGTGGCTGTGTTTCGGCTGAAATGAATGAATGAATGAATGAAGGCTAGAATTTATTTTTCAGTCAGTTTTCCTTATCAACAGTCATTTCTCATTTTTGGGGTCAACTACTTCTGGTACCTAGTTGTTGTTACTTGAACTATGAGTTAAGGCTTCTACATACCGATACACAATGCACAAAGGCCCCGCGTGTTGCGGGACGAGCGGTGCCTTTGTGTCGCGTCGCGTCGCGCGACAAGTCGCCCCGGTATGTAGAAGCCTTTAAGATAATCAGTTTTCTTTTATTGTATCGTTTAAAGAGATAACCATACCAATCACGTCTGTGAAGTTTATGCACAAAACCCTGAACGGTTTTTAAACACTGCGGTTGATGACCCCACAAAAAAATTATCAAATTAATATTTATTTTTAACTGACTTCCAAAAAGGAGGAGGTTATATATTCATCTGTATGTTCACCGATATCTCCGTCAATTATTGACCGATTTTGAAAATAATTTTTTTTTTTGAAAGGTCATGCTCCCGAGGTGGTCCCATTGCCTCCAAATCAGCATCAGATGAGGGGATCTCATGGAAATCGAGGGAAACCCTCGAATTTTAGCGATTTGGGTATTAAAAATAAAATAGCGAACAATACGATAGCGGAAAGACAATGACAGTTTTAAATTAAAACTGTAGCGAAGTTAAAACTGCACATTATATATATTTGAAAAAAAAAGCAATTGCTACGAGGTCTGGGATCGATTCTAATGCCGAAAATGTAGTTTTTTAAATGTAATTCTTGTCTATTTGTCTGAATGTATGTTCCAGCAACACACAAATTCTAACGGATAGTTTCTTTTAAAATTTTGCAAGATATTCCCTATAAGTCTGGTCAGTCTGTAGGCTATACATTATGTAACAAAAACCCTGTTGTTCCTTTTAGGGACGTATACATTTACCTACAAGCACAACATTGGTGGAATTATAATTTAAAAAAAATAAGTATTGGCTAGTCGAGAAGCCAAAATCAAAGAATGAAAGAGGTTAGACATCAGTTAAACATTACAAAAATTAAATATTAATAATTAAAAATGTATTTTAATTATTTTTGTTGATGACGGCTGGTTCCAGACGGCGCGGGAGAAGAGTACCTGGAAATACTTGGGAGGTCTATGCACAAAAGGGCGACAGCATAGGCCTGAAAAAAATATTGCTATTATTAAAAGTAGGTAAAACTACTGGAGGCCCCTATGCGCAGGAGTGGAATAAAAATAAACTTTTAATAGCTTCGTGCACTTTTATTAGATTTAAAAGACTAGCGTAAGGTAAAACATGACTGTGATCCTTTCAGCAAGTCGAGCACTGGCGTGTCAAGACGTTTGTGACAAGATATGATAAATTATGCCATGTCCAAAATGACAATAACATGAAAAGTTCAATTCTTGACCCAGTACTACGTACTTAGCTGGAATTTACTGGTATTGTTTACGAACAGGTACGAATGTTTAATTAGGGCTGACCTTACGATCAAATTATCTTAATGGGCAACCGACTAGGAAGTTTCGGTACTTACGGTGATTATTCAAAGAAGTGGAAGTGATCATTTAAAACATTTGAATGTGCTTTAAAATGTAATGCTTTGTTTTGATGACTTTCTGGTTTTTACGCAGCAGTTTATCTTTTGTTTAATTGCCTCATGGTGTAGGAAAACCTATTCTTATAGTGTTATAATTAAATATCCTCTTCTGAACCAGCCTATTTGGCGCGAAAATGGGTGTGCGCCACGAACGAACTGAATCAGTCGGACTGAATCATACCGCTTGGCGAATCCCGCATAATTGACATCGGCCTCATCGGCCTCATTAAGGCCGCTCGGCGAAAGAGAGGTTATGTGACAGAGGATTTCCCAACCACAAACACCATTACGAGATAAAAATGTCATGCATGACTATTAATTAATTTGTGTTCAGTTAATTATTTAGGAAAAAACAAAGAGTATGATGTGTCAGAAATATAGTAAGTAGGTACAGACGCCAGCACATCAAGCTACTACAATCTGTCAAATATATTTAAGAGATTTTCAACTTTATCCCTACAGAATAAGGTTCAAGGTTGGTTGGGAAAAATTGTCAGTTTCGGGTAGCTTGACCCGCTGGCGTCTGTACCTAAATAGTGCAAAAATAACAACGACGCAAAATAAAATTAACAGCTGCCTAGCCTTTTCCCAACTATCCGTACGTATCGGCATCAGCGGCACCAGCCGGGAATCGCGGAAGTCGCACCTATACTTGTCACTCTAAGATGGGTCTCGATCAGGGACCGTACAGCCCCGGTTAAGGGGTAACCCATTCAATGGGTTACCTTTATCATGGTGTAACGCATTGAAAGGGTTTTAAACTAGAAACCCATTGAAAGGGTTACATGATAACCCATTGAATGGGTTTTATACTTGAAACCCAGTGAAAGGGTTACATGATAAGCCATTTCAATGGGTTCTATACCTACTTGAAACCCAGTAACATGAAAAAATCATAATATTATGTTATTCCGATATCCGCCCAGCACGCGTAGCATGACCAGTTCTATCTATATTCTACACAGGGACCATTTTGGTTACCATTTTAGAAAAACCCTATCGAAAACCCTTTCAATGGAAAGGGTTTTCGATAGGGTTTTTCTAAGCAGTTAAGTAATCAAAAACCCATACGGTGTGGGTAATTTTAAATGGCTTATATTAAGTCGTTCGAATGGTCCCCGGTGCAAGTGTGGAAAGGAACACCGGGGTGGTTTTTAGTCAGTCTCTCCGCCAGCCCCAGGGCGGAGGACATCCATGAGAATTTTCCACCCGGGAACAAATAAAGAAAGGTTTGTCAGTCATCCGCACATGTGTGTGTATACCCGGGTGGCTGTTCTTCCATGTGCATTCAAAAATAATAATAAATCAACCCACACTTACGCCACTCTGCTTCACACTCGATACACTTAATATTATGCAATTTGTTCGTTGTTTTGTTGCTCGATGACGTACCTCAACGTGCGAGCTAGTTCACGGCCATGATCAAGTTCACACAATGTTTCATACATATGGCTTAGTAGTCTTGGTACCAATTCTTCGTGTGTGGGTCGGTTTATTTTTTCGTTTTTATCGCTTGCAACACTTCGATGTGGTAGTCATGCGTTAGCTGCATGAGTTAGTTGGTGATTAAAGATCAAATGAGTCATGATAATTTGTTGCTATAGTGATTAAACCTAGAGGTAGCTATTTTATGTTTTATTTTGCCTTATCCTTTCCTTCTAATTCTTTCGTCTTCGTTTTTGTCATGAACTCATGAAACACCCATTATGAAGGAGCTCTGCTAAAAACGGAAAAAATACGGTGGATTAAGGCTAGAATTGCACTACTACAACTAAGGGACTAGTGACTATATGGGACTATAATTACTAGAGAATGGGCAGTAGCGTTTTCTATGCATTTTAATACCATACTGCGATCGCCAACCCGCCTGCCAAGCGTGGCGATTATGGCAAAACCCCCTCTTTTTTGGAGGAGGCCTATGTCCAGGAGTGGCTGTGTTTCGGCTGAAATGAATGAATGAATGAATGAAGGCTAGAATTTATTTTTCAGTCAGTTTTCCTTATCAACAGTCATTTCTCATTTTTGGGGTCAACTACTTCTGGTACCTAGTTGTTGTTACTTGAACTATGAGTTAAGGCTTCTACATGCCGATACACAATGCACAAAGGCCCCGCGTGTTGCGGGACGAGCGGTGCCTTTGTGTCGCGTCGCGTCGCGCGACAAGTCGCCCCGGTATGTAGAAGCCTTTAAGATAATCAGTTTTCTTTTATTGTATCGTTTAAAGAGATAACCATACCAATCACGTCTGTGAAGTTTATGCACAAAACCCTGAACGGTTTTTAAACACTGCGGTTGATGACCCCACAAAAAAATTATCAAATTAATATTTATTTTTAACTGACTTCCAAAAAGGAGGAGGTTATATATTCATCTGTATGTTCACCGATATCTCCGTCAATTATTGACCGATTTTGAAAATAATTTTTTTGTTTGAAAGGTCATGCTCCCGAGGTGGTCCCATTGCCTCCAAATCAGCATCAGATGAGGGGATCTCATGGAAATCGAGGGAAACCCTCGAATTTTAGCGATTTGGGTATTAAAAATAAAAAACTTTTTGTAAAAAAAAATAACTGACTTACAAAAAACACTGCAAAGTGAAAAATAACTTTAATTTCGGAAGTCGGTGGCAAAAAACTGAAATACAGATCCAAAGACACCGACTTCCGAAATTAAAGTTATTTTTCACTTTGTAGTGTTTTTTTGGAAGTCAGTTATTCTTTTTTTACAAAAAGTTTTTTTGTATTATCATGTTTAGATAACGATATCCATTACGTCTGTGGACTACGGCTAGCTAATTTGCAGTGCATCGTATCATAAAGTGGCTGGATGCTACTTGAAAATGCTTCGTCTTCCTGTCATTTTGTAATCAGAACAAGTCCACGTTACCATGTAGTACGACGTAGTTCTTTGTAGATATATATCTTGTGTAGGTAGGTATGCATCTTCGAGCGTGGGGAATACAGCTCATCATTTCAGCCGAAAGACGTCCACTGCTAGACATAGGCCTCCCCTAAACGGGGAGTTGCCATAATCGCCACGCTTGGCAGGCGGGTTTGGCGATCGCAGTATGGTGTTAAAATTAATAGAGAACGGCTGCTGCCCATTCTCTAGTAAGTCCCTTAGTCGCCTTTTACAATACCCACGGGAAAAAATGGGAAATGGGAATGCAGCTAAATACGCATATTAAGAGCGTTTACACTTTACGGCATTTCATACAAATTTTCAAGCCCTTGTTTTTCGTAATGACTGAAGAACCGATTTGAATGAAACTTCATACGCATAAGCAAGATACAAAGGTCCAAAAAGTTAGTTAAGAACATTTTCTTATTTTCACTTTGTAGTGTTTTTTTGGAAGTCGGTTATGTCTTTTATTTTTATTTTTTATGAGTGTTACTCAATTACTTCGCTGGTTTCCTCAAGATAATCCTTCACAGTAGTTCAATGATGAGAATGTGATTAATTTTCTTAGTCTTAGAATAATGAAAATAAATACAATACGTTACCTACAACATATTAGTAAAATTTTCATTAAATGAAAGCAAACATTTGCTTAAAACTATTGGGTACAAAACAAGAAACTATAATAATATCTAACAGAAACTAACTATTCATATTAAAACTAACACATCGAAGTTAGACGACCTCTCGATTCCAAAATGGCTGACTTCTGAAATGGAACCACTGAAGTCTTATTAGAATCCCAGAGAGAACTTGTACGTCGTACCGTACGCAGGAATATTATCAAACAGATTTTTTCAATTGGGTATTTTACTCAAATGAGAAAAAAAAAAAAAAATATTGAGATGCAAAAAGCAGTCGGAAAACGTTAGTTTTAGTTCATAAGATAGCAAACAAAATTTTAAAATTCAATTCAAAGGTTTCAGCTTTTTTAATCTGTTTCATAACATTGTTATACGTCGTAAGGCTATGTAAACTTAGAAGTGTCAACTGTCAACTATCAACATACCAAAATATCACTGCATTTGTTTACATAGCCAACTGAATTGTCCTTGTGAATTGAAAAGTCGAGTTCTTTGTTTTGCATGTGGCTAGAAGAGATTTTTCAAATAAATTAAGTATTAATGGAAAATCACTAATATTCGTAATAAGTTTTTCAAAAAAATGTGAGACTGACGTTTGATAATCTTTTTACAAGAACTACTTTTGATTTTGAACATTAATAAATACGTAATCAACCTTATTATTGTGGTCTACTTGCATGTGGCTGAAGCACTTTTTTCAACTTCGATACAAAATAAAAGCAGAAAAATAATGTTGAAAAATCTATATTTCTTTAAAAACTCAGTTGGAAATGTATTTTTTCCTATTATTTAGCAAACCACAACAAGAAAGTCTATAATCACAGACTGGGCTTCAGCAATCCTTGAGATAAAATAAAATACATATTTAAAGATAATCTTAAAATATTTTTTTTTATTTGATTTACTTAATGAAGATATTGTAAAATAAATACAATATCTTCATTACGTTTCAAAAACGAAATAATCATTATTTTCGAAAGCGCAAAAGTGATGAACCTATTAACAGGTGCTGTGACTGACACGAATGGTTTAGCATCACGAAAACTATACTTTTATACTTACACAGACTTAATGTTTCAATTATTTTAAGATTTCTTACAATTAGGGTTTTTTCACGCACGGAGCCTTAAGAGGTCTCTGTAATGGGATTGGTACCAGCAAGTACTGCTGCATATACACAATTTTACCACGCGTAGTGGTTGTTTGAGTTTATAGTCAGCAGCGATCGTATAATGGTTGACAATTGATTAATATTGATATGACAATTGGTTGACAGTTGATTTGTTTGACTACTAACGGTCGAACCCAATAACCTATATATCACCAGTTTCGGCCTACTGGAGATATAAAAATATATCTATCGATGGTTTTAACGTCCCAATAATCTAGGAATCATACCGGCCCACGCTATCTACTGATGGGAGGGTGTATGGCATACAACAGATATCTCTTTGTATGAAAATGCCAAAGTATGCGTCCCAATATACGATTTGTTTGACAGGACAGTACTACAGATGGCAGATTTGGCTATTCCCCGAATTGCAGGGATAAACGTAAACTAGCCAAGCTAAAATGAACTCTTTAGTACTTGCAATAATGATCATAGATGTTTTTTTTTATTTAAAGTAATAAAAAAAAAATTAAATTCAAATATCTCGAAAACGGTGCGCCCTAGGCAAAAAATAACAGAAATTTAACCCCCCCCCCTTGCAAGCACCATTTCAACATGAATTTAAGTTTAAAAAAAAAAAACATTAATGCGCTAAGGTAGCCCGCGAAATTCAAATTTTATTACGTTTTTTGCAATTTGCGGGTCAGTAACAGGTTGTATTTTGATTCGCGGCCATAACAAATATGGCTCTACAGAATTATATCTTAATCCAGTAACCTATTTAGAAGTAAGAAACAAAGAAGTTTTAATATAAACCTAATTACACATGTTGTTTTTTAAAGCGATGTTGGTTGTAATGGAACGCACGGGAGAGCGAAGTAGAGAAATCTACTTATTGTTTTCGTTAGATAGATAGCCTCTATCAATGATTGTGAGACGCTATCCGAGCATAGATATAATTATATAGTCTATCATCAATAGCGATCTGTCTTTAACTGAAAATAAGTTATTGGGTTCGGCCGTAAGAAGAGCATTTAATTTGTATTTTTCTCTAGTTTAAAACGTTCTGTAATCTCCCGTAAAGTGTAGGTACTTTTACTAGTTACCTAGCTACATTGTTATTCTTCATGGTCCCTTTTAATTTTTGATATCTAATCCGTGACGATATTGTTCGAAGCATATTAAAATAGTAATAATTTCCGTATAATCAAACAGTTATTAAGATTAGTTACATTAAAACTTCCTGAAGTCATTTAAAATATTTATTTTAAAACTTATGTTTTTATGGCCTTGGAATTGTTTGACCTTATGTCTTAAAAGGCCTTGGTTGGTAGTATTAAAGTCATAAAATGCAGGGTCAAGTATATTTAAACATAATGATGAGACCAACTGTATCTATGTATGGTATATTATACAATAATATACATGCTGCATGTGTACGTGTGACTTGTAATGTCATTATTTACCAAAGACTGCATACGACTGAATTTTTGGGTAAACGTTTTGTAAAAGAAAATGCAGCCAAAATGGCTCAATAAGAACCATTTTGGCTGCATTTTCTTTTCTTAAGATGGAAAATTGTCATGTCCAGACAGTGTTTGTTCAAATAAAAGTTTTATTTGGAAAGGTGTCTGAAAAATAGTTAATGTTATTGAACCTGAAACTCCATGCACTGGTGCATGAAACACGTGGACTAGTTTTTAAATATTGTTGGTCTGTGTTAAGGGTCGTGCATACAGGCGCGAAGCGACACCAGTAGAATAATTTCCGTAAAGTTTTAATAGAAATTGTTCCACCACAGTCACGTTGCGCCTGTCTGCGCTAGCCTTTACAATTTTGTGTATATTCTATTTATCTATCTAACGATTTAATAATTTTAAAAACATAACCAAATCAATAAAAACAATGCTACCTCCAAAGATTTAAATAAATAAAATATATATATAGTTATACAGTCTAAAAGCTGTGATCTTGTCGAAAGAATTGCGTCCAACTGTTGGACGCAAAAAGCACGCATACTAGAATAACACAACGATAGCACAATGACGTGGCGCGAGTGTTAGTTTTATATTTTTAATGATCGTGATTTTTTTGTATTTTTTATTTACTGTTTATGATTTCAAACACAATGTGAATTGTTCCTGAATAAAATTGAATTGAATTGTAAGACATAACTGTCACGCACTCCAGCATAACAAAGTTGGTCTGTTGTTTTAGTTCTTTTGCAACGCGACACTCTATCTAGACACGATTATGAATAAAGGATACCTCTTTTCAAAGTCATTGCCATTTTCAGAAATCTTCAAAAACATTGAGCGAAGGATTCCGTTTTCAACATTACAAGCCGCGGCCTCGAATGCTCGACGTGGCCTTAAACTCTACAGTAGTCAAGGTCAGCATGACGTCACATATTTCATTACATTATTAACGCTGCGTTGACGCTGCGTTCACGTTAGGCTTTTGTCTCTGTCAGTGCGTTAAAAACCTTGGCCTTACAATATTCAACGCATTACGCAGTATCTACATACCGCGGATATGAGTACTTAAATTTTTACGAGTTCATGTATTGACTGTTAAAATTTATAACATAATCCGCAGTAGGTGATGTATGTGATTTATTTTTGTTTTTTATCATCTCTCGGTTACTTTTAAAGGCAATTAAATTACCGGCCGAAAAGTTAATAAGCATTTATATTATGTATTTTGTTTGAATTTGTAGCAGTAAGGTACATTTTATTTTTATGACTTTTGAATACAATGCTCCTTGGTTCACGTGAACCCTGGCATTGCAGTTTGAATTAGTAAATATTTATAATTGCTGAAAATAAACTACTTAAATATTTTCATGCAAGTAATTAATTCATTAGAATTCAAGTTACTAGAACCTCCTTTGCATATTCTAAGAATGAATTCTGTAATGAATATTTTAACATCACAATTAAAATGCATAACACTTTCCTAGGGCTTGCGACTAGGTAAACCTGAACAATTTCACACACGGAAATGAAGAATTTTCCCCAATTTGTATGTGTGCTAAACTACTGCTTACGTGTGTGTGAGAACCGCGTGCAACTACGGCCGAGGTCGCCCACATTCGATCTGTGCAAATTTTCGTTCGGTGGGATCACTGGCCGCTCTCAGGGTCGCACCGCTGTATCTCTCAAATTTTGTTTGTTAATTATAAAAATAATGCGTTATATAACTAGCTAGTCGCCTCTCGCTCATACTTGGGCCACTTCGCATCGCTCCCTCTCATCGCCACCGGCGTTGCGCCGCACACATAGGAACCGCCTAGAAAAGTACATCCACAAAATTCGGCGGTGCGTTCCTCTGTGTGCGTGAATGACGTTACCGTACAATGCGATTACAGGCCCGCACTAGAGGAATTTGTTTTATACCTACTGCGCATTTGAAATTATATTTTTTGTTTGTGTGCAAGATTTTTAGAAATTGACGATTTATGTGGATTATCTCACTGCCTCGATAAGGTGTGTGATAGGTATGGCCGCGTGTCAAACCCAGCCCATTGATTTCTCGCCAGCAAAATTAAGAATAGACGAAAAGTGAACGTGCCAAGTTTTAAAAGCGCTTTGAAACCGGAATTTCGCATGATTTCTCAAAACGGGTACAAATTAAATTTTAATACGCATTTATTTTTATATGTGTATGATTTATTTGATTAATAGTTTACGACCAACAGTTAAACATGATCAATATAAAAAAATCTACCTATCTTAACACAGCTTGGTGTGTTAAGATAGGTCTTTACTGAGTAAAAACTGAATGTGCGTTACTACTCACGTGCGCTCTTTAGATCTTTAGACGTTTAGTAAAACATTTATTCAAACTACAAACACATACTTTGATAACGATGGCGGTGGGGACTGGTTTTAATCAAGTTTGAGGCCACTCTTCAAGTTGATTTTTGCTCAATTCTGACAAAAATTTATTCAAATTATTTTATTTCACATAAACCTACATGGGCACTTACGAAACGTCAGAATCTAGGTCATCATAATCAGCCTATATTGGTCCTACTGCTGGGACACAGGCCTCCTCTCTACGAGCGACAAACGGCAGCGGCGCATCTACCACGCGGGCCCAGTGTGGGTTGGTAGATGTCACATATCTTTGAATTTTTGCTTCTAGGACATGTCGGTTTCCTCACGATGTTTTCCTTCACTGTTTTGAGAGCAGTGGTGATGAAATTATTTACACAAAGTAAATCACCTGCTTGGGTTCCATCCCACGACCTACAACTCGTAAGTCGGGACCAATTGCCAATGGCCCCAATGGGCTACCACTGCTTGAGAATCACGGTGCACGTTTTCAATGGGTCATTTCCTATGAAGAAGAGCCAGCAAGAAACTCCACGGTTAGGTACTCTTTTAAAAATAATTGTCTTTTAGAATGTTTTCAAATTACAGTGTTAATAGGTATGGGAGGACAGTATAGTGTAGGCCTGTCAACAAATACGTCAAGTACAGACGGCTACACATCAAGCTATACAATTCCAGTATAAACTGATCTCGCATTGTATTCGATTTCCGTATAATGAGAGGTCAGCGTATATTGGAAATGTATAGCTTGATGTGTAGCCGTGTGTACCTATAAAAATCCAAATACAATTAGAATTTGTACAAAGTGGAATTTGTAGTATATGGATATCGTAGCAATAAGAATTTGTAGCAAATATATTTCGTAGCTTTCTTAATTGGTAGCATCTTAGGGATATCGTAGCAATCTGAATTGGCAGCAAGTGGTATTTGTAACTAGTGAAATCTGAAGCAAATGGATATCGTAGCAAATTAGAATGTTTAACAGATATAGTTATCATAGCTAGGAGAATAATTTGTACCAAATTTGGATTTGGAATAAAATTCTTATTAGTATAATTAGTAATAAGAATGTGTAGCAAATACATTTTATCACTATTAATATTTGTAGCCAATGGATATCGTAGCTATGATAATGTGCTGCAAATGGATATCATAGCAATCAGAATGTGCTGCTAATGGATATTGTAGCAATTAGGATGTGCTGGGAATGGATATCGTAGCAATTAGAATATGCTGCAAATGGATATCATAACCATAAGAATTCGTAGCAAATGGCATTTTTGTAAATATTGAAATCTGTAGCAAATAAATAACGCAGCAATTATAATTTTTTCAAAACTTTGAATTTCGCAAGTAAAATCTGACAACAAATAGCAATCGTAGTATTTTTTTGGAATTGCAATTGTTTGTATTTTTTTTGGCAAATGATGATTTTACTTAGTTAAACCTAAAACTAATCTCATTATGATATAGAAAAAAAAATACTGCTGAAAAATAAGGCAATAAAACAACTGTCAAAAAACCCTACTTATCTACTTGAACTTTTTAATTATTGTGGTTGCAAATAAACTGACTTAGTAAGTAATATAAGTATGCCTGGGCCAAAAGGTCGGCACCATCGTTTGACCCATTTTTCTTTGTCGGATCTTGCCTCTTGGGTGGGTGGGGCGATAAGAATATAAATAAACAAACAACTGCAAGATTAAGTTACTCCTTATCATAATAGGAACAGTTGTGAGTGCATTATTAGGCACAGTAAAAAAAAAAGACGAAGATCGAAGTTAAACTAACCTAATCACCGGTTTACCTATGTGTAGCTAAATAATTATTACCAAATAAAAATATAACAGAATATTATAAAATCAAGAATAATGTGATATAAAATGTCAGCCCGTTTTACTATAATTTGCTTTATATACATTTTTGCTTTAGTTTGCGTTGATCGAATGAATACTGATTGTAGGTAGGTACTTAACGAAATAGAATAAAATGTAAAAAAAAATATACAAATATAAATATTTATATTATCTGATTAACAGATAATATAAATATTTAATAAAACATCACGCCTGTACTCTCCGATGGTTAAGGCAGAGGACCACAATTTGACCGTATAAAATATTTTTTGAGTTATATTTTAATCAATCTGTTATTTAATGGTTCATCATCCTCATTTCAGCCGAAAAACTGCTGGACATAGGCCTCCCCTAAAAAAGGGGGGGGGGGGGGGTTGCCATAATTGCCACGCTTGGTTTTTATGGTTAATGTTACAAAAGTGTAGATGCATTTTATTTAAAAACTATGTAAATAAAATTGCTATTATTTAGCACTACTATTATTTAAAATCAATTTATAATATTAAAAATACCAAAAGAAATCATCCGACTTTATCTTCCACCAAACTCCGCACCCACTGACAGTTCAAAACAAAACTGCATAACAAATTTCCTCTCAAATTCGTCCCTGTACTTACACGTGCCGCGGTTTTTGTCCGGGATGCGATGTTTGGCAGTCATTGTATGCAGCGGGTATTTGCGCACTGAAGCCTTGGACCCCGCGCCCCGCGGCCCCCGCATCACGCCTGATACATGCACGCAACGCATAGATAACGTTAGCTTTGTTCGGGGTATTTGAAACGTGAATATTATTTTGAATGGAACTTGTTCTTTAGTTGTTTATTTTGTAATATGTCGGGACTTTCTTATGTCATATTATGTATCTCCTCTTGTTTTGGATGTTTTCCTTTTTCAGAAAATAATGGTACTACCTTTTCTCGACTTCCATAATACCGACATAGAAAACTTTGGGCGGATTTGTTGAAAAAATCTGATAATTATCCGAATACTTAGGTCCAAAAGAGTTTCTGAAATCCGGATTTTCACAGTAGGTACTAAAAAATATCAAAACTTTCTAGTAACGACGCTTTTAAAGGAAAACCCTAGTGCTTATCTTTATTTATTTTTTGTAAATCCCCATTTAAAAATATTTGGAAGAGGAAAGAATCGCATGCATACGGATGAATTAGGTATAAACTATTTTATTATATCCTCATTTCACAGTCTCATAAAATCTTATAGGCATGCAGCGACTTTCACATCATTCATTCTTCTAGAATGCCTAGAAAGCGCCTTGCACTCAATGTGCGTACATTAACATGCAAGAAACGCTAGTCAAAACCGGCTTTGAATTTAAAACTACCTAGTTATGGTTCTATTCTAGTGTTGCGAGTCATTGGGCATAAAGTTTTAGTCCTCACCCCTTTTGTAGTTAATGCAGCGATTATTTGGGCACGCACTGTGCCAAAATGGGGCAACGCAAAACTTGCGTTTGAACCCGCCCCTGGCGCTTACTGCGCGCTGGTGCGGGCTTAGGGCGGATTTCACAAATTAAATTGAACGCTATAAGCACATCTAAACCGCGTTCAAGAACTGTCAATGTCATAATTTGTTACGGAATATTGATACTGACAGCTCTTGAACGCAGTTTGGATGAGCTGATGGCGTTAAGTTTCATTGGTGAAATTGTCACTTAGACTCTAATCATGTATGCAGAACATGGATTTAAATATACGTTGGGTGCTTTTGTTACTATTTATTCGTAGAGGTTAGCTATTGTTATGTGTATTCCATTTATTAGTTGCAGGAAGTATTATTTAGAACCTTTTGACAGGTATCATTTGCGATGCTTTCCGGGCTTCTTTAGCCAACGTAGGTTTAGACAATTAAAACTACTAGTGGTCGCCCACTGGTCGAAACTCGACCCGCTCTACTTAAAATCTATATAGTGCGTGCTAATTCCTACTTACTAATTCCATACTATTAATAGTACTTACTTATTCCATGCTCAAACTGTCACTTCTGTGACCTATCTATCTTCAAGTCATGAAGCCCTGGTACTTTGTGTGTTTGTGTCAATAGTGTGTGTAATGTTTTTTTTATTAATTTAATTTATTTCTAATTCATATTATATTAGTTATTTATGCAACTGTTGTATACACGAATGTGGGTTACTATGACAGTGTTTTTTTTTAATGTTGGCAATAATCTAACTGTTTCAGAAACTTCTATAAAGGATTTATAGCATGGGTGTAGATAAAAAATACTGAAAAAAATATATTTTGTTAATAAAAATCTTTTACATATTTATCCAACGACGCCGACGCCTCGCCGTCGCCGATAGTGGCCTAGTTTTGGGCCAATACAATTAAATACACTGTCGTGCCACCGCCCAAGATCTACTTATTACTAAAATTACGGAACCTGCCATCAGTGCATTCATTTAGGTAAGCACTCGCTGCTCACGGTTACAGCTTCAATAAGGCATTATGACGTTCATATTTTGACGTTCTATGGTGTAAAGTTGGTCTTTTTTCCAAATACATGCCCATTATTTATGTTTAATACACAGCAACTTAACACAAAGGACTCTTTTCTTTCGATATAATTATAACGTGCGTCCCAATGTTTGAAATGTTACATAAAATAAACAAACTCTAAGGGTGGTCACTTAAGGGTTGGGTAATCGCCGTTGACCTTGGCCATGTAAATGCGGGTCGCGTTCACGCCGCCGCCGCGCCGCTACCGCGGCTTTCGGTTTCTTAAGGAATATTTATTTTTAGTAACGAAAGTATGAATATTTGAAAAAAACACAGAACTATAGATAATAAAATATAGTGTTCATACAAAAAAATCATAAGTTGTTTGAAATCAATATCATTTTTTTATGCTTTGGGTAGCCATTAATTCCTCAATTTATTTCATAAAATATTTTACTATAATACTTAAATATTGACATATAGAAACGATGTGTATGCGTTCTAGTTTAACATACATTTTTTGCATAACTTACTTGCATTCTATGAAGGCGTAGTAACAGATTTAACAGTCACTAAAATCATATGTCTGCGCCTTAAAATCAAATAGCTTAGTGTAACGTACTTTGATAAAGTTACAGTGTCAGTTAACTTTTAATACTTCGCAGTGTGATCTTGTAGGTTTAAAAATAACTCATCTCTTCTTGTAGTGAATTTGAGTTAGATGGTTGCAAGTATTCAGGCTATAAAGGTGAATTTGTTACAGGAGTCTTTCAGGACGATAATCTATAAAATAAAATACTAAGTTGAAGACAAGAAAGTTTGGCAATAAATTTCTTCTGCACATGTAGCTTCCGTGGTACCTCATTAACGGCATAGCTATGTAAATGTCTATTAACTACTCTCAAATTTCGATGTTTTTTTTTTGTACGTACTTTCTTGACATAATCTTTTCATTTTTTGACATAATATACCTACAATTTTAATTTCATCTATTTTTTTGTGGCTTTTGTGGACAGGATATTAACTCAGATTTGTTACAGTTGTAATGGCAACGATATCATTTGGTTTTTAATATTTTGCGAGTGAGTAACGAACTTTGTAGGCTTATTGGACTGTAGATTTTTAGATCAATATCTATTTTGTTAAGTACCTGGTACTTGTTGACAGGCCTCCACTGTCCCCCATACCTATTAACACTAATTTGAAAACATTGTAAAAGCCAATTATTTTTTTAAAGTGCAACCGTGGAGTTTCTTGCCGGCTCTTCTCCATAGGAAACTACCAATTGGAACCGTGCACCTAGCTGCTGACGTTTTTTAAGTGCCCATGTAGGTTTATGTAAAATAAAATATTTTGATTTTGAAGATAATATGCTGTTAGGCCGCATGTCCGCGGCATGTCCTAGAACCAAAAATTTGAAGACATATTGTGACATCTACCAACCCGCACTGGGCCCGCGTGGTATATCCGACTCCCTCTCGAATAGGGGAGGTCTGTGTCCCAGCAGTGGGAATAGGCTGATTAAGCAATGCTGTTAGAATAAGCTAGAATTCTAGGTTTTTAGGCTTCGACTACCCATAACGACAGTCAAATGGATGAACGGCTTAACGTGCTTTTCGGGGCACGGAGTTGTCTTAATAGGTAATGGATGCTGACCCATCCACAAACCGACCGCGACAAGCGTAGCTTAAACTTCAATCGACCCGTGGGACTGTTATTATTTAGCCACGAGCCACTAGAAGTACTTAGCTAGAATAAGTGTGACAATGAGTAACTCAGTCTTTGTCTTTTTTATGCGTTTGACTCCATTAAAAAAACATAAGGAAAAACTCCTGAAATTCTCAATTCAATTCTGCGTTCTTTATTGCGTACCATAATGTAAGTAAAAAGTTGGTAGGAAAATAATTATAAGTATTAGATTATTATGGACCCTGTCGGGCACAGCATAGATCAAGTAGGAGACAGGAGGAAGAACCTTGTATGTTTACTGTGATAAATTTTATTATTAGATAAGTAGTTAGTAAGTTATACTGTTTTATTAATACAGATTTGAATTTAAGAATAATTACAATAATTTTTTTATAAATTATATCATTCATTTAGTAAAATCCTTTATTTTTCAAATTATTCGTTAATGTTTCATTTATTTATTATTATTTTTATTTATTATCCCTATGGTAAGTTACAAAATGGACATATTTATTAAAAAAAATATGTTTTTTATTAAGTGACGAAATGGAGTTGTTAAATAAGTAGGTAAGGGTTTTGATCGGGAGTATTTAACAGTACCTAAATTATTATAGTAAATAATTACTTTTAGCACGTGTAGACCTCTGCCTTACCCGTCCGGGAAAACATGCGTGATGTTATGTTATGTGTAAATAAGTACTTAGTAGAGCGGGAAATGATACCCGGAATAGTTGCCAAAGTACCTATACGGTACGTTAACAGGAAAATTATATACATACTAGATATTAGTTGCCAGGTAAAAGATGCTTAAGAACGAAGGAGGAGGCGGAACGCGTGAGGGAGAGGCAAGGTTTGCACCCTCGCGCCCCTAGTCGCCGCTTCAGACCTCGGGCGTCGGGAGTCGCAAGCCGATTTCCGGCCACCGTTTGCGCGGGCTTGCGGACGGTGAGCGATGAGAAGAGACGTCAGCTCCAACTGACGGGGTCTGTTAGGACCAATGCCTGCCAGGGTTGTGAGTTTGTCCGAAAGGGATATCGTGGCTTTAGTCAGTAAAAGTCTGACACGCCTTCCCGCTCCGCCCAGAGCGGAAAAGTTAATTGATAATTTCCCACCCAAAAAAAAAAAATGTTAAAGATGGATCAAATCTATACAAATAAATAAAATTGAAATGTCTGTTTGTAATGTCAAAATAACAGCTTTTTACTAAATGTCATCATCATCATTTTAGCGGAAAGACGTCCACAGCTGGACATAGGCCTCCCCAAAAAGGAGGGGGCGATTGCCATAATCGCCACGCTTGGCAGGCGGGTTGGCGATCGCAGTATGGTGTTAAAATGCATAGAGAACGCTGCTGCCTATTCTCTAGTAAGTCCCTTAGTCGCCTTTTACGACACCCACGGGAAGAAATAGGATGGTGCTATTCTTTACGTCTGGCACCACACGGAACCACGGGTACTAAATGTATAAAATATGAAAGTATAAACAGTACTTACATAATAATATAACAAAAAAGCAATTTTGAAATTTTTGCATGTCTGTCTGATTGTTCCGGCTAATCTCCGAAACGTCTGGACCGATTTTTAGGCGACGTTCATTGGCATATATATAGCTGATGATATAAGGAGTCACTTAGGCTACTTTTGTTTTAGAAAGTCACACGGGCGAAGCCGCGGGCACGGTTTTCTTACGACTAGTAGTCTCGTCTTAGAATTATCTGAAACTACTTTAGGCTGTTCAAACTCAAACTCAAACTCAAATAATTTATTTCAATTAAACCATTGACAGGCACTTTTGAATTGTCAAGAAGTTGGTCAGTTACAAATATGAAGCTAGTTGCCCATTCCAAATAGTAGTACGGGCAAGAAACTCCACGGACACTCATTAAAATTAAAATATTGATATAGAGTATTGGTTACATCATTCATATTGAAATTATACATGTGAGAACGATGCAAAACGTCAGAAGCGTCCGTGATAAAAATATTAAAAACAAAAAAAAACAATTCAAAACTAAAATAATTAAAAATAAGCTGTGACAGCTAAGAGATGACCAGTCCCAACTGACAGCGCCCGTTCACGAACATGACGCATGGATCAACACCATTCAGCTCAACCATTTTGAAGGGAGCTAAATGATCCAACACACACGCCACCATCAGCGAGACATGAGTGAGCATGACATACTCTCAGCCGCCAGGCACATTCAAGTCAATGAAAGACATAATACCCGGTAAATGGTAGCTCTATTGTACATAGTACTCACACCTGTGATATGCAATTATATAATACAAAGGTATAGGTTATACAGTACCCCATTAAAGATGAGTCTACTTTTGCCAGTCTGAAACCTGGTTGAGCTAATAGATCCCTACTTCTAGTACTATAATTATGTCTTTTGCCTCTTTTATTAAAAAGATGTAAAGATGTTCCTCTTAGACTGAGATCTGTAAACGTTACTTAACACGATACTTAAGCTTAGCTGTAGTTTGGCAGTTGTGGGACCATGACAAGAATAACGCTTACCCCCAAAATACCTACGTGCTAAGTAATGTTTATAGATCTCGGTCTACGTAGTTATGATGCATCTCTGTTCGAATGTTTTACCCTTGAGCACTTTTATTGAGAGGCCTACACTATCCTCCCATAGATACCTATTAACACTGTAACTTGAAAACATTTTAAAAGACAATTATTTTTAAAAGAGTAACCGTGGAGTTTGCCGGCTCTTCTCCATAGGTAACGACCAATTGGAACCGTGCACCTAGCTTCTGACGTTTCTTAGGTGCCCATGTAGGTAGGTTTACGTCAAATAAAATATTTTGAATTGAATTGAATTTCAACTGACAAAAATAGGCATTAAACTGAAAGATAAGAGTTTTAAAACCTTGACCTAACAGGAAAAGCATGTTTCCAGTAATTTGTTATTGCGTGCACAATTATAGACTCGTTGAGCATAGTTGAGCGGATATTGACAACGCCACTGGCCACTGCCGATAGTATTTTTTCCTTACAATTTGGTTTTCCGTACAATCAATAGAAAAATCACCCATGATGTTATTGAATTATTGCTGCAAACATCGTCAATATGAGTTGAAAAGATACACACACACACATACATACACTCACATGCTTACACACAATAAACCACACTATTTTAGTAAGTATATATCTCTAAGTTTATTTTTTATATTATTTAGTTATAGTTTGAGACTAGTTTGGGTTTTTTTTTTGTTTTAATTCTATTTTTATTTTTTTACAATTATCATATTTATCAATTCATAATTTTGTCATTGGAGGGCAAGATCTACTAGCACAGGTATATCTTACTATTTCCGTAGTAAACAAGGAACCCTTATAGTTTCGCCATGTCCGTCCGTCTGTCTGTCTGTCTGTCTGTCTGTCTGTCCGTCCGACCGTCCGTCTGTCCAGACGCTAAGTCCTAGAAAGCTGTAATTTGGCATGGGTGTATATATTAATCACGCCGAAAAAATCGTAAAATAAAACCATGAAAAAAAATTTTTTTTAGGGTACCTCCCGTAAAACGGGGATGATATTTTTTTTCTCGTCTAATACATGGTGTGGGGTATCGTTGGATAGGCCGTTCAAAAATATTGTGGGTCTGTGATAGACATTTTTCAATTCTGAGATCCGTTTGCGTAATATTAAGCTTTTAAGTGCTATTTTTTGTTAGAGTCAAGTGTCCCCCCCCCCTGCCAGCTAAATGGTTGGTTTTGGATATGTGAAAAAACTAAAAGGACAACTATCACAGCTAAGTAGGGTTTACAAGTTAACGAGTAATCGTCGACCAACTTAAATTTGCAGTTGAAGAATTGACCGTAACGTATATAGATGTATGGGAGAGCATGTTTTTCAACTACAATGTTAAGTTTGTTTTTGGGATGAATTCATCCTAACTACGGAACCCTTCATTGCGCGTGGTCCGACACGTACTTGGCCGGTTTTATTTATTTTATTAAACAACTCAGCCAATCGCAGACTACTGCTGGACATAGGCCTCTCCCAGGCTGCGCCACAACACCCGTCCTCCGCCTTCCGCATCCAGTCTGTCCCAGCCACCTTCTTAACATCGTCGGTCCATCTAGCTGGGGGGCGTCCCACCCTACGTTAGCCGAAACGCGGTCCACTCCACTCCAGCTTAGCTATTCACAACCATTCGATATTCTTCCGTGCTGAATCGGATATCAATCAATGGTATCGAAAAAGTTTTCTAAAAGGTGTTCACAAATCAAAAACCCGAAAACTATGTCCCCCTTATTCCAAAACAAGGTTTATCTTCAGACCCAGGTTAAAACATGGAGCCATTATTGAATTTCGAATTTTATTCCGACTACGGTAAAGTTCTTAAACACAAAACTGACAAATTTGTACCGAACTAAGTTTTCAGTTTTGTAAAAAGAACGGTATTTCAATCACGTCAAGAAATCACGTTTAAGCCATGTCAAAATATAAATCTTGTTTTGTAATAAGGCGGTGTGAGTTTAAATCAAATAGAAAACCGTTTTTCTTTCGGCAGCTGAGCTGTTTGTTATCTGGAGCTAGGCAAATCAGGTAATCGAAATCTGTACTTTTCGACACGATAGCCTGTCCAATAGTTGTGAATAGCTATGCAGGACCGTTACCGTCAGAACTATATTATAAAAACTTTTTACACACAAAACAACCGACTTCCAAATAACTTTAATTTCGGAAGTCGGTGTCTTTGGATTTGCATTTAAGTTTTTTGCCACCGACTTCCGAAATTAAAGTAACTTTTCATATTGTAGTTTTTTTGGAAGTCAGTTGATTTTTTTGTAAAACAGTTTATATTTTTCACTTTTTAGGAAGTACTCAGTTTGTAATTTATCTTAGTTGCATTAGCCTAATGTCAACTACTCATCACCTTTAACAAAATATCGCTTTTCCCGATGCAGAGACGTTAATAATTGTTGAGGAGTTCTCCTGGTAAGAACCAGGGGAACTTCCACTTACCAGATGCATTGTGACGAGCATAGATTGCTTAGCAACCATATTAATGTACCTAATCGAATCGCAATGCGTTAAATACTTCCCCTTTCTTACTTCTACTTCCTACTTTCTTCTTTCTACTTTTACTCCTTGTTTTCTGACTCCTAAGTCACAAGATCTCCTAGTTTGGGAGTCAGGGTTTCCTCCATCTGTATGACCATTATTCACTGTAATTAATGCGACCTAATTTACAAGCATTTTTTTTTTAAATCTTTATTAAGGAGCTTTGTCACAATACTGATTATGTCGCTCCATCATAGCCAAATTTTGAATTGTAATTATTTTATATGATTATAATATATTCCGTACAGAATTCCAGCCTCGTCCGACATAGGCTTAGCTAAAACACTATTCAAAATACCAATTCCAAACTTATTTTGGGAATCAAACAGATTTCTCCTGAGGCGTTCGCCCCGCTCACACTCGATCAAGATGTGATGTACGTCCTCGATTATTCCACATTTCTCGCAATTCGGTGAAGGTGTGATACCCATAAGGAACGTAAACTTCCTCGATGGGATGTGACCGGATCGAAGCCTCATGGCAGTAACAATATCTTGTCTATTGAGTGAATAGTTAACTATCCAGGGACTTATTAGAGGCTCAGGCTGAATTGTGTTGTACCAGATACCTTTTTCTCTTGATCTCACATCATGATATTCTTTCCACAATTTATTACAATATTTTTTAACCACATAGAAGTTATCTGAGAAAATTGGTACTATATTTAACGGAGTACCCTCTACACAGGCCCTAATAGCATAAACATCTACCACCTCATTGCCATGTATCCCGATATGTGCGGGAATCCACTGCATTGTTGAAGGTTTTTGTATAAACAAACATTTTTATTTTATTTTACTTATTATTAAGTAGTTCCGGTGGCTATCTGTGGTTTTCATAATCAGTTCCACTTCACCAAATGGTGCTTTACAAGAGCAAATGCACGAGTTACTCTAAAAAATATCCAAATCGCTATAGGTGTGCCTATAAAATTCGGGGATTTCCCTCGATGTCCATGGGATTCCGTCATCAGATTCTTGCTGGGTGACAATTGGACCACCTCGGGAGCATACCCGGATCGGTCCACAAATATGTGAATATTAACAAAAAAAAACATACATACGAACAAAATATATTATAACTTCCTCCTTTTTGGGAGTCGATTAAACATCTAACAAAAATAATAATAAATAAATAACAACAATTAACAACAGCAACAAACAACAATCAATTTACTAGAAAACGGAGGCCCTTGTCGTCTTGCGTCCTACACTTTTTCATGGATCTCTAGCCTCGTTTGTGCCTATAAGTGTGTACTTAAATTTATTTAAAAGACGCAAGAAGATTTAAAAAGCTTTCCTATTTTAGAACAATGCAGGACTAACGCTGGGGAACGTGCACCTGTTCGACGCCTTGTTGATTCTTACAACACGCATTTTATTGATCTGGATATATTTTGTCTATCTAAGCAATCATTTAAGAAAATGGCTCTGGATATTTTGTTTGCCGAGTATTTTAGTTAAATTAAGCTAACCTAAGTAACACAGCAATATTGTGGAAGCGACTATTGTTTTATTTTTCTTTTTCTTTTTCATCACTTCTCTTTAGCACTATTAAACTTTAGTTAAATCGTGTACTATGGTGTGGGTTACATGTTTGTTAAATCTTAGTTTAAGTATTCTCTATCAGCGTCAGGTGGTACACCTTGTGTTGTCATCTGACATTATGCTGAGCTGAGGCCCTTTTGGCATTATAATTAATTGTTTTCTGTGTTATTTATAGTTTTTAAGGTGTATTTTTTTGCTGTAATGCCAATAAACGCATTTTTCTTTCTTCCTTTATTTATTTCTTTGTATTTTTAGCATTTAACTGTTTTTTGTCCCTAATAAATAAATAAAGTAAATAAATAAAAACAATATACTCGTGTCCCTTCTAAGCGTGGTGCCCTATTCTTAGGGTATTCTATTATTAAACCACGGCGTCTCCACCAGTTTGGAAACAAAACAACAGAGCCTAAATACTAGGAAACTAAACAAAGCTATAAACCAGTTGGATTACGTCACCCAGACTCCCTAACCTTCGCTCGTGTCATAGGGTTCAAGATACTAGAGAATAGTGCATCGGAATTGGAATAAATGCTTCGCTGATCACCTAGGGAATTTTTTGTTTGGTTTTTTGTTACGAGTAGCTGCCTTATCTTCCGAATTAAATGGTTGCGTTGTGCGCACACGGCTGACTTGTTAGCTGTAGTTGTGAATGGTTTAGTTAGACTTTAGATTAATTGGAGTAAGTTCTTATACAAACTCAAAGCATTTGTGGAGTTTCTTGCCGCCTCTTCTCCATAGGAAACGACCAATTGAAACCGAGCACCTAGCTTTTGACGTTTCATAAGTGCCCATGTAGGCTTATGTGAAATAAAAATATTTTTGATTTTGATTTATTTAAATTAAACCAATTACAGGCACTTTTGAATTGTCAGAGTCGGTCAGTTAGTCAGAAAGTTGAAGCTATTTGCCCATTCCAAAACGTAGATATCTATGGAGAAGAACAGGCAAGAAACTCCAAGAACACTCTTTTAAATCAAGATATTACAAAATCCTGGATACATTATTCTTGTCGCTTCTTTATGTGAGAACAATCTAAAAAAAAAAAACAATTCAAAATATAAGATTACAAATTAGCCCTGGTATTTAAGAGATGACCAGTCTCAACTGACGGCGCCCGTTCACGAAAATGACGCGTGGATCAGCACCGTCCAGCTCAACCATTTTGTAGGGAACCGAATGATCCAACACACGCACCACCATCAGCGAAACATTTATGTGAGCATGACATACTCACATAAATGTTTAAAAAAAAAAAACTGCCAAGCTTTTTAAGTCAACATACATAATAAATTCATAACATACTATACCTTAAAAACGGATCCATGGTACTCACATTTACGAAATTGAAAAAATGCTTTTAAATTATACAAAACTCTTGCAATGTACCTATTACAAAGATTAATAAACTTTTACTAGCAAAAGGAAAGGATCTAGGAAAATCATTATTACCTATCGAAGTATTCAACAACTAAAACTTGATGACATAAAAATAAACGATAAGATTGTAATATCAGAACAAAAAAAAGGGGAAGCATTTCTTCCAAATATTAAAATGTTAACAAGTGAGCCCAAGTGTTGTGGTGCAGGACCAGCATTGTGCCAAGCATTTTTGTCTACGATATAATCATCCAACTTATAATATGCTTGTCTACATAGTGTGCGTTTAATGCATGTTTTAAATTTCTTCTCATAACATTTTACACAGTACCCCATGAAAGAAGTGTGTACTTTTGACAATCTGAAACGTGGTTGATCTAATTTGTTCCTATTTCTAGTGTTGAAATTATGCCTGTCACTTATCTTACTGAAAAGATACATCTTTTCAGTAAGATACGTGACTGACATAATTCGTACATACATAATATTTTCATATATACAGGGTTATTTTTAAAACGTCAATAACCTCTTAAGGGGTCATTGTACTCATCATTATGAACAACTTTTTCTATGGGACCAAAACTGAAATCGCGAAAAAAAAAACAGCTGTTCCCTACATTTATGTTCGAATAATTCGTTAAAATGTAGGGAACAGCCGATTTTTTTTTCGCGATTTCAGGTTTCACTGTTAATTCGCGGATTTTCCAAAACGCGTAGGCGGCTGAACCTTGCCGCCCTGCAAGTGACGTTAAGTGAGGACTCTGCAGCTTTGAGTGAAGCCTGATTCCCAGGAAAACAGTCTTTTCGACGAATTCTAGTATCTCTTTGTTTAATAAACCGTGACATTCACTACTTCTAACATTAGGTAACGCGAATCTTATGCATTTAGTTTTCTTCTCATATAATACCATATTAATTACAGTAAACAAATTATGGACCTTAAGCATAGCGTTATTTACGTCGTCAAGCTCCTGTGCATGTCTGTTTACTTTAAAAATCAGTGATGTGTCATCAGCAAATAATACTAACAAAAATTGCTCTTGTAGTGGCTTATATTGCCAAAAATAATATTCTTATAGTAGCCGCATTATCGCTAATAAGGGTGCCTTTGGGCACAAATTATAAGGACAATAACCTTATACCCCCCTCATAGTTGCTTTATTGTCCGCTTTTTTTCCTTATACGTGTTATATTATGACAAGGAACAAGGCCAAT
The DNA here is from genome assembly GCA_948098905.1 of Tiliacea aurago. Classification (NCBI taxonomy): domain Eukaryota; kingdom Metazoa; phylum Arthropoda; class Insecta; order Lepidoptera; family Noctuidae; genus Tiliacea; species Tiliacea aurago. The sequence goes on along the minus strand of OX402581.1, from coordinate 24,135,029 downwards.
ACACTTGTAAGAATCATATAGAAATCGTTAATACGGGCGATCACCCTTATACGTGTTTTATTATGGCACGAAACAAGGGAGTTAAACTCATTGCGGCAAATCAAAGGCTCTTAAAAAGCCGTAGGCCCTTATAACCGTCTGTTTATGATTCTGCAATAAGTCTTTTTCTTAGTGATTTACATTTTCGCAACAGTTTGGCGAATAAAGAGAAACGTCAACCATTTTACTGAATAGTGTTACGGTAAGTTATTATTTTATCTAGTTTATTTACCTGATTTATGTGCTCGTATATAGTGAAAACTGTATGGGAATTCAAATGCATGATAAAATGTGGTACGTTGAGTGTTATAGTATCAACCCGCCCTTGACTTTAAGCTGTTTTTGTGCTAAAAACGTTATTAATTATTTAGTCATGTTATATACAGTGCTATTAAAAGAGCAAAATGATTCGTACATCGTCTACAAGGCGTCTATGAGAGTGAAGAATTTATAATGGCATCATTTGTTGCTTATGCTATCGCCATTTTACATATCGTTAGGGGTCCTTTCTCACGAACAAAATCCTGTACCTAGCTAGTCTTGTTCCCATATGTATAAAATTTATGTTTCACTATGGTTGGGTTGGCTGGAAGAGATCTCTTTATAGGGATAAGCTGGCTTTTGTGCACTAGTTTTATGTTTGAAATATAATTATACCACTCCCATTTTAGCGCACAACCACTCATATTTTAGCGGAATGTGTCCGGAACGAGGTTGAGAGGAGTATCTATGTCATAGAAAACGGTTTGAATCCTATTAATGTTGGCATGTATAATAGTATCTTGGCTGCTCCATTGTCTAGGACAGCCAAAAAATTATTCAAAATTGTACTCCTAGGTATTAAGCGTAGATAAGTAGATATAGAATGCCCCTATGAGGGTGGCATGATCATACTGATCAAACTCTCTATAAACAAATAAAGATAAAAAAAAAAAAAGTACACAATAAAGAATATAATTATGTATATATATTATGTTTGTCCGCAGATATTGCAATGGTAGTATACATGTTGGCAAACGTCGACAAATTACTACAAAGAAAAGATCATAATATGCGATGGCCATGGAAGTGGACACATTTTATTCTAAGAAAGGAATGTTTTAATTGTACATAGCCGATCCTTTCTAGTTTACATTTACACTTTGTAATAGGTCGTGAAAACATAAAGGTGAATGCGAGTGTTGTTATCTTATATGTATTTAATTAATTGTTAATAATATATCTCAATAAAACATTATACTATTATATTCTTCCTCACTGGTTTCCTTTTCATTCTCATTTTCTATAAAATAACCCTCTGCGGAACCACTGGCTGATTCGTTGGTATCGGCTTGGTCATTTTTTAGCATCATAGAAGTAGAGGGTGTAATGCTCACAACCATGTTTTCGTAGACTTTTTACTTTTCTTCTGTAACCACCGCTTCTTTTAAACTTCTTCCAGTCTTTTGAATCCATTTTTTTAATGTAAATTCCGCTTCGTAATAAATTCACACAAAATGGCGAATCTAGTTATGTAAAACATTTTAATGTAACCATATAGAGAATAATATCTTTATAATCACTGTACAAGGGAATAAGGATTGCTTTCATCCTTGTAAAGATCATATAAAATGTTAGAATTTGTTTGTTGGATAAACGTCTTATCAAATGCTCCTATAGGTTAAAAAGCATCATAGTAACCTTGTGCATTACTTTTCTAAGAATAATTGGCCATATTAAAAGCCTTTATATGACTTTGAATATTATATGGTTAAAAATCAATGTAACTAGCCTCTATAAGAAGAACACATTTTGAACCCTTATTGTAGCCGTATGAATTGGATTTATTAACGTTTACCCAGCCAAATTATAAGAATAAAGGTAATATTAGCCAAATCTTCTAATAATGTGCCACTATAAGGAACATTGACGTAATAAATGCTCTTATAAAACAAATATAAGAGTTTAGACCTTATAGACTTAATTTTATAAGCTTCGTTTGGTGTGGTGGTTGGTTTTTCAGTCAATGAGGTATCTCATTTAATATATTAAAAAGAGGAACGGACCCAATATTGAGCAAACTATTTAGCTTGTCCTAGACTCCTAGCTAGTCTATTAATTGATCGTTATACATCGTGGCCCGGACACACAGGCAACGGAAGGAACACGGATGTGTTTTAGTCAATAAAAGTCTGACACGCCCTCCCGCTCCGCCTAAAGCGGGAGAAGTTATTTGATAATTTCCCACCACAAAAAAAAAACATATCATCAAAGTGGTATAGGTTCAATATAAGGAAAAAAATCCTCCTTCGTTTTAAGGGGGATGCGCTACGGTAGCCCACAAAATTCTAATTTTCTTATGTTTTTTTTGGGATTTACAGGTCAGTGTCAAGTTGTATGATGATTAAAATATGATACTCCACAAAAAAAAACATCACATCAATTTCTTTTTTGTTTTATCATGTTTAGATATTGATACTCATCCCATCTGCGGAGTTTTGCTAGCTCATTTAATTTGACCCTGTATAGGCGGTTTCAGTTCCACGAAAACACAAGTAAATAACAGTTTTGATAAAGATTTTCAGATTTGATTGCCGATAACTTAGATTATTACTTGCATTTATTTATAAACTGTTAGATTTGTCATAATAATATGACATTCTTAAATAACAACGAGGCACGTGTCATTAAGGGTAAAATTAACTCATAGTATTATTATTACGTGTTGTTCCGTTTGGTGCCGGACGTAAAGAATAGCACCATCCCATTTCTTCCAGTGGGTGTGGTGTAAAAAAATAAAATTGGCTTTTACAATGTTTTCAAATTACAGTGTTAATAGGTATGAGAGGACAGCGTAGGCCCGTCAAAAGTACCAGGTACTTAACAAAATAGAAAATGGTCTACAGATCTACAGTCGATTGCCTACAACGTCCTCACATTGACAAAAAAAAACTATACAAAATATGATTAAAATAATAAAAGTTAGATCCTTGTTGAAATTTAAATTGTAGGTTTAGTCATGTCTAATAAGAAAACATTATGTCAGTGAAGTTTGTAAAAAAAGATAAAATTAAATTAAAAAATAACTTCGTAATTTGGGAGCAGTTAATAGACATTTACATAGTTTTGCCGTTAATGAGGTACCAGGGAAGCCACATGTACAGAAGGAATTAATGCCAAACTTCCTTGTCTTCAACGTAGTCCTTAATCTTATAATATGCTTTTCTTACAATGCCATTATAAGTAACACAATTCTATTACGAGAGCATTGACCGACCAATGATCGACCATTATGAATTTAGCAGATTACGAACTTTTAACAAAATGACAATGGGATCGTGTTGGAATGACTGAATAAATAGTAGACTTGGGGCCCAGGAGCCCTACGTAGGTGTAGTGAGAAAGATGAAGAAATAATATATGCAGGAAGTTACAGATGTTACCTATTCCAAAGACACCCTCGACAAGACTGCCTCGTTGGTCTAGTGGTCGCAAACGCTATTAGCATGACGTCCTGGCTTCGATTCCGAGGTTGGACAAAGTGTTATTAGGTTTTTCCATCCGAAATTTCTCAGTAGAAGCCGGGATTCTGGATTTGTCCCCGGTTGATGGCAATAGGCTCGCCCCCTGTTACATGGGATTGAAATGTAACCGGTGAATTGTGGGCGTACTGTATATGTATGGCGGTTCCCTACATTTTGACGAGTTAGGAGAACATAAATGTAGGGAACAGCTGATTTTTATTCGCGATTTCAGCATTGTTCCCATAGTAAAAATTATAATGATGAGTATAATGACAGGGGTCATTGGGGCTTCCTTGCTACAGCGCTTGCGTAACACTCGGAACGGCATCATGAAAATGATTGTTAACAGGCCAGACTGTCCTATACAACGGCACTGGGTGGAAGTAGTACGCGTAGATAAGTTATTTCATCACATAACGTCCCCTGTGATTCCCACTGTACCTGTGGTGTTACCACACTGAGCCTCGAGGGCGGGCGCAGGCAATTTAGCTGTGTGTCCTTACTAACAATACTAATATAGACTATAAGTACTTTATGTTACTAACCCATCACAAAACAACCTATGGACTGTTCATGTACCTATATGTGTTCGTGTCTGAAATAAAGATTTTTATTTTATTTATTTATTTATTGTACGAGTACTCATCATTATGAACAATTTTTACTAAGAGATTTCGTATATGAATAGTTACAACTTATATATTATGTAGGATTCTTTACTCTCTCGTAGCAGCCAGACGTCTGGATCATCATCATCATAATTTCAGCCGAAAGACGTCCACTGCTGGACATAGGCCTCCCCAAAAAAGCCCCCCCCCCCCCTTTTTATTTGCTTTATGTGCCATAATCGCCACGCTTGGCAGGCGGGTTGGCGATCGCAGTATGGTTTTAAAAATGTATAGAGAACGCTGCTGCCCATTCTCTAGTAAGTCCCTTAGTCGCCTTTTACGACACCCATGGGAAGAATGGGCTGTCTAACTCTTCGTGGATAACAGGCGTGATGATAACCTATTACAAAGTTATTAAAAGAAAAATGTGCCAGCCCTGTCCAATTAGAATAAAGGCTTCTACATACCAGCGCGACTTGTCGCACGACGCGACACGGCACAAAGGCCCCGCGAGTCGCGGGACGAGCGGTGCCTTTGTGTCGCGTCGCGTCGCGCGACAAGTCTCCCCGGTATGGCTAAAAACTGACACAAAAAAGCCGAGTTTGTGTGAGTATGTTGCATTTACACAAGAGTTGCTTGCAACGCACACTGGGTCAAACGCACACATTTGTGACCTCATTCCGATTTATTTACATTAATACGTGTTGAGAAAACATCTTTCGTTTGTTTTTGTGAATATTTCGGTGAATACAAAACGTTATGCTTGCATTTTATGTTTTCTTTTGTCTTGACACGGTTTTACGGCCGAATGAGGACAAAATGTTCCGTTTTGTGCCGGACGTAAAGAATAGCACCATCCTATTTCTTCCCATGGGTGTCGTAAAAGGCGACTAAGGGACTTACTAGAGAATGGGTAGCAGCGTTCTCTATGCATTTTTAAAACCATACTGCGATCGCCAACCCGCCTGTCAAGCGTGGCGATTATGCCAATTCCCCCCCCCCCCTTTTTTTGGGGAGGCCTATGTCCAGCAGTGGACGTTTTTCGGCTGAAATGATGAATAATGATGATGAGGACAAAATGAATGATATTTTGTGAATGAAAAGACCGATGATGGCCCATCGCTAGTCAGTCCCTGACCACAATAATATGTGAATGTTGGGGCAAAATCATCACTCGACTAGTGATGACTATAGTTCACTACCCATACCCCCCCCTGCCCCTAGTCATCACTAGTTGAGTAATGGTTTTGCTCCAACATTCACATATTATAAATACTCTGTTCTATCAGTTCTGTTCTGGAGAGCGGTGTCCCAGTGGTAACGGCCGTGACTTACGAGTTATAGGTCCTAGGTTCAAAGTTTAAAACCAAGACAGGCGCTTTATTTTGTGTTAATTAATTCATCACCACTGCTCTCAAAACGGTGAAGGAAACATTGTGAGGAAACCGGTGTGTCTTAGAACCAAAAATTCGAAGACATGTAGCATCTACCAACCCGCACTGGGCCCGCGTGGTAGATTAGGGCCCTTTTCCTCTCGTCGACATGAGGCCTGTGATTATAGGCAGATTATGCTGTTCTATCCAAGAGACCCTATGCGTGCATACCTACACAAGGGCGACCAGCGGCAGAGTCTGGCTTTAACCCTTTGCCTTCTCTTGGTAGAGGTTATTCATGAGAATTTACCCTTTATACTGTGTGACCAGGACATCTATCGAGGAACCTCGCCTTCGTCCCCAATTCAAAAACGTAAACGATGAACCCACTATAGGCTGATGATACTGTTCTATCCAAGAGATTCTATGCGTGCATACCTACATGGGGTGGCCACCGGCAGAGTCTGACTTTAACCCTTTGCCTACTCTTGGTAGAGGTTATTTGTGAGAATTTACCCTTTTATACTGTGTGACCAGGACATCTATGGAGGAACCTCGCCTTCATTGCCAATACAAAAATGTAAACTATAAACCAACATAAGACATTATGAAACCGAATTAATTTCCTTTGCAATACTAAAATCATCGGGATTTGACCCACATACTACAAATACAACATCTGTGCACTATTTCGACCGCGACGCGCGGATGTCTTTAGAATGCATTTTTCGTTGAGATTGTATCTATTTTTAACTGTAATGTGGGCCACCCCGTTTTTGAGTCGATGTCACCGAACTGACTTCGTACTCCAATTATCGTGAAGTAACCACGAGAATAACATCGTATAGTCGCGTGCAATTTTTTTTTCTTATATTTTTTGTTTTAACCTGTATTGTGGGTGCGTTTACAAGCATTTAAATTCACATACACAAACAGCCAGACCCGGAACAACTACTTGTAGGTCATACAAATATTTGTTCCGTGCGGGAATCGAACCCGCGACACGCAGCGCAGCAGTCAATCGCTTAACCCCTGCTTCCCCCGTATCGTCATAAATAAGTTTGATTCGTCGATCAAAATAAGTTTGATTTAATACAGACAAATATTTCTTAAGTGAACAATGGCATTATTGCACTTTATTTAATTTGAGAGGTCTGACTGAATGTAATTGTTACCGGATGGTGATGAGCCACATCTGACTGGTCAATACCTACCTGCCGGGGTGCGGTTGACTCCCGGATAAAAGGTAGTTGAAGTAACCATGTGGTTTTAGTAAGTAAGAGTTTAATAAAGCCCTTTACGTGTTTCAAAGTGAAGCAGATGGATTTGATTTAAAAAAAAAACCAGTCAAGAGCGAGTCGGACTCGCGCACCGAGGGTTCCGCACGAATATATGATGTTGATGATTTCTGAAAAACTATGCTATTTAGAGACATCGTTTTATTTTTCCTGTAATTTTTATGTAAGCTTCTATCATATAGAATAATTTTAAATTTTTATCTCTTCAAACTTCGGAGATAAGGAGGGGGGAACGGTATTTTTTTATACATTTTTCGTCAAAAGTCGGAATCTACGATGCTTAAAAAAATAAAAAAAATGTTTGAGAATGTGCAAACGGCGATCTTTCATATTATACCCCACATGCCCTAGTAGCCCCACTTCAAATTTTCAAGACCGCCTTTCAGTCCCTTTCACAAAAAAGATATATTTTTTTAAATTTATTTCTTGCTTGCACAATAATTGGGCAAACGTCATCTAAAACTATTCTAAATTTCAAGTTGATGGCATTAGTAGTTCTTGAGATATCCAGGTGTGACAGACAGACAGACAGACTTAGTCTCACCATAAGGGTTCCTTTTTACCATTTTGGTACGGAACCCTAAAACTGCGGTGATGTGATCCAATGTTAGGTATACGTTGCATTGGAGTGAGTCTTATGTCGCAGTCGCATTTATTATAATGTGTAACATCTGACATCTCACCTTGGTAATAAGCGAGAGAAATGACCCCTCTACTTACTGAGATATACTAAACAGACCAGGAGACCTCATCAGCTTCTGGAGGGAGGTGGGCTGGTTGGAATAACCAACGACGGCCGCCATAGCCCACGCACAATGGTCCACATGAAGGACTTAGTGCGGAAACCAAACCCTCTAACATAGAACATAGACCCCTCAACTTATACAACATTAGTTTTTATTAAACCCGAAAAAGGGTCATTGTACTCATCATTTTGGACAATTTTTTCTATGGTACCAACCATGAAATCGCGAAAAAAAATCAGCTGTTCCCTACATTTGTGTTCAGTTAAATCTTCAAAATGTATGGAACACGAATTGAGAACCTCCTCCTTTTTGGAAGTCGGTTAAAAACTAAGAATGAAATCCAACGGCAACGTCCCATAGACTAAAGGAAGGAAGTACAAGTTTAACGTCTAGCTATTTATGGTGCCACCCTAACTCCCTTCTGGGGGAAACGTAGTAACTGTGAGTCATAGACGATGCAATGGCTGCATACGTAATATTTATAGGTCGTAGCGTAAGGGGGGTTATAGTAACTGCACCCTTGAAAAGGGCGGGGTGGGGGACTGTGCTACTAGGATGCTGATGACGTAATATTCCAGTTAGCCTTTCTAGGTGAAATGTTGTCTGCCGTGATTGATTTTTTACTTGTAGAAAAGGGCACGGCTGAATAGTTATAATTTTTATTTAGTGTGGGTTGATAAAATGCTCATGACCAATATTTGTTAAAGGCTTTTTGTTGCTAATTCCTACTTTATTTGTGTAGACCTTTATAGTATTTTTAATAAAAGTTTTAAAATAAAATCTTATAAGCTGTTGAAGTGATGCGTGAGCTATGACATAACGTACATTTTTTTTAAATTGTTTGCTATTTCGTGACGACATTTTAACATTTAACTACTTACTACGCTACTTTGGTATTTCGGATAATGAGAACTATCTGACCCAGAAGAGTAACTCATATTCAAATTTCTCTATGTGGAAACAAATCTGGCAAAAGCCCCAAGAGCTAGATTGACCCGACACTATACTGAAGACATCCCGGACGTCAGCTTGTACGAGATTAGGATGCCTCTGAAGCAACTCAAAAACAACAAGGCCGGGTGATGACGGAATTACGGCCGAGCTCCTGAAGGCCGGCGGAAAACCCGTTCTCAAGGTCCTCCAGAGGCTGTTTGATTCCGTCATACTCGAGGGCAAAACACCGTAGGCATGGAACAGAGCTGATTATTTTCTTTAAGAAGGGTTACAATACCCTCCTTAAGAATTATAGGCCCATCTCACTTCTGAGCCATGTCTACAAGCTGTTTTCAAGGGTCATTACGAACCGTTTCGCGCGCAGGTTTGACGACTTCCAGCCTCCCGAACAAGCCGATTCACAGTAGACCACATTCATACGCTGCGGCAGATTATACAGAAGACGAAAAACCAAAGAGTATAACCTACCTCTCTGCTTAGCGATTGTGGACTACGACAAAGCCTTTGATTCGATCGAGAAATGGGCTGTATTGCAGTCTGTTCAACGGTGCCAGATCGTCTATCGGTACATCGAGGTGCTGAAGTGCCTGTACAAAATCGCCACTATGTCAGTCCGACTCTGGCGTTGGAAGGTCTGGTCCTGGGACCAGACCTCAAAACCTATCCTTCTGCACCGAGGAGTGAGGCAGGGAGACCTTATCTCTCCGAAACTGTTCACCGTTGCACTGAAGGATGTATTCAAGGTTCTGGATTGGAAAGGGCTAGGCATCAACATCAATGGTGAGTACATATGTACGTACTCACCTCCGTTTTGCCGACGATATAGTTGTCATAGCTGAGACTATGGAGGACCTCAGTACAATGCTCGATGACCTCAGTAGAGCTTCCGAAAGAGTGGGTCTTAAAATGATCATAGACAAGAGGTCAATCGTCGAATCCGACTCGGCTGGGCAGCGTTCGGGAAGCTACGCAAAATCTTCTCATCCCACATACTGCGATGTCTCAAGACGAAAGTCTTTGACCAGTGCGTGTTGCCAGTGATAAGCTATGGCACCGAAACGTGGTCCCTCACAATGGGCCTTATCAGAAGGCTAAAAGTCACCCCAGGGGCAATGGAGAGGGCTATGCTTGGAGTTTCCCTGCGTGATTGCATCAGAAATGAAAAGATCCGCAGGCGAAGCAAGGTAACTGACATAGCCCGAAGAATTGCCAAGCTTAAGTGGCAGTGGGCAGGGCACATTGCTCGCAGAACTGATGGCCGATGGGGCCGAAAAGTTCTGGAGTGGCGACCGCGTACCGGAAAACGTAGCGTTGGAAGGCCTCCTAATAGGTGGCCCGATGACCTTGTGAAGGCCGCAGAAGGGAAGAATGCTGGAAACACAGAACCGGTCGAAGTGGCGGTGCTTGTGGGAGGCCTAGGTCCAGCATTGGACGTCTTTTGGTTGAAATGATGAATGATGATGTGGAAACAATTAAATAATATTATAATATCTACTAGCTGACCCGGCAGCTAGTAGTTATTTTCTTGAGTTCATACAAAAATCCCATAGAAAATAGTACCTACCTTCAGCTTTTCCCGAATTTATCAATTTTCTAGGCATATTTTTAAATCTTTATTTGGACTATACTGAAAATTACATTTTGAAAATAAAAATAAACAAACTGGTTCAGCTGTTTTCAAGTGATGCGCTTACCAACGAACAGCATTTAATTTATATCTATTTATATACTTAGATCAGATATGCATAGTGCTACGTTTGAGCCTAATGTTACAGCCTGAGAAATAACTGTTGCTAAAGAATCTAGTTTCCAAGATGACAAAGACTTCGTTTGATAAATCTGTAACCTGTAAAAAAATTGCAACGGTACAGTAATTAACTATTAATTATTTTTTAAATGTAAGCTGTCAAAATTGCGCCTAAAAGGTGTTAGCCAAAGCTATAAAAATCCGTTATTAAATTTTATAGGCGCACTGTGGTTAATTTGCAAAATAAAGTGCGTATGGTGAAATAATAATGAGTGCGAGGACGCTGTGTTGCCAAATTTAAATTAACTTTAAAATTATGACCTATACGATATTCTGGAAATTAAATAATTACCATACCGCATGTGCCTACCTAGTAATGCTTGAATTCTTGAGATAACTAGGTACTTTAAAACAATAGGGCTAGAATGAATAACAAACCTTTAACAATCCTTTTAATAATTTAATTATAGAATCCCAATTCAAAATTCTATTTCTTCAACAAAAATAAACAAAATAATTTCACAAAACCCATGCGTATTTTTTTTGTAAAATACCTAGATTTCGCACTGTATTGCTGTCATAACAAATATAGAAAAAAGTAACGTATCGAAACGTATTAGACGCATCGTTCGACCCAGATATCGGAGCGGGTTCTATTTCGAAAAAGAGCACAGTTGCTGCATTATTTTTTGGCCAGCCATGGTGACCTCGATTCACTGGGCGGTTCGGGAGTAGGTCCTTTGTCTACGCGGAATAAATATCAAGGTGTCGATGTAATGTAGTGCGTTTAATAATACTTGCATGACTCTTGTTGCGGGTTTACTGAAAGTTCTGAGAATTTCATAGTTGGTTGAAACTTTATTAACTGCAGCTTCAGATTTTGCAGTTGAAACTTTATTTTTGGAGATTATATTGATAATTTTGTCTTGTAATTACAGGCGTGTAATGAGACGTCATAATTTCCATATTGTGGCAGTAACATCTAATAAATAGAGGTACATTTCTTGGTCTGCACCATCATAACGAGTCGCATGGCGCGCGCGCCTCGCTACCCGTTTTGTGACGACGATACTAAGCCGTCGGAATGGAATTTCCGTAAAGTAGATTTCAAATCATTATAATGATGCGTTGAATTCAACTAAATGGGACGATATATTTTCACTAACAGACGTTGACGAAGATGTCACATTACTTTACAGCAAGTTGTATGATTTTTTAATAGATAGGTACCAAAAAAATTAAAAAAAAATTAAGTACCAGTATCCGGCGTGGTTTACACCCGTTATTATTAAAACTTTAAAAAATTTGTATTTTCATTTAATACAATTCAAGGAGTTTAAAATATAGTACAATCAGAAATTATAACATTTTTACAGACAGCGAGCACAAGAGCTAATCAATCAGAAATATAAAAAATATATCCGACGAACAGAGGCGGATATAAATAGGGATCCTAAAAATTTAGGAATTTACTTATTATCTATAAATTTACTTATTAATTTTCTATAAATTTATTATCTATAAATTTACTTATTAATTTACTTATTATTCCTAAATTTACTTATTTATTTATTTAAACTCAGTGCACGTTTGTTTAGGAAAACAAACGTGCACTGAGTTTGAATATGATGAACGGATCGTGGTTGGGGTAGACGCAGCAAATGCGTTTACTAAATACTTCAGTTCAGTGTTACTGCCGTATGACCCTGTTTTATCTGCACCCAATGCCGAGCTGGAGGCAACAAACCCACTGTGCTTTTCGCGGATCGCCATAGATGTTGTTAAATCAGCTGATAAAACCCATTCATCTGCAGGGCCTGATCCTTTATTCTTAAAGACTGCTTGGAATTATTTAAAGAACCACTTTTATTTAATTATATATTAGCCCTTTAAAACAGCTTCCTAAACTGCAGCGTGGAAAATTTCACGGGTTACCCCTGCACCTAAGGGCGCCAGGTCAAAAGTGGAAAACTAAAACAGGCTAATTGCGGTTCTGTCTGCCTTCGGCAAGGTCTTTGAGTCGATACTTAATTGGTTCATCACTAGGCAGTGTTCAAGTCCCAACTAGTGTCAGCCTGGTTTTAAATAATAAAATAAAAATAAGCAAATTGACGTAGCTTATTTTGACTTTTAAAAGGCGTTCGATCGTGTCTAGCATGACGTCCTACTTAAAAAAAAAATCCACAATAAGATTTACCCCGAAGTTGCTTCAACACTTTTCGAGCTATTTCACTGACCGTTTTCAGTATGTTCAAATCTCTGGATATAAATCTGCCCCTTATATAACATGCTCTGGTGTAAGCCAAGGTAGCACCCTGGGGCCTACGCAGTTTCTTGTAACAGTGAATGATCGTCAGGACGGCACGATGTCTCATGTTTGATGATGAAGTTATTCATGGGCATTAATAGCGAGCATGACTGTGAGGCGCTGCTGAGGGGCATCGATATGGTGGTAAAATGGAGTGATGCCAATCACTTAGAATTTAACACTTAGTGTCTATTTATTTTACCCGTTCGCGTCCCCATCAAGATAACTACCACATATATATCGGGTGTCCCTCTGGAGCGCGTCAACGAAATAAAAGATCTTGGACTGACCTTAGACGTGAATACAAGCACTTTAATAATACCTGTAGCAAGGCTTGCCAATCACTTGGTTTTGTTATGAGACAGGCAAGTAGGGTTAAAGACAGGAATGTTAGACTCACTCTTTATTATTCGTTTCTACGTAGTAAACTTGAATATAATGCGCTGGTATGGGATCCACATGAGCAAACATATAAGCTCATGATAGAACAGGTCAAACGAAAATTTTATCGCTAAATTATATTTTAAAAAAAAGACGGCAATAAGTATCCCTCTCTGTTTGTTGCCGGAGTGCATCAGCACGTTGGAACAGAGACGTAAGGGTGCGCTGTTGATGCACTACACAAAAAAAAAAGTGTTTGGTTTATCAAAAATCTTGTATGTGATCACGCATCTTGACTCCATACGAGCCTAACAAGATCTTGACTTCTGAAGCTAGGAGAACTTTGTTAAATTATCATAGTTCCGTCAACTAAGTAATTAATTAGTTTAATTAAGGGTAGTTATTTAATTAAACTCATATGTTGGCCAGTTTAAGAATGATAAAATGCTAACAAGTTGCTTGTTACCATCGACTTAAATTATTATTTGATTTAAAAAAGTGAAGAAGTAAAATCAAACAAAGCATGTATGATGTAACAAAGACCGGTAATTATTCTGTACATGTCACATTGTCGATATAAATAAAATGAATTTGTTCTGGAAAATATGCTATCTTGTTTATAGTAAATAAATTAATAATGATCCCAAACATTTTAATGCCAACTAAGAGAAAATGTATCTTATTTAGCTCGCATTTTTTTCAGTGTACTACTTATTGTTCAATAATAAGATCGATGACGCGACTACTCTAGCTCGCTGTTCATTGTTTGCTCCACTCCAGAACGGCTGCGGCGGTTGCGCGCCTGTGCAAGGCACTGGTGGAGCCGCGAACAGGCACCGCGCCTGTTCGCGACTTCGCCAATGCATACCAATACTGCTCGATAAGCTTCCACAGCTCATGCGATCAATCTGCTGAATGCCCTAATTGCTCAGAAGCCGGATGTTGACATATGTATGTATATTATGTTTTTAGCAGTAAATCTATATTTAATGTTTGCATGAAGTTATTTAGTTAAATGCATTGATGTATTAAAAAGGAAGATAGGCCACTCTCTTACATCACGTAAATATTAAATGAACCCGATGTCGTGCGTCATGTGCTCGACAATCGAAATAGAGAGACATATTACGCGGGCTATAGAGCGGGAACGAGATAACAATAATTGTCACTTTTACCTACCCCTACCCTGACAAATGCGTGCACTGACTGGTCAGGTCCACTCAACCTGTGTGGTTCTTTCCTTAAAAGACCATTTCAGACACCAATCTACATGGTCTTCACATGATCTGACCAAGATTATGTCTGGACTTTAAAAGAGACTATGACCTCTGAGTTTGTTTCGGCCTTTCTTCTCAGAGTAGTCAGATAGGAAACGCCGAACTCCTCTAGTTTTTAAAATATGATTGACGTGTAAAAGTGTTTGTACAAACCTACTTACAGAAATAAAATCATTTATCATTTACCAACTCGGAAACAAATTACGATTCGGGTATTCCCCGCAAACCGAGAGTAATGTAGGTCGATTGTGTCCTTTCCCCTAATTTTTGCGGTCCACGTCGAGGAGCGCGTACCATATCTTCCTATTTAATATATCAATGGTTAAATGTTATGTTGTTGGCTTGTTGCACGCTTTGGTGTTTACTGTAAATGCAGCAAGCAATTGTTATATAACGAAATTAACAATACATTGGTAATGGTGCTCGGAGACAACTAAATAGTTTAACAGCACAAAACATAGACTTGTAAAATTATGACGTAAAACCGCCCAAACGAAACATACACCCCAAGAAATTCACCTCTGTATAATTGATACATCTATTTCCAAACTATCCGTATAGCCCGAATCAATAACAGATTGTCAACCCATTCCATACTATGAACAATTCATTTCCTTATTCCATTCACTCGACAATCACATTAAACAGTTTTATTAAAACTTGTATAAATTGGTGCCTTGGTGTATTGAAGTATGTATACACACGTTGCAGTATAAAACTGATTTATATCCATCATCTCAGACTTCAGGTCCACTTGAAAACCAGCGTCAGGCACTAGTCGGGTGGAGTTTTTGCTGAACTTGGCGCAGCCGTAAGGCACACTTTCCTGTTATTTTTTTATATCGCTTATTTAATTTTATTTTTAATTGTTATTTTTGTATTTCATTTTAATTATTGTATTATTTTTTTTGTGAGTTAAATAAATGTATTTTCTTTCGTTCCTTTTCGATGTAACATCTGTCCTCTAGCTTCCTGTCGGAGTGATTTCGTGAAAAGGGAGGGAGTGTGTAGGAGAAAGTGACAGCTTGAGCATGGAATAAATAAGTACTTTTTAATAGCATGAAATTAGTACGTTCTATATACTCGTAGATTGTAAGTAGAACGGGTCAAATTTCAATTAGTGGGCGACCACTATACTTGTCAAAAACTAATAGACCCGTTTTGACATTTAACTTGAATCTATTTACCATCACTAGTTACGTCGCGATTGGTACCATCAAGACGTAACTAGTGAAGTAACCATATATTTTATTTTATTTGAATGTTTTAGTTTAATATTATTGTGTATGTGTGATTTTATATCAATTTTGTGATTTTATTTAATGTAATGTAATTAATGGACTATGTCTGAAAAATAAATGAAATGAAATGAAATTAAATACGACTCGGTACTCGATACTCACGATGAATCGATTCAAGTTAAATCTCAAAACGGGCCTAGACAACTTTAGTAAGTAAGTAAGTTTATTTATTTGTGTAAACATGGTGTACATACATTGCATGCAAGATATTAAATACAGAAAGAAATGTTCGATCATGATCAGCCGCTTATCGTGGCGTACAAATTGGTAAGCAGAGATGGCGCACAAACCGCGACTATATTTATCAAAATCACATTATAAAATTACTTATTAAATCATAATTACTTATACGTTATTAATTTATTATACAATTCAATGTCCATACATATTATTGATTAAGTAATTGCAAATTTTAATTTCATCAACAATAAAAACAATACACTATATAATATGGAGTAATTTTATAACACTGTGGACAAAACAACATTAAATAAAAGAGAACATCATCATTTCAAAAAACTAAGAAAATTGTTCTCATTCATAAATTCCGAAATACTATAATATGTCCTTTCAATCAATAATGTCCTTAATTTGCATTTAAGAGCAGATAAACTCAAAGTTCTCCATGATTTGGGCAACTTATTAAATATGGTTGGAGCTATGTAAAAGATGCTTAGTAATGAATAATTATTTGAATAAATATTTCAATAAGTATTTAGTTTTTTTTGAGATTCATTTTTACCAAGGTGAGATGTCACATCTTTAGCCGACTATTGTAAGGCTCACAAATTTTTTTATTCCTTTAATTGTACATAAACTTAATAAGTATCATCTGTTGGGTACATTACCAGTCACCTGCGATGCAGAGAAATTTTTCACCAGCATATTTTGGTTAATAGATTATATTTTAATTTTATTAATTTTTATTAGTATTTTGTTACAAAATCGGCAAAGTCCAAGGTTTAGTTTTGACACATTGTCACAGTAACTTTATCACAGTTTAAGTCGAAAAGTTAAGGAAAAACATATCCTTGACTCTTTGTCAGTCAACATTTTAGGTACACACGGCTACACATCAAGCTATACATTTCCAGTATAAGCTGATCTCGCATTGTATAGGATTTCCGTACAATGAGAGTTCAGCGGATACTGGAAATGTATAGCTTGATGTGTAGCCGTGTGTACTCGTGTAACTTTTTTTCCGGGACTTTGTTCGCTAAACCATTCCTATATCCAGGAAAAGTACCTTTTAAAGACATAAAAAGTTGGTATTTTATAGTTTGTTTCAGGTCATAGTCATCATTCTACGAACTAAAATTCAGTCAGCTGTTTATGTGACAAACATCCAAACTATTGTAATTTTAGGAACGTATGGTTACCCATATATTTCGTATCGTAGGTATGTGTGTTTTAAATATTCACACATGTGAAAATGCTCAAATACCTATTTCATCCAGCGTATCCTCGAAGGCCGGCCCTGCTACCAACCTACAAACAAAATAAAACAAAGAAGACCGTCCGCATCGACCACCGCGCCCCCTGTGTTGGGCTCCCTATGGTGTGTGGATCGAAATTGGACTTTCTACTTTTTTTTCTGCTGACAACGTTGTACAGTTATCTTATGAGAACCTTGACTATTCTTAGAACCTGATATATTATATTTGTATGCAGTGCAAATAAATCAAAAGTCGTGACAATTTAACGAACTTGATGTGACAAAGTCCAAAAGTGATCAACGGTTTTGTTAGGTGATTGTACCAACCACAGGCCGTTAATTTACAAATATATTAGTGACTAGCTGACCCGTGCCCACTTCGTTGGGCGGTAAACATTTTACCGTCTTTTCTTTTTTCGAATTAAATTATGGCCTGATGTTATGACACTCACAAAATAATAACGTGGCTTTCAATGGGTAAAAGATTTTTCAAAATCGGTTCAGTAGATCCAGAGATTACCCCTACAACCTCACAAACTATAAGTAGATGAAGCAACGGTTTAGCAATATCCTTAAAAAAAAATGACTCGCATTCCGTTTGCTCACTATAGGCAAGCGACTTCTCGACAAAATCAATAGCAGTGAATTGGGACTGGGATTTTGAATTCAACTGCACATTTACCGCTGAGTCGGTGACGGTCGGTGATTCTTCAATTTTGCCGATGTGAGGGGTCAAAAGATATTTTTAGAGTTCCGTACCCAAAGGGTAAAACGGGAACCCTATTACTAAGGTTCCGCCGTTTGTCCGTCTGTCACCAGGCTGTATCTCATGAACCGTGATAGTTAGACAGTTGAAATTTTCACAGATGATGTATTTCTGTTGCCGGTATAACAACTAATACTAAAAAACAGAATAAAAAAAATATTTAAGGGGGCTCCCATACTACAAACGTGATTTTTTTGCTCGTTTTTGCTAGATATTGATAACGGCAACAGGTAGACGCTTGAAATATTCACAGAATATTAAGTTATATATTCACTTTAAAAATAAATAATTAAATTAAAATAAACCAAATATTTAATGGGGGCTCCCATACAACATACGTGATTTTTTTGCCATTTTTATAGATAATGGTACGGAACCCTTCGTGGGCGAGTCCGACTCGCACTTGGCCGGTTTTTTATTATTTAAATTAGCCAACGGAATTAAAACATCAAAATGACCTTCATTAAAGTTTCCTGAGAATCGGATTATTTTGACTCCCTGCCGTGCTTCCCCAAAACCAGCAATAAAAATACCATCCTGAAACACCTGGAACTCAAATGAGAATAGTTCTGCCGTTGCCTTTTTTTTTTGGGTGGTAAATTATCAAATAACTTCTCCCGCTCTGGCCGGAGCGGCGAGGGCGTGTCAGACTGTTACTGACTAAAACCCACCCGTGTTCCTTCAAATGCTGTGTGCCAGGGCCACGATATCCCTTTCGTACAGGCTCGTAACCCTGGCAGGCATTAGCCCTTTCGGACCCCGTCAATTGGTGCTGACATCTCTTTGAGGCGCGCGTGGAACACAACGCGCCGTCGACCCGGGCCTGGTCCTTATCGGACGGCGAGCTACCCATCGCCCACCGTCCGCAAGCCCGCGCCCACGGTGGCCGGGAATGGGCCTGCGATTCCCGACGCCCGGGGCGTCTCCTGCGGTGACTAAGGGCGTGAGGGCTCGAGCCCTGTTTTACCCTCACGCGTTCCGCCTCCTCCTTCGCATGCATTACTGCTTTGCAGGAGGTGACGGCCTCTCGTGCACTCTCGCTCCGAACCAAGGCCTGAACCAGGGCCAGATGTGAGAGATCGCCGCCGCCGATCACCTCCGTGAGGACATGGCGGTGCTCCGCCCAAGCAGGGCAGACCTCAACCGTATGCTCCACCGTGTCCTCCGGGCGATCCACACAGTGGTGACACCCGGGCGATTCCTGCCGCTTTATTCTGAATAGAAACCTCCCGAAACAACCGTGTCCGGTGAGGACATGCGTCAGGCGGAAGGTGGGGAAGCCGTGGCGCCTCTCTAGCCACTCCTCATAGAGGGGACTTATCGCCACAATTGTGGCATGCAAATTCTTTGCCAAATAGTAAATATCCCTGGCGATGGCGCATGCTTATTTTCATCTCTCTCCTATTTGGTGAACAGTAACATGGCCATGTCATTGTCTTCTCAAATTCGAGACAGCATTGTGCGCCACGTGTCTAAAAACTGGGAAATATTCCAACCTTTCACCCAGGATCGGTCAGGAGGAGCTGTTTATGGTTCAAAGCGTGAATACGTCGCTGAAATGTCTTGTAATGGCACCTACGGAACCACCTGTGAACTCATAGCAGCGGGAGAACTATTCCCATTTGAGTTCCAGGTGTTTCAAGATGGTATTTTTATTGCTGGTTTTGGGGACGCACAACAGGGAGTAAAAATAATCTGATTCTCAGGAAATTTCAATGAAGGTCATTTGAAGGCCCTTTCGGACCTCGTCAGTTGGTGCTGACATAAAATGGGAATAGTTCTCCCGCCTTTTTCCAACCCTTACAACACCAGCCTAAACCAAAGATACTAAGTAATAAAATTAAAATACGAACGTAGGTATTCAAGGACACTTTTTCTAGTAAGTACGACTAATACTAAAAACTATTATAGTAATACCACAGTGTGAAATACCTACACAATAAGTAATTCGCAAAGAAATAGAAATAACAAAATTCCAACCCAGCAAATTAGGAAGCGAAACAAACCAAAACGAAAACCAAACAACGACGATGAAAAATATTTCAAAGCAAATTAGTAGTAAGTAATAACAAAATATCGCAGAACAGAAATTTCGGTAACTATAGCTTGAACGTGTATCGCTTAGGTTTGTCTTCTGTGATTGATACATGACTTCGTTTTTTGATACGATCGGCTTGCAAGCCGCGATTAAGGTTAAACATTGTGAAGTTTTCCCCTTGGCATTCTCGACTTTAATGCTATAAATGCAACGTTCAAATTACCTGAATACCAATTAGAACCTCATTTTATTATCTTTTAGCAGATGCCTGCATACTGAAAAATACTGGCCACCTAGAACTGGCATAAAAACTTTAGAACGTTATCACGCCTGCACTGAAACATACTGGCCACCTAGAAAAAAAAACTAAATATAAACCTCAAGAAACTTCCAAAAATTCTTATTTCAATGAAAAATATGCATTAACGCGTTGTCGTAAAATTCAATTTAGATCTTTATCGCCCTCCGAATTCTAATTTCAATGTAAAGTATGCAATAACTCGTTGCCGTAAGATTCAATTTGGATCTCAACTGCATTTGGTACATTTTTCATACAAACAT
Organism: Tiliacea aurago; assembly: GCA_948098905.1. Lineage (NCBI taxonomy): Eukaryota > Metazoa > Arthropoda > Insecta > Lepidoptera > Noctuidae > Tiliacea > Tiliacea aurago. Next base: position 24,114,694 of record OX402581.1, on the reverse strand, counting down.
TAAAAACCCTTATTTTCACCCTTAAGCGCCGAATTTCGTAAAATCCTTTCTTAGTGAGCACCTAGAAGTCGAAAGGAATCATCAGGCCAACATTCATGTCTCTAACTTTAAAAACATAGGAGTTTCATACAAACTTTGACACCCCTTTTCAACCGCTTAAGGTGCGAATTTATAAAAATCCTTTCTTAGTGCGTGCCTGCACCCCATAGAGAGTGCTTGTGCCAAATTTTAGACCTCACGGCCCAGTAGTTACCGAGATTTCGTGATGAGTGGTCAGAGATGATAGATAACTAGATATTGGAATAAAACGCAATTTTTATAGCGTTATTGCATATTTTATTACTTTTTCATTGATAGTGATTATTTCAGTAGTTAAATGGGTTAGGCGGCACTTTAAGGAATACATAAAGTTAACATATTCAAATTCAAATTCTTTATTGCGAACTTAGTGTACATCTACGGTACCGGCCAAACTTTGCTTGAAGTGGTTAGTGCAGAAATGGCGCCTTTCCAAGTTCTGTCAAGTAACGTCGTTTAACGTAGATAGGTAATTTTCAGCCTACAAAATATTAAGTGAGAAAAGTCACAAGTTTGCTCTAGAAAATCTAGAAAAATATTTAATTATATATTGTCAGAAGAATTACAACTGATTATTAATTTAAACACATTAAATATTGTGAAAATAAACGTTAATTGTTGCGTTGTTGTTGTTGTTGTGTATTTTGATTGTGCATATTGTGCCATTTTTTTGTGCATATTTTGTCATTTTGATAGCTAGTGCATATAATCCGATGTCTGGCGATACCAATATTAAATGCTTAAGACACACTTGAGTTTCGTACATATCATCAACGTATTTAAAAGGTTGCTTTCAGGCTAAAAGACAATTGAAATAGTTTGAATATCAGAATTATACACAGACAAACCATCTGCCATCAGCCCTCCACGAACCATTTACTGCACAACTAATTGTATACGAATGGTTCAATCTCTTTTTTGCCTATAAAGCACCTATGCGAATCAAAGCTATCATTAGAATACCACTGAAAATGTATGAGACTTAAACATATCCCCGGATTCAACCGGTGCAGTGAAGTCAGTTTACTGACATAGCCTGCAGAGTAAGCAAGATGAAGTGGCAGTGGGCTGGCCATATTTGTCGAAGGATCGATGGCCGGTGAAGCAGACGAGTCCTGGAGTGGAGACCGCGTATCGGCAAGCGTAGTCTGGGACGCCCCTCAGCTAGATGGACCGATGACCTTAAAAAGGTGGCTGGGACAGACTGGATGCGGATTGGGAGGAGCCACGCCGTGCCCTCATCTCAGGAGTAGGCAGTTACCTATCGCTGCCGGCCGTGGTTGAGTCGATGGCCGGCAGTGAGGAGTCCTGGGACGCGGTGGCATCCTTCTGCAAAACAGTCGTGTCGCAGAAGGAGGCGGCGGAAAGGGAGCGGGAGATCTCGTCCGCTCACCCGGCCCGCAGTAGTCGCACCGGGTGTCGGCGGAGGGCCGATAACGCCCTCTTCCAGCCCCCATAAATGGGTCCAGGGACGGCGGACTTGGGGACGTCCACCGCCCCCTATCACATTGGACCCGAGGTGGTGGCGCGTAGTGTTCCACGCGCATTCCTATCAGACGTCGCGCGGGGGGTCAGACACCTCACCCCCTCCTAGACTTGAGGTGGCCCGCAGAGGCGGGCCGGCACTAGCCGGGGATCGCGGAAGTAATAATAGATCCCAAGATCCCCGGTGCAAGGTGCAAGTGAGGGAGGGGAACACTGGGGTAGTTTTTAGTCAGTAAGAGTCTGACAGACCCCTCCGCCCGGCCCAGGGCGGAGGACATCCATGAGGATTTTCCACCCCGTGAACAAAAAAAAAAAAAAGACTGGATGCGGAAGGCGGAGGACAGGGTGTTGTAGCGCAGCTTGGGAGAGGCCTATGTCCAGCAGTGGACTGCTATAGGCTGAGTTGATTGATTAAGTCAAGTCAGCTCCACTTTGCTGACTGGCTAATATTTCTACCACAGGCTTGAGCTATTCTCAAGTAGTATTGTAACGATATGAGAAACGAAAAAGATGGATGTAAACCAGGAACTTGACTCATACTCATATTTAGCAGTAAATACTCGTAGTGATAGGGCAACGTGCTAGTTAGTATTATTCTTGTATATATATGTGCTTCAATAGCATATAGTTCTTGTATATATTCGCTTCAGATTCCGAGCAGACTCAGTAAAATGAGTCAGTAGTTCATTGCTCATGGGTCATGGAGTTTTGGCTTCGAATAGAATTTCTGTCGAAGAGGCAGCTAAAGGGATATCAGGAGATTTGCATAGAGTTAATTAATTACAACAACGTTAAACATTGGGTCCCAAACTACTCCATGAAAAAATATAATATTTTTAATTAGGTTTCATTCTACTCCATGATAATATTAAAATGTTCTCAAAGTACTTCACTCCATTTTAATCAAAAAGCTAATTTAAGACATAACATAATGCTAAACTTTAATCTTTCTTTTAAGAATTTTTGTGACTGACTGTAATTAAATATATATATATTTTATAGGTAACTATGTAGATGGAGCAGTTTGAGGATTGATAACAAATAATCGGTGGAGTACTTTTAGAATAATTACAGATACTAATGGAGCAGAATGGCAACTAAATAATAATAATTCCTTGGAGTAACTCGGGAATGAATGTATAAGATTCTTAACTTTTTAGAACAAAATAATGGAGTACTTTGGGAATAACCCAAACATTGTGAGGTTTGTTTCATTATAAGCCTTTAATTTTTTTTTATGCTAGGACGATCATCGCGCATTATTATACCTATAGAACAATGTTCACTGTGTGTACATAAATAATAAAATAAATAAATAACAATTTTGCCCTTTGTAACATGCATCAGTCTTCGGAAAAATGTGTTTTTATTTTATGCCATGTTATTCTGTTGGTCTCTTGAATGATGTTAACATCATTAACCTTGAACTCGATCTTTACCCATCGCTATTTATTTGTTTGTCAGAAACCAGCAAAATGAAGACGACATCTATCTCAAATTCCGGAACCAAGAAGAGCACTCGGAAAATGGGGTGAAAATAAAATAAAGATAAATTGAAACTATTGAGTATGTGGAACAGGAAAGCGAAGCGTACCCAGTTGTAAGGTAAGGTAAGCAAAGAATAAAGGTAAGGTAAATATACGTAGAAACTATATCTAGAATATTACTCACCTAGGTTGGTTTAATTCCCTAAACAAATGCTGTGTTTACGCTAAACAACTGGTACGATAGAGTTTCGCGGTTTTTTAGAAGCTATCATATACAATATTAGTTTTAGTAGCGAAACCCGAAACACGTGTCTAGTATTTTTATGTAAAGAATCTATGTACACATTTTCATAACTGAATCATGAAAATCTCAAAGTTATAAGGTTGTTATGTTACCGGGTTGTCCGCACAAAAACATGCTAACGGCGCCCCAGCGCGTCCAGGGTCGTCTTGCGCTCATTGATAATAATTTGGCAGTAGGTACCTAACCGTACGGCGATTGTAGCGATTGGAGTGAAGTAATTAAATGGTGATAACATTTTCCATCACACATCAATATTTTTGGGACTAAATATAACATGGTGTAAAAATTATTTAAATCGATTCAGTTCCTTATTCTGAACAAACTATATTCAGGTTTCGCATACACTAAATACATATAATGTTGTATAATTCCTGTAAGTAAATGGGTTTTCATCAGCGCGAGTGGGGTAATTACGTAATACACTTACAGTAGCAATGGATTTAATTTTGACAGTTTAACAACATTCATTGCGTTATTTACTTTGTTGAGCAGACAAATTTTTCGAACATATGAAGCAATGGATTAGCAATATCTTTCAGAATCATTCAGATTTTGATTGATAGTGTGTTGCGCAATTAGGGTGCAGCCTAACGCAAACGTTCATTGCTGAAAATGGCCCTCTCTGTGACAACAAAATTAAATAAATAAACATTTATAATAAAATGAATAATAATAATATTAAAATAATAATATAATACAAATAAATTCATTTTAATGTACATATAGTACAATCTAAAATATTCACATAATATAAGTCTAAAACTCACAACACGTCAAAAAAAAAAAAACTTAAATCAAATAACCCGCCTCTAACTGTTCCCGGAGCAAAGGTAACGCTTGCTGCATTGTCACGTTGGATGGCGATGGCTAACCTTTGCACCAAGAACGAGCCGGCGCGGGAGTTACCCGTTTTTAAACGGAGCTTGTGCCCTATCTCACTAATGAGGTTCCTGGCCCCAACTACCCATGGTCTCAACGGCAATGGGTACAAAATGGTAGCGTTCCACCAACGGTGCGTATTTCACCCTCTTCCTCTCTGCAGCGTCTTCGGTTGCTGCTGACGGTGAGAGGACGGTGCGACCAAGGTGGCTGGCGGCAACAGTGCTGACGCAAGTTGCGTCCCATATCAGGCATTTGCCGTTCCTCCAAGGCACCAAGGTCAGCCCATCCAGCCTCATTATATTAATCTCAAATAAAATAATAATATAATATAATAATAATAATATTAGTAAGTTTATTATTATATGTATTTTGTTTCCTCTTCTACTCTTACACACGTTGTCTACATCTCTTTGTCTACTTTTCTATCACAGGTTTGCTGGAAGAGATTTTTTTGTTCGTATTTTTCTGTTCCTTTCTTCTTGCCGGTTTATATGTATGTACATAAATTGTAAAAAAAAAAATACAACAAACATTGGTAGGTAACAACATAATCATCAAGATGCAGTTTTGACGACGACGCAACCCAACCTCGAACTCCATAGTAGCCTTAACGATACCCAAGTGAAGGCCGGATGCCCGGGTTGTGCAAATTGTAGAACTTAATGATTTCGGAACTGAAACCCATATCAATATTTGGAGATTTAAAATGCTTAAAACAAAGAGGATCCGAAATGTGGACCAAACCAAATTACGCATGCAGAGATCTGTACATAATCGATACCAAATTGCTTTGAAGTTTATCATACGTTTTTCGATTAATTCCCCAGGAAACGTGAATGAGAGAAAACCTCTCAGAAAACCGAACGGTTAAAACAGAAACAAAAAACCAATAAAAATGCTTGTGCTAGTTTTATAAAGTTTCAGTTTAAATATATGATCGGAGAGACCATTAGTGGGGGGCATTGTGTCCTCGCCCGAAGCAGGTGGATAATTGATTGGGCAAACATTCACGGGAATTTATAAAACCGTTACGCAATGCATTTTTTAGGGTCGGCGCGTGTAGTCAGCGCTTTTCAGAAATTACACGGGGGGGTGGGTGGTGCGAACGGTGTGCGGGATATGACGTTCGATTTAAAGGGTAGGTTGGTGGGGTGGGGTGGCCCCGTTGGCTGCAGGGGCGGCTGTTGACGGGCGCGTGGCGCATGCGTGCTAGCTGCTCGGTGCTCGCCGCCGCCCGATTTCCGTGCCGTTGACAGTTCGCCGGGACTTACTTCCTCGATACCGCGCGTCCGCGGCGTCGCTGCATCCAGGCCGTCCGAGGCCAAACGGACCAGCTATCTAGCTACCTCCACGTCGATGGCACTCTGAACACGTTGAGCACACGTGAGTACACTCGCCAACTGCATTTGTGACGTCCTAGTGTTCTACGGTTTTGAAAATAGGTTACTTGACACGTTTGTACAGTTAGTACCAGAAGTCTTAATTTTTATTGTTTTTTTTTCTTTTTTGTCTTTTTTTCAAAAGCGTAGAGCAGGAGTTAGGCTTGTTGTTAATTTTACGACTCAGCTGTTTCGGTGTTTGGTTTTTTCGTGTTTGCTTGGATGTCGTCATTGTTATCTGTATTGGTTTTAATAATGAATGTATTCGTAAATGTATTTATTTCGATAGTCATTAATGAGTGTTAAATGTGGAAATGGCCTTTGAGATATTGTTTGGTTAACAGGTAAGTCGATTTACGTCATACATTTTTGCATTGAAACTGCTTTTTTTATTATTTTGTGCCGAGATGGCGTTTTGAAGTGTATTCTTATATGAAATGATATTTCTAAATACTCTCAGAAACGTAAATTCTGTTCCTTCCTTTGTTTTTTTTCTTTCTTACTTCCTATCTAACTTAATTAATTGACTGTACTAACTAACACTTAATAATACCACCGTAGTATTAATACCACCTTCGACAGTCATATTTAATGTTGGTCTACAGGGTATTAGGTAGTATAATTAATATATAGATTTTTTTTTAAACAAACAACTAATATCAGTAATTCCTTTTAGTTATATTTTACGAAATCCCATTGACCTACTGCTAATACATTTTTTTCTAGTCTTTTACTTATTCGAGAAAAATGTTTTAAAATAATATTAAAGAAGCGCATTATAAATTATAATTATCTGAATGGTTTACTTATAATGAACTTTGCATCTTAGACAGCGCCCTCTGTCGTACCGGTGCAGCTGGCAGTTCTAGAAGCAATTTTTTATTCATTGTGATATTTATTTTTAAACAAAGAAAAAAGAAACATGCTAATGGTATGATATTAACAAAAAATTTAGTTATTCTGATAATGACCCATATTCAATAAATATTTTCAACATTGTTTTTGTTGGTTTCCTTTACTAAAAACTGCAGTTTTTATTAAAGAAATATTAACCTTAATTGATAACTAAACATAAAAGCATGATATCAAAGATAAAGGTTAAACACGGAAAAATATGAAATACTATGACTACGTTTTTTACAATCTAACGATAGGCTCCATATTATCAACAAAAAAAAACTGATAAAAAATATTTTCCGAGAAAATATAAAACATTATTCACACGTAATGCAGTTTATCTTGTCCCTATTTGTTTATTCGTAAAAAGAAAATAAGAAAAAACTCCCAATTGGTTCATTTACATTATGTAGGACTGAAGTCACCTTACTGCATTTTTTATGTAATTGTACAATGATTAATGGGTTTTGAATGGCACCAATGTTTAGCATGTTCGAAAAAATTTGATATGGATTAAAAACTACTCAGAGTAGTTCGGAAAATAAATAGAACAATGAATGAATATTGAATGAATTTAGCCATTGCGAGTCAAAAACTATTTAACAGGCAAGATGCAAGAGTTTGACATTGAACGCCGTATATTCATTTACGCATGCGCCAATATTTACCCAAATGTACCTATAGGTACCGGTACAACACAGCCAAAGTTGATTTTGAACGCACCCGCGTTTGATAGTTATTTGCAATTTTAAAATTAGAATCCATTTTGAACTATTGGTTTTGTACTGCATAATGTATTTTCTAATTTTAAATTAATTGTTAAATGTTTTTATGGTTTATCTTAATTCTTAAAGCACGGAACAGCATATCCCGAAATGATAAAAAAAAAACTAAGAAAACTTGTTTTCGTAATGATATTTTTCATAACGTTTTTTTCATGCGTGTGAATGCCTTAATGTCACTTGGTGACATTGGGATCTAATTTTAGTTGGCTCTATTCGAAGCAGTATTTAAGAAAATTATTCAATTATTGACATTATGCGGTACTAATATGCATTATATGACATTAAGGCCTGTTTTCTAGATAGATCTCCTTCCAATCTTGATCTTGATTGGAAAAAAGATGAGCATGAAATACTAGTAAGACCAGAAGTAGTTAAATGTGTTTATTATTAAGATATACGTATAGACATAATTATGGATGGATGTATGTACGAAGTAAAATAATTAGGTACAATGTATCGGGTACTAAAGGGCCAAAATGTTCGTATCACCTGTCAATTACCCCTGTCAGTCAATCAGTAGCGCCGAGAAGGAAGGGGGAGTGGGGGTATTTGTTCTGGTTCGAAGATTTACATCAGGTCGTAACAGCTAGGAGATGAGAAGAACGGTCACCAATGTCTTTTTTTATTGTTGTCATAAATATAGTTTGATATAAATAAATACTTAATTTTATTATACCTTCATATTATTTTCATATTAGACACTTTTGTTGTCGTGTTATTATAAAACGATCCTGTGTTAGCATATTTTTTTAGAAAATGCAGTGCTTTTGTGGTTATAATAGCCTTTTCTTTATATTTTTTTTCTTTTGCTTTTCTTTCTTATTCATTGTTTGTTGAGTGCAGAATTTATCGTAATTTATTGTTTTTATTATAAGAAATAAAGAAATTATCAAACTTTTATGACTTTTTATTATAAATATCACTAACAAAATATAAATTATCCTACAATACATCTATTAAGTTGTCCAAAGTTAATGTCTGACTTCACCGCTGCTCGTCATTGCGTTAATAGTGGCGTTAAACTTTTATAGCCCACCGTAGGTACGAGTATACCTAATTTTCTTTTGTGTAAACATTTGTTTGCCTATTATTACTTATTACATACATTTAGAACTAATATTATTTGACAGCTTTCCGTAATGTTAATGCATATTTTCATTAAAAAATATCGATTTAAATTATTTTAAACGAATAACTTTACAGACGACCTACTGACACTGACCTATTAACATACCTATTGACACTGTAATTTGAAAACTTTGTAAAAGGCATTGTAATTTTAAAATAAACAAAAACATTGCATTTTGAAAAGAGTCAAATCAAATCAAATCAAAATATTTTAACTCACATAAACCTACATGGGCACTTATGAGACATATGAAGCTAGGTGCACGGTTTCAATTGGTCGTTTTTTATGCAATGGAGAAGAGCCGGCAAGAACCTCCACGGTTACTCTTTTAAAAATAATTGGTTTTTACAATGTTTTCAAATTACAGTGTTAATAGGTATGGGAGGACAGTGTAGGCCCGTCAACAAGTAACAGTTATCTTCATAGCAAAATTGAAAATGGTCTACAAATCTACAGTCTATTAAGCCTACAACGTTCTCCCATTCACAAAATATAAAAGAATCTATACGTATAAAATATTATTAAAATAATAAACGTAAAAACTTATTTAAACCAAATTACATGATAGCCATTATAACTGTAACAAATCTGAATTAATATTCTGTCCACAAAAGCCACTTACTCGTATAAATAGTGGAAATTAAAATTGTAGATATATAATGTCAAATAGTGAAAAGATTATGTCAAAGAAGTACCTAAAAAAAAAACAGCGTAATCGTTTCATGCCGGTTCTTCTCCGCAGGAAAAGGACCAATTGGAGCCGTGCACCTAGATTCTGACGTTTCATAAGGGCCCATCATGTAGGTTTATGTGAAATTAAATAATTGTTTTTCGTTTATTTCCGAGGTATTATCCTTAAAAATCATGATTTTTCAATTTGGAAATGCCATTTTCCTGGTATTTTTGTAAAAATGAAGCAAGGAAAATAACAGACACTCATTGATTGTCAATTTCCAATGACCCAATTTCCGATACTGAATTATTTTCATATTATATTTTTTTCTCTTTATTTATTATTTATTAATAAAACATTTTTTTAATAATGTCAATAAGTAACTAATTTCGAGTAGTCATCAAAGGAAAATGTACTGTCGAAAGGGGTAGAGGAAGGAGGGGGCCGGGGGTTAGACAGACACGTGTAAGCAATAACTAGGTATTCCGTCGGTTAAATATCATTTTTCAAGTCGGTTAATAAGAAAACATGGACGATTTCGATTTTTAACGTGTGTATGTGTATTATCTTAGTCTTGTAATCAATAATTATTATATTCATGGTTATTTTTTTACGAGTTAACTATGTAATTATTTATTTACTGGCTAGAAAAAAAAATTGAGCCATCACGGGACGACTGGCAGATATAAAACATCGCACTATACACATATTTACACACTACTAATTATATACTGTATAATGGCGAGGCCGCCGATCGCCACGCGGCATACGTCGCCCCGCCAGCAATCGGTTTTACGTGCTCTTAAAGATGTTTCACATCAAAAATGCAAAAATTTGTAGAACTTAACACAAAAAATCATCTGCAATTATATACTGATTGTCGCGAGACGTAGTCGGAAAGTAGTAGGTACTTATAGTACGCGTCAACCTTGAGGGCGGTTTTGAAGTGCGCTACTCGCGGCGCAGCACCGCACCCCTCACCCCTCACCCCGGCTGATACATGAATCTGCGCAGCGACTCGCCTCATGTTCCGAGCCGCCATAAAGTTTGAATCGAGGTGTAAGTCGCATGCAAAAATGGTCCTTACGATACGAACGTAACCTTTTCATTTATGGACTTTACATGAGGTTGTTAAGACGCTGACAACAGGTAAACCGCTGTCACTGTCAGACTGCATACAAAAGAAAGAGAAGCGCGATGACACAACGCTTGTAATTTATTGCATAATATGAAGCAATTATTTATTTACTCAAAAATGAGTTGAGTAATCGAAAATAAAAAACAACCAAGTTCTGCATATAAATAAGACGTTCTTGTTATTAATTAAATACCAACCGGCCGTTGATATTTAATACAGATACTTTGGATTGAAGCTCAAAGTAAAGGGTTAGTATACCGTTAATTTGTATCGAGATTTTTTTCCTAAACGTGTTTTGGTAACAACCAAGTTCTGAGAATATGTTCAAGAATAACATATAAATTTTTTCCGCTACCACAAACGATGTATATGGATTTGGCTATTTTGTTGTTTAAGACCAGCCTACTTTTATAATTTGCCTCTTGTCAGCGCCTTAAGGATAGCCCTTTATATGGTGCTCCTCAATTTTTTATTAGTCACGTTGTTTACTTAGTTGTTTTGGGTCACGCCAATACGTGAGAAAAGATCTACAATGAATTTTAGTTTTGATTAAGTTAGCAAACTTAATTTACACAACTGAAAACGGCCAGAGGAAAATTATATTACCTATTATTTAATGCATCCTGCAACTGTCTCTACTATCAAAAGGGTTGGGCTGTATACTCATAAACAATTAGAGGCTCCTTGAACAACACTCGATTATCGTTAGACGTGGATCTAATGTTCCTTAACAAAGTATTTACAATAATAGCAGCTAATCTTATTTTTGTAATATTATCCAAATGATAAAGTGAACACGATGCAGCCATTTAATCAATGTGCGTACCTAACGCTCTGATTAGATAGGCATGTAAGAATGTTGTAGCTCCATGGATGTACAGGTTGTGTGAAAATTGCTGAAGAGTTTTTCCTTTTAAATAATTTTGTTTTTATATTTTTTGTATGTTTTCTTTGATGGAGGAGGAAATAGAAGGCCAAGGCACCATTTAAAATATTAAAATAAAGGAAAATTGTATGATATAATAATTATATCTAAATGTATTTTTTTTATTATTATTAATTAAGATTGACGATAGTAACATTTTTATTGTCAATAGTCAATAGTTTAGCAAGAATTAATTGAGAAATTTTTGCAAGTGAAAAACTTACTAAAATTTGTTTTGATTTTCGTTTTGAAAAAATAATCGTAGCCTACCGTAGCCCGGGTGTCACCACTGTGTGGATCGCCCGGAGGACACGGTGGAGCATACGGTGGAGGTCTGCCCAGCTTGGGTGGAGCACCGCCGTGTCCTCACGGAGGCGATCGGCGGCGGCGATCTCTCACGTCCGGCCCTGGTTCAGGCCATGGTTCGGAGCGAGAGTGCATGGGAGGCCGTCACCTCCTTCTGCGAAGCAAGAATTCGCAAGCATGCGAAGGAGGAGGCGGAACGCGTGAGGGAGAGGCAAGGTTCGCGCCCTCGCGCCCCTAGTCGCCGCAGGAGACGCCCCGGGCGTCGGGAGTCGCAAGCCGATTTCCGGCCACCGTAGGCGCGGGCCTGCGGACGGTGAGCGATGGGTAGCTCACCGTCCGATAAGGACCAGGCCCGGGTCGACGGCGCGTCGTATTCCACGCGCACCTCAAAGAGTTGTCAGCACCAACTGACGGGGTCCGATAGGGCCAATGCCTGCCAGGGTTGCGAGTTTGTCCGAAAGGGATATCGTGGCCCTGGCACACAGGCAAATGAAGGAATACGGGTGGGTTTTAATTTCCCACCCAAAAAAAAAAAAAAAAAAGCCTACCGTAGCAGCGCGCAGCGTAGTCGTATTAGTGAAAATTAAATTGAACTCGCCAATAATAACATAGATAATAAAAAAGCATTATTATTGTAATTAACGAATTACATAAAATACAACTACCTCAATAGATAACACAGCTTTGATACAGGTTAAGCAAAAGTTTGTTTTTCTCGTCTCCAAATTTTTTACAAGTCCGAACAAAATCTATGGAACAGGAAATATCGAAGAGTCACAGACTGTGAGATGCACTTATTTTTTTCTATTCTATGCGATGTGACGTGTACTAGGAAATTTAGTTTTATTTTGGTTTGGTCGCGGTAGACTTTTTATGACTTATTCACTGGAACACTGCGTTGTATTGTGTTATGGTGGCATTTGCTTGGGTACGTATTAAAATTGAAGAATTGATTGAAATAAATGTTGCCTACCACACAACTTTTTTTTTTAATCTTCGTTGTTATTAGGGGAAATTCTTTTTTTACCCGCCGCCTTCGCAAAAGGAGGGTTGATGAGTAAGAGGAACACCTCTTACTTCCAGAAGTTCGCTCCTAACTTACTGATCTTCTATATTTCTATTTTCTATAAATATAGCTTCAAGTTTTTTATGCGAACAGACAGCTGTGCTGCTGGGGAGTTTGTTGCGCCACTTCTTCTTCCCAGCTAAAGCACTAGGAAGTGGTGAAGGGCGGGCGTTTTTGGGAGACTGTCTTATGTAATTTTTGACGTTCGAAAAGTGCTGATTCTCAGGCTAGTTTGAATAAATGACTTTTGATTTTCATTTTGATTCTATAACTACCTATACATATTATTTAAATATAATATAATAAATAATAATATACGTAATATATTAATATTATTTCGTAAATTAAAATCTTGTCTATGTGTGAATATTTACTTTGAAAAGTGTTATTGTTAGTGTTAATCATTACTTTGATTATTGTGAATATGCGCACTTTTTTTTTCTTTCTCAGTAAGTTTTAATGATAGTCTGGCATATTGAGCACTTTATGCGGCCTACTCAAATGTAATTTCTTTAGTATTGTTCGTCGAGTCATTGTGCTACTTAATCCATGAGTCGAGCTGCACGATTACTGACAAATGCTGTGCACTAACTGGACAGGTCCACTTAAATTTGTGTGGTTCTATCCTCAAAAGACCATTTCAGACGCGGATCTACCTGTTCCTCACATGATCTGACCAAGATTATGTCTGGACTTTAAAAGAGACTGACCTCTGAGTTTGTTTCGCCATTTCTTCTCAGGGGTGTCAGATAGGAAATGTCGACTATATCTAGCTTATTTTTTTTTATATGACTTGTCTGTCTGTGTAACCGCGTTGTTCTTCTAAATAACACAACCGATTTTGATGTGGTTTCCACATTGATGTATTAAATAGGAAGATAGTTCACTCTCTAACATCACGTAAATATTAAATGGACCCGATGTCGTGCGTCATGTGCTCGACAACCGAAATAGAGAGACATATTACGCGGGCTATAGCGGGAACGAGATAACTATAATTGTCACTGTTACGTACCCATAACAACTCGGAAACAAACTACTGCTACTACGAGAGTAATGTAGGTCGATTGTGTCCTTACCCCTAATGTATGCAGTCCACATCGAGGAGCGCGTACCATATCTTCCTATTTAATACATCATTGGGTTTCCACCATCATTTAGAGGATTTATTCTGAAAGATTTATGCGTATGACTCCTAAGTCACAAGATCTCCTAGTTTGGGAGTCAGGGTTTACTCTTTCTGTATGACGTTTATTCACTGTAATTCAGTTCAGTTTTTAAGCATTGTTTAATGTTTTTGTTTAAATAAAGATTTTTTTAGTATTTTATTGTTACTATGTATAAATGCAAATGCTTCTACATACTGGTGCGACTTGTCGCGTGACGCGACACCGGTAGAACAATTTCCTTGAAATTTTCATAGAATTTGTTCTTACCGGCGTCGCGTCTGTAGTAGCCTTAATACATTAACATTAAAATTGCATTTATTAAAGAAATGTCGATGTTGTCAAGTCAAACAACCGTGCGGTGTTAGGGGTCTACTCTCTAAGTCCGTCAACGAAGATACAGGTCCATCCATAAGCCGTTGATCCGTCAAAACAAGTGTCAAATACAATTTTCTGTACGTGCAAATACACATCGGGAGTAGGGACAACTATCAAATCTTGTTGTAATTCTGTAGGTATTAGTTCGGGCTCCGAACTAATCTTATTTCCGTAAATAATATGGAATAGGAAACGCTCGTAACTTCGGCCGAAACTACGGATTTCATGCATAAGGAGTTGACCCCCACGGGCGGGTAAAATTACAAATATATACATTTCTATCAACTGAAGTATATATTTTGCTAACTGTAACTACATAAATGAATGACGTACTAGGTTTAAACATTTTACAGGATTTCAAGTTGAATGACTCGTAAATTAAACAGGATATAGTGATAATAAAAAAAAAATGTATAGCTAAGCAGCTTTATCTAAACCAAATTCAGCTAAACATGATATCATTGTTCTAGTTAATGAACCGTTAATGGGCGAAAAATAAACCTGTAGTTTAAGCACATACACGTTTTTAGGGTTCCGTCGTCAAAAAGGAACCATGTCCCATGTCCGGCTGTCTGTCTATTTGTCCGCGGCTTAGCTCAGAAACTCTTAGTACTGGAAAGTTGTAATTTCGCATAGGTATAGATAGATACATAACACACAAAGTGGGGATGTTTTTTTTCTTGTCTATCCCATGGTCTGTCATGGTGATATTTGTGATCAGTCCTTGGATAGGCTGTTCATACATATTGAGAATGTGAAAACAATTTTTCGGCTCAGGGATCCGTTTGCGAAATATTAAGCTTAAAGTGCTAACTTTTGTTAAAGTCAAGTGTCCGCCCTCTGCCAGCTTGGATGTTTTGGTTATGTGGAATAACTCATGGTAGTAACGAAGTTAAAAGGAAAACTATCACAGGTAGGCAGGCTTTACGATTTAACGAGTAATAGTCGACCACTTAAATTTGCAGTTGGAATGTTTGGGAGAACATGTTTTTTAACTAGGTACATGTTAATTTTGTTCTTGGGATAAATTCATTCCAACTATGGAACCCTTTATTATGCGTGGCCCGTCACACACTTGGCCGGTTTTTATTCGTAGATATAAATATACCTAAAGTTGTATGGAACCTTACTAATGAATATTTAAATAAGTGACAAAAAAAAAGTCGAAAATGGTTGAAGAAAATGTTCAAGCGCCGTGTGATAAGTTTTTTTTCTAACATAAAACCTTTTTAGCTTGGTTTGCGAAATAATAAACAGTGCGAAAGCTTATTTTTTAATTTAAGTGCTTTTTCTGATTTTAAAATATAAATAACAAATAGGGCAATAAAATTAACCTATAATAATATTTATCTAAAATTAATAACCTATTTTTGTTTCATATTTATTGTGATAACAACTCAAATATATATTTTTTTTTAATTTCGTGATATTTTAATAACGTTTTTACAGTTTGACTTTTCCTTTTTTTTATTTGATATTTTAATTTTTGTAGATTCTGACATTTTATATTTTATTTTGGCAATTTCAATGATTGTTTTTTATTTTTTTAGATTTATTGAATGGGCTGTTAAATGTTTAAATTTATTTGGTTGCAATTTTATTTTGGGTTTTTGTCTGTTTGGATAGTTTTTATGGTGTATTTCTATTTATTTATGTTTGGCAATGGGTGTTATTTACCTGAATTAAATGAATTTATTATACAGGGTTATTTTTCCTTAAAATAAACCATTTTTTTAAATAAAACCAGCTGTTCCCTACATTTCGTGTTCGCATAATTCGTTAAAATGTAGGGAACAGCTGATTTTTTTTTCGTGATTTCAGGTTTGGTCCCATAGTAAAAGTTGTTCATAATTATGAGTACAATGACCCCTTAAGAGGTTATTGACGACTTAAAAATAACCTTGTATAAAGTTAGGTACATGTAAAATTACAAAAACCGCTAAGTAGTTCAGCTCACTCTGCCACATAAAGTGTGATATAGTTCAACACAATGCGTGCACGCACATAACGCACATCCCGTATTCTAATACGTGTACTATACAGAGATATCGTAACTCACGTGTCCTTGTCAAACGACACTGTGATAACGATACTAGTAGGCGCCGAATTTGTTTGCGTTCGTTTTGCCCATTGCACATCGTTACATATGAAATACGCCAAAGGTAATTTTAGATAGGAAGGGTAAATTTATGCTGCCTAGGGTAATGTTACGTCTGGTAAAACTAAAACTACATTTAAAGGCTCCCGCAGACAGACGCGACGCGACATTAGTAGCACAATTTCTATGAAAACTTCATGGAAAGTGTTGCGCTGCCTGTCGCGCCCTACCACGCCAGTCTGCACGAGCCTTTATTGTGGTCTACATTTTATATAGATAGATATAAGTAAGTATACAGTTTTTATCTAAACTGTTCTTGAAGAGCTACACTATGAAATAAACGCGATAACTGTCGCCAGCATATTAGCAGTATTTCAACAGGAAATAAATACACTACAGCTAGGGTAAACTTAGGTCGTATAAAATGTAAATGAGTATACCCTGTTTGCTTTGGGGAAATCCTCATGTATACCCTATCGTCTGGGGAGAACGGAGGGTTATATCACCATGGGGAGGCATCATGCTAAGGAGCGTTTTGGCCTCGTACAGGACTTTCTGTTCTATACTTTACTAGCTGCACCCCGCGGTTTCACCCGCGTAAATCTAGATCCCATCGGAATATTGGGATAAAAATTAGCCTAATTGTTAATCCAGGGTGTCAGCTACCTCCATACAAAACTTTATCAAAATTGGTCTAGCCGTGTGAGCGTGAAGAAGTAACAAACACATACACTCACAATCTTTGCAATTATATTATTAGTGTTATTTTTACATATTTTGTGTTTTATATTTTTTTATGATGGTGTTTTGTTTAGTTTGTGATATACCTGTGAGAAGAAAAAAAATACTTTTTTGTTTCATATCGGACTCTTTTATTTTATTATTACTCAACTCTTACTTGTCTTTTTCACATTTCACGGCACCTCCTTAGGAACCAACAGATAGATCCAAGAAGAAAAATTTGACGCGAAATATGAAATTAAACATTGTGGTGGTTGCAGCAGCTTATGCATGTGTGTCCGTGTGTCTTGTAGACATAGATCTAACATAAAAATATAGATGGATGTAAGTAAAATGCATGTCAGTATTAAAATAGTACGTTTTATATTGTTAATTCATAAAAATATTTTGTTCCGCATGTCCGAACCACAGGCTGTTTAATATGAAAAGGTAAGAAATCCATTTAGTAATAGAAAACTGATGTAAAAATGAGAAAACATGTTCCGATGGTCCGGACATCTGGCATAAATGCTTTAGAGTAACAATGGTATGAGGCAAATGTTTTATGACTACCCTCTTTAGAGAACAGGGAATTATGTAAGTGAAGTCGATAGTAGGGATTGCATTTATACGATGCTTTTTTTTTTTGGGTGGGAAATTATCAAATAACTTCTCCCGCTCTGGGCGGCGGAGTGGGAGGGCGTGTTAGACTATTACTGACTAAAACCCACCCGTATTCCTTCATTTGCCTGTGTGCCAAGGCCACGATATCCCTTTCGGGCAAACTCGCAACCCTGGCAGGCATTGGCCCTAGCAGGCACCGTCAGTTGGTGCTGACAACTCTTTGAGGCGCGCGTGGAATACAACGCTCCGTCGAAGCGGGCCTGGTCCTTATCGGAGACGGTGAGCTACCCACCGCTCACCGTCCGCAGGCCCGCGCCTACGGTGGCCGGAAATCGGCTTGCGACTCCCGACGCCCGGGGCGTCTCCTGCGGCGAATTTTATATTATACGATGCTGGGACACAAGCTTCATTAGAGTAACAGTTGATCAACGAAAACGGCCCAAAAGCCCTTACTTCATCATCTTTTTTGAAGTTCTTTAGGCGCGTTGAGCACTTTTTTGGTGAACAAAAATCATGGTACTCGCGTCATCGTCACCGAACGCTTCGATACAATTCACAAGTTACTTAGTTTTCACTTCTATCGGCAGTCCGTAAAGACTGCCCCGCATGTTTTTATTTTGTGATTCTTCAGTTGCCTGTGTACCAGGGCCACGATATCCCTATCGGACAAACTCGCAACCCTGGCAGGCATTGGTCCTACTGGACCCCGTCAGTTGGTGCTGACATCTCTTTGAGGCGCGCGTACTCCGAAGCGTCCGATGTATCGGCCGAATGTTCGGCCATTTTATAACTTCCATAGTTTCCTTTTTTGACTTTGAATCCTTACTCGACTTAAAGTCACATTTTTGACTTTGGCTTATCTCTTTGACTGTCG
This sequence comes from Tiliacea aurago, assembly GCA_948098905.1. Lineage (NCBI taxonomy): Eukaryota > Metazoa > Arthropoda > Insecta > Lepidoptera > Noctuidae > Tiliacea > Tiliacea aurago. The sequence goes on along the minus strand of OX402581.1, from coordinate 24,096,300 downwards.
CTTTTAGGGTTCCGTACCAAAATGGTAAAAAGGAACCCTTATGGTGAGACTAAGTCTGTCTGTCTGTCACACCTCGATATCTCAAGAATTACTAATGCTATCAACTTGAAATTTAGAATAGTTTTAGATGACGTTTGCCCAACTAATTTGCAAACAATAAATAAATTAAAAAGAAAAACCTTTTTTTTTAAAAGAGACTGAAAGGGTCTTAAAATTTTTAATAAATTTGCATAAATAAAAATCTGAAATTATTCTATGTGATTGAATTGTATGTATAGATTACCGGAAAAATAAAACGATGTCTCGAAATAGCACAATTTTCAGAAATCATCAACATCATATATACGTACCATAACATAACACACTCCAGCGCGTCTTTTAATTTATTTGTTTTAGTTTTTAACTAAAAATGCTGTGTTTCCATTTCTTTCGTTTATTTTTATTTGTATAAGTTTATATACCTTGAACAGGCGCAACAACTTAAAATAGCAATTATATAACCTGGGGAAGGGCGGAGCATCCTAACACAAGCAAACTACTTGCTTAAAAGGATTCTCCCCATTGTAAATATAGAATAAGTTATTTAAGTTGATGCAATAAACATTTTTTTTTTATTATTTACGTACCGGAACCCTCGGTGCGCGAGTCTGACTCGCTCTTGACCGGTTTTTTTTTCTTTCGCCGTAGTCAGCCATGGTTACCCGTAGTCAAGCAACGGGCGAACATTCGGCCAATACTTTGGATTTATGTTCGGAGTAGACCCCCTGCTCCTCATCGGGTTTACTTCATCATCTGCGTATCCCTTTCTCAACTATGTGTGGCTTCTAGTCTAAACGGATGCAACTTTTTTTTTTATTCATTTATTCAATAACAATACAAATTGTGTCTGAATGTGTTACATAAAAAAAGTTTAAATTACTAAAATAAAATTAGGTAATAAACAAAAAAAAAAACACAACTCAACTAATAATAAATACAAAAATATCATCATCATCATCATCATTTCAGCCGAAAGACGTCCACTGCTGGACATAGGCCTCCCCCAAGCACCGCCACTTCGACCGGTTCTGTGCTTCCCGCATCCAGCGGATACTTGCGGCCTTCACAAGGTCATCGGTCCACCTTGTAGGAGGCCTTCCAACGCTACGTCTTCCGGTACGCGGTCGCCACTCCAGAACCTTTCGGCCCCATCGGCCATCAGTTCTGCGAGAAATGTGCCCTGCCCACTGCCACTTAAGCTTGGCAATTCTTCGGGCTATGTCGGTTACCTTGGTTCGCCTGCGGATCTCTTCATTTCTGATTCGATCACGTAGGGAAACTCCAAGCATAGCCCTCTCCATTGCCCTTTGGGTGACTTTTAGCCTTCTGATAAGGCCCATTGTAAGCGACCACGTTTCAGTGCCATAGGTCATCACTGGCAACACGCACTGGTCAAAGACTTTCGTCTTGAGACACTGCGGTATGTGGGACGAGAAGATATTGCGAAGCTTCCCGAACGCTGCCCAGCCGCATACAAAAATATACTATCACCAAATTAAATAAAAATAATAAAAATCACAATAATAAACGAGCAGTCAATCATTGCAGTCTAATGTTACAAGTAGGCTTCACCTATAACGTCCCATACCTTTTGCATCAACTCAGATAAATACCTACACACACCCTTAATTATAAACCCAATAACTTAAAAAAAATACAACGAGGTGAATAAAATAACCCAGCAACTCAATATCAATAACAATAGGAAACACTTTGACATAATAATTCCATTACAATCCATTAAAACTGAATAGGTACCAGTATTTTACATGGAGCGATTGGCTATCTGACCTTTCCAAAAACACATACTTAAAGCTACTAAAGAAAGCCACTGTCAACGTCAAACTGTTACCATGGACCTGGTTTCTCGAGGTTTTGCGCCAACTATTTACTGTCAAGGAGTTTATGACGAGGAATCATGAATTTTTGGTCGGATCACACATCGCACCTCCGCTCAAATAGGGTCGTAAGTCAAAAAAATTAGTCATAAGTATGACACTATTTGAGATAAGATTTTCCAACGAATGGAACATTATAAGAGCTTTCAAATTTTTTGAGTTGTAACACTATTTGAGCGGAGGTGCGACATGCAGTGAGTTAGAGTACCTTCACATGTACTATCGCGAACACTGGCGCCTAACCACTTTTCGACCTTATTGCTAGGAGCATAAGGTTGAAAAGTGGTCAGACGACAGTGTCGATAGTACCTAGCTATACTGTGATTTTTTATTTGCTAGAGTAAAATGACATTTGGTGTCGATATAAAAATAACTTTATAAAATCTAGTTACCGATTGACTTACACCAAGGACCACTGAATCATTATCTGCAGGAGGAGCTTCACTGTTGTCGTGTTGTCTCTGTAATATTAGTTACTTACATACTCGTAACATGTTATTTATGGGGGATGCGCTAATGTAGTCCGCGAAATTCAAACTTTCTTACCTCCCTGGCAATTAAGAAATGTGATGCTATTTTTTTTCTCATCTAACCCATGGTATGGAATATCGTTGGATAGGCCGTTCATATTCATCATAATCATTTCATCCGAAAGACGTCCACTGCTGGATTAGGCCTCCCCAAAAAGGGGTGGATTTGCCATAATCGCCACGCTTGGCGATCGCAGTATGGTGTTAAAATGCATAGAAAACGCTGCTGCCCATTCCCTAGTAAGTCCCTTAGTCGACTTTTACGACACCCACGGGAAGAAATGGGATGGTGCTATTCTTTACGTCCGGCACCATACGGACAAAATAACATATCAAATATTGCGGATCATTAAAACTATTTTTCTATTCAGGGATCCGTTTGTATAATATTATATTAAGCTTTAAAGTGTTCTTCTAATTTGTTAGAGTCAAGTGTCCAGCTGCCAGCTATATGGTTGTTTTTGAATAAGTATGTGATAAAATTCATGGCAGTAGTATATATCGGGTGTTAAATTACTGCATGCCATAGCTTAAGGGTAGGTTCAGTATCGATAAAGGAACCCAGGAAAAAAAAAATTGCAAGATCAACCTAATTTAGTACCTACTAATTTAAAATAGCAATCGTTTAGAATTAAAATTATTTTATTTGACGGTCTAAGCCCGTTAAAGGCTTCTACATACCAGCGCGACTGGTCGCGCGACGCGACACGGCACAAAGGCCCCGCGTGTCGCGGGACGAGCGGTGCCTTTGTGTCGCGTCGCGTCGCGCAACAAGTCGCCCCGGTATGTAGAAGCCTTAAAGTACGAAGAGACTTATTTTTATTTCTTTTTTATGTTCAATTACATTATTTGTTGATATTTTATTTCTTTTTTCTTTTTTTTTTCCTTGGTTCCTTTATCGATACTGAACCTACCCCTAATCTATGGCACGCAGTTACTTTAACACCCTGTATAACGAAATTGAAAGGAATACTAACACAGCTAAGTAGCCTTTACAAGTTAAAGAGTGAATTCGGCAAATTTACATTTGCAGTTGGAATTTACAGGAGAACATTTAACTAAAATGTTAATTTTACAAAACAGTGCAATGATAAATTCATCCTAAATCCCGAACCCTTCATTGTGCATAAAAAACCCGGCCAAGTGCGTGTAAAACCGTGGTCGTACACGCAATTGAATCCAATCGATTACAGCAAAGCATAAACAGGAAAGAGGAAGAGAATCTCTGGTTATTATAAAAATAATTGTAAACAAGGCATACGTATCAGTTATCGGCTGTGGAGGTCACATAGACAGTCACACCATGTGAAATACTGGTATTCAGCTACCTATGGTTATACTGGAAGCCACCCCAAACGTCATCGTTGACTCTTTGGGAAAAGGCCAGAAATGAAATGAAATCGTTTATTCTGTAAATAGGATAGCAGAATCACTGTTACACGTCATATTAAAAATTAAAAAAATAAGCTAGATGTAATCGACATTTCCTATCTGACTACCCCTGAGAAGAAATGGCGAAACAACTCAGGGGTCAAAGTCTCTTTTAAAGTCCAGACATAATCTTGGTCAGATCCTGTGAGTACCATGTAGATCCGTGTCTGAAATCGTTTTTTGAGGAAATAACCACACAAATTTGAGTGGACCTGTCCAATCAGTGCAAATATTTGTCAGTAATCGTGCAGCCTCAACTCAAGACATAAGGAGCTCAACGACTCGACAAAAAATACCAAAGAAAGAACATTTGGGTAGGCCGCATAAAGTGCTCAAAATGCCAGACCAATTAACATTATCTTAGAAAATTAATAAAAAAATTACCCACATAAAGCTCACATTCACAATAAATTAAAGCAGTAAATATAATAATTTTCAAAGTAAATAAGTAAAATTCATGTAATATTGTATATAATATTCTGATGTACTACTCTAGGCATATGATGATGATGTAGGTACACAAAGTGTGAGGGCTTTTTTGTATTACGGCGACGATAACCGACTTTTAATGATTTTATACTGAACATCACGTCTAAACGAGTAGTGTTAATGATTTGAAAAAAATATATGTTAAATTAGAGCATTTTTTTCAATAATTAAATATGTAAATATTTTAGATTATGTTTATATTACATAGTGAAATTAATTTGTAAAGTTATGTCTATCGCGGATAAAAAACTAAGAATGGCGCAAAATCTACCAAGTGTATTTTTCTGAAGCCTTTACCAATTTAAAGATAATTTAAGTATTGATCTTTTCGTATACACGTTTTTTTTTAAATGCCTTTTGTTTTGTGTATAATAAATTAATAATGCGTCAAATTGGGGACAGCGCTCCTTGATGGGCGAGTCCTATTACTGGCTGAACGTACGACGCGTTGCGTGAGCTCAGTACAGAACACGCAAGCTAACCACTCAAGGTCACTGGCATATATCTGGGTCTTAAGTTAGTTATATCAAGCTTCATTCAGTCATAGTTATAAATTTATGATACCTATTCCCGATGGCACACATTCCCCGGTAACCGCGATAGGTCACGTTTATTTATTAACTTATTAATATAAAGCTTCAAATTAAATGGTCGTCTCTTACCTGCCACAGCTTATTTTAATTATTTTAGTTTTAAATAGTTTTTTTTTAAATTATTTTTATCATAGATGCTTTTGACGTTATGCATCGTTTTCACATGTATAATTTTAACATGAATGATGTAACCAACAGTGGCGAAAGTACTGTATAACACGATTCCTACCGGCTTCCCTTCGGAAATTCGGAACACAACCACTGTATCGTTATTTAATAATGGCACACAGTCAGTAGTGTTTAATAATGCCAAATAAAATATAATCACATTGTAGGTATTTAATACACCATACAATTAAAACATTAAAAAACTCCTATATTACATTTTTTGCCTTTATATCCCAACAATAAAACATTTTGCTCTAAAATAACCTAGTGCTATATAATAGCTCAATTTCTATTCAAAATCGACGTCATGTCTAGTTTTTTTTTATAGAAAATATTTTTTTTGCTCCGGCTTCACTCTCTCATAAAATCACCCTTCGCCACTGGTAACCAATACTTTTTAACTATATTTAAATTCAAAAGAGTGTTCGTGGAGTTTTTTGCCCGTTCCTCTCCGTAGGAACCTACTACTCTTTGGAATGGGCAACTAACTTCATATTTCTAACTGACCGATTTCTTGACAATTAAAAAGTGCCTGTAAATGGTTTAATTGAAATAAATGCTTTCCGTCTTATTCCAAAACACGATCTAAATTTAGTACTAGGATAATTACTAGGTTTGCCACCATGACTAAATAAAACGTTATTATAAAATGAAGTTTATCATTAGTTCATGAACTAGCTATGGTACTAAAGATAGTCCGCCGAGACCCCTAGTTTTTCTATGGGCTAACTTCGGTACTAGTTTATTTGAGGTTAGCGTTTATTGTTATTGTGTGGCTTTTTATTTACAAATCGACTTGATGGATTTGGAAGATTTGGATAATTATGCTGGAGACGTCTCGGCGATCTTACAGACATCGTCATACTTAGTACGACGTAATATTTCCTATAATAATATGAACATTCGCGTTAGGCAGTCGAAATAAGATGATACAAAGCATTGCTTACCTAATATTAATTAAAAATCCATGTTTTGGTCAGTGGGTCGTCTTAGGGTTTTACTAAGTTTATCTTCAACGGTTTAACCAGACACAACTCACGAACAAACCACATATTATCAACAGTACCTAATACTAAGATTTATTATTTATGGACGCAACATAAACATTCGTCTCAAATTACGAGTGCCGCGCCGTACCTATGTAATTCACTCCACTTCACGCTAGAGGTGTTAAAAAATATGATAACTTGATTCTAAAAAGCACGTCAAAAGTACAAGTTGTGCTTGTTCAATATATTGTAACCTAAACAAAGAACGATTTATGACATATTTTTGTATTGATTAATAATTATTTATGCATGCATGCACACGAAACGTTGCTTCAAATAGATGCAGAATGAACGAATGAAAGAATGCCATTTTTGTTTCTTATCTGTGGAACCATGAACCTTCTTTGGTACTAACTGATCCTCGAAAGGTCTTCGTTTTGTAATAAGAACACGTTTTGAGCCTGATATTAACTTGAATACCGTAACAATCCTAGACCTTGTGGTCTTGGTATAAAACAGTAGTTAAGCATTTTTTTGTAATAAGACAGTTTGAGTTTGAGATTGAAATTAACTAGCGAAACTTTGCAGACGTGATGGATTTGCATGATATAACAAAAAAGATTTTTTTGTTTTTTTTTTGTGGAGTCATCTACAGCTGTTAGTGTAGTATCAGTACTTGAAATATCAGTTAAAAAATCTTTTTTTTAGTGTAAACATCACAGCCGTTATTAGTAGCGATACCTAAATACGAGTTGAGTTGAGAAAATCTGTTTTCTTTTGTTAAAACAAATTTTCTCAACTCATAGGTACTTTAAGTAACAATACTATCCAGCTGTCATTGACCACAAAAAAATAAAAGAAAAACCAATAATTTTTATTTTTATTTTGTCGTGTTTAGATATCGATACCATCATGTCTGCAAAGTTTCGCTAGCTCATTTAATTTGACCCTGTAGATCAAAATACAATGACATTTATATTACAAAATTACATTTATTTTACAAAATACTTCGACAATTGCAGAATATCAAAATCAAATCAAAATCAAAAGTCATTTATTCAACTAGGCTGAGAATCAGCACTTTTCGAACGTCAAAAATTACATGACACAGTCCCCCAAAAACGCCCACCCTTCACCACTTCCTAGTGCTTTAGCTGGGAAGAAGAAGTGGCGCAACAAACTCCCCAGCAGCACAGCTGTCTGTTCATATATAAAACTTGAATCTATACAATAAAATTGTAAAATGCAACACAAAACATTAAATTAAATTATTTGCCTTATGTTAGCTAGCACACACCACTATATAAAATAAAATATATATACATTATGTAACAAAAACCCTGTTGTTCCTTTTAGGGACGGTAGTACTTGTACGAGTAGGTACAAGCACAACATTGTTGGAATTATAATTAAAAAAAAATAAGTATTGGCTAGTCGAGAAGCCAAAATCAAAGAATGAAAGAGGTTAGAAATCAGTTAAACATTACAAATATTATTAATTAAAAATTTATTTTAATTAATTTTGTTGAATAGTTTTTATAAATGACTTGCTTTATTACGTATGTATACCGATTCTTAAAACGTAGCTAGAAGGAACAACAGGGATTTTGTTACATATTGTATAATAATCGTCGAAAACTATACTCAAGTAGAAATAACGTAAACAAAACGTATCTAAATAAAAGCTTCCAGGCATAATGGGCGTGCCCGCTTAAATAAAGCTATATCTACAACTCGAAGTCACAAATGATAAACTAGCAACATCGAAGTAAAATAAAAAAACAGTTAATTATTAATAACAATAACAAAACCATGGTCAGCAAGACGACCAATCACCACAAGCAGCACCCGTTCACGAGCATAACGCAAAGATCAGCCATCACCATATTTAAGGGAAGGAGGCAACCCGACCCCCGACGCTACCGCAAGCAGTGACATCTAAGGGAGCATGACAAACTTGCTGCCGGTTGCTCAGGCAAGAATAAACTGATCAAATTGTTGAGGTCGCTAGCTAACGACTTATTGCTATTGCAATAAGTGGTTTGCTAGCGACAACTCATAAAAGAACATATCGTTAATTTGTTTAGTAATTAGTATTGCTACGCTGCGCGCCGCCGCGCGCCATGCCAGGGCAGCGGCGCCGCTGGCTACAAGTTTTCAGGAGACATGATTTTTATTCATGTTTTCAATAAAAAGGTTTTTCAGTAAAGGCTTCTACATACTGGCGCGACTTGTCGCACGACGCGACACCGCTGCACCGGTAGAACAATTTCTATGAAAAATTCAAGGAAATTGTTCTACCGGTGTTCCGTCGCGCGAAAAGTCACGCCAGTATGTAGAAGCCTTAATGTAGTCCTGACTACATTAAGGCTTCAAGATTTTTATTACTTAAGTACTTACGGTACAAACTATAAGTATTTATAAATCTCATTTTAATTATTTTTCATGGACAACACGCATTCTTTAGGTGTTTTTTTTTCAATTTGGTTTAAGCAATTCACCTTCTTTCCATCTTTTTTCTAATGCTACGGCTACATTGTCGCGATAACGCGATCTACATTTCGCACGCTCTCGCACACCGCTGTACAAAAGAAGCGAAGTCCCATAAGGGTACTTCGGTAATTAACGAACCTATTTACCGATTTTACTCAATTAAGTAGGTACCTATAAGGTATGTTTATGGTATGAAGGACTGATCAAGGACTGAAAATCTGTGACAATATTTATGTAATTATTTCTAAGGCAATGTTGTTGTTTATGTAAACAGCGGGGTAATTGCGTAACACACTTACAGTAGCAATGGCTTTCATTTTGACAGATGGCTTTCATTTTGACAGTTAAACAACATTTGATGCGTCATTTACGTTGTTGAGCAGACAAATTTTTCGAACATATCGAGCCTGATGAAGAAGAACATCGTAAGCGACATAAATTAAAATTTACAGGAGAGGTACCTATTTTATTGATTATTTTATTTTATTTTATTATTTTTTTAATTAGTGAAATGTCAATATGTCGCTTACGATGTTCTTCCTTATCAGGCTAGATATTATGAAGCAATGGATTAGCAATATCCTTCAAAATCAATCAGACGGTTATTGAAATTGTGTTAAGTATGTAATTAGTGTGCAGGTACACTGTATTATGCTCGTTGAAAATATTATTGATAACCTACTTATGTGCCTAGCTTAGTTAGAATTAGCATAATCAAATAAATTCTATTTCTAATGCCTTTGTTTGTAGTTTGTCAATATCGCGAATGAATTCAGCACGCATAATAATTACATGTTCTTTGAACAAGTACCTATTTAGTACCCAAAAATAATATAAAACACTACACGTCCACTTCTATGTACGTAATGTCAATAGCCTGCAAACATAATACATCGGCTGGATGTACTCAGACTAGACAATCTACGCGTCGCTTGTTCCGATGTAGGTACTAGTCGACGCAGTTTGTGTGTGTGAGCGGTAGGTAGGTATGTGATCAAGAAAAATGTACGAATGCGGCAGTGAGGCGCTGAGGCGGTGAGGCGTCACGTTTGCAGAATCGACTGCATCACGAGGGCCCCGAGGGGCGCCGCTCTAGCCGTCTTTTTACATTTTGCGTGCGTCTTTTTTTGGCAGCGCGCGGTTAACCTTGGATTTTTTCATAGCGAAGCGCTGCACGTACTCGCAAGTTTCGTATAGTCGAGGAGCGTCCCCCACCCGACGCGTTTGAATTTTCTGCATTCGGCCGGCGCGCGGCGTGAAGAGTTTTCGGCGGTCGCATTCGCAAGCGAGGCTCCCCACGGCTAGGAGCGAAGCGCACCGACACACACGGGCTGCGGACGGAGCGGCGCGAGCGCAAACGCGCCATGCAATATGCGGAAGTGATCGCAACCACGACCGAACGGTGCTAAACTAAACGAGTGTAACTCAAGTGTAGTGAACGAACATTCAGTGATACAAACTATGGTATTTGTGCATAGCTCGATAGAGATCTAATGGTTTTCTAATAACGATACAAGGACTGTGGAATTTGCGACATGGAATCGAGGAAAGTATTGTCTTTATTAGTTTTTGTATAAACTAGGATGAGCACCACTCGATGACCCGGCTAGATCAGTCGGGAATTTTGGGTGTGACCCGACCAGGAAGTCGCAATGGGGTTACAGAAAATATGCGAATTGCGGAGCTTGATTTGGGGCTTTAGTTTATTGGGAGTCAATCTGGCGGATTTCAAAATAGGTATCAAGACACAGTCATTGATAAATACGCGTTGACACTCCGCGGCATTTGATAAATGTTAAGCGCACGAGGGTGTACAGCAGTTTGCACCTTATGTTGTTGATGCATGGGAACGTTTTTGCGCAGTGTCGAGTCATCTCTGAATTTTGCATACACGTGCTGCTGACTCGGGGCTATTGAACTTGATAATGAGAACCGTATCTTCAACTTTTTGTTCGATTTTATTGCATCACCAAGTTATGTGCGCGATCTCCACGAACCGGTTCCCTAACATTTATCCCTAACTGGATGTGAGTTATCTAAGATGATTCACGTGGTGCGCTGGGCCGCACCATCCCAGCTACCCAACCCGTAGTTCGCAACTCAAACGTGATTTTTAACGAGCCAGTCAAAAATCCAGTTCTACCACATAAGCTTTGGATTAATAAATAATTAATGGGTGCGTATAAATCGCGTCCAAAACTCGGCCCGGAACCGCTGTGAGGCGAAAACTGGTCGCGCAACGCATTAACATTTGCATAGAAACTGTCAATGTGGCCTCGTGCGGCCGCCGTCCATGTACGAGCTATTAGCACCTAGACACCGGCCGCGGTCACCGGCAACCGATCGCCTTGTGTTTCGTTTGCGCTTCTGCACATGTCTATCTTCACACACACTTCACGTAGTCTATGCCTCACGTCCTAGATCTCACCGCCTCAATAATAAACCTTATGCCCTTCGAAATACAGCTGCGTTTCTTTATTCTCTGCGCGAGCAGAGGCGTATGATTTGAATTTTCGGTTAAAAGGCCTCCCAATTCTCGTCGTTTAATTTCATTGCATTGATAAATATGAAACGAGAATTTCGGTTATCTAATTGTATGAGGCTTTCATCTTCGTTAATATCTTATGACGTTCGCTGAGTCAATTCCAGTGTAAACATAAAACTTATTATTTCGTTTACCATCGATTATTCGAGTGATATCGTTTATTATTTTTCTTGAAGGTTGACCTTACATAATTTGTGACAAAACCTTATCTTTATTATCATAGCTACATTGATTTTAATAAATTCTTCTAATTGGATGAATAAATGATAAATGATTTTATTTCTGTAAGTAGGTTTGTACAAACACTTTTACACGTCAATCATATTTTAAAAACTAGATGAGGTCGGCGTTTCCTATCTGACTACTCTGAGAAGAAAGGCCGAAACAAACTCAGAGGTCACAGTCTCTTTTAAAGTCCAGACATAATCTTGGTCAGATCATGTGAAGACCATGTAGATTGGTGTCTGAAATGGTCTTTTGAGGAAAGAACCATACAGGTTGAGTAGCAGAAATGATAATGTATTTGAAGCCAAACTAAACGTAGGTACCTACTCAATAGTATACGGATTGTCTCTAAACCTACAGAAAGATTATTACAGATGCGAAAACATTAGACTGTTCCTTGAATAATGCCGTAACAGCTGAATCGAATTGGATGAGATTTGACATGGCTTTTATCTTATAAACCTGAAGTTCCTTAAATCAACACGAATGATTGCTAGCAAACATAATTCACAGATTGTAGGCGTTTCAATCAATTTTGTTGCACAGTGATTAACACATCTATTTTTGGATATAATTTTAAAAGTTTTTTATTTTCCCTCTCCATCTTGTTCGTAGTTTCGTCTAGTGTCATTCATCTAGTGACTGCCTAAACTCGTATTTCCTGTTTCATTCTCACATATTTTTTTGAACCTCAAATCATGTTTATCATAATTTTTTTTATCATATTGTTTTATAATGGCTGTAGCCACAAAGTCCACATTTAGACTTTTCTGAATTAAGTAGTGTCCGTGTGGTGCCGGACGTAACGAATAGCACCGCCCTATTTCTTACCGTGGGTGTCGTAACAGGCGACTAAGGGACTTTCTAGAGAATGGGCAGCAGCGTTCTGTATGCATTTTAACACCATACTGCGATCGCCAACCCGCCTGCCAAGCGTGGCGATTATGGCAAACCCCCCCTTTGGGGGAGGCCTATGTCCAGCAGTGGACGTGTTACGGCTGAAATGATGATGATGAATTAAGTAACTATAGGTACTTACTATGCGTTACTCCTTTTTATTTTTACTTTTATTATAAAAGCTAGCTTTGATTCGTCAATTTTTAAATTAGTTAACTAGGTACCTATATTTTTTAATATATATAATTATCATAGTGGGGAAATGTGGATGTACCTACACACCATCCAGGTGTGATGGTACACCTCTGCCTAGCCCTTAGGAGATTACAGGCGTGATGTTGTGTGTTATTCCATAGTTGCGGAACACATGAAATTGCTGATAGGTAGGTAGGTACCTATAGTTGAATTAGTTAGCTATTCGTAGGTAGGTAAGTAGATATGTTTTGAATTCCAAAACAATATTACCTACTTATACGTGGACTTTCTTGCCCATTCTTCTCCATACGAAACTACCTTTTGGAAAGGGCGACTAGAATCAATTCTATTTTTTGTAAATATTGACGTTCAAAAGTGCCTTTTAAGGGCCTATTTGAAATAAACAATTTGACTTTGACTTTGGTACATTTAAAATACCTACCTACTATGCCCGCAGTAAAGGCTCGTACAGACTGGTGCGATATCGCGGGCGCGACGTGACACTAGTAACACGATTTCTTTGTCGATGGATGTCGCGCCCGCGATATCGCACCAGTCTGTACGAGCCTTTATTGGCAAGCGAAGAAGATATACGGTAAAAACTCAGTTACTTAGTATCTAGATCACATGTTATGATAATAATATAAATAATAAATAATATTTTATTGACATTTAAAAGTATGTTACATTTCTATGGAAGCCCTGACTCCTGAGCTAGGTTGTAACCTGTGTAACAGGAATCAGTGTCTTCTAACAGTAGTTTTACACAGACAATGCAATAAAATTTAATAAATATGCTAGAGTTATGCAAATATTGGACAAAGAAGACCGCGTTGTTATGTGGCGAAAATAAAAGCTATTTCATCATCACCATTTCAGCCGAAAGACGTCCACTGCTGGACATAGGCCTCCCCTAAAGGGGCGGTTTGCCATAATCGCCACGCTTGGCAGGCGGGTTGGCGATCGCAGTATGGTGTTAAAATTTTAAAATGCTTATAGTAGTAGTATTGTAGTTGCCCTTTACGACACCTACGGGAAGAAATAGGATGGTGCTATTCTTTACGTCCGACACCATACGGAAAATCTATCTAAAAGTTGCTAAAACTTTTGTTCTGCTAACTTAATTTTGTTTTTCCTGACTGGAGTTCAATGACCTGTAGTTACTAGCTATAAAATTAGACCTGGATTTGCCTGCCTAAGTATGCGATTACTTCTGCCGCATGCTTCTCTATTGTATGTAGACCAAAACAATAATTTAAAATGAAATCAATACATTCTGAAAGTTTCTTTACAAATTTTTATAGGTCTGTGCTGTCGTGAATTATTGCATTAATTCTAACTATTTAATAAGTGGATTGAAATATTTGAATATACGAACATTTTGGAGAACACTAGCAACGTGAATAAGTAGATAATTTAAATAATTAGGCTCCTACGTTAGGTATATAAATAATACATTTATAACTAGCTGTTGCCCGCGACTTCGTCAGTGATCCAGGATGAAAAGTGACCGATGTCCTTCTCCAGGTCATGGTCTACCCATGTGCCAAATTTCATCCAAATCCGTTCAACCGTTTTAGTGTGAAAACGTTACAAACAAAACAACTCACTTTCGCATATAAACTTAACTAGCTTTTGCTCGTGGCTTCGCTCGCGTTAATTTAGAATTAGACAATCATTTCGGGTTGTACTCTGCTTGTCCCTTAGTATAATTCAATAATGATTCGAAAGACACGTGGCGCCATCTGTTATCATAAGAACGTTATTGTTGTTTTCCTCGAGAACAGTACTTTTTTTCGGGATGAAAGGTACCCTATGTCCGTTTCTGTACACCTGACAACGTATATGCAAAATTTCAGGATGATCGGTTCAGTGGTTTAGGCGTGAAAAGGTAACAAACAAACAAACAAACTGACTTTCGCATTTATAATATTAGTTAGGATACCTACTAGCTGGTGGGGTTTCAGCCGCATAAGTCTCGATCCAGTGGGAATATCGGGATAAAAAGTAGCCGATATGTTAGCTACAGGGTGTCAGCTACCTCCATACAAAATTTTATCAAAATTGGTCCAGCCGTTTGAGCGTGAAGAAGTAACAATCACAGTCATAAACTTTCGCCTTTTTAATATTAGTGTTATTAGGATAATAAAATAATATAAATCAGCCTGTGTCGTCCCACTGCAAAGCAAAGCCTCCTTTTCCTTTTTCAAAGTCAAAGTCAAAGTCAAATTATTTATTTCAAATAGCCACATACTCGTAAAAGGCACTTTTGAACGTCAAGAATTACAAAAAAAAAATTTAATTGATTCTAGTTGCCCCTTCCAAAAGGTAAAGTTTCCAACATGGAATCTAAATATACATAAACAACATCCCCCTTATTACAAAACAAGGTTTATCTTCAGACCCAGGTTTAAAATATGGAGCCATTATTGAATTTCGAACTTTATTCCGACTATGGTAAAGTTCCTAAAGACAAAACTGACAACTTAGTACCGAACTAAGTTTTCAGTTTTGTAAAAAGAACGGTATTTCAATCACTGTTACGTTCTTATTACAAAAACTGGCTCCATGGTTTAAGCCATGTCAAAATATAAATCTTGTTTTGTAATAAGACGGCATTAGTTTAAAGTGAACCATACAGGATTGAAGTTAGCAACATTGTAAATATGCTTATTAGGTACCTATGTGTTCGTGAAGGTCGCCTAAATTTTACATTTGTCGTGTCACGAACAGAATCAGCCAATGGGACGCGTTTGTTCATACGAACGCATTATTCCGATTTCAATTCAAGAGTTCGATCGTCTATGTAGATTTTAGAGATTCATTCGAGTTCTGTTAGGATTTTATCGTCTTACGAGAATATGGTAGCCTGCAGGTAATCGATTAATTAGGAGTGAGTAAAAAATATGTTTATTTAATGATTGATCTCCAACAAAAGATGTACACAATACATGACACTTAATAAAGGACAAGATCAGGTAGGTATTAAGACGGAGATGTATGCCAGTGACCTTGAGTCGTTAGCTTGCGTGTTCTGTACTGAGCTCACGCAACGCGTCGTACGTTCAGCCAGTAATAGGACTCGCCCATCAAGGAGCGCTGTCCCCAATTTGACGCATTATTAATTTATTATACACAAACCAAAAGGTATGTTAATAAAACGCTTATACTTAAAGATCAATAATTAAATTATCTTTAAATTGGTGAAGGTTTCAGAAAAATACGCTTGGTAAATTTTGCGCCATTCTCAGTTTTTTATCCGCGTTAGACATAAATTTACAAATTAATTTCACTATGTAATATAAACATAATCTAAAATATTCACATATTAAGTTATTGAGAAAATGCTGCAATTGAAAATATATTTTTTTCAAATCATTATCACTACTCGTTTAGACGTGATCTTCAGTATAAAATCATTAAAAGTGGGTTATCGTCGCCTTAAGTAGGTGTAATCCTTAACATAGAGGAGACCACAACATGCGCATTAAAGTTAATAACTAAGCTAACAAAGTTAAAATATTAATAACTAGCTGCGCCTTGCGGTCTCACCCGCGTAAGTCTCGATCCCGTAGGAATATAGGGATAAAAAGTAGCCTATATGTTAATCCAGGGTGTCAGCTACCTCGATACAAAATTTTATCAAAATTGGTCCAGCCGGTTTTACGTGAAAGAGTAACAAACATCCATCCATCCATACTTACAAACTTTCGCGTTTATAATATTAGTAGGAAGGAAGTAGGATAGTAACATAGGTACCATTTTAAAACAGTGCAATCATTTTTTAAAGGACTTAAAAATAATTATGGGCTCAAAGGCTTGTCATTTTGACATTTTTATCGAGATGGAGGCTGTGTGGTTCTGTACGGCAGTATACCGATAGTTCTGTCAAATTTTCTAATTCACTCTAGATTCCAAATTATCGTTTAATTTGTATTGGCAACATACTGTGAGCAAGAAGACCTTTGCTCTTTTAAAAATAGATTTTATTGTAAGAATACACTGTGTAGATACCTAAAACTTCGAGGAACATCCATTAAATTCTTAGATTTTGTCGCCATTGTCAACAACATTATAAAAGCTAATGTAAAATAGTTTTGATACTTGCAATTTATTTATTCTCTTCCACTATATACAAACAAAAAAAAATATAAGAGAATTGTAACCGTAGGATTAAAAACTGATAATATTTTGAGGTGGAAAGGCAAATCTCAACAATTGATCAACATGGTCGGTACATTAGACGCAAAAAAGTAGGTACACTGTTACGACTAAAAAATACAATATGGTATGGCACTAGGGTAATTCTGATTAGTCTTGTTAGAAGATAAATAATTGAAATTAATTTACGATGGTTAATTAAAATTGAATTGAATCATTATATTATAATGATTATTATCTAACATCTATAGAAAAATTATGTATTTTGTTCAGTTAATCAGTTTATCACTTCATTAATATTTAACGTATTATTTGGCGGATTTCAAGATCAGGTTTCTAATGCGTGATGAATGATTTTAAATCATATGGACATAAAACTAAGGGCCTGTTTAATTTCCTCTGAATACCTAAGTTCCGCTTAAACTTTATGACTGATAAGTTCATACAAATTCAGTTAAATTATTGAATATATCTGCTGTAGTACCCGCTAATGGTGTTAACGGTCCTAAAAGATTTGTTACAGAGATCTAAAAGATAAAAACAAAACATCACGTTTTCGAACAAGCAACATTTATGAAAAAAAATATTTCGAAATTAAATTATTGGCTAGCTCCACGAACTGCTTAGAAACAATTTCTGTACACACGTGGTATCTTTGCAACGAAAGATAACCTCAAGCCCAACGCACAATGATAAGAGTGTGATTAGTTAGAACGCGTTACATTTTACAGTGCGTTGAAATTCAATATCAGTAGTCACATGGAAGTATTTTTGAGGAATAATAAAAATATCACAGTCAATTTTATAACTTCTTTCATTTAGACCATTAGAGCTTTTGAAAAACCATGAATGGTCATGGTTGCCCATATAATGCCTATGGTAATATGGCAGTTCACAGTTTTCATGAGTTTTCCTCATGATGTTTTGGGTTATTCCAACTAGCTCTTATCCATGTAATGTTTTATTTGTACGAGTAAATAAATAGTCGGAAAGTCCCGAAACATTTATATGTGAGTAAACCATATTTATCAGGATAGCTAAATTGAGTTTTATAATAGTATCTATTTTACAGCATCGGTGGCGATATCTTTTCTTCTATTTAAACTGTTTTGCTATTCCTTCTTCATCGAGATTATTGTGTCTTAATATTTCACTATAACTTGTTTCATTCTTAAAAAACTGTTTTTGTTATTTATCAAACATGTCCGCTTGACCATAACTTACATCTAGACTTGAATCAGCTGGGTCAGTTTAGATACTATTTTCGTATTCTTGAGTCATTCATATTCTCATCATTTTATCCATGTTATTTAACACTTTGATTATGCATTTAGAACGTTACCATTACGTCAAACTGTGAAGGTTTTACTGTTAAAGCAGCGCCCTTTGGACGGTTGATTATTTATGTGCAGTTAAATTCAGAAAATCTCCTACACTATAATATATTGTTATAACTATAATAACATTTGGTTAGTAATATCCAATTTTAGCTTATTTACATCGTTTATCTTAAAGGCTCGTACAGACCGGTGCGATATCGCGGGCGCAACGCGACACTAGTAGCACAATTTCTATATCGCTGCCTGTCGCGCCCTCGATATCGCGTGAGTCTGTAAGAGCCTTTAAACCTGTAGCCGTTAACTTACGATCAAACTTGATCGATCAAAAAAAATATCTGTCAGTAGTTTGCACCTATTTGAATAAGTTTTTGTTCGATCCAAATATATTTAGTAACTATGTCGGTTATTCTAGTGTTTTTTTCGCAAAAAGTTTAGTATCTTGTTAAATCAATTAATAAGATGGTTTTCGAAAACGTTGAATAAGTTTGTGATTACACAGATCTTACATTTTTTTTGTCAACTCAACTTGGGGTTTACTGGACTTCAAACACGTTTTAGCTTAATTTTTCAATGTCTAGAACTAAATTCGCTCTGAAAACAAGTGTCACTTCCACGCTATCTATGCTATAAAATTTTAGTGTATTTTTTTAGGTCTACGAGGTACTTAAGTCAGAATCGTAAGAATAAATACATGACGTACAAAGGCTTAGGTATACACCAACCTATTATAAATTACATTTCCTATTTGTATTGGTAATTTCTACGACTTTGGAAGTCAAAGGTGTTCCGTTGCTAACTAAAAGTTTATTATAACTAACACTACTCAAAACTTCATCTAGCAAACCAATTTCAATCCCATAAAATCTGATAAATCACATGTATCTTCACTATTAAAAAAAACAAAATTTACCTAAGAACATGAATCACATATTTGATGTGATAGAATATTTAAGCGCCTATTAGCCACCCACTGATTTTCTAATAATGTACCAAATATTATTTTCATTTCCGAACGGCCTTGTCTAGGTTAGGTCCCGGGGTTGGGGGAGGGGGGGGGAGAAATGGGAGGACCAAGGACACCCTTCGAGGTCCTTTGGGGCGCGACGCTTACGTAACGTAGCAACCAAGGCCGTTGCGTTAGTGCGCGTGCAGTATGTACTATGCCTGCTTGATATCTATTAAGTGTGTGTGTGTGATTATTCCCAATATTTTGGTGACGGGAGTTCGTATGACGTTATTTGTCAGATATTGATTCAAGATTTTCAACATATTCACTTTCTGGTGCAGAAACTGGTTTGGGTCTAGCAAGTATGCAGTTAGATTGGGTAAATTTACATTTTTTACGACATGCAGGGGGATCGATTTTTACTTGCACGCAACACTTTGAAACCATTTATGTTTTTGTTTGTCGTTGCTTTTATGGCATACGTTAAAAGAAAAAAAAACTGCCAACGAAACAAGATTTTTTTTATTCTCTAATAAAATTATTTATTAAAAATAAAGATCTGAATTGAAATTATGTTTAAATAAACGGTTAGTAAAAACAAAATGATTTAATTGAAGTATCAAAATTACAGTGGCGTATTATGTAAGATTAAATTTTAATTTTTACAAATTGGCGACTCATTTAGTGCGATGAGCCGTTGATGCACTAGTAACAAGATTATTACAGCAGTTGATTTTATCAATGTCCATTCAAGGAATTTAAAGATACGACAAGATTAAAATAATGATCAATGGAATGAATTTTCAGTTAGGTATTATTATAAAATTATTGCACTACTGGTGTCGTCCTTTGTGTTACATAGTCCTATAGCAGCTATGCGTATAAGGGTCAAAGTATGGTTTTGTATTTATATTAATTTGCCGTTTAAAACACATTTTCTTAATCGTTGGCATTTTACTTAGTCGTTTATCGCTTTACTTTTGCTGTCTTTAATAATAAAAAATAAAATAAAATTTATAATTTATTCCTTGGTTTTCCATCACAACATAACACTCGAATCTGTACGAATTTAGGCGATTTTAGCATGAAATCATGCATTTCTGCCGTATTGTTATGACAATGGGTTATGGGTTTGGATTTTGCAGTTATAAATCCTACAGGAACGATAAACAGTGTTTATAATGTCAAGGCTAAGTCGGCATTAGATGTCATAATAACGCAAATCATGATTCAAACTGGGAACAATGGCTGAAAATATACAGTAAAGTGATGATCATGTTGTTGTAATCAATATCACACCAACAACTGTACGTCGCTTGCTCACGCGTCACCAGTCCTCAGTCTCTGTATATTTTGGTTGCTGAGACCAAAACTACAAACGTAGTATACTTACAGGGAAGTTTTATAAAAATAACAACAGCCTGTGTATCTCACCCACATAGCGCCAGTTTTGTTTTGGTCCCTTGTAATAGGGAGCGAGCCATTACCATTAACAGGGCACACATCCAGACTTCAGACTTAATAACTGAAAACCCAATACTCGTAACACCGCCTGACCCGGGAATCAAACCCAGGACCTCATGCTCAACAGTAGGACTTTGACCTGACTTTTTAATAACATGTGGTAGCATAGATCGGTAGTATCTTTAAGATGATTATGTAAGGAAGGAAGTTAACACCTAGACGAGTGGTATTAAGTTGGAAACACATGCTGTACCGCAATTGTAAGTTTGCATGTGAGTAAACGTAACTAGCGCGTTTGCGTTAAGATTTTTATTCTCACTCTTATACTCTTAGCATTATGATCTATCGGTCAAATTTTAACTCAAACGAAATAGTTACGTTTGCTCTCTTGCAAACTTACACTTGGGGTACTGATAAGGGCACGAGAAAACTAACTTTTTCGTATGCCCGTTTCCACTATCTATCACTACGCGACATCAAAACGTATGTAATATAAGCGCACTGTCTGTGTGGTGCCGGCAATAGCACCACCCTATTACTTCCCCTGGGTGTCGTAAAAGGCGACTAAAGGACTTACTACATAATGGGCAGCAGTTCTCTATGCATTTTAACACCATATCTCCAAGCGTGTCTGCCAAGCGAGGCGATTATGGCAAACCCCCCTTTGGAGGAGGCCTATGTCCAGCAGTGGACGTCTTTTGGCTGAAATGATGAATGATGACTTATATTCATAGCCTAGATCTTTAAAAAATTGCAAGGTCAACGTAATTTAGTACCTACTAACTTAAAATAGCAATTGTTTAGAATTCAAATTATTTTATTTGACGGTCCTAAGCCCGATAAAGTACGAAGAGACTTATTTTTTATTTTTTATGTATATTTTTTTTTCTGTGTTCCTTTATCGATACTGAAGCTACCCCTAAGCTATGACACGCAGTTACTTTAACACCCTGTGTACATACAGCGTGTTACGGAAAGGGTATATACATATCAAAGGTACGGATTCATTTGGTGATAACAAACTACATGGCTACAAATTTTAATAATACCTACATAATTATAGACTTAAGAAACATTTAACTAATAAAAATCAAATGTTTCCAATTGAATTCTACACATCACTAGACCAAGTTAGCTGATCGGTAAACGTTTTAATCCATTCGTTTGATCCCGCCGCCAATCGTGCCGTACGCGCCACCGCGTCTTGTTGCGATGCCGTGTCGCAGAGCTGTGGCAGTTGTACTAGGCGCACAGACACAGATAATGGATAATGACCCACGTAATGCGGTGACACGTTTGTTATGATTTAAATTTAATAAACTATAGAAATAAAAAAAAAAATCAAACATATATAAAGTCATACTTTTTGAGCTGAAATTTTGTACAGAGATTCTGAACCAGATGCACTCTTCACCCTGTTTGTATGGATATACCCTTTCTGTAACACGCTGTATAGATGACTACTGCTTATTCTGGAAGGCAAAGCTTGATAATGTCGTCGTGTAAAGGTCGTACATACATAATTATGTATAGACAGGGGAATTAAATATGATTGAATGGTTTTATGATGCTCTCCGACACGGCTGTTGTTTGTACTCGGGTTTTGATTGTGTAATAGCTTTGGTGCACTATTGTAATAATTAAGCTCTTTAACCTGTTACTTATAGCATCGATTTGTTGTTATGATATGTAGGTAAAATATACCTATTGTGACGCTTTCGAAAAGCTAAGGTCGCATTGGGTAAGTACCAGTCATTTGGATGCAATAAAAACAACGAAAGAACAATACTTTTCGTGCAAACAACGCTTGTCCTATATTTTTACCAGTCATAGGTACGTATATTAATGTTTAGATAGGCTTCCTACATAATTTGGTCCCTAGTCTGTATGTGGAGATAATGATACATCATTATCTCCACATACATACTAGATCAGGGACAAGGGCCGAGAATACTTTTGATTTTGCTTCGGAAGGCCGCAAAAAAGGAAATGGTTATATTCCAGTTTAAACTTATAAGTCTCAGATTATAGAAAAGAAGCAGATAGACCGCGCGGAACACCGAGGGTGCGGCCAACAAAGCAAATACAAATTCAAAAGCGAATACACTCTCGATTCAGTACACCACGAAGCGTCGCATCGTTAGTACGTCACGGGCTCTAACAGATAATTTCAGAATGATGCCATCATGTATTTTTAAACATTGTAAAAACTGTTCCCAAAAACAAAAGAAATAAGATGGAGTATCTTTCATAGGTAAAATATTGATTATTTGTTTATTTCGATTTATTTTACGTGTTTATAGTTAATGACACCTTGAAACACAAAACCTTAACAAAAATCATTCGGTGTTGCTAGTTTATATTGAAACATTTACCCCTAAGTTAGGAAATAAGTATAGGATACAGGAGTATCGATTTACAAAAATATTTATGTCGATAATAGTGTTTTATTTATCGCCTTTTCTGGTTAGTATGTTTATAAGTAAATAAGTATGTATGTGTCTTCGTAACTGTAACTAGTTAATGGATTTTATAATACTTATTACATCAGTCGATTTGCTTTATCATGGGTTATATGACGTCACCATAAAGTTAATATAGCTACCAAAAACAATAAAATGTTGGTGTCTCAAAATAAAAATATATCGCAAATGTATCGTTTATATGGGTATTGTTATATTGACGTATACTGTTAATAAAAACAACTGATTTAAGAAAAAAAAAACTTTTTTTTTTTCATGTAATGAAATATTATGGCTAATTTTTTCATTCTCCTGGCAACCGTACACACACATAGAGGCACCTGTTCTTATAGTGCTGTCACGTGGCTGTAACGCACACATGTCTACAAACGGGCCTCACTTTATTGTTCCGCGCGGTCTATCTGCTTCTTTTCTATAATCTGAGTTATAAGTAGGTAAGTAATAAAAAAACTACAATCATTGCAGTTATCTAATAAACAAGGCTAGAAACAGGAAATCTTACTAAGAAAATAAAATCAATGAGTTATTTGACATTGTTTTCTCTTAAGGGGGATGCGCTAAGGTAGCCCGCGAAATTCAAATTTTATTACGTTTTTTGCAATTGGTCAGTAACAGGTGGTATGTTGATCTAATTATGATTAGCGGCCATAACCAATATGGCTTTACGGAATTATAATCATTCGAATCAGCATTCTCTAATCTTCTTATATATAAAATTCTCGTGTCACAATGTTAGTTACCATACTCCTCCGAAACGGCTTAACCGATTTTGACGAAATTTTATATGCATATTCAGTAGGTCTAAGAATCGGCTACTATCTATTTTTTATACCACTAAGTGATAAGGGTGGCTTTCCCACGGGATCGAAACTTACGCGGGTAAAACCGCGGGGCGCAGCTAGTAATAATATATAGGAATTTATATAGATATTATATGTCGGATCATCAGGATTTTACTCTGTTAAATTCGGTCATCATGTGGGCAGAAGTTGGGTTTCGTGCAACGAAAACACACTGGGTGAGATACACAGCGAGAAATCACAAATTGACACAATCACTACAAATTATAATCACCACAATAAATAAGCACAACGATTGAGTACAGTTCCGCGACGTCTTAAAGGCGCTGGTATGTAGAAGCCTTTATTCGTCAAAACTCGCAAACGAAAATAACACATGCTATAAGCCCCCTTTGCGGTCATGTCACGAGTCACGACTCGATCTTCGCATCGGAGTTAAGGCTTCTACATACCGGGGCGACTTGTCGCGCGACGCGACACGACACAAAGGCACCGCTCGTCCCGCGACACGTGGGGCCTTTGTGCCGTGTCGCGTCGCGCGACGAGTCGCGCTGGTATGTAGAAGCCTTAACTCCGATGCGATCAGACTCTGAATCTTGAATGTCCTCCTCGCCCATCGGCTCAAACATCACGACTCTTTAGAAGCGCGCTTTTGGTGTGGGTAGATCATGCGATGTCACCGGTGATCAGCGGATGCTGATTTTAATTATTTTCTTAAAAAAGCAGAGAAAATGTAGTGACTATTATGAATTTATACCGAAAGTTGCACAGTTTTCCTTGGTATTGAAATAAAATATTGTTTCAATAATTTTGTGACTTTCAATAGAAAATAGAATCAAACTATAATAATTAGTACTAGATTAGTAATTAAGTACCTAGCTAGACTAATAGATAGCAGGTTATGTACATAACCTACCATCTATTAGTCTAGGTATCTTTCATTATATGAATGGAAAATTTCCAAAGAGTAATTCCATTGCATTAAGGCTTCTACATACCGGGGTGACTTGTCGCGCGACGCGACACATCACAAAGGCACCGCTCGTCCCGCGACACGCGGGGCCTTTGTGCCGTGTCGCGTCGCGCGACAAGTCGCGCTGGTATGTAGAAGCCTTTATTCGTCAAAACTCGCAAACGAAAATAACACATGCTATAAGCCCCCTTTGCGGTCATGTCACGAGTCACGACTCGATCTTCAGCATTAATAATCAGCCTCGACCAATGCGGATGCTGATGCTGATGCTGATGCTGATGTTGAAAATGATGCTGAAGTTCCGCGGATGCTGATGCTAATGCTGATGTTCGCAACAACCCTGGTCCGTACTAATGACCGGATCCGACACATACAGGGTGTAAGGGACAGCCCTCCGCAAATTAACAGGGTGCATTCAGCTCCTTATTTTGAATCATATTTCACTGAAAGTTTTCTCAGGAAAATTGTATTTTTTTTTGTCGTTATTTCAGTTACTATTCCTTTAATTCAATGTAAAATCACATTCTCTGTACGCAGTACTCAATTAATGTAAATAACACAGCTAAAATAAAAAAATCAGCAATGGATGTTGAAATTCTCTAACGAACGACGACGCCTGAAATCAGCGAATGCGGCCGTCCACCCCGCCGCGACAAATCTGGTTCATTGGATTCCCATAACGTTCCTGAAATAATTTCATGTACCGGTCATCTTAGTACGATATACTGAATTCACCCCATCAGTCTGCGGAGGGCTGTCCCTTACACCCTGTTTATTATATATGAAAATAAATATAGGGTTTTACTCCATCGAGCACCTTGTGCATAAACGTACGTACTTACCAGTACAACATAAAAATTTAACACGCTCTTCTTTTGATCAAGCAGTATCCCAATAACACAATTCACACACACACATTCACAATTAAATTTCCTATTGTATTGTGCATATTTAAATTAATGTTTTACTAATAAAATTACCATGTGTACCATAACGAGTATTTTTGATCTGTCACCATTGCATTTAATTTTATATCAATTCACATAATTTACAATAATGTTGCATCCAACATTATTAAAGGTAGATTGTACAAGGATCACCCATATTTTAACGTCTTATTTACTGTACCTACAATCAATGCAAATAAATGTTTACTTTACTTTACTCACAGCGAAAAAGCAAAATATCTCCACTATTTTCATGTTGCCATACACCTAGTTTCTTTTCTTTACACTTTTTTTTTGGTGGGAAATCATCAAATAACTTATCCCGCTCTGGGCGGAGCAAGAGGGAGTGTCAGACTTTTACTGACTAAAACCCACCGTGTTCCTTCAGATGCCTGTGTGCCACAGTCACGATATCCCTTTCGGACAGGCTCTTACGACCACGTTTCTGATATTACACAGGTGTTTCTAAATATTCAGAAACTGCTTCAAACAGATTGTTCGCTTGGCCTTGCAGATTTGCTGACGTCATCAATTTACGGCAAATTTACAAAACAATGTGCTATATACATTATTATGTAACACATAGCTTTACTCTTTGCATTGAAGAACTACTCATTATGATTTTAGATTCATGCATGACTATTGGCCATGTTGAATCATGAGCTAAATAAAAGCTCCATTAAAATTGGTTAAGTATGCAATTTCCGACACCACATACCTATCTGAATAAAAATACAGACAAGAAGTCTAATACGACCAGAATAAAATAAGATTTTATATTTATTTTATAGAGAAATTATATCTATTCATGTTTAACGAACACGAAAATTGGATAGTTAATTTAGGAGTTTTAAGCCGACTACCAAACAGAGGTTCGTTGCATGTTACGTATAATATCTTTGGATGAAAACATGAAAATTATGAAGGCCAAGATGGGTCAAATAAATGTAAATAACGCATGAAAAGAAAGTTGTATTTTTGTAAATATCTAATTAAATGCACTATCTTGAAATATCAATTAAAGAGTTGTTCAATATACTTAACTATAATCTCTTAAACGTGTTCAAAAAAACCCTTATTAATCTATGTAGGATTAGTTTCTGCATAGATAAGAAATATAGGAAATATATAAATATATATATAAATATATATATATATTTATATATATATTTATATATATATAAATATTTCTACCTCGCCCGCGTGGTAGTCAACCATACTATAAAACATACGGCTTATGGCACTCGGAAATATCCAGCCTATCTCTTGCTATCCTCACCCAGCGAAGCCTAAGCCGAGGTCCGTCCCCACAGGGGGTGCCCTTAGCGTGTAGTCACTTAGTTTGTATGTTTTATGCACTGCCTGAAGGCCTTAATTTATTGAGGCATCTACAGGAAAGTCCGGTTAAGCAGACGACCACCTCCTAGGTTGACTTCCGAGATGCTAATTACAAAAAACAAAAAAAAAACACTGAAATAGTGTAGCTTTCGGCCAGCCAATTAATTTTCGTAATCGGATCAGTTTCAGAGATTACCTCATACATACAAACTTACAAACTTTCCCTCTCTATAATAATTATGTAGAAAAGTTAAACCCTAAGCTAGAATAACCATAAGTTTTGTCGGACATAAAATATTTCTTCCTTCTTCTCTTTTTAGGGTTCCGTAGTAAACAAGGAACCCTTATAGTTTCACCATGTCCGTCTGTCTGTCTGTCTGTCCGTCCGTCCGTCTGTCCCCAGCTTAGCTCAGAGACGCTTAGTCCTAGAAAGCTGTAATTTGGCATGGGTATACATATTAATCATGCCGAAAAAATGGTAAAATAAAATTATGACAAACATTTTTTTTTACCCACGCCAAATGGAGATGATATTTTTTTTTCTCGTCTATTCCATGGTGTAGGGTATCGTTGGATAGGCCGTTCAAAAATATTGTGGGTTTGGGGAAACCATTTTTCAATTAAGAGATCCGTTTGCGTAATATTAAGCTTTAAAGTGCTATTTTTTGTTAGAGTCAAGTGTCCCCCCCCCTGCCAGCTAAATGGTTGGTTTTGGATATGTGAAAAAATTCATGGCAATAGTATATATAACGAAATTAAAAGGAAAACTATCACAGCTAAGTAAGCTTCACAAGTTAACGAGTAATAGTCGACCAAATTAAATTTGCAGTTGAAGAATTGACCGTAACGTATTTCGATGTATGGGAGAGCATGTTTTTCAACTACGATGTTAACTTTGTTTTTGGGATAAATTCATCCCAACCACCCAACCCTTCATTGTGCGTGGTCCGACATGCACTTGGCCGGTTTTTGACATTAAAAATGGAGACCGCAAATCTGAAAACAATAAACTATTATCAATTTATTTTTTAATGACCTTTCCATTAAATAAAATAGGTCAGTAGTTGTTATAAATGTAGAATTTTTCTAAATTTATTCCAACTACTGACCTTGACTGACCTGACTACCATTAAACATTATTTTGTTAAACTATGAACAATTATGAGGAAAATTATAGAAAAATATGTTCAATTCACCCATTTGCATGCCAATGTTTCCCTTTAAAAAAAAGATATATTTAAATTGTGTTTTAACCAAACATATATAAGTATATGTTAGGAAACAACCTGCAGCTTATCAAATTTGAAACCTTGAAACCAATACTTTCCTAGACGAATAAAACAAAACCTTAAAAGGAACAAAATGTCCCTAATATTGTCATAATAAGTCCTCGTATAAACAGTCAATAAATTACGGCTCATGTCACTGGCAATTAATATGTCAATAACATTTTTATTACAGCTTTAAATGTAAGTAACATACTGATATTGGCTTCAAGTAATACTAATGTTACTTAAATTTCACCCTTCAGTATGTAAAATCGTTTATAAGATCACTTTTACACATGCGATTCAATAGGAGCTTCTGGTTTGTATGAACACCAAAATGCACGTGCATTAATTGACCAACACAGTACTACCACAGTCGACCAAAGAAGCCCTAAATGTTCCTAAGAATAACCCTAATGTGTGAACACAAAACCAGGAAGCTCCATGCCCTTAGACCTGTATTAATAAAGTCCAAAATCGCTTGACAAATCTAAACAATTGCGTTGTCAACAAACTTTTGTCGGAACAAGAAATTACGTTGCACATTCTAATAATTTTTTTGTGGCAACAATACGTGATTTAACCTGTGTGGGACAGTCCCATAAACTGGTTTTCCATCTGGTTTTGGATATGAAATCAGGTCAAGGATTAGATCTTTTACAAAAGGGACTGAGGTCCGGTTGTTGCATTATTTTGGCCACCCTACACGGAACTGTATGGAAGATGTATTATTATTCCCGAAATAATATTATGCGGAATTTTTGTGGGGTATATAAAGAGTGATCTGCTGAATTAGAAAATATGAGAAAGAGATGATGTTCACTGAAGAAACACACTGTGAATAAATTGGCACATGAAGGGTTGTGAACCTTACCCCTTTACTGTATTATGGTAAATCTGATCAAAACTCAAAACTCAAAGCATTTATTTCAATTAAACCAATTACAGGCACTTTTGAATTGTCAAAGAGTCGGTCAGTTAGCCAGAAAGTTGAAGCTATTTGCCCATTCCAAAACGTAGATCTCTATGGAGAAGAATATAGGCAAGAAACTCCAAGGACACTCTTTTAAATCAAGATATTACAAAATCCTGGGTACATTATTCTTGTCGCTTCTATATTTGAGAACAATGTAAAAATATAAATTATTTAAAAAACAATATAAAATATTACAAATAAGCCCTGGCAGATAGGAGAAGACCAGTCACAACTGACGGCGCCCGTTCACGAGCATGACGCGTGGATCAGCACCATCAAGCTCAACCATTTTGTAGGGAACCGAATGATCCAACACACGCGCCACCATCAGCGAGACATTTAAGTGAGCATGACATACTCTTAACTGCCAAACTTTTTTAAGTCAACATACATCCTAACATAATAAACGGCTCCATGGTACTCACATTTACAAAAATTGAAACCAATAGCATTACCTACTTGACTTTGGGCCATTGGTTATTAATTTAATTGTGTTGTGATATTTGAGTGTGGACTGTGGATAAACCATGGGACAAATTATGGAAGAAATTGCTAGACCAAGCATCAATGTTCCAAAGAAAATAAAACTATCAGTTTCATAAAACAGCTCGCTCAAAGCGAATAAAACACATACAGATGCATCTATTTCTTTAATTGTTACATCATAAAAGCAATAACACAAAATCATTAAGATAAAAATCTACACAATATTTTCAAATGATCTATCTAATTCACGAAAATTATGCAATTGAATGAAAGTTGTCATCCATGAATAGTACCAATAACTGTTCAAGTTGGCTACGTAATTTTTATTGCTATAGGAACTTTTAATGGCTTATATTTGATTAATGACAAGACAATTTCCTTTAGTTTACCAGCATTGAGTAACACGAAGGTACTCATTGCCATTTGATACTGAGACATACATTTTGAGAAATACTCCGTTGAGCGATGGTTAATGGGTGTTTTAAGGCTTCTACATACCGGGGCGACTTGTCGCGCGTCGCGACGCGACACAAAAGCACCGCTCGTCCCGCGACACGCGGGGCCTTTGTGCCGTGTCGCGCTGGTATGTAGAAGCCTTTACACCGTGTCGACATTTTGTTAGAGCTAAGTCACACCTGGAGTTTGTGTCGAGTCAGATGCAGCAGATTCTGCTTTTAACATTATTATTTTGCATAATGTTATCTACCTACACGTAGTTTTGTATGACTGCTAATCTCTGTAGCGTAGGTTTATATCAAGTCAGATTTTAGTGAGTTTTAAGACGCATATGCCAGTGACCTTGAGTCACTCGTCTGTACTGAGCTCACGCAACGCGTCGTACGCTCAGCCAGTAATAGGACTCGCCCATCAAGAAGCGCTGTCCCCAATTTGACGCATTATTAATTTATTATACACAAAAGAAAAGGTATTTTAATAAAAGACGTATACTAAAAGATCAATAATTAAATTATCTTTAAATTGGTTGGAGGTTTCAGAAAAATACGCTTGGTAGATTTTGCGCCATTCTCAGTTTTTTATCCGCGTTAGACATAACTTTACAAATTAATTTCACTATGTAATATAAATATAATCTAAAATATTCACATATTAAGTTATTGAGAAAATGCTCTAATTTAACATATATTTTTTTCAAATCATTAACACTACTCGTTTAGACGTGATCTTCAGTATAAAATCATTAAAAGTCGGTTGTCGTCCTCTCTATGTTATTACGCCTTCATTTAATGCAAGTAAGTTATGCAAAAATATGTTAAACTAGAATGCATACACATAAATTCTATACGTAAATATTATATTTAAGTATTGTAGTAAAATACTTTATGAAAGAAATTCAGGAAGTAATGTCTACCCAAGGCATAAAAAAACGATATTACTTTCAAACTAAATATTTCATATGAAACCGAACGGCGCGGTGCGGCGTGTTCGCAACATGCATTTGTATAGCCAAGGTCAACGGTGATTACCTGACCCTTAAGGAATAGGTCCTTGGTGTACACGATGGGCTTCCTTATAAATACTTGTGATGATCATGCATGACGGTTATGGTCTTTGACTCATTATCTTTAGTCCTAACCAGCACTCATTTATTTTTTTAATGATCATTTCAAATAGCCTCCCTCAAATCCTTTCTATTTCCTACCATTTTCAAAATCCCTAAATATTGACTAACTTGACCTCTTTTAGCTTATTTCGGAGAAGTGTACCTCTTTCTTAGAACTAACTAATAAAATCCTAGTAGGTTGTCCAACTAGATTCTTCTTGGTACCCATTTATTTACTCTAGCCGCCCAAAACTTGACTAGGGTTTTGCCGATTTATTAATCCTACTAATATTATAAACGCGAAAGTTTGTAAGTATAGATGGATGGATGTTTGTTACTCTTTCACGTAAAAACGGCTGGACCAATTTTGATAAAATTTTGTATGGAGGTAGCTGACACCCTGGATTAACATATGGGCTACTTTTTATCCCTATATTCCCACGGGATCGAGACTTACGCGGGTGAAACTGCGGGGTGCAGCTAGTTATTTATATGTTTGGTTACCTTTATAAGGCTGATCCGCTGAAAAAGATATCATAATAAAAAAAAATCCGTATTGCGATGTATTTTAGAAAAACAACATGTTTTTACGAAGTTGCAATAAAACGCAGATAGTGACAAGATTCTTATTAACTGTTAAAACGTGGTAAACAAATCGCTCAAAACATCACATTACAAAACAGGTTTGGACGTACTGCGTCGCGACGCTCCCCTGATCTGCGCGAATCTAATCTTCCAATTTGACTTATCCACTAAAGGTGCCGCGGATGTGTTGGTTCCGTATTAGGTAGAACTACAAATACAATGTGCCACAGTATATTTTTGAGACTTATATTTACATAGCGTTGAACTAATGTTTCAGCCTTTCTGGCTGTTTTTGATACTGGCAATGTTTGTGTAGTTTTAGCTAATCAACTACTTACGTATTTATGGAAACTAACTTCTAGGGTACCTACCCGGTTTAATCTTCATATAGAGTTTTTAAGCGTTTTAAAATGGTAACGTTTCATAATTTTCTGTAAGTATAGGTATTAGTTATAATAATAATAATCCATTTATTTCAGGCTACGCAGGCCCATAGACCTTAACCTAAACATAAATATTTTTATTATAGTAACATTAACCAAATTAAACTATAACTAAACACACGTTGTCGGCGTCGTGTTTCGCTGCGTGGTGTCGCGTAACCGTCCTCGGAAACGTGGATCTACTACACCTTTCGGCCAAAAGTCCTCTTTCAAGCAGGTCTGTAGATGGTTGGTTGGGATTCGTACCACAAAAGACTTAAAGTTGATGTTGTGGCGCGATTCCAACCTTTCGACCCTCAGAATCCAGTTGGTCTTCACTTTCACATACTGCACGACTTCTTCAATCGTCGTGGAGTGGTGCAGACGTGAAATGTACAGCTGCGTCGTAGGCACAGCAGGGCGCAGCAGCATGTTGGGTCCACTCGGTGCGGTACCACACAGGTTACGAGAACAGGGCTTCTTCTTCTTCCTTTCCACTTTAGTGAAACCCTCCTCAACCACCTGTCTCGTTCTTGGAATGAAGCTACGTACCGCACTCAGGGCAGGTTGAGCACCCATTTTCATTTTATCCCCTTTTCTGTTTTGTAGCTTAGGCTGCGACGCATCAGATTTGCCGGCAGTGGCAATGGGCATGGTTATGGTTTATATGTTCCGAAATATCAAAAACGTAAAAGAATCTCTTAATTTTTTTTACAATAAAATCAATAGCTTGAAACAAAATTCTTCAAAAAACGTTACCATACAAAACCATGACGTAAATTACGTAAACGTAAAGATTAATTGCAAACATGATAAAAGCGATGATTATTCAAATAGTCCCACTATATATTTTGCATAATTACGATTCTTTTTTACCTTGTAAGAATATTTATGTTATTACTCATGTCAAATAAACTAATTATAATTAGCGTTTACTATGATCCCGTGGTACCGTTATATAAGAGAAAGGCTCTGCTTTCGAACTGCAGTGAGTGAAAGGTTTATTTCATAATGCACGCACTGGTTCGCGTTTGCGCGTACGCATAGATGCAGGAAGCGCACGAGTTGATTTTTATCTGGTTTTGTTTCGTTTTTGGTAATGGTTGCCTGAGATTAGAGGTCGTGTTTATTAAAAATATATGTTTAGGTAGTTCATGCAGTTTTATTTGCGGTTGACAACCAGAGATAAATCAGATGCCGCCCATAATTTAAAAAAGAAACTACGATATTGGGTAAGTGCTCAAACGGGAATACTACTTTTTCTTGTTTCTTGTCACAGTCATGACGTGCAGCTTCCGACTATTTGTTTGTTTGTTATAGTACTTAAATCTGTTTTGTGTGACTTTCGAGTTTATTACATACTTATTCCGCCTTATTACAAAACAAGATTTATATTTTGACATGGCTTAAACCATGGAGCCAGTTTTTGTAATAAGAACGTAACAGTGATTGAAATACCGTTCTTTATACAAAACTGAAAACTTAGTTCGGTACTAAGTTGTCAGTTTTGTGTTTAGGAACTTTACCATAGTCGGAATAAAGTTCGAAATTCAATAACGGCTCCATGTTTTAAACCTGGGTCTGAAGATAAACCTTGTTTTGTAAAAAGGGGGATTATGTTTTCGTACGCACGTTTTTTTTCTGTGACAAATAAAATTATTTTTCTTTCTTTTTTTGAAAGAAGTATTCCCGTTTGAGCACCTATATGCATTGAGCGCCAAAAGTATTCTCAAATATGAATACTTTTGGTACTCAATGCATAGGTGCTCAAACGGGAATACTTCCTTAAAAATGCCAAACATAAGAATTTTCATGAACTGTTCGTAATCAATTTTTGATAGCTTACAGCTACTTAAAATGTATTAAAAGATTAACACTATAACCGGACTGTGTGATAACTGGTTCAACTGATTTTTTTTCTGAAAGAACCACCAAAAGTCATAGGCGAGCCTATCAGCTTTTTAGTGGCATTGCGTTGCGCGTACGCATTGCAACGCGTGTCATGCAACTTTCTATTTTGACGGGCCCCGCGACCCGCGCAAAACGCGTTTTGCGCCGGAAAAACGTTGCATTAGAAAGTTTTTTTGTTTGCAATGCAAAGTGGCCTAGGTTTTGTGTTGACTATTTTACTAATCGCATCCGTTATTGGCGAGGAATTTTTGTATTTTTAAGTGTGTAGGAGTGCGTTACTGCAGAGTTATTGTAGTTACCTACAATCAGGGACCGTACAACCCCGGTTAAGAGTTAAGCCTTTCGAAGGGGTAACACATTCAATGGGTTACCTTTTTTTTTATCATGATGTAACCCATTGAATGGGTTTTATACTAGAAACCCAGTGAAAGGGTTACATGATAATTGATAACCCATTGAATGGGTTCTGTACCTACTTGAAACCCAGTGACATGAAAAAATCGTAATATTATGTTATTTCGATATTCGCCCAGCACGCGTAGCATGATCAATTCTATCTCTATTCTACCCAGGAACCATTTCCGTTACCATTTTAGAAAAACCCTATCGAAAACCCTTTCAATGGGTAACCAAAATGGTCCCAGCCGACAATAGAGCAAAGTGCATCTATTATTCTCCTGCAGTTTGGGTATAATACTAATGGTAATTTTCATCGCCAATACCCTATCTCTAAGGCATGATATACAACTTCCTATGTTATATCAAAAAAGGCTATATCAAAACTTAAAGCTCATAACAGTTAAGCAGCTCACAAGTCATCATACAGATATTAATTGCCAATAACTTTTAATAAACAACAAGCTGTATCCACCACCTGTTCATTCAAATAAAAACTTATTCGATACTCATACAAACAAACTGCCATGCACTTCATCATTGCATCTAGTTGTCGTGTGGGAATTTAGAAAACCCGTTCCGTAGTGCGTCCGATTTCGACACCGACTTGCGTTATACAATGTACGTTAGGAATCTGAGGGCCTGGTACACACGCGCGAAAGCCGCACCTTGCGATGCAGGCTCGCACCTTTCTTTAGTGCAAGTAGTAAAGACAAAAGACGACACGCCTATGAAACACTTTTGTAAGCGCGTGTCAAGATCTTTGTGTTTTTAATATAAAAAAAAATCTGTTTATTTCATCTAACTTTTCATGCTTGTTTTACATTCAATATAGCGCTTAATCTAGATACAATAAGATTATGTGTGCTATAAGCTTATTTAAATAGTTGCTCACTTAAATTTATGGCTGAGAACCTCGCTGACATCCTCTATTCCATACACAGTAAAGTAGGCTTTTAAGATGTTTTTGATTTGTTTAGGTTTTTTGTCTTCTAAAAAATATTAATATATTATAATATTTCTTGTTCCACCTTTAATATTTGTTGTAAATCTCCCAGGTATAAGTGCGGTCGAAACAGCAGGCGGAAAATAATGATTACCATAGAAATTGATAATATAGGCAGAAAACTCTGACATGATTATGAATTACGCTATCATTACATCCGCACAATCGAACTTTTACATATCACAATTGTATTAAAAATATAATACTGTGTGATGGCGCCGCCTCCGCCTTGCAATGCATGCACGTGTAGAGTATAATTTTATTTAAATGGTGTTTTGGATATCCGGGCGCCCGTTTTCGGGAGCTATTATTTATACATTAGTCATGGATCGATTTATGTCTGAAGAAATTCATTGTTTTGACTTTTGATGTCTAGGTGATCTTCTGATTTGTTTTGCGCTTCAAGTTTTCCGGTGGATAGAATTACTTATGGACACGCTCTGCAGGAAAAGGATATCTGTTTATTTTACACGATATGTTCCTTAATTAAAGCTCCAAAATTGATATCAGAGGATTTTAAAATAAATTGGGACACCAAATAACAACAACCGAACTCCAGGAATAAAACACACAAATTGGAAAATTACCTCAGCGGTAAAATCGGTTCTACGTAGTGCTGTGAAATCCGTAACCGCAAAACCCAGTCCCGTTTTGGCCGCACAAAACGCATAAAGTTGCGGCTACGTTGCGGTCCGTGAGTGTGCTACCAGCTTTACAACTAAATGCATTTTTCTGCTGTCGTCCAACTGAGTTGACCTAGAAAGCTGGGCGTTGTACGAGGAAGTTTTAAGTGCCGTAATTGTGTATATGCCTAGATTCATGTGACCGTAAACCGTAGGGTGTGTACAGTGTGAAATGGTTTTCGTTGTAACAAAAGCGGGATATACATATGATAGTAGGTTTACTATACAAAGTTTCATAGTGACTTTATAATTACATGTATACATTTTTATTTAGGTCGTTGATGGGTATTTACTACAGGTTCAAAGTAATCTCTGGCTTATTCTGGTAAAAGAAAATCATAACTAATTAAAACATTCAATTCAATTCATTAACTCTTTACCTAAATTCAACTATGTATATAAAAGCACACAATTATTACGCCAAAACTATAAAAGCACCAGTTTCTAAGGTCTCAAATCATTTCAAACGTTCTCGTTACGCGAGTTTCCAATAAAAGCAGTTCGTACCTTCGTAGCGCGGCGTAGCAATTTTCAGTACATGCTGTATTATACTTATAGTTGTATAGGTGAGGGGGAAAGGGCAAAGAGGGGAAGGGCGGTGGGAACTCAGTGCAATAGTTACGAGCTGTTCGATGCAGGCCTTTGTTTAAGCACCGTTAGGGGCCCGGGCATTGCACAGAGTAATAAGTTATAAAATACAATAGTACTAATTTTTGAAATTGGTGTGACAAAAGTGATAACATGAAGAAACAAAAACCAGCCATTCGAAGGTATGAAAGCTTTGTTACAACTATTAAATCTTTTATGACTTAGAAGCCAATAAAAATAAAAAGCTTCGATGGTTAAAATATCTTCATTAAAGTATGTACTCGTATCAAAAGGTCGTGTTATAATTTTACGTGTGATCTCGATCATAAATCATATCTAATTGAGGCGTATATACAAACAATATAAAAATAGGTCGAGTATTAGAGCTATAAATTAATTTAGATGTATCGAACTTTTAAATAAGGTCTTGTAATTTTTTCAATACCTTTCTTTTGAAACTGCGATGTTACACTAGTTGCACGACATGCAAGACAAAATGGGACTAGCTGTATTGTTTACAATGAATGCTTTAGACATTGTTGGGGTTAAGAAACATTTCATATTATAATAGTCGTCGTATTTGTAACAGGGACCATTTTGGTAACCCATTGAAAGGGTTTTCGATAAAAACCCATACGGTGTGGGTAACCCTTTTGAACGGCTTAATTTAAGCCATTCAAAATTACCCACACCTTTTTGATGAACTGCAGAAAAACCCTATCGGAAACCCTTTCAATGGAAAGGGTTTTCGATAGGGTTTTTCTAAAATGGTAACCAAAATGGTCCCTGGGTAGAATATAGATAGAACTGGTCATGCTACGCGTGCTGGGCGGATATCGAAATAACATAATATTATATGATTTTTTCATGTTATTGGATTTCAAGTAGGTATAGAACCCATTGAAATGGCTTATCATGTAACCCTTTCACTGGGTTTCAAGTATAAAACCCATTCAATGGGTTATCATGTAACCCTTTCAATGGGTTTCTAGTTTAAAACCCATTCAATGGGCTATCATGTAACCCTTTCAATGGGTTTCTAGTATAAAACCCTCACAATGGGTTACATCATGATAAAGGTAACCCATTGAATGGGTTACCCCTTCGAAAGGCTTAACTCTTAACCGGGGTTGTACGGTCCCTGATTTGTAACCCTTTGTAAACCAAACGAAGTACACCGATCAGTCTGAAATCAAAAATTGCTGTAACTAGCTATCAATACACATTCAAATAGAGCATTAACACAATTTATTATGTCATCAAGATACATTAAAAGGGCTGTTATCATACTGGTGTCACTCGATTTCAATTACTCTGTGGCGCGGCTGCAGAGTGACCGCTGCGTCAGTTTGCGCAACTCAGTGCAGCCGCCCCCCGCGCGCCTCTCTCGCCGCACGGCTAGTACGCTTGCGCGTGTGCTGCATGCCGGAACCGGGTCGCAACCGAAATTCCACTTTGGCCAGCCTATCTAGGCCTTCTCCACGCCTCGCGTTCGCTTCCAATCGCCCCAAAAAGGGGGCACTAATAAAGCCATCGTGGTTCAAAGTTAACTGGCGCAGTGTACTGCACGCATGCAAATATACAGTTAGGCTGTAACGGAGCTGATGGGAATCGAATCGATAACGTATTGACGGTCGGTGCAGTGTGCGTACCTTAGTTAGACGGTCGTTAAAACCTGCCCCGGACTCTCCGGTAAAAGAGTGCGGGAGCGTGTTATCTACGAAGGTGACGAGTGGATCGTACTGTGTTTGGTAAACGTATCACGGTTCTGTGACTACCTGATTATGCAAATGTAAAACACGGTATTGTTCATTCTGTTGAAGTAGGAAACGAAACTTTTGAAGTCTTTCAACGACTATTTTGTGTGACGTTAATATCAAACCAAAGGCACTTTGGGAACTAGGAAATTGAATTACTTCAAACTTAAATATTCACTTTGTGATCTCAAAAAAAAAAACCCCGAAGACGTTGAAGAAAGAAAAGATGAATAAAAAACACAAGAAATCAAGGTACTAACTGAATGACAAATTCGTGTCAAATAAATTTGACGTAACATGTCGCGTAGCTTATTTTGTCAGAAGGTTTAAACTTTGGCTCAGAATTTGGAGATTCACTTTGAAACATTCATTTTGTTTTGTACTTCTGAAATGTGGGTAATTGTATTTAAGTTCCGTTTCTTTGACTGCCTTCACCTAGCACTTAGGTTTATTCGAGCTTCTTCCAACATCGTCTTTTTTCGTTTGCTTTTCATTAATTCTGTTTTCCTCGTCAGTAATCTTTCTGTTTTCATATCTTGCTTTACAACCATCGCCAGTTTATCCATAGTATGGTTTTGTTCTACGCGGAACTTATGTTATTTCTTTTACTAAGTATCACATTCTGCGCAACAAGCGGAAGATGACTTGTGCCTACTTTCATAATAAAATTATCGTCATTCTATATTTACCTTGCATCTACGCCCTCTGCTTCATATATCAGGTTTCCTACATCACTAATATTATATTCCAACAATTAACTAATCCCATTAAAAATCGAACCAAATCCTTATCCTCTAAAAGGTTAATTTTGCCACGTTTTGAATCCATTTGAATATTACATTTTGCCGCTTCTGCGCTCGTATTAATAACAGTTTGTTGGAATAGCCCTTTATAATGTAGGCCTTAGTACTTAGCTTAGCCTAAATATGGTTCAAATTCTTAGTCGGCAGTAGAATTTTATCTTTTGAATGCGAACTTAACTATTTACATCATCGAGATATAAGTATTAAGTACTAACGTACCTACTATAGAAGACACCGTAAATTCCTACTTTGTCTCGTTCAACTGCGGCGATCGCGCCGCACCGTCGCCGCACCTCACTCAGTCGCCGTGATTTACATGGCGCTTAAGACCGTTTTGCCGAGAATAAATACACTTCCGCAGCAAATCTAGCGCTGTGGTAAATTAGTTACGGTTTAGACGAATTGTTATTATTTTAGCGCTGCAGCGAACTAAAGATTCAAATTACGAAGAATAGGACAATTCAGTTATTTGACGTAGCTTCTCTAGTACGTTAGTACTTATATCTCGATGATTTACATGGATTTAATTCTATGACAATGAGGTTTTTTATCTTGTGGTGGAATTACTAACTACTGTCTGTCACACCCGATCTGCTCCGAATCTACTCGACCGATTAGGTTAAAATTTGAATTTCGGTGACCCAAACAGAACGCGTAACGTAATTATAAATATATGAATATTGAATATGGGGTTCGTTATTGTGTACAAATTAAAAAAAAAAAAAAGTTTTGCAAACTGGATCGTGTGACATATACAATGAAAGGACTTGTTACAAGGATTTCAAATAATTATTTTTAAATAGTTTTAACATAATTCGTTTTAAGTTATTATAGAAAATAAATGAAAATCTCCAAAACTACTGAGCCAAAATTTTTTTCAAAAAAATATTGAGAATAGTTTTATACTTATAGATTACAGGAAAACCTATAGGAAGTTTATGGTCTTAAACTAACATGGAAAATCACTCAATATTCTGCGCACAAACTTGCATTTGCAGTTGGAATGTATGGGGGAATATGTTCTTTAACTACCATGTTATGTTTGTTCTTAGGATAAATTCATCGTGCGTGGTCCAACACGAACCTGACCGGTTTTTTTTAGTAAAACCACCATTATTTAAGTTCAACAAATAAGTCATATTTTATGTGTATTTTAGGAACACGAATTCGTTAAGACAACCTTCACTGCAAATAATGACGTACTTGTTCATAAACTTAAATATAAAGATGGAAACTATTTCAAATTCGGGCAAGAAAATTTCATACATAAAAAATATACATAAACATAAACCTGAAACTGAAAGCTAGAAAATACAGTAATTACAGACACGTGACAAGGAATCAAAAGTCTTGACTTATACAGCGCCATTATTAATTAATAGTAAGTTTCGAAGTACAGTGCCAGCAGAAGCAGGTTAATGGGTCGATCAATAGTAGAACACTTACATAGCTGCACCTGTTAGTATACTTGCATGTGGATGTATAGCTCTTACTTCTATAGCTAACGGATTGGTTTCGGCAGCTTTGTAACCTACAAATGATGGAGATTTAGATACTATTGCAAATGTAATACATGTTTAAGGACTTAAAGTTGATAGGGTTTCTTCTAACTATTGTTGGTTCCAAAATAAGGAGGAGTTCTAATAAAGACATTAGGAATCACGATTTCATCTTGCACATGAAAAAATGCAGATAGTTTGTTCATCTTGTCCGATAAAAATATTGAACGTAAACTTCCCCAACGAAGGATAGTAGCGGGTAGCAGTATGTTATAAACCTTTTTATTGATAAACTTTTAATAACAATTCATATTATTCCAACACAAACGAATAGTGAAGTGACAGATAAAGAGAAAAAAACGCTATGGGGGTAGTTAGGTACCTACACTCCCGCCCACAATAGCCCTCAATAAATTCCCTCCTTTAACATTATCCGGGGCCCAGTCGTGGGAATCCGGGGTATTACGTATTCAGCGGGCGGGTGGCATCGATCATGCATCGGTTGTTCACCCCGCGACCTTCGACCAGCCCAACCGAGCCTCGAACAATGAAATTATAGAAAAACCCCTTTATTTTATTAGACTATTTTAACGTTAAGTTTTGCTCGCACCGACCCGATTCTATTGTTTGTGAAAATACGCTGTGTTTCCACAAAAATATCTCCGTTATCGAGATTTTTGTTTTGCGAGGATTCCGGATAAGGTGATGGATAAAATTGATACCTATGTGCTTCGGATTTTATCATTTATTTACTCTTACTTTCACAGAATATACATGTTGGAATCAGCTTTTGATTCTGCTATTGGTTTTGTACAAAAAAAAAACTATTTTCTTGGTCAGGTTTATATAGGGTAAAATGAAAATGAAATTGATTATTTGAAAATGTTCGAGCTGAAAAATGTTTTTCTACGAAATTCCTTTCCGTTTGGTACCTAAAAATCAAGTAGTGACGTAAGCTTTCTATTACAGGGCAGGCATACGAGGCGACCCGGGCATGGACTCCCAGCAGCAACAGTACTGCCTAAAATGGAACAGCTTCGGTTCAAACCTGGCCACTTCGTTTGCGAACCTGTGGAATTCGGCGAGCCTCGCCGACGTCACTCTGTACTGCGAAGGTAAGTCGATATTGTGGCTTCATGAAGGCCACCGATAGTTGTTAGAAATCTATTTACGAGTTAAAAATCGATACTACTAAGAAATTCTTTAATGTTACCTTAATGTTACAAAAACTTGTAATGAAATAACACCCAGAAAACTGTATACTGCACAAAAGACATAGTAAGTTTTGTCAATAAACTCAACATTGCAAAACTGATAAAAGGTGATTTAAAAACTAGCGAACCTTTCAGTAGTCGCTTAAGATGTGTAACATCTGACATCTCACCTTGGTAATAAACAACTGAGCAGCGACAGAAATTAACCTCAAAATATATAAAAAGCTAAATATTGAAATATTTATTCGAAAAATTATCCATTAACAGTGGTCGCCCAGTGGTCGAAATTCGACCCCCTCTACTTACAATCTTTATAGTACTTACTAATTCCATGCTATTATAAAGTACTTATTCCATGCTCAAGCTGTCACTTCCAGTTACAACTTCCCTCCCTTTTCACGAAATCACTCCCAAAGAAAGCAAGAGGAAAGATGATACACATCAAAAAGAAACATGAAACAGCATCTAACAACCCGTGAATTGAAAAGCCGACGCCAATGGCGCATAGATAACATTAGCTGATGCTAACACAAAAATGTCACTAGTTTGTTAATTGCCTCATTCCACTCAACAACAAATCGAGGCCTTTACTTCAATGTCCTTAATTTGAATATGTTTGTAATAAAAAAACGCGGATACGTAGCTATTTTTGATAATACGAGTGAAGGATAAGATATTATGGTGTAGTTTTTTTCGGGAAGCTAAATGTAGGTCCTGTTTTGAAAACTAAAATCGGTATAGAATAATGCCATGAAGGTATAAATTCAACTTTGAATCAATATGACAATAACATTGTCAACCACATTTATTTGTTGTTTTCCTGTGAACTGTTTGCTACACTTTTTTCCTTTAGATTTCTACATCATCGTAATTCAATACTCTTTCCTTTCGAAGTAAAACCACAAGCTCTAAAAAGTACAGCTAGAAATTCTCGACCCATGAGTCAATTTAGCCAATATTTGTTGTTCCAAAAAAATCAGACATATTTATTCTTTATTCAATTTGTTGCTAACTTCATAATTTATGAAGAGAAGATCGCAAACTTTGCGACCGTAGCCTGCCGGATGTCAGTCAGAAATTATAACTAATTCACGTTTAAAATTAACTCTACTTGATCATTTAATGGGACTTTCGAACGATGATCTTTGTAATTATGTAGCCATTGATCACGAACAGTTGTTAAATCTTAAATGTTGAACATTTTTTGGCCTTGACATTTAGAGTTATTTTTGGAACCAAATTATATA
This sequence comes from Tiliacea aurago, assembly GCA_948098905.1. Lineage (NCBI taxonomy): Eukaryota > Metazoa > Arthropoda > Insecta > Lepidoptera > Noctuidae > Tiliacea > Tiliacea aurago. The sequence continues at coordinate 24,052,954 of OX402581.1, read as the reverse complement.
TTCATATTTATCTGCGTGGCATTTTTATGATATGTCATGAATGGCGGATGGCGGTGCATTAATGGCTATTATGGGGTTTATTTTTTGTACCTGTTCAAATGAGTTAATCTCTTTATTTACGTACCTTTTTTTTTTTTTTTTTTTTGGGTGGTAAATTATCAAATAACTTCTCCCGCTCTGGGCTGAGCGGGAGGGCGTGTCAGACTTTTACTGACTAAAAACCACCCGTGTTCCTTCCGCTGCCTGTGTGCCAGGGCCACGATATCCCTTTCGGACAAACTCGCAACCCTAGCAGGCATTGGCCCTAACGGACCCCGTCAGTTGGTGCTGACATCTCTTTGAGGCGCGCGTGAAACACAGCGCGCCGTCGACCCGGGCCTGGTCCTTATCGGACGGCGAGCTACCCATCGCTCACCGTCCGCAGGCCCGTGCCTACGGTGGCCGGAAATCAGCTTGCGACTCCCGACGCCCGGGGCGTCTCCTGCGGCGGCTAAGAGCGTGAGGGCGCGAACCCTGCCTCACCCTCACGCGTTCCGCCTCCTCCTTCGCGAGCATTACTGCTTCGCAGAAGGAGGTGACGGCCTCCCATGCACTCTCGCTCCGAACCATGGCCTGAACCAGGGTTTATTTACGTACCTATACTCTCAATCTTCCGGAATCACCTGTTCAAAATCAAAGTCAAATCGTTTATTTGAAATAGGCACTTAGAGGGGGCACTTTTGAACGTTAAAACTTACATGAAAATAGAATTGATTCTCATTGCGGGATCCAAAAGTTAATTTCGTACGGAGAAGAATGGACCAGAAACACTTACTCTTCTAAAATGTTTTACAATATTTTGTAATACATTAATTATGTAATTATACAATTAAATTAGCAACCAGTTTGATTTTGTCCAGACTCTACATTGTCCTATGGAGCAGAACCAGCATTTTTCCAAGCATTATCTTGTATAATATATATCTGTCATATACCACAATATTATAAGAGAAGTCGAACGTTTTTTTACATTCAAAGTAATTTCCACCAAGAACCTTAGTTTTTGTGTGACTAATTTCATTATAACTATCATCTGAAAGAAGCCAAACATCCAGATCAAGGTCTTTTGATTCATCGTGCACGGCTGAGTAAATTTTAGCAAAGTAGGTAGTCTGAATCAGTATCTTATCTCCTATTTGTCTAGTTTGTCAAGTGAGGAAAATAGTAACTACGCACGTAGGTTAACAAGTACCGTGTTACTCGATTAATCAATGCGCCACGTCTATCCATAAGTTCCTATTTTTATAGTCTTACTTCACAGTCTTTTCAATCGCCAGTATTATTAATAGCCAGCAATACATCATTAAGTTCTTCGCCCTTACTTAAAATAATGATAACACTTTCATTAAAATGCTTCAGAATTACTGTATAGAACAGCGCATTAATACCATCTGATAAGAGCGCACGTTTCGCATGACAGTCGTCATCATAGCTTACTTCACAGTCTTTTCAATCGCCAGTATTAATAGCCGCCACAATTGCGGCGGTAAGTCCCCTCTTTGAGGAGTGGCTAGAGAGGCGCCACGGCGTCCTCACCTTCCGCCTGACGCAGGTCCTCACCGGACACGGTTGTTTCGGGAGGTTCCTGTTCAGGATAAAGCGGGAGGAAACGCCCGGGTGTCACCACTGTGTGGATCGCCCGGAGGACACGGTGGAGCATACGGTGGAGGTCTGCCCTGCTTGGGCGGAGCACCGCCGTGACCTCACGGAGGCGATCGGCGGCGACGATCTCTCGCGTCCGGCCCTGGTTCAGGCCATGGTTCGGAGCGAGAGTGCATGGGAGGCCGTCACCTCCTTCTGCGAAACAGTAATGCTCGCGAAGGAGGAGGCGGAGCGCATGAGGGTGAGGCAGGGTGCCCGCCCTTCCGCCCTAAGTCGCCGCAGGAGACGCCCTGGGCGTCGGGAATCGCAGGCGGATTCCCGGCCACCGTAGGCGCGGGCTTGCGGACGGTGAGCGATGGGTAGCTCGCCGTCCGATAAGGACCAGGCCCGGGTCGACGGCGCGTTGTGTTCCACGCGCGCCTCAAAGAGACGTCAGCACCAATTGACGGGGTCCGAAAGGGCCAATGCCTGCCAGGGTTACGAGCCTGTCCGAAAGGGATATCGTGGCTCTGGCACACAGGCATCTGAAGGAACACGGTGGGTTTTAGTCAGTAAAAGTCTGACACTCCCTCTCGCTCCGCCCAGAGCGGGAGAAGTTATTTGATGATTTCCCACCAAAAAAAAAAAAAAAAAAAAAAGCAATACATCATTAGGTTCTTCGCCCTTACTTAAAATAATGATAATGCTTTCGAATTACTGTATAGAACGCACGTTTTGCATGACAGTCGCCATCAGAGTTTAATGTGACAGTTAAAACTGAAAGAATAGTATTTTTGTCAGTTTCAAGTTCATCATGCATATTCGGACTAAAATCTCTGAAGAATTCGGCATATAGGACAAATATTACTTATTCACGTCCCTGAAAACTTTAATATACATCATAATATATTTCGTAATACAGCAAATTTTATTATCACTATTTATCACTTAGTGCCTACCTACATAATGTCGTAAAGGCATGCATGTCCGCGAAATCTTGCTAAAGCGATAAACAGGTCGTTGACACCGCCGTGCGATAAATTGCCTCTATATTATATTTTTTTGGCAATGTTTGCGATATACATTATCAATTTTGTCGCCAGTCTGATGCATATTGGGTTTTTTTCTGGTTTGGCCATGAAAATGAGGGTTGTGGGTTCGAGGAATATCGTTATTTTATCGTCAGCAAATAGATCTTTGATAAGTAGAATGCATATACGAGTACTTAATCGAATTTCTCAAAATCTAATCGATTTTTCTCATCGGTTAGAATTTGTGGAAGTTATAATTCATTTTTTTTTGTTTGTAACATCACTCAAAGAAATAGAAGTCGGTGCTATTTTGTATTGTTGCAAATTAAATCAGGTTTCAATTATTACAATAACGATATAAGAGATACTATTCTAATCGTACTACGATCATAGATTCTAAACAAATAAGATTTGATATACAATCCAAAAATATTTGTAGTAACAATGTTGTTTGTAATACTCCAAATATAACCATTGCTAGAAATACACTAAATATAACAAAATTCTAAGAACTGTATACGTATTTCGATTCAATCTAATTTGATAGCGAAAATAGGTGAATATTTTTCTTTAACATTTTCCCAATGCTGAACAATTACAAAAAATTATTGAAAAAATACCTCAATAATTTGCAGTCAACCCTGCGACTGCGCGCAGTCATACGAAGCTAGCAAAAACCGGTTTTGTGACGTTCATTACGTACGTACAACCGAAAAAAAAACGCAAAGTATGTTACACAACAAGTGCATTTTATTTCAGTAGGTATACACAAAATTTGGCCTCCAAACTTACACGTGTTGGCTCTTGATAATGAACCATGGTTATAAATTTGTAGCCGGAATTCAAAAATAAAATGACGAATGCATTTCGGTTTTTATCTGCGCGGATTCTAAAAAACATGTTTGCACTACGATTGAGTTATTGATTATTTTTGTTTTCACGTAATACGTTTGTGAGTCAGATAATATACGTTACGTCTGTCGCTCGTTTAGGCGTTAGTCTGAAAGTGCGACGCGCTTTTGTACTAAGTAATATATTATTTTTTATTGAATTTCCGCGTGTAACCGTGACTTACTAAGTTATCTTTTGAATCAAAATTGACTTCTTTGTGGCAAGTTGATAACAATTTTACTTGTAGGAGTTAAGGTAGCTCATAAAGAGAAAGCAATAGTGAAATTATAATTCGATCATCATATTAAATCAAAGCTGGTTGAAAATATTGATGACAACACAATGCGTAAATATTCGTATGAAAAAACATAATCACTAGAAAAAATCGAATTTAAATGTCAGGATCCCACCGAAACCGTTAGGTACTAACTGTGACAAAAAAATGTATTTGATCACATAATGTGCTGCGCATGAGGCCAAAGGCTAGAACATAATAAATCGCTTACACAAAAGGTCTGAGGCTCAAGAGGGTTAAGGTCATAGGACTGGCTGGTACCAACAGATGTCGCATAAAAAAAAGTATCAGGAAAAAGTTGATTTGATTAAAAACCGTAACATTTTTGTCGTGTCCCATATCAATATTGAAAAGCTGCTCCCTCGTTTCGAAGTCACGCAATTACCTGTTCGCAATATTTTATATTTTAGAGAGGACGTTGACATCACTACTCTTGCACGCATTAAACCCAATACGTCATTATTTTGCGAAAAGTGAGTGTAACCCGCTCTTTCCCCTAATTATAATCCTGCAGCCCCTCAGTGGGGTAGAGACGGGGTGACGTATCCTAATTAGAGGCCACCAAACCAATTCCCCTTCACAATATACCTTCGTTGTTACACTTTAATGTCTCTTAACTATCGACATTTTCAACAAAATCTGAATATTATACACGTAATCTTCGATAATTGAAAGAAAAATCTTGAACATCGCTTTAATAGTCTTGAGTTTCAACCCCTGTAATTACTGGCAATGTTAGTCGTGTATGCATGGTGTAGTACAGGTACCTATATTTATATAAATTTGTCTGTTAATATACCACGACATGTCTTTCGTGTGCCCACTTTGACAACTTATTTTGTAGTCAGTACGTTGTAAAGGGCCCAAAACAGAACCTTACGGGACACTTATTTTTATTTGAAAATCTATTGACAATATCGAGACATTAACTGCAAGATGTGATATGCCAGCAGTGTAGCAGCTAGTCAAACAATTTCTGCTTTCATATCAGCTAAAATGCAACAAAAGCCTGACTAAGAAATAAATTAATGACTTGTATGCAATGACAGTGATGAAATAGTTTAATTTTTATGAAAACTGTGTTGTGTGTCTTCAAATGTAATGTAAGCGAATAGAGCATAACATCTTCCTAAATTTATGGCACATGATGAACCCTCCGAAAACCTCAAAAAAATTATATTGTTAACATCTTATAAGAAATTGAAATTACTAAACAAATGTTAATAACTCGGCATATATTTACCTTAAATAACTCAAATGATAACATGACAGAAATTCTCAAGCATAATAACGAACCATTGTTGGAAGAAGTAAAAAAATTCCATCAGCTGGCCTGAAAATATCTAATGAAATTCATCAAGTTTTAACAAAGACTGCTGGCCTTAAACTTAACAATGATGTTGTAATTGCAACACGTTTTTGTGGAGAAACTCGCGTTACCTTCCGCGGGTTAATATTTTGTGGGGCTTCCTTAGTAATTGCTATGAAGAAACAAGGTTCGCGAAAGAATTTCAAGTTCGCACTCAATTTTGAGATAAGTAATGTTAGAGCAAAATATTATGTTATTGTGAATTTTCTAATTGGCTGATGTTTTTCGAATTGACGTTATTGAATGTTAAATTAATGATTAAATTATATTGTAGGAAGTCCTTTTCTTTATTAGGTAATATTATGAAAGTTGAAGTTGGATATAAAACGCTGACCACGTAATTTGAAGTTATCGATCAAAAACTTTATCATCTTAACTTTATAATTGCAACCTTAGCCTTTCTCGACCATAGTTTCAAAGGCCACAAAACCCTATATAATTCCTTTTACCCTAAGGGATACAGAAACCCACACATGAAAAATAGGCGTCTATTCCTTCGTCACTAATATTACATACGCCAACTTTAGCTCTAAGTTTTCGAGGTCGTACCGAACAAGTGCTAGACGCAAGAGGGGGTGAGGAAACGGAGCGGGCTGAGTCTCTCCCCCCTGGTGCGTGAGAGCTGGAAGGGGGTAGGAAGTTTGCACTCATGGCCCTGCCAAAATGGAAGGCTTATAGTTTAAGCGACTCCTCTTGAAGACATTTTAGTTTTAACGTGGCAATTTGCAATAATTATGAAGAGCTCGTTGGATTTCATTGAGAATGAATTTAGATAATGATTTCTTCTTTCGTTTTTAAATGGTCGCTTTTTTAGCAAACGGTTTTACTGTTACGTTTATTTTATGATTTAACGTTTGTTGTAAACGACCAAAGAAGTTTTAATCAAGATTCGCCAACTTACTAAGTTTCATGACATAACAATGCATATTTTTTCATAAAACCTGAAGAAAAGAATCTCACCATCTAAATAGAAATAAAAGACGATCTGCTAACAATATCAGCTGCTTACTCCTGCAACTAGTGAGAGTAAACTTAAGGACAAGCCTATACGAGTTATAACAGAGCGTCACAATTTGTCACTGAACAAGCAATTTAGGGGCCCTTAACCCTGACAAATTACTGTACATACTCGCAGTTAGAACAAAGTTTAGCATACAGCCCTAAAGCTTTGAAGGCTAAGTTTCAAATCATTGAAAACAAGCTACATACCAGACACAGATGCGCGAAATTCTGCCTACAGTATTTTGATGTCTTATAGAAAAAATTTGAAGTGAACTGGTTTTCAAAACCGGTTTGGTAATTCTGCACGTGTGCCCAATCCTTATTATAGAAACTCGTTAAGTGTACATTGCCTCTTATATTCTGTGTGCATTTTTCGTATGTTTGATAAGACCAAAAATAGAAATGAGACAAAGAGATTTTTTTTGTGCTCGTGATAAAAAGAACCTTTTATTTCAACTACGTAGTACCTAATGTTCTCATTAATCACTACAAAACCGATCACAAAGCACGTCGTGTATTTTTTGCTTAGAACTAAAACAGTGCAGAAATGTTGTATGAAATCTCATTGTTGCACTGTTTTTTTTTCAGTGCAACATTTCTGCAGTTTTTATTTTTTATTTAGATATAAATTTACCACAGAGGTTTAATGTCTTCCATTAAGTTTAATATAAAATGTATACTTTAGATCTAAAAGATACTGGCTGAAACTAAAAATCGGCTAAATAAAACCGACTCGGTGAAAAACGTTATTTTCATTAACTTGAGTTTTTATTTTGAGTAGGTATATTTTATCACGGTAGGTAGATTGGTAGTTGAAAGAAAAGTAAATTACGCACCTTGCTAAAGTGAGTAATTAATGCATTCGTGCTAATTTAGTGCCCTCGCTTACGCTCACCCACATAACACTTGTGCATTATACTATAGTGGACGAAACGAATAGCTTATTTTGTTTTCTGCTATTATTTCAGCCTATATAAATGAATCTATTAATAACTGATTAACAATAAATACACTCGTAATATTGTTGCAATTCTCGAAAACGTGAAGATATAAGAAAACCTCTGGAGACACGGATAAAGCCTGGATTTCTTCTGCCACTTACTTTTCGAGTTAAGGGGGATGATTCTTGTTTTCTACTTCGCTGGTTCGTGTCCTCGTTATTTTCGAGATACTTCCTAGTTCCCGAAAATTGATAAAACACTGTATTTTGTTCCAGTATTCTGTATTGATTCGATATTTAGATCTAAGTAGTTTAATATTTTTTTTTAACAATCAAAAATAGCGTGCCTATAATTAGAAAGATTTTTAGCAAAAATAACCCCGATATTATTGTTCAAAACTACGAGTATTTGGCATTAGAAATAACCGTGCTTTGTTCTTTGCAACTTTTAAAAGTAAAAAAGAGCACGCAAATGCTTGGTATTGAGACCGACTTCTTTCACAAGGGCGAATGTCAAGTTCATGGCAATTCAAATCCATATCTAATATAAACGATTTAATGAGGTATCCTAAATAAATCTTATAACTGCTTTATTATTGATTAATATGTATTTTTTTTTTGTCATTTCGATTTTAAAATGTTGTTTTATATGCCTCTTAAGAAGAATACACAAATGTTTTTAAAGAATGCAATGCGTAAGCAGATTTCATGAGTTATTGAGTACACTCGATCGATTTGCTCGTCGAATATTGAATTCAGCATAATTTACGATTTCTTTATTTTAAAATCACCTCTAAACTTCAATAAATGCAGCTGACATATTCTATTTACTTGCAATGTTTTCCTTTCAAAAGAAATCCAGAGTGTGTTCCCTGAAGCTTTCCATTTCGGGCAGAATCCCATTCAATTTTAACAGTCGAATTCACTGCGTTTTCGAAGTCTATGCGGAACGCATCGACTCGGCCCGCTTTCCTTATCGACCGGGCCGGTATATGTGTCGCGGGGCAACCAACCCCCCCAGACAACCCCCGGAACACCCACCCTCCCACTGTCTCTGTTTTCCAGCTGCGAACACAGAAACTACAGTGCTCAGTGTTCCAACTGGACAAGTTTCCAATACTTGGTAATTTAGATGTTTAAACTTCAATTTCCAGTTTGGAGTTGTGTTGAAATCGATTTTAGCCTTTAGGTTGCTCGGTTAACTTAGTTCTTCCGGTCACTTTCAGGGCAGATGTACCTATTGCGTGGATGCTATATAGTTAACAATTATTGATTTCAAGCTCTCCTTCATAAGTACACACCTACATCAAACGGATTTTTGGTCCCTTTCAAAGGAATTATAGCCTCGCAGATACACAGTATATCACCGTGGGGTGGGTGGAGGGATCGCTGATTCTTTTTGCATCATTTTTATGGTTTCACCCTCTGGTGTGAATTGGGCTTGCATTTATTCAAATTTACGCTTGAACTGTTTTATGTTGACTGTTGGCGGCAAATACCTTCGGTTTACGAGCCTACCATCTGGTAGGCTCATTTGTGAGGAAAACGTTTCTATACAACCAAAACGAATATACATTATACTACATTGTTTGAGCTGTACTCCATTTGAAATAAGATTAGACATTTAAATAAACTTGTTTACAGTCCGTTCAACTGATTTTGACTTCTATTCCGTAGACATATGGTCTGGTTACATTACTAACTGTTTATTACAGCTGCCATTTGTCATGCCACCAACGCAACAGAAGTCAAAATCGGTTAAACGGACTGTAAAAAAGGTTTATTTAAATGTCTAATCTTATTTCAAATGGAGTATAGGTATAATCAAAATATCCTAAAAGACGCTTTATTATAACGAAAATGCATCAATGGATACCTTGTTTAGTGATTTTCTAGTACAGCGTTGGCAATATCGAAATAATGTATATCATAGATAGGAATGTCTAGTTACTAATGTTTATCATAGAAACGCGATAAAGTTGCGATAAAGGTTTTCGACAACAGCTGAACAATAATGGCCAAATGCAAGATATTGAAAATGATAACATTTGAAATAGAACGTTGTTCAATGACGATAATACTGTGTTAGAAGTTTTGATTGGAGATTTCTTATAAACATGGATAAAAGAAACCAGTGAATAATACAAAGCACATTTTTATCTGGCACTAACTATCGTGACTATAGAATAAAAGAAGATAATATCTATTTTATTATCTAGATCAAAATTATTTTTCTCTATTTCAAATCCGAAAAATAGTCCCATTCAAGTTTTATCTCGAAACCAAGGCAGCAAGGCCATTACTTAGTGATTTTATTGACATCCCTATATCACTGACAACAGTTACAGTTCAGGTTACAGTTTCGGTTCTTGAATACTTGATAAGACCCGCCACTGTTCAGTTTTACGTGTTGTTCGAACCTTTTATGTGATATTTATAGCTTTATTCCAATGATACTATCGATTTTGTGCCCTCACACGGATTTTGTAATGAAATTGTACCTATTATAGCTCGCTATAAATGAACTTGTTTTGTTTAATATATTTACTTTTAATGAAATTTTGTTTGTAAAGGGTTATGGATGCTTAAAGGGGTAATAAGGATTGAATTACTCGTTAAAGTCAAACAGAATACGTGGGTTTGCGTATAAAATGTTGTTTTTAAAATTCTAAAATTCACTAAACGTTTCTTTTCGTACGGGGCTTTCATCTGTGGAAATAAATCTATCATTAACACTGGTTGTCACTACATATCAACTTATTCCAGTAGGACAATACATCTTCCAATTTATCGTTGCGATATCGAAATCTACGCACACGTCGACATTAAATGTTGTTTCGATAAAATCTGTATCGTCAGTTTTAGGGTTCCGTACCAAAATGGTAAAAAGGAACCCTTATGGTGAGACTAAGTCTGTCTGTCTGTCTGTCTGTCACACCTGGATATCTCAAGAACTACTAATGCTATCAACTTGAAATTTAGAATAGTTTTAGGTGACGTTTGCCCAACTATTTTGCAAACATGAAAGAAATTAAAAAGTCTTAAAAATTTGAAGTGGAGCTACTAGGGCATGTGGGGTATCATATGAAAGAACGCTGTTTGCACATTCTCAAACATTGCAACAATGCTGCCTAAATTTTGTTTTTTTTTAGGCAGCATTGTTTCCGACTTTTGATGAAAAATGTAAAAAAAATACCGTTCCCCCCCCCTTATCTCCGAAGTTTGCATAGATAAAAATCTGAAATTATTCTATGTGATCGAAGTTTATGTAAAGATTACAGGAAAAATAAAACAATGTCTCTAAAAAGCACAGTTTTGCAGAAATCATCAACATCATATATACGTACGGATCCCTCGGTGCGCGAGTCCGACTCGCTCTTGACCGGTTTTTTTCACTACGATTTCATCGATGGGAAGTTAAATAGAGGGCTTAAGGGAAAAGCCTTGGTGGCGACAGCTGTGCATATGAAATGATATGGTGAGCTACAGATCGTTGGTACCTTATTAACCCATTTCCCCTACTGGTCACTTTCAACAACCGTGAGATAGTAACAGCTGAAGGATTTCATGATTTTTCGAATGTTAGCTCTGATTTTCTTTTTTTCGTATAATTTGGTATGGATTTAGGCATGGCAACTGATGGCATTTTATTCAAAAGATTAAATTCTATTGAAGTTTTAACTTGTATGTAATTTCAATATTTGTGGGATTGCCGAGTTTCAGTTGTTACAACTGGTTCGTTCATTAAATTTGCTTGACTATAATGAATGGTATCGTGAATATTAATGAAATATTTTTTTCTAGTTATTGTTTCATAATCTCGTTTATATCCGTTAGGTGCACTTATTAAAGGCTGCAGATGCTTTTCGTAAACATGAAACATGATTTTATTGAAATTGAGTTAAAAAAAAATGTTGATTTGTATGTATTATATTTTAACAAAAAAGTTTCTTCTAAAAAGAAAACATAGCCATTCGTATACTGGCGGCCAAAGAAATTGAGGCAGTACAATTTACGAAAAATTAAAGCATAAAAATAGAAGAAATTGTATTTTTATTGGTATGCTAGCGAGCTATTTTAGTTTCCAAGCTGTAACAACGAATATGAACGATGATCCGTTTAGATAAGTTACGATCGGAGTACCTACACGCCCAAGCTTTATATTTTACGAAAAAAAAAACTCATAGGAACGTAAAATCGTTCGTGCTAATACAAACTCTATTGTTATAATCATAAATTAAAAAACGCTACAGTGTGCGTAATAAAATTAACCTATAAAAACTAACCAAGGCATAACTGGTGAAAAAATATAAAAAAAAACACTTTACCACGCAGGTTTGGTCTAAAAATCAAGGTGTTGCTGCGGTCGGACAAACATCAGTATGAAGGGGCGGAGGAGTAACTCCTCTCTGATACCGCAGCGGGGTGCCCCTTCCCCTGGAGTCTATACTCGAGTGCATTATACACGTATTCCTCCCTAGTGGGCCCTGGAATCTCCTGTATAGTTGTGCATATTTAGTGTAGGCCTAATTTCTACCCCGTCGCATGTACCCCTATTGATTTGCGAGGGATGCGATGGAAGGGTTAAACTTACCTTTGCCAAAATTGTTCAGTCACGATGATTGAGCGGTTTCGGTAATCAAAGAGATCGATTGTGTGCAGTAGGGGCCGCTTTTTTGTTAATTTTCTGTTCGACGACACATTTTCCATTGGTCTAGTTTTAGGCACAGTGCTAATGGGTTAAATTTTAGGCACATAACACTTCAGGGGTTTATTTAACATGACGTAACATAATTTTAGTTTAGAATTGGTTAAACTTTTAGGTAAGTTGCTATTAGTGGCTATGTATTATTTGATAAGAGTTATATAATTATTTGGAATTTGTAGTGTTTTTCAGCACATTTTCTATTACTAACAATGTTCAAACGTGCACAGTTTACTAAGAAATGTCAAAGACAAAGCATCCTGCGTACCTGTTTCAGAGACTGACACATCACAGATATTTTTGTGACGTCTTTCTGAAACATTTTCCTTGATTTTCTTTTGTGTACTTCCGTTTTACTATCGACTATCAAAATATTTTTTAACAAATGAATCAGGAAAAGAATGTAGAACTAAAATGTCGGCGATTTGTGCCGCGTTGCTAGGCCAAATCTAGGTCTCTAAACCGTCACCTACTTTTGACCGCCTTCGAAATAACGGTCTAGTGTTCCACCAATGCCATTATCGATCCAAATACTAAACGAGCTAAGCCTAAAACGTATCCTAAAATTGTAATTGCAATACTATTAACAATCACCTCACGTACAAAAACCGAATGTCCGAAACGGCTCACCTAGTTTAGCCGCCCCACTCCGTGCAAGATTGATTTTCTCTCACGCATTTCGCTTGCACTTTCAGTGGGGGTGTGTGTTTCTGTCTCACTCTCGCGATCCTGTGTGCCTCCCGCGCCGACCTTGAATTCGGGAGGCACACCCAGTGGGTGGGATGCGTTGTCATATACAGGCTGTGTGAGTGTGCGTCGGGCCCGTGGAATGGGGTTAGTCGTCCTCCCCCCGTGATGTCGTTTTCACTTGCATCCGGGCTTTGAAGCTTATATCTACGGGTGGGGAACTCAATTTTCAATTTGATTTCGCATTCGCTTCGAATTTTCGGCTTTCGCTCCCGGATGTTGGGGAAATCGCAGATGTTTGTGCTATTTTCGTGGTTTTTTTTCTCTCGTCGTGTTTTTTAATATCGGCCCATTTAATAATTTTATTACGTTTTACTCAATTTTCATTGACTTTTCAATTTTGAGAGGAATTGGATTTTTAAGGTCATTTTAAGCTTGTAATGTACTTGGGTTGGGTCTCTTATAAAAAATAGATTTTTAAAAGAGTTTTAAGCAATTATTTGCATTTGTTGATTTTATCCTGCAATCATCTTTATCACTAAATATTGGTACGTAATTGCGTTACACTGGTCACCTTGCATTGTGAAACTACAAAACGTCAAATCGAAATACACACAAACAGCGTCTGTTTCTACTTGCTAAGGGCTGTGTCAATTAGAACGCACGACACTACATCATGACAACTAAACCAACCAATTCAACAAACGTATGAAAATGTTAAACACTGTCGTGCAAAATCATCACTCCAGGGTTTCGCATGACAATGCTATTAATAATAGCTTGCACACGTGACTTAAAGATTTATTGGTAATCATTATTCGAAAGAACATGAAGTATTTATTACATGCAACACAATAAAACCAGCACCATTTAATTGACAAACGAAAATTACGTTCCGACTATGAATAATACATTTTATAATATGAATATTTAATTGTTATTCTTCCTTGTTCATTGTTGTGCAAAAGTTATAAAAATTTCGGCATTTTCAAAAAACTTTGTAAATATTAATCTACGACACAAGGAAATAATAATGGCATTGATTATTTAGGGACGTCCTATGAGAGACTCTCATGTTCAGCAGTGGAAATTTACGGCCTATAAATGGATAGAAATTGATTGTTTAATAAACATCCAATTATGTCATTGTTAAAACCAAAATCAATTGTAATCCTGTTTTTGGCACTCAAATCAAACTAGCTCCACAAAAATGAAAACGTGTCTATCACATAGTATTCATTCAAGGGCACCATAGACAATGAATAAACAAATATTATAACTAGACTTATTGTGAATAAACAGTTACAATTCAATCAATAACGTTTTTTCATTGAAAATTGTATGATATCATTTAATTTTTAAAGGTATTCTACATTCTACATAAAAGAGCGGCTCGTAACCATTCTTATAATCTATTCAGTTGCTGCTGACCTATTTACGCGTCGCTCCGCGTTGCAATGTCGTATGGTCACAGGGGGCCTCAAATGATGAGAACAGCATGTTTGGGTTAACACTCAACGGAATTGGGACGCACCGTGCCACTAAATAAACTGGTGTGATAAAACTGAATTAGATAAGTATTATTATTAGTTTTGACTTTGTGAGTGGTATGTTTTTTCGACCCGCACTGTAATTGTTGAGACAGAAAAATAGAGAAACGATTATATTATATTTATTAAAAAAAAATGTTTCTTTTTTAAATGTGATTCGGTTTAGTGATTCGATAACGTGTAACCTAAGGCAAATAAAAGGTTATTGCAAGTTTACGTTCTCGTCCTAGAGTTTGACGCAATGTGACCTTTCTCGAAGATTTTTGGAGCTTTTAAAAACGTTGAATTCATGATAATTTCGCTAGGAATCTGAATAATTTTTTTCTGAAAGAATATGTATTCAGTCTTTTTTTAAACAGGCCTATTTGACACACAAATCTACATTAGAATTATCATAACGTTGAAATATAGCGGCGGTAGCCTGCACACATGCACGATAACGTTTGTAGGTCCCGAAATGGGGCCAATGTCAGTTGTGTTGCAAGCTGCGCGAGCAACCAATGTCGTTCGCTCATTTCCTCGTTAAACCGCGGCGGCGGCGCAGGCGCAGCCCGGTGGGCGCATGCGTTGTGAAACTGCAGTGGTATATGCGTTGATGATGTTGAGTTTTTTGATGGAGCGTGAAATTATATTATCGAAGAATTTTAATAGGGTTACATAATATAAACTATAAACTTGGCAGTGTGCTATGAGGAAGGCAGAAACTTCAGAACGCCATGCGCAACGCCACGTTTCTTATATTATAAGTTTTGATTCAGGTAACTTTTAATTTAATGGTGATACTTAAGAAGATGACTGGTTGTCGTCAATAGAATAACAAAATATTATGTAGGTATTCTCTGATTTGGGTTTGTGTACATAGGAGTATCACATTTTCTAATACAACTAACTAACTGGTATGATGAAATAAATAACTACATGCGTATTTTTTTTATTTTTGGGTGTTTTCAACTCAAATTTCAAGGTTTTATATTTTCCACGAGGAATTTTATTTTAGTTTTAATAGTACTTAGGTGGGTATATTTTTACAGTTAGTTAAATAAAACAAAATTTAAAAATAACATTGTCATGCGTGAACAATGCCTAAAGCATTGTTCACACAAAATTATGACCTTACTGAATTTTTAGTTAAGTGAGATCTATTGAAAATATTCCTGCAAGTACGTCATTCATTTCATTCACTATTTTAAAAGTAGCCTGAACTGTATTTTTATACATGTTATTATGTATATCTTCGTTCATTTAAAGACCCATACAAAATCTTTCAAGGTTGAGCCTGTTAGTTGGTTAACGACATGAACCGTCAATTTACATACATTGCACAGATAATAATATATAAAACGTACTTAAATACAATATTTGCGTATCTTCTTTATATAAATCAGTATCATCACTGAAATACAACGCAACTGAAACAGGCATTTTGAAAGAAATAAAAGAATATAGGTAAAATACGTTCATTTGCCACAGATATTAGGCACACGATGTTGACCAAAATAATTACTTATACAAAAAAATATATATAATCCTTTTTTATAACTGAACAGACAGCTGTGCTGCTGGGGAGTTTGTTGCGCCACTTCTTCTTCCCAGCTAAAGCACTAGGAAGTGGTGAAGGGCGGGCGTTTTTGGGGGACTGTCTCATGTAATTTTGATGTTCGAAAAGTGCTGATTCTCAGCCTTGTTTGAATAAATGGCTTTTGATTTCATTTCATTTGAATTCAAACAAAAAAAACAGTGTTGTGTACATTTTGAAGGTTTATGTTCGGACTGAGAAAATGAAGAGACCGATGCTTCAGCGTAGGATTACTTATTTATTATTTATTTTATATACAACATGTCCCGGAATTAACGCACAACCTCTTAACGGGTGATCGTACTCATCATTATGAAGAACTTTTACTATGGGACCAAACCAGAAATCGCGAAAAAAGAATCAGCCGTTCCCTACATTTTGACGAGTTATTCGAACCTATCTAAGTGTAGGGAACCGCTGATTTCTTTTTCGCGATTTCAGGTTTGGTCCCATAGTAAAAGTTGTTCATAATGATTAGTACAATGATCCGTTAACAGGTTGTGCGTTAATTCCGGGACATGGTGTATACTGTATTGTACACAAAAAAAATACATTAAACACTACAAAACATTCAAGAAGAGGCCTTATCGCTTTCTGCGAAAGAATTTCAGGATTCAGGATATATATATTTTTACAGGATTTCTAGAAATTTAACCCTAGCACTGGTCACTTGAGTTGAATTTTGTTTGTGAACAAAATCAGGTTATCAACTAGTATCATTTCCGTATGCTATTATATAATGTGGCTTCCTACTCTGTGCAAAGGGCTGGTGCCTTCAGCCTGTCTGATACTAGATTACACTAGATAGATCGGATTAATAATTGATTGGTGCCTTGTTTTCGTAGTGGCGTATCTATTGTATACAACTACTTACCTATCAGCGTGTAAACGTTATGTAGGTTATTTTATTATCTTCTATTTCTGAACAAAAAAGAAACGAGTAAAAATTGAGAACACATTGCCTTTTGAATGTATTAATAATCAATCCACATTGTTTCTCCCATTTACAATGACTCATAGCAGATAAAATGCAATAAGTAACTACCAAAAAAACATTTATTTAACCGTACCGTAGTGGCTAGTTCAGCGGGTACATACCTAAAGCTGCCTTCATTAGCAACAACCAATTTTTCAACCAAGTTCTACCTACAACAGAGTGAAATAGAATATAAATAGACTACGTTCAAAAATACCTACGTGTTCAGTCGCCGCCTGCACATCAAACAATCACGATAGGAAAAAAACTGATTAAAAAACACGATTCCGCTCGAAAATGCGATTGAAAATGTTTTCCTTCATTCATTCAACTTTAGTGTTCAAAATGCGTAGCAAAGTGCTACGAGAATTCGTAGCGTTTAAAAATCTCGTAGCACTCGTAGAACCTAGGTATTCTAGATTTCTTCGAGTTCGTAAAATTACCTTTGTTAACCAAATTATGGATATAATTTAAGAAAGAAATAGTTATTAGTAGCGTCTAAAGTATTTTCACTTTATAAAAATAACACATTTGGTTATTCTACGAATGTTTTGTTAGTAATAAAAGTACTATAGCTATAAAACCTAATAAAATAGATCGAAGAACGAGGAAGTATTTGAAATAAATCCGTGGGCGGGGTTTGTAGAAGCGATACGGCCGTGCAACGTTGTGCCTCTATTATAGGCTGGTTACATACCTGCGTTTGTATAAGAAATAACGTGGATAAAATAAATCAATTACGATTTTTGTTGTAATTTACATCCAGTAAACTAACGCGGTGCTAATTGGTGTACAAATTGTTTATTAACATTATAAAGTGAGATTTAGGTACGAAATATTTGGTACAGTGATGTCATCTTAAGGTAAAACATTTCCAAAAATAATAGTGCAAAATCCTGGATAGAGAACTGAAAAAAATATCCTATTTAACTACACCACATAGTTACACACTTTAAATATTAATAATTATGTCACTCTCGATATTTATTATTTTTTGTGTACTTCGTAATTGGCGTAATGTTTCGAATAATTAAAATGTTATACTTACTGTCAGCTGTGAAGCTACCTTTTATTAAATAAATAAATTCAATCCATAATTAGAATGTTAAAATTATACGAGTATGTATTTTTACTTTGTGCTTCTATTTGTGTGCATAATATTTTTGTGGTTTATTATTTCCACGTCAATATCGTACCTCTTCGTGTACCCATATACCATATATATGCTATAGGCCTTAGAGCCTATAGCAGGGATCACCAATTAGTACTTTCATTAGGGGTCCGTTTAAAAAAATTATGTAACTGTCGCGGTCCGTTTAGTAAACGATTACTAACTAGCAATCAAGATTAAAAAAAATATATGTGAAGTAATAAACAAACTATTATGTAATGATTAAAAATAACAAAGTACATAATCAATATTAATGTGAAAAAATAATTTTTAGGGTTCCCTCACTCGTGTGTCTGTCTGTCTATCCGTCTGTCACAGCCGATTTGCTCCGAAATCATGAATGTATACAATATGACAATACATGAATTTTGAATATGAGGGTCACTTTTGGAGGCAACATAGAAGATTTTTTTTTTTTACAAACTGTACCGTGTGCATATCAAATGGAAGATCTTCTTGTGAGAGTCTGAATATATTTTTTATAATTTTAAAATAAATATTTTTAAAGTTATTTAAGAAAATGCATGCAAATCGACCATTACTCCAAAACTACTGAGCCTAAAATTTTGAACAAAATACTGTAAAATAGTTCTTTACTTATAGATTATAGAAAACCCCATAAGAAGTATATGGTGTTAAAATAACATGGTAAATCTATCAATATTGTTATTATTATTTTCTATATTTAGGCGGTTTTTTCCTTTGAACTATCTGTCTGAAGTGTACAAAGCGCGGGCCAAACCACAAAACTAAAAAAAAAAAAAACAATTTACCTACTGCCTTTTTTTATTTTACATTAAGTCTTAGTTAGGTATACATTTTACTGTTTACGTAAAGTCTGCACAAAATAGGTCGGAGGTCCGGATCCGCAGTCCACCATTTGGTGACGCCTGGCCTATAGCATAGGAACAAAAGCCCAATTAGATCGGTAGGTACCTATGTGCTCTTAATTAAAACGCACATGGTTGATCACGTTATAATAGTACCGTTAAGGTAAATATTGTTTTAATTACCTAGTAAATTATTCCTCCTGTTCCATTTTTAGAGGAAAATATATCAGCCAAGCTGCGTGTTCTATGTTTAATCTTGTAGTTCAAAGAGCCTTCCTGTAAAGTCACGTGAAAATATTTAATATTCTGTATGTACACACGGCTACACATCAAGCTATTCATTTCCAGTATAAGCTGGCCTCTCATTGTACGAAAATCCTATACAATGCGAGATCAGCCTAAACTGTATATGCATAGCTTGATGTGTAGCCGTATGTACTATCGCGGACTCTGGCGCCTTACCACTTTTCAACCTTATGCTCCTAGTAATAAAGTCGAAAAGTGGTCAGGCGCCAGTGTCCGCGATAGTACGTACATAATCTTAAACATTAGGGAAAAATGCTAATTAATTTCGCCAAGAGATTTGGGTTTACATCATTTTCCACACTTTTCCCGCAAATGAGCCTACTTTATTCTATGATAATTGACAATTTTATAAAGCTTTGCCATTCATCATCATCATTTCAGCCGAAAGACATCCACTGCTGGACATAGGCCTCCCCCAAGCACCACCACTTCGACCGGTTCTGTGCATCCAGCGGATACCTGCAGCCTTCACAAGGTCATCGGTCCACCTTATAGGGGGCCATCCAACACTACGTCTTCCAGTACGCGGTCGCCACTACAGAACCTTTCGGCCCCATCGGCCATCAGTTCTGCGAGCAATGTGCCCTGCCCACTGCCACTTAAGCTCTGCCATTACAACCATAAAATTAAAACTAGTTGTTTTGAAACGCAAATCGCCAGTCATGGGCACATCTTAAACACAAAATTATCATTATCATGATGATAATCGTAAAATCTTTAAAAAAAAATATGCAAATAGATAACTTTGATTTGCATAGGTATATTTTTTAAATACATTTGTAAAATAAAACAAAACCATTCCAGTGATATTTAAATAATAATAATTAGAATTACGTAATAAGTCTTCAAAGTTCAAACCTAATTTTCAAATATTTTTTCTGAAGAGCTTGTTTAAATATAAAATGCTAAACATAGGAAAAAATAAACAAAGGATCGTTTAAAAGGCATTCAAAGCAGTGATTGAAGGTCAATGTGTGTTAAAAAAGCTGTGCGAATATCATTAAGCCTACATTTGTTTATGAATATGCAAGCATTCGTAATGTATTTACTTATAGATGTATGAGAATCTTGTTAAGCGGTTTGTATTCTATTAGCAACTATTTAGATATATAATATTTGTATTATTTATGAGCTCTATGCAAGCGGATGTTAGCTGTGAAACTATTGACCAAAAAACCCATCCATTTTCGTTAAACACATTGATTTTTGTCTTATTTTTTAACGTATACAAATAATCTTTAGAATATACAATTAGTCACGCTGCTCCAATAAAAAAGTTACAGCCGTAAACTAAATAATTCTCATAAAAAATGCAAACTTCTAATTCTAACTACAATCGCTGGTTGCTATCGATCGTCGTGTAATCGGAGTGCGTGCGGGCGGCCTTCCATAGCGCATACGACCGCGGGTCCAAGGCTAACCGTATTTTGTTCCGCGCTCCGTGAGTAATGACGTAATACTATAAGTACTTCGGCTATCTATAGTGCGAGCGGCAGATACGCGTGGCCTATATCGATACACTAGACAAAATTATTGATAAAAGAATATCTTGAACATGCAAGGACCTAATACTGAGCCCTGTGACATTCCACACACTTGAACTAATAAAATATATATTTTTCACTATAATCTTGAACAGTAATCGTTAATCCCAAAATACACAATTTACTACACTTTCAACGAAATCGTAAACTAAAAACAAACTTACGAGAAAAGTAAGGAAAACAAACAACGTGCTCAGTCTGAAGCTTTAGTAAAATCTAGATTATAGTAACGCCATCTGTTATTTTGAAAGGGAACTTTACCTACTATGTTTACGATTGAAATGTTCATAATAATGTGTTCATTGTTCGAATGCTGCGTCTGCGCTTAACATTGATATCTTCGTCTTTTTCTGATTTATTAAAATAGTAAGTGATAAAAATAAATCACGTTGACGCAAGATTAACACTGTTATAGTTTCGAGACAATATAATTATATGAAGCTGTGATAGGGATTCATTAATATCAGGTTAGAACGACGTAATTATCGTATTGACCTATTTTTAATTCACTGGGCCAAGGTTAAACGTTACAAGTACTTGAGACTATCTGAATTCTTTTCAATCAATTTACACTAACTTTGTAACAGTAATATTTCTGTTATAAGAAATAATTACAATAAAGTTAAATTTTTGAGTCAAAGGTCTAGGTGATAATTATGTTTTCTTATTTTCAGCCAAAACAAGGGTTGAATATCTCTGCGTTACAATTAAATTGTGTATACAGTATCTATGCAATTTACTCTCAAGCTAAATATAATACGAAAATAAACTCTCTACCCGATCCATAATTATAATACACATAGTTAAGACGTTCCCCTCGTATGCTTCTGAGAATTGCTCTGGGACCAGTTACCTTGACTTTTGTTTATTGTTTATTGCATCGCGTGGGCTGGGACTTACGATGTTTAATATAAACTTCTAATATATAAAAATAGACAATAGGGTCATCAGGTTTAGTCAAGATTCATGAAATAGCGACTCGATATCTTTTAACAGCTTTGGGATTGGCGTGTCTAACTTTTAATCCAGATTTTCGGAGCGTTTGGTGACCTAGTTGTCCTGGATTGGCTTATTATCAGAGCGTATCATTGTTTTATTTTTATAAAAAGGTTTATATTGTTGATTCAATTATTAATCGTGTGTGCAATATTTTTGAGATCTTCTACGGAAATAATATATTTTGCCCATAAAAGACAAAAACGTACCCTGTAATCAAATTCTTAAAGCAAAAGATAACCCTCATAATTTGCTTGTTCCAGGACGCCAATTCAAAGCTCACAAAGTGATCCTGGCAGCATGCAGTAAGCACTTCCAGGAGTTGTTCGACACAGCGCCCCCAAGTCATGCAGGCGCGTGCTACGTCATTCTGGAGGCTACCACGGCTGACAACATGCAGGCACTCCTCGAGTTCATGTACAAAGGCGAGGTTCACGTCCGCCAGGATGCGCTCTCCAGCTTCCTCAAAAGTGGGGAAAATTTGCAGGTGGGTTTCAACAAACACTTTATCCAGTGAATATATTTTTATCGTATTAATAGATGAACTCACTTATCTTAACACTTTCAATTTACTTATTTCGATGATATTCTACTAATCGGGTTCTAGTTCACTTGGTTGATTTAATAATCTCTGTATAATGTCCGCGGGGCGCTCTCTACACAAACGGCAATCTACACAAACGGCAATCTACACAAAAAGTGCTACATCGGCCAAAGACAAACTAAATCGACGAATAAAATCAAAAACATCTATAAAACAAGGAAAAATAAGAGCGTAATAAAAATATTTCTGAAACAGATAATACGCAGCTCTTACAAATTAAAACTTGTTGAAGAAATCCATGCGTTAAGGCCAAAGTTACACGTCTGTGTATTTACACATACGTTAATGGTATTATCATATCTATACCCAATCATTTATTCAGGTGCGTCGATCAAAACCAAAACTTTCCTAATTTAGTATATTGCGTTTCCAGGTCAAAGGGCTGTCGATGGAGATGTCACAGGAACCTTGGATGAAGCAACAGACCCAGCAAAATTCTGGAGACCGCCATCAGGCCCGCATAAAGACAAGTCCGGTGTCAGGGTCAGGGAACTGTGAGGTGCAGGAGTCAGCGGCGCCGTCGTCGCACACAGCCACGTTCGCTCCGATCATGCCACAGTATGGAATGCCAATCCATGGCAGTGGCAACATGGGGCGGTATGCCCCGCCGGCACACTTGCCAATGCACGCGGGTGGGCACCGCAGACCAGCGCCGCCCAAGCCGTCTCCGTCTCCAAGCCCACACGCCAGGAATTACAGGTAATTAACAAACATGACAAAAATATTTGTACTTATTGTTCTTTAGAAATTGAAGAATTTGTTGTTGCCAAATAAAACTGAGTTGGTTTTAGAAGCATGTCCAACGTAAGGATTCCTTGTCAATGTCATTTTGCAAGAAATAATAAACTCTTGAAACGGCCACACTGCATTGTTTTAATAAAAATGGATTGCTGATTTTAATATGTCAATATTAAAACCTATTAAAGCCTTGGACAAAATAATATGTCGTGTACACATTTGCGTATTATCGCATTATATGCATAACTTAGCAAAGTATCGTTTTCGAGGGTACAGCTGATCAAATAAATACGAAACTGATGGATCTATTTTGCCAGTTTTCGAAGTTACTGATTTATAATCAGGATAATATTGGATATTCATAAATACTGTTAGAATAATATTAAAATAAGATTCGGTAAATAAAATATTGGAATGGTTCTGAAATTCCAGTTATGCATTGTGTTAAACAAAATCGAACTTTACTAGAAAATTGTATTTACCCATCAATGTTTTCAATGTTCATCAAATGCTTATCTTTTTATTTCATGTTTCTAAAATATGTAACACAATGAATTTCAATAATTGATTCTCCTCTTTGAACCTGTATCTCTCCAGGATCAGTATCAGAGCTATCAGTGTCTGCAGCTACTTCAACTATCTTATTCTTACTTCTTTATACGGTTCAGTGCTGAGGATCATAACCCATCTTGTTGATGTCTTCGATTTGAACTATAGACGAGTCTAAAACAACAGCCGTAAATTCCAGGCAAAGCTCATCATCATCACACTGCGGCAGCGTGGCCGATGAGCCCGACACCCGCTCTTCCCCGGGTGCTGGCGCCCGTTACGAAGAGAACCCGCCTGACTGTACCTCGACGCTCGGCAACCCCATAAAGAACAACGGATACGAACGCAGTGCCTCGGCCAACGACGACATGCCTGAACGCTTAAACAATGACCAAGGTGCTGAAGGTAGGTTTTAGAAAATTATGTATTTGCGTGATGATTTGGAAGAGGGAACTAAAGTTTAACAACTTTTTTTACTAACTCAGCTTCTATTACTAAAAGTGGAGCTTCAATCAAAAGCACCCTTGGCCGGTCATTCTTTACAGCTTTCAACAGTTTTTCAAACTATCATTATCGGCTCATAAACATCCACTGCTGAAGATAGGTCTGTTATCGCTGCAATGATCGGTCATCAGGGAATCTTCATGTCATTAACTTCATCATCATTCATCATCATCTTCTTCCATAATCACCACGCATGGCGAATGAGGGATTGGTGACTGAAGTATAACGTTATCTCAGGACGATGTTGCATCCTCTTGAACACCTTGGTCACATTTGAAGACACCCATTAGAGTACTTATGTGGGTATCTCTTTTTGCCCCTCTAGGCGTGACCAATTCTTCGCCAGAAAATACACAGCTTTACCAGTTCGCATGCCTAGATCGTTTTTGGTAGTGCAGATAGTGTCGTAGAAAAATTTGAAGCTTTAAGTTTTACAAAGCTATAACTAAATATCTCCATCTTTTTAGATTTACGGATAAAGAGTGAGAACGACTACCAGCCGCCAGGATACAATAACTCGCCGCCACCGGCGACGTCACTACCGAACGCTAACTACCACGATAAGCCAATGGAAACGTCGCCTGTCCCGCCTAAGCCAAGCCCCGATATCTGGCCTCCCAAACTGATCACCAGCAAGTCTGGTGGAATCGCTACTGCTGACGGTGAGAATAATGTTGTTTTAGGAAGAACACTTGGAAATACTTTCGAGTTTGAACATTGTTACCTTCATCATTATAGCTGACCAGAATCAAACTTGTACATGAGCACGCATTTGCAACATCTAGCAATGCTTGTAATTGAGGATGAATAATTGATTTATCAGCCATTCAAAGCTTCATTTTAACACATGCCAATAAAATTTCCAGGTAAAAAGCTGAAATGCCCATATTGCGAGAGACTTTACGGATATGAGACGAATCTGCGCGCCCACATCAGGCAGCGGCACCAGGGCATCCGCGTGCCGTGCCCGCATTGCTCGCGCACGTTCACACGCAACAACACCGTGCGGCGCCACATTGCGCGCGAGCACCGCCATCAGGTCACGCCCCACCTCCCCAACCAAGGCCCCCTCCATAACCATACGCAGTAAGAACCCACGAAGTTTTGTTCTCCATCTAATTTCAACCGAACTACCTCTGCTATTTAAGACCGGCCCGGGCGACTGTCTTATCTACCTCTGAATGCGTTACCATAAACTGCCGGCTAACGATTGGATTACGAAGACGGTATCAACTATGTTATCAACTCATGGTCGCCCGTGCTGAGTCTAAAACTGTGTATAACACGCGTACAATAATATACCTCGTTGATGCATATTATGTAATCAGTATCTACCTCAGAATTTGATCTTAAGATTTTTTAAGGTTTTGAAATTGTGCGATAATTGTTACTTAATTTAATATTCATGTGTGACTTTGAATGGTTGCTCAGTACTCGTCTCTGTCTGGTACCATGTTTGAAAAATATCGTACCTTTTATTGCACCCTCATTTCGTTTAAGTACCTTAATATTTTTTTGCAAACTTTAGTAATATGTCCAGTGGACTGTGAGAAGAAGTTACCTTTATAGACGATTTATTTTGTGCTCTCGGTCAAGTTATGACATAGCTTATATAAAATACCTGAGCTAGGGAATCTTAGAAATGTTGTTGAGACTGATGGTCATAGGCTAAGTGTATGTAAATATTAGGAGAATGTTGTAAACCGCCTTGGCCTAGGTTGAAACACGCGTATAACGACACTATGTGGCAAAACTACCTCTGTTTTACATTATTTTTTTTACTTTTATTGATTACACTTACATAATGACAATAGACTAGATAAATATGACTTTAGTTACGCATTCGACATATCTGTGATACAATAGAGAACGGGCTGTATAATTTATTTTTTCACATTTGCCACACTGTCGATAAGGAAACAAACGGAAAAAAGTGCGGAAATATACGGAAAAGTAGAGTTTCAGCAGTTTTTTACTGTACAGTGAATAGGGAACGGTTTTAGTTTTGTACAAAGTACAATTTGCCCTAGATACATAAGTAGTTAGGTAAAAAACGTGTTATTAAAAAAAATTGCATGTGCGGTTCGATGCATGAATGTATAAGCAAATCCATCAGTGTCGTTGGTAACAGGCTCGCCTGGGCGGATGTTACTATTGAGACCAAATAATTATATGTTTCAATGGGATGGTGTCGATTTTAACATTCCGTTACATAAAGATTTTTTTTCGTCTTAGTGCATTTATATGAAGGCCACTTACTACTTTTATATTCCTAGTCATTTCAAGTGCAACCAGTTGAGATTCTTTAAAGAAAATAATTATTTAAATGATAAATGTAGGGGTCTCGTCGGTGTCATTGTATTATATTTGTTGTGTTGACATCGGCGACGCTCAAGAGTAATACTTCCTAAGTATACATTCAGCTGCAATAAATGTTTTAAGTTATATAAAGCAGATGGTACAGTGCCAAATATCCTCAAGTTTAAGTCCACATTGTATTATTTATTTTATTTTTGTTAAGTGTGAATGTAGCGACTGTGTGTTATATTCCTGATATTTAGGAATAAGTTGCATTCATATTTATTATTATATTTATATTTTAGGATACACTTCTTATTGAATATATTTATGACGAGAAAGATTTATAAAGGCTCAGTGACTTTTAAATATTTAGTTTCTGTTGTTTAGTACCATTTGTAAGACAGCGTTTTAGTTCTCTTGGAATGGTTACCTCGTTTTTGTTATGAAATACAAAAAAAAAACTATTAAGTTCTATTCATATATTAAATACAAACTGTGTCGTTAATTGAACATATTTAAAACAAATAGATAGTATAAATTGTGCAAGTGAAATAGCTTTTAATAGAGACACCTGTTAGCCATGAATTATAAATTAGTAAATTTTTATCGATTACATTACACTCCCCGAATAATAAATGTGTATTTATGATATATGAATAGAATTAAATCGACTACTAGTATCAATAGACCGAATAGAAGCTAATATACAGTTGATATCTAAATATTTTTGGATTCGAATAGACAGGCTATTTTAAAATCTATTTGTACACTTTACTTAAATTGATATTTATATTGAAAATCTCTTTTTCTAAAATAATAAAAAAAGATCGCCAAAAACAGTAAGAGTAAATCTATATTGATTTCTGTCATTCAAAGTTGGGTCATGGGAAGATAGTAGGAAGTGGCAAGAGTTCACAGGCTTTGCTTTTTAAATAAACGTTAATAATAATAATATACAAAAACAATAAAAATATGTTTTGATTTAATTGATGACAAACGGATTGTCGTAATTTTCTCAGAAGGGCATTATGAATGAGCGAGAGAATAGCTGTTTTGGTTCCAAAATTAATATTTTTAAAATCCAAAGAAAAAATATTCACATAGCTATTTGGGGAAAAAGCCCGGGGGAACGATTTTTGAGAATTATCGCACAGAAAATTCCTTTTATTTTATTTTAATGTCTGTGACCTCTCTTGGAGTTGGTAGGGTGGTATTTCACCCTTTAGTTTAGGTTGCTTTACCGGGAAACAACGCACGATGTGACACTGTGTGCTGCAGTCTTATAAGACAATGATCGATAACGTACTTTGCTCTTTCGCGTTGAACATCCACAAACGCAGTGCCTTCAGTAACATCTAGGTGGAAACGGTCTGTAGAAGCTTTGGAGGGAACCACATACTTATACTTTACGTTGACCGAATCCTTAGTAACTATTTTATAAAAAATATTATCTTTCAATTTACTATTGGCATTCTTTATTAAGTGTATTATTGTTAAGAAAATGTTTTTTGCTACTTCAATTGCAAATTGTTAACATTTATGTTTATTATAATTGGTGAGAAAAATATTGTTCTATTTTTTGTCTTTTCGTTTTTTTCTCTTATGAATTCAAAATTCATAGTTGTGATTTCTTTTGACATTTAATGTTTTTTGTGATACGTAAAAGAGAATTGCATTAATGCATCA
Organism: Tiliacea aurago; assembly: GCA_948098905.1. Taxonomy (NCBI): domain Eukaryota; kingdom Metazoa; phylum Arthropoda; class Insecta; order Lepidoptera; family Noctuidae; genus Tiliacea; species Tiliacea aurago. Next base: position 24,025,083 of record OX402581.1, on the reverse strand, counting down.
CGTTTTTAGCTTTTTTCGTTTAAGTAAAAGGAGGGAATATGAGTATGTCTATGGACGGTTGCTAATGTTAGCGGTGGGCACTAGGGGCTCGTTATTTTGAAATCAATAATTGGATTTGCTTCTTTCTAAATTTTATAAGGTACAAAACTTAGATTACAATAACATCACATGTCAATTTTGATTCTACAACAGGTTTGTGTCGTTCCACAATATTGTTTGTGATTATAATTATAAAATTACTTACAAATGATTGTTGTACAAAATTCAGTATAAATACTATGGGATAATAGAAAACACTTCTAAATTAAGTTGCCGCATTGTTTTAAAGCTAATATTAGCGGACAAGTTACTAGTGGTCCCTAATATAGTGTTGTAATGTTATATTTGTTGTGATAGGAAAATTCACATTTAGTCGGTGTATTGCAATCCCTTTTTCATTGGACTTGGCCGATCTCCCTTTATATGTGGCTGTAGCTCTGGTTAGAAGGTAATGGTCTAGAGAAGGTGCAGCATGCGGATCTCACAGTGCTCGGCTTATGTGGTCAACATTTGTGAGATTCTCATGGTGTCAGTAATAAGATTGGATCCAACAATGCGCCATATAACAGCTTCAAGCGAGCGATGTAAAAGGTATAGTTTTGAGTCAAAATTGAGTATAATATTATTAAATAACTTTACTTTAGTTGCTTGCTGTGAGGCATTATTGCTGGATCAAAACTGCATTGAAGTTTAAGCACATCATGGGTTCCGTTTTGAGTTTCGTTTGTAAGATTTATGGTTAAGTTTACTTTTAATTTTTTTCTCTTTTGTGTACATAAAATCGCGAGATGTCGTGATGGTAAAGCCAAAGATTGTTACGGGTATGGTGACCCTCTGCCGTCACATGGGCTATGTAGGGACCTTACATTCAGGCTCCATCGCCTCTGCAGGCACTATGCGGAACAAGTTATACGCAACAAATCTATGTATAACTTTGAATGTAACTTTCTACATAGCCTCTTAGTTATAATTATGTACGTTTATCTACCTCGAGGATGTAATTTAGTTCGTAAGTAAGCTTTTAAGTAGATTTTTTATATGATGGGAAAATATAAAATGTTAGCGTTTAAGATTAATGTGAAAAATTAAAAAAAAATATTAATAAATTTTAAAGTACAAATATGCTACCTCAGGATTCAATTATAGTCATTTTTCAAAATCTATAACTGTCCCACAGATGTATTTAATAATATCTAATTAATGTTAAATCACTTGTCAGATTTTTTCTAAATACTTGTTCTTAATGCTGGTCTGTTACCATTTTGGAATTTATGAAAATAATTTTAAAAATGTAAGTAAGGAAGTAATTCAGTTGGAAACCTGTCAATAATAGTATGAAGCACGTTTATTTGAATCTCTGCAAGGTAGTCAGTGCTCTCAACTCAGTGTCATGCTCAAAAGAGGATATACATCGACGTCAGTGTTTAGCGACTCTGTGAGCTCGGAACGAGCTGGGTTGACGGTCTAAGTTAGTCGTAAGTGTTAATTAGGTTAGTTGTAATAATCTCATTGATGTACCTCATTTGTAAGCACAACACTCTTGCGGGGGATCGGCCACAAGTCAATATCAACGTAATCTAATTGTACCTTCCTTCACTCTCCGGAGTATAAATTTTATTCGTAATTTTTATTATTATTCATTTTTCCCAGTTACTTTTTTGTGTTTCATAGATGTTACTATGTTTTAAGGAGACGAAAGAAAAAATGGAGAAATTATTGTTTGTTAGGTTTCTGCGAATTAAAAAAATGTAACAAAATTATTATTTTTGTTTTTATTATTTTTTTATTTCCTTTTCATTACTTTTATTTACCCATTTATTTTACTTCGACAAGTTACACCCGTCCATCGTATTTAATGTTTATTAAAATACATTTAAGTACGTTATTTAAGGAATTGTCATTTAAGTACCTAATATTCATAACATAGTTGCACTTAACTGGACAGGAAATATTTAAGTAATCATTGGATGTTTTTATATTTTAAGGGTGCACTATTATTGAATTGATCGCGAGAGTATCTCAGGATCTCTACGAATTTGATAATGAAAAAAATAAATAACCTAATGTTCTTTCGCATTAAATATTATGTAAGTTGTAAAATTATGCTCACTCCCTCACTAGTATAAAATCACAACTTCTCGGACTGAACAGAAGGTGGGTGAAAACTAACGCGATGGTATTTACGAGGAAATGGGTTTGATCATTGAGTAATTTATATTCCATTTACTTCACTTTTCATGATAAATACTGGCTATAAATATATATTATCATCGTACATTCAGAATAATTTCGATGTTTCAAAATAAAATGATTATAGTCGTTCATGACTGTATATAAACCATTATAATTCATAAAAAAATATACTTACATGTTTTAACTTTTTCATCTTGTTAAGTTCAAATGAGGTAAGTCTCGGTATCACTTAAAACTATATGTTCTTGGTGTCATCTTTGTGTAAGTGTACGAGATATAACTCTTATTGATATGCAAAAATTAAAAAATATAAAAAAAAGCAACGAGCACTCTTGTCTGCAAAGAACTAAAGTACAAATTTCTGAAGTCTTAAAGAGTTACTGCCAGTACAAATTAATTAATGGGAAAAATAAATGGTATCCGTTTTTTTACGTAAACGTTGCCAAAATTGTATTTTTTGGGCATCAGTAAAAATAATTTAGTGTAGGTTATTTCGTGGAAAGTACAAAAACAAATGATGTATGATGTACAGCAGCCCGCATAGGTGATTGGACTAAGGGCGACGTGGATATCATTTGATATGTTTTCATTCATTCAGTTGCATAAGTATCATTCGAATGCGAGGGTATACACTACGGGCAACATCTAGTAGGAAAGTGGTCAAAATAGAACGTTAAAAAACGGTGACTTATCGATTGTAAACCAGGATGGTTGTAAAACTAAGTAGGATTTTGTACGTAGCGATGTAATGCTTAAAGAAAAAAAAACGGTCGTCGGTTTGGTGGTCTATGTCTGTAAAGGAAAAGTGATTGTCTGTGATTTTTTTAAGCGACTTTTTTATATATATGGAAGAATATATAATTCTTTAACAGTAAGAATAGCACTACTTGTGATTTTTACATTAGAAATTATTAGTTGACTTCATTTTTTTGTACTATATTATAGGGTAATGTAGCGATTGGTGTAGTGGAGAACGGTGCGGGTTGAGTGTACATAGATTAATCATAATGTATGTATATATATATGGTGTAAATGATAAAGCGTTCTCGTAGTAGGGGATTGCAGGGTAGCTTGAATATCTTTGGGTTCACCTGCTCCCACGAGTGACAAGGACGGGCTACGCAAATGTTGGCGATCCCCTACTGCTAGTGCTGTCTCCGATATCGGGTAACGTTTGGCAAATGGTTAGACCACATGCGATGCTTGTTTGTTTTAGAGTCTCGTGTTCTTCAAAAGGCCGTCTCAAAGGCCATATACGAATTAATGACTACAAGTTGAGGGACGCGTGACTCTTTCCGGTAATTAGTAAATTAATTTGTGCGTAAATGTAAAACGGTAATAACTTGCCGAGTTCTAGCGAATTTTTTAGTACCTATGGTAAACATTTTGGCGTATTTTGTTATTTATGTGGTAATCGTAGTAATTAACTGTTATGTTTGCTTCGGGTAAATTGGTCTTGTATTAGCTGAAGAATGGCCCTAATCTCAAATTCCAATGTTTCACCAAAAACTAATATAAATGATTTTCCAAATGAATGAGTTTACTGACACACACCGGACTTTTACTATCTTATTTAATTTTAATAAGAACATATTTTGCTGTGTTCAGAAATATAATAAAATACCCAGAAGGTCACTTATTTGTGGAATGCTTAATATTTTTAAAGATTGCATTTTTTATTCCTACCTTACTGTCTCTTCACACGTCCCTTTTATACAAATTTATTTCAAAATGGAACAGTTCAATTGAACGTTCACAATATTTTAAAAGGCCATTTCTGTAAGATTTACTTATTTATATCTCCTGAAGATGACATTCTGTCAGTAAAAAAAGCTTATAACATCAGAAATTAAAGCAGTGTTCAGGAAGTTATTTTCCTTAATGAGGTCGTAAACATTCGATATAATTACTACAATAACTAGACTTATATATGTAAAGATATAAATATGTCTAGATAGACAGTCAAAGCTGCGAACTCGTCGAAAAATATTGTGTCCAACTGTTGACCGCAAAACGCACACACACTAACATAATTACAGCATGATGACGTGGCGCGAGTGTAAGACGTAGCTGTCCTGTCACGCACCAATATAACAAAGTTGGCCTGTTTGTTTCAGTTCCTTTGCAGCGCGACACTCCATCTATACAGTATGTAACAAAAACCCTGTTGTCCCTTTTAGGGACGTATACATTTACCTACAAGCACAGCATTGGTGTAATTATAATTTAAAAAAAATAAGTATTGGCTAATGGAGAGGTCAAAATCAAAGAATGAAAGAGGTTAGAAATCAGTTAAACATTACAAATATTAATAATTAAATATTTATTTTAATTATTTTTGTTGAACAGTTTTTATAAATGACTTGCTTTATTACGTACGTATACTGATTCGGAACAACAGGGTTTTTGTTACATATTGTATAAATAACCAAAGCTATTATGTTTTCTTTTTATATAAGAAAGATCATTGTAAGATAATATCTACGAGTATATGACAGGGCTATCCTTCAGCTTTTCAAGTTTCTTGTGAGATTATTTATTATGATCGGATACATGGTGCTGGTTTAAATTTTTTAAGAGCTTTTGCATAATAAGACAGCCAAAAAATTACATTTTCCTTTGCACTTTGCTATTTTTTTTCGATTCTTTTTCTTCAATGAGCATGCTTATAACATTCTCATTAGTAAAAAATCGAAAACAATTTAAAGCAAATAATAACTATTTATCATAGCGAGTAGCGACAATGTCGCTTGTCCACTAATTCGTACAATCAATCATTGCTAACAAAGAAAACGTAGGCGGCGTATTACAAAAGTCAAGATCATCGAAAATCCAGCGCATGTATCCGATCGTGAATGAATATGATCAATGATTGTAAATTGTATACTCTGGGAAATAGCTTCTTTAATGTAAGCGATCTTTCAAAATGTGCAACAATTTGCATCGTCGTAAGTCAAATAAATAAAGTAAAGTAAAAGTAGACTGAGTGTACGAAGCGGGCCATAGGATTCTAATACAGGTATCATAATTGTCCATTTGTGCACTAATTATAAATTTGCGTAAAATATATTTTAAAACTAATTAAACGAACATACAGTACCCACAACACAATATCCTACAATCTGGCTTAGGTCTAGATATTGTATTGATGAAAAATTTGTTCCATTGTGGAATTCTTAAATTAATAAAAAAATGTTGCTAAAATTAATGTGATGTGTTATTTATTTTAGAGTTTAGATCCTATAATAAGCTGTCTTTAATGATAAGGCATAGAATAAGCTGCACCTGGTGTTTCCATAATATTCTTCGGCTGATGAATTATGTCGCCAATCCCGCAGTGTTTGAAGACTAAGGTCTTCAACCAGTGCGTCCTGCCCGTTATGACATACGGTGCCGAAACGTGGACACTGATAGTCGGGCTGGTCCACAAATTCAAGGTCACTCAGCGTGCTATGGAGCGGGCTATGCTCGGAGTTTCTCTGAAGGATAAGATCAGAAATGAAGTTATCCGGAAGAGAACCGGAGTTACCGACATAGCCTGCAGAGTAAGCAAGCTGAAGTGGCAGTGGGCTGGCCATGTTTGTCGAAGGACCGATGGCCGGTGGAGCAGACAAGTCCTGGAGTGGAGACCGCGTATCGGCAAGCGTAGAGTGGGACGCCCCCCAGCTAGATGGACCGACGACCTTAAAAAGGTGGCTGGGACAGACTGGATGCGGAAGGCGGAGGACAGGGTGTTGTGGCGCAGCCTGGGAGAGGCCTATGTCCAGCAGTGAACTGCTATAGGCTGAGTTGATTGATGAATTATGTAGGTACACTAAGTAGAATAGAACTAAGACTAAGTAGACCAAGTAAACCAAGACTAAGACTAAGTAGTTTACCTACTATTTTTTTCTTTTTTTTTATTTCCTTTGGAAGACTTACAGCTAAACAAAACAGACTTACTGCTAGTTGCACGTAAGTCCATTGAATTCCCCATCAAAAGTAATGCTGTCTTTATCTAACGGAACGTATCAGAAACTGACAGCATTACTTTTAATGTGGAATTAAATTTAAGCGGCATGGCCGCCTTAAGGCCTTTAGTAACAAACCACAGTCGGTGATCTCGCGACAATTAATTAGGGGCAATAAATGATATTTCTTACAGAGGTTGAGGTAATTTTCAGAGTGATACAGTACTCTTTGATGGTAGCATAAGTAAGTACTATAAAAATCTCTTTTGGATGTTCTCTATGCGATCAATGTATTTGTGGTAACTCGGATTCCATATTTCAGACGCGTACTCCAAGTGGCTTTTGACAAAAGTACAATATAGAATTTTTAAGGTTTTGGCTTGAGTGAAGCACTTGGTTAGCCGTACCTATTATGAAACCCAGTGATTTCGAAGCCTTAGCAACAATTGCATCTACAATAATCTACAAAAATGAGTTTGGATTCGTGATAGACCCCAGATCCCGGATGGATTGCATCTACAATAATCTACAAAAATGAGTTTGGATTCGTGATAGACCCCAGATTCCGGATGGAATTAGATCTGGGTAGTACGTGATCACCTGTAAGATGTGGTTATCATGGAGCGCTTTCGAGAATATGTTATAACCGAGCATTTAATAGGATTCTGGTCCAGTTTATTTCCTCGACAATATTCCTCCAAAAGTCTTAGCCTGAAGTACTATCACGTCTATCTGCGATGATATTGTTGGTATACATTTTCATATCATCAGCAAAACACAATAGTTTGAATGAGGTCAGGCGAGAGTCGATGTCATAGATTATAAAAAAGTAATGGACCAAGCAATGAACCCTGAGGAACTACTTGGGGCAGGTACCCAATTGGATATATAATTATTTAATACCGTAGTATTAAATAATTATATATCAATATCCCAAGCCGTAGCTTGGGACCTGTTCTTTACATAAGAATAAAACCATCTGAGTAGGTCCCCGCGTATTCTCAGGCCATAAAGCTTTGATAGCAAAATGCAATGCAAATTAGTTAGTTGTATAGTTAAGGTATACATCAAATAATAAAAACAATTAAATTAAAGTTTTGTACTACTTACCTAAGTGCTGGAAATTATATTTTGTTCAGGGTTAGTAACACTAAATTAGGTACCAGTAATTAGTTATGTAGGTACTGACAGTTGAGCCAGTATAAGAATAAGCCAAATTATTGGACAAGCCCATAAAAAGCGGCCAAGTGCGAGTCGGACTCGCACACGAAGGATTCCGTACCACTGTACAATATTAAACACTAGGTACATTATTTATTATTTGTTGTTATAGCGGCCTTAGTAGTACCTACACACTGAAAATTTTGTAGTATTATATAATATAACTAGCTGCTGCCCGCGGCTTCGCCCGCGTGGCATTTTCTATACTTAAAAACTTTCCTCTTGAATCACAGTAGATATCTATTAAAAAAAACGCATCAAAATCCGTAGCGTAGTTTTAAAGATCTAAGCACACACAGGGGACAGACAGACAGTGAAGCTACTTTGTTTTTGCAAAGATACACCCCTGTGACAGACGAACAAGCGTCATGTGTATACGCCTTGTATAGCAATGTTGTCGAAATGAAATACTTGGATAGCAAAATATGTTTTAATACTTTAACAGTGAAGCGGAGCAGACCGGAGAAAATTGGAGTGTCACTTATATTCAAAATGGTGTTGCCAGTAACTTAATATTTCTTACATTAAAATATACTACAAAGCGGACGGATAGTGGAGCCTTAGTAAAAAGGTCTTGTTGGCACCCTTTGGGTACTGAACCCTAGAATGCACGTCTGACTGTCGCACGAGGTCAAGTCCAAGATTATCTCCCGAATAACCCATAACAGCTGCTGTCCGTTTACATATTTTATTCAGATAACACTCATTGTATGCAAATAAGGCCATACGTACCTACATACAGGCACACTTAAACATTGAAATACCGCTAAATGTCAGTTACTAACTAGTGACATTTCCTATTTTTTTGCAATTTAGATCAATTAAGATAAGCGCCGTTTAGATTTGGACCAGTTTTTGAGATACTTAGTATAAGGGCAAAAGATCTCTTGCATTGCATTACACTTTTATCCGTGTAAAAATCTTTAAAGTTAGATAATCTCAGCAACAAAGTGACAAAATAAATGAACTCGATCTCTTGTAGGTACAAAGCTGCAAGGATTAATTCATGGTGATAAAAAAAATACTTAAGGGCGCAGGATAGCCTTTACCAGAAGTGATGATAGGATTAGTGGTTCTTCAATATCGTCAGGATTGTACCGGAATATAGCAGTTCGTCGTGGACGTGGTACGACAGCGGCTTCCCCATCAGCTTCTGTCATCAGAAGACCACCGCCACGCAACCACCGATGCGACGCTCTGCTAGAGTGACTGTCAGCAGCCAGTGTCACTCATAACCGACCTCTTCGGTATTTCCAGTAACTTTGTAACAAAAATAGACGGCGTCACTTGCTGCGCCGTCATACTTAGGTATATAGGGTTGTTCTAACATGATATTAAACATGTTTATGTTGCGGACTTTTTTATAACTCCAATAAAACTATCCTTGAATTTCAACCGGAAAAACAACGAGCTATCTCTATTAAAAGCTTTAGCCGAGACCGTATCATCATTATCAAGGACAGTTATCAGGCTATTAGACTATACTTTGCAGTCTGCTGCTGGCCATGGACCTCTCCAATAGCATCCTATTCATCTCGATTCTCGGCAACTCGTCAAGCTGCTACCAGTCACCCTTTTTTTCTTTTTTTTTTTTTTTTGGGTGGGAAATTATCAAATAACTTCTCCCGCTCTGGGCGGAGCGGGAGGGCGTGTCAGACTTTTACTGACTAAAACCCACCCGTATTCCTTCATTTGCCTGTGTGCCAGGTCCACGATATCCCTTTCGGACAAACTCGCAACCCTGGCAGGCATTGGCCCTAGCGGACCCCGTCAGTTGGTGCTGACAACTCTTTGAGGCGCGCGTGGAATACGACGCGCCGTCGACCCGGGCCTGGTCGTTATCGGATGGTGAGCTACCCATCGCTCACCGTCCGCAGGCCCACGCCTACGGTGGCCGGAAATCGGCGACTCCCGACGCCCGGGGCGTCTCCTGCGGTGACTAGGGGCGCGAGGGCGCGAACCTTGCCTCTCCCTCACGCGTTCCGCCTCCTCCTTCGCAAGCATTACTAATTCGCAGAAGGAGGTGACGGCCTCCCATGCTCTCTCGCTCCGAACCATGGCCTGCACCAGGGCCGGACGCGAGAGATCGCCGCCGCCGATCGCCTCCGTGAGGAGACGGCGGTGCTCCGCCCAAGCTGGGCAGACCTCCACCGTATGCTCCACCGTGTCCTCCGGGCGATCCACACAGTGGTGACACCCGGGCGTTTCCTCCCGCTTTATCCTGAACAGGAACCTCCCGAAACAACCATGTCCGGTGAGGACCTGCGTCAGGCGGAAGGTGAGGACGCCGTGGTGCCTCTCTAGCCACTCCTCAAAGAGGGGACTTATCGCTACAATTGTGGCGTGCCCAGCGCTGGGTTGCGACAATCGCACTCTCCATGCCGCCATAAGATCCCGCCGGAGCTCTGTCCGCTGTGCCTTGATTTCTCGCGGTAGCGGAGTTTCACCCCGGCGTTTCGCCTCCTCGCGCCACTCCCAGACGTGCGCGAGGACTTTTGCCTCCAGATCCCATGGCGGTAGTCCGGCAAGGAGGCTCGCAGCCTCACGGGAGACCGTGCGGTATCCTCGGACCAGCCTGATGGCCATGACCCTTTGGGACGCGTTCAATCGCTGGGCTGGTCGTAGCCTTATAGAACGCGCCCACACCGGGGCCCCGTAAAGGGCCATGGACCGGCTACCAGTCACCCTGCGAAGATCATCGCTCCACTAAGCCTTACGTAATCTTTTTTGTGGGTGGGAAATTATCAAATAAATTCTCCCGCTGTTGGCGTGTCAGACTTTTACTGACTAAAACCCACCAGTGTTCCTCCAGATGCCTGTGTCCCTTTCGGACCAAATCGCAACCCTGCCAGGCCTTACGTCACCCTCGCAACCCTTACGTCACCTGAGGCTATAATATAATACAATCTAAGTAATTATGCACCCTACAGCCAAGAGCTGTGAAGTACCTACATCTACATCTTTATCTCAGTTCTCACCTGGCATGGCGCCAAGTGCTCTGGGAAATTACCAGGGAGTAATGAGCGAAGGTGGAACACTTTACTTGCTAACATGCCAGGTTTCTATATTAAAGACAAACCGTTATCCTTACCGATGAAAGTAAGTATTTAGTAATACCTAGATGACAAAGATTCTTGCAAACCAAAACGCAAACGGAAATTAAGAAGAAACAAAGAGCTCAGAAAGTTATTGGTGCAGGTTTACGAATCTGAAATTGAACTGGGTAAACTAAATGAAAGATTCGAGAAAGTCAAAATACAGGCACTAGTGATCTTGTTTATCAGATTTTATTAGACATTCAATTCAATGATAATAATTATAATTAGTGTCGGAAGTATCGCTCCTAAATATGTAAGCCCCAGGCGTTTCTAACGCCTTCTATGATGATCCAAATTGCGCAGTAACGGATTTGTTCTCAAGGTTCAATTCCTGGTAATAATCTTTGGACCGATCTTTGAATCCGAGTTTCCGTGCGGTGCCGGACGTAAAGAATAGCACCATCCTTTTTTTTTTTTTTGGGTGGGAAATCACCAAATAACGGGCGGAGCGGGAGGGAGTGTCAGACTTTTACTGACTTTAGTCAGTAAAAGTCTGCCAGGGCTACGATATCCCTTTCGGACAGACTCGTTACCCTGGCATTCCTTCTTGTGGGTGTCGTAAAAGGCGACTAAGGGACTTACTAGAGAATGGGCATCCAGCAGTGGACGTCTTTCGGCTGAAATGAAGTTATGATGATGAATCTTTGGACATTGAGACTTAAGGATAATCAATCTCAACCAAGGAACTCGGTTTATTTTACCTTCATCGTAAATTCACACCGCGATTCCCATTTAAAGAGAAGTAAACTCGATCACAATGTACTCGTATGAACAAAAAAGATAAATAAATTATGTAAAACATTTTGTTAACACGAAAGGTTAAAAGAAATGAACTGGTCGCATTCTTGCAGGCTTGCACTATACATCGATAAACATTTAAGACATTATTCTCAAGGATACCAGCAGTGAAAATAAAACCATGTTACGATGCGGAAGCTAGTGAAAATGAATACTCAGGAAGTATCATAAGACGTAAGATTGTAGCGATACAAATGTGACAAATAACAAATGTTAATGTGTTTTGATCTAGATATCAAAGGAAATTTGTATTGATATTTAGACCAAAACAGAATTAGATCCAACGTCTTTCTTTGAAGACGCTGATGTGTGGAAATGGTTCGTTGCTATGTGTGGTGGAAGAAATAGGAGCATTTCGTAAGAAGAGTTTTGAGCACATAAGTGAATAGAGCAAGACCAGAAGAACGATGATGAACGAACGAATATTATCTATGGAAGAATAAAATATGTTCTTGTTCAATTTACATACTCCCTTGACATAATCTTTCCTTTATTTGACATTATATACCTACCTGTAATTTTAATTTCAACAAGGTTTTTACTTTTAATATTTAAATCATATTTTAAATAGATTTTTTTATTATTTAGTGAATATGAGAACGTTGTAGGCTTAACAACTGTAGATTTGTAGACCATTTTCTATTTGTTAAGTCAAAGTCAAATGATTTATTTCAAATAGGCACATAAAAGGCACGTTTGAACGTCAAGAATTACAAAAAAAAAAATAGAATTGATTCTAGTTGCCCCTTACAAAAGGTAGTTTCGTATGGAGAAGAATGGGCAAGAAACTCCACTAAGTACCTGATAGTAGATTGTGGACGGGCCTACACTGTAATTTGAAAACATTGTAAAAGCCAATTATTTGTTTCAAGAGCAACCGTGGAGTTTCTTGCCAGGGGGCTTAAAATTGAAGCTTTGGTAGAATCATAATATGATCTGCGTACAATTCATATCCCACAATACATCTGTTTGACAGTTTTGTATGGAGTTTCGTAAAATGGTCCACAAAATAAGAATTGCTTTATTGAAGTTTAATGTCAAATTGCAGCTATCAATTGTACGCAGACCATATTATTATTATGATTCTGCTAAAGCGTCCATTTCAGGCCCCCTGCTCTTCTTCATAGGAAACGACCAATTGGAACCGTGCACCTAGCTTCTGACGTTTCATAAGTGCCATGTAGGTTTACGTGAAATAAAATATTTTGATAATGATTTTTTTTTTATCGACACATAAGAATAAGATAATGGCAGTCACAATGCGGCCCTTTAAGGGGCAAAATAATTTGTAAATCAGACATATTCTTAAGGTAGTGTGTATTTATTTCGATTGAACTACATAATATCTATGTTCCCAAATCAGTATATATTTTGAAAGGACAACGATATAAAGACGAGATTAAGAAATTTAAAATTTCTATAGAAAACTTATTTTTCTCATAACTCTTTTTTAAATCAGTGTCCATTCAACATATATATTTGGGAACCTAAATATTCTGTATTGCAATCGAAATAAAGACACACTACCTTAAGAATATGTCTGATTTACAAATTATTTTCGTATTGTGTTTGTATGAACTACGCATCCATCGCCGGCCTCTTAATATTATATGTGAGATATTAAATCTTCTCATCAACTTTTTGAATAGGAGAGGAGACTAAGAAAATGTTTAATGAACATTTTGGTTAGATAGAAATCGACTAGAATTGATCCAGTTTTTTTTGTGGATTATAGATTGACCTTAGAAAAAGACCTGTCCTATTAATTATACGTTGTGCATAAAGTAGACATAATTTAATTAAATTTTTTTCAAAACCACAAGGACAACATGTTGGTGATTATTTTGTATTTTTGATGGTGGTAAATCGTTTTTTTTTTATCAGTCGCCTCCTTTACACGTTTTAAACTAGTAACATTAAGAATTGGGTCATAAATATTCAGTTCATTTATATTTTAGTATGTATTCATTATTATGAACTAGTGACATAAATAGGGTTGGCAAAAACATTGCGAAGTATGCAGTTTCATAAGCGAAAACATTTATTTTCTAATGTTCTTGGAACTTCAACGGCAACCATACCATGAATGAAGCAGACACATAGCACTGTTACTTAGCCGAAGAAATGAGTAGGTATTGAGTATGTTTGTAGTAACTACTTCATTTCTGGAAGAATTCTCTCTCAAAAGCTCCAGGTTGTAAATTTCTCTAAATTATGTGGTCGATGATTTTGGTGTACGGTTTGCGCCAACTTATATGTAGAAAATGTAAGATTACTACTGAATGAATAAATAAATAATAATGTTGTATGGATGAGCGATATTATGAGTAAATGACACAACGAATGCTGATACAATACTGAACTTTATTACAAAAGAACACAAGTTTATAAGGTTACATTGATATCTCCCTTATATCTCCTCCCTAAAACTAAAATAAAATAAAAGTTTAATTTTTTTTATTGTAAGAATATGCAGTTGTGACAACTCAAGCACAAATAAACATTGAAACTTAGACTAAAACGTATAAAATATATGACACACTATCTACACAATCGTAGTGCACTTATCCGTTATGTTTTTCGTTGCACAAAGTTATACAATAATAAGTAGTTACTTATGATATGAGATAATATTGATTGTCGTACATACATTACAACAATAAGTTTAACTAAGTACCTATGTAGTAACGTGTAAGTACATCCTCATCAGCCCATAGCAGTCCACTGCTGGACATAGGCCTCTCCAATTGCACGCCATTCAGCTCGATTCTCGGCAACTCTCATCCAGCTGCCACCAGCCACCCTGCGAAGATCGTTGCTCCACCAAGTTAAAATGTTTTAGAATAATACTCATTTATTTCAATCTGGACTGCTAAAATTTTATCTCAAATTTTGATTAACTCAAAAAGTTATTACCTACATTACTTAAGCTAACGACTATATGACAAGCCTATAATAAAGCTCATTATTTTTCCCTTTATTGTTTTTTTTTTGCATAGCTTTCGCCCACTTCTCTAAAGCTCCCAAATATGGCAGCCCTATCTCGTTCGTCATCAGAATCCGGCCTATATATCAAGTTCGTCAAGTAACCGCGCGTCGGTGGCGGCTGGACGAGCAGTATATAAGCACGCTCTGGTACGTAATCTGCACTCATTCGATCAGTGATAACCTCAGGATCAGCAATGGCAGCCAAGGTAGGTTGTCTTGTACGATGTGTTTTTTGGGGTTCAAAATTCGAGTGTCATCGGAAAAATAAAAAGGACTTTAATTTGATAAGTGTTTTTAAATCTTTATTAAATAAACATCATTAAAATTTTGTAATTTTCATACAATTCAATTCAAAAAAGCATCACTCAAATTAAACCCGATTGATCATTTCAATTTTGAGTTAAATTATATTTTTTTGCTAAAATTTTATTCATGTACTCTTTGCAACACTTTTCGAATAGTTCATCTCACTTGTATTCATTGAAAGCTTATCCAACGTTTTATTATGAAAAAGCTCTATGTTCTATTTTACTTATATTTTTAACAAAAATCATTGTGGTTTCAGTTCGTAGTTCTCGCCGCTCTGGTAGCCATGGCCCACTGCTCAGTGGTGCCAGTGGCGCGAGTAGACGCCGACTACAGCAGCTTCGCGTACGATGTGGCCGACCCCAACACCGGCGACTACAAGAGCCAGGTGGAGACCCGCGTCGGCGGCGCCGTGTCCGGCCAGTACTCGCTACTCGACGCCGACGGCACCAAGCGCACCGTCGACTACACCGCCGATGACGTCAACGGGTTCAACGCTGTTGTTCGTAAAGATGCTGCTGTCGTTTCTGCCCCTGTTGTTGCCGCCGCTCCCGCGGTTGTAGCTGCCGCTCCTGAGGTAGTTGCCGCCCGCACTGTAGTCGCTCCTTCTGCATACGCTGCTCATGGCGCTCCCGCCTATTACGCCGCTCAAGCCGCTCCCACTTTCTACGCCACTCACTCCGCTCCCACTTTCTACGCTGCTCACTCCGCTCCCGCTATCTACGCCTCACCCTCAGTGTACTCCTATGGAGCTCCTTCTGTCTACGCCTATGGAGCTCCCTCCGTGTACTCCGCTCCCTTCACTTACGCCACTGGTAAGTGGTAACGTGTGTAATATGTATATTGTAATGGTGCTCTTTGTATATAATGTATTTTTAAGTAAAAAGTGAAACTACCTAATCTTGTTGTTTTGATTTTGCAATCCAAATATCTAACTTCATATGGAAATATCACATTCTCATTTTTCGGTCGAATCGGATACAAATACATAATTATTAAAAAAATGCAAAAAGTATAGCTTTGTGATGAACTGATGACACATGTTATTGCGCCAAACTCGAATGTAATGACCGCATACATTATTATTAAAATCTGTCTCCTAAAAAAGTACTAATGGCATTGCTGATTGAAGCAAGCTGATTACAAGGTTCTAAGGTGGCTAACACTATCCACTCAGGAGATACCATTTTTAAAGCTCTGAATCCTCAGATCGTGATTAAGTGTCATGTTAATATTCTTTCACTGAAATCACCATGAAACACTGAAGTACCTATCTTATTCAGCGATTATTGAATAACCAGTTATAGTGAAAAAAAAATATAAAAGGCAAAATATATATTTTTTTCATCAATAAGGAGTACGGAGGTAACAGTAATTATTATGTAATTAGTAGTCATGCAGGTACGAGGAAATAAAGAGCAACTTGTTCTGTTGTGAATGACCGACTTCTAGGACAAGCGTACTACGAATCTAGTTTTTGTACTTACAGTATTATTATAATTAAATACTCATGAAATTGTAATGCTTATTATTGAAGCCATAAGTAATGAACATCAATATTCGATTTTGGTCAAGAGCTGAACTGAATTAAACGTTTCTTTCAAAATTATACCACAAAACTGATTTACTGGATGTGAAAAGCCAAGGACTTAGTGTAATTTAGCGTGTCCGTTGAAGAGGTGTTTGCCCAGCAGTTTAGTTTAGTACGTTGAGTAAAGATATGAATCCAACATTCTTGGTCTTGCACTTATCATCCCATGTAGCTCGAATAAGCTCCAAAATACAAAAGTAGGACACGAGTTACTGCCTCACTGCACAGACCTTTTAGAGTTCCGTACCAAAATGGTAAAACCCTTATGGTGAGACTGTCTGTCTGTCTGTCACACCTGGATATCTCAAGAACTACTAATGCTATCAACTTGAAATTTAGAATAGTTTTAGATGACGTTTGCCCAACTATTTTGCAAACAAGAAAAACATTAAAAAAAGTATATCTATTTTGCTAAAAGAGACTGAAAGGGGGTCTTAAAAATTTGAAGTGGGGCTACTAGGGCATGTGGGGTATCATATGATAGAGCGCTGTTTGCACATTCTCAAAAATTTATTTAGGCAGCATAGTTTCCAACTTTTGACGAAAAATGTAAAACAAAATACCGTTCCCCCTCCCTTATCTCCAAAGTTTGCATAGATAAAAATCTGAAATTAATCTATGTGATAGAAGTTTATGTAAAGATTACATGAACAATAAAATGATATCTCTGAATAGCACAGTTTACAGAAATCATCAACATCATATATACGTACGGAACCCTCGGTGCGCGAGTCCGACTTGCTCTTGACTGGTTTTTTATTACTGGCCATTTTAAATACTTCTATGGCGTGGGTATGCTTAAAACAACAAACAACTCTGGCAACAATATTGTTGTCACGTGCTGATTACAATTTCAGGTGATTATATTTATTTTACGTCCGGCACCAAACGGAACCGTTTAACCGTTCCGTTTGGTCCGGACGTAAAGAATAGCTCCATCCCATTTTTTCCCGTGGGTGTCGTAAAAGGCGACTAAGGGACTTACTAGAGAATGGGCAGCAGCGTTCTCTATGCATTTTTAAAACCATACTGCGATCGCCAACCCCGCCAAGCGTGGCGATTATGGCAAATCCTCCCTCTATTTGGGGGAGGTCTATGTCCAGCAGTGGACGTCTTTCGGCTGAAATGATGATGATGATATTTATTTTCAAACAAGATAATAATTATTTCCATATAACGTATCCTCCATTAACAATCAACTCAGCTTATAGCAGTTCACTGCTGGACATAGGCCTCTCCTAGGCTATAGAACCTAACAATCTTAAAATACTAATATGAACATGTAAGTACATAAAAACCGGCCAAGTACGAGTCAGACTCGCGCACGAGGGTTCCGTACCATTATCTATAAAAAACCGGCCGAGTCGGACTCGCCCACAAAGAGTTCCGTAAAATTACGTTTGTTGTAAATTAAAATAAAACAAATATTTAAGGGGGGCTCCCCTTAAATATTTGTTTTATTTTAATTTAATTATTTATTTTTAAAGTGAATATATAACTAAAGATTCTGTGAATATTTCAAGCGTCTACCTGTTGCCGTTATCAATATTAAGCGAAAACGAGCAAAAAAATCACGTTTGTTGTATGGGAGCCCCCTTAAATATTTATTTTATCCTGTTTTTTAGTATTTGTTGTTATAGCGGCAACAGAAATACATCATCTGTGAAAATTTCAATTGTGTAACTATCACGGTTCATGAGATACAGCCTGGTGACAGACGGACAGACAGACAGACAGACGACAGCGGAGCCTTAGTAATAGGGTTTCCGTTTTACCCTTTGGGTACGGAACCCTAAAAAGGAGGGGAAGGGGATGTCTTTCTAATCACACCACAACCCACAAAACAATAATGGTCCGGTTCACTGATCGTATTGGTTCAAAATCATAGCAATACTTACCGTAACTGATATTGATCTAAAGTAATATCTACTTCTTTTTATGGGAGAAAAGCCCGCTTCTTTCTTTCTTATTTCATTGATTTGACAAAAACTATGTTTAATACTTAATTGATTTTGTGGTATAAGTATAAGCTGGATGGTAGCGTGGCTGTCTGCCCCGGTAGTTTTAAGCTTTGTGAACTACGAAGTACTCTTGGATATTGATGAAAACAATCATAACAGTATTAGATATACCTACCAAGTCATTGTCAAGTCAGAAATGAAGTTGGTAGCTTCGCCGGTCATTAGTACCTATTTATTATAAACCTAGCTATGATTGAGCTTAACTTAAACGCTTCTACAGACCGGCACGACACAAAGGCACCGCTCGTCGCGCGAGACGCGGGGCCTTTGTGTCGCGTCGCGTGTCGCACCGGTCTGTAGAAGCCTTAAACTTAAGTGAGGTTAACTTCCATTGCTCAAAAGTTTATAAATGTAATGAAATCGAATTAGATGAGGGTCTTGAAAGGTATGATTGGTTGAAAAAATCGTTTTATTATTATCTTGTAATCAACGACGAAGTCAGACGAAAGCATGAATCAAATTTTATCCTTACAAATTAATTACGGATATAGTTAATTTTTATGAACACATCAACAGAAAATATTATAACAATATCTGCCTTATTACGACTGGCTTAAAGGTCGGTCAATCACAGCAGCTGGAACCTGTTATTCCACTTACACTCAATAAGTACATAATAATTGCAACTGTCGTCATAACTACTCAATATCCGGCAGCTGATCTTTGTTCAATCACAGGGCCTACTCGAACGTACAACTCGGTAATAACTTCTAGTCAATCAATGTAAATGGCATCAGTTAATATTAGTTCTCCATTCTAATTTATTATAAGGACCTTTAATTAGTCAATGTAGAACAACCTACGATGGAAGCTTGATATCCAATGAGTCACAAAAGATCTAAAGTGCCATTTAGCTCAATTCGATTACAGCTCACAAAATGGCAAGTTTCATTTGCATAATAATTACCTGTTCAATGTTCAGTTGTTATGAATGTATTGCTCTAAATTCTAGTTGTGACTCAATTATTAAAAGTAAGCATGAAAATCACAGGATATTAGCCGGCATTTTGCAGGAAAATCAAAAAAACATAATTAGGTAGTTTCACTTTTTACTTAAAAATATACATTATATACCATTACGATCTAGACGGGTCATTATTTTACCACTTAGTGGCGTAAGTGAGTGGAGCGGAGTATACGGAAGGAGCACCGTAGGTGTAGACAGAAGGAGCTCCATAGGAGTACACTGAGGGTGAGGCGTAGTAAGCGGGAGCGGAATGAGTGGCATAGAAAGTGGGAGCGGTTTGAGCAGTGTAGAAGGCAGGACCACCATGAGCGGCGTATACGGAAGGAGTGACAACATTGCGGGCAGCAATGACAGTGGGAGCGGCAGCTACAATCGCGGGAGCAGCGGCTACAACAGGGGCGGAGACAACAGCAGCATCTTTACGAACAACAGCGTTGAAGCCGTTGACGTCATCGGCGGTGTAGTCGACGGTGCGCTTGGTGCCGTCGGCGTCGAGCAGCGAGTACTGGCCGGACACGGCACCGCCGACGCGGGTCTCCACCTGGCTCTTGTAGTCGCCGGTGTTGGGGTCGGCCACATCGTACGCGAAGCTGCTGTAGTCGGCGTCTACTCGCGCCACTGGCACCACTGAACAGTGGGCCATGGCTACCAGGGCGGCGAGAACTACGAACTGGAAAAACATAGAATTTTGTTAAAATATTGTACAAGAAATTGAAACAGTTTCCATTTAGAACTTCAGCAGTGTGTTGAGTATGAGATGCAAAAGTCAAATATATATTTTTTTAATGATTTTGATTGGTTTACTGATTCTTCATCATTATGCTAAATTCTTCATCAGAAAAGTCTAAAATGTAATGCAGTGTTTACTGAACCGCAAAAAATGCTTGTGACGCCGAATTTCCGAACACCAAAAAATACAACACAACCTACCTTGGCTGCCATTGCTGATCCTGAGGTTATCAATGATAGAATGAGTGCCGACATTATACCAGAACGTGCTTATATACCGCTCGTCCTGCCGCCACAGACGAGCGGCCACTTGTCGAACTTGATATATATTAGGCCGGATTCTGATGACGCGCCCGACTTGTGGTAATTAGAACAAGTTCTGGGTGAGGTACATGAAATGATAAGTGCTAAGATCAATCACTTATTTTGTAGCTAATCTGTAATTACTGTGAATTGGTTTAGAATAACTTTAATAAGCACGATTAGAGCTTTCAGAAGCTGTTGTTAAAGTTGGAATTGATGATGACTTGGCTTCGACTAAAATATTTCGTTTATGACACCTATAGGTTTTGTGCTAATTTTGTAATTTTCTGGAGCGAAACCAGATAGATATATTATACATATTTAAAGCATTATATCTGTTTAAAGATTCTGTTGTGTGATCTTATCCGAAAATGTATGATTAATCTTTATTGAACAACAACTGTAATCTCTTTCATTCTAGAAAAAATCTTGGTTCTTTAAATATTTTCTCAATAGCTGAAGTAACTGGACCACATTATGATGATACCTAGTAACACGAAAAGTTGGTATAATTACATGCGAGGAAGTTCGGTCAGCTGTTCGTGTAACAACCTTTACGCGTGGTGTTGGACGGAAACATGTTGTTGACATTAAGAGGTGGCGTCGTTCACTGATGCCGGACGTTATGACACATCTAAATAACTTTTAACTTAGCTGTAGAATCATTGAAATGGATTATACAGCGTGCCGCTTTAGTGGCAACATGAATTTAATACACTTATACGGTTTTGCGTACACTTTTTAAGAAGATATTTTAGTTTTATTAAACGTTATTATTTATTGATTTATTAACAGTTTTCTAAAATATAATTTTGGAGCAACCTGTACTTAAAGAACTGTAGCGCAGAGGTCATTTGCCGGGGATCGGATCATAACATCGCATCGATTACATTAAAACACCATATGCATAGCAGCATATGAGTGAGTGATGAGTGGCATATGAGTAGGCGAATCGAAGGAAAGAGAGAGCTTTATTATATATATATATATATATTTGTATAATGGTGTGTGCTAGCTAACATAAGGCAAATAATTTAATTTAACGTTTTGTGTTGCGTAATGCAAATTATTTTATATTGTATTGTATAGCTTCAAGTTTTTTTATGCGAACAGACAGCTGTGCTGCTGGGGAGTTTGTTGCGCCACTTCTTCTTCCCAGCTAAAGCACTAGGAAGTGGTGAAGGGTGGGCGTTTTTGGGGGACTGTCTCATGTAATTTTTGACGTTCGAAAAGTGCTGATTCTCAGCCTAGTTTGAATAAATGACTTTTGATTTGATTTGATTTAGTTTGTTTGAAAAAAAAAATGTTTCAATGTATTAATTATATTTTTTATGATTACTGGTCGCCATTGCAGTCGCACGTTGTATCGTTAGATAGATGTTTTGTAGGAGTGTGTTTTGTTTTGTATCGACGTACCGCTGGTAGCTAGATTCAGTTCCATGGTCAGTCTTATTTCTATTTGTAGTGAACAATAACGGAGAACCTTATGAAACTTTACACGAACCGGTATCGAAATTATTACCCCAACCGGCCCTTTCCGAAGATATAAGCGCATAACCTGAAACAAGGCAGTGATTCCAGTTTTGATTTGAGTTTACAAATAGACTTTTCAAAAATAAGAGGGTAAATTCCCATTTTGGATTTTGGCGTTAGTAATGCCAAAGAAATAGCCGCATTTAACCTTGTGTAAGAGAGTAAGAGACGTCTACAAAAATATGGGTTACATTCTGCACCTAATAACCCAATCTAAGCTTTTTAGGGTCCCGTAGGAAAACAAGGAACTTTTATAGTTTCATCAAGTCCATCAGTCTGTCTGTCCACGGTTTAATTCCCTTGGTACCGAAAAATGTGCACTGTGTGTGCTCATTTTTGATAGAATCTGTGTACACACGGCTACACATCAAGCTATACATTTCCAGTTTACGCTGATCTTGCACTGTACGGAAATTCTATACCAAGCGAGATCAGCTTATACTGGAAATGTATAGCTTGATATGTAGCCGTGTGTACCACCAACAGTTGTTTTTTGATTATGTAAAAAGTGTTGACGGCAGTAGTGTATATAGGGTTGAACTCCAACCGACTCGAATTTATAACTTTTGTGTGTATAACTTGTGTACAACTTTTTTTGATATCCACTATTTACTCACAAAGTGGTAAATTCGTTATGCACTATTTATAACACCATGACTGTCGCAATAATTTCAATAACTTTATCCTAAAATTCTTAAACGGATTGACAAACGACCAAACAACCTTCAACAAATTAGAGTAACTAATACCATTTTGATCACATATGATTTGTAAATAAACAATATTTTCACTATTGTGGAGAAGAACAACCTTTGTTGACCCAGACAGGACCCATAAATTATTTTTGTCTCATTGGTTAGGTGGAGTAATTGCACCATTCTTCCACTAACTAAATTAAAAATAAAGACAAAAAAAAAGGACTCTTAAGCGTCGACGCACTCGTCTGCATCGCTGTCATCCGGAAACGTGCCCAGAAGATTAGCAGCATAACCACGTTGCATGGCAATGCTAAATCTTGGGCCAAAAAACGAGCCAGCCCTATGGTCACGTGAAGTGTCGATCAGCCAGAGAGAAATTTCTTTAAAAAGGAGACGCTCACTCGGGCCCTATGACCCGAGCGTTTTGACCCCAAACGGCTCAAAACTGTAATTACCCATAAGATTACAGTAATTGTGCAGCTTGCGGGTCTCAGTAGCCGCAGCTGTGGAGCCAGCACTGCCAGCCGAGCTTCGAACATGAGATGGCGCAAGGGTTTCGACACAGGTTACGTCCCACACCAGAGGCCATCCTTCCAAGGCAATAACGTCATGTCGTCTGGTCTCTTCCTTAATTTAAAGTTGTATACCTTCGAATTGGCCATCCTGTATAACGAAGTTAAAGCTAAGTAAGCTCTACAAGTTAATTAGCAATCTATGTGCGATGTGAATTGTTACTGAATAAATAAATTTAATTGAATTGTATAAAATAAACTTATAAAAGTAAATATTTCATAAAAAATCCATAGAAAATGAGTTAAAACCAGGTTATATATTATTACTTTGTAATGTTGTTGTCTTATGTAAAATGTAAAAAAAATACTATGAAAACTACATATATGCACTACTCTCACTTTATGTTTTCCAAAGCGGGGTAGGCAGAGAAGATCGAGCGGCCCATGTGGGGTATTGTTGGTTCCCATAATTACTAAGATTATGATGTTTTAAGTGACTTTGCTATATTGTGGATATATTTTCGGTTACAACCGCAGAAATAACTTAGTTTTTCAGTTAAAAAATACTATGAAATACAATTTTTGCGGTCGATAAAAATAATACTGTGCATGTGTCAATTTTCTGTCGGTGCATCGGCGATAGCACAAAGGAAAGGGGTGAGATTTGCGCGCGGTCCCATGTTGGTTTCGGCTGGAGCGAGCAGTACTTTTATGGTGTACATAATAAAGAGTATTCTATTCTATTCTACGTCTTGCCGCGTCATATTATCGTTTGTAAATAGAATAACGTAAAAAAAATAAGTTATAGCCTAACATTTATCGTACCCGAGATAGCAAACCTACTTACTGATTTGTTTAGGCATTCATAATTTATATTGTATTTGTAGATTTAATTTAGAATAGTTTAAGTTATGATGAGGCTGGCATGCCACTGTGGATAAAAGCCTCTTATAAAATTAAAGAATAAAAAAATAAAAAAAACATTTATCGTATAAAGAAAGAAAAGAAAGAAAGAAAATACATTTATTCAGCACAGACTAAGGCACACAATATAACCACACACTCACACATCACTCCTGTATTTCCCGAAGGGTAAGGCCTAATCCCTCCGTTATACTCAGCGCTTTTTCTCCACATTTATTATCCGCGAACAGCCAAAGCGTGGGATTCTCTGCTAGCGTCTGTGTCCCCCTTCCAAATATAGCCGGTCAGTCTTTAAAGCAGAAGGTAACAGGCACGTTCGTCCATCGTAGACCTCATCCATCGCTTTCCATCAAGCGAGATCGAGTTCAAGAGTAGGCCCATGCAGCATATTTTAAAAAGCATATAAAACAGATGATGTATACGTTTAGTCCTACCACATTTTGCCAGTTATGTTTACCCAGAGCATTATAATATCTGCTAAAAATAAAAGGCAGTGGAGTAGTTCTGAGCATTACTCACAGATGTATTAGGAGTACAGCGCGGGTCAGAGGTCCCATGTAATAGGGAGTGAGCCTATGCCATCAACCGGGCACAAATCCAGACTCCGGGCTGCTACTGAGAAATTCCTGATGAAAGAACCCAATAAAACTTTGTCCGACCTGGGAATCGAACCCAGGACTTCACGCTTAAGGGGACGATAACCGACTTTTAATGATTTTATACTGAAGATCACGTCTAAACGAGTAGTGTTAATGATTTGAAAAAAATATATAATAAATTAAAGCATTTT
Organism: Tiliacea aurago; assembly: GCA_948098905.1. Lineage (NCBI taxonomy): Eukaryota > Metazoa > Arthropoda > Insecta > Lepidoptera > Noctuidae > Tiliacea > Tiliacea aurago. The sequence continues at coordinate 24,000,422 of OX402581.1, read as the reverse complement.
CTCAATAACTTATTATGTGAATATTTTAGATTATGTTTACATTACATATTGAAATTAATTTAAATAAATAAATAAATAAAATTAATTTTTTACGCGGATAAAAAACTCAGATTGGTGCAAAATCTACCAAGCTTATTTTTCTGAAACCTTCACCAATTTAAAGATAATTGAATTATTAATCTTTTAGTATAGGCGTTATATTAAAATACCATTTGTTTTGTGTATAATAAATTAATAATGCGTCAAATTGGGGACAGCGCTCCTTGATGGGCGAGTCCTATTACTGGCTGAACGTACGACGCGTTGCGTGAGCTCAGTACAGAACACGCAAGCTTACCACTCAAGGTCACTGGCATATATCTGCGTCTTAACAGTAGCACTCGCCGCCACTAGACCAATGAGGTAGTCAGATAAAATTATATGTTTTTTAGATATTTGGGATGAGAATTGAACACTATATAAACTTATCTTTTTTGAAGCTGAGTTAGAGAAATGTGGGAAATGTACACGGTTCCCGGAAACGGGACACAAAAGATATCCGTGTCAAAGAGGACATCTTTTAGACACGTCAAAGATAAGACAGTCCCCATGTGAGGTGACAAGGGACTAACGATGTGTCAGTACGGGTTTTTACAAATTGATAAATGTTAGTGAAAGTTGTAAAGTACTTGCTGTATTTTTTTCTTGTTTGTTGTTTATTTACCTTTGATTTAATCTTAGTGTAGTATCCACAATATTATAATTCGTGGGGGCAATGAAACGAAAACCTAGTCAACATACTCAATGTGTACTTTGATCCACACCGAAAATATGGTCTTGATATAGCTAGCTGTAGACTGCTGATTTCTAGGAATGGTACTCCTAGAAATCAGCAGTCATATTTGTTGATTGCTAGGATTGCTTTTTCACAAACATGTACCTACACCTATTATAAGCCTTTCCTACGTTAAGAAAGTGTAAAGTACTTTAAAAAACACTTTCAGTGTCAGTTAATAAATACCTGACGCTAAAAAGTGCTTCATCATCATCATAATTTGAAGCCGAAAGACGTAGTAGATGTAGTGGATACTGGACATATGCCACATAAGCGTCACCACATCGACCAGTTCTGTGCGTGGGAGGCCTTCCAATGCTGCGCTTGTTTGGGGGAAGCAAAATTACCTAGTACTCAGATTATAGAAAAGAAGCAGATAGACCGCGCGGAACAATAAAGTGAGGCCCGTTTGTAGACATGTGTGCGTTACAGCCACGTGACAGCACTATAAGAACAGGTGAAGAAGGAGAATGAAAAAATTAGCCATAATATTTCATTACATGAAAAAAAAAAGTTTTTGTTTTCTTAAATCAGTTATTTTTATTAACAGCATACGTCAAATGAACAATACCCATATAAACGATACATTTGCGATATATTTTTATTTTGAGACACCAACATTTTATTGTTTTTGGTAGCTATATTTACTTTATGGTGACGTCATATAACTCATGATATAGCAAATCGACTGATGTAATAAGTATTATAGAATCCATTAACTAGTTACACTTACGAAGACACATACTCGTACATACTTATTTATTTATAAACATACTAACCAGAAAAGGCGGTAAATAAAGCACTATTATCAACATAAATATTTTTGTAAATCGATACTCCTGTATCCTATACTTATTTCCTAACTTACGGGTAAATGTTTCAATATAAACTAGCAACACCGAATGATTTTTGTTAAGGTTTTGTGTTTCAAGATGTCACTAACAATAAACACCTAAAATAAATCCAAATAGACAAATAATCAATATTTTACTTATGAAAGGATACTCCATCTTATTTCTTGTGTTTTTGGGAACAGTTTTTACAATGTTTAAAAATACAAGACGGCATCATTCTGAAATTATCTGTTAGAGCCCGTGACGTACTAACGATGCGACGCTTCGTGCAGTACTGAATCGAGAGTGTATTCGCTTTTGAATTTGTATTTGTTTTGTTGGCCGCACTCTCGGTGTTCCGCGCGGTCTATTTGCTTTTTTTCTATAATCTGAGACCTAGTAATTACCAGTTTTACTAAATCATTCGATGTAGGTATGTAGTAGATCACTTCTGAGATCACTATACAAGTTTTCACCAGGAATTTCGTAAATAGCAACAATGCTGCAGAGAAGGAACAACGTTCACTGCTTTAAGCATAAATCGACAGTTTATTTCTTACCAAATGTAAGTGAAACTAAATGTAAATATAAGTGTATTGAAGTATAGACAGATAGACAGGCATAAATACATAATGCATGTTTGTATTACACGTAAGTTGTAAAGGAGGTCCTTTAACAGATCAGAAAACTAGACAAACTGCCAGTGAGTCATTTAATAACAGAAGGTATCGCAATGTTTGTCAGTTTAAAAAGTTGCTCCATTTTTTAACACGCTTTTATTGGCTTGGCCTGTATCTATCTAAGTAACGGAATCTTTTAAGGTAATTTTCACCAACTTCAAGACGAAAAAGAATAATGTTTCAAGAATACATAAATAACTGGCCAGAGAGATGCTGAACCGCCATGTTAGTGTTGGTAAATATTTATATTTTAATTGAATATCTTTTTAAAAGTACAAAAAATGTAAGTAGGTAAACGCCATTAGATTTGTTTTAGGTCACCGGACCGGTCCGGATTGGTCCGGTATTTTCTACCTTGCATATCTTTTTTCTCCCATCTTCTACGACTTACTGTCCATTTGCTTTTTGCTAGTTTTATACGATATGTACGATACTCCTATCAGTGGGTCCCATTATACATGCAACCTCGCTATCCTCCTTTGCATACGTATCAAGGACCGATGACAATACAATAATTTCATAACCTTGGTTTTATTATCCTCACCAGAATCACCAGGATAATATTAAAACCATAAAAATAAAAACAGGTTAAGCACATACTCTTCTAGTTGTTGTATCGAAATGAAACTTTGTCTGTCATAATTATTACAAAACAAGATTTGTAATTTGACATGACTTAAACCATGCAGCCAGTTTTTGTAATAAGAACGTAACTGTGATTGAAATACCGTTCTTTATACAAAACTGAAAACTTAGTTCGGTACTAAGTTGTCAGTTTTGTGTTTAGAATCCTTACCATAGTCGGAATAAAGTTCGAAATTCAATAATCGCTCCATGGTTTAAACGTGGGTTTGAATATAAACCTTGTTCTGTAATAATATGGTGTATGTTTAAGTAGTTTGTATGACAATACTATAACTTGGTACCTTGGAGCTGATATGATGATGGAGCCAGAAGAAGGATAGTGGAACTCTTCAGTGGCTACTAGTAAACCTTTTGAGTGTCGGGTCATATGATTTGTTTTGATGAATCCAACCGGCCAAGTCATAACTTCGTTGACTTTAGACTTATTAACTAAATGAAGAATATACTTACTAGACTAAAAACTAAATTGACTTGTATTAGATACGATATAAGTACCAATGCAGCATGTCACTTTTTTATCCAATGATTAATTCAATAAGCGTGGAGTGCTTTTTGGTTGCGTCTTCTTTTAATTAATTTAAACGAAGCGTTGCCAGTGAGTCATTTGATTACAGAAGGTATCGCAATGATTGTCAGTATATAAAGTTGCTCCATTTTTTTATTTGTGTTTCCTTCCTTTTTTAGGCTCGTACAGACTGGTGTGATATAGTGGGCGCGACGCGATACTAGTAGCACAATTCGTTTGTCGCTGCCTGTCATGCCCGCGATGTCGCGCGAGTCTGTACAATCCTTTAGTGTGCTTACGTACAGTTTAACTTGGGGTTTCTTTTCGCTGAGCCTGGCCTTGTCAGGATTTATGCAAAAATTACTTAGAAATCTAAATGGCAAACCTACCACAAATGGCAATGGCAATGGCTAGCTACTTTGTATACTTCTGTTCTTTCATCCCAAATTCTGATTCGGTCTTACACAGAACAATGAGTTAGGTATTTTTATAAAATTTATTCAAGGTTATACTATTGTGACGAATACTCGAAATTCACTTCACGTCCATTCCTATGTAGGTAAGACGTGATATTATTCGAAATGAATTAAAACAGACAACCAGTTTAAAAATATTCGCTTTATTTTAATACATACACGTATGTACAAACTAGTAACAATATTTACATGTCGTTCGATATGAAACACGTCGTGGTCTATCGCTAAGCTGCCTTATAAGGCTATCGAGTTTACCAGTACGAGGCTGGTGCGGAGTAGGCGGCGTAGGTCAGAGGAGATCCATAGTAGGCGGGGCCGTAGGAGTGGGAATATACTCCGGGGGCAGCGAGTGTGCGGGCGGCGTATACGGAGGGTCCAACTACGGTGCGGGCACCGGTCGTGTAACCAGCGGTGTAGGCAACAGGGTGACCAGCGGAGTATGCAACAGGCGAACCAGAGGTGTAGGCTACGGGTGCACCAGCAGTGTAGGCAACGGGGTGACCAGCGGAGTATGCAACAGGCTTACCAGAGGTGTAGGCAACGGGCGTACCAGCGGTATAAGCCAAATGGGCACCCGTGGTATACGCAACAGGAGCAGACACGGTGCGTGCGGCTACAACGGGAGCAGACGCAGCGTAGTACGTAGGACCGGCAACAGTACGGGCAGCGTAGTACGCAGGCGCAGCGGCATAGGTACGGGTGGCAACTACAGCGGGAGCGGCAACAGTGCGGGCGGCAACAACCGCAGGCGCGGCAGCTACCACCACGGGAGCGGCGGCAACAACTGGGGCAGAGACAACAGCGGCATCTTTACGAACAACAGCGTTGAATCCGTTGACGTCATCGGCGGTGTAGTCGACGGTGCGCTTGGTGCCATCGGCGTCGAGCAGCGAGTACTGGCCGGACACGGCACCGCCAACGCGGGTCTCCACCTGGCTCTTGTAGTCGCCGGTGTTGGGGTCAGCTACATCGTAGGCGAAGTGAGTGTAGTCCGTGTCTACTGGCGCAACTGGCACCACTGAGCATTGAGCTGCGGCCACGAGGGCGAGTACTACGACGAACTGAAACAAACACAAAAAACCTTAATTAGCATCTAGGTTTCCATGAAGACTGCTTTGAACGTTCAGAAACTGCTATGTATGAAATTGTATTTATTTATGATGTGAATTTGAATTGATTTACCATATCATCAAGAGTCGAAAAGAGACTAGAGTGAGGTTCAAATGCATTAAAATATCTAATAGACAAAGACAATAAACTTAGATGGTACATCAGTCTGTAGCATTGGACTAATTTAGACAATATTTTACTTTGTTTTGTAAGTAGGAAAACTTGGTCAACTTAATTTAAAAAAATGGAGCAAGTGATAAGTCAAAAGAACTAGAAATTAAAAAAATTATCGCGTATCACTGATTAATATAATCTTATTCATCTCAACACTGTTTTCCACTTCACTAGATTTAAAATAATTACCTTAGCGGCCATTGCGATAGACTGAGGATTTCCACTCGAAGACTGGTACTCGCTCAGATCGCTAGGAGCTTTTATATGAGCTTTGAACGTGAGGGCGTGGCTGACGACTATGATTACTTGTTGATCTTTAAAAATTATGTGAAGTTATTTCTCTTAGGCTTGGGCGGGTTCTGTAGGTTTTTGACGTTTGTAAAGACCGAAAATCTTTATTATTGTATAACCAAATAGAAGATTATAATAGGCACTGTGTGGTGCTTCAGTATACTTACCTGAATTTGTTGTATTTACATTGTTATTGGAACATTTTCTTTTAGATTTCGATATTATTTTATTAGGCACGAAGATTTTATGGTAGAATTAGGTATTTTTTTATTGAGACAGCTTTTTATCCGTAATTCATTGTGATCTAAACAAAATGTTTCTAAAGATAAAAATATTTAAAAAAAAACTCAGTATCGATGAGTTGCACGAAACCAACATTAGTTTAAAGGAGACTTTAATTTGTCACTTTCTTTTTGATACAAAATGTAAGGGATGGCATGAATTTAGTCTCCGTTAAACTAATGTTGGTTTCGTGCAACTTAACGTATGTCCAATATCTTAACTCAAGAATTTTCTAATCCAGCACATTAAAAAAAACACACTTTTTTTTTCCTATGTAAAATCTAAACATTTTTAACTTTTATGGTGTACATAATAAAGAGTATTCTATTCTATTCTTTTCTATTAAATTTCAATTAATGTTATAAAATGTTTTAGGTAAGTTTCTTCAATCAAGTCACTGTTAATGTTTTCACAAACTACCTTGAAACGGTTAATCTGTTGTTTTTTTCCAGCGGAACCCTAAACACATACGACAAGCGTCTTTATGATGCCGACGGATCCGGAAGGGCAAGGTCACTGATGAGAATTCGTTCTGACGTCGAAGAAATGGTCCGCGCATCAAAGGTTGCTTCTCAGGGCACGCATCATTGCGTATGTTAATTTGTTTTGTCGCTTTTTTCTTTTTGTTCGTTGCCAGTTTGTTTCTTTTTCGTTCTGATTTTGACTTCCTGGATCGGTTTTCGAGAAAGACGATTTGTTGAGATAGTTTTTAGGGTTCCGTTTCTCAAAAAGAAAAAAGGGAACCCTTATAGGATTACTTTTACATTTTTTTTAAAGGGAACCCTTATGGGATTACTTTTACAATGTTTTTTAAAATTTCTATTCTATTTTGCCTCCCAAACTTGTTTGGGTCACGGAAGTTCATTATGCGTACCAAATTTCAACTTAATCGGTCCAGTAGATTCAGAGCAAAATTACTGTGAGAGACAGACAGACAGACACACTAGTGATCCTATAAGGGTTCCGTTTTTTCCTTTTGTGGTATAAAACCCAAAAAAGTAAACATTTTGTTTTATAAAAACTTAAAATAAACGTAACTACAACTGCCAAATTGCTAGAAAATGCGAAGCGTCGCGTCGGCTGCTTAATCCTTCAGAACGCAATTTTGTGATTGGCCTCTTAATACGGTGTTTTCCTATACACAGGTGCTATAGCGAGATATTTTTTAGTTAAGCCTTGAATTAATTAATAAATAAATTATTTATTTCACCAGAAGAAAGTACAGGGTTTAAAGACTAAGAGCTGTAAAGGCTTATAACTAAGGTCACAAAAAAAATTATACTCTGACTCCTAAACTAGTGTATGTGCCTGTGTCTTAGGAGGTGAAGAACGAACGAGATGTCACCAGTACACATCCGTTTATAGTTAGATTGAGAATTATATAGTTCATTATCATTGTAAATTCCCCAGCAGAAGATCCTCAGTATTATCATAACTTAGTGTTTGGAGATAATCTCTAAGTAGGTTTTTGCGTTGATATTTAGGGCAAGAATATTTTTTTATCTTTTCATTTAGGAAGTTGTACATTTGAATACTATTGACGTAGAATTGGCGTTTCGCAAATGCAGTTCTATGGCGTTCGTGGGGGAAAACATTATGTTTAAGTCTTCCAGTCGGTTCCTTTGGTGGGCGGGCAGAGTGTTTGCGTAGTGTCGACAGGAGCACATAAAGTTGCCTAACAGTGAGTACCTTGCAATCGGAATAGAGCTGCACAGTGGGACTGCACAATTACAGTGTCCGAATGTCCGTTTGGTGCCGGACGTAAAGAATAGCACTATCCCATTTCTTCCCGTGGGTGTCGTAAAAAGCGACTAAGGGACTTACTAGGGAATGGGCAGCAGCGTTCTCTATGCCTTTTAACACCATACTGCGATCGCCAACCCGCCTGCCCCACTGCCCAAGCGTGGCGATTATTTTTATTTATTTAGGGGAGGCCTATGTCCAGCAGTGGACGTCTTTCGGCTGAAATGATGATGATGACCGACCCCAGCGTGGTTAAACCAGACTCGATCACTCGAATGAACCCAGAGATTCACACTAGCCCCTGGAGCTTCATGGTTCATGGGACCGACAGAGACCATTGCATATCAAAGAGTAGACTGGGGGGCGCGATAATGGTAGGGAAGACGTGCCCTTGGGATATGGAACGATTATTAGAGCCATACCGGGTCCGGATATGCATCCTTGAGCAATCATAGGAGTAGTGGAGAGACGGGTTATATTTATGGGCATATTTTAATGACGTCGCCGCCAGGTTGCGTTCAGAGTCAGCATCGCCGAATCTTGAATGGTGAATCTTTTGGCGGGATTAAACTGCTTTGTGGACGCTTTTCTGAACCTTAGTATAAAACTAGCTTTCGCCCGTGGCTTCGCTCGCGTTAATTTAGAATGTGACAATCCATTCGAGCGGCACTACTTGTTAGGCGTTTGGCGGCAAAAAACTCTTGACACACTATTCAAGTTTCTATAAATTATAATTCAATCATGATTTCAAAGACACGTGGCGCCATCTATAATCATAAGAACGTTATTGTTGTTTTCCTCGGGAACAGTACTTTTTTTGGGATGGAAGGTGCTCTATGTCCGTTTCTGTACACCTGACAACGTGTATGCAAAATTTCAGGATGATCGGTTCAGTGGTTTAGGCGTGAAAAGGTAACAAACAAACTTACTTTCGTATTTATAATATTAGTTAGGAAGTTAGGATTAAAAAATCTTAGTCGATAGTATTTCCATGTTGTTCTGTTTTCTGTAGAGTTGGACTGCTTGTGTGAACTTAGTTCAGGTTATACATTACTCTCGTATAACTTTGGTGAAAGAGTAAATATATAACATGTTTTTTGAAGCAAGCAAGACTGTGCAAGTAAACTGATCAGCTATATCTTTAAATTAGAAGAGATAGCTAATCAGTTCATTTTAAAGTTTTAATGTAAACAGGGATTGAACATGATTGAGGATTGATTGTAAATGGCGTGGAAACAAGATCTTTATCATTATGCGTTTGCTCTACATTCGCACTTCAAGGCAATCTCCGATGCTTACAATATTTGCATTCAACATAAACTTTCTTGCTTGAAGTGTGGTAGAAATATTGTAAAATCATAGAAGTTATTTTTACTAAGATTATTTTTCTAATTTGGTATAATTAAGGTCTTCTATTTTCTTTCAATGTAGGTCTGAAATTATAATATACCGCTTTTCATTGTATTTGCAATTTATGGGATTATATCTAAATCATGTTCTTTTATGAACTGTAGTAATATTTTACTCCATTGAATATTTGCTACTTTCTTTTCAGATTTTGCTTCATTATCTTTGTCAGCAACCTCGAAAACTATGAAAACGACACCAATGACGAAACATTTGCGAGCCTTCGGTGGCGCCATCTTCAATTTTGATTTTGACCTCATTTTCTTAGTCAGCGCCCTCGAATAATGTTGTTCTGTTATTATTGTCTTTTTCATAAATTACTAAAAGAGTAACTGCTTACCGTTACATTGGTGTTTCCAACTCAAAAATAACTGTGATTTCATTGAATGATAATATTTTTATAAATAGTACCAATAAAATATCCTGCATGCATGTGTGATCAAAATTTTAACAAGTGCACGAATTTAATATAAAATGTAAAGTTCTATGTGGCAAGAATTTTAAGTTTACTCTGTTGAATTATTGTGTAGAGGTGCTGTTGAGTGTTTTGAACTTTCCTATAAAGATACAAGGTTTGTTTTTTGAGTCTTGATATCATAATTTTGGCAACTAGAACATAAATAATAGTGAGCTATTTTGGCGTAATGGCAATTTAAACTTATTTTTTGCAAGACCAATGTCAAAACTGGTCAACCAGGAAATACTTATTGGCAAAAATGTAACATTTCAAATGAGTAATATCTCAATAATGTAATTAAAATCGGGTTTATTATCCCTCTTGTAGACTATATAGTTTATTACTTAATGGGTTTTCAATACCATTGATTTGAAAATTAATTATGTAGGAATTTATTTTTATTATTAACTACCGATATTTTTAATGTTCTAGCACATTGCTCTTTGTGTAACTAATTACTTATTTATAGCTTGGAAAAGTTTTGGTAAGGACATAAAAAGGTTTTCTGGTAGCAATTTATTTTTGTTGTTATAGGTATAATAAATAATTACGTTAACAAGTTCTTTAATGAAATTGATGCTTATAAGAGTGGTCCCAGCATTTCGGATAGTGAAAATATTACACATAAATATCATATTTCGAACCATATAATTAACTCGATTCACATTTTTTTTTTTACATTTTCAATGACAAATAATTTTATACCACATTTAATTTAGAATTAAGATCAATCTTTGCCACAAGAGATCATCGTTTCACCCTTAAATAATACTTGAACAAAAAAACAAACACAAAAGAAAAAAGGGTCCAGAAAAACACAGCCATGTCATCCTATCAATTTTGGCATAACAGATTTACCATCCCGAATTACTAGTACTGTAACTTAGTCCATTGGCACCGTGAGCTCCATACCCGCTCGCTACTGGGCTTGCGCCATAACCAGCATACCCGGATGCTCCATAACCTCCATTCGTTTGGGGCCAGCCATTAGCACCATAAGCTCCATTGGCGCCATTCTGAGGCCAAGCGTTAGCGCCAACATTGGTGGGCCAGGCATTAGCGCCTACATTGGTGGGCCAGGCGTTAGCACCAACATTGGAGGGCCAGGTGTTAGCGCCAACATTGGAAGGCCAGGCGTTAGCACCAACATTGCTGGGCCAAGCATTAGCAGCAGTACTACTAGGCCAAGCGTTAACACCACTGCTGCTGGGCCATCCATTGGTACCATAGATTCCGTTGGCACCAGTAGTGCTGGGCCATCCATTGGCACCATAAACTCCACTAGAACCACTGATGGGCCATCCGTTAGCACCGTTGGCTGCACCAGACTGAGGCCAGACTTTGGTAGCACCACTGTAGGCTCCGTATCCGCCATACGCTCCATTGCCATAAGCACCGCCAGCATATGCTGTGTTAGCAGGATTCCATGCGTTCTGACCTCCATATGCACCGGCATATCCTAGACCTCCATAGCCCGGTGAAGCAGCTCCGTTATATCCAACAGCAGACGGTGGGTGAACTCCAATCGCAGGATCCTTACGTACTACAGCGTTAAACCCAGTGTGAGGATGCGAAGAATATTCGACAGTACGTTTGGTTCCATCAGCTTCAAGTAAAGAGTATTGTCCGACAACGCTATCTCCAACTCGCTTTTCATGCTGGTCCTTAATGTCACCAGTGTTAGGGTCTGATACTCCGTAGGAGAAACTGGATGACCCCCCTGAAGCACTGCAGCGAGCGATAGCCACCAGCAGTGCCAAGAAAGCAAACTGTGGACATTAAAACGTAAATTATAGACAGCATCAAAGTTATGTGATAAATCAAATAAAGGTCAATTAAATGGTAAACTTGAAAATTGTAAAATGGTTTCCAGTAATCAAAGTGGGTTAAATTTATAATGTTTATACCTTTGTTTATACATTTCAACTTGCTAGGCAATAATTGAACTGTCAAGCACTATTATTATCTGTTACAATTTTATTTAGACACAGAAAATTACTATAAAGTTCTAAAGATAAAGTCGCTTCTTATGATAGAACTAGTTCACAACTAGGTTTCAGATGTTGTATTTTCTAATATAAACTGAATCGAAACCAAAAATATGTAAAAGCTGATATCATTAATATCACACAAATCTGATAGCTCTTCAGGGACAACCAAATTCAATTTAATTCAAGATACATAACATAAGCACATGTAATGAGACTATGCTATTATTGACATCACTGCTGACCAAATTCACACGCACTCTATAAATATACCAAATCTTTATCAGAATCACTGAACCAAATCAAAATCTACGAAATTAATGAGAACAGTACCAACTAGTACAGTTGAGAACATGATAATTTTGTACTAATTAGACAATATTGGGCAACGACACAAGAATCAAATCACAAAATTTTCCCAAGTTTTTGAGATTATTTAAATTATCAACCAAATTGTTCTTTGTAGTTCTAGTTTACTCAATTACCTTTGAGAACATTTTTTTGTATTGTTTACTAGTGTACTGATGAGTTTAGATGTTCCGTGCCTTTATATAGGTGCTTTTCATAACATTTAGTACGTGTGCAATCAGTTTAGCCGGAAACATTTGGGAATTAGTGTTGACCTACGATATCATGTATATCTCCTCACTTTGATGTAATTTTAGCTAATGTATGTTGCTGAACGGTATAATTATGGTTTTTATGTTTATATTGCGCTGATAAGACGAAGTAATGGTTAGTATATATAGTTAGTACTTATACAGTTATAAGGATGGGATGACCTTTACTATTTATTAGGTCGCCTGCTGAAAGTCCAGCACCCTAATTACGTAACACAGTTTCAATTAAGTCTGGAGGGTTTTTTTGCAGGAAACTTCTAATTATTGCTTCATAGTTTTGAAAATTGGTCAGCTCATACATACCTATCGTAATGAACGTGGCTGAACTGTCAATATGAAAGGCATTGCCATGAATTGCCATTGCATGTGTGTTACGCAATTACCCCGCAGGTTGCTACTGAAACTTTGAACATTTATTTAGGAATAAAAAAATCGGCTGACGCCACTTTGTTTCTTATCAGCAGAAAAATTGCGCTTGTAGAATAGATTCTCAAAAAGACAGATTCTCAAAATTACAGATTCTCAAAAAACCAACACACAAATTAATAGAAGCAAATATCTTGGACACTGTTTTCACCGTATAAATAAGTACGTTTCCTAAACTAACCTACCAGATTTTACCTACTATGGATAACTGATAGAATACATAAATAGATTTTTATAAGTAATTACATTCACTTTTTTCTATACATTCTGGTCGTTTCTGGCACGCGCCGGCCGCTATCACGGCACCGCTCGCTACGCTCGCTCGGCTGGTGCGTAGGGGGTCACAGTTTTAAGCTAACCTAACCTAACCATTAAAAAAAAAAACAAAAAACCTAATCTAACTAGTTCGGTTCTGGGTAGCCTACTAAAAATAATGAATATAATTATTAGACTAACACCCATATTCAAGAACGATACTATGAGGTCTCACAGTGCCCATCAACGCACAGGGCCAGTAAATCCGATTCATAAACAATACTTGAGTGATGTGCAACGCTATGCGTTCACTTAGAAGGACCCTTACGTAAAGTACCTGGGCAGCTATTTTAACCGACGCATAGTGTAGCTTGTTGTAAAAAAAAGGTCTGTGTCAAATGATAATGTGGTTCACAGATGTGGTTGTTTCTGTATGTGTTGTATCTATTCGTGATATTTTATTTTATTATTCATTTTAACTTTTTGAATTCTATATTTTTGGCGTGTACACCGTTTGTCTTCTATGATAGGCCGCTCCCGTACAAATAGCTATCATTCCGAAACAGAAAACGGTAGCTTCTTAAAACTGAAGCAAAATAAAATTATATTTAATTGTCATTAAATAGATAGAATATATTTTATATGATTGTTGTTGATGTCATTAATTTGTTGTAAGATGTATAAGTACAATTATCCAAAATTGTATTATTATTTTATTAATAATTATTATTTAACTAGTAATAATATTAGAAAATCATTAAAAAAAAAACAGTAAACAAACCATTAATTGACGGCTTCGTTTGTTTTTGGAGAATTCGAAATCGTATGCACATTTTTTTTCCGTTCACTGATGCACATCCATTAATGACTAATCAATTGTAACTAAATACTTTTTTGTTTGTCGATCCTTGAAAACAGAGTACTTTTTATTATTAAATAAATCACCACACTTGATGGTTCATATTTCACAACTGACAACACGTTTAAAGGTTATATTTATATCGTCCACACATCTGCCAAACACTAAAGCGAACTTAGCAACAGAAACGGACCAATCACAGATCTATAATCGACGCTGTGCGTTCGCATAGTAAAGTGTCGCTTGAGTATTGTTTGTGAATTGAATGGCCCGCCATGACGAACGCTGTGAGAAATGCCTTACTTAGCATAGTGTCGCTGCCATACTTATGTAAGTATCGTTCTTGAATACGGGGGTAAATGTTGTGTCTTTAGATTGTTGGCTGTAATAAATCTTTTGTCATTTATCTGCTTACGTGTACTCCTGTCCTTTTGAGAATCTGAGTATGAGTCCGTATGAGAACGACAGAAAAATAGCACCTCATTACAAAAAGGGAGTAAAACAAATGAAGTTCTAGTTTAGTTCGTCCATTGCATAGTATTAAGATGGTAATAGAATGACTGTGTGGTGCCGGACGTAAAGAATAGCACTAACTCATTTCTTCCCGTGGGTGTCGTAAAAGGCGACTAAGGGAAAAATTACTAGAGAATGGGCAGCAGCGTTCTATATGCATTTAAACACCATACTGCGATCGCCAACCCGCCTGCCAAGCGTGGCGATTATGGCAAACCCCCCTTATGGGGGAGGCCTATATACAGCCGTCTTTCGGTTGAAATGATGATGATAATGATTCCTCGAAGGAGAACAGAGGTGTAGCTGAACAAGATTCTACAATCAAGGTTGTACAGTTTCATAGTAGGACTGACGTTTATGAAAGTTTCGGTTTTTTGATACAGCTAGTTGACGATAAATAATGTATTCAGTAATGAGCTGGCCCATTTCCTGCTTTATGCAGACACCTCAAGAAATTGATGATATTTGTGAAGTGAAAACTTCGTTGGCCGCGTTGAGCGAATTTTGGTAGGGGCATAACATAGGTTCGTCTCACCAACATGTTACTGTGACATATTGCGCCAGACTGATGGCGTCGCGCAGCGGCCTGTGGACATGTATACGCATATGGTGGCGCCATCTTGAATGTAGACTTTGACCTCATTATCTTTGTCAGCGCCCTCGAAAACATTGAAAACGACACCCATGAAGCAAAATTTGCAAATTTTCTGTATAAATATATGTTATTCCAAAGTTTTAAGTTTAAATTTCTGTCGACAGTTCCCATGACACCTATTTTTTTGCTGGAATCTACCGTGAAACATCCAAAGCACATGTAAAAGTAATAAATAATTGTTACTGGTTTATTTCTCACATGGAGAGATCCACTGTCATTTAAGCCGCTATAATTAAACTGCTTGAGTATTTATAACATACACGTAAAATGTAAAAGATATCATCTCCATTCAGAACAAGCAAATCGACATCTTAACATGTATTTAATTCATCAACGAGGCCAATGTTACCATTCTAAGTGCAAAATTAATTTACATAATCGGTGTTTCAGTTCCTAATTAACCTCTGAAAGAGAATCTTTCGAAATTTAAGAGCAAATGTGAGCGCAATGATTTCAAACTATGACCCCCAAAACTACAATGCGAAGCCTCTGTGAGAATATAAATATTTGGAACTGACGGGGTTAAATCATTCACAAGCCTAATTCGAAGAAGAACACATAGCAACATGGCAGCTAAGGTAAACAATCACATTAAAACAAAAGCAAATATAAAAATATTTTGACATAAAGTGATCTTTCGGCCTAGTGTTGGTTCTTACGGTATTCCTGTTTTTATTGAGAAGTCAACTTTGCAATATTATGTATAATGACAATTATGTTATCATCCAAACATTTCAATATTGAATTACTGATGCTATAAGTAAATCCTCATTTGAATTCCATTCTGTCAGGACTAATAATATAATATTGTGTTTCTTCCAGTTCATCGTCCTTTCCCTGCTGGTGGCATCAGCCTATGGCAGTGGTGGTTACTCAAGCTTCTCTTACGGCGTGTCGGACCCCAACACCGGAGACGTCAAGGACCAGCACGAGAAACGTGTCGGTGACAGTGTCGTCGGCAAATACTCACTCCTGGAATCCGATGGAACTAAAAGGATTGTGGAGTACGCCGCTAACGCTGCCACTGGATTCAATGCTGTTGTACGCAAGGAGCCTGCTGTTGGTGTACATCCGTCTGGACCTCATGCTCCGCTAGGTGGAGCTGCCCATGCACATGGACCTATCGCCTACCCAGGGGCGTTGGCTCATGGACCCATTGCTCCCGCTCCGCTCTCTCCTTTGGCTGGAACTGGTTCTCTTGCCCACTCTGGTGCCTTAGCTCACCCCGGAGCGTTTGCCCATCCCGGTGCCCATGGTCATCCCGGTGCCCTTGTCCACCCTGGTGCTTTTGCCCACCCTGGAGCCTTAAGTCACCCTGGTGCTTACGGCCATGCTGGTGCTCTTGCCCATTCCGGAGCTCTTGGTCATCCCGGTGATTTCAGCCATGCTGGTGCCCTAGGCCATGCTGGTGCCCTAGGCCATCCTGGTGCTCTCGGTCATCCTGGTGCTCTCGGTCATCCTGGGGCTCTCGGTCATCCTGGTGCCCTTGCCCATCCTAGTGCCCTTGCCCATCCTGGTGCTCTTGCCCATCCTGGTGCATTCGCTCACCCCGGTGCCAACCGTTACCCTGCTAACCAAGCTTACCCCGGCAACGCTGGTGCGAACGGTTACGGCAACCCCTTGGCTGGTCATCTTGGTAACCCTGGAGCTCCCTCAGTCTCTCATTACTCCCACTCCATTGTTCATAATGCTGCTCGTCCTTACCCTGGTCCTTATGCTGGAGCCAACAACGGTGCCTACGGTGGTGCTTATGGCGGTGCCTACGGTGGATACGGTGCCCATGGACAGAACGGTGCTTATGGATCTCCCTTGGGACATGGAGCTGTCAACCATCATAGTGGTCTTGCGCATAGTTACTCGAACTCTGTTGCTCACCCAGCCCCTCATGGTCATGGTAATGGCGCGTATGGTGCTCAGGGTCTCGGAGCTGGATTGGCTTGGTGAACAAATGACTGCTACTGATCTGTGATTACGACTAATAAATTATGAATCCTTAATTTTGGTATTTTATTTCATTTAATTCCCATACCGTTTCCCATACTAGTAATATTATTGTACTTAAAGACACGATTGATTGAAGTATTTCGATTTGAAGTTTATTGACGGACTCAAATTATATTCATAACAAATTCTGACAGCACATATTTCATACCGTTGAAATTGATTCTTCCATTTATCGAGTAGATTCAAAATCCAGTTATTTTAAATTGAACTGGAAGCTAAATATAATAATAAATCAGTCACAAGTTTTTGAGCAGTATCTGTAACTCATTACAAAATACTAGACAAACTCTCAGGAGACAAGGTGTAACAATGATATCATTAAATTAACGATCCGTACGTGTTTCACAAAAAACATGGAATTCAATGATATGTTTGTTACTAGGGAACTGACCTACTGTTCTTGTTAGATTGAGTTTGTGTCGTAAACAAAGAATTATGAGCATTTATACTATACCTATTTCCTAGGTTAGACTTCTAAAATGAAGGTGTTTTATGCGAAAAGGAACACCATGTTGCAGTGGTAAACTCCCATTAAAAATTATGTTATAATTACGTCATCTGTCGAGAGGTCTAAGTCCAGATTGAAGCCATTAGTTTCCCATTCTTGCTTATTATTTTATTTATGCATACTCTCTACAGGTTCATATTTGTTTTGTACCATTATGGTAGAAATCATTTGTATTAGTACGATTAGGTAAATATAAGCATAATGTAGGAAATCACAAAGTCAAAGCTAGTAAACATTTCAATTAACAGTAATGAATTCAACCATTCATACTTTATCTCGATTAGGAAATAAGATAATACAGTGCTTCATAAAATGCTAAATAAGAATAAGTTATTTATTTAAGTGACCGTAACTTTACAAGTGTTATTTTCATTAGGACCAAAATTTGCGTAATAGGCCCATTTCCTACTACACTCGCTACTTAATTTCAGTATATTTCCTAGAATTTGTTTAGTAATAGTAAAATTATTTATCTAGGACAATGCACGGTCATTCAAGGTGAGCTAGATTTTTGCACTTAGTTTCGGTATTTTACTTAATCTGTTATTATACCTACGGATACGGTTAGACCTTCTCGTTGTTAATTGGAGTTATTAAAACACAAAGGTTAAATCACTTTTGGAACGGAGTGACCATTACGGGCAATGTATGAATTCTTTGTGGCTATTGTTTTAGAAATATTATTGATAAAATAAATGTATCACTCTTTTGTTCCCCAAAACTTTCTTAACTTTGAAGCCTGTATTAATAATGTATAAGTGATTGTTGTTCTTGGAATTAGATTCTATATCTTGGTAATAAAACAAACAAAAAATAAGGTACTTCGAACTATTTTATTTGATCACAGCATCTTTCATTTGGGGTTTCAGTATAAATAATTATTATCTTATCAGTATTTAGTACAGGTGGGCGCCGTAGAGACCATGAGCGCCATGAGCGCCGTAGGCGATGGCACCATGAGTCAGGGGAGCGGCATGAGCACCGTAGATTCCGGCGCTGTAGGCTAGGGGAGAAGCATGGGCACCGTACACGCCGGCGCTGTAGGAAAGGGGAGCGGCGTGAGCACCATACGCGACGGCGCCATGAGCCAGGGGAGCGGCAACCGCACCATAGGTGGTTACACCGTGAGAGTAGCCATGAGCCAGGGGAGCGGCGGCGTATCCGTGGGCGAGAGGAGCGGAGTATGCGATGGGAGCGGCGTGAGCGACGACGGGAGTGGCGTGAGCGTAGAGAGCGGGGTCTTTACGGACAACGGCGTTGAATCCAGAGTGGGCATCAGCGGCGTAGTCGACGGTGCGCTTTGTGCCGTCGGAGTCAAGCAGCGAGTACTGTCCCACCACGCTGTCTCCGACGCGGGTTTCGTGCTGGCTCTTAACGTCACCGGTGTGGGGGTCAGACACGCCGTACGAGAAGCTGCTGTAGTCACCGCCGTGAATAGCGCTGCCCTGAGCAGCCGCCACCAGAAGAGCAACAATGACGAACTGAAAATAGATGAGAAAAGTTATTTAAAAATCTTTTCAATAAAGTTTTTCTTTTGTTTATGGTATGGTATGGTTCACTGTTTTCATAAATTCCCAAATAATACACGAGTGTCGCACAGTCTCCTAAAATAGTAAACAATACACTTATTGTATAAGAAAATCTTCTCTTCGATTCGTCCAGTGTTCGAAAAAAATTATCCCGAAACAAGATCTGTCAAATGCAGAAAGATAAATATATGAGAGGCTAAATTTAAAGATATGAGAGGCTAAGTTTAACATGCTTTATGTACGAGACACAGAAGAAATATATTTTCCCAAGAAATATATTTAATTTCAAGTAGCCATTTCTTTTAGATCCATGATTTTATTTCGAAGTGCGACGTAGTTGATGATTAAGTCATGTGGCATACGTAATTTTATAGCTCACTAGCAACCCGTCCCAGCTTCGTATGGTTTTTATGACGTGACAAAACATCGAGATTATCTTATATTTTAGTTTAATATTAATGAATTAAACACATAAACCTTCCGGACTACATAATCAGCCTATAATGTTCCCACTGCTGGGACACAGGCCTCCTCTTTGTGTGAGAGGGACTCCGGGGCGTAATCCATCCTGTCCAGCATAGCAATTCACAAACATTGAACAAGTTGGTTGTCGTATCGAAAATGACACATTTTCAAGAACTGATTTACCTTGCCCCCGACAACAAATAGCTGTCGGAAGAATGGCGGTCGTCTAATTGATTTAAACTGATAAAACTTAAGATAAGATAAGATAAGTCGTTATTTGCCTTAAACATGGTATAAAGTTGTTACAGTTGTGTGTTAAAGTTGTTAAGTGTTTTGGATTTGTGAACAGCCTTCAGAGGACTCCTTTGATATCATTGATTTATGCTCGATTCGGTACGGAACCGTATCGAACGCTTGTGAATAGCTATGCAGTGCGGGTCGGATGTCACATATGTTCGAATTTTAGGTTCTCGGACATGCCGGTTTCCTCACGATGTTTTTCTTCACTGTTTGAGAGCAGTGGCGATGAAATAATTTACACAAGGTAAAGCGCCTGTCTGGGTATAACCCACTTGTAAGTCGAGGCCGTTAGCACTGGGCCTTCCCGAATAAACTGTCTAAATTATGTTGAAAACCGCGATAAATCCGTTGCGTAGTTTAAATAAAAGAACAACGCGGTCACATAGACACAAAAACCCACTTAATTTTACACTATGTTTAGATTAACTCTTTTGTCAGATAATTGAATATTTGCATTTAAGGCGACGATAACCGACTTTTAATGATTTTATACTAAACGAGTAGTGTTAATGATTTGAAAAAAATATATGTTAAATTAGAGAATTTTCTCAATAATTTATTAGGTGAATATTTTAGATTATGTTTATATTACATAGTGAAATTAATTTGTAAAATTATGTCTAACGCGGATAAAAAACTGAGAATGGCGCAAAATCTACCAAGCGTATTTTTCTGAAACCTTCACCTATTTAAAGATAATTTAATTATTGATCTTTTAGTATACGCGTTTTATTAAAATACCGTTTGTTTTGTGTATAATAAATTAATAATGCGTAAAATTGGGGAAAGCGCTCCTTGATGGGCGAGTCCTATTACTGGCTGAACGTACGAGGCATTGCGTGAGCTTAGTACAGAACACGCAAGCTAACCACTCAATGTCACTGGCATAGCGTCTTAAGTAGATTCTTTCAACCACGATTCTCAAATAATTATTATAAACGTATTCCTTAGACTATAACGAACTTTTTTAACACCAAACGTTTTCCATCACAAAAACTAGAGAAAAGTAATATTTAAACGAACCTTAGCTGCCATTTTTAGTTATTGTTTGTTTCACAAGTAAACTGCGAATGATTAATCAGGGCTACCAGTTCTCTTTATATACTATTCCTGTATGACTGTGGCTGTACTATAAATAGGAAGTAAGAGACATGCAACTACTAAGGTCACGCATTTGAACGTTTTTTGAGTATACATTTCGTCGGCACCGAGTTATGCGGAACTTGATTAGTACTGACCAGTGGATATTAGAGTTCTTGCGGGTTTTTTTTAAGGACAGAATCCTGTTTTAGGTTCTTGCTCTTTTAGTTGCAGTTAATAATGAGGTCATCATTATTATCATTTCAGCCGAAAGACGTCCACTGCTGGACATAGGCTTCCCCCAAAAGGAGGGGGGGCTTGCCATAATCGCCACGCTTGGCAGGCGGGTTGGCGATCGCAGTATGGTATTAAAATGCGTAGAGAACGCTGCTGCCCATTCTCTAGTAACTCCCTTAGTCGCCTTTTACGACACCCACGGGAAGAAATGGGATTGTGCTTGTGTGTATGGGTAACGTCCGGCACCAAACCGACATAACAATAATGAGGTATTGTAATAGTATTTTTTAGGGTGGTAATTAAGGATTGAGAGGGTAAGATAAAATATCTCTGGCAGTCGGACCCGACTGTAGTACAAAACAAGGTTTATCTTCAGACCCAGGTTTAAAACATGGAGCCATTATTGAATTTCGAACTTTATTTCGACTATGGTAAAGTTCCTAAACACAAAACTGACAACTTAGTACCGAACTAAGTTTCAGTTTTATATAAAGAACGGTATTTCAATCACTGTTACGTTCTAATTACAACAACTGGCTCCATGGTTTAAGCCATGTCAAAATATAAATCTTGTTTTGTAATAAGGCGGATGATGTTTATGAATGATTTGACTTAAAATCCGAAAGTCATCAAAAGAAAGGTTTGGTGTCGATTTGATGTGTTAAATATTTTTAGTAATGTGTAACTTTATATATCTGTTGGCTGATTTTTAAGATCCCTGGTTTAGTTTTTATACAAAGCGGTTTAGGACACTCCATCATTTTTGGTTGGTTCAAAAACATTGCCTTATATTATGAAATTACATTTTTCTACCAAGGTGACTAGTTTGATTACTAGCTACTATTGATCTGACATTATTACTCTTGTAATAATCTCGCCTTTGATTTACAATGCGTTTAATCCTTCGAGAGGAAGATGAGACAAGTGTGCTTCATTTTTATAATTTTCCTATCCAAAATACTTACTCTACGTTGAGGTACCCCCTCTTTTATTAGAAACATTTTTGTGCCGAAGATTTTAGTAACTCATTCTCCGAAAAGTCACGTGGTGACACATCAAATTTGTACCTACATAGTCTAATTCTCAATATTTTTTACTTTCACAAGTCCTAAAGGAAATACTGCTTATTTTAAAAACGTAACCCTTCCTTTGCAGCCGGGTAAAAATACGACCTTCGAATTAGCTGTAATCTTTATATTGCTGATGTTTTTAGGGTTCCGTAGTCGACAAGGAACCCTTATAGTTTCGCCATGTCCGTCCGTCTGTCTGTCTGTCTGTCCCCGGCTTAGCTCAGAGACTCTTAGTACTAGAGAGCTGTACCTACTAATTTGGCATGGGTATACATATTAATCACGCCGACAAACTGGTGAAATAAAAGCTTGAAAAAAATTTTTTTTTATGGTTTCTAGCATGTAAAGTGAAATTGCTATTTTTATTTCTCGTCTTTCCTGTAAGATGGGGTATTGTGGGATTCAAAACTCAAAACTATTGTGAGTTTGCGAAAACCATCCATTCGGTTCAGGTATCCGTTTGCGTAATATTTTGCTTTAAAGTGCTATTTTTCGTAAGAGTTAAGTGCCTCCTTCCCCTCGTCAGCTAAATGGTTGATTTTGGTTAGGTGAAAAATTTCATGGCAGTAGTACGAAATAAAAAATAAAACTATCACAGCTAAATAGGCTTTAGAAGTAAACGAGTAATAGTCGACCAACTTACATTTTTAGTTGGAGAAATGACCGTGAGGTATATCGATGTATGGGAAAACAAACTTACATTGTAGTCGAAAAACATGTTCTTTTTTCGACAACAATCTCAAGTTTGTTTTTGGTTTAAATTCATCCCAACTACGGAACCCTTCTTTGTGCGTGGTCCGACACGCACTTGGCCGCTTTTTAGGGTTCCGTACCCAAAGGGTAAATCGGGAACCCTATTACTAAGGCTCCGCCGTCTGTCTGTCTGTCTGTCCATCTGTCACGAGGCTGTATCTTATGAACCGTGATAGCTAGATAGTTGAAATTTTCACAGATGATGTATTAATGTATACTAAAAAACGGAATAAAATAAATATTTAAGGGCCCATGCAACAAACTTGATATTTTTTGCTCGATTTTGATAACGGCAAATGGTAGACTCTTGAAATATTCACAGAATATTTATTTATGATATTATATATTCACTTTAAAAATAAATAATTAATTTAAAATAAAATAAAAATTAAGGGGGGCTCCCATACAACAAACGTGACTTTTTTGCAATTTTTATAAATAATGGTATGGAAACCTTCGTGCGCGAGTTCGACTCGCACTTGGCCGGTTTTATTTTTTATTATTTATTTAATTTTACAACGGATATAGTTAGGCCTTCTTCACACGTTCGAGTAATTACAGTAATTATAGAGGTCAAATTGTAATTGGGGTTTTATGCGAAGTACTACTGACAGTGTGTGTGGAACTTCGATCAATGTGCGGATTATAATTGATGAAATTAATGCGATTTTGTGGGTGGTCTTGGATGATTTGATGACGAGCAGTGGTAGCTCAGTGGTAACAGCCTCGAATTGCGAATTGTAGGGGGTCTTCGTGGGTACGAACCCAGGCAGGCACCACTACTCTCAAAACGGTGAAGTAAAACATCGTGAGGAAACGTCTGAGAGCCAAAAATTCAAAAACATGTGACATCCATCAATCCGCACTGGGCCCGCGTGGTAGATTAAGGCCGATTCCCTCTCACAGAGCGGCGGCCTGTGTCCCAGCAGTGGCTCACCATGTGGAAAGTGATAGAAAGATCACATTACTTATACTGTTTAAAATAAGCCCTTGGCCCTTAACACAAGTAAATGTAAAAAACTGCAATACAATCTGTTTCTGAAATAAACGTATTTCAGAAACAGCTTGTATATTGTAGTTTCCAGCCAGATCTCCGATCAAACACAGTTTTCAGGGAAACGTTTAGAGACCGAGCGCATTTTGTTTTCAAATAACATAAGGCAAATAATTTAATTTAATGTTTTGTGTTGCATTTTACATTTTATTGTATATTCAAGTTTTGTAAATAAACAGACAGCTGTGCTGCTAGGGAGTTTGTTGCACCACTTCTTCTTCCCAGCTAAAGCACTAGGAAGTGGTGAAGGGTGGGCGTTTTTGGGGGACTGTCTCATGTAATAATGACGTTCGAAAAGTGCTGATTCTCAGCCTAGTTTGAATAAATGACTTTTGATTTTGATTTTATTTTTGTCGTTATCGGCAATTTAATTTTCGACGGTCGAAAAAACTCAGTGCTGGCAAATCAATCCTTTCAATTAATTGATTTATCCAGAGAAATAATTGTAACAAAATCTAAATGCACAATAACTGTGAAAATGCAAAAATGTTTTTGCATTTGAACATCAGATTGTTTGATTATTAATCATTAAGTATTATTAATTAAAAAAAAAAATAAAGTCATGTGATTTAAGTTTAATCGGTTAAATAAAATCATTAAAAGATGGTCACTGCATTTATTTTACTTTTACCAAAGAAAAACCTATCAACAAACAAAAAATATATATTTTTAGTTTACTCTTTCGGTTTTCAGCCTAAATGCAAATTACGCCAAATTCGTGGTAGTTTTCGGCCAAAAACAAACTATTTTCGGTCAGAATCTAGTAAACATTAACATTCTTGAATCAAATTCATACATTTTAGACAATGAACGATTATTATCGATACATTAATGATTGGTTTAGCCTAGGATTTTATGTTCGTTTATTATTCTAAATATAACCACAAATACACCTAGATTTGCTTACTAACTAGTTTCTTTAATTTCTCTAACGATACATTGCAGATGAGCGAAGAAAATTAGGTACGATAATGTTTCGCTAGAACGCATGTAGTAAATTGTTGACAGTCTTGCTTGCAGCGCTTTGTTTGTACAGTCAACAGCACATAAAAGTCAAAAGTATTTATTCAGACTAGTCTGAGAATCACCCCTTTCTGAACGTCAAAACTTAAATAAGACAGTCCCACAAGTCGCCTGCCCTTTACCACTTCCTAGTGCTTTAGCTTGTAGAAAGAAGTGGCGCAACAAACTCCCCAGTAGCACACTGTAGTGCACCCCAGTTGATAACTGTCTGTTAAGTTAAGAGCCAACTAGTCGTGGGCTCGAACTCACTGGCGGGCACGGCCAAAAAGCACGCTGTCTCACCTAGCATCGTGTCCGACAGAGATAGCACCAGTGATGAGCAGTTAGAAGCTAGTCTACACGCATAACGTCTAGTCGCACGCACACAAACACAGTGCACGACGATTCATACTAAACCGCGCGCGTAAAAATATACGAAAACTCCTTTGGAAGGTGGGGTTTTATGAAACAACTCCTGCATAAATCAATTACTAGTAAAATTTATTATACATTTCGACAACTGAGCTTTGTCGGAACGAACTTTGTTTTTGAGATTTTATACTTCTTTTATTGCTTATTTACGCTCAAAGTTGCGTTAAAATTAGCAGGAAAAATGAATCTTTGTTGGCTCATAACTTTTTAATGCCTTTGTTTTTTACTATTCTGCTTCTGGACAGACAAAATTAATAATAAGACAAAACGATATCATGTTTTACTTTAGATGTACAATGTGTAACAGTGGAGTAAAACCCCCCCGAAATTTGTATGGAAAAAGTATCGACTAGTTGCGCCTTAAGACTCAGATATATGCCAGTGACCTTGAGTGGTTAGCTTGCGTGTTCTGTACTAAGCTCACGCAACGCGTCGTACGTTCAGCCAGTCATAGGACTCGCCCATCAAGGAGCGCTGTCCCCAATTTGACGCATTATTAATTTATTATACACAAAACAAAAGGTAGGTATTTTAATAAAACGCGTATTCTTAAAGATTAATCATTACATTATCTTTAAATTAGTGAAGGTTTCAGAAAAATATGCTTGGTCGATTTTCCGCGATTTTCAGTTTTTTATCCGCTTTAGACATAATTTTACAAATTACTATGTATTACTATGTTTTACTTTGTAATATAAACATAACTTAAAATATTCACATATTAAGTTATTGAGAAAATGCTCTAATTTAACATATATTTTTCTCAAATCATAAACACTACTCGTTTAGACGTGATCTTCATTATAAAATTTTTAAAAGTTGGTTATCGTCGCCATAAGCAGTGGTAACACTAGCATTACGAAAATCAGCCTTACTGCGACTGCACTGATGTGCATAAGTGCATTGTTCAATTCATACGTTTTAAAAACACATGCGATTGAGCTGTGAACTACACCGATATGTTACTGATTCTAATATCTAAAATGTTATTAAGATTTGTTATACGACGTCAGGTCATGTGTTTTGTGTCTTCTTTAGATCCTCTGCATTCCTTACCCATGCAGAAGCATTCGAGTGACTTAGAAATCTCCAATATTATTTTACATGGTAGATTTTTAAAGTGTTTTTGTGAGGGTTATGTCGTTGATTCAGATTATTGTTCAAAATTCAGGCAGGTCCTGCGTATTACTCGCTTTCACTGAAATTTACCTCAATTGCTTATATCGAGGTACTTACATTGTCCAGAAAAAGAAAGACTTTTTATTAACGGAATATTTTCGTATAGGTCGCCTTTGGATTTGTGTCCGGTTAATGGCATCAAGGTAATGAGGTCACATTAAGCCTTATGATGTTTATTTCCATTAAAAAAATGCAATAAGAATCTGATATTTCTTGGACTCGTTCTGCAATATCTACAGCCAGCCAATTGTACTTTTAGACCAAATTCCTTCCTTTGGAACATTAAATTGAGCTGCACGATTACTGACAATTAATGCTTGCACTGAGTGGACAGGTCCACTCAAACTTGTGTGGGTATTTCCTCAAAAGACCATTTCAGACACGGACCTACATAGTCCTCACATGATCTGAGCAAGATTATGTCTGGACTTTAAAAGAGACTTTAAGTTGAGTTTGTTTCGCAATTTCGTCTCAGGGGTAGTCAGATATGAAATGTCAACTCCATCTAGCTTATTTTTAATTTTTAATATGACGTGTAAACGTGATTCCGATATCCTATTTACAGAATAAACAATTTATTTTCATTTCAATTAGGAAAGGTCAAGAGCAAACCCATAAATAAAAAATTAAAAATTCTATTAGATTTAAAGAGTCGCTGCTTTTTCGTTACATGCCCTTACGAGTAATTTATAAGGTTTGGTATGTCCCAAACATTTATGGATGGAAACTGTCTAGCTTTATTAATCTTATTTGTACTGAGGTCTATCATAAGAATACTTTTTAGTAGATAAAGCAGGTAGGTAATATAAAATAAACGAGAAAATTGGTTCTTCGAACTATTTTATTTGATCACAGCATCGTTCATTGGTGTTTCAGAATAAATAACATTATTTCTAAGCATTATTTAGTACAGATGGGCGCCGTAGAGACCGTGAGCGCCATGAGCGCCGTACGCGATGGCACCATGAGCCAGGGGAGCGGCATGAGCACCGTAGACTCCGGCGCTGTAGGCCAGGGGAGAAGCATGGGCACCGTACACGCCGGCGTTGTAGGCCAGGGGAGCAGCGTGAGCACCGTACGCGACGGCGCCATGAGCCAGAGGAGCGGCGACCGCGCCGTAAGCAGCTACACCGTGGGAGTAGCCATGGGCCAGTGGAGCAGCGGCGTATCCATGAGCGAGGGGAGCAGCGGCGTATCCGTGAGCGAGGGGAGCAGCGGCGTATCCGTGAGCGTGGGGAGCGGAGTAGGCAACGGGAGCAGAGTAGGCGACGGGAGCGGCGTGAGCGACGACGGGAGCGGCGTGAGCGTAGAGAGCGGGATCTTTGCGAACGACGGCGTTGAATCCAGAGTGGGCGTCAGCGGCATAGTCGACGGTACGTTTTGTGCCGTCGGAATCGAGCAGCGAGTACTGTCCCACCACGCTGTCTCCGACGCGGGTCTCGTGCTGGCTCTTGACGTCACCGGTGTGAGGGTCGGACACGCCATACGAGAAGCTGCTGTAGTCACCACCGTGGATAGCACTGCCTTGAGCAGCCGCCACCAGAAAAGCAACAATCACGAACTGAAAACAGAAGGATGCTCGTTACAAATTGTTCAGCGCATTATTTTTATTATGATGATTAGATTGGTTTATGGTCAGCCATTTTCTTTAATAAGTCAGGACAGTTTTTTTCCAATTGGTTTTAATTAGCTTTGCCTAGTTGTTATTTCTCAATGTTATAGATAATCTTTTATATTTCGAATTATTTTATACACTAACAGCGAAGCATCGAATGCTTCAAAGAACTGTCTTTTTTTATTACTACACAACTTTTATCACAGATCACATAACTATTTTCCACTTCATCCATTTTCACAAACAAATAAATCAAAATTAAAACGAACCTTCGATGCCATTTTGTTAGTTATTGTTTGTTTCACAAGCGTACTGCGAATGATAAATCAGGGTTATCAATTCTCTTTATATACTGTTCTTACTTGACCGTTTCTTTAGTATTGATAGGGAGTACGACGGCCATGGAAGGTCACTGGTCGAATCAAATCCTGGTATGCAGTATGAGTGATTTTTAATTATGTGTTTTGTCTAACAATTGCACCTCATGAATAGGTTCTACCTACATCATAAAATTGTCTTTGAGAAATGCTCTTCATACCCAATCATCGTCCTCTTTTTCAATACAAATCAAATCATTTATTTTTGCAAACATGGGTAATTCGTACATAGTTGTTTTCTTAAAAAGTAGTCCCCCATATTCTACCGTCTCATGGGCATGCAAATAATATTCATTTCCAAAAATTCGATTGATACCGAATAAATATAAATGTCAAATCATTAAAATTACAAAAAAACAGACTAATTCAGTAGTAAAATTTTCACATTAATGTCACAAAAATATAATAAAGTATGTCAAAGTATCAATCAGAATATAAAGTGTCAGAATAGGAACATGTATGTCACTCATAATAATAGTTTATCAATCAGTGCAGAGATTTATCATTAAGGAAGTCGTCAATTGTGCCCTTTTAAATTTTATTACAGTCATATTTTTTATTAGATCAGGTACTTTATTATAAATATGTGGGGCAATACCAAAAAAACTTTTCTTCATAAGTGCGGTTTTACATTTCACTTGGCATAGTTTGTTTACATATTGAGTCCGTATTGGATTTTTTCGAACTGCTGACAGTTTTTCAAATAATACAATATTCGTCGTTTCAGTTGTTCGAACTTTATTACGATTGCACCTTACTTTTTTAATCCTCATCGTCTTTTGACCAGTTAGTGCGCTAAAAATACATGCAAAACATTATAAATATGTATAGCATAATCAGCCTATAAAATTCCTACTGCTGAGAGACAGGCATCCTCTCTGTGAAGTAAAGTAAAGTTTATTTATTTGCATCGATTGTAGGTACATGACATAAGTTAGCTGTGAGAAGGAGTGAGCCACGCGGGCCCAGTGATTGCTAGTTGATGGATGTCACATATCAAAATAATACCATATAATAATACAATTTCACTCTTGTTTACCATACAGTAGAATGACACAGTCCACTTGAGATAAGTTTTTGTTTATTATTGACCGTAAACTACCTCTTAGAGTATTATTCTTGTACAGATTTTGTAACATAAAACTACCTATAAATGTATTTCTAAACTGTATAAAAAAACTGTATTTCAAACTCTGTATGTTTTTGGATAAATAAAGATTATATTATTATATTATATCTTATTTTTTTTATTCTAGGACAGGCTGGACGGAACATTATGCATTTGTCCAATAATATAAAATAATGTCAAATTTGTGTGATGCGAAACTATTTCACGTACTTGAAAGGAATTGAAAGTGTGACCCGGTGTGAAAATGCCTTCAACCACTGTACATAAAGGTCCGCCGTATTATTTTTCTTTGTAACATAACCTGACCACTGATTTCATAATTTAAATAAAAACTGACACATTCTTAGTTACAGTATAGCAGACTGAAATAAATAAACAAGTAAATAATTAATTATGATTATTTAATGTTACCGCTAAACACAATATAAAAATATTTAAAAAAAAACCATTGTGTTTAATTGAATTATGTAATTTAAATAAACTGCGTATATTTTTAAGATATCATTTGACTAATATTAATTACATTATGTCTCAAACTGTCAAAAATGCGTATCGGAATTAAGGTCAGTTGAATCAACGATTTTTTTATAGATTGTAACACAACATGATTTCAATTGTAGGTATTAAGTATCGCGCCGTCTCATGTTTTCAATGGTGTGCAATATGAAAGCCTATTTATATGCAGCAGTGGACTGCTATACGTTGATGATTCTTCCGTCATGAAATTGCCTCGTCTACTGATATTTGTAATACTTCTAGATAACTGTTTGTTGATGGAATAAATGCAATTTGTATTCCTCTTAACTTCCCTTTCTTCTTTTTAGGGTTCCGTACCAAAATGGTAAAAAGGAACCCTTATGGTGAGACTAAGCCTGTCTGTCTGTCTGTCTGTCTGTCACACCTGGATATCTCAAGAACTACTAATGCTATCAACTTGAAATTTAGAATAATTTTAGATTACGTTTGCCCAACTATTTTGCATACAAGAAAGAAATTAAAAAAATATATCTTTTTTGCAAAAGGGACTGAAAGGGGGTCTTAAAAATTTGAAGTAGGGCTACTAGGGCATGTGGGGTATCATATTAAAGAACGCTGTTTGCACATTCTCAAACATTTTTTTTTTGGCAGCTTAGTTTCCGACTTTTGACGAAAAATGTAAAAAAAAATACCGTTTCCCCCCTTATCTCCGAAGTTTGCATAGATAAAAATCTGAAATTATTATATGTGATAGAAGTATATGTAAAGATTACAGGAAAAATAAAACGATATCTCTAAATAGCACAGTTTTTCGGAAATCATCAACATCATATATACGTACGGAACCCTCGGTGTGCGAGTCCGACTCGCTCTTGACCGGTGTTTTCATGTGCTTTAAAAATGTATTAACTCTTCCAAATTTTACCTACTATTATTATTTTAACTTTGTTAGCTGAGTTATTAACTTTATTGTGTAATGAGCATGCTGTGGTGCTCCTATAAGTGAAGGAGTCATTATCATCATCATCATTCCAGCCGAAAGACGTCCACTGCTGGACATAGACCTCCCCCAAAAGGGCCGGGTTGCCATAATCGCCACGCTTTGGTGATTATGCGGCAGGCGAGATGGCGATCGCAGTACGGTGTTAAAATGCATAGAGAACGCTGCTGCCCATTCTGTAGTAAGTCCCTTAATCGCCTTTTACGACACCCACGGGAAGAAATGGGATGATGCTATTCTTTACGTCCGGCATCACACGGAGTGAAGAGAGTGAAGGAGTACACTTACTTAATACCTTATGTTGCCCTTTATTTATGTGTCATGTATTGTGTATATCTTTTGTTGGAGATCTTAAATCACTAAATAAATAAACTCCTCCAAGTGAAACAAGTCTATGATATGAGTGAGTACACATCGTCAGGAATTCGAACCCATTACCATTTGCTCTCAACTACTGGGCTATTACCGATTTCAACTTGTGATGTACGAACGATGAACTCTTTGACGTACCTACTTTCAATTTCATTCCTTTATAAGTTCAGGAAACTGGTTTGTTGCTCGTATTTTGTCAAGTAAAGTTCTTGGTTGTATTATATTGTTGGAAAAAGAAGCTCCACTTTTTCCTTATTTTGTGTACCTAATTATGTCGTAAGAAATATCCCTCTTATTTTTTTATAAGAAAGATTTTAATAATCTGACATGCAATTAAAATAAGTTCCTGGGCCAACCCAGGAACTTATAATTATTTCGATGCTTATTTGGTCACAACCAGTACCTACATACACTGTTCAGATTTTCGTGGAAAATTATCTACTGTTACAAACAGGATACAGTTTAGTTTAGTGACCTCATATTTTGCATGTCTCTTATTTCCTATTAATACTACGTACGGTAACACTCATGTTGGAATAGTATAAAAAGAGAATTGGCAACCCTGATTAAACATTCGCAGCTCGCTCGTGAAACAATAATAACATATCAAAATGGCATCTAAGGTTTGTTTCTTTTAAATTTGATTTATGAAAAAAGTGGTCATACAAGTTGAGAGAAATAGTATGACTACTTTTCCTTACATTTGTTGAAAGTTTCAATTACACATTTGTTTATGAAATTTAAAATAGACAATAGGAAATTACCAAGTTATAAAAACTTTATATGACCTAGGCTTCAGTCATTAGTAAATAACAGCAGGCCGTTTCTAATAAGCATCCTTCTGTTTTCAGTTCGTGATTGTTGCTCTTCTGGTGGCAGCTGCTCAGGGCAGCGCTATCCACGGCGGTGACTACAGCAGCTTCTCGTACGGCGTGTCTGACCCCCACACCGGTGACGTCAAGAGCCAGCATGAGACCCGCGTCGGAGACAGCGTGGTGGGCCAGTACTCGCTGCTTGACTCCGATGGCACAAAGCGCACCGTCGACTACGCTGCTGACGCCCACTCTGGATTCAACGCCGTCGTCCGCAAAGACCCTGCTCTCTACGCTCACGCCGCTCCCGTCGTCGCTCACGCTGCTCCAGTCGCCTACTCGGCGCCCATCGCTTACTCCGCTCCCCTCGCCCACGGATACGCCGCCGCTCCCCTAGCCCATGGATACTCCCACGGTGTAGCTGCTTACAGCGCGGTCGCCGCTCCCCTGGCTCATGGCGCCGTCGCGTACGGTGCTCATGCCGCTCCCCTTGCCTACAGCGCTAGCGTATACGGTGCCCATGCTTCTCCCCTGGCTTACAGCGCCGGAGTCTACGGTGCTCACGCCACTCCCCTGGCTCATGGTGCCATCGCCTACGGCGCTCATGGCGCTCACGGGCTTTACAACGCCCACCTGTACTAAATAATGTTTAGATCTTAATGTTATTTATTCTGAAAAACCAATGAACGATGCTGTGATGAAATAAAATAGTTCGAAGAACCCAAATTTTTGTTTCGTTTTTTAAATTTGTGATTTGTGGAACCCCAGGAGGATATTTGGCTGGACAATGGACATGGCTCTTACAGACCTCATTCATCATCATAGTCCATGTGGCACCTATTGCTTGCTAAATGTAATTACCAAATTTCCAAGAATATACTACCTATTTCTTCACCGTCCACATCTTTCATCAAGGTGCCACGCACTTTGTTGTACGCAGGATTTAATTTTTAACTCAAGAACTAACAGAATCTAGTAATTTGCCTCGTCAGGAACTATCCACCAACCGACAAAGAACTTCAAGCAAGGTTTCTTTAGCAGGAAGAAAATATTAAAATTACAATAACAGTTCAACAAAACAAAGAAGTCAGTAGCAACTTAATAATATTGTGACGTTCTTAGCTCGGCCTTGTAGTACAAGCTTCCATTACGACACCACCACGTCATAATATGAACAATCTACAAGCATTCGTGTTAATTGTACGATTTATATACCAAGTCTTGTTACTAAACATTTTGTGAATAGACCTCATAATTAGAGAAAGATGTTATCGTTGTTTAAGAAATGATTTAAACATCTTGTTAGTCTTGTTGATGATTGTACGGTACCTACTTAATTAATTTAGTATGAGTAATAAATACAAACAATAGTTGAGATGTGTTAGTGATACAATTTATAATTTATATATTTTTTTTAAATGTATAATTTCATTTTTGAAACAAGAAATGGTATGACTGCTGACTTAAGGATCGGGTAAACGCCGTTGACTTTGGCTATAATAATGATACCATTTATTTCAGGCGACACAGGCCCATAGAAAAATAACTTGTATTAAAAAAAACATGAAAATATCTTATAATTTCAAAACCTACTTTTAATTTTTTACTTTCTATGTTTTGTTTTTTACTATTTATTTTTTTGGTTTTGTGCTCATAATTATGCCTATCACTTTAACAATTTTGGAATGTTATCTTATTGCACTCGATAGCACGTTCTACCGATTTGATTTTGAATTGCAATTTTACTGTTTATTTTTAATGTTTTAAGTTTAGTTTAGATTCTAATAATATTTTTAATTTAGATTTTAATTTGTGATTCTAATTCTAATTTCGATTATGATTTTGTTTTTACTTAGTGTTTTGTTATTTGTTTATAATTAATTTTTCTATCCTCATTACGAGTAAAAAATCTTGTTAAAGCATATGGTTTAACAAGATTTTTAGGAGCTATTTTTTATGTAAGTGCTGTGTACGCCTGTAATTGACTAATTCACCACATTAATTCAATGATATGTTATTTTTTATTATGTTCATGTTTCTAGTGAATAGGTCGTTGGTGTACCTTTCAAATAAAATAAAATAAATTAAGTAGTTTGAAAGTAATATCGTTTTTATGCTATGGGTAGACATTACTTCCTGAATTTATTTCATAATTTAATGTACTAAACTACCTAAATATATACATATTTATTTGATGGAAGGTCCCATGTTCAGATAAAATAAATGATACAAAATAAAAATCATATGTCACTAGAAAGTCAGAAAATATATAATTTTATTTACAGATCCAATATTTACAAATACAAAATCGACAGTCTTGTTTTAGTAGTAGCGGGCGTATGGAAATGGAGCACCGTAGTTGATAGCACCAAA